>OX465595.1:237895769-242895769 GCA_950022295.1 Bromus sterilis | reverse complement strand
CACAACAAAGATCACATCATGGGAGAGAGAGAAACCACATAGATCAAGATACAAACCTTAGCCCCGAGGGGAACTACTCACACATGGACATGGTGAGAGGGAGAGTTGTTGATGGAGAGGTGCAGCCCGGAGGAGATGAAGGAGACGGCGACGGCGGCGGGCACGACGGCGGCGGCGCCCACGGCCACGACCCTTGGGGCAGCGGCCCCTGGCCCCTTATTTTTCCTTGGAGATGGTGCTGCTGTGGAGATTGATCTCCCCCTCAAGACGGCTGCCAAGGGGGAGGAATTTTCGTGGTGCCCTTTGACCTAGATTTCCTCTCTTTATATAGACTCTCGAATTCCTGTCATCCAGATTACGTCTTCTGTATTTCGGGGTTTCTGGAAGCATCCGAACTCCGATTGGGCTGAATCTTATGTCTAAATCCACCGGAAAAAAATTCCCTACAACTTTATAGTTTTAAGTTTTTCCGTTTGAGGCCGTCTTCTAGCGTTTACGAGGCGATCTTTAAAACCTGTCTGGTGGGGACAGATTTCGGGAGAGTTAGAGTCCAACTCCTACAAGGCTCCTTTTTGTGATTTTTTCTTTATCCAAGTAATTCCTACACATAAAGTACAAAAACAAGAACTTGTGCACTCTTGAAACCATTAATAGGTTAGTTCCAAAATATGTTATAAAAAGATATGAAAGTGTATCAAAAGCATAGCAATATCACACAAAACATGTATGGAGCAAGCAGAAATTATAGATATGTTTGGGAAGTATCAGGGGTTTAGGGGGTTTTGCAGGGTTAATTTAGGGGCTTCATATATTGTTTTGGATAGCTAATAAAGGGAGGTGTGTACTCTCTTATCTTCGTGCTTGGTCGACGCTACGTACTATACGTATAGAGAGGACTCGACACGCTAGCTATTAAGCAAATGAAGAAACCATTAATATAAGTACAGAAGATCGATAATCGTCATGAACATATATATACAGAGAGAAGTGATCGACACATCTCCTTCCCCGAGATATTGGTCGAACAACAAGTTTTCGGATATCTATCCCTAGCTAACATCTGAACTCAATTTCCACAACTGAAATTAAGTTCCGTATAGTATTGTCCTTTCTTATCGAGGACGTGCTCAAGAAAGAATCCCGCCAATTCCTCTTGTATTGCTCTTATGCGATCTTCTGGTAGGAGTTGTTCCTGAAGCTCCCAAAGCTAATTTGAAGAAGGGGTCAATACATGCATATTATATGAATGAAAGTCAACACAAATTAAAATTGTGAATATAGTGTTGCTTACGCACATCAAAATCTTTTTTAGAGTGGCCGCCTTTCTTAGAGAACGTCTCGTTGTAGATGTACTCGCAAATGTAGTATCCACAAAGATTAGTCCCTTCTGGTTGGAACATCCACTTTACGAGAAATAGAGTTCAATTAATCAAACTGATAATCAAGCATTATAAATGGTATTGATGAAACGACTAGCTAGCTAGAATCAATGGGAGATGCGCGGAACTAGCTATAGTAGTACTTACTTTCGGGTATGAAAATTTCATTTCCTTCGGCACTACTCTCGGTATTGTTTGGGTGAACTGTTTCCAAACCCTGCCATATACAAAGAAAATATTTATTACCTGATATCAGGGAATGAACAAAGTTGCCGATATATGATCGATTGAACTTACCTCGTGAGCATTTCAATGATCTCTGCATACTCATTGCGTTCTTTTTGTCTTGAGTCTAAGACGGTTACTACTCCGTTCTCAACATCAATCTCTAGGAGAACATAGTGGAAGATGTGCACGCATGAATAAATCATCAATTACATTAATATAACCTCAAGTATTAAGGAAAACCGAATATGCACAAGACAGTATAACACTCACTTGAAGTTGTAAGGAACGAGTATTTTCTGTTTGTTTTGATGTTGAAGCAAAGATTTTAGCAAGTTGGACTCGGGTTCCGCGGGTTCATTTATAACCACGAATGGATCAAAATATTTAAGTTAATGAACCCAATATTGTCGATTCCTTTTTTCTTGCATTCGACGATCTTCAATCTGCATGCATGATATAGAGGATAAATTATTTCTACATGATGAAAGAGCTGAGCTGTATATATATAGAGACTTAATTAAAGAAGTAGTAACTTACAGACAGTAGCAAGTGACGATTACTTTATCGATGGCCATTGCATTGTAAAGCTGGAATAATTCCTCAAATTGAACAGGCACCAGCTCAATTGCAACGAGGTCGTCCTGATTCTCTTTAACCATAACGAACAAATTATCAAGACCGCCAGACGACTTGCAGCAATCCAGGTACCAATTATGGAGTCTTCGCATCATAGTTGTTAGAGGAGTACCAGGTTTGACGAGAGGATGCCCGTACCGATATGTTTATACTTCCTCCATTGATTCAAACTGTATATCAGCGGGCATGTAATCACCAATTTTAGTATCGGGCGCCATCCCCTCGACGTCGACGATATCGTCGCTAAACACCTTCAACGGGGCTAACGATTGTTTCGCCTGTTTGCCGAGCTGGGGAACTTTTTCACTTTTTGTGTTGCTCTCCTTTTGTCAGTTGTAGTGGTTCTAGTCTTTCGCGCTTCTCTCACTGTCTTTTTAAGAATGCAGACATTGTTGTCATCCAGCGGAGGCGCTGGTGGTCGCATCAGGTTATCCACAGTGCGCTTCACTATCTCCGGATCTAACATCATGATCTTCTTCGGAGGTCCATTTTTTTCTTATTGAAAAATGCATCTACTTCACCTTTAACGATCTTCTCATTTTCTTCCACGCTCCTATCGTATGGACGCGGTTCAAGAGGCTTGAGATATGCTGGACCGTATTGATGTTTCCTCCCGGCGGCGCTGGATGTACCGCTAGACGTCGGAGCAGCCGGAGCGGCGGCGGTTGTCTTTCTTTGTTGCTTATTACGCGCCGGAGCAGCCGGAGCGGGGGGGGGGGGGGGGCAGCTCTCTTTTGCCCTTGCTGACGCGCCGAAGGAGGCGGAGTAGGAGGCGGGTTGATGGGACGCGCCGGCGCAGGCGATGGAGGCGGAGGAGGAGGCGGGTTGATGGGACGCGTCGGCGCAGGCGAAGAAGCAAGTGGACTGATGGGACGCGCTGGCGCAGACGAAGAAGGAGGCAGAGAAGGAGGTGGTACCTGATGATCACGCGCCGTCCAATTCGGAAGCTTGATTAATTCCTTCCGCCATAGACATGTAGTCTTCAGAGCTTGACTCAGGCGACTGTCCCCAACACCGATAGGGTAGTCAAGCTCAAGCTCCTCATATCCCTCAACTATTTCATCGACCATCACAACGGCATAGCCTTGTGGAATCGGACGAGAGTGAAAAGTTCCTCCACAAGGAGGTAGAACATTGTCGATAGCCGCCTTGGGTGTGAGGTGCGCGAATTTCGCCAGAAGTTGGCAATCTTGAGTCTGCGTGATAGCATCCACGGGGTAGCTGGTGGGAGGCGTCAACTCAGGCTGCGCAACAACAAGCTCGGTGCAAGCCACGCTGCTTCTCCGCTGAGATGGCGGGGTAGCTTCTTGGGTAGCTTCGTCAACTTGATGCCTCTCCTCTAGCGCTTTTACTCTTGCATTCAGTTGCTGCATTTCGCTGAGCTCCTTTTTCCTCTTCCTTTCCCGGATTTTGTAACCGCCTGCGTCGGGAAATCCATACTTCCACGGAACGGAGCCTGCCGTTCCCCGTGTTCTTCCTGGGTGCTCCGGATTACCGAGGGCCTCTGTGAGCTCTCCGTTCTCTCTGTCGGGAACGAACGTCCCTTTCGCCGATTTGGAGAAATATTCCCGAAGCTTTTCTACCTTTGTGTCCAATTTTTTTTCCTTCCAAGCGCACTTCCCTGTTTCGGGGTCCAATGATCCCCCAGCCCCAAAGAACCAAGTCTTTCCACGCGGTGACCAGAACCATGTCTCTGGTGTGATCCCTCTTTCAATCACGTCATGCTCAGCCTTGTCCCACGACGGGCTGGCTTTGAGGTAGCCACCTGACCCTGTGCGATGGTGAAACTCCTTCTTTGCAGAATTTAGCTTGTTTGTCTCTGACATCTTCTTACTCATCTCCGATTTCTTGTGGGCCACAAATGCGTCCCAATGATCTTTTATCTTCTCATATTGACGGGTGAATATTGGAGTCTCATTTTTGTCGACAAACTTTGTTTTCAAGGCATTCTTCCACCTCCTGAATAGTTCTGCCATCTTCTTAAGAGCATGAGTCTTGATCAATGGCTCTATAACTCGCTTTTCCTGATCCTCCTCTGGAGGTAGGATGAAATTTGCCTTCAGCGTGTTCCAAAGTTCATCTTTCTGTCTATCGGTGACAAAAGACACTTCAGGGTCTTCGCTCTTCGGCTTATTCCATTGGTGGATGCTGATCGGGATAAAGTCCCTAACGAGGACCCCACACTGAGTAGCAAATGTGTCCTTGGTCCGTTTGGGTTCAATCGGTTCGCCATCATTCCTGATCCCGATGATCGTGAAATTTTTATCCGGACCCAACCTTTTTTTTGGGCCTCGTCTCCTTACCGATCTTTGGCTCGATCTGGATACAGAGGGCTAGAAAAGCATAAAGAAGAGAGTTAATATATATGTCTACATACCAAAACAATTAATGTATCAATTCAATTAGCTAGTCTCATCAGCACAGCCTATATATACTAATATATATACCTCGCCGAACTTTACAACAGCTCCTTCCTCCGTTCGCTCATCGTAGTCGTCATCACGGTCTACTTCTTCATCCTCGGAGCCTGCTTCACTCTCTCCTTCCAGACCATCGGTGTCGTTCAGAAACGACAAGGTCACATCACCTTCCTAGATGTCGTCGCCCATCGACGGTCCCGGTCCTTCTTGGATGTCGTCGCCCACCGACGGTCCTTCTGCTCCTTCGCGGATGATTTCACCCATAACGTCTTCTTCTTCTAAGTTTCTTCGACCATCGTCCATAGTTTCTGCAAAATATTACAACATATGACACTTAATATACAAACATGAGATAGCTAGCCATGGATTTGGATCGAAACTTCGCACAAAGAATCCTCTCTCGACCCTCCTCGGCGTTCCTCAACCCTCGACCCCTCGACGACCCTCGAACCCTCTCTCTGCAACCCCTCGACCTCTCGACGACTCGAGACCTCGATCCCTCGATGATCCTCTCGACCCCTCGACGACCCTCGAACCCTGGACCACTCGATGACCCTCGAACCCTCTGCGACCCCTCGACGACTCGACCCACGACCTCTCTCGGTGATGACCCTGTCGACCCCTCGACGACCCTCGAACCGACGCGTATAATTCCCGACCCTCAACCCTCTAGCTATAGCGACCTCTATGGGTGACCCTCGATCGACCGTCTATGTACCGACGCATATAGTTCCCGATATTCGACCCGCACGGCGATCCTCGACACCCTCTCGTTCTCGATTTTGAAAAAAAAAGAGGATTCCATTTTTTATTCATCTCCTCTTATCTTTTTCTTCTTCCTCATCTTCTTCTCCTCCTTCCTCTTCTTATTTTTCTTTTTCCCTCTCCTTCTTTTTCTTTTTCCTTCTCTTCCTCTTTTCTTATCCAACACTAGAACATTTTAACTTAGTAAAATTAAGACTAATTATAAAACAGAAAAAAATAAGATGAACAAAAACACTATTTTCCATTTTCTTTTCTCTTTTAATTTTACTTTTTCTGTTCTTTTTTTCTCCCCCCACTAGAACACATTTTAACTTAGTACAATTTTGAGAACGGCCACGCCATGGCCGTACGTGGCAATGGACTGTTGGATATGTGCCCTAGAGGCAAATTTATAAAGATATTTGTCACATATCTGTTTGTTCATAATACGCTATATATTGTGCTAGAACTGTATTAAGCGGAAACATTAATACACGTGTGATATATAACAACCTGGTCCCTAGTTAAACTGAGGCATACTAGCTCATTGGGCAATTGATGATAAGGTTTCCTGATCATGAGAACATAATAGTCTATTGACAATGAGGTCATATCATTAGGAGAATGATGTGATGGACACACACCCACCTTAAGCATTGCAGTGTGATCAAGTCACATAAGTTCAGCATTGCGATGACTTAATAACATAGTGACTGAATCCTTAGACCGTGATGATCATACATAATTGTTATCTATTAGGATGCTTTGAGTGCATTAACCGTTACACTGAAACATGGTAACTGAAAAGGTGTATCTTGGGTATTCCGAAGTAGATATGTTGAGGAGTATGAAATAGATCAGAGCGGGATTTGTCAATCCGAGTGACAGATAGGTACTCTGGGCCCACTCGATGGTGTTGCATCAATAGCTTGCAAGCAAGTGACTAGGTCACAAGAGATGTAATATTCACAGACGAGTAAACATGTTATGTCGGAGACGAGGAAGAACTAGGTATTGGATACCGACGATCATACCTCGGACAAACATAGTACCAAAGCACAAAGGGATCAAGTCATATTGTTAACGTTTCAACAGCGATGAAGTTTATTCGATGGAAGCGTAGGGGCACATCAAGGATTGTAACCAGATCCCACATGATGGTCATTGGTCAGAGAGTGTCTCGATCATGTCTACTGTTTCCCGGATCGTAGGGTGTCACACTTAAGGGCAATCGATGCATTAAGGATTGATTCGGGATCATCGGTGAAAAGAGAGGAAACACCGGAAATGTACCGGGAGGTGCCGGAAGTTGTTCCGGATATTTTGAAAGGTTCAAAATAATATAAATTAATGTTTAAATATGTTTTATTATTTAATTAAAAGAATTTAATATTAAAAATTATTTAAAGAATTAATTAAAAAAGGTGAAAAGGTATTTGGGCCTTAAGAGGCCCATGAGGGGAAGGGGGAGCCTCCCCCTTGGGCTTGGCGCCAAGGGAGGGGCCCATCCCCCTCCTAGCCGCACCACTCCCCCCCTTGGGGGTTTAGTCCCACATGGGGGAAGGGGAGGGGGTGGAGCCCCTCCTTGGCCTATATAAGGAGGGGTGGGGTGCCTTTTTCAATACAACATTGAGTTTATCTCTCTCTCTTTCTCCGACCTAGAGCGGACTCCCCTGGTTTGGAGTTAGCACCTGGTTGGGGGTTTCACCATCATCCGGACGCCGTCGCGCTGCCGGAATCGGGATCCGGATCAATCTTCTTTCCGCCGCTCTTCTGGTTCGGAGCCCGGAGGGACGTCGGTTGCACTGTACGTGTGTAATCCCGCGAGGCACTACACGTGTGGTGCTACTTCATCGTCGGAGGTTCTTCAACACGACAGGGAGGTTGTAGGATCAGAGTCTACGCCAACCACGTTCGAGGAATGTTTCCCTCTTTCGGTCTTCAGAGGTATGAACATCGATTCCTTCCGTTACATACATCAGCATAGCATAGATCTTGGGTTCGGGACTCGTAGGTAGGAAATTTTTTGTTTTCTGCGCCGATCCCCAACAGTGGTATCATGAGCAAGGCGATACGTGTAGAACACACCTAGGATGTGGGAATCAATTCTCCAATTGTTACCCTCCCATGTGTACTCGTTTAGCGTTGCAGCAATGTCCTGATGAAGCGGCTCCGACCGACCTTACGCGTTTACGCGAGACTGGTTCCACGCTTGACATATGGCTTGTACCATATAAGTGGCCGGGGGTGTCTGTCTCTCTAACATTAGCGACGCGAAGATGTTTGCAACGGAGGGCCCCGACAGGGGTGTAATAGAGACGATTGCAGGATTGGTGTTGTGGCTTGTTTTCGCAGGATAGAAAGCGGTTCTCTCTCGAAACCCCTTAGCAGCCACGTAAAACTTGAAAAAGATAAAGTAGAAGGTGTTTTAACTTTAATTTGCATGTAAGGGGGGATCATAGCTTGTATGATTTATAGTTTTACTTCTTGTCTTGCTTATATGCTAGATATGCGACAGTAGCATGATAGGATAATCTCTCTGAATACCATGATTGTATTCTCCCTTAGTGGGCACCGCCTGGAAGGATCTCTTAATGATAGCCAGGTTGTGATGATCGGGTGTCATACATACATTAGCGATCGCATGAGGTTGGGTTTGGCAATCCTAGCATATGCAGATATGGCCTTGCTGAACAGCCATACACTAAGGTTCGACTGGCAGGCTTGACATATGTAGATATGAGCTTGGGATACGGATGACCGAAAGGTTAAGCATGAGTGATATAACGGATATGATTGGCATGATGGCCTACCTAGGGAGATGTGTCGTCGGCCGTGTGATATTCGAGGACGATCATTCAAACTAGGATTATGTTAATCACTTAGTGAATTTGTGTCGGGACCCGGGGTTAGCGTATGCAATTCCAGTCACGATGCAATCACATGGAGAGCCGAGAACCGTACCCACTTGTCTGAGCAGACAAGGCCAAGCACAGAACGTTCTCGGTAAGCATCGAACGTGAGGGGCATCCCATCCAGACCGGATGATCAACTGAGATGGGTCCTCATCGTTCGCTCACAAGTCTAAATGCTTATGGGTGGTGAATCCCATACTCATAGACAAGTCGCCTCAACCATGTTATCGATTGAATCCTAACTCTTACATAGACTTACTCCAGCCCGATCACTTAGTCGGGGTCTAGGGCGGGCTCGATCATACAACAAAGTGTGCACGTGACAGAGTCACGAGCAATCGCATCGCGATGCCCCAAGCTGCGCACATCTAAAGGCCACTTGGTGTATAAAGGACCGCCAGCCAGATCACAACTAAGGTCTCGAAAACCCATACTAAGACATGCATGTTATAACCATACACGAAGCACACATGCCTAGTATGAACAGCAGGTATCATCACATAACTCTACAAAGTACTCTTTATTGACTTACACATAGAGCATACAAAGATCACATGTCTGTGATCATCATTACATCATACAACGGAAGCAAATTAGGTCTGAGTACAGACAAGTTTAACAAATGGCTTAGAGAAGCCTTTTAAACTTACATGCCCATCCACGAGGGACCAGACTGCTGTCTTTAACTATACTACCAAGGTCATCGTCGAGCTTCAGAGGGGGAGACTCCATCGGGGTCCGGGTTCTCATCTAAAACATAGAATAAGCAAACGTGAGTACAAAGTCGTACTCAGCAAGACTTACATCAGAACTATACTACTCATGCTCAAGTTTCAAGGTAAAGGGAGGTGGGGTTCATCATGCAGAAGTGCCAGCTTTGACTTGGCTAGTCCTGAACTACGAGTACCAGACTTTGAGGTAAGAAGCGTACACGAGTCCACTACCTAGTCTCCAAACAATACACCGCTATGGTTACTTCCTCGACTTCCCCACGAGGAAACCCACCATAGCACTCACGCTTATCTTGCGAGTTTTATAAGTATCCATTCAAGTTATCTATTGATCAAGTAGAGGTCTCCAAGTAGTCCTTAACCGCGGACACGGCTATTCAAATAGTTTATTAACCCTACAGGGGTGTACATCTTCACACGCGTGTCATCACTTATCGCCTCGTTCTTGTCACCCTTCAAGCGGGTGTCGAACGTGGATGAAACCAAGGCACTATCCTCACATCACCTTCTCTAATCCAGGAGTCGACTACCTGAGTTTGGCACCGCTCGAGAGTCCGGCCGGTTCCACGAAACGGACTCAGATAATGTAAGGGACCGAGACGCCACCTCTGCCAGATGGTTTCACTGCCTCACAGGTCCACCCACATATCTATATGATGCAACCTTTTCTTCATACTTTTTCTATGCATATGCCAAATGGAAAGCCCGAATCAATTGTGACTCCTGGACCGGATCGGGTACGTAAAGAGGCCAAACGGGGCTCGCATAAACCCTACATGTGGTCATACTCTTTGTCTTGGATCACAAAACCGGAACTCGGGGCCTAGGGCAGTGTTCAACGAGACAACCCACTGTGTACTCCTACACAGCCTCTCATCGTTCACCTTGTATTAGGGTGGATGCACCAACACGTTATCATCAGCATCTTTGTGATCATCCATCCCGACTCACAAACAATGTAACCTCATTGTATCACTAAGCAGCAATAAGCAGTAAGAATTGCAGGGGCCACATGCTCATCATTCAACTCCTATATCTGCTAGGATTGTGGTTTGCTTAATACAGTGACAAAATGATAGGTCATGCATCGGAATAGGTTCAACTATGCGAAAGAACGTGTCTCGGTGATCTCATAAACATGCATAAGCGAGGCTGAGAGGGAAGTAGGATTTTATAGACATGATCAATGGGGTTTGCTTGCCTTGCTGACGATACACGGGGTTTATCAATCTTCTTCTTCGTCGGGGGTGATCACCGTCTCGGGGGCACTGTTACCGGCACAAACATCAACAAAGGGGGGGGACATTGAATGTAAATGCACAAGCACATGCTTATATTGTCACATGATGTGAATGCTACTGATTTGTGGCACATTTGATTTAAATGAAGTGTATTGCATTTGAAATGCAAATTCAAACTCCACATATGAATTTCAATTTAACCAAATTGAAATTGCTATTGTTGGTTCTTTGAAAACCATGTGATCATGTGTGTGGTAGGCTTCTAAAGTTCAAGTGAAATGTGGTAGGTTGCAAAGGTTCAAATTACAAAAGCATTTGAATTAATTCCAATTAAACCAAATAGCAAAAGCTACTGGTCCCATTTTAAATTCAACTCAAACATAGCTGAAAGTTGTATATTTTGATAGATTATTTTCTCTTGATCATTTTTATATATTATTTGTCCAATTTGGAGTTAATATGAATTTTCTATGATTTTTCAAAGTTTAGCTAATTTTCTGCATTTTCTGGATTATTCTGATTTCTTTTAATTCTTTTTAATTCCTTTTCTTTTTATTGCGTCAGGGTGGCGTCGGGGTGATGTCACAGGGGGGCTGACAGGTGGGGCCCTGCTATCATAGGCTCTGGGGTTAAACCCCTGTTAGTTATAAACTAACAGTGGTTAGTTAAGGGCCTGGGGCCCACTGTCAGTGGCCCAGGGAGGTGGTTAGCGCGGGATTTGGGGGGCCTAATGGCTAGTCGTCGCCGGCGATCCCTGTGCTCGTCGGAGCACCGCCTGGTTTGCAAAACAGGGCACGGGGAGGGGCGTTGGGGGAACGGGCGAGTTGCTCTTCGCCTCGCGCGTCTGCAGGGGCCATCGGGGGGTCACGACGGGCTCTATGGCAACGGTGGCGTCGGCCATGGCGGCGGCCGGACCTCTGGCTTTGTCGGTGATGAGAAAAATGGCGTGGAAGGAGCAAAGGGAAGGGTTAATCGATCCGCAGGCTCACAGTGGACGCAGCGGTGGGGTCGAGGACGCCGGAGGAGCACCGGAGGGAGGGCGATTGCTCGCCGGAGTTCGAGAACAGCGGCGGAAGGATTCGAGGCAGGCATCGCGCACAGAGCTTCCCCGCTCGAATCGAAGGGTCGGGGTGACGCATACCTTCACTGCGGTCGTTGTGGACAACATGGTGCGGCGGGAGCAGGCCGGTGGCAGCGTGGAGGCGTCGGCGGCGAACTCGCAGAGCTTTGGTTCCTCTTGGGAATCGCCGGGGGCGGAGGGGAAGTGATAGAGGCGAAGGTGTCCCGATGTTTCGATGAGAGATAACTATCGATTTGGTGGAGACGACTCTGACGATCCGACTACGAACGTGCGAAGACGTTGCGCCTTAGCGATCGCTAAACCAACTCCGAGAGGTTATTGATCCCGCGGATGCACGATCAACCTGACCACGAAGGTCTAATTCCTGCAAGCAATCGAAGAACAAGCAAGAACTAAGAATTGCAATCTGGATATTGCGAATATAAGATGAAAGATTACGAAAGTTGGGGTTCCAATGAGGTCTTGGCCTGGTCGGATGACACAAACGAAGAGCTCGAAGTTGCGGCTATGGCTAACTTAAATCTAATTAAAACCCAAGTCTAAATGACGCCCTAAGGGCTGTATATATGGGGGAACAGAGGGGATTTTCGTGACCCCTTGGAGGTGGGGTCCGAAAACAACCCTAACTCGGTTTTCCCACACATACGGACTCTAAAAACAGCCTATAAGGTGGTATTTCGAAATTACATGGGCCCAGCCCAATATTAAGGTGACGCAGCACCTATAATTGCCCTTGGACGAAAATAATGAAGTGGCATCTCGCGTATTTCGTCCAAGACTTCATGCGCGCCTTATGGTGGCTTCAAAGTGCGATAATCACCACGGGAAGCTCCGCTGTCCTTTCCCGCGCGCGCACCTTCTTCTCCATGCTTGATCC
The DNA here is from genome assembly GCA_950022295.1 of Bromus sterilis. Lineage (NCBI taxonomy): Eukaryota > Viridiplantae > Streptophyta > Magnoliopsida > Poales > Poaceae > Bromus > Bromus sterilis. The sequence continues at coordinate 242,883,517 of OX465595.1, read as the reverse complement.
CGCTCCAATGACCATCCTTCTTGTCCATGCTAGGTCCTTCATTCATAAGCAAAACAAAAGTATCTAATTTAGGCAGTATCATATGTTCATGAACAATAGAAGGATTCGCAAGAAACGAAAGTACCTGATAATTTAGTTGACGTGCACGAGCTCTAGTAACTGGTCCAATATGTGTAGTTGGTGAGGATATGGGTGTAACATTAGTAGGGATGTCCTCATCATCCTCCCCTTCTTGAATTGAAGTCGTCCTCGACGGAAGCTCATCATCTTCTCCCAAATAAGGCTTCAAATCTGCAATATTAAATGTGGGACTAACCCCAAAGGCTGCAGGTAGCTCAAGTTTATATGCATTATCATTAATTTTCTGCAAAACCTTAAAGGGACCATCAGCTCGAGGCATTAACTTAGACTTGCGCAAATCAGGAAACCTATCTTTACGTAGATGTAACCAAACAAGATCTCCGGGTTCAAACACAACATGCTTTCGACCCCTATCACCAGCAAGCTTGTATCTAGCATTCATGCGCTCAATGTTTTCTTTAGTTAACTCATGCAGTTTTAATATCAATTCAGCACGTTGCTTAGCATCAAAATTAACCTTCTCCGAAGATGGAAGAGGTAGCAAATCAATAGGTGCACGAGGTAAAAAACCATAAACAATCTCAAAAGGGCACATTTTAGTGGTAGAATGCAATGAACGATTATAAGCAAATTCAATATGAGGTAAACATTCTTCCCACAGTTTCAAGTTACTCTTTAAAACAGCCCTAAGCATAGTAGACAAAGTCCTATTGACTACTTCAGTTTGTCCATCAGTTTGGGGATGACATGTAGTACTAAAAAGTAGTTTAGTCCCCAACTTAGCCCATAAGCATCTCCAAAAATGGCTAAGAAACTTAGTATCACGATCCGAGACAATAGTATTGGGCACACCATGTAAGCGAATAATCTCACGAAAGAATAAATCAGCAACATTAGCAGCATCATCGCTTTTATGACATGGTATAAAATGTGCCATCTTAGAAAATCTATCCACGACAACAAATATGCTATCCCTCCCATTCTTTGTTCGAGGCAAGCCTAAAACAAAGTCCATGGATATGTCCTCCCACGGAACACTAGGTACAGGTAAAGGCATGTATAAACCATGAGGATTGAGTCGTGACTTAGCTTTTTGACATGTAGTGCAGCGAGCAACAAAACGCTCAACATCCCGTCTCATCTTTGGCCAAAAGAAATGTGTAGCAAGTACGTCCTCCGTCTTCTTCACGCCAAAGTGTCCCATTAATCCTCCTCCATGCGCCTCCTGCAACAACAAAAGACGAATAGAGCTAGCTGGAATGCATAGCTTGTTAGAACGGAACACAAATCCATCATTAAGCACAAACTTGTTCCATGTTCTACCCTCTCTACAATTCTGCAAGACATCTTTAAATTCCGCATCATTTACATATTGATCTTTGATTGTCTCTAAACCGAAAATCTTGAAGTCAAGTTGTGAAAGCATAGTATAACGACGAGACAAAGCATCAGCAATAATATTATCTTTCCCCTTCTTGTGTTTAATGACATAAGGGAAAGTCTCAATAAATTCAACCCACTTAGCATGTCTACGATTAAGTTTGGCTTGACTTCTTATGTGTTTCAAAGATTCATGATCAGAATGTATAACAAATTCTTTGGGCCATAAATAATGTTGCCAAGTTTCTAATGTCCGAACAAGAGCATATAATTCCTTATCATAAGTAGAATAGTTCAGACTAGGCCCACTCAATTTTTCAGAAAAGTAAGCAACAGGTTTAGCATCTTGTAATAACACACCTCCCAAACCAATCCCACTAGCATCGCATTCAAGCTCAAAAGTCTTATTAAAATCAGGAAGTTGGAGCAAAGGAGCATGTGTTAACTTATCTTTCAATACGGTGAAGGCTTCTTCCTGTGCGGTACCCCAAGTAAAAGGCACATCCTTGCGTGTAAGCTCATTGAGAGGTGCAGCAATGGTGCTGAAATCTCTCACAAAACGCCTATAGAATCCAGCGAGGCCAAGAAAACTCCTCACTTGTGTGACCGTTTTGGGCTGCGGCCAACTCTCAATCGCCTCGATCTTGGCTTTATCAACTTCAATTCCCTGCGGAGTAACAACATAGCCAAGAAACGATACTCGGTCGGTGCAAAAGGTGCACTTCCCAAGGTTACCAAACAAACGTGCATTACGTAGAGCAATAAAAACAGCACGTAAATGATCCAAATGTTCCTCCAAAGATTTGCTATAAATCAGTATATCATCAAAATAGACTACCACAAATCGTCCAATGAAAGCACGTAAAACCTCGTTCATTAATCTCATGAAAGTGCTAGGTGCATTAGTTAACCCAAAAGGCATGACGAACCACTCATATAATCCAAACTTAGTTTTAAATGCCGTTTTCCATTCATCTCCTAATTTCATGCGAATTTGATGGTATCCACTACGCAAATCAACTTTGGAAAACATGGTAGAGCCACTTAATTCATCAAGCATATCATCTAACCTAGGAATAGGATGACGATAACGAATAGTAATATTATTAATGGCTCGACAATCAACACACATACGCCATGTTCCATCCTTTTTAGGCACTAATATAACAGGAACAGCACAAGGACTAAGGGATTCACGTATGTAACCTTTGTCGAGTAGCTCTTGTACTTGACGCTGAATCTCCTTTGTCTCCTCCGGATTGGTACGGTATGGCGCACGGTTGGGCAGTGAAGCACCGGGAATTAAGTCAATCTGATGCTCAATCCCTCGAATAGGTGGTAATCCCGGTGGTACGTCTTGTGGAAAGACGTCAATAAACTCCTGCAAAAGGTCAGTGACAACAGGAGGCAAAGAAGGAGGCAATTCCTCAAATGAAAACAAAGCTTCTTTGCACACAAAAGCATAGCACACATATTGACTAACATCCAAATCTGAAATATCAACTTTAGTAGCAAGCAAAGTTGGACTAGTCAATTTAATTTCATTAGACACAGCAGAAGAAGATTTGCTATTAGTCTTATGTTGTTGCTCAAATTCTTTGGCTGCTATCTCATTTTCACTCTTATTTTTCTCCTGTTTAGCTTTACTAGCTCTAGCAAGATCATCTTTCACAATTTGTTCAGGAGACATAGGAAGTAAAGCAATATTTTTATCCTGATGAACCAGAGTAAACTGATTTGTCCTACCATGGTGTACAACATTCCTATCAAATTGCCATGGTCTACCAAGTAAAAGAGAGCATGCTTGCATGGGTACCACATCACAATCAACATAATCAGCATATGCAGCAATGCTAAAGTGCACACGAACAGAACGCGTTACCTTAATCTTACCACTATTGTTAAACCACTGAATATAGTACGGATGGGGGTGTGGTCTTGTGGTGAGAGATAGCTTCTCCACCAACTCCATGCTAGCCAAGTTGTTGCAACTCCCTCCGTCAATGATGATGCGAACCGAACGTTCTTTCACCACTCCCTTTGTGTGGAACAAATTATGCCTCTGGTTTTGCTCAGCCTTCGTTACCTGCACACTTAACACACGTTGAGCAACCAAACTAGCATATTTATCTGCATCATCAGGAGCCATATACTCCATATCATGAGCATCATCATGGGCACCCTGTTCCTCATGAGCAATGAGAACTAAAGTCTCCTCATCATAGTCACTCGCTGACTCATACCCACCATCCGCCGTAATAATCATCACACGCTTGGAGGGACAGTCTTTTGCGAAGTGACCTCCACCTTGGCACCTGCGACATTTAATATCACGATCTCGTGTTTGCCCTGTGGAAGCCATGGATGAAGAAGAACTCGCCGCTGGACCACTCTGTGCACCCTTGAATGGTGGCGCTGACTGTTTTGGTGGCTCCCTGTAAGAATGAGCGGCTGAAGTAGAGGGTGGAGCAGCAGGACGTGTGGATGTAGAAGGTCCACGCGATGTCCATGATGTATTTCGTCCTGCAGAAAAGTTAGGTCTCGTAGCGGCCTGTCGATCCTGCACTTCACGTTCAGCTTTACAAGCAAGATGAAACAAACGAGTAATAGTAGCATAGTCCTTGTATTCTAGAATAGTTTGTATCTCCCTGTTTAAGCCACCTATGAAACGTGCAAACATAGCTTCATTATCCTCTACTAGGCCACATCTAATCAATCCAGTTTGTAATTCTTGATAATATTCCTCTACAGAATTTTTTCCTTGTCTCAAACGCTGTAATTTTTGTAGCAATTCACGTTGATAATAAGGAGGAACCCAGCGAGTACGCATAGCATCTTTTAAAGCAGCCCAAGTAGCTGGAATATTATTAGCATGCAATCTACAATGTTCAGACCACCAAATAGATGCAAAACCCGTGAATTCACAAACAGCAGCAGTAACACGTCTATTCTCAGGATATTGTAAACATGTAAAGCGTTGTTCAGTTTCTAACTCCCAAGTAAGATAAGCATCAGGAATATATCTACCCTCAAACGGGTTAAGATTCAATTTAAGTTTAGGCACATGTTCGTCATCGCGTACCTGAGGGGGTGGTTGGTGTCGACCGTGGCGAATGTTGGGACGTGGACGTCCAGCGGGCTGTTCATAGGCCGCTTCTTGTTCCACCTCCTCCTCGTAATCACCCTCGTAGTTGTCGTCCTGGCCGACGTCAGAGGCAGCAGCAGCAGTAACTGCAGCAGCAGCAGGAGCACCAGCAGCTTGTCCGCCCGGAAACAGAATACGTCGTGCACGTCGTGGTGGCGGTGGCTGTGCTGGAGCGGCCGCAGGCTGTATAGGTAAGCGTGCGAGCAACTCAGTAAACTTGGCGTCGAGCTTGGTGTCGATCATCTTCTCCACACCATCAATCGCCTCTGTAAATCTGTTCTCGATGTCATTCACCTGTTCAGACATCATTTGTGCAAATTTATCATGTAATGCTTTGTTTGTCATATTCTCCCAATCAGGTGCATCCCGCGCCACTTCATCATGGGATCCTGGCATGGTTAGCAGAAATAGAAAACACACAGAAGTATGATCCTACTTCGACTAATGGGATGTGGGGTGGTGGAAAGCACAAATCCGTCAAGCTTTTCTTCAGTTCTTACCGATTCTTACCTAGCAGCAGGTGGTGATGTACAACCAACGGGTCAAAACTCTCAGAGATGTGGTAGAGCGATGGCCAGGAGGTGTCAACCGCACGAAGTAGAATATATGTGGAGCTGTAGGTAGGTTTGACAAATATGGTAGCAAAAAGCTCAACAGTAATCAAAACAGAGATGCAAAGTTGAATAAACACTCAACGTCGGTACTGTGCTGATCCTAGGCTAGACCGTACTAGAGACGCGAGCCTAAAACACCAACGAAAGCACGGCGCGGCACGTAATCAACTGAGAAGCACACTCTGAATTTTTTTTTTCTCTTTTTTTTTTTTTTTTTTTTTTTTTTTTTGCGATGCGGGACTGCGGTGGCTGAAAAAGTGCGAAAAAATCACTATGGTGGCGAACGTCTCAAAATGAGTTTCTGGACCTAAGGAACGTATGGGCACGAAATTTTTTCACCCCCGAAATTTTTGGCCTAAAAACTGCTCTGGAAAGCGTGCCAGACTCTTTTTTTTTTTTTTTTTTTTTTTTTTTTGGAAATCACCCCCTTCTACGTACGACAAAGATTGGTGAAATCCGACTCTAATCAACTCAAACTAATCTGGCTATGGAGAGGTCACGAACCGTACTGATGATGGAACTCAACTCGGACTCGTGGTACGTGGTGGTGTATATGGACTCTGCTTGGCGGAACGTGGTGGTGTATGTGGACTTGGATTGGCGGAACGTGGTAGGATGACTACTGTGCGGCGGCGACGTGGCAAACTGTGATCAGAACTCGAAACTCTAAGGGAACTAGACGCTAAGATCAGCAACTTGACACAACGATGCAACCGTAAATTCAACAAAGCAAGTACTGAAAAGAAAACTGGACAAAGGCTCGGACTGGCTTGGGACGTGATGATCTAACCCTAAATTTTTTTTTTGGCTTTTTCGTGGGCTGTAGGTATGACGAACAGAATCAATCTAGACTACGAAAACTGGTAAATCTCACCGAGCAACCTGGAAATCTGATACCACTTGATAGAGGCGAAGGTGTCCCGATGTTTCGATGAGAGATAACTATCGATTTGGTGGAGACGACTCTGACGATCCGACTACGAACGTGCGAAGACGTTGCGCCTTAGCGATCGCTAAACCAACTCCGAGAGGTTATTGATCCCGCGGATGCACGATCAACCTGACCACGAAGGTCTAATTCCTGCAAGCAATCGAAGAACAAGCAAGAACTAAGAATTGCAATCTGGATATTGCGAATATAAGATGAAAGATTACGAAAGTTGGGGTTCCAATGAGGTCTTGGCCTGGTCGGATGACACAAACGAAGAGCTCGAAGTTGCGGCTATGGCTAACTTAAATCTAATTAAAACCCAAGTCTAAACGACGCCCTAAGGGCTGTATATATGGGGGAACAGAGGGGATTTTCGTGACCCCTTGGAGGTGGGGTCCGAAAACAACCCTAACTCGGTTTTCCCACACATACGGACTCTAAAAACAGCCTATAAGGTGGTATTTCGAAATTACATGGGCCCAGCCCAATATTAAGGTGACGCAGCACCTATAATTGCCCTTGGACGAAAATAATGAAGTGGCATCTCGCGTATTTCGTCCAAGACTTCATGCGCGCCTTATGGTGGCTTCAAAGTGCGATAATCACCACGGGAAGCTCCGCTGTCCTTTCCCGCGCGCGCACCTTCTTCTCCATGCTTGATCCCGCTCCAATGACCATCCTTCTTGTCCATGCTAGGTCCTTCATTCATAAGCAAAACAAAAGTATCTAATTTAGGCAGTATCATATGTTCATGAACAATAGAAGGATTCGCAAGAAACGAAAGTACCTGATAATTTAGTTGACGTGCACGAGCTCTAGTAACTGGTCCAATATGTGTAGTTGGTGAGGATATGGGTGTAACATTAGTAGGGATGTCCTCATCAGGAAGTGGTCCAGGCGGTGGGGGAAAAGGTAGGGGAGGTGACTTGGGCTTCTCCTCGCGCCGAAAAAGGGGCAGGGGCAGGCAGGAGGTGGCCGGCGGTGGTTGCATGCTCGCCACCGAGCTGTCTGCCTGCCTGGCGCTGGGAGGAAGACGACCCTGCCCCTGGTGGGCTGGGCCGGCTTCTGGCCAGGCTGGGCCAGGTAAGTGGGTGGGGTGGGCTCTCTCTCTCTGTCTCCTGTTTTTTTTCTTTTTCTTCTATTTGTTTTGCTCTAAGATAAATAGTAGAGCATTTTTATTAAATTCCCAAATAATTTTATAAATCCTAGATGACCGTTAGCTTGTCACATATAGGATTTGGGCATTTTTGAAATTCAAACAATTTGAATTTCAAATCAAATAGGGGTCAACTTTAATTTACAAGGCACATTTTGAATTTTAGAAAATTCCATGAGTATGGGAATGAACCCAAACCACTTTTAAAATGATCACCATCATTTATAGGAATTTTCGAACTTTTCAAATGATTTTTGGAAAAATATTTTTATCTGGCCATTTGAATTAATTTCTCAGGGCTTTCTTTTCCCCATTTTTGATTTTCTTTTTGAATTTTTGACATGATGCAAAGGGGAACTCAAACCCTAGCACTTACCCTAGTTGGGGTTCTGACAACTCGCCCCCACTCAACAGAATCTCGTCCCGAGATTCAGAAGTCGTCGGGAGGAAGGTGGGGTACTCGGCACGGAGGCGGTCTTCTCTTTCCCAGGTTGCTTCTTTCTCGGAGTGATGAGACCATTGCACTTTGAGGAACTTGATCTTCTAACGACGAGTGACACGCTCTGCTGAATCAAGAATACGAGCAGGGTACTCTCGATAAGAAAGGTCATCTTGGAGATCAAGCGTTTCATGGTCGACTTCGAGGATGGGGTCCTTGAAGCAACGCCTGAGTTGTGACACATGGAATACATCATGTACTCGGGAAAGGTGAGGGGGTAGTTCAAGTTGGTAGGCAACCTCTCCACGTTTAGCGAGAATGCGGAAAGGTCCGATGTAACATGGGGCCAACTTGCCTTTGATATCGAATCTTTGGGTTCCCTTCAGAGGAGTAACCCGAAGGTAAGCCTCCTCATCAATATTGTAGCTCTCCTCTCTATGATGACGATCATAGTAGCTCTTTTGACGAGACTGAGCGGCTTTCAAACGATCACGAACAATGCGAAATTGCTCTTCTGCTTCCTTGATCATATCCGGTCCAAAGAGTTGTCTTTCACCGGTTTCTGACCAGTTTAGGGGTGTTCGACGTCGTCGGCCATAGAGGAATTCAAAGGGAGCCATGTTCAGACTAGATTGATAGCTATTGTTATAAGAAAATTCGGCAAATGGAAGAGATTTCTCCCAGTTCTTTCCGAAAGAGATAACACAAGCTCTGAGCATGTCTTCCAGGATTTGATTAACCCTTTCAACTTGACCGCTAGATTGAGGGTGGAAAGTTGTACTAAAGGATAGATGAGTCCCCATAGCATTTTGAAAACTTTCCCAGAATCTAGAGGTGAAAAGGCTACCACGATCAGAATTGATTTCCAAAGGAACACCGTGAAGAGACACAATTCTAGAGACATACAAGTCCGCTAACTGGCTAGCAGTTATCGACTCGTGAACAGGAAGGAAGTGAGCAACTTTGGATAGTCGGTCAATGACCACGAAGATGGTATCATTTCCTTTTTGGGTTTTCGGAAAGCCGGTGATGAAGTCCATACCGACCTTGTCCCATTTACACTCGGGAATAGACAATGGTTGAAGAGTACCAGTAGGTGTTCTGCCTTAATGCGACGACAAACATCACATTCGGCAACAAATTGAGCAATGTCTCTCTTCATCCCGGTCCACCAAAATCTGTGGCGTAGATCTCGGTACATTTTTGTGCTACCGGGATGAATCGAGAGGGGGGTATCATGAGCTTCCATAAGGATCAACTGCTTTAGGTCTTGGTTCTCAGGAACTACTAAACGATTTTCAAAGAATATCGTTCCTTGATCATTTGCAGAGAAACATTTAGCAACTCCGCTAGCAATGTTCTCTGTGATCTCTCGAATACCACTATCTTGTTTCTGGGCGGCTATGATTTGATCCTCAAGGGTTTTTTTCGCCACCAAGGTAGAAAGAAATCCATGAGGAACTATCTCAAGATTGAACTTGCGAAATTCCTCGTGAAGAGATGGTTGATACTGTTGTAACATGAGGGTGTTACAATACGACTTACGACTTAGTGCATCAGCCATGACATTGGCTTTGCCTGGGGTGTATGAAATTTCTACGTCGTAATCTTTTATCAACTCAATCCAGCGTCTTTGCCTGAGATTAAGATCTGGCTGGGTGAAAATGTATCTGAGGATCTGGTGATCAGAATAGATATGGCAGTGATTACCAAGGAGGTAATGTCGCCATGTCTTCAGGGCATGAACTACGGCAGCGAGTTCAAGATCATGGGTAGGATAGTTTTCTTCATGTGAACGCAGTTGCCGTGAAGCGTATGCTACCACATGTCGATCCTCCATAAATATGCATCCTAACACTTGCCGTGAAGCATCACAATAGATATCGAAATCCCTTTTGGTGTCTGGAGGTGCAAGTACGGGTGCAGAAGGCAATCTTCTTTTTAGCTCTTGAAAGCTTTCCTCGCACTTGGGGGCCCATTGGAATTTCCTATCTTTCTTGAGGAGTTCAGTAAGAGGCTTTGCAACTTTAGAAAAGTTCTCAACGAAGCGGCGGCAATAACTTACTAGGCCGAGAAAACTCCTAACTTGCTTAACCGATTCAGGTGGAGTCCAGTCAAGGACGACCTGAACTCTCTCGGGATTGACTGCAACACCATTCGCAGAAATCACGTGGCCTAAGTAGATCACTTCTGGAAGCCAAAATTCACACTTGGAGAATTTAGCATAAAGGCGATGCTCTCGGAGTTTCATCAATACCAACCTAAGATGTTCTACGTGCTCTTCTTCGTTCTTCGAGTAGATGAGAATGTCATCTAGATAAATCACAACGAATTTATCTAAGTACTCCATGAAGATCAAATTCATCAAGCGCGAGAATGTGGCGGGGGCATTGGTTAATCCGAAGGACATGACGGTGTACTCGTAAAGACCATATCGAGTAGTGAAAGCCGTCTTGGGAATGTCTTCTTCTCGGATTCGGATTTGATGATAGCCTAATCTCAAATCCATCTTGGAAAAGACAGCGGATCCAGCAAGTTGATCATAAAGATAATTGATCCTGGGCAGTGGGTACTTGTTCTTTATCGTCGCTAGGTTTAGCGGGCGATAGTCTACGCACATCCTTCCTGTTCCATCTTTCTTCGTTACGAACAGAACGGGGTAACCCCATGGCGATGAGCTAGGGCGGATGAAGCCTTTTGCCAACAAAGCATGAAGTTGGATTTTAAGCTCAGCTAACTCATGTGGGGCCATTTTGTATGGGCATCTGGAAATTGGTGCGGTTCCTGGCATAAGATCCATTATGGATTCTACACATCTGTCGGGTGGCATGGTTTAAGGGGTTAGATCTCTGGATAACTTCCTAGAGGATGACCTAGGTTTACTAGGGGCTACAACAGATATGTCAGAGTAGCAAAGTACCCCAACATGATGGTTAGTGTGGTTCTTTTGGCTAGAAGACATTTAAAGTGGGAGGAAGAGCTGCAAATGAATCACTATAGGTTTCTAGAACAAAACCTAAAACAAACTCTAGAGAACTGTCGGACATGCCACCTAATACTTCTTCTAGAAAGACAACCGAAAAGGAGGGAAGGATTTTGCAAATGCATCAGATTATGAAGAAACCTGGAATGACTCGGACAGCATAACGGCTGTAATTGCAAGAGAAATGGAAATCCTCACAACATTTCAACATCACTTACATAAGAAGTCTCAGAATAGGAAGCACAACGACTCTAGACAACCGAACACAACTTTCCTACGGCTACAAGGAAGCAATCAACGAGATGTTCTAGTAAGACATAGATGAGCCTAGTCCTATCATCCCATAGAAAAGATAAGGGTGACTCAGAACTCAGATTGATGAGGGTAAGGAGAAAAAGAAGCCTTAGGATGTTCCCTTTATACCCAAGTAACTATATAACTATAGAATGCTAGACTCGACATCGACCAAGGGTTTGATAATCCTACAGACAGTCCTGCTCTGATACCAAGTCTGTCGGGACCCGGGGTTAGCGTATGTAATTCCAGTCACGACGCAATCACATGGAGAGCCGAGAACCGTACCCACTTGTCTGAGCAGACAAGGCCAAGCACAGAACGTTCTCGGTAAGCATCGAACGTGAGGGGCATCCCATCCAGGCCGGATGATCAACTGAGATGGGTCCTCATCTTTCGCTCACAAGTCTAAATGCTTATGGGTGGTGAATCCCATACTCATAGACAAGTCGCCTCAACCATGTTATCGATTGAATCCTAACTCTTACATAGACTTACTCCAGCCCGATCACTTAGTCGGGGTCTAGGGCGGGCTCGATCATACAACAAAGTGTGCACGTGACAGAGTCACGAGCAATCGCATCGCGATGCCCCAAGCTGCGCACATCTAAGGGCCACTTGGTGTATAAAGGACCACCAGCCAGATCACAACTAAGGTCTCGAAAACCCATACTAAGACATGCATGTTATAACCATACACGAAGCACACATGCCTAGTATGAACAGCAGGTATCATCACATAACTCTACAAAGTACTCTTTATTGACTTACACATAGAGCATACAAAGATCACATGTCTGTGATCATCATTACATCATACAACGGAAGCAAATTCGGTCTGAGTACAGACAAGTTTAACAAATGGCTTAGAGAATCCTTTTAAACTTACATGCCCATCCACGAGGGACCAGACTGCTGTCTGGAACTATACTACCAAGGTCATCGTCGAGCTTCAGAGGGGGAGACTCCATCGGGGTCCGGGTTCTCATCTAAAACATAGAATAAGCAAACGTGAGTACAAAGTCGTACTCAGCAAGACTTACATCGGAACTATACTACTCATGCTCAAGTTTCAAGGTAAAGGGAGGTGGGGTTCATCATGCAGAAGTGCCAGCTTTGACTTGGCTAGTCCTGAACTACGAGTACCAGACTTTGAGGTAAGAAGCGTACACGAGTCCACTACCTAGTCTCCAAACAATACACCGCTATGGTTACTTCCTCGACTTCCCCACGAGGAAACCCACCATAGCACTCACGCTTATCTTGCGAGTTTTATAAGTATCCATTCAAGTTATCTATTGATCAAGTAGAGGCCTCCAAGTAGTCCATAACCGTGAACACGGCTATTCGAATAGTTTATTAACCCTATAGGGGTGTACATCTTCACACGCGTGTCATCACTTATCGCCTCGTTCTTGTCACCCTTCAAGCGGGTGTCGGACGTGGATGAAACCAAGGCACTATCCTCACATCACCTTCTCTAATCCAGGAGTCGACTACCTGAGTTTGGCACCGCACGAGAGTCCGACCGGTTCCACGAAAGGGACTCAGATAATGTAAGGGACCGAGACGCCACCTCTGCCAGATGGTTTCACTGCCTCACAGGTCCACCCACATATCTATATGATGCAACCTTTTCTTCATACTTTTTCTATGCATATGCCAAATGGAAAGCCCAAATCTATTGTGACTCCTGGACCGGATCGGATACGTAAAGAGGCCAAACGGGGCTCCCATAAACCCTACATGTGGTCATACTCTTTGTCTTGGATCACAAAACCGGAACTCGGGGCCTAGGGCAGTGTTCAACGAGACAAGCCACTGTGTACTCCTACACAACTTCTCATCGTTCACCTTGTATTAGGGTGGATTCACCAACACGTTATCATCAGCATCACTGTGATCATCCATTCCGACTCACAAACAATGTAACCTCATTGTATCACTAAGCAGCAATAAGCAGTAAGAATTGCAGGGGCCACATGCTCATCATTCAACTCCTATATCTGCTAGGATTGTGGTTTGCTTAATACAGTGACAAAATGATAGGTCATGCATCGGAATAGGTTCAACTATGCGAAAGAACGTGTCTCGGTGATCTCATAAACATGCATAAGCGAGGCTGAGAGGGAAGTAGGATTTTATAGACATGATCAATGGGGTTTGCTTGCCTTGCTGACGATACACGGGGTTTATCAATCTTCTTCTTCGTCGGGGGTGATCACCGTCTCGGGGGCACTGTTACCGGCACAAACATCAACAAAGGGGGGGGGGACATTGAATGTAAATGCACAAGCACATGCTTATATTGTCACATGATGTGAATGCTACTGATTTGTGGCACATTTGATTTAAATGAAGTGTATTGCATTTGAAATGCAAATTCAAACTCCACATATGAATTTCAATTTAACCAAATTGAAATTGCTATTGTTGGTTCTTTGAAAACCATGTGATCATGTGTGTGGTAGGCTTCTAAAGTTCAAGTGAAATGTGGTAGGTTGCAAAGGTTCAAATTACAAAAGCATTTGAATTAATTCCAATTAAACCAAATAGCAAAAGCTACTGATCCCATTTTAAATTCAACTCAAACATAACTGAAAGTTGTATATTTGGATAGATTATTTTCTCTTGATCATTTTTCATATATTATTTGTCCAATTTGGAGTTAATATGAATTTTCTATGATTTTTCAAAGTTTAGCTAATTTTCTGCATTTTCTGGATTATTCTGATTTGTTTTAATTATTTTTAATTCCTTTTCTTTTTATTGCGTCAGGGTGGCGTCGGGGTGATGTCACAGGGGGCTGACAGGTGGGGCGCTGCTATCATAGGCTCTGGGGTTAAACCCCTGTTAGTTATAAACTAACTGTTGTTAGTTAAGGGCCTGGGGCCCACTGTCAGTGGCCCAGGGAGGTGGTTAGCGCGGGATTAGGGGGGCCTAATGGCTAGTCGTCGCCGGCAACCCCTGTGCTCGCCGGAGCACCGCCGGGTTTGCTAAACAGGGCACGGGCGAGTTGCTCTTCGCCTCGCGCGTCTGCAGGGGCCATCGGGGGGTCACGGCGGGCTCTGTGGCGACGGTGGCATCGACCATGGCGGCGGCCGGAACTCTGGCTTCGACGGTGAGGAGAAAAATGGCGCGGAAGGAGCAAAGGGAAGGGGTAATCGATCCGTAGGCTCACCGTGGACGCAACGGCGGGGTCGAGGACGCCGGAGGAGCACCGGAGGGAGGGCGATTGCTCGGCAGAGTTCGAGGACAGCGGCGGAAGGATTCGAGGCAGGCGTCACGCACAGAGCTTCCCCGCTCGAATCGAAGGGTCGGGGTGACGCAGACCTTCACGGCTGTCGTCGTGGACAACGTGGTGCGGCGGGAGCAGGCCGGTGGCCGCGTGGAGGCGTCGGCGGCGAACTCGCAGAGCCTTGGTTCCTCGCGGGAATCGCCGGGGACGGAGGGGAAGTGGTCCAGGCGGTGGGGAAAAAGGTAGGGGAGGTGACTTGGGCTTCTCCTCGCGCCGAAAAAGGGGCAGGGGCAGGCAGGAGGTGGCCGGCGGTGGTTGCATGCTCGCCACCGAGCTGTTTGCCTGCCTGGCGCTGGGAGGAAGACGACCCTGCCCCTGCTGGGCTGGGCCGGTTTCTGGCCAGGCTGGGCCAGGTAAGTGGGTGGGGGTGGGCTCTCTCTCTGTTTCTTTTTTCTTCTTTTTCTTCTATTTGTTTTGCTCTAAGATAAATAGTAGAGGATTTTTATTAAATGCCCATATAATTTTATAAATCCTAGATGACCAGTAGCTAGTCACATATAGGATTTGGGCATTTTTGAAATTCAAACAATTTGAATTTCAAATCAAATAGGGGTCAACTTTAATTTCCAAGGCACATTTTGAATTTTAGAAAATTCCATGAGTATGGGAATGAACCCAAACCACTTTTAAAATGATCACCATCATATATAGGAATTTTCAAATTTTCAAATGATTTTTGGAAAAAGATTTTTATCTGGCCATTTGAATTAATTTCTCAGGGCTTTCGTTTCCCCATTTTTTATTTTCTTTTTGAATTTTTGACATGATGCAAAGGGGAAATCAAACCCTAGCACTTACCCTAGTTGGGGTTCTGACAATTTGGAGAGATGTTTAACTAAGTGGGAGTTTTAGAATTAATTAAAATTGAACTACAATTATGAACAAAGTCTAAATATGTGTTTTGCAAATAACCATTGTAGATGGCTGCACCTCGCCCCTCATTCAACTTAGGGTCATTCCTAGACAAAGACAAACCAAAAACCGATGGGTCAAACTTCACCAACTGGTTCCGCACTCTGAGGATTCTCCTCGTTCCCCTCAAGATGGCATACGTACTAGAGGCCGCGTTAGGTGACGAACCACCAGCAGACGCTAGTCAGGACGAGAAGATTTTCTACCTCTCCAAGACGGATGATTACAACCTTGTCCAGAGTGGAATGCTTTACTCCATGGAGGCTGAGCTGCAGAAACGCTTTGAGAGGATGGGTGCATATGAGATAATCACCGACCTCAAGGCCGTCTTTGCACCCCAAGCCAGGGCTGAACGTTATGAGGCTTCTGAAGCTTTCTTCTCAGCAAAGATGGATGAGCATAGAAGTGTTAGTGAGCACGTGGTCAAGATGTCTGGCTACGTTCAACGCTTGAATGCTCTGGAATGTCAGATTCCTGATGAACTTGCTGTTGATAGGGTGCTGCAGTCGCTGCCCCCTAGCTACAAAGGCTTTGTGTTGAACTACAACATGAAGGGGATGACTAAGACCCCTTCTGAGTTGTTCGCCATGCTGAAAACTGCTGAGGTTGAGATCAAGAAGGAGCATGTTGTATTCATGGTCAACAAGACCATTGAATTCAAGAAGTCTGGCAAGAAGGAGAAGAGAAAGAAGGGAAGCCCGAAGAAGGGTGAAAAGCCAGTTGTCACTCCTCGTAAGGCACCCAAACCTGGACTCAAGCCCGGCGTTGAGTGCTTCTACTGCAAGGGTGATGGTCACTGGAAACGAAACTGCCCCAAGTACCTAGAGGATAAGAAGGCTGGCAAGATTGTCAGAAGAGACAAAGGTATATTTGATATACACGTTATTGATCTTTTCTTAACAAGCGCTGGGAACAAATCCTGGATATTTGATACAGGATCTGTTGCTCATATTTCTAACTCCTCTCAGGGGCTACGGAATAGGCGACGCTTGATGAAAGATGAAGTGACGATGCACGTGGGAAACGGCTGACGGATTGAAGTGGTGGCGGTCAGCACGAAGCATCTTAGTCTCCCTTTGGGATTAGTTTTTATTTTGAATAAGTGCTACTATGTACCCGCATTGAGTGTGAACATCGTTAGTGGTTCTTGCTTGAAGCGAGACCACTATTCTTTTAAGTCAGATACAATTGGTTGTGCGATTTATAAGGATGATGTGTTTTATGTTCACGCACCGGAGAAATATGGCTTATTCATTCTTAATCTCGATTGTGATATACTTCATATTGATAACGTAGAGGCCAAAAGATTAAAACCTAGTGGCGAAGAACACATGACGATGTGGCATTGTCGACTTGGTCATATTGGTGAAAAGCGCATGAAGAAGCTTCATGATGATGGACTTCTGGAGTCATTGGATTTTGGATCCCTTGACACATGTGAACCATGCCTTATGGGCAAGATGACAAGGAATCCATTCAATGGAACAATGGAGCGTGCGGAAGACTTGTTAGGGATCATACATTCAGATGTATGTGGACCTATGAACGTCCCCACACGCAATGGTCTTCGTTACTTCGTGACCTTCATAGATGACTTAAGAAGATATGGGTATATCTACTTAATGAAACATAAGTCTGAATCCTTTGAAAGGTTCAAGGAATTTCAGAGTGAGGTCGAGAATCAACTCGGGAAGAAAATCAAGCACCTTCGATCCGATCGAGGAGGCGAGTATTTAAGTCACGAGTTTGGTGATCATCTTAAGACTTGTGGCATCGTACCACAACTTACGCCGGCAGGAACACCTCAGCGTAACGGTGTTTCTGAGCGACGTAATCGAACTCTATTGGATAGCTTACGATCGATGATGTCTACCGACTTACCTGTGTCATTATGGGGGTATGCATTAGAAACTTCCTCTTACATTCTTAATAGGGCACCGTCCAAATCCGTAAAGATAACACCATTTGAGGAATGGCATGGCAAGAAACCAAAGTTGTCTCACTTGAAGATTTGGGGTTGTGAGGCTTATGTTAGGAAACTTCAGCCTGAAAAACTCGAATCAAAAGCGGATAAGTGCATCTTTGTGGGATATCCACGGGAAACCGTTGGATACACCTTCTACAACCAGTCTGAGGGAAAAACGTTTGTCGCCAAGACTGGATGCTTTCTTGAGAAAGAGTTTCTTTCGAAAGAATTGAGTGGGAGGAAAATAGACCTCAACGAGATGATTGACCAATCACTCCAAGTGGAAGAAATGGCAATGGAAGTTGTTCCGGAACCATCTTCCGTAGTGGGAGCTGAAGAGAATGGTCATCATGATATTCATAACGATCGTGACATACATGATGATCAGGATCAAGACGAAGAGGATCCTATTGTACCCCGCAGGTCATCAAGAGCCCGAGTAAAAACTCAGTTTTATGGGCAACTTGTCAATGCAGTCATGTTAAATGAACCTAACGAACCTGCGAACTACAAAGAAACAATGGAGGGACCCGAGTCCGAGAAATGGCTGGAAGCCATGAAATCCGAGATAGACTCCATGTATGCCAACAAAGTATGCACTTTGGTGGATATTCCCGAGGACCGAAAGGTCGTCGAGAATAAGTGGCTATTCAAGAAAAAGACTGACGCAGAGGGAAACATATCTGTCTATAAAGCTCGACTTGTCGCAAAAGGTTTCCGACAAATTCAAGGAGTTGACTACGAAGAGACTTTCTCTCCCGTAGCAATGCTAAAGTCTATCCGGATATTGCTAGCAATTGCTGCCTATTACGATTATGAAATTGGCAGATGGATGTGAAAACCGCGTTCCTAAATGGCAACATTGAGTAAGAGTTGTATATGGTACAACCGGAAGGTTTTATTGATCCTAAGGACGCTGGTAAGGTATGCAAACTTCAACGGTCCATTTATGGGTTGAAGCAAGCATCTTGGAGCTGGAATCTTCGTTTTGATGAGGTGATCAAAGCTTTTGGATTTGTCCAAAATGAAGAAGAATTCTGTGTTTATAAGAAAGCGAGTGGGAGCTCTGTGGTATTCCTAGTACTATATGTGGATGACATATTATTGATAGGGAATGATGTGGAATTTCTAGAGGGGGTAAAGGAATATTTGAATGGACAATTTTCCATGAAGGACCTAGGTGAAGCTGCATACATATTAGGCATTAAAATCTATAGAGATAGATCAAGACGCCTATTAGAACTGAGTCAGAGAACTTACCTTGAGAAGATATTGAAGAGGTTCAATATGGATAACGCCAAGAGATGCCTCTTTCCCGTTATGAAAGGAAGTAAATTGAGTGTGACTCAATGCCCAGCAACAGCAAAAGAAAGGGAGGAAATGTCCTCAAAGCCCTATGCCTCAGCCATAGGTTCTATCATGTATGCTATGTTGTGTACTCGACCAGATATGGCCCTGGCAGTTAGTCTGACTAATTGTTTCCAAAGTAATCCTGGAATGGATCATTGGATTGCAGTGAAGAACGTCCTTAAGTACTTACGAAGAACTAAGGATCTGGTTCTTGTCTATGGAGGATGTGAAGAAGAGCTCGCCGTAACAGGTTACGTCGATGCCAGTCTTGGTACTGATCCCGATGACGCAAAATCCCAGACGGGATACGTGTTTATGTTGAATGGTGGTGCGATTAGCTGGAGGAGCGGCAAGCAGTCAGTCGTCGCCCAATCTACGATGGAGTCGGAGTATATTGCCGCTTGCGAAGCGTCAAATGAAGCGCATTGGCTGAAGAAGTTCGTCATCGAGCTTGGCATATTCCCTAGTTGCACTGACCCTGTTAGCATTTATTGCGACAATACGGGTGTCATTGCTAACGCAAGGGAGCCGAGGACTCACTCTACAACCAAGCATATTCTCCGGCGTTTCCATGTGACGCGGGACTATGTCAAGGATGGTCATACTAGGATTTTCAAAATACATACGGATCTGAATCCGTCAGACCCAATGACTAAACCTCTTCCACAAGCCAAGTTTGAACAACACCGAGAGACTATTGGTGTTAGATACGTACCTGATGTAAACTAGTGTAATTTGTACTCTAGTGCAAGTGGGAGACTGTTGGATATGTGCCCTAGAGGCAAATTAATAAAGATATTTGTCACATATTTGTTTGTTCATAATACGTTATATATTGTGCTACAACTGTATTAAGCAGAAACATTAATACACGTGTGATATATAACAACCTGGTCCCTAGTTAAACTCAGGCATACTAGCTCATTGGGCAATTGATGATCAAGATTTCCTGATCATGAGAACATAATAGTCTATTGACAATGAGGTCATATCATTACACTACAAGAAATATGCTCATACATGACGTTCTTTAAAAGGTCGTGGCTGAATTCGTCATAAATCTATGACAATTTCACCCGAGATGGTCGTAAACCGGTTGAGGGGATCAAATCCATATATAAATTACAACGATGTGCGTCAAAAGGTCATAACCGCATAAGATGAGATCGTCATAAACTAAGACACAGAGCTTACAAAATTATTTTTAGTTGATTACGACCTATTTAGATCGTCATAACATTTACGACGATTATAATAATGTCTTAACCTGTTCTAACTATGCTTACATGTCACTCGTGGGTCCATTCGATCCCACCTCTCCATCTATTTGGTGGTCGTAGCTAGGTCTTTATTCTTGACCCTAAACCCTAAACCCTAAACCCTAAATCCTAAACCGCTAAATAGTCTTACCCTCTATCTATTATGTAGGATAATTTTTATTTTAAAATACTTAGATTCATTATCAAATTCATTAGAAATACAACACATTTTAAATATGATAAAAATTATATCACTGTCTTTGGATCGCCAAACGATCTGTACCGCCTTTACAATGTGACATCAACACATATGTTCTTATCTCATCTTCATCAACAATTTACGTGTGACCTGAATCCAATATTTTTATGTGATTCGTTTGCATGAATATGAACAATTGGATTTATAATATATTACATAACTTTAAGCACATCATATGTAAACTTATTTATTGGTAGGAATTTTAAAAAGCTCGTAGAAGTATGATAGAAGAACATTGAGTATAAAGGATATATGCATGCATGCAACTAATTTGTAGAACTTAATGATGTGATTACATGAAATAGCCGTATGTATTCTAAAATAGTTATTTTTTTGGATCTAGCTATTTAGAGATAGAGGATATACAAGATGTGTATTGTGCATGACCAGAGCCTTACACTTTTCACACGTTTGAAATTTATTTGTTAAACAATCTAAACATTTTTTAGGTATTATATATATATAGTGAATTGATTTGAAGCCTTAAACTGATCATTCAATTTTTTTCCTTGCGATAAACCGATCTTTTTAGTAAGTTATTTTTTTGGAAGAGGTTGAGTACCCCGTCCATGATCATTTCAATGAGATAAGAATTGTAATTAATCCCGTTTCAACGCACGGACCTTGTTGCTAGTAGTAATAAAAAAAGAATTAACACATTTTTTGTAATAGGATGTGAGCCATTCCAGGCCCATGGCCCAGCCGACCATCCATCCAGGCGCATGGCCCAGCCGACCCCAAAACCCTAGCTCCCAACGTTCCTTCTACACCCCCGCCTCCCACTCTTTGTCTCATGCACACAAACCCGAACCATCTCCTCTCGCCCACTCCTCTACACCACAAACCCTAGCGCCGCCGCCAGGCACCTCCACGTCCTCCACGACCACAAACCCTAGCGCCACCGCTAGGAGTAGTCCAGCTGCGCCTCCACGCTTGCCCCGCAGCACCTCCGACGACCGCGCCCAGAGCGTAACGGCGCCGACGTTCCAAGAACTTGGCGCCAATCTCCGCCTCGGCTCCTCCACCGGTTGCCGCTTCTCCAGGCTCTGCACCGCGCCGACGTCCTCCTTCATCATGGCCCCTCGTACACGCTGGAGACAAACGCGTCCCCGATGACTACTGCTAGACTGTTCGCCACCAAGGTACCCTCCTCTCCCCATCCCTTCCCATCACGGCAAGTTTGAGGTACTAATCCACTAATTCCCATTCGATCTCGTGGACGGCAGAGGGCGGTGATCTATTGGACGCTGGATCTGGTAGAGCAGGACGCAGGGCTGGCCAACGAGGATGCGACGAAGTGGCACCCCGACGGTCGTGCGCTCGCCGAGATCGCCTGCGCCCGCAGCCCCGCGCAGCTCTTTGCGGCTAAGCAGGCCTACCACGACCGCTTCGAGAACTCACTCGAGGAGGACGTCTCCGCCCACCTCACCGTCGACTTCAGCAAGGTGAACGCCTCTCCCATCCAATCCATCCCATTCATACCTACTACTACCTTGACAGAAAACTTGGATCTCGATCTGTCGATATGCTATCATGATATTCTTATTAGCCATCATGATGTATCTTCTGTTTTTATGATGTGATGATACTTGACCAGATCCAAAAAAAGATGATTACAATTCTGAAATGCTTAATTGCACGTACCATTAGTGCTAATGGGCACCAAACAGTCCATAACTTTATTTCTGAATCTCAGCTTTTGTTGCCTCTTCTGTTGCTTGCTTCGTTTTCAACGAAAATGGAGTTGGGTTCCTTTTCCACTAAAAAGTTCAACTTCATTAGATTAGCTGACTAGTGATCCTCTACCCCATTGATTGTAAATGCATCCATCCATCAACGAGACCATCACCGATACATAATTTGATAGTGGGCCGTTCATTCCTTTCCTTGCCTGCAACTGCAAATGCTATCTATCTATTCTTTTGTGTTGTGCTGGGATGTGTTATTTGCATTAGGAAGCATCATATGATAGGGAAACATGTTCAAACAGATTAACTTGTTACCAAGTCGGATGATGCTACTGTCAATGTTTTGTTAAATTGGACTGACTTAGATACATCTCTTTTTGCTAAATAAACTTGAGAGAAACAAGTACTGCATCGTCACCTCCACCCACCAGAACACCAGCTAGCGCGCCGGCCTTCCCCGCGCGCCCTCCTCCCCGCGGCCCCCAGCCGCCTGTTCTCCCTCGTCACCTCCACCCACCGGAACACCGCCGCCACCACCAGCGACCTCTCCTCCGATGAGAGCCGCCACCGCCTCGTCAACAGGTGCTTCTCCTCCATCCCTCAAACCATGGGCCACCAACGTTTGCTAATCGAGTGGCCTCGTAAAACTATGTGCGTGCAGTTTGAGGTACAGGAGCAAGCAAAGGGGCTTCCTGGAGCTGGACCTGGTGCTCGGGACCTGGGTGGAGCAGCACGTCCGCTCTATGGACGAGGCGAACATCCGCTCCATGCTCCAGATCCTCGACCTTGTGAGCTATCCTCTTGTCCTGACCTACCCCTGCCCCTCTCCCTTTTATTCAGTGATATTGCTCCTCGTCATCTAGTAATTGCTTTTACGTGCTATGATTTTCTGCAACATGCTTTAGACAAAAATTTCAGCTAGTAGACCTATTCCTGGTTTCTTAATAATCTCGAGCTTGGTGTATTGCTAAGAACGCACTCTACTGTTTCTTTGTCCTCACTAAAGTGGTTCCCGTTGAATTATTCCCGAACCACCGCATCAGCTCATTTGTAATGTATTGTACAGGATACAAATTTATCTATGGGATTGTTCAGTGTGATGTGAGATAGGCTCCAAATATCTGATGTAGACTACACAAACACTTCTATTATGTCTCATGTTCAGGGTTTAGTCTCAACGATTTTACCTGCGTTCCAGCCAATCATTCTCAAAAGCACATGTGTATTAAGAATGATGTTACTCTCTAATGCTAGCTATCTGATTTTTTTGTAAACCACCGCACAGCCCAGCCATGTAAGATTTGTCCCACCCCTTATGATAACAGTATGTACAATCACTATCTGAACATGAAATGAGCATGATACACAAAATATCTAGTTTGGTACGGTATCTGTCTGCATGAATTAGTTTCTTGATCAAATAATTAGATAGTCCCTCCGTCCTAATTTACATGGCAACCACACATTTCAGCTGTGTGGGAACGAGCTATAGCAGATAGGTATGCAACACAGTTAACATAAGCTGATCAATCTAATTTATTTTAATCTCAGAGTTGCATTATGTTGGCAGATTTTGGTGGAGTTTGATGGCTGATGTGGATTGATGGGACGCTGTGGGTTACACATAGAGTGCTGCTGAAGATGGTATTGGTGATGGCGTCGGGGACGCAGGACCAGAGGTTGCTCAGGTTGCCGCGGGCATCAGACGACAGCAACTCGTTCAATTATACAAAATTATGTTTAACAAACGAGTGATAGGATCATGGTTACTTCATCCTCTACCTGAAACTGTTACATAATTTAGTTTTGAAATTGTTAGAATTTTTTTCCAAAACCAATATGCTTTGCTAGCTACTGCTGGTACCTTGTTCTATTTGTTTTCTATGTGCCATTCGGTTTGGAGGATATGCCGATCTTTTCCCCATATGATCGACAATGAACATTTTGAACGCTATATCAATACTAGGCCTGTAGTATTGGGTAACTTGATTAGTATTTGCCTGTAGCCTGGTTGCTTTTAGCCTGAACCAATATATTTACCTGTAGCATTGTTTAAATTCGGTTCTAGTACAAAAATCATTGCTTGTTTAAATCAGTTTCTACATAGCCAAATCACTTCCAATATACACAGCCAAATCACTAGTTTTTTTCTTCGGTTCAGTTTTTGAATTTGCAAAATTTACTCGCTGGCAACCAACATGTTCCTTTCTGTGTGCAAAATTCAGTTGCTGGCATCAAGCAAATTAACTTTTCTTTCTATAGTCTAGGAACATATAGTCCAGGAACATCCCTGGCATTTTTGCAGGGCTATAATCCTCCATGAAATCAACAGTGCTTATGTGTAATGACATGTTTACATATATTGCTATTTACAATCTTCCCCCGTTTGGTTCTTTTGTTGATCCTTGTTTAGTGAATATCTATTTTGTTTGTGAGGTCAGTGACATCTGAGAGGGAGGTCAGCAACAAGAAAAAGTCGGCTACTTAGGCTTCCATGTTTTTCATCAGTTGACTAAGATAAGTGCTTCACCCAACTTGTTGTGCCGTTGTTGTGTCCTGCCTAGAGTATCTTGTTGTGCTCATGTTGTCCTGCCTGGAGTAGCTTATTGTGTTGATGTTGTGTCCTGGCTGAAGTATATTGTTGTGCTGTTGTTATCCTACTTGGAGTAGCTTGTTGTGCTGCTGTTGTCCTCCCTGGAGTAGCTTGCTGTGCTGCTTTTGTGTCCTACCTTGATGAGGACATCTCTACGAATGTTACACCCACATCTTCACCAACTACACATACTGGACCAGTTACTAGAGCACGTGCACGTCAACTAAATTATCAGGTACTTTCGTTTCTTGCGAATCCTTCTAATGTTCATGAACATATGATGCTGCCTAAATTAGATACTTTTGTTTTGCTTATGAATGAAGGACCTAGCATGGACAAGAAGGACGGTCATTGGAGCGGGATCAAGCATGGAGAAGAAGGTGCGCGCGCGGGAGAGAACAATGGAGCTTCCAGTGGGGATTTTCGCACTTTGAAGCCACCATAAGGCATGCATGAAGGCTTGGACGAAATACACGAGATGCCACTTCATTATTTTCGTCCAAGAGCAAGTATAGGTGCTGCGTCACCTTAATATTGGGCTAGGCCCATGTAATTTCGAAATACCACATTATAGGCTGTTTTTAGAGTCCGTATGTGTGGGGAAACCGAGTTAGGGTTGTTTTCGGACCCCACCTCCAAGGGGCCACGAAATTCCCCTCTGTTCCCCCATATATACAGCCCTTAGGGCGTCGTTTAGACTTGGGTTTTAATTAGATTTAAGTTAGCCATAGCCGCAACTTCGAGCTCTTCGTTTGTGTCATCCGACCAGGCCAAGACCTCATTGGAACCCCAACTTTCGTAATCATTCATCTTATATTCGCAATATCCAGATTGCAATTCTTAGTT
Source organism: Bromus sterilis (assembly GCA_950022295.1). NCBI lineage: Eukaryota > Viridiplantae > Streptophyta > Magnoliopsida > Poales > Poaceae > Bromus > Bromus sterilis. The sequence continues at coordinate 242,858,323 of OX465595.1, read as the reverse complement.
CTTGCTTGTTCTTCGATTGCTTGCAGGAATTAGACCTTCGTGGTCAGGTTGATCATGCATCCGCGGGATCAATAACCTCTCGGAGTTGGTTTAGCGATCGCTAAGGCGCAACGTCTTCACACGTTCGTAGTCGGATCGTGAAAGTCGTCTCCACCATAATTGATCTCCACCATCTCATCGAAACATCGGGACACCTTCGCCTCTATCATACCTGGACTATCTTGTTGTGCTTACAGTTTGCTGATGTTGTCCTGCCTGGAGTAGCTTGTTGTGCTTCCAGTTTCTCAAATGGACACTTTCAGTTTATGAATTGTACACTTGTTATTTCTGAATTGGACACTTGCAGTTTCTCAAATTATTGATGCTTCCTCTGGATTGGATTTGCAGGATAAGAGGAGCGACGGATCTGGGTTAGCGTTTGTCTGTGCTGGGGTTGGATATGGATCAGAGGAGCGGTGGATCTAGATCAGGGCTCCAGGCTGAGGAGAAGCAGGGGCTTGGAGCCGGTGCCTGGGAGGAGGGGCTTCTGACCAAAGAGAAGTTTGGCGAGTAGGAGTTGCTGGGTGTGGCGAGCTGCTGGATTGTAATAAATCATAAAGATGTGGTGGGTGTGGCGAGTTGCTGGGCTAATTTACTGTTATTTTGGATGAAGTTCATGTGTTAACTCTGTCCTGTTTGAAATAACGATTGTGTATGTGATTTGAAAAGATGTGAAATGCAAACCTGATCAGTAGGCTTGCTTGTAAAATAATCTTGCAAATATGAACCTTTCTGACGTGTGGGACCAGTATCAAAATATAATGTTGCGAAAAGTAAAAAAGTTGCTGAATTCAAAAATGAAAAAAGGCCAAAACTGAACTGGCCCCAATGTATTTGGGCACTAAAAGGCCATGGCCCAAATTATAATGATCAAAAGAAATTCGATTTTTTCCCAAAGGGCTGTAAATATGCTAAGGCTCCAAAAGAAGCCCAATAAGAAAAACCTAAGAATTCAAAACCAGCCCATGTGATCAGTTGAAATGGGTTGGGCTGATTTCAGCCACGACGTTTTGATTTCGTTGCAATTTTGCCACGTAGGATTGGGTTAGATTGCCAACGACGATTTAAGATCTTCGTAAAGGTTACGACGATCTATAAATCGTCGTGAAAGTTACGACGATTTCGACCAAAACGTCGTTGCTTTTAGTTTTTGACGCCTTGTTTTCGACGCTTGGTTTTTCGTCGTAAGACCATCGTAAATTAAAAACCGTGACGATGTAGCGACGAAAATATAGCGTCGTGTATTAGCATATTTCTTGTAGTGTTAGGAGAATGATGTGATGGACACACACCCACCTTAAGCATTGCAGTGTGATCAAGTCACATAAGTTCAACATTGTGATGACTTAATTACATAGTGACTGAATCCTTAGACCGTGATGATCATACATAATTGCTATCTATTAGGATGTTTTGAGTGCATTAACCATTACACTAAAACATGGTAACTGAAAAGGTGTATCTTGGGTATTCCGAAGTAGATATGTTGAGGAGTATGAAATAGATCAGAGCGGGATTTGTCAATCTGAGTGACGGATAGGTACTCTGGGCCCATTCGGTGGTGTTGCATCAATAGCTTGCAAGCAAGTGACTAGGTCACAAGAGATGTAATATTCACAGACGAGTAAACATGTTATGTCGGAGACGAGGAAGAACTAGGTATTGGATACCGACGATCATACCTCGGACAAACATAGTACCAAAGCACAAAGGGATCAAGTCATATTGTTAACGGTTCAACAGTGATGAAGTTTATTCGATGGAAGCGTAGGGGCAAATCAAGGATTGTAACCAGATCCCACATGATGGTCATTGGTCAGAGAGTGTTTCGATCATGTCTACTGTTTCCCGGACCGTAGGGTGTCACACTTAAGGGCAATCGATGCATTAAGGATTGATTCGGGATCATCGGTGAAAAGAGAGAAAACACCGGAAATGTACCGGGAGGTGCCGGAAGCTGTTCACGATATTTTGAAAGGTTCAAAATAATATATATTAATGTTTAAATATGTTTTATTATTTAATTAACATAACTAAATATTAAAAATTATTTAAATAATTAATTAAAAAGGTGAAAAGGTATTTGGGCCTTAAAAGGCCCATGAGGGGAAGGGGGAGCCTCCCCCCTTGGGCTTGGCGCCAAGGGAGGGGCCTATCCACCCTCCTAGCCGCACCACTCCCCCCCCTTGGGGGTTTAGTCCCACATGGGGGAAGGGGAGGGGGTGGAGCCCCTCCTTGGCCTATATAAGGAGGGGTGGGGTGCCTTTTTTTAATAAAACATTGAGTTTATCTCTCTCTCTTTCTCCGACCTAGAGCGGACTCCCCTGGTTTGGAGTTTGCACCTGGTTGGGGGGTTCACCATCATCCGGACGCCGTCGCGCTGCCGGAATCGGGATCCGGATCAATCTTCTTTCCGCTGCTCTTCTGGTTCGGAGCCCGGACGGGCGTCGGTTGCACTGTACGTGTGTAATCCCGCGAGGCACTACACGTGTGGTGCTACTTCATCGTCGGAGGTTCTTCAACACGACAGGGAGGTCATAGGATCAGAGTCTACGCCAACCACGTTCGAGGAACGTTTCCCTCTTTCGGTCTTCAAAGGTATGAACACCGATTCCTTCCGTTACATACATCAGCATAGCATAGATCTTGTGTTCAGGACTCGTAGGTAGGAAATTTTTTGTTTTCTGCGCCGATCCCCAACATGGACGTGGCCGGCGGCGAGCGCACGGAGGAGCTCCCCCTTCCGTCAATGGTGACGCACGGGAGGAGCTCCTCTCTCCCGGCCATGGACGTGGCCAGCGGCTAGCCCACGGGAGGAGCTCCTCCTCCCGGCAATGGCGCGCGGCGCGCGGCGGGACAAAGAGGCAGGGAGAGGGAGCAGACGCATGGATGCTCACAGCGGGGAAGTCGACGACGAGAGGGCGCTGCGGCGCCGGCGAGGTCGTCGGCGACGGAGGGGGCGGTGCGGCGACGAAATCGGGCAGCCTGACGGCGTAGGTGTCGTCCTCGGCGTCGTCTTGGGAAAGAATGGCAAGATGGGAACGACGGTTCCAAGGCGGGGGTATATATACCCTGCTCATTGGTTCCGGTTTGTGTTACCAACCGTTACTAAAGGGCGGCATTGGCACCGGTTGATGCCACCAACCGGTACCAAAGGTGTTTTTCAGCATCCCATTGGGCAGGAAACAGAGACCTTTGGTCCCGGTTTGTGGCATCAACCGGTGCCAATGCCGCCCTTTAGTAACGATTATTGACATAAACTGGAACCAATGCGCACCTTTGGTGCCGGTTGGTGCCACCAACCGGGACAGCCCGTGCGCTACCGCAGAGCGGTGCGGTAGGAAGGTTAGTCCCACCTCGCTAGTCGAGGAGGAGCCGGAGTGGTTTATAAGCTCTGTGCGCGTACCACTTCGAGCTCCTCTCAACTGCAGGCTTTCGGGCCTACTCTCCTGCAATTATGCCTATGGGCCTGCTGGACCTGTCGCGGGCCTGGATCCTGGCCTATTGCAAGGTTTCTAGTCGTATCCAAGCCGTGTCGATGCTCAAGGGGTGGCATTTTTTTCTTTTGGAGGACTACGGGAAAAATTGGATGCACTTCATGTACAAACTGGACCATCTCTTTCAAAGTACGAGGGTTTCAGACGAAAACACATCTGTTTCAAAGGAATTTCATTTTTCTAAACTTATTTCAACTCAAGACATTTTTTGCATCCAACATGCAACATTCAAAGCCACATACTAAAATTTCAACCCTTTCTGACTTCATTTGCTATTTTTCATGCATTTAATGATTTATTTTGAGCTAAATGACCATGTAATTGGAAAGCACTACAACTGAACTCAGAAAAGCTTGAAACTTTGCATGGTATCATCATTTGACCCACATAACATGTGTGCAAAAGTTGAGAGGATTACGGCAAAAACTGGATGCACTTCGTGTACAAACTAGACCATCTCTTTCAAAGTACGAGGGTTTTAGACGAAAACACATCTGTTTCAAAGGCATTTCATTTTTCTAAACTTATTTCAACTCAAGACTTTTTTTGCATCCAACATGCAACATTCAAAGCCACATACCAAAATTTCAACCCTTTCTGACTTCAGTTGCTATTTTTCATGCATTTAATGATTTATTTTGAGCTAAATGACCCTATAATTGGAAAGCACTACAACTGAACTCAGAAAAGGTTGAAACTTGGCATGGTATCATCATTTGACCCACATAGCATGTGTTAAAAATTTGAGAGGATTACGACAAAAACTGGATGCACTTCGTGTACAAACTGAACCATCTCTTTCAAAGTAGTGGGTTTCAGACAAAAACACATCTGTTTCAAAGGCATTTCATTTTTCTAAACTTATTTCAACTCAAGACTTTTTTTGCATCCAACATGCAACATTCAAAACCACATACTAAAATTTCAACCCTTTCTGACTTCATTTGCTATTTTTCATGCATTTAATGATTTATTTTGAGCTAAATGACCCTGTAATTGGAAAGCACTACAACTGAACTCAGAAAAGGTTCAAACTTGGCATGGTATCATCATTTGACCCACATAGCATGTGTGCAAAAGTTGAGAGGATTACGGCAAAAACTGGATGCACTTCGTGTACAAGCTGGACCATCTCTTTCAAAGTACGAGGGTTTCAGACAAAAACACATCAGTTTCAAAGGCATTTCAAAGTTCTAAACTTATTTCAACTCAATACTTTTTTTGCATCCAACATGCAACATTCAAAGCCACATACTAAAATTTCAACCCTTTCTGACTTCATTTGCTATTTTTCATGCATTTAATGATTTATTTTGAGCTAAATGACCCTGTAATTGGAAAGCACTACAAATGAACTCAGAAAAGGTTGAAACTTGGCATGGTATCATCATTTGACCCACATAGAATGTGTGCAAAAGTTGACAGGATTACGGGAAAAATTGGATGCACTTCATGTACAAACTGGACCATCTCTTTCAAAGTACGAGGGTTTCAGACGAAAACACATCTGTTTCAAAGGCATTTCATTTTTCTAAACTTATTTCAACTCAAGACTTTTTTTGCATCCAACATGCAACATTCAAAGCCACATACTAAAATTTCAACCGTTTCTGACTTCATTTGCTATTTTTCATGCATTTAATGATTTATTTTGAGCTAAATGACCCTGTAATTGGAAAGCACTACAACTGAACTCAGAAAAGGTTGAAACTTGGCATGGTATCATCATTTGACCCACATAGCATGTGTGGAAAAGTTGAGAGGATTACAGCAAAAAATGGATGCACTTCGTGTACAAACTGGACCATCTCTTTCGAAGTACGAGGGTTTCAGACGAAAACACATCTGTTTCAAAGGCATTTCATTTTTCTAAACTTATTTTAACTCAAGACTTTTTTTGCATCCAACATGCAACATTCAAAGCCACATACTAAAATTTCAACCGTTTCTGACTTCATTTGCTATTTTTCATGCATTTAATGATTTATTTTGAGCTAAATGACCCTGTAATTGGAAAGCACTACAACTGAACTCAGAAAAGGTTGAAACTTGGCATGGTATCATCATTTGACCCACATAGCATGTGTGGAAAAGTTGAGAGGATTACAGCAAAAAATGGATGCACTTCGTGTACAAACTGGACCATCTCTTTCGAAGTACGAGGGTTTCAGACGAAAACACATCTGTTTCAAAGGCATTTCATTTTTCTAAACTTATTTTAACTCAAGACTTTTTTTGCATCCAACATGCAACATTCAAAGCCACATACTAAAATTTCAACCCTTTCTGACTTCATTTGCTATTTTTCATGCATTTAATGATTTATTTTGAGCTAAATGACCCTGTAATTGGAAAGCACTACAACTGAACTCAGAAAAGGTTGAAACTTGGCATGGTATCATCATTTGACCCACATAGCATGTGTGTAAAAGTTGAGAGGATTACGACAAAAACTGGATGCACTTCGTGTACAAACTGGACCATCTCTTTCAAAGTACGAGGGTTTCAGATGAAAACACATCTGTTTCAAAGGCATTTCATTTTTCTAAACTTATTTCAACTCAAGACTTTTTTTGCATCCAACATGCAAAATTCAAAGCCACATACTAAAATTTCAACCCTTTCCGACTTCATTTGCTATTTTTCATGCATTTAATGATTTATTTTGAGCTAAATGACCATGTGGCATTTTTTCTCTCTAAAAAAGGACCTTTAGTCCTGGTTGGTTCCTCCAACCGGTACTAAAGGCTTCTCCCACCGTAATTAACCACTAACTAACCCTTTAGTACCGGTTGGTGCCTAGAACCGATACTAAAGGTCCCCTGTAACCAACTAAATTATTACCACCTCGCTAGCCGAAGTGGAGTTAGACCTGTTTATAAGCACAGGTCTGCGTGGACTTATCGTAGCATAACAAGTTCACTAAAGGACGTAAATGGAGAAATTCATCTGTATCCTGTACTCTGTCCGGGGTAAATTCAGACGGACCTCGTTTGGTTGGAAGATTTGCCAGATGTGCCCACGAGGCGGGGACCGTCTGTAAACCCGTATGGGATGAAAATCCCGTACGGGTATGACAAACGATCCCCGCCTGGTCGGTAGACTTGCCGGATTTGTCAACCAGATGAGGACCATCTGAAATTTGCCTTGAAGGTCTACAGGATGTGGAGTATTCTTCCGTTGACGTCCTATAATGAAATTGATATACTTTTTTGTTTTTGTTTTCCAATCAAACAAAACACAAGGTTTCCCCTGCATACAGCCCGACAGTGGCTCATGAGTGCAAGCACATCAAATGCACCGTCGGACGTATGCAAGGAATCCGAATGATTTGTATTTGGTCGATGAAGTGAAAGATTTCTAACTAGATATATATAAGATCAACAAAACACACGGTTTCGCCTGGTTACAACCCGACGGTGTGGATCGTGAGTGCCCGCATATCAAAAGCACCGTCGGACCGCAACTAGGCGAATCCGAATGATTTTTATTCGGACGATGAAATGAGTGTTGAACATGTCCGAGAGGTGGGCTATATATAGGCAACGACAAGCCTGATCCAACGGCTGACAAGCCTGATCCAACGACTCACAAAGCGCTTGAAAGAAAAACGCGATCTGTGTGCTTATTCCTGATTGGTTGGATCCAACGGCTCAGAAGCCTGATCCAACGACTCACAAGCGCTTGAAAGAAACACGCGATCTGTGTGGTTCTTCCTGATTGGTTGGATCCAACGGCTCAGAAGCCTGATCCAACGACTCACAAGCGCTTGAAAGAAACACGCGATCCGTGTGCTTCTTCCCGATTGGTTGGATTCAAAATCGTGTACGGTTAAAAGCGCGTGGAAGAGGACTACGCAACGCCAGTCGCCACTAGTTCTTTTCTCATGCACTCTTTCCCCTTCCGCGCCACCGCCACCATGCCGCCCCGCCGCCACCCACCAAGCTACCACGGCGTCCGCGAGCGCTCGGACGTCACATTCATGGCGGTGATCACTTGCGCCAACAACGAGCGTGTGTGTTTCGCCAGGTTCTGGCATGAATATTTAGCCGCCCGCGCGTACGACGTTGCGGCATGGAGGCTCGGCCGCTCACGCGCGGAGATGAATAACCGCCACTGTCGCAACTTGGAAGAGGCGGATGACATGGCAGATCCGCCGCTCCTCCTCACTGAAGAGGACCACCGCCTCCATCGTCGGCGAGCGGTGCTCGGCCTCGCCTCGGAGAAGGACCAGCGTGCCGTGCAGGATTGGTACGCGAGCTATCCCCGTGAAGCCTCGGAGGAGGTGGAACACTGGACGAGGCTGGCGGCCGAGAGCGCGGAGCGGCGACAGAAGCGTCATGAATGGCGGGAGGAGCGGCAGGCGGCCAACGCGATGGCGGAGGAGGAACTGGCGAGAGGCGCCGCCAACTGTCCCCTCGGTGACCCTCGCTAGATAGCGCAGGAGGATGGCATCAGCTCCATCACTGAAGAAAATTTCTCCGACGACAAGGAGCAGTAGTGTTTTTACGTTCTAGGTTTGAGATGTTAAGTTGTTGAATGTTCTAAGTTTGCCGCGTCGCCGCCACCATGCCACCATATGATATAAGTTTGCCACCACCATTCAATGATTTATTTTGGGCTTCAACCCTTTCTGACTTCATTTGCTATTTTTCATGCATTTAATGATTTATTTTCGGCTAAATGACCCTGAAATTGGAAAGCACTACAACTAAACTCAGAAAAGGTTGAAACTTGGCAATGTATCATCATTTGACCCACATACATGTGTGCAAAATTTGAGAGGGTTACGGCAAAAGCTGGATGCACTTCGTGTACAAACTGGACCATCTCTTTCGAAGTACGAGGGTTTCAGACGAAAACTCATCTGTTACAAAGGCATTTCATTTTTCTGAACTTATTGAACTCAAGACTTTTTGTGCATTCAATATGCATCATCCAAAGCCACATACTAAAATTTCAACCCTTTCTGACTTCATTTGCTCTTTTTCATTCATTTAATGATTTATTTTGAGCTAAATGACCCTGAAATTGGAAAGCACTACAACTAAACTCAAAAAAGGTTGAAACTTGGCATGGTATCATCATTTGACCCACATAACATGTGTGCAAAAGTTGAGAGGGTTACGGAAAAAGCTGGATGCACTTCGTGTACAAACTGGACCATCTCTTTCGAAGTACGAGGGTTTCAGACGAAAACTCATCTGTTACAAAGGCATTTCATTTTTCTAAACTTATTTGACATCAAGACTTTTTGTGCATTCAACATGCATCATTCAAATCCACATGCTAAAATTTCAACCCTTTCTAACTTCATTTGCTATTTTTCAGGCATTTAATGATTTATTTTCGGCTAAATGACCCTGAAATTGGAAAGCACTACAACTAAACTCAGAAAAGGTTGAAACTTGGCATGGTATCATCATTTGACACACATAACATGTGTTAAAAATTTGAGAGGGTTACGGCAAAAGCTGGATGCACTTCGTGTACAAACGGGACCATCTCTTTCGAAGTACGAGTGTTTCAGACGAAAATTCATCTGTTACAAAGGCATTTCATTTTTCTAAACTTATTTGAACTCAAGACTTTTTGTGCATTCAATATGCATCATTCAAAGCCACATACTAAAATTTCAACCCTTTTTGACTTCATTTGATCTTTTTCATTCATTTAATGATTTATTTTGAGCTAAATGACCCTGAAATTGGACTAATGCTTGTGGGCGAGCCTTTAGTCCCTGGTCGAGCCACAAATCGGGACTAATGCTTGTGGGCCAGGAGCAAAGTGCATTGGTTCTGGTTCTTGGCTGGAACCGGGACATTTCCCCCAGAAGAACCGGGACCAATGCCGCACGAGGCCAGGCCGGCCCCTTGGGCGCACGAACCGGGTCGTATGCCCCCATGGGTCTCGGTTCGTGGCACAACCGGGACTAATGGGCTGGAGAGGCCTGAACCAAAGCCATGTTTTCTACTAGTGGGCCCACGTGTCATTGAGATAGATTTGTATTAACAGTTATTTAAATTAACCAGAGGGGTTAAGTGGTGCTGGCCCACATGTCATTGAGTCATGTTTTAATATAATTTTATTCAATTAATTTAACCAGGGACAGGGCCCACTTGTAAGTGACTATGTGAGGGGGGGGGGTTAATCCATTTAATTTTAACAGGGTTTTTAACTTAATAGGGGGGTTAGCCCTTAACCAAAACGGGTCCGGACCCACATGGCAGTGGCCAAGCCACTTGTTAACCACAGGGCGCACGGCGGCGGCCAGGAGCACGGCGGCAAGGCCGTAGCGGCCAGCCCCGGAGACCATTTGAACGACGGAGGGAGGGGACCGGACGCGGGCATCGCTGCGCATCCATCCCCCCGTTTTTGTGAGTTAGTTCGGAGCACGGTGACAAATACGACGATTCCCGTGGCGGCTAGACAGCGGGAACGGTGGCCGGGTCACTAGGGGGCGAGGGGGAGGCGGAGGAGGAGCTCACATCGAGCAGGAAAGCAGGCCAGGGGGCTCGGGGATGCCGGGGCGTGGCGGCGAGGTCGCAATCAAAGGTGACGTCCACGGCGGCCGGCAGCAGGGAGAAGCTCGATGGCGAGCGTGCGGTGGCTTCCAGCAGCGATTGAGAGCGTGGGGAGAAGTGGAAGACCACGGGGAGGCTCTCGGACATGACGGTGCATCTCGAGGTGTCCGTTGGCCACGCTAATGGCGAGCGGCGGGTGCTTGGTGTTGCCAGATCAAGCGAGGGGGGCCAAGGGGAGTGAAACGGGGGCACAGCTAGGGTTCCAGGGGCTTAGGGGGTGGTTCTTATACGTAGGGTGGGGGCGGGGATGGATGCCACGGCGTCCTGGCGTGGCCGTGGCGGCTGGATGGCAGCCACACCATGCCTCGGCCCTCCCGTGTAGCACGAGGTGGGCGAAAGAGGTGGGGTGGGCTAGGTAGGCTAGTTAGGTCGGTGGGGGCCTGCTGGGGGGAAAGGAAAAAGCCCTGGGCGGTTTTTAGGTTTTTTGTTTATTTTCCTTTCTATTTTTTTCTTTTCTTTTCTGTTCTGTTATTTATTTGTTTTGTTTGCTTTGTATTTTTGCAAAATATGAAACCGGACCCACAATTAGTATTAGCCTACCAAGCATTGCCACAAAAAGTTTGAGCCATTAATAAAATTATTTGATATTTTATCCAAATTACAAATGATTAAAATGGATTGTTTGGCTACTGTTTTGATTTAATTACACTAGTAATTTCTTTTAATAAAACCCCATTTCATCTTTAATATGACCTACTGATATTTAGACATTTAATAAAATTGCTTGCATAATTTTAGGGCAAGATTTTATTGCCACATTGTTTTGGAATTTTTATTCGAGTTGAATTTTGATAGGCCATGGTCAAAGGTGATTATCACATGCCCTAATCAAGATGCCTTGACGTTAATCAAAAGTGATTATTGTAGTGTGATACCCGGGGTGTTACACCCGGGAGACCCCCAGCACGCTGGGTCGGCTTGGGATCGCTGGATCCAATTTTGAACCAATTCGGCAAAATTTGGGCCCCTGGGGACGCGACTAGAGGATTTTTTTTCATCCGACGAAACATAGCTCCGCCCTCGGGCCTGCTTGGGGGCGTGGCTAGAGATGATCTAAGTTTAGTGACCAGAAAAAATTTAATCTTTTTGTACGCTATCTTTTTTCCTTTTTGACTATACAAGGATAATATTTTCAGCCAGTAAAAAAAAGATAATATTTTTAGTATTTTGGATAGAAATTTTCATTTTCTAATTTTGTTTAATATCTGAAAATAAGAAAAATACAAAAAAACTAATCTTACATTCTTAAGAAGTTGGTCCCCACTACTAGCAATTCTCCCTACATACACATTGTCCACATCAGCACATGATACATCATCATCCAGTTTCACACACCAAAAAATCCACCAATAGGTTCTCTCTGGCTAGGCCCTCTTCACCGGGATAATTCTGCAAGCATATCATCCAGGTTTTTTTGCGGGGAATAGTGTATTGTATCATTGATCACCATTGGGAACAATATTTATTGCCTAGCCCGTCATCTTTCCCACTTCCTCATCCCATCATGGCTCTTTAATAACCGAAATGATGGTCGAGCAAAATTCTCTGCGCTGGTGTAACACCCCAGATTTCACAAAAATTAAATTTTTTGATTTCGGTGTGAATTGTTTGATAGTTTGCTTTGTTTGCGGTGTTTGCATCCCCGATTTATCAATCGACGATTATTTTCCCCCTCTTATCTCGTATCAGACGAATACCGACCCTTGCCACCCTGACACTCGAACTTTGCGACACCGTGTTTCACCCGATCACCGTCGCGAAAACCGCACGAGACTAGCCGCAACCAACGAAACGAAAAAACCCGTTTAATAATTAAACGGAATATTTTTACAGCGCGCCGAAAAGTGTTCTCATAACGGTTCCAGCGCGAGGTGAACGCCACCGGCTCGACGCGCTGATCGCGCAGTTCGAAGTTTTACCCGAATCAGAGGTCCTGCGGACCCCCGGCGGTCAGAAACGTAAACACCGCGCACGCGAGAGAAAAACCGGGGATGTTTTTGCAAATTGCCAGCCACCGGTGCTATATAAAGACCACCACTCTCCCACCCCCACTTAGGGTTTCCCCACTTAAAATTTGCAGCCACCGCCTCAATTTTGCCCCAATTTTCGCCCCAACTCCCCAGATCTGAAAACCCTAACCCCAGCCACCTCCGGAGCCGTCTGATTTGAGATCAGAGGGCTCCAGGGCAGCCACGTGGCCCTCCAGCCTCCTCCCGCAGCAGCCAGGGTGCCCGGGCCCCGCAGGGCCGCCGCCAGGCCCGCCCGGACCCATCTGGCCGAGCTCCCCGCCGCCGCCGTGGAGAGCGTCGCCGGCACGCCACCGGGCCGCAGCCGCTGTGCCCCTTCGTCCTGTCGCGCCTCCGTCTCTCCCCTCTCTTCTCCCTCTCCTCACATATCTCTCTCTCTCTGCTGCAGGAGGACGCAGCCGCGGCGCCATGGCCAGAGGTCGCCGCCATGCGAGGCCACCCGAGCTCGCCTCGCCACCGGAGATGCCGCGACGCCTCCCCGCATCTCGCCATCACCACCGAACCGGCTGGATCCACGCCGCCCTCGTCCCACGCGCGTGCCTTGTGCCGCCAGGCACTCGCCGGAGGCCGGCCGGAGTTGCCGTGAGCCGTCGCCGCCCTGATCTAGATCGGGATCGGGCGCGACCGGCCGCCGCCGCCGCTGCTAGTGGGTCGGCCCAGCACCGCCGCCCCAAGGCCCAGTCCAGCCGGCCCAGCGCCTCTCCAACGACCGTGACCCACGTCTATCCACCGCCCTGTGCTTCGCCACGCTAAGCAACGCCCACCCCTACGACCTGGGCCGAGCCCGTTATGGTGAGCGCCCCAATTGTTTTTTTTTTATGTTTTGTAGCGCTTCAGCTGGGCTTGGCCCATGATCTATGCAGCGCCTGTGTGCATTTCTTAGTATCCAACGCTCACCCCTGAAGCCCAGCAACAGCAATTCGGCCCAGAGAGGCTTAGCGTTATTTCTGTTTTTTTTAATTTGACAGATTGTGTTTCTTTTGCGAGGCCGATATCATTTTAACGGTAGCTCGGATCGCAACACGTTAAACATGAAAGTTGCTTAGTTTTTCGTGTAGATTAATAAAATTTGCTCCTATGTGATGTTTGACTTTGTTTACTTGTTGTTGACCTGCTAATTACAATCTTGCCACTATAAACTGTTTAATTAATAACTTTTTAACCGTTGCTCCGATAAAAATGTTCCTTATATGTAACTTGACTAGAATTTTGTGTAGATTGTGTTTATGCTGTTCTTGCTTGCTAATAAAAATAATAAAATATTGTTTAGGTAAAAACAGTACCAAATGCAATATTTATCGTGGGGTCCGTAATAGTTGGCATGTATAGGTTTTACCCCCCACTTAAATTGACTTGCATAGATAGTTTATTTATGCTTCACCTCTTGCCATGTTTGTGTGCTATGACATGCTTGAGTGAGATGCCATGTTAAAAACCTTGCTCACCTTGTGTAGCTAAACAACTTGAACCCTTGTAAACGTGCGGTAACGTCGTGTGTGACGAGTACTCCACTTAAACTGTTAGTAACCGCTCTCGAGGGTAGGTGCGATGTCTCGTGCTGCCTTCTTGTTGATTCTTGCTCGTGTTTGCTTCGTAGTAATAGACGCTTGCTCTTTGATTGCTTTCCAGTGTTTATCCTCTTGTGTGCTTCCGCGGGTACCTTCGGAGACGATGCGAGCTTGCGATCAACTACACCTTCGGAACCCGACTTATCAACAGGCAAGGACTATACATTACTTATGATCCATTCTATTTCAACCAGCGGTTTGCATGCTAGTATAGGTTAGGTTCGATGTTTGATCCTACCACATGTTTACAACCTCTTTTAAACCGATACAACCATGTCCCCTCCCAGCAAACCTTGTACTTCTATGTTACTATTGCTCGTTGCTCAGCCCCTGCTTAGTATGCATGCTTAGGATGCTACGATGTACCCTGTTACTCCTTGGTTTGGGCTATCACATTATTATATTATTGTTGTTGATGATATGATTATTATAATGTTGACTATATTCGACGAAGGATGGAAGGTCTAGGCTATCCCGTCTCGACGCTTTGTTCCATTCGAGTCACCTAGGACCCGAGTTCCGGGTATTGGTTTTAAGACTGAGCGTGCCTAACCGCGTGTGGGATTTTATGGGGTCCCCTCTTCTTACCTACCTAGCTTCAAACATTTCTAGTGGTGGCCCAAGCTGATTTACCATTTGAAACCGTGTGTGTCTGTTGGGTCGCTCCTGGCAGATATTATTGAAAACAACTTGGGCCAGCGGAGACATGGTTTCTTTGTTGGTCCACACCTGGAAGCTAGGGGGCTGCCCACATCTGTTTGGGTAGCTAACCCGACCTCGTCCAGACGGTAGAGGCCGATTCGAGAGCGCGGCCGGCTTTTGAGTTGGATGTCGACTCACCGGAGGCCACCCGGATTTATGCGTTGTTAGTTAGAGGGACCTGTCGTTCTGGATCTCTTGGGACTAAATCATAAAATGGTTGCCTATCATAGGTATCAACTAAGAGAGATGGGCGTGCGTGCGGAGCCTTGTAATGGGCAGTTGGTACACCCCTGCAGGGTTAAATCTTTTCGAGAAGCCGTGTCCACGGTTATGGACGACTTGAGACCTACTCCTTGTTCATAGACAACAACAACTGAGTTAATCTTATCATAACTTGATCAACGTGTGTGTGCCTTGACTACTTCTTCTTCGTCGGGATGCGAAGAGGAGGACAAGGATAGGATATGTGTTATGATTTCTTAAGTAGTTGATAGCAAGACTTATTGGAGGCGATTCCTCATCGAATGCTTGGTTTCTTATCTTACTCTCTAGATCGTTAGCCACTTCATAAATGCTAGTGCGGCAGCAACCTCACCACTTACCCCATCCTTACCGTAAACTACTAGTTGTCCTAGAATGACGAGTGATGAAGTCCTTGCTGGGTCAAATGATGTAATAGCTCACATGTAATAACTAGGAAACACCATGTATTTTTACCTTGTCTGTTGAACTTGTAACTTGTCATGGTGGATGTTCATGATATTTCGTGTGATGATTTGAAGTTGCATTGGGATTGGAGCCCATATGCTTTGTGATCAAAGCTGATCTATGTGGTGCAAGTGACTTGATGTTGCAATTGTTCTGTCCACATGCCACCTTCCCTCAACCTCATTTTTGGCATAGCCATTTCTTTTGTCTTGGCAAGAATTGTCATATTTTCAAATTCTTTTTACAACATTCAAAAACAGTAGCCCTAGTTCAAAGTGATTTTGAAATTCAAAAAGGGGTCACATTTTTTATGTTGCCAAAAAATTGGTCAAACCAATTTTGTAAAATCCAATAAAATGCAAGGTTCAAGATTATCAAGTTCATGGAATTTTGCACCTTGTGTTTTCTTTTCAAAAATCCCATAAGCACCTTTTCTATTTAATTTAAGTGGGAAATGGTACTGTTTGCATTTGGGGTGATTGTCTCTGCATTCCAAAATTGTGCAACCAATTTTGGGTGATCAAGCATCTTGCAAGGAGTATATAAAAATATTTAATATATTTTTTTCTCCTTCATTTCCTTTGCTTTCCTTTTTATTTTGTCTGTTGCTTATTTAAATAGGCAAAAGATCCTTTTTTCCTTTTCCAAATCGAAGGGACGGCCCAGCCCAACGGGCCTATCTCTTCTCGGGCTGTAGCCCACAGCGAAGGGGTACGCAGGGGCCTCTCACTACCGTTGGATAGATCCAAAGGCTCGGACTCGCTGCCTTTCCACCGTGGCCGGAGGGGACCCCGGCGAGCCCTCTCACAGCCGGCGGCCACGGGGGCGCCTCGACGTTGACGTGGCCGGAAGGAGCCCCTATATAGCTGTCGTCCCTGGGAGAGAACCCTAGCTTCGCTCCCCCCTTTCCAGATCTCGACGCGGCGCCTGCTCGCCGCCAGCCGCTCCCCTATTCCGCCCAGAGAGGAGCTCCGGTGAGCGATTCCGGCGATCCCCGTGCAAATCCTTTGCCGTGCGCTTGCGTAGAGCTGTGCTGGACCTCGAGCTCTCCTCTCCCGTCGTGCAGGTCCTCGCGTTGAGGCTTCTTCTTCCCCGCGACGACGAGCTCCGCCGTGGAAGCGTCTCCTTCCCCGACGACGGCGCCTTCATCTTCTTCCCCTACGGCGAGGTTGGGACACGCTACGTGACCCACTAGGTGAGCACCTCGACGTCCTCCTCCCGTAGATGAGCGTAGTGTTCCAGTTCGCGTAGCTGTAGGACTTCTGTCGCTCGATTCGCCGCCGATGAGGTTTTCGGAGTCGCCGTGTCCAGTGCACCGCAGCGGCGTGTCCACGCGTGTCCAGAGCGCGCCCAGGGCGCCTCTTTGGCCCGTAGAATCGTGTGTGCGCAAGGAGAAGAAGGTGCGCGTGTCTGAAGCTACGTGCGGTGTTTGTTTCGTCAGAGCCGCCGTGGTTTCAGGCGAGCCTGGCCTCCCCTCCGGTGAGATACAGGTCGGAACTAGGGCACCCACGTGATCGTGGTACTGCCCCCTTTCGTTTGCTGCCGGTGCCGTGGCCGGAGACGGGGTGTGCTCGACGCCCGCGTCCTCTGAAGATGGCTGCGCCGCCGTGCGTCTGAAGATTGCAGAGGAGGGTCGTCACCTTGCTGTTCCCGGCAGGTTCCCGACGAGGAGATGTGTGGAGCCTAGCCTTGGAGTGGTCCCGCGCGTAGAGGGATGTGCCCTCTCGCGTTTGGCTGTGACCGGAGCGCGAGGGGAGCCTCGCCGGAGTTCGAGCGCGCGTCGGGTTTGCAGGCAAAGGCCTGTCTTTTTCTTTAGTTGCAGTGTCGCGCGTTTCAGAGTTCAGAGGAGGAGCTTCTGTCGCCTGGGCCGAGGAGAAGTGGTGGCCATGGGCCCTTTCCGCGTGGGCTCTACTCACATGGGCCGGGGACAGAGAGCTGGGCCTCTTCGCCCGAAGCCATCCCATGAGGGTCTGGGCTCTCTCTTTTCTTTTTTCTTCTTTTTCTTTTTCCATTTCTTTTCTGATTTAATTCAAATTTGAATTTGAATTCAAATTCAAATTGGATTTTGACTCCAACTTCATCTAGGGGCATATTATATATGCTTTTGGGGTAGCTTGAGCTACTGAACGACATGGTGAGGTCTATTTTGCACTTTGCCCCCTCTAATAATTGAGGTGTGGTAATTTTTCAATATAACCCCTCCTTTTCTTTTGTTTTGATCAAGTTTTATCCAAATTCAAAATTGGCCATGCCATATATGGATTTTGGGTAGTTTCATCAAAGGAGTTGCATGGTGATAAAGATTTAATCATTTGAGCCTTTTTCCAACAGCATGTAGTGTAATTTTTCACTCAGCCCCTTGAACTCCAGTTGAATTTGCAAATGTGTTTGCAAATTCAAATGCTACCATAATATATATGGTTTTGGGGTAGCTTTATGCAAGGATTGCAATGGTGATGTCCTCATGATGTTTGTGCAACCCATTTGGACAAGGTGTGACCACCTCAACCAGGATCAATCTATCCTTCCCTGATTGCATCATTTCATCTTCAGTGCATTTTGAGATGATGATCATCAGTCCTTTTCAAGTTTTGTTTCATGTCATCTTCAAATCATCTTTCTTCAAATTCAACCCCTAACATATTGTCATATGCAATGTGGCTGGTTTCCAACTATTGTTGCACCTTCCTTGTGTCAAATTCACTGACACTACTCCGTCTCCGGAATCGATGATTACTTTTCACGTTGTTTTATTTATGTTATATGCATTGTTGATCATGCCATGTTGACATGCTACTTACACCTAAAATAAGGCTAAGACCAAAGCCATCTTCACGTAAATAAATTGCATATGAAGTTGTTGACGTGTCGTCACCACCTTCATTTAAATCTGACTAGATAGGGTCACATCATGTAAGTTAAACTTGATCATACCATCCTTTCCTGTGCATTGTACCCGTTACTTACTTGTGTGTCTTTCCTTGCCGGTACCTTACGTTAGCACCTGAGACCACCGAGGAGACTTACGTGGAGATTTTCGACACCGAGCCCGAGGACCCTGTTGCGTCTGCTTCGACGACCGATTACCCAGGCAAGAGGAAGATTCATACCGTTACTTGATACCTTTCTGCCTACCTGCCTAGCTGTAGCCTAGAATGTTTGTTTGATCCTATCCACTTGAGTATGCCACATTCAAAATCCAAACAGCCATGATCCCCACATCCTAGCAAAACATTGTATTGCTAAGTTACCGCTGCTCAGCCATTGCTTAGTATGAGTAGGAAAACTTGCTGCTTACCCTATGCTATGGTTTGGGATATCATGTTATTTAAAGAAGTTGGTTGATATTTATTATATTTTATGATGTTAACTTATACTTGACGAAAGATGGGAGACCAGGCTGTTCTCGCCAGGTGTTTTGTTCCATTTGAGTCACCTAGGTCCCGAGTTCCGGGTATTGTGTTTCTTGACGAGCGTGCCTAATCGTGTGTGGGATTCTATGGGGTCCCCTTGTCTTACCTACCTAGCTTCATACAATTCTAGTGGTGGCCCGAGCTGATTTACTATTTGCAATGTGTGTGTGCTGGTGGTACCCCAGTTGTTTACAAACCACCTTGGGCCAGGAGGACTTGTGCCTTGGCTGGCCCACTTTGTCCGGCTGAGGACCCGGTGTCCCATGTGTGATTAACCGGGTATCCAAACCTGCGATAGACGGTAGAGGACGATTCGAGAGCGCGGCCGGCTTTTGAGTTGGGTGTCGACTCACCGGGGGTCACCCGGAGTTGTGCGTTGTTAGCTAGAGGGGCTCTGATGTTCCGGAGTTTCAGGCGTTTACCTAGCCAATTGGAAACCGGGCGTACATGCGAAGCCTGTGATGGGCAGTTGGTACACCCCTGCAGGGTTAAATCTTTTCGAAAAGCCGTGTCCGCGGTTATGGACGACTTGAGACCTACTCCTTGTTCATAGAATAACATCAATTTGAATCATAATTAAAACTTGCCTACTGTGTGAGTGCCTTGGTTGCTTTTCTTCGTCCAGGGGGACCGAGAGAAGACCCAGGTTGTGTTATGCTTGACGTAAGTAGGTGGATAGCAGACTTATGACACGATGTCACGTGTATTCCTTGGATCTTACCCCAACTCTAATAGAACGATAGCCACCATATATGCTAGTGCGGCTGCAACCTTTACCTTTATCTTGTCTTACCGTAGGGATTTAGTTATCCTGTAATGATATAATCTCACCCCTGTTTTCCTTTTGTGCTTTTACTGTTTTGCCTGATCGGCCGCTGCAGTGGAGTACTTCCTTGAGCCGAGCTCTGGACGATACTTCGTGGAGGTGCCCCCGGAGGATGACGATGAGATCGACCTCGTTCAGTAGATCCTACAGTTGGGCTTCGACGATCCGTGGGTGGACTCTTTATGTGCAGCCCTCTCTAGGGCAATTTGGCTTTTGACCGTACTCGGTCGTGTTTGTCATCCGGTTGTCGCATGTTGTACTGTTGGGTCCACGGACCTCTGAGATGATGTAATAATTATCCAGTGGCGGTGTATGCCCTGGACTCTATATATTCTATGTCCTAGTTAAAGTTCTTTGTTTTTATACTTGTTGTCGAGAATCCGGCAGCGACATGAGTGCGAGTGTCGTGAGTCGGTGGCTCTTTATGCGCTACTAACTTGAGCGGTACGCGAAAGCGACTAACTCAAGTTAGCACCGCGTCGGGGGCCTTACAACTTGGTATCAGAGCGGGACTGACTGTAGGACCCCTTACTGGCCGAAGTTGAGTCTAGAAACTATTTTGTAGTTACTAAGGAAAAATCAGAGAGTAGGAACTCTTTCTTTTTCTTCTTACCCCACCCTCCCACCCCTATTCCGTGAGGAAGTGAAACGTTATTTTCTCTCTGCAACTTATCCCCTTTCAAAAACAAATCTAGGTTCTCGTTTACATGAGGCTCCGATTCCTCTATAATTTTTTGCTAGCGACGAGATGTGTTGGAGTCTTTGAGACCACTGAGCCGCCACTTGGGGTTGACTGCTCTACCTCGCTTACAGCGTACCCCAGGTGAAACGTCCATACAGGATTGGCGGGCATACTATGGTAATATGGATGTGGTTTCTTTTCCCCTATGGACGACCGCGATGGCGGGCCGCTCAGGGCAGATGTCTCATTGTTCAGGTTTCCAACCGCTCGTATATATATTGTTGTGTGCTCGCTAGCAGATTATTATCTTGGATTCGGATGATCTCGGTTTGGGAATTGCAGTAGCACCTAGCTTTCGACTTTCCGGGTTAACCTTGGTGGAATTTCAGCCTTCGGCTTTCTCATACCTCGTGAGGAAGTTTTGTTGTCAATATTGCTTTATCTTCTGGTTACATCAATGTTTCAACCATGTTCTCATAAGTGTTCCTGTATACAGGATGCCAAGAGCGAACATGCCGCCGCCAGAGAACCCTATCCTTGGAGAGGCTGTGTCCGCAGTGGCTCAGGGCACAGCTGCGATCCTACAGATGCTGCAGAACCAGACTGCCCAGAGGAATGATCGACCATAGTACACCACACTGCAGCAGTTCCTCGCGATCAACCCACCCAGGTTCTCCGAGGCTCGAGACCCGCTGGAGGCGGATGACTGGATCGCAGAGATCAAGAAGCACTTCAATGCAAACACCGTCAGACCCGTCGACTACGTCACCTTTGCCTCCTTCCAGCATCAGGATGCAGCAGCCAGCTGGTACGATACCTACAAGGCCAACAAGGGCGATGCTGTCATCACGTGGGAAGATTTCGTCGCAGACTTCAGAGCAACGCATATTCCGAGTGGCCTGATGGACAGGAAGCGTGAGGAGTTCTTGGCTCTGAGAGAGGGTAACAGGTCAGTCCAGGAGTACAACCTGGCCTTCGTCAGGCTCGCCAGGTACGCTCCAGAGGAGGTCAGCACAGAGGCTAAGAAGATTGCGAGGTTTCGTGGAGGTCTCGGCACAGAGATCAAGTACGTGCTCACTCAGTGCAGTCCCACGCTGTTCTCACAGTTCATGGATCAGGCTATCCGTCAGGAGTCAGCCAGAGCAGAGTGGGATGCAGACAGGAAGCGCCAGCGTGAGTACAGTTCCGCAGTGATGATCCACAAGAAGGCAAAGACTTGGGTTGCAGAGGCACCACCGCAGAGGCAGCAGTACCAGCAGAGGGGGGCAGTTGTCCGCAGTTTTGCCCGCCCTCCCGTCCCAGTTCAGCAGGGGCCTCGCTCTACACCACCACACGCGAGGCCACCCAGGCCGCGGCAGCAGCCAAGGCCAGGCGTGATCTGCTACAAGTGCAGAGAGCCAGGGCACACGTCTCCCAACTGCACTGACCCGCGCTTTGCTCGGCTCCCACCGCCTCCACCTCGCTCTACTCCGACCACCGCGATGGTGAAGGCACAACCATGCGCAGTTCGGGTGAACAACGTGATGCTCACAGATGCTCAGCAGTCTTCAGAGATCGTTCTTGGTAGGTCGCTTGTGTGTTCAGTTCCCGCGACAGTTCTGTTCTTGGTAGGTTGCTTGTAGGAGCTTCCCATTCGTTCATTTCCAATGCCTTTGCTATGTCACTTGACCTTCCGAGAGAGCAGTTGCCTAAACCGCTCTCAGTTTGTTCTCCGGGCTCTAGGGTGGAGTCTTCCAGGCTTGTTCCAGATGTGGAGATCCGTATTCAGGGTGTTGTTTTCACAGCATCCCTGATTGTCTTGCCTTGTTTCGACATTGATGTCATTTTGGGCATGGATTGGCTTGTGCAGCACAAGGCCAATATTGATTGTCCAACCAGATCAGTGAAGTTGACACATGATTCAGGCGCAGAGGTCTTTTACACTTGTGGCTCTATGACAGGACCAGCACAGTTGTACGCGTTGAACACAGGAGTTGCGCCTTTGCTCGAAGAGGTCAGAGTTGTCTGTGGGTTCCCAGACGTCTTTCCGGAGGAGTTGCCATGAATTCCCCCAGTTCGAGCTATTGAGTTCGTTATTGAGATAGAGCCTGGTACCCAGCCGATTTCTCGGCATCCGTACAAGATGTGTTCGAAGGAGTTGATTGAGCTCAAGAAACAGTTGACAGAGTTGGAAGCAGGCGGTTTTATTCGCGCAAGCACTTCCCCTTGGGGTGCACCAGCTTTGTTTATCCAGAAGAAGGATGGGACTAGCCGCTTGGTCCAGGACTATCGCGGTATCAACAAGAAGACCATCAAGAACAAGTACCCTTTACCCCGCATCAATGATCTGTTCGAGCAGTTAAATGGAGCTAAGGTGTTTTCGAAGCTTGACTTGAGGATGGGGTATCATCAAATCCGTGTTCGTGAAGAGGATATTCCCAAGACCGCGTTTAGCACACGTTATGGGCTGTATGAGTTCACAGTCATGACTTTTGGGTTCTCAAATGCCCCTCCGACATTCATGAGAGCTATGCACTATTTGTTCCAAGATTGGCTTGATGTGTTTGTGATCCTCTACCTCGACGACATTCTTGTCTATTCCAAGTCAGAGGCTGAACATGAGGAACATTTGCGCTTGGTGCTGCAGAAGTTAAGAGAGCACCGGTACTACGCCAAATTCTCCAAGTGTGAGTTTTGGCTGGACAAGGTCAATTTTCTGGGCCATGTCATCTCCGCTGAGGGAATTGCGGTTGACCCAGAGCGAGTCCGCACTATTCAAGAGTGGGCTCCGCCGAAGAATGTGAAGCAGCTAAGGAGTTTTCTCGGCCTCGCCAGTTATTGCAGGAGGTTTGTGCAGAATTTCTCCAAAATAGCCAAGCCAATGACTGAATTGTTGTGCAAGGATAAGCTGTACACTTGGTCACCAGCTTGCCAGTCAGCCTTTGAGGAGTTGAAAGAGAAGCTGACCACAGCTCCAATTCTCACGCCGCCAGATGAGTCACGGCATTTTCAGGTGTTTTGTGATGCCTCTTTGCAAGGTCTGGGCGGAGTTTTGATGCAAGGCAGGAATATTGTGGCTTATACCTCACGGCAGTTGAAGACAAGTGAGAGAAATTATCCCACGCACGACTTGGAGCTTGCAGCAGTTGTGCACGCTTTGGTCACTTGGCGACACCTCCTCTTAGGGAGGAAGGTGGATGTGGTCACGGACCACAAGAGTCTGAAGTACTTGTTCACTCAGCCAAATCTGAACTTGAGGCAAAGAAGATGTCTTGAAACCATTACTGAGTACACAGTTGATATTCAGTAATATCCAGGTGCAGAAGATCCACCCTGATTTGTGTGAGTCTTTTCGAAGGCTCAATCTCGAGCTAGTTCCAGCAGTCTATCTTGCCAACCTTGTGGTAGAGCCCACTATCCATGAGAAGGTTCGTGAAGCTCAGTCTGGCAGCTCAATGATACAGAAGATCAAGCAGGGTATTGCCGCCTCAGTCCCAAAGTAAGGTTGCTTTTCAGTGCATAATGAAGGCACCGTGTTGTTCGAAGAGCGAGTTGTTGTTCCCAAGGAGGGAGATCTCAGAGAGGTCATCATGAAGGAAGCCCATGATTCCAAACTATCGATTCACCCTGGCAGTACAAAGATGTATCAAGATCTCAAGCATAGCCTTTGGTGGACTCGTATGAAGCGGGATGTTGCCTGTTATGTGTCTCAGTGTGATGTGTGCAGGAGAGTGAAGGCACAGCACCAGAAGCCTGTAGGGTTGCTTCAGCCACTTGAGATTCCGGAGTGGAAATGGGATCACATAGAGATGGATTTCATCTAAGGCTTCCCCTTGTCGCAGAAGAAGAACAATGCCATCTTTGTTGTCATTGACAATCTTTCCAAAGTTGCCCACTTCTTTCCAGTGAAGGACTCCATTTCAGCAGCTCAGTTGGCGGATTTGTACACCGCAAGAGTTGTATCTTTCCATGGCATTCCCAAGAAGATCAGTTCCGATAGAGGCAGCCTTTTCACCTCAAAGTTTTGGCAGGCCTTTCAAAAGGCGATTGGTACGGAAGTGTTGTTCAGTACCGCTTATCACCCTCAGACAAGTGGGCAAGTCGAGCGCGTGAACCAAATCCTCGAGGACATGCTTCGGGCATGTGTCATCTCGTTTGGCATGAAGTGGGAAGAATGCTTGCCGTATGCTGAGTTCTCTCACAACAACAGCTATCAGGCAAGTCTGCAAGCAGCGCCGTTTGAAGTCTTGTATGGGCGCAAGTGCAGGACACCTTTGAACTGGTTCGAGACAGGTGAGAGGCAGCTGTTCGGTCCAGATGTAATCCAAGAGGCAGAGGACAGAGTGAAGATTGTCCGAGAGCACCTAAAGGCAGCACAGTCTAGGCAGAAGGCCTATTACGACAAAAGGCACCGTGGTGTAGCGTTTCAGGTTGGTGATTGGGCGTACCTGAGAGTGTCTCCATCGAGGGGAACTCACCGCTTTGGCATCAAAGGAAAGCTCGCTCCAAGATTTGTCGGACCTTTCCGCATCCTTGAGACTAGAGGACCTCTTGCCTTTCGGCTCGAGCTTACAGAGAGTCTGTCCAAGGTGCATGACGTGTTCCATGTGTCCCAGCTAAAGCAGTGCTTCAAGCAGCCAGAGCAGGCTGTTGACTTGGGCGAGATACAGCTGAGTGCGGACCTTTCCTACTCAGAGCGTCCAGTCCGTGTTCTTGAGACGTCAGAGCGCAAGACTCGCAACAAGACCGTCAAGTTCATGAAAGTTCAGTGGGCACATCATTCGGAGAAGGAAGCAACGTGGGAGCGTGAAGATCATCTCCGTTCTGAGTATCCCGAGCTTTTTCATGCTTAGATCTCGGGACGAGATCCTGTGTTGGTAGGGGAGAGCTGTAACAGCCCACATGTAATAACTAGCAAACACCATGTATTTTTACCTTGTCTGTTGAACTTGTAACTTGTAATGGTGGATGTTCATGATATTTCATGTGATGATTTGAAGTTGCATTGGGATTGGAGCCCATATGCTTTGTGATCAAAGGTGATCTATGTGGTGCAAGTGACTTGATGTTGCAATTGTTCTGTCCACATGCCACCTTCCCTCAACCTCATTTTTGGCATAGCCATTTCTTTTGTCTTGGCAAGGATTGTCATCTTTTCAAATTCTTTTTACAACATTCAAAAACATTAGCCCTAGTTCAAAGTGATTTTGAAATTCAAAAGGGGTCACATTTTTTATGTTGCCAAACCAATTTTGTAAAATCCAATAAAATGCAAGGTTCAAGATTATCAAGTTCATGGAATTTTGCACCTTGTGTTTTCTTCTCAAAAATCCCATAAGCACCTTTTCTATTTAATTTAAGTGGGAAATGATATTGTTTGCATTTGGGGTGATTGTCTCTGCATTCCAAAATTGTGCAACCAATTTTGGGTGATCAAGCATCTTGCAAGGAGTATATAAAAATATTTAATATGTTTTTTTCTCCTTAATTTCCTTTGCTTTCTTTTTTATTTTGTCTGCTGCTTATTTAAATAGGCAAAAGATCCTTTTTTCCTTTTCCAAATCGAAGGGACGGCCCAGCCCAACGGGCCTATCTCTTCTCGGGCTGTAGCCCACAGCGAAGGGGTACGCAGGGGCCGCTCACCACCGTTGGATAGATCCAACGGCTGGGACTCGCTGCCTTTCCACCGTGGCCGGAGGGGACCCCGGCGAGCCCTCTCATAGCCGGCGGCCACGGGGGCGCCTCGACGTTGACGTGGCCGGAAGGAGCCCCAATATAGCTGTCGTCCCCGGGAGAGGACCCTAGCTTCGCTCCCCCCCTTTCCAGATCTCGACGCGGCGCCTGCTCGCCGCCAGCCGCTCCCCTGTTCCGCCCAGAGAGGAGCTCCGGTGAGTGATTCCGGCGATCCCCGTGCAAATCCTTGGCCGTGCGCTTGCGTAGAGATGTGCTGGACCTCAAGCTCTCCTCTCCCGTCGTGCAGGTCCTCGCGTGGAGCCTTCTTCTTCCCCGCGACGACGAGCTCCGCCGCGGAAGCGTCTCCTTCCCCGACGACGACACCTTCATCTTCTTCCCCTACGGCGAGGTTGGGACACGCTACGTGACCCACTAGGTGAGCACCTCGACGTCCTCCTCCCTTAGATGAGCGTAGTGTTCCCGTTCGCGTAGCTGTAGGACTTTTGCCGCTCGACTCGCCGCCGATGAAGTTTTCGGAGTCGCCGTGTCCAGTGCACCGCAGGGGCGTGTGCACGCGTGTCCAGAGCGCGTCCAGGGCGCTTCTTTGGCCCGTAGAATCGTGTGTGCGCAAGGAGAAGAAGGTGCACGTGTCTGAAGCTACGTGCGGTGTTTGTTTCGTCAGATCCGTCGTGGTTTCAGTCGAGCCTAGCCTCCCCTCCGGTGAGATCCAGGTCGGAACTAGGGCACCCACGTGATCGTGGTACTGGCCCCTTTCGTTTGATGCCAGTGTCGTGGCCGGAGACGGGGTGTGCTCGACGCCCGCGTCCTCTGAAGATGGTTGCGCCGCCGTGCGTCTGAAGATTGCAGAGGAGGGTCGTCACCATGTTGTTCCCGGCAGGTTCCCGGCGAGGAGATGTGTGGAGCCTAGCCTTGGAGTGGTCCCGCGCGTAGAGGGATGTGCCCTCTCGCGTTTGGCTGTGACGGCGTGGCTGGAGGTGACCGGAGCGCGAGGGGATCCTCCCCGGAGTTCGAGCGCGCGTCGGGTCTGCAGGCAAAGGCCTGTCTTTTTCTTCAGTTGAAGTGTC
The DNA here is from genome assembly GCA_950022295.1 of Bromus sterilis. Classification (NCBI taxonomy): domain Eukaryota; kingdom Viridiplantae; phylum Streptophyta; class Magnoliopsida; order Poales; family Poaceae; genus Bromus; species Bromus sterilis. The sequence continues at coordinate 242,831,540 of OX465595.1, read as the reverse complement.
GCGCGTTTCAGAGTTCAGAGGAGGAGCTTCTGTCGCCTGGGCCGAGGAGAAGTGGTGGCCATGGGCCCTGTCCGTGTGGGCTCTGCTCACTTGGGTCGGGGACAGAGAGCTGGGCCTCTTCGCCCGAAGCCAGCCCATGAGGGTCTGGGCTCTCTCTTTTCTTTTTTCTTCTTTTTCTTTTTCCATTTCTTTTCTGATTTAATTCAAATTTGAATTTGAATTCAAATTCAAATTGGATTTTGACTCCAACTTCATCCAGGGGCATATTACATATGCTTTTGGGGTAGCTTGAGCTACTGAACAGCATGGTGAGGTCTATTTTGCACTTTGCCCCCTCTAATAATTGAGGTGTGGTAATTTTGCAATATAACCCCTCCTTTTCTTTTGTTTTGATCAAGTTTTATCCAAATTCAAAATTGGCCATGCCATATATGGATTTTGGGTAGTTTCATCCAAGGAGTTGCATGGTGATAATGATTTAATCATTTGAGCATTTTTCCAAATGCATGTAGTGTAATTTTGCACTCAGCCCCGTGAACTCCAGATGAATTTGCAACTGTGTTGGAAAATTCAAATGCTACCATAATATATATGGTTTTGGGGTAGCTTTCTGCAAGGATTGCAATGGTGATGTCCTCATGATGTTTTGTGCGACCCATTTGGACAAGGTGTGACCACCTCAACCAGGATCAATCTATCCTTCCCTGATTGCATCATTTCATCTTCAGTGCATTTTGAGATGATGATCATCAATCCTTTTCAAGTTTTGTTTCATGTCATCTTCAAATCATCTTTCTTCAAAGTCAGCCCCTAACATATTGTCATATGCGATGTGGATGGTTTCCAATTATTGTTGCACCTTCCTTGTGTCAAATTCACCGACACTACTCCGTCTCCGGAATCGATGATTACTTTTCACGTTGTTTTATTTATGTTATATGCATTGTTGATCATGCCATGTTGACATGCTACTTACACCTAAAATAAGGCTAAGACCAAAGCCATATTCACGTAAATAAATTGCATATGAAGTTGTTGACGTGTCGTCACCACCTTCATTTAAATATGACTAGATAGGGTCACATCATGTGAGTTAAACTTGATCATACCATCCTTGCATGTGCATTGTACCCGTTACTTACTTGTTAGCCTTTCCTTGCCGGTACCTTACGTTAGCACCTGAGACCGCCGAGGAGACTTACGTGGAGATTTCCGACACCGAGCCCGAGGACCCCGCTGCGTCTGCTTCGACGACCGATTACCCAGGCAAGGGGAAGATTCATACCGTTACTTGATACCTTTCTGCCTACCTGCCTAGCTGTAGCCTAGAACGTTTGTTTGATCCTATCCACTTGAGTATGCCACCTTCAAAATCCAAACAACCATGATCCCACATCCCAGCAAAACATTGTATTGCTAAGTTACCGCTGCTCAGCCATTGTTTAGTATGAGTAGGAAAACTTGCTGCTTACCCTATGCTATGGTTTGGGATATCATGTTATTTAAAGAAGTTGGTTGATATTTATTATATTTTATGATGTTAACTTATACTTGATGAAAGATGGGAGACCAGGCTGTTCCCGCCAGGTGTTTTGTTCCATTTGAGTCACCTAGGTCCCGAGTTCTGGGTATTGTGTTTCTTGACGAGCGTGCCTAATCGTGTGTGGGATTTTATGGGGTCCCATTGTCTTACCTACCTAGCTTCATACAATTCTAGTGGTGGCCCGAGCTGATTTACTATTTGCAATGTGTGTGTGCTGGTGGTACCCCAGTTGTTTACAAACCACCTTGGGCCAGGAGGACTTGTGCCTTGGCTGGCCCAATTTGTCCGGCTGAGGACCCGGTGTCCCATGTGTGATTAACCGGGTATCCAAACCTGCGACAGACGGTAGAGGCCGATTCGAGAGCGCGGCCGGCTTTTGAGTTGGGTGTCGACTCACCGGGGGCCACCCGGAGTTGTGCGTTGTTAGCTAGAGGGGCTCTGACGTTCCGGAGTTTCAGGCGTTTACCTAGCCAAGTGGAAACCGGGCGTACATGCGAAGCCTATGGTGGGCAGTTGGTACACCCCTGTAGGGTTAAATCTTTTCGAAAAGTCGTGTCCGCGGTTATGGACGACTTGAGACCTACTCCTTGTTCATAGAATAACATCAATTTGAATCATAATTAAAACTTGCCTACTGTGTGAGTGCCTTGGTTGCTTTTCTTCGTCCAGGGGGACCGAGAGAAGACCCAGGTTGTGTTATGCTTGACGTAAGTAGGTGGATAGCAGACTTATGACACGATGTCACGTGTATTCCTTGGATCTTACCCCAACTCTAATAGAACGATAGCCACCATATATGCTAGTGCGGCTGCAACCTTTACCTTTATCTTGTCTTACCGTAGGGATTTAGTTATCCTGTAATGATATAATCTCACCCCTGTTTTCCTTTTGTGCTTTTACTGTTTTGCCTGATCGGCCGCTGCAGTGGAGTACTTCCTTGAGCCGAGCTCTGGACGATACTTCGTGGAGGTGCCCCCGGAGGATGACGATGAGATCGACCTCGTTCAGTAGATCCTACAGTTGGGCTTCGACGATCCGTGGGTGGACTCTTTATGTGCAGCCCTCTCTAGGGCAATTTGGCTTTTGACCGTACTCGGTCGTGTTTGTCATCCGGTTGTCGCATGTTGTACTGTTGGGTCCACGGACCTCTGAGATGATGTAATAATTATCCAGTGGCGGTGTATGCCCTGGACTCTATATATTCTATGTCCTAGTTAAAGTTCTTTTTTTATACTTGTTGTCGAGAATCCGGCAGCGACACGAGTGCGAGTGTCGTGAGTCGGTGGCTCTTTATGCGCTACTAACTTGAGCGGTACGCGAAAGCGACTAACTCGAGTTAGCACCGCATCGGGGGCCTTACAGATGACCACTACAGTTGGATGCTGAGTACCTCTGTACTCATGATACTACCCCCAAACTCTTTTCAGTGTTCCTGATCGACAACAGGTATGGTGATCGACGTTTCACATGGAGACTCGACGACGACTAGTTAGGCGGATCCCGACGGAGGGCCTGGACCCGTGTGGTTATGGGGATCGATGTTTTTCTCTTTGCCAGTAGGCATTTGATTGTAGTCTGTACTCAGACATGTATCTTCCGCTGTTGTATTGTATTGTATTTAAGGCAGTTGTATGCCGATTGTATGAGATGTTGTATCCTTGTATCTGTAATGTTGTGATATCATGTTGGAAATCCGGGGCATATGGCTATGTCATATGTCGCGGTGGGACCGATATGTGCTTCGTCCCTGGATCTGGATGGAAACATCTAGATCTGGAACAGTACCGCATATCGGGCCTTACAACTTGGTATCAGAGCCTTACCGACCGTAGGATCCCCTTTCTGGCCGAAGTCGAGTCTAGACAAAAACTATTTTGTAGTTATTAAGTTAGTTATCGGAGAGTAGGAATTTTTTTACTCCTTAACCTTGCTCTGGTCAGGACAAGTGTCGTATGTGTTTTCACTTCTCGTCTTATCCCCTTCAAACTCTAGGATCTCGAGGTGTGGAGTATCGAAATCGTTTCAATGCTTTGCTTGGGAAGTATTGTCTCGATTCCGAGCTCAGGTGGGAATTCTTGTAGTACCTTTAGCTTCTCCGGTTTCGGATATCATCTGGGTCATCCATTGCCATCCCTCCTTTTACTGGTGTTTTTACGACTTGCGTCGAAAATCACTATCCCTTGATCTGGTTTTCGCGATCATTCTTCCTCTTTTCACTGACGGTTTCGTCTCTCTGCGGAAATTTATCTCGACAGAAGTTCGACGTCGACATGGAGCAGAGTCCCTTGTTGGTGGTGTTGAAGATTGTCGACTCTCTCTTTTCCCCTTCCCCTCTCCCACCAATCGTCTTGAATCTCAGGACGAGATCCCTTGTTGGTGGTGTTGTATTGTAACAACCCAGATTTCACAAAAATTAAAATTTTTGTTTTCGGTGTGAATTGTTTGATAATTTGCTTTGTTTGCGGTGTTTGCATCCCCGATTTATCGATCGGCGATTATTTTCCCCCTCTTATCTCGTATCGGACGAAGACCGACCCTTGCCACCCTGACACTCGACCTTTGCGACACCGTGTTTCACCCGATCACCGTCGCGAAAACCGCGCGAGACTAGCCGCAACCAACGAAATGAAAAACCCCATTTAATAATTAAACAGGATGTTTTTATAGCACGCCGAAAAGTGTTCTCGGAACGGTTCCAGCGCGAGGTGAACGCCACCGGCTCGACGCGCTGATCGCGCAGTTCGAAGTTTTACCCGAATCAGAGGTCCTGCGGACCCCCGGCGGTCAGAAACGTAAACACCCCGCGCGCGAGAGAAAAACCGGGGATGTTTTTGCAAATTGCCAGCCACCGAGGCTATATAAAGACCACCACTCTCCCACCCCCACTTAGGGTTTCACCATGTAAAATTTGCAGCCACCCCCTCAATTTTGCCCCAATTTTCGCCCCAACTCCCCAGATCTGAAAACCCTAACCCCAGCCACCTCCGGAGCCGTCGGATCTGAGATCCGAGGGCTCCAGGGCATCCACGTGGCCCTCCAGCCTCCTCCCGCATCAGCCAGGGTGCCCGGGCCCCGCAGGCCCGCCGCCAGGCCCGCCCGGACCCATCTGGCCGAGCTCGCCGCCGCCGCCGTGGAGCGCGTCGCCGACACGCCACCGGGCCGCAGCCGATGTGCCCTTTCATCCCGTCGCGCCTCCCTCTCTCCCCTCTCTTGTCCCTCTCCTCACATATCTCTCTCTCTCTCTGCTGCAGGAGGACGCAGCCGCCGCGCCATGGCTAGAGGTCGCCGCCATGCGAGGCCACCCGAGCTCGCCTCGCCGCCGGAGATGTCGCGGCGCCTCCCCGCATCTCGCCATCACCACCGAACCGGCCGGATCCACGCCACCCTCGTCCCACGCGCGTGCCTTGTGCCGCCAGGCACTCGCCGGAGGCCGGCCGGAGTTGCCGCGAGCCGTCGCCGCCCTGATCTGGATCGGGATCGGGCGCGACCGGCCGCCGCCGCCGCTGCTAGTGGGTCGGCCCAGCACCGCCGCCCCAAGGCCCAGTCCAGCCGGCCCAACGCCTCTCCAGCGACCGCGGCCCATGTCTATCCACCGCCCTGTGCGTCGCCACGCTAAGCAACGCCCACCCCCACGACCTGGCCCGAGCCCGTTATGGTGAGCGCCCCAATTGTTTTTTTTATGTTTTGTAGCGCTTCAGCTGGGCTTGGCCCATGATCTATGCAGCGCCTGTGTGCATTTCTTAGTATCCAACGCTCACCCCTTAAGCCCAGCAACAGCAATTCGGCCCAGAGAGGCTTAGCGTTATTTCTCTTTTTTTTAATTTGTCAGATTGTGTTTTTTTTTGCGAGGCCGATATCTTTTTAACGGTAGCTCGGATCGCAACACATTAAACATGAAAGTTGCTTAGTTTTTCGTGTAGATTAATAAAATTTGCTACTTTGTTATTTTTGACTTTGTTTACTTGTTTTTGACCTGCTAATTACAACCTTGCCACTATAAACTGTTTAATTAATAACTTTTTAATTGTTGCTACGATAAAAATGTTCTTTATATGTAACTTGACTAGAATTTTGTGTAGATTGTGTTTATGCTGTTCTTGTTGATGCTTTCTCGTGTTTGCTTCGTAGTAATAGATGCTTGCTCGTTGATTTCTTTCCAGTGTTTACCCTCTTGTGTGCTTCCGCGGGTACCTTCGGAGGCGATGCGAGCTTGCGATCAACTACACCTTCGGAACCCGACTTATCAAAAGGCAAGGACTATACATTACTTATGATCCATTCTATTTCAACCAGCGGTTTGCATGCTAGTATAGGTTAGGTTCGATGTTTGATCCTACCACATGTTTACAGCCTCTTTTAAACCGATACAGCCATGTCCCCTCCCAGCAAACCTTGTACTGCTATGTTACTATTGGTTTTGGATATCACATTACTACAGCTTAGGATGCTACGATCTACCCTGTTACTCCTTGGTTTTGGATATCACATTATTATATTATTGTTGTTGATGATATGATTATTATAATGTTGACTATATTCGACGAAGGATGGAAGGTCTAGGCTATCCCGTCTCGACGCTTTGTTCCATTCGAGTCACCTAGGACCCGAGTTCCGGGTATTGGTTTTAAGACTGAGCGTGCCTAACCGCGTGTGGGATTTTATGGGGTCCCCTCTTCTTACCTACCTAGCTTCAAACATTTCTAGTGGTGGCCCAAGCTGATTTACCATTTGAAACCGTGTGTGTGTCTGTTAGGTCGCTCCTGGCAGATATTATTGAAAACAACTTGGGCCAGCGGAGACATGGTTTCTTTGTTGGTCCACACCTGGAAGCTAGGGGGCTGCCCACATCTGTTTGGGTAGCTAACCCGACCTCGTCCAGATGGTAGAGGCCGATTCAAGAGCGCGGCCGGATTTTGAGTTGGATGTCGACTCACCGGGGGCCACCCGGATTTGTGCGTTGTTAGTTAGAGGGACCTGTCGTTCCGGATCTCTTGGGACTAAATCATAAAATGGTTGCCTATCATGGGTAGCAACTGAGAGAGATGGGCGTGCGTGCGGAGCCTTGTAATGGGAAGTTGGTACACCCCTGCAGGGTTAAATCTTTTCGAGAAGCCGTGTCCACGGTTATGGACGACTTGAGACCTACTCCTTGTTCATAGACAACAACAACTGAGTTAATCGTATTATAACTTGATCAACATGTGTGTGCCTTGGCTACTTCTTCTTCGTCGGGATGCGAAGAGGAGGACAAGGATAGGATATGTGTTATGATTGCGTAAGTAGTTGATAGCAAGACTTATTGGAGGCGATTCCTCATCGAATGCTTGGTTTCTTATCTTACTCTCTAGATCGTTAGCCACTTCATAAATGCTAGTGCGGCAGCAACCTCACCACTTACCCCATCCTTACCGTAAACTACTAGTTGTCCTAGAATGACGACTGATGAAGTCCTTGCTGGGTCAGATGACCACTACAGTTGGATGCTGAGTACCTCTGTACTCATGATACTACCCCCAAACTCTTTTCAGGGTTCCTGATCGACAACAGGTATGGTGATCGACGTTTCACGTGGAGACTCGACGACGACTAGTTAGGCGGATCCCGGCGGAGGTCCTGGACCCGTGTGGTTATGGGGATCGATGTTTTTCTCTTTGCCAGTAGGCATTTGATTGTAGTCTGTACTCAGACATGTATCTTCCGCTGTTGTATTGTATTTAAGGCAGTTGTATGCCGATTGTATGAGATGTTGTATCCTTGTATCTGTAATGTTGTGATATCATGTTGGAAATCCGGGGCATATGGCTATGTCATATGTCGCGATGGGACCGATATGTGCTTCGTCCCGGGATCTGGATGGAAACATCTAGATCTGGAACAGTACCGCATATCGGGCCTTACAGATGGCTCCACTCCCCATCTTTCTCTTTTAGCCCATCGCAAACTGCTTCTACACCATGAAGGAGTTTCAACTCAAGCACCTTCGTTATTCTCAAATTGTGTAAAGATGTAAGACCAATTGGTGGTGGCGGGCTGAATATCCAAGCAAGAATAAACACCGATCGAAAACACCATTGGTGCCAGGAATCGAGATGGTTAGTATTTCATAAATTTTTGCATCTGAGCCAATGATCCATGTGAGAGGAGGTCCCTCACTTCTTTGTTGCTTGCTAATCTTTTCAACAACATCTGATTAGGGCTCATCTAAAAGAAATCGGGTTAGTCCTTTTTTATGCTTTGCTACATATTGAAGATGTTGTAATATGTAGCATCATGCCCTGTGATGAGGACATCTCTACTAATGTTACACCCACATCTTCACCAACTATACATACTGGACCAGTTACTAGATCACGCACACGTCAACTAAATTATCAGGTACTTTCGTTTCTTGCGAATCCTTCTAATGTTCAGGAACATATGATTGCTGCCTAAATTAGATACTTTTGTTTGTCTTATGAATGAAGGACCTGGCATGGATAAGAAGGATGGTCATTGGAGCAGGATCAAGCATGGAGAAGGAGGTGCGCGCGCGGGAAAGGACAATGGAGCTTCCAGTGGTGATTTTCACACTTTGAGGCCACCATAAGGTGTGCATGAAGACTTGGACGAGAGACACAAGATGCCACATTAATATTTTCGTCCAAGGGTTATTATAGGTGCTGCGTCACCTTATTATTGGGCCAGGCCCATGTAATTTCGAAATACACTTAATAGGCTATTTTTTAGAGTCCGTATGTGTGGGGAAACTGAGTTAGGGTTGTTTTCGGACCCCTCCTCCAAGGGGCCACGAAATTCCCCTCTGTTCCCCCATATATACAGCCCTTAGGGCGTCGTTTAGACCTGGGTTTTAATTAGATTTAAGTTAGCCATAGCCGCAACTTCGAGTTCTTCGTTTGTGTCGTCCGACCAGGCCAAGACCGCATTGGAACCCCAACTTCTGTTAATCTTTCATCTTATATTCGCAATATCCAGATTGCAATTCTTAGTTCTTGCTTGTTCTTCGATTGCTTGCAGGAATTGACCTTCGTGGTCAGGTTGATCGTGCATCCGCGGGATCAATAACCTCTCGGAGTTGGTTTAGCGATTGCTAAGGCGCAACGTCTTCGCACGTTCGTAGTCGGGTCGTGAAAGTCTACTCCACCAAAATCGATCTCCATCATCTCATCGAAACATCGGGACACCTTCGCCTCTATCAAGTGGTATCAGATTTCCAGGTTGATCGGTGAGATTTACCAGTTTTTCGTAGTCTAGATTTCTTCTGTTCTTCATACCTACAGTCCACGAAAAAGCCAAAAAAAATTAGGGTTAGATCATCACGTCCCAAGACAGTCCTAGCCTTTGTCCAGTTTTCTTTTCAGTACTTGCCTTGTTGAATTTACGGTTGCATCGTTGTGTCAAGTTGCTGATCTTAGCGTCTAGTTCCCTTAGAGTTTCGAGTTCTGATCACAGTTTGCCACGTCGCCGCCGCACAGTAGTCATCCTACCACGTTCCACCAATCCGAGTCCAGATACACCACCACGTTCCGCTAAGCAGAATCCACATACACCACCACGTCCCACCGGTCCGAGTTGAGTTCCACCATCAGTACGGTTCGTGATCTCTCTGTAGCCAGATTAGTTTTGAGTTGTTAGAGTCGGATTTCACCAAACTTTTGTCGTACGTAGAAGGGGGGTGATTTCAAAAAAAAAGTCTGGCACGCTTTCCAGAGCAGTTTTTAGGCCAAAAATTTCAGGGGTAAAAAAATTTCGTGCCCATACCTTCCTTATGTCCAGAAACTCATTTTGAGACGTTCGCTACCATAGTGATTTTTTCGCACTTTTTCAGCCACCGCAGTCCCGCATCGCAAAAAAAAAGCAATAAAAAAGAGAAAAAAAAATTCAGAGTGTGCTTCTCAGTTGTTTACGTGCCGCGCCGTGCTTTTCGTTGGTGTTTTAGGCTCGCGTCTCTAGTACGGTCTAGCCTAGGATCAGCACAGTACCGACGTTGAGTGTTTATTCAGCTTTGCATCTCTGTTTTGATTACTGTTGAGTTTTTCCTACCATACTTGTCAGCCTTCCTACAGCTCCACATATATTCTACATCGTGCGTTTGACACCTCCTGGCCATCGCTCTACCATATCTCTGAGAGTTTTGTCCCGTTGGTTGTACATCACCACCTGCTGCTAGGTAAGAATCGGTAAGAACGAAAGAAAAGCTTGACGGATTTGTGCTTTCCACCACCCCACATCCCATTAGTAGCAGTAGGATCATATTCCTGTGTGTTTTCTATTTCTGCTAACCATGCCAGGATCACATGATGAAGTGGCGCGGGATGCACCCGATTGGGAGAACATGACAAACAAGGAGCTACATGATAAATTTGCACAAATGATGTCTGAACAGGTGAATGACATCGAGAACAGATTTACAGAGGCGATTGATGGCGTGGAAAAGATGATCGACACCAAGCTCGACGCCAAGTTTACTGAGTTGATTGCACGCCTACCTACACAGCCTGCTGCCGCTCCAGCACAGCCACAGCCACCGCCACTACCACGTGCACGACGTATTCTGTTTCCGAGAGGACAAGCTGCTGGTATTGGTGCTCCTCCTGCTGCTGCAGTAGCTGCTACTGCTGCTGCTTCTGATGTCGGCCAGGACGACAACTACGAGGGTGATTACGAGGAGGAGGTGGAACAAAAAGCGGCCTATGAATAGCCAGCTGGACGTCCACGTCCCAACATTCGCCACGGTCGACACCAACCACCCCCTCAGGTACGCGATGATGAACATGTGCCTAAACTTAAATTGAATCTTAAGCCGTTTGAGGGTAGATATATTCCTGATGCTTATCTTACTTGGGAGTTAGAAACTGAACAACGCTTTACATGTTTACAATATCCTGAGAATAGACGTGTTACTGCTGCTGTTTGTGAATTCACGGGATTTGCATCTATTTGGTGGTCTGAACATTGTAGATTGCATGCTAATAATATTCCAACTACTTGGGCTGCTTTAAAAGATGCTATGCGTACTCGCTGGGTTCCTCCTTATTATCAACGTGAATTGCTACAAAAATTATAGCGTTTGAGACAAGGAAAAAATTCTGTAGAGGAATATTATCAAGAATTACAAACTGGATTGATTAGATGTGGCCTAGTAGAGGATAATGAAGCTATGCTTGCACGTTTTATGGGTGGCTTAAACAGGGAGATACAAACTATTCTAGAATACAAGGACTATGCTACTATTACTCGTTTGTTTCATCTTGCTTGTAAAGCTGAACGTGAAGTGCAGGATCGACAGGCCGCTACGAGACCTAACTTTTCTGCAGGACGAAATACATCATGGACATCGCGTGGACCTTCTACATCCACACGTCCTGCTGGACCACCATCTACTTCAGCCGCTCATTCTTACCGGGAGCCACCAAAACAGCCAGCGCCACCATTCAAGGGTGCACAGAGTGGTCCAGCGGCGAGTTCTTCTTCATCCATGGCTTCCACAGGGCAAACACGAGATCGTGATATTAAATGTCGCAGGTGCCAAGGTGGAGGTCACTTCGCAAAAGACTGTCCCTCCAAGCGTGTGCTGATTATTACGGCGGATGGTGGGTATGAGTCAGCGAGTGACTATGATGAGGAGACTTTAGTTCTCATTACTCATGAGGAACAGGGTGCCCATGATGATGCTCATGATATAGAGTATATGGCTCCTGATGATGCAGATAAATATGCTAGTTTGGTTGCTCAACGTGTGTTAAGTGTGCAGGTAACGAAGGCCGAGCAAAACCAGAGGCATAATTTGTTCCACACAAAGGGAGTGGTGAAAGAACGTTCGGTTCGCATCATCATTGACGGAGGGAGTTGCAACAACTTGGCGAGCATAGAGTTGGTGGAGAAGCTGTCTCTCACCACAAGACCACACCCCCATCCGTACTATATTCAGTGGTTTAACAATAGTGGTAAGATTAAGGTAACGCGTTCTGTTCGTGTGCACTTTAGCATTGCTGCATATGCTGATTATGTTGATTGTGATGTGGTACCCATGCAAGCATGCTCTCTTTTACTTGGTAGACCATGGCAATTTGATAGGGATGTTGTACACCATGGTAGGACAAATCAGTTTACTCTGGTTCATCAGGATAAAAATATTGCTTTACTTCCTATGTCTCCTGAACAAATTGTGAAAGATGATCTTGCTAGAGCTAGTAAAGCTAAACAGGAGAAAAATAAGAGTGAAAATGAGATAGCAGCTAAAGAATTTGAGCAACAACATAAGACTAATAGCAAATCTTCTTCTGCTGTTTCTAATGAAATTAAATTGACTAGTCCAACTTTTCTTGCTACTAAGGTTGATATTTCGGATTTGGATGTTAGTCAATATGTGTGCTATGCTTTTGTGTGCAAAGAAGCTTTGTTTTCATTTGAGGAATTGCCTCCTTCTTTGCCTCCTGTTGTCACTGACCTTTTGCAGGAGTTTATTGACGTCTTTCCACAAGACGTACCACCGGGATTACCACCTATTCGAGGGATTGAGCATCAGATTGACTTAATTCCCGGTGCTTCGCTGCCCAACCGTGCGCCATACCGTACCAATCCAGAGGAGACGAAGGAGATTCAGCGTCAAGTACAAGAGCTACTCGACAAAGGTTACATACGTGAATCCCTTAGTCCTTGTGCTGTTCCTGTTATATTAGTGCCTAAAAAGGATGGAACATGGTGTGTGTGTTGATTGTCGAGCCATTAATAATATAACTATTCGTTATCGTCATCCTATTCCTAGGTTAGATGATATGCTTGATGAATTAAGTGGCTCTACCATGTTTTCCAAAGTTGATTTGCGTAGTGGATACCATCAAATTCGCATGAAATTAGGAGATGAATGGAAAACGACATTTAAAACTAAGTTTGGATTATATGAGTGGTTAGTCATGCATTTTGGGTTAACTAATGCACCTAGCACTTTCATGAGATTAATGAACGAGGTTTTACGTGCTTTCATTTGACGATTTGTGGTAGTCTATTTTGATGATATATTGATTTATAGCAAATCTTTGGAGGAACATTTGGATCATTTACGTGCTGTTTTTATTGCTCTACGTAATGCACGTTTGTTTGGTAACCTTGGGAAGTGCACCTTTTGCACCGACCGAGTATCGTTTCTTGGCTATGTTGTTACTCCGCAGGGAATTGAAGTTGATAAAGCCAAGATCGAGGCGATTGAGAGTTGGCCGCAGCCCAAAACGGTCACACAAGTGAGGAGTTTTCTTGGCCTCGCTGGATTCTATAGGCGTTTTGTGAGAGATTTCAGCACCATTGTTGCACCTCTCAATGAGCTTACACGCAAGGATGTGCCTTTTACTTGGGGTACCTCACAAGAAGAAGCCTTCACGGTATTGAAAGATAAGTTAACACATGCTCCTTTGCTCCAACTTCCTGATTTTAATAAGACTTTTGAGCTTGAATGCGATGCTAGTGGGATTGGTTTGGGAGGTGTGTTATTACAAGATGCTAAACCTGTTGCATACTTTTCTGAAAAATTGAGTGGGCCTAGTCTGAACTATTCTACTTATGATAAGGAATTATATGCTCTTGTTCGGACATTAGAAACTTGGCAACATTATTTATGGCCCAAAGAATTTGTTATACATTCTGATCATGATCTTTGAAACACATAAGAAGTCAAGCAAAACTTAATCGTAGACATGCTAAGTGGGTTGAATTTATTGAGACTTTCCCTTATGTCATTAAACACAAGAAGGGGAAAGATAATATTATTGCTGATGCATTGTCTCGTCGTTATACTATGCTTTCACAACTTGACTTCAAGATATTCGGTTTAGAGACAATCAAAGATCAATATGTAAATGATGTGGAATTTAAAGATGTATTGCAGAATTGTAGAGAGGGTAGAACATGGAACAAGTTTGTGCTTAATGATGGATTTGTGTTCCGTTCTAACAAGCTATGCATTCCAGCTAGCTCTATTCGTCTTTTGTTGTTACAGGAGGCACATGGAGGAGGATTAATGGGACACTTTGGCGTGAAGAAGACGGAGGATGTACTTGCTACACATTTCTTTTGGCCAAAGATGAGACGGGATGTTGAGCGTTTTGTTGCTCGCTGCACTACATGTCAAAAAGCTAAGTCACGACTCAATCCTCATGGTTTATACATGCCTTTACCTGTACCTAGTATTCCGTGGGAGGACATATCAATGGACTTTGTTTTAGGCTTGCCTCGAACAAAGAAGGGGAGGGATAGCATATTTGTTGTCGTGGATAGATTTTCTAAGATGGCACATTTTATACCATGTCATAAAAGCGATGATGCTGCTAATGTTGCTGATTTATTCTTTCGTGAGATTATTCGCTTACATGGTGTGGCCAATACTATTGTCTCGGATCGTGATACTAAGTTTCTTAGCCATTTTTGGAGATGCTTATGGGCTAAGTTGGGGACTAAACTACTTTTTAGTACTACATGTCATCCCCAAACTGATGGACAAACTGAAGTGGTCAATAGGACTTTGTCTACTATGCTTAGGGCTGTTTTAAAGAGTAACTTGAAAATGTGGGAAGAATGTTTACCTCATATTGAATTTTCTTATAATCGTTCATTTCATTCTACCACTAAAATGTGCCCTTTTGAGATTGTTTATGGTTTTCTACCTCGTGCACCTATTGATTTGTTGCCTCTTCCATCTTCGGAGAAGGTTAATTTTGATGCTAAGCAACGTGCTGAATTGATATTAAAAATGCATGAGTTAACTAAAGAAAACATTGAGAAAATGAATGCCAGATACAAGCTTGCTGGTGATAAGGGTAGAAAGCATGTTGTGTTTGAACCAGGAGATCTTGTTTGGTTACATCTACGTAAAGATAGGTTTCCTGATTTGCGCAAGTCTAAGTTAATGCCACGAGCTGATGGTCCCTTTAAGGTTTTACAGAAAATTAATGATAATGCATATAAACTTGAGCTACATGCAGATTTTGGGGTTAGTCCCACATTTAACATTGCAGATTTGAAACCTTATTTGGGAGAAGATGATGAGCTTCCGTCGAGGACGACTTCAATTCAAGAAGGGGAGGATGATGAGGACATCTCTACTAATGTTACACCCACATCTTCACCAACTATACATACTGGACCAGTTACTAGAGCACGAGCACGTCAACTAAATTATCAGGTACTTTCGTTTCTTGCGAATCCTTCTAATGTTCAGGAACATATGATGCTGCCTAAATTAGATACTTTTGTTTGTCTTATGAATGAAGGACCTAGCATGGATAAGAAGGATGGTCATTGGAGCAGGATCAAGCATGGAGAAGGAGGTGCACGCGCGGGAAAGGACAATGGAGCTTCCAGTGGTGATTTTCGCACTTTGAGGCCACCATAAGGTGTGCATGAAGACTTGGACGAGAGACACAAGATGCCACATTAATATTTTCGTCCAAGGGTTATTATAGGTGCTGCGTCACCTTATTATTGGGCCAGGCCCATGTAATTTCGAAATACACTTAATAGGCTATTTTTTAGAGTCCGTATGTGTGGGGAAACTGAGTTAGGGTTGTTTTCGGACCCCTCCTCCAAGGGGCCACGAAATTCCCCTCTGTTCCCCCATAT
Source organism: Bromus sterilis (assembly GCA_950022295.1). NCBI lineage: Eukaryota > Viridiplantae > Streptophyta > Magnoliopsida > Poales > Poaceae > Bromus > Bromus sterilis. The sequence continues at coordinate 242,816,389 of OX465595.1, read as the reverse complement.
ATACAGCCCTTAGGCCGTCGTTTAGACTTGGGTTTTAATTAGATTTAAGTTATCCATAGCCGCAACTTCGAGTTCTTCGTTTGTGTCGTCCGACCAGGCCAAGACCGCATTGGAACCCCAACTTCTGTTAATCTTTCATCTTATATTCGCAATATCCAGATTGCAATTCTTAGTTCTTGCTTGTTCTTCGATTGCTTGCAGGAATTGACCTTCGTGGTCAGGTTGATCGTGCATCCGCGGGATCAATAACCTCTCGGAGTTGGTTTAGCGATTGCTAAGGCGCAACGTCTTCGCACGTTCGTAGTCGGGTCGTGAAAGTCTACTCCACCAAAATCGATCTCCATCATCTCATCGAAACATCGGGACACCTTCGCCTCTATCACCCTGGCTGGAAGGTGATGGTGCCATCGTTGTGATTCATGGCAGCGTCGAGGATCTTGCAGAAGTCTTGAGGGTGCATGGCAGGCAGCGGAACACGGGGCTAAAAGTATCCTCTACCCAAAGCATGGCGTGCCGCAAGCACTCCCTCTCCCTGTAGAGCACTACGGCTGGGGAAGATGCCCCTGCCGTGCGGCGCCACGAACATGCGCAGTGTGAGATCACCATGCGACACCTATGACGGGTCGTCCTGCTGCGCCTGCCTGCTCTAGAGCGCCGAGCTAGCGGTGGACTCCGCGGGTCTGGACTCTGGAATAACTTCATGTTCTCCCCTGCAGCGGCCTACATATAATTTTCTCATCACTACATCTGTCCAACCTATTATGTTTGCTTGAGAGGTATATATTCTTCTCAAATCTAAAGGATTTTGATTTTTGTTGTAGGATTGTGATTTTTATTGTAAAATCGAAGAAATTACAATTCAATTGGAAAAAAGCTATGTAGTGATATTTTATATGTACAACATTGTACTTTGATTTCAGCAATATTTGAGTGTGTAATCCTTAACAGTGGCTTTTCAATTGCCGGCATACGGTTTGCCAAAGATGGCCAAGCTTCTTAGTACTAGCATATAGCATAAAATTGAATATTGTAATACTTGCTCTAATTATATTGGTTGTCTCTCATTTGCAAATAAGTGGGGAGAAGTGTGAAACAACAAAGCGATGTAGTCTATTAACATGTTATGAACTGAAGGGAATCAAGAGATTATTGTATGCCTCATATTATTTCCTTGCGGGTGATTCTTTTAGACCATCGGTAAATGTTGTGCAAGTTTTTTTTATAAAATATTAAAGATGTGCTATTCTTTAAAAAAATTGATAGAATATTTACCCCCAATTGTTGCTAATAATTTTTAGTCATTTTATTGATGTGGATTATACTATGAAACAATGTGCTTACTCCGATACGACAAATACAAAAAATAAAGAGTCATTTTTATTCGCATGACATTCGCATACGTTCTTAATTGCATTATCAAGAAAAGTTGTGCTACTAATTCCCGCTACAACGCGCGGGAAATTATCTAGTTAAAATAAGATACAAAAAATTATAAATACACTATCGACCTTAAGGACTAGATTCGGGGATAAACCTTGTTTCATGGCAAGCTGAAGTCTGACCTGGCCCTTTTACTCGTGTGTTGTGTTAGGCTCGTGTCGATCAAAAGTCAGTGTATGTGGATCGACCTATGAGACACAATCCATATGATCAACATTAGCTCGACGAACTCGTTTTGTTGCCATTGGACATTGTCGAAGTTGTTTCGGATCACATTAAAGGTGTATTGGATTCAACTTTAGATCTCAATTTCTAGGTTTATAAGTTAAAACTTAAAACAAAGGTCGTTTCTAGCAAACCAACTTTTGAAGAAGTTGAAACTTCTAATACAATTTTCGTAGCGACCCGGCTCAAATTTTCCAATTTCTCGACCAAACATTTTTCTAAGTCCCCTTATAAGTTTCAAAGTATTTACCCACCTTTGCTACCTCAAAGTGAATTTTTTTGAGTGATTAAACAGCCTGACGAGGGAACAAACATGTCACGGGCCCTTACCATCAAAACAAACAACTAGCTCTCTAATAATACAAACAACTTCTCGACCCCGACGGCTAGGGTTCATAGCCATCGCCACTTCTTGTAGCCCTCCGATGCTAGGCACCCACTTGGACATCTGCTTATGTTCCCTTACGTCACTCCAACCTCGACTCCCTTGTGTACTAGCTCTTCTCAGCACACAATGCGGACCTCTAGCGAGTAGCTGCTGAACAGCGACCGACGCGACGCTGCAAGGTAGCAAGCACTTATTCAGCTTCCCTCCCTCATTCCACCTTCCTCCATTCTCCCCCCTCCTTCATGTCTTGTTGTACAAGTACTAGCTTGTTTTGCATGTTATAAAAATCATGGTTGATGATTGTTATTTATGGATAAGGATGACAATTTTATCCGTGGGTACGGTTACCCCCGATTACCCTACCCGCATGGGCAAGGTATGGGTACATTGTTATATCCATAGGTAGTACCCATGCCTTACCCGTCAAGTCGTGGGTAGGCACGGGTATAACTTTGTAGCCATGGGTAAAACCATACCCTGCCCATGTATACCTGTGTACTATTTGACCTATCCAAATTGTATCTATATCATATACTATTTTCTGTACTTAGTAGGTACCTATATCCTATACAGATTATTTTCATGTATTCATATACATGCTATTGAATTATGATATTTTTTACCAATGTGCTACTAATGAATGTAAAAAATATGAACAATTGTGATATGTTTTTACCAATGGGGCAATGGGTACGGGCATCCAGCGGGTATGGGTATTTGTCGGGACCCGGAGTATGCGTATGTAATTCTAGCCTCAACTCAATCACATGGAGAGCCGAGAGCCATACCCACTCATCATAACAGACGAGGTCCGGTACATAACTCTCTCAGAAAGCTCGAACGTGAGGGGCATCCCATTCAGGCACGGATGATCAATTGTAATGGGGTCCTCATCATTCGCTGACAAGTTTAAATGCTTATGAGTGATGAACTCTCATACTCATAGACAAGTCGCCTCAATCATATTGTCGATTGAACCTTGGAATTTACATATTCAAACTCCAGCCGATTCACTTAGTCGGGGTCTCGAGCGGGCTCGATCGTACAACGAAGTGTGACACGTAACGGGATCAGATGAGGACACCGCTGTATGCGCAATCGCAATGCGATGCTTCAAGATGCTCACAACTCAAGGCCACCTGGTTGTAAGAAAGACCGCTAGCAAGAACACAACCAAGCTATTGAACCCCACACTAAGACATACTCCTCTGTTCCTTAATATAGGTCGTCGATGCCCGTCACGTACAAATTTCCTAAGGCTTCGTTCGGTTCCTGGGGATTAATTCCACCAGTGGAAGTAACCCCGACAGGTATTGGGTGACACCATCAGACCCCTGCGTGGTTACAATCCCACAAATCCCTTCCTCTCATTGCATGTTCGGTTGAGGTTTAACATAATGATCCAAACCCTGCAGTCTACTGTACCATAGCTGAAAACATATACAAAATCTACAGTCTATTGTACAACACTACAAAAGGAACAGAACGACTGTACTAATGTCAGCATTAGAAAAGCACAAGCAAATCTACGGTCTACGTACAAATTTGTCCAGATGAAAGTTTGGTACAATCTTCAACATTACTAGTAGTTGAACCAAATCGCCGACATTCAAAAACTGTGCCGCCAGGTCGAGGAGACTGGCTCGCACACTTCCTCTGCATCATACGGGGACGCCTCTCTGCCTTCCGTGTCGTCTGATTGGGTCCATTTTGGCCATCGGATCCGCGAGTCTTCCTCCTGCACCTCGACTCAGGCAAACACACACTACCCTGTCACGTTGCCTAGACATCCTCCCAGCCACCCGATCTCGTCGCTGGATGCAACTCGACGCCCTTGGCCGTTGGTCATAGCTTGTCGGTTGCAGCTCACCATCGCCGTCCTCGCCGTCACAACTTGCCGGTTACTAGTTATTCTTTGTTTCAAGAAAGGTTCCAACTTTGGAGAACATGACATAACGAATAGACTAGCATGCCTCATGGTACAATATGGTTCACCTCAGTAAAAAACAAGAAATTGCTTCAGGCATGACATGAAAAATGCATGAGCAATTATCAAGATATGGAGATGGGAGACGCGATGCTGATCCAAATCTTCCAGCTTGAGTACTCTCAAGTATGCATCCTGCAAGATGAACTAGGGCCAGCAGAAATGTTCAGGTTATTTTTCAAATTTTGAAATTCTAACACTGACAAATGCATCTTGCAAGAAGAACTAGGGCCAGCAGAAATGTTCAGGTTATTTTTCAAATTTTGAAATTCTAACACTGACAAATGCATCTTGGAAGAAGAACTAGGGCCAGCAGAAAAAATCTTAATAAGCTATGCTTTTTCAATAAAGCCTACTGAACATATATGTCTCTGCACATAACAAGCAAATGATCTATTCTGGAGTTCATTGGTTTGGGGATCAGCATCATTTGAGTTTTAAAAAAATTGTGGAAGTCTAAAATGACAAGTGATGCCACACCTAAAATTAACAAAAGGACGAGATGCTTTCAACATCATCGGTTTTCGTACTAGAGGAAGACTGATATGAAACATATATGCAAGGAATATGATTGACATCACACTGACAGAAGTGTTCAATCTGGTATATGGCGAAGGTAGCAGCAACCAAAAGACAAGAACCGGAAAATCTTTCGACATCTCAGTCTTATCAAAAGAAAGCAAGTAAATACTTTGAGAATATCAACCCAGTCGTTGTGCTGATCATGTTGCACAACGAAATTGCAAGGGCATACAGTTCATTACACACTGCATATGCAAGGCCAACCAATCAAACGGGTGTCAGCTGCATAATGTCGTCAAATTTATTTATTTATTGCGTTTGTGAATGTGAACTGACCTTGAGGAACCGGAAGACCTTGAGGTGCTGGGCTGCAAATCTTGTTCCTGGATATGGCAGTTCGGCCTTGTTTAGGACTTTAGGTACATGATTTCAAGATTCAAGAACTGAAGCAAGAACTCGTTATCCAAGAAACAGACTAAGAACCCTAGAAATTAGAAGATGAGGTGAATGAAGAAGAGGAGGAGGAACACGGGCTTACCGATCCACCGTCGGGGAAGAAAACGCCTGTGATGGAGTCGTTGTGCTCTCCACAAAGCTCGCGGCACCGCTGCTCCTGGTCGCCGCCGAGCTCGCGCCGCCGATGCGGTTGGATGAGGTGCCGCCGGTTGGACAGGGGAAAGGGAGATGAAGGGGAGGAGGAGGCGCCGCTGATGTTTCCTCCCGTAGCGCTGCCGCTATCCCTCCGTCTCCGGCGCCGGCGCCGGCGCCGTCACAGAATCGAAAGAGGAAAAGAGGGCTGGGGTGAGAGAGAGAGGGGAATCGAGCGGGGGTTGCTTCCACGGGGTGGGAGGAGGGGGTTACTTCCCGCGATTTCCACGTCGTTTCAGAGGGATTTGAGCGGGGTTTCATCCTCGCCGGTGCTAACCGAAGGCACGTTGAGGACAGACCGGGATTAATTCCCAGTCAGGTAAATTCCACGCAGATTGGGCCTCAATCCCCGCGGGGCTGGGGCTAACCGAACATAGCCTAACGAAGAGATATTCCCCTCTTTCCCATTTTACCCTCGCTGGGTTGGTCACTCTCACTCGCTCGGTCACTCTCATCCCCAACTCTCCTCGCCCGCTCCCCCATCCCCAGTTCGCGTCGTCGTCGCCTCGGCCCGCTGCCCGCCTCGCTCCCGTCTCCACCACGTCTCCACTCTCTCCATAGCCCTCATCTCCGTCTCCCCTTTCCTATCCATGGATAGTGAGGAAAGATTCATCTTTTATCCACTGAGGAGCCCGATTTGACGGTGGAGGAGGCAATGGGGAGATGGATCTGGCGCTGGCGGCAGTGTACCCACTGGATCTGGCGATGGGGAGTTGCGGCGGCCATCTATGGATCGAGAGCTTCTCGCGGTTCGACCATGGCGTCATCATCGCCGTCTGCGCGCTCATCTGGCTCAGGTGGCCCGTCCAAGAGCTGCACCAACTCACGGTGCGCACCATGGAGAAGCTCGCGGTCGCCGTGGAAGACTGCGTCTAGGACTACTTCACCGAGGGCAAGGCCGAGGCCGGCAAGGGCGGCGCGCAGGCTAAGTGCCCACTCAACTCCAAGGTGCGCTGGCCAAGTGCCCGCTCAACTCCAAGGAGTCCTGGCCCGGTGTGAGCCCACGCACGGCAAGTTTCTTCTTCTCCCTTCTCTTAGTTTGCTGAAATTGCCCAACTTTAAACTGAAGTGATTGTTGTTGTTGAAACTGAAACTGAAATTGGAACTTAAACTAGAAGCGTAGCCCCGCGCGTTGCTGCAGAAATTTATATACATTTTATAAAATTTGACACATACATGAAGAAAAGTAAGACGATGTATATCAGCGCATGTCAAAGGTGTTCATTTCAAGCATGAAAAAACCATGAATGTACGATAGAAATTGCAAGCTAATTAAAGCATGTTAGAATAGTTCTAAGATGTAAAGCTAAACTATACTGTGCCTATTCCTCTAGAAAAATAGCCAGCATCTCACAACATGGATCATTTTGTGCCAGAAAACAAAATGAACTTGCCGACTGATCTAGAAAATTAAAAGACAAAGAAAATTGCATATGTAGCTGTGTACGCCCCGCAGGCTACCATAGTTAAATTAGCTCATACACACATGCAAAAACCATTTAGTAATTTTGTACTTCCTTTTGTTCTGTTCTGCAAGCATCCCCCTCATTTGTCTTCACAGACTGTACTTAGTCCAGTCTTTTTTTTTTCTAGATGACTTGAGTTTGGACTTCATTGGCAACGCAAAATTTTTTAACCAATCCATACATAAAATTTACCATAAAACATAAGCAAAAAACAAAGGGGAGCAGACATCAAATGAAATTAATGACACACATATATAAACGTGAAATTAATAGGAAAAGTAAAGTAATTTTCGAAAAGAAAATTGTATGCCGGTTTTGACTTTCTGAGACGTGCATAACTGGATTAGAGAAAGAATTATCTTAGCCCTTTGTTGAGATGCTACTCATTGCATGCTTCTTCTGTAATTTTTTTTACCGAAAAGTTTATAGAAGAAGAGGATGGGAGTTCTGCCCCTAGAAGATGGAGAAAACACTGATTAAATCAATGGCACACAAAAGGAAACCAAAGGGGAAAACTGGAAATGAACTAAATCAGAGAACTATCTTAGGAAATGGACTAATGGATTTGATTGATAATAAGATCAGACGCCTCAGTATTAATAGTTGATGTGGAGCTCTATAAAAGCACCAAAATAGCAATAAATGGTTCCTGGTGAGGTTTGTCTATATAGGATACAAGCAGTCAAGTATGATGTTCTGGTTGGATCTATAGACACCAATGTACATAACACATTAGCACCAACAGTAGGATAAAGCTTCAATACCTAAAATTTACATCATCATCGATGACATCAACTACATATCAATCTACCTGAAGTTGGTGATATGCTATGTACAAAGATTTTGAGTCGCAAAGCAGGACACCATCATCTGTCTTTCCTACGCAATTCGAGTCGCTGACAACTGCCGGGGTTTTACATGGCAAGGATAACGAGTCGATGGGAACGGGGCAACAAAATCGGTGACGTACTACTGGCGAGGTGCAAGCGGGCGACGGGTGGAGGTGGGGGAACGTGACCGGCGACCTTAGGACGAAGAGAGCTCTGGAGAGGAAAAAGAGGATAGGTCGAGAGGCACTCATATGACAGTATGACTACTATGGTACTGAAACAAACAAACGAACCGACTATTGTATGTGTCCTTTCTCTGTAATGAACTGACTATTACATGTGTCCTCTTCCTGTAGGCTTTGACCAGCAAGATACATCCTTACAACCGGTTCCATCACTAACACGAAACCAACGACGCACCAGGAGCCTTGAAAATGAGGAAGCTTAGTATCTTTAGGTGATGTTAGTAGGAATATACATGCCTCTTCATCCTCTACTAAGGTTAGCAAGATGATGTCAATTTCACAAGTAAATACTTCCGAAGCAATGAAAGGAAACCTGCAAGAGTTATAGAAGTAGAGATTAATAACCTTCACTACTGAGATATTTTATGCAGCATGGTAGTAGACAACAAAAGCCTAAAGCATACTTGAAACTGCACTTCTTTTCAGAACCCTCCAAAACTTCTTCCACAATGTAGCGAAGCAATTTCTCTACTTGAGCCTTATCTCGCAAGTTAGAAAAACAGAACTACAATCAGATGAAATAAAAAACATGTAGTGAAACCTTCAAGTAAAACGCAGACGTGTTTAAATTTTCATCAATTAACATAGTTAGCATCTCCTTCCTTTAGAGATAGGACATGTGTAAGTAAATACGGTGTATTTATGCCTTCTAGACATGATCTATTTTAAGTAAACTAGATGACCCGTTGCGCCAAATGGCGCAGAGTCCCAGTTAAAACCATGTAATCGTAGAAAAAACATGCATTATTAGAACCCAATAATTCTTGTAGTCCGTGTTGAAACCAGCTTGTAGTGTAAAGCAACAAACGATCAAGCTAAATCATGAGATGGAAAGGAATCTCATTTTTCCGAAAACCATAATACATTAGTTTTTCAGTACGGTAACATCATAAGGTTGAACACAGGGACCAAACATAATGAGTGACAAATATTCTTTTCATTTCACACACATAGTGCTTGATAGCAGGTTTTGCTGATTTGAAAAACTTCCTAAGGCGATTGATTTCACAGAGTGATATTTTCAACTTTTCTGCAAAGACACATTTGGATTGAAAGGGAGCAGAAGCATGTGACTGAGGTCCTGGGTATGCAAGGAAAGAAATCAATGTAATGATTATGGTATAAGAAGCAGTAAGGGTACAGGTTAAGGTTCTTACCCACGAGCATATCTCTAGCGCAATGACAGGGTCCAACACATACTATTGTAGCTTTGCATTTTTTTTATTCGACGGGCATCCCCTAAATTAGTTAAACAAGGAATCTATTATCTGAAAATGTAGTTATACTATGCATGATTCTGAATTTCTATTTATTCAATTGGATGGCAGTTGCTGGTCCTAATTGAACCTGACTAAAATTAACAACATGCAGACTTGTAGGTGAATTAAGAGAGAAGGCAACTGTTGCTTTGAGTTTATTTCAAAAAAACATATAGGCAATTTTAGGGTTAAATCATAAACCTACAAAATATATGTGCCAGAGTCACTACTGCCTAATCCCCCAAAAAGAAGCACAAAAGCTGTGAGTACTCGCCGGACCGGAATGTACGAAGTTTAACTAAAGATTATGCTTAGTAAAGATTCTAGTTTCCACATCATGCAGAGATACGCCGAGAAGAAGGACGCCAGGAGCTACCAGCAATGGATCCATGGAAGCGGCCGTAAGCTAGCAGCTGGTCAGAATGTTTAGTCAAGGCAATGAGATGAGTGAAGGAGATGGGAGTAGCTTCTTTTATTTTACCCTGACCCTGTCCCTTCTTGGTGGTCAGTTAAAGGAGTCTTAAATGGGGCAGTTAGAAACAGAGGGGATGAATCATTTATATGTTTGCACAATTCAATTCAAGGAGATCGAAGTAGATTCTTCACATTTCTTGATATTAGAGAATCTGAAGAAGAACAAACATATTTGTAAAATAAGAAATGTTTGCACAATTAGATGTTGCATTACCAAACAATATAGAATTGGCTTTATAGACTAATGTAAATAAAAAAAGAACAACATGAAAAAATACATAGATTTTGTTGGTATGATGATTTAAGCGAGTTTTTTTTCGCGCAGGTACTTTCATTTGAATTTTTTTCCTGGAACAAAACTACTGGGAAAATATGTTTTAGATCGAACTTACATTGGAGCAATCTTTGAGATGAGATAGAACATAAGGGAAATATATAATGGTATTTTAGCAATCTCAATATTGATATGGTTACTATCTAAAGAGGACCATACATGATAAGTCAATCACAATCTTATAAATATTGAATCACATCTTCAGTGGTAAAGACATGCCCTTTGAAAAATAAACAAATCATGCCTAAAGAGGACCATACATGATCAACCAAATTTGTTTGCTGTTTAGAAGATCACCATCTTAAAAATCCTGATATGCCCTTTGGAGATTTAACAGAAAGAAACCATGTGTAAACCGGCGGATCATATAGCCAGCTATGCATGGCTTTGATTAACTTTGTGGGATTAACATGAGCAGCGTAAATAAGCATAACTTTAACATGAACATTGGTCTTTGCATACAAAATATATGGTTCTAAAAGTAGGTTACAAACTTCATCATTTAACACTCTGCAAGAAAGAAAAACAAAAGCAGTGAAGCACATACGACAATCTTTGAAGGCTTGTTGGTTCCATTTGGGTGTACCAATCGCCTAAAAATATTTTCTAATGCTTCGTAGCTTCCTTTCTGAACTGATAATTCTGCGTTTTAGCTTTTGCACTACTTTCTCGATGTTGTTTACTGGTGCATTCATGAACGGATCTACCGGTTCTTTTTCGGATGATTTATTCAAAGATGTTATGTTGCATATGTGATCAGAAAAGCCATGCATGTATCTTGCTTGAACAAACCAACCCATGGCATTCTTCTTGCCGGTATATTTAGCCATCATGAGCCTGCTCTTCATGGATTTGTGTTTTTTTTGCAACTTCTTGTTTTCAGCCATCATTAGTTGATGTGCAAGAGACTTTTTTCCATCTTTAGTTTTTTCACGGAGCTATAGTTGTAGTCCCTTACTTCTGTTCGAACCGTCCGTCTGATGTATTCAATTGCTTCCATAGCGGTTGTGTCTTCGGACATGTTATACTGCAAAGATTGCACTCCAGAAATAGCCACGTGACCATCATTGTTTTGGACAGATGCCATAGACGTATGAAAGTAAATAGTCGGGCAAACCCTGCCGCTGCCGCATGGTTTGCTTCAATACTCAGCTGGTGGCAACCCAACGGCTTCTAACATAACAACAAGGATCATCTTGTAAGGTATTTTAATAATTGTTGGTGCATCCTGTGGTTATGAACGGATGATATTAGTTCATACACTATCTGAACCAAGGTAAAACATCATATGAAATAGTAAAATTAGGTGACAATAAAAGTGCAGATGATATCTGCTATATAAATGGGAAGACCCTAAGATTTTGGAGGATAGTTGAGAGATTGGTACCCCTGTTTAGGTACGCATCGATCGCCGTTACTTTTGCAAAGCATTATTGGCTTAAGCCAGGCTGTTGTCCAATGTTACAGCGTGTATACATGAGATTTGTAGGAAGTTTTTGGTATAGGATCGTGTTGATATTTGTAAAATTAAGGAAAATAAATAATAAGCTTTTCTTGGTAGATACAATACTTATTCCAGGTTCGCTGATTTGGTTTTATTAGAAAGTAGACTGTCACAGACAATGCACAAGGTTGCTATAAATAATTAAATGCTATATGCATGCTGATGGCGAGCACAAAGGAGTACATGGACTATGTGGTATAAAGAATTGGGAAAGAAATATAATCAGTGCCTAAAAGGCAATAGAAAAATGCAACAATAAAGACAAGTGTTCTTAAGAATAAGAAGCGGTAAAACCATATAAGAAGGAAAGAAGAAGCAGCACTGCAGTCTATCTGAAAACAATAAACCTAGAAATAACTCACAATCATGGAAGCAACAGACAAAAACGCACACATCATGGGCACACGTAACCAAGAAAACAAACTAAGAACAACACCCGGGAAATTCCGGAATACAATAGCAACAAGGGATTAACTCACAATAAACATGCCAGTATAGTAAAGACTTAAAAGGGATTTATGCAAACAATATAATCAGCAACAAACCTCGCCGAGCAGGATGCAAAGGAAGCAACAGATAGAACCTTAGAGCCTACAAAACACAGGAAAGGGAAAAACGTTAGAAGGAAGTAAGCGTGAACCTAAAACGGAAAGAAATATGAAAATAACCGAAGAACAAATCCCTAGTGGGATGGTACTGAATAAGATTTATGATAATCTTCAGAAAAGGCTACTGCTGCGTTCAACCTTTCATAAAAATGGTCCTTTTGTTCTTATATTCTATATGGTATAGCCCAAATAAATCCATAAGAGTGAAAACATACATAAGCTTCGATTTCCACGGATGTAAAAAAAAAGATCCAGTCATCACCGATGGGATGAAATGAAAACCCATTCCTGGGAGTATTTCATTTGGTAAAATATGGATGAAATGAAAACCGATTCCTGGGAGGAGTTCATTTGGTAAAATATGGATTCCAAAACCAAATTCTGCCACTGGATTTGGTAAATGAAAAGAAATTTATTATTTGGCAATCCAACAAAGCAATATATTGTTTTCTATATACAATCAGTTATGATACGAGCAAATGAACTAACTTGATGACTATATACAAAATTCATGTCTTGCTGCTTCCATAGCCTACAAAGCCACAAGCATAAGATATGCAGGTAAAATCCTTTCCATCGAGAGGAGCTGAAAGATAGTGCTGCTAAAAAGCATAGTTTTAAAAATAATCCGTAAATGAGTAACAACATTCGTATGGTACATATAACAATTTGATATGCTAGAAGTTGTGTTACCTAGAAAGACATCAGATAATCTCAAGACAGCGGCTATACACAAATGCCCTGAAATAGAGGGAAAAGGTAAAAGTAAAACACATCTAAGGTCTCAGATAAAACTCCATCCATCACCGATGGGAAAACTAAGCAAGTCCATTTACCATCGATGTAAGAAAATAAGCTCCAGTCACTACCCACGGAAATGTAAGTAACCTAATGACCGTTTACAGCCAAACAACATAACACAAGCAAAACTATGAATTTAATTTAACTAAGCTTGATGCCAACTACGGACCCTACATAAATCCATCAAGAACAGGCATTTATGGATCGTGTGCTTTTGAAAAGGTTACTGGTGCCTTCAACGGCTCATAAAAAAGCTCCTTTTGTTTATATCTTGCAGCTGGTATAGTGCAAATAAATCCATAAGAGCGAGAACATAAATAAGCCCACGTTTCACTGATGGAAAAAATGGAGTTCCATTCACCACTAATGTAAAAAGTAATTAAGCTCCTGTTATCACTGATGTAAAAAGTAAGCTCCATTTACCACACATAAAAAAGTTAATTAAGCTTAATCCATCACTGTCTTAGAAAAATAAGCTTCATTCACCACCCATGGAAAAAGTAATTAATCTCCATTTACCATTACTATAAAAAAAAACTCCATTCACCAACAATTAAAAAGTAAAAGAACCAGAGTCGACCTCAACTCAAACGGAATGTTCAAAAGCAAAATATAGATCAATCACAAGGCTTCTAAAAGTTAATTAAACTTAATCTAGCACTCTCCTAAAAAATAAGCTTCATTCACCACCCATGGAAAAAGTAATTAAGCTCCATTTACCATCACTGTAAAAAAAAACTCCATTCACCAATGATTAAAAAGGAAAATGACCAGAGTCGACCTCAACTCAAACGGAATGTTCAAAAACTAAATATTGATCAATCACAAGGCTTCTAAAACAACAGACAATTGTTTTTTGGGTTTCGCCAAAATTCTCATGCCCGAACACCTAAAACCGTGAACAGCTCACACATCGACAATGTACATGACGAATGGTTCCTATCTAACACACGAACTGATGCCCACATGAACTACAATGCCGTGCATCACTGGACAGAGAAAGAAAAGAGCAGTATAATTACCCAAGCCGTCGAACGGGAGCAGGCGATGGAACGGTATAGATCCGCGAGAAGAGAAGCACGGACGATAGGGAAACAACCTAAACAAAACGAAAAGATCAGCGCGTACTCAACACAAGCATTTCACCGAACACCTTATAAGCACAGGATCTTACCTCAACAGGAACAACAAAAGGCACATATCATCCAAAGCAACCAAGAGCGAATATAGCACAAACCTGCACAGGATGGAAACAAAGCAACAAACTAAAAATTACAAGCGTATTGGCAGTAGCAAATCAGAAGGATACAGGAAGAAGAACATGGGTACCTCAACCAACAGCCGGCACCCAACTTAAAGGAGGGGCCTTACCAGATAACGAACATCACCGCATCCAAAGACGCAAGCCTCGCGCTCGCTCGCTGGAATCGTCTGGGAGAGGAGGCGCATGGGAGATGGTGGCGCAGCCCTCATCTCCTTCCTTCTCTCTCCCCCTCGCCCTGCTTCTCCGCCCGCTGGCCTCTCTGGCCCTTCCCTCACCCCGCCTCCCTTGCTGGCCTACTTGCCGATGAGGGGGCCTCCAGGAGCGATGGAGCAGAGGGGGTCACCGGGGGCCGACGCCATGGTAGAGGGGAGGAGGCGGCTGAGGCGAGAGGCGGACGAGGCGAGGGACGTGGGGAGCAGAGACGCGAGTGGGCGTGCGGGGATTGGCGGCTAGGGTTCCTGGTTAGTGCCCGGTGGGTGAGGAGGGATTGCCCAACATTCGGCGAACCGATTCAATGGCTGGCATTGATCAAGAGCCGATCAGACGGCTAGCGTAGAGTGCCCCTTGAGAAGGGCTGTGAGGCCTCCTTGGCCATTGACCTTTAAGGTTTAAATATTCTAGTCCACCATAAGACAGTATCGTCGGTTATTGGCAGCTGAAAATACAATTATTTTATAGAAGAGAAAGAAAATTCAAATAAGTGACCATTAGTAGAATGCAAACGGATCTAAGCAGGTTATAGAATAGCTTACAAGTGGTGATAAGTTGCAATATAGAACAACTTTATAGTTTACACTTGTCAAAAATATGACCCCATTTTAGAAACTACTTATAAGTTATAACTTGGATTGCAAACTAAGAAGACACCTCCTGCCCTGCTTACACAGTTTGTCCAAACAATAGCCTCCCACCCTTTGATGATCTCGCTACCATTGAACAAAAGGCCCTACATATTTTTCGCTAATGGTTCCTCTTGTGCACCCAACCAAGAAGACAACTCCGATCCATGGTAAGAAACCATATGGACCCTGCTTCTCTAGTTTGTTTGGCGCTGACAAGGAAATAACAAAAATGACCAAGCTGTCCACTTCTGATGCAAAAATGGTGGTGAAACTAACAATACCGATTCTGAGCAAAGCATTAACTGCCGCCATCCTGTGAAACTACATTTCACAGGGAAATCGGAGGAGCGTGGGAGGGAGGGGGTGGGGACTCAATAGGTAAGGCTGGGAGAAGCGACTCATGCGCCATAACATGGCGGCGCTACCGGGACCCTCCACCACCGGTGGCAGATCTAGGACTGGAGCCCCGGACGGATGGTGGATCGGGTGGGCGGAGATCTCACCTGCGCGGGAAGAGCTGTCGGTTAGCCCACCTCGCGGCGGCGTCTGCAAAAAGGAGGAGTCGTACGTCATCGCCCAACTTGACGTCGGCACCCCACCACCTCCTGCCTCCTTCATTTGGGGGGGGGTAAAGTAAGAGGGGATATCAGAGAAATAAAGAAGGTAGGAGGGCGTCGGACCTTGACGTGCTGAGGAAGAGCTGCTGAAGGCGCCCGCGTCCTGGCCGTCGAATCCCTAGCCAGGGAAGGGGTCGCGCGATGGCGCTGCTGGCGTCGACGGACGAATCCAGGATGCGGAGCGGGTAGATCAGTTGGAGAGGCACTAGTGGCCGCGATGGGAGGCGGGGGGAGGGCCGGACATTGCCGGAATCGGGCGCCGGCGGCTGATGCGTGAGAGTTAGATGGGTGAGGATAAAGTGATGTTGAGGTAGGATCGAGAGAGGTCTGCTGCGAAACCCAAACTGCCTCTTCTGACCAAAGGGACCCAATAGGTGCATGACCGAGTCAAAATCGATGGACACGATCTAAAATTGACATCTCAATTGGCTGTGAGGCCTCCAAACTTAGGGAGCATAGTGAATTTAAGGACTACTCATAACAAGGGTCAGCTGGAAGCATCCTCGCTGCTTCCTCCCCCTCCTCTTGACCCCCTCCAGCCCCCGAATTTCATAGGTACGATTCTTGCCCTTCTCGAATCTATCCCGGTTGTTTTGGGGGTCTCTGGTGATTGCTCACGTTTTGGAACAATAGCTGCTTCAGATTTCTCGACAATCGCACAGGGGACTCGCATTCGGAGTTTCCCCCATGTGGAAGGCAACTACGCGCTGCATATCTACATCCCTGGTCTGCTTCCTTTGTCTATTAACATGATATATCTATTTGCAAGTATTGATCAGACATGCATTCATGTGTACTCTGAATTAACCTTGTGCTCTGAATTAACCTTGTGTTCTCAGTTTTAATGCTAATGGATGAAGCAATCTTGTAACACAAAACTGATTCGTTTCTCGCAGTTTGGCATGTGAATTTTACACCCAGAAGCATTTTTGCACTTATGACTTGTGTGTACCTATCTCTCATATGCAGTTGTCTTTCCTTTCAACGCAAGAAAACAGCTGACCCTTGTTATGAGAAGAGGTGCATCACTTGTAAGTTCCAATTTCAGTTTCAGTGATTAAAACGTTGAGTAAACCTTTTAAAAATTGAGTGCTTGTCGTTGCAAGTTTCAGTGATTAAAACGTGGCTTTTGTCTGTAGATGCCGCGGTGAGGTATAAGTTGGACAAGATCATGGCATTATACTATTGTTACTGTTAAATTTTCTACTGTTGGAAAAAATTTCAGGCTTTGTTACTGTTAATTTTGCTACTGTTGTTTAAGTGAACAATGCTTGATTGTATGGATGAAGTTTGTAAAATGTGCAATTCTTCTTTGCAGCATATTATAGGGGAGAAATCTGCTCAGACGAGGAGCAGCAGGATCATCGAAGAGCAGCCGGAGAGCCACGACGAGCTCGAGCGCCATGACGAGCGACGACTGAAATTATCAAATGATCAAATGAAATTGCATGGAGTAAATTAAAAGGGCATGTAAGTGCTTGGTTGAACTAACATGTTACTCAAGAATGAGTACTTACTGTTTATTACAGCAATGCTAAACCACCAAGTAGTCTTGGATGGACCATGCTACTACATCAATTTATCACTAGAACAATTTACTCTTGTTTCAGCTATTACAACAATTCACGTACTGTTCATAGTACATAATTTAAATTAAGTGAAACATGTTCCTATTTATTACAAAAAATTTAAATGAGTACTTGTTCATGTTGTTGTACTTGTTCAAGTTACATTTAAATCAATTTAAAACAATTTATAGTGCTTGCAAATGTACTACAGTGCTCACCAGGATCGATGCCATCTTCATCTTGATCGGGATCGACGCCTTCTTCTTCTTCCAAGTTGATATCACCGGGTATGTCCTATTCTTCTTCTTCCAATTTGATATCACCGGGTATGTCTGCTTCTTCTTCCAAGTTGATATCACCGGGTATGTTCTCTTCTTCTGGTGCAGTAAGATTAAGGTCAAACTCCATGGATCACCACTTATATTGTTTCGATGTAGTTGTTGTTGTTGTGCTGCCTGCTGCTGGGTGCTTACTGTTGATGTCAATTAAGATAAGTGTTGCCTGCCTGTTGTTGATTTTGATTAAGATAAGTTGTTGCCTGTATTGTATTATCTGCACTGCAGTATACTGGTTGCTGATTTGAGTTGCCTAGAGTATATCGATTTGTGCCTGTACTTCCTTCTATACTGATTGCTGATTTCTGCTGCCTGGAGTATATACTGATTTGTGCCTGTACTTACAAAATTGCTGATTTGTGCTGGAGTAATTGCTGACTTCCTATTGTTGCTGGAATCAGGGAATGGATCAACAATTCTGCACCATGTATTGGATCAGCAGCAGCGCTCTAGTGCACAAGAGGGGTCGGGAGCCGGCACTTGATCATGGGCTCCTGCAGCAGGGGCTGGGAGCCGGCGCTGGTCAGCACCTCTGCAGCAGCGCCTTGGAGGAGCAGCAACCTTTGGGAGGAGGAGGAGCGTCTGGGAGGAGGAGGAGTGCCTCCCCCAGATCAAGGCCGCCTGGGAGGAGGAGCAGTGCCTTCCCCAACTTCCCAGCTCTCGCCTTGGGGGGGGGGCACCTGGAGCAGAGGGAGGTGGACGGAGGTGGAAGACGACCCAAATCGGGATTTCAAATTAGGGGTAACCTAGTAATTTTGCTTGTTTTCACCTGGTCCGAACAAGATCTCCAACGACCTATATTACAAAACAGAGGGAGTACACGATATAAACATACACGCAGCATGCATGCCAAGTGTATAACAACAAATAATCACAACATGAACTCTACGAACTCATAAACTTTATTGCATCTGCTAAACTGAGAAGACATATTAGTTGTATTACAAGCAGAGATCACATGACTGTGATCGAACATTATATCAAACAACAACTGAAGAAAATTATTTTTCAGTAAAGACAAGGTTAACAAATGACTTAAAAACCCTTAAAGAAAATACAACGAACCTCCAAAGGAATCAAGCTGTTGTCTGAAACTATATGACTTAGTCGACGTCGAGCCTAAGGTAGAGGCCGCCCAGGGCCGGCCCTAAGCGGGCAGGGGGGCGGGTCCCACAAAAGTCAGGGCCCCCACCCAGCAGGTATATAACTACGTAGGGTTATGTGTTAATGGGTCTAAGGCAGAAAAAATCAAAGCGCTGGAGCAACTTACGCACACGATCCTCCCCGATGGCTCGATCCCAGCAATTTCCATTCCACACAAACCCGATCGATTCGTTAAGATAAGACGACAGCTAGGCGTCATCCGGTTGATTTAAGGGAAAGGTAAGCCGCCTGGTAATCTGTCCGATCTAGCGTACGTAGCCATTCGATCGCAGGTTTGCAGCAACGCAACGTGTCTTCCTTCTTCCGCTCGTACAACGTTCTTCCGATTGCGACAACCTCCTGCCGTGACCAAAGCTTCAACGCAGCACCGATGGAACTCCGGCGAGCTTCAATGGAACTTTAACGGTGCTTCATTGCAACTTCGACACCGCCGCCGAGCACTCCATTGGAGCACGGCGAGGCTGCAACGCAGCTCCTGTGAGCCATCACCGGCCGGCAGTCCTGCATCACAGCGTCGGCGGTGCTTCGTTGCTGCTCCAACATCCCCTAGCCCAACCCCTCGAGGTTGCGCCGCAACACAAAAGCCGTCGTCGCCGGCGAAGCTTCGTTGCAGAAACTGCGTTGGTGCGGCGGCGCTCTATCGCAGCATCGACTGGTACCGGCAAAGCTTCGTTGCAGCCGTCGTCGGTGCAGCAGTGCTGACGAGGGGGTGACCCCACGATTCCTATGGATGGACCTACCCGGTGTACCCGAAGACAGAAGGCCCACAGAGATGCCGCCTGGGCCCAGCCTTGGCCCACTAGTGGCACCGACGTAGGAGTCCACGACTCATAAGGAAGGTGCAAAACCTGCCGTGCGGTACAATCTTAGGGTTAGGAAACCTCATCTGTAATCCAAGACGGATTCCCCGAGACCTAGCCTAGTATATAAGGGCTGGGAGGGGAGACGTCGAGATCAACCAATACACAATCTGTAACCCTAGCCTTGTGCGCACTAGCCTCAGCCTTCCCTGTAATCGCATACCCAAGCAATAATATCGAGCAGGAACGTCTCCTCCTGTTAGCCGACGAGCTATCGTCCAACCTGTGCCTCTCATGACTAACCCAGGGTCCCCGACCATGGGATTTGCCGGGGTTGATCCCCGTCAATTGGCGCCGTCCGTGGGGAACTACACATGTTGGAATTACGATCTCGGCGGTTCCGTCTTCCGCAAGCCACAACTCAAGAGCAAGAACCAGATACAATCCACCCGAAGAATTCAAGATCACGGCAAAAATCTCTGCCGCTCCATCGAGATTGCTCGGCCTACAGCCGTACCATGGCCGCAACCGAGTCCACCGCTAGCAAAGAAGAAATCGACGACCCACCACCACCCAGGCACCCGCCGCACAACAGGACACCGACTCCGAGCTCGAGATCAGCGATCGTCAAGATCATCGCCAGCAAAGAAGAAATAGACGACTTAGAAGACAGGCGCGGGGATTCTACGAAGAGACAACACTCGACGAGTCGCACCATACAGCTACACGCTCACCAACCACTCGACGACCCGCCGCTGCGCGGACATCTGTCGCCCGCCAGGACATCGACTCTGAGACTCAGACCGGCGAATACTACAACCCAGATCGAAGGCCAGACGAATTCGCCAACCTTGTAAGGAACCAGAACCTGAGCGAGGGAATCGAAATCGACCCGCGAGTCCACGAGCACCCGGCGGATCACGCGTAGATCTTCCGAATCTCAAGGAGGAGACGGCACGCCGGATCCAGCAAACTCACGGTTAGGGAGCAGCTAGAAGGACTCTGCACGATCCACTGCTTCGAAGACGACTAGGGATACATCAGATCGAGTCACACTCTGGGAGACTGCCCCCTGTTGAACGAACTTGCCGACAACCTCAAGGAGGAAAAATAGCGAGAAGCCAAGCGCACCCGACTAATCGAGCAGTCGCCGACTCCAAGTCCCGAAAGACGCGCTACAACCCGCCTCAAGGACAGGTGTACACGATCCAAGCAGGCAGGGTATCGCAAGCTCAACATGACGCTTACACCCTGCAAGCCAGAGCAGCCGAGAACCTAAACACAGTCGAAGTCTACCGGCTACACGACGCGGAAACTAGTATCACGTTCTCCCAGAGCGATCACCCACCTGCAGTCCCAAGGCCGGGGCACGCGCCCCTGGTACTCGATACTCAAATTGGAGGGTACGACATGGACAGAATCTTCATGGACGGAGGCAGCAGCCTAAACATAATCTTCGTCAGCACCCTACACAAGATGCTGATCCCACGATCAGTATGGAAAAAATCAAGCACCGTGTTATACAGAGTAGCACCAGGAGAAGCGGCCACTTCCCTTGGAATAATCTAGCTCGAAGTTGTCTTTGGCAGCAGACGCGATTTCGCAAAACACACCCTCGAGTTCGAAGTTCTCGATTGGCAGTCGTAGTACCACGCCATACTGGGACGTCCAGTGTTCGCGCAATTCATGGCGGTTCCGCACTACGCCTACCTCAAACTCAAGATGCCAGGATCCGCAGGCGTCATTACAATCAACGGGAGCTTCACCAAATCAGACCAATGTGATCGCGATTTTCACAAAGTTTCCGACACCTTTGGAGCCGAGCAAGAACTCACAGAAATAGCCATGGCGACAGACAAAAGTATCTTTCCGCTAGCAAGTCGAAGCGAGTCCAAAGAGTATGGGCGGGACTTCAGCATCGACAGCGACACGGTCACCCACCAAGTGCACCCGACGAACCCAGAAAAACAGTCCGCGTGTACACCCACCTCCCGGAAGAGCAAGCGACTGCCCTCATCGCCTTCCTCCGTGAAGAATGAGAAATCTTTGCATGGTGCCTAGCCGACATGCCAGGAATACCACGCGAGTTCGCGGAACACGCGCTGCGCATCAAGCCAAACACCAAGCCAGTGAAGCAGGCACTGCGAAGATTCTCAGAACCCAAGCGCAGAGCAATCGGGGAGTTCGCGGAACACGCCAGGAATACCGCGCGAGTTCGCGGAACACGCGCTGCGCATCAAGCCAAACACCAAGCCAGTGAAGCAGGCAATGCGAAGATTCTCAGAACCCAAGCGCAGAGCAATTGGGGAGGAGGTCAACCGATTACTCGACGCTCAATTCATACGAGAGACGAAGAAAGCCACTTGGATCGCCAACCCTGTGCTGGTCCCCAAGAAAGACACTGATGTGCTGCGGATGTGCGCCGACTACGGGCCAGGCAACAAACACTGCCCAAAGGATCACTTTCCCCTACCAAGAATCGATCAGATAATCGACTCGACAGCAGGATGCGATCTGCTATCGTTCCTCGACGCCTGCTCAGGATATAATCAGATCAGGATGAAGGAAGAAGACGAAGAGCACACCTCGCTCACCTCACCCTGCAGCACGTTCCGCCGCCAAAAAATGCCCTTCGGTCTAAACAATGCAGGAACAATATACCAGCAAATGACGCAAGCACGCGTCAGAAACCAGATTGGCGGAAACGTACAGGATTGCATACACAAGATCATCATCACAATCAAGGAACTCGGACCAGAAGCAGATACAGAAGACGGCAACACAAACGAACAAGTGCAAGCAGCAGCAGCGGACCCAACCGCTAATGAAGAAGGCAACAACGCAGTCGAGGAGCCAGAGCAAGCCGCACCCGAAGACCTGGCTTGGAAAGAACCGCTCCTCAGATTCCTAATACAAGACACCCTGCCACAAGACGTTATAGAAGACCGACGCATCAGTCGACGATCCAAAGCATTCACGGTAATCAACAGATAACTCTACAAGTCTGGCATTTCCCAGGTCCTACAAAAATGCATAGACGAGGAAGACGAAAAAGCCCTACTACTGGAGATCCATGAAGGCACCTGCGGGCACCATGCCAGTAGTCGAGCACTCGTGGCAAAAGCATTTCGAGAAGGATTCTATTGGCCAACAACCATAAGAAACGCAGAGGATATCGTGTGTTGCGTCGCCTGCCAAAAGTTCACCAGCAGGTCGCACGCCCCTGCATCAGAACTCAAAACCATACCACTATCATGGCCACTCGCCACATGGGGACTCGACATGGTAGGCCCGCTCAAGAAACCATCAAAGGGAGGAAGAACAAACCTTCTAGTAGCAGTCGACAAGTTCACCAAATGGATCGAAGCAGTGCCCATCACCAGCTCCACAGCCCTCACGGCAGTAAATTTTATCAAATCAATCATCTTTAGGTTCCGGGTAGCACACAACATCATCACGGACAATGGTACGAACTTCACAGCGGCAGAATTCCAGAACATCTGCGAAGAACTGGGTATCAAAATCAACTACGCATCAGTCGCGCACCCGCAGTCCAACGGCCAGGTGGAAAAAGCAAATGGCCTAGTATGCGGAGGAATCAAAAAACGGCTCCTTGCACCACTCGAGCAGGCCGTAGGCAATTGGATAGAAGAACTCCCTGCAGTACTATGGAGCCTGCGCACTACCCCAAATACCGCAACCCAGTACACGCCTTTCTTCATGGTGTACGGGGCGGAGGCAGTACTACCACATGACCTCAAATTCGGGGAACCCCGGATCTCGGGGTATGAAGAAGAGGAAGCACAAGAAGCACTGCAAGATGACAAGGACATAGCAGACGAAGCAAGAGACACAGCCCTAGCAAGGTCAGAGGGGTACCAGGACAAGCTGCGCACTTACCAAAGCAGGCGCCTGCGCACCAGAACCTTCAACAAAGGAGACCTCGTCCTGCGACTGATACAAGAGAAAGTCCACAAGCTTGCCCCCAATGGGAAGGACCGTTCATAGTCTCAGAAATCATAGGAGGAGGCGCCTACAGGCTGAAGAACCCAAAGACAGACGAAGACGTGGGAAACCCATGGAACGTAGCGAACCTACGCCTGTTCTACCCATAGTCTCCACCAGTTATACTCGACTGGCAACTCATGTAACCGTTCGACGCAATAAAATGGTGTTTCCCAAATGCTACCACCTCAAAGCACTCGGGGGCTCGAGTACAAACTCCCCCCGAGAGACGCTATCGTCGCTCACGCGATCTTTACCTAAAGAACTCGGGGGCTCGAGTACATAATCCCCCCGAGACATGCTATCGTCGCTCACGCGATCTTTACCTAAAGCACTCGGGGGCTCGAGTACATACTCCCCCCGAGAGATGCTATCGTCGCTCACGCGATCTTTACCTAAAGCACTCGGGGGCTCGAGTACATACTCCCCTCGAGAGACGCTATCATCGCTCACGCGATCTTCACCTAAAGCACTCGGGGGCTCGAGTACATACTCCCCCCGAGAGACGCTATCGTCGCTCACGCGATCTTTACCTAAAGCACTCGGGGGCTCGAGTACATACTCCCCTCGAGAGACGCTATCGTCGCTCACGCGATCTTTACCTAAAGCACTCGGGGGCTCGAGTACATACTCCCCCGGAGAGACGCTATCGTCGCTCACGCGATCCCTACCTAACGCACTCGGGGGCTCAAGTACAAACTCCCCCGAGAGACGCCATCGTCGCTCACGCGATCTTTACCTAAAAAGTACTCGGGGGCTCGAGTACAAACTCCCCAACTCGGGGAATCAAGCACACCTCCCCCCGAGAAACGCTATGCAGTCTGTAAACTTAAAAATACGCAAGGGTCCAAACTAAAACCCCACCGGAAGGCTTCCACCTACGGATTTGACAATTGGCCGGAGAAATCAAAGGGAAACCACGTCAATACACGACCAGCCCAGCAACCTAGAGGAGCACCAAGCACTTTGGAAAGAGATATAAACGGAGGCATCAAACAAAGAAAATCCTTTAGACTTCACCAGATCGCCAACGATCACCTAAAGACTCGGGGGATACTCCCATCGGGAGCGCTGTTGCGCACCCGATATTACCAGCAGCAGCCACAGAAGAACGACAAAGGAAACAAAACTTAGCCTACGTTCGACTCTACAACTCGAACGTAGCCTCGGGGGCTACTCCCATCGGGAGCGCTGTCGCGCACCCGATAGAATCCACAGTACAAGGGCTTGATGGACTCGAAGACAACTCTCGTTGAAAGACTCGAACACAGTTCGCATTACAAGGACCCGAAGATCATTCTTAGTACAAAAGACTCGAGTACATTGGATAGAAGGAAACTCTGATTACTCGAAGGCAATCCTCATTACATGGAGAACTAACTTAGTCACAAAAGCAGCCGATAAGCTTACAGCATCAATCACCCAAGGAATTACGACTTTTACATGTGTGCCCATGCTGGGATGATTGGCACTATAAGGACAAGCATAATCACAGTCAAAGGAGGAGTCGAAGCAGCCAACTCATGATGTCAATGACATAAAAAAAGGTGAAGCTCGACTTACTTGCGGAGCGCCGAAGCCAATGCTCCACCAGCTTCTTCTCCAGCTGCACAGCTTCTCCAGATCCACCCGAGCCGCCGGCGAAGATAACGCCGCTGCCTCCAGTTCTACAAGGTCGCCTGGCGTGCCCGCTTGATCAGTGGCTTGACGTCGAGGTCCTCTCCAGAGTCGGAGGGCACAACATCACCGCCCGAGGAGTCGTCGGAGGATGAAGCCGTTGAAGACGCAGGCGTAGGACTCCTCGACCTGTCGGAATTGTCGCTGCTTGTCTCCTGCCAGTACGGATCCATGCGATTACTGCTCGGTCATAAGCACGGATGGTGAGAGTATTTTCGCCATCAAAGCGGCAACAGAGGGTATCACCATCACGCAAGTTCAAACGCCGAGCAAACGACTTCCATCCAAAGCCAAGAAAAATCAAGAGGGAACTATCAATCTCCAACTCAACATAAGGAGACCGAGTGCACCCCTGAAGACGAAGCAGCAAGCCATCAAGACTGCGCTCAGAAACAAGGGTAGAAAATGCAAGAGGAAGAAGAATGCGAGCGGCGTTCCGGCCACGGACGCGTAGGAGGAAATCGTAGCGCCAAAAACCCTCCTCCTCCGAATAAGAGGACGGCGTCGACGACGCACCACGACGGCCGCTGCGAGAGGAGCGCGGAGTACGACTACCGCGGCCACGGGGAACACGGCTGCGACCAGTCATACCTGCACCTCGCTTGGCCCCCATGAGAAGAGGAAGATGAAGAAGAGGAGCAAGATGGGCAGAGGACGAACACTGCTGCTAGAATAAGAAGATGGGTCTATTTATAGCACAAACCCAAGGGCACGCAAAAGCCCAGACGACGGCATCAATTAATTCAAAGACCAAGCATGCCGGACGATTCGAATTCCGAGACAAAGATGCCTTCACACGGGTGGCACTATGCGCTGGACGCGTCAAATCTCGTGCGTTTTCAATGCGCGCATCGGTAACTCAAACAGGCGGCTGCAGCACGCCACAAAGGGCCAACATTATGACCGGTCATGAAGACATGACGGTTCGCAGACAGAGCATATTTGACGGTCCTCCAGCAAGTAGATCGTTACCCTTACCAAAAAAGGTAAATTAAAGTGGCAGCGCAAAAGAAAACGCAGCCTTCAAGCACCATTTTTACTGACTCAAATGCATTTTTTCAAATATATTTAACTCCCATCGGGAGCGTATCCACCCATGAGAGTCTCGGGTGCTCCCTCACCTAGAAGAAAAAGACAGGCTCGAGTGATTACTCGCACCCATAAGAGTTTCGGGTGCTCCCTCACCACGACGCAAGACAAGCAGACCTGCACTCGTCAGATCGTACGGTCCTAGAGTATCGGGTGCTACCTCACTCCGAGAGAGAAGGCGATACTCGAGTGATTACTCGTAGAAATCTGAATGCCCGAGCACTCGGAGACCTCCCGAGCAAGTACTCATCTACATTATTCCTTGCCTGAGCACTCGACAAAGCTCCGCGAGTGACCCCTAAAACAGCTCACTTGATTGTTTATTCCAAGTGGGTGCATTACTAACTAGGCTCCGTGCCTCAATAAAAAATACATATTCCTGGAACACGATACACTGTGCCCAGATGCCATGCAAGCTTAGCGTGTAGGTAAGACCCCGCTGCGCAGATCGGCCGGGCTGGGACTTGCCGCAGAGCGATTTCACTCCCAATCTTTTCCATGCGCTTGCATGATAGAAAAATTCGGGCGGATGCGCCTAGGCTACGAAGCTTACTGGCGGCAACTGATCACTGTAAGACCTGCAGCGGCATGACTGTTGCTCGACACCAGTGTTCCAAGCTCATGTCGAGGGACGTGAGTTTGATTGGGCTACTGCGGTATTTCCCACTAGCGCAATTCACCAAGGCTCGACCAGTCGACTCCTTGGGCCCTTTCAGTTTAGCATTCCCTCGAAACAGGTTTTTTCATGGCCCCAGATTGCCAACGACGCGCGGTTGAACCGTGCATACATTGAAACGACGCAAGAATGGAATCGAGTCCCTGCGCGACTCTTCGAGTCCCCCAGGCACTCGGGGGCTACTGACGAGGGGGTGACCCCACGACTCCTATGGATGGGCCTACCCGGTGTACCCGAAGACAGAAGGCCCACAAGGATGCCGCCTGAGCCTAGCCTTGGCCCGCTAGTGGCACTGACGTAGGAGTCCGCGACTCGTAAGGAAGGTGCAAACCTGCCGTACAGTACAAGCTTAGGATTAGGAAACCTCATCTGTAATCCAAGACGGACTCCCCGAGACCTGGCCGACTATATAAAGGCTAGGAGGGGAGACGTCAAGATCATCCAATACGCAATCTGTAACCCTAGCCTTGTGCGTACTAGCCTTTGCTCTCCCTGTAATCGCATCTCCAATCAATAATATCGAGCAGGAACGTCTCCTCCTGTTAGCCGACGAGCTATCGTCCAACATGTGCCTCTGATGACTAACCCAGGGTCCCTGACCATGGGATTTTCCGGGGTTGATCCCCGTCAATTGGCGCCGTCCGTGGGGACTCGTACAGGTTGGAATTACGATCTCGGCGGTTCCGTCTTCAGCAAGCCGCAACTCAAGAGCAAGAAGCAGATCTAATCCACCCAAAGAATTAAAGATCACGACAAACATCTTTGCCGCCCCATCGAGATCGCTCGGCCTGCAGCTTCGCCAAGACCAGTACTATGGCGGCAACCGAGTCCACCGCCAGCGGAGGAGAAATCGACGACCCAAAAGAAAGGCGCAAGGGTTCTACGCAGAGATCCCGATCGACGAACTACAGCACGAAGCAGAGGACCTACTGACCACTTGTAACAACCCATATTTCACAAAAATTAAAATTTTGTTTTCGGTGTGAATAATTTGATTGCTTGATTTGTTTGTAGTGTTTGCGTCCCCGATTTATTGATCGACGATTATTTTTCCCCTCTTGTCTCGTACCGGAAAGAGACCGACCCTTGCCACCCTGACACTCGACCTTGCGACACCGGGTTTCACCCGATCACCGTCGCGAAGACCGCACGAGACCAGCCGCAGCCAACGGAACGAAAAACCCCGTTTATAATTAAACAGGTTGTTTTTATAGCGCGCCGGAAAATGTTCTCAGAACGGTTCCAGCGCGAGGTGAACTCCGCCGTCTCGACGCGCTGATCGCGCAGTTTGAAGTTTTATCCGAATCGGAGGTCCTACGGACCCCCGGCGGTCAGAAACGTAAACACCGCGCGCGCGAGAGAAAAACCGGTGATGTTTTTGCAAACTGCCAGCCACCTGGGCTATATAAAGACCACCCCCTCTCCTAACCCTTCTAGGGTTCCCCACTAGTCCAAAATTGCAGCCACCCCCCTGAAAACCCCCAGATCTGCCCAATCTGCCCCCAAAAACCCGAAACCCTAGGTCTGGGTTGATCCCATCCGTTCGATCTGCATCTTGACGCTCCTGGAGCTGCCACGTAGACCCTCCAGCCCCGCCCAACCGTCCGGGCCGCCCCGGGCCCGAACCGCCGCCGCCAGGGCCTGCCGAAGCCCATCCGGGCGAGCTCCTCCTCCGTCCATGGCCGCCGCGGCCGGCGAGACGCCACGCTCCGGCAGCCTCCGCCCCCGTTCCGGTGACCACCTCCTCTCCCCACGCCCTCCTCCTCCTTCCCTCTCTCCCTCACCTCCTCTCCCTTCCTTCCCCGCAGGTGCAACCCGCCATGGAAACGTACAGGATTGCATACACAAGATCATCATCACAATCAAGGAACTCGGACCAGAAGCAGATACAGAAGACGGCAACACAAACGAACAAGTGCAAGCAGTAGCAGCGGACCCAACCGCTAATGAAGAAGGCAACAACGCAGTCGAGGAGCCAACGCAAGCCGCACCCGAAGACCTGGCTTGAAAAGAACCGCTCCTCAGATTCCCAATACAAGACACCCTGCCACAAGACGTTGCAGAAGCCCGGCGCATCAGTCGACGATCCAAAGCATTCACGGTAATCAACAGACAACTCTACAAGCCTGACATTTCCCAGGTCCTACAAAAATGCATAGACGAGGAAGACGTCAAAGCCCTACTACTGGAGATCCACGAAGGCACCTGCGGGCACCATGCCAGCAGTCGAGCAGTCGTGGAAAAAGCCTTTCGAGCAGGATTCTATTGGCCAACAGCCATAAGAAACGAAGAGGATATCGTGCGGCGTTGCGTCGGCTACCAAAAATTCACCAGCAGGCCGCACGCTCCAGCCTCAGAACTCAAGACCATACCACTATCATGGCCACTCGCCACATGGGGACTGGACATGGTAGGCCCGCTCAAGAAATGATCAAAGGGAGGAAGAACGCACCTGCTAGTAGCAGTCGACAAGTTCACCAAATGGATCAAAGCAGTGCCCATCACCAGCTCCACAGCCCTCATGGCAGTAATTTCATCAAAGCAATAATCTTCAGGTTCGGAGTACCACACATCATCATCACGGACAACGGTACGAACTTCACAGCGGCAGAATTCCAGAACTTCTGCGAAGAACTGGGTATCAAAATCAACTACGCATCTGTCGCGCACCCGCAGTCCAACGACCTGGTGGAAAAAGCAAATGGCCTAGTATGCGGAGGAATCAAAAAACGGCTCCTTGCACCACTCGATAAGGCCGCAGGCAACTGGATAGAAGAAATCCCTGCAGTACTATGGAGCCTGCGCACTACCCAAAATACCGCAACCTACGACACACCTTTCTTCATGGTGTACGGGACGGAGGCAGTACTAACACATGACATCAAATTCGGGGCACCCCGGATCTCGGGGTATGAAGAAGAGGAAGAAGAAGAAGAAATGCAAAATGACAAGGACACAACAGACGAAGCAAGAGACACAACCCTAGCAAGGTCAGAGGGGTACCAAGACAAGCTGCGCACTTACCAAAGCAGCCGCCTGCGCACCAGAACCTTCAACAAAGGAGACCTCATCCTGCGACTGATACAAGAGAAAGTCCACAAGCTTCCCCCCCCAATGGGAAGGACCGTTCATAGTCTCAGAAGTCATAGGAGGAGGCGCCTACAGGCTCAAGAACCCAAAGACAGACGAGGACATGGGAAACCCATGGAAAGTAGCGAACCTACGCCTGTTCTACCCATAGTCTCCACCAGTTATGCTCGACTGGAAACTCATGTAACCGTTCGACGCAGTAAAATGGTGTTGCCCAAATGCTACCACCTCAAAGCACTCAGGGGCTCGAGTACATACTCCCCCCGAGAGACGCTATCGTCGCTCACGCGATCTCTACCTAAAGCACTCGGGGTTCGAGTACAAACTCCCCCCGAGAGACGCTATCGTCGCTCATATGATCTCTACCTAAAGCACTCGGGGGCTCGAGTACAAACTCCCCCCAAGAGACGCTATCGTCGCTCACGCGATCTTTACCTAAAGCACTCGGGGGCTAGAGTACAAACTCCCCCCGAGAGACGCTATCGTCGCTCACGCGATCTCTACCTAAAGCACTCGGGGGCTCGAGTACAAACTCCCCCCGAAAGACGCTAGCGTAGCTCACGCGATCTCTAACTAAAGCACTCGGGGGCTCGAGTACAAACTCCCCCCGAGAGACGCTATCTTCGCTCACGCGATCTCTACCTAAAGCACTCAGGGGCTCGAGTACAAAATCCCCCCCAAGAGACGCTATCATCGCTCATGCGATCTTTACCTAAAGTACTCGGGGGGCTCGAGTACAAACTCCCCAACTCGGGGACTCGAGCACACCTCCCCCCGAGAAACGTATGAAGTCTGCAACTTAAAAAATATGCAAGGGTCCAAACAAAAACCCCACCGGAAGGCGTCCAGCTACGGAACTGACAAGTTCCCGGAGAAATCAAAGGGAAGCCACATCAATATACGACCAGCCCAGCAACCTGGCGGAGCACCAAGAACTTCTGAAAAAGATATAAACGGAGGCATCAAACAAAGAAAATCCTTCAGCCTTCAATTGATCGCCAACGATCACCTAAAGACTCGGGGGCTACTCCCATCGGGAGCGCTGTCGCGCACCCGATATTGCCAGCAGCAATCACAGAAGAACGACAAAGGAAACAAATCTTAGCCTACGTTACTCTACAACTCGAACGTAGCCTCGGGGGCTACTCCCATCGGGAGCGCTATTGCGCACCTGATAGAATCCACAGTACAAGGACTTGATGGACTCGAAGACAACCCTCGTTGAAAGACTTAAAAATAGATCGCATTACAAGGACCCGAAGATCATTCTTAGTACAAAAGACTCGCGTACATTGGATAGAAGGCAGCTCTGATTACTCGAAGGCAATCCTCATTACATGGAGAACTAACTTAGTTACAAAGCAGCCAATAAGCCTACAGCATCAATCACCCAAGGAATTACGACTTCTACATGTGTGCCCATGCTGGGATGATTGGCAATAATACGAAGAGCATCATCACAGACAAAGGAGGAGTCGAAGCAGCCAGCTCATGATGTCAATGACATAACAAAAGGTGAAGCTTGACTTATTTGCGGAGCACCGAAGCCGATGCTCCACCGGCTTCTTCTCCAGCTCCACCACCTTCTTCTCCAACTCCACCCGAGTTGCCGGCGAAGATGACGCCGCTACCTCCAGTTCTACAAGGTCGCTTGGCGTACCTGCTTGATCGGTGGCTTGACGTCGAGGTCCTCTCCAGAGCCGGAGGGCACATCATCACCACCCGAGGAGTCACCTGAGGATGAAGCCGTTGAAGACGCAGGCGTGGGACTCCTCGACCTGTCGGAATTGTCACTGCTTGTCTCCTGCCAGTATGGATCCATGCGATTGCCGCTCGGGTCATAAGCACGGATGGTGAGAGTATTTTTTCCATCAAAGAGGCAATAGAGGTTATCACCATCACGCAAGTTAAAACGCCGAGCAAACGACTTCCAGCCAAAGCCAAGAAAAATCAAGCGGGAACTATCGATCTCCAACTCAACATAAGAAGGAGACCGAGTGCACCCCTGAAGACGAAGCAGCAAGCCATCAAGACTACGCTCAGAAACAAGAGAAGAAAATGCATGAGGAAGAAGAATGCGAGCGACGTTCCGGCCACGGACGCGTAGGAGGAAATCGTAGCGCCAAAAACCCTCCTCCGAAGAAGAGGAGGAAGGCGACGACGGCGCACCACGACGGCCGCCGCGAGAGGAGCGCGCGGTACGACTACCGCGGCCACGGCGAACACGGCCGCGGCCAGTCATACCTGCACCTCGCTTGGGCCCCATGAGAAGAGGAAGATGAAGAAGAGGAGCAAGATGGGCAGAGGAGGAACACTGCTACTAGAAGAAGAAGAGTGGTCTATTTATAGCAGAAACCCAAGAGCACGCAGAAGCCCAGACGACAGGAGCAATTAATT
Organism: Bromus sterilis; assembly: GCA_950022295.1. Taxonomy (NCBI): domain Eukaryota; kingdom Viridiplantae; phylum Streptophyta; class Magnoliopsida; order Poales; family Poaceae; genus Bromus; species Bromus sterilis. Next base: position 242,784,134 of record OX465595.1, on the reverse strand, counting down.
CAAAAGGCCGAGCGTGCTGAGCGATTCGAATTCCACGACAAAAGATGCTTTCACACGGGCGGCACTGTGCGCTGGACGTGTCAAATCTCGCTCGTTTTCAATACATGCATCGGTAACCCAACAGGCGGTTGCAGCACGCAACAAAGGCCATCACCATGACCGGTCATGAAGACATGAGGGTTCACAGACAGAGCATCTTTGACTGTCCTCCAGCAAGGAGATCGTTATCCTTCCCAAGAAGAGGTAAACTAAAATGGAAGTGCAAAAAGGAAAATGCAGCCTGCAAGCACCGTTTTTACTGACTCAAATACATTTTTCAAATATATTTAACTCCCATCGGGAGCGTATGCACCCATGAGAGTTTCGGGTTCTCCCTCACCTAAAGAAAAGACGTGCTCGAGTGATTACTCGCACCCATAAGAGTTTCGGGTGCTCCCTCACTCGACAGGAAAGGAAAAAGACGTGCTCGAGTGATTGCTCGCACCCATGAGAGTTTCGGGTGCTCCCTCACCACGACACAAGATAAGAAGACCTGCACTCGCCAGATCGATTGGTCCCAGAGTATCGGGTGCTCCCTCACCCCGATAACGAAGGCGATACTCGAGTGATTACTCGCAGAACTTTGAATACCTGAACACTCGAAAACCTCCCGGCCAATACTCCTCTACATTACTCCTCGCCCGATAACTCGACAAAGCTCCGTGAGAGACCGCTAAATCAGCTCACTTGATTGTTTATTCCAAGTGGGTGCATCACTAATTAGGTTCCGTGCCTCGATAAAAAAATACATATTCCTGGAACACGATACACTGTGCCCAGATGCCACGCAAGCTTAGCGTGTTGGTAAGACCCCGCTGCGCAGATCGGCCGGGCTGGGACTTGCCGCAGAGCGATTTCACTCCCAATCTTTTCCATGCGCTTGCATGATAGAAAAATCTGGGCGGACGCGCCTAGGCTACGAACCTTACTAGCGGCAACAGATCACTGTAAGACCTGCAGCGACATGACTTTTGCTCGACACCAATGTTCCAAGCTCATGTCGAGGGACGTGAGCTTGATTGGGCTACTACGGTTTTTGCCACTAGCGCAATTCACCAAGGCTCGACCAGTCGACTTCTTGGGCCCTTTCAGCTTAGCATTCCCTCGAAACAGGTTTTGTCTTGGCCCCAGACTGCCAGCGACCCGTGGTTGAACCGCGCATACATTGAAACGACGTAAGAATGGACTCGAGTCCCTGCGCGACTCTTCGAGTCCCCCAGGCACTCGGGGGCTACTGACGAGGGGGTGACCCCACGACTCCTATGGATGGGCCTACCCGGTGTACCCGAAGACAGAAGGCCCACAAGGATGCCGCCTGAGACTAGCCTTGGCCCGCTAGTGGCACCGACGTAGGAGTCCACGACTCGTAAGGAAGGTGCAAACCTGCCGTACAGTACAAGCTTAGGTTTAGGAAACCTCATCTGTAATCCAAGACGGACTCCCCGAGACCTGACCAACTATATAAAGGCTAGGAGGGGAGACGTCAAGATCATCCAATATGCAATCTGTAACCCTAGACTTGTGCGCACTAGCCTTGGTTCTCCCTGTAATCGCATCTCCAATCAATAATATCGAGCAAGAACGTCTCCTTCTATTAGCCGACGAGCTATCGTCCAACCTGTGCCTCTCATGACTAACCCAGGGTCCCTGACCATGGGATTTACCGGGGTTGATCCCCGTCAGCTACTTACGAGGGGGTGACCCCAGTATTCCTATGGATGGACCTACCCGGTGTACCCGAAGACAGAAGGCCCACAGAGATGCCGCCTGGGCCCAGCCTTGGCCTACTAGTGTCACCGACGTAGGAGTCCACGACTCATAAGGAAGGTGCAAAACCTGCCGTGCGGTACAATCTTAGGGTTAGGAAACCTCATCCGTAATCCAAGACGGATTCCCCGAGACCTAGCCTAGTATATAAGGGCTGGGAGGGGAGACGTCGAGATCAACCAATACACAATCTGTAACCCTAGCCTTGTGCGCACTAGCCTCGGCCTTCCCTGTAATCGCATCCCCAAGCAATAATATCGAGCAGGAACGTCTCCTCCTGTTAGCCGACGAGCTATCGTACAACTTATGCCTCTCATGACTAACCCAGGGTCCCTGACCATGGGATTTTCCGGGGTTGATCCCCGTCAGGTGCCCTCCGATGACCCTCCTTCCGGTGAAGCTTCACTGCAGTGCCGCCATCGCTACCGCCGGCAAAGTTTCATTGCAGCTCGCCATCGCGCGTGGCCTCAAGGTGCTGTAGCCATCGTCGGTGCAGCTGTGCCCTCCGATGACCTCCCTCCGGTGAAGCTTCACTGCAGCGCCGCCATCGCTACCGCCGGCAAAGTTTCATTGCAGATCTCCATCGCGCGTGGCCTCAAGGTGCGGTGGTCGGAGCTAGTCCGTGGAGGACAGTGGGGAGCGGAAGAGGTCTCGTTTGGATAAGGAATAACTGTTGGTTTGCGTATCGTGGCTGAAGATAAGGAAGGCGTGGGCGGTGGAGCGGCACGTGGCGCATGGAGCAAGCGGTTTACGCGAGCTGTGTTATCAACCTGTTTAGAATAAGAATTTTCCTTAAGATATACGTAAAACTGATCCGCCTTCCCATGTCCCTTCGGTGCTGAGATCCCAACCCTAGCCGCCGAGGCGCCGATGTAGAAAACCAGCGACGTCCGGCGCCGTATTGACGTACTGTAGATATGCAGTCTTGTCTCCTCGCTCCCGCCTCCATCTATGTGATAATTCCTTTCCTAAATTCTACTTCTTGATCCATATTCGATTATCACTCATCAGTTCTCACGTCACTGTTTGTTCGTCATTGATTTCAATTGCAAGGAAAACTTTGCTCAATTGGTCCGCGACTAAGTCGGTATATATATGCATTGATGAACATCAACCATCAACCATCAGGTATATGTATGAATATATATTTTCACTTTGTCAATTCCTTGATGCATAGCTGCAGCGTTCAACATTTTTTCTAGAATACGCACAAGCATGCATATCATTCAATATAGGAGAAGGGGGAAGACTCCCCGGTTTTACATCCACGTATTTACAGTTGGATTGACCCCCCCCACACACACTGAAAAGCTACTACTCACGACGCACCCACGGTAAGCCTACACCTTCCTTCAGCAGTCCAACGGTAACCCAACGCCTGCCCTCCTCCTTGATCCTCCTGACACAGGCCTCAACCGAGGGCGAAGCCCCGTTGAAAACCACATCGTTTCGGTGATTACAGATCATCCACAACCCCAGGATGCATAGGGCCCGTACGGTCTTCTTGTCAGCCGAGCCACTATCCTGCCGGGCACACCAGCTCCGCACCGTATCCTCGCCACGAGGCCGAAAAGTCTCACAGACGGTACCCATCTGAAACCAGAACCACACCTGGCGTGCGAAGACACATTCAAGCATGAGGTGCTGCATCGTCTCCTCGTGCTGGTCGGAAAAAGGGCAGACGTCTTGGTGCGGTAGGCCTCTCCGAGCCAACCTATCAGACGTCCAGCATCGATCCAGCAGGGTAAGCCAGACGAAGAAACGACACCGAAGGGGTGCGAGTGACTTCCACGTGAATGCCGCCGTCTCCGAGGCCTCCAGGCCCATGAAATTTGCCGCGTAGGCCGTCCGCGCAGAGTAGCATCCGTTTTCCTCCCAGGTCCACCTGACTCTATCTTCCACCCCTTCCTCTAGATGAAAATTGGTCACACGGTCCCAGAGCTGCAGGTACTCAGCTAGCTCCACAGCGAAGAGGTCCGGACCAAGGCAGCGAGCCCATCCTCCCGTGGTGATAGCCACAGAGAGCAGGCAACTTTCCCTCATCCTCTTTGGAACTCTCATGTAAAGGGCCGGTGCTAGCTCATGAACCCGGTATCCTCCGAGCCACCTGTCCTCCCAGAAGCGGGTGCCTCGGCCGTCGCCAACATCCACCATGGCCGTTGCTGCAACCAGGGCTCGAGACTCCTTGGGGACCTGGATTGCGAACTCGCCCCAAGGTCGCTCCTTATTCGTGTGCTGCAACCATGGCCACCTTGCCTGGACTGCCTTGTTGAGCAAACTCAGGTTTGGCACGCCGAGCCCTCCAGCCCACTTAGGTCTACACACTGCCTTCTATGCCACCTTGCAGTTTCCCCCCTTGGCATCCTTCTTCTCTCACCACAGAAATCCGCGACAGATCTTCTCCATCGCCGCAATCTTTTTTGCGGCAGATCTAGCGCAAACATCGAGTGGACCGCGATAGTGGTGAGCACAGAGTTGATGAGGATGAGTCTCCCACTCTTGGGGAGTTGCGCTTCCTTCCATCTTGGCAAACGGTTTGCGAGCTTGTCGACCAACCCTTGCAGTTGCGCGGCGGTTTGTTTCCGGATCGTGAGAGGCAGCCCCAAATATGTACAAGGGAAGGCCTCCACAGTACATTCAAGTATTGAGCATACAGCCGCAATGTCCTCCTGGGTGCAGCGGATGGGTATGGCGGCGCTCTTGTTCATATCGTCCGACAATCCCAAGGCCTCCGAAAAGAGTTCAAGGAGCACCCCACACGCCCGCGGCTCAGACTCCACCGGCTTGAAGAAAAGCATGACATCATCCGCGAACATGGACATGCGCTGACGGAGCCCAGCCCGGGAAAGGGAGGCGAAGATGCCCCTGGAGGTAGCCAACTCGAAGAGGCAGTGAAGGGGCTCCATGCAGATGATGAACAACATGGGCGACAGTGGGTATCCTTGGCGAAGCCCCCTACAGTTGTTGATAGGTCTGCCCGCCACTCCATTGGTCAGAATCCTCGTCGAGGAGGTGGCCAGCAAGCCGCAGATCCATGCTATCCACCTCTCCCCAAACCCCAAAGGACGTAGCACTTCGAGCACAAACGACCATTGGAGTGAGTCGAACGCCTTCGATATATCCAGCTTGAACATGACCGTTGGCTCCTTGATCGCATGCAATCTCCTCACTGTGCCCTGCACGAGCATGAAATTGTCGTGCAGAGAGCGGCCCCGAACGAAAGCACTCTGATGATGGCCCACAAGTCTTGGGAGATCTACCGTGAGTCGGTCTGCCATGGCCTTGTCGAATATCTTGATCGCGCTGTATACAAGACTCACCGGCCTAAAGTCCCGGATATCCACCGACCCGTATTTTTTGGGCAAGAGCGTGACCACTGCCTTGTTAATTGCAGCGAGGCCTCTCATGTCCCCACGCTGGAAGTGGCCTAGAGCCCGCATGAAGTCGGCCTCAACAATGGGCCAACACGCCACATAAAATCTACCAGTGAACCCGTCGGGGTCCGGGGCCTTGTCAAGCGGCATGGACTTGATCGTCCTCTTAATCTCATCTGATGTAAAGATGGCCTCCAGGTGAGACATGTCGTGCGAAGGGAGGTCGAGACCATCTAGGTTGATAGAGAACTCCCTAGCCGGCGCCCGCCCAAGCAAATCCGAGTAGTAGCTATTTCGTCCTGCCCAGTAAAGATCTCGCCGTTGTGCCAAAGGGTGGTAATAATGTTCCTCCGTTGTCGGTACCACGCGTGCTTATGGAAGAAAATTTTGTTTGTGTCGCCCTCACGCAGGTGGAGGAGACGGGAGCGCTGGCGGGCAATTGTGCGCTCAAGAGACGCCAAGCCGAGCAACTTTCGCTTAAGCAATTTACGCAGTCCATGCTCCAGGTCGGTCAGGGGCCTTCGTTCCATCGCAACGTCCAGGCGGGCGATCACCTCCATGGCAATAGCGAGCTGGAGGCGGACGTTGCCAATCCACAGGTCGCTCCACCGCTGGAGAGATTGAGCGGTCGCGTGCATCTTGTTATCCAGCGCGACAAACGGGTTGTCCACACTCGGCACCAACTGCCAGGCCGCCGCCACAGTTTCCTGGAAGCCATCGACTTTGGGCCAAAAGCTCTCAAATCTAAACTGCCGACCCACCTTGAAATCGGCATCCATGTCCAAAAGCAGCGGACAATGGTCCGAGATGGCGGACCCTAAGGCGGTGAGCATGAAATCAGGATACATCTCCTCCCAGGAGTTGGTGGTGAACACATGGTCAATCTTTTCCAGGGTGGGCTCCTGCCTCTCATTCGACCAAGTATATCTACGACCATTCAGGTATAGCTCCTTGAGCTGGAGCCTGTTCATCAAAGCTCGGAATCGCGCCATCATCCTCCTATTGACCTTGGCGTTGTTTTTGTCCTCCTGGTTCACCAGCAAGTTGAAATCTCCGAGCAGCACCTACGGGCCAGCATGGAGGTCCCGGATGTCACTAAGTTCTTCGAGCATCGCCGCCTTGCTTGCGTCCCCCTGGGGGCCGTATACCCCGGTCAGGCACCAAACATGGCCCCCAGGCAGCTGGAAGAGAGCCATGAACGTGTTCGTGGTTATGTGAGGGCTTGAAACGGACACCACTAGATCATCCCAAGCGAGCAGAACCCCACCACAAGTACCATTAGCCGACACGTAAAGGAAATTCTCAAATTTATTCCCAAGACACTGCTTTACAAGGTCCACCGTAACCACTTCTAACTTGGTTTCTTGCAGGCACACAATGCTAGCCCTAGAGGCCACCCCCACCTGGAGAATGGCGTCTCGCCTTGCACGGGAGTTGAGCCCGCGCACATTCCACACGAGGAGTTTTGGGGGTTGTGACGTCATTAGATCAACCCGCCCAAGATCCACCAACACGAGGCCTAGTGCCCCTCCACCACCGTGCACTCTTCTTGGAGCGGCAAAATGTCCGCATCCCATCCAAAGAGCGCGATAATTGCCTGGACGTGGTGGTCCGTGAGCGGCTGGCCAAACAACTCCACATACGCCCTAAGCGCCTCCTCGCCAATTCCCCCCCCCCCTCGTTGGCCAGACACAATTTCCTGATGAGAATAGATTGTTGCTTGGTTGCTTTGGATCCTCCACGGCTCTTGGCGATGCGGACGCTCCGCCTTGGCGAGTTGATTGGCGTCTTCTTTCTCCTTGGTTTCCTCTGCATGGCCGGCGGAGCATGAGAGTGCGGCTGCTGGAGTAGGGGCGAGATAGCGCGCCGGAGCACAATATAGAGCTGTGAAAGTTGGCTGCAGGGTGGTGTGGGAGCCTCAGTGGGCCCATCGGCCGGCGACCCCGGGATCTGTCGCTCGGATAGACGCACGGCCACCCAGCTGCCCGGGGGCGTGCATGGGAGGGTCACATCCCCATGCAGCGCGTGGCCCTCCGTCCTTGATCCACCATACGTCGAGAGCGAGACCGGGCCACCACTCGTCAGGTTGCGGTCCGGCTCACCCAGCACGCGCAAGTCCTCATTTCCGTTGGTCGCCGCATGCGACAAGTCCACAACCACCAACCCCACCTGAATCTGGACCTGGGGAAGATCGGTCTCCTCGTTCGGGACGACGACCGCGCCGCTAGCGTCCTGGATCCCAAATGCAACCTGGTCCCAGCCCCCGTCCAAATCCAGTCCACCAACCTCCCGACCACGTGGCCGATTAACAGAGGCTGGGGATCGCTCCAGAAGGTTCCCGGAGCCACCTCCCATGCCAGGAACCCGCAATCCTCCAACCACCACCGAGATTTGAGCCGACTGGACTTGGGCAAAAGCCTCTGCCACCACCACGCGTCGCCCAGCGATTTTTCCAAGCACAGTTTGGACCACCAACAGGCCGGACCCAACTGCCGCCTCGTCAGCCCCTGGTAGCCCGTAGGGGCCAGGTGCCAGAACCTTTGACCTTGGCCCCCCTGAAGATTCAAACTCCGCCGCCGCTACCGAAGACGGTGCCGACGCCGACGAGCTAACCTACCCACCACCGGAAGGCACGCCTTGGTCATCCGACAACGCTCCCGACCGCCTTCCGAAGGACCCGCCTCCACCACCACATCCAGACCAGCCCGACGACGGCGGAGGCGATGGCGGCGACGAGGCGACGGCGGGGAGGGCGCTGCTCGCACCTGCGCCTACGAGTCTGTAAGGCCCCCGATGCGGTGCTAACTCGAGTTAGTCGCTTTCGCGTCCCTCTCAACTTAGTAGCGCATAAAGAGCCACCGACTCACGACACTCGCACTCGTGTCGCTGCCGGATTCTCAACAAGTATAAGAACAAGAACTTTAACTAAGACATAAAAAATATATAGTCCAAGGCATACATCGCCGTTGGATAAATTATTACATCATCTCAGAGGTCCGTGGACCCAACACTACATCATGCGACAAGCGGAAGACAATCACGACCGAGTACGGTCAAAAGCCAAATTTCCCTAGAGAGGGTTGCACATAAAGAGTCCACCCACGGATCGTCGAAGCCCAATTGTAAGATCTACTGAACGAGGTCGAACTCATTGTCATCCTCCGGGGGCACCTCCACGAAGTATCGTCCAGAGCTCGGGTCAAGAAAGTACTCCACTGCAGCGGCCGATCAGGCAAAACAGTAAAAGCACAAAAGTAAAACGGGGTGAGATTATATCATTACCAGATAATTGACTTCCTACGGTAAGGCAAAGTAAAGGTAAAGGTTGCAGCCGCACTAGCATGTATGGTGGCTATCGTTCTATTAGAGTAGAGGTAAGATCCAAGAATAGCACGTGACATCGCGTCATAAGTCTGCTATCCACCTACTTACGTCAAGCATAACACAACCTGGATCTTCTCTCGGTCCCCCTGGACGAAGAAAAGCAACCAAGGCACTCACACGGTAGGCAAGTTTTAATTATGATTCAGATTGATGTTATTCTATGAACAAGGAGTAGGTCTCAAGTCGTCCATAACTGCGGACACGGCTTTTCGAAAAGATTTAACCCTGTAGGGGTGTACCAACTGCCCATCATAGGCTTCGCATGTACGCCCGGTTTCCACTTGGCTAGGTAAGCGCCTGAAACTCCGGAACGTCAGAGTCCCTCTAACTAACAACGCACAATTCCGGGTGGCCCCCGGTGAGTCGACACCCAACTCAAAAGCCGGCCGCGCTCTCGAATAGGCCTCTACCGTCTGGATGAGGTCGGGTTAGTTTCCCAAACAGATGTGGACAACCCCCTAGCTCCCTGGGGTGGACCAACAAGAGAAACCATGTCTCTGCTGGCCCGGGTTGTTTCAAAAACAGCTAGGGTACCAACCAAGCACACACACATTTGCAAAAGTAAAACAGCTCGGGCCACCACTAGAATTGTTTGAAGGTAGGTACATAAGGCAAGGGGACCCCATAGAATCCCACACACGATTAGGCACGCTCGTCAAGAAACACAATACCCGGAACTCGGGACCTAGGTGACTCAAATGGAACAAAACACATGGCGGGAACAACCTGGTCTCCCATCTTTCGTGAGGTATAAATTAACATCTTAAATATAATAAATAGCAACCAACTTCTTTAAATAACATGATATCCCAAACCAAAGCATTAGGGTAAGCAACAAGTTTTCCTACTCATACTAAGCAATGGATGAGAAGCGGTAACTTAGCAATACAAAGTTTTGCTGGGATGTGGGATCATGGCTGTTTGGGTTTTTGGAAGGTGGCATACTCAAAGTGGATAGGATCAAACAAACGTTCTAGGCTACAGCTAAGCAGGTAGGCAGAAAGGTATCAAGTAATGGTATGAATCTTCCCCTTGCCTGGGTAATCGGTCGTCGAAGCAGACGCAGCAGGGTCCTCGGGCTCGGTGTCGGAAACCTCCACGTAAGTCTCCTGGGCGGTCTCAGGTGCTAACGTAAGGTACCGGCAAGAAAAGGCACACCAGTAAGTATTGGGTGCAATGCACAGGCAAGTATGATATGAGCAAGTTTAATTTGACATGCTGTGACCCTATCTAGTCAATTTAAATGAAGGTGGCGACGACACGTCAACAACTTCATATGCAATTTATTTACGTAAAGATGGCTTTGGTCTTAGCCTTATTTTAGGTGTAAGTAACATGTCAACATGGCATGAACAACAAAGCATATAACATAAATAAAACAACGTGAAAAGTATTCATCGATTCCGGAGACGGAGTAGGTGTCATTGAAATTGACACAAGGAAGGTGCAACAAAGTTGGCAACCAGCCACTTGCATATGACAATATGTTAGGGGCTGACTTTGAAGAAAGATGATTGAAGATGACATGAAACAAACTTGAAAAGGACTGATGATCATCATTTCAAAATGCACTGAAGTTGAAATGATGCAAGAAGAAAGACAGATGACTCTGGATCAGGTGGTCACACCTTGTTCACATGAGTTGCACAAAACCTCATGAGGACATCACCATTGCAATCCTTGCAGAAAACTACCCCAAACCCATATATAATATGGTACCAGTTGAGTTTGCAAACACAGTAGAAGTTTCAGCTGGGGTTCAGGGGGCTGAGTGTAAAAGTTACACTACATGCATTTGGAAAAATCTCAAATGAGTAAATCATCATCTCCATGCAACTCCTTGGAGGAAACTACCCAAATTCCATATATGGCATGGGCAATTTTGAGTTTGGGAAAACTTGACAATAACAAAGAAATGAAAAGGGGCTTATTTGCAAAATGACCACACTTCAATTTTTTAAAGGGGCCAAATGCAAAATGGGCCTCACCATCGAGATCATTGGGTGAAGCTACCCCAAAAAGATATATGGGATGCCCCTTTTTGCAAAAGATGGCTAAAACAGATTTGAATTTGAATTCAAATTCAAATTTGAATTAAACCAGAAAGAAAAATAAAAGAAAAAGGGAAAAGAAAGTGGCCCAAGCCACATGGGCTAGCCTCGGCTGCACAGGGCCCAGCTTCACTCTCCACGGCCCGGGTGGCTAAAGCCCCTGTTCTCTGAACTTTGCGAAACACTGAAGAAAAAGAGGGTCCTTTCTGAACCCGACAGCGGTCGCGAGTTCAGGCGAGCCTCAGCTCGAGCTCCGGCACTCCTCCGACGAGTCCTGGCATGGAACCCCAAGAGGGAACCTACCTCAGCATCTAGGCACCGGCTTGACCCCTACTTCCCCATGTACACGCCGGAATCGACACGGGTTCAGAGGCGCGGCGACCTGCTCCTGTAGACGCAGTTGCACGCGGCTCCGGCGATCTTCAGGCGACCCTGGCGTCACGCACAGAGCACCCCAGGCCACGCCACGACGCACTACTCCAAGCGGGGACATCCCTCTACAGATCCACGCCTGGATCGGGGCCCCTAGCTCAACTACGGCGACGCCAGCTTCCTCTGAACTTGACGACGACGTAGCGGCTCTGACAGACAGCTTTAGACAACGGCGACGCTGCGCAACTGCGTGAAAAAGGCGAGGCCTTGCGCGCCATACGCGTGCTCTGGGAGACCCTAGAGCGTGCGCAGAGCCACTCCCGACACGACTTGGCACAGCGGCGCACGGAATTCGTCACCGGCGAGAGCTTGCGCGGACAGAACGCGGTCCTACGGTGGGAGCTACACGCGAGAAGAACGGGAGGTCAAGGACGGGTTGCAGCTCACCTAGGGGTGGCTGAAGGCGACGTCGACTGGACGGAGAGGAAGAAGGAGCTTGTCGTCGGCGTCGAGGAAGAAGACGGTCCGCGGCGGGCCTCTGCGTCGAGAACTTGATGGAGTCCTCCTGCACGGCCCTGCACGGCGAAAAGGGGAAGGATGAGGGCCTGGGAAGCTCCATGCAAACACACGGCGAAGGAGATGGACGGCACCGCATCGGGATTGCTCACCGGAGTTGAACTGATGGCGGAACAGGGGAGGCAAACGGCGACGGCGAGCGCCGCGGCGAGATCTGGGAAAGGGGGAGCGGAGCTAGGGTTCCTCCCCGGAGGCGCCAGCTATATAGGGGCTCTCACTTGGCCACGTCAACGTCGAGGCCGCCCTCGTGGCCGCCGGCGTGAGAGGCCTCGCCGGGGTCCCCTCCGGCCACGGTGTAAAGGTGGTGTGTCCATGCCGTTGGATCTATCCAACGGTGGAGACGCACCCCTGGATACCTCTTCGCTGCGGGCTGTAGCCCGAGAAGCATTGGGCCTCCTGGCTGGGCTGGGCTTGAGGAAGAAAAAAAGAAGAAAACTGGCTGGCCTGCAGAGAAAAATCACCCAAATGCAAAACAGTACCATTTCTTATTAAAAGAAATAGCAAAGGGGTGTTTGGGGATTTTTGAGAAACAAACACAAGGCACAAAATTCCATGAACTTGAAAATATTGAACCTTGCATTATTCCTCAATTTCCAAAAGTGGTTTGGGCATTTTTGGCAACAACAAAATTGTGAGCTCATTTTGAATTCAAAATCACTTTGAACTAGAGCCCATATTTTTGATGATGGCAAAAATGATTTGAGGTTTTTAAAACCCTTGCCATAACAAAAGAAATGGCTATGCCCAAATTGGGGTTAGGGAGAGCATGCATGCAACAACTAAAATTCTTCTAACACCCTTCGTGAACCATTTGGATGCAAAAACAAGCAAGCCAAATTGGACCCAATCCCAAAGCAAATTTAAATCACCAAATGAAATCATAATGTTTCGCATCATGCCAAGTTACAAAGTCAACAAACAAAGTACAATCTCATGATGTTTTATAATTATTGCACATGGGCTGTTACAACACTCCCCCACCAATATAGGATCTCGTCCCGAGATCTAAGCCTGAAACAACTCAGGATACTCAGAACGGAGATGATCTTCACGCTCCCACATTGCTTCCTTCTGCGAATGATGTGCCCACTGAACTTTCATGAACTTGACGGTCTTGTTGCGCGTCTTGCGCTCGGACGTCTCAAGAACACGGACTGGACGCTCTGAGTAGGAAAGGTCCGCACTCAGCTGGATCTCGCCCAAGTCAACAGCCTGCTCTGGCTGCTTGAAGCACTGCTTTAGCTGGGACACATGGAACACGTCATGCACCATGGACAGACTCTCTGGAAGCTCGAGCCGAAAGGCAAGAGGTCCTCTAGTCTCAAGGATGCGGAAAGGTCCGAAAAATCTTGGAGCTAGCTTTCCTTTGATACCGAAGCGGTGAGTTCCCCTCAACGGAGACACTCTCAGGTACGCCCAATCACCAACCTGAAACGCTACACCACGATGCCTTTTGTCATAATAGGCCTTCTGCCTAGACTGTGCTGCCTTTAGGTGCTCTCGGACAATCTTCACTCTGTCCTCTGCCTCTTGGATGACATCTGGACCGAACAGCTGCCTCTCACCAGTCTCGGACCAGTTCAAAGGTGTCCTGCACTTGCGTCCGTACAAGACTTCAAACGGCGCTGCCTGCAGACTTGCCTGATAGCTGTTGTTGTAAGAGAACTCAGCATACGGCAAGCACTCTTCCCACTTCATGCCAAACGAGATGACAAATGCCCGAAGCATGTCCTCGAGGATTTGGTTCATGCGCTCGACTTGCCCACTTGTCTGAGGGTGATAAGCGGTACTGAACAACACTGTCGTACCAATCGCCTTTTGAAAGGCCTGGCAGAACTTAGAGGTGAAAAGGCTGCCTCTATCGGAACTGATCTTCTTGGGAATGCCATGCAAAGATACAACTCTTGCGGTGTACAAATCCGCCAACTGAGCTGCTGAAATGGAGTCCTTCACTGGAAAGAAGTGTGCAACTTTGGAAAGATTGTCGATGACAACAAAGATGGCATTGTTCTTCTTCTGCGACAAAGGGAAGCCTGTGATGAAATACATCTCTATGTGATCCCATTTCCACTCCGGAATCTCAAGTGGATGAAGCAACCCTGCAGGCTTCTGGTGTTGTGCCTTCACTCTCCTGCACACATCACACTGAGACACATAACGGGCAACATCCCGCTTCATACGAGTCCACCAAAACTTTTGCTTGAGATCTTGATACATCTTCGTACTGCCAGGGTGGATAGACAGCTTTGAGTCATGGGCTTCCTTCATGATGACCTCTCTGAGATCTCCTTCCTTGGGAACAACAACTCGCTCTTCGAACAACACGGTGCCGTCATTATGCACTGAAAAGCAACCGTACTTCGGAACTGAGGCGGCAATACCCTGTTTGATCTTCTGAATCATTGAGCTGCCAGACTGAGCTGCACGAATCTTCTCACGGATAGTGGGCTCTACCACAAGGTTGGCAAGATAGCCTGCTGGCACTAGCTCGAGATTGAGCCTTCGAAAGGACTCACACAAATCAGGGTGGATCTTCTGCACCTGGATATTATTGCAATCGCCCTTGCGGCTCAGTGCATCAGCTATGACATTCGCCATCCCAGGCGTGTACTGAATATCAACTGTGTACTCAGTAATGGTCTCAAGCCATCTTCTTTGCCTCAAGTTCAGATTTGGCTAAGTGAACAAGTATTTCAGACTGTTGTGGTCCGTGAACACATCCACCTTCCTCCCTAAGAGGAGGTGTCGCCAAGTGACCAAAGCGTGCACAACTGCTGCAAGCTCCAAGTCGTGCGTGGGATAATTTCTCTCACTTGTCTTCAACTGCCGTGAGGTATAAGCCACAATATTCCTGCCTTGCATCAAAACTCCTCCCAGACCTTGCAAAGAGGCATCACAAAATACCTGAAAAGGCTGTGACTCATCTGGCGGTGTGAGAATTGGAGCTGTGGTCAGCTTCTCTTTCAACTCCTCGAAGGCTGACTGGCAAGCTGGTGACCAAGTGTACCGCTTGTCCTTGCACAACAATTCAGTCATTGGCTTGGCTATTTTGGAGAAATTCTGAACAAACCTCCTGCAATAACTGGCGAGGCCGAGAAAACTCCTTAGCCGCTTCACATTCTTCGGCGGAGCCCACTCTTGAATAGTGCGGACTCGCTCTGGGTCAACCGCAATTCCATCAGCGGAGATGACATGGCCCAGAAAATGGACCTTGTCCAGCCAAAACTCATACTTGGAGAACTTGGCGTAATATCGGTGCTCTCTTAACTTCTGCAGCACCAAGCGCAAATGTTCCTCATGCTCAGCCTCTGACTTGGAATAGACAAGAATGTCGTCGAGGTAGAGGATCACAAACACATCAAGCCAATCCTGGAACAAATAGTTCATAGCTCTCATGAATGTCGGTGGGGCATTTGAGAACCCAAAAGTCATGACTGTGAATTCATACAGCCCATAACGTGTGCTGAACGCGGTCTTGGGAATATCCTCTTCACGAACACGGATTTGATGATACCCCATCCTCAAGTCAAGCTTGGAAAACACCTTAGCTCCATTTAACTGCTCAAACAGATCATTGATGCGGGGTAAAGGGTACTTGTTCTTGATGGTCTTCTTGTTGATACTGCGATAGTCCTGGACCAAGCGACTAGTCCCATCCTTCTTATGGACAAACAAAGCTGGTGCACCTCAAGGAGAAGTGCTGGCACGGATAAAACCGCCTGCCTCCAACTCTGTCAACTGCTTCTTGAGCTCAATCAACTCTTTCGAACACATCTTGTACGGATGCCGAGAAATCGGCTGGGTACCAGGCTCTAGCTCAATAACGAACTCAATAGCTCGAACTGGGGGAATTCCTGGCAACTCCTCCGGAAAGACGTCTGGGAACTCACAGACAACTCTGACCTCTTCGATCAAAGGCGCAACTCCTGCGTTCAACGCGTACAACTGTGATGGTCCTGACATAGAGCCACAAGTGTACAAGACTTCTGCACCTGAATCATGTGTCAACTTCACTGATCTGGTCGGACAATCAATATTGGACTTGTGTTGCACAAGCCAATCCATGCCCAATATGACATCAATGTCAGAGCTAGGCAAAACGATGAGTGAAGCCGGGAAATGGCAACCCTGAATAGTGATCCTTACAAATGGAGCACGGATAGAAGAAGTGAACTTGGAACCGGGTGAAACAATAGGCAGGAACTTGGGAAATCCTCCAGGGTGAGAACCTGATCGTGAGCGAATCTCTAAGAAACAAACGAGTGGGAAGCTCCGGAATCGAACAACACTGTCGCGGGAACAGAATTAACAAGCAACCTACCAAGAACGATCTCTGGAGACTGCTGAGCATCTGTGAGCATCACGTTGTTCACACGAACTTCACGTGGCTGAGCCTTCACCATCGCGGTGCTCGGAGTAGAGCGAGGTGGAGGTGGTGGAAGACGAGCAAAGCGCGGATCGGTGCAGTTGGGAGACGTGTGCCCTGGCTCTCTGCACTTGTAGCAAATCACGCCTGGCCTGGGCTGCTGCTGCGGCTTGGGTGACCTCGCGTGTGGTGGTGTAGAGCGAGGCCCCTGCTGAACTGGGACGGGAGGGCGGGAAAAAGTGCGAACAACTGCCCCCCTCTGCTGGTACTGCTGCCTCTGCGGTGGTGGCTCTACAACCCAAGTCTTTGCCTTCTTGTGGACCATCACTGCGGAACTGTGCTCACGCTGGCGCTTCCTGTCTGCATCCCACTCTGCTCTGGCTGACTCCTGACGGATAGCCTGATCTACGAACTGTGAGAACATCGTGGGACTGCACTGAGTGAGCGCGTACTTGATCTCTGTGATGAGTCCTCCACGGAACCTCGCAATCTTCTTAGACTCTGTGCTGACCTCCTCTGGAGCGTACCTGGCTAGCCCGACGAAGACCAGGTTGTACTCCTGAACTGACCTGTCACCCTGTCTCAGAGCCAAGAACTCCTCACGCTTCCTGTCCATCAGGCCACTCGGAATATGCGCTGCTCTGAAGTCTGCGACGAAGTCTGCCCACGTGATGATAGCATCGCCCTTGTTGGCCTTGTAGGTATCGTACCAGCTGGCTGCTGCACCCTGAAGCTCGAAGGAGGCGAAGGTGACGTAGTCGACAGGTCTGACGGTGCTAGCATAGAAGTGCTTCTTGATCTCTGCGATCCAGTCATCCGCCTCCAGCGGGTCTCGAGCCTCGGAGAACCCGCAGGGGTTGATCGCGAGGAACTGCTGCAGTGTGGTGTACTGTGGTCGATCACTCCCCTGGGCACTCTGGCTCTGCAGCATCTGTACGATCGCAGCTGTGCCCTGAGCCACTGCGGCTACAGCCTCCCCAAGGATAGGGTTCTCTGGCGGCGGCATGTTCGCTCTTGGCATCCTGTATACAGGAACACTTATGAGAACATGGTTGAAACATAGAAGTAACCAGAAGATAAAGCAATATTGACAACAAAACTTTCTCACGAGGTATGAGAAAGCCGAAGGCTGAAATTCCACCAAGGCTAACCCGGAAAGTCGTAAGCTAGGTGCTACTGGAATCCCCAAACCAAGATCATCCGAATCCAAGATAATAATCTACTAGCGAGCACACAACAATATATACGAGCGGTTGGAAACCTGAACAATGAGACATCTTCCCTGAGCGGCCCGCCATCACGGTCGTCCATAGGGGAAAAGACACCACATCCATATTACCATAGGATGTCCGCCAATCCTGTATGGACGTTTCCCCTGGGGTACGCCGTAAGCGAGGTAGAGCAGTCAACCCCAAGTGGCGGCTCAGTGGTCTCAAAGACGCCAACACATCTCGTCGCTAGCAAAAAATTATAGAGGAATCGGAGCCTCATGTAAACGAGAACCTAGATTTGTTTTTGAAAGGGGATAAGTTACAGAGAGAAAACAACGTTTCACTTCCTCACGGAAAAGGGGTGGGAGGGTGGGGTAAGAAGAAAAAGAAAGAGTTCCTACTCTCCGATTCTCCTTAGTAACTACAAAATAGTTTCTAGACTCAACTTCGGCCAGTAAGGGGTCCTACAGTCAGTCCTGCTCTGATACCAAGTTGTAAGGCCCCCGGTGCGGTGCTAACTCGAGTTAGTCGCTTTCGCGTCCCGCTCAAGTTAGTAGCGCATAAAGAGCCACCGACTCACGACACTCGCACTCGTGTCGCTGCCGGATTCTCAACAACAAGTATAAGAACAAGAAATTTAACTAAGACATAAAAAAAATAGTCCAAGGCATACATCGCCGTTGGATAAATTATTACATCATCTCAGAGGTCCGTGGACCCAACAGTACATCATGCGACAAGCGGAAGACAATCACGACCGAGTACGGTCAAAAGCCAAATTGCCCTAGAGAGGGCTGTACATAAAGAGTCCACCAACGGATCGTCGAAGCCCAACTGTAGGATCTATTGAACGAGGTCGAACTCATCGTCATCCTCCGGGGGCACCTCCACGAAGTATCGTCCAGAGCTCGGGTCAAGAAAGTACTCCACTGCAGCGGCCGATCAGTCAAAACAGTAAAAGCACAAAAGTAAAACGGGGTGAGATTATATCATTACAGGATAATGACTTCCTACGGTAAGGCAAAGTAAAGGTAAAGGTTGCAGCCGCACTAGCATGTATGGTGGCTATCGTTCTATTAGAGTAGAGGTAAGATCCAAGAATAGCACGTGACATCGCGTCATAAGTCTGCTATCCACCTACTTACGTCAAGCATAACACAACCTGGATCTTCTCTCGGTCCCCCTGGACGAAGAAAAGCAACCAAGGCACTCACACGGTAGGCAAGTTTTAATTATGATTCAGATTGATGTTATTCTATGAACAAGGAGTAGGTCTCAAGTCGTCCATAACCCCGGACACGGCTTTTCGAAAAGATTTAACCCTGCAGGGGTGTACCAACTGCCCATCATAGGCTTCGCATGTACGCCCGGTTTCCACTTGGCTAGGTAAGCGCCTGAAACTCCGGAACGTCAGAGTCCCTCTAACTAACAACGCACGATTCCGGGTGGCCCCCGGTGAGTCGATACCCAACTCAAAATCCGGCCGCGCTCTCGAATCGGCCTCTACCGTCTGGATGAGGTCGGGTTAGTTGCCCAAACAGATGTGGACAACCCCCTAGCTCCCTGGGCTGGACCAACAAGAGAAACCATGTCTCTGCTGGCCCGGGTTGTTTCGAAAACAGCTGGGGTACCAACCAAGCACACACACATTTGCAAAAGTAAAACAGCTCGGGCGCCACTAGAATTGATTGAAGCTAGGTAGGTAATACAAGGGGACCCCATAGAATCCCACACACGATTAGGCTCGCTCGTCAAGAAACACAATACCCGGAACTCGGGACCTAGGTGACTCAAATGGAACAAAACACATGGCGGGAACAGCCTGGTCTCCCATCTTTCGTCAGGTATAAATTAACATCTTAAATATAATAAATAGCAACCAACTTCTTTAAATAACATGATATCCCAAACCAAAGCATTAGGGTAAGCAGCAAGTTTTCCTACTCATACTAAGCAATGGCTGAGCAGCGGTAACTTAGCAATACAAAGTTTTGCTGGGATGTGGGATCATGGCTGTTTGGGTTTTTGGAAGGTGGCATACTCAAAGTGGATAGGATCAAACAAATGTTCTAGGCTACAGCTAAGCAGGTAGGCAGAAAGGTATCAAGTAATGGTATGAATCTTCCCCTTGCCTGGGTAATCGGTCGTCGTAGTAGACGCAGCAGGGTCCTCGGGCTCGGTGTCGGAAACCTCCACGTAAGTCTCCTCGGCGGTCTCAGGTGCTAACGTAAGGTACCGGCAAGAAAAGGCACACCAGTAAGTATTGGGTGCAATGCACAGGCAAGTATGATATGGGCAAGTTTAATTTGACATGCTGTGACCCTATCTAGTCAATTTAAATGAAGGTGGCGACGACACGTCAACAACTTCATATGCAATTTATTTACGTAAAGATGGCTTTGGTCTTAGCCTTATTTTAGGTGTAAGTAACATGTCAACATGGCATGAACAACAAAGCATATAACATAAATAAAACAACGTGAAAAGTATTCATCGATTCCGGAGACGGAGTAGGTGTCGGTGAAATTGACACAAGGAAGGTGCAACAAAGTTGGCAACCAGCCACTTGCATATGACAATATGTTAGGGGCTGACTTTGAAGAAAGATGATTGAAGATGACATGAAACAAACTTGAAAAGGACTGATGATCATCATTTCAAAATGCACTGAAGTTGAAATGATGCAAGAAGAAAGACAGATGACTCTGGATCAGGTGGTCACACCTTGTTCACATGAGTTGCACAAAACCTCATGAGGACATCACCATTGCAATCCTTGCAGAAAACTACCCCAAAACCATATATAATATGGTACCAGTTGAGTTTGCAAACACAGTAGCAGTTTCAGCTGGGGTTCAGGGGGCTGAGTGTAAAAGTTACACTACATGCATTTGGAAAAAGCTCAAATGAGTAAATCATCATCACCATGCAACTCCTTGGAGGAAACTACCCAAATTCCATATATGGCATGGGCAATTTTGAGTTTGGGCAAACTTGACAAAAACAAAGAAATGAAAAGGGGCTTATTTGCAAAATGACCACACTTCAATTTTTTAAAGGGGCAAAATGCAAAATGGACCTCACCATCGAGATCAATGGGTGAAGCTACCCCAAAAACATATATGGGATGCCCCTTTTTGCAAAAGATGGCCAAAACAGATTTGAATTTGAATTCAAATTCAAATTTGAATTAAACCAGAAAGAAAAATAAAAGAAAAAGGGAAAAGAAAGTGGCCCAAGCTACATGGGCTAGCCTCGGCCGCACAGGGCCCAGCTTCACTCTCCACGGCCTGGGTGGCTAAAGCCCCTGTTCTCTGAACTTTGCGAAACACTGAAGAAAAAGAGGGCCCTTTCTGAACCCGACGGCGGTCGCGAGTTCAGGCGAGCCTCAGCTCGAGCTCCGGCACTCCTCCGACGAGTCCTGGCATGGAACCCCAAGAGGGCACCTACCTCAGCATCTAGGCATCGGCTCGACCCCTACTTCCCCCTGTACACGCCGGAATCGACACGGGTTCAGAGGCGCGGCGACCTGCTCCTGCAGACGCAGTTGCACGCGGCTCCGGCGATCTTCAGGCGACCCTGGCGTCACGCACAGAGCACCCCAGGCCACGCCACGACGAACTACTCCAAGCGGGGACATCCCTCTACAGATCCACGCCTGGATCGGGGCCCCTAGCTCAACTACGGCGACGCCAGCTTCATCTGAACTTGACGGCGACGCAGCGGCTCTGACAGACAGCTTCAGACAACGGCGACGCTGCGCAACTGCGTGCAAAAGGCGAGGCCTTGCGCGCCATACGCGTGCTCTGGGAGACCCTAGAGCGTGCGCAGAGCCACTCCCGACACGACTTGGCACAACGGCGCACGGAATTCGTCACCGGCGAGAGCTTGCGCGGACAGAACGCGGTCCTACGGTGCGAGCTACACGCGAGAAGAACGTGAGGTCAAGGACGGGTTGCAGCTCACCTAGGGGTGGCTGAAGGCGACGTCGACTGCACGGAGAGGAAGAAGGAGCTTGTCGTCGGCGTCGAGGAAGAAGACGGTCCGCGGCGGGCCTCTGCGTCGAGAACTTGATGGAGTCCTCCTGCACGGCCCTGCACGGCGAAAAGGGGAAGGATGAGGGCCTGGGAAGCTCCACGCGAACACACGGCGAAGGAGATGGACGGCACCACATCGGGATTGCTCACCGGAGTTGAACTGATGGCGGAACAGGGGAGGCAAACAGCGACGGCGAGCGCCGCGGCGAGATCTAGGAAAGGGGGAGCGGAGCTAGGGTTCCTCCCCGGAGGCGCCAGCTATATAGGGGCTCTCCCCTGGCCACGTCAACGTCGAGGCCGCCCTCGTGGCCGGCGGCGTGAGAGGCCTCGCCGGGGTCCCCTCCGGCCACGGTGTAAAGGTGGTGTGTCCGCGCCGTTGGATCTATCCAGCGGTGGAGACGCACCCCTGTATACCTCTTCGCTGCGGGCTGTAGCCCGAGAAGCACTGGGCCTCCTGGCTGGCTGGGCTTGAGGAAGAAAAAAAGAAGAAAACTGGCTGGCCTGCAGAGAAAAATCATCCAAATGCAAAACAGTACCATTTCTTATTAAAAGAAATAGCAAAGGGGTGTTTGGGGATTTTTGAGAAACAAACACAAGGCACAAAATTCCATGAACTTGAAAATATTGAACCTTGCATTATTCCTCAATTTCCAAAAGTGGTTTGGGCATTTTCGGCAACAACAAAATTGTGAGCTCATCTTGAATTCAAAATCACTTTGAACTAGAGCCCATATTTTTGGTGATGGCAAAAATGATTTGAGGTTTTTAAAACCCTTGCCATAACAAAAGAAATGGCTATGCCCAAATTGGGGTTAGGGAGAGCATGCATGCAACAACTAAAATTCTTCCAACACCCTTCTTGAACCATTTGGATGCAAAAACAAGCAAGCCAAATGGACCCCAATCCCAAAGCAAATTTAAATCACCACATAAAATCATAATGTTTAACATCATGAAGTTACAAAGTCAACAGACAAAGTACAATCTCAGGATGTTTTATAATTATTACACATGGGCTGTTACAGAGTCCACCCAGACTGCTTCACCGACCTTGAAGATGTCAATCAGGTACCAGAGAGCATCAACACCCCTATCCTGGCGAGCGGCAACATCCCGGGGCCGCCGCATACGCCGGGGAGGGATACGCACTGGATCGTCCGTGCGACGCCAAACCCGGAACTCTGCCATGTCGTTCCGCGCTGCCGTGGAGGCGTCCACCTTGACCACCACCCCCAGGTCATGGAGAAGAGTCTTCGCAGTGCGCTGCGTCCAAGTGTTTGTCGGTACGCCGCGGAGCGCCAAGGGGATGAGGAAGGGCATGGAGATGCCCTTGGCATTTGCCTGCCGCAACCAAGGCCGCAACACCAGGTCGAAGAGTGGAGTGCCCGCCCGGCACCGGCAGACCAGACTGTTCCGAAGCTCCACCGACCCACACAGCACGAGGTAATCCTCCGGGTAGAAGGCCCGAATCGACATGTCCGCCGGGCCAATGCCGAACTCAGCATGGATGGCCACCGCGGCAATGCCCAGGTCCACAGCGGGGCGCTGGCCGACGAAGGTGACCACCACCGCGCGAGCCAGCTCCTCCTCCAGGGCACGAAGATCCGGCCCACCCTCCAGGAAGCAGCAATCCACCACCTCGTCCGCCCAGCGCGCCGAGCTTTCCTGCGCGAACGGGACCAAGAAGACGGGATCGGCGATGCTTCCCGACGCCGCCGCATGCAGCTGCGGCCCCGAGGGCACAAAGAGGCGTGCCGCACCCGGCGGCGGGAGGCCCGGGGGTGGCGGTGGAAGTGGTTCCGACGACGGCGGCCCCAAAGGCGGCGGCGGAGGGAGCGACGCCCTGGTCGGCGGTGCGGGGAGGGGGGCTCCACCAGAGGGCCCCTAGCAGGGCGGAGCGGCGGCGAGAGGCGAGCCTCCTCCGACGAAGGGCTGCGAGTGCGAGGCCGAGTGCAGCCGCGGGAGATATGGCCTCGCTCCCCGCAACGCATGCACAGCGGCGACCCCTCACACATGGCGGAGATGTGCCGCGCATCACCACAGTTGTAGCAGCAGCCGACGAGCTCGGCCGGCATCTTGTCCCTGGGGGCCGCGAGGTGGGGAGGATGTGCTGCCGCCCGGCCGGAGGAGACCGCCGCGGAGAGCGGGGGTGCGACCCTAGCGACCTCTGACTAGAGTTGATTATACAAAGCCTCGGCCCCGCCACCGTTCCCCTTGAAGGTCCAGCCATGCTGCCCTGCACAATAGGGCCTCGGGCTGTGCCGACCACCTCAGGCACAATGACGAGAGAGCGCAGGGCCGGCCTTGGCGGGGGAGGAGGGGACGCCGATGGGGAACCAGACGAGGTTGCGGAGAGGGAGACCCGTGAAGCCATAGGGGACGCTGGCGCCGGAGTGGAGGCCGGCGGGATCTGGTGCGCGCCGAGGCCGGAGTGGCCGGCAGCGCAGCGGGGAGCGGGGAGCGGGATCCAAGGATTTCTCACACAAGGCATTCATTTTGTATAGCTAGAACAACGTTCAACAATTGATGAGCATTGTTTTTAGAGCAGTGCTAGACGACGATTTTCTGTACGACATATGTACGACACTGCTTAACCACTGTTGGATCAAATCGATGCATCAGCAAAAATGGTTGGATCACACCGTCGGACAGGAATCGTACATATAAAATCGTACGCAGAGCAGTTTCGTTGTTTTTAGCACATCGGTATGCATCGCTAAGAAAAGAAAGAATCCGCGGATAAATTAATACAATCACAACGCAAATGTCTTCATATATTATTGAAGAATTATTTGAGGTTAGTGAACTTTAATTGTTACTTAATATCTTTATTGCTTTTTTTATTTTATTAACTATGCCTATGACGGTTGCATCTGCGGAAAATAGCTTCTCCAAGTTAAAATTATTAAATAATTATATGATGTAACAATAATAGGGAGATTAAATGATTTGGCTACATTATGCATTAAGAAAAGGTATTGGATGAATTAACATCAACTCCATCATAAGTAATTCTGTTTCGGTGAATATTAGAAATATTTTTAAGGTAATATATAAAATTTATTTGATATGCATACTAATTTTATATGCATGTTATTGTATTGATATTTTTTCATATATATTCATTGTTATTTTTGTAAATGTATATATTAAGGGGCCCGACTTTTAGTTTCTCCTCGGGCCCCCAAAATCTCAGGACCGGCCCTGAGGCCACCATCAGGGCAGTGGTCTCGTCTCTAAAACATAAAATAAGCAAACGTGAGTATAAATACGTACTCAGCAAGACTTACATCAAATCTATACTATTCATGCTCAAGTTTCAAGGTAAAGGTAGGTGGGGTTTGTAATGCAGAAGTGTCAGCTTTGACTTGGCTAAACTGTACTACGATTTCCAGAATGAGGTAAGAAGCGTACTCGAGTCCATCTATCCAAGTCTCCAATAAATACACCACTATAGGTTCTTCCTTGACTTGCCACGAGGAAGCAAACCATATCACTCACAATTATCTTGGAAATTTTAGACTAACCGTTCAAGTTGCCTAATGATCAAGTATAGGTATCCAAGTAGTCCATAACCGCGGACACAACTATCTGAATAGTTCATTAACCCTGTAGGGGTGTACTGCTACACACACACATCAGGTACCGCCTAGGAGTGGACCCTTCAAGCGAGTACCGGCGAGGATGTTGCCACAACACTTCACTCACAGCACCATATCTAGTCCTAGGAGTCGCCTATTTGAGTTAGGACCGCACTCAGAATCTGACCGATTTTTCTGATGCAGACTCAAACGTTGTGTGACTGCCATCATGCTCAACTCGATCATGATCACTTGATTCAGCTAAGCCCACAACCTACGTCCACCACTTACCATGATTCACCTTCTTGAGATCATTAAAGTTAAAACTACTTACGACTCCTGGACCTGGTCCGGGTTGAGTTACTAGGCCGAGAAGGGTCAGTGAGTCCAATGTGTGGTCGTACTCTTAGTATTGGATATCAACAAAAGAACTCAGGCTTAAGGCAATGTTCAACAAGACAACCCACTGTGTACTCCTACACAGTTTCTCAATGTTCACCTTGTTTAGGTCAAATTCACCAACACATTACCACCATCATCAACATGATCACTACCATCCCGGCTCACATAAGAGTAACCTCATATAACTCTAAGCATGTAGTAAGTTGTAACAGTTTCAGGGACCACATGATCAACATTCAACTCCTAGATCTGCTTGGTCATGCAAAGGAATGAGTTCAACTATGTGGTAGAAACACATCATAGTGACATCCTAAACATGCATAAGCGAGAGCAAGGGGGAAATGGTATTTTATAGACATGATCAATGAGGGTTTGCTTGCCTTGCTGACGAGGTTCGTACTCGGAGTCTTCAATGCGGGGGTGTACTTCGGTTCCAGTTCCACTTCCATTCGATAGCAATTAACACAAAAAGTAGGAATCAATATGAATGCAATGATCAAGAACATGATAAGATGTTATTATATGGTGTACTTGGTTCTGTTGTGTTGACAATTCCATTCAATTAGAGTGTATTGCATTGAGAATGCAAATTCAAACTCCAAATTTGAATGCAAAAGGTTCCACATGCACATTTGATGTCGCTGCCAAACTTTAAAGTGTTCAAACATGAAAGCAAATTGCATAATCAAAATCGTTGAAATTTTCAGAGAAATTTTCATATAAAAACATTTTCATTGGATTTATAGATTAAAAGTTATAGCATTTTCTATTTTCATCTTTTTTGAAATTATTTTTATACAGAAAAATCCTTTACTGCTTTAGCATTGCATCATGTTGATGCAGGGGGGTTGATTGGTCAAATTTGATAGTGGGTGCCAGGTGTCAGTGGTTGTGGGTGTGAAAAGCCATCGTTAAATTAAACTCAATTTAATTAGTGGGCTGGCCCCACATGTAAGTGGTACTGAGGTGATTAACAAGGGGGGTTAGGCCTAATGACAGCCACGTCGGCACGCTTGCCGGCGGCTCAACACTGGTGGTCACAGACCACGGCGGAACCCACACGGGCGGCGGCTTGGGCCACCGTTTGGTGCGCCAAATGCACCAAACGCAAGACCTCGCTCGCGCGCGTCGTCTGGGAGCAAGTGAGCGGCCAAGGGGTGGCTGGAGATGAGACCGGCGACGAGCTTTGCGGCGGCGGTGCTCGGGTTCGCCTGGGAAAAGTCGACTGGGGTTCGGCTTCGAGCGCAAAATGAGGGGAACACAAGGGGAGCTCTCCCTGAGCACACGGCGAAGGCCGGAGGGGTCGGAGAGGCGCCGGAGGCAGCGAAATTGACGATGGCGCGCGACGGTCGTAGACAAGGAAGATGATGAGGGCGTCATTGTCTGGGCTCTTCTCATTGATTCGCTCGACGGAGTGGTTGAGGGCGTCCCTTCAAAGCTCCTGGACATGGAGGTGCGATAGTATAGCTTCGTTGGTCGCGGTGGCACACGACGACGTGATCCGGGCGGGATCGGTCTAGGGTTCCAGAGAGAGAGACGAAAGGGGAAAGCGATCTAGGAGAGGGAAAAGTGAGAGAAGGCTCCCAGTCTTGTGGTGGAGAGGGGATAAGTTCAAGGGGGGGGGGGCTCGAGACGAGGCACCAGGAGGTGGCGTCGACGGTCGTCGAACGATTGTCACTGACACATACAGTGAAGATGTGCGCGAAGAGCTGGTTCAAGAGGTGGGCCGGCCCAAGCGACTCCTGCGCCCTCCTGCTCGGCTCGCTGGGCCCAAGTGGCAGCTGAGTGCTACTTATACCTAGCCCGTATAACGTGTGGGCGACGGGCGATAACGTATAGGATAGCCCCGTGTGGCTGGCGTGTGTTACATAGTTGTTATCCCCATCTAAGAACAACTTCTCTTCCTCCTCCTTTCTCCTGCTAGTTGTCATTTGAATCTCTGTGATCCCAAGCGAGTAATGGATAAATAGACTTAACAATCTGGTATCAGAGCCTCTCAATCCTGGTGCTACCTAGCCATCCCAACCACACCCGCCTCGCCGATCGATGACGTGTCGAAGCCATAGATCGAATTCCGCCCGAGACGAAGGCGATCTATGATATCCTTCGCGCTGATTTCGACGCCACCACTGCTGAGCGCAACGAGGAGATGGTAGCCTCCCTCACCAAGTTGGATTTTCTTTCGGGCCGACTCGACGACGTCAAGCTCTCCATCGACGTTGATCTCGACGAGCTGCTCAGTGAGCTCAGGGATCGGGCTTCTTCGACTACGCCAACCTCGCCCACGGAGGACTTTGGCCAACAACAAGCGAGCAAGCAAGCCTTCACTTACAATGGGGGTAGTGGACTTCGACTCGACGAGGATCCGAGGCTGAAAGTGCAATCATGTCCTTGATCATATTTTGATGTTGATGTAAATATACATATAGGAGACTAATAATGTTTGTCAAGTATATCTCAGGCATTAGTCCTCGGATCGTTGTGCTCGTGGATCATGGACCATTGCTATTATCAATGTCTCAAGATATGGAACCAACGAAGTTGAAGCATAAGCTTTTCCCGTTATTCTTGAGTATAGGGATCCCCGCACTATTAAGAGGGGATCAGTGGGGTTGTGTTTAATATTTGCTCAAATCTCTTTAAAACAACACATCACAGATTAAATCTAAAAAATTAACTCTGTCCTCACTTACGGACGTCCGACATGTTTCGGACATCCGAAACTTCACGATTTCGGACGTCCGACATCCCGCTGGGAGAGTTTATTTGGCAAGGTCAGTAGACCTGCAAATTTTTCTGGACTTCCGACGTGTTTCAGACGTCCGAAACCCAACCGACGTCCGACACTTCGTGACACACATTATGCTCAAAAGGTCAGTAGGCCTGCAAAATCGGGCGGTCGACTGACAGCTTTCGGACGTCTGATACTTACTTCACAGGCTACTATCCAGCACACCTCGATGTGTTCCTCAAGAACATCTCATACATCTGACATATTTCGGATGTCTGATAGTTGGATTTATGACGTCCGACTTCTGACGGACGTCCGACAATTGCATAGCTGAATGCCCCAACGGCCCTTGGACTATAAATACCCCATCACACCCACTTGTGAGGGTTGACCACTTCACTCCAATCACTTATAAGAACACAAGTGCTCGCTCTCACTCTCACCTTCACCAAATCTCAGATCCCGGAGAGATTCTTTAGAGTTCTTGTCGGATCTTTCACTCAATGATAGATCCAGCCCTTCCCCATCTTTCAACCAAAGCAAATCGCGTTTTGAGAAAGTCTTGAGCATTCCCCATTTATCTTGCTACTCTTGTAGGTTGGAGACTCCTAGGAGGGTAGGAGTTTCTTCGGAGAGGAATCGACCATTGTGATTACCCCGGTTGAGTTTGTGAGGGTTTGGTGACCACCTTTAAGGTCAACCGGTAGTGGTTGGGAATCGCCTTCGTGGTGATATCTCAAGGGGAATAGAGTGGGCCTTCGTGCCGTTCGTGTGCTTTCGTGGTTTCACCCACTCTCTCCAAACAGTGAGTAGTTTCCCTCCAAGGAAGTGAACATCGGGATACATCATTTTCTTCACGTCATTCGGTTATCCCTACTCTTTCCCTTTTTACTTGCTCTACCTTGTTGTTACCTTGTTGTTTATCCCTCACTAGCTTCATTATATTGTTCTTGTTGTTTACCTTATCTTATCTAGTTCATCCTTGCAATGGTTAGGCCCATTTTCATCTTCCGCACCTTTGCCTAAAATTGCTAAGTAGTGTTAAATTTTTTAATATAACCTATTCACCCCCTCTAGGTCTATCTCGATTCTTTCAATTGGTATCAGAGCCTCGTGCTCTAATCTTGTGGCTTAACCGCCGTAGAGCAAGATGACCAAGGACGACAACCCTGAAAGTTCGGGTGCCTGCGTGGAGGAGATCGCAGTTGCTGCGGATGCCGCTCGTTTGGAAGATAAGAGATTGGCTGTCGAACGAAGAGAATCGGCACCACTTGCGGTTCCCCCCTCCATGGGGAATGTTTCTATTGAGATTGAGGATGTGACACCCTGGTTTTCAAAAACTTTTCTTTGCAAAAGCATTTGGCTTATTTCTGGAATTTGCCTTTTTGCTCGGTGTTTTGCAACTCTTTTGGTCTTAAGCACTTGGGCATATTTTTATTTCTTGGCCCAAGTGATCTCAATCCATCTCTCTAATTGCCAAGATCAAGCTCTTATCTTTTATCTACTACCCATATTTTATTTCCCCAAAAATATTACTTTTTCATTAAACGAATAATCCTTTTCCTCCTTTGGTTATGAAGCAACCTTCATTTCTGTTGCTCCATTTGGCTTGAATTTTTTTATGCTGGACTCCCTTGACATGCCACATTGATCTATGCAAAAATATCACCAAGTCCAGTACATATATTTCTCTCTAGAAATTCTTTTCCACTTCTGGTCAGTGAGGCACTTTGTGAAGCAAGTACCCTGCAGGCTTGGCTATTGCCCTTGCAATTTTTACCACATGAGCACCCTCCTAGATAACCCATGCACACCAAATTTCAGCTAAAAAATCCCAGCCAAACTCTCTCCAGAGAATCCCAAAGTTTCTGTCCACAAAACCTTTTTGAAGCTGCCATATGCTAGACCCCTCCCCAAGCCATTCCCTTGAACACACACGCTACTGGACGTTCGAGCCGTGCGAAGGACATGTTTTGCACGCCCTGGCCACGATCAGTGCATGAGTGCACAGGGTGAGCACGCGGCCTGCCAGCCATCGTCGTGCTCTTGGCGTGCCCGAGTCGTCGCCATCACGGTCGTGCCGCGCCCCGAGAGCCCGCAGCTGCACGCTTGTGTCCGTAGCCCCTAGAGCACCTCCGCACGCCACCTGTCCCCGACCAAAGCCCCGCCGCTCGCCGCCACTGCTCGGCCCGCGTGCGCGCGCGACGACCACTTTAGCCGCCTTGACCTCGTGTTGTCTGTGGCTCCTTCTGCGCGTCCCCAGCATCACCGCGTCCACGCTCGTCACCTTTCCCAGCAAATACGCGCCGCCCGCCTCATAGCTCGCCGTCGCAGACCGTCACCTCGCCGTAGCCACTGTGACCCCGTGTTTCCGCTGTAGCAGAGGCATTGGAGGCAGCGGGCACACGTGCTTGACCTTCACTAGAACCCTCTAGACTGAGCGGAGCCGTCCCGAACTCGCCAAAACCACGCACTGCTCCGGCACCACCTTCCCGGCGGAGAGCTCGTCGGAACCCTGGCTCCCCCTATTTAAACCCCCGCCCCTTCGGTTTTGATCATCACAGTCCACTCACCTGCACTCCAATTGAGATCCCCCCATAGCTGCCCGGCCGGGGAGGCCCCAGACCTTGGATCCCACCGGAGCGACGCCGCGAGGTTGCAGCTCCGGAAAATCGCCCATGTTCGTCCCCTAGACTTACAAACACTTCCCCTAGCTTCACCCTGCTCCCGTGGTGCTAACGAAGTGCTCGAATGCTTGATTCCTTGCAGGAATCGCCAACTCCGACGAGCAGCACCACCGGCCACCGTTGGAGAAGACCCTAGCCACGCCGTCCGGCCTCCGTTCTCCGTGGTTCGCGTACGTAGCTGCTCCCCACTTTACGCTGCTTCATTTAGTGCCATCACTCGCCACCGTCGAGGCCTTAACGCAGGTGAACCACCTTGCCGGAGCCGTCGACCTCTGTTCCCTCCTCTTTCTCGGTTAAACCTGACAGGCAGGCTCGACCTGCCAGCCTCTCATATCTATTCCGAATCGTTTTCAAGTGGAGGCGCCCTGCTGAAATACGCCTTCGACGCGGCCCTCTCTGGATTCTCCAGAAATATAGCTTTAAATCATTTTAACTCAAATATTTGAACCAACTTTGACCACCTATATCTTTTATACTATAAGGCCAAATGAGTTTATTCTTTTTTTCTATGGTTTTGTCTTGATTTCCTCTTTAATATTGCAAAGTTTCATAGCTTTCTTCTCGGTCTAGGTGTACTGGACAGAAGGGATGCTTATTTTGTCTTATTTCTTTTTATTATTTGAAATTATTTCAGAAGGAAACAATTTGATTGCTGAGGCTCAGGAGTTCAGTGACACTCCAACTGACCAAGGCAAGCCACACCATCCATTTGCATGAAGTCATTTGAAGTTCCATGGGTTTTCCAAAATATTTCTAGCTCATTTAACTTGATAATATTTTGATGCTATTTAAATTGTTCATGATGTTTACACCATGCTTGGTTGAGGTGATATGCTAGAAATAATCATGTTATGTTCTCTAGTCATTATCATGTTCATGCCATTTAGATCATGTTCATGCTAGTAGCTCGTTCATGTTGATCGTATCCATGCTTATGTGTTGACCCTATGCATAGATCATGCCTTTATCATGTTCCTGTGATATCATGCTAGTTGTTGCACTTGCTTGGTAGTAGTGGTATTATCATGTTCATAATGCTATGATAGTTTCATGTTGCTATGGATTTGATCATGTGTGCTAAGTTAATAATGAACATGAGTTAACCGTTGACCACGTGCCACTGAACCGAGCTTTAATAGTGCAGCCACATTTGCCTGTATGGGCAGGACTTAGCTTGGTATATCGTAGTTCCTTTTACGGGTATCACCAAAGAGGGGAGGTTATGCGCGCGCGCTGCCCTGATCAGGTAGGCAGTGATAACGTTGAAATCCAGAATTGTTATGTTACCCGGGAGTGCCCGGTTGGGACCACGTTGTTTTCCACGTGTTGGCCGGTGTCTGGAGGACACAGGGATACCCAAGACGGGATGTCGGTGGTACCGTAGAAAGGTTACGCGGTAGACGGGTTTCGTTGGAGTAGTCCTAGTACGTTTGACAAGAAGCTCCATGGTGTGGGTAAAGTGCACAACCTCTGCAGAGTGTACAAATCTATTCGAATAGACGAGTCCACGGTATTGGGCAAAGTTCATACTAGGTCACACTATGGGTCAACATGAACCTGGTTTGATGATTGTGCTAAGTTGATTGGTCACGCGGTGATCCATGGAAGTTATTGGTTATGCGATGACCCGTTTGGTCATGCGATAACCCATGAAAGTTATTAGTCATGCGATGACCCGTTTGGTCATGTGATGACCGGATTGGTTGGGTGGCAACGCGATCACACCTAACCAGTTGAATGGGAATGCGACGACCCATATAAGTTGTTGGTCATGAGATGACCCGTAACCCGAATGTTGAGTCTTTAAGGACTCCGAGGTAAGCTGCATGATCATGCGATGATCATGACCGTGGTTGCTTTGCACTAGTCGTAACCTTGGTAGTATGCTAGACTTGTCATTATTGCCTTGCTTTCATTGTAATTGCCATGCTCTTGGTGTGCTCCAATGACTTGGCTGTTGTGAGCTTGCAAGTACATTCAATGTACTGACCTGGCGTGTCATGCCAGATGCAGGAGAAGAACTACCTGGAAGTTCTGGTGTTTCGTACTAAGAGAACTAGGCCGTGTCCCAGCAGTGTCCCCGTGGAGTGGAGCTCCATCACCCCGTTATTCCGCTGCCCAGTAGTTTCTTTTTAACTCGTATCGAGGCCTTAAGATGTGACATAAATAATGTCAATATTGTCACCGCATGCGATGTGATGCCTTGACTCGTAGTATCATGTATCCCGAACCTATGTACCTGCATAATTATCAACGAATGTGGTTGTTTCTGTACCAATATGTTGTGCATTGCCAAAAGACATGATCTCTGGGCTGGCAATGTGAGGTAAACCGGTTGCTCTAAGCCGAGGTGCCACAGTGATTGGTATCAGAGCCGCGCTGACTGTAGGATACACTAGTTAGCTCGTGCGCTAGATTAACATTAATTCTAGAGTCTTGCTTGTTTTGTGCACCCTGCTTGATGCATTGGTTGATCGCACGACATGCATATAGATGCATTGGTTTTTATTATTAACGACTAACCATGTGAGTGCAGATGGCACCTGTTCCATACCCCTTTGAGTATGCAGGATCATCGTCCAACTTTCCGACGCTGCTTCGCAACATTTGGCTTCGTCTTCACCCGCAGGGAGAGGACCTGGCGTACCAGGTGTATCACGAGAAGCTGGCGGACCACATTCACGAGTACCGCGCCGAGGTGTTCCTTTTCACGAGTTCCCCGATGGGCAGCCTTTCATGTTCGACGTAGGGAGGACCTGCTTCCACTCCCGAGAAGGCTGTCCAGTTTGCTGCTGTCGATGCTCTCCTAGATCTGTGCCAGCAGGAGGTCGAGATGCAGGTTCATCCAGTTTTCTTTTACTACCCCACCCTGTGTCATACAGGGCGATTCATTTTTCCACCTGATGATCCCGTCGGCGACCGGGCCGCCATCCACCTCTCTCTCTATATATGAATGCTGAGTATGAGTTAATCTCCATATTTGCAGAGGAGCTCGCTTCTCTTAGTGCAGTCCAGTCTCCACCTCCCTTTCCACCTGCCACATTTGCACTGATGCCGACCCCACCTTTTCCACCTTCACTCATACCGGAGGCTTCAGTGGGACATCCAAATGTTCTAACTGTCACTCGCCGCAAGACCCCAGCTGAGTCGGTCGCGTTGATTTCCACCCCTGCTGCTCCGATGCTTAGGCGTCGTACTCCCCCTCCTTCCGAGGGAGAGCCTTCTCGTTAGCGTCGCCGTGTTTCCTTTGACTCTCGTAGCACGATCCATATCGTTAGTTCCGAGGATGACTCCGAAGACTCCTCTGAGTGTCGGTGCCCGTTTCACCCCCGCGCCTAGAGCGACTTTCGAGTAGCAGCATGAGTATGATTCGCATCTACCGTAGTGTTATGCATGTTGTCAACTGCCGTATGATCAGTACTAGTCATGCTACCTCCTATTAGTGTGCCATGTATGATGTCGAACTTCTATGTATAATTATGTGTGTTCGTCTCTCTTTGCATTCGGTTATCTTTTGGTGTCACCTTTAACATCTTTTCCCCTGATGATTTTTGATATGGTGTAGGTGACTCAGATGGACCCTTTCTCACTTTCTTTTTAATAATGGCACCATACATGGTTCTGAGCTGATTCGTTTTCGGCCGTCCGGGGTGGATGCCTACTTTATATTTCTCTTTTGAACAGTCGTCCCGTGTTCTGAGCTGTTTTCTCGGCCATCTCGGGCAGTTGTTGAGTTTATTTTCGCAGTGACGACCCTATGTTCTGAGCTGCTTTCTCGGCCATCTTAGTGGACCTATGCATTCTTTTTATCAACGTTGTCTCATGCTCTGAGCTGATTCTTGGTCGACCGTCTTGAGCAGTGGTTGAGTTATCCCAGTAAATGCCCCAGATCAGAGTTGTAGAAACCGCTTTGGTGGCTACTGGTTTATTTGTTGGTTTTGAGCAAGGATTCAGAAGATCATCGACGACCATTAAAATTTGTGAACTTCTTATCGAAATGTGTCCCCTCGTTTTTCCCTTTATGGTGGTTGCTCATTATATTGGTGCTTTACATTGGGAACGGATATAGGATGAGAAGAGGTGAAGGCAGCCACCATGGTGACGACACCCCCGTTCGTTGATCCGCCAGGCGAGCCGGAAAGTCGCTAGAACCGCTACCACCTCATCCAGAACAGCTACCAACCACAAATCAGATTATGAAGATGTTTGAGGAGAAGAGGAATCAAGAACTCATGGAATTTTTGAAAAGTATGAAGACTATGGCGGGACAGAATCAGAACCAAGGATCCCGTTCTAAGCTATCAGACTTTCAGCGAACCCCCCACCAAGTTTTAACCAGGCAGATGACCCCTTGGAAGCTGATGAATGGCTGAGGACAATAGAGAAGAAATTGGGGATTGCCCATTGTGAGGAATCTGACATGGTATCATTTGCCACCCACTATCTTGAAGGATATGCAACTATTTGGTCGGACAACACCAAGGAAGTATGTCCTCCAAAAGAAGACATCACTTGGGAAAAATTCAAGGAGAAGTTTCGGACATACCATATCCCCACAGGAGTGATGAAGGTTAAACAGAGGGAATTCCTTGCTCTTGTCCAAGGCAACTCTTCCGTGACCGAGTACCTGAACAAGTTCAACAATCTCTCAAGGTACTCAATCCAAATGTGGCCACTGAAGATAGGAAAATAGATCGCTTCCTTGGCGGACTCAATGCCACTCTTCGTTGCCAACTTAGTATGTTGGATTTCCCGGACTTCCAGACTCTTGTCAACAAGGCTCTCATAGAAGAATGTCAGCACAAGTCCGCCAATGTGCACAAGTCTGGATATGACGACTGCAAGCGCAAATATGAAGCCAATAAGGTCGACAATGAGCCGTTCTCTCAGAAGCAACGCACTTGGCAGCCACTCAGAGCGGTTACAAGCCTGCCTGAAACAATGGTAACGCCGCAACTAACAAGCCGGAAGGCCAGGAGAAGACCTACCTCAGAAACCAGGTGAGGGTAGATTGTATGGGCAACAACACTTGCTTCACCTGCGGAAAGCGAAGGCACTACTCCAGGCAATGCCCCCCCAAGATGGGAAAACCAGCACTGCAAGTCAACACCCTTGGGCGTCACCCCAACCCAGGCTATCAGCAAGGTTAGGTCCATCACATCTCGGCCGAAGAAGCCCGCGAATCCTGTCGTGGGAAATTCACGGCAGATGTCCGTAGAGTCGGACTTATCATGGGACCTTTGCTGCGAGGCTTATTCGAGGAGAGAGTCGACATAGACACGGGACTCGGCGGTTTACCCAGGTTCGGCCCCGTCGATGCGGTAAAGACCTACTCCTGCTTCTTGACTATTGTGGGATCGACTCCTCAATAGGAAGAGCCGATCTGATCGGTTACAGTGATGATGTTTCGCAACCTTAGTCTCGTGGAGATCTAGGTTATAGCGCGAGTTGTCTAGTCCTGGCTTGAGGTCAGTTCTGGCTCTGGCTCCCGTGGATCTCGGATTATAAAGGTGCCGGGCCCCGGGATTCTGAGAGTCCGACTCCTACACGATGTGGAGTTCTATTCTACTTTACAAGTTTGCTACGTGCTATACAAGGTAAGTCGAATTCCTTCTAGGGCTTCAATCTTCACGCTTGGCACGTCAGGCTCCCGGCCGGGTCTTCTTAGTGGGCCTTCGTATGTAAGTCGTCCCAGAGGTTTCTAATGCCGGGTCTATGGGCCTGATCCATCGCCCCAACATTAGCCCCCAGGATTGTTGTGATGCTTTAGTCTTCACAACAATCTTCTTTATTTTCTTCATTGCCGCCGGCTCTTCATGGATCAAGGGCCGACTTTACTCTTGCCGTTGATTGGGAGTCGGAGTCGTCTCTCTTCAATCTTGCTTCGATTCCTTTATTTACATGAAGTCGACTCTTCTGGTTGAGTCATCTATCATTTGATGCTTACTAGGAGTCGATGCCAACTCTTTTTAGCTTCACATATCCTTTTACTTGAAGATTTTTCTTTTGACCTTTGGTCAAAGATCCGATTTTGTTTTTATGATCACGCTGCCCGAAACGCCGGTTGGAGGCATTGATGTTTGTAATGGGAATTGAGGAGTCTTTCTATAAATGCTATCTACCACGGGTAGTTATCCCGTATCATTCATGGTATTAATTGATCCTCCCCATGAATCTACTATATATATCCCTTGGATAGTTTTATCTTTCAAGCACATCTATCTTCTTCATTCTCTTCCTGTTTTCCCCATGGCACCTAAGCTAGAAGCCTCTTCTCCTTTGGCATCCAACGAGCCCGATCCCCGTGCAAGTACTCGAGGTCGCGACCGTGGTCGTGGCCCTGGGCGAGGTCGTGGCCGTGGTAGAGGTAGAGGTAGAGGAAGAAGTACTCGTGCTGTCTCTCCTTCCGAATCTCCCCCTTCTTCTCCTGAGAGAAGTGAGTTCTTGGTTTATATCCAGACGATTCGACGCTGGATCAAACTTCCTAAGTCCTTTACTCAACTTGTGATTGACTCAATGCCTTCGGGTCTTTGGCTCCGATCTGATGGATGTCCTCATGGGCCTGTCTGGGTGATGGTTAGATTTTCTAGCCATGGCACCATGTTTTTTGAGAAGGGTTGGAAATTTTTTCTTCGATCTAGGAATATCTCAAGAGGAGACACCATTGTCTTCAGATTTGATGGTGAAGATACCTTGTGGGCTAGGATCTTTGACTCGGATGGAGACCGACTCTGCTGTTGTATGGAGAACTCCAGCGATGAAGAACTCCTTAGTGAAAAAGAAGCTTCAATGGAAGATGAAGCCGACTCTGAAGAAGATGTCTGAAGCTGTAGATTTTTATTTTTAGTAGAATTTTGCCGAGTTTGGCTTTTTCTTGTAAGGTTGTCTCCTTTGATGTAAGACCCAGTTGGTTTGATAAATGAAAATTATGAATTTTCATTGAGTCCATGAGCCCACGAGTCGGTTTTCTTCCTGACTTCGAATATTTTTCAAGATGTATGGGAGCCGATTATTTATGATAGTGTATGTATCTGTAGCCCCCTGAGTCGATTCAGAATAGTTGAGTATTGGTAATCGACTCATAGGATATATCGACTTGTAGCCCCCATGGGATGGTGTGGTCACGTTTACGTGCCGTATCGGGTCATCAAAGAAGTGTTGCTTCTCAAGAGTTGGTATAATTATCATGGAGTTTGAGCCGATTCATCGAAGAAGAAGTTTTGCGAAGTGTTACTTCCCAACAGTCGGTGTATGCATCTGGGTGCTGTTCGGAGTCTTTTGTTCGAAGTCGACTTTATGTATGGCGAGAGCCGTTGCGACCGAAGCCGATTTTAAGAATGCAGAATATGCAATGTAAAAGGTATAGTACCCATGAGTCGGCATGTGTGTCTTGACACACTGCTGCATCACATAGAGAAATTTTTCGAGTTGTAGTCCCCATGAGTCGGTGTGAACATCTTTTGTGTCATACCGAGTCATAGAGAATTTTTAACTATAGTCCCCATGAGTCAGTATGAGTATCTTTTGTGTCATACCGAGTCATAGAGAATTTTTTGAGCTATAGTCCCCATGAGTCAGTATGAGCATCTTTTGTGTCATACTGAGTCGCACAGGTTTAATGCTCAAGGTGCATCTTTGGGATGACATATAAAATGAAAAGAGTATGTGATGATGTTAATGTATGCAAAAAGAAAGTATGAAGGCTCATATAGAAGTCGACTCCAGTTTTAACACGCCTTATCTTCTCGTTGAGATAGACTACTGGGTTATCTGTGAATCGACACTTCTCTGTAAGCCAGGAACATATGACTAGCATTCCCTGTACTTAAGACTAGACTCGGTAGGCATTGCTGTAAGCCCCCAAGGTATTTAGACTAAGCCGGGTACACGTAGGTCGTATGAGTTTAAGCTATACATGCCAAGGCGTGTTTAGCCAGTTTATGTATATGCCGGGATTTCTTCGGATAAGAGTCGATGAGTGACATCGAGCTCCCCTACTGCCCCTGAATAAGCTTATACACATGTGATTTTTACATATATATGCCGAGTTTTCGGATAAAGAGTCAATGATTGTCATCGAGCTCCCCGATTCCCCTGAATAAGCAATATACATGCTCAGTACCAATAGAGAGGTTGATCAAGCCCCCAGGTCTCTGAGATATAATAATGCGAAATATGTAATGTATGATGCAAAAATAAATAACATGAAAGAAAAACGTAAAGAGGAGTCGATATGGCGAGAGCCGGTGCGACAAAAAGTCGACTTAGTTATATGTGGCGAGGGCCAGTGCGACGAAAGTCGACTTATGCATATTTTGATGGCGAAAGCCGGCACGACGAATGTCGACCTATATATATGTTAATATGGCGAAAGCCAGTGCGACGTGTGTCGACTTAGTTAATGCTCCTGTTCTACTCAAGTGTAATATGGACGGAGTTGTGCGATGTTCCACGGCCTGGGAGTCTCCTCCATGCTTGTGCGCGTGTCTGCCTTCTCGCGTATATCCACTAGGTATTAGGATCCATTGTACAACTTCTCGCTGACCACGATCGGTCCTTCCCAAGGAGAAGATAACTTGTGCATTCCATCTCTTTTCTGTATGAGTCGGAGCACTAAATCACCTTCCAGGAAAGTCCGACTTGTGATGCGGCGGCTATGGTAGCATCGCAGATCTTGTTGGTAAATAGCCGACTGAGCTGCAGCCAAATCTCGTTTTTGAATATCCAAGGCATCTTGTCTTGCTTTCTCGTTTTCGGCTTCTATATAAGCAGTGACTCGTGGTGAGTCGTGACGTATGTCACTTGGGAGGACGGCTTCCGCTCCATAGACTAGGAAGAAGGGCGTATAGCCTGTCGACCTGTTGGGAGTCATCCTGATGCTCCATAATACTGAGGGTAACTCCTCCTCCCAGCAACCCGGCGTCCTATTCAAGGGGACAACGAGTCGGGGTTTGATGCCTCGGAGCAACTCTTGGTTGGCTCTCTCGGCTTGTTCGGTGGACTGTGGGTGAGCCACTGATGCAAGGTCGAGTCGGATGTGCTCATTCTGGCAGAATCGTTGCATAACCCCTTCTGATAGGTTAGAACCATTATCAGTGATGATGCTGTGGGGTAGCCGAATCTGTATATGATCTTTTTCAAGAATTTTAGTGCTGTCACAGCGTCACATTTGCTGACCGGCTCGGCCTCGACCCATTTGGTAAACTTATCCACTGCCACTAATATGTGGGTATTTTTGTTGGCTGACCTTTTGAAAGGTCCCACCATATCAAGTCCCCATACTGCAAAGGGCCAAGTAATAGGTATCATCCTGAGTTCTTGAGCCGACACGTGAGCTTGTTTTGCATAGCGCTGACATCCATCACATTTCTTGACTATGTCCTCTGCATCCGCATGAGATGTGAGCCAGTAGAAGCCATGTCGAAAGGCTTTAGCTACAAGCGAACGAGAGCCGGCATGGTATCCGCAATCTCTAGAGTGTATTTCGTTGAGGATGGCTCTACCTTCTTCTGGTGAGACACATCTCTGAAAAACATCTGCGGCACTCCGCCAATGTAACTCACCATTGATGAGTACAAAGGGTTGGCTTCTCCTGACGATATGTCTGGCCAACATCTCATCTTGAGGAAGGATTCCTCGAGTCTTGTAATCCAAGTAAGGTACAACCCATGAGGGTGTAGCATGAATTGCAGCAACCAAAGTCGGATCTGGATCCGGCTCTGCTATGTCTTGCTCTGTTGGTGGTCTTACAGACGGTTTTGTTAGAACATCCAGGAATACATTTGGAGGGACCGGCTTTCGCTGAGAGCCGAGTCGGGACAGAGCATCTGCTGCTTCGTTTTCCCTACGGTCCACATGATCCACCTGGTATCCAACGAAAAATCCGGTTTGTCATTGCACCTCTCGTCGATAAGCTGCCATTATGGGATTCTTGGAATCCCATTTTCCTGACACTTGTTGAGAAACGAGATCAGAGTCGCCATAACATTGGATCCAGCTTATGCTCATTTCACGAGCCAGTCGAAGCCCATGAAGTAAGGCTTCGTACTCTGCTGCATTGTTGGTGTAGGTGAACTGCAGCTGCAGAACGTAGAAATTTTTTCCCCTTTAGCTGAGGTAAGGACCACGCCGGCTCCTGACCCTTGGAGCTGCCGCCTTCCATCGAAGTGCATCGTCCAATATTTGGTGACTGGCTTCTCCAGAGATGTTTGTATTTCTGTGCAGTCATTGATGAAGTCGGCTAGCACCTGGGATTTGATGGCCGTCCGAGGCTTGTATTTGATGTGATAAGCCCCCAACTATATGGCCCACTTTGCAATCCTTCCCGTGGCTTCCCGGTTTTGGATGATATCTGCAAGTGGTGCTGAGATGGATATAGTTATGGGGTGCTCCTGAAAGTAGTGTTTAAGTTTCCGACTCGCCATGAATACACCAAGAACCAATTTCTTCTTGTGAGGATAACGTTGCTTCGATAAAGTGAATAAACTGCCCTTTGCAGGGGGTGCTCCTTGCTGGTTTCCATATGCTCAACAACAGACACAACGCTGACTACTCAATTGTTGGCTGCGATATAAAGTAACATAGGTTCCTTTGGCTTGGGAGCCGCCAAGATTGGAGTCTGGGATAGTTGCTTCGTCAATGACTCTAGGGCCTGATTGGCTTCGTCATCCCAGACAAATGTTTTTGATTTCCTCAGAAGTCGATATAGGGGGATTGCCTTTTCACCGAGCCGGCTTATAAACCGACTCAGAGCGGCTACACATCCCGTGAGTCGTTGAACTACCTTTACTGAGGTCGGCTTCTGAAGGGTCATGATAGCGTTGATTTTCTCTGGGTTTGCCTCGATACCTCTCTCTGATACTATGTATCCAAGGAGCTTACCTGCAGGTACCCCAAAGGTGCATTTGGCAAGGTTTAGCATCATCCGGTATTTGCGCAGATTTTTGAAGGTTTCCCGTAAGTCACTGATGAGTGAGTCGGCCAATTGGGATGCACATAAGCATGCACGTTGCGCCCAATCTTCTCTTTGAGGTAACTCTGCACTGTTCGCTGATATGTGGCTCCCGCATTTTTAAGTCCAAAAGGCATAGAAGTGTAACAGTAGATCCCGAAGGGAGTGATGAAAGGCGTTTTTTCTTGATCCTCAAGGGCCATATTTATCTGGTGATAACCGGATGATGAGGACATCCCTACTAATGTTACACCCATACCCTCACCAACTACACATACTGGACCAGTTACTAGAGCACGTGCACGTCAACTAAATTATCAGGTACTTTCGTTTCTTGCGAATCCTTCTATTGTTCATGAACATATGATGCTGCCTAAATTAGATACTTTTGTTTTGCTTATGAATGAAGGACCTAGCATGGACACGAAGGATGGTCATTGGAGCGGGATCAAGAATGGAGAAGAAGGTGCGCGCGGGGGAAAGTACAGTGGAGTTTCCAGTGGGGATTTTCGCACGTTGAAGCCACCATAAGGCATGCATGAACGCTTGGACGGAATACACGAGATGCCACTTCATTATTTTCGTCCAAGAGCAATTATAGGTGCTGCGTCACCTTAATATTGGGCTGGGCCCATGTAATTTCAAAATACCACATTATAGGCTGTTTTTAGAGTCCGTATGTGTGGGGAAACCGAGTTAGGGTTGTTTTTGGACCCCACCTCCAAGGGGTCACGAAAATCCCCTCTGTTCCCCCATATATACAGCCCTTAGGGCGTCGTTTAGACTTGGGTTTTAATTAGATTAAAGTTAGCCATAGCCGCAACTTCGAGCTCTTCGTTTGTGTCATCCGACCAGGCCAAGACCTCATTGGAACCCCAACTTTCGTAATCATTCATCTTATATTCGCAATATCCAGATTGCAATTCTTAGTTCTTGCTTGTTCTTCGATTGCTTGCAGGAATTAGACCTTCGTGGTCAGGTTGATCATGCATCCGCGGGATCAATAACCTCTCGGAGTTGGTTTAACGATCGCTAAGGCGCAACGTCTTCGCACGTTCGTAGTCGGATCATGAAAGTTGCCTCCACCATAATCGATCTCCACCA
This sequence comes from Bromus sterilis, assembly GCA_950022295.1. Lineage (NCBI taxonomy): Eukaryota > Viridiplantae > Streptophyta > Magnoliopsida > Poales > Poaceae > Bromus > Bromus sterilis. Next base: position 242,741,501 of record OX465595.1, on the reverse strand, counting down.
TCTCATCGAAACATCGGGACACCTTCGCCTCTATCAAGTGGTATCAGATTTCCAGGTTGCTCGGTGAGATTTACCAGTTTTCATAGTCTAGATTGGTTCTGTTCTTCATACCTACAGTCCACGAAAAAGCCAACAAAAAAAAATTAGGGTTAGATCATCACGTCCCAAGACAGTCCTAGCCTTTGTCCAGTTTTCTTTTCAGTACTTGCTTTGTTGAATTTACGGTTGCATCGTTGTGTCAAGTTGCTGATCTTAGCGTCTAGTTCCCTTAGAATTTCGAGTTCTGATCACAGTTTGCCACGTCGCCGCCGCACCAGTAGTCATCCTACCACGTTCCGCCAATCTGAGTCCAGATACACCACCACGTTCCGCCAAGCAGAGTCCATATACACCACCACGTCTCACGAGTCCGAGTTGAGTTCCACCATCAGTACGGTTCCTGATATCCCCGTAGCCAGATTAGTTTTGAGTTGATTAGAGTCGGATTTCACCAATCTTTTGTCGTACGTAGAAGAGGGTGATTTCCAAAAAAAAAAAAAAAAGTCTGGCACGCTTTCCAGAGCAGTTTTTAGGCCAAAATTTTCAGGGGTAAAAAAAATTTCGTGCCCATACGTTCCTTAGGTCCAGAAACTCGTTTTGAGACGTTCGCCACCATAGTGATTTTTTCGCACTTTTTCAGCCCCCGCGGTCCCGCATCGCCAAAAAAAAAAAAGCAAAAAAAAAAAAAAAAAAAAAAGAGAGAGAGAAAAAAAAATTCAGAGTGTGCTTCACAGTTGTTACGTGCCGCGCCGTGCTTTCGTTGGTGTTTTAGGCTCGCGTCTCTAGTACGGTCTAGCCTAGGATCAGCACAGTACCGACGTTGAGTGTTTATTCAGCTTTGCATCTCTGTTTTGATTACTGTTGAGCTTTTGCTACCATACTTGTCAGCCTTCCTACAGCTCCACATATATTCTACATCGTGCGTTTTGACACCTCCTGGCCATCGCTCTACCATATCTCTGAGAGTTTTGACCCGTTGGTTGTACATCACCACCTGCTGCTAGGTAAGAATCGGTAAGAACGTAAGAAAAGCTTGACGGATTTGTGCTTTCCACCACCCCACATCCATCCCATTAGTAGAAGTAGGATCATATTCCTGTGTGTTTTCTATTTCTGCTAACCATGCCAGGATCACATGATGAAGTGGCGCGGGATGCACCCGATTGGGAGAACATGACAAACAAGGAGTTACATGATAAATTTGCACGTATGATGTCTCAACAGGTGCAGGACATCGAGACCAGATTTACAGAGGCGATTGATGGCGTGGAGAAAATGATCGACACCAAGCTCGACGCCAAGTTTACTGAGTTGATCGCACGCCTACCTTCAGCACAGCCACAGCCACCGCCACTACCACGTGCACGACGTATTCTGTTTCCGCGAGGACAAGCTGCTGGTATTGGTGCTCCTCCTACTGCTGCAGTTGCTGCTACTGCTGCTGCTGCTGCTTCTGACGTCGCCCAGGACGACAACTACGAGGGTGATTACGAGGAGGAGGTGGAACAGGAAGCGGCCTATGAGCAGCCAGCTAGACGTCCACGTCCCAACATTCGCCACGGTCGACACCAACCACCCCCTCAGGTACGCGATGATGAACATGTGCCTAAACTTAAATTGAATCTTAAGCCGTTTGAGGGTAGATATATTCCTGATGCTTATCTTACTTGGGAGTTAGAAACTGAACAACGTTTTACATGTTTACAATATCCTGAGAATAGACGTGTTACTGCTGCTGTTTGTGAATTCACGGGCTTTGCATCTATTTGGTGGTCTGAACATTGTAGATTGCATGCTAATAATATTCCAACTACTTGGGCTGCTTTAAAAGATGCTATGCGTACTCGCTGGGTTCCTCCTTATTATCAACGTGAATTGTTACAAAAATTACAGCGTTTGAGACAAGGAAAATATTCTGTAGAGGAATATTATCAAGAATTACAAACTGGATTGATTAGATGTGGCCTAGTAGAGGATAATGAAGCTATGCTTGCACGTTTTATGGGTGGCTTAAACAGGGAGATACAAACTATTCTAGAATACAAGGACTTTGCTACTATCACTCGTTTGTTTCATCTTGCTTGTAAAGCTGAACGTGAAGTGCAGGATCGACAGGCCGCTACGAGACCTAACTTTTCTGCAGGACGAAATACATCATGGACATCGCGTGGAGCTTCTACATCCACACGTCCTGCTGCGCCACCATCTACTTCAGCCGCTCATTCTTACAGGGAGCCACCAAAACAGCCAGCGCCACCATTCAAGGGTGCACAGAGTGGTCCAGCGGCGAGTTCTTCTTCCTCCATGGCGTCCACAGGGCAAGCACGAGATCGTGATATTAAATGTCGCAGGTGCCAAGGTGGAGGTCACTTCGCAAAAGACTGTCCCTCCAAGCGTGTGATGACTATTACGGCGGATGGTGGGTATGCGTCAGCGAGTGACTATGATGAGGAGACTCTAGTTCTCATTGCTCATGAGGAACAGGGTGCCCATGATGATGCTCATGATATAGAGTATATGACTCCTGATGATGCAGATAAATATGCTAGTTTGGTTGCTCAACGTGTATTAAGTGTGCAGGTAACGAAGGCCGAGCAAAACCAGAGGCATAATTTGTTCCACACAAAGGGAGTGGTGAAAGAACGTTCGGTTCGCATCATCATTGACGGAGGGAGTTGCAACAACTTGGCTAGCATGGAGTTGGTGGAGAAGCTATCTCTCACCACAAGACCACACCCCCATCCGTACTATATTCAGTGGTTTAACAATAGTGGTCAGATTAAGGTAACACGTTCTGTTCGTGTGCACTTTAGCATTGCTGCATATGCTGATTATGTTGATTGTGATGTGGTACCCATGCACGCATGCTCTCTTTTACTTGGTAGACCATGGCAATTTGATAGGAATGTTGTACACCATGGTAGGACAAATCAGTTTACTCTAGTTCATCAGGATAAAAATATTGCTTTACTTCCTATGTCTCCTGAACAAATTGTGAAAGATGATCTTGCTAGAGCTAGTAAAGCAAAACAGGAGAAAAATAAGAGTGAGAATGAGATAGCAGCCAAAGAATTTGAGCAACAACATAAGACTAATAGCAAATCTTCTTCTGCTGTTTCTAATGAAATTAAATTGACTAGTCCAACTTTGCTTGCTACTAAGGTTGATATTTCAGATTTGGATGTTAGTCAATATGTGTGCTATGCTTTTGTGTGCAAAGAAGCTTTGTTTTCATTTGAGGAATTGCCTCCTTCTTTGCCTCCTGTTGTCACTGACCTTTTGCAGGAGTTTATTGACGTCTTTCCACAAGACGTACCACCGGGATTACCACCTATTCGAGGGATTGAGCATCAGATTGACTTAATTCCCGGTGCTTCGTTGCCCAACCGTGCGCCATACCGTACCAATCCGGAGGAGACGAAGGAGATTCAGCGTCAAGTACAAGAGCTACTCGACAAAGGTTACATACGTGAGTCCCTTAGTCCTTGTGCTGTTCCTGTTATATTAGTGCCTAAAAAGGATGGAACATGGCGTATGTGTGTTGATTGTCGAGCCATTAATAATATTACTATTCGTTATCGTCATCCTATTCCTAGGTTAGATGATATGCTTGATGAATTAAGTGGCTCTACCATGTTTTCCAAAGTTGATTTGCGTAGTGGATACCATCAAATTCGCATGAAATTAGGAGATGAATGGAAAACGGCTTTTAAAACTAAGTTTGGATTATATGAGTGGTTAGTCATGCCTTTTGGGTTAACTAATGCACCTAGCACTTTCATGAGATTAATGAACGAGGTTTTACGTGCTTTCATTGGACGATTTGTGGTAGTCTATTTTGATGATATACTGATTTATAGCAAATCTTTGGAGGAACATTTGGATCATTTACGTGCTGTTTTTATTGCTCTACGTAATGCACGTTTATTTGGTAACCTTGGGAAGTGCACCTTTTTCACCGACCGAGTATCGTTTCTTGGCTATGTTGTTACTCCACAGGGTATTGAAGTTGATAAAGCCAAGATCGAGGCAATTGAGAGTTGGCCGCAGCCCAAAACGGTCACACAAGTGAGGAGTTTTCTTGGCCTCGCTGGATTCTATAGGCGTTTTGTGAGAGATTTCAGCACCATTGCTGCCCCTCTCAATGAGCTTACATGCAAGGATGTGCCTTTTACTTGGGGTACCGCACAGGAAGAAGCTTTCACGGTATTGAAAGATAAGTTAACACATGCTCCTTTGCTCCAACTTCCTGATTTTAATAAGACTTTTGAGCTTGAATGCGATGCTAGTGGGATTGGTTTGGGAGGTGTGTTATTACAAGATGCTAAACCTGTTGCATACTTTTCTGAAAAATTGAGTGGGCCTAGTCTGAACTATTCTACTTATGATAAGGAATTATATGCTCTTGTTCGGACATTAGAAACTTGGCAACATTATTTATGGCCCAAAGAATTTGTTATACATTCTGATCATGAATCTTTGAAACACATAAGAAGTCAAGCAAAACTTAATCGTAGACATGCTAAGTGGGTTGAATTTATTGAGACTTTCCCTTATGTCATTAAACACAAGAAGGGGAAAGATAATATTATTGCTGATGCTTTGTCTCGTCGTTATACTATGCTTTCACAACTTGACTTCAAGATATTCGGTTTAGAGACAATCAAAGAACAATATGCAAATGATGCGGAATTTAAAGATGTTTTGCAGAATTGTAGAGAGGGTAGAACGTGGAACAAGTTTGTGCTTAATGATGGATTTGTGTTCCGTTCTAACAAGCTATGCATTCCAGCTAGCTCTATTCGTCTTTTGTTGTTGCAGGAGGCGCATGGAGGAGGATTAATGGGACATTTTGGCGTGAAAAAGACGGAGGACGTACTTGCTACACATTTCTTTTGGCCAAAGATGAGACGGGATGTTGAGCGTTTTGTTGCTCGCTGCACTACATGTCAAAAAGCTAAGTCACGACTCAATCCTCATGGTTTATACATGCCTTTACCTGTACCTAGTATTCCGTGGGAGGACATATCCATGGACTTTGTTTTAGGCTTGCCTCGAACAAAGAAGGGGAGGGATAGCATATTTGTTGTCGTGGATAGATTTTCTAAGATGGCACATTTTATACCATGTCATAAAAGCGATGATGCTGCTAATGTTGCTGATTTATTCTTTGGAGAGATTATTCGTTTACATGGTGTGCCCAATACTATTGTCTCGGATCGTGATACTAAGTTTCTTAGCCATTTTTGGAGATGCTTATGGGCTAAGTTGGGGACTAAACTACTTTTTAGTACTACATGTCATCCCCAAACTGATGGACAAACTGAAGTGGTCAATAGGACATTGTCTACTATGCTTAGGGCTGTTTTAAAAAGTAACTTGAAACTGTGGGAAGAATGTTTACCTCATATAGAATTTGCTTATAATCGCTCAGTGCATTCTACCACTAAAATGTGCCCTTTTGAGATTGTTTATGGTTTTCTACCTCGTGCACCTATTGATTTGCTGCCTCTTCCATCTTCGGAGAAGGTTAATTTTGATGCTAAGCAACGTGCTGAATTGATATTAAAAATGCATGAGTTAACTAAAGAAAACATTGAGCGCATGAATGCTAGATACAAGCTTGCTGGTGATAGGGGTCGAAAGCATGTTGTGTTTGAACCAGGAGATCTTGTTTGGTTACATCAACGTAAAGATAGGTTTCCTGATTTGCGCAAGTCTAAGTTAATGCCACGAGCTGATGGTCCCTTTAAGGTTTTACAGAAAATTAATGATAATGCATATAAACTTGAGCTACCTGCAGATTTTGGGGTTAGTCCCACATTTAACATTGCAGATTTGAAACCTTATTTGGGAGAAGATGATGAGCTTCCGTCGAGGACGACTTCAATTCAAGAAGGGGAGGATGATGAGGACATCCCTACTAATGTTACACCCATACCCTCACCAACTACACATACTGGACCAGTTACTAGAGCACGTGCACGTCAACTAAATTATCAGGTACTTTCGTTTCTTGCGAATCCTTCTATTGTTCATGAACATATGATGCTGCCTAAATTAGATACTTTTGTTTTGCTTATGAATGAAGGACCTAGCATGGACACGAAGGATGGTCATTGGAGCGGGATCAAGAATGGAGAAGAAGGTGCGCGCGGGGGAAAGTACAGTGGAGTTTCCAGTGGGGATTTTCGCACGTTGAAGCCACCATAAGGCATGCATGAAGGCTTGGACGGAATACACGAGATGCCACTTCATTATTTTCGTCCAAGAGCAATTATAGGTGCTGCGTCACCTTAATATTGGGCTGGGCCCATGTAATTTCGAAATACCACATTATAGGCTGTTTTTAGAGTCCGTATGTGTGGGGAAACCGAGTTAGGGTTGTTTTCGGACCCCACCTCCAAGGGGTCACGAAAATCCCCTCTGTTCCCCCATATATACAGCCCTTAGGGCGTCGTTTAGACTTGGGTTTTAATTAGATTAAAGTTAGCCATAGCCGCAACTTCGAGCTCTTCGTTTGTGTCATCCGACCAGGCCAAGACCTCATTGGAACCCCAACTTTCGTAATCATTCATCTTATATTCGCAATATCCAGCTTGCAATTCTTAGTTCTTGCTTGTTCTTCGATTGCTTGCAGGAATTAGACCTTCGTGGTCAGGTTGATCGTGCATCCGCGGGATCAATAACCTCTCGGAGTTGGTTTAACGATCGCTAAGGCGCAACGTCTTCGCACGTTCGTAGTCGGATCGTGAAAGTTGCCTCCACCATAATCGATCTCCACCATCTCATCGAAACATCGGGACACCTTCGCCTCTATCACCAGAGTAGGCATCAAGGAAACATAGGAGCTCACATCCCGCAGTCAAGTCTATGATCTAGTCAATACGAGGCAGCGCGAAGTGATCCTTCGGGCATGCCTTGTTTAAGTCTGTGTAGTCGATGCACATGCGCCAGGTCCCGTTCTTTTTCGAAACGAGGACCTGGTTTGCGAGCCATTCTGGATAGAAGACTTCCATGATGAACACGGCGGCAAGGAGCCAGGCTATGTCTTCCCCAATAGCGTTTCTCCTTTTGTCGTTGAAACGGCGAAGGAATTGCTTGACCGGCTTCAGTTTTGGATCTATGTTTAGGTGGTGCTCAGCGAGTTCCCTCGGGACACCTGACATATCAGAGGGTTTCCATGCGAAGATGTCCCGATTCTCACGGAGGAACTCGATGAGAACGCTTTCCTATTGATCAGATAACTCTGTCCCAATGATGAACTGTTGAGAAGAGTGACCAGGGACAAAGTCCACCTTCTTTGTATCTTGAGCCGGTTGGAAATTGGGGTTGTTGTCTGGAGTCAATTTCTTCAGGATTGTGGGGTCTGCCAGGTCTACCTTTTCTTGGTATACTAACAAGTCTTCTTTGGCGCGTGTCGACTCGGCAAATTTGACGTGCTGTTCCTCACACTCCACTGCCCTGGACCGACTTCCATCGACTGTGATTGGGCCATTAGAACCCGACATCTTTAGTTTTAAGTAGACATAACATGGCCGAGCCATGAATTTGGCGTAAGCCGGTCTGCCTAAAATGGCATGATATGGGATCTCGAGTTTTACCACTTCAAAGGGTATGAGGTCGGAGCGGAAATTTTCGGCGTTTCCAAAAGGCGTCTCCAGGTAGATCTTGCCTATCGGTCGTGCTGACTTGCCCGGGACTATCCCGTGGAAAATGGTGTTGGAGGGTTGCAGCTGTTTTTGGGTCAGCCCCATCCTACGGAAAGTTTCGTAGTAAAGGATGTTGATGCTGCTTCCTCCGTCCATGAGCACTTTGTCAAGTGTATATCCTCAAATTTGTGGAGAGACTACTGGAGCCAGGGCCTCCTGGGTTATCCACCACCGGGGGGTGATCATCCCTTGTCCAAGTGATTGGCTGTTCTGACCAATTAAGCCACCTGGGCCAAGCCGGCTCTGCAGTCACAGCCATAGCGGATCTCCGTTGCAGCTTCCTATCCCTCTTGCAACTGCTGGTGGTGAAGACGTGATATGCTGCACGGCCATGGAGTTGTTTCGGGTTTGCTTGGAATCCAACAAGCCCTGACTGATTTTGCTGGGCCCCTCCTCCGGGTCCTTGGTGTTGAGGCATTGCACCGACTCCTTGGTAGCCAATATTTTGGTTGTTACCAGTCTGGCCGGCTCCCCCACCTGACCCGGGAGGTCCCTGGTTCCCACGCCGTGCAAATTCCCAGGTGTGGTTGGCTTGGCGATCGGGTTTACTATGGGTCGGGCAAGGACTCTTTGTAACAGCCCATTTGCAATAATAAGAAATCAACATGATATTGTAACTTGTCTGATGACTTTGTAACTTGGCATGATGCTAGAGTGTGACATTTCATGTGGTGATTTAAATTTGCATTGGGATTGGAGCCCATTTGGTTTGTTTGTTTTGCATCCAAAATGGTTCAAGAAGGGTGTTTGAAGATTTTTCAATGTTTCATGCATGCTCTCCTTGACCCCAAACTTGGCATAGCCAATTCCTTGCCCTTCCCAAGCCTTTTAAAAACCTTGCAACATTTTTGCCAACTTCAAAAATGTGGGCCACAGTTCAATGTGATTTGAATTTCCAAAAATGGACCCACATTTTAGTTGCTCCAAAATTGGTCAAACCAATTTTAGAAAATGGAGAATATTCAAAGGTTTCCAAAACATATTTTTATATGTTTTTCTCTTTTGTGGATTGCCCACAAAAACTCTTGGGAATTTCTGTTATTTTTTTAATGGAAAAACCCCTCCTTTTATTTTTATTTTTTATCTCTGGAGGCAGACCAGCAGGCCCAGCCCGCCTGGCCTTCTTCCTTTCTCCTTTCGGGCTCAAGCCCACTCCGCGAAGCGGTACGGGGAGGAGCTTCTCCACCGTTGATCCCCCATCGGAGGGCTCCCCCGTGTATTCTTTCCAGCGTGTCCAGGTCCCCCCGGCGAGGCTCTCTCACGCCGGAGAGCCACGGCAGCAGCCGGCGTCGACGTGGCTAGAAGGGCCTCCCCCCTTTATAAGGAGAGCTCCGGAGCCCCAGGAACCCTAGGCCATCTTCTCCCCCCTCCAATTCAGTCCGCAGCCTCCTCCATCGCCCACGAGACCTTCCCCTGTCCCGCCATGGCTCCGGTGAGCAAGAGCACCAATTCGTCGCCGTTATCGCCTCGTCCTCGGGCGTGCGTCTGCGCTCTACTAACCCCGTGGTAAACCTCATCGATTCCCCCTTGCAGGTTCGAGCGAGGTGAAGCAGAGAGCCTCTTCGACGACGACCCCGCCACGGAAGCTTTCGTCCCCGACGACGGCCAAGCTCGCCTCGCTCCTCTCTGGTTGCTCGAGGTCGACTCCAACACCACCTAGGTGAGCTACAAACTCCGCCTTTGCCTGTAGCTCGCCTGGTCCCGTCCCGTGTCGTAGCACCGTAGGTTTCTGCCGCCGTAGTCGTTGGCGCCATGCAGATCGTGGCCACCGTGGCCATGGCGTTTCCCGGCCGTGCCGTGCGTGCCCTGGAGGCGCTCTGGGCGCGTGTGTAGCCTCCAAGGAGGGCCCTTGCGCGCGGAATGCCCACTCTCACCCGTGTCTGAACTCGCCGCAGTTGCAATGGCGCCGCCGGAGTTTCAGGTGAGCATGCCGTCACCAACGTGGGGTTTCGGGGCCCGATCTGGACACCAGCGTGTAGCTGGTAGTCCGAGCTACCCTTCCGACACCGTAGCGTGGATGCCGGAACCCCGTAGCCGACGCTAGCCCCGTCGGAGATGCTCTGCACCACCGGGCGACATCTTCTTCAGAGCTCGAATGCCGACGTGCGCCGTCACCTTCAGTTGACCATAGCGTTGTCACCAGAGAGCTTGAGCCAGGTCCAGGGGCACCCTCGCCTAGAGGGATGTCCCCTCTACACACCAGACACCTTGGGCAAGCCGACAGCCTTCCAACGACGACGGCAGCCTCGCCGTGCTTTCGCGGTTTATGTGTGCTGTGTGTTCGTCAGTGTCAGAAGTTTCAGAGGAGGAGGAGCAAGCTCTACGTGATGGGCTGGGCCTTTGTGCTCGAGCAGCTACAGTAGCGCAGTGGTTGGGCCCGTGGCGAAGAGAGGAGAGGTCGTGGGCTCGATCCCTCCTCGGGGCACTTTGTCCTTTTTTTCTGTGGTTTTTTTTCCTACAGAGGAGTGGGCTGGGCCGAGGAGGAGAAGGGAGAGATTGGCCCTGGCGCCCGAGGTCAGCCCAAAGAGGTTGTGACCTCTTTTCTTTTGTTTTTCCTTTTTCCTTTTTATTCAAATTCAAATTCAAATCTGAATTTGAACTTTGAATCCTTTCTGCCTCAAACATGTATTCCAATATATGATTTTGGGGTAGAATTGTCCACTGATCCCAATGGTGAGGTCCAATTTGCAGTTTTCCCCCTCCATTTTTAGAGTGATGGTAAATTTGCATTTAAGCCCCCTCTTTTCTTCTGAATTGCAATTTGTTTTGCAAATTCAAAGTGGGGCATGCCATATATGCTTTTGGTGCAGCAAGATTCGAGGAATACAATGGTGAAGTTCATTTTGTGTTTTGTACAACTCAAAATTGGACATGGTACAATCGCTTAACCACTCAATTTCCTTTCCCCCTTTGCTTTGTCTTTCTTTCAACGTCAGTGCATGATTGGTCATGGTCATCTGATCATTTAATCCTGTTCCATGTCATCTTGAATTCTTTGAACCCTTATACCAGTCCCTAGAATACTGTCATATGCAAGGGCTGGATCCTTTTCACCTGTTGAAACCTCCCTTGGTGTCAATTTCACCGACACATTTCTCCGTCTCCAGAATCGATGGTTATTTCACGATGTTTATTATTGTTAATTGTTGTTATTGTTTCATGCCATGCCATGTTGCTATGATATTTACACCAAAATTAAGGCTAAGACCAAAGCCATTCGACGTCAATAAATTTCATATGAAGTTGTTGACGTGTCGTCACCACCCTCATTTAAATCTGACTAGATAGGGTCACATCATGTCCTATTAAACTTGATCATACCATCCTTACCTGTGCATTGCACCCATTGCTTACTTGTGTGCCTTTTCCTTGCCGGTACCTTACGTTAGCACCTGAGACTTCCGAGGAGACTTACGTGGAGGTTTCCGACACCGAGCCCGAGGACCCTGCTACGTCTGCTTCGACGACCGATTACCCAGGCAAGGGGAAGATTTATACCATTGCTTGATACCTTTCTGCCTACCTGCCTAGTTGTAGTCTAGAACGTTTGTTTGATCCTATCCACTTTGCTTATGCCACATTCAAAAACCAAACAGCCATGATCCCCACATCCCAGCAAAACCTTGTATTTGCTAAGTTACCGCTGCTCAGCCATTGCTTAGTATGAGTAGGAATACTTGCTTCTTACCCTATGCTATGGTTTGGGATATCATGTTATTTAAAGAAGTTGGTTGATATTTATTATTAATATGATGTTAATTATATACTTGACCAATGATGGGAGACCCGACTGTTCCCGCCAGGTGTTTTGTTCCATTTGAGTAACCTAGGTCCTGAGTTTCGGGTATTGTGTTTCTTGACGAGCGTGCCTAATCGTGTGTGGGATTATATGGGGTCCCCTTGTCTTACCTGGCTAGCTTCATACAATTCTAGTGGTGGCCCAAGCTGATTTACTATTTTCAAACGTGTGTGTGCTTGGTTGGTACCCCAGCAGTTTTCGAAACAAACCCGGGCCAGCGGCGACTTGGTTCCTCTTGTTGGTCCACCCCAGGGAGCTAGGGGGTTTTCCACATCTGTTTGGGCAACTAACCCGACCTCGTCCAGACAGTAGAGGCCGATTCGAGAGCGCAGCCGTCTTTTGAGTTGGATGTCGACTCACCGGGGGCCTCCCAGAATTGTGCTTTATTAGTTAGAGGGACTCTGACGTTCCGGAGTTTCAGGCGTTTACCTAGCCAAGTGGAAACCGGGCGTACACGCGAAGCCTATGATGGGCAGTTGGTACACCCCTGCAGGGTTAAATCTTTTCGAAAAGCCGTGTCCGCGGTTATGGACGACTTGAGACCTACTCCTTGTTCATAGAATAACATCAATTTGAATCATAATTAAAACTTGCCTACCGTGTGAGTGCCTTGGTTGCTTTTCTTCGTCCAGGGGGACCGAGAGAAGATCCAGGTGGTGTTATGTTTGACGTAAGTAGGTGAATAGTGGACTTATGACACGATGTCACATGTATTCATGGATCTTACCTCTACTCTAATAGAACGATAGCCACCATATATGCTAGTGCGGCTGCAACCTTTACCATTATCTTGTCTTACCGTAGGGAGTTAGTTATCCTGTAATGATATAATGTCACCCCTGTTTTCCTTTTGTGCTTTTACTGTTTTGCCTGATCGGCCGCTGCAGTTGAGTACTACCTCGACCCGAGCACCGGACGATACTTCGTGGAGGTGCCCCCGGAGGATGACGATGAGGATGACTTCGTTCAGTAGATCCTATAGTTGGGTTCCGACGATCCGTGGGTGGACTATTTATGTGCAGCCCTCTCTAGGGTAATTTTGATTTTGACCGTACTCGGTCGTGATTGTCTTCCCCTTGTTGCATGATGTACTGTTGGGTCTATGGACCTCTGAGATGATGTAATAATTCCAGTGGCGATGTATGCCCTAGACTCTATATATTTATGTCTTAGTATAAAGTTCATTGTTCTTATATCTGTTGTCAAGAATCCGGCAGCGACACGAGTGCGAGTGTCGTGAGTCGGTGGCCTTTTATGCGCTACTAACTTGAGCGGGACGCGAAAGTGACTAACTCGAGTTAGCACCGCATCGGGGGCCTTACAACTTGGTATCAGAGCAGGACTAACTGTAGGACCCCTTACTGGCCGAAGTTGAGTCTAGAAACTATTTTGTAGTTATTAAGGAAAAATCGGAGAGTAGGAACTCTTTCTTTTTTTCTTACCCCACCCTCCCACCCTTTTTCCGTGAGGAAGTGAAGCGATGTTTTCTCTCTGCAACTTATCCCCTATCAAAACAAATCTAGGTTCTCGTTTACGTGAGGCTCCGATTGCTCTATAATTTTTTGCTAGCGACGAGAAGGGTTGGCGTACGTTGAGAACACTGAGCCTCCACTTGGGGTTGACATCTCCACCTCACTTACGGCGTACCTCAGGTGAAACTCCTATACAGGGATGGTTGGCATCCTCCGGGATGTGGTTCCTCCCCCTATAGGAGACCGCTTCGGCGGGCCGCTCAGGGCAGATGTCTCAACGTTAAGGTCTTCAACCACTCGTATATATTGTTGTGTGCTCGCTAGCAGATTATTATCTTGGATTCGGATGATCTTGGTTTGGGGATTCCAGTAGCACCTAGCTTTCGACTTTCAGGGTTAACCTTGGTGGAATTTCAGCCTTTGGCTTTCTCATACCTCGTGAGGAAGTTTTGTTGTCAATATTGCTTTATCTTCTGGTTTCGTCAATGTTTCAACCATGTTCTCATAAGTGTTCCTGGATACAGGATGCCAAGAGCGAACATGCCGCCGCCAGAGAACCCTCTCCTTGGGGAGGCTGTGACCGCAGTGGCTCAGGGCACAACTGCGATATTACAGATGCTGCAGAACCAGACTGCCCAAAGGAATGATCGACCACAGTACACCACTCTGCAGCAGTTCCTTGCTATCAACCCCCCCAGGTTCTCCGAGGCTCGAGACCCGCTGGAAGAGGATGATTGGATTGCAGAGAACAAGAAGCACTTCAATGCAAACACCATCAGACCAGTCGACTACGTCACCTTCGCCTCCTTCCAGCTTCAGGGTTCAGCAGCCAGCTGGTACGATACCTACATGGCCAACAAGGGCGATGCTATCATCACGTGGGCAGAATTCGTCGCAGACTTCAGAGCAGCACATATTCCGAGTGGCTTGATGGACATGAAGCGAGAGGAGTTCTTGGCTCTGATACAAGGTAAGAGGTCAGTTCAGGAGTACAACCTGGCCTTCGTCAGGCTCGCCAGGTACGCTCCGGAGGAGGTCAGCACAGAGGCCAAGCGGATTGCCAAGTTCCGTGGGGGTCTCAGCACAGAGATCAAGTACGCACTCACCCAGTGCAACCCCACGCTGTTCTCGCAGTTCGTGGATAAGGCTATCCGCCAGGAGTCAGCCAGAGCAGAGTGGGATGCCGACAAGAAGCGCCAGAGAGAGCACAACTCCGCAGTGATGGTCCACAAGAAGGCAAAGACTTGGGTTACAGAGGCACCACCGCAGAGGCAGTAGTTCCAGCAGAGGGGGGCAGTTGTCCGCACTTTTGCCCGCCCTCCCGTCCCAGTTCAGCAGGGGCCTCGCTCTACACCACCACACGCGAGGCCACCCAGGCCGCAGTCCCAGTCCAGGCCAGGTGTGATCTGCTACAAGTGCAGGGAGCCGGGGCACACTTCTCCCAACTGCACCGATCCGTGCTTTTCTCGGCTCCCACCGCCTCCACCTCGCTCTACTCCGAGCACTGCGATGGTGAAGGCACAACCACGTGCAGTTCGAGTGAACAACGTGATGCTCACAGATACTCAGCAGTCTTCAGAGATCGTTCTTGGTAGGTTGCTTGTTAATTCTGTTCCCGCGACTGTGTTGTTCGATTCCGGAGCATCTCATTCGTTTGTATCCCAGAAGTTCGCTGATGAGCAGGTCCTATTCTTGGAGGATCTCCCAAAGTTTCTTCCTATTGTTTCCCCTAGTTCCAAGTTCACTTCATCTCTCCGTGCTCCGTTTGTGAGGATCACCATTCAGGGTTGCCATTTCCCAGCCTCGCTCATCGCCTTGCCAAGTTCAGATATTGATGTCATCTTGGGCATGGATTGTCTTGTGCAGCACAAGGCCAATATTGATTGTCCGACCAGATCCGTGAAGTTGACACATGATTCAGGCGCAGAAGTCTTGTACACTTGTGGCTCTGTGGCAGGAGCAACACAGTTGTACGCCTTGAACGCAGGAGTCGCACCTTTGCTCGAAGAAGTCAAAGTTGTATGTGAGTTCCCAGACGTCTTTCACGAGGAGGTGCCAGGAATTCCCCCAGTTCGAGCTATTGAGTTCGTTATTGAGCTAGAGCCTGGTACTCAGCCGATTTCTCGGCATCCGTACAAGATGTGTTCGAAGGAGTTGATTGAGCTCAAGAAGCAGCTGACAGAGTTGGAGGCAGGCGGTTTTATCCGCGCGAGCACTTCCCCTTGGGGTGCACCAGCTTTGTTTGTCCAGAAGAAGGATGAGACTAGCCGCTTGGTCCAGGACTATCGCGGTATCAACAAGAAGACCATCAAGAACAAGTACCCTTTACCCCGCATCAATGATCTGTTCGAACAGTTGAATGGGGCTAAGGTGTTTTCCAAGCTTGACTTGAGGATGGGGTATCATCAAATCCGTGTCCGTGAAGAGGATATTCCCAAGACCGCGGTCAGCACACGTTATGGGCTGTATGAGTTCACAGTCATGACTTTCGGCTTCTCAAATGCCCCTCCTACATTCATGAGAGCTATGAACTATTTGTTCCAAGAATGGCTTGATGTGTTTGTGATCCTCTACCTCGAAGACATTCTTGTCTATTCCAAGTCAGAGGACGAACATGAGGAACATCTACGCTTGGTGCTGCAAAAGTTGAGAGAGCACCGGTACTACGACAAGTTCTCCAAGTGTGAGTTCTGGCTGGACAAGGTCAATTTTCTGGGTCATGTTATTTCCGCTGAAGGAATTGTTGTTGATCCAGAGCGAGTTCGCACTATTCAAGAGTGGGCTCCGCCGAAGAATGTGAAGCAGCTAAGGAGTTTTCTCGGCCTCGCCAGTTATTGCAGGAGGTTTGTGCAGAATTTGTCCAAAATAGCGAAGCGAATGACTGAATTGCTGTGCAAGGGCAAACGGTACACTTGGTCACTAGCTTGCCAGTCAGCCTTCGAGGAGTTGAAAGAGAAGTTGACCACAGCTCCAATTCTCACACCGCCAGATGAGTCACAACCTTTTCAGGTGTTTTGTGATTCTTCCTTGCAAGGTCTGGGCGGAGTTTTGATGCAAGCCAGAAACATTGTGGCTTATACCTCACGGCAGTTGAAGACAAGTGAGAGGAATTATCCCACACACGACTTGGAGCTTGCAGCAGTTGTGCACGCTTTGATCACTTGGCGACACCTCCTCTTAGGGAGGAAGGTGGATGTGTTCACCGACCACAAGAGTCTGAAGTACTTGTTCACTCTGCCAAATCTGAACTTCAGACAAAGAAGATGGCTTGAAACCATTACTGAGTACACAGTTGATATTCAGTACACGCCTGGGAAGGCGAATGTCATAGCCGATGCGCTGAGCCGCAAGGGCGATTGCAATAATATCCAGGTGCAGAAGATCCACCCTGATTTGTGTGAGTCCTTTCGAAGGCTCAATCTCGAGCTAGTTCCAGCAGGCTACCTTGCCAACCTTGTGGTAGAGCCCACTATCCATGACAAGATTCGTGAAGCGCAGTCTGTCAGCTCAATGATACAAAAGATCAAGCAGGGTATTGCCGCCTCAGTTCCAAAGTACGGTTGCTTTTCAGTGCATAATGACGGCACCGTGTTGTTCGAAGAGCGAATTGTTGTTCCCAAAGAGGGGGATCTCAGAGAGGTCATCATGAAGGAAGCCCATAATTCCAAGCTGTCTATTCACCCTGGCAGTACGAAGATGTATCAAGATCTCAAGAAAAGCTTTTGGTGGACTCGTATGAAGCGGGATGTTGCCCGTTACGTGTCTCAGTGTGATGTGTGCAGGAGAGTGAAGGAAAAACACCAGAAGCCTGCAGGGTTGCTTCAGAAACTTGAGATTCCGGAGTGGAAATGGGATCACATAGAGATGGATTTCATCACAGGCTTCCCCTTGTCGCAGAAGAAGAACAATGCCATCTTTGTTGTCATTGACAATCTTTCCAAAGTTGCCCACTTCTTTCCAGGGAAGGACTCCATTTCTGCAGCTCAGTTGGCGGATTTGTACACCGCAAGAATTGTATCTTTTCATGGCATTCCCAAGAAGATTAGTTCTGATAGAGGCAGCCTTTTCACCTCTAAGTTCTGGCAGGCCTTTCAAAATGTGATTGGTATGACAGTGTTGTTCAGTACCTCTTATCACCCTCAGACAAGTGGGCAAGTCGAGCGCGTGAACCAAATCCTCGAGGACATGCTTTGAGAATGTGTCATCTCCTTTGGCATGAAGTGGGAAGAGTTCTTGCCGTATGCTGAGTTCTCTTACAACAACAGCTATCAGGCAAGTCTGCAGCCAGCGCCGTTTGAAGTCTTGTATGGCCGGAAGTGCAGGACACCTTTGAACTGGTCCGAGACAGGTGAGAGGCAGCTGTTCGGTCCAGATGTGATCCCAGGAGGCAGAGGACAGAGTGAAGATTGTCCGAGAGCACCTAAAGGCAGCACAGTCTAGGCAGAAGGCCTATTATGACAAAAGGCACCGTGGTGTAGTGTTTCAGGTTGGTGATTGGGCGTACCTGAGAGTGTCTCCATTGAGGGGAACTCACCGCTTTGGTATCAAGGGAAAGCTCGCTCCAAGATTTGTCGGACCTTTCTGCATCCTTGAGACTAGAGTACCTCTTGCCTTTCGGCTCGAGCTTCCAGAGAGTCTGTCCATGGTGCATGACGTGTTCCATGTGTCCCAGCTAAAGCAGTGCTTCAAGCAGCCAGAGCGGGCTGTTGACTTGGACGAGATCCAGCTGAGTGCAGACCTTTCCTACTCAGAGCGTCCAGTCCGTGTTCTTGAGACGTCCGAGCGCAAGACTCGCAACAAGACCGTCAAGTTCATGAATGTTCAGTGGGCACATCATTTGGAGAAGGAAGCAACGTGGGAGCGTGAAGATCATCTCCATTCTGAGTATCCTGAGTTGTTTCAGGCTTAGATCTCGGGACGAGATCCTGTGTTGGTGGGGGAGTGATGTAACAGCCCATTTGCAATAATAAGAAATCAACATGATATTGTAACATTTCTGATGACTTTGTAACTTGGCATGATTCTAGAGTGTGACATTTCATGTGGTGATTTAAATTTGCATTGGGATTGGAGCCCATTTGGTTTGTTTGTTTTGCATCCAAAATGGTTCAAGAAGGGTGTTTGAAGATTTTTCAATGTTGCATGCATGCTCTCCTCGACCCCAAACTTGGCATAGCCAATTCCTTGCCCTTCCCAAGCCTTTTAAAAACCTTGAACATTTTTGCCAACTTCAAAAATGTGAGCCACAGTTCAATGTGATTTGAATTTCCAAAAATGGACCCACATTTTAGTTGCTCCAAAATTGGTCAAACCAATTTTAGAAAATGGAGAATATTCCAAGGTTTCCAAAACATATTTTTATATGTTTTTCTCTTTTGTGGATTGCCCACAAAAAATCTTGGGAATTTCTGTTATTTTTTTAATGGAATAACCCCTCCTTTTATTTTTATTTTTTCTCTCTGGAGGCAGACCAGCAGGCCCAGCCCGCCTGACCTTCTTCCTTTCTCCTTCTGGGCTCAAGCCCACTCCGCGAAGCGGTACGGGGAGGAGCTTCTCCACCGTTGATCCCCCATCGGAGGGCTCCCCCGTGTCTTCTTTCTAGTATGGCCAGGTCCCCCCGGCGAGGCTCTCTCATGCCGGAGAGCCACGGCGGCAGCCGGCGTCGACGTGGCTAGAGGGGCCTCCCCCCTTTATAAGGAGAGCTCCGGAGCCCCAGGAACCCTAGGCCATCTTCTCCCCCCTCCAATTCCGTCTGCCGCCTCCTCCATCGCCCCCGAGACCTTCCACTGTCCCGCCATGGCTCCGGTGAGCAAGAACACCAATTCGTCGCCGTTATCGCCTCGTCCTCGGGTGTGCATCTGCGCTCTACGAACCCCGTGCTAAACCTCGTCGATTCCCCCTTGCAGGTTCGAGCGAGGTGAAGCAGAGAGCCTCTCCGGCAATGACCCCACCACGGAAGCTTTCGTCCCCGACGACGGCCAAGCTCGCCTCCCTCCTCTCTGGTTGCTTGAGGTTGACTCCAGCACCCCCTAGGTGAGCTACAAACTCCGCCTTTGCCTGTAGCTCGCCTGGTCCCGTCCCGTGTCGTAGCACCGTAGGTTTCTGCCGCCGTAGTCGTTGCCGCCGTGCAGATCATGGACGCCGTGGCCGTGGCGTGTCCCGACCGTGCCGTGCGTGCCCTGGAGGTGCTCTGGGCGCTTGTGTAGCCTCCAAGGAAGGTCCTTGCGCGCGGAATGCCCACTGTCACCCGCGTCTGAACTCGCCGCTGTTGCAATGGTGTCGCCGGAGTTTCAGGTGAGCGTGCCGTCACCGATGTGGGGTTTCGGGGCCCGATCTGGACACCAGCTTGTAGCTGGTAGTCCCAGCTACCCTTCCGACACCGTAGCGTGGACGCCGGAACCCCGTAGCCGACGCTAGCCCCGCCGGAGATGCTCTGCGCCACCGGGCGACATCTTCTTCAGAGCTCGAATGCCGACATGCGCCGTCACCTTCAGTTGACCATAGCGTCATCAACAAAGAGCTTGAGACAGGTCCAAGGGCACCGTCGCCTAGAGGGATGTCCCCTCTACACACCAGACACCTTGGGCAAGCCGGCAGCCTTCCAACGACGATGGGAGCCTCGCCGTGCTTTCGCGGTTCACGTGTGCTGTGTGTTCGTCAGTGTCAGAAGTTTCAGAGGAGGAGGAGCAAGCTCTACGTGATGGGCTGGGCCTTTGTGCTCGAGCAGCTACAGTAGCGCAGTGGTTGGGCCCGTGGCGAAGAGAGGAGAGGTCGTGGGCTCGATCCCTCCCCGGGGCACTTTGTCCTTTTTTTTCTGTGGATTTTTTTTCTACAGAGGAGTGGGCTGGGCCGAGGAGGAGAAGGGAGAGATGGGCCCCGGCGCCCGAGGTCAGCCCAGAGAGGTTGTGACCTCTTTTCTTTTTGTTTTTCCTTTTTCCTTTTTATTCAAATTCAAATTCAAATCTGAATTTGAACTTTGAATCCTTTATGCCTCAAACATGTATTCCAATATATGATTCTGGCGTAGAATTGTCCACTGATCCCAATGGTGAGGTCCAATTTGTAGTTTGCCCCCTCCATTTTTAGAGTGATGGTAAATTTGAATTTAAGCCCCCTCTTTTCTTCTGAATTGCAATCTGTTTTGCAAATTCAAAGTGGGGCATGCCATATATGCTTTTGGTGGAGCTAGATTCGAGGAATAAAATGGTGAAGTTCATTTTCTGTTTTGTACAACTCAAAATTGGACATGGTACAATCTCTTAACCACTCAATTTCCTTGCCCCCTTTGCTTTGTCTTTCTTTCAACGTCAGTGCATGATTGGTCATGGTCATATGATCATTCAAGTCCTGTTCCATGTCATCTTGAATTCTTTGAACCCTTATACCAGTCCCTAGAATATTGTCATGTGCAAGGGCTGGATCCTTGTCACCTGTTGAAACCTCCCTTGGTGTCAATTTCACCGACACATTTCTCCGTCTCCGGAATCGATGGTTATTTCACGATGTTTATTATTGTTAATTGTTGTTATTGTTTCATGCAATGCCATGTTGCTATGATATTTACACCAAAATTAAGGCTAAGACCAAAGCCATTCGACGTAAATAAATTGCATATGAAGTTGTTGACGTGTCGTCACCACCTTCATTTAAATCTAACTAGATAGGGTCACATCATGTCCTATTAAACTTGATCATGTCATCCTTACCTTTGCATTGCACCCATTGCTTACTTGTGTGCCTTTTCCTTGTCGGCACCTTACGTTAGCACCTGAGACTGCCGAGGAGACTAACGTGGAGGTTTCCGACACCGAGCCCGAGGACTCTGCTACGTCTGCTTCGACGACTGATTACCCAGGCAAGGGGAAGATTTATACCTTTACTTGATACCTTTCTGTCTACCTGCCTAGTTGTAGTCTAGAACGTTTGTTTGATCCTATCCACTTTGCTTATGCCACATTCAAAAAGCAAACAACCATGATCCCCACATCCCAGCAAAACCTTGTATTTGCTAAGTTACCTCTGCTCAGCCATTGCTTAGTATGAGTAGGAATACTTGTTGCTTACCCTATGCTATGGTTTGGGATATCATGTTATTTAAATAAGTTGGTTGATATTTATTATTATTATGATGTTAATTATATACTTGATGAATGATGGGAGACCCGGCTGTTCCCTCCAGGTGTTTTTTTTCCATTTGAGTCACCTAGGTCCCGAGTTCCGGGTATTGTGTTTCTTGACGAGCGTGCCTAATCGTGTGTGGGATTCTATGGGGTCCCCTTGTATTACCTTCCTAGCTTCATACAATTCTAGTGGTGGCCCAAGCTGATTTACTATTTGCAAATGTGTGTGTGCTTGGTTGGTACCCCAGCAATTTTTGAAACACACCCGGGCCAGCGGAGACTTGGTTTCTCTTGTTGGTCCACCCGAGGGAGCTAGGGGGTTGTCCACATCTGTTGGGCAACTAACCCGACCTCGTCCAGACGGTAGAGGACGATTCGAGAGCGCGACCAGCTTTTGAGTTGGATGTCGACTCACCGGGGCCACCCGGAATTGTGCGTTGTTAGTTAGAGGGACTCTGACGTTCCGGAGTTTCAGGCGTTTACCTAGCCAAGTGGAAACCGGGCGTACACGCGAAGCCTATGATGGGCAGTTGGTACACCCCTGCAGGGTTAAATCTTTTCGAAAATCCATGTCCGCGGTTATGGACGACTTGAGACCTACTCCTTGTTCATAGAATAACATCAATTTGAATCATAATTAAAACTTTCCTACCGTGTGAGTGCCTTGGTTCCTTTTCTTCGTCCAGGGGGACCGAGAGAAGATCCAAGTGGTGTTATGTTTGACGTAAGTAGGTGAATAGTGGACTTATGACACGATGTCACGTGTATTCATGGATCTTACCTCTACTCTAATAGAACGATAGCCACCATATATGCTAGTGCGGCTGCAACCTTTACCATTATCTTGTCTTACCGTAGGGAGTTAGTTATCGTGTAATGATATAATCTCACCCCTGTTTTCCTTTTGTGCTTTTACTGTTTTGCCTGATCGGCCGCTGCAGTTGACTACTACCTCGACCCAAGCACCGGACGATACTTCGTGGAGGTGCCCCCGGAGGATGACGATGAGGATGACTTCGTTCAGTAGATCCTATAATTGGGTTCTGACGATCCGTGGGTGGACTATTTATGTGCAGCCCTCTCTAGGGTAATTTGGATTTTGACCGTACTCAGTCGTGATTGTCTTCCGCTTGTTGCATGCTGTACTGTTGGGTCTATGGACCTCTGAGATGATGTAATAATTCCAGTGGCGATGTATGCCCTGGACTCTATATATTTATGTCTTAGTATAAAGTTCAGTGTTCTTATATCTGTTGTCGAGAATCCAGCAGCGACACGAGTGCGAGTGTCGTGAATCGGTGGCCTTTTGATGAGGACATCCCTACTAATGTTACACCCATACCCTCACCAACTACACATACTGGACCAGTTACTAGAGCACGTGCACGTCAACTAAATTATCAGGTACTTTCGTTTCTTGCGAACCCTTCTATTGTTCATGAACATATGATGCTGCCTAAATTAGATACTTTTGTTTTGCTTATGAATGAAGGACCTAGCATGGACAAGAAGGATGGTCATTGGAGCGGGATCAAGCATGGAGAAGAAGGTGCGCGCGCGGGAGAGAACAATGGAGCTTCCAGTGGGGATTTTCGCACGTTGAAGCCACCATAAGGCATGCATGAAGGCTTGGACGGAATACACGAGATGCCACTTCATTATTTTCGTCCAAGAGCAATTATAGGTGCTGCGTCACCTTAATATTGGGCTGGGCCCATGTAATTTCGAAATACCACATTATAGGCTGTTTTTAGAGTCCGTATGTGTGGGGAAACCGAGTTAGGGTTGTTTTCGGACCCCACCTCCAAGGGGTCACGAAAATCCCCTCTGTTCCCCCATATATACAGCCCTTAGGGCGTCGTTTAGACTTGGGTTTTAATTAGATTTAAGTTAGCCATAGCTGCAACTTCGAGCTCTTCGTTTGTGTCGTCCGACCAGGCCAAGACCGCATTGGAACCCCAACTTCTGTTAATCTTTCATCTTATATTCGCAATATCCAGATTGCAATTCTTAGTTCTTGCTTGTTCTTCGATTGCTTGCAGGAATTGACCTTCGTGGTCAGGTTGATCGTGCATCCGCGGGATCAATAACCTCTCGGAGTTGGTTTAGCGATTGCTAAGGCGCAACGTCTTCGCACGTTCGTAGTCGGGTCGTGAAAGTCTACTCCACCAAAAAAATCGATCTCCATCCTCTCATCGAAACATCGGGACACCTTCGCCTCTATCAAGTGGTATCAGATTTCCAGGTTGCTCGGTGAGATTTCCCAGTTTTCGTAGTCTAGATTGGTTCTGTTCTTCATACCTACAGTCCACGAAAAAGCCAACAAAAAAAAATTAGGGTTAGATCATCACGTCCCAAAACAGTCCGAGCCTTTGTCCAGTTTTCTTTACAGTAGTTTGCATTGTTGAATTTGCGGTTGCATCGTTGTGTCGAGTTGCTGATCTTAGCGTCTAGTTACCCTAGAGTTTCGATTTCTGATCACAGTTTGTCACGCCGCCGCCGCACAGTAGTACACCACCACGTTCCGCCAATCCGAGTCCAGATACACCACCACGTTCCGCCAAGCCGAGTCCATACACACCACCACAACCTACCGATCCGAGTTGAGTTCCATCACCTGTTCGGTTTGTGCTCGTTCCGTAGCCAGATTAGTTTTGAGTTGATTAGAGTCGGATTTCACCAATCTTTTGTCGTACGTAGAAGGAGGTGATTTCCAAAAAAAAAAAAAAAAAAAAAGTCTGGCACGCTTTCCAGAGCAGTTTTTAGGCCAAAAATTTCGGGGGTGAAAAAATTTCGTGCCCATACGTTCCTTAGGTCCAGAAACTCATTTTGAGACGTTCGCCACCATAGTGATTTTTTCGCACTTTTTCAGCCACCGCAGTCCCGCCTCGCAAAAAAAAAAAAAAAAAAAAAAGCAAAAAAAAAAAAAAAAAAAAAAAAAAGAGAAAAAAAAAAATTCAGAGTGTGCTTCTCAGTTGATTACTTGCCGCGCCGTGCTTTCGTTGGTGTTTTAGGCTCGCGTCTCTAGTACGGTCTAGCCTAGGATCAGCACAGTACCGACGTTGAGTGTTTATTCAACTTTGCATCTCTGTTTTGATTACTGTTGAGCTTTTTGCTACCATATTTGTCAAGCCTACCTACAGCTCCACATATATTCTACTCCGTGCGGTTGACACCTCCTGGCCATCGCTCTACCACATCTCTGAGAGTTTTGACCCGTTGGTTGTACATCACCACCTGCTGCTAGGTAAGAATCGGTAAGAACTAAAGAAAAGCTTGACGGATTTGTGCTTTCCACCACCCCACATCCCATTAGTAGAAGTAGGATCATACTTCTGTGTGTTTTCTATCTCTGCTAACCATGCCAGGATCCCATGATGAAGTGGCGCGGGATGCACCTGATTGGGAGAATATGACAAACAAAGCATTACATGATAAATTTGCACAAATGATGTCTGAACAGGTGAATGACATCGAGAACAGATTTACAGAGGCGATTGATGGTGTGGAGAAGATGATCGACACCAAGCTCGACGCCAAGTTTACTGAGTTGCTCGCACGCCTACCTGCACAGCCTGCGGCCGCTCCAGCACAGCCACCGCCACCACGACGTGCACGACGTATTCTGTTTCCGGGCGGACAAGCTGCTGGTGCTCCTGCTGCTGCTGCAGTTACTGCTGCTGCTGCCTCTGACGTCGGCCAGGACGACAACTACGAGGGTGATTACGAGGAGGAGGTGGAACAGGAAGCGGCCTATGAGCAGCCAGCTGGGCGTCCACGTCCCAACATTCGCCACGGTCGACACCAACCACCCCCTCAGGTACGCGATGATGAACATGTGCCTAAACTTAAATTGAATCTTAAGCCGTTTGAGGGTAGATATATTCCTGATGCTTATCTTACTTGGGAGTTAGAAACTGAACAACGCTTTACATGTTTACAATATCCTGAGAATAGACGTGTTACTGCTGCTGTTTGTGAATTCACGGGTTTTGCATCTATTTGGTGGTCTGAACATTGTAGATTACATGCTAATAATATTCCAGCTACTTGGGCTGCTTTAAAAGATGCTATGCGTACTCGCTGGGTTCCTCCTTATTATCAACGTGAATTGCTACAAAAATTACAGCGTTTGAGACAAGGAAAAAATTCTGTAGAGGAATATTATCAAGAATTACAAACTGGATTGATTAGATATGGCCTAGTAGAGGATAATGAAGCTATGTTCGCACGTTTTATAGGTGGCTTAAACAGGGAGATACAAACTATTTTAGAATACAAGGACTATGCTACTATTACTCGTTTGTTTCATCTTGCTTGTAAAGCTGAACGTGAAGTGCAGGATCGACAGGCCGCTACGAGACCTAACTTTTCTGCAGGACGAAATACATCATGGACATCGCGTGGACCTTCTACATCCACACGTCCTGCTGCACCACCCTCTACTTCAGCCGCTCATTCTTACAGGGAGCCACCAAAACAGTCAGCGCCACCATTCAAGGGTGCACAGAGTGGTCCAGCGGCGAGTTCTTCTTCATCCATGGCTTCCACAGGGCAAACACGAGATCGTGATATTAAATGTCGCAGGTGCCAAGGTGGAGGTCACTTCGCAAAAGACTGTCCCTCCAAGCGTGTGATGATTATTACGACGGATGGTGGGTATGAGTCAGCGAGCGACTATGATGAGGAGACTTTAGTTCTCATTGCTCACGAGGAACAGGGTGCCCATGATGATGCTCATGATATAGAGTATATGGCTCCTGATGATGCAGATCAATATGCTAGTTTGGTTGCTCAACGTGTGTTAAGTGTGCAGGTATCGAAGGCCGAGCAAAACCAGAGGCATAATTTGTTCCACACAAAGGGAGTGGTGAAAGAACGTTCGGTTCGCATCATTATTGACGGAGGGAGTTGCAACAACTTGGCGAGCATGGAGTTGGTGGAGAAGCTATCTCTCACCACAAGACCACACCCCCATCCGTACTATATTCCGTGGTTTAACAATAGTGGTAAGATTAAGGTAACGCGTTCTGTTCGTGTGCACTTTAGCATTGCTGCATATGCTGATTATGTTGATTGTGATGTGGTACCCATGCAAGCATGCTCTCTTTTACTTGGTAGACCATGGCAATTTGATAGGAATGTTGTACACCATGGTAGGACAAATCAGTTTACTCTGGTTCATCAGGATAAAAATATTGCTTTACTTCCTATGTCTCCTGAACAAATTGTGAAAGATGATCTTGCTAGAGCTAGTAAAGCAAAACAGGAGAAAAATAAGAGTGAGAATGAGATAGCAGCCAAAGAATTTGAGCAACAACATAAGACTAATAGCAAATCTTCTTCTGCTGTTTCTAGTGAAATTAAATTGACTAGTCCAACTTTGCTTGCTACTAAGGTTGATATTTCAGATTTGGATGTTAGTCAATATGTGTGCTATGCTTTTGTGTGCAAAGAAGCTTTGTTTTCATTTGAGGAATTGCCTCCTTCTTTGCCTCCTGTTGTCACTGACCTTTTGCAGGAGTTTATTGACGTCTTTCCACAAGACGTACCACCGGGATTACCACCTATTCGAGGGATTGAGCATCAGATTGACTTAATTCCCGGTGCTTCGTTGCCCAACCGTGCGCCATACCGTACCAATCCGGAGGAGACGAAGGAGATTCAGCGTCAAGTACAAGAGCTACTCGACAAAGGTTACATACGTGAGTCCCTTAGTCCTTGTGCTGTACCTGTTATATTAGTGCCTAAAAAGGATGGAACATGGCGTATGTGTGTTGATTGTCGAGCCATTAATAATATTACTATTCGTTATCGTCATCCTATTCCTAGGTTAGATGATATGCTTGATGAATTAAGTGGCTCTACCATGTTTTCCAAAGTTGATTTGCGTAGTGGATACCATCAAATTCGCATGAAATTAGGAGATGAATGGAAAACGGCTTTTAAAACTAAGTTTGGATTATATGAGTGGTTAGTCATGCCTTTTGGGTTAACTAATGCACCTAGCACTTTCATGAGATTAATGAACGAGGTTTTACGTGCTTTCATTGGACGATTTGTGGTAGTCTATTTTGATGATATACTGATTTATAGCAAATCTTTGGAGGAACATTTGGATCATTTACGTGCTGTTTTTATTGCTTTACGTAATGCACGTTTATTTGGTAACCTTGGGAAGTGCACCTTTTGCACCGACCGAGTATCGTTTCTTGGCTATGTTGTTACTCCACAGGGTATTGAAGTTGATAAAGCCAAGATCGAGGCGATTGAGAGTTGGCCGCAGCCCAAAACGGTCACACAAGTGAGGAGTTTTCTTGGCCTCGCTGGATTCTATAGGCGTTTTGTGAGAGATTTCAGCACCATTGCTGCCCCTCTCAATGAGCTTACACGCAAGGATGTGCCTTTTACTTGGGGTACCGCACAGGAAGAAGCTTTCACGGTATTGAAAGATAAGTTAACACATGCTCCTTTGCTCCAACTTCCTGATTTTAATAAGACTTTTGAGCTTGAATGCGATGCTAGTGGGATTGGTTTGGGAGGTGTGTTATTACAAGATGCTAAACCTGTTGCATACTTTTC
Source organism: Bromus sterilis (assembly GCA_950022295.1). Taxonomy (NCBI): domain Eukaryota; kingdom Viridiplantae; phylum Streptophyta; class Magnoliopsida; order Poales; family Poaceae; genus Bromus; species Bromus sterilis. The sequence goes on along the minus strand of OX465595.1, from coordinate 242,713,777 downwards.
TGAAAAATTGAGTGGGCCTAGTCTGAACTATTCTACTTATGATAAGGAATTATATGCTCTTGTTCGGACATTAGAAACTTGGCAACATTATTTATGGCCCAAAGAATTTGTTATACATTCTGATCATGAATCTTTGAAACACATAAGAAGTCAAGCAAAACTTAATCGTAGACATGCTAAGTGGGTTGAATTTATTGAGACTTTCCCTTATGTCATTAAACACAAGAAGGGGAAAGATAATATTATTGCTGATGCTTTGTCTCGTCGTTATACTATGCTTTCACAACTTGACTTCAAGATATTCGGTTTAGAGACAATCAAAGAACAATATGCAAATGATGCGGAATTTAAAGATGTATTGCAGAATTGTAGAGAGGGTAGAACTTGGAACAAGTTTGTGCTTAATGATGGATTTTTGTTCCGTTCTAACAAGCTATGCATTCCAGCTAGCTCTATTCGTCTTTTGTTGTTGCAGGAGGCGCATGGAGGAGGATTAATGGGACATTTTGGCGTGAAAAAGACGGAGGACGTACTTGCTACACATTTCTTTTGGCCAAAGATGAGACGGGATGTTGAGCGTTTTGTTGCTCGCTGCACTACATGTCAAAAAGCTAAGTCACGACTCAATCCTCATGGTTTATACATGCCTTTACCTGTACCTAGTGTTCCGTGGGAGGACATATCCATGGACTTTGTTTTAGGCTTGCCTCGAACAAAGAAGGGGAGGGATAGCATATTTGTTGTCGTGGATAGATTTTCTAAGATGGCACATTTTATACCATGTCATAAAAGCGATGATGCTGCTAATGTTGCTGATTTATTCTTTGGAGAGATTATTCGTTTACATGGTGTGCCCAATACTATTGTCTCGGATCGTGATACTAAGTTTCTTAGCCATTTTTGGAGATGCTTATGGGCTAAGTTGGGGACTAAACTACTTTTTAGTACTACATGTCATCCCCAAACTGATGGACAAACTGAAGTGGTCAATAGGACATTGTCTACTATGCTTAGGGCTGTTTTAAAAAGTAACTTGAAACTGTGGGAAGAATGTTTACCTCATATTGAATTTGCTTATAATCGTTCAGTGCATTCTACCACTAAAATGTGCCCTTTTGAGATTGTTTATGGTTTTCTACCTCGTGCACCTATTGATTTGCTGCCTCTTCCATCTTCGGAGAAGGTGAATTTTGATGCTAAGCAACGTGCTGAATTGATATTAAAAATGCATGAGTTAACTAAAGAAAACATTGAGCGCATGAATGCTAGATACAAGCTTGCTGGTGATAGGGGTCGAAAGCATGTTGTTTTTGAACCAGGAGATCTTGTTTGGTTACATCTACGAAAAGATAGGTTTCCTGATTTGCGCAAGTCTAAGTTAATGCCACGAGCTGATGGTCCCTTTAAGGTTTTACAGAAAATTAATGATAATGCATATAAACTTGAGCTACCTGCAGATTTTGGGGTTAGTCCCACATTTAACATTGCAGATTTGAAACCTTATTTGGGAGAAGATGATGAGCTTCCGTCGAGGACGACTTCAATTCAAGAAGGGGAGGATGATGAGGACATCCCTACTAATGTTACACCCATACCCTCACCAACTACACATACTGGACCAGTTACTAGAGCACGTGCACGTCAACTAAATTATCAGGTACTTTCGTTTCTTGCGAACCCTTCTATTGTTCATGAACATATGATGCTGCCTAAATTAGATACTTTTGTTTTGCTTATGAATGAAGGACCTAGCATGGACAAGAAGGATGGTCATTGGAGCGGGATCAAGCATGGAGAAGAAGGTGCGCGCGCGGGAGAGAACAATGGAGCTTCCAGTGGGGATTTTCGCACGTTGAAGCCACCATAAGGCATGCATGAAGGCTTGGACGGAATACACGAGATGCCACTTCATTATTTTCGTCCAAGAGCAATTATAGGTGCTGCGTCACCTTAATATTGGGCTGGGCCCATGTAATTTCGAAATACCACATTATAGGCTGTTTTTAGAGTCCGTATGTGTGGGGAAACCGAGTTAGGGTTGTTTTCGGACCCCACCTCCAAGGGGTCACGAAAATCCCCTCTGTTCCCCCATATATACAGCCCTTAGGGCGTCGTTTAGACTTGGGTTTTAATTAGATTTAAGTTAGCCATAGCTGCAACTTCGAGCTCTTCGTTTGTGTCGTCCGACCAGGCCAAGACCGCATTGGAACCCCAACTTCTGTTAATCTTTCATCTTATATTCGCAATATCCAGATTGCAATTCTTAGTTCTTGCTTGTTCTTCGATTGCTTGCAGGAATTGACCTTCGTGGTCAGGTTGATCGTGCATCCGCGGGATCAATAACCTCTCGGAGTTGGTTTAGCGATTGCTAAGGCGCAACGTCTTCGCACGTTCGTAGTCGGGTCGTGAAAGTCTACTCCACCAAAAAAATCGATCTCCATCCTCTCATCGAAACATCGGGACACCTTCGCCTCTATCACCTTTTATGCGGTACTAACTTGAGCGGGACGCGAAAGCGACTAACTCGAGTTAGCACCACATCGGGGGCCTTACACTCTTCATAGCTTCTTCAAAGTTGTTTGGGAGAAATTTTCCTTCCGGCTTGCGGTAGTTGTTGCCCCCTGCTTCTGTCTTTGGGAGCCGACATTTGTGTTGGCTACCAAGTCAGAAGTGGTCTGATCAAGTCGCCGGTTGGTTTGCTGACTCTGCTTCTGAGATGCTTTGCCGCCATTCTTATTCTGGCCGACTTTATCCTGTTGAGGTTCACTATCCTTTGTTTTGTCAGACTCGGCATATTTGATAACCTCGTTGATGAGTTCTCCTATATCCTTGACCGTCCGTTTGAGTCGGCCTAGCTTGTGTACTAGGGGCTCGAACTTGCAGTTCCTTTCCAAGACAATGATGGTTGTTTGGGCAGTGATAGTGTCCGAGGAGTGGATTATTTCTGCTACCCGTCGTGCCCAACTCAGTTCGACTCTCCTTCCTTCTGGACACAATGCTCTAGGTCAACAATTGTGGTGGCTCGCCGACATGTGCCTGGAAGTTCTTGATGAATTTTCCTTGAGATCCGCCAAGGAGGTGACAGAATCCGTTGGGAGGTTTTTGAACCATGTGCGAGCCAGCCCTTCCAACATCATTGTGAGGTAACGGTCACAAACTCCTTCGCTGGCTTGTAACATGTCCATGGCTAGGTCATAACTTTCGATCCAAGCTGCCGGGTCCATGTCATTTGTATAGTTCGCGATCTTACGGGGGCCCTTGAAATCTGGTGGCAAGCGTGTATTTCGTAGAGCCGGTACCAATCATCGGTTGCCCATGGATCTGCTAATGAACTCGGTGTCTTGATCTTTGGGTGGAGGTTGGGCCATCGGCTCTACGCAGCGTTCGGGGTTGAAGCCGGTTGGTATGTCTTGCATCCTTATCGCCCCCTGCGGGTCCGGCGGTGGTGCAGCTCTGCGCTGGCGATGGCTGCTCGAGCTGATCGGAGCTGGCGAATCCGCTTGCCGTCTCATACTTTGATATGGGGTCTCATCTAAGTATTGGAATCCCTTTGAGTATTGGGCTTGCTGTGTGATTGTGGTTTTGAGCAGATCGATTGCCCCTCGAGTGGCCTGGTCCACCGGAGTGTCTCCGTGCGCAGGCACGCTGGCGAGGAACCGTGTCGCCGCCACCACGTTTTCCATGGGGTTATTGAAATGATCCGGAGGTGTATGGAACCGTTCCTGCCGTGGTGAGGGGGCATGTTGCCTTGGTGGCGTGTACCCTGGGGGAGTCGACTGATGCGTGTCCTGGAATAGTCTCCATGCCTGGAGATCAGCAGGGGTCCGGCTCAGGGGTCCTGCGGGGCGTGCGTTGGCGAGACTTAGTTTCTGAGCCTCTATCAGCTCCGACTCGTGTCGTAAGAGCCTGGTTTCTTGGGCGAGTTGGGTTTCTCTTTCCACCATTTGTGCGTTCTGGGAGTTAATTTCCCTCCGTATGCTCATTACCTGGGCCTTGAGTTCGTTGACCCTGGTTCTCCAGGCTTCCTGGTTTTCCGTGGTCATTGGTGCGGCTAAGGCTTCGTCCAGGGTGTTTAAGGTATTAGTGAGGGCTTCTGCTCCTGAGAGAACTTCCGGCTGCTCCCTATCTGGATTAGGGGTCGTGTTGTGAGCCGTCTCTGCGTTCCAATTCTGCGCCACGCCCTGAGCCGGCTGACTTCCCTGTTCTTCGGTGCCTGCCATGAACACCGTCACGCAGTATGGAGGCTCGTACTGCGGGAAGTCGGGGTCGTATTCTGCTGTTCCCGGGCCGAGTCTGTTGCTCCCGGCGGATCGGATGGAGCCGCTATCTGAAAAGCTTGTCTCACTAGGATGCGAGTTAGCGTCCGATGTTTCTTCCAAGGTGTCGGGTGTCAGGGACTCGACAGAGCGCGCCGACTCTGGAGATCCAGCGATGAACCCGACAAAGGTGTGCCTTGAGCTGGCATGTCACCGAATCGAGGTTTCCAGGGGGACTTCAGGATCTGGCTCTGGCCCAGATCCATCTGTCTTCCCAATGAAGATATGAATAGACCCGATCAGGACCCGATAACCGGATTCGACGGAATCAGCGTCAGGGCCCCAAGTCGAGTCGTCGATGCAGAGCTTTCCAAGTCGGCTCCTGGTGATTCTCCTAGCCACGAATCCTTCCATACCTTGAAGAGCTCCCCCTAGAATCTCAACACCTGCGAGCGCAGACCCCATGGTGGGCGCCAACTGTCGTGGGAAAGTCACGACAGATGTCCGTAGAGTCGGACTTATCATGGGAACTTTGCTGCGAGGCGTATTCGAGGAGAGAGTCGACATAGACACGGGACTCGGCGGTTTACCCAGGTTCGGCCCCGTCGATGCGGTAAAGACCTACTCCTACTTCTTGACTATTGTGGGATCGACTCCTCAATAGGAAGAGCCGATCTCATCGATTATACTGATGATGTTTCGCAACCTTAGTCTCGTGGAGATCTAGGTTATAGAGCGAGTTGTCTAGTCCTGGCTTGAGGTCAGTTCTGGCTCTGGCTCCCGTGGACATCGGCTTATAAATGTGCCGGGTCCCGGGATTCCGAGATTCCGACTCCTACACGATGTGGAGTTCTATTCTACTTTACAAGTTTGCTACGTGCTATACAAGGTAAGTTGAATTCCTTCTAGGGCTTCAATCTTCACGCTTGGCATGTCAGGCTCCTGGCCGGGTCTTCTTTGTGGGCCTTCGTATGTAAGTCGGCCCAGAGGTTTCTAATGCCGGGTCTATGGGCCTCATCCATCCCCCCGACAAATCCCCCGATGTATTCATTGGTATGTTCCCTAATAATGGCATACCTGTAGTTATATTATTTGATTCCGGGGCTACCCACTCGTTTATTTCGCGGAGTTTCGCCACCCTCCACAATTTTTCTGTCTCTCTTTTGGATAAAATCATGGTGGTACAATCCCCCGGAAGTGTGCTCAGAGCAACCCATGAATGCAAGGATCTGTCGATTGAGATATATGGAGTGAAATTTCCGGCCACCCTCATTCTGCTGGAGTCCACGGGGCTAGATGCAATCCTTGGAGTGAATTGGCTGACAAACCATCAAGTACATCTTCATTTCAAAACCCGGATATTGGAACTGGTCAACCCCGCCGGGAAGATAGCCCATATTACCACCCGTTGGAATGCCCCAAAGGAAAGGAGTAGTGTGCAAGGTCACCACCATTGACATGGACAAGATTCCGATAGTCAGAGAATTTCCGGATGTATTCCCTGAAGAATTTCCAGGAATGCCACCTGATAGAGAACTGGAGTTTTCTATCGAGATTGTTCCCGGAACATCCCCAATATACAAGAAGTATTATCGAATGCCATCCACAGAGCTGGTAGAACCGAAGAAGAAATTGGACGAGTTATTGCAGAAAGGGTACATTCGTCCCAGAACTTCACCATGGGGATCACCTGTGCTGTTTGTAAAGAAGAAAGATGGCAGCCTCTGAATGTGTGTGGACTACTGCCCACTCAACGAAGTGACCATCAAGAACAAATACCTGCTACGTCGCATTGACGATTTGTTCGACCAGTTGAATGGTGCCCGGGTATTTTCCAAGATAGACGTCCGCACTGGATATCACTAGCTGGAGATCAAGAAGGAAGATATATGTCAGAACCCTAATTTAGGTTTGTGCTTTTCTAAGCTAGCATTTTTGCATCATGAAATTTTTTTTTGCAAAAAGAAAAGAATTGGGGAAGCAGAAAAGCCCCAAAATATTTTAATAAAAGGCGAGACAAAAAACTTTTTCCAAAAATGCTTTGAACTTTTTGAAAAGTCTCATAAATGGGCATTATCACATTTCAAGTGAAGTGGGTCCCACTTCATGCTCTCTGATTTATCAAAAAAGTCCAAAACCTATTGGAAATTAAATCTTTATTGTATTTGCAATTGAAATTATTTAAATATAATTTCAATAATTCTAAAACTTGGTGAGTGGACTTATATATGTGCCACTAGCTCACAATAAAGTTTTTAGAATTTTATAAATTGGTTTGGTTTTGAGATCAAATCAAAACACAAAAACAGAAAAGAATAAAAGGAAAAACAAAAAGGAAAACAAAGGAAAGAAGACCTACCTGGGGCGAGGCCCACTTACCTGGCGCCTAGCCGAGACCCAGCTAGCCCACCAGGGGCAGCAGGGTCATCCCCTACCCCTGGCCCCGATGCTGCTCGCTGGAACGCATGCGGTGGCCATGGCCGCCGCGCCACCTCCCTGCCTGGCCCCTCCCTTGCTCCTATCTCCTCGCCACCGCACGCCTGGGAGCTTCCTCCCACTTTCCCCTCCCCTCGCGACCTCTCTCCTCTCCTCTGCCGCCATTTTCGAGCCGCCCCAAGAGCTCACCGTAGTACACCCCAGTGACCCGTCGCGGCCAACAGCCTCCAAACTCCACCCACCTTGTCCAGGGGCACCACCGTGGACGTCTTCCTCGAGCTGAAGCTCCAATCTGGCCCGAGGCGCACCGAAGACGACGCCCGCTTCAATCCCTCACCGCCGGCTGCCGAGGACGCCTTGGTCGAATTCGCCGCCTCCAGTCACTCTCCAGCCTCGCCGTGCTCACCATCGAGCTCTTGGTGAACCGCAGCCTCGAATCCCCCTACCAGTTCTCCTCCCTGAGCTCTGAATCTCCGTCCCTTCGAGGTCAGTGGCTCCGGCTGCCGCGGGCTCGACGATGACGTGGACCTAGAGCCCCCCCCCCCCCCCCGTGACCCCCGCGTGCTCTACGCGATGTGCGAGAGCACGGGGCACGCGCTGGTGGCCGCCGTGGCCCTTCGTGGCCTGTAGCTGGATCCTGGCGATGCGCCGCCATGGCCCAAGCCACCGGCGTCAAGCCGGCCATTAGCCACCTAATCCCCTCACTAACCACCCCCCCTAAGCAACTGACAGGTGGGCCCCAGGCCCCCCTAATTAAACCAGCCGCTTTAATTTAAACCGGGGATAAACCCTAGTCACTGACCAGAGGGCCCCACTGGTCAGTTGACCAGTCAACCCCCCTGCGTCAGCATGACGGAGGCATGACGCAAGAAAGCTTAAATGATTTAATTTAAATCAGAAATTCCAGAAAATAAGCAAAACTTTGAATTTGAATAACTTTTAAACCGTAACTCAGATTGAAATGATTTTTATATGAAAATTGATCAGAATAAAATGCTCTATCCAAATATCAAACTTTCATCCATGTTTGAATTGTTTATATTGAGGAACCAGTAGCATTTTGCTATATGGATCATTTGATATAATTCAAATAAATCCCTAAAGCCATTCCAACTTCAACCAAAGCAATGCTAATATGATCACCTACACTTCAGAAGCATTTCACATACATGATCACATGGTTTACAATGAACAAACTTTAGCAAATGCAACTTGGACCAATTTGAATACATTTGGAGTTTGAATTTGAATTTACTTTTCAAATCAACTTCAATTAACATGTTGCAAATTAAACCTAAGTCACATCAGTACCTTGCCATGCTATGTTTTGCATATTGCTTGAGCATTGTAGTTCATTGATTGTGCTTTACTTCCAGTGCTTCGGTGATTGCTTCTTCTCGGTAGAGTTGATCTCGGAGACGAGTTCAACCTCACGTCAGAAGTACAGTACCTCGTGATCGTAAGCAAGGCAAGCACCCCCTCTTTGATCATGTCGATAAAATCCCAGTTCCCTCTCTTTCTCGCTTATGCATGTTTAGGATGTCACCATGATCCGTTCTACCGCTAGTTGAACCTATTCCTTTGCATGACCTATCAGTTTGTCACAGTAGTAAGCAAACCACAATCCTAGCAGATGTAGGAGTTGGTTGATATCATGTGGCCCCTGCAAATGTTACAGCTTATTGCATGCTTAGAGTTTATAGTGAGGATACTTTGATGTTAGTTGGGATGGTAGTGATCATGTGAATGATGGTGGTAACGTGTTGGTGAATTTGACCTAAACAAGGTGAACGATGAGAGGCTGTGTAGGAGTACATAGTGGGTTGTCTCGTTGAACACTGCCTTAAGCCCGAGTTCTTGTGTTGTTATCCAAGACTAAGAGTACGACCACACATTGGGCTCACTGACCCCTCTCGGCCTAGTACCTCACCCCGGACCAGTCCAGGAGTCGCAAGTAGTTCGCCCTTTAACGATCTCAAGCAGGTGGAACCAAGGTAAGTGGTTGGCGTAGGTTGTGGGCACGTTGAATCAAGTGATCATGATCGAGTTGAGCTTGATGGCGGTCACACAACGTTTGAGTCCGCATCGAAAAAATCGGCCGGATTCCGATTGTGGTCCCAACTCAAATAGGCGACTCCCTAGGACTAGAGATGGTGCCGTGACTGAAGTGTCGTGGCAGCATCCTCGCCGGTACTCACTTGAAGGGTCCAACCCCAGGCGGTAAGGGATGAGGCGTGTGTGTAGCAGTACACCCCTGCAGGGTTAATGAACTATTTGAATAGCCGTGTCCACGGTTATGGACTACCTGGAGACCTTTGCTTGATCATAGACAACTTCAATGGTTACTCTAAAATTGCCAAGATAAGTGTGAGTGCTATGGCGTGCTTCCTCGTGGGGAAGTCGAGGAAGGATCCATAGTGGTGTATTGATTGGAGACTTCATACTTGGACTCATGTATGCTCCTTACCTCATTCTGGTATTCGTAGTAGAGGACTAGACAAGTCAAAGCTGACACTTCTGCAATGAAACCCCATCTCCCTTTGTCTTGATACATGTGCATGAGTAGTATAGTTCCTATGTAAGTCTTGCTGAGTACGTCTTTGTACTCACGTTTTCTTATTCTATGTTTTAGAGACGAGACCACTGACCCTGATGGTGGCCTCTACCTCGAGCTCGACGTGGACCAGGTCGTATGGTTCCAGACAGAAGCCTGTGCCCTTTGGAGGGTCGTTGTATTTTTTTCAGGATTCTTAAGCCATGTGATCTCTGCTTGTAATACAACTACTATGTCTGCTCTGTTTAGCAGAAGTTATAAAGACTATGAGTTTGTAGAGTTCATGTTGTGATTACCTTCTGTTTACACTAGACATGTATGCCGCGTGTATGATTATAACATGCATGTCTTAGTGTGGGGTTCGATAGCTTAGTTGAGTTCTTGCCGACGGTCTTTTATACACCAAGTGGACCTTAGATGTGCGCATCTTGGGGCATCGCGATGCGATTGCTCGTGACTCTGTCACGTGGCACACTTTGTTGTATGATTGAGCCCGCCCGAGATCCCGACTAGGTGATAGGGCTAGAGTCTGTTTATGTAAGTGTTATAATTCAATCGAGAATATGGTTGAGGAGACTTGTCTATGAGTATGAGATTTCACCACCCATAATCATTTAGACTTGTGAGCGGACGATGAGGACCCATCTCATTTGATCATCCGGCCTGGATGGGATGCCCCTCACGTACGATGCTTTCCGAGAGTGTTCTGTGCTTGGCCTTGTCTGCTTAGACAAGTGGGTACGACTCTCGGCTCTCCGTATGGTTGAGTTGTGACTGGAAATACATACGCAAACCCCGGGTCCCGACAATATACCCAAAACGGCATTCACCACAAGGTATGGACTATATGAATTCACAGTCATGTCCTTCGGATTGACGAACGCTCCAGCCTACTTCATGGGCATGAGGAACAAGGTCTTCATGGACTTCTTGGACAAGTTTGTGGTGGTGTTCATCGACGACATCCTCATATATTCCAAGAGTGAAGAGGAGAATGAACAACATCTCCGTGCCGTGTTTTAAAGGCTGCGAGCTCACCGCTTATAAGCCAAATTCAGCAAGTGTGAATTATGGCTGAAAGAAGTTGGATTTATTGGGCATATCCTATCAGCACAAGGAGTAGCTGTAGACCCCAGTAAAGTGGCTGATGTGCTGAATTGGAAGCCACCAACTATAGTGACAGAAGTCCGTAGTTTCTTGGGATTGGCTGGCTATTATCGCCGATTCATTGAAGGATTCTCTAAGATAGCCAAGCCTTTGACATAACTCTTGAAGAAGAACCAGAAGTTTATCTGGACCAAGAAATGTGATGAGAGCTTCATGCAACTCAAGACGAGGCTGACCTCCGCAACCGTCTTAACCTTGCCAGATATCCACAAGGGATTCAACATATACTATGATGCTTCCAGACGTGGACTTGGCTGTGTGCTGGTGCAAGATGGAAAGGTTGTAGCCTATGCATCCCAACAACTATGACAACATGAAGGAAATTATCCCACCCACGACTTGGAACTAGCGGCCTTAGTGCACGCATTGAAGATATGGAGACATTACCTCATCAGACAACGGTGTGAAATATACACGGACCACAAGAGCCTCAAGTATATCTTCACCCAACCAGATCTCAATCTCAGACAAAGGATATGGCTTGAATTGGTCAAGTACTATGACCTTTGGATAAACTATCATCTCGGGAAAGCCAATGTGGTCGCCGATGTCCTTAGCCGAAAGCCGAGCATGGTTAATGCACTCTAGGAGAGGATGAACCCGTAATTGCAAAAGGAATTTTCTAGCCTCAACCTGGTGCTATGTGGCCTGATGAACGTGAAGACAATGGAGATTACCCCAACTCTCGTGGAAGAAGTCAAGGAAGCATAAAAGCAGGGTCTAGACATCCAAGATATCAAGGAGAAGGTACGGAAATGCAAAGCCGCAACCTTCCACGTCGTACCCAAGGAACGCTATGGTTCGAGGAACGACTATGCGTACCGGATCAGAACAACCTAAGGCAGAAGATACTGCGAGAAGCCCATGAATTCGCATACTCCATCCACCCAGGAGGTACAAAGATGTACCAGGACTTAAGGACAACATTTTGGTGGTCCGGAATGCGAAAGGATATTGCATACTATGTTGCGCGCTGCAACATTTGCAATAGAGTCAAAGCTGAGCACCAGAAGCCAGCTGGATTCCTTCTACTCCTACAAGTCCCTCGGTGGAAATGGGATGACATATGCATGGACTTTGTCGTGGGACTCCCTAAATCAGCCCGAGGCCATGATGCCATTTGGGTTATCGTGGACACATGCTCACCAAGCTGGCCCATTTTATCCCGGTAAGGACCACCTACCGAGCGGATCAACTAGCCGAGCTATACATGTCCTGAATTGTTAGCCTTCATGGAGTACCCAAGACGATTACCTCAGATAGAGGATCTATATTCACATCGGCATTCTGGCTACGCCTACACCAAGCCTTAGGGACCGCGCTGAAGCATAGCACGGCCTACCATCCACTGACTGATGGGAAAACGGAACGAGTAAATCAGATACTAGAAGATATGCTGAGGGCATGTGCTCTAGCCTATGGCACCAAGTGGGAAGACTGTTTGCCATATGCGGAATTCTCCTACAACAACAGTTATCAGTCCAGTCTCAAGATGTCACCCTTTGAAGCATTATACGGGCGTAAGTGCCGTACGCTGCTGAACTGGTCACAGACAGGAGACAGTCGTATCTTTGGTACCGACTTGATGCTGGAGGCAGAGAAGCAGGTCAAAGAGATTTAGGATCGTCTGAAAGAATCTAAGTCTCAACAAAAGAGTTACTATGACCCGAAACATCGGGAGGTGAACTTTGAGCCCGGAGAATATGCTTACCTTTGAGTGACACCAATGAAAGGAGTAAGAAGATTTCATACTCGAGGGGATATTGCACCACGATACATCGAACCATTCCCAGTGATAGCCCGGAGGGGAAGAGTAGCTTACCAATTGGAATTACCTCCAGAGCTGTCTGATGTTCATGATGTTTTTCACATATCTTAGTTGAGGAAGTGCATTGCACTGCCGGTCAAGCAGGCAGATATGAAGGATTTAGAGCTAACAGAGGATTTGACATATGAGGAGAAACCGGTCAGAATTTTAGATGAGATGGAAAGGAATACCCGCAGTAAGGTAATTAGGTTTTATAAGGTACTGTGGGAGCACCATACGGAAGAAGAAGCTACTTGGGAAAGGGAAGATTTTCTGAAGTCTTCATATCCGTATCTATTCCCTGAGCAACAGAATCTTGAGGACGAGATTCATCCTAAGGGGGGTAGGTTTGTGACACCCTGGTTTTAAAAAACTTTTCTTTGCAAAACCATTTGGCTTATTTCTGGGATTTGCCTTTTTTCTCGGTGTTTTGCAAACTCTTTTGGCCTTAAGCACTTGGGCATATTTTTACTTCTTGGCCCAAGTGATCTCAACCCATCTCTCTCATTGCCAAGATAAAGCTCTGATCTTTTATCTCCTAGCCATATTTTATTTCCCCAAAAATATTCCTTTTTCATTAAAGGAATAATCGTTTTCCTCCTTTTCTTATGAAGCAACCTTCATTTCTGTTACTCCCTTTGGATTGAAACTTTTTGTGCTGGACTCCCTTGACATGCCACATTGCTCTATGCAAAAATATCACCAAGTCCAGTATAAATATTTCTCTATAGAAATTCTTTTCCACTTCTGGTCAGTGAGGCATTTTGTGAAGCAAGTACCCTGCAGGCTTTGTCATTGAACTTGCAATTTTTACCATATTAGCACCCTCCTAGGTAACCCATGCACACCAAATTTTAGCTCAAAAAGCCCAGCCAAACTCCCTTCATAAAATCTCAAAGTTTCTGTCCAGAAAACCTTTTTGAAGCTGCCATGTGCTAGACCCCTCCCCAAGCCATGCCTTTGCACACACACCCTACTGGACGTTCGAGCCATTCCAGGGACACGTTTTGCACGCCTTGGCCACGCTCAGTGCACGAGTGCACAGGCTGAGCATGCGGCGTGCCAGCCATCGGCGTGCTCTGGGCGTGCCCGAGCCGTCGCAATCACGGCCGTGCCGCGCCCCGAGAGCCCGTAGCCGCACGCTTGTGTCCGTATCCCCTAGAACACCTCCGCACGCCACCTGTCCCTGACCAAATCCCCGCCGCTCGCCGGAGGCCTCGCCGTCTCCGCCACTTTTTGGCCCGTGTGCACGCGCGACGACCACTATGGCCGCCTTGACCCCGCGTTGCCCGTGGCTCCTTCTACGCGTCCCCAACATCACTGCGTCCACGCTCGTCCCCTTTCCTAGCAAAGCCGCGCCGCCCGCCGCGTAGCTTGCCGTCGTAGACCGCCACCTCGCCGTAGCCACTGTGACCCCGTGCTTCCCCCGCATCAGAGGCATTGGAGGCAGCGCGCACGCGTGATTGACCTTCACTAGAGCCCTCTAGACCGAGCGGAGTCGTCCCGAACTTGCCAGAACCACGCACAGCTCCGACAGCACCTTCCTGGCGGCGAGCTCGTCGGAACCCCGGCTCCCCCTATTTAAACCCCACCCCTTAGGTTCTGAGCATCGCAATCCACTGACCTGCACTCCAATTGAGTGTTCCCCCATAGCAGCCCGGCCGGGGAGGCCCCAGGCCCTTGGGTCCCACCGGAGCACCGCCGCGAGGTTGCAGATCTGGAAAATCACCCTGGTCGTCCCCTAGCCTTGCAATCACTTCCCCTAGCTTCACATTGCTCCCGTGGTGCTAATGTAGTGCTCGAACGTTGGATTCCTTGCAGGAATCGCGAACTCCGAGGAGCACCGCCGCCGGCCACCGTTGGAGAAGACCCTAGCCACGTCGTTCAGCCACCGTTCGCCTTGTTTGTGGTACGTAGCTTCTCCCCACTCTGTGCTGCTTCGTTTAGTTTCATCACTCGCCGCCGTCGAGGCCGCAACACCGGCGAACCACCTCGCCGGAGCCGTCGGCCTCTGTTCCCTCCTCTCTCTCGGTTAAACCTGACAGGCAGGCCCCACCTGCTAGCTTCTCATATCTATTCCGAATCGTTTTCAAGTTGAGGCGCCTGGCTGAAATACGCCTTCGACGTGGCCCTCTCTGGATTTTTCAGAAATATCGATTTAAATCATTTTATATCAAATATTTTACCCAACTGTGACCACCTATATATTTTAAACTATAAGGCCAAATGAGTTGATTCTTTTTGCTATGGTTTCGTCTTGAGCTCCTCTTTAATATTGAAAAGTTTCATAGGTTTCTTTTCTGTCTAGGTGTACTGGACAGATGGGATGCTTGTTCAGACTTATTTATTTTTATTATTTGAAATTATTTCAGAAGGAAACAATCTGACTGCTGAGGCTCAGGAGTTCAGTGACACTCCAACTGACCAAGGCAAGCCACACCATCCGTTTTCATGAAGGCATTTCAAGTGCCATGGGTTTCCCAAAATATTGCTTGCTGATTTAACTTGATAATATTTTGATGCTATTTAAATTGTTCATGTTGTTTAAACCATTCTTTCTTGAGGTGATCTGCTAGAAATAATCATGTTATGTTCACTGGTCATTATGATGTTCATGCCATTTAGATCATGTTCATGCTAGTAGCTCGTTCATCTTGATCGTATCCATGCTTATGTGTTGACCCTATGCATAGATCATGCCTTTATCATGTTTCTGTGATATCATGCTAGTTGCTGCACTTGCTTGGTAGTTGTGGTATTATCATGTTCATATTTCTATGATAGTTTCATGTTGCTATGGCTTAGATCATGTGTGTGTGTGCTAAGTTAATAATGAACATGAGTTAACCGTTGACCAAGTGTCACCGAACCAAGCTTTAATAGTGCAGCCACATTTGCCTGTATGGGCAGGCCTTAGCTTGGTCTATCGTAGTGCCTTTTACGGGTATCACCAAAGATGGGAGGTTATGCGTACGCGTTACCCTGATCAGGTAGCTGGCGGCTATAACCTTGAAATCCAGGATTGTTATGTTACCCGGGAGTCCCTGTTTGGGAAAGTTAGTCCCCGTTTGGGACCACATTGTTTGCCACGTGTTGGCCGGTGTCTGGAGGACATAGGGATACCCAAGACGGGATGTCGGTGGTACCGTAGAAAGGTTACGCGATAGACGGGTTTCGTTGGACTAGTCCTAGTCCATTTGACAAGGAGCTCCATGGTGTAGGTAAAATGCACAACCTCTGCAGTGTGTACAAATCTATTCGAATAGCCGAGTCCATGGTATTGGGTCACACTATGGGCCAACATGAACCTGGTTTGATGATTGTGCTAAGTTGATTAGTCACGCGGTGATCCGTGGAAGTTATCGGTGATGCGATGACTCGTTTGGTCATGCGATAACCCGTGAAAGTTATTAGTCATGCGATGACCGGATTGGTTGGGTGGAAACGCGATCACACCTAACCCGTTGAATGGTCATGCGACGTTGAGTCTTTAAGGACTCCGAGGTAAGATGCATGATCATGCGATGATCATTACTGTGGTTGTTTTGCACTAGTTGTAACCTTGGTAATATGCTAGACTTGTCATGATTGCCTTGCTTGCATTGTTATTGCCATGTTCTTGTTGTGCTCCAATGACTTGGTTGTTTTGAGCTTGCAAGGACATTCAATTTACTGGCCTGGCGTGTCATGCTAGATGCCGGAGAAGATGTACCTGGAAATTCTGGTGTTCCATACTAAGCGAACTAGACCGTATCCCAGCATTGTCCCTATGGAGTGGATCTCCATCACCCCATTATTCCGCTGCGCTGTTGTATCTTGTTGACTCGTATCGAGGCCTTGAGAGGTGACATAAATAATGTCGATATTGTCACCGCACGAGATGTGCTGCCTTGCCTCGTAGTATCATGTATCCCAAACCTATGTGCCTGTATAATTATCAATGAATGCGGTTGTTTGTTTACCAATATGTTGTGCATTGCCAGAAGACATGATCTTTGGGCTGGCAATGTGAGGTAAACCGGTTGCTCTGAGCTGGGGTTCCACTGAGGATCCTAAGTTGTTACTTCGAGTGATTTAGTACAAGCTCTAGAAAAATAAAAACGGGATATGGAAGCCGCCTTCTCAAAGATGAAGGTTACGACATTAGAGTCACAAACGTCAAGTGGTTCAGCCCCAAGGTCCCCACAAGTTGCCTTTGTGTACCCCGGTTCCGAACTTCCTTTGCAAAGTGGTCGTCCCTACCAATGGGACTATCCTACCCCTAAGCTTATGGAACCTAAGTATAATATAATTTCAATGGAAGACCACTGGTACTAACCGAGACTACTAACTTCTTGGATTGGAAAAGTCTTATGGCAAATTATCTTAGGTTTGTGTGTGAAACAATGTGGAACCTCATCGACTCCGGGAAAGGTTACTATCCGATTGATCCAAACAACCTTACACCCAGTGAAGTGTTTGAAAGACACCTCAACCTTGCTGCCATTGGGTTCTTGAAAATAGGAATGGATGAGTTGACCCGAGCACCATTTCTTTATATCACCAATGCCAAGGAACTTTGGGATAGTCTTCTAATCGCAAAATCTGGCACCGGATCTCTACAAATGACTAGATATGATACCGCTAGGAAGATGAGACGCCCCTACAACTCCATATGCGTCTCAAAGTTCTCTCCGCACATGGACAATCCTTTAGTTGTGAGAAATCTTTGGATGGATATCAAATCACCAACTGTTACCTTGTGGACAAGATGTTGAATGCTCTCATGGTATACTGACATCAAATGATGTGGGAATTGAGGCGTATGCCCGACTTCTTCAAGATGGCACTGGATGATGTGATTTCCACCTTCTTGCAATATAAAGAACACCTAAAGGATCCCAAGAGACTACTGGCCACATATGGTGGTCCATCCTCAAACCTTGCCCTCAAGGCTAGGCTCGAGGAGTTTGATGATGATGAGGAAGATGACGAGTATGAAGATGATGATAATTCCAATGACACCCCATCATATGAAGATATGGCTCTCTTTGTAAAGAGGTTCACAAATGAGACTTCAAGGGAAGATCCCAAAACAAGAAGACAAGAACATGCTACAACTATGAGAGGACGGGACACTTTGCGGAGGATTGCCCATATGAGAAGAGAGAAGAAAGCCTCGTTTTCCTAAGAAGGAAGTTGCCAAGGAACTCACACATCCTCTCAACAACAAGCTTAAGAAGAAAGCCTTGTTGTCTCTAGAAGGGTTCTATCCCGAGGATGTTGGTGGTGTGGCCGGATTTTCTCAAGATACACAAAAGACCTTGAAGCTCCTCAACAAGGAAGGTGAAGTTGTCAACTACAACTACATGAGTGACTACGCCGGCAATGCACACAAGTGTCATAGCCAAGTTGGTTGATGATGATACTACCTCCACCTCCGCCAAGATCAAGGTAACTCGTATTGATGAGTCCTTCATGTTCTCTTTTGAAACCCCTAATGATGAATTTCATGATGCGGATGGCGATGATGGAAATGTTACATGTGAAGATTTGTTGTTTGCTAAAGTGAACAAAAAGATGAACTCCCTTAAAGGCAATAAGCTCAAAATGTTTCAATTGCTTATGGATGTGGTGGGTAAGCACTCCACAACCATTAAGGATCTTGAAATCCTCCTCACCGAGGAAAAGGAGAACTATGTTCTCCTTGAGCGGAAGGTTGACTTTGAGGAGGTTCGCAATGATAATTTGTGCAAAGTTGTGCAAGCAACAAATGATTTAAATGAAAAACATGTTGCCTCCTTGAAATAGGCTAATGATATTTGTAAGGAACTTGCTAATGATATGAGAAAGCTTGTCGAGCGAAACACCTCTCTTTCTAAGGATGTTGAGGTACTCACCATGTCTGTCCAGACAAAAGATGATGAACTCAACACCCTTAAGAAGAGTCTTGAGGATCACAAGTTGGCTCACATAAAAACCCTTACTAAGATGTCTCCTCCTACCATTGTACATATTGATGCTTGTGCTACTAACTCTACTCTTGATCAAGCATTCCTCATCGAGGAGAATTTAGCTCTTCATACTCAATTAAAGAAGGGTCTCATAACTTGTGACCAAGGAGAGAAAAACCTAAATGATGTACTAAGTCATCATAAGGAGTCCTTTGCTAAGGAAGGAATTGGGTTTGATCCAAGTACGAGTGTGACAATGGATGTCACCCTTAGCAAGGGATCAACTCCTCAGAAGGTGAACTTTGTTCGCGAAGGGCACAAGGACAAAGGAAAGAAGAAGGTTGTCAGAACCCTCTGTTAGGTAATGTGCTAGGATCAAGTAACCTTGCATCATGTCAAATTTTCAAAGGAATTCAACTTCAAAATCAAAATGGGAGAAGGAAAACCCCCCAGATGAATTAATTCAAAAGGCCAGATAAAAATCTTCTCCAAAAATTCATGTTAGATTTTTGAAAAGTCTTATAAATGAGTGTGATCACATATCAAGTGATGTGGGACCCATCCCATGCTCATAGATTTTTCAAATAATCAAACAGTGCCTTGGAATTAAAGAAATACCCCTATTTGATTTAAGATTCAAATTATTTGAATTTTAAAAATGTTGAAACTTTGTGAGTGGCTAGTCTATGTTATTATGAGGCCACATAAATTTTTTCAGAATTTGAAAAAATGTTTAGCTATTTTAAATGGCTAAACAGAACAAATAGCAGAAAAGAAAAACAGAAAAGAAATCAGAAATCCTTACCTGGCGCCTAGGCGAGTCAGCCCACCCCAGCCCAGCCGGCCCACAGGGGCAGGGGCGTCTTCTTCCCTCTCCCGCGCCTCCAAGTTACTCGGTGGAATGCCATCGAGCTAGCCGGGGACGACACGTCGCCGTCGAGGAGCTTCTAGGCCTCCCCGTGGCCTCTTCTCGCACCTGGAGACTCCCCGCAGCCTCCGCAGTCCATTTCCCCCCCTCCCCAGTGCCTACCCTCCTCTCTCTCGCTGAGCCCCGAGAAGAACAGGACGCCGCCGTCGCCATAGCTTGAAGTCCGCGTGGCCAACGACGTCCCCGAGCTGCGTCGTGCTGTCCATCCTCCTCGCCATCCTCGACTTCGACTCTGTGCAGAAGGAATCGAGCTCGGACGCTCTGTAGCCGCCGGAATCTTCTCCACGTTGCCGCCGGACCCGCAAGCCAACTCCGGCGAATTCGTCGTCGTTGAAGCCTCTCCGTCTCCACCGCCTGCGCCATTGCGTTCACCACCTCCTGGTGAGCAGAACCCCTAATCTTGCGGCCCCTCAATCCCCCCCTAGACGATTCCGCCATGGACGCAGGAGCTCGTCGCCGCCATGGTCGTCGTCCTCCTCGCTCCCGTGCTCATCGTGAACCCCCAGTGCGTGCGTTTGGCTCCTGAACATGCCAGCGTTCGAACGCGCCTAGAATCGCCTCAAGTCTTGCACTACAACGTCGACTACGACCTCGCCGTGGTTCTGTTGCCGCCGGAGTCGTCGCCGTCGTCGCTTCCGACCACCCCGTGACCCCCTGTTGCCTCCAGAAGACGCGGACGACCTCCAGGAGCAAGCCGGTGCCCTCCGTTTCCCCTCCCGTGGCCGGATTCGCCTTCCCGTGCAGCGCCCCCGTGACTCCAGTCGCCGGCGTTTAGCCGCCGGCGAGTTAGCCAGACCCCCCCCCCCCCCCCCCCCGCGTTAATTACTCGGCTAATGACCCCCTAGGTCACTGACCAGTGGGCCCAGTGGCTTAATTAAGCCACTGGATTAATT
Source organism: Bromus sterilis (assembly GCA_950022295.1). Lineage (NCBI taxonomy): Eukaryota > Viridiplantae > Streptophyta > Magnoliopsida > Poales > Poaceae > Bromus > Bromus sterilis. The sequence continues at coordinate 242,693,803 of OX465595.1, read as the reverse complement.
TAACCCACGGGTTAAGTTAAGCCAGTCACTGACACCCTGGACCCACATGTCAGCTGACGCAATAAATCATTTTATGAATTTCCAGAAAATCAAAATGAATTAAAAGAATTCCAGAAAATCCAGAAAATACCCCAAACTTTGGAAATTCATAGAAAATTCATATTAACTCCAAATTGGACAAATAATATATGAAAAATGATCAGGAGAAAATTATCTTTCCAAATATGCAAGTTTCAACTCTGTTTGAGTTGAATTTAAAATGTGATCAGTAGCATTTGCTATTTGATCTAAATGGAATTAAATCAAATTCAAATCAAATATTTTTGCAACTTGAACCATGGCAACATGCTACATTTCAATCACACATCAGAGGCATATCATACACATTTGAAGATGATTCAAAATGATCAAACCATATCACAAACAACTTGGTTAATGTTGAATTCAAATGTGGAGTTTGAATTTGCATTTCAAATGCAATATACTCCACTTAAATGGAATTGCCTCACACATCAAAACTTATACTTCAAGTTTCAACATTCATTCATGTGCTTGAGCATTGCATTCATTTTGATTGCTACTTCGTGCTTTGTTTGTCGAGTAGAGGTGGAACCGGAGCAAGAGGTTGCAACCTTCATTGAAGACCCCGAACCCGAACCTCGTCAGCAAGGCAAGCAAACCCCCATTGATCATGTCGATAAAATCCCACTTCCCTCTCATGTCTCGCTTATGCATTGTTTAGGATGATTACCATGCTTCGTTTCTACCGCATAGATGAACCCATTCCTTTGCATGACCTATCATTTTGTCACAGTAGTAAGCAAACCACAATCCTAGCAAATGTAGGAGTTGTTTGATATCATGTGGCCCCTGCAATGTTACTGCCTATTGCATGCTTAGTATGATACCATGTTGTTACTGTGATGTGAGTCGGGATGGGAATGATCATGTTGATGATGGTAGAAAAGTGTTGGTGAATCGACCCTAATACAAGGTGAACGATGAGAGGCTGTGTAGGAGTACACGGTGGGTTGTCTCGTTGAACACCGCCCTAGTACGAGTTCTTGTGTGGTGATCCAAGATGAAGAGTACAACCACACATTGGGCTCACTGACCCCTCTCAACTTACTAACTCATCCCTTTCGATGTCCAGATGTCGCAATAGTTCGGAGTTCTGGTAGGTCTGTGGCCTGGATGCTAAGTGAGAGAACGGCTCATCCGAGACCGGCTTATGCACCACGCACACATCACTTGGGTCCACTTCGGTAAACCGGCCGGGTTCACGATTGTGGTAACCAACCCAAGTAGGCGGCTTTCTCGGACTAGATCGGCTATGAGGTAACAGTTATGGTGAGCATCCTCGCTGGCACCCCTTGAATGGTGTCGAGATCAAAGGCGGTAAATGATGGTCATGTGTGTGTAGTGGTACACCCTTGCAAGGTTAACGAAACTATTCGAATAGCCGCGTCCGCGGTTATGGACTTCTTGGAAAGCTTAGCTTGATTATTAGAAAACTTGAACCGGATACTTCTAAAACACAACAAGATAAGTGTGAGTGCTATGGCGTGCTTCCTCGTGGGGAAGTCGAGGAAGGTACCATAGTGGTGTATTGGTTGGAGAAAGTAGTGGACTCGTGTACGCTTCTTACCTCAAAGTCTGGTATTCGTAGTTCAGGATTAGCCAAGTCAAAGCTGGCACTTCTGCAAATGAACCCCACCTCCCTTTACCTTGATACATATGCATGAGTAGTATAGCTCCTATGTAAGTCTTGCTGAGTACGACTTTGTACTCACGTTTGCTTAATCTATGTTTTAGATGATGCCACTGACCCCGAAGGTGGCTTCTTCATCGAGCTGGACGACTGAAGACAACTAGTCTAGTCCCAGTCAGACGACTGGTTCCCTCGTGGAGGGCTTTGTGTTTAAATAAGGCTTCTTAAGCCATTTGTTAAACTTGTCTGTACTCAGACATAATTTGCTTCCGCCTGTGTTGTAATGTTGGATCACATGTATGTGATCTCTGTGTGCACTCTATAAGAGTTATAAATAAAGTGTACACTTTGTAGAGAATTGCGATGGTACCTACTGTTCATACAAGGCATGTGTGCTGCGTGTATGTTTATCACATGCATGTCTTTGTATGGGTTTTCGAGACCTTAGTTGTGTTCTGGCTGGCGGTCTTTCATACACCAAGTGGCCCTTAGATGTGCGCAGCTTGGGGCATCGCGATGCGATTGCTCGAGACTCCGTCTCGTGCACACTTTGTGGTATGATCGAGCCCACCCTAGACCCCGACTAAGTGATCGGGCTGGAGTAAGTCTATGTAAGAGTTTTGAGATAGTCGGTAGTATGGTTGAGGCGACTTGTCTTTGAATAGGGGAGTTCACCACCCATATCATTTGACTTGTGTGCGGACGATGAGGACCCATCTCAGTTGATCATCCGGCCTGGATGGGATGCCCCTCACGTACGATGCTTTCCGAGAATGTTCAGTGCTTGGCCTTGTCTGCTTAGACAAGTGGGTGCGGTTCTCGGCTCTCCATATGACTATGTCTTAACTGTACATGCATACGCTAACCCCGGGTCCCGACAAAGGTTGATGACATTGGTGTTGTGAGTGGGAAGGCCACTAGGGGAAAGCCCACTCCCAACAAGAAGAAAGAGAAGATGCCTCCATCCTATGTGCTCCGTAAGGCAAAGGATGGAGATGTGTTTGCTAAATTTATTATACTGTGTAATGCTTTTCGGTTCTATGCTATTTGGGTTCCAAATACCCTTGTTACTAACATTACAGGTCTCATTGCAAAAATGGGCACCTCTAACCAAAGCCTAAATCTATGTGTAGGTGGAGTCAAATGGGTAATTGATAGTGGATGCACCAATCATATGACCGGAGAAAGCCATTTTATCAAGGACTTCATGGATGCAATTCAACCATATATGAGCATTGTCTTTGGTGGTGGTTCCAAGGAAAAGGTACTTGGGTTGGGCAAGGTGGCTATCACCAATGACATGTCTCTTGCAAATGTCATGCTTGTCCCATCCATTCAATACAATTTTCTTCCCATTCGTCAATTAGCTTCCGTTGGTTATGATACACTATTTGGTCCAATGTAACATACCAGATTTCACAAAAATTAAATTTTTTTGTTTTCGGTGTGAATTGTTTGATTTTCTGATTTATTTGCGGTGTTTGCATACCCGATTTATCGATCGGCGATTATTTTTCCCCCTCTTATCTCGTACCGGAGGGAGACCGATGCTTGCCACCATGACACTTGACCTTTGCGACACCGGGTTTCACCCGATCACCGTTGCAAAAACCCGCACAAGACCAGCCGTAGCCAACGGAATGAAAACCCCGTTTAATAATTAAACGAGTTATTTTTATAGCGCACCGGAAAGTGTTCTTGGAATAGTTCCAGCGCGAGGTGAACGCCGCCGGCTCGACGCGCTGATCGCGCAGTTCGAAGTTTTACCTGAATCGGAGGTCCTGCAGACCCTCGGCGGTCAGGAACGTAAACACCACGCGCGCGAGAGAAAAACCGGGGATGTTTTTGCAAACTGCCATCGAGGCTAGCCTATATAAAGACCCCACTCTCTCCTATCCCTTCTAGGGTTTCCCTAACACAAAATTGCAGCCACCCCCTCCACTTTGCCCAAATCTTCCCCAAAAACAGCCCTCCCCGAAACCCTACCTCCACAACCTTTTCTGGCCGTCAGATCGCAGATCGGAGGGCCAGGGAGCCGCCACGTCGCCCCCACAACCTCCCAGCCGCAACCGGGACCGCAGGGCCGAGACGCCGCCGCCGCGGGCCTGCCAAGCCCATCTAGGCGAGCTGCCGCCCAGGCCGTGGAGGTTCCCGCCGCCGGCAGCCGTCGCTGCGCTCTGTCCAGGCCACGACCGCCGCGCGCCTCCCCCTTTCCTTCCTCCTCCCGTGACCCCCCTAACCTCCCTCTCTCTCTGTCCCGAGCAAGGAGGACGCCGCCGCCATGGATCTCGAGGCCGAGCTCGAGCTCGTGATACGTCCAAAACGTATCTATAATTTCTACTTGCTCCATGCCTCTTTTTGTGTGATTTTGCTATGATATTGATGAACTCAGTGCACCCCAGTGCCAGTTCCTGTTTTCTGCTATTTTTCTATTTCAGGTTCCCCCATATTAAAAGTGCTCCAAAAATTCGGGAAAAATACAATAAAAAATCAGCGTAGAAGAATCTTCGGGAATCACCGAGGGGGGCTAGAGGGGACCCACCAAGGGCCCAGGCGCCCTCCCGGCGCGCCCTAGGGTGGGGCCGCGCCAGGGGGCCACCTGGACCCCTGGTGGGCCCCCTGGCTGCCCCTCTTTTCCTATATATCCCTCGTGACGTGAAACCCCCGTGACGGGAACCCTTTTTTGCGATCTCTCCTCTGTTCTTCCGCCGCCGCGCTTCCAAGATCGGGAGCACCAGAAGACCTATTCCCGGCACCCTGACTGAGGGAGGAATCACCTCCGGGAGCTTCTCCACCACCATGGATGCTTCCCGGATGAACCGTGAGTAGTCCACCTTGGACCCTGAGTCTATGATAAGTAGCTATGTGATGTTCTCCTCCCCTCTTTGTTCTTCAAAGATTTGACCTCGTGAGCTGACCTACATGATCGAGGCACATATGTAATCTTTCTACTGTTGCTATACTGAGTTTTCTGGGATCCGATGGATTATGAGACTATGTTCAGATTTTGTTTGAGTAATATATTTGATTATCCTTTTTTATATTGATGTTCTAGAGTAATTCTTGCATGTTCTCCGTTGCTGTTTATTGCTTTGGCCAAGTAGTAGGTAGTGACTCCAAGAGGGAGCGTTATGCTTGATTGTGGGTTCATGCCCCCTGATGACTAGCTTGAGTGACAGAAACATGAGTCTAGGGGATGTGCTGTTGCCACAAGGGGGACAACAACGGTGCTTGTACTTGCGGGTGCAAGGATTGTTTACTTTACGCAAAGTTCTTTAATGCAGTTGTCCGTTGCTTTGAGTTTACACTTTGGGTGGGATTCGCAACTTAATACCAGCGAGATGTTCTGGATAGATATCTCAAGGTGGATGATTAGTAGGTAGATGCAGATGGATTTCGGTCTACTTGTCTTGGTGTACCGCCCATGCTTTTGAGCATCTTCCTTTCTTTATAGCATAGTTAGCATTGGTTTGCGCACATAATCCCGTCAATTGCCCAGCTGTAATTTGTTTACCTCGCATGACTATTTTATCGTCTTTTGGGAGAGAGACATCACTAGTGAACATCATAGGACCCCGGTCCATATTTCCAACACTGTTTACACCCGCTATCAATTTACTGCTTTATTTTCTTTTCCGTTGCTATCACTATCATTATTATCCTGTGCGTTTTTTCCTTTGTAAACAACAAGGCCGGAGGAATTGACAACCCCTCTCTACTCGTCGGGAAGCAAAGTTATTTGCTATGTGTGCAGGTCCAGGTCAAGGAAGCAACTTTTGTCTAAAACGGTGCCATTGTTTCCTTGCCACCTACTTGTATCTGTTGGAGTCCTACTGGTTCGATACTAAACCTTAGCATCTTCGCTAAGGGAAACTTGCTGCGGTCTACATCTCAACCTTCCACTTTGGGTAACCAACGAGGGGTCGTTAATTCGTACTATCAAAAGCAATTTCTGGCGCCGTTGCCGGGGACTCCAGTCTTCAAGATAGGGGAGTTGCACACTATCTTTTATCTTTGCTTTTTAGTCTTGTTAGTTTACCTTACAGTTTTCTTGCTTTCGTTCTCTTTATAAAAAATGAAAAAAATAGTTATCTTGCTTGCTGCTACTATGGGTTCCTCCGAGAACACCAAGTTGTGTGACTTCACTAGTCACAACAACAGTGACTTTATCTGCACTCCTATTGCTACACCTGCTACTTCAGCACCTTCTTATGAGATTAAACCTGCTTTGCTGAGCCTTGTTATGAAAGATCAATTCTCCGGTGCTGGAGATGATGCTGCTTTGCACTTAAATAATTTTATTGAGCTTTGTGATATGCAAAAGTACAAAGAAGTAGATGGTGATATTGTTAAGCTTAAGCTTTTTCCTTTCTCTTTGAGGGACGGAGCGAAAATCTGGTTTCAATCCTTGCCTAAGAATAGCATAGACTCTTGGGACAAGTGCAAGGATGCTTTTATTGGGAAGTACTACCCCCTGCTAAGATTATCCAATTGAGGAGCTATATTATGAATTTTAGGCAATTAGATAATGAACACGTTGCCCAAGCTTGGTAACGCATGAAATCTCTTGTTAAGAATTGCCCTACGCATGGTTTGACTACTTGGATGGTTATCCAAACTTTTTTATGCAGGCTTGAACTTTACCTCGCGGAACTTGCTAGATTCGGCCGCGGGAGGAACCTTTATGTCAACTACACTTGGTGCTGCCACAAAACTACTCGATGAGATGATGACCAACTATTCCCAATGGCACACCGAAAGAGCTCCAACAGGTAGGAAGGTAAAATCTGTCGAGGAGATCTCCTCCCTAAATGAAAAAGTTGATTTGATTATGTCTCTACTTACCAAGCAATCTCCTATTGATCTTCATGATGTCTCTTTAAATTCTGTGATTGCTCAAGACCAAGTAGATGTGAACTTTATCTCTAGTAAAAACTTCAATAACAATGCTTATAGGAGTACTTTTGGTAGCAATCCTAGTCCGTTCCCCTCCAACAACTATGGGAACAACAACACTTATCCTAGCACCAAGAACTCCACTTCTAAATTAGAGAGTATGCTTAAAGACTTCATCACTACCCAAAAAGCCTTCAACAAGAGTGTAGAGGAAAAACTAGACAAATTAGATAACCTCTCGTCGAAGGTAGACAATTTAGCCCATGAAGTAGAATTGCTTAAAATTAGAACTTCTCCTCTTGAGGAGAGAAAGGTCACTCCTATGAATGTTATCCAAGTGCAAATTAATGAAAACATTAGGATGATAGCTAAACTTAAAGAGAGATGGTCTAGAGAAAAGGAGGAAGAAGATAGAATTAAGAGCCTTCCTACACACCATACCATTGCTACTATCCAAGTGGTTGAGGATATCCAAACTCTTAGCACCCAATGCACCCCTAGTCCCATAGGACCTATTAATGGTGATGCTATGACCTCAACCGTAGAAGAAGAAACTCCTAAGACTATAGAAGATACCCAACAAGTGAGCCTAAAGGACACCACTACGACTTTACTAGATAGTAGTGACCTTGATTTTGATAATTGCACCCTTTCGGAAGTTATTCGTTTCCTTCACAAGATGTCTAGAGACCCCCACACTAGCACACTTAATCTTTCCTTCACGGAGCATATCACTAATGCTCTCATTAAAGCTAGGGAGGAGAAGCTTAGGGTAGAAGCCTCCATACCTAGAAAGTTAGAAGATGGTTGGGATCCTATGATTAAAATTAAGTTGAATAACTTTTCTTTCTATGCTTTATGTGATGTTGGAGCTAGTACCTCTGTTAGGCCCAAAAGAATGTACTTCCTCCGTCCCAAAAATCTTGTCATGGTTTTAGTTTAAATTTGAACTAAAACCATGACAAGCTTTTTGGGACGGAGGGAGTATGATATATTTGAATTAAAACCTTTTGATTCTTGTTCTTTTGGTGTTCGTCTTGTCGACTCTTCCGTAAAGAAACCTTTGGGGAATATCGATGATGTTCTTATCATTGTCAATGACAATTATGTTCCCGTTGATTTTACTATTATGGACATTTAATGTGAACCTTCTTGTCCAGTTATTTTGGGACGTCCTTTTCTTCGCACCGTGGGTGCTATTATTGATATGAAAGAAGGGATTATAAAATTTCAATTACCTCTCAATAAAGGGATGGAACACTTACCTAGTAAAAATATTAAGTTGCATTTTGAGTCCGTCACACGGGCTAGTTATTTTCTTGAAAAGACTTGATCGATTTGCATTAAGCCTAGCTAATGGCTTTAAAGAAGCGCTTTCGGGAGGCAGCCCGCAACGAATTTAGGTTTTCCTTTTTTTGTTTTTTTTTTCTGTTTTTAGTGGTCTTGATGATTGTTACTACTGTAGCAACATCATTGTATCTTTACTTGTCAATCTTTGTGCCATTTATAGCCTCGTATGACAAGGGAAGTGAAAGTTGTGACATGCTGTCCAGAAAAAAGATTCTGTCCTCGTGACTAGAAAAATCATGGAAAAATCCCAGTTCATCTTTTTGAGATGAAATTTTTGCACAGCGTGCTCTATGCAATTACGGAACTTTCGTATGTTTTGAGTTTTTTTATTTGAGTTGCAGAAGTATCCCAAAAAAATTCTTTTCTACCTGCTGGTCTGTTTTTCACAGATTCTGTCCTGTTTTGCCTTTTCTTCGTTTTGCAAACCTTAAGCTTGCTTTTTATTTGCAAAAACTTTTTGGAAATCTTGAGAAACATTAGCTCTTCAAGAATATCCTTGTTTCCTGTAGATAAAAAATTAATTTATTATGGGTACTAACCTCGCTAATCAGATTGTGATGAGTTATGTATGAAGGGAGTTTTCAAGTGTGCGAGGGAAGATGATGAAAGAAGATTCAGGAGTGTCAAGCACTCAAGCTTGGGGATGCCCCCATGCATCCCCAATAAATATTCAAGGAGACTCAAGCGTCTAAGCTTGGGGATGCCCCCGTGCATCCCCTTCTCCATCAACAATTATCAGTTCGTCTCTCGTCCCACTACATTTTTATCACTTCATGCGTTATGTGCTATGCTTGGAGCGTCTCGCTCTTAGCTTTTATTTTTAGTTTCCTTTATCTTTGCTTGCTGTTCATAACAAGTTAGAACCCAGATTTCTTTGTGTGGGAGAGAAACACGCTCCACTTTCAAAATCTAGAACACAACATAGGATTTATCATGCTTATCTTTGTTGTGTGTGTTCTTTATCTTTTTCATAGCTATTGTCATGTTTAGCTCTTAGTTTTCATGCTTATCTTTTTAAGAGCTTTTGTTTAGTTTGTTGCTGTAACTCTCTTGAGTTATCATGTTTATCTTTTTTAGGGAGTTTGCCTGTTGCACTGAGTTTTGTGTCTTGACTTGAAGTAGGTAATTGAGGTTGCTATTCTTTCGTAGTAGTAACTTGCAATAGTTTTGAGGTATTGTTTTGAGTAATGTTTGGACTTTTGGTGTCAAGATCTTTAGCCTATTAGTGATACATGTCGTATTTTGGGCAATCCATGTTTGTTTTCAAAACTTACAAAATTAGTTGAGAACTTTAGCTACTAGATGGATCACTACTCTTCTGAGGGGTCGAATATTAGAGTACACTCACGTACCATGAGTCGAGGATGCGCAAGGATAACCAAACACCCATACACTCCTCCTCGGGGTACTTGTCTCTTTGTGAAACCTCCTTATTAGATTGAGAGTTACCGATAACAAGTGCATGAGTTCTTCGGACTAATGTGAGTATTCGAAAGTTGACACTTCCACCTTCCCATATTTTTCTAGCCTCTCCGGTGTCGTGCATTGCTTTCTTCTCACTCCGAGAGTTAGCGTCCACCTTCGCCGGTACATCCAAATCCTTGGCATGATACACTCTGTCATCATAAACCTCCTTATATCCTTCCTCAAAACAGCAACCATACCTACCTATCAAGGCATTTCCATAGGCTTTCCGAGATATATTGCCATGCAACATCCACCTTCTCATGACTTGATCTTCATGTCATACATGCTACTTGCTTGATCGATGAGCCGCATGCTAGGTGGGCCTTGCCCTAATCATTGCTACATGACACTCTAGTATCATTGCATATCCTGCTACCCTGGCAGAGGCATACATTTGCATACATCATGATAGTTACATATTCTTTATGATTTGAGTACTTTTGTAAAGTGTGAAAGATCTTCTATACTTTTTGTAATATATAGAGTGTTGCGCCTATAGTGAGGAAAAGATCCCAAAGTGGACAAATTAAAAGATCCCAAAGAGGACAAATGAGAGAAATAGAGAGAGCCATTGAGGCCACCAAAAAATTACAAAAAATAGGAAAAAGAGAAAAAAGAAATAAAAAGAGAGAAGCGGGCACACTACTATTCCTTTTGAGAGATCCACACTCGTACTCCTTCTTATATCTTGTACTCCATAAAGATTATCATTTATGCATATAGCTATGTGGGAACCTTCACACTATAGAACTTGGCTTGTATATTCCAATGATGAGCCTCCTCAAATGAGCTCTAGGTCTTCTTGAGCTAGCAAGTTGGATGTACCCCCACTAGTTCCATTGGACAGCTTTTAGCTCATATGTGCATCCGTTGCATGGCAATCTCTACTCCTCACATCATATCTATCATTTGTCTTTCTGTCGCCTATGATTGTCCTCATTGATGTGAGCCTTTCACACTTTTTTGTCTTCCTCCTCCACCATATTCACTACACCACGGTAGAAACTTGGCAACACACATCTGTAGGGAAAGACGCAATAAACTCAACAGATCATGTGTCGGCATAGCCTATAAGCTTTAACATCAGAGTATCTGTAGGTAAATATTTAGGTATGCAGTCAGACAATGTGTCGGCACTCACTTGGCAACCAAATAAGTGTCGGCGTTAACATGACGATGAACTATGTGTCGGCACATGTGTAGGGGCGACATGTAATCTGTCGGCGTAGCTCTCCACGTGGCAACCAAATATTATTCTGGAAATTTATGGCACGACGAGCGAAAACCGTGGCGGGATGAGCGAAAAAAAACCCGCGCGGCGCCACTCTTTTCCCTCTATCTCCTCCCGCACTGCAGAGGAAAATTCCCCAATCCCACTCTCAACCCTAGCCCACATCAGCCGTTGCCGCCGCTCCTCACCGCGCCCTCAACTCCTAGCTCGTGCCGCCCTGATTACACCTTCCCACCTGCCGCTGCCGGTTCCCCTAGCCTCGAGCGCCCGACGCCGCTCCCTCTGCCTTTCTTGGTGTCGCCGCCGCAGGAGCCAACGCCTAGCCGCCACTAGAGCCTTCCCTGACCCGACGCAGGAGCCTTCGTCGTCCGCCGTTACCTCTTGACATAGCTCCCGCGAAGCTCCGTGGCGTCTAAGGAAAGGGCCAGCGAAGCTCGGCTGCACCACTTCCAACGGCGAGGAGGTCTGTGTCTGTTCGGCCAGCTACAGGCTTCCGGCAAGGAACTTGCAGGTACGCTTCCTTTTGTGGGCAATTTGTCATTTAGGTGCGTATAATGGTCGTATCCTTTGGGACGAAATTATTGCCCAGAACATTGGCGACTGCTAGTGCGGGAAGCTTCTTCATCCTGTTAGTTGTAGGGGTCGGTTCTTTGATTTCTACAGGTTTGGTCTAGCCTAATGTTTTGTTTTGTTTCTTGATGCCTAGATTTTTGGATCGTCTTTGATTAATGGGATGCATGAGGGGTTGGGGATCGTTATTCTGTGATGGGGGAGATTAAGTAAGTCATATGTTTATTGTTTAGTAGTCCACTTGCAGTAAAGAAATATTATTTTTGTTCCATTTGCAATGATTGGTGTGCAGCTACTAATCCATTTGTGATCTTTCTAGATTATTAGTACGGGGGCACTCTAGTTCCTATGGATCTGTGGTGTCCTTTCTAATTGTATTTTTTACTGCTGCAGGTGAAACCAAGAGTAGTGAAGAGGGGTCAGTAGTTGCCGTGTCATCCAAATATTGATCAGCTCCTATAGTAATAGAGGCCAAGCCTTGTTACTTTGGGGTAAGCTTTTTTGCTTCTCTCAGATATGTTCAAGTTTTTGATTTATTGTGCTAGCATGTGTGAAATTTATTGTTGTGTCATGGGAATGAAATATGTTCTACTTGCTTAACTTATGTGTGATGTTATCTTTATGCAAAACTAACGCTAATAATACGTTGGTTACATTCAGATTTTTCAAAAATTAATATTAAGGGTGCCCAATGGATAAAACGTGGTTGTCTCTGCCTAGGTACATTATGTTTTCTTTTTTCCTTTCAATTAGTAGGTTCTGTAGTTATGCAATCACCTGTTCTGATATGAAATTAATTAAATACTTGTAGGCACACAAATGGGTATATACAGGGGGTAGGCAAGTTTATAGAGTTTGCTTTTTCTAATTCAGAGCATGGAAACAAAATCCTTTGTCCTTGCAACATATGTGTGAACTCATCTTGGAGGGAAGAAAGTAAAGTACGAGAGCATTTGATATGTGATGGTTTTGTGGAAGGGTATGATACATGGATATTTCATGGAGAGTCTAGTTCTACTTCTGTAAATCCTGAGGGTGTGCAAGTAGAGAGTTCACTTGAACATGATGAGTTTTCTGATTTAATTCGTGACATAGCATGTGGGTTAGATGATGGGGTGGATTTTGAAATGAACGACGAGGACAATGAGATGGAAGTTAATGATGAAACCAAAGCTTATTTGAAGCTAGTCGATGATAACAGTGTGGATATATACCCTGGGTGCAAACAATTTTCAAAACTGCGTTTTGTTGTAAGGCTGCTACATCTGAAACTACTTGGGCGGTGGAGTGACAAAAGTTTTGACCTGTTGCTTGAGTTACAAAGAGATCTTTTACCTGAAGGGCATCTGGTACCTAAAAATTTCAATGAAGCTAAGAAAATAGTTAAATCCATTGGGCTTGGGTATGTTAAGATTCATGCATGCGAAAATGATTGCATACTGTTCCGAAAAGAATATGATAAGGAAAATCAGTGTCCAAAGTGTAAAACTTCAAGGTGGAAATCTGAAAACAAGAGTCCAGATGGGAAAAGGGTACATAGAGTTCCTAGAAAGGTTCTTCGTTATTTTCCAATTAAAAGGAGGTTTCAAAGACTTTTAATGTCCCCTAAAACTGCTGCTGATATGAGGTGGCATGATGAAGAACGTACCAAGGATGGTTTGCTTAGGCATCCAGCAGATGCTGAATTTTGGACGGATTTCGATTCCAAACATCCATTAATTGGTAAAGATAGTCGCAATATTAGAATAGCTGTTACTACGGATGGCTTCAACCCATTTAGGTCATTGAGCAGTACCTACAGTGTCTGGCCTGTACTTTTGATTCCTTACAACCTTCCTCCTTGGGTATGCATGAAGCAACCTAACTTTATTTTGGCTTTGCTCATTGCTGGTCCTAAGTCACCTTGTAGTGATATGGATGTCTATCTTGAGCCATTGGTAGATGATCTAATAGACATGTACAATGATGGTGTGAGAACCTACGATTCTTCCAAGTCTGAGTTTTTTGACCTGCGTGCTGCCATCCTTTGCACCATACATGACTTTCCTGGTTTAGGCTACACTCATGGAGTTGCTACCCAGGGTGAAGTAGCTTGTCCTGAATGCCACTCCTTAACTTGTTCTCTCCAACTGAAAAATGTGGCAAGCGCTGCTTTATGGGTCACCGTAGGTTCTTACCACCTGAACATAGCTATAGAACAGATCTCAAGTTATTTGATGGTGTGACTGAGCATAGGACAGCGCCTAAACCACTTACTGGAAAGGAAATCATGGATTTAACAGCCGATCTTCACAAACCGTTTGGAAATGATCCAACCGGCAAGAAGACAACAAAGAGAAAGCGCAAAGATGGTGAACCAGCACCTCTTTATAAAAGGCAATCTGTGTGGTTTAGGTTGCCCTATTGGAAAGATCTGATGCTGCGTCATAATTTTGATGCTATGCACATAGAGAAAAACGTGTGTGACAACATAGTTAACACTCTTCTGGGCATTGATGGGAAGTCAAGGGATAATGTTAATTCTCGCTTGGACATCCAACAACTTGGTATTATGGAGGATCTTCATCCTGATGAAATAGAAGAAGGTAGACTTTATATACCTGCTGCAGAATATTGTTTGGAAGGCAAGGAAAAGAAACGATTTTGCCAAGTAGTGAAAGGAGCTAGGTTTCCATATGGCTATGCAGATGATATACGTCGCAATGTCAATGTCCATGAGAAAAAGATTTCTTGACTTAAAAGTCATGACAGTCACATTCTATTGCAAGACCTTCTTCCTCTAGCAATTCGGGAAGTATTGCCAACATGGGTATGTGCAGCATTAACTCGCTTAAGCTATTTCTTCAAGAAGATTTGCTCACCTACTATTCGTGTCAGTGATATGGATGCTATGGAGGTTGAAATAGCTGAGATCCTTAGCATCCTTGAAACTATATTCGTACCTAGTTTTTTTCATGTGATGGTCCACTTGATGTTGCATCTTCCTGCCCAAGTGAGAATTGGTGGGCCAGTACATTACCGGAGCATGTGGTCAACAGAAAGGTAATATGCGATAGCTAATATAGGGCAACTTCTCTTTCTACAAATGAATTGAGCCTTCTGTTCCTAAAAACTATTGTTAAATATGTAGGTGCTTGGGCAAGTTCAAGGGCTTTGTTCGCACTAGAAGCCACCCCGAAGGATCAATTGCAGAGGGGTATTTGTTTGATGAGTGCCTCACCTATTGTTCTCGGTACTTACAAGGGTGTGAAACTAGGTTCACTCGAAGGGAGAAATTTTTTGAGGACGTTGGTATGGAAATGTCCAATATCACTCCCTACTTCTGCAACAAAGGTTGGGCTTTGAGTGCCTCTAGCATTGTAACATTAGGCTACACATCTTGGCTGCAAGCACATAGATATGTCTTGTTTCAACATAGTGAAATACAACCTTTTGTGACGTAAGCCATCCACACTCTTGTAGTTTCATCTTTTTCCTTATTATTCTCTCTCTTGCTGCATTGTTTAATATAGTGTACTATTGCAGCAAGCACCGTGAGCACTTGTCCACAATTGGCCTTCGTAGTAAAAAGGCGATTGACACTATGCACCATGAGAAGTTCCATGAGTGGTTTGAACAACACGTAAGAACCAAATGACATTATCAATTTATGCTCAAGAGCGATGGTGTTAGATGTTAATCATTGTAACTAACAACGGTTTTATACATACTCAGGTGCAAGCATTAGTTGAAAGAGGTGTACAAGTATCTCAAGAAATCCAAATTTTAGCACAGGTGCCTTTTAGGGTTGCTAGAAAATACCATAGCTATGCTATTAGAGGTTTCACATTCCATACATCCTCTAGTGATGTGGGTAGACCTGTTCAAAGTAGTGGGGTTGCTATAGCTGCCGAAAGTTCACGTGGAAAACAAATATATTATGGAATTATTAGGGAAATAATTGAGCTGGACTATCGCCATAGAGGAAATATGGTGCTCTTTCGGTGTGATTGGGTTGATAACCGTGTACCGAACAAATGGGTAAAAACTGATCAGTTCGGGGCCACAACCATGAACTTCAACCATTTGTTCAGTAGTGGCCACAAGTTGTCGGACGAACCTTTCATTTTTGCATCACAAGCCACACAGGTTTACTATGTTCCGGAGGCTGTTGATGAGGCCTGGTGTGCTGTTGTACAAAACAAAAAACCACAAGACACCTATGACATGGTTTCTATGGATGACGCTCTAAATATTGATAATAAGATGCCATTACTCGATCTTCATAGAAATGTCAGAAGCGATATTGATTATGCAAATTTCTCTCATGTAAGACTTGATATGGATGGAACAATTGTTGATGCATCAAAGCCAGTGAAGTAAGTATTATAAGGATCACTTATTTTGCATTTTGTGTGATGGCTGTTTTATTTTCCACTTGCATAAGTCAATCACAAAATGCTAACTCACTTGTCTGACATTTTCAGGAGAAAAAATGGAAAACGACGCAAGAGGTGATGCATATGAAGCTCAAAGGGATAGAAATGTGTTGGACATAGAAAAAAGAAAGGAAAAGTTGGGACTTCAGACTTGTTCTACTGAATTACGCAAAACGTGTCAGCCTAAGAAAAGGGGAGAAAAGGTATCGCCATGTCTGCTACAATTTATATTTTTTACAATTTCTATTGTTGATATCTTGTTCCTGCCTGCATAAGTAATAATGATTTGTTTTGTAGAGAAAAAGAAAGACACCTCCTGATGCAACTGAGAGGAGGACTTCTGCAAGATTAATTGCTCTAGATAAGGAGGTGCCTACGGATATTGCTGAAGTTGAGGCTGCAGATGGGCACTTGAATGCAAATGAAGGTACGTTTCTTGAAACTTGTGTGTGCTCATGGAACAAAATATGCATAACATATGGGGAAGGCAAAATAATCCTAAACTCTTCTTTTTTGGTGTGTTGCAGGTGAGGAGAAGGAGGTAAGGAAAATTACTACCATGAAACGCATATGGGGAAGGCAAAATAAGCCTAAACTGAAATTGGAAATCAATGAGCTTGGTCAACCTATTGGTACTTGTGCTACACGTTTTGCTAACTTTATTGGCACACAAGTAAGAACTAAGGGGTTTCCGGTTGCATATGATGATTGGAGGAAGGTGCCTCTATCGCGAAAGCTTAGCTTATGGACTGAAGTGAAGGTATTGAAAAATTTGGTGATACCTTCCTTTTGCTTAAGACCCTTCTGTGCTTTTTTTCTATTATGTTGACTAGGTAGTTATTAATGGTTGTGATAATTTTCTGCTTTGTATGTAGTTGTTTTGGGATATAGACCAAGATGGGTTTGAGTGGTATATGAAAACATCACATATCAAATGGAAGGAATTCAAAGCAGATTTGAAGAAGGATTGCTTTGATGATGAGCTGGAGTATGATGAGATGGAGTATGATGCACTAATAAAATCATGTGATGATAGAGTCGATCCTGATCAATGGAGGGGGTCGTTGATCATTGGATGACTCCAGAAGCTAAGGTAAGACATCCACATACTACTATCAGTAACATATTTCTGTTTTTATAACTTGATCATTGGTCTGTTAATCATTTAAATAACACAATGTGAATGACATTCATCGATAGGCTCGATCAGTAAGAGGCAAAGCTAATCGTGCAAAGCATAAACAAGCTCATACTGCTGGAAGTAAGAGTTTTTCCCGTGTTGATGAAGAAATGGTATACAATTTCCGTTTTTTCGTTTTTCTGACCTGCAATTTTGCATCATTTATTCATTTTTCTGTTAGTTATTCATTTTAATAAATTAATTCATACAGACTTAGGAGAAGGGGAGGCGTCCACGAAGGGATGAATTGTTCATCAAGACACATGCATATAAAACTGGAGTTCCACATAAAGAATATGTTGTTATAATTGTAAGTACATATACTATAAACATATACCCCAGTGAACAAATTATTTCATTATTCTGTAATAACTAATTGCCTCTTGTTTATTTTCCTCCAATTTGCAGCAAGAACTTCGAGACAAGGCTGAAAAATTCGCAGAATTATTGGAGAAAAGTATGAAGGAAGGTGATTTGTTCTCACATGTTTGTGGAGCAGAAAAACATGGATATGTTCGAACTAAAGGTTTGGGGGCAACTCCATCTGGCCTTGAACTTCCGGGAGTTCGGGCATACAAGTCTACAAAGCTTCAAATAGAGACAGAAGCTCGTCGCCTTTCTGACCAGAAGGTGGATGACATGCAACAAGAAATGGATAAGATGAAAAGAGAAATGGCTGAGATGAAACAAATGATTTTGGGTCCACGAGATTCTCGAAATACTACTCCACATCAGGTAATACTATTTATGGTGCAAAACGAAAACTAGAACACAAGCTTTCCACATCAGGTAGTTGATTTAGCTTCTGAAATGCTTTCTTTCTAATGTAGAACACAAGCTCTCGACAAGATAACCATGAAGGGGTTGGTGATTTGTATGATGAGGTGGAGTTAAATGAGAGCATGCATAGTATGCAAAATAGACATGGTGTCACCGACATAAGAAGAATAACTTCCACTTTACGACAACAAGATCAAGAGCAGCAAATGGTACATTCATTTGCCACACATGCTTAGTTTTGTTCTTATTGTCACTATTTATCCTCTTAAATGGTGGCTCCTTATGTAGAACATAAGGGCCCAGGAAGGTTCTCGTAAAACTGTTGGACGACAAGTTGTTGATGATGAGGTAGAGTCAAATGCTCCTGTGAGAAGCGAGTTTCCTGTTCCACGGAGACAGAACAACAAACTAGGGGTAAATATTTGTTTGCTACATACACAACATTTGAACTTCCTCCCATTTCTTACTTGTGTGCTGATGCTGCTCTTTTAACTTGTGTTCTGACGTTGGAATTGCATGTGTGCCTTAGGGTGGAAGAGAGGTCGTACTATATAGCATAGCTAGACCATTCAAGGTCCCTGTTGCAAAAGGTGTTTTGCAAACATTAGATTCACATGCTCTAGTGGGTGGTGTGCCTCTTGGTGATCAGTATTCTGAAGTTGTCATCAGTTCAGTGTAAAAATTAGATACTGTGTTACCTCGGCCATATGAGGATGTTGTGAACATGCGTTCTGCTCGTGGAAAATCCATTGCGTGGCCTACTGCTATGGTGAGCATATGGGCAACTCATTTCACCATTTTAATGCTAGGAGATTGATCTCGGCTTATTGACTAATGTTATTGTTGTAGATCAAGGAGCTCAAGAAAACAAGTAATGTGGTACCAGGTGCAGGTACCGAATACTACAACCCTCGTGTGTACATCTCTTATGAAAAAGTGGTAGTCTACTAAAAATAAGTTGTTATGCCTTGTGAAAATAATACTACTAGGTTATTACATGTAGCAAGGAGTTCATGAATGATAAGTTGAGGTCTCTAGGCGTGAACACATTTAGGAAGCTAGGACTGATGTAGATGACTTGCATTAAACCGTTGGCGCTATCTGACCGGAAAATGTATATACAGTCGTTCATGCCTGCGCTGGAGCTATATTGCTTCCTATATGACATGATGGTTAATAAAATATCAAGTCTGAAATATTTTCACACTTATTAATAAATTCATTAACGTATTTATAGGTTAAAATATATTTATAGGTTAAAAATATATTGTTATATATCTTAAAAACCGAACATTGAACCGGTGAACCAACGGTCCGACCAGTAAAACCCTGAACCGACGGTCGCACCGGTTCGATCACCGGTCTAGTTTTTGAACTATACTTGCAACCACTTATTTTGGTTACTGTATACTTTCATGGCTATTGAGAATGTGCAGATGACTTTCCCACAATGATGTATATTGTATGATCTGTGCAGGTGCTTAGAAATTTGAGGTTGCAAGCGCACCGGGTGAGCACGACATAGATGGAAAACTTCAACTGTAGCTTAGCTTTTGTCTAATGCTTTATAACAAAACCTCTGAACCGTGATGTAGAAGTTTATTATGTACTTGAGATGAGTTTGGCTGAAATACTTGTTGTGAAACTACTTGTACGAATATGATACTTGTGAATTGAAGGCATTGTTGTCCTGATATTATTGTGTATTGTTGTCATGTGAGGAGATATTTGGATGTGATGTGGTACTGGTAATGATGTATGGTTATGCAATTTAGGCAAATTATGGTACATGATATGAATCAATATGTGACATAGAGTAAAAAGCAACAACAACTAGCTAGTCTGTTAGCAAAGGTCCATCTACATACTATCTGTCGGCATAGGGGAAAACTACAGTAACACATGATCTGTCGGTGTAGGTGCAGTGTACACCCACATGTTATCTGTCGGTGTAGGTGTGGCGTGCCCAACAGAGAATCTGTCGGCAACGTATTTATGTGTCGGTGAAACTTTCGCCGACTGCTTTTGTACCGACTCTCTATCTTCTGTTGGTGTAACTCTTCCCCACGGATTATCTGTCGGCAAAGGTACCATACGCCGACAGTTCTATCTGTCGGCAAGTTTGTGTCGTGGTGTAGTGATTCTCTCTTTGCCATCCTAAGTGTCAACTTTCTTGCTTACGCTCATCCATTGCATGAGTGCTCAAAATGTCGAAAAGGAGTGGATCATTTTGACTTGTACCTGGCTAGTGGTCTGGGGACGAGTCAAGATAAGATTCCAAAGAAGACCAAGTGTGAAACTTTAGTAGATTTAGTTCTCAACATAAAAATACATTTTTCTCTCATATATCCCTATCCCCTTTCTTTCAAGCAAACACCATTTGGAGACATTCGAGTCATGGACAGCGAGAGCTCTTGCACCTTTATGTTCTTATGATTGCTTATTTCAATGCTAAATATAAACTCATGCCTGTTATGACTTGAATTGAATTGCATGCCTTGATTTCTTTACTTAAAAGTTCTTATATGGTTGTTAGCATGTCACCACATAAATTATGCTTTTATCATTTACCTACTCGAGGACGAGCAGGAATTAAGCTTGGGGATGTTGATACGTCCAAAATGTATCTATAATATCTGCTTTCTCCATGCCTCTTTTGTGTGATATTGCTATGATATTGATGAACTTCCATACACTTTTGATCATATTTGGACTAACCTATTAACTCAGTGCACCCCAGTGCCAGTTCCTGTTTTCTGATGTTTTTCTATTTCAGGTTTCCCCCATATTAAAACTGCTCCAAAAATTTGGGAAAAATCCAATAAAGACTCAGCACAGAAGAAGCTTCGGGAATCACCGAGGGGGGCCCAGAGGGGACCCACCAGGGCCCCAGGCTCCCTCCCGGCGCGCCCTTCGGTGGGGCCGCGCCAGGGGGCCGCCTGGACCCCTAGTGCCCCCTGGCTGCCCCCCTTCGCCTATATATCCCTCGTGACGTGAAACCCCCGTGACGGGAACCCTTTTTCGCGATCTCTCCTCTGTTCCGTCGCCGCCGCGCTTCCAAGATCGGGAGCACTAGAAGACCTCTTCCCGGCACCCTGCCGGAGGGAGGAATCACCTCCGGGAGCTTCTCCACCACCATGGATGCTTCCCGGATGAACCATGAGTAGTCCACCTTGGACCATGGGTCTATGATCAGTAGCTATGTTATGTTCTCCTCCCCTCTTTGTTCTTCATGGATTAGACCTTGTGAGGTGCCCTACATGATCGAGGCACATATGTAATCTTTCTGCTGTTGCTATGCTGAGTTTGCCCGGATCCGATGGATTATATGACTATGTTCAGATTGTGTTTGAGTAATATATTTGATTATCCTCTTTTATATTTATGTTCTAGAGTAATTCTTGCATGTTCTCCGTTTCTGTTTATTGCTTTGTCCAAGTAGTAGGTAGTGACTCCAAGAGGGAGCGTTATGCTTGATTGTGGGTTCATGCCCCCTGATGACTAGCTTGAGTGAAAGAAACATGAGTCTAGGGGATGTGTTGTTGCCACAAGGGGGAAAACAACGGTGCTTGTACTTGCGGGTGCAAGGATTGTTTACTTTACGCAAAGTTCTTTAATGCAGTTGTCCGTTGCTTTGAGTTTACACTTTGGTTGGGATTCACAACTTAATACCAGCGAGATGTTCTGGATAGATATCTCAAGGTGTATGATTAGTAGGTAGATGCAGACGGATTTCGGTCTACTTGTCTTGGTGTACCGCCCATGCTTTTGAGCCTCTTCCTTTCTTTATAGAATAGTTAGCATTGGTTTGCGCACATAATCCTGTCAATTGCCCAGCTGTAATTTGTTTACCTCGCATGGCTATTTTATCGTCTTTTGGGAGAGAGACATCTCTAGTGAACATCATAGGACCCCGGTCCATATTTCCAACACAGTTTACACCAGCTATCAATTTACTGCTTTATTTTCTTTTCCGTTGCTATCACTATCATTATTATCACGTGCGTTTTATCCTTTGTAAACAACAAGGACGGAGGAATTGACAACTCCTCTGCACTCGATGGGAAGCAAAGTTATTTGCTGTGTGTGCAGGTCCAGGTCAAGGAAGCAACTTTTGTCTAAAACGGTGCCATTGTTTCCTTGCAACCTACTTGTATCTTTTGGAGTCCTACTAGTTCAATACTAAACCTTAGCATCTTCGCTAAGGGACACTTGCTGCTGTCTACATGTCAACCTTCCACTTTGCGTAACCAACGAGGGGGCGTTAATTCGTACCATCAGCTCGCGCCTCCGACCTCACCTCGCCACGGGCTGCCGCCTGCACCTTGCCGGCGACCAGGGCCAGGCCGTCCCGCCCCGTTCCGGCGACCTCCACCGCCTAGCGCTGCCCTGAGTCGCCCCTCGCTGAAGAACGGCAGCCGCTGGTCGCCGCCACCCCAGTACGGGATCGGGGCCGATCCCGATCTAGCCTCCAGCCTCCAGCATGCCACGGGTGGGCCGGCCTCACCCCGAGGCCCAGAACGAGCGCGGCCCAGCAAGTTGGCTCACCACGCACGCCCCAGCCATGCCTCCTCTCGCCAGTGGGCGCAGCCCTGCTATCCGACGCCACCGCCAGCTGGGCCTCGGCCCGCTAAGGTGATCGCCCCTTTTTTTCCATTTTCTCCTTTTTTTCCTGTTGCGTTAGTGGGCTCGGCCTAGTAGGCCTTTTTACTTTTTTTGTTAGATTAAATTGCAGATTGTTTTAGTATTTTGCGGTGGCGATATCTTTTCCACCCTAGCTCGGATCACGAAGTGTTGTACATGAAAGTTACTTAGTTTTTCGTGTAGATTAATAAAGCGTGCTCCTTTTCCATCTTTGCACTTGTTTACATGTTGTTTACCTACTATTTACGTCGCATGCCACCGTAAATGTAATAGGTCGTAACTTTTTAACCGTTGCTATGATAAAAATGTTTCATATATGAAACTTGACTAGAATTTCATGTAGAATGTGTGTATGCTGTTCTTTCTTGCTAATAAAAATAATAAAATATTGTTTAGGGCAAAAAAGTACCAAACATATTTATTTTCCGGGGTAAATAGCGATATGCCATGTGTAGGAATCTTACCCGCTTAACTGTATAGGTAGATTACTTATGCTTCACCTCTTGCCATGTTTGTGTGCTATGCCATGCTTGAGTGAGATGCCATTTTAACAACCTTTGCTCATGTTGTGTAGCTAAACAACTTTAACCATCGTAAAACATGCAGTACCGTTGCATGTGATGAGTACTCCACTTAAGCTGTTAGTAACCGCTCTCGACGATAGATGCGATAACGTAGTACGTTGTCTCGTGTTGCCTTCTTGTTGATGCTTGCTCGTGATTGCTTCGTAGTAATAGATGCTTGCTCGTCGATTGCCTTTTCCAGTGTTTCCTTCTTGTGTGTTTCCGTGGGCACCTCTCGGAGACGATGCGAGCTTGCGATCGACTACACCTTCGGTTTCTTCTTCTCATCAGGTAAGGGGGAGCATATATCATGCTTATAACTTTCAGCTCACTCGGGCCTAGGTGTAGGATAGATCGATTGCTTGATCCTACCACTTCATATTCATGCCTCTCAAATAAACCCAAACAGCCATGTCCCTCCACATCCCAGCAAATCTTGTTCGGCTATGTTACTATTTCTCGCTGCTCAGCCACTGCTTAGTATGCATGCTAGGATGTTATCAACTGTTACCTCCTGTTACTCCTTGGATTGGGATATCACATTATTATATTGTTGTGGATGATATGATTATTATAATGTTGACTATATTCGACGAAGGATGGAAGGTCTAGGCTATCCCGCCCCGACGCTTTGTTCCATTCGAGTCACCTAGGACCCGAGTTCCAGGTATTGTGTCTCTTGACGAGCGTGCCTAACAGCGTGTGGGATACTATGGGGTCCCCTTTTCTTACCTATCTATCTTCAAACATTTTTAGAGGTGGCCCAAGATGATTTACCATTTGAAAACCGTGTGTGTCTCTGTCGGGTCGCTCCTAGCAGATAATCTTAGAAATAACCCGGGCCAGGGGAGACATGGTTTCTCTGTTGGTCCACACTGGTGAGCTAGGGGGCTGCTCACATGTGAGGGGATCTGTTACCTCGACCTTAGCCAGACAAAAGAGTCCGATCCGAGAGCGTGGCCGGATTTTGGATTGGGTGTCCACTCCCCGGGGGCCACCCGGATTTGTTCGTTGTTAGATAGAGGGACCCGTCGTTTCGGATCTCTCGGAACTAAATCATAAAATGGTTGCCTGTGATGGGTAGCAACTGAGAGAGATGGGCGTGCGTGCGGAGCCTTGTAATGGGCAGTTGGTACCCCCCTGCAGGGTTAAATCTTTTTCGAGAAGCCGTGTCCACGATTATGGATGACTTGAGGCCTACTCCTTGTTCATAGAAAACAACAACTGAGATAATCTTAATAACTTGATCAACGTGTGTGTTCCTTGACTGCTTATTCTTCGTCGCGACGAATGGGAGGACAAGGATAGGATAGGTGTTATGTTTGCGTAAGTAGTTGATAGCAAGACTTATTGGAGGCGATTCCTCATCAAATGTTTGGTTCTCATATTACTCTAAAATAGACCGTTAGCCACTCATATATTGCTAGTGCGTTTGCAACCTCACCACTACCCCCATCTTACCCGTGAGAAGTTAGTTAAAAGAATTTTGATATAGCTCACATTTTCTTTTCTCTTCTACGCATGTTATGCAAATGACATTGGACTTCAGAGGAGCTCGACGACCCTTCTTCTAGACGCCGTCACGAAGACTTGACGACGACTAGTTAGGTGGATACCGGCGGAGAGCCTGGACCCGTGTGGTTACGGGAATGGTGTGTTTTACCTTTTGCCAGTAGGCATTTGAATGTAGTCTGTACTTAGACATGTATCTTCCGCTGATGTAATGTATTAAGGCAGTTGTATGCCGACTTGTATGAGATGTGGTATCCTTGTAGCTGTAATGTTGTGATATCATGTTGGAAATCCGAGGCATATGGCGTTGTCATATGTCGCGGTGGGACCGATATGTTCTTCGTCCCCGGATCTGGATGGAAACATCTAGATCTGGAACAGTACCGCATATCGGGCCTTACAACTTGGTATCAGAGCCATACCGACCGTAGGATCCCTTTTCTGGCCGAAGTCGAGTCTAGACAAAAACTATTTTGTAGTTACTAAGTTAGTTATCGGAGAGTAGGAATCTTTTACTCCTTACCCTTGCTCTGGTCAGGACAAGTGTCGTAAGTGTTTTAATCTCGCTTTATCCCTTTTCAAACTCTAGGAGCTCGAGAGAGTGGACTTTCAGAACCGTTACAATGCCTTTCTTGCAGCGTATTGTCTCGATTCCGAATCTCAGGGTTGGGAAATCCTGTAGTAACTTCAATTCTTCCGACTCTGGGTAAACATTTTTCGATATCCGTTGACTTCATTCCTCTTGCCCAGTATCCTCACGATTTGAGTGAGAGTACTTCCCTTGATCGTCGCTTTGAAGTGTCGTTCTTCCTCTTGATCTCCTGATGGTTTCGTTTTTCAACGTTGCTGTCTCTCTGCGGAAATTTATCTCGACGGAAGCTTGACATCGACATGGAGCAGAGTCCCTTGTTGGTGGTGTTGAAGATTGTCGACTCTCTTTTCTCTCCCCCCTCGCCCCCGGATCGTCCTGGATCTCGGGACGAGATCCCTTGTTGGTGCTGTTGTATTGTAACAGCCCAGATTTCACAATTTTTTTTATCGATCGGCGATTATTCCCCCCCTCTTGTCTCATACCGGACGGAGACCGACCCTTGCCAGCCTGACACTCGACCTTTGCGACACCGGGTTTCACCGAATCACTGTCGCGAAAAACCGCACAAGACCAGCAATAGCCAACGGAACGAAAACCCCGTTTAATAATTAAACGGGTTATTTTTATAGCGCGCCAGAAAGTGTTATTGGAACGCTTCTAGCGTGAGGTGAACGCCGCCGGCTCGACACGCTGATCGCGTAGTTCAAAGTTTTACCCAAATCGGAGGTCCTGCGGACCCTCGACCGTCAGGAACATAAATACCGCGCACGCGAGAGAAAAACCAAGGATGTTTTTTCAAACTGCCATCCAGGCCAGCCTATATAAAGACCCCCCTCTTTCCTAGCCCTTCTAGGGTTTCCCTAACACAAAATTGCAGCCACCCTCTCCACTTTGCCCAAATCTCGCCCAAAAACAGCCCCTCCCCGAAACCCTAGCTCCACAGCCATTTCTGGTCGTCAGATCGCAGATCGGAGGGCCAGGGAGCCGCCACGTCGCCCCCACAGCCTCCCAGCCGCAACCGAGCCCCGCAGGGCCGAGATGCCGCCGTCCCGGGCCCGCCAAGCCCATCTAGGCCAGCCGCCGCCGGCAGCCGCCGCTGTGCTCCGGCCAGGCCACGACCAGCGCGCGCCTCCCCCTCTCCTTCCTCCTCCCGTGATCCCCCTAACCTCCCTCTCTCTCTGTCCCGAGCAAGTAGGACGCCGCCGCCATGGATCTCGAGGCCGAGCTCGAGCTCGCACCTCCGACCTCACCTCGCCGCGGGCTGCCGCCTGCACCTTGCCGGCGACCAGGGCCAGGCCGTCTCGCCCCGTTCCGGCGACCTCCACTGCCTAGCGCCGCCTTGAGTCGCCCCTCGCCGAAGAACGGCAGCCGCCGGTCGCTGCCACCCCAGTACGGGATCGGGGCCGATCCCGATCCAGCCTCCAGCCTCCAGCATGCCACGGGTGGGCCGGCCTCACCCCGAGGCCCAGAACGAGCGCGGCCCAGCAAGTTGGCCCACCACGTACGCCTAAGCCATGCCTCCTCTCGCCAGTGGGCGTAGCCCCGCTATCCGACGTGACCGCCAGCATGCCTCGGCCCGCTAAGGTGATCGCCCCTTTTTTCCATTTTTTCCTTTTTTTCCTGTTGCGTTAGTTGGCTTGGCCCAGTAGGCCTTTTTTACTTTTTTTGTTATATTAAATTGCAGATTGTTTTAGTATTTTGCGGTGGCGATATCTTTTCCACCCTAGCTTGGATCACGAAGTGTTGTACATGAAAGTTACTTAGTTTTTCGTGTAGATTACTAAAGCGTGCTCCTTTGCCATCTTTGCACTTGTTTACATGCTGTTTACCTACTATTTACGTCGCATGCCACCGTAAATGTAATAGGCCGTAACTTTTTAACCGTTGCTCCGATAAAAATGTTTCTTATATGAAACTTGACTAGAATTTCGTGTAGAATGTGTTTATGCTGTTCTTGCTTTCTAATAAAATAATAAAATATTGTTTAGGGCAAAACAGTACCAAACATATTTATTTTCTGGGGTAAATAGCGATATGCCATGTGTAGGAATCTTACCCGCTTAACTGTATAGGTAGATTACTTATGCTTCACCTCTTGCCATGTTTGTGTACTATGCCATGCTTGAGTGAGATGCCATGTTAACAACCTTTGCTCATGTTGTGTAGCTAAACAACTTTAACCATCGTAAAACATGAAGTACCGTTGCGTGTGACGAGTACTCCACTTAAGATGTTAGTAACCGCTCTCGACGATACATGAGATAACGTAGTACTTTGTCTCGTGTTGCCTTCTTGTTGATGCTTGATCGTGATTGATTCGTAGTAATAGATGCTTGCTCGTCGATTGCATTTTCCAGTGTTTCCTTCTTGTGTGCTTCCGCGGGCACCTCTCGAAGACGATGCGAGCTTGCGATCGACTACACGTTCCGTTTCGTCTTCTCATCGGGTAAGGGGGAGCATATATCATGCTTATAACTTTCAACTCACTCGCGCCTAGGTGTAGGATAGGTCGATTGCTTGATCCTACCACTTCATATTCATGCCTCTCAAATAAACCCAAACAACCATGTCCCTCCACATCCCTGCAAACCTTGTTCGGCTATGTTACTATTGCTCGCTGCTCAGCAACTGCTTAGTATGCATGCTAGGATGTTATCAACTGTTACCTCCTGTTACTCCTTGGATTGGGCTATCACATTATTATATTGTTGTGGATGATATGATTATTATAATGTTGACTATATTCGACGAAGGATGGAAGGTCTAGGCTATCCCGCCCCGAAGCTTTGTTCCATTCGAGTCACCTAGGACCCGAGTTCCGGGTATTGTGTCTCTTGACGAGCGTGCCTAACCGCGTGTGGGATACTATGGGGGTCGCTTTTCTTACCTATCTAGCTTCAAACATTTATAGAGGTGGCCCAAGCTGATTTACCATTTGAAAACCGTGTGTGTGTCTGTCGGGTAGCTCCTAGCAGATAATCTTAAAAATTACCCGGGCCAGGGGAGACATGGTTTCTCTGTTGGTCGACACTGGTGAGCTAGGGGGCTGCCCACATGTGAGGGTATCAGTAACCTCGACCTTAGCCAGACGGAAGAGTCTGATCCGAGAGCGTGGCCCGCTTTTGGATTGGGTGTCGACTCCCCTGGGGCCACCAGGATTTGTTCGTTGTTAGCTAGAGGGGCCTGTCGTTTCGGATCTCTCGGAACTAAATCATAAAATGGTTGCCTATGATGGGTAGCAACTGAGAGAGATGGGCGTGCGTGCGGATCCTTGTAATGGCAATTGGTACACCTCTGCAGGGTTAAATCTTTTTGAGAAGCCATGTCCACGGTTATGGACGACTTGAGACCTACTCCTTGTTCATAGGCAACAACAACTGAGATAATCTTAATAACTTGATCAACGTGTGTGTGCCTTGACTTCTTCTTCTTTGTCGGGATGCGAAGTGGAGGACAAGGATAGGATAGGTGTTATGTTTGTGTAAGTATTTGATAGAAAGACTTATTGGAGGAGATTCCTCATCGAATGCATGGTTCTCATCTTACTCTAAAATAGACCATTAGCCACTCATATATTGCTAGTGCGTTTGCAACCTCACCACTACCCCCATATTACCCGTGAGAAGTTAGTTTCAAGACTTTTGATATAGCTCACCTCTTTCTTTTCTCTTCTACTCACGTTATGCAAAAGAAATTGGACTTCAGGGGAGCTCGATGACCCTTCTTCTGGACGCCTTCACGAAGACTTGACGACGACTAGTTAGGTGGATCCCGGCGGAGAGCCTGGACCCGTGTGGTTATGGGAATGGTGTGTTTTACCTTTTGCCCGTAGGCATTTGAATGTAGTCTGTACTGAAACATGTATCTTCCATTGATGCAATGTATTAAGGCAGTTGTATGCCGACTTGGATGAGATGTGGTATCCTTGTAACTGTAATGTTGTGATATCATGTTGGAAATCCGGGGCATATGGCGTTTTCATATGTTGCGGTGGGACTGATATGTGCCGCATATGTTGCGGTGGGAAACATCTAGATCTAGAACAGTACCGCATATCGGGCCTTACATCTAACAAGTGTGAAAGTCTTTAGGAGAGATACTCTCGAAGTGGCCTTTGTTGGAGAGTTGGATGGCAAACTTTATAAGGTTGATTTCTCAAAAGAGAGCACTTACCATGAAACTTGTCTAATGGCCAAGGCCGACAAGGGGTGGCTATGGCATCGCGGGCTAGCCCATGTCGGCTTGAGAAATCTAAAAGATCTCCTAAAGGGTGAACACATCCTCGGACTAACAAACGTGTCTTTTGAGAAAGATCGTGTGTGTAGTGCATGCATAGCCGGGAAGCAACATCAAGCAAAGCATACCCCCAATATTGTTTTGTCAACTTCAAGGTCTTTGGATCTCCTTCGTGTGGATCTCTTCGGGCCTCCATCATGGGATAGTCTTGGTGGGAAGAAATATGGTCTTGTCATTGTTGATGATTACTCAAGATACACGTGGGTGTTCTTCCACAAGTCCAAGGACGAGACGAATTCACCTTCATCGACTTTGCCAAGAAAGACCAAAGGAAATACAACATGGCTATCTTGGCAATAATAAGTGAAAATGGATATGAATTCAAGAACTACACCTTGGAAGAATTCTTGAGTTATGAGGGGATTGAGCATCAATATTCCGCACCATACAACCCTCAACAAAATGGTGTATCCGAGAGGAAGAACCATACACTTGTTGAGATGGCCCGGTCCATGTTGGATGAGTACAAGTCACCATATAGCTTTTTGGCCGAAGCCATCAACACCGCATGTCATGCATCAAACCGACTCTTCCTCCGCAAGATCTTGATGAAGACCCCCTATGAACTTCTAACCGGAAACAAGCCAAACGTCAAATACTTCCGAGTTTTCCTTTGTAACTGTTTCTTTCTCAACAAGAAAGATTGGTTAGCTAAGTTTCAATCCAAAACAATTGAGGGTATATTTGTTGGTTATGCTTCAAACTCTCACGGCTATACAGACTACAAAAAATCCACCGGATGTGTTGTGGAAACTTGTGACATGGAGTTTGATGAATTTAATGTCTCCCATGGGGAGTAAGTTGATCTAAGTGATGTAGGTTATAATGATGATTCCTCTCAAGACATTTTGGTCATGGGAATTGGAGAGCTTGTGCCCATTGATCAAGTACCTAGAGATGATGAGGTGGGTGATGGGACAAGTGTTCCACCACCACAAGCACCTCCTCCTACCACTCAAGATCCAATTGCTCGTGATGAGCCCATTATCGAAGAACAAGAACAAGACCCTCCACAATCCGATGTGGTTGCCCAGCCACAATTTGATGATGCGGTTGAACCACGTGAAGATAGACTTGATCGCATTTGCTTTGGATAAAATGATGCGATTGATGATGGTGCCACCCTTGATGATGAACCAAATGTATATCATGAACCCGAATGGGTGGAGCCTCTTGGGACTCCAACTTCTACCATGCCCTTGGTAGCAAGACGATTTGAAGTAGACAAGATTCTCTCGGGATTGGGGCAAGGTATAGTTACTCGTAGTCAACTTATGAACTTTTGCGCTCACTTCTCGTTTTTATCTAGCATTGAACCCCTTAGGGTGGAACATGCACTTTTGGATGCGGATTGGCTCATTGTAATACAAGATGAGCTTACTAGTTTCACCCCGAATGAAGTATGATATCTCGTGGAGAGGCCTTCCGGTCAGGATCATAATATCATTGGAACTAAGTGGATTTTCAAGAACAAACAAGTTGAACATGGGACTATCATTTGAAACAAGGCAAGGTTAGTGGCTCAAGGGTACTCCCAATTTGAAGGCTTGGATTTTGATGAGACCTTTGCCCCCGTTGACCGTCTTGAATCTATATGCATGTTTCTTGCTTATGCCACATTCAATGGCTTTCCATTATCTCAAATGGATGTTGATGTACGAGATGATGATAATGGTTTATCGCCCTTCGTTGGTTACCCCAAGTGGAAGGTGATATGTAGGATAGCAACAAATTTCCCCTATGTAGAGTTTAGGTTTTGTCTCCCGTAGGACTCCGACAATGATAAGTAGGTGTCAGCGACGCAACTGACGTGGACCTGCACACAACACAAATAACATTGCTCCCAACGAAGTTCAGAGAGGTTGTCAATCTCTCCGGTCTTGTTGTTTACAAGGGATCGAAACACGAGGGATAATGATAATGATAGCAACTGAAAGTAAAAGCAGAAAAGTAAATAAGCGTATAAACAATGATGAGAATATGGACCGGGGTCCCGTGATGTTCACTAGTGATGTCTCTCCCCCAAAAGACGATAAAACTGCTATGCAAGGTAAACAAATTATAGATGGGCAATTGACAGGATTATAAACGCACCGCAATGCTAACTATGCTACAAAAGAAAGGAAGAGGCTAAAAATCATGGGCAGTAAGCCAAAATAACTAGACCGAAATCCAAATGCATCTAATACTAATCATCCACCTTGAGATATCTATCCAGAACATCTCGCTGGTATTAAGTTGCGAGCCCCACCCAAAGTGTAAACCCAAAGCAATATACAACTGCATTAAAAAGCACTTTGCGTAAAGTAAACAATCCTTGCAATCGCGGTTACAAGCACCGTTCTTTTCCCCCTTGTGGCAACAACACATCCCCTAGACTCATGTTTCTGTCACTCAAGCGTGTCATCAGGGAGCATGAACCCACAATTGAGCATAACGTTCCCTCTTGGAGTTACTACCTACTACTTGGACAAAGCAATAAACAACAACGGAGAACATGCAAGAATTACTTAGGAATAAAAATATAAAAGATAAGAACCAAATATATTACTCTAGCACAATATGAACATAATCTCATAATAATTCAGATCCCATCAAACTCAGCATAGCAACAATAGAAAGATTACATATGTGCCTCGATCATGTAGGGCACCTCACGAGGTCTAAACCATGAAGAACAAAGAGGGGAGGAGAACTTCACATTTCTACTGATCACGGACCCATGGTCCAAAGGAAACTACTCACGACACATCCGGGAAGCGTCCATGGTGAAGGAGAAGCTTCCGGAGGTTGATCCTCCCTCCGGAAGGGTACCGAGAAGAAATCCGCTGGAGCTCCCGATCTTGTAAGCGCGGCGCCGGAGAAACAGAGGCGAGATCACAAAAAGGGGTTTTCTTCTCAGAAGTTTCACGTCACGGGGAATATATAGGCGAAGGGGGGCAGCCAGGTGGGCCACCAGGAGTCCAGGCGCCCCCCTGGCGCGGTCAAGACCTAGGCCGCGCCAGGTGGTCGCCTAGGCACCTGGTGGTGCCCCCCGACCCTCCTTCGGTGTTCTAGAGGCTTCCGATGCGCTGATTTTTCCCGAATTTTTGGAGCACTTTTCATATGGGGCAAACCTGGAATAAAAAAAACAGCAGAAAACAGAAACTAGCACTGGGGTGCATTGAGTTAATAGGTTACTCCAAATATGATCAAAAGTGTATGAAAGTGTATTTAGATCTTAGAAATATCACACAAAACATGCATGGAGCAAGCAGAAATTATCGATACGTTTGGGACGTATCAACATCCCCAAGCTTAATTCGTGCTCGTCCTCGATTAGGTAAATGATAACAAGCATAATTTCTTTGGTGACATGCTAGCAACCATATAAGAACTTTGAAAAGTAAAGCAATCAAGGTATGTGATTCAATTCAAGTAATAACATGCAAGAGTCTATATTAGCATTGAAACAAGTAACAAAAGAACATTAGGTGCAAGATCTCTCGCTGTCCGTGACTCGAATGTCTCCAAATGGTGTTTGCGTGCAAGAAGGGGGACAGGGAATACGAGAAAAAAGTATTTTTGTTGAGAACTCAATCTACTAAAGTTTCACACTTGGTCTTCTTTGGATTCTTATCTTGACTCGTCCCCAGACCACTAGCCAGGTACAAGTCAATTTGATACACTCCTTTTCGATATTTTGAGAACTCATGCAATGGATTAGCGTAAGCACAATAGTTTACACTTAGGATGGAAAAGAGAGAAATATGGTGGAGGAGGAAGCCAAAAAAGGTGAGAAAGGCTCACATCAATGAGGAGAATCATAGGCGAGAAGGCCAAATGATAGATATGATGTGAGGAGTAGGTATTGCCATGCAACGGATGCACATATGAGCTGAAAAGCTCTCCAATGGAACTAGTGGGGGTGCATCTAACTTGCTCGCTCATGAACACCTAGAGCTCGTTTGAGGAGGCTCATCCTTGGAATATCTAAGCCAAGTTCTATAGTGTGAAAGTCCCCACATAGCTATATGCATGAATGATTATCTCTTTGGAGTACAAGGATAAGATGGAGTACTAGTGTGGATCTTTCAAAAGGATAGTAGTGTTGCCCCTTTCTCTCTTTTTATTTCTTTTTCTATTTTTCTATTTTTTCTATTTTTTTGTGGCCTGAATGGCTCTTTTTATTTAAATCTCATTTGTCCTCTTTGGGATCTTTTATTTTGTCCACTTTGGGATCTCTTCCTCACTTAAGGGCAACACTCTAATTTACAAGAGGGTATAGAAGATCTTTCACATTTTACAAGGTACTCAAATCATAAAGAAGATGTAGCTATGATGATGTATGCAATGTATGCCGCTGCCAGTGTAGCAGGAAGATGTATGACATGAAGATCAAGTCATGAAGAGGTGGATGTTGCATGTTAATATATCTCGAAAAGGCTATGGAAATGCCTCGATAGGTAGGTATGGTGGCTGTTTTGAGGAAAGATATAAGGAGGTTTATGATGACAGAGCGTATCATGCCAAGGGTTTGGATGTACCGACGAAGGTGGACGCCAACTCTCGGAGTGAGAAGAAGGCAATGCACTGCACGGGAGAGGCTAGCAAATGAGAGGAGGTGGAAGTGTCAACTTTCAATAGTTACATTAGTCTGAAGAACTCATGCACTTATTATCGGTAACTCTCAATTTAATAAGGAGGTTCACAAAGAGACAAGTACCCCGAGGAGGAGTGTATGGGGATTTGATTATCCTTGTGCATCCTCGACTCATGGTATGTGAGTGTACTCTAATATCCGATCCCTCCAAAGAGTAGCGATCCATCTAGTACCTAGAGTTCTCAACTAGTTTTTTGGGTTTTGAAAATACACACGGATTTCCCAAAATACGAAACCTATCACTAATAGGCTAGAGATCTTGACACCAAAAGTTCAAACATTACTCACATCAATACCTCAAAACTATTGCAAGTTACTACTAAAATTAAATAGCAACCTCATTACCTACTTTCAAGACAAGACACAACACAGTGCAACAACCAACTCTCTTAACAAGATAAACATAAAAACTAAAGAGAGTTCCAGCAACAAACTAAAAAAAATCCAAGGCTCTTGCTAAAGACAAACTAAAACTAAAACTAAACATGGCAGTAGCTACGAAAAGATAAAGAACTGTCGGAACCCGGGGTTAGCGTATGTAATTCCAGTCACGATACAATCACATGGAGAGCCGAGAACCGTACCCACTTGTCTAAGATGACAAGGCCAAGCACAGAACTTTCTCGGTAAGCATCGAACGTGAGGGGCATCCCATTCAGGCCAGATGATCATCTGAGATGGGTCCTCATCGTCCGTTCACAAGTCTAGATGCTTATGGGTGGTGAATCCCATACTCATAGACAAGTCCCCTCAACCATGTTATCGATTGAATCCTAACTCTTACATAGACTTACTCCAGCCCGATCACTTAGTCGGGGTCTAGGGCGGGCTCGATCATACAACAAAGTGTGCACGTGACAAAGTCACGAGCAATCGCATCGCAATGCCCCAAGCTGCGCACATCTAAGGGACACTTGGTGTATAAAAGACCGCCAGCCAGACCACAACTAAGGTCTCGAAAACCCATACTAAGACATGCATGTTATAAACATACACGCAGCACACATGCCTAGTATGAACAGCAGGTATCATCACATAACTCTACAAAGTACTTCTTTATTGACTTACACATAGAGTATACAAAGATCACATGTATGTGATCAACATTACATAATACAACGGAAGCAAATTAGGTCTGATTACAGACAAGTTTAACAAATGGCTTAGAGAAGCCTTGTACAACAAACAGGCCCTTCCACGAGGGACCAGACTGTTGTCTGGGACTATGCTAACTTAGTCAACGTCGAGCTTCACGAAGGTGACTCCATCGGGGTCCGGTTTCTCATCTAAAACATAGAATAAGCAAACGTGAGTACAAAGTCGTACTCAGCAAGACTTACATCAGAACTATACTACTCATGCTCAAGTATCAAGGTAAAGGAGGTGGGGTTTCATCATGCAGAAGTGCCAGCTTTGACTTGGCTAGTCCTGTGCTACGAGTACCAGACTTGAGGTAAGAAGCGTACACGAGTCCACTATCCAAGTCTCCAACCAATACACCACTATGGTTACTTCCTCAACTTCCCCACGAGGAAGCACACCATAGCACTCACGCTTATCTTGCGAGTTTTTTAAGTATCCATTTAAGTTGTCTAATAATCAGGTACAGGTTCCAAGTAGTCCTTTACCGCGGACGCGGCTATTCGAATAGTTTTGTTGACCTTGCAAGGGTGTAAGCTACACACACATGACCATCGGTTACCGCCTTTTGCTCGCCACCGTTCAAGAGGTGATAGCGAGGATGTTCACCACGACACTTCGCTCACAACCTGTCTATTCCAGGAGTCGACTATCTGAGTTGCCTCCGTTCGAGAGCCCGGCCGGATCAACGAAACGGACTCAAACAATGTAAGTGACCGAGACGCCACCTCTGGCAGATGGTTTTCCTGCCTCACAGGTGCACCCACATATCTATATGATGCAACCATTCCTTCATTCTTTTTCTATGCAGATGTCAAATGGAAAGCCCGAACTAATGTGACTCCTGGACGTCGACACGGATCAAGGTACTAGGCCGAGAGGGGTCAGTGAGCCCAATGTGTGGTTGTACTCTTTGTCTTGGATTACCATACAAGAACTCGGTGCTTAAGGCGGTGTTCAACGAGACAACCCACTGTGTACTCCTACACAACCTCTCATCGTTCACCTTGTATTAGGGTGGATTCACCAACACAGTTTCACTTTCATCAACACCATGTTCACTATCATCCCGACTCACATCAAAAGCAACCTCATTGTACCACTAAGCATGCAATAAGCATTAACAGTTGCAGGGGCCACATGATATCAAACAACTCCTATGTCAGCTAGGATTGTGGTTTGCTTACTACTGTGACAAGATGATAGGTCATGCATCAGATATGGGTTCAACTATGCGGTAGAATCGATACAAGGTGATATCCTAAACATGCATAAGCGAGACTGAGAGGGAATTGGGATTTTATAGACATGATCAATGGGGTTTGCTTGCCTTGCTGACGAGGTTCACACACGGTGTCTTCAATGAAGGGGGTGGCCTCCGGTTCCGGTTCCACTTCTATCGAGCAAACAAAGCAATCAAGGAATAAATATAATTGCGATGCTCAAACACATGATAAGTTGTGAAAACATGATGTACATGGTACTGATGTGTAGCATATTCATCTTAATTGAAGTATATTGCAAAAGAATGGCAAATTCAAATTATGCCATATGCATGTTTGCTACTGTTCACCCATTTTAAAATGGTCAAACATAAAAAAATTGCATATTCATAATCCTTGCATTTTTTTGACAATTTTTCATATATTATATGTCCAATTTGGAGTTAATATGAATTTTCTATGATTTATTGAAGTTTTGGCTATTTTCTGTAATTTCTGGAATTTCTTTAAATTCTTTTCTATTTACTGCGTCAACACTGCATCAGCATGGCGTGAGCAGAGGGGCTGACCAGTGGGGCCGGGGTGTCAGTGGCAGTGGTTTTAAACCCGGTTTAGTTTAACTAAATAGGGTCATTAGGGGGGGCCAGGGCCCACCAGTCAGTGACCCAAGGTCAACTAACAGGGGTTAGCCCCCTAAGCTAATCGGGCCCGCCGGCGGTTAGCCGGCGGTGACCAAACCTCATGGCGGCGCACACTGGTGCCGGTGTCTCCGGCCATGGGAGAGCACAGGGAGACCACCAGCATGCTCCTCGTGCTCGTCCGCATCCCGCTGCACCCACGGGGAGGCCTAGGAGTAGCCGGAGCCTCGCCGGCGTTAAGGAACGCGGCGGCCGGAGTACTGCACAGGCGGGCTCGGCGATTCCGACCATGGGGAGACGCG
This sequence comes from Bromus sterilis, assembly GCA_950022295.1. Taxonomy (NCBI): domain Eukaryota; kingdom Viridiplantae; phylum Streptophyta; class Magnoliopsida; order Poales; family Poaceae; genus Bromus; species Bromus sterilis. The sequence goes on along the minus strand of OX465595.1, from coordinate 242,656,648 downwards.
CGGGAGGGGGAAAAACCATCGGGGCCTCACCGTGGAGACGAAGGCGTTGAAGTCCGAGGCGGGGAGGCACCGTGGACGACGAATCCCGGCGAGAAGCTCCACGGCGGCCAGAGCAAAACGGGACGACGACGTCGCTTGCAGGGCACCCGGGCTCGATTGGGCGTGCAGGATGAAGAAGACGGCGACGCTGGGGCTTCTGGACAAGTCGGGGCAGCTCCTCGTCGCCATTGTCCACGGGCACGCAGTGGCGGCGCTCCGGCGTGGCTTCGGGGTTCGCGGGATTTGGCGAGGAAGAAGGAACGGGCGACCACGGGGAGAGGGGGAATGGAGAGAGGTCTCCAGAGGGGGCTTCCAGGCGGCCAGGTGACGCCGAGGCCAAGCTGCTGCATGGCCGGCGACGAGCGCATGCTGGCCACGCAGTGGCGTGTTCGGCTGGCCTGGAGGAAGACGACCCTGCCCCTAGTGGGCTGGGCCGGTCAGGCTGGCTGGGCTGGGATTCCCCTTTTTATCTGTTTTTGTTTTTGTTTTTCCTTTTTTGCCTTTTGTTTTGCTCTGGTAAAAATACCAAAACATTTTATAAAAAATGCCAACTAATTTTATAAATACTAGGTGACCAGTAGCTAGTCACTTTTAGGATTTGGGCATTTTTGAAATTCAATACATTTGAATTTCAAGTCAAATAGGGGTCAAAATTAATTTCCAAGCCCTATTTGGATTTTTTGGAAAATCTTGGTGCATGCAGTGGGACCCACTTCACTTTATATGTGATCATGCATATTTATAAGACTTTTCAAAAATACCAGAGGAAGTTTTGGAACAAATTTTTGTCTGGCCATTTGAATTAATTTCTCAGGGCTTTTCTTTTCCCCATTTTTGAATTTCTTTTGAATTTTTCCATGATGCAAAGGGACAAGCAAGCCCTAGCACTTACCCTAGTTGGGGTTCTGACAAGAACACGCAACAGTAAAAAGATAAGCATGAAAATCCTATGATGTGTTCTAGATTGGAGTGGAGAGTGTTTCTCTCCCACACAAAGTAATATGGGGTCTAACTTTTATGAACAACAAGCAAAGCTAACGAAAACTAAAAACTAAAACCTAAGAGCGAGACGCTCCAAGCATAGCACATACGCATGAAGTGATAAAAATATAGCGAGACGAAGGACAAACTTATGATTGTTGATGGAGAAGGGGATGCACGGGGGCATCCCCAAGCTTAGACGCTTGAGTCTCCATGAATATTTATTGGGGATGCATGGGGGCATCCAAAAGCTTGAGCGCTTGAAACTCCCAGATCTTCTTTCATCATCTTCCATCGCACACTTGAAAACTTCCTTCATACATAACTCATCATAAGCTGATTAGAGAGGTTAGTACCCTTAATAAAATAATTTTTCCCCACTGGATATAAAGATATTCTTGAATAACTACTGTTTCTCAAGATTGCCAAAAGTTTTTTGCAAAGAAAAAGCAAGCTTAAGGTTTGCAAAAGTAAGGAGAGATAAAACGTGGCAGAATCTGTTTAAAATAGACCAACAGGTAGTAGAATTTTTTTTGGGGTACTTCTGCAACTCAAATAAAAAAACTCCGAACATACGAAAGTTTAACAATTGTATACAACATGCTGTGTAAAAATTCAGATCAAAAAGATGAACTGGTGATTTGATCCGATTTTTCCGTCAAAAAGACAGAATCTGTTTTCTGGACAACATGTCACAACTTTTTCTTCCCTTAACACATGAGGCTATAACTTGGCACAAAGCTTGAAAATAAAGATACAATGATGTTGCTAAACTAGTAAAAATCATCAAGACCACTAAAAACAGAAGTAAAAACATGTTGGGTTGCCTCCGAACAAGCGCTTTCTTTTACGCCTTTAAGTTAGGCATAATGCAAAAGAAGAATCAAGTTTTATCAAGAGAAAGAGAATAGCTAGCCCGTGTAACGGACTCGAAAGGTAACTTGATTTTCTTTCTAGGGAATTGTTCCATCCAATTTTTGAGAGGGAATTGAAATTTTATATTCCCCTCTTTCATGTCAATAACTGCACCTACGGTGCGAAGAAAAGGACGTCCCAAAATAATTGGACATAAAGGTTCGCACTCTATATCCATAATAATAAAATCAACGGGAACATAGTTGTCATTGACAATGATAAGAACATCGTTGATCTTCCCCAAAGGTTTCTTTACGGAATAGTAAACAAGACGAACACTAAAAGAACAAGAATCAAAAGGTTTCAATTCAAACATATCATACATTCTTTTGGGCATGACGGAGGTACTAGCTCTAGCGTCACATAAAGCATAGCAAGAGAAGTTATTTAATTTCATTTTTATCATAGGGTCCCAACCATCATCTAGCTTCCTAGGTATGGAGGCGTCTATCCTAAGATTCTCCTCCCTAGCTTTGATGAGAGCATTTGTGATATGCTCCGTGAAGGCAAGATTGAGTGTGCTAGTGTGGGGGTCTCTAGACATTTTGTGTAACAAGCTAATAACTTCTGAGAGGGTGCAACTATCAAAATAAATATCACTACTATCAAAGGTGGTAGTTGTGTCATCTATGCTCACTTGTTTGAAACCCTCTATGTTCATAGGAGTTTCTTCTTCTATGGTTGAGGTATTAGCATCACCATTAATAGGTCCAATAGGACCAGGAGTGCATTGGGTGCTAATAGTTTCGGTATCCTCAACAATTTGGATAGTGGAAACTGTGTGGTGTGTAGGAATGCAGATAAAGTCTTTGTTGTTGTGACTAGTGAAGTCACACAACTTGGTGTTTTCAGTGGAACCCATAGTAGCAGCAAGTGTGGCAGATTTTTTTTGTAGTTTTTGATATAAAACACAAAGATAAAAACTGAAAGGTAAACTAACAAGACTAAAAAGTAAAGGTAAAAGGTAGTGGGCCATTCCCCTATCTTATCACTCAGAGTCCCCGGCAACGTCGCCAGAAAATTTCTTGATGTGCGAGATGATGATAATGGTTTCTCGCCCTTCGTTGGTTACCCCAAGTGGAAGGTGAGATGTAGGGTATCAACAAATTTCCTTATGTAGAGGATAGGGTTTTTCTCCCGTAGGACTCCGTCAATGATAAGTAGGTGTCAGCGGCGCAACTGACGTGGACCTGCACACAACACAAATAACTTTGCTCCCAACAAAGTTCAGAGAGGTTGTCAATCTCTCCGGTCTTGTTGTTTACAAAGGATCAAAACACGAGGGATAATGATAACGATAGAAACTGAAAGTAAAAGAATAAAAGTAAATAAGCGTGTAAACAATGATGAGAATATGGACCGGGGTCCCGTGATGTTCACTAGTGATGTCTCTCTCCCAAAAGACGCTAAAACTGCAATGCGAGGTAAACAAATTACAGATGGGCAATTGACAGGATTATAAACGCACCGCAATGGTAACTATGCTACAAAAGAAAGGAAGAGGCTCAAAAGCATGGGCAGTACGCCAAAATAAGTAGACCGAAATCCAACTGCATCTACTACTAATCATCCACCTTGAGATATCTATCCAGAACATCTCGCTGGTATTAAGTTGCGAGCCCCACCCAAAGTGTAAACCCAAAGCAACAGACAACTGCATTAAAAAGAACTTTGCGTAAAGTAAACAATCCTTGCAACCGCGTTTACAAGCACCGTTGTTTTCCCCCTTGTGGCAAAAACACATCCCCTAGACTCATGTTTTTGTCACTCAAGCGTGTCATCAGGGGGCATGGACCCACAATCGAGCATAACGTTCCCGATCTTGGAAGCGCGGCGGCGGCGGAACAGAGGCGAGATCGCGAAAAGGGGTTCTCTTCTCGGAAGTTCCACGTCACCGGGAATATATATATAGGCGAAGGGGGCAGCCAGGGGTTGTTTTGGGCTCGCTGGGATGTGACCCGACTTCCCTTTAAAAAAATCATAATGTATATGCTATAACGCTACAAGTTACAATGTTATAGCGCATATAGCGTGCTAATAGCGTAAATAGCATTGTCGCGGCTAAATTTTCTAAAATATAGCCTTTGCTTTTCTAATATGCTATAACGTCGTTATATCGCGCTATTTTTTCGTTGATCTTATCTAGTTCATCCTAGCAATTGTTAGGCACATCTTTATCTTCCGCACCTTTGCCTAAAATTTCTAAGTAGTGTTAAAATTTGTAATATAACCTATTCACGCCCCTCTAGGTCTATCTCGATCCTTTCAGAGGCCATCCACTACTCGCTATGTGCCGCCGCGCTCACAAGGACGAGGTACGCCATATGACTCATCTCATGGCCGATCTGCTGCCCTGCCACTCGAGGTGCTCCGGGCTGCACCTATTGAAGGAATTGGAATGGGACCGCACATGGAGTTGCCTCGATTTGATGGATCCAATCCCAAACTGTGGCAGTCTTCCTGTGAGGATTATTTCCATTACTGGGGAACTCCGCAGTACCAGTGGGTACAATTTGCGCCATCACTTTTTGAGGGGCCATCATCTAGATGGGTGGAGTCTGTTCAGCGCCGACCTCCACGAGCTTCATGGTCAGAATTCTGTGACCTCCTTCAGTCCATATTCGGTCGCAACAAGCATCAGAACTGGTGAGGCAAATGTTTCACATCCGCCAGATCAATATCGTGGAAGAGTATGTTGAGCGGTCTTCTGAAATGTATGAGAAATTAACTGCATATGAGTCTGAACCAAATGCATTGCACTATGTTACCAGGTTCTTGGAAGGGCTGACACCCAGCATCAGGCTCATGGTGGGAATTCAACAACCAAATGATTTGGATATTGTTTTTCTATAGCCCCGTTGTCTGAAGAACTGGGAGAATCACCAGACACCATCATACACTAACACACATACCGTCAGCAAGCGAGTTGCAATGACTACATGTAGAGTGGTCCAGTTCAAATATTCAGAAGACTGGAAACAACAGGTACATGGGCGGCCAGCAGGTGCTGAGGATCGTTGGTCAGGATTGCGAGTGTACCGCAAGTCCAAGGGACTTTGTTTTACATGTGGTGAACGATGGTTAAGGATCATGTTTGTAAGCAAGAGGTGCAATTGGATGTGGTGCATGAAATGCTTGAGTATGTATAGAGCCTGCCGGCAGAACTGAGTGACACAGAAGAGGAAGAATAAAATGGGGAAGTTAACGTTGTCTACATTTCAGCAACATCGATGGGAGATTTATCATCCCAAGTCACCACCATGTAACTGAAGATTCATTTACAGGGACCACAATTGACTTTTTAGTGGATTCAGGTAGTAGACACACCTTCCTCGACTGTATTGTGGCTGCTAAATTGGATGGTGTAACCACTATGCCTGTGCGTATGGTCAAGGTCTCTAATGGAGGCTTGGTATCATGTACTCAGCAACTGCTGCAAGGCCAGTGGATTTGTGCAGGGCATAACTTTGTCAGTAATTTTAGAATCTTTCCGTTGGGCTCTTATGATGTCATTCTTGGGCCGGACTGGCTTGCTGCACATAACCCTATGCAAGTAGATTGGGGTGCACATTGGGTGTCCTTCATACTAAATGTTACCCTGGTTACTCTGTTGGGAGCAGACGTTGTACCACAACTATATGAATTGATTGAATTGTCAGCTCTATTGGTAACTAAAGCACATATACAAGATGAATTTCCACCTCAAATCAAAGCCCTACTTACTGAATTTTTTGCTGTCTTTGCTGCTCCCACAGGCTTACCCCCCCCCAGGAGGAAATATGACCGCACTATTCCTCTTTTACCTTGAGCTGCACCTGTGTCTATCAGGCCATACAGATTGGCCTCTGATTTGAAGGATGAAATGGAAAAGCAGGTGAAGGAACTATTGGCTTCTGGGGTTATCCAACCCGGCAACATCCTATTCTCATCCCCTATGAACTTAGTAGAAGGACAAGACTTGGCGCCATGTTTTTGATTACAGACATCTCAATGCCATTACACTCGAATGAAAAATTCCCATTCCAGTTATTGATGAGCTCTTGGATGAATTAGAAGGATCACACTGGTTTTCTAAGCTAGACTTGCGAGAAGGTTACCACCAGACAAGGTTAGCTCCTAGAGAAGAACATAAAACTTCCTTCCAAACTCATAATTGCCAATATGAGTTTTTGGTGATGTCTTTTGGTCTGACTGGTGGATCGACTACTTTTTAGTTTTCTATGAATGAAACTCTCTCGCAGGTCCTTAGGAAATGTGTTGTGGTTTTGTTTGACGATTTACTTATCTATAGTGGCATTTATGAAGTACACCTGCAGCATTTGGCCCAGGTCTTGCAACTCCTCCTCACTCACAAATGGCAAGTGAAGCTGCCTAAATGTGCTTTTGCTCAAACACATATTGGGTACTTGGGTCACGTTATTAGTGGTGCAGGTGTAGCCACTCACCCTTACAAAATAGTCACTATCCAGGATTGGCTAGTTCCCAAATCCTCAAAAGAGTTATGAGGATTTCTGGGTTTAGCTGGGTACTACAGGAAGTTTATCCTCCACTATGGTATCCTCAATCGACCACTAACTAATCTGCCGAAGAAGGGCGTTTTGTTCTATTGGACTAAACTAGAACATCAAGCTTTTCAAGCCATCAAATTAGCTTTGGTCTCAGCCCCGGTTTTAGCTTTGCCTAATTTCACTAATTTTTTTATTGAAACAGACGCTTGTGATGTGGGGATTGGGGTTGTTCTCATGCAAGATGGGCATCCCTTGGCTTATGTTAGTCGAGCATTGCGCCCTAGGAACCAGACCCTATCGGTGTATGAAAAAGAATATCTTGATATTCTCCTTTCTATGGATCATTGGCGCCAGTATCTGTTGCTCTCTTCTTTAGTCATTCGCACTGATCAGAGGAGTCTAGCTAGCTTGGATGAACAATGATTACACACCAAGTGGAAAAAAAGCTCTAACTAAGCTGTTGGGATTACAGTACCCCATAGTGTACAAGAAGGGTAGTGAGAACAATGCAGCAGATTCTTTGTCCCTCAAGCCCCATCCTGCTTCAGGTCCTGCTACTGAGCTTGTTGTAGTCTCTGTTGTACAACCGGTTTGGCTCGAGGAAATTATCAAGCGCTATGATCAAGACCCAACTTCTCTGTCTCGTTTGCAACAAATAGCTGTCAGTCCTGATCCTACAGGAAAACATCCCTTAAAAAATGGAGTTATCCGTGTGGGTCACTCTGTATGGATTGGTGCTCTTCCTTCTCTTCATACTCATATATTCATGTTATCCATGCCATGGAAATTGGAGGTAATTCTAGATTTCCGGTAACTTACAGGCGTACTTGACAGTTTTTCCATTGGAAGGGAATGCGCGATTCAGTCAAGTGCTTTGTAACTCATTGTTTGATCTGTGAACAGGCCACGTCAGAGCGTGTTACTTCTCCGGATCTCTTACAGCCACTTTGATTCCTTATTTTCCCTAGGAAATGGTTACCATGGATTTCGTGGAAGGACTTTCTCCATCTGAGAGTTTCAATTGCTTGTTGGTTATCATTGACAAGCTTTCCAAATACGGTCATTTCATACCTATGCATCACCCCTTCATAGCTCACACCGTCGCAGAAACGTTCTTGGATTCAGTCTACTGCTTGCATGGTATGCCTCTCTCCATTGTTTCTGATCATGATAGAGTTTTTACGAGTCAGTTCTGGAAATAGTTGTTCTGCCAAACAGGAGTTCTGCTGCAAATGAGCACTGCACGACATCCACAGACTAATGGCCAAACCGAGCGCGTGAATTAGCAAGTGGAGTGTTTTTGCGGTGCTTCGTCAGTACTCACCCTACTCGTTGGGCTAACCGGATTGTGCTTTTCGAGTTTTGGTATAATACCAATTGGCATTATGCTATTGGCCGTTCGCCATTTGAAGTTGTTTATGGTCATTCCCCTCGCCACTTTGCTCTTACTGCTGACTCCATCGTACATTCAGAGGACATGCAGCAATGGCTGGCCAATCGCCAACTAGTTCTGGATTCAATTCATCAGCATCTGTCCCGTGCCCAACATCGTATGAAGTCCCAGGCTGATAAGCATCACTCTGAGCGTTCGTTTGCTGTCGGTGATAAAGTTTTCCTCAAGCTTCAACCTTATCTGCAGTCATCGGTGCCGCCTCGTGCCAACCATAAATTGGCTTTCAAGTTTTATGGCCCGTTTGAAGTGCTTGAGCATGTTGGCGAGGTAGCTTATCGGTTGGAATTTCCTGATTCCAGTCGTGCTCATCCAGTTTTCCGTGTCTCACTATAGCGTAAGGTTCTGGCTCCGAATTGTTCAGTTTTACCACAACTTCCCTCCCCTAATGACCAGTTTCAAGTTCCGGAACAGATTTTGCAGCAACGAGGTGCGTCGTGGTTCCGATTCATTGGTGCTAGTGTTGATCAAGTGGAGTGATACGCCGGTGTGTTACCTGGGAAGACAAAGTGACTCTGAAGAAGCTATTTCTGCGAGCTCTGGCTTGGGGACAAGCCGTTTCTAAGCGGGGAGGTATTGTCAACGACACATACAGTGAAAGTGAAGACGCGCGTGAAGAGCTGGTTCAAGAGGTGGGCCGGCCCAAGCGACTAGTGAAAGTGATCGTAAATCGCTGGGACCGAGTGGCCGCTGAGCGCTACATATACTCAGCCAGCATAACAAGTGGGTGGTGGGAGGTAACAGATAGGATAGCCACTGTGTGGCAGGCATGTGTTGCGTGGTTGTTATCCCCATCGAAGAACAACTTCCTCTTCCTCCTCCTTGTTGTAATTTGAATCTCTGTGATCCCAAGCGAGTAATGGAGATATAGACCTAACACGCTCGCCACCGAGCTGCTTATCTCGGCAGAGAGGAAGACAACAAGGGAGATAGCTAGCCTGGGCCTATCCACTGGACCAGTTAAGTGGGCCAGGTAGGTTACTTCTCTCTCTCTCAGTTTTTCTCTTTTAATTCTCTTTCTGTTATTCGTTTTGTTTTGATTTTAACACCGAAACATTTTATAAAATCCTAAAACCTTTTATGCGAGCTTAAGGGACATATATAAATCTCCTCACGAAGTTTTAGAATTATTTGAATTATAATTATTAAATTCAAATTGTAAATACATTGTTTATTTAACTTCCAAGGGCCTTTTGAACTTGTAGAAAAATCAGAGAGCATGGAGTGTGACCCAATACACATGAAATGTGAGCATGCTCATTTATGAGACTTTTAAAAAGTTCAAAGTGTTTGTGGAAATTTTTTGTCTGGCCTTTTATTAGAATTATTTTGGGCCTTTTTGCTTCCCCGTTTCTTTTCCTTTTGCAAAATTTTCATCATGCAAATATGCTAGCTGAAATTACCACATACCTAGAGTTAGGGTTGTGACAGTATGGGTAAAGTTTCATATCCACAGGTAAGGTTATGGGTAGAATTTTTCACCCACGAACTATATGGTTATGGGTATGGTATTGTTCTACCCTACACATACTCTACCCATTGCCATCCGTATTTATGGATGAATTCTTATTGTACATATATTGTGACACCCTTGATTTACGATCATGTACAACAATCATACACGCAGGGTACATGATCGAGATCAAGGTGCCACGGTGAGAATATCACAGCACAACACTAAACACAAAAGGATAAACCAATATATTACAAAAGGGGAGGTTCGCACGGACCCGAATACATAAGTCACACAAACATAATATCTGAGTACAGATATAGTTAGTCAAGTTTTGCCTTATGAAGGCTGGCACAAATAACATCAGAGATACATATCGAAAAGGCGAGGCATCCTGCCTGGGATCCACCGAACTACTCCTGGTCGACGGGGAACTCAAGGTCGTAGTAGGCTCCTCCTGGAATCTCCTGCTCCTGGGCTCCAACGTCTGATGGAAGCAACCGGTCAGGTATACAAAACAAAGGGGGAAATAAAGCAAGGGTGAGTATCTAGCATGCCTGCGAGTTATACGTCCGCTACTAAGAATTTATGCATTTTTATCAAATGGAAAGGGGAGTCTATATATAGTGGACTGAATGGTAGAAAGTAAGAATAATGATGAGAAGCTAGGCCTATCAAAGACTAGCATCTTCCGAAGAGTCTTGAAGCACAAGAAGAGAACATCCAACAGTTCATATAAAGCATAAAGTAACAATGCAGCAGAAGTTGTTGCAGCATTGTATAATAGTAAGTTGTAATAATTAACAAATATAAATGCCTCCGAGTTCCCTTCCTCGACTCCCTGCGAGGAAGAGAAACCGGAACCAACAAATTAAGAGTAGTAGTATGTAGTAGTAGGCTCTGGCTTCAGCATAAAGCGTCATGTTACCGTGGACACGACTATTCGAATAGATCATCTTCCCTGTAGGGGTGCACTACTGTTCAGCCTGCACGCTCAGATCTCTAGGGTGGCATACACCTTGTTAGGGAATGCCCCACCGAGGCTATCCGACACGCCGAGGCCCATCCTACGGCTCATCAGAGAGGTCCCCGCCGGTCTACAGTCCTAAGTGCAAGGGGGTCTTGGACCATCGCCCCTCGCTATCCGGGTCGGTGTGAGGAGGGTGAATTCCAACGCAGCAATGCGATCCGTCCCTGCCACAATGTTGAACTGGACATCTTTCAGAGCTTTCGAACGAGACCACAATGCGGAGGGCCCACACCGTAATCCCACATGAAGGTAGTGCGTACAATCCTTTGCGGCCTCTCAAGTCATCTACCTGAACCATTTAAGAATTTTATTATTAACTCGCAGGCAACCATTATCGTTGCCTGACTAATGCACACAACGGACAACGAATAGAAGTCAGGACCACCAGTGCGTCGGTGCCTACCCTGTTGTCCCATCAAAGCTCTGCGGTTACCAACAAGGTGAACCAAATGCTTACCTTATCTCGCGTTTGCTCCTAGAGGAGCTCGACTTTCGTGGTTTGGTAACTCTCGCGGACGACGATCAGGGTCCAAGGCCGCTAGTACGTCGGTCGTACCATCCCTGTCATCCGATCACAATACTTCTCGCGGGCACCGTTGGGTCGCCCGACTCTTACCTTTAAGGACAACCGTTGTGCAGGACCCTAGGGCGGCTATACAGAGTCAGCAACGAGTGGGGTACAAGGATTACTCCTCGATAGCTCACACTTGACGTGGCTCGGCAGAGCCGTGGTATGGGCCTTAGGCGGTGTCTGCATTTTACCGTACCTGTCACAGTTATATATATTTTGTATCCGCGTTCACTCCCAGTGTGATCATGGCCCGCTATCTAATCCTAGTTGACTAGCAATGCGCAGGGTTCACTTATGGATATAATATATGTATAATAGGCAACATAGGATAAAGGAAGGTACATCAAGGGGCGACAATGACAGGCTATGCAATTGAATAGGATTGTAATGTAGCAGCAGCAGCAATGCCTAGTGCAAGAAATATACGGAAAATATAGGCGATATCTGGGGAAGGAAAATGGCTCTGCTTGCCTGGAAGCTCGACGGTAGGGGTACGGTCGCCGTCGACGTAGTCGATCGCAAGGGCATCGGCAGCGGCCGTCAGGACTACCGTACTATAAGAGAGGGGGAAGAAACAATAAATACACAATAACAATAGAAATACAAATAAAAGACATGGCAATCGTTAAGCTAGAGGTGAACTAACACAATGCTACACATTGGAGACGAAAAGGGAATTCAACCGGCAATTTTACCGGCTCCAGACGATTACCGGATAGTGTGACCGGAGGGGGGAATGTGTCGTGTGCGGTATGTTAGAGGGGTGTGGTGGGGGTATGGATAGCATATTCGTATTCATTGTCTTTTACTGATCAACTTTCATATATAAATTATTTTGATCCGACTTACGGTTTAAAAGATAGGGACAATTACATTTATACCCCTAGTTATGTCCCACTAGTCTAATTTTCCCCTAGTTTCAAAAACACACATGTTCTGTCCAAGCCACTTTTCGAATCTTATGCTTTTTCCCTTTGATCGTTTGACCGTAACTTTGAAAACTTCAGAGTAGATTCATACTAAATAAGAAAAATGAAAATAAGATATCAAAATATTTAGAAAAACATCACCTATATGTGCGTGTCATTTGCAATCATGAAAAAAGTGTTGTAAATTCCTTATCTGAGTTCGAGCTCATATGATCTTAGCGTGAATATAAAAATCTCAAAAAATACAAAAACATTGAAAAAATACTGAATTATTTTTTCTGTAAACAATAACAAATGTTTTGAGTTCTTGCAAAGTTTCATCATGAAATAACATTCATGAATGTCGTGGTAAAAAAGACAAATCCAACACTCTGAAACAAAGAATTTTGGAGTGTTGAATTTGTCTTTTTTTCCATGACTTTCATGAATATTATTTCATGATGCAAATTTGCAAGAACTTAAAACATTTGTCAATGTTTACAGGAAAAATAATTCAAAGCTTTTCTTTATTTATTTATTTGAGTTTTTGAGTTTTTTTTATTCATGCTAAGATCATATGAGCTCGAACTCAGATGGGGAGTTTGCAACACTTTTTTCATGATTTCAAATGACACACACATATAGGTGATGTTTTTATGAAAAATTTGATATCTTATTTGCATTTTTTCGAGTTAGTATGAATCTGCTCTGAAGTTTTCAAAGTTACGGTCAAACAGTCAAAGGGCAAAAGCATAATATCCGCAAAGTGGCTTGGACAGAACATGTGTGTCTTTGAAACTAGGGGCAAATCAGACGAGAGGGACATAACTAGGCGTAGAAATGTAATTGTCCCTAAAAGATATTGATTTTCAAAGTTTTAATCATTTTCTGAAATTCTTTTATTTATTAATAGACATTAACCAAAACAGTAGGTTTGACAGGGTCAACCCTGACAGAGGGGACCCACATGTCATAGGCACATTTTTACAATTCATTTTAATTAACTATTTAACCCAGTGGGGCCCAACTGTCATTAAGACAGACTTATTTAAAATTGTTTTATTAACTTAATGACTAGGCCGCACCTGTCATAGGCAGTGACAACTAACAGTTATTTTAATTTTAATTAAATGCCTCGGGTCCACATGTCATTGACCCTATTAACTAAACAGGGGGGTAGGGGGTGTTTAACCTCTAATTAGATATTAGTATTTAATCTACTGGGGTGGCCCCCATCGGTCAGTGATGGGGGGTCAACCCATGGCCAACCAGTGCGGGCTCGCCGGCGGCTAGCCGGGGCACGGCGGGGGCGCGCCAGAATTGTACTCCGGCAACCATTCAGTACGGCGGAGGTACCAAGGGATATCCCCTGCCCTCCCGCACCCGGTGTTGTAAGAGCGCGCCCACGGGGAGGGACAAGGAGACTACGGCGAACAAAAGCGGCGGTGGCAGAAGCCCGGCGTCCATGGAAGCGTGTCTAGACGGTGTAATCGATGGGGGAAAAGGAGAAATCCAAGATGCGGCTCACCGTGGAGCTCAAGAGGTGCTCGTGGAGGCGCTAGGAGGGCTGGGGTGGCCGGAATTCCTCGGCGAGGCGGCGCGGCCGTGGTGGAACGGGTGGCCCAATTCCAGCGTACGCGGGGGCCCGGCAACGGATGGCTGCACGGGGAGACGAGTAGGAGGCCGGGGAGGCAGCCGGACAAGGCGGCGTGGCCTGCCGTCGTCGTTGGCCGTGGTGAGCACGGAGACGCGGCGACGCTGATCTCAGGCCGATCACCGGGCGAAGCGAGGCGACGCGAGGGAGGGAGATAGGGGGAACGTGTGCTAGGGTTTGCGCTGGGGGGGGTCGGGGTCTTTATCCAGGACGGCGAGCCGTGGGATGCTCGACACGGCGATACGGCGCGCCATGGCGTCGTGGATGAGGGCCACGGTGGGTGAGCAGTGGATGGGGGGGAAGAAGACAAGTGGGTGAGGTGGGTTGGGGTGGACCGAATGGGCTTTTCCTAGTGCATGGGATAGCCCCTTTTTATTTTATGTCTCTTCTGCTATTCTTTTGCTTTCTGTATTATTTGTTTAGCTAGTATATGATTTTTATAAAATGTGCCAAGTGTTCCTAAATTAATGTCACACCATATAATAGTGCCACAAAAGGTTTGGGTGCAAAATAAATTCATTTAGAATTTCTTTTGAATATGCAATGGATATTTGGGGTTGTATTGGCACTGTTTAGAATTGTTTGAATTATTTTAAAGTTCAAGAAATCTCCACAACCATATGGACATGATCCACTGATTTTTATGCATTTAACAAAGTTGGTTGCACAATTTTTGGACAAAGTTTTATTTATCACATTTTTTTTAATATCAAGCAAAGGGGATTTTTGAAATGATCAATGCAAAGATGATCAAGGCATGATTAGCAACAGTAATTGTCATTAGCAAAAGTGATTACTTTTACATGACACTGAGGGTGTTACAAATCTCCCCCACTACAAGAATTCTCGTCTCGAGAATTTAAGTGGTAGAGGGGAAAAGATCGGGGTATTCCTCACGAAGGCGATCTTGGCGTTCCCAAGTGGCCTCCTCTTCAGAGTAATTCGACCATTGAATTTTGAGGAACTTGGTTGTTTTGTTGCGGGTTCAACGTTCAGACTGATCAAGAATGCGGCTCGGATAATCTTGATAAGACAAGTCTTGGTGCAGTTGAAGCATTCCATGATCCACTGCTCGAATAGGATCCTTGAAGCAGCGACGAAGTTGCGACACGTGAAAGACATCGTGGACTTGAGAGAGGTTTGATGGCAACTCCAACCGATATGCCACCCGTCCACTTCTAGAGGATACAGAATGGGCCAATGTAGTGAGGAGCTAACTTGCCTTTGATCCCGAAACGATGCGTGCCCCTCAGGGGAGTGACACGAAGGTAAGCTTGTTTTCCGGGTTGATAGACCATTTCCTTGTGCTTGCGATCATAGTTGCTCTTCTGGCGGGGCTGAGCAGCCTTCAAGTGTTCACGGATAACACGAACTTGATCTTCAGCATGTTGGATAATATCCGGACCAATGAGGGTTCGTTCCCCAGTTTTTGACCAATTTAGAGGGGTTCGACACTTACGTCCATACAGAACTTCAAAGTGGGCCATCTGCAGACTAGCTTGATAGCTATTGTTGTACGAGAATTCAGCAAATGGAAGGGCCTTTGTAACAGCCCAGATTTCACAAAAATTAATTTTTTTTGTTTTTGGTGTGAATTGGTTGATTGTCCGATTTGTTTGCGGTGTTTGCATGCCTGATTTATCGATCGACGATTATTATCCCCCCTCTTATCTCGTACCGGACGGAGACTGACCCCTGCCACCCTGACACTCGACCTTTGCGACACCGGGTTTCACCCGATCACCGTCGCAAAAACCGCACAAGACCAGCCGAAGCCAACGAAACGAAAAACCCCATTTAATAAGTAAACGGGATATTTTTATAGCGCGCTAGAAAGTGTTCTCGAAACGGTTCCAGCGTGAGGTGAACGCCAACGGCTCGACGCGCTGATCGCGCAGTTCGAAGTTTTACCCGAATCGGAGGTCCTGCGGACCCCCGGCGGTCAGAAACGTAAACACCACGTGCGTGCGAGAAAAACCGGGGATGTTTTTGCAAATTGCCAGCCACCTGGGCTATATAAAGACCACCACACTCCCACCCCTTTCTAGGGTTTCCCCTAGCCAAAATTGCAGCCACCCCCTCAGATCTGCCTCCAAATTTACCCCCTAGCCCCAGATCTGCGAAACCCTAGCTCCCCCTGGATCTGAGCCTTCAGATCTGAGATCTGACGGACCAGATGAGCTCCACGTCGCCCCCCACCGGAGCCAGCAGCAGCCTCCCACCGTCCGGGCCGCGCCAGGCCCGCGCCGCCGCCGCCGCCGGGTCAGATCTGAGCCCGGGAGAATCACGCGCCGCCTCCACCCGCGGGAGCCCCGACTCCGGCCGACGCCGGCGAGCTTCGCGCCGCAGCCGCCGCCAGGGTCTCCCTCTCCTGCGCCTCCTCACCCTCCCCTTTCTCTCATCTCCCTCTTCTCTCTCTCGCAGGGAACGGCGCCACGCCGCCACACCATGGACACCGGCGAGCTCCGAGCTCGTCCGTCGCGCCCCTCCGTCTGAAGACCGCCGCCTCCTCCAAGAGTCGGCCGCCTGTTGCCAGATCCGGCGGGTCCCGCTTCCCCTGGACCCCGCCGCGCTCACCCCTCGCCGTAAGACGGTCGGCGCCGCCGCCGCCTGCCTCGTCGGGATCGGGAGGCGCCCCGATCCAGCGGCCTCCCTCCAACCGCCGCCAGCAGGCCGGCCACAAGCGGCCCACCGAGCTCCGCGGCCCAGCCGCCCCCTCCTTGCCCAGCCGCCGCAAGCCAGATGGGCCGAGCCCATGGGTGAGAATCGTCCCGCCCTTTTTTTCCGAGTACCCTGCGTATTTTCACTAAGTCTGAGATATTTTGCTGCTGATTCAATTTTGCGAGTAGATTTGCGACTAATCTGTAGCCCGGATGACGTTGCGCCCAAAAGGAAAATTGTTGTGCTTGATGTGCTCTAACTTTCATCTTTTGTGAGCATTTTGATTTGAGGCCATCTTGATGTTGTTAATCTATGTTGAAGTGGGCATCAGGCTCTTAAATGGTAATATTTCCTGTTAGTGTGCTGCTGATGTTATTTTATTGCATGTTTGATTGATGATTGTGACACATCCATGAGGCCTATTGCATTGATTCTGGTTGCATACTGTTAAGCATCATGTCTACTTCCATTACATGTACTGCATTGTCAGGTTTACATTCCTGGTCATAGTTATGTTTAGCTCCAAAGTTTCTATGCCACTGTTTTTGACAGCCACCTCTTTTTTTCTCTAAGTCTGTAACTTTCCGATGCCATGTTGCATGCTTAATATCTTTTGATCTGTTATGCCTATGACCTTGATTCTTGTTTGTACCTGATCACCATCATGCCTACTGCATGCTCATATATTGCTATGTCAAGTTGTTGTACATTTGCATATAGTTTTACCCCTGTTTATACAGCATGAAAATAACAGTTTCTGCCCTGTTTTCCTGATTTTCACAAAGTCCTTGACCAGTAATGTTTTATAGCATTTTGTGTTGCTTATAACTAGTGAACCATGATGCCTTTTTTCATGATTCCTTTTTCCATGAATTCCCTGCCATGTTTAATTTAGTTGCATATCATTCATGAGCATTTTTGCATTCAATATCCTGTTTATGCATTGCTATAGAGTGTGCTTCCTGATGTTGGCAGATTGTGTTCCAAACTTGTTTTTCTTGTATCTTTTTAACCGTAACTCCGTTTGGAGTGTGCTTTATATGTAACTTGATTAGTTTTTTGTGTAATTTGTGTTTATGCTATAATTTTCTATTGTTAACCAACCTAAAATATGGTTTAGGGCAGAACAGTACCAAATGTTTCAATTGCCGTGCGACACTTAGTGTATGCCATGTTTAGGATTGTGCCTCACGTAACTTGATTAGTATAGATAGATTACTTTGAGCTTCACCTCTTTCCATGTTTGTGTGCTATGCCATGCCTGAGTGATATGCCATGTTAACAACCTTTCCTCATCTTGTGTAGCTAAACAACTTGAACCCTTGTAAACGTACGGTATCGTCGTGTGTGACGAATGCTCCACTTAATATGTTAGTAAACGCTCGCGACGGTAGGTGCGATGTCTCGTGTTTCCTTCTTGTTGATGCTTTCTCATGTTTGCTTCATAGTAATCGATGCTTGCTCGTTGATTGCTTTCCAGTGTTTACCGTCTTGTGTGTTCCCGCGGTTACTCTCGGAGACGGTGCGAGCTTGCGATCAACTACACCTTCGGAACCCGACTTTTCAACAGGAAAGGACTATACATTACTTATGATCCATTCTACTGCAACCAGCGGTTTGCATGCTAGTCTAGGATAGGTTCGATGTTTGATCCTACCACATGTTTACAACCTCTTTCAAACCGATACAGCCAAGTCCCCTCCCAACAAACCATGTACTGATATGTTACTATTGCTTGTTGCTCAGCCCCTGCTTAGTATGCATGCTTAGGATGCTACGATGTTACCCTGTTACTTTTGGTTTGGGCTATCACATTATTATATTGTTGTTGATGATATGATTATTATAATGTTGACTATACTCGACGAAGGATGGAAGGTCTAGGCTATCCTGCCCCGACGCTTTGTTCCATTCGAGTCACCTAGGACCCGAGTTTCGGGTATTGTGTCTCTTGACGAGTGTGTCTAACCATGTGTGGGATGCTATGGGGTCCCCTTTTCTTACCTACCTAGCTTCAAACATTTCTAGTGGTGGCCCAAGATGATTTACCATTAGAAAACTGTGTGTGTGTCTGTTGGGTCACTCCTAGCAGATATTCTTTAAAATAACTTGGGCTAGCGGAGACACGGTTTCTTTGTTAGTCCACCCCAGGGAGCTAGGGGGCTTCCCACATTAGTTTGGGTAGCTAACCCAACCTCGTCCAGATGGTAGAGGCCAATTCGAGAGCGCGGCCGGCTTTTGAGTTGGATGTCGACTCACCGAGGGCCACCCGGATTTGTGCGTTGTTAGTTAGAGGGACCTGTCGTTTCGGATCTCTCGGAACTAAATCATAAAATGGTTGCCTGTGATGTGTAGCAACTGAGAGAGATGGGCGTGTGTGCGGAGCCTTGTAATGGGCAGTTGGTACACCCTGCAGGGTTAAATATTTTCGAGAAGCCGTGTCCACGGTTATGGACGACTTGACACCTACTCCCTGTTCATAGACAACAACAACTGAGATAATCTTAATAAACTTGATCAACGTGTGTGTGCCTTGACTTCTTTTTCTTAGTCGGGATGCGAAGAGGGGGACAAGGATAGGATAGGTGTTGTGCTTGCGTAAGTAGGTAGATAGTAAGACTTGTTGGAGGCGATTCCTCATCGAATGCTTGGCTTCTTATCTTACTCTCTAGATCGTTAGCCACTTCATAAATGCTAGTGTGGCAACAACCTCACCACTTACCCCATCCTTACCTGGGTCAGGTGACCACTACAGTTGGATGTTGAGTACTTCTATAATCATGATACTACCCCCAAACTCTTTTCAGGGTTCTTGATCACCGTTTCACGTGGAGACTCGACGACGACTAGTTAGGTGGATCCCGGCGGAGGGCCTGGACCCGTATGGTTATGGGGATCGATGTTTTTCTCTTTGCCACTAGGCATTTGTTTGTAGTCTGTACTCAGAAATGTATCTACCGCAGATGTAATGTGTTAAGGCAGTTGTATGCCAATTATATGAGATGTTGTATCCTTGTATCTATAATGTTGTGATATCATGTTGGAAATCCGGGGCATATGACTTCGTCATATGTCGCGGTGAGACCGATATGTGCTTTGTCCCCGGATCTGGATGGAAACATCTAGATTTGGAACAGTACCGCATATCGGACCTTACAGCCTCCTCCCATTTCTTACCGAATGAGATGACACAAGCTCGAAGCATGTCTTCAAGAACTTGATTGACTCGTCCGACTTGGCCTTGCGACTAGGGGTGATAAGCAGTGCTGAAGTTTAGGTGAGTGCCCTTAGCTTCTTGGAAACTATCCCAAATCTTGAGGTGAAAAGGCTGCCACGGTCTAAACTGATCTCCGACGAAATACCGTGGAGGGACACAATTATGGAAACATACAAGTCTGCTAACTGACTAGCAGAGATCGTCTCCTTGACTGGTAGAAAGTGGGAAACCTTGGACAACCGGTCGATGACGACAAAGATGGCATCATGACCCTTCTATGATCGGGGAAAACCGGTGACGAAGTCCATTTCGATCTTGTCCCATTTCCATTCAGGAATAGAGAGTGGCTGCAGAGTTCCGACAGGTCTTTGATGTTCGGCTTTGACAAGACGGCAAACGTCACACTCATCAACATAACGCGCAATGTCTTGTTTCATGTTAGACCACCAGTACCGCTTACGAATGTCTTGGTACATCTTGTTACTACCAGGGTGAATCGACAAGGGTGTATCATGAGCTTCTTTCATGACATCTAGGGCGTAGTTCAGGTTGGGTTGGCTACCGGAACCACTAAACGACCTTTTAAGTACACCGCATCATCATCATTTGCATCAATAGTGAAGAATGAGGGCTTTCCGCTGGTGATATGGTGCTTAATCTTCGCAATGTCAGAGTCATAATGTTGTATCGTCTTGATGCGGTCAACAAGTTATGGTTTGACAACCAGGGAATTCACATATCCCTGCGGAACAATTTCGATGTTCATCTTGCGAAGCTCTTCATACAGAGGTGGTTGTTGTATTTGAACTTCAAGTTCACTACAATAGGCTTTGCGACTCAAGGCATCGGCCATCACATTAGCTTTGCGAGGGGTATAATGAATATCCATGTTGAAATCGGCTATTGTCTCGAGCCATCTCTGCTGGCGGAGATTCAGGTCGGGTTGCGTAAACAGGTACTTCGGGCTTTAGTGGTAGGTGTAGATCTCGCAACGATAACCGACGAGGTAATGGCGCCACAACTTCAATGCATAAATTACTACTGCCAATTCGACATCATGTGTTGGATACTTATCTTCATGAGAATCAACTGACGAGAGCCATAAGCAATCACACGTCGCTCTTGCATTAGGACACAACCTAATCCTTGATGAGATGTGTCGCAGTATATCACGAAGTCCTTTTTAGTATCAGGGGGAGAAATCACTGGGGGAGAGGTGAGCTTGTCCTTGAGGGCTTGAAAACCTTCTTGACATTTATCTGTCCACTTAAACTTGACGCCTTTGTGAAGAAAATTAGTTAGAGGCTTGGCAATCTTGGAGAAGTTCTCGACGAAACGGCGGAAATAGCTAGCGAGGCCAAGGAAACTTCTGACTTGCTTGACAGTCCTGGGAGGAGTCCAGTCAAGAATAGCCTGAATACATTCTGGGTTGACGGCAACGCTATCCTAGGAAATCACATGACCAGGGTAGGTTACTTCGGGAATCCAGAACTCACACTTAGAATACTTAGCATTGAGTTTGTGTTCTCGAAGCTTTTCTAGTATAAGACGAAGATGTTCAGCATGTTCCTCTTCATTCTTGGAGTATACCAAGATATCATCCAGATAAACCACGACGAACTTGTTGAGATATTCCATGAATATATAGTTCATCAATCGGGAGAAGGTGGTCGGGGCACTGGTCAGGCCAAAAGACATGACTGTGTACTCGTATGAACTATAGCGAGTAATGAAAGCGGTCTTCGGAATGTCCTCTTCGCGGACCCAGATCTGATGGTAACAAAATCTCAAGTCGAGTTTCGAGAACACCGTAGATCCAGCAAGTTGATCATATAGATCGTTGATCCTAGGAAGCGGATACTTGTTCTGTATTGTTGCCTGGTTGATAGGTCGGTAATCTTGGACCAAACGGTTCGTTCCATCGCTCTTCTTGACAAAGAGCGAAGGTGCTCCCTGATACGTCTCAAACGTATCTACTATTCCAAACACTTTTGCTATTGTTTTGCACTCATTCTTGCATTATTTGGACAAAACTAACCCGGACTAACGTTGTTTTCAACAGAGCTGCCTGTATGGTTTTATTGTGCGCAGGAAAATGGATTTTTAGGCGTCTCAGAAAATTCCAGGAAAAATCACAGAAAATCCACGCACCCGAAGGGCCACTGTGCCAGAAGTGGGACCAGAGGGCAGCCAAGGGGGCCCCAGGCGCCCCCCTGGCGCGGACAGGGGTGGGGCCGCGCCCTCTGGCCGCCTGGGGGACTCCCCCCTCCTCTGGTGCCCTACCGAGGCTCCTATTTATTCTGTGACGAAGAAACCCTGAAACAAAAGTCGTTTTTCCAATCCACGTCGCTGAGCCGCCGCCACCCTCTGTTCTTCTCCGGGAGGGCTAATCTAGAGGTTGTTTTCGCCTCCGGTGAGGGGAGATCATCGCCATCATCATCATCATCACCACTCCATCCTCCCTCCATGACTTCTCCATCCATGTGTGAGTAGTTCCCTACTGTAGGAAAAGGGGGTGGTAGGGATTGGATGAGTTAGATCATGTAATAGTTTATCAGATTGTTGGGGGCATGTTGCCTATCATCTAGATTGTTGTTTATCATCTCTCCTTCAACTTGTTTCTCTTAATGCTTGTCACTTTGGGCCCGACTGCCTTGATTTCAGATCTGAACCCTATGTGTTTTCATGAATATATTTGTGTTCTTGATCCTATCTATGAGTTGTATGCACCTGTTATAGTCCGGAACCGGCGATCCCAAAGGTGACATCTTGGGACACTATAGTTTGAGGATCCCATGTATCCATTGATTGTTAATGCTTTGTTCCGGTGCTCTTTGACAGGAGCACCTTAATCTCCATCATTTCCTTTTGGCCCCGTTCGTAGCGGGATGGTAGGACAAAAGATGTTGTGCAAGTTCTTATTGCAAGCATGTACAACTACCTGTGGGCTACATGCCTGATGTTTTATTTATGCCTAGATGATCATTGCTTTTCTGTGTGCCTTGCCCCCAAGTTAAATACATGATGTGCCTTATCCATGCAGCGCCCAACCATCCATCTCCCTAGCCTACAGTGTTTTAATTCTGCTGGTTACTAGTTGTATACTTTTGCTGTTTTACTGTCGCTATTTCACCACCACTATTACGGTTGCTATCATCACTTGCATACCGCAGTTACTATTAATATCTTGTTGCAAGTAAGTGTATCTCAGGTGCGGTGGAATTGACAACTCCACTGTAAAAGCTTATGGATATTCGTTGGCTCCCCTTGAGTCGAATCTATAAATTGGGTTATTCTTACCCGCGAAGACTATCTCGATCCCCTGCAGTTTTGGGTTATCAAGCCTGTTTTCTGGCGCCGTTGCCGGGGAGCATAGCTTTATTCACAAGTCTACTTGAAATATTTTACCTGCTGAAATTTATCTACTATGGGTAAGAAAGAAGACCCCAAGGTCCCGATCTTACCATCCCGTACAAGAAAAGGTACTGCTCTGAACACTAGTGCTACACTTGATTCACCTTCAGTTATGAGTAAGTTTGCTTCACCTCCACCACCTGATGCTTCTACTGAATCTGTTACTATGTTCAATACTTTTGATGATGCTTCTACTACTCTTGATGATATTTGTTCACTTAGTCACACTCTTGAGAAACAGATCGCTACTGCTGCAAAAAAATCTGGAATTGAAATTCCTGATACTTGCTACCCTTTTCATGGAACTTACAATTATCCTGATTTGAGTAAACTCAAGGAGAGACTCCTTGATGATGATTATATTATACTTGATGATGATTTATGCAGGGATCTAATAGAGTTTGTCGACTCTAACCCTGATGCAATTAAGAAGCTTCTCGAAAAACACTCCCTGAAGAACAAGACCGTTCCTGATCCTAAATTTGCTACATCTCCTATATGCATCAATGATCCTGATTATAATTTCTCTGTTGATCTTTCACTTATATCTATGGTTGAAGCTGACCCCTTTTATGGCAGAGAAAATGATGATGCTATTGCACACCTGACCAAACTCACTGAGTTGGGTGGCCTGTTTACTACAAATGAAAAGATACGAAACTTCTATGTTACTAAGCTTCTTCCTTTCTCTTTAAAGGAAGGTGCTAAAGCGTGGTATGATGCATTACCATGTGGTTACATTAGGAGTACTCAAGACTTAGCTCACTCTTTTGTTGATAAGTACTTTCCTGCTCATATGCAACATGCTGCTTTACGAAGAATTTATAACTTTAAACAGTTGCAGGATGAGAACCTCCCTAAAGCTTTGGGGAGGTCTTGCAGTCTGATCCAGGCTAGACCGGGACATGGAGTCCCTAAGAATGAATTAATGGATATATTTTATGCTGGTCTAACTGATGAATCTAGATCCTATTTGGACAGTTGTGCTGGTTGTGTTTTTCAGGAAAAGAACACCGGACAATGCGGAAGAACTAATGGGCAAGATTGCCAAGAACCACGAAGATTGATCTGTCCCTGAACCACCTCCACCACCAAGAAAAAGGGGCATGCTTGTCCTAAGCCCCGAAGATATGCAAGAAGCGAAGAAGTCTATTAAAGAGAAGGGTATTAAAACTGAACACGTAAATAATCTACCCCCTATTGAGAAGTTGTGTGAGCCTACCACTCACCCTCCTATGGTAGAGGTACACTCTATTTTAGATTTCAATGCAAGTGACATCCCTCATGTTAAGCCTCCTGATCAATGTTTAGATGAGCTTGATAATTTTATTATGAAGCAAAATCACTTTAATGAGAGGATACAAAGCCAGTTGCATGATAATTCTCTTGCTATCGAAAGCTAGCTTGATGTTCTATGTAGAACAGTTAATGATGTTAAATGTCTTGTGAAGCACTTTCATATGGTTCAAACTCAGCTTGATCAAATTTCTAATGTGCAAAAGTATTTGCTTGCTAATAATGCCAAACAGGATATACAGGCCTTCAGGATTAAAACCCGAGGAGGAACTAGCACTCAAGATCCTCTCTATCCGGAGGGGCATCCGAAGAGGATCGTGCAAGATTTTCAAATGCAGGAAGAAGAAATTGTTAGGTCTCCGGAGAAGAAGAAGAAGAAGCACAAAGAAGCTGACAATTCCAATTATCCAAATAGTATATCTACCACCGATGTTGAGACTGAAGACGGTGCTGAACCAGAAAAGGATGGTGAAAAGAATGATCCACCCGAAGTTCGAGAAGAAGAAGCACCCGATAAACTCAAGAAATACACTAAAGAAGACTTTATTGCAAGAAGACATGGGAAGGAAAGAGAACCATGGGTACAAAAACCCATGCCCTTTCCAGGTAAGTCTCTCAAAACTAAAGAAGAAGAGCATTACAATAAGTTTTGTGAATGGATGAAACCTCTTTTTCTTCAAATTCCTTTGGCTGGTGCTATTAAGTTACCTCCTTACTCAAGATATATGAAAGATATTGTTAATAATAAAAGAAAAGTTCCTAATGAAGCAATATCTACTATGCTTGCTAACTACTCTTTTAGTGGCAAGATTCCTGAGAAGCTTGGTGATCCAGGTATCCCACAAATTATGTCAAGAATGCTTTATGTGATCTTGGAGAAGGAGTGAGTGTTATGCCTTTCTATCTTTACAAGAGGCTTTGTTTACAAAAACTAATCCCTACAGATATCTCTCTTCAGATGGCTGACAAGTCAACAGCCGTTCCCATCGGTATTTCTGGGAATGTTCCCGTTGAAGTTGCTAATTGTTTAATCCTTACAGATTTTGTTGTGCTTGACATGCCCGAGGATGGGAGCATGTCTATTATTCTTGGTAGACCTTTTCTTAACACCGCAGGTGCTATTATTTATTGCAATAAAGGAAAGGTTACTTTCAATGTGAATGATAAAGAACACAAGGTGTATTTTCCGAAGAAGATTGACAAAAGGCATGGCCTCAACTCTATAGAGAATATCGAGACCGTGAAGATTGGTGATTGGGATTGTCCTCTACATGTGCACCACAAATACAAAACCATTATGGTGGGGACAGTATCCATTAAAGTAAAGGTACCATGAATGCTTCATAGTAAGTGAAACTTTTTGCTCTATGTATTGCTAGTTTGGTAGTAGGACTTGATCAACCTTACTATTAGATGAGTTTTATATAAGTAAAAAGTAGAAGTTATCATGTTTGCATTTCTTTTAGCTTTATCTTTCTTGCTGTACCAAATTTATATGTTTTTTAAGCTTCACAACTCTAATCACTGCTCCAAGTTTTCAGAAAGTTTCGCAGCTTTTTGAACTCCGAAAATATTTCAACAGTGAAGTTGTCCAAAAAATTATATTAAAAATTTCCATGCCGGGAGTGACCTAGAGGCACCTGGGGCAGACCAGGGGGGCCACCAGTGGCCCAGGCGGCCAGCTGGGGCGTCCTGCCCCCTGGCCGCGCCCACAGGGCGCCTGGGGCCCACAGGCCCCATCTCCAGGTATGTCTTCTTCCCCCTTCTTCCTCTCTCTCCAAAAACACGAGTTTTGCTCCAGTTCTTGCTGTTCTTGGAGGCGATTTTCGATCTCTCTCTACAGCCCATCATTTGAGCTGAGATTTTGAGAAAATACTCCCTGGCATGTAACTCCTTCACCCCTCTAATTAGATTTTTGATTGGTGGCTTCATTTGTGAGTATTTAGTAGAACTTGGTTTTGTTCATATGAGTTTGCATGCATGTGTAGAAATTTATTTTCCAAGTTTTGATGCAAGTTTATGCCTTAGGTAAGTGAGTGGAGTAGTTTGCCTCAACTCACTTTATTTAAATTCTTGTTTTTGTGAATTGTAAAAAAATTTAGAAAGGAGTTTCTTTGGAAAAGCAAAAGGATGGCTTGGGAAGAAGAAGCCCGAGCGCTCCGATCGAGTTACTAGAGCTGCAGCTTCACCCTCAGCAGTTAGGGTGAGCTACAATGAAGATCATGTACCCCTGGAGTTGTTGGAAGACACAAGTCCAGCATGCGCAATGATGTATCCGTGCGATGATTTTCTTACAGCTGCAGGAATTAAGGAGGAATTTTATGGCCTTTGTGCCAATGAAGGTTTGACACGGCTAGCGTTATGCCGTATGGTACAATAGAAAAAGCTTACTGTAAGGCCCGATATGCGGTACTGTTCCAGATCTAGGTGTTTCCACCCAGATCCGGGGACGAAGCACATATTGGTCCCACCGCGACATATGACATAGCCATATGCCCCGGATTTCCAACATGATATCACAACATTACAGATACAAGGATACAACATCTCATACAATCGGCATACAACTGCCTTAATACAATACAACAACGGAAGGTACATGTCTGGGTACAGACTACAACCAAATGCCTACTGGAAAAGAGAAAAACATCGATCCCCATAACCACACGGGTCCAGGACCTCTGCCGGGATCCGCCTAGCTAGTCGTTGTCGAGTCTCCACGTGAAACGTCGATCACCATACCTGTTGTCGATCAAGAACCCTGAAAAGAGTTTGGGGGTAGTATCATGAGTACAGAAGTACTCAGCATCCAACTGTAGTGGTCAACTGACCCAGCAAGGACTTCATCACTCATCATTCTAGGACAACTAGTAGTTTACGGTAAGGATGGGGTAGGTGGCGAGGTTGGTCCCGCACTAGCAATATGAAGTGGCTAACAATCTAGAGAGTAAGATAAGAAGCCAAACATTCGATGAGGAAATCGCCTCCAACAAGTCTTGCTATAAACTACTTACGCAAACATAACACCTATCCTATCCTTGTCCTCCTCTTCGCATCCCGACGAAGAAGAAGCAGTCAAGGCACACACACGCGTTGATCAAGTTATATTAAGATTATCTCAGTTGTTGTTGTCTATGAACAAGGAGTAGGTCTCAAGTCGTCCATAACCGTGGACACGGCTTCTCGAAAAGACTTAACCCTGCAGGGGTGTACCAACTGCCCATTACAAGGCTCCGCACGCACGTCCATCTCTCTCAGTTGCTACCCATTATAGGCAACCATTTTATGATTTAGTTCCAAGAGATCCGAAACGACAGGTCCCTCTAACTAACAACGAACAAATCCGGGTGGCCCCCGGTGAGTCGACACCCAACTCAAAAGCCGGCCGGCTCTTGAATCAGTCTCTACCGTCTGTCGCAGGTTTGCATAGCCGGTTAATCACACATGGGAAACCGGGTCCTCAGCCGGACAAAGTGGGCCAGCAAGGGAACTATGTCCTCACTGGTCCGGGTTGGTTTGTAAACAACTGGCGGCCGACCAACACACACACGGTTTCAAATGGTAAATCAGCTTGGGCCACCACTACAAATGTTTGAAGCTGGGTAGGTAAGAAAAGGGGACCCCATAAAATCCCACAAGCGGTTAGGCATGCTCAGTCTTAAAACCAATACGCGGAACTCGGATCCTAGGTGACTCGAATGGAACAAAGCGTCGGGGCGGGATAGCCTAGACCTTCCATCCTTCGTCGAATATAGTCAACATTATAATAATCATATCATCAACAACAATATAATAATGTGATATCCCAAACCAAGGAGTAACAGGGTAACATCGTAGCATCCTAAGCTTGTATACTAAGAAGGGGCTGTGCAACGAGCAATAGTAACATAGCAGTACATGGTTTGCTGGGAGGGGACATGGCTGTATCGGTTTGAAAGAGGCTGTAAACATGTGGTAGGATCAAACATCGAACCTATCCTAGACTAGGATGCAAACCGCTGGTTGAAATAGAATGGATCATAAGTAATGTATAGTCCTTGCCTGTTGATAAGTCGGGTTCCGAAGGTGTAGTTGATCGCAAGCTCGCAACGTCTCCGAGAGGTACCCGCGGAAGCACACAAGACGGAAACACTGGAAAAGGCAATCGACGAGCAAGCATCTATTACTACGAATCAAACACGAGCAAGCATCAACAAGAAGGCAACACAAGACATCGCACCTACCGTCGAGAGCGGTTACTCACAGGTTAAGTGGAGTACTCGTCACACATGACGATACCGGACATTTGGAAAGGTTCAAGTTGTTTAGCTACAGGTGATGAACAAAGGTTGTTAACACGGCATATCACTCAAGCATGGCATAGCACACACACATGTCAAGAGGTGAAGCATAAATAAACTACCTAAGCTAGTCAATTTAAGTGGGGTGAAATCCTAGACATGGCAAACTATTGCGGACCCCACGATAATTATAATATTTGGTACTGTTTTGCCCTAAACAATATTTTATTATTTTTATTAGCAAGCTAGAGCAGCATAAACACAATCTACACAAAATTCTAGCCAAGTTACATATAAAAAACATTTTAATCAGAGCAACGGTTAAAAAGTTATAGCAATTACAGTTTACAGTGGAAAGTAGTTGTAAATAGCAGGTAAACAGCCTGTAAACAAAGTCAAACATGGCAACAAGCAACATTTTATTAAACTACACGAAAAACTAAGAAAGTTTCATGTTTAAAGCGTCGCGATCCGAGCTACGAGCTAAAAGATACAGGCAACGCAAAATAACAAATACAATCTGCCAAAATTAATTAGACCAGAAAAAAAAACGTCTAACAGGCCGAAAGCTACTGGGCCCAACAGTGCAACAGCAGCAATTACGAAAAAAATAAAAAATAAAAATAAAAGGGGGCGCCTCACCTAATGGGCCAAGGCCCATCTGGCCTGGATCCGGCCTGGCGGCGCTCGGGAGGAGAGAGCGGAGGGCGAGAGAGAGGAGAGAGAAGGTGGGGCTGTGGGCGCGTTCTGGCCGTCAGATCGGTCGATCTGACGGTCCAGATCGTTGGGGAGCTAGGGTTTGCTGGAATTGGGGTAAAACTGCGAAAATTGGGGCAAAACTCAGATCTGGGGCTGCCTAAGTGCTTAGGGAAACCCTAAGTGGTGGGGTGGTCTATATATAGCCCAGGTGGCTGGCAGTTTGCAAAAACATCCCCGGTTTTTATCTCGCGCGCGAGGTGTTTACGTTTCTGACCGCCGGGGGTCTGCAGGACCTCCGATTCGGGTACAACTTCAAGCTGCGCGATCAGCGCGTCGGGCCGACGGCGTTCACCTCGCGTTGGAACTGTTTCGAGAACACTTTCCGGCGCGCTATAAAAATAACCCGTTTAATTATTAAACGGGGTTTTTTCGTTCCGTTGGCTGCGTCTGGTCTCGTGCGGTTTCGCGATGGTGATCGGGTGAAACCCGGTGTCGCAAAGGTCGAGTGTCAGGGTGGAAAGGGTCGGTCTCCGTCCGATACGAGAGAAGAGGGGGAAAAATAATCGCCGATCGATAAATTGGGGATGCAAACACCGCAAACAAATCAGGCAATCAAACAATTCACACCGAAAACAAAATTTTTAATTTTTTTCAAATCTGGGCTGTTACACTTACCTCCTGCTTTGTTAACAGTTTTTGTTATAACCATGTTGCTGGAACCGTCGAGTTCAAACTTTATAATGATCTCATAACCATGTCTTTGGCACAGTTTTGTGATATAATAGGTGTGTCGAACGTTGGTCAGACAACGAAGATGACCATGCAGCCTTCCAGGTTGAGGACTCTCTTCAACTCCCTTTGTTGCCAGGAGGAGACCGACATTCGGCGTACGAAGATTCCCAGCATTCAGTTTCCACACCTCAGGTATTTTGCGTATTTTGTTGCGAGAGGGGTGTTAGCTCGTGACAACACGAGCAATGGCTCTGCCCAAGATTTCGCTATTTATGTGAACGCCCTCTCTGATAAGAATGAGTATAATGTGGGTGCCTTGATTGCTCGACGCCTTGTTACGAACAGTAACAAAGGCGATTTATATGGTGGCGTTTACGCCACACTTATCCTTGAGTCCCTTGAGCGCACCCCGAATCCTGATGATGTTCCCTTTTCATACGCGAGTCTCGATCTTGCTGCTATGAAGAGGCATAAGTTTGTTACCATGACTTCCCAGTTTGGCAACCTTGATTATAT
This sequence comes from Bromus sterilis, assembly GCA_950022295.1. Classification (NCBI taxonomy): domain Eukaryota; kingdom Viridiplantae; phylum Streptophyta; class Magnoliopsida; order Poales; family Poaceae; genus Bromus; species Bromus sterilis. The sequence goes on along the minus strand of OX465595.1, from coordinate 242,626,324 downwards.
TTTGAGGTTTGAAAGGACCATTACTCATGAGATCCATCTACCTGCACCACTTTTGTTTGATAGCACTCGCAGGAAGGGATGGTCCTTCAACGAAATTCAGTTCGATGAGTTCATGGCTCATTACCAGCCGCATAACCCCATGGAGGGGGTTGTGACCGATGAGGAGGAGCATGGTGAGTTCCCACCTTTCCAGGGAGAGACCATCAACGAGCAGGGCGAGGGGTCTTCTTCCGCTTGGAGCGCAGGGCCTTCCTCATGGGAGGACCCGAGGACTTCGGTGTACGCACCGGAGGGCTCATACGACTCCTGGACTTTCCATTGCCCCGGAGTAGGAGGCTCCTGGGGGCAGTAGCTGCTACCAACTTAGGCCAAAAGCCTAAGCTTGGGGGAGTACGTTCCCTTCTCACCTTTCCATTGTATTATCCGTTTTCATTTTGTTCGCTTTGATATTTTCGAAGTTTTTGCCCATTCTTCTTTGTTCTTTTATTTTGCAAAAACAACAAAACGATTTCCCTTTTCTTTTTCTTTCACTAAATCTTTGAAAAATCTAAAAATAGTTTCCTTTCTCTCTTTAGTTTGCTTTGTTGCAGAGTTCAGCTCGAGTCCGTGATGGCATTTGCACTTGATTATATTTCCTACGTTCAACCGTGGAAGCGACAAGGCAGTTATGATGAAGATCGACGAAAGGGGTGCAACAAGAAAAACCGGTATGAACTCTTTTTGTTTCTACTTTTGTACATATGCTTGTACTTATGATTAGAGACCAGCTTGTAGCGACATAGTGCTATGTTTACAATGCTTTCCCAGTGTTCATGCTTTCCTTGTGGCTAATCTCAAATAGCTAGAGTACATAATGTGTTGTTGAAATGATTTACATGCATTGCGTTGTTCATGGTTTGGCATACTGAAGTGGTATTTCCCTTTGGAGGATTCTTGGATTGACTTGGCACATGCTTACACATGTTTATGACTGAAAAGTCTACTATGCCTTGATGATCTGTGAGTTTCAGAATAGTTGTATCATTTTCATGCCCAATGCAATGTTACTTTGTCGCTCTGCATGATTATGACTGTTATTGCTCTCTAGTTGGTCGCTTCCCAGTCTTTTGCTAGCCTTCGCTCGCACTAAGCGGATTTCTGCTTGTGCATCCAAAATCCTTGAAACCTGTTTTTCCATATGAGTCCACCATACCTTCCTATGTGGTATTTGAAGGCCATCCTAACGAAGACTTTCTTGTACCATCTCGAAATCATCCAAAAGAACTCTTGTGTTGTGCCTCTGCTTCAGCTCATGAGGAAGTAGTAGGTGATTCATGACCGTCTTATGTTAGACATGTTTTATTCCAGGATTGCATATCTAATCTGCAAACCCCTAATACGAGGAGGGACTGGCATGAGTGCGCCCAGCTCACAAAAGATAATCACAACCAACAAACCCTCCTTCACGCTTTGTCTATGAGAAATCAGAAAACATTTGCAGTGATAAACAAAGGAGATTAAGGGGATGTGATCGTCTCCATCTTGGGAGCCGTTCCTCGAAACATGTCTAGCGTAAGAGGTGATTGAGTTGTCTACTTGCATTCGTTGAAGAATCATGCACCTCCCCAAAACTTTTTATCTCTGTTTTTCAAAACCAAGAGCTCTGGTACAAGTTTAGTCTTTGCTTCCAACCATGGGTTTTCAACCTTTCCATCAAACTCCACGGTTCGAGAGTCTCCACCTTCTTTCTTCAAAGCCCCAACTAGGAGAGCATAATTGTCATTCTGAGTGTAATGTGCATTGTCCCAAAGTACTACATTGTCTTTTGCATGATTGTGGTATTACTTATTCTGAAGTTCTTAGTTCTAGTCTCCTTTAAAACTAGGAGGAGTTTCTGCATTTATGTTTTGCTTCACTCATGGAGGCTATCGAAATACCACTCTATTATGTTCAAGCTTTGTGCATTGTAATCTTGTCTTGATTTTCAGTAGCATATTATTTAATTTTAAGATGTTTGTGATTGTTCACATGAAAGAAGGATTTCTTCGTGCATTGTCCTCATAGCATTGTTTTGATACTTGCTAAATTATTTTCGTAGTACATGCTTATATACATTCATTGAAGCAAAAGAGTTTGTCAAAGTTTTCTTTGTCGCGTTCAGTTCGTTGTACTGAATTGCTTGAGGACAAGCAATATGCTAAGCTTGGGGGAGTTGATACGTCTCAAACGTATCTACATTTCCAAACACTTTTTCTATTGTTTTGCCCTCATTCTTGAATGATTTGGACGAAACTAACCTGGACTAACGTTGTTTTCAGCAGAGCTGCCTGTATTGTTTTATTGTGCGCAGGAAAATGGATTTTTAGGTGTCTCAGAAAATTCCAGGAAAAATCACAAAAAATCCACGCACCCGAAGGGCCACTGTGCCAGAAGTGGGACCAGAGGGCAGCCAAGGGGGCCCTAGGCGCCCCCCTGGCGCGGCCAGGGGTGGGGCCTCGCCCTCTGGCCGCCTGGGGGCCTCCCCCCTCCTCTAGTGCCCTACCGAGGCTCCTATTTATTCCCGTAACGGAGAAACCACGAAACAGAAGTCGTTCTTCCAATCCACGTCGAGGAGCCGCTGCCATCCTCTGTTCTTTTCCGGGAGAGCTAATCTGGAGGCTGTTTTGGCCTCCGGTGAGGAGAGATCATCGCTATCGTCATCATCATCACCACTCCATCCTCCCTCCATGACTTCTCCATCCATGTGTGAGTAATTCCCTGCTGTAGGCAAAGGGGATGGTAGGGATTGGATGAGTTAGATCATGTAATAGTTCATCAGATTTTTGGGGTCAGGTTGCCTATCATCTAGATTGTTATTTATCATCTCTTCTTCAACTTGTTGCTCTTAATGCTTGTCACCTTGGGCCCGAGTGCCTTGATTTCAGATCTGAACCCTATGTGTTTGCATGAATATATTTGTGTTCTTGATCCTATCTATGAGTTGTATGCACCTGTTATAGTCCGGAACCGGCAATCCCAAAGGTGACAGCTTGGGACACCAAAGGGGATGGACTATAGTTTGAGGATCCCATGTATCCATTGATTGTTAATGCTTTGTTCCGGTGCTCTTTGACAGGAGCACCTTAATCTCCATAAGTTTTTTTGTGCCCCGTGCGTAGCGGGCTGGTAGGACAAAAGATGTTGTGCAAGTTCTTATTGCAAGCACGTACAACTACCTGTGGTGTACATGCCTGATGTTTGATTTATGCCTAGATGATCATTGCTTTTCTGTGTGCCTTGCCCCAAGTTAAATACATGATGTGCCTTATCCATGCAGCGCCCAACCATCCATCTCCCTAGCCTACAGTGTTTTAATTTTGCTGGTTACTAGTTGTTTACTTTTGTTGTTTTACTGTTGCTATTTCACCACCACTATTACCGTTGCTATCATCACTTCCATACCGCAGTTACTATTATTATCTTGTTGCAAGTAAGTGTATCTCAGGTGCGGTGGAATTGACAACTCCACTGTCAAAGCTTGTGGATATTCTTTGGCTCCCCTTGAGTCGAATCTATAAATTGGGTTATTCTTACCCGCGAAGACTATCTCAATCCCCTGCAGTTGTGGGTTATCACTCCCCAAGCAGAGGAACTTGGACGGATGAAGCTTTTGTGGAGTGCAATGTCGATCTCTTTGTTCAGTTCAAGGAGGTGATGAGGTGGCATCTTATAAGGGAGCTTAGCAATAGGGACGGTTCTGGGCTTCAAGTCGATGACGAATTCGATATCTTTGATCGGGGGTATTCTTGGCAGTTCTTCTGGAAAGACGTCTGTAAAATCGTGAACGACTGGAACGTTCTCGATTGGAACGTTCTCGATCCCTTCAAGAGGTGAGGCATTCAATGCATTCAGAGCATATATCTGGCTTTCGGCATGCTGAGTTGTTCGAGCCGAGTACAGAATCCTCCTGCCAGAAGGGTGCGTGAGCTGAACTGTCTTATAGTGGCACAGTGGATATGGGCATCATGTGCCACCAACCAATCCATACCGAGGATGACATCAATGTTGGACGACTTGAGGACAATAAGAGGAGTTGGGAACAAAAAACCCACAATTGCAATAGTGGTATCGGGGCTCATCATGGTGGCATGGCTTTGAGATCCAATGGCATTTACCGCTAAAGGAGTGGCCAAGGGTTTCATAGCTATTCCATGCAACTGAGCGAACAATTGGGACATAAATGAATGCGATGCCCTGGAATCAAAAGGAACAGAAGTTGGCACTGAATTGACGAGAAGGGTGCCCATCACCATTTTTGGGGACACGCGAGCTTCTTCCATCTTGACATGGGTGACCTGAGCACCACTCATCGGAGACGGTTTCGTGTTGCGGTTTCTGGAATGACGGCTTTGAAAACTTCTTTTTCTGCCAACAGAAGGACAACGTGCGCGGTGACCTGGCTATCCACACCGGTGGCATAAGCCATCGTTCTAGGGAGGAGCCATAAAATTGGGTTGTTCAGTCGGAACCGTTAGCTGTCTCGGACGCGGAGGCAGACGAGGTGCAGCAAAAGACGACCTTGGGGTTGGAGCAGGCCGGTGAAAAACATTGTGCGGGAGCCAGACTCTAAGTTTCTGAACAGGCCGACCCAAAGATGGGCCAGCATCTCGAGCACGCTTGAGCGACTCATGGTGCTTAGTCAGAGCAGTTTTGTAACAACCCAAAAGTGAAAATAATAAACATGTTGTAATTTTGCTTTCCTCAATGACTTCTAAACTTGGCATGTTGCAAGATGATGTAATTCCATATGGTGATCTTGAATGCCATTTAGTTTTGAGCTCATTCGATTTGGTTTTGATTTCGAACTTGGGGGCTAAAGAAAGGTGTTGGGGGAATTGTTCCTTTTGCATGTCCACTCCCCTTAGCCTCAAAGTTGGCTTAGCCAAATCTTTCTCCTATCTGAGCTTTCCAAAAACCTTGCACCCATTTTTATCCCCCCAAGAGTGTGGGTTCCATGTCAAAGTGTTTATGAAATTCAAAAGGACTCCACATTTTTGTTGCTCACAAATTGTTCAAACCAATTTTATAAAATGGAGAATAATGCAAGGGTTCAGAAACATATTTTTATCTGTTTTTCCCTTTTGATTTTTTCTCCCAAAAATCCTTGTTTTTTTTTTCCTAAATGGAGAAAACCTAAGTTTTCTTTTCTTTTTCCCTCTCCGCAAAGCGGGAACCAGGCCCAGCCCAACCTGGCCTGCTTCCCCTCCCCGCAGTCCAGCCCATGCAAAGGTTAACAGACTCAATCCTGGCCGCCCATTCTGATCTACGGCTCGGACTAAATGGGACGGAGACGGCCACCTGCTCCGTCACCTCACGACGCGAACAGCGATAGGGAGGAGAGGCCGGCGCCGTCCAACTTCGGCCGCACACCTAGGGTTCCTCTCCCCCCTCGCAATTCCTCCTCCCTCCGACGCCAGGGCTGAGGAGTGCCTCCCTTGTTCCTTGCCGGTGAGGCCCGAATTCGCCGCCGTGCGCCGACGCCTTCGACCAAGGGCTTGCAGGGAGGGACTCCGACGTCGTTTTTCCCCGCCGTAGGTAGTCGCCCCGTTTTCCCCCGCCGTAGGTAGTCGCCACCGTGCAGTACATGGCCTTCGAGCCCGTGGCGTGTCAAGGTCGTGCGCGTGCGTGCTCCGGGACGTCCAGAGCATGCCCATGGCCGCCATGGAGGCACCTTTGTGGACTCTAGTGCCCTCCATGGTCGGATTTTTCTTCCTCTGACAGAGGCTACCGCCGTGATGTTCCGGCGAGGCTCACGTAGCCGTCGTCAATCCCCTGATGCATCCAAGAGCAGAAATGGAACCTTTGTGGTCCCATCTAGCCGTATAACCTCTCCGTTGGGTCTCTGGTGCAGTACAGCCGCCGCGTTGGTTGTCGGAAGTCGACTCGCCGCCTGTTGCAGGTGCAGTGCGCCGTTATTTTTTCTTCAGTTAGCGTAGAACCAACAACTCACCTGTTTTCAGAGGGAACTACTAGCGTACTCCCCCTCATAGCCCGAGTGGCTGGCTCTCTCCGTGTGGATTGCTTGGCCGTGAGTTCGAATCCTCCCAGGGGCAGTGGTGAAATAATCCCCCTTTTTTGGGTGGGAGGCTGACAAGCAGGCCCACCTGCCAGTGGCACGTGGCCATGGTGGGCTCCTGTCAGGCCAGTGAGGCCTTGGCTTGGGCCAGAGGGGTATGTTTTGGCCCAGTGCTGCTGGAGGCCGAGCCCTTCATTTTTTCCTGACAGTTTTTCCTTTTCTTTTAGCAAATAGATTCAAATCCTTGTAGATTTTGGAATCCCATTTCAAATGCCAACATGTCATACATGTTCATGCGATAGAAAATTTCAAGGATTTGAATGGTGGCGTCCTTTTTATGTTTTGGGCAACATAAAATTGGATGAGATGTGGAGTTTCCCCTATGTGTGCCACCTTAAATTCTTTTTCTTTCGAATCTTTTGCAATTGCCTCATGGTGGCCATGCCATCTAGTTGAACAAGAGTTTTGGAGTGTTTGCAAGGAGGTGCTGGTCATTTTTATTTTGTTGAATACAAATATGAGCAATGCTTCACCCATGCACCACCTTGCCCAAATCTTTTCTTCTTGCTTAGAACATGACTTGGGTCTCCACTTGCTGGTCCACTCAAGCACGTATGATGAAGCTATCATGTTGTCACATGGTAGCAATCACTTCCACCTCAAGTCTTCCTTTTCTATGTCTTTGTTTCCTCATGCATCTTGATTCTTTTCCTTCCTTTGAAACCTTCCGGTGTCAACTCTCGTTGACACCTTTCCGTCTCCGGAATCGATAGTTTACTTTAACGTTGTTATGCATTATTTTATTACTTCATGCTTATGCCATGTCATGTAAACCATGTCACTTGCACCTAAACTTAAGGTCATGACCAAGGCCATTAAATTAATAATTGCATATGGAGCATCGTTGACGTGTCATCACGATCTTCGTTTAAACTTGACTATCTAGGGTCACACCATGCCGTAAACCTGAACATGCAATTCAAGCTTGTGCTTCTTTGATCTCGATGCTTATTTGTGGTGTATCTCTTTGCCGATACCATACGTTAGAGCCTGAGCTTGCCAAGGAGACTTACGTGGAGCTATCCGACACTGTGCCCGAGGACCCTGCTACGTCTGCTCCGTCGACTATGTACCCAGGCAAGGGGGTTTATATATCATTCTTTATCGATTTCAGCTTGCTTTCCTAGCTGTATTTAGAACGGTTGTTTGATCCTACCACCATATATTTGTACCTTTCAAATAAACACAAACAGCCATGATCCCCACCTCCTAGCAAACCTTGGTTGGCCATGTACTTTGCTTTCTTCACCATTTCTTAGTATGTGTAGGCCCTTACCTGCTGCTTATACCCATTGCTTCTTGGTGGTTTATCATGCTATTATCATAAATTGGTTGATACTTATTAATATGATGTTAACTTATATTTGACGAAGGATGAAAGACCGGGCTATTCCCGCTAGGTGTTTTGTTTCATTCGAGTCACCTAGTTCCCGAGTTCCGGCTATTGTGTTTCTTGATGAACGTGCCTTAATTGTGTGTGGGATTCTATGGGGTCCCCTTGTCTTACCTACCGAGCTCCAAACAGTTCTAGTGGTGGCCCGAGCTGATTTACCATTTGAAACCCGTGTGTGTGTCTGGTTAGCGCTCCAGCAGATTTAAAACAACTTGGGCCAGCGAGGACAGAGTTCCCTTGTTGGTCCACACTAGTGAGCTAGGGAAGCCCCTGAGTTCAGGTGAGGCTAAACACGACCTTGGCCATACGGTAGAGACCGATTCGAGAGCGCGACCGGATTTTGATTTGGATGTCGACTCACCGGGAGCCACCTGGAATTGTGCGTTGTTAGTTAGAGGGACTCTGACGTTCCGGAGTTTCAGACGCCTTCACCCGCCAAGTGGAAACCGGGCGTACATGCAAAGCCTATAATGGGCAGTTGGTACACCCCTGCAGGGTTAAATTTTTTCAAAAAGCCGTGTCCGCGGTTATGGAAGACTTGAGACCTACTCCTTGTTCATAGAATAATATCAACTTAATCATGATTTAAAATTGCCAACGTGTGAGTTTCCTTGATTTCTCTTCTTCGTCCGGAGCGACAAAGAGGGGACAAGGTTGTGTTATGTTTGACGTAATTAGGTGAAATAGAGACTTATTGATGCGATCATCAACGGATTCTTGGATCTTTCCTTACTCTAATTATATCGTTAGCCACTCATATATGCTAGTGCGGCTGCTACCTCAACCACTATCCTTTCCTAACCGTGAGAAGTTAGTTATACAGTATTTATATATACTCACCCTTGCCTCTTTCTTTCACGTTATGTACCAAAGATTGGATCTTCGGACTACTACTTCGACACGAGCACCGGCAAGTACTTCGTGGAGGTTCCGCTGGAGGAGGAGGACGACGACTTCGCACAATAGACCTACAGTTGGGTTTCGAACGCGGGTGGACGATATCTTTATGTGTAGGCCTCTCTAGGGCAATTTCCATCTTGTCCGTACTCGGACATGTGTGTCTTTTGAGATGATGAATGTGATGTACTGTTGGACCCTGAGGTCCCTGCATGATGTAATAATACCATTGGCAACTGTATTCCTTGGATCTATATATTTATGTCTTAGTTTATGTTCATGCACTTATTACGTGTTGTCGAGAATCCGGCAGCGAAACAAGTGCGAGTTTTGTGCGTCGGTGGCTAGTTATGCGCTCCCATCTCTAGTCGGATGCGAAAGAGCCTAACTCGAGGTGGTACCGCATCGCGGGCCTTACAACTTGGTATCAGAGCAGGACTGACTGCAGGACCCCTTACTGTCCGAAGTCGAGTCTAGAAACTATTTTGTAGTTACTAAGGAAAAATCAGAGAGTAGGAACTCTTTCTTTTTCTTTTTCTTTTTACCCCACCCTCCCACCCCTTTTTCCACGAGGAAGTGAAACGATGTTTTCTCTCTGCAACTCATATTGTTCAACAAAAACTAGGTTCTCATTTACATGGGACTCCGATTTCTCTACAACTTTTTGCTAGCGACGAGAAGGGTTGGTGTACGTTGAGAACACTGAGCCGCAGTTGGGGTTGACAACTCCACCTCGCTTACGGCGTACCTCAGGTGAAACTCCTATACATGGAGGGTTGGCATCCTCCGGATGTGGTTCCTCCCCCTATAGGAGACCGCTTCGGTAGGCCGCTCAGGGCAGATGTCTCAATGTTCAGGTCTTCAACCACTCGTATATATTGTTGTATGCCCGCTAGCAGATTATTATCTTGGATTCAGATGATCTCGGTTCGGAGATTCAAGTAGCACCTAGCTTTCAGACTTTCCAGGTTAACCTTGGTGGATATTCAGCTTTCGGCTTCCTCATACCTCGTGAGGAAGTTTGTTGTCAATATTGTTTTATCTTCTAGTTTCATCAATATTTATGCCATGTTCTCATAAGTGTTCCTCTATACAGGATGCCGAGAGGGAACATGCCACCGCCGGAGAACCCTATCCTTGGGGAGGATGTGTCCGCAGTGGCTCAGGGCACGACTGCGATCTTGCAGATGCTCCAGAACCAGACCGCCCAGAGGAACGATCGACTACAACACACGACCTTGCAGCAGTTCCTCGCTATCAACCCCCCCCCCCCCAGGTTCTCAGAGGAACGAGACCCGCTGGAGGCGGATGATTGGCTGGTGAAGATCAAGAAGCACTTCAACGCAAACACCATCATGCCAGTCGACTACGTCACCTTCGCCTCCTTCCAGCTTCAGGGTGCAGCAGGCAGCTGGTACACTACCTACAAGGCCAACAGAGACGATGTTGTGATCACTTGGGAGTACTTTGTAAGAGACTTCAGAGCAGCGCATATCCCGAGTGGCTTGATGGAGAGGAAGAGAGAGGAGTTCCTGGCTTTGGACAGGGTGAGAGGTAAGTCCAGGAGTACAACATGGCCTTCGTCGGGGTCGCTTGGTACGCTCCTGAGGAGGTGTCCACAGAGGCCAAGCGGATTGCCAGGGTCCGCGGGGGGTCTCAACACAAATATCAAGTACGGACTCATGCAGTGCAACCCTACGATGTTCTCAGAGTTCGTCGACAGAGCGATCTTACAGGAGTTAGCTAAGGCAGATTGGGACGCAGAGAGAAAGAAACAGAGAGAGTACAGTTCGGCAGCGATGGTCCACAAGAAGGCGAAGACTTGGGTCACAGAGGAACCACCACAGGGATAGCAGTTGCAGCCGAGGGGGGCACTTGTTCGTACTTTTGACCGCCCTCCCGTCCCAGTTCAGCAGGTCCCTCGCTCTACACCACCACACGTGAGGCCACCCAGGCCGCAGCCCCAGCCCAAGCCGGGCGTGATCTGCTACAAGTGTCGACTGCCGGAGCACTATTCCACCAAGTGCACCGATCCGCGCTTTGCTCAGCTCCCTCCGCCCCCACCTCGCTCTACTCCGAGCAATGCGATGGTGAGGGCCCAGCCACGTGCAGCTCGAGTCAACAACGTGATGATGGCAGATGCTCAGATGTCTTCGGAGATTGTGATTGGTAGGTTGCTTGTTAGTACAGTCCCTGCGACCGTGTTGTTCGATTCCGGAGCTTCTCATTTCTTCATTTCCAAGTCCTTTTCACGTTCCCATGATCTTCAGTCAGAGATCTTGACTTCTCCTTTGTCGGTTTGTACTCCGGGCCCCAAGTTGAGTTCAACTATCAGAGTTCCAAATGTTGAGATCCAGATTCAGGGTGTCGTTCTCTCCGCCTCCTTGCTCTTGCTTCCCCGTTCCGATATTGATGTCATCCTGGGAATGGATTGGCTTGTGAAGTACAAGGCCAACATCGATTTCCCGACAAGATCCGTGAAGTTGACACATGATTCAGGCGCAGAAATCTTGTACACTTGTGTCTCAATGGTGCATAATGACGACACTGTGTTCTTCGAGGAGAGACTTGTTGTTCCCAAGGAGGGAGATATTAGAGAGGTCATCATGAAGGAGGCCCATGATTCAAGCTATCAATTCACCCTGGCAGTCCTAAGATGTATCAAGATCTCAAGCAAAGTTGTTGGTGGACTCGTATGAAGCGGGATGTTGCCCGTTTCGTGTCTCAGTGTGATGTGTGCAGGAGAGTGAAGGCACAACACCAGAAGCCTGCAGGGCTACTCCAGCCACTTGAGATTCCGGAGTGGACATGGGATCACATAGAGATGGATTTCATCACAGGCTTCCCTTTGTCAAATAAGAAGAACAATGCCATCTTTGTCGTCATTGACAATCTTCCAAAGTTGCCCACTTTGTTCCAGTGAAGGACTCCATTTCAGGAGCTCAGTTGGCGGATTTGTATACCGCAAGAGTTGTGTCTTTGCATGGTATTCCAAAGAAGACCAGTTCTAATAGAGGAAGCCTTTTCACGTCCAAGTTCTGGCAAGCCTTCCAAAAGGTGATTGGTACAACAATGTTGTTCAGTACCGCTTATCACCCTCAGACCAGCGGGTGAATCAAATCCTAGAGGACATGCTTCGAGCCTGTATCATTTCCTTTGGCATGAAATAGGAGGAATATTTGCCTTATGCTGAGTTCTCTTACAACAACAGCTATCAGGCAAGTCTGCAGGGAGCACCCTTTGAGGTGTTGTATGGACGGAAGTGCAGGACACCTCTCAATTGGTCCAAGACAGGAGAAAGGCAATTGTTCGGCCCAGATGTGATCCAGGAGGCAAAGGACAAAGTGAAGATAGTCAGAGAGCACCTTAAGGCAGCACAGTCAAGGCATAAGGCCTACTATGACAAAAGGCACCGAGGTGTAGCTTTCCAGATTGGCGATTGGGCATACGTGAGAGTGTTTTCATTGAGGGGAACTCACCGCTTTGGAATAAAAGAAAAGCTTCCCCCAAGATTCGTCGACCCCTTCCGTATCCTGGAGACTAGGGGACCTCTCTCCTTTCGGGGTTGAGATTCCTGAGAGTGTATCGATGGTGCACGATGTGTTTCACGTGTCCCAGCTAAAGCAGTGTTTCAAGCAGCTAGAGCAGGCCGTTGACTTGGGCGACATCCAGTTGAGTGCTGATCTTTCGTACTCGGAACGTCCAGTCGTGTTCTTAAGACTTCCGAGCGCAAGGCGCGCAACAAGACCGTCAAGTTCATGAAGGTGTTGCCGTACACCATTCGGAGAAAGAGGCAACATGGGAGCGTGAAGATCATCTCCGTTCCGAGTATCCGGAGTTGTTTCAGGCTTAGATCTCGGGACGAGATCCTGCGTTGTAAGGGAGAGCTGTAACAGCCCATCAGTGAAAGTAATAAACATGTTGTAATTTTTCTTTCCTCAATGACTTCCAAACTTGGCATGTTGCAAGATGATGTAATTCCATATGGTGATCTTCAATGCCATTTAGTTTTGAGCTCATTTGATTTGGTTTTGATTTCAAACTTGGGGGTTAAAGAAAGGTGTTGGGGGAATTGTTCCTTTTGCATGTCCACTCCCCTTAGCGTCAAAGTTGTCCTAGCCAAATCTTTCTCCTATCTGAGCTTTTCAAAAATCTTGCATCCATTTTGAGCCCCCCAAAAGTGTGGCTTCCAGTTCAAAGTGATTTTGAAATTCAAAAGGACTCCACATTTTTGTTGCTCAAAAATTGGTCAAACCAATTTTATAAAATGGACAATAATGCAAGGGTTCAGAAACATATTTTTATATGTTTTTCCCTTTTGAGTTTTGCTCCCAAAAATCCTTGGTTTTTTTTTCTGTTTTTGCTAAATGGAGAAAACCTAAGCTTTCTTTTCTTTTTCCTTCTCTCCAAAGCGGGAACCTGGCCCAGCCCAACCTGGCCTGCTTCCCCTCCCCGCAGTCCAGCCCATTCGAAGGGGTACAGACTCAATCCTGGCCTCCCATTCTGATCTATGGCTCGAACATAACGGGACGGAGACGGCCACCTGCTCCGTCACCTCACGGCGCGAACGCCGACAGGGAGGAGAGGCCAGCGCCATCCAACTGCGGCTATCTCCGGCCGTCAAGTCAGTCGCCGCGCCCCCCTATAAGAGGCTGCATGCCTAGGGTTCCTCTCCCCCCTCGCAATTCCTCCTCCCTCCGCCACCAGGGCCGAGGAGCGCCTCTCCTGTTCCCGGCCGGTGAGGACCGAATTCGCCGCCGTGCGCCGATGCCTTCGACCGAGGGCTTGCAGGGACGGACTCCGACGTTGTCTCTGTCGACCCGCGCAAGAAGGGAGCCCGAATATCAACACATCGTCCCCGGTGTCTTCTTCCTCGCCGTGAACCCTTCTTCCCGGACGTCTTCTATTTCCACTCCGGCCGTCCTCCTCTGCGCTCGAGCACGTCGCCGACCACCCCTAGGTGACCGACGACTCCCCTCTCCTTCCTTGCCCGAGAGCGCTAGCCTTTTTTCCCTCGGGTAGCCGTAGTCGCCCCCGTTTTTCCCCACCGCAGGTAGTCGCCGCCGTGCAGGACATGACCGCCGAGCCCGTGGCGTGTCCAGGTCGTGCACGTGCGTGCTCCGGGACATCCAGAGCATGCCCATGGCAGCCAAGGAGGCACCTTTGTGGACTCCGGTGCCCGTCGTTGGTCGGATTCGTTTTCCTATGACAGAGGCTGCCGCCGTGATGTTCCGGCGAGGTTCACGTCACCGTCGACGAGCCCCTAATGCATCCAAGAGCAAAAATGGAACCGTGGTGGTCCCATCTAGCCGTATTACCTCTTCGTTGGGTCTCTGTAGAAGTACACCCGCCGCGTTAGTCACCGAAAGTCGACCTGCCGCAGCCCGTTGCAGGTGCAGTGTGCTGTTTTATTTTCTTGAGTTAGCATAGCACCAACACCTCACCTGTTTTTAGAGGGAGGTACTAGCGTACTCCCCCTCCTAGACCGAGTGGATGGCACTCTGCGTGTGGATTGCTTGGCCGTGAGTTCGAATCCTCCCCGGGCAGTGGTGAAATAAGATCCAGTGTTGTTTGAGGCCGAGCCCTTCTTCTTTTTTCTTCTCTTCCTGTCATTTTTTCCTTTTCTTTTAGCAAATATATTGAAATCCTTGTAGATTTTGGAATCCCATTTTAAATTCCAACATGTCATACATGTTCATGCGATAGAAAAATTCAAGGATTTGAATGGTGGCGTCCTTTTTATGTTTTGGGCAACATAAAATTTGATGAGATGTGGAGTTTCCCCTATGTGTGCCACCTTAAATTATTTTGCTTTCAAATCTTTTGCAATTGCCTCATGGTGGCCATGCCATCTAGTTGAAACAAGAGTTTTGGAGTGCTAGCAAGGAGGTGCTGGTCATTTCTATTTTGTTAAATACAAATGTGAGCAATGCTTCACCCATGCACCACATTGCCCACATCTTTTCTTCTTCCTTAGATCATGACTTGGGTCTCCACTTGCTGGTCCAGTCAAGAACGCATGATGAACCTATCGTGTTGTCACATGGTAGCAATCACTGCCACGTCAAATCTTCCTTTTCTATGTCTTTGTTTCCTCATGCATCTTGATTCCTTTCCTTCCTTTGAAACATTCTGGTGTCAACATTCGTCGACACCTTTCCTTCTCCGGAATCGATAGTTTACTTTAACATTGTTATGCATTCTTTTCTTACTTCATGCTTATGCCATGTCATGTAATCCATGTCACTTGCACCTAAACTTAAGGTCATGACCAAGGCCATTAAATTAATAATTGCATAAGGATCATCGTTGACGTGTCGTCACGATCTTCGTTTAAACTTGACTAGCTAGGGTCACACCATGCCGTAAACCTGAACATGCAATTCATGCTTGTGCATCTTTGATGTCGATGCTTATTTGTGGTGTATCTCTTTTCCCGTACCCTACGTTCGAGCCTGAGGTTGCCGAGGAGACTTACGAGGAGCTGTCCAACACCGATCCCGAGGACCCTGCTAGGTCTGGTTTGTCGACTACGTACCCAGGAAAGGGGGTTTATATATCATTCTTTATTGCTTTCAGCTCGCTTGCCTAGTTGTATTTAGAATGGTTGTTTGATCCTACCACTAAAATTTGTGCCTTTCAAATAAAACCAAACAGCCATGATCCCCACCTCCTAGCAAACCTTGTTTGGCCATGTACTTTGCTTGCTTAACCATTGCTTAGTATGTGTAGGCCCTTACCTTCTGCTTATACCCATTGCTGCTTGGTGGTTTATCATGCTATTATCAGAAATTGGTTGATACTTAGTAATATGATGTTAACTTATATTTGACGAAGGATGAAAGACCGGGCTATTCCCGCCAGGTGTTTTGTTTCATTCGAGTCACCTAGGTCGCGATTTTCGGGTATTGTGTTTCTTAATGAGCATGCCTAATCGTGTGTGGGATTCTATGGGGTCCCCTTGTCTTACCTACCTAGCTCCAAATAGTTCTAGTGGTGGCCCGAGCTAATTTACCATTTGAAACTCGTGTGTGTGTCTAGTTAGCGCTCCAGGAGATTTAAAACAACTTGGGCCAGCGAGGGCATAGTTACCTTGTTGGTCCACACTGGTGAGATAGGGAAGCCCCTGAGTTCAGGAGAAGATAAACCCGACCTTGGCCATACGGTGGAGACCATACGGTGGAGACCGATTCAAGAGCGCAACCGGCTTTTGAGTTGGATGCCGACTCACTGGGGGCTACCCGGAATTGTGCGCTGTTTGTTAGAGGGACTTTGACGTTCCGGAGTTTCAAGCGCCTTCGCCCGCCAAGTGGAAGTCGGGAGTACATGCGAAGCCTCTAATGGGCAGTTGGTCCAACCCTGCAGGGTTAAATCTTTTCGAAAAGCCGTGTCCGCCATTATGGACGACTTGAGACCTACTCGTTCATAGAATAACTTCAAATTAATCATGCTTTAAAATTGCCAACGTGTGAGTTGCCTTGATTTCTCTTCTTCGTCCGGAGCGACAAAGAGGGGATAAGGTTGTGTTATGTTTGACGTAAGTAGGTGAAATAGAGCATTATTGATGCGATCATCAACGAATTCTTGGATCTTTCCTTACTCTAATGAGATCGTTAGCCACTCATATATGCTAGTGCGGCTGCAAACTCAACCACTATCCTTTCCTTATCGTGAGAAGTTAGTTATAATGTATTGATATATAATCACCCCTTGTGTCTTTGTTTCACGTTATGTACCAACGATTGGATATTCCGACTACTACTTCGACACTAGCACCGGCAAGTACTTCGTGGAGGTTCCGCCAGAGGAGGAGGACGACGACTTCACATAGTAGACCTACAGTTGGGTTTCGACGATCCGCGGGTGGACGATATCTTTATGTGTAGGTGTCTCTAGGTAAATTTGCATCTTGTCCGTACTCGGTTGTGTGTGTCTTTTGAGATGATGAATGTGATGTACTGTTGGACCATGAGGTCCCTGCATGATGTAATAATACCATTGGCAACTGTATGCCTTGGATCTAAATGTTTATCTCTCAGTTTATGTCCATGCACTTATTACCTGTTGTCGAGAATCCGGCAGCGAAACGAGTGCGAGTTTCGTGCGCCGGTGGCTAGTTATGCGCTCCCATCTCAAGTCGGATGCGAAAGCGCCTAACTCGAGATGGTACCGCATCGCGGGCCGTACAAGTTTCATCTTTGAAAGCCTTGCTGACGAGCGTTGCAAAGTCTTCACAATCAACAATGGCAAGTGTGAGTTCTATATGAGGTTGCAGTCCTTCTCAGAATTTCTCCTGCTTGCGAGCGTCGGTGGTGACGTCTTTCTCAGCATAGTGGGACAACTCAAGGAATATCCTATGATATTCATCTACAGTTTTCTGGCCCTGATGGAGTTTGTCGTACTCCTCCTTCTTCTGGTCCATCAGACCTCGAGGGATGTGCCATGCACGGAAAGCTGAATGAAATTCCTGCCAAGTGGTTACAGTTCCATCTGGCAGCGCAAGCCTGTGGCTTTCCCAGCATTGAGCAACTGGACCCCTTAGATGATACGTCGCATAGGTGACATAACTGTCAGGGGCAGCAGCAGCTGACTCCATCTAAAATGCGATATCACGGAGCCAATCATCAGCATCTATAGGATTTGCGGAGTAACGGAAGGTGGACGGGTTGAGGCGCACAAACTCTTGTAGTGTGATTGGGTCATTCTGGTTTGGAAGCCGGGCCATTACTCCGGCCATGAATTGACAGGTCAGATCAAACTGCTCACAGTTTAGCTCAAACTGTTGCATCGGGGCGGCAAAATACGGTGGGGGTTGGGATCGTCGGCCATCCTGCCTGGACAGCAGGGGTTAGTTCAGTCAAAGCATTTGCAAGGATAAGAAGTCACACATGATATAATACGAGCAATGCACGAGAAGTGCAGTAGATACACAATAGTAGTCATATAGACATACATATCTTTGCACATAGTCGGTCAAAATCGGACAACATAATGTCATAGAAATTAAGGAAAAAGGACTCAGTAGGCGGTGCGGAGACTGCGGTAAGGAATACACGACGCGATATAGTTAATGCTATGTCAATCATGCCTCAAGAAAACTGTTGGCCACAGGAATTTTTGCCGGAGAATGAGCGGCCTGCCCCGAATGATAAAGGGGATCCGCGGTCCGGGATTTGGGTCAGAACTCCTGCGACACGACTCAATAGAGGGTTTCGAAGAAGAACGCTGGATGGAATCAACGAGAACGTGATCCTAATGTAAAAGTTAGTAAAACTTACCAGCAAGGATAAGAGAGTAGATTCCCAAAGCATAGGTACGGAGAAAAAGGATCCTAATACCATAGATATCACAACGGGGTGATATCGATGTGGGCCCGTAAGCCAAACATTAAGTTAGCAAAATAGTTTTTTAAAGACTAGCCTCAACTTCGACCAAGGAGTGGGTGGGTGGCTTCCTACAGGTAGTCGGCTCTGATACCAACTTGTGACGCCCTCGATTTACGATCATGTACGGTAATCATACACGCATGGTACATGATCGAGATCAAGGTGCCTCGGTGCGAATATCACAGCGCAAAACTAAACACAAAAAGATAAACCAATATATTACAAAAGGGGAGGGTCGCACGGACCCGAATACATAAGTCATATAAACATAATATCTGAGTACATACCTAGTAAAGTTTTGCCTTCAGAAGGCTAGCACAAATAACATCAGAGATACAGATCGAAAAGGTGAGGCCTCCTACCTAGGATCCACCGAACTATTCTTGGTCGACGGGGAACTCGACGTCGTAGTAGGATCCTCCTGGAATCTCCTGCTCCTGGGCTCCAATGTCTCATGGCAGCAACCGGTCGGGTATATAAAACAAAGGGGGAAATAAAGAAAGGGTGAGTATCTAGCATACCCGCGAGTCTTCTACTACTAAGCATTTATGCATTTGTATCAAATGGAAAGGGGAGGTTATATATAGTGGACTGAATGGTAGAAAGTCAGAATAAGGATGAGAAGCTAGGCCTATCGAAGACTAGCATCTTCCAACGAGTCTTGAAGCACAAGAAGAGAACATCCAACGGTTCATATAAAGCATAAAGTAACAATGCAGCATAAGTTGTTGCAGCATTGTATAATAGTAAGTTGTAATAATTAACAATTATAAATGCCTCTAAGTTCCCTTCCTCGACTCCCTGCGAGGAAGAGAAACAAGAACTAACAGTTTAATAGTAGTAGTTTGTAGTAGTAGGATCTGGCTTCAACATAAAGGGTCCTGTTACCGTGGACACGGCTATTCGAATAGATCATCTTCCCTGCAGGTGTGCACTACTATTCAGCCCGCACGCTCGGATCTCCAGGATGGCGTACACCTTGTTAGGAAATGCCCCACCGAGTCTATCCGACACGCCGAGGCCCATCCTTTGGCTCATCAAAAAGGTCGCCGCTGGTCTACAGTCCTAAGCGCAAGGGGGTCGTGGTTCGTCGCCCGTCGCTCTCCAAGTCAGTGCGAGGCAATCATAGATAATATATCAACATACCATAAGCTATAAAACACTATAGAAGGAGAGTTCTACGGGTGCGAACTCAACTACGTCACCATAGCAAACAATACAAAAGTGGACGAACTCGCAAACATCGGGTCGACTCGAGGACCAATTCCCCCAGGTTTCTTCCTTGAAAGTATGAGCCAGAGATCGATCAAGATAAAACAACTTGAACCAGCAGTGGCTGCAGCAGCCGACATGGCATCTCACTCAAGCATGGAATAGCACACAAACATGACAATAGGTGAAGCATAAAGTAAACTATCTATGCTAGTCAATTTAAGTGAGGCACAACCTAAACATGGCATTCCACTAAATGCCCCGCGATAATTAAAGCATTTGGTACTGTTCTTCCCAAAAACCATATTTTAGGTTGGTTAACAACATAAAACAATGTCATAAACACAAAGTACATGAAATTCTAGTCAAGTTACATATAAAGAACACCCCAAACGGAGTTACGGTTAAAAAGATACAAGCATCACAAGTTACGGGTACATATTGTTAACATCAGGAAGCATACTTTAGAGCAATGACACAATTAGCTACTGAATGAAAACATGCACCAAAATGATGTGGGTCAACAGTAGACATGACAAGGAAGGCATGGCAACAAAGTTTCATGTATAAGAGCATCAGGAACAAGTAATTGTAACTCATGCAAAAGGCAAGAATATACTACTGGTCTAGGGACTTAGTGAAAAGCAGGGCATGTGACAGCAAACAGCAGGGTTGCACTTTAGGAGCTTGATAACTATATGAACAACAACCATAACATGCCAAATAAAAGCATGGCATCAAAGTACACATAACAAGGGGAAATTAATTACATTGGAACTAAAGCATATGAGGCATGGATCACTAAATATAAGGCATCAAATTAGCAACTTTATATAAATAGTAGCACATGTTATGAGGGTCACCACTTTGGGGCAAGATATAAAATAGCTACGGTAGGCAAACACGACAAAGGAATGCATACAATTGGAGTTCACATGATGCTTAACACATACAAGAAAGAATCAATAGCATAGGCCTCATGGATGTGACACAATAGCAACAGCAATAGTTAACGAACTAGTGCCCACTTCAATAGTGATTAACAACAACTAGATGGAATCAAACGGATTACTCACTAAAGATAAAAGTTAGAGCACAAAAAACTGAGCACTTTTCATGTTGGGCGCCAATTCATCCGGGCTACGATTCATTCACAATACTAGGCGCAAAACAGATCGCAGCAGTAAAAAGAAAAGGACTTGGCAGAAAAATCACAGAGGGAAAAAAATAAAGGCCTCACCAAGTGGGCCAAGGCCCAGGAGGCTGGCGGTGACGGTTAGCCGAATCTCGCCCAAGGCGAGAGGAGCTGCGGGTCGGGGACGCGGGGAGTGGGCCGAGGCGCTCTACAGGCCGGCCCACCCGCAGATGGTCAACGAGGCCGTGACGTCGGCTTCTCCTGATCCTCATTGGGACCTGACCAGTGGCAGCTGGCGACGGTCCGGCTGGCCTGATCCGGCGCGACGATGCGTGGAGGTGGGGACGGGAGCTGGGGCGAGGAACGACGGCCAGGGGGTGCATGGCGCGGGGTCCCGGGGCGCCGCGGCGAGCTCCAAGCCGCCTATGGCGGCGGCGGCCCTTGGCGGCGCAGCCTGCACGGCTGCCGGCGACGGCGGGCGAGACCTGCTGATATGAGAAAGATAATAATTGCTTCTCGCCCTTCGTTGGTTACCCCAAGTGGAAGGTGAGATGCAGCGTAGCGGCAAGTTTCCCTCGGTGAAGATACCGAGGTTGAGTATCGACCAGTAGGACTCCGAAGATGATAAGTAGGTGGTGAAGTGAACAATGGTGCCGTTCACTACTCAGGGTTGCTTACTTCACCTGGACCTGCACACGACACAAATAACTTTGCTCCCAACGAAGTTCAGAGAGGTTGTCAATCTCTCTGATCTTGTTGTTTACAAAGGATCAGAACACAAGGGATAATGACAATGATGATAGCAACTAAAAGTAAATACTGAAATGTAAATAAGCGGGTAAACAATGATGAGAATATGGAACGGGGTCCCGTGATGTTCACTAGTGATGTCTCTCTCCCAAAAGACAATAAAACTGCTATGCGAGGTAAGCAAATTACATATGGGCAATTGACAGGATTATAAACGCACCGCAATGCTAACTATGCTACAAAGAAAGGAAGTGGCTCAAAAGCATGGGCAGTACGCCAAAATAAGTAGACCTAAATCCAACTGCATCTACTACTAATCATCCACCTTGAGATATCTATCCAGAACATCTCGCTGGTATTAAGTTGCGAGCCCACCCAAAGTGTAAACCCAAAGCAACAGACAACTACATTAAAAAGAACTTCGCGTAAAGTAAACAATCCTTGCAACCGCGGTTACAAGCACTGTTGTTTTCCCCCTTCTGGCAACAACACATCCCCTAGACTCATGTTTCTGTCACTCAAGCGTGTCATCAGGGCGCATGAACCCACAATCGATCATAACGTTCCCTCTTGGAGTTACTACCTACTACTTGTCCAAAGACATAAATAGCAACGGAGAACATGCAAGAATTACTTAGGAACAAAAATATAAAAGATAATAACCAAATATATTAATCTATCACAATCTCATAATCCATCAGATCCCATCAAACTCAGCATAGCAACAGTAGAAAGATTAGATATGTGCCTCGATCATGTAGGGCAGCTCACGAGGTCTAAACCATGAAGAACAAAGAGGGGAGGAGAACATCACATAGCTACTGATCACGGAACCATGCTCCAAAGAAAACTACTCACGACACATCTGGGAAGCGTCCATGGTGGAGGGTAAGCTCCCGGAGGATGATCCTCCCTCCAACAGGGTGTCGGGAAGGGTCCTGCTGGCGCTCCCGATCTTGGAAGAGCGGCGGCGGCAGAATAGAGGCGAGATCGCGAAAAATGGTTATGTATTCGGAAGTTTCACGTCACGGCAGATATATAGGCGAAGGGGCCAGCCAGAGGCCCCACCAAGGGTTCAGGCGCCCCTCGGCACGGCCAAGCCCTAGGCCGCGCCAGCTAGGCGCCTGGGGCCCTGGTGGGTCCCACCTGGTCCCCCTTCGGGACTCCGGAAGGTTCCTTCACGCTGATTTTTATCTGATTTTCCCGATTTTTTGAGCACTTTTAATATGGGGCAAAACTGAAATTGAAAAACAGCAGAAAACATAAACTGGCACTGGGGTGCAGTGAGTTAATAGGTTAGTCCAAATATGATCAAAAGTGTATGAAAGTGTATCTAGATCATAGCAATATCACCAAAAACATGCATGGAGCAAGCATAAATTATCGATACGTTTGGGACGTACCAACATCCCCAAGCTTAATTCCTGATCGTCCTCGAGTTGGTAAATGATAACAAGCATAATTTATGTGGTGACATGCTAGCAACCATATAAGAACTTTGAAAAGTAAAGAAATCAAGGTATGTGATTCAATTCAAGTCATAACATGCAAGAGTCTATATTAGCATTGAAACAAGTAACAAAAGAACATTAGGTGCAAGATCTCTCGCTGTCTGTGACTTGAATGTCTCCAAATGGTGTTTGCGTGCAAGAAGAGGGATAGGGAATACGAGAAAAAAGTATTTTTGTATTGAGAACTCAATCTACTAAGGTTTCACACTTGGTCTTCTTTGGAATCTTATCTTGACTCGTCTCCAGACCACTATCCAGGTACATGCAATGGATGAGCGTAAGCACGAGAGTTGACACTTATCATGGTAACGAGAGAAATATGGTGGAGGAGGAAGAAAAAAAGGATGAGAAAGGCTCACATCAATGAGGACAATCATAGGCGAGAAGGCCAAATTATAGATATGATGTGAGGAGTAGGGATTGCCATGCAACGGATCCACATATGAGCTGAAAATCTCTCCAATGGAACTAGTGGGGTGCATCTAACTTGCTCGCTCATGAAGACCTAGAGCTCTTTTGAGGAGGCTCGTCCTTGGAATATGCAAGCCAAGTTCTATAGTGTGAAGGTCCCCAAATAGCTATATGCATGAATGATCATGTCTATGGAGTACAAGGATAAGAGGGAGTACTAGTGTGGATCTTTCAAAAGGATAGTAGTGTTGACCCTTTCTCTCTTTTTATTTTTATTTTTCTCTTTTTTTCTATTGTTTGTATTTTTTGGTGGCCTCAATGGCTCTTTCTATTTAACTCTCATTTTTCCTCTTTGGGATCTTTTATTTTGTCCACTTTGGGATCTTTTCCTCACTTAACGACAACACTCTAATTTACAAGAGTGTATAGAAAATCTTTCACACTTTACAAGGTACTCAAATCATAAAGAAGATGTAGCTATCATGATGTATGCAATGTATGCCGCTACCAATGTAGCAGGAACATGTATGACATGAAGATCAAGTCATGAAGAGGTGGAAGTTGCATGGCAATATATCTCGGAAAGGCTATGGAAATGCCTTGATAGGTAGGTATCGTGGTTGTTTTGAGGAAAGATATAAGGAGGTTTATGATGACAGAGCGTATCATGCAAATGGTTTGGATGTACCGGCGAAGGTGGACGCCAACTCTCGGAGTGAGAAGAAGGCAATGCAGGGCCCATGAGAGGCTATCAAATATGAGGAGGTGGAAGTGTCAACTTTCAATACTTACATTAGTCTGAAGAACTCATGCACTTATTATCGGTAACTCTCAATCTAATAAGTAGGTTCAAAAAGAGACAAGTACCCCGAGGAGGACTGTATGGGGGTTTGGTTATCCTTGCGCATCCTCGAATTGGTACGTGAGTGTACTCTAATATTCGATCCCTCCAAAGATTAGCGATCCATATAGTAGCTAGAGTTCTCAACTAGTTTTGTAGATTTTGAAAATAAACACGGATTGCACAAAATACGACATCTATCACTAATAGGCTAGAGCTCTTGACACCAAATGTTCAAACATTACTCACATCAATGCCTCAAAACTATTGCAAGTTACTACTAAAATTAAATAGCAACCTCAATTACCTACTTTCAAGACAAGACACAACTCAGTGCAACAACCAACTCTCTTAACAAGATAATAATGAACACTAAAGAAAGTTCCAGCAACAAACTAAACAAAATCCAAGGCTCTTGCTAAAGACAAACTAAAACTAAAACTAAACATGGCAGTAGCTACGAAAAGATAAAGAACACACAACAGCAAAAAGATAAGCACAAAAATCCTATGATGTGTTCTAGATTTTGAAAGTGGAGCGTGTTTCTCTCCCACACAAAGTAAGACGGGGTCTAACTTGTTATGACCAGCAAGCGAAGCTAAAGAACAATAATAATAAAACCTAAGAGCGAGACGCTCCAAGCATAGCACATAACGCATGAACTGATAAAAATATAGTGAGACAAAGGATGAACTGATGATTGTTGATGTAGAAGGGGATGCACGGGGGAATCCCCAAGCTTAGACACTTGAGTCTCCTTGAATATTTATTGGGGATGCATGGGGGCATCCCCAAGCTTGAGCGCTTGACACTCCCGGATCTTCTTTCATCATCTTCCATCGCACACTTGAAAACTCCCGTCATACATAACTCATCATAAGCTGATTAGAGAGGTTAGTACCCTTAAAAAATAATTTTTCCCCACTGGATATAAAGATATCTTGAAGATCTACTGTTTCTCAAGATTGCCAAAAGGTTTTTGCAAATAAAAAGCAAGCTTAAGGTTTGCAAAAGGAAGGAGAGACAAAACGTGTCAGAATCTGTGAAAAACATAACAACAGGTAATAGAGAATTATTTTGGGGTACTCCTGCAACTCAAATCAAAAAACTCGGAACGTACGAAAGTTCCGCAATTGTATAGAGCACGCTGTGTAAATAATTCAGCTCAAAAATATGAACTGGTGATTTGATCCGATTTTCCCATCATGAAGACAGAACCTGTTTTCTGGATAGCATGTCACAACTATTGCTTCCCTTGTCATATGAGGCTATAACTTGGCACAAAGCTTGAAAATAAAGATACAATGATGTTGCTACAGTAGTAACAATCATAAAGACCACTAAAAACATAATTAAAAACATCTTGGGTTGCCTCCCAACAACCGCTTTCTTTTACGCCTTTAAGCTAGGCATAAGGCAAAAGAAGAATCAAAGGTCTCCAAGATCGTCGGAGTCATAAAAACCTTCAAATTGATTTTCAATAAGCTCATTCTTCTTCTTACTAGGAAAGAGGTACTTACCTTTCGCCTTACCGCGCAAGCGTATGTGCCCGTTACCAATATCAATGAAGCCTTGCATAGCCCGGAGGAAGTCCCTTCTAAGCACGATATTACTTTGGTTTGGCTGTATGATGAAGAAATCCATCGGTGCAATCCTATGAAGGAATTCAACTTGGACTTATTTTACCTTTCCTTTGACCTCTAAAATATCTCCATTAGCGTGTTCATGATAAGATGACAATCTATCCATATCTAGTTTCAAAGAATCATAAACTAATTTTGGCATAGTAGAAACCATGGATCCAATGTCAGAAAAAGAAAGGAAGTCCTGGTTAGAGATGCTAACCCTAACAAAGGGCTCCCAATCATCATCTATCTCCAACATTTCTTTCTTGTTGGATTAAGGTCCTTCTACCTTCCTCAAGTCTAGAGTATCCATCCTCTTTTCAATAGTGGCAAGTCTATCTATAACAGTATCAATACTATGATCATAAACAAAATAACTAGATAGACTATGCAAAATATCAAGAGCTCTAGCTTCATCACACTCTAAAAATTCTCCTTCAGCTATAATATCAAGAGAGTGTTTACACCACTTAAAAAGACCATGGTAAAAATTTCTAAGCACAATTTTTATAGGTATCCAAGGCATAATTCTTTTGTGTGCTTCAAAAATTATGTCCCATGCATTTTTCATATTTTCCATCCCTTTGACAGAAATCGAGAACTTCCGATTCCCGAAAGCACCAAGTCCTAACATGTTCATAGTAGCAGCAAGTGTGGCAGATTTTTTTTGTAGTTTTTGATATAAGACACAAAGATAAAAACTGAAAGATAAACTAACAAGACTAAAAAGTAAAGGTAAAAGGTAGTGGGCAACTCCCCTATCTTATCACTCGGAGTCCCCGGCAATAGCGCCAGAAATTTGCATGATCCACGAGAGATGATAATTGCTTCTCGCCCTTCGTTGGTTACCCCAAGTGGAAGGTGAGATGCAGCGTAGTGGCAAGTTTCCCTCGGTGAAGATACCGAGGTTGAGTATCGACAAGTAGGAATCCGAAGATGATAAGTAGGTGGTGAAGCGAACAATGGCGCCGTTCACAACTTAGGGTTCCTTACTTAACCTGGACATGCACACAACACAAATAATTTGCTCCCAACGAAGTACAAAGAGGTTCTCAATCTCTCCGGTCTTGTTTTTTTCAAAGGATCAGAACACAAGGGACAATCATAATGATGATAGCAACTGAAAGTAAATACTGAAAAGTAAATAAGCGTGTAAACAATGATGAGAATATGGACCAGGGTCCCGTGATGTTCACTAGTGATGTCTCTCTCCCAAAAGATGATAAAACTGCTATGCGAGGTAAACAAAATTATAGATGGGAAATTGACAGGATTATAAATGCATCGCAATGCTAAATATGCTACAAAGAAAGGAAGAGGCTCAAAAGCATGGGAAGTACGCCAAAATAAGTAGACCGAAATCCAAATGCATCTACTACTAATCATCCACCTTGAGATATCTATCCAGAACATCTCGCTGGTATTAAGTTGCGAGCCCCACCCAAAGTGTAAACCCAAAGCAACGGATAACTGCATTAAAAAGAACTTTGCGTAAAGTAAACAATCCTAGCAACACATCCCCTAGACTCATGTTTCTGTCACTCAAGCGTGTCATCAGGGGGCATGAACCCACAATCGAGCATAATGTTCCCTCTTGGAGTTACTACCTACTACTTGGCCAAAGCAATAAACAATAACGGAGAACATGAAAGAATTACTTAGGAAAAAAATATAAAACATAAGAACCAAATATATTACTCTATCACAATCTGAACATAATCTCAAAATCCATCAGATCCCATCAAACTCAGCATAGCAACAGCAGAAAGATAACATATGTGCCTCGATCATGTAGGCAGCTCACGAGGTCTAAACCATGAAGAACAAAGATGGGAATAGAACATCACATAGCTACTGATCACAGACTCATGGTCCAAAGAAAACTACTCACGACACATCCGGGAAGCGTCCATGGTGGAGGGGAAGCTCCCGGAGGCCGATCCTCCCTCCGGAAGGGTGCCGGGAAGGGTCCTACTGGTGCTCCCGATCTTGGAAGTGCGGCGGCAGCGGAAAAGAGGCGAGATCGCGAAAAAGGGTTATGTCTTCGGAAGTTTCACGTCACGAGAGATATATAGGCGAAGAGGGGCAGCCAGGGGGGCCACCAGGGGTCCAGGCACCCCCCTGGCGCGGCCAATCCCTAAGCCGCGCCTGCTAGGCGCCTGGGGCTCTGGTGGGTCCCACCTGGTCCCCCTTCGGGACTTCGAAGGGTTCCTTCACGCTGATTTTTATCTGATTTTTTCTGAATTTTTTGAGAACTTTTCATATGGGGGAAAACTGAAATAGAAAAACAGCTGAAAACAGAAACTGGCACTGGGGTGCACTGAGTTAATAGGTTCGTACAAATATGATCAAAAGTGTATTAAAGTTTATCTCGATCATAGCAATATCACACAAAACATGCATGGAGCAAGCAGCAATTATCGATACGTTTGGGACATATCACCTGCGAGGAGGGGGGTCGGGTGAGGAGGATAGATGGGAGGCACGACACAGCGGCAGGGAGGAGGAGGCACGATGCTGCGCACGGCAGCTCGCCGGCGCGAGGCGGCGGGATGGCTCGGGCGACGCGGCCCAAATCGGCGCCCTAGCGGGCCGCGGCGGCGTGGAGCGGACCATGTGGGGACCGGTTTGCTGGAGGTGGTTGTGGGGATACATGGCGCATCTGGAGCCTCATATCTTCAGATCTGACGACCAGGAATGGCCACGGGCTAGGGTTTCAGAAATTGGAGCTATTTTTGGGCAGATCTGGACAAATTGAGGGGGTGGCTGCAATTGTTACAAGGGGGAAACCCTAGAAGGGCTAGGGAGAGTGGTGATCTTTATATAGGTTGGCCTGGATGGCAGGTTTACGCAAACACCCTCGGGTTTCATCTCTCGCTTCCGATACTCCACGTTTCTGACCGCCGGGAGTCCAGACAACCTCCGATGCAGACGAAATCTCGAACCACGCGCTCAGCGCGACGAGTCCATCAATTCTACCTCACTTTGATAATGTTCTGAGAACATTTTCCGGCGCCCAATAAAATAATCCATTTATTTATTAAATGGGGTTTTTCAATCCGATGGCGATGGCTGGTCTTGTGCCGAAAGTTGCTACGATGCTCGGGTGGAACCCGGTGTCGCAAAGGTCGTGTGCCTTTGGGTAAAAGGTTAGTTCCCGCATCCGATACGTGAAAGAGGGTGGGGGAATATTCACCGATTAATAATTCGGTGAAGAAAATACTGCAAACAATTCTAGCAATCAACAAAATAAAGCAACAAACAATTTTTTTAATTTGGGTGGAAAACCCTCGGCTGTTACAGGTATGGAGATCGTTGACCTGACAAGATCATCCTCCGCTAGTGGTACCTACTGAGAGCACGCAGAGAGGATCTGCGATGGTAAAACTTTAACGCCCGACGATCGAGTTCAAGCACGGCATCGCTATATGGATGCACGACGAATAACTTAAGGGTAGTAGCTATATTATGCAGTTCATAATTATCTAGCTGTGTGTGTAATAGTGACGGTTTAGTTATTGCTTTTGAGCATGATTCGTAATATTTAATATATGGCTAGACCTATGTTGATTTCCCTATATATATATATATATATATATATATATATATTGTGATGTTAAATGAAGTTGCCTTCCGGACATGTATGATTCTGAATTGTGATGTTGATGGTGATCAACCAGTCATGGGCTCGTGGAATTTCAATGTAGTCATGTTTTCAGTTTGAAGATTGAAATTAATTAGAACAAAATTTTCGATGACACGGTAAAGCACACGGTTCGTGTTCTACAACCATTTTCTTAACCTATACCCTGCCAAATTAGCCCGTGCATTTTGATTGGCCAGAACGCAGCACCACGGATCGCACGCCCTGCACCGTCCAATGCGCACGGATCGAACGGTCGCCAATGAACCAACATCATGTTGCTGCACTTCCAGTGGATATTGTATTTAAGTCTTTTTTTCCAGCTTCTAAGTGCAAAAAAAGTTTAAAATACCAAAATAACAACGAATGCGTCCAAATTCGAGGACATATAACGTGTAGAAGCGTGGCAGCTGTAAAAAATCTACCACAATCGACGAAGTAACGATACAATCTACTTGTAACCCGAACATTTTACGACTTGTTCCATACATATCGAAACCATGGTCGTTCATGTGAGATCCCCCGTTTTCAAGGTGATCACATGATAGTCTTTCTCAAAATGTCTGAATTTTTTACCACATCATGGTTTTACCTTCTCACAGAGCCACGCAAAGCCTCGTGTATTTCCAAGCGATTCTCAATTTTTTTTATTTTTTTGTAATTTAAAAACCATCGAACTCGATGTTTCACGATTCAAAGACGTGACCGAGGTCCAGCAAGTTCACTCCAATCCCACATTGTGTGCTGCAAGTTAACCCGAGAGCACATACATGATATTTCAGCACACATTTGGTCAAATTTCGTTGCACTCATAGTTCAAATGCAAATAAATTCATATCGAGTGCACATGAAACTGACTTAGCTCCATATATCAAACGGAACATGAAAATGACAAAAAAAATCATAGCTCCAGTGTAAAATAAACCTATAGCAACTGTCTAATTTACACTTAAGTACTTACATGTATCAAACACGTCCGGTTAGATGACAAAATTTCAGTGACACGGTAAAGCACACGGTTCGTGTTCTACAACCGTTTGTTTAACCTATACCCTGCAAATTTCGCCGTTGCGTTCTGATTGGCCAGAACGCAGTGACACGGATCGCGCGCCCTGCACCGTCCAATGCGCACGGATCGAACGGTCGCAGATGTACCAACATCATGCTGCTGCAGTTCCGGTGGATATTGTATTTAACTCTTTTTTTCTGGCTTCTAAATGCAAGAAATTTTAAAAATACCAAAATAACAATGAATGGTTCCAAATTCGAAGGCATATCACGTATAGACGCGTGGAAGCTGCGAAAAAATTCAACCACAATCGACGAAGTAATGATACAATCTACTTGTAACCCAAATATTTCACCACTCGTTCCATACATATCGAAACCATGGTCCTTCATGTGAGTTTCCCCCGTTTTCAAGGCGGTCGCATGATAGCCTGTCTCAAAATGTCTGGAATTTTTACCACATCATGGTTTTATCTTCTCACGACTCCACGCAAACTCTCGTGTATTTCCGAGCGATTCTCAATTATTTTGATTTTTTTTATAATTTAAAAACCACTGAACTCAATGTTTCACGATCGAAAGACGTGACCGAGGTCCAGCAACTTCACTCCAATCCCACGTTGTGTGCTGAAAATTAACCCGAGAGCACATACATGATATTTCAGCACACATTTGGTCAAATTTCATTGCACTCATAGTTCAAATGCAAATATTTTCATATCGAATACACATGAAACTGACTTAGCGCCATGAAAATGACAAAAAAAATCATAGCTCCAGTGTAAAATAAACCCATAGCAACTGTCTAATCTACACTTAATGACTTACATGTATCAAACACGTCCGATTAGATGACAAAATTTTGGTGCACGGTAAAGCACACGGTTTGTGTTCTACAACCGTTTGCTAAACCTATACCCTACGAAATTCACCGTTTCGTTCTGATTGGCTAGAACGCAGCACCACGGATCACACGCCCTGCATCGTCCAATGTACATGGATCAACGGTCGCCAATGAACCAACATCATGTTGCTGCAGTTCCTGTGGATATTGTATTTAACTCTTTCTTCCGGCTTTTAAGTACAAAAAAAGTTTTAAAATACCTAAATAACAAGGAATGCATCCAAATTCGACGGCATATCAAGTATAGACTTGTGGCAGTTGTGAAAAAAAAATCAACCACAATCGACGAAGTAACGATACAATCTACTTGTAACCCGAACATTTGACCATTCGTTCCATACATATCGAAACCATGGCCCTTCATGTGATATGCCCCCGTTTGCAAGGCGATCACATGATAGCCTTTCTCAAAATGTCTGAAACTTTTACCACATCATGGTTTTACCTTCTCACGGCGCCACGCAAAGTCTCATGTTTTTCCGAGCGATTATCAATTTTTTTGTAATTTAAAATCACCGAACTCAATGTTTCACGTTCGAAAGACGTGACCAAGGTGCAGCAAGTTCACTCCAATTCCACGTTGTGTGCTGCAAGTTAACCCGAGAGCAAATACATGATATTTCAGCACACATTTGGTCAAATTTCGTTGCACTCGTAGTTCAAATGCAAATAAATTCATATCGAGTGCACATGAAACTGACTTAGCGCCATATATCAAACGCGTGATTCTTTTGAAAAATCTGTGTGGGATAGTCACCTTATTACGGACGCCCGGAATGACCTTACAGTGTGCGATCTTTATTACCACACCTACCCCGAGTGTTTGGAACTTAAAGATAGGTGTCTCAAAATTTCGGGGATGAGGGGTTCCATGGATAGTTTCCCCTGTATGCCACACGTTTCTCGAAAGGAACTGTATGCAATGTATGTTTCCCCCGCTCAAGTTTTCAGTTTTCAAGCGAAATTTTCAGTATCCGCACCTTCTGTGTGTATTTCAGCCCTCTTCCCCCCCACTCCAGCCCCTAACCCACTCATAGCCCCCCTCCCTCCTCGGCCGTCACCACCATCTTCTCCGAGCTTCCGCTCTCCTCTCGTTCTCATCAGGTAAACCACCGAGCTGCATCCCTTCCTCGTACCATCTGCATACATGGATCCGGCGAAACACCCTCTTCCATGCATATCCCCACACCCTACCCCAAAGAATCTCCTCCTAAGCATTTCTACATATCACTGCGAGCTCGAGGAGGTAGATGTGGTCGCCGATATTCATCTCCCAGCCGCACTAGCTGGCTCAGCACTTCAGATCCCGGTGCATTCCTTCCTTGTACCCCCGTATGAACACCTCACCGCGGTAGCGGCCGAGTGGGGTGCCTACTTTGCCAGGTTGGATTGTATAAACCAGTGTGCATGTGTCTTTCTTCATCTGCTGCATGCTGGTCTCGACATCGAGCTCATCAATAGCTACGGCTTGACAAGGGCTATGACACAGATGAAGTCTCCCAACTTTGATCTATTGGACGCTCCCCTCTGACCTCGTCGAGCGCTCAGTGAAGGACATGCGATGCATGTACCCTTGGGAGCCCCTTTTGCTGTTTATGAAAGTCGCTTGCAGAACCGGTGGCTCGACATCACCAGCGGCCAAGTCAGATCTGTTCGACAACTACAACCACGAGGAGGGCACGCACGACGTGTCCTCTCCCAAGGGTAAGAAGCTGTTTAAATTACTATCTTTATCAGAATAGATAAAAAAGTTGGTTCTTGGTTAGGCATTTTTAGGGATGAAAATCGTAAACATATCTCTTTGCACCAATGCCATTGTAATGTCCATATGTAGGTATCAACTAGTCTGCTATTCTCCTTCTGTTGGGTTGATGATGCAATGACATATTCAACTATGTTGTGTTTGGCTATGTAATGCATGATATGCTAAAAACTTGGTTCTTGGGCAATCATTTCTGGGGATGAAAATCATAAACATATATCTTTGCAACTTAGTCCAATTTTCTAAATATTGCTAATATGATCTACCTATTCACTAATATTGACGCCATGATATGTTAAACTATGATGTGTTTGTCTGTGTTAGATATTTAGGTATCAACTAGTCAGTTTGATTCCACCAATACCATTTAATGTCTATATTTAGGTATCAACTAGTCTGTTATGCTCCTTCTGCTGGTTTGATGATGCCCTGACATGTTCAACTATGTTGTGTTTGGCTATGTAATGCATGATTTGTTAAAAAAACTTGGTTCTTGGGTAAGCATTTCTAGGGATGAAAATCATAAACATATCTCTTTGCAACTCATTCCAAGTTTCTAAATGGTGCTAATATGATCTACATATTCACTGATATTGATGCCATGATATGTTAAACTTTGATTTTTTTTTTCTGTGTTATGCACACTAATATTTAGGTATCAACTAGACAGTTTGATTCCACCAATACCATTTAATGTCTATATTTAGGTATCAACTAGTCTCCTATGCTCCTTCTGTTGGTGTGATGATGCAATGACATGTTCAACGATGCTGTGTCTGGCTATGTAATACATGCTCTGCTAGTATTTAACTAATAAAAAATACTTTTTAGAACGGCTATATTTGGTTGTCATCACTCATGGTCTAGTTAAAACGATTTTAATTTTTCTTTCAGTTGCTTTACTATCATATTAATCTTCAAAATCAAACTATCTTTCTTACTGTCATGATTTGCAAAGAGAGCAACATGGACGCCGAACGGTGACTTTTTTCTTACAGTCATTTGCATCTATCTCTCTTACCCAAAATGGTTTACCCAAAATCAAGTCTGGTCCGTGCATAACGGTATTCTTCTCCTATGAGAACCTTTAATGCTCTTTTGACTGCTCTCTGGCACCATGGAAAACGGGGCCACATTACAGGATTAGTTAGCCTCCACCATATATCAAATGGAGGACGTAACTTGCGTTCTCAATCAAGGTTAAATTATGATGTTCAAGATCCCACTAATGAACCTATAGGAAATGGCTTAGATGACATTCAAGGTATTCTAGTGGTGCTTTATCATTCTCATTTCATGTATTTAGTGATGTTCAAACTTCTCACTCATTCCTTTGCATTGTAAAGAAAATGCTTCAGATATGACTTTGCAAAAATAAAGAGCAAGGGGTCCTACCGAATTAAAGAAGATATATGACAGAAATCAACGTAAACAAAAAGTCGAACTAAATAAGTATGGTCAGCCTGTTGGGACCAATGGCACAATATTTGCTAATTTCATTAGAACATTGGTGATACGTCTCAAACGTATCTATAATTTCTGCTTGCTCCATGCATGTTTTGGGTGATATTGCTATGTTTTATATATACTTTCATACACTTTTGATCATATTTGGAATAACCTATTAACTCAGTGCACCCCAGTGTCAGTTCATGTTTTCTGCTGATTTTTGTTTCAGGTTTCCCCCGTATTAAAAATGCTCCAAAAATTCTGGAAAAATACAATAAAAAATCAGTGTACCGGAAGCTTCCGGAACCACCAAGGTGGGGCCAGAGGGCCACCACCAGGGCCTCAGGTGCCCTCCCAGCGCGCCCTAGGGTGGGGCCGCGCCAAGGGGCCGCCTGGACCCCTGGTGGCCCCCCTGGCTGCCCCCCTTCACCAATATATTCTCTGTGATGGTAAACCTCGAAAGACAGAAGCCTTTTTGTGATGTCGCCTCTGTTCCGCCGCCACCGCGCTTCCAAGATCGGGAGCGCCAGCAGACCTCTTCCCGGCACCCTGTCGGAGAGAGGATTGACCTCTGGGAGCCTCTCCTCCACCATGGACGCTTCCCGGATGATCCGTGAGTAGTCTACCTTGCACCATGGTTCCGTGATCAGTAGCTATGTGATGGTCTCCTTCCCTCTTTGTTCTTCATGGATTAGACCTTGTGAGATGCCCTACATGATCAAGGCACATATGTAATTCTTTTTGCTGTTGCTATGCTGAGTTTGCTGGGATCTGATGGATTATGTGACTAAGTTTAGATTGTGATTGAGTAATATATTTGGTTCTTATCTTTTATATTTTTGTTCTTGAGTAATACTTGCATGTTCTCCGTTTCTGTTTATTTCTTTGGCCAAGTAGTAGGTAGTGACCCCAAGAGGGAAGGTTATGCTCTCTTGTGGGTTCATGCCCCCTGATGAATAGCTTGAATGACAGAGACATTAGTCTAGGGGATGTGCTGTTGCGGGAAAACAACGGTGCTTGTAACCGCGGTTGCAAGGATTGTTTACTTTATGAAAATTTCTTTTAATGCAGTTGTCTGTTGCTTTGGGTTTACGCTTTGGGTGGGGCTCACAACTTAATACCAGAGAGATGTTCTGGATAGATATCTCGAGGTGGATGATTAGTAGTAGATGCAGTTGGATTTCGGTCGACTTATTTTGGCGTACCGCCCATGCTTTTGAGCCTCTTCCTTTCCTTGTAGAATAGGTAGCATTGCGGTGCGTTTTTAATCCTGTCAATTGCCCAGCTATGATTTGTTTACCTCGCATAGCAGTCTTATCGTCTTTTGGGAGAGAGACATCACTAGTGAACATCACGGGACCCCGATCCATATTCTCATCATTGTTTACCCGCTTATTTACTTTTCAGTATTTACTTTCAGTTGCTATCATCATTGTCAGTATCGCCTAATTTCTAGCGCTGTTGCCACCTACTTGTCGACCTTGGAGTCCTACTGGTTCAATAACCTTGGTATCTTCACCGAGGGAAACTTGCTGCTATCCTACATCTCACCTTCTACTTGGGGTAACCAACGAAAGGCGAGAAGTCATTATCATCTCTCGCGCATCAAGCAAATTTCTGGCGCCGTTGCCGAGGACTCCAGTCTACAAGATAGGGGAGTTGCACACTATTTTTACCTTTGATTTTTAGTCTTGTTAGTTTACCTTTCAGTTTTTATCTTAGTGTCACACTTGCTGCTACTATGGGTTCCACTGAAAACACCAAGTTGTGTAACTTCACTAGTCACAACAACAATGATTTTATCTGCACTCATATTGCCACACCTGCCACTTCAGCTACCTCTTATGAAATCAAACATGCTTTGTTAAACCTTGCTATGAGAGATCAATTATCTGGTGCTGGTGATGATGCTGCTTTACACTTAAACTAGAGTTGTGACCCACGCGTTTGCGCAGCTAGATTTTGTACATAATATTGTATATGTTTTCTTGCTAACATTAAGTCACAATCATTCGGAATATAAACAAAATATATGTTTTGTGAATGTAATCATTCAAAATAAATAAAAAATATATGCTTATAGGGCGTGGAAGTGAATGTATAATCTAATGCATGGCTTATGTATAAATTATTTGAAAATTTTAGCTATTGTTTCCAAATTACATGAAAAACAAATAGCTATATTTCGCCCCTTTTGAAAGTACATGAAAATCAAATAGCTTGTAAGAGTTGTATGCCATCAATCGAGAAGTGCCATGATTGCAGTTATGTGATTCATTGTAAACGCGGCTATGTTAAATTTGGTGCTAATAAATATAGCAATTATATAATTACATTGAATTTGGAGTATATAACAAAATTTGATTGTTTCCAATGACAAAGATTTTCTATAGTCAAACCAGTAGAACACTAATTTGAAACATGTGTTATCCGACTCAGTGAGACGACCACATTCATTGAATATAACGCTAGTATAAAACAGATCCATTTTTATTTTATGACCCATGCAATGACATCACAATATATGCATGCCAATATAGTTATCTTGTGTATAGCTCAGGTTGTTCTCCTATTTTTAATTTCCTTTTTGGAAAATAGACTACTCAAGGATATATTCACAAAAATATATTAATTAAAACCGTTATGGCCTGTAATAAATTTGGCGGTGCAAGCTTGTGTAAAAAAGGTATGATGTTACATATGCAAGTTCATCCAATTTTAGATATTTTATCTTTAATTACAAAAATAAGACCAGGCGCATGTTTATGTGCAGACATCAGTGTAGATGATATTTGTGTAATCAGTTATGTGTGATTGAGGCGCTTTCTACTTGTTATTTTAAAGCACATGTGTTCTTCGGTTGTCTTCTTTCTAGGTTTAATCATTATTATTAAATATTAGCCATTGTGATTGGAACCAATGATACAGTAATTGACAGAGGTAATTAATGTATACAGATAAGGAAGGTGGTTATGCCGAAGAATCGTATTTTATTGACCTAGTATGAGCTCCAGATTTCCTATATGTTATTGCATCTATCATTTTAGATATTGAGATGATCGTGATGCATAACTTTAGGAATTATTCTAAATAAATTATAGAAGAAAATATATTTAGAATAATATGTGACACACAAAAGGTATTTTTGTACATGATATACATTTTTTAAATATGCTACTATTATAGTCAATGATAGTTGTTTGAGAAAAATAATCCGATGATAGGTGATGCATAAGCCATTGTGATTAGAATCAATGATACAGTAAGCGACTGAGGTAATTAATGTATACAGATAAATAAGGTTGTTATGGTGAAGAATTGTATTTTATTCAACTAATATGAGCTCCAGATTTCCCATATGACTATCATTTTAGATTTTGACATGATTGTGATGCATAGCTTTGGGAACTATTGTAAATAAATTATAAAAGATAGCACATTTAGAATAATCTGTGAATCACAAAAGGTATTTTTCTACATGACATACATTTTTTAAAATATGTACTATTATAGTCAATGATATTTTTTTGTAAAAAATATATAATAATCTAATGATAGGTGATGCATGCACATTTACATGGTCATTGCTAATGTAATAGTCACATGTTTTTATCACATTTGTTTGAGTTTAGACAACGGATATATTTTTTTTGATAACATGAATTGACTTTTTTTATCGTTATAATAATTTGACTTGCTCCTATGTTTGCTCTTCAATATTTATGTTTGTTCGATCTTATAAGAGCCCACTTAACTTATGTGGCTTAATTACCTTTTGTAGATTTTTTTTCATTATATTTTTGTAACGTCATTTGCATGTTCTGATGCACTCATATCAAGTGTATTAAATTCTGTAAAAGAAAAATACTTTGGGCACATATTGCCTTTTTTCTACCACAACCCAAATCGAACTACCCGTGGCCTAACACAATGTCACACTAATGCATTTTCGGTTTTTCCTTTTTTCTTCTGCATGTATGGAAACCCCTCAAAAACAATATGCATGTATGGAAATTGTTTCCAGAACCAGACTAAACATTGGTCAGGACTGGTTCAAGAGGCTATCGTACTTGACACAAACACGTTTTCTGGTTTCCTCTTTTTTCTTTGAAAGGCCCAGTTTGTTTGTTGTGCCCTAATGCTAATACATATATCTTATTTATAGGTGTATCACATACGTGTCAGATGCATATATTGTAACGTGAAATTGTTGTGCGTAACTTTTAATATCTATTCATCTCAGCCATCTATAATTTAAATCAATGGATGATATATTTTTAGCCTATGTGGATAAATGTGGTGGCTTGTTTGTCTTTTCTTTTAATTATATAATAGATAATTTTGTTGAGCTATGTGATATGAAAAAGTATAAAGAATTAGAAGGTGATGTTGTTATGCTTAAGCTTTTTTCCTTTCTCTTTGAGGTAAGGAGCTAAAATCTGGTTTCAATCCTTGCCTAGGAATAGCATAGATTATTCGGATAAGTGCAAAGATGCTTTTATTGGGAAGTACTACCCACCTGCTAAAATTATCCAATTGAGGAGTAATTTTATGAATTTTAAACAATTGGATAATGAACACATTGCCCAAGCTTGGGAACGAATGAAATATCTTGTTAAGAAATGTCCTACACATGGTTTGACTATTTGGATGGTTATCTAGACTTTTTATGAAGGCTTGAACTTTACCTCGCGGAACCTGTTAGATTCGGCCGCGGGAATAACCATTATGTCAACAACACTTGGTTCTGCCATTAAACTTCTAGATGAGATGATGACCAACTATTCCCAATGGCACACCGAACGTGCTCCAACAGGTAGGAAGGTAAACTCTGTCGAGGAGATTTCCTCCCTAAATGAAATTTTTGACTTGATTATGTCTCTACTTACCAAGCAATCTCCTATTGATCCTCATGATGTTCCTTTAAATTCTTTGGTTGCTCAAGAACAAGTAGATGTGAAATTTATCTCTAGAAACAACTTCAATAATAATGCTTATAGGGGTAATTTTGCTAGCAATCCTAGACCGTTCTCATCCAACTATGGGAACAACAACACTTATCCTAGCAACAAGAACCCCACCTATGAATTAGAAAGCATACTTAAAGAATTTATCACTACCCAGAAAGCCTTCAACAAGAGTGTAGAGGAAAGAATAGGAAAATTAGATAATATCTCTTTGAAGGTAGACAACTAAGCCCAAGATATTGAGATGCTTAAAATTAGAACATCTCCCCTCGAGGAGAGGAAGGCCGCTCCTATTAATGCTATTCAATTGCAAATTAATGAAAACATTAGGATGATGGATAAACTTAAAGAAATATGGGCTAGAGAAAAGGAGGAAGGGGATAGAATTAAGAGCCTTCCAACACACCACACTGTTGCTACTATCCAAGTTGTTGAGGATACCCAAAATTTTAGCACCCAACACACTCCTAGTCCCATTGGAACTATTAATGGTGATGATACTACCTCAACCATAGAAGAAGAAACTCCTATGAACATAGAGGCTTTCAAACAAGTAAGCCTAGATGACACTACTACCACCTTTGATAGTAGTGACATTGATTTTGATAGGTGCACCCTCTCAGAAGTTATTAGCTTACTACACAAAATGTCTAGAGATCCCCACACTAGCACACTAAATCTTGCCTTTACGGAGCATATCACTAATGCCCTCGTCAAAGCTAGGGAGGAGAAGCTTAGAATTGAAGCCTCCATACCTAGGAAGCTAGAGGATGGTTGGGAGCCTATGACCAGAATTAAATTGAATAACTTCTCTTGCTATGCTTTATGGGATGTTGGAGCTAGTACCTCCGTTATGCCCAAAAGAATGTATGATATGTTTGAATTGAAACCTTTTGATCCTTGTTCTTTTGGTGTTCGTCTTGTTGATTCTTCTGTAAAGAAACCTTTGGGGAAGATCCACAAATGTTCTTATAATTTTCAATGACAATTATGTTCCCGTTGATTTTACTATTATGGACATAGAGTGTGAACCTTTATGTCCAATTATTTTGGGACGTCCTTTTCTTCGCACCGTTGGTGTTGTTATTGAAATGAAAGAGGGGAATATAAAATTTCAATTCCCTCTTAAAAAGGGGATGGAACACTTCCCTAGAAAGAATATTAAGTTACCTTTTGAGTCTGTTACGCGGGCTAGCTATTCTCTCTCTCTTGATAAAGCTCGATCTTTTTTGCTTTATGCCTAGCTTAAAGGCGTATTAGAAAGCGCTTGTTGGGAGGCAACCCAAGATGTTTTTACTTCTTTTTTTAGTGGTCTTAATGATTGTTACTACTGTAGCAACATCATTCTATCTTTATTTTCAAGCTTTGTGCCAAGTTTAGCCTACGATTGCAAGAAAGTTCAAAAGTTGTGACACGCTGTCCAGAAAACATATTCTGTCCTTGGACGGAAAAATTAGCCTAAAATCACCAGATAATCTTTTTGATCAGAATTTTTTTGACAGCGTGCTCCATACAATTGACTTTCAAGCGTCTGTTCTGAGTTTTTTTATTTGAGTTGCGGAAGTACTGTCGTGGGAAAGTCACGGCAGATGTCCAAAGAGTTGAACTTGACATGGGACCTTTGCTGCGAGGCAAATACATGGAGAGAGTCGACATGGACAACAGACTCGGGGATTTACCCAGATTTCAGCCCCTCTTTGTCTCGAGGTAAAAGCCTACTGCTGGTTTTTATTATTGCTGGTTCCGACTCGTCGAATAGACGAGTCGGAGAATCGATTACAAGAGAGTCGGTTCGCAACCTTAGTCTCGAGGAGATCTAGGTTACGCCGAAAGTATCTAGTCCTATCTTGGATTGAAATTTTTCTTGACCCTGGATCCCGTGGACCTCGACTTATAAAGGCGTCGGGTCCCGGGATTCCGCGAAGCCGACTCCGACACGAGATGGAGTCCTATTCTACATTACAAATATGCTACGTGCTATACAAGGTAAGTCAAATTCCTTCTACGACTTCGATCTTCTTGCTTGGCGCAGCCGACCCGTGGTCGGGTCTTCTTTCGTGGGCATTCCTTAGGTGAGTCGGCCCATAGACCTAATGTCGGGTTATGGGCTTGGTCCATCCCCTGACATTAGACCCCAGGATTGGTGTAATGCTTTAGTCTGCGCAGCAATCTTCTTGCCTCCATCTTGGTTGTCGACTCTTTAATAAGATAGACCGACTCTCATATCCCTTTGAGGTTTATAGGGAGTCAGTGTCAATCTTCTTGGTCTTCAAGGCAATCAATCTTCGTAGAGACGGCTCTCATAGCTGAGCCGACTCATACTCTTTGGTGATTAAAGCCGTTTCTATCTTTTAACAGTAGATCCGACTTTTTCGTATTTCTTGGAATCTTCGGGCGGTTTTATCCCGATTCTGGCGGCGCAATCAATGCCCACTAGATTCATTCGTGAAAATCGAGTGATTTCCTGCTGTTAGACATCATCATGTCATGCCTCGGGTTTTGGGAGGGTTTCCTTTATAAATAGGCTCACTTCCCCCATCTGCTTATTCTATCCCGTCCGTACCTTCTTCTTCATCGTCTTCTTCCTTGCGCACTGAAGGTCCCGAGCTCCACCTCCATTGTTGCGTCGAGTTTTTTTTTCTTCGGCGGCTTGCGAAGAAAGGACTAGGGTCATGCCACTCCCGCACGCTACTCGAGTAAGTCTTCATCTCCTCCCTCTCTGTACGGTTGTGTTGCCAGTCGCCATTGTTGCGGATCTTGAATCTCTTACCGTTTCGATAATCTGAGGTAGTTTAGTGGTAGACCTTACTGTGCATGCTTGATAAATAGGTAAGGATTCCCCATAGATCGCTCCGCTTCTATTTGTTTATTTGAAAAAATATTGTAGATCCGTAGTTCCCAACCGCTTAGTTTTTTCCGTAAACTGGAAGATCTGTTCATATTTTTTGTTGATTTTCCTGAGCCCGGTGGATCTATCTATTTCATCATAATTTGCAAAACTTGTTTGCGTAGTTGTCGTAGAGTTGATTTGGATCCGACTCCATGGATTCTAGCTAAGATCATCCTCTGCCGGTCTTAGTTTCTTTCAGTCAGTCTCTGAGTCGGCTTAGTACATATTATTTTTTACCCACTAGGTCCGACTCATATACTATGGGTAAGAAATTCGGTGCCATGAAGAGGCCGGCGGGGAAGAAGTTGCCAGTCCCAAAGCCGCTGACCCAGAGAACAACTATAGAGGCAAACTAGGCCAAGAGCCAAGTGACTCTGGAGCAATTGAATAAAATGGTGGAAGATGGAATTCTTGAGCCCCAAACTGAGATCAAGTGGCGGGTCCCTGGAAAAGAGACCCGGCCAGAGCCTAGGGAAGGCGAAGTTATTGTTTTTGCTGATCATGTGACCCGGGGATTTCATCCTCCTAGGTCCAAATTCTTCAGGAGCATGCTACACTGCTACAAGATGCACCCTCAGGACTTGATTGCCAACTCGGTGCTCAATATATGTCATTTCCAACTGTTCTGTGAAGCTTAAATGC
The DNA here is from genome assembly GCA_950022295.1 of Bromus sterilis. NCBI lineage: Eukaryota > Viridiplantae > Streptophyta > Magnoliopsida > Poales > Poaceae > Bromus > Bromus sterilis. Next base: position 242,583,804 of record OX465595.1, on the reverse strand, counting down.
ACATCAAACCGACTTTGAGTTTGTTTGCCGAGTTCTATTACTGCAATCGGCAGATTGAATATAGAAGTGGTCCGGCTTTGTAATGTGGTGGAGTTACCATTCAAAAGCGGGCCAAGTCGATCTTCCCTGCACCCAAGCTAATAAGCAAGGTGAAGGACTGGCAAATATCTTGCTTCTACTGTACTTTGGAGAATATCCAAGGTGAGCACCCCCTGCCCAACTTTCGTGAGAGTCAGTTGGTTTTCCATGATGGTTTGAATATTTTCCCCAAAGATACTCATCAAAAGAGGAATGAGATGATTATTGCTCGGATGAAGGCCCTGCTAGCTCATGGGCTTACTGGAAGAGATCTAAACAGGTGCTGGGTAGGTCGGCAAATTCAACCCCTCAGTATAAGAAATCGGCTAATGTGCGAGTATACTGGAAACGATGACTCGATGTGCTTTTCTCAGAACGAGCTTTTTCCCGAGGAGATGGTGAGGTCTTGCAAGAACTTTCTTGCGAGCTCATTGATGACCTCAAGAAAGTCGGCCTTGCTCCGTTCTATAAGGATAATCTGTCTCTACTGGTATGTCTGTCGTTACATATTCCTTTGTCACGATTTTTTGTTCAAGTGTTTTGATCTTTCGACTTCTTTGTTTCAAGGAGATGACCCATGGTGGAACACTGGTCAGGATCTTGAGGCTAGTGCTAAGAGTCCGAGTCATACGGTAAGAGTCGGATAATCTTCCTTTTTTGTGGCGCACTTCTTCTCCTTACCTATTTTGTTCTCTATAAGAGGACTCAGACGATCATGAAAATGCACATGAGGATGAGGAAGTGGAACAGGACAAGGTTCCTCCTGTTGAAGCCGACTCTCAAAAATAGAGTCAGAATGTGGATCCACTGGTATATGTCTTTGCCAGCTTCTTATGATTTTGTTTGGTAGGATTTTTGTGTCCTTTATATTCTTTCTTCGCGCAGGCACAAGGTCCAAAGAGGCATACCCGTAGTACTGACTCGGTGGACCCTCTTATGGTTCTTCAAAATGAGCCTCGACGTGTTCGAAGCAAGGCTACTGATGCGTCAACTCCTTCCCGTAAGTCGGAAGGTCTCAAGGATGAGCATCCACAAGCCGTCAACTCTTCTTCTGAGGGATCATATGTCCAAGCATCTTTCCCTATCAACTTTGGGTAAGTACCTTTATGGTAATGCTAGATTATCTGTATATGTGTGTTCTCTGACGAGTTATGTCTTTTCTTTGAGCAGCGCTCGAATTGACCCCAAGGACCTGGCCGACTCTGAAGTAGTGAAAGAGTCAACTGGTTTTCCTGGAAGTTTACCAGAAACTCTCTTTTCTGAGGAATTGAAGAAGGATGGCTTGAATGAGTCGAGTCCTTCGGGTCTCTACAAGGATACTTCTCCTGTTGCTAGTGCCGAGAAGCCGGAGACTCAACCTGAAAGGGTTGAGGTTGCTCCCAGTTCCAAGCCGACTCCTTATGTGGAGAACGTGGTTGTGGATGATGAAGTGATGATCACAGGAACTCACCATGGCATCCCACCGGCTCAGACAATCTTGGCGAAAGTTTTGGATGGTAAGGAGCAGGTGGTGAGTCGGCCACGTGAGTTGATTTCTGAGAAGACTTCTCTTGAAGATTTGTACAGGCAATCATTGGTTTGTACTACTGAGCAACATAGCATAGTCCTTCAGCTCCGTCAGCGCTATGAGGTATTTTTATTTGTTTCTCACTATGCTGTCTTTGTTGTTGTGTATCTGTAGCCCCCATAAACTGGCATGGTTTGTTGAAGGTCATGCCGGGTTATGTAGAAATCAAGTTTTTTCCTATCATAAGTTGGTATATCAGTTTTTTTAGCTGTAGCCCCCATGAGTTGGTGAGATATGATTATATCTCGCCTGGTTATAGATGTTTTGAAGATGTAGCCTCCAAGTAGATGGTTAGGCGATGTTGTCTAAGTATATACTTAGTCATATCTTTTGTTTTGTCAGCCTATTACTCTGAAAGCCGGCAATGATGGTGTTCAACTTGAAGAAAACTATAGAGCCGAGTTGGCCAAGCGCGAGAAAGCTGAAAAGGAAGTCGATCGTCTCCTTGATGAGTTAAAGAAAAAAGATGAGGAACTGAATCAGGAAAAAGCCGACTTGGCTGAAGTTGAGAGTGCCTTTACAAAGGTATGTGATGACATGACGGCTCAACGTAATATGGCCGAGAAAAAGTTGGAGTCGGCTGAGAAAAAGCTGGAAACATTGAAGGGCAGCATCAACCGACTCGTGTCAGCAATTTTTGGTAAGTCGGAAAGACCTTTTGTTACTCTCTGTTTCCCTGACTCTCGTCGTAGTCTGGCTGACTTTGTTTTGCTTGTATTTTTGCAGGCAAGGAGCATGATATTGTGATGAAGTCACCTGCAATGAAGTTGACCTGTACTTTTGCCATTGTCAAGCAGCTGTTCGAGGGTGCCTGTAAGTCCATAGGTGCAACTTAGCCGAAGCCCCCGAGCATGAAAAGAGTGACTGATATGATGGGGCCACTTTCTGTTGTTTCTGAATGGGTGAAGCTCAGAAAGCGCTTGGCTTGTTGTATGGGTGTGATGCGAGTTCTAGAGCTCGCCAAAGCCTATCATCCCAGTCTAAAGCCGGAAATGTTGGCTGCCGGCTTCCCCGAGTTCAAGGATGATAATTCTAAGTTCACCAAGGAGGATCACACCAACGTTCGCAGAGAGACTCACTCGGCCGCCACTAAGATAGCTGATGGGATGGATCTGGCTTATTTGGAAGCCAGCTATGATGATACCAACAAGAGGCACCGAGTCGATCTGCCTTCTGCAACCGAGTTTGCTCTTCTTCTATCCCCAAAGAAAGTTATAGAGCCGGCAGGTTCTGTTGAGATGACTTCAGGTGCGGAAGAAGACGAGCTGAAGATGGATGACATCTCTGATGCAGACTTGGTTGAGATGTGTAATGTCCTTATGTCATCTGTAGGTGGTGCCGGATCATCGTTGCAAGGCAAATCCGGTGATCAAGCGTAGGCTCATATGCGACCAACTTTAGAAAACTTTATGATACATTTGATACGGCCGTAGTGTCGAGTTTGTAATATTTGGAAACATGTCCCGTGGCTTGTGACCAGTGTCTTGGTCAAGTACTTTTATGCTATTTTGCCTCGGATTTGCCTTGTGGCCTTTGAATGCTGATCTTTTATGGCACAAATCGGCTTTATTCCTTGGGCGCTTGTCCCTTCGCTTGTCGACTCATAATGATCGTTTTTTGACATAGCATGATTTGGCTAAGTTTACGCCTTTTGAAGAAAGCCGGCCTCTGTACCTTAGCTTGTCACGGTTGTAGCCAATTGTCCTAGGCAGAAGAGTCGGTGTGTGTGCCATGATGCCAAACCTTTGATAAGGAATTTTTTGAAGTGTTACTCCCCAAGAGTTGGTGTATTCATCTGTGTGCTGTACCGAGTCTTTGTTTGAGAAGGAACTTTGAAGTGTAGTCCCCATGAGTCAGTATATGCATATGGGTGCTTTGCCGAGTCACATAGGTCTAACTTATAAGAAAACTTGTTATAAGAACTGAAAATGTAGGATGATGTTTGAATGCAAAGATGGATATGCAACGGCTAGTAGAAGCCGACTTAGACCTCATCTTCTCGTGTTGAGAGAGATTATTGGTTCAGGAGTCGAAACTTCTCTGTAAAACCGACTTATATGACTAGCGTGCCCGACTTTTAAGACTAAACTTGATAGGCGCTTTATGCAAGCCCCCCAGGTTTAGACTGACCCGGTTTGCGTTAGTCATATGAGCTTGAGTCATACAGGTCGAGCGGCGTGTGTAACAGCGCAGAAGCAATTTTATATTCCAAGTTGTAATTTGGCTTTCATGAATGGCTTTGAAACTTGTTATGATGCAAGAGGATGTTATTCCATGTGATGATTTTAAATTCCAAGGACTTTTGGGTTCATTTGAATTGCTTTTGAATTCAATTTGGATGGCTAAAGAAAGGTGTTGGATGAATTTACCCATGTGCATGTGTGCTCCCCTACACCCCAAAGTTGGCATAGCTCAACCTTTCCCCTTCCCAAGCATTTCAAAAACCTTGCACCATTTTTGGCCCCTCCAAAAATGTGGGCCACAGTTCAAAGTGAATTTGAATTTCAAATGGCCTCACATTTTAGTTGCTCTAAAATTGGCCAAGACATTTTTATAAAATGGGCAATATTGCAAGGGTCCAAAAAAATATTTTTATATGTTTTTATCTGTTGTGGTTTGCCCCCAACAATTCTTGGGATTTCTCTGTTTTGATAAATGGAAAATCCCCATTTCTTTTTTTTTCTGGAGACAGAGGACCTGCCAGGCCCAGCCCAGCAAGCCATTCCCTCCTTCCCAGCAGCCCAGCCATCCCGCGCCAGAGAAGCGGTACGCGGGGGAAGCGACGGACGCTGGATCAAGATCGGAGGGGCCTCACACTTCGCCTTTACAGCATGGACAAGGTCCCCCACTCTCTCTCTCTCACAGACGGCGAGGGCGTCGACGTCGATGCCCGTCGACGTGGCCAGGGGGCCCTACTCCTTTATATTCCGACCCCAATGCCTCCCAGGAACCCTAGGGTTCCTTTTCCCCCACCATTTACTCCTCGCCGCCGCCAGGATGTGAGTTGCTCTTCCTCCCTGTTCCGCCTGAATTCCGGTGAGCACCCGAGAAATTCACCGCCGTCGCGTCTTGTCGATTTACGTGCGTTCGTTTGCACGGTTCCTACGCTCACCTTTCTCCGTTTCCGTGCTCAGGTTAACGTTTCGTGGAGCTATTCGACCCCTCGACGACGAAGGCCTCCACGGGATCGTCTTCTTCGTCGATGGCCGCCTTCCTCTTCTCATACAGGGACTTGCGCTCGTCAATGGCCTCCCCTGGGTGAGCTCCTCGACACCCCTTTTCCTCTGTTGCGTATAGCTTAGCTCTCGCGCCGCGTAGTTTCCTGTTTACGTCCGCTACACCTCGTCGCCGGCGTTCTCCCGTGCTCGCCGAGCCCATAGCATGTCACGGGTGTGCGCGTGCGTGTTTTAGGTGCACTCTGGACACGCCTTTGGTCGCTAGGATTCGCCTTGCGTGCCTCTTTCCTTAGGAACTCGCCGCCTGTCTAATAGTTCAGACAGCCGAGCGCTGCCGGCTTCTTCAGAGGAGCATAGCCTCACCGTGGCCTAGCTAGTGCCCGTGTCCAGTGAGGTGCGCGTTCCTGGAGGTGCCATCTAGCCAACGCAGTTGCCCGTGTCGTCGACGATGAGCCCTAGCTCACGCTAGCCTCACCGGAAGTTGTAGGTTTCCGCCGAGGTTGTCTGAAGATTTGTCGTCAGAGAGCAATGCGCCGCCGTGTTCTTCTCCGGTGAGGCACGGGTCACCTGGACCTCTGCAAGAGGGGGATCTGGCTGGCAACAAGGCGTGGATGTCCCAGCTCTCTGTTGAGCTTGGGTTGCACGAGGTTGGTCGGAATGCTCGCCGAGTTGTCTGTCGACGGCGAGATGCAGAGAAGGTGTAGGTGTTGGGTTCAGGTTCAGAGAAGGGGCAGGGCAAGGTTAACTTGCATGCATGTGCTATGCTGTCCAGCACACTTCCATAGCCCGACTGGTAGGGAGACGTGCCTCTCTTTTGTGACATCGGGGGTTCGAGTCCCCTGGGCACAGGTTGCCCCCCCCCTTTTTTTGCTTCTTTTCCTTTTATTTTTATTTTGGCCCCAAATGGCTTTGCCACATATTATATATGAAAATGGGGTATAAAAATTGAAGGAATATCATGGTGCATTCCTTTTTCTGTTTTGAGCAATAGAAAAATGGAGTCATGTGTAGATCACTTTTTCACCATAGAGTTTTTTGAGCAATGTTGGTGCACTTCACCATGTTGTTTTCCTCCACTGTTTTGGGGGGCACAGTGAGGTGTTGCTTTGAACATGTGGTACTGGTTGGGGTTGTTTGACAAAAGGTGCAATAAGTAAGCAAGCAATTCACCACCACATCATTTTGTTCTCTTTCTTGCATGTGTGGATTTGGGTCTCCCCTTGGTGGGTACAACCAATCCTTTCATGCACTAGTCGCTATGTGATGCACATAGTAACCAGCTTGGCAATCCAAGTTTTCTTCCATCTTGTTTCCTTGTCTAGTGCAATGTCATGAACATACTGTGATATGAGAGTGACTTGTCTTCCTGTTTTCTTCTTTGATACTTCCCTGAGCGTCTACCCTTGTCGACACCTTTTAGTCTCCGGAATCGAGTAGTTTACTTCACGTTGTTCATGCATTGTTTTATCATTTTTCCATGTCATGTTGCCATATCACTTACACCAAATGCTAAGGCTATGACCAAAGCCATAATAACTTAACAAATGCATATGGAGTTGTTGACGTGTCGTCACCACCTTCATTTAAATTGACTAGCTAGGGTCATACCATGATATAAACTTGAACATGCAACCATGCTTGTGCATCTTGATCCCAATGCTTATTTGTGGTGTTTCTCTTTGCCGGTACCGTACATTAGAGCCTGAGATTGACGAGGAGACCTACGTGGAGCTGTCCAACACCGAGCCCGAGGACCCTGCTACGTCTGCTCCGTCGACTACTTACCCAGGCAAGGGGGTTTATATACCATTCCTTATAGCTTTCAGCTCGCTTGCCTAGCTGTATTTAGAAAGGTTGTTTGATCCTACCACCATATACTTGAGCCTCCCAACTAAACCCAAATAGCCATGCCCCCACCTCCTAGCAAAACCTTGTTTGGCTATGTACCATGCTTGCTTAACCATTTCTTAGTATGTGTAGGCCCTTTACCTGCTGCTATACCCATTGCTGCTTGGTGGATTATCATGCTATTATCAGAAATTGGTTGATATTTATCAATATGATGTTAACTTATATTTGACGAAGTGTGAAAGACCGAGCTGTTCGTGCCAGGTGTTTTGTTTCATTCGAGTCACCTAGGATCCGAGTTCCGGGTATTCGACCCCTGAAATTTTTTTTTTTTTTTTTTTGGAAATCACCCTCTTCTACGTACGACAAAAGATTGGTGAAATCCGACTCTAATCAACTCAAAACTATTCTGGCTACGGAGATATCAGGAACCGTACTGATGGTGGAACTCAAGTCGGACTCGTGAGACGTGGTGGTGTATATGGACTCTGCTTGGCGGAACGTGGTGGTGTATCTGGACTCGGATTGGCGGAACGTGGTAGGATGACTACTGGTGCGGCGGCGACGTGGCAAACTGTGATCAGAACTCGAAACTCTAAGGGAACTAGACGCTAAGATCAGCAACTCGACACAACCCGCAAATTCAACAATGCAAACTACTGTAAAGAAAACTGGACAAAGGCTCGGACTGTTTTGGGACGTGATGATCTAACCCTAATTTTTTTTTGTTGGCTTTTTCGTGGACTGTAGGTATGAAGAACAGAACCAATCTAGACTACGAAAACTGGTAAATCTCACCGAGCAACCTGGAAATCTGATACCACTTGATAGAGGCGAAGGTGTCCCGATGTTTCGATGAGATGGTGGAGATCGATTATGGTGGAGGCGACTTTCACGATCCGACTACGAACGTGCGAAGACGTTGCGCCTTAGCGATCGCTAAACCAACTCCGAGAGGTTATTGATCCCGCGGATGCACGATCAACCTGACCACGAAGGTCTAATTCCTGCAAGCAATCGAAGAACAAGCAAGAACTAAGAATTGCAATCTGGATATTGCGAATATAAGATGAATGATTACGAAAGTTGGGGTTCCAATGAGGTCTTGGCCTGGTCGGATGACACAAACGAAGAGCTCGAAGTTGCGGCTATGGCTAACTTGTATCTAATTAAAACCCAAGTCTAAACGACGCCCTAAGGGCTGTATATATGGGGGAACAGAGGGGATTTTCGTGACCCCTTGGAGGTGGGGTCCGAAAACAACCCTAACTCGGTTTCCCCACACATACGGACTCTAAAAACAGCCTATAATGTGGTATTTCGAAATTACATGGGCCCAGCCCAATATTAAGGTGACGCAACACCTATAATTGCTCTTGGACGAAAATAATGAAGTGGCATCTCGTGTATTCCGTCCAAGCCTTCATGCATGCCTTATGGTGGCTTCAACGTGCGAAAATCCCCACTGGAAGCTCCACTGTACTTTCCCCCGCGCGCACCTTCTTCTCCATTCTTGATCCCGCTCCAATGACCATCCTTCTTGTCCATGCTAGGTCCTTCATTCATAACCAAAACAAAAGTATCTAATTTAGGCAGCATCATATGTTCATGAAAAATAGAAGGATTCGCAAGAAACGAAAGTACCTGATAATTTAGTTGACGTGCACGTGCTCTAGTAACTGGTCCAGTATGTGTAGTTGGTGAGGGTATGGGTGTAACATTAGTAGGGATGTCCTCATCAGGGTCCCCTTGTCTTACCTACCTAGCTACAAACAGTTCTAGTGGTGGCCCGAGCTGATTTTACCATTTGAAACTCGTGTGTGTGTCTGGTTAGCGCTCGAGCAGAATTTAAAACAACTCGGGCCAGCGAGGACAGAGTTCCCTTGTTGGTTCACCCTTGGAAGCTAGGGGTCTTCCCACAGTGATGGGTTAGTTACCCCGACCTCGTCTAGACGGTAGAGGCCGATTCAAGAGCGCGACCGGCTTTTGAGTTGGATGTCGACTCACAGGGGCCACCCGGAATTGTGCGTTGTTAGTTAGAGGGACTCTGACATTCCGGAGTTTCAGGCGCCTTCACCCGCCAAGCGGAAACCGGTTGTACATGTGAAGCTTATAATGGGAAGTTGGTACACCCCTGCAGGGTTAAATATTTTCGAAAATCCGTTTCCGCGGTTATGGACGACTCAGAACCTACGTCTTGTTCATAGAATAACATGAACATAATCATGCTTATAAAATTGCCAACGTGTGAGTTGCCTTGATTGCTCTTCTTCGTCCGGAGCGACAAAGAGGGGACAAGGTTGTGTTATGTTTGACGTAAGTAGGTGGAATAGAGCCTTATTGATGCGATCATCAATGGATTCTTGGATCTTTCCTTACTCTACTTAGATCGTTAGCCACTTATATATGCTAGTGCGGCTGCTACCTCAACCACCATCCTTTCCTTACCGTGAGAAGTTAGTTATACTGTATTGATATATACTCACCCCTTGCATTTTCTTTAACGCTATGTACAAACGTTTGGGCCTGGGCCCTCAGACTACTACTTCGACACTAGCACCGGCAAGTACTTCGTGGAGGTTCCGCCGGAGGACGACGACGACGACTTCGCTTAGTAGGCCTGCAGTTTGGTTTCGACGATCCGCGGGTGGACGACATGTTTTGTGCGCAACCCTCTCTAGGTCCATTTGGATCTTGACCGTACCCGGTCGTGTATGTCTTCTTCATGATATTATGATGTACTGTTTGATCTTATGATCTCTGAGATGATGTAATAAATACCAGTGGTGAGTGTATGCCCTGGACCTGTGTATTCTATGTCTTAGTTATTGTTCATGCTTCATTTACCTGTTGTCGAGAATCCGATTGCGATACGAGTGCGAGTATCGTGCATCGGTAGCCACTTATGCGCTTCTATCTCAGGTCGGACGCGAAAGCGACTAACTCGAGATAATACCGCATCGGGGGCTTTACAACTTGGTATCAGAGCAGGACTGACTGTAGGACCCCTTACTGGCCGAAGTCGAGTCTAGAAACTATTTTGTAGTTACGAAGGAAAAATCGGAGAGTAGGAACTCTTTCTTTTTCTTCTTACCCCACCCTCCCACCCCTTTTTCCGTGAGGAAGTGAAATGTTGTTTTTCTCTCTGCAAATTATCCTTCCAAAACCAATCTAGGTTCTCGTTTACATGGGGCTCTGATTCCTCTATAATCTTTTGCTAGCGATGAGGAGGGTTGGCATACGTTGAGAATACTGTGCCGCCACTTCGGTTTGACAGCTCCACCTCGCTTACGGCGTACCTCAGGTGAAACTCCTATACAGGGATGGTTGGCATCGTATGGATGTGGTTCCTCCCCCTATAGGAGACCACTTCGGCGGGCCGCTCAGGGAAGATGTCTCAACATTCAGGTCTTCAACCACTCGTATATATTGTTGTGTGCTCGCTAGCAGATTATTATCTTGGATTCGGATGATCTCGGTTTGGGGATTCCAGTAGCACCTAGCTTTCGTACTTTCTGGGTTAACCTTGGTGGATGTTCGGCTTTCGGCTTCCTCATACCTCGTGAGGAAGTTTTGTTGTCAATATTATTTTATCTTCTCGTTTCATCAATATTTCTGCCATGTTCTCATAAGTGTTCCTTTATACAGGATGTCGAGAGGGAACATGCCGCCGCCGGAGAACCCTATGCTTGGGGAGGCTGTGGCCGCAGTGGCTCAGGGCACGACTGCGATCTTACAGATGCTCCAGAACCAGACCGCCCAGAGGAACGATCGACCACAGCACACAACCTTGCAGCAGTTCCTCGCTATCAACCCCCAGGATCTCTGAGGCTCGAGACCCGCTAGAGGCGGATGATTGGCTGCCAGAGATTACAAAGCACTTCAGCGCAAACACCGCCAGGCCAGTCGACTACGTCACCTTCGCCTCCTTCCAGCTTCAGGTTGTAGCAGGCAGCTGGTACACTACCTACAAGGCCAACAGAGGTGATGCTCTGATCACTTGGGAGAATTTCGTTAGATACTTCAGAGCAGCGCATATTCGGAGTGGCTTGATGGACATGAAGCGAGAGGAGTTCCTGGCTTTGAGACAGGGTGAGAGGTCAGTCCAGGAGTACAACCTAGCCTTCGTCAGGCTCGCCAGGTATGCTCCTGAGGAGGTCTCCATAGAGGCCAAGCGGATTGCCAGGTTCCACGGGGGTCTCAACACATATATCAAGTACGGACTCACCCAGTGCAACCCTACGCTGTTCTCATAGTTCATGGATTCAGCTATCCGTCAGGAGTCATCCAAGGCCGAGTGGGACGTAGACAGAAAGCGTCAGAGGGAATACAGCTCCGCAACGATTGTCCACAAGAAGGCGAAGACTTGGGTCACAGAGGCACCACCACAGAGACAGCAGTTCTAGCCGAGGGGGGCACTTGTCCGCACTTTTGCCCGCTGTAACAGCCCAGAAGAAATTTTATATTCGAAGTTGTAATTTTGCTTTCATCAATGGCTTTGAAACTTTTTATGATGCAAGAGGATGTAATTCCATGTGATGATTTCAAATGCCAAGGAGTTTTGGGTTCATTTGAACTGCTTTTGAATTCAATTTGTATGGCTAAAGAAAGGTGTTGGATAAATTTACCCATGAGCATGTGTTCTCCCCTAAACCCCAAAGTTGTCATAGCTCAACATTTCCCCTTCCCAAGCATTTCTAAAACCTTGCACCATTTTTGCCCCCTCCAAAAATGTGGGCCACAGTTCAAAGTGAATTTGAATTTCAAATGGCCCCACATTTTAGTTGCTTTAAAAAATTTCAAGCCATTTTTATAAAATGGGAAATATTGCAAGGGTCCAAAAACATATTATTATATGTTTTTATCTCTTGTGGTTTGCCCCCAACAATTCTTGGGATTTCTCTGTTTTGATAAATGGAAAATCCCCCTTTTTTCTAGAGACAGAGGACCTGCCAGGCCCAGCCCAGCAAGCCATTCCCTCCTTCCCCGCAGCCCAGCCAGCCCGCGCCAGCAAAGCGGTACACTGGGGAAGCAACGGCCGCTGGATCAAGATCGGATGGGCCTCACACTTCGCCTTTACATCGTGGACAAGGTCCCGCCCCCTCTCTCTCTCACAGCCGGCGAGGGGGTCGACGTGGCCAGGGGGCCCCCCTCCTTTATATTCCGACCCCAGTGCCTCCTAGGAATCATAGGGTTCCTTTTCCCCCACCATTTCCTCCTCGCCGTCGTCAGGTTGCGATTTGCTCTTCCTCCCTGTTCCGCCTGAATTCCGGTGAGCACCCGAGCAATTCGCCGCCGTCACGGCTTGTCGATGAACGTGCGTTCGTTTGCGCGGGTCCTACGCTCACCTTTATCCGTTTTCGTGCTCAGGTCGACGTTTGGTGGAGAGATTCGACCCCACGACGACGAAGGCCACCGCGGGATCATCTTCTTCGTCGACGGTCGCCTTCCTCTTCTCGTCCAGGGACTCGCGCTCGTCAACGGCCTCCCCTAGGTGAGCTCCTCGATGCCCTTTTCCTCTGTTGCGTATAACTTAGCTCTCGCGCCGCGTAGTTCCCTTTTTACGTCTGCTAGGCCTCATCGTCGGCGTGCTCCCGTGCTCGCCGAGCCCATGGCATGCCACGGCTGTGCGCGTGCGTTTTCCAGGTGCGCTCTGGACACGCCTTTGGCCGCAAGGAGTCGCCTTGCGTGCCTCTTTCCTTAGGAACTCGCCGCCTGTCTGAAAGTTCAGACAACCGAGCGCCGCCGGCTTCTTCAGAGGAGTGTAGCCTTGCCGTGGCCTAGCTAGTTCCCATGTCCAGTGAGGTGCGCATTCCTGGAAGTTCCAGCTAGCCAACGCAGTTGCCCGTGTCGTCTCCGATGAGCCCTATCTAACGCTAGTCTCGCTGGAAGTTGTCTGTTTCCCCCGAGGTTGTCTGAAGATTTGTCGTCAGAGAGCAGTGCGCCGCCGTGTTCTTCTCCGGTGAGGCACGGGTCACCTGGACCTCTGCAAGAGGGGGATCTGGCTGGCATCAAGGCGTGGATGTCCCCTCTAACCTTCAGGTCTCTGTTGAGCTCGGGCTGCACGAGGTTGGTCGAAATGCTCGCCGGGTTCTCTGTCGACGGCGAGATGCAGAGCAGGTGTAGGTGTTGGGTTCAGGTTCAGAGAAGGGGAAGGGCAAGGTTCACTTGCCTGCATGTGCTATGCTGTCGAGCACACTTGCATAACCCGAATGGTAGGGAGACGTGCCTCTCTGTGGTGAGATCGGGGGTTCGAGTCCCCCTAGGCACAGGTTGCCCCCCCTTTTTTTTGCTTAATTTCCTTTTATTTTTCTTTTGTCCCTAAATGGCTTTGTCACATATTATATATGAAAATGGGGTAGGAAAATTCAAGGAATATCATGGTGCATTCTTTTTTCTGCTTTGAGCAATAGAAAAATGGAGTCATGTGTAGATCACTTTTGCCCCATAGAATTTTTTAGAAATATTGGTGCACTTCACCATGTTGCTTTCCTCCACTGTTTTTGTGGCACATTGAGGTGTTGCTTTGAATATGTGGTGTTGGTTGGGGTTGTTTGACACAAGGTGCAATAAGTAAGCAAGCAATTCACCACCACATCATTTTGTTCTCTTTCTTGCATGTGTGGATTTGGGTCTCCCCTTGGTGGTTACATCCAATCCTTTCATGCACTAGTTTCTATGTGATGCACATAGTAACCAGCTTAACAATTTAAGTTTTCTTCCATCTTGTTTCCTTGTCTAGTGCAATGTCATGAACATACTGTGATATGAGAGTGACTTGCCTTCCTGTTTTCTTCTTTGATACTTCCCGGGGTGTCTACCCTTGTCGACACCTTTCAGTCTCCGGAATCGTGTAGTTTACTTCACGTTGTTCATGCATTGTTTTATGATCTTTCCATGTAATGTTGCCATGTCACTTACACCAAATGCTAAGGCTATGACCAAAGCCATAATAACTTAACAAATGCATATGGAGTTGTGGACGTTTCGTCACCACCTTCATTTAAATTGACTAGCTAGGGTCACACCATGATATAAACTTGCACATGCAACCGTGCATATGCATCTTGATCCCAATGCTTATTTGTGGTGTTTCTCTTTGCCGGTACCGTACGTTGGAGCCTGAGCTTGCCGAGGAGACCTACGTGGAGCTGTCCGGCACCGAGCCCGAGGACCCAGCTACGTCTGCTCCGTCGACTACTTACCCAGGCAAGGGGGTTTATATATCATTCCTTATAGCTTTCATCTCGCTTGCCTAGCTGTATTTAGAATGGTTGTTTGATCCTACCACCATATACTCGTGCCTCCCAATTAAACCCAAATAGCCATGCCCCACCTCCTAGCAAAACCTTGTTTGGCTGTGTACCTTGCTTGCTTAACCATTTCTTAGCATGTGTAGGCCCTTTACCTGCTGCTATACCCATTGCTGCTTGGTGGATTATCATGCTATTATAAGAAATTGGTTGATATTTATTAATATGATGTTAACTTATATTTGACAAAGTATGAAAGACCGGGTTGTTCCCGCCAGGTGTTTTGTTTCATTCGAGTCACCTAGGATCCGAGTTCCGGGTATTGGTTCTTTGATTGAGCGTGCCTAATCGTGTGTGGGATGCTATGGGGTCCCCTTGTCTTACCTACCTAGCTACAAACAGTTCTAGTGGTGGCCCGAGCTGATTTTACCATTTGAAACTCGTGTGTGTGTATGGTTAGCGCTCCAGCAAAATTTTAAAACAACTCGGGCCAACGAGGACAGAGTTCCCTTGTTGGTACACCCTTGGAAGCTAGAGGGCTGCGCACATTGATGGGTTAGTTACCCGACCTCGTCGAGATGGTAGATATCGATTTGAGAGCGCGGACGGCTTTTGAGTTGGATGTCGACTCACCGGGGCCACGCGGAATTGTGCGTTGTTAGTTAGAGGGACTCTGACGTTCCAGAGTTTCAGGCGCCTTCGCCCGCCAAGAGGAAATCGGACGTACATGCGAAGCTTATAATGGGCAGTTGGTACACCCCTGCTGGGTTAAATCTTTTTCAAAAGCCGTGTCCGCGGTTATGGACGACTCAGAACCTACGTCTTGTTCATTGAATAACATCAACATAATCATGCTTATAAAATTGCCAATGTGTGAGTTGCCTTGATTGATATTCTTCGTCCGGAGCGACAAAGAGGGGACAAGGTTGTGTTATGTTTGACGTAAGTAGGTGGAATAGATCCTTATTGATGCGATCATCAACGGACTATTGGATCTTTCCTTACTCTACATAGATCGTTAGCCACTTATATATGCTAGTATGGCTGCAACCTCAACCACCATCCTTTCCTTACCGTGAGAAGTTAGTTATACTGTATTGATATATACTCACCTCTTGCATTTTCTTTCACGCTATGTACAAATGTTTGGGCCCTCAGACTACTACTTCGACACTATCACCGGCAAGTACTTCGTGGAGGTTCCGCCGGAGGACGACGACGACGACTTCGCTCAGTAGGCCTGCAGTTGGGTTTCGACGATCCGCGAGTGGACGACATGTTTTGTGTGCATCCCTCTCTAGGGCCATTTGGATCTTGACCGTACCCGGTCGTGTATGTCTTGTTCATGATGTTATGACGTACTGTTGGATCTTATGATCTCTGAGATGATGTAATAAATACCAGTGTCGAGTGTATGCCTTGGACCTATGAATTCTATGTCTTAGTTATTGTTCATGCTTCATTTACCTGTTGTCGAGAATCCGATAGCGATCGAGTGCGAGTATCGTGCATCGGTGGCCACTTATGCGCTTCTATCTCAGGTCGGACACGAAAGCGACTAACTCGAGATAGTACCGCATCGGGGGCCTTACAGCGTGGGTGGCCAATTCATGTATATGTCGGGATTTCTTCAGTTAAGAGTCGATGGGTGTCATCGAACTCCCCTACTTCCCCTGAATAAGTCATACACATATGGAGTTTTACATATATATGCCGGATTCTCTGTCAAGAGTCGATGAGTATCATCGAGCTCCCCGATTTGCCTAACTAAGCAATATACATGCTCAGAGCCGATAGAGGGTTGATCAAGCCCCCAGGTCTCTGAGAAAAGGTGTAAGAATATGTAATTGATGCAATATGATGCAATATGTATGATGCAATGTATTTAATCAATGTGAGAGGACATGCAATACGGAATTCGACTTTATGTATAAGCGTGACAAGAGCCGGTGCGACGAGAGTCGACTTTAGATGTGGCGAAAGCCTACTGCGATGAAGATCGACTTTATGGCGAGAGCCTGTTTGCGATGTTAATCGACTTTATGGGGAGAGCCTGTTGCGATGAAAAATCGACTTTGCGCTAGATACAGCAATAGCCTATTTGCGAGGAAAGTCGACCTTTTATGTTAAATATGGCGATAGCCTAATGCGATGAAAATCGACTTGTATATTAGATATGGCGATAGCCTGGTGCGATGAAAATTGACTTATATTGAGGACAAGAAATTAAGGTTCGACTCTTATTGTGGACGGGTCTATTGGGCCGCCCTCATGCTGGTTTTCCTTTTAGATGTTTTCCTCAACTAGGCGTCTGTAATCTTGCATGAAGTAGTATTGATCCCAGGTATGATTGGCAGGGTAGCCAGGTTTGGAGTGCTTTGGGCAAGCTTCTTGCGTGGCGTTCCCACAGTCCCGATATTTTACTTCCTGCTGTGATGGTTGTTCGTAGCTCTGGGAATAATTGTCACCGTGTTTTTGCAGGTTGCTCCTGCGCTTTTTATTGCACGTCCGGCTTTGGCGTGGGATCCCCCCATATCTGGCTTCATTAGACTCGGCATAGCTGACGACAGCATCTACGAGCCGTCTCAGGTCTTCGTCTACCTCCTTTATGCGCTTTAGTGCATTTGTTATAGGTGTAATTGTTGTGAGAGTCGGTCTTGAGATTCTACGATATTTTGGTGTTCCCAAACTATCTCTTTTTGCAGCCTCGTGGTTTTTTCCTGGTATTACTCTAGTTCCTGGTCAGAGTCGATTCTGTTCCGGCCCAATCGCTGCCACACGTTGATGGTTTGCATGCCCGAATCGTCTGATGGATTCTGGGTGTCATCGGCTTTGTAGTTTTCATAAGCCGGGCTCCTATCTTCTGAGGAGTGTCATCGTATACGAGTATCTGTTGTGTAGACGGTTCCTTCCCGAGGGGATTTGAGGTAGGGAGAATCTGGATTGTACTCCTCTGGGTCAGATCCGAGTCCACCTTTTTTAACTGATCGGATCGACCTCGTGTCTTCATACTGTTCCTCTTGTTGGTATGAGTCGGCATTAGAAAGATTTGTTGTGTCGTCGTGAGTCGGGATCTCAACGGCGTGTTTCGGCTCTGGAGACCCACCAATGAATTCTATGATGGCATGGTGGGGATTCGTCCTTTGCCGACTCATACCGTGTGAGTCACTTATTTGCTGATAGGTGACTCCTGCGTTTTTCAGGCCTTAGGGCATGGCGGAAAGCCTGGTCGAGTTCTCCTTGAAGGCTTCAGGATCCGGTTCTAGTTCGGATCTGTCCGTTTGACCGATGAAGATGTGAATAGATCCAATCTGGACCCGATATCCTGACTCAATGGAATCGGCTTCGGGGCCCAAAGTTGAGTCGTCGATGCAGATTTTTCCGCGCCGGCTTCTGGTGACCCATCTAGCGATGAATACCTCCATGCCTTGCAGAGCTCTCTCCAGAATCTCAACACCTGCATGCGCAGGCCCCACGGTGGGCGCCAACTGTCGTGCGAAAGTCACGGCAGATGTCCGAAGAGTTGAACTTGACATGGGACCTTTGCTGCGAGCTGAATACGTGGAGAGAGTCGACATGGATAAGTGAGTCGGTGATTTACCAAGGTTTCAGACCCTCTTTGTCTCGAGGTAGAAGCCTACTCCTGCTTCTTATTATTGCTGGTTCCGACTCCTTGAATAGAAGAGTCAGAGAATCGATTACAAGAGAGTTAGTTCGCAACCTTAGTCTCGAGGAGATCTAGGTTACGCCGAAAGTGTCTAGTCCTATCTTGGATTGAGATTTTTCTTGACCCTGGATGCCGTGGACCTCAACTTATAAAGGTGCCAGGTCCCCGGGATTCCGCGAGTCCGACTCCGACACGAGGTGGAGTCCTATTCTACTGTACAAATATGCTACGTGCTATACAAGGTATGTCAAATTCCTTCTACAGCTTCGTTCTTCTTGCTTGGCGCAGCCGGCCCGTGGCCGGGTCTTCTTTTGTGGGATTTCTTAGGTGAGTCAGCCCATAGACCTAATGCCGGGTTATGGGCTTGGTCCATCCCCCCGACAAGTACTCCAAAAAAATTATTTACTACCTGCTGTTCTATTTTTCACAGATTCTGCCACGTTTTTCCTTTCCTCACTTTTGCAAACCTTAGGTTTGCTTTTTGTTTGAAAAAATATTTTCGCAATCTTGAGAAATAGTAGCTCTTAAAGAATATCTTTTTTTCCAGTAGATTAAACTTATTTTATTAAGGGTACTAACCTCTCTAATCAGCTTATGATGAATTATTTATGAAGGGAGTTTTGAAATGTATGAGGGAAGATGATGAAAGAAGATCCGGGAGTGTCAAACGCTCAAGCTTGGGGATGCCCCCATGCATCCCAAATAAATATTCAAGGAGACTCAAGCATCTAAGATTGGGGATTCCGCCGTGCATCCCCTTCTCCATCAACAATCACCAATTCTTCCTCCGTCTCACTATATTTTTATCACTTCATGAGTTATGTGCTATGCTTGGAGCGTCTCGCTCTTTTAGTTTTCTTTAGCTTTGTTTGCTGTTCATAACAAGTTAGAACCCAGCTTACTTTGTGTGGGAGAGAAACACGCTCCACTTCAAACTAGAACACATCATAGGATTTTCATGATTATCTTTCTTCTGTTTTGTGTTCTTTATCTTTTCGTAGCTGTTGCCATGTTTAGCTCTTAGTTTTCCTGTTTATCTTTCTCAAGAGCCTTAGCTTTTGTCGAGTTTGCTGCTGGAACTCTCTTTAGTTTTCATGTTTATCTTGGTAAGAGAGTTGGTTGGTGCACTGAGTTATGTCTTGTCTTGAAGTAGGCAATTGAGGTTGCTATTCAATTGTAGTAGTAACTTGCAATAGTTTTGAGGTAGTGTTGTGAGTAATATTTGAACTTTTGGTGTCAAGAGCTCTAGCCCTATTAGTGATAGGTGTCATATTTTGGGCAATCTGTGTTTATTCCCAGAAACTACAAAACTAGTTGAGAACTCTAGCTACTAGATGGATCACTAATCTTTGGAGGGATCATATATTAGAGTACATTCACGTACCATGAGTCGAGGATGCGCAAGGATAACCAAACCCCCATAAACTCCTCCTCGGGGTACTTGTCTCTTTGTGAACCTCCTTATTAGATTGAAAGTTACCGATAATAAGTGCATGAGTTCTTCGTACTAATGTAAGTATTGAAAGTTGACACTTCCACCTCCTCATATTTGCTAGCCTCTTTGGTACCGTGCATTTCCCTCGTCTCACTCTGAGAGTTGGTGTCCACCTCGCCGGTGCATCCAAACCCTTGGCATGATACGCTCTGTCATCATAAACCTCCTTATATATTTCCTCAAAACAACCACCATACCTACCTATCAAGGCATTTCCATAGCCTTCCCGAGATATATTTCCATGCAACATCCACCTTCTCATGACTTGATCTTCATGTCATACATGTTTCTTCTACACTGGCAGAGGCATACATTTGCATACATCATGATAGCTACATCTTCTTTATGTTGAGTACCTTGTAAAGTATGAAGATCTTCTATACTTCTTGTAAAATAGAGTGTTGCCCTTAAGTGGTCAAGTGAGAGTTAAATAGAAAGAGCCATTGAGGCCAGCAAAAAAATAGAAGAAAATAGAAAAAGGATAAAAAAGAAAATTGAAAGAGAGAAAAGGGCAACACTACTATTCCTTTTGAAAGATCCACACTCATACTCCCTCTATATCTTGTAATCCATAGAGATGATCAGACATGCATATAGCTATGTGGGGACCTTCACACTTTAGAACTTGGCTTGCATATTCCAAGGATGAGCCTCCTCAAAAGAGATGTAGGTCTTCTTGAGAGAGCAAGTTGGATGCACCCCCACTAGTTCCATTGGAGAACTTTTCTTAGCTCATATGTGCATCAGTTGCATGGCAATCCCTACTTCTCACATCATATCTATCATTTGGCTTTCTCTCGCCTATGATTGCCCTCATTGATGTGAGCCTTTCACACCCTTTTTGTCTTCCTACTCCACCATACCTCTCTCTTTTCCATCCTAAGTGTCAATTCTCGTGCTTACGCTCATCCATTGCATCAGGGCTCAAAATATCAAAAGGTAGTAGATAAAATTGACTTGTACCTGGCTAGTGGTCTAGGGACGAGCCAAGATAAGATTCCAAAGAAGACTAAGTGTGAAACTTTAGTAGATTGAGTTCTCAACAAATACATATTTTTTCTCGTATTCCCATCTCCCACTTCTTGCACGCAATCACCATCTGGAGACATTCGAGTGACGGACAGCGAGAGCTCTTGCACCTATGTTCTTATGTTGCTTGTTTCAATACTAATATAGACTCTTGTCTGTTATGACTTGAATTGAATTACATACCTTGATTTTTTTACTTTCAAAGTTCTTATATGGTTGTTAGCATTTCACCACATAAATTATGCTTGTTATCATTTACCTACTCGAGGAAGAGCAAGAATTAAGCTTGGGGTTGTTGATACGTCCCAGACGTATCTATAATTTATGCTTGCTCCATGCATGTTTTGTGTGATATTGCTATGTTTTATATACACTTCCGTACACTTTTGATCATATTTGGACTAACCTATTAACTCAGTGCACCCCAGTGTCATTTCGTGTTTTCTGCTTTTTTTCTATTTCAGGTTTCCCCCGTATTAAAAATGCTCCAAAAATTCAGGAAAAATGCAATAAAAAACCAGCGTCCCGGAAGCTTCTGGAATCACCTTGGACCATGGGTCCGTGATCAGTAGCTATGTGATGTTCTCCTCCCCTCTTTGTTCTTCAGAGATTCGACCTTGTGAGCTGCCCTACATGATCAAGGCACATATGTAATTCTTTCTCCTTTTGCTATGTTGAGTTTGCTGGCATCTGATGGATTATGAGACTATGTTCAGATTGTGATTGAGTAATATATTTGGTTATTATCTTTTATATTTTTGTTCTTGAGTAATTCTTGCATGTTCTCCGTTGTTTTTTACTGCTTTGGCAAGGTAGTAGGTAGTTGTCGCAAGAGGGAACATTATGCTCGATTTTGCGTTCATGCCCCCTGATGAATAGCTTGAGTTTTTGTTTACTTTACACAAAGTTCTTTTAATGCAGTTGTCTGTTGCTTTGGGTTTACACTTTGGGTGGGGCTCGCAACTTAATACCAGCGAGATGTTCTGGATAGATATATCAAGGTGGATGATTAGTAGTAGATGCAGTTGAATTTCCGTCTACTTATTTTGGCGTACCGCCCATGCTTTTGAGCCTCTTCCTTTCTTTGTAGCATAGTTAGCATTGCGGTGCGTTTTTAATCCTGTCAATTGCCCAACTGTGATTTGTTTAGCTCACATAGCAGTTTTATCGTCTTTTGGGAGAGAGACATCACTAGAGAACATCACGGGACCCCGATCCATATTCTCATCAATGTTTACACGCTCAATTTATTTCCTGCTTTTACTTTCCAGTTGGAGTCCCTATTATCCTGTATCCCTTGCGTTTGATCCTTTGCCTCGCTGAACTTCATTGGGAGCAAAGTTATTTGTATCTGTCTGATGTCCACGTCAAGCGCCTATATTCTAACGCCGTTGCCACCTACTTGTCGACCTTGGAGTCCTACTGGTTCGATAACCTTGGTATCTTCACCGAGGGAAACTTGCTGCTATCCTACATCTCACCTTCTACTTGGGGTAACCAACGAAGGGCGAGAGGCCATTATCATCTCTCACGCATCTATTGGTAAGTAAGGAATTACCGGTGCTAATTGAGGACTGGAGATATATTGAGCCCGAGGCAAAGTTTAAGCTATGGGATGATATAAAGGTAGTTTAGATTGTCAATATATATATATATATTCACATAGTATTTTTCATGTTTAGATTGCTAAATTGCTTCTTTTTCATGCTTGTCCAGACATATTTTGAGGTGGATGAAGCTTCTTTTGATACTTTATGGCCTCGGCTGCAAAAAAATGGAGAGAATATAAATCATACCTAAAGGAGAAGTTTGATGCCACATTGAATGATGAGGAACTGATGGAAAGACGTGATACGAGAATTGAAAAAGAAGTATGGATAAAGCTTATCGATCTATGGAGAAAACGAAAATCTAAGGTAAGGCACAATCTGTTTTACTTTGGGCTAGAATGGAATTAGTGGCTTCTTGTTATATCCTAGCTTAACTCGTTATTTTCATCTTATTGTGGGATAGCAGTGCTAGGAACAAACAAAATCGTTCTAATTTGAATTTTCTACATGTAGTTGGAAGCAAGAGTTTTGTTCGTGTTGGTCATGATATGGTAAACTCAACTACTCAAGCACATATTTTTGAAAGTGATGTTTCAGATCAGTTTTGGTTATTAGTGAACTAATTGGTTGCAGGCTGAGAAACTTGGGTAATATCCAGGAAGAGACCAAATTTTTGTTGAAGTACATACTAGTAAGAAAACTGTATGTCTTACCCCACTAGTTGTAAGTCACATGTACACCATTCCTCACGTCTTTTCTTTTCTGTAATAATATTTTGCATGTGGCATCATCATGGATATAACTTGAGGTACCACATTTTCTTTGTTTTTGTAGAATAAATTTGAAACTGAAGCTACACTCCACCCAGAATTAGAGGGAAATTCTATTGAAGAAGGGGATATTTATGCACACACTATTGGAAAGAAGGAACCAAGTGGACGTGTCCGTATGTTGGGCCTGAGGCGAACTCCTCAGAGTGCGGGTGCACCTAGAACGAAAGCTAAATTTCCCAAAAAGCTTGCAATGGAAATGCAGCGACGTCGAAATGCTGAGAAAGAAGTTTCAACTTTAAAGGAGCAAATGCAAGAAATGCAACGACAAGTCACACATATGCAACACATCGTGTTTTCACAAGGAAGTCATAGTGTTGAAACGGCGACTCCTTCGCCTCTGAATTCTATCTGTCGACCCATGGTAAAGTGGTTTCTTATCTACTTTTGTTAAGACATGTGAATCATAGTTGCACTAATTCATTTTCTGTTTGTTTCCCTACATAGTTTTCAAGTATTTTACGGGATGATGACGATGAGGAACAGGAACATGAGGGTCATCATGATGCAGTCCAGGAAGATGGAGCCTTGTTAATCCAGAAGGGTATACAATCTAGCCATAATGTTTCATCCACACATTTACCACCTAGAAGCCATGCACCCACTGCAAGCATCTGTCAAGCCTGTCACAATCAAGAAGAAAGCCTTGTAACCATCTCATCTCTTAACTACATATATCTTGTGTTGTTTGTTATTCTTTATGTTTCTAATAGACAATACATGATTTAGGTTGGTAGGGATGTCATATTATATCATTTGGTAAGATCTGATCATGTGGCAAAGGCAACGGTTATATCAACCAACCAAGACACCATAGTGGGAGGTGAAGTTCTTGGGCTTCAATATTATGAAGTTCTTGTGAATGTTGTATTGAAAAGAGAGGTGGAGCTAGCTCGTGGATATGATGGAATGCATAAAATGGGCGATGCTCACCGCATGTCCATTGCATGGCCATCAAATAAGGTAGCATTTTTAATGCATTTTCCCGTTCTAGTGTAAACTATCACCTGATCTTCACCTTCATGTTTATAATTGCCAAACACCAATGCACATTTTGGTGTACATGGACAAGTATTTGCAAACTAACTTCAGGTTAAACATGTTAATTTTGTAGATCAAACCTTGCAGCAAGCCACCGTTGTCGTCATCACAAACTTCAGGTACTATTCTTGTCAACATCACCATGTCCTATCTCACAGTTAGAACTGAAGCTGCATGGGAATTATTTATTTTTTTCTATTTTGTAAGATCTGAAGCCTGCATAGGATTATTTATTTTCTGCTATTATGTAAGATCTTAAGCCTCCATTCCTAACTGAGCAGAAACACGTCAGATAACCGCGCGTCGCACACTAGCTAACTGCCTCGCGGAACTTTTTTCGGTTCAGTTTTTTTCATATTTTTTGCTCGTAACTTTTTAACTGTTTATCGGAATAATGAAAATGATATACCGTTGGATAGATATTGAATAGAAGAAACGTTTTCATGTTGATCATTTTCCCAAAATCTTTACGGTTTTTATACAAAATTTAAAATACTTAAATTTCACCAAAAAATATTCGAAGTTTTGGTGATAGAATTTTTTTATCCATTGATCGGAAAGATGCATATGATACACAGTTGGAAAGCTATCGATTAGCCCGTATGTATTTGTACAGAACACTTTTTTAGATTTTTTACGGTTTCAGAGCAGTTTTGGAAAAACTAATATCATTTTCGAATTTTTTTGTCTGAACTGCTACAGTAGACATTAACTGTGCTATACTGAGCAAGCTAACTTCCAAACTGAAAAAATCGTTTTTTCTATATTTTTTTGATCAGATCAAGCTAACTACCAAGACCGGAATACCTAACTGCTAGCATATTTCGGTAGTTAGCACCAAGTTTAAGCACAGGGAGTGAATATTTTTTCTTTCGTATTTTTTTCTCGTGTCAAGCTAACTGCGGTTACTGAAATAGCTAACTGCTCTATGCCAAGCAAGCTAACCGCGAGACTGAAAATTTTGTTATTTTCCTCTTTTTTCTTTTTTCGTCCGGGTCAAGCTAACTGCCATGACCAAAAAAGCTAACTGCTAGGAATTTTTTGCAGTTAGCATCAAATGAACAATCGAATGTGATTTTTTTCTTAGTCAAGCTAACTGCAAGGACTGAAAACAGGTAACTGCCTAGACTTTTTCGCAGTTAGCGTCAATTTTAACTTTCATAATGAATTTTTTTTCTTGAGTCAAGCTAACTTTGGGGGATTGTAATAGCTAACTCTAGAATTTTTCAACAGCTAGCACTAAATTAAAGATAACTGCAAGGACTGAAAACTAGCTAATTGTAATAGTTTTTTATTTATTTTTTCATTTTATTCTTTTCTCATTTGGATCAAGCTAACTGCTAAGACCAAAATAGCTAACTACTAGAACTTTTCGGTAGTTAGCACAAACGTCAACTGCTACAGCACACGTTCTACTCGAGAGGAATAGTTAACAGCGTTATACTGAGCAAGCTAACTGTCAGACTAATTTTTTTTGTTTTTTCTCTCGGATCAAGCTAATTTTCATAACTGAAGAAGCTAATTGCCAGGAGTTTTCGGCAGTTAGCACCAAATTACAAAGTTAACTGATATAGATTTTGAAGATAAAATTCCAAATTTTGCATAGCTAACTAACTACATCATATTTCTTTGAAAAAACACACTACATCCAATAGCTATCCCTTTTCTTTTTTGGTACAATAAATTGCAAAAAACTTACCTCCCATCCAAAGTATAAAGAATCAATATGTGTCACAATAGCAGTTGGCTCAAAAAAATACAATAGAAAACTAATCCTGTGCGCAAGCCACGGTCGCAAGTCTCGCAGAGATTAACTGTTGGCGTGGCCTCCTGTGCCTAAGCCATGGTCGCAAGTCGCTCAGATACGAAGAGCAGGACGAAGGGCGCCGTTGTTGGTGGACTTGGAGGCTAGGAGGAGGAGCAGGCTGGCGACACAGGCCAACAGGAGAGGCTGGGGCGCTGCCGTTCGCCTAAATCTGCTTGCTGGCGACCGTGGTGATCTGCATGGGAGTTTGTCCATGGCACGTCTAGCCAATTTTTTCTCCAGCTGCATCCATTCGTGGGTGGCTAGGCAAGCTTAAATTATCCATTGGCCAAGATTCAATTAACGATTATCTACACCAAGAACAGTACAATCAGTGGGAGAAATTAGCTACTGCAATTAAGCAGAAACAGTGGTTGGATCGGGGTTAGGCTAGCGCTGCTTGGGAGGGGAATTTTCACTGGAGGCCATAGGGAGAGAATAACCTGACAGGGGCGGAGGTGCGAACGGAAGGTAGGTGTCTGATACGGTGAGGATCTCTCACTCCTCGTTGGTTACCACAAGTGGAAGGTGAGATGTAGCGTATCAGCAAATTTCCCTCGATAAAGATACCAAGGTTATCGAACCAGTAGGAATCCAAGAGATACAAGAAGGTGTCACGGCGCTTGACGTGGACTTGCACACAGCAACAAATAACTTCGCTCCCAACGAGTACAGAGGAGTTGTCAATTCCTCCGGCCTTGCTGTTTACAAAGGATCAACGCAAGAGATAATAATAGTGGCAACTAAAAGTAAACTAAGGAAGTAAACAGTAATGTGAAGATGGACCAAGGTCCCGTGATTTTCACTAGTGATGTCTCTCTCCCAAAAGACGATAAAAGTGCTAGCGAGGTAAACAAATTACAGCTGGGCAATTGACAGAATTCTGAAGGCACCGCAATGCTAACTATGCTGCAAAGAAAGAAAGGCTCAAAAGCAATGGGCAGTACGCCAAGGTAAGTAGACCGAAATCCAACTGCATCTACTACGAATCATCCACCTTGAGATATCTATCCAGAACATCTCGCTGGTATTAAGTTGCGAATCCCACCCAAAGTGTAAACTCAAAGCAACAGACAACTGCATTAAAAGAACTTTGCATAAAGTAAACAATCCTTGCACCCGCAAGTACAAGCACCGTTGTTTTATCCCTTGTGGCAACAGCACATCCCCTAGTCTCATGTTTCTGTCACTCCAGCTAGAAATCAAGGGGCTGAACCCACAATCAAGCATAACGCTCCCTCTTGGAGTTGCAACAAATCACTTGGCAAAAGTAAAATACGGCAACGGAGAACAGGCAAGAATTTACTCAAGAAAAAAATATAAAAGGAAAGAACCAAATATATTACTCATCACAATCTGAACATAGTCTCATAATCCATCAGATCCCAGAAAACTCAGCATAGTAACAGCAGAAATTACAAAGGTGCCTCGATCATGTGAGGCAACTCACGAGGTCTCGAAATTGGAAGCACAAAGAGGGGAGAGAAGTACATCACATAGCTACTGGTCATGAACCCATGGTCCAAGGGGAACTACTCACGGTACATACGGGAGGCGTCCATGGCTATGGATGGTCTCCCGGAGGGGGTTCGTCCTCCAGGCAGGGTGCCAGGGTAGCTTCTCCAGGCAGCCCCGATCTAGAAACGACGTCTGCGGCAGTACAGAGGCGAGTTTGCGGAAAAGAGATCGATATTAGGGGTTTCCACCCCGAGGGCTAAATATAGGCAAAGGGGGGGCACCAAGAGGGGCCACAGGGCAGCCAGGAGTCTCCCTGGCGCGGCCTAGGGTGGGGCCGCGCCAGGGACCCTTCTGGAGTCCCTATGGTGGCCCCCCTTCCCTCCTTTAGTGTTTCCGGAAGCTTCCGGGTCGCTGATTTTTTATCTGATTTTTCCGGATTTTTTGGAGCACTTTTAATGGAAGGAAAACCTGAAATACAAAAACAGCAGAAAACAGCAACTGGCAGCTGGGTGCACTGGGTTAATAGATTAGTCCAAATATGCTCAAAAGTTTATGAAAGTTAAAGCAAAACATGGCAAAGTCACACAAAACATGAATGGAGCAAGCAGAAATTATAGATACGTTTGGGATGTATCAACATCCCAAAGCTTAATTCCTGCTCGTCCTTGAGTAGGTAAATGATAACAAGCATAATTTCTGTGGTGACATGCCACACAACCATATAAGGACTTTTAAGTAAAGCAATCAAAGCATGCAATTCAATTCAAGTCTGAACAAGCAAGAGTCTATATTAGCATTGACAAAAGTAACAAAAGAACAAAAGGTGCAAGAGCTCTCGCTGTCCGTGACTCGAATGTCTCCAGATGGTGTTTGTATGCAAGCAGGGGACTGGGAAAAAGAGAGAAAAAAAGGTTGTTGAGAACAACTATCTACTAAAGTTTCACACTTGGTCTCCTTCGGATTCTTATCTTGACTCGTCCCCAGACCACTATCCAGGTACAATTCAAACTGATCCACTCCCTTTCGATATTTTGAGCACTCATGCAATGGATGAGCGTGAGCAAGAAAGTTGACACCTAAAAGGCGAAACAAAAAGAAGGTGGAGGTGGAAGACAAAAAGGTGTGATAGGCTCACATCAATGAGGACAATCATAGGCGAGAGAAGGCCATATGATAGATATGATGTGAGGAGTAGGGATTGCCATGCAACTGATGCACATGTGAGCTAAAAGCTCTCCAAGGGAACTAGTGGGGGTGCATCTAACTTGCTTGCTCAAGAAGACCTAGAGCTCGTTTGAGTAGACTCATCATTGGAATATACAAGCCAAGTTCTATAGTGTGAAGGTCCCCACATAGCTATATGCATGATGATGATCTCTATGGAGTACAAAGGATAGAGGATGAAGTAATAGTGTGGATCTCTCAAAAGGAATAGTAGTGTGCCCCTTCTCTCTTTTCATTTTTCTTTTTCTCTTTTTTCTATTTTTTTGTATTTTTCTGGTGGCCTCAATGGCTCTTTCTATTTCGCTCATTTGTCCTCTTTGGGATCTTTTGATTTTGTCCTCTTTGTGATCTTTTCCTCACTTTAGGGGAAACACTCTATATTTTACAAGAATATAGGAGATCTTTCACACTTTACAAAGGTACTCACATAAAGAAGAAATAACTATCATGATGCAAATGTATGCTTCTGCCAGGATGGCAGGATATGCAATGATACTAGCGCGTCATGCAGCAAAGATTAGGGCAAGGCCCAACTAGCATGCGGCTCATCGATCAAGCAAGTAGCATGTATGACATGAAGATCAAGTCATGAGAAGGTGGATGTTGCATGGCAATGTATCTCGGAAAGGCTATGGAAATTCCTTGTAGGTAGGTGTGGTGGCTGTTTTGAGGAAAGATATAAGGAGGCTTATGATGACAGAGCATATTGTGCCAAGGGTTTGGATGCACCGGCGAAGTATGCGCCAACTCTCAAGGTGAGAAAGGGCAATGCAAGGTACGGAAGAGGCTAGAAAAAGTATAGGTGGGTGGAAGTGTCAACTTTCGAATACTCACATTAGTCCGAAGAACTCATGCACTTATTATCGGTAACTCTCAATCTAATCAGGAGGTTCACAGAGAGACAAGTACCCCGAGGAGGAGTGTATGGGGGTTTGGTTATCCTTGCGCATCCTCGACTCATGGTACGTGAGTGTACTCTAATATTCGAACCCTCCAGAGGTTAGTGATCCATCTAGTAGCTAGAGTTCTCAACAGGGGTTTTTGGTTTTCGAAAAACACACGGATTGCCAAAAATACGACATCTATCACTAATAGGCTCGAGCTCTTGACACCAAAAGTTCAAACATTACTCTAGTCAATACCTCAAAACTATTGCAAGTTACTACTACAAAGAGAATAGCAACTTCAACTACCTACTTCTAGTCATGACACAAAACTCAGTGCAACAGGCAAACGCTCTAACAAGATAAAACATGCAACCTATAGAAAGTTCAACCTAAAACAAAAGAAAAGCTCTAGAAAAACTAAAGCACTACAACTAAACAGAGCAGCAGCTAAGAAAAGAAAAAGAACAACTCACAGCTAAAAGAATAAGCATGCAAATCCTATGAGGAGTTCTAGTTCAAGCGGAGCGTGTATCTCTCCCACACAAAAGAGTAAGCTGGGGTCTAACTTGTTATGAACTGCAAGCAAAGCTAAAGAAAACTAAAAACAAAACCTAAGAGCGAGACGCTCCAAGAATAGCACATAACGCATGAAGTGATAAAAATATAGTGCAACGAGAGACGAACTGATAATTATTGATGAAGAAGGGGATGCACGGGGGCATCCCCAAGCTTAGACTCTTGAGTCTCCTTGAATATTTCTTGGGGGTGCACATGGGCATCCCCAAGCTTGAGCGTTTTACACTCCAAGATCTTCTTTCATCATTTTCCATCGCGCACTTAAAAACTCCCTTCATACATAACTCATCATAATCTGATTAGCGAGGTTAGTACCCATAATAAAATAATTTTTCCCCTACTGGAAATAAAGATAAACTTGAAGAGATACTGTTTCTCAAGATTTCCAAAAGGTTGATGCAAAGAAAAAGCAAGCTTAAGGTTTGCAAAACGAAGAAAAGGCAAAACAGGACAGAATCTGTGAAAACAGACCAGCAGGTAGAAACGAATTTTTTAGGGGTACTTCTGCAACTCAAATCAAAAAACTCAGAACATATGCAAGTTTCGTAATTATATAGAGCACGCTGTGTAAAAACTTCAACTCAAAAAGATGAACTGGGATTTTTCCATGATTTTTCTATTCACGAGGACAGAATCTGTTTTCTGGACAGCATGTCACAACTTTCACTTCCCTTGTCGTATGAGGCCATAAAAGGCACAAAGCTTGAAAAGTAAAGATACAATGATGTTTCTACAGTAGTAAAAATCATCAAGACCACTAAAAACAGAAGAAAAGCAAAAAGTAAAACCTAAATTCGTTGTGGGCTGCCTCCCGAAAGCGCTTCTTTAGAGCCATTAGCTAGGCTTAAAGCAGAAGATCAAGACTTTTCAAGAGAATAACTAGCCCGTTTGACGGACTCAAAAGGTAACTTAATATTTTTCCTAGGGAAGTGTTCCATCCCTTTCTTGAGAGGGAATTGTAATTTTATAATCCCTTCTATCATATCAATAACAGCACCAACTGTGCGAAGAAAAGGACGTCCCAAAATAATTGGACAAGAAGGTTCACATTCAATGTCCATAATAGTAAAATCAACGGGAACATAATTGTCATTGACACTGATAAGAACATCGTCGATCTTCCCCAAAGGTTTCTTTACAGAAGAATCAACAAGATGAACACCAAAAGAACAGGGATCAAAAGGTTTCAATTCAAGCATATCATACATTCTTTTGGGCATAACTGAGGTACTTGCTCCAACATCACAAAGAGCATAACAAGAGAAGTTATTCAATTTGATTTTTATCATAGTATCCCAACCATCTTCTAGCTTCCTAGGTATGGAGGATTCTAGTCTAAGCTTCTCCTCCCTAACTTTGATTAGAGCATTAGTGATATGCTCTGTGAAGGCAAGATTAAGTGTGCTAGTGTGGGGGTCTCTAGACATCTTGTGTAGGAAACCAATAACTTCAGGTAAAGTGCAGTTGTCAAAGTCTAGGTCGCTACTATCTATCAAAGAGGTAGTGATATCATTTAGGCTCACTTGTTTAAAAGCCTCTATGTTCATAGAGGTTGCTTCATCTATGGTTGAGGTGGTAGCATCACCATTGATAGGTCCAGTGGGACTAGGGGTGTGATGGGTGCTAACTGTTTGGACATACTCAACTACTTGGATAGTGGCTACTGTGTGGTAAGTAGGAAGGCTCTTAATTCTATCCTCTTCCTCTTTTTCTCTAGGCCATCTTTCTTTGAGTTTAGCCATCATCCTAATATTTTCATTAATTTGTAACTGGATAGCATTAATTGGAGTGACCTTACTCTCCTCAAGGGGAGAGGTTCTAATTTTTAACATCTCAACATCAAGGGCTAAGTTGTCTACCTTCAAACAAAGATTATCTAATTTAGCTAGTTTTTCTTCCACGTTCTTGTTGAAGGCTTTTTGGGTAGTGATAAAGTCTCTAAGCATACTCTCTAGTTCACAGGTGGGGTTCTCGTTGCTAGGGTAGGTGTTGTTGTTCCCCTAAGTGGATGGAAATGGTCTACGATTACTAGCAAAGTTGCCCCTATAAGCATTATTATTAAAGTGGTTTCTAGCAATGAAGTTCACATCTACTTGATCCTGAGCAATCAAAGAATTTAAAGGAACATCCTGAGGATCAGTAGGAGATTGCTTGGTAAGTAGAGACATGATAAGGTCAACCTTTTCATTTAGAGAGGAGATCTCCTCGACAGAATTTACCTTCTTACCAGTTGGAGATCTTTCGGTGTGCCACTGGGAGTAGTTCAACATCATCTCATCAAGTAGCTTTGTGGCAGCACCAAGTGTGGTTGACAGTTCCTTCTGCGGCCGAATCTAACAGGTTCCGCGAGGTAAAGTTCAAGCATGCATAAAAATTCTGGATAACCATCCAGGTAGTCAGTCCATGTGTGGGTCAGTTCTTGACAAGCGACTTCATACGTTCCCAAGCTTGGGCAACGTGTTCATTATCTAATTGCCTGAAATTCATAATGTTACTCCTCAATTGGATAATCTTAGCAGGTGGGTAGTACTTCCCAAGAAAAGCATCTTTCCACTTATCCCAAGAATCTATGCTATTCCTAGGCAAAGATTGAAACCAAATTTTATCTCCGTCCCTCAAAGAGAAAGGAAAAAGATTGAGCTTAACAACATCACCTTCTACTTCTTTATACTTTTTCATATCACATAATTCAACAAAATTATTCAAGTGTAAAGCAGCATCATCTCCAGCACCAGAGAATTGATCTCTCATAACAAGGTTTAGCAAAACAGGTTTAATTTCATAAGAGGTAGCTGAAGAGGCAAGTGTGGCAATAGGAGTGCAGATAAAGTCACTGTTGTTGTGACTGGTGAAGTCACACGACTTCGTGTTTTCATTGGAACCCATAGTAGCAGCAGGTATTTTTGGTATTTTTTATAAGGGACACAAAAGTAAAAAATGAAAGGTAAACTAACAAGACTAAAAAGCAAAGATAACAGATAGTGTGCAACTCCCCTATCTTGTAGACTAGAGTCCCCGGCGACGGCGCCAGAAATTGGCTTGATACGGTGAGGATCTCTCACTCGTCGTTGGTTACCCCAAGTGGAAGGTGAGATGTAGCGTAGAAGAAAATTTCCCTCGGTAAATATACCAAGGTTATCGAATCAGTGGGATTCCAAGAGAAACAAGAAGGTGCCACTATGCTTGACGTGGACCTGCACACAGCAACAAATAACTTTGCTCCCAACGAGTACAGAGGAGTGGCCAATTCCTCCGGCCTTGCTGTTTACAAAGGATCAACGCAAGAGATAATAATAGTGGCAACTGAAAGTAAACTAAGGAAGTAAACAATAATATGAAGATGGACCGAGGTCCCGTGATTTTCACTAGTGATGTCTCTCTCCCAAAAGATGATAAAAGTGCTAGCGAGGTAAACAAATTACAGCTGGGCAATTGACAGAATTATGAAGGCACCGCAATGCTAACTATGCTGCAAAGAAAGGAAGGGCTCAAAAGCAATGCGCAGTACGCCAAGGTAAGTAGACCGAAATCCAACTGCATGTACAACGAATCATCCACCTTGAGATATCTATCCAGAACATCTCGCTGGTATTAAGTTGCGAATCCCACCCAAAGTGTAAACTCAAAGCAACAGACAACTGCATTAAAAGAACTTTGCGTAAAGTAAACAATCCTTGCACCCGCAAGTACAAGCACCGTGATTTTATCCCTGGTGGCAACAACACATCCCCTAGTCTCATGTTTCTGTCACTCAAGCTAGACATCAAGGGGCTGAACCCACAACCAAGCATAACGCTCCCCTTGGAGTTGCAACAAATCACTTGGCCAAAGTAAAATACGGCAACAGAGAATATGCAAGAATTTACTCAAGAACAAAATATAAAAGGAAAGAACCAAATATATTACTCATCACAATCTGAACATAGTCTCATAATCCATCAGATCCCAGAAAACTCAGCATAGCAACAGTAGAAATTACAAAGGTGCCTCGATCATGTGAGGCAGCTCACGAGGTATCGAAAGTGGAAGCACAAAGAGGGGAGAGAAGTACATCACATAGCTACTGGTCACGAACCCATGGTCCAAGGGGAACTACTCACGGTACATACGGGAGGTGTCCATGGCTATGGATGGTCTCCTAGAGGGGGTTCCTCCTCCCGGCAGGGTGCAGGGGCAGCTTCTCCAGGCAGCCCCGATGTAGAAACAGCGGCGGCGGCGGTACAGAGGCGAGTTTGCGGCAAAGAGATCGATATTAGGGGTTTCCACCCCGAGGGCTAAATGTAGGCGAAGGGGGGCACCGAGAAGGGCCACAGGGCAGGCAGGAGGCTCCCTGGCACGTCCTAGGGTGGGGCCGCGCCAGGGACCCTTCTGGATTCCTTGTGGTGGCCCCCCTTCCCTCCTTTTGTGTTTCCGGAAGCTTCCGGGTCGCTGATTTTTTATCTTATTTTCTGGATTTTTGTAGCACTTTTAATGGCCGGAAAACCCGAAATACAAAAACAGCAGAAAACAACAACTGGCAGCTGGGTGCACTGGGTTAATAGATTAGTCCAAATATACTCAAAAGTGTATGAAAGTTCAAGAAAGACATGGCAAAGTCACACAAAACATGCATGGAGCAAGCAGAAATTATAGATACGTTTGGGACGTATCAGTGTGCAGCGGAGGGCTGGGCGTGGAGATAAACCGGAGAGCGGTAGCGGCGCCCCGAACTCTGCCACCTACCAAGATGATTCGCATCGGGCGCGGATCTGGTGAAGTCGTCGTAACGCGTCACCTGGAGGTGAAGAGCCTGTGCTGGGATGGTGAGCGCAAACACCTCCGCACGGCCGCCGAACAAGCTCTCCATCGACAACGGAGCTCACACCTCTGTCCGGATCGAGACTGGAGAGGAGGCGGATGCATCGGACCTCCCCGGATCCGGGACAGAGAGGAGTCGCGCCGTCGCTCCATCGGAGTGGCATGTAGAATGGAGGTATAGGGTGGGTCTATTCTACTAACACCCCTTAAGACCTTATTCTCCTAACACTTTTTCTTATTCTGTTAACACCCCCCGCTAACACATCCCACAGAACTGCACCGCACTTCACGTATAAAAAAACAACCGAACCCCCACCCCCTCCCCCCCACCCCCACCCCACGTTCTCCGTCCATCCCACACCTCCTTCTCCCTCACCCACCCCACTCCACCCCATCCCATCTGCCGCCAACCGTCGACAAGAGATGGCCAGGGGAACCCCCGCCATCAGATCACCCTCCTGTCCGGAGCAATTGGGCGATGCGTGGGAGAGGCGGCGGCGCGGGCTTCGGATCAGCGGCGGTGCAACCTTGGCAGGTCAGGGTCCGAAGGAAAAGGGCGGCGAGAGCTTCGCAGCAAGGGCGGCGGCTCAAGCCCGAGAGAGGTCTCAGGGTCGGGCGTTGTCATGGTGGTGCCTCATCCGGCCGCACCAGGCCCCCTGGTGCCCCGATGCACCGATGCGCACTGCCCCCACTGCCCTGGTGCCTACCCTGTGGCATATCCGGTCAGATGCATCCCCACCGCGCTGGTCGTTGACTGGTTGCGCAACCGACGACCTCGACCGACTCGGCGGCGCCGCTCTCCCTTGAGCTTTGAGGGGAGGGTGGTTTCAGCTTGCTATTCACTACCGAGGTGCCCGAGCCACTCTAGTCGCTACACCTCAAGGTCGCGCGTGCCGGCGTCATCTCCTGCCGCACGAAAGATGTGCAAGAGGCCTCCGTCGTGGACTTCATCGCAGGTAACTAGCAGCAGCAGGTATCCCCCCATGGCAATGGAGGCGTCCTAGGCAGCACTGTGGTCCACAGCCAGTCCACATCTCGGGTGGATGGGGTTTCTTTTCCTCCCACTGTGCATGGTCGTTTGGTACTTTGGTGACTAGAAGAACAGATGATTCCTCAAGCAGTGCACTTGTCCCCTGCGCGCATTGGATCTGATCCCCGTCGCGGCCGCCCAGATTACCTTTTTGTGCCTGTTTTCAGATTTTTGTTGTTGGTTTTGATGAATACAGTGTAAAAAAAGTTCATGCCGTACGATAAAAATTTCAATCCAGTTCGACGATCGTGTGTGTGGTTCACTCTGCAAATTCTATCGTTCGTTATTTATACTTTTGCAACAGGGGAGAATAATTGCGAACAAGAAAAATACCTCTTAACACAGTGCTTCCAGTTATGTGTTTGTGGTTCTTTTTTTTCGAACGTGTGGTTCACATTCTATGCCTCTTTTACAGATCGTAGAGAAAAATTCAAAAAAATTTAGTGCACTTGCCCATCTAAATTAAAAAGAGAAAAAGGAATCTAAATTACAAAGAGAAAATACAAAAACATGCAGTTCACTTCAATAGTTGTATGTCATTTCCGAAGAATAATGTTGTAAGGCCCAATATGCGGTACTGTTCCAAATCTAGATTTTCCATCCAGATCCGGGGACGAAGCACATATCGGTCCCACCGCGACATATGATATATCCATATGCCCCGGATTTCCAACATGATATCACAACATTACAGATACAAGGATACAACATCTCATACAATCGGCATACAACTGCCTTAAATACAATACATCAGCGGAAGGTACATGTCTGGGTACAGACTACAAGCAAATGCCTAGTGGCAAAGAGAAAATCATCGATCCCCATAACCACACGGGCCCAGGCCCTCCGCCCGGATCCGCCTAACTAGTCGTCGTCCTGTCTCCACGTGAAACGTCGATCACCATACCTGTTGTCGATCAGGAACCCTGTAAAGAGTTTGGGGGTAGTATCATGAGTACAGAAGTACTCAGCATTCAACTGTAGTGGTCAACTGACCCAGCAAGGACTTCATCACTCGTCATTCTAGGACAACTAGTAGTTTATGGTAAGGATGGGGTAAGTGGTGAGGTTGCTGCCGCACTAGCATTTATGAAGTGGCTAATGATCTAGAGAGTAAGATAAGAAGCCAAGATTTCGATGAGAAATCGCCTCCAACAAGTCTTGCTATCAACTACTACGCAAACATAACACCTACCCTATCCTTGTCCTCCTCCTCGTAACCCGACGAAGAAGAAGCATTCAAGGCACACACAAGTTGATCAAGTCATATTAAGATTATCTCAGTTGTTGTTGTCTATGAACAAGGAGTAGGTCTCAAGTCGTCCATAACCGTGGACACGGCTTCTTGAAAAGATTTAACCCTGCAGGGGTGTACCAACTGCCCATTACAAGGCTCCGCACGCACGCCCATCTCTGTCAGTTGCTACCCATGATAGGAAACCATTTTATGATTTAGTCCCAAGAGATCCGGAACAAAAGGTCCCTCTCACTAACAACGCACAAATCCGGGTGGCCCCCGGTGAGTCGACATCAAACTCAAAAGTCGGCTGCGCTCTCGAATTGGCCTCTAACGTCTGGACGAGGTCGGGTTAGCTACCCAAACAGATGTGGGAAGCCCCCTAGCTTCTAGGTGTGGACCAATAGGATATACCACCCCACTGGCCCGGTTTATTTTAAGTCCACTTGCCGCAGACCAGTTACGCACATGGTTTCTCAAATGGTAAAATCAGCTTGGGCCACCACTAGAAATGTTTGAAGCTAGGTAGATAAGAAAAGGGGACCACATAAAACCCCACACGCGGTTAGGCAGGCTCAGTCTTAGAACCAATACCC
The DNA here is from genome assembly GCA_950022295.1 of Bromus sterilis. NCBI lineage: Eukaryota > Viridiplantae > Streptophyta > Magnoliopsida > Poales > Poaceae > Bromus > Bromus sterilis. The sequence goes on along the minus strand of OX465595.1, from coordinate 242,546,661 downwards.
GGAACTCGGATCCTAGGTGACTCGAATGGAACAAAACGTCGGGGCGGGATAGCCTAGACCTTCCATCCTTCGTCGAATACATTCAACATTATAATAATCATATCATCAACCACAATAATAATAATGTGATATCCCAAACCAAGGAGTAACAGGGTAACATCGTAGCATCATAAGCATGCATACTAAGCCGGGGCTGAGCAACGAGCAATAGTAACATAGCAGTACAAGGTTTGCTGGGAGGGGGCATGGATGTATCGGTTTGAAAGAGGGTGTAAACATGTGGTAGGATCAAACATCGAACCTATCATAGACTAGCATGCAAACCGCTGGTTGAAATAGAATGGATCATAAGTAATGTATAGTCCTTGCCTGTTGATAAGTCGGGTTCCGAAGGTGTACTTTTTCGCAAGCTCGCATCGTCTCCGAAAGGTACCCGCGGTAGCACACAAGAAGGAAACAATGGAAGGAAATCAACGGTGCACCACTATTACTACGGAGAAATACAAGATCAAAGAGACGACACAAGGAACGGCAATGCGATACGGACCTAACGTCGAGAGCGGTTACTAGCAGGTTAAGTGAGGTATTCGTCACACACGACGATACCGCACGTTTAAAGTGTTTCAAGTTGTTTAGCTACAAGTGATCAACCAACGGTTGTTAACATGGCAAGGCATCCAAGCATGGCATGTCACACAATCATGGAAAAAGGTTAAGCACAAAGTAAACTACCTATACTAGTCAAGTTAAGCGAGGCAACACCCTAAACATGGCATAACACTAAGTGCCCACGACGATTAACAAGTTTATCACTGTTCTGCCCTAAACCAAATTTTAGGTTGGTTAACAACAGCAAAAAACCACACAAACACCAATTACACAAAAAACTAATCAAGTTACATATAAAGAACACTCCAAACGGAGTTACGGTTAAAAAGATATAAGCAAAACAAGTTTGCAACACAATCTGCCAACATCTGGAAGCATACTTTAGAGCAATAAATAAATAGGAAAAGAAATGCAAACATGCTTCAAATTGATATGCAACTAAAGTAGGCATGACAGGCAAGGCATGGCAAAAGGAATCATGGAAATATGCATCATGGTTCACTAGTTATAAGCAATGCAAATTGCAACAAAACATTACTGGTCTAGGACTTAGTGAAAATCAGGAAAACAGGGCTGAAACTGCTATTTATTGTTGTATAAACAGGTGCAAAACTATATGCAAATGAACAGCAACATGACATAGCAATATATGAGCATGAACTATACATGATGGTGATCAGGTACAAACAAGAATCAAGGTAATAGGCATAACAGATCAAAAGATATTAAGCAAACAACATGGCATCAGAACGTTACAAACTTAGAGAAAAACAGAGGTGGCTGTCAAAAATAGTGGCATAGCAACTTTGGAGCTCAATAACTATATGACCAGCAAGCATATCATGACAATGCAATACATATAATGGAAGTAGACATGATTCTTAACAATATGCAACAAGAATCACTCAATTCGATAAACGGTCGCGACACAATCGTCGACCGAAGTTGCAACAAAATATAAATAGCAGCACCCTAACAGCAGGGTAGCTACTTTGGATGAAGATACAATCATCATGCAACAGGCATATATCAGATGTGAATGCATGGAACTGAACTAGACATAATGCTTAACAGGATGCAACAGGAATCACTCCATTTCGACGAACGGTTGCGAAGCAATCGTCACCCGAAGTTGCAATAAAATAACAGTTTCAGACAGATTAACAACAGTTTAGCGGTTTAACAATCTGGTGCCCTGTTTGACCAACAATTACCCAAACAAGATGACCTCAAAACAGAATGCTCACAAAATATGGATGCTAGAGCACAGAGAGCACACCAATAAAAAAAGAATCACTTCGTTCCGACCTACGAGTCAACGGGAAAACGCGTTGCAAGAAGGCACTCGAGATAAAAGTTTCTAGGACTTAGAAATTTACAGGGGGTGGGGGAGCTCGGGCTGCTCGGATCTGGCCGAGCCATGGCGGGCTGGAGGTGGCCGTTGGGGCTCATGGCGGCCAGAGGAGAGGCTAGGGGTGTCGGGGAGGGCTAGGGATGGCCGGATCCGGAGGAGGGCGGCCGGATCTGGGTCGTGGTGGCGCCGGTGAGGCCATGGAGGCATGTGGCCACGAGCTCCGAGCTCGAGCTCGCCTCCAATGGTGGCCATGGTGGTTGCTGCACAGGGAAGAAGAAGGGGTGAGGGAGAGGAAGGAGAGGGAGAGCGCGCTGGGAGGAGGAGGAGACCGGCGGCGACGACGCGGCCTCGCCGGAGGGCGGCCGGAGGCGGAGCGGTGGCGGCCATGGCGCGACGGCGAGGTGGCCGCGAGCGGCTCGGCCCGACGGCGGCGCTCTCGGGCCCGCTAGGCCCGGACGCGGCCCGGCGGCGCGGTGGAGCTGGATGGCTTCCCCGGTGGGCGACGTTACGCGATCTGGAGGCTCCACCTCCAGATCTGACGGCCATGAAAATTTTTTATCTAGGGTTTCGGGTTTGGAGGTGGATTTTGGAAGATCTGGGATTTTTCAGGGGGGTGGCTGCAAAATTTTGCTTAGGGGAAACCCTAGAAGGCTAGGAGAGAGTGGGGGTCTTTATATAGGTGGTCTGGCTGGCAAGTTTACGCAAAAGCCCTCGGGTTTTCCCTCTCGCGCGTCCGCTGCTCCACGTTTCTGACCGTCAGGAGTGCATACGACCTCCGATTCGAGTGAAATCTCGAACCACGCGCTCAGCGCGTCGATGCCGTCAGTCGTACCTCACTTCAATACCGTTCTAAGAATATTTTTTGGCGTCCAATAAAATAACCAATTTAATTATTAAACGGGGTTTTTTCGCTCCGTTGGCTACGGCTGGTCTTGTACGGTTTACGCCATGGTGATCGAGTGAAACCCGATGTCGCAGAGGTCGAGTGTAAGGGTGGCAAGGGTCGGTCTCCGTCCGGTACGATATAACAGGGGAAAATAATCTCCGATTGATAAATCGGGGATGCAAACACCGCAAACAAATCAGACAATCAAACAATTCACACCGAAAACAAAAAATTTAATTTTTGTGAAATCTGGGCTGTTACAAATGCAGCTCACTAATCTTCGCCATGTTGTTTACAAGTCTTGGTCATTTCTTTCAGATGAATTTACAATATTTTTTAGAAAAAACAACATAAAATGATAAAGAAGAATCGTGCAGTTCAATTCTGCGTGTGCCGCGATTTACTACTCGCGAAGAAAACTGTGATGTTTTGATGAATAATCAAAAAATGCGTGCATTGCTCTCTGTCGACAAATGTGGTATGGTTTCCCGTCGCATGCAGTTCACTTCGCCCGATTTCTGTTTCACGAAAAAGAGAGTTCTGCATTTTAGTAAAATCCACGCTACTCTTAAACCGTAAGGAATTAGAGGGTGTGTTCTGCATACAAATTGAGCGCCTCGAAGATACATAACCAATGGTGTATCAATTGCGCCGATCGGACAAGCGAATCAAAAAAATTTACGCAAAAACGCCCCGCTGCCCACACAAGGGGCAGCACACGGTTTTTGAAATTACTTCAAAACGGTGAAGAATCTCGAAAAATGTTCAACATATGGATTGTTCTCCAACTGCATACGAATCCAAATATGCATCGATCGGACAAGCGATTAAAAAGTTCTACTCTCTATAGGATCCACTGGCAAAATACAGAGTATGCAGGTTTTAGTTGCAGCAAAATTTGTCTCAAACCGTAGTGAATTAGACAAAGTGTTGTACATATGGATGGAGTGCCTGATCGATATCTTTCTAACCGTGTATCAATTGCATCATTCCGATAAACGGTTTCAGAGAGAAATCGCAAAAATACTCCCGTTGTGAAAGTGGGCCGCCGCACCGTTTTCAAAACTTCTCTTAATCCGTAAGGAATTGGGGGAAGTGTTCAACATACGAAAGATTCCCAATTTCCATACGAATCCAACGGTGTATTATACGCTCAATTCCGATAAAAGGTTAAAAATTTATATCAAAAACGGTGATGCGGTTCATTTTTTACCCGAGCTGCAGCGCTTTTAAATCAGCTATGCGGTTCCCTTAACGATACGATGTAGTGCAGAAGTGTTAGCAGAATATTATTCTGCTAATATTAGAGGAATAGACTCTCCCTCTAACCTACCTCCTACCGCCGCAACACACATCCCCTCCCTAACCACCTCCTACCACTAGAGGCAGACGCCTTCCTTCCCCGCCGTCGACGCCTCGTCCCACCATAGTGCGCTGCCACGCCCACCCCTCTGTGCGGCGCACCGCCGCGCCAACCTAGATCTCCATCGCGTGGACGCCGGCCCCAGCCTCCTGTGCGCGGTCGCCTACAACCCTTTGTCCAGCGCGCGGCCGTCGGTGCCCTACCTCCAGCGCGCCGCCGCCTGACCCCTAGCCTTCCACATGCGGTCGTCGGTCCTCGAGCCTTCCACGCGCGGTTGCCGGACCCTAGCCTTCCTTGCACGGTCGACAACCCCTGCCTTCCTCGCGCGGTCGCCAGCCCCTACTTCCTGCGTGCGGTCTCTCCTACCCGCGGGCCTCAACCTCCTGAACGGCGCGACACCACTGGAAGCCATCTCCCTCTCCGACGCCCACCTCGGCCTCCCTCGTGCCGTCGGGCTTTGACCCCAACAGGCGGGGCTTCCCTCCTTCTCCACCTCAGTATGATCTCAGTTAGTAGCAAAGTTCGAATTGAGGAACCCAGTTAGTTCATAATCAGCAATGTACGTGTGCCCGATCTGAAGCTCCAGCCTCGGCCTCCCTCGGCCCAGCCGGCGATGCTCCCCAGACCGGATGCATCAATTTTTTCAGTTTGTAAATTATAGAACAAGGATGCATCACGGAGCGGCTGTATGCAACAATCTTTCCAGTTAAAACAAGTCATAGATCAAAAAATTAATTTAAACATAGTCATCAATATCCTGTACTCAATCTTCTGTAGCTAGGTTGTGATCTTCTCATGCATTCTGTAATTTAACATATTACTCACTAGATGAAAATTGTCTACTCATCCATTCCTCGTGAAATTGCTATCCATCCTTCATATAGTGCACTTTTTTATTTGAGTGCAATTCAGTTTGGGGAATGTCCAGTTATGCGATTTTTTAACTTTGAGTGCCAGCCCTGACGTGATGTCTCGCACGAAGCGCCCGGTCGTGGGAAATCCATGGTGCTGCACAATGAATCATCTAGGCTTCGCGTGCTTCTCAGCTGGGTCGTCAACTCCTGACTAGGGGAAGGAGACAGGTGAGTAGCTCACCAACTGTACGCACGTCTCTTCTTCGAGAATACAGATGGATGGATCAGTGGATAGTTATCAGTTATAAGTGTAACCATGCCTAAAGATGAATATCAAACCGCTATTATCATCATTAGTTGTACTCACTTCGTATTTCCTTTTCTGAAAACTGAATCTTTATTAGTATGGCAGGACCGTGAAGAGATCAATGAGGAAATAAGAATTCATTTTGGTTAGGGACCAATGTGGTCTTGAAATTCCCCTTGGAATCCCCCTTGGAATTCATAAACCCAAGGTGGAACATTGTCTTCCTTTGGTGAGCAAGATTGCTTCAAAACTAAATGGAGTGGCCACTCTTCTCTCTTATGCTAGAAGACTGATTGCTGTGAAATCTATCTTATCCTCTATGGATGTGTATCACATGACATGCCTTGACCTCCTTGAAACTCTCAAACAACAAATTTTCAAATACCTCAGGCATTGTCTCTAGAGAGGTCCAAATATGGAGGACAAAAAACCTGCTCTGATAGCCTGGAATACTGTATGTAGACCAAAACATGAAGGTGGCCTTGGAGTGCCAAAAATTTCTGCCCAGAACAATGTGTTGCTCCTGAAAAATCTGCACAAATTCTTTACCAGAGCAAACATCCCTTGGGTAAGCAACATTTGGGAAACATACTACTCTTCTGGCCAGCTTCCTGGTTCTGGCCCCTTTGGATCCTTCTGGTGGAAAACTGATGAGGACATCCCTACTAATGTTACACCCATACCCTCACCAACTACACATACTGGACCAGTTACTAGAGCACGTGCACGTCAACTAAATTATCAGGTACTTTCGTTTCTTGCGAATCCTTCTATTGTTCATGAACATATGATGCTGCCTAAATTAGATACTTTTGTTTTGCTTATGAATGAAGGACCTAGCATGGACACGAAGGATGGTCATTGGAGCGGGATCAAGAATGGAGAAGAAGGTGCGCGCGGGGGAAAGTACAGTGGAGTTTCCAGTGGGGATTTTCGCACGTTGAAGCCACCATAAGGCATGCATGAAGGCTTGGACGGAATACACGAGATGCCACTTCATTATTTTCGTCCAAGAGCAATTATAGGTGCTGCGTCACCTTAATATTGGGCTGGGCCCATGTAATTTCGAAATACCACATTATAGGCTGTTTTTAGAGTCCGTATGTGTGGGGAAACCGAGTTAGGGTTGTTTTCGGACCCCACCTCCAAGGGGTCACGAAAATCCCCTCTGTTCCCCCATATATACAGCCCTTAGGGCGTCGTTTAGACTTGGGTTTTAATTAGATATAAGTTAGCCATAGCCGCAACTTCGAGCTCTTCGTTTGTGTCATCCGACCAGGCCAAGACCTCATTGGAACCCCAACTTTCGTAATCATTCATCTTATATTCGCAATATCCAGATTGCAATTCTTAGTTCTTGCTTGTTCTTCGATTGCTTGCAGGAATTAGACCTTCGTGGTCAGGTTGATCGTGCATCCGCGGGATCAATAACCTCTCGGAGTTGGTTTAGCGATTGCTAAGGCGCAACGTCTTCGCACGTTCGTAGTCGGATCGTGAAAGTTGCCTCCACCATAATCGATCTCCACCATCTCATCGAAACATCGGGACACCTTCGCCTCTATCAAGTGGTATCAGATTTCCAGGTTGCTCGGTGAGATTTACCAGTTTTCATAGTCTAGATTGGTTCTGTTCTTCATACCTACAGTCCAAGAAAAAGCCAACAAAGCAAAAAAAAAAAAAAAAAGAGAGAGAAAAAAAAATTCAGAGTGTGCTTCACAGTTGTTACGTGCCGCGCCGTGCTTTCGTTGGTGTTTTAGGCTCGCGTCTCTAGTACGGTCTAGCCTAGGATCAGCACAGTACCGACGTTGAGTGTTTATTCAGCTTTGCATCTCTGTTTTGATTACTGTTGAGTTTTTCCTACCATACTTGTCAGCCTTCCTACAGCTCCACATATATTCTACATCGTGCGTTTTGACACCTCCTGGCCATCGCTCTACCATATCTCTGAGAGTTTTGACCCGTTGGTTGTACATCACCACCTGCTGCTAGGTAAGAATCGGTAAGAACGTAAGAAAAGCTTGACGGATTTGTGCTTTCCACCACCCCACATCCATCCCATTAGTAGAAGTAGGATCATATTCCTGTGTGTTTTCTATTTCTGCTAACCATGCCAGGATCACATGATGAAGTGGCGCGGGATGCACCCGATTGGGAGAACATGACAAACAAGGAGTTACATGATAAATTTGCACGTATGATGTCTCAACAGGTGCAGGACATCGAGACCAGATTTACAGAGGCGATTGATGGCGTGGAGAAAATGATCGACACCAAGCTCGACGCCAAGTTTACTGAGTTGATCGCACGCCTACCTTCAGCACAGCCACAGCCACCGCCACTACCACGTGCACGACGTATTCTGTTTCCGCGAGGACAAGCTGCTGGTATTGGTGCTCCTCCTACTGCTGCAGTTGCTGCTACTGCTGCTACTGCTGCTGCTTCTGACGTCGCCCAGGACGACAACTACGAGGGTGATTACGAGGAGGAGGTGGAACAGGAAGCGGCCTATGAGCAGCCAGCTGGACGTCCACGTCCCAACATTCGCCACGGTCGACACCAACCACCCCCTCAGGTACGCGATGATGAACATGTGCCTAAACTTAAATTGAATCTTAAGCCGTTTGAGGGTAGATATATTCCTGATGCTTATCTTACTTGGGAGTTAGAAACTGAACAACGTTTTACATGTTTACAATATCCTGAGAATAGACGTGTTACTGCTGCTGTTTGTGAATTCACGGGCTTTGCATCTATTTGGTGGTCTGAACATTGTAGATTGCATGCTAATAATATTCCAACTACTTGGGCTGCTTTAAAAGATGCTATGCGTACTCGCTGGGTTCCTCCTTATTATCAACGTGAATTGTTACAAAAATTACAGCGTTTGAGACAAGGAAAAAATTCTGTAGAGGAATATTATCAAGAATTACAAACTGGATTGATTAGATGTGGCCTAGTAGAGGATAATGAAGCTATGCTTGCACGTTTTATGGGTGGCTTAAACAGGGAGATACAAACTATTCTAGAATACAAGGACTTTGCTACTATCACTCGTTTGTTTCATCTTGCTTGTAAAGTTGAACGTGAAGTGCAGGATCGACAGGCCGCTACGAGACCTAACTTTTCTGCAGGACGAAATACATCATGGACATCGCGTGGAGCTTCTACATCCACACATCCTGCTGCGCCACCATCTACTTCAGCCGCTCATTCTTACAGGGAGCCACCAAAACAGCCAGCGCCACCATTCAAGGGTGCACAGAGTGGTCCAGTGGCGAGTTCTTCTTCCTCCATGGCGTCCACAGGGCAAGCACGAGATCGTGATATTAAATGTCGCAGGTGCCAAGGTGGAGGTCACTTCGCAAAAGACTGTCCCTCCAAGCGTGTGATGACTATTACGGCGGATGGTGGGTATGAGTCAGCGAGTGACTATGATGAGGAGACTCTAGTTCTCATTGCTCATGAGGAACAGGGTGCCCATGATGATGCTCATGATATAGAGTATATGACTCCTGATGATGCAGATAAATATGCTAGTTTGGTTGCTCAACGTGTACTAAGTGTGCAGGTAATGAAGGCCGAGCAAAACCAGAGGCATAATTTGTTCCACACAAAGGGAGTGGTGAAAGAACGTTCGGTTCGCATCATCATTGACGGAGGGAGTTGCAACAACTTGGCTAGCATGGAGTTGGTGGAGAAGCTATCTCTCACCACAAGACCACACCCCCATCCGTACTATATTCAGTGGTTTAACAATAGTGGTAAGATTAAGGTAACACGTTCTGTTCGTGTGCACTTTAGCATTGCTGCATATGCTGATTATGTTGATTGTGATGTGGTACCCATGCAAGCATGCTCTCTTTTACTTGGTAGACCATGGCAATTTGATAGGAATGTTGTACACCATGGTAGGACAAATCAGTTTACTCTAGTTCATCAGGATAAAAATATTGCTTTACTTCCTATGTCTCCTGAACAAATTGTGAAAGATGATCTTGCTAGAGCTAGTAACGCTAAACAGGAGAAAAATAAGAGTGAAAATGAGATAGCAGCTAAAGAATTTGAGCAACAACATAAGACTCATAGAAAATCTTCTTCTGTTGTTTCTAATGAAATTAAATTGACTAGTCCAACTTTGCTTGCTACTAAGGTTGATATTTCGGATTTGGATGTTAGTCAATATGTGTGCTATGCTTTTGTGTGCAAAGAAGCCTTGTTTTCATTTGAGGAATTGCCTCCTTCTTTGCCTCCTGTTGTCACTAACCTTTTGCAGGAGTTTATTGACGTCTTTCCACAAGACGTACCACCGGGATTACCACCTATTCGAGGGATTGAGCATCAGATTGACTTAATTCCCGGTGCTTCGCTGCCCAACCGTGCGCCATACCGTACCAATCCGGAGGAGACGAAGGAGATTCAGCGTCAAGTACAAGAGCTACTCGACAAAGTTTACATACGTGAATCCCTTAGTCCTTGTGCTGTTCCTGTTATATTAGTGCCTAAAAAGGATGGAACATGGCGTATGTGTGTTGATTGTCGAGCCATTAATAATATTACTATTCGTTATCGTCATCCTATTCCTAGGCTAGATGATATGCTTGATGAATTAAGTGGCTCTACCATGTTTTCCAAAGTTGATTTGCGTAGTGGATACCATCAAATTCGCATGAAATTAGGGGATGAATGGAAAACGGCATTTAAAACTAAGTTTGGATTATATGAGTGGTTAGTCATGCCTTTTGGGTTAACTAATGCACCTAGCACTTTTATGAGATTAATGAACGAGGTTTTACGTGCTTTCATTGGACGATTTGTGGTAGTCTATTTTGATGATATACTGATTTATAGCAAATCTTTGGAGGAACATTTGGATCATTTACGTGCTGTTTTTATTGCTCTACGTAATGCACGTTTATTTGGTAACCTTGGGAAGTGCACCTTTTGCACCGACCGAGTGTCGTTTCTTGGCTATGTTGTTACTCCGCAGGGAATTGAAGTTGATCATGCCAAGATCGAGGCAATTGAGAGTTGGCCGCAGCCCAAAACGGTCACACAAGTGAGGAGTTTTCTTGGCCTCGCTGGATTCTATAGGCGTTTTGTGAGAGATTTCAGCACCATTGCTGCACCTCTCAATGAGCTTACACGCAAGGATGTGCCTTTTACTTGGGGTACCGCACAGGAAGAAGCTTTCACGGTATTGAAAGATAAGTTAACACATGCTCCTTTGCTCCAACTTCCTGATTTTAATAAGACTTTTGAGCTTGAATGCGATGCTAGTGGGATTGGTTTGGGAGGTGTCTTATTACAAGATGCTAAACCTGTTGCATACTTTTCTGAAAAATTGAGTGGGCCTAGTCTGAACTATTCTACTTATGATAAGGAATTATATGCTCTTGTTCGGACATTAGAAACTTGGCAACATTATTTATGGCCCAAAGAATTTGTTATACATTCTGATCATGAATCTTTGAAACACATAAGAAGTAAAGCAAAACTTAATCGTAGACATGCTAAGTGGGTTGAATTTATTGAGACTTTCCCTTATGTCATTAAACACAAGAAGGGGAAAGATAATATTATTGCTGATGCTTTGTCTCGTTGTTATACTATGCTTTCACAACTTGACTTCAAGATATTCGGTTTAGAGACAATCAAAGAACAATATGTAAATGATGCGGAATTTAAAGATGTATTGCAGAATTGTAGAGAGGGTAGAACATGGAACAAGTTTGTGCTTAATGATGGATTTGTGTTCCGTTCTAACAAGCTATGCATTCCAGCTAGCTCTATTCGTCTTTTGTTGTTGCAGGAGGCGCATGGAGGAGGATTAATGGGACATTTTGGCGTGAAAAAGACGGAGGACGTACTTGCTACACATTTCTTTTGGCCAAAGATGAGACGGGATGTTGAGCGTTTTGTTGCTCGCTGCACTACATGTCAAAAAGCTAAGTCACGACTCAATCCTCATGGTTTATACATGCCTTTACCTGTACCTAGTGTTCCGTGGGAGGACATATCCATGGACTTTGTTTTAGGCTTGCCTCGAACAAAGAAGGGGAGGGATAGCATATTTGTTGTCGTGGATAGATTTTCTAAGATGGCACATTTTATACCATGTCATAAAAGCGATGATGCTGCTAATGTTGCTGATTTATTCTTTGGAGAGATTATTCGTTTACATGGTGTGCCCAATACTATTGTCTCGGATCGTGATACTAAGTTTCTTAGCCATTTTTGGAGATGCTTATGGGCTAAGTTGGGGACTAAACTACTTTTTAGTACTACATGTCATCCCCAAACTGATGGACAAACTGAAGTGGTCAATAGGACATTGTCTACTATGCTTAGGGCTGTTTTAAAAAGTAACTTGAAACTGTGGGAAGAATGTTTACCTCATATTCAATTTGCTTATAATCGTTCAGTGCATTCTACCACTAAAATGTGCCCTTTTGAGATTGTTTATGGTTTTCTACCTCGTGCACCTATTGATTTGCTGCCTCTTCCATCTTCGGAGAAGGTTAATTTTGATGCTAAGCAACGTGCTGAATTGATATTAAAAATGCATGAGTTAACTAAAGAAAACATTGAGCGCATGAATGCTAGATACAAGCTTGCTGGTGATAGGGGTCGAAAGCATGTAGTGTTTGAACCAGGAGATCTTGTTTGGTTACATCTACGTAAAGATAGGTTTCCTGATTTGAGCAAGTCTAAGTTAATGCCACGAGCTGATGGTCCCTTTAAGGTTTTACAGAAAATTAATGATAATGCATATAAACTTGAGCTACCTGCAGATTTTGGGGTTAGTCCCACATTTAACATTGCAGATTTGAAACCTTATTCGGGAGAAGATGATGAGCTTCCGTCGAGGACGACTTCAATTCAAGAAGGGGAGGATGATGAGGACATCCCTACTAATGTTACACCCATACCCTCACCAACTACACATACTGGACCAGTTACTAGAGCACGTGCACGTCAACTAAATTATCAGGTACTTTCGTTTCTTGCGAATCCTTCTATTGTTCATGAACATATGATGCTGCCTAAATTAGATACTTTTGTTTTGCTTATGAATGAAGGACCTATCATGGACACGAAGGATGGTCATTGGAGCGGGATCAAGAATGGAGAAGAAGGTGCGCGCGGGGGAAAGTACAGTGGAGTTTCCAGTGGGGATTTTCGCACGTTGAAGCCACCATAAGGCATGCATGAAGGCTTGGACGGAATACACGAGATGCCACTTCATTATTTTCGTCCAAGAGCAATTATAGGTGCTGCGTCACCTTAATATTGGGCTGAGCCCATGTAATTTCGAAATACCACATTATAGGCTGTTTTTAGAGTCCGTATGTGTGGGGAAACCGAGTTAGGGTTGTTTTCGGACCCCACCTCCAAGGGGTCACGAAAATCCCCTCTGTTCCCCCATATATACAGCCCTTAGGGCGTCGTTTAGACTTGGGTTTTAATTAGATATAAGTTAGCCATAGCCGCAACTTCGAGCTCTTCGTTTGTGTCATCCGACCAGGCCAAGACCTCATTGGAACCCCAACTTTCGTAATCATTCATCTTATATTCGCAATATCCAGATTGCAATTCTTAGTTCTTGCTTGTTCTTCGATTGCTTGCAGGAATTAGACCTTCGTGGTCAGGTTGATCGTGCATCCGCGGGATCAATAACCTCTCGGAGTTGGTTTAGCGATTGCTAAGGCGCAACGTCTTCGCACGTTCGTAGTCGGATCGTGAAAGTTGCCTCCACCATAATCGATCTCCACCATCTCATCGAAACATCGGGACACCTTCGCCTCTATCAAAAACTAATCTGAAATTACTGCCCATGTATAAAGAAATTGCAAAATGCAACATTGGGGATGGCAAAAGTGCACTATTTTGGTCAGATCTTTGGTCACAACAATGTTTTCAAAACCAATTCCCACACCTTTCCTCCTTTGCCAAGTCTCACACAATTACAGCGCATGATTACATGAGAACAGAATACATGGAAGACCTGTTTCACTTACCCATCTCTTCAGAAGCTTATATGGAATTTCAAGCAATGGATCAACTTTGTCAGAATTACAATCACAGTAACAATAATGAATCTGTTGATAAATGGAGCTACATCTGGGGTTCAAGCTCTTTCAGTTCCTCAAAATCTTACAAGAACATCATTGGAACCACCACTGCCCCCACCCCATCATTTCAAATGGGTTTGGGCAACCTCATGCCAACCAAAGAACAAAGTTTTTTTCTGGTTATTACTGCATGACAGGCTCAACACCAGAAACCTCCTCAGAAGGAAATCTTTCACTCTGGAATCTTACGATTGTGCAACTTTGAATTGTGATCAGGAAGAAACCTTGAGACACCTTTTCTAGAGTTGTCCCTTTGCTAGCCAATGCTGGGACTTTGTATGTCCTAATCGAAGTCAGAACCTGCACACCTTGGACATAATTGAAGACATCAAAACCTAGCTCCATATTCCATTTGCAATGGACATCATCATTATAGCCCCCTGGACAATATGGATAACTCGCAACAACAGAATTTTCAAGAACATAGAACCTTCTATGAAGAGTTGGCAGGACCTTTATTTTGCATAGCTCAAGCCGCTGAAATATAGGATGAAGACCAAATTTTCTCAAGCTTTGAAAGATTGGCTTGAGTCTTTCATTTAAGTTATCTTTTTTCTTTCTTTTAGGCTCATGCCTATGTTTTTTAGGCTTTTCCACTTTTTTCTTTGGCTTATCTCAAGCCACCATGTAACAGACACCTTTTATTTTAAATAATGGAAAAATTGCAGTGGGGCTTTGCCCTACTGTTCTGCCTCAAAAAAAATGTGGTCTTGAAGTGATATACAATCATGTTTGCATTCATTTTCAACCACCTTTTCTAGCATACAATTTCATCATGAAATTTTAACATTATTGGCATCTTTCTTTTTTCGCTGGTCACAACATTTTTTACTGAAGACGGAGCCTTCTCCGTTACATATCGTTACTGAACTATATGATCTCTTCAGTATTACATGTGCCCAAATCGGATGCCGCCTCCCTCTCCCATGTCGGCCTCTCCTGCGTGAGCCATCTTCCGGATCCGTCCACAGCCGTCCTCTCGCGCGTGGCGTGTGTGCCCATCGCCGCTCCTCGACCATCTCCTGTCGCGCGTCAGCCAACTGCCGAATCCACCAACCGCCGTTCTCTCTCTTGTGGCCGGCGTGCGAATCACCGATGGATCCCGCCCGGCCAACGTGTTCACGCGCCGGCCGCCCCGACCACGTCCATGTGATTCATCCCCGAACGACGGCCGCAGGCAGTCCAGATGTAATAACAGATCGGGCTTCGATTTTCTCCGTTGTTCTTGGGTTCGATTGTTCATGTAGATTGTTCTGTTTCTATCTGTACGCGCAGAGAAGATAGACTCGTATGTGGTCGTGCAGTATCGGAGCCAAGGGCGCAAGGGAATAAAGCAATTAAACCTGTACGTGCACGTCAACCTTGCTGGGCCTCAACAGGAAGACGTAGTACAACCGACAAGCTGGCTAGGGACTTGCCGGTCAACGTTACAGGGAGCTGCAAGGAGCTATGCATTGGGTGGATTTGCTCCGTATCATGTTTGATTCGACGAAATGAAGATCGCTCCATCTTCATCCTCCGATCTGCTCTCCTAGGTGTGCGCGCAGCACGCCCCCCCTCTCCGTGCAATGTAGTTCAATTTTTTTAGAAGTGATTATCTCGCCTTAGTGTTGTAATGCTTCTCCATGGAGTTGTCTGCTCGTGGCATTGCAGCGCGGTTCACCGCGTCTTGTAGTTCACTTTTTTTTGACTCGTGTAAAAAAAAGACAGTGCACGTCCTTATGTAGTTCGTAAAAAAAATTGGATGAATTTTTTCACAAAGCATTTTCTGTCCAGTTTATTGCTATTAAATTATATTTTCCAAATTTTTATCTAATACAAGACATAAAAATTGCGCTCCAGGAATGCAGTTCACAAGCTCTGATCATTCGGTCGAAATGAGTTTGCAACAATAAGTTAGAAAGAGATAAAAAAATAGTGCAGTTCACTTTTTTTGTGCAAGCGCATTTCATTTTTGGCCGCGGTTCACTTCCCCGTAGCAAACTGTGAAGTTTTGATAAATGACAAAAACCACGTGCAGTTCTCTCTGTTCGGCATTGTATTGCGGTCGCTCGACGGATGCAATGGACTTCGTCGATTCTGAATCCACGAAAAACGCGGGCATTTCTGTTTGCCGGTAATGCAGTGCTATTGCACGTCGGATGCATTTACATGCAGTTCGCTTCATCGATTCTAAATCCACAAATTACACGTTCATTTCTGTTCGCCACTAATGCAGTGCGCTTTCCTGTCGGATGCGGTGCGGAGGCCCGACAGATGCAGTTCACTTGGTCGATTTGGGTCCGTGAAGAACGGAGTTCCGCGTTTTTAGTAGAATCGACACTACTTTTAAAACGTAAGGAATTAGAAAGTGTGTTCTGCATGAAAATAGAGCGCCTCGACTATATCTATCCAACGGTGTATCAATTGCAGCAATCGGATAAGCGAATCAAAAGAATTTACGGAAGAACGCCCGCTGCCCCAAATGTAGACATTCACATCATTTTTCAAATTACATCAAAACCATGGGGAATTTGGAAAAGCGTTCAACATATGGATTAATCTCCTACTCCATACTAATCCAACAATGTATCATACACATCGATTGGACAAGCGGTTAAAAAGTTCTACTCTCTACAAGATCCATTGGCGAAAAACAGAGTTCGCGCATTTTTTTTGCGGCTAGATTTCTCTCAAAACCGTAGCGAATTAGTCAAAGTGTTCTACATATGGATGGAGCGCCTGATCGATATATTCCAACGGTATATTTTTTGCATCATTCCAATAAACGATTTACGAGAAATCATGGAAAAACAACCGCTGTGAAAGTTTGCCGCCCCACCATTTTTTAAACTGCTCTTAATCCGTGATAAATTGGAAGAAGTGTTCAACATACGAAAGATGATCCTTTTCCATACGAATCCAATGGTGTATCATACGCTCAAGTCCGATCAACAGATAAAAAGTTAGATTGAAAATACTGCATGCGTTTCTGTTTCACCCGAGCTGCAGTGCTCGTGAGTCAGCAATGTGGTTCCCTTAGCGATACAATGCAGTGCAGAAGTGTTAGCAGAATAGAGGGGTACTATATATAGAGAGAGAGAGAGGGAGAGAGAGAAAATTATTCATATGATGTAAGTCTGGGCTCACTACAATCATCGCCATCCATCCAACGTGTGGATCCGTTCTTGTCTTTATCCATCTTTGATTTGATTGATTTTCCAACTCCATTTGGTATTTCCTCTGTGAGCGGTGTGGTCCTAAACCTAGCTGAAGACTATACACTGACTAGCTTGCTCACAAGCCTGATCGAACCATTTGAGTTCGAAACGTTCCATACATTTTGTGCAGATGTTTTTGGCATATAGAAATTGGAACAAAGCCATTATAGGAAATGCGCAGAACTTGTTTTATTTTTAGCTTTCAATCACTTGCTAAGAGCGACGCCCCTCTTCTTTCCTCCATGGTCGATGTATCTTCATTAGCATATATTACTTGTTTATAATATTAGCACATATTACCTTGTGCATCCTTCACTCACTTATCCTATTTTACTCCACCGAGTTGTATTCCTTCACACACACACAGAGATAGAGAAAATATATGATAGAGAGAGAAGTTTTTATAAGTTGGTGCTTAGTTAGTAAGTTGGCATTGCATGTACTGCATGTAGTGGTCTACAGATTGTCTAGTAGTTACCCCAAGAATTAGTAAGTTAATCTGCTAGAAACGCATGCTTTTTATTAGTGTATATATCACACGCAGTCTAGAGATTCAAATGAAAGAAACCATTTTCAAAAGATCTAGCGTCAGGGTTGCAGATTTCGAAATCGCACATGTTTGCCATTGCAGAGTTGCCGTCTGCATCCCTACTCTAGTAGTCTGCGCCCAACCAGGTGAAAAGCCTAGATCTTTAGTTGTGGCTCTTTGTCTTCATGAGTTCTTCATTGCATCATGTGCCACATCATTTCTTCCCACCTCTACGCATCTCTATTCTCTAACCTAGTAGATGAACCCTCGAGCATTTCAACGACATAAGCACCAAGAAATAATAGCCAACAACATGTCGTCCAGCTAGTAGAATCAGTTCAAGTTCGTTTGACGAGGCAGCCACCTCCACCTGGTACGTATTTTTTGTTCTTCAATCTAATCAGCAACATACTGGATTATTTCTTGCTTATTCAGTTGTGATTTTCCTCACATATGAACTCTATCTCGCCCTATCGACCACTGGAATGGGTGATTTGACCAGTATGCTTAGAAATTGGGTCGCTAGGACGATGGAAAGAAAGGTCATCGGATTGGTAGGAAGGTCGTCAGATCCGTCTGCGCCATGCCGTCGTCCGACCTTCTCTTCCCGCCATAGCCCACGAACCATGATGCGGCTTGGAACTACCACAACCACGTCCACACGGAGGGCCTCGTTCATTCATACGTCATCTTCTCGCTCCTTTTCTTCCTATTCCATTTTCTCGGGATATATATTTCATGTGGTTCTTCACTCGTCTCTTAGTCTCTGGCTCTCTGCACGTTTTCTTTTATGGATTTTTTTTGCAACTAGGTGAGATTTTATAGATCCAATGTTATTTGGGTTGGGATATTTTTTCCACCAAGGTGTTGTTGGTTTCATTATAAACTTGAATATAAGCAACTTAAAATCTACGAAATATTTGGCTGCTGGTAAGAGTGAGGTTGATTTATCCACTGATTCTTCAGCTCAATCTTTCGCTTCCATGTGGATCTGGTAAGCACTAGCTGGTTGAAGTTCCTGAAGATATTCTGCGGATTTTCTGTACATCTTTGCTTCCTCTTGACTGTTTCTGCACTTTGTCATTCATCTTTACTTCTCTAGCATCCCGTGAAACTATCATCTTTGTTGTAAATATGTTTTCATCAAGTTTGTGTAGCTTAACACGAATGCCAAGTATGTAGTAGAAGCAAAGGCGCATGTGTATGCAATCCAGGTCAAATTCACAGTCGAAGTTGTCAATTCTTGTGAGATTAAATTTTTGTTTTTCTCCTCGCCATCCATCCAACACATGATTTTTCATCCTTGTTGGTGGTTGTGCATCAAATGTTTTTTCCATAGCAGTTGGAAGGCGTTCTTTAGTGTGTGTATTATGGGAAAATCAACAATTATTGCTGATGAAAATTGAGGGTCCGTGTGTGAGAATTTGTGTGTGTTGTTACTAGAAAATTTCAGTTGTAAACATGTCCACAAGAAATAAACAAAGGCACCTCGTAAACACTAGCTTTCTTTACGTAGATGTGTCCACTGAAAAAAGTGAGAGGCGCTTTGTGTTGTGATACTGGAGAAGCGGAAATCAATGGATTAGTTGACTATGGTTTGCGTCTATGCAGAAATTGATGGAGAGTTGCAGCTTCCTTGCCAGCTAGATTTATAGTCTGCACAACACCACGAGGAGGACGATGGCATGAAAGGGAGAGGGTGACCCTGATGCGTGCATGTTCTTCAAGTTCATGAAGTAGGGCTGGCATCATCGCTTCTCCTCCACTCCACTCCTCCCAACTCTCGTACCAGCACCCCGATGGGAGATTTTATACTTTGCTAGTTTAAGTTATCACCTTTTTCTGTTCATGAGTCTTCTCGCTTTGTACATTATGTCGCAAGCTTTGAGAACTCAAGGTGATTATTAATTAGAACCTGAGCTGACCGACAGCTTCCGAGTCTGATGCTTGATGCTCCCTTTTTCTATTCTTCCATATTTTACTGCGATGGTCTATTGCGAGCCGACAGACGTCGCGTGGCTCAAGTGGCATGTGGATCCTACGACTGGGCGACCGATCGGATGGCTCTTGGCTTAATTCTGGATCAAATTAACCGGTTTATCGAATGCAAGTACTTATCAGATTTATACTTGTTACAATGTAATGCTTGTTGTGTAGGATCAACATAGTGCATGGAAGAAAAGTGGTAGCGCCCGCGTAATGACATCCTTGCTTGCGATCCTATACAACGCTCCGAAATGCATAATATTTTGCAGAGTTAATTTGTATACACTTAATTATCAATAAGCCCAGGGTCGCACTGCGACACATTATTCAAAATTAAATGAAAAAATTCTAGAGTCTTGAAAACAATTTTTGTTTGATCAAAGCTGCATTCAAATCCTAGGACACTAGTTAGTGGTGCATATTTCCCCTTTTAGCTCATGGAAACGTCTGCATGGGGAGATGCATCTACTGAATCTTACAGATAGTATCCCTCATTGCAAACTCAAGTCAAAGGCTGCTACATATTCACGGACCGACTGATAGCATTACCGCTGCTCATCTTCCCCATTTCACACACAAGCTCGGTCATAGCACCCACCCCCACTCTAGTCCCTCTACCTCTACGATAATGTTGCTTTCGTTCGCCGATTGCTGTTTCCTGGGTAGTATGGCTAGAAGGAGATCGTGGGAGTGCGGAAAGTGTTTTTCTTCTAGGCCTCTATGGAAGCGGTTAGCTATATGCGTTTATTATTTCCAACAAGCACACTGATGATGTGCGAGCAAACTTAAGAAACGGAACACACATAGTTTTACCTCTCGGTGCTTCGAGTGAATCCCAACTAGAAAAACGTAGTGGTGCCACACTGCTTTGCATGCATGCTCTGTAAATTATGGTTTTGACCTAGCTTTTAGTAATTTATCATGCTATACATGGATGCACTATAAACTGAATTGTAGCCAAGAGCTTAGTAATTAAACCCGTTGTTTACCACGTCTAGTATATTGCTTCCATTAACAACAAAACCATTTTCAAATGTATTAGCGTCAGGACCGCAGGTTTCTGCACCAAACTAGTCCGCTCCCTAGTGATGTAGTTGTCCCATACTAGGATTCCTCACGCTCCTAGCATCCCCATATCACGCAAATATTCAGAATCCGCAGACAACTTTGTTTGGTACTGGCGTGCTCATTGCTATCTTACCGCAGCAAGCATGTACACGGTCCAAAGTTGTTGTGCAAAAGGTTAGCTCTATGCATCCCAATACCGCAGCAAACCCCATGTCAAGTTTAAGCTAGTGAGACGACCAAGGCATGTATCACATTTTGCCCTAATCACATTCCAATAATTAATAATTTATATAAATGATTAATTTATATAGATATCACACTGGTGAACTCGATGTCCTAACAATAGAATGTCAAAATAGAATTATATATTACAATTACTTAAGAGTCAGAAAACTAGTAACGATGAAAAGGAAGAGCGACATTGTAAGGCCCGATATGTGGTACCGTTCCAGATCTAGATGTTTCCATCCAGATCCGGGGACGAAGCACATATCGGTCCCACCGCGACATATGACGAAGCCATATGCTCCGGATTTCCAACATGATATCAAAACATTACAGCTACATGGATACAACATCTCATACAATCGGCATACAACTACCTTAATACATTACATCAGTGGAAGATACATGTTTGAGTACAGACTACAATCAAATGCCTACTGGCAATGAGAAAAACATCGATCCCCATAACCACACGGGTCCAGGCCCTCCGCCGGGATCCGCCTATCTAGTCCTTGTCGAGTCTCCACGTGAAACGTCGATCACCATACCTCTTGTCGATGAAGAACCCTGAAAGGAGTTTGGGGTAGTATCATGAGTACAGAAGTACTCATCATCCAACTGTAGTGGTCAACTGACCCAACAAGGACTTCATCACTCGTCATTCTAGGACAACTAGTAGTTTACGGTAAGGATGGGGTAAGTGGTGAGGTTGCTGCCGCACTAGCATATATGAAGTGGCTAACGATCTAGAGAGTAAGATAAGAAGCCAACCATTCGATGAGGATTCGCCTCCAACAAGTCTTGCTATCAGCTACTTACGCAAACATAACACCTATCCTATCCTTGTCCTCCTCTTAGCATCTCGACGAAGAAGAAGAAGTCAAGGCAGACACACGTTGATCAAGTTATATTAAGATTATCTCAGTTTTTGTTGTCTATGAACAAGGAGTAGGTCTCAAGTCGTCCAAAACCGTGGACACGGCTTCTCGAAAAGATTTAACCCTGCAGGGGTGTACCAACTGCCCATTACAAGGCTCCCCACGCACGCCCATCTCTCTCAGTTTCTACCCATCACAGGCAACCATTTTATGATTTAGTTCCGAGAAATCCGAACCGACAGTCCCTCTAACTAACAACGCACAAATTCGGGTGGCCCCCGGTGAGTCAACATCCACTCCAAAAGCCGGTCGCGCTCTCGAACTGGTCTCTACCGTCTGTAGCAGGATTGGATTGCCGGATCACCCATACCTGGGGCCGGGTCCTCAGCCAGACAGGTTGGACCCATAGGATATACCATCCAACTGGCCCAGGTTGTTTTAAATCCACTGGCTGCAGACCAGTTACGCACACGGTTTCAAATGGTAAATCAGCTTGGGCCACCACTCGAAATGTTTGGACCTAGGTAGGTAAGAAGAGAGGACCCCATAGCATCCCACAGGCGGTTAGGCACGCTCGTCAAGAGACACAATACCCAGAACTCGGGTCCTAGGTGACTCGAATGGAACAAAACGTCGGGGCGGGATAGCCTAGACCTTCCATCCTTTGTCGATTATAGTAAACATTATAATAATCATATCATCAACAACAATATAATAATTTGATAGCCCAAACCAAGGAGTAACAGGGTAACATCGTAGCATCCTACGCATGCATACTAAGCAGGGGCTGAGCAACGAGCAATAGTAATATAGCAGTACATGGTTTGCTGGGAGGGGACATGGCTGTATCGGTTTGAAAGAGGCTGTAAACATGTGGTAGGATCAAACATTGAACCTATCCTAGACTAGCATGCAAACCGCTGGTTGAAATAGAATGGATCATAAGTAATGTATAGTCCTTGCCTGTTGATAAGTCGGGTTCCGAAGGTGTAGCCAATCGCAATCTCGCATCGTCTCGAGAGAGGTACCCGCGGAAGCACACAAGACTGTAAACACTGGAAGGCAATGAACAAGCAAACATCTATTACTACGAAGAAAACACGAGAAAGCATCAACAAGAAGGCAACACGAGACATCACACCTACCGTCGAGAGCGGTTACTAACAGGTTAAGTGGAGTACTCGTCACACACGACGAAACCGCACGTTTATATTGGTTCAAGTTGTTTAGTTACAGATGGTCAACAAAGGTTGTTAACATGGAAACTCAAGCAAGCATGGCATAGCACACAAACATGACAAGAGCTTAAGCATAAAGGAAACTATCTATGCTAGACAATTTAAGTGAGGCACAATCCTAAACATGGCATTCCACTAAGTGTCCCACGACAATTTAAGTAATTGTTACTGTTCTTCCCAAAACCATATTTTAGGTTGGTTAACAGAAGCAAACAATAGCACAAATACAAATTACACGGAAAACTAATCAAGTTACATATAAAGAACACCCCAAACGGAGTTATGGTTAAAAAGATACAAGCAATACAAGTTATGCACGCAATCTGCCAACATCAGGAAGCACACTTTAGAGCAACAAATAAACAAGCAAAAGGTTGCAAACATGCATAAAAATGATATGAAACAAAATTATACATGGAAGGCATGGCATGTCAAAAGGAATCATGCAAATAGGCATCATGGTTCACTAGTTATAAGCAACACAAAAAGCTATAAAACATTACTGGTCTAGGACTTAGTGAAAATCAGAAAAACATGGCAGGAACTGTTATTTTCATGCTGTAGAAACAGGAGAAAAACTATATGCACATGTACAGCAACATGACATGGCAATATATGGGCATGAACTAGACATGATGGTGATCAAGTACAAACAAGAATCAAGGTCATAGGCATAACAGATCAAAAGATATTAAGCATGCAACATGGCATCGGAAAGTTACAGACTTAGAGAAAAACAGAGGTGGCTGTCAACAACAGCAGGATAGCAACTTTGGAGCTAAACATATTTATGACCAGGAATGTAAGCATCACAATGCAATACATATAATGGAAGTAGACATGGCATAGATCAAAATGACATATTGCAATGCTCAATAGGATGCACAGTTAAAAAGATATATGGCAGCAAAGTAGCAACTTTATATAAACAGCAGCACATGTCATCAGGGTCACCACTTTGGAGCAAGAATCAATGTAGCTACAACAGTCAAACATGACAAGTGATTGCATAGTATTGAGGTAGACATGATGCTTAACAGTATGCAAAAGGAATTAATAGTATAGGCCTCATTGATGTGTCACAATCATCAATCAAACTTGCAATAAAATAACAACAGCAGCACACTAACAGGAAATAATAGCAGTTAACAGTCTGATGCCCACTTCAACAGTGATTAACAACATCAAGATGGCCTCAAATCAAAATGCTCACAAAAGATGAACTGAAGTACACACAAAACTAATTTTTTTTCCTTTTGGGCGCAAACTCATCCGGGCTACGGATCACTCGTAAATTACGTTGCAAAACAGTACCAGCAACAATGAATTCCAGACTTAGCAAAACTAGATAAAGAAAATAACAGAGACAAAAAAAAGGCAGCCCGGCTCACCCATGGGCCGGCCCAAGTCAGCTGGGTCAAGGGGCGCCGAGCTGGGCTTGGCCCACCTGGCCGCAGCGGCGTCCGGATGGGGGGCGCCTGATCCCGACCGACGACGGCGACCGCGGCTAGCCGGCGCGGCCGCGTGGCGTGCAGGCGGGCAGGGGAGGCCGCGGATGGGCAGGGGACGGCGGAGCCGGGAGTCTCCTCGTCGAATCCGGTCGGGGCGCGATGGGCTCGCCAACCTCGGGGCTGGACGGCGGTCTGGCCGAGCTCGGGCTCGGGGACGCCATGGCGGGCGGAGGCGGCTTCTAACGGCGCGGCGGCGCTCCGGTCGACCTGCGAGGGAGAGAAGGAAGGTGAGGGAACGGAGGAGAGGGAGGAGAGGGGAGCGCGGCAGAGGTGAGGAGGGAGGTGGCCGGCGGCGGCTCCTTGGACGGAGGCGCAGGAGGCGGCGAGGGCCTCCACGGTGCAGGCGGTGGCGGCCAGGAGAGAGAGGAGAGGTTGGTGGAGGGCTGTGTGTGATTTAGGTCGTTGGATCGGCCGATCCGACGGTCCAGATCGCAAGGAGCTAGGGTTTGTGCGAAAATGGGGCTAAATTGCGAAAATTGGGGCTATTGTGAGGGGTGTGGCTACAATTTTGGCTTAGGGGAAACCCTAGAAAGGGGAGGGAGAGTGGTGGTCTTTATATAGCCCAGGTGGCTGGCAGTTTGCAAAAACAACCCCGGTTTTTCTCTCGCGCGCGCGGTGTTTACGTTCCTGACCGCCGGGGGTCCGCAGGACCTTCGATTCGGGTAAAACTTCGAACTGCCCGATCAGCGCGTCAAGCCGGCGGCGTTCACCTTGCGCTGGAACCATTTTGAGAACAATTTCCGGCGCGCTATAAAAATATCGCGTTTACTTATTTACATAGGGTTTTTCGTTCCGTTGGCTACGGCTGGTCTCGTGCGGTTTTCGCGACGGTGATTGGGTGAAACCCGGTGTCGCAAAGGTCGAGTGTCAGGGTGGCAAGGGTCGGTCTCTGTCTGGTACAAGATAAGAGGGGGGAAATAATCGTCGATCCATAAATCGGGGATGCAAACACCGCAAACAAATCAGACAATCAAACAATTCACACCGAAAACAAAAAATTTAATTTTTGTGAAATCTGGGCTGTTACAATACAACACCACCAACAAGGGATCTCGTCCCGAGATCCAAGACGATCCAGGGGAGAGGAGGGGAGAGAAAAGAGAGTCGACGATCTTCAACACCACCAACAAGTGATAGAGGCGAAGGTGTCCCGATGTTTCGATGAGATGATGGAGATCGATTATGGGGGAGTAGACTTTCACGACCCGACTACGAACGTGTGAAGACGTTGCGCCTTAGCAATCGCTAAACCAACTCCGAGAGGTTATTGATCCCGCAGATGCACGATCAACCTGACCACGAAGGTCTAATTCCTGCAAGCAATCGAAAGAACAAGCAAGAACTAAGAATTGCAATCTGGATATTTCGAATATAAGATGAATGATTAACGAAAGTTGGGGTTCCAATGCGGTCTTGGCCTGGTCAGATGACACAAACGAAAAACTCGAAGTTGCGTCTATGGCTAACTTAAATCTAATTAAAACCCAAGTCTAAACGACGCCCTAAGGGATGTATATATGGGGGAACAGAGGGGAATTTCGTGGCCCCTTGGAGGAGGGGTCCGAAAACAACCCTAACTCGGTTTCCCCACACATACGGACTCTAAAAAATAGCCTATTAAGTGTATTTCGAAATTACATGGGCCTGGCCCAATAATAAGGTGACGCAGCACCTATAAGAACCCTTGGACGAAAATATTAATGTGGCATCTTGTGTCTCTCGTCCAAGTCTTCATGCACGCCTTATGGTGGCCTCAAAGTGCGAAAATCACCACTGGAAGCTCCATTGTCCTTTCCCGCGCGCGCACCTCCTTCTCCATGCTTGATCCCGCTCCAATGACCATCCTTCTTATCCATGCTAGGTCCTTCATTCATAAGACAAACAAAAGTATCTAATTTAGGCAGCATCATATGTTCCTGAACATTAGAAGGATTCGCAAGACACGAAAGTACCTGATAATTTAGTTGACGTGCGCGTGCTCTAGTAACTGGTCCAGTATGTGTAGTTGGTGAAGATGTGGGTGTAACATTAGTAGAGATGTCCTCATCAACAAGGGACGCTGCTCCATGTCGACGTCGAACTTCTGTCGAGATAAATTTCCGCAGAGATACGGCAACGTCGGAAAACGAAACCATCGGGAGATCAAGAGGAAGAACAACATTCCCAACGATGATCAAGGGAAGCATTCTCACTAGAATTGTGAAGATACTGGGCAAGAGGACTGAGGTCAACAGACGAGCAAGATGTTTACCCAGAGTCGGAAGAACTAAAGGTGCTACAGGATTTCCGAAACCTGTGATCGGAATCGAGACAATACGCCGCAAGAAAGGCATTGTAACTATTCTGAAACTTCACACACTTGAGATCCTAAAGTTTGAAGGGGATAAGGCGAGAATTAAAACACTTACGACACTTATCCTGACCAGAGCAGGGGTAAGGAGTAAAAAGATTTCTACTCTCTGATATCTAACTTAATAACTACAAAATAGTTTTCGTCTAGACTCGACTTCGGCCAGAAAAGGGATCCTACGGTCGGTAAGGCTCTGATAACAAGTTGTAAGTCCCGATATGCGGTACTGTTCCAGATCTAGATGTTTCCATCCAGATCCGGGGACGAAGCACATATCGGTCCCACCGGGGACATATGACGAAGCCATATGCCCCGGATTTCCCACATGATATCACAACATTACAGCTACATGGATACAACTGCCTTAATACATTACATCAGCGGAAGATACATGTCTGAGTACAGACTACAATAAAATGCCTATTGACAAAGAGAAAAACATCGATCCCCATAACCACACGGGTCCAGACCCTCCGCCGGGATCCTCCTATCTAGTCGTCGTCGAGTCTCCACGTGAAACGTCGATCACCATACCTGATGTTGATCAAGAACCCTGAAAAGAGTTTGGCGGTAGTATCATGACTACAGAAGTACTCAGCATCCAACTGTAGTAGTCAACTGACCCAGCAAGGATTTCATCACTCGTCATTCTAGGACAACTAGTAGTTTACGGTAAGGATTGGGTAAGTGGTGAGGTTACTGCCGAACTAGCGTTTATGAAGTGGCTAACGATCTATAGAGTAAGATAATAAGCCAAGCATTCGATGAGGATTCGCCTCCAACAAGTCTTGCTATCACCTACTTACGCAAACATAACACCTATCCTATCCTTGTCCTCCTTTTCGCATCCCGACGAAGAAGAAGCAGTCAAGGCACACACACGTTGATCAAGTTATATTAAGATTATCTCAGTTTTTGTTGTCTATGAACAAGGAGTAGGTCTCAACTCGTCCATAACCGTAGACACGGCTTCTCGAAAAGATTTAACCCTGCAGGGGTGTACCAACTGCCCACTACAAGGCTCTGCACGCATGCCCATCTCTCTCAGTTGCTACCCATCATAGGCAACCATTTTATGATTTAGTTCCTAGAGATCCGAAACGACAGGTCCCTCTAACTAACAACGCACAAATCCGGGTGGCCCCAGGTGAGTCGACATCCAATCCAAAAGCCGGTCGCGCTCTCGAACTGGTCTCTACTATCTATCGCAGGTTTGGATTGCCAGATCACACATACCCGGGGCCGCGGAGTAGCTGGGACTTGGGGCGCCGGGATGAGCTTGGCCCACCTGGCCGCAGCGGCGTCCGGATCGGGATCCGCCTGATCCCAACTGACGACGGCAACCGCGGCTAGCCGGCGCGGCATGCAGGCGGGCAGGGGAGGCCGCGGGATGGGCAAGGGACGGCGGAGCCGAGAGTCTCCTCGCCGGATCCGGTCGAGGCACGATGGGCTCGCCGGCCTCGGGGCTGGACGGCGGTCTGGCCGAGCTCGGGCTCGGGGATGCCATGGCGGGCGGCGGCGGCTTCTACCGGCGCGGCGGCGCTCCGGTCAACCTACGAGGGAGAGAAGGAAGGTGAGGGAACGGAGGAAAGGGAGGAGAGGGGAGCGCGGCAGAGGTGAGGAGGGAGGTGGCCGGCGGTGGCTCCTTCACCGGAGGCGCAGGCGGCGGCGAGGGCCTCCACAGTGCAGGCGGCGGCGGCGGCCAGGAGAGAGAGGAGAGGGTGGTGGAGGGCTGGGTGTGATCTGGGCCGTTTGATTGGCTGATCCAACGGTCCAGATCGCAGGGAGCTAGGGTTTGGGCGAAAATGGGGCTAAATTGCGAAAATTGGGGCTATTGTGAGGGGGGTGGCCGCAATTTTGGCTTAGGGTAAACCCTAGAAAGCGGTGGGAGAGTGGTGGTCTTTATATAGCCCAGGTGGTTGGTAGTTTGCAAAAACAACCCCGCTTTTCTCTCTCGCGCGCGCGGTGTTTTTGTTCCTTACCGCCGGGGGTCCGCAGGACCTCCGATTCGGGTAAAACTTCGAACTGTGCGATTAGCGCGTCAAGCCGGCGGCGTTCACCTTGCGCTAGAACCGTTCTGAGAATAATTTCCGGCGTGCTATAAAAATACCCCGTTTACTTATTTAAACGGGGTTTTTCGTTCCGTTGGCTACGGCTGGTCTCGTGCGGTTTTCGAGATGGTGATCGGGTGAAACCCGGTGTCGCAAAGCTCAAGTGTCAATGTGGCAAGGGTCAGTCTCCGTCCGGTACGAGATAAGAGGGGGGAAAATAATCTTCGATCGATAAATCGGCGATGCAAACACCACAAACAAATCATACAATCAAACAATTCACACCGAAAACAATTTAATTTTTGTGAAATCTGGGTTGTTACAGACATTGTGAGAATTAGTTGTAGAGCTAAAAATATAGTCAAAATTGGGATAGGTTCGCTAAATTGGATGAAAACAGTCGAGGGCCCTTTACACCATTCAAACGGTATTCATTGTTTGTGTAAAGGTTAATATCATAGGGGAACGGAGGAGCAGTTCAAGTGAAAGCCCTCGAGATAGTCAAGTTGGCTGATTTGGGAGGCGGGGACGGAATACAGCTGCGAACGGGGAGGCGAGTGGAGCAGGACCGCAGTCGTAGAGCGTGAAGATGAGGTGAGGCAGTGAAGCATCGAACGTCGTGGATCCACAACGGGGGGTACATCCAAGTGGGCTGAGGCGGGCAGAGGGGGCGATGGTGGCCGGGGCAAGGGGAAGCGTCCCCGATCGGATCAGGAGGTGGGGGGCATTCTAAGACTGGATTCGGAGGCATCCAAGGCGAGGACCCCGGGAGGATGCGTCCCCGGTCGTATCCGGCGGCGGTGGAGGCGTGGAAAGCAGGAGGGGTCGATGAAAAAGGTCGAATTCACGCTTACCAAAATTCGCCCAAATTTTAGGCTGGAAGTGGATCACACCGGACCAATAAACAGACAGTGATACGTTTGGGTCATCCGATTGCACCGTGCTGTTTGTCCGCGAGGACCCAAACGAAGGTCGGCGGAACAATTCCGGACATTTGGATCACGTCACTACTTTGGGAACTCGATGCAACAGAGAGAGAGAGAGATTGCATAACAAAAACACACCCGGCATCTCTAGAGTCTAGTAGCGAAGAGACTCCTCCAACATCCATGTGTTAGAGAAACTCTAACAGATGCAACATTTCTATGCTGGCCCGTATATATAAGTGTTTTGTGGCGGACGTGCACAGTTTTTGGCTTGAATGGACACGTCATATCCCCGTGCGGCCCGTAAGAATTTTCAGGCAGCCCGCAAAATACCGCTTCGTGCGCTATATCTACGGTTTGGGGGCGGGGAGTTGCCGTCTCGCATTCTTTCCCCCCTCCGCCGTCGCATCGTCTTCAGATTCCGACGATAAATCGATATGACACGGGGAAGTTCTAGCTCCCGTGGAGTACGGAAGCTACCGCGGCCCCGTGCATCACGCGACATTACTGAGCGATAATCTTTGTACTTGCGCCTTTGATACATGTTTGCTCCATGAGCCTGATCCATCGCCCAGAGTAGGATATAAGGCATGATATCTCATTGGTTTTAGAACCCTTTTAAAACTGTTTTGTTCGTTTTTTCTTTTATACGTATCCAACATGTTGTTGGGACATGGCATTTTTCGCATATCATCACTTTACGACTTGGATCCGGGCATGGTACCCTCGTCGATGATCCCATCAGAATACATTTGGTAGCCGTAACATCATTCTGGTCCACTTCCGGATCAAAATACGCATGAAGTTGATTATGGTTTCTATGACACGCACGTGGTATGCTCATCAATGATCCCATCATAACACTCTTTGTAACCGTATCATCATGATATGATTAAAGGCGTACACCCCCTTCACCTAGATCCATGTCACACACTTACACTTGGCCCCTGTTTCTAACCAAACATAGACGATATAAAACAATACAAGTGGAAAAGGTGAAGACGGCGAACAAATGTATAAGTACCTTTACGTGTGGCGTGCGGAACCGGATAGGGATTGTAGAGGCTCCTTTAGTCCATGTGTACGTTATGCATTTTTGTGTGTAAAGGGTGATGCCACCGCAGAACAGAGTAATGGTGCATACCTAAGATGCAAAAGTTTAGGAGTTTGTTTGATTTTTTATAAGAACTGTTAGAAGCAGCACGTGGAATTGGATGTGGATAGTCAAAGGCACCGGGTGGAAATGCTATAGGTACCAGCCCAACGCGATAAATCAACAGTTAATTGAGGAATATATGCATCGACTTTGTAAATGTTGTTATCATCGGGCAATGGAGGAGCGTATCACCCCATGGAGTGCAAATGGTCAAGAGATGGATTGGTATTCCCGGGGGAAAATAAAAACCGTTAGGTGTGGTATTTTTGTGGATGATAGTCATTATTTGTGTGTAAAGGTTGATGTCACTGGAAAACAGAGTAGCGGTGCATACCTCAGAGGAAAAAGGTTAAGAGGTTATTTTTTTGTAAAAACAGATAGAAGCGGGTATGTGGAACCTGATGCAGATAGGCAAGGCACCGAATGCGTTCAGATCCTTGTCGAATGCAAACGATGTAATGTAGTCGATGGTCAGACGTAAAGGTTCGCGACATGGATAGGTATCTACTAAGAAAACCAAAAACAAGGCATAAGCACCTTTACGATTGGCGCGCGGAACCGGATATGGAAAGTAGAGGCCCTTTTAGACCATGTGTACGCTATGCAATTTTTTTTGCGTAAAGGGGATGTCATCTTAGAACGAAGTAATCGTGCGTACAAAAATTTCATAATTCTAGGAGTTTGTTTGGTTTTCTATAAAACCATTAGAAATGGTTCGTGGAACCGGATGCGGATAGTCGAAGGCACCGAGTGTAAATGGTATAGGCACCGGTTCAATGTGATAACGGTACAGTTAAGTGGGGAATCTATGCATCGACTGTGTAAATGTTGTTATCATCGGGCAACGGAGGAGCAGTTCACCCCATGGATGAAAATGGTCAAGAGATGGATTGGTATTCCCAATGAAAAGTAAAAAACCATTAGGTGTGCTATTTTTGTGGTTGATAGGCATTATTTTTTGGGTAAAGGATGATGTCACCGAAAAATGGAGTAGAAGCGCATACTTGAGTTGCAAAAGGTTAAGAGATTGTTTTTTTGTAAAACAAGATAGAAATGGGCATGTGCAACCAAATGCAGATAGGTGCCGGATGCGGATAGGCGAGGCACACCATGTGTTTAGATCCTTGTTGTACGCCAACGATGTAATGTAGTCGATGATCAGATGTAAAAGTTTGCGGCATGGATTGTTCCCTACCAAGAATACCATGAACGGGGCATAAGAACTTTTAGGAGTCTCTTACGGAACTGGGTAGGGAAACTAAAGGCCCCTTTAGACCATGTGTACGCTCGGCATTATTTTATGTGTAAAGGGTGATGCCATCGAAGAACGAAGTAATGGTGCATACCTAAGATGAAAAAGTTTAGGAGATTGTTTGTTTTTTTATAAAAACCGTTAGAAGTTTCCCGTGTAACCGGATGCGTATAGTCGAAGGCACTTGCTGCAAATGGTATACACACCATGTGGAAATAGTAAAGGTTGATATTTCGAGAAATAGAGGATCAGTTCCGAAAAACATAGAAAGAGCGTCGGCACCTTTAGGAGGGGTGCGCGGAACTGGATGGAAATAGTAGAGGACCCTTTTCACCATGTGGAAATAGTAAAGGTTGATATCAACGAGAAACAGAGGAGCGGTGAAACCCTGGGTTGCAAATGTTCAAGGAACCGGATGCAGATAATCGAGGAACCGGACGTAAGTGGTCTAGATACCGACTCAACACGATAATGGTTTAGCTAAGAGTAATCAATTATGCACAAATTCGTAATTTTATTTAAAAAACGGAAAGGGCGTAAGGTAGGGCACAGCCAAGCGGGCCAAGGTAGTCAGAGGGGGGCGACGACGGCCGGGGCGAGAGGAAACATCCCCCGACCAGATTCGGAGGTGGTGGAGGCGAGGATGAGGCATTGCGGGGACGTATTCGATGGTGGCCAAGGCGAGGACCCCGGGAGGATGCATCCCCCTGTCGGATCCGGTGACGTTTGAGGCGTGGAAAGTGGGAGGGGTCGATGCAGAGGTCGAATCCGGCGACGACTAAGTCGAGGACGTTGGTAGGAGGTGCCCCCTGCCAGATTCGGCTGCAGCGCGCAGAGGCACGGAAGCCCAGGTGGTGTATTTTCTCGGGTGGGATTGTGAGGTGTCGGGAAGAAAAAGGCGAAGGGGAGGGTAAATCCCGCATCCGCCAGCCGCCGGTGGGCTTTGCCTGGCGCCAAGTTCCGGCAGCAGCAGCAGCAGCAGCGGAGGTGACCCGACGACGAACGGTGTGGGAGCCTGCCCGAGTTGCCTCACAAAGAAGAACTCATCATACACACCAAACATGCCACCATAATGTATCATGTCAGGGAATCCCACCGTGGTCAACCAGGAATCAATCTTCAATGTGAAATAAGATTTTCGTTTGGGTCATCCCGTTGTGTCGTCCTTTTTGTCCGCGAGGACCCAAACGAAAGACAGCGAACCAATTTTAGACATGTGGGTTGCGTCACTACTTTGGTAACTCGACGTAGCAGAGAGAGAGAGAGATATTGCATAACAAAAAGACATGATACATCTCTAGAGTCTAGAGTACGGAGTGATTGCTCCAATATCCATGTGTTAGAGTACTCATCTCGCCGCGGATCCGTGCCTCCTCTGATTGACCCGGCAAGGTCGCCACAGGAAAGCGCCTGCGGCGCACAGTCCCGCGGCCGGAACAATTCTTCGGCGGAGTTCTATCGCCTCGGTGACCTCCTGTGGTCGTTGGCGGAGAGGTTCCGCGACTCCCATCGCGAGCTCTTGTGGAAATAGTAAAGGTTGATATCATCAAGAAAAAGAGGAGTGGTGCAACCCTGGGATGAAAATGTTCAAGAGATGTTTTTTCCAAAAACAAATGAAAAAGATATCAGCAGAACCGTTAGAACAAGCACATAGAACCGTATGCGGATAATAGAGGCACCGGATGTAAGTGGTCTAGACACCGACTCAACACGATAATGGTATAGCTGAGAGTAATCAATTAAGAACAAATTCATAATTTTCTTTAAAAAACAGAATGCGCGTAAGGTAGGGCACAGCCAAGCGGGCCAAGGAAGTCAGAGGGGGACGACGACGGCCGGGGCGAGAGGATACATCCCCCGACCAGATCCAGAGGTGATGGAGGCGAGGAGGTGAGGAGGAGGCATTGTGAGGCCGTATTCGGTGGTGGCCAAGGCGAGGACCCCGGGAGGATGCATCCCCGTGTCGGATCCGGTGACATTGGAGGCGTGGAAAGTGGGAGGGGTTGATGCAGAAGTCGAATACGGTGACGACTAAGTCAAGGACATTGGTAGGAGGTGTCCCCCTGCCAGATCCGCATGCATCGTGCGGAGGCGTGGAAGCCCAGGTGGAGTATTTTCTCGGGTGGGATTGTGAGGTGTCGGGAAGAAAGAGCCGAAGGGAAGGGTAAATCCCGATCCGCTAGCCGCCGGTGGGCTTTGCCTGGGGCCAAGTGCCGGCAGCAGCAGCGGAGGTGACCCAGCGACGAACGCTGTGGGAGCCGGCCCGAGTTGCCTCACAAAGAAGAACTCATCGTACACACCAAACATGCCACCATAATGTATCATCTCAGGAAATCACACCGTGGTCAACCAGGAATCAATCTTCAATGTGAAATAAGATTTGCGTTTGGGTCATCCCATTGCGTCTCCCTGTTTGTCCGCGAGGACCCAAACGAAAGACGGCGGACCAATTTCAGACATGTGGGACGCGTCACTACTTTGGTAACTCGACGCAACAGAGAGAGAGAGATATTGCATAACAAAAATACATGATACGTCTCTAGAGTCTAGAGTAGCGGAGTGATTTCTCCAATATCCATGTGTTAGAGGACTCCAGCAGATGCGTCATCTCGCCGCGGCCCCGTGCCTCCTCTGATTGACTCGGCAAGGTTGGCGCAGGAAAGCGCCTGTGGCACACAGTCCCGCGGTTGGAACAATGCGTCGGCGTAATTCTATCGCCTCGGTGACCTCCTGTGGTCGTTGGCGGAGAGGTTCTGCGACTCCCATCGCGAGCTCCTCACCGCGAAGGACGTCATGACGGCGGGAGAGGACAACGTCGGCTAGTTTCTGGAGGCCGCGATGGAGGACTACGACTTGACCTTGGAATATATTTCAAGTTTTACGTTTTCGATGGAGCATCTGTTCTACCCATTTCATTTCCGTATCGCATTTCCATTTTGGGGTAAACCACATCCGTTTTATGTATTACCCAGAAATGGAAGCTCTACTAGAGTTGCACTTACAGTTCAAAATCTGTATGCAATAAGAAACTGAAGGAAGTGAAAAAAATGATCTAAGACTAGTATACGAACCAACTAGCAATTACCCCATCTGCCATAAGATCCTCCTACTGACCATTCATTTCATTGCCTCTCACACAAACAACATGGTAATGAAAGACCATCGCCTGACGTCTTGACGACCGAATCGCCGTAGTCGATGAGAAAAATAGGGATCTACTTCCATGGGGCTTTGTTGTGCGCTTCCTTTAGTGGCTGGAAACAAATACTAAGAACTATAAAGAGAGGCAAGTCAGGAATCCTTTCATGTGATAGATACAACACTAGATGTTGACTTGGTTTGAGGAAAAACTGGTTTGAAGCAGAATTTCACAAGTCTTACGCAAACACATTTTAAGAAAACAGTGCAAAGCCAAACCTGTGAAGCTGAGCCAAACCTGCCACACATATTTTCATCTTAAATTTGGCCAACTATTTTGTGACTAGATTAAGTACTTTACCTAGATGGAGAAAAATTGTACAAGTGCACGCAGATTTTGCAGGTTGCTTCCGAACCTACACGTTGGATCATCTAAGTTCATTTTATATGAAAGGATATTAGGACTTGGCCTATTAATAGAACTACACATATACTTAGACTACGGCCAAGTAGCTACTTCCACGTAATAAATTGAAGTAAAGTGAGTGTATACAAATCAGAGATGTCTTACCAATTTAATATAGTACATGCAGAAAATACGGCCATGTAATAACTAAAGTAAAATAAGTGTTTCAAACCGGAGTTAGCATTGCATACTTGTTTGTTAATAATGCATGTTTACTGTTTTTATTTGAGACGCATATGTCTGTTTTGAAATATGCTACACTACTGAATATTTAAGAGTGTAGCACACACTTTCTTAGAATTTCTCAAAATGTAGCTGACAATATGGAAAGAGCCTTCTGAACATGCCATGTATCAAGTTTTGAAATGATTAACATAACATGCATGGTAGCTAGTACACACGTGAACACCACGCTCTACCAGCTAGCATATTTCTTCCGGCACCTAGCATCTAGCTAGCACACATATGAACGCCACACCCAGCGAATTTGATTTTAAAATGGCGGGTCCAACACGCTTCTCGAGTAGTGTGACTGGGTACCAAACTGGTCGGGACTGCTGTTGCGACAGTACGCAGCACAAGCGGCCTGCCACCAAGGTCCGAACGACCCAAAAAACAATATCAAACAGCAACGCGGGCTTCGAAAGCAACAATAAATACATAGCATGTTGGTCATGGAACCTTTAGAAAATTTCCATATCAGTCGTAGCCTAGATAGAAAGAAACGACTGCACTTACCACTTAGGTATTTTTATTTAAAAAACACATGGAAATGGAACCTAAAGTAGTAAAGAGTACGGATCATAAAGCATCCTAAAGGTTCCGATTTAGATGATCACGGACTCGCAAAGAGAACCGCACTGCTGAATTCGAAGCACCGCAGCTCGGGTAAAACAGAACTGCATGCACTGTTTTCATGATAACTTTTTAACCGTTGGTCGGAATTGAGCATATGATACACCGCTGGATTCGTATTGAAATGGAGCATCTTCCATATGTTGAACACTTGTCCAGATTCCTCACGGATTAAGAGCAGTTTCGAAAATTATGCGGCGACATACTTTTGCACTGGGCGTATTTTTTTGATTTCTCTTAAACCATTCGTCGGAATGACGTGTATGATACACCGTTGGAAAGGTATTGATCAGGCTCTCCATCAATATGTATATCACTTTCTCTAATTCCTCACGGTTTGAGAGTAATTATAGATAAAAAAATGCAGCAACTCTGTTTTTGGTTTTCGGATCTTGTAGAGAGTCAAACTTTTTAACCGCTTGTCGAAACGATGCGTATCATACACCGTTCGATTCATATGGAGTAGGAGCATCTCTGACATGTTGAACACTTTTCGAGATTCTGCGCGGTTTTGAAGGAATTTCAAAACGGTGGCGTTGCCCTCTCGTGGACAGCGGGCGTTGCGTAATTTTTTTTGATTCGTTCGTCCGATCGATTCAATTGTTACACGGTTGGATAGGTATCGTCGAGGCGCTCGATTTTCACGTATAACTTTATCTCTAACTCCTTACGGTTTAAAAGTAGCGTCGATTTTACTAAAATACGGACTCACTTTTTTCGCGGAACAAAAAAATCGGCGAGTGAACTGCATTGGTTTGCATTCGACGGGCAAGCGCACTGCATTATCGCCAAACAGAGCGCACGTGTTCTTCGCGGAACCGGAATCGACGACGTGAACTACATTCGCCGGCAACCGCACCGCATCCAACAGACAAGCGCACTGCATTAGCGGCGAACAGAAATGCATGTGTTTTGTCGCGGAACAAAAATCGACGAAGCGAACTGCATTTGTCG
The DNA here is from genome assembly GCA_950022295.1 of Bromus sterilis. NCBI lineage: Eukaryota > Viridiplantae > Streptophyta > Magnoliopsida > Poales > Poaceae > Bromus > Bromus sterilis. Next base: position 242,509,373 of record OX465595.1, on the reverse strand, counting down.
GACGCCGATTGCATTCATCAAAGAAGAGAACTGCATATGAATTTTTCAATTATTTATGAGAACTTCAAAGTTCGCTTCGGGGGAAGTGAACCGCGAGTACAAACCAAGCGCACTGCAACATTTTTCAGTAAGTTGCATCGATACACCAAGCGCACTGCAATGTTAATAAAGCAAAAAACACATGATTAAATCACTCTACATCAAATGGATGAACTGCAATTTTTTTACTATACATAAATCCAGTACAAAAATAACTTTTGCAGTTCCATCTGACTAAACTGGAGCACACCGACATTTTAATTGCAGCGCAATGCACTGCAAAATTTTAAAAAATAAACACATACAAAAAATGTGAACTACAACAGCGTAGCATCAAAACTAATCTGGAAAATCTGGAAAAAAGACCTCCAAAATTAATTGTGTACAACGTGGGATGCGGAAGTCATGCAGATGCTCCGACCGAATCCCTGGCGGCTGAAGGAGAGAGGAGGGGTGGAGTCGAGAGGTAGGTGATGGGATCCGGTGGCCGGTGGCGCAACGTCCGCTGCACTGACCTCTTCCTTGGCCACTGTCCATCGACAACGGCTGCTCGAAGCAGGTGGGCATCCCCCTGGCGCAGATCTTCCCCATGAATATTGGGCACTGGGCACGCAGGGCACTCGCGCCATCACCCGCGTCGGGGCCGGCGGTCAGCCACAAAAGCTTCGGTGCCCAGGGCGGACGGGGTGGCGGTGCCCGATGGCCGGGGCGGCGCGACCAGCTCCTGTTCCTGGGTCGCGGTGCCCGGTAGCCGTGGCGGGGCGGCGGGATCCAATGGCCGCAGCGGGCCGGCGGGATCCGGTTGCTGTTGGTGGCCGGCGGGATCCCGTGGTCGGGGGCTTGGCGGCGGCGTGGTGCGGGGTGGGGGAGGCAGATGGGATCTGGGTGGGGGAGGCAGAGGGGATCGGGAGAGATGGAAGGAGTGGTGTGGGGCCGTGGAGGGGGTGGGGAGGGGGGATTTTTGGTGCGTCTTGGGTCGCTGTTTACGGGTGGGTTAGAGTGTTGGCAGAATAAGGAGGTGTTGTTAGAATAAGGTCATATATATATATATATATAGATATATATATATATAGGGTCTATTCTAACGATATATATAGGGTCTATTCTAACAATACCCCTTAAGACCTTATTCTAACAACACCCCCCTAACCTACCTCCTAGCGCGGCAGCGCCCCGAACAGTACATATAAAACTACCCCGAGCGAAAGAAAAAAAAGCCCACCCACCCACCTCCCCCACGACCTATCTCTCTTCTTCCTATGCGCACCCAGCCACTAACGCCTCCACCAGCCGGCGCCTTCCCCATCTGTCCGCGCGTCTTCGGCCAGGAGCAGCGCGCCACCCAATAGATCCGGCCGGCGGAGACCCCAACCGGCCCGCCACGACTGGATCCGGCCAGCCGCGAGAAGGACCAGCCGTCGGGGCGCCTTCTTCCATCGTGCCTCGCCACCGGCGAGGTGGTCCACGGCCGGCGCGCCCCCACGCCCCTTCCACGTCCGGAGCCCCCACGCCCTTCTACGGCCGGCGCGCCCCCACACCCAACCATCACCAACGCCCTTCGGCCAAGGCAGTATTCGCCCTCTGCTTTCCTTCCTGGCCTCCTCCTCCCAGCATTTACTGTGCGCAGACCACCGGCGCGGGATGAGGAGGTGGCTGCTCAGCGAGATCCAACTGGGCATGCAGTTCCGCTACTCCCCTTGGATGTATCTTCTATTGGGAATTTCTTCATACTTTTGTATTCTGTATGTTTTCCCGTTTTGCACTGTGATGGAGTGCACCTAAAATTGAAGGTGTGCTGAGTCTCCGTATAATTAGTCTCTACTTTAGTGCAGTTTGATATTCGTTATATTTGTGGTTCATTTAATTGTTAATCGCAGAAAGAAGCTAGCAAAAAAGAGAGATAAAAAGTGTATTGCATACATTATAAAATAAAAAAACATGATGCAGTTCGCTATATAAATTTTGGTTTGATAAATAAACAAAAAAATACGTGCAGCTCTTCTGTTAACAAAAATGCAATGTGGTTCCCCCGCGGATGCGGTTCGTTTCACGATTTCAGATCTACGAAAAACACGGACATTTTTTTTTTGAAGATAATGCAGTGCGCTTACTTGTCGGATGCAAATCTCATGCGGTTCAATTCGTTTTTGTCCCATGGTTCACGTCCCCAAAGAGAATTACACAGTTCTGATAAATAAATCAAAAACTGCATGTAGTGCTCTATGTCGCACAAATGCGGTGTGGTTGCCAGGCCGATGCAGTTCACTTTGCCGATTCTGGATCCGCGGAAAACACGTGCGCTCTGTTTTGGCGATAATGCAGTGCGCTTGACTGTCGGATGCAAATCAATGCAGTTCACTCGCCAATTTTTTGTTCCGTGAAAAAATGTGAGTCCACGTTTTACTAAAATCAACGCTACTTTTAAACCGTAAGGAGTTAGAGAGAAAGTTATACATGAAAAATCGAGCGCATCGACGATACCTATCCAACCATGTAACAATTGAATCGATCGGACAAGCAAATCAGAAAAATTTACGTCAAAAACATCCGCTGCCCATACGAGGGAAGCACACCATTATCGAAATTCTTTCAAAACCGAGAAGAATCTCGAAACATGTTCAACATATGGATCGTTCTCCTACTCCATACGAATCCAACGGTGTTTCATACGCATCGTTCCGACAAATGGTTAAAAAGTTTGATTCTCTACAAGATCCGACGAAAAAAACAGAGTGGTTGCGTTTTTTTCAAATTAAAATTCCTCTCAAACCGTAGTGAATTAGACAAAGTGTTCTACATATGGATGGAGCGTCTGATCGATATCTTTCCAACTGTGTATCATTTGCATCATTCCGACGAACGGTTTAAGAGAAATCGAGAAAAAAAAGCCCGATGTGAAAGTGTGTCGCCGCACCATTTTCGAAACTTCTTTTAATCCTTGAGAAACTAGAAGAAGTGTTCAACATACGGAAGATGCTACATTTCCACACGAATCCAACGGTGTATGGTACGCTCAATTGTGACTAACGGTTAAAAAGTTAAGGCGAAAATACTGAATGCGGTTCATTTTTACCTGAGTTGCAGTGCTCGTGAGTCAGCAATGCGGTTCCCTTAGCGATACGATGCAGTGCAGAAGTGTTATCAGAATAGTTATTCTGCTAATATTAACAGAATATATATATTTAGGACACCTAGGTGCCTGAGCACTGTAACAGCCCAGTTTTCACAAAAATTAAAAATTTTGTTTTCGGTGTGAATTGTTTGATTGTCTGTTTTGTTTGCGGTGTTTGCATCCCCGATTTATCGATCGGCGATTATTTTCCCCCTCTTATCTCGTACCGGACTGAGACTGACCCTTGCCACCCTGACACTCAACCTTTGCGACACCGGGATTCACCCGATCACCGTCGCGAAAACCGCACGAGACCAGCCGCAGCCAACGGAACGAAAACCCCGTTTAATAATTAAACGGGATATTTTTATAGCGCGCCGGAAAGTGTTTTCGGAACGGTTCCAGCACGAGGTGAACGCCTCCGGCTCGACGCACTGATCGCGCAGTTCAAAGTTTTACCCGAATCAGAGGTACTGCGGACCCCCGGCGGTCAGAAACGTGAGCACCGTGCACGCAAGATAAAACCCGGGGATGTTTTTGCAAACTGCCAGGCACCTGGGCTATATAAAGACAACCACACTCCCACCCATTTCTAGGGTTTCCCTAGCCACAATTTGCAGCCACCCCCCTCCACTTTGCCCAATTTTGCCTCCCAGATCCCAGATTTTTTTGGACCGTCGGATCGCGCGATCGGGTGGCCAGGAGAGCGCCACGTCAGCCCAGCATCTCCTTCTCTCTCTCCTCTCCACCAACCCCCCCGTGGAGGCTCCACGCCCGCGCGCCGCCAGCCGAGGCCGCCGCCGGCAGCAGTGCCCTCCGGCCAGCCAGCCTCTTCTCTCTCCCTCTCCTTCCTCTCCTCCTTCCCTCCATCTCCTCTCCTCACCGCCCTCCCCACTACCTTGCAGGTCGCCGGCCCGTCACCACATCAGCCGCCGCCGGCCATGGCTTCGGCCGCCCGAGGACGAGCTCCCCGCGCCGCCTCCTTCCGAGATCCAGCGAGGACCGGCCCGGCCGCGCCCGGATCCGCGTCCCGCCTTGTCACGCGGCTCCTCCGCCTGGAAGCTGGCGAGCTCCGGCGAGGAGGCCTCGCCGCCGCCCCTCCCTGTGCGTGGCCACCGGGCAGGCCAGCGCCAGCCGCCGCCGCCGTGGTGGGCTGCCTCCACGTGGGCCGGCCTCCTCTCCCGGGCCCAGTCAAGGCGCCAGCCCAGCGCCAGGCCACCCCTCCTCAGCCGCCTGGTGGGCCGGAGCCCACGATAGCTTTTTTTTTTCTTTTTTGTTGTTTTATTTTTTTTCTGTCTGTTATTTTTTTGCTAAGTCATGTGTACTGCTTGCTATAATCGTTTTCTCGATGTAGTTTACAAGCGATCCGTAGCCCGGATGACTTCGCGCCCAAAAGACGAATCGTTTAGAATTGCGTGCTCTAGCTTTCATCTTTTGTGAGCATTTGCTTTTGAGCTCATCTTGATTGTGTAATTGTGTGCTAAAGTGGGCATCAGGCGTTAAACTGCTACTTTTTCTTGTTAAGTGTTGATGTTGTTATTTTGTTGCAACTTTGCATGATGATTGTGACTCATCCATGAGGCCTATTAAATTGATTCTTTTTCCATTGTGTTAAGCATCATGTCTACTTTCATTACATGTATTGCTTCTTCATGTTAGCATTACTGGTAATATAGTTATTCTGCTCCAAAGTTTCTATGCTGCTGTTTTTGACAGCCACCTCTGTTTTTCTCTAAGTCTGTAACGTTGCGATGCCATGTAGTTTGCTTAATATCTTTTGATCCATGATGCCTTTTTGCATGATTCTTTTTGCCATGCCATCTCTGCCATGTCTACTTTAATTGCAAGTCATTTGTGAGCATGTTTGCATTGATTATCCTGTTTATGCATTGCTCTAAAGTGTGTTTCGTGATGTTGGCAGTTTGTGCCCGAAACTTGTTTTGCTTATATCTTTTTAACCGTAACTCCGTTTGTGGTGTTCTTTATATGTAACTTGATTAGTTTTTCGTGTAATTTGTGTTTATGCTATTGTTTTCTGTTGTTAACCAACCTAAAATATGGTTTAGGACAGAACAGTACCAAATGTTTTAATCATCGTGCGGCACTTAGTTTATGCCATGTTTAGATTGTGCCTCACTTAAATTGACTAGTATAGATAGTTTCCTTTATGCTTCACCTCTTTTCATGTTTGTGTGCTATGCCATACTTTCTTGAGTTTCCATGTTAACAACTTTGTTGATCACCTGTAGCTAAGCAACTTGAACCACCGTAAACGTGCGGTATTCGTCGTGTGTGACCGATACCCCACTTAAACTATTAGTAACCGTTCTCGACGATAGATCCGTATAGCGTTGTCGTTCTATGTGTTGCCTGCTTGCTCGTGTTTGCCTCGTAGTAATATATGCTTGCTCGTTGATTGCTTTCCAGTGTTTATCGTCTTGTGTGCTTCCGCGGGTACCTTCAGAGACGATGCGAGCTTGCGATCAACTACACCTTCGGAATCCGACTTATCAACAGGCAAGGATTATACATTACTTATGATCCATTCTATTTCAACTAGCGGTTTGCATGCTAGTCTAGGTTAGGTTCGATGTTTGATCCTACCACATGTTTACAGCCTCTTTCAAACCGATACAGCCATGTCCCTTCCCAGCAAACCTTGTACTGCTATGTTACTATTGCTCGTTGCTCAGCCCCTGCTTAGTATGCATGCTTAGGATGCTACGATGTTACCCTGTTACTCCTTGGTTTTGGGATATCACCTCTTCTTACCTACCTAGCTTCAAACATTTCTAGAGGTGGCCCAAGCTGATTTACCATTTGAAACCGTGTGTGTGCTGGTCAGCTGCCAGTAGTTTTCAAACAACTCGGGCCAGCGGAGACTTAGTTCCTCTGTTGGTCCACACTTGGTGAGCTAGGGGTTCCCTGATGTCAGGTGTGATTTCCCGACCTTATCCGTACGGAAGAGTCCGATCCGAGAGCATGGCCGGCTTTTGGATTGGGTGTCGACTCCCCGGGGGCCACCCGGATTTGTGCGTTGTTAGTTAGAGGGACCTGTCGTTTCGGATCTCTTGGAACTAAATCATAAAATGGTTGCCTATGATGGGTAGCAACTGAGAGAGATGGGCGAGCATGCGACGCCTCGTAATGGGCAGTTGGTACACCCCTGCAGGGTTAAATCTTTTCGAGAAGCCGTGTCCACGGTTATGGACGACTTGAGACCTACTCCTTGTTCATAGACAACAACAACTGAGATAATCTTAATATAACTTGATCAACGTGTGTGTGCCTTGACTGCTTCTTCTTCGTCGGGATGCGAAGAGGAGGACAAGGATAGGATAGGTGTTATGTTTGCGTAGTAGGTGGATAGCAGACTTGTTGGAGGCGATTCCTCATCGAATGCTTGGCTTCTTATCTTACTCTCTAGATCGTTAGCCACTTCGTAAATGCTAGTGCGGCAGCAACCTCACCACTTACCTCTTCCTTACCGTAAACTACTAGTTGTCCTAGAACGACGAGTGATGAAGTCCTTGCTGGGTCAGATGACCACTACAGTTGGATGCTGAGTACCTCTGTACTCATGATACTACCCCCAAACTCTTTTCAGGGTTCGTGATCGACAACAGGTTTGGTGATCGACGTTTCACGTGGAGACTCGACAACGACTAGTTAGGCGGATTCCGGCGGAGGGCCTGGACCCGTGTGGTTATGGGATCGATTTTTTTCTCTTTGCCACTAGGCATTTGCTTGTAGTCTGTACTCAGACATGTATCTTCCGCTGTTGTATTGTATTTGCGGCAGTTGTATGCCGATTGTATGAGATGTTGTATCCTTGTATCTGTAATGTTGTGATATCATGTTGGAAATCCGGGGCATATGACTCCGTCATATGTCGCAGTGGGACCGATATGTGCTTCGTCCCCGGATCTGAGTGGAAACACCTAGATCTGGAACAGTACCGCATATCGGGCCTTACAAGCACCTTACAACATGTATGTCTATATTTAATGGGGTATTTCGTTATGAATAAATATGATGAGTACGCATATATGCATATACCTATAAAAAATTAATCTTTGTTAGATATATATAGCCACGATTATTTATTTTATTTCATGATGTTGTAAAATACGTACTTTGTTTTGGGTATGTACGCATACATTTCATGTTGGGTATTTAGTTTTAGACAAATACGATTAATACGCACATAACTAGAAATATATTTTAATCGTAGGTAGGTATATATACCCACAACTAATATATATGCACAATTAAGTAACATAATAAACCCTTCGAGATTAAATTTAGAGGCGAGGAGCCTGGGAACCTAGGTGTTTGAACACCTTGATTAGCATAAGGTATGTTTCCTTTCTTTCCTAATTGTACATTAATTCTAGATATTTATACATAGCTTTCTTAAAAAGGTGCATTAATTCTAGGTATAAATACATACCTTATTTGAAAATATATTAATTCATATCTTCTTTATCAACGAAATCAAGGTGTGATTCAACGGCGTGTAGGCAAGGTGCCTGAGCACCTAGGTGTCCCAAAATGACGTCCTATATATATCGGTAAATTATTTGGGATACCTAGGTGCTTGAACACCTTGATTAGCATAAGTTATGTTTCCTTTCTTTCCTAATTGTACATTAATTCTAGGTATTAATACATTTTTTTAAAGGTGCATTAATTCTAGGTACAAATACATACCTTATTTGAAAATGTATTAATTCATATCTTCTTTATCAACGATATCAAGGTGTGATCCAACGACATGTAGGCAAGGTGCTTGAGCACCTAGGTGTCCCAAAATGGCATCATATATATATATATTATTTGGGACACCTAGGTGCTTGAACACCTTGATTAGCATAAGGTATGTTTACTTTATTTCCTAATGATACATTACTTCTAGGTATTAGTACATAACTTACTTAAAACGGTAATTAATTCCAGGTATTAATACATACCTTACTTGAAAAGGTATTAATGCATATCTTCTTTATCAATGAAATCAAGATATGATCCAACGAAAGTAGTGCTCCTAGTTGGCTACCCCAAGTGGAAGGTTGAGATGTAGCGTAAAAGTAATTTCCCTCAGTGAAGATACCAAGGTTTGTCTCCAGTAGGACTCCGACGACGACAAGTAGGTGACAACGACGCTAAGTTGATAGCGCGGAGGTTACACGGATGTGCACACAACAACAAATAACTTTGCTCCCAACGAGTACAGAGGGGTTGTCAATCCCTCCGGCCTTGCCGTTTACAAAGGTTAAAACACAAGAGATAATGATAATGGTGAGTAAATTGAAGGTGTAAACAGTAATGGAAATATGGACCGGGGTCCCATGAGGTTCACTAATGATGTCTCTCTCCCAAAAGACGATAAACAGTCATGCGAGGTGAACAAATTACAGCTGGGCAATTGACAGGATTAATAACGCACCGCAATGCTAACTATGCTATAAAAGAAAGGAAGAGGCTCAAAATCATGGGCACTACGCCAACACAAGTAGACCGACATCCATCCGCATCTACTCACTAATCATCCACCTTGAGATATCTATCCAGAACATCTCGCTGGTATTAAGTTGCAAGCCCCACCAAAAGTGTAAACCCAAAGCAACAGACAACTTCATTAAAAGAACTTTGCGTAAAGCACACAATCCTTGCAACCGCGGTTACAAGCACCGTTGTTTTCCCCATAGTGGCAACAATAAATCCCTTATCCTCATGTTCCTATCACTCAAGCTAGTCATCGGGGGGCATGAACAAACAATCATGCATAACGCTCCCTCTTGGAGTTACTACCTACTACTTTGCCAAGAAATAAATAGCAACAAAGAACATGCAAGAATTACTCAAGAACATAAATATAAAAGGAGAAGAACCAAATATATTTCTTATCACAATATGAACATAATCTCATAATCCATCAGATCCCAGCAAACTCAACATAGCAACAGCAGAAGAATTACATATGTGCCGTGATCATGTAAGGCATCTCACAAGGTCTAAACATTGAAGAACAAAGGTGGAAAAAAGACATCACATAGCTACTGATCATGGACCCATTGTCCAAGGTGGACTACTCACGCATCATCCGGGAAGCGTCCATGGTGGTGGAGAAGCTCCCGGAGGTCAATCTTCCCTCCGGTAGGGTGCCGTGAAGGGTTCTTTTTGCGCTCCCGGTCTTGGAAGCGAGGTGGTGGCGGAACAGAGAGGAGATCGCGAAAAAGGGTTCTGTCCTCGGGGGTTTCGGGACGAGGGGCATATATAGGCGAAGGGGGCAAGCCAGGGCGCCACCAGGGAGTCCAGGCGGTCTCCCAACGTGGCCCCACCCTAGGCCCCGCCCTCTAGCCGTTGGATGCCTGGTGGGGCCCCCCTGGCCCCCCTTCGGACGTCTGGAAGCTTCCATGTCGCTGATTTTTTATATATTTTCATGGAATTTTTCGGACAATTTAAGTAATGGGAAAACCTGAAATACAAAACAGCAGAAAACATAAACTAACACTTGGGGCACTGTGTTAAAAGGTTAGCTAGTCCAATTATGGTCAAAAGTGTAGGAAAGTGCATCAAAAGTATAGCAATATCACCCAAAACATGCATGGATCAAACATAAATTATAGATACGTTTGGGATGTATCAACATCCCCAAGCTTAATTCTTGCTCGTCCTCGAGTAGGTAAATGATAACAAGTATAATTTCTGTGGTGACATGCTACCAACCATTTTGGTTTTTCAAATTTTTTGTATTTTTTGTGGCCACAATGGCTCTTTCTATTTATCTCTCATTTGTCCTCTTTGGGATCTTTTAATTTTTTCTCTTTGGGATCTTTTAACTTGTTCTCTTTGGGATCTTTTCCTCACTTTGGGATCAACACTCTATATATTACAAGAACTATAGGAGATCTGTCACACTTTAGAAAAGTACTCAACATAAAGAAGATGAAGCTATCATGATGTATGCAAATGTATGCCTCTGCCAGTGTAGCAGGAACATGTATGACAAGAAGATCAAGTCATGAGAAGATGGATGCTGCAAGGCAATATATCTCGGAAAGGCTATGGGAATGCCTTGATAGGTAGGTATGGTGGCTGTTTTGAGGAAGATATAAGGAGGTTCATGATGACAAAGCGCATCATGCCAAGGGTTTGGATGCACTAGCGAAGTATGCACCAAATCTCGAGGTGAGAAAAGGGAAATGCACGGTACCGAAGAGGCTAGCAAAATATGGGAAGGTGGAAGTGTCAACTTTCGAATACTTTCATTAGTCTGAAGAAATCAAGCACTTATTATCGGTAACTCTCAATCTAATCAGGAGGTTCACAAAGAGACAAGTAGCCCGAGGAGGAGTGTATGTGGGTTTGGTTATCCTTGCGCATCCTTGACTCATGGTACGTGAGTGTACTCTAATATCCGATCCCTCCAAAGATTAGTGATCCATTTAGTAGCTAGAGTTCTCAACTAGTTTTTTGTAGTTTTCGAAAATAAACAAGGATTTCCCAAAATACGACATCTATCACTAATAAGCTAAAACTCTTGACACAAAAAGTTCAAACATTACTCAAAACAATACCTCAAAACTATTACAAGTTACTACTGAATAGCAACCTCAATTACCTGCTTCAAATCAAGACACACAACTCAATGAAACATGCCAACTCTCTAAACAAGATAAACATGAAAACTCAAGAGAGTTCCAGCAACAAACTAAACAAAAGCTCTTAAAAAGATAAGCATGAAAACTAAGAGCTAAGCATGACAGTAGCTACGAAAAGATAAAGAACACACACAACAAAGAAATATAAGCATGAAAATCCTATGTGTTCTAGGTTGAAGTGGAGATTGTTTCTATCCCACACAAAGAAAGATGGGTTCTAACTTGTTATGAACAGCAAACAAAGCTAAAGAAAACTAAAAAGTAAAGAGCAAGACGCGCCAAGCATAGCACATAATGCATGAAGTGATAAAAATATAGTGGAACGAAGGACGAACTGATAATTGTTGATTAAGAAGGGGATGCACGGGGGCATCCCCAAGCTTAGATGCTTGAGTCTCCTTGGATATTCCTTGGGGTGCATGGGGGCATCCCCAAGCTTGTGCGTTTGACACTCCTGGATCTTCTTTCATCATCTTCCTTCGAACACTTGAAAACTCCCTTCATACATAACTCATCATAAGCTGATAAGAGTGGTTAGTACCCATAATAAAATAATTTTCCTCTACTAGAAATTAAGATATTCTTCAAGAGCTACTATTTCTCAAGACTCCCCAAAAGTTTTTGCAACGAAAAAAATAGCGCAAGCTTTTCAAAACTGGGAAAAGGAAAAACAGGGTAGAGTCTTTGAAAAACAGACCAGCAGGTAGTACATAATTTTTTTGGGGTACTTCCGTAACTCAAATCAAAAATATCAGAAGAGACGCACGAAAGCTAATTGTATAGAGCAAGCTGTCAAAACAATTCAGGTCAAAAAGATGATCTGGTGATTTTAGCCGATTTTTTCTGTCAATGGACGAAATCTATTTTCTTGACAACATGTGACAACTTTTGAACTTTCTTGCAATCAGAGGCTAACCTTGGCAAAAAAGCTTGAAAATAAAGATACAATGATGTTGCTACATTATTAACAATCATCAAGACAACTAAAACTAGAAGGAAAAACATCTTGGGTTGCCTCCCAACAAGCGCTTTCTTTTACGCCTTTGAGCTAGGCATGAAGCAAAAAGATCAAGTTTTATCAAGTGTAAGAGAATAGCTAGCCCGTGTAGCGGACTCAAAAGGTAAAACTTATTTCTAGGGAAGTGTTCCATGCCCTTCTTGAGAGAAAATTGGAATTTTATATTCTCCTCTTACATATCAATGATAGCACCAGTGGTGCGAAGAAAAGGACGTCCCAAAATAATTGGACATAAGGGTTCACACTCAATGTACATAATAGTAAAATCAACGGGGCCATAATTATCATTGACAATAATAAGTACATCTTCAATCTTCCCCAAAGGTTTCATTATGGAAGAATCAACAAGATGAACACCAAAATAACACGGATCAAAAGGTTTCAATTCAAACATATCATGCATTCTTTTGGGCATAACGAGGGTACTAGCTCCAACATCACATAAAGCATAGAAAGAGAAACTATTCAATTCAATTTTGATCATAGGATCCCAACCATCTTCTAGCTTTCTAGGTATGGAGGCTTATAACCTAAGCTTCTCCTCCCTACCTTTAATTAGAGCATTGGTGATATGCTCCATGAAGGCAAGATTTAGTGTGCTAGTGTGGGGGTCTCTAGACATTTTGTGTAGTAAACTAATAACTTCAGAAAGGGTACAACTATCAAAATCAAGGTCACTACTATCAAGTAAGGTTGTAGTGATGTCATTTAGGCATACTTGTTTGAAATCCTCTATGTTCATAGGTTTTTCTTCTTCTACGTTTGAGGTAATATCATCACCATTAATATGTCCAGTGGGACTAGGGGTGTGTTGGGTGCTAAGAGTTTGGATATCCTCAACAACTTGGATAGTAGCAATGGTATGGTGTGTAGGAAGGCTCTTAATTTTATCTTGTTCCTCCTTTTCTCTCGCCCATCTATCTTTAAGTTTGGCCAACATCCTAATGTTTTCATTAATTTGCACTTGAATAGCATAGGATTTTCTATCTTTTCCTCCTTTTCTCTATGTGAGAAGTTCTAATTTTAAGAAATTCTACTTCATGGGCTAAGATGTCTACCTTCAAAGTGAGACTATCTAATTTTTCTAATTTCTCTTCTACACTCTTGTTGAAGGCTTTTTGGGTAGTGATAAAGTTCTTAAGCATGCTCTCTAATTTAGAAGTGGAGTTCTTGGTGATAGGATAAGTGTTCTTGTTCCCATAGTTTTTGGATGGGAACAGTCGAGGATTGCTACCAAAGTTACTCCTATATGCATTGTTGTTGAAGTTTTTTCTAGAGATAAAGTTCACATCTACTTCTTCTTGAGAAACCAATGGATTTAAAGGAACATCATGACGATCAATAGGAGCTTGCTTGGTAAGTAAAGACATGATCAATTCAACCTTTTCATTTAGGCAGGAGATCTCCTCGATAGAGTTACCTTCCTACCTGTTGGAGCTCGTTCAGTGTGCCATTGGGAATAGTTGGTCATCATCTCATCTAGTAGTTTTGTGGCAGCACGAAGTGTTGTTGACATAAAGGTTCCTCCTGCGGCCGAATCTAACAAGTTCCGCAAGGTAAAGTTCAAGCCTGCATAAAAGTCTGGATAACCATCCAATTAGTCAAACCATGTGTAGGGCAATTCTTAACAAGAGATTTCATACGTTCCCAAGCTTAGGCAATGTGTTCATTATCCAATTGCTTAAAATTCATAATATTACTCCTCAATTGGATAATCTTAGCAGGTGGGTAGTACTTCCCAATAAAAGCATCTTTGCACTTATCCCAAGAATCTATGCTATTCCTAGGCAAGGATTGGAACCAAAATTTAGCTCCTCCTCTCAAGGAGAAAGGAAAAAGCTTAAGCTTAACAATATCAGCTTCTACTTCTTTATACTTTTGCATATCACAAAGATCAACAAAATTATTCAAGTGTAAAGCAGCATCATCTCCAACACCAGAGAATTGTTCTTTCATAACAAGAGTAAGCAAAGCAGGTTTAATTTCATAAGAAGATGCTGAAGTGGCAGGTGTAGCAATAGAGTGCAGATAAAATCATTATTGTTGTGACTAGTGAAGTCACACAACTTGGTGTTTTCAATGGTACCCGTAATAGCAGCAGCAAACAAGGTAACTAGTTTTTTTGTAATTTTTGATAAAGGACACTAAAGCAAAAACTGAAAGGTAAACTAACAAGACTAAAAAGCGAAGGTAAAATATAGTGCGCAACTCCCCTATCTTGAAGAGTGGAGTCCCCGGCAACGGCGCCAAAAATTACTCTTCATGGCAGTGAAGAAGTGCTCCTCGTTGGCTACCCAAGTGGAACGTTGAGATGTAGCGTAGCATTAATTTCCCTCGGTGAAGATACCAAGGTTTTTCTCCAGTAGGAATCCGATGATGACAAGTAGGTGACAACGGCGCTAAATTGATAGCGCGGAGTTGACGCGGATCTGCACACAGCAACAAATAACTTTGCTCCCAACGAGTACAGATGGGTCGTCAATCCCTCTGGCCTTGCCGTTTACAAAGGATCAAACACAAGAGATAATGATAATGGTGATAATAGCTACAACTAGAAAGTAAAAGAGGAAGTAAGTTGAAGGTGTAAACAGTAATGGAAATATGTACCGGGGTCCCATGAGGTTCACTAGTGATGTCTCTCTCCCAAAAGACGATAAACAACCATGCGAGTTGAACAAATTACAGCTGGGCAAATGAGAGGATTAAGAACACACCGCAATGCTAATTATGCTACAAAAGAAAGTAAGAGGCTCAAAAGCATGGGAAGTACGCCAAGAAAAGTAGACCAAAAGCCATCTGCATCTACTCACTAATCATCCACCTTGAGATATCTATCCAGAACATCTCGCTGGTATTACGTTGCGAGCCCCACCCAAAGTGTAAACCCAAAGAAACAGACAACTTCATTAAAAGAACTTTGCGTAAAGTAAACAATACTTGCAACTGCGGTTACAAGCATCGTTATTTTCCCCCTGGTGGAAACAGCACATCCCCTAGTCTCATGTTTCTATCACTCAAGCTAGTCATCGGGGGGCATGAACCCACAATCATGCATAACGCTCCTTCTTGGAGTTACAACCTACTACTTGGCCAAAGCAATAAACAGCAATGGAGAACATGCAAGAATTACTCAAGAACATAAATATAAAAGGAGAAGAACCAAATATATTACTCATCACACTCTGAACCTAATCTCATAATCCATCAGATCCCAGCAAACTCAACATAGCAACAGCAGAAGAATTACATATGTGCCTTGATCATGTAGGGCAGCTCACAAGGTCTAAACGTTGAAGAACAAAGGTGGAGAGAAAACATCACATAGCTACTGATCATGGACCCATGGTCCAACGTGGACTACTCACGGCTTATCCGTGAAGCGTCCATGGTGGTGGAGAAGCTCCTGGAGGTCAATCCTGCCTCCGGTAGGGTGCCGGAAAGGGGTCTTCTGGCGCTCCCGATCTTGGAAGCGCGGCGGCGGCGGAACAATGTGGATATCGCGAAAAAGGGTTCTGTCCTTGGGGGTTTCGGGACGAGAGGCATATATAGGCAAAGGGACGCAGCCAAGGGCCCACTAGGGAGTCCAGGCGGCCTCCCGGCGTGACCCCACCCTAGGTCGCGCCCCCTGGCCACCTGGATGCCTGGTGGGGCCCCCATGGCCCCCCTTCGGGTGTCTGGAAGCTTCCGTGTCACTGATTTTTTATATATGTTTTCCAGAATTTTTTGGGCACTTTATGTAATGGGAAAACCTGAAATACAAAAACAGCTGAAAACAGAAACGGGCACTGGGGTGCACTAAATTAATATGTTAGTCCAATTATGATCAAAAGTGTATGAAAGTGTATCAAAACTATAGCAATATCACCCAAAACATGCATGGAGAAGGCAGAAATTATGGATACGTTTGGGACGTATCATGGATCTATTCTACTAACTCCCATTAAGACCCTTATTCTCCTAACACCTCTTTATTCTCCTAACACCCTCCTAACCTACTTTCTTGCGCGGAGCGCCCCCGTGGACAGAGCAGCGACCCCCGCTCTAATACCTTCCATACACCCCCATCCCCGGAAAGCTCGAGCCGACTCCGCCCACCTTCTACCGCCACTGCGCCGCTAAGGGCACGACCCACCCCCGTCTAGCTACTCTTCCCGCCTCCACCCCCGCGCAAGGCCCGCTCGACCCCCCCCCCCTCCCACCTTTTGCCACGACCGTGCCGCACCCCTCCATGGGCTGTGCTGGATCGGCGGGTGGACTGTGCCCCCTTCCCCAAGCACCCACCGGCGTGGGATCCATCCGCCATAGCCCCAAGCGACACTGTTGACTATGGATCTGGGCGCAGTCATGGAGGGGTCAGGCGCCACCATCCCCGTCGAGGCTTCGACCGACCGGTGGATCTGCTGGGCCAAGATTCGTCGCGCTCATCCAACACGGGTCTCTGGAGCCGTACACGCAGTTCGCGGAGGCTGCTATGTACAGCGGCGCCACCGTGCAGTCTGCGTCTTCGTCCTTCTACAATTTTTCGGTGGCACAACCTTGTAGTCATGTTTATTTAATTGTGTTGTGCGCTTCCTGCTCCTCTTTGCTAGGAAGTGGGCTCAGGTTGAGGCGCCCCGGTGTAGTGAACTGCACGTTCTATCATTGGTGGACCGCGGGAGCTAACTGCACGGTGGCTACTCATTCGTTGTTCATCAAGTCCGTGCACCATATGGTGCAATTCGGTTAGAATTGCAGTTTGAATTTTTTTCTATTCAGATTTGGGGTCATCAGGTGCAGGTTTTGCTAGGCTTCTTGGGTACAGGTTTTTTGTTTGTTTATGTTTTCAAGTCTCTCTCGGTTTGTTTGGTAAGACCAGCATGTGAAGAGAGCCGGGGTCGCAGATCTGCACTCAGTGTCATCAGAGTGACGAAGTGACCATAGCAAGCTCATGGCCATGAACCCCAATGCCATACGCAACTCTCTTGGTTTGGTTAGTGCAGTGCGCTCAATCTGAAGTTAAACCTACTACTATTTACGATGCTGCTGATGAGTGAGCTTCAAAGCAAACTGTTAAAACCTTGGAGGACCTTCTCTTGTTCTTTTTCTGAACTGAAACCGTTGTTTGTCGAAGTCTACTATCCAAATTTATCTTTCTTTAAAAAAAATCTAAATTAACAAGGCAACAAGCATCTGATTCGGAAACAGAAGTGAGATGCGAAAAAAGACAAGAACTATACAGACGTACATTTGATTTGCTCTCGTACGCTTATGATCGATTTTTTTTTTCCTTTTCTTTCTTGTTGTTTTGCTGAAGCAACTTCAGCGCACAAATGCGTAAAAGAAATACCGTGATATGGTACATTTTCTTGTATGTTTGTGTTTTTAGACAACAATGGTGTCTCCTGCCATGATCGACATTGTGGCAAGGATACTCGCCGTGATAAGGTATGCCTTGTATCTATTCCAGTTGTGATTTTTGATGTGGTATCTAGAAATAAACCAATGCGTAGAGAATGGGCTACAAAATTCACCTTGTTATTGTGAGTCCATTGTAAGGCCCGATATGCGGTATTATTCCAGATCTAGGTGTTTCCACCCAGGTCCGGGGACGAAGCACATATCGGTCCCACCGTGACATATGACAAAGTCATATGCCCCGGATTTCCAACACGATATCACAACATTACAGATACAAGGATACAACATCTCATACAATCGGCGTACAACTGCCTCAAATACAATACATCAGCGGAAGGTACATGTCTGAGTACAGACTACAATCAAATGCCTAGAGGCAAAGAGAAAAACATCGATCCCCATAACCACATGGGTCCAGGCCCTCCGCCGGGATCCGCTTAACTAGTCGTCGTCGAGTCTCCACGTGAAACGTCGATCACCGTACTTGTTGTCGATCAAGAACCCTGAAAAGAGTTTGGGGTAGTATCATGAGTACAGAGGTACTCAGCATCCAACTGTAGTGGTCATCTGACCCAGCAAGGACTTCATCACTCGTCATTCTAGGAAAACTAGTAGTTTACGGTAAGGAAGGGGTAAGTGGTGAGGTTGCTGCCGCACTAGCATTTATGAAGTGGCTAACGATCTAGAGAGGTAAGGTAAGAAGCCAAGCATTCGATGAGGAATCGCTTCCAACAAGTCTTGCTATCAACTACTTACGCATACATAACACCTATCCTATCCTTGTCCTCCTCTTCGCATCCCGACAAAGAAGAAGCAGTCAAGGCACACACACGTTGATCAAGTGTATTAAGATTATCTCAGTTGTTGTTGTCTATGAACAAGGAGTAGGTCTCAAGTCGTCCATAACCGTGGACACGGCTTCTCGAAAAGATTTAACCCTGCAGGGGTCTACCAACTGCCCATTACAAGGCTCCGCACACACGTCCATCTCTCTCAGTTGCTACCCGTCATAGGCAACCATTTTATGATTTAGTTCCAACAGATCCGAAATGACAGGTCCCTCTAACTAACAACGAACAAAACCGGGTGGCCCCCGGTGAGTCGACATCCATCTCAGGAGCCGGCCGCTCTCTTGATCTGGTCTCTATCGTCTGTCGCAGGTTTGGATAACCGGTTAATCACACATGGGAAACCGGGTGCTCAACCGGACAAGGTGGGCCAGCAAGGGAACTATGTCCTCACTGGTCCAGGGTGGTTTGTAAACAACTGGCGGCTGACCAGCACACACATGGTTTCAAATGGTAAATCAGCTTGGGCCACCACTAGAAATGTTTGAAGCTAGGTAGGTAAGAAAAGGGGACCCCATAAAATCCCACACGCGGTTAGGCACGCTCAGTCTTAAAACAAATACCCGGAACTTGGATCCTAGGTGACTCGAATGGAACAAAGCGTCGGGGCGGGATAGCCTAGACCTTCCATCCTTCGTCGAATATAGTCAACATTATAATAATCATATCATCCAAACAATAATAATAATGTGATAGCCCAAACCAAGGAGTAACAGGGTAACATCGTAGCATCCTAAGCATGCATACTAAGCAGGGGCTGAGCAACGAGCAATAGTAACATAGCAGTACAAGGTTTGCTGGGAGGGTACATGGTTGTATCGGTTTGAAGGAGGCTGTAAACATGTGGTAGGATCAAACATCGAACCTAGAGTTTGGGGGTAGTATCATGAGTAAAGAGGTACTCAGCATCCAACTGTAGTGGTCATCTGACCCAGCAAGGACTTCATCACTCGTCATTCTAGGACAACTAGTAGTTTACGGTAAGGAAGAGGTAAGTGGTGAGGTTGCTGCCGCACTAGCATTTATGAAGTGGCTAACGATCTAGAGAGTAAGATAAGAAGCCAAGCATTCGATGAGGAATCGCCTCCAACAAGTCTGCTATCCACCTACTACGCAAACATAACACCTATCCTATCCTTGTCCTCCTCTTCGCATCCCGACGAAGAAGAAGCAGTCAAGGCACACACACGTTGATCAAGTTATATTAAGATTATCTCAGTTGTTGTTGTCTATGAACAAGGAGTAGGTCTCAAGTCGTCCATAACCGTGGACACGGCTTCTCGAAAAGATTTAACCCTGCAGGGGTGTACCAACTGCCCATTACGAGGCGTCGCATGCTCGCCCATCTCTCTCAGTTGCTACCCATCATAGGCAACCATTTTATGATTTAGTTCCAAGAGATCCGAAACGACAGGTCCCTCTAACTAACAACACACAAATTCGGGTGGCCCCCGGGGAGTCGACACCCAATCCAAAAGCCGCCCACGCTCTCGGATCGGACTCTTCCGTACGGCTAAGGTCGGGAAATCACACCTGACATCAGGGAACCCCTAGCTCACCAAGTGTGGACCAACAGAGGAACTAAGTCTCCGCTGGCCCGAGTTGTTTGAAAACTACTGGCAGCTGACCAGCACACACACGGTTTCAAATGGTAAATCAGCTTGGGCCACCTCTAGAAATGTTTGAAGCTAGGTAGGTAAGAAGAGGGGACCCCATAAAATCCCACACGCGATTAGGCACGCTCAGTCTTAAAACCAATACCCGGAACTCGGATCCTAGGTGACTCGAATGGAACAAAGCGTCGGGGCGGGATAGCCTAGACCTTCCATCCTTCGTCGAATATAGTCAACATTATAATAATCATATCATCAACAACAATATAATAAGGTGATATCCCAAAACCAAGGAGTAACAGGGTAACAGCGTAGCATCCTAAGCATGCATACTAAGCAGGGGCTGAGCAACGAGCAATAGTAACATAACAGTACAAGGTTTGCTGGGAGGGGACATGGTTGTATCGGTTTGAAGGAGGCTGTAAACATGTGGTAGGATCAAACATCGAACCTAACCTATACTAGCATGCAAACCGTTGGTTGAAATCGAATGGATCATAAGTAATGTATAGTCCTTGCCTGTTGATAAGTCGGGTTCCGAAGGTGTAGTTGATTGCAAGCTCGCATCGTCTCCGAAGGTACCCGCGGAAGCACACAAGACGGTAAACACTGGAAATCAATCAACGAGCAAGCATCTATTACTACGATGCAAACACGAGCAAGCATCAACAAGAAGGCAACACGAGACATCGCACCTACCATCGAGAGCGGTTACTAACAGGTTAAGTGGAGTACTCGTCACACACGACGATACCGCACATTTACGGCGGTTCAAGTTGTTTAGCTACAGGTGATCAACAAAGGTTGTTAACATGGCAAAGCACATAAGCATGGCATAGCACACAAACATGGCAAGAAGTGAAGCATAAATAAACTACCTAAGCTAGTTAATTTAAGTGGGGTGAAATCCTAGACATGGAAAACTATTGCGGACCCCACAATAATTATGGCATTTGGTACTGTTTTGTCCTGAACAATATTTTATATTTGTTATTAGCAAGCAAGAGCAGCATAAACACAACCTACATGCAATTCTAGTCAAGTTACATATAAGAAACATTTTAAACAGAGCAACGGTTGAAAAGTTATTGCAATTACAGTTTACAGTGGCAAGCAGTTGTAATTAGCTGGTCAACAACATGTAAACAAAGTCAAACATAACAAAGAAGCACATTCTATTAATCTACATGCAATTCTAAGCAACTTTCATATTTTACGCATCGCGATCCGAGCTACGGTCTAAAAGATACGGGCACCGCAAAAAAATAACACAATCTGCCAATTATAATAAAAAAACTAGCAGAAAAAAAACTAAACGGGTCGAAAGCATCTAAACGGGCTAAACAGGGGGTGAGCGCTGCTTATTAAAAGATGCTCACGGGCGAGAACAGTACACGGGCCGGCCCAACAGTGCAAAAAAAAGAAAGGGGGAGGCTCCTCACCCATGGGCTTCGGCCCATCTGGCCTGGAGAGGCCTGGCTGGCTCGGGCGCCTGGCAAGCCGGCTGGGCCTGGCGCTGGGCTGCGCTGGAGGTCTGTCCCACGTGGCCACGGGGGTTGGGACGCTGCTCCCGTCCCGACGGCACGAGGCCGCGGCGCGGCGGCGCTCTCCAGTGAGGGCGAGCGGGCGGAGGGGCACGGTGAGGGCGGATCCAGGACGCGGTGGGGCGGCGGGTCCGCCTGGATCGGGGCGGTTCGTGGTCTCCGGCGAGGTCTTGGGGCCGTGGATGCGACGAGCTCCGCGCTCCTTCTTCCATGGCGGAGACGGCTTGCACACAGAGATGAGGAAGAGAGATTAGAGGAAGGAGAGAGAGGGAAGAAGAGAGGAGGAGGAGAGGCGCGACCTGTGGGCGCAGCGGGGCGGCTGCCGGAACTGCGGGGCTCGCCGGCAGCGGGCGGCTGCCTGCCGGAGTGGAGGCGGCTCAGGCGGCGGGCTTGCCCACGGGCGGCGCGGTGGAGGAGAGAGAAGGGTGGGAGGAGAGTGGAGACCGGTTCCTGGCCGTCAGATCGGAAGATCTGACGGTCCAGATCGCTCAGGGGGGAATTCCATATCTGCTTGGGCTAGGTTACGAAAATTGGGGGCAATCTGGAGGGGGTGGCTGCAATTTTGGCTTAGGGAAACCCTAGAAAGAGGTGGGAGTGTGGTGGTCTTTATATGGCCCAGGTGGCTGGCAGTTTGCAAAAACATCCCCGGTTTTTCTCTCGCTCGCGCGGTGTTTACGTTTCTGACCGCCCGGGGTCCGCAGGACCTCCGGTTTGGGTAAAACTTTGAACTGCGCGATCAACGCGTCGAGCCAGCGGCGTTCACCTCGCGTTGGAACCGTTCCGAGAACATTTTCCGGCTCGCTATAAAAATAACCCGTTTAATTATTAAACGGGGTTTTCGTTCCGTTGGCTGCGGCTGGTCTCGTGCGGTGTCGCAAAGGTCGATTGTCAGGGTGGCAAGGGTCGGTCTCCGGCCGATACGAGATAAGAGGGGGAAAAATAATCCCCGATCGATAAATCGGGGATGAAAACACCGCAAACAAATCAGACAATCAAACAATTCACACCGAAAACAATTTTTTTTAATTTTTGTGAAATCTGGGCCGTTACATCCATCAAGACAATGAACTGTTTTAGATTATTAACATGACCATTTGTAATGAACTGGTAGCATAAAAAATAGTCGGTCATCGTTTAGCATTCATCATTTCAGTTCGCATAAAAATAATACTACTTTGATGGTTCTTTGGAGTGGAGCAGCCATAAATAATCTGATAATTGTAGTTTATGGTCCCAGTACAGTGGAACTGATGTTTTAGCGACGCAAGAGCATTTCATAGTGACATCCATCTATGCTTGGTACGGCAGAAAATTATGTTTGTACAAAATTCTAAGAAAAATGATTATTTCAGTTAACCCCAAAAGAACAACATGGCCACACAAATAACTTGATGATACATCTGCCACCTAACGCATCTTTATGTACTATATTATAGAGTCTTTAATGTTTTTTATTGCTTCTTGGTAATAGACTCTGTGTAATAGAGGTTCTGTAATATGAAGTTGTGCATCTTTATAGTATACATAATTTTTACATTTAGTTCGATGCAGTGCGGTTGAGTGCTTGTTTCGTGGAGCGCCTTTTCCTCACCACCTGGCCTCTCTAATGTTGGAGCGTGCAGTTCTTAACTTTTTTGTTATATATGTTTTATGTTTTTTGCTGTTGATTTTGGTGATTTCAGTTTCTAATGAAGTTTTTAAATTCTCTTTGTGTAGTTCAACTAGCGTCGGCATGAGGTTCACCAGCTCCTTCTTGCAGTTCGCCATGGTAGCACAGGCGCGAGCAAGCATGCCGTTTAGTTTGCTATTTGTGGGGTTTTTCGCCAAATTTATCTGATTCGTATGTGGAGGAGCATGATGTATTATGTGTAAAATATTTATGATGTATTATGTGCAAAATATTTGTTGAGAAGTTCATTTCAACAAACATTAATTATTCATTTCCATGAAAAAATGGGTTGATGCAGCCGACTTTGAAAATTCCTATGGTTCACTTTAATCAATAAGGGGAAAATGCAGTGCACTAGCCTCAGTATGGCATTATAAAAATGGTTAGACAAGCACGAGTGGTGGTTTGTTTTTTCCTGATCTGAACCACACATAAAATAGTAACAACAAATTATGTGTAGTCTACTCTGATGACATTGTAGTGCACTTAGCCGTTGAATAAAGTCCGTTGTATATATATGTTGAAAAAATCCGTCTAGTTCACTTCGCTGCGACGTTTTAATAAATAACCAAAGAACGCATTCAGTTCTCTCTGTTCGACATTGCAATGCGGTTGCCCAACGTATGCAGTTCATTTCATCAAATTCGGATCCAAGAAAACAAGTAAATTTCTGTTTGCAGATAATGCAGTGTGGTTGCACGTCGGATGCAGTCTGATGCAGTTCAGTTCATCGATTGTGGGTCCGCAAAAAAATCAAGTTCCACGGTTTAGTAAATTCGACTTACCTTTTAAACCGTAATGAATTAGAGAGTGTGTTTTACATGAAAATTCTTCACCTCGTCGATACATATCCAATGGTGTATCAATTGAATCGATCGGGCAAGCGCATCAAATAGTTTTGCACAAAAACGCCCGTTGCTCATATGAGGGCAGCATACTGTTTTTAAAATTTCTTTAAAACTGCGAAGAATCTCGAAAATTGGTCAACATATGGATTGTTACTCCACTCCATACGAATCCAACGATGTATCGTACGTGTCACTCGGACAATCAGTTAAAAAGTTTAACTTTCTACAATGTATCGTCCGTGTCATTCAACACTCCAGGTGATGAACTCAAGCAGAGGCAGTTCGCATCCACCGTTAAAGAGGCAAAAGCCACCACTGGCCAACCCTCCCCCCTTGTAGTACAAATATGAGCGCAGTTACCAGGACGCCATGGATAGGTCCAGCTGCTGCGGCCATGGACTCCAGCATGTCGATCCCGCGGGGGAGGGGGATCCGCCGCTAGGAGGTCACCGGCAGGGACATGAGGCAAGATCTGGGCCGTGGCCGAAGATTACGATGATGGGGGCCGCGTAGGAGATGAGGTAGTCGCCTCGATCCAAATTGCACCTAGGTAGGTCGATAACGCATGGATAGCAGAGGAGGAGATGAGCGTGCGCCCCATCCTAGCACGGATCCGTTGCCAGCGAGATGCGTTAACCGGGGGAGTGCTTTTGATCTTGCCAGATTTGGCGACCGCGACGAGGAGGCTTCGTACGGATCGGGTTGTTCTAGTGGAAGGAGGCATCATGTATTGGGGAGCGTGGGGTGAAGGCGGTGGGGCGACGGAGGAAAGTGGATCGGGGTGAGGTGTGGCGGTTTTGTGTGCTGTCGATGGGGAGAGGAATGTGGGTGGGCACGAGGGAGAAGGTGGGAGGCGAAGAAGGTGGGGAGGGGGGTGTCGCGGGCGCTCCGCGCTAGAAGGCGGGGAGGGAAAAGGGGCGTCGTTGCGTGGGCTCTTTGCGCAAGTAGGTTGGGTGTTAGCAGAATAACGTTTTTTGTTAGTAGAATAAGAGTCTTAAGGGTGTTAGTAGAATAGACCCACCCTATTATTTATCTGGCGAGATCTGAAGCACTCCCTCGGTCAACGCACCTCGCTGGCGACGGATCCATGCTAGGATGGGGCGCACGCTCATCTCCTCCTCTGCTATCCATGCGCCGTCGAGCTACCTAGGTGCGATTTGGATCGAGGCGACTACCTCATCTCCTGCGCGCCCCATCGTCGGCATCTCCGACCACGGCCCACATCTTGCCTCATCTCCCTGCCGGTGACCTCCCAGCGGCGGATCCCCTCCCCCGCGAAATCGACGTCCTGGAGTCCATGGCCGCAGCGGATGGACCTATCCATGGCGTCCTGGTCACTGCACTCATCTTTGTACTGCAAGGGGGAGGGGGAGGGTTGGCCAGGGGTGGCTTTTGCCTCTTCAACGGTGGATGCAGACCACCTCTGCTCGACTTCATCACCTGAAGTGCAACAGCGGTCCTACACCGCGTCCCCCGACGGCCTTCTAGATGCACGGCAAGTGCTCCTCCACTCCATCGGCAAGTACAGGTGCAAGCCCTATACAGGGAGACGCTGGGTGGACGCGGTGAGTAGCGGAACTGTCGGTGGCAGCGACCTGGAAAGGCTTGGCGACCGCTACACTAAACCGTGCAGTATCTTTACTGAAAATCATCAAAAAATAGATAAAACTATTGCCCGACTTTATAAATAAAGCCATCACCGGCCCAAACGATTTCACTGCTGCCGCAACAGCATACATCAGACCACGATAAACGGGGCATAAAGTTTGAGCCACAACCAAGCTAGTGAGAAAGTTCATACAGGCACAAGGCCAACCAGGCACGCAAGCCGAAGAGAGAGAGGGGGGGGGAGCTAGGGTCGAAGCGGTAGACTAAGGAAGCAACTAGAAGCTGAAGCGCTGCCAAGGCCGCCAGCGAGGGAATGGAGTCACTACCATAGCGGGAGACAAGCAGTAGCTGTAGCCTTCATCTTTGAAATGATGGACTCCAAATCCTCCAGGTCAGCGCTTTTACACAAGGGCTTCCAGATCTATAGAAACCCAATCAATTTAAAGATAAAAAGATAAAAATAGCCGGATATTTAGGAAAAATGTGCTCAATAGTTAACTTGTTACGAATATTCCACAACACCCAACAAGCTGCCGCAAAAACAGTCCAGAAAAGACAACGGAAGCGAGAAGACAAAGGACGAACCAAGCTCCGGACCTCCCCAAAAGTCCGGGGATTCCACGAATTGCCCAAACACTCCCGAAAGTGACTCCACATAAACTTTGCAAGCGGACAATGAAAAAAGATGTGCAAGGCCGTCCTCCAAAGTTCCACAAACCACACAATTAGCCGATCTAGCCGGGTTACGCTTATGAATCTGGTCAGAGGACAGCAGCTTTAGCTTAAACGCCTGCCAAAGAAACACTTTAATCTTGGGAGGAATACGAGCTTTCCAAACCGGAGAGAAACGGGAAGTTCGTCTCCCAGCCACAAGATCGGTATAGAGGGACTTAACCGAAAAGACCCCGGATCTAGAGAGGGTCCAGAACACCTCATCTCTACCCTCCGAGAGCACAGGGAAGAGCACAACAAGCCGTTTCCAATCTTCCAGCTCTGCAGGAGAGAGCATCCAGCCAACTCAGAGATTGAGATCCCCAGCTTCGGGCAATAGGAGAATAAAGTTGGGAATACATCACACAGACGGCCCACTGGTGACCACAGATCCAACCAAAACCGCACCGCAGAACCATCTTTGACCGAGAACCGGACAAATTTGCAGAAGGTCTCGCGGAATTTACATAAGGAGCGTCAAAATTGGGAACCTCCAGTAGAAGAAGCAGACAGAGGCGAGGAGTTAGGGATGTATTTAGCCTTCAAGATCCTAAACCATGGAAATCCCCAAGTAACGCAAGGGGAAAGCGCCCAAAGTGCAGTTCATCAGAGACGCAACCCGACGTCCTTCCTCCAAGGAGCATCCAGGAGCAAAAATCTCACTTTTGGAGAAGTTGATTTTGAGGACCGACAAGGCCTCAAAGCAAAGCAGCAAGAATTTGAGGTTAGAGAGGCAAAGGTCATTGTTTTCCACCATAATGACCATGTCGTCAGCTTATTGAAGGTGAGTGAGCCCAGAGGGAAGGAGGGGGCAAAGAACCGCAGAAATATGACCAGCTCCTGCAGCCCGATCGAGGATACCCGAGAGAGCATCAGCCACAGAATTGAACAGCAGAGGGGAGATAGGATCACCTTGCCTAAGGCCTCTGCCATTAGGGAAGAAAGGGCCCACTAGCCCGTTGACCGAGACAGCAGTGTGTCCCCCAGAGAACAGTTGCATCACGCGGTGAACATACGCACCATCGAAACCCTTAGCCAAGAGGGTCGCACGAAGGAAAGGCCAACTCACACAATCATAAGCCTTTTCAAAGTCCAGTTTGAGAACAATCGCATTGATTCTCGTACGCTTGAGCTCATGGAGCACCTCATGAAGGCTGAGAATGCTATCCAAAATGAACCTCCCTTTAATGAACGCAGATTGGTTGTGATTAATCACTTTGTGAGCAATCGTCCCCAACCGAGTGGCAAACGCTTTGGACGGGAACTTTGCGATATTATTGATGAGCGCAATGGGACGAAAAGGTTAATATTATCGGCACCATTCACCTTAGGAATTAAGGAAAGGGTAGTGTAGTTGAGCCTAGAGATATCAACAGAGCCCAGACAGAACCCCTGAATGATGGCGTAAACCAAAAACCGAATAGAGGCCCAGAACTTCTGAAAGAAAGTGACAGAGAACCCGTCCGGCCCCTGAGCAGAATTGGCATTTGAGGATAGCACCGCAGTGTCAATTTACTCCTCGGATAGAGGAAGCATGAGTGCAGAGTTTTCCTCGTCTGAAACCCGAGCGCCAGCCCCCCTGAAGGAGTCACTGAGACGAACACCCACCGCAGTGCGAGCCGCAAGAAGAGAGGAGTAAAACTGGGTAATATGGGAGGTGATAATCTCGATGTCTTCACAGACCACACCATCAATAACTAGCCTAGAAATAAGGCAGCGACGACGTCTACCGTTAGCGATAGCAATGAAATACGCAGTGAGGGAATCACCTTTAAGCACCCAAGAGATACGACCTCTTTGCCTCCAGAATTCCTCTTCAGAAGCGTGAACCTCAAGAAGAGATTTCTCAAAATCGTAACGTTGATTCCAGCCCGAGGAGTCAAGACCCACCGAGTCCGCCAAGCTATCCAGTGATTTAATTTTATTGAGCAACTCAACCTTCGTCGCACGATCACAGATCGCCTTATTGGCCGCCCAGCCTCTAAGGAACTGTCTCAAGCCCCCGGAACAAAAACGCCAGTCGTCCAGCGGACCAAATGAGCGATGCGGCAGGGAAAGGATATTAAGAATTTTGGACGAAACCAATGGGACAAAACCTTCGCATCCAAGACAGGAGGAGTCGAATCTGAATCTAGGGGGGCGCACACCCCCACCCGAATCTAGAACTAATGGGGTATGGTCTGAGCCAATCGAGGGAATGGCAATAAGGAGCATCGGGGTAAATCGCCTCCCAACCAGGGCAACAAATAGACCTATCCAACACCGAGCGGACCGGGTTAGATTGGTGATTAGACCAGGTATACCTAGCCCCCGAACGAGGAAGCTCACGTAAGGCATGATCCGCAATTAAACCATTAAAAGCATCTACCCTAGCCGAACAAAAAATATCAGAACTTTTCTCATAAGGAAACCGAAGAAGATTGAAATCCCCACCCAAGAGCACATGGAGCACTTGATTTGACATGCGCGCATCCAGGGCCGACAGAAAGCGATCAGTGTGAGAGTGATCCGAAGGGCCATACACAGAGATAAGCTCCCACGAGTCAGAGGAGTCGCGGCAAGCCAACCGGAGGGATAGGAAAAACTCGGTACACAACACATCTGAAACATCAAATAGGTCGTTCCTAGAACCAATCAGAATGCCCCCCGAAGACCCAACAGCCGGCACCCAGTTCCAAGTAAAATCCGTACCCCCGATGCCATTAAAATCCGTCACAGAAAAAACCTCCCGTTTAGTCTCTTGAAGACATAAAATATCAATGTCTTCAGATTGGAAAAGATCACGGAGCTGATTTGGGCGCCCTCTAGCACCGAAACCCCTAATGTTCCAGAAGAGGATCTTCATTTGGCAGATATGTTACGAATACGGAGACTAGAGCGCGTGGGGATGCTAACAGTGACCTGTTTCTTAGCACGCACCCTAGAACGGGAACCCTTCAAGGTCTGGCCTCTACCAGGACCTTGAGGAGCAGGGGCTCCCAGCGGAATAGAAGCCGAAGGGCTAGCCTGAACTGCCTCAGCAGCCTTGGCAAGGCTAGCCTGAGCCAACTCATTAGCACGAAGATCCGAAAGAACACCCGAGGCCGTAGTTAAGTTCGACCCCAAGGATAAGACCGAATCAGAAGCAACTTTCACAAAATGTTCAACTGTGAAATCAGGCAGGACCGTACGTTTAGGAGAAGTAAAAGACGTACCAATCACGACGGTGTCCCGCGCCGCCTTCCTCTGTTTCGCACGCAGATGGACAGGAGTTCCAGCATCCGCCACCCTCCTGCTTTTGCGAGCCGTGGACAAGGGCGTCTTGAGCGACATCGAAGCCGATGCAGGTGCCGGGGAAGGAAATGGAGCCGGAGAATGCGGCCCCTCCACGGGTCCCTTGATGAGGACATCCCTACTAATGTTACACCCATATCCTCACCAACTACACATATTGGACCAGTTACTAGAGCTCGTGCACGTCAACTAAATTATCAGGTACTTTCGTTTCTTGCGAATCCTTCTATTGTTCATGAACATATGATGCTGCCTAAATTAGATACTTTTGTTTTGCTTATGAATGAAGGACCTAGCATGGACAAGAAGGATGGTCATTGGAGCGGGATCAAGCATGGAGAAGAAGGTGCGCGCGCGGGAAAGGACAGCGGAGCTTCCAGTGGTGATTATCGCACTTTGAAGCCACCATAAGGCGCGCATGAAGTCTTGGACGAAATACGCGAGATGCCACTTCATTATTTTCGTCCAAGGGCAATTATAGGTGCTGCGTCACCTTAATATTGGGCTGGGCCCATGTAATTTCGAAATACCACCTTATAGGCTGTTTTTAGAGTCCGTATGTGTGGGGAAACCGAGTTAGGGTTGTTTTCGGACCCCACCTCCAAGGGGTCACGAAAATCCCCTCTGTTCCCCCATATATACAGCCCTTAGGGCGTCGTTTAGACTTGGGTTTTAATTAGATTTAAGTTAGCCATAGCCGCAACTTCGAGCTCTTCGTTTGTGTCATCCGACCAGGCCAAGACCTCATTGGAACCCCAACTTTCGTAATCATTCATCTTATATTCGCAATATCCAGATTGCAATTCTTAGTTCTTGCTTGTTCTTCGATTGCTTGCAGGAATTAGACCTTCGTGGTCAGGTTGATCGTGCATCCGCGGGATCAATAACCTCTCGGAGTTGGTTTAGCGATCGCTAAGGCGCAACGTCTTCGCACGTTCGTAGTCGGATCGTGAAAGTCGTCTCCACCATAATCGATCTCCTCCATCTCATCGAAACAGCGGGACACCTTCGCCTCTATCAAGTGGTATCAGATTTCCAGGTTGCTCGGTGAGATTTACCAGTTTTCATAGTCTAGATTGGTTCTGTTCTTCATACCTACAGTCCACGAAAAAGCCAACAAAAAAAAATAGGGTTAGATCATCACGTTCCAAAACAGTCCGAGCCTTTATCCAGTTTTCTTTACAGTAGCTTGCTTTGTTGAATTTACGGTTGCATCGTTGTGTCAAGTTGCTGATCTTAGCGTCTAGTTCCCTTAGAGTTTCGAGTTCTGATCACAGTTTGCCACGTCGCCGCCGCACAGTAGTCACCCTACCACGTTCCGCCAATCCGAGTCCAGATAGACCACCACGTTCCGCCAAGCAGAGTCCATATACACCACCACGTACCACGAGTCCGAGTTGAGTTCCACCATTAGTACGATTCGTGATCTCTCCATAGCCAGATTAGTTTGAGTTGATTACAGTCGGATTTCACCAATCTTTTGTCGTACGTAGAAGAGGGTGATTTCCAAAAAAAAAAAAAAAAAAAGTCTGGCACGCTTTCCAGAGCAGTTTTTAGGCCAAAAAATTCGGGGGTAAAAAAATTTCGTGCCCATACGTTCCTTAGGTCCAGAAACTCATTTTGAGACGTTCGCCACCATAGTGATTTTTTCGCACTTTTTCAGCCACCGCAGTCCCGCATCGCAAAAAAAAAAGCAAAAAAAAAAAAAAAAAAAAGAGAAAAAAAAAATTCAGAGTGTGCTTCTCAGTTGATTACGTGCCGCGCCGTGCTTTCGTTGGTGTTTTAGGCTCGCGTCTCTAGTACGGTCTAGCCTAGGATCAGCACAGTACCGACGTTGAGTGTTTATTCAACTTTGCATCTCTGTTTTGATTACTGTTGAGTTTTTTTTGCTACCATATTTGTCAAGCCTACCTACAGCTCCACATATATTCTACTTCGTGCGGTTGACACCTCCTGGCCATCGCTCTACCACATCTCTGAGAGTTTTGACCCGTTGGTTGTACATCACCACCTGCTGCTAGGTAAGAATCGGTACGAACGAAAGAAAAGCTTGACGGATTTGTGCTTTCCACCACCCCACATCCCATTAGTAGAAGTAGGATCATACTTCTGTGTGTTTTCTATTTCTGCTAACCATGCCAGGATCCCATGATGAAGTGGCGCGGGATGCACCTGATTGGGAGAATATGACAAACAAAGCATTACATGATAAATTTGCACACATGATGTCTGAACAGGTGAATGACATCGAGAACAGATTTACAGAGGCGATTGATGGTGTGGAGAAGATGATCGACACCAAGCTCGACGCCAAGTTCACTGAGTTGCTCGCACGCCTCCCTGCACAGCCTGCGGCCGCTCCAGCACAGCCACCGCCACCACGACGTGCACGACGTATTCTGTTTCCGGGCAGACAAGCTGCTGGTGCTCCTCCTGCTGCTGCAGTACCTGCTGCTGCTGCTTCTGACGTCGACCAGGACGACAACTACGAGGGTGATTACGAGGAGGAGGTGGAACAGGAAGCGGCCTATGAACAGCCAGCTGGACGTCCACGTCCCAACATTCGCCACGGTCGACACCAACCACCCCCTCAGGTACGCGATGATGAACATGTGCCTAAACTTAAATTGAATCTTAAGCCGTTTGAGGGTAGATATATTCCTGATGCTTATCTTACTTGGGAGTTAGAAACTGAACAACGCTTTACATGTTTACAATATCCTGAGAATAGACGTGTTACTGCTGCTGTTTGTGAATTCACGGGGTTTGCATCTATTTGGTGGTCTGAACATTGTAGATTGCATGCTAATAATATTCCAACTACTTGGGCTGCTTTAAAAGATGCTATGCGTACTCGCTGGGTTCCTCCTTATTATCAACGTGAATTGCTACAAAAATTACAGCGTTTGAGACAAGGCAAAAATTTTGTAGAGGAATATTATCAAGAATTACAAACTGGATTGATTAGATGTGGCCTAGTAGAGGATAATGAAGCTATGCTTGCACGTTTTATGGGTGGTTTAAACAGGGAGATACAAACTATTCTAGAATACAAGGACTTTGCTACTATTACTCGTTTGTTTCATCTTGCTTGTAAAGCTGAACGTGAAGTGCAGGATCGACAGGCCGCTACGAGACCTAACTTTTCTGCAGGACGAAATACATCATGGACATCGCGTGGACCTTCTACATCCACACGTCCTGCTGCACCACCATCTACTTCAGCCGCTCATTCTTACAGGGAGCCACCAAAACAGTCAGCGCCACCATTCAAGGGTGCACAGAGTGGTCCAGCGGCGAGTTCTTCTTCATCCATGGCTTCCACAGGGCAAACACGAGATCGTGATATTAAATGTCGCAGGTGCCAAGGTGGAGGTCACTTCGCAAAAGACTGTCCCTCCAAGCGTGTGATGATTATTACGGCGGATGGTGGGTATGAGTCAGCGAGTGACTATGATGAGGAGACTTTAGTTCTCATTGCTCATGAGGAACAGGGTGCCCATGATGATGCTCATGATATAGAGTATATGGCTCCTGATGATGCAGATAAATATGCTAGTTTGGTTGCTCAACGTGTGTTAAGTGTGCAGGTAACGAAGGCTGAGCAAAACCAGAGGCATAATTTGTTCCACACAAAGGGAGTGGTGCAAGAACGTTCGGTTCGCATCATCATTGACGGAGGGAGTTGCAACAACTTGGCTAGCATGGAGTTGGTGGAGAAGCTATCTCTCACCACAAGACCACACCCCCATCCGTACTATATTCAGTGGTTTAACAATAGTGGTAAGATTAAGGTAACACGTTCTGTTCGTGTGCACTTTAGCATTGCTGCATATGCTGATTATGTTGATTGTGATGTGGTACCCATGCAAGCATGCTCTCTTTTACTTGGTAGACCATGGCAATTTGATAGGAATGTTGTACACCATGGTAGGACAAATCAGTTTACTCTGGTTCATCAGGATAAAAATATTGCTTTACTTCCTATGTCTCCTGAACAAATTGTGAAAGATGATCTTGCTAGAGCTAGTAAAGCTAAACAGGAGAAAAATAAGAGTGAAAATGAGATAGCAGCCAAAGAATTTGAGCAACAACATAAGACTAATAGCACATCTTCTTCTGCTGTTTCTAATGAAATTAAATTGACTAGTCCAACTTTGCTTGCTACTAAAGTTGATATTTCAGATTTGGATGTTAGTCAATATGTGTGCTATGCTTTTGTGTGCAAAGAAGCTTTGTTTTCATTTGAGGAATTGCCTCCTTCTTTGCCTCCTGTTGTCACTGACCTTTTGCAGGAGTTTATTGACGTCTTTCCACAAGACGTACCATCGGGATTACCACCTATTCGAGGGATTGAGCATCAGATTGACTTAATTCCCGGTGCGTCGTTGCCCAACCGTGCGCCATACCGTACCAATCCGGAGGAGACGAAGGAGATTCAGCGACAAGTACAAGATCTACTCGACAAAGGTTACATACGTGAATCCCTTAGTCCTTGTGCTGTTCCTGTCATATTAGTGCCTAAAAAGGATGGAACATGGCGTATGTGTGTTGATTGTCGAGCCATTAATAATATTACTATTCGTTATCGTCATCCTATTCCTAGGTTAGATGATATGCTTGATGAATTAAGTGGCTCTACCATGTTTTCCAAAGTTGATTTGCGTAGTGGATACCATCAAATTCGCATGAAATTAGGAGATGAATGGAAAACGGCATTTAAAACTAAGTTTGGATTATATGAGTGGTTAGTCATGCCTTTTGGGTTAACTAATGCACCTAGCACTTTCATGAGATTAATGAACGAGGTTTTACGTGCTTTCATTGGCCGATTTGTGGTAGTCTATTTTGATGATATACTGATTTATAGCAAATCTTTGGAGGAACATTTGGATCATTTACGTGCTGTTTTTATTGCTCTACGTAATGCACGTTTGTTTGGTAACCTTGGGAAGTGCACCTTTTGCACCGACCGAGTATCGTTTCTTGGCTATGTTGTTACTCCGCAGGGAATTGAAGTTGATAAAGCCAAGATCGAGGCGATTGAGAGTTGGCCGCAGCCCAAAACGGTCACACAAGTGAGGAGTTTTCTTGGCCTCGCTGGATTCTATAGGCGTTTTGTGAGAGATTTCAGCACCATTGTTGCACCTCTCAATGAGCTTACACGCAAGGATGTGCCTTTTACTTGGGGTACCGCACAGGAAGAAGCCTTCACGGTATTGAAAGATAAGTTAACACATGCTCCTTTGCTCCAACTTCCTGATTTTAATAAGACTTTTGAGCTTGAATGCGATGCTAGTGGGATTGGTTTGGGAGGTGTGTTATTACAAGATGCTAAACCTGTTGCTTACTTTTCTGAAAAATTGAGTGGGCCTAGTCTGAACTATTCTACTTATGATAAGGAATTATATGCTCTTGTTCGGACATTAGAAACTTGGCAACATTATTTATGGCCCAAAGAATTTGTTATACATTCTGATCATGAATCTTTGAAACACATAAGAAGTCAAGAAAAACTTAATCGTAGACATGCTAAGTGGGTTGAATTTATTGAGACTTTCCCTTATGTCATTAAACACAAGAAGGGGAAAGATAATATTATTGCTGATGCTTTGTCTCGTCGTTATACTATGCTTTCACAACTTGACTTCAAGATTTTCGGTTTAGAGACAATCAAAGATCAATATGTAAATGATGCGGAATTTAAAGATGTATTGCAGAATTGTAGAGAGGGTAGAATTTGGAACAAGTTTGTGCTTAATGATGGATTTGTGTTCCGTTCTAACAAGCTATGCATTCCAGCTAGCTCTATTCGTCTTTTGTTGTTGCAGGAGGCGCATGGAGGAGGATTAATGGGACACTTTGGCGTGAAGAAGACGGAGGACGTACTTGCTACACATTTCTTTTGGCCAAAGATGAGACGGGATGTTGAGCGTTTTGTTGCTCGCTGCACTACATGTCAAAAAGCTAAGTCACGACTCAATCCTCATGGTTTATACATGCCTTTACCTGTACCTAGTGTTCCGTGGGAGGACATATCCATGGACTTTGTTTTAGGCTTGCCTCGAACAAAGAATGGGAGGGATAGCATATTTGTTGTCGTGGATAGATTTTCGAAGATGGCACATTTTATACCATGTCATAAAAGCGATGATGCTGCTAATGTTGCTGATTTATTCTTTCGTGAGATTATTCGCTTACATGGTGTGCCCAATACTATTGTCTCGGATCGTGATACTAAGTTTCTTAGCCATTTTTGGAGATGCTTATGGGCTAAGTTGGGGACTAAACTACTTTTTAGTACTACATGTCATCCCCAAACTGATGGACAAACTGAAGTGGTCAATAGGACTTTGTCTACTATGCTTAGGGCTGTTTTAAAGAGTAACTTGAAACTGTGGGAAGAATGTTTACCTCATATTGAATTTGCTTATAATCGTTCATTGCATTCTACCACTAAAATGTGCCCTTTTGAGATTGTTTATGATTTTCTACCTCGTGCACCTATTGATTTGCTGCCTCTTCCATCTTCGGAGAAGGTTAATTTTGATGCTAAGCAACGTACTGAATTGATATTAAAAATGCATGAGTTAACTAAAGAAAACATTCAGCGCATGAATGCTAGATACAAGCTTGCTGGTGATAGGGGTCGAAAGCATGTTGTGTTTGAACCCGGAGATCTTGTTTGGTTACATCTACGTAAAGATAGGTTTCCTGATTTGCGCAAGTCTAAGTTAATGCCACGAGCTGATGGTCCCTTTAAGGTTTTGCAGAAAATTAATGATAATGCATATAAACTTGAGCTACCTGCAGCCTTTGGGGTTAGTCCCACATTTAATATTGCAGATTTGAAGCCTTATTTGGGAGAAGATGATGAGCTTCCGTCGAGGACGACTTCAATTCAAGAAGGGGAGGATGATGAGGACATCCCTACTAATGTTACACCCATATCCTCACCAACTACACATATTGGACCAGTTACTAGAGCTCGTGCACGTCAACTAAATTATCAGGTACTTTCGTTTCTTGCGAATCCTTCTATTGTTCATGAACATATGATGCTGCCTAAATTAGATACTTTTGTTTTGCTTATGAATGAAGGACCTAGCATGGACAAGAAGGATGGTCATTGGAGCGGGATCAAGCATGGAGAAGAAGGTGCGCGCGCGGGAAAGGACAGCGGAGCTTCCAGTGGTGATTATCGCACTTTGAAGCCACCATAAGGCGCGCATGAAGTCTTGGACGAAATACGCGAGATGCCACTTCATTATTTTCGTCCAAGGGCAATTATAGGTGCTGCGTCACCTTAATATTGGGCTGGGCCCATGTAATTTCGAAATACCACCTTATAGGCTGTTTTTAGAGTCCGTATGTGTGGGGAAACCGAGTTAGGGTTGTTTTCGGACCCCACCTCCAAGGGGTCACGAAAATCCCCTCTGTTCCCCCATATATACAGCCCTTAGGGCGTCGTTTAGACTTGGGTTTCAATTAGATTTAAGTTAGCCATAGCCGCAACTTCGAGCTCTTCGTTTGTGTCATCCGACCAAGCCAAGACCTCATTGGAACCCCAACTTTCGTAATCATTCATCTTATATTCGCAATATCCAGATTGCAATTCTTAGTTCTTGCTTGTTCTTCGATTGCTTGCAGGAATTAGACCTTCGTGGTCAGGTTGATCGTGCATCCGCGGGATCAATAACCTCTCGGAGTTGGTTTAGCGATCGCTAAGGCGCAACGTCTTCGCACGTTCGTAGTCGGATCGTGAAAGTCGTCTCCACCATAATCGATCTCCTCCATCTCATCGAAACATCGGGACACCTTCGCCTCTATCATCCCTCCCCAGCCTCGTCCATGTTGAGGGTGCGGAATATACCCGAGCCAGAGATTTTTTAAGCAGCCGCTTCCTTTCGAGCACGGGCCCGAGCCTAGGTCTTCTTCACAGTTTTACGACGGCGCGAACCCGACGGCCGTGGCTCGCCATCCTCAGCCACCCTGGAGGGAGAGTCCAAGACGTCCGAAAGAGATGGCGAAGCCGCACGGGTGGGGTGATTCGAGCAAACCGCCGAGGAAGGAGAAGGGTTGCCTTTAGAGGGATCCATCTGAGGCTTCGGAGGGACAATAGGAATGGAGGAGTGATACGTCCAAAATTCATCACTATTTTATATAGTAATTCTTTATTATTCATTGGTATATTTCATGATATGATGTTATTCTTATGTTGTTTTGGCCTATTTTATATAGTTTGCAACTTTTCGGTGCCGAAGCAGCAGACGCAGGATTCAGCGGCAAAAAGTGGACGCTGAGTTGCTGAAGAAGAATACCTCCAAATTACCTGAAAATCGACGGAGGCTATTTTCCAGAAGGATCACGAAGACACGCAAAAGAGCGACCAGAGGGGGGCCACAGGATGACCAGGCGGCCACCTGGCGCAGCCCCCACCCTGGCCGCACCGGGAGGGCGCCTAGGCCCTTGGGACCACTCCCGGTTCCCCCCTCTGGCCTATATATCGCACATCTTCCAGAAACCCTAAAAAGGGTGGTTTTTACGGAGGTCCGCCGCCGCTCCGTGGCGGAAACCTACAGAGAAGAAAAGCCATCTCTGGCGGGAAGATTCCGCCGGGGAGATCACCTCCCGGAAGGGGAGATCATCGCCATCGTCATCACCATCGTCACAGGCATCATCGAGATCATCATCAACATCATCCCCATCATCAGCACCATCTCCACCTCCATCCAATCTCATATCACAATTGCAACTTGTGTTGTAATCCGTACTATCTATCCTCTCTACTCTATCGGTGTTGATTACTACTTTGTGTTGAATGCTATTGAGTTTTGTGGGAGAAATATTATTGTGTCCAGATTGTTTATCATCTATTTATCCCCACTGATCATGATCTCTTTTTTGTCTTGTGAGTATTTACTTTAGTTCTTGAGGACATGGGAGAAGTCTAGTTGTTAGTAGTCATATTATGTTGAAGTAATATGTGTTGTTTGATATTTAAGTTGTGTTGTTATTTTCCTAGTGGTGTTGTGTGATTCGAACACTCAACACTTCGCCTTATCAAGGACCTAGGGGAATACATTGTGTACAAAGAATGCTTACGGTGGGTTGCCGGAGTGACAGAAACCTAAACCCCAGTTTGCACGCTTTTGCACAAGAGAACAATGGATCACCGATCGTATTGCTATGGTTAGGCTTTTGCCTTAATTACTATCTTGTATTTGCGGATGCTTGCGAGGTGTTTAATCATAAGAGTGCACTTATCTTAGTCCAGAGGGTGTACTAGCATAGATCCACCCACTCAACACTTATCAACACAGCACATAGTACCGATATGGAATATGGCGAAAGTACATGACTACCTCTCCCGGTTGTCCTCGAGAACACTTTAGCCTTTATAAGTTCAGTTGCTAGGCCTCTCCTTTTCTCAGAAAGGATTGGGCCACTCGTTACTCTCCAGTGCCATTACTTTGCTCGTTTTTACTTTCCTGTTGCTTATACCAAGAAAACCCCTAAAAATTCATGTTTCAGTGCTTGCAGTTACTCCTTGCCAAAGTCACTTGCTATTACCTTCTGCTCCTCGTTGGGTTCGACACTCTTACTTATCGAAAACGCTGCAATAGATCCCTTACGGTTGTGGGTCATCAAGTACCGTTTTCTGGCACCGTTGCCGGGGAGCGTAGCGCTATTAGCTTTCTCGTCAGGATAAGGAAATGTTGGATGCCTCCTCTAGCGGGGTGTTTCAGAAAAATATCGTTGAAGAAAGATGGGATCTCATCGAGAGGATCCAGGAGAATACTGAAGACTGGGAAATCGATAAAGGTTGGTCCGGATTCCCATCTAATGATTGATTTTTTATATATGAACAGTCCCCTTTTCCTTCAAGAATAAGGGATCACTCTTTTGTGACAGGCATAATAAATAAAAGTGAGAGGAGAACAGGCGAACCTGAGGACCAGATAAGAGTCGATCCTCAAGTTGCTATGGTTAAAGATTTAGTTACTAATGATGTTTCAGATTCTATTATAAATTTTTATGTTGTTTCAACTAACATTGTCACAACCAAGAATAAAAGCCCAATTTCAGGTACACCAGTTGTATGTGTTAAAATAGGAGATCAGAATTATTACGGACTATGCGATCTGGGATCAAGTGCTAGCGCGATTCCTTATTCGCTTTATCAAGAGATCATGGGTGAGATTTCACCCTGTGAACTCGAAGAGATTGATGTTACTATTCATCTTGCAAACAAAGCTACTATCTCTCCTATTGGGATTGTGAGAGATGTTGAAGTCCTATGCGGAAAGGTAAAGTATCCTACCGACTTTCTCGTACTTGGTTCAGTACAGGATAGTTTTTGTCCTATTATTTTTGGTAGACCTTTTCTCAGAACTTGTGGAGCTATTATAGATTGCAAGATAGGTAAAGTTTCTGTTGAATTAAATGGTGAGCCATATGAATTTAACTTTTCTAAGATCTCTAAGCAGCCTCGTGGTACTGAATTACCTAATGATGATAGAATTATTGAAAGTATTGCTTCTATTGCTATTCCCCCTAATGATCCTTTGCAGCAATACATGGAGGACCACGAGAATGATACTCATATGCAGGAAAGAAATGAAATTGATGAAATCTTCTTGAGACAACCTGCTATCGTTAAGCACAACCTTCCAGTTGAACCTTTAGGAATTCTATCCAAACCAAAAGAAGACCCGGTGTTTGATCTCAAACCTCTTCCCGATACGCTCAAGTATGCTTATTTAGATGAAAAGAAAGTATATCCTGTTATTATCAACTCTAACCTTTCAGGATATGAAGAAGAGCGATTATTGGAGATACTTCGTAAACACCGTGGTGCAATTGGCTATACCCTTAATGACCTTATGGTAATTAGTCCATCTATCTTCCAACATACCATCAACCTCGAGCCCGATGCTAAACCTGTTGTTGACCATCAACGACGGTTGAACCCAAAGATGATGGATGTTGTGAGGACCGAAATCCTCAAGCTTCTAGCCACAGAATGTGTATTGATTACAGGAAGTTGAACAAGGCAACTAGGAAGGACCACTACCCGCTTCCCTTTATCGATCAGATGCTTGAGAGGCTGTCGAAAAACACCCACTTTTGCTATCTTGACGGGTACTCTAGCTTCTATCAAATTCATGTTAACACTGCCGATCAAGAGAAGACCACTTTCACTTGTCCTTATGTTTTGCAGAGATGCGAGGATACAAACTTAGTTCTAAACTGGGAAAAGTGCCACTTCATGGTTAACGAAGGGATCGTGCTTGGCCACAAGATTTCCGAGAGGGGAATTGAAGTCGACAAGGCGAAGATTGAAGCTATGGAAAGGATGCCCTATCCAAGGGACATTAAAGGTATTCGTAGTTTTCTCGGTCATGCTGGTTTCTATAGAAGATTTATTAAAGAATTTTCTAAGACCTCGAGACACCTCACTAATCTTCTCCAGAAGGATGTTCCTTTTGTATTTGATGAAGATTGTAAGGAGGCTTTCGAAGTTCTTAAGAAATCTTTAATAACCGCTCCTATAGTACAACCTCTTGACTGGAGTTTTCCGTTTGAAATTATGTGTGATGCTAGTGATTTTCTTGTTGGAGCTGTTTTAGGACAAAGAGTTGATAAAAAGTTGAATGTTATATATTATGCTAGTAAAACCCTTGATAGTGCTCAAAAGAACTATGCTACTACTGAGAAGGAATTCTTAGCAGTAGTGTTTGCTTGTGATTAGTTTAGGCAGTATATTGTTGATTCTAAAGTTATTATTCATACTGACCATGCTGCCATTAAGTATCTTATGACAAAGAAGGATGCCAAGCCAAGACTCATCAGATGGGTACTCCTCCTTCAAGAATTTGATTTGCAGATTGCTGGTAGAAAAGGAGAAGACAACCCTGTAGCGGACAATCTTTCAAGGATGGAAGATATATCGCATGACCCCATCCCAGTCAACGACAGTTTTCCAGACGAACAACTTGTTGTTGTTAAAGTACAATCTCTTTCCGATCCTTGGTTTGCAGATTATGCTAATTTTATCGTTGCAAAGTATTTGCCTCCAGGTTTAACATTTCAGCAAAGGAAGAAGTTCTTCCATGATTTGAGGCATTACTTTTGGGATGACCCACATCTTTTCAAAGAAGGTCCAGACAGGATCGTGAGAAGATGCATACCGGAACACGAGCAGAAGGACATTCTCAAGCAATGTCACGATAGTCCCTATGGAGGACATCACGCCGGTGAGAGAACCTCACATAAGGTTCTCCAATCAGGTTTTTATTGGCCTACTCTCTTTAAAGATGCTAGAAATTATGTTTTAGCCTGTGATAAATGTCAGAGAGTTGGTAATATTAGTAGAAGGACTGAGATGCCTATGAATTACTCACTAGTGATTGAGCCTTTTGATTGTTGGGGTTTTGATTTTGTGGGTCCTTTTCCTTCTTCGCACAAGTACACTCACATATTAGTTGCTGTTGATTATGTAACCAAGTGGGTTGAAGCAATCCCCACTGAGAGTGTTGATCACAAAACATCTTTGAAAATGCTCAAAGATGTAATTTTCCCTAGGTTTGGTGTACCTAGGTATCTCATGACTGATGGAGGATCACACTTCACGCATGGAGCTTTTAGAAAAGCTTTAGCCAAGTACGATGTCAATCATAGAATTGCTTCACCGTACCATCCTCAAACTAGTGGGCAAGTTGAGGTGACCAATAGAGAGATCAAGCTGATCTTGCAAAAGACAGTTAACAGAAATAGGAAGGACTGGTCAAGTAAGTTAGGAGATGCTTTGTGGGCGTATAGAACTGCTTACAAAAACCCCATGGGCATGTCTCCCTATAAAATGGTCTATGGCAAGGCTTGCCATTTGCCATTAGAATTAGAGCACAAAGCTTTCTGGGCTGTTAGAGAGCTTAATGCTAACCCAAAGTTAGCTGGTGAAAAGCGTCTCATGAACTTG
Organism: Bromus sterilis; assembly: GCA_950022295.1. Classification (NCBI taxonomy): domain Eukaryota; kingdom Viridiplantae; phylum Streptophyta; class Magnoliopsida; order Poales; family Poaceae; genus Bromus; species Bromus sterilis. Next base: position 242,467,044 of record OX465595.1, on the reverse strand, counting down.
ACTTCTCTAGATGAGTGGAGAAGTGAAGCTTACGAGAGCGCTAAAATGTTCAAGGAAAAGGTAAAGAAGTGGCATGACAGGAGGATTCTGAAACGTGAATTTAATGTTGGTGATAAAGTTTTATTGTTTAGATCCCGTTTCAGGTTTTCTCCAGGTAAACTACTTTCCAGGTGGGAAGGGCCATTTCATATCGAAGAAGTCTACCGGTCTGGTGCAATCAAGATTAACAATTTTGAAGGCACCAAACCTCAAGTTGTGAATGGGCAAAGACTCAAGCATTACATGGCGGGAGATCCCGTCAATGTTGATGTAAATATAATACGCACAACAACTCATGAAGAACATGTTGCGGCCCTGTTTCAGACACCGACAGAAGCAAAATAAGAAAAGGTATGTATTGCGGTAAGGAAACATCGCGAACCGCCATAAAAGTTCCATATTATGAGTTTTTGCAAAATTAGGAAAATTCGAGGCCTAAGTGGAGCCGGAGAGGAGCTCCAGGGGGCCCAGGCGCCCCCCTGGCGCGGCCTACCTCCTGGCCGCGCCGGGAGGCCGCCTGGGCACCCCGGAGTCTGTCTCCGACCCCACTTTGGCTCGTTACCTTCCTTTTGTTGCAGCAATTTTTGCTATATATTTGCCCGGATCGTTCCGGCAATGTATCTCGCGATTTCGTGTGTTTTCTCTTCAATCTGTTTCTTCCAGGGTTAAAAGTTAATGTTAGAGATGTCTTCTTGTGGCTCAAGTGGAGAAGACTTCATGGGACGACGTCTACGTGAAGTTCTGAAAGATCTCAACCAAGGGAAATACATAGATTGGGCCACGGAAGAAGAAATCGCTGCAAGGCGAGCGGAGATGGAGCGTTCCGTGAGAGAAGAAGTCAATATTATCACCGCCTAGCAATCAGGGGGTCCATCAACACAAGGAGGAAGATCAAGCAACCCCATCATGGTGGGGAGTGTCCAACCTTATTATGATCTTTCTCTTAACCTTTCAGGAACAGCCCCTACACTTGAAAATCAACGCACGATTTCCACCATCTCAGAAGCTTATCGCATCACCAATCAACTGTGCGAAGATTTCCGTGTACTAAAGGTGCAAGTGGAGATTTTGGAGGAGGAAAACCAAACCCTTCGCCGTGTCATCAAAGATTTGAAGAATCAACAAGAACAAGAATGAGGAGTAAATCTCCTCGGGTAATGGCATCCCCTTGGCTTGTTCCAAGCATGGGGGAGTGCCCAGTATCTTTATCTTAGTCTTTTAGAGTCAAGTAGAGTCATATCACCCCTAGTGAACTTATTATATGAAATAGGTGTTTGCATCGAGGTCTATCACTCCTTCTGTGGAGAGATTGTATCCGTGAGTGTGGAGTCGTCTATAATGGAATATTAATGAGAAGTCTATTAGTTCCTTCGCTGCACTCGGTATTCTCTTCGCGCAATCGGCCTCATATGACGATTGTTATGGGGAGTATTGACCTTATATCAGGTATGTCTTTGAAAACTTTATTTAATTTTGGCAAACATAGCTTTGGTCATGACAACATGCATGTTTTCAAAAGTAGCGACATAGCCAAAACCTTTATGTTATTATCCTTGAAGTGTTATGTTGACAAGGAAGACAACTTGATGTGTTATGCTTACCTTAATGTTTATGCCTTATATGTTGTGCATATAAATTAGCATCAATTGTTTGTTCTCTCAAAGCCTTTGCTAGCCAAACTCTTTGCCAAGTAGATTTCTTCTTGTGCATCCATACCCTGAAACCAACACCTTCCATATGAGTCCACCATACCTTCCTATTCGTGGTATTCCCTTACCACTCCTATAAGTATAGAATTTATGTGTTATCCTTAAATGTTCAAAATCTTCTGTTTTGTGCCTCTTGTTTAGCTCATGAGGAAGTAGTAGGTAATTCATGATCTTCTTAAGTTGGACAAGTTTTACCCAAGGATTGCATGTCTAACCTGCAAACCCATAATACGAGGAGGAACTGGCATGGGTGCGCCCATCTCGAAAGATAATATAAAAAAACAAACCCTCCTTCACTCTTGGCCTATGAGAAATCAGAAACTTTGGCAGTGATAAACAAAGGAGATTAAGGGGATGTGATCGTCCCCACTTGGGAGCCATTCCTCGAAACTTGTCCATCTTGAGAAGTAATTGAGCTATCTATTAGCATTCGTTGACAAACTATGCACCGCCCCAAAATCTATTTTTATTCTGTTTGATTTAAGGATAGAACATGAGTTTTCCCTGCTTGCCCTTAACAAGGCCTTTCATCCACCTTCATGTTGAGTCAGTTGACCCACTTCCTTCCTTTCTCTAAGAGAACAGACATTTGATGTTGATGAGGATTCATCCATATAGAGTTGCATTAAGTTTTGCCATGCCACATCCTTGTTGACATTATCTTTTGATAAGTAAGTTGTTTGCGAAAGCTTTTGCCAAGAAAACATCTTCCTTTGTGTTAGCATTTACACTTCATGACTAATAACATGTTCTTTCAAAAGCTTCAAAGTGTTTTATTAGAAAGAAAGAGCAACAGTAAAAGTTTTCAGTTGTCCTTTGACCAAGGATATGTTTGCCATAATTTGATGAGTTTCCTCAGCCCTACTTTTGAATATAATTGTTATTACTTTCTCATAAGGGCCTCATGAGTTGAGGTTGCTGTTGAGGATTCTTGAGTTTGATGAAGAAACCTTGATGCTTCTTGTCCGTATTCTATTTATCGACACTTCACTCTCTAAACTTGTGGACAGGTTTACCGAGCTCAGTAATCGCTTGGGGACAAGCGAGGTCTAGGCTTGGGGGAGTTGATACGTCCAAAATGCATCACTATTTAATATAGTAATTCTTTCTTATTCATTGATATACTTCATGTATGATGCTATTCTTATGTTGTTTTGGCCTATTTTACACAGTTTGCAACTTTCCGGTGCCGAAGCAGTAGACGCAGGATTCAGCGGTAAAAAGTGGACGCTGAGTTTCTGAAGAAGAATACCTCCAAATTACCTGAAAATCGACGGAGGCTGTTTTCCAGAAGGATCACGAAGACACGCAAAAGAGCGACCAGAGGGGGGCCACAGGGTGCCTAGGCGGCCACCTGGCGCGGCCCCCGCCCTGGCCGCACCGGGAGGGCGCCTAGGCCCCTGGGACCACTCCCGGTTTCCCCCTCTGGCCTATATATCGCACATCTTCCAGAAACCCTAAAAAGGGGGGGTTTTACGGAGTTCTGCCACCGCTCCGTGGCGGAAACCTACAGAGAAGAAAAGCCATCTCTGGCGGGCAGATTCCGCCGGGGAGATCACCTCCCGGAAGGGGAGATCATCGCCATCGTCATCACCATCATCACGGGCATCATCGATATCATCATCAACATCATCCCCATCATCAACACCATCTCCACCTCCATCCAATCTCATATCACAATTGCAACTTGTGTTGTAATCCGTACTATCTATCCCCTCTACTCTATTGGTGTTGATTACTACTTTGTGGTGAATGCTATTGAGTTTTGTTGGAGAAATATTATTGTGTCCAGATTGTTTATCATCTATTTATCCCCACTGATCATGATCTCTTTTATGTCTTGTGAGTAGTTACTTTAGTTCTTGAGGACATGGGAGAAGTCTAGTTGTTAGTAGTCATATGATGTTGAAGTAATATGTGTTGTTTGATATTTAAGTTGTGTTGTTATTTTCCTAGTGGTGTTGTGTGAGTCGAACACTCAACACTTCGCCTTATCAAGGACCTAGGGGAATACATTGTGTACAAAGAATGCTTACGGTGGGTTGCCGGAGTGACAGAAACCTAAACCCCACTTTGCACGCTTTTGCATAAGGGAACAATGGATCACCGATCGTATTGCTATGGTTAGGCTTTTGCCTTAATTACTATCTTGTATTTGCGGATTCTTGCAAGGTGTTTAATCATAAGAGTGCACTTATCTTAGTCTAGAGGGTGTACTAGCATAGATCCACCCACTCAACACTTATCAACACATCACATAGTACCGATACATAATATGGCGAAAGCACATGACTACCTCTCCCGTGTGTCCTCGAGAACACTTTAGCCTTTATAAGTTCAGTTGCTAGGCCTCTCCTTTGCTCAGAAAGGATTGGGACACTCGTTACTCTCCAGTGCCTTTACTTTGCTCGTTTTTACTTTCCTGTTGCTTATACCAAGAAAACCCCTAAAAAGTCATCTTTCAGTGCTTGCAGTTATCTCCTTGCCAAAGTCACTTGCTATTACCTTCTTCTCCTCATTGGGTTCGACACTCTTACTTATCGAAAACGCTGCAATAGATCCCTTACGGTTGTGGGTCATCAAGGAGACCGGAGCCGGGGCACGCGTTGGAATCGGAGAGGGGGCAGTCACATTTCCACCCGGTCGTTGCATCCCAGCCTCCTTGCCCTTGGAAGCAATGCCATCCCGCGGCTGACGGTTGGGGTAAAGCTCTTGAAGCCGCGGCCCGAGAGCTTCCCACTCGCTATGAGTGAAAGGCTCGCCCGAATCCCCTTGTCTTTCACTGAACAGGTTCCCCCCTGGATCGGGTCATTGGGAGGAGGAGGAGGGGGGTTGGCCGACTCAGGAGGAGCAGGAGCATCTTCCAAGCGGACTTTAATGTGAAACGCCTTCCGGGACGGAAAAAACTCAACAAAGCCTTTAACCATGGACGGGTTACGCAAGCTGAAAAACATCCGGACAGCACCTCGACGACCAAGGGAGTCAACATCAACAGAAATAGGTTTCCCAACCAGCTCACCAAACGCCATAAGCATCGCAGCATTTCTCATTTTCGGTGGCACATCCTCCAGCAGGACATGAGCGTCGACCAGCGAACCAAAGGAACGATCGATCTCGACAGCTTCCCTCACCGAAACCACAACTTGATGCAGTGGTAAGGTGAAACTAGCACTCTTAGCAACCATGCAGAGACTCTTGTGGGAAGGGAACACCACACCAAACTCTTTATCAGATAGAGCCTCGAGCTGCCAATCCCAGTCTTCCATACCCCACTCCCGGAGTTCAGCAGCCATGGTTTCAAGGGAGACCACCCCATCCAGCACCGAAATGACCGCAGCGTTTTGAGGGGGAGGTGTGGCCACCACCACACCATCCCCACCAACAATCCCGAAAAAACCACAGCCTGGCAAGCCTCTGCCAAAATTCTTAAGGACAAGAGGTGGAGCCCGAGAAACACAGTCCACCGTCAGGTGTCCTTCCGCACGACATATGAAGCAGAATTGCGGAGCCGTACACTGAGCTTGGAAGTGGTTGGGGCGGTGGCAAGCAAAGCAAATCAATTGGCTCGGACCAGCACGAGAAGCACCCAGATTCGGAGGAGACGGGAGAATACCAGAGCCCCCATCAGATCCAGACGTGTCGTCACAGTTATCGTACTTGCGCTTGTTGGAGAACCCTTGCGAGGAGGACGCCCCGGAGTTGAAGAAGGCACCCGACGACCGGAAATCGCCAGATCCGGACCGGAAGTTCCCACGGTAGCCATGGCCACCACGGCCACCGCCTCCACCACCACCAGGACCCAGCTGGGGACGAGGCCCGGCAAGGGGAGGAGGAGGGGGGGGTCGGCTGGCGACCCGAAGCCTTGGCCGTAGCCGCATCTCAGGGATCAGGTGATCCCAAGTCGATTGGGCCGCCATAGCCGCCGCCTCGCGATCCCACTTTTCCTTCTCTAGGAAATCCCGGAGCGAGGCCTCAGCCTCCAAGCCCTCCAGATTGCACCGCCCATCCTGCCTAGGCGAGGGAGCCTTGGAAGCGGGGTTGGATCCCTCCATGGCCACCGCCGCAACAGCAGCAAAGGACCAAGAGAGGGGTGGAGGAGGGGGGAGACGAAGCACGCGAGGTGGGAACCGGAGCGAGGAGGAGAGGGCGCGGCGCAGGTCCGAGACAGAGGGGGAAAAAGCTAGGGTTAGGTCATGGGAGCCGCGGGGCACCCATAAGTACCCACCCCGCGGGAGGGCTGGAAGGTCAGGTTTAGAAGATGTGCCAAGCAGTAAGGCCGTCCGGCCCAGCAGCAAGGGTGGGAAATCATCCAGAGAGAAGGGGGGCACAGTTGAGACCTCAGGGCCCACTGGACCAACACCATCAGGCCAACCAACTACCGAACCAACGAACGCCGAGCAGACCGTGTGGGCCGGCCCACTAGCCAACCCACACGGCGCCCCCGGAGCCAGGGAGACGGCTAGGGTTTCCACCCCACCCGCCGCCGCCGCCATGGGATCCACTGGAGAGATAGCCGGAGAGGCAGCCGGGGACAGAGCCACCGCACCAGGGAACGTGCCCAAGACACCAGGAGACGCGAGGAGGCCCGGAACTTTCCGACCGTGGCGCTTGCGACCCGCCACCAACCAACTCGGCTCGGCGGCCAAGGACGAGGACCAGCGAGAGCACCCTCCCGGCGCGAACCGGCGGCCGCGAACACCCGGAGAGACCAACCCATCTCGCCGCAAAGGAGAGCAGCGCAGCTCCTCCGGCTCCGAGTCATCATCCGAATCAGAGGCCAGCGCCCAGAACTTGCCACGGCAAGCTCCAGGCAGAGGCAGGGCGGAGACCAGAGCTCCCTGGGGCAAGGGGAAAAAGGAAGAGGGAGTCGCTTCAACCGGGGAGGGGAGGCAGTCGCCGCAGAGCAGCACAGGGGAGGAAGGAGGAGAAGGACGATGGGGCAAGCAGGAAGAGAGGGAAGGGGAGTGGGGGCGAGAGGGGGAAGGGGGAGCGGGGACGAGACCCATCTCGAGGGAGCCTCGCCGTAATGGTAAAAAAAATGGTAGTTAGCCCATCTCGAAAATCATCAATTTACACATATGTTTTGGTTGATCTACATGTATGTTACCTTATGATTGCTTATTCCTCTCTAAAGATTCTTGAACAGTAAGAAGGGACTGCCACTGGGATGCTGTTTCCATCGATCTACAGGTATGTTTCCTATTGCATAATCCTCACTTGGTTAATGTTCGGTTTGTTTACCCATAAAGTCACATGTTGTATGTCCTCACTTTACATGTACGGCCTACATTTTCAGAATTTGTTATGCAGTTATGATGTACAAACACTTCGTCTCTGATGTGGCCACTAGCACCTAGTGCTTCTCCTCTTTAATATGTGAATTTATCTTCTCCACTGAAGACTACCAGTGGAGGTTGCTCTGGCTGCAATACTTCAGTTCTTCCCGTTCAGTTTTGATAGTTCCGCAGGAGAGAATTACAGCACACACAAAAATTGCGACAAGGAAAGATAGTTGTTCATGATTTGATCAGCTTGGGCACTACCAACCCCGTCGTGCTGCCTGCTACCGCTGCACAACCTCCGCGAAGTTCACTTTTGGTGATGAAGGACGAGGAGACCACGCCCGTCATCGAAGTCCAGCCGGATAGCCAAGCACCCATGTTGAGCCCCGTTGAACGCCCATCTGCAGCTCTTCCATATTCATGAGTATCCCTATCCATCAAGTTCTACTTCCCCACATCACCACAAATATTTTATGGAAATTAATTAATGGCCAAAGTGCCACATTGGTGTGGGATCACTTGGAGTTTTATTTTAATCAGAATGTGTGTTCTGCAAAATGTGTGATCTTGTTGTTCCCATTATCCACGCCATGATTTCATAGTGTTAATTAGTAAATTTGGGCTCGTGAAAGAGCCGATTTTAGTTCACTGTTTGGAGTTTGCGGCTCGCTGGAGACGACGGTGCACAGCAGCAATAATTTCCTTTATAGTTCACTGTTTTGAGTGTATTTGAAAAAAAATTGTTATTTGTAATTATCGAATGCAGTGTTGTTTGTTTTTATTTGTATTTTGATGAAATGTTGATTGAGGGACTAGACTAGCATTGCGGGCGAGCAGGTACCGGGGCACGTCGCAGATTGGCTGGGTGAGCTTGTTCTGCTCAGGGTCGACACAGTCCGGGAAGGCCTACATGACAGCCTTCAACGTACATAGTGTGTCGAGAAAAATATATTCTATACACATAAATGCTTTTCTTTTTAGTTCATATGTTGTTGCATTCAGATTGTCAAAACTGTTTGTTTCCACTGCAGTTCAATTCAGTGGGATGCTTATTGTGAAGTGCCGCGTCACCACGCCCTCCCGTGGCCGCCGCCTGGAGTGGCGGAACCGCTTCCTCGACGTAGCTCGGATCTCGCAAGATGGAGCTCGGGAATGGAAGCCTTCCGTTCACCCACGTCGTGCCTCTCCTACCAGGGTTGCTCGATCCACCAATGTTGTCCGCGTTTCTCCTCTCCTCGTTCCTCCCTTGGCAACATGGTCGCCCGACTATGGGATCCCCAACAACCTATCGCCCCCCTCCTGCCGTGCAGCTCGCATGACACCCCCGTGCAGCTCGCATGACGCCCGAGCACGCTCATGGAGCCGAGGGCGTCCTCTTCTTCTCCGGTCGTCTTCTATTTTCTCCAGGAGCAGGTTTGTTCTTGCAAAAGCGTTCTAATGGTGATTGTGGTTTGCAACACTGTTTATTTTCGTGTTGTGCTTCCCCCTACCGATGTAAAATGTATGTGTTTGTACTATTGTAGTTTGTTCTTCAAGTTTTTGCACGTGCATGAGCAAAGTGTAATTAATCTCTCTAATGGCTCATATTTTTGAACTTGTGTCACGCAGTTCGCCGGATATGTTAGTTTTCAGTCAATTGTTTCTAATTATTTTAGGATATGCAGTTCATTGTAAACCCTCGCTGTGTTTTACAAAAGAAAAAAATTATGATTAAATATTAGTTTTGCATTTTTATAGAAGCTTGTTTTCCCGCATGGAGCTCTTCATGTTTCTCGCACGTGCGGTTCACTATCGCCGAATGGAAAAAATGCGCTTGAAGAAAAGAAAAAACAATACATTACATTAACATTGATAATGTGGCTCACTTGCGTATGTCTCTAAGGTCCACTTTTGTACATAATTTTTTTTAAAGCAAAGGTTTTTTTTTCAATAAAGTTCACTTGCCCGTGTGATGTAGAATATGAAGCGGTGAGGTGGTTCGTCTAATAAAATTTACTGGATGCAGTTCGATGTATACATATGTTACAAAAAAAGAAAAAGAAAATTATGCAGTTCGCTTTGATTTGTACCGCGGTTCACGTTCTCGAATCGAACTGCAAAGTTCTAATGAATAAATAAAAAATCGCACGCAGTTCTCTCTGTCTGACATTGCGATGTGATTGCTCGTCGGATGCAGTTCACTTCCCGTTTTTAGATCCGCGAAAAACACGTGCATTTTTGTTTGGCGATAATGCAGTGCGGTTGCCCGTCGGATGGAATCATATGCAGTTCACTTCGCCGATTTTCATTCGCGAAAAACGGAGTTCCGCGTTTTTTAGTAAAATCGATGTAACTTTCAAACCGTAAGGAATTAGACAACATGTTTTATATATAAATGGAGCGCCTCTACGATACCTTTCCAACGGTGTATCAATTGCATCGATCGTACAAGCGCATAAATTTTTTTACGCAAAAGCTCTCCGCTACCCTCATAAGACAGCTACACCATTTTTAAAATTACATTAAAACCGCAAAGTATATCGAAAATTGTTCAACATATGGATCATTCTCCTACTCCATACAAATCCAACAGTGTATCATACGCATTTTTTGGATAAGCGGTTAAAAAGTTTGACTCTCTACAAGATTCGCCGACGAAAAATAAAATATCCGCGTTTTGTTGGAGCTAAATTTCTCTCAAACCGTAGCGAATTAGACAAAGTGTTATATATATGGATGGACTGCCTGATCGATATATTTCGAACAGTGTATCATTTGCATTATTCTAATAAACGTTTGGAGAGAAATCGCGAAAATACTCCCGCTGTGAAAGTGGGATGTCGAACCGTTTTCAAAACTGCTCTTAATCCATGAAGAACCAGGGGAAGTATTCGACATACAAAAGATGATCCATTTCCATACAAATCCAACAGTGTATCATACGCTCAATTCTGATAAACGGTTAAAAAGTTATAGCAAAAATGGTGCATACGGTTCATTTTTACCGGAGTTGTAGGGCTTTTAAGTCAACAGTGCGGTTCTCTTAGCGTCCCGATGCAGTGCGAAAGTGTTAGCAGAATAATATTCTGCTAATATTAGCAGAATAGTCCATTTATATATATATATATATATATACATCCGAGCTATTCTGCGACCGGTTCCTGAATAAGTTATTCAGGAACCCTTCCTAACTGATCAAAAAACGTATGGTAATTGAGCGTCGTAAACTAGTTAACTGTCAGGCGGAACTTTTTTTGGTGCAGTTTTTCAGATAGTTTTTTGGCTATAATTTTTTAACCGTTTATCGGAATAACACAAATGATATGCCGTCGGATAGCTATTGAATAGCAGAAACGTTTTCATGTTGATCATTTTCTCAAAATCTTTACGCTTTTAAAACAAAATTCAGAAAACTAAAATTTCACCAAACAAATTTTCAAAGTTTTTGTGAAAGAATTTTTTGATCCATCGATCGGAATGATGCATATGACACACCATTGGAAATCTGTCGATTAACCGGTACGTTTTTGTATAGAACACTTTTTTGACTCTTTACGGTTTAAGAGCAGTTTTGAAAAAATTAACATTATTTTCAAAAAAAATTAACATTATTTTCAAAAAAAATTGTCCGAACTGCTACAGTAGACATTAACTGCTTGGGCGGAATCGTTAACTGCGCTATACTGATTAAGCTAACTGCCAAACTAAAAAAATCATTTTTTCTATATTAATTCTTTTGTCGATCGAATCAAGCTAAATGCCAAGACCGGAATACCTAACTGCTAGGATTTTTCGGCCGTTAGCACCAAGTTTAACCACCGGAAGTGAATTTTTTTCTTTCGTTCTTTTTTTCTCGTGTCAAGCTAACTGCGGTTACTGAAACAACTAACTGCTCTATGCCGAGCAAGCTAACTGCGGGACTGAAAAATTTGCCTTTTTCTCTTTTTTCTTTTTTCGTCCGGGTCAAGCTAACCGCCATGACCGAAAAAGGTAACTGCTATGGTTTTTTGGCAGTTAGCACCAAATTAACTACTGAGAGTGAATTTTTTGCATTTGTGTTTTTTTTCTCGAGTCAAGCTAACCGCAATGGAAAGTAACAGCTAACTGCCAAGACCTAAATAGCTAACTGTCAGGACTTTTCGGCAATTAGCACCAAGTTAACTATAAGGATTGATTTTTTTCTTGTGTTCTATTTTTTCCTAGTCAAGCTAACTATAAGGATTGATCTTTTTTCTTTTTCTTTCTTTTCTCATAATTTTTTTTCAGATCATGCTAACTGTCGACATTGAAATAGCTAATTGTCGTAGATTACATCATTAACACGAAGTTAACTACCAGATTGAAGATAGTACTGTTTTTCCCATGTCAAGTTAACCATTAAGTTTGAAATATTTAACTACTCCCTCCGTTCCAAAATAACTGTCTCAACGTTTCACTAGCTTTAGTACAAAATTGTACTAAGGTTAAGACAGTTATTTTGGAACCGAGGGAGTATCAATTAACATCAAATTAACTGCAGAGTGGAGATATTTTTTCAATTTTTTATCCAGATCAAGATAACTACCACGACTGATGTTATTAATTATTCGTAGTTAACAAGCTAACCGTCGGCAAGTTAATCACTATTTATGACAAAGTATAGAGATTAAATGCTATTGGAATGATACATGAAACAAAATAATGAATACATGGATTAACGGGCGCCATATTCCTCGGCAAAAAAGCTAACTTCAATGCTTGAAGCATCTACCATTTTTGTTGTCGTTGTATACTACTAGGACTAATAGTGTAGCACGTACCTACGTACAACTCGATTCATCCAAACAACAACTCTGTGTAGCCTTCTCTCTACTTCCCTGAGTTCGATAAACCTTAGGTCATCCACTTGAGGGAAATTATTGCCGTCCTACAAACCTCTGCGCTTGGAGGCCCAACATAGTCTACAAGAATAGAAGCGCGCGTAGACATCAGCATGGAATGTGTCCTCCACCTTGGCCGTGAGCGCCTCGTACATCACGGCGGGGCGGTGCGCCATCCACGGCTAGTCCCCCAAGCTGCAGCTCGTCATCGCTGAAGACTGGCGACCATGAATTAACACGACGCCTTGATCGATTCGTGTGGAACTTGATGTCGTGGCGGCCGACTTAGCGAGGAACGAGCCTGGACTCCAGCGGCGTGAATCACCATCACACGCTACTCGAGCACGCCGCGGATGGCTTGGAGGGAGGGAGCGTTCCGTCAACCAGCAGCATGCCCTGCCGCGCCGCACTCAACCAGTGCGGTGCTCGATCCAGCCGCGAATCCCCGTTTTAGGGGGAGGAGGGAGGGAGGGGATCCGGTGTGGATCGGGTGGATCGGGGCGTGTGGGCGCCGAATTCCGCTGCGGCGGCCGGTCGCAGTGGTTGATTTGGGGAAGGGAGGGGAGGGGAGGGATGCCTCGTGGGGTGGTAATGGTAGGATTCGGGCTCACGACACGCGGTTTGGTGGCGCCGTGATCATGATGGGTGCTCTTCGGCAGCCGATAGAAGAAGGTGAAGTAGGATTTGGGAGCCATCGCGAGGAAGAAGGTGGGATGTGTGGGGGAAGTTTGCACTGAGGCCACCGGCTCCGCTCGCTGCCGCTCCCTCCGCGGGTAGCTACAGGTAGGAGACGGGGGTTCCTATATATATATATATAGAGAGAGAGACTATTCGTCACCCTGGGTGAGGAATAGTTATTCCTCACCCCCCTCTGTTTTGACATCAATGCACCATAATTTTAAATTTCGTAAATTTTGTCTTATTTTCATACGTAAAAAGAGAATGTAAAAGTATATAATCGCCGTAAAATATATTTTATGTTACATAAAATTACAAAGGTAAAAATGATGGTGTAAAATATACATAAAATGTAATTTTTTTGATCTTATAATCAATATTTTTGTTTTTTCATGTCAAAATTTATGAAGTGAATCCATATTAATGTAACTATTTGTATTACAAATGTAAACAAATTATGAAAAGTTCGTAAAATTACCTCGGGTGAAGAATAAATTATTCTGTACCCTGGATGATGAATAGTTTCACTATATATATGGACTATTCGTCACCCTAGGTGAGGAATTGTTATTCTTCACCCCCCTTTGTTTTCACATCAATGCACCGTAATCTTACATTTTGTAAATTTTGTCTTATTTCATACGTCAAAAGAGAACGTAAAAAATATAAATCGCCGTAAAATATATTTTATATTACGTAAAATTACAAAAGTAAAAATGATGGTGTAAAATATACATAAAATGTAATTTTTTTGATCTTATGAACATTTTTTTTGTTTTTTTATGTCAAAATTTATGAAGCGAATCAATATTAATGTAACTATTTGTATTACAAACGTAATTTTTTTATGAAAGGTTCATAAAATTACCTCGGGTCAAGAATAAATTATTTTGTACCCTGGTGATGAATAGCTTCACTATATATAATATATATATATACAGCTGGTCTATTCTGACATCGTTGTCAGAATAACATTTCGAACTGCATCGTATCGCAAAGAGAACCACACTGCTGTATTTGAAGCACTGCAGCTCGGGTAAAAACGAACCGCATGCAGTACTTTCGCGATAAGTTTTTAACCGTTGGTCGGAATTGAGCGTATGATACACCATTGGATTCATATTGAAAAGGAGCATATTCCTTATGTTGAACACTTCTTCCAATTCCTCACGGATTAAGAGCAGTTTCGAAAACGGTGCGGCGACATACTTTTGCAGAGGGCATATTTTCGCGATTTCTCTTAAACCGTTCATCGGAATGATGCAAATGATATACTGTTGGAAAGATATCGATCATGCGCTCCATCCATATGTAGAACACTTTGTCTAATTCACTACGGATTTGAGAGAAATCTATCCGCAAAAAAAGGCGCACACTCTGTTTTTCGCCGGCGGATCTTGTAGAGAGTAGAACTTTTTAACCGCTTGTCCGATCGATGCATATGATACACCGTTGGATTTGGCTGGAGTAGTATATTAATCTGTATGTTGAACACTTTTCCATGTTCCACACAGTTTTGAAGTAATTTAAAAACGGTGTGGCTGCTCTCTTTTGGACAGCGGGAGTTTTTGCTTAAATTCGTTTGATTCGTTCGTTTGATTGATGAAATTGATACACCACTGGATAGCTATAGTCGAGGCGCTCCATTTGTATGTAAAACACATCCTCTAATTCCTTACGGTTTAAAAGTTGTGTTGATTTTAGTAAATTGCGGAACTTCGTTCTTCGCGGACCCAGAATCGACGACGTGAACTGCATTCGCCGGGCAACCGTACCGCATTCAGCGGGCAGGCGCACTCCATTATCGCCAAACAGAAATGCACGTGTATTTCTTGGTTCCAAAATGGACGAAGTGAACTACATGTGATTGCATCCGACAGGCAAGCACAATGCATTATCGGCAAATAGAAATGGACGTATTTTTCACGAACCCAAAAACGACGAAGTGCACTGCATTCGCCGGGCGACCGCAATGCAAAGTTCAACAAACAGAACTGCATGTGTTTTTCACTTATCAAATATATTTTTTAAATCGTTGCAATTCGCGCTCACGGGAATTGAATGCAACACAAATCGAAACATACTGCACGACATATTTTTTCACATATATACACAATGAACTCCGAGTGAACCGCATCAGGGAACTTCATTAGCCGGTTGACCGCACTACATCAGATAGAAAATCACTCTGCATGAAAAACAAGCAAGTGAACCACATCCATAGTTCATTGCATTTTATCTTGGTTTCTTACAAAACAAGTTCACATTACATACTTGTCAATCACGGTCTTAAGACCTTGTCGAACGCAACTAAAAATATATGAAAAAATAGAAAATCTGTGCACGGACACACGAAGTTGTGCACTTCAAACCCAAAAATTCAAATCAAATTAGTGTGGGGGCAGCAGTAAACTGCATCAAGACGTAGTTCTACACTCCATGTCTCCCCATCAGCGAGCTGCACCACCGTCGACGAACATCGAGCTCTCGAATCCAGCCGTGGCCGGTTCACCCTAACCTAACGACCCCCAAATCAATCCAGCAATCTCGCAAGCGCTCACTCCCCCGGCCGGGCGAATCCAGCGTGGGCCGTTGACGGGGCCAAGCAGACGCGCTGCAGCAGCAGTCGGATCCCGATCGCGGCGCCCCGCGCAGCCAGCGTGTGGGAGAGAGGAGGCCGGATCCCGTCGGCGGCCGGCATGGGAGTCGCCGCAGAGGGCGCCGCCCGGAGGAACCAAGGCGGTAGGAGGCGCCATCTACGTGGTAGCAGGCGGCGCGGCGGAGGAGGTAGCCGGCGACCGCGCGCGGGGGAAGAAGGTGGGGATGGGGGCATGGGGCGGGTTCCTGGGCGGAGGTGCCCGATGGCCGGGGCGGCGCGGACAGCTCCGGTTCCTGGGCCACGGTGCCCGGTAGCCGCGGCGGGGCGACAGATCCAGTGGCCTCAGCGGGACGACGGGGTCCGGTTGCTGGTGGTGGCCAGCAGGATCCCGTGGTCGGGGGCTTGGCGGCGGCGTGGTGACGGGGTGGGGGGAGGCAGATGGAAGGAGTGGGGTGGGGCCGTGGAGGGGGTGGGGGTATTTTTGGTGCGTCTCGGGTCGCTGTTTACGGGTGGGTTAGGGTGTTGTTAGAATAAGGAGGTGTTGTTAGAATAAGGTCTTAAGGAGGTATTGTTAGAATAAGGAGGGGTCTATTCTAACAACACCCCTTAAGACCTTGTTCTAACAATAAATCTCTTATTCTGACAACACCCCTCCTAACTAACCTTCTAGCGCGGAGCACCCGAACTGTCTCGCAGCTATATACAATAGCAACCGATCAAATAAAATCCACCCCTACCTTATCCTCTCCCCAGCCCCACCCACGCACGACCACACCTCACCCCGGCGGTGCACCTCTCCTCCCCCTTCCCCGGCGGCGCTCCTCCCCCCTGCCACCCGCCCCGGCGCCCCCACCACCGGTCGCCTCCCCACCGAGCCCGCCCCCACCACCTCCCCCTGTCGGCGCGCCACCTCCCTACTCCGCGCGCCCTTGCCCCCACGTCGGCTGCCGCTACTTGGCTTCGGCCACCTTCCTCCACTCCGGCTGCTACCGGATCAAGCCGGCAGCGCATCAACCTCCTAGTGTCCCCCATCGCGAGCGCCACCGCATTGCTGGGATCTTCTCGACGTCGCACCCCGCGCATGTCAGCGGCGGCTCTGCTCGACTCAGTCCTCCCGCGCATGACCGGCAGCGGATCTGCTCGAGGCAGTCCTCCCGCGCATGGCCGGCGATGGATCCACGCGTCGTCCTCATGCCAACAACCGAGCCGAGGGGCTGCCCGAGATCCACATGCGCGGCGCCCACCGCATCGTGCCCTCGCCCAACCCTCAGATCGTCGACGGAGTTGGGACTGCGTCAAGATCAAGATCAAGGTCTGCTCCATGATCTCCTCCTCCTCGCGACTCCCCCTTCCCACGCGGGATCTAGCGACCTGCGTCAAGAACAGAGGCGACCTCTATTTCTCCATCTCCTTCAAGTTTCCAAACACCCAGGTCAAGAAGTGCACAACGGCTATGCTGCGGCCTCAAACCGTGGATGAGCGCCTTGCTATTCAAAATATTTTTGTATATTTTACAGATTTGGTTGTAAAAATTCTGTGCAGTTTGGTTTGTTCACACTTAAATTCGAAAAAACCACAAGCGACGGCAAAGGGCCATCTTGCAGTTCACTTTTTCTTTTTTTGACTAAGAAATCACTTGATTTTTTTGAAAATCAAGTGTAGTATAGGTCGGCAATCTGGCGTACTTGTGATGGCTACATGCCATCGATTAAACCATTTTGCAGTTCGTTTTGAATTTGCTTGGCGGTTAGTTGTTTACTTTGTGAAAATCTCTATGTTCAAATAATGCAATGCAGTACACTATTTTCTGCACCCAAAAAAGTGTTCAAATAATGCGTTGCAGTACACTATTTTCTACCTAAAGAAACAGTTCACTAGGCATTTAGAAAATCCTGATAGTAAAAACGCAGTTCACTAGAATTTATAATGTAGTTGCGATGACTGTGTGAAACCCGTGCAGTGCACTTTGATAAATTTTGATAATTGTACGAAAGAGACGTGCCTGCTATAATTTAATAATTGAAAAAGAGAGTAGTGCACTTGTTGGAGAAAAGAACTCATGTTTCTGATCATTTAAAAAGTCAATGCAGTTCCTTATCATAAATTTGGTGGTTTACCGATTTAAAAAATATGGACAATCTTATGTATTTAGTTATTCTCGTGTGGTTCACTTGCACTGTACAAAAAAATAAATGCAGTTCACTTGCCTCGTCCTTGCGGCGCACGCTCGTTGATAAAAAATTATGTTAAAAGTTAAAAGCACAAGTGCAGTTCTTTCTGTTGACAAATGCAATCGGGTGCCCCGCGGATGCAGTTCACTCGCCGATTTTTTGTTCCGCGAAAAACACGCGCAATTTTGTTTGGCGATAATGCAATGCACTTGACTGTTGGATGCGGTGCGGTTTCCGGCGAATGCAGTTCGCTATGTCGATTCCGGGTCCGTGAAGAACGAAGTTCCGTGATTTACTAAAATCGACACAACTTTTTAACCGGGATGAATTAGAGGATGTGTTTTGCATACAAATGGAGCGCCTCGACGATAGCTATCCAATGGTGTATCAATTCCATCAATCAAAAGAACGAATCAAACGAATTTAAGCAAAAACTCCCGCTGTCCAAAAGAGGGCAGCAACACCGTTTTTCAAATTACTTCAAAACCCTGTGGAATATGGAAAAGTGTTCAACTTACGGATTAATCTACTACTCTAGAAGAATCCAACGGTGTATCATACGCATCGATCGGACAAGCGGTTAAAAAGTTCTACACTCTACAAGATCCGCCAGCGAAAAACAGAGTGTGCGTATTTTTTGCGGCTAGATTTCTCTCAAATACAGAGTGAATTAGACAAAGTGTTCTACATATGGATAGAGCGCCTGATCGATATCTTTCCAACGTATATCATTTGCATCATTCCGATGAACGGTTTAAGAGAAATCGCGAAAAAACTGCAGTTGTGAAAGTGGGTCGCCACATCATTTTCGAAACTGCTCATAATCCGTGAAGAATCGGGGGAAGTGTTCAACATATGGAAGATGCTTCTTTTCCATATGAATCCAATGGTGTATCATACGCTCAATTCTGACCAACGGTTAAAAAGTTATTGCAAAAATACTGCATGTGGTTCGTTTTTACCCGAGCTGCAGTGCTTCGAATACAGCAGTGCGGTTCTCTTTTGCGATACGATGCAGTTCAGAATGTTGTCAGAATAAGAATAGTTATTCTGACAACGATGATAGAATAGAGCGGCTATATATATTTATATATATATATATATAAATATATATAAATATATATACAGCCGGTCTATTCTGTTAATATTAGCAGAATAACTATTTTGCTAAAACTTCGGAACTGCATTGTATCGCTAAAGGAACCGAACTGCTGACTTAAAAGCTGTGCATCTCGGGTAAAACAGAACCGCAAGCACCATTTTTGCTCTAACTTTTTAACCGTTGTTCGGAATTAAGCGTATGATACACCGCTGCATTCGCATGGAAAAGGAGCATATTTCTTATGTTGAACACTTCCCCCGATTCTTCACGAATTAAGAGCAGTTTCAAAAATGATGGGGCGGCCCACTTTCACAACGGCAAGTTTTCAGTGATTTCTCTTAAACCGTTTATCGGATTGATGTAAATGATATACCGTTTGAAATATGTCAATCAGACGCTCCATCCATATGTAGAACACTTTTTCTAATTCGCTACGAATTGGAGAGAAATGTAGCCGCAAAAAAATGCGCACACTCTATTTTTGCCGTCGGATCTTGTAGAGAGTAGAACTTTTTAACCGTTTTTTTGATCAATGCGTATTATACACCGTTTGCATTCTTATGGAGTAGGAGATTAATCCATATGTTGAACACTTTTCCATATTCCCCACAGTTTTGAAGTAATTTGAAAAACGGTGTGGCTGTCCATATTTGGGCAGCGGGCGTTTTTGCGTAAATTATTTTGATTTGCTTATCCGATTGATGCAATTGATACACCGTTTGATAGATATTGTCGAGGCGCTCCATTTTCATGTAGAACACACTTTCTAATTCCTTACAGTTTAAAAGTTGTGTTGATTCTATTAAAAACGCGAACTCCGTTTTTCGCGGACCCGAAATCTACCAAGCGAACTGCATCTGTCGGGAGGCCACACCGCATCCGATAGGCAAACGCACTGCATTATCGGAAAATAGAAATTCATGTGCTTTTTCCCGGATCCGAAATCGACGAAATGAACTTCATCCACCGGGCGACCGAAGTGCATTGCCGAACAAAAAGAACTGCATACTTTTTTGATTTATTAATCAGAACATCATAGTTCGCTTCGCGGAAAGTGAAATCGCGGGCACAAACTAAGTGAGCTGCATTATTTTTTATTTTTTTGTAACATATTTACACAAATGAATTATAAGTGAACCGTACCCCATGAATTTCATTAGACGGACGACCGCATTGCTTTACACACAAAAAAACGTACAACATCAAACAGGCAAGCGAACTGCATGATTTTTTTCTTCAACTTGTTTTTTGAGCGAGACTAAATCGCAGAGACAAGGGCAAGTGGACCACATCCCAAGCACGACCTCCAAAAGAATATTGCGAAACTTCTTGCAATCAGGCCAAACTTAGCCCTTTATAAATTGATACATCAAAAGACACAAACATTAAAGATGATACATCCAAAAATAAATACCCCACACTGAGGTACCTTTCAAAAAAAATTGGATGTAATATTTTCACACGTGAACGGGCTTCTACAATGAACTGCATCTGGTTACAAACAAAACTAAAAATTAGAAAAAAGTACAACTTGCAATCACTTGGACGCGAGCGTGGTCATGTACTCCTTGCTTGCACCACCGGAACCACATACAATGAACTAGCGAGTTGTCTGTTCTGCGAATGTTGTACTGCAGTATCAGAATAGTGCACCAAAAACCGGCGAGCTGCACGAATGTATCGCTGCCGGTTGTCCTTTTTTTGCGTGCCCCGCCGGTGTTTGATCCCACAGCAAAGCACCCGCTATGTTGCTTGCCTGCTGCTTCAAGATATTCACTGTAAAAAATGATAGAATATTAGAATAGGAATTGAATAGAGGGGATTAGGCTAGCTCTTAATGCCATGAACAAAAATTCCATTTAAATTAAAAAAAGAGACTACAGCTTCTCTACGTGTCTACAAGCTAAGCTTCAGAACAGTTTCAACGACCATATACGAGGAGAAAAAAGATATAATTAGTTCACTGATGGTAGCAAATAAAAAGGAGGAGCGTGCTGGCTGGGCTCGCCGGACTGCACACCTTCAAACAGGAAAATGAAAGTGCATACACGCACGAATCTCACAGCCGGCTAAACTATAGATGGTCGTTCTTCTTCATGATGCACATCCGAGAAACAATTTTCACGCATCAGAACTGCATCGAAGTAGGCTGGTGTCCGGTCGCTCCTAGCCGAGGCCGCCCTTACCAGGCTCGAGGTTGGGCTACGCCTGCGCGCTGACGCCCCTGATGTGCGCGTGGCCGATCCCTTCGATCTGGCCGCCGACGCTGGTGTACGTGGTGTGCTATCGCAGGGAACCAGCGGGCACTGTGGCGGCGTCGCCCGCGGAGGCTTCGTCTCTGCGATCCCAGCGTGGCGGCGGTGCTGGCGATGGGGCCTCATCCTGATGCTCCCGATCAGCGCTGCGGCCCCAACCAGCGCCCTCATGGCCAGAGCAGGCGGCCCACCATAGTCGCCTGGGAGGGTGGGGTAAGAAGGCAGCGCCGGTGGGGAAGGAGGCGGCGCGCCGGGCGGGGGAAGAAGGCGGCGCGCCGGGAGGGGGAAGAAGGCGGCGCCGTGGTGGGGGAGGACATGGTGCGGCGGCCGGTTGGGGAGGCAAATCATGGATGCGGTGGGGGTGAGAAGAGGATAAGACGTGGGGCGGGTTTTTATCGGTCGTTTGTTGATACCTCATTAGTTTTGTAGCTACAGATTAGGAACGAGGTGTTAGCAGAATAAAAATTAGTGTTAGCAGAATATATATAGGGATTGACTATTCGTCACCCTGGGTGAGGAATAATTATTCTTCACCCCCTCTGTTTTGACATCAATGCACCGTAATTTTATATTTCGTAATTTTTGTCTTATTTCATACGTAAAAAGAGAGCGTAAAAGAGTATAATCGTCGTAAAAAATATTTTATGTTACATAAAATTACAAACGTAAAAATGATGGTGTAAAATATACATAAAATGTAATTTTTTTTATCTTATGATCTATATTTTTGTTTTTTTATGTCGAAATTTACGTTGTGAATCCATATTAATGTAACTATTTGTATAAAAATATAATTTTTTTATGAACGTCTGTAAAATTACTCGGGTGAAGAATAAATTATTTTGTACCCTGGATGATGAATAGCCGTCTATTCTACAATGGATAATACAATAATATTCTGCCATAATCTTGTACTTCCCGGGATAAAGTTCTCGTACTGCTTCTGCATTACACTTTCGTACTGCTTTTTCGTCAAGTCGGTACTGCTCTTTCCGTACCTGCCTAGTAATTCGCTCGTAAATACTAAACCGCTAATCGAAATTGCGCAAATGATATACCATTGGAAAGATACAGAAAATTCTCAACTTGTTTGTATTATAACTCTTTCAAAATGTTTAGATTTTTTATTATGAATTTTCAAAAAACATAAATCATCACAAGCTGATTGAAAAGTGTTTTTGAACGCAATTTTTACCCACTTCTCGGAATTGCGCAAACGATATACCGTTGGAAAGCAACTGAAATTCCCAAACATTTTTATGTTTTTTAAAATTTGCATAGTTTTTGAATAGTTTTGAAAATACAAAAATATGTTTTATTAACAGATGATTATTAATAATTTTGATACCTCAAAATGATACAAATGATATGGTGTTGGAAAGCTATTGAAACTTCCCATCTTTTTGTGTATTAAGGTTTTGGAAATTTTACATAACTTTTGAACAGTTTTGAAAATACTGAGATTCACTCAAAATAGACGAACAGTAGATTGATAGACCGTTGGAAAGCTACTGGAATTTAGAAACGTTTTCATGTTTTAAGTTTTTTCAAATTATGCATAGTTTTTGGACAATTTTCCAAATACAAGAATTCATTTTTGTGAAAAAGATGATTATGGATAATCTTTAGACCTCAGAATGATGAAAATGATATGGCGTTGGAAAGGTATTGAAATTTAACAAATTTCTTGTGTTTTAACCTTTTCCAATTCTTCACGATTTTTGAGCAATATTCAAAATACCGACATTTTTCATGTTCCAAGGAAACATAATACTGTACTTCTGTGAAATATGAGTTTCGTACTGCTCAACAATAAAGAAGTTTCCGTACTGCCCAAAATGAATAAATTGTAGTGCCCATAATTATTTCCAGAGAACTCAAATTCTTTTCACATGTACCTTGTACTTCTTTGTAATGTGAGTTTCTTACTCCAGAATCATAAAAATATCTTGTACTGCTCAAAATGAGTAAATTGTACTACTCTGATTTTTTTTAAAGAACACAACTTTGCCTTGTACTTTTGTGGAATATGAGTTTCGTACTTCCTGGAATGACGAGCTGGTACTGCTTCCATATAACACTACTATACTGCCATGTTCTTAAACACGGTACTGTTTTTCTATTTTTTTATCATAATTTTTAGCCGTTTTGGAGTAATGATGAAAATGATATGACGTTAGAAAATAACGATTTTTCTCATTTTTTCGTGTTTTAATTTGTTTGCATTCTTCACGATTTTTGAACAATGTTCAAAATATCTAGATTTTCTCTCTTCTGAAAAACAATTTATGTACTTCCCTCGACATGCATCTCATTTTTGTTGGAATATGAGTTTTGTACTGCACTTTTTCACAATGTTGTACTTCATGTATGGACCGACATTTTTATTTCAAATAATTTTGAAAAAGAATCTACGGTACTGCCGAAGAATAACCAACGGTACTGCCCGGTAAAATAAATACGGTCTACTACTAGTACCATGTATTGGCCATCATGTACTCTGTACTTCAAATCATTTAAACTTTGTACTTCTTAGCTCACAATTTGTGTATTGTTTCATTGTACTATAGATGTATTGCCATTTATGTACTATTCCCATATTTACTACTAATCTTAGGACTCATGTTCTTCTTTTTGTGCCAACATTATACTTTTTGTGTTTGATATTTATACTTCTTATTTTTGCGAAAGTCTGCTGCAGCATACAATGGTCAGATTTGTAGGCAACCAAAATTAAAGGAGATGTTTGCTGCTAATTTTAGAAAGTTGTATACAACTCAATTGAAACAACTCGATACAATGTTTGAACTAATAAAACAGACTGTCGTAGTAGTCTAGTAGCACAGGAGTGTGGACATCCAGGGAAAGGAGCAGCATCACTGTGGTGGCCCTAGCGCAGACTACGGGCATGAATCGCGGCCGCCCCGTTCACAGTGAGCATCAATGGGATAATTTAAGGGAACAAATTATACATTGATTAACACAGACGCTGCTGGCGTTCAAAAAAATACGGCCGTGGAGGGAGGTTGTTGATAGCGCAGGGGGAAAGGTCGTGGCGAACATGGCTTAAATGAATAAAAAAGATAGCGCTGCTAAGTGCTAATAGAATACACTTTCATGGGAAACAGGGAACACAACAAGAGAGGATGCCCATCTTGCCCGAACCCGAGCGCACCCAACTGGGTGCCGGCGTGGGCGCCTGCCACTGCACTCTAGGATGACCAGAGCACGATCTCGTCGAGCTCTCTGAAGTCGCCAGCCCGCCTGGCGGCGTACGCATACCCCAACTTGTGCTTCACAATAGCGGTGCGTCGTCCGCCGAGTCTCTATGACCCCGCAGCAGATACTTCGTCGCGCCTCACTCTCGCGTTGTTTGCTGCGCCGGAGGAGAGGGAGCTGGCGACGGCCGGGAGAAGAAGTCGAGGCTGCGGTGGCTGCCCCTCGGGAGGAGGCTGGGGATGTGGGACCGCGAGGAGGAGGCCGGGGCGGCGGCGGCCGCCGCTCAGGAGGAGGTCGGAGAGGTGATACGCCCAAAACGTATCTATAATTTCTGCTTGCTCCATGCCTCTTTTGTGTGATATTTCTATGATATTGATGAACTTCCATACACTTTTGATCATATTTGGACTAACCAATTAACTTAGTGCACCCCAGTGCCAGTTCTTGTTTTCTCCTGTTTTTCTATTTCAGGTTTCCCCCATATTAAAACTGCTCCAAAAATTCAGGAAAAATACAATAAAAAATCAGCACAGAAGAAGCTTCGGGAATCATCGAGGGGGGCCAGAGGGGACCCACCAGGGACCCAGGCGCCCTCCCGGCGTGCCCTAGGGTGGGGCCACGCCAGAGGGCGCCTGGACCCCTGGTGGCCCCCCTAGCTGCCCCCCTTCGCCTATACATCCCTCATGGCATGAAACCCCCGTGACGGGAACCCTTTTTCGCGATCTCTCATCTGTTCCGCCGCCGCCGCGCTTCCAAGATCGGGAGCACCAGAAGACCTCTTGCCGGCAACCTGCCGGAGGGACGAATCACCTCCGGGAGCTTCTCCACCACCATGGATGCTTCCCGGATGAACCGTGAGTAGTCCACCTTTGACCATGGGTCTCCTCCCCTCTTTGTTCTTCATGGATTAGACCTCGTGAGCTGCCCTACATGATCGAGGCACATATGTAATCTTTCTGTTGTTGCTATGCTGAGTTTGCTGGGATCCGATGGATTATGAGACTATGTTCAGATTATGTTTGAGTATTATATTTGATTCCTCTTTTATATTTATGTTCTAGAGTAATTCTTGCATGTTCTTCGTTGCAGTTTATTGCTTTGGCCAAGTAGTAGGTAGTGACTCCAAGAGGGAGCATTATGCTTGATTGTGGGTTCATGCCCCCTGATGACTAGCTTGAGTGACAGAAACATGAGTCTAGGGGATGTGCTGTTGCCACAAGGGGGGAAAAGAAAAGTGCTTGTACTTGCGGGTGCAAGGATTGTTTACTTTATGCAAAGTTCTTTAATGCAGTTGTCCGTTGTTTTGAGTTTACACTTTGGGTGGGATTCGCAACTTAATACCAGCGAGATGTTCTGGATAGATATCTCAAGGTGGATGATTAGTAGGTAGATGCAGATGGATTTCGGTCTACTTGTCTTGGCATACCGCCCATGCTTTTGAGCCTCTTCCTTTCTTTATAGCATAGTTAGTATTGCTTTGCGCACATAATCCTGTCAATTGCCCAGTTGTAATTTGTTTACCTCGCATGGCTATTTTATCATCTTTTGGGAGAGAGACATCACTAGTGAACATCATAGGACCCCGGTCCATATTTCCAACACTGTTTACACCCGCTATCAATTTACTGCTTTATTTTATTTTCCGTTGCTATCATTATCATTATTATCCCGTGCGTTTTATCCTTTGTAAACAACAAGGCCGGAGGAATTGACAACTCCCCTGTACTCGTTGGGAAGCAAATTTATTTGTTGTGTGTGCAGGTCGAGGTCAAGGAAGCAACTTTTGTCTAAAACTGTGCCATTGTTTCCTTGCCACCTACTTGTATCTGTTGAAGTCCTACTGGTTCGATACTAAACCTTAGCATCTTCGCTAAGGGAAACTTGCTGTTGTCTACATCTCAACCTTCCACTTTGGGTAACCAACGAGGGGGCGTTAATTCGTACCATCAAAAGCAATTTCTGGCGCCGTTGCCGGGGACTCCACTCTTCAAGATAGGGGTGTTGCACACTATCTTTTATCTTTTGTTTTTAGTCTTGGTAGTTTACCTTTCAGTTTTTGCTTTAGTTCTCTTTATCAAAAATCAAAAAAATAGTTATCTTGCTTTTAGTTATCCTTTCTGTTTAGTCAAGAATGTTAGGATTTGGTGCCTTGAGGGAATCGGAGGTCTTAGATTTCCATCAAAGTGATGGAAGACATCCCTAGGAAAAAGATTAAGTTGCCTTTTGAGTTCGTCACACGGGCTATTTATTTTCTTGAAAAGACTTGATCTATTTGCATTAAGCCTAGCTAATGGCTTCAAAGAAGCGCTTTCGGGAGGCAGCCCGCAACGAATTTAGGTTTTCCCTTTTTGTTTTTGTTCTGTTTTTAGTGGTCTTGATGATTGTTACTACTGTAGCAACGTAATTTTATCTTTACTTTTCAAGCTTTGTGCCATTTATAGCCTCATATGACAAGGGAACTGAAAGTTGTGACATGCTGTCCAGAAAACAGATTCTGTCCTCGTGACTACAAAAATCATAAAAAAATCCCAGTTCATCTTTTTGAGCTGAAATTTTGACACAGCGTGCTCTATACAATTACGGAACTTTCGTATGTTCTGAGTTTTTTATTTGAGTTGCAGAAGTATCCTTAAAAAAACTTTTCTACCTGCTAGTCTGTTTTTCACATATTCTGTCCTGTTTTGCCTCTTCTTCATTTTGCAAACCTTCAGCTTGCTTTTTCTTTGCAAAAACTATTTGGAAATCTTGAGAAACAGTAGCTCTTAAAGAATATCCTTTTTTTTCATTAGAGAAAAAATTATTTTATTATGGGTACTAACCTCGCTAATCAGATTGTGATGAGTTCTGTATGAAGGGAGTTTTCAAGTGTGCGAGGGAAGATGATGAAAGAAGATTTAGGAGTGTCAAGAGCTCAAGCTTGGGGATGCCCCCATGCATCCCCAATAAATATTCAAGGATACTCAAGCGTCTAAGCATGGGAATGCCCGCGTGCATCCCCTTCTCCATCAACAATTATCAGTTCGTCTCTCGTCTCACTATATTTTTATCACTTCATGCGTTATGTGCTATGCTTGGAGCGTCTCTCTCTTAGGTTTTATTTTTAGTTTTCTTTAGCTTTGCTTGCTGTTCATAACAAGTTAGAGCCCAACTTTCTTTGTGTGGGAGAGAAACACGCTCCACTTTCAAAATCTAGAACACAACATAGTATTTTTCATGCTTATCTTTGTTGTGTGTGTTCTTTATCTTTTTCATATCTACTGTCATGTTTAGCTCTTAGTTTTCAATCTTATCTTTTTAAGAGCTTTTGTTTAGTTTTTTGCTGGAACTCTCTTGAGTTTTCATGTTTATCTTGTTTAGAGAGTTTGCCTGTTGCACTGAGTTTTGTGTCTTGACTTGAAGTAGGTAATTGAGGTTGCTATTCTTTTGTAGTAGTAACTTGCAATAGTTTTGAGGTATTGTTTTGAGTAATGTTTGGACTTTTGGTGTCAAGAGATTTAGCCTATTAGTGATAGATGTCGTATTTTGGGCAATCCGTGTTTATTTTCAAAACTTACAACATTAGTTGAGAACTTTAGCTACTATATGGATCACTACTCTTCTGAGGGGTCGAATATTAGAGTACACTCACGTACCATGAGTCGAGGATGCGCAAGGATAACCAAACCCCCATACACTCCTCCTCGGGGTACTTGTCTCTTTGTGAAACCTCCTTATTAGATTGAGAGTTACCGATAATAAGTGCATGAGTTCTTCAGACTAATGTGAGTATTCGAAAGTTGACACTTCCACCTTCCCATATTTTTGTAGCCCTCTTGTGTCGTGCATTACTTTCTTCTCACTCCGAGAGTTAGCGTCCACCTTCGCCGGTACATCCAAACCCTTGGCATGATACGCTCTGTCATCATAAACCTCCTTATATCCTTCCTCAAAACAGCCACCATACCTACCTATCAAGGCATTTCCATAGCCTTTTCGAGATATATTGCCATGCAACATCCACCTTCTCATGACTTGATCTTCATGTCATACATGATACTTGCTTGATCGATGAGCCGCTTGTTAGTTGGGCCTTGCCCTAATCATTTCTACATGACGCGCTAGTATCATTGCATATCCTGGCAAAGGCATACATTCGCATACATCATGATAGTTACATTTTCTTTATGATTTGAGTACCTTGTAAAGTGTGAATGATCTTCTATACTTTTTGTAATATATAGAGTGTTGCCCCTAAAGTGAGGAAAAGATCCGAAAGTGGACAAATTAAAAGATCGCAAAGAGGACAAATGAGAGAAATAGAAAGAGCCATTGAGGCCACCAAAAAATACAAAAAATAGAAAAAAGAGAAAAAGAAATAAAAAGAGAGAAGGGGGCACACTACTATTCCTTTTGAGAGATCCACACTCGTACTCCCTCTTATATCTTGTACTCCATAGAGATTATCATTCATGCATATAGCTATGTGGGGACCTTCACACTATAGAACTTGGCTTGTATATTCCAATGATGAGCCTCCTCAAATAAGCTCTAGGTCTTCTTGAGCAAGCAAGTTGGATGCACCTCCACTAGTTCCATTGGAGAGCTTTTAGCTCATATGTGCATCCGTTGCATGGCAATCCCTACTCCTCACATCATATCTATCATTTGGCTTTCTCTCGCCTATGATTGTCCTCATTGATGTGAGCCTTTCACACCTTTTTGTCTTCCTCCTCCACCATATTCTCTCTTTGCCATCCTAAGTGTCAACTTTATTGCTTACACTCATCCATTGCATGAATGCTCAAAATGTCGAAAAGGAGTGGATCATTTTGACTTGTACCTGGCTAGTGGTCTGGGGATGAGTCAAAATAAGATTCCAAAGAAGACCAAGTGTGAAACTTTCGTAGATTGAGTTCTCAACACAAAAATACTTTTTCTCGTATATCCCTATCCCCTTTCTTGCACGCAAACACCATTTGGAAACATTCGAGTCACGGACAGTGAGAGCTCTTGCACCTTTATGTTCTTATGATTGCTTATTTCAATACTAAATATAGACTCTTTCCTGTTATGACTTGAATTGAATTACATGCCTTGATTGATTTACTTAGAAGTTCTTATATGGTTGTTCGCATGTCACCATAGAAATTATGCTTTTATCATTTACCAACTCGAGGACGAGCAGGAATTAAGCTTGGGGATGTTGATACGTCCAAATTTATCTATAATTTATGCTTGCTCCATGCCTCTTTTGTCTGATATTGCTATGATATTGATGAACTTCCATACACTTTTGATCATATTTGGACTAACCTATAAACTCAGTGCACCCCAGTGCCAGTTCCTGTTTTCTGCTGTTTTCTATTTTAGGTTTCCCCCATATTAAAAGTGCTCCAAAAATTCATGGAAAATACAATAAAAAATCAGCGTAGAAGAAGCTTCGGGAATCACCGAGGGGGGCGCAGAGGGGACCCACCAGGGCCCCAGGCGCCCTCCCGGCGCGCCCTAGGGTGGGGCCGCGCCAGGGGGCTGCCTGGACCCCTGGTGGCCCCCCTGGCTGCCCCCCTTCGCCTATATATCCCTCGTGACGTGAAACCCCCGTGACGGGAACCCTTTTTTCGCGATCTCTCCTCTGTTCCGCTGCCGCCGCGCTTCCAAGATCGGGAGCACCAGAAGACCTCTTCCCGGCACCCTGCCGGAGGGAGGAATCACCACCGGGAGCTTCTCCACCACCATGGATGCTTCTCGGATGAACCGTGAGTAGTCCACCTTGGACCATGGGTCTATGATCAGTAGCTATGTGATGTTCTCCTCCCCTCTTTGTTCTTCATGGATTAGACCTCGTGAGCTGCCCTACATGATCGAGGCACATATGTAAGCTTTCTGTTGTTGCTATGCTGAGTTTGCTGGGATCCGATGGATTATGAGACTATGTTCAGATTGTGTTTGAGTAATATATTTGATTCCTCTTTAATATTTATGTTCTTGAGTAATTCTTGCATGTTCTCCGTTGTTGTTTATTGCTTTGGCCAAGTAGTAGGTAGTGACTCCAAGAGGGAGCATTATGCTTGATTGTGGGTTCATGCCCCTTGATGACTAGTGATGAGGACATGACTACCATAGTTACAGCCACAACCCCTGCTAATATACCTACTGGAGCAATTACTAGAGATCGTGCACACCAATTAAATTATCAGGTACTTTCGCTTCTTGGTAATGTTTCTAATGTTCATGTGAATATGATGCTGCCTAACGTCGATATATTTCTGTTGCTGACAAATGAAGGACCTAGCATGGACAAGAAGGATGAGCATTGGAGCATGTTCAAGCATGAAGATGACGAGGACATAATTATCATGGATATGACCATTAATTACTCTATATTTGATCAAGAAATGAAGTCAATACAAAGGGGCATGATTGTGTGCTGTACAAGAAGTTATTTCACGTCACTTTTGGCCCAAGAGAAGATAGAGACCAAGTCTTTCACGTCATGGACTCAGATTCGGACTGCAGAGATATACCCAACTTCAAACAGCCGCCGTTTCTACATACGAACTCCAAATTGGGTGATTCTTTTTTCTGGTGATAGCTTATCTCGTCTAGTTTCCAACGCAATTGGTTTCACCTTCAAATTCCTTCGGAGCGTGGAGATATTGCGAAAACGGTGCGACCCAGCAGCAGAATCCGAATCAAAGTCCAACTCAATAGGTGTTGCATCACCTCTACATGGGCCCAAGTGCCTTGTACGACCTAGGTTTAGTTTTAGGACTCCTTGGGACGTCCTTCCACCCCCTTGGCCTCCACCCTTTAGTCCTATATAAGTAGATCAACCCCTAGGGTTTTTCTTTGGATTTCTTTTAGTTAAAAAGACTGCTTGGCTAATTGCTGCATCTTCGTGTACTCGGTTTGTGTCCAACGACCAGATCAAGACCGCTTTCGGAATCCCAACTTTATTCATACCTCATCTACATATTCGCAATATTCAGATTGCTTTATCATAGTTCTTGCTGGTTCTTCGATTGCTTGCAGGCACTAGACCTTCGTGGTCAGGTTGATCGTGCTCCGGCGTGGTCAATAACCCTCCGGAGATTGGTTTAGCGATTGCTAAGGCGCAACGTCGTTGCACGTTCGTAGTCGGATCGTCAGAGTCGTCTCCACCAAATCGATAGTTATCTCTCATCGAAAGATCGGGACACCCCGCCTCTATCAAGTGGTATCAGTTTTCAGGTTGCTCGGTGAGAATTCCACATCCATTTATTAGATCTGTTTTTTTATCACCTATCATCCACACAAAAAGCCATAAAAATAGGATTAGATCATCATATCCAAACCAATCTGAGACTTCGCAATTTTCTTTTCGGTGCTTTGCTTTATTGAATTATCGGCTGCATCGTCGTGTTCAGTTGCTAGTCTTAGTATCTAGTCCTTTAGAGTTTCGAGTTCTGTTCACGTTAGTCACCGCCGCCGCTGCACCATCATCCCATCCGCTGCCTACTTCTACCATCCACCATAGAAAAAGAGAGAAAAAAGAGTTGAAAAAAGAGAGAAAAAAAATAAAAAGGAAAAAAAGAAAGAAAAAAGGAAAAAAGAGAAAAAAGAAGAAAAATTTCGGATCTATCTCTAGTTGAACTCGTATTTGAAATCTCGTCGGAATCAGTTTTGAGCAGTGTCCACTAAAACGGGCATAACTTTGTCATCCAAAGTCCGTTTTGGCTCCAGGAGTACTCAAATTAAAGATATTTCCGAGCCGCTTCTAAATAGTTCTGGAGCTAGTGTGTTATTTGAAACTCCAGATCGGCTTCTAAGACGGACTTTTTGACCTCTAAAGTTTCCGAACACAGTTTTTGTAAGATTTCGGGCTGATTCTCAATTTTTTTGACACCTCATCCGAACTCTAAATTGAGTGATTCTTATTGCGTCGGAAAGCTTAAGTCAGTGCCCTATTGGAGGAAAAATATCAAAAAATTAGCAAATATATTTCAGAGGAAAGTTGTAGCGAGAATATTGGTGTATCTTGATTTGGAGCCTATTTTCACCATTATCTTTGCTCTGTTGATGATCTTCACTTATATCTTGCTATTCAGAGCTACTTCATATCATTCATTGCTGCTAGTTGTGCTACGCCGTGACCACATTAGTGTTCTAGGCTCGCGTCTCTAGTCCGGTCTAGACTAGGACCAGCACAGTATCGTCGTTGAGCGTTAATTCAATTTTGCATCTCTGAATTGATTATTGCTGATATTTTTGCCACCATATTAAAGCCTTACAAGCTCCACATATTTCTACATCGTGTATACGTGCGTTCACCTGGCAATCGCTCTACTTAATCTTTGGAGTTCTTTGACACCGTTGGTTGCCGATCACCACCTGCTGCATGGTAAGAACTAGTAAGACATTGATATTTGCTATCCTGTGAGCGTTTTACCACCACATCCTAGTAGTTCATAGGGACATATACTTGTGATTTGTTTCTTGTTTTCTACTAATCATGGCAGGTTCTGGAGTTAGATCTTCTTGGGCGGCAACTATAGTTGGAGATTTGACACCACCTACAACTACACAACAGTCACTGCAAAAGGTAAACACACATAAGCATGCACATGATCAGTTTATTGTTTCTATACCACACTTTCATGGACGTCTAAGACCTGATTTATACATTGAGTGGGAGTTTGAAATAAATGATATATTTGTTTCCCATAATTTTCTTGAGCATAAGAAAGTAAAAACTGCAATTAGTGCTTTCAAAGATTTTGCTTCTATTTGGTGGAATGAATATTGTAGTTTATATCCTGATTGTATACCTAATACTTGGAATGATCTCAAACTTGCTATGCGATATAGATTCGTTCCCTCTTATTATACTCGTGACAAGGTTAGGAAATTAAAAAATTTAAAACAAGGTACTAAAACTGTTTCAGAATATTATGATGTTTTAGAAACTACATTCTTGCATTCTCTTTTAGAGGAAAGTGAAGAATATTTCATGGACATATTTTGGGAAGGTTTAAACCGTGACATTCAGGATATCCTAATTCATGAAAAGTGTTATCCTATGGATCATTTGTTTCGTCTTGCTTGTAAAGCTGAACAGGAAATCGACAGACGTGTTGCCCAGAAGACGAACAAGCGGAATGTGCAAATACCACAAGTTGAGAAGGTTGTTCCTTCAACCACTATGAGCACTACCATAACCACATCAATTGTCGTAAGCACTCCTCCAATATCTGATCTATCATCACAAATAGGTAATGACAAAGGTATGGATCTTTCCCCTCCACATGAGAACCTTGCTGATTTAAAAGCAACATGTGTTGAGCTATCCAGTAGTTTCATCACACAACCAATTTTCGAGAATGTCATAACTTCACATGAAGATGTTGCTTGCCTAATAGACTTGAATACATCATGCGTTGAGTTACCTACTGATTTGACCACACCATCTATATTAGATAATCGTGTTACTGTTATGAAAAAGCCAGTGTTTAATCATTTTGATATGACCTCTAATCTTGGTGATGATACTACGTCGAATGACGTGTTGCATAACTGCTTAGTTAAGCCTGTTGTAGCATGTCCTTCAAAAACAATTATTGCTTATTCACCGGTATTGGGATCGTTTAATGATGAGCATTGTACATCTTTAGATATGAATAAGAGCTTCACATACATATGCAAACTGAGTTGCAATACTTTCATGTCGTTTATGTATTGTGATGATCATATATGTTTATATTTCACGACATACGAAAGTTACTCATATATACATGTGTTACATGTCCAAAAACTAAGGGAAGTAAGAATGGAGGACATATATATATACAACATGTACACCTTGTCTCTTTTGTTAGCCACATTTGAGATTAAGAAACGCCGGGGACGGCTTTACTTTCAAGAAGGGGAGGATGATGAGGACATGACTACCATAGTTACAGCCACAACCCCTGCTAATATACCTACTGGAGCAATTACTAGAGATCGTGCACACCAATTAAATTATCAGGTACTTTCGCTTCTTGGTAATGTTTCTAATGTTCATGTGAATATGATGCTGCCTAACGTCGATATATTTCTGTTGCTGACAAATGAAGGACCTAGCATGGACAAGAAGGATGAGCATTGGAGCATGTTCAAGCATGAAGATGACGAGGACATAATTATCATGGATATGACCATTAATTACTCTATATTTGATCAAGAAATGAAGTCAATACAAAGGGGCATGATTGTGTGCTGTACAAGAAGTTATTTCACGTCACTTTTGGCCCAAGAGAAGATAGAGACCAAGTCTTTCACGTCATGGACTCAGATTCGGACTGCAGAGATATACCCAACTTCAAACAGCCGCGTTTCTACATACGAACTCCAAATTGGGTGATTCTTTTTTCTGGTGATAGCTTATCTCGTCTAGTTTCCAACGCAATTGGTTTCACCTTCAAATTCCTTCGGAGCGTGGAGATATTGCGAAAACGGTGCGACCCAGCAGCAGAATCCGAATCAAAGTCCAACTCAATAGGTGTTGCATCACCTCTACATGGGCCCAAGTGCCTTGTACGACCTAGGTTTAGTTTTAGGACTCCTTGGGACGTCCTTCCACCCCCTTGGCCTCCACCCTTTAGTCCTATATAAGTAGATCAACCCCTAGGGTTTTTCTTTGGATTTCTTTTAGTTAAAAAGACTGCTTGGCTAATTGCTGCATCTTCGTGTACTCGGTTTGTGTCCAACGACCAGATCAAGACCGCTTTCGGAATCCCAACTTTATTCATACCTCATCTACATATTCGCAATATTCAGATTGCTTTATCATAGTTCTTGCTGGTTCTTCGATTGCTTGCAGGCACTAGACCTTCGTGGTCAGGTTGATCGTGCTCCGGCGTGGTCAATAACCCTCCGGAGATTGGTTTAGCGATTGCTAAGGCGCAACGTCGTTGCACGTTCGTAGTCGGATCGTCAGAGTCGTCTCCACCAAATCGATAGTTATCTCTCATCGAAAGATCGGGACACCCCGCCTCTATCAACTAGCTTGAGTGACAGAAACATGAGTCTAGGGGATGTGCTGTTGCCACAAGGGGGAAAACAATGATGCTGGTACTTGCGGGTGCAAGGATTGTTTACTTTACACAAAGTTCTTTAATGCAGTTGTCCGTTGCTTTGAGTTTACACTTTGGGTGGGATTCGCAACTTAATACCAGCGAGATGTTCTGGATAGATATCTCAAGGTGGATGATTAGTAGATAGATGCAGATAGATTTCGGTCTACTTGTCTTGGCATACCGCCCATGCTTTTGAGCCTCTTCCTTTCTTTATAGCATAGTTAGCATTGGTTTGCGTACATAATCCTGTCAATTGCCCAACTGTAATTTGTTATCCTCGCATGGCTATTTTATCGTCTTTTGGGAGAGAGACATCACTAGTGAACATCATAGGACCCCGGTCCATATTTCCAACACTATTTACACCCGCTATCAATTTACTGTTTTATTTTCATTTCCGTTGCTATCACTATCATTATTATCCCGTGCGTTTTATCCTTTGTAAACAACAAGGCCGGAGGAATTGAAAACTCCTCTGTACTCGTTGGGAAGCAAAGTTATTTGCTCTGTGTGCAGGTCCAGGTCAAGGAAGCAACTTTTGTCTAAAACGGTGCCATTGTTTCCTTGCCACCTACTTGTATCTGTTGGAGTCCTACTGGTTCGATACTAAACCTTAGCATCTTCGCTAAGGGAAACTTGCCGCTGTCTACATCTCAACCTTCCACTTTGGGTAACCAATGAGGGGGCATTAATTCGTACCATCAGGAGGTGGGTGTTGGAGATATGACCTAGAGGCAATCATGTTATGATGTTATCTCCTTATGTATTCATGAGTTATTTGTATTGTCCTTGAACATCATCACTGATATGTATCAATAAGTATGTGACTTGTTTGTGAGACTATATATTCTATGATGATTGTTCTATTGGTCCCTAGTTGATAAGGTTATGCGGACACATATCCTTGACTAGTATATGATTCGATTGATGACTATGTTTCACAAGTCATGAGCATGGAGATGCCACCGATAGTATGAACTTAGTGATGGGATCACTGAGTTGGACAAAGGCCCACTTTGAGACACAGCGAGATATTGTCATCTGTTAGTCTCAATACAATGTATATGCCATGTCCTAGACCTGAGGTCCTCGCATGTTCTCGGGATGAGGAATCACTCACTTAGGGACTCTCAAACGCTACACCGTAACTGGGTAGTTATAAAGGTAGATTATGGGTGTGTCCTGATACATGCCGCGAGACATGGTTGATCAAGATGGGATTTGCCCCTCCACTTTGGAGAGATATTCTCTGGGCCCTCTCGAGTGATAAGATTCAGAAAGCATGGCCATGCGACATGGGTTAAGCGTTAACCCGGTTCAGGAATCTGTATCACGGTTTCGAGAAGAGAGGTCAAGCTATCACAAAGGTGACAAGTACTCGCCTTGAGCTTGACAACATATATCGTGAGGCAAAAGGAATGTTGCATATGACACTTTGTAATGGTTCGTCTTATGACTTTACGCATATATGGGAGTCGGCACGTTCTGCTAGGAACCACTACCGACTATTGAACCAGATGTGATTCGGGACGTGTCCATGTGTACGTGAACCTATAGGGTCGCGCGCTTAAGGGGAAAGGAGCCCATTCGGATGTGATCCGAATGGATTATGGATGGAGGGTCCGGATTGCCTCAACGGTTGAGGCCATTCCACGGGCGCCTATATAAAGGGGTATTGATGAGGACATCCCTACTAATGTTACACCCATATCCTCACCAACTACACATATTGGACCAGTTACTAGAGCTCGTGCACGTCAACTAAATTATCAGGTACTTTCGTTTTTTGCGAATCCTTCTATTGTTCATGAACATATGATGCTGCCTAAATTAGATACTTTTGTTTTGCTTATGAATGAAGGACCTAGCATGGACAAGAAGGATGGTCATTGGAGCGGGATCAAGCATGGAGAAGAAGGTGCGCGCGCGGGAAAGGACAGCGGAGCTTCCAGTGGTGATTATCGCACTTTGAAGCCACCATAAGGCGCGCATGAAGTCTTGGACGAAATACGCGAGATGCCACTTCATTATTTTCGTCCAAGGGCAATTATAGGTGCTGCGTCACCTTAATATTGGGCTGGGCCCATGTAATTTCGAAATACCACCTTATAGGCTGTTTTTAGAGTCCGTATGTGTGGGGAAACCGAGTTAGGGTTGTTTTCGGACCCCACCTCCAAGGGGTCACGAAAATCCCCTCTGTTCCCCCATATATACAGCCCTTAGGGCGTCGTTTAGACTTGGGTTTTAATTAGATTTAAGTTAGCCATAGCCGCAACTTCGAGCTCTTCGTTTGTGTCATCCGACCAGGCCAAGACCTCATTGGAACCCCAACTTTCGTAATCATTCATCTTATATTCGCAATATCCAGATTGCAATTCTTAGTTCTTGCTTGTTCTTCGATTGCTTGCAGGAATTAGACCTTCGTGGTCAGGTTGATCGTGCATCCGCGGGATCAATAACCTCTCGGAGTTGGTTTAGCGATCGCTAAGGCGCAACGTCTTCGCACGTTGGTAGTCGGATCGTGAAAGTCGCCGCCACCATAATCGATCTCCACCATCTCATCGAAACATCGGGACACCTTCGCCTCTATCAAGTGGTATCAGATTTCCAGGTTGCTCGGTGAGATTTACCAGTTTTCATAGTCTAGATTGGTTCTGTTCTTCATACCTACAGTCCACGAAAAAGCCAACAAAAAAACTTAGGGTTAGATCATCACGTCCCAAGACAGTCCTAGCCTTTGTCCAGTTTTCTTTTCAGTACTTGCTTTGTTGAATTTACGGTTGCATCGTTGTGTCAAGTTGCTGATCTTAGCGTCTAGTTCCCTTAGAGTTTCGAGTTCTGATCACAGTTTGCCACGTCGCCGCCGCACAGTAGTCATCCTACCACGTTCCGCCAATCCAAGTGCAGATACACCACCAAGTTCCGCCAAGCAGAGTCCATATACACCACCACGTCTCACGAGTCCGAGTTGAGTTCCACCATCAGTAAGGATCCTGATCTCTCTGTAGCCAGATTAGTTTTGAGTTGTTAGAGTCGGATTTCACCAAACTTTTTCCGTCCAGAGAAGGGGGGTGATTTCCAAAAAAAAAAAAAAAAAAAAAAAAAAAAAAGAGTCTGGTACGCTTTTCAGAGCAGTTTTTAGGCCAAAAATTTCAGGGGTGAAAAAATTTCGTGCCCATACGTTCCTTAGGTCCAGAAACTCATTTTGAGACGTTCGCCACCATAGTGATTTTTTCGCACTTTTTCAGCCACCGCAGTCCCGCATCGCAAAAAAAAAAAAAAAAAAGCAAAAAAAAAAAAAAAAAAGAGAAAAAAAAATTCAGAGTGTGCTTCTCAGTTGATTACGTGCCACGCCGTGCTTTCGTTGGTGTTTTAGGCTCGCGTCTCTAGTACGGTCTAGCCTAGGATCAGCACAGTACCGACGTTGAGTGTTTATTCAACTTTGCATCTCTGTTTTGATTACTGTTGAGCTTTTTGCTACCATATTTGTCAAGCCTACCTACAGCTCCACATATATTCTACTTCGTGCGGTTGACACCTCCTGTCCATCGCTCTACCACATCTCTGAGAGTTTTTGACCCGTTGGTTGTACATCACCACCTGCTGCTAGGTAAGAATCGGTAAGAACTGAAGAAAAGCTTGACGGATTTGTGCTTTCCACCACCCCACATCCCATTAGTCGAAGTAGGATCATACTTCTGTGTGTTTTCTATTTCTGCTAACCATGCCAGGATCCCATGATGAAGTGGCGCGGGATGCACCTGATTGGGAGAATATGACAAACAAAGCATTACATGATAAATTTGCACAAATGATGTCTGAACAGGTGAATGACATCGAGAACAGATTTACAGAGGCGATTGATGGTGTGGAGAAGATGATCGACACCAAGCTCGACGCCAAGTTTACTGAGTTGCTCGCACGCTTACCTATACAGCCTGCGGCCGCTCCAGCACAGCCACCGCCACCACGACGTGCACGACGTATTCTGTTTCCGGGCGGACAAGCTGCTGGTGCTCCTGCTGCTGCTGCAGTTACTGCTGCTGCTGCCTCTGACGTCGGCCAGGACGACAACTACGAGGGTGATTACGAGGAGGAGGTGGAACAAGAAGCGGCCTATGAACAGCCAGCTGGACGTCCACGTCCCAACATTCGCCACGGTCGACACCAACCACCCCCTCAGGTACGCGATGATGAACATGTGCCTAAACTTAAATTGAATCTTAAGCCATTTGAGGGTAGATATATTCCTGATGCTTATCTTACTTGGGAGTTAGAAACTGAACAACGCTTTACATGTTTACAATATCCTGAGAATAGACGTGTTACTGCTGCTGTTTGTGAAT
This sequence comes from Bromus sterilis, assembly GCA_950022295.1. Taxonomy (NCBI): domain Eukaryota; kingdom Viridiplantae; phylum Streptophyta; class Magnoliopsida; order Poales; family Poaceae; genus Bromus; species Bromus sterilis. The sequence continues at coordinate 242,427,731 of OX465595.1, read as the reverse complement.
TCACGGGTTTTGCATCTATTTGGTGGTCTGAACATTGTAGATTGCATGCTAATAATATTCCAACTACTTGGGCTGCTTTAAAAGATGCTATGCGTACTCGCTGGGTTCCTCCTTATTATCAACGTGAATTGCTACAAAAATTACAGCGTTTGAGACAAGGAAAAAATTCTGTAGAGGAATATTATCAAGAATTACAAACTGGATTGATTAGATGTGGCCTAGTAGAGGATAATGAAGCTATGTTTGCACGTTTTATAGGTGGCTTAAACAGGGAGATACAAACTATTCTAGAATACAAGGACTATGCTACTATTACTCGTTTGTTTCATCTTGCTTGTAAAGCTGAACGTGAAGTGCAGGATCGACAGGCCGCTACGAGACCTAACTTTTCTGCAGGACGAAATACATCATGGACATCGCGTGGACCTTCTACATCCACACGTCCTGCTGCTCCACCCTCTACTTCAGCCGTTCATTCTTACAGGGAGCCACCAAAACAGTCAGCGCCACCATTCAAGGGTGCACAGAGTGGTCCAGCGGCGAGTTCTTCTTCATCCATGGCTTCCACAGGGCAAACACGAGATCGTGATATTAAATGTCGCAGGTGCCAAGGTGGAGGTCACTTCGCAAAAGACTGTCCCTCCAAGCGTGTGATGATTATTACGGCGGATGGTGGGTATGAGTCAGCGAGTGACTATGATGAGGAGACTTTAGTTCTCATTGCTCATGAGGAACAGGGTGCCCATGATGATGCTCATGATATGGAGTATATGGCTCCTGATGATGCAGATAAATATGCTAGTTTGGTTGCTCAACGTGTGTTAAGTGTGCAGGTAACGAAGGCTGAGCAAAACCAGAGGCATAATTTGTTCCACACAAAGGGAGTGGTGAAAGAACGTTCGGTTCGCATCATCATTGACGGAGGGAGTTGCAACAACTTGGCTAGCATGGAGTTGGTGGAGAAGCTATCTCTCACCACAAGACCACACCCCCATCCGTACTATATTCAGTGGTTTAACAATAGTGGTAAGATTAAGGTAACGCGTTCTGTTCGTGTGCACTTTAGCATTGCTGCATATGCTGATTATGTTGATTGTGATGTGGTACCCATGCAAGCATGCTCTCTTTTACTTGGTAGACCATGGCAATTTGATAGGAATGTTGTACACCATGGTAGGACAAATCAGTTTACTCTGGTTCATCAGGATAAAAATATTGCTTTACTTCCTATGTCTCCTGAACAAATTGTGAAAGATGATCTTGCTAGAGCTAGTAAAGCTAAACAGGAGAAAAATAAGAGTGAAAATGAGATAGCAGCCAAAGAATTTGAGCAACAACATAAGATTAATAGCAAATCTTCTTCTGCTGTGTCTAATGAAATTAAATTGACTAGTCCAACTTTGCTTGCTACTAAAGTTGATATTTCAGATTTGGATGTTAGTCAATATGTGTGCTATGCTTTTGTGTGCAAAGAAGCTTTGTTTTCATTTGAGGAATTGCCTCCTTCTTTGCCTCCTGTTGTCACTGACCTTTTGCAGGAGTTTATTGACGTCTTTCCACAAGACGTACCACCGGGATTACCACCTATTCGAGGGATTGAGCATCAGATTGACTTAATTCCCGGTGCTTCACTGCCCAACCGTGCGCCATACCGTACCAATCCGGAGGAGACAAAGGAGATTCAGCGTCAAGTACAAGAGCTACTCGACAAAGGTTACATACGTGAATCCCTTAGTCCTTGTGCTGTTCCTGTTATATTAGTGCCTAAAAAGGATGGAACATGGCGTATGTGTGTTGATTGTCGAGCCATTAATAATATTACTATTCGTTATCGTCATCCTATTCCTAGGTTAGATGATATGCTTGATGAATTAAGTGGCTCTACCATGTTTTCCAAAGTTGATTTGCGTAGTGGATACCATCAAATTCGCATGAAATTAGGAGATGAATGGAAAACGGCATTTAAAACTAAGTTTGGATTATATGAGTGGTTAGTCATGCCTTTTGGGTTAACTAATGCACCTAGCACTTTCATGAGATTAATGAACGAGGTTTTACGTGTTTTCATTGGACGATTTGTGGTAGTCTATTTTGATGATATACTGATTTATAGCAAATCTTTGGAGGAACATTTGGATCATTTACGTGCTGTTTTTATTGCTCTACGTAATGCACGTTTGTTTGGTAACCTTGGGAAGTGCACCTTTTGCACCGACCGAGTATCGTTTCTTGGCTATGTTGTTACTCCGCAGGGAATTGAAGTTGATAAAGCCAAGATCGAGGCGATTGAGAGTTGGCCGCAGCCCAAAACGGTCACACAAGTGAGGAGTTTTCTTGGCCTCGCTGGATTCTATAGGCGTTTTGTGAGAGATTTCAGCACCATTGCTGCACCTCTCAATGAGCTTACACGCAAGGATGTGCCTTTTACTTGGGGTACCGCACAGGAAGAAGCCTTCACGGTATTGAAAGATAAGTTAACACATGCTCCTTTGCTCCAACTTCCTGATTTTAATAAGACTTTTGAGCTTGAATGCGATGCTAGTGGGATTGGTTTGGGAGGTGTGTTATTACAAGATGCTAAACCTGTTGCTTACTTTTCTGAAAAATTGAGTGGGCCTAGTCTGAACTATTCTACTTATGATAAGGAATTATATGCTCTTGTTCGGACATTAGAAACTTGGCAACATTATTTATGGCCCAAAGAATTTGTTATACATTCTGATCATGAATCTTTGAAACACATAAGAAGTCAAGCAAAACTTAATCGTAGACATGCTAAGTGGGTTGAATTTATTGAGACTTTTCCTTATGTCATTAAACACAAGAAGGGGAAAGATAATATTATTGCTGATGCTTTGTCTCGTCGTTATACTATGCTTTCACAACTTGACTTCAAGATTTTCGGTTTAGAGACAATCAAAGATCAATATGTAAATGATGCGGAATTTAAAGATGTATTGCAGAATTGTAGAGAGGGTAGAACATGGAACAAGTTTGTGCTTAATGATGGATTTGTGTTCCGTTCTAACAAGCTATGCATTCCAGCTAGCTCTATTCGTCTTTTGTTGTTGCAGGAGGCGCATGGAGGAGGATTAATGGGACACTTTGGCGTGAAGAAGACGGAGGACGTACTTGCTACACATTTCTTTTGGCCAAAGATGAGACGGGATGTTGAGCGTTTTGTTGCTCGCTGCACTACATGTCAAAAAGCTAAGTCACGACTCAATCCTCATGGTTTATACATGCCTTTACCTGTACCTAGTGTTCCGTGGGAGGACATATCCATGGACTTTGTTTTAGGCTTGCCTCGAACAAAGAATGGGAGGGATAGCATATTTGTTGTCGTGGATAGATTTTCTAAGATGGCACATTTTATACCATGTCATAAAAGCGATGATGCTGCTAATGTTGCTGATTTATTCTTTCGTGAGATTATTCGCTTACATGGTGTGCCCAATACTATTGTCTCGGATCGTGATACTAAGTTTCTTAGCCATTTTTGGAGATGCTTATGGGCTAAGTTGGGGACTAAACTACTTTTTAGTACTACATGTCATCCCCAAACTGATGGACAAACTGAAGTGGTCAATAGGACTTTGTCTACTATGCTTAGGGCTGTTTTAAAGAGTAACTTGAAACTGTGGGAAGAATGTTTACCTCATATTGAATTTGCTTATAATCGTTCATTGCATTCTACCACTAAAATGAGCCCTTTTGAGATTGTTTATGGTTTTCTACCTCGTGCACCTATTGATTTGCTACCTCTTCCATCTTCGGAGAAGGTTAATTTTGATGCTAAGCAACGTGCTGAATTGATATTAAAAATGCATGAGTTAACTAAAGAAAACATTGAGCGCATGAATGCTAGATACAAGCTTGCTGGTGATAGGGGTCGAAAGCATGTTGTGTTTGAACCCGGAGATCTTGTTTGGTTACATCTACGTAAAGATAGGTTTCCTGATTTGCGCAAGTCTAAGTTAATGCCTCGAGCTGATGGTCCCTTTAAGGTTTTGCAGAAAATTAATGATAATGCATATAAACTTGAGCTACCTGCAGCCTTTGGGGTTAGTCCCACATTTAATATTGCAGATTTGAAGCCTTATTTGGGAGAAGATGATGAGCTTCCGTCGAGGACGACTTCAATTCAAGAAGGGGAGGATGATGAGGACATCCCTACTAATGTTACACCCATATCCTCACCAACTACACATATTGGACCAGTTACTAGAGCTCGTGCACGTCAACTAAATTATCAGGTACTTTCGTTTTTTGCGAATCCTTCTATTGTTCATGAACATATGATGCTGCCTAAATTAGATACTTTTGTTTTGCTTATGAATGAAGGACCTAGCATGGACAAGAAGGATGGTCATTGGAGCGGGATCAAGCATGGAGAAGAAGGTGCGCGCGCGGGAAAGGACAGCGGAGCTTCCAGTGGTGATTATCGCACTTTGAAGCCACCATAAGGCGCGCATGAAGTCTTGGACGAAATACGCGAGATGCCACTTCATTATTTTCGTCCAAGGGCAATTATAGGTGCTGCGTCACCTTAATATTGGGCTGGGCCCATGTAATTTCGAAATACCACCTTATAGGCTGTTTTTAGAGTCCGTATGTGTGGGGAAACCGAGTTAGGGTTGTTTTCGGACCCCACCTCCAAGGGGTCACGAAAATCCCCTCTGTTCCCCCATATATACAGCCCTTAGGGCGTCGTTTAGACTTGGGTTTTAATTAGATTTAAGTTAGCCATAGCCGCAACTTCGAGCTCTTCGTTTGTGTCATCCGACCAGGCCAAGACCTCATTGGAACCCCAACTTTCGTAATCATTCATCTTATATTCGCAATATCCAGATTGCAATTCTTAGTTCTTGCTTGTTCTTCGATTGCTTGCAGGAATTAGACCTTCGTGGTCAGGTTGATCGTGCATCCGCGGGATCAATAACCTCTCGGAGTTGGTTTAGCGATCGCTAAGGCGCAACGTCTTCGCACGTTGGTAGTCGGATCGTGAAAGTCGCCTCCACCATAATCGATCTCCACCATCTCATCGAAACATCGGGACACCTTCGCCTCTATCAGGTATAGGACAGACCAAAACCCTAGCCGCCAATCCACCTCCAGGCCGAGCCGCCGGACCTAGCAGTCCGCCGCCCGACGCTCCTCCTTGTACGTGTGCATCCCTTGGAGGCGCTGCACCTGCGACGCTTGGATGAACTGTTCGCGGGATCGGATCGCGGGACTCCGTTCGTGGGATCGGTACGAGGGATCTGTTCGAGGGATTCGAGGAGCAGCCGCTGACGCGCATCGCCAACTCTCCTTCCGCTGTCGTGACTGCGCGTCTAGTGGTAAACCCTAATCACGTAGTTCATCTCCAGTAGCAGTGATCTTGGTTGTGCGCGGTAGAAAATTTTGATTTAGAGCTAGCGTAGCGTACCGTGTGCCCCAACAGTGGTATCAGAGCCTCTGCTATTTGGTGGTGAATTCGTGATGGATTTGCATATAGAGATGTGTAGATCAGATCGGTTTTGCATGTATGTTTGAGGTTCTTGATTTCATGATCTGTCCCGAGGCGCGAGCTACTTAGGTCGTGCCACAACTTATCCCTAGAGGTCGGTTATCCGCCATTGGGATAGACAGTGTGCCGTAAACCCTATTGTGGCATGCGGATATCACTAGGTGATTGATCCGGGACACGGATCAGGACACGACGTAGATATGATCTGCGTTGTCCAGAAATCTGTGAGCAGGTTCGGTTCAGAGGCCATATCTTGGTCATATGAACTCCGATTGAGCTCCGTGACCTACCAAACGAGGCAGAATGAAAAGATACGTAAAAAAACGCTTGGTTTTAGTTAATTAGGCGATTTTTCGCACACCTAATTTGACTAGTGCTAAAAGAGGTTTAGACGGCGGTAGAACGTCTAACTTGGTTTTGCAGGGTATGAATGTGATTTGGTATAGCCCATTGTGTATGTTATTATTCATAGCCTGCGTGTCATGGTTTTGACAACCGGCTAGAGCCATATCGTTGTCTCGTTATTGTATTAATGACCTGCGTGTCAACTTGTGGAGCCATGTAATGTAATTTACTTTCACAGATATTAGTTTGTAATAGCATAGTAACTTATGTAACACTTGGCGGTTGACACCATGGCGTGGCGATGGAGATCACCACGAGGACAATCGTACATGGAGATGGAGATCGCCATGGGAGGTTTGCGCACATGGAGATGGAGATCACCATGCGCTATGATAAAGGGGCTATACCATATCACTTGTATAAACTGCCTTTGAAAGTTTATCCCTTTATGCATCCTTCTTTGACATGGTAGATGTTTTAAGTAGGATGATCCCTCAAAGAATGTCAAGTAAAATTTGCCTCCCCAATTGTTGTACATCACATGTCATGTATGTTTAGTAGTAGGCCTATAAAATTAGGGTGCTGCTAGATCTCCTTGGCGTGATGGGTTTGGGTCGGACACTTACACGCATAACACTTGGTTAACTTGTCGAGGCTATCAAAACAGTTTTGGGCTTCGGGGCATAGGTGTTGGTGTGTATGTGATGCGCATCAACAAACATGAGTCGTATGGTTGATGCGATTAGCAAGGAGTTTCTTACCGGTAGGTCGAGTCGGCTAGCAGTGATGTAAAAGCTCACTAGTGAATTTGCCCCATCGGATCCTGAATCACTTAGTGTCAACTAGAGGGATGTTGAACTTAGTGGGAGTAATTTTATTAAAGCGTTTAATATGAATTGCTCTTCATGAATACTTGTCTTAGTATTTTGCATTTTATGTTGTAGATCAATGGCACCACCTGCTCTAGTTACCAATTTTGCGTTGAAATCCATCCTTGAGAAAGATAAACTGAATGGAACAAACTTTACCACCTGGTATAGAAATCTGAGAATTGTTCTCAAGCATGATAAAAAGGACAATGTTCTAGAGGAACCGCTTCCAGAGGAACCGGCTGATAATGCTACCGCTGCTGCTAAGGATGCCTACCAGAAACTCAAGGATGAGTCTACTGAGATCAGCTGCCTCATGCTGGCTTCTATGGAGCCCGAGCTGCAACAGCAGTTCAAAGACATTAGGGCTTTCGATATGATCGAGAGTCTTAAGGGCATGTTTCAGGTTCAGGCTAGGACCAAAAGGTTCGACGTCTGGCGATCCCTGATGGATTGCAAGCTGAAAGAGGGTGATCCACTAAGCCCGCATGTCATCAAAATGATGGGATACATGCAAGCTTTGGATCGTCTTGGGTATCCATTGACTCCTGAGTCAGCTACAGATACAATTCTGGGTTCTCTTCCGCCAAGCTATAAATCGTTCATTACGAACTTTAATATGCATGGCATGGAAAAGAAGCCCGCTGAATTGCATGGGATGCTTAAGATAGCAGAGCAGGACATTAAGAAGGGCACACATCAAGTGTTGATGGTGCAGAACACGACCAAGTTCAAGAAGTCATGGACCAAGAAGAAGGCTAATGCAAAGGGAAAGGACAAGGATGTGATCCCGACTCCAGCCCCGGCGCCTAAGCCTGGAACTGACGCGGAGACCATTTGCTTCTATTGCAAGGAGAATGGTCACTGGAAGAGGAATTGCAACAAATGGCTCGCCAGCAAGGGCAAGAGCAGTGGGAGTACGTCTTCTACAGGTACACTTGTTGTATATGTTATAGACATTTATCTTGCGGATATTTCTAATAGTTCTTGGGTATATGATACCGGATCGGTTGTTCACATTTGCAACTCGATGTAGAGACTAAAAAGAAGTAGAGATGTCGCAAGAGGAGAAGTTGACATTCGCGTCGGGAATAAAGCAAGATTTGCTGCATTAGCCGTCGGCACCATGCAACTTAATTTACCTTCTGGATTTGTAATGGAGCTTGATAATTGTTATTATGTTCCATCGTTAAGTCGAAACATTATTTCTGCCTCATGTTTGATGAGACAAGGTTATGAATTCATTATTAAGGACAATGGTTGTTCTATATATTTGAATAAGATGTTTTATGGCTTGGCGCACGTTGTGAATGGGTTATTCATTTTGAATCTTGAAGGTGAATCTGTCTATAATATAAATGCCAAGAGGCTTAAACCTAACGATCTGAATACAACTTACTTTTCGCACTATCGGCTTGGTCATATTAGTGAAAAGCGCATGAAGAAGCTCCATGATGATGGGATTTTAAATTCGTTTTATTTTGAATCATTCGAGACATGCGAATTGTGCCTACTCGGCAAGATGACCAAGACACCTTTTGCAAAGAGTTGCGAGAGGCATCCGACTTGTTGGAACTCATACATACTGATGTGTGTGGACCAATGAGCACGACTGCTAGAGGTGGTTACCAGTACTTCGTGACTTTCACCGATGACTTGAGCATATATGGATATATCTACTTGATGAGGCACAACTCGGAAACCTTTGAAAAGTTCAAGGAGTTTCAGAATGAAGTAGAGAATCAACTCGGCAAGACGATCAAACTTCTACGATCAGATCGTGGAGGTGAATATCTGAGTCAAGAGTTTGATGATCATCTCAAGAGTCGTGGAATAGTTCCACAACTCACTCCTCCTGGAACGCCTCAAAGAAATGGTGTATCGGAACGGAGGAATCACACCTTGTTGGACATGGTTCGATCGATCGATGACCGAGGGGGGGCCAGTGGGGACCCACCAGGGCCCCAGGCGCCCTCCCGGCGCGCCCTAGGGTGGGGCCACTCCAGGGGGCCGCCTGGACCCCTGGAGGCCCCCCTGTCTTCCCCCCTTCGCCTATATATCCCTCGTGACATGAAACCCCTGTGACAGGAACCCGTTTTCGAGATCTCTCCTATGTTCCGCCGCCGCCGCGCTTCCTAGATCAGGAGCACCAGAAGACCTCTTCCCGGCACCCTGCCGGAGGGAGGAATCACCTCCGGGAGCTTCTCCACCACCATGGATGCTTCCTGGATGAACCGTGAGTAGTACACCTTGGACCATGGGTCTATGATCAGTAGCTATGTGATGTTATCCTCCCCTCTTTGTTCTTCATGGATTAGATCTCGTGAGCTGCCCTACATGATCGAGGCACATATGTAATCTTTCCGTTGTTGCTATGCTGAGTTTGCTGGGATCCGATGGATTATGAGACTATGTTCAGATTGTGTTTGAGTAATATATTTGATTATCCTCTTTTATATTTATGTTCTAGAGTAATTCTTGCATGTTCTCCGTTGATGTTTATTGCTTTGGCCAAGTAGTAGGTAGTGACTCCAAGAGGGAGCGTTATGCTTGATTGTGGGTTCATGCCCCTGATGACTAGCTTGAGTGACAGAAACATGAGTCTAGGGGATGTGTTGTTGCCACAAGGGGGGAAAACAACGGTGCTTGTACTTGCGGGGTGCAAGGATTGTTTACTTTACGCAAAGTTCTTTAATGCAGTTGTCCGTTGCTTTGAGTTTACACTTTGGGTGGGATTCACAACTTAATACCAGCGAGATGTTCTGAATAGATATCTCAAGGTGGATGATTAGTAGATAGATGCAGATGGATTTCGGTCTACTTGTCTTGGCTTACCGCCCATTCTTTTGAGCCTCTTCCTTTCTTTATAGCATAGTTAGCATTGGTTTGCGCACATAATCCTGTCAATTGCCCAGATGTAATTTGTTTACCTCGCATAGCTATTTTATCGTCTTTTGGGAGAGAGAAATCACTAGTGAACATCATAGGACCCCGGTCCGTATTTCCAACACTGTTTACACCCGCTATCAATTTAATGCTTTATTTTCTTTTCCGTTGCTATCACTATCATTATTATCCCGTGCGTTTTATACTTTGTAAACAACAAGGCCGGAGGAATTGACAACTCCTCTGTACCCGTTGGGAAGCAAAGTTATTTGCTGTGTGTGCAGGTCCAGGTCAAGGAAGCAACTTTTGTCTAAAACGGTGCCATTGTTTCCTTGCCACCTACTTGTATCTGTTGGAGTCCTACTGGTTCGATACTAAACCTTAGCATCTTCGCTAAGGGAAACTTGCTGCTGTCTACATCTCAACCTTCCACTTTGGGTAACCAACGAGGGGGCGTTAATTCGTACCATCAGCGGCCGCTCGGGAGGTGGTTAGGGAGGCGGCGGCGTCGAGGAGGAGGCATGGGTGGCGGCGGTGGTCGCTCGTGAGGACGTCTGGGAGACGGGGACGTCTAGGAGGAGGCCGGGGCGGCGGTGGCTGAGGAGGAGGCCGACGGGGACGGCGAGGAGGAGGCCGAACCGGCGGTGGTGGCCGCTTGGGAGGACAGGAGGAGTCTAGCGCCAGTTACAGGACAGGGATGGGATCGGGGGAGAGGCGAGAGAGAGAGATGTGGGATGCGAGGGATTTTTCCATATTAGTTTTTTATTGAAGTTTATTTATAGAGGAGAAGCTCATTGTAGAATATTACTCTACAATAAATTTTAGAATAGACCCACCCACCTTCTTCCACCCTTTAAGAGTCTTATTCTCCTAACAAAAATCTTATTCTACTAATACTGTAAAAAGCACCCACCCGACCGAACAACAGCCAAAAACAAAAACAAAATACCAACCCACCCACCTTCTTCCACTACCCCAAGCCCACCCCCCGCAGCACCCACCCCTCCACCTCCCGCCTTCCACCATAGGCCCAGCGCCGCACTCCCGTCCACCCCCCGGAAGGCCCAGCGACGCCCTCACCCCACCTCCCGCCGGCCATCCACAAGCCCAGCGCCGCCCTCCCGGCGGCGGCCATCAGGTGGGAGGCGTCCATCACCGGATCTAGATCCCATCGGATGCTCCACTACCACGACGTCTCCCGCTGGCACCTCCTCCCCTAACTCTCTAGGTCCGACCGCAATGGGCCCCAGGCGCGGCCATCAGCGCCAGATCCATGGAGTTGGATCAGCCGACCTCGCCTTCGCCACCCCCTGACGGCCACCACGGCGCCGCTCCCGGCGGCCTCCAAGTTGACCCACCGGCACCACCACGGCGCCCCTCCGCATCGCCCCACCGGCGCCACCACGGTGCCCCCGGTGGACACCACGGCGCCCCTCCCACCGGCCTCCGCGTCGCCCCCCCGGCGGCCTCTAGGACAACCGTTCCGCCTGGGCCTGTGATGGCTTCTCGCCCTTCGTTGGTTACCCCAAGTGGAAGGTTGAGATGTAGCGCAGAAGCAAGTTTCCCTCAGTGAAGATACCAAGGTTTGTCTCTAGTAGGACTCCAGAGATGATAAGTAGGTGTCAGCGGCGCAACTGACGTGGACCTGCACACAGACACAAATAACTTTGTTCCCAACGAAGTTCAGAGAGGTTGTCAATCTCTCCGGTCTTGTTGTTCACAAAGGGTAAAACACAAAGGATAATGATAGCAACTGAAAGTAAAAAGTAGGAAAGTAAATAAGCGTGGAAACAGTAATAAGGATATGGACTGGGATACGTGATGTTCGCTAGTGATGTCTCTCTCCCAAAAGACGATAAAACTGCTATGCGAGGTAAACAAATTACAGAAGGGCAATTGACAAGATTATGAACGCACCGCAAGGCTAACTATGCTACAAAAGAAAGGAAGAGGCTCAAAAGCACGGGCATTACGCCAAAATAAGTAGACCGTAATCCAACTGCATCTACTACTAATCATCCACCTTGAGATATCAATCCAGAACATCTCGCTGGTATTAAGTTGCGAGCCCCACCCAAAGTGTAAACCCAAAGAAACAGACAACTGCATTAAAAAGAACTTTGCGTAAAGTAAACAATCCTTGCAACCGCGGTTACAAGCACCGTTGTTTTCCCCCTTGTGGCAACAACACATCCCCTAGACTCATGTTTCTGTCACTCAAGCGTATCATCGGGTGGCATGAACCCACAATCGAGCATAACGTTCCCTCTTGGAGTCACTACCTACTACTTGGCCAAAGCAATAAACAACAACGGAGAACATGCAAGAATTACTTAGGAACAAAAATATAAGAGATAAAAACCAAATATATTACTCTATCACAATCTGAACATAATCTCATAATCCATCAGATCCCGTCAAACTCAGCATAGCAATAGCAGAAAGATTACAAAAGTGCCTCGATCATGTAGGGCAGCTCACGAGGTCTAAACCATGAAGAACAAAGAGGGGAGGAGAACATCACATAGCTACTGATCACGGACCCGTGGTCTAAGGAAAACTACTCACGAGACATCCGGGGAGCATCCATGGTGGAGAGGAGACTCCCGGAGGTCGGCCCTCCCTCTGGCAGGGTGCCGGGAAGAGGTCTTCTGGTGCTCCCGATCTCGGAAGCGCGGCGGCGGCGGAACAGAGGCGAGTTCGCGAAATAGGGTTCTGTCTTCGGAGTTTCCCCGTGACGGAGAATAAATAGGCGAAGGGGGGCAGCCAGAGGTGGACCAGGGGCCCAAGGCGCCCCCCTGGCGCGGCCAGGGGTGGGGCCGCGCCGGGTGGCCGCCTGGCCCCCCTGGCTCCCCTCTAGCCCCTCTCGGGCTCTTCGCGAAGCTTCTTGTACGCTGATTTTTCCTGTATTTTTCCCAGAATTTTTCTGGCACTTTTTATATGGGGGAAAACTGAAATAGAAAAACAGCAGAAAACAGTAACTGGCACTGGGGTGCACTGAGTTAATAGGTTAGTCCAAATATGATCAAAAGTGTATGAAAGTGTATCTAGATCATAGCAATATCACACAAAACATTCATGGAGCAAGCAGAAATTATAGATAAGTTTTGGACGTATCAACATCCCCAAGCTTAATTCCCGCTCGTCCTCGAGTAGGTAAATGATAACAGCATAATTTCTGTGGTGACATGCTAGGAACCATAAAAGAACTTTGAAAAGTAAATCAATCAAGGTTAGAGATTCAATTCAAGTCATAACATGCAAGAGTCTATATTAGCATTGAAACAAGTAACAAAAGAACATTAGGTGCAAGAGCTCTCGCTGTCCGTGACTCGAATGTCTCCAAATGGTGTTTGCGTGCAAGAAGTGGATAGGGAATACGAGAAAAAAGTATTTTTGTGTTGAGAACTCAATCTACTAAAGTTTCACACTTGGTCCTCTTTGGAATCTTATCTTGACTCATCCCCAGACCACTAGCCAGGTACAAGTCAATTTGATCAACTCCTTTTCGATATTTTGAGCACTGATGCAATGTATGAGCGTAAGCACGAGAGTTGACACTTAGGATGGAAAAGAGAGAAGTACGGAGGAGGAAGACAAAAAGGATGACAAAGGCTCACATCAATGAGGACAATCATAGGCAAGAGATGCCAAATGATAGATATGATGTGAGGAGTAGGGATTGCCATGCAACAGATGCACATACGAGCTAAGAAGCTCTCCAATGGAACTAGTGGGGGTGCATCTAACTTGCTAGCTCATGAAGACCTAGAGCTCGTTTGAGGAGGCTCATCCTTGGAATATGCAAGCCAAGTTCTATAGTGTGAAGGTCCCCACATAGCTATATGCATAATGATCATCTCTATGGAGTAAAAGGATATAAAGGGAGTACTAGTGTGGATCTCTCAAAAGGATAGTAGTGTTGCCCCTTTCTCTCTTTTTATTTATTTTTTCTCCTTTTTCTATTTTTTTTATGTTTTTGGTGGCCTCAATGGATCTTTCTATTTAACTGTCATTTGTCCTCTTTGGGATCTTTTATTGTGTCCAGTTTGGGATCTTTTCCTCACTTAAGGGCAACACTCTATTTTACAAGAAGGCAAAGGAGATCTTTCACACTTTACAAGGTACTCAAAATCATAAAGAAGATGTAACTATCATGATGTATGCAATGTATGTCGCTGCCAGTGTAGCAGGAACATGTATGACATGAAGATCAAGTCATGAAGAGGTGGATGTTGCATGGCAATATAACTCGGAAAGGCTATGGAAATGCCTTGATAGGTAGGTATGGTGGCTGTTTTGAGGAAAGATATAAGGAGGCTTATGATGACAGATCATATCATGCCAAGGGTTTGGATGTACCGGAGAAGGTGGACACCAACTCTCGGAATGAGAAGAAGGCAATGCACGGCACGGGAGAGGCTAGCAAAATATGGGAAGGTGGAAGTGTCAACTTTCAATACTTAGATTAGTCCGAAGAACTCATGCACTTATTATCGGTAACTCTCAATCTAATAAGGAGGTTCACAAAGAGACAAGTACCCCGAGGAGGAGTGTATGGGGGTTTGGTTATCCTTGCGCATCCTCGACTCATGGTACGTGAGTGTTCTCTGATATTCGATCCCTCCAAAGATTAGTGATCCATCTAGTAGCTAGAGTTCTCAACTAGTTTTGTAGGTTTTGAAAATACACACGGATTGCCCAAAATACGACACCTATCACTAATAGGCTAGAGCTCTTGACACCAAAAGTTCAAACATTACTCACATCAATACCTCAAAACTATTGCAAGTTACTACTAGAAGAAAATAGCAACCTCAATTACCTACTTTCATGACAAGACACAACTCAGTGCACCAACCAACTCTCTTTAACAAGATAAACATGAAAACTAAAAAGAGTTCCAGCAACAAACTAAACAAAAGCCAAGGCTCTTTCTAAATACAAACTAAGACTAAGACTAAACATGGCAGTAGCTATGAAAAGGTAAAGAACACACAACAACAAAAAGATAAACAGGAAAAATCCTATGTTGTGTTCTAAAATTTTGAAAGTGGAGCGTGTTTCTCTCCCACACAAAGTAAGACGGGATCTAACTTGTTATGAACAGCAAGAAAAGCTAAAGAAAACTAAAAATAAAACCTAAGAGCGAGACGCTCCAAGCATAGCACATAACGCATGAAGTGATAAAAATATAGTGAGACGAAGGACGAACTGATGATTGTTGATGGAGAAGGGGATGCACGGGGGCATCCCCAAGCTTAGACGCTTGAGTCTCCTTGAATATTTGTTGGGGATGCATGGGGGCATCCCCAAGCTTGAGCGCTTGACACTCCTGGATCTTCTTTCATCATCTTCCATCGCACACTTGAAAACTCCCTTCATACATAACTCATCATAAGCTGATTAGAGAGGTTAGTACCCTTAATAAAATAATTTTTTCCCACTGGATATAAAGATATTCTTGACGAGCTACTGTTTCTCAAGAGTACCAAAAAGTTTTTGCAAAGAAAAAGCAAGCTTAAGGTTTGCAAAAGTTAGGAGAGACAAAACGTGGCAGAATCTGTGAAAAACAGAACAACAGGTAGTAAAGAATTTTTTAGGGGCACTTATGCAACTCAAATAAAAAAACTCAGAACATATGGAAGTTTCGTCATTGTATAGAGCATACTGTGTAAAAAGTTCATCTCAAAAAGATGAACTGGGATTTTTCTGGAATTTTTCTGGTCACGAGGACAGAATCTGTTTTCTGGACAGCATGTCACAACTTTTACTTCCCTTGCCGTAAGAGGCTATAACTTGGCACAAAGCTGAAAAATAAAGATACAATGGTGTTGCTACAGTAGTAACAATCATCAAGACACAACAAAAGCAAAAAGAAAAACCTAAATTCGTTGCGGGCTGCCTCCCGAAAGCGCTTTCTTTTATGCCTTTAAGCTAGGCATGATGCAAAAGATCAAGTTGTACCAATCGAATCATTATCATGATCATCAAAAAGCTCTTCAATTGTACAACTAGTCTTAAGAGGTCTTTCAAATAAAGGCCTAATGAAGATACTTCTAGGGAGAAAACCAAAAGGCGGAAAATCAATGGAAGATTCATTTATAAAATTATCAAAGAGAGGTATTTTTTCCAAAGTTTTCACGGTTTCAACTTCTTTAGCAATGGGTGGTTTATTTTTAGGTCGGGGAACCCTAGGGACATAATTGAACTTAGGTTCTCTCCTTGCTGAAGTCTCTACCTTTTTTGGTTTGATTGAGGAAAAAGTAGTTCCTAGAGTATTAATGATTTCCTCAATCTTATCAATCCTAGAAAGATCCGTATCACGGGATTTGATGACCTCCAAAGTTTTAATAATTTTAAGCATGGAGCTATCAAGCCTATTCAAATCCCTTGAATCTTGCGATCCAACTCATTTATCCTAGTTATACTTGGTATTTCTAACTCTATCTTTTCAAGTTTCTTCATAATGTGAGCTAGAGTTTTATCTTCTTGTATGCTAGCAATAGGGAGATTTCCAACAAGATTTTCAATAACATTAAGAGACTCCCAAGTCGGGGCTTCTAGAAAATTCCCATTGATAGCAGTATCTAATATGAACCTATTCCAAGGTGTAATCCCGACATAAAATTTTCTAAGCAGGATAGTAGTGGATTGCTTCTTGGTGGCTCTTTTTTGAGAATCATTAATTCTATACCAAGCATCTTTTAAACTTTCTCCACCTTTTTGTTTAAAGGTGAGAATCTCTGTCTCAACAAAGGCAAAAGGGCCAGACATAATGACAACTAGCAAGATAAATAATTTTTTTGTAAATTTTGATAAAGACACAAAGATAAAAACTGAAAGGTAAACTAACATGACTAAAAAACAAAGGTAAAGGGTAGTGTGCAACTCCCCTATCTTAGCACTCGGAGTCCCCGACAACGGCGCCAGAAATTCGCTTGATGGCTTCTCGCCCTTCGTTGGTTACCCCAAGTGGAAGGTTGAGATGTAGCGCAGCAGCAAGTTTCCCTCAGTGAAGATACCAAGGTTTGTCTCCAGTAGGACTCCAGAGATGATAAGTAGGTGTCAGCGGCGCAACTGACGTGTACCTGCACACAGACACAGATAACTTTGTTCCCAACGAAGTTCAGAGAGGTTGTCAATCTCTCCGGTCTTGTTGTTCACAAAGGGTAAAACACAAAGGATAATGATAGCAACTGAAAGTAAAAAGCAGGAAAGTAAATAAGCGTGGAAACAGTAATAAGGATATGGACCGGGATACGTGATGTTCGCTAGTGATGTCTCTCTCCCAAAAGACGATTAAACTACTATGCGAGGTAAAAAAATTACAGAAGGGCAATTGACAGGATTATGAACGCACCGCAATGCTAACTATGCTACAAAACAAAGGAAGAGGCTCAAAAGCACGGCCAGTACGCCAAAATAAGTAGACCGTAATCCAAGTGCATCTACTACTAATCATCCACCTTGAGATATCTATCCAGAACATCTCGCTGGTATTAAGTTGCGAGCCCCACCCAAAGTGTAAACCCAAAGCAACAGACAACTGCATTAAAAAGAACTTTGCGTAAAGTAAACAATCTTTGCAACCGCGGTTACAAGCACTGTTGTTTTCCCCCTTGTGGCAACAGCACATCCCCTAGACTCATGTTTCTGTCACTCAAGCGTGTCATCGGGGGGCATGACCCCACAATCGAGCATAACGTTCCCTCTTGGAGTCACTACCTACTACTTGGCCAAAGCAATAAACAGCAACGGAGAACATGAAAGAATTACTTAGGAACAAAAATATAAGAGATAAAAATCAAATATATTACTCTATCACAATCTAAACATAATCTCATAATCCATCAGATCCCATCAAACTCAGCATAGCAATAGCAGAAAGATTACAAAAGTGCCTCGATCATGTAGGGCAGCTCACGAGGTCTAAACCATGAAGAACAAAGAGGGGAGGAGAACATCACATAGCTACTGATCACGGACCCATGGTCCAAGGAAAACTACTCACGAGACATCCGGGGAGCATCCATGGTGGTGAGGAGACTCCCGGAGGTCGGCCCTCCCTCCGGCAGGGTGCCGGGAAGAGGTCTTCTGGTGCTCCCGATCTCGGAAGCGCGGCGGCGGCGGAACAGAGGCGAGTTTGCGAAATAGGGTTCTGTCTTCGGAGTTTCCCCGTGACGGAGAATAAATAGGCGAAGGGGGCAGCCAGCGGTGGACCAGGGGCCCCAGGCGCCCCCTGGCGCGGCCAGGGGTGGGGCCACGCCGGGTGGCCGCCTGGGCCCCCTGGCTCCCCTCTCGCCCCTCTCGGGCTCTTCGCGAATCTTCCTGTACGCTGATTTTTCCTGTATTTTTCCCGGAATTTTTCTGGCACTGTTTATATGGGGGAAACTGAAATAGAAAAATAGCAGAAAACAGGAACTGGCACTAGGGTGCACTGAGTTAATATGTTAGTCCAAATATGATCAAAAGTGTATGAAAGTGTATCTAGATCATAGCAATATCACACAAAACATGCATGGAGCAAGCAGAAATTATAGATACGTTTTGGACGTATCAGCCTGCACCATTGTGTGGTTGCGTGCAGCGCGCTCCTTCTCCCCGTGAAGTGTGATTCAAATTTTTTAGATGGAATCGGTCACTCCAGTGTTGCAATGCGCTTTGTCCAGAAAAAATTTGAGCCCGTTGATGAAGTTTGGTTTGGCGCTCCATGCACCTACTTTTTTGTTGAATTTATATAAAAATAGATGCAGTCCGTTGATGCGGTTGTACGTTGCCCATTTGTAAAAGTTTTGATGTGTCTGGTGTGCACACTCAATTTAGACGAGTTTTATTTCAGTTTTAGAAAAAACATGGAAAATAATGTGCAGTTCATTTTGATTTCCGTTGCATATGTTGCAAACTGAACAAAAAATCGATGAGCGGTCACTCGCAATTTACTATATATATAATGTTGCAAAAAAGCAAAAACAAATGTGCAGTTTACTGCGCTCCTGTGTTGCAGTTCATTTCCCCAAACCGAACTGGGACTATTTTAATAAATAAATCAAAAGAAAGATGTGCATTTCTTTTTGTTCGCCGATGCATTGTGTTCGCCCGTAAGATGCAGTTCGCTTCGTCAAATTCGGATATGCGAAAAAGATGTGCATTTCTATTTTTCCATAATGCAGTGTGAGTGCACGTCGGATTCAATTACATGGAGTTCGCGTCGCTGATTTCCGTTCGCAAAAAACAGAGTTCCACGTTTTTAGTAAAATTGATGTAACTTTTAAACCGTAAGGAAT
Organism: Bromus sterilis; assembly: GCA_950022295.1. Taxonomy (NCBI): domain Eukaryota; kingdom Viridiplantae; phylum Streptophyta; class Magnoliopsida; order Poales; family Poaceae; genus Bromus; species Bromus sterilis. The sequence continues at coordinate 242,408,832 of OX465595.1, read as the reverse complement.
TAGAAAAAGTGTTTTATATATAAATGGAGCGCCTAGATGATACCTTTCCAACGCTATATCAATTGCATCGAACGGATAAGTGCATTAAAAGTTTTTACGCAAAAACTCTCCGCTGCCCACATGAGTGCAACCGCACCGTTTTTCAAATTACTTTAAAACCGCAAAGAATCTCGAAAAGTGTACAACACATGGATTAATCTCCGTCGTAACTTGGATGGGGGAAATCAGTACAAGTACAGAGGATTCGCTAGTAGGGGTAAGAACTAACGCTCATGGGTACAATAAGTTCAAACTAAGACCAAACTAAAAAGTTAAATCCCGAACTCTCCTCCACACGCGACACCACACAACCTTGGAACCGAGCTAACGTAAATGGAACAATCAATTCAAACATGAATGCACCATCACTACGACTATGATACACACTTTGTTCAATACGAATTTCATCGTGTTCAAAAACATTATAAATTGTATTGAATTTTATAAAATGTTTAACATGAAAAGTACGCTCTTTTCAATAGGATTTAAACGACATATTATTAACTTAATTTCAAGAAACGATTAAAAAGTTACGACTAAAACAATATTTAAAAAACAGAGTAAAGTCCAGACTGTCAAACTCCTCAGTTCAAACCCGTAGTTCACTCAGTTCGCGTACTCTGTTTTTCTGACGAAAAACAACATGATCTAGTTTTCTCGCGTTTGAAATTAATCTTAAACGTTTGAGAATTAGAGTAAACTTTCAACATGAAAACTTTCACATTTTTCGCTATCATTCCAACGACATATTATTTGCCCCATTCGGACAAACTAAAAAAAATAGAATTAAAAATTAAAATTTTATCGTATTCAAATTTGTTTTTAAACCTTAAGGAATTAGGAAAACTTTCTATGCAAAAAAGTTTCGCATTTTCCATAGCTTTTCAACGCGATATCGTTTGTGCCAATCCGATAAATGGTTTGCAAAAAAGGGGAAAATACGATCCACCTAGAATTTTATCGTTTTTCAAATTACTTTTAAACCGTATACAATTAAAAAAACTTTCCATAAGTGAAAGTAGCGGAATTTCATAAGCTTCCCAAATCCATCTCATTTTCTCAATTCCAACAAACCTTTTTAAAAACAGCGTAAAAAATACGATTCACGTTTTTGAATTTGAAAAAAAAGTATTTTGAGAAGTGCTAAAAAAATGATGATTGTTCAAAAATTTTCTATATTAACTGGAATGGCGATTTCCATAGCTTTCCAACGGTATATTACATGCTCCGTTCCGATAAATAAATATTCATAAATTGTTTTTTGAATTAGAGCGATGCACAGTACCGCACTTTGCGTCCGCCAGTTTAAACCCGTGCTTCTGTCAGTTCTAAGTTTGTAACAGAATAATATTTTATTACTCGTAACGGAATAGCTCGTATATATGGTGGGTCTATTCTAACAACACCCCCTTAAGATCTTATTCTAACAACAATTTCTTATTCTAACAACACCCTGTTAGCCAAGTTTCTAGCCAAGTGGACAGCAGCCTCCCGAGAGTCCCGACCCGCCCCGGAAAAAAAAACGAGTCAACCCCCACGCCCAGCCGACAACCACCCCTCCTCCCACATCCCCATCGCTCCCCCCGGCTCCACCCACCTCCTCCATCCTCCTCGTCCCCGCACAGCCACCCCCATGCCGCTTCCTCCACTGCCCCCATGCCGCGGCACCAACTCCCTCCCCCCCTCTTCCTTATAGTCGTGCAGCCCACCCCGACGAGCGCCACATCGCCGGCGCCCACCTCCGGCGCGCCACCTCGTTTCCCGCGCCGCCAGCAAGGCCCCCTCCCCAACTTCCTCCCCCACCGCCCAATCCCCGGCCCCGGTCTCCATTGCGATTAGATTCGGGCCGCCGCCCCACCGGTTGGATTCGGCCCCGTGCGCGCGAGGCCAGGGGATGTCGCCGCCCCACCCAGGCGCCTACCGCAAGATCCAGGTTGAAGGAGGAGCGAAAGTTTGTCCTCTCCTTTGGTTGCCGCCGTGAAACCAGCCGCCGGTGAGATTATCGCTATCCGCCGCACCTTCCCTTCTTCTCGTGCTCCCTCCTCTAATTTATCCCTTTCCTCTCTGTTTGTGCCGCAGCAGGGGAGAGACCATGGCCTTTGAAGTCCTCCTTCCTTCGCCTAGGGCAGCGACTGGAGGAGCTCTAGCTCCATTGCATCCATGCCAGCGACTCATGCCCGTCGCCCGAGATGTAGAGCGGCCTCTGTTTCGGTGCGGTCAGGAGTTACAGCGGCAGTAGTGCGCTCGAGGTATGTCCCCGTCCGTGTCCCTCTGCCCGAAATTCCAGCCCGCTCTCAATTTTGTCGCTACTTCGTTTCAGTCTTCACAAGTCTCCACCCCTCGATTTAATCTGTTTGGCTTTGACAGCAGCAAAATTCCTGCCCGCAAATTTGAGCACGAATCAGTGGCAGCCAAAGGGACTCCCACAAGGCCAAGCGAGCGTATTGGATTTCATGATCGACCACAATCTCTGAACTTACGAGCTAGACCAAGTAGAGTTATCTCTGCAAGCAGACGTTGGTTCTAAAGAAAGAAAAAATTAGCCACTGGCCGAGCGCCAAGGCTAAGGAGTTCCTTATCGTATCAATGCCCAGCAGGCTATGATGTTGTTCCTGAGCAAAAGTGGCAGCACCCTTTCTCTGTAATTTGTTCATTAAAAAAAAATATGTGGATTTTTGTTTGAGAGAAACAAATGCAGTGTGGTTCAGAGTTCGTTATTTTTGTAATTCAGTTTCATTGTTTGATCGGAAGAGAAGACACACAAAGGGAACAAATCAATCGAAAAATTTCATGCAGTTCATTTTTTGTTGGTGCTGTGGTTCACTTGCTTTCGTTTCTGCTGTCCACATTTATTAAGAAAAGTTGGAGAAAAATACAAAAAATATCATCCAGTTCGCTAGACTCATGCAGTTCGTTTTATGGAACGGCTCACTTTTTTCATAATTGATGCGGTTCACTTGCGTCTTACAATGCACGCTTGCAAATAAAAAATGATGTTAAAAGTAAAAAAAACTTATGCAGTACATATCGACTCTTGTGGTTCATTTCGGTTTTGCATCACGATTCGCTTCCCCCCGTGCGAACCATGAAGGTTTGATAAAGGAATAAAAAACGCGTGCAGTGCTCTATGTCGACAAATGCAGTTCGTATGCCCGTCTGATGTAGTTCACTTCGTCGATTTTGGGACTGCGAAAAACACGTGCGTTCTATTTGGCGATAATGCAGTGCGCATGCCCGTCGGATGCGGTGCGGTTGCCCGGCAAATGCAGTTCACTTGCTAGATTTCTGGTCTGCGAAGAACGAGTTCCGCGTTTTTAGTAGAATCAACACAACTTTTAAACCGTAAGGAGTTAGAAAGAGTGCTCTTCATAAAAATGGAGCGCCTCGATGAGAGCTATCCAACCGTGTAACAATTGAATCGATCGGACGCACGAATAAATTTTTTTTACGCAAATACGCCCGCTGTCCACAAGAGGGCAGCGCCACCGTTTCGAAATTCCTTCAAAACCGTGAAGAATCTCGAAAAGTGTTTAACATGCCGGAGATGCTCCTACTCCATACGAATCCAACGGTGTATCATACACATCGTTCCGACAATCGTTTAAAAAGTTTTACTCTCTACGAGATCCGAAAACAAAAAACAGAGTTGCTGCATTTTTTTGATCTGAAATTACTCTCAAACCGTGAGGAATTAGAGAAAGTGTTATGATATGGATGGAGCGCCTGATCAATACCTTTCCAACGGTGTATCATACGCATCATTTGGACGAACGGTTTAAGAGAAATCGCGAAAATACACCCGCTGCAAAAGCATGTCGTTGCACCATTTTCAAAACTGCTCTTAATCCGTGAGGAATTAGAAGAAGTGTTCGACATATGGAAGATGCTACATTTCAATACGAATTCAATGGTGTATCATATGCTCAATTCCGATGAACGCTTAAAAAGTTGAAGCAAAAACGGTACATGCGGTTCTATTTTACCTGAACTGCAGTGCTCCGAATTCAGCAGTGCGGTTCTCTTTGCGATACGATGCAGTTCGGAATGTTGTCAGAATACAACGATGTCAGAATAGACCGGCTGTATATATATATATGACAATGATGACGAACTGAATGTAGTATTTTCGCGATAACTTTTTAACCTTTTGTCAGAATTGAGCGTATGATACACCGTTGGATTTGTATGGAAAAGGACCATCTTCTGTATGTTGAACACTTCCCCCGATTCTTCACGGATTAAGAGCAGTTTCAAAAATGGTGCGGCGACCCACTTTCATAGCTGTAGTTTTTTCGCGATTTCTCTTAAACCGTTCATTGGAATGATGCAAATGATATACCGTTGAAAAGATATCGATCAGGAGCTCCATCCATATGTAGAACCCTTTGTCTAATTCACTACGGATTTGAGAGAAATCTAGCCGCAAAAAAACGCTCACATTCTGTTTTTCACCGGCGGATCTTGTAGAGAGTAGAACTTTTTAACCGCTTGTCCGATCGATGCGTATGATACACCGTTGGATGCTTCTGGAGTATTAGATTAATCCATATGTTGAACACTTTTCCATATTCCAAACGGTTTTGAAGTAATTTGAAAAACGGTGTTGCTGCCCTCTTTTGGACAGCAGGAGTTTTTGCTTAAATTTGTTTGATTCGTTCGTCCGATTGATGCAATTGATACACCATTGGATAGTTATCATCGAGGCGCTCCATTTGTATGTAAAACACATCCTCTAATTCCTTACGGTTTAAAAGTTGTGTCGATTTTAGTAAATCGCTGAACTCCGTTCTTCGCGGACCCAGAATCAACGACGTGAACTGCATTCACCGGGCAACCGACCGCATCCGACGGGCAAGCGCACTGCATTATCACCAAATAGAGCGCACATGTTCTTCACGGAACCAAAATCGAGCTTAGTGAACTGCATTTGATTGCATCCGACACGCAAGCGCACTGCATTCTCGGCAATCTGAAAATGCACGTGTTTTTCTCTGATCCGGAATTGGCGAAGCGAACTGCATGTGTTTTTTATCAAAATCATTTTTCATCAAAATCATCGGAGCTCGCTGCGGAGGAAGTAAACCACTATACATACCAAAGTGAACTGCATAACCTTTTTAAAATTTATTCAATGATGTACCGCACTGCAAAAGGACTGCACCATATTTTGTAACTACCTTTTCAGTGCAAGACGAGTGCAGTTCACATTGAAGGAAGAAAGTAAAATTGATGATAAAAATCAGTGTGCACTGCATGAATTTTTTTTCCGTAACATTTTTTTTGTATCAACTAGCATACACCACAGTGAGGAGAGTGAACTACAATTTTTAGAGTGCACTGCATCTGTTTTTGGTACTGTCGAATTCAAACAACCAAATGCACACGCCAAGACTGCCGGCCTCCTTTAGTAGCAAGCGGGGGAGTTGCTCACTGACTGCCGTTGCGGCATCATCCGGTGGCTGGGGCCTCGTATGAGGGTGGGGGCGACCGTAGCCTGTAGAAGGATCCCGACGGCGACGACGCCCATGGCCGGCGGGGGCGGCCCGATCTGGGGGTGGAGGGACACGACCTCCCTCGTCACCTTCCCAGCGCTGCGCTGCCCGTGCTATAGCCACCATGGACAGGGACATCTGCTGGATGTGGAGGAATGGCTTGCCATACGCGCGAGGCAGGCGGGCCCCTAGTAAGGTCGCGCCGGCAGGCCAAGGGGGCGCCGCAGGGCCGAGGTAGAGCACGGGGAAGACCACCACGAATGAGGGAGGAAGACAGCCGGACCCTCGCTGGAGGACGACGGGGGGATCTCACATCCCGGACTCCAGCGATCCAGGGAACCTGTAGGTCGTCCGTAGGAGAAGATGGGGACGCGGAGGCAGCCCGACGGCGCGGCTGCGCGACGGAAGCCTGGCGGTGCGGCCACGAGGCCCGGCGGCGCATAGAGAAGGAGGATGCAGAGGGCTTTTACCCGGGGGGATGGAGGTGGGGGCACCCTGCGGCAGTGCATCCAGTGGAGGTGGGGGGCTGCGGCGCTCGAGTGGGGGGGGGGGGGTGGAGGGTGGGGCGGTTCCTGGTGCGGGAGGAGCAAGGGGTCGGCGTGGGGAAGTTGGAGGTGGCCGGCGTGGTGGAGATGTGGATGGCGGCGTGGGGGCAGAAAGATGGGGGAGTGGGAGGTAGGTGGGGATTGTGGTGTGGGTGGGAAGCCCATTTTTTATATCGTGTGGGCGGGCATGGGCGCGGTGGAAGGTGTTTCGATGTGTGGAGGGCGCTCCGCGCTAGAAACTAGGTTAGGGGGGTGTTGTTAGAATATATATATATATATATATATATATATAGGGATATATATATAGGGTGGGTATATTATGAGAACACCCCTTAAGACTTATTCTGCTCACAAATCCTTATTCTGCTAACACCTCCTTCGAGAAACCCCGAAACGAACGCGCAGAAACTACGCAAGAAAACAACGCAATGTCTCACCCCCATCCCCGGGCCTGCTCCTTCCACTTTCTCCCACCTACCATGATCTTATCACCACCCCTGCCCCTGCACGAACCTCCCTACGCACAAATCTCCCCACCACTCGATCCCACGCGTAGGTCACCCCTCCCACCCCACCCCACCGCCGCACGCCGGCCACCCGCCCCCATGCCGCTCCGGGTCCTTGGCCTCCTCCGCGCCCCTATCTTCGGATCTTGCGGCCCCGTGCTCCCTCGGATCCTGACCACGTCAGTGGCCGCGCCTCCATGGACACCTCTGCCGGCACCTCCCCTTGCCGTCCCCTGTTAGCCGGAGCCCTCCCTACGGTTCGCGCGCCCCGACTAGCCATGGGCGACCACGCTAGCACCTCCCCTCCCTCCATCGCACCTCTCTGCGGCTGCCTGGCTGGTCGGATGCGCCAGCTCCCCTGAGATCCGGTGGCCATGTGTGGGCGATGGTGCCATAGATCTGGCCGCTCCTTCCGACCCCCCCGCCACTGTGCTCCACCTGACGACCCATCGCCATCTGGCCTGGCGGCTTTTCCCCGGACGTCCCGGCGCTCCGCCAGCCCCTGCAACACCCGACGCCCCCAGCCACCTCTCCCGGTGCGGCGGATCCGGCCGACAATATTCCCGGGATGACTCTAGGCTCACCTGGTGCGCCGTCGCTGGATCAAGGTCAGCCACGGCTCCGGTGCGACCGACCATAGCTGGTTGGTGGTCCAGGATGTCGTGCCTCCTTGTCTCAGCCGGATCTCTATCGTACAGATGATTGGGGGCTTGTAGTTCGAAACTTCCCGTATAGATGAAAAATCATTGACGATTTGTGCAATGAATTTCTACAGTTCACTGATTTAGTACTGCAATTCAGTAACAATTATTTTGCAGGGCATCCGGTTGTGTTACAAAATGCAGTTTTTTCCCCGCATGGATGCTCCTGATGTGGTTCACTACCGCACTGTTTGTTGTCTGTTTTTTGTTGTTGCGGTTCATTTTATTGTTAATTGCAGAGGAAGACAAAAAAAGAGAAAACAGTGCACTGTATATACTTTTTGTACAAAAATATGTATATATTGCAGTTTGTTTTGATGCAGTCCACTTGTGTTCATAAAAAGTTGAAGAAAAATATAGTGCGCTTGCTCGTTTGATGCAGTGCGATCGCCATCTAATGAAATTTACGGGGTGCGGTTCATTTATAATTCATTTGTGTAAAAACATGTTCAGTTCTCTCTGTCGTTAATTGAAACCAGCGCCCGGTGGATGCAGTTCACTTCGTTGATTTTTTTATCCACAAAAGACACGTGAATTTCTGTTTGCCAATAATGCAGTGTGGTTGCCCCGTTGGATGCAGTCTGATGCAGTTCACTTCGTCGAGTTTGGATCCGCGAAAACACGTTAGTTTCTATTTGCCGATAATGCAGTGTGGTTGCACGTCGGATGCAATCACCTGCAGTTCACTTTGCCGACTCCCGTTCGCGAAAAACAGAATTCCACGGTTTTAGTAAAATCGATGTAACTTTTAAACAGTAAGGAATTAAACAAAGTGTTTTATATATAAATGGAGTGCCTCGATGATACCTTTCCAATGGTGTATTAGTTGCATAGATCGGACAAGCGGTTAAAAATTTCTACTCTCTACAAGATCCGCCAGCGAAAAACAAAGTGCGCGCGTTTTGGTTGCAACAAAATTTCTCTCAAACCTTAGCGACTTAGACAAAGTGTTCTACATATGGATGGAGCGCCTGAACATTCCGATAAATGGTTTGAGAGAAATCGCGAATATACTCCCGCTATGAAAGTGGGCCGCCGCACCATTTTCAAAATTGCTTTTTTGTGAAGAATCGGGGGAAATGTTCAACGTACGAAAGATTCTCCATTTCCATACGAATCCAAAGGGGTACCATACGCTACATTTCAATAAACGGTTAAAAATTTATAGCGAAAACGGTGATGCAGTTCATTTTTACGCGAGTTGCAGAGCTTTTAAGTCAGCAGTGCGGTCCCCTTAGAGATACTATGCAGTGCAGAAGTGTTAGCAGTATACAGCAGTGCGGTCACCTTAGAGATACTATGCAGTGCAGAAGTGTTAGCAGTATATATATATACAGACGGTCTATTCTGCTAATATTAGCAGAATAATATTCTGCTAACACTTCCGAACAGCATCGGAAAGCTATGCGCACTGCTTCCTTCTAATGTTCTGAACCACGGGCAGGGGAGTGGAAAACTGCTTCATGGAGTAGCTTTTCCGACTAATTTGATTGATTTCCATTGTTTTATTTGTGTGCGCGCTGATCTATTATGCGATTAAACACGCAATTTGGCGAAAAAGCTACGTCAATTGATGGGTTTGGCAGATCGGTCTCTGTTGTTCCGCACGGGCAGGAGCTTCGAATCGTGCTTGTGGGGTTCATATTCGATTTATAGTCGTAATCCTAGTGTGTTACTAAGTTCGCATTCATGTTTTTGTTACTCCGCGACGGATTAATTTGCTAATACGGTTAAAATTTTGGATAATTGGTCGAATTTCTCTCTATTCTAGCGGAAAAACGGCAAGGTCTCTGTCCCTCCGCTTTCGGATCAATTTGTTGTGTTTGTTTGTAATTTCTCTGTTGATTTTGCTTATTATGTGTTGTGTGATACTAATCTGTATGGATTCTAGCGTATTAAGTTGTTAATTTTGAAGAATTTAACTGGTTGATGCTTTTTGTGTTGAAGTGGATGCCACAGGGTTGTTCGTTACTCAAGATCTTTTTTGACTTTTGCGCATTATGTAGTATTCAGAACTCAATTATAATCTTTCTTTTTCATTTGCGAATCATGGAGGGGGGGGACTAGGTAGAGCGGGTTGTTAGTTTAATTAGTTTTTGCTTGGCAAAGCGCGACGAACTGCAGTAATTTGCAATGCGAGCTGCATCTTGTCATTGTACCGCACTGCTTTATTTATCGTTTTTCTTTTTTTGGTGGTCTCTGTATATATATATGGCTGGGTCCATTGTCTCCTCCTACCTTATCCTTGGCGGCTCCCCTCCTACCTTATCCTTGGCGGCAAACATTGCCTCCCCTTTGCCACCCTCCTCCTTGATCCGTCTTCTCCCCAACCAGATCCTACGTCTAGAAATGGATTTCACATGCGGCTACTTGGCAAGTATGGAGCCCATCCTGGAGACCTGTGTTTTTTCTGAAGGGTTGGTTCTGAACCAGAGGCAGCGGCACATCTCGCTCTTTTCCCTGCTATACTCTCCAATTATTGGATTTCGGGCTCCATTTGCCCATGAGATGACTCATGATGATGTCAATGATTCATGGTTATGTATTTCTGCATAGTTTTCATGTGTTATGTAGTTAAGACTATCTGAATATCATCGTAGTATTAGTTTCCGAAGAAACATTTTCACTGGGTATAAGTGAACTGCTTTCAGATAGAATTTTATTATGAAGATTGTAGCAGCAACAACAATTTGGTCTATTCAATATTTTTTATCTGATGACATCAATATTATTATGAAGATTTTAGAAGCAATTAGGTTCTGAAGATTGTACCTCATTCATATTTGTTCTTATTTATTTTTCTTGTTCATTTCCTTGCAGAAATTTCCTTTTGGTCTAGTCAGGGTTATTGAATGCTGTGTTAATTTGGTCTTGGTTAGCAAGAATGGGTATCATAATGTTGATGTCATGTACTCTGTTGGCTCTGATGATTGTTTGGTCCTCAAAGATGACTAGAAGGAATTGGTGGAGGAAGCTGATCTTCAGGCTGGGGATGTTGTTATGGCTATGTTTTATAGGCATGCAAAGTGTTTGGAAATCAAGTTAAATTTGCTTTAGATCAGTTCTTTTTCAGCAGCAGCAGCAACATCAAAAAATTTGTTGTAATAATGTGTCATCTTGTGTGGCATCTAGATTATTCTTGAAAATCTGACTTGCATGGCAAACAATGTTTGTTTTTTGTTGAAAATGGAATGAAACATTATCTGAATATTTTGTGTTTGTTTAGAGTTTTTGATTTTATCACTAATGAAATGCATGTTATTGCTTGATCTGTTCTTTTCACATGGAAAACTCACATATGTGTAGTTAACACTATCTGAATATTGCCAGTTTGTGAAGAAACATTTCACTGTGTATAAGTGAACTGCTTTCACATAGAGTTTATTATGAAGATCCAAGCAGCAGAATCAGTTGAAGCAATATACAGACTGGAAAGATCGACTGAGCTTCCTTTTTTCATCAACCAATATGGAACTACTGTGCAAATAAATGAGAACTTTTGTTTTGCTTCTTTTTTCTTTGCTAACTGAACTCCATCGTATATAACGGAACTGCATCAACAATTGTTTGTCAACTATTTTATAATTCACTGAGAAGTGCAAATTGTTGATAGATGCAAACCAAGGTTCTGTGCTCCTCATAAGAAAATTACATCATCAAGCAAACTATAGAAAAATAAGCGAACATTGTGCCAAAGAAAATAACAACGAAAGAAAACTAATCGACATAAGGAGAAGGAAACAACTTGAGCACTCGTTATAGGAATCCTTGGTTATCAGCATCTGGCCTGCTTCATAAGTTCCACTCGGGTCAGGTGGAGGAGGAAGGTGATCCCCTTGCTCCCCTTCCCCCAGGATGACCCCGGGCGCTTCCTGGACTACTCTTTTGGAGCGCGGGCGAGGCCATCCTGCACTGTGGTGATGCGGTTCCATATCTCGAACGCAGTGTAGGCGTCCTTGGCAGCATACTCAATGTGCCTCCTGTTGAGAATCCAAGTCCACTAGTGGTCCTCTTGGTCTGTCATCTTGCTCTTCATGTCTGGGTAGTAGTCATCGGTGATGATGGCAGACACATCCCCAAGTGAGTCCAGATTCTTGGTTGCTTCAGGCACCCCCAGAGCTTTGAATGTCGATGAAGTCGGCGATGTTCAGCTTGCAGCTGTTGGAAATATGCCCTAGAGGAAATAATAAAATGTTATTATATATATATATGTTTCCATGTTCGTAATTAATGTTTATATTTCTGTGCTATAATTGCAATGACCCTGACTGTGACATTCAGAAGAAAACTCATTTGCATGTGTGGAAATGTAAACACCAAGAGTTCCTATTTAGCCTCTAAGACCAGCTCATGTGCTAATTTATGATTACGTTTTCTTAATCATGGACATTGTTCTTTTAACAAGGATGTCCGTAGAAATGAGAACATATTGTTAGCAGAACAATGATGTTGAACCAACCCTAGTATTGAATGATATACTTAGAGATCACATTGTAACAACGTTATAAGTCATATCATGAAATGTTATCATATACGTAATTCCTTAGACCATGAGAGTATCGAGTTTCTTCACGCAGTAAGATGTACTTTGGTTCTTAGATGAATCTTCCCGTTACTGGGAAGTAGTAAAATAAGTTCTGGGTTCATCGAATAGTGTGTCTAGTAATTGCGATAGTTGAAGACTGAGATTTGGTCTTTGACGATGAAGAAGATATTCACTTCGGGCCCACTCGGTATGACGGTATCATTATAGTCGGGCCAGACGCATTGTGATTTAGTCACGGGGATACCGGAATACGATAACGAGAAAAATGGACAAACGAGCAAAGAGGATAACGAGTGGCTTGTGTTCAAGAAGTTGTTACACATGGGTGGCAAACTTATCTCCTCTAACTTTGTCATATATCGCAAAGAAAAGGGAATGGTACATGACTAAACAGTGTGGTTCACTCGAAGTTTCTTCATGTATGTGCGGGAGTCAACATGGGTGTCCATGGCTCTGCTGTTGATTATTGGCTATTGACAAAAGGCTGTTGACCTATGTCCGAAAGATGTTCTGAGTCATGTCCGCATTATACCGAACCTATTGAGGCACACACTTAACGAGCAATAGTCCGTTAGAATACTGGAATGGTAGAAGGTCTAGTGGAAGCAAAACAAAATAGTTCATACGGGCAACGGAAGTAGTTCCGGGTATTTATGGAACTGTTCATAAGTGCACCAGAAGTAGTTCTGGGTATTTAAGCATATGTCTGGATCACCCTGGAATAGTCCTAGGTGGTTCCGGAACATATGAGAATGTTACTAGGGAAGTCCTGGATCCACCAGTTAATCGGTGGACGTCCCGACAAACTTACGCGGTCATCGGATTTCTTAGACTGTAACTCAGATGGTCCCGGAACCTATCCAGATAGTTCTGGAACGTCCGAAAACGGCCCCGAAAGGTCTTGGAAGTGTTCCAGCAGGTTCCAGGATCTCCCGAAACCATCCCAGAAGGTCCCGGAATGGCCAGGAATGGTCCCAAAGGGTCCTGGAAGGTTCCGGAAGGTTCCACAAGTTTCCGGATAGTACCATATGCGCCCCACCACCCTTATCCTTGGGGGGCTGGCCAAAATTAGGTGGTGGGGGCGCCCTACTTGGGGAGGAGTCCTCCTTGGACTCAGACTCCCCGGTGGGAAAGTCTCCCTTTGGGAGTAGGAGTCCCAGGGGGACTCCACACTCGTTAGGTCGGCCAGTACATCCCCCTAGCCACCTATATAACGAGGGGAGGCGGTGGGGGGAAACACACTTGAACCCCAAGGCCTATGCGCCACCCTCCCTCCCTCTAATCCCCGTTGCTCCACAATTAGACCCCGGTTTAGACGTTGTTCTAGATCGGAATCCATTAGGGTTTTCTTCTTTTAGTTTTCCCGGTGGCGTTCATCTCTAGATGGCGGAGCACTTTTGGATTGCTGCTACGGGATGTGTAGATACCAATGGAGGGGTCGTGCCTTCGACCCTTCTTCGGGGAGCTTGTTCGTGGGACTTGTTCGCGGGACTAGATCGTGGGACGGTTCGAGGGATCGATATCCTCGCGGTTGGGAGATTATTTAAATTCCTAGCTGCGGGGATCTTCACCGACGGTCTTCACCAACTCTACTTCCGCTACATTGGTTGGTGAGCCATGACCTAAAACCTTGTATGCAATCTTCATAGATGATCTTGGGTGTTTGCTACGTAGGCACGGATTTTTTTGTTTTCTACTGTGTTTCCCGACAGTGGTATCATGAGCGATCTATGAGTAGATGCATGTTTAGGTCTAGATCATATGTGTGATATGAGGCATTTATTTTCTTGTTTCTTCCCTGTCATGTGATTTTTTCTATGCTTGATGGAAAGTTGAGATTTTGCTACAAGGATTGAGTTTTCCATCGATCCCTCTATGCTGCTTTCAGTATGCTGGTTGCCTTGATCATGGTTTCATCAAACTCCTTGGATCTCATCTTAATCTCGCAATAGAAGATTTAAGATGGAGGGGCTTTTGGAATTTATGAACTCAAATCCACACGGGGGTCACGCGTTGAACGAAGTTTGGCTTGTGGCATTAGTTGCTACACGCACCCCGAACGTTAAACTAGCAACAATGAAGTATCGTGTTTGGTTTGTTTAGGGAACAACGTTTGCAACAACCCGTGTAGATGGCGATCTAACTTGTTTTTGCAGAGTATGCAAGTGATGTGTTATAACCTTCAAGATTTGGAATGTGTTTGTATGAGATGCTATATGTTATGTAATATTTATTTACGACCTTCATGTCGTGGTACGACATGATGACCGGAGTCATATGATTGTCACTTAATTATGGCATGCGTTCCAGAAATGTTTATTAGCTTGAGGCAACGCAATAGATGGAGACAAGGTGATAATCAAAGATGCAAAGGTGGACCCCGATGCACATGCCGGAAGCCGTGGTGATGTTCCCGGCGCCAAGGATAAAGTTGGTGGACACTGTGACTTCTACCACGATGACTTGAAGATAATGAAGACTTCATGAAGGAAAGGGCTATATCATATCACATAATTTTATGAAATGTCTGTGATGTTTATCCCTTTGATGCACCCTTGTTTGATGCGCGGTAGTCGTATTTTATTAGGGTGATCTCTCGCAAAACAATATCATGTTGATAGTGTTCTTCCAACTGTAGCATCGTCTATACTATGTTTCACACCGGAGCAGGTCATGTCACATGGGTGCACACGGTGTGACGCATAAAAGGCGGGTGTGTTAAGAACACACTGCAATTAGACTCGGTTGTCTTGACGGTTTGGATAAAAGTTTGCTACCGAAACACGCCCATCGAAAGATGAAAAAGAATCACCTTTGGCGTGATTGGCAAGTTGGCCTACCGGTCCAGTCTAAGTCATCAGTGATGTCACATCAATGGCGGATGATTGGTTTGGATCTTGAATCACTCCAGCATCAATTACAAGAGATATTGATCTGAGTGGGAGCTCACTTAGTAATTAAATTGATTAATCATAAGTGCAACTTAATTATGAACAAAGTCTTAGTATTTTCATTATCGTTATAGAATAATGTCTTGCGTGACCACCTTCCCAATTGATTTTGATTAACTGTATTATCTGGTAAAAATTTTACGATTGGTACCGTATTGTGAGGACTATCCTCAATAGTGCCGAGAAGGACCAAATCCTATCGCAAATTTTCTATGCTCTCTCGCTAATGCTATGGATGATGTGACTTATGTCCGTAAATCCAAAAGGCTAGAATTCCACCACAACTAAGTGTATTTTCGTAATCACCATGAACCCCGAACTTCGAAACATTTGGGATAGTTATGTTATATTCATGGAACTGAATAATTGTTTTCAGTGATAAGACAATTGATGTAGGATATACGATATTACGTACAATGTATGATTGTAAGCATTAGTGAAAGTGTTCATTGTGCTCAAACAAAACTGATAAGTGTGGGATCCAGAAGAACACCGATCATATGATGATGAGAATTAAAGGAAAGGAAGTTCCAAAGGGTGTTAGTAAGACTTACACGCCGGAAAGTCCATGGCCCGCACCACCCTTTATCATGTGTGATCTTCTGTGAGTAGGAGTGACATTGGAAATAGTACTATGATATGATAAAGGCAAAACGAAAGAAAACTGGAATATCCAGCTCAGAAATGAAAGTCATACGAAGTTATAGATGAATTCATTGCAGGTCAAAAGATGTAATTCTTGGGAATCATGATTAAGTACTTAATTGTTGATTCTAGGTATTGTGATTAAACAAGTTGATCATTGAAATATCACGTCGATTGCATATTGTTTCAACTCGATGCAAGAAATACTATGGCCTTTATGACTAGCTTATGATGAGTTTTGATACGCTCGGGAACACGGTAAAAGGTTTACTATACCGTGTGTTTACTCTATGATTATCTTCATAATTCATTTTAGAGTTGAGTAAATTGTTACTACACTTTAGCCTTGTTGAAAAACATCATTTTGAATCATGTTTGTTGCAAGGAAGTTATTCAAAGTTATGAATAACATAAAGGCCATACTTCTATTGTGAATAAGTTGTATGTTATGAATCTTGAAAATAATGCTAAACATCCATAACACTGACGCTAAACGTCGCAAGACTGACAGAAATACCACACAGGTGTGGCACTGCATTTTATCACAAGTGACATAACATGCATGAAGAATTTCCATAAGTGATGGATTTTCGAGTCAGATGATTATGAGTCACTTGATGCTTGCGAACTTTGTCTTGAAGTAATGTGAGTAAAACACCGTTGATAGGACATACATGAACGGGCAACTAAACTATTGCAAATCATACATGTTGATGTGTGTAGTCCAATAACTGTAGTTGTGTGAAGTGGATTTTCTACCTTAACTCATGAGTTGAAGTAGATATATAGATATCTACTCAATGGAGACATACGTCTGAAATCTTTATAACGTTCAAAGAATTTTAAAGTGAAATAGAAATCATTGTAACAAGAAAATAATGCTTCTGAAAATAAGATTGTAGAAAGTAATATTTGAGTTACAAGTTTAGCGAACATCAGATGAGTTGTGAAGAAGTGTCATAACTTGCGTCTCCCGGAACACCACTACGAGAAAGTGTTCGAGAGATGTAATCAAGCCATGTATGACACAGTAAGATCAAATATGAAGTTTATCAATTTTCCATTATACTTATTAAAGTTATGCGTTGGTGACTACGACTTTTACACTGAAAAGAGCACCATCAAATCTGTTGAAATAACACCATATTAGATGTGGTATGGACTTCTAAAAACCATATTGTCTTTTCTTAAAATTTGGGTACATGAGATATATGTTTGATATACTCAAAACCCCAAATCAAATAAGTGCTACTTTGTTAAGGTTATGCCAAAAGTTTTGGTATTCCTCTATCACTACACAAAAGCAAAACTGTTTGTTGTTAAGAACGATGTGTTTTGAAGAAAATAGTTTCTTGCAAATGGGGTGAGTGGGAGGACAGTGCAACTTGTCAATATTGTTGAATCTTCAAAGAAGTGCGCAGCTGAACCACATAGGTTAGGAAAAACTCGTACATACATCTTGACAACGATAAACCTGTGATATACAAAGAAGCGTTGATGGGCCCTGACTCTGGGATTTGGCTAAAGGCCAAATAATCCGAGATAGTATCCATGAAAGTAAGTGAAGTTTTGAACTAGTAGACCCTCTGAAAGACTAAGAGTCTGAAGAATATATAAATGGATCTATAACTGATTCAGATGAAATTGTTTTATCCATAAAGCCCCACTCGTTAGAAATATGTTTTCTAGCAAGTTCAAAGGTTGACTACGGCGAAGTAATGTCGATCGTAGAAATGCTTTAGTCAGTTCGGGTTATACTAGCAATTACTACATATCTCATTTATAGGATATGTTAGAATGAATGTCAAAACAAAAGTTCCTACTTGGAAATATAACAAAGGACGTATATGTGATACGACTGGAATGTTTTGTCGATTCAAAGGATGCTGGAATAGATGCAAGCCTCGGATATCCAGTAATGGACTGAAGCTAGCATAATGGAGTTGGAATTTTTGTTGTGATGAAATTACCAAAAGAGTTTGTTTTCATTAGGAATAACGAAGATGCTTGAATATTCAAGAAAGTAAGTGGGAGCTGAATAATTTTTGTAAAACCTTATGTAGATGACATATTGTTGATTAGAAATGATATAAATTTCTTGATACGAATAAGGACTTCATTGGAAATAGTTTTCAGCTGAAGTACTTGGGCTAATATAGCATTAATATTGAGCACAATGATCTATGTAGATAGTAAGTGCCTGATCATGCTGTAGCTATATTAATTTTTGCTCCAAAGTGGTGACCCTGATGACATGTGCTGCTGTTTATATAAAGTTGCTACTTTGCTGCTCTATATCTTTTTATCCGTGCATCCTATTGAGCATTGCAATATGTCATTTTGATCTATGACATGTCTACTTCCATTATATGTATTGCATTGTCATGTTTACATTTCTGGTCATAGATATGTTTAGCTCCAAAGTTGTTATCCCGCTGTTTTTGACAGCCATCACAGTTTTTCACCAAGTCTGTAACTGTCTGATGCCATGTTTCACGCTTAATATCTTTTGATCTATGATGCCTATGACCATGATTCTTTTTTGTACCTGATCAACATAATGTCTACTTCATGCCTACATATTGCTATGTCATGTTGCTGCACATTTACATATAGTTTTGCTCCTGTTTATACAACATGATAATAATAGTTTCTGCCCTGTTTTCCTGATTTTCACTAAGTCCTTGACCAGTAATGTTTTATAGCTTTTTGTGTTGCTTATAACTAGTGAACCATGATGCCTTTTTGCATGATTCCTTTTGCCATGCCATTCTTGCCATGTCTACTTTAATTTCATATCATTGTTGTGCATGTTTACAACCTTTTTCTTTCTTATTTGTTGCTCTAAAGTGTGCTACCTGATGTTGGCAGATTGTGTGCATAACTTGTTTTGCTTATATCTTTTTAACCGTAACTCCGTTTGGAGTGTTCTTTATATGTAACTTGATTAGAATTTCATGTACTTTTTGTTTATTCTATTGTTTTCTGCTGTTAACCAACCTAAAATATGGGTTAGGGAAGAACAGTACCAATTACTTAAATTGTCGTGGGGCACTTAGTGGAATGCCATGTTTAGGTTGTGCCTCACTTAAATTGACTAGCATAGATAGTTTCCTTTATGCTTCACCACTTGTCATGTTTGTGTGCTATGCCATGATTGAGTGAGATGCCGTGTTAACAACCTTTTCTCATGTTGTGTAGCTAAACAACTTGAACCATTCTAAATGTGCGGTATCGTCGTGTGTGACGAGTACTCCACGTAATAGATGCTTACTCTTCGATTGCCTTTTCCAGTGTTTACTTCTTGTGTGCTTCCGCGGGTACCTCTCGGAGACGTTGCGAGCTTGCGATCGACTACACCTTCGTTTTCGTCTTCTCATCAGGTAAGGGGGAGCATATATCATGCTTATAACTTTCAGCTCACTCGCGCCTAGGTGTAGGATAGAACGATTGCTTGATCCTACCACTTCATATTCATGCCTCTCAAGATAAACCCAAATAGCCATGTCCTCCACATCCCAGCAAACCTTGTTCGGCTATGTTACTATTGCTCGTTGCTCAGCCACTACTTAGTATGCATGCTAGGATGTTATCAACTGTTATCCTGTTACTCCTTGGATTGGGCTATCACATTATTATATTATTGTGGATGAGATGATTATTATAATGTTGACCAATGTTGGGAATATCGCTTATCGGGAACTTATCTGTCGACCCAAGATAAGGGGTAAATCGGACGATTTATCGGTATATCGGGCCATTAATCGGCATATCGCGCCATTTATCGGTCAATTTATCTTATCGACGAGACACCGAAAAGGGATAAATCGGATGATTTATCGGAATATCGGAAGATATTTGGAACAGTGATGTTGACTATATTCGACGAATGATGGAAGATCTAGGCTATCCTGCCCCGACGCTTTGTTCCATTCGAGTCACTTATGATCCGAGTTTCGGGTATTGGTTCTAAGACTGAGCGTGCCTAACCGCGTGTGGGATTTTATGGACCCCACTTTTCTTACCTTCCTAGCTTCAAACATTTCTAGTGGTGGCCCAAGCTGATTTACCATTTGAAAACCGTGTGTGTGTCTGTTGGGTCGCTCCTGGTAGATATTCTTTAAAAACAACCCGGACCAGTGGGGACATGGTTTCCCTGTTGGTCCACCTTTGGCCGGCGAGGGCCCGGGACCTCACGTGAGGTGTCCCGGTAACCCAAACCCTATTGAGACGGAAGAGGACGATCCGAGAGCGTGGCCGGCTTTTGGATTGGGTGTCGACTCCCCCGGGGCCACCCGGATTTGTTCGTTGTTAGCTAGAGGGACCTGTCGTTTCAGATCTCTTGGAACTAAATCATAAAATGGTTGCCTGTGATGGGTAGCAACTAAGAGATATGGGCATGCGTGCAGAGCCTTCTAATGGGCAGTTGGTACACCCCTGCAGGGTTAAATCTTTTCAAGAAGCCGTGTGCACGGTTTTGGACGACTTGAGACCTACTCCTTATTCATAGACAACAACAACTGAGATAATCCTAATAATTTGATTCAACGTGTGTGTGTGCCTTGACTGCTTCTTCTTCGTCGGGATGCGAAGGGGAGGACAAGGATATGATAGGTATTATGATTGCGTAAGTAGATGATAGAAAGACTTGTTGGAGGCGATTCCTCATCGAATGCTTGGTTCTCATCTTACTCTAAAATATATCGTTAGCCACTCATATATTGCTAGTGCGTCTGGAACCTCACCACTACCCACATCTTACCCGTGAGAAGTTATTTACAAGACATTTATATAGCTCACCTCTTTCTTTTCTCTTATACGCACGTTATGCAACGATCTTGGACTTCAGAGGAGCTCGACGACCCTTCTTATGGACGCCTCCACGAAGACTCGACTACGACTAGTTAGGTGGAACCCGGCGGAGAGCCTGGACCCGTGTGGTTACGGGAATGGTGTGTTTTACCTTTGCCACTAGGCATTTGAATGTAGTCTGTACTCAGACATGTATCTTCAACTTATGTAATGTATTAAAGGCAGTTGTATGCCGATTGTATGAGATGTTGTATCCTTGTAGCTGTAATGTTGTGATATCATGTTGGAAATCCGGGGCATATGGACTTGTCATATGTCGCGGTGGGACCTATATGTGCTTCGTCCCCGGATCTGGATGGAAACATCTAGATCTGGAACAGTACCGCATATCGGGTCTTACACTTGTGCTCAATCACCTACGTCGGAACTCCGGGAAGATCAGAGGGTTCTCACGCGAAGACGCTGGCGTGTTTGCGAAGGAAGGCGACGAGCGCGCTTTCCTATTTGGGGGAAGAGGTCATAACCGATGGATACGGTGCGACTTCCATCCTCTCAATTAGAGACTTTCTACGACACAGCCGCAGGAGCGAGCTGGCCGAGCTTCAAATTCTTGGTCACGTGCCGGACGGGAACCACGGATGGGCGTGGACGTCCTCCGGGATGCTTGTAGCCCGTTGGGGGCGGCGGGAACCTGGGGTTCCGATCTTTTGTCTTCGCTGGCAGGGCTTCCAGAAAGCGGAGTGTTGTCCCCGAGAACATGCACGTCGCTCGGAAGTGGTGCCTTCTCGGACGCCTTCTCCTCCCCTCTTTGTTCTTCATGGTTTAGACCTCGTGAGCTGCCCTACATGATCGAGGCACATATGTAATCTTTCTGCTGTTGCTATGCTGAGTTTGATGGGATCTGATGGATGATGAGATTATGTTCAGATTGTGATAGAGTAATATATTTGGTTCTTATCTTTTATATTTTTGTTATAAGTAATTCTTGCATGTTCTCCATTGCTGTTTATTTCTTTGGCCAAGTAGTAGGTAGTAACTCCAAGAGGGAACGTTATGCTCGATTGTGGGTTCATGCCCCCTGATGACACGCTTGAGTGACAAAAACATGAGTCTAGGGGATGTGTTGTTGCCACAAGGGGGAAAATAATGGTGCTTGTAACCGCGGTTGCAAGGATTGTTTACTTTACGCAAAGTGCTTTTTAATGCAGTTGTCTGTTGCTTTGGGTTTACACTTTGGGTGGGGCTCGCAACTTAATACCAGCGAGATGTTCAGGATAGATATCTCAAGGTGGATGATTAGTAGTAGATGAAGTTGGATTTTGGTCTACTTATTTTGGCGTACTTCCCATGCTTTTGAGCCTCTTCCTTTCTTTGTAGCATAGTTAGCATTGCGGTGCATTTATAATCGTGTCAATTGCCCATCTATAATTTGTTTACCTCGCATAGAAGTTTTATCATCTTTTGGGAGAGAGACATCACTAGTGAACACCACGGGACCCCGGTCCATATTCTCATCATTGTTTACACGCTCATTTACTTTCTTGCTTTTTTACTTTCAGTTGCTATCATTATCATTATCCCTTGTGTTTTGATCCTTTGTAAACAACAAGACCGGAGAGATTGACAGCCTCTCTGAAATTCGTTGGGAGAAAAGTTATTTGTGTCTGTGTGCAGGTCCAGGTGAAGTAAGCAACCCTGAGTTGTGAACGACGCCATTGTTCACTTCACCACCTACTTATCATTGTCGGATTCGTACTGGTCGATCTCAACCTTGGTATCTTCACCAAGGGAAACTTTCCGCTACGCTGCATCTCACCTTACACTTGGGGTAACCAACGAAGGGCGAGAAGCAATTATCATCTCTCGTGTATCAAGAAAATTTGCCGGGGACTTCGAGTGCTAAGATAGGGGAGTTGCACACTACCTTTTACCTTTGCTTTTTAGTCTTGTTAGTTTACCTTTTAGTTTTATCTTTGTGTCCTATATCAAAAATTACAAAAAAATCCGGCACACTTGCTGCTACTATCGGTTCCACTGAAAACACCAAGTTGTGTGAATTTACTAGTCAGAACAACAAAGACTTGATCTTCACTCCTATTTCCACACCTGCCACTTCAACTACCTCTTATGAAATTAAACCTTCTTTGCTAAACCTTGTTATGAGAGATCAATTCTCTGGTGCTGGAGATGATGCTGCTTTACACTTAAATAATTTTGTTGAGTTATGTGATATGCAAAAGTATAAAGAAGTAGAAGGTGATGTTGTTAAGCTCAAGATTTTTTCCTTTCTCTCTAAGAGGAGAAGCTAAAATCTGGTTTCAATCTTTGCCTAGGAATAGCATAGATTCTTGGGATAAGTGCAAAGATGATTTTGGAAGTATTACCCACCTGCTAAAATTATCCAATTGAGAAGTAACATTATGAATTTTAAGCAATTGGATAATGAAAATGTTTCCCAAGCTTGAGAACGTATGAAATCTCTTGTTAAGAAATGCCATACACATGGTTTGACTACCTGGATGGTTATCCAAACTTTTTATGCACGCTTGAACTTTACCTCGCGGAACCTGTTAGATTCGGCCGTGGGAGGAACCTTTATGTCAACTACACTTGGTGCTGCTGTAACGCCCCGACCACTCCCAACCGGTTAACCATCGATTCCATGGACGGTGCGCCTGGGATCTAGACTGTCCTCACAAACCAACACTAGTCTTTTCTGCACACTTTGTCCTCACTCGTGCGCACCCGCGATCAACTTCTCGGTCGGTCACCCATCCCAAGACTTCTCCAAGCCAAGCACGCTTAACCTGGTAGTTCTTTCCTGATGGGCTCCCGAAAAAGAAGGCGCACCTTGTTGATATGAGTAGTCTATCATTCCTATTAAGATCCTGGGCTGTTACAGCTGCCACAAAACTTCTCGATGAGATGATGACCAATTATTCCCAATGGCACACCGAACGCACATCAACAGGTAGGAAGGTAAACTCTGTCAAGGAGATTACCTCCCTAAATGAAAAATTTGACTCAATTATGTCTCTACTTACCAAGCAACCCTCTATTGATCCTCATGATGTTTCTTTAAATTCTTTGGTTGCTCAGGAACAAGTAGATGTGAACTTTATTGCTAGAAATAACTTTAACAACAATACTTATAGGGGCAATTTTGCTAGTAATCCTAGACTGTTTCCATCCAACTATGGGAACAACAACACTTATCCTAGCAACAAGAACCCCACTTATGAACTAGAAAAATATGCTTAGAGACTTTATCACTACAAAAAAAATCCTTCAATAAGAATGTATAAGAGAAATTAGCTAAGTTAGATAATCTCTCTTTGAAGGTAGATAGCTTAGCCCTTGATGTCGAGATGCTAAAAATTAGAACCTCCCTCCTTGAGGAGAGGAAGGCCACTCCTATTAATGTTATCCAATTACGAATCAATGAAAATATTAGGATGATGGCTAAACTTAAAGAAAGATGGGATAGAGAAAAAGAGGAAGAGGATAGAATTAGGAGCCTTGCTACACACCACATAGTTGCTACTATCCAAATTGTTGAGGACACTCAAACTATTAGCACCCAATGTACTCCTGGTCCCATTGGACCTATTAATGGTGATGCTAATACCTCAACCGTAGAAGAAGAAACTCCTATTAACATAGAGGGTTTCAAACAAGTGAGCCTAGATGACACTACTACCACCTTTGATAGTAGTGATATTGATTTTGATAGTTGCACACTCTCATAATTTATTAGCTTGCTACACAAAATGTCTAGAGACCCCCATACTAGCACACTCAATCTTTCCTTCACGGAGAATATCACAAATGCTCTCATCAAAGCTAGGGAGGAGAAGCTTAGGATAGAAGCCTCCATACCTAGGAAGCTAGATGATGGTTGGGACCCTATGATTAAAATTAAATTAAATAACTTCTCTTGCTATGTTTTATGTGACGTTGGAGCTAGTACCTCCTTCATGCCCAAAAGAATGTATCATATGTTTGAATTGAAACCTTTTGATTCTTGTTCTTTAGGTGTTCGTCTTGTTGATTCTTCCGTAAAGAAACCTTTGGGGAAGATCGATGATGTTCTTATCATTGTCAATGACAACTATGTTCCCGTTGATTTTATTATTATGGATATAGAGTGTGAACCTTTATGTCCAATTATTTTGGGACGTCCTTTTCTTTGCACCGTTGGTGCCGTCATTGACACGAAGGAGGGGAATATAAAATTTCAATTCCCTCTCAAAAAGGGGATGGAACACTTCCCTAGAAGTAAAATAAAGTTACCATTTGAGTCTGTTACACGGGCTAGCTATTCTCTTTCTCTTGATAAAACTTGATTCTTCTTTTGCCTTATGCGTAGCTTAAAGGCGTAAAAGAAAGCGCTTGTTGGGAGCCAACCCAAGATGTTTTTACTTCTGTTTTAGTGGTATTGATGATTGTTACTACTGTAGCAACATCATTGTATCTTTATTTTCAAGCTTTGTGCCAAGTTATAGCCTCATATGATAAGGTAAGAAAAAGTTGTGACATGCTGTCCAGAAAACAGATTCTGTCTTCTTGACGGAAAAATATCAGAACAGATCACCAAGTTCATCTTTTTGAGCTGAATTTTTTACACACCATGATCTATACAATTGTGAAACTTTCATATGTTCTGAGTGTTTTGATTTGAGTTGCAGAAGTACCCCGAAAAAAATTCTCCACTACCTGCTGTTCTATTTTTCACAGATTCTGCCACGTTTTTTCCTTTCCTTACTTTTGCAAATCTTAAGCTTGCTTTTTCTTTGCAAAAAACTTTTGGAAATACTGAGAAACAGTAGATCTTCAAGAATATCTTTATATCCAGTAGGGAAAAATTATCTTATTAAGGGTACTAACCTCTCTAATCAGCTTATGATGAGTTATGCATAAATGGAGTTTTCAAGTGTGCGATGGAAGATGATGAAAGAAGATCCGGGAGTGTAAAGCGCTCACTCTTGGGGAGGCCTCCATGCATCCCCAATAAATATTCAAGGAGACTCAAGCGTCTAAGCTTGGGGATGCCCCCTTGCATCCCTGTAAGGCCCGAAATGCGGTACTGTTCCAGATCTAGATGTTTCCATCTAGACCCGGGGACGCAGCACATATCGGTCCCACCGCGACATATGACATAGCCATATGCCCCGGATTTCCAACATGATATCACAACATTACAGATACAAGGAAACAACATCTCATACAATCGGCATACAACTGCCTTAATACAATACAACAGCGGAAGAGACATGTCTGGGTACAGACTACAATCAAATGCCTACTGGCAAAGAGAAAACATCGATCCCATAACCACACGGGTCCAGGCCCTCCGCCGGGATCCGCCTAACTAGTCGTCGTCGAGTCTCCACGTGAAACGTCGATCACCATACCTGTTGTCGATCAAGAACCCTGAAAAGAGTTTGGGGGAAGTATCATGAGTACAGAGGTACACAGCATCCAACTGTAGTGGTCATAAGAAGCCAAGCATTCGGTGAGGAAACGCCTCCAACAAGTCTTGCTATCAGCTACTTACGCAATCATAACACCTATCCTATCCTTGTCCTCCTCTTCGCATCCCGACGAAGAAGAAGCAGTCAAGGCACACACACACACGTTGATCAAGTTATTTAAGATTATCTCAGTTGTTGTTGTCTATGAACAAGGAGTAGGTCTCAAGTCGTCCATAACCGTGGACACGGCTTCTCGAAAAGATTTAACCCTGCAGGGGTGTACCAACTGCCCATTACAAGGCTCCGCACTCACGCCCATCTCTCTCAGTTTCTACCCATGATAGGCAACCATTTTATGATTTACTCCCAAGAGATTCGGAATGACAGGTCCCTCTAACTAACAACGCACAAATCCGGGTGGCCCCCAGTGAGTCGACATCCAACTCAAAAGCCAGCCGCACTCTCGAATATGTTGCCCAAATAGATGTGGACAACCCCCTAGCTCCCTGGGATGGACCAACAAGAGAAACCATGTCTCCGCTGGCCCAAGTTGTTTGAAAACAGCTGGGGCGCCAACAAACACACACACGTTGCAAAAGGTAAAACAAGCTTGGGCCACCACTAGAAATGTTTGAAGCTAGATAGGTAAGAAGAGGGGACCCCACAAAATCCCACATGCGGTTAGGCACGCTCAGTCTTAAAACCAATACCCGGAACTCGAATCCTAGGTGACTCGAATGGAACAAAGCGTCGATGCGGGATAGCCTAGACCTTCCATCCTTCGTCGAATATAGTCAACATTATAATAATCACATCATCAACAACAATATAATAATGCAATAACCCAAACCCAAGGAGTAACAGGGTAACATAGTAGCATTCTAAGCATGCATACTAAGAAGGGGCTGAGCAACGAGCAATAGTAACAAAGCAGTAGAAGGTTTGCTTGGAGGGGACATGGCTGTATCGGTTTGAAAGAGGCTGTAAACATGTGGTAGGATCAAACATTGAACCTAACCTATACTAGCATGCAAACCTCTGGTTGAAATAGAATGGATCATAAGTAATGTATAGTCCTTGCCTGTTGTTAAGCCGGGTTCCGAAGGTGTAGTTGATCGCAAGCTCGCATCGTCTCCGAGAGGTACCCGCGGAAGCACACAAGACGATAAACACTGGAAAGCAATCAACGAGCAAGCATTCTATTACTACGAGGCAAAACACGAGCAAGCATCAACAATAAGGCAACACGAGACATCGCACCTACCGTCGAGAGCGGTTACTAACAGGTTAGTGGAATACACGTCACACACGACGAATACCACACTTTTACGGTGGTTCAAGTTGTTTAGCTACAGGTGATCAACAAAGGTTGTTAACATGGCAACTCAAGAAAGAATGTCATAGCATACAAACATGTCAAGAGGTGAAGCACAAAATAAACTATCTATGCTAGACAATTTAAGTGAGGCACAATCCTAAACATGGCATACACTAAGTGCTGCACAACAATTAAAGGAATTGGTACTATTCTGCCCCAAACCATATTTTAAGTTGTTTAACAGCAGTAAAAAACAGCATAAACACAAATTACACGAAAAACTAATCAAGTTACATATAAGGCACACTCCAAACGGGGTTACGGTTAAAAAGATATAAGCAAAACAAGTTACGGGCATAAATTGCCAACATCACGAAGAACACTTTAGAGCAATGCACAAACAGGATTATGAATGCAAACATGCTCACAAATGATATGAACTAAATTAGAAATGACAAGGAAGGCATGGCAAAAAGAATCATGCAAATAGGCATCATAGATCAAAAGATATTAAGCAAACAACATGGCATCGCAAAGTAACAGACTTAGTGAAAAACAGAGGTGGCTGTCAACAACAGCAGCATAGCAACTTTGGAGCTAAATAACTATATGACCAGTAATGCTAACATGAAGATGCAATACATGAGATGAAAGTAGACATGATGCTTAAAAATATGCAATTGGAATCACTCAATTCCGATAAATGGTCGCGACACACTCGTCGGCCGAAGTTGCAACAAAATAACAGTTTTCAGCACAGCAGCACAATAACATCAGGATCACCACTTTGGAGCAAGATTTAATATAGCTCCAGCACCCAAACATGACAAGTTAAAGCATGGAATTGAATTACACATGATGCTTAACACATAGGAAAAAGAATCAATGCAATAGGCCTCATGGATTTGTTACAATCATCATGCAAAGTTGCAACAAAATAATAACAACAGCACTTAACAGGAAAAAGTAGCAGTTTAACGGCCTGATGCCCACTTCAACGCAGAATTAAACAATCAAGATGACCTCAAACGGAAAAACATTATACATACGAACGCTAGAGCACGCAAAACTGAGCAACTTTCATTTTTGGCGCATCGCGATACGGGCTACGGTTCAACGGGAACTTACAACGCAAAATTAGATCAGCAGTAATTTTTTTCAGGACTTAGAAAAAAAATACAGGGTACTGGAAAAAAAAACAGAGACAATAATAATAAAAAAAAGGGGAGGGGGCGGCCTGGCTCACCTAGTGGGCTCGACCCATCAGGCCAGGGAGGCAGAGGAGGGGCGGCTGGGCCTCGCGGCTGGGCCAAGGGCAGGCCGGCCCACCCGGTTGGCTGCAGCGGTTCCTCCCGCACGGGAACTGGCTGAGCAGGGGCCATGGCGGCCCCGGCCATTCCGGTGGTGCTCCGGCAGGCGATGCGAGCAGGGGAGGCCGGGAGGCGCGGGAACAAGGCGGCTGGGCGCGGATCCGACCGGGAAGGCGCCGACGGAGAGGTGCACGGCGGCGGGGGCAGCTCTCGGACGCGGGATCCGACCGAGCTCGACAGAGCTCCATTAATGGCGTGGTGGCGGATGCGTCCTGGAGAGGGAGAGACGAGGTGAGAGGACAGGAGGAAGGAGAGGGAAGGAGGGCGCGAGGGCGGAGGAGCGGGGTGCGGCGGCTCGCCGGAGCTGGCCAGTGGCGGCGGCCATGGCGCGGCTCAGGAGGAGCGGGCTGGCCACGGCCCGGTTCGGCCCAGCGGCGGCGGTTGGGCCTTGCGGGGCCCGGAACGGGGTGGAGGTTGGTGGGAGGCTACGTGGGGGTGTTGGGAACCCTCCGATCTGGATCTAACGGTCCAGATCGAGCGCAGAGGCTAGGGTTTCGGGGAGAGAGGGATTTGGGGGCAAATTTTGAGCAAAGTGGAGGGGGTGGCTGCAAATTTCACTTAGGGAAACCCTAATTGGGTGTGGGAGGCTGGTGGTCTTTATATAGGCAGGTTGGCTGGCCAGTTGACGCAACCGCCCTCGGTACCCCTCTCGCGTGTCCGGTGATCGCGTTCGTGACCGCCGAGACTCCGTACGGACTCCGATTCTGACGAAATCTCGAACCACGCGCTCAGCGCGTCGAGCCCGTTGGTCGTACCTCACTGCGGTGACATTCCGACAACATTTTTCGGCGCCCCAATAAAATATTCCGTTTATTAAATAAACGGGGTTTTTCGTTCCGTTGGCTGTGGCTGGTCTCGCGCGGTTTTCGCGACGGTGATCGGGTGGAACCCGGTGTCGCAAAGGTCGAGTGTCAGGGTGGCAAGGGTTGGTCTCCGTCCGATACGAGATAAGAGGGGAAAAATTAATCACCGATCGATAAATCGGGGATGCAAACACCGCAAGCAAATCAGATAATCAAATAATTCACACCGAAAACAAAATTTTTAATTTTTCTTAAAACTGGGCTGTTACAATACAACACCACCAACAAGGGATCTCGTCCCGAGATCCAGGAAGATCCGGGGGAGAGGAAAGAGTCGACGATCTTCAACACCACCAACAAGGGACTCTGCTCCATGTCGACGTCGAACTTCGGTCGAGATAAATTTCCGCAGAGAGACGACATCGTCGGAAAAACGAAACCGTCAGTGACAAGAGGAAGAACGATCGCGAAAACCAGATCAAGTGATAGTGATTTTCGACGCAAGTCGCAAAAACACCGGCAAAAGGATGGATGGAAATGGACGATCCAGATGATATCTGAAACCGGAGAAGCTGCAGGTACTACAGGAATTCCCACCTGAGCTCGGAATCGAGACAATACGCTGCAAGCAAGGCATTGTAACGGTTCCGAAACTCCACACACTCGAGATCCTAGAGTTTGAAAGGGGATAAGGCGAGAATAAAACACTTACGACACTTGTCCTGATCAGAGCAAGGATAAGGAGTAAAAAGATTCCTACTCTCCGATAACTAACTTAGTAACTACAAAATAGTTTTTGTCTAGACTCGACTTCGGCCAGAGAAGGGATCCTACGGTCAGTAAGGCTCTGATACCATGTTGTAAGGCCCGATATGCGGTACTGTTCCAGATCTAGATGTTTCCATCTAGACCCAGGGACGAAGCACATATCGGTCCCACCGCGACATATGACATAGCCATATGCCCCGGATTTCCAACATGATATCACAACTTTACAGATACAACGATACAACATCTCATACAATCGGCATACAACTGCCTTAATACAATACAACAACGGAAGAGACATGTCTGGGTACAGACTACAATCAAATGCCTACTGGCAAAGAGAAAAACATCGATCCCATAACCACACGGGTCCAGGCCCTCCGTCGGGATCCGCCTAACTAGTCGTCGTCAAGTCTCCACGTGAAACGTCGATCACCATACTTGTCGTCGATCAAGAACCCTGAAAAGAGTTTGGGGGTAGTATCATGAGTACAGAGGTACTCAGCATCCAACTGTAGTGGTCATATGACCCAGCAAGGACTTCATCAGTCGTCATTCTAGGACAACTAGTAGTTTACGGTAAGGAAGGGGTAAGTGGGGAGGTTGCTGCCGCACTAGCATTTATGAAGTGGCTAACGATCTAGAGAGTAAGATAAGAAGCCAAGCATTCGGTGAGGAAACGCCTCCAACAAGTCTTGCTATCAGCTACTTACGCAATCATAACACCTATCCTATCCTTGTCCTCCTCTTCGCATCCCGACGAAGAAGAAGCAGTCAAGGCACACACACACGTTGATCAAGTTATTTAAGATTATCTCAGTTGTTGTTGTCTATGAACAAGGAGTAGGTCTCAAGTCGTCCATAACCGTGGACACAGCTTCTCGAAAAGATTTAACCCTGCAGGGGTGTACCAACTGCCCATTACAAGGCTCCACACGCACGCCCATCTCTCTCAGTTGCTACCCATGATAGGCAACCATTTTATGATTTAGTCCCAAGAGATCCGGAACGACAGGTCCCTCTAACTAACAACGCACAAATCCGGGTGGCCCCCGGTGAGTCGACATCCAACTCAAAAGCCAGCCGCGCTCTCGAATCGGCCTCTACCGTCTGGACGAGGTCGGATAGGTTGCCCAAACAGATGTGGAAAACTCCCTAGCTCCCTGGGGTGGACCAACAAGAGAAACCATGTCTCCGCTGGCCCAAGTTGTTTGAAAACAGCTGGGGCAGCAACCAACACACACGTTGCAAAAGGTAAAACCAGCTTGGGCCACCACTAGAAATGTTTGAAGCTAGATAGTTAAGAAGAGGGGACCCCATAAAATCCCACACGCGTTTAGGCACGCTCAGTCTTAAAACCAATAACCGGAACTCGGATCCTAGGTGACTTGAATGGAACAAAGCGTCGGGGCGGGATAGCCTAGACCTTCCATCCTTCGTTGAATATAGTCAACATTATAATAATCATATCATCAACAACAATATAATAATGCGATAACCCAAACCCAAGGAGTAATAGGGTAATATCGTAGCATCCTAAGCATGCATACTAAGCAGGGGCTGAGCAACGAGCAATAGTAACATAGCAGTACAAGGTTTGCTAGGAGGGGACATGGCTGTATCAGTTTGAAAGAGGCTGTAAACATGTGGTAGGATCAAACATCGAACCTAACCTATAGTAGCATGCAAACCGCTGGTTGAAATAGAATGGATCATAAGTAATGTATAGTCCTTGCCTGTTGATAAGCCGGGTTACGAAGGTGTAGTTGATCGCAAGCTCGCATCGTCTCCAAGAGGTACCCGCGGAAGCACACAAGACGATAAACACTGGAAAGCAATCAACGAGCAAGCACTCTATTACTACGAGGCAAAACACGAGCAAGCATCAACAAGAAGGCAACACGAGACATTGCACCTACCGTCGAGAGCGGTTACTAACAGGTTAAGTGGAGTACACGTCACACACGACGAATACCGCACGTTTACGGTGGTTCAAGTTGTTTAGCTACAGGTGATCAACAAAGGTTGTTAACATGGCAAATCAATCAAGCATGGCATAGCACACAAAAATGTCAAGACGTGAAGCACAAAATAAACTATCTATGCTAGACAATTTAAGTGAGGCACAATCCTAAAGATGGCATACACTAAGTGCCGCACAACAATTAAAGGAATTGGTACTGTTCTTCCCCAAACCATATTTTAAGTTGGTTAAAAGCAGCAAAAAACAGCATAAAAACAAATTACACGAAAAAATAATCAAGTTACATATAAGGCACACTCCAAACGGAGTTACGGTTAAAAAGATATAAGCAAAACAAGTTACGGGCATAAACTGCCAACATCACGAAGCACACTTTAGAGGAATGCACAAACAGGATAATGAATGCAAACATGCCCACAAATGATATGAACTAAAGTAGACATGACAAGGAAGGTATGTCAAAAAGAATCATGCAAATAGGCATCATAGATCAAAAGATATTAAGCAAACAACATGGCATCGCAAAGTAACAAACTTAGTGAAAAACAGAGGTGGCCGTCAACAACAGCAGCATAGCAACTTTGGAGCTAAATAACTATATGAACAGTAATGCTAACATGAAGATGCAATACATGGGATGAAATTTGACATGATGCTTAAAAATATGCAATTGGAATCACTCAATTCCGATAAACGGTCGCGACACACTCGTCGGTCGAAGTTGCAACAAAATAACAGTTTTCAGCACAGCAGCACAATAACATCAGGATCACCACTTTGGAGCAAGATTTAATATAGCTACAACACCCAAACATGACAAGTTAAAGCATGGAATTTAATTACACATGATGCTTAACACATAGGAAAAAGAATCAATGCAATAGGCCTCATGGATTTGTTACAATCATCATGCAAAGTTGCAACAAAATAATAACAGCAGCACTTAACAGGAAAAAGTAGCAGTTTAACAGCCTGATGCCCACTTCAACGCAGAATTACACAATCAAGATGACCTCAAACGGAAAAACTTTCTACATACGAACGCTAGAGCACGCAAAACTGAGGAACTTTCATTTTTGGCGCATCATGATACGGGCTACGGTTCAACGGGAAATTACAACGCAAAAACAGATCAGCAGCAATTTTTTTCAGGACTTAGAAAAAAAATACAGGGTGCTGGAAAAAAATACAATAATAATAAAAAAAAGGGGAGGGGGCGGCCTAGCTCACCTAGTGGGCTCGGCCCATCAGGCCGGGGAGGCAGAGGAGGGGCGGCTGGGCCTCGGGGCTGGGCCAAGGGCAGGCCGACCCACCCGGTTGGCTGCAGCGGTTCCTCCCGCACGGGAACTGGCTGAGAAGGGGCCATGGCGGCGCCGGCCATTCCGGTGGTGCTCCGGCAGGCGAGGCGAGAAGGGGAGGCCGGGAGGCGCGGGAACGAGGCGGCTGGGCGCGGATCCGGCCGGGAGGGCGCCAGCGGAGAGGTGCACGGCGGTGGGGGCAGCTCTCGGGCGAGGGATCCGACCGAGCTCGAGAGAGCTCCATTAATGGCGTGGTGCCGACTGCGTCCTGGAGAGGGAGAGATGAGGTGAGAGGACAGGGGGAAGGAGAGGGAAGGAGGGCGCGAGGGAGGAGGTTGGTCCTTGCGGGGCGGCGGCGGTTGGGCCTTGCGGGGCCCGGAACGGGGTGTAGGTTGGTGGGAGGCTACATGTGGGTGTTGGGAACCCTCCGATCTGGATCTAACGGTCCAGACCGAGGGCAGAGGCTAGGGTTTCGGGGAGAGAGGGGTTTGGGGGCAAATTTTAAGCAAAGTGGAGGGGGGTGGCTGCAAATTTCACTTAGGGAAACCCTAATTGGGTGTGGGAGTCTGGTGGTCTTTATATAGGCAGGTTGGTTGGCCAGTTGATGCAAACGCCCTCGGTACCCCTCTCGCGTGTCCGGTGATCGCGTTCGTGACCGCCGAGACTCCGTACGGACTCCGATTCCGACGAAATCTCGAACCACGCGCTCAGCGCGTCGAGCCCGTTGATCGTACCTCACTGTGGTGACATTCCGACAACATTTTTCGGTGCCCCAATAAAATAATCCGTTTATTAAATAAACGGGGTTTTTCGTTTCGTTGGTTGCGGCTGGTCTCGCGCGGTTTTCGCGACGGTGATCGGGTGAAACCCGGTGTCGCAAAGGTCGAGTGTCAGGGTGGCAAGGGTCGGTCTCCGTCCGATACGAGATAAGAGGGGAAAAAGTAATCGACGATCGATAAATCGGGGATGCAAACACCGCAAACAAATCAGACAATCAAACAATTCACACCGAAAACAAATTTTTTAATTTTTCTGAAAACTGGGCTGTTACAATCCCCTTCTCCATCAACAATCATCAGTTCGTCCTTCGTCTAACTATATTTTTATAACTTCATGCGTTATGTGCTATGCTTGGAGCCTCTCGCTCTTAGGTTTTATTTTTAGATTTCTTTAGCTTTGCTTGATGTTCATAAAAAGTTAGACCCCAGCTTACTTTGTGTGGGAGAGAAACATGCTCCACTCCAATCTAGAACACATCATAGAATTTTGCATGCTTATATTTCTACTGTTGTGTGTTCTTTATCTTTTCGTAGCTACTTCCATGTTTAGTTTTAGTCTTGTTTTGTCTTTAGCAAGAGCCCTGGCTTTTGTTTAGTTTGTTGCTGGAACTCTCTTTAGTTTTTCATGTTTATCTTGTTAAGAGAGTTGGCTGTTGCACTGAGTTGTGTCTTGTCTTGAAAGTAGGTAATTGAGGTTGCTATTTAATTTTAGTAGTAACTTGCAATAGTTTTGAGGTATTGTTGTGAGTAATGTTTGAACTTTCGGTGTCAAGAGCTCTAGCCTATTAGTGATAGGTGTCGTATTTTGGGAAATCCGTGTTTATTTTCAAAACCTACAAAACTAGTTGAGAACTCTAGCTACTAGATGGATCGCTAATCTTTGGAGGGACCGGATATTAGAGTACACTCACGTACCATGAGTCGAGGATGCGCAAGGATAACCAAACCCCCATACACTCCTCCTCGGGGTACTTGTATCTTTGTGAACCTCCTTATTAGATTGAGAGTTACCGATAATAAGTGCATGACTTCTTCGGACTAATGTAAGTATTGAAAGTTTACACTTCAACCACCTCATAATTTCTAGCCTCTCCCGTGCCGTGCATTGCCTTCTTCTCACTCCGAGAGTTGGCGTCCACCTTCGCCGGTACATCCAAACCCTTGGCATGATACATTCTATCATCATAAACCTCCTTACATCTTTCCTCAAAACAGCCACCATACCTACCTATCAAGGAATTTCAATAGACTTTCTGAGATATATTGCCATGCAACTTCCACCTCTTCATGACATGATCTCCATGTCATACATGTTCCTGCTACACTGGCAGAGGCATACATTTCATACATCATGATATCTACATCATCTTTATGATTTGAGTACCTTGTAAAGTGTGAAAGATCTTCTATACCCTCTTGTAAAATAGAGTATTGCCCTTAAGTAAGGAAAAGATCCCAAAGTGGAAAAAATAAAAGATCCCAAAGAGGGAAAATGAGAGTTAAATAGAAAGAGCCATTGAGGCCACCAAAAAAATACAAAAAAAGAGAGAAAGGGGCAACACTACTATCCTTTTGAAAGATCCACACTAGTACTCCCTCTTATCCTTGTACTCCATAGAGATGATGATTCATGCATGTAGCTATGTGGGGACCTTCACACTATAGAACTTGGCTTGCATATTCCAAGGATAAGCCTCCTCAAAAAGATCTCTAGGTCTTCATGAGCGAGAAAGTTGGATGCACCCCCACTAGTTTCATTGGAGAGCTTTTCTTAACTCATATGTGCATCCGTTGCAAGGCAATCCCTACTCCTCACATCATATCTATCATTTGGCCTTCTCGCCTATGATTGTACTCTTTGATGTGAGCCTTTTTCACCCTTTTTGTCTTCCTCCTCCACCATATTTCTCTCTTTGCCATCCTAAGTGTCAACTCTCGTGCTTTGCATGAGTTCTCAAAATATCAAAAAGGAGTGGATCAAATTGACTTGTACCTGGCTAGTGGTCTGGGGACGAATCAAGATAAGATTCCAAAGAAGACCAAGTGTGAAACTTTAGTAGATTGAGTTATCAAGAAAAATACCTTTTTCTTGTATTCCCTATCCTTCTTCTTGCACGCAAACACCAATTGGAGACATTCGAGTCACGGACAGCGAGAGCTCTGGCACCTAATGTTCTTTAGTTGCTTGTTTCAATGCTAATATAAACTCTTGCATGTTATGACTTCAATTGAATCACATACCTTGATTGCTTTACTTTTCAAAGTTCTTATATGGTTGCTAGCATGTCACCACAGAAATTATGCTTGTTGTCATTTACCTACTCGAGGACGAGCAAGAATTAATCTTGGGGATATAGATACACTTTCATACACTTTTGATCATATTTGGACTCAGTGCACCACAGTGCCAGTTCCTGTTTTTTGCTGTTTTTCTATGCCAGGTTTCCCCCATATTAAAAGTGCTCCAAAAATTCGGGAAAAATCGGATAAAAAACAAGCGCAACGGAAGCTTCCTGAACCCCGAAGGAGGGCCGATGGGACACCACCAGGGACCCAGAAGGCCACCTGGCGAGGCCTAGGGTCCGTCCGCGCCAGGGGGGCGCCTGGACTCCTGGTGGCCCCCCTAGCTGCCCCCTTCGCCTATTTATTTCCCGTGACATGAAACTTCCGAAGAGAGAACCCTTTTTCGCGATCTCGCGTCTGTTCCGCCGCCTCCGCGCTTCCAAGATCGGGAGCGCTAGCAGACTTCTTCCCGGCACTCTGCCGGAGGGAGGATCGACCTCCGGGAGCTTCCCCTCCACCATGGACGCTTCCCGGATGTGCCGTGAGTAGTTTCCTTTGGACCATGGGTCTATGATCAGTAGCTATGTGATGTTCTTCTCCCCTCTTTATTCTTCATGGTTTAGACCTCATGAGCTTCCCTACATGATCGAGGCACATATGTAATCTTTCTGCTATTGCTATGCTGAGTTTGATGGGATCTGATGGATTATGAGATTAATTTCAGAATTTGATAGAGTAATATATTTGGTTCTTATCTTTTATATTTTTGTTCTTAAGTAATTCTTGCATGTTCTCCATTGCTGTTTATTGGCTTGGCCAAGTAGTAGGTAGTAACTCCAAGAGGGAACGTTATAATCGATTGTGGGTTCATGCCCCCTGATGGCACGCTTGAGTGACAGAAACATGAGTCTAGGGGATGTGCTGTTGCCACAAGGGGGAAAATAATGGTGCTTGTAACCGCGGTTGCATGGATTGTTTACTTTACGCAAAGTTCTTTTTAATGAAGTTGTCTGTTGTTGCGGGTTTACACTTTGGGTGGGGCTCGCAACTTAATACCAGCGAGATGTTCTGGATAGATATCTCAAGGTGGATGATTAGTAGTAGATGCAGTTGGATTTCGGCCTACTTATTTTGGCGTACTGCCCATGCTTTTGAGCCTCTTCCTTTTTTTTTACTCCTTCTTTCCTTGAAACAGAGCGACTCGAGGCGCGGGAAGCGGGCAAGGAGGAGAGCAGGGTTGGTGCCAGCGGCAGCAGACGAGCGACGCGGCCTCGCGGTCGCGCGGGCCGTCCACGAATCCTATGACGCGGTGCAGCGCTTCGTCGGGGACGCCGCAACAGAAGCTGAGGATGCGGGTGAGCCGCCGCGATTCCGGCCACTCCCCGCCCATCGGGATCGAGCAAGGCGGGTCGGCCGTTGGCTGCATTCTAAGCCACGGTAAAAATTCAAACTTTGGGAAAGTTCATTCGAGGGAGGGAGGGAGGTGGCGACACGGGTGAGGGAGGGGCGGGGAAGTGCGTGGTCATCGGAGGGAGGCGACAACGTGGATCAGAGGAGATATGGGGAGGAGAGGGGGATTGGACTGAGAGGAACGAGAGTGAATGAGAAGAATAAGAGATGCGGAGGGGTATAACGGGAAAAGGGAGAAGTTCTGTAACGTGGCTGAATTTGTACGCTGGCGTGAAAACGTCGTATATTTTGGGACGGAGGGAGTAGCATAGTTAACATTGCGGTGCGTTTATAATCCTGTCAATTGCCCATCTGTAATTTGTTTACCTCGCATATCAATTTTATCGTCTTTTGGGAGAGAGACATCACTAGTGAACATCATGGGAGCCCGGTCCATATTCTCAGCATTGTTTACACGCTCATTTACTGTCTTGGTTTTTTACTTTCAGTTGCTATCATTATCATTATCCCTTGTGTTTTGATCCTTTGTAAACAACAAGACCGAAGATATTTACAACCTCTCTGAACTTCGTTGGGAGCAAAGTTATTTGTGTCTGTGTGCAGGTCCAGGCGACGGAAGCAACCCTGAGTTGTGAACATCGTCATTGTTCACTTCACCACCTACTTATCATTGTCGGAGTCCAACTGGTCGATCTCAACCTTGGTATCTTCACCAAGGGAAACTTGCCACTATGTTGCATCTCACCTTCCACTTGGGGTAACCAACGAAGGGCGAGAAGCAATTATCATCTCTCGCGTATCAGTTCCCGAGGGTGACCGGAAGCGAAATATTCCCAAGGGGTTGGACCTCCCTCCCACTGACTCCGCAGAAGGAGGTGGACGGGGGGAGGCGGCTTCTCAGAATCTGCATCTTCTCGAAGGCGCAGGAGGACAGTAGGTTGATGATGGACCCGCTATCGTACATCATCTTGCTGACCTTGATGTTGTTGATCGTCGGGGAAAGGATCGTGGGCGGCAGGCCATCATTGTCATCTAGAAGGGTAGCATGGTGGTCGCTGACGTCCACCACTAGAGGGACGTTGGCCCAACGGGAGGCCCTGGGGCCTTCTGGTGTGGACTGTACCGCGAGAACTTGTCTCAATGCTTTGTGGTATTGGCGGTTGGAGGCGAGCGCGGACCCTCCTCCGTGGATGTAACCGACAAAATCCACAGCAGCTTGAAAGTCGTCACCTGCGTCACCTCCGGATTCGTCCTCTCAAGAAACGTCGTCGCCGTGATGCGGCGTCTTTGGCTTGCCCCTGTTCTGGTAGCTGCGTCGGCCCCCGCGTTGGGAACCTCCGCCTCATTGAGCCTTCATTTTGGTGTCCTTCTTGGATTAGAAGGCCACCATATCTTCTTGGAGCTTGATGATGGAGCGGCACTTGGACAGGCCGTGCCTGTTGGTCTTGTGTATCTTGCAGTAGGGGCGATGGGGTGGTGTCCCCGGCGGCAACCACAACGTCGACGGAGGGTGGTTGTAGAGCGGCCCCAGTCCCTTCCGTGGTGAACACGGCTCAGTGTACGCGCTTGCAGGCCCCGGGCTCTCCGGAAGGGTGGTTTGTCCCAGAAGGAGCCCAAGCCGTAGGGCGTCTCTCGATATCTCGATTAACAGGCAGGACCGCCTCCTCGATGCGGTCGACCTTGTCGGCCATCTCGAAGAGGGTGGTGATAGTCTTGATAGACTAGGTACTCATCTTCTCCAACATGCGGGGGTTATTGATGTTGGCATGAAAGGTAGCGATGATAGAGGCCTGATGCGTGTCGAGGATGCAATGCTGAATCTAGGTGAATCCTTGGACGAACTTCCGGAGAGGTTCGCCATCCTTCTGCACTACTCGGCATAAGTCATAGACAGTTTTTGGAGATTGGACCCCTCTGGTAAACACACCAATAAATTTTTCGCAGGTTGCGCCCATGAGCTGATGGAGTTGGCCGGGAGATGCATCATCCACCAGCGAACATTGTCCTTGAGCTTCATGGGGAAGTAGGTGGCCTTCGCTTTGTTGTATCCCCCCCGCGATCTCCATAGCAGTGCTGTACATGAAGATGAATTCGTTGGGGTCTGTTTTTCCTTCATTCGGAAGTGGGCCATCTATCCGGAACTTCTTGGGCCACTAGATGTTGCGGAGATATTGGGTGAAGGCTACGCACACGGTGCTGTAGTCACTTTCACCGGCAAGGATCCCCTCCCGGACAGCATCGATGGGAGGAACCCGGGCGTCGGAACACTGGCGAGTTTTTTTCTGCCTAATGATGGTGGTTCGAGCGTCTTCATGGAGGCGATCCTCCAGGCGAGTACGCTGATCCGGGGATCCATGGTGCCCGGTGGACGCCACAAGATTTGCGCCATGAGATCTGGCCCGTCGAGGAGCGGTCTGGCGGACAGCGGGGTCGCGGCAACGCTCATCTCGGGGATGGTCTTGTTGACGCCCATGCTGGGGGGAGTGCACAGTGCGCTCCTGCCCTCGGGCGGAAGCGTTTGGGAGCATGGTCGGGCCCATGCGTTGCCGAGATGGCACAGGGACGCGATGATCGAGCTCCGTTTGCTTCTGCATGGACCACGCGGAGAGCTGGATGATGGTGAGCCTCCAGGTCCAACCGATCGTCGGAAGGTAGAAACTGGATGAGTGATCTGACTTGTGCCAGTGCCTCCGTGGGAGTACGCAACCCGTCGGGAGTGGGAATACGCGGAGTCCCGCTGCTCCAGTCAGGTGTTCGGCCCCGGCTCGGCTCCAGTGCCGCAACTCCTGGGCGTGCGGGGGAGCGACGAGAGGGTCTGGTGCCGTTGGTTGATGGATGACTGCCAGGGGCGTCATTTCTTCGGGTGGTCTGTCAGGATGGGTCTCCTGCTTCTCGGCTGTCATCTGAGCGCGGTGTGCTGACGAGTCTTATGGCAAGGTTGGGGATGCCGCGGGGCCACCTGCCCCGCGTTCCTCATTGCCCTCTGGGTGTGATGGGCCGCCGGCAGGACGCGCTCCCTCCGAGGAAGTCTTGGCTCCTCTCGTCCGCTGGGAGAATGATCGCTCTGTGCTCGGTGATGGGAGAGCATTTCCAAGGTGGAAATCCCCAATCGATCTCGTGCTGAGGGTGATCTCCCGTGTGTCGTGGGGTCGACATCGTGAGATCGGCTTGGTGACGAAGAACCTCAGATGACGTGCGTGCGGCGCCCTCCTTCTAGTGCCAGATGTCGGGGGTAGGATCCCCCAGGTGATACGAATCCAGGATTCGCACGCGAAACACAATGAGATCCACCGTCGCTGGGACACGCTGGGTTTTACCCAGGTTCGAGCCGTCAGGAGACTAAAAGCCCTACTCCTGCTTGTCTGAATTGATAGGCGGGATTCTACAAGTGAGGGGGATCTTCTGAGATGGATATGAGCTTTTTGTAGGGTAGATGGGTGTTGATGTTCGATGATCATGTCTAGCAGCTTCAACCTCCCTTTTATAGCTCAAGGGGGTGACCACATGTGGCCACAGATGGTGTCGATCTTCTATTGGATCCTGGGGCGACGGGTGTCACCGCAACGCTTATTCCAGGAAGTGCTCGTGGAGGGGCGCGGTCGATCCTGCTGAGCGGGCGCGCGAGGCCTCAACACGTACGAGGAATGGAAGTTGGGGGGCGGCACATTGAATGATTTTTGGAAAGTTCTGCATGAGGTGGGACCGTCTTGTCCCCTCCGCACCGATTAAGGGACAAAGCGGTTTTGTCTTCTCTGGAACCCTGCTGCGTGGATCTCCTTTCTGGCAGTGTCTTGAGCGTACGACGGGACGTGTGCTTGGCGAGTCGGTGCAGCTTTCCAGGATGGTGGAGCAAACTCCTGCTCCCCGACAAAAGGTCAGACAGATTGTGGCTGAAATGTGCAAGACTCACAATGCTGCCCTCGTCGAGAGACAATATCGAAAGAGAAAGTCTCCCGATATAGATGCTACCAATTCATATGGGCGTGGGACGCCAGAGATGTCAAAGAAGAAGTCTTCTAATGTCGAATTTGCACTAGCTCGACAAGTTACACTCCCTTCCCAAGAACCAACTCCACCCAAGGCACCAACTCCTCCCCGACAATCAACTCCCCCAGATCTCAATCACCACCTCGTGCTCCCTCGCCACCCCAACAAGTCACTCCAACTCCAACTCCAACACCAACTGCTCAACAAGAAGCTCAGCCAAGCACTCCAGTTGTGATCGATCAAAATGCTCTGATCGAGAAAGAAGCTTCTGCTCCACCTCCCACAGCTGAAAAGGAATTTTCCTCTGCCCGCACTGATGATGAGGAGGGAGATGTGGATGTCACCATAGTTTTCCCTCACCGCAATGGATCGCCTGTAACTGATTAAGGCGATGCCGAAGAATATGTATCTGGAGACAAAAGCTCTGAAGGAAACTCTTCATCCTCCTCTACTTCATCAAATGAAGAGATGGTGGATGTTGGAGAGAAACTAGACGCTGATCTTGAGGCCATGGAAACTAAAGAGGCCGACGAAGTACAGAATGCCAACGAAGTATATTCCATTGAAGAAAAATCCGAGGAAATTCCTCCTCCTGCAGCTGCTCCCGCACAGGATGTTGTTAATGTCCCATCTTTACAACCTCGTGTTGATGTCCCTAACCTGCAGTTTCCAGATAGTGTCGCAGATGAATTCCTCGTCGATGACTTGCTGCATTCAGATCATCCCAGAGAAATGTTGCCTTTGTTCCACTCTGATGTTCCTCGAGGAGGTCCTATCTTGAAGAGGAGAGAACACAAGCCATACTTCTTCGGGCCAAATCATTATGATTGTCCAAGGATGCTTATTCCCTTCGGTTCTGGACCCAAGAAAAGCCGTATATTATTCAAGACGCAAATTTTTTAAAGCACCACTATCTGGACATGCCTTTGGTGTATGCAACAACTTGTTTCGAGAACATTGCCGAAACAATTGATGGACTTCATCCGCATAGAATGTTTGCTCTTGGCACTGGCTTCAATCCAGGGCTTATCAAACAGTTCTATGCCACATTATATGTCACTGGAGATCATACTCGCCCGAGCACTTGGAAGGTTGATTTCATGATCCAATGCCAAGTTTTTCACATGATTGTCAATGAATTTCCGGTAGTGATAAATTTGCCTCATTTCTAAGGATTACCGCACAAGCTACAAGATCTTCCAGCAATGACTCTAGCTGAATTTTCTACGCTGATGGACCCGGATGTTGTAGGAGATAATTACCCAGAAGAACCCAAGTCGAAGCATTTGATCTTCGAACCTAAAGCTTGGTTCTATATTATGTTGAAGACTTTGATGCCAATGCTGGATGGTTACGATGATTTTGTCATTCCCAATGTGGTGCAACTTGCTATAATGAAGTTAGTCAATGGACTTCCATTCGATTTTTAGGAGTACTTTATTCGCACCATGGTGTCATGTGCAGATGATCATATTTCTCGCAAGCCCTTTGCACCGTGGCTCATGGCTATCTACAATGACTCTCGGGACGTGCCATTACGCAACTATTTTTTCCAAGATCTTCACTACACCTATCAGGGAAGTTTTGCAGGTTGTACTCGACCCAACGATCCTTTTGCTGAGCACACTGGAATAAGGGCTCATGTGACCGAATGAAACATTCGTTCGAAGTTTATCAAACCAGTTCATCACATGGAGATTTCCCTTCGAACTCAACAGATGTTCAAACACCACATCGACCAATATCTTGTGCAGAAGCTAAAGATGACGAATGAAATCAATCACCTTCGGAACATCACAATGAACAACAATCAACTTCTTTGAGAATGCCTTTGCAGGGACTGGAAAGGACTCAAGAAATTCAATTCTCTCGGTCAGTTGCAGCGCTGTGGATTCGAAGAACATCCTCCTCATATACAAAGGCACTGGAAAAATGATGGGTAGATCGACCAAATTCCAACATTCCTATGTTGCCGAAGAATAGAGATGTTCTCTGCATGGACGACTATTATCACATCACTCTAGATGTTGTCTCCTCCGACTCCAATCTCGAAGAAGAACGATGTACAGCGAGAGTGTACTCTCCACTTCCTCGAAGCCCCAAGACTCCTCTGGAATATTAGCTCGATTCTTCTGGTGATCATCATTCCTTCCGCAGGAATATTACTCCTCGTGGTGGTCGCCCCTACCTACTTCTTCCTTAGACTACAAGGCCATGTGCTTCACCGCACGGGGAAACTTCTCGATGTCGTTGCCGTTCAATCGAGTAGAAAATATTTCAACCCCATCTCAAACTTCTTGTTCAATTATTGACAAAAAGGGGGAGAATGTGCTGCATTGAAGAAATAGTTTGCCAACGGGGTTAAGGGATTTGAACTTTGAACCTTGAGTTTTTGAGTAGTTTCAACAAACATCCGATTCTTATTCGATCTAGTTGTAACTAACTCTCAGTAGGTATGTGAACTGCTACCTTATCGTAAGATATCTTTCTTCTATGCTTGCAATACATAACCTTCTTCCAGGAATTTATCTATCACATAAGTTCACAGGTCATTCGAGGAGATTGCATATTTATAATTGGAAACTCTCTGGATTGCAATCTTGCTCTCTAAGATATTGGTGTTTTCCCTCGACTCATTTCTTATCAAATATGCACTTCACTGAAAACTTTCAACTTTCATGAATTCATCAAGGGGGAGTATATCATCTATCTTAGCACTGGTTTATCATCGAAAACTCAAAACCTTTCAATATTTATCGATGCCTATTTTTTCAACAATCGTCCAAAAAAGGGGGAGATTGTAAGAGCAAGTTTTGCCCCCGTAGGTTTTGGAAGTAGAGGAACTAATATTGTTTTTGAGTATAAACAGATATCTAGGTTCCTGAAGAATGGACTTTGCTTGTAGAAGGTCGAAGGACAACTGTAAAATCCTGGTTCTTGGCCCTTTGATTTGCAAAACCTTTTGCTGATTTCTGAAAATTTGAATTTCATTTGCCGGGTGTTTTGCAACTCTTTTGGCCTTGATCACTTCGACCTAAATT
This sequence comes from Bromus sterilis, assembly GCA_950022295.1. Classification (NCBI taxonomy): domain Eukaryota; kingdom Viridiplantae; phylum Streptophyta; class Magnoliopsida; order Poales; family Poaceae; genus Bromus; species Bromus sterilis. The sequence continues at coordinate 242,364,080 of OX465595.1, read as the reverse complement.
TTTCCATAGGCCAAGTGACCTTAAAACCCTTCTCCTTCATGTCCTAGATCAAGCTTTGACCCCTTGCCACATTTTTATCTCACAAGATATTCTTTTTCATTCAAGGAATAACCCTTTCCCCCCATGTTTTTTGAAGCCATCACCTTGTCTGGTTGTCCAAATGATTCAAAAAAATTTGTGCTGGACTATGGGATCATGCCTCATGAATCTATGGAGAAAGACCAGCAAGTACAATACAAATTTTCTGCTGTAGAAAATCATTTCCATTTCTGGACAAAGGAGCACTTTTTGAAGGAAGTACCCTGTACACTGGTCAATTGGCTCTGAAATTTTTACCACTTGAGCACCTTCCTAAACCATGCATGCACAAAAAAATCCAGCTCAAAACTCCCAGCCAATCAACCTCCACAAAATCCCAAAGTTTCCTGCAGAAACCCCTTTTTGAAGCTAGCATCCACATGTGACCTCCCCTAGTGACTCCAAGCCCCCAGGTGCACTTCTGGACGTTGCCTACGTGCCAAGGACATGCTTGGAAAGCCGTGTCTGCACCCAGCGCACGCGTGCACAGGGTGAGCACGCGCTCTGCCAGCCATAGGCGTGCCCTGGCCGTGGCCGAGACATTGCCATCAGGGGCACTTCTCGCCCGGCGAGCCCGCAACCGCACCTCCATGTTCGTAGCTCCCCCATCACCCCTGTGTGCCACCTGTCCTCGCCCAAAGCCGCACCACTCACCGGAGGCCTCACCGTCGCCGCCACTGTTCGACAGAGCGCACGCGTGACGACCACTGTGGAGAGCACGCCCCCGCGTTGCCCACGTTTGTTTCTGCGCGTCGCTAGCATCGCCGCACCACAGCTTGCCACCTGCCCCCAGCAAAGCCACGCCGCCCACTGCCTAGATCGGCGTTTCAGAGCCGCCGCAGAGACCTTTGCCGATGTGACCCGTGCCCCATCGATATAGAGCCTCGGGAGCCGCTCGCACGGGTGCTAGGTCACCTCCAGAAGGTCCTCGACACGCTGGAGCAGCTCGATCTTATCCCCTCCCCCGCACTGCTCTGAATTTTTCTGCACGGCGGCGCCCTCCACGGAATCTTGTCTCCCCCTATAAAAACCTGCCCCCGCTTCGCTGCTGAGCATCGCAACCACCCCCACTCCACTTCAATTGAGCACGAAGCCCAGCAAACCCCGCCGGGGAGGCCCTAAGTAGTGGCCCTCACCGGAGCCCCGCCGTGAGATCGGCACCGTGGCCAGCCACCTCCGGTGCTCCCCTAGCCCCGCACTTGTTTCCCCTAGCCTCTCTTGGCTCTGGTGATCCTAACGTTATGCTCGCCAGTGGAATCCGTGCAATAATCCCCGACCCCGACGAGCACCTCCGCCGACCGTAGCTGGAGACGAAGCTAGCCATGCCGTCCAGTCGCCATTCAACGTGTTCTGGGGACGTGCGTACTCTCCGTAAGCTCCTCTATCCACTGGTGCTATCCCTCGTCGCCGGTAGGCCTCGTCCACGACGAACTTCCTTGCTAGAGCCGTCGGGTCCAGTTCCCACCTCTCTCTCACTCAAACCTGACAGGGCTGGCCCACTGTCAGCCACCCAGGACAGCCCGAAAGGCTACCAAGTGGAGGCTTATTCTCCAGAAAACTTCTTCGACTTGGTCTGTTCTGGATATTTTCTAGAAATTCTTTTAAATCATTTTAAATGAATATTTTGACCCAACTTTGACCACTAATATCTCCTAAACCACAAGGCAAATGACTTGATTCTTTTTGCTAAAGTTTTTTCTTGGTCTCCTATTTAAGTTGGCAAAGTTTGGTGATTTTCCGTTCTGTCTAGGTATGATGGACAGAATCAATGTTCATTTGACTTATTTTTGTTTTTCCATTTGAAATTATTTTCAGAGGACCACAACTTGCTTGCTGAAAACCAGGAGTTCAGTGACACTCCACTTGACCAAGGCAAGCCACAACATTCTTGTCATGAGGGTCTTGAATTTCTACATGATGCTTTGCTCATTTGAATTAAATTTGCTTTGAATTTAATTGCTAATTAAATGAATTATGCTATGTGAATTTGATGTGATATAACCATGACATGTTCTCTGGTCATTTACATGCTTGTTTGAGCTCATGACATATTCATGTTAATTCCATCATGATTCATGCTAGTATTTCATGCATGTTGATCCCATATAAGTTTTGATGACCATGCCCCGATGAATCCACCGCCGTTTGTTGAGGCCACCGGCAACTAGCCGGAGAGATTAGGCCTAACCACCCCTAACCCCCCCTTAAAGACACTGACAGTGGGCCCCTGGCCCTAATTAAACCCCCTCAGTTTTTATTAAATAGAGATTAATCCATGGGCCACTGACATGTTGGCCCCACATGTCAGCCCCCCCCCCACACCAGCATGACCTCATGCTGATGCCATAATCCTTTTTTCTATTTAAATTAAATCAGAGAAAATCCAGAAAACCGGTTGAAACTTTGGAAAATCATAATTAATTCATACTAACTCCAAATTGGACATATAATATATGTTAAATTATCAGAAAAATGCAAGGATTCTGAATATGGACTTTGTTTTCATGTTTGACCAATTTTAATTGGGTGAACAGAAGTAAATGTGCATATGGAGTTTATTTGAATTCAAATTTGGAGTGAATTTTCAAATGACTTTGCAACCCACTTCTTTTTAATGGAATTGTCCACACATTGAAACAATGAACATCACATCATAACATTGATCATGTGTTTGAGCATTGCATTTATATTTATCCCTTGTTTGCCATGTTTGCTCGATAGAAGTGGAGCCGGAACCGGAGGCCATCCCCTTCGTTGAAGACACTGTGTATGAACCTCGTCAGCAAGGCAAGCAAACCCCCATTGATTATGTCGATAAAATCCCACTTCCCTCTCAGTCTCGCTTATGCATTGTTTAGGATGATCACCATGATAACGTTTCTACCGCATAGTTGAATCCATTCCTTTGCATGACCTATCATTTGTCACAGTAGTAAGAAAACCACAATCCTAGCAGATGTAGGAGTTGATTGATATCATGTGGCCCCTGCAACTGTTACAACTTATTGCGTGCTTAGAGTTACAATAGGGTTACTATTTTGTGAGTCGGGATGGTAGTGATCATGATGATGATGGTGGAAATGTGTTGGTGAATCTACTCTAATACAAGGTGAACGATGAGAGGTTGTGTAGGAGTACACAGTGGGTTGTCTCGTTGAACACTGCCCTAAGTCTGAGTTCTTGTGTGGTGATCCAAGATAAAGAGTAAAACCACACATTGGGCTCATTGACCCCTCTCAACCTACTAAGTCATCCATTCGATGTCCAGATGTCGCAGTAGTTCGGAGTTCTGGTTGGCTTGTGGCCTGGTTGCTAAGTGAGAGAACGGCTCAACCGAGACCGGCTTATGCACCACACACACATCATCTGGGTTCACTTCGGTAAACTGGCCGGGTTCACGATAGTGGAAACCAACCTAGGTAGGCGGCTTTCTTGGACTAGATCGGCTATGAGGTAACAGTTGTGGTGAGCATCCTCGCCGACACCCCTTGAATGGTGTTGATACGTCCAACACGTATCTCTAATTTCTGCTTGCTCCATGCATGTTTTGTGTGATATTGCTATGATCTAGATATACTTTCATACACTTTTGATCATATTTGGACTAACCTATTAACTCAGTGCACCCCAGTGCCAGTTCCTGTTTTCTGCTGTTTTTCTATTTCAGTTTTCCCCCATATAAAAAGTGCGCTAAGGGGGGGGGGCGCCTGGGGCCCCTGGTCCACCTCTGGATCCCCCTTTGCCTATTTATTATCCGTCACGGGGAAACTCTGAAGACAGAACCCTGTTTTGCAAACTCGCCTCTGTTCTGCCGCCTCCGCGTTTCCGAGATCGGGAGCACCAGAAGACCTCTTCCCAGCACCCTGTTGGAGGGAGGATTGACCTCCGGGAGTCTCCTCTCCACCATGGATGCTCCCCGGATGTCTCGTGAGTAGTTTCTTTGGACCATGGGTCCGTGATCAGTAGCTATGTGATGTTCTCCTCCCCTCTTTGTTCTTCATGGTTTAGACCTCGTGAGCTACCCTACATGATCGAGGCACTTTTGTAATATTTCTGCTATTGCTATGCTGAGTTTGTTGGGATCTGATGGATTTTGAGATTATGTTCAGATTGTGATAGAGTAATATATTTGGTTTTTATCTCTTATATTTTTGTTCCTAAGTAATTCTTGCATGTTCTCCGTTGCTTTTTATTGCTTTGGCCAAGTAGTAGGTAGTGACTCCAAGAGGGTACGTTGTGCTCGATTGTGGGTTCATGCCCCCCGATGACACGCTTGAGAGACAGAAACATGAGTCTAGGGGATGTGCTGTTGCCACAAGGGGGAAAACAACGGTGCTTGTAACCGCGGTTGCAAGGATTGTTTACTTTACGCAAAGTTCTTTTTAATGCAGTTGTCTGTTGCTTTGGGTTTACACTTTGGGTGGGGCTCGCAACTTAATACCAGCGAGATGTTCTGGATAGATATCTGAAGGTGGATGGTTAGTAGTAGATGCAGTTGGATTACGGTCTACTTATTTTGGCGTACTGTCCGTGCTTTTGAGCCTCTTCCTTTCTTTTGTAGCATAGTTAGCATTGCGGTGCGTTTATAATCCTGTCAATTGCCCTTCTGTAATTTGTTTACCTCGCATAGAAATTTTATCGTCTTTTGGGAGAGAGACATCACTAGCGAACATCATGTATCCCGGTCCATATCCTTATTACTGTTTCCACGCTTTCTTTACTTTCCTGCTTTTTACTTTCAGTTGCTATCATTATCCTTTGTGTTTTACCCTTTGTGAACAACAAGACCGGAGAGATTGACAACCTCTCTGAACTTCGTTGGAAACAAAGTTATCTGTGTCTGTGTGTAGGTCCTACTAGAGACAAACCTTGGTATCTTCACCGAGGGAAACTTGCTGCTGCGCTACATCTCAACCTTCCACTTGGGGTAACCAACGAAGGGCGAGAAGCCATTAGGTGTGTGTAGCGGTACACCCCTGCAGGGTTAACAAAACTATTCGAATAGCCGCGTCCGCAGTTATGGACTGCTTGGAAAGCTTAGCTTGATTATTAGACAACTTGAACTGGATACTTATAAAAATTGCTAAGATAAGAGTGAGTGCTATGGCGTACTTTCTCGTGGGAAGTCGATGAAGGCACCATAGTGGAGTAATTGTTTGGGAGACTTGGATAGTGGACTCGTGTACGCTTCTTACCTCAAGTCTGTTATTCGTAGTTCAGGACTAGCCAAGTCAAAGATGGCACTTCTGCATTGAAACCCCACCTCCCTTTACCTGTGCATGAGTAGTATAGTTCCTAAGTAAGTCTTGTTGAGTACGAATTTTTACTCACGTTTTCTTATTCTATGTTTTTGATGAACCACTGACCCCGAAGGTGGATTCTTCATCGAGATCGACGAGTGAAGACCAAGCTAGTGTAGTCCCAGTCAGCAGACTGGTTTCCTCGTGACGGGCTTTTTTTAAAATAAGGCTTCTCTAAGACATTTGTTAAACTTGTCTATACTCAGACCTACTTTGCTTTCGATTTTTTGATCACATACTTGTGATCTCTGTGTGCACTCTGTAAGAGTTATCAATAAAGTTGTAAAATTTTTAGAGAATTGCAATGATACCTGATGTTCATACTAGACATGTGTGCTGCGTGTATGATTATAACATGCATGTCTTAGTATGGGTTTTCGAGACCTTAGTTGTGATCTGGCTGGCGGTATTTTATACACCAAGTGGCCCTTAGATGCGCGCATCTTGGGGCATCGCGATGCGATTGCTTGTGACTCTGTCACATGCACACTTTGTTGTATGATCGAGACCGCCCTAGACCCCGACTAAGTGATCGGGATGGAGTAAGTCTATGTAAGTGTTATAATACAATCGAGAGTATGGTTGAGGCGACTGGTCTATGAGTATGGGATTCACCACCCATATAATTTAGACTTGTGTGCGGACGATGAGGAACCATCTCACTTGATCATCCGGCCTGGATGGGATGCCCCTCACGTTCGATGCTTTCCGAGAACGTTCTGTGCTTGGCCTTGTCTGCTTAGACAAGTGGGTACGGTTCTCGGCTCTCCATATGATTGTGTTGTAGCGGGACTTGCATACGCTAACCCCGGGTTCCGACAGACTTGTCGCTGCGCTGAGACCACGAGCGTGTAGCCCGTGACGTGGCCGGCCATTAGGCCTTAATCCACCCCACTAACCCCCCCTTAACCACACAGACAGATGGGCCCTGCCCCCCTTAGTTAAGCACTACTTAATTAATCAAATTGGGATTAACCCACTGAGGCTGACACCCTGGCCCCAATGGTCAGCCCTCTGCTGATGTCATGCGGAGGCAAGGCTGACGCAATAATTCAATTTTATGTTTAAAAGAAATCAGAGAAATCCAGAAAAAGGTAGAAAATGTTTTAAACTTCAAAAATTCATAGAAAATACATACTAACTCCAAATTGGACAAATAATATATGAAAAATTATCAGAAAAATGCAAGGATTAAGAATATGCAATTTGTTTTCATGTTTGACCAATTTAAAATAGGGAAAAAGTAGCAAATGTGCATATGGCTTAATTTGAATTTGAATTTGAATTTGAAGTTTGAATTTGCAAATTCTTTGCAATACACTTCAATTAAATGGAATGTCTCGACATTAACATGTGCTTGAGCATTGTACTTTATTTGTGCCCCCTGCAACTATTAAAGCTTATTGCATGCTTAGAGTTTACAATGAGGATACTTTGGATGCGAGTTGGGATGGTAGTGATCATTGTGTTGATGAAGGTGAAACTGTGTTGGTGAATCTACCCTAATACAAGGTGAACGATGAGAGGCTGTGTAGGAGTACACAGTGGGTTGTCTCGTTGAACACCGCCTTAAGTCCGAGTTCTTGTGTGGTAATCCAAGACAAAGAGTACAACCACACATTGGGCTCACTGACCCCTCTCGGCCTAGTACGTCAATCCATGTTGACGTCCAGGAGTCACACTAGTTCGGGCCTTCCATTTGGCATATGCATAAAAAAAGAGTGAGTGAAATGTTGCATCATCTTAGATATGTGGGTGGACCTGTGAGGCAGTGAAACCATACCCGGATGGCGTCTCGGTTGCCTACATTGTCTGAGTCTGTATCGTTGATCCGGCCGGACTCTCGAGCGGGGATAACTCAGATAGTCGACTCATGGAATAGACCGGTTGTGAGCGAAGTGTCGTGGTGAACATCCTCGCCGGCACCCCTTGAATGGTGACGAGTACTTGGCGGTAACTACTGGTCATGTGTGTGTAGTTTACACCCCTGCAGGGTTAACAGAACTATTTGAATAGCCGCGTCCGCGGTTATGGACTACTTGGAAACCTGTGCTTGATTATTAGACAACTTGAACAGATATACTCTAAAACTCGCAAGATAAGCGTGAGTGCTATGGCGTGCTTCCTCGTGGGGAAGTCGAGGAAGTATCCATAGTGGTGTATTGGTTGGAGACTTGGTAATGGACTCGTGTACGCTTCTTACCTCAAATCTGGTATTCGTAGTACAGGACTAGCCAAGTCAAAGTTGGCACTTCTGCATTGAAACCCCAACTCCCTTTAGATTGAAACTTGAGCATGAGTAGTATAGTTCTTATGTAAGTCTTGCTGAGTACGACTTTGTACTCACATTTTCTTATTCTATGTTTTAGATGAGAACCCAGACCCCGATGGAGACACCTTCCGGAAGCTCGACGTTGACTAAGCTAGTATAGTTCCAGACAACAGTCTGGTCCCTCGTGGAAGGGCTATGTATGTTGAACAAGTATTCTCTAAGTCATTTGTTAAACTTTTTGGTACTCAGACCTAATTTGCTTCCGTTTTTTGATGTAATGATGGATCATAGTCATATGATCTTTGTGTACTCTATGTGTAAGTCTATAAAGATATATTTTGTAAAGTTCATGCAATGTGTACCAGCTGTTTACACTGGACATGTATGCTGCATGTATGATTATGACATACATGTCTTAGTGTGGGGTTCGATAGCTTGGTTGTGATCTTTCCGGCGGTCTTTCATACACCAAGTAGCCCTTAGATGTGCGCAGCTTGGGGCATCGCGATGCGATTTCTCGTGACTCTGTCACGTGGCACACTTTGTTGTATGATTGAGCCCGCCCGAGACCCCGACTAAGTGATCAGGATGGAGTTTGTTTATGTAAGTGTTATAATTCAATCGATAATGTGGTTGAGGTGACTTGTCTATGAGTATGGGATTTCACCACCCATAAGCATTTAGACTTGTGAGCGGACGATGAGGACCCATCTATGTTGATCATCCGGGCCTGGATGGGATGCCCCTCACGTACGATGCTTTCCGAGAGTGTTCTGTGCTTGGCCTTGTCTTCTTCGACAAGTGGGTACGACTCTCGGCTCTCCATATGATTGAGCTGTGACTGGAATTGCATACGGATATACCAGGTCCCGACTGACTTGGTCATATTAGTTGTTGCATATGTTTGGTGGTGGTATCATGTTCATATTATTATTATCATGTTGACTTATGACTCGATCTTATATTGCTAATGATTATGGTTAAAATTTAATAAACATGAATTAACCGTTGACCGAGTGCCACCAAACCAGACTTATTTCGTGCAGCCACATTTTCCTGTATGGGCAGGCCTTAGCTTGGGCTATCGTAGTGCCTTTTACGGGTGCCACCAAAGAGGAGAGGTTACGCATTGCACGCTACCCTGATCAGGTAGGTGGTGGTAATCTCGAGATGCATAGTTGATATGTTTACCCGGGAGTCCCCGATTGGGACAATGTTAAGGGCCATGCGATGGTAGGTGTCTGGAGGACACAGGGATACCCAAGGCATGCGATGTCGGTGCTACCGTAGAAAGGTTACGCGTTAGTCAAGTTTCATTGGAGTAGTCCTAGTCTGTTGGGCAAGGAGCTCGATGGTGTGGGTAAAGTGCACAACCTCTGCAGAGTGTTACAAATCTATTCGAATAGCCGAGTCCACTGTATTGGACACAGTTCGTTCTAGGTCACACTATGTGTCAACACAAACCGGTAAAAACGATGATGTTAACTTGTGGTCATGCGATGACCGGACTGGTTGGGAGGTCATGCAATGACCCGGATGATGAGTCAGGATGGACTCGGAGGTAAGCTACATGGTCATGCGATGATCATGGGTGGTTGGTAATTAAACAATCTTAACTATGATATAGTGCTATGCTCATTATGTTTGCATTGTTGTTATTGTTCACTCTAATGAAATGGTTGTTGTGAGCTTGCAAGTACATTCTATGTACTGACCTGGCGTGTCATGCCAGATGCATGAGAAGTTGTGCCTGAAGACTCTGGTGTGCCGTACTTCGCGAACTAGGCCGTATCCCAGCAGTATCCCCGTGGAGTGGAGCTACATCACTCCGTTATTCCGCTGTCGTAGAGTGTCTCGTCGCTCGTATCGAGGCCCCGAGATGTGACATAAATAATGTAGATATTTTTTCCACACGAGATGTGCCGCCATGCCTCGTAACAATGTGTGTCCCGAACCTATGTACCTGTATAATTATTAATGAAGAGGTTATTTCTGTACCAATATCTTGTACATTGCCAGAAGACATGATCTCTGGGCTGGCAATGTGAGGTAAACCGGTTTCTCTGAACCGGGGTGCCACAACGATTTGTATCAGAGCCACGCTGACTGTAGGACACGCTAGTTTGCGAGCGCTAGATCAACGCTAGTCTAGAGTATTGCTTGTCTTGTGCACCTTGATTGATGCATTTGATGGTTGCATGGCATGCATGTAGATGCATTGATTATCGTTAGTAATGGCTAACCCTGTGAGTGTAGATGGCACCTGTTCCATACCCCTTTGAGTACGAGTATTCGTCGACAGGCTTTCCATTGCTGCTCCGCCGAGATTGGCTTCGACTGTACCCTCAGGGAGAAGACCTGGTGTTCGAGGTGTACCGCGAGAAGTTGGATGACTTCGTGCACGAGTACCTCGCTGAGGTGTTCCTTTTCACGAGCTCCGCAATCGGCAGCCTTTCGCGTTCCGCGAAGGGAGGACCCGCTTCCACGCCAGAGCGGGTTATCCTCTATGCTTCTCTGGACGCCCTTCTCGACTTGTGCCAGCAGGAGGTTGAGATGCAGAATCACCCAGGTTTCTCCCACTACCCCACCCTGTCTTCCACAGGGCAGGTTCTCTTTCCGCCCGACTCGGAGTGCGACCGGGTAGTCGTCCACCTCACTCGTTACATGACCGCTCAGTTCGAGTTGACCATTCGTCTTGCAGAGGAGCTGACTCTGTCTAGGGAGGCACTTGATTCTATCATCGTAGCTCAGGCACTTGATTCTATCATCATAGCTCGTCCACCTGCTCCTCCTTCACTCAAACCGGAGACTCCAGCTGTTCCGGAAGTCACTCGATGCGAGACCCCGGAGGAGTGGGCCGCGTTGACTGCTACCCCTGCTGCTCTGATGCTCAGACAACTTACTCCACCTCCTCCTGAGGAAGAGCCTTCTCTTCAGCGTCGCCGTCTTGACGTCACTTCTCGCAGCACGATCCACGTTGTTAGTTCCGACTCTGAGGGTGATTCCGATGGTTCCGCTGACTGCCAGTGCCCGCTTGACTTCCACGACTAGAGCGATGTCGAGTAGCAACATGAGTATGTTTCGCATCTATCGTAATGCCGTGCATGTTGTCAACTGCCGTATGAGAAGTATTAGTCGTGCTATCCCCTACTAGTTTGCTTTGCATGAGGTTGTAATGCTATGTATAATTATGGGTGTGCATCTCGTTTTCACTCGGTTGTTTTTAAAAGTTTCTCGTTTCCTCGATGGTTTTGACATGGTGACCCAGACGAACCCCTGCTCGATTTCTTTCGGATAATGGCACCACGCTTTTTTCTGAGCTGATTCTTGGTCGGCCGTCTGGGGTGGATGCCTATTTTACCTTTCTCTTTTCAGCAACATGCCCGTGTTCTGAGCTGCTTTTCGGCCGTCTGAGGCAGTTGTTGAGTTTCTTTTCGCAGTGGAGACCCTGTCTTCTGAGCTGTATTCTCGGTCGTCTCAGGGGACCTCTGCCTTCTTATTATCAACGCTGCTCCAATTTCTGAGCTGATCTTCGACCGTCTTGAGCAATGGTTGAGTTATTCCAGTAATGCCCCAGATCCGTGTTGTCAGGACCGTCCTGCAGGCCGCTGGTTTATTCAATGGTTTCGCAAGGGTTCGAATGCTCATCAACTCCCGCTTTCTGGTGTTCCAAGTTTCTTTCGCCTTGATGTCGCTTTACTTATGTCCCCTGCGGTGGTTGCTCATTTTGCTGGTGCTTTATATTGGAACGGATATAGGATGAGGCAAGGTGAAGGTAGCAACTCTAGTGGTGACGGCACCCCTGTTTGTCGATCCGCCAGACAAGCTATACTGTCACCAGAACCGATGCCACCTCATCCACCACAGGCACCAACCATAGAACGGATCATGAGAATGTTTGACGAAAATAGAAATCAAGATCACATGGAATTACTGAGAAGCATGCAGACTATAGTGGGACAGAATCAGAACCCAGGATTCTGCTCCAAGTTATCCGATTTTCAGCGCACCCGACCACCGAGCTTTGACCAAGAAGCGGATCCCATTGAAGCTAGTAACTGGCTGAGGACCATTGAAAAGAAATTGGAGATTGCTCACTGTGATGAAGCTGACAAGGTACCATTTGCCACTCATTACCTCAAAGGATACGCAACAATTTGGTGGGACAATACTAGGGCAGTATGGCCTCCAGAAGAAGACATCACCAGGGAAAAGTTCAATGAAAAGTTTCGCACCTACCACATCCCTACCGGGGTATTGAAGGTCAAACAGAGGGAGTTCCTCGCTCTTGTCCAAGGCAACATGTCAGTATCTGATTACCTCAACAAGTTCAACCACCTCGCAAGATACTCGGTCCATGATGTGGCCACGGAAGAAAGGAAGATAGATCGTTTCCTTGGAGGACTCAAAGCCACTCTCCGTTGTCAACTTAGCATGTTGCACTTCCCAGACTTCCAGACTCTTGTCAACAAGGCGCTCATAGCAGAACGGGAGTACAAGTATGTCATTGAGCACAAGTTTGGGAATGACGACCGCAAACGCAAGTATGAAGCTAAGAAGACCAATGATGTGCCATCCTCCCGGAAACCACGCGTATGGAAGCCCCCTCAGCAACCTTCTCAGACCGATTTCAAGCCTTCTTGGACTAATGGAAACGCCGCTACCAACAAGCAGGCAAACCAAGGGAAGCATTTCATCACTCCCCAAGTCAAGGAAGATTGCATTCACAATGGCACTTGTTTCACTTGCGGAAAGCCATGGCACTATTCCAGGAAATGCCCCACCAAGATGGGAAAACCAGCACCGCAAGTCAACAACATTGGGGGCCAGCCCAACTCAAATAATCGCCAGGCTCGAGTCAACAACGTCTTGGCCGAAGGAGCGCACGAGTCCCCCGACGTGTTCATCTGTATGTTTCCTATTAATAACATACCCGTAGTTATATTATTTGATTCCGGGGCAACCAACTCGTTCATTTCGCAGAGTTTTGCCACCCAAAACAATTTCCCCCTCTCTATTTTGGATCAAACCGTGGTGGTACAAACCCCTAGGGGCGTGCTAAGAGCAGACAGGATATGCAAGGATCTGACAATTGCGATATATGAAGTGAAATTTCCGTCCGCCCTTCTTCTGCTTGAATCTAAGGGGCTTGATGCAATTCTCGGAGTAGATTGGCTCACAGCTCACCATGTCTGCCTCGCCTTCCAGACTCGAATAGTGAAGCTAGTCAACCCAGACGGAAAAGCAGTCTGGTTCACCGCCGTGGGAATGCCACGAAATAAAGATTTACTGGTATGTCAGATCACCACAGATGACATGGACAAGATTCCAGTGGTCAGAGAATTCCCAGATGTATTCCCAGAAGAATTGCCAGGTATGCCACCAGAGAGGGAAGTGGAGTTTGCTATTGAGATTGTTCCTAGCACAGCCCCAATATACAAGAAGTGCTACCGGATGCCGTCTACCGAACTGGTGGAATTGAAGAAGCATCTTGACAAGTTATTACAGAAAGGATACATTTGCCCCAACACCTCACCCTGGGGATCGCCTGTGTTGTTTGTCAAGAAGAAAGATGGCGGCCTGCGTATGTGTGTGGACTACCGCCCACTGAATGAAGTCACCATCAAGAACAAATACTCGCTACCCCACATTGATGATCTATTCGACCAATTGAATGGTGCACGGGTATTTTCCAAGATAGACCTTCTTACGGGCTATTACCAGCTGAAGATAAAGAAACAAGGTATACCCAAGACGGCGTTCACCACGAGATATGGCCTATATGAGTTCACGGTCGTGTCATTCGGATTGACAAATGCTCCAACATACTTTATGGGCATGATGATCAAGGTCTTTATGGACTTCCTGGACAAGTTTGTGGTGGTATTCATTGATGATATCCTCATATACTCCAGAAGTGAAGAAGAACATGAGAAACATCTCCGTATCATATTGGAGCAACTGCGATCTAACCTTCTATACGCAAAATTCAGCAAGTGCGAGTTCTGGCTAAAAGAGGTGGGATTTCTAGGGCACATTCTATCAGCAAAAGGAGTGGCAGTAGACCCAGCAAAGTGGTCGACGTATTGAACTGGAAGCCAACCACCACAGTGACTGAAGTCCGAAGTTTCTTGGGATTGCCGGGAAATTATCGTCGATTCATTGAAGGGTTCTCCAAAATAGCCAAGCCATTGACCGAGCTATTGAAGAAGAATCATAAGTTTGTCTGGACTAAGGTGTCAGAACCCTAATTTAGGTTTGTTCTTTTCTAAGCGAGCGTTTTTGCATCATGAAAATTTAGCAACAGAAAAAGAAATGGGGAAGGAAAAAGCCTCAAAATAATTTTAATAAACGGCCAGACAAAAATCTTTTTCCAAAAATGCTTTGACCTTTTTGAAAAGTCTCATAAATGGGCATGATCACATTTCAAGTGAAGTGGGTCCCACTCCATGCCCATGGAATTCTCAAAAAGTCCAAAATGCCCTTGGAAATTAATTAAATAAAGTATTTGCAATTGGAATTTAATAAATAAAATTCCAATAATTCTGAAACTTTGTGAGTGGATTTATATATGCCTTATAAGCTCACATAAAAGTTTCCATGATTTTATAATATGTTTTGATTTAAGAATCAAAATAAAACAAACATAACAGAAAACTAGTAAAAGAAAAACAAAAGAAAAAGGGAAAAGCCCACCTACCTGCATCCCAACTCAGGGAGGTGGCCCAGCCCAGGGGCAGGAGCGTCTTCCTCCCCGAGCCAGGCAGGCAGCTCGCGGCGTGTAGAGCATGCCGGCGTTGCCGTGGCTAGCACCTTGCTTCCCCTGGCTTATCACCTTGTCGTGGACGCCCTGGAGAGTCCTCCTTCTTCTATCCCTCTCTCTGGCTCGGTCCCCTCGCCCTGCCGCTGTTTCTCGCGCCCACCCGAGACCTAGCCGGAGCGGCCGCCGTGCTCCGACGCGGCCACTGGCCGAGCTAGCGCGTGCCATCGTGTCCATCTTCCTCGCCAGCGACGACTTCGTCGATTCCCCCTGCCAATTCGAGCAAAGGAGCAAGCCCGACGATGCGAGCTTCGAGTTCTTCACCGCCGGCTACAGAGACTCCGGTGACGAATTCTTCCTCCTCCAGCTCAACTCCGGCCCCGCCGTGCCCCTCATCACGCTCTGGTGAGATTTGCGCACGTTTTCCGCCTCCCTGTTCTGTCTCCCGTGCAGCGCATCATCGTCTTCGTCAACGACAGTGGCCGGCCGCCACGGGCTTCATCGCCGTCGTGGCACAGAGCCCCCCCGTGACCCGTAGATCGCACCAACAGACGCGGGCGACCCCGGGCTACGCCCCAGTGCCATCCAATCCCCTCCTCGTGCCCGAAATCCCGATTCCGGCAGTGCTCGGACGACAACAGTGTCACCGGCGACGCCTTGGCCATTAAGACCTAACCCCCCTGCCTAATTACCCTCCTAATTACCCCCTGGGCCACTGACCAGTGGGCCCATGCACTGTTAGTTAACCCAGTTAATATAAACAGAGATTAAATAAGCCCCTAGCCACTGAACAGTGGGCCCCCCTGTCAGGGATGGCCACACGTCATGCTGACGCCAACATGTTGCAGTAATTGATAAATCATTTAAATAAATCAGAAAATCCAGAAAATGTTCAAAACTTTGAATATTAATATCTTTTAAACCATCACTCCAAATGAAAAGATTTATATATGAAAAATGATCAGCAAAAAAATTATCTATCCAAATAACCAACTTTCAACCTTGTTTGAGTTGATTATAAAATGGGACCAATAGCTTTTTCTATTTGGCTTAAATGGAATTAATTCAAATTAAATGCTATGATCATTCTAACTTCAACCATTGCAATGCAATACACTTCACATGGACATAAGAAGCACAACAAACCCATGTTCATCATCATACCAGGCCATATTGATTGTTCATCGTAATTTATCAATTGTGTGCTTTCCTTCCAGTGCTTCGGTGATTGTATCTTCTCGAGAGAGTTGATCTCGGAGACGAGTTCAACCTCACGTCAGAAGACTAGTACCTCGTGATCGTCAGCAAGGCAAGCACCCCCTCTTGATCATGTCGATAAAATCCCATTTCCCTCTCATTCTCGCTTATGCATGTTTAGGATGTCACCATGATACGTTCTACCGCTAGTTGAACCTATTCCTTTGCATGACCTATCATTTTGTCACAGTAGTAAGCAAACCACAATCCTAGCAGATCTAGGAGTTGTTTGATATCATGTGGCCCCTGCAAATGTTACAGCTTATTGCATGCTTATAGTTTACAATGAGGTTACTTTGATGTGAGTCGGTATGGTAGTGATCATGTGAATGATGGTGGTAACGTGTTTGTGAATTTGACCTAAACAAGGTGAACGATGACAGGCTGTGTAGGAGTACACAGTGGGTTAACTCCTTGAACACCCCCTTAAGCCCGAGTTCTTGTGTTGTTATCCAAGACTAAGAGTACGGCCACACATTGGGCTCACTGACCTCTCTCGGCCTAGTACCTCACCCCGGACCAAGTCCAAGAGTCGCACCATCCTCGCCGGTACTCTCCTGAAGGGTCCACTCACAGGCGGTAACTGATGCGTGCGGGTGTGTAGAAGTACACCCCTCCAGGGTTAATGAACTATTCGAATAGCTGTGTCCGTGGTTATGGACTACTTGGAGACCTTTAATTGATCATAGACAACTTCAATGGTTACTCATAAAACTTGCCAAGATAAGCGTGAGTGCTATCGTTTGCTTTATCGTGCGGAAGTCGAGTAAGGATCCATAGTGGTGATTTGATTGGAGACTTGGACTCGTGTACGGTCCTTACCTCTTTCTGGTATTCATAGTACAGGACTAGCCAAGACAAAGCTGGCACTTCTGCATTGAAACTGCACCTCCCTTTTCCTTGATACTTGAGCATGAGTAGTATAGTTCCTATGTATGACTTGCTGAGTACGTCTTTGTACTCACGTTTGCTTATTTTATGTTTTTGAGACGAGACCACTGACCTGATGGTGGCCTCTAGCTTGAGCTCGACGTGGACTAAGTCGCATAGTTCCAGACAGCAGCCCGTGCCCTTTGGAGTGTCGTTGTATTTTCTTTCAGGCTTCTTAAGCCATTTGTTAAACTTGTCTTTACTAAGACATAATTTGCTTCCGTTGATGTTTGATGTAATGTTGGATCACAGCCATGTGATCTCTGCTTGTAATACAACTACTATGTTTGCTCTGTTTAGCAGATATTATAAAGACTCTGAGTTTGTAGAGTTCATGTTGTGAATACCTACTATTTACAATGGACATGTATGCTGCGTGTATGATTATAACATGCATGTCTTACTGTTGGGTTCGATAGCTTAGTTGTGTTCTTTCCGGCGGTCTTTTATACACCAAGTGGCCCTTAGATGAGCGCAGCTTGGGGAATTGCGATGCGATTGCTTGTGACTCTGTCACGTGGCACACTTTGTTGTATGATTGAGCCCGCCCGAGATCCCGACTAGGTGATCGGTCTGGAGTCTGTTTATGTAACTGTTATAATTCAATCGATAATATGGTTGATTCGACTTTTCTATGAGTATGGGATTTCACCACACATAATCATTTAGACTTGTGAGCGGACGATGAGGACCCATCTCAGTTGATCATCCAGCCTGGATGGGATGCCCCTCACGTTTGATGCTTTCTGAGAGTGTTCTGTGCTTGGCCTTGTCTTCTTAGACAAGTGGGTATGGATCTCGGATCTCCATATGATTGTGTTGTAACATGAATTACATACGCAAACCCCGGGTCCCGACAGACCTGCTATCAGAGCAAGACTGTCTGTAGGATTATCAAACCCTTGGCCGATGTCGAGTCTAGCATTCTATAGTTATATAGTTACTTTGGTTATAAGGGAAAAACGTAAGACTTATTTTTTCTCCTTACCCCCATCGATCTGAGTTCTGAGTCACCCTCATCTTGTTGTACGGGAAGATAGGACTAGGATTATCTATGTCTTGACTAGGACATCCCGTTGTTTGCTTCTTTGTAGCTGTAGGAGTGTTGTTGTCTTCCTGAGTCATCATTCAATAGTGTTCTTAGGGAAGTGATGTTTGTCATCTTGTTGGTTGTCTCATTTTTCATCCCGACACAGCCGTTATGCTGTCCGTCTATGAGTTCAATGCCGTTGCATTATAGTCTTGTTGTCTTAGCTTAGAATTGTGACATAAATCCTACCCTGATTTTTCATTCTTATCACACAGAATGTCAGGTGGAAATCATTGTGTTGATTTTAGTCTTGGTAATAGAGATGATGAAGATCCTCCCCCACCGCCTTCTGCAGAGGAAATCACGATGGAGGCTGAGCAGAATCGTCGTGATCAGACATGCCTTCTTGAGCGTATTGAGCAGAACACTTCTCGTCAGCGTCATAGTGTTGTTACCATCCAGGACTTCATTCTCCTCAACCCGCCAGTATTCCGATGTTCTTCTGAGCCCCTTGATGCCGATGATTGGATTCGTTCCCTCGAGCGTAAGCTTGACACGACCCATGTTGCTTTCGGTGATCGTGTGCTATTCACGACATACATTCTGGAAGGTGCTGCTCTTCAGTGGTGGGAGAATTTTTAAGCAATGCAGCCCATAGGTCACGTGGTGACCTGGCAAGAGTTCTGTGATCAATTCTGAGGGTATCATATTCCAGATCAGCTGATGGAGCGCAAGAAAGAAGAGTTTTGCAATCTGACCCAAGGAAACATGTCTGTTCATGAGTATCGGACTGAGTTCACTCGTCTAGCACGTTATTCCCAAGAAGAAGTATCCACCGATGCCAAGAAACAGGCAAGGTTCCGCAAGGGATTTAGCCCCGTCCTTCGTCATGACCTGAATCTTCACGAGTTCGTCAACTTCTAGGATTTAGTCAACAAATCCTTCAAGGCCGAGTATGGAAATGAGTTGTACGAAGAGTCTCGTAAGCGTGATTGTGAGTTTGCACCATCTTCTAGTTCAGGTTCTCGGAAACGCTGTGTATGGATTCCCTTCAGTGACGCCAGTCATGCTGTAAGTGCTTCTAGACCAACAACCACCATATAGCGTCCACCTCAACCCAATCTTCCTCCTTGGAATTTGGTTGGACAATCAAGTGCTTATGTTCCTTTCATTCCACGTGGCATTTTTTTCCAATGTGGAGAATCAGGCCACAATGTTCGAGAGTGTCCCCAAAATCATGTAGCCACCACACCTAAGCCCAAGCAAGCTTTTCGTCGTGGTAAGCCACAACCCAAAACTTCCAAAGTTCACAATCCTGTTAAGGAACATGGGTGGCTGAACCATGTATCTATGGAGGAATCCCATAGGGCAACCGACGTTGTGCTCGGTACCCTGCCTGTTAACTCCATCCCAGCTTCTGTTCTTTTTGATCCAGGAGCATCTCATTCATTCATATCCCAGGATTTTTCAATGTCACATGACATCTCATTTTCGATGTTATCCACACCCTTAGTTGTGCATGCCCCTGGATCTAAATGGCACACTACCATGGTGAGTCATGAAAATGAAGTCGCCATTGAGGGTTTACTATTCCTTGCTTCTCTTATAGCCCTCAAGTCTTCAGACATTGATGTCATCCTAGGAATGGATTGGTTATCAAGACAGAATGTTGTCCTTGATTGTAAAGCCAAGTCAGTTAAACTCACCCATCCTTCCGGCCAGACAATCGATTACACCTCACCAAGCTCTAGAACCCAGCTGCATTCTTTGAATGTGCTTCCCCTTCCTGACATTGAAGATATTCTGGGGGTTCGTGACTTCCCGGATGTCTTTCCAGAAGAGCTGCCAGGCATACCACCTGACAGATCTGTAGAGTTGGTGGTAGATATTATCCCAGGAACCGCCCCAATATCCAGACGCCCCTATAGAATGGCCCCACGTGAGTTAGCTGAGCTCAAAATCCAACTTGAAGCTTCGTTGCCAAAAGGCTTTATCCGCCCTAGCTCATCGCCATGGGGTTGCCCCGTTCTGTTCGTAACGAAGAAAGATGGAACAGAAAGGATGTGCGTAGATTATCGCCCGCTTAATCTAGCAACAATAAAGAACAAGTACCCACTTCCCAAGATCAATGATCTTTATGATCAACTTGCTGGATCCTTTGTCTTCTCCAACATGGATTTGAGATTAGGCTATCATGAAATCAAGATCCGAAACGAGGACATTCCCAAAACGGCTTTCACTACTCGTTATGGTCTTTATGAGTACACCGTTATGTCCTTCGGTTTAAGCAATTCCCCAGCCACTTTTTCGCGCTTGATGAATTCGATCTTCATGGAGTATTTGGACAAGTTTGTCGTAGTTTACCTCGATGGCATCCTTATATACTCGAAGAACGAAGAAGAACATGTTGAGCATCTTAGGCTGCTATTGATGAAACTTTGAGAGCATCGCCTATATGCCAAATTCTGAAAGTGTGAATTCTGGCTACCAGAAGTGACCTACTTAGGCCGCGTGATTTCTGCAAAAGGCATTGCTGTGAATCCCGAGAGAGTTTAGGCCGTCCTTGACTGGAATCCACGTGAATTGGTTAAGCAAGTTAGGAGTTTTATTGGCTTAGCAAGCTATTGCCGCCGCTTCGTTGAGAACATATCCAAAGATGCAAAGCCTCTAACAGAACTCCTCAAGAAAGATAAGAAATTCCAATGGACTCCCAAGTGCGAGGAAAGTTTTCAAGCGCTAAAAAGAAGATTGACTTCTGGACCCGTACTTGCGCCTCCAGACACCAAAAGGGATTTCGATATCTATTGTAACGCCTCATGGCAAGGGTTAGGATGCATACTTATGCAAGATCGACATGTGATAGCTTATGCTTCACGCCAGTTGCATCCACATGAAGAGAACTATCCTACCCATGATCTTGAACTCACTGCCGTAGTTCATGCCCTGAAGACTTGGTGACATTACCTCCTTGGTAATCGTTGTGAGATATATTACGACCACCAAAGCCTCAAATACATATTCACCCAGCCAGATCTTAATCTCATGCAAAGACACTGGATAGAGTTAATAAAATATTATGACTTAGGAATTTCTTACACCCCAGGCAAGGACAATGTCATGGCTGATGCACTAAGTCGTAAGTCGTATTGTAACAACCTCATGTTACAACTGTATCAACCACTTCTCTGTGAGGAACTTCGAAAGCTTAATATTGAGATTATTCCTTATGGATTCCTTTCCACCTTGGTAGTGAAACCAACTCTTGAGGATCAAATCAAAGCTGCAAAGAAACGTGCTTGAGGTATCCGATACATCAAGGAAAACATTGCTAGTGGTACGGATAAATGTTTTGCCCTAGGCAATGAAGGCGTTGTATACTTCGAGAACATGATAGAAGTACCAAAGAATAAGAACCTTAGACATGATCCTTAAAGAAGCCCATGATCCTCACCTCTCGATTCATCCCAGTAGTACTAAAATGTATCAAGATCTACGCCAGAGATTTTGGTGGACTTGGATGAAGAGAGAAATAACTCAGTTCATTGCTGAATGCGATGTTTGTCATCACGTTAAGGAAGAACATCAAAGACCTGCTGGTACTCTTAGACCTTTGCCTATCCCCCAGTGGAAATGGGATAAAGTTAGTATGGATTTCATCACTGGCTTTCCAAAAACCCAGAAAGGAAATGATGCCATCTCCGTTGTCATTGATCGACTTTCCAAAGTTGCTCACTTTCTTCCTGTTCGCGAGATTATAACTTCTAGTCAGTTAGCGGACTTGTATGTCCCCCGAATCGTGTCTCTTCACGGTGTTCCTTTGGAAATCAATTCAGACCGTGGTAGTCTTTTCACTTCTCGATTTTGGGAAAGTTTCCAGAATGCTACGGGAACCCACCTCTCCTTTAGCACCGCTTATCACCCCCAGTCCAGTGTTCAAGTAGAAAAGGTAAATCAAATCCTCAAAGACATGCTCAGAGCTTGTGTAATCTCTTTCGGAAATAAATGGGAGAATTCTCTTCCTTGTGCCGAATTTGCGTATAACAATAGCTTCCAAACTAGTCTGGGCATGGCTCCTTTTGAATTTCTCTATGGATGGAAATGTCGAACACCCCTAAACTGGTCAGAAACCGGTGAAAGACAATTCTTTGGATCTGATATGATTCAGGATGCAGAAGAGTAGGTTCGCATTGTTCGTGAGAAGTTGAAAAACGCCCTGTCTCGTCAGAAAAGCTATTATGATCGTCATCATAGGGAAGAAAGCTATAATCTGGATGAGAAGGCTTACCTTCGGGTTACTCCTCTGAAGGGTACATTGGTCCCTTTCGCATTCTCACTAAACGTGGAGAAGTTGCCTACCAATTGGAACTACCCCCTCACCTCTCCCAGGTTCATGATGTCTTCCACGTCTCTCAACACAGGTGTTGCTTCAACGACCCCATCCACAAAGTATACCACGAAACTCTTGAACTCCAAGATAACCTTTCATATCGAGAGTACCCTGTTCATATTCTTGATGAAGCCGAGCGTAGCACTAGACGTCAGAAGATCAGATTCCTGAAAGTGCAGTGGTCACATCATTCAGACAAAGAAGCCAACTGGGAACGAGAGGATCGTCTACGAGCTGAGTACCCCACCTTCCTCCCGACGACTTTTGAATCTCGGGATGAGATTCTTTTGAGTGGGGGCGAGTTGTCAGAACCCTAATTTAGGTTTGTTCTTTTCTAAGCTACAATTTTTGCATCATGAAAATTTTGCAAAAGAAAAAGAAATGGGGAAAAAAGCCTCAAAATAATTTTAATAAAAGGCCAGAAGAAAAACTTTTTCGAAAAATGCTTTGACCTTTTTGAAAAGTCTCATAAATGGGCATGATCACATTTCAAGTGAAGCGGGTCCCACTCCATGCCCATGTGAGCGGGCGATGAGGACCCATCTCAGTTGATCATCCGGCCTGGATGGGATGCCCCTCACGCTCGAGCTTTCCGAGAGTGTCTTGGACTTGGCCTTGTCTGCTTAGACAAGTGGGTATGGCTCTCGACTCTCCATATGATTGAATTGTGACTGGAATTACATATGCAAATTCCGGGTCCTGACATAGTCCTAGTCCGTTAGGCAAGGAGCTCCATGGTGTGGGTAAAGTGCACAACCTCTGCAGAGTGTTACAAATCTATTCGAATAGCCGAGTCCACGGTATTGGAAACAGTTCGTTCTAGGTCACACTATGGGTCAACACAAACCGGTAAAATGATGTTGTTAACTTGTGGTCATGCGATTACCGGACTGTTTCGGAGGTCATGCGATGACCCGATGACGAGTCAGGATGGACTCGGAGGTAAGCTACATGGTCATGCGATGATCATGGGTGGTTGGTAATTAAACAATCTTAACTATGATATTTTTCTATGCTCATTATGTTTGCATTGTTGTTATTGTTCATTCTGATGACATGGCTGTTGTGAGCTTGCAAGTACATTCGATGTACTAAGTTGGCGTGTCATGCCAGATGCAGGAGAAGTTGTGCCTGAAGACTCTGGTGTGCCATACTTCGCGAACTAGGCCGCATCCCAGCAGTTACCCCGTGGAGTGGAGCTCCATCACCCCGTTATTCCGCAACTGTAGAGTGTCTAGTTTCTCGTATCGAGGCCCCGCGATGTGACATAAATAATGTAGATATTGTCGCTGCACGAGATGTGCCGCCATGCCTCATAGCAATGTGTATCCCGAAGCTATGTACCTGTACCAATATGTTGTGCATCGCCAGAAGACATGATCTCTGGGCTCTCAATGTGAGGTAAACCGGTTGCTCTGAGCCGGGGTGCCACAACAACTCTCTGCAGCGAAGCTACAGACTAATACCGAAGGCTTTGAAGGAGGACGACCCCTAAAAATGTCGTCGAAAGAGAAGATATTCTCGAGAAGAATCACAAGGAGGAGAAAGCTGAAGTTGGGAGAAGACTTAGTCTTTTTACTAGTTTCTCTTTTACTTTCTTGAGTCGTAGGAAAAACCGTACTATCAAGAGGGATTTGCTAGTTGAAATCTTAGTCACAGTAAATTTGCTCTACTCAACTTAAAACCCAAAGATAGCCTACCAAAATCTTACTGAGTGGATTAATATCTCGAAGGCAAAGTCATCGCACTTTGTGCTTTCGAGAGAGAACTCATTCGGTAAGTCAGCTTACTTGCTCCGCAAGAAAAGTTGCGCCTTGATTGAAAATCCGACCATTGTGGACACGCGTCAGGTTTTTGCATCGAGTCACTTAAGCCATTTTGCCATTGGGATCGCCAACTATAAATACCTCGCACCCACCAGCCATTTGCGGTTGGCTGCTCAACGGAATATCTTGAGACAAAAGAGTTGTGAGCATCCCAAGGAAGATCTCGAGAGAAAACTAACCCAAGTTCCAAACTGAGTTGAGCAATTCACAGAGACTTAGCTTGATATTAGCACGGTTAGGCGTCACCTGTCAAGCAGTCGAAGATAAATTGTCGCTGCTGAAGGAAGTTTGTAAAGGTTTCGGAGATGTTCTGAATCATCTACCCCGAGTAAGAACTGGAGAAGCTCGAGGAGTTTTTTCTAGTGGAGAATAGGATGGAGAGGGTTTTTGTCCAGGTGTTCAATCACCAGTCCCTCCAACCAGACGTAGCACTTTGCGGAGTGTGAACTGGTTCACCAAATATCGCTGTGTCAGGATCGTTTTATTACTTTTACTTACATTCTGTATTTACTCTGAAGTCTGTTTGCCTTCGATGTTTCCCGTCGTCCCATTTACTTTCTGCCTGAGCAGGTCTTTCGATGATGCATTTCCTTGAGCTTTCAGGCCTCATTTGGAGGGTTTCTTCAAAGATTCCACAGGTTCCGAAGGGCCACACCAGTGGTATTGTCTTTAGTTTTGATGCATGCGTGTCTGGTCTGCTGGTGAAATTTTGGCATGCGACGCATCATCATCCAATGTCCTCCGCATTTCGCATTGCAGTGGGCCAATAGAAACCAACTCGGAATGCCTTTGCTACTAGGGCCTGACTGCTCCCGTGGTGTCCAAAGATCCCGTCGTTAATTTCGAGCAACAGTGCTTTGCCCTCTTCATCCTCGATGCATCTCTGAAGCACCTGGGAGATGTTGTGTTTGTAGAGCTCCCTGTTAATGATGGTGAAGGCTTTGGATCGTCTTGTGATGTGACGTGCCTCTGTGACGTCTTGTGGACGGATGTTGTGTATTAGCTAGTTGAGGAAAGGTCTTGTCCATGCAGGTCCTTCGAGTGGTGGTGGCTCTTGTTCTGCATCAGTGTTGCCGGCTTCGTCCTCGTTAACCGAGTCTGCGACTGCCACCTTCTCGAGTCCAGTAACCTCGTCGGTTGTGGTGGTTGTGGAGGTAATGTCATTTGTCGCGACTGGTTCGGGTGCATTTACGGGATTGATGGATCGGTGTCTGATGCTTTCTAGGAGGACGCCGGGTGGTATTGTTCCGTGAGTGGATCCAATATTCGCGAGGTCGTCAGCTTCCGTGTTATTTTCTCTTGAGACGTAGTTCAACTCGCATCCGTCGAATTTTCCTTTGAGAGTGTTGTAGAACTTCTGGTATGCTGACATGTTGTCCGCGACTGATTCGCAATCTTTCATCGTTTGTTGGATGATGAGGTTGGAGTCACCGTAGATGAGAAGGCGAGTGGCGCCACGGGATTCTCCCATACACATGTCGTGGAGGAGGGCTTTTGAAGGGGATGTACCCCGGAAAATCCCATGGTCAGGGACCCTAGGTTAGTCATGAGAGGCACAGGGTGGACGATAAGCTCGTCGGCTAACAGGAGGATACGTTCCTGATCGATATTATTGATTGGAGATGGCGATTACAAGGAAGCCGAGTCTAGTGCGCACAAGGCTAGGTTACAGATTGTGTATTGCTTGATCTTGACGTCTCCCCTCCTAGCCCTTATATACTAGGCTAGGTCTCGGGGAGTCCGTCCTGATTACAGATGAGGTTTCCTAACCATGATCTTGTTCCATACGGCAAGTTTTCACCTTCCTTATGACTCGCGGACTCCTACGTCGGTGCCACTAGTGGGCCAAGGCTGGGCCCAGACGGCATCTTTGTGGTTCTTATGTCTTCTGGCACACCGGGTAGGCTCATCCATATGAGTCGTGGGGTCACCCCACATACTAGGTCGTTTGCTTTTTCCACCTGGCCGTTGGATTGTGAGTGTGCGACTGATGCATAGTTGATTTTGATGCCCAGTTCTTCGCAGAAGTTCTGGAATTCTGCTGCTGTGAAGTTTGTGCCATTTTCCGTGATGATGTTGTGTGGCACCCCGAACCTGAAGATGATTGATTTGATGAAGTTCACCGCCGTGAGGGCTGTAGAGCTGCTGATGGGCACTGCTTCGATCCATTTGGTGAACTTGTCGACTGCTACTAGCATGTGAGTTCTTCCTCCCTTTGATGATTTTTTCAGTGGGCCCACCATATCGACTCCCCAGGTGGCGAAGGGCCATGATAGTGGTATGGTCTTGAGTTCTGAGGCTGGGGCGTGCGGCCTGCTGGCGAATTTTCGACAGGCGATGCAGTGTCGTATGATGTCTTCTGCGTTTTTCATCACAGTGGGCAAGTAGAACCCTGCTCGGAACGCTTTAGATACGAGCGCTCGGCTGCTCACGTGGTGCCCGCAGGTGCCCTCGTGGATTTCGAGTAGTAGGGCTATGCCGTCTTCTTCATCGATGCACTTCTGGAGTATCTGGGTGATGCTTCGCTTGTATAACTGTCTGTTGATGACTGTGAATGCCTTGGATCGGCGGCTGATGCGTCGGGCTTCTGAGACTTCTTGCGGTAGTGTGCCGTCGATTAGGAATCGGAGGAATGGTCTTGTCCATGCTGGTCCTTCAAGTGCTGTTGAATTTGTAGGTTCGACCTCTTGGCTGTTGTTTCCTTCAGATGGACGTGTTGATGCCACTTGTGCTAGCTCTGTGGTGTCGTCATCTACAGCTGCCTCTGGTGCCGCTGGTTTCTCCTTGATGGATCGCTGGCTGATGCTTTCAAGGAAGACGCCGGGTGGTATTGGTCCTTGAGTCGAGCCGATGTTTGCGAGTTCGTCGGCTTCTGTGTTGTTTGCTCTGGGGATATAATTGAGCTCGCAGCCATCGAAACTTCCTTCGAGTGCGTTGTAGAGCTTCTGATAGGCCGCCATGTTGTCGGCTACTGCATTGCAGTCTTTCATCGTCTGCTGGACGACGAGGTTGGAGTCTCCGTAGATTACGAGGCGAGTGGCACCGCATGTTTTGGCCATACGCATGCCATAGAGCAGTGCCTCGTATTCGGCTTCGTTGTTGGAGGCGTGGCTGAAGTTGATCTGGAGGATGTATTTGAGTTTGGTTCCTTTGTGGGAGACAAGAACGACTCCTGCTCCGGCTCCTTGCTGTCTTTTGTTCCCGTCGAAGAACATTGTCCATGCGTTCGACAGGTCCGGGGGGCCTGGTGTCTGGACCTCCGTCCACTCGACCAGAAAATCTGGGAGTACTTGGGCCTTGATTGCTGTCGGGTGCTTGAATTGTAGGTCCCGCGGACTGAGCTCAATGTTCCTCTCGGCGACTCGCCCAGTCGCTCCGGGGTTGTTGAGAATGTCTGCGAGTGGTGCGCTACTCACGATTGTGATGGGGTGCTCGTCGAAATAGTGCGACACCTTTCTTGAGGTCGGGATGATGGCCAGTAGTAGCTTCTGGTAGTGTGGGTACCGCTGCTGGGATTTTGTCAAGACCATGCTGAGGTAGTAGATCGGCCTCTGTATGCTCTAGATCTTGCCTTCCTCTGTGCGCTCGACGACGAGTACTGTGCTTACCACGCTGTTGCGTGCTGCTACATAGAGGTATAGTTGTTCTTTTTCTTTGGGTACCGCCAGGGTCGGTGGGGTCGACAGTGTCTTCTTCAGGTCCGCGAATGCTTTGCGGGCTTCTTTAGTCCACTCGAATTTCTCTCCTTTTCTCAGCAACTGGTAGAATGGCAACGTGCGCTCTCCCAATCTGCTGATGAAACGACTCAGGGCTGCGAGTCTTCCGGTGAGCTACTGCACGCCTGTGATGTTGGTTGGTTCCTGCATCCTGGCGATTGCTTGAACTTTCTCGGGGTTCGCTTCGATTCCTCGAGCAGACACCATGTACCCGAGCAGCTTCCCGGCTGGGACGCCGAACGCGCACTTCTTCGGGTTGAGTTTGATTCTGTATTTGTTGAGTGTTGCGAAGGTCTCGCGTAGGTCGTCGAGTAGTGTGTTTGCGCTGTAGGTTTTGATGACGATGTCATCCACGTAGGCCTGTACATTTCTTCCGATTTGCTCTTTTAAGCATGCTTGCATCATTCGCTGGTATGTAGCACCTGCGTTCTTGAGTCCGAAAGGCATTGTCCTTTAGCAGAATACGCCATAAGGGGTGATGAATGACGTATGCTCTCCGTCTTCTTCCTTCATCCTGATCTGATTGTGTCCTGAGTAAGCGTCGAGGAATGATAGTAGATCACATACTGCTGTCGAGTCGATTATCTGGTCGATTCTTGGCAGGGGAAAGTGATCCTTTGGGCAGTGTTTGTTGATTGGCCCTTAGTCGACGCACATTCGCAGTACGTCCGTGTCTTTCTTGGGGACCAACACAGGGTTGGCGACCCAAGTGGCTTACTTCGTCTCTCGAATGAATTGGGCGTCGAGTAGTTGGTTGACTTCCTCCACGATTGCTCTACGTTTGGGTTCTGAGAATCTTCATAGCGCCTGCTTCACTGGCTTGGTGTTTGGCTTGATGCGTAGCGCGTGCTCTGCGAACTCGCGCGGTACTCCTGGCATGTCGGCTGGGCACTAGGAAAAGATTTCCCATTCTTCGCAGAGGAAAGTGATTAGGGCCGTCCCTTGCTCTTCCGGGAGGTGGGCGTACACGCGGACTGTTTTTTCTGGGTCTGTCGGGTGTACTTGGTGGGTGACCGTGTCGCTGTCGATCTTGAAGTCCCGTCCATACTCTTTTGACTCGCTTCGGCTTGCTAGCGGAAAGATACTCTTGTCTATCGCCATGGATATTTCTGTGAGTTCTTGCTCGGCTCAGAAGGTGTCAGAGACTTTGTAGAAATCGCGGTCACATTTGTCTGACTTGATGAAGCTCCTGTTGACTGTGATGAAGCCCGCGGATTCTGCCATCTTGAGTTTAAGGTAGGCGTAGTGCGGAATCGCCATGAATTGTGAGAACGCTGGATGCCCCAATATGACGTGGCACTGTGATTGCCAATCGAGTATTTCGAACTCGAGGGTGCGTCTTGCGAAATTGCATCTGTTGCCGAAGACGACTTCGAGCTCGATTAATCCAAAGGAAGTAGCTGCTTCTCCTAGGACTACTCCGTATAACACGGTGCTTGATTTCTTCCATACTGATCGAGGGACCAGCATCTTGCGCAGGGTGCTGACGAAGATTATGTTCATGCTGCTGCCTCCATCCATCAAGATTCTGTCCATGTCGTAACCTCCGATTTGAGCGTCAAGGACCAGGGGCGCGTGCCCCGGCCTTGGGACTGCAGGCGGGTGGTCGCTCTGGGAGAACGTGATGCTGGTTTCTCCATCGTGTAGCTGATAGACTTCGACTGCGTTAAGATTCTCGGCTGCTCTAGCCTGCAGGGTGTAGGCGTCCTGTTGGGCTTTCGATACCTTGCCTTTTTGGATCGTGTACACCTGTCCTTGAGTGGGCGACTGCTCGTCTCGTCGGGCGCGGTTGGCTTCTTGTGGTTTTTCCTCCTTGAGGTTGTCGGCGAGTTCATTGAACAAGCGGCAGTCTCCCAGGGTGTGGCTCGAACTGATGTTTCCCCAGTTGTCTTCGAAGCAGTGGATCGTGCATGGTCCTTCTAGCTGTTCCCTGACCATGAGCTTGCCAGATCCGGCGTGCCGTTTCCTCCTTGAGATTCGGAAGAATAGCGCGTGGTCTGCTGGGTGCTCGTGAACTCGCGGGTCGACTTCGACCCTGCACTTAGATTCTGGTTCCCTATGAGATTGGCGAATTCATCTGGCCTTCGATCTGGGTCGTAGTATTCGCCGGTCCGAGTCCCGGAGTCGCTGTCCTGGCGGGTGGGGGCCATCCGCGCGGCGGCGGGTCATCGAGTGGTCGGCGATCGTGCGGTTGTATAGTTCGACTCGTCGGGTGGAATCGCTCTATAGGATCCTCGCGCCTGCCTTCTGAGTCATCTATTTCTTCCTTTTTGGCGATGGTCTTGGCAGTCGCTGATCTCGAGCTCGGAGTCAGTGTCTTGTTGTGCGGCGGGTGCCCGGGTGGCAGTGGGTCGTTGAGTGGCCGGCAGGTCCTCTTCTTCGTGTTGTAGTTCGTCGATCGGGGTCTCCGTGTAGAACCCTCGCGTCTTTCTTTTGGATCGTCGAGTTCTCCTTCGCTGGCGGTCGGCTCGGTTGCCTCCGTAGTATTGGTCTTGGCACGGCTGCTGGCCGAGCGATCTTGTCGGGGCGGCAGAGATGTTCGCCGTGATCTTGTGTTCCTCGGGTAGATTGCATCTTGTTCTTGCCCTTGAGTTACGGCTTGCTGGAGACGGAACCGCCGAGATCGTAATTCCAACCTGTGTAGTTCCCAATTGACGAGGATGTACCCCGGCAAATCCCATGGTCAGGGACCCTGGGTTAGTCATGAGAGGCACAGGTTGGACGATAAGCTCGTCGGCTAACAGGAGGATACGTTCCTGCTCGATATTATTGATTGGAGATGGCGATTACAAGGAAGCCGAGGCTAGTGCGCACAAGGCTAGGTTACAGATTGCGTATTGCTTGATCTCGACGTCTCCCCTCCTAGCCCTTATATATTAGGCTAGGTCTCGGGCAGTCCGTCCTGATTACAGATGAGGTTTCCTAACCATGATCTTGTTCCGTACGGAAAGTTTGCACCTTCCTTATGACTCGCGGACTCCTACATCGGTGCCACTAGTGGGCCAAGGCTGGGCCCAGGCGGCATCTTTGTGGGCCTTCTGTCTTCTGGTACACCGGGTAGGCTCATCCATAGGAGTCGTGGGGTCACCCCCTCGTCAGCTTTGTACTTTGCTTCATTGTTGGATGCTTTTTC
The DNA here is from genome assembly GCA_950022295.1 of Bromus sterilis. Classification (NCBI taxonomy): domain Eukaryota; kingdom Viridiplantae; phylum Streptophyta; class Magnoliopsida; order Poales; family Poaceae; genus Bromus; species Bromus sterilis. Next base: position 242,333,391 of record OX465595.1, on the reverse strand, counting down.
AAAGTTAGTCGAGAGTACATACTTTAGTTTATCTCCTTTGGGGGAGATTAGTACGATGCCTGCTCCAGCTCCTTCATGTCTCTTTGATCCGTCGAAGAACATTTTCCATGAGTTGGAGAGATCTGGGGGTCAGGTGTCTGGAATTCCACCCACTCCGCGAAGAAATCAGGGAGGACTTGTGCCTTGACTGTTGTTGGGTGCTTGAAGCGTACGTCACGAGGGCTGAGCTCGATGTTCCACTGGGTGACTCGTTCGGTGGCGCTCGGGTTGTTCATGATATCTGAGATTGGTGCACTACTGACCATTCTTAGTGGGTGCTCGTCAAATTAATGAGATACCTCGCGGGAGGTCATAAAGACCGCGTAGACAAGTTTCTGATAGTGTGGGTATCTCTACTGGGAGCGTGTGAGAACATAGCTGAGGTAGTAGATTGGTCCCTAAATGCCCTGCACTTTGCCTTCTTCGGTGCGCTCGACGACGAGTATGGTTCTTACGACTCTGATAGGGGTTCTCACTCCTTGGGGACTGCGAGGATTGGCGGGGTTGATAAGGTTTTCTTGAGGTCTAAGGATTCGTTTCACGCTTCCTCTATCCACTCGAATTTTCCACCCTTCCTATGTAGCTGGTAGAAAGGCAAGGTTCTTTCCCCTAGCCTGTTGAGAACGCCTTAGAGAGGCGAGTCGTCCTGTGAGTTGATGTAATCCTTTTATATTGACGGGTTCTTGCATTGTGGTGACTTCTTGAATTTTTTTGGGTTGGCTTTGACTCCTCATGCAGACAGTAGGTATCCTAGTAGCTTGCCGGCGGGTACGCCGAAAACACACTTCTAGGGGTTGAGGTTAATCTGTTAGTGGTTGAGTGCTCCGAATATTTCCCGTAGGTCTTCGAGGAGTGTGCTTGCCTGGTAAGTTCTGATGAAGATGTCATCTACATAGACTTGGACATTTCTACCTATCTGGTCTTTTAGGCACGCATGCATCATCCGCTGTGAGGTTTCTTCGGCATTCTTGAATCTAAAAGGCATGGTCATGTAGCAGAAAACAACATACGGGATGATGAACGACGTATGCTCTTCGTTATCTTCCTTCATCCTTATTTGGTTGTATCCTGAGTAACCGTTGAGGAAAAAGAGGAGATCGCATTCCGTGGTGGATTCGATTATCTGGTTGATCCTTCGGGCAGTGCTTGTTGACTGGCTCATAGTCGACGCACATGCGTAATATTTCAGTGTCCTTCTTGGGTACCAACACGGGGTTTTCCACCCATGTGACCTTCTTTTTTTCTCGGATGAACTTGGCATCAAGTAGCATATTGCCTCCTTCCCCTATTGCTTTGCGTTTTGGTTCCGGGAATCCTCGCAGAGCTTGTTTCCCTGGTTTAGTGTTTGGGTAGATCTGCAGTGCCTGCTCGGCGAATTCCTGCGGGATTCCTGGCATGTCAGCTGGGCACCAGGAGAATATTTCCCACTCTTCGCGGAGGAATTTTAGGAGGGCGGTCATATTTTCTTCGGGTAGATGAGCATAGGTCTGCACCATCTTGTCTGGATATATTGGGTGCACTTGGTGGGTTGTCATGTCGCTGTCGACACTAAAGTCTCGAGTGATCTCCTTAAGTTCACTGCGACTAGCGAGTGGAAAGATGCTTTTGTCTACTACCATGGCTATCTCTGCGAGTTCTGCTTGTGCTCCGAAGGTGTCGGAGATTTGATGGAAATCTCGATCACATTTTCCCGATTTCAGGAAACATTCGTCGATCATGATTACTCCTGCGGGCCCTGGCATTTTGAGCTTGAGATAGGCATAGTGTGGGATAGCCATGAATTGGGCGAACGCTGGCCGACCTAGTATGGCGTTGTATTGGGATTGTTAGTCGACTACATTAAACTCGATGATTTCCCTTCTGAAGTTATTCCTGTTCCCGAAGATGACCTTGAGGATGATTCTCCCGAGTGGGTGGAAAACTTCGTCTGGTACAACGTTATGGAAAGTGATACCTCAAGATTTTAGCGCGGAATATGGGATTAGCATTTTGCGTAGGGTGCTGAAGAAGATGATGTTCATGCTGTTGCCTCCATCCATGAATACGTGTGACATATCATAGCCTCCTAGCTTCTAGGACCAGCGGGGCGTGTCCTGGTCTGGGGACGACTGGCGGGTGGTCCCCTTGTGAGAAGGTGATATGGTGCTTCTATTTTTAGTACCTTTGCCATGTAGACTTGAAGGGTGCTTGCTTCCTATTTCTTTTTTGATGTGCGCCCTTCTTGGATCATGCGCACCCGCCCATGTGCTAATGGGTAGGTTTCTTCCTCGCCGAGTGCTGATGTCTAGGTTGCTCCTCGAGTATGTTTTGCTCTGTGTCGTATCTCTTTCTTGTGTGCCGTGGAGAGTTCCCCAAAAAGTCGGCAGTTTTCGAGGCTATGAGTCGCTCTGAGGTCGCCTTCCTCATTCATGTAGGAGTGAATTGTGCAAATCCCATCCAGCTGTTTGTCAGGCCCGATATGCGGTATTGTTCTAGATCTAGATGTTTCCTTCCAGATCCAGGGATGAACCACATATCGGTCCCACCGCGACGTATGACAATGCCATATGCCCCGGATTTTCAACATGATATCACAACATTACATCTACAAGGATACCACATCTCATAAATCGGCATACAACTGCCTTAATACATTACATCAGCGGAAGATACATGTCTGCGTACAGACTACAATCAAAGGTCTATTGGCAAAGGTAAAACACATCATTTCCACGTCCACACAGGTCCATTCTCTCTGCCGGGATCCGCCGAACTATTCGTGGTCAAGTCTCCGCGAAGGCGTCCGAAAGAAGGGTCGTGGAGCGCCTCTGAAGTCCAATATCATTGCATAATGTGCGTAAAAGAGAAAAGAAGGGGTGAGCTATATCAACAAGTCTTGTAACTAACTTCTCACGGTAAGATGGGGGTAGTAGTGAGGTTGCAGTTGCACTACCAATATATGAGTGGCTAACGGTCTATTTTAGTGTAAGATGAGAACCAAGCATTCGATGAGGAAACTCCTCCAACAAGTCTTGCTATCAGCTACTTACGCAAGCATAACACCTATCCTATCCTCGTCCTCCCTTCGCATCCCGACGAAGAAGAAGCAGTCAAGGCACACACACGTTGATCAAGTTTATTAAGGTTATCTCAGTTGTTGTTGTCTATGAACAAGGGGTAGGTCTTAAGTCATCCATAACAGTGGACACGGCTTCTCGAAAAGATTTAACCCTGCAGGGGTGTACCAACATCCCATTATAAGCTCTGCATGTACGCCGGCTCTCTTAGTCGGGCCCATTAAATACACTCATTGAAGAGTTGTTCCGAGAGATCCGGACGTCATAATCCCTCTAACTAACAACGAACAAATCCGGGTGGCCCTCGGGGAGTCGACACCCAATCCAAAAGCCGGCCATGCTCTCGGATAAGACTCTTCCGTAAGGATAAGGTCAAGGTAACTGATCCCCTCACATGTGGGCAGCCCCCTAGCTCACGAGTGTGGACCAACAAGAAAAACCATGTCTCCGCTGGCCCGAGTTATTTAAAATCTGTTGGGAGCTCACCAGTCACACACACGGTTTCAAATGGTAAATCAGCTTGGGCCACCACTAGAAATGTTTGAAGCTAGGTAGGTAAGAAGAGGGGACCCCATAGCATCCCACACGTGGTTAGGCACGCTCGCCAAGATACACAATATCCGGAACTAGCCTAGACCTTCCATCCTTCGTCGAGTATAGTCGACATTTTAATAATCATATCATCCACAACAATATAATAATGTGATATCCTAATCCAAGGAGTAACAGGATAATAGTTGATAGCATCCTAGCATGCATACTAAGCAGTGGTTGAGCAGCGAGCAATAGTATCATAGCCGAACAAGGTTTGCTGGGATGTGGAGGAAATGTCTGTTTGGGTTTATTTGAGAGGCATGAATATGAAGTGGTAGGATCAAGAAATCCTTCTATCCTATACCTAGGCGCGAGTGAGCTGAAAGTTAATAGCATGTTATATGCTCCACCTTACCGATTGAGAAGACGAAACCAAAGTTGTAGTCAATCGCAAACTCGCATCGTCTCCGAGAGGTACCCGCGGGAGCACACAAGAGGTAAACACTGGAAAAGGCAATCGTCGAGCAAGCATCTATTACTATGAAGCAATCACTAGCAAACAACATCAAGAAGGCAACATGAGACAACGCACGGCATCGTATCTATCGTCGAGAGCGGTTACTAACAGGTTAAGTGGAGTACTCGTCACACACGACGATACCGGACGTTTAAAGTGGTTCAAGTTGTTGAGCTACACAACATGAGTAAAGTTTGTTAACATGGCATATCACCCAAGCATGGCATATCACACAAACATGGAAAGAGGTGAAGCATAAAGTAAACTACCTATGCTGGTCATTTTAAGTGATGCAACACCCTAAACATGGCATTCACTAAATACCCCACGACAAATTTAAGCATTTTGTATTGTTCTGTACTAAACCATATTTTATATAGGTTATCAACAGAAAAAATAGCATAAACACAAATAACATGAAATTCTAATCAAGTTACATGTAAAGAACACTCCAAACGCAGTTACGGTTAAAAAGATACAAGCATCACAAGTTACGGTACATGCTGTTAACATCAGGGAGCATACTTTAGAGCAATGAAACAATTATGTACTGAATGCAAACATGCACCAAAATGACATGCATTAACAGTAGACATGACAAGGAAGGCATGGCAAGAAATTTTCAATTATATTAGCATTAGGAACAAGTAATTGTAACGCATGCAAAATGCAAGAATATACTACTGGTCTAGGGACTTAGTGAAAATCACAGCAAAAAGCAGGGTTGCACTTTTGGAGCTTGATAGCTATATGTACAGCAAATATATCATGACAACTCAAAGCATGGCATCAAAGTACACATAACACGGAGAAAATAATTACATTGGAGATAATGCATATGAAGCATGAATCACTAACTATAAGGCATCAAAGTAGCTACTTTATACAAACGGCAGCACATGTTATCAGGGCCACCACTTTGGAGCAAGATATAAATTAGCTACAACAGGCAAACATGACAAGGGAATGCATCTAAATGAAGTGCACATGATGCTTAACACATAAAAGAAAGTATCAATAGCATAGGCCTCATGGATGTGACACAATCATCAATCAAACTTTGAATAAAATAACAGCCGCAACAGTAAACAATCTGATGCCAACTTCAACACAAGTTTGCACCACCCTAATGACCTCAACTGGATTAACTCCCAAAATCATTATGGTAGATCACATCACAACGAACAAAATTCATTTTGGGCGCATCGTTATCCAGGCTACGGTTTACTCGCAAAACTACTCGCGAAACAGATACAACAACAGACATTCTCAGACTTAGCAGAAATTAGAAGAAAAAAGAGAAGGAAAAAAAGGAGGTTCACCAAGATGGGCCGAGTACATGAGGCAGGGGGCGCTAGATAGCTCGTCCTCTCCCTAGGCGCTATAGAGCGCTGGGCCGCGGGGGCGCGCTAGGCTCGGCCGTGGGGCTTCGGTAGAGGTCGGCCCAGCTGGTGGTGGCTGGCGGTTGGGGATGCCGGGATCGGGCTCCTCTAGAGCCCGACGTCACCGGCGGTGGCGCGCTCCGGTGAAGGCGAGTGGCGGAGGGGCGGAGGAGAGGCACGGTGAGGGCGGATCCGGGATGCGGCGGCCGGAACCCCGCCGGATCTGGCGAAGGAGGCCGTCCAGAGGCGGAGCGGCGACGTGGGCGGTGAAGCTCGAGGCCACTAGAGGCGCGGCGGCTTGCCGATGTTCCTGCGAGGGGAAGGCGAGGGAGGAGGGTGAGATGAGGAGAGGGAAGGCGAAGGTATTTATCAAGCCAATTTTTACACAAACGCCCTCGGGTTTTCTCTTGCTTCCGGTACTCCACGTTTTTGACCGCCGGGAGTCCATACGGCCTCTGATCCGGGCAAAATCTCGAACAACGCGCTCAGCGCGGAGAGCCCGTCGATTCTACCTCACTCAGCAACGTTTCGAGAACATTTCCGGTGCCCAATAAAATAATCCATTTAATTATTAAATGGGGTTTTCGTTCCGGTGGTGAAGGCTGGTCTTGTGTCGGAAGTTGCTTCGGTGATCGGGTGAAACCGGATGTCGCAAGGTCATGTGCCATGGAGGAAAGGGTCGGTCACGCACCCGATACGACAAATAGAGGGAAAGTAATAACCAATTAATAACATAGTGAAACAAACAATACAAACAATTCTAGCAAGCAACAAAATAAGGCAACAAACAATTATTTTAATTTGGGTGAAAATTCCGGGCTGTTACAATACAGCACCACCAACAAGGGATCTCGTCCCGAGATCCAGGACGATCACCTCTTGATGACCTCAAGCCAGGTGCGCCCATCCGGCCCAGGGTCAACTCTACTTGGGTGAGCTCGGCTGATCTCGCAACCACTTGGGCCGACTGTGCTTTGACGGGGCCGATTGCCTCCTTAAAGGACAATCGACATCCGACCCGGTCAGCTCGGCCTGCTTGAGATTGATCTTGTTCAGCTCGGCCTTCTTTACATCAGTGGTCTTCATATCGGTGATCTTCATATCATCCCTCTTTAGGTCGGTCGAGCTTCGTATTGAAAGGTTGTTTCGCCTGGGTGACCCTACTCGGGGGGGTCATTCCCACGACAGTAGCCCCTGAAGCTATGGAGGTCCCATAGTTGGTCGACTACAGGGCGTGCGCAGTTTCCCCCTGAAAAGATCTTAGCTCGATGATTCTTGTGATCAATTGTTCCGCAATCGTCTGATTCGCATCTCATCCAGCCGATTGCACGTTAACCAGCCGATTGCGCCTCTATCGGTTGATCGTGTACCGAACTAACTGCTCCACGCCCATTGCTCGCAATGGTTACTTTGACTACAACTTGACCATCCCACGTCTCCCTGTATTCGCCGCGTGGACAAATTACGGGGTAGTGCGCCACGCGGGATGGGACGTTACTGTGGGCATCGGGCAACGAGCGCACATCTCGTCTTCTCCGATGGATCCCCTGCGCTGTGGGCTGTTGTGGATTGCTAATACACGCAGCCAGACAGGAATGCGCAGCCCGATCCCACTCCCACCGTCTAGCCCAATAAATAGGTGAGGGGAAGGGAATTGGACTCGCCCCTATGCTCCTCCACTGCCTTTGTCTTCCTCTCGCCTTCTCTCATTCTCTACTTACCTCGCTCTCGCCGTCGCCGCCGTTGCTTTCCTCCTGCTCCCGACACAATTGGTGGTCGCGGCTCATGTCTCCTCCGCTAGATTCTTCCTCCGACGAAGGACTAGCAGACCTTGAGATGACCTCCACCCGCAGGCTCAGAGGTGACGGAGTACGACGTGCTCTGGATCTGCCGCGCCCACAAGATTTTGGCGGCGGCCGAAACCTGCATCCCCTCCTATGAGGGCTTAGCGGAGCCGAAACCCGGCGAACGCGTCGTCTTCCTTGCCCATTTCGAGTGCGGATTTGGGCTCCCGGTGAGCCCATTCTTCCGTGAGTTCTTGGATTTTTACCACCTACAACTGCACAACCTCGAAGCCAATGCTATTATGCTCCTCTCGGCATTCATGACACTTTGCGAGGGCTATCTCAGTGTGAGGCTGATTCTGGGTCTCTGGTCCTGAATTTTTTACTTGAAACCAAAGATAGCCGCAAGTTTCCGAACCTAGAGGGCCCTCATCTAGAGCCAATTTCTAAGAAGGTCATGGTTAAATGCGGAGCTAACATCATCTTTACGAAGAAAACTGCCTATCCGAACCAGAAACCAGTCAGTCGGTGATGATTTGGCAGAAAACGTTCTTTTATCTTCGAACTATAAAGGAGCAAGTCGACTGCCTCAATCTGCCCGAGTTCGTGTAGCACCACCGATTGACAAGCACAACTGGGGAGCCAAGATTTCCTTCGGAGATGCCGATTTGGATTCCCAGTTTGGTCGTGTGCCCGAGATGGTTGAGGAAGGTCTGGATGCGTCCGGCTTTTTGGTCGCTGGATGGATCTATTGCTAAGTGCTCCCTCTTCAAAGCCGGTGTCACCGACTGTGTGACATATAAGGCCCCCGTGATTTAACTCGGATCTCTACTCAAAACCTTGACCCCGATCAGACACGAGAGCGCATACACGAAATGACTGACGCCGATTGCGAGGTCAACTGGTGCTTCGGCAAGCGACCCTACAATTGGCGCCACCCGCCTCCCCAGGTAGCGTTTCTTACTTGGCTCTTTCTTTCCTTTGTCTTGTGCCTTCTAATGCCTAGGTCTTCAATTTCTTGTAGCGTTCCTTGGTCGAAAGAAGTACGAGGACGGCCACGCCGCCTCCGTTTACTATCCGGACCGTGCGGAGTCAGATGCTGAAGATCCTGAATTTAGCGCGACCACCGAGTCAGAGACTGAGGCCCGCATAGCTTCACTCTAAGCTGGCTTCAAGCAGCCGGACACGTCTGATTCGTCAATCAAACGCTTCATGGACGAATGGAGTGATGATGATATCGACAACTTATCTCTTGGAGAACATGGAGCAGAGTCCATTCGGGACCCCTAGAGGGTTGCCAAAGGAAAGAGCCGCCGAGTGGATGCTCCACTTGCCATGCCGACCAAAACGACTAAGAAGAAAGTGTCGAAAGGTCCAGCTGGCCAAGGATCAAAACAGTCCAAGCCTACGCCGACTGGTCCCGTTTTGCAAGAGGCGGCTTTGGAGATTCCTCCCCTGCGCTACGCCATGGCTTCCTTTGCAGCCAATTTTCCCCAAACTGAAGGGTAATCTACTTGCTCTGTCTTGCCTGGAATTTCTCTGGCCGATTGTTATTTTGACATTTTCCATTTGATTCTGCAAGGTTTGCTCGCGATGGCAATGCCATCGTGGCTGGTGCTTCTTTGACTGCATGTACTGTTGCATTGGCCACCTCCTCCCGGGCCGATAGCACTCGGAAGCAGCCTTTGGCGACATCTGATACTGCCAAGGCCGAGGGTGACAAGAGATCCCGGGCTGATGTCGCATGACACGCGAAGAAAACAGCCCCTACTCCGAGCTCTGTAGCTGCAACTGGTGGGACTGCTTGCGCGCATTCGGCCGCACCAGTTGCACCTGCCACTACTCCCATCTTGATCGACCTCTCTGGCACCGTGCATCCGGACGCATCGGCTACCAACGTGGTCTCTCCGACAGCCGATTCTTCCAGGACGTCTCCTGATCGGCCAACTGGTGACTAAGAAATGCTTCCTGCAGGTAGCTCGGGGGACGATGCTGCTGCCACCGCCGATCCTTCGACCAGGACGTCTCCTGTACTGCTGCTCGTGTGGACCCAAAGGCCACTCCTTCGATTGCTCCCACGATACTCGTTCAGGTCGTCGCTGGCACCACTCGGCCACCACGCGATCCTGAGCCGAGCCATGTTGTCGTGACAAACCCGACTGCTCCCGCCCGCAAGGTTTCTTGGGCCGACAATTTCCGCCTCGAGTACCTTGGGACTGGTGTTGAGACAGCCTCTACCTCTAACTCTGTGATATGTTCAAAACGTATCTATAATTTCTGCTTGCTCCATGCCTCTTTTGTGTGATATTGCTATGATATTGATGAAATTCCATACTCTTTTGATCATATTTGGACTAACCTATTAACTCAGTGCACCCCAGTGCCAGTTCCTGTTTTCAGCTGTTTTTCTATTTCAGGTTTCCCCCATATTAAAAGTGCTCCAAAAAATCGGGAAAAATCCAATAAAAAATCAGCGTAGAAGAAGCTTCGGGAATCACCGAGGGGGGGGGGGCAGAGGGGACCCACCAGGGCCCCAGGCGCCCTCCCGGCGCGCCCCAGGGTGGGGCCGCGCCAGGGGGCAGCCTGGACCCCTGGTGGACCCCCTGGCTGCCCACCTTCGCCTATATATTCCTCGTGACGAGAAACCCCCGTGACGGGAACCCTTTTTCGCGATCTCTCCTCTGTTCCGCCGCCGCCGCGCTTCCAAGATCGGGAGCACCAGAAGACCTCTTCCCGGCACCCTGCCGAGGGAAGAACCACCTCCGGGAGCTTCTCCACCACCATGGATGCTTCTCGGATGAACCGTGAGTAGTCCACCTTGGACCATGGGTCTATGATCAGTAGCTATGTGATGTTATCCTCCTCTCTTTATTCTTCATGGATTAGACCTCGTGAGCTACCCGACATGATCGAGGCACTTATGTAATATTTTTGCTGTTGCTATGCTGAGTTTGCTGGGATCCGATGGATTATGAGATTATGTTCAGATTGTGTTTGAGTAATATATTTGATTCTCCTCTTTTCTATTGATGTTCTTGAGTAATTCTTGCATGTTCTCCGTTGCTGTTTATTGCTTTGGCCAAATGGTAGGTAGTGACTCCAAGAGGGAGCGTTATGCATGATTGTGGGTTCATGCCCCCCGATGACTAGCTTGAGTGACAGAAACATGAGTCTAGGGGATGTGTTGTTGCCACAAGGGGGAAACCAACGGTGCTTGTACTTGCGGGTGCAAGGATTGTTTACTTTACACAAAGTTCTTTAATGCAGTTATCCGTTGCGTTGAGTTTACACTTTGGGTGGGATTCGCAACTTAATACCAGCGAGATGTTCTGGATAGATATCTCAAGGTGGATGATTAGTAGGTAGATGCAGATGGATTTCTGTCTACTTGTCTTGGCGTACTGCCCATGCTTTTGAGTCTCTTCCTTTCTTTATAGCATAATTAGCATTGGTTTGCGCACATAATCCTGTCAATTTCCCAGTTGTAATTTGTTTACCTCGCATGGCTGTTTTATCGTCTTTTGGGAGAGAGGCATCAATAGTGAACATCATAGGACCCCGGTCCATATTTCCAACACTGTTTACAGTATGAATTTACTTTCAGTATTTACTTTTCAGTTGCTATCACTATCATTATTATCCCGTGTGTTTTATCCATTGTAAACAACAAGGCCGGAGGAATTGACAACTCCTCTGTACTCGTTGGGAAGCAAAGCTATTTGCTGTGTGTGCAGGTCTAGGTGAAGTAAGCTACCTTAGGTTGTGAATGGCGCCATTGTTCACTTCACCACCTGCTTTTATCTGTTGGAGTCCTATTGGTTCAACATTCAACCTTAGCATATTCGCTAAGGGAAACTTGCTGCTGTCTACATCTCAACCTTCCACTTTGGGTAACCAACGAGCGGGCGTTAATTTGTACCATCAAAAGCAATTTCTGGCACCGTTGCCGGGGATTCCGAAGCGCAGCAAAAGAGTGGTCCCGCAAACCAGCCAATTTCTGGCGCTGTTGCCGGGGACTCCACTCTTCAAGATAGGGGAGTTGCACACTATCTTTTATCTTTGATTTTTAGTCTTGTTAGTTTACCTTTCAGTTTTTTCTTTAGTGTCTTTTATCGAAAATAAAAAAAATAGGTATCTTGCTTGCTGCTGCTATGGGTTCCTCTGAGAACACCAAGTTGTGTGACTTCACTAGTGACAACAACAGTGACTTTATCTGCACTCCTATTGCTACACCTGCTACTTCATCACCTTCTTATGACATTAAACCTGCTTTGCTGAACCTTGTTATGAAAGATCAATTTTCCGGTGCTAGAGATGATGCTGCTTTGCACTTAAATAATTTTATTGAGCTTTGTGATATGCAGAAGTACAAAGGAGTAGATGGTGATAATGTTAAGCTTAAGATTTTTCCTTTCTCCTTGAGAGATGAAGCTAAAAGCTGGTTTCAATGCTTGCCTAAGAATAGCATAGACACTTGGGACAAGTGCAAGGATGCTTTTATTGGGAAGTACTACCCCCATGCTAAGATTATCCAATTGAGGAGCTATATTATGAATTTTAGGCAATTAGATAATGAACACGTTGCCCAAGCTTGGGAACGCATGAAATCTCTTGTTAAGAATTTCCCTACACATGGTTTGACTACTTGGATGGTTATCCAAACTTTTTATGCAGGCTTGAACATTACCTCGCGGAACTTGCTAGATTCGGTCGTGGGAGGAACCTTTATGTCAACTACACTTGGTGCTGCCACAAGACTTCTTGATGAGATGATGACCAACTATTCCCAATGGCACACCGAAAGAGCTCCAACAGGTAGGAAGGTAAACTCTGTCGAGGAGATCTCCTCCCTAAATGAAAAAGTTGACTTGATTATGTCTCTACTTACCAAGCAATCTTCTATTGATCCTCATGATGTTCCTCTAAATTCTTTGATTGCTCAGGATCAAGTAGATGTGAAATTTATCTCTAGAAACAACTTCAATAACAATGCTTATAGGAGTAACTTTGGTAGCAATCCTAGACCGTTCCCCTCCAACAACTATGGGAACAACAACACTTATCCTAGCACTAGAAACTCTACCCCTAGAGATAGAGACATGCCTAGTTATGAGAAACTTTTGGAAATAGAGAAGGCCACTAAGAACTACATGCAAACCTAGTATGAACAAAATAGGACCTTCTCTAGACAATTAGATGAGCATACTTCTATCTTGCAAGACATTGGCAGACAAATAGAGAGTCTGAACACTGAAATCTCTAACCGGCAGACTAGGCTCACCACCACGGAAACCCAAGTTTCCAATATGTCTCACACACAAGCCACTTTGATAAACCAAATGTCAGCTAAACCTGAAGTGGTTCCGACTATAAAGGAGGAAGAAGATAGAATTAAGAGCCTTCCTACACACCATACCATTGCTACTATCCAAGTGGTTGAGGATATCCAAACTCTTAGCACCCAATGCACCCCTAGTCCCATAGGACCTATTAATGGTGATTCTATGACCTCAACTGTAGAAGAAGAAATTCCTATGACTATAGAAGCTACCAAACAAGTGAGCCTAAAGGACAACACTACCACTTTACTTGATAGTAGTGATCTTGATTTTGATGATTGCACCCTTTCTGAAGTTATTCGTTTCCTTCAAAAGATGTCTAGAGACCCCCACACTAGCACACTTAACCTTGCCTTCACGGAGCATATCACTAATGCTCTCATCAAAGCTAGGGAGGAGAAGCTCAGGATAGAAGCCTCCATACCTAGAAATCTAGAAGATGGTTTGGATCCTATGATTAAAATTAAGTTGAATAACCTTTCTTGCTATGCTTTATGTGATGTTGGAGCTAGTAACTCCGTTATGCCCAAAAGAATGTATGCTATATTTGAATTGAAACCTTTTGATCCTTGTTCTTTTGGTGTTCGTCTTGTCGATTCTTCCATAAAGAAACCTTTGGGTTGATTTTGCTATCATGGACATTTATTGTGAACCTTCTTGTCCAATTATTTTGGGACGTCCTTTTCTTTGCACCGTGGGTGCTATTATTGATATGAAAGAAGGGATTATAAAATTCCAATTCCCTCTCAAAAAAGGGATGGAACACTTCCCTAGGAAAACGATTAAGTTGCCTTTTGAGTCCGTCACACCGACTAGTTATTTTCTTGAAAAGACTTGATCTATTTGCATTAAGCCTAGCTAATGGCTTTAAAGAAGCGCTTTCGGGAGGCACCCCGCAACGAATTTAGGATTTCCTTTTTGTTTTTCTTCTGTTTTTAGTGGTCTTGATGATTGTTACTACTGTAGCAACATCATTGTATCTTTACTTTTCAAGCTTTGTGCCATTTATAGCCTCATATGATAAGGGAAGTGAAAGTTGTGACATGCTGTCTAGAAAACAGATTATGTCCTCGTGAATAGAAAAATCAGAGAAAAATCCGAGTTCATCTTTTTGAGCTGAATTTTTTACATGGCGTGCTCTATACAATTACGGAACTTTCGTATGTTCTGAGATTTTTTATTTGAGTTGCAGAAGTAACCCTAAAAAATTCTTTACTACCTGCTGGTCTGTTTTTCACAGATTTTGTCCTGTTTTGCCTTTTCTTCGTTTTGCAAACCTTAAGCTTTCTTTTTCTTTGCAAATTTTTTTTGGAAATCTTGAGAAACAGTAGGTCTTCAAGATTATCTTTATTTCCAGTAGAGAATTTTTTTATTTTATTATGGGTACTAACCTCGCTAATCAGATTATGATGAGTTATGTATGAAGAGACTTTTCAAGTGTGCAAGGGAAGATGATGAAAGAAGATTCAGGAGTGGCAAGCGCTCAAGCTTGGGGATGCCCCCATGCATCCCCAAGAAAAATTCAAGGAGACTCAAGCGTCTAAGCTTGGTGATGCCCCCGTGCATCCCCTTCTCCATCAACAATTATCAGTTCGTTTCTCGTCTCACTATATTTTTATCACTTCATGCGTTATGTTCTATGCTTGGTGCGTCTCGCTCTTATGTTTTATTTTTAGTTTTATTTAGCTTTGCTTTCTGTTCATAAAAAGTTAGAACCCAGCTCACTTTGTGTGGGATAGAAACACGCTCCACTTCCAAAATCTAGAACACAACATAGGATTTTTCATGCTTATCTTTGCTGTGTGTGTTCCTTATCTTTTTCATAGCTACTGTCATGTTTTTCTCTTAGTTTTCATTTTTATCTTTTCAAAGAGCTTTAGTTTAGTTTGTTGCTGGAACTCTTTCGAGTTTTCATGTTTATCTTGTTTAGAGAGTTTTCCTGTTGCACTGAGTTTTGTGTCTTGACTTGAAGTAGGTAATTGAGGTTGCTATTCTTTCGTAGTAGTAACTTGCAATAGTTTTGAGGTATTGTTTTGAGTAATGTTTGGACTTTTGGTGTCAAGAGCTTTAGCCTATTAGTGATAGATGTCGTATTTTGGGCAATCCGTGTTTATTTTCAAAAACTTACAAAATAAGTTGAGAACTTTAGCTACTAGATGGATCACTACTCTTCTGAGGGGTCGAATATTAGAGTACACTCACGTACCATGAGTCGAGGATGCGCAAGGATAACCAAACCCCCATAAACTCCTCCTCGGGGTACTTGTCTATTTGAAACCTCCTTATTAGATTGAGAGTTACCAATAATAAGTGCATGAGTTCTTCGTAATAATGTGAGTATTCGAAAGTTGACACTTCCACCTTCCCATATTTTTCTAGCCTCTCCTGTGTCGTGCATTGCTTTCTTCTCACTCCGAGAGTTGGTGTAATAGCCCATTTGCAATAATAAGAAATCAACATGATATTGTACCTTGTCTGATGACTTTGTAACTTTGCACGATGCTAGAGTTTGACATTTCATGTGGTGATTTAAATTTGCATTGGGATTGGAGCCCATTTGGTTGGTTTGAGTTTGCATCCAAAATGGTTCAAGAAGGGTGTTTGGAGTTTTTTCAATGTTGCATGCATGCTCTCCTTGACCCCAAACTTGGCATAGCCAATTCCTTGCCCTGCCCAAGCTTTTTAAAAACCTTGCAACATTTTTGCCAACTTCAAAGATGTGGGCCACAGTTCAATGTGAATTGAATTTCCAAAAATGGTCCCACATTTTAGTTGCTCTAAAAATGGCCAAACAAATTTTATAAATTGGGGAATATTGCAAGGATTCCAAAAAATATTTTTGTATGTTATTCTCCTTTGACTTTTGCTCTGAAAAAATGCTGGAAGGTTCTATTATTTTTTCAATGGAAAATAACCCGGGGCTCTCTTTTTTCCTTTCCTTTTCTCTTCTTTTTCCTCCAAGCCCAGCCCACCTGGGACTTTTTCCCCGCAGTGCACTTGGACCCAGCCATCGAAGCAGTACGCTG
Organism: Bromus sterilis; assembly: GCA_950022295.1. Lineage (NCBI taxonomy): Eukaryota > Viridiplantae > Streptophyta > Magnoliopsida > Poales > Poaceae > Bromus > Bromus sterilis. Next base: position 242,317,714 of record OX465595.1, on the reverse strand, counting down.
GATCAGTCCTGGCCGTGGGATCGCGATCAGAGAGGCCACCGTGGTCGCCTTTCCATCGTGGCTGAGGTCCCCTCCGACCTCCTCTCTCACATCCGGTGTGGTGTTGACGTCGATGACGGCCAGCGTGGCTGGGGGCCTTCCCCCTTTATAAGCTGGCCCCGAGCGGGTTCTAAGAACCCTAGGGTCCCTTCCTCCCTCCAGATTCTGCTGCCGCCTAGTTTGACTCCGAGGTCCTCCCTTGTTCCGCCATGGCCGCCGGCCGATTCCCTCAAATTCCTCGCCGTCTTTCGCAATCCTTGACCGTGCTTTTGTGTGCACCCTCCCCTGCGTGTTTTTGACCCGTTCCTTGTCGCAGGAACTAGAAGGAGGCACGGATTCGGCGCGGAGCCGTGGAAGTGGCCGGGGAGCCCGCAGCGCCTCGTCGTCGCCAAGCTCGCCTCCTTCCTCTTCGGCAAGGCTGGGATACTCGATGTGACCTGCAAGGTGAGCCGAGCCTTCCTGTTCTTCCCATAGCGCTGCGTTTCCTCCGTGCCACATTAGCCGTAGGATTCTGCTGCGCAGCTCATCGCCGTCGAGTCACTGTGGCCGCCCTGTCCATGGCGTGTCCACGGGTGAGCTCGTATGTGCTATAGGTGTGATCTGACCGCGCGTATGACCTCAAAGGAGGAGACTTGCACATGTTTTGGTCACTGAGCCGCCAAGTCTGAAGCTTGCGTTCAGGTGGCGCCGCCCCGTTTTCCATTGAGCCTAGCGTCGCCTCAGCTAGGCTCCGTGCAGTTCCAAGGGCACCCACGTAATCGTGGATGTGCCCTCTATCTGTCATGCCGCGTGGTCACGCCAGAGACGCCCCGGTGCCGACGTGAGGGTCGCCGGAATTCCTCTGCAGCGGGCGCTGTCGGGTGTGTTTCGGGTTCAGTTAACCGCCCTGGTTGCCTCATCTTTTCTGCATCGCTTGTTTTTTCAGCAAACGCTTTGTAGCGCAGTGGTCTGGGGGGGGGTAGTGGAGAAGGGCGCGACGCGGGTTCGAGTCCTAGCAAGCGCCTGCCCCGTTTTTTTTTCAAGAGGCTGTCGAGTGGGTCCCTCACGTCAGCGAGTAGCTGCCCATGAGGTCAGTGGGATGTGCCCACTGTGAGTTTGGAGTGGGCCGGTTTGTGCCCGAGGCCAGCCCAGTTGGGTCTGAGCCCTTTTTCTTTTTCCTTTTTCTTTTCTTTTTAATTCCTTTTCAGTTTAAATTTAAAATTTGAACTTGTTTCCAACTTCAAATCTGTTTTTGAACTTCAACTCAATTTTGGGCACCCCATATATGTTTTTGGGGTAGTTTGAACCACTGAACACAGTGGTGATGACCATTTTACAATTTGCCCCCCCAATTTTTGTGATGGTGGCAATTTCTCAAATAGGCCCCTCTTTTCTTTTGTTTTTGCAACCACTTCCCAAAACACAAATGTGGCAACCCATATATGACTTTTGGGTAGTTTTTCCAAAGGATCAACATGGTGACAGTGGTTTTTCCATTTGAATTTTTCCTAAAGTGCAAGTAGTGCAACTTTGCACTCAGGCCCCTGAGTTCATTTGAATTTGCAACTGTGCTTGCAAATTCAAATGGAGCCATACCTTATATGGTTTTGGGGTAGAAAAATGCAAGGGTTAAAGTGGTGATGTCCGTCTGATGTTTGTGCAACTCAATGGACATGGTGTGATTACCTAACCATGTCCAACCTTGCCTTTCTTTTCTTTGTTTCTTTCAACTTCAGTGCATGTTGAATTTTGATCGTCTTTTCAATTCCAAGTTCTTTTCGTATCATCTTCAAGTCTTTGCATCATCAAACCAGCCCTAGCATATTGCCATATGCAGTGTGGTTGGTTTCCTTTCTTTTGCTGCACCTTTCCGATGTCAAGTTCATCGACATCTCTCCGTCTCCGGAATTGATTTTTTACTTTCACGTTGTAATTATTTCTGTTAATTGCATTGTTGATCATGTCATGTTGCCATGTTACTTACACAAAATGAAGGCTAAGACCAAAGCAATTTTACATAAATAAATTGCATACGAAGTTGTTGACGTGTCGTCACCACCTTCATTTAAATCTGACTAGATAGGGTCACATCATGTCGATTAAACTTGATCATACCATCCTTGCCTGTGCATTGCACCCATTGCTTACTTGTGTGCCTTTTCCTTGCCGGTACTTTACGTTAGCACCTGAGACTGCCGAGGAGACTTACGTGGAGGTTTCCGACACCGAGCCCGAGGACCCTGCTACATCTGCTTCGACGACCGATTACCCAGGAAAGGGGAAGATTTATACCATTACTTGATACCTTTCTGCCTACCTGCCTAGTTGTAGTCTAGAACGTTGGTTTGATCGTATGCACCTTGTTCATGCCATAATCAAACCAAACAGCCATGATCCCCACATCCCAGAAAAACATTGTATTGCTAAGTTACCGCTTCTCAGCCATTGCTTAGTATGAGTAGGAAACTTGCTGCTTACCCTATGCTATGGTTTGGGTTATCATGTTATTTAAAGAAGTTGGTTGATATTTATTATTATTATGATGTTAATTATATACTTGACGAATGATGGGAGACCCGACTGTTCCCGCCAGGTGTTTTGTTCCATTTGAGTCACCTAGGTTCCGAGTTCCGGGTATTGTGCTTCTTGACGAGCGTGCCTAATCGTGTGTGGGATTCTATGGGGTCCCCTTGTCTTACCTGCCTAGCTTCATACAATTCTAGTGGTGTCCCAAGCTGATTTACTATTTTCAAACGTGTGTGTGCTTGGTTGGTACCCCAGTAGTTTTCGAAACAAACCCGGACCAGCGGAGACTTGGTTTCTCTTGTTGGTCCACCCCAGGGAGCTAGGGGGTTGTCCACATCTGTTTGGGAAACTAACCCGACCTCTTCCAGACGGTAGAGGCCAATTCGAGAGCGCGGCCGTCTTTTGAGTTGGATTTCGACTCACCGGGGGCCACCCGGAATTGTGCGTTGTTTGTTAGAGGGACTCTGACGTTCCGGAGTTTCAGGCGTATACCTAACCAAGTGGAAACCGGGTGTACATGCGAATCCTATGATGGGCAGTTGGTACCCCCCTGCCGGGTTAAATCTTTTCGAAAAGCCGTGTCCGCGGTTATGGACGACTTGAGACCTACTCCTTGTTCATAGAATAACATCAACTTGAATCATAATTAAAACTTGCCTACCGTGTGAGTGCCTTGGTTGCTTTTCTTCGTCCAGGGGGACCGAGAGAAGATCCAGGTTGTGTTATGTTTGACGTAAGTAGGTGAATAGCAGAGTTATGACACGATGTCACGTGCATTCTTGGATCTTACCTCTACTCTAATAGAACGATAGCCACCATACATGCTAGTGCGGCTGCAACCTTTACCTTTATCTTGTTTTACCGTAGGGAGTTAGTTATCCTATAATGATATAATCTCACCCCTTTTTCCTTTTGTGCTTTTACTGTTTTGCCTGATCAGCCGCTGCAGTTGACTACTACTTCGACCCGAGCACTGGACGATACTTCGTGGAGGTGCCCCCGGAGGATGACGATGAGGACGACCTCGTTCAGTAGATCTTATAGTTGGGTTCCGACGATCCGTGGGCGGACTATTTATGTGCAACCCTCTCTAGGGCAATTTGGATCTTGACCATACTCGGTCGTGATTGTCTTCCGCTTGTTGCATGATATACTGTTGGGTCCACGGACCTCTGAGATGTTGTAATAAAATACAGTGGAGATGTATGCCCTAGACTCTATATATTTATGTCTTAGTATAAAGTTCATTGTTCTTATATCTGTTATCGAGAATACGGCAGCGACACGAGTGCGAGTGTCGTGAGTCGGTGGCCTTTTATGCGCTACTAACTTGAGTGGGACGCGAAAGCAACTAACTCGAGTTAGCACCGCATCGGGGGCCTTACAGTCGGCGTCCACCTTCGCCGGTACATCCAAACCTTTGGCATGATACGTTCTGTCATCATAAACCTCCTCATATCCTTCCTCAAAACAGCCACCATACCTACCTATCAAGGCATTTCCATAGCCTTTCCGAGATATATTGCCATGCAACATCCATCTTCTTATGACTTGATCTTCGTGTCATACATGCTACTTGCTTGATCGATGAGCCGCTTGCTAGTTGGGCCTTGCCCTAATCATTGCTACATGACGCGGTAGTATCATTGCATATCCTGCTACACTGGCAGAGGTATACATTTGCATACATCATGATAGTTACATCTTCTTTATGATATGAGTACTTTTGTAAAGTGTGAAAGATCTTCTATACTTTTTGTAATATAAATAGTGTTGCCCCTAAAGTGAGGAAAATATCCCAAAGTGGACAAATGAAAAGATCCCAAAGAGGAAAATGAGAGAAATAGAAAGAGCCATTGAGGCCACCAAAAAATAAAATAAAAATAAAGAGAAAAAGAAATAAAAAGAGAGAAGGGGCACACTACTATTCCTTTTGAGAGATCCACACTCGTACTCCCTCATATATCTTGTACTCCACAGAGATTATCATTCATGCATATAGCTATGTGGGGACCTTCACACTATAGAACTTGGCTTGTATATTCCAATGATGAGCCTCCTCAAAAGAGCTCTAGGTCTTCTTGAGCAAGAAAATTGGATGCACCCCCACTAGTTCCATTGGAGAGCTTTTAGCTCATATGTGCATCCGTTGCATGGCAATCCCTACTCCTCAGATCATATCTATCATTTGGCTTTCTCTCGCCTATGATTGTCCTCATTGATGTGAGCCTTTCACACCTTTTTGTCTTCCTCCTCCACCATATTCTCTCTGTTCCATCCTAAGTGTCAACTTTTTTGCTTACGCTCATCCATTGCATGAGTGCTCAAAATGTTGAAAAGGAGTGGATCATTTTGACTTGTACCTGGCTAGTGGTCTGGGGATGAGTCAAGATAAGATTCCAAAGAAGACCAAGTGTGAAACTTTAGTAGATTGAGTTCTCAACAAAAATATACTTTTTCTCATATATCCCTATCCCCTTTCTTGTATGCAAACACCATTTGGAGACATTCGAGTCACGGACAGCGAGAGCTCTTGCACCTTTATGTTCTTATGTTGCTTGTTTCAATGCTAAATATAGACTCTTTCCTGTTATGACTTGAATTGAATTACATGCCTTGATTGCTTTACTTAAAAGTTCTTATATGGTTGATAGCATGTCACCACAGAAATTATGCTTTTATCATTTACCTACTCGAGGATGAGCAGGAATTAAGCTTGGGGATGTTGATACGTCCAAAACGTATCTATAATTTCTGCTTGCTCCATGCCTCTTTTGTGTGATATGGCTATGATATTGATGAACTTCCATACACGTTTGATCATATTTGGAGTAACCTATTAACTTAGTGCACCCAGTGTCAGTAAATAGTGCTGTTTTTCTATTTCAGGTTTCCCCCATATTAATAGTGCTCCAAAAATTTGGGAAAAATCTAATAAAAATCAGCGTAGAAGAAGCTTCGGGAATCACCGACGGGGGGGGGGGGGAGAGGGGACCCACCAGGGCCCCAGGCGCCCTCTCGGCGTGCCCCAGGGTGGGGCCACGCCAAGGGGCCGCCTGGACCCCTGGTGGACCCCCTGGCTGCCCCCCTTCGCCTATATATTCCTCGTGACGAGAAACCCCCGTGACGGGAACCCTTTTTCGCGATCTCTCCTCTGTTCCGCCGCCGCCGCGCTTCCAATATCGGGAGCACTAGAAGACCTCTTCCCGATACCCTGCCGGAGGAAGGAACCACCTCCGGGAGCTTCTCCACCACCATGGATGCTTCCCGGATGAACCGTGAGTAGTCCACCTTGGACCATGGGTCTATGATCAGTAGTTATGTGATGTTCTCCTCCCCTCTTTGTTCTTCATGGATTAGACCTCGTGAGCTTCCCTACATGATCGAGGCACTTATGTAATATTTCTGCTGTTGCTATGCTAAGTTTGCTGGGATCTGATGGATTATGAGATTATGTTCAGATTGTCTTTGAGTAATATATTTGATTCTCCTCTTTTATATTTATGTTCTTGATTAATTCTTGCATGTTCTCTGTTGCTGTTTATTGATTTGGCCAAGTAGTAGGTAGTGACTCCAAGAGGGAGCGTTATGCATGATTGTGGGTTAATGCCCTCGATGACTAGCTTGAGTGACAAAAACATGAGTCTAGGGGATGTGTTGTTGCCACAAGGGGGAAAACAACGGTGCTTGTACTTGCGGGTGCAAGGATTGTTTACTTTACGCAAAGTTCTTTAATGCAGTTATCCGTTGCTTTGAGTTTACACATTGGGTGGGATTCGCAACTTAATACCAGCGAGATGTTCTGGATAGATATCTCAAGGAGGATGATTAGTAGGTAGATGCAGATGGATTTCAGTCTACTTGTCTTGGTGTACCGCCCATGCTTTTGAGCCTCTTCCTTTCTTTATATAATAATTAGCATTGGTTTGCGCACATAATCCTGTCAATTGCCCAGCTGTAATTTGTTTACCTCGCATGGTTGTTTTATCGTCTTTTGGGAGATTGACATCACTAGTGAACATCATAGGACCCCGGTCCATATTTCCAACACTGTTTACACTATTAATTTACTTTCAGTATTTACTTTTCAGTTGCTATCACTATCATTATTATCCCGTGTGTTTTATCCTTTGTAAACAGTAAGGCCAGAGGAATTCACAACTCCTCTGTACTCGTTTGGAAGCAAAGCTGTTTGCTGTGTGTGCAGGTCCTGCTGAAGTAAGCAACCTTAGGTTGTGAACGGCGCCATTGTTCACTTGACCACCTACTTGTATCTGTTGGAGTCCTATTGGTTCGACATTCAACCTTAGCATCTTCGCTAAGTGGAACTTGCTGTTGTCTACATCTCAAACTTCCACTTTGGGTAACCAACGAGGGGGCGTTAATTCGTACCATCACTCTGCTCCTACTGGATCTTTGGATCAGGTTCCCGCCGCCACTCAACTCTGCTTGGCCGACTTGCGTGACCATATAAGGAATTTTGCGACGGGAGCCCTTTCTTATGTTTTCGCCTCTGAAGGTTCCAATGTGATAAGCTCTTTTACTTGTGGGGGCGCACCAGCGCATGCACTAAGTGTAGTCCCCGAGATTCGGGCCGATTGCGCGTAATCAGCTCGGATCTTCACTTATTCATTATTGCACTTCTTATTTGACTTGCTCTATTTCCCATGCCGTCTGCCAGTGGTGACAGTTCATTTTTGATGAACTTCTGGCCGCTTACTCAGCCGATCAGCAGACCCTTGTCGATCTGAAACGTCGATCTGATACGCAAGCCGCCAAGATCGCCGAGCTAAATGGTACAAATTGTCGATTGCTTGTCTACGACTACTGCCGATCTCTTGATCCTGACTCTTGATTTTCTTTTACTTTAGAGGCCACGGCGGATCTGTCTGAGTTGGAGGCGTTGAAGAAGTGAGTGGCCGAGCTGGAGGGCCAGCTCGGCGAGAAAACCACTCCACTCGATATCGCTGTCAAGGAGCGCGACCGACTGCTTGTTGTTGAAACTGAACTTCAGACCAAAACCAAGAAGTTTGCTAGTGAGATCTCGAGCTTGAATTCTACCCACCAGAGCGATTTGCAGAAGCTAATGGATGCCCGAGCTGAGGTGGAGGGATCATTTGAAAAGGAGAGGGATAAGGTCGTGAAGCAGGTTGAGGTTTTCACTGAGCACTATCAAGGAGAGCTGTAATCGGCAAAGGGACAGGTCAAGGTGGTGCTCGCCAGCCTGCGGAAAGTGGATGCCACCCTTTCTAGTAAGCCTCTTCGAGTCTTGATTTGAACCTTTATTAATCGGCTGCTTTCTTGCCTTCCGAGCTAACTCTTTTTCCTTTATTTTTCTTGCGCCAGACGCCTGGTCTAACTCCCAAACGGTTGTTGAGAAGGTTGTAGCAGAGGACCGACTGCTTCGTCAAAGCCGAGGTGTGGAGGTTTCATACGTACAAAACGTATCTATAATTTCTGCTTGCTCCGTGCATGTTTTGTGTGATATTGCTATGATCTAGATACACTTTCATACACTTTTGATCATATTTGGACTAACCTATTAACTCAGTGCACCACAGTGCGAGTTCCTGTTTTCTGTTGTTTTTCTATTTCAGTTTTCCCCCATATAAAAAGTGCCCGAAAAATTCCGGGAAAAATATAGGAAAAATCAGCGTACAGGAAGCTTCGCGAAGAGCCCGTGTGGGGCCAGAGGGGAGCCAGGGGTGGCCCAGGCGGCCACCCGGTGCTTCCCCACCCCTGGCCGCGCCAGGGGGGGCGCCTGGGGCCCCTGGTCCACCTCTGGCTGCCCCCCTTCGCCTATATATTCTCCATCACGGGAAACTTCCGAGGAGATAACAGTTTTTCGCGATCTCTCCTCTGTTCCGCAGCCGCCGCACTTCGGAGATCGGGAGCACCAGAAGACCTCTTCCCGGCACCCTGCCGGAGGGAGGGCCGACCTCCGGGAGTCTCCTCTCCACCATGGATGCTTCCCGGATGTCTTTTGAGTAGTTTTACTTGGACCATGGGTCAGTGATCAGTAGCTATGTGATGTTCTCCTCCCCTATTTGTTCTTCATGGTTTAGACCTCATGAGCTGCCCTACATGATCGAGGCACTTTTGTAATCTTTCAGCTGTTGCTATGCTGAGTTTGATGTGATCTGATGGATTATGAGATTATGTTCAGATTGTGATTGAGTAATATATTTGGTTTTTATCTCTTATATTTTTGTTCCTAAGTAATTCTTGCATGTTCTCCGTTGTTTTTTATTGCTTTGGCCAAGTAGTAGGTAGTAACACCAAGAGGGAACGTTATGCTCGATATTGGGTTCATGCCCCCCGATGACACGCTTGAGTGACAGAAACATGAGTCTAGGGGTTGTGCTGTTGCCACAAGGGGGAAAACAACGGTGCTTGTAACCGCGGTTGCAAGGATTGTTTACTTTACGCAAAGTGCTTTTTAACGCAGTTGTCTGTTGCTTTGAGTTTACACTTTGGGTGGGGCTCACAACTTAATACCAGCGAGATGTTCTGGATAGATATCTCAAGGTGGATGATTAGTAGTAGGTGCAGTTGGATTTCGGTCTACTTATTTTGACGTACCGCCCGTGCTTTTGAGCCTCTTCCTTTCTTTTGTATCATAGTTAGTATTGCGGTGCATTCATAATCCTGTCAATTGCCCTTCTGTAATTTGTTTACCTCGCATAGCAGTTTTATCGTCTTTTGGGAGAGAGAAATCACTAGTGAACATCACGTATCCTGGTCCACATCCTCATTACTGTTTCCACGCTCATTTACTTTTCTGCTTTTACTTTCAGTTGCTATCATTATCCCTTGTGTTTGATCCTTTGTGAACAACAAGACCAGAGAGATTGACAACCTCTCTGAACTTCGTTGGGAACAAAGTTATTTGTGTCTGTGTGCAGGTCCGCGTAAGTTGCGCCGCTGACACCTACTTATCATCTCTGGAGTCCTACTGGAGAAAAACCTTGGTATCTTTACTGAGGGAAATTTGCTATTGTGCTACATCACGCCTTCCACTTGGGGCTCACCAACGAAGGGAGAGAAGACTACACCCGTCAACTCTCGCGCCATCAAGAAAATTTCTGGCGCCGTTGCCGGGGACTCCGAGTGCTAAGATAGGGGAGTTGCACACTACCCTTTACCTTTGTTTTTTTAGTCTTGTTAGTTTACCTTTCAGTTTTTATCTCAGTGTCCTTTATGAAAAACCACAAAAATAGTTGCTACCTTTTGCCTTTGTCTTGCTTTGCCTATTTATGCTATCCTCACCATGGGTGATGAACCACCCAAATATGGTAGGATGGACATGTTTCACTTGGATCGTCTTCGATCAATTTTTGCTCGCGCTAAAAACCCGACCGACTTGGTTGAGGGAAAATCATTGGATGAGCATGCTCATTATACACGGCACCGCCTATCTGAGAAAGGGAAAAACTTATGGGACCAAATACAAACTTCTTACTGCCATGCTAAACTTTTGTGCCACATTTATGATTTTACTTGTAGTTCTAATATAGATCATAAACACCTCCCTTTCCAATGTGAGTTTAATGAAAATGAGATCTTATGTTGTTATTCTAAAGGTGTTTATGATTACTTTCATGTTGAAAAGATTGAAGAGTTTGTTGCTTTTAAAGGTGCCTATGAGATTGCTTCTTTGATTGAAAAATATCACGATACTATTTTCGATTCTGAAAACTTTGCAGTTCTTGCTTATTGCTTCGAGAATTATACTTCCAATTCTTATATTGAGTATTTTAAAAATAAAATGTTTGCTTCCCAAGAAGAGGCCAATGATTGCATTGAGGAGGAATCCCATGATTCCGAGGACTCACTTGAAATATCCCTTTCTGAAAATTTTGATACTTGCTTTGTTGATGGCCAAGCTGCCACTATGGATGATGCTGACAAAAATGAACTCTCTATAGTTCCTTATGTTAAGCATGAAATTGTTGCTATTGCACCCACACTTGATTGTCCTACTATCCTTTTGAAATCTCCAAATCCGGAGAACTTTTCTCTTATCAAGGCTCAATGTGATGGGTTGCATCTATCTTATCATCCTAAAAACCGTGTTGAAAACAATACACGTGTGCTTGTAGGTCATGAACAACATGATTTATGTGATAGTTATATTCTTGATGTTGTTCATGATACTACTGAAAATTATTTCGAGAGAGGGAAGTTTGGTTGTAGAAACTTCCATATTACTAAAATACCTCTCTTCGTGTTGAAAGTTTTGAAGTTGTTCTTTTTCCACCTTCCTATGCATGTCACTTTGTGCTTCTTTGATTTATTTTCTTACAAGATGCCTATGCATAGGAAGTGGGTTATTCTTAAATGTGTTTCATTTTGCTTCTTGATGCTCTCTTTTGCTTCAAATTCTTATTCTTATGAGAGCATCTTCTATAATTTTAATGCCTAGCTTAAAGGCATAAAAGAAAGCGCTTTCGGGAGGCAGCCCGCAACGAATTTAGGTTTCTTTTTTCTTTTTGTTGTGTCTTGATGTTTGTTACTACTGTACCAACATCATTGTATCTTTATTTTTCAGCTTTGTGCCAAGTTATAGCCTCTTATGATAAGGGAAGCAAAAGTTGTGACGTGCTATCCAGAAAACAGATTCTGTCCCTTGACAGAAAAATTCGAATCAAATCACCAGATCATCTTTTTGATCTGCATTTTTTTGATAGCCTGCGCTATACAATTGTGAAACTTCCATATGTTCTGAGTTTTTTGATTTGAGTTGCATAAGTGCCCCTAAAAAATTCTTTACTTCCTGCTGTTCTGTTTTTCACAGATTCTGCCACGTTTTGTCTCTCCTAACTTTTGCAAACCTTAAGCTTGCTTTTTCTTTGCAAAAACTTTTTGGCACTCTTGAGAAACAGTATCTCTTCAAGAATATCTTTATATCCAGTGGGAAAATAATATTTTATTAAGGGTACTAACCTCTCTAATCAGCTTATGATGAGTTATGTATGAAGCGAGTTTTCAAGTGTGCGATGGAATATGATGAAAGAAGATCCAGGAGTGTCAAGCGCTCAAGATTGGGGATTCCCCCATGCATCCCCAATAAATATTCAAGGAGAATCAAGCGTCAAATCTTGGGGATGCCCCCGTGCATCCCCTTCTCCATCAACAATCATCAGTTCGTCCTTCGTCTCACTATATTTTTATCACTTCATGCGTTATGTGCTATGCTTGGAGCGTCTCGCTCTTAGGTTTTATTTTTAGTTTTCTTTAGCTTTGCTTGCTGTCCATAACAAGTTAGATCCCGTCTTACTTTGTGTGGGAGAGAAACACGCTCCACTTTCAAAATCTAGAACACATCATAGGATTTTTCCTGCTTATCTTTTTGCTGTTGTGTGTTCTTTATCTCTTCGTAGCTGCTGCCATGTTTAGTTTTAGTCTTAGTTTTTCTTTAGCAAGAGCCTTGGTTTTGTTTAGTTTGTTGCTGGAACTCTTTTTAGTTTTTATGTTTATCTAGTTAAAGAGAGTTGGTTGTTGCACTGAGTTGTGTCTTGTCTTGAAAGTAGGTAATTGAGGTTGCTATTTAATTCTAGTAGTAACTTGCAATAGTTTTGAGGTATTGTTGTGAGTAATGTTTGAACTTTTGGTGTCAAGAGCTCTAGCCTATTAGTGATAGGTGTCGTATTTTGGGCAATCCGTGTGTATTTTGAAAACCTACAAAACTAGTTGAGAACTCTAGCTACTAGATGGATCACTAATCTTTGGAGGGATCGAATATTAGAGAACACTCACGTACCATGAGTCGAGGATGCGCAAGGATAACCAAACCCCCATACACTCCTCGTCGGGGTACTTGTCTCTTTGTGAACCTCCTTTTTAGATTGAGAGTTACCGATAATATGTGCATGAGTTCTTTGGACTAATGTAAGTATTGAAAGTTGACACTTCCACCTTCCCATATTTTGCTAGCCTCTCCCGTGTCGTGCATTGCCTTCTTCTCACTCTGAGAGTTGGTGTCCACCTTCGCCGGTACATCCAAACCCTTGGCATGATACGCTCTGTCATCATAAACCTCCTTATATCTTTCCTCAAAACAGCCACCATACCTACCTATCAAGGAATTTCCATGGCCTTTCCGAGATATATTGCCATGCAACATCCACCTCTTCTGACTTGATCTTCATGTCATACATGTTCCTGCTACATTGGCAGCGACATACATTGCATACATCATGATAGTTACATCTTATTTATGATTTTGAGTACCTTGTAAAGTGTGAAAGATCTCCTTTACCTTCTTGTAAAATAGAGTGTTGCCCTTATGTGGGGAAAAGATCCCAAAGTGGACAAATCAAAAGATCCCAAAGAGGACAAATGAGAGTTAAATAGAAAGAGCCATTGAGGCCACAAAAAAAATAGAAAAAGAGAAAAAGAAAATAAAAAGAGAGAAAGGGGCAACACTACTATCCTTTTGAAAGATCCACACTAGTACTCCCTCTTATCCTTGTACTCCATAGAGATGATCATTATGCATATAGCTATGTGGGGACCTTCACACTATAGAACTTGGCTTGCATATTCCAAGGATGCGCCTCCTCAAACGAGCTCTAGGTCTTCATGAGCGAGCAAGTTAGATGCACCCCCACTAGTTCCATTCGAGAGCTTCCTAGCTCGTATGTGCATCCGTTGCATGGCAATCCCTACTCCTCACATCATATCTATCATTTGGCATCTCTTGCCTATGATTGTCCTCATTGATGTGAGCCTTTCTCATCCTTTTTGTCTTACTCCTCCGTACTTCTCTCTTTGCCATCCTAAGTGTCAACTCTCATGCTTACGCTCATCCATTGCATGAGTGCCCAAAATATTGAAAAAGGAGTGGATCAAATTGACTTGTACCTGGCTAGTGGATTGAGAAGATTCCAGAAAAAGACCAAGTGTGAAACTTTAGTAGATTGAGTTCTCAAGAAATAAATTGTTTTTCTCGTATTCCCTATCCCCCTTCTTGCACGCAAATACCATTTGGAGACATTCGAGTCACGGACAGCGAGAGCTCTTGCACCGAATGTTCTTTTGTTACTTGTTTCAATGCTATTATAGACTTTTGCTTGTTATGACTTGAATTGAGTTTCTAACCTTGATTACTTTACTTTTCAAAGTTCTTATATGGTTGCTAGCATGTCACCATTGAAATTATGCCGTTATCATTTACCTACTCGAGGACGAGCAGGAATTAAGCTTGGGGATGTTGATACGTCCAAAAAGTATCTATAATTTCTGCTTGCTCCATGCACGTTTTGTGTGATATTACTATGATCTAGATACACTTTCATACACTTTTTATCATATTTGGACTAACCTATTAAATCAGTGCACCACAGTGCTAGTTCCTGTTTTCTGCTGTTTTTCTATTTCAGTTTTCCCCCATATAAAAAGTGCCAGAAAAATTCCGGGAAAATATAGGAAAAATCAGCGTACAGGAAGCTTCGCGAAGAGCCCGAGTGGGGCCAGAGGGGAGCCAGGGGTGGCCCAGGCGGCCACCCGGCGCGGCCCCACCCCTGGCCGCGCCAGGGGGGCCCCTGGGGCCCCTGGTCCACCTCTGGCTGCCCCCTTCGCCTATATATTCTCCGTCACGGGAAACTTCTGAGGAGAGAACCCTTTTTCGCGATCTCTCCTCTGTTCCTCCGCCGCCGCGCTTCCGGGATCGGGAGCACCAGAAGACCTCTTCCCGGCACCCTGCCGGAGGGAGGGCCGACCTAGGGGAGTCTCCTCTCCACCATGGATGCTTCCCGGATGTCTTGTGTGTAGTTTTCCTTGGACCATGGGTCCGTGATCAGTAGCTATGTGATGTTCTCCTCCCCTCTTTGTTTTTCATGGTTTAGACCTCGTGAGCCGCCCTACATGATCGAGGCACTTTTGTAATCTTTCTTCTATTGCTATGCTGAGTTTGATGGGATCTGATGGATTATGAGATTATGTTCAGATTGTGATTGAGTAATATATTTGGTTTTTATCTCTTATATTTTTGTTCCTAAGTAATTCTTGCATGTTCTCCGTTGTTGTTTATTGCTTTGGCCAAGTAGTAGGTAGTAACCCCAAGAGGGAACGTTATGCTCGATTGTGGGATCATGCCCCCCGATGACATGCTTGAGTGACAGAAACATGAGTCTAGGGGATGTGCTGTTGCCACAAGGGGGAAAATAACGGTTCTTGTAACCGCGGTTGCAAGGATTGTTTTCTTTACGCAAAGTGTTTTTTAATGCAGTTCTCTGTTGCTTTGGGTTTACACTTTGGGTGGGGCTCGCAACTTAATACCAGCGAGATGTTCTGGATAGATATCTCAAGGTGGATGATTAATAGAAGATGCAGTTGGATTTCGGTCTACTTATTTTGATGTACCGCCCGTTCTTTTGAACCACTTCCTTTCTTTTGTAGCATAGTTAGCATTGCGGTGCGTTCATAATCCTGTCAATTGCCCTTCTGTAATTTGTTTACCTCGCATAGCAGTTTTATCGTCTTTTGGGAGAGAGACATCACTAGTGAACATCACGTATCCCGGTCCATATCCTCATTACTGTTTCCACGCTCATTTAATTTTCTGCTTTTACTTTTAGTTTCTATCATTATCCCTTGTGTTTGATCCTTTGTGAACAACAAGACCGGAGGGATTGACAACCTCTCTGAACTTCATTGGGAACAATGTTATTTGTGTCTGTGTGCAGGTCCGCGTCAGTTGTGCCGCTGACACCTACTTATCATCTCTGGAGTCCTACCGGAGACAAACCTTGGTATCTTTACTGAGGGAAATTTGCTGCTATGATACATCACTCCTTCCACTTGGGGCTCACCAACGAAGGGCAAGAAGACTACACCCGTCAACTCTCGCGCCATCAAGGTTGCAGATGCTGCTCCTTGGAGCCTGGAAGAGCTTGTTGCGGCCATTGAAGCGCGTCTTCCTCTAGTGAGGGGTGCTCTTTGTGCCTTAAAAACCATCATGCAAAAACTTAACCGCATGATCTGGTGTCGGTAAACCGGAACTGGGGTGTTCCGTTTCCCGTATACCGTCTTCAACTTTCGGGAAAACAGAGATGCTCTCACTACAAGGGCGTCTAAGATGAAGGTCCCATACAAACCATAGATGGGATCCCGGTATACCAATACAACTATAGCAGGGAACATGAGACACCAAGACCTCGACGATTTCCGGCAGAAGAATACCGTATACAGTCCCCATCCGTGCAACAGCCCGGGCGGCCAATACCTGGTCCAAGAGACGGTGCGGGCCCCGGTCAAGTCTCACCGACCGACCAGGCGACCAGCGCAGTAAATGCACTAGAAGACAAGCATGCGGCGCGTGCCAGGAAGACATCGACACATGGTGCACGCCCTCGGCGGTAATCAGCTCATGCATGACCCAGCTGCTCCCGTAGTGCCACTGGAGCCTCCCGGAAGACTTCAAGGCCCTTCGTGTCCGCACGAGGGAAGGAGAGATGACAATCATCACAATAGACATAAATAGGCCGGTGGCGACCCCTTTAAGCTATAAAAGGGGGCATAGAACACCTAGTCGACAACTTTGGCCCGCCGGCCAAAGAAGAGAGGAGAAAGAAGAGAAAGAAGAACGAGAGAACGTTCCTCTCGACACTTCTCGGTACATAGGTAGCTTTGATCCCTATCTCTGGATCCTAGAAAGCATCCAGCCAAATAGTAGAGGAGGGAGGACCCCTCCCGGGAAAAAGTGTACTCCACGAAGCTACTCATAAAAAGAACAAAAAAGCAGGAGTAGGGCTTTTAGACTCCAGATGGCCCGAACCTGGGTAAACCCCGTGTTTGCTCGCATCGCGCGTACAAAGCTCTGAATGCCATTTCGACGCCACAGCAACCTCCGTGTACATCAAGCCGGCAGGAACCTGACCTGTTCCCCTCCCCGCACGGTCTCCGGGTCGTGCCCTGCCGGAAGGAGCCTTTCTGAAATGATTATTCGGTTCACTGTCGCCGCTGTTCTCCCCTCCTTCCGGTGCTGGACTCGGGTCAGGCTCAATACCCCCCGACATCTGGCGCTAGAGAGAAGGCCCGAGAAGCAAACCCCGACATCTGGCGCTAGAAGGAGGGCCGGCGATTATGTCAGCAGTTATCTTACCATTCATCGCTCATGTTCTCGATGGGCAAGCCGCCACGAGGGGCGCCGCCCTCGACCATAAGGAGGGCCGACAGCTACGTTGGTCGTATCATGCATTTTCTTATTATGCTGAAAGGTTCTTTGGTGATTCTACTACTCCCACTTGAAGGCATGTCGACTACTACCATCGCCGTGTTCCTCATCCCTGGGGGCTCCGCGACGCCCTCGCGTTCTCGTCGCTTCATCGCAAATTCCCGATGGTAGAACTCTGGATGGTTTTCGTATACCGGATGCTTTTTCCCGGATGGTTACTCGACGCCTTTCCCGGACGCTCCGGGACTGGCCGTCTAACTATTCCCGGATACTGCATTTCCGGATGTTATTCATTTTCGCGGAAGCTTATTTCCAGAAAAACATACGCCTCCAAGGAGAAGAGAGCGACGCTTCTCCTCCCCCAGCCTTGGCCGAAAGCCCCATTGTCGGGGGTCGGGTGTCTCAGGCCCTCCTTCTTGCGCCATCATTCGTCGGGCCAGAAGTAAGGGAGAACAGCGGCTACGCTGCCCCGAGGACACCTTATGGAAGGGCCGCTCTCGGAAGGGCACAACCCGGATACCGTGCGCGATGGGGAACACGCTAGGTCCCCGGTTGCTTGATGTGGACAAAGGTTGCTGTGGCATCGAAACGGCAATGGGCTGATACGAGTAAACACGGCGGTTTACCCAAGTTCGGGCTATCCGAAGAATAAAATCCCTACTCCTGGATGTCTGATCTTCTTTGCTGGTGATGGAGTACAATACAGTACAAGGTGATCTTCTGGGTGAAGATACACTACTAGGAAAAAGCTTATGGGTAGAGGCTTAACAGTAGTGCCCACAAAAAAGGGGCGCTACTACTAATTAGCAGTAGCACCCTGCACAAGAAGGCGCTACTACTAGGCCCTTAGCAGTAGCACCAGTATAAAAGGGGCGCTACTGCTACTTAGCAGTAGCGCCCTGTACAAGAGGGGCGCTACTGCTAAGTTGATAGCTGTAGCGTGTGGTATAAAACCATGCTGCTACTAAGTGGTCTTCACTGTACCCTTTGGGACATGCCATACTAGTAGCGCATGTACAAGAGGGGCGCTACTGCTAAGTTGATAGTAGTAGCGGCTGTACAAGAAATTCACCAAATGCACACCCCCCGGTGGACCGCCTTTTCATATTTACAAAATAAAAGAAAATGATGGAAATGTCAAAAAAATAAAAGAACATGAGATTCCCATGTGATATGTGGTCTAGTCGTTAGGGAAATTGAAAAATATGAATTTCGACTTTTTTGGCAACATTATTCTAGAATTTGTAAAATGGGCACAACTTTTGCATACGAACTCCGATGAAAAAAAATTTACATGAAAAATCATCTACTCGAAAAGTTATATCCGAATTCAATCGGGGGAACCCCGTTAAACATTTTTCGAATCCTCAAAAACCTAACAGAAAAATAGTTACGATGCTTTTAAGATTTAGAGGCGAAAATATTAAAAAAAATAAGTAGAGGGTTAACAGTAGCTCCTGTATAAGAGGGGCGCTACTGCTACTTAATAGTAGCACCTGTACAAGAGGGGTGCTACCGCTAGGCCTGACGTTGTAGTTTCCTATTAGTCTAGCACTCCTCTCACGGATCAGTGACATGGCAGGGCAACCAAACCCCCACCACACATTTTTGTCCTCCTCTCCTCTCCTCACACACCATCTCCTCCTCTCCTCCACTCCATCTCCTCCTCTCTGGAGACCTCCTCCTCCTCACGGTGCTCCTCCTCCGGCGACCTCCTCCACTCCATCTCCTCTTCGGCGACCTCCTCCTCCTCACAGTGCTCCTCCTCCAGCGAACCTCCTCATGGTGCTCCTCCTCCGGCGACCTCCTCCTCCTCATGGTACTCCTACTCCGATGACCTCCTCCTCCTTCCTCTCCTCCTATACCGACACATCCACCGGAGCTCGGCCCCGCCGCCATCGAAGCGCGGCAACTAGCGCGGCCCCGTGACACCGAGCGCGGCTGCCGGAGAGCAGCCACCGACGCGGTCTTGTGCACGGGGATGAGGCTCGGCTTCTCGGAGCACGACGGAGACAAGGAGCGGCTGCCAAACTATCGAGATTTTTATTGGTTTTTTGAAATTAATAGTAGTAGCACGGGAATTAAGAGGGTGCTGTTGCTATTTAGCAGTAGCGCGTGGACAAGAGGGGCGCTACTGCTAACACAACTAGTAGTAGCACGGGCAAACGCGGGCTACTACTAAAAGTTAACTATAGCGTGTTAGTAGTAGTGCGGCACCGCGTGCTACTAGTAGCCATTTATGGGGCACTACTAGTAGTGTTTTTCCTAGTTCTGATACCCTATGCTACACTCCATTACACTCTCCTTTCCTTGATGGAGTTGGCCTCCCTCTCAAATAGGATCCTTGAGAGGTCTCCCGAGAAGATCTGGGGACGAACTCCACCTCCTTGCTGCTGGGGATTCACCCAAGGATGAATCCGTTGGGTGGTGGCTTCTCCCTTTTGTGGATCTTCCTTCTTCTCTTCCTTCTTTCCTACCTACTTTCTCTTCTCTTGGGTTGAGTTCCCACTCTTTTCCTGATGTGGTTGGCGTCTCCCTTTTATTGAGCAAGGGGCTCGCCACAGTCCCACTGACAACTATAGTAAGGGTGGTTATCTTATACTTGTGGACGCGAGGCGTTCCGAGTGGTTGGCATCTCCCTTTTATTGAGCAAGGGGCTCGCCACAGTCCCACTGACATCTATAGTAAGGGTGGTTATCTTATACTTGTGGACGCGAGGCGTTCCGAGATCTTCCGGGAAGCTCTCGTGGCGTCGCGGGGACGAGTGAGGTATGCATGCGCTGAGTATGCGCGAGAGAGCCCGCCAGGTGTAGGATGCCTCCTGTCAGCGGTGGATGCCTATCTTCTAGTGCATTGAATGCATTGTACTCTTTGTCGGGAAGTGGGAGCCAGCTGGATGACTCCAACCTTCCGGAACTGGTCCGAGGTAATCCTTTGTGTACCTAGCGTAGTGTTCCAGGGATCTCCTTTCTGGAATCCAGTGTCTGGTTACCGACAGTAGCCCCCGCGCTCGGCTTCTGATGAAGGCTTCCCGGAATCAAATTCAAGTCGTCCGAGAAGTTCTTGTAGTCTATGCATCTGGTGTCATGTCATAGGGACAGGGCAGGCGGTGCCACATGGTGTGCTTCCAGTCGGATTTGATGGATGATGATGCCCCTGCAAAAGATGGCAAGACTCGAGGTAATGCAACGGCTGACCCCGCGGTGATTTAATGTTCTTACAGTAGAGTAGTAAATTACTCCCCTGTGAGTGTCCATTGGGTATTTAATTGCGCCGGCGTGAAGCAGAGGATTCCATTCTCATTCTCGACCTCCCACTTCTCTCTTCCAGGCTGGAGTTCCCATCAAGCATCGGTGCGCCCCCGATGTCTCCCAACACTCTGGACGCGGTGGCCCAATCGATCCTGGGAGATTAAGGCGGCAGCATGGGTCGAGGTGGCGCGACCGTGGTCCTGGTCACGGCGGGGCGGCGTTTTCGGACCTGACAAGGGCACACATGGCGGTGTTGGCCCACGAGTTCTTCGTGGCGGCGACCGACCCGATGTGCGGTTGGCTTCGACTGCCGGAGCCGTCCGCGCAGGCAATGGCGGGATGTAGGCCACATGGCTTGTACCTCCGGATGGAGGGCTGCCCCCATGGCTCCGCGTGGGTGGCCACAGTCTTCGGCGAAGGCGACGCCATGTACCTGAACAAAGGCTTGGCGGAATTTGTCCGCTGGAGGAATATCCAGCAGTTCCAAGCCATCCTCTTATGCTTTGATGGTCAGGACACCCTCTGGCTGAAGGTCTTCCACCCGTGGGGGCCCCACGTGGAATGCTGCGAGGATGTCACCAGCGGATATCCCGACGAGCAAGGTGCCGCGGGAGTCATCCACGACTTCATGGGTGGTGAGCCCGCCGCCGAACACTAAGGGGCGGAACACCGCCGAAACGGTCGGAGCGAGGACTGCAGCTTGACTCCGGCGTTCACCCCTGCAGGGCTTCTTCATTTTGGCTCTGCACTTTTGTACTTAGCAATAGGTGGACAGTTGTAGTGGTGTGACCACACTGTACGGTTAGATCAGGATATAAATATCGATCCGGGATCCCAAGAAATGCTCTGGTTCCGGAAAAATCCCCTACGGGGTAGTAGTAATGAAATGCAGTAACTTTTTAGAGAACTTGTCCCTTTTTGTACCTCATGGATACCTTTCCATGTTGTCGGCCTCTGAGAGAGAAAACATCCGACAAGCGAATTCCGGTAGATTTGCTTTGACCTCTTGCACATCTTATCGGAGGAGTATTGCGGGAATTCTCCACTTCGTGCGTCAGGCGCAATTAATGAGAACACAGATGGCAATATGAGCGGCGGGTACTCATTTCCATCGGCTATCCTCATGGAGAAAGGGACTTCAAGAGCCGAGAGGATCCTGGAAGCGCAGTCTCTCAAGGGTGTTGTGGTGGTTCCTCGGCTCGAGGTCCGAGTTGTGCAGTTCTTTCCGGCGAGTCTTTCCGGGTGACTGGTACAACCACCCGCACGGATGCTTGACGGGAACTCCACCCCGGTGTCTCCGGGATAGCTGGATCCCGGGAGGTGAGGACCAACCGTTGGTACTATATCCTGGGCAGGTACGGAGCCCCCGCAAGCTACTCGCAGTGGACTCGCTTAACGTTCTTCGGTGGGGCCCACTCTTGAATAGTGCGGACTCGCTCTGGGTCAACCGCAATTCCCTCGGCAGAGATGACATGGCTCAGAAAATTGACCTTGTCCAGCCAAAACTCACACTTGGAGAACTTGGCGTAATACCGGTGCTCTCTTAACTTCTGCAGCACCAAGCGCAAATGTTCCTCATGCTCAGCCTCTGACTTGGAATAGACAAGAATGTCGTCGAAGTAGAGGATCACAAACACATCAAGCCATTCTTGGAACAAATAGTTCATAGCTCTCATGAATGTCGGAGGGGCATTTGAGAACCCAAAAGTCATGATTGTGAACTTGTACAACCCATAACGTGTGCTAAACGCGGTCTTGGGAATATCCTCTTCACGAACACGGATTTGGTCATACCCCATCCTCAAGTCGAGCTTGGAAAACACCTTAGCCCCATTTAACTACTCAAACAGATCATTGATGCGGGGTAAAGGGTACTTGTTCTTGATGGTCTTCTTGTTGATACCGCGATAGTCCTGGACCAAGCGGCTAGTCCCATCCTTCTTCTGGACAAACAAGGCTGGTGCACCCCAAGGGGAAGTGCTCGCGCGGATAAAATCGCCTGCCTCCAACTCTGTCAACTGCTTCTTGAGCTTGATCAACTCCTTCGAACACATCTTGTACGGATGCCGAGAAATCGGCTGGGTACCAGGCTCTAGCTCAATAACGAACTCAATAGCTCGAACTGGGGGAAATCCTGGCAACTCCTCTGGAAAGATGTCTGGGAACTCACAGACAACTCTGACCTCTTCGAGCAAAGGCGCAACTCCTGCGTTCAATGCATACAACTGTGCTGGTCCTGACATGGAGCCACAAGTGTACAAGACTTCTGCACCTGACTCATGAGTCAACTTGACGGATCTAGTCGGACAAACAATATTAGCCTTGTGCTGCACAAGCCAATCCATGCCCAAAATGAAATCAATGTCGGAACGGGACAACACGATCAACGAAGCTGAGAAGAGAAGTCCCTGGATATGAATCTCCACATCTGGGACAAAGGCAGACGTATTCGTATTGAAACCCGGAGAAGCAACAGACAGCTGCTGAGGTAACCCTTGCGGATGTAGCTCAGCACGCTCAACAAAAGGTCTGGACACAAAAGAGTGGGAAGCACCGGAATCGAACAAAACTGTCGCGGGAACTGAACACACAAGCAACCTACCAAGAACGATCTCTGAAGACTGCTGAGCATCTGTGAGCATCACGTTGTTCACCGAACTGCATGTGGCTGAGCCTTCACCATCGCGGTGCTCGAAGTAGAGCGAGGTGGAGGCGGTGGGAGCCGAGCAAAGCGCGGATCGGTGCAGTTGGGAGACGTGTGCCCTGGCTCTCTGCACTTGTAGCAAATCACGCCCGGCCTGGGCTGCTGCTGAGGCTTCGATGGCCTCGCGTGTGGTGGTGAAGAGCGAGGTCCCTGCTGAACTGGGACGGGAGGGCGGGCAAAAGTGCGGACAACTGCCCCCTCTGCTGGTACTGCTGCCTCTGCGGTGGTGCCTCTGTAACCCAAGTCTTTGCCTTCTTGTGGATCATCACTGCGGAACTGTGCTTACGCTGGCGCTTCCTGTCTGCATCCCACTCTTCTCTGGCTGACTCCTGGCGGATAGCCTGATCCATGAACTGTGAGAACGGCGTGGGACTGCACTGATTGAGCGGGTACTTGATCTCTGTGCTGAGACCTCCACGAAACCTCGCAATCTTCTTAGCCTCTATGCTGACCTCCTCTGGAGCGTACCTGGCTAGCCTGACGAAGGCCAGGTTGTACTCCTGAACTAACCTGTCACCCTGTCTCAGATCCAAGAACTCCTCACGCTTGCTGTCCATCAGGCCACTCAGAATATGCGCTGCTCTGAAGTCTGCGACGAAATCTGCCCACGTGGTATAGCATCGCCCTTTTTGGCCTTGTAGGTATCGTACCAGCTGGCTGCTGCACCCTGAAGCTGGAAGGAGGCGAAGGTGACGTAGTCGACGGGTCTGACGGTGTTTGCATTGAAGTGCTTCTTGATCTCTGCGATCCAGTCATCCGCCTCCAGCGGGTCTCGAGACTCGGAGAACCTAGGGGGTTGATCGCAAGGAACTTCTGCAGTGTGGTCTACTTTGGTCGATCATTCCTCTGAGCAGTCTGGTTCTGCAGCATCTGTAACATCGCAGCTGTGCCCTGAGCCACTGCGGTCACAGCCTCCCCAAGGAGAGGGTTCTCTGGCGGCGGCATGTTCGCTCTTGGCATCCTGTATACAGGAACACTTATGAGAACATGGTTGAAACATTGAAGTAACCAGAAGATAAAGCAACATTGACAACAAAACTTCCTCACGAGGTATGAGAAAGCCGAAGGCTGAAATTCCACCAAGGTTAACCCGGAAAGTCGAAAGCTAGGTGCTACTGGAATCCCCAAACCGAGATCATCTGAAACCAAGATAATAATCTGCTAGCGAGCACACAGCAATATATATACGAGTGTTTGGAAACCTGAACAATGAGACATCTGCCCTGAGCGGCCCGCCATCACGGTCGTCCATAGGGGAAAAGACACCACATCCAAATTACCATAGGAGGCCCGCCAATCCTGTATGGACGTTTCACCTGGGGTACGCCGTAAGCGAGGTAGAGATGTCAACCCCAAGTGGCAGCTCAGTGGTCTCAAAGACGCCAACACATCTCGTCGCTAGCAAAAAATTATAGAGGAATCGGAGCCTCATGTAAACGATAACCTAGATTTGTTTTGAAAGGGGATAAGTTGCAGAGAGAAAACAACGTTTCACTTCCTCACGGAAAAAGGGGTGGGAGGGTGGGGTAAGAAGAAAAGAAAGAGTTCCTACTCTCCGATTTTTCCTTAATAACTACAAAATAGTTTCTAGACTCAACTTCGGCCAGTAAGGGGTCCTACAGTCAGTACTGCTCTGATACCAAGTTGTAAGGCCCCCGATGCGGTGCTAATTCGAGTTAGTCTCTTTCGCGTCCCGCTATAGTTAGTAGCGCATAAAGAGCCACCGACTCACGACACTCGCACTCGTGTCGCTGCCGGATTCTCGACAACAAGTATAAGAACAAAGAACTTTAACTAAGATATAGAATATATAGAGTCCAGGGCATACATCGCCACTGGATAATTATTACATCATCTCAGAGGTCCGTGGACCCAACAGTACATCATGCGACAAGCGGAAGACAAACACGACCGAGTACGGTCAAAATCCAAATTGCCCTAGAGAGGGCTGCACATAAAGAGTCCACCCACGGATCGTCGAAGCGCAACAGTAGGATCTACTGAACGAGGTTGATCTCATCGTCATCCTCCGGGGGCACCTCCACGAAGTATTGTCCAGAGCTCGGGTCAAGGAAGTACTCCACTACAGCGGACGATCAGGCAAAATAGTAAAAGCAGAAAAGGAAAACAGGGGTGAGATTATATCATTAAAGGATAACTAACTCCCTACGGTAAGACAAGATAAAGGTAAAGGTTGCAGCCGCACTAGCATATATGGTGGCTATCGTTCTATTAGAGTATGGGTAAGATCCAAGAAATACACGTGACATCGTGTCATAAGTCTGCTATCCACCTACTTACGTCAAGCATAACACAACCTGGATCTTCTCTCGGTCCCCCTGGACGAAGAACAGCAACCAAGGCACTCACACGGTAGGCACGTTTTAATTATGATTCAAATTGATGTTATTCTATGAACAAGGAGTAGGTCTCAAGTCATTCATAACCGCGGACACGACTTTTCGAAAAGATTTAACCCTGCAGCGGTGTACCAACTGCCCATCACAGGCTTCGCATGTATGCCCGGTTTCCACTTCGCTAAGTAGACGCCTGAAACTCCGGGATGTCAGAGTCCCTCTAACTAGCAACACACAATTCCGGGTGGCCCCCGGGGAGTCGACATCCAATCCAAAAGCTGGCCACGCTCTCAGATCGGTCTCTTCCGTATCAACAGGATTTGGGTTACCCATTAAACCTCACATGAGGACCGGGCCCTCGCCGGTCAAGGTGGGCCAGCCAAGGCACAAGTCCTCCTGGCCCAAGGTGGTTTGTAAACAACTGGGGTACCACCAGCACACACACATTGCAAATAGTAAATCAGCTTGGGCGACCACTAGAACTGTACGAAGCTAGGTAGGTAAGACAAGGGGACCCCATAGAATCCCACACACAATTAGGCACGCTCGTCAAGAAACACAATACCGGGAACTCGGGACCTGGGTGACTCAAATGGAACAAAACACCTGGCGGGAACAGCCTGGTCTCCCATCTTTCGTCAAGTATAAATTAACATCAATAATAATAAATATCAACTAACTTCTTTAATTAACATGATATCCCAAACCAAAAACATAGGGTAAGCAGCAAGTTTTCCTACTCATACTAAGCAATGGCTGAGCAGCGGTAACTTAGCAATACAATGTTTTGCTGGGGTGTGGGGATCATGGTTGTTTGGTTTTGAACGAGGCATAAGCAAAGTGGATAGGATCAAGCAAACATTCTAGACTACAGCTAGGCAGGCAGGCAGAAAGGTATCAAGTAATGGTATAAATCTTCCCCTTGCCTGGGTAATCGGTCGTCGACGCAGACGTAGCAGGGTCCTCGGGATCGGTGTCGGAAATCTCCACGTAAGTCTCCTCGGCGGTCTTAGGTGCTAACGTAAGGTACCAGCAAGGAAAAGGCACACAAGTAAGTAACGGGTACAATGCACAGGAAAGGATGGTATGATCAAGTTTAACTTACATGATGTGACCCTATCTAGTCAGATTTAAATGAAGGTGGTGACGACACGTCAACAACTTCATATGCAATTTATTTACGTGAAGACGGCTTTGGTCTTAGCCTTATTTTTGGTGTAAGTAGCATGTCAGCATGGCATGATCAACAATGCATATAACATAAACAAAACAGCGTGAAAAGTAATCATCGATTCCGGAGACGGAGCAGTGTCAGTGAATTTGACACAAGGAAGGTGCAATAATAGTTGGAAACCAGCCACATTGCATATGACAATATGTTAGGGGCTGACTTTGAAGAAAGATGATTTGAAGATGACAAGAAACAAAACTTAAAAAGGACTGATGATCATCATCTCAAAATGCACTGAAGATGAAATGATGCAATCAGGGAAAGATAGATTGATCCTGGTTGAGGTGGTCACACCTTGTCCAAATGGGTTGCACAAAACATCATGAGGACATAACCATTGCAACCCTTGCAAAAATCTACCCCAAAACCATATACGATATGGTATCCTCTGGATTTGCAAACACAGTTGCATTGCAAAAGAATTTCAGGTGGCTGAGTGCAAAATTGCACTAGATGCATTTTGGAAAAGGCTTAAATGGTTAAACCATTATCACCATGCAACTCGTTGTTTGAAACTACCCAAAATTCATATATGGCATGGCCATTTTTAATTTGGGCAAAAACTTGACAGAAACAAAGAAAAGAAAAGGGGTTTATTTGCAAAATTGTCACACTCCAAAAATCAGAGGGGCAAAATGAAAAAAGGACCTCACCATGATGGTCAGTAGCTCAAGCTACCCCAAAAACATATATGGGACGCCCCATTTGAGGTGGAAAATCTCCAAGGTTCAAATTCAGTTTGAATTTGAATTCAAACTCAAATTGAACTTAAACAGAAAAAGAAAAGAAAACCGGAAGAGAAAAAAAACAGGGGACCACAGGACTGGCCTCGGCGCACTGGACCAAGTTCGAAGCCCACCAGTGGGCTCAGCCCACTACTCTCGGGTGGCCTCGCGGACACGAGGGGCCCGCTCGTCAACCTCTGGTTAAATCCAAAAAAAGGGGGGGAGGCAACGCCTCGCGTGGGACTCGAACGCATGACCTGCTCGCAGCTGCGCTCGAACGCTACCACTGCGCTACTGCTCGGTTTTCTGAACAATGAGGGGTTCGCTGGAGGTTAAGTTAACCCCAAGTGGTTAACTGAATTTGCAAACGCGCCTGACAAGCACCACTGCAGCAGGTTCCAGCGAACACCGGCTCACACTCCGGCCACCTCCGACCACTCCACCATGGGGGAAACCGAGAGGGTACCCAGCTCTACGCAGGGACGCACACCACTGCCACCTACTCCTCTCCAACTCGCCGGCATCCTCACGAGAACAGCACGGCGGCGACAGCACTGCATCTACTGACAGAAAACAGGCGGCGACGACAGCAAGTTCATGCGAAGCTAGCCATCTCCACAGGGCTCCTCCGGCGAAACCGCGAGGTGCTACGGCCTCCTGGCACATCCTGCTACAACTACACACCTCGAGCTAGGTCCTAGGACTCACGACGGCGACGCGAGGCTCATCGGAAAACATGGCGGCGCCACTGTCCAACATGCAGCTTCAGACACGGGTGCGGCTACGGCCAAAACTTGCGCAAGGGGACTCCTTTGAGTCCACATGCGTGGCCAGAGCACGTCTAGGCACGCACGAGCGCATCCCGGACATGCCATAGACGAGGCGGTCACGGTGGCTCGTCGGCGACGACGACACGTGGAGGGTTCAGACAGGCAACCGCGCGGGGAACTAGGCTAAGCGCTACGGGAGGAAGAATGGCACCACGAGGATCACCTTGGGGGTGCCGTGGTCGAACTCGAGCAACCGGAGAGGAAGGAGACGACCCTGGCGACGACGAGGTGGTGCCGGTTCCCGACGGCGTCCACGGCTCCGCTGCGACCCGTGCCTCCTTTTGGTTCCTGCGACCAGAAGTGAGTCAAGCACACGCAGGGGAAGGTGCATCCAAACGCACAATCAACGAAAACGAAGGACGGCGAGGAATTTGACGGAATTGGCCGGGGGCCATGGCGGAATAGGGGAGGACCTCGGGGTCAAATCCGGCGGCAGCGACGGAACCTGGAGGGAGGAAAGGGTTCCTAGGGTTCCCGGGACGCGCTTGGGGCCAGCTTATAAAGGGAGGAGGCCCCCAGCCATGCTGGCCATCATCGACGTCGACGCCGGCGTCGGTTGTGAGAGGGGAGCTCGGGGGGACCTCGTCCACGCTGGAAAGACGACGAAGACGAGCGCTCGGATCTTGATCGGACGGCTACGGGCCACCCCGCGTACCGCTTCGCTGGAAAGGCTCCAAGCGGGCTGTGGAGCGGAGGCTTGCTGGGCTGGGCCTCCAGCAGGAATTGAAAAAGAAATAGAAAAACGAATTGTGGATCCATTTTCTATTTAAATAAAATAGAAAAGATCCAGGGTTTTTCTGGATTAAATACAAGTGGGAAAAATACATAAAAATATGTATAATTAGCCATGCATTATTCCTCAATTTTCAAAAATGGTTTGGGCATTTTTGGCAACAAAAAAATTGAGAGCTCATTTTTGAATTCAAAATCACTTTGAACTAGAGCCCATATTTTTTATGATGGCAAAAATGATTTGAGGCTTTGAAAACCCTTGCCATAGCAAAAGAAATGGCTATGCAAAATTTGGGGTTAGGGAGAGGATGCATGCAACAATGAAAATTCCTCAAACACCCTTCTTGAACCATTTTGGATGCAAAAACAAACAAACCAAATGGGTTCCAATCCCAATGCAAATTTAAATCACCACATGAAATTATAATTTTTAGCATCATGCCAAATTACAAAGTCAACAGACAAAGTACAATCTCATGGTGTTTTATATTTATTGCACATGGGCTGTTACAAAAATGACCTCAAATCAAAATGCTCACAAAAGATGAATTGAAGTACACACAATTCTAAGCAATTTTCCTTTTGGGCGCAACGTGATCCGCGCTACGGTTTACTCGCAAATTACGGCACAAAACTGAATACATCAAGCAATTACATGGACTTGGCAAAATAACAGGAAATAAGAAAAAGGAAAAAAACAGAAAAAAAAGAGGAAGGCGCTCGGGCCTCACCCATGGGCTAGGCCCAGTTCGGCGGTGGAGAGCCCGTGGCCCAGGGGTGCTGGACGGGTCGGCCCAGCGAGGTGGGCCGCTGGTGATGCGGGGCCCACGTGGCGGTTAGAGGCCTGGATCGGGCTTCAGGGCGGCGGTCGTCTCGTCTCCAGATCGACGACGCCGGCGGCGGCCATCCCGGCGCGGCGGCGCGATGCGAAGGAGTCTACGGAAGGCGGCGCAGATCCGTAGGAGGGGTGGCGGCGCGGATCTACCGGATCCCGTCGCCGGTGGAGGCCAGGGGGCGGTGCGGCGCGACACGAGCTCGGGCTCGGGCTCCGGCCATGGCTTCGGCCTTTGACGCGACCTATGAGAGAGGGAGAGAGGGAAACCGAGGTGAGGAGAGGGAGATGGGAGGGTGACGCGGCGGGGCTGGCTCACCGGCAGGGGCGGCTCGGCGGTGAGCTCGCCGGAGGGCGCTGCGATGCCGGCGGCGGCGCCATGGAGGTGCGTCTTGGGAAGGAGAGAGAAGAGGGAAGGCTGGTGGAGGCTGGGTGCAATCTGGGCCGTCGGATCTCCGGATCTGACGGTCCAGATCAGAAGGGGCTAGGGTTTGGGCGAAAAAAGACCAACTTGCGAAAATTGGAGCTATTGAGGGCAATTTGGAGCAGATCTGGGGGTGTGGTTGCCATTTTTAGCTTAGGGAAACCCTAGAAAGGGGTGGGGGAGTGGTGGTCTTTATATATCCCAGGAGGCTGGGAGTTTGCAAAAACATCCCCGGTTTTTCTCTCGCGTGCACGGTGCTTACGTTTCTGACCGCCGGGGGTCCGCAAGACCTCCAATTCGGGTAAAACTTCGAACTGCGCGATCAGCACGTCGAGCCAGCAACGTTCACCTCGTGCTGGAACCGTTCTGAGAACACTTTCCGGCGCGCTATAAAAATATCCCGTTTTATTATTAAACAGGGTTTTTCGTTCCGTTGGCTGCGGCTAGTCTCGTGCGGTTTTCGCGACGGTGATCGTGTGAAACCCGGTGTCGCAAAGGTCGAGTGTCAGGGTGGCAAGGGTCGGTCTCCGTCCGGTACATGACAAGAGGGGGGAAAATAATCTCCGATAGATAAATCTGGGATGCAAACACCGCAAAAAAATCAGACAATCAAACAATTCACACCGAAAATAAATTTTTTAATTTTTGTGAAATCTGGGCTGTTACAAGCGCCGAGAAGCCCCCGAGCGCAAAAACCATATAGCCACTGTGACGAGCGTGATGAGAAGCTTCCTGTTATAACGGCCACACCGGCGGTACTCGTTGCGGCTCGGTGAATATGCGAATAAATTCCAAAACCTGCACAAGAAACAAATGTTAGGGCCGATGTGATCGCCTGCCCTCCTTCTAGCACAATCCGTCAGGGGTCCGATTTCTCAGACCCTCCTTCTAGCGCCATCATCCGCCGGGCCAAAAGCAGGGGAGAATAACGGCGACGCTGCCCCAAAGACACCTTCCAGAAGGGCCGCTCCCGAAGGGCACGGCCCAGAGACCCTGCGGGACAGGGAACACACTGGGTTCCCCGTTGCTTGATGTGGACGAAGGTTGAAATGACAATGGGCTGATACGAGTAAACACGCGGGTTTACCCAGGTTCTGGCTGTCCGGAGACTAAAAGCCCTGCTCCTGCATGTCTGATCTTCTTTGCTGGTGATGGAGTAGAATACAGTACAAGTTGATCTTCTGGGTGAAGATACCCTATGTTACACTCCACTACACTCTCCTGTCCTTGATGAAGCTGGCCTCCCTCTCAAAGAGGATCCTTGAGAGGTCTCTGTGAAGTTATGGGGACGAACTCCTCCTCCTTGCTGCCGCGGATTCACCCAAGGATGAATCCGTTGGGTGGTGGCTTCTCCCTTTTGTGGATCTTCTTTCTTCTCTTCCTTCTTTCGTACGTATGTTCTCTTCTCTTGGGTTGAGTCCCCCCCCCCTTATTCTGATGTGGTTGGTGATGACCCTCAACTGTAGGAGATAGTTTGTAGCATTTTCGATAAATAAGAGTGTTGAACCAAACGAGGAGCAGAAGGTATTGGTAAGTGACTTTGGTAAAGAAATAGCTGAAGGAACTGAAAGATAACTTTTTAGGGGTTTTCGATATAAGCAACAAAAAGGTAAAAGCGAGCAAAGTAAAAAGGCACTGAGTATTAACAAGTGTCCCAATCCTTTTGAGAAAAGGAGAGGCCTAGCAACTGAACTTTATAAAGGCTAAAGCGTCCTTGAGAACACATGGGAGAAATAGTCACGCGCTTTCGCCATATTCCGCATGGGTACTATGTGATGTGTTGATAAGTGTTGAGTGGGTGGATCTATGCTAGTACACGCTCTATACTAAGATAAGTGCACTCTTATGATTAAACATCTTGCAAGCATCCGCAAATACAAGATAGTAATTAAGGCAAAAGCCTAACCATAGCAATACGATCGATGATCCATTGTTCCCTTGTGCAAAAGTGTGCGAACTGGGGTTCGGGTTTCTGTCACTCCGGCAACCCACCGTAAGAATTCTTTATACACAATGAATTCCCCTAGGTCCTTAGTAAGGCGAAGTGTTGAGTGTTCGACTCACACAACACCACTAGGAAAATAACAACAAAACTTAAATATCAAACAACACAAATTACTTCAACATCATATGACTACTAGCAACTAGACTCCTCCCATGTCCTCAAGAACTAAAGTAACTACTCACAAGACATAAAGGAGATCATGATCAGAGGGGATAAATAGATGATAAACAATCTGGACACAATGATATTTCTCCAACACAGTGATGACGATGGCGACGATCTCCCCTTCCGGGAGGTGTTCTCCCCGATGGAATCTACCCGCCGGAGATGTGTGATATATAGGCCAGACGGGTGAGCCGGGAGTGGCCCCAGGGGTCCAGGCGCCCTCCTCGTGCGAGCAGGGTGGGGGCCGCACCAGGTGGCCACCTAGGCACCCTGTGCCCCCTTGTGGCCCCTCTTTTGTGTGTCTTCATCATACTTCTGGAAAATACTCTCCGCCGATTTTCAGGTAATTTGGAGGTCTTATCCTTCAGCAACTCAACGTCGACTTTTTACCGCTGAATCCTGCGTCTGCTGCTTCGGCATCGGAAAGTTGAAAACTGTGTAAATTAAGCCAAAACAACATAAAAATAGCATCATATTGTGAAATATATCAATGAATAAGAAAGAATTACTATATAAAATAGTGATGCATTTTGGACGTATCAACTCCCCCAAGCTTAGACCTCGCTTGTCCCCAAGCGAATACTGAGCTCGGTAAACCTGTCCACAGGTTTAGAGAGTTAAGTGTCGATAAATAGAATATGGACACGAAGCATCAAGGTTTCTTCATCAAACTCAAGCATCCTCAACAACAACCTCAACTCATAAGGTCCTTATGATAAAGTACTAACAATTATAATCAAAAGTAGGGCTTGAGAAAACTCATCAAATTATAGCAAACATATCCTTGGTCCAAGGACAACTAATAACTTTTACTTTTTCTCTTTCTCTTTCTAATGAAACAATTTGAAGATTTTGTAAGAACATGTTATTAGTCATGAAGTGCAAATGCTAACACAAAGGAAGATGCTTGCATGCCATAAGCTTTTGCAAACAACTTACTTATCAAAAGATAAAGTCAACAATGATGTGTCATGGAAAAACTTAATGCAACATCATATGAATGAATCCTCCTCAACATCAAGTGTCTGTTATCTTTTGGGACAAGAAGGAAGTGGGACAACTGAATCAACACAAAATTAAAGGAAAGGCCTTGTTAAAGGCAAGCAGGGAAACTTCATGTGCTATCCTTAAATCAAACAAAATGAAAATAAATTTTTGGAGGTGCTTAGTTTGTCAACGAATGCTAATAGATAGCTCAATTACTTCTCCAGATGGACATGTTTCGAGGAACGGCTCCCAAGTGGGGACGATCTCATTCCCTTAATCTCCTTTGTTTATCACTGCCAAAGTTTCTGATTTCTCATAGACCAAGCGTGAAGCAGGGTTTTTTTGTTATATTATCTTTCGATCTAGGCGCACTCATGCCAAATCCTCCTCGTATTATGGGTTTGCAGATTAGACATGCAATCCCGGGTAAAACTTGTCCAAATTAAGAAGATCATGAATTATCTACTACTTCCTCATGAGCTAAACAAGAGGCAAAAAACAGAAGATTTTGAACATTTAAGGATAACACATAAATTTTATACTTATAGGAGTGGTAGGGGAATACCACGAATAGGAAGGTATTCTGGACTCATATGGAAGGTACTGGTTTCAGGGTATGGATGCACAAGTAGAAATCTGCTAGGCAAAGAGTTTGGCTAGCACAGGCTTTGAGAGAACAGATAATTGATGCTAATTTAGATGCAAAACATATAAAGCATAAACATTAAGGTAAGCATAACACATCAAGTTGCCTTCCTTGTCAACATAACACTTCAAGCATAACAACATAAAGGTTTTGGCTATGTCGCTACTTGAGAAAACATGCATGTTGTCAATAGCAAAGCTATGTTTGCAAAAATTAAATAATTTTTTCAAAGCCATACGTGGTATAAGGTCAATACTCCCCATAATAATCATCATATAGGGTCGATTGCGGGAAGAGAATACAGAGTGCAGTGAAGGAACCAATAGACTTCTCATTAATATTCCAACATAGATGACTCCACACTGATGGATACAAACTCTCCACAGAAGGAGTGATATACCTCAATGCAAACACCTATTTCATATAATAACTTCCCTAAACATGATATGACTCCACTTGACTCTAAAATACTAAGATAAAGATAAAGATGAAGATACCGGGCACTCCCCCAAGCTTGGAACTAGCTGAGGGGGTGCCATTACCCAAGGAGATTTAGTCCTCATTCTTGTTGTTGTTGTTGTTGTTGTTGTTGTTGATGTAGTCATGGACGAAGCGTTTCCATGGTAGAGGTTCTCCGGTCCCATGAGAGGATTCAGTCTCCAAGATCATGCTTCCAGCACCTAAACCCATGCGCATAAACTTTAGTTCATACTCAGAGTTCTTCTTGTGCAGATCATAGATCTTCCCTTGGAGATCATCAATTATTTCTTCTGCCGCGGTGATGCTTGACCAAATCCCCATCATCTCCTTCTTGTAGAACGTCTTTAGCTCATTGATGAGGTCTAAGTTGGCTTCAACACCCCGCTCAACCATCTTCTTGTACTTGAAGACTTCTTGCTCCATGTCTTCTAGCCTGGCCTCGATGCTCCCCTCCTTGGAAGGTTCCTTTAGATCTTATTTGTGAAGGACACCATCCTCCAACTGGATGGTTCAAGGATGTTCTTGTAACAGCCCAGATTTCACAAAAATTAAAAAAATTGTTTTCGCTGTGAATTGTTTGATTGTCTGATTTGTTTGCGGTGTTTGCATCCCCGATCTATCGATCGGCGATTATTTTCCCCCCTCCTATCTCGTACCGGACGGAGACCGACCCTTGCCACCCTGACACTCGACCTTTGCGACACCGGGTTTCACCCGATCACCGTCGAAAAAACCCGCACAAGACCAGCCACAGACAACAGAATGAAAAACCCTGTTTAATAATTAAACGAGTTATTTTAATAGCGCGCCGGAGAGTGTTCTCAGAACGGTTCCAACGCGAGGTGAACGCCGCCGGCTCGACGCGCTGATCGCGCAGTTCGAAGTTTTACCCGAATCGGAGGTCTTGCGGACCCCCGGCGGTCAGAAACGTAACCACCGCGCGCGAGAGAGAAAAACCGGGGATGTTTTTGCAAACTGCCAGCCACCTGGGCTATATAAAGACCACCACACTCCCACCTCTTTCTATTTTTTCCTTAGCCACAAAATTGCAGCCACCCACCTCCACTTTGCCCCAAAATTAGCCCCAATTTCGTCCAAACCCTAGTCCAGATCTGGATTTTGCCTCCCAAGCCATCTGGACCGTGATATATCGCGATCCGACGGCCAGGAGGCCACGACGTCACCACCCATCTCTCTCCCCTCTCTCCTACCTCCACGCAGCCTCCTCCCATGGAGCAGCCGCCGCCGCCTCCACTCCGGCCGCACTACGCCTCCGACAGCAGGCCGCCGACCCCTCTCCTTCCCTCTCTCTTCTCCTCTCCTCCTTCCTCTCCTCACCCGCTGCTCCCCCTCTCCTCGCAGGACATCGCCGCGCTGCCGAAGCCGCCGCCCGGCAACCATGGAGCTCGGGGCCGCCGCCGCTAGGGAGCCCCCCGTCCCCCGCGCCATCGTTTGTCTCTGCCGCAGCCCGGATCCGGCAAGAGGCCACCAGATCCGCCGCCTCCTCGCCTCCTCCGGCCAGCCAGCACCCCGTCGCCCTTCGCCGGCGTAGGCTGGAGCCGCCGCCGTGGAGATCTCGGGGTCGAGCCGTCTCGGCTGCCCGCTCGCCCGCCCCTGCATGGACCGGCCAGGTGGGCCGGCCTGCCAGGCCAACGCGGCCCAGCCGCCCTCCAGTCCAGCCACGGCGTGATGGGCTTCGGCCCGATGGGTGAGGCCCGCATGTTTTTTTAATTTCTTGAGATCCCTTAGAATTTCACTAAGTCTGGTAAAATTTTGTCTGCTGTCCTGTTTTGCAACGTTAATTCCCGTTGACTCATAGGTCCAAATGAAGTGATTCTTTTTTGTTTGGTTGTGCTTTGTGTGCTCTAGAGTTCATCTTTAGGAAGTTATTTATTTTGAGGTCATCTTGAATACGTAATTTTGTGTTGAACAGGGCACCAGATCGTTAAGTTGCTAATCTACTATTAACTACTGCTGCTATTATTTTGTTCAAACTTTGGGTCATGCTTGTGTCTAATCCATGAGGCCTATTGCCCTGATTATTTTTTCTATGTGTTA
This sequence comes from Bromus sterilis, assembly GCA_950022295.1. Taxonomy (NCBI): domain Eukaryota; kingdom Viridiplantae; phylum Streptophyta; class Magnoliopsida; order Poales; family Poaceae; genus Bromus; species Bromus sterilis. The sequence continues at coordinate 242,281,564 of OX465595.1, read as the reverse complement.
AGCATCATGTGTACTTCATTCCCATGCTTTAACTTGTCATGTTTGGGTGCTTTAGCTATATTAAATCTTGCTCCAAAGTGGTGACCTTGCTGTTAATGTGCTGCTGTGCTGAAAACTGTTAATTTGTTGCAACTTCGGGTGACGGTTGTGTCGCAACCGTTTATCGGAATTGAGTGATTCCTATTGCATATTGTTAAGCATCATGTCTACTTGTATTATATGTATTGCATTTTCATGATATGCTTGCTGGTCATATATTTATTGAGATCCAAAGTTGCTATCCCGCTGTTTTTGACAGCCACCTCTGTTTTTCTCGAAGTCTGTAACGTTCCTATGCCATGTTGCATGCTTAATATCTTTTGATCTATGATGCCTATGACCTTGATTCTTGTTTGTACCGGATCACCATCATGCCTACTCCATGCTCATATATTTCTATGTCATGTTGCTGCACTTTTGCATATAGTTTTACCCCTGTTTATACAGCATAAAAATAACAGTTTCTTCCCTATTTTCCTTATTTTCACTAAGTCCTAGACCACTAATGTTTTATTGCATTTTGCTTGGGCTATAATTTAATGTTCATGATGCCTATTTGCATGATTCCTTTTGCCATGTCTTCCCTTTCATGTCTACTTTACTTGCATATCATTTGTGAGCATGTTTGCATTCATTATCCTGTTTATGCATTGCTCTAAAGTGTGCTTCCTGATGTTGGAAGATTGTGTTCTAAACTTGTATTGCTTGTATCTTTTTAACCGTTACTCCGTTTGGAGTGTTCTTTACATGTAACTTGATTAGTTTTTCGTGTACTTTGTGTCTGTGCTATTGTTTGATGTTGTTAACCAACCTAAAATATGGTTTAGGACAGAACAGTACCAAATGCTTTAATTGTCGTGCGGCACTTAGTGGAATGCCATGTTTAGGTTGTGCCTCACTTAAATTGACTAGCATAAATAGTTTACTTATGCTTCACCTCTTGTAATGTTTGTGTGATATGCCATGCTTGAGTGAGATGCCATGTTAACAACCTTTGTTGATCACCTATAGCTAGACAACTTGAACCATTCTAAATGTGTTGTATCGTCGTGTGTGACGAGTACTCCACTTAACTTGTTAGTAACCGCTCTCGACGATACGTGCGATGTCTCGTGTTGCCTTCTTGTTGATGCTTGCTCGTGTTTGATTCGTAGTAATATATTCTTGCTTGTTGATTGCTTTCCAGTGTTTATCCTCTTGTGTGCTTCCGCGGGTACCTCTCGGAGACGATGCGAGCTTGCGATGAACTACACCTTCGGAACCCGACTTATCAACAGGCAAGGACTATACATTACTTATGATCCATTCTATTTCAACCAGCGGTTTGCATGCTAGTCTAGGATAGGTTCGATGTTTTATTCTACCACATGTTTACAGCCTGTTTCAAACCGATACAGCCATGTCCCCTCCCAGCAAACCTTGTACTTCTATATTACTATTTCTCGTTGCTGAGCCCCTGCTTAGTATGCAAGCTTAGGATGCTACGATGTTACCCTGTTACTCCTTGGTTTGGGATATCACATTATTATATTGTTGTGGATGATATGATTATTATAAATGTTGACTATACTCGACGAAGGATGGAAAGTCTAGGCTATCCCGACCCGACGCTTTGTTCCATTCGAGTCACCTAGGATCCGAGTTCCGGGTATTGGTTTGAACACTGAGCGTGCATAACCGCGTGTGGGATTTTATGGGGTCCCCTTTTCTTACCTACCTAGCTTCAAACATTTCTAGTGGTGGCCCAAGCTGATTTACCATTTGAAAAACGCGTGTGTGTCTGTTGGGTCGCTCCTGGCAGATATTCTTTAAAACAACTTGGGCCAGCGGAGACATGATTTCTCTTGTTGGTCCACCCCAGGGAGCTAGGGGGCTGCCCACATCTGTTTGGGTAGCTACCCCGACCTCGTCCAGCTTTTGAGTTGGATGTCGACTCACCGGGGGCCACCCGGATTTGTTCATTGTTAGTTAGAGGGACCTGTCGTTTCAGATCTCTTGGAACTAAATCATAAAATGGTTGCCTATCATGGGTAGCAACCGAGAGAGATGGGCGTGCGTGTGGAGCCTTGTAATGGGCAGTTGGTACACCCCTGCAGGGTTAAATCTTTTCGAGAAGCCGTGTCCACGGTTATGGACGACTTGAGACCTTCTCCTTGTTCACAGATAACAATAACTGAGATAATCTTGATATAACTTGATCAACATGTGTGTGCCTTGACTGCTTCTTCTTTGTCGGGATGCGAAGAGGAGGAAAAGGATATGATAGGTGTTATGCTTGCGTAAGTAAGTGGATAGCAGACTTGTTGGAGGCAATTCCTCATCGAATGCTTGGCTTCTTATCTTACTCTCTAGATCGTTAGCCACTTCATAAATGCTAGTGCGGTAGCAACCTCACAACTTACCCCATTCTTACTGTAAACTACTAGTTGTCCTAGAATGACGAGTGATGAAGTCCTTGCTGGGTCATTTGACCACTACAGCTGGATGCTGAGTACTTCTGTACTCATGATACTACCCCCAAACTCTTTCACGGGTTCTTGATCGACAACAGGTATGGTGATCGACGTTTCACGTGGAGACTCGACGACGACTAGTTAGGCGGATCCCGACGGAGGGCCTGGACCCGTGTGGTTATGGGATCGATGATTTTACCTTTAACACTAGGCATTTGATTGTTGTCTGTACTCAGACATGTATCTTCCGCTGTTGTATTGTATTAAGGCAGTTGTATGCCGACTGTATGAGATGTTGTATCTTTGTATCTGTAATGTTGTGATATCATGTTGGGACCGATATGTGCTTCTTCCCCGGATCTGGAAGGAAACGTCTAGATCTGGAACAGTACCTCATATCGGGCCTTACAGTTCTTCACCTGAGCGAGGTAAGGGTTGATGAAGTTGACGACGAACTTGTCCTTTGGAGAACTTGGGGAAGCCATGGAACCTAGGTCTAGCTAAAAGATCTCCTGGCAGAAATAGCTCGAGAGGAAAACACACGAAATCGCGAGATACGGTGCTGGGGCTATCCGGAAAAATATATAGCAAAAATTTCTGCAACAATAGGAAGGTAACGAGCCAAGGTGGAGTCGAATACAGGCTCCGAGGTGCCCAGGCAGCCACCCGACGCGGCCAGGACGTAGGCCACGCCAGGGGGGGCGCCTAGGCCCCTTGGAATTCCTCTCCGTCTCCAATTAGGCTCTGAATTTTCTATATTTTTCAAAAACTCGTAATATGGAAATTTTATGGCGGTTTCGCGATGTTTCCTTACCGTAATACATACATTTTCTTATTCTGCTTCTGCTGGTGTCTGAAACGGGGCTGCAACATATTCTTCATGAGTTGTTGTGTGTATTATATTTACATCAACGTTGACGGGATCTCCCGCGATGTAATGCTTGAGTCTTTGCCCATTCAAAACTTGATGTTTGGTGCCATCAAAATTGTTAATCTTGATTGCACCTGACCGGTAGACTTCTTCGATATGAAATGGCCCTTCCCATCTAGAAAGTAATTTACCTGGAGAAAATCTGAAACGGGATCTAAACAATAAAACTTTATCACCAACATTAAATTCATGTTTCAGAATCCTTTTATCATGCCACTTCTTTACCTTTTCCTTGGACATTTTAGCACTCTCATAAGCTTCACTTCTCCACTCATCTAGAGAAGTCAAGTTCATGAGGCGCTTTTCACAGGCTAACTTTGGGTCAGCATTAAGCTCTCTAACATCCCAGAAAGCTTTATGTTCTAATTCTAATGGCAAATGGCAAGCCTTGCCATAGACCATCTTATAGGGAGACATGCCCATGGGGTTTTTCTAAGAAGTTCTATACGCCCAGAAAGAATCCCCTAACTTCTTTGACTAGTCCTTCCTAGAACTGTTTGCTGTCTTTTGTAAGATCAACTTGATCTCTCTATTGGTAAGCTCAACTTGCCCACTAGTTTCAGGATGGTATGGTGAAGCCATTCTATGATTGACATCGTACTTGTCTAAAGCTTTCCAAAAAGCTCCATGCGTGAAGTGTGATCCTCCGTCAGTCATAAGATACCTAGGTACACCAAACCTTGGGAAAATTACATCTTTGAGCATTTTCAAAGATGTTTTGTTATCAGCACTCTCAGTGGGGATTGCTTCAACCCACTTGGTCACATAATCAACAGCTACTAAAATGCGAGTGTACTTGTGTGAAGGAGGAAAAGGACCCATAAAATCAAAACCCCAGCAATCAAAAGGCTCAATCACTAGTGAGTAATTCATAGGCATCTCATTCCTCCTACTAATATTACCAACTCTCTGACACTTATCACAAGAGAAAACATAATTTCTAGCATCTTTAAAGAGAGCAGGCCAATAAAAACCTGATTGGAGAACCTTATGTGCGGTCCTCTCACCTGCTTGATGTCCTCCATAAGGACTGTCGTGACATTGCTTGAGAATGTCCTTCTGCTCATGTTCCGGTATGCATCTTCTCACGATCCTATCCGGACCTTCTTTGAAAAGATGAGGGTCATCCCAAAAGTAGCGCCTCAAATCATGGAAGAACTTCTTCCTTTGCTGAAATGTTAAACCTGGAGGCAAATACTTTGCAATGATAAAATTAACATAATCTGAAACCAAGGATCAGAAAGAGATTGTAATTTTACAACGGCAAGTTGTTCGTCTGCAAAACTGTCGTTGACTGGGATGGGGTCATGAGGTATATCTTCCATCCTTGAAAGATTGTCCGCCACCAGATTGCCTGCTCCTTTTCTATCAACAATCTGTAAATTAAATTCCTGAAGGAGGAGTACCCACCTGATGAGTCTTGGTTTGGCATCCTTCTTCGCCATAAGGTACTTAAGAGCAGCATGGTCAGTATGAATAATAACTTTTGAATCAACAATTTAAGGCCTAAACTTATCACAAGCAAACACTACTGCTAAGAATTCCTTCTCAGTAGTAGCATAATTCTTTTGAGCACTATCAAGGGTTTTGCTAGCATAATGTATAACATTCAATTTCTTATCAACCCTTTCTCCTAAAACAGCCCCAACAGCAAAATCACTAGCAACACACATAATTTCAAAGGGAAAATTCTAGTCAGGTAGTTGTACTATAGGAGCGGTTATCAAAGCTTTCTTAAGAACTTCGAAAGCCTTCTTACAATCTTCATTAAATACAAACGGAACATCCTTCTGGAGAAGATTAGTGAGGGGTCTCAAAGTCTTAGAAAATTCTTTAATAAATCTTCTATAGAAATGAGCATGATCGAGAAAACTACGAATACCTTTGATGTCCCTTGGATAGGGCATCCTTTCAATAGCTTCAATCTTCGCCTTGTCCACTTCAATTTCCCTCTCGGAAATCCTGTGACCAAGCAAGATCCCTTCGTTAACCATGAAGTGACATTTTTCCCAGTTTAGAACTAAGTTTGTATACTCGCTTCTCTGTAAAAATTTATTAAGATTGTGGAGACAGTGGTCAAAGGAAGTTCCATAGACGGAGAAATCATTCATGATGACTTCCACAATCTCCTCACAGAAACCATGAAAAATAGCAGACATACATCTCTGAAAATTAGCAGGTGCGTTGCATAAACCAAAAGGCATACGCCTGTAAGCATCAGTACCGTAAGGACATGTGAAAGTGGTCTTCTCTTGATTGGCAATATTGACAAGAATTTGAGAGAAGCCAGAATACCCATCAAGATAACAAAAGTGGGTGTTTTTAGACAACCTCTCTAGCATATGATCGATAAAGGGAAGCGGGTAGTGGTCCTTCCTGGTTGCTTTGTTCAGTTTCCTATAATCAATACACATTATATACCCAATAACAACTCTTTGAGGTATTAGTTCATTTTTATCATTAGGAACAACAGTCATACCTCCTTTCTTAGGAACACAATGAACTGGACTAACCCACCTACTATCAGCTATAGGATAGATGATACCTCCGGCTAGAAGCTTGAGAATCTCCGTCCTAACCACGTCGTTCGTCCTTGGGTTCAGCCGTCATTGATGATCAACAACTGGCTTAGCATCGGGCTCGAGATTGATAGTGTGTTGGCAAATCGATAGACTAATCCCCTTAAGGTCATCAAGGGTATAGCCCAAGGCACCACCGGTGTCTGCGAAGTGTCTCCAATAATCGCTCTTCTTCGAATCCTGAAAGGTTACCATTGATAATAACATGATATCTTTTCTTCTCATCTAAAATAGGCATACTTGAGCATATCAGGCAGTGGTTTAAGGTCAAACACCGGGTCTTCTTTTAGTTGTGCTAGGATCCCCAAAGGCTCAACTGGAAGATTGTGCTTCAGGATAGCAGCTTGTCTCGCAAATACTTTGTCTAACTCATTTCTTTCCGGCATATGCATATCATTCTCGTGGTCTTCCATATATTGATGCAAAGGATCATTAGGAGGAATAGCAATAGAAGAAATATTTTCAACAATTTTATGATCACTAGGTAAATCAATACCACGAGGTTGCTTGGAAAATTTAGAAAAGTTAAATTCATATGGCTCACCATTGAATTCAATAGAAACTTTACCTTTTTTGAAATCTATAATAGCACCACAAGTGCTGAGGAAAGGTCTAGCAAAGATAATGGGGAAAAAACTATCTTGCACTGAACCAAGTACGAGAAAGTCGGTAGGATACTTTACCTTTCCACATAGGACTTCAACATCTCTCACAATTACAATGGGAGAGATAGTTTCTTTGTTTGCTAGATAATTAGTAACATCGATCTCTTCAAGTTCACAGGGTGAAATCTCACCCATGATCTCCTGATAGAGTGAATAAGGAATAGAACTAGCACTGTACACCAGATCGCAAAGGCCGTAATAGTTGTGATCTCCTATTTTGACAGATACAACTGGTGTACCTGAAATTGGGCTCTTATTCTTGGTTGTGACAATGTTAGTTGAAACAACACAAAATTTTATCTTGGAATCTGAAACATCATTAGTAACTAAATATTTAGGCATCTCAACTTGAGGATCGACCTTGATTAGGTCCTCAGGTTCGTCAGTTCTTCTCCCACTTTTATTTATTATGCCTATCACAAAAGAATGCTCCCTTATCCTTGTAGGGCAAGGGGGTTTTCATAAAAGACTGCAGGCAGAATAAGGTCAGCAACATGAATATCAATAGGTAACTCTTTGAAGGGTTTATGATACTAAGAGGCAAAGTTCTTACAAAAATCTATCATAAGCTGGGAATCAAGACCAATCTTAGAACAAAAGGTATTAAAATAATCAGTTTTCACATAGCTCTCAATGTAAGCATGCCCATAATTTATAGGGGGTTCAATACCTTTATCGATTTCCCAGTCTTCAGTATTCTTGTGTATCCTCTCGATGAGATCCCACCTTTCTTCGACGCTTCTTATTTGGAATGCACCGCTAGAGGAGGCATCCAACATCTCCTTATCCTGACGAGAAATCCTGGCATAAAAATTTGTAATTATAATATCTTTGGGGAGTTCATGGATATAGGGATTTAATACTCCCCCAAGCTTGAGCGATGCTCTCTCCATTACGTGACCAAAAGTTATAGATGTAATTCCTGTCTCAATGGATTTCATGAAGAGGATAAAACTTTGTATAAAAGTGAGACATAAGCTCTTGCCAATTAAGCAAATGTGAGTTATCAAGGAGCTTATACCAATCTGAATCTTTGTCTATAAGTGATATGGAGAATAATTTCTTCATGACGAACTCCAGTGACACACCTGCAAGCTTAAATAATGAATATAGTTGTGATAAGGAAGTTTTCACCTGGATGTCTAACTCGTACATAAAGATTACCTAAGACAATTGAGAATACCTGATGGTATCTTATAAGCCACAATTTCAGTAGGGGCAGAAGTGACCACCACAGTTGTGGGGCACTTCCCCATAAACAATGATCCAAGAGTAGAGGTGTCCATAAGGACAATGACTAGGAACATCAAACTAGAAACAGAAATGTAAAAACTTCCTTACCAGCTTCACTTACTAATAGCGCTACGCTCCCCGGCAACGGCGCCAGAAAACAGTACTTGATGAACCTCAACTGTAGGGGATCGTTTGTAGAGTTTTTGATAAATAAGAGTGTCGAACCCAACAAGGAGCAGAAGGTATTGGTAAGTGACTTCGGTAAAGAAATAGTTGCAGGAACTGAAAGATAACTTTTTAGGGGTTTTCGATATAATAAACAAAAAGGAAAAAGCGAGCAAAGTAAAAAGGCACTGAGGAGTAACAAGTGGCCCAAACCTTTTGAGCAAAGGAGAGGCCTAGCAACTGAACTTTATAAAGGCAAAAGCGTTCTTGAGGACACACGGGAGAAACAGTCACGTGCTTTCGCCATATTCCGCATCGGTACTATGTGTTGTGTTGATAAGTGTTGAGTGGGTGGATCTATGCTAGTACTCCCTCTAGACTAAGATAAGCGCACTCTTATGATTAAACACCTTGCAGGCATCCGCAAAAACAAGATAGTAATTAAGGAAACAACCTAACCATAGCAATACTAGGGTTTAGGTTTCTATCACTCCAGCAACCCACCGTAAGCATTCTTTATACACAATGCATTCCCCTAGGTCCTTAATAAGGCGAAGTGTTGAGTGTTCGACTCACACAACACCACTAGGAAAATAACAACACAACTTAAATATCAAACAACACATATTACTTCAACATCACATGACTACTAGCAACTAGACTCCTCCCATGTCCTAAAGAACTAAAGTAACTACTCACAAGAGATAAAAGAGATCATGATCAGAGGGGATAAATAGATGATAAAAAATCTGGACACAATGATATTTCTCCAACAAAACTCAATAGCATTCATCGCACGGTAGTAATCAACACCGGTAGAGTAGAGAGGATAGATAGTACGGATTACAACACATGTTGAACTTGTGAGGTGAGATTTCATGAAGATGAAAATGGTGTTGATGTTGGGGATGATGTTGATGATGATCTCTATGATGCCCGTGACGATGGTGATGAAGATGGCGACGAGCTCCCCTTCCGGGAGGTGTTCTCCCCGGCGGAATATGTCCGCCGGAGATGTCTTTTCTCCTTTGTTGGTTTCCGCCACGGAGCGGCGGAGGAACTCGCGAAAACTCCTCTCCTCTAGGGTTTTTGGACGATGTGTGATATATGGGACAGAGGGGGGAGCCGGGAGTGGCCCCAGGGGTCCAAGCACCCTCCCCGCGCGCCCAGGGTGGGAGCCGCACCAGGTGGCCGCCTGGGCACCCTGTGGCCCCCTCTGGCCCTTCTTTTGCGTGTCTTCATCATTCTTCTGGAAAATACTCTCCGTCGATTTTTAGGTAATTTGGAGGTCTTCTCCTTTAGCAACTCCGCTTCCACTTTTTACCGCTGAATCTTACGTGTGCCGCTTCGGCATCGGAAAGTTGCAAACTGTGTAAATTAAGCCAAAACAACATAAAAATATCATCATATCGTGAAATATATCAATGAATAAGAAAGAATTACTATATAAAATAGTGATGCATTTTGGACGTATTAGTTGGCGTCTCCCTTTTATAGAGCAAGGGGCTCGCCACAGTCCCACTGACAGCCACAGAAAGGGTGGTTATCTTATACTTTTAGACGCGAGGCGTTCCGAGATCTTCCGGGAAGCTCCCGTGGCGTCTCAGGGACGATTGAGGCATGCATGCGCTGACTACGCGTGAGATAGCCCGCCAGGTGTAGGTTGCCTCCTGTCAACGGTGCATGCTTGTCTTCTAGTGCATTGAATGGACTGTGCTCTTTGTCAGGCGGTGGGAGCCAGCTGGATGATTCCAACCTTCAGGAACTGGTCCGAGGTACTCCTCCGTGTGCCTAGCATTGTGTTCCCGGCATCTCCTTTCCGGAATCGTCCATGGACACACTTGGACTGTCCGAGAGGCGTAGTCAGAACCCAGGGAAATGTGGTACCCCAGTATCCGGTTACCGACACCCACGGGTTCGTATCGCCCAGCGATGCCTGGCGCCGGGGATAAATCATCACCCAAGCGACCGACCCTGCTCCATGCAGCCTATTTTGGTTAACTTGTTGGCCCATCCAACAAGCCCCGTTTGAGTAGCCCATGGAGGCTCCTTGCTTGCCTAGAAAGAGACCCCCAAAGCAGTTCCCGCCTATCAGGATCCCGCTATCCTACTAAGGCCAGGATGGAGTGCCCGTCTAGCACCCGTGTTGTTGGATGTACCAGTCTCTCGGAAAGACCTTCCCAGGTGGATCGCATAACTCAGATCTCACTCTGAGGTCTCCTGTTTGAGGGACCACCCCGCTTGGCCTTCCCAACAAGAACAGCAGAAGTAGCCCCTCCTGGATCCATGGATCCCCGGAAATATCTCCCGGAACGAAGCAACGACAAGGCCTGACATTTGTTGCTTGACTCTTTGTTTGCTCACGCCTACTCCCCGCTCGGAAGAAAGACGTCGAATCCTTGCGACTAAGCCAAGGACGGGGATCTACTCAGAACATCACAGATGTATTATCCGGATGGTCTTTCCCCTCTGGATTGCTGGCAAAGTTTGCCGAACCTAAGCAGGTAAAAGGGCGAGTAAGTTTTCGGAAACTACGTTTATTACTTCTCCTTGAGAGACTATTCTCGGGGCCTAAGTACATCTTACGCTCCCGGAGCGAGATTTACATGCTAGCACTAACTACTGCAGCGGTTGCACCTCAACCCCGCGTCTCCTACTGCTAAGTACAAAAGTGCAGGTCCAAAATAAAAAGCGCCCTGCATATGGAGTACCATCAGAAGGAAGCGTTGGTCCTCCTTCGAGCCTTTTCGGTGGAGACGCTCTGCCTCACCTGCGTTTAGCTGTGGACACGAAGCCAAAGAAGTCTTGGGTGACCCCCGCGGTCCTTGGCTCTGCGGAGCCACCAGCGACGACCTCCACGCAACACTCTGCCCGGATCCCCCACGGCTGAAAGATTTTTAGCCGCAGGGTGTCCTGGTCATCAAACTAGAAGAGGATGTCCTGGAACTGCTGGAGGTTCCTCCAGCGGACGAATGCCGACCACCCTTGGTCCAGGTACATGTCGTCGTCACCTCCGTAGACGGTGGCCACCCATGACGAGCCGTGAGGGAAGCCCTCCACCCGGAGGTACAAGCCCGGGGGCTTGCGTCCCGCCATAGCCCGCGCGAAGGTATCAGGAAGCCAAAGCCAACCGCACAAGGGCTCGATCACCGCCACTGAGAACTCGTGCGCCGTGACCCCCATGTGCGCCCTCGTCAAAGCTGAAGAAGACGGTGCTCCACCACGTCTCCCGCAGCGACCGCCAGAAGACCCTCGGCCAGTCGCATTGCCACTACGGCCCACGCTTCCTCCTCGCACCCCCAGTATTGCTTGAGCCGCCGCATGCAGGGTGTTGGACTGCGTTAGAGGTGCCATGGGGTGAGGCAGCCGGAAGAATGAACAGGCAATGGGGGAAGATGAAACTACCCTCCGGCCCTCTATCCCGTTCTTAAATAACTGCAAGGCTACCCCAAGGGATTAACTCTTTCTTGTCTTCACTAGCAAATTGATTTATTACCGTGGGCCTCCCACTGCATTTGCTTCGAGTCTTACCAACTTTTGTAGAGCGTCATCATCATCACCCGTCAAATCCAATTGGAGACGCGACACATGGCGCAGCCTGCACTGTCTCTGCAATGTGACAGCCGGTGCACAGATTAATATGCTATCTTGGAAGGCTCAGTCCCAATTCTGGTAAGCCTCCATCGGAGCCGAGCCCAGGGGCTGCTGCCGGTAAACCGGAACCAAGGTGTCCCGTTTCCCGTATGTCATCTTCGCCTTCCGAGAAAATAGAGATATTCTCCCTACAAGGGCGTCCAAGACGAAGGTCCCGTCCGTGTTGGGATACGGGGCAGAAAACACAAAATTTTCATACCTACGATACCCGAACCCAAGATCTATGCTATGGTGATGTAAAGTAACGGAGGGAATCGGAGTTCATACCTTTGAAGACCAAAAGAGGGAAACGTTCTTGCGAACGTGGCTGGCGTAGACTCAGAACTACGACATCCATGTCATGTAGAAGACCACCGGCGATGGAGACTCCCGGTTGATCTCCAGCGATGAAGTAGCACCATAGGTGTAGAGCCTCGAATATATTATACATGTACGGTACAATCGATGTTCCCTCCGGGCTCTGAACTAGGTGAGCAGCGGAAGAAAGACGCATTCAGATCCTGACTCCGGCAGAGCGACGGCCTGCTATGGTGGAGAACTCCACACTAGGTGTAGACTCCAAACAAGGGGAGTCCACTCACTAGGTAGGAGAAGGAGAGAGAGAATATTGTGTGTTGGAAAAAAGGGGGTGTGCCCCTCCTTATATAGGCCAAGGGGGGTGCCATCCTCCTCCCCTCCCCGAGGTGGGACTAAACTCCCAAGGGAGGGGGCTGCGCCGTCCAAGGGAGGGGATGGGCCCCACCCCTTGGGGCCAAGCCCAAGGGGGGAAACCCCCTCCTCCCTAATGGGCCCATATGGCCCAATAAGCCCTTTTCCATTTTTAAATTGATATAAATATATTTTAATACTTAATTCAGATAATTAAATAATAAAACATTATTAAATACAATTAATCTTTATTTTGAACCTTTCAACATGTCCGGAACAACTTCCGTTCTCCTCCGGAACTATTCCGGTGATTTCTCCTATTTCACCGATGATCCCGAATCTATCCCCATGCATCGATTGCCCTTAAGTGTAACACCCTACCGGTCCGGGAAACAACAGACATGATTGAGACACTATCATTGACCAATGACTAGTCAGTTGGACCTGGTTACAATCCTTGAAAGCCCCTGCGCTTCCATCGAATGAACTTCAATCGCTTTTTGGAACCGTTAACGATACGACGTAATCCCTTTCTGCTTCGGTACTTTGTTCGTCCGAGGTTTGATCGTCGGTATCCATCATACCGTGTTCACATATCTTTGCCAACAAATAAGTTTACTCGTCCGTGCCTATTGCTTCTCCTTTTAACTAGTCACTTGCTTGCAAGCTATTGATGCAATATCACCGAGTGGGCCCAGAGTACCTGTCCATCACTTGGACTGACAAATCCTGCTCTGATTTATTAACATACTCATCAACCATCTATTTTAGAATACCAAAAGTGCACCGTTATAGACAACATATTTTAGTCAAGCGGTGGGATACAAATCAAAGTCTCCTCATAGATGACACTTACGTATGATCATTACGATCGAAGGAATAAGCCGTACGTTACAAAGTTATCGCAATGCTGAACTATGTGACCGATCACATTACAATGCTTTAGGTGGGTGTGTCTCCATCACATCATTCTCCCAATGATATGACCTCATTGTCCATGGACTTAAGTGTCGCCATGATCAGGAAAGCTTGATCAATCAATTGCCCAATGAGATAGTTTACCCGAGTTAAACTACGGACTTGTGTTTTATGCCACACGTGTATTAGTATTTCTATGTAATACAGTTATAGCATAGTATAAAACCTATTATGAACAAAACGGATATGTGACAAATATCTTTATTAATTTGCCTCTAGGGCACATATCCAACAGTCTCCCACTTGCACTAGAGTACAAATTAGACTAGTTTACATCTGGTATGTATCTAACACCGATAGTCTCGCGGTCTTCCTCAAACTTTCCTTGTGAAAGAGGTTTAGTCATCGGGTCTTCTTCGTTCAGATCCGTATGTATTTTGTGAATCCTAGTGTGTCCATCCCTGACGTAATCCCGCGTCACATGGAACTTCCAAAGTATGTGCTTGGTTGTAGAGTGAGTTCTTGGCTCCTTCGCGTTAGCAATGGCACCCGTGTTATCGCAGAAGATTCCCACGGTGTCAGTGTAGCTGGGAAAGACGCCAAGCTCGATCACAAACTTCTTCAGCCACGTCTCTTCATTTGACGCTTCACAAGCGGCAATATACTCCGACTCCATTGAAGATTGGGCGACGAATGACTGTTTGACGCTCCTCCAGCTAATTGCGCCACCGTTCAACATGAATACATATCCCGTCTGGGACTTCGAGTCATCTAGGTCTGGGCTGAGGCTTGCGTCAACGTAACCCTTTACGATGAGCTCCTCATCAACTCCTCCATAAACGAGAAAGAGATCCTTTATTCTTCTCAAGTACTTTAGGATATTCTTTACTGCGGTCCTGTGAGCCTTTCCCGGATTACTTTGGTAGCGATTAGTCATACTAATAGCCAGCGCTAAATCCGGCCGGGTACATAAAATAGCATACATGAGAGAACCTATGGCTGAGGCATAGGGTTTTGAGGAAATTTCCTCCTTCTCTGTTGCTGTAGTTGGGCATTGAGTCACACTTAATTTGATACCTTTTATAATTGGCGAGAGGCCTCTCTTGGAGTTATCCATACTGAACCTTTTCAATATTGTAAGGCCCCCGATGCGGTGCTAACTCGAGTTAGTCGCTTTCGCGTCCGGCTCAAGTTAGTAGCGCATAAAAGGCCACCATCTCATGACACTCGCACTCGTGTCGCTGCCGGATTCTCGACAACAGGTATATGAACAATGAACTTGATACTAAGACATAAATATATAGAGTCCAAGGCATACATCGCCACTGGAATTTATTACATCATCTCAGAGGTCCGTAGACCCAACAGTACATCATGCAACAAGCAGAAGACAAACACGACCGAGTACGGTCAAAATCCACATTTCCCTAGAGAGGTTTGCACATAAATAGTCCCCCCACGGATCGTCGAAGCCCAACTATAGGATCTACTGAACGAGGTCGTCCTCATCGTCGTCCTCCGGGGGCACCTCCATGAAGTATCGTCCCGTGCTCGGGTCGAGGTAGTAGTCCACTACAACGGACGATGAGGCAAAACAGTAAAAGCACAAAAGGAAAATAGGGGTGAGATTATATCATTACAGGATAACTAACTCCCTACGGTAAGACAAGATAAAGGTAAAGGTTGCAGCCGCACTAGCATATATAGTGGCTAACGTTCTATTAGAGTAGAGGTAAGATCCAAGAATACACGTGACATCGCGTCATAAGTCTGCTATTCACCTACTTACGTCAAGCATAACACAACCTGGATCTTCTCTCGGTCCCCCTGGACGAAGAAAAGCAACCAAGGCACTCACACGGTAGGCAAATTTTAATTATGATTCAAATTGATGTTATTCTATGAACAAGGAGTAGGTCCCAAGTCGTCCATAACCGCGGACACGACTTTTCGAAAAGATTTAACCCTGCAGGGGTGTACCAACTGCCCATCATAGGCTTCGCATGTACGCCCGGTTTCCACTTGGCTAGGTAAGCGCATGAAACTCCGGAACGTCAGAGTCCCTCTAACTAACAACACACAATTCCGGGTGGCCCCCGGGGAGCCGACATCCAATCCAAAAGCCGGCCACGCTCTCGGATCGGCCTCTTCCGTATCAACATGGTTTGGGTTACCGGTTAAACCTCACATGAGGACCGGGCCCTCGCCGGTCAAGGTGGGCCAGCCAACGAACAAGTCCTCCTGGCCCAAGGTGGTTTGTAAACAACTGGGGTACCACCAGCACAGACACGTTGCAAATAGTAAATCAGCTCGGGCCACCACTAAAACTATATGAAGCTAGGTAGGTAAGACAAGGGGACCCCATAGAATCCCACAAACGATTAGGCACGCTCGTCAAGAAACACAATACCCGGAAGTCGGGACCTAGGTGACTCAAATGGAACAAAACACCTGGCGGGAACAGCCTGGTCTCCCATCTTTCGTCAAGTATAAATTAACATCATAATAATAATAAATATCAACCAACTTCTTTCAATAACATGATATCCCAAACCATAGCATAGGGTAAGCAGCATGTTTTCCTACACATACTAAGCAATGGCTGAGCAGCGGTAACTTAGCAACACAATGTTTTACTGGGATGTGGGGATCATGGTTGTTTGGTTTTGACTAAGGCATAAGCACGGTGGATAGGATCAAACAATCGTTCTAGACTACATCTAGGCAGGTAGGCAGAAAGGTATCAATTAATGGTATAAATCTTCCCCTTGCCTGGGTAATCGGTCGTCGAAGCAGACGTAGGAGGCTCCTCGGGCTCGGTGTCGGAAACCTCCACGTAAGTCTCCTCGGCAGTCTTAGGTGCTAACGTAAGGTACCGGCAAGGAAAAGGAACACAAGTAAGCAAGGGTTGCAATGCACAGGCAAAGATGGTATGATCAAGTTTAATAGACATGCTGTGACCCTATCTAGTCAATTTAAATGAAGGTGGTGACGACACGTCAACAACTTCATGTGCAATTATTAAATTTTATGGCTTTGGCCTTAGCCTTAATTTTGGTGTAAGTAACATGGCAACATGACATGATCAACAATGCAATTAACAGAAATAATTACAACGTGAAAAAAATATAAAACATCGATTCCGGAGACGGAGAGATGTCGAAGAACTTGACATCGGAAAGGTGCAACAAAAGAAAGGAACCCAACCACATGGCATATGACAATATGATAGGGGCTGGTTTGACGATGCAATGATTCGAAGATGAACTGAAAAGAACTTGGAATTGAACAGTTTACCAAGATTCAACATGCACAAAAGTTGAAGGAAGGCAAGGAGAGGAAAACAGGTTGACATGGCTAGGTGTTTCGCACCATGTCCACATGAGTTGCACAAAACATCACATGGACATCACCATTGCAATCCCTGAATTATTCTACCCCTAAACCACATAAGGTGTGGCTCCATTTGAATTTGCAAAGCACAGTTGAATATTCAAATGAATTCAGGGGGCTGAGTGCAAAGTTTTACTAGATGCATTTTGAAAAAGTATCAAATGGGCAAACCATTATCACCATGGAATTCCTTGGGAGAAACTACCCCAAAAACATATATGGCATGGCCATATTTGGATTTGGGCAGCACTTGGCAAAAACAAAGAAAATGGAGGGCTTAATTGCAAAATTACCACACTCCAATTAATAGAGGGGCAAAATGCAAAATTGACCTCACCATTGAGATCAGTGGGTAAAACTACCCCAAAAACATATATGAGATCACATGTTTGGGGCAGAGGCCACTTGAAGTTCAAATTCAGATTGAATTTGAATTTGAAAACAATTGGAAAAATAAAAACAAATGAAAAAGAAAAGAAAAGGTGGCACTGGCCTGCTGGGCTGCCCTCGGGTGCCAGGCCCACCTCTCTCTCTCGCCCGAAGCACTACGGCTGTGGCAGCTACTTGGCCAAGCCCAGCCTGCCTCGATGGCCCAGGCAACAAAAGAAAAGAAAAGGGGGCATTGCATCAGCTGGGATTCGAACCCAGGTCGTGCCCTTCTTCACTAGCCCCCCTGACCACTGCGCTACGAACGAATTGCTAAACAAGGACACGGTAGCAGCAAGGTATGTTAACCCCAAGTGGTTAACTAAATCTTGGAACACCTTTGACAGACACCTGCGACAGAGAACCACGGCGAGGCTCTCGTCGCCGTTGAGACGTCTCCGGCATATCTATCTAGCGCAACGTGGAGAGGGCACCACCACGAACACGTGGATGCCCTCGGAATTGAATGAGGCCCAACGGAGAGGATGCTAGGCTCCTCTGAAAACGACGGCGCAACACTGCACTTCTTACAGAGGTTCAGACGGCGGCGACAGCAAGGTTCCGGCGAAGCTAGCCACGTCCACAGGGTTCCTCCGGCGGCACCGCCAGCAGCTACGGCCACCTGGCACATCCCGCTACAACCCCACACCTCGAGCTCACACCAGAGCACACGGGAACAGACCCCAGCCTCACCGGAAACATCCCGCGGCTGCGGATCTGAACCCACGTTCAGAGCACCTACACGCAGGCACCCAAAGGCTAGTCCTTTGAGGCCGCGAATGCGACCTGGACGTGTCCAGAGCACGTCTGTACACGCCTCGACGATGCCTTGGTCACGGTGACCACGAATTCCTCACCGGCGACGAACCGAGCGGCAGAACACCTACAGCTAACGCAAACGAGCAACTACGCGCATCTACGGGCAAAGCGGAGGGCTTGAGCTCACCTCGTGGGTCACGCGGCGTGCCCCAGCCTTGCCGTAGAGGAAGGAGCCGTCGTCGGGGAAGAATAAGCTCCAGCGGCGGAGCTCATCGTCGCGGGATCGGGTCGTCTCGCTTCACTACTACCTGCGCGGGGGAAAGGAACGGGATGAGGATCAGGAGCGCGGAGACGAGCGCACGCTCACGAACAAGGCCGGGCGGCGGCGCAATTGCTCACCGGAGATCTCTGCTAGGCGGAATAGGGGAGGACGAATGATGAGGACATCCCTACTAATGTTACACCCATACCCTCACCAACTACACATACTGGACCAGTTACTAGAGCACGTGCACGTCAACTAAATTATCAGGTACTTTCGTTTCTTGCGAATCCTTCTATTTTTCATGAACATATGATGCTGCCTAAATTAGATACTTTTGTTTTGGTTATGAATGAAGGACCTAGCATGGACAAGAAGGATGGTCATTGGAGCGGGATCAAGAATGGAGAAGAAGGTGCGCGCGGGGGAAAGTACAGTGGAGCTTCCAGTGGGGATTTTCGCACGTTGAAGCCACCATAAGGCATGCATGAAGGCTTGGACGGAATACACGAGATGCCACTTCATTATTTTCGTCCAAGAGCAATTATAGGTGTTGCGTCACCTTAATATTGGGCTGGGCCCATGTAATTTCGAAATACCACATTATAGGCTGTTTTTAGAGTCCGTATGTGTGGGGAAACCGAGTTAGGGTTGTTTTCGGACCCCACCTCCAAGGGGTCACGAAAATCCCCTCTGTTCCCCCATATATACAGCCCTTAGGGCGTCGTTTAGACTTGGGTTTTAATTAGATACAAGTTAGCCATAGCCGCAACTTCGAGCTCTTCGTTTGTGTCATCCGACCAGGCCAAGACCTCATTGGAACCCCAACTTTCGTAATCATTCATCTTATATTCGCAATATCCAGATTGCAATTCTTAGTTCTTGCTTGTTCTTCGATTGCTTGCAGGAATTAGACCTTCGTGGTCAGGTTGATCGTGCATCCGCGGGATCAATAACCTCTCGGAGTTGGTTTAGCGATCGCTAAGGCGCAACGTCTTCGCACGTTCGTAGTCGGATCGTGAAAGTCGCCTCCACCATAATCGATCTCCACCATCTCATCGAAACATCGGGACACCTTCGCCTCTATCAAGTGGTATCAGATTTCCAGGTTGCTCGGTGAGATTTACCAGTTTTCGTAGTCTAGATTGGTTCTGTTCTTCATACCTACAGTCCACGAAAAAGCCAACAAAAAAAAATTAGGGTTAGATCATCACGTCCCAAAACAGTCCGAGCCTTTGTCCAGTTTTCTTTACAGTAGTTTGCATTGTTGAATTTGCGGTTGCATCGTTGTGTCGAGTTGCTGATCTTAGCGTCTAGTTCCCTTAGAGTTTCGAGTTTTGATCACAGTTTGCCACGTCGCCGCCGCACCAGTAGTCATCCTACCACGTTCCGCCAATCCGAGTCCAGATACACCACCACGTTCCGCCAAGCAGAGTCCATATACACCACCACGTCTCACGAGTCCGACTTGAGTTCCACCATCAGTACGGTTCCTGATATCTCCGTAGCCAGAATAGTTTTGAGTTGATTAGAGTCGGATTTCACCAATCTTTTGTCGTACGTAGAAGAGGGTGATTTCCAAAAAAAAAAAAAAAAAAAAAAAGAGTCTGGCACGCTTTCCAGAGCAGTTTTTAGGCCAAAAATTTCAGGGGTAAAAAAATTTCGTGCCCATACGTTCCTTAGGTCCAGAAACTCGTTTTGAGACGTTCGCCACCATAGTGATTTTTTCGCCCTTTTTCAGCCCCCGCAGTCCCGCATCGCCACAAAAAAAAAAGCAAAAAAAAAAAAAAAAAAAAAAGAGAGAAAAAAAAAATTCAGAGTGTGCTTCACAGTTGTTACGTGCCACGCCGTGCTTTCGTTGGTGTTTTAGGCTCGCGTCTCTAGTACGGTCTAGCCTAGGATCAGCACAGTACCGACGTTGAGTGTTTATTCAGCTTTGCATCTCTGTTTTGATTACTGTTGAGTTTTTCCTACCATACTTGTCAGCCTTCCTACAGCTCCACATATATTCTACATCGTGCGTTTTGACACCGCCTGGCCATCGCTCTACCACATCTCTGAGAGTTTTGACCCGTTGGTTGTACATCACCACCTGCTGCTAGGTAAGAATCGGTAAGAACGTAAGAAAAGCTTGACGGATTTGTGCTTTCCACCACCCCACATCCATCCCATTAGTCGCAGTAGGATCATATTCCGGTGTGTTTTCTATTTCTGCTAACCATGCCAGGATCACATGATGAAGTGGCGCGGGATGCACCCGATTGGGAGAACATGACAAACAAGGAGCTACATGATAAATTTGCACGTATGATGTCTCAACAGGTGCAGGACATCGAGACCAGATTTACAGAGGCGATTGATGGCGTGGAGAAGATGATCGACACCAAGCTCGACGCCAAGTTTACTGAGTTGATCGCACGCCTACCTTCAGCACAGCCACAGCCACCGCCACTACCACGTGCACGACGTATTCTGTTTCCGCGTGGACAAGCTGCTGGTATTGGTGCTCCTCCTGCTGCTGCAGTTGCTGCTACTGCTGCTGCTGCTGCTTCTGACGTCGGCCTGGACGACAACTACGAGGGTGATTACGAGGAGGAGGTGGAACAGGAAGCGGCCTATGAGCAGCCAGCTGGACGTCCACGTCCCAACATTCGCCACGGTCGACACCAACCACCCCCTCAGGTACGCGATGATGAACATGTGCCTAAACTTAAATTGAATCTTAAGCCGTTTGAGGGTAGATATATTCCTGATGCTTATCTTACTTGGGAGTTAGAAACTGAACAACGTTTTACATGTTTACAATATCCTGAGAATAGACGTGTTACTGCTGCTGTTTGTGAATTCACGGGCTTTGCATCTATTTGGTGGTCTGAACATTGTAGATTGCATGCTAATAATATTCCAACTACTTGGGCTGCTTTAAAAGATGCTATGCGTACTCGCTGGGTTCCCCCTTATTATCAACGTGAATTGTTACAAAAATTACAGCGTTTGAGACAAGGAAAAAATTCTGTAGAGGAATATTATCAAGAATTACAAACTGGATTGATTAGATGTGGCCTAGTAGAGGATAATGAAGCTATGCTTGCACGTTTTATGGGTGGCTTAAACAGGGAGATACAAACTATTCTAGAATATAAGGACTTTGCTACTATCACTCGTTTGTTTCATCTTGCTTGTAAAGCTGAACGTGAAGTGCAGGATCGACAGGCCGCTACGAGACCTAACTTTTCTGCAGGACGAAATACATCATGGACATCGCGTGGAGCTTCTACATCCACACGTCCTGCTGCGCCACCATCTACTTCAGCCGCTCATTCTTACAGGGAGCCACCAAAACAGCCAGCGCCACCATTCAAGGGTGCACAGAGTGGTCCAGCAGCGAGTTCTTCTTCATCCATGGCGTCCACAGGGCAAGCACGAGATCGTGATATTAAATGTCGCAGGTGCCAAGGTGGAGGTCACTTCGCAAAAGACTGTCCCTCCAAGCGTGTGATGACTATTACGGCGGATGGTGGGTATGAGTCAGCGAGTGACTATGATGAGGAGACTCTAGTGCTCATTGCTCATGAGGAACAGGGTGCCCATGATGATGCTCATGATATAGAGTATATGACTCCTGATGATGCAGATAAATATGCTAGTTTGGTTGCTCAACGTGTATTAAGTGTGCAGGTAACAAAGGCCGAGCAAAACCAGAGGCATAATTTGTTCCACACAAAGGGAGTGGTGAAAGAACGTTCGGTTCGCATCATCATTGACGGAGGGAGTTGCAACAACTTGGCTAGCATGGAGTTGGTGGAGAAGCTATCTCTCACCACAAGACCACACCCCCATCCGTACTATATTCAGTGGTTTAACAATAGTGGTAAATTAAGGTAACGCGTTCTGTTCGTGTGCACTTTAGCATTGCTGCATATGCTGATTATGTTGATTGTGATGTGGTACCCATGCAAGCATGCTCTCTTTTACTTGGTAGACCATGGCAATTTGATAGGAATGTTGTACACCATGGTAGGACAAATCAGTTTACTCTAGTTCATCAGGATAAAAATATTGCTTTACTTCCTATGTCTCCTGAACAAATTGTGAAAGATGATCTTGCTAGAGCTAGTAAAGCAAAACAGGAGAAAAATAAGAGTGAGAATGAGATAGCAGCCAAAGAATTTGAGCAACAACATAAGACTAATAGCAAATCTTCTTCTGCTGTTTCTAATGAAATTAAATTGACTAGTCCAACTTTGCTTGCTACTAAGGTTGATATTTCAGATTTGGATGTTAGTCAATATGTGTGCTATGCTTTTGTGTGCAAAGAAGCTTTGTTTTCATTTGAGGAATTGCCTCCTTCTTTGCCTCCTGTTGTCACTGACCTTTTGCAGGAGTTTATTGACGTCTTTCCACAAGACGTACCACCGGGATTACCACCTATTCGAGGGATTGAGCATCAGATTGACTTAATTCCCGGTGCTTCGTTGCCCAACCGTGCGCCATACCGTACCAATCCGGAGGAGACGAAGGAGATTCAGCGTCAAGTACAAGAGCTACTCGACAAAGGTTACATACGTGAGTCCCTTAGTCCTTGTGCTGTTCCTGTTATATTAGTGCCTAAAAAGGATGGAACATGGCGTATGTGTGTTGATTGTCGAGCCATTAATAATATTACTATTCGTTATCGTCATCCTATTCCTAGGTTAGATGATATACTTGATGAATTAAGTGGCTCTACCATGTTTTCCAAAGTTGATTTGCGTAGTGGATACCATCAAATTCGCATGAAATTAGGAGATGAATGGAAAACGGCTTTTAAAACTAAGTTTGGATTATATGAGTGGTTAGTCATGCCTTTTGGGTTAACTAATGCACCTAGCACTTTCATGAGATTAATGAACGAGGTTTTACGTGCTTTCATTGGACGATTTGTGGTAGTCTATTTTGATGATATACTGATTTATAGCAAATCTTTGGAGGAACATTTGGATCATTTACGTGTTGTTTTTATTGCTCTACGTAATGCACGTTTATTTGGTAACCTTGGGAAGTGCACCTTTTGCACCGACCGAGTCTCGTTTCTTGGCTATGTTGTTACTCCACAGGGTATTGAAGTTGATAAAGCCAAGATCGAGGCGATTGAGAGTTGGCCGCAGCCCAAAACGGTCACACAAGTGAGGAATTTTCTTGGCCTCGCTGGATTCTATAGGCGTTTTGTGAGAGATTTCAGCACCATTGCTGCCCCTCTCAATGAGCTTACACGCAAGGATGTGCCTTTTACTTGGGGTACCGCACAGGAAGAAGCTTTCACAGTATTGAAAGATAAGTTAACACATGCTCCTTTGCTCCAACTTCCTGATTTTAATAAGACTTTTGAGCTTGAATGCGATGCTAGTGGGATTGGTTTGGGAGGTGTGTTATTACAAGATGCTAAACCTGTTGCATACTTTTCTGAAAAATTGAGTGGGCCTAGTCTGAACTATTCTACTTATGATAAGGAATTATATGCTCTTGTTCGGACATTAGAAACTTGGCAACATTATTTATGGCCCAAAGAATTTGTTATACATTCTGATCATGAATCTTTGAAACACATAAGAAGTCAAGCAAAACTTAATCGTAGACATGCTAAGTGGGTTGAATTTATTGAGACTTTCCCTTATGTCATTAAACACAAGAAGGGGAAAGATAATATTATTGCTGATGCTTTGTCTCGTCGTTATACTATGCTTTCACAACTTGACTTCAAGATATTCGGTTTAGAGACAATCAAAGAACAATATGCAAATGATGCGGAATTTAAAGATGTATTGCAGAATTGTAGAGAGGGTAGAACATGGAACAAGTTTGTGCTTAATAATGGATTTGTGTTCCGTTCTAACAAGCTATGCATTCCAGCTAGCTCTATTCGTCTTTTGTTGTTGCAGGAGGCGCATGGAGGAGGATTAATGGGACATTTTGGCGTGAAAAAGACGGAGGACGTACTTGCTACACATTTCTTTTGGCCAAAGATGAGACGGGATGTTGAGCGTTTTGTTGCTCGCTGCACTACATGTCAAAAAGCTAAGTCACGACTCAATCCTCATGGTTTATACATGCCTTTACCTGTACCTAGTGTTCCGTGGGAGGACATATCCATGGACTTTGTTTTAGGCTTGCCTCGAACAAAGAAGGGGAGGGATAGCATATTTGTTGTCGTGGATAGATTTTCTAAGATGGCACATTTTATACCATGTCATAAAAGCGATGATGCTGCTAATGTTGCTGATTTATTCTTTGGAGAGATTATTCGTTTACATGGTGTGCCCAATACTATTGTCTCGGATCGTGATACTAAGTTTCTTAGCCATTTTTGGAGATGCTTATGGGCTAAGTTGGGGACTAAACTACTTTTTAGTACTACATGTCATCCCCAAACTGATGGACAAACTGAAGTGGTCAATAGGACATTGTCTACTATGCTTAGGGCTGTTTTAAAAAGTAACTTGAAACTGTGGGAAGAATGTTTACCTCATATTGAATTTGCTTATAATCGTTCAGTGCATTCTACCACTAAAATGTGCCCTTTTGAGATTGTTTATGGTTTTCTACCTCGTGCACCTATTGATTTGCTGCCTCTTCCATCTTCGGAGAAGGTGAATTTTGATGCTAAGCAACGTGCTGAATTGATATTAAAAATGCATGAGTTAACTAAAGAAAACATTGAGCGCATGAATGCTAGATACAAGCTTGCTGGTGATAGGGGTCGAAAGCATGTTGTTTTTGAACCAGGAGATCTTGTTTGGTTACATCTACGAAAAGATAGGTTTCCTGATTTGCGCAAGTCTAAGTTAATGCCACGAGCTGATGGTCCCTTTAAGGTTTTACAGAAAATTAATGATAATGCATATAAACTTGAGCTACCTGCAGATTTTGGGGTTAGTCCCACATTTAACATTGCAGATTTGAAACCTTATTTGGGAGAAGATGATGAGCTTCCGTCGAGGACGACTTCAATTCAAGAAGGGGAGGATGATGAGGACATCCCTACTAATGTTACACCCATACCCTCACCAACTACACATACTGGACCAGTTACTAGAGCACGTGCACGTCAACTAAATTATCAGGTACTTTCGTTTCTTGCGAATCCTTCTATTTTTCATGAACATATGATGCTGCCTAAATTAGATACTTTTGTTTTGGTTATGAATGAAGGACCTAGCATGGACAAGAAGGATGGTCATTGGAGCGGGATCAAGAATGGAGAAGAAGGTGCGCGCGGGGGAAAGTACAGTGGAGCTTCCAGTGGGGATTTTCGCACGTTGAAGCCACCATAAGGCATGCATGAAGGCTTGGACGGAATACACGAGATGCCACTTCATTATTTTCGTCCAAGAGCAATTATAGGTGTTGCGTCACCTTAATATTGGGCTGGGCCCATGTAATTTCGAAATACCACATTATAGGCTGTTTTTAGAGTCCGTATGTGTGGGGAAACCGAGTTAGGGTTGTTTTCGGACCCCACCTCCAAGGGGTCACGAAAATCCCCTCTGTTCCCCCATATATACAGCCCTTAGGGCGTCGTTTAGACTTGGGTTTTAATTAGATACAAGTTAGCCATAGCCGCAACTTCGAGCTCTTCGTTTGTGTCATCCGACCAGGCCAAGACCTCATTGGAACCCCAACTTTCGTAATCATTCATCTTATATTCGCAATATCCAGATTGCAATTCTTAGTTCTTGCTTGTTCTTCGATTGCTTGCAGGAATTAGACCTTCGTGGTCAGGTTGATCGTGCATCCGCGGGATCAATAACCTCTCGGAGTTGGTTTAGCGATCGCTAAGGCGCAACGTCTTCGCACGTTCGTAGTCGGATCGTGAAAGTCGCCTCCACCATAATCGATCTCCACCATCTCATCGAAACATCGGGACACCTTCGCCTCTATCAACGAAGCTCTCGCGAGCGGCGTTGGCGAGGGGAAACCAAGGAAGGAATGGAACCCTAGGGGCTTCCTGCGGCTCCGGGGCGCGGCTCTTATAGAGGGGAGGCCCTCTGGCCATGTCGGCGGGCGTCGACGTCGATGCCTGCGTCGGCGGTGAGAGGAGAGGGGGAGGGGACCTCTCCACGGTGGAAAGGCGACGCATCCCCTCCCCCGGATCTTGATCAGGCGGCCAGAAATCGTCCCTCGTACCGCTTTGCTGGCGGAGGCCCTGGTGGGCTACAGACAAGGGGAGGCCCAGATGGGCCGGTGCTGCTGGACTACCTCCAGTGAGAAAAGGAAAAGAAAAGGGGTTTTTCCATTAAGAAAATAACAGAAACTACCAAAAGTTTTTGTTGCCAATCAACAAAAGAGAAAAACATATAAAAATATGTTTTGGAAACCTTGGAATATTCTCCATTTTCTAAAATTGGTGTGACCAATTTAGGAGCAACTAAAATGTGGGGCATTTTTGAAAATTCATATCACATTGAACTGTGGCCCAAATTTTTAGAGTTGCAAAAAATGGAGCAAGGCTTTGAAAAAGTTTGGGAAGGGCAAGGAATTGGCTATGCCAAGATTGGGGTCAATGAGAGCATGCATGCAACATTGAAAAATCTTCAAACACCCTTCTTGAACCCTTTTGGATGCAAATGCAAACAAACCAAATGGGCTCCAATCCCAATGCAAATTTAAATCACCACATGAAATCAGACAAGTTACAATATCATGTTGATTTCTTAATATTGCAAATGGGCTGTTACAAATATCTTATCAATGTAAGTACTCCGACTCAAAGCCAATATGCGATTAGGTCTATCTCTATAGATCTTAATCCCTAATATGTACGCAACTTCACCTAGGTCCTTCATGGAAAATTGTCCATTCAGATATTCCTTCACTTCTTCTAAGAATTTTCTATTGTTCCCTATCAGCAATATGTCATCTACATATAACACAAGGAATGCCACAGAGCTCCCACTCAATTTCTTATAGAAGCATAACTCTTTGACGTTTTGGACAAATCCAAACGCTTTGATTACCTCATCAAATCGAAGATTCCGGCTCCGAGACGCTTCCTTCAACCCATAGATGGATTGTTGAAGCTTGCATACCTTACCATCATTCCTTGGATCAATGAAACCCTCCGGTTGCATCATATACAACTCTTCCTCAATGTTACCATTAAGGAACGTAATTTTCACGTCTATCTGCCATATCTCATAATCATGATATGCAGCTATTTCTAGTAGGATCCGAATAGAATTTATCATCACAGTAGGAGAGAACGTCTCCTCGTAGTCAACTCCTTGAATTTGTCGGAACCCCTTCGCGGCAAGTTGAGCTTTGTAGACATATATGCTTCCGTCTGCGTCAGTCTTTTTCTTGCATATCCACTTATTCTAGACGGCCTTGCGGTCCACGGGAATATCCACCAAAGTACAAACTTTGTTGGTGTAGATGGAGTCTATTTCAGATTTCATGGCTTCTAGCCATTTCTCGGACTCGGGTCCCTCCATTGCTTCGTTGTAACTCGTAGGTTTATCTGACTCAATAGCCGAGATTGTATTCACAAGTTGTCCGTAAAGCTCAGTAGCTTGACAGACTCTTGATGACCTACGTGGAAAAATAGGTTCCTCTTCATTCTCATCATGATCATCATGTATGTCATGATCGTTATGAATGTCGTCCTGGCCATTCTCTTCAGCTCCCACTATGGAAGATGGTTCCAGAACAATTTCTGTTGCCGGTTCTTCCATTTGGAGTGATTGGTCAGTCACTTCATTGAGGTCTATTTTCCTCCCAATTAAGTATTTCAAGAGAAACATTTTCTCGAGAAAGTGTCCAGTCTTAGCGACAAACGTTTTGCCTTCAGACTGATTGTAGATGGTGTATCCACAAGTTTCCTTTGGATAGCCTACAAAGATGCATTTATCAGCCTTTGATTCGAGTTTTCCAGGCTGTATTTTCCTAACATAAGCCTCACAACCCCAAATCTTCAAGTGAGATAACTTTGGTTTTGTGTCAGGCCATCCCTCAAATGTTGTTGTAATCACGGATTTGGATGGTGCCCTATTAAGAACATAAGCGGCAGTTTCGAACGCATACCCCTAGAATGAGGTATTACAGTCAGGAGGTGGGATACAAATCAAAGTCTCCTCATAGATGACAATTACGTATGATCATTACATTCAAAGGACATAGCCATACGTTACAAAGTCATCGCAATGATGAACTATGTGACCGATCACATTACAATGCTTTAGGTGGGTGTGTGTCCATCACATCATTCTCCCAATGATATGACCTCATTGTCAATGGACTTAAGTGTCGCCATGATCAGGAAAGCTTGATCAATCAATTGACCAATGAGATAGTTTACCCGAGTTAAACTACGGACTTGTGTTTTATACCACACTTGTATTAGTATTTCCATGTAATATAGTTATAGCATAGTATAAAACCTCTTATGAACAAAACGGATATGTGACAAATATCTTTATTAATTTGCCTCTAGGGCACATATCCAACATTCCGAACATCCATGGGATCCCGGTATGCAGATACCGCCAGAGCCGGGAACAAAAGACACCAAGACCTCGAAAAGTTCCGGAAGAAAAATACTGTATACGCTACCCATCCGTGCAACAGCCCGGGGAAGCCTATACCCGGTCCAAGAGACGGTACGGGCCCCGGTCAAGTCTCACCGACCGACCAAGAAACAAATGCAGTAAATGCACTAGCAGAAAAGCATGTGCCGCATGCCAGGAGGGCATCGACACATGGCGCGCACCCTCGGTAGTACTCAGCTCATGCATGAGCCAGCTGCTCCCGTAGCGCCACTAGAGCCTCCCGAAGACTTCAAGGCCCTTCGTGTCCGCACGAGGGAAGGAGAGATGATGATCATCACTATCGCCATTAATAGGCCGGTGACGACGCCTTTAAGCTATAAAAGGGGGTGTAGACCACCTAGTATACAACTTTGGTCCACCGGCTAAAGAAGAGAGGAGAGAGAAGAGAAAGAAGAAAGAGAGAACGTTCCTCTCGGGACTTCTCGATAGATAGGTAGCTCTGGATCCCTATCTCTGGATCCTAGACAACATCCATCCAAACAGTAGAGGAG
This sequence comes from Bromus sterilis, assembly GCA_950022295.1. Lineage (NCBI taxonomy): Eukaryota > Viridiplantae > Streptophyta > Magnoliopsida > Poales > Poaceae > Bromus > Bromus sterilis. Next base: position 242,252,365 of record OX465595.1, on the reverse strand, counting down.
GGAGGACCCCACCTGGGAAAAAGTGTAATCAACCCATCTACTCATAAAAAGATCAGACACGAAGGAGTAGGGCTTTTAGTCTCTAGATGGCCCGAACCTGGGTAAACCCCATGTTTGCTCGCATCGCACGTACAAAGTTCTGAATGTCGTTTCGATGCCACGGAAACCACCATATACATCAAGTCGGCGGGAACGTGACGTGTTCCCCTCCTTGCACGTTCTCCGGGTCGTGCTCTGCCGGAAGCAGTCCTTCTAGAAGGATTATTGGAGTCAGCGTCGCCACTGTTCTCCCCTCTTTGCGGTGTTGGACTCTACCCGGGCTCGATCCCCCCGACATCTGGAGCTAGAGAGAAGGCCCGAGAAGCAACCCCCGACATCTGTCCAACTGCTGCTAGGTCGATTGCGAGGAGGCCGACTGCGGGTGAAACCACCAATGATGTGGCCCGCAACCTCAAAGCTGCCCCCCGACGCATCATGGCCATGCTCGACTCCGCTGCTCGAGCTAGTGCACAAGCTGCCTTTTTAGTTGTGGTAATAGTATCCGAATCTGGTGTTGGATATATGCTCTAGGCAGTGGGTTATAGGTCAAAGCATCCGAGAAGATAGCAATTATGCAAGTACTCACGTGTCCAAGGAACGGTCTACTACGTTCTGTAATTACAACACTGAACCTTCATAAGTTTTATCATGTTGTAATGCTTACGTTGGGTAATGTTCATCATGTCATTCATCTAATGAGGTGACCTCGTAGTCAATTGACTTAATTGTCCATGATCGCGAAACAACGATCATCATGTTGACCATGAACTAGTTATTGATATAGAGGCTAACTAGGACATTGGGTGTTTCTATACCAAACCTGTACCATTGTTTGACTGATACAGTTCTAGCACGGTATCAAACTAGTGATGAACTTGCTTAGATATATTGGAATAATCATATATTATTTTCCTCTGACTAAAATATGTTGGCGATAATAGTGTATCTTGGGTATTCTTTTGAGATATGTTGACGAGTATTGTTACAAGAGCGGGATTTGTCAATCCATGTGATTAAAAGATACTCAGAGCCCACTCGATGAGATTCCATCCATAAAGCTCCGCATCGTGTGACTAGGTCAAGAGGATGAATATCATGGAACGAGTGAATAAGGATTTGTCGGTAACGAGGTTGAACCAGACATAGGATGTCATTGATCGAATCTCGGACTGATCCAATATCGATGACATAGGGAATCCTATACGACGTAAGGTCCAATCGGTTTTCATATCTGGAATGCACAGGGGTCATTACGGGCATCCAGGTCCCGCTGATGATCATTGACTGTAGCCTCATATCAGTCATGACTAGAGTGTTCTTGGACCGTAGGGTAACACACTTAAGGGCTCGATGTTATCGGATACCTTTTCGGAACTATCGGAGTTACCGGAGAATAAAGGAAACAACACCGGAAAAGTTTCGTGTTGACCCGAAGGAGTTTCAGAGTGAGCCGGAAGGTGTTCTAATAAACGAGAGATGGAATAATATGTTTTAGTTATTAATTAAATGAATTAATAATTTAAATTTTTTTATTTATAATTAAATAGTGTAATGGGACTTATTTATGAAAGAGGCCCATTAGTGCAAGAATAAAGGGAAAAGGAAAAAGAAAAAAAGGAAAGGAGGTGGCAGGCGCCATGGGCCCTAGGGCCCATGAGGGTAGCGCACCCCTCCCCCTTCGCCGGCTACCCCCCTTAGCAAAGGGAGTTGAGTCCCACATTGCTAAGGGTGTGGGGTTGACTCTATGACACACTGGTTTTCGCAGCTTTTTATTTTCGGAGTTTTTTTTGGATTTTTGCCCGTTGGTTTGGATTTTGAGCAACTCTTTGGACATGACTTGAGCATATTTTCTTTCAATGCTCAAGTAGCCCTTGTTTCCAAGCCTTTCCAATGTCATCCCATTGATCCATCCCATCCAAGCCACCATTTTATTCAAGCCATATGTTCCTTTTTCAATAAAAAGGAATATTCCATTTTATTTTGATGATTGTGAAGCAACCCCTATTTATATTTCTCCGTAAATCCCCAAATAATTCTCTCATAGCCTAGATGTTATATCCTTCCAAATTCTCCAAAAATATTGCATGGCCCAAGTGGACGTTTCCTCTAGAAAAATTCATTTGTCTGTGGGGGCAGAATGGCACTTTGTGAAGGAGGTGCTATTTATCCGTATCCATTGCTGGTGAAACTTTTTGTGCAAGCTCATATGATCATATCTTTAGTCTCCAACAAATTTCAACAGATTTTGCTTGGCCCAACTCCCATAATAAATTCCCAAATTTCTTTTGCAGAAAGCGGCATTGTGAACGAAGTGCAAGCCAGGGGACTCCATTTGCCTTGAAACTTTTTGTGCTTGATTCCACCACTGAACTCAATTATAGCCAAATCCCATCAACCATGTGAGTGCATCATCATGTGTAATTTTCTGACCAGTGGGACAGCTTGTGAAGCAAGTACTAGCTAGGTGTACCCAATGGCCATGAAATTTGACAGACATGTGCAAACCCCCTAATAACCCAGCCACACTGTATGGCCCGATATGCGGTACTGTTCCAGATCTAGATGATTCCATCCAGATCTTGGGACGAAGCACATATCGGTCCCACCGCGACATATGACATAGCCATATGCCCCGGATTTCCAACATGATATCACAACATTACAGATACAAGGATACAACATCTCATACAGTCGGCATACAATTGCCTTAATACAATACAACAACGGAAGATATATGTCGAAGGAAAGACTACAATCAAATGCCTACTAGCAAAGAGAAAAACATCAATCCCCATAACCACATGGGTCCAGGCCGTCCGCCGGGATCCGCCTAACTAGTCGTCGTCGAGTCTCCGCGTGAATGTAATGATCATACGTAATTGTCATCTATGAGGAGACTTTGATTTGTCAACAAAGGTGGTTAACATGACATCTCACTCAAGCATGGCATAGCAGTCAAACATGTCAAGAGGTGAAGCATAAGATAAACTATCTATGCTAGTCAATTTCAGTGAGGCACAACCTAAACATGGCATAACACTAAGTGCCGCACAACAATTAAAGGATTTTGTACTGTTCTGTCCTAAACCATATTTTATATTTGTTAACAGCAGAAAACAATAACATAAACAAAAAGTACACGAAAAACTAATCAAGTTACATATAAAGAACACCCCAAACGGAGTTACGGTTAAAAAGATACAAGCAAAACAAGTTACGGGCACAATCTGCCAACATCACGAAGCACACTTTAGAGCAATGCCTAAACATGATAATGAATGCAAACATGCTCACAAATGACATGCAATTAAAGTAGACATGACAGATAAGGCATGGCAAAAAGAATCATGCAAAAAGGCATCATAGATCAAAAGATATTAAGCATGCAACATGGCATCAGAACATTACAGACTTAGAGAAAAACAGAGGTGGCTATCAACAACAGCGGGATAGCAACTTTGGAGCTCAATAAGTAGACATGATGCTTAACAATATGCAATTGGAATCACGCAAATCCTATAAACGGTTGCGACACAACCGTCACCGGAAGTTGCAACAAATTAACAGTTTTCAGCACAGCAGCACATTAACATCAGGGTCACCACTTTGGAGCAAGATTTAATATAGCTAAAGCACCCAAACATGAAAAGTTAAAGCATGGAAATGAAGTACACATGATGCTTAACACATAGGAAGAAGAATCAATGCAATAGGCCTCATGGATTTGTCACAATCATCCTGCAAACTTGCAATAAAATAATAACAGCAACACTTAACAGGAAATAATAGAAATTAACGTCCTGATGCCCACTTCATCACAGATTTGCAACATCAATATGGCCTCAAATCAAAATGCTCACAATAGATGGATTGAAGTACACGCAATTCTAAGCAATTTTCATTTTGGGCGCAACGTCATCGGAGCTACGGATCAACGGGAAATTACGTTGCAAAAATGAATTAACAGCACAAAAATTCAGGGACTTAGACAAATTCATAGTGCTAGGGGAAAAACAGAGGCATTAATACAAAAAAATAAGGGGGGCGGCCTGGCTCACCATGGGCCGAGGCCCATCTGTCCGGCCGGTGGGCGAGAGGCGACTGGGCCGCTGGGGCCTGCTTGGGCTGGCCAGCCCACATGGGGGCACCGAGCGGGCGTCGGCTCCGCTGGAACCGCACCAGGCGGCGGTGGCTATCTCCGGTGGCGCGCCGGCGAGGAGGCCGGTGGAGGGAAGGGGAGGACGGACCTAGGCGTGGAGCCGTCCGATCTAGAGCCTGAGGTGGCCGGCGGGGCCTTGGCGGCGCGGCGCGGAGCTCAGGCCGCCCGCGTCCACGGCTGCCGCGGCTGCTTGCTCCGGTGGTTTGCGAAGGAGGAGGGGAACGGTGGTGAGGGGGAGGAGAGGACAAGACGCGCGCAGGAGGTGCTCCTCACCGGGGCAGGAGCGACCGTGGTCGCGGAGGCTCGCCGGAGCGTGGCTGCCGGCGGGAGCAGGAGCGGCGGCGCTCGGCCTCCACGGGCGACGAGGGCGGCGTCTAGATGGGCTCGGTGGGCCGCGGCGGCGGATCTTGGGCCCTGCGAGGCCCGGATTCGGCTGGGAGGAGGCTGGATCCCCTCCGGGGGTGACGTGGCCGCCCGTGAGCCCTACATCTCGCAGATCAACGGCCGAGAGCTGCCAGGAGCTAGGGTTTCATGGGGAGTGGGGGTTGTGGAGCAGATCTAGACAAAGTGAGGGGGGTGGCTGCAATTTTCCATTAGGGTAAACCCTAATTGGATGGTTTGGGAGGTGGTGGTCATTATATAGGCAGGTTGGCTGGCTCGTTTACGCAAACGCCCTCGGTAGCCCTCTCGCTTGTTCGGTGATCGCGTTCGTGACCGCCGAGACTCCGTACGGACTCCGATTCCGACGAAATCTCAAACCACGCGCTCAGCGCATCGAGCCCGTCGATCGTACCTCATTGCGGTGTCATTCCGACAACATTTTTTGGCGCCACATAAAATAATCCGTTTATTAAATAAACGGGGTTTGCTTTCCGGTGGCGATGGTTGGACATGTGCCGGTTGCGACAGTGCTCGGGTGAAACCCGGTATCGCAAAGGTCGAGTGTCAGGGTGCAAGGGTTGGTCTCCGTCCGATACGAGATAAGAGGGGGGTAAAATAATCGTCGATCGATAAATCGGGGATGCAAACACCGCAAACAAAACAGACAATCAAACAATTCATACCGAAAATAAAATTTTTAATTTTTGTGAAAACTGGGTTGTTACAATAGAACTCCACCAACCAGGAATCTCGTCCCGAGATCCAGGACGATCCAGGGGAGAGGGGGGAGAAAAGAGAGACGACGATCTTCAACACCACCAACAAGGGACTCTGCTCCATGTCGACGTCGAACTTCTGTCGAGATAATTTTCCACAGAGAGACGACATCGTCGGAATAACGAAAACGTCAGTGACAAGAGGAAGAACGATCGCGAAAACCAGATCAAGGGATAGTGATTTTCGACGCAAGTCGTAAAAACACCGGGAAAAAGGAGGGATGGCAATGGATGACCCAGATGATATTGAAACCGGAGAAGCTAAAGGTACTACATGAATTCCCAAACCTAAGATCGGAATCGAGAAAATAGGCTTCAAGCAAGGAATTGTAACGATTTCGATACTCCACACACTCGAGATCCTAGAGTTTGGAAGGGATAAGACGAGAATAAAACACTTACGACACTTGTCCTCACCAGAGCAAGGGTAAGGAGTAAAAAGATTCCTACTCTCTGATAAATAACTTAGTAACTACAAAATAGTTTTTCTCTAGACTCGACTTCGGCCAGAAAGGGGATCCTACGGTCGGTAAGGCTCTGATACCAAGTTGTAAGGCCCGATATGCGGTACTGTTCCAGATCTAGAGGTTTCCATCCAGATCCGGGGACGAAGCACATATCGGTCCCACCGCGACATATGACATAGCCATATGCCCCGGATTTCCAACATGATATCACAACATTACAGATACAAGGATACAACATCTCATACAGTCGGCATACAATTTCCTTAATACAATACAACAGCGGAAGATATATGCCTGAGTACAGACTCAATCAAATTCCTACTAGCAAAGAGAAAAACATCGATCCCCATAACCACACAGGTCCAAGCCCTCCGCCGGGATCCGCCTAACTAGTCGTCGTCGAGTCTCCGCGTGAAACGTCGATCAAGAACACTGAAAAGAGTTTGGGGGTAGTATCATGAGTACAGAGGTACTCATCATCCAACTGTAGTGGTCATCTGACCCAGCAAGGACTTCATCACTCGTCATTCTAGGACAACTAGTAGTTTACGGTAAGGATGGGGTAAGTGGTGAGGTTGCTGCCGCACTAGCATTTATGAAGTGGCTAACGATCTAGAGAGTAAGATAAGAAGCCAAGCATTCGATGAGGAATCGTCTCCAACAAGTCTTGCTATCAACTACTTACGCAAACATAACACCTATCCTATCCTTGTCCTCCTCTTCGCATCCCGACGAAGAAGAAGCAGTCAAGGCACACACACACGTTGATCAAGTTATATTAAGATTATCTCAGTTGTTGTTGTCTATGAACAAGGAGTAGGTCTCAAGTCGTCAATAACCGTGGACACGGCTTCTCGGAAAGATTTAACCCCTCAGGGGTGTACCAACTGCCCATTACAAGGCTCCGCACACATGCCCATCTCTCTCAGTTGCTACGCATGATAGGCAACCATTTTATGATTTAGACCCAAGAGATCCGGAACGACAGGTCCCTCTAACTAACAACGCACAAAACCGGGTGGCCCCCGGTGTGTCGACATCCAACTCAAAAGCCGGTCGCTCTCTCGAATCGGCCTCTACCGTCTGGATGAGGTCGGGTTAGTTGCCCAAATAGATGTGGACAACCCCCTAGCTCCCTGGGGTGGACCAAGAAGAGAAACCATGTCTCCGCTGGCCCAAGTTGTTTGAAAACTACCGGCCGCGGACCAGTCACACACACGTTTCAAATGGTAAATCAGCTTGGGCCACCACTAGAAATGTTTGAAGCTAGGTAGGTAAGAAAAGGGGACCCCATAAAATCCCACACGCGGTTAGGCACGCTCAGTCTTAAAACCAATACCCGGAACTTGGATCCTAGGTGACTCGAATGGAACAAAGCGTCGGGGCGGGATAGCCTAGACCTTCCATCCTTCGTCGAATATAGTCAACATTTATAATAATCATATCATCCATAACAATATAATAATGTGATATCCCAAACCAAGGAGTAACAGGGTAACATCGTAGCTTCCTAAGCATGCATATTAAGCAGGGGCTGAGCAACGAGCAATAGTAACATAGCAGTACAAGGCTTGCTGCAAGGGGACATGGTTGTATCGGTTTAAAAGAGGCTGTAAACATGTGGTAGGATCAAACATCGAACCTAACCTATACTAGCATGCAAACCGCTGGTTTAAATAGAATGGATCATAAGTAATGTATAGTCCTTGCCTGTTGATAAGTCGGGTTCCGATGGTGTAGTCGATCGCAAGCTCGCATTGTCTCCGAGAGGTACACGCGGAAGCACACAAGACGGTAAACACTGGAAAGCAATCAACGAGCAAGCATCTATTACTACGGAGCAAACACGATCAAGCATCAACAAGAAGGCAACGCGAGACATCGCACCTACCGTCGAGAGCGGTTACTAACAGGTTAAGTGGAGTACTCGTCACACACGACGATACCGCACATTTAGAATCGATGCAAGTTGTTTAGCTACCAGTTGTCAACAAAGGTTATTAACATGACATCTCACTCAAGCATGGCATAGCAGTCAAACATGTCAAGAGTGAAGCATAAGATAAACTATCTATGCTAGTCAATTTAAGTGAGGCACGACCTAAACATGGCATAACAATAAGTGCCGCACAACAATTAAAGGATTTGGTACTGTTTTTTCCGAAACCATATTTTATACAGCAGCAAAAAATAGAGTAAGAACAAAGTACGCGAAAAACTAATCAAGTTACATATAAAGAACACCCCAAACGGAGTTACGGTTAAAAAGATACAAGCATAACAAGTTACGGCACAATCTGCCAACATCACGAAGCACACTTTAGAGCAATGCATACATGATAATGAATGCAAACATGCTCACAAATGACATGCAATTAAAGTAGACATGATAGATAAGGCATGGCAAAAACAATCATGCAAAAAGGCATCATAGATCAAAAGATATTAAGCATGCAACATGGCATCGGAACGTTACAGACTAAGAGAAAAACAGAGGTGGCTACCAACTACAGCGGGATAGCAACTTTGGAGCTCAATAACTATATGACCAGCAAGCATATCATGAAAATGCAATATATGTAATGGAAGTAGACATGATGCTTAACAATACGCAATTGGAATCACTAAATTCCGATAAACGGTTGCGACGCAACCGTCACCGGAAGTTGCAACAAATTAACAGTTTTCAGCACAGCAGCACATTAACATCAGGGTCACCACTTTGGAGCAAGATTTAATATAGATAAAGAACCAAAACATGACAAGTTAAAGCATGGAAATGAAGTACACATGATTCTTAACACACAGGAAGAAGAATCAATGCAATAGGCCTCATGGATTTGTGACAATCATGATGCAAACTTGCAATAAAATAATAACAGCAACACTTAACAGGAAATAATAGCAATTAACGGCCTGATGCCCACTTCATCACAGATTTTCAACATCAATATGGCCTCAAATCAAAATTCTCACAAAAGATGGATTGAAGTACACGCAATTCTAAGAAATTTTCATTTTGGGCGCAACGTCATCGGAGCTACGGATCAACGGGAAATTACGTTGAAAAAATGAATTAGCGGTACAAAAATTCAGGGACTTAGCAAAATTCACAGTGCTAGGGGAAAAAACAGAGGCATTAATACAAAAATAAGGGGGGCGTCCTGGCTCACCATGGGCCGAGGTTCATCTGGCCGGCCGGTGGGCGAGAGGCGGCTGGGCCGCTGGGGCCTGCTTGGGCTGGCCGGCCCACATGGGGGCAGCGAGCGAGCGTCGGCTCCGCTGGAACCGCACCAGGCGGCGACGGTTGTCTCCGGTGGTGCGCTGGCGAGGAGGCCGGTGGAAGGAAGGGGAGGCCAGACCTGGGCGTGGTGCCGCCGGATCCAGTGGCTGAGGTGGCCGGCGGGGCCTTGGCGACGCAGCGCGGAGCTCGGGCCGCCGGCGTCCACGGCGGCCGCGGCTGCTTGCTCCGGTGGCCTGCGAAGGAGGAGGGCAACGGCGGTGAGGGGGAGGAGAGGAGAAGGCGCACGCAGGTGGTGCTCCTCACCGTGGCAGGGGCGACCGTGGTCGCGGAGGCTCGCCGGAGCGCGGCTGCCGGCGGGAGGAGGAGCGGCGGCGTCCAGATGGGCTCGGAGGGCCGCGGCGGCGGGGCTCGGATTCGGCTGGGAGGAGGCTGGATCCCCTCCGGGGGTAATGTGGCCGCCCGTGAGCTCTCCATCTCGCAGATCAACGGCCGAGAGCTGCTAGGAGCTAGGGTTTCATGGGGAGTGGGGGCTGTGGAGCAGATCTGGACAAAGTGAGAGGGTGGCTGTAATTTTCCATTAGGGTAAACCCTAATTGGCTGGTTTGGGAGGTGGGTGTCATTATATAGGCAGGTTGGCTGGCTAGTTTACGCAAACGCCCTCGGTACCCCTCTCGCGTGTCCGGTGATCGCGTTCGTGACCGCCGATTCTCCGTACGGACTCCGATTCCGACGAAATCTCAAACCACGCGCTCAGCGCGTCGAGCCCGTCGATCTTACCTCACTGCGGTGACATTCCGACAACATTTTTCGGCGCCCCATAAAATAATCCTTTTATTAAATAAACGGGGTTTGTGTTCCGGTGGCGATGGTTGGTCATGTGCCGGTTGCGACGGTGATCGGGTGAAACCCGGTGTCGCAAAGGTCGAGTGTCAGGGTGGCAAGGGTCGGTCTCCGTCCGATACGAGATAAGAGGGGGGTAAAATAATCGCCGATCGATAAATCGGGGATGCAAACACCGCAAACAAAAATAGAAAATCAAACAATTCATACCGAAAACAAAATTTTTAATTTTTGTGAAAACTGGGCTGTTACACACACCAAATTTCATCCAATTCCATCAAGCCAAAGTGAGGCTAGCTTCAACAATGTGTTTCTGGTCCAAAATGGCATTTACAAGGGAAGTATAATATTTCCTTGGCCAAACAAGCTGCAAATCTCCAGTATGATAGTAATTTGTACCCTAATCACATGTGACAATCTCTCCCTCTCCCATTCCCCACCATGTGAGCTCTGCTTCTTCTCCAAGTTCATTGTATCCACCTTTGCAGTGAGAATAAACTCAGCCTGTAGCTCCATTTGACCAGTCTATTGCACCTCAGTGACCAGAAGAGCAAGGACAACCCACTAGAAATCCAAGGCCATGTGAGATCTTATCCAGTGCACCAGTGCGTGTGGAGAACACACCAATGGCATGCAGAGAGCGTGCTCTGGCCGCGCCCCGAGGCCGCCTGACGTATCGCAGTTGCGCTGTAGCCGCCCCCGTCGCCTTCCCTTTTTCAACCCGCGCCGCACGGGCCTTCTTTCCATGGGTCTCCTCCCACCCCTTATCCTCGCCGGAATCTCGCCGGCAGCTCGCCGCCACAAGGTAACCGATGGCCACAGTGGCCTGTCCCGTCGCCATCGCCCCTCTGGTGCCCTTGATTCCTCCTCGCTCCATGTGCCTCCGCATGCTCCACGCCGCCACCAGAACCCCCTCGAACGCCCCCAAGCACCACCACCTCACCCCCTCGCCGTGTCGGCATCCGCTTGGTGACGCCCGACGCCAGCATCTCCGCTGGAATATTCAAAGAGCGCCCCCGCCTCGCATCTCATCACCACCAGCCTCACGTCCACCACAATCGACTCCCCGGGCAGTCAATCTCCACCGGGGAGATCTTCTTCCCCGTCTACGGCTGCCACTACCGCCGCGCGACCTCACCGACTCTCGGCCATTCCAGTGCCCCCAACCCTCACCAAGCGCACCGATGGACTCGCCTCGCCTCCACGGTGCTTCCCCTCCCCTTCCTCGCTCAGGTCACGGCCGGTATCGTCGCCGTGGTCGCCGACCTCATCGGAGCCAAGACCTGTGCCGCCGCGACACGTCTCCCCCATCCAAACGGCCATCATTTCGAGCGCCACAGGTACGGGAAGAACCGACGTGATCCCCGCCGTCCATTCCCCCCGGCCCCAGCCCCGGCCGTGGTCCATCGCCGGAGTTCGCCGCCGGTGAGCACCCTGCCCCTGCCTCTCTCTTTCTCTCTCAAACCCTGAAAATCAGGGCCCGCTTTCAGCCTCCCAGGCCAACCCGAAGGGGTATCAAAGGGAGGAGTACTCCGAAAAGTCACCTACGACGTGGCCTCCTCTGAATATTCCCGAGAAAATCATTTAAATCATTTTAAAATGGTTATATTGACCAAACTTTGACCTTAATTATCTCCTAGAATACAAGTCCAATTGACGTGCAACTTTTTGCATTGGATTTCTATTGTTCTCCTCTTTATTTTGGAATACCTTATGTTCCATGTTTCTTTGTTGTTATTTGCTGGTCAAGTAAAAGTGGTATTTGACCCTTTTTCCCGTTGCTTTATTTTGAAATCTTTTTCAGGGCTTGTCTTGTTGAAGACCAGGAGCTTCTTCACACCCCCTTGGTGAAGTCAAGCCACAACTTCTTTTGCATCCTCGTAAAGCTTTGACATGCTTTAAAATTTTCCTTAACCTTCGGTGATATGATTAGCTTGATATGCTTTGGTCATGTTATGCTCATATGTTTGGACCACTTCGGTGATGCTACATTGCCATAATATGCTTGACTATGATGCTATGCTTTGACCATGTCGTTATTATGCTATGTCCACATACTCTGAATCATTTTGTACATGATATTCCATGCTGGGTTCATGATAGGCTTTGATCCTGTTATCACCATATCATGCTTAACTACATTCATGGTATTTCTATGGTGCATGATAATGTCTTGATCATCATAATATGTCCAAGTCAATCACCTAAATATGATTTGAAATATGGTGTGACTATAACCGTATCTTGGCTTATTCAACTTATGTTGATATGCCTTGGATTCAAATTATGATATTGCATCTGATGCTTGTGTATGCTGTTGGAGACATGCTTTGTGCCAAGCTGATCAGGTGCCGCCGAACCGAACTTATCCGTGCAGCCACTCTTGCCTGTATGGGAAGGCCTTGGCTCGGTCTATCAGTGGGTTCTCTTATGCGTATCACCAAGGTGGGAAGGCTATGCGCACGCGGTTACCCTGGCCCGGTAAGCAGCGATAGTCTTGAGAGCCGGTTATGTTATTGGGATCCCATCCCCGTTTTGAACAAGTTTGTTGGACATGCGATGGTCGTTTGCCATGCGATGGCCGGTGTGTCTGGAAGACACGGGGCTACCCAAGGCATGACTTGCGAAGTATGTCGGGTGATACGGTAAGGGAGACACGTGGTAGAACAGTCTCGTTGGAGCAGTCCCAGTCTGTTGGACCAGGAGCTCCATAGTGTGGGTAAAGTGCACAAACTCTGCAGTGTGTCACAAGTGCACACAGTTCGTACTAGGTCACACGTGGGATCAACATGTGTTCGGTTGGATGATCGTGATAAGTTGTTTGTCATGCGATGACCCGTGCAGGTTGTTGGTCATGCGATGACCGGATTAGTTGGGTGGTCATGAGATGACTCCCAACCGTTGAGTGGTCGTGCGACGACCGGTGTGAATTGTGGGTCATGCGATGACTCGTGAAAGTGAATGGTCGTGCGACGACCCGTGCAAGATGTTCGGTCATGAGATGACCCGGTGCTTGAGTCTGTAAGGACTCTGAGGCAAGCCACATGATCATTCGATGATCATGTGGGGTCCAAGTGACCTTAAATGATGGTTGTTTATGCATTAGTCTTAATGTTGATAATATGCTTGATGATTATCTGTTTCCATAATGTTGGTGCCCACAAGTTTAACTCATTAATATACTCAAACCTGCTAATGGCATGTTATTGTTTTGCCTTGGTGAATTGGTTGTTGTGAGCTTGCAAGTAGATTCAATGTACTGACCTGTCGTGTTATGCCAGATTTTCAGGCAATGCTTTGGATGCGTAGGACGACGTTCCCGGTGTTTGCGAGCTAGGAGCTGTCCCAGCCATTGTCCCTGTGGAGTGGAGTTCATCACCGTCGCCATTGTTCCGCTGCTAAGTTATATTCTGCTACTAGAGAATTATGCTGCTGCTTGGTGTAGTTCCGTGCCCATCTTGAGGAGCAAGCTTGTTCTCCGCTAGCGTCATAATATACTCCGTGTACCCCTATCTTTGGTAATAGAAAGTTGGTCAGTTCTATATCAAGAAGTGTCGTGTTCCAGAAGACTTGATCTCTGGGCTGGAGCACGGGGCGTTCCGGTCCTCTGAGCCGGGGTGCCACAGACTCCTTCTCTTCCCCCTATATAAAGGCATCTAGGGTGCACTTTTAATTAAGCCAAAATAGATAAATTCGTGAGAAAAACAATATATCTCCAAATTTAGCTCAGATTTTCCAGTCTTCTCCCCTTCCTCGTCTCTTCCATGGTGCGCTGCCCTTGTCTGGAGCCTATTGTGGGATTGAGGCATCTCTTCTACATGGAGGTCATCGTGCTGCCGAAACTCCGGTTCCGGAGGTCTACTTCCGCCACCTTCGCTTGATCAGAGAACGGAGGTCGTCGTCGAGTCTCGTACGTGTGTGAGTACTAAGAGGTGCTACACGTGTGACACTACACCCATCCTAGTGCCAACACAACCAGGGGGTTGTGAACTTCGTTTGGCTACATCAACCACGTTTGCGGGAACGTTTCTTGCGCAACGGACTACACCCCGAGGTATGTTATTACGCAACCCTCTCTGTTACAGTAATACATATAGCTAGATCTTGGGTTATGCTAAACACAAGTTAGGAAAAATTTGTGTCTTCTGCTGCGAATCCCAACATCTGGATCGAAGCTTGCTGGGGGCTCTGCGCGCTGGATCGGACACCGACCTAAGCGCAGCCTGGGTTCAGATCTGCGACCGAACAACTACTCCTGGTGCCGCCATCAATCCAAAGGATTACACTCCTTATCTTGATGAAAATTGTCGGGACCCGTAATATGCATATGTAATTCTGGTCACAACTCAATCATATGGAGAGCCGAGATCCATACCCACTTGTCTAGGAAGACAAGGCCAAGTACAAGTCACTCTCGGAAAGCTCGAACGTGAGGGTCATCGCATCCAGGCCCGGATGATCAACTCATATGGGTCCTCATCGTCGGCTCACAAGTCTAAATGCTTATGGGTGGTGAAATCCCATAACTCATAGACAAGTCGCCACAACCATATTATCAATTGAATTATAACATTTACATAAATAGACTCCAGCCTGATTAACTTAGTCTTGGTCTCAGGCGGGCTCGATCGTACAACAAAGTGTGCCAAGTGAGGGAGTCACGTGCAATCGCATCGCGATGCCCCAAGCTACGCACATCTCAGGGCCACATGGTGTAAGAAACACCGCCGGCGAGATCACAACTAAGCTATCGAACCCCACACTAAGACATGCACGTTATAATCATGCACGCAACATACATGTCTAGCGTAAACAGTAGGTACTCATCACATGAACTCTACAAAGTTACATCTTTATTGCATCTTCTAAACAGAGCAGACATAGTAGTAGTCTTGCAAGCAGAGATCACATGACTGTAACCCAACATTACATCAAACAATAACGGAAGAAAATTATGTCTTGGTAAAGACAAGGTTAACAAATGGCGTAAGAAGCCTTTAAGAAAACACAACGACCTTTCAGAGGGACCAGGCTACTGACTGGAACTACATGACTTCGTCGGCGTCGAGCTTGAGGGGGAGACCACCATCAGGGTTAGTGGTCTCGTCTCTAAAACATAAATTAAGCAAACATGAGTACAAAGTCGTACCCAGCAAGACTTACATCAGAACTATACTACTTATGCTCAGGTATCAAGGTAAAGGCAAGAGGAGTTGTAATGCAGAAAGCTTTGACTTGGCTATCCTGTACTACGACTACATAGAGTTGAGATGAGAGGCACACACGAGTCCATCTAATCTTGAACACCACAACAATACACTACCATGGATTCTTCCTTGACATCCCCACGAGGAAGCAACCCAAAGAACTCACACTTATCTTGGCAGTTTTAGAGTATCCATTCAGGTTTTCTAATAATCAAGTAAAGATCTCGAAGTAGTCCATAACTTCGGACACAGCTATTCAAATAGTTCATTAACCCTGCAGCGGTGTACTTCGGTAAAGCCTGATATGCGGTACTCTTCCAGATCTAGATGTTTCCATCCAGATCCGGGGACGAAGCACATATCGGTCCCACCGCGACATATGACGATGCCATATGCCCTGGATTTCCAACATGATATTGCAACATTACAGCTACAAGGATACAACATCTCATACAATCGGCATACAACTGCCTTAATACATTACATCGGTGGAAGATAGATGTTTGAGTACGGACTACAATCGAATCCCTAGTGGCAAAGGTAAAACACACCATTCCCACGTCCACACGGGTCCAGGCTCTCCGCCAGGATCCGCCTCACTAATTGTCGTCGAGTCTCCGCAAAGGCGTCCAGGAGAAGGGTCGTCGAGCTCCTCTCAAGTCCAACATCGTTTGCATAACGTGCGTAAAAGAGAAAAGAAGGGGTGAGCTATATCAACAAGTATTGTAACAAATTCTCACGGTAAGATGGGGCTAGTGGTGAGGTTGCATCCTCCATACCAATCTATGAGGTGGATAACGATCTATTTAGTGTAAGATGAGAACCAAGCAGTCGATGAGGAAATCTCCTCCAACAAGTCTGCTATCAGCTACTTACGCAAATATAACACCTATCCTATCCTTGTCCTCCCCTTCGCATCCCGACGAAGAAGAAGCAGTCAGGGCACACACACACATTGATCAAGTTATTAAGATCATCTCAATTGTTGTTGTCTATGAAGAAGGAGTAGGTCTCAAGTCGTCCATAACCGTTGACACGCCTACACGAAAAGATTTAACCCTGCAGGGGTGTACCAACTTCTCATTATAAGCTCCGCATGTACGCCGGTTCTCTCAGTCGGTCCCGTTAAAGACACTCATTGAAGAGTTGTTCCGAGCGTCAGACGTCATAATCCCTCTAACTAACAACGAACAAATCCGTATGGCCCCCGTGTCACAACCCTCTTTTAGGTATGTGCTAGGATCAAGCCTCACCTTGCATTCATGTCAAAAATTTCAAAATGAACTTGAAATGGGAGAAGGAACACCCCCTGATGAATTTAATTCAAATGGCGACAATTAAAGTTGCTCCAAAAATTCCTTTTGAAATTTTGAAAAGTCCCATAAATGAGTGTGATCACATATCAAGTGATGTTGGACCAATCCCATGCTCATGGATTTTCAAATATTCAAACAGGAGGATGGAATTAAATAAATATCCCTCTTTGAATTTGAATTCAAATATTTTGAATTTCAAAAATTCTCAAACTTTGGATGTGACTATCCACTAGTCATGTAAAGCCATATATAAATTTTGGGCATTTTATAAAATTTCTAGCTATTTAAATTAGCTAAGAAAAAACAAATACAGAAAATAAAAACAAATAGAAAATAGAAAAAGACTCACCTGGCCTTTCGGCCGAACTCATTCCCCAGCCGACCCAAGCCCACCTATCCCTGTCGTCTTCCCCAGGCAGGGGCACGCATAGCTGTGTGGCGACCATGCCGTGGCCGCAGACGTACCCCTGGCCACGCACCAGCCTCCCAGGCCTTTCCCTTTCGGCACGAAGACGCCCGAGAGGTCGTGCTCCCTTTCCCCCCCTCCAGGTTGTCTCTCCACCTCTCTCTCGCTGTGTTCGTCGACGCCCCGAAGCTTCACCAGAGCGCACCACCGTAGAAGACGCGGCCACTGTGAGCTAGATCCCCTAAGTGCTTGTCCAACAGCTTCACCGTCTTCGGCTCCATCGCCATGCAGCAGATCAAGAGCCCGGATGCCCCCGAGCCGATGTAATCGTCGCCGATTCCTCGCCCGGCCCGCAAGACTTCGCCTGAGAATTCGTCGTCGTCAAGCCCCCCAGCTCCTACCGCCTGCACCGTCGCGTTCGGGTGAGATGCCGGTCACTTCCCCTCTCGACGCGCTCATTTCCTTGCCCCGCAGCGACGTCGTCATCTTCACAGAACTCCGAACGCTTCCACGCTGCTCTCCGACGTTGCCCTAGACCTCCCCGGCGACGATGGCCTACTCCATCATGTGCGGGAGGCTACGGGGAACTTGTTGGTGCAACGGGCGCACCAAATGGTGGCCGGGAGCACCCTCCCCGTGCACGCCGCCGCTCATTGTTGTCACCGGCGCCGCCGCTCATTGCATTCATGTAAAAACAAAATCAAATGAAATTGAAATGGGAGAGAGAACACCCCCGAGATGAATTTAATTCAAATGGTGATTTTAAAAGTTGCTCCAAAAATTCCTTTTGAAATTTTTAAAAGTCTCATAATGTAGTGTGATCACATATCAAGTGATGTCGGACCAATCCCATGCTCATGAATTTTTAAAATATTCAAAGAGGAGCTTGGAATTTAATTCAAACCCCTATTTGAATTGAAATTCAAATTGTTTGAATTTCAAAAATACCCTAACTTTGTGAGTGACTAGCTACATGCTATGTAAGGCCATATAAAAAGTATGGTCATTTTGTAAAATGGCTAGCTAATTCATTTGGCAAGCTAAAGAATAACAGAAAAGAAAGGAAAGATTAAATAGAAAGAAAAGGAAAAGGAGAATCTTACCTGGCCTCGGGCCCAACTCACCGTACCTAGCCCAACAGCATCCCAGCCTAGCCCAAGGGGGGCACATGCATCTTCTTCGTTGGCCAGGCAGGCACGCAGGTCGCCGGCGAGCGACTTGCGGCCGCCAGGCAGCTGCTGATACGTCCAAAATGCATCACTATTTTATATCATAATTCATCCTTATTCATTGATATATTTCATATTACGATGATGTTCGTATGTTGTTTTGGCTTATTTTACACAGTTTGCAACTTTCCGGTGCCGAAGCAGCAGACGCTGAGTTGCTGAAGAAGAATACCTCCAAATTACCTGAAAATCGACGGAGGGTATTTTCCAGAAGATCAACGAAGACACGCCGAAGAGGGGCCAGAGGGGGGCCACAGGAGCCCTAGGCGGCCACCTGGCGTGGCCCCACCACTGGCTGCGCCGGGAGGGCGCCTGGAGCCCTGGGGCCACTCCCGGCTCCCCCCCTCTGGCCTATATAATCCTTGTTACGTAAAAACCTAAAAAAGAGAAGCTTTTACGGAGTTCTGACACCGCTCCGTGGCAGAAACCTACAGAGAAGAAAAGGGCTCTCTGGCGGGAAGATTCCGCCAAGGAGATCACCTCCCGGAAGGGGAGATCATCGTCACGGGCATCATCGAGATCATCATCAACATCATCCAAAACATCAGCACCATCTCCACCACCATCTAATCTCACCTCACAACTTTATCTTGTGTTGTAATCCGTACTATCTATCCTCTCTACTCTACCGGTGTTGATTACTACCTTGTGGTGAATGCTATTGAGTTTTTTTGGAGAAATATCATTATGTCCAGATTTTTTATCATATATTTATCACCTCTGATCATGATCTCTTTTATGTCTTGTGAGTAGTTACTTTAGTTCTTGAGGACATGGGAGAAGTCTAGTTGTTAGTAGTCATATGATGTTGAAGTAGTTTGTGTTGTTTGATATTTAAGTTGTCTTGTTATTTTCCTAGTGGTGTTGTGTGAGTCGAACACTCAACACTTCGCCTTAATAAGGACCTAGGGGAATACATTTTGTATTAAGAATGCTTACGGTGGGTTGCCAGAGTGATAGATACCTGAACCCCAGTTTGCACACTTTTTCACAAGGGACTACTGGATCCTTGATCTCATTGATGTGGTTAGGCTTTGCCTTAATTTCTATCTTGTATTTGCGGATTCTTGCAAGATGTTTAATCATAAGAGTGCACTTATCTTAGTCTAGAAGGTGTGCTAGCATAGATCCACCCACTCAACACTTATCAGCACAACACTTGTTATCGATATATGTTCAGTTGTCAGGCTTATCCTTTTTTCAAAAGGATTAGGCCACTTTCTGCTCCTCAGTACTATTTACGTTGCTTTCTTTTATCCTATTGTTGCTTATATCAAAAACCCCTAAAAATTTATCTTTCAGTGCTTGCAGTTATTCCTTGTCCAAAATCACCTATCAATACCTTTCGCTCCTCGTTGGGTTCGACACTCTTACTTATCGAAAACGCTGCAATAGATCCCTTTACGTTGAGGGTCATCAAGTAACGTTTTCTGGCGCCGTAACGTTTTCTAGCGCTATTGCTAAGTGAAGCTGGTAAGGAAATTTTTATTTTTATTTTGCTGTTGCTGCTCTTTGTCCATATGGACAACCTAGCTATTGGATCGTTGCTTAGTGGGAAACACCCCACATATGTGGTGGTTGTACCTCCCCCTATGTAACACCCTCAGTTGCTGTAACAGTAATCATCATCACTGTTGATCATCACTGTTGAATTATCACTGTTTGATCTCCCTTGTACCTGATAAAACTTTGTGATGCTCATGATCAAACCTTGTTGTGGATGATCAACACCCCATGCCCCATGTACTTGAGCCCTTGGGATCAAAACCCAAAGCAAAATGCACCTTACTCATCCAACAAACCAAACACTAGTTGAAACTACTTTAAATGGAAATTAAAACCAAAGTGCTCAAATAAAGTTGTTCCAAAATCATGGAACTATTTTTGTAAATTGCCTAAAATCATTATAATCATGTTGGACCAACTTTGGTAATTTTTGGAGTTGCAGAAAATTCCAAACAATTCAAACAGTAGGTTAAAACCCCTACTTTGGGCATTTAATATTTAAAAGAACTATCTATTGATTTTATTTTGCTGCAAAAACTTTTGTGGCACCTTAATAATATGTAACCCTAATTTTCAAACACTATTAACCTTTTACAAAAATACTAGGGTTGATAAATTAATTACAGAAAAGCTTTTGAGTAAACAGGAAACAAAATAATTGGAAAACCGCAAACTGACGCCCAGGGCGAAGCCCACCTCAGCCAGCCCACCCCGGCCCATCTTCCACCTCCCACCTTCCCCCCTCCTGTCGGCCACCTGCTCGACGCCGTGGCGCCGCCGTGGCCAAGGGCGCCCCTGGAGCCCTCCCCTCCCTCACCTGCTCCCTCCCGCCATGGACACGCTAAGACCACCCCGGCAGACACCCTGGACAACTCCCCCACCCCATTCCTCTCCTCCTCCTCTCGCCATCGTCTGGGAAAATTCCCCCGAGCCCGCCGTCGCCATGACCGCGCACCACCGCGGCCGCTGACCTCGAGCCGCCTCACCACCTTGTCCAGCGTGTGTCTCGCCGTCGCCTTCGTCACCGAGCGCAAGGAATCGAGCTCGGAGCCGTTACGGCGAGCACACGGTCATCTCCCCCAACTCCGGTCGCCGCGACGTCGCGGAGGAAATCCGGCGCCACCCCGACGCCACCGAGGCCGCTCTCTGCACCGTTACGTTTCTGGTGAGCTCCTTCACCATCCCCATGTCGCCGTTGAGGTTCCCGTGTCCCATAGCCGTGCGCGCCATTAGGGCAGAGCAACCTCGCCACCGGCGAGCGCCCAACCGCGGCGTAGAGCTTGCATTTGACGCCCTACTCGCGTCCTTTCATTTCCCTGGACGCCAGCTACCGAACGCGCATAGCCACGCCTCACCCCGTGCGCGGATTCGCCATCCTCGACGTCGCCACCGTACGGGTCCCCGCCTTCGTCGTCGCCGGCGTCACTCCGGTGACCCCCCGACCACACCACCACCACCAGTGCACTCGCCGGCGTCTACTGCTTCGAACACAACGAGTCGCGCGCCCTCCCGTGCTCTGTATCGTGGGCTAGCCCGACCTCACCGCCGGCGTCACTCCGGTGACCCTCCGGTGAGGCTGCCAGGTGGGGCCCCCGCGTTAGACAGGTCATTAGCGACTTGGTTAAGATTTAATCCCTCGCTGACAGTGGGCCTGCCCCCTTAATCCCACGTTTTAAAACTAAACAGAAGTTTAATAACCCCCCCAGTCACTGCCTTGTGGGGCCCCCCGGGGATTTAAATTAAGTTAACCATTTTATTATGCCCATGTGACACTGACTGCTGGGCCCCACATGTCAAGTTTTTATTTATTTATTAAAAGATTTATAAAAATCCAGTCACTGACATGTGGGCCCAGAGGTTTTTCTGATTTAAATAAATGTTTTATAATTATCCAGAGGCTGACATGTGGGTCCCACATGTCAGGCCCCTGTGGATAATGTTTTGGATAATGTTTAAATAAATAATAAAAGAAATCCAGAAAATCATTTAAATTGGTTTAAACTTTGAAATTCAATAACTTTTAAACCGTAACTCGGATTCAAAAACTTTATACATGAAAATTGATCAGAAAAATATAACGAATACGAATACGCTATCTGTATGCCTACCACACCCCTCTAACACAACGAACATCGAACATTCCCCCTCCGGACCGGTTGTCCGATAAATGGTCCGGTACTGTTAGAGTGCCCGGATGAATTTATTCCGAACACGAAAGTTTTCCGGAATGGTTCAAGTAGCACGGATACACCCCCCTTATGTTGTTCCGGTAACTACGACACCTCCGGCTTGATCCTTCCCCTCCGGACACCCTGTCCGATAATCACCCGGAGCCGGTAGTTCATCCTCAGATGAATTTCCGTTCCGAGCAACGTGCATTACACTGCGTTAGAACACCGTTAACATTTCATTTATCATGTCATGCATCTGTTTGTATATGCTTGCTGTGTATTCACTGTTTCTCCCCCCCTTTAAATCTCCGATAGACCCCGCTGCTGCCGTCGACTACACCGCTGCTGAGTACGACTACGTCGTCGACGACCCTACTACTACCGTCGAGCTTGCAGGCAAGCAGAGCCATTCTCTTCCCCAGATACCGCCTATCTTTCCGTACATTTCTTGCACTAGGCATTGTTACTGCTGCTGCTACGATTACAATCCTATTCAATTGCATAGCCTGTTTTTGTCGCCCCTTGATGTACCTTCCTTTAATCCTATGCTGCCTATTATTACTTATGCATTATTCAGCAGTGAACCCTGCGCATTGTTAGCTAGGATTAGATAGAGGGCCGTGATCACTCAGGGGAGTGAACGCGGATACAATTATTATAGCTGCACAGGTACGGTACAATGCAGACACCGCCTCAGGCCCTATCTGGGATATGCCTAGTCACCTCAAGTGTGAGCTATCAAGGAGTAATCCTTGTACTCCACTCGAGGCTGACTTTGTCTTACCACCATAGGGTCCTTGACAGCGGTTGTCCTTCAGGTAAGAAGTCGGGCGACCAAACGGTGCTCGCGAGAGGTATTGCGACGGGACGACAGGGAGGGCACGACCAGTGTACCGGTGTGCTTGGCCCCTGATCGTTGGCCGCGAGAGTTACCAAACCCCGAAAGACGAGCTCCTTCGGGAGCACACGCGAGACAAGGTAAGGAGACGGTTCACCTTGTTGGTAACCGCAGTGACTTGGTGGGACGACGGGGCAGGCACCGATGTACTGGTGGTCCTGGCTGCTGTCGTTGACCGCAGGTCGGTTAACTCGAGGCAACGATAACGGTTGTCTCGCAGGTTAATTAAAATGCTAAATGGTTCAGTGAATGTCTTGAGTTGGCTATATGCCATGTACGCACTACCTACCCGTGGGAACTACGAGTTATGGGCTCCTCCGCTTCTTAGTGTCGTCCGAGGACTCTTCAGACGTCAGCAGTACCGCGGGCTGATTGCCGGGAAGTGGTGTTGTCTTATTTGTCGCGGAAGTGTGATTTGTATTTGATTTGATTTAACTTCACCGGCCAGCCACGCACCGTGCAGGAGTACGTTTGGGTTGGGGTCCAAGGCCCGGCGTACTTAGGATTTAGACCGGCGGATGACCTCTCTGTTGAGTTTGAAAGATGGGCTATGAAGTGTCGGATAGCCTCGGTGGAGCATTCCCTAACAAGGTTCCCGCCACCCTGGAGATCCGTGCGTGTAGCGTAACACAAGTGCACCCCTGCAGGGAAGATTGATCTATCGATAGTCGTGTCCACGGTAACAGGACGCTTTATGCTGAAGCTGGATCTTACCACTAGAAACTATTATTAAACTGTATGGTTCTGAGTTCTTTTCCTCGCGGGGATGTCGAGGAGGTGATCTCGGAGGCATTGTTAATTATTACAACTTATTATTATTCAATGTTGCAGCAACTTCTGCTTCATGGTTACTTTACTGCTTTATATCAACTGTTGGCTGATTCCTACCTCATGCTGCAAGACACCGTCGGAAGATGCTAGTCTTCGATAGGCCTAGCTTCTTACCCTTGCTCTGAACTTCTGTCTTCAGTCCACTATATACAGCCTCTTCATTCCATTGATATCATGCATAATGCTTAGTAGCGGACGTAAGACTCGCGGGTATACTAGATACTCACCTTCTTTATTCCCTTTACTGTTTTGCCTGATCGGCCGCTGCAGCCGACGTTGGAGCCCAGGAGCAGGAGTACCCCGGTGGCGCCTACTACGATGTCGAGTTCCCCGTTGACCAGGAGTAGTACTGTGGATCCCAGGCAGGAGGCCTCGCCTTTTCGTTCTGTATCTCTGATGTGATTTGTGCTAGCCTTCTTAAGGCAAAACTTGACTAACTATGTCTGTACTCAGATATTATGGTTTGTATGACTTATATATTCGGGTCCGCGTGACCCCCTCTATTGTAATATATTTGTTTATCCTTTTGTGTTTAGTGTTGTGCTGTGATATTATCATCGTGGCACCCTAATCTCAGTCGTGTACCCTGTGTGTATGATTACTGTACACGGTCTGATTTTGGGGGCGTCACAAGTTGGTATCAGAGCCGACTGCCTGTAGGAAGCCACCCCACCACTACCTGGTCGAATTTGAGTCTAGACTTTGAAAAAACTATTTTGCTAACTTAATATTTGGCTTACGGGCCCACATCGATGTCACTACGGTGGTATCTATGGTATTAGGATCCTTTTCTCCTTACCCATGCTCTGGGAATCTGCTCTCTTATCCTTGCTGGTAAGTTTTACAAAATCTGACATTAGGATCACGTTCTCTTGATTCCATCCGGCGTTTTTATGGTGCATCCCCCATTGATCGAGTCGTGTTGCAGGAGTCGTACGCCAGTTCCCAGACCGCGGATCCCATTCTCATTCTAGGCAGGCCGCGAGTTCTCTGGCATCAACTGCTGTGGCCAACAGTTTTCTTGCGGCGTGATTGACATAGTGGAATCTATGTCGCGTCGTGTAATCCTTACCGCGGTCTGCGCGCCGCCTAGAGAGTCCTTTTTCCTTAGTTTCTACGACGTTACGCCGCCCAATTTTCGATTGATTCTGTGTGCGGATGTGTATGTCTTATATGACTACTCCTTTACATATCTGCGCCTCCTTTTCGTTGTCGTTTTACTTCAGGCTTGATTCCGGTATCTCGTTAAATTTTCATCGCTGAAATACCCCTGTTAAATTCTAGCAGGATGGCTGGTCGTGGTGGTCGTGGTCGTGCTGTCAACGACCCACCTCCGCCGCCGGATTACATGGCCGCGATGATGCAGCAGTTCGAGATGAACCGTCAGTTCATGCAGAATATCATGGCTCAGTTCCCCCAGCCGAATCAGAATGGGCACCACCATCAGCATGCCACTGTGACTCTACACGACTTCACCCGCCTCAACCCCACTATGTTCCGCAACACTGTTCAGCCGTTGGATGCTGATGACTGGCTTCGCGACATCACTCACGAGCTGGAGTCTGCTAATGTCGATCCAGCCGACTATGTGAACTTTGCGTCTTATCATCTGAAAGGCGCCGCTGCTCAGTGGTGGAGCACCCACAAGCGTTCCCTGCCAGTCGAAGAAGTAATCACTTGGGATGAATTCCAGTCTGCTTTCCGCGCCCGCTACATTCCTCAGGGGATCATGGATCGTAAGGCGGAAGAATTCCGTAACCTCACTCAGGGCGACATGACTGTTGAAGCCTATCAGCGCGAGTTCCTCAACCTCTCTCGCTATGCGGAAGGAGAGATCACCACTGATGCTCACAGGCAGCAGAAGTTCCGTCGTGGTCTCAACCCAGAACTCAGGCCCGCTATTGCCGTTCACGACTTCGCCAACTTCGCCACCATGGTGAACAAGGCTATCACCGTCGAGACTGCCCAGATGGAGCACAAGAACTCTCTGAAGCGTTATCGTGACATTGGCTCATCTTCGGGCGCAACGCGGAAGCGTCGTATCTGGCTCCCTACCAGTGTGACTCATTCAGCTGTCCCTGCTCCAAGGCCGTCTTATGCTGCACCCCGTCTGCCTCCGCCACCGCAGATGCCAAGAGCTCTGCCTGCACCACCAAATGCTACCCCACTTCGTCCTCAGGATGGATTATGCTTCACGTGCCGCCAACCTGGGCATTTTTCCAGGGAGTGCCCCCAGAAACAGAAGCAACTGGTAGTTCACCCCGCTGGCCGTGGAAATGGTCGTGGCAACAACAGGACCCCCAACTATAATACTGGGTCTGCCGCTTATGCTCGTGGACATGCTAACCGCATCAATGTTGAAGAAGCTCAGCAACAACCCGCTACCGTGATGGGTACCCTTCTCGTTAATTCCGTACCTGCTACTATTTTATTTGATACGGGAGCATCGCATTCATTCTTGTCGGAAGCATTTGCATTGTCGCATAACTTCGCGCTAGAAAAGATGAACCCACCGATGGTTGTCCACACCCCGATAGGCCAATGTCAAACCACCAAGATAGTGCCCGGAACCATTGTTGAAATTGAAGGGATTGAATTCCTTGCTTCCCCCATCGTTCTGAAGTCTTCCACCATAGACCTCATTCTGGGAATGGATTGGTTGAAATCTCACGATGCCGCACTGTATTGTGGCACCAGCTCTGTCCGACTTTTACACCCCTCCGGCGAGATTGTTATCCACACCACCAGAGTAACCCGTAATGCTGAAACACAGATTTTTATGATGAATGCTTTGAATGCCGCCCCCCTTGAAGGCATTGAGACCGTTCCAGTCGTTCGCGATTTTCCCGACGTCTTCCCAGAAGAACTGCCGGGAATACCCCCGATCAGAGAAGTTGAATTCGTCATCGACTTGAAGCCAGGCACTGTTCCTATCGCCAAGCGTCCTTACAAGATGCCGCCACATGAACTCCTTGAACTTAAGGAGGAAATCGACAAGGCACTTCAGAAAGGATTCATTCGCCCCAGTTCCTCAGCTTGGGGAGCACCTTCGCTCTTTGTCAAGAAGAGCGATGGGACAAACCGATTGGTCCAAGATTATCGGCCCATTAACCAAGCCACCATCCAGAACAAATACCCACTTCCCCGGATCAACGATCTGTATGATCAACTTGCCGGATCCAAGGTGTTTTCTAAGCTCGACTTGAGGTTGGGCTATCACCAAATCCGAGTCCGTGATGAGGACATTCCGAAGACTGCCTTCATTACTCGCTATAGTTCATACGAGTACACTGTCATGTCCTTTGGCTTAACCAACGCCCTAGCCACCTTCTCCAGATTGATGAATTATATTTTCATGGAGTACCTCGACCAGTTCGTCGTGGTTTATCTGGATGATATATTGATATATTCCAAGAATGAAGAAGAACATGCTGAACATCTTCGTCTTATACTGGAGAAGCTTCGAGAACACAAACTCTACGCTAAGTTTTCTAAGTGTGAATTCTGGCTTCCCGAAGTAACCTACCTTGGACATGTGATTTCCAAGGATGGCATTGCCGTCACCCCAGAACGTATCCAGGCTATTCTTGACTGGACTCCTCCCAAGACCATCAAGCAAGTCCGCAGTTTTCTCGGGCTCGCTAGCTATTGCCGTCGTTTCGTCGAGAATTTTTCCAAGATTGCCAGGCCTCTGACTAATCTGCTTCACAAAGGCGTCAAGTTTGAGTGGACGGATAAATGTCAAGAAAGTTTTCAAGCACTCAAGGACAAGCTAACTTCTCCCCCGGTGCTCGCTCCCCCTGATACTCAGAAGGACTTCGTAATATATTGCGACGCGTCTCGTCAAGGATTAGGCTGTGTCCTATTGCAAGAGCGCAAGGTGATTGCTTATGGCTCTCGACAGTTGCGTGCTCACGAAGACAAATACCCAACACATGATCTCGAATTGGCAGCAGTAATTTATGCATTGAAGCTGTGGCGACATTACCTCGTCGGTAATCGTTGCGAGGTCTACACCGACCACCAAAGTCTGAAGTACCTGTTTACTCAGCCAGACCTGAATCTTCAACATGGATATTTCGTATACCCCTGGCAAGGCTAATGTGATGGCCCATGCCTTGAGCCGCAAAGCTTACTGTTCTGAACTTGAGGTTCAAGTGCAGCAACCACTCCTGTATGAAGAGTTTCGCAAGTTGAATCTCGAGATTGTTCCTCAAGGTTACGTCAATAACCTGGTTCTCGAGTCAAAACTCGACGCCCTCATCAAGAGTAGACAATCTCTGGCCCCGGACATTGTGAAGATCAAGCAGGACATCGCCGAAGGAAAGCCCTCCTCTTTTACCATTGATGCTAATGATGGTAATACTGTGTACTTCAAGGGCCGCTTAGTAGTTCCTGTGAGCCCGGCCCTCATTAACTGTGGTCCGGATATCATGGAAGAAGCCCATAACTCTACCTTATCAATCCACCCTGGCAGTACGAAGATGTATAAAGACCTTCGTCAACAGTACTGGTGGCCATACATGAAGCAAGACATCGCCCGCTATGTGTCTCAATGTGACGTTTGCAGTCGCGTCAAGGCCGGACATCAGAAACCTGCTGGTTGGTTGCGACCACTCCCTCCTCCTGATTGGAAGTGGGACAAAGTCGAAATGGACTTCGTCACCGGTTTTCCTAAGTCACAGAAAGGTAACGATGCCATCTTTGTCGTCATCGACCGATTCTCCAAGATTGCACACTTCCTGCCGGTCAAGGAGACGATCACCGCTAGTCAGTTGGCACACTTGCATATCTGCCGAATTGTGTCACTCCACGGTATTCCGTTGGAGATCAGTTCAGATCGTGGCAGCATTTTCACCTCACGATACTGGAATAGTTTCATGGAAGCTTTTGGGACTCGTCTGAATCTCAGCACCGCTTATCACCCCCAGTCGCAAGGCCAAGTTGAACGAGTTAATCAAGTGCTGGAAGACATGCTTCGCGCGTGTGTCCTTTCTTTCGGCATGAAATGGGAGGATGCCCTCCCGTACGCGGAATTCTCGTACAACAATAGCTATCAGGCTAGCTTGAAGATGGCCCCCTTCGAAGTTCTATACGGACGTAAATGTCGAACCCCCCTGAATTGGTCAGGAACTGGGGAACGACCCTACTTCGGACCGGATCTTGTCCAAGAAGCTGAAGAACAAGTTCGCATTGTGCAAGAAAATCTCAAGGCTGCACAGTCTCGTCAGAAGAGCAACTATGACCGCAAACACCGTGAAATGGAGTATCAACCTGGTGAATACGCATACCTCCGTGTCACTCCCATGAGGGGCACTCATCGTTTCGGTATCAAGGGCAAGTTGGCTCCTCGCTACATTGGCCCGTTCCGTATCCTTTCCAGGAGTGGACCCGTGGCATACCGGTTGGAATTGCCGCCGAACCTCTCCCAAGTCCACGATGTCTTCCATGTGTCGCAACTCCGCCGCTGCTTCAAGGATCCTATTCGCGAAGTGGAGCATGATATGATCGAGCTGCAACAAGACTTGACTTATCGAGAACATCCGAGCCGCATTCTCGATCAGTCCGAGCGTCGAACCCGCAACAAGACCGTCAAGTTCCTCAAGGTTCAGTGGTCGAATCATTCTGAAGATGAAGCCACTTGGGAACGCGAAGATCGCCTTCGCGATGAATACCCCGATCTTTTCCTCGCTACCACTTAAATTCTCGGGACGAGAATTCTTGTAGTGGGGGAGATTTGTAACACCCTCAGTTGCTGTAACAGTAATCATCATCACTGTTGATCATCACTGTTGAATTATCACTGTTTGATCTCCCTTGTACCTGGTAAAACTTTGTGATGCTCATGATCAAACCTTGTTGTGGTTGATCAACACCCCATGCCCCATGTACTTGAGCCCTTGAGATCAAAACCCAAAGCCAAATGCACCTTACTCATCCAACAAACCAAACCCTAGTTGAAACTACTTTAAATGGAAATTAAAACAAAAGTGCTCAAATAAAGTTGTTCCAAAATCATGGAACTATTTTTTTAAATTGCCTAAAATCATTATAATCATGTTGGACCAACTTTGGTAATTTTTGGAGTTGCAGAAAATTCCAAACAATTCAAACAGTAGGTTAAAACCCCTACTTTGGGCATTTAATATTTAAAAGAACTATCTATTGATTTTATTTTGCTGCAAAAACTTTTGTGGCACCTTAATAATATGTAACCCTAATTTTCAAACACTATTAACCTTTTACAAAAATGCTAGGGTTGATAAATTAATTACAGAAAAACTTTTGAGTAAACAGGAAACAAAATAATTGGAAAACCGCAAACTGACGCCCAGGGCGAAGCCCACCTCAGCCAGCCCACCCCGGCCCATCTTCCACCTCCCACCTGCCCCCGTCCTGTCGGCCACCTGCTCGACGCCGTGGCGCCGCCGTGGCCACGGGCGCCCCTGGAGCCCTCCCCTCCCTCACCTGCTCCCTCCCGCCATGGACACGCTAAGACCACACCGGCCGACACCCTGGACAACTCCCCCACCCCATTCCTCTCCTCCTCCTCTCGCCATCGTCTGGGAAAATTCCCCCGAACCCGCCGTCGCCATGACCGCGCACCACCGCGGCCGCTGACCTCGAGCCGCCTCACCACCTTGTCCATCGTGTGTCTCGCCGTCGCCTTCGTCACCGAGCGCAAGGAATCGAGCTCGGAGCCGTTACGGCGAGCACACGGTCATCTCCCCCAACTCCGGTCGCCGCGGCGTCGCGGAGGAAATCCGGCGCCACCCCGACGCCACCGAGGCCGCTCTCTGCACCGTTACGTTTCTGGTGAGCTCCTTCACCATCCCCATGTCGCCGTTAAGGTTCCCGTGTCCCATAGCCGTGCGCGCCATTAGGGCAGAGCAACCTCGCCGCCGGCGAGCGCCCAACCGCGGCGTAGAGCTTATATTTGACGCCCTACTCGCGTCATTTCATTTCCCTGGACGCCAGCTACCGAACGCGCATAGCCAAGCCTCACCCCGTGCGCGGATTCGCCGTCCTCGACGTCGCCACCGTACGGGTCCCCGCCTTCGTCGTCGCCGGCGTCACTCCGGTGACCCCCCCGACCACACCACCATCACCAGTGCACTCGCCGGCGTCTACTGCTTCGAACACAACGAGTCGCGCGCCCTCCCGTGCTCTGTATCATGGGCTAGCCCGACCTCACCGCCGGCGTCACTCCGGTGACCCTCCGGTGAGGCTGCCAGGGGGGGCCCCCGCATCAGACAGGTCATTAGCGACTTGGTTAAGATTTAATCCCTCGCTGACAGTGGGCCTGCCCCCTTAATCCCACGTTTTAAAACTAAACAGAAGTTTAATAACCCCCCCCCCCCCAAGTCACTGCCTTGTGGGGCCCCCCGGGGATTTAAATTAAGTTAACCATTTTATTATGCCCATGTGACACTGATTTAAATAAATGTTTTATAATTATCCAGAGGATGACATGTGGGTCCCACATGTCAGGCCCCTGTGGATAATGTTTTGGATAATGTTTAAATAAATAATAAAAGAAATCCATAAAATCATTTAAATTGGTTTAAACTTTGAAATTCAATAACTTTTAAACCGTAACTCGGATTCAAAAACTTTATAAATGAAAATTGATCAGAAAAATATAACGAATACGAATACGCTATCTGTATGCCTACCACACCCCTCTAACACAACGAACATCGAACATTCCCCCTCCGAACCGGTTGTCTGATAAATGGTCCGGTACTGTTAGAGTGCCCGGATGAATTTATTCTGAACACGAAAGTTGTCCGGAATGGTTCAAATAGCACGGATACACCCCCCTTATGTTGTTCCGGTAACTACGACACCTCCGGCTTGATCCTTCCCCTCCGGACACCCTGTCCGATAATCACCCGGAGCCGGTAGTTCATCCTCAGATGAATTTCCGTTCCGAGCAACGTGCATTACACTGCGTTAGAACACCGTTAACATTTCATTTATCATGTCATGCATCTGTTTGTATATGCTTGCTGTGTATTTACTGTTTCTCCCCCCCTTTAAATCTCCGATAGACCCCGCTGCTGCCGTCGACTACACCGCTGCTGAGTACGACTACGTCGTCGACGACCCTACTACTACCGTCGAGCTTGCAGGCAAGCAGAGCCATTCTCTTCACCAGATACCGCCTATCTTTCCGTACATTTCTTGCACTAGGCATTGTTACTGCTGCTGCTACGATTACAATCCTATTCAATTGCATAGCCTGTTTTTGTCGCCCCTTGATGTACCTTCCTTTAATCCTATGCTGCCTATTATTACTTATGCATTATTGAGCAGTGAACCCTGCTCATTGTTAGCTAGGATTAGATAGAGGGCCGTGATCACTCAGGGGAGTGAACGCGGATACAATTATTATAGCTGCACAGGTACGGTACAATGCAGACACCGCCTCAGGCCCTACCTGGGATATGCCTAGTCACCTAAAGTGTGAGCTATCAAGGAGTAATCCTTGTACTCCACTCGAGGCTGACTTTGTCTTACCACCATAGGGTCCTTGACAGCGGTTGTCCTTCAGGTAAGAAGTCGGGCGACCCAACGGTGCTCGCGAGAGGTATTGCGACGGGACGACAGGGAGGGCACGACCAGTGTACCGGTGTGCTTGGCCCCTGATCGTTGGCCGCGAGAGTTACCAAACCCCGAAAGACGAGCTCCTTCGGGAGCACACGCGAGACAAGGTAAGGAGACGGTTCACCTTGTTGGTAACCGCAGTGACTTGGTGGGACGACGGGGCAGGCACCGATGTACTGGTGGTCCTGGCTGCTGTCGTTGACCGCGGGTCGGTTAAGTTGAGGCAACGATAACGGTTGTCTCGCAGGTTAATTAAAATGCTAAATGGTTCAGTGAATGTCTTGAGTTGGCTATATGCCATGTACGCACTACCTACCCGTGGGAACTACGAGTTATGGGCTCCTCCGCTTCTTAGTGTCGTCCGAGGACTCTTCAGACGTCAGCAGTACCGCGGGCTGATTGCCGGGAAGTGGTGTTGTCTTATTTGCCGCGGCAGTGTGATTTGTATTTGCTTTGATTTAACTTCACCGGCCAGCCACGCACCGTGCAGGACTACGTTTGGGTTGGGGTCCAAGGCCCGGCGTACTTAGGATTTAGACCGGCGGATGACCTCTCTGTTGAGTTTGAAAGATGGGCTATGAAGTGTCGGATAGCCTCGGTGGAGCGTTCCCTAACAAGGTTCCCGCCACCCTGGAGATCCGTGCGTGTAGCGTAACACAAGTGCACCCGTGCAGGGAAGATTGATCTATCGATAGCCGTGTCCACGGTAACATGACGCTTTATGCCGAAGCTGGATCTTACCACTAGAAACTATTATGAAACTGTATGGTTCCGAGTTCTTTTCCTCGCGGGGATGTCGAGGAGGTGATCTCGGAGGCATTGTTAATTATTACAACTTATTATTATTCAATGTTGCAGCAACTTCTTCTTCATTGTTACTTTACTGCTTTATATCAACTGTTGGCTGATTCCTACCTCATGCTGCAAGACACCGTTGGAAGATGCTAGTCTTCGATAGCCTTGCTTCTTACCCTTGCTCTGAACTTCTGTCTTCAGTCCACTATATACAGCCTCTTCATTCCGTTGATATCATGCATAAGGCTTAGTAGCGGACGTAAGACTCGCGGATATACTAGATACTCACCTGCTTTATTCCCTTTACTGTTTTGCCTGATCGGCCGCTGCAGCCGACGTTGGAGCCCAGGAGCAGGAGTACCCCGGAGGCGCCTACTACGATGTCGAGTTCCCCGTTGACCAGGAGTAGTACTGTGGGTCCCAGGCAGGAGGCCTCGCCTTTTCGTTCTGTATCTCTGATGTGATTTGTGCTAGCTTTCTTAAGGCAAAACTTGACTAACTATGTCTGTACTCAGATATTATGGTTTGTATGACTTATATATTCGGGTCCGCGTGACCCCCTCTATTGTAATATATTTGTTTATCCTTTTGTGTTTAGTGTTGTGCTGTGATATTATCATCGTGGCACCCTAATCTCAGTCGTGTACCCTGTGTGTATGATTACTGTACACGGTCTGATTTTGGGGGCGTCACACCCTACTGAAAGTGCTTTATAAAATACTAGATTGTATTATCGATTGTGTTTTGGCTAATCGTTATGCAAGAGACAGACATCCCAGTGAACACTTGCTATATTTATCACAACTATGTTCACTATTTAAGCTTGCAGGTTTTTCATATATTTATCACAACTATGTTCACTATTTAAGCTTGCAGGTTTTTCAAAGGAGTTTGTCATGAAGATATTGTTC
Source organism: Bromus sterilis (assembly GCA_950022295.1). NCBI lineage: Eukaryota > Viridiplantae > Streptophyta > Magnoliopsida > Poales > Poaceae > Bromus > Bromus sterilis. The sequence continues at coordinate 242,218,579 of OX465595.1, read as the reverse complement.
TCCGTATCGCTTACATATAAAGCTTCAGATTGGTATAAGCTTCTCGATAACTCTCATTTGCTTGATTGGCAAGAGCTTATGTCTCTCTTTTATACCAAGTTTTATCCTCTTCATGAAATTCATCGAGACAGGAATTATATCTATAACTTTAGGTCTCGTGACGGAGAAAGAATCACTCAAGCTTGGGGGAGATTGAAATCTCTAATGCTCAAATTTCCTATTCATGAGCTCCCCAAGAAAACTATACTAACAAATTTTTATGCTAGAATTTCTCATCAGGATAAGGAGATGTTGGATGCCTCCTCTAGTTGGGTATTTCAGACAAAAAGCATTGAAGAAAGATGGGATCTCCTTGAAAGGATCCAGAAGAATACCGAAGATTGGGAAATAGATAAAGGTATTGAAGCCGCTATAAATTATAAGCATGATTATATACAGAGCTATGTGAAAATTGATTACTTTAATACCTTTTGCTCTAAGATAGGTCTTGATTCCCATCTAACGATTGATTTTTGTAAGGACTTTGCCTCTCATATTGACTCTTCTAAGAAGAAGAAGAATGAGCATCATAAACCCTTCAAAGAATCATCTATTGATATTCAAGTTGCTGAACCTATTGTGCCTGCAGTTATATATGAAACGCCCCCTTTTCCCATAAGAATAAGGGAGCACTCTTTCGTGATAGGCATAATGAATAAGAGTGAGAGAAGAATTGATGAGCCTGAGGACCAGATCAAGGTCGATCCTCGAGTTGCATTGGTTAAGGATCTTATTACTAATGATGCTTTAAATTCCAATATAAATTTTTGTGCTGTTTCCACTAACCTTGTCACAGCCAAGCATAAAGGCCCAATTTCAGGTACTCCAGTAGTATCTGTTAAAATAGGAGATCACAATTATTATGGGCTATGCGATTTGGGATCGAGTGCTAGTGTTATCCCGTATTCACTTTATCAAGAGATCATGGGTGAAATTTCACCTTGTGAACTTGAAGAAGTTGATGTTACTATTCATCTTGCAAACAGAGCAACTATCTCTCCTATCGAAATTGTGAGTGACGCTGAAGTTTTATGCGGAAAGGTAAAATATCCTATCGACTTTCTAGTACTTGGTTTAGTAAGGGATAATTTTTGTCCCATTATTTTTGGTAGACCTTTTCTCAGAACTTGTGGAGCTATAATATATTGCAAGGAAGGTAAAGTTTCTGTTGAATTCAATGGTGAGCCATATGAATTTAATTTTTCTAAGTTCTCTAAGCAGCCTCGTGGTACTGATTTGCCTAGTAATGATAAGATTAATTAAGATATTGCTTCCATTGCTATTCCTCCTAGTGATCCTTTGCAGCAATATATGGAGGACCACGAGAATGATTTGCATATGCAGGAGAGGAATGAGCTGGACGAAATATTCTTAAGACAACCTGCTATCCTAAAGCACAACCTTCCAGTTCAGCCTTTGGGAATTTTATCAAAACCAAAAGAAGATCCAGTGTTTGATCTTAAACCTCTTCCTGATTCGCACAAATATGCTTATTTAAATGAAAAGAAAGTATATCATGTTATTATCAATTCTAACCTTTCAGGGTATGAAGTAGAGCGACTATTGGAAGTACTTCGCAAACATCGAGGTGAAATTGGCTATACCCTTGATGACCTTAAGGGGATTAGTCCGTCTATTTGTTAACATACCATCAACCTTGAGCCTGATGCTAAACCAGTTGTCGATCATCAACGACGATTGAATCCGAAGATATGGATGTTGTAAGCACTGACATTCTCAAGCTTCTAGCCGCAGGTCTTATCTACCCTATAGCTGATAGTAAGTGGGTAAGCCCGGTTCATTGTTTTCCAAAGAAAGGAGGAACAACTGTGGTTCCTAATGATAAGAATGAACTAATACCTCAGAGAATTATTATTGGATATAGAATGTGTATTGGTTACAGGAAGCTGAACAAGGAAACCAGGAAGGACAACTACCCGTTGCCGTTCATCGACCAAATGCTTGAAAGGTTATCCAAGAATACTCATTTTTGTTATTTAGATGGTTATTCCGGCTTCTCTCAAATTCATGGTAACACTGCTCATCAAGAGAAGACCACTTTTACTTGTCAACATACCATCAACCTTTTGGTTTATTTAATGCCCCTGCTACTTTTCAAAGGTGTATGTCTGCTATCTTTCATGGTTTTTGTGAAGAAATTGTGGAGGTATTCATGGACAATTTCTCCGTCTATGGAACCTCTTTTGACCATTTTCTCCACAACCTTAATAAAGTTTTGCAGAGATGTGAGGAGACAAATCTGGTGCTTAATTGGGAGAAGTGTCACTTTATGGTCACCGAGGGAATTGTTCTTGGCCACAAGATTTCCGAGAGGGGAATTGAGGTGGACAGGGCCAAGATCGAAGCAATTGAAAGGATTTCCTACCCAAGGGACATCAAAGGTATTCGAAGTTTTCTTGTTCATGCTGGTTTCTATAGAAGATTTATTAAAGACATTTCTAAAACTGCGAGACCCCTCACTAATCTTTTTCCAGAAGGACGTTCCTTTTGTTTTTGATGAAGATTGTAAGGAAGCCTTCGAAGTTCTTAAGAAAGATTTAATAACTGCTCCAATAGTACAACCACCTGATTGTAATTTACCTTTTGAAATTATGTGTGATGCTAGTGATTTTGCTGTTTGAGTTGTTTAGGGCAAAGGGTTGATAAGAAGTTGAATGTTATATATTATGCTAGAAAAACCCTTGATAGTGCTCAAAAGAATTATGCTACTACTGAGAAGGAATTCTTAGCAGTAGTGTTTGCTTGTGATAAGTTTAGGCAGTACTTTGTATTGATCCTTTGATAGCTATGTTTGCTCGATAGAAGTGGAGCCGGAACCCGAGATCACCCCCTCCGTTGAAGATACCGTGTCCGACCCTCGTCACCAAGGCAAGAAAACCCCCATTGATCATGTCGATAAAATCCCACTTTCCTCTCAGTCTCGCTTATGCATGTTTAGGATGATTACCATGATACGTTTCTACCGCATAGATGAACCCATTCCTTTGCATGACCTATCATTTTTTCACAGTAGTAAGCAAACCACAATCCTAGCAGATGTAGGAGTTGATTGATGTCATGTGCCCCTGCAACTGTTACAGCTTATTGCATGCTTAGAGTGATACAATGTTGATACTGTTTTGTGAGTCGGGATGGTAGTGATCATGATGATGGTGGAAAAGTGTTGGTGAATCTACCCTGAACAAGGTGAACGATGAGAGGTTGTATGAGTACACAATGGGTTGTCTCGTAGAACACTGCCTTAAGTCCGAGTTCTTGTGTGGTGATCCAAGACAAAGAGTACTACCACATGTTGGGAAACGGATCCCCGCTCAACCTACTAACTCACCTCTTCTCAGTTCAATGAGTCGCAGTAGTTCGGAGTTCTGGTAGGTCTGTGGCACGGTCTGCGAATTGGAAGAATGGCTATTTAGACCGGCTTGGGAACCTGCACACATCTTTTAGGACCACATTGGTAAACCGGCCGGGTTCACGATGTGGAATCCAGCCAAGATAGGCGTCTCCATTGGACTTAGAGTTGATTGTGAGGTAAAAGTTGTGGAAATTATACTCGCCGACACCCGCTTGAAGGGTGACGAGATCCCGGTGGTAACTGATAGTTTCATGTGTGTAGCAGTACACCCCTGCAGGGTTAATAATCTATTCGAATAATCGCGTCCGCGGTAATGGACTACTTGGAAAGCTGTGCTTGATTATTAGAGAACTTCAACGGAAACTCTAAAACTTGCCAAGATAAGTGTGAGTGCTATGGCTTGCTTTCTCGTGGGAAGTCGAGGAAGGCTCCATAGTTATGTATTGTTTGGGAGACTTGGATAGATGGACTCGTGTACATCTCTTACCTCATTATGGTATTCGTAGTACAGGACTAGCCAAGTCAAAGCTGGCACTTCTGCATTGAAACCCGACCTCCCTTTGCCTTGATACTTGAGTATGAGTAGCATAATTCCTACGTAAGTCTTGCTGAGTACGACTTTGTACTCACGTTTTCTTATTTATGTTTTGAGATGAACCCACTGACCCTGAAGGTAGCTTCTTCCTGGAGCTCGACGACTGATCAAGCTAGTGTAGTCCCACACAGAGGTCTGGTCCCTCGTGGAGGGCTTATTTATAAATAAGTCTTCTCTAAGCCATTTGTTAAACTTGTCTGTACCCAGACATAATTTTCTTCCGCTTGAATGATGTAATGTTGGATCACAGTCTTGTGATCTCGGTGTGTACTCTATATATAAGTCAATAAAGTGGTAAACTTTGTAGAGTTCATGCAATGTGTACCTGTTGTTCACACTGGACATGTATGCTGCGTGTATGATTATAGCGTGCATGTCTTAGTATGGGGTTCGGTAACTTAGTTGTATTATTTCCGGTGGTCTTTCATACACCAAGTGGCCCTTAGATGTGCGCAGCTTGGGGCATCGCGATGCAATTGCTCGTGACTCTGTCACGTGGCACAATTTGCTGTATGATTGAGCCTGCCCGAGATCCCGACTAGGTGATCGGGCTGTAGTCTGTTTATGTAAGTGCTATAATTCAATCGATAATATCGTTGAGGCGACTTGTCTATGAGTATGGGATTTCATGACCCATAATTAATCTTCTAGACTTGTGAGCGGACGATGAGGACCCATCTCAGTTGATCATCCGGCGTGAATGGGATGTCCCTCACGTTTGATGCTTTCCGAGAGCGTTCTGTGCTTGGCTTTGTCTTCTTAGACAAGTGGGTACGACTCTCGGCTCTCCATATGATTGTGTTATGACAGGACTTGCATACGAAAACCCCGGGTCCCGACAGACTTGGTATCAGAGCAGGACTTTCTGTAGGATTATCAACCCCTTGGTCGAAGTCGAGTCTAGCATTCTATAGTTATATAGTTACTTTGGGTATAAGGGAACATCGTAAGACTTCTTTTTATTCCTTACCTTCATTAATATGAGTTCTGAGTCACTCTCATCTTTTCTACGGGAAGATACGACTAGGATCCTCTATGTCTTTACTAGAACATCTCGTTGATTGCTTCCTTCTAGCCGTAGGAAAGTTGTGTTCGGTTGTCTAGAGTTTTTGTGCTTCCTGTTTTGAGACTTCTTATGTAAGTGTTGTTGAAATGTTGTGAGGATTTCCATTTCTCTTGCAATTACGGCCGTTATGTTGTCTGAGTCATTCCAGGTTTCTTCATAATCTGATGCTTTTGCAAAATCCTTCTTTCTATTTCGGTTGTCTTTCAGAAGAATTGCTAGGTGGCATGCCTGACAGTTCCATAGAGTTTGTTTTAGATTTTATTCTAGAAACCTATATTGATGCATTTGCAGTTCTTCCTCCCACTTTAGATGTCTTCTAGCCAGAATAACCACACTAACCATAGTGTTGGTGTACTTTGATACTCTGACATATCTCTTGTACCCCTAGTAAGCCATGGTCATCCTCAGGAAAACCACCCAGTAATCCAACTCCTCAAATCATGCCACCCGACAGATGTGTAGAATTCATTCGTGGATCTTACGCCAGGAACCTCCCAAATTTCCAGACGCCCATACAAAATGACCTCACGTGAGTTAGTTGAGCTTAAAATCCAACTCGAAGCTTTGTTAGCAAAAGGCTTCATCCGCCCTAGCTCATCGCCATGGGGTTTCCCCGTTCTGTTCGTAACGAAGAAAGATGGATCAGAAAGGATGTGTGTAGATTATCGCCCGCTTAATCTAGCGACGATAAACAACAAGTACCCACTTCCTAGGATCAACGATCTTTATGATCAACTTGCTGGATCCACTGTCTTCTCCAAGATGGATTTGAGATTAGGCTATCATCAAATCAAAATCAGAAACGAGGACATTCCCAAGACGGCTTTCACTACTCGTTATGGTATTTATGAGTTACCGTCATGTCCTTTGGTTTAACCAATACCCCCGCCATTTTCTCGGGCATGATGAATTCGATCTTCATGGAGTATTTGGACAACTTCGTCGTGGTTTACCTCGATGACATCCTTATATACTCGAAGAACGAAGAAGAACATGCCGAACACCTTAGGCTGGTATTGATGAAACTTCGAGAGCATCGCATTTATGCTAAGTTTTCTAAATGTGAATTCTGGCTACAAGAAGTGACCTACTTAGGCCACGCGATTTCTGCCAAAGGCATTGCTGTCAATTCCGAGAGAGTTCAAGCCATCCTTGATTGGACTCCACCTATTTCAGTTAAGCAAGTTAAGACTTTTCTTGGCTTAGCAAGCTATTGCCGCCGCTTTGTTGAGAACTTCTCCAAAGTTGCAAAGCCTCTAACTGAACTCCTCAAGAAAGATAAGAAATTTGAATGGACCCCCAAGTGCGAGGAAAGATTTTGAGAGCTAAAGAGAAGATTGACTTCTGCCCCCGTACTTGCACCTCCATACACCAAAAAGGATTTCGAGATCTATTGTGACGCCTCACGACAAGGGTTAGGATGCATACTTATGCAAGATCGACATGTGGTAGTATATGCTTCATGCCAGTTGCGTCCACATGAAGAGAAGTACCCTACCCATGATCTTGAACTCACTGCCGTAGTTCATGCCTTGAAGACTTGGCGACATTACCTCCTTGGTAATCGCCCAACCACCAAAGCCTCAAATACATATTCACTAAGCCATATCTTAATCTCAGGCAAAGACGCTGGATAGAGTTGATAAAATATTATGAATTAGGAATTTTTTTCACCCCAGGCAAAGCCAATGTCATGGCTGATGCACTAAGTCGTAAGTCGTATTGTAACAACCTCATGTTACAACAGTATCAACCACTTCTTCATGAGGAATTTCGAAAGCTCAACCTCGAGATTGTTCGTGGTGGATCTGTTTTCAACTTGGTGGCGAAACCAACCCTTGAGGATGAAATCATAGTTGTCCAAAGGCGTGCACGAGGTGTTCGCCAGATCAAGGAGAACATTGCTAGCGGAGTTGCTAAATGTTTCTCCACAGAAAGCAAGGGAACGGTTTTCTTTGAAAATCGTTTGTTAGTACCTAAGAATAGGGATCTAAGGCAACTCATCACTAAATAATCCCATGACACTCCCCTCTCTATTCATCCCAGTAGCACAAAAATGTACCGAGATCTACCCCAGAGATTTTGGTGGACTAGGATGAAGAGAGACATTGCTCGATATGTTGCCGAATATGATATTTGTCTTGACATTAAGGCCGAACACCAAAGACCTGCTGGTACTCTTCAACCTTTGCCTATTCCCGAGTGGAAATGGGACAAAGTCGGTATGGACTTCATCACTAGCTTTCCAAAAACCTAGAAAGGAAATGATGCCATCTTCGTGGTCATTGATCGCTTTTCTAAAGTTTCTCACTTCCTTCCAGTTCGCGAGTCTATAACTGCTAGCCAGTTAGCAGACTTGTATGTCTCTAGAATTGTGTCTCTTCAAGGTATTCCTTTGGAAATCAATTCTGATCGTGGTAGCCTTTTCACCTCTAGATTCTGAGGAAGCTTTCAGAATGCTATGGGAACTCATCTCTCCTTTAGCACAACTTTCCATCCTCAGTCTAGTGGTCAAGTTGAAAGGGTTAACAGAATTCTTGAAGACATGCTCAGAGCTTGTGTTATCTTTTTCAGAAAGAATTGGGAGAAGTCTCTTCCATTTGCCGAATTTTCTTATAACAATAGTTTCTAATCTAGTCTGAACATGGCTCCTTTTGAATTCCTCTATGGACAACGATGTCGAACACCCCTTAACTGGTCAGAAACTGGTGAAATACAACTCTTTGGACCAGATATGATCAAAGAAGCAAAATAGCAAGTTCACATTGTTCGTGATCAATTGAAAGAATCCCAGTCTCAGAAGAAAAGCTACTATGATCGTCATCATAGATAAGAAAGCTACAATCTGGATGAGAAGGCTTACCTTCGGGTTACTCCTCTGAAGGGAACCCAACGCTTTGGTATCAAAGGCAAGTTGGCCCCACGTTACATCGGACCTTTCCGCATTCTTGCCAAACGTGGAGAAGTTGCCTATCAACTTGAACTACCCCCGCACCTTTCCCGAGTACATGATTTATTCCATGTGTCACAACTCAGGCGTTGCTTCAAGGACCCCATCTGCGAAGTCGACCATGAAACGCTTGATCTCCAAGATGACCTTTCTTATCGAGAATACCACATTCGTATTCTTGATTCCGCGGAGCGTGTCACTCGTCGTCAGAAGATTAAGTTTCTGAAAGTTCAATGGTCACACCACCCCGAGAAAGAAGCTACATGGGAAAGAGAAGACCTTCTCAGTGTCGAGTACCCCTCCTTCCTCCCGATGACTGCTGAATCTCGGGACGAGATTATTTTGAGTGGGGGCGAGTGGTCACAACCCTCTTTTAGGTATGTTCTAGGATCAAGACTCACCTTGCATTCATGTCAAAAATTTCAAAATGAAATTGAAATGGGAGAAGGAACACCCCCAGATGAATTTAATTCAAATGACCACAATCAAAGTTGCTCCAAAAATTCCTTTTGCAATTTTGAAAAGTCCCATAAATGAGTGTGATCACATATCAAGTGATGTTAGACTAATCCCATGCTCATGGATTTTTCAAATATTCAAACATGAGCATGGAATTAAATAAATACGCCTTTTTGAATTTGAATTCAAATATTTTGAATTAAAAAAATTCTCAAACTTTGGATGTGACTAGCCACTAGTCATGTAAAGCCATATATAAATTTTGGGCATTTTATAAAATTTCTAGGTATTTAAATTAGCTAAAAAAACAAATACAGAAAAGAAAAACAAACAGAAAATAGAAAAAGACTTACCTGGCCTTTCGGCCCAACTCATCCCCCAGCAGGCCCAAGCGCACCTACCCCTATCGTCTTCCCCATGCAGGGGCACGCACAGCTATGTGGCGACCATGACGTGGCCGCTGACGTGCCCCTGGCCACGCAGCAGCCTCCCAGGCCTTTCCCTTGCGCCACGGAGACGCCCGAGAGGCTGTGCTCCGTTTCCCCCCTCTAGGTTGGGTCTCCACCTCTCTCTCGCCGTGTTCTTCGATGACCCGCAGCTTCACCGGAGCACACCGCCATAGAAGACGCGGCCACCGTGAGCTAGATCCCCTCGGAGCTTGTCTAGCAGCTTCACCGTCTTCGTCTCCGTCGCCATGCAGCAGATCAAGAGCTCGGATGCCCCCGAGCCGATGTAATCGTCGCCGATTCCTCGCCGGACCCGCAAGACTTCGCTGGAGAATTCGTCGTCGTCAAGTCCCCCCTTCTGCTACCGCCTGCACCGTCGCGTTCGGGGTGAGATGCCGGTGACATCCCATCTTGCCACGCTCGTTTTCGTGCCCCGCAGCAACGTCGTCATCTTCACAGAACTCCGGCCGCCGCCACGCTGCTCGCCGCCGTTGCCCTAGACCTCCCTGGCTACGATGGTCTACTCCATCGTGTGCGGGAGGCCACGGGGAACGTGTTGGTGCAACGGGTGCACCAAATTGTGGCCGGGAGCACCCTCCCCGTGCACGCCGCCGCTCACTGTTCCCCCCACTAACTCTCACAGACACTGGGCCCAGTGGCTTACATAGCCACTAGTTAACTTAAACCATCCGTGTTATTTAACCCAGCCACTGACAGGGTGGCCCCACCTGTCAGCACCCGCCCTACGTCACCTTGACGTCATGCCTACGCAATAAAAGCATTTCTATTTAAAAGAAAATCCAGAAAAGGTAGAAAATGAATTAAACTTTAGAAATTCATAATTAATTCATTTTAACTCCAAATTGGACATATATTATATGTAAATTTATCAGAAAAAAGACAAGGATTCTGAATATGGACTTTGTTTTCATGATTGGCCATTTTAAATTGGGGGAACATAAGAAAATGTGCATATGAACCCTTTTCAAATTCAAATTTGGAGTGAATTTGCAAATTCCTTTGCAATACACTTGTTTTAAATGGAATAGTCAACACATTGCAACCATGAACATCACATTATACAAATGATCATGTGATTGTGAATTGTATTTGTATTTATATTTATCACCTTGTTTTTTATGTTTGCTCGAATAGAAGTGGAGCCGGAACCTGAGATCACCCCCTTCGTTCAAGATACCGTGTACGACCCTCGTCAGCAAGGCAAGAAAACCCCCATTGATCATGTCGATAAAATCCCACTTCCCTCTCAGTCTCTCTTATGCATTGTTTAGGATGTTACCATGATACATTTCTACCGTATAGTTGAACCCATTCCGATGCATGACCTATCATTTTGTCACAGTAGTAAGCAAACCACAATCCTAGCAGATGTAGGAGTTGATTGATATCATGTGGCCCTACAACTATTACAGCTTATTGCATGCTTAGTGTTACAATGAGTTTACTTTTATGTGAGTCGGGATGGTAGTGATCATGATGATGATGGTGGAAATGTGTTGGTGAACTTGACCTAAACAAGGTGAACAATGAGAGGTTGTGTAGGAGTACACAGTGGGTTGTCTCGTTGAACACTGCCTGAAGCCCGAGTTCTTGTATGGTAATCCGAAACAAAGAGTACACCAACACATTGGGCTCACTAAACCCTCTCGACCTATTAATTCACCCCGATCCAAGTCCAGGAGTTACACCTAGTTTGGGATTTCCATTCGGCATATGCATATAAATATAAAGGAAATGAAATGTGGCATTCATGGTAGGGCTTGTAGCACATGGCTTGTCAAGTGAAGAACCATCCGCTGAGGTGGGCTTGTTAGTCGTGCAAACATGGTTTGAGTCCTGATAGGAAACTCGACCGGAATTCCAGTTGGGTTTGAAACTCAGATAGTTGACTCCTTGGACTAGAACAGTGCCGTGAGGTAAGTGTCGTGGTGAACATCCTCGCCGGCACCCGTTGAATGGTGACGAGTACTTGGCGGTAACTGATGGTCATGTGTGTGTAGCGGTACGCAGGGTTAAAAACTATTCGAATAGCGGCGTCTGCGGTCATGGACTACTTGGAAAGTTGTGCTTGATTATTAGACAACTTCAGTGGATAGTTTTAAACTTACATGATAAGTGTGAGTGCTATGGTTTGCTTTCTCGTGGGAAGTCGAGGAAGGATCCATAGTGGATTATTTTTTGGGAGACTTGGATAGATGGACTCGTGTACGCTTCTTACCTCATTCTGGTATTCGTAGTACAGGACTAGCCAAGTCAAAGCTGGCACTTCTGCATTGAAACCCCACCTCCCTTTGCCTTGAAACTTGAGCATGAGTAGTATAGTTCCTACGTAAGTCTTGATGAGTACAAAATTGTACTCACGTTTTCTTATTTATGTTTTTAGATGAACCCGTTGACCCCGAAGGTCGATTCTTCCTGGAGCTCGACGACTGATCAAGCTAGTGTAGTCCCAGACAGAGGTCTGGTCCCTCGTGGAAGGGCTTGTTTAGAAATAAGGCTTCTCTAAGCCATTTGTTAAACTTGTCTGTACTCAGACCTAAGTTGATTCTGCTTGAATGATGTAATGTTGGATCACAGTCTTGTGATCTCTGTGTGTACTCTATATATAAGTGAATAAAGTTGTAAACTTTGTAGAGTTCATGCAATGTGTACCTGTTGTTTACACTGGACATGTATGATGCGTGTATGATTATAACGTGCATGTCTTAGTGTGGGGTTCAATAGCTTAGTTGTGTTCTTGCCGGCGGTCATTTATACACCAAGTGGCCCTTAGATGTGCGCAGCTTGGGGCATCACGATGCGATTGCTCGTGACTCTGTCATGTGGCACACTTTTTTGTATGATTGAGCCCGCCCGAGATCCCGACTAGGTGCTCGGGCTGGAGTCTATTTATTTAAGTGTTATAATTCAATCGATAATATGGTTGAGGCGACTTGTCTATGAGTATGGGATTTCACCACCCATAATCTTCTAGACTTGTGACCGGACGATGAGGACCCATCTCAGTTTATCATCCGGCCTGGATGGGATGTCCCTCACGTTTGATGCTTTTCGAGAGGATTTTGTGCTTGGCCTTGTATGCTTAAACAAGTGGCTACGACTCTCGGCTCTCCATATGATTGTGTTATGACAGGACTTGCATACGCAAACCCCGGGTCCCGACACCCCGGGAAGTCGACACCCAATACAAAAGCCGGTCGCGCTCTCGGATCGAACTCTACTGTATCAACTGGGTTTGGGTTACCGTGGCTTATACCATGCCCGGGCCCTCGCCGGCCAAGTGTGGACCAAGAGGATATACCAGCCCACTGGTCCGGTTTGTTTTAAATCCACTGGCTGCAGACCAGTTACGCACACGGTTTTCAAATGGTAAAACATCTTGGGCCACCACTAGAAATGTTTGAAGCTAGGTAGGTAAGAAGAGGGGACCCCATAGAATCCCACACGCGGTTTGGCACACTCGTCAAGAGACACAATACCCGGAACTCGGGTCCTAGGTGACTCGAATGGAACAAAGCATCGGGGAGGGATAGCCTAGACCTTCCATCCTTTGTCGAGTATAGTCAACATTATAATAATCACGTCATCCACAATAATATAATAGTGTGATAGCCCAATCCAAGGAGTAACAGGATAACGGTTTGATGAGGACATCCCTACTAATGTTACACCCATACCCTCACCAACTACACATACTGGACCAGTTACTAGAGCACGTGCACGTCAACTAAATTATCAGGTACTTTCGTTTCTTGCGAATCCTTCTATTGTTCATGAACATATGATGCTGCCTAAATTAGATACTTTTGTTTTGCTTATGAATGAAGGACCTAGCATGGACACGAAGGATGGTCATTGGAGCGGGATCAAGAATGGAGAAGAAGGTGCGCGCGGGGGAAAGTACAGTGGAGTTTCCAGTGGGGATTTTCGCACGTTGAAGCCACCATAAGGCATGCATGAAGGCTTGGACGGAATACACGAGATGCCACTTCATTATTTTCGTCCAAGAGCAATTATAGGTGCTGCGTCACCTTAATATTGGGCTGGGCCCATGTAATTTCGAAATACCACATTATAGGCTGTTTTTAGAGTCCGTATGTGTGGGGAAACCGAGTTAGGGTTGTTTTCGGACCCCACCTCCAAGGGGTCACGAAAATCCCCTCTGTTCCCCCATATATACAGCCCTTAGGGCGTCGTTTAGACTTGGGTTTTAATTAGATTAAAGTTAGCCATAGCCGCAACTTCGAGCTCTTCGTTTGTGTCATCCGACCAGGCCAAGACCTCATTGGAACCCCAACTTTCGTAATCATTCATCTTATATTCGCAATATCCAGATTGCAATTCTTAGTTCTTGCTTGTTCTTCGATTGCTTGCAGGAATTAGACCTTCGTGGTCAGGTTGATCGTGCATCCGCGGGATCAATAACCTCTCGGAGTTGGTTTAACGATCGCTAAGGCGCAACGTCTTCGCACGTTCGTAGTCGGATCGTGAAAGTTGCCTCCACCATAATCGATCTCCACCATCTCATCAAAACATCGGGACACCTTCGCCTCTATCAAGTGGTATCAGATTTCCAGGTTGCTCGGTGAGATTTACCAGTTTTCATAGTCTAGATTGGTTCTGTTCTTCATACCTACAGTCCACGAAAAAGCCAACAAAAAAAATTAGGGTTAGATCATCACGTCCCAAGACAGTCCTAGCCTTTGTCCAGTTTTCTTTTCAGTACTTGCTTTGTTGAATTTACGGTTGCATCGTTGTGTCAAGTTGCTGATCTTAGCGTCTAGTTCCCTTAGAGTTTCGAGTTCTGATCACAGTTTGCCACGTCGCCGCCGCACCAGTAGTCATCCTACCACGTTCCGCCAATCCGAGTCCAGATACACCACCACGTTCCGCCAAGCAGAGTCCATATACACCACCACGTCTCACGAGTCCGACTTGAGTTCCACCATCAGTACGGTTCCTGATATCCCCGTAGCCAGAATAGTTTTGAGTTGATTAGAGTCGGATTTCACCAATCTTTTGTCGTACGTAGAAGAGGGTGATTTCCAAAAAAAAAAAAAAAAAAAAAAAAAAGTGGCACGCTTTCCAGAGCAGTTTTTAGGCCAAAATTTTCAGGGGTAAAAAATTTTCGTGCCCATACGTTCCTTAGGTCCAGAAACTCGTTTTGAGACGTTCGCCACCATAGTGATTTTTTCGCACTTTTTCAGCCCCCGCAGTCCCGCATCGCCAAAAAAAAAAAAAAGCAAAAAAAAAAAAAAAAAAAGAGAGAGAAAAAAAAATTCAGAGTGTGCTTCACAGTTGTTACGTGCCGCGCCGTGCTTTCGTTGGTGTTTTAGGCTCGCGTCTCTAGTACGGTCTAGCCTAGGATCAGCACAGTACCGACGTTGAGTGTTTATTCAGCTTTGCATCTCTGTTTTGATTACTGTTGAGCTTTTGCTACCATACTTGTCAGCCTTCCTACAGCTCCACATATATTCTACATCGTGCGTTTTGACACCTCCTGGCCATCGCTCTACCATATCTCTGAGAGTTTTGACCCGTTGGTTGTACATCACCACCTGCTGCTAGGTAAGAATCGGTAAGAACGTAAGAAAAGCTTGACGGATTTGTGCTTTCCACCACCCCACATCCATCCCATTAGTAGAAGTAGGATCATATTCCTGTGTGTTTTCTATTTCTGCTAACCATGCCAGGATCACATGATGAAGTGGCGCGGGATGCACCCGATTGGGAGAACATGACAAACAAGGAGTTACATGATAAATTTGCACGTATGATGTCTCAACAGGTGCAGGACATCGAGACCAGATTTACAGAGGCGATTGATGGCGTGGAGAAAATGATCGACACCAAGCTCGACGCCAAGTTTACTGAGTTGATCGCACGCCTACCTTCAGCACAGCCACAGCCACCGCCACTACCACGTGCACGACGTATTCTGTTTCCGCGAGGACAAGCTGCTGGTATTGGTGCTCCTCCTACTGCTGCAGTTGCTGCTACTGCTGCTGCTGCTGCTTCTGACGTCGCCCAGGACGACAACTACGAGGGTGATTACGAGGAGGAGGTGGAACAGGAAGCGGCCTATGAGCAGCCAGCTGGACGTCCACGTCCCAACATTCGCCACGGTCGACACCAACCACCCCCTCACGTACGCGATGATGAACATGTGCCTAAACTTAAATTGAATCTTAAGCCGTTTGAGGGTAGATATATTCCTGATGCTTATCTTACTTGGGAGTTAGAAACTGAACAACGTTTTACATGTTTACAATATCCTGAGAATAGACGTGTTACTGCTGCTGTTTGTGAATTCACGGGCTTTGCATCTATTTGGTGGTCTGAACATTGTAGATTGCATGCTAATAATATTCCAACTACTTGGGCTGCTTTAAAAGATGCTATGCGTACTCGCTGGGTTCCTCCTTATTATCAACGTGAATTGTTACAAAAATTACAGCGTTTGAGACAAGGAAAATATTCTGTAGAGGAATATTATCAAGAATTACAAACTGGATTGATTAGATGTGGCCTAGTAGAGGATAATGAAGCTATGCTTGCACGTTTTATGGGTGGCTTAAACAGGGAGATACAAACTATTCTAGAATACAAGGACTTTGCTACTATCACTCGTTTGTTTCATCTTGCTTGTAAAGCTGAACGTGAAGTGCAGGATCGACAGGCCGCTACGAGACCTAACTTTTCTGCAGGACGAAATACATCATGGACATCGCGTGGAGCTTCTACATCCACACGTCCTGCTGCGCCACCATCTACTTCAGCCGCTCATTCTTACAGGGAGCCACCAAAACAGCCAGCGCCACCATTCAAGGGTGCACAGAGTGGTCCAGCGGCGAGTTCTTCTTCCTCCATGGCGTCCACAGGGCAAGCACGAGATCGTGATATTAAATGTCGCAGGTGCCAAGGTGGAGGTCACTTCGCAAAAGACTGTCCCTCCAAGCGTGTGATGACTATTACGGCGGATGGTGGGTATGCGTCAGCGAGTGACTATGATGAGGAGACTCTAGTTCTCATTGCTCATGAGGAACAGGGTGCCCATGATGATGCTCATGATATAGAGTATATGACTCCTGATGATGCAGATAAATATGCTAGTTTGGTTGCTCAACGTGTATTAAGTGTGCAGGTAACGAAGGCCGAGCAAAACCAGAGGCATAATTTGTTCCACACAAAGGGAGTGGTGAAAGAACGTTCGGTTCGCATCATCATTGACGGAGGGAGTTGCAACAACTTGGCTAGCATGGAGTTGGTGGAGAAGCTATCTCTCACCACAAGACCACACCCCCATCCGTACTATATTCAGTGGTTTAACAATAGTGGTAAGATTAAGGTAACACGTTCTGTTCGTGTGCACTTTAGCATTGCTGCATATGCTGATTATGTTGATTGTGATGTGGTACCCATGCACGCATGCTCTCTTTTACTTGGTAGACCATGGCAATTTGATAGGAATGTTGTACACCATGGTAGGACAAATCAGTTTACTCTAGTTCATCAGGATAAAAATATTGCTTTACTTCCTATGTCTCCTGAACAAATTGTGAAAGATGATCTTGCTAGAGCTAGTAAAGCAAAACAGGAGAAAAATAAGAGTGAGAATGAGATAGCAGCCAAAGAATTTGAGCAACAACATAAGACTAATAGCAAATCTTCTTCTGCTGTTTCTAATGAAATTAAATTGACTAGTCCAACTTTGCTTGCTACTAAGGTTGATATTTCAGATTTGGATGTTAGTCAATATGTGTGCTATGCTTTTGTGTGCAAAGAAGCTTTGTTTTCATTTGAGGAATTGCCTCCTTCTTTGCCTCCTGTTGTCACTGACCTTTTGCAGGAGTTTATTGACGTCTTTCCACAAGACGTACCACCGGGATTACCACCTATTCGAGGGATTGAGCATCAGATTGACTTAATTCCCGGTGCTTCGTTGCCCAACCGTGCGCCATACCGTACCAATCCGGAGGAGACGAAGGAGATTCAGCGTCAAGTACAAGAGCTACTCGACAAAGGTTACATACGTGAGTCCCTTAGTCCTTGTGATGTTCCTGTTATATTAGTGCCTAAAAAGGATGGAACATGGCGTATGTGTGTTGATTGTCGAGCCATTAATAATATTACTATTCGTTATCGTCATCCTATTCCTAGGTTAGATGATATGCTTGATGAATTAAGTGGCTCTACCATGTTTTCCAAAGTTGATTTGCGTAGTGGATACCATCAAATTCGCATGAAATTAGGAGATGAATGGAAAACGGCTTTTAAAACTAAGTTTGGATTATATGAGTGGTTAGTCATGCCTTTTGGGTTAACTAATGCACCTAGCACTTTCATGAGATTAATGAACGAGGTTTTACGTGCTTTCATTGGACGATTTGTGGTAGTCTATTTTGATGATATACTGATTTATAGCAAATCTTTGGAGGAACATTTGGATCATTTACGTGCTGTTTTTATTGCTCTACGTAATGCACGTTTATTTGGTAACCTTGGGAAGTGCACCTTTTGCACCGACCGAGTATCGTTTCTTGGCTATGTTGTTACTCCACAGGGTATTGAAGTTGATAAAGCCAAGATCGAGGCAATTGAGAGTTGGCCGCAGCCCAAAACGGTCACACAAGTGAGGAGTTTTCTTGGCCTCGCTGGATTCTATAGGCGTTTTGTGAGAGATTTCAGCACCATTGCTGCCCCTCTCAATGAGCTTACACGCAAGGATGTGCCTTTTACTTGGGGTACCGCACAGGAAGAAGCTTTCACGGTATTGAAAGATAAGTTAACACATGCTCCTTTGCTCCAACTTCCTGATTTTAATAAGACTTTTGAGCTTGAATGCGATGCTAGTGGGATTGGTTTGGGAGGTGTGTTATTACAAGATGCTAAACCTGTTGCATACTTTTCTGAAAAATTGAGTGGGCCTAGTCTGAACTATTCTACTTATGATAAGGAATTATATGCTCTTGTTCGGACATTAGAAACTTGGCAACATTATTTATGGCCCAAAGAATTTGTTATACATTCTGATCATGAATCTTTGAAACACATAAGAAGTCAAGCAAAACTTAATCGTAGACATGCTAAGTGGGTTGAATTTATTGAGACTTTCCCTTATGTCATTAAACACAAGAAGGGGAAAGATAATATTATTGCTGATGCTTTGTCTCGTCGTTATACTATGCTTTCACAACTTGACTTCAAGATATTCGGTTTAGAGACAATCAAAGAACAATATGCAAATGATGCGGAATTTAAAGATGTTTTGCAGAATTGTAGAGAGGGTAGAACGTGGAACAAGTTTGTGCTTAATGATGGATTTGTGTTCCGTTCTAACAAGCTATGCATTCCAGCTAGCTCTATTCGTCTTTTGTTGTTGCAGGAGGCGCATGGAGGAGGATTAATGGGACATTTTGGCGTGAAAAAGACGGAGGACGTACTTGCTACACATTTCTTTTGGCCAAAGATGAGACGGGATGTTGAGCGTTTTGTTGCTCGCTGCACTACATGTCAAAAAGCTAAGTCACGACTCAATCCTCATGGTTTATACATGCCTTTACCTGTACCTAGTATTCCGTGGGAGGACATATCCATGGACTTTGTTTTAGGCTTGCCTCGAACAAAGAAGGGGAGGGATAGCATATTTGTTGTCGTGGATAGATTTTCTAAGATGGCACATTTTATACCATGTCATAAAAGCGATGATGCTGCTAATGTTGCTGATTTATTCTTTGGAGAGATTATTCGTTTACATGGTGTGCCCAATACTATTGTCTCGGATCGTGATACTAAGTTTCTTAGCCATTTTTGGAGATGCTTATGGGCTAAGTTGGGGACTAAACTACTTTTTAGTACTACATGTCATCCCCAAACTGATGGACAAACTGAAGTGGTCAATAGGACATTGTCTACTATGCTTAGGGCTGTTTTAAAAAGTAACTTGAAACTGTGGGAAGAATGTTTACCTCATATAGAATTTGCTTATAATCGCTCAGTGCATTCTACCACTAAAATGTGCCCTTTTGAGATTGTTTATGGTTTTCTACCTCGTGCACCTATTGATTTGCTGCCTCTTCCATCTTCGGAGAAGGTTAATTTTTATGCTAAGCAACGTGCTGAATTGATATTAAAAATGCATGAGTTAACTAAAGAAAACATTGAGCGCATGAATGCTAGATACAAGCTTGCTGGTGATAGGGGTCGAAAGCATGTTGTGTTTGAACCAGGAGATCTTGTTTGGTTACATCTACGTAAAGATAGGTTTCCTGATTTGCGCAAGTCTAAGTTAATGCCACGAGCTGATGGTCCCACATTTAACATTGCAGATTTGAAACCTTATTTAACATTGCAGATTTTGGGGTTAGTCCCACATTTAACATTGCAGATTTGAAACCTTATTTGGGAGAAGATGATGAGCTTCCGTCGAGGACGACTTCAATTCAAGAAGGGGAGGATGATGAGGACATCCCTACTAATGTTACACCCATACCCTCACCAACTACACATACTGGACCAGTTACTAGAGCACGTGCACGTCAACTAAATTATCAGGTACTTTCGTTTCTTGCGAATCCTTCTATTGTTCATGAACATATGATGCTGCCTAAATTAGATACTTTTGTTTTGCTTATGAATGAAGGACCTAGCATGGACACGAAGGATGGTCATTGGAGCGGGATCAAGAATGGAGAAGAAGGTGCGCGCGGGGGAAAGTACAGTGGAGTTTCCAGTGGGGATTTTCGCACGTTGAAGCCACCATAAGGCATGCATGAAGGCTTGGACGGAATACACGAGATGCCACTTCATTATTTTCATCCAAGAGCAATTATAGGTGCTGCGTCACCTTAATATTGGGCTGGGCCCATGTAATTTCGAAATACCACATTATAGGCTGTTTTTAGAGTCCGTATGTGTGGGGAAACCGAGTTAGGGTTGTTTTCGGACCCCACCTCCAAGGGGTCACGAAAATCCCCTCTGTTCCCCCATATATACAGCCCTTAGGGCGTCGTTTAGACTTGGGTTTTAATTAGATTAAAGTTAGCCATAGCCGCAACTTCGAGCTCTTCGTTTGTGTCATCCGACCAGGCCAAGACCTCATTGGAACCCCAACTTTCGTAATCATTCATCTTATATTCGCAATATCCAGATTGCAATTCTTAGTTCTTGCTTGTTCTTCGATTGCTTGCAGGAATTAGACCTTCGTGGTCAGGTTGATCGTGCATCCGCGGGATCAATAACCTCTCGGAGTTGGTTTAACGATCGCTAAGGCGCAACGTCTTCGCACGTTCGTAGTCGGATCGTGAAAGTTGCCTCCACCATAATCGATCTCCACCATCTCATCGAAACATCGGGACACCTTCGCCTCTATCACGGTTGATAGCATCCTAGCATGCATACTAAGCAGTGGCTGAGCAACGAACAATAGTAACATAGCTGAACAAGGTTTGTTGGGATGTGGAGGACATGGCTGTTTGGGTTTATTTGAGAGACATGTATATGAAATGGTAGGATCAAGCAATCGTTCTATCCTATACCTAGGCGCAAGTGAGCTGAAAGTTATAAGCATGATATATGCTCCCCCTTACCTGATGAGATGTCGGCACCGAAGGTGTAGTCGATGGCAAGCCCGCATCGTCTTTGAGAATACCCGCGAGAGCACACAAGAAGGAAAAACAGGAAAATGAAATCGACGAGCAAGCACCAATTACTACGAAGCAATCACCATCAAGCAAGAACAAGAACGCAACACGATGCTAATGTACCGTCGAGAGCGGTTACTAACAGGTTAAGTGGAGTATCCGTCACACACGACGATAGCGCACATTTATCATCGGTTCAAGTTGTTTATCTACACAACATGAGCAAGGTTGTTAACATGGCATTTCACACAAGCATGGCATATCACACAAGCATGGCAAGAGGTGAAGCATAAGTAATCTACCTATACTAGTCAAGTTAAGCGGGTAAAATTCTTACACATGGCATATCGCTATTTACCTCGCAAAATAAATTTGTTTGGTACTGTTTTTCCATAAACAATATTTTATTATTTTTATTAGCAAGCAAGAGCAGCATATTCACATTCTACATGAAATTCTAGTCAAGTTACATATAAAGAATATTTTATTCGGAGCAACGGTTAAAAAGTTATGACCTATTACATTTACGATGGCATGCGATGTAATTAGCAGGTAAATAACATGTAGACAAGGGAAAACATGGCAAAAGATCACATTTCATTAATCTACACAAAAAACTAAGCAAGTTTGATGTTGGAACCATCACAATCCGAGCTACGAGCAAAAGGATATAAGCCTCGGAAAATAGCAATACAATCTGCCATTTAATCTGCCCAGGAAAGAAAAAAAGAACAACAAGCCGAATCAGACTTAACCGGGCCTAACAGAGCGAGCGTTACGATACTAAACAGCGCACATGAGCGTAAAATAGCCGAAACAATAATGGGCCAAGCCTAACAACAGCTAAAATAGAAAAAAGGGAGGGGCTCACCCCGTGGGCCGAGCCCAGTTGCAGCGGTGGGCGACGGAGTGTGGGATATCGCTCGGGACGGTGCGGGCATGCAGAGGAGATGGGCCGCGAGGGGGAGGCCGTGGGGCGCTGGGCCGTTGAGGCGCGAGGCCGGCCAAGTCGGTCAACGGGATTGGGTCATCGTTCTCTACCGATCCCGAGCGAGTTGCCAGCGACGGTGGCCGACCGGTGGCACGGCGACGCTAGGGAGGACCGGGAACGGGCGCGGGGAGCTGAGGGAAGCCAGATCCGGGACGGATGGCCCTCCTAGCGGAAGCAGCGGCCCATTGGAAGCTCGGCCAGATCGGGGCACGACAGGCGCTGCTCCATGGCCATGGCGAGCTCGTGCGTGCGAGGCCTATCGGGAGGATAGACCAAGCCTACGACCCAGCATTAGGTCTATGGTCCGACTCTCTTACTAAAGGCCCACTGAAAAAAGACCCGGCCCAAGTCCGGCTACATCAAGGAAAGAAGATCAAAGCCATAGAAGGAATTTGACTTGCCTTGTATGGAATATAACATATTTGTAAAGTAGAATAGGACTCCACCTCGTGTTGGAGTCGGACTCGCGGAATCCCGGGACGCTGGCGCCTTTATAAGCCGAGGTCCATGGGATCCAGGGTCAGGGAACAATCTTAGACTAAGATAGGACTAGACACTTGTCGGCGAAACCTAGATCTCATCGAGACTAAGTTTTCGATCGACACTCTTGTAATCGACCAAACCGACTATTCTTTCGAGAGTCGGAATTCATAATAAGAGGAAGCATGAGTAGGCTTTTACCCCGAGACAAAGAGGGGTTGAAACCTGGGTAAATCGCCGAGTCTCTTGTCAATGTCAGCTCTGTCCACGAAATTTCCTCGCAGCAAAGGTCCCATGTTAAGTTCGACTCTTCGGACATCTGCCGTGACTTTCCAACGACAGTTGGCGCCCACTGTGGGGCCTGCGCTTGCAGGTGTTGAAATCTTGGACAGAGCCCTGCAAGGCATGGAGAGATTCGTTGACGGATGGATCACCAGAAGCCAGTGCAGGAAGCTCTACATCGACGACTCCACTTGGGCCCTGAAGCCGATTCTGTCGAATCCGAATATCGGGTCCCGATCGGGTCCATCCACATCTTCATCGGCAAGACGGACGGATCTGCGCCAGAACCGGGTCCCGAAGTACATGTCAAGACCTCGAGTGGGCGACACGCCGGCTCGAAACGTGCTTTCGTTGGATTCATTGACGAGTCTCCAGAGCCGGAGCGCTCTGTCGAGTCCACAATGTGCGACGCCTCGGAAGAACGAACCGACGCCGATTCACATCCAAGTGAAGGAAGTTTCTCAGTTGAGGGGTCTATCCGGTCCGTGGGAAACCACACACTCGGTACTAGCACACCACAATACGACCCAAATTATTCTTACTTCGAACCTCCATACTGCACCACGGTATTCAAGGCCGACAATGGAGGAACAGGAGGCCAGCCGGTTCTCAGCCAAGGAGTTGAGTCAGCGGCTGCTGGGGTCCCTAGTGCAAACAGGTACATGTTCCTACAAGTGCGCAGGCCCTTGCCGACACCCTAACCTCCCTCGACGAGGCCCTAGCAGTACCGATGATGCTCAAAAACCAGGAATCCTGGAAGACAAGGGTCAACGAGCTCAAGGATCGGGTAGCAAACTTGCGAGCAGAAGCCAACCGAGAGAAAGAACAGATGACGGAAAAATAAGCCCGGCTTGTTCAGGAAGCCACACGTCTTGGGAAGAGTCGGACCTAATAGACGCCCAGCAGTTGAGCCTCGCCTACACACGCCCGCAGAGACACATGAGTCGTTTCCCCCTTGATTACCCAAGGCAAACATTATTCAATAGTCCCGACCAATCGAATCCCCCAGGATTCACACCTCCCAAGCTACCGGCTCCTCCGCCATGTCAAGATCGCTTCCACACACCTCCTCACCACGTCAATAACCCAGTAGCTATTGTCATGGCAGCGACTCAGTACCTCGCCAATGCACCGATCCAAGGAGACACCACAACAGATCGCGCCGCCCGAGCAGCGGTCGACTTCCTCAAGAGGACGATCACACAGCAGGGTCAGTACTCAGAAGGAGTCCCATACTTACATGGAAGCCCGTATAGAAGCATAAACCGGCAAGAAGAATCGCAATCTCTAGCGGCCTCAGGAAGCCAGCGCCACCAAAGAGTGCCCCTGACCCCTCCGGGAGGACTGAGGATCGGGGACCTACAGGCTCCCAACTCCAATGAACGTGTAGAGCCGACAGCCCTAGTGCCACCACCAGAACCGAACACCAAGTTCGTCAGCAGGTCAGTCGGCAATCGATGCGTAGTGCCGGCTTTGAGGAACACACGCTTGCCACCGGACTTCAAGGGGCTGCGTAAGATCCAAAATTACACGGCTGACATGGACACGACAGCCTGGATCGAAACCTATGACCTTACCATGGACATGCTACACACCGGAGAAGATGTATGCGCCCGATAATTCACGATTATGCTGGAAGGGTCGTCTCGCACATGGTTCAGGAATCTCCCAGAGAATTCCATCACTTCTTGGACATATCTCAGGGAGAAGTTCATCAAGAATTTCTAAGGGACCTGCCGGCGAGCTACGATAATAGTCGATTTAGAGCACTGTGTTTAGAAAGAAAGAGAGTCGACCCTAAACTAGGCACGATGAGTCGCGGACATAATCCATTCCTCGGCTACCATTACTGCGCAGACAACAGTAATCGTCTTGGAAAGAACCTGCAGATTCGATCCTCTAGTACACAAGCTTGGCCGACTCAAGAGGACGGTCAGCAACATAGGAGAACTTATGAACGCAGTCATCAAGTATGTCGAGTCTGAGAAAATCAAGGATGTCGAACTGCAAGAAGATAAAGCCACCCAGGGAAAAAAGAGCAACGGCAAGGGGGCTCAGAACCAGGATCAACTGGGAAAAATACGACTCGATCAGAATACTTCCGACTTGGTAGCCAACACAACTGTCGGCTCCAAAGACAGAAGCAGGGGGGCAACAACTACCGCAACAAGCAGGAAAGAAGTTTCCAACCCCGAGCTACCTTTGAAGAAGCTGTGAAAAGATCTTGCCCGTTGCACAGCAAACCCGTCCGTTCCACCGCCCAAACTTGGGAACAATGCAACTTCATGAAGGAGTACCAAAGGCGAGGAGGCCAGGGCCCCCTTGGGTCAGGTGGTGGAACCGGTCAAAACAGTAACAACCAAAACAACTTTGGTCAGCAAGGAGCCAGCACAGCTCCACAGTACCAGGGATCTCAGGGAGGCGGACAACAAAACCAATCAGGGCGTCCTGGATACCAATCAAACTCAAAGAACTCCAAGACCACTTTATGGTACGATTTAACGCCCCCTCGTTGGTTACCCAAAGTGGAAGGTTGAGATGTAGATAGCAGCAATTTCCCTTAGCGAAGATGCTAAGGTTGAGTATCGAACCAGTAGGACTCCAACAGATAAAAGAAGGTGGTGAAGTGAACAATGGCGCCGTTCACAACCTAAGGTTTCTTACTTCACCTGGACCTGCACACACAGCAAATAACTTTGCTTCCCAACGAGTACAGAGGAGTTGTCAATTCCTCCGGCCTTGTTGTTTACAAAGGATAAAACGCAAGGGATAATAATGATCGTGATAGCAACAGAAAAGTAAATACTGAAAGTAAATTGATAGTGTAAATCGTACTAGAAATATGGACCGGGGCCCTATGATGTTCACTAGTGATGTCTCTCTACCAAAAGACGATAAAATAGCCATGCGAGGTAAACAAATTACAGCTGGGCAATTGACAGGATTATGTGCGCAAAACAATGCTAATTATGCTATAAAGAAAGGAAGAGGCTCAAAAGCATGGGCGGTACGCCAAGACAAGTAGACCGAAATCCATCTCCATCTACCTACTAATCATCAACCTTGAGATATCTATCCAGAACATCTCGCTGGTATTAAGTTGCGAATCCCACCCAAAGTGTAAACTCAAAGCAACGGACAACTGCATTAAAGAACTTTGCGTAAAGTAAACAATCCTTGCACCCACAATTACAAGCACCGTTGTTTTGCCCCTTGTGGCAACAGCACATCCCCTAGACTTATGTTTCTATCACTCAAGCTAGTCATCGGGGGGCATGAACCCACAATCATGCATAACGCTCCCTCTTGGAGTCACTACCTACTACTTGGCAAAAGCAATACACAGCAATGGAGAACATGCAAGTATTACCCAAGAACATAAATATAAAAGAGGAGAATCAAATATATTACTCAAACACAATCTGAACATAATCTCATAATCAATCGGATCCCAGCAAACTCAGCATAGCAACAGCAGAAATATTACATATGTGCCTCGATCATGTAGTGCAGTTCACGAGGTCCATGAATAACAAAGAGGGGAGGAGAACATCACATAGCTACTGATCATAGACCCATGGTCCAAGGTGGACTACTCACGGTTCATTCGAGAAGCATCCATGGTGGTGGAGAAGCTCCCGGAGGTGGTTCCTCCCTCCGGCAGGGTGCCAGGAAGAGGTCTTCTGGTGCTCCCGATCTTGGAAGCGCGGCGGCGGCGGAACAGAGGAGAGATCGCGAAAAAGGGTTCCCGTCACGGGGGTTTCCCATCACGAGGAATAAATAGGCGAAGGGGGGCAAACAGGGGGGCCACCAGGGGTCCAGGCGGCCCCCTGGCGCGGCACCACCCTAGGGCACGCCAGGAGGGCGCCTGGGGCCTTGGTGGGTCCCCTCTGCCCCCCCCCCCCCTCGGTGATTCCCGAAGCTTCTTCTACGCTGATTTTTTATTGGATTTTTCCCGAGTTTTTGGAGCACTTTTTATATGGGGGAAACCTAATAGAAAAACAGCAGAAAACAGGAACTGGCACTGGAGTGCACTGAGTTAATAGGTTAGTCCAAATATGATCAAAAGTGTATGGAAGTTCATCAATATCATAGAAATATCACACAAAACAGGCATGGAGCAAGCAGAAATTATAGATATGTTTTGGACTAATCAACATCCCCAAGCTTAATTCCTGCTCGTCCTCGAGTAGGTAAATGATAAAAGCATAATTTCTGTGGTGACATGCTAGCAACCATAAAAGAACTTTTAAGTAAAGCAATCAAGGCATGTAATTCAATTCAAGTCATAACAGGAAAGAGTCTATATTTAGTATTGAAACAAGCAACATAAGAACATAAAAGTGCAAGAGCTCTCGCTGTCCATGACTCGAATGTCTCCAAATGGTGTTTGCGTGCAAGAAAGGAGATAGGAATATACGAGAAAAAATATTTTTGTGTTGAGAACTCAATCTACGAAAGTTTCACACTTGGTCTTCTTTGGAATCTTATCTTGACTCATCCCAAGACCACTAGCCAGGTACAAGTCAAAATGATCCACTCCTATTCGACATTTTGAGCACTCATGTAGTGGATGAGCGTAAGCAAGAAAGTTGACACTTAGGATGGCACAGAGAGAATATGGTGGAGGAGGAAGACAAAAAGGTGTGAAAGGCTCACATCAATGAGGACAATCATAGGCGAGAGAAACCCAAATGATAGATATGATGTGAGGAGTAGGGATTGCCATGCAACGGATGCACATATGAGCTAAGGTAAGCTCTCCAATGGAACTAGTGGGGGGTGCATCCAACATGCTTTCTCAAGAAGACCTAGAGCTCATTTGAGGAGGCTCATCATTGGAATATACAAGCCAAGTTCTATAGTGTGAAGGTCCCCACATAGCTATATGCATAAATGATAATCTCTATGGAGTACAAGATATAAGAGGGAGTACGAGTGTGGATCTCTCAAAAGGAATGGTAGTGTTCCCCTTCTCTCTTTTTATTTATTTTTCTCTTTTTTCTATTTTTTTTGTATTTTTCGATGGCCTCAATGACTCTTTATATTTCTCTCATTTGTCTTCTTTGGGATCTTTTAATCACTTTAGGGGCAACACTCTATATATTACAAAAAGTATAGAAGATCTTTCACACCTTACAAAGTACTCAAATCATAAAGAAGATGTAACTATCATGACGGATGCAAATGTATGCCTCTGCCAGTGTAGCAGGATATGCAATGATACTAGCGTGTCATGTAGAAATGATTAGGGCAAGGCCCAACTAGCATGCGGCTCATCGATCAAGCAAGTAGCATGTATGACATGAAGATCAAGTCATGAGAAGATGGATGTTGCATGGCAATGTATCACAGAAAGGCTATGGAAATGCCTTGATAGGTAGGTATGGTGGCTGTTTTGAGGAAGGATATAAGGGGGTTTATGATGACAGAGCGTATCATGCCAAGGGTTTGGATGTACCGGCGAAGTTGGACGCCAACTCTCGGAGTGAGAAGAAAGCAATGCACGGCACAGGAGAGGCTAGAAAAATATGGGAAGGTGGAAGTGTCAACTTTCGAATACGCACATTAGTCCGAAGAACTCATGCACTTATTATTGGTAACTGTCAATCTAATAAGGAGGTTTCACAAAGAGACAAGTACCCCGAGGAGGAGTGTATGGGGGTTTGGTTATCCTTGCGCATCCTCGACTCATGGTACGTGAGTGTACTCTAACATTCGACCCCTTAGAAGAGTAGTGATCCATTTAGTAGCTAAAGTTCACAACTAATTTTGTAAGTTTTGAAAATAAACACGGATTTCCCAAAATACGACATCTATCACTAATAGGCTAAATCTTTTGACACCAAAAGTCCAAACATTACTCAAAACAATACCTCAAAACTATTGCAAGTTACTACTACAAAAGAATAGAAACCTTAATAACCTACTTCAAGTCAAGGCACAAAACTCAGTGCAACAGGCAAAATCTCTAAACAAGATAAACATGAAAACTCAAGAGAGTTCCAGCAACAAACTAAAAAAAATGCTCTTTGAAAAGATAAGCATGAAAACTAAGAGCTAAACATGACATTAGCTATGAAAAAGATAAAGAACACACACAGCAAAGATAAGCATGAAAAGTCCTATGTTGTGTTCTAGATTTTGGAAGTGGAGCGTGTTTCTCTCCCACACAAAGAAAGCTGGGTTCAAACTTGTTATGAACAGCAATCAAAGATAAAGAAAACTAAAAATAAAACCTAAGAGTGAGACGCTCCAAGCATAGCACATAATGCATGAAGTGATAAAAATATAGTGAAACGAGAGACGAACTGATAATTGTTGATGGAGAAGGGGATGCACGGGGGCCTCCCCAAGCTTAGACGCTTGAGCCTCCTTGAATATTTCTTGGGGGTGCATGGGGGAATCCCCAATCTTGAGCGCTTGACACTCCTGAATCTTCTTTCATCATCTTCCCTCGCACACTTGAAAACTCCCTTCATACATAACTCATCATAATCTGATTAGCGAGTTTAGTACCCATAATAAAATATTTTTTCCTCTACTGTACATAAATATATTCTTGAAGATCTACTGTTTCTCAAGAATTCGAAAAAAAAATTGCAAAGAAAAAGCAAGCTTAAGGTTTGCAAAACGAAGAAAAGGCAAAACATGACAGAATCTGTGAAAAACATACCAGCAGGTAGTAAATAATTGTTTAGGGATACTTCTGCAACTCAAATCAAAAAACTCAGAACATACGAAAGTTTCGTAATTGTATAGAGCACGCTGTGTAAAAATTTCAGCTCAAAAAGATGAACTGGGAATTTTCTGTGATTTGTCTAGTCACGAGGACAGAATCTGTTTTTTGGACAGCATGTCACAACTTTCACTTCCCTTGTCATATGAGGCTATAAATGGCACAAAGCTTGAAAACTAAAGATAAAATGATGTTTCTACAGTAGTAAAAATCATCAAGACCACTAAAAACAGAATAAATAACAAAAAGGAAATCCTAAATTTGTTGCGGGCTTCCTCCCGAAAGCGCTTCTTTAAAGCCATTAGCTAGGCATAAAGATTATAAAAGATGCTCACGTAAGAATAAGGATTTGAAGCAAAAGAGAGCATCAAGAAGCAAACATGAAACACATTTAAGCCTAACCCACTTCCTATGCATAGGCATCTCGTAAGAAAATAAATCAAGGAAGCACAAAGTAACAAGCATACGAAGGTGCAAGAAGAACAACTTAAAAACTTTCATCATAAAGAGAGGTGTTTTTGTAACATGAAAGTTTCTACAACCAAATTTTCTTCTCTCAAAATAATTTTCAGTAGCATCATGAACAACATCAATAATATAACTATCACATCAATCATGTTGTTCATGACCTACAAGCACACGTTTATAGTTTTCAACACGGTCTTTCGGATCATAAGATAATTGCAACCCATCACATTGAGCCTTGATAAGAGAAAAATTCTCCGGAATATGAGTTGGATATTTCAAAAGGATAATAGGGAAATCAAGTGTGGGTGCAATATGAAAATTTTCATTTTTAACATGAGGAACTATAGCAAGTTCATCTCCATAAGCATCATTCATAATGGCATCGTGGCCGCAAGTATAAAAGGTATCAACTTCATCAAAAAGGGATATTTCAAAAGAATCCATAGGATCATAATACTCATATAAGGTAAGATTCAAAGAGTTACTCTCATTAGAAGGTAGACATGGATAGCTCCATTCTTCCTCCTTTTGTTCGTCACTCTCCTCCTCTTTTTCATCCAAGGAGCTTTCAGGTTCAGCAATTTCTTCTTCCATATAGTCCTGCAAATCATTAGTCTCTTCCTTTGGGGGAGAGATTCTCTCAAGATGATCAGTAATATAATAATTTGCATCATAATTTTCCAAACAATAGTTAAGTATAGGAAGACTCTCAGATTTGTATGGGGCATCATCAATATTTTTAAGAAGAGAAGTAATTTCATAGGCACCCTTATAAGCAGCAAATTCTTCTATTTTCTCTGCATCATCAAAATCATAATTTCTCTTAGCATAAGAAGCTAAGGTTTCATCATCATTGTACTCACATTGGAAAGCAAGGTGTTTGTTCCTCATAAAGCAACAAGATTCATCCCTGCAGAAAGATATATTATATATTGAGCACAAGTTTCTAGCATACTCATACAACTGGTGTATTTGTTTCCATAAGCATATCCCCTTTTGAGACAAGCAGTGTTCCTTGTACCACTTCTGTTGATCCTCAGTGAATCCTCCATGCCAATAAGATCTGGTTTCAATGAAGTCAGACATTGATTGTCAAGTAAGGAACTATACATACTATTTTTTCTTGGATTTGTCATAAAGAGAACTAAAGAAAAAACTGAAAGGTAAACTAACAAGACTAAAAAGAAAAGATAAAAGATAGTGTGAAACTCCCCTATCTTGAAGAGTGGAGTCCCCGGCAATGGCGCCAGAAATTGTTTTTGATGGTACGATTTAACGCCCCCTCGTTGGTTACCCAAAGTGGAAGATTGAGATGTAGATAGCAGAAATTTCCCTTAGCGAAGATGCTAAGGTTGAGTATCGAACTAGTAGGACTCCAACAGATACAAGAAGGTGGTGAAGTGAATAAAGGAGCCGTTCACAACCTAAGGTTGCTCACTTCACCTGGACCTGCACACACAGCAAATAACTTTTCTTCCCAATGAGTACAAAGGAGTTGTCAATTCCTCCGGCCTTGTTGTTTACAAAGGATAAAACGCACGGGATAATAATAGCAACGGAAAAGTAAATACTGAAAGTAAATTGATAGTGTAAACAGTACTGGAAATATGGACCGGGGTCCTATGATGTTCACTAGTGATGTCTCTCTCCCAAAAGACGATAAAATAGTCATGCGAGGTAAAAAAATTACAGCTAGGAAATTGATAGGATTATGTGCGCAAACAATGCTAATTATGATATAAAGAAAGGAAGAGGCTCAAAAGCATGAGAGGTACGCCAAGACAAGTAGACCGAAATCAATCTGCATCTACCTACTAATCATTCACCTTGAGAAATCTATCCAGAATATCTCGCTGGTATTAAGTTGCGAATCCCACCCAAAGTGTAAACTCAAAGCAACGGACAACTGCATTAAAGAACTTTGCGTAAAGTAAACAATCCTTGAACCCACAAGTACA
Source organism: Bromus sterilis (assembly GCA_950022295.1). Taxonomy (NCBI): domain Eukaryota; kingdom Viridiplantae; phylum Streptophyta; class Magnoliopsida; order Poales; family Poaceae; genus Bromus; species Bromus sterilis. Next base: position 242,187,070 of record OX465595.1, on the reverse strand, counting down.
AGCACCGTTGTTTTCCCCCTTGTGGCAACAACACATCCCCTAGAATCATGTCTCTGTCACTCAAGCTAGTCATCGGGGGGCATGAACCCACAATCATGCATAACGCTCCCTCTTGGAGTCACTACCTACTACTTGGCCAAAGCAATACACAGCAACGGAGAACATGCAAGAATTAAGCGAGAACATAAATATAAAAGAGGAGAATCAAATATATTACTCAAACACAATCTGAACATAATCTCATAATCCATCGGATCCCAGCAAAATCAGCATAGCAACAGCAGAAATATTACATATGTACCTCGATCATGTAGGGCAGCTCACGAGGTCTAATCCATGAAGAACAAAGAGGGGAGGAGAACATCACATAGCTACTGATCATAGACACATGGTCCAAGGTGGACTACTCACGGTTCATCCGGGAAGCATCCATGGTGGTGGAGAAGCTCCCGGAGGTGGTTCCTCCCTCCGACAGGTTGCCGGGAAGAGTTATTCTGGTGCTCCCGATCTTGGAGAGAAGAGATCGCGAAAAATGGTTCACGTCACGGGGGTTTCTCATCGCAAGGAATAAATAGGCGAAGGGGGGCAGCCAGGGGGGCCACCAGGGGTCCAGGCGGGCCCCTGGCGCGGCACCACCCTAGGGCGCGCCGGGAGTGTGCCTGGGGCCCTGGTGGTTCCCCTCTGGCCCCCCCTCGGTGATTCCCGAAGCTTCTTCTACACTGATTTTTTATTGGATTTTCCCCGAATTTTTGAGCACTTTTTATATGGGGGAAACCTGAAATAGAAAAACAGCAGAAAACAATAACTGGCACTGGGATGCACTGAGTTAATAGGTTAGTCCAAATATGATCAAAAGTGTATGGAAGTTCATCAATATCATACCAATATCACACAAAAGTGGCATGGAGCAAGAAGAAATTATAGATACGTTTTGGACGTATCACCACTCGGCTTATCATGTCTTTACCACCAGCGGCTGCCGAAGGGACAGGAAGCTGCGGCAGAGGGCCGCTATATCCGTGGCCACAGAGTCGGCTTGTCCCAGGTGGCTTAACTTCTCTGGCGCCGGGGGGGGGGGGAGACGACAAGGGGAGGCCAGTGGGCTGGGCCGGTCCGGTTAGTTGGGCCAGGTGGCCAGGGGGTTGGGCCACTTACTCTTTTTCCTTTTTCTTCTGATTTTGTTTCTGTTTTCTTATTCTTCTATTTTTTTGCTCTAAATTAATTAGCAGAGCATTTTTATTAAATGCCCAATTATTTTTATAAATCCTAGGTGACCAGTAGCTAGTCACTTTTAGGATTTGGGAATTTTTGAAATTCAATACATTTGAATTTCAATTCAAATAAGGGTCAAATTTAATTTCCAAGGCACTTTTTGAATTTTAGAAAATTCCATGGGCATGGGAATGAACCCAAACCACTTTTGAAATGATCACCATCATTTATAGGAATTTTCCAAATGTTCAAATGATTTTTGGAAAAATATTTTTATCTGGCCATTTATTTAAATTCTCAGGGCTTTTCTTTTCCCCATTTTTGAATTTCTTTTTGAATTTTTTCACATGATGGAAATGATCAAGCAACCCTAGCACTTACCCTAATTGGGGTTCTGACAACATTCTTTTGTAGTAGTAACTTGCAATAGTTTTGAGGTATTGTTTTGAGTAATGTTTGGACTTTTGGTGTCAAGAGCTTTAGCCTATTAGTGATAGATGTCGTATTTTGGGCAATCCGTTTTTATTTTTGAAAACTTACAAAATTAGTTGAGAACTTTAGCTACTAGATGGACCACTACTCTTCTGAGGGGTCGAATATTAGAGTACACTCACGTACCATGAGTCGAGGATGCCCAAGGATAACCAAACCCCCATACAATCCTCCTCGGGGTACTTGTCTCTTTTTTGAAACCTCCTTATTAGATTGAGACTTACCGATAATAAGTGCATGAGTTCTTCGGACTAATGTGAGTATTCGAAAGTTGACACTTCCACCTTGCCATATTTTTCTAGCCTCTCCTGTGCCGTGCATTGCTTTCTTCTTACTCCGAGAATTGACGTCCACCTTCGCTGGTAAATCCAAACCCTTGGCACGATACGCTCTGTCATCATAAACATCCTTATATCCTACCTCAAAACATCCACCATACCTACCTACCAAGGCATTTCCATAGCCTTTCTGAGATATATTGCCACGCAACATCCACCTTCTCATGACTTGATCTTCATGTCATACATGCTACTTGCTTGATCGATGAGCCACATGCTAGTTGGGCCTTGCCCTAATCATTGCTACATGACGCGCTAGTATCATTGCATATCCCGCTACACTGGCAGAGGCATACATTTGCATACATCATGATAGTTACATCTTCTTTATGATTTGAGTACTTTTGTAAAGTGTGAAAGATCTTCTATACTTTTTGTAATATATAGAGTGTTGCCCTAAAGTGAGGAAAAGATCCCAAAGTGGACAAATTAAAAAATCCCAAAGAGGACAAATTAAAAGATCCCAAAGAGGACAAATGAGAGAAATAGAAAGAGCCATTGAGGCCACCAAAAAAATAGAAAAATAGAAAAAAGAGAAAAAGAAATAAAAAGAGAGAAGGGGGCACACTACTATTCCTTTTGAGAGATCCACACTCGTACTCCCTCTTATATCTTGTACTCCATAGAGATTATCATTTATGCATATAGCTATGTGGGGACCTTCACACTATAGAACTTGGCTTGTATATTCCAATGATGAGCCTCCTCAAATGAGCTCTAGGTCTTCTTGAGCAAGCAAGTTGGATGCACCCCCACTAGTTCCATTGGAGAGCTTTTAGCTCATATCTTCATCCGTTGCATGGCAATCCCTACTCCTCAGATCATATCTATCATTTGGATTTCTCTCGCCTATGATTGTCCTTATGGATGTGAGCCTTTAAAATCTTTTTGTCTTCCTCCTCCACCATATTCTCTCTTTGCCATCCTAAGTGTCAACTTTCTTGCTTACGCTCATCCATTGCATGAGTGCTCAAAATGTCGAAAAGGAGTGGATCATTTTGACTTGTACCTGGCTAGAGGTCTAGGGATGAGTCAAGATGAGATTCCAAAGAAGACCAAGTGTGAAACTTTAGTAGATTGAGTTCTCAACACAAAAATATTTTTTCTCATATATCCCTATCCCCTTTCTTGCACGCAAACACCATTTGGAGACATTCGAGTCACGGACAGCGAGAGCTCTTGCACCTTTATGTTCTTATGTTGCTTGTTTCAATGCTAAATATAGACTCTTGCCTGTTATGACTTGAATTGAATTACATACCTTGATTTCTTTACTTAAAAGTTCTTATATAGTTGTTAGCATGTCACCACAGAAATTATGCTTTTATCATTTACCTACTCGAGGACGAGCAGGAATTAAGCTTGGGGATGTTGATACGTCCAAAACGTATCTATAATTTCTGCTTGCTCCATGGCTCTTTTGTGTGATATTGCTATGATATTGATGAACTTCCATACACTTTTGATCATATTTGGACTAACCTATTAACTCAGTGCACCCCAGTGCCGTATCCTGTTTTCTGCTGTTTTTCTATTTCAGGTTTCCCCCATATTAAAAGTGCTCCAAAAATTCGGGAAAAATCCAATAAAAAATCAGCGATATAGAAGCTTCGGGATCACCGAGGGGGGCCAGAGGGTACCCACCAGGACCCCAGCCCTAGGGTGGGGCCGCCTAGACCCCTGGTGTCCCACCTGGCTTCCCCACTTCGCCCATATATTCCTCGTGACGTGAAACCCCCTGTGACGGGAACCCTCTTTCGCGATCTCTCCTCTGTTCCTCCGCCGCCGCGCTTCCAAGATCGGGAGCACCAAAAGACCTCTTCCCAGCACCCTGCCGGAGGGAGGAACCACCTCCGGGAGCTTCTCCACGACCATGGATGCTTCCCGGATGAACCGTGAGTTGTCCACCTTGGACCATGGGTCTATGATCAGTAGCTATGTGATGTTCTCCTCCCCTCTTTGTTCTTCATGGATTAGACCTCGTGAGCTGCCCTACATGATCGAGGCACATATGTAATCTTTGTGTTGTTGCTATGCTGAGTTTGCTAGGATCCGATGGATTATGAGACTATGTTCATATTGTGTTTGTGTAATATATTTGATTCTCCCCTTTTATATTTATGTTCTAGAGTAATTCTTGCATGTTCTCCGTTCCTGTTTATTGCTTTGGCCAAGTAGTAGGTAGTGACTCCAAGAGGGAGCGTTATGCATGATTGTGGGTTCATGCCCCCCGATGACTAGCTTGAGGGACAAAAACATGTGTCTAGGGAACGTGCTGTTGCCACAAGGGGGAAAACAACGGTGCTTGTACTTGCGGGTGCAAGGATTGTTTACTTTACGCAAAGTTCTTTAATGCAGTTGTCTGTTGCTTTGAGTTTACACTTTGGGTGGGATTCGCATCTTAATACCAGCGAGATGTTCTGGATAGATATCTCAAGGTGGATGATTAGTAGGTAGATGCAGATGGATTTCGGTCTACTTGTCTTGGCGTACCACCCATACTTTCGAGCCTCTTCCTTTCTTTATAGCATAGTTAGCATTGGTTTGCGCACATAATCCTGTCAATTGACCAGCTGTAATTTGTTTACCTCGCATGGCTATTTTATCGTCTTCTGGGAGAGAGACATCACTAGTGAACATCATAGGACCCCGGTCCATATTTGCAATACTGTTTACACCCACTATCAATTTACTGCTTTATTTACTTTTCCGTTGCTATTACTATCATTATTATCTTGCGTGTTTTATCCTTTGTAAACAACAAGGCCGGAGGAATTGACAACTCCTCTGTAATCGTTGGGAAGCAAAGGTATTTGCTGTGTGTGCAGGTCCAGGAGAAGCAAGTGATTATTTTCAAACGGCGCATCACTTGTCGAACCACCTACTTGTCGATCTTGGAGTCCTACTGGTTCGATCTCAACCTTCTTATCTTTGCCAAGGGAAATTGCCGCTATCTACATCTCAACCTTCCACTTTGGGTAAACCAACGAGGGGCGAGAAGTAAACTCTCGTGACATCAACAACTTTGGAAAGTGGATCAATGACAACGAAGATGGCATCTTTTCCTTTCTGGGTTTTTGGAAAGACAGTGATGAAGTCCATACTGACTTTATCCAGTTTCCACTCGGGCATAGGCAAAGGTCTAAGAGTACCAGCAGGTCTTTGATGTTCTGCCTTAACGCGACGACAAACATCACATTCAGCAATGAACTGAGCAATTTCTCTCTTCATCCTAGTCCACCAAAATCTCTGGCGTAGATCCTGATACATTTTAGTACTACCGGAATGAATAGAGAAGGGAGATTCATGGGCTTCTTTAAGGATCAGTTGTCTAAGGTTCTTATTCTTCGGTACTACTATCCTGTTCTCGAAGTATACAATACCTTCATTGTCTAGGGTAAAACATTTAGCCTTACCACTACCAATGTTTTCTTTAATGTACCGGATACCTCGAGCACATTTTTGTGCATCTTTGATTTGATCCTCAAGAGTTGGGTTCACTACTAAGGTGGAAAGGAATCCATAAGGAACAATCTCAAGATTAAGCTTTCGTAGTTCCTCGTAGAGAAGTGGTTGATACTGTTTTAACATGAGGTTGTTACAATACGACTTACAACTTAGTGCATCAGCCATGACATTGGCTTTGCCTGGGCTATAAGAAATTCCTAAGTCATAGTCTTTTAACAACTCCATCCAGCGTCTTTGCCTGAGATTAAGATCTGGCTGGGTGAATATGTATTTGAGGCTTTGGTGGTCGGAATAGATCTCACAATGATTACCAAGGAGGTAATGTCGCCAAGTCTTCAGGGCATGAACTACGGCAGCAAGTTCAAGATCATAGGTAGGATAGTTCTCTTCATGTGGACGCAACTAGTGTGAAGCGTACGCTACCACATGTCGATCTTGCATAAGTATGCATCCTAACCCTTGCCGTGAAGCATCACAATAGATCTCGAAATCCTTTTTGGTGTTTGGAGGCGCAAGTACGGGTGCAGAAGTCAATCTTCTTTTTAGCTCTTGAAGGCTTTCCTCGCACTTGGGGGTCCGTTCGAATTTCTTATCTTTCTTGAGGATTTCAGTTAGAGGCTTTGCAACTTTGGAGAAGTTCTCAACAAAGCGGCGGCAATAGCTTGCTAAGCCAAGAAAACTCCTAACTTACTTAACCGATTCAGGTGGAGTCCACTCAAGGACGGCCTAAACTCTCTCGGGATTGACAGCAATGCCTTTAGCAGAAATCACGTGGCCTAGATAGGTCACTTCTGGTATCCAGAATTCACACTTTGAGAATTTGGCATATAGGCGATGCTCTCCAAGTTTCATTGATACCATCCTAGGATGCTAAGCATGTTCTTCTTCATTCTTCGAGTATATAAGGATATCATCGAGGTAAACTACGACAAACTTGTCCAAATACTCCATGAAGATCGAATTCATCAAGCGCGAAAAATTGGCTGGGGCATTGGTTAAACCGAAGAACATAATGGTGTACTCATAAAGACCATAACGAGTAGTGAAAGCCGTTTTGGGAATGTCCTTGTTTCGGATCTTGATTTGATGATAGCTTGATCTCAAATCCATCTTGGAGAAGAGAGAGGATCCAGCAAGTTGTTCATAAAGATCATTGATCCTGGGAAGTGGGTACTTGTTCTTTATCGTCGCTAGATTAAGCGGGCGATAATCTATGCACATCCTTTCTGTTCCATCTTTCTTCGTTACGAACAGAACAAGGAAACCCCATGGCGATGAGCTAGGGCGGATGAATCCCTTTGCCAACGAAGATTCAAGTTAGATTTTGAGCTCAGCTAACTCATGTGGGGCTATTCTATATGGGCGTCTGGATATTGGGGCGGTTCCTGGGATAAGATCTACCACAAACTCTACAGATATGTCAGGTGGTATGCCTGGCAGCTCTTCTGGAAAGACATCCGGGAAGTCACGAACCACCGGAATATATTAAATGTCAGGAAGGGGAAGCACATTCATAGAATACAGCTGGGTTCTAGAGCTTGGTGAGGTGTAGTCAATTGTCTGGCCTGAAGGATGGGTGAGTTTAACTGACTTGGCTTTACAATCAAGGAAAACATTCTGAATTGATAACCAATCCATTCATAGGGGGACATCAATGTCTGAAGAGTTGAGGGCTATAAGTGAAGCAGGGAATACTAAACCCTTAATTGCAATGTCATTCTCATGACTCACCATGGTGGTGCGCCATTCAGATCCTAGGCTGCGCACTACTAAAGGAGTAGATAACATTGAAAAAGAGATGTCATGCGACAATGCGAAACCCTGGGACATGAATGAATGAGATGCTCCTGGATCAAAAAGAACAGAAGATGGGATGGAATTGACTAGAAGGGTTCTGAGTACAACATCGGTTGCCTTATGGGAATCCTCAATGGATACATGATTCACATAACCATGTTCATAAGCACGAGGCTTGACATTGGAAGATTTGGGTAGTGGCTTACCACGACGAAAGGATTGCCTTGGATTAGGAGTGGTGGGTACATGATTTTGGGGACACTCTCGAAAATTATGGCCCGATTGTCCACATTGGAAGCAAACACCACGTGGAATGAAAGGAACATGAGCACTTGATTGTCCAACAAAATTCCAAGGAGGAAGATTGGGCTGAGTTGGGCGATATATGGTGGTTGATGGTCCAGAAGCACTTACAACATGATTGACTTCACTGAAGGGAATCCATACGCAGCGTTTTTGAGAACTTGGGCTAGAAGATGGTGCAAACTCACGATCACGCTTATGAGACTCTTCATACAAATCATTTCCATACTCGGCCTTGACGGATTTGTTGACTAAATCCTGGAAGTTGATGAACTCGTGAAGATTCAAGTCGTGACGAAGGACGGGTCTAAGTCCCTTGCGGAACCTTGACTGCTTCTTGTCATCGGTGGATATTTCCTCTTGGGCATAACGTGATAGACGAGTGAATTCAGTCCTATACTCATGAACAGACATCTTTCCTTGGGTCATATTGCAAAACTCTTCTTTCTTGTGCTCCATCAGCTGAGCCGAAATATGACACCCTCGGAAGTCATCATAGAACTCCTGCCAAGTCACCACGTGACATACAGGCTGCATTGCTATGGAATTCTCCCACCACTGAAGAGCAGCACCTTCCAGAAAGTATGCCGCAAATAGCACACGATCACCGGGAGCAACATGGGTTGTCTCAAGCTTACGCTCGAGGGATCGAAGCCAATCATCGACATCAAGAGGCTCGGAAGAACATCGGAATACTGGCGGGTTGAGGAGAATGAAGTCCTGGATGGTGACCACACTATTTCGCTGACGTGAAGTGTTCTTCTCAATACGCTCGTGAAGACGTGTCTGATCGCGACGATTCTGCTAAACCTCCATCATGATTTCCTTTGCAGAAGGCGGTGGTGGAGGATCTTCATCATCTCTATTTCCAAGACTGAAATCACCACAATGATTTCGACCTGACATTCTGTGTGATAAGAATCATCATTTAGAATAGGATTTATAGTACACCTCTAAGCTAGGAAAACAAGACTATAATGCAACGGCATCGAAGTCACAGTCGGACAGCAGAACGGTTGTACACGGATGGAAAATGAGACAACCAACAAGATAACAAACATCACTTCCAAAGAAGCACTATGGAATGATGACTCTGGAAGAGCACAACCCTCCTACAGCTAGAAAGAAGAAAACAACGAGATGTCCTAGTAAAGACATAGATGAACCTAGTCCTATCTTCCCGTAGAACAAGATGAGGTGAATTAGAACTCAGATCGATGGGGGAAGGAGAAAAAATAAGTCTTACATTGTTCCCTTATACCCAAAGTAACTATATAACTATAGAATTCTAGACTCGACATCGGGCAAGGGTTTGATAATCCTACAGGCAGTCCTACTCTGATACCAAGTCTGTCGGGACCCGAGGTATGAATATGTAATTCCTATCACAACTCAATCATATGGAGAGCCGAGAGCCGTACCCACTTGTCTAAGTAGACAAGTCCAAGCACAGAACACTCTTGGAAAGCTCGAACGTGAGGGGCATCCTATCTAGGCCGGATGATCAACTGAGATGGGTCCTCATCGTCCGCTCACAAGTCTAAATGATTATGGGTGGTGAAATCCCATACTCATAGACAAGTCGCCTCAAGCATATTACCGATTAAATTATAACACTTACATAAACAGACTCCAACCCGATCACCTAGTCGGGATCTCGGGCGGGCTCAATCATACAACAAAGTGTGCCACGTGAAAGAGTCACGAGCAATCGCATCGCGCCCCAAGATGCGCACATCTAAGGGCCACTTGGTGTATGAAAGACCGCCGGCAAGAACACAACTAAGCTATCGTACCCCACACTAAGACATGCACGTTATAATCGTACACGCAGCATACATGTCCAGTGTAAACAACAGGTAATCACAACATGAACTCTACAAACTCATAGCTTTATTGCATCTTCTATACAAAGCAGATATAGTACTTGTATTACAAGCAGAGATCACATGACTATGATCCAACATTACATCAAACATCAACCGAAGAAAATTATGTCTTAGTAAATACAAGGTTAACAAATTGCTTAATAAGCCTGAAAGAAAATGCAACGACCCTCCAAAGGGCACATGCTGCTGTCTGGAACTATATGACTTGGTCCACGTTGAGCTCGAGGTAGAGGCCACCATCAGGTTCAGTGGTCTCGTCTCTAAAACATAAATTAAGCAAACGTGAGTACAAAGACATACTCAGCAAGAGTTGCATAGGAACTATACTACTCATGCTCAAGTTTCAAGGTAAAAGGAGATGGGGTTTCAATGCAGAAGTGCCAGCTTTGACTTGGCTAGTCCTATACTACGAATACCATAATGAGCTAAGGGGTGAGGTACTAGGCCGAGAGGGGTCAGTGAGCCCAATGTGTGGTCGTACTTTTAGTCTTGGATAACAACACAAGAACTCGGGCTTAAGGCAGTGTTCAACGAGACAACCCACTGTGTACTCCTACACAACCTCTCATCGTTCACCTTGTTTAGGTCAAATTCACCAACACGTTACCACCATCATTCATATGATCACTACCATCCCGAATCACAACAAAGTAGCCTCATTGTAACCTCTAAGCATGCAAATAGCTGTAACAGTTGCAGGGGCCACATGATATCAAACAACTCCTAGATCTGCTAGGATTGTGGTTTGCTTACTACTGTGATAAAATGATAGGTCATTCAAAGGAATGGGTTCAACAGCGGTAGAGCGTATCATGGTGACATCCTCAACATGCATAATCGAGAAGGAGAGGGAACTGGGATTTTATCGACATGATCAAAGAGGGGGTGCTTGCCTTGCTGACGAGCACGACGTACTAGTCTTCTGACGTGAGGTTGAACTCGTCTCGGAGATCAACTCTACCTAGAAGATGAAATCACTGAAGCACTGGAAGTAAAGCACACAATTGATAAATTGCGATGCACAATCAATATGGCATCGTATGATGATGAACATGGGTTTGTTGTGCTTCTTATGTCCATGTGAAGTGTATTGCATTGCAATGGTTGAAGTTAGAATGATCATAGCATTAATTTGAATTAATTCCATTTAAGCCAAATAGCAAAAGCTACTGGTCCCATTTTATAATCAACTCAACAAGGTTGAAAGTTGATAATTTGGAAAGAGAATTTTCTGATGATCATTTTTCATATATAAATCTTTTCATTTGGAGTTATGGTTTAAAATATGTTAATATTCAAAGTTTTGAACATTTTCTGGATTTTCTGATTTAATTAAATGATTTATCAAATACTGCATCATGCTGGCTTCAGCATGACCTGTGGCCAGCCCTGACAAGGGGGTCCCTCTAGACAATGACTAGGGGGGTTAATTTTTCCTGTTTAATTTAAACTGGGTTTAATTAAGGGGTTGGGGCCCACTGTAATAGAGATGGGAGGGGGGATTAGCAGCAGGGTTAAGGGCTAATGCCCAGGTCGTCGCCGGGTCTGTGCTCGCCGGAGACTCGCCAGAATCGCATTTTCAGCCACGGGGAAGGGGACTGGAGGCATGGGTGTGTGCCTTGCGACCGTGCGCAATGAGTGGTGCCAGTGGGGGTGACGGGGACGTCTCGGGCCACGGCTACGACAACGGTCGCGGCGGACGGCTTCTGTACACGGCGGGATATGGCGTAGGGGGTCGGGGAGAGCAACGGAGAGGGGGAATTGAAGCGCCATGCTCACCGGAGCTCGATGAAGGGCGCGACAAAGTCGAAGATAGGCTGGCCGGTGAGGAATTCCACACCGGAGTTCCTGTGTCCGACGGCAAAAGCTCGAGGCTGGCGTCGTCTTCGAGGCGCCCGTGCTCTATTAGATGATTGGATCGACGAAGACGGGGGAGGGGACTCGCATGGACACGGTGGCGCGGCCTGAAGGGCACGGTGGCCATGGATGCGCTCGACGACGTGCTCCGGCAGGTCTCGGCTGGTGCGCGATTACAGCGAGGAGGAGAGGGTGGTGACCAGGGGAAGGGGGGGGGGAAGAAAGGGGCGTCTCCAGGCAGCGAGCGGCAAGGGGATAAGGAAGGGGAGGCAGGCAGGGAGGTGGCGTCGGCATGTCGGGCACGCAACACCGTGCCTGGCTGCCTGAGGATGAGGACAAGGGGGTGGCAGCTGGGCTGGCTTCGGTAAGTTGGGCCAGAGGTAGGCCTCTCTCTACTCTTTTCTTTTTCTTTTTATTCTTTTCTTTAATTTTGTTTTGTTTTGATTTTGCAATCAAAACATTTTATAAAATTCCAAAAACTTTTATGTGGGCGTAGGGGGCATATATAAATCCACTCACAAAGTATTAGAATTATTGGAATTTTATTTATTAAATTCCAATTGCAAATACATTATTTAATTAATTTCCAAGGGCATTTTGGGCTTTTTGAGAATTCCATGGGCATGGAGTGGGACCCAATTCACTTGAAATGTGATCATGCCCATTTATGAGACTTTTAAAAAAGGTCAAAGAATTTTTGGAAAAAGATTTTTGTCTAGCCTTTTTTTAAAATTATTTTGAGGCCTTTTTCTTCCCCATTTCTTTTCTTTTTCAAGAAATTTCATGATGCAAAAATGCTAGCTTAGAAAAGCACAAACCTAAATTAGGGTTCGAACAAATATCCTGGCATACACATGACTTGGCCATGCCATCCAGCCTGTACAGTTTCGAGCTTCCTTGACTAACGCGCAACCGGTTGGTCTAAACTTCGAGGTTTACATAAACCATCTATCGAATTTAAGTCCTACTAGCCGGGCACACTAGTTACTGGAAAGCCGGCTCTACAGAGATGTTTCGACTTTTCTAACCAATAATCTCTCACAATGCGAGAAGATGAGGTTAAAGTCGACTTGTACTAGCCTTTACACTACTAGGAGAAAGGCTAGTAGTAGCGCCCCTTTTCGGCTCATCAGTAGAGCCCCCACCCGCTACCGATAGCATGCTACAGCTAACTTGTAGAAGTAGCACGCGTACGCACCCGCTACTACTACACAAGGTTATCAGTAGCGCCTCCCGTTGATCCCGCTACAACTAATATCGGCAGTGCGTACTGTACTAGGCGCTACTGGTATACATGCGCTACTGCTACATGTAACAGGCGCTACTAGTATTTATTTTTCATTTTATGTTTCTTTTCCCCATCGTATTTTTGCTGTATTTGTACCGATATTTTACAATATAGTCTCATACACATACACAGGTTTTCTATAGAGTACAAATCTCATCATATCATACACATACAATAATCTGATCACCATATATATATATCATCATGATCTCTCATATCCAACACAAATGATGTCTCTCGTCATGTCATCTCTAAAATAGTCTAGAAGTTGTCACAATATCTTAAATACATGCAACTACAAGCAAGTTTCATCATCCATCTAAACTATGATATATACTAGAAGAGCGGACACTATGAGGAAGAGTGGAATTATGTAGTAGCTCATGAAGGGCCACCTCTGATCTTCCTCTCGCGCTAGAGTAAATCTCAAGTAAGTAGCTTCCGCTTCCTCTCTGGCATTGAAACCTCTTTGGCTGCCGCCCGGGAACCGGTGCACTTGGGCCTGACACTCTGGCCACTCATCGTACACTCCTCGAACCTTCCCTATATACACACGGCATAGCACTTCTTCGCCATCGATGATCTATGTACCTGTTAGAGATGCATATTCATCATAGGAATTCAACAATAGTACACAACATAATATACTTGAGCAACACGAAGAGAAAAGTTAGTGAATAGATGCATATAAAGTAACATACATAATATAATATACACACGTTGTTCATCGTACCCCAACTATTCACTAGCTAGCAAGCGTTACGCAAGTAGTTCAACAGGACCGTTAAATTACATCACAAAGGTTTCATATCGCTTCCAAAAGTATAAATTCAACCGAGACATCATCATCGGCATAGTCAATACACTAGAACTTCCATCCATCCATATCTAGGAGGACGCACCCTAGCTTATTGAACGGCGTAATGTCCAAAAGCTGCATTCCTACGCGAGTTTTAACATCAGCTCGCGATATTGGGCCGTGGTAGAACATCCCCTTCTTGTCGACGACTTCTTGCATGATGATTGTTGCAATATCCTTCAGGATGCGAAAGAAGTCATCTCTTACATTATAATCCGGTTCGGCTAAGATTTTTGCCCATATCATGATATGATTGTCATCTTTGCTTGCCATGCGAAGAAGTTGCTGATCCTTTCTGAACTCCATCATGAGATGGATGACATAGTATCCATCATTTGTACTTCCTTCCGGTTGATGGATACTGCAGAAGTTGGTTTTATGCGAGAAAAACGGCGCACCCTTCCTTCGTGACTTCTTCTCGATGTGGTCACCCCTCATGCCGAAGCCCTGGAGAGCGGAATCCAGAAGACTCGTTACTTTGGTGTAGTCCTTCCTTTTGAAGTTCCTAGACGAGTCGAAATACACGGCATGGGAGACTCGCGGGAAAAGAACGATAAGGATGGCGTGCCCCTCGCTGCACAAAATAAATGCACCTCAAATTAGCTAGCCTCCATATGAGCAAAGGAATGATTGAAATGTAAAGGCAATCGGGCAATGACTTACATTAGATGATAAGGCACGAGAACCATTTCCTTCTCCTTATTCATCAGCATGAAAGTTTCAATGTACTCCCTAGCAGTTTTAAGTTCATAGTCATCGAGCGACAAGAATGACTCATGTATGTAGTATGGATCTGCCACCGCGATTTGCGAGATTGCCTCTCTTTTGATGACAAAGCTCATATGGAGCACAAAAAGGCGGACGATCGTAAAATCGAGCCGCCTAGTGAGGAACATCTCAAAGATGTGATCAAACCGCAGCAAGAACACTTCCGCGGGCGCCGTGTCGACATAGCCCATGCCCGGAGGCACACGCACCGCATAAAGTCTATATCATGGATCGTTCGACGCGAGAAAGCTTTTCTCTGTCGACAGTACATGGTCGTGCAGTCTCCTAAGATGCCCTAATATGCTCTCCAGCGGTTTCGGCGGTAAGATCGGCTCGCCCGCGACATGGATCAACGTCGTACATTTCATCGGTAGACGGTCTGCAAAACCGGTTGGTGGAACCGACTTGCTGCTAGAAGCATTGGCAGCCTTTTTGGCAGCTAAGTCTTTCCTACGCAGTCTCTTCCTCAGCTTCTTCTGGGTGAGAGGTTGTGATGAGCCTTTCATAGCGCCCTTGATCGCCACCCCAAGGGTTGACGGGCTGAGCACCTTTTCACGTAGACCATCGCTTTGTTCATGCTGGTTTGAGGCGCCATCTGAAGGCGTGTCCTGCAAGGGTTGCACGAAGAGAGACTTTTTGCACTCGGACCTAGGATGCTCCTACTCCACCAGAATATCCATCTCCTCGTCCACATGCTCCTTATTGGCCGAGTCATATGGCTGACTCATCATTTCTACGTCGGGAATGTAGCCGGTATTGAGGAACCGCATAGGGTCATCATCCTCCTCCATGTCATCATCCTTTGCTTGCTGGAGCACGGGGGCGAAATCACGATCCACTCTGCTTGGACCCACTTCCTCGCGTCGCTCGCTGCTATCACCCAGCATAACAGGCGGCGCTAATAATTGCGGAGGTGGGGTGGTGGTGTTCATACCTTCTTCGGGATGTGTTGTTGTTGGTTTGGTGATCACGGCGGCCGACTCGACACGAAGAAGACCCTTCGGCCATAGGATGAAAAAGCCCTTGCAGTTTGCAAGCCGCTTAGGGGTTTCGTCTTCCTCTCCTCCGAGTCGTACCGGAGGAGCCAAATCCTCGTGGCCCGGTTTGACACTCTCCACGGAAACCATGCAAGTGTTACTGGGCATCTGCATGGTGCGGATCATCTGATGCGTGGGATTTATTATCGTTGCCTTTCCCACATCCACCGTCTGGCCATCGACCATGTATAGTAAGGTGCACGGGGTTCTCTCGTCCTGCGAAGACATGTCTACGGCGTCAGACATTCAAAAGGCAATGAAAAAGGGATATATTATAGATATGTTGCTGTGACGCGTAATTACCGTCAGGGCGTTGAGCTAAGCCAAAGTCGAAGGCCCGCGTAGTACGCCAGAGACAGAGGACATGCTGCTATGAGCGGCTGATGGAGCATGTCTGGATGCGAAAGCAGGCGCCGCTGGTGCAATGTTCACCGAGTTGCTCCCGACGAAGCTAGGACGGGGAAAATCCGCTGCCGTTTTGTCTGGATTTTGCTTCGTCCACTCGATAACAGCCGGTATCAAGGATGAAACCGAAGCTGCGAAATCTTCTCTACACGCAGCTAAAGCTGCATTTACTACCGAGTGGATCATCTCGTCTTTGGTCACTTGTTCGGTCTCAGCTGCTTTTTTCTCGACCGAAAGCTTCACCTTCTCGTCGATGCTCACATGACTAAACTTCCTTCACTGCCTTTTGGCCTCCGGGTCCTCGTGGTAGTAGTGCTTCCACTGGGCACCGTCTCGGACGCCGTGCACACATCCAGTCTGCGGCCGAGTGTCCAAAGGGAGGCCCTTCAGTACGTTCAAGGCCGGGTTGAGATGGGTGTCCCACTTGGGCCTCATCGTCGACTGAGACGATGAGTCGCTTTCGGCATTAAGCTTGTGTTTCTTATTCTATGAAAGAAACGTGAACCATTTACAAATGTTACTACAACGTGTATTTTGACTTGATGAGAAGGTTATATATATAAGGTGGAAAAAATAATTATTACCAGTAATCTCATCAATTCCCTCGTGGGCTCCTCAGTGGAAAAAACTTTTTCTTCGAGTCCCACTTGTAGCGGGCCCTGATGAAGTCATACTCTTGCGGGTCAGTGAACTCCGCCAACGGGTCTAGGATCCCCGCGGCTTCACGTTACGCATCCTCCTTTACCGATATGAGCCTTTTGCCAATGTAACCACGGCTTCCGAGGCGGTGTTTCCCCGTGTTCAATTTCTGAAGCTCCTTGAATTTCTTGGACCTAGGCCTGGCTACATTGGTAGTACAAGTGTCCTTGAATTTTGAGAACTCATCTTCTGTAAGTGATGGATTCTCCGCAAAAATCTTGTACATAGGTTTATTCTTCTCAATCAATCGTTTCACCCTCACTATCCACATGGACAATGCGTTCCTGAACTTGACCATGGCGGCGGCATTTATCTCAGTCATGGCATCATCATTCCACGGATGTTTGTTGTCACCCCGTTCCGGGAACTTAAATCTATTGTGCAGCTTCGTAAGGAGGACATGCTCCATATTTGGTATACTCCTCAAGTCATAGTCGTTGATGCTCGTGGTTTCCCGTAGGATGCATCCGACTTGGTTGCCGTAGCACTTGCGAGCTTCCGTCGGCGCTGTTGGCTCAAATTTTCCCGGATGAACCTTTGTCACTAGCAGTTTCTCCGTGCCGAGCTTGTTTGGTTTTCGTACCCTTGACATCTTATTCTTCTTTGCTAGTTCATTACCGGCTTCTGCGCCGTCGGTGTCAGTGCCATCGGTGCCATCATGAGTGTTGTCAGAATCGATTTCGGCGTCCGTCGCATTAGCGGCATTTGGACCTTCCTCTCCTAGCTGAGAACACATATGGTCGAGGAAGGCGTGTTCATGCTGATGGTACTCAAAATCTTCATCTGCCCCGGCTTCGTCGTTGGTCGCCATGTCTCCTACGATATATTTAGTCTCCAAGTTTAATTCTCAAACTATAAAAAAGGACTAAATACGGTCCTATCAAATAGCGGGTACTCGATATGTCATACTTTGTAGCACAAGTCATGTCGAAATTCACGGAAAATTTCGGCATGACCTTTTCTATAAAGTAGACATATCGGGAACCTGAAATTTGCCGAAACAGAAATAAAACAACATTCCGGAAAAACATAGGCCCCTCGGATCCCTGCATATGGAAAATAGAAAAAATTCGTACACAATATCATTTCATTTGCATTCTCAACTCCAAAAGTTCATACAAACTCCTAAACAATATCATTTCAATTTCATTTTCAATTTCCAATGTTCCTAAACAACAAATAACTATTGTGCTAAGCTCCTAAACAATCCTCCTAAACAACAACAAAATCCTACACAACAAACAGGGCATAGGCATTTTCACAAACACCTACCGTGCAAGAAAAATTACGGGAGGGGGTGAGGGAAAAGTTGGGAGGAGGGGAGAGGGAGGGCGGGCGGGAGAGGAGGAGGGGAGAGCTAGGAGGGAGGACTAACTAGATGTTCGACGACGGTGGTGGCGATGGAGGGAGGAGGGGCGGGGCAGCGTCGGCCAAGGCGGTGTAGAGGAGGAGGAAGAGGCGGGGCAGCGGAGGCGCGGCGACGAGGGCGAGCCCGCGAAGGCACGGCGACGAAGGCGGGGCCGCGAAGGCGCGGCGACGACGGCGGGGAGGCCGAGGTCGAGAGGGCCGGAGAGAAGTGTGGCAGAGAGAGAGTGGGGAATGAAGAAGAAACCGCGCGCCAGGCGGTTTAAGTGAAAACTAGCAGTAGAAGTAGCGGGCCCCCTGGTAGGGCGTGATACGTCCAAAATGCATCACTATTTTATATAGTAATTCTTTAGTATTCATTGATATATTTCATGATATGATGCTATTCTTATGTTGTTTTGGCTTATTTTACACAGTTTGCAACTTTTCGGTGCCGAAGCAGTAGACGCAGGATTCAACGGTAAAAAGTGGACGCTGAGTTGCTGAAGAAGAACACCTCCAAATTACCTGAAAATCGACGGAGGCTGTTTTCCAGAAGGATCACGAAGACACGCAAAAGAGCAACCAGAGGGGGGCCACAGGGTGCCCAGGCGGCCACCTGGCGCGGCCCCACCCCTGGCCGCGCCGGGAAGGCGCCTGGACCCCCGGGGCCACTCCCAGCTCCCCCCTCTGGCCTATTTACTCCTCGTGATCCAAAAACCCTAAAGGAGGGAGAGTTTACGGAGTTCCGCCGCCGCTCCGTGGCGGAAACCTACTGAGAAGAAAAGCCATCTCAGGCGGGCAGATTCCGCCGGGGAGATCACCTCCCGGAAGGGGAGATCATCGCCATCGTCATCACCATCGTCACGGGCATCATCAAGATCATCATCAACATCATCCCCATCATCAGCACCATCTCCATCTCCATCCAATCTTGACTCACAATTGCAACTCGTGTTGTAATCCGTACTATCTATCCTCTCTACTCTATCGGTGTTGATTACTACTTTGTGGTGAATTCTATTGAGTTTTGTTGGAGAAATTATATTGTGTCCAGATTGTTTATCATCTATTTATCCCCACTGGTCATAATCTCTTTTATGTCTTGTGAGTAGTTACTTTAGTTCTTGAGGACATGGGAGAAGTCTAGTTGCTAGTAGTCATATGATGTTGAAGTAATATGTGTTGGTTCATATTTAAGTTGCGTTGTTATTTTCCTAGTGGTGTTGTGTGAGTCGAACACTCAACACTTCGCCTTATCAAGGACCTAGGGGAATGCATTGTGTATAAAGAATGCTTACGGTGGGTTGCCGCAGTGACAGAAACCTAAACCCCAGTTTGCACGCTTTTGCACAAGGGAACAATGGATCACCGATCGTATTGCTATGGTTAGGCTTTTGCCTTAATTACTATCTTGTATTTATGGATGCTTGCAAGGTGTTTAATCATAAGAGTGCATTCATCTTAGTCTAGAGGATGCACTAGCATAGATCCACCCACCAAACACTTATCAACACAACACATAGTACAGATACGGAATATGGCGAAAGCACATGACTACCTCTCCCGTGTGTCCTCAAGAACACTTTAGCTTTTATAAGTTCAGTTGCTAGGCCTCTCCTTTGCTCAGAAAGGATTGGGCCACTCTTTACTATCCAGTATCTTTTACTTTGCTCGTCTTTACTTTCCTGTCGCTTATACCAAGAAAACCCCTAAAAAGTTATCTTTCAGTGCTTGCAGTTATCTCCTTACCAAAGTCACTTGCTACTACCTTCTGCTCCTCGTTGGGTTCGACACTCTACTTATCGAAAACACTGCAATAGATCCCTCTACGTTGAGGGTCATCAAGCTACGTTTTCTGGCGCCGTTGCCGGGGAGTGTAGCGCTATTAGTAAGTGAAGCTGGTACGGAAGTTTTTATATTTCTGTTTTTAGTTTTGACGTTGCTATTTTTGTTCTTATGAACACCCCTACTCTTGGATCGTTGTTCTTGGGGAGTCGCCCCACAACTAAGGTAGTTACTCCTGCCCCTACTGAAATTGTGCCTTATAAGATACCTTCTGGTATTATCGATTATGTCTTCGCTAATCGCTACGCAGGAGACAGACATCCAGGTGAACACTTGCTATATTTATCACAACTATGTTCATTATTCAAGCTTGCAGGTGTGTCACTGGAGTTCGTTATGAAGAAATTATTCTCCGTATCTCTTACAGACAAAGCTTCAGATTGGTATAAGCTCCTCGATAACTCACATTCTCTCAATTGGGAAGAGCTTATGTCTCTCTTTTATACAAAGTTTTACCCTCTTCATGAAGTTTACCGAGACAGGAATTACATCTATAACTTTAGGTCTCGCGACGGAGAGAGCATCGCTCAAACTTGGGGGAGACTTAAATCCCTAATGTTCAAATGTCCTATCCATAAGCTCCCCAAAGATATTATACATACAAATTTTTATGCCATGCTTTCTCGTCAAGATAAGGAAAGGCTGGATACATCCTCTAGCGGGGTATTTCAGACAAAGAGCGTTGAAGAAAGATGGGATCTCATCGAAAGGATCCAGAAGAATACTGAAGAATTGGAAATCGATAAAGGTATTGAACCTGCTATAAATTATGAGCATGATTATATAGAGATCTATGTGAAAACTGATTATTTTAATACCTTTTGCTGTAAGATTGGTCTGGACTCCCATCTAATGATTGATTTTTGTAAGAACTTTGCTTCTCATGTTGATTCTTCTAAGATGAAGAAGGATCAGTACCATAAGCCTTTCAAAGAAATGCCTATTGATATTCACGTTGCTGATCCTATTTTTCCTGCAGTTATATATGAACAACCCCTTTTTCCTTCAAGAATAAGGGAGCACTCTTTTGTGACAGGCATCATAAATAAAAGTGAGAGAAGAACAGGCGAACCTGAGGACCAGATCAGAGTCGATCCTCAAGTAGCTATGGTTAAAGATTTAGTTACTAATGATGTTTCAGATTCTATTATAAATTTTTGTGTTGTTTCAACTAACATTGTCACATCCAAGAATAAAAGCCCAATTTCAGGTACACCAGTTGTATCTGTTAAAATAGGAGATCACAATTATTATGGACTATGCGATCTGGGATCAAGTGCTAGCGTGATTCCTTATTCGCTTTATCAAAAGATCATGAGTGAGATTTCACCCTGTGGACTCGAAGAGATCGATGTTACTATTCATCTTGCAAACAAAGCCACTATCTCTCCTATTGGGATTGTGAGAGATGTTGAAGTCCTATACGAAAAGGTAAAGTACCCTACAGACTTTCTTGTACTTGGTTCAGTACAAGATAGTTTTTGTCCTATTATTTTTGGTAGACCTTTTCTCAGAACTTGTGGAGCTATTATAGATTGCAAGAAAGGTAAAGTTTCTGTTGAATTCAATGGTGAGCCATATGAATTTAAATTTTCTAAGATTTCCAAGCAGCCTCGTGGTACCGACCTAGTGATGATAAAATTATTGAAAGTATTGCTTCTATTGCTATTCCCCCTAACGATCCTTTGCAGCAATACATGGAGGACCACGAGAATGATACTCGTATGCAGGAAAGAAATGAAATTGATGAAATCTTCATGAGACAAACTGCTATCCTGAAGCACAAACTCCCGGTTGAACCTTTAGGAATTTTATCCAAACCAAAAGAAGACGCGGTGTTTGATCTCAAACCTCTCCCCGATACGCTCAAGTATGCTTATTTACATGAAAAGAAAGTATATCCTATTATTATCAGTTCTAACCTTTCAGGATATGAAGAAGAGAGATTATTGGAGACACTTCGTAAACACCGAGGTGCAATTGGCTATACCCTTGATGACCTTAAGGGAGTTAGTCCATATATCTGTCAACATACTATCAACCTCGAGCCCGATGCTAAACCTGTTGTTGACCATCAATGACGGTTGAACCCAAAGATGATGGATGTTGTGAGGACCGAAATCCTTAAGCTTCTAGCCGCAGGTATTATCTACCCTATAGTCGATAGTAAGTGGGTAAGTCCAGTTCATTGTGTTCCTAAGAAAGAAGGGACAACTGTAGTCCCTAATGATAAGAATGAACTAATACCTCTGAGAATTATTATTGGATATAGAATGTGCATTGATTACTGGAAGCTGAACAAGGCAACCAGGAAGGACCACTACCCTCTGCCCTTTATTGATCAGATTCTTGAGAGGCTGTCCAAAAAAACCCACTTCTGCTATGTTGACGGGTACTCTGGCTTCTCTCAAATTCATGTTAACATCACCGATCAAGAGAAGACCACTTTCACTTGTCCTTATGGTACTTATGCTTATAGGCGTATGCCTTTTGGTTTATGCAATGCACCTGCTACTTTTCAGAGATGTATGTCTGCAATATTTCATTGTTTATGTGAGGAGATTGTGGAAGTCTTCATGGAAGATTTCTCCGTCTATGGAACTTCCTTTGACCACTGTCTCCACAATCTTAATAAAGTTTTGCAGAGATGCGAGGATACAAACTTAGTTCTAAATTGGGAAAAGTGCCACTTCATGGTTAACGAAGGGATCGTTCTTGGCCACAAGATTTCCTAAAGGGTAATTGAAGTGGACAAGGCGAAGATTGAAGCTATCGAAAGGATGCCCTATCCAAGGGACATTAAAGGTATTCGTAGTTTTCTCGGTCATGCTGGTTTCTATAGAAGATTTATTAAAGACTTTTCTAAGACCTTGAGACCCCTCACAAATCTTCTCCAGAAGGATGTTCCTTTTGTATTTGATGAAGATTTTAAGGAGGCTTTCGAAGTTCTTAAGAAGGCTTTAATAACCGCTCCTATAGTACAACCGCCTGACTGGAATTTTCCCTTTGAAATTATGTGTGATGCTAGTGATTTTGCTGTTGGAGCTGTTTTAGGACAAAGGGTTGACAAAAAGTTGAATGTTATTTATTATGCTAGTAAGACCCTTGATAGTGCTCAAAAGAATTATGCTACTACTGAGAAGGAATTCTTAGCAGTAGTGTTTTCTTGTGATAAGTTTAGGCAGTATATTGTTGATTCTAAAGTTATTATTCATACTGACCATGCTTCCATTAAGTATCTTATGACGAAGAAGGATGCCAAACCAAGGCTCATCAGATGGGTACTGCTCCTTCAAGAATTTGATTTGAAGATTGTTGATAGAAAAGGAGCAGAAAAACCTGTAGCGGGCAATCTTTCAAGGATGGAAGATATACCGCATGATCCCATCCCAGTCAACGACAGTTTTCCAGACGAACAACTTGCCGTTGTTAAAGTACAATCTCTTTCCGATCCTTGGTTTGCAGATTATGCTAATTTTATCGTTGCAAAGTATTTGCCTCCAGGTTTAACATTTCAGCAAAGGAAGAAGTTCTTTCACGATTTGAGGCATTACTTTTGGGATGACCCTCATCTTTTCAAAGAAGTTCCAGATGGGATCGTGAGAAGATGCGTAGCGGAACACGAGCAGAAGGACATTCTCAAGAAATGTCACGATAGTCCCTACGGAGGACATCACGCCGGTGAGAGGACCGCACATAAGGTTCTTCCAATCAGGTTTTTATTGGCCTACTCTCTTTAAAGATGCTAGAATTTATGTTTTAGCCTGTGATAAATGTCAGAGAGTTGGTAATATTAGTAGGAGTAATGAGATGCCTATGAATTACTCGCTAGTGATTGAGCCTTTTGATTGCTGGGGTTTTGATTTTATGGGTCATTTTCCTTCTTCGCACAAGTACACTCACATATTAGTTGCTGTTGATTATGTGACCAAGTGGGTTGAAGCAATCCCCACTGAGAGTGCTGATCACAAAACATCTTTGAAAATGCTCAAAGATGTAATTTTCCCTAGGTTTGGTGTACCTAGGTATCTCATGACTGATGGAGGATCACACTTCACGCATGGAGCTTTTAGAAAAGCTTTAGCCAAGTACGATGTTAATCATAGAATTGCGTCACCGTACCATCCTCAAACTAGTGGGCAAGTTGAGCTCACCAATAGAGAGATCAAGTTGATCTTGCAAAAGAAAGTTAACATAAATAGGAAAGACTAGTCAAGCAAGTTAGGAGATGCTTTGTGGGCGCATAGAACTGCTTACAAAAACCCCATGGGCATGTCTCCCTATAAAATGGTCTATGGCAAGGCTTGCCATTTGCCATTAGAGTTAGAACACAAAGCTTTCTGGGCTGTTAGAGAGCTTAATGCTGACCCAAAGTTAGCTGGTGAAAAGCGTCTCATGAACTTGACTTCTCTAGATGAGTGGAGAAGTGAAGCTTACGAGAGCGCTAAAATGTTCAAGGAAAAGGTAAAGAAGTGGCATGATTGGAGGATTCTGAAACGTGAATTTAATGTTGGTGATAAAGTTTTATTGTTTAGATCCCGTTTCAGTTTTCTCCAGGTAAACTACTTTCCAGGTGGGAAGGGTCATTTCATATCGAAGAAGTCTACCGGTCTGGTGCAATTAAGATTAACAATTTTGAAGGCACCAAACCTCAAGTTGTGAATGGGCAAAGACTCAAGCATTACATGCCGGGAGATCCCGTCAATGTTGATGTAAATATAATACGCACAACAACTCATGAAGAACATGTTGCAGCCCTGTTTCAGACACCGACAGAAGCAGAATAAGAAAAGGTATGTATTACGGTAAGGAAACATGGCGAACCGCCATAAAAATTCCATATTATGAGTTTTTGCAAAATTAGGAAAATTTGAGGCCTAAGTGGAGCCGGAGACGAGCCCCAGGGGGCCCAGGCGCCCCCCTGGCGCGCCCTACTTCCTGGCCGCGCCGGGAGGCCGCCTGGGCACCCAGGAGTCCGTCTCCGACCCCACGTTGGCTCGTCACCTTCCTTTTGTTGCAGAAATTTTTGCTATATATTCACCCGGATCGTTCCGGCAACGTATCTCGCGATTCCGTTTGTTTTCTCTTCAATCTGTTTCTGCCAGGAATTCTTTTAGCTAGACCTAGGTGCCATGGCTTCCCCAAGTTCCCCCAAGGACAAGTTCGTCGTCAACTTCATCAACCCTTTCCTCGCTGAGGTAAACAAGCACCCCCAGGTCCTTCGTGTGGAGGACGGTGTTCTCCACAAGGAAGATCTGAAGGGACCGTTCATGGAGGGGAGCACCGAGGAGCGGCTGAAGGAGATGGAACATGAGATCTTCAAGTTCAAGAAGATGGTGGAGCGTGGTGTTGAAGCCAACTTCGACATCAGGAACGAGATCGAGGCTTCCCATAGGAAAGAGATGAAGGAGATGTGGTCAAGTTTGCCCGCACTAGAAGAAAAAGTTTACCAGCTCCAGGCACAAATCTATGATCTGCACAACCAGAACTGTGAGTATGAACTAAAGTTTCTGCGCATGGGTTTAGGTGCTGAGTGCAGGATTCTGGAGACGGGAATGTCCTTCGAGACTGGAGAGGAGCTACCATGGAAGCGCTTCGCCAAGGAGTACCTGACTGAGAAGAAAAAGAATGAGGAGTGAAATCTCCTCGGGTAATGGCATCCCCTCAGCTTGTTCCAAGCTTGGGGGAGTGCCCGGTATCTTTATCTCTATCTTAGTCTTTTAGAGTCAAGTAGAGTCGTGTCATGTCTAGGAAGTTTATTATATGAAATAGGTGTTTTCTTTGAGGTCTATCACTCCGTCTGTGGAGAGGTTGTATCCGTGAGTGTGGAGTCGTCTATTATGGAATATTAATGAGAAGTCTATGGGTTCCTTCGCTGCACTCGGTATTCTCTTCACGCAATCGGCATCATATGACGATTATTATGGGGAGTATTGACCATATATCAGGTATGGCTTTGAAAACTTTATTTAAATTTTGGCAAACATAGCTTTGGTCTTGACAACATGCATGTTTTCTCAAGTAGCGACTTAGCCAAAACCTTTATGTTATTATGCTTGAAGTGTTATGTTGACAATGAAGACAACTTGATGTGTTATGCTTACCTTAATGTTTATGCTTTATATGTTTTGCATATAAATTAGCATCAATTGTCTGTTCTCTCAAAGCCTTTGCTAGCCAAACTCTTTTCCAAGTAGATTTCTGCGTGTGCATCCATACCCTGGAACTTTTACCTTCCATGTGAGTCCATTATACCTTCCTATTCGTGGTATTCCCCTACCACTCCTATAAGTATAGAATTTATGTGTTATCCTTAAATGTTCAAAATCTTCTGTTTTGTGCCTCTTGTTTAGCTCATGAGGAAGTAGTAGGTGATTCATGATCTTCTTAAGTTGGACAAGTTTTATCCCGGGATTGCATGTCTAATCTGTAAACCCATAATACGAGGAGGAACTGGCATGGGTGCGCCCAGCTCGAAAGATAATATAACAAACAAACCCTCCTTCACGCTTGGTCTATGAGAAATCAGAAACTTTGGCAGTGATAAACAAAGGAGATTAAGGGGATGTGATCGTCCCCACTTGGGAGCCGTTCCTCGAAACTTTTCCATCTTGAGAAGTAATTGAGCTATCTATTAGCATTCGTTGTCAAACTATGCACCACCCCAAAATCTATTTTTATTCTGTTTGATTTAAGGATAGCACATGAGTTTTCCCTGCTTGCCCTGAACAAGGCCTTTCTTCCACCTTCATGCTGAGTCAGTTTTCCCACTTCCTTCTTTTCCCTAAGAGAACATGCATTTGATGTTGATGAGGATTCATCCATATAGAGCTGCATTAAGTTTTGCCATGCCATATCCTTGTTGACATTATCTTTTGATAAGTAAGTTGTTTGCGAAAGCTTTTGCCTAGCGAGCATCTTCCTTCGTGTTAGCATTTGCACTTCATGACTATTAACATGTTCTTTCAAAAGCTTCAAATTGTTTTTAGTTGTCCTTTGACCAAGATTATGTTTTCCATAATTTGATGAGTTTCCTCAGCCCTACTTTTGATGATAATTGTTATTACTTTCTCATGAGGGCCTTATGAGTTGAGGTTGCTGTTGAGGATGCTTGAGTATGATGAAGGAACCTTGATGCTTCTTGTCCGTATTCTATTTATCGAAACTTCACTCTCTAAACTTGTGGACAGGTTTACCGAGCTTAGTATTCGCTTGGGGACAAGCGAGGTCTAAGCTTGGGGGAGTTGATACGTCCAAAATGCATCACTATTTTATATAGTAATTCTTTCTTATTCATTGATATATTTCATGATATGATGCTATTCTTATGTTGTTTTGGCTTATTTTACACATTTTTCAACTTTCCGGTGCCGAAGAAGCAGACGCAGGATTCAGCGGTAAAAAGTGGACGCTGAGTTGCTGAAGAAGAACACCTCCAAATTACCTAAAAATCGACGGAGGCTGTTTTCCAGAAGGATCACGAAGACACGCAAAAGAGCAACCAGATGGGGGCCACAGGGTGCCCAGGCGGCCACCTGGCGCGGCCCCACCCCTGGCCGCGCCGGGAGGGCGCCTGGACCCACGGGGCTACTCCCGGATCCCCCCTCTGGCCTATTTACTCCTCGTGATCCACAAACCCGAAAGGAGGGAGAGTTTACGGAGTTCCTCCGCCGCTCCGTGGCAGAAACCTACAGAGAAGAAAAGCCATCTCTGGCGGGCAGATTCCGCCGGGGAGATCGTCGCCATCGTCATCACCATCGTCACGGGAATCATCGAGATCATCATCAACATCATCCCCATCATCAGCACCATCTCCATCTCCATCCAATCTTGTATCACAATTGCAACTCGTGTTGTAATCCGTACTATCTATCCTCTCTACTCTATCGGTGTTGATTACTACTTTGTGGTGAATGCTATTTAGTTTTGTTGGAGAAATATTATTGTGTCCAGATTGTTTATCATCTATTTATCCCCACTGATCATAATCTCTTTTATGTCTTGTGAGTAGTTACTTTAGTTCTTGAGGAAATGGGAGAAGTCTAGTTGCTAGTAGTCATATGATGTTGAAGTAATATGTGTTGGTTTATATTTAAGTTGTGTTGTTATTTTCCTAGTGGTGTTGTGTGAGTCGAACACTCAACACTTCGCCTTATCAAGGACCTAGGGGAATGCATTGTGTATAAATAATGCTTACGGTGGGTTGCCGGAGTGACAGAAACCTAAACCCCAGTTTGCACGCTTTTGCATAAGGGAACAATGGATCACCGATCGTATTGCCAAGGTTAGGCTTTTGCCTTAATTACTATCTTGTATTTGTGGATGATTGCAAGGTGTTTAATCATAAGAGTGCATTCATCTTAGTCTAGAGTATGCACTAGCATAGATCCACCCACCAAACACTTATCAACACAGCACATAGTACCGATACGGAATATGGCGAAAGCACATGACTACCTCTCCCGTGTGTCCTCAAGAACACTTTAGCTTTTATAAGTTCAGTTGCTAGGACTCTCCTTTGCTCAGAAAGGATTGGGCCACTCTTTACTATCTAGTATCTTTTACTTTGCTCGTCTTTACTGTCCTTTCGCTTATACCAAGAAAACCCTAAAAAGTTATCTATCCGTGCTTGCAGTTATCTCCTTACCAAAGTCACTTTCTACTACCTTCTTCTCCTCATTGGGTTCGCCACTCTTACTTATCGAAAACACTGCAATAGATCCCTCTACGTTGAGGGTCATCAGGGCACGCTACTGTTATTTAGCAGTAGCGGGCCCACTGGCAGGGCGCGCTACTATTATTTAGCAGTAGCGGGCTCACCGGTAGGGCGCGCTACTGCTATTTCTGGCATTTTTTTATTTCTCTTTTTAATTTCCTTTTTATATAATTTATAACAGCGGAAAGACATATGTACTCCATGTATTACAACACATATATATTAATTTGACTGATCGATAACGGTTCAAGTGAGAGTACACAAAATAGATACATATATATATATATAGTGAAGCTATTCATCACCCAGGTTATAGAATAATTTATTCTTCACCCGAGATAATTTTGCGAACCTTTCATAAAAACCTACGTTTGTAATACAAATAGTTACATTAATATGGATACGCCTCATAAATTTTGACATAAAAAAAACAAAAAAATTGGTCATAAGATTAAAAAATTTATATTTTATGTATATTTTACACCATCATTTTTACCTTTGTAATTTTACGTAATATAAAATATATTTTACGGCGATTATATTTTTTTACGTTCTCTTTTTACGTATGAAATAAGACAAAATTTACAAAATGTAAAATTACGGTGCATTGATGTGAAAACAAAGGGGGGGTGAAGAATAACTATTCCTCACCCAGGATGACGAATCGTCCATCCCTATATATATATATTACAACACACATTTAGTTTCTCAGCGTCGAGGACGTTTCTTATTGATTAACTTCTTTCCTTTCTTGTTCGTTTCAGAATAATTTAGGCCCTCGTTGTGACTTTTCCTTTTCCTTTTCCATGGAGTATGATCTTTCATAGGTAATGTAGTCTTCATTCTTCTTTTGACATATGCTTCATCATCATCGTCATCTTCCCTCATCGGGTTGCCGTACTGGTCGTAGTCTTCTATGTTGGCGACTCGATCCATTCCGACAATGTTTCTTTTGCCTCTCCTAACGACAACACGACTGGGATTGCTCGGGTCGGTTATGTAGAAACATTGTGTCACGTGCTTAGCGTGTACCCATGGTTCATTTTTGGCGATGACGTTCATGGTAGCGCTCTTGGCATCGGGTATAGACATAGTAGTGAAATACCTTTTTTCTCTTTCGACATTCTTAGCCCATGGTTCATTGTGTAAGCTCCCAGATATCTTCGACCCTTCCGTAGAATCTTTCAGTTGAGCCGTTGTCGTGAGTCATGCATTCTATCGTCACCCCCGAGTTCTGGAAATTAGTTTTCATATATCTGGCCTCCGTATAGAACGTGTATCCGTTTATATCGTATGCCTGATAGGTGAGGAAGTTGACAGCGGGGCCATGTGCTAAGGCGTATATGAGCAATGCGTCTATAGACCCCTCTTCCTGGGGATTAGCAAGAACATGCTCTTTGAACCAACGCAAGAAAGTGGAGTTGTGCTCTTTAGTAACTTCGGCGTCCGTCTTGCGTAGGCCCTGGTCATGGTAGTTCTTGGCGATGGTTTCTTTGTGTAGTGTCACGAAAGGGTCTACCACGTCAAGATGTTGTAGCACTACTAAGTTTGCTCTGTCAAAGTCATTGCGTCGATCCGAGTGGTCGACATGCAGTTCCCTCCGACTGTTGGTGTGACCTTCTCCTCCGAGCCTCCCATGGTGCTTGTTAACGGGAAAACCAACAACAGGGACGTCGTCGTCTCCGTTGCATAGATAATTCTTGCAGAAAGAGATGCACTCTTGTGTCAGATAGCCTTGTACGATGCTTCCATCTGGTCGGAACATGTTACGAACGAATCCTTTCATCACCCCATTCATTCTCTCGAACGACATCATGTTGTGCAGGTATGACTGGCCGAGGTCGATGATGTCGTCCACAATTTGGACAAACAGATGCACCATGACGTCAAAGAACGCGGACGGGAAGTACATCTCGAGCTCACATAGTATGACAATGATCTCTTCATGTAGCCTTCTGAGTTGCTTCGAACTGATAGACTTTCGAGAGATAACATCAAAAAAATTACAGAAACCAGTAAGCGTGTCACGGACGTGCTTGTCCATTATCCCTCTAAGGGCAACCGGGAGTATCTGCGTCATCATCACGTGATAGTCATGAGACTTCATCCGGCTGAACCTTTTTTCTGGATGTCTAGAAATCTACTTATCTTCCCATAGTAACCGAAACTAACTTTTATTCCGGTAAGACACTTGAAAAATTGATCGATCTCCTTCGTATTTAAGGTGAAGCAAGACGGGGGGCAATATTTCTCTTCCTTCTTCTTTACTTTTTTTCCCCGCCTGCCGTCCCCCGCCTCTGTCTCCGTCTCTGTCTCGGCCGTTTTATGGGGCATGTGGAGATCTGCCCTTATTTCCAAATCTTCTAAGTCTCTTCTTGCCTTCGGCCCATCCTTGGTTTTCTCCGGCATGTTCATCAGTGTGCCAAGTAAACTCTCGAGAACATTCTTCATGATATGCATTTGATCAAGACAATGAGGCGTATCGAGTTTGGGCCAGTGCTCCAAGTCCCAGAAAACAGACCTTGTTTTCCATACCTTTAGCAAAGGCTCCGGTTTTTTCATCTTTCCAGGTGCGGGGCACTCTTTCCAGTTTTTCAACAACTCATCAATTTCGGCGCCGCTCCTCTTTCATGGAGGTCCTCGATGCTCAGTCTCACCATTGAATAGATCTCCACGGTTTCTCCACGGGTCATTCTTCTCGAGCCATCTTCGATGCCCCATGTACAAAATTTTCGCAGACCCACCATCTTTCGTTAGCTGTTGAGACATTGTATCATCCATGCACCTCGTGCATCCGCAATATCCATGGCACACCTGGGCTGATACATATATGTAACTGAGATATTCGTGCACCGTCGTCAGCACCGCGTCTTTCATATAAAAATATTCTTTTTCGAAAGCGTCCCATGCCTTGACTGGTGATTTCCATAACATTTCTAGCTCCTCTTTCAATAGCCCGAGATATAGATTAATATTATTTCCTGGCTGTTTCGGCCCTTGAATCAGAATGCTCATGTGTATGTACTTTGTATTCGTGCACTTCCACGGGGGAATGTTGTACATGCATACAAACACGGGCCATTTGTTGTGGTTGGTGTTCTGGTTGCCAAACAGATTCATGCCATCTGAACTCACGCCAAGCATGACGTTCCTTGGATCAAGATGAAATCCATATTCGGCGTTCAACGCTGTCCACTGGCTTCCATCCACATGGTGTCTCCTCTTCGGATCATCTCCATCATCGGGCACCTTCCTGACCACGTGCCACCGCATTAGCTCTGCTTACTTAGGATCTTTGAAATAACACTCCAGACGAGGAGTGATCGGAAAGTACCATACAACTTTCTGAGGAGATTTCTTTCTGGCCTTCTTGTATCTATTAGCATTGCACACCGGACAACTGGTTTTTTCTGTGTTCTCGTTACGATAAATGATACAATCGTCGATGCATGCATGGTATCTAATGTGCAGCAGATCAAGAGGGCACACAATCTTCTTTTCCTCATCGACACTAGTAGGACAAAGGTTCCCTGGGGGAAGAACCTTCTTGCTTAGATACTTGATATGATCATCGAGGCTTTTGTTTCTCCATTTGTTTTTAGCCTTCGTCTTTAGAAGTTCGAGCGTGAAACTCAAGCAGGTCACCTCAGGAGCGCAACCATCATACAATGGAGTATTCGAGTCTACCTCCAGTTGCTCCAACTTGGCTTCCTCTCTAGAAGCAGCTTTGTCGCTAGTCGTCTTCTTGCGAAGCAGGTCTCGAACATTAGGGTCCCGCACGATTGAATTTAGTAGCGACGAAGGATCCATCATGTCCGCATCTTCTCCGTCATGTTCGGCTTGATCTTCTCCTCCATTACCATGTGCGGCCTCTTCTCCGCCGTCATAATTTCCAGCGCCCTCTTCGTCTTCGAATCCATCAATAATCTCTTCATCCACTGCCATGGGGTTATTGGTTGCACCGTCGATATCGTCATCATCATCTTCAGTTATCCATCGAGTATAGACATCCATGAAACCATATCTAAGCAGGTGCACCTTCAAAATTTCACCCTTAAAGGGGTCCAGCCAGACGCATTCTTTGCATTTTTTACACGGACATAAAATCTCCTTATCGTTTTTTTCATTCATGTCGTCCACCACGGATCGCAAGTATCTATTCACCATCCTTCCCCATACCATCATGGTCGCCTGCGAGTTATATAAAAAAAGATTATAACGACACATGCATATGCATATCAGAGTCATAAAAAAATTTGGCACGACCTTCTCTAAAAATAGGAGATATAGAGTTTGCGAGCAATTCGCCGAAACGGAAATAAATCGACATTTAGGCAAAACATATGCAAACTCTAATATCACACACCCATACACACACACAAATATTTTCATTCATGCAAAGCACAATTTTTACTCACATATCATGCATTCACCTAGCACTAGTACAAAACAGGCCTTTGGATATGAGCAAAGGCCACGGCCCGAACACGAACCGGTTCTACTGGCCGAATTGCACCGGTTCGTGAGGCCGGGCTTTAGAAACGGTTCGTGGGATGGGCCCGAGGCCAACGGCAACCTGCCGTGTGGCGGCAGATTGCCGTTGGGCTGGGGGGCCCGCTAGAACCTTTAGCACCGGTTGGTGCTACCAGCCGGTTCTAGTGTCCCACCTTTAGAACAGGCTGGTGCTACCAACCGGTGCTAAAGATATAGCTATATATACTCCTTCTTCAACATGAGCCGGACAAGCTCATTCTCTGTTTTTGAATCTCACTTCTCTCTTTGCTCGAGTTCATCCTCCATTTTGGCCAAGATTTGTGAAGATATGAAGAAAACCTTCTACATCCAAGTGTTCACAAAGGTTAGCAGCTTTGTCCTCTCTCAGTTTTGCTAGATTAGCTTGTGCTATGCTCTATATGTGTAGATTTGTGGACTTTAGTTTGGGAGCTAGCTATATAGTGATATGTGGAGTTTATTTGATTTATATGCACTTTGAGCTCAAGTTAATTAGTATGCATATTTGTAGTGATTGCTTAGTGCCTTCCCGCACACGGACGTATAGTTACCACCGTCGATCGCCCCCATCGTCCCTCTTCACCGGCACCACCTTGGTGAGCCTCTATATATGTGTTTCTTCTTTTTTTTATATAAGAAATTTTATTTGTATGATTTAGATAGATACTTGTCTAATTTTCTTACTTGTATGATTCTTTGTTATACATAGTGCGATGGTTATGGTATCTGCGCATGTCGGCCCTCGTCCTGTCTATGATTCGGATGTGGTATATATATATTATCTTTTATAACTATTAATTTGTTCCATTTTTCGTGTTTGACAATGATGACCAATTAACTTGACATAGATATTTTTATCTAGGAGGTATGTGAACCGGAGATTGAAACTGACCCTCTGGTTGAGCGGTTAAATTTAGTTGAAAAAGAAAACGAGTATTCGAAAGAAAAATTGAAAAAAGTTGAAGAAGAGAAGATGATATTGGAGTTGTATGTTGCCGATGTCGTCGGCGATCACAAGAACAAGATGGAGGTAATGCGCATGAAGATTAGGAAAATTAGAAAATATGCCCTTACTAAAGAGGCTTGGTATCATTATGCTGTTGGAGCAATTCGTACCTTTGTTGCGATATTGATCGCATTTAGTATTGCATTTAGATGCTTTAGGTAGATAGTTTTATGTTGTTTTTATGATAATAAGTATGTGTATGAACTTTATGTATGATCAACTTTATGTATGAACAATCTTTATGCATGTATGATCAATTTTATGTATATGAATTACTTGTATTGATTTTATCTTTTCGATGTTGTGCCATTATGAAGATGAGTCGGCAATGGATGTACGACAAAGACCGACGCTCTGGCGAGTTCATTAATGGGTTGCGTAGTTTTCTGCAAGTGGCTGAGGCTAACAAGCGGAATGGTTTTATGTGTTGTCCATGTGGTGTCTGCAAGAATAATAAGAGCTACTCTGACTCAAAAGATATTCACCTCCATATGTTTAAGCATGGTTTCATGTCCGGCTATAACTGCTGGACCAAGCACGGAGAAAGAGGGGTTCTGATGGAAGAGAATAAAGAAGATGAGGATGATGGCAGGTATCCTGGGTTCCAGCTGCCTGAATACGGTGGTACAATGGGTGAATGGAATGAAGAACAAGAGAAAGAACAAGAAGGTGAAGAAAAGGCATCACATGAGCCTGATGATGAGCTTCACCGTGTCATTGTTGATGCACAGAGAGGATGCGAAAGCGAAAGGGAGAAGTTGAAGTTCAATCACATGTTAGAGGATCACAAAAAAGGATTGTACCCAAATTGCGAAGAGGGAAACACAAAGCTCAGTGCCGCACTGGAATTGTTGCAATGGAAGGCATAGTATGGTATACCTGACAAGGGATTTTGGAAGGTACTGAAAATATTTAAGAAGAGGCTTGCAAAGGATAACAAATTGCCTGACAACAGTTACAAAGAAAAGAAGCTTGTCTGCCCTCTAGGACTAGAGGTGCAGAAGATACATGCATGCCCTAATGACTGCATCATCTACCGTGGTGAGTACGAGAATTTGAATGAATGCATGGTATACGGTGCATTGCGCTATAAGATCAGACGAGATGACCCTGGTGATGTTGAGGGTGAGCGCCCCAGGAAGAGTGTTGCTGCTAAGGTGATGTGGTATGCTCCTATAATACCACGGTTGAAACAACTGTTCAGAAACAAAGAGCATGCCAAGTTGTTGCGATGGCACAACGAAGACCGTAAGAAAGACGGGAATTTGAGACACCCCGCTAATGGGTCACAATGGGGAAAAATCGAGAGAATGGAAGAAAAGGAAAATGGAAAGTTTACAAAGGACCCCAGGAACATATGGTTTGGTTTAAGTGCAGATGGCATTAATCCTTTTGGGGAGCAGAGCTACAATCATAGCACATGGCCCGTGACTCTATGTATCTACAACCTTCCTCCTTGGAAGTGCATGAAGCGGAAGTTCATTATGATGCCAGTGCTAATCCAAGGCCCTAGGCAACCCGGCAACGACATTGATGTGTACCTAAGGCCATTAGTTGAAGAACTTTTACTGTTGTGGGCTAAACCAGGTGTACGTGTGTGGGATGAGAAGAAACAGGAGAAATTTGATCTACGAGCATTGCTGTTTGTAACCATCAATGATTGTCCTACTCTTAGTAACCTTTCAGGACAGACAAACAAGGGATACAAGGCATGCACACACTGTTTAGATGAGACTGAAAGTATATATTTGCCCAACTGCAATAAGAATGTGTACCTGGGACATCATCGGTTTCTTCCGACCAATCATCCCTTAAGAAAGAAAGGCAAGCATTTCAAAGGCGAGGCAGATCACCGGAAGAAGCCTGTCCGCCGTACTGGTGATGATATACTTGATATGGTCAAGGATTACCAGAGCAAGTAGTCTTTGGAAAGGGTCCTGGTGGAATATATTTTCCGCATGACGCTGACGGACACGCACCCATGTGGAAGAAGAAATCAATATTTTGGGACCTACCCTATTGGAAACAACTAGATGTCCGCTCTGCAATCGACGTGATGCACGTGACGAAGAATCTTTGCATGAACCTGCTAGGATTCTTGGGTGTGTATGGGAAAACAAAAGATACACCGGAGGCAAGAGAGGACAAGAAACATATGAACGAAAAATAAGGCATGCCCCCAAAGCAGTACGAGGGTCAAGCCAGCTACGCTCTTACCAAAGCAGAGAAGGAAATCTTTTTTGAATGCATGCTCAGTATCAATGTCCCGTCTGGCTTCTCGTCGAACATAAAGGGAATAATAAATATGACAGAGAAAAAGTTTCAGAACCTAAAGTCTAATGACTGCCATGTGATTATGACGCAACTGCTCCCGGTTGCATTGAGGGGGCTTCTACCAGAAAATGTTCGATCAGCCATTGTGAAGCTATTTGCATTCCTCAATGCAATTTCTCAAAAGGTAATCAATCCAGAAAGTCTACCAAGGTCACAAAATGATTTGGTCCAATGTCTTGTCAGTTTTGAGTTGGTGTTCCCACCATCCTTCTTCAATATTATGACGCACGTGCTGGTTCACCTGGTCGACGAGATTGCAATTCTGGGTCCTGTATTTCTACACAATATGTTCCCCTTTGAGAGGTTCAAGGGAGTCTTAAAGAAATATGTTCGTAACCGTGCTAGGCTAGAAGGAAGCATCTCCATGGGCCATCAAACAGAGGAGGTCATTGAGTTTTGTGTTGACTTTATTCCTGACCTTAAGCCGATTGGTCTTCCTGAATCGCGACATGAGGGGAGAATGGGTGGAAAAGGCAGGCTAGCATCGCTCCCAATAATATGTAGGGACGCAGAATCTTGGAAGAAAGCACACAATATTGTTCTACATAATTCTTCCTTGGTGGCCCCGTATATCGATCAACACGAGAATATTCTACGCTTAAAAAACCCGAAGCAATCTGAAGTCTGGATTAAGAAGGAACACAATAGGACTTGCAGCGGTTGGTTGCAAGAACATCTCACAGGTAACGACACTGTTGAAGAGGAGTTTTACATGTTGTCCGGCACACCATCTTTGACTATAATGACTTTCAAAGGGTACGAGATAAATGGGAATACATTTTACACGATCGCACAAGATGAAAAGAGCACCAACCAAAACAGTGGTGTCCGCTTTGATGATGCAATCAACAATAAGCAAAAGGTCACATATTATGGTTACATAGAGGAGATATGGGAACTTGACTATGGACCTGATTTGAAGGTCCCTTTGTTTCGGTGCAAATGGTTCAATCTGACAGGGGTAAAGGTAGACCCGCAGTACGGAATGACAACATTGGATGTCAACAATCTTGGGTACAAAGAGGAACCATTCGTCCTAGCCAATGATGTGGCTCAAGTTTTCTATGTGAAGGACACATCTAGCAAAACGAGAAAAAGGAAAGATAAGGAAGCGAATACATCATACGGTGAGCCAAAGCGCCACATAGTTCTTTCAGGGAAAAGAAACCTTGTGGGAGTGGAGGAAAAGACATACAAGTCAGAAGATTATGAAAAGTTTCATGAAATCCCTTCACAGTAAAGACTGACCCAAGCATTGTGTTAAATGAAGAAGATTGTCCATGGTTACGGTGCAAAAAGAAAGGGAAACACGCGAAGAAATAGTATGCAGGGAATCCGAATGATTTGTATTCGGTCGATGAACTGAAAGATTTCTATGTGTAGAACAAAACACAAGGTTTCCTCTGCATACAGCCCGACGGTGGCTCATGAGTGCAAGCATATCAATGCACCATCGGACGTATGCAGGGAATCCGAATGATTTGTATTCGGTCGATCATGAACTGAAATATTTCTATGTGTAGAACAAAACACAAGGTTTCCCCTGATTTATTTTGTGCCAAATGACCATGAAAATGGTTGAAACTTGGCATGTTATCATCACTTTACCCATATAACATGTGTGCAAAAGTTGAGACGGTTACGACAAAAACTGGATGCACTTCGTGTACAAACTGTAGCATCTCTTTCGAAGTGTGAGGGTTTTAGACGAAAACTCATCTGTTACAAAGGCATTTCATTTTTCTAAACTTTCTTGAACTCAAGACTTTTTGTGCATTCAATATGCACCATTCAAAGCCACATACTAAAATTTGAACCCTTTCTGACTTCATTTGCTATTTTTCATGCATTTAATGATTTATTTTGTGCCAAATGACCCTGAAAATGGAAAGCATCTACCGATGAACTCAGAAAAGGTTGAAACTTAGCATGGTATCATCACTTGACCCATATAACATGTGTGCAAAAGTTGAGAGGGTTACGACAAAAACTGGATGCACTTCGTGTACAAATTGGAGCATCTCTTTCGAAGTGTGAGGGTTTTAGACGAAAACTCATATGATACAAAGGCATTTCATTTTTTCTAAACTTTTTTGAACTCAAGACTATTTGTGCATTCAATATGCACCATTCAGAGCCACATATTAAAATTTGAACCCTTTCTGACTTCATTTGCTAATTTTCATGCATTTAATGCTTTTTTGTGTGCCAAATGACCCTAAAAATGGAAAGCATTTACAGATGAACTCAGAAAAGGTTGAAACATGGCATGGTATCATCACTTGACCCATATAACATGTGTGCAAAAGTTGAGAGGGTTACGACAAAAACTGGATGCACTTCGTGTACAAACCCTTTCTGACTTCATTTGTTATTTTCCATGCATTTAATGATTTATTTTGTGCCAAATGACTTCAAAAGAATTACTAAAAACAAATAATCAATAAATATAAAGTATATATCTTTAGTACCGGTTTGTGATACGAACCGGTGCTAAAGGTCTCCACTCTTCCCGCTGAAAATTTGCCCAAAAAATTGAGTAAATTGGAGACCTTTAGCACCGGTTTGTGTTAGCAACCGGTGCTAAAGGGTCCTTAGTACCGGTTTGTGATACAAACCGGTTCTACAGGTATCCGCTATATAACCCCGCCTCCTCATGGGGCAAACCACCGCCGCCCAGATCGAAACTTCACGCCCCCAGGCTGCTGCGCTCTGCCGTCGTTATCGCTCTCTCCGCCAGGCTGCTGCGCTCCGCCGCCAACGTTGCCCTCACTCCGCCGCCGTCGTCGCCCTCGCCGTCTCCGCTGTTCCTCGCCTTCTTCTCCGCCGGCGCCGCCGCTGGTGAGCTCTCCTCTTCCCCCCTAGATGGATACTTTGCTAGATGAATACTTTGCTAGATGAATACATTGCTAGATAAATACTTTGCTAGATGAATACATTTTGCTAGATGGATACTTTGCTAGATGAATACTTTGCTAGATGAATACTTTTCTAGATGAATATTTTGCTAGATGGACTTTGATAGATGAATATTTTGCTAGATGGACTTTGCTAGATGAACATTTTTCTAGATGAACATTTTTTCTACATGAACATTTTGCTAGATGAAATTTTTGTTGTAAGCC
The DNA here is from genome assembly GCA_950022295.1 of Bromus sterilis. Taxonomy (NCBI): domain Eukaryota; kingdom Viridiplantae; phylum Streptophyta; class Magnoliopsida; order Poales; family Poaceae; genus Bromus; species Bromus sterilis. Next base: position 242,147,773 of record OX465595.1, on the reverse strand, counting down.
TTGTAGTCAAGTATATATATGAAATTTTGTTAGTATATATATTGTTATAAATATTATTAGTATATATATTGTTCTAAATATTATTAGTATATATATATATGAGATGTTCTAAAATTTGAGCTATAGATCAATCGCTATTAACATGAAAATATTAAGATATTTTTAGTTGTAATTTTATTAGTTTCATTAGTGAGAATGCCGGGCCCTCATCCTCGTTACCGTCGCGCTCCGGGAGTTCTTGACGGGATGCGCAATGTCTTGGACTGGGCTCCCTCGGGATGTGATACGTCCAAAACGTATCTATAATTTCTGCTTGCTCCATGCATGTTTTGTGTGATATTGCTAGGTTCTAGATACACTTTCATACACTTTTGATCATATTTGTACTAACCTATTAACTCAGTGCACCCCAGTGCCAATTCCTGTTTTCTGCTGTTTTTCTATTTCCGTTTTCCCCCATATAAAAAGTGCAGAAAAATTCCGGGAAAAATACAGGAAAAATCAGCGTACAGGAAGCTTCGCGAAGATCCCGAGTGGGGCCATAGCGGAGCCAGGGGGCCCAGGAGGCCACCCGACGCGGCCCCACCCCTGGCCGCGCCAGGGGGGCGCTTGGGGCCCTTGGTCCACCTCCGGCTACCCCCCCCCTTCACCTATTTATTCTCCGTCACGGGGAAACTCCGAAGACAGAACCCTATTTCGCAAACTCGCCTTTGTTCCGCCGCCGCCGCGCTTCCGAGATCGAGAGCACCAGAAGACCTCTTCCCGGCACCCTGCCGGAGGGAGGGCCGACCTCCGGGAGTCTCCTCTCCACCATGGATGCTCCCCGGATGTCTCATGAGTAGTTTTCCTTGGACCATGGGTCCGTGAACAGTAGCTATGTGATGTTCTCCTCCCCTCTTTGTTCTTCATGGTTTAGACCTCGTGAGCTACCCTACATGATCGAGGCGCTTTTGTAATCTTTCTGCTATTGCTATGCTGTGTTCTATGGGATCTGATGGATTATGAGATTATGTTCAGATTGTGATAGAGTAATATATTTGGTTTTTATCTCTTATATTTTTGTTCCTAAGTAATTCTTGCATGTTCTCCGTTGATGTTTATTTCTTTGGCCAAGTAGTAGGTAGTGACTCCAAGAGGGAACGTTATGCTCGATTGTAGGTTCATGCCCCCCGATGACACGCTTGAGTGAAAGAAACATGAGTCTAGGGGATGTGCTGTTGCCACAAGGGGGAAAACAACGGTGCTTGTAACCACGGTTGCAAGGATTGTTTACTTTGCGCAAAGTTCTTTTTAATGCAGTTGTCTGTTGCTTTGGGTTTACACTTTGGGTGGGGCTCGCAACTTAATACTAGCGAGATGTTCTGGATAGATATATCAAGGTGGATGATTAGTAGTAGATGCAGTTGGATTACGGTCTACTTATTTTGGCGTACTGCCCGTGCTTTTGAGCCTCTTCCTTTTTATTGTAGCATAGTTAGCATTGCAGTGCGTTCATAATCCTATCAATTTCCCTTCTGTAATTTGTTTATCTCACATAGAAGTTTTATCGTCTTTTCGGAGAGAGACATCACCAGTGAATATCACGTATCCCGTTCCATATCCTTATTACTGTTTCCACGCTATATTTACTTTCTTTCTTTTTACGTTCAGCTGCTATCATTATCCTTTGTGTTTTACCCTTTGTGAACAACAAGACCTGAGAGATTGACAACCTCTCTGAACTTCGTTGTGAACAAAGTTATCTTTGTCTGTGTGCAGGTCCACGTCATTTGCGCCGCTGACACCTACTTATCATCTCTGGAGTCCTACTGGAGACAAACCTTGGTATCTTCACTGAGGGAAACTTGCTGCTGCGCTACATCTCAACCTTTCACTTGGGGTAACCAACGAAGGGCGAGAAGCCATCAAGCAAATTTCTGGCGCCGTTGCCGGGGACTCCGAGTGCTAAGATAGGGGAGTTGCACACTACCCTTTACCTTTATTTTTTTAGTCTTGTTAGTTTACCTTTCAGTTTTTATCTTTGTGTCTTTTATCAAAAATTTACAAAAAAATCTGCCGCACTTGCTGCTACTATGGGTTCCACTTAAAACACCAAGTTGTGTGACTTCATTAGTCACAACAACCAAGACTTTATCTCCACTCCCATTGCCACACCTGCCACTTCAGCTACCTCTTATGAAATTATACCTGCTTTGCTAAACCTTGTTATGAGAGATCAATTCTCTGTTGCTGGAGATGATGCTGCTTTACAATTGAATAATTTTGTTGACTTATGTGATATGCAAAAGTATAAATAAGGAGAAGGTGATGTTGTTAAGCTCAAGCTCTTTCCTTTCTCTTTAAGGGGAGACGCTAAAATCTGGTTTCAATCTTTGCCTAGGAATGGCATAGATTCTTGGGATAAGTGCAAAGATGCTTTTATAGGGAAGTACTACCCACCTGCTAAAATTATCCAATTGAGGAGCAACATTATGAATTTTAAGCAATTGGATAATGAACACGTTGCCCAAGCTTGGGAACGAATGAAATCTCTTGTTAATAAATGCCCTACACATGGTTTGACTACCTGGATGGTTATCCAGACTTTTTATGCAGGCTTGAACTTTACCTCGCGGAACCTGTTAGATTCGGTCGCGGGAGGAACCTTTATGTCAACTACCCTTGGTGCTGCCACGAAGCTTCTCGATGAAATGATGACCAATTATTCCCAATGGCACACCGAACGCGCTCCAACAGGTAGGAAGGTAAATTCTGTCGAGGAAATTACTTCCCTCAATGAAAAGTTGACTTAATTATGTCTCTACTTACCAAGGAACCCTCTATTGATCCTTATGATGTCCCTTTAAATTCTTTGGTTGCTTAAGAACAAGTAGATGTGAACTTTATTGCTAGAAACAATTTCAACAACAATGCTTATAGGGGAAATTTTGTTAGCAATCCTAGACCGTTTCCATCCAACTATGGGAACAACAACATCTACCCTAGCAACAAAAACCCCTCCTCTGAATTAGAAATCATGCTTAGAGACTTTATCACTACCCAAAAAGCCTTCAACAAAAATTTAGAGGAGAAATTAGCTAAAATAGATAATCTCTCTTTGAAGGTAGAAAGCTTAGCCCTTGATATTGAGATGCTTAAAATTAGAACCTCTCCTCTTGAGGAGAATAAGGCCACTCCTATTAATGCTATCCAATTACAAATTAATGAAAATATTAGGATGTTGGCTAAACTTAAAGAAAGGTGGGCTAGAGAAAAAGAGGAAGAGGATAGAATTAAGAGCCTTCCTACACACCACACAGTTGCCACTATCCAAATTGTTGAGGACACCCAAACTATTAGCACCCAATGCACTCCTAGTCCCGTTGGACCTTTTAATGGTGATGCTAATACCTCAACCGAAGATAAAGAAACTCCTATGAACATAGAGGGTTTCAAACAAGTGATCCTAGATGACACTACTACCACCTTTGATAGTAGTGATATTGATTTTGATATTTGTACCCTCTCAGAAGTTATTAGCTTGTTACAAAAAATGTCTAGAGACCCCCACACTAGCACACTTAATCTTGCCTTCACGGAGCATATCACAAATGGTCTCATCAAAGCTAGGGAGGAGAATCTTAGAGTAGAATCCTCCATACCTAGGAAGCTAGATGATGGTTGAGACCCTATGATCAAAATTAAATTAAATAACTTCTCTTGCTATGCCTTATATGATGTTGGAGCTAGTACCTCCGTTATGCCCAAAAGAATATTTGATATGTTTGAATTGAAGCCCTTTGAGCCTTGTTCTTTTGGTGTTCGTCTTGTTGATTCCTCCATAAAGAAACCTTTGGGGAAGATCGACGATATTCTTATCATTGTCAATGACAACTATGTTCCCGTTGATTTTATTGTTATGGATATAGAGTGTGAACCTTTGTGTCCAATTATTTTGGGACGTCCTTTTCTTCGCACCGTTGGTGCGGTTATTCACATGAAAGAGGGGAATATAAAATTCCAATTCCCATTCAAAAAGGGGATGGAACACTTCCTTAGAAAGAAAATCAAGTTACCTTTTGAGTCCATTACACGGGCTAGTTATTCTCTTTCTCTTGATAAAACTTGATTCTTCTTTTGCATCATGCCTAGCTTAAAGGCATAAAAGAAAGCGCTTTCGGGAGGCAGCCCGCAACGAATTTAGGTTTTTCTTTTTTCTTTTGTTCTGTCTTGATGATTGTTACTACTGTAGCAACATCATTGTATCTTTATTTTTCAGCTTTGTGCCAAGTTATAGCCTCTTATGGCAAGGGAAGTAAAAGTTGTGACATGCTGTCCAGAAAACAGATTCTGTCCTCGTGACCAGAAAAGTTCCAGAGAAATCCCAGTTCATCTTTTTGAGCTGAAATTTTTACACAGTATGCTCTATACAATTACGAAACTTCTGTATGTTCTAAGTTTTTTGATTTGAGTTGCATAAGTACCCCTAAAAAATTCTTTACTCTCTGCTGTTCTGTTTTTCACAGATTCTGCCACGTTTTGTCTCTCCTAACTTTTGCAAACCTTAAGCTTGCTTTTCTTTGCAAATTTTTTTTGGAACTCTTGAGAAACAGTAGCTCTTCAAGATTATATTTATATCCAGTGGGGAAAAATTATTTATTAAGGGTACTAACCTCTCTAATCAGCTTATGATGAGTTATGTATGAAGGGAGTTTTCAAGTGTGCGATGGAAGATGATGAAAGAAGATCCAGGAGTGTCAAGCGCTCAAGCTTGGGGATGCCCCCATGCATTCCCAATAAATATTCAAGGATACTCAAGCATCTAAGCTTGGGGATGCCCCTATGCATCCCCTTCTCCATCAAGAATCATCAGTTCGTCCTTCGTCTCACTATATTTTTATCACTTCATGCGTTATGTGCTATGCTTGGAGCGTCTCGCTCTTAGGTTTTATTTTTTAGTTTTCTTTACCTTTTCTTGTTGTTCATAACAAGTTAGATCCCGTCTTACTTTGTGTGGGAGAGAAACACTCTCCACTTTCAAAATCTAGAACACATCATAGGATTTTTCCTGCTTATCTTTTTGCTGTTGTGTGTTCTTTATCTTTTCATAGCTACTACCATGTTTAGTTTTAGTCTTAGTTTGTCTTTAGCAACAGCCTTGGATTTTGTTTAGTTTGTTGCTGGAACTCTTTTTAGTTTTCATGTTTATCTTGTTAAAGAGAGTTGGTTGTTCCACTGAGTTGTGTCTTGTCTTGAAAGTAGGTAATTGAGGTTGCTATTTAATTTTAGTAAGTAACTTGCAATGGTTTTGAGGTATTGATGTGAGTAATGTTTGAACTTTTGGTGTCAAGAGCTCTAGCCTATTAGTGATAGGTGTCGTATTTTGGGAAATCCGTGTGTATTTTGAAAACCTACAAAACTAGTTGAGAACTCTAGCTACTAGATGGATCACTAATCTTTGGAGGGATCGAATATCAGAGAACACTCACGTACCATGAGTCGAGGATGCGCAAGGATAACCAAACCCCCATACACTACTCCTCGGGGTACTTGTCTCTTTGTGAACCTCCTTATTAGATTGAGAGTTACCTATAATAAGTGCATGAGTTCTTCGGACTAATGTAAGTATTGAAAGTTGACACTTCCACCTTCCCATATTTTGCTAGCCTCTCCCGTGCCATGCATTGCCTTCTTCTCACTCCGAGAGTTGGTGTCCACCTTCGCCGGTACATCCAAACCCTTGGCATGATACGCTCTGTCATCATAAACCTCCTTATATCTTTCCTCAAAACAGCCACCATACCTACCTATCAAGGCATTTCCATAGCCTTTCCGAGTTATATTGCCATGCAACATCCACCTCTTCATGACTTGATCTCCATGTCATTCATGTTCCTGCTACACTGGCAGCGACATACATTGCATACATCATGACAGTTACATCTTCTTTATGATTTTGAGTACCTTGTAAAGTGTGAAAGATCTCCTTTACCTTATTGTAAAATAGAGTGTTGCCCTTAAGTGAGGAAAAGATCCCAAAGTGGACACAATAAAAGATCCCAAAGAGGAAAAATGAGAGTTCAATAGAAAGAGCCATTGAGGCCACAAAAAAATACAGAAAAATAGAAAAAATAAAAAATAAATAAAAAGAGAGAAAGGGGCAACACTACTATCCTTTTGAGAGATCCACACTAGTACTCCCTTTATATCCTTGTACTCCATAGAGATGATCATTATGCATATACCTATGTGGGGACCTTCACACTATAGAACTTGGCTTGCATATTCCAAGGATGAGCCTCCTCAAACGAGCTCTAGGTCTTCATGAGCGAGCAAGTTAGATGATCCCCCACTAGTTCCATTGGAGAGCTTCTTAGCTCATATGTGCATCCGTTGCATGGCAATCCCTACTCCTCACATCATATCTATCATTTGGCATCTCTTGCCTATGATTGTCCTCATTGATGTGAGCCTTTCTCATCCTTTTTGTCTTCCTCCTCCGTACTTCTCTCTTTGCCATCCTAAGTGTCAACTCTCGTGCTTACGCTCATCCATTGCATGAGTGCTCAAAATATCGAAAAGGAGTGGATCAAATAGACTTGTACCTGGCTAGTGGTCTGGGGATGAGTCAAGATAAGATTCCAAAGAGGACCAAGTGTGAAACTTTAGTAGATTGAGTTCTCAACACAAAAATACTTTTTCTCGTATTCCCTATCCCCCTTCTTGCACGCAAACACCATTTGGTGACATTCGAGTCACGGACAGCGAGAGCTCTTGCACCTAATGTTCTTTTGTTACTTGTTTCAATGCTAATATAGACTCTTGCATATTATGACTTGAATTGAATCTCTAACCTTGATTGCTTTACTTTTCTAAGTTCGTTTATGGTTGCTAGCATGTCACCACAGAAATTATGCCGTTATCATTTACCTACTCGAGGACGAGCAAGAATTAAGCTTGGGGATGTTGATACGTCCAAAACGTATTTATAATTTCTGCTTGCTCCATGCATGTTTTGTGTGATATTGCTAGGTTCTAGATACACTTTCATACACTTTTGATCATATTTGGACTAACCTATTAACTCAGTGCACCCCAGTGCTAGTTCCTGTTTTCTGCTGTTTTTCTATTTCAGTTTTCCCCCATATAAAAAGTGCAAGAAAAATTGTAGCACCCTCACTGTCAGTGAACAGTAATCAGGGTTACTGTTCATCTCTACTGTTCAAAACTTTTGTTTGATCAACTGGTTCAGTTCAAATTCAAATTCTCCTTTGATATTGTTGCAAGCAAATATGAACCATGGACCTTGATCATCATTGGCCAAATAAAGTCCAAGCCATTTGAATCAAAATTAAAACAAACCCTAAAATGCCTTTTGATGAATATTAAAAATATGGTGACAATAAAATCTTTCCCAAAAATCTTGGAACCACTTTTATAAAATCCCAAATAATAATTGGACCATGCCAATGTGGTCTTGAGTATTTATAGTCCTATGGAAAATTCCAAACATTTCAAACAGTAGCCAAAACAGGGGCATTTAATACCTTTTTAATAAAACAAAAATGCAAAAGAATTTATAACACTCCAAATCTTTTTGTGGCATCTCAATATTGTGCTACACTAATTATGGACTATGTTACGTATTTTACAAAAATATGGAAGCAACTAACATAAATATAAACAGAAAAGAGTTAAAAGAAAAAGGCCTGCTGGCCAGTGCACTAAGTGCACAGTGCGGCCCGTGCAACCCACCTGGCCCAGCACGGTCGTCCCCCTCCTCACTGTTCCCCTCCCCTGTGCGTGGCGCCATGGCAGAGGTGCTCGACGCGATGCACCGCGCGATGGCTGCCACCGCGCTGCTACAGGACCCTCCTCGCCGTGATGTACTCCCCCTTCGACGCCCTGGCGAAACCCTAGCCCTTTTCCCCCTCTCCTCGCGCCGCTCTCGTCGGGGAGAGTTTCTCCCGAGCCATCGCCGGCCGCCGTCGTGCCCACGCGCGGCCACTGACCACCATAGCCCGAGCCACCTTGTCCGTCCACCTCCTCTTCGTCGTCCTCATCATCACGCAGAAGGAATCGAACAGTGGAGCCCGTCAGCGACGACTACGCTGTCGTTCCCCTCCGGCGCCGCCGCGACATCGCCGTCAAATTGCTGCGTCGTCGAGCCCTCCCCGAGCCCACTCTAAACGGCTACGCCCCCACCATGAGCCCCTTCATCGTAGTCGTGTCTCCCCTAGCCATCCCCGTCGCCGTAGCTCATCACGCCATTGGAGTCGAGCTCCGTCGCCGCCGTGCTTCGCGTCGCCGCGGCCCCAGTGCGCGCGTTTTGCACCCGTGCGTGTCATTGCACTCCATGAGCACCTAGGGATCGAACGCATCAAAGAACCGGCGGGATTGCGCTTCGAAACGTCGTCGTCGTCTTCGCCTTGGTCGCCACCGCCGCTGCGCACGTCGCCGTCGTCGTTCCGGTGGGATTCCGGTGAATCCCACCCCACCAGTGGACGCGGCTCGCCTCCGGCTAACCGTAGAGCTCATCGGCGCGGGGGATGGTGGCCCCTAGCGAGCGCTAGGTCGCCGGCCAGGTCACGGCTCACCGCCGGCAGGTTCAGCTCGTGGCAGGTGTCTCTGACGCGCGGGCCCCAGCCGTTTTTAAATTAGCGCTAATGGACTATTAGGACTAATCCTCTGTTAGAAGCTCACTGTTAAAGTTAATAAACCGCCCTGTGTCTATTACACGTGGGCCCAAGGCCTTGGATTATAAATAAGCTGACTATTAGCTGGGCCAGTGTCAATGACAGGTGGGCCAGCCCGTGTTTATAAATCCCTGGGATAATAAAAACTGTATGATTAATCTTTCTATCACTTACATGTGGGTCCAGGGGCATTTTAAATTGAATTATTTGAATTATTAATAAACAGGGGCTGACATGTGGGTCCCACATGTCAGCACTGTTCTGGATAATGTTATTAAAAATAATAAAAGAAATTATTAAAAGGGATTTTTAATGTTTTAAAAATTGATTAAACTTATAAAATCAATATCTTTTAATCCGTATATCGGATCGAAAAACTTTATACATGAAAATTGATCAGAAAATTATAACGAATACGGATACGCTATCCGTATGTCTACCCCACCCCCCTAACACACCGATCATCGACATTCCCCCCTCCGGTCTGTCTGTCGATAATTCCCGGTGCCGGTAAACACCTGTCGGATGAATTTATTCCGAACACGAAAGTTGTCCGGAATGGTTCAACTAACACGGATACACCCCCCCCCTTATCTTTGTCCGGTACCCACGACACCTCCGGCATGAACCGTTCCCCCTCCGTACACCCTGTCCGGTAATCACCCGGAGCTGGCAGTTCATCCCCGGATGAATTCCCGCTCCGAGCAACGTACATTGCACTGTGTTAGAACACCGTTAACATTGCATACGCCATGCTATTCATCTGTTTGTTTATGCTTGCTTTGTATTTACTGTTTCACCCCCCCTTTATTCTCCGGTAGACCCCGCTCCTACCACCGACTACACCGCTGTCGGGTACTACTACTTCGTCGACTACCCTGCCCCTACCGTCGAGCTTCCAGGCAAGCAAAGCCATTCTCTTCCCCAGATATCGCCTACCTTTTCCGTACTTTCTTGCACTAGGTACGGAACAAAGAAGACACCGCCAAAGGCCCCTATCTGGGTTATGCCTAGTCATCTCAAGTGTGAGCTATCAAGGAGTAATCCTTGTACTCCACTCGAGGCTGACTTTGTCTTGCCGCCATAGGGTCCTGAACAGCGGTTGTCCTTAAGGTAAGAAGTCGGGCGACCCAACGGTGCCCGCGAGCGGTATATTGTCGGGAACGACAGGGAGGGTACGACCGACGTTACTGGCGTTCTTGGCCCCTTCTCGTATCTCGTGAGAGTTACCAAACCACGCAAAAGTCGAGCTCTACCAAGAGCACACGCGAGACAAGGTAAGGAGACGGTTCACCTTGTCGGTAACCGCGCACTTTGACGGGACGACAGGGCAGGCCCCGACGTTACCGGTGGGCCTTGTTGCTGTTCGTTGTCCGTTGTGTTGTTAGTCAGACAGCGATAACGGTTGTCTGCGAGATAATATTAAAATGCTAAATGGTTCGGCGGATGACTTGAGAGACCCGTTGGTCTGTACGCACTACCTACACGTGGGATTACGGTGTGGGCCCTCCGCGTCGTAGTTTGTCCGAAAGCTCTTCAGACGTCAGCAGTACCACGGGCTGATAGCCGGGAAGAGGTCTTGTCTTATTTGCTGCAGCGGGTGTGTTTGGATTTGCTTTTGCTTCACCGGCCAGTCTCGTACCGTGCAGGAGCGTGCAAGGGTGAGGGACCTAGACCCCTTGGCACATAGGATATAGTCCGGCGGATGGCCTCTCTGCTGAGCCTAGGATGGGCTGCGTCGTGTCGGATAGCCTCGGTGGGGCGTTCCCTAACAAGGTTCACGCCACCCTGGAGATCCGAGCGTGCAGGCTGAACAGTAGTGCACCCCTGCAGGGAGTTTAATCTATTCGAATAGACGTGTCCACGGTAACATGACGCTTTATGCTGAAGCTGGATCTTACCACTAGAAACTATTATTATTAAACTGTATGGTTCCGGGTTTTCTTCCTCGCATGGGAGTCGAGGAGGGGAACTCAGAGGCATTATTATTATTAATCATTACAACTTATATTATTCAATGTTGCAGCAACTTCTGCTTCATTGTTACTTTATTGCTTTATATGAACTGTTGGCTGTTTCTCTTCTCATGCTGCAAGACAACGTCGGAAGATGCTAGTCTTCGTTAGGCCTAGCTCCTTACCCTTATTCTGGTTTCTATCTTGCAGTCCACTATATATACAGCCTCCTTTTTCCGTTGATACAAATGCATAATGCTTAGTAGCGGACGTAAGACTCGCGGGTATACTAGATACTCACCTTTGCTTTATTTCCCCTTTTATGTTTTTCCTGATCGGCCGCTGCAGTCGACGTTGGAGCCCAGGAGCAGGAGTACCCCGGAGGCGGATACTACTACGTCGAGACCCCCGCTGACCAGGAACAAGAGTAGTTTTGGAGGCTCCCAGGCAGGAGGCCTTGCCTTTTCGATCTGTATCTCTGTTGTTATTTGTGCTAGCCTTATTAAGGCAAAACTTGACTAACTATGTCTGTACTCAGATATTATGGTTTGTATAACTTATGTATTCGGGTCCGCGTGACCCCCTTTATTGTAACATATTGGTTTATCCTTTTGAGTTTAGTGTAGTGCTGTGATATTCTCACCGTGGCACCCTAATCTCAGCCGTGTACCCTGCGTGTATGATTACTGTACACGGATTGATTTTGGGGGCGTCACAAGTTGGTATCAGAGCCGACTGCCTGTAGGAAGCCACCCCACCACTACCTGGTCGAAGTTGAGTCTAGAGTTTGAAAAACTTTTTTCTAACTTAATGTTTGGCTTACGGGCCCACATCGATGTCACAACGTGTGATATCTATGGTATTAGGATCCTTTTCTCCTTACCTATGCTCTGGGAATCTCCTCTCTTATCCTTGCTGGTAAGTTTTACAAACTCTGACATTAGGATCACGTTCTCTTGATTCCATCCGGCGTTTTGGTGCTTCCCCATTGATTGAGTCGTGTTGCAGGAGTTCTACCCCAGGTCCCGGACCGCAGATCCCATTCTCATTCTGGGCAGGCCGCGCGTCCTCTGGCATTAACTCCTGTGGCCAACAGTTTTCTTGCGGCTTGATTGACATAGTGGAATCTATGTCGCGTCGTGTAATCCTTACCGCGGTCTGCGCGCCGCCTAGTGTGTCCTTTTTCCTTAATTTCTACGATGTTACGCTGCCCGATTTTCGATTGATTCTATGTGTGGATGTGTATGTCTTATTTGACTACTCCTATATATATCCGCGCCTCCTCTTGTTGTCGCTTTACCTATTACTCGTTTCCGGCATCTCGTTCAAATGTTCATCGCTGAAATACCCCTGTTAAATTCTAGCAGGATGGCTGGTCGTGGTGCTCGTGGTCGTGGTCGTGGTGCCAACGATCCACCTCCGCCGCCGGACTACATGGCCGCGATGATGCAGCAGTTTCAGATGAACCATGTGTTTATGCAAGGAGTCATAGATCAGCTCCAGAACCAGAATCAGAACTAGAACCAGCACCAGAACCAACCGCCTGTGGTTACTCTGCGGGATTTCATGCGCCTCAATCCCCCTCTCTTCCACCAACCGGAACAACCGCTGGATGCTGATGATTGGCTTCGTGACATCACTCGTCAGCTGGAATTCGCTAATGTGAGCGCTGCTGATTATGTCAACTTCGCGTCCTATTTCCTGCGTGGTCCCGCTGCTCAGTGGTGGGATACTTACAAGGGCTCGCTAGCTGAAGGGACTGTCGTCACCTGGAATGACTTCAAGACTGCCTTCCTTGTTCGTTATGTCCCCCAGGCGATTATGAACCGTATGAAGGCCGAGTTCCGCAACCTCGTTCAGGGAAACAAAACTGTCGAGGCATACCAGAGGGAATTCCTCCGCCTCTCCCGCTATGCTGCAAGTGACCTCCCCAATGATGCAACTAGGCAAGAGAAGTTCCGTGATGGGCTCAACTCAGATCTCCAGCTTGCACTGGCTTTGCACGCCTTCCCCGACTTCGCCACCATGGTGAACCAGACTATCACTCTTGAGACCGCTCAGCTTAAGTTCGATGGTTCGCCGAAGCGCCCCCGTGATGCTGGCTCATCTTCGGGGACAGCACAGAAGCAACTCGTTTGGCTTCCACACACTCTTATGCGTCCAACTGCCCCTGCACCAAGGCCTTCGTATGTTGCACCTCGTCTGCCTCCGCCCCCGCCGAGACAGCCGAAGACTGAGACTGCACCTCTCCGTCCTCAAGATGGCCTGTGTTTCAAGTGCCGTCAGCCAGGCCATATTTCTAGAGACTGCACTCAGCGACAAAATCAACTGGTAGTTCACCCTGCTAGCCGCGGAAATGGTCGTGGCAACAATGGGACTCTCAACTATAATACTGGGTCAAATCCTCATGCTCGTGGTCATGCTTACAACATTGATGTTGAAGCATCTCAGGAACAGCCCGCTACTGTGATGGGTACACTCCTCGTTAACTCAATACCTGCTACTGTTTTATTTGATACAGGAGCATCGCATTCATTTATGTCTGGAGCATTTGCATCTAAGCATGGCATATTCCACGAAAATATGCGCACCCCTTGGCCGTTAAAACACCCGGCAGCATGTGTCACGTCGACATGCTAGCACCTAACATCACCGTCGAGATCGAAAGGATTGAGTTCCTTGTCTCCCCACATATTCTGAAAACATCCACTATTGACCTTATCTTGGGTATGGATTGGCTGAAAGCCCACGATGCCGCACTTTATTGTGGCACCAAGCTCATCCGACTTTTTCATCCTTCTGGCGCGATTGTGAGTCACACTGGCATTGTGTCGATGAATGCCGAAGCTCGTATATATGCTCTGAATGCCTTGAATGTCGCACCTCTCGAAGGGATTGAGAAAGTCCCAATCGTTTGTGATTTTACCGAAGTATTCGCAGAAGAACTGCCGGGGATACCCCCGATCAGAGAAGTTGAATTCGTCATCGACTTGAAGCCTGGCACCGTCCCTATTGCCAAGCGCCCGTATAAGATGCCACCTCACCACCTCCTGGAATTGAAGAAGGAGATCGACACGGCCCTCGAGAAAGGCTTCATCCGTCCTAGTTCCTCTGCTTGGGGAGCACCTTCGCTCTTTGTCAAGAAGAGTGATGGCACGAACCGTTTGGTCCAAGATTACCGACCTATCAACCAGGCCACGATACAGAACAAGTACCCCCTCCCTCGGATCAATGATCTTTATGATCAACTTGCTGGATCCATGGTGTTTTCAAAACTCGACTTAAGGTTGGGTTACCACCAAATCCGGGTCCGTGATGAGGACATCCCGAAGACTGCATTCATTACTCGCTATGGTTCATACGAGTACACTGTCATGTCATTTGGCTTGACCAATGCACCAGCCACCTTCTCCAGATTGATGAACTATATATTCATGGAATACCTCGACAAGTTCGTCGTGGTTTATCTGGATGATATATTGATTTACTCCAAGACCGATGCAGAACATGCTGAACATCTTCGTCTTATACTGGAAAAGCTTCGAGAACACAAACTCTATGCTAAGTATTCTAAGTGTGAGTTCTGGCTTCCCGAAGTAACCTACCTTGGTCATGTGATTTCCAAGGATGGCGTTGCCGTCAACCCCGAACGTATCCAGGCTATTCTTGATTGGACTCCGCCCAGGACTTTCAAGCAAGTCCGAAGTTTCCTCGGCCTTCCCAGCTATTGCCGCCGTTTTGTTGAGAATTTCTCCAAGATTGCCAAACCTCTGACTAATCTGCTTCACAAAGGCGTCAAGTTTGAGTGGGCTGATAAATGTCAAGAAAGTCTTCAAGCTCTGAAGGACAATCTCACTTCACCCCCGGTGCTTGCTCCTCCTGATACTCAGAAGGACTTCGTGATTTATTGTGACGCGTCTCTTCAAGGATTAGGCTGTGTCCTAATGCAAGAGCGCAAAGTGATTGCTTATGGCTCTCGTCAGTTGCGTGCTCACGAAGATAAGTATCCAACTCATGATCTCGAATTGGCAGCAGTAATTTATGCATTGAAGCTGTGGCGACATTACCTCGTCGGAAATCGTTGCGAGATCTTCACAGACCACCAAAGCCTGAAGTACCTGTTTACGCAACCCGACCTGAATCTCCGCCAATAGAGATGGCTCGAGACAATAGCCGACTACAACATGGGAATTTATTACACCCCTGGCAAAGCTAATGTGGTGGCCGATGCCTTAAGCCGCAAAGCCTATTGTAGTGAACTTGAAGTTCAAGTGCAACAACCACGTCTGTATGCAGAACTCCGCAAGCTGAACATCGAAATTGTTCCGCAGGGATATGTGAACTCCCTGGTGGTCCAACCAGACCTCGACACCCGCATCAAGACGGTACAACATTATGACTCTGACATTTGGAAGATTAAGCATCGTGTCGCCAGCGGAGAACCCTCATTCTTCACTATTGATGGAAATGATGATAATGCGGTGTACTTCAAGGGTCGTTTAGTGGTTCCGGTAGCCAAGGCCAACCTGAATTACGCCTCTGATGTCATGAAAGAAGCTCATGATAGACCTTTGTCGATTCACCCTGGTAGTACCAAGATGTACCAAGACATTCGTCAGTGGTACTGGTGGTCCAACATGAAACAAGACATTGCTCGTTATGTTGATGAGTGTGACGTTTGCCGTCGCGTGAAAGCCGAACATCAAAGACCTGCTGGAACTCTGCAACCACTCTCTATTCCTGAATGGAAATGGGACAAGATTGAAATGGACTTCGTCACCGGATTTCCCCGATCACAGAAAGGTCATGATGCCATCTTTGTCGTCATCGACCGATTCTCCAAAGTTGCCCATTTTCTGCCAGTCAAGGAGACGATCTCTGCTAGTCAGTTAGCAGACTTATATGTTTCCAGAATTGTTTCCCTCCACGATATTCCGTTGGAGATCAGTTCAGACCGTGGCAGCATTTTGACCTCGAAGTTCTGGGATAGTTTCCAAGAAGCTATGGGAACTCACCTAAATTTCAGCACGGCTTATCACCCCCAGTCGCAAGGACAAGTCGAACGAGTCAACCAAGTGCTCGAAGAGATGCTCCGAGCTTGTGTCATCTCATTCGGTAAGAAATGGGAGGAATCTCTTCCATTTGCTGAATTCTCGTACAACAATAGCTATCAGGCTAGTTTGAAGATGGCACCCTTTGAAGTTCTCTATGGACGTAAGTGTCAAACCCCTCTGAATTGGTCAGAAACTGGAGAAAGAGCTCTCATTGGTCCGGACATTATTCAGCATGCCGAAGATCAGGTTCGCGTTATTCGTGAACACTTGAAAGCTGCTCAGTCCCGTCAGAAGAGCAACTATGATGGCAAGCACAAGGAAATGGTCTATCAACCTGGCGAATACGCGTACCTCCCTGTCACTCCGATGAGAGGCACTCATCGTTTCGGAATCAAAGGCAAGTTAGCTCCTCGCTACATTGGCCCGTTCCGTATTCTTTCCCGGAGTGGACCAGTGGCATATCGATTGGAATTGCCGGCAAACCTCTCTCAAGTCCACGATGTATTCCACGTGTCGCAACTCCGACGCTGCTTTAAGGACCCTATTCGCGAAGTGGAACATGATATGATCGAGCTGCAACAGGACTTGACTTATCAAGAACATCCAAGCCGCATTCTCGATCAGTCTGAACGCAAGTCCCGCAACAAGACAACGAAGTTTCTCAAAGTTCAGTAGTCGAATCATTCTGAGGATGAAGCCACTTGGGAACGCGAAGATCGTCTTCGTGAGGAATACCCCGATCTTTTCCCCTCTACCACCTAAATTCTCGGGACGAGAATTCTTGTAGTGGGGGAGATTTGTAACACCCTCACTGTCAGTGAACAGTAATCAGGGTTACTGTTCATCTCTACTGTTCAAAACTTTTGTTTGATCAACTTGTTCATTTCAAATTCAAATTCTCCTTTGATATTGTTGCAAGCAAATATGAACCATGGACCTTGATCATCATTGGCCAACTAAAGTCCAAGCCATTTGAATCAAAATTAAAACAAACCCTAAAATGCATTTTGATGAATATTAAAAATATGGTGACAATAAAATCTTTCCCAAAAATCTTGGAACCACTTTTATAAAATCCCAAATAATCATTGGACCATGCCAATGTGGTCTTGAGTATTTATAGTGCTATGGAAAATTCCAAACATTTCAAACAGTAGCCAAAACAGGGGCATTTAATACCTTTTTAATAAAACAAAAATGCAAAAGAATTTATAACACTCCAAATCTTTTTGTGGCATCTCAATATTGTGCTACACTAATTATGGACTATCTTACATATTTTACAAAAATATGGAAGCAACTAAAATAAATATAAACAGAAAAGAACAGGATGCAGAAAAGAGTTAAAAGAAAAAGGCCTGCTGGCCAGTGCACTAAGTGCACAGTGCGGCCCGTGCAGCCCACCTGGCCCAGCACGGTCGTCCCCCTCCTCACTGTTCCCCTCCCCTGTGCGTGGCACCATGGCAGAGGTGCTCGACGCGATGCACCGCGCGATGGCTGCCACCGCGCTGCTACAGGACCCTCCTCGCCGTGATGTACTCCCCCTTCGACGCCCTGGCGAAACCCTAGCCCTTTTCCCCCTCTCCTCGCGCCGCTCTCGTCGGGGAGAGTTTCTCCCGAGCCATCGCCGGCCGCCGTCGTGCCCACGCGCGGCCACTGACAACCATAGCCCGAGCCACCGTGTCCGTCCACCTCCTCGTTGTCGTCCTCATCATCACGCAGAAGGAATCGAACAGTGGAGCCCGGCAGCGACGACTACGCCGCCGTTCCCCTCCGGCGCCGCCGCGACATCGCCGTCAAATTGCTGCGTCGTAGAGCCCTCCCCGAGCCCACTCTAAACGGCTACGCCCCCACGGTGAGCCCCTTCATCGTAGCCGTGTCTCCCCTAGCCCTCCCCGTCGCCGTAGCTCGTCACGCCATTGGAGCCGAGCTCCATCGCCGCCGTGCTTCGCGTCGCCGCGGCCCCAGTGCGCGTGTTTTGCACCCGTGCGTGTCATTGCGCTCCATGAGCACCTAGGGATCGAACGCATCAAAGAACCGGCGGGATTGCGCTTCGAAACTTCGTCGTCGTCTTCGCCTTGGTCTCCGCCGACGCCGCGCACGTCGCCGTCGTTGTTCCGGTGGGATTCCGGTGAATCCCACCCCACCAGTGGACGCGGCTCGCCTCCGGCTAACCGTAGAGCTCATCGGCGCGCGGGATGGTGGCCCCTAGCGAGCGCTAGGTCGCCGACCAGGTCACGGCTCGCCGCCGGCGAGTTCAGCTCGTGGCAGGTGTCTCTGACGCGCGGGCCCCAGCCGTTTTTAAATTAGCGCTAATGGACTATTAGGACTAATCCGCTGTTAGAAGCTCACTGTTAAAGTTAATAAACCGCCCTGTGTCTATTACACGTGGGCCCAAGGCCTTGGATTATAAATAAGCTGACTATTAGCTGGGCCAGTGTCAATGACAGGTGGGCCAGCCCCTGTTAATAAATCCCTGGGATAATAAAAGCTGTATGATTAATCTTTCTGTCACTTACATGTGGGTCCAGGGGCATTTTAAATTGAATTATTTGAATTACTAATAAACAGGGGCTGACATGTGGGTCCCACATGTCAGCACTGTTCTGGATAATGTTATTAAAAATAATAAAAGAAATTATTAAAAGGGATTTTTAATGTTTTAAAAATTGATTAAACTTATAAAATCAATATCTTTTAATCCGTATATCGGATCAAAAACTTTATACATGAAAATTGATCAGAAAATTATAACGAATACGGATACGCTATCCGTATGTCTACCCCACCCCCCTAACACACCGATCATCGACATTCCCCCCTCCGGGCTGTCTGTCGATAATTCCCGGTGCCGGTAAAAACCTGTCGGATGATTTTATTCCGAACACGCAAGTTGTCCGGAATGGTTCAACTAACACGGATACACCCCCGTTATGTTTGTCCGGTACCCACGACACCTCCGGCATGGACCCTTCCCCCTCCGGACACCCTGTCCGGTAATCACCCGGAGATGGCAGTTCATCCCCGGATGAATTCCCGCTCCGAGCAACGTACATTCCACTGCGTTAGACCCCGCTTGTTATGCTTGCTTTGTATTTACTGTTTCTCCCCCCCCTTTATTCTCCGGTAGACCCCGCTGCTACCACCGACTACACCGCTGCCGGGTACGACTACTTCTTCGACGACCCTGCCCCTACCGTCGAGCTTCCAGGCAAGCAGAGCCATTATCTTCCCCAGATATCGCCTACCTTTTCCGTACTTTCTTGCACTAGGCATTGTTACTGCTGCTGCTACGATTACAATCCTATTCAATTGCATAGCCTGCTTTTGTCGCCCCTTGATGTACCTTTCTTATCCTATGCTGCCTATTATAATTATGCATATATTCAGCAGTGAACCCTGCGCATTGTTAGCTAGGACTAGATAGCGGGTCGTGATCACTCAGGGGGGGTGAACACGGATACAATATATACAACTGCACAGGTACGGAACAAAGCAGACACCGCCAAAGGCCCCTATCTGGGTTATGCCTAGTCACCTCAAGTGTGAGCTATCAAGGAGTAATCCTTGTACTCCACTCGAGGCTGACTTTGTCTTGCCGCCATAGGGTCCTGAACAGCGGTTGTCCTTAAGGTAAGATGTCGGGCGACCCAACGGTGCCCGCGAGCGGTATATTGTCGGGAACAACAGGGAGGGTACGGCCGACGTTACTGGCATGCTTGGCCCCTTCTCATATCTCGCGAGAGTTACCAAACCACGCAAAAGTCGAGCTCTACCAAGAGCACACGCGAGACAAGGAAAGGAGACGGTTCAACTTGTCGGTAACCGCGCGCTTTGACGGGACGACGGGGCAGGCCCCGACGTTACCGGTGGGCCTTGTTGTTGTTCGTTGTCCGTTGTGTTCTTAGTCAGACAGCGATAACGGTTGTCTGCGAGATAATATTAAAATGCTAAATGGTTCGGCGGATGACTTGAGAGACTCGTTGGTCTGTACGCACTACCTACACGTGGGATTACGGTGTGGGCCCTCCGCGTCGTAGTTTGTCCGAAAGCTCTTCAGACGTCAGCAGTACCATGGGCTGATAGCCGGGAAGCGGTCTTGTCTTATTTGCTGCAGCAGGTGTGTTTGGATTTGCTTTTGCTTCACCAGCCAGTCTCGTACCGTGCAGGAGCTTGCAAGGATGAGGGACCTAGACCCCTTGGCGCATAGGATATAGTCCGGCAGATGGCCTCTCTGCTGAGCCTAGGATGGGCTGCGTCGTGTCGGATAGCCTCGGTGGGGCGTTCCCTAACAAGGTTCACGCCACCCTGGAGATCTGAGCGTGCAGGTTGAACAGTAGTGCACCCCTGCAGGGAGTTTAATCTATTCGAATAGTCGTGTCCACGGTAACAGGACGCTTTATGCTGAAGCTGGATCTTACCACTAGAAACTATTACTATTAAACTGTATGGTTCCGGGTTTTCTTCCTCGCATGGGAGTCGAGGAGGGGAACTCAGAGGCATTATTATTATTAATCATTACAACTTATATTATTCCATGTTGCAGCAACTTCTGCTTCATTGTTACTTTATTGCTTTAGATGAACTGTTGGCTGTTTCTCTTCTCATGCTGCAAGACAACGTCGGAAGATGCTAGTCTTCGTTTGGCCTAGCTCCTTACCCTTATTCTGGTTTCTATCTTGCAGTCCACTATATATACAGCCTCCTTTACCCTCCGTTGGACGTAAGACTCGCGGGTATACTAGATACTCACCTTTGCTTTATTTCCCCTTTTATGTTTTTCCTGATCGGCCGCTGCAGTCGACGTTGGAGCCCAGGAGCAGGAGTACCCCGGAGGCGGATACTACTACGTCGTGACCCCCGCTGACCAGGACCAGGTGTAGTTTCGGAGGCTCCCAGGCAGGAGGCCTTTCCTTTTCGATCTATATCTCTGATGTTATTTGTGCTAGCCTTCTTAAGGCAAAACTTGACTAACTATGTCTGTACTCAGATATTATGGTTTGTATAACTTATGTATTCGGGTCCGCGTGACCCCCTTTATTGTAACATATTGGTTTATCCTTTTGTGTTTAGTGTTGTGCTGTGATATTCTCACCGTGGCACCCTAATCTCAGCCGTGTACCCTGCGTGTATGATTACTGTACACGGATTGATTTTGGGGGCGTCACAAAAATTCCGGGAAAAATACAGGAAAATCAGCGTACAAGAAGCTTCGCCAAGAGCCCGAGTTGGGCCAGAGGGGAGAAAGGGGGCCCAGGCGGCCACCCGGCGCGGCCCCACCCCTGGCCGCTCCAGGGGGGCGCCTAGGGCCCCTAGTCCACCTCCGGCTGCCCCCTTCGCCTATTTATTCTCCGTCACGGGGAAACTCCGAAGACAGAACCCTATTTCGCAAACTCGCCTCTGTTCCTCCGCCGCCGCGCTTCCGAGATCGGGAGCACCAGAAGACCTCTTCCCGGCACCCTGCCAGAGGGAGGGCCGACCTCCGGGAGTCTCCTCTCCACCATGGATGCTCCCCGGATGTCTCGTGAGTAGTTTTCCTTGGACCATGGGTCCGTGATCAGTAGCTATGTGATGTTCTCCTCCCCTCTTTGTTCTTCATGGTTTAGACCTCGTGAGCTGCCCTACATGATCGAGGCACTTTTGTAATCTTTCTGCTATTGCTATGCTGAGTTTGATGGGATCTGATGGATTATGAGATTATGTTCAGATTGTGATAGAGTAATATATTTGGTTTTTATCTCTTATATTTTTGTTCCTATGTAATTCTTGCATGTTCTCCGTTGCTGTTTATTGCTTTGGCCAAGTAGTAGGTAGTGACTCCAAGAGAGAACGTTATGCTCGACCGTGGGTTCATGCCCACCGATGACACGCTTGAGTGACAGAAACATGAGTCTAGGGGATGTGCTGTTGCCACAAGGGGGAAAACAACGGTGCTTGTAACCGCGGTTGCAACGATTGTTTACTTTACGCAAAGTTCTTTTTAATACAGTTGTCTGTTGCTTTGGGTTTACACTTTGGGTGGGTCTCGAAACTTAATACCAGCGAGATGTTCTCGATAGATATCTCAAGGTGGATGATTAGTAGTAGATGCAGTTGGATTACGGTGTACTTATTTTGGCGTACTGCCCGTGCTTTTGAGCCTCTTCTTTTCTTTTGTAGCATAGTTAGCATTGCGGTGCTTTCATAATCCTGTCAATTGCCCTTCTGTAATTTGTTTACCTCGCATAGCAGTTTTATCGTGTTTTGGGAAAATCACGTATCCCGGTCCATATCCTTATAACTGTTTCCACGCTATATTTACTTTCCTGCTTTTTACTTTCAGTTGCTATCATTATCCTTTGTGTTTTACCCTTTGGACAACAAGACCGGAGAGATTGACAACTTCTCTGAACTTCGTTGGCGACAAAGTTATCTGTGTCTGTGTGCAGGTCCACGTCAGTTGCGCCACTGACACCTACTTATCATCTTTGGAGTCCTACTGGAGACAAACCTTGGTATCTTCACTGAGGGAAACTTGCTGCTGCGCTACATCTCAACCTTCCACTTGGGGTAACCAAAGAAGGGCGAGAAGCCATCAGGATGGCACTGGGAGGTGGTTTCCGGGGTGCGTCCCTAAGCGAGGAATCCGGGTCTTGTCGTTGACCCGGATCTTCTTTGGTGGCGGTCGCGTGGGCCACAGTCGGTGCGGAGGGAGACGGCCCCCGAGGAAGTTATACGCCGACGTATCAGGGAGGAGGAGGGCCACGTCCGTCGCTACATGGCGGCGTTGGATGCCGGGTACTACAGTTTATGGCAGGTGCTTCAGGGATCTCACCCTAGCTAAGAGGGGGTGATGGTTCCTTCTCTTTGGGTGTCCACCGCCAGCCGGAGCCGACGTCGTTTACTGTTTTAGTTAGTGATATGTTATATATATATATATGTACTAGCTCTAGTGATCGACATATATATTAGTGTTGCATATATGTGAACTGGATTATTCGAGATGTAAGCTGGATTATTATTCTAATATTATTGTTGCATGTGAACTTGATTATTTGATATGTTATTTTCTATATTTGCTTATACTAAATTGTTTTATATTTTTCTGCATCTCGTCGATATTAGTTAAGCTATGGACGACGTGTTCAATAGCGGCAGAGAGCAAGAAGATGATATGTACGAAATTATCGCCAAAGCCGATATCGGTCCTCATGATGACGCCGATATCAATGATGACGGCTCACGATATCTGAACGATTCCAGTGAGGGAATGTTCGACGAAGGAGAAGAACAAGATCTTCAATTAAGAACAAAGTCTGTCGAGGTATATATATAAATATATATATAAGGCCTCTGGTGATCATAAAATTTACAAATAATTGATTTATCACTAATAGTTAACAAATATTTCTTCTTCTAGAAACCCGGATCGAGCAAATCTTCTGCAAGCAAAGCAAAACGGGGCCCGGCCAAATTGCCGCGGGATGATGTAAAGTACAACATCGATGGGATCGGTATGAGTGGCCAGCCGAATGCTCCGGAAGCTCACATGAAGAAATGGATAGCTATATGCGGAGTAATTGTTCGAGATAACATCCCGATTAGCACTCAAGAATGGCCTCAGCCAAAGGAAGGTGGAAACAAGAGTTTTGTCAGCGATAGAGCAAAAGAGTATCTTTGGGCTAAACTCTATCATATTTCACCCTACCTGATTGGGCGACACCAGATGATGTGTTGAAATTCAAGCATGCTGCTCTTAAAAAGATGGGAGAACTATTCCAATATTTGGAAGGTAAAGCTATGGTCCAAATACGTCGCTAATAATAAGAAGACTCCAAATTTCACTGGAGCACTAGCCAAGGTACAAGCACATTGGGACAAATTTGTGGAGAACAACGAATCAGATGAAGCTAAACTTCGGTCAGAAATAAACAAGATTAATGCTGAGAAGCATAAGCTTTTCCATACCATGGGGACATGTGGCTACAAGTCCACGTCGCCTAAGTGGGATGCATTTGAGAAGAAGCTGATTGCTGCAGGGGTCACTCCAGTCACAATATATTTTCCACCCAGGTGCAGGAGTTGGTTTTTTGGGCATGGGGGAAAGTTGGACCCAAAGACAGGGAAGGTGATTATAAAGGCAAGTCTTAAAGGAGTCGATCAAGAGATACTAAATGCAATTGATGATGCTAGGAATGGGATTTTCATCCCCGAGAGAGAGAACGACGAGCTTACACGCGCCCTAAAGAATCCTGAACATCCGGGACGAACACGAGGCGTAGGCTTTGTTCCATGGTATGAGGGGTTTGCGGAGTATAAAGATACTTAAAAAAGCCGTGCAAGAAAGAATAAGCTGGAAGCAGGCCGTCTTTCAAAGTTGGAAAATGCTATGAAGGATATGCAGAAGCGACTAAAGGCGTCACTTAGCCAGCAACCGTAGCCAACTCAAGATCCACCTGAAGCAACTACCGTCCCATGTATGACGAAAAGCAGTGTGGGCTCCACGGGGGTCGATGATGGTCACTACCCCGTGGATGATATCCCAGAGCAGAAACGTTGCGAGCTAATCTTCAAAATGAACAATATATCCATTAAGGTGGCGGACGACTTTGCTCTAACGAATCCACCTGGAGCACTGCACCTCTCCAATCCGATTCCACCTGGATATGCTAGTGTCGGGGTGGATGAAGTTGTGACGGAATATCAAGAACTAAACCTTGATATTCCTGGAGGTGAAGGGCAGAAAACCCTCAGAGAAGCCAAACAAAGTGGTATCTATCTATGCAGAAAACAATGGATTATATTTCCATCCATTGTTTCAAGTCCAACGCGTTCGACATCAAGTTCACCACCACCCCCCGAGATGGAGTGCATCCCGACTCCGCAGCACCAGCCGAGTCCTGCACCCCTCCCCGAGATGGAGCGCAGTGCGACTCCGCAACATCAGCCGAGTCCTGCACCATCCATCCCCGAGATGGAGCACAGTGGGACTGATCCGCTGCGACGTCAGCCGAGTCCTGCACCATCCATCCCCGTGGAGCGCAGCGCGACTCCGCCGCATCAGTCGATTCCACCACAACCACCCCACATCGTGAGTCCGCAGCGCCAACCGATCCCACCAGCTCCCCCCATGATGGATAGAAGGCAAACACGACAATCAAAAATTAATCGACCTCCGCCGCGTCATAGCAGTCCACCGAAGAAGAAAACAAAGAAAGTTAAACCCCAGAAGAGTCCGCCGGTCTTACCCTGGGATAGGAGTGTAGCTGAAACCAAGGCCATAGTGGATGAAGCCGTGGCGAAGCACCTTGCACGGAAACCTCCCCCGCCACCGAAGGAGAAAATACCCGAGGTAACAGTACAATACTTCTTGAAGATGTTTCAACCCCCTGTTAAGACCGTGTTCTCGGACTACGAACGCTCTATTAACAAGTCATTTCTGCAAAAGGGTTCAAGAAGCAGCCACTCAGGCAGTAAAAAATGCAGGAAAACTATTGCCCAACTCGGAGAACAGACATTGTAATCGATAGCCCCGCTCAAGGTGAATACGAAGCAGCAGGAAGAGATAACCGACGAACAAAGAGCATTTGCTAGAGAGGCGGGTCTTACTATTCAACAATTTTTAATCCTTGATGACTTGTCCGGCGAGCCATCTCCAAAAAGGAAATATGCAAAAGGGGAGCCTATGGTCACTTAAGAAGAAGAGAAGCTATTATCAACGCAATTGCGCAACTTGCATAAGTGGTACAGCACAGAAGCTATACCGTTCGACATGACCGGCTTCTGGATTCCGATCAGGCCAGATTATTTCGACAATGGAACTGGTGACTTGTGGATTGCAAATGAAGAATTATTTCAGTTATTCCATCAATTGGCACTCGACAAATCTATCGTCAGTTTGTATTGTCTGTAAGTGATTTCTTTCTAGCTCAGCTCGTACGTCATTGACTGTATTATCCTCACTATATATATTCTTTTGTGTGTGGTATTACGCAGAATGAAGATGTACGAAATGAGAAAAGCTGGAGTCTTTGGCATTGGGTTCAATTACCCAAATAACATACATGAAGTAACAGTAAAACATAATACAGATTTCGCGGAGACCCTTTTGCTTAAAAGTTTGAGGGATCTACATGCAGAAGAACATATACTATTTCCTTACAACTTCAAGAGATTGTCATTATTTTGTACTACAAATTATAGTTTAGCTTACTCGATATTGTTATATAAGTGATACCCGCTTACTGTGCGCAGCTATCACTTCATCCTGCTAGACATTGAAATGGAAAGAGGAATGGTTACAGTAATGGACTCACTACGTAAAGAAATTAGAGAGTATAAAGAAATTAAGAACTCATTCACCAGGTAATTTTAATCATTATCACACATGTAGGCTTCTTTAGTGTTCACTTTAAGTTTCTGTTATATCAAGAAATTAACTCCATTATTCATTTTCTTTGACGGCAGAGTTTGGGGAAAGTTCAAAAAACTCGAGCACGGTGAATGGAAGGAGAAGCTGAAGTGGCAGTACGATAAATATGTGAGAGAACATTCGATTTAATTATATTTCTAGTTTCAATATACCATTATCATATATATGATTGATTATTAAATCTCTTTGAATTCTATTTTGCTGTGAAGTGTATGAGGCAGACATCTGGGACTGAACCTTGTGCTTACATCGTAATGGAGAACATTCGCTATATGACCCAAAAGTTCAATCAAAGAACAATGATGGTACGCAAATACTATCTAGACTTTGTTCTTACCATATGTAATATATTCATATATTGATCATCTTATTTAAATAATAAGATTTGGGAGAAGCGGGATAAACTCGACATAAATGATCGCATGCGAGCACTTCAAGAGGAATAGCGGGATTTCTTCTTCGTGAAGTCATAAATAAGTCGACCGGAGAATTTCCTTACCATATGTAATAGGAAACTGGCGTGTTGTACATATGATGTAACTGTATGTATATTTGAATGCCCTCCACTGTTGTGGGCTCGAGGCAAGCAAAGAGGGGTGGTGGTGAGGCACTAGTACTACATATGATCGATGTATACATATGTTGGAGGTACGATAATTCTACTATACATGATGGTTCTAGCTAGCTACGAGATATTCTACATGTATATATATATGCATTGTACATTATGTAATAGCGTGAAATAAACAGTAATCCGAAACCTAAAATAAAGGAATTAATAAAACCTAAACCCTAAATTATTAAAACAAAAAAGAAAATAATTAAAAAAAACTTAAACCTGTAAACCTTTAGAATCGGTTTGTGTTACAAACCGGTGCTAAAGGTTCCCGAGCCCTCGCGCCCGACCTGCCACTAAGTGGCTGGCTGCAAAGCTTTTAGAACCGGTTCGTGAGCAACCGGTTCTAAAGGGGTTCACCCTCTAGCACCGAACCTTTAGCACCGATTGCCAAAACCGGTTCTAATGGCCTCCCAGAACTGGTTCTAATGACCTGTTTTGCACTAGTGTAGCTAGCTAGCTAGCTAGTATTTAATTGAGAGAGAGAGAGAGAAAAAGTATATACCTTTTTGTTAAAATATCACACTTGGGAGAAGCTTGCACTAGCTAGTGAGGAGAAGGAGACAAAGGTGAGAAAAAGAGATATCTAGATGCATTTATGGTGGGAAGGAAGTGATATGATGTTGAGATCGAGAGATGTGCATATGCATGGTGGTGGCCGGATCGAGGAGGAGAAAAGAGGGAAAGAGAGAGATATTGTATTAATGGAGATGGTATGGTGCATTAATGGAGATGGACAAGAGGTAGGAGAAGGAATGAGTAAGAAGTGAGGGACAGAGAGGATGGGGGAGGGGGGTTGGTGAAAAGGTAGCTGCTGCGCCCTACCAACAGTGCCTGTAACTGTACCGCGCTACTGCTATTGTATTAGTAGTAGCGCCCCTCCCGTAAACGCGCTGCCTCTATTTGCGGGCCTCTGGGCTAAGTTGGGTCCACTTTAGCAGCAGCGGGCGAGACGGAAGGGCGCTACTGATAAGGTGATAGTAGTAGCGGGCTTTCCAGGGAGGCGCTACTACTATCACTTGTCAGCTGGCTTTGGAGGGGACAACCTTTACTAGTAGCGGTTCTGCGGCGGGGGCGCTACTGCTAAAGGAATAGCAGCAGCGGTCCTCCAGAGGAGACATTACTACTAATTATCAGTAGAGCCCCTCTTTACAGGGCGCTACTGTTAAGAGTCTACCTATAAGCTTTTTCCTAGTAGTGTTGCATTACAGTCTTGCATCCATAAGCATCATACATAATTACAATTTTTTTCTCTTACAAATAAAAATTAGACCTATGTGACTCGGCACACGCACTCAGGTGCACATACCGTCTCATGGGGACTACACTTTAAATCTCCTTTTCAAAGACCTGACATAACACAATGATGTTCATGCCGGCTCTTGGGGACTACACTTCGAAAAAAGTTTCTTCTCAAGTAAAGATTCGGCGTTGCACCCAGATGCATCCACCGACTCTTGGGGAGTAACACGTCAAAAAAATTCGGCTCGACGCCATAATAACCATACTACTACGTGTGAAGTAACACTTCAAAAAATACATATAACCTGGTACGGCACGTAAATGTGACCACACCATCTCATGAGGGCTACAAGTCGATCGCTCCTATGAGTCGATTACCGATACACAGCTATTCGGAATCGACTATGCGGGCGACAAATACATGCACTATCATAAAATATCAGCTCTCATATATTATGAAAACACACTCAAAGTCAGGAATAAAACCGACTTATGGACTTAATGGAAATTCATAACTTTCATTCATCAAACTAGCCGAGTCTTACATCAAATAAGGCAGCTTTACAAGCAAAATCCAAAGCCGGCAAAATACTACTAAAAAGAAAACTACAAGCTTCAGTCATCATCTTCAGAGCCGGCTTCGTCTTCAGATGAGGTGACCTGGGCCTCTTTTCCATTATTATAAAATTCTTCATCACTACTGCTGGAGCTCTCCATACAACAGCCGGCTCGATAACCGTCCGAGTCAAAAACCCTTGCCCACAGGGTATCTTCACTATCATAACTTAAGATGATCTTATCTCCTTTTTGAATATCCCTCAAGCGAAGGAAAGTCTTCCAACCTCTCCGCAAGAACATGGAGTCTTCACCAGAGAAGTTAGTGGCCACTCAGATGGGCCCATGAGGGCACCCCTCAGAGCGAAGCCACAAACTTGGAAGCTTCGAATCCATCACAAGTTGCGCAAAAGAATCAGGGAGATGAACCCAACGGCGGATAGTTTGAATCCTTATCAAGGATTCATTCCTCTCAGGAGAAGAAGGGAGAGATTCAGATGGACATGCCGCACGAGAAATTCTTCCCCTATCTCTACCACGACCACGACCTCGCCCACGGCCATGACCACGGCCGTGCACTACTAGGGAAATAGCTATACATGGAAAGCTTATTAGTGGCGCATATAGAAAGCCATGCGCCACCATCTATTATGGGTGGCGCACAGGAAAATAATGCGCCACCCATAAGATCTTATGGGTGGCGTATTATTTTCCAGTGCGCCACCCCTAAGAGTGGGCCAGCCTGGATGACCTTATACGTGGCGCATCTAGCAGTATGCGCCACCCCTAAGGACCTTATAGGTGGCGCATTCTGTAAATGCGCCACCCTAAGAGCTTAGGGGTGGCGCATTCTGTAAATGCGCCACCCATAAGGTCCTTAGGGATGGCGCATTTCCCTAATGCGCCACCCATAAGAGCTTAGGTGTGGCGCATTTCACCAATGCGCCACCACTGACTTCCTATATGCGCCACTAAATTCCTAGAGCTGCCCTTATCTACTCGACCCCACCGACCACCTCTCATTCACTCCACACAATTCTCAAACTAGATCCACTCTTCTCACCCTAGATCTATTCGGTTTTCGCCTCCTCCCCACCTCATTTCTTCCATTTATCCATCGATACTTGGCATTACATCTATTTTGTTTCATATTGAAGTAAGTGGACCTCCTCCCAAACTCTTTTGTTCCATTTATGACCCATATACTTGCCTTTATTAGCTTGGGGTTTGTTGTATATGTGAAGCTTGGGTTTGATGTATATGTGAAGCTTGTGGTGGTTTGATGTATATGTGAAGCTTATGGTGGTTTGATGTATATGTGTATCTTGAGTGGCAAATGTTTTGCCGAAATGTTGATTCATTTACGCTTCGGCAAATTTCTGGCGCACTCTCCGCATGCTCCCATGCATTATTAGGGAAGGTCATGCCGAATTTTTCCGGCGACGACTGTGATATATAATTGTGTTGCTCTCTCCGTGCACGCAGGTGATCGACCATGGTCCGCGAGATGCTGAGCGATATCACCGTGGCTAGGTGGATGCAATGTGCGACAAACGACGTGCTAAGGAATAATAGGTCGGATATAAGATGTCCGTGTCGGAGATGCAATCTGCAGTGCGTGACCGAGCCTGATTCCGGAATATTGCAAAGACACCTGAAGCGTAATGGTTTGATGGATGGCTACACACGATGGATAAGTGATGAAGCTGGTGAGGAGGAGGATATCAATGGTGGGGCGCCAGTAAATGAGGAAGGGCAACCAGAAAACAGCGGCGGCGAGATGACGAAGAGCATCCCGTACATGATCATGAAGAAGATGCCGAAGCGGATCATGTAGATCAAGATGCCGGACATGAAGATCAAGATGTCGGACATGATGAGGATTCAAGCTGGGTGCGGGACCCTCATGTTCAAGAGCTGCTTGTCAAAGAGGCGTTGAACGCAAGAGGTGCAGCTAGAGAGAAAACCAAGATGGCGCAACTCGAGAAAGACGCGATTACGAAGTTGTACGAAGGATGCAACGACGGGGATACCCGCTTGAATGTAACACTTGGGGCTATGGAGATGAAGTCAAAACACAAATGGACCGACGAAAGCTTCGATGATAACATGGCATTCTGGCACGATCGTCTTCCGAAGGGCAACACATGCCCAACTAGTATCGCTGAGGCCAAGAAAGTCCTTTGCCCTCTCGATCTTCCGCACGTTACATACCACGTCTTCATAAATGATTGCATGATCTATCGGGGTGAGGACGAAGATAAAACCACATGTTCGGTGTGCGGTGTTAGTCGATACAAGAGAGGGAAGAAAGTTCCTAGAAAAGTGGTATGGTACTTTCCGATCACTCCTCGTCTGCAGAGGTATTTCGTAGATCCCGAGGAAGCAAAGCTCATGACCTGGCACGCGGATAGAAAGAAGCTAAAAGAGGATGACCCGAACCCGGATCC
Source organism: Bromus sterilis (assembly GCA_950022295.1). Classification (NCBI taxonomy): domain Eukaryota; kingdom Viridiplantae; phylum Streptophyta; class Magnoliopsida; order Poales; family Poaceae; genus Bromus; species Bromus sterilis. The sequence continues at coordinate 242,116,815 of OX465595.1, read as the reverse complement.
GGAAAAGGAGGACATGCTGAGGCACCCTTCAGATGGTAGCCAATGGACTGCGTTGGACCTCGAATACCCAGATTTTAGGAAAGAACCAAGGAACCTCAGGATTGGTGTGAGCGCCGATGGAGTCAATCCGTTTGGCGGCCAGAGCAGCACACACAGTACCTGGCCCGTGTTTGTATGCATATACAACCTTCCCCCCTGGAAGTGCATGAAGAAAAAGTACATAACAATGTGTATGCTAGTTCAAGGGCTGAAACAACCAGGTATGGACCTCAATCTATATCTGCAGCTGTTGAAAGAGGAGCTAGAAACGTTATGGAAAGACGGAGTCAATACGTGGGACGCCGCGGCAAAAGAATATTTCCCAATGAAAGCCGCGGTGATCACGACGGTGCACGACTATCTCGGATACGGATATTTCTCAGGGCAGGTGGTCCAAGGATTATGTGCATGCGTTAGGTGCATGGATAATACAACGTACCGCCAGCTACCAAAAGATCCCGGATCTTCAAAAACCGTGTTCCAGGGGTCTCGGAGGTGGCTTCCGAAGAAACACGCATGGAGAAAACAGGGACATCTGTTCGATGGAAGCGAGGAGCTCCGAGCACCCCCAGCTCGAAGGAGCGGCAAAGAAATCGACAACTTGCTGAAAACTTGGAAAGAGTGCCCCGCGCCGGGAAAGAAAAAAAAGAAGACTCAACCGTTGATGAGGGTATGGAAAGAGAGGTCTGTTTTCTGGGATTTGAAATACTGGAGTCTACTCCGCAGTCCTCATAGCCTTGATCTAATGCATATCACAAAGAACGTGTGCGAGAGCTTGTTTGGCACGCTCCTCAACATGCCGGAGAAGACCAAGGACGGGCCAAAAGCAAGGAATGAATTGAAATTTATGGGCATCAGGAGGGAACTTCACCCCCCTAGTGACGACGATGATGAGCCGGAGGAGGAAGAGGATACGGAAACGCAAAACTCTCGCAAACGAAAAAGGACGACCAAGAAGAAGACCGGTATTGATCACTGCCCCCCAGCATGCTTCACTCTGTGCGAGGAGGAGATCAAGCGGTTTATCCACTGCCTCATAGGAGTTAAATTTCCGAACGGCTACGCGGGGAAGATAAGCAGATACCTAGACGAGGCGAAGCAGCGTTTCAGCGGGATGAAATCTCACGACTGTTTCGTGCTGATGACGCAGATTCTCCCGGTTGCGATGCGAGGGATAATGGACGAGCACGTCCGTAAAACGTTGTTTGGCCTTTGCAACTTTTTTGACGTCATCTCCCGGAAGTCGATTTGCGCTACGCAACTCAAAAGGCTACAGGAGGAGATCGTGCTCATACTATGCGAGCTTGAGATCTATTTCCCGCCCGCGTTCTTCGACATTATGGTGCATCTGCTGATCCACGTCGTGGAGGATATCGTCCAACTCGGGCCTGCGTTTCTGCGCAGCATGATGCCGTTCGAAAGGATGAATGGGCACATCAAAAAATACGTTCGTAACAGGTATCGTCCAGATGCAAGCATAGCGAAGGGCTTTCTAACCGAAGAGTGCATCTCTTTTTGCACGAATTATCTCAACACCGAGAACCCTGTTGGTCTGGCCGTCAACAAGCACTTTGGTCCCGACTTTGGCAATGCATGTCAACTTTGACGGTCGAGACATCGACTTTGAAAGAGCAAGCCTAGTCGCGCTACAACACATCCAGCTGGTCGATCCTTGGATAGTAAAGCACAAGGATTTAATCAGGAAGAAGTACAGTGACCAGGGCCTGCAGATAACGGACCGAGATCCACGGCTAATCAAAGAGCACAACTCCGGTTTCATGACTTGGTTCAGGGACGAGCTTCGTGCTAATCCCCCACGAAGGAACGCTTTCGAGGACGAAAAGATGATATTCACCTTGTCACAGGGTGCCGCACGCAACCTGATGACCTATCAAGCGTATGATATCAACGGCTACACATTTTACACGGAGGAAGAGGACAATAACTGCGATTACCAGAACTCAGGGGTAACGGGGATATTCTACACCGATGACGTCAAGGAAAGATTCTATGGAAGGATCGAGGACATATGGGAGCTCGACTACTGTGGAGAGAAGGTGCCGATGTTCCGTGTGAGATGGGCCAAGACCGTCGTAAAAGAAGACCGGTACTTCACCACCATGGTTATACCCGAAGCCAAATCCAAGTCTGCGGGCGCAAACGTCACCGCGAAAAATGAGACATGGGTACTGGCTAGCCAACTGGACCAATGCTTCTTCATTACCGACCCATCAAAGCCGAGCCGCGTTGTAGTGAGGAGAGGCAAAAGAAACATCATCGGAATGGATGGAGTCGCCAACGAGCAAGACTTTGACAAGTACGGCGACCCGAAGATGGAGGATGACTACGCCGCTCAGGATACATACACCACAACCCTACCGAAGAAAGGTCTCCTCCCGTTCAAGAGGAAAAGTGAAGGCGTCCCGGGCCTAAATTATTCAACCACGACAAAGAAGGGCAAGAAGATCGTGAGAAAACGATAGCTAGATAGCTAGCTCCAAATTTAAGAAAAATATTTTGTAATTCATGATCACTTTGTGTATGCATGGATTTAATATGCACTTTGTAATTGATGATCGCAATCTTATGTTTCCAAATGCCGCCACACCTTGTGTTTGTGGATCTTGGTTCGGCGACGACACGGTTAAGGCATGGTACGTGGATCGATATGATCACATTATTATGTTTGAAGTGCATGAACATCGACGATACACAATCGAAGCACGTACCATTCTCAAAAGGTCGGTTAGAGCAAGTACTCCCTCCGTTTATTTTTACTCCGCATATAAGATTTGGTCAAAGTCAATCTTAATAAAGTTTGACCACTTTTATAGAAAAATGTACTCCATAATTATTATTTTTAAATGGTTTCACTTTAATTAAAAAATAAATAATTGTTTAAACTCTAATTAAAAAATAAAAAAAGCTTAGGGGTGGCGCATATTGTTGAAATGCGCCACTAAGTGTTCTTAGGGGTGGCGCATTTTGCCAGAATGCGCCACCAACAGGTTTCTTATGCGTGGCGCATTTTGCCGAGATGCGCCACGCATAAGAAACCTGTTGGTGGCGCATTCTGGCAAAATGCGCCACCCGTATGCCTTAACGTCCACCTAACCCGCACAGTAACCACCATTCGCCCCCACCTCTCACTCTCCTCTAGCCACCGCTGCCGGAGCCCTAGCCCGCCATCGGAGCCCTAGCCGCCACCGGAGCCCCTCCTCTCCGGCCGCCGCCCTCGACGACGGAGCCGCCTGCAGCCTCGACGACGGAGCCCTAGCCGCCGCCCTGACGCAGCCGCCTGCCGGAGCCGCCCCAACCCCTCCACGGCGACGCCCCTCCACCGCTAGGTACCCCTTCCTCCCCTTGCTGGATTCCGACGACGGCCGTGGTGGCCATGGCGCCGCCCCCAACCCCCACTCCCCCTGTGTATGCCCCTGTTCAAATTTTAGATGCCTAGGGTCCAATTTTTCAGTAATTACAGTGCTAAAATGTTTAATTTGTGCTCTAAAAACAATAGTTAGCAAGGAGAGAAATTTAGGATGACGATATCCACATCAATCTTTGTTGGCAGGCCTTGAGTATCTAAACTTACTTCATCATATATGGAAATGCATCTTTGCTTCTTGGTAGGATGAATAACCAACAACCTTGAGCAAAGATGCAATTCTATAAAAGATACAATATACCCATCATCCATTTGTACATTTTCCTAGATGAGCAACCTTGTTACCATATGCCATGGTTCTCAATAGTGCTTCTTCTATCTAACTCTATTTGAATTTCATTAACCAATGAAAAAGGTTGCGTTGACTCAAAACTATATGAAAATCATCTTCAAGATCTATAAAGTTCTTCATGGCAGATAAATACACTTAATCATTGGTAGCAAAGGAATGCATCTGTTGCTGTTGTTGTTGTTGTAAACTGCTGCTGCTGTTGTTGTTATAAAAAGCAATTTGATAAATGCCATTTTCTACTGCTGCTGTTGTAAACTGTTGTTGAACCCTCTTTTGTATGCAACAAAACAGCAGCAGACAACTAGCTAGACAAGTTCTTGATGTTGTTGGATCATATCATGCATCATGGAGGGTTGGCATGATAGTACACTTGATGTACAGAAAAACACATGTAGGGTCCATCTCCATTTGATTTATAGATCAATGTCAATGATCAAGCAAAGTTGGTGTCTTTTAACATTTTGCAAAATGCACATACAAGCATAGCATATGTTCTTATTAATGGAACACAAGTTTTTTGTTTTGTGTGGTAGCAATGGAATAGAATTTTAGGATTCTAGCATAGCATATGTTGTAAATGATCAAGCAAAGTGAAAAGTAGTTGCTACTGCTGCTGTTGTTGTTTTTAAATGATGTTTTTAGTGCATTCACAAGATGCTTTTCTTATCAATATTTTTATGCACTGTTTAGTGCATTGCTAGAATATGTACTATTCTACAATATATATATGTTGCTTGTGCCTATATGTAGGCTTTTTTTTTCTGCAGGTACAAATAATTATCCCCTTTCTCCCGAAATGTTGATTAACTTCCGCTTCGGTTGAGAATGGGGCACTCTCATGTTAAGAAAAAGAGCAAAGGTCATGCCGAATTTTTCCGTGAATTCGTGCATGACCTTTGCTATTTTTCTTAACATGAGAGTATTTGCATTTATTTATTGTGCTAACTAATTAAGTAGTTGCATTTTTTAATATTGTACTAGTGCAAACATGTCGACCGGAGCGGACGCCGGTCCTTCTTCTCAGCCGGGAGAAAAAAGGAAGCAATTTTGGGAATACTCCCAGGAGGAGGTCGAGGAGCAGAGAGAAGAGGAAGTACCTCCGAGCGAGGAGGAGTATGAGGAGGAGATAGAGTCAGAGTCCGACTCATCGGATGATGACTTGGAGGAGGAGGCCGGTACGACAGACGGCGAGAGGAACATCGGCGAGGATGATGGGACCGGTGGCTCCAACACAGATGGTACCCAGTCGAAGAAGAGGAATCGTAAACCGACCAAGGTCGGCGTCATCAGGCAAGAGTTTACTGTTGTGACCGCCGTCGGGATTCCTAAAGAGCCCGAACGTTTTTCGGAAGGGTACGGCCATCAAGTCGCGGCGATCCTCCGCAACACCGTGCCGATCACCACGATTAACCTCAGGAGTCGGGAGAATATTCATTATTGTCAGCTTCTTATCAACAAGCTGCACGGACGATACAAGTTTCCGGAGCCGTACGATAACACCAAACTCAGAGGGAACAAAGTAAACACATGGGCCCTCAGGAAGATGAGCAAGGCCTTGTCCAGTTGGAAAACCCGGGTGAAGAGGGCAATTTTTTAAAAGAACAAAACCTGGGAGGAGCTCAAGGAGAAAGAGCCGTTGATCGACGAAGCTACCTACAACCTTTTCAAGGCTAGGTGTGAGTCCGAGCAAGCCAAGCCCGCGAGTGCAAAGGGCAAGGCCATGCGGTCGCAGATTATAGGTAACCATCGTCTTGGAACCGGTGGTTACAAAAGTTCCAAGCCTAAATGGGACAAGGAGGATGCCGAGTACGCCGCTGCGGGCATACCTAACCCCTTCCAGCAATACAAAGATGATCCGCAGACCGAATTCTTTGTGAGGGCCCGGAGCTATAAGGACAAAGCAACCTCGAAAATAATTATCGATCCTAAGATTCAGGAGTTTACGACTGCCGTGGTAAGTAGTTTACCACGCGACCTTGTCGATTGAATTCTCGAGTGAAGTTCACAATTTCTTAACGTTTCACATTCTTTTTGCAGCAAGCGGAAATGAAAATCTCCTCATCGCAGGAGTCATCGGTTAAGCCGGCTTGCCCGTGGGACAACGCCTTCAACAGGGCGTTGAACAAGGTCAAGAAGGTTGACGACGTGACGGCGAAGCCATCGTCAGCCGGCCGTGTGGTCGGCTTTGGTGCGGACCTAAATTGGTCCGAATATTATGGAAAATCGGCGGAGCAGTCCGGTTCGAGGGGGCGCAAGGCGAGAAGGACCGAAGAAGATGCCGCTTATGTTCGTGGACTGGAGGAGAAGGTGAACATGCTTCCGCAGCTTGTCCAGGACGAAGTGGCGAAGACGATGAACGCTCTCCTTCCAGATATGATGCAGTATCTCGCGAATTGGCAAGCGCGTGGTGGACAAGGGCCCATACCAGTCCCCAGCATGGTCGGCAGCAACTCGGGCCCCGCGGCGCCTGCAGTCCCGACTCCGGCCGTAGTGGTGGCTCCCGCACCGACTCCCGGCGTATTGGTGACTCCGGCCGCCAACACCGCGGCGGCGACGCCGGACGTGATGGTAACTCCTCCGGCCACGATCGAGCAACCGAGGCATAACAATAATGCACCCGGCGGCAGCACAAATAGGGCGACCGACGCCACGGGAGGCAGCGCGCCCTCCGTCTCTTGCATGCCCGCCGTCATCGGCGGGGTCTCTTCACTAGCCGACCTCGACGCCCTCAAGGTAACTATAAGCGTCTGCAACTCAAATGAGGACTTCATCTCCTTGCCTTTTTTAGTGGAATCTCTCTGATGCCGTACATGCATATATATATATATATATATCTTTCGCAGGAGGACACTCCGTGCATTCTATTACAAGTCGTGGACGGCGAGTTGAAGGATGTTGCCAAAGGTAAAATCATTCAACCACAAAATCGAATCATGCACAATATGCCGATGGCACCGGAGATGCATAGGGTTCAAATCTCTCTCGTGATTTCGGGCTACAAGAGAGTTGAACCTCCCATTCAACCACCCGGATACGATGAGGACGAGCCGGCAGTCCTTAGTGACTGTTTCAACCAAATATGCCTATGGCCGAAGAGCCAAATGTGTTTAATGACGGGGGAAAGGGGCACCACACCAAGGAAAACACCGCTAGTCATCGTGTTGGCGCCACATGATCCCATCGGAGCACAACAAGAAGATGATGATCTTGATGATGATATCAGCGCCGACCAGTTCATCAATACTTTGTATGATGCTGATGACTTATTCATGCCTCCTGCTGAAGGAGCCTATCAGCATGACGAGGAAGCTCGCGGTCCAGCTGATCCTGCGGCGAAGCCTGCTTGCTCCACGCGTCTCTTCGCTGCTTCTCAGGACATGTCTCCAGCAGCTTGCGCCTTCACCGAGCCTCAAGCAGATGCCACAAGATCTATTCTCAGCCCGTCCACACTCCATAAGGCGGCCACTGAGCAGATAAAGGCCGGTGACTGCTCAAAATCATAAAAGAAGAAGGGACGGAAAAGAAAGAAGAGCATCACTTCTACTAGCCAACCTTCGATGCCGATCCGGGCTCAGGACGGGTCACCAAGACCCAAGGATCTCTCGTTTGAAATCCATGTGGCTGGTAGGTCGATGCTACCTAAGGACATGCTGGACCTTGCAACTTCGGATATGCAGAGTGTGCATCATAGTATTATGGCATTAGAGAAGATTCTTCTTCGAGAAGAGAATCCCTCGTACCCGGTTTTCATGGCCAAGGTGCCACTCAACATGGGCTTCATCAACACTATCCCCGCGGATATGATAATCCTGCGGTTTTCGGAGATCTTCAATTTGTACCATCTCAAGCGGCTGGACCATAGCCTTATCCGTCTGTTCTCGCTCAGCCTTTCTATGAGTATCAGGAGAGATAAGACCCCGAGCGTCGCGATATTGGACCCCTTCTACATGCGTGAAAGCATCTTGATGGACGACGGGGACGCGGCTCTCGCGGCGGGGTACATCACAGACTTCATGCTACGGAACGCCGACAAAGATTCATTTCTTATGACCTACTCTCCCAAGTAAGTCATTCGCTCGCCTCCGTAGCATATATGCTTTCTTAGCTTTCCATTGTCCTCTTCCAACACTCCTTTTGGATTGTTTTAATTATGCAGTGAGGATCAAGACTGCGTGCTCATCTGCTTTTCACCGCAACACTCGCATGCCGTGTATTTAGACTCGGGGAGTGTGAACAAGAAAGATTACAAGTATATCATGAGAGTTTTGGATGATGCCCTCGTCGGCTACATAAAAGCCGGAGGCAAGATAATGAAGCACAAGTTCAGGAAAAATCAGCCTGGCGTGAACGTGTTCAACCACGTAACGCAGTTCCCGTGCGTCAAGCAGCCGGCTTGCAGTGTGAAGGATGTGTACTACGCCCTTCATCACATGAGGGCGATTGTACAGGAACAACGCAACCTTACGCTTCCAAGTCATCTCAAAGCGTGGGCCGAAAGGAAGGCGGAAATCGCCGATGCAAATCTGAAGGAGGAGTTCTTTCACATCCAAGCGCAGATGGCGACTATCATCCGTCATGAAGTACAAATGAGGGGGTCGATCTTCCACTCCAACATTGCACCATCCAATGGGGAGATAGAAGTCCGCCTAAAGGCCTTGCGTGACACAAGGCCTTTCATGACGAAAGAAGGATGCCGCCCATTCCCCGAGCCGAGTCAGAACAATTGAATGTACTCTTTGTGTAATTTGGATGTAATTTGGATGTACTCTTTGTGTAGTAGATGGTAGTGTCAAATACTCTTGGTGCTCTTTGTGTATAAAGGTCACGGCATATGCATTTTTATGCATATGTGCATGCTTTTCACCATTCATCGACTTGCTTTAAGTTGTTGATAAGAATAGATGCTACATTGCTTTGTTCTCCTTTGGTATGATTCATATGGATGTGACCTCTAAAGCTTTGTTTTGTGCAGGTTGAAGAGCAAACAAGATATGATGACGAAAGTAGCTTTCGGTTTTCAATAATTGTTGGACTCATTGTAATTTTGTGATGGATGCATGTAATCTTGTTAATCTTGTTGGCCTGTAATCTTGTGAACCTTTGTAATAAAAATTATATTGCAATTCTTTTGTATCAATAATTGTTGGCCTCATTGTTATATTGTATCTTGCATTTCTGTAATATAATAAAAATATCTGTAATGCTTTTATTCTTTTATGTAATTCTTTTTTTTTGTTTTCTGTAATTATTTAGTGGCGCATATTTTCAGGATTTAGTGACGCATTGTGGATGCGCCACCCCTAAGGCCGTTAGGCGTGGCGCATCCCAGAAAGCACCACCCCTAAGAGCTTAGAGGTGGCGCATTCTGAGATGCGCCACGCCTAAGGGCCTTAGGGGTGGCGCATCCAGAATGCGCCACCTCTAAGCCCTTATTAGTGGCTTGTAGTTAGTGGCGCATCCCTAATGCGCCACTAAACTCAAAAAAAGTGTGCCACTAAAAGGGCATTCCCTAGTAGTGGTGGCCTCGAGCACGAGCACCTGCACTGGAGCCGGGCTCGTTGGCTTCCGAAGGACCATGAGCTTCTAGCTTGGGTGCCATGGGGCAAACTAGTAGAGGAAGAAGAAGATGCAAGCACTTGAAGGATAAAGCTACCCGATGGTTATTTAGAGTAGATCCGAGGAAGAAATCAATAAATACCAACTACCCATGGTAAATAACATTCAAGGAAAGACTCCTCGATTCCACTACAACATACTTGCCTACCAGCCAACGTTTCGGGCAGTGTCACCATAAATACCATAAAGGATCTTTGACTGAAAAAGTCAAAAGAAAATTTAAAAATTGGAAGATGAAATGAAGGGATTGAGAAAAGATAGATACAGACTCTTTATACAACTCAAAACAAGTTGGAGTCGGTCTATCTGAATCAGAGAGTCGGCCACCAAGATGAAGGTAAGAAGATTGGCGTGAAGACTGAAGAATCACACAAATCCTGGGGGCTAATGTCGAGTGGATAGACCAAGCCTATGAACCGGCATTAGGTATATGGGCTGACTCGCTAACTAAAGGCCCACTGAAAAAAGACCCGGCCCAAGTCCGTCTGCGTGAAGGAAAGAAGATCAAAGCCATAGAAGGAATTCGACTTGCCTTGTATAGAACATAACATATTTGTAAAGTAGAATAGGACTCCACGTCGTGCTAGAGTCGGACTCGCGGAATCCCGGGACGCTGGCGCCTTTATAAGCCGAGCTCCATGGGATCCAGGGTCAAGGAACAATCTTAGCCTAAGATAGGACTAGACACTTGTCGGCGAAACCTAGATCTCATCGAGACTAAGTTTTCGATCGACTCTCTTCTAATCGACCAAACTGACTCTTCTTTCGAGAGTCGGAATTCATAATAAGAGGAAGCAGGAGTAGGATTTTATGTCGAGACAAAGAGGGGCTGAAACCTGGGTAAATCACCGAGTCTCTTGTCAATGTCGACTCTCTCCACGAAATCGCCTCGCAGCAAAGGTCACATGTTAAGTTCGACTCTTCGGACATCTTCGGTGACTTTCCCACAACAAGGCCCTCGTCCATGGCGACGCCGCAACCTATAGTAGAGGGAGACAAGAGGGATGAGAGGGAGAGAGCACGGGGAGAGGGAGAGGGGAGGGTGGCGTGAGCTGTCCTGCGGGGGAGGCGAGCTTGCCGGCGCCGCGGGGCCGGAGTGGCTCAGGCGCTTGGGCTGCGAGGAGAGCCTCCATGCACTACTGGAATTCGCCTGTTTGCCGTCTGCCATGGCGGACGGCAAACACCTGTATGGCCGACGGCAAAACCCTTTGCTGTCTGCCCCCGCACGGTAAAGCACCCGTCAGCCATTTCATCGGCAAAGAGGTGCGTTGTCGTGTGTTGTATATCGACGGACGGCAAAGCTCTTTGCCGTCCGCTGGAATAAGAAACAGACGGCAGAGAAGCTTGACGGCGAAGCTGTGCCAGCCGGCTCCGTCAGGCCGTTAACGGCGGGGTTGCTGTCTACGGACAGACGGCAAAGAACGGTGACGTCATCGGATAAGGTAATGACGTCACCCCCCCCCCCCCCGTCATATGTTTGCCGTCCAGCAGCAGACGGCAAAGTCCTACGCTTTGCCGTCTGCCTTGCCGGAGGCAGACGGCATAATGACCAAATGGTCACCCAGCTGTTGCCAGATTGCACAGCTGGGCGCCACGTGTCCTCTTTGCCAACTGCTTGCTGACGGCAAAGAGGCTATATAGCCTCTGTTTTTTCTGTTTTTCTATTAATCCTGCATTTGACAAAAAAACAATATATATATATATAGCAGCAGAATCAGAAGCACATTTTAACACCACATCACATCATACCAATTAAGTTAACTTTAGCATTTTGTGAGCAAATTAGGCTAACTTCATCATATTGTGAGAAAATCTGGCTAATCATGCTATTATTAGGCTAACTTAGCTATATTTAAGAATTTCATAATATTTCAGAAGCTAAATATGCATTTTCAAACTAACTAAGCATTAATAAAGCAAAATATACAACACAACTTACCGGAGTGTAGCCCTCAAGGCTGAGGTGGCTGAGAAGCATCCGTCGGGTTGCCCGATGTTGACAGTGGAGAAGGGTCATGGGACGCAGCCCGAGAGTTATGCTGCACAAAAAGATCAACTAGAGGTTAGCACGACGCCACTCAATATGGTATTGATGATCATCGAAACATACTCACCGTCCCCACAGGAGAAATGATCGGCATCGGTGGAGCGGCCTGACCAGTCTTCTCGCACATAGTCTGCACATTTGTTTTTCATGAGTCAATCATATTAGTTAGTAATATAAACAAAAATTATAACATGCATTCTTTGGGTGAATATGAACAAGTGACTTACCACGAAGAGCTCATACAAGGCCCGGTTCGATGCATCGTGTCGTGCCGCGGCCTCCTCGAGAGCCTTCGCCGTCCTCTCCTCCGCCAGCCGCTCTCTCTCCGCTGCCTTCTCCTCTGCCAACCGGTCCTTCTCCTCCAGTAGCCGCTGGGTGTTCTGTCGCTCTTTCTCACGAGCTTCCTGCAACCCCACTCCTCTAGTTAGCATTGTAATATTCGATGAGAGAAAACAAGAATGCAAGAGTCCTTATGGATAACCTGGATAGCGAGGTCGACTGGCCGCGGACGAGTCCTTATAGCAGGAGAAGAGCTCGTATGGCGCGCCTTGATCTCAGGAAGAGTCTTATCACACCTGATCAACTTATCTCCAATGGCCATGGCGCCATGGCGCCTTCCGCCACTAGAGATCATCACCAGCTCCGTCTCAATAGGCTTCCCAAGCGGGTTATAATCCTCCCCGTGCTTCTCCTTCGCCACCTCAGTATAAGCCTTGAGCTTACTGTAGGCGGCAATGTTGGTGAAAGTCGAAGGACTGGCGAGATCAGACTCTGAGAGCGCCTTTGCCTTCTTGTACGACGCTGTATGGGCCATGCCATACATGTCGAACACCTGAGGCACCTCCGTTTTATTATGCTCCGCCTAGAAGACAAAGCAAAGCACGATATTAGTAAGTTATGGGTGCCAAAAAGACAAAGAAAAGTAACATTTGCATGAAAATTGAAGCAAAGCACATACCCATTTATTCCCGTAACCAGCTAAGTTGCAGCTTCCTTGATGGTGTGGCACACCAACCATTTGGGCGCGGCGCTCCTTGGCATTGTTGTGGATGGCCAACCAGGCATCTGAGCACCAGTGGTCCACAATGGCCTCCCAACAATCCATCTTGTCCGCACACCATCTCGGTGGCGCCTAAGTTAGTAAACAAGGAAACTAATAAGTAGCCTAGATAGGAATCAAATCAAGCAAACTATTCAAGACTTAAGAAGGGTTACCGTCATGTACTGGGCCCTGGTCAGAAACTTCTTGCGGCAGTCCTTCTTGCTACGCTTGCGCCCTTGCTTGGCGTAGTAGTCACGGACCGCCTGCACTCGCATCTCGTGCCTTGTGTTCTGCAAGAGGCGCGTGGCCTCTGCAACTAACACGTCCTCCGCCTCCTGCTCCTTGGACTCATCGACCTTGTAGTAGACCTGCAATAGCACGAGACAACACTGATGAGTGCACTGATGAGACAACACTGATGACAACACTGATGAGTGCACGAGACAACACTGCAATAGCATGATTTTATTGTGTGAAACAGAAATTACCCAAAAGCCGTTGATCACCATGTCGGCTCTGGTGTGGCATTCGACCCCGTTGATGGTCGTATCCGGCGGGGCCGGGGCAGCACAATAGTGCTCCCACTTGAGTCCAGGCTGCGGAACCTCATCAGGTCCGGGCAATTGAACCAGCCCCGGGAAGTTCTCCCTGACGAGCACACCAAGGATGGAGTTGGGATTGCGGACACCATTGCCGTATATCCAACCCCTGCAGTATAAAAAGACAAAGCCATCAGATAGACATAAGTATAAAAGGTACCGGAAGAGACTATAAGTGCAATTACGTTTCTCCATCAGGCGTAATCAACCACTTATGGGCGGGAGTCACCGGCACGGACAGGAGCCGTGTACCCCCACGCTGGTACACGGTGGTACCCTCAGCTACCTCCTCCTCATCCGTAGTGTCCAACTCGGCACCAGCCTCCCCCTCAGGCCTGTGCTGCTCCGGCCGGTCCGGCCAGGGACTCCAGGTCGTGCGGGTGGACGTAGCCTCCTCCTCCACCTCAGAATGGTCCACCCTGCAGTGCTCTGGTGAATCAGCCGGAGGTGGCGGCGAGGAAGCAGCAGCAGGTGTTCGTCTCCCTTTCCCGCGACCACCACCTGCTTTGCCTCTCCCGGTCTTCTTCCGACCTCCTCTCCCCCTGGGCGGCTCATCAGTAGAAGGAGGAGGCGAGGAAATACTCTCGAGCAAAGACCTCCGTAGAGCCAGAGGTGGGAGCGCATGACCCCGACCCCTCCCTCGCGAGCCTGAGGTCTCGCCCTCCATATCCGCGATCAATTGAAGGATCGTCATCGCTATCACGCGTGTCGTCGATAATGATGGCCTCATCAGGTTCAACAACACCAACATTTGGAAGGCCTTTATGTAAACGGTCAAGCATTGACAGGTCATCTGGAGCAGTAACCTCTTCTTCAGGCTCTTCAACATCGTCGACGCGGTATTTCGGCAGCACCTCCCCGCTGTTCTCCTAATACACGTCTCGACAACAAGCCGAGAGGTTGTGTATCCGGAGAACAACAGGGAGGCGCTGACGAAATTCCGCGTCGGATCAGGACCAGAGCATGGAAAAATGACCCAATCTACACATACGCGGGCTGTCCATGGATAACGCTGGACAATTCGAAAGAATTACTATTATAAATATGCAAATGAATGCATATTTATAATGTAATCCTTTCGAATGGGAGACGCATACTGGTTACGCAACTTTACATACTGCTAGAGCTACCGTTATCGGCATGAAGGCCAGAATTGAGCAAAGGAAAAAGGGGGAGAGGACAAGAATTTTTTTTGCTCACCCTCGAACTCAGGGAGGTCGCCGAATGGAGGGGGCGGAGGTCGTCGACCACCAGACCTTCACACCAGGAAAATTCCTGCACATTAAAATGCACCCAATCAACACACACACTTGATCCCGGTAATTACATCTTTTTTATTTTTTCCCTATTATTTTCATTTATTTCATTTCATTTTCTCTTCTTTTTTCCTCCTCCTCCTCCTTCTTCTTCTTCACCTCCAACTTCTTCTTCACCCCTAACTTATTCTTCTTATTCTTCTCCACCTCCAACTTCTACTTATTCATGTCCACCTCCAACTTATTCTTATTATTCTTCTCCACCTCCAACTTCTACTTATTCATCTCCACCTCCAACTTCTTCTTCTTATTCTTATTTTACCCCAAGCTCCCCTCCTCCTCCTTGTTCTTTTTATTAACCTTCAACTTCTTTTTTCTCTTCTTCTTTTACTATTTTACTTTTACCCCTAATTTGTTTCCCTCTTCTTCTTTTATTTCCTTTCTTTTCTTTCTTTCTCTTCTTCTTTTCCTATTCAACATTTACTCCTAAGGGATTTTTTGGATTCCTAAGGATTTTTCTTATGGATTGCCTTTGGATCATAGGATTGACACCATCAAATTCCTAAGGAATCTTAACATGAGCTCTAAGCTCTTTTTATTTTTCCTGTGAGAAGTCCAATACACTCACACTCTATCTCTCTCTACTCTATCTCCTCATTCCTACAAAAAACTTACACTACCTAAACTAAACAGAGAAGAAAACATATCTAATTAACCCTAAAAAAATCTAACACAATCTAAACTAACTAAAATAGAGAAGTCTAACTAATTATAACATAAAACTAATTAAAACAGAGAAATATAACTAACTAAAACCTAAAAGCAACTAAAACTAACTAACTAATTAACATGAAAATCCTAAAAAAATAGCATGGAGGGGAGGAGGGGAGGGGCTTACCTTTGGTGGGTGGCTGCGGGTGGGGGTGGAGGTGGCGTCGGCGAGGTGGGCAGCGGCTTGCTCAAAGGAGGCCGACGATGGCTTGCTCGGGGCCGGCGGCGGCCGAGATGAGGGGAGGCGGCGTTGGAGGAGGGAGGCGGGTTGTGGCCGGGGAGAGGGCTTAGCTGAGAGGAAGCAGGGCGGTGGCCGGCTGTGGCGGAGGGAGCCGGGGTGGCGTGGGCGGCGGCGGCGTCGCAGGACAGAGAGGCGTGGGCGGAGGAGAGTGAGAGTGGTGGAGAAAGTGGGCCGACGTGTGCGGGGTTAACGGCAACCCGTTATGCCGTCCGTAAGCAGACGGCAAAGGCGGGGTTTGCTGTCCGCTGGAAGACGGCATAGCACGGGTCCGTTAAGCCAGAGGAGACGCAGCCCGGGTGGGCCCGCTGGGTTGTTTGCCGTCTGCCTATGGACGGCATAGGGACCTTTGCCGTCTGCATAGGCCAGCGCAGACGTTAAAGTAGTTGTTTACCGTATGTCCGGGGTTTGCCTTCTGTATCTAGGGAAGCAGACGGCATACACCTACTTTGCCGTCTGCGCCGACGAAAAACAGACGGCAAAGACCCTGGCACATGGCAAACTTGTGAATTCCAGTAGTGATGGGAGGAGATCATGCAGGAGGGGTCTGGTGATGTGGCTCCGCGTGGACCGCCTGATCTGGATACGACGGTCTGGATCGGATAGCCAGATCTGGACCTGGGGGAGAGGATGGTGGAGGTTGATGGATGCGAGGTGGCGACGCTGGGTTGGGGAGGTGCTGAAATTGAGGGAGGTAGGGGCTAGGTTTTGCCTAAAATGGCTAGGGTAGGATGCTATATATAGCAGGTGGGTGGTTGGGAGGGGTTTTTGGGTGGGCTAGAATCCGAAGATAAGAGGGGAATCCGGGGGTCCAGCTATCAGCGCACGCAATATTTTTTAAATACGCCCCTGGAGTTATACCGGCTACTATGCCTGGCACCTCTAATCGTTTAACTACCCGACGAAGTCGGAATCGCACGAAAATCGAAACACATCGTCGCAATACGATAAACAAGTCGTCTACAACGTTTAACGCCAAAAGAGAACGTCGAGCACCTCCCGATAAAATACCCCATTCAAATATAAATGGGGTTTTCGCGCCGATGGCGATGACTCGTCTTCTGCCGGACGTTGCAACGGTGCTCGGGTGAAACCCGGTGTCGCAAAGGGTCGTGTGCCATTGCGAAAAGGGTTTGGTCTCGCGTTGATATGAGAAAGAGTGGGAGAATATTCACCAATAAATATATCGGCGAAGGCATTACTGCAAACAATTCTAACAAGCAACAAAACAAAGCAACAAACATTTTTTTTAATTTGGGTGAAAATCCCGGGTTGTTACAATACAACTCCACCAACAAGGGATCTCGTCCCGAGATCCAGGATGATCCGGGGGAGAGGGGGAGAGAAAAGAGAGACGACTTCCTTCAACACCACCAACAAGGGACTCTGCTCCGTATCGAACGAAGATCTGTCGTCGAGATAATTTTCCGCAGAGAGACCACAACGTTGGAGAACGAAACCATCAGGAGATCAAGAGGAAGAATGAAAATTCAAAACGACGATCAAGGGAAGTACTCTCACTCCAATCGTGAGGATACTAGGCAAGAGGATTGAAGTCAACAGACGACCAAGATGTTATCCGGAGTCGGAGAAGATAAAGGTACTAGAGGAATTTCCAGACCTGAGACCGGAATGGAGACAATACATTGCAAGCAAGGCACTGTAACTATTCTGAAACTCCACACACTCCAGATCCTAGAATTAAAACACTTATGACACTTTTGCTGACCAAAGCATGGGTAAGGAGGAAAAGCAATCCTACTCTCCGTTAACTAACTTAGGGCCAGATCTTTTGGCGGCTTCTCCCAGAAGATGCCCTCCCCGCAGCTTCTCTGAGAAGCCGTCCTAAAGAGTTAGGGAGGCTTCCGGAATGGCCTAACACGGGGCATTTGTCTAGACTCAACTTCGGCCAGAAAAGGGATGCTACGGTCGGTATGGCTATGATACCAAGTTGTAAGGCCCGATATGCGGTACTGTTCCAGATCTAGATGTTTCCATCCAGATCCGAGGACGAAGCACATATCGGTCCCACCGCGACATATGACAAAGCCATATGCCCTGGATTTCCAACATGATATCACAATATTACAGCTACAAGGATACAACATCTCATACAATCAGCATACAACTGGCTTAATACATTACATCAGTGGAAGATACAAGTTTGAGTACAGACTACAATCAAATGCCTTGTGGAAAAGGTAAAACACAACATTCCCACATCCACACGGGTCCAGGCTCTCCACCGAGATCCGTCTAACCAGTCGCCGTCGAGTCTCCGCGAAGGCGTCTAGGAGAAGGGTCATCGAGCTCCTCTGAAGTCCAAGATCGTTTGCATAACATGCATAAAATATAAAAGAAGGAGTGAGCTATATCAACAAGTCTTGTAACTAAGTTCTCACGGTAAGATGGGGGTAGTGGTGAGGTTGCAGCCGCCCTAGCAATATATGAGGTGGCTAATGATCTATTTACAGTAAGATGAGAACCAAGTAGTCGATGAGGAAATCGACTCCAACAAGTCTGCTATCAGCTACTTACACAAACATAACACCTATCCTATCCTTGCCCTCCCCTTTGCATCCCGGCGAAGAAGAAGCAGTCAAGGTACACACACATTGATCAAGTTATTCAGATTATCTCAATTGTTGTTGTCTATGAACAAGGAGTAGGTCTCAAGTCGTCCATAACCGTGGACACGGCTTCTCGAAAAGATTTAACCCTGCAGGGGTGTACCAACTGCCCATTATAAGCTCCGCATGTACGCTGGTTCTCTCAGTTGGCCCGTTAAAGACACTCATTGAAGAGTTGTTCCGAGAGTCAGACGTCATAACCCCTCTAACTAACAAAGAACAAATCCGGGTGGCCCCCGGGGAGTCCACACCCAATCCAAAAGACGGTCGTGCTCTCGGATCAGACTCTACCGTATCAACTGGTTTTTGGTTACCATGGCATATACCATGCCCGGGCCCTCGCCGGCCTAGTGTGGACCAATAGGATATACCACCCCACTGGTCTGGTTTGTTTTAAATCCACTGGCTGCAGACCAATTAGGCACACAGTTTTCAAATGGTAAAACAGCTTGGGCCACCACTAGAAATGTTTGAATATAGGAAGGTAAGAACAGGGGACCCCATAGAATCCCACATGCGGTTAGGCACGCTCGTAAAGAGACACAATACCCAGAACTCGGGTCCTAGGTGACTTGAATGAAACAAAGCATCGGACGGGATAGACTAGACCTTCCATCCTTTGTCGAGTATAATCAACATTATAATAATCACATCATCCACAATAATATAATAATGTGATAGCCCAATCCAACGAGTAATAGGATAACAGTTGATAGCATCCTATCATGCATACTAAGTAGTGGCTGAGCAACGCGCAATAGTAACATAGCCGAAGAAGGTTTGCTGGGATGTGGAGGACATTGCTGTTTGGATTTATTTGAGAGGCATGAATATGAAGTGGTAGGATCAAGCAATCGTTCTATCCTATACCTAGGCGCAAGCGAGCTGAAAGTTATAAGCGTGATATATGCTCCCCCTTACCTGATGAGATGTCGGAACCGAAGGTGTAGTCCATGGCAAGCTCGCATCGTGTCCGAGAATACCCGCGAGAGCACACAAGGAGGAAACACTGGAAAAGCAAATCGACGAGCAATCATATATTACTACGAAGAAATCACCATCAAGCAAGAACAAGAATGCAACACGACTCGGATGTACCATCGAGAGCAGTTACTAACAGGTTAAGTGGAGTATCCATCACACATGACGATACCGCACATTTATCATCGGTTCAAGTTGTTTAGATACACAACATGAGCAAGGTTGTTAACATGGCATTTCACACAAGCATGGCATATCACACAAGCATCACAAGAGGTGAAGCATAAGTAATCTACCTATACTAGTCAAGTTAAGCGGGTAAAATTCTTACACATGGCATATCGCTATTTACCCCGCAAAATAAATATGTTTGATAATGTTTTGCCCTAAACAATATTTTATTATTTTTATTACCAAGCAAGAGCAGCATATTCACATTCTACACGAAATTCTAGTCAAGTTACATATAGAGAATATTTTATTCGGAGCAACATTTAAAAAGTTACAACCTATTATATTTACGGTGGAATGTGATGTAATTAGCAAGTAAAAAACATATAGACAAAGGCAAACATGGCAAAGGAGCACATTTTATTAATCTACACGAAAAACTAAGCAAGTTTGATGTTGGAACCAACGCAATCCGAGCTAGGAGCAAA
Source organism: Bromus sterilis (assembly GCA_950022295.1). Lineage (NCBI taxonomy): Eukaryota > Viridiplantae > Streptophyta > Magnoliopsida > Poales > Poaceae > Bromus > Bromus sterilis. Next base: position 242,097,200 of record OX465595.1, on the reverse strand, counting down.
AAGATATAAGCCTCGGAAAATAGCAATACAATCTGCCATTTAATCTGCCCAGGAAAGAAAAAAAGAACAACGGGCCGAATCAGACTTAACCGGGCCTCACAGAGCGAGCGCTACGATACTAAACAGTGCCCATGAGCATAAAATAGCCGAAACAATAATGGGACAAGCCCAACAACAGCTAAAAGGAACAAAAGGGAGGGGCTCACCCCGTGGGCCGAGCCCAGTTGCAGCGGTGGGCGACGGAGTGCGTGATCTCGCTCGGGGCGATGCGGGCTTGCAGGGGAGATGGGCCGCGCGGGGGAGGCCATGGGGCGCTGGGCCGTTGAGGATCTAGGCCAGCCCAGGCGGTCAATGGGGCTGGGTCATTGGTCTCTCCCGATCCCGAGCGAGTTGCCGTCGACGGCGGCCGGCCGGTGGCGCGGCGGCGCCAGGGAGGACCGGCAACGGGTGCGGGAGCCGAGGGCAGCCAGATGTGGGCCGGAGGGCCCTCCTAGCGGTGGCAGGGGTCCGTTGGCGGGGTCGGCGACCTCGGGGCACGACATGCGCGGCTCCATGGCGATGGCTAGCTCGGGCGCGCGAGGCCCTCGTCCATTGAGGCGTGGCGACCTACAACAGAGGGAGACAAGAGGCATGAGAGGGAGAGAGCACGGGGAGAAAGGAGAGAGAGGAGGGAGGCTCGAGCTTGCCTGTGGGGGAGGCGAGCCTGCCGGCGGCGCGGCGGCCGGAGTGGCTCGGGCGCTCGGGCTACGAGGAGAGCCTCCACGGGAAGAGCTCGGGCAGGAGGGGTCTGGTGACGTGCCGCCGCGTGGACCGCCCGATCTGGATCCGATAGTCCGGATCGGATAGCCAGATCTGGACGTGGGGAGAGGATGGTGGAGGTTGGTGGATGCGAGGTGGCGGCGCTGGGTTGGGGAGGTGCTGAAATTGAGGGAGGTAGGGGATAGCTTTTTGCCTAAAAGGGTTAGGGTAGGCTGCTATATATAGCAGGTGGGTGTGTGGGAGGGGTTTTGGGCCATAAAATCGATTGGTGTTTCTAATCGGCGTTGCTTCCCCCGACATTACAACCGACCCGCGGGCTGCATCCGGTTCGAAACAGTAGCATGACCAAAATCATCGCTCAACGCATTTTCTAAGGTAAACCTGCTTGGGCTAACCGATCTGTTCCTGAGTCCGCTTTTGCCGACTTTGGGGCTGAAGTTTATGCAAAAAATAAAAAATTCTCTGCTTTTTAGATCAATCAAATGTAGTCTCATGGACGCATGATGAATTTACTAAGAACTTTGTAAAGATAAAGATACACTTATACCGTTCAACTTTAAAACGGGCATAACAGCTCGGTGTTCCAGGGACGCTCCATTTCAACTCCTGAAGTATCCATGTATCGGGTCGGCTTGGTGTAGTCGATGAGGTAGTACTCATTGTTCTTCAACGCCCGACTGACGATGAACGAACCTTCCCAAGGAGAGGACAACTTGTGATGGCCCGTCGATTGCTGGATTCGGCAGAGCACCAAGTCACATTCACGAAAAGCGAGGGGGTGAATCTTCTTGTTGTGGTAGTGACACAACTTCTGTTGGTATATTGCCGATCTCATGGCCTGCAGGCATGCTTCTTCTTTCAGATCGACGCCGTTCTCTCGAGCTTCCTTGGCTTCAACCTCCGTGTACATGGCATGCCGAGGTGAATCAAACTCAATATCAGTGGGGATGATTTCCTTTGCTCCGTACACTAGGAAGAATGGAATAAATCCTGTTGAACGGTTTGGTGTGGTGCGCAAACTCCAGACTACGGCTGGCGGCTCGTCAATCCATGCTCCGGGTGCTCGCTCAAGTGGCTCGACCAGACGAGGCTTGATGATAATGGCTTCTCGCCCTTTTTTGGTTACCCCAAGTAGAAGGTGAGATGTAGGATAGCAGCAAAATTCCCCTATATGGAGGATAGGGTTTGTCTCCCGTAGCACTCCAAAAGCGGCAAAGTAGGTGACAACGGCGCTAGAAATTTAGCGGTTGACGTGGACCTGCACACACACAAAAATAACTTTTCTCCCAACAAAGTTCAGAGAGGTTGTCAATCTCTCCGGTCTTGTTGTTTACAAAGGATCAAACACAAGGGATAAAGGATAATAGTAATTGCGACTGGAAAGTAAAATTAGAAAATAAATGAGCGTGTAAACAGTGATGAGAATATGGACCGGGGTCCCATGATGTTCACTAGTGATGTCTCCCTCCGAAAATATAATAAAACTGCTATGCGAGGTAACAAAATCACAGTTGGGCAATTGACAAGATTAAAAACGCAACACAATGCTAACTATGCTACAAAGAAAGGAAGAGGCTCAAAAGCATGGGCGGTACACCAAAATAAGTAGACTGAAATCCAACTGCATCTACTACTAATCATCCACCTTGAGATATCTATCAAGAACATCTCGCTGGTATTAAGTTGTGAGCCCCACCTAAAGTGTAAACCCAAAGCAACAGACAACTGCATTAATAGAACTTTGTGTAAAGTAAACAATCCTCGCAACCGCGGTCAAAAGCACCGTTGTTTTCCCCCTTGTGGCAACAACACATCCCCTAGACTCATGTTTCTGTCACTCAAGCGTGTTATCAGGGGGCATGAACCCACAATCTAGCATAACGTTCCCTATTGGGATCACTACCTACTACTTGGCCAAAGCAATAAACAGCAACTGAGTAGCAACCCTGCAGGCTTCTGGTGTTGTGCCTTCACTCTCTTGCACACATCACACTGTGACACGTAACGGGCAACATCCCGCTTCATATGAGTCCACCAAAAGCTTTTCTTGATATCTTGATACATCTTTGTACTTACAGGGTGAATAGAAAGCTTGGAATCATGGGCTTCTTTCATGATGACCTCTCTGAGATCTCCCTCCTTGGAAACAACAAATCTCTCCTCGAAGAACATGGTTCCGTCATTATGCACTGAAAAGCAACCGTACTTGGGAACTGAGGCGGCAATACCCTGTTTGATCTTTTGTATCATTGAGCTGCCAGACTGAGCTTCACGAATCTTCTCATGGATAGTGGGCTTTACGACAAGGTTGGCAAGGTAGCCTGCTGGAACTAGCTCGAGATTGAGCCTTCGAAAAGACTCACACAAATCAGGGTGGATCTTCTGCACCTGGATATTATTGCAATCGCCCTTGCGGCTCAGCGCATCAGCTATGACATTCGCCTTCCCAGGCATGTACTGAATATCAACTGTGTACTCAGTAATGGTTTCAAGCCATCTTCTTTGCCTCAAGTTCAGATTTGACTGAGTGAACAAGTACTTTAGACTCTTTTGGTCGGTGAACACATCCACCTTCCTCCCTAGGAGGAGGTGTCGCCAAGTGATAAAAGCGTGCACAACTGCTGCAAGCTCCAAGTCGTGCGTGGGATAATTCCTCTCACTCGTCTTCAACTGCCGTGAGGTATAGGCTACAATATTCCTGCCTTGCATCAAAACTCCGCCTAGACCTTGCAAGGAGGCATCACAAAACACCTGAAAAGGCTGTGACTCATCTGGCGGAGTGAGAATTGGAGCTGTGGTCAACTTCTCTTTCAACTCCTCGAAGGCTGACTGGCAAGCTGGTGACCAAGTGTACCATTTGCCTTTGCACAACAATTCAGTCATTGGCTTTTTTATTTTGGAGAATTCTGCACAAACCTCCTGCAATAACTGGCGAGGCCAAGAATACTCCTTAGCTGCTTCACATTTTTCAGCGGATCCCACTCTTGAATAGTGCAGACTCGCTCTGGATCAACCGCGATTCCCTCAGCGGAAATAACATGGCCCAGAAAATTGACCTTGTCCAGCCAAAACTCACACTTGGAGAACTTGGCGTAGTACCGGTGCTCTCTCAACTTCTGCAGCACCAGGCGTAGATGTTCCTACAGTGTTCAACCTCTGACTTGGAATAGACAAGAATGTCGTTGAGGTTGAGGATCACGAACACATCAAGCCATTCTTGGAACAAATAGTTCATAGCTCTCATGAAAGTTGGAGGGGCGTTTGAGAAGCCGAAAGTCATGACTGTGAACTCATACAACCCATAATGTGTGTTGAACGCGGTCTTGTGAATGTCCTCTTCACGAACACGGATTCGGTGATACCCCATCCTCAATTCCAGCTTGGAAAACACCTTAGCCCCATTTAACTGTTCGAACAGATCATTGGTGCGGGGTAGAGGGTATTTGTTATTAATGGTCTTCTTTTTGATACCGCGATAGTCCTAGACCAAGCGGCTAGTCCCATCCTTCTTCTGGACAAACAAAGTTGGTGCACCCCAAGGGGAAGTGCTCGCGCGGATAAAACCACCTGCCTCCAGCTCTGTCAACTTCTTCTTGAGCTCAATCAACTACTTCGAACACATCTTGTACGAATGCCGAGAAATCGGCTGGGTACCAGGCTCTAGCTCAATAACGAACTCAATAGCTCGAACTGGTGGAATTCCTGGCAACTCCTCCAGAAAGACGTTTGGGAACTCACAGACAACTTTGACTTCTTCGAGCAAAGGCGCGACTCCTGCGTTCAAAGTGTACAACTGTGCTGGTCCTGTCATAGAGCCACAAGTGTACAAGACCTCTGCGCCTGAATCATGTGTCAACTTCACGGATCTTGAAGGGCAATCAAAGTTGGCCTTGTGCTGCACAAGCCAATCCATGCCCAAAATGAGATCAATGTCGGAACGAGGCAAGACAACCAGGGATGCTAAAAAGATAACACCCTGGATATAGATCTCTGCGCCTGGAACAAAAACGGACGAGCTAGACCTAGAACTAGGAGTCTGAACCGCAAGGGGTTTCTGGAGCAACTCGGTCTCAAGGTCATTTTTTGAAGCAAAGGACTGTGATACGAACGATTGGGAAGCTCCGGATCGAACAGAACTGTCGCTGGGACTGAACACACAAGTAACCTACCAAGAACGATCTCTGAAGACTGTTGAGCATCTGTGAGCATCACGTTGTTCACTCGAACTACACGTGGTTTTGCCTTCACCATCACAGTGCTCGGAGTAGAGCGAGGTGGAGGCGGTGGGAGCCGAGCAAAGCGCGGATCGGTGCAGTTGGGAGAAGTGTGCCCCGGCTCCCTGCACTTGTAGAAGATCACGCCTGGCCTGGGCTGCTGTTGCGGCCTGGGTGGCCTCGCGTGTGGTGGTTTAGAGCGAGGCCCTTGCTGAACTGCGATGGGAGGGAGCGAAAAAGTGCGGACAACTGCCCGCATCTGCTGGAACTGCTGCCTCTGTGGTGGCACCTCTGTGACCCAAGTCTTTGCCTTCTTGTGGACCATCACTCCGGAACTGTGCTCTCTCTAACGCTTCCTGTCTGTGTCCCACTCTGCTCTGGCTGACTCCTGGCGGATAGCCTAATCCATGAACTGTGAGAACAGCGTGGGGTTGCAATGGGAGAGTGCGTACTTGATCTCTATGCTGAGACCTCCATGGAATCTGGCAATGTGCTTGGCCTCTGTGCTGACCTCCTCCGGAGCGTACCTGGCGAGCCTGATGAAGGCCAGGTTGTACTCCTGGACTGACCTGTCACCCTTTCTCATAGCCAAGTACTCCTCTCGCTTCCTGTCCATCAAGCCACTCGGAATATGTGCTGCTCTGAAGTCTGCGACGAAGTCTCCCCACGTGATGACAACATCGCCCTTGTTGGCCTTGTAGGTATCGTACCATCTGGTTGCTGCACCCTGAAGCTGGAAGGAGGCAAAGGTGACGTAGTCGACTGGTCTGACGGTGTTTGCATTGAAGTGCTTCTTGATCTCTGCGATCCAATCATCCACTTCCAGTGGGTCTCGAGCCTCGGAGAACCTGGGGGGGTTGATAGCAAGGAACTGCTGCAGAGTCGTATGCTGTGGTCGATCACTCCTCTGGGTAGTCTGGTTCTGTAGCATCTGTAAGATCGCAGCTGTGCCCTGAGCCACTGCGGTCATAGCCTCCCCAAGGAGAGGGTTCTCTGGCGGCGGCATGTTCTCTCTGGGCATCCTGTATACAAGAACACTTATGAGATCATGGTAGAAACACTGACGAAACCAGAATATAAATCAATATAGACAACAAAACTTCCTCACGAGGTATGAGGAAGCCGAAGGCTGAAAATCCACCAAGGTTAACCCGGAAAGTCGAAAGCTAGGTGCTACTTGAATCCCCAAACCGAGATCATCCGAATCATGGATAATAATCTGCTAGTGAGCACAGAACAATATATACGAGTGGTTGAAGACCTGAACGTTGAAACATTGTACGGCCCGATATTGCGGTACTGTTCCAGATCTAGATGTTTTCATCCAGATCCGGGGACGAAGCACATATCGGTCCCACCGCGACATATGACATAGCCATATGCCCCGGATTTCCAACATGATATCACAACATTACAGATACAAGGATACAACATCTCATACAATCGGCATACAACTGCCTTAAATACAATACATCAGCGGAAGATACATGTCTGAGTATAGACTACAATCAAATGCCTAGTGGCAAAAGAGAAAAACATCGATCCCCCTAACCACACGGGTCCAGGCCCTCCGCCGGGATCTGCCTAACTAGTCGTCGTCGAGTCTCCTCGTGAAACGTCGATCACCGTACCTGTTGTCGATCAAGAACCCTGAAAAGAGTTTGGGGGTAGTATCATGAGTACAGAAGTACTCAGCATACAACTTTAGTGGTCATCTGACCCAGCAAGGACTTCATCACTCGTCATTCTAGGACAACTAGTAGTTTACGGTAAGGATGGGGTAAGTGGTGAGGTTGCTGCCGCACTAGCATTTATGAAGGGGCTAACGATCTAGAGAGTAAGATAAGAAGCAAAGCATTCGATGAGGAATCTCCTCCAACAAGTCTTGCTATCAGCTACTTACGCAAACATAACACCTATCATATCCTTTTCCTCCTCTTCGCATCCCGACGAAGAAGAAGCAGTCAAGGCGCACACACGGTGATCAAGCTAATTTTAAGATTATCTCAGTTGTTGTTGTCTATGAACAGGACGTAGGTCTCAAGTCGTCCATAACCGTGGACACTGCTACTCGAAAAGATTTAACCCTGCAGGGGTGTACCAACTGCCCATTACAAGGCTCCGCACGCACGCCCATATCTCTCAGTTTCTACCCATCACAGGCAACAATTTTATGATTTAGTTCCGAGAGATCCGAAACGACAGATCCCTCTAACTAACAACAAAAAAATCCGGGTGGCCCCCGGGGAGTCGACACCCAACCCAAAAGCCGTCCACGCTCTCGGATCGGACACTTCCGTATGGCCAAGGTCGGGGTTAGCCTCACCTATATAACAGGGGACTTCCCTAGATCACCAGTGTGGACCAACAAAGGAACTCTATCTCTACTGGCCCGAGTTGTTTTAAATCCACTGGTTGCAGACCAGTTACGCACACGGTTTCAAATGGTAAATCAGCTTGGGCCACCTCTAGAAATGTTTGAAGCTAGGTAGGTAAGAAAAGGGGACCCCATAGCACCCCACACGCAGTTAGGCACGCCCAGTCTTAAAACCAATACCCAGAACTCGGGTCCTAGGTGGCTCGAATGGAACAAAGCGTCGGGGCGGGATAGCCTAGACCTTCCATCCTTCGTCGAGTATAGTCAACATTATAATAATCATATCATCAACAACAATAGTAATAAAGTGATAGCCCAAACCAAGGAGTAACAGGGTAACATCGTAGCATCCTAAGCATGCATACTAAGCAAGGGCTGAGCAACGAGCAATAGTAACATAGCAGTACATGGTTTGCTGGGAGGGGACATGGTTGTATCGGTTTGAAAGAGGCTCTAAACATGTGGTAGGATCAAACATCGAACCTAACCTAGACTAGCATGCAAACCGCTGGTTGAAATAGAATGGATCATAAGTAATGTATAGTCCTTGCCTGTTGATAAGTCGGGTATCCGTAGGAGCACACAAGAAGGTAAACACTAGAAAGAAATCAACGAGCAAGCATCTATTACTATGAAGCAATCACCAGCAAACAACATCAAGAAGGAAACACGAGACATCGCACCTATCGTCGAGAGCATTTACTAACAGGTTAAGTGGGGTACTCGTCACACACGACGGTACCGCACATTTACGGTGGTTCAAGTTGTTTAGCTACACAAGGTGAGCAGAGGTTATTAACATGGCATCTCACTCAAGCATGGCATATCACACAAGCCTGGCAAGAGGTGAAGCACAAAGTAAACTACCTAATCTAGTTCTTTAAGTGGGGGTAAAACCTATACATGACAACTATTACGGACCCCACGATAATTATAATGTTTGGTACTGTTTTTCCCTAAAAAATATTTTATTATCTTTATTAGCAAGCAAGAGCAGCATAAACACAATCTACACGAAGTTCTAGTCAAGTTACATATAAAGAACATTTTAATCGGAGCAACGGTTAAAAAGTTATTAAAGAAATAATTTTACGGTGGCATGCGATGTAATTAGCAGTCAAACAGCATATAAACAAACTCAAACATAGCAAAGGAGCACATTTTATTAATCTACACAAAAAACTAAGCAACTTTCATATTTAACGCGTCGTGATCCGAGCTACGGTCTAAAAGTTACCGTCGTTGAAAAAAAAACATAATCTGCCATTTAATCTAACGAAAAAAAAGTAAAAAGGCCTACTGGGCCGAGCCCGCTAACGCAACAGGAAAAAAATAAAAAAAGGGGGCTGCTCACCACTGGACCAAGCCGAACAGTGGCTGGCGGCCTGGGCTGAGAGGCGCCGGCTGGGCCGGCCCACTAGCGGCGGAGGCGGTTGGCTCGGGGCGCCCGGCTCCTCCCGAGCAGTACGACGGCGTCGGCGGCTAGAGGTCTCTCCGGCGAGACCGCAGCGGCCCGGCGAGGAGGAAAGGCGGCGGAGGGGAGGTCCGGTGAGGGCGCGCAAGATCTGGGCGGCGGCGGCCATTGGCGGGCGACGGGGAGGCGTGCCGCGAGCTCTGCCGAGCTCGGCCATGGCGCCATCGGGCGGCGTGCGGCGGCTCCCGTACCTGCGAAGGAGAACGGAGGTGAGGGGAAGGGAGAGGGAAAGGAGGAGAGGGAGAGGAGGGTGGCCGGCGCGGCGGTTGCTGCCGGCGGCGACCGGAGGCGCAATGCGGTGGCGTCCTCGCGGGATGGAGGAGAGAGAGGGAGGTTGGGTGGCTGCTAGGGGCGACGTGGCCGGATCTGAGCCGTTGGATCTCAGATCTGAGGGAGGCTAGGGTTTCGCGAATTTGAGGGCAGATTTGGCAGATCTGGGTGTTTTTCAAGGGGGTGGCTGCAATTTTGTGGCTAGCGAAACCCTAGAAAGAGGTGGGAGTGTGGTGGTCTTTATATAGCCCCGGTGGCTGGCAGTTTGCAAAAACATCCCCGGTTTTTCTCTCACGCGCGCGGTGTTTACGGTTTTGACCGCCGGGTGTTCGCAGGACCTCCGATTCGGGTAAAACTTTGAACTGCGCAATCAGCGTGTCGAGCCGGCAGCGTTCACCTCGCGCTGGAACACTTTCCAGCGCGCTATAAAAATATCCCGTTTACTTATTAAACGAGGTTTTTCGTTCCGTTGGCTGCGGCTGGTCTCGTGCGGTTTTCGCGACGGTGATCGGGTGAAACCCGGTGTCGCAAAGGTCGAGTGTCAGGGTGGCAAGGGTTGGTCTCTGTCCGATAAAAGATAAGAGGGGGGAAATAATCGCCGATCGATAGATCGGGGATGCAAACACCGCAAAAAAATCAGACAATACAACAATTCACACCTAAAACAAATTTTTTAAATTTTTGTGAAATCTGGGCTGTTACAAACATCTTCCCTGAGCGTCCCGCCGAAGCGGTCTCCTATAGGGGGAGGAACCACATCCGAAGGATGCCAACCATCCCTGTATAGGAGTTTCACCTGAGGTACGCCGTAAGCGAGGTGGAGATGTCAACCCCAAGTGGCGGCTCAGTGTTCTCAACGTAAGCTATCCCTTCTCGTCGCTAGCAAAAAAATATAGAGGAATCGGAGCCTCATGTAAACGAGAACGTTGATTTGTTTTGAAAAGGGCTAAGTTGCAGAGAGAAAACAACGTTTCACTTCCTCACGGAAAAAGGGGTGGGAGGGTGGGGTAAGAAGAAAAAGAAAGAGTTCCTACTCTCCGATTTTTCCTTAGTAACTACAAAATAGTTTCTAGACTCAACTTCGGCCAGTAAGGGGTCCTACAGTCAGTCCTACTCTGATACCAAGTTGTAAGGCCCCCGATGCAGTGCTAACTCAAGTTAGTTGCTTTCGCGTCCCGATCAAGTTAGTAGCGCATAAAAGGCCACCAACTCACGACACTCGCACTCGTGTCGCTGCCGGATTCTCGACAACAGGTATAAGAACAATGAACTTTATACTAAGACATAAATATATAGAGTCCAGGGCATACATCACCGCTGGTATTTATTACATCATCTTAGAGGTCCATAGACCCAACAGTACGTCATGCAACAAGCGGAAGACAATCACGGCCGAGTACGGTAAAAATCTAAATGGCCCTAGAGAGGGCTACACATAAGCAAGTCCACCCAAGGATCATCGGAACCCAACTATAGGATCTACTGAACGAAGTCATCCTTGTCGTCGTCCTCCGGGGGCACCTCCACGAAGTAACGTCTGCTACTCGGGTCGATGTAGTAGTCAACTGCAGCGTCCGATCAGGAAAAACAGTAAAAGCACAAAAGGAAACCAGGGGTGAGATTATATCATTACAGGATATCATTACAGGTAAAAGTAAAGGTTGCATCCGCACTAGCATATATTGTTGCTATCGTTGTACTAGAGTAGGGGTAAGATTGCAAGAATGCACGTGACATCGTGTCATAAGTATGCTATTCACCTACTTACGTCAAACATAACACAACCTGGATCTTCTCTCGGTCCCCCTGGATGAAGAAAAGCAACCAAGGCACTCACACGGTAGGCAAGTTTTAATTTATGATTCAAATTGATGTTATTCTATGAACAAGGAGTAGGTCTCAAGTCGTCCATAACCGTGGACACGGCTTTTCAAAAAGATTTAACCCTGCAGGGGTGTACGAACTGCCCATCATAGGCTTCGCATGTACGCCCGGTTTCCACTTGGCTAGGTAAGCGCCTGAAACTCCGGAATGTCAGAGTCCCTCTAACTAACAACGCACAATTCCGGGTGGGCCCCGGTGAGTCGACACCCAACTCAAAACCGGCCGCGCTCTCGAATCAGTCTCTACCGTATGACTCCAGGTTTGGATTGCCGGTTAATCTCATATGAGACCGGGTCCTCAGCCGGTCAAGGTGGGCCAGCCAAGGAACAAGTCCTCCTGGCCCAAGATGGTTTGTAAACAACTGGGGTACCACCAGCACACACACATTGCAAATAGTAAATCAGCTCGGGCCACCACTAGAACTGTTTGGAGCTAGGTAGTTAAGACAAGGGGGGCCCATAGAACCCCACACACGATTAGGCACGCTCATCAAGAAACAAAATACCCGGAACTCGGGACCTAGGTGACTCAAATGGAACAAAACACCTGGCGGGAACAGCCTGGTCTTCCATCTTTCGTCAAGTATAGTTAACATCATAATAATAATAAATATCAACCAACTTCTCTAATAACATGATATCCCAACCAGCATAGGGTAAGCAGAAAGTTTCCTAGTCATACTAAGCAATGGCTGAGCAGCGGCAACTTAGCAATACAAGGTTTTGCTGGGATGTGGGGATCATGGCTGTTTGGTTTCGATTGTGGAATTAGTAAGGTGGATAGGATCAAACAATCGTTCTAGACTACAGCTAGGCACGTAGGCAGAGAGTTATAAAGTAATGGTATGAATCTTCCCCTTGCGTGGGTAATTGGTCGACGGAGTAGACGTAGCAGGGTCCTCGGGCTCGGAGTCGGAAATCTCCACTTAAGTCTCCTCGGCAGTCTCAGGTGCTAACGTAAAGTACCGGCAAGGAAAAGGCACACAAGTAAGCAATGGATGCAATGCACAGGCAAGGATGGTATGATCAAGTTTAATAGACATGAGGTGACCCTATGTAGTCAGATTTAAATGAAGGTGGTGACGGCACGTCAACAACTTCATATGAAATTTATTTATGTTGAGTAGCTTTGTTCTTAGCCTTAATTTTGGTGTAGGTAGCATGATAACATGGCATGGCATGAAATAATAACAACAATTAACAATAATCAACATCCTGAAATAACTATCGATTCCGGAGACGGAGAGAAAGTGTCGGTGAAATTGACACCGGAAGATATAACAGAAGAAAAGGATCCAACCACGTTGCATGTGACAATATGCTATGGCTGGTTTGAGATTGCAAGAATTGAAGACAACATGGAACAGAACTTGACCTGATCAGAAGAACAAAATTCAACATGCACTGAAGTTGAAAAGAATGCAAAGAAAGGAAGTCAGGGTTTGAAATGGTTAGGTGATCACACCATGTCCATTGAGTTGCACAAAACATCAAATGGACATCACCATTTGAATCCTTGCATTTTTCTACCCCAAACCATATATGGCATGTCACACTTTGAATTTGCAAAACACTTTGCAAATACAAAATAAGCGAAGGGCTTTTTCTGCAAAATTACCACTACTCCAAAATTAGAGGGGGCAAGATGCAAATGAACCTCACCATTGTGATCAGTGGGCAAAACTACCCAAAATTCATATATGGGATGATATGTTTGAGGTGAAACTGCCCAAGACATTTGAAAACAGATTTGAATTTAAATTCAAATCGGTTTTGGAGGGAAAACAAAAGAAAATAAAAAAAAGAAAAAGGACAGGGGAGGCCCCCGCACCTTGGGCTGATCTCGGGCGTGATAGGCCCACTCCAAGCAAGCCAGTGGGCTTGGCCCACTGTCCACTCGGTCTCCAAAAAAATAACAGGGGGGCAAAGTGCCCCAAGTTGGACTCAAACCCACGACCTGCTCGCTGCTGCGTTCAAACACTACCACTACGCTACTGCTCGATTCGTGAACAAACACGGGGAGCAGGCTTCAAGAGCTAGCCCTGACCTGCTACTGCATCCGAACTCTGAATGTTGATTCAGACGTTGCACGCGGCCGAACCATGGCGAGTCTCACTTCGAGCTCCGGCCACCTCCTCGCGAGCTACCAAGGGGGAACCGGAGAGGGAACATTACTCTACACGACGGTGCACTCCACGGCCACCATATCCTCACAGCATCGCCAGAAACTTCACGGGAACAGCACGACGGCGAGTTGTTAAAAGCTTCAGACTGATAGAGCGCAAGGCGCCAACTTTGGTCCACCGCGCATCATGTACACGGCGTCTCTGGCCATGGCGTTTCTTCCAGCACGTAGAGGGCACATCCACGAAGCCGTGGGTACCCCTGCCTTTGCCGGAACCTCACTGGAGCGGATGCTACCCTCACCTGAACTTCACGGCGGCACCGCACTTCGACTGCAACTCGGTTCAAACGCGGGCGTCGTTACTCCTATACACGTAAAAGGCTAGCCCTTGGCTGCCAAAAGCATGGTCTGAGCAGCCTTGTAGCACGCGAAAGGACATCCAAGACACTCCATGGCACGACGCACACGAATTCCTCACCGGCGACAATCATGCGCAGTGGAGCTTCTACTGCTAATGGCGACAGCACGCTACAGGCATCTACGGGAAAAGGCGTGGGCATCAGCTCACCTTCTGGGTCGCAACACGCGTCCCAAACTAGCCGTAGGGGAAGGAGGAGCTCGGGGTCGTCGTCGGGGAAGAAGGAGGAAAAAGAAAAGAAACGAGATCCCCGGCTATTTTCTATTTAAAAAAATTAAAAAGCACTTGGGGAGTGTTCCAGGAATATCCACAAGGAAATAAATCACACAAAAATATGCAAAATGATCTTTGATATATTCTCCAATTTCTAAAATTTGTTTGGTCATTTTTAGAGCAACAAAAATTTGGGACCATTTTGAAAATCAAACCACATTGAACTATGGCCCACATTTTTAGAGTTGGAAAAAATGATGCAAGGCTTTTTAAAAGCTTGTGAAGGGGAAAGAATTGGCTATGCCAAGTTTGGGGTCAAAGGGAGATCAAATGCAAATGGAGCAATTCACCAAACACCCTTCTTGAACCATTTTGATTGAATTCAAAAGTAAATCAAATGAGCTCCAATCCCAATGCCATTTGAAATCATGACGTGAAATTATAATCTTTAGCATCATGCCAAGTTACAAAGTCAACAGAGAAAGTACAATCTCATTATGATTTCTATTTATTGCACATGGGCTGTTACACTTGATCACGCAGGGAAGCTCACAAGGTCTAATCCATGGAAAAGAAAGAGGGGAGGAGAACATCACATATCTACTGATCACGGACCCATGGTCCAAGGTAGACTACTCACCGATCATCCGGAAAGCGTCCATGGTGGAGGGGAAGCTCCCGGAGGTCAATCCTCCCTCCAGCAGGGTGCCGGGAAGATGTCTACTGGCGCTCCCGATCTTGGAAGCGAGGCGGCGGAGGAACAGAGGCGAGATCGCGAAAAAGGGTTATGTCATTGGAAAAATCCAGTCATGGAGAATATATTTGGGGCCACCAGGGGTCTAGGCGGCCCCTAGGGCGCGTCACCAGGGCACCTAGGCCCCTGGTGGTGGCCCTCTGGCTCCACCCAGGTGTTTCCGGAAGGTTCCTTCACGCTAAATTTTTATCTGATTCTTCCCGAATTTTTGGAGCACTTTTAATATGGGGAAACCTTAAATAGAAAAACGTCAAAAAATAGGAACTCGCACTGGGGTGCACTGAGTTAATAAGTTAGTCCAAATATGATCAAAATTGTATGAAAGTGTATCTAGATCATAGCAATATCACACAAAACAGGCATGGAGCAAGTAGATATTAGAGATATGTTTGGGACGTATCAACATCCCCAAGCTTAATTCCTGCTCCTCTTCGAGTAAGTAAATGATAACAAGGATAATTTCTGTGGTGACATGCTAACAACCATATAAGAACTTTGAAAGCAAAGCAATCAAGGTATGTAATTCAATTCAAGTGATAACAAGCAAGATTCTATATTAGCATTGAAACAAGCAACATAAGAACATAAAGGTGCAAGAGCTCTAGCTGTCCGTGACTCGAATGTCTCCAGATGGTGTTTGCGTGCAAGAAGGGGGAGATGGGAATACGAGAATTTTTTTTTGTTGAGAACTCAATCTACTAAAGTTTCACACTTGGTCTTCTTTGGAATCTTATCTTGACTCGTCCCTTGACCACTAGCCATGTACAAGTCAATTTGATCCACTCCTTTTTGATATTTTGAGAACTCATGCAATGGATGAGCATAAGCACGAGAGTTGACACTTAGGATGGCAAAGAGAAAGATATGGTGGAGGAGGAAGACAAAAGAGGTGTGAAAGGCTCAATCAATGAGGACAATCATAGGCGAGAGAAGGCCAAATGATAGATATGATGTGAGTAGTAGGGATTACCATGCAACACATGCAGATATGAGCTAAGAAAAGCTCTCCAATGGAACTAGTGGCATCCAACTTGCTTGTTCACGAAGACCTAGAGCTCTTTTGAGGAGGCTCATCCTTGGAATATACAAGCCAAGTTCTATAGTGTAAAGGTCCCCACATAGCTATATGCATATATGATCATCTGTATGGAGCACAAGATATAGGAGGGAGTACGAGTGAGGATCTTTAAAAAAGAATAGTAGTGTTGCCCCCTTTCTCTCTTTTTATTTCTTTTTTCTCTTTTTTTCTATTTTTTGTATTTTTTTGGTGGCCTCAATGGCTCTTTCTATTTAACTCTCATTTGTCCTCTTTTGGATTTTCTAATTTTGTCCTCTTTGGGATCTTTTCCTCACTTAAGGGCAACACTCTATTTTACAAGAAGGTATAGAAGATCTTCACACTTTACAAGGTACTCAACATAAAAAAGATGTATCTATCATGATGTATGCAAATGTATTCCTCTGCTAGTGTAGCAGGAACATGTATGACATGAAGATCAAGTCATGAGAAGGTGGATGTTGCATGGAAATATATCTCGGAAAAGGTATGGAAATTCCTTGGTAGGTAGGTATGGTGGATGTTTTGGGGAAAGATATAAGGAGGTTTATGATAATAGAGCGTATCATGCCAAGGGTTTGGATGCACCGGCGAAGGTGGACGCCAACTCTCGGAGTGAGAAGAGGGAAATGCACGGTACCGAAGAGGCTACCAAATATAAGGAGGTGGAAGTGTCAACTTTGAATACTTACATTAGTCTGAAGAACTCATGCAATTATTATCGGTAACACTCAATCTAATAAAGAGGTTCACAAAGAGACAAGTACCCCGAGGAGAAGTGTATGGGGGTTTTGTTATCCTTGCGCATCCTCGATTCATGGTACGTGAGTGTACTCTAATATTACGGTTTTCAACTAGCTTTTGTAGTGATCCACCTAGTAGCTAGAGTTCTCAACTAGTTTTTGTAGGTTTTTAAAATAGCACGGATTTCCCAAAATACGACACCTATCAATAACAGGATAGAGCTCTTGACACCAAAAGTTCAAACATTACTCACAACAATTCCTCAAAACTATTGCAAGTTACTACTACAATTGAATAGCAACCTCAATTACCTACTTCAAGACAAGACACAACTCAGTGCAACAACCAACTCTCTTAACAAGATAAACATGAAAACTGAAGAGAGTTCCAGCAACAAACTAAACAAAATCTAAAGCTCTTGAAACTACAAACACGAAAACTAAAAGCTAAACATGGCAGCAGCTAAGAAAAGAGAAAGAACACACAAGAGAAGAAAGATAAGCATGAAAATCCTATAATGTGTTCTAGTTTGGAGTCGAGCGTGTTTCTCTCCCACACAAAGTAAGTTGGGTTCTAACTTGTTGTGAACAACAATAAAATCTAAACAAAACTAAAAAGGAAACCTAAGAGCAAGACGCTCCAAGCATAGCACATAACGCATGAAGTGATAAAAATATAGTGAGATGGAGGACGAACTGATGATTGATGATGGATAAGGGGATACACGGGGGCATCCCCAAGCTTAGAAGATTGAGTCTCCTTGAATATTTATTGGGGATGCATGGGGGCATCCCCAAGCTTGAACGTTTGACACTCCCGGATCTTCGTTCATCATCTTCCCTCGCACACTTGAAAAGTCCCTTCATACATAACTCATCATAAGTTGATTAGAGAGGTTAGTACCCGTAATAACATAATTTTTATCCACTGGAAATAAAGATATTCTTTAATAGCTACTGTTTCTCAAGATTGCCAAAAAGTTTTTGCAAAGAAAAAGGAAACTTAAGGTTTGCAAAAGTAAGGAAAGGCAAAACATGGAAGAATCTGTGAAAAACAGAACAACAGGTAGTAAATAATTTTTTCGGGGTACTTCTGCAACTCAAATCAAAAAACTCAGAGCAGACGCTAGAAAGACAATTTTATGGCGCACACTGTCAAAATAATTCAGATCAAAAAGATGATCTGGTGATTTTAGGCTAACTTTTTCGTCCAAAGATAAAATCTTCTTTCTGGACAGCATGTCACAACTATTGAACTTTCTTGAAATAGGAGGCTAAACTTGGCAGAA
The DNA here is from genome assembly GCA_950022295.1 of Bromus sterilis. Classification (NCBI taxonomy): domain Eukaryota; kingdom Viridiplantae; phylum Streptophyta; class Magnoliopsida; order Poales; family Poaceae; genus Bromus; species Bromus sterilis. The sequence continues at coordinate 242,079,624 of OX465595.1, read as the reverse complement.
AGCTTGAAAGTAAAGGTACAATGATGTTGCTACAGTAGTAAATATCATCAAGACCACTAAAAAATAAGTAAAAACATCTTGGGTTGCCTCCCAACAAGTGCTTTCTTTTACGCCTTTGAGGTAGGCATAAAGATTGCAAAAGATGCTCACAAAGGAATAAGAGTTTAAGAAAATGAGAGCATCAAGAAGCTAATGTGAAACACATTTAAGCCTAAACCACTTCCTATGCCTAGGAAACTTGTAAAAAAATAAATCAAAGAGGCACAAAGTGACATGCATATGAAGGTGGAAAAAGAACAACTTCAAAAATTTCAACATAAAGAGAGGAGTTTTAGTAATATGGAAGTTTCTACAACCAAACTTCCCTCTCTCAAAATAATTTTCAGTAGTATCATGAACAACATAAAGAATATAACTATCACATCAATCATGTTGTTCACGACCTACAAGCACACGTGTATCGTTTTCAACACGATTTTTAGGATCATAAGATAAATGCAACCCCATCACATTGAGCCTCAATAAGAGCACAATTCTCCGGAATATGAGTTGGAGAATCAAAAGGATAATAGGACAATCAAGTGTGGGTGAAATAGCAAAAATTTTATGCTTAACATAAGGAACTATAGCAAGTTCATCTTTATAAGAATCATCCATAGTGGCATCATGGCCATCAACAAAGCAAGTATCACGTTTATCAGAAAGGGATGTATCAAGTGAGTCCTCGGAATCATGGGATTCCTCATCATAGCAATCATTAGCCTCTTCTTGGGAAGCAAGCAGTTTATTTTTTAAATCTTCAATATATTCATTGCAAACATAATTATCAAAGCAATAAGCAAGAACTGCAAAGTTTTCGGACTTGTGAATAGTATCTTAATACTATTCAATCAAAGAAGCAATCTCATAAGAACCTTTAAAAGCAATAAACCCTTCAATCTTTTCAATATCAAAGTAATCATAAACACCTTTAGCATAAGAAGATAGGATCTCATTCTCATTAGACTCACATTGGAAAGGTAGGTGTTTACGGTCTATATTAGAGAAGCAAGTAAAATCATAATTGTGGCATAAACACTCAGCATAGCAATAATAAGTTTGTATTTGGTCCCATAAGTGTTTCCCTTTCTGAGATAAGAGGTGCTGCGTAAAATGAGAGTGCTCATCCAATGATTTTCCCTCAACCAAGTCGTTTGGGTTTTTAGCGCGAGCACAAAAAGATCGATGACGATCCATGTGAAACATGTCCATCCTACCATATTTGGGTGGTTCCACACCCATGGTAACATAGCATTAAGCAAGAACAAGGCAAACAATAAATAAAAAATGTAATTTTTTATAAAGGACACTAAGATAAAAACTGAAAGGTAAACTAACAAGACTAAAAAGAAAAGGTAAAAGATAGTGTGCAACTCCCCTATCTTCAAGATTGGAGTCCCAGGCAACGGCGCCAGAAATTTTCTTGATGTGCGAGAGATGATAATGGCTTCTCGCCCTTTGTTGGTTACCCCAAGTGGAAGGTGAGATGTAGGATAGCAGCAAATTTCCCCTATATGGAGGATAGGATTTGCCTCCCGTAGGACTCCGAAAGAGGAAAAGTAGGTGACAACGGCTCTACAAATTTAGAGGTTGACGTTGACCTGCACACAGACACAAATAACTTTGCTCCCAGCGAAGTTCTGAGAAATTTTCAATCTCTCCGGTCTTGTTGTTTACAAAGGATCAAACACATGGGATAAAGGATAATAGTAATTGCGACTGGAAAGTAAAAGCAGAAAATAAATGAGCGATGTCACTAGTGATTTCTCTGATACGTCTCAAACGTATCGATAATTTCTGCTCGCTCCATCCATGTTTTGTGTGATATTGCTATGATCTAGATACACCTTCATAAACTTTTGATCATATTTGGGCTAACCTACTAACTCAGTGCACCCCAATGCCAGTTCATGTTTTCTACTGTTTTTCTATTCCAGGTTTTCCCCATATTAAAAATGCTCCAAAAATTCGGGAAAATCGGATAAAAAATCAGCGCAACGGAGTCTTCCAGAAGCACCGAAGTGGGGCCAGAGGGCCACCACCAGGGGCCCAGGCGGCCACCTGGCGCGGCCAGAGGCCTGGCCGCGCCTTGAGGGCGCCTGGACCCCTGGTGGCCCCCCTGGTACCCCCTTCGCCTATTTATTCTACGTCACGGGGAAACTCCGAGGACAGAACCCTATTTCACAAATTCCCCCCTATTCCTCCGCCGCCGCACTTCCAAGATTTGGAGCACCGTTAGGACCGGTCCCGGCACCCTGCTGGAGGGAGGATCGACCTCCGGGAGCTTCTCCTCCACCATGGACGCTTCCCGGATATGTCGTGAGTAGTCTACCTTGGACCATGGGTCTGTGATCATTAGCTATGTGATGTTCTCCTCCCCTCTTTGTTCTTCATTGTTTAGACCTCGTGAGCTGCCCTACATGATCGAGGCACATATGTAATTCTTTCTGCTTTTGATATGCTGAGTTTGATGGGATCTGATGGATTATGAGATTATGTTCAGATTGTGATAGAGTAATATAATTGGTTCTTATCTTTTGATTTTTTTTCAGAAGTAATTGTTGCATGTTCTCCGTTGCTATTTATTGCTTTGGCCAAGTGGTAGGTAGTGACTCCAAGAGGGAATGTTATGCTCTATTGTGGGTACATGGCCCCTGATGACACGCTTGAGTGACAGAAACATGAGTCTAGGGGATGTGCTGTGGCCACAAGGGGGAAAACAACGGTGATTGTGACCACGGTTACAAGGATTGTTTACTTTATGCAAAGTTCTTTTTAATGCAGTTGTCTGTTTCTTTGGGTTTACACTTTGGGTGGGGCTCGCAACTTAATACCAGCAAGATGTTGCGAGCCCCACCCAAAGTGTAAACCCAAAGAAATAGACAACTGCATTAAAAGAACTTTGCGTAAAGTAAACAATCCTGGCAACCGCGGTTACAAGAACCATTGTTTTCCCCCTTGTGGCAACAGCACATCCCCTAGACTCATGTTTCTGTCACTCAGGCGTTTCATCAGGGGGCATGAACCCACAATCAAGCATAACGTTCCCTCTTGGGGTCACTGCCAACTACTTGGCCAAAGCAATAAACATCAACGGAGAACATGCAAGAATTACTTAGGAACAAAAATATAAAAGATAAGAACCAAATAAATTACTCTATCACAAACTGAACATAATCTCATAATCAATCAGCATAGCAACAGCAGAAAGAATTACATATGTGCCTGGATCATGTAGGGAAGCTCACATGGTCTAATCTATGAAGAACAAAAAGGCGAGGAGAACATCACATAGCTACTGATAACAGACCCATGGTCCAAGGTAGACTACTCATGGATCATCCGGGAAGCGTCCATGGTGGAGGGGATGCTCCCGGAGGTCAATCCTCCCTCCGGCAGGGTGCCGGGAAGAGGTCTGCTGGCGTTCCCGATCTTGGAAGCGCGGCGGCGGTGGAACATAGGCGATATCCAAAAAAGGGTTTCGTCTTCGGAAGAATCCCATCACGGAGAATAAATAGGCGAAGGGGGCAGCCAGGCGGGCCACCAGGGGTCTAGGCGCCACCCTGGCGCGGCCAGCCCCTTGGGCTCGCCACCAGGGCGCCTGGGCCCCTGGTGGTGGCCCTCTGGCTACACCCATGTGTTTCCGGAAGGTTTCTTCACGCTGATAATTTATCTGATTTTTCCCGAAATTTTGGAGCACTTTTAATATGGGGGAAACCTAAAATAGAAAAACAGCAGAAAACATGAACTAGCATTTGGGTGCACTGAGTTAATAAGTTAAGCCAAATATGATCTAAAGTGTATGAAAGTGTATCTAGATCATAGCAATATCACACAAAACATGCATGGATCAAGCAGAAATTATAGATACGTTTGGGACGTGTCATTTGCTCGCTCTACTTGAAAATTTGATTACGGGTGTGCAAAGGATGCCACATCCAGCCGAATGCCTTGCTCGGACGCTTAACGTGCCAGTGCCCCTTTTGTGAAATTTGTGCCATTATCAGTGATGATACTATGTGGCACCCCATATCTGATTTCTACGTCTCCCACAAACTTGACTTCAGTTGGCCCATCCATTTTTTCGATCGGCCTTGCCTCGATTCACTTAGTGAACTTGTCAACTGCTGTCGGGACCCGTGGTTTGCATATGTAATTCCTGTCACAACTCAATCATATGGAGAGCCGAGAGCCGTACCCACTTGTCTAAGCAGACAAGGGAAAGCACAGAACACCCTCGGAAAGCTCGAACGTGACGGGTATCCCATCCAGGCCGGATGATAAACTGAGATGGGTCCTCATCGACCTCTCACAAGTCTAAATGGTTATGGGTGGTGAAATCCCATACTCATAGACAAATCGCCTCAACCATATTATCGATTGAATTATAACACTTACATAAACAGACTCCAGCCCGATCACCTAGTCGGGATCTCGGGCGGGCTCAATCATACGACAAAGTGTGCCACGTGACAGAGTCACGAGGAATCACATCGCGATGCCCCAAGCTGCGCACATCTAAGGGCCACTTGGTGTATAAAAGACCACCGGCAAGAACTCAACTAAGCTATCGAATCCCCCACTAAGACATGCACGTTATAATCATACATGCAGCATACATGTTTAGTGTAAACAGCAGGTAACACAACATGAACTATGCAAACTCATAGCTTTATTGCATCTGCTATACAGAGTAGATATAGTAGTGTTACAAGAAGAGATCACATAACTGTGACCCAACATTACATCAAACAATAACGGAAGCAAATTATATCTTAGTAAAGACAAGGTTAACAAATTGCTTAAGAAGCCCTTAAGAAAACAGAACGACCATCCAGAGGGACCAGGCTGCTGTTTGGAACTACATTACTTCATCGACGTCAAGCTTGAGGGGAGGCCACAGTCAGGTTCAGTGGTCTCGTCTGAGCAAACGTGAGTACAAAGTCGTACTGAGCAAGACTTACATCAGAACTATACTACTAATGCTTAGGTATCAAGGTAAAGGCAAGTGGGGTTGTAATGCAGAAAGCTTTGACTTTGCTATCCTGTACTACGATTACATAGAGTTGAGACGAGAAGCTCACTCGAGTCCAACTAATCTTGATCACCACAAAAATACACCACGATGGATTCTTCCTCGACTTCCCCACGAGGAAGCAACCCAAAGAACTCACACTTATCTTGGCAGTTTTAGAGTATCCATTTAAATTGTATAATAATCAAGTAAAGGTCTCCAAGTAGTCCATAACCGCAGACACGGCTATTCGAATAGATCATTACCCTACAGGGGTGTACGCTTCACACACGTGTCATCACTTACCGCCCGTGACTCTTCATCCTTCAAGCGGATGTCGGACGAGGATAATCACCAAGGAACTTACATCACGGATCCAACTCTAGTCGAGGGGATTGCCTATTTGAGTATGTACCCCAATCAGAAATCCGGCCGGGGTTTCCATTCAGGATTCAAACGATGTATGGACGGTCTGACAAGCCCACCTCGACGGATGGTACTGCGCTTGCCTAAACCCATGCTACGATATGAAATCAAATCGAAGAAACAATAACACATGCGAATCTTGGACCATAGTCGGGGTGAGTTAGTAAGCCAAACGGGGTCCATAGCCCTGCATGTGGAAGTACTCTTGTCTTCGATCACAACACGAGAACTAGGGGCCTAGGGCAGTGTAAATGAGACAACCCACTGTGTACTCCTACACGGCCTCTCGTTGTTCTCCTTTTAATAGGGTGACTTCACCAACACATTACCATCATATTGCATTGTTCACTACCATCCCGATACATCACCCATATGGATCAAATTCATTGCAAACAACTCTAGAATGGCATAGCATAACATGGATGAAGGGCCACATGATGTACACAGACAATCCTGGATCTGCTAGGTTGAGGTTTGCTTAATATTGTGGCACCAATGATAGGTCATGCAAAGATGCGTCAACTTAGCGATAGAACGGTAACATGTGAATCACCTAATCATGCATCAGAGAACAACAGGAAAATGGGTTTATATAGACAGGATCAATGGGGTTTTCTTGCCTTGTTGACGATCACAAGGTGCCACTCTTCAGAGCAGTCGAAAACTACGTCTGGCGATGAATCTACCGAGAACAAGGAAACACCGAGACAGAAAAGTATAAATCATACATTGCAATTCTCAAACAAGATGCATAACATAGCATGGCATGGTACTGATGTGGGGTATGTTCATGTTTCAACATGTTAATTGAAGTATATTCGGATAAGAATTCCAAATTCAAACTCCAAATGATTATTCAAATTTGTCCAAACTTCATTTTCTATTGTTTGATCTTTGTAAACTATTTTGTCATGCTTGAAAGTTGCATATTTGGATTCCTTTCATTTTTCGGATAATTTTTCATATATTATTTATTTGATTTGGAGTTATGGTTATTTTTCTACGATTTATTGAATTTTTATTCATTTTCTAGAATTTCTATTTAACAGAGAAATGATTTATGATGCAATGCTGACATCAGGGGGGACTGACGTGTGGGGCCAGCATGTCAGTGGCCCAGGTTAAGTCTCTGTTTAATTTAAAATAATTAGGCCATTAGGGGGGCTGGCCCCACCTTTCATTGACCTTGGGTCAAATGACCAGGGGGTTAGGCCCCTAATCACCCTGCCACGTCGGCCTCGCCCGCGTGAGGTCACCGGCGACCAAACCGCACGGCGGCGCTCACTGGAGATGGCGGCTCCGGGGTCCTCTTGCTAAACGGAGGGCACGGTTGGGGTCCTGGGGCTCGCCCGCGTCGCCAGCAGCACTCCAATGTCGCCGGGGTGGCCGGGGTGCATGTCGGCGAGCAAAGGGAGCGGCATCCAGGCTCGGGTCCGACGGGATCGACGACGGGGACACGGGAACGAGCACGGGTTAGGGGGGAAGCTGCGCAATCTCACCGTGAGTGCGATGGAGTGGATGTGGAGGCCGGAGGGGCAGCGGCGGCGACAGAATAGCTCGTCGTGGAGGTTCGGCCGTGGTGAAGAAGAACGATGCGGGCGTCGCCCACAGAGCTGCTCCGCTCAAATTGGAGGGCCACAACGATGCATACGGGTGCGGCAGACGTCTTGGACAACACAGAGCAGCAAGCGGTGGCCGGTGGCCGTGTGGAAGCACCACATCGGCGACAACAACTTTATGGTGGCGCGATAAATACGGCGAGAAGGAGGGGAACGCGTCCAGGAGGGAGGGGAAAGAACCTGGGAGGTGCACGGGGACTCCACGGCGCCGGATAGAGACGAGCGGGAGCAGCTGCGTGGCCAAAAGCAGGAGGTGGCGGCCGACCACGGCATGCCCTCCACGGCGACGTCTTCTGGCGCCAGGAAGAAGACGGTCATGCCCCTGGTGGGCTGGGCCTGCTTTGGATAGCTGGCTGGGCCAGGTGGGCCACAGGTAAGGAGGGTGACTTTCTCTTTCCTATTTATTTTATTGTTTTATGTTTCTTTGTTTTGTTCTTGATAAAAATACCCAAAACATTTTTATAAAATTCCACAAAATTTGTGTGGTCTTACATGACATATAACAAGTCACTCCCACTGTTTTTGGAATTTTTGAAATTCAATACATTTGAATTTAAAATCAAATATGAATATTATTTAATTTCCAAGATGCTGTTTTAATTTTTGAAAATTCCTTGAGCATGTGGTTGGACCCACAACACTTGAAATGTTATCATGCCCATTTATATAGATTTTAAAAATCATCAGAAGATTTTTGGAAAAATATTTTTCTTTGGCCTTTTATTTAAATTCTTTTTGAGGCTTTTCCAAATTTCTCAATTATTAAAAAGGAAATTTAAACATGATGCCTTATTTCTAGTAATAAAAAGCACATACCAAACTAGGGTTGTGATAACTTGCCCCCACTCAAAAGAATCTCGTCCCGAGATTCAGAAGTCGTCAAGAAGAGGGTGGGGTACTCGACTTGAAGATGATCTTCTCGTTCCCAGGTGGCTTCCTTCTCAGAATGGTTGGAACACTACACTTTGAGGAACTTGATCTTCTAACGTCGGGTGGTACGCTCAGCTTCGTCGAGGATACGGACAGGATACTCTCGATATGACAGGTTTTCTTGGAGATCAAGCGTTTTGTCGTCTACTTCGCGGATGGGATCCTTGAAGCAACGCCTGAGTTGAGATACGTGGAAGACATTATGAACCTGAGAGAGATGTGAGGGTAGTTCAAGTTGGTAGGCAACTTATCCACGTTTAGCGAGAATCCGAAAGGGACCTATGTAACGTGGGGCCAATTTTCCTTTGATACCGAAGCGACGGGTTACCTTCACAGGAGTAACTCGGAGGTAAGCCTTCTCATCCATCTCGTAGCTTTCTAGCCTATGATGACGATCATAGTAGCTTTTCTGATGAGACTCGGCTATTTTCAATTGCTCACGAACAATGCGAACCTTCTCTTATACTTCCTAGATCATATTTGGTCCAAAGAATTGTCATTCACCGGCTTCTAACCAGTTCAATGGTGTTCGAAATTTTCTTCCATAGAGAAATTCAAAGGGTGCCATGCCCAGACTAGATTGGAAGCTGTTGTTATAAGAAAACTCGGCGAATGGAAGAGATTTATCCCAACTCTTTCCGAATGAGATAACACAGGCTCTGAGCATGTCTTCGAGAAATTGATTGACTCTTTCTACTTGACCACTTGACTGGGGATGAAAGGCGATGCTAAAGGGGAGATGGGTTCCCATAGCATTTTGAAAACTTTCCCAAAATCGAGAGGTGAAAAGACTTCCACGGTCTAAATTGATTTCCAAAGGAATACCATGGAGAGAAACGATCCAGAGACATATAAATCCGCTAACTGGCTAGCAGTTATACTCTCGCGGACAGGAAGAAAATGGGCAACTTTGGAAAGACGGTCTATGATCACGAAGATGTCATTGTTTCCTTTTTGAGACTTTGGAAAGCCAGTGATGAAATTCATATTGAATTTATCCCATTTCCACTAAGGGATAGGCAAAGGTTGAAGAGTATTAGTAGGTCTTTGGTGCTCTGCTTTAGTGCGACGAAAAACCTCACATTCAGCAACAAACTGAGCGATTTCTCGCTTCATACCGGTCCACCAAAATCTCTGGCGTAGATCTCGGTACATTTTCGTACTACCGGGATGAATCGGGAGAGGTGTGTCATGAGCTTCCTGAAGGATCATCTATTTTAGGTCTTGGTTTTCTGGCACTACTAAACGATTATCTAAGAATACCGTTCCTTGATCATTTACAAAGAAACATCTAGAACTTTCGCTAGCAAGGTTCTCTTTGATCTCTTGGATACCACTATCATGATTCTGGGCAGCTATAATTTGATCCTCAAGAGTTGGTTTCACTACCAAGGTTATACGGAATCCTTGAGGAACTATCTCCAGATTAAGCCTTTGAAATTACTCATGGAGAAATGGTTGACACTGTTGTAACATAAGGTTGTTACAATACGACTTACGACTTAGTGCATCACCCATGACATTGGCTTTTCCTGGGATGTAAGAGATACTTAAGTCATAATCTTTTATCAACTCTATCCAGCGTCTTTGCCTGAGGTTAAGGTCTGGATGGGTGAATATGTATTTGAGGCTTTGGTGATCGGTATAGATTTCACAATGATTACCAAGGAGGTAATGTCGCCAAGTCTTTAGGGCATGAACTACGACAGTGAGTTCAAGATCATGGGTAGGATAGTTCTCTTCATGTGGACTCAGCTGGCGTGAAGCGTATGCTACCACATGTCGATCTTGCATAAGAATGCATCCTACCCATGTCGTGAAGCATCACAATAGATCTCGAAATCCCTTTTGGTGTCTACAGGCGCAAGTACGGGTGTAGAAATCAATCTTCTTTTCAACTCTTGAAAGCTTTCCTCACACTTGGGGGTCCATTCGAATAACTTATCTTTCTTGAGGACTTAAGTTAGAGGCTTTGCAACTTTGGAGAAGTACTCAACGAGCGACGACAATAGCTTGCTAAGCCAAGAAAATTCCTAACTTGCTTAACCGATTCAGGTGGAGTCCAGTCAAGGACGGCCTAAACTCTCTCGGGATTGACTGCAATGCCTTTTGCAGAAATCAAGTGTCCTAAGTAGGTCACTTCTGGAAGCCAAAATTCGCATTTGGAAAACTTAGCATAAAGGTGATGCTCTCGAAGTTTCATCAATACCAACCTAAGATGCTCAGCATGATCTTCTTCGTCTTCGAGTATATGAGGATGTCATCCACGTAAACCACGACGAACTTGTGCAAATACTCCATGAAGATGGAATTCATCATGAGTGAAAAAGTAGCAGGGGCATTGGTTAAACCGAAGGACATGACGGTGTACTCATAAAGACCATAACAAGTAGTGAAAGCCTTTTTGGGAATGTCCTCGTTTCGGATTTTTATTTGATGATATCCTAATCTCAAATCCATTTTGGAGAACACAGAGGATCCAGCAAGTTGATCATAAAGATCATTGATCCTGGGAAGTGGGTACTTGTTCTTAATGGTCACTAGATTAAGCGGGCGATAATCTACGCACATCCTTTCTATGCCATATTTCTTCGTTACGAATAGAACGGGGCAACCCCATGGCGATGAGGTAGGGTGGATGAAGCCTTTTGCCAAAAAAGCTTCGAGTTGGATTTTAAGCTCAGCTAACTCATGTGGGGCCATTCTATATGGGCGTGTGGAAATTGGGGTTGTGCCTGGAATAAGATCAACTATGAATTCTACACATCTGTCGGATGACTAGATTTAAGGGGTTGGGTTACTGGATGGTTTTCCTAGAGGATGACCATGGATTACTAGGGGTAACAACAGATATGTCAGAGTAGCAAAGTACCCCAACACGATGGTCAGTGTGGCTATTCTGGCTAGGAAACATCTAAAGTGGGAGGAAGAACTGAAAATGCATCAATATAGGTTTCTAGAAGAAAACCTACAACAAACTCTATGGAACTGTCGGGTATGCCACCTAACAAATCTTCTGGAAAGACATCCGAGATACGGAGAAGGATTTTTCAAATGCATCAGATTATGAAGAAACCTGGAATGACTAGGACAACATAACGGCTGTAATTGCAAGAGAAATGGAAATCCTCACAATATTTCAACATCACTTACATAAGAAGTTCAAAACATGAAGCACAACGACTTTAGACAACCGAACACAACTTTCCTACGGCTACAAGGAAGTAAACAACGAAATGTTCTAGTAAAGACATAGATGACCCTAGTCCTATATTCCCGTAGAAAAGATGAGGATGACTCAGAACTCAGATCGATGAGGGTAAGGATAAAAAGAAGTCTTACGTTGTTCCCTTATACCCAAGTAACTATATAACTATATAATTCTAGACTCGACATCGTCCAAGGTTTGATAATCCTATAGACAGTCCTGCTCTGATACCAAGTCTATCGGGACCCGGGGTTTGCTTATGCAATTCCTGTCACAAATCAATCATATGGAGAGCCGAGAGTCGTACCCACTTTTCTAAGCAGACAAGGCCAAGCACAGAACACCCTCGGAAAGCTCGAACGTGAGGGGAATCGCATCCAGGCCGGATGATCAACTGAGATGGGTCCTCATCGTCCGCTCGCAAGTCTAAATGGTTATGGGTGGTGAAATCCCATACTCATAGACAAGTCGCCTCAACCATATTATCGATTGAATTATAACACTTACATAAACAGACTCTAGCCCGATCACCTAGTCGGGATCTCGGGCGGGCTCAATCATACAACAAAGTGTGCCACGTGACAGAGTCACGAGCAATCACATCGCGATGCCCCAAGCTGCACAATCTAAGGGCCGCTTGGTGTATAAAAGACCGCCGGCAAGAAGTCAACTAAGGTATCGAATCCCCCACTAAGACATGCACGTTATAATCATACATGTCTAGTGTAAACGGCAGGTAACACAACATGAACTACACAAACTCATAGCTTTATTGCATCTGCTATATGGAGAAGATATAATAGTGTTACAAGTAGAGATCAAATAACTGTGACCCAACATTACATCAAACAACAACGGAAGCAAATTATGTCTTAGTAAAGACAAGGTTAAGAAATGGCTTAAGAAGCCTTTAAGAAAACACAACGACCCTCCAGAGGGACCAGGCTGATGTCTGGAACTACATTACTTCGTCGACGTCGAGCTTGAGGGGGAGGCCACCATCAGATTCAGTGGTCTCGTCTCTATAACATAAAGTAATCCAACGTGAGTACAAAGTCGTACTCAGCAAGAATTACATCAGAACTATACTACTTATGCTTAGCTATCAAGTTAAAGGCAAGTGGGGTTGTAATGCAGAAAGCTTTGACTTGGCTATCCTGTACTACGACTACATAGAGTTGAGATGAGAAGCGAACTCGAGTCCATCTAATCTTGATCACCACAACAATACACCACCATGGATTCTTCCTCGACTTCCCAACGAGGAAGCAACACAAAGCACTCACACTTATCTTGGCAGTTTTAGAGTGTCCATTTAAGTTGTCTAATAATCAAGAAAAGGTCTCCAAGTAGTCCATAACTGCGGACACGACTATTCGAATAGATCATTACCCTGCAGGGGTGTACGCTTCACACACGTGTCATCACTTACCGCCTGTGACTCGTCCTCCTTCAAGCGGATGTCAGAAGAGGATAATCACCAAGGCACTTACCTCACGGTTCCAACTCTAGTCCAGGGGATCGCCTATTTGAGTATGTACCCCAATCAGAAATCCGGACGGGGTTTCCATTCAGGACTCAAATGATGTATGGACGGTCCGACAAGCCCTACTCGACGGATGGTACTGCGCTTGCCTAAACCCGTGCTACGATATGAAATCAAATCGAAGAAACAATAACCCATGTGAATCCTTGACTATAGTCAGGGTGAGTTAGTAGGCCAAACGGGGTCCATAGCCCTGCATGTGGAAGTACTCTTGTCTTGGATCACAACACGAGAACTCGGGGCCTAGGGCAGTGTAAATGAGACAACCCACTGTGTACTCCTACACAACCTCTCATTGTTCACCTTTGTTAGGGTTACTTCACCAACACATTACCATCTTGTTGCATTGTTCACTACCATCCGACACATCATCCAGATGGATCAACTTCATTGCAAACAACTCTAGCGTGGCATATCATAACATGGATGAAGGGCCACATGATGAACACAGACAATCCTGGATCTGCTAGGTTGAGGTTTGCTTAATACTGTGGCAGCAATGATAGGTCATGCAAAGGATGGGTTCAACTTAGCGATAGAACGGTAACATGTGAATCACCTAATCATGCATAATATAACAAGAGGGAAATGGGTTTATATAGACATGATCAATGGGGTTTGCTTCCCTTGTTGACGATCATGAGGTGCCACTCTTCAGAGCAGTCGGAAACTACGTCCGGCGATGAATCTATCGAGAAGAAGCAAACACCGAGACAACAAAGTATAAATCATAAATTGCAATGCTCAAACAAGATGCATAACATAGCATGGGATGGTACTGATGTGGGGTATGTTCATGTTTCAACATGTTAATTGAAGTATATTTGGAAAATAATTCCAAATTCAAAATCCAAATGATTATTCAAAATTTTCCAAATTGCATTTGCTACTGTTTGATCTTTGTAAACTATTTTGTCATGCATGAAAGTAGCATATTTGGAGTCCTTCCATTTTTCTGATAATTTTTCATATATTATTTATTTGATTTGGAGTTATGGTTATTTTTCTAAGATTTATTAAAGTTTTTCATTTTCTGGAATTTCTACTTAACAGAGAAAAGATTTATTGCGTCAGCATGATGCAATGCTGATGTCAGGGGGGACTGGCGTGTGGGGCCAACATGTTAGTGGCCCAGCTTAACTCTCTGTTCAGTTTAAATTAATTAGGCCATTAGGGGGGCTGGCCCTACCTGTCATTGACCTTGGGTAAAATGACCAGGGGGTTTGGCCCCTAAACACCCTGCCACGTCGGCCTCGCCGGCGTGAGGTCGCCGACGACCAAACCGCGCAGCGGCGCTGACTAGAGATGGCGGCTCCGGGCTCCTCTTGCCAAACGGAGGGCACGGTTGGGGTCCCGGGGCTCGCCCGCGTTGCCAGCAGCACTCCAATGTCGACGGGGTGGCCGAGGTGAACGTCGGCGAGCAAAGGGTGCGTCATCCAGGCTCAGGTCCGACGGGATCGACGACGGGGACACGGGGACGAGCATGGGTTAGCGGGAAAGCTACGCAATATCACCGTGAGTGCGAAGGAGTGGACGAGGAGGCTGGATGGGTAGTGGCGGCGGCGGAATAGCTCGTCGGGGAGCTTCGGTCATGGTGAAGAAGAACGATGCGGGTGTCTCCCACGGAGCTCCTCCGCTCAAATTGGAGGGCCACAACGATGCATACGGGTGCGGCGGACGTCTTGGACAACACGGAAGAGCAAGCGGTGGCCAGTGGCCGTTGTTGGAATTATGCCCTAGAGGAAATAATACATTGTATTATTAAAATTCCAGGTTCATTATTAATGTTTATATGTCTGTGCTATAACTGCAATAGCTTATGCGGAGGTTTCCCAAGTAGCATGTTAACTGCCTCAAGAGGAAAACCCATATGCAGGTGTGGAGTATAAACACCAAGTGTTCTTAGTCTGCCTCTAGGACTAACCCGTGTGTTATGGATGACATGTTTTCCTGTTCATAGGGCATTGGAAATGCCGGTAACACATGGGAGCACATTGTTGCCAGAACAAGGGTGCTGAACCGACCCAATTGTATGATTTACTTTGAGATCACATCGTTTCCATGTTATAAGTAAAATCATCTAAAGATAATATGCATGTGTCCTTCATGACCATAAGAATGTTTCGTAACTTCATACCGGAGGGTAGGTTTTGACACTCCCAACACCACCCGTAACAGGCGTGGCAATAATGGCTTTGATCACTCACACCTGAAAGTGTGTCAAGGGACTTAACGATTCGAGTTGGGAATATGCTCCTCTAACAATGGAGAGATACTTCTATGGGCCCTCTCGGTATTACGGCATCCAACATCGTCTGGCCAGACACTGTGAATTGATCACAAGGGATACCGGAATACTAAACGAGAAAATGGAACAAAACGAGAAGGAGGATGACTTGGTATAATGGATAATGGTTAATCATGCGGATACCTAATAGATCTCACTTGAGGTTTTGTATAGTATCTTGAAGCAAATGGGACTTGCAATTTAAGCTTGTGGTTCACTCGAATTTATATTCGTGTAGGTACGGGAACCGTTATGGGTGTCCATGGCTTCGCTATCGGTTATTGTTCCGCGGGAAAATAAGTTTCCGGTTCATGTCCGTATTCTACCGAACCTATGGGGTCACACACTTAAGAGTGGAAGATTTGTTGAGTAGTAGATTGATAGGAGCACGAGTATAACACACCGGAAAAGTTTCGGAGTAATTTAGATTTAATCGGAGAGAAAACCGGAATCGTTTCGGGGCACTAGTAAAGTATCGGGGACAAAGTTTTGAGAAAACCGGGTAAAACCAGAGGGACGAAAATGTACTGGGATGGTCTAAATATGTTTAATATTCATTTATTGTGAATGCCCAAATTGTTTTGGAATTAATAAAATAGATTTAATACCAATGGGCCCTCTCTCACTTGGAAGGCCCAAGTGGGGGAGGGAGCACTTGGACCAAAGAGGCCCAAGGGGGGGGGCGCCCTAGGAGTAAGCTTCCTCCTAGGTGAGGAAGCTCCCTCCCCCCTTCCTTGGCCGGCCCTAAGGGGAGGGAAACCCTAGGGCGCCACCCCTAGAGCTTCCCCCTCCTCCAAGATGGCTCCCCTCCACCTCCACTATAAATAGAGGAGATGGGGGCACCCCTTCAACACATAAATTGTTCTATTTTCCAAATGGCTGCCCCCTCTCTCTTTCTCTTGTAGATCCAATCTTATCCATAGCCCCGAAGGGCTGCTCCTCCCTCCTCTCTACTCCGGAGGGCCGATCTCTAGACGGCGGAGCCCTGCCGGATCTTCCACACCGTACGTGTGGATCAACCGTAGAGAGATCATACGTTCGATCTTTGTTCGAGGGACTCCACGGTGATTAGATCTGTTCGTGGGATTTTTAATCTTCACACTTCTTCAACTCTCCATCAACATCTTCCGCTGCGAGAGAGTGCATCCGTTGAACGGTTGCAAAAAGGTAACAAGATCGATATTCTCATCTGCATCTTCCTAGTTCCGTTCTTGGGTTTGGTTTCGTAGTGCCGAATATTTTTTTTTCTACTCTATATCCCAACAGTGGTATCAGAGCTAGTCTAGTGCTAGATGCAGGTTTGATCTAGAGTTCATAAGTGATGAACGGGCATTGCACAAAAATTTTCATTGTGCGCAGTTTTTTGATAATAGATCTAAAGTGAATCTTCTAGTTGCTTCCCCTCTAATTGCACAAGTTGATCCCTCATGCATTGCTTGATTTTGTTACAAACATCTTGCCCCTCGGGGTCCTTCTATGCTACTCCTGAGTATGCTAGTCGCGCGAAGATGATTTGGGTCTTGCTTTTGGTATGGAGAATTTGCGTAACAAAAGGGGCGTGTTAGATTGTTGATCTAGCACGGGGATCACACGTAGTGACGATTGTTCAGTATGGGTCATGAGATTAAACTGTAGTTTCATGGTTCATACGCCCCGAGTGTTAATCTAGCAACTTGAAGATTGTGCTTTCTGTGGTTACGTAGCTAGCAAAACGTTTTTCCTTGCAAACCCTAGTAGCCACGTAAAAGATGCAAAGTACGAGTAGAAGAACGTCTAACTTGTTTTTGCAGGAACATGTGATGTGGTATTGTCTTCGTCATGATAAAAGTTGTATGAGATGATTATACTTTGTACATGTTAAATTTTCATGACTTGCATGTCATGGTATGGCATGATGGTTGGAGCCATATGATTCTCATTTATTCGGCCTGCGTGCCAAACTTCATGTAATTTTCTTTTAGTAGAATAGATGCTAGCAATAGTTGTAGTATCTACATGAAGATGATGATCATACGTCATTGTGCTTGACGACATGTCGTGCGTGGAGGCAATGCTCTCCGCCAAAAGAAGATGAAAAAGAAAAGCATGGTGCTTGGAGTTTCTTGAAGAAAAGGGCTATACCATATCACATACATTAAACTGCCGGTGATGTTAATCCTTTTCATTTCTTGTTTTGATTGCGCACTAGTCGTAATTTTAATAGGATGATCTATCTTAAAATATCAAGAAGTTCGTGCTCTCCCAACCGTGCAACCTTCTGTAATAAATGCCACCTGCGGTGCGTCGTGTAACACGAGTACCAACGGAAAGGTAACAAAGAGGCAGGTAGATTGAGTTGTCTCCACAGCAATAGCGCTTGGTTGTCTTGACGTTCTAGCTTATCAGATCTGAGCTCAGAGCACAAGTGTCGAAAGACTACTAAAAGAGTCATAAGTCGGTTATGATTGGTTTAGTTAGACCTACCGGGTTGATCATCTCCATGGCTGAGTGTTACACCGGTGGCTGGTGTAATTATCCGGATCTTGATTACCCTAAGATCAATTTTGAGAGATATTGCTTTTAGTGGGAGCATTAGATTAAACTTGTTAAGATTAATGCAATTAATTTTGAACCATGTCTAAATCAATCTTTTTATATCGTTGTAGAGAGATGGCCCGCAACAACAATGCTTTTAGCCTAGGACCGATGCTTGAAAAAGAGAAACTTGCTGCAAATGGGGGAAACTATGCGGACTGGTTCCGTAATCTTGGGTTTGTCCACAAAGTTGCTAAGAAGGACTATGTTCTCAAAGAAGCTCTCCCAGCCGCTCCCGCGCAGGATGCATCACAGGACGATAAGAACGTCTATGCGACTAAAGTAGATGACCACACCGCAGTACAATGCTTGATGCTTACATGCATGGATATAGAGCTTCAAAATCGGTTTGAGAACTTCTCCGTTGTGGACATGGTGACACAACTGAATTCTCTGTATCGAAAGCAGGCTATAACTGAACGTTACGAGGTAACGAAACAGCTGTGGGAATGCAAGATGGCAGAAGGTAGCTCCCTAAGCGAGCACGTGATCAAACTTGTTGGTTACGCACAAAGGCTGAATGCTCTGGGATTTGCGATCCCTACGACACTCGGCACTGACATTCTCCTTGCGTCACTCCCTCCGTCTTACAACGGATTTATCATGATTTACAACATGAATGGGCTTCACAAGACCACAAACGAATTGTTCTCTATGCTTAAGACTGCGGAAGCATCTATGCAGAAGGATCCAAGACACGTGTTGGCTGTGATGAACACTACCAGTTTCAAGAAGAAGGGCAAAGGCAGAAATGCCAAGAGCGGTGGTAAGACCAAATCTCAGGTGAAGACCAAGACTGGCCCAACTAAAGATTCTAAGTGTCACTACTGCAAGAAAAAGGGGCACTGGAAGAGGAATTGCAAGAAGTATCTGGGAGATCTGAAAAATGGTCTGATCACCAAAGGTATAAATAAGTTATACTAAGTTAATAGACAAACTTCATTATTTCACCTTCATAGGTATAATTGATACCATATCGATTGCTAATGGTTCGCAAATCGGTACAGGGAATTCTCAGAATCCAAAGGAGAAGAATGAATGAAGTGCAAGTCCGCGTCGGAAGTGGTGCCCAAGTCACCCAAGGCCGTCGGCGTTCGTCTATCAAGATTTATCTTAGAATTTAAATAAAAGTTATTTGATTCAGAGGTTGTGTAAAACATGAATATCGTATTATGTCGTCTACATGGTGGATGTGTTATCCATGTTTTGAATAATGGTTGTTCGAAAATTATTACTCTCTGAATGTCTCCCTTCGTGGTGAATTATTTAAGTTGAAATCTTGATGTTATGTCTATTTTCTTGATTGCTAAATAAATTAAGTTATGTGATGATAATGCCATTATTGTAATAGCATAAATGACTTAGTCTCATTAGAAGAAAGGGCATGCAGAAGTTTCATATCGATGAAATCATTCAATCTCTTGACTTTGAGTCATTTGACACATGCAATGTTTTTCTAATAGAGAAGATCATTTATTAAATGAATTGTTCAAGTGTTGATAAACTATTGGTAATAACACATATCGATGTGTGAAGATCCAATAAATAGTACTTTACATAAAACTTTGTGAAGATGACTTGTATAGATATACCGATATTTAGACAAGACATAAAGTATGAAATTTTGAATATGTTCAAAACCGTTTCAACACGAAGAGGATCATCATCACACATAGATCAAATATTTGACGATCTGATCGTAAAATAAATGAGTTAAAGAATTTAGCAAACACTATCGAGTGTATGAAGTCAGTTCATAAACTAGCGTCACCTGAAACCCCGTATAGCTACGGAGTATCTTGACTCATAACCAAGCCCTATATGACATATTGAAATTAAATTCGTTTTCTACCCTGAATTCCAGCATGACATAGTGAGGTCGGTCATGAACTTAAACCACACTCCCATTTACTATACTGCTTAACGCTTTTGAGAAACCACTTACGAACTAAATAGAGCATCGTCATCTGATTGTTGAAACAATGCCCTATAAACAATATGGCATGGATGAGAACTCCAATTGTTGTTTCATAATTTCAGAGATGTATTTAGAATATACTCGATCCCGAATATAAGTATTGTAGAATCATCATATTACGAACAACACTTCCCCTACCATACCCAGGAAAAATGTTTATCACGGGACATGGGATTTTTCTTGAGAAAATTGCTCTCTTGAAACAATTAAGTGAGAGTACTAATAGCTTGATAATGATTACCTTGAATCATTTGGTTCTACGGAATGAAACTTAGAAACTCATTCTAGAGATAAACTCTGTGACCAAACCAGAAATTCCTACATTTAATGAAAAGGAAGGATAAAACTCTGAAATGTGTTATCAAGTCCTATAATGTATCACACAGCTTTGTAAATTAACGTTGGACCAAGGTGGTTCTATAGTGTGATAAACCTGTGAACTAAAAGAAACCATGACGAGCACTAACTCCACTGTATGGCTTAAAAACCATAAAAACTATATGAAAGCCATCCAAATCAAGTTGAGAACTTGGTAAAACCCTCCTAAGGATACCTGATCATTAGAGTGGATTTTACTTTCATACATATGAACATAGACGATAAGCTTCATCGATGATATTGCTCAACTTATCGTAAAATAAAGTTTTTCGATAGAGTTCAAAAGGTTGACTACAATATGTGTAGTGATGAAAATGTTCGTATGGAAAATTACTGATAATCGCGACATATTTCCGAAGTATGATATATGGATTTTTCTTCTGAGAAAATTAAAGAAAGGGTGTATGCTTGATACAACCTGAATGGATTTAATGATCTATAAGAATGCTTCTATGATCAGTCCATGGTTGAAGAAAATATCACAGAGCTGGAGTAATAGTTTTTTGATGAAGTTATAAAAGTTATTATTTCATCAACAGTCATATAAGATATGGAATTAAGTGGGAGCACGATTCTAATCATATATGTGAATAACATATGAGTGATTGAGAATAAATATTTTAGCAAAATAAAGCACTAAGGTATTGGATGTCCTGAAAGTGGAACGCGCACCAAAGTAATCTAATAAGTAGATTAATTCTCTTGAAGTACCTCAGATGAAGAAAGGTTCTATGAGGAAAACTGAAGAGTTCATTACAAATAGATGAAAGAAAGTTTCATAATGATTTGTAAAATTTTAATCGGTCTATAGCTAAGTAGCAAAATTGGATGTTGAAAATTGTTTTCAAACTAAGGCACATAGCGGGATTTCTACAACGTAGACGTGAAACATGGAAACTCTGGTAGTTGCATAGGAGGGTATTTGGATCAGGAACACCATCATAGTGATTGGCATAGTTCCGAACGCTTGATCTACATAAACCATATTTTGATATGAGCATCATGATCAAAGCAAAGTAAGCTAAGATCTCACTGTAGTCCAAACATGTTGAACGATAGTTCCCTATCTTTAAATACATCATAAAATATGAAGGGGTACATTAAGATAAGCAGGATTGAGACGAGCCTAAAAGCGTTAAGCTCCGTGACGAAGTCTATACCACGAGCAAGCATGAAGACCAAAGTGCCATTGGTCTGAGTAAACCATGCAACTAGATTATTGTCTCTAGTGCAAGTGGGAGACTGTTGGAATTATGCCCTAGAGGCAATAATACATTGTATTATTATAATTCCAGGTTCATTATTAATGTTTATATGTCTGTGCTATAACTGCAATGGCTTATGCGGACGTTTGCCAAGTAGCATGTTAACTGCCTCCGGAGGAAAACCCATATGAAGGTGTGGAGTATAAACACCAAGTGTTCTTAGTCTGCCTCTAGGACTAACCCGTGTGTTATGGATGACATGTTTTCCTGTTCATAGGGCATTGTAAATGCCGGTAACACATGGGAGCACATTGTTGCCAGAACAAGGGTGCTCAACTAACCCAATTGTATGATTTACTTTGAGATCACTTCGTTTCCATGTTATAATTAAAATCATCTAAAGTTAATATGCATGTGTCCTTCATGACCATAAGATTGTTTCGTAACTTCATACCCGAGGGTAGGTTTTGACACTGTCCCAACACCACCCGTAACAGGCGTGGTAATAATTGGTTTGATCACTCACACCTGAAAGTGTGTCAAGGGACCTAATGATTCTAGTTGGGAATTTTCTCCTGTAACGATGGAGAGATACTTCTATGGGCCCTCTCAGTATTACGGCATCCAACATCGTCTGGCCAGACACTGTGAATTGAGCACAAGGGATACCGGAATACTAAACGAGAGAATGGAACAAAACGAGAAGGAGGATGACTTGGTATAATGGTTAATGGTTAATCATGCGGATACCTAATAGATCTCACCTCCGGTTTTGTATAGTATCGTAAAGAAAATGGGATTGGCATGTTAAGCTTGTGGTTCACTCGAATTTATATTCGTGTAGGTAAGGGAACCGTTATGGGTGTCCATGGCTCCGCTATCGGTTATTGTTCCGCCGGAAAATAAGTTTCCGGTTCATGTCCGTTTTCTACCGAACCTATGGGGTCACACACTTAAGGGTTGAAGATTTGTTGAGTAGTAGAGTGCTAGGAGCACGAGTATATTACACCGGAATTTTTTTGGAGTGATTGAGATTTAATGAGAGAGAAAACCGGAATCGTTTCGGGGCACCGGTAAAGTACTGGGGAAAAAGTTTTGAGAAAACCGGGTAAAACCGGAGGGCCGGAAAAGTTCCGGGATGGTCTAAATATGTTTAATATTCAATTATTGTGAATTCCTAAAAAAATTTGGAATTAATAAAATAGATTTAATACCAATGGGCCCTCTCTCACTTGGAAGGCCCAAGTGGGGGAGGGAGCACTTGGACCAAAGAGGGCCAAGGGGGGGGCGCCCTAGGAGGAAGCTTCCTCCCCCCTTCCTTGGCCGGCCCTAAGGGGAGGGAAACCCTAGGGCGCCACCCCTAGGTCTTCCCCCTCCTCCAAGATGGCTCCCCTCCACCTCCACTATAAAGAGAGGAGATGGGGGCACCCCTTAAACACAGAAATTGTTCTATTTGCCGAAGGGCTGCCCCTCTCTCTTTCTCTTGTAGATCCAATCTTCTCCATAGCCCCGAAGGGCTTCTCCTCCCTCCTCTCTACTCCGGAGGTGCCGAGCTTTGGACGGCAGAGCCCTGCCGGATCTTCCACACCGTACGTGTGGATCAACCGTAGAGAGATCATACGTTCGATCTTTGTTCGAGGGACTCCACGGTGATTAGATCCGTTCGTGGGATTGTTCATCTTCACACTTCTTCAACTCTCCATCCACATCTTCCGCTGCGAGAGAGTGCATCCGTTGAACGGTTGCAAAAAGGTAACAAGATCGATATTCTCATCTCCATCTTCCTAGTTCCGTTCTTGGGTTTGGTTTCGTAGTGCCAAATTTTTTTGTTTTCTACTCCGCATCCCAACAGCCGTGTGGAAGCACGACGGCGGCGACAATGTCTTTTGGGTGGCGCGAGAAATACGGCGAGGAGGAGGGGAACGTGGCCAGGAGGAAGGGGAAAGAACAGGGGACATGCACGGGGTCTCCACGGCGCCGGATAGAGACAAGCGGGAGTAGCTGCGTGGCCAGAAGCAGGAGGAAGCGGCCGGCCACGGCATGCCCTCCACGGCGACGTCCTCTTAGCACCAGGAAGAAGACGATCATGCCCCTGGTATGCTGGGCCTACTTTGGCTAGCTGGATGGGCCAGGTGGGCCAGAGGTAAGGAGGGTGAGTTTCTCTTTCCTTTTTCTTTTATTGTTTTCTGTTTCTTTGTTTTGTTCTGGATAAAAATACCCAAAACATTTTTATAAAAGTCCACAACATTTATGTGGTCTTCTATGACATGTAACAAGTCACTCCCACTGTTTTAGGAATTTCTTAAATTCAATACATTTGAATTTCAATTCAAATATGAATATTATTTAATTTCCAAG
The DNA here is from genome assembly GCA_950022295.1 of Bromus sterilis. Lineage (NCBI taxonomy): Eukaryota > Viridiplantae > Streptophyta > Magnoliopsida > Poales > Poaceae > Bromus > Bromus sterilis. The sequence continues at coordinate 242,056,062 of OX465595.1, read as the reverse complement.
CTCGTGTTTTACTTTTTGAAAATTCCTTGAGCATGTGGTTGGACCGACAACACTTCAAATGTGATCATGCCGATTTATATAGATTTTAAAAATCATTAGAAGATTTTTGTAAAATGATTTTTCTCTGGCATTTTATTTAAATTCTTTTTGAGGCGTTTCCAAATTCCTCAATTATTAAAAAGGAAATTTAAACATGATGCCTTATTTCTAGTAATAAAAATTACATACCAAACTAGGGTTGTGACAACTGCGACCAGGCGGTGTGGCATGCCACCTCTAGCCATCTTGAATGGTCCCACCATGTCCAATCCCCAAACTGCAAAGGGCCATATGATTGGGATGGTTTTGAGTGCTGAAGCTGGTTGGTGCCTCTTGGCTTTGAAACGCTGGCAGCCGTTGCAATGTTCAGTAGGTTTTCTGTTGCTGCTCGTGCAGTCGGCCAATAGAAGCCATGGAAAATAGCCTTGGAAACTATCATTGTGGCTGATGTGTGATGACCACATTCGCCTTGATGAATATCCCGCAACAGGTCTAGCCCCTTGTCCTCTTCAAGAAAGCGCTGGAGAACTCCAGTGGTACTGTGGTGCACTAGCTCGTTGTTGATGATGGTGTATGCACCAGATCGGCGTTGGAATTGCCGAGATTCTACCTCATCTTGGGGTAGAGTGCCATCTACAAAGAAGTCACGGAGAGTTTGTGCCCAAGAAAGAGCAGTTACTACCACCAGCACGACCACTATCGTTGGTGCGAGTGTTTTGGATCCGACTGTCGGTATCTCGGAGGATTTGTAGCCAACTGCTTCTTGCATGACCACATCAGTCCCAGAGCTGACGGCGGCAGCCCCTGGTGTGCCCGAGTTCTTCGCCAAAATCTGCTTCTTCGCAGAATCTGCTGCTTCTGCATCCGAAACCTTCAAGTCGGCCAGAATGAAGATGGAATCTGATTCTGGGGAAGACTTGATGGATGGATTCTTGATTTGTTCCAGGGAAATGCCTACAGGCATGGGTTTTCTTGTGGACCATAACTTGGAGAGAGTGTCTGCTGCATCATTCTTAGCTCGGGGCACATGATGGAATTCACAACCCTCAAAGAAAACACACAGTTGCTGGACCACCAACCTATAGCTTTCCATGCTTGCATCCTTTGCATCCCAGCTTCCAGTGCACTGCTACACCACTAAGTCGGAATCACCATAACAAGGAATCCGCCGAATGCCGATTTCCTTTACCAATCAGACTCTATGGACTAGTGATTCATATTTAGCCACATTGTTGGAGGCGGCGAAATGGATTTGCAGTACATATCTGAGCTTGTCGCGAGGTGAGTACAATGCCAGCCCCAAGGTCAGACTTAATCTTGGATCCATCGAAGTGTATCTCCCAGAAATCTGAGTCCGGACAAGGTGGTTTATACTGAGTTTCAGCCCAATCCCCGAGAAATCGGCCAGTGCCTGGGACTTGATTGAAGTGTGGGGCTCATATTTGATGCCTGGCTTGCAATCTCAATGGCCCATTTTTCCACTGGGCCAGATGCATCCCGATTGCCAACGATTTCTTCCAGTGGTGCCGAGTTCATTAATCTAATCGGATGCGCCTGGAAATATGGCTTTAGCCTCTTTGCCGCCATGTTCACGCCATAGCACATATTTTGGTAGTGGGGATAGTTCTGCTTGGAGGTTGACAACACTTCACTGACATAGTAAACTAGCCTCTGGACCGACTGTGCTTTCTCCTTTTCATAACGCTCAACCAACATCACAATACTGATCACCCGAGTACTGGCTGCAATGTACGACATCATTGGCTCTTTCTCAGTCGGCAAGCCAACACTGCAGCAGTGGAGAGCATGTGCTTTAGTTCCTTGAAAGCTTCATCCGCCTGTGGTGTCCAGGTGAATTTATCTGTTTTCTTCATCAGCTGGTACAGCGGGATTGCCTTTTCTCCCATCCGACTTAGAAATCGGCTGAGTGATGTAAGGCATCAGGTGAACTTCTGAACACCCTTGAGGTTTCTTGGCTTGTTCATCTGCTCAACTGCTGCAATATTCTCTAGGTTGCACTTGATTCCTAGTTCAGATACAAGGAATCCGAGCAGCTTGCCGGCCGGAAATCTGAATACACACTTCTCTCTGGATTGAGCTTGATCTTGTAAGTGCGTAGATTTTCAAATGTTTCTTGGAGGTCTTTCAGTTGTTTTCCCATGGACATACTTGACTACGAGGTCATCTACATATACATGGATGTTTCGGCCGAGCTAAGGTCAGACACACCACTGCATGGTGCACTGATAAGTTGCACCGCCATTTTTCACACCAAAGGTTATGGTGATATAGCAATAAGCCTGAACAGGGGTGATAAATGAAGTTTATATTTGGTCCTCAATAGCAAGTTTGATCTTGTGATAGCCAACAGTGGCATCCTAAAATGATAACAACTCACAAACGGCCGTAGATTCAATGACTTGGTAGATATGGGTAGAGCAGAAGGAACTTTGGGGCATGCCTTATTCAGGCAAGTGTAATCGATACACATGCGCTAGGTCCCATGCTTCTTCATAACCAGGACTGGGTTTGCCAGCCAGTCTGGATAGAAGACTTCCATGATGAACCCGGCTGCGAGCAGCTTAGCGATCTCTTCGTCGATTGCTCTTCCCTTGTCTTCGTAAAAACATGGAAGAGGTTGCATGACTGGCTTGGAGCCTGGCCGAATGTGAAGCTTCTGCTCGGCGAGTTCCCTCGGTACTCCAGGCATATCTTGTGTAGACCATCCAAAGATGTTCTGGTTCTCATGGAGGAACTCGACAAGCTCTCTTTCCTATTTGCTGCTCAGTACGGCTCTGACGACCACGCACTTGGCTGGGTTGGAGGAATCTATAGCGATCCTCTTGCTGCCTTGGCCACTTGAAACTAGGTCTCATCGTTCGACCTCTTTCTCTTCCCAGTCGGCAGGGGTGCTTTGATATGATCTTGGGCCATTTCCACCACCTTGTCGATTTGGCACCGCTCCGCAATGATGAACAGGGAACCGTCCAGCTTGGAACCGATAGATGAGCACTCTAAGGACTTCTTGTAGTCGTCGCACACAATGATGTTGCCATTCTGGACTGGGAGCTTCATCTTCATGTATGGCTGCTGAGTAGCTAGAATGAACTTGGTGATTGCAGGCAATCTGATCAGAAGGTGGTATGGGCTAATCAGGTCCTACACCTCGAACAAGATCAGCTCGCAACGGAAATTTTCTACGCTGCCGAACACGGCGTCCAATCGGATGCGACCCAACAGAGTTCATGAGAGGCCGGGCATAATGCCATGGAATGTAGTACGACTGGGCTGCAACTCACTTTTGATGATGCCGAGCTTGATCATGGTGTCGCGGTACATGAAGTTGATGGGACTGCCTCCATCAATGTGGGTCTGGGTAAATCGACATGAATATCGTGGTGCTATCAGAACAAAATCCACCACCAGTGCATAGCTGCCTGGATTCGGCATCAAGACTGGATGTTCCTCCCTTCCCCATGCGATGAGGTTGTCCGACCAATGCATGTACTGGGGGACTGCTGGCATGGTGGCGTTGACTGGTTGATCACGGGCTCTCCGACTGCCCTTGTCATCTGACTCGGTGGTGAAGATCTTGTACGCCGCATCCCAGCGTGGGTACTAGTTCCGAGCTTGAGGTGACAGTGGACCTGGGGGTGGAGGCGCGGGTGAAGGTGGGTTTCAGCCCTCTCCTACATCAGTTGCTTCATCCAAATGCACTACCGAGTGCTGTGCATCGCGGGTTGGCGAACCCCGCTATGCATCTTGCATGGTTGGTTCATCATGTCTTCAAACGTGTATGGGGGCCGAGCTGTCCATTGCGGCTTCTCGACGGGCTTCATCCTCCGACTGCCTTCTGCAGCCCCTGGTGACTCCTGCTCCTGAACGGCAGCTACCTGCCGATTGCCGTACTGAGCATTGATACGTCCCAAACGTATCTATAATTTCTACTTCTTCCATACTTATTTGGGTGACATTGCTATGTGTTTTCTTACACTGTCATACCTTTTTACACATATTTTAACTATCCGACTAACTCAGTGTACCCAGTGCAAGTTTCTATCTCCTGATGTCTATGAATTGCAGGTTTATACCCATATTTATAGTGCCCAAAAAATTCCAATAAATATATAAAAAATCAGGGTTCTATACGACTCCGGAAGACCGAAGGGGAGCTGGAGGGGAGCACTCCCCTCCCAGGCGGGCAGTGGGAGCGGCCCCACCCCTAGCCGCGCCAGGAGGCCGCCTGGAGGGGTGGGCCCTCCCCTCTGGCAATCCTTCAGCCTATATTTGGTCCTCGACATAGAAACCCTGAAAAGAGACCCCGCATTGTGAAATTCACTACTGTTTCGCCACCGCCGCGATCCCGAGATCATTATCGGCAGAAGACCTCGTCCCGGCACCCTGCCGAAGGGAGGATTGATCTCCGGGAGCTTCTCCACCACCATGAACGCTTCCCGAATGTGCCATGAGTAGTCCCCTTTGGACCATGGGTCCATGACCAGTAGCTATGTGATGTCTTCTCTCCAATATTGTGCTTCAATTATTAGCCCTTGTAAGCTGCCCTACATGATCAAGGCTCCTATATAATCTTTCTGATTATGCTATGCTATGTTTCCGGGGATCCGATGGATTATGAGATGATGTTCAGATCGTGATGAGTTATAAACTTGGTTCTCCTTTTATATTTTCTTCTTGAGTAATTCTTTCTTGTTCTCCGTTGCTTTTTATTGCTTTGGCCAAGCACTAGATAGTAACTCCAAGACGGAGCATTACGCTTGATTGTGGGTTCATGCCCCCCGATGTCTAGCTTTCGTGACAGAAAAATGAGACTAGGGGATGTATTGTTGTCACCAGGGAGAAAACAACGGTGCTTGTAACCGCGGTTGCAAAGATTATTTATCTTACGCAAATTTTGTTAATGTCTCTTGCTTTGGGTTTACACCTTGGGTGGAGCTCACAACTTAATACCAGGTATATGTTTTGGATAGATATCGCAAGGTGGATGATTAGTGAGTAGATGCTGATGAATAAACGGTCTACTTGTCTTGGCGTACTGCCCATACGATTGAGCCTCTAACTTTCTTGTAGCATAATTAGCATTGCGGTGCATTTATAATTCGGTCAATTTCTTAGCTGTAGTTTGTTCACCCAGCTCAGCTATTTTATTGTCTTTTGGGAGAGAGACATCACTAGTGAATATCATGGGACCCCGGTCCATATTTCCACCATTATTTACACCTCCACTTTTTACTGCTTTTATTTCCTTTTCTTTGCAATCACCACTACTATTTCTGGCTTGTATTTGATGCTTTGTGAACAATAAGACCGGAGAGATTGACAAACTCTCTAAACTCATTGGGAGCAAAGTAATTTGTTGTTGTGTGCAGGTCCACGAAAACTCCCTAGCTAGAAGTCATTTGTGGCGCCGTTTCCACTTACTTGCAGAACTTGGAGGCCTACTCGAGACAAACCTTGGTATCTTCATCGAGGGAAAATTACAGCTGTCTACTTCTCAACCTTCCACTTGGGGTAGCCAACGAGGAGCACTAGTTTAGTGCCATCAAGAATCATTTCTGGCGGCGTTGCCGGGGACTCTAGTCTACAAGATAGGGGAGTTGCACACTATCTTTTACCTTTGCTTTTTAGTCTTGTTAATTTTCTTTCTAGTTTTTGCTTTAGAGTCTTATAAAAAAAATCACAAAAACAATTATTTGATTTCCTTTGTTTAGTCGGTATGTCTAAGTGCTTTTCCTTTGGTGTTGCACCATAGGGAGAGATTCTTACCTTCAAACAAGGGGTGGAGAAAGTTTGAAAGATGCTTGGTATAGAATTAATGATTCTCAAAATAGATCCACCAAGAAGCAATCCACCACTATCTTGCTTAGAAACTTTTATGTTGGTATTACTTCCTGGAATAGGTTTGTTTTAGATACTACAATCAATGGGAATTCTTGGATCCCTTGTTTGGGAAGCTCTTAATGTTATGGAAAATCTTTTCGGAAATCTCCCTATTGGTAGCACACAAGAGGACATTACTTTAGCTCACATTATGAGTAAACTTGAGAGGATAGAGCTAGAAATGCCAAGCATATAGGTAACATAAATGAGGTAGATCATAGTATTCAAACGAATTTAAATAGACTTGATAGCTCCATGAACAAAATTTATAAAACCTTGGAGACCCTTAAATCCCATAATATGGACCCATCTAGGATTGATAAGATTGAGGATGTTATCGAAACTTTAGGAACTACGCTATCTTTCATCAAGACTAAAAACGTAGGAACCCCCGCAAAGAAGGAACCTAAGTTCGTTTACGTGTACCCAAGGTTCCTTGACCCAAAATAATCTACCTATTGCTAAGGGTGCGAAAACTGTGAAGACCTTGGAAGAGATACCTCTCTTGAATAGAATTAGAAATGAAATTACAATTGGTCCCACTACCTTTGCTTTTGTTCCTAGAAGTGTTACCACCAGTCCTTTAATATAAAGTCCTCTTAAGACTAGTTGTACTATTGAAGAGCTTTTTGATAATCTGTATGATGGTTCAATTGATACAACTTGATCTTTTTGCTTCATGCCTAGCTCAAAGGCATACAAGAAAGCCCTTATTGGGAGACAACCCAAAATGTGTTGAGTTTCAGTTTTAGTGGACTTGATGTTTGTTATTACTGTATCAACATCATTGTATCTTTATTTTCAAGCTTTGTGCCAAGTTTTAGCCTCCGATTGTAAGAAAGATGAAAAGTTGTGACATGTTGTCCAGAAACAGATTTTGTCTGCTTGACAGAAAATTCACCAAAAATCACAAGATCATATTTTTACCTTAATTATTTTTGATAGTATGCTCTATACAATTTCCTTTCTGGCGTCTGTTCTGAGTTTTTTTTATTTGAGTTATAGAAGTGGCCAGAAAAAATTATTTACTACCAGTTGGTCTGTTTTTCACAGATTCTGCCACGTTTTGGTTTTCTCCGTTTTTCAAATCTTAAGCTTGCTTTTTATTTGCAAAAAACTTTTGGAAATCTTGAGAAACAGTAGATCTTCATGAAAATCTTTATTTCCAGTAGAGGAAAATTATTTATTTATGGGTACTAACCACTCTAATCAGCTTATGGTGAGTTTCGTATGAAGGGAATTTTCAAGTATGCGTAGGAAAATGATGAAAGAAGATACGGGAGTGTCAAAAGCTCAAGCTTGGGGATGCCCCCATGCACCCCCAAGAAATATGCAAGGAGAATCAAGCGTCTTAGATTGGGGATGCTCCCGTGCATCACCTTCTCCATCAACAATCATCAGTTTGTCCTTCTGCATGCTATAATTTTATCATTTCAGTTATGTTATGTGCTATGCTTGGAGCGTATCACTCTTTACTTTTTAGTTTGTTTTAGTTTTTCTTGTCGTTCATAACAAGTTGGACCCTAGCCTTCATTGTTTGGGATAGAAACACGCTCCACTCCACCCTAGAATGCAACATAGGTTTGCATGCTTATCATTGTTTGTGTGTTCTTTATCTTTTCTTAGCTGATGTCATGTTTAGCTCTTATTTTTCATGCTTATTCTTTGTAAGATCTTTTATTTAGGTTGTTGCTTTTGGAACTCTCTTGAGTTATCATGCTTATCTTCTTTACAGAGTTGGTTTGTTGCACTGAGTTGTGTGTCTTGCATGAGTAGGTAATTGAGGTTTCTATTATAAGTATAGTAGTAACTTGCAATAGCTTAGAGCTATTGATTTGAGTAATGTTTGGACTTTTGGTGCCAAGAGCTTTATCCTATTAGTGATAGGTGTCGTATTTTGGGCAATATGTGCTTAATTTTGAAAACTACAAAAATTAGTTTAGAACTCTAGCTACTAGATGGATCGCTAACCTTTGGAGGGCTTGGAATATATAGAGTACCCTCACGTACTATGGGTCGAGGATGCGCAAGGATAACCAAACCCCCATACACTCCTCCTATGGGTACTTGTCTCTTTGTGAACCTCCTGATTAGATAGACAGTTACGATAATAAGTGCATGAGTTCTTCCGACTAATGCGAGTATTCGATTGTTGGCACTTCCACCTTCCATATTTTGCTAGCCTCTTCGGTACCATGTATTGCCCTTTCTCATCTTGAGAGTTGGTGCAAACTTTGCCGGTGCATCCAAACCGTTGGCATGATACGCTTTGTCATCATAAACCTCCGTATATCTTTCCTCAAAACAGCCACCATACCTACCTATCAAGGCATTTCCATAGCCTTTCCGAGATACATTTCCATGCAACATCCATCCTCTCATGACTTGATCTTAATGTCATACACGATTTTGCTTGATCAAAGAGCCGCATACTGGTTGGGCTTTTCCCTTATAATTGCTACATGACACGCTAGTATCCTTGCATATCCTGCTACACTAGCAGAGGCATACATTTGCATATATTATAGAGTGTTGCCCATAAGTGAGGAAAAGATCCCAAAGAGAACAAATGGGAGATAAATAGAAAGAACCAATGAGGCCACAAAAATACAAAAAATAAAAATAATAAAGAAAAAAAGAAATAAAAAAGATAGAAGGGGCAACACTACGATTTCTTTTGAAAGATCCACACTCGTACTCTAAAGTAATATTTGTACTCCATAAATATTTTCATATCATTCATGCAGAACTATGTGGCGATCCTTACACTATAGAACTTGGCTTGCATATTCCAAGGATGAGACTTCCTCAAATGAGCTCTAGGTCTTCAGGAGCAAGCAAGTTGGATGCACCCCCACTAGTTCCATTGTCCTCATTGATGTGAGCCTTTCACACCTTTTTTGTCTTCCTTCCCCATCATTATTCTCTTTGCCATCCTATGTGCCAACATATCTTGCTTGCTCTCATCCATTGCATGAGTGCTCAAAGTCGAAAGGTAGAGGATCAATTTGACTTGTGCCTGACTAGTGGTCTAGGGACGAGTCAAAATAAGATTCTGAAGGAGACCAAGTGTGAAGTTTAGTAGATTAAGTTCTCAATTAAACTATATAGTATTTTTATGCTCTAAACCCATCTCCCACTTCTTGCATGCAAACACCATTTGGATACATTCGAGTCGCGGACCGCGAGAGCTCTTGCACCTTTATGTTCTTACTTTGCTAGTTTCAATACTAGATACAGACTCTTCCTTGTTATTGTCTTGGCTTGAATTGCATATCTTACTCGCTTTACTTTGAAGTTCTTATATGTGTGATAGCATGTCACCACAAAAAATTTCTGTGTTATGATTTACCTACTCGAGGACGAGAAGCAATTAAGCTTGGGGATGTTGATGCGTCCCAAACGTATCTATAATTTCTGCTTGTTCCATGATTATTTGGGTGACATTGCTATGTGTTTTGCTACAATTTAATACCTTTTGACACATATTTGGACTACCCTACTAACTCAATGCACCTAGTACCAGTTTTTGTCTGCTGATGTCTGTGAATTGCTGGTTTATACCCATATTTACAGTGCCCAAAAAATTCCAAGAAAACAATATAAAAAATCAGCGTTCTAGAAGATTCCGGAAGACCGAAGGGGAACCGGAGGGGGGCACCCCCTCCCAGGAAGCGAGAGTGGGCGCGGCCCCACCCCTGGCCACGCCAGGAGGCCGCCTGGAGGGTTGGACCCTCCCCTCTAGCCCTCCTTTCGCCTATATTTAGTCCTCGATACAGAAACCCTGAAAAGAGACCCCACATCGTGAAATTCACCACTATTCCGCCGCTGCTGCGATCCCGAGATTGGCATCACCAGAAGACCTCGTCCCGGCGGCCTGTCGGAGGGAGGAATGATCTCGGAGAGCTTCTCCACCACCATGAGCGCTTCCCTGATGTGCCGTGAATAGTCCCCCTTGGACCATGGGTCCATGACCAGTAGCTATGTGATGTATTCTCTCCAATCTTGTGCTTCAATTCTAAGCCCTTGTGAGCTGACCTAGATGATCGAGGCAGCTATGTAATCTTTCTGTTGTTACTCTGCTATGTTTCGTGGGATCCAATGGATTACGAGATTATGTTCAGATCGTGATTTGTTATATATTTGGTTCTCCTTTTATATTTTGTTCTTGAGTAATTCTTGATTGTTATCCGTTGATTTTTATTTCTTTTCCCAGTAGTAGATACTAACTCCAAGAGGGAGTGTTATGCTTGATAGTGGGTTCATGCCCCCCGATGTCTAGCTTGAGTGACAGAAACATGAGACTAGGGGATGTGATATTGCCACCAGGGACAAAACTACGATGTTGTAACCGTGGTTTCAAGGATTATTTACCTTACGCAAAGTTTGTTAATGTAGTTGTCTGTTGCTTTGGGTTTACACTTTGGGTGGTGCTCGGAACTTAATACTAGCGAGATGTTCTAGATAGATATGTCAAGGTGGATAGTGTGTAGATGCTGATGAATAAACGGTCTACTTGTCTTGGCGCACTGGCCGTAGGATTGAGACTCTAACTATCTTGTAGCATAATTAGCTTTGCGGTGCGTTTATAATACTGTAAATTCCCCAGTTTAAATTTGTTCTCCCAGTGTAGCTGTTTTATCATCTTTAGGGAGAGAGACATCACTAGTGAAAATAATGGGACCCCGGTCCATATTTCCACCATTGTTTACACCACTACTATTTCCCTCTTTTGTTTGATCCTTTGTCAACAACAAGACTGGAGAGATCGACAACCTCTCTGAACTCGTTGGGAGAAAAGATATTTTTTGATGTGTGCAGGTCCACAACAACTCCCTAGCTATAATTTCTAGCGCCATTGCCACCTACTTGCAGAACTTGGAGTCCTACTGGAAACAAACCTTGGTATCTTCACCGAGGGAAATTTTCTGTTGTCTACTTCTCAACCCTTCACTTGTGGTACCAACGACGAGCACTACTTCAGTGCCATTAATCATCTGGATCCTCATCCTTTCTCTTGTTTCCGTAGTTGTTGTTGTTGCGGTTGTCCTCGGGCCTCTCATGTCGACTGGGACCTGAGCCTCCTGCCACTACTGATTGCTACTCAGATGATTTACCCTGGATGAGGCCGTTGGCACTCAACAAAATCGGATGCAGCGAAGGAATTTGCGATTTTCATCAAATAAGTAATTGACTTGATCTCCTTGCGCATGAGCTTGTGCTTCATCATTGACCCGTCTAGGAAAAAATCAGTGAAGTATTGGATGGCCTAGATCTCATGGACTCCCTCACAAGTGTTCCTCGGCTTGATCCACCGCTGAAGGTAATCGCGGAGGGGCTCATCCTTTCCTTGCACACAGAACCAATTGTCGGGGTAGACCCTACCGCTTATAAGTGCCAGTGAAGTTGCGCACAAATGCGTCATCAAAATCCGCCCAACAGTTGATGATGTGGCTGGGAAAATTGTTCAGCCAGAACCGGGCTAAGCCTTGGAGCATGAGGGGTGCATATTGAACATCCACACGCCGATTTCCACCTGCAATGCCTACCACAGTCATGTAATCGACCAGCCAAATCCTCCTTCTTGACTGGTCTGTTGTACTTGGGAGTTTCAAGCGGAAAGGTGAATCCTTTGGGGAACCGCTCTTGCCGTATGCGTGGCCCAAAACAAGCCGTGAAAATCCTTCTGCAGCTTCTCAATACGATGCCTTACATCATTGTCCATAATGCGTGAGGACCTAGGCGCAAGCTAAAAGCGGGCCGAGCTGGTGCTGCCGGTTTCTCCTCACGCTGAGTGCTCACTGCTGGATCATCCATCCGATTGTCCGCATCCCCTGGATTCCTCCAACTGCGAGGCTGGTTCCCATGCGGCGAACAGGCCCGCCTCTGCTGCCGAGGTGGATTATTTGGTTGTTGTTTTGCACCCGCAGTCGGCCACTGTGCTGACTTTGATCCCACTGCACTCTAGGGTGGCTCTTTTGCCGCATGTTGTTGCTGGCTTGCTGCTGCCAGAAGATTGCACATTCGGCGCGTCCTCTCTTGCAGCTCGTCTCCTTCTAGGTTCTCCAGCTCTTGAGCAATCTGCTCGACAGCTCTCAGGTTCTTCACCGGAGAGTTGTACGCTGGTTGCGGGATGATGGCGGTTGTCGTCGGTTGCTGAGTTCCTGCCAGTTTCCTGCCGACTGCTCGGCCGGTGATGCGAAGTTCCTCCAGCACGGCTGGCTGAATCACATGCGGCATGATGTTGTACCCGGAGTGTACTCCCGAACTGTAGCGTCCAGTCGGCTCTTTTCAGCGTTCATCATATCTTCTTGCTCGGCCAGACTCTGGCGAGCTCTCTCCAGCTAAATGTGGGCCACTGCTGGACCGGCGATGAAATCCACGTGTGTGTGCAACACATCCCGCATGATGCTCGGACCTGCGGCACCTGCTGCCGCCTCTCTCGCTGCACGTGCAGCCATGTTGGTGGAGCTGTGGCGACTGGATGAAGCCCCAGCCATCATCACCTCTGCACGGATGCACGGAGTCGTGCTCTCCAACTCCACAGAGCAATCACTGCGCAGCAGCGGATCTATGAGGTCGGAGAACACACATATCTCCCTTGGGTATCCGGACGGGATGGCCGCGAAAAAAACGCGGTGGCTGCTGAAAGGCACAATGTTCCTGCACGGCATGGGCGCTCCTGCCCTGAACCGCGAGTCGTTGTCGATGATGTAGTCAAATGCCCCGTACCTGAGAACCTGGCCAGAAGTGAAGCGCGTGCTCGATGAAGAGGATGGTCCCGTCCGGATCAGAACTCTAGTCGATGCCTCGGCCTGCCCCATGGTGGGCACCAACTGTCGTCGTATTGTGACGACATGTGCCATGGGGATGGCTAAAGAGGAGGACAAACCGAGGTGAGTGTCGATGGTGTCGGAATCGAGAATGGGGACATGCACAGTGAGACACTGCGATGTACCCAGGCTCAGGCCTCTCCGTAGAGATAACACCCCAACTCCTGCCGAGCTAACTATGAGCAATAACTAGGGCTACAACAAATGCTCCTTGAGCTGTAAAAGAGGAAGCAGAGGAAGGCTCTAAGCACTGCTCTCTCCTGCATCCATGTGTGGTGGGTGAAGTTTAGTAAATGTGGCTCGCCCCTCCCGCAGGAGGTATCCCTAGGACTCTTATAGGCCGATCCTAGGGTACGATAGTAACTTCCGGTTGGTGATGGGCCCAGCTGTAAACCTTGGAGAACCTGCTGGGGCCCACCGACTGTGCCCTTTCCGGGTGCCAGGCTGCGGAAAGTTGTAGACCTACTTTGTCTAGGGAATCTAGTAGATTGCAGGCCTGGAGGGCCCTACGAGTAGACTTGCGGCTTCCTCAGATCCTTGTCATGTCCGCCGTCCTGTCAGCCTGATGTGTCGAGGGAACATCATGCGTCTGAAAGGTCGGCATGGTACCTTTCTTGTATGATATGCGGATCTCTTGGGATCACCTCATGATGACCTCGGGCCAGGTGCGCCCATCCGGCCCAGGGTCAACTCTTCTTGGGTGAGCTCGGCTGATCTCGCATTCACTTGGGCTGACTGTGCTTTGACGGGGCCGATTGCCTCCTTAAAGTACATTCGGCATCCGACCTTCTTAGCTCGTCCTCCTTGAGATTGATCTTGTTTAGCTAGGCCTTCTTTAGATCTGCGGTCTTCAGATCGGCGGTCTTGAGATCGGCCCTCTTTAGGTCGGCCTAGCTTCATCTTGAAAGGTTGTTCACCTGGGTGACCCTACCCGGGGGTCATTCCCACAATAAAGAGAGAGGAGATCTAGATCTACATTCTCCGCCAAGTAAACTCTCCTCTTTGTGAGGGGAACCTTTTAGATCTAGATCTTGGAGTTCTTGTTGTTCTCCTTGTTCTTTCTCTCATATTCCTCCATAGGTTTTGTTGGTTTGGTGGGATTTGATAGTTGGGGGACTTGAGCACTTTGTGTGTTCGTGCCATTGCATTTGGTGCATCGGTTTGATTTCTCTCCGAGGATTCATTGTAGTGGATTGGCACTCTAGAGCTTGTACTCTTGAGTGCATTGGCACTCTAGAGACTTTTCCTCTTGGGTGTGTTGGCCCCTAGAGGCTTGTTGTTGTTGCCGAGCTCAATCATTGTGGTGTAAAGCTTTGGGACGCTACGGGAGCCTCCAATTCGGTTGTGGAGATAGCCCTGAGCATTTGTACGGGTTTGATAACCGCACCCAAGGGTCACCATTTGTATGGGTTGGTGAGAGCGTGAGGAGAATAGCGTGGCCCTGGGTGGCCTTCGTGGTGATCATTGTGCTCCACACCCTCTCCAAACGGAGAATTACTTCTCACAAGAGAAGGAAATTCGATAACAAATCCTTGTCTCCATCGGCTCCACTTAGGGTTACTCCTACCCTTGTTTATCTCACTACTAGGGAAATAGCTATACATGGAAACCATATTAGTGGCGCATTTTATATGTAATGCGCCACTATATTGTAAGGGGTGGCGCACTGGTAAAAAATGTGCCACCTATAAGCTCTTATAGGTGGCGCCCCTAAGAGTGGGCCAGCCCTGGATCCCCTTATACGTGGCGCATTTGGAGAAATGCGCCACCCCTAAGAACCTTATAGGTGGCGCATTTTGGAAATGCGCCACCGCCAAGGAATTATTAGTGGCACATTCAGAATGCGCCACCCATAATCTCTTAGGGGTGGCGCATCTTGCATATGCGCCACTACTAAGCAAAAAACTGTGCGGGAAAATTCCCAAATACACCCCCCCATGTGGACCGCCTTTTCAATTTGAAAAATAAAATAAAAGAAAATGATAGAATGTCAAAACAAATAAAAGAAAATAAGGTTCTCATATGATATGTGGTCTAGTTGTTACGAAAATTTGCAAATATGAATTTCGACTTTTTTCGCAAAATATCTCGAGAATTTTGTAAAATTGGCATAACTTTTGCATACGACCTCCGATGAAAAAGTTTTTTATATGAAAAATCATCTACTCGAAAAGTTATAACCAAATTCAATCGGGTGGAACCCGTTGAACATTTTTAGAATCCTCAAAAACCTAACAGAAAAAAGTTACGGGCATTTGAAGATCTGGAGACAAAAAAAATGAAAAAAAGTTTGAACTTAGTAGTGGCGCATTTTGTATGAAATGCGCCACTAGTAACAGAAAAATAAATTGATTTTTTTTAAAATTTTATTTTTATTTTTGTAAAAAATTAAAAATAGGCTAGAGGACCAATCGGGAAGTTTCAAAAAAAAGTTGAAAATTTTAGCTGGTAACATTAAAAAAATAAAAAATTTCAATTTTTATTTTCAATTGTTTTTTAAAGTTCAAAATATGTTAATGGTTCGATCGAGAAAGTTTCAAAAAAATATTGAAAATTTTAGCACAGCCATGAACATCAACAAGGTTCTAGACATCAACATTTTTCAATAGGATTTATATGATAGATATATCAACAAGTTCGTGCTAGGTCAGCTGGAGTGGGAGTTGAATAGAACCGAGAAGTTAAGCGTGCTGGGGCTGGAGTAGTGCTAGGATGGGTGACTGTAAGGCCCGATATGCGGTACTGTTCCAGATCTAGATGTTTCCATCCAGATCCGGGGACGAAGCACATATCGGTCCCACTGCGACAAATGACATAGCCATATGCCCCGGATTTCCAACATGATATCACAACATTACAGATACAAGGATACAACATCTCATACAAT
Source organism: Bromus sterilis (assembly GCA_950022295.1). Lineage (NCBI taxonomy): Eukaryota > Viridiplantae > Streptophyta > Magnoliopsida > Poales > Poaceae > Bromus > Bromus sterilis. The sequence goes on along the minus strand of OX465595.1, from coordinate 242,040,405 downwards.
CGGCATACAACTGCCTCAAATACAATACAACAGCGGAAGATATATGTTTGAGTACAGACTACAATCAAAAGCCTACTGGCAAAGAGAAAAACATCGATCCCATAACCACATGGGTCCAGGCCCTCCGCCGGGATCCGCCTAACTAGTCATCGTCGAGTCTCCGCGTGAAACGTCGATCACCATACCTGTTGTCGATCGAGAACCCTGAAAAGAGTTTGGGGGTAGTATCATGAGTACAGAAGTACTCAACATCCAACTGTAGTGGTCAACTGACCCAGCAAGGACTTCATCACTCTTCATTCTAGGACAACTAGCAGTTTACGGTAAGGATGGGGTAAGTGGTGAGGTTGCTGCCGCACTAGCATTTATGAAGTGGCTAACGATCTAGAGAGTAAGGTAAGAAGCCAAGCATTCGATGAGGAATCGCCTCCAACAAGTCTTGCTATCAACTACTTACGCAATCATAACACCTATCCTATCCTTGTCCTCCTCTTCGCATCCCGACGAAGAAGAAGCAGTCAAGGCACACACACACGTTGATCAAGATTATCTCGGTTGTTGTTGTCTATGAACAAGGAGTAGGTCTCAAGTCGTCCATAACCGTCGAAACGGCTTCTCGAAAAGATTTAACCCTGCAGGGGTGTACCAACTGCCCATTACAAGGCTCCGCACGCAAGCCCATCACTCTCAGTTTCTACCCATGATAGGCAACCATTTTATGATTTAGTCCCAAGAGATCCGGAACGACAGGTCCCTCTAACTAACAACGAAAAAATCCGGGTGTCCCCCGGTGAGTGGACATCCAACTCAAAAGCCGGCCGCGCTCTCGAATCGGCCTCTATCGTCTGGACGAGGTCGGGTTAGCTACCCAAACAGATATGGGCAGCCCCCTAGCTTCCAGGTGTTGACCAACAAAGAAACCATGTCTCCGCTGGCCCGAGTTGTTTTAAATATTATCTGCCAGGAGCTACCCGATAGACACACACACGGTTTTCAAATGGTAAAATCAGCTTGGGCCACCACTAGAAATGTCTGAAGCTAGATAGGTAAGAAAAGGGGACCCCATAAAATCCCACACGCGGTTAGGCACGCTCAGTCTTAAAACCAATACCCGGACCTCGGATCCTAGGTGACTCGAATGGAAAAAGCGTCGAGGCGGGATAGCCTAGACCTTCCATCCTTCGTCGAATATAGTCAACATTTATAATAATCATATCATCAACAACAATATAATAATGTGATATCCAAAAACAAGGAGTAACAGGGTAACATCGTAGAATCCTAAGCATGCATACTAAGCAGGGGCTGAGCAACGAGCAATAGTAACATGGCAGTACATGGTTTGCTGGGAAGGGACATGGTTGTATCGGTTTGAAAGAGGCTGTAAACATGTGGTAGGATCAAACATCGAACCTCACCTATACTAGCATCTAAACCGTTGGTTGAAATAGAATGGATCATAAGTAATGTATAGTCCTTGCCCGTTGAAAGGTCGGGTTCCGAAGGTGTAGTTGATCGCAAGCTCGCATCGTCTCCGAGAGGTACCCGCGGAAGCACACAAGACGATAAACACTAGAAAGCAATCAAAGAGCAAGCACTCTATTACTACGGGGCAACACAAGATCAAGAAGACATCACACGACACGGAAACGTGATACGGATCTATCGTCGGGAATGGTTACTAATAGTTTAAGTGGGGTATCGGTCACACACGACGAATACCGCATGTTTACGGTGGTTCAAGTTGTTTAGCTATAGGTGATCAACCAACGGTTATTAACATGGCAACTCAAGAAAGCATGGCATAGCACAGAAGCATCTCAAGAGGTGAAGCACAAAGTAAACTATCTATGCTAGTCAATTTAAGTGAGGCACAACCTAAACATGGCATAACACTAAGTGCCGCACGTCAATTAAAGGATTTGGTACTGTTCAGCCTTAAACAATATTTTAGGTTGGTTAACAACAGCAAACAATAGCATAAACAAAAATTACACGAAAAACTAATCAAGTTACATATAAAGAACACCCCAAACGGAGTTACGGTTAAAAAGATATAAGCAAAACAAGTTACGGGCACAATCTGCCAACATCACGAAGCACACTTTAGAGAAATGCACACACAAGTCAATCAATGCAAACATGCTCACAAATTCTATGAAACTAAAGTAGACATGACAGGGAAGGCATGGCAACAAGAATCATGCAAATAGGCATCATATATCAAAAGATATTAAGCATGAAACATGGCATCGTGACGTTACAGACTTAGAGAAAAACTGAGGTGGCTGTCAAAAACAGCGGGATATCAACTTTGGAGCTCAATAACTATATGATCAGCAAGCATATCATGACAATGCAATACATGTAATGGAAGTAGACGATGCTTAACAATATGCAATTGGAATCACTCAATTCCGATAAACGGTCGCGACACACTCGTCGACCGAAGTTGCAACAAAATAACAGTTTCAGCAACAACAGCACATTAACATCAGGATCACCACTTTGGAGAAAGATTTAATATAGCTAAAGCACCCAAACATGACAAGTTAAAGCATGGAAATGAAGTACACATGATGCTTAACACATAGGAAAAAGAATCAATGCAATAGGCCTCATGGATGTGTCACAATCCTCATGCAAAGTTGCAATAAAATAATAACAGCAGCACATAACAGGAATTAGTAGCAGTTAACAGCCTGATGCCATGTTCAACACACCATTACACATTCAAGATGACCTCTAATGCAAATGCTCACAAAAGATAAAAGTTTCACCACATCAAGCACAGAAAATTTCCTTTTGGGGCCAACGTCATACGAGCTACGGATTCATCGCAATAATCGACGCAAAAACAGATCGGCAGCAAAATTTCCAACACTTAGCAAAAATTCAGCAGGAAGGAAAATCAGAAAAAAGGGTCACGGGCCTCTTCCTCACCATGGGCTCTAGAGGCCCATCTCAGCCTGGAGGGAGGTGGCGGCCTGACCGGCCTGGCTGCGTTGCTGGGTTGGGCCTTGGCGTGCTGGCTGGGCCGGCCCACCTGGCTCGCGGTGGCTCACTTGCCTCCTCTGGATCGAGGCTGGCGGCGGCTAAGGTGGTCGTCGGCCGGTCTCCGGTGATCTGGCGGCGAGGCAGCCCACGGGGCGGCGGGATCGGATGCGGGGAGGCCGGATCCGGGAGGTGGCGGCCGGGATCCCGCTAGATCCGGCGAGGACGGCCGTCGGGAGGCTACGGGTGGCGGCGACCGAGCTCTCCTCGGCTTCGACTCGAGCAGCCATGGCGCGTCGGCGGCGCAGCCACCTTCGAGGAGAGGAGGGGAAGGCGGTCAGGGAGGAGAGGAGGAGTACAGAGGAGGAGGGCGCGAGGAGAGGAGGGGGCCGGCGACGAGGAGGGCCGGTGGCTGGAGGAAGACGGCGGGGGCGACCTCGGGCGTCCGGGTGGCTTCTAGATGGGCTCGACGGGCCTGGAGGCGGCGGTGCGGGCCCGGCACGGTCCGAATCGGCTGGGAGGCCGGTGGAGGCTACGTGCAGGCTTCTTAGCCCCAGATCTGAAGATCTGACGGCTGGGAGCTCCTAGGGGCTAGGGTTTCGGTTTGGGAGAGGGATTAGGTCAGATTTGGGGATTTTTCTGGGGGGGGTGGCTGCATATTTGCCATAGGGGAACCCTAATTGGCTGGTTTGGGAGGTGGGGGTCATTATATAGGCAGGTTGGCTGACAAGTTTACCCAAATGCCCCCAGTACCCCTCTCGCGCGTCCGGCGATCGCGTTCCTGACCGCCGAGACTCCGTACGGACTTCGATTCGGTCGAAACTTCGACCTATGCGCTCAGCGCGTCGATCCCGTCGATTGTACCTCACTGTGGTTACATTCCGACAACATTTTTCGGCGCCCCTGAAAATAACCCATTTAATTATTAAACGGGGTTTTCGTTCCGTTGGCTGCGGCTGGTCTCGTGCGGTTTTCGCGACGGTGATCGGGCGTAACCCGGTGTCGCAAAGTTAGAGTGTCAGGGTGGCAAGGGTCAGTCTCCGTCCGATACGAGATAAGAGGGGGAAAAATTCACCGATTATTATTTCGGCGAAGCAAACACTGCAAACAACACGAACAATCAAACAATTCACACCGAAAACAAATTTTTTTATTTTTGTGAAAACTGGGCTGTTACAATACAACACCACCAACAAGGGATCTCGTCCCGAGATCCAGGACGATCCGGGGGAGAGGGGGGAGAGAAAAGAGGGACGACGATCTTCAATACCACCAACAAGGGACTCTGCTCCATGTCGACGTCGAACTTCGGTCGAGATAAGTTTCCGCAGAGAGATGGCGACGTCGAAAAACGAAACCATAAGGAGATCAATGGGAAGAACGACACTTCAAAGCGACGATCAAGGGAAGCATTCTCACTGTAACCGTGAGGATACTAGGCAAGAGGAATAAAGTCAACGGATGACCGAGATATAAACCAGAGTCGGACAGGCTAAAGGTACTACAGGATTTCCCAAACCTGAGATCGGAATCGAGACAATACGCTGCAAGCGAGGCATTGTAATTATTCCGAAACTCCACACACTCGAGATCCGAAAGTTTGAAAGAGAATAAGTCAAGAATAAAACACTTACGACACTTGTCCTGACCAGAGCAAAGGTAAGGAGTAAAAAGAATCCTACTCTCCTATAACTAACTTAGTAACTACAAATAGTTTTTTTCTAGACTCGACTTCGGCCAGAAAAGGGATCCTACGGTCGGTAGGGCTCTGATACCAAGTTGTAAGGCCCGATTTGCGGTACTGTTCAGATCTAGATGTTTCCATCCAGATCCGGGGACGAAGCACATATCGGTCCCACCGCGACATATGACATAGCCATATGCCCCGGATTTCCAACATGATATCACAACATTACAGATACAAGGATACAACATCTCATACAATCGGCATACAACTGCCTCAAATACAATACAAACAACGGAAGATATATGTCTGAGTACAGACTACAATCAAAAGCCTACTGGCAAAGAAAAAAACATCGATCCCATAAACACATGGGTCCAGGCCCTCCGCCGGGATCCGCCTAACTAGTCGTCGTCGAGTCTCCACGTGAAACGTCGATCACCATACCTGTTGTCGATCAAGAACCCTGAAAAGAGTTTGGAGGAAGTATCATGAGTACATAAGTAATCAGCATCCAACTGTAGTGGTCAACTGACCCAGCAAGGACTTCATCACTCGTCATTCTAGGACAACTAGTAGTTTACGGTAAGGATGGGGTAAGTGGTGAGGTTGCTGCCGCACTAGCATTTATGAAGTGGCTAACGATCTAGAGAGTAAGGTAAGAAGCCAAGCATTCGATGAGGAATCGCCTCCAACAAGTCTTGCTATCAACTACTTACGCAATCATAACACCTATCCTATCCTTGTCCTCCTCTTCGCATCTCGACGAAGAAGAAGCAGTCAAGGCACACACACACGTTGATCAAGTTATATTAAGATTATCTCGGTTGTTGTTGTCTATGAACAAGGAGTAGGTCTCAAGTCATCCATAACCGTGGACACGGCTTCTCGAAAATATTTAAACCTGCAAGGGTGTACCAACTGCCCATTACAAGGCTCCGCACGCACGCCCATCACTCTCAGTTGCTAACCATGATAGGCAACCATTTTATGATTTAGTCCCAAGAGATCCGGAATGACAGGTCCCTCTAACTAACAACGCACAAATCCGGGTGGCCCCCGGTGAGTCGACATCCAACTCAAAAGCCGATCGTGCTCTCGAATCGGCCTCTACCATCTGGACGAGGTCAGCTTAGCTACCCAAACAGATGTGGGCATCCCCCTAGCTTCCAGGTGTGGACCAACAAAGAAACCATGTCTCCGCTGACCCGAGTTGTTTTAAATAATATCTGCCAGGAGCTACCCGGCAGACACGCACACGATTTTCAAATGGTAAAATCAGCTTGGGCCACCACTAGAAATGTTTGAAGCTAGATAGGTAAGAAAAGGGGACCCCATAAAATCCCACACGCGGTTAGGCACGCTCAGTCTTAAAACCAATACCCGGAACTCGGATCCTAGGTGACTCGAATGAACAAAGCGTCGAGGCGGGATAGCCTAGACCTTCCATCCTTCGTCGAATATAGTCAACATTTATAATAATCATATCATCAACAACAATATAATAATGTGATATCCCAAACCAAGGAGTAATAGGGTAACATCGTAGCATCCTAAGCATGCATACTAAGCAGGGGCTGAGCAAAGAGCAATAGTAACATGGCAGTACCTGGTTTGCTGGGAAGGGACATGGCTGTATCGGTTTGAAAGAGGCTGTAAACATGTGGTAGGATCAAACATCGAACCTAACCTATACTAGCATGCAAACCGTTGGTTGAAATAGAATGGATTATAACTAATGTATAGTCCTTGCCTGTTGAAAGGTCGGGTTCCGAAGTTGTAGTTGATCGCAAGCTCGCATCGTCTCCGAGAGGTACCCGCGGAAGCACACAAGACGATAAACACTAGAAAGCAATCAACGAGCAAGAACTCTATTACTACGGGGAAACACAAGATCAAGAAGACATCACACGACACGGCAACGTGATACAGATCTATCGTCGAGAACGGTTACTAACAGTTTAAGTGGGGTATCGGTCACACACGACGAATACCGCACGTTTACGGTGGTTCAAGTTGTTTAGCTACAGGTGATCAACCAACGGTTATTAACATGGCAACTCAAGCAAGCATGGCATAGCACAGAAGCATGTCAAGAGGTGAAGCACAAAGTAAACTATCTCTGCTAGTCAATTTAAGTGAGGCACAACCTAAACATGGCATAACACTAAGTGCCGCACGACAATTAAATGATTTGGTACTGTTCTTCCCTAAACCATATTTTAGGTTGGTTAACAACAGAAAACAATAGCATAAACACAAAGTACACGAAAAACTAATCAAGTTACATATAAAGAACACCCCAAATGAAGTTACGGTTAAAAAGATATGAGCAAAACAAGTTACGGGCACAATCTGCCAACATCACGAAGCGCACTTTAGAGCAATGCACAAACAGGTTAATCAATGCAAACATGCTCACAAATGATATTAAACTAAAGTAGACATGACAGGGAAGGCATGGCAAAAAGAATCATGCAAATAGGCATCATAGATCAAAAGATATTAAGCATGCAACATGGCATCATGACGTTACAGACTTAGAGAAAAACTGAGGTGGCTGTCAAAAACAGCGGGATAGCAACTTTGGAGCTCAATAACTATATGATCAGCAAGCATATCATGACAATGCAATACATTTCATGGAAGTAGACATGATGCTTAACAATGCAATTGGAATCACTCAATTCCGATAAACGGTCGTGACACACTCGTCGACCGAAGTTGCAACAAAATAACAGTTTCAGCAACAGCAGCACATTAACATCAGGATCACCACTTTGGAGCAAGATTTAATATAGCTAAAGCACCCAAGCATGACAAGTTAAAGCATGGAAATTAAGTACACATGATGCTTAACACATAGGAAAAAGAATCAATGCAATAGGCCTCATGGATGTGTCACAATCATCATGCAAAGTTGCAATAAAATAACAACAGCAGCACTTAACAGGAATTAGTAGCAGTTAACAGTCTGATGCCCTGTTCAACACACCATTACACATTCAAGATGACCTCTAATGCAAATGCTCACAAAATATAAAAGTTTCACCACATCAAGCACAACAAATTTCCTTTTGGGGACAACGTCATACGAGCTACGGATTCATCGCAATAATGGTCGCAAAAACAGATCAGCAGCAAAATTTCCAACAATTAGCAAAAATGCAGCAGGCAGGAAAATCAGAAAAAAGGGTCACGGGCCTCTTCCTCACCATGGGCTCTAGAGGCCCATCTTAGCCTGGAGGGAGGTGGCGGCCTGACCAGCCTGGCTGCGTTGATGGGTTGGGCCTTGGCGTGCTGGCTGGGCCGGCCCACCTGGCTCGCGGTGGCTCGCCTGCCTCCTCTGGATCAAGGCTGACGGCGGCTAAGGTGGTCGTCGGCCGGTCTCCGGTGATCTGGTGGCAAGGCAGCCCACGGGGCGGCGGGATCGGACGCGGGGAGGCCGGATCCGGGAGGTTTTGGCCGGGATCCCGCTGGATCCGGCGAGGACGGCCGCCGGGAGGCTACGGGTGGCGGCGACCGAGCTCTCCTCGGCTTCGGCTCGAGCAGCCATGGCGCGACGGCGGCGCAGCCACCTGCGAGGAGAGGAGGGGGAGGCGGTCAGGGAGGCGAGGAGGAGTACAGAGGAGGAGGGGCGCGAGGAGAGGAGGGGGCCAGCGACGAGGCGGGCCGATGGCCGGAGGAAGACAGCGGCTGCGACCTCGGGCGTCCGGGCGGCTTCCAGATGGGCTCGACTGGCCTGGAGGCGGCGGTGCGGGCCCGGCGCGGCCCGACTCGGCTGGGAGGCCGGTGGAGGCTACGTGGAGGCTTCTCAGCCCCAGATCTGAAGATTTGACGGCTGGGAGCTCTTGGGGGCTAGGGTTTTGGTTTGGGAGAGGGATTAGGGCAGATTTGGGGATTTTTCTAGGGGGGTGGCTGCATATTTGGACGGCTGGGAGCTCTTGGGGGCTAGGGTTTCGGTTTGGGAGAGGGATTAGGGCGTTATCCTGTTACTCCTTGGATTGGGCTATCACCTTATTATATTGTTGTTGATGATATGATTATTATAAATGTTGACTATATTCGACAAAGGATGGAAGGTCTAGGCTATCCCGCCCCGACGCTTTGTTCCATTCAAATCACCTAGGATCCGAGTTCCGGGTATTGGTTTTAAGACTGAGCGTGCCTAACCACGTGTGGGATGCTATGGGGTCCCCTTTTCTAACCTACCTAGCTTCAAACATTTATAGTGGTGGCCCAAGCTGATTTACCATTTGAAAACCATGCATATATGTCTGTCGGGTAGCTCCCGGCAGACATCCTTTAAAACAACCCGGACAAGTAAGGACATGGTTCCTTGCTGGCCCATCATGACCGGCTGAGGACCCGGTCTCATGTGAGATTAACCCGCAATCCAAACCTGGAGTCATACGGTAGAGACCAGATCGAGAGAGCGGCCGGCTCCTGAGCTGGATGTCGACTCACCAGGGGCCACCCGGATTTGTTCGTTGTTAGTTAGAGGGACCTGTAGTTTCGGATCTCTTGGAACTAAATCATAAAATGGTTGCCTGTGATGGGTAGCAACTGAGAGAGATGGGCGTGCGTGCGGAGGTTTGTAATGGGCAGTTGGTACACCCCTGCAGGGTTAAATCTTTTCGAGAAGCCATGTCCACGGTTATGTACGACGTGAGACCTACTCCTTGTTCATAGAAAAAAACAACTGAGATAATCTTAATATAACTTGATCAACGTGTGTGCCTTGACTGCTTCTTCTTCGTCGGGATGCGAAGAGGAGGACAAGGATAGGATAGGTGTTATGTTTGCATAAGTAGCTGATAGCAAGACTTTTTGGAGGCGATTCCTCATCGGATGCTTGGCTTCTTATATTACTCTATAGATCGTTAGCCACTTCATAAATGCTAGTGCGGCAGCAACCTCACCACTTACCGCATCCTTACCGTAAACTACTAGTTGTCTTAGAATGACGAGTGATGAAGTCCTTGCTGGGTCAGTTGACCACTACAGTTGGATGTTGAGTACTTCTGTACTCATGATACTACCCCCAAACTCTTTTCAGGGTTCTTGATCGACAACAGGTATGGTGATCGACGTTTCACGTGGAGACTCGACGACGACTAGTTAGACAACAGAACGGTCCGCCCCGACGTGGTGTCCAGCAGCTGCGCCGTCGTCGTCTTCGTCGACTACAGCAACTAATCTTCCTCTACTCCGGCCGCTGCAACCTCAACGTCGATTCCGGCCGCCTCAGCCCCTCCCCGAGCCCGCTTCCAACCCCGACGCGTTCGTGGTGAGCACCTCTGTCATCGCCAACTATCCGTAGGTGCTCGATAAGCCCGTAGCCTTTTCCCCCAATTCTCTTGCTCCGGCCGCCATGGCACGTCGTCGTAGCCGTCGACTTGGTCCGTCCCAGCCCGCGCCAAGTGCACCAGTAGGACCCTTGTGATGCGTGCGTTCGATTTGGACCGGTAGTTAGCTCGATTTCGTAGCGTGTCGTAGTTCACCATTGGAGCCCGAGCGGCTGCTCCGCCATTTTTGAAGCAGAGCTCGACCTGGACCGCCCCATCACTCTCCCCCACCCCAGGTCGACGCGGGTCACTCTACTCGATCGAATGCAAAAAGAATCGCGCAATATGGCCCAGTAAATCGAGCTCCAGCTCGAGTTTGCCGGAGTCCAGTCGCCGGCGCGACTCCGGCGGACCTCCCAATCGCTGCCATGCGGGGCCCCATAGTCAGATACGTGCTTAGCACTAATCCCCCTCGGATAAGCCACTGACATGTGGGTCACCCCCCCGGCTAACCCCACTGTTAACTTAACAAAAGTTAACCCCCCCTCCCAGTCACTGACAGTGCCCCCCCTGGGCTGTTTAAATAAATTAGACTTGATAATTACCTCTGTGACACTGACAACTGGGCCCGAGCTGTAAGTCATTTAGGAATAAATAAAATTATAAAACTAGTCACTGACATGTGGGCCCAGAGGCATTTCTTATTTATTATAATGTTTATAATTAAACAAAGGCTGACATGTGGGTCCCACATGTCAGGCACTGTTTTGGATAATGTTCTGGACAATGTTGAATAAATAATAAAGGAAATTCAGTAAATCATTTAAATGATTTAAAACTTTGAAATTCAATAACTTTTAAACCGTAACTCGGATTCAAAAACTTTATACATGAAAATTGATCAGAAAAATATAACGAATACGAATACGCTATCCGTAGGTCTATCACTCCCCTCTAACACAACGAACATCGAACCGTCCCCCTCCGGACCGGCTGTCCGATAAATTGTCCGGTACTGTTAGAGTGCCCGGATGAATTTATTCCGAACACGAATGTTTCTCGGAATAGATCAACTAGCACGGATACACCTCCCTTATGTTTGTCCGGTACCCACGACACCTCCGGCTTGATCCTTCCCCTCCGGTCACCCTGTCCGGTAATCATTCGGAGCCGGTAGTTCATCCTCAGATGAATTTCCGTTCCAAGCAATGTGCATTGCACTACGTTAGAATACCATTAACACTTCATCTCTCATGTCATGCATCTGTTTGTATATGCTTGCTGTGAATTTACTGTTTCATCCCCCCCTTAATCTCCGGTAGACCCCGCTGCTGTCGTTGACTACACCGCTGTTGAGTACGACTACTTCGTCGACGACCCTACTACTACCGTCGAGCTTCTAGGCAAGCAGAGCCATTCTCTTCCCCAGATATCGCCTATATTTCCGTACATTTCTTGCACTAGGCATTGTTACTGCTGCTGCTACGTTACAATCCTATTCAATTGCATAACCTGTCATTGTCACCCCTTGATGTGCCTTCCTTTATCCTATGCTGCCTATTATTATTATTATTATTATGCATTATTCAGCAGTGAGCCCTGCGCATTGTAAGCTAGGATTAGATAGAGGGCCGTGATCACTCAGGGGAGTGAACGCGGATACAAATATTATAACTGCACAGGTACGGTAGAAAGCAGACACCGCCAAAGGCCCCTATCTGGGTTATGCCTAGTCACCTCAAGTGTGAGCTATCAAGGAGTAATCCTTGTACTCTACTCGAGGCTGACTTTGTCTTACCTCCATAGGGTCCTGAACAGCGATTGTCCTTCAGGTGAGAAGTCGGGCGACCCAACGGTGCCCGTGAGAGGTATTGCGACGGGACGACAGGGAGGGTACGACCACTGTACCGGTGTGCTTGGCCCCTGATCGTTGGCCACGAGAGTTAACAAACCACGAAAGTCGAGCTCCTCCAGGAGCACACGCGAGACAAGGTAAGGAGACGGTTCACCTTGTTGGTAACCGCAGTGACTTGGTGGGACGACGGGGCAGGCACCGATGTACTGGTGGTCCTGGCTGCTGTCGTTGTCCGCGGGTCGGTTAAGTCGGGCAACGATAACGGTTGTCACGCAGGTTAATAAAAATGCTAAATGGTTCAGTGGATGTCTTGAGTTGGCTATATGCCATGTACGCACTACCTACCCGTGGGAATTACGAGTTATGGGCTCCTCTGCTTCGTAGTGTCGTCCGAGGACTCTTCAGACGTCAGCAGTACCGCGGCCTGCGCCGAGAAGTGGTGTTGTCTTATTTGCTCGCGCGGGGGTGTCTTATTTGGATTTTCTTAAACTTCACCGGCCAGCCACGCACCGTGCAGGAGTACGTTCGGGTTGGGGTCCAAGGCTCGGCGTACTTAGGATTTAGACCGACGGATGGCCTCTCTGTTGAGTTTGAAAGATGGGCTATGAAGTGTCGGATAGCCTCGGTGGAGCGTTCCCTAACAAGGTTCCCGCCACCCTGGAGATCCGTGCGTGTAGCGTAACACAAGTGCACCCCTGCAGGGAAGATTAATCTATTCGAATAGTCGTGTCCACGGTAACAGGACGCTTTATGCTGAAGCTGGATCTTACCACTAGAAACTATTATTATTAAACTGTATGGTTCCGGGTTTTTCTTCCTCGCGGGGATGTGGAGGAGGTGAACTCGGAGGCATTGCTAATTATTACAACTTATTATTATACAATGCTGCAGCAACTTCTGCTGCATTGTTACTTTATGCTTTATATAAACTGTTGGATGATTCTTACCTCATGTTGCAAGACATCGTCGGAAGATGCTAGTCTTCGATAGGCCTAGCTTCTTACCCTTGCTCTGGATTTCTGTCTTTCAGTCCACTATATACAACCTCTTCTTTCCGTTGATACAATGCATATTGCTTAGTAGCGGACGTAAGACTCGCGGGTATACTAGATACTCACCTGCTTTATTTCCTTTACTATTTTTCCTGATCGGCCGCTGCAGCCGACGTCGGAGCCCAGGAGCAGGAGTACCCCGGAGGCGCCTACTACGATGTCGAGTTCCCCGTTGACCAGGAGTAGTTCGGTGGATCCCAGGCAGGAGGCCTCGCCTTTTCGATCCGTGCCTCTGATGTGATTTGTGCTAGCCTTCTTAAGGCAAAACTTGACTAACTATGTCTGTACTCAGATATTATGGCTTGTATGACTTATGTATTCGGGTCCGCGTGACCCCCTCTATTGTAACATATTTGTTTATCCTTTTGTGTTTAGTGTTGTGCTGTGATATTATCACCGTGGCACCCTAATCTCAGCCGTGTACCCTGTGTGTATGATTACTGTACACGGATTGATTTTGGGGGCGTCACACTCGGGAGCCGGATTGCGCACCCAAAAGGGGTCGAGACCCACTTATAGGTTCCCTAAGAAGATTCTTTGTAGACATGCCTACTTCATTCGACTGAAAAATGACTTGAGAAAATCTCATGTCATCTCAGGGACCAGAATATTCGTACATGAGTCTGGAGCGAATACTTAGGGGTTGCATCTGCCATCCAACCCATCATCTTGCTAAGTACACAACACTCAGGCCATGAAACAACAGAGAATTGATCCTTCGAAGGATTGGCTTAAGCTCCTTCTTATCTTCTTTGCTGGGCCAAGAATTCAGAATCGAAGGATACACAAGTTGGCTTTCCTGCATACCCGGTCAAGGTGGCTCACCTTCTGGGTTGGTATCCTTGTAGTAGAAGAAGGAATTCTGCCATTCCTTCGTGTGACTATGAAGCTTCATCTTAGGAAAATTGCAAAGGAGGGCTGGGCGTCTGATACGTCTCAAACGTATCTATAATTTCTGCTTGCTCCATGCATGTTTTGTGTGACTTTGCCATGATTTGCTTGAACTTTCATACACTTTTGAGCATATTTGGACTAATCTATTAACCCAGTGCACCCAGCTGCCAGTTGCTATTTTTGTATTTCAGGTTTTCCGGCCATTAAAAGTGCTCCAAAAAATCCGGAAAAATCAGATAAAAAATCAGCGACCTGGAAGCTTCCGGAAACACCAAAGGAGGGAAGAGGGGCCACCACAAGGACTCCAGAAGGGTCCCTGGCGCGGCCCCACCCTAGGCCGCGCCAGGGAGCCTCCTGGCTGCACTGTGGCCCCTCTCGGTGCCCCCCTTCGCCTATATTTAGCACTCGGGGTGGAAATCCCTATGACGGATCTCTTTTTCACGAACTCGCCTCTGTTCCGCCGCCGCCGCCGTTTCTAGATCGGGGCTTCTTGGAGAAGCTGCCCCGGCACCATGCCGGGAGGAGGAACCCTTTCGAGAGACCATCCATAGCCATGGACGCCTCCCGTATGTACCGTGAGTAGTTCCCCTTGGACCATGGTTCTGTGACCAGTAGCTATGTGATGTTCCTCTCCCCTCTTTGTGCTTCCACTTTCGAGACCTCGTGAGCTGCCTCACATGATCGAGGCACCTTTCTAATTTTCGGCTGTTGGTATGTTGAGTTTGCTGGGATCTTATGGATTATGAGACTAAATTCAGATTGTGATGAGTAATATATTTGGTTCTTATCTTTTATATTTTGTTCTCGAGTAAATTCGTGCATGTTCTCCGTTGCCGTATTTTTCTTTGGCCAAGTGATTTGTTGCAACTCCAAGAGGGAGCGTTATGCTTGATTGTGGGTTCAGCCCCTTGATGTCTAGCTTGAGTGACAGAAACATGAGACTAGGGGATGTGTTGTTGCCACGAGGGATAAAACAACGGTTCTTGTACTCGCGGGTGCAAGGATTGTTTACTTTACGCAAAGTTCTTTTAATGCAGTTGTCTGTTGCTTTGAATTTACACTTTGGGTGGGATTCGCAACTTAATACCAGCGAGATGTTATGGATAGATATCTCAAGGTGGATGATTTATAGTAGATGAAGTTGGATTTCGGTCTACTTACCTTGGCGTACTACCCATTGCTTTTGAGCCCTTCCTTTCTTTGCAGCATAGTTAGCATTGCAGTGCCTTTATAATTCTGTCAATTGCCCAGCTGTGATTTGTTTACCTCGCTAGCACTTTTATCGTCTTTTGGGAGAGAGACATCACTAGTGAAAATCACGGGACCCCGGTCCATCTTCACATTATTTTTACACCCTTAGCTTACTTTCAGTCTTTACTTTCAGTTCCACTTTTATCTCTTGCGTTTATCCTTTGTAAATAGCAAGGCTGGAGGAATTGACAACTCCTCTGTACTCGTTGGGCGCAAAGTTATTTGTATCTGTGTGCAGGTCCAGGTGAAGGTAGCAACCTCGGCGCCATTGTTCACTTTACCACCTTCTTGTATCCTT
Organism: Bromus sterilis; assembly: GCA_950022295.1. Lineage (NCBI taxonomy): Eukaryota > Viridiplantae > Streptophyta > Magnoliopsida > Poales > Poaceae > Bromus > Bromus sterilis. The sequence goes on along the minus strand of OX465595.1, from coordinate 242,025,089 downwards.
CGGAGTCCTACGGGAGACAAACCTTGGTATCTTTGCCAAGGGAATACTTGCCGCTGCACTATATCTCACCCCGAACTTGGGGTAACCAACGAGGCTTGAAGAGTATTAACACTCTCTTGCCATCAGCAAGTTTTCTGGCGCCGTTTCCCAGGACTCCAGTCTACAAGATAGGGGAGTTGCACACTATCTTTTATCTTTTCTTTTTAGTCTTGTTAGTTTACCTTTCAATTTTTACTTTTGTGTCCCTTATCAAAAATACCAAAAATACCTGCTGCTACTATGGGTTCCAATGAAAACACCAACTTGTGTGACTTCACTAGTCACAACAACAGTGACTTTATCTGCACTCCTATTGCTACACCTGCTACTTCAGCACCTTCTTATGACATTAAACCTTCTTTGCTGAAGCTTGTTATGAAAGACCAATTCTCTGGTGATATTTTTAAGTTTAAGCTTTTTCCTTTCTCCTTGAGGGATGAAGCTAAAATCTGGTTTCAATCCTTGCCTAAGAATATCCTAGATTCTTGCGATAAGTGCAAGGATGCTTTTATCGGGAAGTACTACCCCCCTGCTAAGATTATCCAGTTGAGGATCTTTATTATGAATTTTAAACAATTGGATAATGAACACGTTGCCCAAGATTGGGAACGCATGAAATCTCTTGTCAAGAACTGCCCCACACATGGACTGACTACCTGGATGGTTATCCAGACTTTTTATGCAGGCTTGAACTTTACCTCGCGGAACCGGTTAGATTCGGCCGCGGGAGGAACTTTTATCTCAACCACACTTGGTGCTGCCACAAAGCTACTTGATGAGATGATGCTTAACTACTCTCAATGGCACACCGAAAGATCTCCAACTGGTAAGAAGGAAAATTATGTCGAGGAGATCTCCTCTCTAAATTAAAAGGTTGACCTTATCATGTCTCTACTTACCAAGAAAGCTCCTATTGATCCTCAAAATGTTCCTTTAAATTCTCTGATTGCTCAAGAACAAGTAGATGTGAACTTCATTACTAGAAACAACTTCAATAATAATGCTTATAGGGGAAACTTTGCTAGTAATCCTAGGCCGTTTCCATCCACTTATGGGAACAACAACACCTACCCTAGTAACAAGAACCCCACCTCTGAACTAGAGAGTATGCTTAGAGACTTTATCACTATCCAAAAAGCCTTCAACAAGAATGTGGAAGAAAAACTAGTTAAATTAGATAATCTTTGTTTGAAGGTAGATAACTTAGCCCTTGATGTTGAGATGTTAAAAATTAGAACCTCTCCTCTTGAGGAAAGTAAGGTCACTCCTATTAATGCTATCCAGTTACAAATCAATGAAAACATTAGGATGATGACTAAACTCAAAGAAAGATGGGCTAGAGAAAAAGAGGAAGACGAGAGAGTTAAGACCCTTCCTACCTACCACACAGTAGCTACTATCCAAGTAGTTGAGGATGTGCAAACAGTTAGCACCCATCACACCCCTAGTCCCACTGGACCTATCAATGGTGATGCTACCACCTCAACCATAGATGAAGAAACCTCTATGAACATAGAGGCTTTCAAACAAGTGAGCCTAAATGATATCACTACCTCCCTGATAGATAGTAGTGACCTAGACTTCGACAACTGCACTTTACCTGAAGTTATTGGTTTCCTACACAAGATGTCTAGAGACCCCCACACTAGCACACTTAATCTTGCCTTCACAGAGCATATCACTAATGCTCTAATCAAAGTTAGGGAAGAGAAGCTTAGACTAGAAGCCTCCATACCTAGGAAGCTAGAAGATGGTTGGGATCCTATGATAAAAATCAAATTGAATAACTTCTCTTGTTATGCCGTAACAGCCCAGTTTTCACAAAATTTAAAATTTTTATTTTCGGTGTGAATCGTTTGATTGTCTAATTTTTTTTGTGGTGTTTGCATCCCCGATTTACCGATCGGCGATTATTTTCCCCCTATTATCTCGTACCGGACGGAGACTGACCCTTGCCACCCGTACACTCGACCTTTGCGACATCGGGTTTCACCCGATCACCGTCGCGAAAACCGCACGAGACCAGCCGGAGCCAACGGAACGAAAAACCTCGTTTAATAATTAAACGGGTTATTTTTATAGCGCTGCGGAAAGTGTTCTCGGAATGGTTCCCGCGCGAGGTGAACGCCAGCGGCTCGACGCGCTGATCGCGTAGTTCGAAGTTTTACCCGAATAGGAGGTCCTGCGGACCCCCGGCAGTCAGAAACGTAAACACCGCGTGCGCGAGAGAAAAACCGGGGATATTTTTGCAAACCGCCAGCCACCTGGGCTATATAAAGACCACCACTCTCCCACCCCTTTCTAGGGTTTCCCTAGCCTAAAATTGCAGCCACACCCCCAGGTTTTGCTCAATTTTCGCCCAAAAACCCCTCCACCTCGAAACCCTAGCCTCCAGGGCATCCAGTACCGTCAGATCTGAGATCTGAGGGCCCTGGAGAGGCCACGTCGCCAGCCAGCCTCTCCACCGCGCCCCGGGCCGCGCGGGCCCGCAACCACTGCCGTCGGGCCCGATCTGGGTCCGCCTCGCCGCCTCCTCCCGTGGAGACGCCGCGCGCCGCCCTCGCCTCCGGTCTCCGGCGAGACGCACCTTGCTCCGGTGAGCACCCCGCCGCGTCCTCCCTTCCTCCCTCCTCTCACTTCCCTCTCCCCTCCCGCGGGCAAGCCGCGCCGCCGCGCCGGAGTTGACCACCGTGCGCCATGGCCCAGGACGCCCCAAGCCCGAGCCGGTTGCCGCCCTAGAGCAGCGCCGTCGCCGGATCCGACACCCGCCACCACAGGATCCACACCGATCCGGCCGACCTCCCGTCCTCGTGCTCGTCCCCACCTCTCCACGCCGCTCGGAGCCGCCTTGCCGGAGAATCTCCAGTGCCGGCCTCCGCAAGGAACCTGATCGGGATGAACCCTCCAGCGACGTTGACCGCGAGCTTGGCCGAAGCACCCAGCAGGCCCACCAGCAGAGCGGCCCAGCCTCCCCAGCCCTTTCTAGTTCTCGCCCTGGGCGGGATTGCCCTATCCAGCGCCACCGGCCGGCCTGGGCCTTGGCCCACCAAGGTGAGGCGCCTCCCCCTTTCTTTTATTTTGTTTGCACTGTTGGGCTTGGCCCATAGCTATATTTTGCATTGTGCAGCGTATAGCTAACGCGTGCATGCTCTGTTAGGCCCAGAAGCAGTAGATTCGGCCCAGTAGCAGTTTAGCTCTTATTTTATCTTTTGGCAAATTATATAGTTTTTTTGCGATGCACGTATCTTTTTAACGGTAGCTCGGATCGTGACGAGTTAAACATGAAACTTGCTAAGAATTTTGTCTTGTTTAATAAATTGTGCTTTGTTGCCATGTTTGACTTTGTTTACCTGCTAATTACAACCTTGCCACTGTAACTTGTTTATTTAATAACTTTTTAACCGTTGCTCCGTTTAAAATGTTCTTTATATGTAACTTGACTAGAATTGCATGTAGATTGTGTTTATGTTGATCTTGCTTGCTAATAAAAAGAATAAAATTATGTTTAGGGAAAAACAGTACCAAAAGCTATTATTTTTGTGGGGTACTTAGTATATGCCATGCTTAGGAATTTTATCCCATTTAAATTGACTAGCATAGATAGTTTACTTTCAGCTTCACCTCTTTCCATGTTTGTGTGCTATGCCATGCTTGAGTGAGATGTCATGTTAACAACCTTTGCTCACCTTGAGTAGCTAAACAACTTGAACCCTTGTAAATGTGCGGTATCGTCATGTGTGACGAGTACTCCAGTTAACCTGTTAGTAACCGCTCTCGACGGTAGGTGCGATGTCTCGTGTTGACTTATTGTTGATGCTTGCTCGTGTTTGCTTCGTAGTAATAGATGCTTGCTCGTTGATTGCTTTCCAGTGTTTACCGTCTTTTGTGCTTCTGTGGGTACCGCTCGGAGACGATGCGACCTTGCGATCGACTACACCTTCGGAACCCGACTTATCAACAGGCAAGGACTATACATTACTTATGATCCATTCTATTTCAACCAGTGGTTTGCATGCTAGTCTAGGTTAGGTTCGATGTTTGATCCTACCACATGTTTATAGCCTCTTTTAAACTGATACAGCCATGTCCCCTCCCAGCAAACCTTGTACTGGTATGTTACTATTGCTCATTGCTCATCCCCTGCTTAGTATGCATGCTTAGGATGCTACAATGTTATCATGTTACTCCTTGGTTTTGGGCAATCATATTATTATATTGTTATGGATGATATGATTATTATAAATGTTTACTATATTCGACGAAGGATGGAAGGTCAAGGCTATCCCGCCTCGATGCTTTGTTCCATTTGAGTCACGTAGGATCCGAGTTCCGGGTATTGGTTTTAAGACTGAGCGTGCCTAACCGCGTGTGGGATTTTATGGGGACCCCTTTTCTTACCTACCTAGCTTCAAACATTTCTAGAGGTGGCCCAAGCTGATTTACCATTTGAAAACCATGCATATATATCTGTCGGGTCGCTCCTAGCAGATATCCTTTAAAACAACCCGGACCAGCGGAGACATGGTTTCCCCATTGGTCCACCTTTGACCGGCGAGGGCCCGAGGCCTCAGGTGAGGCGTCTCGGCAACCCAAACCCTGTTGAGACGGAAGAGACCGATCCGAGGGCGCGACCGGATTTTGGATTGGGTGTCGACTCCCCGGGGGCCACCCGGATTTGTTCGATGTTAGTTAGAGGGACCTGTCGTTTCAGATCTCTTGGAACTAAATCATAAAATGGTTGCCTGTGATGGGTAGCAACTGAGAGAGATGGGCGTGCATGCGGAGTCTTGTAATGGGCAGTTGGTACACCCCTGCAGGGTTAAATCTTTTCGAGAAGCCGTGTCCACGGTTATGGACGACTTGAGATCTACTCCTTGTTCATAGACAACAACAACTGAGATAATCTTAATATAACTTGATCAACGTGTGTGCCTTGACTGCTTCTTCTTCGTCGGGATGCGAAGAGGAGGACAAGGATAGGATAGGTGTTATGTTTGCGTAAGTAGCTGATAGCAAGACTTGTTGGAGGCGATTCCTCATCGAATGCTTGGCTTCTTATCTTACTCTCTAGATCGTTAGCCACTTCATAAATGCTAGTGCGGCAGCAACCTCACCACTTACCCCATCCTTACCGTAAACTACTAGTTGTCCTAGAATGACGAGTGATGAAGTCCTTGCTGGGTCATTTGACCACTACAGTTGGATGTTGAGTACTTCTGTACTCATGATACTAACCCCAAACTCTTTTCAGGGTTCTTGATCGACAACAGGTATGGTGACCGACGTTTCACGTGGAGACTCGACGACGACTAGTTAGGCGGATCCCGGCGGAGGGCCTGGACCCGTGTGGTTACGAGGATCGATGTTTTTCTCTTTTCCACTAGGCATTTGATTGTAGTTTGTACTCAGACATGTATCTTCCGCTGTTGTATTGTATTCAGGCAGTTGTATGCCGAATGTATGAGATGTTGTATCCTTGTAGCTGTAATATTGTGATATCATGTTGGAAATCCGGGGCATATGGCATTGTCATATGTCGCGGTGGGACCGATATGTGCTTCGTCCACGAATCTGGATGGAAACATGTAGATCTGGAACAATTCCGCATACCGGGCCTTACAACTTGGTATCAGAGCCTTACTGTAACAGCCCACATGTAATGCCCTTATGATACACCATGTTTAGTACCTTGTCTGTTGAACTTGTAACTCCTCATGGTGGATGTTCATGACTTTGCATGAGATGTTTTTGAATTACATTGGGATTGGAGTTTCTTTTGCTTGTGGTCAAAGGTGATCAATGTAGTTCAAGTGGCATGATCTTGAAATTGTTCTGATTGCATGTCGCCTTCCCTCAGCCTCATCTTTGGCCTAGCCAATTCTTTGTCTTGCCAAGGATTCTTGACTTTTCAAATCTTTTTTTACAACATTCCAAAACAGTGGCCCCTGGTTCAAATGGTTTGAATTTTAAAAAGGAGCCACATTTTTGTTGTTTCCAAAATTGGTCAAACCAATTTTGAAAAATCCAAAATAATGCAAGGTGTGAGATTCTTGAGCTCATGGAATTTTTACCCTTGGGTTTCTTTCCAAAGAATCCCAAATGCACCTTTTTCTATGGAAAAAGGCACTGTTTAGATTGTGGTGATTTTTCTCTGCATCCATAAATTTCCTAACCAGTTTTGGATGATCAAGCTTGTTGCCAGAGGTATTTAAAAATATTTTGCTATATTTTTATAATATCTTTTCCCTCCTCTTTTCTTTTCTTTGTCTGCTGCCTTTTTTTTAATGCAGAGGGGCTTTCTTTTCTTCCCTCTTCTGTTTCCAGAGAAGCCCAGCCCACCTGGGCCTTTCTTCTCCCCGCCTGGGCTCAAGACCGACTCCGAAACGGTAAGTGGAGGATCCCTCCACCATCGATCCTGGATCGCACGGTCCTCTTCTTTCTTCTTTACACCGTGGACGAGGTCCCCCCGCTCCTCTCTCTCACACCGGCGAAGCCACGACGGCATGGCCTCGTCGACGTGGCCTGAGGCCGCCCCCTTCTTATAAGAGGTGTCGGATCCCCTCCTGGGAACCCTAGGTCGAGTTCCCCCCTCAAATTTAGCACGCCGCTGCCGCCAGGGCCGTGGGGCATCTACCCTGTTTCTCCTCCGGTGAGATCAATTCCCCGCCGTGCCGCACTCTTGGTGAGCAAGCGGTTGCGTTCGACGTCGACCTCACGTTCCTGATCCTTCCTCCGCCTTGCAGGTCGCGGCTAGGTGTCCAGGGTGGCCCCGCGACGTCATCGTCCACCGCGGCCGTCTTCTTCCATAGCGTAGGCTTTGTCGACCTCGGCTTCGTCTTCCACTCCGTGAGCACGAGCTCGTCCTGGACGTCCCGCGGTGAGCAGTGGAGCCCCATCCGTCTCCCTTCCGCGTATCTAGGCCGTAGCTTTTCGGTTCTTCGCCATGTACGTCGCCGCCATGCAGCCCGAGCACGCCGTGGTCGTAGCGCTCCTCGGGTGTGCTCGCGCGTCTGGTGTTCGCACCCAGGGCACGCGTATGGCATCAACGAGCCGTCGTGGTCGCCGAGTAGTGTCTCTGTAGTTCTCGTCAGGTTCTGAACCCGTGCGCCGCCGTGAGTTTTTTCCGGGAGAAAGGCGACGTCTTGGAGGGTGAAGGAGGTAGGTGAGGCGCGATAGGGACTCAGTGGGGTCGGGGCAAGTCGTAGAAGCCGCCGGCGAGTCACCGGTGTAGCGTAGCCGAGGAGAGGCCCGTCGCCGTTTCACCCCGCGCACTGTTAGACCTGTTGTCTGTCGAAGTTCAGTGCAGTCGCCGTTTTGAAGCGGGGTTAAGTTAGCTGCCGCCCCCGATGTGTCAGAAATCGGCTCGTAGTGCAGTGGCGAGGGAGAGCCGCCTGAACCTGGGAGGCCTGGGTTCGATCCCTGGCACCCCCCCGCTTTTGTTTCTATTTTTTTAGGAGGCTGAGGACCGGGCCCCTCGCGCCAGTGGGGTATCGCCCGAGTGAGCAGTGAGCTGAGCCACTATGTGATTTGGAGTGGGCCTGGCGCCCGAATCCAGCCCAGTGCTGATCCCCTTTTTTTTTATCTTTCCTTTTTCTTTTCAGTTTGCTTTTTCTCAAGTTGATTTGAATTCAAATTCAAATCTGGTTTGGGACTGTTGATCTTTTCTGCCTCAAACATATCATGCCATATATGAATTTGGGGTAGAATTGCCCACTGGTCACAGTAGTGATGCTCATTTTGTGGTTTTCCCCTCCAAATTTTTTTGCAGTGTGGTCATTTTGCAAATAGCCCCCTAAAATCTTTGTTTTTGTCAAGTGCTGCCCAAATCTAAAAATGGCCATGCCATATATGTTTCTGGGGTAGTTTCTCCCAAGGATTTGCATGGTGATAGTGGTTTATCCATTTGAGCCTCTTTCAAATGCATCTAGTGCAACCTTGCACTCAGGTCCCAAGTTCCTGTCCATGTCTTCTTCAATCTTTGCATCTTTAAAAACCAGCCCCTATACATATTGTCATATGCAGTGTCGCTGGGTTCCTTTCCTTTGTTGCACCCTTCCGGTGTCCAGTTCATCGACATCTCTCCGTCTCCGGAATCGATGTTTTATTTTCACGTTGTAATTATTTTCCTGTTAATTGCATTGTTGATCATGTCATGTTGCCATGTTACTTACACCAAAATTAAGGCCAAGACCAAAGCCATTTCTACGTAAATAAATTGCATATGAAGCTGTTGACGTGTCGTCACCACCTTCACTTAAATTGACTAGATAGGGTCACATCATGTCTATTAAACTTGATCATACCATCTTGGCCTGTGCATTGTACCCACTGCTTACTTGTGTGCCTTTTCCTTGCCGGTACTTTACGTTAGCACTTGAGACCGCCGAGGAGACTTACGTGGAGTTTTCCGACACCGAGCCCGAGGACCCTGCTGCGTCTGCTTCGACGACCGATTACCCAGGCAAGGGGAAGATTTATACCATTACTTGATACCTTTCTGCCTACCTTCCTAGCTGTAGCCTAGAACGTTTGTTTGATCCTACCCACTTTGCTTATGCCACGTTCAAAACCAAACAACCGTGATCCCCACATCCCAGCAAAACATTGTATTGCTAAGTTAGCGCTGCTCAGCCATTGCTTAGTATGAGTAGAAAAACTTGTTGCTTACCCTATGATATGGTTTGGGATATCATGTTATTTAAAGAAGTTGGTTGATATTTATTACTATCTTGATGTTAACTTATACTTGACGAAAGATGGGAGACCAGCCTGTTCCCGCGAGGTGTTTTTTTCCATTTGAGTCACCTAGGTCCCGAGTTCCGGGTATTGTGTTTCTTGACGAGCATGCCAAATCGTGTGTGGGATTCTATGGGGTCCCCTTGTCTTACCTACCTAGCTTCATACAATTCTAGTGGTGGCCCGAGCTGATTTACTTTTGCAATGTGTGTGTGCTGGTGGTACCCCAGTTGTTTACAAACCACCTTGGGCCAGGAGGACTTGTGCCTTGGCTGGCCCACTTTGTCCGGCTGAGGACCCGGTGTCCCATGTGTGATTAACCGGGTATCCAAACCTGCGACAGACGGTAGAGGCCGATTCGAGAGCGTGGCCAGCTTTTGAATTGGGTGTCGACTCACCGGGGGCCACCCGGAATTGTGCTATGTTAGTTAGAGGGACTCTGACGTTCCGGAGTTTCAGGCGTTTACCTAGCCAAGTGGAAACCGGGCGTACATGCGAAGCCTATGATGGGCAGTTGGTACACCCCTGCTGATGAGGACATCCCTACTAATGTTACACCCATATCCTCACCAACTACACATATTGGACCAGTTACTAGAGCTCGTGCACGTCAACTAAATTATCAGGTACTTTCGTTTCTTGCGAATCCTTCTATTGTTCATGAACATATGATGCTGCCTAAATTAGATACTTTTGTTTTGCTTATGAATGAAGGACCTAGCATGGACAAGAAGGATGGTCATTGGAGCGGGATCAAGCATGGAGAAGAAGGTGCGCGCGCGGGAAAGGACAGCGGAGCTTCCAGTGGTGATTATCGCGCTTTGAAGCCACCATAAGGCGCGCATGAAGTCTTGGACGAAATACGCGAGATGCCACTTCATTATTTTCGTCCAAGGGCAATTATAGGTGCTGCGTCACCTTAATATTGGGCTGGGCCCATGTAATTTCGAAATACCACCTTATAGGCTGTTTTTAGAGTCCGTATGTGTGGGGAAACCGAGTTAGGGTTGTTTTCGGACCCCACCTCCAAGGGGTCACGAAAATCCCCTCTGTTCCCCCATATATACAGCCCTTAGGGCGTCGTTTAGACTTGGGTTTTAATTAGATTTAAGTTAGCCATAGCCGCAACTTCGAGCTCTTCGTTTGTGTCATCCGACCAGGCCAAGACCTCATTGGAACCCCAACTTTCGTAATCTTTCATCTTATATTCGCAATATCCAGATTGCAATTCTTAGTTCTTGCTTGTTCTTCGATTGCTTGCAGGAATTAGACCTTCGTGGTCAGGTTGATCGTGCATCCGCGGGATCAATAACCTCTCGGAGTTGGTTTAGCGATCGCTAAGGCGCAACGTCTTCGCACGTTCGTAGTCGGATCGTCAGAGTCGTCTCCACCAAATCGATAGTTATCTCTCATCGAAACATCGGGACACCTTCGCCTCTATCAAGTGGTATCAGATTTCCAGGTTGCTCGGTGAGATTTACCAGTTTTCGTAGTCTAGATTGATTCTGTTCGTCATACCTACAGCCCACGAAAAAGCCAAAAAAAAAAAAATTTAGGGTTAGATCATCACGTCCCAAGACAGTCCGAGCCTTTGTCCAGTTTTCTTTTCAGTACTTGCTTTGTTGAATTTACGGTTGCATCGTTGTGTCAAGTTGCTGATCTTAGCGTCTAGTTCCCTTAGAGTTTCGAGTTCTGATCACAGTTTGCCACGTCCCCGCCGCACAGTAGTCATCCTACCACGTTCCGCCAATCCAAGTCCACATACACCACCACGTTCCGCCAAGCAGAGTCCATATACACCACCACGTACCACGAGTCCGAGTTGAGTTCCATCATCAGTACGGTTCGTGACCTCTCCATAGCCAGATTAGTTTGAGTTGATTAGAGTCGGATTTCACCAATCTTTGTCGTACGTAGAAGGGGGTGATTTCCAAAAAAAAAAAAAAAAAAAAAAAAAAAAAAAAAACTTTTCAGAGCACGCTTTTCAGAGCAGTTTTTAGGCCAAAAATTTCAGGGGTGAAAAAATTTCGTGCCCATACGTTCCTTAGGTCCAGAAACTCATTTTGAGACGTTCGCCACCATAGTGATTTTTTCGCACTTTTTCAGCCACCGCAGTCCCGCATCGCAAAAAAAAAAAAAAAAAAAAAAAATTTCAGAGTGTGCTTCTCAGTTGATTACGTGCCGCGCCGTGCTTTCGTTGGTGTTTTAGGCTCGCGTCTCTAGTACGGTCTAGCCTAGGATCAGCACAGTACCGACGTTGAGTGTTTATTCAACTTTGCATCTCTGTTTTGATTACTGTTGAGCTTTTTGCTACCATATTTGTCAAACCTACCTACAGCTCCACATATATTCTACTTCGTGCGGTTGACACCTCCTGGCCATCGCTCTACCACATCTTTGAGAGTTTTGACCCGTTGGTTGTACATCACCACCTGCTGCTAGGTAAGAATCGGTAAGAACTGAAGAAAAGCTTGACGGATTTGTGCTTTCCACCACCCCACATCCCATTAGTCGAAGTAGGATCATACTTCTGTGTGTTTTCTATTTCTGCTAACCATGCCAGGATCCCATGATGAAGTGGCGCGGGATGCACCTGATTGGGAGAATATGACAAACAAAGCATTACATGATAAATTTGCACAAATGATGTCTGAACAGGTGAATGACATCGAGAACAGATTTACAGAGGCGATTGATGGTGTGGAGAAGATGATCGACACCAAGCTCGACGCCAAGTTTACTGAGTTGCTCGCACGCTTACCTATACAGCCTGCGGCCGCTCCAGCACAGCCACCGCCACCACGACGTGCACGACGTATTCTGTTTCCGGGCGGACAAGCTGCTGGTGCTCCTGCTGCTGCTGCAGTTACTGCTGCTGCTGCCTCTGACGTCGGCCAGGACGACAACTACGAGGGTGATTACGAGGAGGAGGTGGAACAAGAAGCGGCCTATGAACAGCCCGCTGGACGTCCACGTCCCAACATTCGCCACGGTCGACACCAACCACCCCCTCAGGTACGCGATGACGAACATGTGCCTAAACTTAAATTGAATCTTAAGCCGTTTGAGGGTAGATATATTCCTGATACTTATCTTACTTGGGAGTTAGAAACTGAACAACGCTTTACATGTTTACAATATCCTGAGAATAGACGTGTTACTGCTGCTGTTTGTGAATTCACGGGTTTTGCATCTATTTGGTGGTCTGAACATTGTAGATTGCATGCTAATAATATTCCAGCTACTTGGGCTGCTTTAAAAGATGCTATGCGTACTCGCTGGGTTCCTCCTTATTATCAAACATGAATTGCTACAAAAATTACAGCGTTTGAGACAAGGAAAAAATTCTGTAGAGGAATATTATCAAGAATTACAAACTGGATTGATTAGATGTGGCCTAGTAGAGGATAATGAAGCTATGTTTGCACGTTTCATAGGTGGCTTAAACAGGGAGATACAAACTATTCTAGAATACAAGGACTATGCTACTATTACTCGTTTGTTTCATCTTGCTTGTAAAGCTGAACGTGAAGTGCAGGATCGACAGGCCGCTACGAGACCTAACTTTTCTGCAGGACGAAATACATCATGGACATCGCGTGGACCTTCTACATCCACACGTCCTGCTGCTCCACCCTCTACTTCAGCCGCTCATTCTTACAGGGAGCCACCAAAACAGTCAGCGCCACCATTCAAGGGTGCACAGAGTGGTCCAGCGGCGAGTTCTTCTTCATCCATGGCTTCCACAGGGCAAACACGAGATCGTGATATTAAATGTCGCAGGTGCCAAGGTGGAGGTCACTTCGCAAAAGACTGTCCCTCCAAGCGTGTGATGATTATTACGGCGGATGGTGGGTATGAGTCAGCGAGTGACTATGATGAGGAGACTTTAGTTCTCATTGCTCATGAGGAACAGGGTGCCCATGATGATGCTCATGATATGGAGTATATGGCTCCTGATGATGCAGATAAATATGCTAGTTTGGTTGCTCAACGTGTGTTAAGTGTGCAGGTAACGAAGGCTGAGCAAAACCAGAGGCATAATTTGTTCCACACAAAGGGAGTGGTGAAAGAACGTTCGGTTCGCATCATCATTGACGGAGGGAGTTGCAACAACTTGGCTAGCATGGAGTTGGTGGAGAAGCTATCTCTCACCACAAGACCACACCCCCATCCGTACTATATTCAGTGGTTTAACAATAGTGGTAAGATTAAGGTAACGCGTTCTGTTCGTGTGCACTTTAGCATTGCTGCATATGCTGATTATGTTGATTGTGATGTGGTACCCATGCAAGCATGCTCTCTTTTACTTGGTAGACCATGGCAATTTGATAGGAATGTTGTACACCATGGTAGGACAAATCAGTTTACTCTGGTTCATCAGGATAAAAATATTGCTTTACTTCCTATGTCTCCTGAACAAATTGTGAAAGATGATCTTGCTAGAGCTAGTAAAGCTAAACAGGAGAAAAATAAGAGTGAAAATGAGATAGCAGCCAAAGAATTTGAGCAACAACATAAGACTAATAGCAAATCTTCTTCTGCTGTGTCTAATGAAATTAAATTGACTAGTCCAACTTTGCTGTGTCTATTCGTTATCGTCATCCTATTCCTAGGTTAGATGATATGCTTGATGAATTAAGTGGCTCTACCATGTTTTCCAAAGTTGATTTGCGTAGTGGATACCATCAAATTCGCATGAAATTAGGAGATGAATGGAAAACGGCATTTAAAACTAAGTTTGGATTATATGAGTGGTTAGTCATGCCTTTTGGGTTAACTAATGCACCTAGCACTTTCATGAGATTAATGAACGAGGTTTTACGTGCTTTCATTGGACGATTTGTGGTAGTCTATTTTGATGATATACTGATTTATAGCAAATCTTTGGAGGAACATTTGGATCATTTACGTGCTGTTTTTATTGCTCTACGTAATGCACGTTTGTTTGGTAACCTTGGGAAGTGCACCTTTTGCACCGACCGAGTATCGTTTCTTGGCTATGTTGTTACTCCGCAGGGAATTGAAGTTGATAAAGCCAAGATCGAGGCGATTGAGAGTTGGCCGCAGCCCAAAACGGTCACACAAGTGAGGAGTTTTCTTGGCCTCGCTGGATTCTATAGGCGTTTTGTGAGAGATTTCAGCACCATTGCTGCACCTCTCAATGAGCTTACACGCAAGGATGTGCCTTTTACTTGGGGTACCGCACAGGAAGAAGCCTTCACCGTATTGAAAGATAAGTTAACACATGCTCCTTTGCTCCAACTTCCTGATTTTAATAAGACTTTTGAGCTTGAATGCGATGCTAGTGGGATTGGTTTGGGAGGTGTGTTATTACAAGATGCTAAACCTGTTGCTTACTTTTCTGAAAAATTGAGTGGGCCTAGTCTGAACTATTCTACTTATGATAAGGAATTATATGCTCTTGTTCGGACATTAGAAACTTGGCAACATTATTTATGGCCCAAAGAATTTGTTATACATTCTGATCATGAATCTTTGAAACACATAAGAAGTCAAGCAAAACTTAATCGTAGACATGCTAAGTGGGTTGAATTTATTGAGACTTTCCCTTATGTCATTAAACACAAGAAGGGGAAAGATAATATTATTGCTGATGCTTTGTCTCGTCGTTATTCTATGCTTTCACAACTTGACTTCAAGATTTTCGGTTTAGAGACAATCAAAGATCAATACGTAAATGATGCGGAATTTAAAGATGTATTGCAGAATTGTAGAGAGGGTAGAACATGGAACAAGTTTGTGCTTAATGATGGATTTGTGTTCCGTTCTAACAAGCTATGCATTCCAGCTAGCTCTATTCGTCTTTTGTTGTTGCAGGAGGCGCATGGAGGAGGATTAATGGGACACTTTGGCGTGAAGAAGACGGAGGACGTACTTGCTACACATTTCTTTTGGCCAAAGATGAGACGGGATGTTGAGCGTTTTGTTGCTCGCTGCACTACATGTCAAAAAGCTAAGTCACGACTCAATCCTCATGGTTTATACATGCCTTTACCTGTACCTAGTGTTCCGTGGGAGGACATATCCATGGACTTTGTTTTAGGCTTGCCTCGAACAAAGAATGGGAGGGATAGCATATTTGTTGTCGTGGATAGATTTTCTAAGATGGCACATTTTATACCATGTCATAAAAGCGATGATGCTGCTAATGTTGCTGATTTATTCTTTCGTGAGATTATTCGCTTACATGGTGTGCCCAATACTATTGTCTCGGATCGTGATACTAAGTTTCTTAGCCATTTTTGGAGATGCTTATGGGCTAAGTTGGGGACTAAACTACTTTTTAGTACTACATGTCATCCCCAAACTGATGGACAAACTGAAGTGGTCAATAGGACTTTGTCTACTATGCTTAGGGCTGTTTTAAAGAGTAACTTGAAACTGTGGGAAGAATGTTTACCTCATATTGAATTTGCTTATAATCGTTCATTGCATTCTACCACTAAAATGTGCCCTTTTGAGATTGTTTATGGTTTTCTACCTCGTGCACCCATTGATTTGCTACCTCTTCCATCTTCGGAGAAGGTTAATTTTGATGCTAAGCAACGTGCTGAATTGATATTAAAAATGCATGAGTTAACTAAAGAAAACATTGAGCGCATGAATGCTAGATACAAGCTTGCTGGTGATAGGGGTCGAAAGCATGTTGTGTTTGAACCCGGAGATCTTGTTTGGTTACATCTACGTAAAGATAGGTTTCCTGATTTGCGCAAGTCTAAGTTAATGCCTCGAGCTGATGGTCCCTTTAAGGTTTTGCAGAAAATTAATGATAATGCATATAAACTTGAGCTACCTGCAGCCTTTGGGGTTAGTCCCACATTTAATATTGCAGATTTGAAGCCTTATTTGGGAGAAGATGATGAGCTTCCGTCGAGGACGACTTCAATTCAAGAAGGGGAGGATGATGAGGACATCCCTACTAATGTTACACCCATATCCTCACCAACTACACATATTGGACCAGTTACTAGAGCTCGTGCACGTCAACTAAATTATCAGGTACTTTCGTTTCTTGCGAATCCTTCTATTGTTCATGAACATATGATGCTGCCTAAATTAGATACTTTTGTTTTGCTTATGAATGAAGGACCTAGCATGGACAAGAAGGATGGTCATTGGAGCGGGATCAAGCATGGAGAAGAAGGTGCGCGCGCGGGAAAGGACAGCGGAGCTTCCAGTGGTGATTATCGCGCTTTGAAGCCACCATAAGGCGCGCATGAAGTCTTGGACGAAATACGCGAGATGCCACTTCATTATTTTCGTCCAAGGGCAATTATAGGTGCTGCGTCACCTTAATATTGGGCTGGGCCCATGTAATTTCGAAATACCACCTTATAGGCTGTTTTTAGAGTCCGTATGTGTGGGGAAACCGAGTTAGGGTTGTTTTCGGACCCCACCTCCAAGGGGTCACGAAAATCCCCTCTGTTCCCCCATATATACAGCCCTTAGGGCGTCGTTTAGACTTGGGTTTTAATTAGATTTAAGTTAGCCATAGCCGCAACTTCGAGCTCTTCGTTTGTGTCATCCGACCAGGCCAAGACCTCATTGGAACCCCAACTTTCGTAATCTTTCATCTTATATTCGCAATATCCAGATTGCAATTCTTAGTTCTTGCTTGTTCTTCGATTGCTTGCAGGAATTAGACCTTCGTGGTCAGGTTGATCGTGCATCCGCGGGATCAATAACCTCTCGGAGTTGGTTTAGCGATCGCTAAGGCGCAACGTCTTCGCACGTTCGTAGTCGGATCGTCAGAGTCGTCTCCACCAAATCGATAGTTATCTCTCATCGAAACATCGGGACACCTTCGCCTCTATCACCTGCAGGGTTAAATCTTTTCGAAAAGTCGTGTCCGCGGTTATGGACGACTTGAGACCTACTCCTTGTTCATAGAATAACATATTTTGGAATCATAATTAAAACTTGCCTACCGTGTGAGTGCCTTGGTTGCTTTTCTTCGTCTAGGGGGACCGAGAGAAGATCCAGGTTGTGTTATGTTTGACGTAAGTAGGTGGTTAGCAGACTTATGACGCATCGTCACATGTATTCTTGGATCTTACCTCTACTCTAATAGTACGATAGCCACCATATATGCTAGTGCGGCTGCAACCTTTACCTTTAACTTATCTTACTGTAGGAAGTTGGTTATCCTGTAATGATATAATCTCACCCCTGTTTTCCTTTTGTGCTTTTACTGTTTTGCCTGATCGGCCGCTGCAACGTATTACTACCTCGACCCGAGCACTGGGCGATACTTCGTGGAGGTGCCCCCGAAGGATGACGATGAGGATGACCTCGTTCAGTAGATCCTATAGTTTTGCTTCGACGATCCGTGGGTGGACTCTTTATGTACAACCCTCTCTAGGGCAATTTGGATTTTGATCGTACTCGGTCGTGTTTGTCTTCCGCTTGTTGCATGATATTCTGTTGGGTCCAAGGACCTCTGAGATGTTGTAATAATTCCAGTGGCGATGTATGCCCTGCACTCTATATATTTTATTTCTTAATTTAAGTTCTTTGTTCATATACCTGTTGTCGAGAATCCGGCAGCGACACGAGTTCGAGTGTCGTGAGTCGGTGGCTCTTTATGCACTACTAACTTGAGCGGGACGCGAAAGCGACTAACTCGAGTTAGCACCGCATCGGGGGCCTTACAACTTGGTATCAGAGCAGGTCTGACTGTAGGACCCCTTACTGGTCGAAGTTGAGTCTAGAAACTATTTTGTAGTTAGTAAGGAAAAATCGGAGAGTAGGAACTCTTTCTTTTTCTTCTTACCCCACCCTACCACCCCTTTTTCTGTGAGGAAGTGAAACGTTGTTTTCTCTCTACAACTTATCCCCTTTCAAAACAAATCTAGGTTCTCGTTTACATGAGGCTCCGATTCCTCTATAATTCTTTGCTAGCGACGAGAAGGGTTGGCGTACGCTGTGTAACACCCCGGGTGTCATGCTACAGTAATCACCTACAGTAATCATAATTACTATTGCTAATCCAGCCATGATCACCTTTGATCATAGCTCTGTCAATTTTCAACCCTGATAAATTTTTCAAGTTGGGTAGTTATAAAAAACTTTGCTCCATGAATTTTGGAGGCATGTCAATCACCTTGTTCGGGGTTAACACAATTCACCCCTAGTCATTAGAGTAATCCCAGACCAAGGGTATTAATGAAACCAATGTTGTGGGTTATCAAATTGTCATGGCATTTAAAGTTGAAATGGAGATCATAGTTCAGCAAAAACTTGAGAACCTATTAATATAGTTGCCTAGCAATCATAGGACATGTTAATATAACAATTGATATTCTATTAAAGTGTTTTATGAATAATGTGAAGAAAGAAAATAAAAATAATAATAATTGCTTGGAATTATTACTTTGCCTTGAATTTTTAATAAACAAGTAGAAATTAAAGTTAACCAAAGAATGCAAAGACAATTTTATTAAATGTCTAAAAATCAGTAGTCCATGTTAAAAATGTAATGGGAATTTATTAAAATCTTCTAGCAATTAAAATAAATAAAAACAGTAGCTCTATTGGCCACTTTAATCATTTTTCATTTAAATAAAATGCTAGATGATTGTCTAAAAGTATAAAACTTTTTGTAGCACTGGCCAATAGTGCAACCCTATTTGTGGACTACTTTTAATGTTGTGAAAAATGGCCTAGGCTATTTGTCGCCGTGGGCAACAGCCCACCCTAGGGCAAACCTTCCCCCCCTGGTCCAACCGCCCACCAAGCCCACCTAACCTACCCCCTCCCCGGCCCACCTGGCCCGCCCAGGGGCATCGTCCCCTCCCCTGTTCCCGGCTATGGCGTGGAGGGCATCCCCACTGCCATGCCGGAAAGCCCCCCTCCGTGGCGCTCATCTGCGGATCCCGGCGGCCTACAAGTCGCCCAAACCGCGCCTTAACCCTAGCCGCGCCCAATACCTCCCTCGCGCCCCTCTTCCCCTCTACCTCGCGACCCCGAGCCGCCACAGGCGCGCACCGGCGAACTCGCGCGGCCACCTGCCTCCCCAGGACGAGCGAGCACGTCCTAGAGCTCTACGTCGTCGCCCTCGTCGCCTCCAGCAACCCTCCCTCATCGAGAAGCTGCGCAAGGCACGAATTCGACGAACACCTCCAGCACATCCGCCGGTGACCCCCGTCGAATCGCCGTCGTCGTACATGCCCCGGCCTCGAGACCTCTTCCCTTCCCCTCACCGTGAGCTCAGCCTCAGTTTCCCCCCGCTCCTCCCCGTCGTTTAGCTCTCCGTGTCCGTCGTGCGAGTTTTGGTCCGCCACCACGCCGCCATGGCCGAGGTGCGCCTGGGCCGTGCTCTGCCTCGCCGTGGCCACGCCCCCCCCCCCCCTTGTCGCAACTACCCCCTCTGTAACCCCCGCCGCTCCTCGCCGCCGGAAGGCTCGCCGACGGAGAGGTCGGTGTGCCTGCGCGGAGGGATGTGGTTTAGTCCCCCTCCTGACCCGTGCCCCACCCCTCCCTAACAAATTAAGTTAGGGGCTAAACCCCCTGTTAAGTTAAACAAAACAAAAGCATGTTAGTTTAAGTAATAAACCACCCTGAGATACTTACTATATCAAAGTTAATTAAACTCTGAGACTATGCCATGTGGGCCTTGCCCCTTTAAGATTGATTAAACAAGATAATTATAACCTGTGCCTATGACAGGTAGGTCCCCCCACTGATTAAATTAAGTTAATTAAATTTATTTATTAAATGTGTCACTGACCAGTGGGACCCACTGGTCAGTATTAAATCAAATATTAATTATATTAATTTATTAATAAAATAAATAGAAAATGTATTATAAATGATTAAAAATTGATGAAACTTATAAAATCAAATTCTTTTAATCCGTATATCGGATCGAAAAACTTTATATATCAATTTTGATCAGAAAATTCAAAGAAGACGAATACGAATACGCTATCCGTATGTCTATCACACCCCCCTAACACAACGAACATCGATCCGTCCCCCTCCAGACTGATTGTCCGATAAATTGGCCGGTACTGCTAAAGTACCCGGATGAATTTATTTCGAACACGAAAGCTATTCGGAATAGATCAACTAACCCGGATACACCAATCACACATGTGTTGGATGTCCACGACACCTCCGGCATGATATCTTCCCACCTCCAGACACCCTGTCCGGTAATCACTCTGAGCCGGTAGTTCATCCTCAGATGAATTTCCGTTCCGAGCAACGTGCATTGCACTGCGTTAGAACACCGTTAGCATTGCATCTGTCATGTCATGCATCTGTTTGTATATGCTTGCTGTGTATTTACTGTTTCTTCCCCCCCTTAATCTCCGGTAGACCCCGCTGCTGCCGTCGACTACACCGCTACTGAGTACGACGACTTCGTCGACGACCCTACTTCTACCGTCGAGCTTCCAGGCAAGTAGAGCCATTGTCTTCCCCAGATATCGCCTATCTTTCCGTACATTTCTTGCACTAGGAATTGTTACTGCTGCTGCTACGATTACAATCATATTCAATTTCATAGTCTGATTTTGTCGCCCCTTGTTGTACCTTCCTTATCCTATGCTGCCTTCTATATCTATATATTATATTCAGAAGTGAGCCCTGCGCATTGTTAGCTAGGATTAGATAGCGGGCCGTGGCCACTCAGGGGAGTGATGCGGACACAAAATATATACAACTGCAACAGGTACGGATCAATGCAGACGCCCTAGGGAACCTACAACGGCGAGACTCTACTGAGTCGCTTCGAGTTTGACTTACGCGTGGACGGACTCATATTTCACTCTCGTTGGCTCAGTATCGTAGCATCACTGGGATGATACGAAGTTTACCTCTGTAGTTCATTCCGCTGGTGTCTCGGCACCACCGGGGTGATACGAGAATATTCCTCTTTAATTCATTCAGCATATGTCTTTGTTGAACCTCTTTAAGTGTACCATCGAGGGTGATACCTCCTGGTTTCACTTAATGGTAGGCACTCGAATCAACTGGTGTCCTTAAAGGTAAGGAGTCGGGTGACCCAACGGTGCCCGCGCAGGGTATTTTAGCGGAACGACAGGTCAGGTGTATTCCACCGGTGTGCGGCAGGCCTGGTACTGATCGTGGCCGACAGATATCCTGTTGTACGAAAGTCGAGCTCTTCGGAGAAAACGCGAGACTAGGTAAGGAGACGGTTCACCTTGTTGGTAACCGCACGAGTTGGTGGGACGTCAGGGCAGGATCCGATGTTACTGGTGGACCTGGCTGCTGTCTTGTCCTCGACTCACCCGGATAGGGGCAACGATAACGGTTGTCCCGACAGGTAATAATAAAATGCTAAATGGTTCAGCGGATGACTTGAGAGGCCCATTGGTCTGTACGCACTACCTTCACGTGGGATAAGGAGCTATGGGCTCCCCTGCGTCGTAGTTTGTCTGAAAGCTCTTCAGACGTTAGCAGTATCGCGGTCTGATTGCCGGGAAGCGTTGTGTCTTCTTCACTCGAGCGGTGTATTTGGATTTTCTTTTTCTTCACCGGCCAGCCTCGCACCGTGCAGGAGCGTGCAAGGGTGAGGGTCCTAGACCCCTTGGCGCATAGGATATTGATAGAGGCGAAGGTGTCCCGATGCTTCGATGAGATGGTGGAGATCGATTTTGGTGGAGTAGACTTTCACGACCCGACTACGAACGTGCGAAGACGTTGCGCCTTAGCAATCGCTAAACCAACTCCGAGAGGTTATTGATCCCGCGGATGCACGATCAACCTGACCACGAAGGTCAATTCCTGCAAGCAATCGAAGAACAAGCAAGAACTAAGAATTGCAATCTGGATATTGCGAATATAAGATGAAAGATTAACAAAAGTTGGGGTT
The DNA here is from genome assembly GCA_950022295.1 of Bromus sterilis. Classification (NCBI taxonomy): domain Eukaryota; kingdom Viridiplantae; phylum Streptophyta; class Magnoliopsida; order Poales; family Poaceae; genus Bromus; species Bromus sterilis. The sequence goes on along the minus strand of OX465595.1, from coordinate 242,003,449 downwards.
CCAATGCGGTCTTGGCCTGGTCGGACGACACAAACGAAGAACTCGAAGTTGCGGCTATGGCTAACTTAAATCTAATTAAAACCCAAGTCTAAACGATGCCCTAAGGGCTGTATATATGGGGGAACAGAGGGGAATTTCGTGGCCCCTTGGAGGAGGGGTCCGAAAACAACCCTAACTCGGTTTCCCCACACATACGGACTCTAAAAAATAGCCTATTAAGTGTATTTCGAAATTACATGGGCCTGGCCCAATAATAAGGTGACGCAGCACCTATAATAACTCTTGGACGAAAATATTAATGTGGCATCTTGTGTCTCTCGTCCAAGTCTTTATGCGCGCCTTATGGTGGCTTCAAAGTGCGATAATCACCACGGGAAGCTCCGCTGTCCTTTCCCGCGCGCGCACCTTCTTCTCCATGCTTGATCCCGCTCCAATGACCATCCTTCTTGTCCATGCTAGGTCCTTCATTCATAAGACAAACAAAAGTATCTAATTTAGGCAGCATCATATGTTCTTGAATATTAGAAGGATTCGCAAGAAACGAAAGTACCTGATAATTTAATTGACGTGCGCGTGCTCTAGTAACTGGTCCATTATGTGTAGTTTGTGAAGATGTGGGTGTAACATTAGTAGAGATGTCCTCATCATCCTCCCCTTCTTGAATTGAAGTCGTCCTCGACGGAAGCTCATCATCTTCTTCCAAATAAGGCTTCAAATCTGCAATATTAAATGTGGGACTAACCCCAAAGGCTGCAGGTAGCTCAAGTTTATATGCATTATCATTAATTTTCTGCAAAACCTTAAAGGGACCATCAGCTCGAGGCATTAACTTAGACTTGCGCAAATCAGGAAACCTATCTTTACGTAGATGTAACCAAACAAGATCTCCGGGTTCAAACACAACATGCTTTCGACCCCTATCACCAGCAAGCTTGTATCTAGCATTCATGCGCTCAATGTTTTCTTTAGTTAACTCATGCATTTTTAATATCAATTCAGCACGTTGCTTAGCATCAAAATTAACCTTCTCCGAAGATGGAAGAGGCAGCAAATCAATAGGTGCACGAGGTAGAAAACCATAAACAATCTCAAAAGGGCACATTTTAGTGGTAGAATGCAATGAACGATTATAAGCAAATTCAATATGAGGTAAACATTCTTCCCACTGTTTCAAGTTACTCTTTAAAACAGCCCTAAGCATAGTAGACAAAGTCCTATTGACCACTTCAGTTTGTCCATCAGTTTGGGGATGACATGTAGTACTAAAAAGTAGTTTAGTCCCCAACTTAGCCCATAAGCATCTCCAAAAATGGCTAAGAAACTTAGTATCACGATCCGAGACAATAGTATTGGGCACACCATGTAAGCGAATAATCTCACGAAAGAATAAATCAGCAACATTAGCAGCATCATCGCTTTTATGACATGGTATAAAATGTGCCATTTTAGAAAATCTATCCACGACAACAAATATGCTATCCCTCCCATTCTTTGTTCGAGGCAAGCCTAAAACAAAGTCCATGGATATGTCCTCCCACGGAACACTAGGTACAGGTAAAGGCATGTATAAACCATGAGGATTGAGTCGTGACTTAGCTTTTTGACATGTAGTGCAGCGAGCAACAAAACGCTCAACATCCCGTCTCATCTTTGGCCAAAAGAAATGTGTAGCAAGTACGTCCTCCGTCTTCTTCACGCCAAAGTGTCCCATTAATCCTCCTCCATGCGCCTCCTGCAACAACAAAAGACGAATAGAGCTAGCTGGAATGCATAGCTTGTTAGAACGGAACACAAATCCATCATTAAGCACAAACTTGTTCCATGTTCTACCCTCTCTACAATTCTGCAATACATCTTTAAATTCCGCATCATTTACGTATTGATCTTTGATTGTCTCTAAACCGAAAATCTTGAAGTCAAGTTGTGAAAGCATAGTATAACGACGAGACAAAGCATCAGCAATAATATTATCTTTCCCCTTCTTGTGTTTAATGACATAAGGGAAAGTCTCAATAAATTCAACCCACTTAGCATGTCTACGATTAAGTTTTGCTTGACTTCTTATGTGTTTCAAAGATTCATGATCAGAATGTATAACAAATTCTTTGGGCCATAAATAATGTTGCCAAGTTTCTAATGTCCGAACAAGAGCATATAATTCCTTATCATAAGTAGAATAGTTCAGACTAGGCCCACTCAATTTTTCAGAAAAGTAAGCAACAGGTTTAGCATCTTGTAATAACACACCTCCCAAACCAATCCCACTAGCATCGCATTCAAGCTCAAAAGTCTTATTAAAATCAGGAAGTTGGAGCAAAGGAGCATGTGTTAACTTATCTTTCAATACGGTGAAGGCTTCTTCCTGTGCGGTACCCCAAGTAAAAGGCACATCCTTGCGTGTAAGCTCATTGAGAGGTGCAGCAATGGTGCTGAAATCTCTCACAAAACGCCTATAGAATCCAGCGAGGCCAAGAAAACTCCTCACTTGTGTGACCGTTTTGGGCTGCGGCCAACTCTCAATCGCCTCGATCTTGGCTTTATCAACTTCAATTCCCTGCGGAGTAACAACATAGCCAAGAAACGATACTCGGTCGGTGCAAAAGGTGCACTTCCCAAGGTTACCAAACAAACGTGCATTACGTAGAGCAAAAAAAACAGCACGTAAATGATCCAAATGTTCCTCCAAAGATTTGCTATAAATCAGTATATCATCAAAATAGACTACCACAAATCGTCCAATGAAAGCACGTAAAACCTCGTTCATTAATCTCATGAAAGTGCTAGGTGCATTAGTTAACCCAAAAGGCATGACTAACCACTCATATAATCCAAACTTAGTTTTAAATGCCGTTTTCCATTCATCTCCTAATTTCATGCGAATTTGATGGTATCCACTACGCAAATCAACTTTGGAAAACATGGTAGAGCCACTTAATTCATCAAGCATATCATCTAACCTAGGAATAGGATGACGATAACGAATAGTAATATTATTAATGGCTCGACAATCAACACACATACGCCATGTTCCATCCTTTTTAGGCACTAATATAACAGGAACAGCACAAGGACTAAGGGATTCACGTATGTAACCTTTGTCGAGTAGCTCTTGTACTTGACGCTGAATCTCCTTCGTCTCCTCCGGATTGGTACGGTATGGCGCACGGTTAGGCAGCGAAGCACCGGGAATTAAGTCAATCTGATGCTCAATCCCTCGAATAGGTGGTAATCCCGGTGGCACGTCTTGTGGAAAGACGTCAATAAACTCCTGCAAAAGGTCAGTGACAACAGGAGGCAAAGAAGGAGGCAATTCCTCAAATGAAAACAAAGCTTCTTTGCACACAAAAGCATAGCACACATATTGACTAACATCCAAATCCGAAATATCAACCTTAGTAGCAAGCAAAGTTGGACTAGTCAATTTAATTTCATTAGAAACAGCGGAAGAAGATTTGCTATTGGTCTTATGTTGTTGCTCAAATTCTTTAGCTGCTATCTCATTTTCACTCTTATTTTTCTCCTGTTTAGCTTTACTAGCTCTAGCAAGATCATCTTGCACAATTTGTTCAGGAGACATAGGAAGTAAAGCAATAGTTTTATCCTGATGAACCAGAGTAAACTGATTTGTCCTACCATGGTGTACAACATTCCTATCAAATTGCCATGGTCTACCAAGTAAAAGAGAGCATGCTTGCATGGGTACCACATCACAATCAACATAATCAGCATATGCGGCAATGCTAAAGTGCACACGAACAGAACGCGTTACCTTAATCTTACCACTATTGTTAAACCACTGAATATAGTACGGATGGGGGTGTGGTCTTGTGGTGAGAGATAGCTTCTCCACCAACTCCATGCTCGCCAAGTTGTTGCAACTCCCTCCGTCAATGATGATGCGAACCGAACGTTCTTTCACCACTCCCTTTGTGTGGAACAAATTATGCCTCTGGTTTTGCTCGTCCTTCGATACCTGCACACTTAACACACGTTGAGCAACCAAACTAGCATATTTATCTGCATCATCAGGAGCCATATACTCTATATCACGAGCATCATCATGGGCACCCTGATCCTCATGAGCAATGAGAACTAAAGTATCCTCATCATAGTCACTCGCTGACTCATACCCACCATCCGCCGTAATAATCATCACACGCTTGGAGGGACAGTCTTTTGCGAAGTGACCTCCACCTTGGCACCTGCGACATTTAATATCACGATCTCGTGCTTGCCCTGTGGACGCCATGGATGAAGAAGAACTCGCCGCGGGACCACTCTGTGCACCCTTGAATGGTGGCGCTGGCTGTGTCGGTGGCTCCCTGTAAGAATGAGCGGCTGAAGTAGATGGTGGTGCAGCAGGACGTGTGGATGTAGAAGCTCCACGCGATGTCCATGATGTATTTCGTCCTGCAGAAAAGTTAGGTCTCGTAGCGGCCTGTCGATCCTGCACTTCACGTTCAGCTTTACAAGCAAGATGAAACAAACGAGTGATAGTAGTAAAGTCCTTGTATTCTAGAATAGTTTGTATCTCCCTGTTTAAGCCACCCATAAAACGTGCAAGCATAGCTTCATTATCCTCTACTAGGCCGCATCTAATCAATCCAGTTTGTAATTCCTGATAATATTCCTCTACAGAATTTTTTCCTTGTCTCAAACGCTGTAATTTTTGTAACAAGTCACGTTGATAATAAGGAGGAACCCAGCGAGTACGCATAGCATCTTTTAAAGCAGCCCAAGTAGTTGGAATATTATTAGCATGCAATCTACAATGTTCGGACCACCAAATAGATGCAAATCCCGTGAATTCACAAACAGCAGCAGTAACACGTCTATTCTCAGGATATTGTAAACATGTAAAGCGTTGTTCAGTTTCTAACTCCCAAGTAAGATAAACATCAGGAATATATCTACCCTCAAATGGCTTAAGATTCAATTTAAGTTTAGGCACATGTTCATCATCGCGTACCTGAGGGGGTGGTTGGTGTCGACCGTGGCGAATGTTGGGACGTGGACGTCCAGCTGGCTGCTCATAGACCGCTTCCTGTTCCACCTCCTCCTCGTAATCACCCTCGTAGTAGTCGTCCTGGCCGACGTCAGAAGCAGCAGCAGCAGTAGCAGCAACTGCAGTAGCCGGAGGAGCACCAATACCAGCAGCTTGTCCTCGCGGCAACAGAATACGTCGTGCACGTGGTAGTGGCGGTGGCTGTGGCTGTGCTGAAGGTAGGCGTGCGATCAACTCAGTAAACTTGGCGTCTAGCTTGGTGTCGATCATCTTTTCCACGCCATCAATCGCCTCTGTAAATCTGTTATGGATGTCCTGCACCTGTTCAGACATCATACGTGCAAATTTATCATGTAGCTCCTTGTTTGTCATGTTCTCCCAATCGGGTGCATCCCGCGCCACTTCATCATGTGATCCTGTCATGGTTAGCAGAAATAGAAAACACACAGTAATATGATCCGACTTCTACTAATGGGATGTGGCGTGGTGGAAAGCACAAATCCGTCAAGCTTTTCTTTCGTTCTTACCGATTCTTACCTAGCAGCAGGTGGTGATGTACAACCAACGGGTCAAAACTCTCAGAGATATGGTAGAGCGATGGCCAGGAGGTGTCAAACGCACGATGTAGAATATATGTGGAGCTGTAGGAAGGCTGACAAGTATGGTAGAAAAAACTCAACAGTAATCAAAACAGAGATGCAAAGCTGAATAAACGCTCAACGTGGGTACTGTGCTGATCCTAGGCTAGACCGTACTAGAGACGCGAGCCTAAAACACCAACGAAAGCACGGCGCGGCACGTAATCAACTGAGAAGCATACTCTGAATTTTTTTTTTTTCTCTTTTTTTTTTTTTTTTTTTTTTTTTTTTTTTTTTTTTGCGATGCGGGACTGCGGTGGCTGAAAAAGTGCGAAAAAGTCACTATGGTGGCGAATGTCTTAAAATGAGTTTCTGGACCTAAGGAACGTATGGGCACAAAATTTTTTTACCCCTGAAATTTTTGGCCTAAAAACTGCTCTGGAAAGCGTGCCAGACTCTTTTTTTTTTTTTTTTTTTGGAAATCACCTCCCTTCTACGTACGACAAAAGTTTGGTGAAATCCGACTCTAATCAACTCAAACTATTCTGGCTACGGAGAGATCACAAACCGTACTGATGGTGGAACTCAACTCGGACTCGTGTAGCTCGTGGTGGTGTATATGGACTCGGATTGGCGGAACGTGGTGTATCTGGACTCGGATTACTACTGTGCGGTGGCGACGTGGCAAACTGTGATCAGAACTCGAAACTCTAAGGAAACTAGACGCTAAGATCAGCAACTTGACACAACGATGCAACCGTAAATTCAACAAAGCAAGTACTGAAAAGAAAACTGGACAAAGGCTAGGACTGTCTTGGGACGTGATGATCTAACCCTAATTTTTTTTTTGTTGGCTTTTTCGTGGACTGTAGGTATGAAGAACAGAACCAATCTAGACTATGAAAAACTGGTAAATCTCACCGAGCAACCTGGAAATCTGATACCACTTGATAGAGGCGAAGGTGTCCCGATGCTTCGATGAGATGGTGGAGATCGATTTTGGTGGAGTAGACTTTCACGACCCGACTACGAACGTGCGAAGACGTTGCGCCTTAGCAATCGCTAAACCAACTCCGAGAGGTTATTGATCCCGCGGATGCACGATCAACCTGACCACGAAGGTCAATTCCTGCAAGCAATCGAAGAACAAGCAAGAACTAAGAATTGCAATCTGGATATTGCGAATATAAGATGAAAGATTAACAAAAGTTGGGGTTCCAATGCGGTCTTGGCCTGGTCGGACGACACAAACGAAGAACTCGAAGTTGCGGCTATGGCTAACTTAAATCTAATTAAAACCCAAGTCTAAACGATGCCCTAAGGGCTGTATATATGGGGGAACAGAGGGGAATTTCGTGGCCCCTTGGAGGAGGGGTCCGAAAACAACCCTAACTCGGTTTCCCCACACATACGGACTCTAAAAAATAGCCTATTAAGTGTATTTCGAAATTACATGGGCCTGGCCCAATAATAAGGTGACGCAGCACCTATAATAACTCTTGGACGAAAATATTAATGTGGCATCTTGTGTCTCTCGTCCAAGTCTTTATGCGCGCCTTATGGTGGCTTCAAAGTGCGATAATCACCACGGGAAGCTCCGCTGTCCTTTCCCGCGCGCGCACCTTCTTCTCCATGCTTGATCCCGCTCCAATGACCATCCTTCTTGTCCATGCTAGGTCCTTCATTCATAAGACAAACAAAAGTATCTAATTTAGGCAGCATCATATGTTCTTGAATATTAGAAGGATTCGCAAGAAACGAAAGTACCTGATAATTTAATTGACGTGCGCGTGCTCTAGTAACTGGTCCATTATGTGTAGTTTGTGAAGATGTGGGTGTAACATTAGTAGAGATGTCCTCATCAGATATAGTCCGGAGGATGGCCTCTCTGTTGAGCCTAGGATGGGCTGCATCATGTCGGATAGCCTCGGTGGGGCATTCCCTAACAAGGTTCACGCCACCCTGGAGATCCGATTGTGCAGGCTGAACAGTAGTGCACCCCTGCAGGGAGTTTAGTCTATTCGAATAGCCGTGTCCATGGTAACAGGACGCTTTATGCTGAAGCTGGATCTTACCACTACAAACTACTACTATTAAACTGTATGGTTCCGGGTTTTCTTCCTCGCAGGGAAGTCGAGGAGGGGAACTCGGAGGCATTATTATTATTAATCATTACAACTTATATTATTCAATGTTTCAGCAACTTCCGCTTCATTGTTACTTTATTGCTTTATATAAACTATTGGATGTTTCTCTTCTCATGCTGCAAGACACGTCAGAAGATGCTAGTCTTCGTTAGGCCTAGCTTCTTACCCTTATTCTGATTTCTATCTTGCTGTCCACTATATAAAACCTCCCCTTTCCTTTTGATACAATGCATAATGCTTTGTAGCGGACGTAAGACTCGCGGGTATGCTAGATACTCACCTTTGCTTTATTTCCCCTTTTTGTTTTGCCTGATCGGCCGCTGCAGTCGACGTTGGAGCCTTGGAGTCCAGGAGCAGGAGATCCCCGATGCCGACCACCGCAACATGAAGATCCCTGATGCCTTCTACGACGTCGAGTCCCCCCCCCCCCCCCCCCCCCCCCGTTGACCAGGAGTTGTTTGGAGGTTCCCAGGCAGGAGGCCTCGTCTTTTCGATCGAGTGTTGATTTTGTGCTAGCCTTCTTAAGGCATCCTTGTATTATTGTGTCTGTAGTCAGATACTATTGCTTCCGCTAACTTTGTGCTCTCGAGCTGTTGTATTCGAGCCCTCGTGGCCCCTGGCTTGTATTAAACAGCTTGTATTATTTTATTTGTAGAGTTGTGTTGTGATATCTCACCGTGAGTCCCTGATCTCGATCGTGTACCTTGCGTGTATGATTACTGTACACGGTCTGATTTTGGGGGCGTCACACGCTGAGAACACTGAGTCGCCACTTGGGGTTGACAGCTCCACCTCGCTTACGGCGTACCTCAGGTGAAACTCCTATACAGGGATGGTTGGCATCCTTCGTATGTGGTTCCTCCCCCTATAGGAGACCGCTTGTTCCAGATGTGGAGATCCGTATTCAGGGCATTGTGTTCACAGCATCCCTGATTGTCTTGCCTCGTTCCGACATTGATGTCATTTTGGGCATGGATTGGCTTGTGCAGCACAAGGCCAATATTGATTGTCCAACTAGATCAGTGAAGTTGACTCATGATTCAGGTGCGTAAGTCTTGTACACTTGTGGCTCTATGACAGGACCAACACAGTTGTACGCTTTGAACGCAGGAGTTGCGCCTTTGCTCGAAGAGGTCAGAGTTGTCTGTGAGTTCCCAGACGTCTTTCCGGAGGAGTTGCCAGGAATTCCCCCAGTTCGAGCTATTGAGTTTGTTATTGAGCTAGAGCCTGGTACCCAGCCGATCTCTCTGCATCCATACAAGATGTGTTCGAAGGATTTGATTGAGCTCAAGAAGCAGTTGATAGAGTTGGAAGGAGGCGGTTTTATCCGCGCGAGCACTTCCCCTTGGGGTGCACCAGCTTTCTTTGTCTAGAAGAAGGATGGGACTATCCGCTTGGTCCAGGACTATTGCGGTATCAACAAGAAGACCATCAAGAACAAGTACCCTTTACCCCGCATCAATGATCTGTTCGAACAGTTGAACTGGGCTAAGGTGTTTTCAAAGCTTGAGTTGAGAATGGGGTATCATCAAATCCGTGTTCGTGAAGAGGATATTCCCAAGACCGCGTTCAGCACACGTTATGGGCTGTATGAGTTTACAGTCATGACTTTTGGGTTCTCAAATGCCCCTCCGACATTCATGAGAGATATGAACTATTTGTTCCAAGAATGGCTTGATGTGTTTGTGATCCTCTACCTCGACGACATTCTTGTCTATTCCAAGTCAGAGGCTGAACATGAGGAACATTTGCGCCTGGTGCTACAGAAGTTAAGAGAGCACCGGTATTACGCCAAGTTCTCCAAGTGTGAGTTTTGGCTGGACAAGGTCAATTTTCTGGGCCATGTAATCTCCGCTCAGGGAATTGCGGTTGATCCAGAGCGAGTCCGCACTATTCAAGAGTGGGCTCCGCCGAAGAATGTGAAGCAGCTAAGGAGTTTTCTCGGCCGCGCCAGTTATTGCAGGAGGTTTGTGCAGAATTTCTCCAAAATAGCAAAGCCAATGACTGAATTGTTGTGCAAGGACAAGCGGTACACTTGGTCACCAGCTTGCCAGTCAGCCTTCGAGGAATTGAAAGAGAAGTTGACCACAGCTCCAATTCTCACGCCGCCAGATGAGTCACAGCCTTTTCAGGTGTTTTGTGATGCCTCTTTGCAAGGTCTGGGCGGAGTTTTGATGCAAGACAGGAATATTGTGGATTATACCTCACGGCAGTTGAAGACGAGTGAGAGGAATTATCCCACGCACGACTTGGAGCTTGCAGCAGTTGTGCACGCTTTGGTCACTTGGCGACACCTCCTCCTAGGGAGGAAGGTGGATGTGTTCACCGACCACAAGAGTCTGAAGTACTTGTTCAGTCAGCCAAATCTGAACTTGAGGCAAAGAAGATGGCTTGAGACCATTACTGAGTACACAGTTGATATTCAGTACACGCCTGGGAAGGCGAATGTCATAGCTGATGCGCTGAGCCGCAAGGGCGATTGCAATAATATCCAGGTGCAGAAGATCCACCCTGATTTGTGTGAGTCCTTTCGAAGGATCAATCTCGAGCTATTTCCAGCAGGCTATCTTGCCAACCTTGTGGTAGAGCCAACTATCCATGAGAATATTCGTGAAGCTCAGTCTGGCAGCTCAATGATACAGAAGATCAAACAGGGTATTGCCGCCTCATTTCCAAAGTACGGTTGCTTTTCAGTGCATAATTACGGCACCGTGTTGTTCGAAGAGCGAGTTGTTGTTCCCAAGGAGGGAGATCTCAGAGAGGTCACCATGAAGGAAGCCCATGATTCCAAGCTGTCGATTCACCCTGGCAGTAAAAGATGTATCAAGATCTCAAGCAAAGATTTTGGTGGACCCGTATGAAGCGGGATGTTGCCCGTTACGTGTCTCAGTGTGATGTGTGCAAGAGAGTGAAGGCACAACACCAGAAGCCTGTAGGGTTGCTTCAACCACTTGAGATTCTGTAGTGGAAATGGGATCATATAGAGATGGATTTCATCACAGGCTTCCCCTTGTCTCAGAAGAAGAACAATGCCATCTTTGTTGTCATTGACAATCTTTCCAAAGTTGCCCACTTCTTTCCAGTAAAGGACTCCATTTCAGCAGCTCAGTTGGCGGATTTGTACACCGCAAGAGTTGTATCTTTGCATGGAATTCCCAAGATGATCAGTTCTGATAGAGGAAGCCTTTTCACCTCTAAGTTCTGGCAGGCCTTTCAAAAGGCGATTGGTACGACAGTGTTGTTCAGTACCGCTTATCACCCCCAGACAAGTGGGCAAGTCGAGCGCGTGAACCAAATCCTCGAGGACATGCTTCGGGCATGTGTCATCTCGTTTGGCATGAAGTGGGAAGAGTGCTTGCCGTATGCTGAGTTCTCTTACAACAACAGCTATCAGGAAAGTCTGGAGGCAGCGCCGTTTGAAGTCTTGTATGGCCGCAAGTGCAGGACACCTTTGAACTGGTCCGAGACAGGTGAGAGGCAGCTGTTCGGTCCAGATGTGATCCAAGATGCAGAGGACAGAGTGAAGATTGTCCGAGAGCACCTAAAGGCAGCACAGTCTAGGTAGAAGGCCTATTATGACAAAAGGCACCGTGGTGTAGCATTTCAGGTTGGTGATTGGCCGTACCTAAGAGTGTATTCATTGAGGGGAACTCACCATTTTGGCATCAAGGTAAAGCTCGCTCCAAGATTTGTCGGACCTTTCCGCATCCTTGAGACTAGAGGACCTCTTGCCTTTCGGCTCGAGCTTCCAGAGAGTCTGTCCATGGTGCATGATGTGTTCCATGTGTCCCAGCTAAAGCAGTGCTTCAAGCAGCCAGAGAAGGTTGTTGACTTGGGAGAGATACAATTGAGTGCGGACCTTTCCCACTCAGAGCGTCTAGTACGTGTTCTTGAGACGTCCGAGCGCAAGACGTGCAACAAGACCGTCAAGTTCATGAAAGTTCAGTGGGCACATCATTCGGAGAAGGAAGCAAAGTGGGAGCGTGAAGATCAGCTCCGTTCCAAGTATCCTGAGTTGTTTCAGGATTAGATCTCGGGATGATATCATGTGTTGGTGGGGGAGTGCTGTAACAGCCCACATGTAATGCCCTTATGATACCATGTTTTTTACCTTGTCTGTTGAACTTGTAACTCCTCATGGTGGATGTTCATGACTTTGCATGAGATGTTTTTGAATTACATGGGGATTGGAGTTTCTTTTGCTTGTGGTCAAAGGTGATCAATGTAGTTCAAGTGGCATGCTCTAGAAATTGTTCTGATTGCATGTCACCTTCCCTCAACCTCATCTTTGGCCTAGCCAATTCTTTGTCTTGCCAAGGATTATTGACTTTTCAAATATTTTTTTACAACATTCCAAAACAGTGGCCCCTAGTTCAAATGGTTTGAATTTTAAAAAGGAGCCACATTTTTGTTGTTGCCAAAATTGATCAAACCAATTTTGAAAAATCCAAAATAATGCAAGGTGTGAGATTCTTGAGCTCATGGAATTTTTACCCTTGGGTTTCTTTCCAAAGAATCCCAAATGCACCTTTTTCTATGGAAAAGGCATTGTTTGGATTTTGGTGATTTTTCTCTGCATCCATAAATTGCGCAACCAATTTTGGATGATCAAGCTTGTTTCCAGAGGTATTTAAAAATATTGTGCTATATTTTTATAATCTCTTTCCCCTCCTCTTTTCTTTTCTTTGTCTGCTGCCTTTTTTTAAATGCAGAGGGGCTTTCTTTTCTTCCCTCTTCTGTTTCCAGAGAAGCCCAGCCCACCTGGGCCTTTCTTCTCCCCGGTGTCCAGGGTGGCCCCGTGACGTCATCGTCCACCGCGGCCGTCTTCTTCCCCAGCGTAGGCTTGGTGGACCTCGTCTTCATCTTCCACTCCGTGAGCACGAGCTCGTCCTGGACGTCCCGCGGTGAGCAGTCGAGCCCTATCCGTCTCCCTTCCGCGTAGCTAGGCCGTAGCTTTTCGGTTCTTCGCCATGTACGTCGCCGCCGTGCAGCCCGAGCACGCCGTGGTCGTAGCGCTCCTCGGCTGTGCTCGCGCGTGTGGTGTTTGCACCCAGGGCACGTGTATGGCATCAACGAGCCGCCGTGGTCGCCGAGTAGTGTCTCTGTAGTTCTCGTCAGGTTCTGAACCCGTGCGCCGCCGTGAGTTTTTCCGGGAGAAAGGCGACGTCTTGGAGGGTGCAGGAGGTAGGTGAGGCGCGATAGGGACTCAGTGGGGTCGGGGCAAGCCGTGGACGCCGCCGGCGAGTCTCCGGTGTAGCGTAGCCGAGGAGAGGCTTGTCGTCGTTTCACCCCGCGCATTGTCAGACCTGTTGTCTCTCGAAGTTCAGTGCAACCGCCGTTTTGAAGCGGGGTTAAGTTAGCTGCCGCCCCTGATGTTTCAGAAATCGGCTCATAGTGTAGTGGCAAGGGATAGCCGCCTGAACCTGGGAGGTCTGGGTTCGATCCCTGGCACCCCCCCTACTTTTGTTTCTTTTTTTTCAGGAGGCTGAAGACCTGGCCCCTCGCGTCAGTGGGGTATCGCCCGAGTGAGCAGTGGGCTGAGCCACTTTGTGATTTTGAGTGGGCCTGGCGCCCGAATCCAGCCCAGTGCTGATCCCCTTTTGTTTTTTTATCTTTCCTTTTTCTTTGTTGTTTGCTTTTTCTCAAGTTGATTTGAATTCAAATTCAAATCTGGTTTGGGACTGTTGATCTTTTCTGCCTCAAACATATCATGCCATATATGAATTTGGGGTAGAATTGCCCACTGGTCACAGTAGTGATGCTCATTTTGCGGTTTTCCCCTCCAATTTTTTTTGGAGTGTGGTCATTTTGCAAATAGCCCCCTAAAATCTTTGTTTTTGTCAAGTGCTGCCCAAATCTAAAAATGGCCATGCCATATATGTTTTTGGGGTAGTTTCTCCCAAGGATTTGCATGGTGATAGTGGTTTATCCATTTGAGCCTCTTTCAAATGCATCTAGTGCAACCTTGCACTCAGGTCCCAGGTTCCTGTCCATGTCTTCTTCAATCTTTGCATCTTTAAAAACCAGCCCCTATACATATTGTCATATGTAGTGTGGCTGGGTTCCTTTCCTTTGTTGCACCCTTCCGGTTTCCAGTTCATCGACATCTCTCCGTCTCCGGAATCGATGTTTTATTTTCACGTTGTAATTATTTTCCTGTTAATTGCATTGTTGATCATGTCATGTTGCCATGTTACTTACACCAAAATTAAGGCCAAGACCAAAGCTATTTCTAAGTAAATAAATTGCATATGAAGCTGTTGACGTGTTGTCACCACCTTCATTTAAATTCACTAGATAGGGTCACATCATGTCTATTAAACTTGATCATACCATCTTGGCCTGTGCATTGTACCCACTGCTTACTTGTGTGCCTTTTCCTTGCATGTACTTTACGTTAGCACCTGAGACCGCCAAGGAGACTTACGTGGAGTTTTCCGACACCGATCCCGAGGACCCTGTTGCGTCTGCTTCGACGACCGATTACCCAGGCAAGGGGTAGATTTATACCATTACTTGATACCTTTCTGCCTACCTGCCTAGCTGTAGCCTAGAACGTTTGTTTGATCCTATCCACTTTGCTTATGCCACGTTCAAAACCAAACAGCCGTGATCCCCACATCCCAGCAAAACATTGTATTGCTAAGTTACCGCTGCTCAGCCATTGCTTAGTATGAGTAGGAAAACTTGATGCTTATCCTATGCTATGGTTTGGGATATCATGTTATTTAAAGAAGTTGGTTGATATTTATTATTATCTTGATGTTAACTTATACTTGACGAAAGATGGGAGACCAGGCTGTTCCCGCGAGGTGTTTTGTTCCATTTGAGTCACCTAGGTCCCAAGTTCCGGGTATTGTGTTTCTTGACGAGCGTGCCTAATCGTGTGTGGGATTCTATGGGGTCCCCTTGTCTTACCTACCTAGCTTCATACAATTCTAGTGGTGGCCCGAGCTGATTTACTTTTGCAATGTCTGTGTGCTGGTGGTACCCCAGTTGTTTACAAACCACTTTGGGCCAGGAGGACTTGTGCCTTGGCTGGCCCACTTTGTCCGGCTGAGGACCCGGTGTCCCATGTGTGATTAACCGGGTATCCAAACCTGCGACAGACGGTAGAGGCCGATTCGAGAGCGTGGCCGGCTTTTGAATTGGGTGTCGACTTACCGGGGATCACCCGGAATTGTGCAATGTTAGTTAGAGGGACTCTGACGTTCCGCAGTTTCAGGCGTTTACCTAGCCAAGTGGAAACCGGGCGTACATGCGAAGCCTATGATGGGAAGTTGGTACACCCCTGCAGGGTTAAATCTTTTCGAAAAGTCGTGTCCGCGGTTATGGATGACTTGAGACCTACTCCTTGTTCATAGAATAACATCTTTTGGAATCATAATTAAAACTTGCCTACCGTGTGAGTGCCTTGGTTGCTTTTCTTCGTCCAGGGGGACCGAGAGAAGATCCAGGTTGTGTTATGTTTGACGTAAGTAGGTGGTTAGCAGACTTATGACGCGTCGTCACGTGTATTCTTGGATCTTACCTCTACTCTAATAGTACGATAGCCACCATATATGCTAGTGCGGCTGCAACCTTTACCTTTACCTTATCTTACCGTAGGAAGGTTGTTATCCTGTAATGATATAATCTCACCCCTGTTTTCCTTTTGTGCTTTTATTGTTTTGCCTGATCGGCAGCTGCAGCGGATTACTACCTCGACCCGAGCACTGGGCGATACTTCGTGGAGGTGCCCCCGGAGGATGATGATGAGGATGACCTCGTTCAGTAGATCCTATAGTTGGGCTTCGACGATCCGTGGGTGGACTCTTTATGTACGGACCTCTTTAGGGCAATTTGGATTTTGACCATACTCGGTCGTGTTTGTCTTCCGCTTGTTGCATGATATTCTGTTGGGTCCACGGACCTCTGAGATGTTGTAATAATTCCAGTGGCAATGTATGCCCTCGACTCTATATATTTTATGTCTTAGTTTAAGTTCTTTGTTCATATACCTGTTGTCGAGAATCCGGCAGCGACACGAGTGCGACTGTCTTGAGTCGGTGGCTCTTTATGCGCTACTAACTTGAGCGGGACGCAAAAGCGACTAACTCGAGTTAGCACCGCATCGGGGGCCTTACTCATACCGACCGTAGGATCCCTTTTCTGGCCGAAGTCGAGTCTAGACAAAATCTATTTTGTAGTTACTAAGTTAGTATCGGAGAGTAGGATTCTTTTTACTCCTTACCCTTTCTCTGGTTAGGACAAGTGTCGTAAGTGTTTTATTTCTTGCCTTATCCCCTTCAAACTTTAGGATCTCTAGTGTGTGGAGTTTCGGAACAGTTACAATGCCTTGCTTGCAGCGTATTGTCTCGATTCCGATCTCAGGTTGGGAAATCCTGTAGTACCTTTAGTCTGTCCGACTCTGGTTTATATCTTGGTCATCTGTTGACTTCAGTCCTCTTGACCAGTATCCTCAAGATTTCAGTGAGAATGCTTCCCTTGATCGTCACTTTCAACTATCGTTCTTCCTCTTGATATCCCGATGGTTTCGTTTTCCGACGTTGCCATCTCTCTGCGGAAAAATCTCTCGATGGAGTTTGTTGTTCGACATGGAGCAGAATCCCTTGTTGGTGGTGTTGAAGGACGTCGACTCTCTTTTCTCTCCCCTCCTCTCCCCCGGATCGTCCAGGATGTCGGGACGAGATCCCTTGTTGGAGGTGTTGTATTGTAACAGACCAGTTTTCACAAAAATTAAAATTTTAATTTTCGGTGTGAATCGTTTGATTGTCTAATTTCTTTGTGGTGTTTGCATCCCCGATTTATCGATCGGCGATTATTTTCCCCCTCTTATCTCGTACCGGACGGAGACTGACCCTTGCCACCCGGACACTCGACCTTTGCGACATCGGGTTTCACCCGATCACCATCGCGAAAACCGCACGAGACCAGCCGCAGCCAACGGAACGAAAAACCTCGTTTAATAATTAAACGGGTTATTTTTATAGCGCGCCGGAAAGTGTTCTCGGAATGGTTCCCGCGCAAGGTCAACGCCACCGGCTCGACGCGCTGATCGCGCAGTTCGAAGTTTTACCCGAATCGGAGGTCCTGCGGACCCCCGGCGGTCAGAAACGTAAACACCGCGCGCGCGAGAGAAAAACCGGGGATATTTTTGCAAACTGCCAGCCACCTGGGCTATATAAAGACCACCACTCTCCCACCCCTTTCTAGGGTTTCCCTAGCCTAAAATTGCAGCCACACCCCCAGTTTTTCTCAATTTTCGCCCAAAAAAACCCTCCACCTCGAAACCCTAGCCTCCAGGGCATCCAGGACCGTCAGATCTGAGATCTGAGGGACCTGGAGAGGCCACGTCGCCAGCCAGCCTCTCCACCGCGCCCCGGGCCACGCGGGCCCGCAACCCCCGCCGCTAGGCCCGATCTGGGTCCGCCTCGCCGCCTCCTCCCATGGAGAGGCCGCGCGCCGCCCCCGCCTCCGGTCTCCGGTGAGACGCACCTTGCTCCGGTGAGCACCCCGCCGCGTCCTCCCTTCCTCCCTCCTCTCACTTCCCTCTCCCCTCCCGCGGGCAAGCCGCGCCGCCGCGCCGGAGTTGACCACCGTGCGCCATGGCCCAGGCCGCCCAAAGCCCGAGCCGGCTGCCGCCCTAGAGCAGCGCCGTCGCCGGATCAGACACCCGCCGCCACGGGATCCACACCGATCCAGCCGCCCTCCCGTCCTCAGTGCTCGTCCCCGCCTCTCCACGCCGCTAGGAGCCACCTCGCCGGAGAATCTCCAGTGCCGGCCGCCGCCAGGAACCCGATCGGGACGAACCCTCCAGAGACGTTGACCGCGAGCTGGGCCGAAGCACCCAGCAGGCCCACCAGCAGAGCGGCCCAGCCTCCCCAGCCCGCGCTAGTTCTCGCCCTAGGCGGGATTGCCCTATCTAGCACCACCGGCCGGCCTGGGCCTCGGCCCACCAAGGTGAGGCGCCTCCCCCTTTCATTTTTTTGCACTGTTGGGCTTGGCCCATAGCTATATTGCACACTGTGCACCGTATAGCTTACGCGCGCCTGCTCTGTTAGGCCCAGCAGCAGTAGATTCGGCCCAGTAGCAGTTTGGCTCTTATTTTTAATCTTTTGGCAGATTATATAGTTTTTTTTGCGATGCACGTATCTTTTTAACGGTAGCTCGGATCGCGACGAGTTAAACATGAAACTTGCTTAGAATTTTGTCTAGTTTAATAAATTGTGCTTTGTTGCCACGTTTGACTTTGTTTACCTGCTGTTTACCTGCTAATTACAACCTTGCCACTGTAACTTGTTTATTTAATAACTTTTTAACCGTTGCTCCGTTTAAAATGTTCTTTATATGTAACTTGACTAGAATTGCATGTAGATTGTGTTTATGCTGTTCTTGCTTGCTAATAAAAATAATAAAATTATGTTTAGGGAAATACAGTACCAAAAGCTATTATTTTCGTGGGGTACTTAGTATATGCCATGCTTAGGAATTTTATCCCATTTAAATTGACTAGCATAGATAGTTTACTTTCTGCTTCACCTCTTGCCATATTTGTGTGCTATGCCATGCTTGAGTGAGATGTCATGTTAACAACCTTTGCTCACCTTGAGTAGCTAAACAACTTGAACCCTTGTAAATGTGCGGTATCGTCCTGTGTGACGAGTACTCCACTTAACCTGTTAGTAACCGCTCTCGACGGTAGGTGCGATGTCTGGTGTTGACTTCTTGTTGATGCTTTCTCGTGTTTGCTTCGTAGTAATAGATGCTTATTCGTTGATTGCTTTCCAGTGTTTACCGTCTTGTGTGCTTCTGCGGGTACCGCTCGGAGACGATGCGAGCTTGCGATCGACTACACCTTCGGAACCCGACTTATCAACAGGCAAGGACTATACATTACTTATGATCCATTCTATTTCAACCAGCGGTTTGCATGCTAGTCTAGGTTAGGTTCGATGTTTGATCCTACCACATGTTTACAACCTCTTTTAAACCGATACAGCCATGTCCCCTCCCAGCAAACCTTGTAGTGCTATGTTACTATTGCTCGTTGCTCATCCCCTGCTTAGTATGCATGCTTAGGATGCTACGATGTTATCCTGTTACTCCTCGGTTTTGGGCTATCATATTATTATATTGTTATGGATGATATGATTATTATAAATGTTGAATATATTCGACGAAGGATGGAAGGTCTAGGCTATCCCACCCCGACGCTTTGTTCCATTTGATTCACCTAGGATCCGAGTTCTGGGTATTGGTTTTAAGACTGAGCGTGCCTAACCGCGTGTGGGATTTGATGGGGTCCCCTTTTCTTACGTACCTAGCTTCAAACATTTCTAGAGGTGGCCCAAGCTGATTTACCATTTGAAAACCATGCATATATATCTGTCGGGTCGCTCCTAGCAGATATCCTTTAAAACAACCCGGACCAGCGGAGACATGGTTTCCCTATTGGTCCACCTTTGACCGGCGAGGGACCGAGTTCTCACGTGAGGCGTCTCGGCAACCCAAACCCTGTTGAGACGGAAGAGACCGATCCGAGGGCGCGACCGGCTTTTGGATTGGGTGTCGACTCCTCGGGGGCCACCCGGATTTGTTCGTTGTTAGTTAGAGGGACATGTCGTTTCGGATCTCTTGGAACTAAATCATAAAATGGTTGCCTGTGATGGGTAGCAACTGAGAGAGATGGGCGTGCGTGCGGAGCCTTGTAATGGGCAGTTTGTACACTCCTGCAGGGTTAAATCTTTTCGAGAAGCCGTGTCCACGGTTATGGACGACTTGAGACCTACTCCTTGTTCATAGACAACAACAACTGAGATATTCTTAATATAACTTGATCAACGTGTGTGTGCCTTGACTGCTTCTTCTTCGTCGGGATGCGAAGAGGAGGACAAGGATAGGATAGGTGTTATGTTTGCGTAAGTAGCTGATAGCAAGACTTGTTGGAGGTGATTCCTCATCGAATGCTTGGCTTCTTATCTTACTCTCTATACCGTTAGCCACTTCATAAATGCTAGTGCGGCAGCAACCTCACCACTTACCCCATCCTTACCGTAAACTACTAGTTGTCCTATAATGACGAGTGATGAAGTCCTTGCTGGGTCAGTTGACCACTATAGTTGGATGTTGAGTACTTCTGTACTCATGATACTACCCCCAAACTCTTTTCAGGGTTCTTGATCGACAACAGGTATGGTGATCGACGTTTCACGTGGAGACTCGGCGTCGACTAGTTAGGCGGATCCCGGCGGAGGGCCTGCACCCGTGTGGTTACGGGGATCGATGTTTTTCTCTTTGCAACTAGGAATTTTATTGTAGTCTGTACTCAGACATATATCTTCCTCTGTTGTATTGTATTCAGGCAGTTGTATGCCGAATGTATGAGATGTTGTATCCTTGTAGCTGTAATGTTGTGATATCATGTTGGAAATCCGGGGCATATGGCATTGTCATATGTCGCGGTGGGACCGATATGTGCTTCGTCCCCGGATCTGGATGGAAACATCTAGATCTGGAACAATACCGCATATCGGGCCGTACATATGCTCTTTGTGATGTTGGAGCAAGTACCTCTGTTATGCCCAAAAGAATGTATGATATGCTTGAATTGAAACCTTTTGATCCTTGTTCTTTTGGTGTTCGTCTTGTTGATTCTTCCGTAAAGAAACCTTTGGGTAATATCGACGATGTTCTTATCATTGTCAATCACAATTATGTTCCCGTTGATTTTACTATTATGGACATTGCATGTGAACCTTCTTGTCCAATTATTTTGCGACGTCCTCTTCTTCGCACAGTTGGTGATGTTATTGATATGAAAGAAGGGATTATAAAATTCCAATTCCCTCTCAAGAAAGTAATGGAACACTTCCCTAGGAAAAAGATTAAGTTACCTTTTGAGTCCGTCACACGGGCTAGTTATTTTCTTGAAAAGACTTGATCTATTTGCATTAAGCCTAGCTAATGGCTTTAAAGAAGCGCCTTTGGGAGGCAGCCCGCAACGAATTTAGGTTTTTCTTTTGGATTTTCTTCTGTTCTTAGTGGTCTTGACAATTGTTACTACTGTATCAACATCATTGTATCT
This sequence comes from Bromus sterilis, assembly GCA_950022295.1. Classification (NCBI taxonomy): domain Eukaryota; kingdom Viridiplantae; phylum Streptophyta; class Magnoliopsida; order Poales; family Poaceae; genus Bromus; species Bromus sterilis. The sequence goes on along the minus strand of OX465595.1, from coordinate 241,982,632 downwards.
TTACTTTTCAAGCTTTGTGCCTTTTATATCCTCATACGACAAGGGGAGTGAAAGTTGTGACATGCTGTCCAGAAAACAGATTTTGTCCTCGTGAATAGAAAAATCATGGAAAAATCCCAGTTCATCTTTTTGAGCTGAATTTTTTACACAGCATGATCTATACAATTACGAAACTTGCGTATGTTATGAGTTTTTTTATTTGAGTTGCAGAAGTATCCCTAAAAAATTCTTTACTACCTGTTGTTCTGTTTTTCACAGATTCTGCCACGTTTTGTCTCTCTTTACTTTTGCAAACCTTCAGCTTTCTTTTTCTTTGAGAAAACTTTTTCGCAATCTTGAGAAAAGTAGATCTTCAAGAATACCTTTATTTTCAGTAGAGAAAAAATATTTTAATAGGGTACTAACCTCTCTAATCAGTCTACAATGAGTTATGTATGAAGGGAGTTTTCAAGTGCACGATGGAAGATGATGAAAGAAGATCTTGGAGTGTCAAATGCTCATGCTTGGGGATGCCCATGTGCACCGCCAATAAATATTCAAGGAGACTCAAGCGTCTAAGCTTGGGGATGCCCCCGTGCATCCCCTTCTTCATCAACAATTATCAGTTCATCTCTCGTTGCACTATATTTTTATCACTTGATGCGTTATGTGCTATGCTTGGAGCGTCTCGCTCTTAGGATTTATTTTTAGTTTTATTTAGCTTTGTTTTTTGTAGTAATAAGTTAGACCCCATCTTACTCTTTTGTGTGGGAGAGTTACACGCTCCGCTTGAACTAGAACTCCTCATAGGATTTGCATGCTTATTTCTTTTAGCTGTGAGCTGTTCTTTTTCTTTTCTTAGTTGCTGCTCTGTTTAGTTGTAGTGCTTTAGTTTTTCTAGAGCTTTTCTTTTGTTTTAGGTTGAACTTTCTATAGGTTGCATGTTTTATCTTGTTAGAGAGTTTGCCGGTTGCACTGATTTTTGTGTCTTGACTAGAAGTAGGTAGTTAAAGTTGTTGTTCTCTTTGTAGTAGTAACTTGCAATAGTTTTGAGGTATTGACTAGAGTAATGTTTGAACTTTTGGTGTCAAGAGCTCGAGCCTATTAGTGATAGATGTCGTATTCGAAAACCAAAAACCCCTGTTGAAAACTCTAGCTACTAGATGGATCACTAACCTCTGGAGGGTTCGAATATTAGAGTACACTCACGTACCATGAGTCGAGGATGCGCAAGGATAACCAAACCCCCATACACTCCTCCTCGGGGTACTTGTTTCTTTGTGAACCTCCTGATTAGATTGAGAGTTACCGATAATAAGTGCATGAGTTCTTCGGACTAATGTGAGTATTTGAAAGTTGACACTTCCACCCACCTATACTTTTTCTAGCCTCTTCGGTACCATGCATTGCCCTTTCTCACCTTGAGAGTTGGCGCATACTTCGCCGGTGCATCCAAACCCTTGGCACGATACGCTCTGTCATCATAAGCCACCTTATATCTTTCCTCAAAACATCCACCATACCTACCTACAAGGCATTTCCATACCCTTTCCGAGATACATTGCCATGCAGCATCCACCTTCTCATGACTTGATCTTCATGTCATACATGCTACTTTCTTGATCGATGAGTCGCATGCTAGTTGGGCCTTGCCCTAATCATTGCTACATGACGCGCTAGTATCATTTCATATCCTGCTATCCTGGTAGAAGCATACATTTGCATCATGATAGTTATACCTTATTTATGTGAGTACCTTTGTAAAGTGTGAAAGATCTCCTATATTCTTGTAAAATATAGAGTGTTGCCCCTAAAGTGAGGAAAAGATCCCAAAGAGGACAAATGAGAGAAATAGAAAGAGCCATTGAGGCCACCAGAGAAATACAAAAAAATAGAAAAAAGAGAAAAAGAAAAATAAAAAGAGAGAAGGGGGGAAACTACTATTCCTTTTGAGAGATCCACACTATTACTTCATCCTCTATACCTTGTACTCCATAGAGATCATCATCATGCATATAGCTATGTGGGGACATTCACACTATAGAACTTGGCTTGTATATTCCAATGATGAGTCTACTCAAACGAGCTCTAGGTCTTCTTGAGCAAGCAAGTTAGATGCACCCCCACTAGTTCCTTTGGAGAGCTTTTAGCTCACATCTGCATCCGTTGCATGGCAATCCCTACTCCTCACATCATATCTATCAGATGGCCTTCTCTCGCCTATGATTTTCCTCATTGATGTGAGCCTTTCACACCTTTTTGTCTTACTCCTCCACCTTCTTTCTGTTTCGCCTTTTAGGTGTCAACTTTCTTGCTCACGCTCATCCATTGCATGAGTGCTCAAAAGATCGAAAGGGAGTGGATCAGTTTGACTTGTACCTGGCTAGTGGTCTGGGGACGAGTCAAGATAAGAATCCAAAGGAGACTAAGTGTGAAACTTTAGTAGATAGTTGTTCTCAACAACCTTTTTTCTCTCTTTTTCCCAGTCCCCTGCTTGCACGCAAACACCATCTGGAGACATTCGAGTCACGGGCAGCGAGAGCTCTTGCACCTTTTTTTCTTCTGTTGCTTGTGTAAATGCTAATATAGACACTTGCTTGTTAAGACTTGAATTTAATTGCATGCTTTGATTGCTTTACTTAAAAGTCCTTATATGGTTGTGTGGCATGTCACCAAAGAAATTATGCTTGTTATCATATACCTACTCGAGGATGAGCAGGAATTAAGGTTGGGGATGTTGATACGTCTCAAACGTATCTATAATTTCTGCATGCTCCATGCATGTTTTGTGTGACTTTGCCATGATTTGCTTGAACTTTCATACACTTTTGAGCATATTTGGACTAATCTATTAACCCAGTGCACCCAGCTGCCAGTTGCTATTTTCTGCTATTTTTGTATTTCAGGTTTTCCGGCCATTAAAAGTGCTCCAAAAAAATCCGGAAAAATCAGATAAAAAATCAGCGACCCGGAAGCTTCCGGAAACACCAAAGGAGGGAATGGGGGCCACCACAAGGACTCCAGAAGGGTCCTTGACGCGGCCCCACCCTAGGCCGCGCCAGGGAGCCTCCTGGCTGCCATGTGGCCCCTCTCGGTGCCCCCCTTCGCCTATATTTAGCCCTCGGGGTGGAAACCCCTAGGACGGATCTCTTTTTCGCGAACTCGCCTCTGTACCGCCGCCGCCGCCGTTTCTAGGTCGGGGATGCCTGGAGAAGCTGCCCCGGCACCCTGCCGGGATGAGGAACCCCCTCCGGAAGACCATCAATAGCCATGGACGCCTCCCGTATGTACCGTGAGTAGTTCCCCTTGGACCATGGGTCCGTGACCAGTAGCTATGTGATGTTCCTCTCCCCTCTTTGTGCTTCCACTTTCGAGACCTCGTGAGCTGCCTCACATGATCGAGGCACCTTTGTAATTTTCTGCTGTTGCTATGTTGAGTTTGCTGGGATCTTATGGATTATGAGACTATGTTCAGATTGTGATGAGTAATATATTTGGTTCTTATCTTTTATATTTTGTTCTTGAGTAAATTCTTGCATGTTCTCCGTTGCCGTATTTTACTTTGGCCAAGTGATTTGGTGCAACTCCAAGAGGGAGCGTTATGCTTGATTGTGGGTTCAGCCCCTTGATGTCTAGCTTGAGTGACAGAAACATGAGACTATGGGATGTGTTGTTGCCACCAGGGATAAAACAACGATGCTTGTACTCGCGGGTGCAAGGATTGTTTACTTTACGCAAAGTTCTTTTAATGCAGTTGTATGTTGCTTTGAATTTACACTTTGGGTGGGATTCGCAACTTAATACCTGCGAGATGTTATGGATAGATATCTCAAGGTGGATGATTCGTAGTAGATGCAGTTGGATTTCGGTCTACTTACCTTGGCGTACTGCCCATTGCTTTTGAGCCCTTCCTTTCTTTGCAGCATAGTTAGCATTGCGGTGCCTTCATAATTCTGTCAATTGCCCAGCTGTGATTTGTCTACCTCGCTAGCACTTTTATCGTCTTTTGGGAGAGAGACATCACTAGTGAAAATCACGGGACCCCGGTCCATCTTCACATTATTGTTACACCCTTAGCTTACTTTCAGTCTTTACTTTCAATTTCACTTTTATCTCTTGCGTTTATCCTTTGTAAACAGCAAGGCCGGAGGAGTTTTCAACTCCTCTGTACACGTTGGGAGCAAAGTTATTTGTATCTGTATGCAGGTCTAGGTGAAGCTAGCAACCTCGGCACCATTGTTCACTTTACCACCTTCTTGTATCCTTCGGAGTCCTACGGGAGACAAACCTTGGTATCTTTGCCAAGGGAAAACTTGTCGCTGCACTATATCTCACCCTGCACTTGGGGTAACCAATGAGGCTTGAAGATTATTAACACTCTCTTGCCATCAGCGTCCATGGCCGGTCCTGGCGGCTCCTTGCTGCTGCAAGAGGAAGATAGAGATAAGGGGAGTGAGAAGGACCGGGGGAGGAGAAGAAGAGGAGGTGCGGGGCGCACGGGGCGTGACCAGCGTGGGGTCTCGCCGGCGGCTAGGTCGTGGTGGTGCCGGTCGTCGGCCGGAGTGCGGCGGCAAGAGGTGCACAAGAGGAGGGCGGCTCGGTCGGAGAGGAGCTCCCCATGGGAGGGACGCTACATCTAATGACGTGGCCGAACCGGAGCCCTTCGTTCCAGATCTGATGGCTCAGATCAAAGGATCTGGATCTGAGATGGGGTTGGTTGGCTGCTGAAAACGAGGTGGGTGGTTAGGATGAGGGCTGGGTTAGGGGAACCCTAATTTGGCTTAGGTTGCTTCCTAAAATGGCTAGGAGGGGTGCTGCCTTATATAGAGGGGTTAGGTGTGATGGAAGACGACGAAATACCCCTGAGTTGAACCCCGTTTTTCTATATTGCACGTTTATGACCACCGAGACTTCGTACAGACTCTGATTCGGACGAAATCTCGAACCACGCGCTCAACACGGGGAGCCCGTCTGTTATTCCTCACTTCGATGACGTTCCGAGAACATTTTCCGACGCCCAATAAAATAATCCATTTAATTATTAAATGGGGTTTTTTGTTCCGATGGTGGTGGCTGGACTTGTGCCGGAAGTTGCGATGGTGCGTAGGTGAACCCGGTGCCGCAAAGATCGTGTGCCGTTTGGGAAAAAGGTTTGGTCCCGCATCCGATACGAGAAAGAGGGGGGATATTCACCGATTAATAAATCAGCGAAGCAAATACTGTAAACAATTCTAGCAAACAATAAAATAAAGCAACAAACAAAATTTTTAATTTGGGTGGAATTTATGGGTTGTTACACTAAGCAGTGGTTAAGCAAGCAAGGTACATGGCCAAACAATGGTTTTCTAGGATTTGGGGGACATGGTTGTTTGGGTTTATTTGAGAGGCATAAATATGAAGTGGTAGGATCAAGCAATCATTCTATCCTATATGTAGGCACAAGTGAGCTGAAAGTTATAAACATGATATATGCTCCCCTTACCTGATGAGAAGACGAAGCCGAAGGTGTAGTCGATCGCAAACTCGCAACGTCTCTGAGATTACCCGTGGGAGAACACAAGAAGTAAACACTGGAAAGGTAATCAACGGAGATGCATCTATTACTACGAAGCAATCTCGAGCAAGCAACAACAAGAAGGCAACACATGACAACTCAATACGATATAGCATCTATCATCGAGAGCGGCTACTAACAGGTTAAGTGAAGTATCAGTCACACACGACGATACCGCACATTTAGAATGGTTCAAGTTGTTTAGCTACTGATATGGTGAGGATAGTTCTCACTCCTCGTTGGTTACCCCAAGTGGAAGGTGAGATGTAACGTAGCAGCAAATTTCCCTTAGCGAAGATGCTAAGGTTGAGTATCGAACCAGAAGGACTCGCGGAGATACAAGAAGGTGGTAAACTGAACAATGGCGCTGTTCACAACCGAGGTTGCTAACTTCACCTGGACCTGCGCACAGATACAGATAACTTTGCTCCCAACGAGTACAGAGGAGTTGTCAATTCCTCCGGCCTTGTTGTTTACAAAGGATAAAACGGACGGGATAATAATAGTGGTAGCAACTGAAAAGTAAAGTAAGGATTTCAACAGTGATATGAATATGGACCGGGGTCCCGTCATTTTCACTAGTGATGTCTCTCTCCAAAAAGACGATAAAAGTGCTAGTGAGGTAAACAAATCACAGTTGGGCAATTGACAGGATTTTGAAGGCACCGCAATGCTAACTATGCTGCAAATAAAGGAAGGGCTCAAAAGCAATGGGCAGTACGCCAAGGTAAGTAGACCGAAATCCATCTGCATCTACTACGAATCATCCACCTTGAGATATCTATCCAGAACATCTCACTGGTAATAAGTTGCGAATCCCACCCAAAGTGTAAATCCAAAGCAACAGACAACTTCATTAAAAGAACTTTGCGTAAAGTAAACAATCCTTGCATCCGCGGATACAAGCACCGTTGTTTTATCCCTGGTGGCAACAGCACATCCCCTAGTCTCATGTTTCTGTCACTCAAGCTAGACATCAAGGGGCTGAACCCACAATCAAGCATAACGCTCCCTCTTGGAGTTGCAACAAATCACTTGGCCAAAGTAAAATATGGCAACGGAGAACATGCAAGAATTTACTCAAGAACAAAATATAAAAGAGAAGAACCAAATATATTACTCATCACAATCTGAACATAGTCTCATAATCCATCAGATCCCAACAAACTCAACATAGCAACAGCAGAAAATTACAAAGGTGCCTCGATCATGTGAGGCAGCTCACGAGGTCTCGAAAGTGGAGGCACAAAGAGGGGAGAGATAGATCACATAGCTACTGGTCACGGACCCATGGTCCAAGGGAAACTACTCACGGTACATACGGGAGGCGTCCATGGCTATGGATGGTCTCCCGGAGGGGGTAACTTCTCCCGGCAGGGTGCCGAAGCAGCTTCTCCAAGAGGCCCTGATCTAGAAAAAGCGGTGGCGGCGGTATAGAGGCGAGATCGCGAAAGAGGAGTTCTCCTACGGGTTTCCGTCACGGGGGGGATATATAGGCGAAGGGGGACACCGAGAGGGGCCACAGGGCAGACAGGAGGATCCCTGGCGCGGCCTAGGGTGGGGCCGCGCCATGGACCATTCTGGAGTCCCTGTTGTGGCCCCCCTTCTCTCCTTTGGTGTTTCCGGAAGCTTCCGGGTCGCTGATTTTTTATCTGATTTTTCCGGATTTTTTGGAGCACTTTTAATGGCCGAAAAACCTGAATACAAAAACAGCAGAACACAGCAACTGGCAGCTTGGTGCACTGGGTTAATAGATTAGTCCAAATATGCTCAAAAGTGTATGAAAGTTCAAGCAAAACATGGCAAAGTCACACAAAACATACATGGAGCAAGCAGAAATTATAGATACGTTTGGGACGTATCAACATCCCCAAGCTTAATTCCTGCTCGTCCTCGAGTAGGTAAATGATGACAAGCATAATTTCTGTGGTGACATCCCACACAACCATATAAGAACTTTGTAAGTAAAGCAATCAAACCATGCAATTCAAGTCTTAACAAGCTAGAGTCTATATTAGCATTGACACAAGAAACAAAAGAACAAAAGGTGTAAGAGCTCTCGATGTCCGTGACTCGAATTTCTCCAAATGGTGTTTGCGTGCAAGCAGGGGATAGGGAAGTACAAGATAAAAAAGGTAATTGTTGAGAACAACTATCTACTAAATTTTCACACTTAGTCTCCTTTGGATTCTTATCTTGACTCGTCCCCAGACCAATAGTCGGGTACAAGTCAAACTGATCCACTCCCTTTCGATATTTTGAGCACTCATGCAATGGATGAGCGTGAGCAAGAAAGTTGACACCTAAAGGGCGAAACATAAAGAAGGTGGAGGAGGAATCCAAAAAGGTGTGAAAGGCTCACATCAATGAGGACAATCATAGGCGAGAGAAGGCCATATGATAGATATGATGTGAGGAGTATGGATTCCCATGCAACGGATGCACATGTGAGACAAAAGCTCTCCAAGGGAACTAGTGGGGGTGCATCTAACTTGCTTGCTCAAGAAGACATAGAGCTCGTTTGAGGAGGCTCGTCATTGGAATATACAAGCCAAGTTCTATAGTGTGAAGGTCCCAACATAGCTATATGCACGATGATGATGTCTATGGAGTACAAGGGATATAGGATGAAGTACTAGTGTGGATCTCTCAAAAGGAATAGTAGTGTGCCCCCTTCTCTCTTTTTATTTTTCTCTTTTTTCTATTTTTTTGTATTTTTTTGGTGGCCTCAATGGCTCTTTCTATTTAACTCTCATTTGTCCTCTTTGGGATCTTTTGATTTTGTCCTCTTTGGGATCTTTTCCTCACTTAGGGGCAACACTATATATTTTACAAGAATATAGGAGATCTTTCACACTTTACAAAGGTACTCACATAAAGAAGATATAACTATCATGATGCAAAGGTATGACATGAGGATCAAGTCATGAGAAGTTGGATGTTGCATGGCAATGTATCTCGGAAAGGCTATGGAAATGCCTTGTAGGTAGGTATGGTGGCTGTTTTGCGGAAAGATATAAGGAGGCTTCTGATGACAGAGCGTATCGTGCCAAGGGTTTGGATGCACCTGCGAAGTATGCGCCAACTCTCAAGGTGAGAAAGGGCAATGCACAGTACCAAAGAGGCTAGAAAAAGTATAGGTGGGTGGAAGTGTCAACTTTCGAATACTCACATTAGTCCGAAGAACTCATGCACTTATTATCGGTAACTCTCAATCTCATCAGGAGGTTCACAAAGAGACAAGTACCCCGAGGAGGAGTGTACGGGGGTTTGGTTATCCTTGCGCATGCTCGACTCATGGTACGTGAGTGTACTCTAATATTCGAACCCTCCAGAGGTTAGTGATCCATCTAGTAGCTAGAGTTCTCAACAGGGGTTTTTCGTTTTCTAAAAACACACGAATTGCCCAAAATACGACATCTATCACTAATAGGCTCGAGCTCTTGACACCAAAAGTTCAAACATTACTCTAGTCAATACCTCAAAACTATTGCAAGTTACTACTACAAAGAGAAAAGCAACTTCAACTACCTACTTCTAGTCAAGACACGAAACTCAGTGCAACAGGCAAACTCTCTAACAAGATAAAAGATGCAACCTTTAGAAAGTTCAACCTAAAACAAAAGAAAAGCTCTAGGAAAACTAAAGCACTACAACTAAACAGAGCAGCATCTAAGAAAAGAAAAAGAACAACTCACAGCTAAAAGAATAAGCAAGCAAATCCTATGAGGAGTTCTAGTTCAAGCGAAGCGTGTAATTCTCCCACACAAAAGAAAGTAAGCTGGGATCTAACTTGTGATTACAGAAAACAAAGCAAAAGAAAACTAAAAACAAAACCTAAGAGCGAGACGCTCCAAGAATAGCACATATTGCATGAAGTGATAAAAATATAGTGCAACGAGAGACGAACTGATAATTGTTGATGAAGAAGGGGATGCACAGGGGCATCCCCAAGCTTAGACGCTTGAGTCTCCTTGAATATTTATTGGGGGTGCACATGGGCATCCCCAAGCTTGAGCGTTTGACACTCCAGGATCTTCTTTCATCATCTTCCATCGCACACTTTAAAACACCCTTCATGCATAACTCATTGTAGACTGATTAGAGAGGTTAGCACCCTAATAAAATAATTTTTCCTCTACTGGAAATAAAGATAATCTTGAAGAGCTACTGTTTCTCAAGATTGCCAAAAAGTTTTTTTGAAAATAAAAAGCAAGCTTAAGGTATGCAAAAGTGAAGAGAGACAAAACGTGGCAGAATCTGTGAAAAACAGAACAGAAGATAGAAACGAATTTTATAGGGATACTTTTGCAACTCAAATCAAAAAACTCAGAACATACGCAAGTTTCGTAATTGTATAGATCACGCTGTGTAAAAGTTTCAGCTCAAAAAGATGAACTGGTATTTTTCCATGATTTTTCTAGTCACGAGGACAGAATCTGTTTTCTAGACAGCATGTCACAACTTTTACTTCCCTTGTCGTATAAGGCTATAAAAGGCACAAATCCTAAAAAGTAAAGATACAATGATGTTGATACAGTAGTAACAATCATCAAGACCACTAAGAACAGAAGAAAAGCAAAAAGAAAAACCTAAATTCGTTGCGGGCTGCCTCCCGAAAGCGCTTCTTTAGAGCCATTAGCTAGGCTTAAAACAGAAGATCAAGTTGTATCCATTGAACCATCATCGAGATCATCAAAAAGCTCTTCAATAGTACAACTACTCTTAATAGGTTTCTCAAACAAAGGACGAATGAAAATGCTTCTTGGAATAAAATCAAAAGGAGGGAAATCAATTGGAGTTTCATTAAAGTGATAGGTGTCTCCTCCAAAGTTTTCACCGTTTCAACTCTTTTGGCAATAGGTGTGTTTTCTTTAGCTCGAGGAACCTTGGGGACGTAAACGAACTTAGGTTCCTTCTTTGCCGGAGTTTCATCCTTTTTGGTTTTGATTGAGGAAAAGATAGTTACTAAAGTTTCAATAACTTCCTCAATCTTTTCTATCCTAGAAGACTTCTCATCAAGGGATTTGCTAGTCTCCAAAGTTTTGATAATTTTCTGCATGGAGTTATCTAACCTATTCAAATTCCCTTGAATCTTACGATCCAACTCATTCACCCTATCGATACTTGGAATCTCTAGCTCTATTTTTTCAAGTTTTCTCATAATAAGAGCTAAAGTAATGTCCTCCTTAATACTAACAACTGGGAGACTTCAAACAAGATTTTAAATAACATTAAGGGCTTCCCAAACTGGGGCCTCTACGATGTTCCCATTGATAGCAGTGTCTAAAAGAAACCTATTCCAAGAAGTGATCCCAACATAAAAATTTCTAATCAAGATAGTAGTGGATTGCTTCTTGGTGGCTCTTTTTTGAGAATCATTAATTCTATACCAAGCATCTTTCAAACTTTCACCACCTCTTTGAGTAAAGGTAAGTACTTCTGCCTCAACAAAGCAAAAGGACCAGCCATAGTGGTAACTACTGAAAAGGTAACAGGTATTCTTGGTATTTTTAATAAGGAACACAAAAGTAAAATCTGAAAGGTAAACTAACAAGACTAAAAAGCAAAGATAAAAGATAGTGTGCAACTCCCCTATCTTGTAGACTGGAGTCCCCGGCAACGGCGCCAGAAATTGGCTTGATATGGTGAGGATAGTTCTCACTCCTCGTTGGTTACCCCAAGTGGAAGGTGAGATGTAGCGTAGTAGCAAATTTCCCTTAGCGAAGATGCTAAGGTTAAGTATCGAACCAGTAGGACTCGTAGAGATACAAGAAGAATGGTAAAGTGAACAATGGTGCCGTTCACAACCGAGGTTGCTAACTTCACCTGGACCTGCACACAGATACAGATAACTTTGCTCCCAACGAGTACAGAGGAGTTGTCAATTCCTCCGGCCTTTTTGTTTACAAAGGATAAAACGCACCGGATAATGATAGTGATAGAAACTGAAAAGTAAACTAAGGATGTAAAGAGTGATATGAATATGGACCGGGGTCCCGTGATTTTCACTAGTGATGTCTCTCTCCCAAAAGACGGTAAAAGTGCTAGCGAGGTAAACAAATCACATTTGGGCAATTGACAGGATTGTGAAGGCACCGCAATGCTAACTATGCTGCAAGGAAAGGAAGGGCTCAAAAGCAATGGGCAGTACGCCAAGGTAAGTAGACCGAAATCCATCTGCATCTACTACGAATCATCCACCTTGAGATATCTATCCAGAACATCTCGCTGGTATTATGTTGCGAATCCCACCCAAAGTGTAAATCCAAAGCAACAGACAACTGCATTAAAATAACTTTGCGTAAAGTAAACAATCCTTGCATCCACGGATACAAGCATCGTTGTTTTATCCCTGGTGGCAACAACACATCCCATAGTCTCATGTTTCTGTCACTCAAGCTAGACATCAAGGGGCTGAACCCACAATCAAGCATAACGCTCCCTCTTGGAGTTGCAACAAATCACTTGGCCAAAGTAAAATATGGCAACGGAGAACATGCAAGAATTTACTCAAGAACAAAATATAAAAGAGAAGAACCAAATATATTACTCGTCACAATCTGGACATAGTCTCATAATCCAGCAGATCCCAACAAACTCAGCATAGCAACAGCAGAAAATTACAAAGGTGCCTCGATCATGTGAGGCAGCTCACGAGGTCTCGAAAGTGGAGGCATAAAGAGGGGAGAGATAGATCACATAGCTACTGGTCACGGACCCATGGTCCAAGGGAAACTACTCACGGTACATACGGGAGGCGTCCATGGCTATGGATGGTCTCCCGGAGGGGGTAGCTTCTCCCGGCAGGGTGTTGGAGCAGCTTCTCCAGGCCGCCCCGATCTAGAAACGTCGGTGGCGGTGGTACAGAGGCGAGATCGCGAAAGAGGAGTTCTCCTAGGGGTTTCCGTCACGGGGGGTAAATATAGGCGATGGGGGCACCGAGAGGGGCCACAGGGCAGCTAGGAGACTCCTTGGCGCGGCTTAGGGTGGGGTCGCGCCAGGGACCCTTCTGGAGTCCCTGTGGTGGCCCCCCTTCCCTCCTTTGGTGTTTCAAAAGCTTCCGTGTCGCTGATTTTTTATCTGAATTTTCTGGATTTTTTGGAGCACTTTTAATGGACGGAAAACCTGAAATACAAAAACAGCAAAAAACAGCAACTGGCAGCTGGGTGCACTGGGTTAATAGATTAGTCCAAATATGCTCAAAAGTGTATGAAAGTTGAAGTAAAACATGGCAAAGTCACACAAACACATGCATGGAGCAAGAAGAAATTATAGATACGTTTGGGACGTATCATCTACACAACATGAGCAAAGGTTGTTAACATGGCATCTCACGCAAGCATGGCATATCACACAAGCATGGCGAGAGGTGAAGCATATAGTGAACTATCTATGCTAGTCAAGTTAAGTGGGCAAAATTTCTAAACATGGCATATCACCAAGTACTCCACGATAAATAATGGTTTTATTACTGATCTTCCCTAAACCATATTTTACATTGGTTAAAAAAGGCAAACAATAGCACAATCATGATATACATGCAATTCTAGTCAAGTTATATATAAAGAACATTTCAAACGGAGCAACGGTTAAAAAGTTATGACCTATTATATTTATGGTGGCAAGGGTTGTAAATAGCAGTTAAATAGCATGTAAACAAGTGCAAACATGGCAAAGGAGCGCATTTTATTAAACTGGACAAAATTCTAAGAAAGTTTCAAGTTGGAACCATCGCGATCCGAACTACCGTTAAAAAAATATAGCACTCGCCAAAACCTATATTTTTCTGTAATTTATTTAATGGGAAGATAATTGCTAAACGCTCACTGGGCCGAAAGCACTGCTAGTGGGCCTAAACAGGGCGAGCGCACAGGGACTAAACTACGGACGTGAGCGTCACATAGCACAAACAATACCAGACCAAGCCCAACAGGAATAGCAGCAACAAAAGAAAATAAAAAAAGGGGTGCTCACCACGTGGGCTAGGCCCAAAGACGTTGTGGGTGCGGAATAGACGCGTCTATGCCCTGAGGGGGAGTGGGTTGCGGCGCAAGCGTGTGGGTCCGGGTCGCAGGTTGGGTCGTGGGGCGCTACGCGGTTCATCTCGATCGGGATCGATACCGATCCGGGTCGGCTGGCGGCGGCTTCCTCCTGGCCGGCGGCAAGCTCCAGCGAGGTTGGCTCGAGGAGGCTCGAGGGGAGGAATGGCGCGGAGCGAGGAAGGGCGGAAACGAGGCCGCGACGGTAACCGGTGGCCGGATCTGGCACGAGACGAGGTGGCGGCGAGCTTTGAGCTCGGGCGGTGTCCATGGCGTCGAGGCGCCTTCCTGGATAGAAAAGAAGGGAGGGTGAGGGAGGAAGGATGGCAGAGGGAGCTGTGGCGCGCGGGGGAGCTGACCGAGGTGGCGGCCGGTGGAGGTGGCCGGCGGCTGTGGCCTCGCCGGCGGCCGGAGGCGGGAGGCGCGGCGGTGAAGCGCCGTCGAGGAACTCGGGCGTGGAGGCGCGGGCTGGCTCGGCCCGGCGGCGGCTGGCGGTGGGTCCGCGTAGCCCGGATCGGCCCGCCAGCACTGTGGAGCTGGTTGGTGGATCTTGGGGCGACGTGTCACCTCCCTAGCCACTGATCTGCAGATCTGAGGGCTGAAATTGCCCTGGATCTAGGGTTTCGGGGAGAGGAGGTAGTTTTGGGCAGATCTGTAATATTCTAGGGGGGTGGCTACGAATTTGTGTTAGGGGAAACCCTAGAAGGCCTAGAAGAGAGTGGTGGTCTATATATAGGCTGGCCTAGATGGCAGGTTTACGCAACGCCCTCGGTTCTCTCTTGCGCGTCTGATACTCCACGTTTCTGACCGCCGGGAGTCCATACAGACTCTGATTCGGATGAAATCTTGAACCACGCGCTCAGCACGACGAGCCCTTCAGTTCTACCTCGCTTAGATACCGTTTCGAGAACATTTTCTGACGCCCAATAAAATAATCCGTTTATTAAATTAAAGGGGTTTTCGTTCCGATGGCGATGGCTGGTCTCGTGTCGGAAGTTGCGACGGTGCATGGGTGAAACCCGGTGTCGCAAAAGGTCATGTGCCATGTTGGAAAGGTTCGGTCACGCATGCCATTACGATAAGGAGGGGGAAATATAATCACCAAATAATAAATCGTTGAAGCAAATACTACAAACAATTCATAAAATCAACAAAATAATGCAACAAACATAATTTTTAATTCGGATTGAATTCCCGGGCTATTACAATTACTCTTTGTGGTGAATGCTATTGAGTTTTGTTGGAGAGTTATTGTTATGACCAGATTGTTTATCATATATTTTTCACCTCTGATCATGATCTCTTTTAGGTCTTGTGAGTAGTTCCTTTAGTTCTTGAGGACATGTGAAAAGTCTAGTTGTTAGTTGTCATATGATGTTGAAGTAATATGTGTTGTTTGATATTTAAGTTGTGGTGTTATTCTTCTAGTGGTGTTGTGTGAACATCGACTACACAACACTTCGCCTTTTTAATGACCTAGGGGAATGCATTGTGTATTAAGTATGCTTATGGTGGGTTGCCGGAGTGACAGAAAGCTGAACCTAGTTCGCACACTTTTGCACGAGGGATTGATGGATCCTAGAGTTTATTGCTATAGTTAGGCTTTGCCTTAATTTCTCTCTTGTATTTGCGGATGCTTGCAAGAGGTTTAATCATAAGAGTGTACTTATCTTAGTCTAGAAAGTGCACTATCATAGGTTCACCCACACAACACTTATCAACACAAAACATAGTACCGAGACCGAATATGGCGAAGGCACATGACTATCTCTCCCGTGTGTCCTCAAGAACGTTATAGCTTTTATAGGTTTGATCCTCAGTCTTAACCTTTGCACAAAAGGATTGGGCCACTTGCTACACCTTATCACAATTTATTTTAATTTCTTTTATCTCCTTGTTAGTTATACCAAAAAAAACCATAAAAAGTTACCCTTTTAGCACTTGCAGTTATTCCTATATCAAGATCACTTGTCAATACATTCTGCTCCTCATTGGGTTCGACACTCTTACTTATCGAAAAGGCTACGATAGATCCCCTACACTTGTCGGTCATGAAGACCATTTTCTGGCGCCATTGCCGGGGAGCGTAGCACTATTGGTAAGTGAAATTGGTAAGGAAACCTTTATATTGTAAGTGCTGATTTTATTTTGATGTTGTTACATGCAATAACAAATTTTGCGTTGTTTTCTCCCTGCTGGAAATATCCCATCCCCTAGTCTCATGTTTCTATCACTCAAGCTAGACATCGGGGGGCATTAACCCAGAATCAAGCATACACATTCCCTCTTGGAGTTACTATCTACTACTTGGCCAAAGCAATAAAAAGCAACGGAGAACATGCAAGAATTACTCAAGAACAAAATATAAAAGGTGAACCAAATATATAACTCTAAACATAATCTCATAATCCATTGGATCCCAGCAAACTCAGCAAAGCAACAGCAGAAAGAATTACATAGATGCCTTGATCATGTAGGGCAGCTCACAAGGGATAAAAATGAAGCACAAGATTGGAGAGAAGACATCACATAGCTGCTGGTCATGGACCCATGGTCCAAGGGGGACTACTCACGGGACATCCGGGAAGCTCCCATGGTGGTGGATAAGCTCCTGGAAGTCAATCCTCCCTCCGGCAGGGTGCCTAGTAGAGGTCGTCTGGTGCTCCCGATCTTGGAAGCGCGGCGACAGAACAGAGGTGAAAATTGCGACGCGGGGCCCTCTGCGAGGGTTTTCGGAACGAGGGGTAAAAATAGGCTGAAGGGGGAACCAGGGGGTCGCCCCTCCTCCCAGGTGCCCTCCTGGCGCGGCCAGGAGTGGGGTCGCGCCCCTGACCTCCTGGGAGGGGGTGGCCTTCCTCGGGCCCACCTTCGGTGAAACGGAAGCTTTCATCCTGCTGATTTCTTATCTGATTTTTGTGGACTTTTTGGAGCCCTGTAAATATGGGTAAAAACCTGCAACTTACAGACATCAGCAGACAGAAATTGGCAATGGGTGCACTGTGTTAGTAGGTTAGTCCAAATATGTGTAAAAAGATATGAAAGTGTAGCAAAACACATAGCAATGTCACCTAAAAGAGCATGGAACAAGTAGAAATTATAGATATGATTAGGACGTATAAACATCCCCAAGCTTAATTCCTGCTCGTCCTCGAGTAGGTAAATGATAACACAGATAATTTCTGTGGTGACATGCTAACAAACATATAAGAACTTCAAAGTGAAGCAAATAAAATATGCAATTCAAGTCAAGATAATAACAAGCAAGAGTCTATATCTAGTATTGAAACTAGCAAAGTATGAACATAAAGGTGCAAGAGCTCTCGCTGTCCGTGACTCGAATGTGTCCAAAATGTGTTTGCGTGCAAGAAGTGGGAGGTGGGTTTTAGAGCATAAAATACTATATAATTCAATTGAGAACTCAATCTACTAAAACTTCACACTTGGTCTCCTTCGGAATCTTATTTAGACTCGTCCCCAGACCACTAGTCTGGCACAAGTCAAACTGATCCTCTCCCTTTCGACTTTGACCACTCATGCAATGGATGAGCGCGAGCAAGATATGTTGGCACTTAGGATGGCAAGGAGAAAAATGATGGGGAAGGAAGAAAAAAAGGTGTGAAAGTCTCACATTAATGAGGACAATTATAGGCGAGAGAAAGCCAAATGATAGATATCATGTGAGGAGTAGGGATTGCCATGCAACGGATGCACATAGAGCTAAGGTAAGCTCTCCAATGGAACTAGTGGGGGTGAATCCAACTTGCTTTCTCATGAAGACCTATAGCTCATTTGAGGAGGCTCATCCTTGGAATATGCAAGCCAAGTTCTATAGTGTAAGGATCCCCACATAGTTATGCATGAATGATATGAATATCTCTATGACTACAAATATGACAATGTAGTACGAGTGTGGATCTTCCAAAAGGAATAGTAGTGTTGCCCCCTTCTCTCTTTTATTTATTTTTTTCTCTTTTTCTATTTTTGTGT
The DNA here is from genome assembly GCA_950022295.1 of Bromus sterilis. Lineage (NCBI taxonomy): Eukaryota > Viridiplantae > Streptophyta > Magnoliopsida > Poales > Poaceae > Bromus > Bromus sterilis. Next base: position 241,965,070 of record OX465595.1, on the reverse strand, counting down.
ACTTTTGTGGCCTCATTGGCTCTTTCTATTTATCTCTTATTTCTCCTCTTTGGGATCTTTTAGTTTGTACTCTTTGGTATCTTTTCCTCACTTAAGGGAAACACTCTATATTTGCAAGAATATAAAGAAGATATTCACACTTTACAAGAAGTACTCAACACAAAGAAAACTAAAAACTATCATGATGTATGCAAATGTATGCCTCTTCCAGTGTACCAGGATATAAAATGATACTAGCGCGTCATGTACTAATGATTAGGGAAAATCCCAACTAGCATGCGGCTCCTCGATCAAGAAAAAGCATGTATGACATGAAGATCAAGTCATGAGATGGTGGTTGTTGCATGGCAATGTATCTCAGAAAGGCTATGGAAATTCCTTGATAAGTAGGTATGGTGGTTGTTTTGAGGAAGATATAAGGAGGTTTATGATGACAGAGTGTATCATGCCAAGGGTTTGGATGCACCGGCGAAGTATGCACCAATCTCTCAAGATGAGAAAGGGCAATGCACGGTACCGAAGAGGCTAGCAAAATATGGAAGGTGGAAGTGCCAACAATCGAATACTACCATTAGTCCGAAGAACTCATGCACTTATTATCGGTATCTCTCTATCTAATTAGGAGGTTCACAAAGAGACAAGTACCCCAAGGAAGAGCGTATGGGGGTTTGGTTATCTTTGCGCATCCTCGACCCATGGTACTTGAGGGTACTCTATATATTCCATCTCTGTTTAGTACCTAATGATTGCATAGTTTAATAATACAAATAAAAATAAGATAAAATAAAAATAAAATAAAAATAAATAGAATACTTCATCTATAGTGTACACATTAATGCTTAGTATACATTTAGTTAAATTTTTAATAATGAAATAAGTTAGATGTAAACTACTATAATAATAATCCTAACCAATAGCTACTTATTATATTTATTAGATAGTTGTTAGACATTTAAATATCAAGTTATTTATATAAGAAAATTGTGTAAACATATTAATTACACTGGCTCAACCCACTGTAGAAAGTTACACCGTGAGAAATTTATTAAACTGGGCCAGTGCTGAGCATCTTATCTTTATTTGCAACGTGCAGAAGTGTTATATTATTAGAAAAATAAATAATCATCAGAAAAATATGAAATAAAATTTGTTGTGATCCTCTGTTTATGCTTTATTTTTCTGTATGAGTGTAATTGTTGATTGCTTAAATAAAATTCAGGACCATGTTATTAATATTGCTAGTATTTCATACTTATGGTAATTTTAGTTTATTTTCTGTTAACAAAATAATATGTTAACGTTTTATTATGATTATCACTCGACAATAGCTAATTATTGTATTGTTATTTAATTAAAAAATTTAAGTAAAAACATGACCTAAGGCCATAAAATAAGAATAAAAACTTGTGTAAACTCCTATGTAATGTGTTGCTTTGATTGCGTGCTAGTGATGGTTAAGCTTGTTGAATGCTTGCTTTGAATGATGTGATGGTAATTGTGTGCTATTTTCCGCAATGTGTAGACGAGACGCTTGACGTTGCAGGTGAAGACTCCTTCCAAGACGAAGAAGCCGTACCAGGAGACACCGCCGAGGAAGGCAATCCATCTTCAAAAACTTAAACCCTTGTCCTACATTTTTACTTTCTTTGTACCATATTATATATTATGATATTGTTATATCATTTAGGGGATGGGATTGTATTAGTTTATTAGGTGAAACACCACATACCTTGTAAGCCTACCTATTTGGGAGAAAGAAATTAGACACCGATGATCTTGATCCCTAGCCTTGCTAAAAGACTAATGACAACATAATAATTTGATTAATCTTGCTCCACCCTAATGAAATGGCATACATCTAAGAAGATGTGATGGCCAAGATTGTGGTTGTTGGAAACATCGTTGGACATATTCAAAGTCTAGAGGAACTCTCTATAAGTGCCGCCGAAACCTAGTCTTAGAGTACAAGCACAATACTCTGGTATGGGACAGGGCTAGTTGGAAACTTGTTTATCTTAGTACGGGGGTCTTATAATTACACATGGATGTTTGGTTCCACGAATCTGATAGCCCTCGAAGTCGAGTGGTGAAATTCGCTAGGCTTGGCGTCAGAGGGAACCTTGGTGCTCTTCGACTACGGTGCAGGCTTGGGTCCAAGAGGAGCATGACCTGACATGCGGACAGTCCATGTAGTACGCAAGGGGTAAATTCACCTGTACTAGGATAGACAAGGGGAAGACTAAGGTCGATTATCCGAAAACCGCATACTAAGGTATGACTGACCGTGGGGACTCATGGCGGATGTATCGAATGTTGTGGGTAAAGTGTACAACCTCTACAGAGTGAAAACTATTCGAGTAGCCGGAGTCCACGATCATGGACAGCTAGTGAGGCCACACTTTGTGGGGAATAGATGAGAAATTCTAGTACTGAGATTATGGTTCACGATGATGATGTTGGTATGAAAAGGGTTGGACATGATTAAAACAAATATATTTGTGGGATTAAAATTTGCTAAGAGTAAAATGTTTCCAACTTAACTAATATTGAGTAGTTAGGTTTCCCCCATGTCAAACCCCACCATATAGCCATCCCATTATTTTCGCATACAAAAATCTTGTTCGTTTCTTTAGGTGGTTTGCGAGTACTTTGTATGTACTTTATATGGTGGGATCACGGTGTGCACAGCTGGCCGCTTCGGACATATAGTCTGGGGTGCCCACAGACTTGGTATGAGAGCCCCTGTTCGGATCGTAGCAGCCTAGTTGGAATGGACGATAGATAGGATGGGGGGAAATCAAAAACTATTTTCTAAAATAAAGAGATGGTCAAATGCATAGTATAAAATGCTTACCTCTCTTATCCCCTCTATAGTAAACCATTTATAATTGTTTTGATATCTTTAAAATATTGCACACTTGTTATCTAACTTAAAATCATAAAAATTATAGATGGCTGGAGTTCCTGTGCACCACCTGCAGCTGACTCAGGCTGGGGAGACGCTCTTTGATCAGGTCCTGATCGAGCTGCTTCAGCTTGTTCACCTCCCAGCTGCGGAGTTCTGGGCCTACGAAATCTCCGGGAGGAAGGATGTGGAGGCTCGCCTGGTTGTGTGGTGTGCGCTCCGAGGATCGGAGGTTACTCCGTGGTCCGACACCATCGCCTTTGTGTTGTACACCCGTACTTTGGAGGAGGGTCTACGTCGAGCTTGTCAGGAGGCGATTTCTCGCATTGTGAGGTTCCACCAGTATGAGCTGAGATCCACGCGGTTCTGTCACTACGGGATGCGCGATGGCGTGGGAGATCCCACTACCGGCATTCCTCACCCGATCATGAGGGATCACCTGATCGCTATGGAGAATCACTTGGCTTTTACTGAGGCTCAGCTGGATGAAGCCCGGTTTAAGCATGACTACAACCTTCAGACAGGAGGTCACGCCCACATCGACCCCATCGACCTAGAGTCCCGGGACTGGATTATAGAGGAGTTGCAGGGTCAGGTCACCCATCTGGAGGGGAGTAATGAGATGTTGAGGAAGAGGACCAGGAGCCTGAAGTGCAAATGCGAGGATTTGGAGGACGAGATTTCTGCTCTGGATGATGGTGAGGACATCCAGAAGGAGGATGATTCCTACCTTAGTGTTGACGAGGACCACGAGGAGGCGGAGGACGTTTCGAACTCTGAGGATCGTGCTTTCATTGACGATGAGGAGGAGAGTGACGTGTAGGAGGTGCCCCATTGAGTAGTTGCCACTTTTGGGTTTAGTTGTGGCTTGGTTTGATGAATGTGTGGTTTGTTATCTGTAAGGCTTGGTTATGTATGAGACTTATGCTATCGTTATGCTACCATGTGATGATTGCTAGTTACATGTTTATTGCCTATTTTATATGTCTTGCTTGTGTATGATAAATAGATTGTTAGAGACATACCCCCCCCTGTAGACTGAATTCCCTCTTATCTTGCGCCACAATTTCAGGATGTCGAGGCACACCCGCGCTAAACCAAGTGGATCCTATGATGTACCACCACCACCCAACCCGAACATGGCGCAGCTTCTGCGACTGCTGATGGAGGAGCGCCAGGCTGCTCGTGACGAGCGTCGGGCGAACATGGCTGCACTCCAGCAGCTAGTCCAGGCCTCCACCAATGCCAACCAAGGAGGCGGAGGAGCTGGTGGGAATTAGGAGCCCAGGTCTCAGCTCCGAGATTTCCAGAACACCAACCCTCCGGTGTTTTCGCAGACGAATGAGCCGCTGGATGCTGATGATTGGCTCCGCACCATGGAGAACAATCTCGCTGTCGCCGCTGTCGGCAACAATGAGAAGGTCCTCTTTGCCACCCACTACCTCGCCGGCACCGCTAGGAGCTGGTGGGAAGGAGTGTGTGCCAGTCTTCCAAAAGGACAAGTACTCACCTGGGCCGACTTCTCCGAGAAGTTCAAGAAGGCGCACATCCCCACCGCACTAATCAGGAGGATGAAGGATGAGTTCCGCCACCTCAAGCAAGGGGGTATGACCGTGGTCGGTTATATTGACCGATTCACTCAGCTGTCGAGGTATGCCCCGGAGGAGGGGGGCACCGAGGAGAAGCGGAAGGATCGTTTCCTGGACGGACTGCACAATGAGCTCCAGGTTGTTCTAGTGGCCATGCAGTTCCCTGACCTTGAGTCTCTCGCTGATGCTGCTATTATGATGGAGGGGAAGCTCAAGATGGCCGCTGAGAACCGCAAGCGCCGCACGATGCAGCAGGCTGGATCCAGCAACCCCCGAATGCGTCCGACACAGCCACCAAGGCCAGCACCACCGCCGCAGAGGAGCCAGTACCCGGTGTCGCGCCCCACTGTTCCTGCTCGCCCTGTTGGAGTTCCGCGTCCAGCAGGCGGAGTTCCCCGCAACTCTGGAGTGATATGCTTCGGATGTGGACAGAAGGACCACTACTCGACAGAGTGTCCCAACAAAAAGAACACTGCTCTGCGCCCCAATGCACCAGCACCAGCCAGAGGGAACCCTGGATGCAACAATGCCCAGCGCAGTGCGTTACGTCGCGAAGGGACGTCTGCATCATGTGCAAGCCGAGGAAGCCCATGAGGCAGCATACGTCATCTTGGGTACGTTCCTAGTAAATTCAGTACCTGCCACAGTTCTGTTTGATTCTGGTGCATCTCACTCTTTTATTACGGAGCAATTTGTGACTAGAAGTAAGCTGATACCTAGCCGAATGAAGAAGCCCATGATAGTCCAAATACCTGGGTCCAAACTTAGGGCCAGTGTAACTTTCTCAGGAGTTCCAATAAATATCGGCGGAGAAATCTTTCCAGCAGACTTGATTGTGCTGGGAACAGAAGGGATAGATGTGATACTTGGCATGAATTGGTTGTCCAAGAACAGAGGTCGGTCAGATTGCACCTTGAGGACAGTCAACCTCACCAGCCAAAAGGAAGTTCAGGTGGAGTACACAGATAAGCCCGACACGACCCGAGCCTTCTGTCATCAGAGTATCTCGGTGCCATCCCTTGAGGATGTGAATGTTGTATGTGAATTCCCGGATGTCTTTCCGGAGGAGTTACCCTGTATGCCGCCTGATCGGGATATCGAGTTCATCATCGAGTTAATGCCTGGCACAGCCCCAATTGCACAGAGACCCTACCGGATGAATGCCGAAGAGCTCGTTGAGTTGAAGAAACAACTAAATGATATGCTCTAGAAGGGACTGATTCGACCCAACTAAATGATATCAAGTATCCGCTCCCCAAAATCGAGGATCTGTACGACCAGTTGAACGGAGCCCGAGTCTTCTCCAAGATTGATTTGAGGACCGGATACCACCAACTGAAGGTCCATGAGTCGGACATCCCCAAGACCGCCTTCACGACACGCTATGGTTTTCTCAAGTACACTGTGATGTCATTCGGACTTACCAATGCCCGGGCTTATTTCATGAACGTCATGAACAAGATTTTCATGAAGTACCTTGACAAGTCTGTAGTGGTGTTCATTGATGATATCCTGATTTATTCCAAGACGGAAGAAGAGCATGCTGAACATCTGCGCTTAGTCCTTGAGACTTTGCAAGAGCACCAGCTGTACGCCAAGTTCAGCAAGTGTGAATTTTGGCTCAAGGAAGTCGGAATTTTGGGACATGTACTGTCAGAAGGAGAAATATCCGTCGACCCCGCCAAGATTCAGTCCATCATGGACTGGACAGCCCCGACCACTCAGACTGAAGTCAGAGGATTCCTCGGATTAGCGGGATATTACCGCAAATTCGTGGAAGGCTTCTCCAGCATTGCCCGCCCGATGACTCAACTGCTGAAGAAGGACCAGAAGTTTGTATGGACAGAGAAATGTGAAGCCAGTTTCCAAGAGTTGAAGAGGTGATTGGTGTCTGCTCCAGTTTTGATGATGCCTGACCTGACCAAGAGCTTCGATGTGTATTGTGATGCATCGAAGATTGGATTGGGTTGTGTCCTTATGCAAGTGGGCAAGGTGATCGAGTACCTGTCACGACAGTTGAAGCCGCATGAGTTGAACTACCCCACACATGACTTGGAGCTAGCCGCTGTTGTGCTTTCTCTCAAGAGATGGAGGCATTACCTGATGGGTCACCGTTGCGACATCTACACAGACCATAAGAGCCTGAAGTAAATTTTCTCGCAGAAATAGTTGAACATGAGGCAGAGGAGATGGATCGAGCTGATCAAAGACTATGATCTCGAAATCCACTACCATCCTGGTAAGGCCAATGTGGTAGCAGATGCCCTGAGCCGCAATCCCTGCACACTTAATGAAATGATCAGAGAGAAGCAGCCAGCTCTACACGAGGAGTTCTAGAAGATGGGGTTTGGAGCTTGTTACACCCGGCTATCTTGCTTACCTCGAGCTGACTCCGACTCTGTTTGATCAGATCAAGGAAGCACAGAAGGGACACTACAGTATCGAGGGAATCAAGAAGAAGATGCCCCTCGTCAAGGCCCCAAAGTTCTCGGCAGATGATGAAGGAGTTCTTTGGTTCGATGGCCGATTGTGTGTGCCTGATGTGAAGGAGTTGAAGCTCACTATCCTGAAGGAATCTCACGATACACCTTACTCCATCCACCCCGGAGGTACTAAGATGTATCAAGACCTGAAGGACTTGTTTTGGTGGCACGGTATGAAGCGTGAGATTGCCTTGTACGTTGCCAAGTGCGACATCTGCCAGAGAGTGAAAGCAGAGCACCAGAGACCTGCAGGATTGTTGCAACCGCTCTGAGTTCCTAAATGGAAGTGGGAACAGTTAGGCATGGACTACATCATAGGACTACGAAGGTCGAGCAAGGGTCACGACTCTATCTAGGTTATCGTCGACCGACTCACCAAGGTAGCGCACTTCATTCCCGTGCGAACCACCTATCGAGGAGACCAGCTGGCAGACTTGTACATGTCAAGGATCGTATGTTTGCATGGAGTTCCGAAGGAGATTGTGTCTGACTGAGGTACCCAGTTTACCTTGAGGTTTTGGAAGCAAGTCCAGGAGGCACTAGGTACCAAGCTCACATTCAGCACAGCCTATCACCCGCAGACTGGAGGCCAGACCGAGCGAGTGAACCAGATACTAGAGGATATGCTCCGCGCATGTGCTCTAGCCTATGATTCCAAGTGGGAGGACTGCTTGCCTTATGCAGAATTCTCCTGCAACAATAGTTATCAGTCGAGTTTGCAGATGGCCCCATTTGAAGCCCTGTATGGACGAAAGTGTCGCACGCCCCTAAACTGGTCTCAGACCGGGGAAGGGAAGATTTTAGGACCCGATGTTCTGAAGGAGGCAGAAGGGAAGGTCCAGTTGATTCGTGAGCGTCTCAAGACCGCTCAGTCTCGTCGGAAGAGCTATGCCGACCCCAAGCGTCGAGAAGTGACTTTTGCAGTTGGAGAGTTTATGTACCTCCGAGTCACCCCACTGAAGGGAATGCAGCGATTCCATGTGAAGGGAAAGCTAACACCTCGTTACATTCGACCATTTGAGGTGAAAGCCAGACGAGGCCAGGTTGCTTATTGATACGTCCAAAACGTATCTATAATTTCTGCTTGATCCATGCATGTTTTGTGTGATATTGCTATGATCTAGATACACTTTCATATACTTTTGATCATATTTGCACTAACCTATTAACTCAGTGCACCCCAGTGCCAGTTCCTGTTTTCTGCTGTTTTTCTATTTCAGTTTTCCCCCATATAAAAAGTGCCAGAAAAATTCGGGAAAATTCAGATAAAAAATCAGCGTGGAGGAAGCTTCGCGAAGAGCCCGAGAGGGGCTAGAGGGGAGCCAGGGGGGCCCAGGCGGCCACCTGGCGCGGCCCCACCCCTGGCCGCGCCAGGGGGGGCGCCTGGGGCCCCTGGTCCACCTCTAGCTGCCCCCCTTCGCCTATTTATTCTCCGTCACGGGAAAACTCCAGAAGAGAAACCCTATTCTGCGAACTCTCCTCTGTTCCGCCGCCGCCGCGCTTCCGAAGATTGGGAGCACCAGAAGACCTCTTCCCGGCACCCTACCGGAGGGAGGATTGACCTCCGGGAGTCTCCTCTCCACCATCGATGCTCCCCGGATGTCTCGTGGGTAGTTTTCCTTGGACCATGGGTCCGTGATCAGTAGCTATGTGATGTTCTCCTCCCCTCTTTGATCTTCATTGTTTCGACCTCGTGAGCTGCCCTACATGATCCAGGCACCTTTGTAATATTTCTGCTATTGCTGTGTTGAGTTTGATAGGATCTGATGGATTATGAGTTTATGTTCAGATTGTGATAGAGTAATATATTTGGTTTTTATCTCTTATATTTTTGTTCCTAAGTAATTCTTGCATGTTCTCCGTTGTTGTTTATTGCTTTGGCCAAGTAGTAGGTAGTGACTTCGAGAGGGAACGTTGTGCTAGATTGTGGGTTCATGCCCCCCGATGACACGCTTGAGTGACAGAAACATGAGTCTAGGGGATGTGTTGTTCCCACAAGGGGGAAAACAACGGTGCTTGTGACCGCGGTCACAAGGATTGATTACTTTACACAGAGTTCTTTTTAATGCAGTTGTCTGTTGCTTTGGGTTTACACTTTGGGTGGGGCTCGCAACTTAATACCAGCGAGATGTTCTGGATAGATATCTCAAGGTGGATGATTAGTAGTAAATGCAGATGGATTTCGGTCTACTTATCGTGGCGTACTTCTTGTGCTTTTGAACCTCGTCCTTTCTTTTGTAGCATAGTTAGCATTGCGGTGCGTTCATAATCCTGTCAATTGCCTTTCTGTAATTTGTTTACCTCGCATAGAAATTTGATCGTCTTTTGGGAGAGAGACATCACTAGCGAACATCACGTATCCCGGTTCATATCTTCATTATTGTTTCCACGCTATATTTACCTTACTGCTTTTACTTGCTATCATTATCCCTTGCATTTTATCCTTGTGAACAACAAGACCGGAGAGATTGACAACCTCTCTCAACTTCGTTGGGAACAAAGTTATCTGTGTCTGTGTGCAGGTCCGCGTCAGTTGCGCCGCTGACACCTACTTATCATCTCTGGAGTCCTACTGGAGACAAACCTTGGTATCTTCACCGAGGGAAAACTACTGCTGCACTACATCTTAACCTTCCACTTGGGGTAACCAACGAAGGGGCGAGAAGCCATCAAGCAAGTTTTCTGGCGCCGTTGCCGGGGACTCCAAGTGCTAAGATAGGGGAGTTGCACACTACCCTTTACCTTTGTTTTTTTTAGTCTTGTTAGTTTATCTTTCAGTTTTTATCTTTGTGTCTTTTATCAAAAACTACAAAAAAAATCTGCCACAGTTGCTGCTACTATGGGTTCCACTGAAAACACCAAGTTGTGTGACTTCACTAGTCACAACAACCAAGACTTTATCTGCACTCCCATTGCCACACCTGCCACTTCAGCTACCTCTTATGAAATTAAACCTGCTTTGCTAAACCTTGTTATGAGAGATCAATTCTCTGGTGCTGGAGATGATGCTACTTTACACTTGAATAATTTTGTTGAATTATGTGATATGCAAAAGTATAAAGAAGTAGAAGGTGATGTTGTTAAGCTCAAGATCTTTCCTTTCTCTTTAAGGGGAGATGCTAAAATCTGGTTTCAATCTTTGCCTAGAAATAGCATAGATTCTTGGGATAAGTGCAAAGATGCTTTTATAGGGAAGTACTACCCTCCTGCTAAGATTATCCAATTGAGGAGTAATATTATGAATTTTAAGCAATTGGATAATGAACATGTTGCCCAAGCTTGGGAATGAATGAAATCTCTTGTTAAGAAATGCCCTACACATGGTTTGACTACTTGAATGGTTATCCGGACTTTTTATGCAGGCTTGAACTTTACCTCGCGGAACCTGTTAGATTCGGCCGTGGGAGGAACCTTTATGTCAACTACACTTGGTGCTGCCACGAAGCTTCTCGATGAAATGATGACCAATTATTCCCAATGGCACACCGAATGTGTGACGCCCCCAAAATCAATCTGTGTACAGTAAACATACACGCAGGGTACACGGCTGAGATTAGGGTGCCACGGTGAGAATATCACAGCACAACACTAAACACAAAAGGATAAACCAATATGTTACAATAAAGGCGGTCATGCGGACCCAAATACATAAGTTATACAAGCCATAATATCTGAGTACAGACATAGTTAGTCAAGTTTTGCCTTAAGAAGGCTAGCACAAATAACATCAGAGATACAGATCGAAAAGGCAAGGCCTCCTGCCTGGGAGCCTCCGAAACTACTCCTGGTCCTGGTCAGCGGGGGTCTCGACGTAGTAGTATCCGCCTCCGGGGTACTCCTGCTCCTGGGCTCCAACGTCGACTGAAGTGTCCGATCAGGCAAAAGATAAAGGGGGAAATAAAGCAAAGGTGAGTATCTAGTATACCCGCGAGTCTTACGTCCGCTACTAAGCATTATGCATTTGTATCAAAGGAAAGGGGAGGCTGTATATAGTGGACTGCAGGATAGATATCAGAATAAGGGTAAGAAGCTAGGCCTATCGAAGACTAGCATCTTCTGACGTGTCTTGCAGCATGAGAAGATAAACAGCCAACAGTTCAATAGCAGAAATGTAATAACAATGCAGCAGAAGTTGCTGCAGCATTGTATAGTAGTAAGTTGTAATAATTAATAATTATAATGCCTCCGAGTTCCCTTCCTCGACTCCCTGCGAGGAAGAAGACCCGGAACCATACAGTTTAATAGTAGTAGTTTCTAGTGGTAAGATCCAGCTTCAGCATAAAGCGTCCTGTTACCGTGGACACGGCTATTCGAATAGATTAATCTTCCCTGCAGGGGTGCGCCGGCGTGACTCTACGACGCTCGGATCTCCAGGGTGGCGGGAACCTTGTTAGGGCACGCTCCACCCAAGCTATCCGACACAAAGTAGCCCATCCTTCGGCAATCAACAGAGAGGTCATCCGCCGGACTATATCCTATGTACGCCGGGCTTTGGACCCTAACCCGAACGTACTCCTGCACGGTGCGTGACTGGCCGGTGAAGCAAAATCAAAGCAAATACAAATACACCGCTCGAGCAAGAGAAGACAACACCACTTCCCGGCAATCAGCCTGCGGTACTGCTGACGTCTGAAGACCCTTGAACGAGACTACGATGCAGGGGAGCCCACACTCCTCATCCCCCGTGTAGGTAGTGCGTACAAGCCAAAAGGCTACTCAAGACATCCGCCGAACCATTTAGCATTTTAATTAACCTGCATGACAACCGTTATCGTTGCCTCGACTTAACCGACCCGCGGTCAACGACAGCAGTCAGGTCCACCAGTACATCGGTGCCTGCCCTGTCGTCCCACCAAGTCACTGCGGTTACCAACAATGTGAACCGTCTCCTTACCTTGTCTCGCGTGTGCTCTTGGTAGAGCTCGACTTTTCGTAGTTTGGTAACTCTCGCGAGATACGAGCAGGGGCCAAGTACACCAGTAACGTCGGTCGTATCCTCCCTGTCGTTCCCGACAATATACCTCTCGCGGGCACCGTTGGGTCACCCGACTTTCTTACCTTTAAGGACAACCGTTGCTCAGGTACCTAGAGCGGCTAAACCGAGTCAACAACGAGTGAAGGTACGAGGATTAATCCTCGGTAGCTCCACTTGAAGGTGGCTCGGCGGAGCCGAGCTAGGGGGCCTTAGGCGGTGTCTGCATTGTACCGTACCTGTTACAGTTGATATATCGTATCCGTGTTCACTCCCAGAGTGTCCACGGCCCGCTATCTAATCCTAGCTAACAATGCGCGGGGCTCACTGCTGAATAATGCATAATAATAATAGGCAGCATAGGATAAAGGAGGTACATCAAGGGGCGACAAAAACATGCTATGCATTTAAATAGGATTGTAATCGTAGCAGCAGAAGTAACCATGCCTAGTGTAAGAAATGTACGGAAAAGATAGGCGATATCTGGGGAAGAGAATGGCTATGCTTGCCTGGTAGCTCAACGGTAGGGGTAGGGTCGTCGACGACGTAGTCGTACACAGGGGCATCATCATCGGTCGTCGGGACTATCGGACAATAAGAGAGGGGGGAGAAACAATAAATACACAGAAAATAATAGCAATACAAATTCAATACAAGACAACGCATTGTTGGCGGTGTTCTAACGCAGTGCAATGCACGTTGCTCGGAGCGGAAATTCATCCGGGGATGAAATACCGGCTCCGGGTGATTACCGGACAGGTTGTCCGGACGGGGAAGGGTTCATGCCGGAGGTGTCGCGGACATCTGACAAACGTGTGGAAGGTGTAACCGGGCTAGTTGATCCATTCTGAACAACTTTCGTGTTCAGAATAAATTCATCCAGCAAGATTTACCGGCCCCGGGTAATTACTGGACAATGCAATCGGAGGGGGAATGTCTCGGGTTCGGTATGGTAGAGGGGTGCGGTGGGTATGCGGGTAGCATAAATGTATTCGTTATATTTTTCTGAGCAACTTTGATGTATAAAGTTTTTCCATCAAATATACGGTTTAAAAGATAAGAATTTTCTAAGTTTTAAAACATTAAAAATCATTTCTGGGATTTATTTTATTATTTTAATTCCAACCTTATCCAGAACCTTATCCAAATAGTACTGACAGGTGGGACCTACCTATCATACACACAGCTAATTAAATAAACTCTATTATTTTTAAAAAGAGCAGAGGGCCCACATGTCATACACAGTACTAATAAAACTGATTAAATTTAATCTAAATAACCAAGGGGGCCCACTTGTCATGGACACATGTTTCTAATTCATTTTATTTAATCTACCAGGGATTAATCTAATAGGCTGGGCTCATCTGCCATTGACTTAGGGGGGATAATTTGTTTTAAGTCAATAGAGGGATTATGCTAACAAGGGATTAGTGGCCTAGGGCCCATTAGCCAGGGGGGTTAGGGGGTTGCCCATGGTGTGCTCGCCGGCGGCGAGCTTCAGCCCGGGGAGGGCACTGCGAGGCTGGCTGGCGAGGAGGGGGGCGCGGCACCGGAGCGCGCAGGGGCCGTGGCCAGGGGCGGCCGTGCGCAGAGAGGCACCGCGGGCTTAGGCCTCGGCCATGGACATGGCCGTGACTGGCGACGGTGAGCACGGCGGCTGTAGGCGCTCAGCAGATGCGCACTGGGCATGGCCAGGGCGCGCGCGAGGCGTGGCTTCTTGCGCCAAGGGCAGCAAGGTATGCGGCCAAGGCGGCCAAGGGCGCATGGGGCGTATCCATGGCGAGCAGCGGCGGCCAGAGTACGGCTCGGCGGGTCGGTGGCTACGCCTGCGATTTCGCAAGGGCACAAGGGGGAATCATCGCGGCTTACAGCGAGGGGGACGATGGCAAGCTCGCACAGGGCTGGAGTCCACCGGAGGCGGCAAATTGCGGGAATGGCCGCGGCGACCGGCGGTGAGAGGGGTGAAGGGGTTGGCGTCACGGCGGCACCTCGTCTTCGATCCAGCGATGTACAGGAAGAAGACGAGCAATACGCATCTCCTTGAAACCACCTCGTGGCTCGGGGAGGCCACTGGCCGTGACCACGACGGCGGCGTGGCGACCACGTCCCCGGGCGCCGCACGATCGAGGAGGGAGAGAGGACAAGGGAGAGGCGAAAGGGGATTAGGGTAGGCTAGGGTTCCGGGGCCAGGGGGCGGCGACTCAGGGGGGACTTATCCCCGAAGGGGAGCCGCGCAATGGTCGACAGCGGGCATCGGCCGCCATGAACGGGGCAGGTGCGTCCACGACGCCCTAGTGAATAGGAGAAGGAGGAAGAAGGATGGGTGTGGGGATTGGGCCGGGCCACAGTGGGCTTGGCCTGGGTGGTTTGCCCAGGGCGTCAAATAGGTCAATTTCATTTTTTCTTATTTTATGTAAATTCTTTTCTATTTTTATTTATTTTAGTTAGCTTTTGGAATTTTTGTAAAATATGGAACAGGTATCAAAAATAGGGTTGCACTTTATACTAGTGCTACAAAAAGTTTGGTCAATTATAAAAATCATTTAATATTTTATTTAAATAATAACTTATTAAATTGGACTAATTAAGCTACCGTTTGAATTGTTTATTATTTTTAATCAAAGTAATAAATTCCCAAAGTTAGTTTAACATGGCCCACAGATTTTTAGTTATTTAAAAAAATTGGTTGCATAATTTTTGGACAAAGTTTTATTTGCCACACTATTTTTATTTTTTAGTTTATATCATCAAAGGGGTATTTTGAATTTGAGTTGATACAAGATGATCATGGGATGATTAGCATTAGTAATCATGATTACTGTTGGTGATTACTGTAGCGTGACACCCGGGGTGTTACAGAACGCGCTCCAACAGGTAGGAAGGTAAATTCTGTCGAGGAAATTACCTCCCTCAATGAAAAAGTTGACTTAATTATGTCTCTATTTACAAAGCAACCCTCTATTGATCCTCATGATGTTCCTTTAAATTCTTTGGTTGCCCAAGAACAAGTAGATGTGAACTTTATTGCTAGAAACAACTTCAACAACAATGCTTATAGGGGAAATTTTGCTAGCAATCCTAGACAGTTTCCATCCAACTATGGGAACAACAACTCCTACCCTAGCAACAAGAACCCCTCCTCTGAATTAGAAAGCATGCTTAGAGACTTTATCACTACCCAAAAAGCCTTCAACAAAAATGTAGAAGAGAAATTAGCTAAAATAGATAATCTCTCTTTGAAGGTAGAAAGCTTAGCCCTTGATATTGAGATGCTTAAAATTAGAACCTCTCCTCTTGAGGAGAATAAGGCCACTCCTATTAATGCTATCCAGTTACAAATCAATGAAAATATTAGGATGTTGGCTAAACTTAAAGAAAGATGGGCTAGAGAAAAAGAGGAAGAGGATAGAATTAAGAGCCTTCCTACACACCACATAGTTGCTACTATCCAAATTGTTGAGGACACTCAAACTATTAGCACCCAATGCACTCCTAGTCCCGTTGGACCTATTAATGGCGATGCTAATACCTCAACCATAGAAAAAGAAACTCCTATGAACATAGAGGGTTTCAAACAAGTGAGCCTAGATGACACTACTACCACCTTTGATAGCAGTGATATTGATTTTGATAGTTGTACCCTCTCAGAAGTTATTAGCTTGCTACACAAAATGTCTGGAGACCCCCACACTAGCACACTTAATCTTGCCTTCATGGAGCATATCACAAATGCTCTCATCAAAGCTAGGGAGGAGAATCTTAGAGTAGAAGCCTCCATACCTAGGAAGCTAGATGATGGTTGGGACCCTGTGAACAAAATTAAATTGAATAACTTCTCTTGCTATGCTTTATGTGATGTTGGAGCTAGTACCTCCGTTATGCCCAAAAGAATATTTGATATGTTTGAATTGAAGCCTTTTGAGCCTTGTGCTTTTGGTGTTCGTCTTGTTGATTCTTCCGTAAAGAAACATTTGGGCAAGATCGACGATGTTCTTATCATTGTCAATGACAACTATGTTCCCGTCGATTTTATTGTTATGGATATAGAGTGTGAACCTTTATGTCCAATTATTTTGGGACGTCCTTTTCTTCGCACCGTTGGTGCGGTTATTGACATGAAAGAGGGCAATATTAAATTCCAATTCCCATTCAAAAAGGGGATGGAACACTTTCCTAAAAAGAAAATCAAGTTACCTTTTGAGTCCGTTACATGGGCTAGTTATTCTCTTTCTCTTGATAAAACTTGATTCTTCTTGTTGCATCATGCCTAGCTAATGGCTTTAAAGAAGCGCTTTCGGGAGGCAGCCCGCAACGAATTTCGGTGTTTCTTTCTGCTTTTGTTGTGTCTTGATGATTGTTACTTCTGTAGCAACATCATTGTATCTTTATTTTTCAGCTTTGTGCCAAGTTATAGCCTCTTACGGCAAGGGAACTAAAAGTTGTGACATGCTGTTCAGAAAACAGATTCTGTCCTCGTGACCAGAAACATTCCAGAAAAATCCCAGTTCATCTTTTTGTGCTTAAATTTTTACACAGTATGATCTATAAAATTATGAAACTTCCGTATGTTCTGAGTTTTTTGATTTGAGTTGCAGAAGTGCCCCTAAAAAATTCTTTACTATCTGCTATTCTGTTTTTCACAGATTCTGCCACGTTTTGTCTCTCCTTACTTTTGCAAACCTTAAGCTTGCTTTTTATTTGCAAAAACTTTTTGGCACTCTTGAGAAACAGTAGACCTTCAAGATTATTTTTATATCCAGTGGGGAAAAATTATTTATTAAGGGTACTAACCTCTCTAATCAGCTTATAATGAGTTATGTATGAAGGGAGTTTTCAAGTGTGCGATGGAAGATGATGAAAGAAGATCCAGGAGTGTCAAGCGCTCAAGCTTGGGGATGCCCCCATGCATCCCCAATACATATTCAAGGAGACTCAAGCGTCTAAGCTTGGGGATGCCCCCGTGCATCCCCTTTTCCATCAACAATCATCAGTTCGTCCTTCGTCTCACTATATTTTTATCACTTCATGCGTTATGTGCTATGCTTGGAGCGTCTCGCTCTTAGCTTTTGTTTTTAGTTTTCTTTAGCTTTGCTTGCTGTTCATAACAAGTTAGATCATTTCTTACTTTGTGTGGGAGAGAAACACGCTCCACTTTCAAAATTTAGAACACATCATAGGATTTTTCCTGCCTATCTTTTTGCTGTTGTGTGTTCTTTATCTTTTCATAGCTACTTCCTTGTTTAGTTTTAGTCTTAGTTTGTCTTTAGCAAGAGCCTTGGCTTTTTTTTAGTTTTTTGCTGCAACTCTTTTTAGTTTTCATGTTTATCTTGTTAAGAGAGTTGGTTGTTGCACTGAGTTGTGTCTTGTCTTGAAAGTAGGTAATTGAGGTTGCTATTTAATTTTAGTAGTAGCTTGTAATAGTTTTGAGGTATTGATGTGAGTAATGTTTGAACTTTTGGTGTCAAGAGCTCTAGCCTATTAGTGATAGGTGTCGTATTTTGGGCAATCCGTGTGTATTTTCAAAACCTATAAAACTAGTTGAGAACTCTAGCTACTAGATGGATCACTACTCTTCTGAGGGGTCGAATATCAGAGAACACTCACGTACCATGAGTCGAGGATGCGCAAGGATAACCAAATCCCCATACACTCCTCCTCGGGGTACTTGTCTCTTTGTGAACCTCCTTACTAGATTGAGAGTTACCGATAATAAGTGCATGAGTTATTCGGACTAATGTAAGTATTGAAAGTTGACACTTCCACCTTCCCATATATTGCTAGCCTCTCCTGTGCCGTGCATTGCCTTCTTCTCACTCCGAGAGTTGGTGTCCACCTTCTCCGGTACATCCAAACCCTTGGCATGATACGCTCTATCATCATAAGCCTCCTTATATCTTTCCTCAAAACAGCCACTATACCTACCTATCAAGGCATTTCCATAGCCTTTCTGAGTTACATTGTCATGCAACTTCCATCTCTTCAAGACTTGATCTTCATGTCATACATGTTCTTGCTACACTGTCAGCGACATACATTGCATACTTCATGATAGTTACATCTTCTTTATGTTTTGAGTACCTTGTAAAGTGGGAAAGATTTCCTTTACCTTCTTGTAAAATAGAGTGTTGCCCTTAAGTGAGGAAAAGATCCCAAAGTGGACACAATAAAAGATCCCAAAGAGGACAAATGAGAGTTAAATAGAAAGAGCCATTGAGGCCACCAAAAAAATACAAAAAAATAGAAAAAAGAGAAAACGAAATAAAAAGATAGAAAGGGGAAACACTACTATCCTTTTGAGAGATCCACACTAGTACTCCCTTTATATCCTTGTACTCCATAGCGATGATCGTTATGCATATAGCTATGTGGGGACCTTCACACTATAGAACTTGGCTTGCATATTCCAAGGATGAGCCTCCTCAAACGAGCTCTAGGTCTTCATGAGCAAGCAAGTTAGATGCACCCCCACTAGTTCCATTGGAGAGCTTCTTAGCTCGTATGTGCATCTGTTGCATGGCAATCCCAACTCCTCACATCATATCTATCATTTGGCATCTCTTGCCTATGATTGTCCTCATTGATGTGAGCCTTTCTCTTCCTTTTTGTCTTCCTCCTCCACCATATTTCTCTCCTTGCCATCCTAAGTGTCAACTCTCGTGCTTACGCTCATCCATTGCATGAGTGCTCGAAATATCGAAAAGGAGTGGATCAGATTGACTTGTACCTGGCTAGTGGTCTGGGGACGAGTCAAGATAAGATTCCAAAGAAGACCAAGTGTGAAACTTTATTAGATTGAGTTCTCAACACAAAAATATATTTTCTCGTATTCCCTATCCCCCTTCTTGCACGCAAACACCATTTGGAGACATTCGAGTCACGGACAGCGAGAGCTCTTGCACCTAATGTTCTTTTGTTACTTGTTTCAATGCTAATATATACTCTTGCATGATATGACTTGAATTGAATCTCTAACCTTGATTGCTTTACTTTTCAAAGTTCTTATATGGTTGCTAGCATGTCACCACGGAAATTATGTTGTTATCATTTACCTACTCGAGGACGAGCAGGAATTAAGCTTGGGGATGTTGATACGTCCAAAACGTATCTATAATTTCTGCTTGCTCCATGCATGTTTTGTGTGATACTGCTATGATCTAGATACACTTTCATATACTTTTGATCATATTTGGACTAAACTATTAACTCAGTGCACCCCAGTGCCAGTTCCTGTTTTCTGCTGTTTTTCTATTTCAGTTTTCCCCCATATAAAAAGTGCCAGAAAAATTCGGGAAAATTCAGATAAAAAATCAGCGTGGAGGAAGCTTCGCGAAGAGCCCGGGAGGGGCCAGAGGGGAGCCAGGGGGCCCAGGCGGCCACCCGGCGCGGCCCCACCCCTGGCCGCGCCAGGGGGGCGCCTGGGGCCCCTGGGCCACCTCTGGCGCCCCCCCTTCGCCTATTTATTCTCCGTCACGGGAAAACTCCAGAAGAGGAACCCTATTCCGCGAACTCGCCTCTGTTCCGCCGCCGTCGCGCTTCCGAAGATCGGGAGCACCAGAAGACCTCTTCCCGGCACCCGGCCGGAGGGAGGATTGACCTCCGGGAGTCTCCTCTCCACCATGGATGCTCCCCGGATGTCTCGTGAGTAGTTTTCCTTGGACCATGGGTCCGTGATCAGTAGCTATGTGATGTTCTCCTCCCCTCTTTGATCTTCATTGTTTAGACCTCGTGAGCTTCCCTACATGATCGAGTCACCTTTGTAATATTTCTGCTATTGCTATGTTGAGTTTGATAGGATCTGATGGATTATGAGTTTATGTTCAGATTGTGATAGCATAATATATTTGGTTTTTATCTCTTATATTTTTGTTCCTAAGTAATTCTTGCATGTTCTCCGTTGCTGTTTATTGCTTTGGCCAAGTAGTAGGTAGTGACTTCGAGAGGGAACGTTGTGCTAGATTGTGGGTTCATGCCCCCCGATGACACGCTTGAGTGACAGAAACATGAGTCTAGGGGATGTGTTGTTGCCACAAGGGGGAAAACAACGGTGATTGTGACCGCGGTCACAAGGATTGTTTACTTTACGCAGAGTTCTTTTTAATGCAGTTGTCTGTTGCTTTGGGTTTACACTTTGGGTGGGGCACGCAACTTAATACCAGCGAGATGTTCTGGATAGATATCTCAAGGTGGATGATTAGTAGTAGATGCAGATGGATTTCGGTCTACTTATCTTGGCGTACTGCCTGTGCTTTTGAACCTCGTCCTTTCTTTTGTAGCATAGTTAGCATTGCGATGCGTTCATAATCCTCTCAATTGCCTTTCTGTAATTTGTTTACCTCGCATAGCAATTTTATCGTCTTTTGGGAGAGAGACATCACTAGAGAACATCACGTATCCCGGTACATATCTTCATTATTGTTTCCACGCTATATTTACCTTACTGCTTTTACTTGCTATCATTATCCCTTGCATTTTATCCTTGTGAACAACAAGACCGTAGAGATTGACAACCTCTCTGAAATTCGTTGGGAACAAAGTTATCTGTGTCTGTGTGCAGGTCCGCGTCAGTTGCGCCGCTGACACCTACTTATCATCTCTGGAGTCCTACTGGAGACAAACCTTGGTATCTTCACCGAGGGAAAACTGCTGCTGCACTACATCTCAACCTTCCACTTGGGGTAACCAACGAAGGGGTGAGAAGCCATCACTTATCAGTTGAGACTGCCCAAAGAGCTATCCGATGTGCACAACGTCTTCCATGTCTCGCAGCTCCGGAAGTGTCTGGAGGTGCCGGACAAGCCTGATGTTTTCAAAAACATCGATCACCGCACGGTGGATATCAACCAGGTTCTCACATACCGCGAGACACCCCTTCGTATCCTGGAAGAAGCCACTCGAGTCACCCGTAAGCGCGCGATCAAGTTCCGCAAGGTCCAGTGGACAAACCACACCGAGGAGGAAGCCACCTGGGAACGGGAGGACTACATCAAGCGCGAGTTCCCGCATCTCTTCACTACCTCGTGAATCTCGGGGACGAGATTCTTTTTAAGGGGGGAAGGTGTCGGGGGGATTACTCATAGCTAAGACCTGGCCAGAAGATAGCACCCAAAAGGAAGACTCAGCCAGAAGACAGGTCCTGAAGACTAGAGTCGGCTGACATGAGTCACCTCCATGAGTCGGCTGACATGAGTCACCTCCATAAGTCGGCTGGCATGAGTTACCTCCATGAGTTGGCTGACATGAGTCACCTCCATGAGTCGGCCTGATGGGGACTCTCCTCTACAGGAGTCGGCCAAACAGGGGACTTTCCTCTACAGCAGTCGGCCAGACAGGGGACTCTCCTCTACAGGAGTCGGCCAGACAGGGGACTCTCCTCCACAGGAGTCAGCCGGACGAAGGAATCAATATGGAGTCCACCTAACTTGGAAGATACGAAAAGCTACAAGACTTAGAGTAGGACTCGGAATTATATTCGACTTGTAATACAAGATGAGACTAGTTTGTATCAGAATAGGACTCTACATGTAAGCCTCCCCCTTCCACCTATATAAGGAAGGGTAAGGCGCCCATAGAGGCTAAGTTCCGCCAAAGTAGGCTCTCGATATGAGAGTAGGCTTCCGCCAAAGTAGGCTCTCGAGATGAGAGTAGGCTCTCGGTATGAGAGTAGGCTTTCGCCACCAGAGTAGGCTTTCGCCACTAGAGTAGGCTTTTGCCATGAAAGTAGGCTTTCGCTTGAATACAACTGTAAGAGAGTCGGCGACATGCCGGCGACTCCCCGTGAGCAAAGGAATAATACCTGGCCACAAACAGCATGTAGGGTCTTTACCGGACGATGTTTCCCGGGGCCTGAAGCTGTATAAAATCGCGTTTCTCTTCCTCTGTGATGTTTCTTCCTCCTCGTACACTCGTAGCAAAGGCCCCATAATCAAGTACGACTCTACGGACATCTGCCGTGACTTTCCCACGACAGTTGGCGCCCACCGTGGGGCCTACGCACAAGGGTGTTGTCATCTTGGAAGAAACCCTCACAGGGATCGAGAAACTCATGATCGTCCGGACGAAGAAGAACCGGCACGAACGAATCTAAATCAACAAATCGACGGTCCGCCGACTCTGGCAGGACTCAATCCGACTTGAGTGCCTTGCAACCTCGGTTTCTTCAACATCTGCATCAAGATCAACATCAAGCTCATGGAGAAAACAAGAAAAAATCCAAGCGTGCGACTCGAAACTCGACTTCAACATTGACCCTCACGCACAGCCTGCAGGATAAGAACGTCTGTGTTGAAGAGTCAACAAAATTCCGACTCTCCGAAGAGAAGAGTCAACAAAATTCCGACTCTCCGAAGAGAAGAGTCTACAAAATTCCGACTCTCCGAAGAGAAGAGTCAAAAAAATTCCGACTCTCCGATGAGAAGAGTCTACAAAATTCCGACTCTCCGAAGAGAAGAGTCTACAAAATTCTGACTCTCCGAAGAGAAGAGTCTACAAAATTCCGACTCTCCGAAGAGAAGAGTCTATAAAATTCCGACTCACCAAAGAGATGAGTCTACGGAAAAATTCTGACTCACCAAATTAGATGAGTCCATGTCCGACTCCCGCACTACAACGCGTTTTCTGATCTACGCGAGATATTCGGCTCAACTTAAAGACCGGTCCGCACTTCGGACATTGGACAAATACCCTTTGAGCAAGTCATCAGACACATATGCGTCGGCTTACAACCGCTTGGCTCTCGCTATTGCCGGCTTGACATATTGGCCGAACTATCAACCTCTGACTCCGACGAAGCTCAGCCACAACCTCACCACGGTTGCCTTCCATTTTTTTCCGGGTTTTCTCTGCATCATCAGATCAATGCTTGTTATTTATCAAGCCAGATACATGGAGTCCCCAGCCGACTCCACGAGTCGACTCAAGACTCGGGGGCTACGCCTCCTATAGGATCCATCGGAGATTGAGATATATTATGTTTCAACGACGGATCATAATTGACCATCACAAATTTTGGTCCATTGATTTCGATGGTAAAATCCCGGCTCAGATTCCGGTTCATTGGAAAAATTCCAGCTCTTTCATTGAGTTCCGGATCATCGGAAATTATGGCTTCTTTACCGATCCAGAATCATTACAAATTACCGGCTTCACAAGAAATCTTGGGAAAGTTCAGGGGGCTTGATGACACTCATCAACCTTTAACTGAGAAAACCCGGCACGTATGTGTAATTAAGTGTATATAGCTTATTTCAGGGAAATCTTGGGGCTCGACTATACTCATCGAGTCTTAACTAAGAAAACTCGGCATATACATGTGGCACTCCACGCCTTATAACTTCCTGTATGTTTGATGCTCATACGATCTAAATACGTGAAACCCGGCTAAACATTCTCAAGAAGAAGTTTTAAAGCAAACGGAAAAACGATGATCAATGTGAGACGGCATACAGAGGAGTTCCGACTCATGGATAACACAAAAAAATTCTCAAAAAAGAGAAGATGAGGAAAAGATGAATCCAGAGCCGACTTCTATATGAGCAACCCATAAATTCACCTTTTTGCATACATCATTATAAGCATGTTTTTCTTTATACACAGAAGTAAAAGTCTCTATGTGATTCGGCAATGTGTCAACACGCACGTGCCGACTCATGGGGACTACAACTTGAAAAATTCCTGTGTGAATCGGCAATGTGCCAACATGCACATGCCGACTCATGGGGACTATACCTTCTGCATTGCATCTTCTGCATTCTTAAGTCGACTTCGGTCGCAATGGCTATCGCCATATATATAAGTTGACCTCAGTCGCAACGGCTCTTGCCATATATAAAGTCGACCTCGGTCGCAACGGCTCTCGCCATATATAAAGTCGACCTCGGTCGCAACGTCTATCGCCATATATAAAGTCGACTTCGGTCGCAATGGCTATCGACATATATAAAGTCGACCTCGGTCGCAACGGCTATCGCCATATATAAAGTCGACTTCGGTCGCAACGGCTATCGCCATATATAAAGTCGACCTCAATCGCAATGGCTATCGCCATATATATAAAGTTGACCTCGGTCGCAACGGCTATCGTCATATATATAAAGTCGACTTCGGTCGCAACGGCTATCGCCATATATAAAGTACACTTCGGTCGCTATCGCCATATATAAAGTCGACCTCGGTCGCAACGGCTTTCGCCGTATATAAAGTCGACCTCGGTCGCAACGGCTATCGCCATATATAAAGTCGACCTCGTTCGCAACGGCTATCGCCATATATAAAGTCGACCTCGGTCGCAACGGCTATCGCCATATATAAAGTCGACTTCGGTCGCAACGGCTATCTCCATATATAAAGTCGATCTCGGTCGCACTGGCTCTCGCCATATATATATCGACATTCGTCGCACTGGCTCTTTCCATATAAAATATATAAGTCGACTTTTGTCGCATCGGCTCTCGCCACATTCAGATGCTCATGCCGACTTAAGAGTTGGCACACATTATTCCGGGTTGCTGAAACAAACATATTCCAGCACTCGAAGGGCCACTCTATTTAGAAGCTAGGAGCACAACCCATCATATCATATCTATCGATTTCAACAATTCATCGGTTTTTATCAGCAAGCAAAAATCTTTTGGCTTCAACAAACATTGCCGGTATAATACTTGCCAACTTCAGAGAACAAGCAAGAAATCGTAAGTCCCAGGTTGCTGCAGGCAAGACAACCCGGCACTTGGGGGCTACATTACTTTGAAACAAATTTCACAAGTACAATTCCCAGGTTGCTGCAAGAAAGACAACCCGGCACTTGGGGGCTACACTAGCAAGGATATTTTATATAAAAAAAACTCCAAGTCATCACGAGATGATAAACTCGGAGCTTGGGTGCTACAAGTGATATGGACATAAAATTGCCCGTAGATTTTTTCCCGAGTCCTTTTGACAAGGCACAGAAGAGCAAAAAGCAACATTGAACCCAAACATGGAAGAGTTCAAAATTGAATCATATCGGGTTAATTGACATGAATCGGTGGAGAAAGTCGGCTTAATGGTTTGGCCTCCAGACCCGGTCTTTATCCTAACTATTCATTATACTGGAAGTTTACAATGGACGCGCACCCAGCATTCTCTTCTATGACAATCTCATTGCCATGAAAAGGCAGAGGAAAAATGAAGCCGACGCCAAGATTGCGTCCAAGCTAAACTTGGGGGCTACTGTCGGGGGGGGGGGGGGGGTTACTCATAGCTAAGACCCGTCCAGAAGATAGCACCCAAAAGGAGGAATCAGCCAGAAGACAGGTCCCGAAGACTAGAGTCGGCTGACATGAGTCACCTCCATGAGTCGGTTGACATGAGTCACCTCCATGAGTCGGATGACATGAATCACCTCCATAAGTCGGCTGGCATGAGTCACCTCCATGAGTTGGCTGACATGAGTCACCTCCATGAGTCGGCCTGATGGGGACTCTCCTCTACAGGAGTCGGCCAGACAGGGGACTCTCCTCTAAAGGAGTCGGCCAAACAGGGGACTCTCCTCCACATGAGTCAGCTGGACGAAGGAATCAATATGGAGTCCACCTAACTTGCAAGATACGAAAAGCTACAAGACTTAGAGTAGGACTCGGATTGATATCTGACTTGTAATACAAGATGAGACTAGTTTGTATCAGAATAGGACTCTACATGTAAGCCTCTCCCTTCCACCTATATAAGGAGGGGTAGGGCACCCATAGAGGCTAAGTTCCGCCAAAGTAGGCTCTCGATATGAAAGTAGGCTTCCGCCAAAGTAGGCTCTTGAGATGAGAGTAGGCTCTCGATATGAGAGTAGGCTTTCGCCACCAGAGTAGGCTTTCGCCATGAGAGTAGGCTTTCGCCACCAGAGTAGGCTTTCGCCATGAAAGTAGGCTTTCGCCTGAATACAACTGTAAGAGAGTCGGTGACATGTTGGCGACTCCCCGTGAGCAAGGGAATAAGACCTGGCCACAAACAGCATGTAGAGTCTTTACCGGACGATGTTTCCCGGGGCTTGAAGCTGTATAAAATCGTGTTTCTCTTTCTCTGTGATGTTTCTTCTTCTTCGTACACTCGTAGCAAAGGCCCCATAATCAAGTCCGACTCTACGGACATCTGCCATGACTTTCCCACGAAAGAAGGTCTGTCACATCCCAAGTTTTTCTCTTCTGTTAACTTAGGTAGCCAAAAATGAGAGCCAACAAAAACCTTGCATGAAATGTTATGTTGTTTGTTTCAATGCTTGAAATTGTGTGAGTCCTTCTTGTAGTAGTGATCTTGAAGATTGATGGCATGTGCTTAGGAGAGTTAGTAGTTGGGCAAGATCATTTCTTCCCCACATAACTACATCATCTTAAGATGATCACATCCACACAAACATGATCAAGCATAGTAGTAACCCAACCCTACTTTCTTTAGCTCCTTTTCTTTTTAACTTGCATTTCCTTTTAGTTTCTTGTGTTTCTATTTGTGAGGAAAATATATGAGGATTATAAAACTTTATATTTTATATGTATTATTTGTATATTAAAAATGATAATAATGTGTGAATTAATCAATCACCACAAATCCCTTAAGCCTTAACCTTTTGCTAGTTAGGAATAAAGGAAACAATTATCAATTAAATCACTTAACTACATAAAATCATAATAAGGTGTATGCATGACCCTCATAACTAAAAAAATGTGTATATTAATAATTTCTCCAACAAAAAAATCCTTGGGTGCTTTTTATGTGTTAACTCAGAATTCCTTTTTGAAGTTAATAAAAAAATTAATAATTAGAGTTAAAAAAAATGGAAACTAGCCTAACTACCCCCCCCCCTAATCTCTCTCCCTCTAACCTCCCTCTCTCCACGGTTCTCTCTCACATTCTCTCCCTCACGACTCATCTCTCTCTCTCTCGTTTCTCATCCTCTCTCGCGACCTCTCTCTCTCTCTCTCTCGAGCCCCCTCCTGTCAGTCTCCCTACCACTCTCACCCAACGAGCGGCTAGCCCAAGGATTGCTAACGTGGCCTGACATAGCGAGTATACCCCCCAACCCCGTTCTGCGATGTGGCCGGCGATGCCCACGTCGGAACCGACCCACCTGCGCTCCTCTCACAAGCTCGCCCGCTGCCCACCTCGACCAACCAGCACCGAAGCCACGGATCGCCCCCGTGGCGTCCGGACCGTTGGTGGTCTCTCCTGCCCAGGCCGCCCCACTCGCCTTTAAAAGGGAGCACCAGCGCCCCTTCTTGCCACTCACCCCACTCCACACCTCCACCAGCGCCCAGCGCCCAACGCCCCTCCCCACAACCTCCACTGCATCGCCACCATGGCCTAGTTCGGAGGAGAATAAGAAGAGAAGAGAAGAAGGAAGGAAAAGGAGGAGGAGCGGGGAGGTAGAAGAAGAAGGAGAGGGGGGGAGGCCGGCGAGCCGCTCCCCTCCGCCGCTCGCGAAGCCGTCACCGCCCGACGAGGTCGCGCCTGGGAGGAGCCACGCCGGCGTCCGCTTCCCCGAGCCGAAGCTCCGCTCCACCCCGACCGCGCCTGCCACGGGCCGTCGTTCGCCTACCCCGACCCCAAAAACTGAACCCCGCCGCCAACCCGCGCCCCCGACGCCGCTCGCCACCGAAAACCGCCGCCGGCATCCTTTGGGGTAAGCTCCTCACCCTCCCTGGCCGCCATGAATGCCTAGGCCGTGCGTGCATGGAGCAGAGGAAGAAGACGGCCCAGAGCCGTCCGATCTCCCCAGATCCAACGGCCCTGGGTGCTTCATACCCTTCGTTCAGTTAAAAAAACTGCGCCCAGTGCAGGCCCGGCCCGCAGAAATAAAATGCCCCTAGGCGAGACTTGGAACTAGGCCGGGCCGTTTCTTTTCTTCCCAGTTTAATTAAATTGCAAGTACTAAAATATTTGTTTAAAAATCATTAGGAGTCAGAAAAATGTGCCGTAAATTTTGTTTTGCTGCTAGGATTATTCCCTATTTTTCTGCTTAGTTAGTTTTATTATTTGCAGAATTATTATAGTGGTAATTTTATTATTATTAATGTTGCTTTACTTATTGCTTAAACAATAATGTTAAACTTTCTAATAATAATTTAATTAATAATAAATTTATTAGTAATATCTCTGTTTAGTACCTAATGATTGCATAGTTTAATAATAAAAATAAAAATTAAGATAAAATAATAATAAAATAAAAATAAATAGAATACTTCATCTATAGTGTACACATTAATGCTTAGTATACATTTAGTTAAATTTTTAATAATGAAATAATTTAGATGTAAACAACTATAATAATAATTCTAACCAGTAGCTACTTATTATATTTATTAGATAGTTGGTAGATATTTAAATATCAAGTTATTTATATAAGAAAATTGTGTAACCAGATTAATTACACTAGCCCAACCCACTATAGAAAGTTAAACCCTGAGAAAATTATTAAACTGGGCCAGTGCCGAGCATCTTATCTTTATTTGTAATGTGCCGAACTGTTATATTATTAGAAAAATAAATACTCATCAGAAAAATATGAAATAAAAAAAATTGATCCACTGTTTATGCTTTATTTTTCTGTATGAGTGGAATTGTTAATTGCTTAAATAAAATTCAGGACCATGTTATTAATATTGCTAGTATTTCATTCTTATGTTATTTTAGTTTATTTTCTGTTAACAAATTAAATATGTTAACATTTTATTATGATTGTCACTGGACAATAGCTAATTATTGTATTGTTATTTAATTAAATTTATTAAGTAAAAACATGACCTAAGGCCATAAAAATAAGAATAAAAAGTTATGTAAACTCCTATGTAATGTGTTGCTTTGATTGCGTGCTAGTGATGGTTATGCTTGTTGAATGCTTGCTTTGAATGATGTGATGGTAATTGTGTGCTATTTTCCGCAACGTGTAGACGAGACGCTTGACGTTGCAGGTGAAGACTCCTTCCAAGCCGAAGAAACCGTACCAGGAGACATCGCCGATGAAGGCAAGCCATCTTCAAAAACTTAAACCCTTGTCCTACATTTTTTTACTTTCTTTGTACCATATTATATATCATGCTATTGTTATATCATTTTGGGGATGGGATTGTATTAGTTTATTTGGTGAAACACCACATACCTTGTAAGTCTACCTATTTGGGAGAAAGAAATTAGACACCGATGATCTTGATCCCTAGCCTTGCTAAAAGACTAATGACAACATAATAATTTGATTAAGCTTGCTCCACCCTAATGAAATGGCATACATCCAAGAAGATGTGATGGCCAAGATTGTGGTTGTTGGAAACATCGTTGGACATATTCAAAGTCTGGAGGGACTCTCTATAAGTGCCGCTGAAACCTAGTCTTACAGTACAACCACAATACTCTGGTATGGGACAGGGCTAGTTGGAAACTTGTTTATCTTAGTACAGGGGTCTTATAACTACACATGGATGTTTGATTCCACGAATCTGATAACCCTCGAAGTCGAGTGGTGAAATTCGCTAGGCTTGGCGTCAGAGGGAACCTTGGTGCTCTTCGACTACGGTGCAGGATTGGGTCCAAGAGGAGCATGACCTGACACGCGGACAGTCCATGTACTACGCAAGGGGTAGATTCACCTGTACTAGGATAGAGAAGGGGAAGACTATGGTCGATTATCTGAAAACCGCGTACTGAGGAATGACGAACCGTGGGGACTCACGGCGGATGTATCGAATGTTGTAGGTAAAGTGTACAACCTCTGCAGAGTGAAAACTATTCGAGTAGCCGGAGTCCACGGTCATGGACAGCTAGTGAGGCCACACTTTGTGGGGAATAGACGAGAAATTCTAGTACTGATACTATGGTTCACGACGATGATCTTGGTATGAAAAGGGTTGGACATGATTAAAAAAAATATTTTTGGGATTAAAATTTGCTAAGAGTAAAATGTTACCAACTTAACTAATATTGAGTAGTTAGGTGTCACCCATGTTAAACCCCACCATATAGTCATCCCATTATTTTCGCATACAAAAATAGTGTTCATTTGTTTAGGTGGTTTGTGAGTACTTTGTATGTACTCACGGCTTTGTCCCTGGTTATTCAATCGGTCAGGCTTGGAGGAGCAGGTATTTGACGATGACGCGACTGACGAGTACTAGGATGTGATATGCTTTGAGCTTTGCCTGTGGATTTTGATGCTGCTATCTATCTTGCTTTTTCTTATTCTGCTGCCATTTGAGCCCGATGAGGCCGTGTAAGACTATGTTGATGTATGACTTTGTATTCGGTACTGTATGAACTTGTGACTGTGATATCCATTGTCGAGTTGTGCATCATGCGACACTGATCATGGGAGCATGAAGGTATGCACAGCTGGCCGCTTCGGACATATAGTTCGGGGTGCCCACAAACTGCAATAACAAACTTTGCGTAAGGTAAAAAATCCTTGCAGCCGCGGTTACAAGCACCATTTTTTTCTCCCTGGTGGCAACAGCACATCCCCTAGTCTCATGTCTCTGTCACTCAAGCTAGACATCGGGGGGCATGAACCCACAATCAATCATAGACGCTCCCTCTTGGAGTTACTATCTACTACTTGTCCAAAGCAATAAAAATCGACGGAGAATATGCAAGAATTACTCAAGAACAAAATATAAAAGGTGAACCAAATAAATAACTCATCAATATCTGAACATAATCTCATAATCCATCGGATCCCAGCAAACTCAGCATAGCAACAGCAGAAAGAATTAAATAGATGCCTTGATCATGTAGGGAAGCTCATAAGGGCTAAGAATTGAAGCACAAGATTGGAGACAAGAAATCACATAGCTACTGGTCACCATGGTCCAAGGGGGACTACTCACGGCACATCCGGGAAGCGCTCATGGTGGTAGAGAAGATCCTGAAGGTCAATCCTCCCTCCGTCAGGGTGCCGGGAATAGGTCTTCTGGTGCTCCCGATATTGGAAGCGCGGCGGCAGCGTAACAGAGGTGAAAATTGCTATGTAGGGCTCTCTGCGAGGGTTTCGGAACGAGGGGTAAAAATAGGCCGAAGGGCGGCACCAGGGGGTGGTCTTTCCTCCTAGGCTCCCTCCTGGCGCGGCCATGAGTGGGGCCGCGCCCCCTGGACGCTTGGGAGGGGGGTGGCCCCCCTCTAGCGGTGATCCGGAAGCTTCTGTCCTGCTGATTTCTTATCTGATTTTTTTGGAATTTTTGGAGCTCTATAAATATGGGTAAAAACCTGCAACTTATAGACATCAGCAGACAAAAACTGGCACTGGGTGCACTGAGTTAGTAGGTTAGTCCAAATATGTGTAAAAATATATGAGTGTAACAAAACACATAGCAATGTCACTTAAAAGAGCATGGAACAAGCAGAAATTATAGATACGTTTGGGACGTATCAACATCCCCAAGCTTAATTCTTGCTCATCCTCGAGTAGGTAAATGATAACACAGATAATTTCTGTGGTGACATGCTAACGCACATATAAGAACTTCAAAGTAAAGCAAGTAAGATATGCAATTCATGTCAAGATAATAACAAGCAAGAGTCTATATCTAGTATTGAAACTAGCAAATTATGAACATAAAGGTGCAAGAGCTCTCGCTGTCTGTGACTCCAATGTCTCCAAATGGTGTTTGCGTGCAAGAAGTGGGAGGTGGGTTTTAGAACGTAAAATACTATATAGTTTAATTGGGAACTCAATGTACTAAAAATTCACACTTTGTCTCCTTCGGAATCTTATTTTGACTCGTCCCCAGACCACTAGTCTGGCACAAGTCAAAGTGATCCTCTCCCTTTTGACTTTGATCACTCATGCAATGGATGAGCACAAGCAAGATATGTTGGCACATAGGATGGCAAAGAGAAAAATGATGGGGAAGGAAGACAAAAAGGTGTGAAAGGCTCACATTAATGAGGACAATAATAGGGGAGAGAATGTCAAATGATAGATATGATGTGAAGAGTAGGGATTGCCATGCAACGGATGCACATAGATCTAAGGTAAGCTCTCCAATGGAACTAGTGGGGGTGCATCCAACTTGCTTGCTCATGAAGACCTAGAGCTCATTTGAGGAGGATCATCCTTGGAATATGCAAGCC
Organism: Bromus sterilis; assembly: GCA_950022295.1. Taxonomy (NCBI): domain Eukaryota; kingdom Viridiplantae; phylum Streptophyta; class Magnoliopsida; order Poales; family Poaceae; genus Bromus; species Bromus sterilis. Next base: position 241,933,042 of record OX465595.1, on the reverse strand, counting down.
AAGTTCTATAGTGTAAGGATCCCCACAAAGTTATGCATGAATGATATGAATATCTCTATGAGTACAAATATGACAATGTAGTACGAGTGTGGATCTTTCAAAAGGAATAGTAGTGTTTCCCCCTTCTCTCTTTTTATTTCTTTTTCTCTTTTTTATTTTTTTTATTTTTGTGGCCTCATTGGCTTTTTATATTTATCTCTCATTTATCCTCTTTGGAATCTTTTAATTTGTCCTCTTTGGTATGTTTTCCTCACTTAAGGGAAACACTCTATATTTTACAAGAATATAAAGAAGATCTTCACACTTTACAAGAAGTACTCAACACAAAGAAAACTGAAAACTATCATGATGTATGCAAATGTATGCCTCTGATAGTGTAGCAGGATATGCGATGATATTAGCGCGTCATGTAGCAATGATTAGGGCAAAGCCCAACTAGCATGCGGCTCCTCGATCAAGCAAAAGCATGTATTACATGAAGATCAAGTCATGAGATGATGGATGTTGCATGGAAATGTATCTCGGAAAGGCTATGGAAATGCCTTGATAGGTAGGTATGGTGGTTGTTTTGAGGAAGATATAAGGAGGTTTATGATGACAGAGCGTATCATGCCAAGGGTTTGGATGCACCGGAGAAGTATGCACCAATCTCTCAAGATGAGAAAGAGCAATGCACGGTACCGAAGAGGCTAGCAAAATATGGAAGGTGGAAGTGCCAACAATCGAATACTTGCATTAGTACAAAGAACTCATGCACTTATTATCGGTAACTCTCTATCTAATTAGGAGGTTCACAAAGAGATAAGTACCCCGAGGAGGAGTGTATGGGTGTTTCGTTATCCTTGTGCATCCTTGACCCATGGTACGTGAGGTACTCTATATATTACAACCCCTCCAGAGCTTAGCGATCCATCTAGTAGCTAGAGTTCTCAACTAATTTTTTGTAGTTTTAGAAAATAAGCACGGATTGCCAAAAATACGACACCTATCACTAATAGGCTCAAGCTCTTAGCACCAAAAGTCCAAACATTACTCAAACCAATACCTCAAATCTATTGCAAGTTACTACTACACTTATAATAGCAACCTTAATTACCTACTCATGCAACACACACAACTTAGTGCAACAAGCCAACCCTCTAAAAAAGATAAGCATGAAAACTCAAGAGAGTTCCTAAAACATCCTAAATAAAATCTCTTAAAAAGATAAGCATGAAACCAAAGAGCTAAGCATGAAAGCAGTTATGAAAATATAAAGAACACACACAAAAAGAAAGATAAGCATGCAAGCCTATTGTAAGGCCCGATATGCGGTACTGTTCTAGACCTGGGCATTTCCATCTAGATCCGGGGACGAAGCACATATCGGTCCCACCGCGACATATGACACTGCCATATTCCCCGGATTTCCAACATGATATCACAACATTACAGCTACAAGGATACAATATCTCATACAATCGGCATACAACTGCCTTAAATACATTAATTCATTGGGAAGGTACATGTCTGAGTAGAGACTACAATCAAATGTCTAGTGGAAAAGGTAAAACACACCATTCCCTTAACCACACGGGTCCAGGATCTCCGCCTGGATCCACCTAACTAGTCGTCGTCGAGTCTCCACGAAGGCGTCCAGAAGAAGGTTCGTCGAGCTCCTCTGAAGTCCAAGATCGTTTGCATAACGTGCGTAAAAGAGAAAAGAAGGGGTGAGCTATATCAACAAGTCATGTAACTAACTTCTCACGGTAAGATGGGGATAGTGGTGAGGTTGCAGCCGCACTAGCAATATATGAGTGGCTAACGATCTATTTAGAGTAAGATGAGAACAAAGCATTCGATGAGGAATCGCCTCCAACAAGTCTTGCTATTAGCTACTTACGCAAACATAACACCTATCGTATACTTGTCCTCCCCTTCGCATCCTGACGAAGAAGAAGCAGTCAAGGCACACACACATTGATCAAGTTTATTAAGATTATCTCAGTTGTTGTTGTCTATGAACAAGGAGTAGGTCTCAAGTCGTCTATAACCGTGGGCACGTCTTCTCGAAAATATTTAACCCTGCAGGGGTGTACCAACTTCCCATTACAAGGCTCCGCATGTACGCCGAATCTCTCGGTCGGGCCTGTTAAAGACACTCATTGAAGAGTTGATCCGAGATATCCAGACGTCATAATCCCTCTAACTAACAACGAACAAATCCGGGTGGCCCCCGGGGAGTCGACATCCAATCCAAAAGCCGGCCACGCTCTCAGATCGGACTCTTCCGTAAGTCTAAGGTAGAGGTAACTGATCCCCCCACATGTGGGCAGCCCCCTAGCTCACCAGTGTGGACCAACAAGAGAAACCATGGCTCCGCTGGCCCGAGTTGTTTAAAATCTGCTGGGAGGTCACCAGTCACACACACGGTTTCAAATGGTAAATCAGCTTGGGCCACCACTAGAAATGTTTGAAGCTAGGTAGGTAAGAAAAGGGGACCAAATAGCATCCCACATGCGGTTAGGCACGCTCAGTCTTAAAACCAATACCGAGAACTCAGATCCTAGGTGACTCGAATGGAACAAAGAGTCGGGGCGGGATAGCCTAGACCTTCCATCCTTCGTCGACTATAGTCAACATTATAATAAGCATATCATCCACAAAAATATAATAATGTGATAGCCCAATCCAAGGAGTAACAGGAGGTAACAATTGGTAGCATCCTAGCATGCATACTAAACAGTGGCTGGGCGAGCAAAAGTAACATAGCCGAACAAGGTTTGCTGGGATGTGAAGGACATGGTTGTTTGGGTTTATTTGAGAGGCATAAATATGAAGTGGTAGGATCAAGCAATCGTTCTATCCTATACCTAGGCTCAAGTGAGCTAAAAAATTATAAGCATGATATATGCTCCCCCTTACCTGATGAGAAGAAGAAACCGAAGGTGTACTCGATCGCATGCTCGCATTGTCTCCGAGAGTAACCGCGGGAGCACACAAGAAGGAAACAATGGAAAAGGAAATCAATGAGCAAGTATGTATTACTATGAAGCAATCACCAGCAAACAACATCAAGAAGGCAACACGAGACAACGCACGGTATCGTATCTATCGTCGAGAGCGGTTACTAACAGGTTAAGTGGAGTATTCGTCACACACGATGATACCGCACATTTAGAATGGTACAAGTTGTTTAGCTACACAACATGAGAAAGGGTTGTTAACATGGCATATCACACAAGCATGGCAAATCACACAATCCTGGCAAGAGGTGAAGCATAAAGCAAACTATCTATGCTAGTCAATTTAAGTGAGGCAAAATCCTAAACATGGAATTCACTAAGTACCCCGCGACAAATTTAAGAATTCGTTACTGTTCTTTCCTAAAACATATTTTAGGTTGGTTAACACTAGCAAACAATAGAATAAACGCAAAGTACATGAAATTCTAGTCAAGTTACATGTTAATAACATTCCAAACGGAGTTACGGTTAAAAAGATACAAGCATCACAATATACGGGTACATGGTGTTAACATCAGGGAGCATACTTTAGAGCAATGAAACAATTAGCTACTGAATGCAAACATGCACCAAAATGACATGGATTAACAGTAGACATGACAAGGAAGGCATGGCAACAAAGTTTCATGTATATGAGCATCAGGAACAAGTAATTGTAACCCATGCAAAATGCAAGAGTATACTACTGGTCTAGGGACTTAGTGAAAAACAGGGCATGTGAAAGCAAATAGCAGGGTTGCACTTTAGGAGCTTGATAACTATATGAACATCAACCGTATCATGGAAAATAAAAGCATGGCATCAAAGTACACATAACAAGGAGCAAATAAGTACATTGGAGCGAATGCATATGAAGCATGGATCAATAGCTATCTCAAAAAAATAGCTATAATGCATCAAATTAGCAACTTTATATAACCATCAGCACATGTTAACAAGGTCACCACTTTGGAGCAAGATATAAAATATCTACAGCAGGCAAAGATTACAAAGGAATACATCTAACTGAAGTACACATGATGCTTAACACATACAAGAAAGAATCGACAGCATAGGCCTCATGGATGTGACACAATCATCAATCAAACTTTGCATAAAATAATAGCAGCAGCAAACAGTCTGGTGCCCACTTCAACAGTGATTTACATCAACTATATGGCCTCAAATCAAACCACTCACTAAAGAAAAAAGTTACAGCACATCATCAGCAACAAATTTCATTTTGGGCGCAAGTTCATACGGGCTACGGATCACACACAAAACCTACTCGCAAATAGGCAACAGCAGACAGTATTATAGACTTAGAAAAAAATAACGGAGGGTCTAGGGAAAAAAGGAAAAGGGCCTCATGAATGGGCCAAGCCCATCTCGGCAGGGTGGGCGGAGGGTACTGGGTGTCTCCCCTGGCCGAGAGGAGGACGCGGGGTGCCGGCCCACCCAGTGGTCGACGGCGACGGTTGAGCGGCCGCGACAGTTGTCAACGGCGGGCGGCGTGGTGTGGCGGCGCTGGTGAGGGCGGGTGGCGGGGCGGCGTTGGATCAAGACAGATCCTGGCGCGGTGACGGCTGGAAGCAGACCGGAGGGCGAGGTGGGCGACGACCGTCGCAGCGTCGAGCGGCGGCGCGCGGCTCGGGTGCGGCCATGGCGCCATGAGCAGCGGTGACGGCTTCCTGTGATAGAGGGATAGGGAGGAGGTGAGGGAGAGAAGGGCAGAGGGTGCGGAGGTGGAGGAGCGGCTCACCAGGGTGGCGTCCGCGGCGGCTCGTCGTTCTTGCCGGCGGCGGCGACCGGCCGGAGGCGGCGGGATGGCTCGGGCAGCGCGGTGGGCTTCCAGGCCCGGATCGGGGGCCTGGAAGGCTGGTGGTGGGCCCAAACGGCTAGAGGTGGGAGGAGGCCATGGTGGGGCGACGTGGAGCGATCAGGGACCTCCGATCCCAGATCTGACGGCTGGAGATGGTCAGGGCTAGGGTTTCGGTGGATCTAGGGGCTAAAGGGAAAGTTTGGAGGCAGATCTGAGGGGGTGGCTACAATTTTTACATGGGGAAACCCTAGAAGGCTTGGCGAGAGTGGTGGTCTTCATATAGGCTGGCCTGGATGGCAGGTTTACGCAAATGCCCTCGGTCTCTCTCGCGCGCGTCCGGTGATAACGTTTCTGACCGCCGGGAGTCCATACGACCTCCGATTCGGACGAAATCTCACACCACACGCTCAGCACGGTGAGCCTGTCAGTCCTATCTCACTTCGATGATGTTCCGAGAACATTTTTCGGTGCTCAATAAAATAATCCATTTAATTATTTAATGGGGTTTTTCGTTCCGATGGCGATGGTTGGACTTGTGCCAGAAGTTGTGACGGTGCTCGGGTGGAACCCAGTGTCGTAAAGGTCGTGTGCCGTTGGGAAAAAGGTTCGGTCCCGCATCCGATACGAGAAAGAGGGGGATATTCACCGATTAATAAATCGGCGAAGCAAATAATGCAAACAATTCTAGCAATCAACAAAATAAAGCAACGAACAAATTTTTTAATTTGGATGGAAATCTCGGGCTATTACACCTATGTTGTGTTCTAGGGTGGAGTGTGATGAGGACATCCCTACTAATGTTACACCCATACCCTCACCAACTACACATACTGGACCAGTTACTAGAGCACGTGCACGTCAACTAAATTATCAGGTACTTTCGTTTCTTGCGAACCCTTCTATTGTTCATGAACATATGATGCTGCCTAAATTAGATACTTTTGTTTTGCTTATGAATAAAGGACCTAGCATGGACAAGAAGGATGGTCATTGGAGCGGGATCAAGCATGGAGAAGAAGGTGCGCGCGCGGGAGAGAACAATGGAGCTTCCAGTGGGGATTTTCGCACGTTGAAGCCACCATAAGGCATGCATGAAGGCTTGGACGGAATACACGAGATGCCACTTCATTATTTTCGTCCAAGAGCAATTATAGGTGCTGCGTCACCTTAATATTGGGCTGGGCCCATGTAATTTCGAAATACCACATTATAGGCTGTTTTTAGAGTCCGTATGTGTGGGGAAACCGAGTTAGGGTTGTTTTCGGACCCCACCTCCAAGGGGTCACGAAAATCCCCTCTGTTCCCCCATATATACAGCCCTTAGGGCGTCGTTTAGACTTGGGTTTTAATTAGATTTAAGTTAGCCATAGCTGCAACTTCGAGCTCTTCGTTTGTGTCGTCCGACCAGGCCAAGACCGCATTGGAACCCCAACTTCTGTTAATCTTTCATCTTATATTCGCAATATCCAGATTGCAATTCTTAGTTCTTGCTTGTTCTTCGATTGCTTGCAGGAATTGACCTTCGTGGTCAGGTTGATCGTGCATCCGCGGGATCAATAACCTCTCGGAGTTGGTTTAGCGATTGCTAAGGCGCAACGTCTTCGCACGTTCGTAGTCGGGTCGTGAAAGTCTACTCCACCAAAAAATCGATCTCCATCCTCTCATCGAAACATCGGGACACCTTCGCCTCTATCAAGTGGTATCAGATTTCCAGGTTGCTCGGTGAGATTTCCCAGTTTTCGTAGTCTAGATTGGTTCTGTTCTTCATACCTACTAATGTTACACCCATACCCTCACCAACTACACATACTGGACCAGTTACTAGAGCACGTGCACGTCAACTAAATTATCAGGTACTTTCGTTTCTTGCGAACCCTTCTATTGTTCATGAACATATGATGCTGCCTAAATTAGATACTTTTGTTTTGCTTATGAATAAAGGACCTAGCATGGACAAGAAGGATGGTCATTGGAGCGGGATCAAGCATGGAGAAGAAGGTGCGCGCGCGGGAGAGAACAATGGAGCTTCCAGTGGGGATTTTCGCACGTTGAAGCCACCATAAGGCATGCATGAAGGCTTGGACGGAATACACGAGATGCCACTTCATTATTTTCGTCCAAGAGCAATTATAGGTGCTGCGTCACCTTAATATTGGGCTGGGCCCATGTAATTTCGAAATACCACATTATAGGCTGTTTTTAGAGTCCGTATGTGTGGGGAAACCGAGTTAGGGTTGTTTTCGGACCCCACCTCCAAGGGGTCACGAAAATCCCCTCTGTTCCCCCATATATACAGCCCTTAGGGCGTCGTTTAGACTTGGGTTTTAATTAGATTTAAGTTAGCCATAGCTGCAACTTCGAGCTCTTCGTTTGTGTCGTCCGACCAGGCCAAGACCGCATTGGAACCCCAACTTCTGTTAATCTTTCATCTTATATTCGCAATATCCAGATTGCAATTCTTAGTTCTTGCTTGTTCTTCGATTGCTTGCAGGAATTGACCTTCGTGGTCAGGTTGATCGTGCATCCGCGGGATCAATAACCTCTCGGAGTTGGTTTAGCGATTGCTAAGGCGCAACGTCTTCGCACGTTCGTAGTCGGGTCGTGAAAGTCTACTCCACCAAAAAAATCGATCTCCATCCTCTCATCGAAACATCGGGACACCTTCGCCTCTATCAGAGTGGAGCGTGTTTATCTCCCAAACAATGAAGTCTAGGGTCCAACTTGTTATGAACAGGCAGCAAAACTAAAACAAACTAAAAATTAAAGAGCGAGACGCTCCAAGTTTAGAACATAACACATGAAGAGATAAAAATATAGCATGGAAAAGGACGAACTGATGATTGTTGATGGAGAAGGGGATGCATGGGGGCATCCTCAAGCTTAGACGCTTGAGTCTCCTTGGATATTTCTTGAGGTGAATGGGGGCATCCCCAAGCTTGAGCGCTTGACACTCCCGAATCTTCATTCATCATCTTCCGTTGCATATTTGAAAATTCCCTACATACGAAACTCATCATAAGATGATTAGAGTGGTTAGTACCCATAATAAAATATTTTTTATCCAATGGAAATAAAGATTGCCACAAAGTTTTCCCAAAGAAAAAGAAGGCTTAAGATTTGCAAAACGATGAAAGCGCAAAATGTGGCAGAATCTGTGAAATAAAAAATTTCGGGGTACTTCTGCAACTGAAATCAAAAAACTCAGAACAGACGCCTAAAAGATAATTGTATAGAGCATACAGTCAAAAAAATCAGATCAAAAGTATGATCTGGTGATTTATCATGAATTTTTTCGTCAACAGACAGAATCTATTTCTGGACAGCATGTCACAACTTTTGAACTTTCTTGCAATCGGAGGCTAAAACTTGGCACAAAGCTAGAAAATAAAGATACAATGATGTTGCTACAGTAGTAACAAGCATCAAGACCACCAATAATGAAAGTAAAAAACATCTTGGGTTGCCTCCCAATAAGCGCTTTCTTTTATGCCTTTTAGCTAGGCATGATGCAAAAGATCAAGTTTTGTCAACTCCAAAAGAATATCTTGCTCGTGTAACGGACTCATAAGGTAACGTAATTTTATTTTGAGGGAAGTGTTCCATTACCTTTATAAGGGGGAATTGGAATCTAATGGTGCCTTCTTTCATGTCAATGATTTCACCAATGGTTCAAAGAGAAGGACGTCCCAAAATAATTGGACATGAGGGAGCACACTCAATGTCCATTGACAAGAAAATCAACGGGGACAAAGTTATCATTAAAAACAATAATAACACCATCAATCCTCCCTAAAGGTTTCTTTACAGAAGAATCAACAAGATGAACATCAAAAGAACATTGATCAAAAGGGTTCAAATCAAGCATATCATACATTCTTTTGGGTAAAACGGAGGCACTAGCTCCAACATCACATAAAGCAAAGAAAGATAAATTATTCAATTTAATTTTGACCATAGGATGCCAACCATCTTCTAGATTTCTAGGGATAGAAGTCTCTAACTTGAGCTTCTCCCCCCTAGCTTTGATAAGAGCATTGGTAATATGCTTGGTGAAGCAATGTTAAGTGTGCTAGTGTGGGGGTCTTTAGCTATTCTTTGCAAAAAAGTGATAACTTCAGAAAGACTACAATTATCAAAATCAAAATCACTACCATTAATTAAAGTGGTGGTCATGTCATCTAAGCGCATTATTTTGGTAGTCTCTAAGTTCACGGGAACTTTTGTCCTAAACTTGAGGTATTATCATCACCATTAATAGGTCCATTGGGACTAGGGATGTGTTGGGTGCTAAAAGTTTTGAGGTCCTCGACGTGTATAGTAGCAGTACTAGTGTATGTAGGAAGGCTCTTAAACCTATCTTCCTCTTATTTTTATCTAGCCCATCTATCCTTATGTTTGGCTAGCATTCTAATGTTCTCATTAATTTGCACTTGAATAGCATTCATGGGTGTACTTTTCCTTTACTCAAGGGGAGAGGTTCTAATTTTAAGCATCTCTACATCATGAGTTGTATTGTCTACCTCCAAAGAGAGACTATCTAGTTTTTCTAATTTCTCTTCTACACTCTTATCGAAGGATTTTTTGAGAAGTGATAAAGTCCCTAAGCATGCTCTCTAATCCAGAAGCAAAGTTTTTGGTGCTAGGATAAGTGTTGATGTTCCCACAGTTCTTGGATGGGAATGGTCTAGGATTGTTGCTACCAAAATTACTCATATAAGCATTATTATTAAAGTTTTTCCTAGAAATAAAATTAACAACAACTTGTCCGCTTTCTTGAGCAGCCAAAGAATTCAAAGGAACATCATGAGGATCAATAGGAGCTTGATTGGTAAGTAAAGACATGATCATGTCAACCTTTTCATTTAAAGAGGAGATCTCCTCAACAGAGTTTACCTTCCTACCTATTGGAGCTCTCTCGATGTGCCATTGAGAATAGTTTGTCATCATCTCGTACAATAGCTTCGTGCCAACACCAAGTTTAGTTGACATGAAGGTTCCTCCCGCGGCCGAGTCCAACAGACTCCGCGAGGTAAAGTTCAATCCTGCATAGAAAGTCTGGATAACCATCCATGTAGTCAAACCATGTGTAGGGTAATTCTTAACAAGAGATTTCATGTGTTCCCAAGCTTCGGCAACGTGTTCATTATCCAGTTGTTTAAAATTCATAATGTTACTTCTCAACTGGATAATCTTAGCAGGTGGGTAGTACTTCCCAATAAAATCATCCTTGTATTTATCCCAAGAATCTATGCTATTCCTAGGCAAGGATTGAAGCCACACTTTAGCTCCTCCTCTCAAGGAGAAAGGAAAAAGCTTAAGTTTAACAATATCACCATCTACTTCTTTGTACTTTTCCATATCACAAAGCTCAACAAAATTATTTAAGTGCAAAGCATCATCATCTCCAGCACCGGAGAATTGTTCTTTCATAACAAGATTCAGCAAAGCTGGTTTAATTTCATATGAAGGTGCTGAAATGGAAGGTGGAGCAATAGGAGTGTTGATAAAGTCACTGATAAAGGTAAAAGATAGTGCGCAACTCCTCTATCTTGAAGATTGGAGTCCACGGCAACAGCGCCAGAAATATATCTTGATGGTATGAGAGAGTATAATAGATTCTCACCCCTCGTTGGTCACCTCAAGTGGAAGGGTGAGAGTTAGATACCAGAAATTTCCCTCGGTGTAGATACCAAGGTAGTCAAACCAGTAGGACTCCAAGGACGAAAAGTATGTGGTCAAAAGAGCAAGGCGCCATTTGAAGATAATTAATAAATTGACCTTGACCTGCACACGACAAAAATAACTTTTCTCCCGACGAGTTCAGAGAGGTTGTCAATCTGTCGGGCCTTGTTGTTTACAAAGGGTAAAACGCAAGGGTGGAAAATAGTGGTGATGATTGCAACTAAAAAGGAAATAAAGCGTTAAATTGTGGAGGTGTAAACAGTGGTGGAAATATGGACCGGCATCCCATGATGTTCACTAGTGATGTCTCTCTCCCAAAAGACGATAAAATAGCTAAGTTTGGTAAATAAATTACAGCTGGGCAATTGACAGAATAGTAAACGCACCGCAATGCTCACTGCAATGCTAATTATGCTGCAAAGAAAGTTAGAGGCTCAAAAGTAAGCGCAGTACGCCAAGACAAGTAGACCGAAATACATCTGCATCTACACACTAATCATCCACTCGAGATATCTATCCAGAACATATCGCTGGTATTAAGTTGCGAGCCCCACCCAAAGTGTAAACTCAAAGCAACAGACAACTGCAATAACGAACTTTGCGTAAGGTAAACAATCCTTGCAACTGCGGTTACAAGCACCGTTGCTTTCTCCCTGGTGGCAAAAGCACATCCCCTAGTCTCATGTTTCTGTCACTCAAGCTAGACATCGGGTAGCACGAACCCAGAATCAAGCATAGACGCTCCCTCTTGGAGTTACTATCTAGTACTTGGCCAAAGCAATAAAAAGCAATGGAGATCATGCAAGAATTACTCAAGAACAAAATATAAAAGGTGAACCAAATATATAACTCATCACAATCTGAACATAATCTCATAATCCATCGGATCCCAGCAAACTCAGCATAGCAACAGCAGAAAGAATTACATAGATGCCTTGATCATGTAGGGCAGCTCACAAGGGCTAATAATTGAAGCACAAGATTGGAGAGAAGACATCACATAGATACTGGTCATGGACCCATGGTCCAAGGGGGACTACTCACGACACATCCGGGAAGCGCTCATGGTGGTGGAGAAGCTCTCGGAGGTCAATCCTCGGTCTGGAAGGGTGCCGAGAAGAGGTCTTATGGTGCTCCCGATCTTGGAAGCGCGACGGTGGTGTACCAGAGGTGAAAATCGTGATGCGGGGCTCCCTGCGAGGGTTTTCGGAACGAGGGGTAAAAATAGGCTGAAGGGGGGCACCAAGGGGTGGCCCCTCCTCCCAGGCGCCCTCCTGGCGCGACCAGGAATGGGGTCGCACCCCCTGGCCGCCTGGGAGGGGGTGGCCCCCTCTAGCCCTCCTTCGGTGATACGAAAGCTTCCGTCCTGCTGACTTTTTATCTGTTTTTTGTGGAATTTTTGGAGCTTTGTAAATATGGGTAAACACCTGCAACTTATAGACATCAACAGACAGAAACTGGCACTGGGTGCACTGAGTAAGTAGGTTAGTCCAAATATGTGTAAAAAGATATAAAAGTGTAGAAAATACATAACAATGTCACCTAAAAGAGCATGGAACAAGTAGAAATTATAGATACATTTGGGACGTATCAACATCTCATCTCGCATAGAAGGATCTAGATCTTCCTCTTTGTCCACCATTCCCTTAAACAAGAGAAAGCCATCATCTCTGTCCACGGAGGATTTAATCTTGGAAATGGTAGCAGTAGTGGCCAGATCGGCATGCTCGGCTATGCTTCGGGCAACATACGCCTTCTCTTGATCTACGAACTCCTTGAGCCTGAGAGATTTAGCGAAATTTACCGCGGAATGATGAGATGTAGTGTCCTTGAGTTTGCACTTCTTTGCAACACGGGCAGCCGTATGAGCCACCTCCCGGCTCGTGGCCATGTTGCAGGCTATGTTGGCCGCTTTGTTGGTTGCTTCATGCAAGCGAGATTCTTCTGCCACCGCGGTCTTGATGGCGATAGCCCAGACATTGTGATGAGGACATCCCTAATGACAGTCCATCCCCAACTCTTCCTGATGAACAAGCTAATCAAATTAGACTTGGACCTATTACAAGAGCTCGTGCAAAGCTAATAGAACATCATCTGAACCTGCTCTTAATAGAATCTGATGTTGTGCTTAATGAGAATTATATACTGCCTAAGTCTTTGTATGTTTGCATGATCATGTACCATGAAGAAGACGAGAAGCAGAAAGAAAAGATGAGGTTCAGGAACAAGAAGTTGATGCTCCAGGAACCGGATGTCTGATTCCAGTCGGACGTCCAACGGTGTTGACGTGGACGCGAGCAGCCAAGCCATCCATCAAGCAGAAGCTTCAGGAACCGGACGTCCGACGCCTACCGGATGTCCGAACTGCACCGGAAATAGGGTCGCCCGAGGACAGAAGCTTTGGCGTACAAAATATCGGAAGGCCGTCATCGACCGGAATTAGGGTGCATCGGGTACAGAAGGATTCGGCGTTATAATTATCGGAAGTCTGACGCCGACCGGACGTCCGACAGTCCCGACGGACGTCCGATACCCACCGGACGTCCAACACTGCCTGCGCGCAAATTTCAGGGTTGCGGCCCTTGTATCCAACTCTAGACCCCCTAGCTTATAAATACTAAACCCCCAGCGCGTCTTAGGGTTAGATCACGTTTAGATAAAACCTAGTTCTAGAGAATTGCTCCAAGCATTCATCTTGAATCATACATACTTCAATTCGTATCGATCTGAAGTGTTGCTACTGCAAGTTCTATGTGATATGTTGTTCCATTGGGAATTAGTAGATTGAAAATTATGTCTCGTGGTCGACGGCTATGTTGCGCAAGTGTGTGAAGTTGTGAATATCCAAAGGGTAGAGAGCTGTCGCATTGGCAACAGGGATCTAGCGAGGAGAGTTCATCGGCTACATACAAGTTATCTATCATCGCCCTCATATTCACCGTATGATTACTGAGAAGATCGGGTGACCCCATATTATCTTCGTATCAGATTTCCAGTGTTTCCTCGGTAAGACTCCACCAAGTCCATCCTTTTAGTTCGTTTTTGTTTTCGTCCTATCCAGAAAAAGCCATACAAAAATATTAGGGTTTCTAGTTTTGCCATAACTTAGATTGCATTGGAGTCATTGTTTTAGTTTGTTGTTTCATTGTGTTCTTCCCGAAAATTTCTCCGCGGTGCGACATATTGTGGCCTAAAGAGAAAAGTTACTGTAGAAAAATCAAAATTATTGTAGCTGTACTGTAGAAATTTCGAGAAGTGTGGAATAGAGTCAGAAAAATCAAAAAAAAAAGAAAAAGAGAAAAGATTCAAAAAAAGAAGGAATTGTGGTCAAAAAGAGTTATCAAAGAGTGCAAAGAGATATACAAGAGTTAGAAGGTAAATATCAAAGTGGTGATCTTTTGAGAGGCCAGTCTTATTTTTGTCTCCACTATGTGAGTTTTTCCTTGGGTTCGTATCACACGATTAGCACTAGGACTTGACTTCGGTGTAGTTAGCGTGCCATACCTATAGCTCCACCACATATATCCTGCTTTGTCGTGTGTTCACTCTTTCACTCGGGTATTCACTTCATCACATTCATGCACTAGTCCTCCATCCGAACGGGTACGCATTACTATTCACTTTGGAACGGTAAGATTCACCTTTTCTTGTCAGTTTTGAGTGAGTTGTGAGTGTCCACCAAAATATTTTGATTTAGTGCACTAACCTACTAATTATGTCTCAAAGTGGTTTTGATGTGATGCAGAAACAGGCTAAGGATGCTCCAGTGACATGGGAGGCCTATGAGGGGCTTCGTGATCATTTGACGGATATGATCACTAAATCCGCAGATAATGTTGATACTAATATGCAAGCAATCCAAATGAAAGTGGATGGCACGGACGGCACCGTCACCACTATGCAAACACAACTCAATGCTCTCCAAGCAAGTATACAACAGTTGACAACGTCCGTTAATGGGTTGCAAGCCTCCAGTGATCAACGTCAACAGGGCGGCCAGGAAGATGATGGTAGTGTCCATGGTGACAATGACAACCTGAGGGGCTATCAAGGACCGGTTCGCCATCCTCAACTTGGTTATGTGTGCGTCGTCTACCTATTCAGGAAGAAGATGTCTTGAGCAAGACCAAGTTTAACATTCCCAAATTTTAAGGCTCCATGGATGTGGAAGAATACCTCACATGGGAGCTTAAGATGGAGAAATTATGGCATTTGCATGATTATCCTGAGGACAAGAAGATCAAGATTGCTTCCTCCGAGTTTGATGGTAGTTATGCTTTGCCTTGGTGGGAGAGTGTTTTGACCGAGATACAAGAAACAAATGGGCAGCCTATCCGTACATGGCGTGATATGAAGGAAACAATCAAAGCTCGGTTTGTTCCCACTATTACTTGCGGATAGTGTTTGATAAATTGCAACAATTGAAGCAAGGCACTATGTTTGCTGATGCATATTATATGGAGATGGAGATGTTGCTGCAACGTGCACGAGTTCGCGAAGAAGTTGAGATGACTATGCAACGTTTTCTCCATGGGCTGAAATTTAACATCAAGAGTATTGTGCGGCATCATAAATACTATAATATGAATGATCTATTGCATGTTGCAAGGGAGGCTGAATCCCAGCTTGCAGAAGAGGCACAACTGAACTCAAGATACTCACCATCTAGAATGAGCTTCTGTATCATTTGTATCATTGAGCTGCCAGACTGAGCTTCACGGATCTTCTCATGGATAGTGGGCTCTACCAAAAGGTTGGCAAGGTAGCCTGCTGGAACTAGCTCGAGATTGAGCCTGCGAAAGGACTCACACAAATCAGGGTGGATCTTCTGCACCTGGATATTATTGCAATCGGCCTTGCGGCTCAGCGCATCAGCTATGACATTCGCCTTCCCAGGCGTGTACTGAATATCAACTGTGTACTCAGTAATGGTTTCAAGCCATCTTCTTTGCCTCAAATTCATATTTGGTTGAGTGAACAAGTACTTCAGACTCTTGTGGTCGGTGAACACATCCACCTTCCTCCCTAAGAGGAGGTGTCGCCAAGTGATCAAGGCGTGCACAACTGCTGCAAGCTCCAAGTCATGCGTGGGATAATTCCTCTCACTCGTCTTCAACTGACGTGAGGTATAAGCCACAATGTTTCTTCCTTGCATCAAAACTCCGCCTAGACCTTGCAAAGAGGCATCACAAAATACCTAAAAAGGTTGTGATTCATCTAGCGGTGTGAGAATTGGAGCTGTGGTCAACTTCTCTTTCAAATCCTCGAAGGCTGACTAGCAAGCCGGTGACCAAGTGTATCGCTTTCCCTTGCACAACATTTCAGTCATTGGCTTCGCTATTTTGGAGAAATTCTGCACAAACCTCCTGCAATGGCTGGCGAGGCCGAGAAAACTCCTTAGCTGCTTCACATTCTTCGGCGGAGCCCACTCTTGAATAGTGCAGACTCGCTCTGGATCAACCGCAATACCTTCATCGGAAATGACATGGCCAAGAAAATTGACCTTGTCGAGCCAAAACTCACACTTTGAGAACTTGGCATAGTACCGGTGCTCTCTCAGCTTCTGCAGCACCAAGCGAAGATGTTCCTCATGTTCAGCCTCTGACTTGGAATACACAAGAATGTCGTCGAGGTAGAGGATGCCAAACACATCGAGCCACTCTTGGAACAAATAGTTCATAGCTCTCATGAATGTTGGAGGGGCGTTTGAGAAGCCAAAAGTCATGACTGTGAACTCATACATCCCATAACGTGTGCTGAACGCGGTCTTGGGAATGTCCTCTTCACGAACACGAATTTGGTGTTACCCCATCCTCAAGTCAAGCTTGGAAAACACATTTGCCCCATTCAACTGTTCGAACAGATCGTTTATGCGGGGTAAAGGGTACTTGTTCTTGATGGTCTTCTTGCTGATGCGCGATAGTACTGGACCAAGCGGCTAGTCCCATCTTTCTTCTTGACAAACAAAGCTGGTGCACCCCAAGGGGAAGTACTCGTGCGGATAAAAACGCCTGCCTCCAACTTTGTCAACTGCTTCTTGAGCTCAATCAACTCCTCCGAACACATCTTGTACGGATGCCGAGAAATCGGCCGAGTACCAGGCTCTAGCTCAATAACGTACTCAATAGCTCAAACTGGGGGAATTCCTAGAAACTCCTCTGGAAAGACGTCTGGAAACTCTTAGACAACTTTGACTTCTTTGAGCAAAGGCGCGACTCATGTGTTCAGGGCGTACAACTGTGCTGGCCCTGCCATTGAGCAACAAGAATACCAGATTACTGCACCTGAATCATGTGGCAACCTCACGGTTTTGGAAGGGCAATCAATGTTGGCCTTGTGTTGCACAAGCCAATCCATGCCCAAGATGACATCAATATCGGAATGGGTCAACACGATCAACGAAGCTGAGAAGGGAAGTCCCTTGATATGGATCTCCACATTTGGGACAAAGGCAGACGTATTTGTCTTCGAACCCGGAGAAACAATAGATAGTATCTGAGATAAACCTTGCGGTTGTAACTCAGCACGCTCAACAAAAGCTCTGGAGACGAAAGAGTGGGAAGCTCCAGAATCGAACAACACTGTCGCAGGAACAGAATTAACAACCAACCTACCAATCACGATCTCTGAAGACTGCTGCGCATTTGTCATCATCACGTTGTTCACCCGAACTGCACGTGGTTGTGCCCTCACCGTCGCAGTGCTCGGAGTAGAGCGAGGTGGGGGCGGTGGGAGCCGATCAAAGCGCAGATCGGTGCACTTGGGAGAAGTGTGCCCCGGCTCTCCACACTTGTAGCAGATCATGCCTGACCTGGGCTAGGCTGCGGCCTGGATGGCTTCGCGGGTGGTGGTGTAGAGCGAGGGACATGTTGAACTGGGAAGGGAGGGCGGGTAAAAGTGCGGAAAATCCCCCCCCCCCTCGGCTGGAACTGTTGCCTCTGTGGTGGCGCCTCTGTGACCCATGTATTTGCCTTCTGTTGGACCATCGCTGCGGAGCTGTACTCTCTCGGGCGCTTCCTGTCTGCATCCCACTCTGCTCTGGCTGACTCCTGGCGGATAGCTAAATCCACGAACTCTGAGAACAATGTCGGGTTGCACTGGGTGAGCGCATACTTGATCTCTGTGCTAAAACCCCTGCGGAACCTGGCAATCCGCTTGGCCACTGTGGAGACCTCCTCAGTAGCGTACCTGGCGAGCCTGACGAAGGCCATGTTGTACTCCTGGACTGACCTCTCACCTTGTCTCAGAGCCAATAACTCCTCTCTCTCTTCATGTCCATCAAGCCACTCGGAATATGTGCTGCTCTGAAGTCTCTGACGAAATCCTCCCACGTGATCTCATCATCGCCTTTGTTGGCCTTGTAGGTCGAGTGCCAGCTGCCTGCTGCACGCTGAAGCTGGAAGGAGGCGAAGGTGACGTAGTCGACTGGTCTGACGGTGTTCGCAGTGAAGTGCTTCTTGATATATGTTATCCAATCATCCGCCTCTAGCAGGTCTCGAGCCTCTGAGAACCTGGGGGGGTTGATAGCGAGGAACTGTTGCAAAGTCGTGTGCTGTGGTTGTCACAACCCCAAGTTAGGTATGTGCTAGGATTAGCAAGTCACTTTGCATCATGTTAAAAATTTCAAAAGAAATCAATTGAAATCAAATTCAAACGCAAATGGGAGAAGGAACACCCCCAGATGAATTAATTCAAAAGGCCAGAAATAAATCTTCTCCAAAAATTTATGTTTGATTTTTGAAAAGTCTTATAAATGAGTGTGATCACATATCAAGTGATATGGGACCCCCACCCCATGCTCATGGATTTTTCAAATATTCAAACAGGACCTTGGAATTAATCAAAAACCCCTATTTGATTTAAAGTTCAAATAATTTGAATTTTAAAAAGTGCGAAACTTTGCAAATGGCTAGTATATATTATTATAGGGCCATATAAAAACTTTTAGCATTTTATAAATTGGTTTGCTATTTAATTAGCAGAGCCAAAAACAAATGTCAGAAGAAAAACAGAAAGAAAAAGGAAAAGTGAAAGCGGCCCACTTACCTGGGCCTCCTCGACCCAACTTACCGCACTGCAGCCCAGGCCCGCTCCCCAGCCTTGTCGTCTTGCCCAGCGAAGGCAAGCTCCTCGGTGGCGAGCATGCCGCGGCCGCCACGCCACCAGCCTGCATGGAGGACTCCCAGGAATCCTTATCACGCCACGGAGAAGCCCATCTGCGTCCTGATCCATCTCCCCCTCTCAAACGCCAGCTTCCCCTCCTCTCTCGCCGGAATCGAAGACGAACCGAGGACTCGCCGGAGCGCGCCGCCATGGAAGACGTGGCCACCATGGCCTAGAGCTCAAGCCAACTTGTCCCGCGCGTGCGTCGTCGTCAACTTCATCGCCTCGCAGAAGACGGCGCCTTGATTTGATTCAGAGGAGACGCGAGCTTCACCGAATCGCCGCCGATCGTCGGAGAACCACCTCGTCGATTCGCCGCCACCATACCCTCCCCGAGCCCGCTGACCACGCCATCGAGTTCGTGGTGAGCTCTTGCCCGTTTCCCCCAACCTGGCGCCCTCTCTCTTGGTCTCTAGCCACGGCTACCATGGTTGCCGAAGCACGTCGCCGCCATGGACGACGACGAGGTCGCCCCTGTGCCCCATCGTCTCGTCGAGCACGCGCGTTTGACTCCCAGTTGCTCTAGCAATCGAACGCACCCGTCCCAGCTTCAAGTCGTGGCCTCTAGCCCCACTCCCGACCTCGCCGGTTCTCTGTCGCCGCTAAATTCGTCACCGGCAAGCCACCAGTGCACCCCAGCCTCCCAGCCTAGCTCCAATGAACGCGCGCTGCTCCCAGCTTCCATTTGAACCAAACCCCGCTAGATTTGGTCCCCGGAATCGCCCTCCCCGTGAGCGCCGCCGTGCGCTGGAGTCACCAGCGACTAGCCGCCGGCAAGGCCGACGTGGCCGGGTTAAGTTAACACTAATCTACCCCTAAACAGTCACTGACAAGTGGGCCCAAGGCCACTAAACCCTCTGTTTAAAATACACCAAACCAGTTTAATTAACTGAGTCACTGACCAGTGGGGCCCCCATGTCAGTTTGACCGTGGTCAAACCCCTGACGTCAGGCTGGCGCAGCGCTGATGTAGTAAATGCTTTTCTAATTAAAACAATTCCAGAAATTGGCAGAAAATACTTTACACTTTGGAAATTCATAGAAAATTCATTTTAACTCCAAATTTAACATATAATATATGAAAAATTATCAAGAGAAAATAATCTATCCAAATATACAACTTTCAACTATGTTTGAGTTGAATTTAAAATGGGACCAGTAGCTTTTGCTCTTTGGTTTAATTGGAATTGAATCAAATTAAATTCAAATGATTTTGCAATTTGAACCTTAGCAACATGCCACATTTCACTTGAACATCAGAGGCATATCATACACATTTCAAGATGAATTACATTGACCAAACAATAGCATTTGTAACTTGGCTAAATTGAATTCAAATTGGAGTTTGAATTTGCAATTCATTTGCAATATACTCCATTTAAATGGAATTGCCTCACACATCAGAAGCATGCAAACCAAGTTTCAACCTTCAACCATGTGCTTGTGCATTGTATTTACTTTGCTACCTTGTGTGTTGTTTGTCGAGTAGAAGCTGAACCGGAACAGGAGGCTGCCCCCTTCATTGAATATCCTGGGACTGAACCTCGTGAGCAAGGCAAGCAAACCCCAATTGATCATGTCGATAAAATCCCATTTCCCTTATGCATTGTATAGGATGATTAACATGCTACGTTTCTACCGCATAGATAAACCCATTCCTTTGCATGACCTATCATTTGTCACAGTAGTAAGCCAACCACAATCCTAGCAAATGTAGGAGTTGATTGATATCATGTGGCCCCTGCAATCATTACTGCTTATTGCATGCTTAGAGTGATACAATGTTGATACTTTTATGTGAGTCGGGATGGTAGTGATCATGTGGAAGATGGTGGAAATGTGTTGGTGAATCTACCCTAATACAAGGTGAACGATGAGAGGCTGTGTAGGAGTACACAGTGGGTTGTCTCGTTGAACACCGCCCTAAGTCCGAGTTCTTGTGTGGTGATCCAAGATGAAGAGTAAAACCACACATTGGGCTCACTGACCCCTCTCAACCTATTAACTCATCCCTTTCGATGTCCAGACGTCGCAGTAGTTCGGAGTTCTGGTAGGTTTGTGGCCTGGATGCTAAGTGAGAGAACGGCTCAACCGAGACCGGCTTATGCACCACGCACACATCATCTGGGTCCACTTCGGTAAACCGGCCGGGTTCGCGATAGTGGTAGCCAACCCAGGTAGGCGGCTTTCATGGACTAGATCGGCTATGAGGTAACAGTTGTGGTGAGAATCCTCGCTGACACCCCTTGAATGGTGTCGAGATCAAAGGCGGTAACTGATGGTCATGTGTGTGTAGCGGTACACCCCTGCAGGGTTAACAAAACTATTTGAATAGCCGCGTCCGCGGTTAAGGACTCCTTGGAAAGCTTAGCTTCATTATTAGACAACTTGAACTGGATACTTATAAAACTTACCAAGATAAGCGTGAGTGCTATGGCGTACTTTCTCGTGGGGAAGTCGAGGAAGGCACCATAGTGGTGTAATTTATTGGAGATGTAGTGGACTCGTGTACGCTTCTTACCTCAAGTCTGGTATTCGTAGTTCAGGACTAGCCAAGTCAAAGCTGGCACTTCTGCATTTGAATCCCACCTCCCTTTACCTTGATACATGTGCATGAGTAGTATAGCTCCTATGTAAGTCTTGCTGAGTACGACTTTGTACTCACGTTTGCTTATTCTATGTTTTAGATGAACCCACTGACCCCGAAGGTGGATTCGTCCTCGAGCTCGACGACTGAAGACCAAGCTAGTGTAGTCCCAGTCAGCAGACTAGTTCCCTCGTGGAGGGCTTGTGTTTAAATAAGGCTTCTTAAGCCATTTGTTAAACTTGTCTGTACTCAGACCTACTTTGCTTCCGCTTGTTTGTTGTAATTTTGGATCACATGCTTGAGATCTCTGTGTGCACTCTATGAGAGTTATCAATAAAATGTATACTTTGTGGAGAATTGCAATGATACCTGCTGTTCATACAAGGCATGTGTGTTGCTTGTATGATTATAACATGCATGTCTTGGTATGGGTTTTCGAGACCTTAGTTGTGATCAGGCTGGCGGTCTTTTATACACCAAGTGGCCCTTAGATGTAAGCAGCTTGGGGCATCGCGATGCGATTGCTCGTGACTCCGTCACGTGCACAATTTGATGTATGATCGAGCCCGCCCTAGACCCCGACTAAGTGATCGGGCTGGAGTAAGTCTATGTAAGGGTTATAGTACAATCGATAGTATGGTTGAGGCGACTTGTCTATGAGTATGGGAGTTCACCACCCATATCATTTAGACTTGTGTGCAGACGATGAGGACCCATTTCAGTTGATCATCCGGCCTGGATGGGATGCCCCTCACGTTCGAAGCTTTCCGAGAATGTTCTGTGCTTGGCCTTCTCTGCTTAGACAAGTGGGTACGGTTCTCGGCTCTCCATATGATTGTGTTGTAGCGAGTCTTGCATACGCTAACCCCGGGTCCCGACAGACTTGGTATCAGAGCAGGACTGACTGTAGGATTATCAGCCTTGGCCGAAGTCGAGTCTAGCTTGCTATAGTTATATAGTTACTCTGGGTATATAAGGCAACAACGTAAGGGTTCTTTTTTTCTCCTTACCTTCATCGTTCTGAGTTCTGATTCACCCTCATCTTGTTCTACGGGAACATAGGACTAGGCTCATCTATGTCTTACTACAACATCTTGTTGTTTGCTTCCTTGTAGCCGTAGGAAAGTTGTGTTCGGTTTACTAGCGATGTTGTGCTTCCTGATTTCTTACATCGTATGTAAGTGTTGTTTTCATGTTGTAAAAAATTGTCTTTTCTTGCAATTACAGTCGTTATGCTGCCCGATTCATTCCAAGTTTCTTCATAATCTGATGCATTTGCAAACTCCTTCCTGTTTCAGATGGCGGATCTTGCCCCTCGGCAGATTGTTCGTCTGACCAGGTGCCTCGATGTGCGTGGGCATCCAGCCATGCTCACCGAGATGATGTACTTCATTGACTATCGATGGTATCCTGAGTACACCGTTGAGGAGCAGTTCCTTGACTTCAACCAGACTCAGTTCCACTGCACTGCCAGGATTTACCCGCACCACATTGGAGTCTCTCAGCCTGTCCTTTTTGGACATGGCATTGGTGTCACCGAGAACATGGATGTGCAGGATGTTGCATACTCATGTATTACCCTGCTGAGAGAGGAGCATGCACTGCTTGCAGGATCACCTTTCCGCTATATCCCTGCTGCACTTCCAGGAGAAGAGGGGTATTACACCGGATTGTACACAGATCACTCCCTGGAGGATACTTTGCTTCAGATCACTGCTCGACACGCTTGTGATAGAGATCGTGATGCACGTGCCCTTCGTTTTGAGCTTCACGCCACCCGTGTCCGTCTGTATCGAGCACTTACACTTCTGGCTCCATTTGTGAGTGTTGGATCAGTGTAGTATGATGCTATCTACCCAGCCAGGACACAGATGCCTTCTCGAGTTGCTTGGCCCGAGATTGGAGGCATTTTTCCACCCCGTGGTCCTCTACTTCCACCCTACGCTGGACCTAGGCCCCATCCTTGCCCAAATGGATATCAGGGTCCACAAGCCTCCGTGTTTTCCGATGGTCACCTTCAGCTACCGGGTTACGCGGGTAACTTTTACGAGGACTACTATGGAGATGGAGATGAGTGAGACCGCATGTGGTCTTGCTTTAGTGAGGATGTAGTAGTATCTTTAGTATATTGTACGCAAGGTGTTCTAAGTTCCAGAGGCTTAGATAAATAATGTATAGGAAGTCAGAGTGCCTCTGAAGGATGTATCATCTTCATCACGTTTGTATTAGCTTGGCGCTTGTACTAAAACGATGTATGGTTTGTATGACAGCTTGTGAATATATGGCTTGTATGCTTTTATCACCATGTTGTCAAGATGATTACTTCCTTTGCTCTGTGATTCTTCAAGTACCTTCAATACCTTGTTTAGACTCTTCCAATCAACTCTGTTTGACTTTGGTTTTTACCTTCAGGATGTCTCAAGGAACCCGTGGCCAGCTTGGTCGTGCCCATGGTCGTGGGAATGATCCGGAGGAAGGCAATTTTCCACCCCCACCCACGATGGCTCAGGTTCTAATGGAGGTTGAGAGGAACCGCCGAGACTCTCACCATTTGCTGGAGGTCATTGCCCGCAACACCACTCAGCAGCGTAACGAGTCGGTGTCTTTGAACGACTTCATCCGTCTTCATCCCCCGGTTTTCAGCTACTCCACCGAGCCCCTTGACGCCGATGACTGGCTTCGCAGCATCGAGAGGAAGCTCCAGGCAGGCCATGTCGCAGATGGTGACAGGGTCAGCTATGCCACTTACCACCTCGAGGGTGCAGCTAGCTCTTGGTGGGAGAATTTCCTGAACATGCGTCCCGTTGGACCGCCCACAACTTGGGATGAGTTCTGCACTTCATTCCGTGAGCACCACATTCCAAAGGGTCTTATGGACCGCAAGCGTGAGGAGTTCTGCAACCTCACCCAAGGCAGGAGGACTGTTGACGAGTTTAGTCGTGAGTTCAACCGACTTGCTCGTTATGCTACTAAAGAGGTCTCCACCGACGCTAAGAAGCAAGAGAGGTTCCGTCATGTACTCAATTCTGGACTCCGTCGTGAGCTCAACCTAAATGACTTCGCCATCTTCCAGGTCCTTGTCAACAAGGCCATCAAGGCGGAGGACATGAACACCCCCAATGACTTCCGCAAACACCCTAGAGATGATGGTTCATCCAGTTCAGGCTCTCAAAAGCGCAGGATCTGGATCCCCAACAGTATGTTTCTCCAGAACAACCCACCGAGGCCATCCTATGTGGCGCCTCGTCCACCAGCTTTGTTCCACCCAGCTCCACCAAACAACCCAGCTCCACGCACTGTCGTTGGATCCTGCTACAAGTTTGGTCAGGCAGGCCACTACTCCCGAGAGTATCCCCAGAACCAGATCCAGAATCAGAATACTCCACCCCGTGCCGGAGGCAACAACAACGGTCGTGGCAAGCCACCCCCGAAGGTCTTCACCACCAAACCCGCTCCTCCTGCCACTCGTGGACGTGTGAATCAGATTGCCGCCGAAGAGACTGACGACACCACTGATGTCATTCTTGGTACGCTCCCAGTCAATTATGTTCCTACTTCCCTTCTTTTCGACCCAGGAGCATCTCATTCATTCATGGCGGAAAGTTATGCACTTCGTCATGAGTTATCTTTTGTTGAATTGTCCACCCCAATGATTATTCAAACTCCAGGTTCAAGATGGCAAACTAATAGAGTAAGCCATGGTAATGAAATTGCAATTGAGGGTTTAGTATTCCTTGCTTCACTCATAGCCCTCAAGTCTTTAGACATCGATGTAATCCTTGGCATGGATTGGCTATCAAGGCAGAATGCCTACCTTGATTGCAAAGGAAAATCAGTGAAACTCACCCACCCTTCAGGCAAGACAGTTAACTACACCTCACCTAGAACGAGAACCCAGGTGCATTCTTTGAATGTACTTACCCTTCCCCTTCCCCTCCCCTTCCCCTTCCCGACCTTGAAGATATTCCGGTGGTTCGTGACTTCCCGGATGTCTTTCCTGAAGAGCTGTCGGGCATGCCACCCGACAGATGTGTAGAGTTCATAGTGGATCTTATGCCAGGAACCGCACCAATTTCTAGACGCCCATACAAAATGGCCCCACGTGAGTTAGCTGAGCTTAAAACCCAACTTGAAGCTTTGTTGGAAAAAGGCTTCATCCGCCCTAGCTCATCGCCATGGGGTTGCCCCTTTCTGTTCGTAACGAAGAAAGATGGAACAGAAAGGATGTGCGTAGACTATCGCTCGCTAAATCTAGCGACGATAAAGAATAAGTACCCACTGCCCAGGATCAATGATCTTTATGATCAACTTGTTGGATCCTCTGTCTTCTCCAAGATGGATTTGAGATTAGGTTATCATCAAATCAAAATCCGAAACGAGGACATTCCAAAAAGGGCTTTCACTACTCGTTATGGTCTTTACGAGTACACCGTCATGTCCTTTGGTTTAACCAATGCCCCCGCCACTTTCTCGCGCATGATGAATTCGATCTTCATGGAGTACCTAGATAAATTTGTTGTGGTTTATCTCGATGACATTCTCATCTACTCGAAGAACGAAGAAGAACATGCCGAACACCTAAGGCTGCTATTGATGAAACTTAGAGAGCATCGCTTGTATGCTAAATTCTCCAAGGGTGAATTTTGGCTACCAGAAGTGACCTACTTAGGCCACGTAATTTATGCAAAATGCATTGCTGTGAATCCCGAGAGAGTTCAGGCCATCCTTGACTGCACTCCACCTGAATCGGTTAAGCAAGTTAGGAGTTTTCATGGCCTAGCCAGCTATTGCCGTCGCTTCGTCGAGAACTTTTCTAAAGTTGCAAAGCCTCTAACTGAACACCTCAAGAAAGATAAGAAATTCCTATGGACTCCCAAGGGCGAGGAAAGCTTTCAAGAGCTAAAAAGAAGATTGACTTCTGCACCCGTACTTGCACCTCCAGACACCAAACAGGATTTCGAGATCTTTTGTGACGCCTCACGGCAAGGGTTAGGATGCATACTTATACAAGATAGACATGTGGTAGCTTATGCTTCAAGCCAGTTGCGTCCACATGAAGAGAACTATCCTACCCATGATCTTGAGCTCGCTGCCGTAGTTCATGCCCTGACAACATGGCGACATTACCTCCTTGGTAATCGTTGTGAGATCTATTCTGACCACCAAAGCCTCAAATACATATTCACCCAGCCAGATCTTAATCTCGGGCAAAGACGCTGGATTGAGTTGATAAAAGATTACGACATAGGAATTTCTTACACCCCAGGCAAAGCCAATGTCATGGCTGATGCACTAAGTCGTAAGTCATATTGTAACAACCTCATGTTACAACAGTATCAACCACTTCTTCATGAGGAATTTTGCAAGCTCAATCTTGAGATTGTTCCTCATGGCTATCTTTCTACCTTGGTGGCGAAACCAACTCTTGAGGATCAAATCATAGTTGCGCAAAAGCGTGCACGAGGTGTTCGCCGGATCAAGGAGAACATTGCTAGCGGAGTTGCTAAATGTTTCTCCACATATAGTAAAGGAACGTTATTCTTTGGAAATCGTTTGGTAGTACCTAAGAATAGGGAACTGAGGCAACTCATCCTCAAGGAAGCCCATGACACACCACTCTCGATTCATCCCGGTAGCACAAAAATGTACCGAGATCTGTGCCAGAGATTTTGGAGGACTAGGATGAAGAGAGACATTGCTTGATTTGTTGCCGAATGTGATGTTTGCCGTTGCATTAAGGCAGAGCATCAAAGACCTGCTGGTACACTTCAACCTTTGCCTATTCTAGAGTGGAAATGGGACAAAGTCGGTATGGACTTCATCACCGGCTTTCCAAAAACATGGAAAGGAAATGGTGCCATCTTCGTTGTCATAGATAGGCTTTCCAAAGTTGCTCACTTCCTTCCCGTTCGCGAGTCTATAACTTCTAGCCAGTTAGCGGACTTGTACGTCTCTAGAATTGTGTCCCTTCACGGTGTTCCTTTGGAAATCAATTCTGATCGTGGTAGCCTTTTCACCTCTAGATTTTGGGGAAGCTTTCAGAATGCTATGAGAACTCATCTCTCCTTTAGTACAGCTTTCCATCCTCAGTCTAGCGGTCAAGTCGAAAGGGTTAACCAAATTCTTGAAGACATGCTTAGAGCTTGTGTTATCTCATTCGGAAAGAATTGGGAGAAGTCTCTTCCATTCGCCGAATTTGCTTATAACAATAGTTTCCAATCTAGTCTGAACATGGCTCCTTTTGAACTCCTCTATGGACGACGATGTCGAACACCCCTAAACTGGTCAGAAACCGGTGAAAGACAATTCTTTGGACCGGATATGATCAAGGAAGCAGAAGAGCAAGTTCGCATTGTTCGTGATCAATTGAAAGTAGACCAATCTCTTCAGAAAAGCTACTATGATCGTCATCATAGGCAAGAGAGCTACAATCTGGATGAGAAGGCTTACCTTCGGGTTACTCCTCTGAAGGGAACCCAACGTTTAAGTATCAAAGGCAAGTTGGCCCCACGTTACATGGGACCTTTCCGCATTCTTGCTAAACATGGAGAAGTTGCCTACCAACTTGAACTACCCCCGCACCTTTCTCGAGTACATGATGTATTCCATGTATCACAACTCAGGCGTTGCTTCAAGGACCCCATCCGCGAAGTCGACCATGAAACGCTTGATCTCCAAGATGACCTTTCTTATCGAGAATACCCCGTTCGTATTCTTGATTCCGCAGAGCGTGTCACTCGTCGTCAGAAGATTAAGTTTCTAAAAGTGCAATGGTCACACCACTCTGAGAGAGAAGCCAAGTGGTAAAGAGAAGACCGTCTCCGTGCCGAGTACCCCACCTTCCTCCCACAGACTTCTGAATCTCTGGACGAGATTCTTTTGAGTGGGGGCGAGTTGTCACAACCCCAAGTTAGGTATGTGCTAGGATTAGCAAGTCACTTTGCACCATGTTAAAAATTTCAAAAGAAATCAATTGAAATCAAATTCAAACGCGCAAATGGGAGAAGGAACACCCCCAGATGAATTAATTCAAAAGGCAAGAAATAAATCTTCTCCAAAAATTCATGTTTGATTTTTGAAAAGTCTTATAAATGAGTGTGATCACATATCAAGTGATGTGGGACCCCCCCCCCATGCTCATGGATTTTTCAAATATTCAAACAGGACCTTGGAATTAATCAAAAACCCCTATTTGATTTAAAGTTCAAATAATTTGAATTTTAAAAAGTGCCAAACTTTGCAAATGGCTAGTATATATTATTATAGGGCCATATAAAAAGTTTTAGCATTTTATAAATTGATTTGCTATTTAATTAGCAGAGCCAAAAACAAATGTCAGAAGAAAAACAGAAAGAAAAAGGAAAAGGGAAAGTGGCCCACTTACTTGGGCCTCCTCGGCCCAACTTACCGCACTGCAGCCCAGGCCCGCTCCCCATCCTTGTCGTCTTGCCCAGCGACGGCAAGCTCCTCGGTGGCGAGCATGCCGCGGCCGCCACGCCACCAGCCTGCCTGGAGGCCTCCCATGCACCCTTATCACGCCATGGAGACGCCCAGCTGCGTCCTGATTCATCTCCCCCTCTCAAACGCCAGCTTCCCCTCCTCTCTCGCCGGAATCGAAGACGAACCAAGGACTCGCCGGAGCGTCCCGCCATGGAAGACGTGGCCACCATGGCTTAGAGCTTGTAACACCCTCAGATCCAGTTCAGGCTCTCAGAAGCGCAGGATCTGGATCCCCAACAGTATGTTTCTCCAGAACAACCCACCGAGGCCATCCTATGTGGCGCCTCGTCCACCAGCTTTGTTCCACCCAGCTCCACCAAACAACCCTGTTCCACGCACTGTCGTTGGATCCTGCTACAAGTTTGGTCAGGCAGGCCACTACTCCCGAGAGTATCCCCAGAACCAGCTCCAGAATCAGAATACTCCACCCCGTGCCGGAGGCAACAACAACGGTCGTGGCAAGCCACCCCCGAAGGTCTTCACCACCAAACCCGCTCCTCCTGCCACTCGTGGACGTGTGAATCAGATTGCCGCCGAAGAGACTGACGACACCACTGACGTCATTCTTGGTACGCTCACAGTCAATTATGTTCCTACTTCCGTTCTTTTCGACCCAGGAGCATCTCATTCATTCATGGCGGAAAGTTATGCACTTCGTCATGAGTTATCTTTTGTTGAATTGTCCACCCCAATGATTATTCAAACTCCAGGTTCAAGATGGCAAACTAATAGAGTAAGCCATGGTAATGAAATTGCAATTGAGGGTTTAGTATTCCTTGCTTCACTCATAGCCCTCAAGTCTTTAGACATCGATGTAATCCTTGGCATGGATTGGCTATCAAGGCAGAATGCCTACCTTGATTGCAAAGGAAAATCAGTGAAACTCACCCACCCTTCAGGAAAGACAGTTAACTACACCTCACCTAGAACGAGAACCCAGGTGCATTCTTTGAATGTACTTCCCCTTCCCCTTCCCCTCCCCTTCCCCTTCCCGACCTTGAAGATATTCCGGTGGTTCGTGACTTCCCGGATGTCTTTCCTGAAGAGCTGTCGGGCATGCCACCCGACAGATGTGTAGAGTTCATAGTGGATCTTATGCCAGGAACCGCACCAATTTCTAGACGCCCATACAAAATGGCCCCACGTGAGTTAGCTGAGCTTAAAACCCAACTTGAAGCTTTGTTGGAAAAAGGCTTCATCCGCCCTAGCTCATCGCCATGGGGTTGCCCCTTTCTGTTCGTAACGAAGAAAGATGGAACAGAAAGGATGTGCGTAGACTATCGCTCGCTAAATCTAGCGACGATAAAGAATAAGTACCCACTGCCCAGGATCAATGATCTTTATGATCAACTTGTTGGATCCTCTGTCTTCTCCAAGATGGATTTGAGATTAGGTTATCATCAAATCAAAATCCGAAACGAGGACATTCCAAAAAGGGCTTTCACTACTCGTTATGGTCTTTACGAGTACACCGTCATGTCCTTTGGTTTAACCAATGCCCCCGCCACTTTCTCGCGCATGATGAATTCGATCTTCATGGAGTACCTAGATAAATTTGTTGTGGTTTATCTCGATGACATTCTCATCTACTCGAAGAACGAAGAAGAACATGCCGAACACCTAAGGCTGGTATTGATGAAACTTAGAGAGCATCGCTTGTATGCTAAATTCTCCAAGTGTGAATTTTGGCTACCAGAAGTGACCTACTTAGGCCACGTAATTTATGCAAAATGCATTGCTGTGAATCCCGAGAGAGTTCAGGCCATCCTTGACTGCACTCCACCTGAATTGGTTAAGCAAGTTAGGAGTTTTCTTGGCCTAGCCAGCTATTGCCGTCGCTTCGCCGAGAACTTTTCTAAAGTTGCAAAGCCTCTAACTGAACTCCTCAAGAAAGATAAGAAATTCCTATGGACTCCCAAGTGCGAGGAAAGCTTTCAAGAGCTAAAAAGAAGATTGACTTCTGCACCCGTACTTGCACCTCCAGACACCAAACAGGATTTCGAGATCTTTTGTCACGCCTCACGGCAAGGGTTAGGATGCATACTTATACAAGATAGACATGTGGTAGCTTATTCTTCAAGCCAGTTGCGTCCACATGAAGAGAACTATCCTACCCATGATCTTGAGCTCGCTGCCGTAGTTCATGCCCTGACAACTTAGAGACATTACCTCCTTGGTAATCGTTGTGAGATCTATTCTGACCACCAAAGCCTCAAATACATATTCACCCAGCCAGATCTTAATCTCAGGCAAAGACGCTGGATTGAGTTGATAAAAGATTACGACGTAGGAATTTCTTACACCCCAGGCAAAGCCAATGTCATGGCTGATGCACTAAGTCGTAAGTCGTATTGTAACAACCTCATGTTACAACAGTATCAACCACTTCTTCATGAGGAATTTTGCAAGCTCAATCTTGAGATTGTTCCTCATGGCTATCTTTCTACCTTGGTGGCGAAACCAACTCTTGAGGATCAAATCATAGTTGCGCAAAAGCGTGCACGAGGTGTTCGCCGGATCAAGGAGAACATTGCTAGCGGAGTTGCTAAATGTTTCTCCACATATAGTAAAGGAACGTTATTCTTTGGAAATCGTTTGGTAGTACCTAAGAATAGGGAACTAAGGCAACTCATCCTCAAGGAAGCCCATGACACACCCCTCTCGATTCATCCCGGTAGCACAAAAATGTACCGAGATCTGTGCCAGAGATTTTGGTGGACTAGGATGAAGAGAGACATTGCTTGATTTGTTGCCGAATGTGATGTTTGCCGTCGCATTAAGGCAGAGCATCAAAGACCTGCTGGTACACTTCAACCTTTGCCTATTCTAGAGTGGAAATGGGACAAAGTCGGTATGGACTTCATCACCGGCTTTCCAAAAACATGGAAAGGAAATGGTGCCATCTTCGTTGTCATAGATAGGCTTTCCAAAGTTGCTCACTTCCTTCCCGTTCGCGAGTCTATAACTGCTAGCCAGTTAGCGGACTTGTACGTCTCTAGAATTGTGTCCCTTCACGGTGTTCCTTTGGAAATCAATTCTGATCGTGGTAGCCTTTTCACCTCTAGATTTTGGGGAAGCTTTCAGAATGCTATGAGAACTCATCTCTCCTTTAGTACAGCTTTCCATCCTCAGTCTAGCGGTCAAGTCGAAAGGGTTAACCAAATTCTTGAAGACATGCTTAGAGCT
Source organism: Bromus sterilis (assembly GCA_950022295.1). Classification (NCBI taxonomy): domain Eukaryota; kingdom Viridiplantae; phylum Streptophyta; class Magnoliopsida; order Poales; family Poaceae; genus Bromus; species Bromus sterilis. The sequence continues at coordinate 241,901,119 of OX465595.1, read as the reverse complement.
TGTGTTATCTCATTCGGAAAGAATTGGGAGAAGTCTCTTCCATTCGCCGAATTTGCTTATAACAATAGTTTCCAATCTAGTCTGAACATGGCTCCTTTTGAACTCCTCTATGGACGACGATGTCGAACACCCCTAAACTGTTCAGAAACCGGTGAAAGACAATTCTTTGGACCGGATATGATCAAGGAAGCAGAAGAGCAAGTTCGCATTGTTCGTGATCAATTGAAAGCAGACCAGTCTCTTCAGAAAAGCTACTATGATCGTCATCATAGGCAAGAGAGCTACAATCTGGATGAGAAGGCTTACCTTCGGGTTACTCCTCTGAAGGGAACCCAACGTTTAAGTATCAAAGGCAAGTTGGCCCCACGTTACATGGGACCTTTCCGCATTCTTGCTAAACATGGAGAAGTTGCCTACCAACTTGAACTACCCCCGCACCTTTCTCGAGTACATGATGTATTCCATGTGTCACAACTCAGGCGTTGCTTCAAGGACCCCATCCGCGAAGTCGACCATGAAACGCTTGATCTCCAAGATGACCTTTCTTATCGAGAATACCCCGTTCGTATTCTTGATTCCGCAGAGCGTGTCACTCGTCGTCAGAAGATTAAGTTTCTAAAAGTGCAATGGTCACACCACTCTGAGAGAGAAGCCAAGTGGTAAAGAGAAGACCGTCTCCGTGCCGAGTACCCCACCTTCCTCCCACAGACTTCTGAATCTCTGGACGAGATTCTTTTGAGTGGGGGCGAGTTGTCACAACCCCAAGTTAGGTATGTGCTAGGATTAGCAAGTCACTTTGCACCATGTTAAAAATTTCAAAAGAAATCAATTGAAATCAAATTCAAACGCGCAAATGGGAGAAGGAACACCCCCAGATGAATTAATTCAAAAGGCAAGAAATAAATCTTCTCCAAAAATTCATGTTTGATTTTTGAAAAGTCTTATAAATGAGTGTGATCACATATCAAGTGATGTGGGACCCCCCCCCATGCTCATGGATTTTTCAAATATTCAAACAGGACCTTGGAATTAATCAAAAACCCCTATTTGATTTAAAGTTCAAATAATTTGAATTTTAAAAAGTGCCAAACTTTGCAAATGGCTAGTATATATTATTATAGGGCCATATAAAAAGTTTTAGCATTTTATAAATTGATTTGCTATTTAATTAGCAGAGCCAAAAACAAATGTCAGAAGAAAAACAGAAAGAAAAAGGAAAAGGGAAAGTGGCCCACTTACTTGGGCCTCCTCGGCCCAACTTACCGCACTGCAGCCCAGGCCCGCTCCCCATCCTTGTCGTCTTGCCCAGCGACGGCAAGCTCCTCGGTGGCGAGCATGCCGCGGCCGCCACGCCACCAGCCTGCCTGGAGGCCTCCCATGCACCCTTATCACGCCATGGAGACGCCCAGCTGTGTCCTGATTCATCTCCCCCTCTCAAACGCCAGCTTCCCCTCCTCTCTCGCCGGAATCGAAGACGAACCGAGGACTCGCCGGAGCGTCCCGCCATGGAAGACGTGGCCACCATGGCTTAGAGCTTGTAACACCCTCAGATCCAGTTCAGGCTCTCAGAAGCGCAGGATCTGGATCCCCAACAGTATGTTTCTCCAGAACAACCCACCGAGGCCATCCTATGTGGCGCCTCGTCCACCAGCTTTGTTCCACCCAGCTCCACCAAACAACCCTGTTCCACGCACTGTCGTTGGATCCTGCTACAAGTTTGGTCAGGCAGGCCACTACTCCCGAGAGTATCCCGAGAACCAGCTCCAGAATCAGAATACTCCACCCCGTGCCGGAGGCAACAACAACGGTCGTGGCAAGCCACCCCCGAAGGTCTTCACCACCAAACCCGCTCCTCCTGCCACTCGTGGACGTGTGAATCAGATTGCCGCCGAAGAGACTGACGACACCACTGACGTCATTCTTGGTACGCTCACAGTCAATTATGTTCCTACTTCCGTTCTTTTCGACCCAGGAGCATCTCATTCATTCATGGCGGAAAGTTATGCACTTCGTCATGAGTTATCTTTTGTTGAATTGTCCACCCCAATGATTATTCAAACTCCAGGTTCAAGATGGCAAACTAATAGAGTAAGCCATGGTAATGAAATTGCAATTGAGGGTTTAGTATTCCTTGCTTCACTCATAGCCCTCAAGTCTTTAGACATCGATGTAATCCTTGGCATGGATTGGCTATCAAGGCAGAATGCCTACCTTGATTGCAAAGGAAAATCAGTGAAACTCACCCACCCTTCAGGAAAGACAGTTAACTACACCTCACCTAGAACGAGAACCGTGGTGCATTCTTTGAATGTACTTCCCCTTCCCCTTCCCCTCCCCTTCCCCTTCCCGACCTTGAAGATATTCCGGTGGTTCGTGACTTCCCGGATGTCTTTCCTGAAGAGCTGTCGGGCATGCCACCCGACAGATGTGTAGAGTTCATAGTGGATCTTATGCCAGGAACCGCACCAATTTCTAGACGCCCATACAAAATGGCCCCACGTGAGTTAGCTGAGCTTAAAACCCAACTTGAAGCTTTGTTGGAAAAAGGCTTCATCCGCCCTAGCTCATCGCCATGGGGTTGCCCCTTTCTGTTCGTAACGAAGAAAGATGGAACAGAAAGGATGTGCGTAGACTATCGCTCGCTAAATCTAGCGACGATAAAGAATAAGTACCCACTGCCCAGGATCAATGATCTTTATGATCAACTTGTTGGATCCTCTGTCTTCTCCAAGATGGATTTGAGATTAGGTTATCATCAAATCAAAATCCGAAACGAGGACATTCCAAAAAGGGCTTTCACTACTCGTTATGGTCTTTACGAGTACACCGTCATGTCCTTTGGTTTAACCAATGCCCCCGCCACTTTCTCGCGCATGATGAATTCGATCTTCATGGAGTACCTAGATAAATTTGTTGTGGTTTATCTCGATGACATTCTCATCTACTCGAAGAACGAAGAAGAACATGCCGAACACCTAAGGTTGGTATTGATGAAACTTAGAGAGCATCGCTTGTATGCTAAATTCTCCAAGTGTGAATTTTGGCTACCAGAAGTGACCTACTTAGGCCACGTAATTTATGCAAAATGCATTGCTGTGAATCCCGAGAGAGTTCAGGCCATCCTTGACTGCACTCCACCTGAATCGGTTAAGCAAGTTAGGAGTTTTCTTGGCCTAGCCAGCTATTGCCGTCGCTTCGCCGAGAACTTTTCTAAAGTTGCAAAGCCTCTAACTGAACTCCTCAAGAAAGATAAGAAATTCCTATGGACTCCCAAGTGCGAGGAAAGCTTTCAAGAGCTAAAAAGAAGATTGACTTCTGCACCCGTACTTGCACCTCCAGACACCAAACAGGATTTCGAGATCTTTTGTGACGCCTCACGACAAGGGTTAGGATGCATACTTATACAAGATAGACATGTGGTAGCTTATGCTTCAAGCCAGTTGCGTCCACATGAAGAGAACTATCCTACCCATGATCTTGAGCTCGCTGCCGTAGTTCATGCCCTGACAACTTGGCGACATTACCTCCTTGGTAATCGTTGTGAGATCTATTCTGACCACCAAAGCCTCAAATACATATTCACCCAGCCAGATCTTAATCTCAAGCAAAGACGCTGGATTGAGTTGATAAAAGATTACGACGTAGGAATTTCTTACACCCCAGGCAAAGCCAATGTCATGGCTGATGCACTAAGTCGTAAGTCGTATTGTAACAACCTCATGTTACAACAGTATCAACCACTTCTTCATGAGGAATTTTGCAAGCTCAATCTTGAGATTGTTCCTCATGGCTATCTTTCTACCTTGGTGGCGAAACCAACTCTTGAGGATCAAATCATAGTTGCGCAAAAGCGTGCACGAGGTGTTCTCCGGATCAAGGAGAACATTGCTAGCGGAGTTGCTAAATGTTTCTCCACATCTAGTAAAGGAACGTTATTCTTTGGAAATCGTTTGGTAGTACCTAAGAATAGGGAACTAAGGCAACTCATCCTCAAGGAAGCCCATGACACACCCCTCTCGATTCATCCCGGTAGCACAAAAATGTACCGAGATCTGTGCCAGAGATTTTGGTGGACTAGGATGAAGAGAGACATTGCTTGATTTGTTGCCGAATGTGATGTTTGCCGTCGCATTAAGGCAGAGCATCAAAGACCTGCTGGTACACTTCAACCTTTGCCTATTCTAGAGTGGAAATGGGACAAAGTCGGTATGGAATTCATCACCGGCTTTCCAAAAACATGGAAAGGAAATGGTGCCATCTTCGTTGTCATAGATAGGCTTTCCAAAGTTGCTCACTTCCTTCCCGTTCGCGAGTCTATAACTGCTAGCCAGTTAGCGGACTTGTACGTCTCTAGAATTGTGTCCCTTCACGGTGTTCCTTTGGAAATCAATTCTGATCGTGGTAGCCTTTTCACCTCTAGATTTTGGGGAAGCTTTCAGAATGCTATGAGAACTCATCTCTCCTTTAGTACATCTTTCCATCCTCAGTCTAGCGGTCAAGTCGAAAGGGTTAACCAAATTCTTGAAGACATGCTTAGAGCTTGTGTTATCTCATTCGGAAAGAATTGGGAGAAGTCTCTTCCATTCACCGAATTTGCTTATAACAATAGTTTCCAATCTAGTCTGAACATGGCTCCTTTTGAACTCCTCTATGGACGACGATGTCGAACACCCCTAAACTGGTCAGAAACCGGTGAAAGACAATTCTTTGGACCGGATATGATCAAGGAAGAAGAAGAGCAAGTTCGCATTGTTCGTGATCAATTGAAAGCAGACCAGTCTCTTCAGAAAAGCTACTATGATCGTCATCATAGGCAAGAGAGCTACAATCTGGATGAGAAGGCTTACCTTCGGGTTACTCCTCTGAAGGGAACCCAACGTTTAAGTATCAAAGGCAAGTTGGACCCACGTTACATGGGACCTTTCCGCATTCTTGCTAAACGTGGAGAAGTTGCCTACCAACTTGAACTACCCCTGCACCTTTCTCGAGTACATGATGTATTCCATGTGTCACAACTCAGGCGTTGCTTCAAGGACCCCATCCGCGAAGTCGACCATGAAACGCTTGATCTCCAAGATGACCTTTCTTATCGAGAATACCCCGTTCGTATTCTTGATTCCGCAGAGCGTGTCACTCGTCGTCAGAAGATTAAGTTTCTAAAAGTGCAATGGTCACACCACTCTGAGAGAGAAGCCACGTGGTAAAGAGAAGACCGTCTCCGTGCCGAGTACCCCACCTTCCTCCCACAGACTTCTGAATCTCTGGACGAGATTCTTTTGAGTAGGGGCGAGTTGTCACAACCCCAAGTTAGGTATGTGCTAGGATTAGCAAGTCACTTTGCATCATGTTAAAAATTTCAAAAGAAATCAATTGAAATCAAATTCAAACGCGCAAATGGGAGAAGGAACACCCCCAGATGAATTAATTCAAAAGGCAAGAAATAAATCTTCTCCAAAAATTCATTTTTGATTTTTGAAAATTCTTATAAATGAGTGTGATCACATATCAAGTGATGTGGGACCCCCCCCCCATGCTCATGGATTTTTCAAATATTCAAACAGGACCTTGGAATTAATCAAAAACCCCTATTTGATTTAAAGTTCAAATAATTTGAATTTTAAAAAGTGCCAAACTTTGCAAATGGCTAGTATATATTATTATAGGGCCATATAAAAAGTTTTAGCATTTTATAAATTGATTTGCTATTTAATTAGCAGAGCCAAAAACAAATGTCAGAAGAAAAATAGAAAGAAAAAGGAAAAGGGAAAGTGGCCCACTTACTTGGGCCTCGTCGGCCCAACTTACCGCACTGCAGCCCAGGCCCGCTCCCCAGCCTTGTCGTCTTGCCCAGCGACGGCAAGCTCCTCGGTGGCGAGCATGACGCGGCCGCCACGCCACCAGCCTGCCTGGAGGCCTCCCATGCACCCTTATCACGCCATGGAGACGCCCAGCTGCGTCCTGATTCATCTCCCCCTCTCAAACGCCAGCTTCCCCTCCTCTCTCGCCGGAATCGAAGACGAACCGAGGACTCGCCGGAGCGTCCCGCCATGGAAGACGTGGCCACCATGGCTTAGAGCTTGTAACACCCTCAGATCCAGTACAGTAATCACTACAGTGATTCCACTGTTAGTGATCATTACTGTCGATGATCAAGCCTTGATCATCTTTGATCATAGCTCTTTGGAATTCCAACCCTGATAAAATTTTCAAATAAAGGTGGATTATAAATTCTCTCCAAGACTTGTGGATGCCAGTCAATCAACATGATCATGGTTAAACCAAGTCAACTCCTAGCCATTTGAATATTCCCAAGTCAAGGATAATTATGAGACCAATGTTGATGGGTTATCAAAATAGTCAGAGAATTTAAATGGAAATGAAATCATAGTGAACCAAAATGGGGAGATCAATTATAGAATACCTAACAATCTTTGGGCCATGGTCATCATAGCCATGGTTATTATTATTATAGTGATCTAGAGATACTATGAAATTGAAGCAATAGTTGGGATTATTAAATTACCATGAAATAATAATAAACAAGTGCAAATTTTAATAGAACAAAAATTTGTTGAACCTATTTTATGATTTGTCAAATAATCTGTAGGTATTGTTCAAGTTGATTGGGGAGTTTATGAACTAGTTTGAATAATTTAAATGATTAAAAACAGTAGTTCTAGTGACCACTTTAATCGTTTATCATTTAAGTAAAATACTAGGTGGTTTTATAAAATCTCAGAACTTTTTGTGGCATTGGCAAATAGTGCAACCTTAATTGTGGAATACTTTTCATATGGTGCAAAATTGTAAAAGTAGCTAAACGAAATAAAAAAGGAAATAACAGAAAAGAAAAATAAAAATAAAAAGCAAACACCTAATCTACCGCCGGGGGAGTAGCCTCTTCCCCCCCCCCCTTGAGGCCCACCCCGGCCCACCCTGGCGCCTAGACCTCCAGCCCGAGCCGCTACTCCCGGTCAACCCCCCCCCCCCCTCGATCCCGATCCAGATCGGCCCCCGCTCCCGAGCTCCCTCCTCCCAGCTGCCGGCCCCGGCCATCTCCTGCAAGCCCGGCCGCCGTGCAGCCCCCCCCCTCCCGCTGGTGCCCCTCAACGTCCCCTGGCGACCGCACACTCCCTCCACCCTCTGTACTCGTCGCGCGTCGCCATCTCGCGTGCCCCCGGCCAACCCTAGCCACCACGGCTCGCGGTCGTCGCCGGCATGGCGCACCGGAGCTCGGCGCCGCCGTGGCCATGGCCACCTCATGTGCCCTCATCGTCGACTTGGTGGCCACGCCCCCCCCCCCCCAACGCCGTCTGTGTCACCTGCACCGCCACGACGCCCTGCTTGTTGCGCCCGGCCACGGCCGCCGCTGGTGCCCACGACCATCGCGACCACCGCCGTCGAGGTCGCTGCCCCGGCTCCTCCTCGAGTCCCAGCCGCGACCCTGCTCCCCCTTGTGAGCACCCCCTTGCTCCCCCTGCTGGCCGAGTTGTCGCTGCCGCCGCGTACTGCTGCTGGCACTGCAATTGCTGCCTGTTAACTGAATGTGGTTCTGCTGCCTGTTAACTGAATTTGCTGTTGCGGCTAATAAAATCTGTTGCTGGACACCCACTTAGACAACAACAAATGGCTAGCAAACAAAGTTTAACATGGGTTAAAATATTATGGATGGGAAGTACATGTAACGAGCTTCGATTTTTTACATTGGACCAACTCCCGAAAGTGTATGGATTAAATCCAATAAAAATCGCAAAAGGCGGATTTCTAATAAACAGCAGGTAACGTTAACCCGATAGCCACTTTATGCTGTGGTTGAACTTGCTGCAGGTATCCATCATGCCATCTGAGGGCATGGCATGATTGTACTAGTATTATAGTACAGATCATCCATTCGAAGTATCCGCATTCGAGCTATAGATCAACGGCAGTTACCGGGCAAACTTTGCACTTATTAACGATCTCCGAGAATTAACGCCGGGCAGTACTTTTCCGGCGAGATTTTAATTAAGCAGACGAACTTTATCGTAAATGCCACCCGTATCGGATTCGAGATCACGAGCAGCTGATGAATGTTGATGTACGGCACAAATTCATCGGATGGGTGGAACCCCAAACCGTGGGCCCCCGAAGGCGGCCAATGGATAATCTTCACCGGAAATTCTAAGACTTAGCAAAATTTAGGAAAATCCAAATAAAAGAGGCAATGACAACTGGGTCCCACCAGTCGGTGGACTGGTCAACAATATTGTCTTGGATAATGTGATATTAAATGAATAAAATAAATCGAGTAAATGCTTTTAAATGATTTAAACTTTAGAAAATCATATAAAATAAAACGTAACTCCGATATAAATATTTTATACATAAAACTTGATCAGAAAATATAACGAATACGAATACGCCATCCATATACCAACCACCCCCTTTAAATTACCGAACATCGACATTCCCCCCTTTGGGCCGTCTATCGATAATTTCCGGTACCGATAAAAATTGCCCGGATCAAAAACTTTTGTATACGAAAGCTACTCAGAGCGGATCACTGAATACAAATACGATACCCATACCTTCACCGCACCTCTCTGGCATACCGAACGTGGAACATTTCCCCTCCGGTTCATCTGTTTGTCAGACGCCCGGTGCCGGAAAAACTATCCGGATGAATTTATTCTGAACATGAAAGTTGTTCAGAATGGATCAACTAACACAGATACACCTTTCACATGTTTTTCGGATGTCCATGACACCTCCGGCATGAACCCTTTCCCCTCCGGACACCCTGTCCGGTAATCACCCGGAGCCGACGGTTCATCCACAGATGCATTCCCGCTCCGTGCTACGTGTATCGTACAACGTTAGAGTATCGTTAACATTTCATATGTCATGTCTTGTATTTGTATTGCTATTATTGTTGCGTATTTATTGTTTCTTCCCCCTCTCTTATTGTCCGGTAGTCTCGACGTCCGCTGCTGATGCCCCTGTGATCGACTACTTCGTCGACGACCGTACCTCTACCGTCGAGCTTACAGGCAAGCAGAGCCATTCTCTTCCCCAGATATCGCCTATCTTTCCGTACATTTCTTGCACTAGGCATTGTTACTGTTGCTGCTACGATTACAATCCTATTCAATTGCATAGCCTGATGTTGTCACCCCTTGATGTACCCCCTTTATCCTATGCTGCCTATTATATTTATGCATTATTCAGCAGTGAACCCTGCGCATTGTTAGTTAGGACTAGATAGCGGGCCGTGATCACTCAGGGGGTGAACACGGATACAATATATACAACTGCACAGGTACGGTACAAAGCAGACACCGCCAAAGGCCCCTATCTGGGTTATGCCTAGTCACCTCAAGTGTGAGCTATCCAGGAGTAATCCTTGTACTCCACCCGAGGCTGACTTTGTCTTGCCGCCATAGGGTCCTGGACAGCGATTGTCCTTAAAGGTAAGAAAGTCAGGCGACCCAACGGTGCCCGCGAGAGGTATATCGTCGGGAACGACAGGGAGGGTACGACCGACGTTACTGGCGTGCTTGGCCCTTGCTCGTATCTCGCGAGAGTTACCAAACCACGAAAGTCGAGCTCTACCAAGAGCAAACGCGAGACAAGGTAAGGAGACGGTTCACCTTGTTGGTAACCGCAGTGACTTGGTGGGACGACAGGGCAGGCACCGATGTACTGGTGGACCTGACTACTGTCGTTGACTGCGGGTCGGTTAAGTCGGGGCAACGATAACGGTTGTCCCGCAGGTTAATTAAAATGCTAAATGGTTCGGCGGATGTCTTGAGTAGCCTTTTGGCTTGTACGCACTACCTACACGTGGGACGAGGAGTGTGGGCTCCCTTGCATCGTAGTCTCGTTCGAGGGTCTTCAGACGTCAGCAGTACCGCGGGATGATTGCCGGGAAGTGGTGTTGTCTTATCTTGCTCGAGCGGTGTATTTGTATTTGCTTTGATTTTGCTTCACCGGCCAGTCACGCACCGTGCAGGAGTACGTTCGGGTTAGGGTCCAAAGCCCGGCGTACATAGTATATAGTCCGGCGGATGACCTCTCTGTTGATTGCCGAAGGATGGGCTACTTTGTGTCGGATAGCTTTGGTGGAGCGTTCCCTAACAAGGTTCCCGCCACCCTGGAGATCCGAGCGTCGTAGAGTCACGCCAGTGCACCTCTGCAGGGAAGATTAATCTATCGATAGCCGTGTCCACAGTAACAGGACGCTTTATGCTGAAGCTGGATCTTACCACTAGAAACTATTATTATTAAACTGTATGGTTCCGGGTTTTTCTTCCTCGCGGGGATGTCGAGGAGGTGAACTCGGAGGCATTATTATTATTGTTAATCATTAAAACTTATATTATACAATGTTGCAGCAACTTCCGCTTCGTTGTTACTTTACGCTTTATATTAACTGTTGGCTGATTCTTACCTCATGCTGCAAGACATCGTCGGAAGATGCTAGTCGTTGATAGGCCTAGCTTCTTACCCTTTCTCTGGATTTCTGTCTTTCAGTCCACTATATACAGCCTCTTCTTTCCGTTGATACAATGCATAATGCTTAGTAGCGGACGTAAGACTCGCGGGTATACTAGATACTCACCTGCTTTATTTCCTTTACTGTTTTTCCTGATCGGCCGCTGCAGTCGACATTGGAGCCCAGGAGCAGGAGTACCCCGGAGGCGGATACTACTACGTCGAGACCCCCGCTGACCAGGACTAGGAGTAGTTTCGGAGGCTCCCAGGCAGGAGGCCTTGCCTTTTCGATCTGTATCTCTGATGTTATTTGTGCTAGCCTTCTTAAGGCAAAACTTGACTAACTATGTCTGTACTCAGATATTATGGCTTGTATAACTTATGTATTCGGGTCCGCGTGACCCCCCTTTATTGTAACATATTGGTTTATCCTTTTGTGTTTAGTGTTGTGCTGTGATATTCTCACCGTGGAACCCTAATCTCAGTCGTGTACCCTGCGTGTATGATTACTGTACACGGATTGATTTTGGGGGCGTCACAGAGCTCAAGCCAACTTGTCCCGCGCGTGCGTCGTCGTTGACTTCATCGCCTCGCAGAAGACGGCACCTTGATTTGATCCGGAGGAGACGCGAGCTTCACCGAATCGCCCCCGGTCGCCGGAGAACCACCTCGTCGATTCGCCGCCACCAGACTTTCCCCGAGCCCGCTGACCACGCCATCGAGTTCGTGGTGAGCTCCTGCCCGTTTCCCCCAACCTGGCGCCCTCTCTCTTGGTCTCTAGCCACGGCCGCCATAGTTGCCGAAGCACGTCGCCGCCATGGACGACGACGAGGTCGCCCCTGTGCCCTATCGTCTCGTCCAGCGCGCGCGTTTGACTCCCAGTTGCTCTAGCAATCGAACGCACCCGTCCCAGCTTCAAGCCGTGGCCTCTAGCCCCACTCCCGACCTCGCCGGTTCTCTGTCGCCGCTAAGTTCGTCGCCGGCAAGCCACCAGTGCACCCCAGCCTCCCAGCCTAGCTCCAATGAACGCGCGCTGCTCCCAGCTTCCGTTTGAACCAAACCCCGCTCGATTTGGTCCCCGGAATCGCCCTCCCCGTGAGCGCCGCCGTGCGCTAGAGTCACCGGCGACTAGCCGCCGGCAAGGCCGACGTGGCCGGGTTAAGTTAACACTAATCTACCCCTAAACAGTCACTGACCAGTGGGCCCAAGGCCACTAAACCCACTGTTTAAAATAAACCAAACCAGTTTAATTAACTGAGTCACTGACTAGTGGGGCCCCATGTCAGTTTGACCGTGGTCAAACCACTGACGTCAGGCTGGCGCAGTGCTGATGCAGTAAATGCTTTTCTAATTAAAACAATTCCAGAAATTGGCAGAAAATACTTTAAACTTTGGAAATTCATAGAAAATTCATTTTAACTCCAAATTTAACATAATATATGAAAAATGATCAGGAGAAAATAATCTATCCAAATATACAACTTTCAACTATGTTTGAGTTGAATTTAAAATGGGACCAGTAGCTTTTGCTATTTGGTTTAATTCGAATTTAATCAAATTAATTTCAAATGCTTTTGCAATTTGAACCTTAGCAACATGCCACATTTCACTTGAACATCAGAGGCATATCATACACATTTCAAGATGAATTACATTGATCAAACAATAGCATTTGTAACTTAGCTAAATTGGAGTTTGAATTTGTAATTCATTTGCAATATACTCCATTTAAATGGAATTACCTCACACATCAGAAGCATGCAAACCAAGTTTCAACCTTCAACCATGTGCTTATGCATTGTATTTACTTTGCTACCTTGTTTGTTGTTTGTCGAGTAGAAGTTGAACCGGAAAAGGAGGCTGCCCCCTTCGTAGAAGATCCCAAGACTGAACCTCGTCAGCAATCCAAGCAAACCCCCATTGATCATGTCGATAAAATCCCATTTCCCTCTCGTGTCTCGCTTATGCATTGTATAGGATGATTACCATGCTACGTTTCTACCGCATAGATGAACCCATTCCTTTGCATGACCTATCATTTGTCACAGTAGTAAGCCAACCACAATCCTAGCAAATGTAGGAGTTGATTGATATCATGTGGCCCCTGCAATCGTTACTGCTTATTGCATGCTTAGAGTGATACAATGTTGATACTTTTATGTGAGTCGGGATGGTAGTGATCATGTGGAAGATGGTGGAAATGTGTTGGTGAATCTACCCTAATACAAGGTGAACGATGAGAGGCTGTGTAGGAGTACACAGTGGGTTGTCTCGTTGAACACCGCCCTAAGTCCGAGTTCTTGTGTGGTGATCCAAGATGAAGAGTACAACCACACATTGGGCTCATTGACCCCTCTCAACCTATTAACTCATCCCTTTCGATGTCCAGACGTCGCAGTAGTTCGGAGTTCTGGTAGGTTTGTGGTCTGGCTGCTAAGTGAGAGAACGGCTCAACCGAGACCGGCTTATGCACCACGCACACATCATCTGGGTCCACTTCGGTAAACCGGCCGGGTTCGCGATAGTGGTAGCCAACCCAGGTAGGCGGCTTTCATGGACTAGATCGGCTATGAGGTAACAGTTGTGGTGAGAATCCTCGCTGACACCCCTTGAATGGTGTCGAGATCAAAGGCGGTAACTGATGGTCATGTGTGTGTAGCGGTACACCCCTGCAGGGTTAACAAAACTATTTGAATAGCCGCGTCCGCGGTTAAGGACTCCTTGGAAAGCTTAGCTTCATTATTAGACAACTTGAACTGGATACTTATAAAACTTACCAAGATAAGCGTGAGTGCTATGGCGTACTTTCTCGTGGGGAAGTCGAGGAAGGCACCATAGTGGTGTAATTTATTGGAGATGTAGTGGACTCGTGTACGCTTCTTACCTCAAGTCTGGTATTCGTAGTTCAGGACTAGCCAAGTCAAAGCTGGCACTTCTGCATTTGAATCCCACCTCCTTTTACCTTGATACATGTGCATGAGTAGTATAGCTCCTATGTAAGTCTTGCTGAGTACGACTTTGTACTCACGTTTGCTTATTCTATGTTTTAGATGAACCCACTGACCCCGAAGGTGGATTCGTCCTCGAGCTCGACGACTGAAGACCAAGCTAGTGTAGTCCCAGTCAGCAGACTGGTTCCCTCGTGGAGGGCTTGTGTTTAAATAAGGCTTCTTAAGCCATTTGTTAAACTTGTCTGTACTCAGACCTACTTTGCTTCCGCTTGTTTGTTGTAATTTTGGATCACATGCTTGAGATCTCTGTGTGCACTCTATGAGAGTTATCAATAAAATGTATACTTTGTGGAGAATTGCAATGATACCTGCTGTTCATACAAGGCATGTGTGTTGCTTGTATGATTATAACATGCATGTCTTGGTATGGGTTTTCGAGACCTTAGTTGTGATCTGGCTGGTGGTCTTTTATACACCAAGTGGCCCTTAGATGTGCGCAGCTTGGGGCATCCGAATGTGATTGCTCGTGACTCCGTCACGTGCACACTTTGATGTATGATCGAGCCCGCCCTAGACCCCGACTAAGTGATCGGGCTGGAGTAAGTCTATGTAAGGGTTATAGTACAATCGATAGTATGGTTGAGGCGACTTGTCTATGAGTATGGGAGTTTACCACCCATATCATTTAGACTTGTGTGCGGACGATGAGGACCCATTTCAGTTGATCATCCGGCCTGGATGGGATGCCCCTCACGTTCGATGCTTTCCGAGAATGTTTTGTGCTTGGCCTTGTCTGCTTAGACAAGTGGGTACGGTTCTCGGCTCTCCATATGATTATGTTGTAGCGAGTCTTGCATACGCTAACCCCAGGTCCCGACAGACTTGGTATCAGAGCAGGACTGACTGTAGGATTATCAGCCTTGGCCGAAGTCGAGTCTAGCTTGCTATAGTTATATAGTTACTCTGGGTATATAAGGGAACAATGTAAGGCTTCTTTTTTTCTCCTTACCTTCATCGTTCAGAGTTCTGAGTCACCCTCATCTTGTTCTACGGGAAGATAGGACTAGGATCATCTATGTCTTACTAGAACATCTCGTTGTTTGCTTCCTTGTAGCCGTAGGAAAGTTGTGTTCGGTTTACTAGCGATGTTGTGCTTCCTGATTTCTTACATCGTATGTAAGTGTTGTTTTCATGTTGTAAGAAATTGTCTTTCTTGCAATTACAGCCGTTATGCTGCCCGAGTCATTCCAAGTTTCTTCATAATCTAATGCATTTGCAAACTCCTTCTTTCTGTTTCAGATGGCGGATCTTGCCCCTCCGCAGATTGTTCGTCTGACCAGGTGCCTCGATGTGCGTGGGAGGGCGGGGTAAGAAGAAAAAGTAAGAGTTCCTACTCTCCGATTTTTCCTTAGTAACTACAAAATAGTTTCTAGACTCAACTTCGGCCAATAAAGGGTCCTACAGTCAGTCATGCTCTGATACCAAGTTGTAAGGCCCCCGATGCGGTGCTAACTCCAGTTGGTCGCTTTCGCGTCCAACTCGAGTTAGGAGCGCATAAAAGGCCACCGACGCACGACACTCGCACTCGTGTCGCTGTCGGGTTCTCGACAACATGTATAAGAACAATGAACTTTTATACTAAGACATAAATATAATGTCCAGGGCATACATTGCCACTAGTAATTATTACAACATCTCAGGGATCAAAGATCCAACAGTACAGCATGCAACAAGCGGAAGACACACACGACCGAGTACGGTCAAAATCCAAATGGCCCTAGAGAGGGCTGGACATAAACAAGTCCACCCATGGATCGTCTGAACCCAACTACAGGCCTACTGGGCGAAGTCATCCTCATCGTCATCCTCCGGGGGCACCTCCACGAAGTATCGTCCGGTGCTCGGGTCGAGGTAGTAGTCAACTGCAGCGGCCGATCAGGAAAAACATAAAAGCGGAAAGTAAACAAGGGGTGAGATTATATCATTACAGTTATAACTAACTTCCTACGGTAAGACAAGTATGGAGGATGAGGTTGCAGCCGCACTAGCATATATGGTGGCTATCGTTCTACTAGAGTAGGGGTAAGGTCCAAGAATTCACGTTGACATCGTGTCATAGGTCTGCTATCCACCTACTTACGCAAGCATAACACAACCTTGTTCCTCCCTCGGTCCCCCTGGACGAAGAAAGGCAGCCAAGGCACACACACGGTAGGCAAGTTCTAAATAAGATCCAATTCGATGTTATTTTATGAACAAGACGTAGGCTCTGAGTCGTCCATAACCGTGGACACGGCTTTTCGAAAAGATTTAACCCTGCAGGGGTGTACCAACTGCCCATCATAGGCTTCGCATGTACGCCCGGTTTCCACTTGGCTAGGTAAGTGCATGAAACTCTGGAACGTCGGAGTCCCTCTAACTAACAACACACAATTTCGGGTGGCCCTCGGGGAGTCGATATCCAATCCAAAAGCCGGTCGCGCTCTCGGATCGGCCTCTTCCGTATCAACAAGGTTTGGGTTACCGGTTAAGCCTCCCATGAGGACCGGGCCCTCGCAGGTCAGTCTTGGACCAATAAGGGAACCATGCCCACTGGTCCGGGTTGGTTTGAAAACAGCTGGGGTACCACCAACACTCACACGTTGCAAATGTAAATCAGCTCGGGCCACCACTAGAATTGTACGAAGCTGGGTAGGTAAGACAAGGGGGGCCCATAGAACCCCACACACGATTAGGCACGCTCAATCAAAGAACCAATACCCAGAACTCGGATCCTAGGTGACTCAAATAGAACAAATCACCAGGTGGGAACAGCCCAGCCTTCCATCTTTCGTCGAATATAATTAACATCAATTTAATAAATATCAACCAACTTCTTTGTTTAACCTGATATCCCAACCATAGCATAAGGTAAAGCAGCAAGTTTTCCTACTCATACTAAGCAATGGCTGAGCAGCGGTAACATAGCAATACAATGTTTTGCTGGGATGTGGGATCATGGCTTTTTGGGTTTGACGAAGGCATAAGTAAAGTGGATAGGATCAAGAAACGTTCTATGCTACAGCTAAGCAACTAGGGTGAAAGCTATAAAGAATGGTATAGATATCCCCCTTGCCTGGATAAGTCGTCGAAGAAGCACCCACTGGATCCTCGGGCTCGGTGTCTGAAATCTCCACGTAAGTCTCCTCGACAGTCTCAGGTGCTAACGTAAAGTACCGGCAAGGAAAGGCACACAAGTAAGCAATGGGTACAATGCACAGGCAAGGATGGAATGATCAAGTTTAAAAGGCATGATGTGACCCTATCTAGTCAAAGTTAAATGAAGGTGGTGACACACGTCAACAACTTCATATGCAATTATTTATATTTTTATGGCTTTTTTCATAGCCTTAAATTTGGTGTAAGTAGCATGGCAACATGGCATGGCAAGAGCAACACAACAAATTAACAAAGTTAAAAGCATCGTGAAAAGAAACATTGATTCCGGAGACGGAGAGGTGTCGGAGGATTTGACACCAAAGAAGTACCAAAGGAGATGGGCACTTGGAAAGCTTGATGGTGGTGCTCATGGCAAGAAGCTGCAAGGGAAGGAAAAGATTGCATGGGGGTGCCAACTTGTGAGTCCCATGCAAGAACAAAAGATAAGAGGGGGCAAACCCTGATGATGGGGGTGGTGCAAAGGCACACACATGTCTAACACTTGGGATCCCACACACGAGTAACACCCCATGACCAGAGAGTTTCAATAGACCCCGAAAAGTGCAATGCACCAAGGCATGGGAAACCAAAATGGAGTGAAGCAAGATAAAATCCAACATGGCATCATTGTTGAGGTTCGGGGCAGAAAACACAAATTTTTCCTTGACCTACGATACCCAATCCCAAGACCTATGCTATGCTGATGCAAGCAACGGACAGAAATAGATCACATACCAGTATGTAGTCCGTTAAGCGGGAAACGTTCCTGCATGAACGTGGTTGGTGTAGTCGTACCGGCAATCCCCGATGCCGCGCAGATCCACGATGACTCCTGTAGCCACCCGATCCTTGCAGACCGATGACGGGATTACGTCCCCGTCGGAACGTTGCTGATGAAGACCTCGCGATACGACCACGACGATGAAGTAGCACCACAAGTGTAGTGCCTCGCGGGATTATACACATACAGTATACCCGACGTCCCTCCGGGCTCCGAACCAGTAGAGCAGCGGAAAGAAGATGGATTCGGATCCCGATTCCAGCAGCACGACGGCGTGCGTATAGTGGAGAAATCCCCAACCCAGAGCAGCCTCCAAACAAGGGGAGTCCGCTCAAAGGAAGGAGAAAGAAGGGAGAGAGATGAGAAACTTTTCTCAAAAAATTCATTGATTAAAAGGGCACCCCTACCCCTCCTTATATAGGCCAAGGAGGGGTGACAACCTCCCCTCAACTTCCCATGTGGGACTAATCCCAAGGGGAAGGGGGGGCGCACCAATAAGGGGGGTGGGCCCCCTCATGGCGCCATGGCCCATGGGGGAGGACTCCCTCTCCCCCTAATGGGCCCTATGAGGCCCATTTGCCTTTTAATTCATTTTTTAATTATATTTAAATACATTTTAATATTTAATTCAGATAATTAAATAATAAAACATATATTAAACATTATTAAATATATTTTGAACCTTTCAAAATACCCAGAACAACTTCCGGCCTTCATCGGAACAATTCCGGTCATCACCGGAACAATTCCGGTGTTCTCTCCAATTTCTCCGGTGATCCCGAATCAATCCTTACTGCGTCGAGTACCCTTAAGTGTAACACCCTACGGTCCGGGAAACAGCAGACATGATCGAGACAACTCTCATTGATCAATGACTAATCAATTGGACCTGGTTACAATCCTTGATAGCCCCTGCGCTTCCATCGAATGAACTTCAATCGTTGTTGGATCCGTTAACCGTGTGCCTGTTCCCTTTGTCCCATGGTACTTTGCTTGTCCGAGGTTTGATCATCGGTATCCACTATACCTAGTTCGTCCTCGTTCTCAAAAAACAAGTTTACTCGTTCCCGTGATATTACAACTCCGTGACCTAGTCACACGTTTGCAAACTTTATGATGCAACATCACCGAGTGGGCCCAGAGTACCTATCCGTCACACGGATGGACAAATCCCGCTTTGATCTATTTGCATACTCATCAACCATCTATTTCGGAATACCCAAAGTGCACCGTTATGGCCAGCATATTTCAGTCAGGCGGTGGGATACAAATCAAAGTCTCCTCATAGATGACAATTATGTATGATCATTACGGTCAAAGGATCTGGTCACTACGTTATAGTTATCGCAATGTCGAACTATGTGACTTGATCACATCGCAACACTTCTGGTGGGTGTATGTCCATCATATCATTATCCAATGATACGACTCCATTGTCAACAGACGCCATTGTCTCATGATCAGGAAACCTTGATCATCAATCGCCCAATGGACTAGTATACTAGGGTTAACTAGGGACCTGGTTGTTTGTATACCACACCTGTATTAATGTTTCCGCTTAATACAGTTCTAGCATAGTATCAAACGTATTATGAACTAATGGAATATGCTCGATAAAACATATTTTATTTGCCTCTAGGGCACATTCCCAACAGTCTCCCACTTGCACTAGAGTACAAATAATCTAGTTGCATTTTCTCTGGATCATAACTCCTTATTGATCATGCTTGCCCGTGGAAGAGGTTGTATCAACGGTCTGGGTACCATTCAGAACCGTATGTCCTTTTGCAAATCATAATGTCACCTAATTTGACATTCCTTCATTATCCACTATAATGATGAGGTATATATATTTGGCGGTGAAATGAGACTTCGTTTGCTGTGTCATAGCAATGACATCCGGTGGGTCACGCGGACTTTCCCATAGTCATGCACACTTGAAACTCCCTCAATCAGAAGTCTAACTTCTTAAGCCATAATATAACTCCTGTTACTTCTAAAGCAGCCACATCAATGTAGATTCAATCCTTAGTGCATTGTATGCAACTTTGATGTCTAACCATGTTTCTTTCAACTTAGGCATTCATTAGTATGATATCTCAATTTTCTAGGTTAGTGTCAAAACTTGAACCAGCATAACATTTATGGTCAAGTCCACTATCCTTTACAAATTTGAGATGTATCCTCAGTTCTCTCCAGACACTGAAGGATAAACTTAACTCTTTGTTCAATGATTTACTCATAAATCATATCACAACATGTTCTTACTACTAAGAACTTGGGTCACATTACGTCGAGTACATAACTCTGGTTTTATATGAAAGAACCTATGACAAAGGCATAGAGGATCCAGCACATCCATTTCTTTCATTAACCATTAACCATTGTTCTTGTACTGAGATTAACTCAATACTTCTCTTGGATATACAAGTAAGGACCACTTCTTGACTTGTCCCATTCTGAACTCCTTCAGAATCTTATCCAGGAAAGTATTACGACTCAATGTTATTAAACACATATCTATCTTAATAGATCTTCAATGCTTAATACTTTATTCATCTTCATTTATGAACGATTCAAATAATCATTAACACAAACTGCACCATTCATAATATGTTATCCATATATGAGAATGTTATCATGCTCCCACTCAAATATGTCATGCACATATTAAGTTATAGGATAACACTCATATTGCTCCCACTCAAATATGTCAGCCACATATAAGACAAGGATAACATCCACATGGCTCCCACTTAGATATGTCAGACACATATTAAGTTTAGGATACTAACCACATGGTTCCTACTCAAATATGTCATTTACATATAAGGCTAGGATAATACTCCCATAGCTCCCACTCAAAATATGTCGTCTACATATATCAAGTTTCAGGAAACTATTCAGCTCCCACTCAGTTTCATGCAAATGCATGTTTCCTCGATATTTTGGCTAAGTCCAAAATCCTTTGATCATTCATCAAATCGAGAATTCAGTTTATGAGACACTAGTATCCATATGTTTTTCCAAAACCTTCTTGTTGTACCAATTACAACACTTCTTCAAATACAGGATTTGAGGAAGTCACGGTATTGATAACAATCCTGGATCAATCGTAGTGAATATCCCTTTGACTCAAGCATTGCTACACATTGTAGTCAACCCATTGAATTTGTCAGAAACAATCTTTGTGACAAACCAATCTTGACGTCCCTTTGATGTTCACATTTATTCCTCATAACTCTGAAGTTATTGTGAATATCAAGTAACCTCCTTACTTGATAAGATTCAAGCAATCTTAAATGTAACTCAACATAGGATTTCATGACTCATAGTCATATCTCGTACTTAGGTCCACCATCGCTTCTTTGTAGTTTGTAGGAATGTCTTGTTCCATTAACACGACAAGTGAATCATGAATATCATTTTGCACCAGGGGCAAATATATATTCTTGAATCCTACCTTTCTCAGTAAAAGCTTTCTTCAAAACATCATGATCTTTATCATTAGTTTCTCCTCTTATTGTAGAGTTTTGCTTGCAGAACATATTCCGTTGCACTACTCTGACATTTGGAGGCAAGGTCAATTACCTTGGTTGAACTTTCACTTTTCTTCCATTACCACATTTATCAAGAACAATTCTTGACAAACACCAAACATAGCAATACAAGTTTTGCTCCTTTTGGTTCTAGTTGTGGAAGATGCATCCATAGTTGTCTAAGGATACACTACAAAGATAATTTATCTTACATAAATCAAGCTTCCTAGAAACCACAACACACCATGACATATATAGTGTTGGTTTCCACGAACTCAGATGGTTCCCTATGCTGAAGTGAGTGTTCGCATATTAAATTAATAACTCTAAACAATAATAACGTAACTTGGTAAGAGATAACTTAGACCATACACTTTTTCATAGAATATGATCACAATGTTCAGGCACGTCAATCATATTGAAGTGTCTCAAGACATTGCAATTTGTGGAACAACTTTCACACAAGTCTTTATGCCCAAGGCTAACTCAAAACATTTGTCACTTTGATCAAATCGTAGAGACTTGTCTTTCTTGTTAATTTAATATCCATTTTTACTCTGAAATCCCTTTTGATCATATCAAACTATTTCAGACTCATGTTTCATTAGTGAATACAAATATTCATCTAAGTCCACATACGAAGTTCACGAAATAATGAAATTCACCACATGCTGACATACGATACATCACGATGTATGATTTTCAACAATCAGTACACAATCTGTTTTACCAGAATGCGAGGTTTTAGTCATCTCACCTCAAAGGCATGGTTTGTATATGTCAAGAGATCAAGTATCTTAAGACATCATCATACCATTCATGACATAAACTGTAGTGTCATTATTAAGCCTGGATATTTCTTGGCATTACAATATTTCTTATAAATGATCAAACAACTATCATCAATATAAGAATAGCTCATTCATAATCGTAATGTGACCATAATAGATATCATTCATAAAAGGAGAACAACTGACTTGTTTCTCACTAATATGAATAATTGTCTTCGCGAGATGCAAGACACACTAATAAAGTCCTCATTCAAACGATCATAAAATTTATTCATATATTAATCAATTGATAGATGTAGAGGGAGAGTGTTGTCGACCATCAACTATCTTGATTACCGTCAGCACACATTGTCACCTCATCCCTTCCAAGCCACTCTTAAGCAGTAAGTTCAAGCATCGAATACTTAATCAACCGCAATTAGTGTTTCGTGGGGAAAGACATTTATAACTTGTATATCAAATATACTTTCTCCGTCAATGACCATTCCTGCATTGGTTCTACTCTTAAAGTTCTTAACTTTAACCATGACCTCATGACAGGTGAATGATTCTCCTTCATGACATAGTCCAGACATGGTCTTTGTAACTGGGAGGAAGCGGATGTAACTCCCTAGTTATCGCAAAGTAACCAGTCATTCAGTAGTCCAAGTTATACACAAGGTGTTCCATGTATCTTATACATTTTCCAAGTGACTTTCTCAGCAGGTTGTTCCTTCCACCATAGTTGAAAGAAACCCCGTCCATATACTCATATTCCATTTCTCTGATTTGTGACCAAGTGCTTTCAAGTTCACCTAGCACGTCATACGTGTTGGTTAACATGCATTCACAATTCAGACTCATAGAATGAAGTATGGTGTATTGGACAGTCATTCATAAGTGACGGTGAGTGCGATACTCATCATCATCTTCCTTGATTACGGAGTTGTCAGGTGTATCTCCTAGCAGTTCTTCGTATTATGTTTAACAAGTCATTACTAACGAGTATGTCTCTAATGGTGTTGGTACACATCAATGAAGTAAGACCCATTTACCTTAAGTTCTATCATACTAAAAGACCCATAGTTCTAAACATTGGTATGACATTATCTACAATGATATTTGCAAAGACATGAAGATTAAGTTCATAATATGGAGTTCATGTTTCAAAAACAATTCTGGAACTCCCACTCAGACAAACATCCCTCATAGTTTGTTCTAAGTGATTACTCGATCCTTGAAGAACATACCTCCCCCGTGTGACACGACCATCAGTATGTTGTTCAAGGTAGGCCATCATGCCAATCACATCATCCATGTGACTCATGCTCGACCTTTCGGTCTCTTGTGTCCCGAGGCCATGTCTGCACATGCCAGGCTCGCCACAATAACCTTAGTGAGTATATGCTGCGTATGCAAGGCCATGTTTCTGGACATGCTAGGCTTGCTCCACCCATCTCTTGTGAACGTAAAAATGTTTGACACCCGTGTGACACGTGATGCCTCCATAATGAAGAACTTTCCAGATGGTGCTTCACTAAGGAAGGACACTTTGTTGGATTGGTGAGGGATCATCCTATTATGCTATCGTCGTATATCTAAAATATTAGCAAAACAGGATGCAACATAAATCATACATGCTATGATTCCCCCCGACATGCAAATTAAAGTTGAAAACGCCTTTCTACTTTATCTTTTGCAAGTTTTACGTGGCTGCTAGGGGTTTCGAGAAAAGAACCGCTTTCTATCCTGCGAAAACAAGCCACAACACCAATCCCGCAATTGTCTCTATTACACCCCTGTCGGGGCCCTCCGTTGCAAACATCTTCGCATCGCTAATGCAGAGAGACAGACACCCCCCCAGCCACTTTATATGGTACAAGCCATATGTCAAGCGTGGAACCAGTCTCGCGTAAACGCGTAAGGTCGGTCGGGGGCCGCTTCATCAAACATTGCCGCAACGCTAAATGAGTACACGTGAGAGGGTAACAATTGAGAATTTATGCCCACATACTAGATGTGTTCTATCCGTACAATACATCTACGCATAGCCTTGCTCATGATACCACTGTTGAGGTTCGGGGCAGAAAACACAAATTTTTCCTTGACCTACGATACCCAATCCCAAGACCTATGCTATGCTGATGCAAGCAACGGACAGAAATAGATCACATACCAGTATGTAGTCCGTTAAGCGGGAAACGTTCCCGCATGAACGTGGTTGGTGTAGTCGTACCGGCAATCCCCGATGCTGCGCAGATCCACGATGACTCCTGTAGCCACCCGATCCTTGCAGACCGATGACGGGATTACGTCCCCGTCGGAACGTTGCTGATGAAGACCTCGCGATACGACCACGACGATGAAGTAGCACCACAAGTGTAGTGCCTCGCGGGATTATACACATACAGTATACCCGACGTCCCTCCGGGCTCCGAACCAGTAGAGCAGCGGAAAGAAGATGGATTCGGATCCCGATTCCAGCAGCACGACGGCGTGCGTATAGTGGAGAAATCCCCAACCCAGAGCAGCCTCCAAACAAGGGGAGTCCGCTCAAAGGAAGGAGAAAGAAGGGAGAGAGATGAGAAACTTTTCTCAAAAAATTCATTGATTAAAAGGGCACCCCTACCCCTCCTTATATAGGCCAAGGAGGGGTGACAACCTCCCCTCAACTTCCCATGTGGGACTAATCCCAAGGGGAAGGGGGGGCGCACCAATAAGGGGGGTGGGCCCCCTCATGGCGCCATGGCCCATGGGGGAGGACTCCCTCTCCCCCTAATGGGCCCTATGAGGCCCATTTGCCTTTTAATTCATTTTTTAATTATATTTAAATACATTTTAATATTTAATTCAGATAATTAAATAATAAAACATATATTAAACATTATTAAATATATTTTGAACCTTTCAAAATACCCAGAACAACTTCCGGCCTTCATCGGAACAATTCCGGTCATCACCGGAACAATTCCGGTGTTCTCTCCAATTTCTCCGGTGATCCCGAATCAATCCTTACTGCGTCGAGTTCCCTTAAGTGTAACACCCTACGGTCCGGGAAACAGCAGACATGATCGAGACAACTCTCATTGATCAATGACTAATCAATTGGACCTGGTTACAATCCTTGATAGCCCCTGCGCTTCCATCGAATGAACTTCAATCGCTGTTGGATCCGTTAACCGTGTGCCTGTTCCCTTTGTCCCATGGTACTTTGCTTGTCCGAGGTTTGATCATCGGTATCCACTATACCTAGTTCGTCCTCGTTCTCAACAAACAAGTTTACTCGTTCCCGTGATATTACAACTCCGTGACCTAGTCACACGTTTGCAAACTTTATGATGCAACATCACCGAGTGGGCCCAGAGTACCTATCCGTCACACGGATGGACAAATCCCGCTTTGATCTATTTGCATACTCATCAACCATCTATTTCGGAATACCCAAAGTGCACTGTTATGGCCAGCATATTTCAGTCAGGCGGTGGGATACAAATCAAAGTCTCCTCATAGATGACAATTACGTATGATCATTACGGTCAAAGGATCTGGTCACTACGTTATAGTTATCGCAATGTCGAACTATGTGACTTGATCACATCGCAACACTTCTGGTGGGTGTATGTCCATCATATCATTATCCAATGATACGACTCCATTGTCAACAGACGCCATTGTCTCATGATCAGGAAACCTTGATCATCAATCGCCCAATGGACTAGTATACTAGGGTTAACTAGGGACCTGGTTGTTTGTATACCACACCTGTATTAATGTTTTCGCTTAATACAGTTCTAGCATAGTATCAAACGTATTATGAACTAATGGAATATGCTCGATAAAACATATTTTATTTGCCTCTAGGGCACATTCCCAACAATCATCACATGTGGGTGCAACTCCCTCCACACTGTTCACCATTTTTATGTTGCCCAAACATAAAAACCGAGGTGATCAGTGGATTTTTCTACCCCAATTTGGTATATGGCATGTGCTCTAAGAATTTGGAAACAAACAGGATTCAAATTCCAAAGGAATTTGAATTTGAAATAAAAGAAAAAAGGAAAACACCAAAAAAAGCAGAGGACAGGCCTCCTGGGCCAGCCTCGGGTGCTTTGGCCCAACTGGGCTGGCACCCCACGTGGAGTAGCTAGCTGGGCCAAGCCCAGCAGCACTGCTAGCCTGGCAGCCTCTGGCAGGCGGGCCATGGTGTCAGTCTCCCAGAGACAAATAAAAAAAAGGAGGGGGCTTACGCCGGACGGGATTCGAACCCACACTGTGCTGCTCACTAACGAGCCCCGTGCCACTGCGCTACTGCTCTATTTCTGAACAAACAAGACACGTCGCCAAGGTTAAGCAAAGGGCCTCAGCCTGTCTGAACTCAGACCAATATTGAACCTGCCGACGGCGAGGTTGAACGGCGGGGCTGTCCTCGGGCACAGGTCTCCATCGTCACCACCTCTACGCGGGATCTATAGCTGGCACATCCAGCTACAGGTTCCTGCCCTGCGCTACACCTAGATCTCAACAGGGGGCACGCTAGTCTTGCCGGAATATCTCCCTCTGACGAAACTAAAGAAGTCGGCACTGAAGATAGGCTTCAGACCGCAGCGGAGCAGGGTACTCCGGTGAACCTACCGTCGTCTACGCTGCTTCGGCGACACAACGTACGGCCTCCCCGCGAAGCTAGAGCACCCGCGGATCCATTTTGCTTGCAACCCTCGCCGGAGACCTAAAGGGGGCGACTTTCCTTCGCTGGAAAGGACACCGCGGGGAAACAGAGCCCGCTCGACAAGACGGTAGAGGAGGGAACGATGCATGAAGGCACGAGCGTCACACGCACGCTCTGCTCGCGAACTACAAAGCAACGCCCGCGCTCTCACACTCCAGGCTCGCCAGGTACACACGCAACGCCGTGCTCGGCTCGCCGGAGAGGCTCTGGCGGCAACAGAAATATGGCGCGGCGGCTAGGACTTCTACGACGACTAGAGGAAGACGGAGGCGCAAGAGCTCACCTAGGGCTGCTCGCAGGTGAAATTGATGTCGCCGGAGAGGAGGGGGACGACCAGGCCGTCGATGGGGAAGAAGAGGCCGAGCGCAGCGCCACGGGCTCGGGGCATCTCGGGGCTCCTAGCTCAAACTGCAGGGGAGAAAAGGGGTGAGGACACGCTGCAGAGGACGCAAATGAGCGCAAGCTCACCGAGAGCGAAGAACGGCGACGAATTTCACCAGAGGGGGCGTCGGTCACGCGGAACAGGGGAGCTTCGAATTGGCCATGGCGGCGGTGGCAAGAGGAGGAGAAGGGGGAACGGAACCTAGGGTTCGTGGGGAGCCTCTACACGCGCTTAAAAGGAGGGGGCGCCTCCCGCTGACTTCGGGGCTCCACCGGCTGCCGTGGCGTCTCCTGAGAGAGAGAGGTGAGGGGGAAAAGGGGGCGTCCACGCTGGAAAGAGGAGGACGACAGGGTCGTACCCCTTCGCAACGGGCTGGGCCGAGGGAGAAGCAGGCCATGCGTGAGAAGAGAAAAAGGGGGCTGGGGCCTGATACGTCCAAAACGTATCTATAATTTCTGCTTGCTCCATGCATGTTTTGTGTGATATTGCTAAGATCTAGATACACTTTCATACACTTTTGATCATATTTGGACTAACCTATTAACTCAGTGCACCCCAGTGCCAGTTCCTGTTTTCTGTTGTTTTTCTATTTCAGTTTTCCCCCATATAAAAAGTGCCAGAAAAATTCCGAGAAAAATACAGGAAAAATCAACGTATAGGAAGCTTCGCGAAGAGCCCGAGTGGGGCCAGAGGGGAGCCAGGGGGGCCAGGCGGCCACCCGGCGTGGCCCCACCCCTGGCCGCGCCAGGGGGGCGCCTGGGGCCCCTGGTCCACCTCTGGATGCCCCCCTTCGCCTATTTATTCTCCGTCGCTGAGAAACTCCGAAGACAGAACCCAATTTCACAAACTCGCCTCTGTTCCGCCGCCGCCGAGATTCCGAGATCGGGAGCACCAGAAGACCTCTTCCCGGCACCCTGCCGTAGGGAGGATTGACCTCCGGGAGTCTCCTCTCCACCATGGATGCTCCCCGGATGTCTTCTGAGTAGTTTTACTTAGACCATGGGTCCGTGATCAGTAGCTATGTGATGTTCTCCTCCCCTCTTTGTTCTTCATGGTTTAGACCTCGTGAGCTGCCCTACATGGTCGAGGCACTTTTGTAAAATTTCTGCTATTGCTATGCTGAGTTTGTTGGGATCTGATGGATTATGAGATTATGTTCAGATTGTGATACAGTAATATATTTGGTTTTTATCTCTTATATTTTTGTTCCTAAGTAATTCTTGCATGTTCTCCGTTGCTGTTTATTGCTTTGGCCAAGTAGTAGGTAGTGACTTAAAGAGGGAATGTTGTGCTAGATTGTGGGTTCATGCCCCCCGATGACACGCTTGAGTGACAGAAACATGAGTCTAGGGGATGTGTTGTTGCCACAATGGGGAAAACAACGGTGATTGTAACCATGGTAGCAAGGATTGTTTACTTTATGCAAAGTTCTTTTTAATGCAGTTGTCTGTTGCTTTGGGTTTACACTTTGGGTGGGGCTCGCAACTTAATACCAGCGAGATGTTCTGGATAGATATCTCAAGGTGGATGATTAGTAGTAGATGCAGTTGGATTACGGTCTACTTATTTTGGCGTACTTCCCGTGCTTTTGAGCCTCTTCCTTTCTTTTGTAGCATAGTTAGCATTGCGGTGCGTTCATAATCCTGTCAATTGCCCTTCTGTAATTTGTTTACCTCGCATAGCAATTTTATCGTCTTTTGGGAGAGAGACATCACTAGCGAACATCACGTATCCCGGTCCATATCCTTATTACTGTTTCCACGCTTTCTTTACTTTCCTGCTTTTTACTTTCATTTGCTATCATTATCCTTTGTGTTTTACCCTTTGTGAACAACAAGACCGGAGAGGTTGACAACCTCTCTGAACTTCGTTGGGAACAAAGTTATCTGTGTCTGTGTGCAGGTCCACGTCAGTTGTGTCGCTGACACCTACTTATCATCTCTGGAGTCCTACTGGAGACAAACCTTGGTATCTTCACCGAGGGAAACTTGCTGTTGCGCTACATCTCAACCTTCCACTTGGGGTAACCAACGAAGGGCGAGAAGCCATCAAGCGAATTTCTGGCGCCGTTGCCGGGGACTCCGAGTGCTAAGATAGGGGAGTTGCACACTACCCTTTACCTTTGTTTTTTAGTCTTGTTAGTTTACCTTTCAGTTTTTATCTTTGTGTCTTGTATCAAAAATCAAAAAAATAATATAGTATGTCTAGTTCCTTACTTGCCAATCAATGTCTAACTTCTTTGAAACTAGATCTTATTGGCATGGAGGATTCACCGAGGATCAACAAGAATATTACAAGGAATACCGCTTGTCTCAAAAAGGGATACACTTATGGAGACTCATACATCAATCGTATGAGTATGCTAAAAACTTGTGCTCAATATATAATATATCTTTCTGCAGGGATGAATCTTGTTGCTTTATGAGGCACAAACACCTTGCTTTCCAACGTGAGTACAATGAGTATGAAACCTTAGCTTCTTATGCTAAGGGAAATTATGATTTTTATGATGCAGAACAAATAGAAGAATTTGTTGCTTTTAAGGGTGCCTATGAAATTACTTCTTTTCTTGAAAATATTGATGAAGCCCCTTAAAAATCTGAGAGTCTTGCTATACTTAACTACGGTTTGGAAAATTATGATGCAAATTATTATATTACTGATCATCTTGAGAGAATCTCTCCCCAAAAGGAAGAGACTAATGTTTTGCAGGACTCTATAGAAGAAGAAATTAATGAACCTGGAAGCTCTTTGGATGAAGAAGAGGAGGAGAGTGACGAACAAAAGGAGGAAGAATGGAGCCATCCATGTCTACCTTCTAATGAGAGTAACTCTTTGACTCTCACCTTATATGAGTATTATGATCCTATGGATTCTTTTGAAATATCCCTTTTTGATGAAGTTGATGCCTTCTATGCTTATGGCCGTGATGCCACTATGCATGATGCTTACGGAGATGAACTTGCTATAGTTCCTCATGTTAAGCATGAAATTTTTTTATCGCACCCACACTTGAGTGTCCTATTATCCTTTTAAAATCTCCAACTCCGGAGAATTTTCCTCTTATCAAAGCTCAATGTGATGGGTTGCATTTATCTTATGATCCTAAAAACCGTGTTGAAAAAAATACACGTGTGCTTGTAGGTCATGAACAATATGATTTATATGATAGTTATATTCTTGATGTTGTTCATGATATTACTGAAAATTACTTTGAGAGAGGAAAGTTTGGTTATAGAAACTTCCATGTGACAAAAACGCCTCTCTCTAAACTGAAACTTTCGAAGTTGTTCTTGTTCCACCTCCCTATGCATGTCACTTTGTGCTTCTTTGATTTATTTTCTTACAAGATTCCTATGCATAGGAAGTGGGTTAGGCTTAAATGTGTTTCAAATTTGCTTCTTGATGCTCTCTTTTGCTAAAATTCCCATTCTCTTGTGAGAGCATCTTTTATAATCTTTAAGCCTAGCTAATGGCTCTAAAGAAGCGCTTTCTGGAGGCAGCCCGCAACGAATTTTGGTTTTTCTTTTTGCTTTTGTTGTGTCTTTATGATTGTTACGACTGTAGAAACATCATTGTATCTTTATTTTTCAGCTTTGTGCCAAGTTATAGACTCTTACGGCAAGGGAAGTAAAAGTTGTGACATGCTGTCCAGAAAACAGATTCTGTCCTCGTGACCAGAAAAATTCCAGAAAAATCCCAGTTCAACTTTTTGAGCTGAACTTTTTACACAGTGTGATATATACAATTATGAAACTTCCGTATGTTCAGAGTTTTTTGATTTGAGTTGCAGAAGTGCCCCTAAAATTTTTTTTACTACCTGCTGTTCTGTTTTTCACAGATTCTGCCACGTTTTGTCTCTCCTAACTTTTGCAAACCTTAAGCTTGCTTTTTCTTTGCAAAAACTTTTTGGCACTCTTGAGAAACAGTAGCTATTCAAGAATATCTTTATATCCAGTGGGGAAAATTTATTTATTAATGGTACTAACCTCTCTAATCAGCTTATGATGAGTTATGTATGAAGGGAGTTTTCAAGTGTGCGATGGAAGATGATGAAAGAAGATCCAGGAGTGTCAAGCGCTCAAGCTTGGGGATGCCCCCATGCATCCCCAACAAATATTCAAGGAGACTCAAGCGTCTAAGCTTGGGGATTCCCCCGTGCATCCCCTTCTCCATCAACAATCATCGGTTCGTCCTTCGTCTCACTATATTTTTATCACTTCATGCGTTATGTGCTATGCTTGGAGCGTCTCGCTCTTAGGTTTTATTTTTCTTTAGCTTTTCTTGCTGTTCATAACAAGTTAGATCCCGTCTTAATTTGTGTGGGAGAGAAACACGCTCCACTTTTAAATTCTAGAATACATCATAGGATTTTTCCTGCTTATCTTTTTGCTGTTGTGTGTTCTTTATCTTTTCATAGCTACTGCCATGTTTAGTCTTAATCTTAGTTTGTCTTTAGCAAGAGCCTTGGATTTTGTTTAGTTTTTGCTGGAACTGTTTTTAGTTTTCATGTTTATCTTGTTAAAGAGAGTTGGTTGTTGCACTGAGTTGTGTCTTGTCTTGAGAGTAGGTAATTGAGGTTGCTATTTTCTTCTCGTAGTAACTTGCAATAGTTTTGAGGTATTGTTGTGAGTAATGTTTGAACTTTTGGTGTCAAGAGCTCTAGCCTATTAGTGATAGGTGTCGTATTTTGGGAAATCCGTGTTTATTTTCAAAACCTACAAAACTAGTTGAGAACTCTAGCTACTAGATGGATCACTAATCCTTGGAGGGATCGAATATTAGAGTACACTCACGTACCATGAGTCGAGGATGCGCAAGGATAACCAAACCCCCATACACTCCTCCTCGGGGTACTTGTCTCTTTGTGAACCTCCTCATTAGATTGAGAGTTACCGATAATAAGTGCATGAGTTCTTCGGACTAATGTAAGTATTAAAAGTTGACACTTCCACCTTCCCATATTTTGCTAGCCTCTCCCGTGCCGTGCATTGCCTTCTTCTCACTCCGAGAGTTGGTGTCCACCTTCTCCGGTACATCCAAACCCTTGGCATGATAAGCTCTTTCATCATAAGCCTCCTTATATCTTTCCTCAAAACAGCCACCATACCTACCTACCAAGGCATTTCCATAGCCTTTCCGAGTGATATTGCCATGCAACATCCACCTCTTCATGACATGATCTTCATGTCATACATGTTCCTGCTACACTGGCAGCGACATACATTGCATACATCATGATAGTTACATCTTCTTTATGATTTTGAGTACCTTGTAAAGTGTGAAAGATCTCCTTTACCCTTCTTGTAAAATAGAGTGTTGCCCTTAAGTGAGGAAAAGATCCCAAAGTGGACACAATAAAAGATCCCAAAGTGGACACATTAAAAGACCCCAAAGAGGACAAATGAGAGTTAAATAGAAAGACCCATTGAGGCCACCAAAAAAATACAAAAAATAGAAAAGGAGAAAAAAAGAAATAAAAAGAGAGAAAGGGGCAACACTACTATCCTTTTGAGAGATCCACACTAGTACTCCCTTTATATCCTTGTACTCCATAGAGATGATCTTCATGCATATAGCTATGTGGGGACCTTCACACTATAGAACTTGGCTTGCATATTCCAAGGATGAGCCTCCTCAAACGAGCTCTAGGTCTTCATGAGCGCGCAAGTTAGATGCACCCCCCACTAGTTCCTTTGGAGAGCTTCTTAGCTCGTATGTGCATCCGTTGCATGGCAATCCCTACTCCTCACATCATATCTATCATTTGGCATCTCTTGCCTATGATTGTCCTCATTGATGTGAGCCTTTCTCATCCTTTTTGTCTTCCTCCTCCATACTTCTCTCTTTGCCATCCTAAGTGTCAACTCTCGTGCTTACGCTCATCCATTGCATGAGTGCTCGAAATATCTAAAAGGAGTGGATCAAATTGACTTGTACCTGGCTAGTGGTCTGGGGACGAGTCAAGATAACATTCCAAAGAGGACCAAGTGTGAAACTTTAGTAGATTGAGTTCTCAACAAAAATACTTTTTCTCGTATTCCCTATCCCCCTTCTTGCACGCAAACACCATTTGGAGACATTCGAGTCATGGACAGCGAGAGCTCTTGCACCTAATGTTCTTTTGTTACTTGTTTCAATGCTAATATAGACTCTTGCATGTTATGACTTGAATTGAATCTCTAACCTTGATTACTTTACTTTTCAAAGTTATTTTATGGTTGCTAGCATGTCACCATAGAAATTATGCTGTTATCATTTACCTACTCGAGGACGAGCAGAAATTAATCTTGGGGATGTTGATACGTCCAAAACGTATCTATAATTTCTGCTTGCTCCATGCATGTTTTGTGTGATATTGCTATGATCTAGATACACTTTCATACACTTTGGATCATATTTGGACTAACCTATTAACTCAGTGCACCCCAGTGCCAGTTCCTGTTTTCTGTTGTTTTTCTATTTCAGTTTTCCCCCATATAAAAAGTGCCAGAAAAATTCCAGGAAAAATAGAGGAAAAATCAGCGTACAGGAAACTTCGCGAAGAGCCCGAGTGGGGCCAGAGGGGAGGCAGGGGGCCCAGGCGGCCACCCGGCGCTGCCCCACCCCTGGCCGCGCCAGGGGGGCACCTGGGGCCCCTGGTCCACCTCTGGCTGCCCCCCTTCGCCTATTTATTCTCCGTCACGGGGAAACTCCGAAGACAGAACCCTATTTCGCAAACTCGCCTCTGTTTCGCCGCCGCCGCGCTTCCGAGATCGGGAGCACCAGAAGACCTCTTCCCAGCACCCTGCCGGAGGGAGGATTGACCTCCGGGAGTCTCCTCTCCACCATGGATGCTCCCCGGATGTCTCGTGAGTAGTTTTCCTTGGACCATGGGTCCGTGATCAGTAGCTATGTGATGTTCTCCTCCCCTCTTTGTTCTTCATGGTTTAGACCTCGTGAGCTGCCCTACATGATCGAGGCACTTTTGTAACATTTCTGCTATTGCTATGCTGAGTTTGTTGGGATCTGATGGATTATGAGATTATGTTCAGATTGTTATAGAGTAATATATTTGGTTTTTATCTCTTATATTTTTGTTCCTAAGTAATTCTTGCATGTTCTCCGTTGCTGTTTATTGCTTTGGCCAAGTAGTAGGTAGTGACTTAAAGAGGGAATGTTGTGCTAGATTGTGGGTTCATGCCCCCCGATGACACGCTTGAGTGACAGAAACATGAGTCTAGGGGATGTGTTGTTGCCACAAGGGGGAAAACAACGGTGATTGTGACCGCGGTCACAAGGATTGTTTACTTTACGCAGAGTTCTTTTTAATGCAGTTGTCTGTTGCTTTGGGTTTACACTTTGGGTGGGGCTCGCAACTTAATACCAGCGAGATGTTTTGGATAGATATCTCAAGGTGGATGATTAGTAGTAGATGCAGTTGGATTACGGTCTACTTATTTTGGCGTACTGCCCGTGCTTTTGAGCCTCTTCCTTTCTTTTGTAGCATAGTTAGCATTGCGGTGCGTTCATAATCCTGTCAATTGCCCTTCTGTAATTTGTTTACCTCGCATAGCAATTTTATCGTCTTTTGGGAGAGAGACATCACTAGCGAACATCACGTATCCCGGTCCATATCCTTATTACTGTTTCCACGCTTTGTTTACTTTCCTGCTTTTTACTTTCATTTGTTATCATTATCCTTTGTGTTTTACCCTTTGTGAACAACAAGACCGGAGAGATTGACAACCTCTCTGAACTTCGTTGGGAACAAAGTTATCTGTGTGTGTGTGCAGGTCCACGTTAGTTGCGCCGCTGACACCTACTTATCATCTCTGGAGTCCTACTGGAGACAAACCTTGGTATCTTCACCGAGGGAAACTTTCTGCGGCGCTACATCTCAACCTTCCACTTGGGGTAACCAACAAAGGGCGAGAAGCCATCAGGGCCTCTCTTTTATTTAAAGAAAAACAAAGCCCTCTTTTGAATTTCTACAGAGCAAAAACAAAAGGCAAAAAATATGATGGACATATTTTGGCTCTTTGCAAAATTTTGGAAATTCCCAAAATTGGTTTGACCCAATTTGGATCAGAGGGAAAATCCCAAGATGGAGAACAAGCCCTTTTCCTATTTAAACAAAATAAAAAGAGGACTTGGAGACTAATTGGGAGGAAACTATAAGGAGCAAAAATACATGAGCTCATGAATGGTTATCCTTGCAATTCTCTGGATTTTACAAAATTGGTTTGGCCAATTTGGAGCAACTAAAAATGTGGGCCATTTTTAAAATTCAAACCGCATTAAACTATGGCCCCCATTTCTAGAAGTTACAAAAATGGAATAGAGTTTTTAAAACCCTTGAGAATGGAAAAGAAATGGGTATGCAAAGATTGGGATCAAGGGGAGCACAATTGCAAATGGGAAAAATCCCCCAACATCCTTCTTGAACCAACTTGGATGAATTTAAAGGCAAAGAAAATGGGCTCCAATCCGAATGTAAATTGAAATCACCACATGAATTCATATGAGCTAGCACCATGTGAAGTTACAAAGTCATCTGACAAAGTGAAAATTACATGATGCCTTACAAATTGCATATGGGTTGTTACACGCACTAGCATTTATGAAGTGGCTAACGATCTAGAGAGTAAGATAAGAAGCCAAGCATTCGATGAGGAATCGCCTCCAACAAGTCTTGCTATCAGCTACTTACGCAAACATAACACCTATCCTATCCTTGTCCTCCTCTTCGCATCCCGACGAAGAAGAAGCAGTCAAGGCACACACACATTGATCAAGTTATTAAGATTATCTCAGTTGTTGTTGTCTATGAACAAGGAGTAGGTCTCAAGTCATCCATAACCGTGGACACGGATTTTCGAAAATATTTAACCCTGCAGGGTGTACCAACTGCCCATTACAAGGATCTGCACGCACGCCCACCTCTCTTAGTTGCTACCCATCATAGGCAACCATTTTATGATTTAGTTCCGAGAGATCTGAAACAAAAGGTCCCTCTAGCTAACAACAAACAAATCCGGGTGGCCCCCGGGGAGTCGACACCCAATCTAAAAGCCGCCCGCACTCTCGGATCGGACTCTTCCGGCTGACGCAGGTCGGATTACTGGGTCACCTCACATGGGGTCGGGTCCTAGATGATCGGGTGGACCAACAGAGAAACCATGTCTCCACTGGCCCAAGTTGTTTTAAAAGATATCTGCTAGGAGCGACCCGACAGACATATATGCATGGTTTGCAAATGGTAAATCGGCTTAGGACACCTCTAGAAATGTTTGAAGCTAGGTAGGTAAGAAAAGGGTACCCCATAGTATCGCACACGCGGTTAGGCACGCTCAGTCTTAAAATCAATACCCGGAACTCGGGTCCTAGGTGACTCGAATGGAACAAAGAGTCGGGCGGGATAGCCTAGACCTTCCATCCTTCGTCGAATATAGTCAACATTGTAATAATCATATCATTCACATGAATATAATAATGGTGATAGCCCAAACCAAGGAGTAACAGGGTAACATCGTAGCATCCTAAGCATGCATACTAAGCAGGGGCTGAGCAACGAGCAATAGTAACATAGCAGTGCATGGTTTGCTGGGAAGGGACATGGATGTATCGGTTTGAGAGAGGTTGTAAACATGTGGTAGGATCAAACATCGAACCTAACCTAGACTAGCATGCAAACCGCTGGTTATAATAGAATGGATCATAAGTAATGTATAGTCCTTGCCTGTTGATAAGTCGGGTTCCGAAGGTGTAGGCGATCGCGAGCTTGCACCGTCTTCGAGGGTAACTGCGGGAGCACACAGGAAGGAAACACTTGAAAGCAATCGAGGAGAAAGCATATATTAATACAATGCAATCACGAGCAAGCATCAACAAGAATACAACACGAGACAACGCACTACGGTATCACATCTATCGTCGAGAGCGGTTACTAGCAGGTTAAGTGGAGTATTCGTCACATACGACAGTACTGCATGTTTTAAGAGGGTTAAAGTTGTTTAGCTGCACAAATGAGCAAAGTTTGTTAACATGGAATCTCACTCAAGCATGGCATATCATACAATAATGGCATTAGGTGAAGCATAAAGTAAACTACCTATGCTAGTCAATTTAAGTGGGGAAAAATCCTAAACATGGCATATCGCTATTACCCCGCGACAATTAATTTTATTACTGTTCTGACCTAAACAATATTTTATTAATTTTATTATAAAGCAAGAGCAGCATATTCACAATCTACACGCAATTCTAGTCAAGTTACATGTAAAGAACATTTTTATCGGAGCAACGGTTAAAAAGTTATTAAATAAACAGTTTACAGTGGCATGCGGTGTAAATAGAAGTAAAACAGCATGTAAGAAGTTTAAACATGGCAAGGAGCAACATTTTATTAATCTACATAGAAATCTAAGCAAGTTACATGTTAAGATCGTTGCCATCCGAGTTACGAGCTAGGCGCTATCGATAAACCAAAATTTACTCTATGGCAAACAAACAAAAAACAAAAAATATATAAAAAAGAGGGGGGAAACCCCATTGGGCTCCCCTCGGCTGACCCGGCCCAGGTCCCTTGCAGGCCAACATATTCTGCGCACATGGGCATGAACAGCTCTTGGGCCGAGCCCACTTGATGCGCTAGGGAAAAGGAGCAAAATGGAAGGGTTTAATTGTTCCAAGGGGAACTCGAACCTGAGACCTCTTGATTTCAATCAAGGCTCCCACGCCACCAAAGCTGGCCACATGGGACAGCCTAAAGGGCCAGTATGGTAGCCCGGTTGTTTTGGCACGACCCATCTTTGGCCCGGCACGGTACGGGCCGTGCCGTGCCGACACGTTACTGTTTGCAGGCCGTGCCTGGGCTTGGAGGCTGGGCACGCGTGCCGGCACGGCACGTCCCGTTTAGTTTTTTATTTTATTTTTTATTAATTTTATATAGCGCACTAGGCATGATATAGCTATAATACGCTTAAATAGCAAAAAACTGACGGGCTACCGTGCCAAACGGGCCAAACGTGCCGGCCCAAGTAGAAAGGGGTCGTGCCTGGGCCAGGAAGCGCGGCCCGCGTGCCGGCACGGCATGGCCCGTGAAGCTGGCGTGCCTTAGTGGGTCGTGCCGTGCCTGGGCCGTGTCGGTTCAGCCGTGTCGGGCCGGCCCATGTGGCCACCTTTGCACGCCACTACACCACGATCTGATTCGTGAAAGAAAATAGGATCCGCAAGTGATAACTTATGCGGGGGTATAACTAACAAAAAATCTAAAGCACAAGTCTACGAGCATGGCGAACCTGACGACACCAAATCGATGCAGCGGCGCATTGAATCCCATCACCGGAGCGAGGTGGGGGCCGGGGAAGGCAGGACGAGGTGTGGGAGGCCGAATCTGGCCGGATCCAGGCGGAGGTGAGCTGCTCCACGCGAGCTCCCAAGGGAGTTCCATGGCGGCTCAGCTTGCAAAAGAGGGAGAGAAGAAAGATGAGAGAGAGGAAGGAGAAGAAGAGAGGGAGAAGGGGAGGAGGCGCAGCCATGATCTGCAAGGGCGCGGTGGCTCGGCGAGCTCGCTGGAGCGACGGCGGCAGCGTGACCGCGCACGGGAGGAGGAGGAGCTCGGGCATGGATGCGGCTAGGGAGGAGGAGATCCTTCAGGACCTGGGTCCAACTTGTGATGCGGCGTCGCGTGGAACGCCCGATCTGGATCTGACGGTCCAGATCTGCGGATCTGGATCCAGGGTGGGGGTTGGTTACTTGCTGAAAACGAGGTGGGGTGACGGTTGGGTTAGGGAAAACCCTAATTTGGCTTAGGTTTGCTGCCTAAAATGGCTAGGAGGTGCTACTATTTATAACCAAGGGGTAGGTGGCTGGCAGATTACGGGAAAATCCCGTTTTATAACCCGCGTACCGTGTTACACGTTTCTGACCGTCATGGCTCCGTCCGACCTCCGATTCGGACGATACCTCGAACTACGCGCTTAGCGCGACGAGCCGGTCACTTCTACCTCACTTCAATAACGTTTCGATAATATTTTCCGGCGCCCAATAAAATAACTCATTTAATTATTAAATAGGGTTTTCGTTCCGTTGGCTACAGTTGGTCTTGTGCTGGCTTTTGCGAGGTGATCGGGTGAAACCCGGTGTCACAAGGTCGAGTGTCAGGGTGGCAAGGGTTGGTCTCCGTTCGGTACGAGATAAAAGGGGGGAAATAATCATCGATCGATAAATCGGGGGCGCAAACACCGCAAACAATACAGGAAAACATCACAGCAACGCAACAAACAAAAAAATTAATTAGGGTGGAATTCTCGGGCTATTACAATACAACACCACCAACAAGGGATCTCGTCCCGAGATCCTCAACGATCCGAGGGAGAGGGGGGAGAGAAAAAGAGAGTCGACAATCTTCAACACCACCAACAAGGGACTCTGCTCCATGTCGAAGACTAACTTCCGTCGAGAAAATTTTCCGCAGATAGATGGCGACGTCGAAGAACGAAACCATCGGGAGATCAAGAGGAAGAACAATAGTCCAAGCGACGATCAAGAGAAGCATTCTCACTCAAATAGTGAAGATACTAGGCAAGAGGAATGGGGTCAACGGACGACCAAGATGTTCAACCAGAATCAGAAGAACTAAAGGTACTACAGGATTTCCCACACCTGAGATCGGAATCGAGACAATACGATGCAAGCAAGGCATTGTAACGGTTCAAAAACTCCACTTACTCGAGATCCTAGAGTTTGAAAGGGAATAAGGCAAGAGTAAAACAATTACGTCACTTGTCCTGACCAGAGCAAGGGTAAGGAGTAAAAAGAACCCTACTCTCCGATAACTAACGTAGTAACTACAAAATAATTTTTGTCTAGACTCGACTTCGGCCAGAGAGGGGATCCTACAGTCGGTAAGGCTCTGATACCAAGTTGTAAGGCCCGATATGCGGTACAGTTCTAGATCTATATGTTTCCATCCAGATCCGGGGACGAAGCACATATCGGTCCCACCGCGATATATGACAATGTCATATGCCCCGGATTTCCAACATGATATCACAACATTACAGCTACACGGATACAACATCTCATACAATCGGCATACAATTGCCTTAAATACATTACATCAGCGGAAGATACATGTCTGAGTACAGACTACAATGAAACGCCTAGTGGCAATGGTAAAACACACAATTCCCGTAACCACACGGGTCCAGGCTCTCCGCCGGGATCCGCCTAACTAGTCATCGTCGAGTCTCCACGTGAAACGTCGATCACCATACATTTTGTCGATCAAGAACCCTGAAAAGAGTTTGGGGTAGTATCATGAGTACAGAAGTACTCAGCATACTACTGTAGTGGTCAACTGACCCAGCAAGGACTTCATCACTCGTCATTCTAGGATAACTAGTAGTTCATGGTAAGGATGGGGTAAGTGGTGAGGTTGCTGCCGCACTAGCATTATGAAGTGGCTAACGATCTAGAGAGTAAGATAAGAAGCCAAGCATTCAATGAGTAATCTCCTCCAACAAGTCTTGCTATCAACTACTTACGCAAACATAACACCTATCCTATCCTTGTCCTCCTCTTCGCATCCCGACGAAGAAGAAGCAGTCAAGGCACACACACATTGATCAAGTTATTAAGATTATCTTAGTTGTTATTGTCTATGAACAAGGAGTAGGTCTCAAGTCCTCCATAACCGTGGACACGGCTTTTCGAAAAGATTTAACCCTGCAGGGGTGTACCAACTGCCCATTACAAGGCTCCGCACGCACGCCCATCTCTCTCAGTTGCTACCCATCATAGGCAACCATTTTATGATTTAGTTCCGAGAGATCCGAAACGACAGGTCCCTCTAGCTAACAACGAACAAATCCGGGTGGCCACCGGGGAGTCGACACTCAATCCAAAAGCCGACTGCACTCTCGGATCGGACTCTTCCGGCTGACGCAGGTCGGATTACCGGGTCACCTCACATGGGTCGGGTCCTAGCTGATCGGGTGGACCTACAGAGAAACCATGTCTCCACTGGCGCAAGTTGTTTTAAAAGATATCTGCTCGGAGCGACCCAACAGACATATATGCATGGTTTGCAAATGGTAAATCGGCTTGGGTCACCTCTAGAAATGTTTGAAGCTAGGTAGGTAAGAAAAGGGGACCCCATAGTATCCCACACGCGGTTAGGCACGCTCAGTCTTAAAACCAATACCCGGAACTCGGGTCCTAGGTGACTCGAATGGAACAAAGAGTCGGGCAGGATAGCCTAGACCTTCCATCCTTAGTCGAATATAGTCAACATTATAATAATCATATCATTCACATCAATATAATAATGGTGATAGCACAAACCAAGGAGTAACAGGGTAACATCGTAGCATCCTAAGCATGCATACTAAGCAGGGGTTGAGCAATGAGCAATAGTAACATAGCAGTGCATGGCTTGCTGGGAGGGGACATGGCTGTATCGGTTTGAGAGAGGCTATAAACATGTGGTAGGATCAAACATCGAACCTAACCTAGACTAGCATGCAATCTGCTGGTTATAATAGAATGGATCATAAGTAATGTATAGTCCTTGCCTGTTGATAAGTCGGGTTCCGAAGGTGCAGACGATCGCGAGCTCGCACCGTCTCCGAGGGTAACCGCGGGAGCACACAGGAAGGAAACACTGGAAAGCAATCGACGAGCAAGCATCTATTACTACGAAGCAATCAGGAGCAAGCATCAACAAGAAGACAACACGAGACAACGCACTACGGTATCACATCTATCGTCGAGAGCGGTTACTAGCAGGTTAAGTGGGGTATTCGTCACATACGACGGTACTGCATGTTTTACGAGAGTTAAAGTTGTTTAGCTACACAACATGAGCAAAGGTTGTTAACATGGCATCTCACTCAAGCATGGCATATCACACAATCATGGCATTAGGTGAAGCATAAAGTAAACTACCTATGCTAGTCAATTTAAGTGGGGGAAAATCCTAAACATGGCATATCGCTATTACCCCGTGATAATTAATAGTTTCATTACTGTTCTGTACTAAACAATATTTTATTATTTTTATTAGCAAGCAAGAGCAGCATATTCACAATCTACACGCAATTCTAGTCAAGTTACATGTAAAGAACATTTTTATCGGAGCAACAGTTAAAAAGTTATTAATTAAACAGTTTACAGTGGCATGCGGTGTAAATAGAAGTAAAACAACATGTAAACAAGTTTAAACATGGCAAGGAGCAACATTTTATTAATCTACATAGAAATCTAAGCAATTTACATTTTAAGATCATTGCCATCCGAGTTACGAGCTAGGAGCTATCGATAAACCAAAATTTACTCTATGGAAAAACAAAAAAACAAAAGAAGAATAAAAAAAGAGGGAGAAAATCCATTGGGCTCCCCTCGGCTGACCCGGCCCAGGTCCCTTGCAGGCCAACATATTCTGCGCACATGAGCATGAACTGCTCTGGGGCCGTGCCAACTTGTTGCGCTAGGGAAAAGGAGCAAAAGGGGAAGGGTTTAATTATTCCAAGGGGAACTCGAACCTAAGACCTCTTGATTGCAATAAAGGCTCCCACGACACTACACCAAGATCTAATTCGTGAAAGAAAATAGGATCCGTAATTGCTAACTTATGCGGGGGTCTAACTAACAAAAAATCTGAAGCACAAGTCTACGAGCATGGCGAACCTGACGACACCAAATCGATGCAGCGGCGCATTGAAGCCCATCACCGGAGCGAGGCGAGGGTCGGGGAAGGCTTGACGAGGTGGGGGAGGTCGGATCTGGCCGGATCCAGGCGGCGATGAGCTGCTCCACGCGAAAGATGAGAGAGAGGAAGGAGAAGAAGAGAGGGAGAAGGGAAGGAGGCGCAGCCTTGATCTGCAAGGGCGCGGCGGCTTGGCGAGCTCGCCGGAGCGGCGGCGGCGGCGTGGCCGCGCACGGGAGGAGGAGGAGCTCGGGCATGGATGCGGCTTGGGAGGAGGAGCTCCTTCAGGACCTGGGTCCAACTGGTGACGTGGCGTCGCGTGGACCGCCCGAACTGGATCCGACGGTCCAGATCGTCGGATCTGGATCCGGGGTGGGGGTTGGTTGCTTGCTGAAAACGAGGTGGGGGTGGCGGCTGGGTTAGGGAAAACCCTAGTTTGTCTTAGGTTTGCTGCCTAAAATGGCTAGGAGGTTCTATTATTTATAACCAAAGGGGTAGGTGGCTGGCAGACTACGAAAAAAACATGTTTTATCACCCGTGTACCGTGTTACACGTTTCTGACCGTCGTGGCTCCGTCCGACCTCCGATTCGGACGAAACCTCGAAATACGGCTCAGCGCGACGAGCCGGTCACTTCTACCTCACTTCGATAATGTTTCGATAATATTTTCCGGCACCCAATAAAATAACCCATTTAATTATTAAATGGGGTTTTTCGTTCTGTTGGCTACGGCTGGTCTTGTGCTGCCTTTTGCGACGGTGATCGGGTGAAACCCGGTGTCGCAAGGTCGAGTGTCAGGGTGGAAAGGGTCGGTCTCCGTCTGGTACGAGATAAAAGGGGAAAATAATCACCATTCGATAAATCGGGGACGCAAACACCGCAAACAATACAGGAAAACATCACAGCAACGCAATAAACAAAATTTTTAATTAGGGTGGAATTCCGGGGCTGTTACAATGCAGGAGGCTTGATGGGTCACTTTGGGCATGAGAAGACACTACTCATGCTTGCTGATAACTTTTATTGGCCTAGGATGAGGCGTGATGTGGACAGGTTTGTTCGGCGCTGCATTGTATGCAACACATCCAAGTCCAAGCTGAAGCCTCACGGTTTGTATACTCCACTATCGGCTCCTACCACACCTTGGGAAGATATTAGTATGGATT
This sequence comes from Bromus sterilis, assembly GCA_950022295.1. Lineage (NCBI taxonomy): Eukaryota > Viridiplantae > Streptophyta > Magnoliopsida > Poales > Poaceae > Bromus > Bromus sterilis. The sequence goes on along the minus strand of OX465595.1, from coordinate 241,857,436 downwards.
TTGTGTTAGGATTGCCACGCACTAAGCATGGTCATGATAGCATATTTGTGGTAGTGGATAGATTTTCCAAGATGGCCCATTTTATTGGTTGCCACAAAAGCGACGATGCGTCGCATGTTGCTAACCTATTTTTCAGGGAGGTTGTATGCTTGCATGGAGTGCCCAAGAAAATTGTTTCTGACAGGTATGTGAAGTTTGTGATCTACTTCTGGAAGACACTTTGGGGAAAGTTGGGAACAAAGTTGATGTTCAGCACTACCTGTCATCCCCAAACTGATGGCCAAATGGAGGTGGTGAATAGAACATTGTCACAATTGCTGTGAGCTATGATCAAGAAAAATCTGCGTGAATGGGAGGAGTGTTTGCCACATGTGGAATTTTCTTATAACAGGGTAGTACACACTACTACTCAACTTTGTCTTTTTGAAGTAGTATATGGTTTCAAACCTATTACACCTCTTGATTTGCTGCCTCTTCCATTGCAGGAACGAGTTAATATGGGGGCATCCAAATGAGCAGATTATGTGAAGAAGATTCATGAGAAGACTCGAGAGGCTATTGAGAAACAAGGCAAGAGCTTTGCTGCTGCACGGAACCAGTCACGGAAGCAAGTCTTATTTCAGCCTGGAGATATGGTTTGGGTGCATTTGCGTAAGGATAGATTTCCGGGATTGCGGAATTCCAAGTTGAAGCCGCGTGGTGCTGGTCCTTACAAGGTGTTAGCCAAGATAAATGGCAATGCCTACTCGATTGATATTCCCATTGCTGAGTTTGGTGGCGCTAGCAATAGTTTCAACGTTGCTGATCTATCACCATACATGGGAGATGACCTTGGAGCGTCGAGGTCGATGCCTTTTGAAGGGGGGGAGATGATGAGGACATCCCTACTGATAGTCCATCCCCAAATCTTCCTGATGACAAGCTAATCAAATCATACTTGGACCTATTACAAGGGCTCGTGCAAAGCTAATAGAATAACAGGTGAACCTTCTCTTAATAGAATCTGATGTGTGCTTAATGAGAATTATATACTGCCTAAGTCTTTGTATGTTTGCATGATCAGGTTCCATGAAGAAGACGAGAAGCAGAAAGAAGAAGATGAGGTTCGGGAACAAGAAGCTGATGCTCAAGGAACCGGACGTCTGATTCCATTCGGACGTCCGACGATGTTGACATGGATGCGAGTAGCCAAGCCATCCATCAAGCAGAAGCTTCAGGAACCGGGCGTCCGACGCCTACCGGACATCCGACGACCGGACGTCCGAACTGCACCGGAAATAGGGTCGCTCGAGGACAGAAGCTTTGGCGTAAAAAATATCGGAAGTCTGTCATCGACCAGAATTAGGGTGCATCGGGTACAGAAGGATTCGACGTTATAATTATCGGAAGTCCGACGCCGATCGGACGTTCGAAAGTCTCGACGGACGTCTGATACCCATCGGACGTCCGACACTGCCTGCGCGCAGATTTCAGGGTTGCGGCCCTTGTATCCAACTCTAGACCCCCTAGCTTATAAATACTAAACCCCTAGCGCGTTTTAGGGTTAGATCACGTTCAGATAAACCCTAGTTCTAGAGAATTGCTCCAAGAATTCATCTTGAATCCTATATGCTTCAATTCATATCGATCTGAAGTGTTGCTACTGCAAGTTCTGTGTGATCTGTTGTTCCATTAGGAATTAGTAGATTGCAAATTACCGTCTCATGGTCGACGGCTACGTTACGCAAGTGTGTGAAGTTGTGAATATCCAAAGGGTAGAGAGTTGTCGAATTGGCCACAGGATCTAGCGAGGAGAGTTCATCGGATACATACAAGTTATCTATCATCGCCCTCATATTCATCGTACGCTTACTGAGAAGATCGGGCCACCCCATATCACATTGCTTGCGCCGATTCCATCAGCGAATCCATGCTCGATATCTCCCCGATGACCTCCTGGATGACCACAGTCACATTGGTGTTCTCCGCCTCCCTCAAGATGGTTGCTGGCGATTGAGAAGGTGTCGGTGGTGGTGAGGTCGGAGGACTCGGCGGGGTGGATTGAGTGGCCATGGCTAAGATGGGAAGAAGGAAGAATTGAGATTTGGGGGCGGCGAGGGAGAAGGAGGGGTAGAACAGTACAGGATAAGGTCGAGGGGGTATTTATGAGGCATGCAGCTAGGTTCTTTTAATGGACTTCTTCGTCTCCGAAAATAATGAAAATGTAAAATAAGTCAGAAACAGTTCAAATTTGGCTCGATGCCATGATTTGGCTTCATAATGCAGCGGTAAAAATTTGAGATGGTTTCGAGACTGTTGCAGGGTAAAGTTTCACAAATCGAATCATCTCCGATGAAGTTTCATGGTTTCAAGAGGGAACTGATTAAATCTTGAAAGAGAGTTGACGCACCTTCCTTGTTTGCAGATGAATTTTTTTCTCTATGGTCAACATAGACCATTAAAAAATTACTATACAAATTTGGCATCTTTCGGGCTTCATTTTCTATATTTAAGTGATTTACCGCATTTTCTTTGCGTTTTATGCAAGTAATTCATATTTGAACTATAGGTACAGAAATTATTATAGAAAAATGGCTAGAAAAATCTCTCTTATGGTCTTCTCCACATGTGTATGCCATATGTAAGAAAAATCAGAAGGGCCTGATGCAAAAAAGATTGTGTCGAAGCACCTTAAAAATGGACTTTTTTGTTTTCGAAAATAATGAAAGTGAAAAATAAGTCAGAATCAGTTCAAATTTGCCATGGTGCCATGATTTGACTTCATAGTCCAGTGAAAAAAATTTGAGATGGTTTCTTGACTAATGCAATGTAAAGTGTTCATAAATCAAACCATCTCCGATGAAGTTCTGTGGTTTCAAGAGGGAACCGCTTAAATTTTCAAAGAGAGTCGATGCACCTTCCTTGTTTGGAGATGAACTTTTTTCTATGCTCAACATAGACCATGAAATAATTACTGTACAAGTTTGGAATCTTTCGGGCTTTATTTGCTTATTTAAGTGATTTATCGCATTTTCTTTATGTTTTATGCAAGTAATTCAGATTTGAACTATAGGTACACAAATTATTGTAGAACAATGGCTAGAAAAATCTCTCTTATGGTCTTCTCCACATGTGTATGCCATATGGAAGAAAAATCAGATGGGCGACATGCAAAAAGATTGTGTCGAACCACCTCAAAATGGACTTTATCATTTCCGAAAATAATGAAAATGAATAATAAGTTAGAATAAGTTCAAATTTGGCATGGTTCCATGATTTGACTTCATAATTCAGTGGTAGAAATTTGAGATGGTTTCGAGAATCTTGCAAGGTAAAGTGTTCACAAATCGAACCATCTCCGATGAAGTTTTGTGGTTTCAAGAGGAACCCGCTTAAATTTTGAAAGAGAGTCGGCGCACCTTCCTTGTTTGGAGATGAATTTTTTATATGCTCAACGTAGACCATGAAATAATTACTGTGCAATTTTGGCATCTTTCGGTCATCATTTGCTATATTTGAGTGATTTATCGCATTTTCTTTGTGTTTTATGCAAATAATTCCGATTTGAACTATAGGTACACAAATTATTATAGAAAAATCTCTCTTATGGTCTTCTCGACATGTGTATGCACTATGTAAGAAAAATCAGAAGGGCCTCATGCAAAAAGATTGTGTCGAACTACCTAAAAATGGACTTTTTCGTTTCCAAAAATAATGAAACTGAAAAATAAGTCAGAATTAGTTCGAATTTGGCATGGTGCCATGATTTGACATCATAATCCAGTGGTAAAAATTTGAGATGGTTTCAAGACTGTTGCAATCTAAAGTGTTCACAAATCGAACCATCTCCGATGAAGTTTCGTAGTTTCAAGAGGGAACCGCTTATATTTTTAAAGAGAGTCGACGCACTTTCCTTGTTTGCAGATGATTTTTTTCTGTGCTCAACATAGACCACGAAATAATTAATGTGCAAGTTTGGCATCTTTCGGGCTTCATTTGCTATATTTAAGCGATTTATCACATTTTCTTTGCATTTTATGCAAGTAATTAAGATTTGAACTATAGGTACACAAATTATTGTAGGAAAATGGCTAGAAAAATCTCTCTTATGGTCTACCCCACATGTGTATGCATATATAATAAAAATCAGAAGGGCGACATGCAAAAAGATTGTGTCAAACCACCTCAATAATGGACTTTTTTGTTTCCGAAAGTAATGAAAATGAAAAATAAATCAGAATCGGTTCAAATTTGGCATGGTTCCATGATTTGACTTCATAATCCAGTGGTAAAAATTTGAGATGGTTTCGAGATTGTTGCAATGTAAAGTATTCACAAATCGAACCATCTCCGATGAAGTTTCGTGGTTTCAAGAGGGAACCGCTTAAATTTTGAAAGAGAGTTGACGCACCTTCCTTGTTTGCATATGAATTTTTTGTCTATGTTGAACATAGACCATGAAATAATTATTGTGTAAGTTTGGCATCTTTCGGGCTTCATTTTCTATATTTAAGAGATTTATCGCATTTTTGCGTTTTATAATCCATCTCACACTGTTGCAGAACAGTGTGGGTGATGACATGTGGGCCGACTTCATACGTACAGTCCCATCACGTACAGGAAAACCCTCCTCGCACTTCAGCAGTCCCGCCATGCTCATTCATTACCCTATCAGTCAAAACCCTCCCAGTAGCTCGACGACCACCGCAGGCTATCCTCGCAAGCTACAGCCACAACGAAACGCCACTGCCCCGTCACCTCTCTTCTACGGCCGGCCGCCCGTGGCCGCCGGTTGACCCAACCTAGGCCACATTTCTGCACGGACTACAGCTGCGCCAGGCGCGAATCCCCCCCTTTGCCGCGGTCAAACGCCCGTGCCCGTCGGTGACCATCAACAATCTCCTCCGACCATCAACTCCCATCGATGTCGGTCAACACCACCCATCTCATCAGCGACTATCATCGTTTTGCTCTCTGGGAGAAGCTAGCTAGCTACTTCAGCCAGATTGGGGTTTTTCTCATGAAGAGTATGCAGGCAAGTAAAATCTCCACACCTATCTCTTCTAGTGTTTAGTTCCGCTTCCGCCCACCTATCACTGCTAATGCCCGGACCGCAAGCGTTGTGTGTGCCCATGAATTTTTAAGCCGAGAGTTTTTTCCCTTTCTAGTGCCCCAAGTGTATGGACAAAGGAGGCATGTGTGGCCTCAGCCAGCAGACTGATCAGGTCTTCAACATCACCCTTGGAAGTGACTTTACTGGAGGCACGGTATGTTTGGGGAGCACTTTAATTAGTAAAAACCATGGTATATATATATATACTTTGGTTAGCTAATTATCTGTTATTACCATTTCAGCATCAGTACATTCCATCAACCGTCAAGAAGGACGCATTCACATTAATAAGTGGGGGAAAGTCTTGGCCATCCGTCCATCCTGGAAAATTGGAGACAATGTTATGTTCATGCTCTACAAAGGAAATAATGGGATTTTCTTGTTCATTGAGGCCATGCCGCGATCAAGTGCATACTAGCTTGTTGCAGTAGTATGGCTTGGATTGTACCCGATGTTGTTGTCGTTTAAGTACAGATGTATATCGTGCTGCCTATCCTTAACTGCTAGCTAGTTCGTGCTATACTAGCCCTTTTTTTGACTACCTACATTGTAAGGCCCGATATGCGGTATTGTTCCAGATCTAGATGTTTCCATCGAGATCCAGGTATGAAGCACATATCGGTCCCACCGCGACATATGACAAAGCCATATGCCCCGGATTTCTAACATGATATCACAACATTACAGCTACAAGGATACAACATCTCATACAAGTCGGCATACAACTTCCTTAATACAATACATCAGCGGACGATATGTGGTACTGTTCCAGATCTAGATGTTTCCATCCAGATCCGGGGACGAAGCATATATCGGTCCCACCGCGGCATATGACAATGCCATATGCCCCGGATTTCCAACATGATATCACAACATTACAGCTACAAGAATACAATATCTCATACAATCGGCATACAACTACCTTAATACATTACATCAGCGGAAGATACATGTCTGAGTACAGACTACATTCAAATGCCTAGTGGCAAAGGTAATACACACCATTCCCGTAACCACACGGGTCCAGGCTCTCCGTCGGGATCCGCCTAACTAGTCGTCGTTGAGTCTCCACGAAGGCGTCCAGAAGAAGGGTCGAGGTAGTAATCAACTATAGCGGCCGATCAGGAAAAACATAAAAGACAAAAGAAAAGCAAGGGGTGAGAATATATCAAAGTCTTGTAACTAACTTCACACGGTAAGATGGGGGTAGTGGTGAGGTTGCAGACGCACTAGCAATATGAGTGGCTAACGGTATATTTAGAGTAAGATGAGAACCAAGCATTCGATGAGGAACCGCCTCCAACAAGTCTTGCTATCATCTACTTACGCAAACATAACACCTATCCTATCCTTTCCTCCTCTTCGCATCCCGACGAAGAAGAAACAGTCAAGGTACACACACGTTGAACAAGTTATTAAATATGATTCAGTTGATGTTGTCTATGAACAAGACGTAAGTTCCAAGTCGTCCATAACCGTGGACACGGCTTCTCGAAAAGAATTAAACCTGCAGGGGTGTACCAACTGCCCATTACAAGGCTCCGCACGCACGCCCATCTCTCTCAGTTTCTACCCATCATAGGCAACCATTTTATGATTTAGTTCCGAGAGATCCGAAACGACAGGTTCCTCTAGCTAACAATGAACAAATCCGGGTGGCACCCGAGGAGTCGACATCCAATCCAAAAGTCGTCCACACTCTCGGATCGGCCTCTTCCGTCTCAATAGGGTTTGGGTTACCGGGACACCTCACATGGGGCCGGGCCCTCGCCGGTCAATGGTGGACCAACAAGGAAACTATGTCTCCGCTGGCCCAAGTTGTTTTAAAAGGATGTCTGCTAGGAGCGACCCGACAGATATATATATATGCATGGTTTCAAATGGTAAATCATCTTGGGCCACCTCTAGAAATGTTTGAAGCTAGGTAGGTAAGAAAAGGGGACCCCATAAAATCCCACACGCGGTTAGGCACGCTCAGTCTTAAAACCAATACCCGGAACTCGGATCCTAGGTGACTCGAATGGAACAAAACGTCGGGGCGGGATAGCCTAGACCGTCCATCCTTCGTCGAATATAGTCAACATTTATAATAATCATATGATCCACAACAATATAATAATGTGATAACCCAATCCAAGGAGTAACAGGATAACAGTTGATAACATCCTAGCATGCATACTAAGAAATGGCTGAGCAGCGAGCAATAGTAACATAGCCGAACATGGTTTGCTGGGATGTGGAGGACATGGTTGTTTGGGTTTATTTGAGAGGCATGAACATAAAGGGGTAGGATCAAGCAATCGTTCTATCCTACACCTAGGAGCGAGTGAGCTGAAAGTTATAAGCATGATATATGCTCCCCCTTACCTGATGAGAAGACAAAACCGAAGGTGTAGTCGATCGCAAGCTCGGAACGTCTCCGAGAGGTACCCGCGGAAGCACACAAGAAGGAAACACTGGAAAAGCATTCGACGAGCAAGCATCTATTACTATGAGGCAATCAAAATCCAGAAACTGTCAGAACCCTAATTTAGGTTTGTGCTTTAATAAGCTTGCATTTTTGCATCATGATTTTTTTTTGCAAAAGAAAAGAATCGGGGAAACAAAAAAGCCCCAAAATAATTTTAATAAAAGGCCAGACAAAAATCTTTTTCCAAAAATGCTTTGACCTTTTTCAAAAGTCTGATAAATGGGCATGATCACATTTCATGTGAAGTGGGTCCTACTTCATGCTCATGGAATTTTCAAAAAGTCCAAAATGCCCTTGGAAATTAAATCAATATTGTATTTGCAATTGGAATTCAATAAATAAAATTCCAATAATTCTAAAACTTTGTGGGTGGATTTATATATGTCTTGTAGGCTCACATAAAAGTTTTTAGAATTTTGTAAAATGGTTTGGTTTAGAAATCAAATCAAAACAGAAAACAGAAAAGAAATTTAAAAAGAAAACAAAAGGAAAGGGCAGAGCCCACCTACCTGACCAGCCCAGCCAGCCTGGCCGGCCCAGTCTGCCAGGGGCAGGGGCGTCTTCTTCCCCTGTCCAGGTAGGCACGCAGCTGCATGGCGGCCAAGCCACAGCAGCCACGGCCACCTCCTGCTTCCCCGGCCATCTCCTCTCGCCTAGAGCCGCCTGGAGACGCCGCAAGTCTTTTCCCCATCTCTCTGTTCGTCTCCCCTTCTTCCCCCTCTTGATTTCGCGCAACCCCGAGAGCAACCGAGCGCTGCCCTAGCTCGCCGTCGTGCGCCCGCGTGGCCACCGACTTCCAATCGCCGCGCCGTGATGTCCAGAGGACTCGCCGCCATCTACTCCCTCTTCTAGCGCACGCAATCGAGCCAAAGGAGCCCCATGGACGACGCCCTCCTAACCACCTCGCCGCCGCCCGCCGCGGACCACATCGTCGATTGCTCCACCGCCAGCCCCTCCCCGACCTTCTCAAGCTCGCCATCGCGCTCAGGGTGTGCCCCGCCGTGTTTCCCCTCTGCTCTCACTCGCCCCCGTGCTTTCCCTTGCCGTAATCCTCTCGGTCGAGTCCGACCACCGCTTGCTCGCGGCCGGCGTGGCCCTGGTGCTGCCGAGCCCCCTCTGCATTCCCCACGCGACTAGCGCGAGCGCGAGGCTCCCACTGGTGTGCTCCTCCTCTTTCCCCGTGCAACTCCGGCGAGTCGCCGCGGTGGACAGAGGCGCCGGCATTGAGCCGTCGGCCAACCAGGCCATTAGCCCCCTAACCCCTGTGCTAATTAAACCCCCCAGCCTATGACAGTGGGCCCCAGGCCTTAATTAAACAGAGTTTAATTTAAACAGAGACAAGATTAAGCCCTAGACACTGACTAGTGGGGCCCCCTGTCAGGGTTGTCCCCACGTCATGCTGACGCCAGCATGATGCAGTAAAGCTAAGTCATTTAATTAAATCAGAAAAAGGCACAAAATGGCCAAAACTTCGAATAATAATATCTTTTAAACCATAACTCCAAATGAAAAGATTTATATATGAAAAATGATCAGCAGAAAATTCTCTATTCAAATAACCAACTTTCAACTATGTTTGAATTGTTTATATTGAGGAACCAGTAGCATTTTGCTATATGGATCATTTGGTATAATTCAAATAAATCACTAATGCTACTCCAACTTAAACCCTTGCTATGCAATCCACTTCACATGAACATAAGGAGCAAAACACACCCTTGATCATCATCATATCATGCCATATTGCTTGTGCATTGTAATTTATCGAATGTGCATTACTTTCAGTGCTTCGGTGATTTCTTCTTCTCGGTAGGAGTTGATCTCGGAGACGAGTTCAACCTCACGTCAGAAGAGTGTTACATCGTGATCGTCAGCAAGGCAAGCACCCCCTCTTTGATCATGTCGATAAAATCCCAGTTCCCTCTCATTCTCTCTTATGCATGTTTTGGAGTCACCATGATACAATCTACCGCTAGTTCAACGTATTCCTTTGCATGACCTATCATTTTGTCACAGTAGTAAGCAAACCACAATCCTAGCAGATGTAGGATTTGTTTAATATCTTGTGGCCCCTGCAACGGTTACATCTTTTTGCATGCCTAGAGTTTACAATGAGGCTACTTTGTTGTGAGTCGGGATGGTAGTGATCATGTGAATCATGGTGGTAACGTGTTGGTGAATTTGACCTAAACAAGGTGAACGATGAGAGGCTGTGTAGGAGTACACAGTGGGTTGTCTCGTTGAACACCGCCCTAAGCCCGAGTTCTTGTGTTGTTATCCAAGACTAAGAGTACGACCACACATTGGGTTCACTGACCCCTCTCGGCCTAGTACCTCACCCCGGACCAGGTCCAGGAGTCGCAAGTAGTTCGAACTTTAATGATCTCAAGCAGGTGCATCAAGGTAAGTGGTGGACGTAGGTTGTGGCCTAGTTGAATCAAGTGATCATGATCGAGTTGAGCTTGATGGCTGGACGCACAACGTTTGAGTCCGCATCGGAAAAATCGGCCGGATTCCGATCGCGGTCCCAACTCAAATAGGCGACTCCCTAGGACTAGAGATGGTGCTGTGAGTGAAGTGTCGTGGCAACATCCTCGCCGGTACTCGCTTGAAGGGTCCACTCCCTGGCGGTAACTGATGCGTGCGTGTATGTAGCAGTACACCCCTGCAGGGTAATGAACTATTCGAATAGTCATGTCCGCGGTTATGGACTACTTGGAGACTTTTACTTGATCATAGACAACTTCAATGGTTACTCATAAAACTTGCCAAGATAAGCGTGAGTGCTATGGTTTGCTTTCTCGTGGGGAAGTCGAGGAAGGATCCATAGTGGTGTTTTGATTGGAGACTTGGACTCGTGTACGCTCCTTACCTCTTTCTGGTATTCGTAGTACAGGACTAGCCAAGTCAAAGCTGGCACTTCTGCATTGAAACCCCACCTCCCTTTGCCTTGATACTTGAGCATGAGTAGTATAGATCTGATGTAAGTCTTGCTGAGTATGTCTTTGTACTCACGTTTGCTTATTTTATGTTTTAGAGACGAGACCACTGACCCTGATGGTGGCCTCTACCTCGAGCTCAACGTGGACCAAGTCGTATAGTTCCAGACAGCAGCCTGTGCCCTCTGGAGGGTCGTTGTATTTTCTTTCAGGATTCTTAAGCCATTTGTTAAACTTGTCTTTACTAAGACATAATTTGCTTCCGTTGATGTTTGATGTAATGTTGGATCACAACCATGTGATCTCTGCTTGTAATACAACTACTATGTCTACTCTATTTAGTAGAAGCTATAAAGACTATGAGTTTGTAGAGTTCATGTTGTGATTACATGTTGTTTACACTGGACATGTATGTTGCGTGTATGATTATAACATGCATGTCTTAGTGTGGGGTTCGATAGCTTAGTTGAGTTCTTGTCGGCGGTCTTTTATACACCAAGTGGCCCTTAGATGTGTGCAGCTTGGGGCATCGCGATGTGATTGCTCGTGACTCAGTCACGTGGCACACTTTGTTGTATGATTGAGCCCGCCCGAGACCCCGACTAGGTGATCGGGCTGGAGTCTGTTTATGTCAGTGTTATAATTCAATCGAGAATATGGTTAAGGCTACTTGTCTAAGAGTATGGGATTTCACCACCCATAATCGTTTAGACTTGTGAGCGGACGATGAGGACCCATCTCAGTTGATCATCCGGCCTGGATGGGATGCCCCTCACGTTCGATGCTTTCCGAGAGTGTTCTGTGCTTGGCCTTGTCTACTTCGACAAGTGGGTACGGATCTCGACTCTCCATATGATTGTGATGTAACAGGAATTACATACGCAAACCCCGGGTCCCGACAGACTTGGTATCAGAGAAGGACTATCTATAGGATTATTAAACCTTGGTCGATGTCGAGTCTAGCATTCTATAGTTATATAGTTACTTTGGGTATAAGGGAACCACGTAAGACTTATTTTTTCTCCTTATCCTCATCGATCTGAGTTCTGAGTCACCCTCATCTTGTTCTACGGGAAGATAGGACTAGGCTCATCTATGTCTTTACTAGGACATCTCGTTGTTTGCTTCTTTGTAGCTGTAGGAGTGTTGTTGTCTTCCAAAGTCATCACTCCATAGTGTTTCTTTGGAAGTGATGTCTCTTATCTTGTTGATTGTCTCATTTTCCATCCCGGTACAGCCGTTATGCTGTCTGTTTGTGACTTTGATGTCGTTGCATTTTACTCTTGTTGTCTTAGCTTAGAAGTGTATCATAAATCCTATTTTGATTGTTGATTCTTATCACACAGAATGTCAGGTGGAAATCGTTGTGTTGATTTCAGTCTTGGTAATAGAGATGATGAAGATCCTCCACCACCGCCCTCTGCAGAGGAAATCATGATGGAGGCTGAGAAGAATCATCGTGATCAGACACGTCTTCTCGAGCGTATTGAGAAGAACACTTCTCGTCAGCGTCATACTGTTGTTACCATCCAGGACTTCATTCTCCTCAACCCGCCAATATTCCGATGTTCTTCTGAGCCCCTTGATGCTGATGATTGGCTTCGTTCCCTCGAGCGTAAGCTTGACACAGCCCATGTTGCTCCCAGTGATCGTGTGCTATTCGCGACATACTTTCTGGAAGGTGCTTCTCTTCAGTGGTGGGAGAATTTTGTAGCAATGCGGCCCTTGGTCACGTGGTGACTTGGCAAGAGTTATGTGATGACTTCCGAGGGTATCATATTCCGGATCAGCTGATGGAGCGCAAGAGAGAACAATTTTGCAATCTGACCCAAGGAAAGATGTCAGTTCATGAGTATAGGACTGAGTTCACTCGTCTAGCACGTTATTCCCAAGAGGAGATATCCACCGATGCCAAGAAGCAGGCAAGGTTCCGCAAGGGACTTAGCCTCGTCCTTCTTCATGACCTGAATCTTCATGAGTTCGTCAACTTCCAGGATTTAGTCAACAAATCATTCAAGGCCGAGTATGTAAATGAGTTGTATGAAGAGTCTCGTAAGCGTGATCGTGAGTTTGCACCATCTTCTAGCTCAGGTTCTCGGAAACGCTGCGTATGAATTCCCTTCAGTGATGTCAGTCATGCTGTAAGTGCTTCTAGACCATCAACCACCATATATCGTCCACCTCAACCCAATCTTCCTCGGAATTTTGTTGGACAATCAAGTGCTCATGTTCTTTTCATTCCACATGGTGTTTGTTTCAAATGTGGACAATCCGGCCACAATGTTCGAGAGTGTCCTCAAAATCATGTAGCCACCATTCCTAATCCAAGGCAATCCTTTCGTCGTGGTAAGCCACTACCCAAATCTTCCAATGTCAAGCCTTGTGCTTATGAGCATGGTTATGTGAATCATGTATCCATTGAGGATTCCCATAAGGCAACCGATGTTTTACTCGGAACCCTTCCTGTCAATTCCATCCCAGCTTCTGTTCTTTTTGATCCAGGAGCATCTCATTCATTCATGTCCCAGGGTTTCGCATTGTTGCATGACATCTCTTTTTCAATGTTATCTACTCATTTAGTAGTGTGCACCCCAGGATCTGAATGGCGCACCACCATGGTGAGTCATGAGAATGAAATTGCAATTGAGGGTTTAGTATTCCTTCCTTCTCTTATAGCCCTCAAGTCTTCAGACATTGATGTCATCCTAGGAATGGATTGGTTATCAAGACAGAATGTTGTCCTTGATTGTAAATCCAAGTTAGTTAAGCTTACCCATCCGTCAGGCCAGATAATCAATTTCACCTCACCAAACTCTAGAACCCAGCTGCATTCTTTGAATGTGCTTCCCCTTCTTGACGTTGAAGATATTCCGGTGGTTCGTGACTTTCCGGATGTCTTTCCAGAAGAGCTGTCAGGCATATCACCTGACAGATCTGTAGAGTTTGTGGTAGATCTTATCCCAGGAACCGCCCCAATATCCAGACGCCCATATAGAATGGCCCCACGTGAGTTAGCTGAGCTCAAAATCCAACTTGAATCTACGTTGGCAAAAGGCTTCATCCGCCCTAGCTCATCGCCATGGGGTTGCCCCGTTCTGTTCGTAACAAAGAAAGACGGAACAGAAAGGATGTGCGTAGATTATCGCCCGCTTAATCTAGCGACGATAAAGAACAAGTACCCACTTCCCAGGATCAATGATCTTTATGATCAACTTGTTGGATCCTCTGTCTTCTCCAAGATGGATTTGAGATTAGGCTATCATCAAATCAAAATCAGAAACGAGGACATTCCCAAAACGGCTTTCACTACTCGTTATGGTCTTTATGAGTACACCGTTATGTCCTTCGGTTTAACCAATGCCCCAGCCACTTTTTCGCGCTTGATGAATTTGATCTTCATGGAGTATTTGGACAAATTCGTCGTAGTTTATCTCGATGACATCCTTATATACTCGAAGAACGAAGAAGAACATGCCGAACATCTTAGGTTGGTATTGATGAAACTTCGAGAGCATCGCCTTTATGCCAAGTTATCTAAGTGCGAATTTTGGCTACCAGAAGTGACCTACTGAGGCCACGTGATTTCTGCAAAAGGCATTGTTGTGAATCCCGAGAGAGTTCAGGCCGTCCTTGAGTGGACTCCACCTCAATCGGTTAAGCAAGTGAGGAGTTTTCTTGGCTTAGCAAGCTATTGTCGCCGCTTCGTTGAGAACATCTCCAAAGTTGCAAAACCTCTAACTGAACTCCTCAAGAAAGATAAGAAATTCGAATGGACCCCCAAGTGCGAGGAAAGCTTTCAAGAGCCGAAAAGAAGATTGACTTCTGCACTCGTACTTGCGCCTCCAGACACCAAAAAGAATTTTGAGATCTATTGTGATGCTTCACGGCAAGGGTTAGGATGCATACTTATGCAAGATCGACATGTGGTAGCTTACGCTTCACGCCAGTTGCGTCCACATGAAGAGAACTATCCTACCCATGATCTTGAACTCGCTGCCGTAGTTCATGCCCTAAAGACATGGCGACATTACCTCCTTGGTAATCACTGCTAGATCTATTCCGATCACCAAAGCCTCAAATACATATTCACCTAGACAGATCTTAATGTCAGGCAAAGACGCTGGATTGAGTTGATAAAAGATAACGACGTAGGAATCTCTTACACCCCAGGCAAGGCCAATGTCATGGCTGATGCACTAAGTCGTAAGTCGTATTGTAACAACCTCATGTTACAACAGTATCAACCACTTCTCTATGAGGAACTACGAAAGCTTAATCTTGAGATTGTTCATTATGGATTTATTTCCACCTTGGTAGTGAAACCAACTCTTGAGGATCAAATCAAAGCTGCACAAAAACGTGCTCGAGGTCTTCGATACATCAAAGAAAGCATTGCTAGTGGTAAGGCTAAATGTTTTACCCTAGACAATGAAGGTATTGTATACTTTGAGAACAGGATAGTAGTACCGAAGAATAAGAACCTTAGACAGTTGATCCTTAAAGAAGCCCATGAATCTCCCCTCTCGATTCATCCCGGTGGTACAAAAATGTATCAAGATCTACGCCAGAGATTTTGGTGGACTAGGATGAAGCGAGAAATTGCTCGGTTCATTGCGGAATGTGATGTTTGTCGTCGCGTTAAGGCAGAATATCAAAGACCTGCTGGTACTCTTAGACCTTTGCCTATCCCCGAGTGCAAATGGGATAAAGTCAGTATGGACTTCATCACTGGCTTTCCAGAAACCCAGAAAGGAAATGATGCCATCTTCGTAGTCATTGATAGACTTTCCAAATTTGCTCACTTCCTTCCCATTCGTGAGTCCATAACTGCTAGCCAGTTAGCGGACTTGTATGTCTCCCGAATCGTGTCTCTTCATGGTGTTCTTTTGGAAATCAATTCAGACCGTGGTAATCTTTTCACTTCTCGACTTTGGGAAAGTTTTCAGAATGCTATGGGAACCGACCTCTCCTTTAGCACCGCTTATCACCCGCAATCCAGTGGTCAAGTACAAAGGGTCAATCAAATTCTCGAAGAGATGCTCAGAGCTTTTGTTATCTCTTTCGGAAAGAAATGGGAGAATTCTCTTCCTTTTGCCGAATTTGCGTATAACAATAGCTTCCAATCTAGTTTGGACATGGCTCCTTTTGAATTTCTCTATGGACGAAAATGTAGAACACCCCTAAACTGTTCAGAAACCGGTGAAAGACAATTCTTTGGACCGGATATGATTCAGGATGCAAAAGAGCAGGTTCACATTGTTCGTGAGAAATTGAAAACAGCCCAGTCTCGTCAGAAAAGCTATTATGATCGTCATCATAGGGAAGAAAGCTATCATCTGGATGAGAAGGCTTACCTTCGGGTTACTCCTCTGAAGGGTACCCATCGCTTCGGTATCAAAGGCAAGTTGGCCCCACGTTACATTGGTCCCTTTCGCATTCTCGCTAAAGTGGAGAAGTTGCCTACCAATTGGAACTACCCCCTCACCTCTCCCAGGTTCATGATGTCTTCCACGTCTCTCAACTCATGCGTTGCTTCAAGGACCCCATCCGCAAAGTAGACAACGAAACACTTGATCTCCAAGATAATCTTTCATATCGATAGTACCCTGTTCGTATTCTTGATGAAGCCGAGCGTAGCACCAGACGTTAGAAGATCAGATTCCTCAAAAGTGCAGTGGTCAAATAATTCAGAGAAAGAAGCCACCTGGGAACGAGAGGATCGTCTACGAGCTGAGTACCCCACCCTCTTCCCGACGACTTCTAAATCTCGGGACGAGATTCTTTTGAGTGGGGGCGAGTTGTCAGAACCCTAATTTATGTTTGTGCTTTGCTAAGCTTGCATTTTTGCATCATGAATTTTTTTTGCAAAAGAAAAGAATTGGGGAAGAAAAAAAAGCCCAAAAATAATTTTAATAAAAGGCCAGACAAAAATCTTTTTTCCAAAAATTCTTTGACCTTTTTGAAAAGTCTAATAAATGGGCATGATCGTATTTCATGTGAAGTGGGTCCCACTTCATGCTCATTGAATTTTAAAAAAGTCCAAAATGCCCTTGGAAATTAAATCAATATTGTATTTGCAATTGGAATTCAATAAATAAAATTCCAATAATTCTAAAACTTTGTGGGTGGATTTATATATGTCTTGTAGGCTCACATAAAAGTTTTTAGAATTTTGTAAAATGGTTTGGTTTAGAAATCAAATCAAAACAGAAAACAGAAAAGAAATTTAAAAAGAAAACAAAAGGAAAGGGCAGAGCCCACCTACCTGACCAGCCCAGCCAGCCTGGCCGGCCCAGCCCACCAGGGGCAGGGGCGTCTTCTTCCCCTGTCCAGGCAGGCACGCAACTGCATGGCGGCCATGCCACGGCAGCCACGGCCACCTCCTGCTTCCACGGCCATCTCCTCTCGCCTAGAGCCGCCTGGAGACGTCGCGAGTCTTTTCCCCATCTCTCTGTTCGTCTCCCCTTCTTCCCCCTCTCGATTTCGCGCAACACCGAGAGCAACCGAGCGCCGCCCGAGCTCGCCGTCGTGCGCCCGCGTGGCCACCGGCTTCCAATCACCGCGCCGTGATGTCCAGAGGACTCGCCGCCGTCTACTCTGTCTTCTAGCGCACGCAATCGAGCCAAAGGATCCCCGTGGCCCCTGGGGAGTTGACACCCAATCCAAGAGCCGGTCGCGCCCTCGGATCTTACTCTTCTATATGGCCAAAGTTAGAGTTAGTCTCACCTGAACAGCAGGGGACTTCCCTAGCTCAACAGTGTGGACCAACAGAGAAACCATGTCTCCGCTGGCCCGGGTTGTTTAAATACTGCGAGGGGATCCAACCAAGCACACACACGGGTTTCAAATGGTAAATCAGCTTGGGCCACCACTAGAAATGTTTGAAGCTAGGTAAGTAAGAAAATGGGACATGGTTGTTTGGGTTTATTTGCGAGCCATGAATATGAAGTGGTAGGATCAAGAAATAGTTCTGTCCTAAACCTAGGCGCAAGTGCGCTGGAAGTTATAAGCATGATATATGCTCCCCCTTACCTGATGAGAAGACGAAATTCGAAGGTGTAGTCGATCGCAAGCTTGCATCGTCTCCGAGAGTAACCACAGAAGCACACAAGAAGTATACACTAGAAAAGGCAATCGACGAGCAAGCATGTATTACTACGAAGCAATCGACAACAGACAACATCAAGAAGGCAACACGAGATAATGCACAGTATCGCATCTATCGTCGAGAGCGGTTACTAACAGGTTAAGTGGAGTATTCGTCACACGACGATACCACACATTTAGAATGGTTCAAGTTGTTTAGCTACACAACATGAGCAAAAGTTATTAACATGGAATATCACACAAGCACGGCATGTCACACAATCATGGCAAGAGGTGAAGCATAAATAAACTATCTAATCTAGTCACTTTAAGTGGGGGGTAAAACCTATGCATGGCAACTATTACAGACCGCACGATGATTAATAGTTTTACTACTGTTCTGTACCTAAACAATATTTTATTATTTTTATTAGCAAGAAATAGCAGCAAAATCTAGATCTACACTCAATTCTAGTCAAGTTACATGTAAGGAACATTTTAATCGGAGCAATGGTTGAAAAGATACGACATATTACATTTACGGTGGAATATGGTGTAATTAGCAACTAAACAGCATGTAGACAAGCTCAAACATGGAAAAGAGAAGCATTTTGAGAACCTAAACAAAATTCTAAGCAAGTTTGACGTTGGAACCATCGCAATCCGAGCTATCGTTAAAAAGATATCGGCCTCGCAATCGTATTATAATCTGCCATATTTCTTTAACCAGAAAAAAACTACTAAAGGTTATCGGGCCGAATCAGAACGAAATGGGCCAAAACGAGGTGGGGCGCAGGCTTTCTAAACAACGCACATGGCGCTAAACAGCAGCAAGGAATTGGGCCAAGTCCATCTGCGTAGAGAAAAAAAAGAGAAGGGGCTGCTCACCTAGCTGGCCAAGCCCATGACGCGGGTGGGCGGCGGTTAGCTATGAAGCGCTCGGGGCGGAAGAGTTCTGTGTGACGTGGAGAAGTGGGCCGCGGGAGCTCGGCGCGTGCTGGGCCGCGCAGTGTTGACAGGCTGGTGGGGCGTGCTGGCCCACGGTGGCTGGAGGCAGGGGCTCGTCCTCGTCTCCAGGACGAGGCGGCCGCAGTTCATGGCGCCGGCGGTGTGAGGAGGCTCTGACGAGGGAGGAGGCAGGTCCGAGAGGCGCTGGAGAGGCGGGGATGGGCGGATCTGGACAGGGGTCAACGGATCCTGTTGGTGGCGAGGCGCTGGAGGCGTCCCGGGTGGCGAGGGTGACCTTGGTGGCGGAGACCGAGCTGCCATGGCGGCTTCCTGGACAGAACGAGGAGAGGCAGAGGTGAGAGGGAGATGGAGAGGGGAGAGGAAAAAGAGGGCGTGAGGAGAGGGTCACCGGAGGGGGCGCGGCACGACGGCGCTCGCCGGAGCGCGAGGCGTAGCGGCGGCGACGGTTGCCGATGGCAGGAGTCGGGCGGCGGCGCCAGACAGGCCCGGAGCGGGCCGCGGGCCCTGCGGGCCCCGGTTTGGCTGGAGCTGTTGTGGAGGAGACCGCAGTGGGGCGATGTGGCACCATCTGGACCCTCCGTTGGTCAGATCTGAGGGCTGAGATTGAGGTAGGGCTACGGTTTTGGCTGTATAGGGACTTGGGGGTAATTTTGGGGAAATTTTGGAGGGGGTGGCTGCAATTTTTTTTAGGTAAACCCTAGAAGGGCTAGGGGAGGGTGGTGGTCTTTATATAGGCTAGCCTGGATGGCAGGTTTACGCAAACACCCTCGGGTTTTCTCTCGCGCGTCCGGTACTCCACGTTTCTGACCGCCGGGAGTCCATACGACCTCCGATTCTGACGAAATCTCGAACCACACGCTCAGAGCGGCGAGCCCGTCAGTCGTAGCTCACTTCGATACCGTTCCGAGAACATTTTTCGGCGCCCTATAAAATAATCTATTTAATTATTAAATGGGGTATTTCGTTCCGATGGCGATGGCTGGACTTGTGCCGGAAGTTGCGACGATGCTCGGGTGAACCCGATGTCGCAAAGGTCGTGTGCCGTTTGGGAAAAAGGTTTAGTCACACATTGTAACAGACCAAAACTGATTAATTCCATATAAATTTGCATTTTTATTTTTTTCCATTGCGGAGGAAATTTGCACATTTATTTTTGTCATAATCCATGTTACAGAAAAATGACCAAGCATTTTTCATCATCTGTAAAAGGATTATTCCTAAATATTTCTTTTTCTCCTTCTCTTTGCTATCATTTTTTAAATGAGTAAAGGCATAAATCCTTCTCATACCTTGGGCCACATCCCTTTGTTCCTGACCCATCTCCCCCTCTAGCCCAACTCCTCTCCTCCACCCCAGCCCAAACTGAGCCCCTCTCACCTTTTTCCCCTCCTTCCCTCACGTGGAGGTCCCCCCCCCCCCTCACAGCCATGGCGTGAGGCAGAGAGGAGGTGGAGTCCCTCACGTGAGCCAGCTGCCTCGCCCTCTCCTATTTGAGCCGCCCCCTCTCGCCCTTGCCCCCTCCTAGCTAGAGTTCCCTTCTTCCCCCTCCCAGCGCCGCCTCCCTCTCGTGCCTCCTCTTCTTCTCTTGCAGCCACCATGGACAGGGAGCTCATGCTCCAAAATTCCGGATGTGCGGGCCTCGATCATCGTCCCGGAGGACGCAGGCGTCGTCCACGTCGAGGTCATTGTCTTCCTCCTCGCCTCCGAGCCTGCAGTCGTGTTCTCCTCTGCTTCATCTTCCCCGAGCCGTCACCTCCACCTCGTCCTCGCCGTCGAGCCGGTGCCTCCCCGAGTTGTTCGACGACGTCGGCACCCCCCCCCCCCCCCCCGTTGTGAGCGCCTCTGAGTAAATAGCAAAAAACTACCAGTATTCGGGTCGTCATTCCGAAAAACTACCAGTTTTAAAAACGTCCCTGATACCTACCATGTCAGAGGTCGCCATTTTCAAAAAACTCAGATGACTCGCTAGTAGCGTTATAAGCTTGTTTATGACATCTCAGACCCACTTGTCAGTTTTACGTATTTGCAAAAAAAAACCCTTACAAAAAAAGAAATTCCTGAAAGTCTTCTTCCTCAAGTGGGGGAGGAGAGGATTGCAAAAAAAATCTTTCTTCCTCAATCCCCTGCTTCATGCCTCCACCGCGGCTGGGCAGCCGCCTCGCTCGCCCGTTCGCCGGAAGCCGAGCTTCCCTCCGCCGCCGTCCCGCCCGTCGCGCTCCCCATGGTTGAACGCCGAACTTCCCGTCGTCGCCGTCCCTTTGCGCTCTCAGGTCGTCCCCGCCCCCATGGCCACCGAGGCTGCCTCCTCCCGTGGCCGAGCCGGTGCGCCCGTGGCCTGGCCGGCCATGGCCGCCTCCGCCCGTCGTGCTCCCCATGGCCGCCTCTGCCCGAGGCCGCCTCCTCCGCCCCGCCCGCCGCACCCCTATCATCCGCCCCACCGCGGCCGCGCAGTCTGGCGTCGTCCTGCCCCGCCCCGCTCCCCGTGTGTCCCCGACCAAGGAGCAGCACGCCGGAGCTCCTGCGGCCGCCCGCGCGCTCGCCCTCCCTCGCCGAACTCACCGGGCTCCACCTCCAGCGCAACGCCTTCTCCGGCGCTCTGCCGCCCGGGCTCTCCGCGCTGCGGAGGCTCCAGGTGATGGACCTCTCCTTCAACGGCTTCGACGGGGGCGTGGAGGCGCCGGCGCTGGGCGCAGGCCGCAGCGGAGGGGAGCAGAGGAGGGTGACGCACGGGGGGGGGAGGAGAGGAGGGCGGCGCACGGCGTGGACAGGAGGAGGGCGACGCACGGGTGGAGAGGAGGATCACCGGAGGCAACACTGGTCGTACAGGGACCTGATTGCTTAATTTTTTTGTAGGGACCCGATTGCTTTTTTTAGAAAAAGAAAAAATTCTGACAAGTGGGTCCCAACTGTCATAATGATGGTTAAAAATTGCTAAGACAATCATCAGAGTTTTTAAAAAAATTTGACCTCTGACATGGTAGCTATCAAAGACGTTTTTAAAAGTGGTAGTTTTTTGAAATGATGACCCGAATACTGGTAGTTTTTTGCTATTTAGTATTTACTCGAGCGCCTCTCCTTGCTCCCTCCATGTCTTTCTGTCGTGTGTAGCACGCATAGGCCGCAGCCTCATCGCGCCCGAGTTGCGCCCCCGCTCGGCGTAGCTTTTCCTTTCGTCTAGATCGTGAGGTGCGTGTGCACGGGTCGTGTCTCATGCCTGCAGCGCGCGCTCGTAGGTGCCCGTGCACACCCAGCTCGCCCGTCGCTTGCCCAGGCCACTCTCACGCGCCCGTGAGGCCCTCGCTTGCCTCCTCTGTCGCCGGGTTGCATCCCGTCAGGTTCAGTCCCGAGTGTTGTTTCTTCAGAGTTCAGTTAGCGCCCGTAGCTAGTTCTTATTGTTTCAGCCTCGTTGTTTGTCACGAATCGAGTTGTAGTGCAGTGGTCTGGCGCCCCAACTTGCAATTGTGTGGTCTGCTGTTCGATTCCCCTTGGGAACAATTTAACCCAGCTTTTTGCCCATTTTCCATTTATCTGTTGCACAAGCAGTGCAGTTTTGCTCGGTTTCAGTTAGCGCTGTGAGTTCCCTTTTATTTATTTTGACAGTGCTTCCAACGTGAGTAGCAGCAGTGATGTAGTGGTCTTGCCATTTTCTTGTGTCCAGGAGATCGTGGGTTCAAGTCCTAGCAAACGCAAGGGCGCCCCTTTTGCACTTAGTTTCTTTTTTTTTCGCAGCGCATGAGTAGTTGGGCTCGGCCCAGCTGTTTGTTTCGCCCGTGGTCGCTCAATAGATCTGGAACCATGAGTGTTTGGGCTAGTTTTGGCCGAAGCCAGCCCGTGGAGGTTTTCTCCTCCTTTTCTTTTTCTAGAATTAATTCAAATTTATTTGAATTGTCCAAATCTGCCCCTTTTTGTATAATTTTTTTGCTTTGTGTATCCTTGTTCCGAGCATGTCATGCTATATATGCTTTCGGGGCAGATTTCCGTGGGAAACGAAATGGTGCTGCTCAATTGTTCATTTGAGCTTGCAATATTTAGTGAAGGTGTATTCTTTGCACATAACCCCTCACGATGTGGCACCGTAGTTCCTCGTTGACCGTAGCTTGCCGGTAGCGTAGTCTTGCGCTTTATTTCATTGCTTGCAATAGAATGCATTAGGTGCATCATGTTGTGCCATAGCATCTGCATCTTTTAACTTGAGGAATCCCACCTCGAGGTGTGTTCTCGAGTGTGGGAAATTCTTGTTGATATTATGTTCTAGTCTTTTGCACATGCCATGATCATGCATCATAACAACTATAACATAAGGAATCCCGTGGATTCAGTAATCACCTACCTAATGCATCTGAAGTTTGTCGGTAGCACTGCACCATTGCTTCCCGACGCTTCATTTAAACTTGCCTATTATTGTGTTCATGCCATGCTATTAAAATGAAATGCGTCATACTTGATCATGCTTGTTTCTTCGTTTCTTTTTGGTGATTGCTCCGTAGTGATAGTGGTATACATGTTTCTTGTTTTCCAATGTTTCCGTCTTGTGTGCTTCCGCGGGTACTTCTCGGAGACGTTGCGAGCTTGCGATCGACTACACCTTCGGAACCCGACTTATCAACAGGCAAGGACTATAAATTACTTATGATCCATTCTATTATAACCAGCGGTTTGCATGCTAGTCTAGGTTAGGTTCGATGTTTGATCCTACCACATGTTTAGAGCCTCTTTCAAACCGATACAGCCATGTCCCCTCCCAGCAAACCTTGTACTGCTATGTTACTATTGCTCGTTGCTCAGCCCCTTCTTAGTATGCATGCTTAGGATGCTACGAATGTTACCTCCTGTTACTCCTTGGTTTGGGATATCACATTATTATATTGTTGTGGATGATATGATTATTATAATGTTGACTATATTCGACAAAAGATGGAAGGTCTAGGCTATCCCGCCCCGACGCTTTGTTCCATTCGAGTCACCTAGGACCCGAGTTCCGGGTATTGTGTCTCTTGACGAGCGTGCCTAACCGCGTGTGGGATACTATGGGGTCCCCTTTTCTTACCTACCTAGCTCCAAACATTTCTAGTGGTGTCCCAAGCTAATTTACCATTTGAAACCGTGTGTGTGCAAGGTTGGATCCCCTCGCAGATTTTAAACAACTTGGGCCAGCGGAGACAGAGTTCCTTCGTTGGTCCAAACCTGGAAGCTCGAGGGCTACCCACAGTGATGGGTTAGTTACCTCGACCTCGTCCAGACGGTAGAGGCCGACTCGAGAGCGCGGCTGACTTGTAATGGGCAGTTGGTACACCCCTGCAGGGTTAAATCTTTTCGAGAAGCCGTGTCCACAGTTAGGGACGACTTGAGACCTACTCTTTGTTCATAGACAACAACAACTGAGATAATCTTAATATAACTTGATCAACGTGTGTGTGCCTTGACTCCTTCTTCTTCGTTGGGATGCGAAGAGGAGGACAAGGATAGGATAGGTGTTATGATTGCATAAGTAGTTGATAGCAAGACTTGTTGGAGGCGATTCCTCATTGAATGATTGGCTTCTTATCTTACTCTCTAGATCGTTAGCCACTTCATAAATGCTAGTGCGGCAGCAACCTCACCACTTACCCCATCCATACCGTACTACTAGTTATCCTAGAATGACGAGTGATGAAGTCCTTGCTGGGTCAGTTGACCACTACAGTTGGATGCTGAGTACTTCTGTACTCATGATACTACCCCCAAACTCTTTTCAGGGTTCTTGATCGACAACAGGTATGGTGATTGACGTTTCACGTGGAGACTCGACGATGACTAGTTAGGCGGATCCCGGCGGAGGGCCTAGACCCGTGTGGTTATGGGGATCGATGATTTTCTCTTTGCCACTAGGCAATTGATTGTAGTCTGTACTCAGACATGTTTCTTCCGCTGATGTAATGTATTAAGGCAGTTGTTTGCCGATTGTATGAGATGTTGTATCCTTGTAGCTGTAATGTTGTGATATCATGTTGGAATTCTGGGGCATATGACATTGTCATATGTCGCGGTGGGACTGATATGTGCTTCGTCCCCGGATCTGAATGGAAACATCTAGATCTGGAAAAGTACCGCATATCGGGCCTTACACACATGCCGGTACGAGAGAGAGGGGGGATATTCACCGATTAATAATTCGGCGAAGCAAATACTACAAACAACTCTAGCAATCAACAAAACAAGGCAACAAACAATTTTTCTAATTAGGGTGGAATTTTCGGGATGTTACAGATGGCCACAACTCGGGCAGTAGATGTAACAACCCAGTTTTCACAAAAATTAAATTTTTTGTTTCCGGTGTGAATTGTTTGATTGTCTGATTTGTTTGCGGTGTTTGCATCCCCGATTTATCGATCGGCGATTATTTTTCCCCCTCTTATCTCGTACCGGATAGAGACTGACCCTTGCCACCCTGACACTCGACCTTTGCGACACCGAGTTTCACCCGAGCACCGTCGCAACCGGCACAGGACCAACCATCGCCACCGGATCGCAAACCCCGTTTATTTAATAAACGGCTTATTTTATGGGGCGCTGAAAAATATTCTCAGAATGTCACCGCAGTGAGGTACGATCGACGGGCTCGACGCGCTGAGCGCGTGGTTCGAGATTTTGTCGGAATCGGAGTCCGTACGGAGTCTCGGCGGTCACGAACGCGATCACCGGACGCACGAGAGAGGTACCGGGGGCATTTGCGTAAACTGGCCAGCCAACCTGCCTATATAATGACCCCCACCGCCCAAACCATCCAATTAGGGTTCCCCCTATGGCATATTTGTAGCCACACCCCTAGCAAAACCTAGATCTGCCCCTCCAGTCCAGATTGCACCGAAAACCCTAGCCCTTAGGTAATCCTAGCCGTCAGATCAGCCAATCAGTGGCCTGGATGAAGGCCACGTCACCTCCCTCCAGCTCAGACCGAATTCGGGCCCCACAGGGCCCGAGACCCGCCGTCGGCCCGCTGCCAGGCCCATCCGGGCGCCGTCGGCCCCGCCATCCTTGCGCCGCCCTGTGCAGCGCCAAACTCCGGCGAGCGCATCACCGGACGCCGGTGAGCCCGCACCCCCGCGCCTCTTCCCTCTCATCCTCCCTCACGACCGCCCCCTGTCCTCCCTTGCAGGACGTCGAGGTCAGCACCGCCGACGGGAGCCGCGTCATGGTCGGCGTGCCATAGAGCCCGGCCGCGCCGCCCGATCTGCTCGCTCCAGCTGCCGCCCGGGCCAGATCCCCTCCTCTGGCGTCCGTTCCAGCCGGATCCGGCCGCCCCAGCCAGCCTCTTGCGACCCCTCGCCGGTCAACGGCGTCGCCAGCGTCACCAGCCGCCGCCGCTGGCCTCGGTTCCGATGGGAACGAGGGCGAGTCGGCCAGGCCGCCAGCCACCAGTGGGTCGGCCGGCCCAGCACGCGCCCCTGGCCCATGGCCTCTCCTAGCCCAGCCGCCATCATGGGCCGGCCCAAGGGAGGTCCGACCCCTTTTTTTCTGCTCTCTATTTTTTTTCCTTTTAGCTAATTTCTGCTAAGTCCTATAAATTTCTGTTGCTGATTCGCTTTCGCGGTGACGATAGCGAGAGAACCGTAGCTCGGATCGCGTTGCGCCCAAAATATGAATTTCTCAGTTTTGCGTGCTCTTTCGTTCGTATGTAGAAAGTTTTTCCGTTTGAGGCTGTCTAGATAATTTAATTCTGCGTCGAAGTGGGTACGAGATCGTTAGCTGTGTTGTTGTTGCTGAACTGTTATTTTATTGCAACTTCGGGCGATGGTTGCGTCGCAACCGTTCGTGGGAATTGATTGATTCATTTTGCATCCTGTTAAGCATTGTTTCTACTTCAATTGCATGCCTTCACATGTCATGTTTGCTTGCTGCATGTTGATTGTATCTTGCTCCAAAGTAGCTACCCTGCTGTTAGTGTGCTGCTGTTTATATTTTTGTTGCAACTTCGGTCGACGAGTGTGTCGCGACCGTTTATCGGAATGGAGTGATTCCAATTGCATATTGTTAAGCATCATGTCTAGTTCATGCCCATGTATTGCTATGTCATGTTGCTGCACTTTTTCATATAGTTATACCCCTGTTTATACAGCATAAAAATAATAGTTTCTGCCATGTTGTTTGCTTAATATCTTCTGATCCATGATGTCTTTTTGCATGATTATTTTTTTCCATGCCTTCCCTGCCATGTCTACTTTAATTGCATGTCATTTGTGAGCATGTTTTCACTCATTACCCTGTTTATGCAATGCTCTAAAGTGTGCTTCGTGATGTTGGTAGATTGTGCCCGTAACTTGTTTTGCTTGTATCTTTTTAACCGTAACTCCGTTTGGGGTGTTCTTTATATGTAACTTGCTTAGTTTTTCGTGTACTTTATGTTTATGCTATTGATTTCTGCTGTTAACCAACCTAAAATATGGTTTAGGGAAGAACATTACCAAATCCTTTAATCATCGTGAGGCACTTAGTGTTATGCCATGTTTAGGGTGTTGCCTCGCTTAACTTGACTAGTATAGATAGTTTACTTTGTGCTTCACCTCTTGCCATGTTTATGTGCTATGTCGTGCTTGGGTGCCTTGCCATGTTAATAACCGTTGGTTGATCACTTGTAGCTAAACAACTTAAACCGATTCTAAATGTGTGGTATCGTCGTGTGTGACGAGTACTCCACTTAACCTGTTAGTAACCGTTCTAGACGATAGATCCGTATCACTTTGCCGTGCCTTGTGTTGTCTCTTTGATCTTGTATTGGTCCGTAGTAATAGTGGTGCACCGTTGATTGCTTTCCAGTGTTTACTTCTTGTGTGCTCCCGCGGGTACCTCTCGGAGACGATGCGAGCGTGCGATCGACTACACCTTCGGAATTCGACTTATCAACAGGCAAGGACTATACATTACTTATGATCCATTCTATTTCAACCAGCGGTTTGCATGCTAGTCTAGGATAGGTTCGATGTTTGATCCTACCACATGTTTACAACCTCTTTCAAACTGATACAGCCATGTCCCCCCCCCCAAACTCTTTTCAGGGTTCTTGATCGACAACAGGTATGATGATCGACGTTTCACGTGGAGACTCGACGACGACTAGTTAGGCGGATCCCGGCGGAGGGCCTGGACCCGTGTGGTTATGGGGATTGATGATTTTCTTTTGCCACTAGGCATTTGAATGTAGTCTATACTCAGACATGTATCTTCCGCTGTCGTATTATATTTAAGGCAGTTGTATGCCGATTGTATGAGATGTTGTATCCTTGTATCTGTAATGTTGTGATATCATGTTGGAAATCCGGGGCATATGGATTTGTCATATGTCGCGTTGGGACCGATATGTGCTTCGTCCCTAGATCTGGGTGGAAACACCTAGATCTGGAACAGTACCGCATATCGGGCCTTACAACTTGGTATCAGAGCCTTACCGACCGTAGGATCCCTTCTCTGGCCGAAGTCGAGTCTAGACAAAACTATTTTGTAGTTACTAAGATAGTTATCGGAGAGTAGGAATCTTTTTACTCCTTATCTTTGCTCTGGTTAGGACAAGTGTCGTAAGTGTTTTTACTCTCGACTTATCCCCTTCAAACTTTAGGATCTCGAGTGTGTCGAGTTTCGGAACCGTTACAATGCTTTGCTTGGGAAGTATTGTCTCGATTCCGAGCTCAGGTGGGACTTTCTGTAGTACCTTTAGCTTCTCCGATTTCGGGTACCATCTGGGTCATCCATTGCCAACCCTCCTTTTGCCCGGTGTTTTGACGACTTGCGTCGAAAATCACTATCCCTTGATCTGGTTTTCGCGATCGTTGTTGTTCTTCCTCTTGATCTCTCGATGGTTTCGTTTTCCGACATTGCTGTCTCCCTGCGGAAATTTATCTCGACCGAAGTTCGACGTCGACATGGAGCAGAGTCCCTTGTTGGTGGTGTTGAAGATCGTCGACTCTTTCCTCTCCCCCGGATCGTCCTGGATCTCGGGACGAGATCCCTTGTTGGTGGTGTTGTATTGTAACAGCCTAGTTTGCACAAAAATTAAAAATTTTGTTTTCGGTGTGAATTGTTTGATTGTCTGATTTGTTTGCGGTGTTTGCATCCCCGATTTATCGATTGGCGATTATTTTCCCCCTCTTATCTCGTACCGGACAGAGACTGACCCTTGCCACCCTGACACTCGACCTTTGCGACACCGGGTTTCACCCGAGCACCGTCGCAACCGGCACAGGACCAACCATCGCCACCGGATCGCAAACCCCGTTTATTTAATAAACGGATTATTTTATGGGGCGCCGAAAAATATTCTCAGAATGTCACCGCAGTGAGGTACGATCGACGGGCTCGACGCGCTGAGCGCGTAGTTCGAGATTTTGTCGGAATCGGAGTCCGTACGGAGTCTCGGCGGTCACGAACGCGATCACCAGACGCACGAGAGAGGTGCCGGGGGCATTTGCGTAAACTGGCCAGCCAACCTGCCTATATAATGACCCCCACCTCCCAAACCAGCCAATTAGGGTTCCCCCTATGGCATATTTGCAGCCACACCCCAAGCAAAACCTTGATCTGCCCCTCCAGTCCAGATTGCACCCGAAACCCTAGCCCTTAGGTAATCCTAGTCGTTAGATCAGCCAACCAGTGGCCTGGATGAAGGCCACGTCACCTCCCTCCAGCTCCAGACCGAATTCGGGCCCCGCAGGGCCCGAGACCCGCCGTCGGCCCGCCGCCAGGCCCATCCGGGCGACGTCGTTCCCGCCACCCTTGCGCCGCCCTGTGCAGCGCCAAACTCCGGCGAGCGCATCACCGGACACCGGTGAGCCCGCACCCCCGCGCCTCTTCCCTCTCATCCTCCCTCTCGACCGCCCCCTGTCCTCCCTTGCAGGACGTCGAGGTCAGCAGCGCCGACGGAAGCCGCGCCATGGCCGGCGTGCCATGGAGCCCGGCCACGCCGCCCGATCTGCTCGCTCCAGCCGCCGCCCGGGCCAGATCCCCTCCTCCGGCGTCCGCTCCAGCCGGATCCGGCCGTCCCAGCCAGCCTCCTGCGCCCCCTCGCCGGTCAACAACGTCGCCAGCGTCACCAGCCGCCGCCGCTGGCCTCGGTTCCGATGGGAACGAGGGCGAGTCGGCCAGGCCGCCAGCCACCAGTGGGCCGGCCGGCCCAGCGCGCGCCCCTGGCCCATGGCCTCTCCTAGCCCAGCCGCCATCATGGGCCGGCCCAAGGGAGGTCCGACCCCTTTTTTCTGCTCTCTGTTTTTTTTCTTTTAGCTAATTTCTGCTAAGTCCTGTAAATTTCTGCTGCTGATTCTCTTTCGCGGTGACGATAGCGAGAGAACCGTAGCTCGGATCGCATTGCGCCCAAAATATGAATTGCTCAGTTTTGCGTGCTCTTTCGTTCGTATGTAGAAAGTTTTTCCGTTTGAGGCCGTCTAGATAATTTAATTCTGCGTCAAAGTGGGTACCAGATCGTTAGCTATGTTGTTGTTGTTGAACTGCTATTTTATTGCAACTTCGGGCGACGGTTGTGTCGCAACCGTTCGTCGGAATTGATTGATTCCTTTTGCATCCTGTTAAGCATTGTTTCTAATTCAGTTACATGCCTTCACATGTCATGTTTGCTTGCTGCATGTTGATTGTATCTTGCTCCAAAGTAGCTACCCTGTTGTTAGTGTGTTGCTGTTTATATTTTTGTTGCAACTTCGGTCGACGAGTGTGTCGCGACCGTTTATCGGAATGGAGTGATTCCAATTGCATATTGTTAAGCATCATGTCTAGTTCATGCCCATGTATTGCTATGTCATCTTTCTGCACTTTTTCATATAGTTATACCCCTGTTTATGCAGGATAAAAATAATAGTTTCTGCCATGTTGTTTGCTTAATATCTTCTGATCCGTGATGTCTTTTTGCATGATTCTTTTTGGCATGCCTTCCCTGCCATGTCTACTTTAATTGCATGTCATTTGTGAGCATGTTTGCACTCATTACCCTGTTTATGCAATGCTCTAAAGTGTGCTTCGTGATGTTGGTAGATTGTGCCCGTAACTTGTTTTGCTTGTATCTTTTTAACCGTAACTCCGTTTGGGGTGTTCTTTATATGTAACTTGCTTAGTTTTTCGTGTACTTTATGTTTATGCTATTGATTGCTGCTGTTAACCAACCTAAAATATGGTTTAGGGCAGAACAGTACCAAATCCTTTAATCATCGTGAGGCACTTAGTGTTATGCCATGTTTAGGGTGTTGCCTCGCTTAACTTGACTAGTATATATAGTTTACTTTGTGCCTCACCTCTTGCCATGTTTATGTGCTATGCCGTGCTTGGGTGCCTTGCCATGTTAATAACCGTTGGTTGATCACTTGTAGCTAAACAACTTAAACCAATTCTAAATGTGCGGTATCGTCGTGTGTGACGAGTACTCCACTTAACCTGTTAGTAACCGTTCTCGACGATAGATCCGTATCGCGTTGCCGTGCCTTGTGTTGTCTCTTTGATCTTGTATTGCTCCGTAGTAATAGTGGTGCACCGTTGATTTCATTCCAGTGTTTACTTCTTGTGTGCTCCCGCGGGTACCGCTCGGAGACGATGCGAGCGTGCGATCGACTACACCTTCGGAATCCGACTTATCAACAAGCAAGGACTATACATTACTTATGATCCATTCTATTTCAACCAGTGGTTTGCATGCTAGTCTAGGATAGGTTCGATGTTTGATCCTACCACATGTTTACAGCCTCTTTCAAACCGATACAGCCATGCCCCCCAAACTCTTTTCAGGGTTCTTGATCGACAACAGGTATGGTGATCGACGTTTCACGTGGAGACTTGACGACGACTAGTTAGGCGGATCCCGGCGGAGGGCCTGGACCCGTGTGGTTATGGGGATCGATGATTTTCTTTTGCCACTAGGCATTTGAATGTAGTCTGTACTCAGACATGTATCTTCCGCTGTCGTATTATATTTAAGGCAGTTGTATGCCGATTGTATGAGATGTTGTATCCTTGTATCTGTAATGTTGTGATATCATGTTGGAAATCCGGGGCATATGGCTTTGTCATATGTCGCGGTGGGACCGATATGTGGTTCGTCCCTGGATCTGGGTGGAAACACCTAGATCTGGAACAGTACCGCATATCGGGCCTTACAATAGCACGCTCCAGGAACTGGATGTCCGGTAGGGCAAAACTGAGATGAGCTCGGGAGGAACTTCCAAATTGTGATGAGAGAGAAAAATTTCTAGGAAAAACAAGGGAAATCGGCCAAGGGAACACAAATGGGGACTAGATCCACTAGCAAGGCAACACATCCGTGGATCAAAACCAACCAAATCTCACAAAATCCAACAAGTTGACAAATCTCGGGTGATGTTATTTTTGGTGGGGATTCTCGAAATTGGACAAAGAACAAACAAAAATTGGCTGTAGGATGAGGGGAGGGGATCCAAATGGTGAGAAACTTGGCTCATGATACCAAATCATACGGGACCAGGTCCAATTGAGGACCGAATCCCTTGGGGTTTGCCCAATCTTTCACAATTTCGAAATGAACAAGGGGTAAACCAAAGAGGAACACACAAGAGAGGAAAAAGAAGAAGATCCTAACAAGAGATACTCAAATCCACACACCAAATCCATACATCACAAGATCCATATGCATCCACAAGGTAGGTAGTCTTGGTAGTTACCTGTCCTTCTACTACTAGAAGAGGGATCCTCTCCTTCTACTACTAGAAGAGGAAGGTAGGAGAGATGTAGATCTAGATCCCCATGGGGGAGGTAGGAGCTAGGCCCTCTCAAGGTTTAGTTTCAACTTAGCTCGCCCTAAAAATGAAAGGGGAGAGGGGTATGTATAGTCTAGGAGGGGCAAGGGAGGATACAAGGCCCGTGGCCCATCACTACACACAGGCATGCACCGAACATCTGGTGGCGACCAGCCGTCTAGTGGTTCGGGCGGAAATCCGGTGGCGACGGAACGTTCGGCGATGTTGCAGAGGATACTGACCCTCGAAGCTGGAATCCCAGTAGCGTCCAGACATCCTGTTGTCCGGATGTTTGGTGGCAATCGGACGTCCGGCGGATTTTGGAGGCCTTCTATCTTCGGAGCGCCGGATTTCCGATGACCCTTAGAGCCGGAGTCCTGGTAGCTTGTGGACATCCGTTCGCCCGGATGTTTGGTGGCGCAAACTTCCGGTGGATTTTGGAGGCCTTCTATCTTCGGAGCGTCGGATTTCCGATGGCCCTCGGAGCCGGAATCCCGGTAGCATCCGAACATCCGGTCGTCCGGATGTTTGGTGGCGATTAGATGTTCGGTGGATTTCGGAGGCCTTCTATCTTCGAAGCACCGGATTTCCGATAGCGTCCGAACGTCCGGTGGCTGGGCTTCCTCCAGGCATCGGATGTCCGGTGCCTGGAGCTTCTTTCTTCTCATTTTCTTCTTGTCCTTGCTTCTCATGCGTAGCTTGGCCTTGATCCTTGGTTTGCTCGTGCTACTTGAGCATGCATAGTATATTGTTTTAGGGTGGTAGCCATGTCTCGTATATAGATGAGGGAACCTCGAATAGGAGTGAGTTCACCTTGACTTCTATGGTCCGTGCTTGTGCTCTTGTCAATGGACCACGTGATGGAGGTGTATCGGTGGTGATGTCTGTGAGATGCTGTAACAGCCCAGGATCTCAATAGGAATGATAGACTACTCTTGTCAACAAGGTGCACCTTCTTTTCCGGGAGCCCATCAGAAAAGAACTATCAGGTTAAGCGTGCTTGGCTTGGAGTAGTCTTGGGATGGGTGACCGACCGGGAAGTTGATCCTAGGTGCGCACGAGTAAGGACAAAGTGTGCAGAAAAGACTAGTGTTGGTTTGTGAGGACAATCTAGATCCCAAGCGCACTGACCATGGAATCGGTGGTTAACCGGTTGGGAGTGGTAGGGGAGTTACAGCTGGTATCAGAGCCGACCCTGACGGTTACACGGCGTGTGTGTCAGTCGGTGAGGCGTACATGGGGTACATGTTGGATGCCTGCAATTGGCGCGCACAAGTGTGTGCCAAAGGGGAACGTTCTTGCTGGGCCAACGGGGACGTCGGTTTCTTTGTGGGGTGGTGTATGTAACATCCCAGGATCTCAATACGAATGATAGACTACTCATGTCAACAAGGTGCACCTTCTTTTCCGGGAGCCCATCAGGAAAGAACTACCAGTTTAAGCGTGCTTGGTTTGGAGTAGTCTTGGGATGGGTGACCGACCGGGAAGATGATACCGGGTGCGCATGAGTGAGGACAAAGTGTGCAGAAAAGACTAGTGTTGGTTTGTGAGGACAGTCTAGATCACATGCGCACTGGCCATGAAATCGGTGGTTAACCGGTTGGGAGTGGTCGGGGCGTTACAGATGCTCCGCATCAAGGAGGGTAGACTCCGATCCTTTATAGTTGAAATTCCTTGTGACGTAGAACTTAATGATAGGATGGTCATGTGAGGGTACATATTTAATTCCATATCCCATGAATATGTGCGTGCATTTATTCGATTTCAAACTTTTAAAAGGGCCATAGCTTTCAAACCTCACACCAGAATATAGATCTATTTTCACCATTGAAATCCTCTGGACGAGATCTTTGAAACTATATCTTATTTATATACGGTTTAACAATTTTTTGGGTGCCAACTTTGATGCTATATGGTGCAACTCTATTACTACATGGTACAATTATAATACTACATTGTGCACCCTTTTCAAACCAAATTTGAAGTTGCATGATCCAACTTCTTACGAGGTTGAAACCTAACAACCATGACAATCAACTTTTTTGATACGCAACTAGTCTGCCCCGCCCAACTCTCTAGTAGTTTATGTGCAACCATCTCTTTCCTTACTCATGGATGTGTGCTTTGCATTGCTAGCACATCCTTCCTCACCTATCCTATTAGTGATATGTCCAACTTAGTTTGTTGTTCCAGCCAACTTTCTGGTAGTCCATGTGCAACTCCTTACTCTTCATACATGTGGATGAGAAGTTTTAGTTGGCGGGGTGATGGCTTCTCGCCCCTTCGTTGGTTACCCCAAGTGGAAGGTTGAGATGTAGTGCAGCAGTAGTTTTCCCTCGGTGAAGATACCAAGGTTTGTCTCCAGTAGGACTCCAGAGATGATAAGTAGGTGTCAGCGGCGCAACTGACGCGGACCTGCACACAGACACAGATAACTTTGTTCCCAACGAAGTTCAGAGAGGTTGTCAATCTCTCCGGTCTTGTTGTTCACAAGGATAAAATGCAAGGGACAATGATAGCAAGTAAAAGCAGTAAGGTAAATATAGCGTGGAAACAATAATGAGGATATGGACCGGGATACGTGATGTTCGCTAGTGATGTCTCTCTCCCAAAAGACGATAAAATTGCTATGCGAGGTAAACAAATTACAGAAAGGCAATTGACAGGATTATGAACGCACCGCAATGCTAACTATGCTACAAAAGAAAGGACGAGGTTCAAAAGCACAGGCAATACGCCAAGATAAGTAGACCGAAATCCATCTGCATCTATTACTAATCATCCACCTTGAGATATCTATCCAGAACACCTCGCTGGTATTAAGTTGCGAGCCCCACCCAAAGTGTAAACCCAAAGCAACAGCCAACTGCATTAAAAAGAACTCTGCGTAAAGTAAACAATCCTTGTGACCGCGGTCACAAGAACCGTTGTTTTCCCCCTTGTGGCAACATCACATCCCCTAGACTCATGTTTGTCACTCAAGCGTGTCATCGGGGGGCATGAACCCACAATCTAGCACAACGTTCCCTCTTGAAGTCACTACCTACTACTTGGCCAAAGCAATAAACAGCAACGGAGAACATGCAAGAATTACTTAGGAACAAAAATATAAGAGATAAAAACCAAATATATTACTCTATCACAATCTGAACATAATCTCATAATCCATCAGATCCTATCAAACTCAACATAGCAATAGCAGAAATATTACAAAGGTGCCTCGATCATGTAGGGCAGCTCACGAGGTCTAAACAATGAAGATCAAAGAGGGGAGGAGAACATCACATAGCTACTGATCACGGACCCATGGTCCAAGGAAAACTACTCACGAGACATCCGAGGAGCATCCATGGTGGAGAGGAGACTCCCGGAGGTCAATCCTCCCTCCGGCAGGGTGCCGGGAAGAGGTCTTCTGGTGCTCCCGATCTTCGGAAGCGCGGCGGCGGCGGAACAGAAGCGAGTTCGCGGAATAGGGTTCCTCTTCTGGAGTTTTCCCGTGACGGAGAATAAATAGGCGAAGGGGGGCAGCCAGAGGTGGACCAGGGCCCCCAGGCGCCCCCCTGGCGCGGCCAGGGGTGGGGCCGCGCCGGGTGGCCGCCTGGGCCCCCCTGGCTCCCCTCTGGCCCCTCCCGGGCTCTTCGTGAAGCTTCCTCCACGCTGATTTTTTATCTGAATTTTCCCGAATTTTTCTGGCACTTTTTATATGGGGGAAAACTGAAATAGAAAAACAGCAGAAAACAGGAACTGGCATTGGGGTGCACTGAGTTAATAGGTTAGTCCAAATATGATCAAAAATGTATGAAAGTGTATCTAGAACATAGCAATATCACACAAAACATGCATGGAGCAAGCAGAAATTATAGATACGTTTTGGACGTATCACGGGGCAATACACGAAGTTGCACTTCTCACTAACAAGAATTGTTTGGATGGTGAAAAACTACATATCCATGAGGGTAGAGAAAAATTTCCCATAGGAGAGGCCCTAAATTTGCACATCTCACTAGCAAGAATTGTTTGGATGGTGAAAAACTACATATCCATGAGGGTAGAGAAAAATTTCCCATAGGATAGGCCCTAAAGTTGCACATCTCACTAGCAAGGGTGATCGAGACTAGGTGCTAACAATGAAAACTACAAATCAACGAGATATGGGGAGATTGTACATCGATTGTCAGATAGTTGGCCAAAGCAACCTTTGAAGTTGCACAACCACCGCTAGGCAGTTGGCCAATGCAGGAAACAATGAAACTACACATCCATAGGCAGAGGAAAAGTTGCACATCAACTACTAGAGAGTTTGTCGAGGTAGCAGACGAATTTGCACATCTCATTGGTTGGAGGTAGTTTGGGGGTGAAGGTACCATCAGTGAAAATTGAATGTCCATGGGGTAGAGAGAAAGTTGCATATAGACTGTTAGGTAGTTGTACATCGATTGCTAGGGAGTTGCACTTAACATATACTAAATTGCATAAAATAAACAAATCAAGGCATACTCCTACGGGATCTAGTTTTGAAAAGCACATTCCGAAGATTCCAACGATGAAAATGAATCTTAATTTCGACGTTTGATTCAAAATTTATGGCTTTTAAAATTCTAAAACCCAAATTAAATGTGTTTACACCTATTGTTCACATGGGTACTTTTACAATCCTTTTTCTTTTTTCATGTTCACATGATACTTTAATATGGGGTAGGGTTTTCCTAATATGAATTAGGGGCAAACTATTTCTAAATATAATCAGCCACTCCAATGTTTAGGCTATCAATGACCACTTGCTAGACACAACTTTATTTTATTGGCCGAACATCTATAAACAAGCAAACTGATAAGGACATAGCTATCACGGTTACACCCATAGCCCATGCTGCTACACATATTGAACTGGCTACTAGAGCTCGCGCAAGTCAACTGAATTATCAAGTACTTTCATTTCTTGGTAATGTTTCTAATGTTTATATAAATATGATGCTTCTTAACTTAGATATATTTGTGCTGCTATAAAGGATTTAGCATGGACAAGAAGGATGAACATTGGAGCATGATCAAGCATGGATATGAAGGCGCGCGCGAATGGAACAAGAACGAAGTTCTTCAGTGGAGATTTTCACACATTGGAGCCACCATGAGGACATATAAGAAGATGGTTGAAATCTATCTATCTATATCTCTTATAAAGCAAATACCCATTAAGATGCATTTAAGGTGTCTATCTCAACATGCAAGTTATCCACATCACCCACTATTGTATCCAATCATTTGTCCATGTCATCCACTAACAAAACTCAACTAAGATGCATTTATGGTATCTATCTCAACATGCAAGCTATCCACACCACTCACTATTGTATCCAATCATTTATCCATGTCATCCACTTTTATTTACATGCATCTTATACCCTTTTAATTTACATTGTAGAGTTTTTATAGAAATTTTCACTGCAATGCGCGGGGTATTCTTCTACTATACAAGATGGCCTTTAACAAATTTCGTTCATAGCTTATTATTGGTGCCACGTCATCTTATTTTTGGGCCATGCCCATGTAAATTCTCAAATAGTGCTTAATAGGCAGTTTTAGAGTTCGTATTGTACGGAAAATGAACCGAGAGGGATTTTAGTCCCACATTGCGAAGGGAGGATGAAATTCCCTCTCTTTTTCCTATAAATACACATCATAGGATCATTTAGACTTGAGTTTTGATTAAATTAAAGTTAGCCATCGCAACAACTTCGTGTACTTTGTTTGTGTCAACCGACCGGGCCAAGATGTATCGGAATCCCAAACTCTTATCAATCTTTCCTCTTATATTTGCAATATCCAGATTGCAATTCTTAGTTCTTACTTGTTTTTTGATTGCTTGCATGGATTAAACCTTTGTTGTCAGGTTGATCGTGCTTCAACGTGGTCAATAACATCTCGGTGTTGGTTTAGCGATCGCTAAGGTGTAACGTCTCGCACGTTTATAGTCGGATCATCAAAGTCATCTCCACCGAAATCGATAGTCAACATCTCATCGAAATATCGGAACACCTTCACCTCTATCACAAACTCTCGGTATATATAGAGAGAGTTTGATCTCTACCTATATTACATCGGATGTTGTGGGGAGCCAACAAACATTTTTTTATCGCAACTCAATCGCCACGCCTTGCAGGACGTTGCGACTGCATTGTCGATCACAACATGGATCTCGTCGTGTGCCGGCGTCGTCTCCCAGGAGCTCAACCAAAAAACAGAAAGAAAATATTGATAGACATGACACATTTATCATATTGGGTATGAAAATAGATTTATAAATAAACAGTAAAATCAATATAAATATAATTACTTATAAAATGATAAATAAAGCAAATTTAGATGGAGTTTTATAGACTGCTGGAGAATCAGTGCTACTCATCCATTTCCCACTGCCGCCCCTCTCACCCCGTCAAAGAAGAGGAGAGGAGAGGAGACGAGAAAGCCAAGCGCCCAAGCAAATCAAAATCAAATCCATGGGGATCGTGGAGGAGGCGCATAACATGCGGGTCGTGGGGGAGGGGAAGCGCGGAGTGATAGTGCTGGCGCACGGTTTCGGCACGGACCAGTCGGTGTGGAAGCACCTTGTGCCGCACCTCGTCGCCGACTACCGCGTCGTCCTCTTCGACACCATGGGTGCCGGGCCGACCAACCCAGATTACTTCGATTTTTCCCGCTACGC
Source organism: Bromus sterilis (assembly GCA_950022295.1). Classification (NCBI taxonomy): domain Eukaryota; kingdom Viridiplantae; phylum Streptophyta; class Magnoliopsida; order Poales; family Poaceae; genus Bromus; species Bromus sterilis. The sequence goes on along the minus strand of OX465595.1, from coordinate 241,818,441 downwards.
CACGCTGGAGGGATACGCGCTCGATCTGCTCGCCATCCTGGAGGAGCTCGGGATCTCCTCATGCATCTACGTCGGCCACTCCGTCTCCGCTGTAATCGGCGTGCTCGCCTCCATCTCTCGTCCTGACCTCTTCTCCAAGCTCGTACTCCTATCCGCTTCTCCCAGGTACGCACCACCGTTGCCCCACTATCTAATTATCTGCTTATCGTTAATTTCCCACTAGGTAGACAATTACAGAAGGTCGGCACACGATTCTTGAATACTCCCGTAGACAAATCTGCGTCAAGTAAATTTTTTTTTGAACAGTCACGGGGGTGGGGAGGGGGGGGGGGGTTGGGATTACTCCCCACCTGAACACAATGAGACCATCACCACGAGAAACACAAGTATATGTGGGATGCCGTCGAGGGATCACAATACCAAAACTTTGCAAACCGACTAGTGCACCGCATCGGCGTGCGTATCCAATCCCCATGACGATACACAGGAGCATCCACAGTCAACGAGTGCCATAGCTGAACACGAACCTTGACTAGGAGCTCTGCCACAGAAAATTGAAACGATTAGCAAGTTTGGGGAGGCATCTTGCATAGTCATTGAGCAAAGATGAGCGGAGACAACACCAAGAGCACGAAACTCGCCGCAACACAACAGAGACCGTGAGAGGATCTTGAGCAAGCTTTAGCAAGGATGGCAAACCACACAAAGGGTGTGTGTGTGTGGGGGGGGGGGGGGGGTGGATGGATGGCAATAAATGACTCACAAATGATGCCTTCAAGAAGGTAAACAACGTCCGTAGACAACGTCGTCAAGGACTTTCGTCTGCAGCCCAAACCTATCAAGCGAGGAACAACTCAAGGACCACTCCCCAAAGAAGGTAAGCGACACCGACCAGTGGCACTGTGGTCAGCTGACGTTGTGTCAGCCAATTTTGCTCCCGGAGCAATGAGCACATCTAGTCCGATGTCGATGCCACAGTTCGCAGCAGCTTTAGCGGTTGCAGATCGATAATCGGCGGCCCGCCATCCAAGGTAAGTCGACACGGTGGTGGGTGAGTGTCGAAGTAGAGAGTACTGGCCGGATGAGAGTCGGTGGGGCGAGGAGCAGCAGATTGGGGAGCCGGCCATCACGGTCGGTAGCAGCAATGGAGACCACGACTCGAGTAGTGGCTGCGGGAGGTGCAGGTCGAAGTCGATGAAGCAGAGGCGGGGATGGAGCAGCACGTAGGAGGCGCATTGCACCGCTAAAGAGGAGCACAAGCGTGGAGCCCACACCCGCGTTTCTCCGTGTGTGGCAGATCGAGCGCCGGCTGCCACAGGAGCATCTGGATACACCCATGGATGGAAGCGAGCGGCAGGACTCGGGGTCGGGCGCGTCGATCGTCGAGAGGCGATGGTAGAGGGGATTGATGCAGGGGCCGGCGGGGAGAAGCGAAAGTGACTGGAGATCGAGAATACACTCACTGGATCCATTGAGCTCAGCGACGCAGGCGGAGCAGCAGGGGAGATGTGCTTGGATTGAGAGGGGTGGACGCAGGCACCGCTTCGGGGTCGCAGCTGCCAGCGTGGTGGGCAGAGGCGGAGCCAGGATTTAACGACAAATTCCACACCTACCCCCCCCCCCCCCTCCCCTGCCCACTCAAAATACAACTTATAGCACGCATGTTAGAAGTATACCACATATTTTGATGAAGATAATATATTAATTCCTTATTAACATGAGAGATAATTCAATAAATATGTTATCAATCTAATAAAGTGCATCATTGTGAACAGTTATACCAAATTAACGAAGTCTTGCTTCATTTTAGGTCATCTTTTCTTCACCAACAACAGTAGAAGAACCCAGGGCTTTAAACATAAAATTGACTATTTAAAATCAAGAATTAGATATAGATCAATGAAATTGTTTTTACCATGATCATGAAAAATTCTTCGGGTCCTTTTTTCTGTTAACACATAACAGTGAAACCAAACTGACTAAAGTAATACAATTTAACATCACCAGTTCATTAATTTTGACTGATAAAATTGAACTAGGGAAAAATAGTAGATGATATAAAACAATTCTAAGTACTTAACATTACCTTTTTAGTCGGTTGTGGGGATTGGAAGATGGACTCATGGAGTGTAAGAGCAAAACAGGTGGCGTAGGGGGGGGGGGGGTTACTTCAAGATGCGAGAGATCTGCGATTCTGAGTGCCGGAATTGGGCTACTCCAAGAGGTGTGGAGTCGAGGAGACGAAAGTCGGCGGCGCAGTTTGAGCGCTTTGTTTTCTCTATCGATGCAGGGAGATCGGAGTGATCGTGCGTCATGGCTGGAATTGGAAGCGACCCCTCTAGAGCGATCTGGTGAGGCGCTAGCAAAGCGATCATTCAAACTTCGAACTGGGCTTGTGGCGTTGGAGACCTTGGTGGGTTGACGCATGGGGCTGCTTAGCTAGGGCTGGGCCTCTTAAAGTCCACTAGTACAGAAAATTTCTGCTAAATAATAGCCTACTATATGGGCCACGCCTGGGGCTATAGCCCCAGTTGCCCCAGGCCCAATTCCGGCCCTGGTGGTGGGTATGGCAAGTAGGGTTGGGGCGCCCCGGTGTCCGGGAGCGGGCTCTCGCGTCAAGTAATTTGGGACGAAGAGAGTATTTATTGTGTGTTTGATGGTCCTAATAATACTGATTGGGGAATTTAACTGCTGGGAGCATTTTTTGCTAGTCGTTTGATTACCACTTATGCTTTCATTTTGATAGATTTGGGGTAATACATTGATTTGGTCTACCTCACGGAAAATGTTTTGGGATTTAGGGAAGATTGCGGCATGACAACATGCAGAAATTAAACACTCGGGAGATAGGCCTACAACTTTGTATACACCTTCTCGCGAAAAAAAAACTTTGTATACACATCATATCTTGGCTTACACCGTCACTAAACTTATCTACATTAGGATGGAGACGTTTTGTGGTCCTGCCTCAAAGGATTTGCCCTTATGGTTTTATTCGAAAACATCTTGAGTGATGCTAATCTAGATCTTGTCAATGCGTCACAGTACTTACTTGGATTCTAGAGGGGTGTTGAGTACTTGAGTGTTGAACCGTTGGATCTTAGATTATATAGGTGAGTTGAGAAAAAAAAATCAAGATAATGGACTCATAACTACCTGCAAGGTGTCATTCAAGGCTACTGTTGGATGTGGTTAGTTCTTTTTTCTTCTTTGAGGCATGTGCTTAGATTTTGTAAATGGTTGAACGACTTGACTGAAGATGATATCAGAATTGCTGTTGGACTGGAATCTGAGTTCTGAGTTTTATCTTGGATAGATGTTCTTTTAGGTGGTTAGTGCTTCCTACATGAGTGAGTAGATTTGGCTTGGTTTGGGGCCATTTATTAGTAAGATGGGATAGAGGCTAATAGTTACTTTCTGAGATTTCAAGGAGTAAACACAAAAGTCAAAAGATTACATAGCAAAAGTAAACAGAGATCCACCACCAACTAGCTCATATACAATTCTTGGCGAGTTCCAGGACTGACACCAAGTTTGCCACCAAAGTTATCCTGGGTGAGGTATAGCAGTTAAAATAAATGTTCTAGTACACAATATCTGTTTTTCAGGTAGATCTCTTTGCAAGCGACATATTGTAGCTAGTACCGCTGAAGTAAAATCTAGTATGATACAAGGCAAACAGTTGGGGTGGCCCTATCTTCATGAATTGGAGGTGAATTTGAGGAAGAGTGCGAAGAACGTGAGATAAAGAGCGGAATAATACAAGGGAAATAAACACAAATCAACACACAAGTGGCAACACAAAACCACATGATAAATCCTCAAGATGGGAATGCGCCGGCCCGCGCTGGCCCGGACTTGGTCCCTGATGGCCCATGTTCTCTGCACAGGGACATGGGGTCGACCCAATGGTCCAGGAACAACTGGCCCCATGTCCCATTGGACAACAATATGGTCCGATCCAAATATTACATGACAACTTGCATGAGCATCATAATGTTATCAGCAGAATTAGAACATTTCATCACCAGATAGATATAAATAATAGAATGATAACATTGATCAACATAACATGCATGGTTACATCACTAGGGCGCATTGAGAAGAGAAGGAAACTAGGAGAAATCTGTTCCAGGACATATAATACTCAAAACAAATGCGCCCAAACACAATTATTGATGAGAAAGAGAATTAAATAAAGCCTGCTCCTTTACTGGAAAACCCTAAGCTTCCAGCATGCTTGAAGCAAGAACAATCTCAGATTGTTAAAGTAACATGGCTCGAGCCGGAACAACCATGCCTGCAAGAAGAATCTCAGATTTTGCACTGTTGGAGTGACAACTGCTTCAGTAGTAGTAGATGACCAATGTAACCAGAATGCAATGGCCTAGCATACAAGAAGAATAGTGGAAAACAAAATATGCGATGTCATACGGCGATGATCAGTTGCAGAAAAATGAAACCTGCAGGAACAACTAAGCAACTATTCTGCATGACCATCACATGACAGGGGTATGACTTTGTACTATCAGTTTCATTTTTTCCAGTGCATTTTGAGTGGAACCTGAAGAAACTCTCCAGTTTTCTAATAGGCTAGATCATTTGCTCTCCATTGCCTTTCTTTCAGTTGATCTAGCTGGACCAGCTACCTGGACATGAGGATATTTTGTTGCACTGACTATTTTGGTTTCATTTTAATAAAAGCGGATCTAGGGGAAACCCCTATTGCCCTATGTTGGCCATATCAATAACTGGAGTATCATTATTTACTCCATGAGAACGTAAATCTGCAGGTTGCAGGCTACTGTAACAAGCCAGCAAGCTCCAAAAACAAAGAGCAACTAGGGCTTTGAAAACACTTCTTTTCATGACAAAGGACTGCTTGCTATTAGTTGGAGAAAACTAAAAGTTTGAAAGAAACTATCAGTCACGTTCGTAAGTTTAGTTACATAACAATAGGATCAGTGAAATATAAGTCTGATCCTAGCAAAGATATGCTTGACAAATACAGACAGAATCTTAGCTGAGGTACCTAAGTTGAAACAACTGCTGAAGATGTCACATATCATGCTCATCCGCCCCAATCCGCCCCAAGATAATCAAAAATAGATGTTGTGCTCAGTTTCGAAGAACCTACAATTCAAACCAAGAGTAGGATAATTGATAACGTTTATGATTCAAGCACTGCAAGAAATTGAAAATAGATAATGTTTATAGTTTTACCGGCTGCTCTTATCCAGTCTTGCACGCATACAAATGCTTCAGCTGTCTCAGGGGCCAATCGACTCCTGAAATCAGATATTACTCTTCGCCCTGTACTGAAAGCTGACTCAGATGCTACTGTTGAGGCAGGCAATGCCAATATATCCTTAGCCATGCGACCAAGTGTTGGATATTCAGGAGAGTTCATCTTCCACCAAGAGAGGATGTCAAACTTGTCGGCATGAGGGACTGGGAGCTTCACCAGATATGTCTTAAGTTCTGTAGTTAACACACTTGCAGAGCGGGTTCTAAGGTTCACATGTCGATCCCAATCTGCCATTGGGTCATTACCATCACCATTCATCTCTACATTAGCCCCCTGTTGTACAAGCTTTGAATTATTGTCATCTATTTGAGCATATTGATTGAACAGCCCTTGGAACAGTTGCTTGACTCTCTCAATCTTTGATTTGGCATCATGCCAAATGCTTGTTGGAAGCGGAATTCTAGGTATGTGCACTTGAACCATGGTTCCAAGATCACTGGAACATAGAGAACAACCCATGACATTTTCCAATATTTTTTAAACTTCTGCATGTAAGTGATCATCTCCTTGATTCCAGCACATAGTTGCCAAGTTCCGGGGTCGAAGGGGTCGAGAGACGGGAACGAGGTACGAGGATCGCGGGTGGCTATAACTCGGGATCGATCGGGGTATACATCTTCCGAACAGCAGATCGACAGCGGGGACGCGTTCCCATTAAAACCGGGACGAAGATTCCGGATCGAACAGATTCGTACGTGGAAAGCTAAACAAACTAAGGAATGAGATAATTAAGGAAAACACGACGTGAGTAGTTATTGTGTACTGTTTATCTTCTTCCCTTATCTTTGGAAGCGATAATGCGCAATCTCCTGCGTTTTAGCTCTCTCTCCTGTAGCGATGTACCTGCAGGTTCTACCCGGGAACGGGAAAGCGTTCCGGCTATCGACTCCGCTCGATCCTCCCTCGACCCCGACCCTCGATTGGGGACGATGAACCGGGAACATGGTACGCGGCGTCGACCCGCGAACCAGCCAACTATGTTCCAGCATCTACCTCACCAGCTTCTCGCTCTAATATCAGTTTTACTTGCCACATTTGATGGAAGTGCATGTTTGATGTTGGATACTTTGAGCCGGAAATGACATATGTTACATCATAGAATACCTTGAGGAGTCTACACACCACTTCTGTTCTGTCCCAGTCTTCAAAGCTGGGTGCATATGTGTAATTCAGATCTTGAATGCCCAAAGCACCAAAAGCTCTCCCATACTTGATGGCTGTGTCCAACATTTCAAAGGTTGAGTTCCATCTAGTGACAACATCGAGATGCAACTCTTTCTTGCACGGTATTCCAACTTGTGCCGCAATTTGTTCAAACTTTTCTTTTTGAGCTGGGGAGCTTCGAAGTATTTCACACTCACGTATCTTAAAGATGATGTCAAGAAACTTGAATCTGGCTTGACATATCAAATTTAAAACGTGAGCTGCACAACGTTCGTGCAACATCTTACCAGCACCAAGTAGCATATGCTTCTGAAGCAAATTGTTTTTTAACAACTTTACCATCGATCCATTATTTGAAGCATTGTCCAACGTGTCTAAGGACAACTCATTCTCAATCTTCCAGTCTTGAATGGATTTGAGGACCATGTTGCACATTGGTAAGCCCGTGTGTGAAGTCTCCATCATTGAAAACTTCACAATCCTTTTCTGCAACTTCCAATCCATATCGATGAAGTGACAAGTTATACATACATATCCTAACGTTTGATTGGATGTCCACATATCCATAGTCAATGGAACTCTGGAGTTTTGAGTTCTTCAATTTGTCCTGAAGAGCAACCTTCTGTTCTTGAAATAACTTCATGCAAACATCCTTTACTGTTTTTCTCGACATCATCTTGAAAGTTGGATTCAAGCTTGAAACGAATTTCCAAATGGCATCATGTTCAACAAGCATAAAAGGAAGCTCATGCAACACAATCGTCCTCGCTCACTCTTGGTCAAAAGACCAGTTGCCTAATGCAACTTCAGCTAGAGTCATGACAGTTGTGCGAAAATGATTAACCACTCAAGTGCTTTGTTCCTAAGCTTGCACCTTTGTAGATGTTTGCACATTAAGCTTGTTTCGGACTTATGCTTGGCACTGATCTCGAGAGCACAATACTTGCATTTTGCTTGTGAAATAACCCCGCCAAGAACAGTAGGAACAAACTCTTTCCAAGCCTCTGATAAAAACTTCTTTCCTGATTCAGAGAAATATCCCATATCGGACATATGAACCCCACTATTCTCATGATCATCATCTCCTTCTTCGTCATCGCCATCCTCTCCTTCTCCTTTTCCTTCTTCATAATAATCCTCATGAGACAATTCAGTTTCATGGATATTCTCATCAAACAATCCAGTTTCATGGATATTCTCATCAAACAATCTAGTTTCATGGATAACACCTGCCACCAAGGAAAGCAAACTAGTTATCATCTGCCTAACACAGTAAAACTAGACGCAGATCAACAACTAGCAACGTGCACGGAAGATTTCTATAGCACGAATAAATGGTGATTGCAGTGCCACGACTCGGGCATGGAATCATGTACTTAGTATGGCATACTGAAACCAGTGACACCTGAAAGAAAACCCAGTCATAAATGGAAAACAAACCAACCAAGGGGTCAATGGAGAATAGATGTAACACAAGAGGCATAGGGCCACGCCGCCGCCTAAGGAAACGAAAATGAATTACCAAATCATACTACACCTTGCTGCCATGTTGCATTACATCACCACTCTTAATTCCATCATGACAGATGTGGTCTATCAACAGAGGAACACCGAGAGCCCGATGGAGACAAAGATTGAAAGCCCATGCGCTTGGCTGATAAGGAATATTTATCACCCAACGGCAATTCTACTTGACAAATTAGATTCAACTTCCATAGTCAGGGACATTGACATTTGACTATTCATGACCCGACAAAAACAACAGTCTGATTGCATCACCGCCTTGAAGGAGGAATCAACTCAATGGCCCATCAAGGAACAAGAGGAAAATTCCACAAATATTTGTATCAACCTTACTGATTATGCTCCATTACGAGTATTGATAGGGGGCTTGTACGGTCTAGCCCTCATCGCCACTCCAATTGCCCTCTAAGGCCCATGGACAACACATCAAAGCAAGGAGAAGCACCATCGCATACAGTGGAGAGTTTCCATCAAGAGTACATTAGAGCCAATTTTGAGGATGACAAGAACACACATATATGGAAATACTCCGACGCATAGGAAAAGGCGATACATGTTGTAAACCTACACCATGTACGACTCCTAATCCTGCACGACCTCACCCACGGACATGGAGTTCTCCATAACCGGAGCTATATAAGGGGCACCATAAAAGGGGATCCACTCTTTTGACCTAGATTAGCCTACACAACGTAGAAATTCCCGGTGCTTCTTGTTGAAAATCTAAGTTTCCCTAACTCGGCAAGTACCCTTCTACACTGCAATCCCTCTATATTCTCCATATATTAAAGAAGCAACAATACACATCATTAGAAAATGAGATATGACCTCGTGTTTGGTCATCAACGTCACACAGAACAACTTATTTCATAGGAATTCTAAAGAAATGAAGGATGACAACTTATTTGCTCCAAATGCTATCAAAGGAATATTTTCTGTAGGAATCATATCCTCTAAATATATTCATTTTTATTTGTTTCAAACAAGGCATGAACTTACTTCGAATAATCCCCCTTTTCCAGGTTATTATCAATATAATTATAATTTTTTTTGGGGGCATTATAAATGTGTGAACTCTAGGTTGAACTAGATACCTCCTCTGTAAATTATAGTTTAAGAAATCGAACCGGCAACCAAACTGGTGAAGGTGCCGGTTCAGGTTTCCATCGGTTGGATGAAGTTGGGCTTTTATCCATCTTGGAGGCGTGAATCTGGATATATCGTATGTCCCTGTTTTTTGTGTTGTAGACCCCATGGTATCCTGACGTGACATCCCCTTCACTAATTCCACGTACTCTCTCTAGTACAACTATTAGGATCGATGTAAAACTGCTCGACAGTTCAAGGGTCCCTGGAGGCTTCAATGTTGCTCCGAGCTGTTTCTTCGCTCTTTGGTTGGCCTTGCTCTTGGAGTTACAGCTTCACACTCTCGTCTTTGAGGTTCCTTCTCCGCTTCCATGCCTCGCGCCTTGAATTAAGGTACCTGTTCGTCCTCTGCTTCCATTCCTCTCTCACGGATCGCATCAGTGGCATTCTCCGTTGCATGTTGCATGTACGTCATTCAGCTCAAACCTAAAAGGTGCAAAGGCTAGGAGTGTCAAGTAGTATACCATCCTTGAGACAATCAAGTAGACATGCTTAAAGGAGAAGATTCACCTTTGTATATGTGGCTGTCCCTTGGCGATGTGGCACTTGCCATTGTGAGGACCATCTGCATCACTTCTCCGGTCATTGGATAAAAAGGATCAAATATGGACCAATGAGTACTCAAGTGAGCAAGACTATGTTGATAAGTGTTCCCAAACCACACACCTACAAACTTGCAAAAAGGCTAATATGTGGAGCTTGGAGGGATTAGTGGACCAAAAATCAAGCGAGATTCTATTTGTAAAATATCATTTGCGTCACTCTTGTATATTAACTATATAATAAAGTTACTGTTCAGTGACTAAGTCACGACTCACAATTTCATCAGAACTTTCGATCATATTGGTCAAACTAGAAAGGTTTTACTGCTGTACTCGTTTATTTACCATGCTTTATTGCCCCAATTTGGGGAGAATGACACTGTGAGCTATATCACCCTCTAAAAAAAACTATATCACTTGCGAGGTAGGCCTATGACCTAATGTTTGTGGATATCTGTGTACGACCTAAAGTCCAACCAAGCCACCCAAATTATCTACTCACAGTAAGAAATATTAACCCTAACAGAATTTGTTCTCACGATGAACTAAATGGGTTGACTAGTCTACTGCCAAGCTAATATAGAAGTTTAGGGTGCCATCTCATGTCAGTAAAACTGTATCAAACGGCGAGCTAGTTTGGAAGATTAGGGGTGCTAAGTGAGAAATATTCCTTTCCAAGCATCTGTGATCTGTCCATGGTTAGTTCATCCACCTTGTCATCGTTCTTTTTGATGGCCCCAACTTCTGAACAACCTAATTGATCTTCTGCGCTCCCACATCCACATTGTCGGATGACAGGATGATTAAACTTATAGATCAGACATTATATAAATCATTCAATTGATTTTCTGTGGCAAATGCAATTCTATTTCGCAAGCACACTCTAGTATGCTGAGTATCTCAGGACATCCTATCCAGTTCTGATGCTTCAAAAGGGTTTACATCCCTCCGTTCAGACCTTCTCTACTAATTCATTTCTGGTTTTGTTCATGCTCTGCTGTTGTTTTCTGATCTCTGTTTCACATATCCAATTTTGTCTTGACCAATCAGGTACCTCAATGATGTGGATTACTATGGGGGATTCGAGCAGGAGGAGCTTAATGAGCTCTTTGAAGCAATTAGATCAAACTATAAGGCCTGGTGCTCAGGTTTTGCACCACTCTGTGTTGGAGGGGACCTCGAATCAGTGTCAGTTCAGGAGTTCAGCCGAACTCTCTTCAATATCCGTCCAGACATAGCCCTGAGTGTTGCCCAGACCATCTTCCAGAGTGATGTGCGCAGCCTCCTACCGCTTGTCTCGGTCCCATGCCACATTGTTCAGAGTACCAAGGACCTGGCTGTGCCAGTCGCGGTATCAGAGTACTTGCATAAGCATCTTGGTGGCGACTCCATCGTTGAGGTGATGCCCTCTGAGGGCCATCTCCCCCAGCTGAGCTCACCGGACATTGTTATCCCGGTCTTGCTCCGACACATTCAGCAAGACATTGCATTCTAAACTGTGCAACCATCTCTCAGTAGAAGTGGTATGAGGTCAGTATCTGCATTTTACTTAATGATTCACCACATGTTGTAATTCTTGGCGATGGAAATTTTATTTTACATTGTAAACCATTGCCCGCTTCAAAATGTGTATAATCATGTTGTATCATTTAGCAGAAATCATGCCCCATGAATTCCTATTATTTTGTCTACATGGTTTTAGTCTGAACTCATGCGCTCCTGTAGTACCGTGCTACTTAGGAAACGAATCAGAAAAGACACATTCATTAGCACTATTAAGTATATGATTCATTAGCATATATATACGCACGTATGCATACATATTCATATATTTATGTCCTTATTGTTTATGATTATTATATACATATATGTTCCCATCCCAGGGCCACACCACCCCTTCAGCTTCTGTTTGATCTGGCTTTGAGATCCGTGTAGCGTTTTTTATATTTATCATTGATTAGTCTTTTATTTGTCTAATCGTACTAAGACGAGTTTATTAGTGCTGTGTATTAACAAAATTAAATGGTGACACTGTACACATGGATTCACTTTTGGGGATTTTTTTCTTGAGTTAATGGGGAACTTCTTATAGGGAGTTTAAGTTTTATTAAACACCCTTTTTGTATTATTGTAGGAAGTTAGGACGTTGTAGCTTTTTTGTACAACTTTACTAAATTAGAAGGTTAAGTATTCATGATATCACAGTTTGCACCCCTAGTTTGACACATGCTCAGCTGAAACTGTATTAGTGTGATCATTAGTATGCTTCATTAATTTGAATTCGATAGAGGAAAGTTGATAGCGCAACTCATAGTCCATGAGGCATGCATTCAGCGGATGTAATATAGGGTACCATATAACGTATCTGGTGCACCCGGTCAATTGGTGCTACCGGTGCACCCGTCCTCCGTTGCACATTTAAAAATGTTCGAAAAAATCCAATTTTTTTTAGTGTATTGACACAACATCAATGTATGTTGTCACAAAATTTCAGCTTCAAAGTCTTAACAAATTTTGAGAAACTAAAAAGACAAATCTGACTACACACTAATTTTTTTTGGATTTTTTCGAACATTTTTGAATGTGCAACGAAGGACGGGTGCATCGGTAGCACCAATAGACCGGGTGCACCGGATATGTTCTCAGGGTACCATTGCCATCAGGCAAGTCAACTTGGGAATGGGTACAAAGCCGCACCGAACCCGGACTACACCGAGGTCCAACCATCTGACCCCCCTTTCCAATTCTATCCAATCAATCAGCTTTAGGATCCAACTCAGTTGGCTTTTGCCTCCAAACAACACCAATTCATTCCATTTTGGCGATTTCAACCCATTTGATTCTTCATTTAGACACCACGGATGCCTACCAAGTTTTTTTTTTCCGGGAGATGCCCACCAAGGTTGTACACAGGAAACCACATAATGATCATTTCCATGCAATAATTTCACACAAACTCTTCTAGGAGAGCAGTTCTATACATCATAATTTTTTAGTATAGCAAAATAAAAAATACTAAAAAATAAAATAAAAAAATCTGCGGTACCATTTCTTGATGAACAAAATGGCATACATACAAAAAATGTTGTATCGTATCTCCAATCTCTGTACATTAATATTTATTAAATTACAAAATATTCATAATAAAAATCTGATGATGGTAGTGCAGTAGAGAGTGACGGGGACAACAAATGATAGTAGAAATGAACTTTTCAACTTGTAAAAGTGTAGAGCCTAATAGAAAAAAAAATGCAGCAGCAGCAGCATTTTGGAGTGAGGGAGGGACATTTTTCCAACGAAGAGATGCACTAAGTGCCTCTGCGAGAAAATCCACTATTTGCCACTTTTAATATGTGGTTTCTCAAAATTACCACTCTCAAGATTGGTTTTATAAAAATACCATTCAGTATATGTGCACTTTATTTATCATGCCATTTTTCATTTTTCATTGTTTTTTTTTCTATTTTCCTTTCACCTGAAAGGACCAAACTATCCCTAGATATTTCTACCTTATCTACTGCGTGTGTGTGGATTGATTCGGTGGGATTGTGGATTTATTCGGTGGGATTGCTCGAGAGGTTAGCTCATCGTTTGTTGCCATGGATGCTCGTCGCTGTCGTTCGCTGACGGCCGCGCGAGCCACAACAGCTTGCCGCCCTAACTTCCGACGTCTACACAAGCAACTTGCCCTTGCCTATGCATGTGGCGTAGCCAATGGGTCCCACCAGAAACTCGCGCGCCTTCACCGACCCATCCCAGATTCGGGGTACGTCGTCGGCGCAGCAGCTACCTCCCGGCAACCTCAACAGACATGCAAGCGTGCAGTCATCACAACCACAGAGGCCAACCCACCACTGATCATCCGGAGGCTTGCTCGTGTTGACTGGGAAAGATCCTCGCCGCGCAAGCCACCCACGGTACCACTCGAGAGGCTGACACGCCACCTACGCCGCAAGACCCCACCTATGTGGCCAACACTGAGGTCCCTGATGAAGATCTAGGCCCGAGACTAGAGTCTAGATCCTAAGACGACGCCTCCAAGGAGGGTGTGATGTCAAGACGTCGTCGTCGCCTGATCTGGCAAGCCAAATCTGAGGTTTTCACCCGGACTAGACCCTAGGCGAGAGTTTTACCGAAACTCCTCTGTGACGCCATAGGAGGAAAACGACGCCCTCAGGCGTCGTCGTCACCGGCCCCGGAGGGAAGGGCTTTCGCCCGGAGCATGGCACCTTCACCGCAACCAAGCACCGTCATTCCTCATAAGTAGTTCCCGCGTCGACTGTCACCACTCAACGCTCTAGCCTTGGCAAAGCACCCCACAGGCAGCGCGAACCGCGCGCCAGATCAGGGGCAGCCATGCCCATAAAGGGCAAGCCGGCTGAGAGGGGCACCACCGAGCCGAAGCGTCGCAGGTACCGCCATGGGAGGAGTCGCCGGCCGAACAACGGACAACCACCTCAAGGTACCGCCCACAGCGCACAGGCTGAACACCAAAAACGTAGGCCAAATAGACGCGAGGCGCAGCGCGCTACACCCGGTCCACGCCGGCCAGGGCCCACCCCGACCCAGATGGTGCTCGTAGGGCCCAAATTTGGGTCTGCAGGCCCACCAGCTGTGGATTGCCACCGGCAACCGCCAGATCCGGCATCGACGGCGCTGTCACTGGCACTAGCGCCGGTGCCTCGGCCCAAGGTGATCGCCGCCCCGCCACAACACCAGCCTCGGTCGAAATCGCTGCCATCTCGGCCGTCACTGCCCAGGCCGGGCCCGCACCGTCGCAACCTGTCGCGCTGCCGCCAGAAGGAGCCCAGCACCACCGCCATGGCTCCTGCCGAGAGAGCCATGCCCCGGCCGGAGTTAAGATTAGGGTCCCCCCCCCCCCCCCCGGTCGCCTCTCGCGGGGGCGACGAGGTGGGAGGGAAAATGAAATGGAATAAATCATCTGGCTGATTTTTCGTTCTGCTTCTGCCGCATTTTGCACCGTTTCATCATATGAGTCCATATGGACGCGCGCGCTACGTACCCAGCATTCTGACTTTAATGTGTTGAATATGCGTCGTACGTCATGATTCCTTAGCAACTAGGACGCGGATAGTGAGCCATCGTGCGTTCCACGGGCTGCTGCCAGCAGCCTTTCCTAAAAAGAAAATTACTGTCGTGTGTGTTGTCTTATCTTTAAAACTAGAAGTATACCCCGTGCGTGGCAGCGAGAGTTGCTATGAAAATTATATGCATAAATAAAAGGTATAAAAGTATGATACATTAAGTTGTTTAAGTGAAGGTGCAACCAAAACATGTGTGTATTAAAAATTATTAAGATGGACAATAAATGATTATAAGATGGTTGATATGAAGATTGCATATAGAGATTAATAAATATATTAGTTGAGATGACATGGACAATTGATTGGCTAAAAATGGATGATGTGCATAGCTTGCATGTGAAGAGAGACAATTTAAATGACCTAAGTGGGTGACATTGGCTAAGAAAATATATGATGTGGATAGCTTGCATGTTGAGATAGACAATTTAAATGATCTATAGTGGGGGTTTTGTTTTATAAGAAGTATAGATAAGAAAGAACATACCTTCTTTTCATCATCACGTTAGTCTGTACAACTGGGTATCGACATTCAGATCTGTTTTCATCGTTGAGTTTTTCAAGACGAGTTCTTCAAAACTAAATTCCATATGGATAGGTTTCGACGAACTTTTCTTTTAGCAACTTTATGTGGTATGTAGACAAATTTAGTGCTATAAATAAACAACTATTCTTGTCTATCTAATATGACTTTCTATCAGTTTGGTTTGTGTAAAACCAAACAATGACACAAAATATAATGCTTCTTTGGTGCTAAATACATGTAATTTTATTGCATTATATGTATCAATGAATTTTATTAATATTATCTCAACTTGCATATCATGGCTGCCTAGTTGCCCAACGTTGATGATCAGTTGCCTATAATAATGTTTTAGCAAGATCCAAAGCAACTACTCTAGCAGAAACAAATCTTATAAAATCAAAGCAACAATATTACCAAACACACGATGCAAAAATATTGTGGAAAAACCAGGCAAATATCATAGCAAAGACAAGCACCTTCCTAGCGAATAAACACACCTATATTACCAAAAACACAATGCAGAAATAGTCATAGCAAACCAAGTAATGGTCCTAATAAAACCAATCAACAATTATAATAAATTAAGTCATTGTCCTACTTAAATTAAGCAACTGTCCTAGCAAATCTGTGCAACTATATTATCAAATCACACAATGCACAATGTCCTAACAAAATTAAGCAATTATCATAACAAACCAAGCAACGGTCTTAACAAAAAATCAAACAACTTTCATAACAAAACCAAGCAACTGTCACAGCAAAATTAAGCAACTGTCCTAGCAAATCCATGCAACTTTATTATCAAATCACACAATGCACAATGTCTTAGCAAACGAAGCAACTGTCGTAACAAAATCAAGCAATTATCATAACAAATCAAACAACTAACTTAATAAAAAATCAAATAACTTCATAACAAAACCGAGCAACTATCTTAACAAAACTAAGCAACTGTCCTAACAAACCAATCTACTGTCTTAGCAACATCAAGTAATTATCATAATAAAACCGAGCAACTATATTACCTTATTTGATGGAAAAAATATCTCTCATGTACCAATCCTCCTTGTTCTCCAAAATTTTATACGAATTTGATGGAGAAAAGGATGCCATCAAATACATTGTCATCACCAAAGTTGCCTATGATGACGTTACTTACTTATATAAGATGAAAATTATTTACCATCATTTTTAAGTGGTCTATGACATACTTGTTTGATAAATTCATTAGTATATGTGGTGTATGAAAGTTGCTTCTGTTTATCACTAAAGTTGCCTCATTTAGCATCATAGTAATCATCGAAAGGTATTTGGTAAACTGTGATGGAGGTAGTACCTAGGGGCACGCGCAGGCCCTGTAAACTGTGATGGAGGTAGTACCATTATTGGCTCTAACGATGGCAACCGCGCAACAACGATGACTATCGCAACAATTGCCATGTTACAACCTTGAATGATGCCAATGCCGTATGCAGCTTGGGCGATATTGCCGCGACAACCACAAGCGATGACCTTGTTGCGGCTCCGAACGACAACGAGTGCACAACTATGGTGACATGCGCGACCATGTTGCGGCAACGACCACAACGACATTCATGTTGCAACCTCTAACGACAGCGACCATGCAATGTCGCCGACGATCGCAACAATTGTCATATTGCAACCTCGAACCATGCCAAAATCGTTTGCAACTTTGGCGATGTTTTCGTGACGACCGTAATGATTTAGCGCGTTTGGCTCAGCTCAACCCATAGAGTTAGCGGAGTCAGGAGCCAGAGGGCTACCAAACAGGCCCTAAGCACTATTTCAAAAATTACATGGGTCTGGCCCAAAAATAAGGTGGCGCAACACCAATAATAATCTATGGACAAAATATATGAAATTTGGTCCATCATCTTGTATATCATCATGGTGGCTTCAAAGTGTGAAAATCTCCACAGTAAACTCCGTTCTTGTTCCGTTTGCGCCCCCCTCATCTCCATGCTTTATGATGCTCCAGTGTTCTTTCTTGTCCATTCTAAGCTCTTCATTTGTCGGCAACACAAATACATCTAAGTTAGGCAACTTCATATTCTCGTAAGCATTAAAAATATTCCCTAGAAATGAAAGCATATGATAATTGAACTGGCATGCGCGATCTCTAGGAATTGGTCTAGTAGGTATAACAACATGGGATGTGTCTGTAACTGTAGTAGCCATGTTCTCATCATTCTCCTCTTCTTGAAAACAAAGCCGTCCTCGGTAATTGAAATGTGGATAACAAAAGAGAGATGGTGTACATGTTGTATATGTATATGTCATCCATTTTTACTTTCCTCAGTTTCTGCACATATGACAGATGTAGACACGAGTAACTTTCATACGCCGTGAAATATAAAGATATGCAATCATCACAATAAGTAAATGACATGAAAGTATTGCAACTCAGATTTCATATATAAGCGAAGCTCTTATTCATATCTAAAGATTGACAATGCTCATCATTAACCATCCCAACACCGCTAAATAAACGTTAATTGTTTCAGAAGGACATGCTACAATAGGCTTAACTAAGCAGTCATGCAACAAGTCATTCGATGCTGAATCATCACCAAGATTAAAGGTCATATCAAAATGAGTAAACATTGGGACTTTCATAATATTATCATGATTATCTAAAATATATGGTGTGCTCAAATCAACAGATATTTTGTGTGTGTTTTTGAGGTTTTTTTTGTAAAATAAAATTGCTATTGGTTCCACGTCATCCTTACAAGTGGGTCCCATATGTCATAATCGTATTTAAATGGAGCAAATCAAGTAATCAGTGTTTTTGCAACGATTAACGAAAAAAACATGTGTTTTCTGCAAATAATTGAAAAATGCGTGTTTTCTGCAATCCTATCCTCCAGTGTCGTTGTTTTATGCAATTCACCCTAAAAAAGTGATGTAAAATACGGCTGGATCTATCAGAGGACGAATGAGTATGTTGTAACACATGCACTTGTATAATATGTGGCTAGATTTCTGCCCTTTCTTTGCGATGGCTGCCATCAACTGGTCACCACAAAATGTAATACAAGGTAAGAGGGGGTGGAGTTCCTGGTGTTGGGCGACGTCGGGGAAGAAGAGGGGTGTGCTAACAGAACTGGAGAAGGACGAAATCAATGGATTTTTTTTTGAGACAATCATTACTGCGAACGGACAAGCCTCCTCAGAAAAAATTGTAGGGCCACTATCGACTTGATGGACCGGTATATAAATGTATAACCGATAGAAATAAATTTGAGGGTCTGCTTTATTTTTCTATTGATATACAAAGAAGACACGACCAATGAATACGTAAGTGAGCAGAGATCTTGAGAACTAGCGGTGATGGCGATGATAACGAGACCATCTGAGATTCGGATCAAATACAAATTTTCGCTAGACATTGCAATATCAAAATAACTCCCACATTCGTAGGACTTCATATCCTTGGGGCTTCATCTTGTAAAGGGAAAATTTGTTTCTCATTGGCATATCAACAAATATGAAGAAAAATAATAGAGTATTGGTTTCTCATTGGCATATCAACAAACAAACACAAAGCACAAAATCAAAGTTTCTTGCCAATTTAGCAGGGCATTGTTGCATTTTTTGGGATCTATGTTGTCTTCTTAATGTTTGAGCCACTCATGAATAGAAGAGCTTGTCTGTGATGACCCACAAGTGTAGGGGATCTATCGTAGTCTTTTTGATAAGTAAGAGTGTCGAACCCAACGAGGAGAGACAGTCATGTGCTTTCGCCATATTCCGTCTTGGTACTATGTTTTGTGTTGATAAGTGTTGTGTGAGTGAACCTATGCTAGTGCACTTTCTAGACTAAGATATGTACACTGTTATGATTAAACCTCTTGCAAACATCCGCAAGTACAAAAGAGAAATTAAGGCAAAGCCTAACCATAGCAATAAACTTTAGGATCCAACAATCCCTCGTGCAAAAGTGTGCGAACTGAGTTCAGGTTTCTGTCACTACGACAATCCACCATAAGTATACTTTATACACAGTGCATTCCCCTAGGTCCTTAAAAAGGCGAAGTGTGGTGTAGTCGACGTTCACACAACACTACTAGAAGAATAACACCACAACTTAAATATCAAACAATACATATTGCTTCAACATCATATGACTACTAACAACTAGACTTCTCCGATGTCCTCAAGAACTAAAGGAACTACTCACAAGACATAAAAAATATCACGATCTGATTTGATAAATATATGATAAACAATCTGGTCACAACAATAATTCTCCAACAAAACTCAATATCATTCACTACAAAGAGTAATCAACACCGGTAGAGTAGAGGGGATGGATAGTGAATGTTACAACTTGGATCGCAATGGTGAGATGAGATGGGATGAAGATGGAGATGGTGCTTGATAGAGGCGAAGGTGTCCCGATGTTTCGATGAGATGCTGGAGATCGATTCTGGTGGAGACGACTTTCACGACCCGACTACGAACGTGCGAAGACGTTGAGCCTTAGCGATCGCTAAACCACCTCCGAGAGGTTATTGATCCCGCGGATGCACGATCAACTTGACCACGAAGGTTTAATTCCTGCAAGCAATCGACAAGAACAAGCAAGAACTAAGAATTGCAATCTGGATATTGCGAATATAAGATGAATGATTGACGAAAGTTGGGGTTCCAATGCGGTCTTGGCCTGGTCGGACGACACAAAAGAAGAGCTCGAAGTTGCTGCTATAGCTAACTTAAATCTAATCAAAACCCAAGTCTAAATGACACCCTAATGGATGTATATATGGGGGAACAGAGGGGATTTTCGTGACCCCTTGGAGGTGGGGTCCGAAAACAACCCTAACTCGGTTTCCCCACACACACGGACTCTAAAAACAGCCTATAAGGTATTATTTCGAAATTACATGGGCCCAGCCCAATATTAAGGTGACGCATCACCTATAATTGCCCTTGGACGAAAATAATGAAGTGGCATCTCGTGTATTTCGTCCAAGCCTTCATGCACGCCTTATGGTGGCTTCAAAGTGCGAAAATCACCACTGGAAGCTCCATCGTCCTTTCCCGCGCGCGCACCTTCTTCTCCATGCTTGATCCCGCTCCAATGACCATCCTTGTCCATGCTAGGTCCTTCATTCATAAGAAAAACAAAAGTATCTAATTTAGGCAGCATCATATGTTCATGAACATTAAAAGGATTCGCAAGAAACGAAAGTACCTGATAATTTAGTTGACGTGCGCGTGCTCTAGTAACTGGTCCAATATGTCTAGTTGGTGAGGATGTGGGTGTAACATTAGTAGGGATGTCCTCATCATCCTGCCCTTCTTGAATTGAAGTCGTCCTCGACGGAAGCTCATCATCTTCTCCAAAATAAGGCTTCAAATCTGCAATATTAAATGTGGGACTAACCCCAAAATCTGCAGGTAGCTTAAGTTTATATGCATTATCATTAATTTTCTGCAAAACCTTAAAGGGACCATCAGCTCGTGGCATTAACTTAGACCTGCGTAAATCAGGAAACCTATCTTTACGTAGATGTAGCCAAACAAAATCTTCTGGTTCAAACACAACATGCTTTCTACCCTTATCACCAACCAGCTTGTATCTAGCATTCATTCTCTTAATGTTTTCTTTAGTTAACTCATGCATTTTTAATATCAATTCAGCACGTTGCTTAGCATCAAAATTAACCTTCTCCGAAGATGGAAGAGGCAGCAAATCAATTGGTGCGCGAGGTAGAAAACCATACACAATCTCAAAAGGGCACATTTTAGTGGTAGAATGCAATGAACGATTATAAGAAAATTCAATATGAGGTAAACATTCTTCCCACATTTTCAAGTTACTCTTTAACACAGCCCTAAGCATAGTAGACAAAGTCCTATTGACTACTTTAGTTTGTCCATCAGTTTGGGGATGACATGTAGTACTAAAAAGTAGTTTAGTACCCAACTTAGCCCATAAGCATCTCCAAAAATGTCTAAGAAACTTAGTATCACGATCCGAGACAATAGTATTGGGCACACCATGTAAGCGAATAATCTCACGAAAGAATAAATCAGCAACATTAGCAGTATCATCGCTTTTATGACATGGTATAAAGTGTGCCATCTTAGAAAATATATCCATGACAACAAAGATGTTATCCCTCCCCTTCTTTGTTCGAGGCAAGCCTAAAACAAAGTCCATGGATATGTCCTCCCACGTAACACTAGGTACAGGTAAAGGCATGTATAAACCATGAGGATTGAGTCGTGACTTACCTTTTTGACTTGTAGTGCAGCGAGCAACAAAACAGTCAACATACCGTCTCATCTTTGGCCAAAAGAAATGTGTAGCAAGTACATCCTCCGTCTTCTTCACGCCAAAGTGTCCCATTAATCCTCCTCCATGCGCCTCCTGCAACAACAAAAGACGAATAGAGCTAGCTGGAATGAATAGCTTGTTAGAACGGAACACGAATCCATCATTAAGCACAAACTTGTTCCATGTTCTACCTTCTCTACAATTTTGCAATACATCTTTAAATTCCGCATCATGTACATATTGATCTTTGATTGTCTCTAAACCGAATATCTTAAAGTCAAGTTGTGAAAGCATAGTATAACGACGAGACAATGCATCAACAATAATATTATCTTTCCCATTCTTGTGTTTAATGACATAAGGGAAAGTCTCAATAAATTCAACCCACTTAGCATGTCTACGATTAAGTTTTGCTTGACTTCTTATGTGTTTCAAAGATCATGATCAGAATGTATAACAAATTCTTTGGGCCATAAATAATGTTGCCAAGTTTCTAATGTCCGAACAAGAGCATATAATTCCTTATCATAAGTAGAATAGTTCAGACTAGGCCCACTCAATTTTTCAGAAAAGTATGCAACAGGTTTAGCATCTTGTAATAACACACCTCCCAAACCAATCCCACTAGCATCGCATTCAAGCTCAAAAGTCTTATTAAAATCAGGAAGTTGGAGCAAAGGAGCATGTGTTAATTGATCTTTCAATACCGTGAAGGCTTCTTCCTGTGCGGTACCCCAAGTAAAAGGCACATCCTTGCGTGTAAGCTCATTGAGAGGTGCAACAATGGTGCTGAAATCTCTCACAAAACGCCTATAGAACCCAACGAGGCCAAGAAAACTCCTCACTTGTGTGACCGTTTTGGGTTGCGGCCAACTCTCAGTCGCCTCGATCTTGGCTTTATCAACTTCAATTCCCTGCGTAGTAACAACATAGCCAGGAACCGATACTCGGTCGATGCAAAAGGTGCACTCCCCAAGGTTACCAAACAAACGTGCATTACGTAGAGCAATAAAAACAGCACATAAATGATCCAACTGTTCCTCCAAAGATTTGCTATAAATCCGTATATCATCAAAATAGACTACCACAAATCGTCCAATGAAAGAACGTAAAACCTCGTTCATTAATCTCATGAAAGTGCTAGGTGCATTAGTTAACCCAAAAGGCATGACTAACCACTCATATAGTCCAAACTTAGTTTTAAATGCCGTGTTCATTAATCTCATGAAAGTGCTAGGTGCATTAGTTAACCCAAAAGGCATGACTAACCACTCATATAGTCCAAACTTAGTTTTAAATGCCATTTCCATTCATCTCCTAATTTCATGCGAATTTGATGGTATCCACTACGCAAATCAACTTTGGAAAACATGGTAGAGCCACTTAATTCATCAAACATATCATCTAACCTAGGAATAGGATGACGATAACGAATAGTAATATTATTAATGGCTGTACAATCAACACACATACGCCATGTTCCATCCTTTTTTGGCACTAATATAACAGGAACAACACAAGGACTAAGGGATTCGTGTATATTACCTTTGTCGAGTAGCTCTTGTACTTGACGCTGAATCTCCTTCGTCTCCTCAGGATTGGTACGGTATGGCGCACGGTTGGACAACGAAGCACCGGGAATTAAGTCAATTTGATGCTCAATCCTTCGAATAGGTGGTAATCCCGGTGGTACGTCTAGTGGAAAGACGTCAATAAACTCCTGCAAAAGGTCAGTGACAACAGGAGGCAAAGAAGGAGGCAATTCCTCAAATGAAAACAAAGCTTATTTGCACACAAAAGCATATCACACATATTGACTAACATCCAAATCCGAAATATCAACCTTAGTAGCAAGCAAAGTTGGACTAGTCAATTTAATTTCATTAGAAACAACAGATGAAGATTTGCTATTAGTCTTATGTTGTTGCTCAAATTCTTTAGCTGTTATCTCATTTTCACTCTTATTTTTCTCCTTGTTTAGCTTTACTAGCTCTAACAAGATCATCTTTCACAATTTGTTCAAGAGACATAGGAAGTAAAGCAATATTTTTATCCTGATGAACCAGAGTAAACTGATTTGTCCTACCATGGTGTACAACATTCCTATCAAATTTCCATGGTCTACCAAGTAACAGAGAGCATGCTTGCATGGGTACCACATCACAATCAACATAATCAGCATATGCAGCAATGCTAAAGTGCACACGAACAGAACACGTTACCTTAATCTTACCACTATTGTTAAACCACTGAATATAGTACGGATGAGGGTGTGGTCTTGTGGTGAGAGATAGCTTCTCCACCAACTCCATGCTAGCCAAGTTGTTGCAACTCCCTCCATCAATAATGATGCGAACCGAACGTTCTTTCACCACTCCCTTTGTGTGGAACAAATTATGCCTCTGGTTTTGCTCGGCCTTCGTTACCTGCACACTTAACACACGTTGAGCAACCAAACTAGCATATTTATCTGCATCATCAGGAGCCATATACTCTATATCGTGAGAATCATCATGGGCACCCTGTTCCTCATTAGCAATGAGGACTAAAGTCTCCTAATCGTAGTCACTCGCTGACTCATACCCACCATCTTCCGTAACAGTCATCACACGCTTGGAGGGACAGTCTTTGGCGAAGTGACCGCTGCCTTGGCACCTGCGACATATAATATCACTATCTCGTGTTTGCCCTGTGGATGCCATGGATGATGAAGCACTCACCACTGGGCCTTTCTGTGTACCCTTGAATGGTGGCGGTGGCTGTTTAGGTGGCTCCCTGTAAGAATTAGTGGCTGAAGTAGGTGGTGGTGCAGCAGGACGTGTAGAAGGCCCACACGATGTCCATGATGTATTTCATCCTGCAGAAAAATTAGGTCTCGTAGCGGCGTGTCGATCCTGCACTTCACGTTCAGCTTTACAAGCAAGATGACACAAACGAGTGATAGTAGTATAGTCCTTGTATTCTAAAATAGTCTGTATCTCCTTGTTTAAGCCTCCTATAAAACGTGCAAGCATAGCTTCATTATCCTCTACTAGGCCACATCTAATCAATCCGGTTTATAATTCCTGATAATATTCCTCTACAGAATTTTTTTCCCTGTCTCAAACGCTGTAAATTTTGTAGCAATTCACGTTGATAATAAGGAGGAACCCAACGAGTACGCATAGCATCTTTTAAAGCAGCCCAAGTAGTTGGAATATTATTAGCATGAATCTACAATGTTCAGACCACCAAATAGATGCAAACCCCGTGAATTCACAAACAGCAGCAGTAACACGTCTATTCTCAGGATATTGTAAACATGTAAAGCGTTGTTCAGTTTCTAACTCCCAAGTAAGATAAGCATCAGGAATATATATACCCTCAAACGGCTTAAGATTCAGTTTCAGTTTAGGCACATGTTCATCATCGCGTACCTGAGGGGGTGGTTGGTGTCGACCGTGTCGAATGTTGAGACGTGGACGTCCAGCTGGCTGTTTATAGGGCGCTTCCTGTTCCACCTCCTCCTCGTAATCACCCTCGTAGTCGTCGTACTGGCCGACGTCAGAAGCAGCAGCAGCAGGAGCACCAATACCAGCCGCTTGTGCACAACGAAACAGAATACGTCGTGCACGGCGTCGAAACGGTGGCTGTGCCAGAGCGGCAGCATGCTGTGGAGGTAGACGTGTGATCAACCCAGTAAACTTTGCGTAGATCTTGGTGTCAATCATCTTCTCCACGCCATCAATCGCCTCTGTAAATCTGTTCTCGATGTCATTCACCTGTTCAGACATAATTTGTGCAAATTTATCATGTAGCTCCTTGTTTGTCATGTTCTCCCAATCAGGCGCGTCCGCCACCTCTTCACCGTGTGATCCTTGCATGGTTAGACGAAATAGAAAACACACAGAAATATGATCCTACTTCTACTAATGGGATGTGGTGTGGTGGAAAGCACAAAACCGTCAAGCTTTTCTTTTGTTCTTACCGATTCTTACCTAGCAGCATGTGGTGATGTACAACCAACGGGTCAAAACTCTCAAAGATGTGGTAGAGCGATGGTCAGGAGGTGTCAAAACGCACGATGTAGAATATATGTGGGGTTGTAGGAAGGCTGACAAGTATGGTAGCAAAAGCTCAACAATAATCAAAACAGAGATGCAAAGCTGAATAAACAATCAACGTCGGTACTGTGCCGATCCTAGGCTAGACCGTACTAGAGACGCGAGCCTAAAACACCAATGAAAGCACGACGCGGCACGTAAACAACTGAGAGGCAGACTGAATTTTTCTCTCTTTTTTTTCCTTTTTTTTGGTGGCGCTTTTTTTGCGCTCTTTTCAACGAAAAATCACTATAATGGGGAGTGTCTCAAAATACTTCTCAAGCCTAGAAAACAGGATAGGCACGAAATTTTTTCTGCAAATTTTTTTGACTGTTCGGATCAAAAATTTGGATTTCGGGCCCAAAAATTTGCTATGATGGCGAGTGTCTCAAACCGCTTTACTAGACCTAAAAATAGGATAGCCAGAATTTTTTTTGACAACTGCGTTTTTCCGGAAATTTTGGCCCAAAACTGCGCGGGGGTCTCCAGACTTTTTTTTTGGAAATCACCCCCTTCTACTTACGACAAAAGTTTGGAGAAATCCGACTCTAACAACTTAAAACTAAACTAGGTTGTGGTGATGTATATGGACTCAGATTGGCGGACGTGGTGGTGTATATGCACTCGGACTGGCGGAACGTGGTGGTGTATATGGACTCGGATTGGCGGAACGTGGTGGTGTGACTACTGTGCGACGGCGGCGTGGAAAACTGTGATCAGAACTCGAAACTCTAAGGGAAACTAGACACTAAGATCAGCAACTCGACACAACGATGCAACCGCAAATTCAACAAAGCAAACTATTGTAAAGAAAACTGGACAAATGGCTAGGACTATCTTGGGACGTGATGATCTAACCCTAATTTTTTTTGGCTTTTTCATGGACTGTAGGTATGAAAACAGAAGTAATCTAGACTTCGTAAAACTGGTAAATCTCACCGAGCAACCTGGAAATCTGATACCACTTGATAGAGGCGAAGGTGTCCTAATGTTTCGATGAGATGGTGGAGATCGATTCTGGTGGAGACGACTTTCACGACCCAACTACGAACGTGCGAAGACGTTGCGCCTGAGCGATCGCTAAACCACCTCCGAGAGGTTATTGATCCCGCGTATGCACGATCAACCTGACCACGAAGGTCTAATTCCTGCAAGCAATCGACAAGAACAAGCAAGAACTAAGAATTGCAATCTGGATATTGCGAATATAAGATGAATGATTGACGAAAGTTGGGGTTCCAATGCGGTCTTGGCCTGGTCGGACGACACAAACGAAGAGCTCTAAGTTGCTGCTATGGCTAACTTAAATATAATCAAAACCCAAGTCTAAACGACGCCCTAATGGCTGTATATATGGGGGAACAGAGGGGATTTTCGTGACCCCTTGGAGGTGGGGTCCGAAAACAACCCTAACTCGGTTTCCCCACACATACAGACTCTAAAAACAGTCTATAAGGTATTATTTCGAAATTACATGGGCCTAGCCCAATATTAAGGTGACACAGCACCTATAATTGCCCTTGGACGAAAATAATGAAGTGGCATCTCGTGTATTTCATCCAAGCCTTCATGCACGCCTTATGGTGGCTTCAAAGTGCGAAAATCACCACTGGAAGCTCCATCGTCCTTTCCCGCGCGCGCACCTTCTTCTCCATGCTTGATCCCGCTCCAATGACCATCCTTCTTGTCCATGCTAGGTCCTTCATTCATAAGCAAAACAAAAGTATCTAATTTAGGCAGCATCATATGTTCATGAACATTAGAAGGATTCGCAAGAAACGAAAGTACCTGATAATTTAGTTGACGTGCGCGTGCTCTAGTAACTGGTCCAATATGTGTAGTTGGTGAGGATGTGGGTGTAACATTAGTAGGGATGTCCTCATCAGTTCTGGTGATGAGGATGATGTTGATGATGATCTCGATGATGCCCGTGACGATGGTGATGACGATGAGGATGATCTCCCCCTCCGGGAGGAGTTCTCCCCGCTGGAATCTGCCCGCCGGAAAGGTATTTTATTATCTATAGGTTTCCGCCACGGAGTGACGGCGGAACTCCGGAAACTCTTCTTGTTTTAGGGGTTTTTAGGTCACGACGATGATATAGGCCAAATGGGGGCTCCTGGAGTGGGGCCCACCTCCCAGGCGGCCAACTGGCACGACCTGAAGGAGGGCCGCGCCACTAGGACGCCTAGGAGCTTGGTGGCCCCCCTCCGGGTGCCCTTCGGCTGGTCTTCGTCAATTCTTTGGAAAACTGTACCCCGTGAATTTCAGGTCATTTGGAGATGTGCTGATATGGTCACTTGATGTGCACTTTTCCCCGTTGATTCCTGCGTCTGCTGTTTCGGCACCGAAAAGTTGTAAACTGTGTAAAACAAGCCAAAACACTATAAGAACATCATCATAACACGAAATATATCAATGAATTGAGGTAAATTATGATGTAAAATAGTGATGCATTTTGGACGTATCAACTCCCCCAAGCTTAGACCTCTCTTGTTCCCAAGCGAATACTGAGCTCGGTAAACTTGTCCACAAGTTTAGAGAGTGAAGTGGTGATAATAAGAATACAGACAAGAAGCATCATAATTTCTCCTACAAACTCAAGCATCCTCAATAGCAACCTCAACTCATATGGCCCTTATGAAAGAGTAATATCAATTACAATCAAAAATAGGACCGAGAAAACTCATCAAATCATGGCAAACATGTCCTTTGGTCAAAGAACAACTAATAACTTTTAACTTTTGCTCTCTCCTTTATATTTTGAAGGGATCATTTGAAGCTTTTCAAAGAACATGTTATTAGTCAAGAAGTGAAAATGCTAACACAAAGAAAGATGTTTGATGTAGCAAGGCTCAACAAACAACTTGTTTATCTTAATGATAGTGTCAACAAAGATGTATTATGGCAATTCTCAACAAAACAATATAAAGGCATGTATCTTTATGAACATAAGGTGTCTGCTCTTTGTGGGATAGAAAGAAGTGGGTTTACTGGCTCAACATAAAAGTAAAGGCTTAGCCCTTTGCAGAGGGAAGTAGGGAAAACTCATGTGCTAGAGCTTTTATAGGTTTTGAAATCAATAAGATCATAAAATAAGCTTTTGGGAGGTGCATAATTCTTCAATGCTAGTAGATAACCCAATTACTTCTCATGCTGGGCAAGTTTCGAGGAACGACTCCTAAGAGGGGACGATCACATCTTCTTAGTCTCCTTTGTTTATCACTGCCAAAAGTTTTTGATTTCTCATGAAGAAAGCGCGAAGGAGGGTTTGTTTGTTGTATTATCTTTTACGAGCTGGGCGCACTTATGCTAGTCCCTTCTCGCATTAGGGGTTTGTAGATTAGACATGCAATCCTAAGATAAAACTTGTCCAGCATGAGAAGATCATGAATTACACACTACTTCCTCATGAGCTAAAACAGAGGCACAAAACAAGGGGCATACTATTTTTAAGGTTTAAAGATAACACATGAATAATATACTTTAGTAGTGCCGGTGAAATACCACGAATAGGAAAGGTATAGTGGACTCTTTGGAAGGTTATGGTATCAAGGTGTAAGGCCCTATATGCGGTACTGTTCCAAATCTAGGTGTTTCCACACAGATCCGGGGACGAAGCACATATCGGTCCCACCGCGACATATGACAAAGCCATATGCCCCGGATTTCCAACATGATATCACAACATTACAGATACAAGGATACAACATCTCATACAATCGGCATACAATTGCCTCAAATACAATACAACAGCGGAATATATATGTCTGAGTACAGACTACAAGCAAATGCCTACTGGCAAAGAGAAAAACATCGATCCCCATAACCACACGGGTCCAGGCCCTCCGCCGGGATCCTCCTAACTAGTCATCGTCGAGTATCCACGTGAAACGTCGATCACCATACCTGTTATCGATCCAGAACCCTGAAAAGAGTTTGGGGGTAGTATCATGAGTACAGAGGTACTCAGCATCCAACTGTAGTGGTTATCTGACCCAGCAAGGACTTCATCACTCGTCATTCTAGGACAACTAGTAGTTTACGGTAAGGAAGGGGTAAGTGGTGAGGTTGCTGCCGCACTAGCATTTATGAAGTTGCTAACGATCTAGAGAGTAAGGTAAGAAGCCAAGCATTCGATGAGGAATCGCCTCCAACAAGTCTTGCTATCAACTACTTACGCAGACATAACACCTATCCTATCCTTGTCCTCCTCTTCGCATCCCGACGAAGAAGAAGCAGTCAAGGCACACACACACAGTTTCAAGTTATATTAAGATTATCTCAGTTGTTGTTGTCTATGAACAAGTAGTAGGTCTCAAGTCGTCCATAACCGTGGACACGGCTTCTCGAAAAGATTTAACCCTGCAGGGGTGTACCAACTGCCCATTACAAGGCTCCGCACGCACGCCCATCTCTCTCAGTTGCTACCCATCATAGACAACCATTTTATGATTTAGTTCCGAGAGATCCAAAACGACAAGTCCCTCTAACTAACAACACACAAATCCAGGTGGCCCCCGATGAGTCGACACCCAACTCAAAAGCCGGCCGCACTCTCGAATCGGTCTCTACCGTCTGTCGCAGGTTTGGATAGCCGGTTAATCACACATGGGAAACCGGGTCCTCAGCCGGACAAAGTGGGACAACAAGGGAACTATGTCCTCACTGGTCCAGGTTGGTTTATAAACAACTGGCGGCCGACCAGCACACACATGGTTTCAAATGGTAAATCAGCTTGGGCCACAACTGGAAATGTTTGAAGCTAGGTAGGTAAGAAAAGGGGACCCCATAAAATCCCACACGCGGTTAGGCACCCTCAGTCTTAAAACCAATACCCGGAACTCGGATCCTAGGTGACTCGAATGGAACAAAGCGCCGGGGCGGGATAGCCTAGACCTTCCATCCTTCGTCGAATATAGTCAACATTATAATAATCATATCATCAACAACAATAATAATGTGATAGCCCAAACCAAGGAGTAACAGGGTAACATCATAGCATCCTAAGCATGCATACTAAGCAGGGACTGAGCAACGAGCAATAGTAACATTGCAGTACATGGTTTGCCGGGAGGGGACATGGCTGTATCGGTTTGAAAGAGGTTGTAAACATGTGGTAGGATCAAACATCGAACCTATCCTAGACTAGCATGCAAACCGCTGGTTGAAATAGAATGGATCATAAGTAATGTATAGTATTTGTCTGTTGATAAGTTGGATTCCGAAGGTGTAGTTGATCGCAAGCTCGCATCGTCTCCGAGAGGTACCCGCGGAAGCACACAAGACGATAAACACTGGAAAGCAATCAACGAGCAAGCATCTATTACTACGAGGAAAACACGAGCAAGCATCAACAAGGAGGCAACACGAGACATCGCACCTACCGTCGAGAGCGGTTACTAACAGGTTAAGTGGAGTACTCGTCACACACGAAAATACCGCACGTTTACAGTGGTTCAAGTTGTTTAGCTACAGGTGATCAACAAAGGTTGTTAACATGGCATCTCACTCAAGCATGGCATAGCACACAACCATGGCAAGAGGTGAAGCATAAATAAACTACCTAAGCTAGTCAATTTAAGTGGGGTGAAATCCTAGACATGGCAAACTATTGTGGACCCCACGATAAAAATGAAATTTGGTACTGTTTTGTCCTAAACATAATTTTATTATTTTTATTTAGCAAGCAAGAACAGCATAAACACATTCTACATGCAATTCTAGTCAAGTTACATATAAGAAACATTTTAATCGGAGCAACGGTTGAAAAGTTATTAAATAAACAATTTACAGTGGCAAGGTTGTAATTAGCAGTTAAACAACAAGTGAACAAAGTCAAACATGGCAACAAGCAACATTTTATTAAACTACACGAAAAACTAAGCAAGTTTCATTTTAACTCGTTGCGATCCGAGCTACGGTTGAAAAGTTATCGCAGTCGCAAAAATACTAGCACAACTTCAAATTAAAAAGCCTAGGAAACAAAAAAAACATTACTGGGCCGAGCCCACTCTGCGCAGGAAAAAAAAGAAAAAAAACAGAAGGGGCGCGCTCACCTCTTGGGCCGAGGCCCGGCTGGGGGAGGCTGGCGGCTGGGCCGCTCGGCTTGGGCCACTGGGTTGGGGCGCGCCGTGTTGGGCCCGAGTGGCCGCAACGGTTGGGGACGAGCTCGTCCGCTCCCAACGTGCACGGCGGCGGAGTGGCTGCGCCCTCCGGCGAGGGGAGGCGGCCCTTCGGGGAAGGTGGCGCGGCGCAGGGGCGTGGAGGTGGCCGAGGTTCGGGCACGGGCGGAGGAGGTGCGGGCGGCGGCTCGCCGGATCCGGCACTGGAGGAGGCCGGCGACGAGCTCCTGCCATGGCTCGGCTCGGTTCCTGCTGAGAGAGAGAAGCGAGGTGAGAGGAGAGGAGGGAAGAGAGGGAAGAGAGGGAGAGAGGAGGGGAGCCGGCCGGGAGGAGAAATGGGGCACCGACGGCTACTGCGTCCTGGCCGGCGGCACGCCAGCGCGCGGCGGCGCGACCAGGGCCTCCACCGGGCGACGTGGTGGAGAGGAGAGAGAGGAGGGAAGAGCTGACGTGGCCCTCCCTGGGCCGTCGGATCGCCAGATCTGACGGTCCAGGATGGATCTGGCCGGGATTTCGGGATTTGGGGGTATTTGGGGCAGATCTGAGATAAAACAGGGGTGTGGCTGCAATTTTGTGGCTAGGGAAACCCTAGAAAGGGGTGGGAGAGTGGTGGTCTTTATATAGCCCAGGTGGCTGGCAGTTTGCAAAAACATCCCCGGTTTTTCTCTCGCGCGTGCGGTGTCTACGTTTCTGACCGCCAGGGGTCCGCAGGACCTCCGATTCGGGTAAAACTTTGAACTGCGCGATCATCGCGTCGAGCCGGCGGCGTTCACCTAGCGCTGGAACCGTTCTGAGAACACTTTCCGGTGCGCTATGAAAATAACCCATTTAATTATTACACGGGATTTTTGTCCCGTTGGCTACGGCTGGTCTCGTGCGGTTTTCGCGACGGTGATCGGGCGAAACCCGGTGTCGCAAATGTCGAGTGTCAGGGTGGCAAGGGTCGGTCTCCGTCCGGTACGAGATAAGAGGGGGGAAAATAATCGCCGATCGATAAATCGGGGATGCAAACACCGGAAACAAATCAGACAATCAAACAATTCACACCGAAAAATCTGGGCTGTTACAATACAACACCACCAACAAGGGATCTCGTCCTGAGATCCAAGATGATCCGGGGGAGAGGGGAAGAGAAAAAGAGTGTCGACGATCTTCAACACCACCAACAAGGGACTCTGCTCCATGTCGACGTCGAACTTCGGTCGAGATTCTTTCCGCAGAGAGACGACATCGTCAGAAAAACGAAACCGTCAGGAGATCAAGAGAAGGAACGGCAGTTCAAAGCAACGGTCATGGAAGCATTCTCATGTAAATCATGAGGATACCGGGCAAGAGGAGTGAAGTCAACAGACGACCAAGATGTTTAACCCGAATTCGATGAACTAAAGGTACTACATGATTTCCCAACCTGAGATCGGAATCGAGACAATACGCTGCAAGCAAAGCATTGTAACGGTTCCGAAACTCCACACACTCGAGATCCTAAAGTTTGAAGGGGATAAGGCGAGAATTAAAACACTTACGACACTTGTCCTGACCAGAGCAAAGGTAAGGAGTAAAAAGATTCCTACTCTCCGATAACTAACTTAGTAGCTACAAAATAGTTTTTGTCTAGACTCGACTTCGGCCAGAAAAGGGATCCTACGGTCGGTAAGGCTCTGATACCAAGTTGTAAGGCCCGATATGCGGTACTGTTCCAGATCTAGGTGTTTGCACCCAGATCCGGGGACGAAGCACATATCGGTCCCACCGCGACATATGACAAAGCCATATGCCCCGGATTTCCAACATGATATCACAACATTACAGATACAAGGATACAACATCTCATACAATCGGCATACAACTGCCTCAAATACAATACAACAGCGGAAGATATATGTCTGAGTACAGACTACAAGAAAATGCCTAT
Source organism: Bromus sterilis (assembly GCA_950022295.1). Classification (NCBI taxonomy): domain Eukaryota; kingdom Viridiplantae; phylum Streptophyta; class Magnoliopsida; order Poales; family Poaceae; genus Bromus; species Bromus sterilis. The sequence goes on along the minus strand of OX465595.1, from coordinate 241,784,700 downwards.
TGGAAAAGAGAAAAACATCGATCCCCATAACCACACGGGTCCAGGCCCTCCGTCGGGATCCGCCTAACTAGTCTCGTTGAGTCTCCTCGTGAAACGTCGATCACCATACATGTTGTCGATCAAGAACCCTAAAAAGAGTTTGGGGGTAGTATCATGAGTACAGAGGTACTTAGCATCCAACTGTAGTGGTCATCTGACCAAGCAAGGACTTCATCACTCGTCATTCTAGGACAACTAGTAGTTTACGGTAAGGAAGGAGTAAGTGGTGAGGTTGCTGCCGCACTAGCATTTATGAAGTGGCTAACGTTCTAGAGAGTAAGGTAAGAAGCCAAGCATTCGATGAGGAATCGCCTCCAACAAGTCTTGCTATCAACTACTTAGGCAGACATAATACCTATCCTATCCTTGTCCTCCTCTTCGCATCCCGACGAAGAAGAAGCAGTCAAGGCACACACACACAGTTTCAAGTTATATTAAGATTATCTCAGTTGTTGTTGTCTATGAGCAAGGAGTAGGTCTCAAGTCGTCCATAACCGTGGACACGGCTTCTCGAAAAGATTTAACCTTGCAGGGGTGTACCAACTGCCCATTACAAGGCTCCGCACGCATGCCCATCTCTCTCAGTTGCAACCCATCATAGGCAACCATTTTATGATTTAGTTCCGAGAGATCCGAAACGACAAGTCCCTCTAACTAACAACGCACAAATCCGGGTGGCCCCCGGTGAGTCGACACCCAACTCAAAAGCCGGCCGCGCTCTCGAATCGGTCTCTACCGTCTGTCGCAGGTTTGGATAGCCGGTTAATCACACATGAGAAACCGGGTCCTCAGCCGGACAAAGTTGGCCAGCAAGGGAACTATGTCCTCACTGGTCCAGGTTGGTTTGTAAACAACTGGCGGCCGACCAGCACACACACGGTTTCAAATGGTAAATCATCTTGGGCCACCACTGGAAATGTTTGAAGCTAGGGCCTCCACGGGGTGACGTGGTGGAGAGGAGAGAGGAGGGAGGCGCTGACGTGGCACTCCCCGGGCCGTCGGATCGCTAGATCTGACGGTCCAGGATGGAGCTGGCTGGGATTTCGGGATTTGGGGGTATTTGGGGCAGATCTGAGATAAAACAGGGGTGTGGCTGCAATTTTGTGGCTAGGGAAACCCTAGAAAGGGGTGGGAGAGTGGTGGTATTTATATAGCCCAGGTGGCTGGCAGTTTGCAAAAACATCCCCGGTTTTTCTCTCGCGCGTGCGGTGTCTACGTTTCTGACCGCCGGGGGTCCGTAGGACCTCCGATTCGGGTAAAACTTCGAACTGCGCGATCATCGCGTCGAGCCGGCAGCGTTCACCTAGCGCTGGAACCGTTCTGAGAACACTTTACGGCGCGCTATAAAAATAACCCATTTAATTATTAAACGGGGGGTTTTTGTCCCGTTGGCTACGGCTGCTCTCGTGCGGTTTTCGCGACGGTGATCAGGCGAAACCCGGTGTCGCAAATGTCGAGTGTCAGGGTGGAAAGGGTCGGTCTCCGTCCGGTACGAGATAAGAGGGGGAAAACTAATCGCCGATTGATAAATCGGGGATGCAAACACCGCAAACAAATCAGACAATCAAACAATTCACACCGAAAAATCTTGGCTGTTACAATACAACACCACCAACAAGGGATCTCGTCCCGAGATCCAAGACGATCCGGGGGAGAGGGGAAGAGAAAAAGAGTGTCGACGATCTTCAACACCACCAACAAGGGACTCTGCTCCATGTCGACGTCGAACTTCGGTCGAGATTCTTTCCGCAGAGAGACGACATCGTCGGAAAAACGAAACTGTCAGGAGATCAAGAGAAGGAACGACATTTCAAAGCAACGGTCAAGGAAGCATTCTCATGTAAATCGTGAGGATACTGGACAAGAGGACTGAAGTCAACAGACGACCAAGATGTTTAACCCGAATTCTATGAACTAAAGGTACTACAGGATTTCCCAACCTGAGATCGGAATCGAGACAATACACTGCAAGCAAAGCATTGTAACGGTTCCGAAAATCCACACACTCGAGATCCTAAAGTTTGAAGGGGATAAGGCGAGAATTAAAACACTTACGACACTTGTCCTGACCAGAGAAAAGGAAAGGAGTAAAAAGATTCCTACTCTCCGATAACTAACTTATTAGCTACAAAATAGTTTTTGTCTAGACTCGACTTCGACCAGAAAAGGTATCCTACGGTCGGTAAGGCTTTGATACCAAGTTGTAAGGTTCGATATTAGGTACTGTTCCAGATCTAGGTGTTTCCACCCAGATCCGGGGACGAAGCACATATCGGTCCCACCGCGACATATGACAAAGCCATATGCCCCGGATTTCCAACATGATATCACAACGTTACAGATACAAGGATACAACATCTCATACAATCGGCATACAAATGCCTCAAATACAATATAACAGCGGAAGATATATGTCTGAGTACAGACTACAAGCAAATGCCTACTCGCAAAGAGAAAAACATCGATCCCCATAACCACACGGGTCCAGGCCCTCCGCCGGGATCCGCCTAACTAGTCGTCGTTGAGTCTCCACGTGAAACGTCGATCACCATACCTGTTGTCGATCAAGAACCCGGAAAAGAGTTTGGGGGTAGTATCATGAGTACAGAGGTACTCAGCATCCAACTGTAGTGGTCATCTGACCCAGCAAGGACTTCATCACTCGTCATTCTAGGACAACTAGTAGTTTACGGTAAGGAAGGGGTAAGTGGTGAGGTTGCTGCCGCACTAGCATTTATGAAGTGGCTAACGATCTAGAGAGTAAGGTAAGAAGCCAAGCATTCGATGAGGAATCGCCTCCAACAAGTCTTGCTATAAACTACTTACGCGGACATAACAACTATCCTATCCTTGTCCTCCTCTTCGCATCCCGACGACGAAGAAGCAGTCAAGGCACACACACACAGTTTCAAGTTATATTAAGATTATCTCAGTTGTTGTTGTCTATGAACAAGGAGTAGGTCTCAAGTCGTCCATAACCGTGGACACGGCTTCTCGAAAAGATTTAACCCTGCAGGGGTGTACCAACTGCCCATTACAAGGCTCCGCACGCACGCCCATCTCTCTCAGTTGCTACCCATCATAGGCAACCATTTTATGATTTAGTTCCGAGAGATCCGAAACGACAAGTCCCTCTAACTAACAACGCACAAATCCGGGTGGCCCCCGGTGAGTCGACACCCAACTCAAAAGCCGGCCGCGCTCTCGAATTGGTCTCTACCGTCTGTCGCAGGTTTGGATAGCCGGTTAATCACACATGGGAAACCGGGTCCTTAGCCGGACAAAGTGGGCCAGCAAGGGAACTATGTCCTCACTGGTCCAGGTTGGTTTGTAAACAACTGGCGGCCGACCAGCACACACACGGTTTCAAATGGTAAATCAGCTTGGGCCACCACTGGAAATGTTTGAAGCTAGGTATGTAAGAAAAGGGGACCCCATAAAATCCCACACGCGGTTAGGCACGCTCAGTCTTAAAACCAATACCCGGAACTTGGATCCTAGGTGACTCGAATGAAACAAAGCGTCGGGGCGGGATATCCTAGAACTTCCATCCTTCGTCGAATATAGTCAACATCATAATAATCATATCATCAACAACAATAATAATGTGATAGCCCAAACCAAGGAGTAACAGGGTAACATCGTAGCATCCTAAGCATGCATACTAAGAAGTGGCTGAGCAACGAGCAATAGTAACATTGCAGTACATGGTTTGCCGGGAGGGGACATGGTTGTATCGGGTTGAAAGAGGTTGTAAACATGTGGTAGGATCAAATATCGAACCTATCCTAGACTAGCATGCAAACCGCTGGTTGAAATAGAATGGATCATAAGTAATGTATAGTCCTTGCCTGTTGATAAGTCGGATTCCGAAGGTGTAGTTGATCGCAAGCTCGCATCGTCTCCGAGAGGTACCCGCGGAAGCACACAAGACGATAAACACTGGAAGCAATCAACGAGCAAGAATCTATTACTATGAGAAAAACACGAGCAAGCATCAACAAGGAGGAAACACGAGACATCGCACCTACCATCGAGAGCGGTTACTAACAGGTTAAGTGGAGTACTCGTCACACACGACAATACCACATGTTTACGGTGGTTCAAGTTGTTTAGCTACAGGTGATCAACAAAGGTTGTTAACATGGCATCTCACTCAAGTATGGCATAGCACACAACCATGGCAAGAGGTGAAGCATAAATAAACTACCTAAGCTAGTCAATTTAAGTAGGGTGAAATCCTAGACATGGCAAACTATTGCGGACCCCACGATAAAAATGGAATTTGGTACTGTTTTGTCCTAAACATAATTTTATTATTCTTATTTAGCAAGCAAGAACAACATAAACACATTCTACATGCAATTCTAGTCAAGTTACATATAAAAAACATTTTAATCGGAGCAACGGTTAAAAAGTTATTAAATAAACAATTTACAGTGGCAAGGTTGTTATTAGCAGTTAAACAACAAGTAAACAAAGTCAAACATCGCAAAAAGAAACATTTTATTAAACTACACGAAAAACTAAGCAAGTTTCATATTTAACGCGTTGCGATCCGAGCTACGGTTGAAAAGTTATCGCCCTCGCAAAAATACTAGCACAACTGCAAATTAAAAAGCCCAGGAAACAAAAAAACATTACTGGGCCGAGCCCACTCAGCGCAGGAAAAAAAAATAAAAAAAAAACAGAAGGGGGGTGGGGGGCGCTCACCTCTTGGGCCGAGGCCCGGCTGGGGGAGGCTGGCGTCTGGGCCGCTCGGTTTGGGCCACTGGGCTGGGGCGCGCCGTGTTGGGCCCGCGTGGCTGCAGCGGTTGGGGACGAGCTCGTCCGCTCCCGACGTGCACGACGGCGGAGAGGCTGCGCCCTCCAGCGAACGGAGGAGGCCCTCCGGCGAAGGTGGCGCGGCGTAGGGGCGTGGAGGTGGCCGGGGTCCGGGCACGGGCGGAGGAGGTGCGGGCGGCGGTTCGCCGGATCCGGCACTGGAGGAGGCCGGCGGCGAGCTCCTGCCATGGCTCGGCTCGGTTCCTGCTGAGAGAGAGAAGCGAGGTGAGTGGAGAGGCGGGAAGAGAGGGAAGAGAGGGAGAGAGGAGGGGAGCCGGCCGGGAGGAGAGATGGGGCGCCGGCGGCGCGACCAGGGCCTCCACGGGGCGACGAGGTGGAGAGGAGAGAAGAGGGAGGCGCTGACGTGGCACTCCCTGGGCTGTCAGATCGCCAGATCGGACGGTCCAGGATGGATCTGGCTGGGATTTTTGGATTTGGGGGTATTTGGGGGCAGATCTGAGATAAAACAGGGGTGTGGCTGCAATTTTGTTGCTAGGGAAACCCTAGAAAGGGGTGGGAGAGTGGTGGTCTTTATATAGCCCAGGTGGCTGGCAGTTTGCAAAAACATCCCCGGTTTTTCTCTCGCACGTGCGGTGTCTACGTTTCTGACCGCCGGGGGTCCGCAGGACCTCCGATTCGGGTAAAACTTCGAACTGCGCGATCATCGCGTCGAGCCGGCGGCGTTCACCTAGCGCTGGAACCGTTCTGAGAACACTTTCCGGCGCGCTATAAAAATAACCCATTTAATTATTAAACGGGGTTTTTGTCCCGTTGGCTACGGCTGGTCTCGTGCGGTTTTCGCGGCGGTGATCGGGCGAAACCCGGTGTCGCAAATGTCGAGTGTCAGGGTGGCAAGGGCCGGTCTCCGTCCGGTACGAGATAAGAGGGGGGAAAATAATCGCCGATCGATAAATCGGGGATGCATACACCGCAAACAAATCAGACAATCAAACAATTCACACCAAAAAATCTGGGCTGTTACACAAGGTATGGGTGCACAAGCGGTATACCCGTTTAGCACAAAGTTTGGCTAGCAAAGGCTTTTAAAAGCAGACAAATGATGTTGACTTGGATGCAAAACAATATGCAGTCTACATTAAGAATTGGCATGAAACATCAAGTTGTCTTCCTTGTCAGCATAACACTTCAAGCATAAGAACATAAATCTTTTGGATATGTCTCTACTAGAAAAACTCATGCTTGTTGTTATGACCAAAGCTATGTTTGCCAAGATGAAATAAAGTTTTCAAAGCCATACCTGATATATAAGATCAGTACTCCCATAAGGATCACCATATAAGGTCGATTGCGTTAAGAGAATACCGAGTGCAGCGAAGAAACCAATAGACTTCTCATTAATATTCCATCATAGACATTGCACACTCACGGATACAAGAATCTCCACATAGGAGTGATAGACCTCAATGCATACACCTATTTTATGAGATAACTTCCTAGACATGATACGACACTAAAATTGACCAAAAACGACAAATATAAAGATAAAGATATCGGGCACTCCCCAAGCTTGGAACAAGCTAAGGGGATGTCATTACCCATGAAGATTTCACTCTTGATCTACTTGTTGCTCTTCAAGTCTTCTATTAAGCGTCGAAGGATTTGGTTTTCAACTTCCAACACAACCACCTGTACTTTAAGCACACCGAAGTATTCATAGAATTGGTTAGTAATTCAGTGAGCTTTGGATATAGCAGATGATGCATGTGGGGCTTGAAGTGGTGGATCAGTTCCTGAAAGGTTCAGAGAAAGATCATGTTGAGGGTTAACAAACCCCACGAAGACGGGGTTGTTTGAGATTGATCCTCTCGTTGATGGATCTCCTTCCAGCTGGATGATGACCATCTTGACTTCCTCTCTCACGGAGTGCTCCATCTCCGCTTGTCTCGCGGCAATTTCTTTCTTCGTAGCCCATCCAACGACCTTCCCATGGTTGACATGTTGCTGGACACGGCAAAGACGACGACCCATGTAGTCTTCTTCGCTTGAGTCACACGAAGACATCTCGAACAACATCCTCTTATCCTGGCAGAAACAGATCGAAAAGAGAACGCACAAAATCGCAAGATACAAAGCCTGGACGATCCGGGCAAATATATAGCAAAAATTTCTGCAACAAAAGGAAAGACAACAAGCCAAAGTGGGGTCAGAGACGGTCTCCGGGTGGCCCAGGAGGCCTCCAGGCGTGGCCAGGGAGCAGGCCGCGCCACCAGGGCACCTGGAGCCCCTGGAGCTTGTCTCCGGCTCCACTTCGGCTCCGAATTTTCCTAATTTTTCAAAAACACGTAATACGAGACTTCTATGGATGTTTGCGAAGTTTTCTTATCGTATTACTTACCTATTCTTATTCTGCTCCTGCTGGCGTCTGAATCCGGGCTGCAACATGTTCTTCGTGAGTGGTTATGTGTATTGTATCCACATCAACATTGACAGGATCTCCTGCAAGGTAATGCTTCAATCTTTTCCCATTCACAACTAGAGGTTTTGTGCCTTCAAAATTATTAATCTTGATTGCACCGGAGCGGTAGACTTCTTCAATGTGAAAAGGTCCTTCCCATCTGGAAAGCAATTTACCTGGAGAAAACCTGAAACGAGATCTTAACAACAAAACTTTATCACCAATATTAAAATCACGTTTCAAAATTCTCCTATCATGCCACTTCTTTACCTTTTCCTTAAACATTCTCACACTCTCGTAAGCTTCACTTCTCCACTCATCTAGAGAAGTCAAGTTCATGAGACGATTTTCACCAGCATGTTTTGGGTCAGCATTAAGCTCTCTAACAGCCCAGAAAGCTTTGTGCTCTAATTCTAGAGGTAAATGGCAAGCCTTGCCATATACCATCTTATAAGGATACATGCCCATGGGATTTTTGTAAGCAGTTCTATACGCCCACAAGGCATCTCCCAACTTTTTGGACCGGTCCTTTCTAGAACTTTTCACTGTCTTTTGTAAGATCAACTTGATCTCCTATTTGTGAGCTCAACTTTCCCACTCGTTTGAGGGTGGTAAGGTGAAGCAATCCTATGGTTAACATCATACTTTTCTAAAACTTTTCTAAAAGCACGATGTGTAAAATGTGATCCTCCGTCTGTCATGAGGTACCTTGGTACACCAAACCTAGGAAAGATCACATCTTTAATCATTTTCAAAGATGTCTTATGATCATCACTTTCAGTGGGGATTGCCTCAACCCACTTCGTTACATAATCAATAGCTACTAAAATGTGAGTGTACTTGTGCGAAGGAGGAAAAGGACCCATAAAATCAAAACCCCAGCCATCAAAAGGCTCAATAACTAGAGAGTAATTCGTAGGCATCTCATTTCTCTTACTAATATTACCAACTCTCTGACATTTATCACAGGATAAAACATATTTTCTAGCATCTTTAAAGAGAGTAGGACAACACAAACCTGATTGGAGAACCTCGTGTGCGGTCCTCTCACCGCCATGATGTCCTCCATAGGACTATCGTGACAATCCCTCAATATATCCTTTTGCTCATGCTCCGGTATGCACCTTCTCACGATTCCATCCGCGCATTCTCTAAAAAGGTGTGGGTCATCCCGAAATTAATACCTCAAATCGTGGAAGAAGTTCTTCCTTTGCTGAAATGTTAATCCTGGAGGTAAAAACTTGGTAACAACAAAGTTAGCATAGTCTGCAAACCAAGGATCGGAAAGAGATTGTATCCTTAAAAAAACTAACTGTTCATCAGGAAAGCTATCATTAAAAGGAAGAGGATCATGTGGTATGTTCTCTATCCTGGAAAGGTTGTCCGCTTCTGGATTGTTCGTCCTTTCCTGTCAACAATATGCAAATCAAATTCTTGAAAGAGGAAGAACCCATTTGATAAGTCTAGGTTTGGCATCATTCTTCTCCACTAGATACTTAATAGCCGTATGGTCAGTATGAATAATGACTTTGGAATCAACAATATAAGGTCTAAATTTATCACAAGCAATCACTACTGCTTTCAGTAGTAGCATAATTCTTTTGAGCAATATCAAGGGTCTTGCTAGCATAATGTATAACATTCAATTTCTTATCCACCCTTTGTCCTAACACAACTCCAACAGAAAAGTCGCTAGCATCACACATGATTTCGAAAGGTAAATTCCAATCAGGCGGTTGGACTATAGGAGCAGTTATCAAAGCTTTCTTAAGAACTTCGAAGGCTTTGTTACAATCTTCATAAAACACAAAAGGAATATCCTTCTGTAGAAGATTAGTGAGGGGCCTTGAAGTCTTAGAAAAGTCTTTAATAAATCTTCTATGGAAACCAGCATGACCGAGAAAACTACGAATATCTTTGATGTCCCTTGGATAGGGCATCTTCTTGATTGCTTCAATCTTGGCCCTGTCCACCTCGATTCCCCTCCCAGAAATCTTGTGGCCAAGAAAAATTCCCTCGTTGACCATGAAGTGGAATTTCTCCCAATTGAGTACCAAGTTTCTCTCCTCACATCTCTGCAAAACTTTATTAAGGTTGTGGACACAATGGTCAAAAGAGGTTCCATAGACGGAGAAATCGTCCATGAAGACCTCAACAATTTCTTTACAAAAACCATAAAGGATAGCAGACATACATCTTTGAAAAGTAGCAGGGGCATTGCATAAACCGAAAGTCATACATCTATAAGCATAAGTACCGAAAGGACAAGTAAAAGTTGTCTTCTCTTGATCAGCAGTGTCAACATGAATTTGAGAGAAGCCAGAATATCCATCAAGATAGCAAAAGTGGGTGTTTTTGGATAACCTTTCAAGCATTTGGGCGATGAACGACAACGGATAGTGATCCTTCCTCGTCGCCTTGTTCAACTTCCTATAATCAATACACATTCTATATCCAATAATAATTCTCCGAGGGATTAATTCATTCTTATCATTAGGAACAACAATTGTGCCTCCCTTCTTAGGAAAACAATTTAAGGAACTTACCCACTTACTATCATCTATAGGGTAGATAATACCTACGGATAGAAGCTTGAGGATCTCGGTCCTCACAACATCCTTCATTTTCGGGTTCAACCGTCGTTGATGATCAACAACCGGTTTAGCATAGGGCTCAAGATTGATAGTATGTTGACAAATAGATGGACTAATCCCCTTGAGATCATCAAGGGTATATCCAATAGCGCCTCGGTGTCTACGAAGAGTTTCCAGTAATCGCTCTTCTTCATATCCTGAAAGGTTAAAATTGATAATAACATGATATACTTTCTTTTCATCTCAATAAGCATACTTGAGCGTATCGGGAAGATGCTTGAGACCGAACACCGGGTCTTCTTTGGGTTGTGATGAAATTCCTAAAGGTTCAACCGGAAGGTTGTGCTTCAGGATAGCAGGTTGTCTCAAGAAGGTTTCATCTAATTCATTTCTTTCGTGCATATGAATATCATTCTCGTGGTCCTCCATGTATTGCTGCAAAGGATCGTCAGGAGGAATAGCAATAGAGGCAATATCTTCAATAATTTTATCATTACTAGGCAAATCAATACCACGAGTTTGTTTGGAGAATTTAGAAAAGTTAAATTCATATGGCTCACCATTGAATTCAACAGATACCTTTCCTTTCCTGCAATCTATAATAGCTCCACAAGTCTTGAGAAAAGGTCTACCAAATATAATATGACAAAAATTATCTTGCACTAAACTACTAAAAATTCGGTAGGATATTTTACCTTTCCGCATAAGACTTCAACATCTCTCTCAATTACAATAGGAGAGATAGTTTTTCTGTTTGCAAGATGAATAGTAACATCTACTTCTTCAAGTTCACAAGGTGAAATCTCACTCATGATCTCTTGATTGAGTGAGTAAGGAATAGCACTGGCGTTGGATCCCAAATCGCATAGTACATAATAATTGTGATCTCCTATTTTAACAGATAGTACTGGAGTACCTCAAATTGGGCCTTTATTCTTGGCTTTTACAAGGTTAGTAGAAACAACACAAAAATTTATATTGGAATCTATAATATCACTAGGAACAAGATCCTTAACCAATGCAACTTGAGGATCGACCTTGATCTGGTCCTCAGGCTCATCAGTTCTTCTCTCACTTTTATTTAATATACCTGTCACAAAAGAATGCTCCGTCATTCTTCCGGGAAAAAGGGGCTTTTCATATATAACTGCAGGAAAAATAGGGTCAGCAACATGAATATCAACAGGTAATTCCTTAAAGGGTTTATGATGCTGATCCTCCTTCTTCTTAGAGGAATCAATATGAGAGGCAATGTTTTTGCCAAAATCAATCAGAAGTTGGGAATCAAGACCAATCTTAGCACAAAAGGTATTGAAGTAATCATTTTTCACATAGCTCTCAATGTAATCATGCTCATAATTTATAACGGATTCAATAACTTTATCGATCTCCCAATCTTTAGTGTTCTTTTGGATCGTTTCAATAATATCTCACCTTTCTTCAACGCTTCTATTTGGAAATACCCAACTAGAGGAGGCATAAAGCATCTCTTTATCCTGGCGAGAAAGTCTTGCATAAAAATTTGTAAGAATAATTTCCTTGGGGAGCTCATGATTGGGGCATTTGAGCATTAGGGACTTCAATCTCCCCCAAGCTTGAGCGATACTTTCTCCGTCACGAGACCAAAATTTATAAATATAGTTCCTGTCTCGATGTATTTCACGAAGAGGATAAAACTTTACATAGAAGAGAGGCATAAGTACTTGCCAATTTAATAAATGAGAGTCATCAAGAAGCCTATACCAATCCAAAGCCTTATCTTTTAATGATAGAGAGAATAGTTTTCTCATAACAAAGTCCATTGATATACCTGCAAGCTTAAATAAGGAGCATAGTTGTGAAAGATATATCAAGTGTTCGCCTGGATGTCTATCTCCTGCATATCGATTAGCAAAAACACAATCAATAATACCAGTTGGTATTTTGAAGGGCACAATTTCAGTAGGCGGGGGAGCCTTCTCCACCACAGTAATGGAGGAGCGGTTCCCCGCAAGCAAAGAACCAAGAGAAGAGTGTTTCATAGGGACTAAAAGTAACAACTGAAAAATAAAATCATCCCTTAACATATAAAGGTTTCCTTACCAATTTCACTTACCAATAGCGCTACACTCCCCGGCAACGGCGCCAGAAAATGGTCTTGATGACCCACAAGTGTAGGGGATCTATCGTAGCCTTTTCGATAAGTAAGAGTGTGGAACCCAACGAGGAGTAGAAGGTATTGACAAGTGATCTTGAGAAAGGAATAACTGCAAGTACTGAAGGGTAACTTTTTATGGGTTTTCTAGTATAAGCAATGAGGAGATAAAAGCAAATAAAGTAAATGGTGCTAAGGTGCAGCAAGTGGCCCAATCCTTTTGTGCAAAGGATAAGCCAAAGGATCAAACTGATAAAAGATAAAACATTCTTGAGGACACACGGGAGAGATAGTCATGTGCTTTCTCCATATTCCGTCTTGGTACTATGTTTTGTGTTGATAAATGTTGTGTGGGTGAACCTATGCTAGTGCACTTTCTAGACTAAGATAAGTACACTCTTATGATTAAACCTCTTGCAAGCATCCGCAAATACAAGAGAGAAATTAAGGCAAAGCCTAACCATAGCAATAAACATTAGGATCCAACAACCCCTCGTGCAAAAGTGTGCGAATTGAGGTTCAGGTTTCTGTCACTCAGGCAACCCACCATAAGCATACTTTATACACAATGCATTCCCCTAGGTCCTTAAAAAGGCGAAGTGTTGTGTAGTCGACGTTCACACAACACCACTAGAATAATAACACCACAACTTAAATATCAAACAATACATATTACTTCAACATCATATGACTACTAACAACTAGACTTCTCCCATGTCCTCAAGAACTAAAGGAACTACTCACAAGACATGAAAGAGATCATGATCAGAGGTGATAAATATATGATAAACAATCTTGTCATAACAATAATTCTCCAACATAACTCAATAGCATTCACCACAAAGAGTAATCAACACCGGTAGAGTAGAGGGGGTGGATAGTGCATGTTACAACTTGGATCGCAAGGGTGAGATGAGATGGGATGAAGATGAAGATGGTGCTCGTGATGAGGATGATGTTGATGATGATCTCGATGATGCCCGTGACAACGGTGATGAAGACGAGGACGATCTCCCCCTCCGGGAGGAGTTCACCTCGGCGGAATCTGCCCGCCGAAAAGGTCTTTTCTTCTCTGTAGGTTTCCGCCATGGAGCGGCGGAACTCCGGAAACTCTTCTTGTTTTGGGGTTTTTTAGGTCACGACGATGATATAGGCAAAAGGGGGGCTCCTGGAGTGGGGCCCACCTCCTAGGCGGCCAGCTGGCGCGGCCTAAGGGCGGAGGGGGGGGGGCACCAGGGCGCCTGGGAGACTGGTGGCTCCCCTCCGGGTGTCCTTCTGCTGGTCTTCGTCAATTCTTTGGAAAACCGTACCCCGTGAATTGCAAGTCATTTGGAGATGTGCTGATATGGTCACTTGATGTGCACTTTTCCCCGCTGATTCCCGCGTCTGCTGTTTCGGCACCGAAAAGTTGTAAACTGTGTAAAACAAGCCAAAACACTATAAGAACATCATCATAACATGAAATATATCAATGGATAGAGGTAAATCATGATCTAAAATAGTAATGCATTTTGGACGTATCAGTCTGCGACTCCAATATCTCGTATATGCTGGCGGGTGGAGGTGTTCAACCATGGCGATAGGTTGGGGTGGATCTCATGGTAGTGTTGGGATTTGGATACAGGAATCCCATACGGCTAAGAGGATGAGGGCTTGGGAAGGGAGTACGAGAATCACGAACGAGAGAATTAAGATGAGGGCGGGGATGGGCCCTAAGAGGAGTACTTGCGATGGCCATTTGCCTATTAATGAAGATGAGAAAAGAGATGGCCCAGAGGCGAGGTAGTGCATGGCGTCGGCATACAAATTTGTCGTCGGTTGTGTCCAGGAGTGCAGTGACGGCAGCAACTTGCCTAGTGTTATAATAATCCGAGGAGTGTAGTCGATCTATCGAGGATCAAGCATTTGCGATAAAAACAACACCGAGATTTGGTTTACCATCATGGCTACATCCTCGAGGCACGATTATGGGCACTCGTCTCAACATCACTACAATACACCATACTGACCACCCGGGCACCGTTACACGCTGCCGGCTTCCCCCGCGTGCCTATGCTATTATGTCGGTATATGTTACATCATGTGTCTACCCTCACATTATATAGGAGGCCTAGGATACAAGTGTCCTATTAGGACACGACTCTGTACCCTGCCTAAACACAATACAACTCAGAATGCAACTTTAACCTACCTTGTACACAATATTCGACACAACTCAAACAAACTCCACCTTGGCGAATATTCTCCATCAAATTGGATTCTTATATGCGCCGAACCTCCATGTAAATTGGACTTGAGTTACACCATGAGGACCACTACTACTCTCAGACTCCATGTGACTCCACATGCAACTGTAATCCCTTCTTATCTTCTCCACAATCAACAATCGAGAAAAATTAAGTTACTCTTTACTCCACTTTGTGCTCCCAACTTCTGAAGTATCTACGTTATCACGCACCGATCACTGTCTGCATGAAAATGAAGAACTCACATGTTGGATACCACATATGAAAGTTACCCGAACTCAACATTCTAGCTATTTCTTGGCTGATATATGAAACTTGAAGAAATTTCACCATTGACTTGTATCACCCTGAGTTAACTTCTCAGTTGTCTCGTCCTTTTTAGGATAGTCTTTAACATGTCCCACCGCTATAGCACTCCGCCTCTTTCTGTTCTTGTCATCGTCACTTTACCATGTGCACCGAACACCGTAGAATATACAACCATGTAGTTTCTCAATTTCCGACAAGTTGAAACTTTTTCTACTTTCTCAGATTCTCCATGGTCACCCCCATCCATCAACTGACACCGATAGACTAGTCACCAACTTCAATCTCATACTCATCAACATTGCTTCAACACCCTCTACACACTTTGTCTGACCACCAGTGCTTTGGCCTATCGTCGTGTCCCGTGCTTACCGCATGCCTCGCCGCTATCACTGCGTCAAGCCTCTGCTATCCCCGTCGAGTATCCTGGGTAGCTATGCAACACCACCTCAACCCCCACTGGAGAGAAACACATATCATCCTCGATCGATGCCGAGTTTCACGTATCCCTCAGACTACATTGCTGTAACAGCCCAAAACTGACAAAATCCAGAAAAAATTGCATTTTTATTTTTCCCATTGGGGATGAAAATTTGCACATTTATTCTTTGCAACAATCCATGTGACAGAAAAATGAAGTCATTTTTCATGCCATTTAAAAGGATTATTTTCAATTCTCTCATTTATCCCTTTTTCTTGCTATCATTTTTATCAAATGGAAAATCCAGAAAAGGGCAAGGAGCATTTGGCCCCATCATCCTCCCCTCCAGCCCAACCTCCTCTCTCGATCCCAACTCCCCTGCAGCCTTGGGCTGATCGCCACCTGCCCTGTTTTCCTCACGGCGTGGACGCCGAGAGAGAGGAGAAGCTGAGTGTTGACACCCGTTTTTGGCACGGCAATGAACCTATATAAGATGACCTCAAATGAAGAAGTGCTCTACATGAAAAAGTTGGGTATTGTCGATATGAACAACTTTGTAGTTCGAGCCATGATCATCCGATTCCATCTCAAGGGCCGAAACTATGTTTGAAGCAATAAGACCATAGCATTCGGAGTACTATTCTGCCAATTAGGGCATCAATACATCCTCAAATGGGAAAATGTTCTACATGGGCCGGATTCGTCTCGTCGAACCGGTCAATTTTGATATTTGAAACGTCCAAATCCGAGTTCGTATGAAGAAGTTATTGCCAAAACAGTGCAGCATTGGAAAACCAGGTCGGACCGTCCGAGGTGGAAACCGGACCGTCCGAGCAAAGGTCGGACCGTCCGACTTGAGGACCCCGATTACAAAAAGATTTTGACCTCAGCTCGGACCGTCCGACCTATAAGCCGGACCGTCCGACCCTATGGTCCGGACCGTCCGGGATAAAGTCCGGACGTCCGAACCCCTGATCCGGGTCCGAATTTGATCGGGTTTTTGGCAGTTTTGACGCGAATCTGAGCCCTTTTCTTTCACGGAAAGTCCAACCCCCTCATAAATAGATGAGGTGACGGCCGATTGAAACAACACACAATCGAACAAACATATCTACACTTCCAAACCCTAATTTTATCTCTCTCCCTTGTATCTTTCTTCTCGTTCTTCGTTCGTTCTTGTTATTGCAGGGCAACGATCCACGAGGCCCTAGGGCGATCAGGTCGACCTAGGGCAGCCCATAGCCGCCGTGCTCCCTGACGGGGTCCCTCCCGGGAGTTTGGGGTTTCGGGCCTACAAAAGCGCCCGCCGGATTGCTTGCGTACCGCGCTTCCGGTCGGCTCTCCTTCGACGTGAGTTGCGGTGTATCACCCCCGGCGTCGAGGGTACATGTGACGTGTTCGTGTGTCAACACACTTTTTGGCGACTCCGCTGGGGACGAAAGCTTTGAACGGTCTCCGGCCCGTTCTTGCTACGAAAAGATCGTCATCAAGGATTTGCTATCTACGAAGGTAATATGAATATTCAATCCCCTCATGTAGATGCAAATAGCTCATATGGTGTTACTAGATCGTTCAATGAGTATACTCTATCGGCCAACCCTAGTTTTGTCAATTATGCATCTAATTATGTGCAAGGGTCGATTCAAAGTAATTTACATGCTTCAACTTCTTATGATACTAGTAACATGCACCATATGTATTCCAATTCTCATGCATCGGCAACCCCAGAAATCCATATGCCGATGAACAACATGATGAGCTCGGTTGATAGAGTTGAAACAACCCATGTAGGAACTTTTGATAACATACAACAAAGTGTTTCACCTTTTTATTCATCGGCACCTAACTTGCAATATGTTAATCCAAATATGCTGATGGATAGGGGAATTGGCCATGCTAGCACTAGTTATTCGGCCAATTACCATCAACCATCATATGCTACAACTCATGCTACTAATCTGTCAGTGCCATATGCAATTGTTGATACTCATAATTCGGCTCCACACCTTCATGGTTATAGCCAAATAAGTGATCAATCTAAAGGAGCATACTTACCTTCATCTAAAGTTGTTGCTGAGGTAGCTGCATTAGAAAGGAAGAAAGCCCAAAATGACAGGATTAGTGATATTTGTATGGAATTATATCTTAGTGGTTTGCCTCCTGACTATAATGCAATAAAAGCTAGAGTTTTGCAATAAGATGAATCATTCCCAATTGATAGGTTATGCCCGGAAGAATATAGTTCCAGACCAATGCATATGTCTTCTCCTATTGCTCCAGCATACTATATACCCTCTATACAATTGCAAAGTTTCGGCAACACTCAAGTTCCAATGCCGAAAGAGTCTGAAAGTATTGGAGGGCAATCTTACCCGGAGTGGGCTGAGATTGAGAAAAATCTTAAAGCTAGTGGCATTGGGGCGCAATCTTGTCCAGGGTGGGCTGAGCTTGAGAAGAAGCTTAAAGCTAAATCAGCTGCTCACCGTTTGGAGAAAATAGAAAAAGAATTGGCTCAAAGAAAAGAAGTCTTCCCAATTGATGAAAAAAGTGATGGCTCGAAGATTGAAAGTTCTTCGGCTGGGATAGCCGAATCAACTAGTGCGTGTTCCGAATCCATCAAATCCAAAGAGGCAAGTACCATTGAGAAAGGGCATGGCGAGCACATAACAACGGTTCTTGATTTTTCTGAAGCTAAGGGAACCTATTTCCTTCCCTTTGAGTTTCGTGCCACAGAAATTGATGAGCATCAAGAACAAAGTGATATGGCCGAACAAAGTTTGGTTAATGATGAACATCAAGAACACAAGCGTGCATCTGAGCAAAGTTCACCTGACAATCATTCAAGTGATGAAGCACAGAACAAAGAAAAATATGAGGACAAGACGTTGGAGAGTCATCCAAAACTGGAACAAGCTATTATTCAATTCACGCAACCATCATGCTCTCCCAACGCGTATGAAAAGGTATGTCTAGCAAGTAATTTATCTATTTTCAGATTTGGTCATAATTTTATTGTTGATGTAACTATTAGTAAAATTCTTATAACAAATCTTGAGAGACCAATGAAGAAGGATAATTTACTTGTTAGCAATACTATTAGAAAAAAGCATACCGGTCAACACATTGTGCCACTTAGAAAGATCGGTAGTGACTTATTATTACATCAAAAGCTTTTCCCATTGTTTCATTTAAAGTTTATATATACATGGGTAGCTTTTCTTATTTCATACTTGGCTTGCATTTGGTCTCAATTGATACATATATGTTATAATATTTTTGATTTCAGAAATATAAAGCCAATGTTTGAATTTTCCGAGAAAACCGATGGTAGTGTAATTTCTTATTCAAAGTCATCGGAGATGGGGTGCGAAACACAATGCATAGCTGAATGGGGTGATGCGAAATCTGAACCGTTTGTTTGCTTACTTCCAAAGCCATTCTCGCACCAAGATCGGCTAGAAAACAAAGTGATTACCTTCGATTCAAATATGTGTGACCAGATCTTTGATTTATTGCTGAAGAATGATTATATTAGAATTCTTGATCACCATGTTAGGCCATCAATCCAAGGACGAATGTATTGTAAGTTACATAATTCGTTCAAGCATAATTTTGAGGATTGCAATACGTTTCGTCAAATAGTTAAATCGGCCATTGATGGTGGACGATTGAAACTTGTTAAAACACCAAGGGATCATCATGCTATTCCTATTGGTCCTGATGGCAAAAAGTTTTTGCATCGGTTGCTTCAAGCCGATTCATTTAAGGAAAAGAAGGTAAAAACTGCAAGTGATGGGATCAAGCTTTCAAGGACACAAATTATTCCTAAGCGCAATAATGATATTCTTGAAGGAGAGAATTCTGTCAAAGTTACAATGAAGACGCCAAGCACAGGGGGGAAGCAAGCAAATCCAAAGATCGATGCAAGGAAAACCAAGGAGAGCAAAGGCCGAGATAAGCACAAGGGTGAGAAATCAAAGGTCACTTTCGCGCAACTATTGGAAAAATATCATAAGATAAGTGAGGATAAAATCTCTCATCGGCCAAGTAATTCAAAAACATCAAGATCACCCCCTAGGCGCAAATCTGACCGGTATTGGCAAAGTGATAATTTCAATACATCATACTCATATCCTTATTTTGAGCCGCCAGTACCAGCGTCATGGGTACCTCCCTATGCTTATATGAATCAATATCCATCACGGGACAGGTATAATTCTAGGGCACATTATCCATCTTATTTTGAACCATCTCATCAAGATTATGCAGCTCCAAGAAGGTCCACATTTGATGAACAATTGCATAACAAAGACCGTTTCAATCGAAAGGAATCGGCCCAGAGCTCAAGGAAGAAGAAAGAGGTGGTCAAACAAGTATATCGTGTCAAAAAGGATGGTCGGAAGTGTGCCACTTCAGATTTAATTTCAAATAATGAAGAGCCAATTAAAGCATTGAAATTGGCTAATAAAGGCAAAGGCGTGGAGCAAGAAAATGTTCAGAATCAAGATGTCAAATCTGAACAAAAGGAGCTGAGAGTGCACAAGATCAAAAGTGAATTGCCACTGCTTGAAAAAGAATCACAATCGAGATGTTCACTCGGTTTATCATATTGGCAGAAGAAGAAATTGCAAAAACTTAGTGCACGAGAACTTGAAAAGAAGAATATGGCATGGGTCCCCAAGAAGAACAGTCAAACCAAAAATGATGTGCAAGCTTCTATTTTAGAGAATACAACCAAAGTGAAGAAGGAGAAATCATCTCATAAAAGATTAAGCTGAAGGTTTCCATCATCCAACCGGAATCTTTGATTAGCACATAATTCATATTCTTCAAACATGTCATTGATGCCTTTATCATGGAATTCATCCTCAGGTATGATTGGTTACCCTCCATGGACTTATTTTGATCCATGGATGCAATACAATTTCTTACATCATGATAGGGGATTAGCAAGTCACTATGAATTTTATTAGTTTCATTCTTGTTGCTAATTCAAGGGGCCGAAATATTTGATTTGTTATTTCATTTGTTTTTTTGGGCTATATATGCTTTGGTGGATGAATTCTACATGTCGTTTATACTAATGGCCGATATTTCTTCTATCGTCCTAAGAATACATCTAAACATGGCCGGTGTGGTTTTCTAAACATCGTCCTTAGTTTTGTTGGAGATTGAGACAAGGTGTACATTCGCTAAAAATATGTTGCATGGACCAATTCATAAGTTGCAGAATTGGTGAGTGGGATTATGCTTTGGCTAGATATGATATAGCTAAAATCTATGAGAAGCCAAATCATCGTTGTTTTTATTATTGAGTATAATATTTTTATGAACCTTGTCTCATTATTGCCATGGAGATTATATTTTGGTGGTTTAGTTGGTAGCAACAGCCAAGGTTTTGGTATTGTTTTTATATCTCCTCATGGTGCTGTTTTCAAGCCTCATGTCGCATAAATGTTGTTGCATGAACAATGAAAGATGAATATGTTATTATTCGGTTCAGAACTTTTTCTTGATATAGGTGCTACACATATTGAGGCTTTTGGTGATTCGTTATTAGTTGTCCAGCAAGTATATATGGATTTCATATATTTTGACGAATCACTTCGTATTTATCTTGATAAGTGTCTAGATATAATTTCTTTATCCGATTACTTTATTGTTTCTCATATATTTAGACATGACATTGAAGAGAAAAATGAGTTGGTACAGCAAGCATCCGGCTATTATGTTAATCATGGTGTATTTCTCAAGAGCCGATGCCGAGTTTTCCAACATGGGGAAGGCCGAATCGGAGCTTACCGTTTTCGGCCACTAATGGAAATTTATATGCAGGCGAAGGCAACATTGCGAGAAGTTCACTATTTTTTATTTACAAGATTCTTGCAAGAGGGTGGACAATATGATTAAGTGGATATCTTTGAGATGGATCTAGATATATGGGAATTATTGACGAATTTCTTATGGTGTTATTCTCAAGTTCAGAAGGTTGCACCCAAGTCTGCATAAAAGGGATCAAACAAGCAATGGATGATACATGATTAATCGTGCTAACAAATAGCCGATATATGATTATCGTCTCAAGGATAAGCATGGCCGATATACAATTATTTCTCTTAGAAAACACATGGCCGATGGAGTGTTGACATCGTCCTTAGAACAAGCCTGGGCAAGATATTTTTCGGCACACAAGTTTTGCCGAAAAACAGGGGGGCATGTGTTGGCACCAGTTTTTGGCACGGCAATGAACCTATATAAGATGACCTCAAATGAAGAAGTGCTCTACATGAAAAAGTTGGGTATTGTCGATATGAACAACTTTGTAGTTCGAGCCATGATCATCCGATTCCATCTCAAGGGCCGAAACTATGTTTGAAGCATTAAGACCCTGGCATTCGGATTACTATTCTTCCAATTAGGGCATCAAGACATCCTCAAATGGGAAAATGTTCTACAAAGGCCGGCTTTGTCTCGTCGAACCGGTCGATTTTGATATTTGAAACGTCCAAATCCGAGTTCGTATGAAGAAGTTATTGCCAAAACAGTGCAGCACTGGAAAACCAGGTTGGACCGTCCGAGGTGGAAACCGGACCGTCCGAGCTAAGGTCGGACCGTCCGACTTTGAAGTCGGACCGTCCGACTTGAGGACCTCGATTACAGAAGGATTTTGACCTCAGCTCGGACCGTCCGACCTATGAGCCGGACCGTCCGGGATAAAGTCCGGACGTCCGAACCCCCGATCCGGGTCCGAATTTGATCGGGTTTTTGGCAGTTTTGACGCGAATCTGAGCCCTTTTCTTGCACGGAAAGTCCAACCCCCTCATAAATAGATGAGGTGACGTCCAATTGAAACAACACACAATCGAACAAACATATCTACACTTCCAAACCCTAATTTTATCTCTCTCCCTTGTATCTTTCTTCTCGTTCTTCGTTCGTTCTTGTTATTGCAGGGCAACGATCCACGAGGCCCTAGGGGCGATCAGGTCGACCTAGGGCAGCCCATAGCCTCCGTGCTCCCTGACGGGGTCCCTCCCGGGAGTGTGGGGTTTCGGGCCTACAAAAGCGCCCGTCGGATTGCTTGCGTACCGCGCTTCCGGTCGGGTCTCCTTCGACGTGAGTTGCGGTGTATCACCCCCGGCGTCGAGGGTACACGTGACGTGTTCGTTTTCATCACTGAGACTGTCACACTAGCCGTCGCCGGCCGTCCTATCACCTAGCCGCCCCTATAAGTAGCTCCTCGAGCTGCGAACCCTAGCCCTCCTCTCTTTCCTCCCAGCCGCCGCCATCTCCCTCTCCTCCCATGCTTCTTCTCCCTTTATTTTCTTCGCTAGCCACCATGGAAAGGGAGATCAAGATCTGAATTTTTCTTGGTGTGCGAGCTCCGATCGTCATCCCAGAGGACGTAGGCGTCGTCCCAGACCTCCCCATCGTCTCCTTCCCCGAGCCGGAGATCATCATCAAGCCCAAGAAGGATGAAGTTGCCATCCCCGCTGTGAACCCCGTCCTCCCGTTTTCCCTCTCTCTCGTGACGTGTAGCTCCTTGTACCCTTCAACCCCCACCGTGTTGTTTCTCCGTGGCCGTGTCTCGATCATGGTCGCCGTACCCGTGCGCGCGTGCGGGCAGTGTGTGGTGCGCCCAAGCCGCAAGGCCGTGGCCAGCAAGGCACGTCCAGTGTCCTTCCATCGTTGATCTCTGCTACATCCCGTAGTCTTCAATTTCAAGCATGCCTTTTTTCTTCAGTTTCTTCAGATGCAAGCACTGACGATTTCTTCAGTTTAGGTGTCGGACTTAAGTTGTACCATAGGTCAGTGGGCGCGCCCTTGGGGTTCAAACCGTGAGGTCCAAGGATCAAATCCTTGGCTGCGCAAGGCGCCTCTTTTTAATTTGTTTTGCCGCGCGCAACCTCTGTTCTTCAGTGCAGTTTTGTTCAGTTTTAGTTAGCGCCGCGAGCTCCTTTTATTTCCTTGTGCAGTTCTTCTAGCGTGACTAGGAGCAGTGGCGTATTGGTCTGGGAAATTGTTTGCCTCCAGTAGATCCTGGGTTCGAGTTCCACTGGGAGGAAAGTGCCCCCTATTTATTTCTTTTTGCAGCGCAACAACAGTAGGCTCGGCCCAGCTCCTAGTTTCGCCCGTGGGCGCTCAATAGAGTTGATCCACGAGGGTTTGGGCCACATTTGGCCGAAGCCAGCCCAATGGAGTTTTTTTTCCTTCATTTGTTTTTCCGTTTAGCCTTATTTCTGCTCCCTTTTTGCATTGCTTGTATTATGTTGTCACAACCCTAGTTTGGTATGTGCTTTTTATTTCTATAAATAAGGTCATGTTTAAATTTCCTTCTTTAATAATTGGGGATTTGGAAATGCCTAAAAAAGAATTTAAATAAATGGCCAAACAAAATCCTTTTTAGAAAAATCTTCTGAACTTTTTAAAAATCTCTATAAATGGGCATGATCACATTTCATATGTTGTGGGTCCAACCTCATGCTCATGGAAGTTTGAAAAATTCAAACAGAAGCTTGTAAATTAAATTTTGTTCATATTTGAATTGGATTCAAATAATTTGAACTCCAAAAATCCTAAAAATCTGGGTGTGACTTTATATCAATCACATATAGCCCCAATAAAAATATCAGGGTTTTATAAAATATTTTGTCATAAAAAAAAACAAAAGAAAAGAAACAGAAAACAAATAAAATAAAAAGGGAAAGCAACTCACCTAACTCACCTTATGGCCCACCTAGCCTGGCCCAGCCCAGCCCGAGCTTGTCGTCTTCCCTAAGAAGCTCGCTGTCGAGCATGCCGGGGGCGACGACCTCCACCTCGACGCCTCTCAACGCGCCACGGAGACACCCTCGACACCGTGGACCATTTTCCCCTTCCCCCTGGTCGTGTTCCTCTTCTCCTCCTCACCGATTTGGCGCACACCGAGACCTCGTCGGAGCACGCCGCCATGGAAACCCGTGGCCACTACGCGCCATAGCCCCTACGGCTGTGTCCTTCTTCCTCAACACCATTGTCTTCGTCGCCAGTCAACGGATCGGGAGCTGCCTTGACTCCAAGCCGCCGAATTCGCCACCCAACCACCGCCGGTCCCGTAGAGGTTCGCCGTCGATTTCGTCGCGGTGAATCCCTCCCTCCTTCCAGAGTCTGCACCACCGAGATCCCCGCGTTCTGGTGAGAAAAATCCCTCCTTTCCCGCCTCCTATCCCTGCCTCCTCCACGACCGTCATGGGAGCCGTGGCTCCTCGCCGCTGGTGTGCTCGTCGTCGAGCACACGAGCCACCCTCGTCGTCCTCGCCACGTCCAGTAGACGTGCGACGCACCCAGGAACCTAACGCAACACTCCCCGCTCAATTTGGTCGCCGGGAACCTACTCCGACGAGCCCACCGCCGCGCGCTGCTGTCCTCGGCGACGTACTCCGGCCGAGCCGGATTAATTAGGCCTAATCCATCACTAACACCCTGGTTAGTTGGCCCTAAGCCACTGACAGGTGGGACCGAGCCCCCCTTAATCCCCTGTTAATTAAACTTAAAGAGAGAATTATCCCAGTCCCACTGACAAGGTGACCCCACATGCCAGCCCCCCTGACGTCACCCTTGCGTCATGGTACCGCCAGCCTCACGCAATAATTCATTTATCTATTTAACAGAAAATCCAAAAAATGATTAAATCTTTGAAATTCAATAACTTTTAAACCACAACTCCAAATTAAATAAGTAATATATTAAAAATTATCAGAAAATGCAAGGATTCCAAATATCATACTTTCATAGATGTAAAACACATCTATGGTGGGGAACCAGTTGCATTTAGCTATATGGCCTATTTGGAATATTTCAAAATAAATGTTTAAATCATCTTAACTTGCACCATTGCTATGAAATCCACCTCACATTTACTTCAAGAGCAAAGCCACACATTTGTTTATCTTCATGCCATGACATATTGGTTGTGCTTTTCAATTCATTGAATGTGCATTACTTTCAGTGCTTCGGTGATTGCTTCTTCTCGGTAGGAGTTGATCTCGGAGACGAGTTCAACCTCACGTCAGAAGAGTGACACCTCGTAATCGTCAACAAGGCAAGCAAACCCCATTGATCATGTATATATAAACCCATTTCCCTCTTGTTCTCTTATGCATGATTAGGTGATTCACATGTTACCGTTCTATCGCTAGTTGAACCCATCCTTTGCATGACCTATCATTGCTGCCACAGTATTAAGCAAACCTCAACCTAGCAGATCGAGGATAGTTTGTGTTCATCATGTGGCCCTTCATCCATGTTATGATATGCTATGCTTAGAGTGATTGAAATGAAGATGATCCATCAGGGTGATGTATCGGGATGGTAGTGAACAATGCAACATGATGGTAATGTGTTGGTGAAGTCACCCTAAAAAAAGGTGAACAATGAGAGGCTGTGTAGGAGTGCACAGTGGGTTGTCTCATTTACACTTCCCTAGGCCCCGAGTTCTCGTGTTGTGATCCAAGACAAGAGTACTTCCACATGTAGGGCTATGGACCCCGTTTGTCCTACTAACTCACCCCAACTATGGTCCAGGATTCACTTGGGTTATTGCTTCTTCAATTTGATTTTGTGCCGGAGTGGGAGGAGATGCACGGTTACTTTGTAGCACGGTTTAGATGAGCGCAGTACCATCCGTCGAGGTTGCCTTGTCGGACCGTCCATACATCGTTTGAGTCCTGAATGGAAACCACCACCGGATTTATGATTGGGGTACATACTTGATAGAGGCGAAGGTGTCCCGATGTTTCGATGAGATGGTGGAGATCGATTATGGTGGAGACGACTTTCACGATCCGACTACGAACGTGCGAAGACGTTGCGCCTTAGCGATCGCTAAACCAACTCCGAGAGGTTATTGATCCCGCGGATGCACGATCAACCTGACCACGAAGGTCTAATTCCTGCAAGCAATCGAAGAACAAGCAAGAACTAAGAATTGCAATCTGGATATTGCGAATATAAGATGAATGATTACGAAAGTTGGGGTTCCAATGAGGTCTTGGCCTGGTCGGATGACACAAACGAAGAGCTCGAAGTTGCGGCTATGGCTAACTTAAATCTAATTAAAACCCAAGTCTAAACGACGCCCTAAGGGCTGTATATATGGGGGAACAGAGGGGACTTTCGTGGCCCCTTGGAGGAGGGGTCCGAAAACAACCCTAACTCGGTTTCCCCACACATACGGACTCTTAAAAATTGCCTATTAAGTGTATTTCGAAATTACATGGGCCTGGCCCAATAATAAGGTGACGCAGCACCTATAATAACCCTTGGACGAAAATATTAATGTGGCGTCTTGTGTCTTTCGTCCAAGTCTTCATGCACGCCTTATGGTGGCCTCAAAGTGCGAAAATCACCACTGGAAGCTCCATTGTCCTTTCCCGCGCGCACACCTCCTTCTCCATGCTTGATCCCGCTCCAATGACCATCCTTCTTATCCATGCTAGGTCCTTCATTCATAAGACAAACAAAAGTATCTAATTTAGGCAGCATCATATGTTCCTGAACTTTAGAAGGATTCGCAAGAAACGAAAGTACCTGATAATTTAGTTGACGTGCGCGTGCTCTAGTAACTGGTCCAGTATGTGTAGTTGGTGAAGATGTGGGTGTAACATTAGTAGAGATGTCCTCATCATCCTCCCCTTCTTGAATTGAAGTCGTCCTCGACGGAAGCTCATCATCTTCTCCCAAATAAGGTTTCAAATCTGCAATGTTAAATGTGGGACTAACCCCAAAATCTTCAGGTAGCTCAAGTTTATATGCATTATCATTAATTTTCTGTAAAACCTTAAAGGGACCATCAGCTCGTGGCATTAACTTAGACTTGCGCAAATCAGGAAACCTATCTTTACGTAGATGTAACCAAACAAGATCTCCTGGGTCAAACACAACATGCTTTCTACCCTTATCACCAGCAAGCTTGTATCTAGCATTCATTTTCTCAATGTTTTCTTTAGTTAACTCATGCATTTTTAATATCAATTCAGCATGTTGCTTAGCATCAAAATTAACCTTCTCCGAAGATGGAAGAGGCAGCAAATCAATAGGTGCACGAGGTAGAAAACCATAAACAATCTCAAAAGGGCACATTTTAGTGGTAGAATGAAATGAACGATTATAAGCAAATTCAATATGAGGTAAACATTCTTCTCACATTTTCAAGTTACTCTTTAAAACAGCCCTAAGCATAGTAGACAAAGTCATATTGACTACTTCAGTTTGTCCATCAGTTTGGGGATGACAAGTAGTACTAAAAAGTAGTTTAGTCCCCAACTTAGCCCATAAGCATCTCCAAAAATGGCTAAGAAACTTAGTATCACGATCCGAGACAATAGTATTGGGCACACCATGTAAGCGAATAATCTCACGAAAGAATAAATCAGCAACATTAGCAGCATCATCGCTTTTATGACATGGTATAAAATGTGCCATCTTAGAAAATCTATCCACGACAACAAATATGCTATCCCTCCCCTTCTTTGTTCGAGGCAAGCCTAAAACAAAGTCCATGGATATGTCCTCCCACGGAACACTAGGTACAGGTAAAGGCATGTATAAACCATGAGGATTGAGTCGTGACTTAGCTTTTTGACATGTAGTGTAGCGAGCAACAAAACGCTCAACATCCCGTCTCATCTTTGGCCAAAAGAAATGTGTAGCAAGTACGTCCTCCGTCTTTTTCACGCCAAAGTGTCCCATTAATCCTCCTCCATCGCCTCCTGCAACAACAAAAGACGAATAGAGCTAGCTGGAATGCATAGCTTGTTAGAACGGAACACAAAACCATCATTAAGCACAAACTTGTTCCATGTTCTACCCTCTCTACAATTCTGCAATACATCTTTAAATTCCGCATCATGTACATATTGATCTTTGAGTGTCTCTAAACCGAATATCTTGAAGTCAAGTTGTGAAAGCATAGTATAACGACGAGACAAAGCATCAGCAATAATATTATCTTTCCCCTTCTTGTGTTTAATGACATAAGGGAAAGTCTCAATAAATTCAACCCACTTAGCATGTCTACGATTAAGTTTTGCTTGGCTTCTTATGTGTTTCAAAGATTCATGATCAGAATGTATAACAAATTCTTTGGGCCATAAATAATGTTGCCAAGTTTCTAATGTCCGAACAAGAGCATATAATTCCTTATCATAAGTAGAATAGTTCAGACTAGGCCCACTCAATTTTTCAGAAAAGTATGCAACAGGTTTAGCATCTTGTAATAACACACCTCCCAAACCAATCCCGCTAGCATCGCATTCAAGCTCAAAAGTCTTATTAAAATCAGGAAGTTGGAGCAAAGGAGCATGTGTTAACTTATCTTTCAATACCGTGAAGGCTTCTTCCTGTACGGTACCCCAAGTAAAAGGCACATCCTTGTGTGTAAGCTCATTGAGAGGTGCAGCAATGGTGCTGAAATCTCTCACAAAACGCCTATATTATCCAGCGAGGCCAAGAAAACTTCTCACTTGTGTGACCGTTTTGGGCTGCGGCCAACTCTCAATCGCCTCGATCTTGGCTTTATCAACTTCAATTCCCTGCGGAGTAACAACATAGCCAAGAAACAATACTCGGTCGGTGCAAAAGGTGCACTTCCCAAGGTTACGAAACAAACGTGCATTACGTAGAGCAATAAAAACAACACGTAAATGATCCAAATGTTCCTCCAAAGATTTGCTATAAATCAGTATATCATCAAAATAGACTACCACAAATCGTCCAATGAAAGCACGTAAAACCTCGTTCATTAATCTCATGAAAGTGCTAGGTGCATTAGTTAACCCAAAAGGCATGACTAACCACTCATATAATCCAAACTTAGTTTTAAATGCCGTTTTCCATTCATCCCCTAATTTCATGCGAATTTGATGGTATCCACTACGCAAATCAACTTTGGAAAACATGGTAGAGCCACTTAATTCATCAAGCATATCATCTAACCTAGGAATAGGATGACGATAACGAATAGTAATATTATTAATGGCTCGACAATCAACACACATACACCAAGTTCCATCCTTTTTAGGCACTAATATAACAGGAACAGCACAAGGACTAAGGGATTCACGTATGTAACCTTTGTCGAGTAGCTCTTGTACTTGACGCTGAATCTCCTTCGTCTCCTCCGGATTGGTACGGTATGGCGCACGGTTGGGCAGCGAAGCACCGGGAATTAAGTCAATCTGATGCTCAATCCCTCGAATAGGTGGTAATCCCGGTGGTACGTCTTGTGGAAAGACGTCAATAAACTCCTGCAAAAGGTCAGTGACAACAGGAGGCAAAGAAGGAGGCAATTCCTCAAATGAAAACAAAGCTTCTTTGCACACAACAGCATAGCACACATATTGACTAACATCCAAATCCGAAATATCAACCTTAGTAGCAAGCAAAGTTGGACTAGTCAATTTAATTTCATTAGAAACAGCAGAAGAAGATTTGCTATTAGTCTTATGTTGTTGCTCAAATTCTTTAGCTGCTATCTCATTTTCACTCTTATTTTTCTCCTGTTTAGCTTTACTAGCTCTAGCAAGATCATCTTTCACAATTTGTTCAGGAGACATAGGAAGTAAAGCAATAGTTTTATCCTGATGAACCAGAGTAAACTGATTTGTCCTACCATGGTGTACAACATTCCTATCAAATTTCCATGGTCTACCAAGTAAAAGAGAGCATGCTTGCATGGGTACCAAATCACAATCAACATAATCAGCATATGCAGCAATGCTAAAGTGCACACGAACAGAACGCGTTACCTTAATCTTACCACTATTGTTAAACCACTGAATATAGTACGGATGGGGGTGTGGTCTTGTGGTGAGAGATAGCTTCTCCACCAACTCCATGCTCGCCAAGTTGTTGCAACTCCCTCCGTCAATGATGATGCGAACCGAACGTTCTTTCACCACTCCCTTTGTGTGGAACAAATTATGCCTCTGGTTTTGCTCGGCCTTCGATACCTGCACACTTAACACACGTTGAGCAACCAAACTAGCATATTGATCTGCATCATCAGGAGCCATATACTCTATATCATGAGCATCATCATGGGCACCCTGTTCCTCGTGAGCAATGAGAACTAAAGTCTCCTCATCATAGTCGCTCGCTGACTCATACCCACCATCCGCCGTAATAATCATCACACGCTTGGAGGGACAGTCTTTTGCGAAGTGACCTCCACCTTGGCACCTGCGACATTTAATATCACTATCTCGTGTTTGCCCTGTGGAAGCCATGGATGAAGAAGAACTCGCTGCTGGACCACTCTGTGCACCCTTGAATGGTGGCGCTGGCTGTTTTGGTGGCTCCCTGTAAGAATGAGCGGTTGAAGTAGATGGTGGTGCAGCAGGACGTGTGGATGTAGAAGGTCCACGCGATGTCCATGATGTATTTCGTCCTGCAGAAAAGTTAGGTCTTGTAGCGGCCTGTCGATCCTGCACTTCACGTTCAGCTTTACAAGCAAGATGAAACAAACGAGTAATAGTAGCATAGTCCTTGTATTCTAGAATAGTTTGTATCTCCTTGTTTAAGCCACCTATAAAACGTGCAAACATAGCTTCATTATCCTCTACTAGGCCACATCTAATCAATCCAGTTTGTAATTCTTGATAATATTCCTCTACAGAATTTTTTCCTTGTCTCAAACGCTGTAATTTTTGTAGCAATTCACGTTGATAATAAGGAGGAACCCAACGAGTACGCATAGCATCTTTTAAAGCAGCCCAAGTAGCTTGAATATTATTAGCATGCAATCTACAATGTTCAGACCACCAAATAGATGCAAAACCCGTGAATTCACAAACAGCAGCAGTAACACGTCTATTCTCAGGATATTGTAAACATGTAAAGCGTTGTTCAGTTTCTAACTCCCAAGTAAGATAAGCATCAGGAATATATCTACCCTCAAACGGCTTAAGATTCAATTTAAGTTTAGGCACATGTTCATCATCGCGTACCTGAGGGGGTGGTTGGTGTCGACCGTGGCGAATGTTGGGACGTGGACGTCCAGTTGGCTGTTCATAGGCCGCTTCTTGTTCCACCTCCTCCTCGTAATCACCCTCGTATTTGTCGTCCTGGCCGACGTCAGAGGCAGCAGCAGCAGCAGCAGGAGCACCAGCAGCTTGTCCGCCCGGAAACAGAATACGTCGTGCACGTCGTGGTGGCGGTGGCTGTGCTGGAGCGGCCGCAGGCTGTATAGGTAGGCGTGCAAGCAACTCAGTAAACTTGGCATCGAGCTTGGTGTCGATCATCTTCTCCACACCATCAATCGCCTCTGTAAATCTGTTCTCGATGTCATTCACCTGTTCAGACATCATTTGTGCAAATTTATCATGTAATGCTTTGTTTGTCATATTCTCCCAATCAGGTGCATCCTGCGCCACTTCATCATGGGATCCTGGCATGGTTAGCAGAAATAGAAAACACACAGAAATATGATCCTACTTCTACTAATGGGATGTGGGGTGGTGGAAAGCACAAATCCGTCAAGCTTTTCTTTAGTTCTTGCCGATTCTTACCTAGCAGCAGGTGGTGATGTACAACCAACGGGTCAAAACTCTCAGAGATGTGGTAGAGCGATGGCCAGGAGGTGTCAAAACGCACGATGTAGAATATATGTGGAGCTGTAGGAAGGCTGACAAGTATGGTAGCAAAAGCTCAACAGTAATCAAAACAGAGATGCAAAGCTGAATAAACACTCAACGTCGGTACTGTGCTGATCCTAGGCTAGACCGTACTAGAGACGCGAGCCTAAAACACCAACGAAAGCACGGCGCGGCACGTAATCAACTGAGAAGCACACTCTGAATATTTTTTCTCTTTTTTTTCGCTCTTTTTTTTGCTTTTTTTTGCGATGCGGGACTGCGGTGGCTGAAAAAGTGCAAAAAAATAACTATGGTGGCGAACGTCTCAAAATGAGTTTCTGGACGTAAGGAACGTATGGGCACGAAATTTTTTTACCCCCGAAATTTTTGGCCTAAAAACTGCTCTGGAAAGCGTGCCAGACTTCTACGTACGACAAAAGATCGGTGAAATCCGACTCTAATCAACTCAAAACTAATCTGGCTACGGAGAGATCACAAACCGAACAGGTGATGGAACTCAACTCGGATTGGTAGGTCGTGGTGCTGTATATGGACTCGACTTGGCGGAACGTGGTGGTGTATCTGGACTCGGATTGGCGGAAACGTGGCGGTGTACTAATGTGCGGCGGCGGTGTGACAAACTGTGATCAGAACTCGAAACTCTAAGGGAACTAGACGCTAAGATCAGCAACTCGACACAACGATGCAACCGCAAATTCAACAAAGCAAACTATGTAAGGAAGACTGGACAAAGGCTCGGACTGTTTAGGGACGTGATGATCTAACCCTAATTTTTTTTGGGATTTTTCGTGGACTGTAGGTATGAAGAACAGAAGTAATCTAGAGTACGAAAACTGGTAAATCTCACCGATCAACCTGGAAATCTGATACCACTTGATAGAGGCGAAGGTGTCCCGATGTTTCGATGAGATGGTGGAGATCGATTATGGTGGAGACGACTTTCACGATCCGACTACGAACGTGCGAAGACGTTGCGCCTTAGCGATCGCTAAACCAACTCTGAGAGGTTATTGATCCCGCGGATGCACGATCAACCTGACCACGAAGGTCTAATTCTTGCAAGCAATCGGAGAACAAGCAAGAACTAAGAATTGCAATCTGGATATTGCGAATATAAGATGAATGATTACGAAAGTTGGGGTTCCAATGAGGTCTTGGCCTGGTCGGATGACACAAACGAAGAGCTCGAAGTTGCGGCTATGGCTAACTTAAATCTAATTAAAACCCAAGTCTAAACGACGCCCTAAGGGCTGTATATATGGGGGAACAGAGGGGAATTTCGTGGCCCCTTGGAGGAGGGGTCCGAAAACAACCCTAACTCGGTTTCCCCACACATACGGACTCTTAAAAATTGCCTATTAAGTGTATTTCGAAATTACATGGGCCTGGCCCAATAATAAGGTGACGCAGCACCTATAATAACCCTTGGACGAAAATATTAATGTGGCGTCTTGTGTCTTTCGTCCAAGTCTTCATGCACGCCTTATGGTGGCCTCAAAGTGCGAAAATCACCACTGGAAGCTCCATTGTCCTTTCCCGCGCGCACACCTCCTTCTCCATGCTTGATCCCGCTCCAATGACCATCCTTCTTATCCATGCTAGGTCCTTCATTCATAAGACAAACAAAAGTATCTAATTTAGGCAGCATCATATGTTCCTGAACTTTAGAAGGATTCGCAAGAAACGAAAGTACCTAATAATTTAGTTGACGTGCGCGTGCTCTGTAACTGGTCCAGTATGTGTAGTTGGTGAAGATGTGGGTGTAACATTAGTAGAGATGTCCTCATCAATACTCAAATAGGCGATCCCCTGGACTAGAGTTGGAGCCGTCAGGTAAGTGCCTTGGTTTTTATTATCGTCCGACATCCGCTTGAAGGATGACGAGTCACGGGCGGTAAGTGATGACATGTGTGGGAATCGTACACCCCTACAGGGTAATGATCTATTCGAATAGCCGTGTCCGCGGTTATGGACTACTTGGAGACCTTTACTTGATTATTAGACAACTTAAATGGATACTCTAAAACTGCCAAGATAAGTGTGAGTGTTTTGGGTTGCTTCCTCGTGGGGAAGTTGAGGAAAAATCCATGGTGGTGTATTGATGTGGTGATCAAGATTAGATGGACTCGTGTGCGCCTCTCATCTCAACTCTATATAGTCGTAGTACAGGATAGCCAAGTCAAAACTTTCTGCATTACAACCCCACTTGCCTTTACCTTGATACCTGAGTATGAGTAGTATAGTTCTGATGTAAGTCTTGCTGAGTACGACTTTGTACTCACGTTTGCTTAATTTATGTTTTAGAGACGAGACCTCTGACCCTGATGGTGGCCTCTAGCTCGAGCTCGATGTCGACTAAGTCGTATAGTTCCAGACCGCAGCCTGGTTCCTTTGGAGGGTCGTTGTATTTTCTTTCAGGCTTCTTAAGCCATTTGTTAACCTTGTCTTTACTAAGACATAATTTGCTTCCATTGTTGCTTGATGTAATGTTGGATCACAGTCATGTGATCTCTACTTGTAATATAACTATTATGCCTGCTCAGTTTGGCAGATGCATTAAAGTCTATGAGTTTGTAGAGTTCATGTTGTGTTACCTGCTGTTATACACTTGGCATGCATGCTGTGTGTATGTTTATATCGTGCATGTCATGTGTGGGGTTCGATAGCTTAGTTGTGCTCTCACCGGCGGTCCTTCTTACACCAAGTGGCACTGAGATGTGTGCAGCTTGGGGCATCACGATGCGATTGCTCGTGACTCCGTCACGTGGCACACTTCGTTGTACAATCGAGCCCGCCCGAGACCCCGACTAAGTGATCGGGCTGGAGTCTGTTTATGTAAGTGTTATAATTCAATCGATAATATGGTTGAGGCGACTTGTCTATGAGTATGGGATTTCACCACCCATAATCATTTAGACTTGTGAGAGGACGATGAGGACCCATCTGAGTTGATCATCTGGGCCTAGATGGGATTCCCCTCACGTTCGAGCTTTCCGAGAGTGTTTTGTACTTGTCCTTGTCTGCTTAGAGAAGTGGGTATGGCTCTCCGCTCTCTATATGATTGAGTTGTGACTGGAATTACATATGCAAATGCCGGGTCCCGACAGACTTGGTATCAGAGTAGGACTGTCTGTAGGACTATCAAACCTTAGTCGATGTCGATTCTAGCATTCTATAGTTATATAGTTACTTGGGTATATGGGAATAACGTAAGACTTCATGTTTATCCTTACCTCTTCGATCTGAGTTCTGAGTCACCCTCATCTTTTCTACGGGAAGATAGGACTAGGATCTTCCTTGTCCCTACTAGGACAGCTCGTTGATTGCTTCTCTGTAGTAATAGGAGTGTTGTTGTCCCCAGTGTCATCATTCTATCGAGTTTCTTGAGAAGGTTCTGATCATTCTTGTAGGTTGATTCATTTTTTCATCCCGGTACAGCCGTTATGCTGTCCAATTCATTCTAAGAATTCTTGTTGAGGAGCATTAGATTTCTAGAATCCGATTTTGATGCAATTTCAAGTCTTTCTTCCCACTTTAGATGTCTTTTAGGCAGAGTAACCACGTTAACCATTGTGTAGGGGTACTTTGTTACTCTGCATGTCTGTTGTAGTTGTTAGGGAGCCATGATCATCAATAGGAAAACCACTCTGTATTCCAGCTCCATATGTATATAGGTTTACTTGTGCAATAAACCTAGCCACCGTTCTCAGAAGGATCCCCAAATTCCATTCATTAGTAATCACTCCTCCATGAGGGATATTGTATGACTTCTTCTAGAAGTTGTTCCTTATGGATCCTTTGTGTCCCGAAGTCCGACCTTTACTTGATGACCATGTCGATGCTACTTTGAAGCATGATCATGGTATCTAGAACATCAAGGAGAACATTAGAAGTGGAGTGCTAAATGTCTCTCGGTCGATCATGCAGACAAGTTATGTTGGCAAGCATCTTGCAATACCAAGAAAACAAATCTGAGAAGTTGTTATCTTCCTTTGCATCTGCATTCCCAATATATATTCATCATGATTGTATGAAGTGTTACAAGATCTTCGGCATAGATTTGGTTAAGCCATATGAATGTGGAATGCTCAAGTTATAGAAATCATTCTCATCCACTAGGTTATATCCTTTGGTATGCAATGGGAATGTGCCTCTCATTTGCCGAATTTTCCCTATAACCATAGTTTCCATCCAAATTTGAGTGTGCCATTCTTTTGAATTCCTTCAACGATCATTTTTGTATGCCTCATTCTAGTGAAAGAAACTTCTATGATCACTGTATCAAAAGTTATTCTTTTTGCCCGACTTAGGAAATATTTCTTCGAGTCACCTCTCCTGAGATGTCTTGTTATGGTATCAAGGGCAACCTAAATCCTCGCTACTTCGAAAACTTGTTCACTATCTACTTAAGCGTGGAACTGTTGCCTACCAAATTGAAACTCCCCCTACCTCCTTCCATCATTTTGATGTGTGTCGTGTGTCCCACCTGAAGAGATGTTTCCATATCTCATTCCATGAACTGGTCATGAGGTTCTCGATCTTCTTGAAGATGCATCCTTGAAGATTTTCCCTCTTACCTTACGTCTTGAATCTCGGAACGAGATTCTTTTGAGTAGGGGCGAGTTGTCACAACCCTAGTTTGGTATGTGCTTTTTATTTCTAGAAATAAGGCATCATGTTTAAATGTCCTTCTTTAATAATTGGAAATTTGGAAAAGCCTCAAAAAGAATTTAAATAGATGGCCAGACAAAAATCTTTCTAGAAATATCTTTTGAACTTTTTAAAAATCTCTATAAATAGGCAAGATCACATTTCATATGTTGTGGGTCCAACCTCATGCTCATGGAATTTTCAAAAATTCAAACAGAAGCTTGGAAATTAAATTTTATTCATATTTGAATTGGATTCAAATAATTGGAACTCCAAAAATCCTGAAAATTTGGGTGTGACTTTATATCAGTCACATGCCCTTATAAAAAAGATCAGGTTTTATAAAAATGTTTTGTTATAAAAACAAAACAAAACAAAAGAAACAGAAAACAAATAAAAGAAAAAGGGAAAGCAACTCACCTAACTCACCTTATGGCCCACCTAGCCTGGCCCAGCCCAGCCCGAGCTTGTCGTCTTCCCCAAGCAGCTCGCTATCGAGCATGCCAGGGGCGACGACTGCCACCTCGACGCCGAGAAGACCGTAGGCCCCCCCGAGGCCTCTCAATGCACCACGGAGACACCCTCGACGCCGTGGACCATTTTCCCCTCCCCCCTGGTCGTCTTACACTTCTCCTCCTCACCGTTTTGGCGCACACCGAGACCTCGTCGGAGCACGCCGCCATGGAAACCCGCAGCCACTACGCGCCATAGCCCCTACGATTGTGTCCTTCTTCCTCAACACCATCGTCTTCGTTGTTAGGCAACGGATCGGGAGCTGCCTCGACTCCAAGCCGCCGAATTCGCCGCCCAGCCGCCGCCGGTCCCGTAGAGTGTCGATTTCGTCGCGGTGAAGCCCTCCCTGCCTCCAGAGTCTGCACCACTGAGATCCCCGCGTTCTGGTGAGAAAAACCCCTCCTTTCCCGCCTCCTATCCCTGCCTCGTCCACGGGCCTCCATGGGAGCCGTGGCTCCTCGCCGCCGGTGTGCTCGTCGTCGAGCACAAGAGCCGCCCGCGTCGTCCTCGCCACGTCCAGTAGACGTGCGACACCCCCAGGAACCTAACGCAGCACTCCCCGCTCAATTTGGTCGCCGGGAACCTACTCCGGCGAGCCCACCGCCGCGCGCTGCTGTCGCCGGCGGCGTACTCCGGCCGAGCCAGATTAATTAGGCCTAATCCCCCTCTAACCCCTTGGTTAGTTGGCCCTAAGCCACAGACAGGTGGGTCCCAACCCCCCTTAATCCCCTGTTAATTAAACTTAAACAGAGAATTATCCTAGTCCCACTGACAAGGTGACCCCACATGTCATCCCCCCTGACGTCACCCTTGCGTCATGATGACGCCAGCCCGACGCAATAATTCATTTATCTATTTGACAGAAAATCCACAAAATGATTAAATCTTTGAAATTCAATAACTTTTAAACCACAACTCCAAATTAAATAAATAATATAAGAAAAAATCAGAAAAATGCAAGGATTCCAAATATCATACTTTCATAGATGTAAAACACATCTATGGCGGGGAACCAGTAGAATTTAGCTATATGGCCTATTTGGAATATTTCAAAATAAATGTTTAAATGGTTTTAACTTGCACCATTGCTATGCAATCCACCTCACATTTATGTAAAGAGCAAATCCACACATTTGTTTATCTTCATGCCATGACATATGGGTTGTGCATTTCAATTCATTGAATGTGTATTACTTTCAGTGCTTCGGTGATTGCTTCTTCTTGGTAAGAGTTGATCTCGGAGACGAGTTCAACTTCACGTAAGAAGAGTGACACCTCGTGATCGTCAACAAGGCAAGAAAACCCCATTGATCATGTCTATATAAACCCATTTCCCTCTTGTTATCTTATGCATGATTAGGTGATTCACATGTTACCGTTCTATCGCTAGTTGAACACATCCTTTGCATGACCTATCGTTGCTGCCACAGTATTAAGCAAACCTCAACCTAGTAGATCAAGGATTGTTTGTGTTCATCATGTGGCCTTTCATCCATGTTATGATATGCTATGCTTAGAGTGATTCTAATGAAGATGATCCATCTGGGTGATGTATCGGGATGGTAGTGAACAATGAAACATGATGGTAATGTGTTGGTGAAGTCACCCTAAAAAAAGGTGAACAATGAGAGGCTGTGTAGGAGTGCATAGTTGGTTGTATCATTTACACTGCCCTAGGCCCCGAGTTCTCGTGTTGTGATCCAAGACAAGAGTACTTCCACATGCAGGGCTATGGACCCCATTTGGCCTACTAACTCACCCCGGCTATGGTCCAGGATTCGCATGGGTTATTGCTTCTTCGATTTTCTTTTGTGCCGGAGTGGGAGGAGATGCATGGTTACTTTGTAGCACGGTTTTAGACGAGCGCAGTACAATCCGGCGAGGTGGGCTTGTCGGACCGTCCATACATCGTTTGAGTCCTGAATGGAAAACCTGGCCGGATTTCTTACTGGGGTACATACTCAAATAGGCGGTCCCCTGGACTAGAGTTGGAGACGTGAGGTAAGTGCCTTGGTGTTTATCCTCGTCCGACATCCGCTTGAAGGATGGAGAGTCACGAGCGGTAAGTGATGACACGTGTGTGTAGCGTACACCCCTGCAGGGTAATGATCTGTCGAATAGCCGTGTCCGCGGTTATGGACTACTTGGAGACCTTTACTTGATTATTAGGCAACTTAAATGGATACTCTAAAACTTCCAAGATAAGTGTGACTGCTTTGGGTTGCTTCCTCGTGGGGATGTCGAGGAAGAATCCATGGTGGTGTATTGATGTGGTGATCAAGATTAGATGGACTCGTGTGCGCCTCTCATCTCAACTCTATGTAGTCATAGTACATGATAGCTAAGTCAAAGCTTTCTGCATTACAACCCCACTTGCCTTTACCTTGATACCTGAGCATGAGTAGTATAGTTCTGATGTAAGTCTTGCTGAGTACGACTTTGTACTCACGTTTGCTTA
This sequence comes from Bromus sterilis, assembly GCA_950022295.1. Taxonomy (NCBI): domain Eukaryota; kingdom Viridiplantae; phylum Streptophyta; class Magnoliopsida; order Poales; family Poaceae; genus Bromus; species Bromus sterilis. The sequence goes on along the minus strand of OX465595.1, from coordinate 241,745,465 downwards.
ATTTATGTTTTAGAGACGAGACCACTGACCCTGATGGTGGCCTCTACCTCGAGCTCGACGTCGACTAAGTCGTATAGTTCCAGACAGCAGCCTGGTTCCTTTGGAGGGTCGTTGTATTTTATTTTAGGCTTCTTAAGCCATTTGTTAACCTTGGCTTTACTAAGACATAATTTGCTTCCGTTGTTGCTTGATGTAATGTTGGATCACAGTCATGTGATCTCTGCTTGTAATACAACTACTATGTCTGCTCAGTTTAGCAGATGCTATAAAGTCTATGAGTTTGTAGAGTTCATGTTGTGTTACCTGTCGTTATACACTTGGCATGCATGCTGCGTGTATGTTTATATCATGCATGTCATGTGGGGGGGGGGGGGTTCGATAGCTTAGTTGTGCTCTCGCCGACGGTCTTTCTTACACCAAGTGGTCCTGAGATGTGTGCAGCTTGGGGCATCGCGATGCGATTGCTCGTGACTCCGTCACGTGGCACACTTCGTTGTACGATCGAGCCCGCCCGAGACCGCGACTAAGTGATCGGGCTGGAGTCTGTTTATGTAAGTGTTATGATTCAATCGATAATATGGTTGAGGCGACTTGTCTATGAGTATGGGATTTCACCACCCATAATCATTTAGACTTGTGAGCGGGTGATGAGGACCCATCTCAGTTGATCATCCGGTCCTGGATGGGAAGCCCCTCACGTTCGAGATTTCCGAGAGTGTCTTGTACTTGGCCTTGTCTGCTTAGACAAGTGGGTATGGCTCTCGGCTCTCCATATGATTGAGTTGTGACTGGAATTACATATGATAATTCCGGGTCCCGACATATGTGCATCTTTTCTCCAAATAAATCATGCCATACATGATTTTGGGGTAGGAAAATATGAGGAACACAATGGTGCTGTTCGTTTTGCAATATGGGCTTGCATAATTTTGGAGATGTGCACTTTTGCACATGAACCCTTGATGTGTTTCACGTGGTGCAATTCTTCATTTCATTTTCCGTGTTTCGAGCATCGCAGTTCTTCCGTTGACCGTAGATTGCAGGTAGCGTAGTCTTGCGCTTCAATTCATTGCTTGAAAATAGATTGCATTAGTTGCATCATAATATGCCATGCCATTTTCACATATGTTATGTTAAGGAACCACGTCTCGAGGTCTATCTTCGTGAGTGGGAAATTCTTGTTCATGTATTGTTTAAGCCTCCGCATGTGCAATGATCATGCATCGTAACAACTACTCCCTCTGATCCATAATAAGTGTCGCTTATTTTGTATTAGGCTAGTACAAACTTTGTACTAAATGAGCGACACTTATTATGGATCGGAGGGAGTACAACATAAGGAATCCCTCGGTTTTGTTAATCACCTACCTAATGCATATGAAGGTTGTCGGTAACATTGCACCCTTTCTTCCGGACGCTTCACTTAAACTTGCTCGTTCTTATGTTCATGCCATGATAATAAAATGACATGCATCATACTTGATCTGGCTTGCTTATTTATTTCTTGGTCGTGATTCCTCCGTAGTGATAGTTGTATCTCCGTTGATTGCTTTCCAATCTTTATTTATTTCTTGTGTGCTCCCGCGGATACTCTCGGAGATGTTGCGAGCTTGCGATCGATCACACCTTCGGAATCGTCTTCTCATCAGGTAAGAGGGATCATATATCATTCTTATAAATTTCAGCTCACCTGTGCCTAGGTATAGGATAGAACGATTGCTTGATCATACCACCTCATATTTATTCCTCTCAAATAAACCCAAACAACCATGTCCCCCACATCCCAGCAAACCATTGTTTGGCCATGTACCTTGCTTTCTTAACCACTGCTTAGTATGCATGCTTAGGATGCTACAACTTTTTCCCTGTTACTCCTTGGATTAGGTTATCACAATATTATATTTGTTGTGGATGATATGATTATTATAATGTTGACTATATTCGACGAAGGATGGAAGGTCTAGGCTATCCCGCCCCGATGCTTTGTTCCATTCGAGTCACCTAGGACCCAAGTTCCGGGTATTGTGTCTCTTGACAAGCATGCCTAACCATGTGTGAGATTCTATGAGGTCCCTCTTCTTACCTACCTAGCTTCAAACATTTCTAGTGGTGGCCCAAGCTGATTTACCATTTGCCAGCCCGTGTGTGTGACTGGTCCGCGGCCAGTAGATTTATAACAAACCGGGCCAGTGGGGAACATGGTTTTTCTTATTGGTCCAAGCTTGGGTGGCGAGGGCCCGACCCCATGTGAGGTGCCCCGGTAACCCAAACCCTGTTGAGACGGAAGAGGCCGATCCGAGAGCGCAGCAGCCTTTTGGATTGGATGTTGACTCCCTGGGGCCACCCGGATTTGTTCGTTGTTAGTTAGAGGGATTATGACGTCTGGACTATCGGAACAACTCTTCAATGAGTATCTTTAACGGGCCCGACTGAGAGAACCCTCGTATGTGCGGATCCTAGTAATGGGCAGTTGATACACCCATGCAGGGTTAATTCTTTTCGAGAAGCCGCGTCCACGGTTATGGACGACTTGAGACCTACTCCTTTTACATAGACAACATCAACTGACATAATCTTAATAACTTGATCAACGTGTGTGTGCCTTGACTCTTCTTCTTCGTCGGGACGCAAAGAGGAGGACAAGGATAGGATATGTGTTATGTTTGCGTAAGTAGCTGATAGCAAGACTTGTTGTAGGCGATTCCTCATCGAATGCTTGGCTTCTCATCTTACTCTCTAGATCGTTAGCCACTCCATAAATTCTAGTGCGGCAGCAACCTCACCACTTACCCCATCCTTACCGTAAACTACTAGTTATCCTAGAATGACGAGTGATGAAGTCCTTGCTAGGTCATTTGACCACTACAATTGGATGCTGAGTACTTCTGTACTCATGATACTACCCCCAAACTCTTTTCAGGGTTCTTGATCGACAACATGTATGGTGATCGAGGTTTCACGTGGAGACTCGACGACGACTCGTTAGGCGGTTCCTGGCGGAGATCCTAGACCCGTGTGGTTATGGGATCGGTGATTTTCTCTTTGCCACTAGGCATTTGATTGTAGTGTGTACTCAGACATATATCTTCCGCTGATGTATTGTATTTAAGGCAGTTGTATGCCGATTTTATGAGATGTTATATCTTTGTAGCTGTAATGTTGTGAAATCATGTTGAGATCCGAGGCATATGGCAGTGTCATATGTCGCGGTGGGACCGATATGTGCTTCGTCCTCGGATCTGGATGGAAACGTCTAGATCTGAAATAGTACCGCATATCGGGCCTTACAATTTCCATCACCCGAACCACATGTCCCTCACTTTCTCCTGCTAAAATAGACTTGAACTCTCTGTGCACTTACGTTGTAGCCCCTCCATCATCATCGAGTGAAGTCTTCCATTAGACTCCAACTCCACCTTCAACATGACTCCATGGTGGTTGTACGTACCACTCCTCTGCCCCGTAGATTTCCAACTCTCATGTATACATCGTCTTGAATAAACCCTGCGACATTGTCATATCAAACCGAACAAGCCCCTAAACTTGGACCACGTGTTGCCACACCCAGAAGTTGGCAACCATCAACATCACCCTCTTATGTTGTCGTTGTTGAAATCACTGTCGTGTTTTACTTCGTTCATCATCCATGTCGATCGGTCAGACTATTTAGTTCGATCCAATCAAAAATTACTCGACTGCAATCATGTGCCACCTTGCGTCGTGGCTGTCCTACTTACACGATCCTTGTGCGATGCACCTCGATTTCCGTTTGACTACTCTACTGAACAACATCATCACTGCCATGATGCTCTCATGTAACTAGCAAAGAACTTGAGAAATAGACCTTGGCAGTCTTCCATGCATGGTAGCAACTACTCCCTCCCTACCGAAATGTAGGTAGTTAGAGTACACCCGGTACAGAAGAAGTAGTGAAATCATCTTCTTTACAATCATATACGTTGCAGTAACTCTCTTGGAGATTTTTTCTCTCACGAACATATGTCTAACACAACACAACGTAGTAATATATTTTCCGCTTGCGCAAATTTTCTGCGAGACCACGCCTACACACCACCGCGTCCTAATGCTCGACACCTCATCCTAGCCCGCTAGTCCTGCAGTGCCCCATCGGCCTTAGCCACACCATGCGCTACTTCGCATTAATCTACGATGATCACAAGAACCCATATGCGGTGGAATGGTGAGGAAGATTGTTGTATCCTCAATCCACCCAGAGATGAAATCCAGGTTTGATGCTTTGGTGTTTTATTTAAAGGTGAATATTTTTTTAGTAGAAGAAGACATTTTTATCAACAACTATACGCGCCACAAATAAGATAATTCAGGCTGACCCACTCTTAGAGGTGGCGTACTGGAAAATAATGCGCCACTATTAAGACCTTAGGAGTGACGCATTTTTAACCAGTGCGCCATCCCTTACAGATAGTGGCACAGTGCATGCAAAATGCGCCACTAATAGAAAATCTTCCTATAGCCTTTTCTCTAGTAGTATTGTGGTGATTTTATTAAATCTCAAGGCGCGAGAATTAAGATCCGTCTTTTAAAGGTGCTTATAAGGATAGGGGTGTGAATGTGTGCGTTTATGAGGATAAGTATATGTACATACTCTTAAAGATGCTCATGGAAATAGGGATGTGCATGTGTGCATTTATAAAGATGAATGTAGGCATGTATTTATGAGCGTCTACGCATGTACTTTCTTTAAAAACGATAAAGATACTCACCACACGTTCGGGCGTTCCCTCCTCTCCCGAACACTGTTGCTACCGTTGGATTCTGCGCACTAATCGCTGGGCTAACTGGGTTGGTACGTCATCAAGTAGAAGTCGTTCGGGCGAACCGCGTCTGCCCACACGCTCTTTCTTTTCACTGTCCACTAGTACGTACGTATTAGGGAAGCTTTTAGACTTTTCAAACTTTAAAAAGTTTTATCTCTTAAATAAAAAATCCGTTCAAAATTCCGTTCGTGCCATTAAATCCGCCGCGATGAGATCTTCCAAATTAGACCCCATATTGACATGTTTCGACAACTTTTTTTTGACCAAAAATTGCCATGCTATTCACACTGAAATTTCCATGTTGTTTGTACTAAATTATCCATGATTTGTTTCATCTGTTTTTTCGCTAGATTAAAAGCTACCATTGTTTTTCAGATAGTTTTCACTCATCGGCGAGCACCCCGGAGAGATGCGTAGAGTAGATATCCACCGGTCGGGAGGGTGTGTGTGTGGGGGGGGGGGTGGTGGTGGTGGTGGTTATGATGGATGACATGGAGGTGTTCCCATTGTTTTTTCAACTGTTTTTTACTCATCGTCTAGGACTCCAGAGAGTTGCGTCAACGACCAGTGTACCCCAGGTAGATATCCGGTGGTCAAGAGGGGGGGGGGGGGTGGGGTGACGGTGCACGGTATGACGGGTTCTTGGGATACATATGCATCCAGGAGATTCTCCGGCGCACCTCAACTGCCACGGCGAGGGATGGGGATGGTGTAAGGCCCGATATGCGGTATTATTCCAGATCTAGATGTTTCCACCCAGATCCGGGGACGAAGCACATATCGGTCCCAACGCGACATATGACATTGCCATATGCCCCGGATTTCCAACATGATATCACAACATTACAGCTACAAGGATACAACATCTCATACAATCGGCATACAACTGCCTTAAATACAATACAACATCGGAAGATACATGTATGGGTACAGACTACAACAAAATGCCTAGTGGCAAAGAGAAAAACATCGATCCCCATAACCACACGGGTCCAGGACCTCCGCCGGCATCCGCCTAACTAGTCGTCGTCAAGTCTCCACGTGAAACGTCGATCACCATACCTGTTGTCGATCAAGAACCGTGAAAAGAGTTTGGGGGTAGTATCATGAGTACAGAAGTAATCAGCATCCAACTGTAGTGGTCAACTGACCTAGCAAGGACTTCATCACTCGTCATTCTAGGACAACTAGTAGTTTACGGTGAGGATGGAGTAAGTGGTGAGGTTGCTGCCGCACTAGCATTTATGAAGTGGGTAACGATCTATAGAGTAAGATAAGAATCCAAGCATTCGATGAGGAATCGCCTCCAACAAGTCTTGCTATCCACCTACTTACGCAAACATAACACCTATCCTATTCTTGTCCTCGTCTTCGCATCCCGACGAAGAAGAAGCTGTCAAGGCACACACACGTTGATCAAGTTATATTAATATTATCTCAGTTGTTGTTGTCTATGAACAAGGAGTAGGTCTCAAGTCGTCCATAACCGTGGACACGGCTTCTCAAAAAGATTTAACCCTGCAGGGGTGTACCAATTGCTCATTACAAGGCTCCGCACGCACGCCCATCTCTCTCAGTTGCTACCCATCATAGGCAACAATTTTATGATTTTGTTCCAAGAGATCCGAAACGACAGGTCCCTCTAGACAAAAACGAACAAATCCGGGTGGCTGCCGGTGAGTCGACATCCATCTCAGGAGCCGGCCGCTCTCTCGATATGGTCTCTACCGTATGACTCGGGTTTGGATAACTGGTGAATTATCACCTGAGTCCGGGTCCTCAGCCGGCCAGGTGGGACCAACAAGGAAACCATGTCCCCGCTGGCCCTGGTTGGTTTAAAGGATGTCTGCTAGGAGCGACCCGACAGACATATATGCATGGTTTGCAAATGGTAAATCGGCTTGGGCCACCACTAGAAATGTTTGAAGCTAGGTAGGTAAGAAAAGGGACCCCATAAAATCCCACACGCGGTTAGGCACGCTCAGTCTTAAAACCAATACCCGGAACTCGGGTCCTAGGTGACTCGAATGGAACAAAGCGTCGGGGCGGGATAGCCTAGACCTTCCATCATTCGTCGAATATAGTCAACATTTATAATAATCATATCATCAACAACAATATAATAAGGTGATAGACCAATCCAAGGAGTAATAGGATAACAGTTGATAACATCCTAGCATGCACACTAAGAAGTGGCTGAGTAACGAGCAATAGTAACATAGCCGAACAATGTTTGCCGGGATGTGGAGGACATGGCTGTTTGGGTTTATGTGAGAGGCATGAATATAAAGTGGTAGGATCAAGCAATCGATCTATCCTACACCTAGGCGCGAATGAGCTGAAAGTTATAAGTATGATATATGCTCCCCCTTACCTGATGAGAAGACGAAACAGAAGGTCTAGTCGATCGCAAGCTCGCAACGTCTCCAAGAGGTACCCGCGGAAGCACACAAGACGATAAACGCTGGAAAGCAATCAACGAGCAAGCATCTATTACTACGAAGCAAACACGAGAAAGCATCAACAAGAATGCAACACGAGACATCACACCTACCGTCGAGAGCGGTTACTAACAGGTTAAGTGGAGTACTCGTCACACACGACGATACCGCACATTTAGAATGGTTCAAGTTGTTTAGCTACACAAGATGAGAAAAGGTTATTGACATGGCATCTCACTGAAGCATGGCATAGCACACAAAAATGAAAATAGGTGAAGCATAAAGGAAACTATATATGCTAGTTAATTTAAGTGAGGCACAACCTAAACATGGCATATCACTAAGTACCCCATGACAATTAAATGATTTGGTACTGTTCTGCCCTAAACAATATATTAGGTTGGTTAAATACAGCAAAAAATAGCATAAACACAAGGTACATGAAATTCTAATCAAGTTACATGTAAAGAACACTCCAAACGGAGTTACGGTTAAAAAGATATAAGCAAAACAAGTTACGGGAACAATTTGCAAACATCAGGAAGCACACTTTAGAGCAATGCATAAACAGGATAATGAATGCAAACATGCTCACAAATGATATGCACCTAAAGTGGACATGGCAGGGAAGGCATGGAAAAAGGAATCATGCAAATAGGCATCATGGTTCACTAGTTATAAGCAACACAAAAAGCTATAAAACATTACTGGTCAAGGACTTAGTGAAAATCAGGAAAACAGGGCAGAAACAGTTATAATCATGCTGTATAAACAAGGGTAAAGCTATATGAATATGTACAGCAACATGACATAGCAATATATGGGCATGAACTAGACATGATGGTGATCAGGTACAAACAAGAATCATGGTCATAGGCATAACAGATCAAAAGATATTAAGCATGCAACATGGCATCGAAAAGTTACAGACTTAGAGAAAAACAGAGGTGGCTGTAAAAAACAGTGGCATAGCAACATTGGAGCTAAACATATCTATGACCACGAATGTAAACATGACAATAAAATACATATAATGGAGGTAGACATGGCATAGATGAAAATGACATATTGCAATGCTCAATAGGATGCACGGTTAAAAAGATATAGGGAAGCAAAGTAGCAACTTTATATAAACAGCAACACACTAACAACAGGGTAGCTACTTTGGGGAAAGAATTAGTATAGCTACAACAGACAAACATGGAAAGTGATTGCATAGAATTGAAGTAGACATGATGCTTAACAGTATGCAACAAGAATCAATAGCATAGGCCTCATGGATGTGTCACAATCCTCAATCAAACTTGCAATAAACTAACAACAGCAGCAATTCCTAGAGATTAACAACAGTTAACAGTCTGATGCCCACTTCAACAGTTATTAACAACATTAACATGGCCTCAAATCAAAATGCTCACAAAAGATGAACTGAAGTACACACAATTCTAAACAATTTTACTTTTGGGCGCAACGCGATCCGAGCTACGGTTTACTCGCAAACTTCAACGCAAAATAGCATCAACAACAGTTTTATCCAGGACTTAGAAAAAATGCAAGGGGTCTAGGAAAAAAAATAAGGACCTTGTCGGGCCGAGGCCCACTGGCGGCCTAGAGGCGGTTGGGCCAGGGAGCTGAGGTGGCCTGCTGGTCCGCTTGGGGGCGCGCTGCCCACGTGGCGCGGCGGCTGGGCCAGGGGGGGGCATGCCGGCCCTCCCCAGCGCGTCGGTTGGAGCCAGCCAGCCAGGTCGGTCTCTCTCCCGATCCCGTATGGGGAGTCCGACATCGGCGCTTGGTGGCTCGCCGGCCGGCGAGCGATGGAGCTACGAGGAGAGGCGGAGGGACCAAAGGGAGCGCCGGCGACGGGGATCCACCGGATCTGATGGGGCAACGGCTGGCGGTGGCCTTGGGAGCGGGGCCGAGCTCCCTGCGTTGGGCTTCCATGGCGGCACGACTGTGAGCAAGAGAGAGAGAGGTGAGGCAGGAGGTGAGTAGAGAAAGAGGAGAAGGGAGGCGCGACAAGGAACTCCTCACCGGGGCGTGGTCGGCGAGGCGACGCTCTCGCCGGAGGCGCGCGACGGCGGACGGCCTCCACGGGCTGTCGAAGGAGAGAGGGAGAGGTGGTAGGTGGACGGCTAGGGCGCATCTGGGCCGTTGGATTGGCCGATCCGACGGTCTAGATCGCAGGGAAGGCTAGAGTGCGAAAATGGGGTATTTTTGGGGGCAAATGTGAAGGGGTGGCTGCAATTTTGTCTTAGGGGAAACCCTAGAAATGGGTGAGAGAGTGGTGGTCTTTATATAGCCCAGGTGGCTGGCAGTTTGCAAAAACATCCCCGGTTTCTCTCTCGCGCGCGCGGCGTTTACGTTTCTGACCGCCAGGGGTCCGCAGGACCTCCGATTCGAGTAAAACTTCGAACTGCGCGATCAGCGCGTTGAGCCGGCGGCGTTCACCTCACCCTGGATCCGTTTCGAGAACACTTTCCGGTGCGCTATAAAAATAACCGTTTAATTATTAAACGGGGTTTTCGTTCCGTTGGCTATGGCTGGTCTCGTCTGGGTTTTCGCGACGGTGATCGGGCATAACCCGGTGTCGCAAAGGTCGAGTCTCAGCGTGGCAAGGGTCGGTCTCCATCCGGTACGAGGTAAGAGGGGGAAAATAATCACCGATCGATAAATCAGGAATGCAAACACCGCAAACAAATCAGACAATCAAACAATTCACGTAGAAAACAAATTTTTTATTTTTTGTGAAATCTGGACTGTTACAATACAACACCACCAACTAGGGATCTCATCCCGAGATCCTAAACGATCCGAGGGAGAGGGGGGAGAGAAAAGAGAGACGATATGCGGTACTGTTCCAGATCTAGATGTTTCCATCCAGATCTCGGGACGAAGCACATATCGGTCCCACCGCGACATATGACATTGCCATATGCCCTGGATTTCCAGCATGATATCACAACATTACAACTACATGGATACAACATCTGATACAATCGGCATACAACTTCCTTAATACATTATATCAACGGAAGATACATGTCTAAGTACAAACTACATGCAAATGCCTAGTGGCAAAGGTAAAACACACACTTCCCGTAACCACACAGGTCCAGGCTCTCCGCCGGGATCCGCCTAACATTTCGTTGTCGAGTCTCCACAAAGGCGTCCAGAAGAAGAGTCGGGGTAGTAATCAACTGCAGCGGCCGATCAGGAAAAACATAAAAGGGAAAAGAAAAGAAAGGGGGAAAGAAGAGAGTGGACGATCTTTAACACCACCAACAAGGGACTCTGCTCCATGTCGACGTCGAACTTATGTCAAGAGAAATTTCCGCAGAGAGACGGCAACGTCGGAGAAGGAAACCATCGGGAGATCAAGAGGAAGAACAATACTCCAAGCGACGATCAAAAGAAGCATTCTCACTGAAATCGTGAGGATACTGGGCGAGTGGACTGAAGTCAACAGATAACTGAGATGTTTACCCAGAGTCGGAAGAGCTAAAGGTACTACAGGATTTCCCAACCTGAGATCAGATTCGAGAAAATACGCTGCACGCAAGGCATTGTAACGGTTCCGATACTCCACACACTCGAGATCCTAGAGTTTGAAGGGGATAAGACGAGAGTAAAAAACACTTACGACACTTTTCCTGACCAGAGCATGGGTAAGGAGGAAAAAGATTCCTACTCTCCGATAACTAACTTAGTAACTACAATTTTTTTTGCCTAGACTCGACTTCGGCCAGAGAAGGGATCCTACGGTCGGTAAGGCTCTGATGCCAAGTTGTAAGGCCCGATATGCGGTACTGTTCCAGATCTAGATGTTTCCATCCAGATCCGGGGACGAAGCACATATCGGTCCCACCGCAACATACGACAATGCCATATGCCCCGGATTTCCAACATGATATCACAACATTACAACTACAAGGATACCACATCTCAGACAATCGGCATACAAATGCCTTAAATACAATACAACAGGGGAATATACATGTCTAGGTAAAAACTACAACCAAATGCCTAGAGGCAAAGAGAAAAACATTGATCCCCATAACCACACGGGTCCAGGCCCTCCGCCGGGATCCGCCTAACTAGTCGTCGTCGAGTCTCCACGTGAAACGTCGATCACCATACCTGTCGTCGATCAAGAACCCTGAAAAGAGTTTGGGGGTAGTATCATGAGTACAGAAGTACTCTGCATCGGACTTTAGTGGTTAACTGACCCAGCAAGGAGTTCATCACTCGTCATTCTAGGACTACTAGTAGTTTACGGTGAGGATGGAGTAAGTGGTGAGGTCACTGCCGCACTAGCATTTATGAAGTGGCTAACGATCTATAGAGTAAGATAAGAAGCCAATCATTCGATGAGGAATCATCTCCAACAAGTCTTGCTATCCACCTACGTACGCAAGCATAACACCTATCCTATCCTTGTCCTCCTCTTCGCATCCCGAAAAAGAAGAAGCAGTCAAGGCACACACGTTGACCAAGTTATATTAATATTATCTCAGTTGTTGTTGTCTATGAACAAGGAGTAGGTCTCAAGTCGTCCATAACCGTGGACACGACTTCTCAAAAAGATTTAACCCTGCAGGGGTGTACCAACTGCCCATTACAAGGCTCCGCACGCACGCCCATCTCTCTCAGTTGCTACCCATCATAGGCAACAATTTTATGATTTAGTTCCAAGATATCCGAAACGACAGGTCCCTTTTAGCTAACAACGAACAAATCCGGATGGCCCCCGGTGAGTCGACATCCATCTCAGGAGCCGGCCGCTCTCTCGATCTGGTCTCTACCGTATGACTCGGGTTTGGATAACTGGTGAATTCTCACATGAGTCCGGGTCCTCAGCCGGCCAGGTTGGACCAACAAGGAAACCATGTCCCCGCTGGCCCTGGTTGGTTTAAAGGATGTCTGCTAGGAGCGACCCGACAGACATATATGCATGGTTTGCAAATGGTAAATCAGCTTGGGCCACCACTAGAAATGTTTGAAGCTAGGTAGGTAAGAAAAGGGACCCCATAAAATCCCACACGCTGTTAGGCACGCTCAGTCTTAAAACCAATACCCGGAACTCGGGTCCTAGGTGACTCGAATGGAACAAAGCGTCGGGGCGGGATAGCCTAGACCTTCCATCATTCGTCGAATATAGTCAACATTTATAATAATCATATCATCAACAACAATATAATAAGGTGATAGACCAATCCAAGGAGTAACAGGATAACAGTTGATAACATCCTAGCATGCACACTAAGAAGTGGCTGAGTAACGAGCAATAGTAACATAGCCGAACAATGTTTGCCGGGATGTGGAGGACATGGCTGTTTGGGTTTATGTGAGAGGCATGAATATAAAGTGGTAGGATCAAGCAATCGATCTATCCTACACCTAGGCGCGAATGAGCTGAAAGTTATAAGTATGATATATGCTCCCCCTTACCTGATGAGAAGACGAAACAGAAGGTCTAGTCGATCGCAAGCTCGCAACGTCTCCAAGAGGTACCCGCGGAAGCACACAAGACGATAAACGCTGGAAAGCAATCAACGAGCAAGCATCTATTACTACGAAGCAAACACGAGAAAGCATCAAAAAGAATGCAACACGAGACATCACACCTACCGTCGAGAGCGGTTACTAACAGGTTAAGTGGAGTACTCGTCACACACGACGATACCGCACATTTAGAATGGTTCAAGTTGTTTAGCTACACAAGATGAGAAAAGGTTATTGACATGGCATCTCACTGAAGCATGGCATAGCACACAAAAATGAAAATAGGTGAAGCATAAAGGAAACTATATATGCTAGTTAATTTAAGTGAGGCACAACCTAAACATGGCATATCACTAAGTACCCCATGACAATTAAATGATTTGGTACTGTTCTGCCCTAAACAATATATTAGGTTGGTTAAATACAGCAAAAAATAGCATAAACACAAGGTACATGAAATTCTAATCAAGTTACATGTAAAGAACACTCCAAACGGAGTTACGGTTAAAAAGATATAAGCAAAACAAGTTACGGGAACAATTTGCAAACATCAGGAAGCACACTTTAGAGCAATGCATAAACAGGATAATGAATGCAAACATGCTCACAAATGATATGCACCTAAAGTGGACATGGCAGGGAAGGCATGGAAAAAGGAATCATGCAAATAGGCATCATGGTTCACTAGTTATAAGCAACACAAAAAGCTATAAAACATTACTGGTCAAGGACTTAGTGAAAATCAGGAAAACAGGGCAGAAACAGTTATAATCATGCTGTATAAACAAGGGTAAAGCTATATGAATATGTACAGCAACATGACATAGCAATATATGGGCATGAACTAGACATGATGGTGATCAGGTACAAACAAGAATCATGGTCATAGGCATAACAGATCAAAAGATATTAAGCATGCAACATGGCATCGAAAAGTTACAGACTTAGAGAAAAACAGAGGTGGCTGTAAAAAACAGTGGCATAGCAACATTGGAGCTAAACATATCTATGACCACGAATGTAAACATGACAATAAAATACATATAATGGAGGTAGACATGGCATAGATGAAAATGACATATTGCAATGCTCAATAGGATGCACGGTTAAAAAGATATAGGGAAGCAAAGTAGCAACTTTATATAAACAGCAACACACTAACAACAGGGTAGCTACTTTGGGGAAAGAATTAGTATAGCTACAACAGACAAACATGGAAAGTGATTGCATAGAATTGAAGTAGACATGATGCTTAACAGTATGCAACAAGAATCAATAGCATAGGCCTCATGGATGTGTCACAATCCTCAATCAAACTTGCAATAAACTAACAACAGCAGCAATTCCTAGAGATTAACAACAGTTAACAGTCTGATGCCCACTTCAACAGTTATTAACAACATTAACATGGCCTCAAATCAAAATGCTCACAAAAGATGAACTGAAGTACACACAATTCTAAACAATTTTACTTTTGGGCGCAACGCGATCCGAGCTACGGTTTACTCGCAAACTTCAACGCAAAATAGCATCAACAACAGTTTTATCCAGGACTTAGAAAAAATGCAAGGGGTCTAGGAAAAAAAATAAGGACCTTGTCGGGCCGAGGCCCACTGGCGGCCTAGAGGCGGTTGGGCCAGGGAGCTGAGGTGGCCTGCTGGTCCGCTTGGGGGCGCGCTGCCCACGTGGCGCGGCGGCTGGGCCAGGGGGGGGCATGCCGGCCCTCCCCAGCGCGTCGGTTGGAGCCAGCCAGCCAGGTCGGTCTCTCTCCCGATCCCGTATGGGGAGTCCGACATCGGCGCTTGGTGGCTCGCCGGCCGGCGAGCGATGGAGCTACGAGGAGAGGCGGAGGGACCAAAGGGAGCGCCGGCGACGGGGATCCACCGGATCTGATGGGGCAACGGCTGGCGGTGGCCTTGGGAGCGGGGCCGAGCTCCCTGCGTTGGGCTTCCATGGCGGCACGACTGTGAGCAAGAGAGAGAGAGGTGAGGCAGGAGGTGAGTAGAGAAAGAGGAGAAGGGAGGCGCGACAAGGAACTCCTCACCGGGGCGTGGTCGGCGAGGCGACGCTCTCGCCGGAGGCGCGCGACGGCGGACGGCCTCCACGGGCTGTCGAAGGAGAGAGGGAGAGGTGGTAGGTGGACGGCTAGGGCGCATCTGGGCCGTTGGATTGGCCGATCCGACGGTCTAGATCGCAGGGAAGGCTAGAGTGCGAAAATGGGGTATTTTTGGGGGCAAATGTGAAGGGGTGGCTGCAATTTTGTCTTAGGGGAAACCCTAGAAATGGGTGAGAGAGTGGTGGTCTTTATATATCCCAGGTGGCTGGCAGTTTGCAAAAACATCCCCGGTTTCTCTCTCGCGCGCGCGGCGTTTACGTTTCTGACCGCCAGGGGTCCGCAGGACCTCCGATTCGAGTAAAACTTCGAACTGCGCGATCAGCGCGTTGAGCCGGCGGCGTTCACCTCACCCTGGATCCGTTTCGAGAACACTTTCCGGTGCGCTATAAAAATAACCGTTTAATTATTAAACGGGGTTTTCGTTCCGTTGGCTATGGCTGGTCTCGTCTGGGTTTTCGCGACGGTGATCGGGCATAACCCGGTGTCGCAAAGGTCGAGTCTCAGCGTGGCAAGGGTCGGTCTCCATCCGGTACGAGGTAAGAGGGGGAAAATAATCACCGATCGATAAATCAGGAATGCAAACACCGCAAACAAATCAGACAATCAAACAATTCACGTAGAAAACAAATTTTTTATTTTTTGTGAAATCTGGACTGTTACAATACAACACCACCAACTAGGGATCTCATCCCGAGATCCTAAACGATCCGAGGGAGAGGGGGGAGAGAAAAGAGAGACGATATGCGGTACTGTTCCAGATCTAGATGTTTCCATCCAGATCTCGGGACGAAGCACATATCGGTCCCACCGCGACATATGACATTGCCATATGCCCTGGATTTCCAGCATGATATCACAACATTACAACTACATGGATACAACATCTGATACAATCGGCATACAACTTCCTTAATACATTATATCAACGGAAGATACATGTCTAAGTACAAACTACATGCAAATGCCTAGTGGCAAAGGTAAAACACACACTTCCCGTAACCACACAGGTCCAGGCTCTCCGCCGGGATCCGCCTAACATTTCGTTGTCGAGTCTCCACAAAGGCGTCCAGAAGAAGAGTCGGGGTAGTAATCAACTGCAGCGGCCGATCAGGAAAAACATAAAAGGGAAAAGAAAAGAAAGGGGGAAAGAAGAGAGTGGACGATCTTTAACACCACCAACAAGGGACTCTGCTCCATGTCGACGTCGAACTTATGTCAAGAGAAATTTCCGCAGAGAGACGGCAACGTCGGAGAAGGAAACCATCGGGAGATCAAGAGGAAGAACAATACTCCAAGCGACGATCAAAAGAAGCATTCTCACTGAAATCGTGAGGATACTGGGCGAGTGGAATGAAGTCAACAGATAACTGAGATGTTTACCCAGAGTCGGAAGAGCTAAAGGTACTACAGGATTTCCCAACCTGAGATCAGATTCGAGAAAATACGCTGCACGCAAGGCATTGTAACGGTTCCGATACTCCACACACTCGAGATCCTAGAGTTTGAAGGGGATAAGACGAGAGTAAAAAACACTTACGACACTTTTCCTGACCAGAGCATGGGTAAGGAGGAAAAAGATTCCTACTCTCCGATAACTAACTTAGTAACTACAATTTTTTTTGCCTAGACTCGACTTCGGCCAGAGAAGGGATCCTACGGTCGGTAAGGCTCTGATGCCAAGTTGTAAGGCCCGATATGCGGTACTGTTCCAGATCTAGATGTTTCCATCCAGATCCGGGGACGAAGCACATATCGGTCCCACCGCAACATACGACAATGCCATATGCCCCGGATTTCCAACATGATATCACAACATTACAACTACAAGGATACCACATCTCAGACAATCGGCATACAAATGCCTTAAATACAATACAACAGGGGAATATACATGTCTAGGTAAAAACTACAACCAAATGCCTAGAGGCAAAGAGAAAAACATTGATCCCCATAACCACACGGGTCCAGGCCCTCCGCCGGGATCCGCCTAACTAGTCGTCGTCGAGTCTCCACGTGAAACGTCGATCACCATACCTGTCGTCGATCAAGAACCCTGAAAAGAGTTTGGGGGTAGTATCATGAGTACAGAAGTACTCTGCATCGGACTTTAGTGGTTAACTGACCCAGCAAGGAGTTCATCACTCGTCATTCTAGGACTACTAGTAGTTTACGGTGAGGATGGAGTAAGTGGTGAGGTCACTGCCGCACTAGCATTTATGAAGTGGCTAACGATCTATAGAGTAAGATAAGAAGCCAATCATTCGATGAGGAATCATCTCCAACAAGTCTTGCTATCCACCTACGTACGCAAGCATAACACCTATCCTATCCTTGTCCTCCTCTTCGCATCCCGAAAAAGAAGAAGCAGTCAAGGCACACACGTTGACCAAGTTATATTAATATTATCTCAGTTGTTGTTGTCTATGAACAAGGAGTAGGTCTCAAGTCGTCCATAACCGTGGACACGACTTCTCAAAAAGATTTAACCCTGCAGGGGTGTACCAACTGCCCATTACAAGGCTCCGCACGCACGCCCATCTCTCTCAGTTGCTACCCATCATAGGCAACAATTTTATGATTTAGTTCCAAGATATCCGAAACGACAGGTCCCTTTTAGCTAACAACGAACAAATCCGGATGGCCCCCGGTGAGTCGACATCCATCTCAGGAGCCGGCCGCTCTCTCGATCTGGTCTCTACCGTATGACTCGGGTTTGGATAACTGGTGAATTCTCACATGAGTCCGGGTCCTCAGCCGGCCAGGTTGGACCAACAAGGAAACCATGTCCCCGCTGGCCCTGGTTGGTTTAAAGGATGTCTGCTAGGAGCGACCCGACAGACATATATGCATGGTTTGCAAATGGTAAATCAGCTTGGGCCACCACTAGAAATGTTTGAAGCTAGGTAGGTAAGAAAAGGGACCCCATAAAATCCCACACGCTGTTAGGCACGCTCAGTCTTAAAACCAATACCCGGAACTCGGGTCCTAGGTGACTCGAATGGAACAAAGCGTCGGGGCGGGATAGCCTAGACCTTCCATCATTCGTCGAATATAGTCAACATTTATAATAATCATATCATCAACAACAATATAATAAGGTGATAGACCAATCCAAGGAGTAACAGGATAACAGTTGATAACATCCTAGCATGCACACTAAGAAGTGGCTGAGTAACGAGCAATAGTAACATAGCCGAACAATGTTTGCCGGGATGTGGAGGACATGGCTGTTTGGGTTTATGTGAGAGGCATGAATATAAAGTGGTAGGATCAAGCAATCGATCTATCCTACACCTAGGCGCGAATGAGCTGAAAGTTATAAGTATGATATATGCTCCCCCTTACCTGATGAGAAGACGAAACAGAAGGTCTAGTCGATCGCAAGCTCGCAACGTCTCCAAGAGGTACCCGCGGAAGCACACAAGACGATAAACGCTGGAAAGCAATCAACGAGCAAGCATCTATTACTACGAAGCAAACACGAGAAAGCATCAAAAAGAATGCAACACGAGACATCACACCTACCGTCGAGAGCGGTTACTAACAGGTTAAGTGGAGTACTCGTCACACACGACGATACCGCACATTTAGAATGGTTCAAGTTGTTTAGCTACACAAGATGAGAAAAGGTTATTGACATGGCATCTCACTGAAGCATGGCATAGCACACAAAAATGAAAATAGGTGAAGCATAAAGGAAACTATATATGCTAGTTAATTTAAGTGAGGCACAACCTAAACATGGCATATCACTAAGTACCCCATGACAATTAAATGATTTGGTACTGTTCTGCCCTAAACAATATATTAGGTTGGTTAAATACAGCAAAAAATAGCATAAACACAAGGTACATGAAATTCTAATCAAGTTACATGTAAAGAACACTCCAAACGGAGTTACGGTTAAAAAGATATAAGCAAAACAAGTTACGGGAACAATTTGCAAACATCAGGAAGCACACTTTAGAGCAATGCATAAACAGGATAATGAATGCAAACATGCTCACAAATGATATGCACCTAAAGTGGACATGGCAGGGAAGGCATGGAAAAAGGAATCATGCAAATAGGCATCATGGTTCACTAGTTATAAGCAACACAAAAAGCTATAAAACATTACTGGTCAAGGACTTAGTGAAAATCAGGAAAACAGGGCAGAAACAGTTATAATCATGCTGTATAAACAAGGGTAAAGCTATATGAATATGTACAGCAACATGACATAGCAATATATGGGCATGAACTAGACATGATGGTGATCAGGTACAAACAAGAATCATGGTCATAGGCATAACAGATCAAAAGATATTAAGCATGCAACATGGCATCGAAAAGTTACAGACTTAGAGAAAAACAGAGGTGGCTGTAAAAAACAGTGGCATAGCAACATTGGAGCTAAACATATCTATGACCACGAATGTAAACATGACAATAAAATACATATAATGGAGGTAGACATGGCATAGATGAAAATGACATATTGCAATGCTCAATAGGATGCACGGTTAAAAAGATATAGGGAAGCAAAGTAGCAACTTTATATAAACAGCAACACACTAACAACAGGGTAGCTACTTTGGGGAAAGAATTAGTATAGCTACAACAGACAAACATGGAAAGTGATTGCATAGAATTGAAGTAGACATGATGCTTAACAGTATGCAACAAGAATCAATAGCATAGGCCTCATGGATGTGTCACAATCCTCAATCAAACTTGCAATAAACTAACAACAGCAGCAATTCCTAGAGATTAACAACAGTTAACAGTCTGATGCCCACTTCAACAGTTATTAACAACATTAACATGGCCTCAAATCAAAATGCTCACAAAAGATGAACTGAAGTACACACAATTCTAAACAATTTTACTTTTGGGCGCAACGCGATCCGAGCTACGGTTTACTCGCAAACTTCAACGCAAAATAGCATCAACAACAGTTTTATCCAGGACTTAGAAAAAATGCAAGGGGTCTAGGAAAAAAAATAAGGACCTTGTCGGGCCGAGGCCCACTGGCGGCCTAGAGGCGGTTGGGCCAGGGAGCTGAGGTGGCCTGCTGGTCCGCTTGGGGGCGCGCTGCCCACGTGGCGCGGCGGCTGGGCCAGGGGGGGGCATGCCGGCCCTCCCCAGCGCGTCGGTTGGAGCCAGCCAGCCAGGTCGGTCTCTCTCCCGATCCCGTATGGGGAGTCCGACATCGGCGCTTGGTGGCTCGCCGGCCGGCGAGCGATGGAGCTACGAGGAGAGGCGGAGGGACCAAAGGGAGCGCCGGCGACGGGGATCCACCGGATCTGATGGGGCAACGGCTGGCGGTGGCCTTGGGAGCGGGGCCGAGCTCCCTGCGTTGGGCTTCCATGGCGGCACGACTGTGAGCAAGAGAGAGAGAGGTGAGGCAGGAGGTGAGTAGAGAAAGAGGAGAAGGGAGGCGCGACAAGGAACTCCTCACCGGGGCGTGGTCGGCGAGGCGACGCTCTCGCCGGAGGCGCGCGACGGCGGACGGCCTCCACGGGCTGTCGAAGGAGAGAGGGAGAGGTGGTAGGTGGACGGCTAGGGCGCATCTGGGCCGTTGGATTGGCCGATCCGACGGTCTAGATCGCAGGGAAGGCTAGAGTGCGAAAATGGGGTATTTTTGGGGGCAAATGTGAAGGGGTGGCTGCAATTTTGTCTTAGGGGAAACCCTAGAAATGGGTGAGAGAGTGGTGGTCTTTATATAGCCCAGGTGGCTGGCAGTTTGCAAAAACATCCCCGGTTTCTCTCTCGCGCGCGCGGCGTTTACGTTTCTGACCGCCAGGGGTCCGCAGGACCTCCGATTCGAGTAAAACTTCGAACTGCGCGATCAGCGCGTTGAGCCGGCGGCGTTCACCTCACCCTGGATCCGTTTCGAGAACACTTTCCGGTGCGCTATAAAAATAACCGTTTAATTATTAAACGGGGTTTTCGTTCCGTTGGCTATGGCTGGTCTCGTCTGGGTTTTCGCGACGGTGATCGGGCATAACCCGGTGTCGCAAAGGTCGAGTCTCAGCGTGGCAAGGGTCGGTCTCCATCCGGTACGAGGTAAGAGGGGGAAAATAATCACCGATCGATAAATCAGGAATGCAAACACCGCAAACAAATCAGACAATCAAACAATTCACGTAGAAAACAAATTTTTTATTTTTTGTGAAATCTGGACTGTTACAATACAACACCACCAACTAGGGATCTCATCCCGAGATCCTAAACGATCCGAGGGAGAGGGGGGAGAGAAAAGAGAGACGATATGCGGTACTGTTCCAGATCTAGATGTTTCCATCCAGATCTCGGGACGAAGCACATATCGGTCCCACCGCGACATATGACATTGCCATATGCCCTGGATTTCCAGCATGATATCACAACATTACAACTACATGGATACAACATCTGATACAATCGGCATACAACTTCCTTAATACATTATATCAACGGAAGATACATGTCTAAGTACAAACTACATGCAAATGCCTAGTGGCAAAGGTAAAACACACACTTCCCGTAACCACACAGGTCCAGGCTCTCCGCCGGGATCCGCCTAACATTTCGTTGTCGAGTCTCCACAAAGGCGTCCAGAAGAAGAGTCGGGGTAGTAATCAACTGCAGCGGCCGATCAGGAAAAACATAAAAGGGAAAAGAAAAGAAAGGGGGAAAGAAGAGAGTGGACGATCTTTAACACCACCAACAAGGGACTCTGCTCCATGTCGACGTCGAACTTATGTCAAGAGAAATTTCCGCAGAGAGACGGCAACGTCAGAGAAGGAAACCATCGGGAGATCAAGAGGAAGAACAATACTCCAAGCGACGATCAAAAGAAGCATTCTCACTGAAATCGTGAGGATACTGGGCGAGTGGACTGAAGTCAACAGATAACTGAGATGTTTACCCAGAGTCGGAAGAGCTAAAGGTACTACAGGATTTCCCAACCTGAGATCAGATTCGAGAAAATACGCTGCACGCAAGGCATTGTAACGGTTCCGATACTCCACACACTCGAGATCCTAGAGTTTGAAGGGGATAAGACGAGAGTAAAAAACACTTACGACACTTTTCCTGACCAGAGCATGGGTAAGGAGGAAAAAGATTCCTACTCTCCGATAACTAACTTAGTAACTACAATTTTTTTTGCCTAGACTCGACTTCGGCCAGAGAAGGGATCCTACGGTCGGTAAGGCTCTGATGCCAAGTTGTAAGGCCCGATATGCGGTACTGTTCCAGATCTAGATGTTTCCATCCAGATCCGGGGACGAAGCACATATCGGTCCCACCGCAACATACGACAATGCCATATGCCCCGGATTTCCAACATGATATCACAACATTACAACTACAAGGATACCACATCTCAGACAATCGGCATACAAATGCCTTAAATACAATACAACAGGGGAATATACATGTCTAGGTAAAAACTACAACCAAATGCCTAGAGGCAAAGAGAAAAACATTGATCCCCATAACCACACGGGTCCAGGCCCTCCGCCGGGATCCGCCTAACTAGTCGTCGTCGAGTCTCCACGTGAAACGTCGATCACCATACCTGTCGTCGATCAAGAACCCTGAAAAGAGTTTGGGGGTAGTATCATGAGTACAGAAGTACTCTGCATCGGACTTTAGTGGTTAACTGACCCAGCAAGGAGTTCATCACTCGTCATTCTAGGACTACTAGTAGTTTACGGTGAGGATGGAGTAAGTGGTGAGGTCACTGCCGCACTAGCATTTATGAAGTGGCTAACGATCTATAGAGTAAGATAAGAAGCCAATCATTCGATGAGGAATCATCTCCAACAAGTCTTGCTATCCACCTACGTACGCAAGCATAACACCTATCCTATCCTTGTCCTCCTCTTCGCATCCCGAAAAAGAAGAAGCAGTCAAGGCACACACGTTGACCAAGTTATATTAATATTATCTCAGTTGTTGTTGTCTATGAACAAGGAGTAGGTCTCAAGTCGTCCATAACCGTGGACACGACTTCTCAAAAAGATTTAACCCTGCAGGGGTGTACCAATTGCTCATTACAAGGCTCCGCACGCACGCCCATCTCTCTCAGTTGCTACCCATCATAGGCAACAATTTTATGATTTTGTTCCAAGAGATCCGAAACGACAGGTCCCTCTAGACAAAAACGAACAAATCCGGGTGGCTGCCGGTGAGTCGACATCCATCTCAGGAGCCGGCCGCTCTCTCGATATGGTCTCTACCGTATGACTCGGGTTTGGATAACTGGTGAATTATCACCTGAGTCCGGGTCCTCAGCCGGCCAGGTGGGACCAACAAGGAAACCATGTCCCCGCTGGCCCTGGTTGGTTTAAAGGATGTCTGCTAGGAGCGACCCGACAGACATATATGCATGGTTTGCAAATGGTAAATCGGCTTGGGCCACCACTAGAAATGTTTGAAGCTAGGTAGGTAAGAAAAGGGACCCCATAAAATCCCACACGCGGTTAGGCACGCTCAGTCTTAAAACCAATACCCGGAACTCGGGTCCTAGGTGACTCGAATGGAACAAAGCGTCGGGGCGGGATAGCCTAGACCTTCCATCATTCGTCGAATATAGTCAACATTTATAATAATCATATCATCAACAACAATATAATAAGGTGATAGACCAATCCAAGGAGTAACAGGATAACAGTTGATAACATCCTAGCATGCACACTAAGAAGTGGCTGAGTAACGAGCAATAGTAACATAGCCGAACAATGTTTGCCGGGATGTGGAGGACATGGCTGTTTGGGTTTATGTGAGAGGCATGAATATAAAGTGGTAGGATCAAGCAATCGATCTATCCTACACCTAGGCGCGAATGAGCTGAAAGTTATAAGTATGATATATGCTCCCCCTTACCTGATGAGAAGACGAAACAGAAGGTCTAGTCGATCGCAAGCTCGCAACGTCTCCAAGAGGTACCCGCGGAAGCACACAAGACGATAAACGCTGGAAAGCAATCAACGAGCAAGCATCTATTACTACGAAGCAAACACGAGAAAGCATCAACAAGAATGCAACACGAGACATCACACCTACCGTCGAGAGCGGTTACTAACAGGTTAAGTGGAGTACTCGTCACACACGACGATACCGCACATTTAGAATGGTTCAAGTTGTTTAGCTACACAAGATGAGAAAAGGTTATTGACATGGCATCTCACTGAAGCATGGCATAGCACACAAAAATGAAAATAGGTGAAGCATAAAGGAAACTATATATGCTAGTTAATTTAAGTGAGGCACAACCTAAACATGGCATATCACTAAGTACCCCATGACAATTAAATGATTTGGTACTGTTCTGCCCTAAACAATATATTAGGTTGGTTAAATACAGCAAAAAATAGCATAAACACAAGGTACATGAAATTCTAATCAAGTTACATGTAAAGAACACTCCAAACGGAGTTACGGTTAAAAAGATATAAGCAAAACAAGTTACGGGAACAATTTGCAAACATCAGGAAGCACACTTTAGAGCAATGCATAAACAGGATAATGAATGCAAACATGCTCACAAATGATATGCACCTAAAGTGGACATGGCAGGGAAGGCATGGAAAAAGGAATCATGCAAATAGGCATCATGGTTCACTAGTTATAAGCAACACAAAAAGCTATAAAACATTACTGGTCAAGGACTTAGTGAAAATCAGGAAAACAGGGCAGAAACAGTTATAATCATGCTGTATAAACAAGGGTAAAGCTATATGAATATGTACAGCAACATGACATAGCAATATATGGGCATGAACTAGACATGATGGTGATCAGGTAAAAACAAGAATCATGGTCATAGGCATAACAGATCAAAAGATATTAAGCATGCAACATGGCATCGAAAAGTTACAGACTTAGAGAAAAACAGAGGTGGCTGTAAAAAACAGTGGCATAGCAACATTGGAGCTAAACATATCTATGACCACGAATGTAAACATGACAATAAAATACATATAATGGAGGTAGACATGGCATAGATGAAAATGACATATTGCAATGCTCAATAGGATGCACGGTTAAAAAGATATAGGGAAGCAAAGTAGCAACTTTATATAAACAGCAACACACTAACAACAGGGTAGCTACTTTGGGGAAAGAATTAGTATAGCTACAACAGACAAACATGGAAAGTGATTGCATAGAATTGAAGTAGACATGATGCTTAACAGTATGCAACAAGAATCAATAGCATAGGCCTCATGGATGTGTCACAATCCTCAATCAAACTTGCAATAAACTAACAACAGCAGCAATTCCTAGAGATTAACAACAGTTAACAGTCTGATGCCCACTTCAACAGTTATTAACAACATTAACATGGCCTCAAATCAAAATGCTCACAAAAGATGAACTGAAGTACACACAATTCTAAACAATTTTACTTTTGGGCGCAACGCGATCCGAGCTACGGTTTACTCGCAAACTTCAACGCAAAATAGCATCAACAACAGTTTTATCCAGGACTTAGAAAAAATGCAAGGGGTCTAGGAAAAAAAATAAGGACCTTGTCGGGCCGAGGCCCACTGGCGGCCTAGAGGCGGTTGGGCCAGGGAGCTGAGGTGGCCTGCTGGTCCGCTTGGGGGCGCGCTGCCCACGTGGCGCGGCGGCTGGGCCAGGGGGGGGCATGCCGGCCCTCCCCAGCGCGTCGGTTGGAGCCAGCCAGCCAGGTCGGTCTCTCTCCCGATCCCGTATGGGGAGTCCGACATCGGCGCTTGGTGGCTCGCCGGTCGGCGAGCGATGGAGCTACGAGGAGAGGCGGAGGGACCAAAGGGAGCGCCGGCGACGGGGATCCACCGGATCTGATGGGGCAACGGCTGGCGGTGGCCTTGGGAGCGGGGCCGAGCTCCCTGCGTTGGGCTTCCATGGCGGCACGACTGTGAGCAAGAGAGAGAGAGGTGAGGCAGGAGGTGAGTAGAGAAAGAGGAGAAGGGAGGCGCGACAAGGAACTCCTCACCGGGGCGTGGTCGGCGAGGCGACGCTCTCGCCGGAGGCGCGCGACGGCGGACGGCCTCCACGGGCTGTCGAAGGAGAGAGGGAGAGGTGGTAGGTGGACGGCTAGGGCGCATCTGGGCCGTTGGATTGGCCGATCCGACGGTCTAGATCGCAGGGAAGGCTAGAGTGCGAAAATGGGGTATTTTTGGGGGCAAATGTGAAGGGGTGGCTGCAATTTTGTCTTAGGGGAAACCCTAGAAATGGGTGAGAGAGTGGTGGTCTTTATATAGCCCAGGTGGCTGGCAGTTTGCAAAAACATCCCCGGTTTCTCTCTCGCGCGCGCGGCGTTTACGTTTCTGACCGCCAGGGGTCCGCAGGACCTCCGATTCGAGTAAAACTTCGAACTGCGCGATCAGCGCGTTGAGCCGGCGGCGTTCACCTCACCCTGGATCCGTTTCGAGAACACTTTCCGGTGCGCTATAAAAATAACCGTTTAATTATTAAACGGGGTTTTCGTTCCGTTGGCTATGGCTGGTCTCGTCTGGGTTTTCGCGACGGTGATCGGGCATAACCCGGTGTCGCAAAGGTCGAGTCTCAGCGTGGCAAGGGTCGGTCTCCATCCGGTACGAGGTAAGAGGGGGAAAATAATCACCGATCGATAAATCAGGAATGCAAACACCGCAAACAAATCAGACAATCAAACAATTCACGTAGAAAACAAATTTTTTATTTTTTGTGAAATCTGGACTGTTACAATACAACACCACCAACTAGGGATCTCATCCCGAGATCCTAAACGATCCGAGGGAGAGGGGGGAGAGAAAAGAGAGACGATATGCGGTACTGTTCCAGATCTAGATGTTTCCATCCAGATCTCGGGACGAAGCACATATCGGTCCCACCGCGACATATGACATTGCCATATGCCCTGGATTTCCAGCATGATATCACAACATTACAACTACATGGATACAACATCTGATACAATCGGCATACAACTTCCTTAATACATTATATCAACGGAAGATACATGTCTAAGTACAAACTACATGCAAATGCCTAGTGGCAAAGGTAAAACACACACTTCCCGTAACCACACAGGTCCAGGCTCTCCGCCGGGATCCGCCTAACATTTCGTTGTCGAGTCTCCACAAAGGCGTCCAGAAGAAGAGTCGGGGTAGTAATCAACTGCAGCGGCCGATCAGGAAAAACATAAAAGGGAAAAGAAAAGAAAGGGGGAAAGAAGAGAGTGGACGATCTTTAACACCACCAACAAGGGACTCTGCTCCATGTCGACGTCGAACTTATGTCAAGAGAAATTTCCGCAGAGAGACGGCAACGTCGGAGAAGGAAACCATCGGGAGATCAAGAGGAAGAACAATACTCCAAGCGACGATCAAAAGAAGCATTCTCACTGAAATCGTGAGGATACTGGGCGAGTGGACTGAAGTCAACAGATAACTGAGATGTTTACCCAGAGTCGGAAGAGCTAAAGGTACTACAGGATTTCCCAACCTGAGATCAGATTCGAGAAAATACGCTGCACGCAAGGCATTGTAACGGTTCCGATACTCCACACACTCGAGATCCTAGAGTTTGAAGGGGATAAGACGAGAGTAAAAAACACTTACGACACTTTTCCTGACCAGAGCATGGGTAAGGAGGAAAAAGATTCCTACTCTCCGATAACTAACTTAGTAACTACAATTTTTTTTGCCTAGACTCGACTTCGGCCAGAGAAGGGATCCTACGGTCGGTAAGGCTCTGATGCCAAGTTGTAAGGCCCGATATGCGGTACTGTTCCAGATCTAGATGTTTCCATCCAGATCCGGGGACGAAGCACATATCGGTCCCACCGCAACATACGACAATGCCATATGCCCCGGATTTCCAACATGATATCACAACATTACAACTACAAGGATACCACATCTCAGACAATCGGCATACAAATGCCTTAAATACAATACAACAGGGGAATATACATGTCTAGGTAAAAACTACAACCAAATGCCTAGAGGCAAAGAGAAAAACATTGATCCCCATAACCACACGGGTCCAGGCCCTCCGCCGGGATCCGCCTAACTAGTCGTCGTCGAGTCTCCACGTGAAACGTCGATCACCATACCTGTCGTCGATCAAGAACCCTGAAAAGAGTTTGGGGGTAGTATCATGAGTACAGAAGTACTCTGCATCGGACTTTAGTGGTTAACTGACCCAGCAAGGAGTTCATCACTCGTCATTCTAGGACTACTAGTAGTTTACGGTGAGGATGGAGTAAGTGGTGAGGTCACTGCCGCACTAGCATTTATGAAGTGGCTAACGATCTATAGAGTAAGATAAGAAGCCAATCATTCGATGAGGAATCATCTCCAACAAGTCTTGCTATCCACCTACGTACGCAAGCATAACACCTATCCTATCCTTGTCCTCCTCTTCGCATCCCGAAAAAGAAGAAGCAGTCAAGGCACACACGTTGACCAAGTTATATTAATATTATCTCAGTTGTTGTTGTCTATGAACAAGGAGTAGGTCTCAAGTCGTCCATAACCGTGGACACGACTTCTCAAAAAGATTTAACCCTGCAGGGGTGTACCAACTGCCCATTACAAGGCTCCGCACGCACGCCCATCTCTCTCAGTTGCTACCCATCATAGGCAACAATTTTATGATTTAGTTCCAAGATATCCGAAACGACAGGTCCCTTTTAGCTAACAACGAACAAATCCGGATGGCCCCCGGTGAGTCGACATCCATCTCAGGAGCCGGCCGCTCTCTCGATCTGGTCTCTACCGTATGACTCGGGTTTGGATAACTGGTGAATTCTCACATGAGTCCGGGTCCTCAGCCGGCCAGGTTGGACCAACAAGGAAACCATGTCCCCGCTGGCCCTGGTTGGTTTAAAGGATGTCTGCTAGGAGCGACCCGACAGACATATATGCATGGTTTGCAAATGGTAAATCAGCTTGGGCCACCACTAGAAATGTTTGAATCAAGGTAGGTAAGAAAAGGGGACCCCATAAAATCCCACACGCTGTTAGGCACGCTCAGTCTTAAAACCAATACCCGAAACTCGGGTCCTAGGTGACTTGAATGGAACAAAGCGTCGGGGCGGGATAGCCTAGACCTTCCATTCTTCGTCGAATATAGTCAACATTTATAATAATCATATCATCAAGAACAATATAATAAGGTGATAGCCCAATCCAAGGAGTAACAGGATAACAGTTGATAACATCCTAGCATGCATAGTAAGTTGTGGCTGAGCAACGAGCAATAGTAACATAGCCGAACAATGTTTGCCGGGATGTGGAGGACATGGCTGTTTGGGTTTATGTGAGAGGCATGAATATAAAGTGGTAGGATCAAGCAATCGATCTATCCTACACCTAGGCGCGAGTGAGCTGAAAGTTATAAGTATGATATATGCTCCCCCTTACCTGATGAGAAGACGAAACAGAAGGTCTAGTCGATCGCAAGCTCGCAACGTCTCCAAGAGGTACCCGCGGAAGCACACAAGACGATAAACGCTGGAAAGCAATCAACGAGCAAGCATCTATTACTACGAAGCAAACACGAGCAAGCATCAACAAGAATGCAACACGAGACATCACACCTACCGTCGAGAGCGGTTACTAACAGGTTAAGTGGAGTACTCGTCACACACGACGATACCGCACATTTAGAATGGTTCAAGTTGTTTAGCTACACAAGATGAGAAAAGGTTATTGACATGGCATCTCACTGAAGCATGGCATAGCACACAAAAATGAAAATAGGTGAAGCATAAAGGAAACTATATATGCTAGTTAATTTAAGTGAGGCACAACCTAAACATGGCATATCACTAAGTACCCCATGACAATTAAATGATTTGGTACTGTTCTGCCCTAAACAATATATTAGGTTGGTTAAATACAGCAAAAAATAGCATAAACACAAGGTACATGAAATTCTAATCAAGTTACATGTAAAGAACACTCCAAACGGAGTTACGGTTAAAAAGATATAAGCAAAACAAGTTACGGGAACAATTTGCAAACATCAGGAAGCACACTTTAGAGCAATGCATAAACAGGATAATGAATGCAAACATGCTCACAAATGATATGCACCTAAAGTGGACATGGCAGGGAAGGCATGGAAAAAGGAATCATGCAAATAGGCATCATGGTTCACTAGTTATAAGCAACACAAAAAGCTATAAAACATTACTGGTCAAGGACTTAGTGAAAATCAGGAAAACAGGGCAGAAACAGTTATAATCATGCTGTATAAACAAGGGTAAAGCTATATGAATATGTACAGCAACATGACATAGCAATATATGGGCATGAACTAGACATGATGGTGATCAGGTAAAAACAAGAATCATGGTCATAGGCATAACAGATCAAAAGATATTAAGCATGCAACATGGCATCGAAAAGTTACAGACTTAGAGAAAAACAGAGGTGGCTGTAAAAAACAGTGGCATAGCAACATTGGAGCTAAACATATCTATGACCACGAATGTAAACATGACAATAAAATACATATAATGGAGGTAGACATGGCATAGATGAAAATGACATATTGCAATGCTCAATAGGATGCACGGTTAAAAAGATATAGGGAAGCAAAGTAGCAACTTTATATAAACAGCAACACACTAACAACAGGGTAGCTACTTTGGGGAAAGAATTAGTATAGCTACAACAGACAAACATGGAAAGTGATTGCATAGAATTGAAGTAGACATGATGCTTAACAGTATGCAACAAGAATCAATAGCATAGGCCTCATGGATGTGTCACAATCCTCAATCAAACTTGCAATAAACTAACAACAGCAGCAATTCCTAGAGATTAACAACAGTTAACAGTCTGATGCCCACTTCAACAGTTATTAACAACATTAACATGGCCTCAAATCAAAATGCTCACAAAAGATGAACTGAAGTACACACAATTCTAAACAATTTTACTTTTGGGCGCAACGCGATCCGAGCTACGGTTTACTCGCAAACTTCAACGCAAAATAGCATCAACAACAGTTTTATCCAGGACTTAGAAAAAATGCAAGGGGTCTAGGAAAAAAAATAAGGACCTTGTCGGGCCGAGGCCCACTGGCGGCCTAGAGGCGGTTGGGCCAGGGAGCTGAGGTGGCCTGCTGGTCCGCTTGGGGGCGCGCTGCCCACGTGGCGCGGCGGCTGGGCCAGGGGGGGGCATGCCGGCCCTCCCCAGCGCGTCGGTTGGAGCCAGCCAGCCAGGTCGGTCTCTCTCCCGATCCCGTATGGGGAGTCCGACATCGGCGCTTGGTGGCTCGCCGGCCGGCGAGCGATGGAGCTACGAGGAGAGGCGGAGGGACCAAAGGGAGCGCCGGCGACGGGGATCCACCGGATCTGATGGGGCAACGGCTGGCGGTGGCCTTGGGAGCGGGGCCGAGCTCCCTGCGTTGGGCTTCCATGGCGGCACGACTGTGAGCAAGAGAGAGAGAGGTGAGGCAGGAGGTGAGTAGAGAAAGAGGAGAAGGGAGGCGCGACAAGGAACTCCTCACCGGGGCGTGGTCGGCGAGGCGACGCTCTCGCCGGAGGCGCGCGACGGCGGACGGCCTCCACGGGCTGTCGAAGGAGAGAGGGAGAGGTGGTAGGTGGACGGCTAGGGCGCATCTGGGCCGTTGGATTGGCCGATCCGACGGTCTAGATCGCAGGGAAGGCTAGAGTGCGAAAATGGGGTATTTTTGGGGGCAAATGTGAAGGGGTGGCTGCAATTTTGTCTTAGGGGAAACCCTAGAAATGGGTGAGAGAGTGGTGGTCTTTATATAGCCCAGGTGGCTGGCAGTTTGCAAAAACATCCCCGGTTTCTCTCTCGCGCGCGCGGCGTTTACGTTTCTGACCGCCAGGGGTCCGCAGGACCTCCGATTCGAGTAAAACTTCGAACTGCGCGATCAGCGCGTTGAGCCGGCGGCGTTCACCTCACCCTGGATCCGTTTCGAGAACACTTTCCGGTGCGCTATAAAAATAACCGTTTAATTATTAAACGGGGTTTTCGTTCCGTTGGCTATGGCTGGTCTCGTCTGGGTTTTCGCGACGGTGATCGGGCATAACCCGGTGTCGCAAAGGTCGAGTCTCAGCGTGGCAAGGGTCGGTCTCCATCCGGTACGAGGTAAGAGGGGGAAAATAATCACCGATCGATAAATCAGGAATGCAAACACCGCAAACAAATCAGACAATCAAACAATTCACGTAGAAAACAAATTTTTTATTTTTTGTGAAATCTGGACTGTTACAATACAACACCACCAACTAGGGATCTCATCCCGAGATCCTAAACGATCCGAGGGAGAGGGGGGAGAGAAAAGAGAGACGATATGCGGTACTGTTCCAGATCTAGATGTTTCCATCCAGAACTCGGGACGAAGCACATATCGGTCCCACCGCGACATATGACATTGCCATATGCCCTGGATTTCCAGCATGATATCACAACATTACAACTACATGGATACAACATCTGATACAATCGGCATACAACTTCCTTAATACATTATATCAACGGAAGATACATGTCTAAGTACAAACTACATGCAAATGCCTAGTGGCAAAGGTAAAACACACACTTCCCGTAACCACACAGGTCCAGGCTCTCCGCCGGGATCCGCCTAACATTTCGTTGTCGAGTCTCCACAAAGGCGTCCAGAAGAAGAGTCGGGGTAGTAATCAACTGCAGCGGCCGATCAGGAAAAACATAAAAGGGAAAAGAAAAGAAAGGGGGAAAGAAGAGAGTGGACGATCTTTAACACCACCAACAAGGGACTCTGCTCCATGTCGACGTCGAACTTATGTCAAGAGAAATTTCCGCAGAGAGACGGCAACGTCGGAGAAGGAAACCATCGGGAGATCAAGAGGAAGAACAATACTCCAAGCGACGATCAAAAGAAGCATTCTCACTGAAATCGTGAGGATACTGGGCGAGTGGACTGAAGTCAACAGATAACTGAGATGTTTACCCAGAGTCGGAAGAGCTAAAGGTACTACAGGATTTCCCAACCTGAGATCAGATTCGAGAAAATACGCTGCACGCAAGGCATTGTAACGGTTCCGATACTCCACACACTCGAGATCCTAGAGTTTGAAGGGGATAAGACGAGAGTAAAAAACACTTACGACACTTTTCCTGACCAGAGCATGGGTAAGGAGGAAAAAGATTCCTACTCTCCGATAACTAACTTAGTAACTACAATTTTTTTTGCCTAGACTCGACTTCGGCCAGAGAAGGGATCCTACGGTCGGTAAGGCTCTGATGCCAAGTTGTAAGGCCCGATATGCGGTACTGTTCCAGATCTAGATGTTTCCATCCAGATCCGGGGACGAAGCACATATCGGTCCCACCGCAACATACGACAATGCCATATGCCCCGGATTTCCAACATGATATCACAACATTACAACTACAAGGATACCACATCTCAGACAATCGGCATACAAATGCCTTAAATACAATACAACAGGGGAATATACATGTCTAGGTAAAAACTACAACCAAATGCCTAGAGGCAAAGAGAAAAACATTGATCCCCATAACCACACGGGTCCAGGCCCTCCGCCGGGATCCGCCTAACTAGTCGTCGTCGAGTCTCCACGTGAAACGTCGATCACCATACCTGTCGTCGATCAAGAACCCTGAAAAGAGTTTGGGGGTAGTATCATGAGTACAGAAGTACTCTGCATCGGACTTTAGTGGTTAACTGACCCAGCAAGGAGTTCATCACTCGTCATTCTAGGACTACTAGTAGTTTACGGTGAGGATGGAGTAAGTGGTGAGGTCACTGCCGCACTAGCATTTATGAAGTGGCTAACGATCTATAGAGTAAGATAAGAAGCCAATCATTCGATGAGGAATCATCTCCAACAAGTCTTGCTATCCACCTACGTACGCAAGCATAACACCTATCCTATCCTTGTCCTCCTCTTCGCATCCCGAAAAAGAAGAAGCAGTCAAGGCACACACGTTGACCAAGTTATATTAATATTATCTCAGTTGTTGTTGTCTATGAACAAGGAGTAGGTCTCAAGTCGTCCATAACCGTGGACACGACTTCTCAAAAAGATTTAACCCTGCAGGGGTGTACCAACTGCCCATTACAAGGCTCCGCACGCACGCCCATCTCTCTCAGTTGCTACCCATCATAGGCAACAATTTTATGATTTAGTTCCAAGATATCCGAAACGACAGGTCCCTTTTAGCTAACAACGAACAAATCCGGATGGCCCCCGGTGAGTCGACATCCATCTCAGGAGCCGGCCGCTCTCTCGATCTGGTCTCTACCGTATGACTCGGGTTTGGATAACTGGTGAATTCTCACATGAGTCCGGGTCCTCAGCCGGCCAGGTTGGACCAACAAGGAAACCATGTCCCCGCTGGCCCTGGTTGGTTTAAAGGATGTCTGCTAGGAGCGACCCGACAGACATATATGCATGGTTTGCAAATGGTAAATCAGCTTGGGCCACCACTAGAAATGTTTGAAGCTAGGTAGGTAAGAAAAGGGACCCCATAAAATCCCACACGCTGTTAGGCACGCTCAGTCTTAAAACCAATACCCGGAACTCGGGTCCTAGGTGACTCGAATGGAACAAAGCGTCGGGGCGGGATAGCCTAGACCTTCCATCATTCGTCGAATATAGTCAACATTTATAATAATCATATCATCAACAACAATATAATAAGGTGATAGACCAATCCAAGGAGTAACAGGATAACAGTTGATAACATCCTAGCATGCACACTAAGAAGTGGCTGAGTAACGAGCAATAGTAACATAGCCGAACAATGTTTGCCGGGATGTGGAGGACATGGCTGTTTGGGTTTATGTGAGAGGCATGAATATAAAGTGGTAGGATCAAGCAATCGATCTATCCTACACCTAGGCGCGAATGAGCTGAAAGTTATAAGTATGATATATGCTCCCCCTTACCTGATGAGAAGACGAAACAGAAGGTCTAGTCGATCGCAAGCTCGCAACGTCTCCAAGAGGTACCCGCGGAAGCACACAAGACGATAAACGCTGGAAAGCAATCAACGAGCAAGCATCTATTACTACGAAGCAAACACGAGAAAGCATCAACAAGAATGCAACACGAGACATCACACCTACCGTCGAGAGCGGTTACTAACAGGTTAAGTGGAGTACTCGTCACACACGACGATACCGCACATTTAGAATGGTTCAAGTTGTTTAGCTACACAAGATGAGAAAAGGTTATTGACATGGCATCTCACTGAAGCATGGCATAGCACACAAAAATGAAAATAGGTGAAGCATAAAGGAAACTATATATGCTAGTTAATTTAAGTGAGGCACAACCTAAACATGGCATATCACTAAGTACCCCATGACAATTAAATGATTTGGTACTGTTCTGCCCTAAACAATATATTAGGTTGGTTAAATACAGCAAAAAATAGCATAAACACAAGGTACATGAAATTCTAATCAAGTTACATGTAAAGAACACTCCAAACGGAGTTACGGTTAAAAAGATATAAGCAAAACAAGTTACGGGAACAATTTGCAAACATCAGGAAGCACACTTTAGAGCAATGCATAAACAGGATAATGAATGCAAACATGCTCACAAATGATATGCACCTAAAGTGGACATGGCAGGGAAGGCATGGAAAAAGGAATCATGCAAATAGGCATCATGGTTCACTAGTTATAAGCAACACAAAAAGCTATAAAACATTACTGGTCAAGGACTTAGTGAAAATCAGGAAAACAGGGCAGAAACAGTTATAATCATGCTGTATAAACAAGGGTAAAGCTATATGAATATGTACAGCAACATGACATAGCAATATATGGGCATGAACTAGACATGATGGTGATCAGGTAAAAACAAGAATCATGGTCATAGGCATAACAGATCAAAAGATATTAAGCATGCAACATGGCATCGAAAAGTTACAGACTTAGAGAAAAACAGAGGTGGCTGTAAAAAACAGTGGCATAGCAACATTGGAGCTAAACATATCTATGACCACGAATGTAAACATGACAATAAAATACATATAATGGAGGTAGACATGGCATAGATGAAAATGACATATTGCAATGCTCAATAGGATGCACGGTTAAAAAGATATAGGGAAGCAAAGTAGCAACTTTATATAAACAGCAACACACTAACAACAGGGTAGCTACTTTGGGGAAAGAATTAGTATAGCTACAACAGACAAACATGGAAAGTGATTGCATAGAATTGAAGTAGACATGATGCTTAACAGTATGCAACAAGAATCAATAGCATAGGCCTCATGGATGTGTCACAATCCTCAATCAAACTTGCAATAAACTAACAACAGCAGCAATTCCTAGAGATTAACAACAGTTAACAGTCTGATGCCCACTTCAACAGTTATTAACAACATTAACATGGCCTCAAATCAAAATGCTCACAAAAGATGAACTGAAGTACACACAATTCTAAACAATTTTACTTTTGGGCGCAACGCGATCCGAGCTACGGTTTACTCGCAAACTTCAACGCAAAATAGCATCAACAACAGTTTTATCCAGGACTTAGAAAAAATGCAAGGGGTCTAGGAAAAAAAATAAGGACCTTGTCGGGCCGAGGCCCACTGGCGGCCTAGAGGCGGTTGGGCCAGGGAGCTGAGGTGGCCTGCTGGTCCGCTTGGGGGCGCGCTGCCCACGTGGCGCGGCGGCTGGGCCAGGGGGGGGCATGCCGGCCCTCCCCAGCGCGTCGGTTGGAGCCAGCCAGCCAGGTCGGTCTCTCTCCCGATCCCGTATGGGGAGTCCGACATCGGCGCTTGGTGGCTCGCCGGCCGGCGAGCGATGGAGCTACGAGGAGAGGCGGAGGGACCAAAGGGAGCGCCGGCGACGGGGATCCACCGGATCTGATGGGGCAACGGCTGGCGGTGGCCTTGGGAGCGGGGCCGAGCTCCCTGCGTTGGGCTTCCATGGCGGCACGACTGTGAGCAAGAGAGAGAGAGGTGAGGCAGGAGGTGAGTAGAGAAAGAGGAGAAGGGAGGCGCGACAAGGAACTCCTCACCGGGGCGTGGTCGGCGAGGCGACGCTCTCGCCGGAGGCGCGCGACGGCGGACGGCCTCCACGGGCTGTCGAAGGAGAGAGGGAGAGGTGGTAGGTGGACGGCTAGGGCGCATCTGGGCCGTTGGATTGGCCGATCCGACGGTCTAGATCGCAGGGAAGGCTAGAGTGCGAAAATGGGGTATTTTTGGGGGCAAATGTGAAGGGGTGGCTGCAATTTTGTCTTAGGGGAAACCCTAGAAATGGGTGAGAGAGTGGTGGTCTTTATATAGCCCAGGTGGCTGGCAGTTTGCAAAAACATCCCCGGTTTCTCTCTCGCGCGCGCGGCGTTTACGTTTCTGACCGCCAGGGGTCCGCAGGACCTCCGATTCGAGTAAAACTTCGAACTGCGCGATCAGCGCGTTGAGCCGGCGGCGTTCACCTCACCCTGGATCCGTTTCGAGAACACTTTCCGGTGCGCTATAAAAATAACCGTTTAATTATTAAACGGGGTTTTCGTTCCGTTGGCTATGGCTGGTCTCGTCTGGGTTTTCGCGACGGTGATCGGGCATAACCCGGTGTCGCAAAGGTCGAGTCTCAGCGTGGCAAGGGTCGGTCTCCATCCGGTACGAGGTAAGAGGGGGAAAATAATCACCGATCGATAAATCAGGAATGCAAACACCGCAAACAAATCAGACAATCAAACAATTCACGTAGAAAACAAATTTTTTATTTTTTGTGAAATCTGGACTGTTACAATACAACACCACCAACTAGGGATCTCATCCCGAGATCCTAAACGATCCGAGGGAGAGGGGGGAGAGAAAAGAGAGACGATATGCGGTACTGTTCCAGATCTAGATGTTTCCATCCAGATCTCGGGACGAAGCACATATCGGTCCCACCGCGACATATGACATTGCCATATGCCCTGGATTTCCAGCATGATATCACAACATTACAACTACATGGATACAACATCTGATACAATCGGCATACAACTTCCTTAATACATTATATCAACGGAAGATACATGTCTAAGTACAAACTACATGCAAATGCCTAGTGGCAAAGGTAAAACACACACTTCCCGTAACCACACAGGTCCAGGCTCTCCGCCGGGATCCGCCTAACATTTCGTTGTCGAGTCTCCACAAAGGCGTCCAGAAGAAGAGTCGGGGTAGTAATCAACTGCAGCGGCCGATCAGGAAAAACATAAAAGGGAAAAGAAAAGAAAGGGGGAAAGAAGAGAGTGGACGATCTTTAACACCACCAACAAGGGACTCTGCTCCATGTCGACGTCGAACTTATGTCAAGAGAAATTTCCGCAGAGAGACGGCAACGTCGGAGAAGGAAACCATCGGGAGATCAAGAGGAAGAACAATACTCCAAGCGACGATCAAAAGAAGCATTCTCACTGAAATCGTGAGGATACTGGGCGAGTGGACTGAAGTCAACAGATAACTGAGATGTTTACCCAGAGTCGGAAGAGCTAAAGGTACTACAGGATTTCCCAACCTGAGATCAGATTCGAGAAAATACGCTGCACGCAAGGCATTGTAACGGTTCCGATACTCCACACACTCGAGATCCTAGAGTTTGAAGGGGATAAGACGAGAGTAAAAAACACTTACGACACTTTTCCTGACCAGAGCATGGGTAAGGAGGAAAAAGATTCCTACTCTCCGATAACTAACTTAGTAACTACAATTTTTTTTGCCTAGACTCGACTTCGGCCAGAGAAGGGATCCTACGGTCGGTAAGGCTCTGATGCCAAGTTGTAAGGCCCGATATGCGGTACTGTTCCAGATCTAGATGTTTCCATCCAGATCCGGGGACGAAGCACATATCGGTCCCACCGCAACATACGACAATGCCATATGCCCCGGATTTCCAACATGATATCACAACATTACAACTACAAGGATACCACATCTCAGACAATCGGCATACAAATGCCTTAAATACAATACAACAGGGGAATATACATGTCTAGGTAAAAACTACAACCAAATGCCTAGAGGCAAAGAGAAAAACATTGATCCCCATAACCACACGGGTCCAGGCCCTCCGCCGGGATCCGCCTAACTAGTCGTCGTCGAGTCTCCACGTGAAACGTCGATCACCATACCTGTCGTCGATCAAGAACCCTGAAAAGAGTTTGGGGGTAGTATCATGAGTACAGAAGTACTCTGCATCGGACTTTAGTGGTTAACTGACCCAGCAAGGAGTTCA
Source organism: Bromus sterilis (assembly GCA_950022295.1). Taxonomy (NCBI): domain Eukaryota; kingdom Viridiplantae; phylum Streptophyta; class Magnoliopsida; order Poales; family Poaceae; genus Bromus; species Bromus sterilis. Next base: position 241,706,409 of record OX465595.1, on the reverse strand, counting down.
TCACTCGTCATTCTAGGACTACTAGTAGTTTACGGTGAGGATGGAGTAAGTGGTGAGGTCACTGCCGCACTAGCATTTATGAAGTGGCTAACGATCTATAGAGTAAGATAAGAAGCCAATCATTCGATGAGGAATCATCTCCAACAAGTCTTGCTATCCACCTACGTACGCAAGCATAACACCTATCCTATCCTTGTCCTCCTCTTCGCATCCCGAAAAAGAAGAAGCAGTCAAGGCACACACGTTGACCAAGTTATATTAATATTATCTCAGTTGTTGTTGTCTATGAACAAGGAGTAGGTCTCAAGTCGTCCATAACCGTGGACACGACTTCTCAAAAAGATTTAACCCTGCAGGGGTGTACCAACTGCCCATTACAAGGCTCCGCACGCACGCCCATCTCTCTCAGTTGCTACCCATCATAGGCAACAATTTTATGATTTAGTTCCAAGATATCCGAAACGACAGGTCCCTTTTAGCTAACAACGAACAAATCCGGATGGCCCCCGGTGAGTCGACATCCATCTCAGGAGCCGGCCGCTCTCTCGATCTGGTCTCTACCGTATGACTCGGGTTTGGATAACTGGTGAATTCTCACATGAGTCCGGGTCCTCAGCCGGCCAGGTTGGACCAACAAGGAAACCATGTCCCCGCTGGCCCTGGTTGGTTTAAAGGATGTCTGCTAGGAGCGACCCGACAGACATATATGCATGGTTTGCAAATGGTAAATCAGCTTGGGCCACCACTAGAAATGTTTGAAGCTAGGTAGGTAAGAAAAGGGACCCCATAAAATCCCACACGCTGTTAGGCACGCTCAGTCTTAAAACCAATACCCGGAACTCGGGTCCTAGGTGACTCGAATGGAACAAAGCGTCGGGGCGGGATAGCCTAGACCTTCCATCATTCGTCGAATATAGTCAACATTTATAATAATCATATCATCAACAACAATATAATAAGGTGATAGACCAATCCAAGGAGTAACAGGATAACAGTTGATAACATCCTAGCATGCACACTAAGAAGTGGCTGAGTAACGAGCAATAGTAACATAGCCGAACAATGTTTGCCGGGATGTGGAGGACATGGCTGTTTGGGTTTATGTGAGAGGCATGAATATAAAGTGGTAGGATCAAGCAATCGATCTATCCTACACCTAGGCGCGAATGAGCTGAAAGTTATAAGTATGATATATGCTCCCCCTTACCTGATGAGAAGACGAAACAGAAGGTCTAGTCGATCGCAAGCTCGCAACGTCTCCAAGAGGTACCCGCGGAAGCACACAAGACGATAAACGCTGGAAAGCAATCAACGAGCAAGCATCTATTACTACGAAGCAAACACGAGAAAGCATCAACAAGAATGCAACACGAGACATCACACCTACCGTCGAGAGCGGTTACTAACAGGTTAAGTGGAGTACTCGTCACACACGACGATACCGCACATTTAGAATGGTTCAAGTTGTTTAGCTACACAAGATGAGAAAAGGTTATTGACATGGCATCTCACTGAAGCATGGCATAGCACACAAAAATGAAAATAGGTGAAGCATAAAGGAAACTATATATGCTAGTTAATTTAAGTGAGGCACAACCTAAACATGGCATATCACTAAGTACCCCATGACAATTAAATGATTTGGTACTGTTCTGCCCTAAACAATATATTAGGTTGGTTAAATACAGCAAAAAATAGCATAAACACAAGGTACATGAAATTCTAATCAAGTTACATGTAAAGAACACTCCAAACGGAGTTACGGTTAAAAAGATATAAGCAAAACAAGTTACGGGAACAATTTGCAAACATCAGGAAGCACACTTTAGAGCAATGCATAAACAGGATAATGAATGCAAACATGCTCACAAATGATATGCACCTAAAGTGGACATGGCAGGGAAGGCATGGAAAAAGGAATCATGCAAATAGGCATCATGGTTCACTAGTTATAAGCAACACAAAAAGCTATAAAACATTACTGGTCAAGGACTTAGTGAAAATCAGGAAAACAGGGCAGAAACAGTTATAATCATGCTGTATAAACAAGGGTAAAGCTATATGAATATGTACAGCAACATGACATAGCAATATATGGGCATGAACTAGACATGATGGTGATCAGGTACAAACAAGAATCATGGTCATAGGCATAACAGATCAAAAGATATTAAGCATGCAACATGGCATCGAAAAGTTACAGACTTAGAGAAAAACAGAGGTGGCTGTAAAAAACAGTGGCATAGCAACATTGGAGCTAAACATATCTATGACCACGAATGTAAACATGACAATAAAATACATATAATGGAGGTAGACATGGCATAGATGAAAATGACATATTGCAATGCTCAATAGGATGCACGGTTAAAAAGATATAGGGAAGCAAAGTAGCAACTTTATATAAACAGCAACACACTAACAACAGGGTAGCTACTTTGGGGAAAGAATTAGTATAGCTACAACAGACAAACATGGAAAGTGATTGCATAGAATTGAAGTAGACATGATGCTTAACAGTATGCAACAAGAATCAATAGCATAGGCCTCATGGATGTGTCACAATCCTCAATCAAACTTGCAATAAACTAACAACAGCAGCAATTCCTAGAGATTAACAACAGTTAACAGTCTGATGCCCACTTCAACAGTTATTAACAACATTAACATGGCCTCAAATCAAAATGCTCACAAAAGATGAACTGAAGTACACACAATTCTAAACAATTTTACTTTTGGGCGCAACGCGATCCGAGCTACGGTTTACTCGCAAACTTCAACGCAAAATAGCATCAACAACAGTTTTATCCAGGACTTAGAAAAAATGCAAGGGGTCTAGGAAAAAAAATAAGGACCTTGTCGGGCCGAGGCCCACTGGCGGCCTAGAGGCGGTTGGGCCAGGGAGCTGAGGTGGCCTGCTGGTCCGCTTGGGGGCGCGCTGCCCACGTGGCGCGGCGGCTGGGCCAGGGGGGGGCATGCCGGCCCTCCCCAGCGCGTCGGTTGGAGCCAGCCAGCCAGGTCGGTCTCTCTCCCGATCCCGTATGGGGAGTCCGACATCGGCGCTTGGTGGCTCGCCGGCCGGCGAGCGATGGAGCTACGAGGAGAGGCGGAGGGACCAAAGGGAGCGCCGGCGACGGGGATCCACCGGATCTGATGGGGCAACGGCTGGCGGTGGCCTTGGGAGCGGGGCCGAGCTCCCTGCGTTGGGCTTCCATGGCGGCACGACTGTGAGCAAGAGAGAGAGAGGTGAGGCAGGAGGTGAGTAGAGAAAGAGGAGAAGGGAGGCGCGACAAGGAACTCCTCACCGGGGCGTGGTCGGCGAGGCGACGCTCTCGCCGGAGGCGCGCGACGGCGGACGGCCTCCACGGGCTGTCGAAGGAGAGAGGGAGAGGTGGTAGGTGGACGGCTAGGGCGCATCTGGGCCGTTGGATTGGCCGATCCGACGGTCTAGATCGCAGGGAAGGCTAGAGTGCGAAAATGGGGTATTTTTGGGGGCAAATGTGAAGGGGTGGCTGCAATTTTGTCTTAGGGGAAACCCTAGAAATGGGTGAGAGAGTGGTGGTCTTTATATAGCCCAGGTGGCTGGCAGTTTGCAAAAACATCCCCGGTTTCTCTCTCGCGCGCGCGGCGTTTACGTTTCTGACCGCCAGGGGTCCGCAGGACCTCCGATTCGAGTAAAACTTCGAACTGCGCGATCAGCGCGTTGAGCCGGCGGCGTTCACCTCACCCTGGATCCGTTTCGAGAACACTTTCCGGTGCGCTATAAAAATAACCGTTTAATTATTAAACGGGGTTTTCGTTCCGTTGGCTATGGCTGGTCTCGTCTGGGTTTTCGCGACGGTGATCGGGCATAACCCGGTGTCGCAAAGGTCGAGTCTCAGCGTGGCAAGGGTCGGTCTCCATCCGGTACGAGGTAAGAGGGGGAAAATAATCACCGATCGATAAATCAGGAATGCAAACACCGCAAACAAATCAGACAATCAAACAATTCACGTAGAAAACAAATTTTTTATTTTTTGTGAAATCTGGACTGTTACAATACAACACCACCAACTAGGGATCTCATCCCGAGATCCTAAACGATCCGAGGGAGAGGGGGGAGAGAAAAGAGAGACGATATGCGGTACTGTTCCAGATCTAGATGTTTCCATCCAGATCTCGGGACGAAGCACATATCGGTCCCACCGCGACATATGACATTGCCATATGCCCTGGATTTCCAGCATGATATCACAACATTACAACTACATGGATACAACATCTGATACAATCGGCATACAACTTCCTTAATACATTATATCAACGGAAGATACATGTCTAAGTACAAACTACATGCAAATGCCTAGTGGCAAAGGTAAAACACACACTTCCCGTAACCACACAGGTCCAGGCTCTCCGCCGGGATCCGCCTAACATTTCGTTGTCGAGTCTCCACAAAGGCGTCCAGAAGAAGAGTCGGGGTAGTAATCAACTGCAGCGGCCGATCAGGAAAAACATAAAAGGGAAAAGAAAAGAAAGGGGGAAAGAAGAGAGTGGACGATCTTTAACACCACCAACAAGGGACTCTGCTCCATGTCGACGTCGAACTTATGTCAAGAGAAATTTCCGCAGAGAGACGGCAACGTCGGAGAAGGAAACCATCGGGAGATCAAGAGGAAGAACAATACTCCAAGCGACGATCAAAAGAAGCATTCTCACTGAAATCGTGAGGATACTGGGCGAGTGGACTGAAGTCAACAGATAACTGAGATGTTTACCCAGAGTCGGAAGAGCTAAAGGTACTACAGGATTTCCCAACCTGAGATCAGATTCGAGAAAATACGCTGCACGCAAGGCATTGTAACGGTTCCGATACTCCACACACTCGAGATCCTAGAGTTTGAAGGGGATAAGACGAGAGTAAAAAACACTTACGACACTTTTCCTGACCAGAGCATGGGTAAGGAGGAAAAAGATTCCTACTCTCCGATAACTAACTTAGTAACTACAATTTTTTTTGCCTAGACTCGACTTCGGCCAGAGAAGGGATCCTACGGTCGGTAAGGCTCTGATGCCAAGTTGTAAGGCCCGATATGCGGTACTGTTCCAGATCTAGATGTTTCCATCCAGATCCGGGGACGAAGCACATATCGGTCCCACCGCAACATACGACAATGCCATATGCCCCGGATTTCCAACATGATATCACAACATTACAACTACAAGGATACCACATCTCAGACAATCGGCATACAAATTCCTTAAATACAATACAACAGGGGAATATACATGTCTAGGTAAAAACTACAACCAAATGCCTAGAGGCAAAGAGAAAAACATTGATCCCCATAACCACACGGGTCCAGGCCCTCCGCCGGGATCCGCCTAACTAGTCGTCGTCGAGTCTCCACGTGAAACGTCGATCACCATACCTGTCGTCGATCAAGAACCCTGAAAAGAGTTTGGGGGTAGTATCATGAGTACAGAAGTACTCTGCATCGGACTTTAGTGGTTAACTGACCCAGCAAGGAGTTCATCACTCGTCATTCTAGGACTACTAGTAGTTTACGGTGAGGATGGAGTAAGTGGTGAGGTCACTGCCGCACTAGCATTTATGAAGTGGCTAACGATCTATAGAGTAAGATAAGAAGCCAATCATTCGATGAGGAATCATCTCCAACAAGTCTTGCTATCCACCTACGTACGCAAGCATAACACCTATCCTATCCTTGTCCTCCTCTTCGCATCCCGAAAAAGAAGAAGCAGTCAAGGCACACACGTTGACCAAGTTATATTAATATTATCTCAGTTGTTGTTGTCTATGAACAAGGAGTAGGTCTCAAGTCGTCCATAACCGTGGACACGGCTTCTCAAAAAGATTTAACCCTGCAGGGGTGTACCAATTGCTCATTACAAGGCTCCGCACGCACGCCCATCTCTCTCAGTTGCTACCCATCATAGGCAACAATTTTATGATTTTGTTCCAAGAGATCCGAAACGACAGGTCCCTCTAGACAAAAACGAACAAATCCGGGTGGCTGCCGGTGAGTCGACATCCATCTCAGGAGCCGGCCGCTCTCTCGATATGGTCTCTACCGTATGACTCGGGTTTGGATAACTGGTGAATTATCACCTGAGTCCGGGTCCTCAGCCGGCCAGGTGGGACCAACAAGGAAACCATGTCCCCGCTGGCCCTGGTTGGTTTAAAGGATGTCTGCTAGGAGCGACCCGACAGACATATATGCATGGTTTGCAAATGGTAAATCGGCTTGGGCCACCACTAGAAATGTTTGAAGCTAGGTAGGTAAGAAAAGGGACCCCATAAAATCCCACACGCGGTTAGGCACGCTCAGTCTTAAAACCAATACCCGGAACTCGGGTCCTAGGTGACTCGAATGGAACAAAGCGTCGGGGCGGGATAGCCTAGACCTTCCATCATTCGTCGAATATAGTCAACATTTATAATAATCATATCATCAACAACAATATAATAAGGTGATAGACCAATCCAAGGAGTAACAGGATAACAGTTGATAACATCCTAGCATGCACACTAAGAAGTGGCTGAGTAACGAGCAATAGTAACATAGCCGAACAATGTTTGCCGGGATGTGGAGGACATGGCTGTTTGGGTTTATGTGAGAGGCATGAATATAAAGTGGTAGGATCAAGCAATCGATCTATCCTACACCTAGGCGCGAATGAGCTGAAAGTTATAAGTATGATATATGCTCCCCCTTACCTGATGAGAAGACGAAACAGAAGGTCTAGTCGATCGCAAGCTCGCAACGTCTCCAAGAGGTACCCGCGGAAGCACACAAGACGATAAACGCTGGAAAGCAATCAACGAGCAAGCATCTATTACTACGAAGCAAACACGAGAAAGCATCAACAAGAATGCAACACGAGACATCACACCTACCGTCGAGAGCGGTTACTAACAGGTTAAGTGGAGTACTCGTCACACACGACGATACCGCACATTTAGAATGGTTCAAGTTGTTTAGCTACACAAGATGAGAAAAGGTTATTGACATGGCATCTCACTGAAGCATGGCATAGCACACAAAAATGAAAATAGGTGAAGCATAAAGGAAACTATATATGCTAGTTAATTTAAGTGAGGCACAACCTAAACATGGCATATCACTAAGTACCCCATGACAATTAAATGATTTGGTACTGTTCTGCCCTAAACAATATATTAGGTTGGTTAAATACAGCAAAAAATAGCATAAACACAAGGTACATGAAATTCTAATCAAGTTACATGTAAAGAACACTCCAAACGGAGTTACGGTTAAAAAGATATAAGCAAAACAAGTTACGGGAACAATTTGCAAACATCAGGAAGCACACTTTAGAGCAATGCATAAACAGGATAATGAATGCAAACATGCTCACAAATGATATGCACCTAAAGTGGACATGGCAGGGAAGGCATGGAAAAAGGAATCATGCAAATAGGCATCATGGTTCACTAGTTATAAGCAACACAAAAAGCTATAAAACATTACTGGTCAAGGACTTAGTGAAAATCAGGAAAACAGGGCAGAAACAGTTATAATCATGCTGTATAAACAAGGGTAAAGCTATATGAATATGTACAGCAACATGACATAGCAATATATGGGCATGAACTAGACATGATGGTGATCAGGTACAAACAAGAATCATGGTCATAGGCATAACAGATCAAAAGATATTAAGCATGCAACATGGCATCGAAAAGTTACAGACTTAGAGAAAAACAGAGGTGGCTGTAAAAAACAGTGGCATAGCAACATTGGAGCTAAACATATCTATGACCACGAATGTAAACATGACAATAAAATACATATAATGGAGGTAGACATGGCATAGATGAAAATGACATATTGCAATGCTCAATAGGATGCACGGTTAAAAAGATATAGGGAAGCAAAGTAGCAACTTTATATAAACAGCAACACACTAACAACAGGGTAGCTACTTTGGGGAAAGAATTAGTATAGCTACAACAGACAAACATGGAAAGTGATTGCATAGAATTGAAGTAGACATGATGCTTAACAGTATGCAACAAGAATCAATAGCATAGGCCTCATGGATGTGTCACAATCCTCAATCAAACTTGCAATAAACTAACAACAGCAGCAATTCCTAGAGATTAACAACAGTTAACAGTCTGATGCCCACTTCAACAGTTATTAACAACATTAACATGGCCTCAAATCAAAATGCTCACAAAAGATGAACTGAAGTACACACAATTCTAAACAATTTTACTTTTGGGCGCAACGCGATCCGAGCTACGGTTTACTCGCAAACTTCAACGCAAAATAGCATCAACAACAGTTTTATCCAGGACTTAGAAAAAATGCAAGGGGTCTAGGAAAAAAAATAAGGACCTTGTCGGGCCGAGGCCCACTGGCGGCCTAGAGGCGGTTGGGCCAGGGAGCTGAGGTGGCCTGCTGGTCCGCTTGGGGGCGCGCTGCCCACGTGGCGCGGCGGCTGGGCCAGGGGGGGGCATGCCGGCCCTCCCCAGCGCGTCGGTTGGAGCCAGCCAGCCAGGTCGGTCTCTCTCCCGATCCCGTATGGGGAGTCCGACATCGGCGCTTGGTGGCTCGCCGGCCGGCGAGCGATGGAGCTACGAGGAGAGGCGGAGGGACCAAAGGGAGCGCCGGCGACGGGGATCCACCGGATCTGATGGGGCAACGGCTGGCGGTGGCCTTGGGAGCGGGGCCGAGCTCCCTGCGTTGGGCTTCCATGGCGGCACGACTGTGAGCAAGAGAGAGAGAGGTGAGGCAGGAGGTGAGTAGAGAAAGAGGAGAAGGGAGGCGCGACAAGGAACTCCTCACCGGGGCGTGGTCGGCGAGGCGACGCTCTCGCCGGAGGCGCGCGACGGCGGACGGCCTCCACGGGCTGTCGAAGGAGAGAGGGAGAGGTGGTAGGTGGACGGCTAGGGCGCATCTGGGCCGTTGGATTGGCCGATCCGACGGTCTAGATCGCAGGGAAGGCTAGAGTGCGAAAATGGGGTATTTTTGGGGGCAAATGTGAAGGGGTGGCTGCAATTTTGTCTTAGGGGAAACCCTAGAAATGGGTGAGAGAGTGGTGGTCTTTATATAGCCCAGGTGGCTGGCAGTTTGCAAAAACATCCCCGGTTTCTCTCTCGCGCGCGCGGCGTTTACGTTTCTGACCGCCAGGGGTCCGCAGGACCTCCGATTCGAGTAAAACTTCGAACTGCGCGATCAGCGCGTTGAGCCGGCGGCGTTCACCTCACCCTGGATCCGTTTCGAGAACACTTTCCGGTGCGCTATAAAAATAACCGTTTAATTATTAAACGGGGTTTTCGTTCCGTTGGCTATGGCTGGTCTCGTCTGGGTTTTCGCGACGGTGATCGGGCATAACCCGGTGTCGCAAAGGTCGAGTCTCAGCGTGGCAAGGGTCGGTCTCCATCCGGTACGAGGTAAGAGGGGGAAAATAATCACCGATCGATAAATCAGGAATGCAAACACCGCAAACAAATCAGACAATCAAACAATTCACGTAGAAAACAAATTTTTTATTTTTTGTGAAATCTGGACTGTTACAATACAACACCACCAACTAGGGATCTCATCCCGAGATCCTAAACGATCCGAGGGAGAGGGGGGAGAGAAAAGAGAGACGATATGCGGTACTGTTCCAGATCTAGATGTTTCCATCCAGATCTCGGGACGAAGCACATATCGGTCCCACCGCGACATATGACATTGCCATATGCCCTGGATTTCCAGCATGATATCACAACATTACAACTACATGGATACAACATCTGATACAATCGGCATACAACTTCCTTAATACATTATATCAACGGAAGATACATGTCTAAGTACAAACTACATGCAAATGCCTAGTGGCAAAGGTAAAACACACACTTCCCGTAACCACACAGGTCCAGGCTCTCCGCCGGGATCCGCCTAACATTTCGTTGTCGAGTCTCCACAAAGGCGTCCAGAAGAAGAGTCGGGGTAGTAATCAACTGCAGCGGCCGATCAGGAAAAACATAAAAGGGAAAAGAAAAGAAAGGGGGAAAGAAGAGAGTGGACGATCTTTAACACCACCAACAAGGGACTCTGCTCCATGTCGACGTCGAACTTATGTCAAGAGAAATTTCCGCAGAGAGACGGCAACGTCGGAGAAGGAAACCATCGGGAGATCAAGAGGAAGAACAATACTCCAAGCGACGATCAAAAGAAGCATTCTCACTGAAATCGTGAGGATACTGGGCGAGTGGACTGAAGTCAACAGATAACTGAGATGTTTACCCAGAGTCGGAAGAGCTAAAGGTACTACAGGATTTCCCAACCTGAGATCAGATTCGAGAAAATACGCTGCACGCAAGGCATTGTAACGGTTCCGATACTCCACACACTCGAGATCCTAGAGTTTGAAGGGGATAAGACGAGAGTAAAAAACACTTACGACACTTTTCCTGACCAGAGCATGGGTAAGGAGGAAAAAGATTCCTACTCTCCGATAACTAACTTAGTAACTACAATTTTTTTTGCCTAGACTCGACTTCGGCCAGAGAAGGGATCCTACGGTCGGTAAGGCTCTGATGCCAAGTTGTAAGGCCCGATATGCGGTACTGTTCCAGATCTAGATGTTTCCATCCAGATCCGGGGACGAAGCACATATCGGTCCCACCGCAACATACGACAATGCCATATGCCCCGGATTTCCAACATGATATCACAACATTACAACTACAAGGATACCACATCTCAGACAATCGGCATACAAATGCCTTAAATACAATACAACAGGGGAATATACATGTCTAGGTAAAAACTACAACCAAATGCCTAGAGGCAAAGAGAAAAACATTGATCCCCATAACCACACGGGTCCAGGCCCTCCGCCGGGATCCGCCTAACTAGTCGTCGTCGAGTCTCCACGTGAAACGTCGATCACCATACCTGTCGTCGATCAAGAACCCTGAAAAGAGTTTGGGGGTAGTATCATGAGTACAGAAGTACTCTGCATCGGACTTTAGTGGTTAACTGACCCAGCAAGGAGTTCATCACTCGTCATTCTAGGACTACTAGTAGTTTACGGTGAGGATGGAGTAAGTGGTGAGGTCACTGCCGCACTAGCATTTATGAAGTGGCTAACGATCTATAGAGTAAGATAAGAAGCCAATCATTCGATGAGGAATCATCTCCAACAAGTCTTGCTATCCACCTACGTACGCAAGCATAACACCTATCCTATCCTTGTCCTCCTCTTCGCATCCCGAAAAAGAAGAAGCAGTCAAGGCACACACGTTGACCAAGTTATATTAATATTATCTCAGTTGTTGTTGTCTATGAACAAGGAGTAGGTCTCAAGTCGTCCATAACCGTGGACACGACTTCTCAAAAAGATTTAACCCTGCAGGGGTGTACCAACTGCCCATTACAAGGCTCCGCACGCACGCCCATCTCTCTCAGTTGCTACCCATCATAGGCAACAATTTTATGATTTAGTTCCAAGATATCCGAAACGACAGGTCCCTTTTAGCTAACAACGAACAAATCCGGATGGCCCCCGGTGAGTCGACATCCATCTCAGGAGCCGGCCGCTCTCTCGATCTGGTCTCTACCGTATGACTCGGGTTTGGATAACTGGTGAATTCTCACATGAGTCCGGGTCCTCAGCCGGCCAGGTTGGACCAACAAGGAAACCATGTCCCCGCTGGCCCTGGTTGGTTTAAAGGATGTCTGCTAGGAGCGACCCGACAGACATATATGCATGGTTTGCAAATGGTAAATCAGCTTGGGCCACCACTAGAAATGTTTGAATCAAGGTAGGTAAGAAAAGGGGACCCCATAAAATCCCACACGCTGTTAGGCACGCTCAGTCTTAAAACCAATACCCGAAACTCGGGTCCTAGGTGACTTGAATGGAACAAAGCGTCGGGGCGGGATAGCCTAGACCTTCCATTCTTCGTCGAATATAGTCAACATTTATAATAATCATATCATCAAGAACAATATAATAAGGTGATAGCCCAATCCAAGGAGTAACAGGATAACAGTTGATAACATCCTAGCATGCATAGTAAGTTGTGGCTGAGCAACGAGCAATAGTAACATAGCCGAACAATGTTTGCCGGGATGTGGAGGACATGGCTGTTTGGGTTTATGTGAGAGGCATGAATATAAAGTGGTAGGATCAAGCAATCGATCTATCCTACACCTAGGCGCGAGTGAGCTGAAAGTTATAAGTATGATATATGCTCCCCCTTACCTGATGAGAAGACGAAACAGAAGGTCTAGTCGATCGCAAGCTCGCAACGTCTCCAAGAGGTACCCGCGGAAGCACACAAGACGATAAACGCTGGAAAGCAATCAACGAGCAAGCATCTATTACTACGAAGCAAACACGAGCAAGCATCAACAAGAATGCAACACGAGACATCACACCTACCGTCGAGAGCGGTTACTAACAGGTTAAGTGGAGTACTCGTCACACACGACGATACCGCACATTTAGAATGGTTCAAGTTGTTTAGCTACACAAGATGAGAAAAGGTTATTGACATGGCATCTCACTGAAGCATGGCATAGCACACAAAAATGAAAATAGGTGAAGCATAAAGGAAACTATATATGCTAGTTAATTTAAGTGAGGCACAACCTAAACATGGCATATCACTAAGTACCCCATGACAATTAAATGATTTGGTACTGTTCTGCCCTAAACAATATATTAGGTTGGTTAAATACAGCAAAAAATAGCATAAACACAAGGTACATGAAATTCTAATCAAGTTACATGTAAAGAACACTCCAAACGGAGTTACGGTTAAAAAGATATAAGCAAAACAAGTTACGGGAACAATTTGCAAACATCAGGAAGCACACTTTAGAGCAATGCATAAACAGGATAATGAATGCAAACATGCTCACAAATGATATGCACCTAAAGTGGACATGGCAGGGAAGGCATGGAAAAAGGAATCATGCAAATAGGCATCATGGTTCACTAGTTATAAGCAACACAAAAAGCTATAAAACATTACTGGTCAAGGACTTAGTGAAAATCAGGAAAACAGGGCAGAAACAGTTATAATCATGCTGTATAAACAAGGGTAAAGCTATATGAATATGTACAGCAACATGACATAGCAATATATGGGCATGAACTAGACATGATGGTGATCAGGTAAAAACAAGAATCATGGTCATAGGCATAACAGATCAAAAGATATTAAGCATGCAACATGGCATCGAAAAGTTACAGACTTAGAGAAAAACAGAGGTGGCTGTAAAAAACAGTGGCATAGCAACATTGGAGCTAAACATATCTATGACCACGAATGTAAACATGACAATAAAATACATATAATGGAGGTAGACATGGCATAGATGAAAATGACATATTGCAATGCTCAATAGGATGCACGGTTAAAAAGATATAGGGAAGCAAAGTAGCAACTTTATATAAACAGCAACACACTAACAACAGGGTAGCTACTTTGGGGAAAGAATTAGTATAGCTACAACAGACAAACATGGAAAGTGATTGCATAGAATTGAAGTAGACATGATGCTTAACAGTATGCAACAAGAATCAATAGCATAGGCCTCATGGATGTGTCACAATCCTCAATCAAACTTGCAATAAACTAACAACAGCAGCAATTCCTAGAGATTAACAACAGTTAACAGTCTGATGCCCACTTCAACAGTTATTAACAACATTAACATGGCCTCAAATCAAAATGCTCACAAAAGATGAACTGAAGTACACACAATTCTAAACAATTTTACTTTTGGGCGCAACGCGATCCGAGCTACGGTTTACTCGCAAACTTCAACGCAAAATAGCATCAACAACAGTTTTATCCAGGACTTAGAAAAAATGCAAGGGGTCTAGGAAAAAAAATAAGGACCTTGTCGGGCCGAGGCCCACTGGCGGCCTAGAGGCGGTTGGGCCAGGGAGCTGAGGTGGCCTGCTGGTCCGCTTGGGGGCGCGCTGCCCACGTGGCGCGGCGGCTGGGCCAAGGGGGGGGGGGCAGGCCGGCCCACCCCAGCGTGTCGGTTGGAGCTAGCCAGCCAGGTCGGGCTCTCTCCCGATCTCGTACGGGGAGGCCGACGACGGCGCTTGGTGGCTCGCCGGCAGGCGAGCCATGGAGCTCTAAGGAGAGGCGGAGGGACCAGAGGGAGCGCCGACGGCTGGTGGCGGCCTTGGGTACGGGGCCGAGATCCCAGCGTCGGGCTTCCATGATGGCGCGGCTGTGAGCAAGAGAGAGAGGTGAGGCATGAGGTGAGTAGACAAAGTGGAGAAGGGAGGTGTAACGCCGCCAAAATCAAGCCGTGTACAGTAATCATACACGCAAGGTACACGATCGAGATCAGGGACTCACGGTGAGATTTCACAACACAACTCTACAAATAAAATAATACAAGCTGTTTAATACAAGCCAGGGGCCACGAGGGCTCGAATACAACAGCTCGAGAGCACAAAGTCAGCGGAAGCAATAGTATCTGAGTACAGACACAAGGGTACAAGGTTGCCTTAAGAAGGCTAGCACAAATATCACAACGAACGAAAAGGCGAGGCCTCCTGCCTGGGAACCTCCAAACTACTCCTGGTCAAAGGGGAACTCGACGTCGTAGAAGGCATCGGGGATCTTCATGTTGCGGTGGTCGGCATCGGGGATCTCCTGCTCCTGGGCTCCAACGTCGACTGCAGCGGCCGATCAGGCAAAACAATAAAAGGGGAAAATAAAGCAGGTGAGTATCTAGCATACCCGCGAGTCTTACGTCCGCTACTAAGCATTATGCATTGTATCAACGGAAAGAAGAGGCTGTATATAGTGGACTGAAAGATAGAAATCCAGAGCAAGGGTAAGAAGCTAGGCCTATCGAAGACTAGCATCTTCCGACGATGTCTTGCAACATGAGGTAAGAATCATCCAACAGTTTATATAAAGCATAAAGTAACAATGCAGCAGAAGTAGCTGCAGCATTGTATAATAATAAGTTGTAATAATTAGCAATGCCTCCGAGTTCACCTCCTCCACATCCCCGCGAGGAAGAAAAACCCGGAACCATACAGTTTAATAATAATAGTTTCTAGTGGTAAGATCCAGCTTCAGCATAAAGCGTCCTGTTACCGTGGACAAGGCTATTCGAATAGATTAATCTTCCCTGCAGGGGTGCACTTGTGCTACGCTACACGCACGGATCTCCAGGGTGGCGGGAACCTTGTTAGGGAATGCTCCACCGAGGCTATCCGACACTACATAGCCCATCTTTCAAACTCAACAGAGAGGTCATCCGCCGGACTATATCCTATGTACGCGGGGCTTTGGACCCTAACCCCGACGTACTCCTGCACGGTGCGAGGCTGGCCGGTGAAGTTAAATCAAAGAAAATACAAATCACACTGCCGCGGCAAATAATACAACACCACTTCCCGGTGCAGGCCGCGGTACTGCTGACGTCTGAAGAGTCCTCGGACGACACTACGAAGCAGAGGAGCCCATAGACTCGTAATTCCCACGGGTAGGTAGTGCGTACATGGCGTATAGCCAACTCAAGACATTCACTGAACCATTTAGCATTTAAATTAACCTGCATGACAATCGTTATCGTTGCCTCGACTTAACTGACCCGCGGACAACGACAGCAGCCAGGACCACCAGTACATCGGTGCCTGCCCTGTCGTCCCACCAAGTCACTGCGGTTACCAACAAGGTGAACCGTCTCCTTACCTTGTCTCGTGTGTGCTCCTGGAGGAGCTCGACTTTCGTAGTTTGGTAACTCTCGCGGCCAACGATCAGGGGCCAAGCACACTGGTACACTGGTCGTACCCTCCCTGTCGTCCCGTCGCAATACCACTCGCGGGCACCGTTGGGTCGCCCGACTTCTTACCTTTAAGGACACCGGTTGGTTCGAGTGCCTACCATTAAGTGAAATCCAGGAGGTATCACCCTCGATGGCACACTTAAAGAGGTTTGACAGAGACATCAGCGGAATGAACTAAAGAGGTAAACCTCATACCATCCCGGTGATGCTACGCTACTGAGTCGACGAGAGTCAAATACGAGTCCATTCCACTTGTAAGCCAAACTCGAAGCGACTCAGCAGAGTCTCGCCGTTGTAGGTTCCCTAGGGTGTCTGCATTGATCCGTACCTGTTGCAGTTGTAATATATCGTTCCCGCGATCACTCCCAAAGTGACCACGACCCTCTATTCTAAACCTAGCTAACAATGTGCCGGGTTTACTGCTGAATAATGCATAAGTAATAATAGGAAGCATGGGATTAAAGTAAGGTACATCAAGGGGTGACAAAAACAGGCTATGCAATTGAATAGGATTGCAATCGTAGGAGCAGCAGTAACAATGCCTAGTGCAAGAAATGTACGGAAAGATAGGCGATATCTGGGGAAGAGAATGGCTCTGCTTGCCTGGAAGCTCGACGGTAGGGGTACGGTCGTCGACGAAGTAGTCGATCATAGGGGCATCAGCAACGGACGTCGAGACTATCAGACAATAAGAGAGGGAGAAGAAACAATAAATACACAACAATAATAGCAATACAAATACAAGACATGGCAAACGCAATGTTAACGGTGTTCTAACACAGTGTTCGGTGATTTGCTCGGAGCAGGAATTTATCTGGTGATGATTCAACAATACCGGGTGATTACCGGACAGATGATCCGGAGGGGAAGGTTCCATGTCTGCAGTGTTAGAGACATCTGACAGGCATGTGGATAGTGTATCCGTGTTAGTTGATCCATTCTGAACAACTTCCGTGTTCGGTATAAATTCATCCGGAGAGTTTTACGGTATCGGGCAATTATCGGACAGGCGCTGCCGAAGGGGGACGGTTCGATGTTCGGTACGTTAGAGGGGTGTAGTGAAGGTATGGGTATCGTATTTGTATTTGGTGATCCGTTCTGAATAACTTTCGTATACAAAAGTTTTTCATCTGGACAACTTTTATCGGTACCGGGAATTATCGACAAACGGCCCGAAGGGGGGAATGTCGATGTCCGGTAATTTAGAGGGGGGTGGTTGGTATATGGATAGCGTTTTTGTATTCGGTATATTTTTCTGATCAATTTTCATGTCTAAAGTTTTTGAATCTGACTCACGGTTTAAAAGTTATTGAATTTCCAAATTTAAATCAATTTAAATCAATTTCTAGATTTTCTTTTATTAATAAATCCTAACATTATCCACAGAGGGGTTGACCAGGTCAAACCTGACCAGTGGGTCCCACTGGTCAGCCTCACATGATTAATTATCCATTTTATTAAATTAAAATAGAGCCATGGTCCACATGTCATTGACTAATTATTTAGCATAGTTATTTAATCTAAACTTTAATTAATGGTAGAGGACCTATTTGCAAATTCCAGAAACTTAGGAAGTTATCTGCGAACTTTTTATTTGCACATATGACCTCGGGCCTGATTCTACTAGCACATTATAGATTTTTTGCATATTTGTTACTTTTCTAAGAATTAATCGGTGCATCTAATGGAGTTGGTGCAATGGAATAAAATGGACCTGGTTATGTCTACTCTCTGCACATATTATTTGTATCCACATAACACTTGTCTAGCTAGTTGTTTTTGGTGTTGTTTTAGGTGGTAGTCAGGACAGCAGCAACTGAAGCTAGCAGCAGCAATTGCAGTCAACAGCAACGGCTTAAGCTTCAGGGGCCGCAACAACTCATTGAGCGAAGCAGCATCACATCAGCAGCAATCGAAAGCTTTGCAATCTACTGGCCACACACTAACGCACACACCATACACACCCACACCGCACACATACACAGCACACAGCCATGGCCATGGCCGTGGCTGGCAGCAGCAACCAGCAGGGTAGGGGAAAGGCCAAGGGCGTGGGATGTTGTGTCCATGGCCACGCCGGCGCGCGCAGCCGCCGGAACTCACGCACGCACACAACCGTTCTATCCAGGAGCACAACCCAGCCAATCCATCCACTCGTACGCACACACACATGCACGCAGGCACACAATTCACATAGACGCTTTACACTCACACACAGAACATGCCAAGGCAGTTCATGGTCATCAGCAGGGAGCAGTATGGCTGCGACCAAGTGCGACGTGCGCGCACATCCAAGGAGCAGACGACGCGTGGGCTGGGCGAGGGTGCGTCCAGAGGACAACCGGCACGTGGTGAGTGCAGGCTCCGGCCATGGCGAAAATGGCGAGCCCGGGGACAGCAGCCTATGGCCAGGTCGACAGCGGGGCGAGGGGATGGAAAAGGAGCTCACTGTGGGTCGCGTGGCGGTCGAGGGGAGTCTCAGGGAGGCTGTGTAGTTGTCGGCGCAGCGGCACGGCGACGACGGACGCAGCAGCCGTGGCGAGGGCGATGGACGCGATCCGGCGATGCAAAGCGCTCCGGCACGAACTCCTCCTTGTAGACGATGAAGACGAAGGCGGCACACCTCCTAGGCATCCTTCGGTGGTGCGGCGTGACTGGTGGCCGCGGGATCGACGCCGGCGCGCCGGCCGTGGCGGCTCTTATACGGGGAGGAGGCAGGGGGGTGAGGGAGCAGTGGCTCTAGGGGGAAATATCCCATGCCAAGTCACGAAGGCAGGGGGCTGGTCTTATCCTCCCCGGCCACTGTAGCGGAGGAAGAAGGCTGTGAAGAGAAAGGGGCTGGGCCCGGTTGGGCTTCTCCCTGGGCGAAGTTTAGCTCTTTTTCCATTTTTTTTGTTTGGCTTTTTTTGTTTCTTTACTGTTTTATTTTGTTTAGACATCTAATGGTTTTTGTAAAAAAGTGGGACTTGCTTCATAATTTCATTTGCAATTTAATTTACTGCTATAAAAAGTTTGGGATCCATATAAAAATCATTTGCATTTTTCTTTTATTTAAAAAGGGAGAAAGTGGCTATTTTGCTCTAGTTTTTATTTGTTTGAATTTATTAAACATTTTAATAAATACCTCTTTCTACATTTTCATGGACTATTGATTATGTAGCATTTTATAAAATTGGTTGCACAATTTTTAAACAAAGTTTATTTTGCCACATTAGTTTTAATACCAATAAAAAGCACTTTGAATATAGCTTTGATTTGATTTCAATGTAGAGGGGTTGGACTGGTTGTGACTTATGATGATCAAGGCCCATGGCCATATTTCTATCAACAACATCAAAAGGAGAATTGAATGTGAGCTGACCCAAGATGATCAAAGCAAAATTTTGATCAAGGCCATTTTGAGCAACAGAGATTATCAACAGTGATTAGCAGCAGTAATCCTGATTACTGTAGGTGATTACTGTAGCGTGACCACTACAAAGAATTCTCGTCCCGAGAATTAAAAGTAGGGAAAGGGGTAAGGTTTCGATTTCGTATTCTAACGATTCTTCTGGTTGTTGTTTCCCTTCTCGATGAAGTTAATCCTTCTCATTGGTGTCTTCATTTCTTTGCATCATTGCATCTCGACGAGTTATCATCCTTCTTTCGGGGCTCCATAGTACTTACGAATAGGCTAGGAGGGTAAACTTAAGGGGGTCACATCGGTACAAGGTTAGTCAACCGAGGCTGTCCAAGGGAATGGGGTACAAAGTATCTCACGAGTTAAACTCAGGGAGATACATCGAGAGAATCAAAAGAAGGTATGAGAAGCTTCAAACGGATAGCCATGCATTCGATGTCGATGACGGATGATGAAAGGGGCCCAGAAAATCAGGCATAAGCACTGAGTCTGATATCGGACTGAATCTCACAAGGTAGGTGACAAGAGTCAGGTTTCGATCCTGTGGACTGTGGGTTATGGGCCCACATTGTATAAGAAGGGTGGTGACATTTTATGTGGTCACGGCGCGAGGTTTGTTAGCGAATAGCTTGTAAATGATGTCGACAACCACGTCAGTACCAAGGGAAAGGGACGAAGAGAACCATTTTTCTGCTCGTTAAGACGAGGCGGACCAATTGGCAAGGTTCTCGTCTATAGGTGGTTATTGAAATGCCATCCACAATAGCAATAGGTTATACTGACTGAGTAGCGCATCGATTTGTTTTCATAAGCAGGGAATTATCATTGCTCAGATATGTTATATTACAAGGGAGGTTAAACTGACCAATGTAAAGGAAAATGTGATGATACGCAAGTATCAGGTGTATATCTTTCCCAAGGGAAAGCAAAGCACGATATACTCGACCAAGTTGTAATGGCAAAGAGTCAAGGGAGGTTGTCGATGATAACACAAATCATCGAGGGCAAGGATGGCATTTCACACGATGAATCCAATCGACACATGGAAGAACCCATGTAAGATTAGTCGGATAATAATCCACCAAAGGTCGGGTGGTGTACAGAGAGTCTGGTATGAGTACTGGTACTCAACCAAGAAGAAATAATGCAAAGGCATGAGATGGTAGAAGCATCGGCATAATTCGACGCTTAAGTAAACAGGAATTAGGATTTCCAGATCGGGAGGTGGATGTAATCATCCACACAGACTTATCGGTGGCCGGGGATTGCAAGGGCGACAAACACATAGGTTCTCAGGAGTTTATCGGAGAGTATTCTTCGGAATCTTCAAGTGAAGCAAGCGATCATCTTGGGTGAAGGGCTCTCCGGGTAGATGCGACCACGAGATCCTAATGTCAGAGTTAGAAAAAATCTTTAACCCGAAAGAGGAGAGAGATCAGACTCCCAGAGTAAAGGTACGGAGTAAAAGATCCTAATACCACCCAATTTGTGACGTGGGCCGATAAGCCACACGACACTGTTAGTAAAGTATTTTTGCAAAGACTAAACTCGACTTCGACCAAGGAGTTGGAAGGGGGTATCCTACAGGCATTCGGCTCTGATACCAACTTGTAACACCCCCAAAATCAAGCCGTGTACAGTAATCATACACGCAAGGTACACGATCAAGATCAAGGACTCACGATGATATATCACAACACAACTCTACAAATAAAATAATACAAGTTGTTTAATACAAGCCAGGGGCCACGAGGGCTCGAATACAACAGCTCGAGAGCACAAAGTCAGCGGAAGCAATAGTATCTGAGTACAGACACAAGGGTACAAGGTTGCCTTAAGAAGGCTAGCACAAATATCACAACGATCGAAAAGGCGAGGCCTCCTGCTTGGGAACCTCCATACTACTCCTGGTCAAAGGGGAACTCGACGTCGTAGAAGGCATCGGGGATCTTCATGTTGCGGTGGTCAGCATCGGGGATCTCCTGCTCCTGGGCTCCAACGTCGACTCTAGCGACCGATCAGGAAAAACAATAAAAGGGGAAAATAAAGCAGGTGAGTATCTAGCATACCCGCGAGTATTACGTCCGCTACTAAGCATTATGCATTGTATCAACGGAAAGAAGAGGCTGTATATAGTGGACTGAAAGACAGAAATCCAGAGCAAGGGTAAGAAGCTAGGCCTATCGAAGACTAGCATCTTCCGACGATGTCTTGCAGCATGAGGTAAGAATCAGCCAACAATTTATATAAAGCATAAAGTAAAGATGCAGCAGAAGTTGCTGCAACATTGTATAATAATAAGTTGTAATAATTAGCAATGCCTCCGAGTTCACCTCCTCGACATCCCCGCGAGGAAGAAAAACCCGGAACCATACAGTTTAATAATAATAGTTTCTAGTGGTAAGATCCAGCTTCAGCATAAAGCGTCCTGTTACCGTGGACACAGCTATTCGAATAGATTAATCTTCCCTGCAGGGGTGCACTTGTGTTACGCTACACGCACAGATCTCCAGGGTGGCGGGAACCTTGTGTCAGAACCCTCTGTTAGGTAATGTGCTAGGATCAAGTAACCTTGCATCATGTCAAAATTTTCAAAGGAAATCAACCTCAAAATCAAAATGGGAGAAGGAACCCCCCAGATGAATTAATTCAAAAGGACAGATAAAAATCTTCTCCAAAAATTCATGTTAGATTTTTGAAAAGTCTTATAAATGAGTGTGATCACATATCAAGTGATGTGGGACCCATCCCATGCTCATAGATTTTTCAAATATTCAAACAGTGCCTTGGAATTAAAGAAATACCCCTATTTGATTTAAAATTCAAATCTTTTGAATTTTAAAAATGTTGAAAGTTTATGAGTGGATAGTCTATATTATTAAGAGGCCACATAAAAGTTTTCAGCATTTAATAAAATGTTTAGCTATTTATTTTAGCTAAATAGAACAAATGTCAGAAAAGAAAAATTGAAAAGAAGTCAGAAATCCTTACCTGGCGCCCAGGCGAAGTCAGCCCACCCCAGCCCAGCCGGCCCACAGGGGCAGGGGCGTCTTCTTCCCCCTCCCGCGCCTCCAAGCTGCTCGGTGGAATGCCACTGAGCTAGCCGGGGACGACACGTCGCCGTCGAGGAGCTTCCAGGCCTCCCCGTGGCTTCTTCTCGCACCTGGAGACTCCCCGCAGCCTCCGCAGTCCATTCGCCCCCTCCACGAGCTCCCTCCCCTCCTCTCTCGCCCGTTTTGTCGTCGCCCGAGAAGAACGCCGGAGCGCCGTCGAGCCCCCGCGTGGCCACCGTGCCCTAGAGCTCAAGCCAGCAAGTCCACCGTGCTCCTCGTCGTCGTCTTCATCGACCTGCGAAAGGAATCGGAGCAGGACGCCTCCACGAGCTCGCTAGCTTCGTCGTCTTCATCGCCGGCCGCCGTGGATCGACTTCAAATTCCGGCAGCTCCAGCGCCTCCCCGAGCAAGCCACCACTCCAGATAGATTCAGGGTGAGGTCACGGCCGGAACCCCTCACTTCTCCCCCTCGTTTTCTTCCTCTAGCCGGATCCGCCATGGACGCAGGAGCACGTCGCCGCCATGGTCGTCGTCGTCCTCGCTCCAGTGCTCGTCGTGAACCCCCAGTGCACGCGTTTGACTCCTGCATGTGCTAGCGTTCGAACGAGCCCCGAATCAACTCCAACCGTGCACCACAACGTCATCTACGACCTCGCCGGTTCTCTGTTTCCGCCGGAGTCGTCGCCGTCGTCGCTCCCGACCTCCCCGTGACCCCCTGTTACTTCCAGACGACGCGGAAGACCTCCAGGAGCAAGCCGGTGCCCTCCGTTTCCCCTCCCGTGGCCGGATTCGCATTCCCGTGCAGCGCCGCCGTGAATCCAGTCGCCGGCGTTTAGCCGCCGGCGTGTTAGCCCAAGCCCCCCCCACTAATAACCTAGTTAGTGACCCCCTGGGTCACTGAC
Source organism: Bromus sterilis (assembly GCA_950022295.1). NCBI lineage: Eukaryota > Viridiplantae > Streptophyta > Magnoliopsida > Poales > Poaceae > Bromus > Bromus sterilis. The sequence goes on along the minus strand of OX465595.1, from coordinate 241,683,248 downwards.
CAGTGGGCCCAGTGGCTTAATTAAGCCACTGGATTAATTTAACCCACGGGTTAGTTAACCCAGTCACTGACAAGGTGACCCCACATGTCAGCCCAACCCTGACGTCAGCACTTGCGCAATAAATCGTTTTATGAATTTCCAGAAAATCAAAATGAATTAAAAGAATTCCAGAATATCCAGAAAATACCCCAAACTTTGGAAATTCATAGAAATCATATTAACTCCAAATTGGACAAATAATATATGAAAAATGATCAGGAGAAAATTATCTTTCCAAATATGCAACTTTCAACTCTGTTTGAGTTGAATTTAAAATGTGATCAGTAGCATTTGCTATTTGATTTAAATGGAATTAAATCAAATTCAAATCAAATATTTTTGCAACTTGAACCATGGCAACATGCTACATTTCAATCACACATCAGAGGCATATCATACACATTTGAAGTTATTTCAAAATGATCAAACTATATCACATATAACTGTGTTAATGTTGAATTCAAATGTGGAGTTTGAATTTGCAATTCAATTTGCAATATACTCCATTTAAATGGAATGATCAACACATCAGTACCATGAACATCACCCTTTCAATATTATTCATGTGATTGTGCATTGTACATTCTATTGATCCTATGATTGTCATGTTGCTGATAGACGTGGAACCGGAGCAAGAGGTTGCAACCTTCGTTGAAGACCCCGAACCCGAACCTCGTCAGCAAGGCAAGCAAACCCCCATTGATCATGTCGATAAAATCCCACTTCCCTCTCATGTCTCGCTTATGCATTGTTTAGGATGATCACCATGCTTCGTTTCTACCGCATAGATGAACCCATTCCTTTGCATGACCTATCATTTTGTCACAGTAGTAAGCAAACCACAATCCTAGCAAATGTAGGAGTTGTTTGATATCATGTGGCCCCTGCAATGTTATCGCTTATTGCATGCTTAGTATGATACCATGTTGTACTGTGATGTGAGTCGGGATGGGAATGATCACGTTGATGATGGTAGAAAAGTGTTGGTGAATCGACCCTAATACAAGGTGAACGATGAGAGGCTGTGTAGGAGTACACAGTGGGTTGTCTCGTTGAACACCGCCCTAGTACGAGTTCTTGTGTGGTGATCCAAGATGAAGAGTACAACCACACATTGGGCTCACTGACCCCTCTCAACTTACTAACTCATCCCTTTCGATGTCCAGATGTCGCACTAGTTCGGAGTTCTGGTAGGTCAGTGGCCTGGTTGCTAAGTGAGAGAACGGCTCATCCGAGACCGGCTTATGCACCACGCACACATCACTTGGGTCCACTTCGGTAAACCGGCCGGGTTCACGATTGTGGTAACCAACCCAAGTAGGCGGCTTTCTCGGACTAGATCGGCTATGAGGTAACAGTTGTGGTGAGCATCCTCGTTGGCACCCCTTGAATGGTGTCGAGATCAAAGGCGGTAAATGATGATCATGTGTGTGTAGCGGTACACCCTTGCAAGGTTAACAAAACTATTCGAATAGCCGCGTCCGCGGTTATGGACTGCTTGGAAAGCTTAGCTTGATTACTAGATAACTTGAACCGGATACTTCTAAAACACAGCAAGATAAGTGTGAGTGCTATGGCGTGCTTTCTCGTGGGGAAGTCGAGGAAGGCACCATAGTGGTGTATTGATTGGAGAAAGTAGTTGACTCGTGTACGCTTCTTACCTCAAAGTCTGGTATTCGTAGTTCAGGATTAGCCAAGTCAAAGCTGGCACTTCTGCAAATGAACCCCACCTCCCTTTATCTTGACACATATGCATGAGTAGTATAGCTCCTATGTAAGTCTTGCTGAGTACGACTTTGTACTCACGTTTGCTTAATCTATGTTTTAGATGATGCCACTGACCCCGAAGGTGGCTTCTTCATCGAGCTGGACGACTGGAGACCAACTAGTCTAGTCCCAGTCAGACGACTAGTTCCCTCGTGGAGGGCTTTGTGTTTAAATAAGGCTTCTTAAGCCATTTGTTAAACTTGCCTGTACTCAGACATAATTTTCTTCCGCTTGTAATGTAATGTTGGATCACATGTATGTGATCTCTGTGTGCACTCTATAAGAGTTATAAATAAAATGTACACTTTGTAGAGAATTGCAATGGTACCTGCTGTTCATACAAGGCATGTGTGCTGCGTGTAGTTTATAACATGCATGTCTTTGTATGGGTTTTCGAGACCTTAGTTGTGTTCTGGCTGGCGGTCTTTCATACACCAAGTGGCCCTTAGATGTGCGCAGCTTGGGGCATCGCGATGCGATTGTTCGAGACTCTGTCTCGTGCACACTTTGTGGTTTGATCGAGCCCGCCCTAGACCCCGACTAAGTGATCGGGCTGGAGTAAGTCTATGTAAGAGTTATGAGATAGTCGATAGTATGGTTGAGGCGACTTGTCTTTGAATATGGGAGTTCACCACCCATATCATTAGACTTGTGTGCGGACGATGAGGACCCATCTCAGTTGATCATCCGGCCTGGATGGGATACCCCTCACGTACGATGCTTTCCGAGAACGTTCTGTGCTTGGCCTTGTCTGCTTAGACAAGTGGGTACGGTTCTCGGCTCTCCATATGACTATGCCTTAACTGGACTTGCATACGCTAACCCCGGGTCCCGACAGACTTGGTATCAGAGCAGGACTGACTGTAGGTCTAGTAGCCTTGGCCGAAGTTGAGTCTAGCTTGCTATAGTTATATAGTTACTCTGGGTATATAAGGGGACAACGTAAGGCTTCTTTTTTTCTCCTTACCCCCTTCGTTCTGAGTTCTGAGTCACCCTCATCTTATTCTACGGGAAGATAGGACTAGGCTCTCCTCTGTCTGATTAGAACATCTTGTTGTTTGCTTCCTCATAGCCGTAGGAAAGTTGTGATCGGTTTGTTAGAGTGGTTATGCTCCCTGTTTTATTACATCGTATGTAAGTGTTGTTTCCCTGTTGGAAGAAATTGTCATTTCTTACAATTACAGCCGTTATGATGTCCGAGTCATTCCAGGTTTATCTCATAATCTGATGCATTTGCAAACTCCTTTCTGTTTCAGATGGCAGATCTTCCCCCTCGACAGATTGTTCGTTTGACCAGGTGCCTCGGTGTGCGTGGCCATCCCGCCACGTTGATCGAGATGATGTACTATGTGGGTTATCGGTGGTACCCTGAGTACACCATCGAGGAGCAGTTTCACGACTTCAACCAGACGCAGTTCCACTGCATTGTCCGGATCTATCCGGACCACGTTGGAGTCACTCAGCCTATCCATTTTGGACATGGCATTGGCATTACCGAGAACATGGCTGTGCAGGATGCTGCATACTCATGTATGACACTGCTGAGAGAGGAGCACACTTTGCTGAGAGAGACTTCTTTCCGCTATATCCCTGCTGCACTTCCAGGAGAAGAGGGATATTACACCGGACTCTACTTAGATCACTCTGCAGAGGATCCCGCACTTCAGATGACTGCTAGGTTTGCTAGTGACAGAGATCGTGATGCACGCGCTCTCCGTTTCGAGCTCCACGCCACCCGTGTTCGTCTGTATCGAGCACTGACACTTTTGGCACCCTTTGTGAGCGTGGGATCAGTTGAGCATGATGCGATCTATCCAGTGAGGACCCAGATGCCTTCTCGAGTTGCTTGGCCCGAGATTGGAGGAATTTTTCCACCCCGTGGTCCTTTGCTTCCACCCTACGCTGGACCTAGGCCCCATCCTTGCCCAAATGGATATCAGGGTCCACAAGCGTCTGTGTTTTCCGATGGTCACCTGCAGCTACCGGGATACGCGGGTAACTTTTACGAGGACTACTATGGAGATGGAGATGAGTGAGACCGCCTGTGGTCTTACTTAGTGATGATGTAGTAGTATCTTAGTGTATTGTATGCAAGGTGTCTAAGTTCCAGAGGCTTAGATAAATAATGTATAGGAAGTCAGAGTGCCTCTGAAGGATGTATCATCTTCATCACGTTTGTATTAGCTTAGTGCTTGTACTAAAACGATGTATGGTTTGTGTGACAGCTTGTGAATATATGGCTTGTATGCTCTATCACCATGTTGTCAAGATGATTACTTCCTTTGCTCTGTAATCCTTCCAGTACTTCAATACCTTGTTTAGACTCTTCAAATCAACTCTGTTTGACTTTGGTTTTTCACCTTCAGGATGTCTCAAGGAACCCGTGGCCAGGTTGGTCGTAACCAAGGTCGTGGGAATGATCAGGAGGAAGGCAACCTTCCACCCCCACCCACGATGACACAGGTTCTGATGGAAGTCGAGAGGAACCGCCGAGACTCTCACCATCTGTTGGAGGTCATTGCTCGCAACACCACTCAGCAGCGCAATGAGTTGGTGTCCCTGAACGACTTCATCCGGCTTTATCCCTCGGTTTTCAGTTACTCCACCGAGCCCCTTGACGCCGATGACTGGCTTCGCAGCATCGAGAGGAAGCTCCAAGCAGGCCGTGTTGCAACTGGTGGCAAGGTCAGCTATGCCACCTATCACCTCGAAGGTGCAGCTAGTTCTTGGTGGGAGAACTTTCTGAATATGCGTCCCGTTGGACCACCTGCATCTTGGGAAGAATTCTGCACGTCCTTCCGCGAGCACCACATTCCCAAGGGTCTTATGGACCGCAAGCGTGAGGAGTTCTGCAACCTCACACAAGGCAGAAGGACTGTTGACGAGTTGAGTCGTGAGTTCAACCGACTTGCTCGTTACGCTACCGAAGAAGTTTCCACCGACTCCAAGAAGCAAGAGAGGTTCCGTCGTGGCCTCAACGCTGGACTTCGTCGTGAGCTCAACCTTCATGACTTTGCCACATTCCAGGTCCTTGTCAACAAGGCCATCAAAGCAGAGGACATGAACACCCCCAACGACTTTCGCAAACACCCCAGAGATGATGGTTCATCCAGTTCTGGCTCCCAGAAGTGCAAGTTCTGGATCCCAAACAGCATGTTCCTCCAGAACAACCCACCGAGGCCATCCTATGTGGCGCCTCGTCCACCAACCCAGTTCTACCCAGCTCCACCAAACAACCCAGCTCCACGCACTGTTTTCGGAGCCTGTTACAAGTGTGGTCAGGCAGGCCACTACTCTCGTGAGTGTCCCTAGAACCAGCTCCAACACCAGAATTCTCCACCACGTGCCGGAGGCAACAACAACAATGGTCGTGGCAAACCACCCCAGAAGGTCTACACCGCCAAACCCGCTCCTCCCGCCACTCGTGGATGTGTGAACCAAATCGCCGCCGAAGAGACTGACAACACCACTGACGTCATTCTTGGTACGCTCCCAGTCAATTTTATTCCTACTTCCGTTCTTTTCGACCCAGGAGCATCTCATTCATTCATGTCGGAGAGTTATGCACTTCGCCATGAGTTATCTTTTGTTGAATTGTCCACCCCAATGATTATTCAAACTCCAGGGTCAAGATGGAAAACTAATAGAGTGAGCCATGGTAATCAAATTGCAATTGAGGGTTTAGTATTCCTTGCTTCACTCATAGCCCTCAAGTCTTCAGACATTGATGTCATCCTTGGCATGGATTGGCTATCAAGACAGAATGCCTACCTGGATTGCAAAGGCAAATCCGTGAAACTCACCCACCCTTCAGGCCAAACCGTCAACTATACCTCACCCAGAACAAGAACCCAAGTGCATTCCTTGAATGTACTTCCCCTTCCCGAACTTGAAGATATTCCGGTGGTTCGTGACTTCCCGGATGTCTTTCCTGAAGAGCTACCGGGAATGCCACCCGACAGATGTGTAGAGTTCATTGTAGATCTTTCCCCAGGAACCGCACCAATTTCTAGACGCCCATACAAAATGACCCCACGTCAGTTAGCTGAGCTTAAAACCCAACTGGAAGCTTTGTTGGAGAAAGGCTTCATCCGCCCTAGCTCATCGCCATGGGGTTGCCCTGTTCTGTTCGTAACGAAGAAAGATGGAACAGAAAGGATGTGCGTAGACTATCGCCCGCTAAATTTAGCGACGATAAAAAACAAGTACCCACTGCCCAGGATCAATGATCTTTATGATCAACTTGCAGGATCCTCTGTCTTCTCCAAGATGGATTTGAGATTAGGTTATCATCAAATCAAAATCCGAAACGAGGACATTCCCAAAACGGCTTTTACTACTCGTTATGGTCTTTACGAGTACACCGTCATGTCCTTTGGTTTAACCAATGCCCTCGCCACTTTCTCACGCATGATGAACTCGATCTTCATGGCGTATTTGGACCAGTTCGTCGTGGTTTACCTCGATGACATCCTTATATACTCGAAGAACGAAGAAGAACATGCCGAACACCTAAGGCTGGTATTGATGAAACTTAGAGAGCATCGCCTGTATGCTAAATTCTCCAAGTGTGAATTTTGGCTACCAGAAGTGACCTACTTAGGCCACGTGATTTCTGCAAAAGGCATTGCTGTGAATCCCGAGAGAGTTCAGGCCGTCCTTGACTGGACTCCACCTGAATCGGTTAAGCAAGTTAGAAGTTTTCTTGGCCTAGCCAGCTATTGTCGTCTCTTCGTCGAGAACTTTTCTAAAGTTGCAAAGCCTCTAACTGAACTCCTCAAGAAAGATAAGAAATTCCTATGGACTCCCAAGTGCGAGGAAAGCTTTCAAGAGCTAAAAAGAAGATTGACTTCTGCACCCGTACTTGCACCTCCAGACACCAAAAAGGATTTCGAGATCTATTGTGACGCATCACGGCAAGGGTTAGGATGCATACTTCTGCAAGATCGACATGTGGTAGCTTATGCTTCACGCCAATTGCGGCCACATGAAGAGAACTATCCTACCCATGACCTTGAACTCGCTGCCGTAGTTCATGCCCTAACAACTTGGCGGCATTACCTCCTTGGTAACCGTTGCGAGATTTATTCCGACCACCAAAGCCTCAAATATATTTTCACCCAGCCAGATCTTAATCTCAGGCAAAGACGCTGGATTGAGTTGATAAAAGATTACGACGTAGTAATTTCTTACACCCCAGGCAAGGCCAATGTCATGGCTGATGCACTAAGTCGTAAGTCGTATTGTAACAACCTCATGTTACAACAGTATCAACCACTTCTTCATGAGGACTTTCGCAAGCTCAATCTTGAGATTGTTCCTCATGGCTATCTTTCTACCTTGGTGGCGAAACCAACTCTTGAGGATCAAATTATAGTTGCCCAAAGGCGTGCACGAGGTGTTCGCCGGATCAAGGAGAACATTGCTAGCGGAGTTGCTAAATGTTTCTCCACAGATAGCAAAGGAACGGTATTCTTTGAAAATCGTTTGGTAGTACCTAAGAATAAGGAACTAAGGAAACTCATCCTCAAGGAAGCCCATGACACACCCCTCTCAATTCATCCCGGTAGCACAAAAATGTACCGAGATCTACGCCAGAGATTTTGGTGGACTAGGATGAAGAGAGACATTGCTCAATTTGTTGCCGAATGTGATGTTTGTCGTCGCATTAAGGCAGAACATCAAAGACCTGCTGGTACACTTCAACCTTTGTCTATTCCCGAATGGAAATGGGACAAAGTCGGTATGGACTTCATCACCGGCTTTCCAAGAACCCAGAAAGGAAACAATGCCATCTTCGTTGTCATAGATAGGCTTTCCAAAGTTGCTCATTTCCTTCCGGTTCGCGAGTCTATAACTGCTAGCCAGTTAGCAGACTTGTACATCTCTAGAATTGTATCCCTTCATGGTGTTCCTTCGGAAATAAATTCTGATCGTGGTAGCCTTTTTACCTCTAGATTTTGGGGAAGCTTTCAGAATGCTATGGGAACTCATCTCTCCTTTAGTACAGCTTTCCATCCTCAGTCTAGCGGTCAAGTCGAAAGGGTTAACCAAATTCTTGAAGACATGCTTAGAGCTTGTGTTATCTCATTCGGAAAGAATTGGGAGAAGTCTCTTCCATTTGCCGAATTTGCTTATAACAATAGTTTTCAATCTAGTCTGAACATGGCTCCTTTTGAACTCCTATATGGACGACGATGTCGAACATCTTTAAACTGGTCAGAAACCGGTGAAAGACAATTCTTTGGACCGGATATGATCAAGGAAGCAGAAGAGCAAGTTCGCATTGTTCGTGATCAATTGAAAGCAGCCCAGTCTCGTCAGAAAAGCTACTATGATCGTCATCATAGGCAAGAGAGCTACAATCTGGATGAGAAGGCTTACCTTCGGGTTACTCCTCTGAAGGGAACCCAACGTTTCGGTATCAAAGGCAAGTTGGCCCCACGTTACATCGGACCTTTCCGCATTATTGCTAAACGTGGAGAAGTTGCCTACCAACTTGAACTACCTCCGCACCTCTCCCGAGTACATGATGTATTCCATGTGTCACAACTCAGGCGTTGCTTCAAGGACCCCATCCGCGAAGTCGACCATGAAACGCTTGATCTCCAAGATGACCTTTCTTATCGAGAATACCCCGTTCATATTCTTGATTCCGCGGAGCGTGTCACTCGTCGTCAGAAGATTAGGTTTATGAAAGTGCAAATGGTCACACCACTCTGAAAGAGAAGCTACGTGGGAAAGAGAAGACCGTCTCATTGCCGAGTACCCCACCTTCCTCCCGCAGACTCCTGAATCTCGGGACGAGATTCTGTTGAGTGGGGGCGAGTTGTCAGAACCCTCTGTTAGGTAATGTGCTAGGATCAAGTAACCTTGCATCATGTCAAAATTTTCAAAGGAAATCAACTTCAAAATCAAAATGGGAGAAGGAACCCCCCAGATGAATTAATTCAAAAGGCCAGATAAAAATCTTCTCCAAAAATTCATGTTAGATTTTTGAAGTCTTATAAATGAGTGTGATCACATATCAAGTGATGTGGGACCCATCCCATGCTCATAGATTTTTCAAATATTCAATCAGTGCCTTGGAATTAAAGAAATACCCCTATTTGATTTAAAATTCAAATCTTTTGAATTTTAAAAATGTTGAAAGTTTATGAGTGGCTAGTCTATATTATTATGAGGCCACATAAAAGTTTTCAGCATTTAATAAAATGTTTAGCTATTTATTTTAGCTAAACAGAACAAATGTCAGAAAAGAAAAATAGAAAAGAAGTCAGAAATCCTTACCTGGCGCCCAGGCGAAGTCAGCCCACCCCAGCCCAGCCGGCCCACAGGGGCAGGGGCGTCTTCTTCCCCCTCCCGCGCCTCCAAGCTGCTCGGTGCAATGCCACCGAGCTAGCCGCGGACGACACGTCGCCGTCGAGGAGCTTCCAGGCCTCCCCGTGGCTTCTTCTCGCACCTGGAGACTCCCCGCAGCCTTCGCAGTGCATTCCCCCCTCCACGAGCTCCCTCCCCTCCTCTCTCGCCCGTTTCGTCGTCGCCCGAGAAGAACGCCGGAGCGCCGTCGAGCCCCCGCGTGGCCACCGTGCCCTAGAGCTCAAGCCAGCAAGTCCACCGTGCTCCTCGTCGTCGTCTTCATCGACCTGCGGAAGGAATCGGAGCAGGACGCCTCCACGAGCTCGCTAGCTTCGTCATCTTCATCGCCAACCGCCGTGGATCGACTTCAAATTCCGGCAGCTCCAGCGCCTCCCCGAGCAAGCCACCACTCCAGATAGATTCAGGGTGAGCTCACGGCCGGAACCCCTCACTCCTCCCCCTCGTTTGCTTCCTCTAGCAGGATCCGCCATGGACGCAAGAGCTCGTCGCCGCCATGGTCGTCGTCGTCCTCGCTCCAGTGCTCGTCGTGAACACCCAGTGCACGCGTTTGACTCCTGCACGTGCTAGCGTTCGAACGAGCCCCGAATCAACTCCAACCGTGCACCACAACGTCATCTACGACCTCGCCGGTTCTCTGTTTCCGCCGGAGTCGTCGCCGTCGTCGCTCCCGACCTCCCCGTGACCCCCTGTTACTTCCAGACGACGCGGAAGACCTCCAGGAGCAAGCCGGTGCCCTCCGTTTCCCCTCCCGTGGCCGGATTCGCATTCCCGTGCAGCGCCGCCGTGACTCCAGTCGCCGGCGTTTAGCCGCCGGCGTGTTAGCCCAAGCCCCCCCACTAATCACCTAGTTAGTGACCCCCTGGGTCCTGACCAGTGGGCCCAGTGGCTTAATTAAGCCACTGGATTAATTTAACCCACGGGTTAGTTAACCCAGTCACTGACAAGGTGACCCCACATGTCAGCCCCCCCCCTGACGTCAGCACTTGCGCAATAAATCGGTTTATGAATTTCCAGAAAATCAAAATGAATTAAAAGAATTCCACAAAATCCAGAAAATACCCCAAACTTTGGAAATTCATAGAAAATTCATATTAACTCCAAATTGGACAAATAATATATGAAAAATGATCAGGAGAAAATTATCTTTCCAAATATGCAACTTTCAACTCTGTTTGAGGTGAATTTAAAATGTGATCAGTAGCATTTGCTATTTGATTTAAATGGAATTAAATCAAATTCAAATCAAATATTTTTGCAACTTGAACCATGGCAACATGCTACATTTCAATCACACATCAGAGGCATATCATACACATTTGAAGTTGTTTCAAAATGATCAAACTATATCACATATAACTGTGTTAATGTTGAATTCAAATGTGGAGTTTGAATTTGCAATTCAATTTGCAATATACTCCATTTAAATGGAATGATCAACACATCAGTACCATGAACATCACCCTTTCAATATTATTCATGTGATTGTGCATTGTACATTCTGTTGATCCTATGATTGTCATGTTGCTGATAGACGTGGAACCGGAGCAAGAGGTTGCAACCTTCGTTGAAGACCCCGAACCCGAACCTCGTCAGCAAGGCAAGCAAACCCCCATTGATCATGTCGATAAAATCCCACTTCCCTCTCATGTCTCGCTTATGCATTGTTTAGGATGATCACCATGCTTCGTTTCTACCGCATAGATGAACCCATTCCTTTGCATGACCTATCATTTTGTCACAGTAGTAAGCAAACCACAATCCTAGCAAATGTAGGAGTTGTTTGATATCATGTGGCCCCTGCAATGTTATCGCTTATTGCATGCTTAGTATGATACCATGTTGTACTGTGATGTGAGTCGGGATGGGAATGATCACGTTGATGATGGTAGAAAAGTGGTGGTGAATCGACCCTAATACAAGGTGAACGATGAGAGGCTGTGTATGAGTACACAGTGGGTTGTCTCGTTGAACACCGCCCTAGTACGAGTTCTTGTGTGGTGATCCAAGATGAAGAGTACAACCACACATTGGGCTCACTGACCCCTCTCAACTTACTAACTCATCCCTTTCGATGTCCAGATGTCGCAATAGTTCGGAGTTCTGGTAGGTCAGTGGCCTGGTTGCTAAGTGAGAGAACGGCTCATTCGAGACCGGCTTATGCACCACGCACACATCACTTGGGTCCACTTCGGTAAACCGGCCAGTTTCACGATTGTGGTAACCAACCCAAGTAGGCGTCTGTCTCGGACTAGATCGGCTATGAGGTAACAGTTGTGGTGAGCATCCTCGCTGGCACCCCTTGAATGGTGTCGAGATCAAAGGCGGTAAATGATGATCATGTGTGTGTAGCGGTACACCCTTGCAAGGTTAACAAAACTATTCGAATAGCCGCGTCCACGGTTATGGACTGCTTGGAAAGCTTAGCTTGATTACTAGATAACTTGAACCGGATACTTCTAAAACACACCAAGATAAGTGTGAGTGCTGTGGCGTGCTTTCTCGTGGGGAAGTCGAGGAAGGCACCATAGTGGTGTATTGATTGGAGAAAGTAGTGGACTCGTGTACGCTTCTTACCTCAAAGTCTGGTATTCGTAGTTCAGGATTAGCCAAGTCAAAGCTGGCACTTCTGCAAATGAACCCCACCTCCCTTTATCTTGACACATATGCATGAGTAGTATAGCTCCTATGTAAGTCTTGCTGAGTACGACTTTGTACTCACGTTTGCTTAATCTATGTTTTAGATGATGCCACTGACCCCGAAGGTGGCTTCTTCATCGAGCTGGACGACTGAAGACCAACTAGTCTATTCCCAGTCAGACGACTGGTTCCCTCGTGGAGGGCTTTGTGTTTAAATAAGGCTTCTTAAGCCATTTGTTAAACTTGTCTGTACTCAGACATAATTTGCTTCCGCTTGTAATGTAATGTTGGATCACATGTATGTGATCTCTGTGTGCACTCTATAAGAGTTATAAATAAAATGTACACTTTGTAGAGAATTGCAATGGTACCTGCTGTTCATACAAGGCATGTGTGCTGCGTGTATGTTTATAACATGCATGTCTTTGTATGGGTTTTCGAGACCTTAGTTGTGTTCTGGCTGGCGGTCTTTCATACACCAAGTGGCCCTTAGATGTGCGCAGCTTGGGGCATCGCGATGCGATTGTTCGAGACTCTATCTCGTGCACACTTTGTGGTATGATCGAGCCCGCCCTAGACCCCGACTAAGTGATCGGGCTGGAGTAAGTCTATGTAAGAGTTATGAGATAGTCGATAGTATGGTTGAGGCGACTTGTCTTTGAATATGGGAGTTCACCACCCATATCATTAGACTTGTGTGCGGACGATGAGGACCCATCTCAGTTGATCATCCGGCCTGGATGGGATGCCCCTCACGTACGATGCTTTCCGAGAATGTTCTGTGCTTGGCCTTGTCTGCTTAGACAAGTGGGTACGGTTCTCGGCTCTCCATATGACTATGCCTTAACTGGACTTGCATACGCTAACCCCGGGTCCCGACACCTTGTTAGGGAACGCTCCACCAAGGCTATCCGACACTGCATAGCCCATCTTTCAAACTCAACAGAGAGGTCATCCGCCGGACTATATCCTATGTACGCGGGGCTTTGGACCCTAACCCCGACGTACTCCTGCACGGTGCGAGGCTGGCCGGTGAAGTTAAATCAAAGAAAATACAAATCACACTGCCGCGGCAAATAAGACAACACCACTTCCCGGCGCAGGCCGCGGTACTGCTGACGTCTGAAGAGTCCTCGGACGACACTACGAAGCAGAGGAGCCCATAAACTCGTAATTCCCACGGGTAGGTAGTGCGTACATGGCGTATAGCCAACTCAAGACATTCACTGAACCATTTAGCATTTTAATTAACCTGCGTGACAACCGTTATCGTTGCCTCGACTTAACTGACCCGCGGACAACGACAGCAGCCAGGACCACCAGTACATCGGTGCCTGCCCTGTCGTCCCACCAAGTCACTGCGGTTACCAACAAGGTGAACCGTCTCCTTACCTTGTCTCGCATGTGCTCCTATAGGAGCTCGACTTTCGTAGTTTGGTAACTCTCGCGGCCAACGATCAGGGGCCAAGCACACCGGTACACTGGTCGTACCCTCCCTGTCGTCCCGTCGCAATACCACTCGCGGGCACCGTTGGGTCGCCCGACTTCTTACCTTTAAGGACACCGGTTGGTTCGAGTGCCTACCATTAAGTGAAAACCAGGAGGTATTACCCTCGATGGCACACTTAAAGAGGTTTGACAGAGACATCAGCGGAATGAACTAAAGAGGTAAACCTCATACCATCCCGGTGATGCTATGCTACTGAGTCGACGAGAGTGAAATACGAGTCCATTCCACTCGTAAGCCAAACTCGAAGCGACTCGGCAGAGTCTCGCCATTGTAGGTTCCCTAGGGTGTCTGCATTGATCCGTACCTGTTGCAGTTGTAATATATCGTTCCCGCGATCACTCCCAAAGTGATTACGACCCTCTATTCTAAACCTAGCTAACAATGCGCAGGGTTTACTGCTGAATAATGCATAAGTAATAATAGGCAGCATAGGATTAAAGTAAGGTACATCAAGGGGCTATGCAATTGAATAGGATTGCAATCGTAGCAGCAGCAGTAACAATGCCTAGTGCAAGAAATGTACGGAAACATAGGCGATATCTGGGGAAGAGAATGGCTCTGCTTGCCTGGAAGCTCGACGGTAGGGGTACGGTCGTCGACGAAGTAGTCGATCACAGGGGCATCAGCAACGGACGTCGAGACTATCAGACAATAAGAGAGGGAGAAGAAACAATAAATACACAACAATAATAGCAATACAAATACAAGACATGGCAAACGCAATGTTAACGGTGTTCTAACGCAGTGTTCGGTGATTTGCTCGGAGCAGGAATTTATCCGGTGATAATTCAACAATACCGGGTGATTACCGGACAGATAATCCGGAGGGGAAGGTTCCATGTCTGCAGTGTTAGAGACATCTGACAGACATGTGGATAGTGTATCCGTGTTAGTTGATCCATTCTGAACAACTTCCGTGTTCGGTATAAATTCATCCGGAGAGTTTTACGGTATCGGGCAATTACCGGACAGGCGCTGCCGAAGGGGGACGGTTCGATGTTCGGTACGTTAGAGGGGTGTGGTGAAGGTATGGGTTTCATCTGGACAACTTTTATCGGTACCGGGAATTATCGACAGACGGCCCGAAGGGGGGAATGTCGATGTCCGGTAAATTAGAGGGGGTGGTTGGTATATGGATGGCGTATTCGTATTCGGTATATTTTTCTGATCAATTTTCATGTATAAAGTTTTTGAATCTGACTTACGGTTTAAAAGATATTGAATTTCCAAATTTAAATCAATTTAAATCAATTTCTAGATTTTCTTTTATTAATAAATCCTAACATTATCCACAGAGGGGTTGACCAGGTCAAACCTGACCAGTGGGTCCCACTGGTCAGCCTCACATGATTAATTATCCATTTTATTAAATTAAAATAGAGCCAGGGCCCACATGTCATTGACTAATTATTTAGCAGATTTATTTAATCTAAACTTTAATTAATGGTAGGGGACCTATTTGCAAATTCCAGAAACTTAGGAAGTTATCTGCGAACTTTTTATTTGCAGATATGACCTCGGGCCTGATTCTACTAGCACATCATAGATTTTTGCATATTTGTTATTTTTCTAAGAATTAATCGGTGCATCTAATAGAGTTGGTGCAATGGAATAAAATGGACCTGGTTATGTCTACTTTCTGCACATATTATTTGTATCCACATAACACTTGTCTAGCTAGTTGTTTTTGGTGTTGTTTTAGGTGGATGTCAGGACAGCAGCAACTGAAGCTAGCAGCATCAATTGCAGTCAACATCAACGGCTTAAGCTTCAGGGGCCGCAGCAACTCATTGAGAGAAGCAGCAGCACATCAGCAGCAATTGAAAGCTTTGCAATCTACTGGCTACACACTAACGCACACACCATACACACCCACACCGCACACATACACAGCACACGGCCATGACCATGGCCGTGGCTGGCAGCGGCAACCAGCAGGGCAGGGGAAAGGCCAAGGGCGTGGGATGTTGTGGCCATGGCCACGCGGGCGCGCGCAGCCGCCGGGACTCACGCACGCACACAACCGTTCTATCCAGGAGCACAACCCAGCCAATCCATCCACTCGTACGCACACACATACATGCACGCAGGCACACAATTCACATAGACGTTGTACACTCACACACAGAACATGCCAAGGAAGTTCATGGTCATCAGCAGGGAGCAGTATGGCTGCGACCAAGTGCGACGTGAGCGTGGGCTGGGCGAGGGTGCGTCCAGAGGACAACCGGCGCGCGGTGAGTGCAGGCTCCGGCCATGGCGACAACGGCGAGCCCGGGGACAGTAGCCTATGACCAGGTCGACAGCGGGGCGAGGGGATGGAAAAAGAGCTCACTGTGGGTCGCGTGGCGGTCGAGGGGAGTCTCAGGGAGGCTGTGGAGTTGCTGGCGCAGCGGCACGACGACGATGGACGCAGCAGCCGTGGTGAGGGCGATGGACGCGATCCGACGATGCAAAGCGCTCCGGCACGAACTCCTCCTTGTAGACGATGAAGACGAAGGCGGCACACCTCCTAGGTATCCTTCGGTGGTGCGGCGCGACTGGTGGCCGCGGGATCGATGCCGGCGCGCCGACCGTGGCGGCTCTTATACGGGGTGGAGGCAGGGGGTGAGGGAGTAGTGGCTCCAAGGGGAAATATCCCATGCCAAGTCACGGAGGCAGGGGGCTGGTCTTATCCTCCCCGGCCACTGTAGCGGAGGAAGAAGGCTGTGAAGAGAAAGGGGCTGGGCCCGGTTGGGCTTCGCCCTGGGCGAAGTTTAGCTCTTTTTCCATTTTTTTTGTTTGGCTTTTTTGTTTCTTTACTGTTTTATTTTGTTTAGACATCTAATGGTTTTTGTAAAAAAAGTGGGACTTGCTTCATAATTTCATTTGCAATTTAATTTACTGCTATAAAAAGTTTGGGATCCATATAAAAATCATTTGCATTTTTCTTTTATTTAAAAAGGGAGAAAGTGGCTATTTTGCTCTAGTTTTTATTTGTTTGAATTTATTAAACATTTTAATAAATACCTCTTTCTACATTTTTATGGACTATTGATTATTTAGCATTTTATAAAATTGGTTGCACAATTTTTAAACAAAGTTTATTTTGCCACATTAGTTTAATACCAATAAAAAGCACTTTGAATATAGCTTTGATTTGATTTCAATATAGAGGGGTTGGACTGGTTGTGACTTATGATGATCAAGGCCCATGGCCATATTGCTATCAACAACATCAAAAGGAGAATTGAATGTGAACTGACTCAAGATGATCAAAGCAAAATTTCGATCAAGGTCATTTTGAGCAACAGAGATTATCAAAAGTGATTAGCAACAGTAATCCTGATTACTGTAGGTGATTACTGTAGCGTGACACCCGGGGTGTTACAGGAGGCGCGGCAAGGAACTCCTCACCGGGGCGTGGTCGGTGCGGCGGCGCTCTCGCCGGAGGCGCGCGGCGGCGGACGACCTCCACTGGCTATCGAAGGAGAGAGAGAGGAGGTAGGTGAAGGGCTAGGGCGCATCTGGGCCGTTGGATCAGCCGATCCGAAGGACCAGATCGCAGGGAAGGCTAGAGTGCGAAAATGGGGTATTTTTGGGGCAAATGTGAAGGGGTGGCTGCAATTTTGGCTTAGGGGAAACCCTAGAAAGGGGTGAGAGAGTGGTGGTATTTATATAGCCCAGGTGGCTGGCAGTTTGCAAAAACATACCCGGTTTCTCTCTCGCGCGCGCGACTATTACGTTTTTGACCGCCGGGGGTCCGTAGGACCTCCGATTCGGGTAAAACTTCGAACTGCGCGATCAGCGCGTCGAGCCGGCGACGTTCACCTCGCGCTGGAACCGTTTCGAGAAAACTTTCCGGTGGGCTATAAAAATAACCCGTTTAATTATTAAACGGGGTTTTCGTTTCGTTGGCTATGTCTGGTCTCGTGCGGGTTTTCGCGACGGTGATCGGGCGTAACCCGGTGTCGCAAAGGTCGAGTGTCAGGGTGGCAAGGGTCGGTCTCCGTCTGGTACGTGATAAGAGGGGGGAAATAATCGCCGATCGATAAATCGGGGATGCAAACACCACAAACAAATCAGACAATCAAACAATTCACGCAGAAAACGAAAATTTTAATTTTTGTGAAATCTTATTTATAGGACATGGACAATCTTTTTTTGGTGGACATGGCAATTTGTAGTAGAACATGGCAAAATCGCCATGGTTCTAATTCTTATTCGTAGGACATGGCAATTCTTATTTATTAGACATGGCAATTCTTATTCGTAGGACATGGAATTCTTATTCATATGACATGTCAATTCTTACTAGTAGGACACGTCAATTCTTATTCATTGGACATGGCAATTCTTATTCATAGGGCATGGCAATTCTTATTCGTAGGATATGTCAATTCTTATTCATACGACATGGCAATTCTTAGTAGTAGGACATGTCAATTCTTATTGGTAGGACATGTCAATTCTTAGTAGTAGAACATGGCAATTCTTATTGGTAGGACATGGCAATTTTTGTTTGTACGACATGGCAGTTCTTGTTCGTAGGACATGACAATTTCTTTTTAGTTTGAGAATGTAATTCTTCTTTTGTGTGAGATGGCAATTCTTGTTTGTCGACTATAATTTTTTTTATTTTACGTGATATGTAATTCATTATATATGGGACATGGTAATTCTTATTAGTACGACATGACAATTCTTATATCGCGGAACCTGAACAAGGCATGCATGGCGAGCTGAGGCCAAGTTGCGCGTGCATGGAGAGCTGTGCGTTTACGAAGCTGTGCGTGCATGGCGCGTTCGGACTACAGGTGAACAATTGGATGGATCGTACCGAAAAAAAACGTTCGGTACTAGCACCCTTGAACCTGACGTTCGATGAATATCACCGTCCTAAAGAAACCCCTACCATTATCACCACGCATGACTGATCGATCAAGTGTTGCCGCTTGGACCATCACCTGCCCTATACGCGTCGCTAGAGCACCTCTTTCGTCTAATTGGCACAACACCTTGGACGCCAAGGCATGGACGCACGGAGGATGCGTCGCCGCCATGTTGTTCGTCCATGACGAGGACACCGGCGCAACCGGATCAAGCGCATCGAATCCTTGCTCAGGCACAACCACCCATCCATCAAAGGCTCCACCAGGTGTCGAACGAAGACAGTGAGGCTGACGGTCGAGCCCTAGCAGATGGCCGATGACGATAATCCACTAATTCCTATCCCCTCCCCCTTCCCCCGCCCTTTCTCCCAGTCTAAGGTCTTGAGTCGAGGTTGCATTTGTTTAGTAAGATGAAAAATCCTCCGTTTCTTTGCAAAAAAAAAAGATTTACTATGGGTAGATGCTGATACATGATGTGCAGCTGCAAAAAAAGTTAACATGGAGGATGGATATGTAGTATGATATTTGGATTTTCTAGTATAGATAATGATAGATGATGTGCAGATGTTGATGCATGATGTTGACATGTTCTACACAAAAACTCTAAGATTTCGAAAAAATAATCTAGATTTGAATTAGTTTAGATAGTGATGCATGCATGATATTCCATGTTAGAAATTATGTTTATATGGAGCAGCAAAATGATAAAAAAACCGTGATATCGTTTATATAACAACTATATAGTTCAAAGGTATTATAGACTTTTCTTTGATCATAGCATACATAACTTGAAAAAAATAAGCATTGTAAAGAAATTGTTGGCTTATTATCTGAAGCTTATATTCACATGAGCTTATCTGAAGTTTATTTCCACACACTAGTGCATAGAGGTTCTATCACGCCACACCTTTCCCAAACTATTGGGCCAAAACGTTTGTGATAGAACTTTTGTAAACGGTAGAGACAAAATTCCGTCTGCCAGACAATGAAATGTGTGGGCTGCGTAATTTATCAGACATGCTTCTGAAAATCTAAGGGCGATGCACGACACACAGTTCGTACAATCAAATGTGCGCAATAGCTGCTTATAACACCTACATTGCAAAAAATGAACCGTTAGCTTCTCTTAGCAGACGTTCTGAATTATAAAATTATGTGGGATACATAAACTATCAGGCATGCTTATGAAAATCTAAAGGTGAGGATGCACCATACAATTGAGTCGAGGCGATGGTAGGCCATGAGTTTTTCTCGTGGCGCATTAGGGGGCAGAGTGGCACCACAAAGGAGCACCTTCTTTACCCCGGCCATAGCTTCTTTAGAGAGGGTGGTATATTCCTTAGGTTTTGTTGTGGATTCTGCCCTGGATGTGTCGGGCCCATGCGGAGCGGCGGGTGCCTTGGTACCACCGCGAGTGATTGATTTCTTGATGGTATTGTCGGTCACCGAGTTTTTTAGAGTTTACATCTATGCCGTTGTTGGTGGTGTCCTTGATGGGATCCACGGGATTGGTCATGTACACCTAGAACGGAGCAACATGTCGCGTCGGGGTTTCGCTTCTGCCGCAGCTTTTGCACCCGAATCTGTTGTCATCGTCGTAGGTTATGGAGTTGATGATGGCCACCTGACAGCGGGAGGCACAATCGACAATGCTGGTCGATGCGCGGGTGGGTGGCTTGATTTTTGGAGATCCGATATCGAGTGGGGTCGGTGCCGATGTCGTTGTTGGTGTAGATCTTGGCCTTGCGAGTAGTGATTGGTCTCGACCCCTGAGAGGGCGACTGCCCCACCAGTTGACATAGATCCAGAAGCCTTCGAATGCCAGATCCACGCCTGCATGCATGTAACTGATACGTCTCAAACGTATCGATAATTTCTGCTCGTTCCATGCATGTTTTGTTTGATATTGCTACGATCTAGATACACTTTCATACACTTTTGATAATATTTGGACTAACCTACTAACTCAGTGCACCCCAGTGCCAGTTCCTATTTTCTGCTGTTTTTCTATTCCAGGTTACTCCATATTAAAAATGCTCCAAAAAATCGAAAAAAAATCGAATAAAAAATCAGCGCAACGGAGTCTTCCAGAATCACTAAAGTGGGGTCAGAGGGCCACCAACAGGTGTCCAGGCGGCCACCTGGCGCGGCCAGGGGCCTAGTCGCGCCAGGGGGGCGCCTGGACCCCTGGTGGCCACCTGGCTGCCCCCCTTCGCCTATTTATTCTCCGTCACGGGGAAACTCCGAGGACAGAACCCTATTTCGCAAACTCGCCTCTTTTCCGCCGCCGCCGCGCTTCCAAGATCGGGAGAACCGTCAGGACCCTTCCCAGCACCCTGCCGGAGGGAGGATCGACCTCCGGGAGCTTCTCCTCCACCATGGACGCTTCCCGGATGTGCCGTGAGTAGTTTCCTTTGGACCATGGGTCCGTGATCGGTAGCTATGTGATGTTCTCCTCACCTCTTTGTTCTTCATGGTTTAGACCTCGTGAGCTGCCCTACATGATCGAGGCACTTATGTAATTCTTCTGCTGTTGCTATGCTGAGTTTCACTACTAGGGAAATAGCTATACAGGAAAAGCTTATTAGTGGCGCATAGAGAAGGCCATGCGCCACCATTAGTTAGGGGTGGCGCACTGGAAAATAATGCGCCACCCATAAGAGCCCATAAGGTCTTATGGGTGGCGCATTATTTTCCAGTGCGCCACCCCTAAGAGTGGGCCAGCCTGGATGATCTTATACATGGCGCATCCAGCAATATGCGCCACCCCTAAGGACCTTATGGGTGGCGCATATACAGAATGCGCCACCCCTAAGAGCTTAGGGGTGGCGCATTCTGTAAATGCGCCACCCATAAGGTCCTTTGGGGTAGCGCATATCTCTAATGCGCCACCCATAAGAGCTTAGGGGTGGCGCATTTCGCCAATGCGCCACCACTGACTTTCTATATGCGCCACTAAATGCCTAGAGTTGCCCTTATCTACTCCACCCCACCTACCACCTCTCATTCACTCCACACAATTCTCAAACTAGATCCACTCTTCTCACCCTAGATCTATTCGGTTTTCTCCTCCTCCCCACCTCATTTCTTCCATTTATCCATCGATACTTGGCATTACATCTATTTTGTTTCATATTGAAGTAAGTGGACCTCCTCCCAAACTCTTTTGTTCCATTTATGACCCATATACTTGCCTTTATTAGCTTGGGTTTGTTGTATATGTGAAGCTTGGGTTTGATGTATATGTGAAGCTTGTGGTGGTTTGATGTATATGTGAAGCTTATGGTGGTCTGATGTATATGTGTATCTTGAGTGGCCAATGTTTTTCCGAAATGTCGATTCATTTCCGTTTCGGCAAATTTCTGGCGCACTCTCCGCATGCTCCCATGCATTATTAGGGAAGGTCATGCCGAATTTTTCCGGCGACGACTGTGATATATAATTGTGTTGCTCTCTCCGTGCACGCAGGTGATCGACCATGGTCCGCGAGATGCTGAGCGATATCACCGTGGCTAGGTGGATGCAATGTGCGACAAACGACATGCTAAGGAATAATAGGTCGGATATAAGATGTCCGTGTCGGAGATGCAAACTGCAGTGCGTGAACGAGCCTGATTCCGGAATATTGCAAAGACACCTGAAGTGTAATGGTTTGATGGATGGCTACACACGGTGGATAAGTGATGAAGCTGGTGAGGAGGAGGATGTCAATGGTGGGGCGCCAGTAAATGAGGAAGGGCAACAAGAAAATAGCGGCGGGCGAGAAGACGAAGAGCATCCCGTACATGATCATGAAGAAGATGCCGAAGCGGATCATGTAGATCAAGATGCCGGACATGAAGATCAAGATGTCGGACATGATGAGAATTCAAGCTGGGTGCGGGACCCTCATGTTCAAGAGCTGCTTGTCAAAGAGGCGTTGAACGCAAGAGGTGCAGCTAGAGAGAAAGCCAAGATGGCGCAACTCGAGAAAGACGCGATTAAGAAGTTGTACGAAGGATGCAACGACGGGGATACCCTCTTGAATGTAACACTTGGGGCTATGGAGATGAAGGCAAAACACAAATGGACCGACGAAAGCTTCGATGATAACATGGCATTTTGGCACGATTGTCTTCCGAAGGGCAACACGTGCCCAACTAGTATCGCTGAGGCCAAGAAAGTCCTTTGCCCTCTCAATATTCCGCACGTTAAATACCACGTCTGCATAAATGATTGCATGATCTATCAGGGTGAGGACGAAGATAAAACCACATGTTCGGTGTGCGGTGTTATTCGATACAAGAGAGGGAAGAAAGTTCCTAGAAAAGTGGTATGGTACTTTCCGATCACTCCTCGTCTGCAGAGGTATTTCGTAGATCCCGAGGAAGCAAAGCTCATGACCTGGCACGCGGATAGAAAGAAGCTAAAAGAGGATGACCCGAACCCGGATCCGGAAAAGGAGGACATGCTGAGGCACCCTTCAGATGGTAGCCAATGGACTGCGTTGGACCTCGAATACCCAGATTTTGGGAAAGAACCAAGGAACCTCAGGATTGGTGTGAGCGACGATGGAGTCAATCCGTTTGGCGGCCAGAGCAGCACACAGTACCTGGCCCGTGTTTGTATGCATATACAACCTTCCCCCCTGGAAGTGCATGAAGAAAAAGTACATAACAATGTCTATGCTAGTTCAAGGGCCGAAACAACCAGGTACGGACCTCAATCTATATCTGCAGCTGTTAAAAGAGGAGCTAGAAACGTTATGGAAAGACGGAGTCAATACGTGGGACGCCGCAGCAAAAGAATATTTCCCAATGAAAGCCACGGTGATCACGACGGTGCACGACTATCTCGGATACGGATATTTCTCAGGGCAGGGTGTCCAAGGATTCTGTGCATGCGTTAGGTGCATGGATAATGCAACGTACCGCCAGCTACCAAAAGATCCCGGATCTTCAAAAACCGTGTTCCAGGGGTCTCGGAGGTGGCTTCCCAAGAAACACGCGTGAAGAAAACAGGGACATCTGTTCGATGGAAGCGAGGAGCTCCGAGCACCCCCAGCTCGAAGGAGCGGCAAAGAAATCGACAACTTGCTGAAAACTTGGAAAGAGTGCCCCGCGCCGGGAAAGAAAAAAAGAAGACTCGACCGTTGATGAGGGTATGGAAAGCGAGGTCTTTTTTCTGGGATTTGGAATACTGGAGTCTACTCCGCAGTCCTCATAGCCTTGATCTAATGCATATCACAAAGAACGTGTGCGAGAGCTCGTTTGGCACGCTGCTCAACATGCCGGAGAAGACCAAGGACGGGACAAAAGCAAGGAATGACTTGAAATTTACGGGCATCAGGAGGGAACTTCACCCCCCTAGTGACGACGATGATGAGCCGGAGGAGGAAGACGATACGGAAATGCAAAACTCTCGCAAACGAAAAAGGACGACCAAGAAGAAGACCGGTATTGATCACTGCCCTCCGGCTTGCTTCACTCTGTGCGAGGAGGAGATCAAGCGGTTTATCCACTGCCTCATAGGAGTAAAATTTCCGAACGGCTACGCGGGGAAGATAAGCAGATACCTAGACGAGGCGAAGCAGCGTTTCAGCGGGATGAAATCTCACGACTGTGCCGTGCTGATGACGCAGATTCTCCCGGTTGCGATGTGAGGGATAATAGACGAGCACGTCCGTAAAACGTTGTTTGGCCTTTGCAACTTTTTTGACGTCATCTCCCGGAAGTCGATTTGCGCTACGCAACTCAAAAGGCTACAGGAGGAGATCGTGCTCATACTATGCGAGCTTGAGATCTATTTCCCGCCGGTGTTCTTTGACATTATGGTGCATCTGCTGATCCACGTCGTGGAGGATATCGTCCAACTCGGGCCTGCGTTTCTACGCAGCATGATGCCGTTCGAACCGATGAATGGACACATCAAAAAATACGTTCGTAACAGGTCCCGTCCAGATGCAAGCATAGCGAAGGGCTTTCTAACCGAAGAGTGCATCTCTTTTTGCAAGAATTATCTCAACACCGAGAACCCTGTTGGTCTGGCCGTCAACAAGCAGTTTGGCAGGACCGATGGGTGTGGTCACCACGAGGGAATCCGCGCAATGCATGTCAACTTTGACGGTCGAGACATCGACTTTGAAAGAGCAATCCTAGTCGCGCTACAACACATCGAGCTGGTCGATCCTTGGATAGTAAAGCACAAGGATTTAATCAGGAAGAAGTACAGTGACCAGGGCCTGCAGATAACGGAACGAGATCCACGGCTAATCAAAGAGCACAACTCCGGTTTCATGACTTGGTTCAGGGACGAGCTTCGTGCTAATCCCCCTCGAAGGAACGCTTCCGAGGACGAAAATATGATATTCACCTTGTCACAGGGTGCCGCACGCAACCTGATGACCTATCAAGCGTATGATATCAACGGCTACACATTTTACACGGAGGAAAAGGACAATAACTGCGATTACCAGAACTCAAGGGTAACGGGGA
Organism: Bromus sterilis; assembly: GCA_950022295.1. NCBI lineage: Eukaryota > Viridiplantae > Streptophyta > Magnoliopsida > Poales > Poaceae > Bromus > Bromus sterilis. Next base: position 241,658,571 of record OX465595.1, on the reverse strand, counting down.
TATTCTACACCGATGACGTCAAGGAAAGATTCTGTGGAAGGATCGAGGACATATGGGAGCTCGACTACTGTGGAGAGAAGGTGCTGATGTTCCGTGTGAGATGGGCCAAGAGCGTCGTAAAAGAAGACCGGTACTTCACCACCATGGTTATACCCGAAGCCAAATCCAAGTCTACGGGCGCAAACGTCACCGCGAAAAATGAGCCATGGGTACTGGCTAGCCAAGTGGACCAATGCTTCTTCATTACCGACCCATCAAAGCCGAGCCGCATTGTAGTGAGGAGAGGCAAAAGAAACATCATCGGAATGGATGGAGTCGCCAACGAGAAAGACTTTGACAAGTACGGCGACCCGAAGATGGAGGATGACTACGCCGCTCAGGATACATACACCACAACCCTACCGAGGAAAGGTCTCCTCCCGTTCAAGAGGAAAAGTGAAGGCTTCCCGGGACTAAATTATTCAACCACGACAAAGAAGAGCAAGAAGAAGATTGTGAAGAAACGATAGCTAGATATCTAGCTCCAAATTTAAGAAAAATATTTTTTAATTCATGATCACTTTGTGTATGCATGGATTTAATATGCACTTTGTAATTGATGATCACATTCTTAGGTTTGAAGTGTATGAACGTCGATGATACACAATTGAAGCATCATGCCTAACTCCTTAAAAAAGATGAAATGCCAGCTACACCTTGTAATTGACGATCACATTCTTATGTTTCCAAATGCCGCTACACCTTGTGTTTGTGGATCTTGGTTCGGCGACGACACGGTTAATGCATGGTACGTGGATCGATAGGATGAGTAACATACCGATGGGAAGGAAGGCCATGGCGTCGCTAAAAACCCCAGAAGAAATGAACCTGAAAACACACCGATGGGAAGAGAACCTGAAGCAAGCAACACACATAAACACAATCTTTGTTGTTACATACTTACAATATACTCCAAGAAGAAGAAATGGAAATATTCATTCATAATGTGACAAGGCATGTTTAATAAAAAAATAATTCAACAAAAAAAATAAAAAAAACGCTTAGGGGTGGCGCATATTGCCGCAATGCGCCACTAAGTGCTCTTATGCGCGGCGCATTTTGCCGAAATGCGCCACCAAAAGGTTTCTTATGCGTGGCGTATTTCGCCAGAATGCGCCACGCATAAGAAACCTTATGCGTGGCGCATTTCAGAGAAATGCGCCACCCCTAAGCCTTAACCTCCATCACCCCCTCCCCTTGCCCGTGCCCACACCCATTCAATCCCCCCTAGCCCTAGCCGTTGCCTCCGGAGCACACCAGAGCACACCGGAGCACACCAGAGCCCCTCGACGCCACCGTGGAGGGCACACCGGATCCCTCACCCCTGCCCCTCGATGCCACCGCGGAGGAGCCCAACGGAGCCGTCACTCCTGCCCCTCGACGCCACCGCGGAGGAGCCGCCGACGGCCGCAGTCCCACCATAGCCGCCCCGCGCCACCGTCCATCGTCCGGTGACCCCTCCCCGTCGTCCCGCTCGCCATTGCCAGGTACATCCCATACTCCCCCCTCTCCCCTCCATCTTTTCCTCGCGCTCGGCCGCGGCCCGCTCGCCATTGCTGCTCGCCATGAAGCAAGTCAGATTCACACATCAAAGAAATATTAACACATCAAAGAAATTCTGTCATGCAGTGCAAACATATATGCAAAAAATATACTGCATCTTAGTTGATTTGTACAAAGCTCATCAACAAAACTGAATTTTCTGAATTTTTATGCGTATAGAACAAGCAGTTTCTGGATGCATATAGAACAAGCCATTTTTTTAAATATAAAACCTCCTCTGATCAAAATTTTGCATTTGTAGAAGTGATAGTAGTAGTTTTTTAATTTCTTCAAAAAATTGATGGGTGTTATGCAAGTCAGTAATTCCTCTTTGTAGCAAGCTTAAAAAAAATTCCTCTTTGTAGCAAGCTTAAAAAAAATTCCTCTTTGTTGCAGCAGGAGTGATACTAGTTTCATCCTTTTGGAAAATTTTGAGGTGCTTGGACTTTTCAACTCAGATTATGTCTTGGCAATTGCGTTCATGATTTGATATGCATTTGCTAGTTGGATGTTATGGAAGCCCGTAGCTGTCTTTGCATATGCTAGTTGGCTGATGATTCATTTATAGGATGAAGCATAGATAATTCATTCATGGATGTTTAGGAACTAGAGTATGTGGTATAATGAGGTGAAATACTGAAATCGACAAACCAATAAATTTCAGAAAATCTTTTGAGATGATATGAGATAAAAGAACTACTATGCATTTTTTCAAATTTGGTAGCAAGTTTGTGACATGAACAACTTTGCAATACAATTTTTTATCTACTGTTGAAATATCTTCTGTTTTATCTCATCATTTTTATCTACTTTTCTGGTTTGACTCTTATATGCTTTAGTAAAAATTAAAAAAGAGAGAGGAGAAAAACCAGTGTGTGTGTGTCCTACATCTTAAGTTCATGCTTATTAAATATTTTTGTTGCTTGCTGCCATTGCTTAGAAAGCATAGCATATGTTCTTATTAAATATTTTGCTAGCCTATATATATGTTGTGCAGGTACAAATCATTATCTCCTTTCTCCCGAAATGTTGATTAACTTCCGTTTCGGTTGAGAATGGGGCATTCTCATGTTAAGAAAAAGAGCAAAGGTCATGCCGAATTTTTCCGTGAATTCGTGCATGACCTTTGCTATTTTTCTTAACATGAGAGTATTTGCATTTATTTATTGTGCTAATTAATGAAGTAGTTGCATTTCTTAATATTGTACTAGTGCAAACATGTCGACCGGAGCCGACGCCGGTCCTTCTTCTCAGCCGGGAGAAAAAAGGAAGCAATTCTGGGACTACTCCCAGGAGGAGGTCGAGGAGCAGAGAGAAGAGGAAGTACCTCCCGCCGAGGAGGATTATGAGGAGGAGATAGAGTCGGAGTCCGACTCATCGGATGATGACTTGGAGGAGGAGGCCGGTACGACAGACAGCGAGAGGAACATCGGCGAGGATGATGGGACCGGTGGCTCCAACACAGATGGTACCCAGTCGAAGAAGAGGAATTGGAAACCGACCAAGGTCGGCGTCATCAGGCAAGAGTTTACTGTTGTGACCGCCGCCGGGATTCCTCAAGAGCCCGAACGTTTTTCGGAAGGGTACGGCCGTCAATTCGCGGCGATCCTCCGCAACACCGTGCCGATCACCACGATTAACCTCAGGAGTCGTGAGAATATTCATTATTGTCAGATTCTTATCAACAAGCCGCACGGACGATACAAGTTTTCGGAGCCGTATGATAACACCAAACTCAGAGGGAACAAAGTAAACACATGGGCCCTCAGGAAGATGAGCAAGGCCTTGTCCAGTTGGAAAACCCGGGTGAAGAGGGCAATTTTTGAAAAGAACAAAACCTGGGAGGAGCTCAAGGAGAAAGAGCCGTTGATCGACGAAGCTACCTACAACCTTTTCAAGGCTAGGTGTGAGTCCGAGCAAGACAAGGCCGCGAGTGCAAAGGGCAAGGCCATGCGGTCGCAGGTCATAGGTAACCACCGTCTCGGAGCCGGTGGTTACAAAAGTTCCAAGCCTAAATGGGACAAGGAGGATGCCGAGTACGCCGCTGTGGGCATACCTAACCCCTTCCAGCAATACAAAGATGATCCGCAGACCGAATTCTTTGTGAGGGCCCGGAGCTATAAGGACAAAGCAACCTCGAAATTAATTATCGATCCTAAGATTCAGGAGTTTACGACTGCTGTGGTAAGTAGTTTACCACGCGACCTTGTCGATTGAATTCTCGAGTGAAGTTCACAATTTCTTAACGTTTCACATTCTTTTTGCAGCAAGCGGAAATGAAAATCGCCTCATCTCAGGAGTCGTCGGTTAAGCCGGCCGGCCCGTGGGACAACGTCTTTAACAGGGCGTTGAACAAGGTCAAGAAGGTTGACGACATGACGGCGAAGCCATCGTCAGCCGACCGTGTGGTCGGCTTTGGTGCAGACCTAAATTGGTCGGAATATTATGGAAAACCGGCGGAGCAGTCCGGTTCGAGGGGGCGCAAGGCGAGAAGGACCAAAGAAGATGCCGCTTATGTTCGTGGACTGGAGGAGAAGGTGAACATGCTTCCGCAGCTTGTCCAGGACGAAGTGGCGAAGACGATGAACGCTCTCCTTCCAGATATGACGCAGTCGCTCGCGAATTGGCAAGCGCGTGGTGGACAAGGGCCCATACTAGTCCCCAGCATGGTCGGCAGCAAGTCGGGCACCGCGGCGCCTGCAGTCCCGACTCCCGCCGTAGTGGTGTCTCCCGCACCGACTCCCGACGTATTGGTGACTCCGGCCGCCAACACCGCGGCGACGGCGCCGGACGTGATGGTAACTCCTCCAGCCACGATCGAGCAACCGGGGCATAACAATAATGCACCCGGCGGCAGCGCAAATAGGGTGACCGACGCCACGGGAGGAAGCGCGCCCTCCCTCTCTTACATGCCCGCCGTTATCGGTGGGGTCTCTTCACTAGCCGACCTCGACACCCTCAAGGTAACTATAAGCGTCTGCAACTCAAACGAGGACTTCATCTCCTTGCCTTTTTTAGTGGAATCTCTCTGATGCCGTACATGCATATATATATCTCTTTCGCAGGAGGACACTCCATGCATTCTATTACAAGTCGTGGACGGCGAGTTGAAGGATGTTGCCAAAGGTAAAATCATTCAACCACAAAATCGAATCATGCACAATATGCCGATGGCACCGGAGATGCATAGGGTTCAAATCTCTCTCTTGATTTCGGGCTACGAGAGAGTTGAACCTCCCATTCAACCCCCCGGATACGATGAGGACGAGCCGGCAGTCCTCAGTGACTGTTTCAACCAAATATGCCTATGGCCGAAGAGCCAAATGCGTTTAATGACGGGGGAAAGGGGCACCACACCTAGGACAACACCGCTAGTCATCGTGTCGGCGCCACATGATCCCATCGGCGCACAACAAGAAGACGATGATCTTGATGATGATATCAGCGCCGACCAGTTCATCAATACTTTGTATGATGCTGATGACTTATTCATGCCTCATGCTGAAGGAGCCTATCAGCATGACGAGGAAGCTCGCGGTCCAGCTGATCCTGCGGCGAAGCCTGCTTGCTCCACGCGTCTCTTTGCTGCTTCTCAGGACATGTCTCCAGCAGCTTGCGCCTTCACCGAGCCTCAAGCAGATGCCACAAGGAGATCTATTCTCAGCCCGTCCACACTCCATAAGGCGGCCACTGAGCAGATAAAGGCTGGTGACTGCTCAAAATCAGAAAAGAAGAAGGGACAGAAAAGAAAGAAGAGAATCACTTCGAGTAGCCAACCTTCGATGCCGATCCGGGCTCAGGACGGGCCACCAAGACCCAAGGATCTCTCGTTTGAAATCCATGTGGCTGGTAGGGCGATGCTACCTAAGGACATGCTGGACCTTGCAACTTCGGATATGCAGAGTGTGCATCATAGTATTATGGCATTAGAGAAGATTTTCCTCGAGAAGAGAATCCCTCGTACCCGGTTTTCATGGCCAAGGTGCCACTCAACATGGGATTCATCAACACTATCCCCGCGGATATGATAATCCTGCGATTTTCGGAGATCTTCAATTCGTACCATCTCAAGCGGCTGGACCATAGCCTTATCCGTCTGTTCTCTCTCAGCCTTTCTATGAGTATCAGGAGAGATAAGACCCCGAGCGTCGCGATATTGGACCCCTTCTACATGCGTCAAAGCATCTTGATGGACGACGGGGACGCGGCCCTCGCGGCGGGGTACATCAGAGACTTCATGCTACAGAACGTCGACAAGGATTCATTTCTTATGACCTAATCTCCCAAGTAAGTCATTCGCTCGCCTCCGTAGCATATATGATTTCTTAGCTTTCCATTGTCCTCTTCGAACATTCCTTTTGGATTGTTTTAATTATGCAGTGAGGATCAAGACTGCGTGCTCATCTGCTTTCACCGCAACACTCGCATGCTGTGTATTTAGACTCGGGGAGTGTGAAGAAGAAAGATTAGAAGTATATCATCAGAGTTTTGGATGATGCTCTCGTCGGCTACATAAAAGCCGGAGGCAAGATCATGAAGCACAAGTTCAGGAAAAATCAGCCTGGCGTGAACGTGTTCAACCACGTAATGCAGTTCCCGTGCGTCAAGCAGCCGGCTGGCAGTGTGAGGGATGCGTACTACGCCCTTCATCACATGAGGGCGATTGTACAAGAACAACGCAACCTTACGCTGCCAAGTCATCTTAGAGCGTGGGCCGAAAGGAAGGCGAAAATCGCCGATGCAAATCTGAAGGAGGAGTTCTTTCACATCCAAACGCAGATGGTGACTATCATCCGTCATGAAGTACAAATGAGGGGGTCGATCTTCCACTCGAACATTGCACCATCCAATGGGGAGATAGAAGTCCGCCTAAAGGCCCTGCGTGACACAAGGCCTTTCATGACGAAAGAAGGATGCCGCCCATTCCCCGAGCCGAGTCAGAACAATTGAATGCACTCTTTGTTTAATTTGGATGTAATTTGGATGTACTCTTTGTGTAGTAGATGGTGGTGTCAAAAACTCTTGGTGCTCTTTGTGTATAAAGGTCACTGCATATGCATTTTTATGCATATGTGCATGCTTCTCGCACTTGATCGACTTGCTTTAAGTTGTTGATAAGAATAGATGCTAGATTGCTCTGTTCTCCTTTGGTATGAATTCATATGGATGTGAGCTCTAAAGCTTTGTTTTGTGCAAGTTGAAAAGCAAACAAGATTTGATGACGAAAGTAGCTTTCGGTTTTCAATAATTGTTGGACTCATTGTAATTTTGTGATGGATGTAATCTTGTGAATCTTGTTGGCCTCTAAACCTTTGTAAATCTTTGTAATAAGAATTATAATGCAATTCTTTTGTATCAATAATTGTTGGCCTCATTGTTATATTGTATTTTGCATTTCTGTAATATAATAAAAATATCTGTAATGTTTATATTCTTTTCTGTAATTCCTTTTTTTTTGTTTTCTGTAATTATTTAGTGGCGCATTTTGTCTGGGTTTAGTGGCGCACTGGGAATGCGCCACCCCTAAGGAACCTTAGGCGTGGCGCATATCAGAATGCGCCACCCCTAAGAGCTTATAGGTGGCGCATTCTGAGATGCGCCATGCCTAAGGGCCTTAGGGGTGGCGCATCCAGAAGGCGCCACCTCTAAGCCCTTATTAGTGGCTTGTAGTTAGTGGCGCATCCCAAATGCGCCACTAAACACAAAAAAGGGCGCCACCATAAGGGTATTCCCTAGTAGTGTTTGATGGGATCTGATGGATTATGAGATTATGTTCAGATTGTGATAGAGTAATATATTTGGTTTTTATCTCTTATATTTTTTTCCTAAGTAATTCTTGCATGTTCTTCGTCGCTGTTTATTGCTTTGGCCATGGTAGGTAGTGAATCCAAGAGGGAACATTATGCTCGATTGTGGGTACATGCCCCTTGATGACACACTTGAGTGACAGAAACATGAGTCTAGGGGATGTGTTGTGGCCACAAGGGGGAAAACAATGGTGCTTGTAACCACGGTTGCAAGGATTGTTTACTTTATGAAAAGTTCTTTTTAATGCAGTTGTCTGTTGCTTTGGGTTTACACTTTGGGTGGGGCTCGCAACTTAATACCAGCGAGATGTTCTGGATAGATATCTCAAGGTGGATGATTAGTAGTAGATGCAGATGGATTTCGGTCTATTTATTTTGGCATACTGCCCATGCTTTTGAGCCTCTTCCTTTCTTTTGTAGCATAGTTAGCATTGCGGTGCGTTTATAATCCTGTCAATTGCCCATTTATAATTTGTCTACCTCGCATAGCTGTTTTATCATCTTTTGGGAGAGAGACATCACTAGTGAACATCACGGGACCCCGGTCCATATTCTTATCACTGTTTACAAGCCTATTTACTTTTCAGTATTTACTTTCAGTTGCTATCATTATGATTATCTCGTGTGTTCGATTCTTTGTAACAACAAGAGCGGAGAGATTGACAGCCTCTCTAAACTTCGTTGGGAGCAAAGTTAATTGTGTCGTGTGCAGGTCCGCGTCAGGTGCGCCGCTGACACCTACTTATCATCGCCGGAGTCCTACGGGAGACAAACCCTATCCTCTACATAGGGGAAATTTGCTTCTATCCTACATCTCACCTTCCACTTGGGGTAACCAACAAAGGGCGAGAATCCATTACCACTTTCACGCCATCAGTAACAACCCAGGATATCAATAGGAATGATAGACTACTCATATCAACAAGGTGCACCTTATTTTCCGGAAGACCGGCTCCAACGTACTCCAAAGTTAAGCGTTCTTGGCTTGGAGCGATTAGAGGATGGGTGATCGACCTGGAAGTTCATCTCGGGTGCGCACGAGTGAGGACAAAGTGTGCATAAAAGACTAGTGTTGGTATGTCAGGACAATCTGGATCACATGCGCACCGACCATGGAATCGATGGTAACCGATTGAGAGTGGTTGGAGCGTAACAGTTGGTATTAGAGCCGAATCAAGGCGGTTACACGGCGTGTCTGACGGTCAGTGAGGCTTACATGGGGTACATGAGGGATGCCTGCAACTGGCGCGCACAAACGTGTGCTAAAGAGGAATGTTCCCGCTGGGTCGATGGGGACATCGATTCCTTTGAGGGTAGTGCATGTAACAACCCAGGATCTCAATAGGAATGATGGACTACTCATATCAACAAGGTGCACCTTCTTTTCCGGAAGCCCAACTACAAAGAACTCCAAAGTGAAGCGTGCTTGGCTTGGAGAGATTTGTGGATGCGTGCCCGACCAGGAAGTTGATCCCAGATGCACAGGAGTGAGGACACCAGCAGCCTCCACTCCCTCTCCTAGCCCACTCCCTCTTTCCAATTTTTGCGCCAAGGCCGCCATTGCTCGCCGGAGCCGCCGTCGGCCTTCTCCCAGATTCTCGCAGGCCGAGCCTCCCTCTTCCTCCTACCCAGACCGAGCACCTCCCCTGGACCACCTCCCCGCACCCATTGGCCTGTCCGCCACCCAGGACCCAGCCGGAGCCCTCCCCGTGCTCACGCCGCGCCCCGGGCGTCCCTGGCAGCCGTCCGCTGCAGCCAGCGCCCCGCTCGCCGTGGCCCTCCCCGGCCCGTGAGAACGAGTGCGGCGGCGCCGCCCTCGACCGGGAGCTCGCCGGGTAGCTGCGGGCCGGCCACCGCGGCCTCTCTCTCGCCGGCGCCCCCAGCCCCGCGGCCCTCCTCTACTCTGGCGAAAGGAAGAAGACAGGGGAGGAGAGAGAGAGAGAGAGCAGCCCCGTGTGGGTCCCGCCTGTAAGCGACCCAGCGAAGGGGTACAGGCCACCGACGACTGGGCCCGGTCCGGTTAGGTGCTCACACACTGGGCTAAAGACGCTTTCCCTTCCGAAAGGCGTGTTCTACATCCCATCGGCCCGGAATACGTTTTTGATCACCGAAAGCGCCTTTGTCTTCTCTGCGGGCTGGAATACGTTTTCTCTGTACCGAAAGCGTATTTCCCCCCTCAGTCTTCCGAAGTGCACTTTCTCTGTTAGAAAGCGTATTTCTACCTAAAACCAGCCCCCGACACCGTTTCCTCCATATCTTCGCAATCGTAAGTCCAAACGGGTTGATTCTTTTTGCATTGTCTTCGTATCGAGCTCCTCTTCAGTTTGACATAAGTTTTGTGCCATATTCTTATGTTGTTATGTGCTGGTCAAACAAAAGATGGCGTTTGACCTTTTTGCCCGTTGCTTTTTACAAAATATTTTGCAGGGTTCTACTTGTGTTCAAGACCGAGGGTGTTCCACACCTTGTTGGTAAAGGCAAGCCACAATACCCTTTGCACCTTTGCAAAGCATTGACGTGCTTTAAAAATTGTTTTACGATGATATGCTTATATCGGTGACCGTGATCCTGTTGCTATGCTATGGTTGATGTTATCATTGCCATACTATCAATGAATATGCTATTGCTATGCTTTGCCATGTTACATCCATGCCATGCTTTGATCATGTCACTGCCATGTTATGCTATGCATCATCGTAACCACCACATACCAACATCTTGTTAAGTTGCTCATGTTATCTTTATGTCAGTACATGCTATGCCTAAGTTATGCTTAACTGCATTCACAATGTTGCCATGTTAATAAATTAATATTTGTAACACGGATAAGTTCATCATCTAAACTGTGCTTTATCATATCTGAAACTGTCATGTTAATTTGCTATGCATTGTTATCATCTGATACTCATGTTGCACCTGATGCTTGTGTTCGTTGCTGGAGATATGCTTCGTAACAAGTTGATCAGGTGCCACCGAACCGGGCTTATCCGTGCAGCCACATTTGCCTGTATGGGCGGGCCTTGATTCGGTCTGCCGGTGGGTTCTCTTGTTTGTATCACCAAGTAGGGGGGGGGGGGTGCTACGCTCTCGCGTTGCCCTGATCAGGCAGGCGGCGGTAGTCCTGACAGCCAGAGTTTTTATGCGCGCGGTCCAGTGTTGGGAAAATTTTAGTGGTTCTGGTGGTAAAGAAGGACACCTAACCACAGGTGGTTCTGGTGGTAACGTGGACACCTAACCATAGGACTACACAAGACGAAATGTCGGTGATATGGTAAGAGGGACACTCGGTATATCGGTCTCGTTGGAGAAGTCCTAGTTCACTCCTGCGGTGCGAGTTCCAAGGATCCCGTGGGACAAGTACCGGGGTGCTGGATGGAGGAAGAACTCCATAGTGTGGGTAACGTGCACAAACTCTGCAGAGTCAAAATCTATTCGAATAGCCGCGTCCTCGGTCATGGGACACAGTTCGTACTAGATCACACCATATGATCAACTTGAGTTCGGCGGTAAGTTTGTGGTAAGTGGATGGTTATGCGATGAGTGGATTGGTTGGGTGGCAACGAGGGACACCTAACCCGTTGAATGGTCGTGCAATAACCCGTTTGGTCATGAGACGACCAGTGGAAGTGATTTGGTCACGAGGTGACCCGGTGCTTGAGTCTGTAAGGACTCCGAGGTATGCCACGTGATCATGCGACGATCATGTGGGGTCCGTTGTGTGTGCATTAGTCTTAATGCTGTTATTATGATTGATGAGTATCTGCTTGCATGATATTGCTGCTCACCTGTTTAATTCACTAATATACTTTAACCTGTTGCCATGTTATTGTTTTTCCTTGTTGCATGGTTGTTGTGAGTTTGCAAGTACATTCAATGTACTGACCTGGCGTGTTATGCCAGATTTGCAGGCCGTGCTTTGGATGCGTAGGACGACGTTCCCGGTGTTTGCGAGCGAGGAGGTGTCCCAGCCAGTGTCCCTGTGGATTGGAGTTCATCACCGCTGTTATTGTTCCGCTGCCGTCGTTATTCCGCTGCTAGAGTATGCTGCTGCTTGGTGTAGAGCTGAGGCTATTCGGAGGAGCAGGTTGTGTCTCCGCTAGCATTGTAATAGAACTCGTGAACCCCTATCCTCGATATTAGAAAGTTGTTCAGTTCTATATCAATCAGTGCCGTGTGCCAGAAGACTTGATCTCTGGGCTGGTGCACGGGGCGTTCCGGCCCTCTGAGCCGGGGTGCCACAACGGTTGGTATCAGAGCAGGACTGGCTGTAGGACCCGCTAGCCCGCGCGAACGTTAGAAGGACGTTAGATTGACATTAGAGCTAGAGTATAGCTTGCTTGTGTGATGCCATTTCCTGCTGCATTTGTTTGCTGCATATAGACGGTATGTTTTCGCTAACGATCTGATCTGAAGAGTTTAGATGGCGGAATACCCGGTGGGATACACAGGATCCTCATCCGCGACAACCTTTGACTACCTCCTTGCAGACGTATGGTGGACTCTCTACCCCAGTGGGGAGCTTCCAAGGTACCAAGTTTCCCAGACGTCGATCGGAGGGTAGCTGCTTGAGTATCGTGCCAGCGTCTACGTGGCCGCCACCAGCCCCATCGGTGTGCGCTCCTTCAACTTCCAGGGTGGACCCGCTTCTACCCCGGATCGTGCCATTCAGCTTTCCTCGATGGCGGGCCTCATAGGCCTTCGCCACCAGGAGAGTGCGATGCATCAGAATCGCACCTTCCATTTCTACTCCACCTTGGGTGCGACTCTGCAACAAGTGAGGTTTCCTCGCCCTCTGGCGGAAGCCGATGCGGCGGTGATCACCATGTCCCGCTACATGATCTCCCAGTACGCCCTCATCTTCGAGCTAGTCCGTGATGCAAGGGATGCAAGGAGAGCTCTTGCCGCAGCCTTATCGTTGTCGACTTCTTCGCCCACTCCCGCGACCCCCGGCAACCCGCCGTCAGATCAGAACGCCTAAGCTTCACGTAGTCCGTAATGCGTGAGTAGTAGTGCTGCATGTTGCTTGTTGCATGTTGATGTGTGCAACAATAAGTTGAGATCCTGCGTGTGATCTCAGTGCTTGTTCAGAATTGCTTTTCCTGTTTAGTTGGTTCTCGTTGTTGGTTATTTGTTCGTTTTCTTGGCAGTTACTAACTCTGTGTTGGCAGGTGTTAGATGACTTGGACGGACCCTTGATTGTTGTTCTTCGATATTGGCACCACGTCTGGTTCTGAGCTGATGCATCGTCGGCCGTCCGGAGTGGATGCCTGTTTTACATTTCTCTTTTCAACAACCGACCCGTGTTCTGAGCTGCTTTTCGGCCGTCTCGAGTAGTTGTTGAGTTTCTTTTCGCAGTGGAGACCCTATGCTCTGAGCTGTTTTCTCGGCCGTCTTAGGGGACCTCTAAATTCTTTATATCGAAATTGCCTCATGCTCTGAGCTGATTTCGGTCGGACGTCTTGAGCAATGCTTGAGCTATTCCAGTACAAGTCCCAGATCTGTGTTGTAAAAACCGTTCTGGTGGCTAATGGGTTATTCGATGTTTTCTTTGCAAGGAGTCCGGATAAACATCGACCACCGCTAAAGCTGATGAAGTAGCAAGCCGCTTCTCGTTTACTTTTGCCTCATGGATTTCTTCGTTGGTTCTTCGTTTGGTTCTTTGGTGTCACTTTATCCGCCCCAAGGGAAAGTTGCTCATAACCCTGCATACCCCAAAGAACCAGTGCAATACCGCAGAGCAACATGAAGACCCCAAGTCAAGGACCCACACCAGCTTTGATGAGGACATCCCTACTAATGTTACACCCATACCCTCACCAACTACACATACTGGACCAGTTACTAGAGCACGTGCACGTCAACTAAATTATCAGGTACTTTCGTTTCTTGCGAATCCTTTTATTGTTCATGAACATATGATGCTGCCTAAATTAGATACTTTTGTTTTGCTTATGAATGAAGGACCTAGCATGGACAAGAAGGATGGTCATTGGAGCGGGATCAAGAATGGAGAAGAAGGTGCGCGCAGGGGAAAGTACAGTGGAGCTTCCAGTGGGGATTTTCGCACGTTGAAGCCACCATAAGGCATGCATGAAGGCTTGGACGGAATACACGAGATGCCACTTCATTATTTTCGTCCAAGAGCAATTATAGGTGCTGCGTCACCTTAATATTGGGCTGGGCCCATGTAATTTCGAAATACCACATTATAGGCTGTTTTGAGAGTCCGTATGTGTGGGGAAACCGAGTTAGGGTTGTTTTCGGACCCCACCTCCAAGGGGTCACGAAAATCCCCTCTGTTCCCCCATATATACAGCCCTTAGGGCATCGTTTAGACTTGGGTTTTAATTAGATTTAAGTTAGCCATAGCTGCAACTTCGAGTTCTTCGTTTGTGTCGTCCGACCAGGCCAAGACCGCATTGGAACCCCAACTTCTGTTAATCTTTCATCTTATATTCGCAATATCCAGATTGCAATTCTTAGTTCTTGCTTGTTCTTCGATTGCTTGCAGGAATTGACCTTCGTGGTCAGGTTGATCGTGCATCCGCGGGATCAATAACCTCTCGGAGTTGGTTTAGCGATTGCTAAGGCGCAACGTCTTCGCACGTTCGTAGTCGGGTCGTGAAAGTCTACTCCACCAAAAATCGATCTCCATCCTCTCATCGAAACATCGGGACACCTTCGCCTCTATCAAGTGGTATCAGATTTCCAGGTTGCTCGGTGAGATTTACCAGTTTTCATAGTATAGATTGGTTCTGTTCTTCATACCTACAGTCCACGAAAAAGCCAACAAAAAAAAATTAGGGTTAGATCATCACGTCCCAAGACAGTCCTAGCCTTTGTCCAGTTTTCTTTTCAGTACTTGCTTTGTTGAATTTACGGTTGCATCGTTGTGTCAAGTTGCTGATCTTAGCGTCTAGTTCCCTTAGAGTTTCGAGTTCTGCTCACAGTTTGCCACGTCGCCGCCGCACCAGTAGTCATCCTACCACGTTCCGCCAATCCGAGTCCAGATACACCACCACGTTCCGCCAAGCAGAGTCCATATACACCACCACGTCTCACGAGTCCGAGTTGAGTTCCACCATCAGTACGTTTCCTGATATCTCCGTAGCCAGAATAGTTTTGAGTTGATTAGAGTCGGATTTCACCAATCTTTTGTCGTACGTATAAGAGGGTGATTTCCAAAAAAAAAAAAAAAAAAAAAAAAAATCGGGGGTGAAAAAATTTCGTGCCCATACGTTCCTTATGTCCAGAAACTCATTTTGAGACGTTCGCCACCATAGTGATTTTTTCGCACTTTTTCAGCCACCGCAGTCCCGCATCGCACCAAAAAAAAAAAAGCAAAAAAAAAAAAAAAAAAAAGAGGAAAAAAAAATCAGAGTGTGCTTCTCAGTTGATTACGTGCCGCGCCGTGCTTTCGTTGGTGTTTTAGGCTCGCGTCTCTAGTACGGTCTAGCCTAGGATCAGCACAGTACCGACGTTGAGTGTTTATTCAACTTTGCATCTCTGTTTTGATTACTGTTGAGCTTTTTGCTACCATATTTGTCAAGCCTACCTACAGCTCCACATATATCCTACATCGTGCGTTTTGACACCTCCTGGCCATCGCTCTACCATATCTCTGAGAGTTTTGACCCGTTGGTTGTACATCACCACCTGCTGCTAGGTAAGAATCGGTAAGAACGTAAGAAAAGCTTGACGGATTTGTGCTTTCCACCACCCCACATCCATCCCATTAGTAGAAGTAGGATCATATTCCTGTGTGTTTTCTATTTCTGCTAACCATGCCAGGATCACATGATGAAGTGGCGCGGGATGCACCCGATTGGGAGAACATGACAAACAAGGAGCTACATGATAAATTTGCACGTATGATGTCTCAACAGGTGCAGGACATCGAGACCAGATTTACAGAGGCGATTGATGGCGTGGAGAAGATGATCGACACCAAGCTCGACGCCAAGTTTACTGAGTTGATCGCACGCCTACCTTCCGCACAGCCACAGCCACCGCCACTACCACGTGCACGACGTATTCTGTTTCCGCGAGGACAAGCTGCTGGTATTGGTGCTCCTCCTGCTGCTGCAGTTGCTGCTACTGCTGCTGCTGCTTCTGACGTCAGCCAGGACGACAACTACGAGGGTGATTACGAGGAGGAGGTGGCACAGGAAGCGGCCTATGAGCAGCCAGCTGGACGTCCACGTCCCAACATTCGCCACGGTCGACACCAACCACCCCCTCAGGTACGCGATGATGAACATGTGCCTAAACTTAAATTGAATCTTAAGCCGTTTGAGGGTAGATATATTCCTGATGCTTATCTTACTTGGGAGTTAGAAACTGAACAACGTTTTACATGTTTACAATATCCTGAGAATAGACGTGTTACTGCTGCTGTTTGTGAATTCACGGGCTTTGCATCTATTTGGTGGTCTGAACATTGTAGATTGCATGCTAATAATATTCCAACTACTTGGGCTGCTTTAAAAGATGCTATGCGTACTCGCTGGGTTCCTCCTTATTATCAACGTGAATTGTTACAAAAATTACAGCGTTTGAGACAAGGAAAAAATTCTGTAGAGGAATATTATCAAGAATTACAAACTGGATTGATTAGATGTGGCCTAGTAGAGGATAATGAAGCTATGCTTGCACGTTTTATGGGTGGCTTAAACAGGGAGATACAAACTATTCTAGAATACAAGGACTTTGCTACTATCACTCGTTTGTTTCATCTTGCTTGTAAAGCTGAACGTGAAGTGCAGGATCGACAGGCCGCTACGAGACCTAACTTTTCTGCAGGACGAAATACATCATGGACATCGCGTGGACCTTCTACATCCACACGTCCTGCTGCGCCACCATCTACTTCAGCCGCTCATTCTTACAGGGAGCCACCAAAACAGCTAGCACCACCATTCAAGGGTGCACAGAGTGGTCCAGCGGCGAGTTCTTCTTCATCCATGGCGTCCACAGGGCAAACACGAGATCGTGATATTAAATGTCACAGGTGCCAAGGTGGAGGTCACTTCGCAAAGGACTGTCCCTCCAAGCGTGTGATGACTATTACGGCGGATGGTGGGTATGAGTCAGCGAGTGACTATGATGAGGAGACTCTAGTTCTCATTGCTCATGAGGAACAGGGTGCCCATGATGATGCTCATGATATAGAGTATATGACTCCTGATGATGCAGATAAATATGCTAGTTTGGTGGCTCAACGTGTATTAAGTGTGCAGGTAACGAAGGCCGAGCAAAACCAGAGGCATAATTTGTTCCACACAAAGGGAGTGGTGAAAGAACGTTCGGTTCGCATCATCATTGACGGAGGGAGTTGCAACAACTTGGCTAGCATGGAGTTGGTGGAGAAGCTATCTCTCACCACAAGACCACACCCCCATCCGTACTATATTCAGTGGTTTAACAATAGTGGTAAGATTAAGGTAACGCGTTCTGTTCGTGTGCACTTTAGCATTGCTGCATATGCTGATTATGTTGATTGTGATGTGGTACCCATGCAAGCATGCTCTCTTTTACTTGGTAGACCATGGCAATTTGATAGGAATGTTGTACACCATGGTAGGACAAATCAGTTTACTCTAGTTCATCAGGATAAAAATATTGCTTTACTTCCTATGTCTCCTGAACAAATTGTGAAAGATGATCTTGCTAGAGCTAGTAAAGCAAAACAGGAGAAAAATAAGAGTGAGAATGAGATAGCAGCCAAAGAATTTGAGCAACAACATAAGACTAATAGCAAATCTTCTTCTGCTGTTTCTAATGAAATTAAATTGACTAGTCCAACTTTGCTTGCTACTAAGGTTGATATTTCAGATTTGGATGTTAGTCAATATGTGTGCTATGCTTTTGTGTGCAAAGAAGCTTTGTTTTCATTTGAGGAATTGCCTCCTTCTTTGCCTCCTGTTGTCACTGACCTTTTGCAGGAGTTTATTGACGTCTTTCCACAAGACGTACCACCGGGATTACCACCTATTCGAGGGATTGAGCATCAGATTGACTTAATTCCCGGTGCTTCGTTGCCCAACCGTGCGCCATACCGTACCAATCCGGAGGAGACGAAGGAGATTCAGCGTCAAGTACAAGAGCTACTCGACAAAGGTTACATACGTGAGTCCCTTAGTCCTTGTGCTGTACCTGTTATATTAGTGCCTAAAAAGGATGGAACATGGCGTATGTGTGTTGATTGTCGAGCCATTAATAATATTACTATTCGTTATCGTCATCCTATTCCTAGGTTAGATGATATGCTTGATGAATTAAGTGGCTCTACCATGTTTTCCAAAGTTGATTTGCGTAGTGGATACCATCAAATTCGCATGAAATTAGGAGATGAATGGAAAACGGCTTTTAAAACTAAGTTTGGATTATATGAGTGGTTAGTCATGCCTTTTGGGTTAACTAATGCACCTAGCACTTTCATGAGATTAATGAACGAGGTTTTACGTGCTTTCATTGGACGATTTGTGGTAGTCTATTTTGATGATATACTGATTTATAGCAAATCTTTGGAGGAACATTTGGATCATTTACGTGCTGTTTTTATTGCTCTACGTAATGCACGTTTATTTGGTAACCTTGGGAAGTGCACCTTTTGCACCGACCGAGTATCGTTTCTTGGCTATGTTGTTACTCCACAGGGTATTGAAGTTGATAAAGCCAAGATCGAGGCGATTGAGAGTTGGCCGCAGCCCAAAACGGTCACACAAGTGAGGAGTTTTCTTGGCCTCGCTGGATTCTATAGGCGTTTTGTGAGAGATTTCAGCACCATTGCTGCCCCTCTCAATGAGCTTACACGCAAGGATGTGCCTTTTACTTGGGGTACCGCACAGGAAGAAGCTTTCACGGTATTGAAAGATAAGTTAACACATGCTCCTTTGCTCCAACTTCCTGATTTTAATAAGACTTTTGAGCTTGAATGCGATGCTAGTGGGATTGGTTTGGGAGGTGTGTTATTACAAGATGCTAAACCTGTTGCATACTTTTCTGAAAAATTGAGTGGGCCTAGTCTGAACTATTCTACTTATGATAAGGAATTATATGCTCTTGTTCGGACATTAGAAACTTGGCAACATTATTTATGGCCCAAAGAATTTGTTATACATTCTGATCATGAATCTTTGAAACACATAAGAAGTCAAGCAAAACTTAATCGTAGACATGCTAAGTGGGTTGAATTTATTGAGACTTTCCCTTATGTCATTAAACACAAGAAGGGGAAAGATAATATTATTGCTGATGCTTTGTCTCGTCGTTATACTATGCTTTCACAACTTGACTTCAAGATATTCGGTTTAGAGACAATCAAAGAACAATATGCAAATGATGCGGAATTTAAAGATGTATTGCAGAATTGTAGAGAGGGTAGAACTTGGAACAAGTTTGTGCTTAATGATGGATTTGTGTTCCGTTCTAACAAGCTATGCATTCCAGCTAGCTCTATTCGTCTTTTGTTGTTGCAGGAGGCGCATGGAGGAGGATTAATGGGACATTTTGGCGTGAAAAAGACGGAGGACGTACTTGCTACACATTTCTTTTGGCCAAAGATGAGACGGGATGTTGAGCGTTTTGTTGCTCACTGCACTACATGTCAAAAAGCTAAGTCACGACTCAATCCTCATGGTTTATACATGCCTTTACCTGTACCTAGTGTTCCGTGGGAGGACATATCCATGGACTTTGTTTTAGGCTTGCCTCGAACAAAGAAGGGGAGGGATAGCATATTTGTTGTCGTGGATAGATTTTCTAAGATGGCACATTTTATACCATGTCATAAAAGCGATGATGCTGCTAATGTTGCTGATTTATTCTTTGGAGAGATTATTCGTTTACATGGTGTGCCCAATACTATTGTCTCGGATCGTGATACTAAGTTTCTTAGCCATTTTTGGAGATGCTTATGGGCTAAGTTGGGGACTAAACTACTTTTTAGTACTACATGTCATCCCCAAACTGATGGACAAACTGAAGTGGTCAATAGGACATTGTCTACTATGCTTAGGGCTGTTTTAAAAAGTAACTTGAAACTGTGGGAAGAATGTTTACCTCATATTGAATTTGCTTATAATCGTTCAGTGCATTCTACCACTAAAATGTGCCCTTTTGAGATTGTTTATGGTTTTCTACCTCGTGCACCTATTGATTTGCTGCCTCTTCCATCTTCGGAGAAGGTGAATTTTGATGCTAAGCAACGTGCTGAATTGATATTAAAAATGCATGAGTTAACTAAAGAAAACATTGAGCGCATGAATGCTAGATACAAGCTTGCTGGTGATAGGGGTCGAAAGCATGTTGTTTTTGAACCAGGAGATCTTGTTTGGTTACATCTACGAAAAGATAGGTTTCCTGATTTGCGCAAGTCTAAGTTAATGCCACGAGCTGATGGTCCCTTTAAGGTTTTACAGAAAATTAATGATAATGCATATAAACTTGAGCTACGTGCAGATTTTGGGGTTAGTCCCACATTTAACATTGCAGATTTGAAACCTTATTTGGGAGAAGATGATGAGCTTCCGTCGAGGACGACTTCAATTCAAGAAGGGGAGGATGATGAGGACATCCCTACTAATGTTACACCCATACCCTCACCAACTACACATACTGGACCAGTTACTAGAGCACGTGCACGTCAACTAAATTATCAGGTACTTTCGTTTCTTGCGAATCCTTCTATTGTTCATGAACATATGATGCTTCCTAAATTAGATACTTTTGTTTTGCTTATGAATGAAGGACCTAGCATGGACAAGAAGGATGGTCATTGGAGCGGGATCAAGAATGGAGAAGAAGGTGCGCGCAGGGGAAAGTACAGTGGAGCTTCCAGTGGGGATTTTCGCACGTTGAAGCCACCATAAGGCATGCATGAAGGCTTGGACGGAATACACGAGATGCCACTTCATTATTTTCGTCCAAGAGCAATTATAGGTGCTGCGTCACCTTAATATTGGGCTGGGCCCATGTAATTTCGAAATACCACATTATAGGCTGTTTTGAGAGTCCGTATGTGTGGGGAAACCGAGTTAGGGTTGTTTTCGGACCCCACCTCCAAGGGGTCACGAAAATCCCCTCTGTTCCCCCATATATACAGCCCTTAGGGCGTCGTTTAGACTTGGGTTTTAATTAGATTTAAGTTAGCCATAGCTGCAACTTCGAGTTCTTCGTTTGTGTCGTCCGACCAGGCCAAGACCGCATTGGAACCCCAACTTCTGTTAATCTTTCATCTTATATTCGCAATATCCAGATTGCAATTCTTAGTTCTTGCTTGTTCTTCGATTGCTTGCAGGAATTGGCCTTCGTGGTCAGGTTGATCGTGCATCCGCGGGATCAATAACCTCTCGGAGTTGGTTTAGCGATTGCTAAGGCGCAACGTCTTCGCACGTTCGTAGTCGGGTCGTGAAAGTCTACTCCACCAAAAATCGATCTCCATCCTCTCATCGAAACATCGGGACACCTTCGCCTCTATCAAGCTTGCAGCATGAGTGTTCAACCCCCTATGAGTTCTGCCTGAATGAACCGAGCCAGCATTATTCCGGTGGATGTTATAGTCATGAAGATTCTATCGGTGGAAGACCACAGAGAAGTGAAGAAAATCAACCAGACAGGAATGACGCATACCCGGTCGCATCTCACACATTTTTCTCAAGTATGAAGAATACGACAACCATCAGGCCTGCATTTCGCCTGTAACCGGAACAACCATGAAGACTCAGACAGTTAAAGGCCGCAATGATGCGGGAAATCAGCAAGTCAAACAGGACTTTTACCCAGTTGCGTTGGAAGCAAGTGGCTCACGAATGGGTGCTACCCAAGCCATCACTTGAATCAAGTTCGCATCAACCATGACAACCGCAGAGATTCATGCAAAGATAAGCAAAGACTGTGACCCACGAGCATATGCACCCAAGGCAGGACAAGCACCAGCTACAGTCCGATGCAATACAAATTGTTTCAGTATATTCCGGAAGGTGGCCAAGACATATCATGAAGCCCAGATGATCGGAAGAATATTTGCCCCTCGCCAGCCGGCAGTCAGAAGCCTGTCAGACACCGTGGTCAGATCTGTCTCCACGTCATTGAGGGAAAGCTTCCAGCAGAAGGAACCTCAGCCTTCCTTGACAAGGTACGAAGCACATCCTACTCGTACAGTGTATCAACCTTCCTCAGTACGCTGTCGGGATATCTTCTCAGCCAAGACAGTCAGCCTTCCTCCACAAGCCACCGACAGAAGTTTACAGTGCATGACACTCGATCGTGCTCGGTACGCCACAGGAATAGACTCCAGCACAAGCCGCCCGGTCGTCTAAAGTGAATTGCTGAAGAAACTTCCAGCAGAAGGGACCGGTATGTCCACAGTGCAAGAGGCAAACTTTCCTGACAAGACAACCCATCCTCATCAGTAATTTATTCAGAAAGCTTCCCAGGCAAGACACCCAGTCTTCTTCAGCAAGCTATCGAGGCAGCTTCCCGTGTACGACACCCTGCCTTCCTCGATACGCCACCGAAGCAAGCTTCCGGGGTACGGTACCCAACCTTCCCCAGTAATCTACCCCAAGCTTCGCGGACAAGATACCAGTCTTCCTCAACGCGTCATCATACCTGCAACAGTATTTTTAGAAATCTAGCCATGCAGGACAGTGAAGATTTCAGCATCGTCAGGACCCGCACATCTTATGGGCATCCTTCTCAAGTATGCAAGCTACCCCGGTGTGGATACCACCATGCTTGCAATCAAGGAAGAGTTATGCATATGAACATCGGTGAAGAACCGCAACTCTCGGGAAACAAGTCAGCAGAAGAGGCGGATACACCTATCATCCTGGAAGAGAGACTGACAAAGTCGTGAAGAAACACCCTGAAGAAAGGAAGCAAGGAGCATTGAATCCTGCTCCCGTTATGAAGGTCAGCTCCTCACGACCGACAAGGCCCCGAGGCAGAATAATCTGGAGACCCTGTTCATTGCGACCAAGGTTATCAGGATGAAACAAGAGACAAAAAGTGATGGTAACCTGTCTATCTCAAAGATATCGGCAGAATAATAAGTAGTTATGCAACAAGGAAAGAACCCTGACCAAAGAAAAGCCAGCACAAGAAAGTTGATTGCCGCAGAGGCAAGATCCAGGACAAACACACATGGCAGATGTCAAACCTTGCTGCAATTTGAGCAAACGTGGCACCTTGCAAGTTATCAGAGGTATGCAATTCTCGAGCCCGACGGGTTAAGAAGAATGAATCGCATGGACCTCAAGTCAAATTTGCCGCGATCAGTTGAAGTCATGTGGACCACCGTGGATATCTACCACAAAGAAAGCTCATTCACTATGGGCCAAGGAACGTGTACCGATCCAGTTAGCCTGAGCAATTCCTCAAGTTCGGCATCGTTCGTCTTGCTGAGATACCCCAGTCTGCTTCATTAAAGGTCACACGCTCAGCTCACCATTTGAAATACAAGGAATGGATGGAAACGTGTCATGACCTATCGCCATCTGGATAGGGCCACCTGTCAGGCAAATCTCAGCATAAGTGAATGTCCAGAATTTGTGCCCCGCTCCGAATCCGTGAGCGCGGTGGACAGGCCAAAAGAAATACGAGGCAACCCCACGTGCCGTCAATCAAGGTCCCGATAGTAAACATTCTGAGATACCAACTACCGATGAAGGACAAGCTCTTGTCGAAGAGGCCAATGCAAAGGATTCAAGACCGTACCACGAATAAAGCCCGAGGTACCCCAGACACAGTATGGTTATTGTCAGCATTCAGCCTATGACAAGACGTCCTGTTATCATACAAGCCAGAAGATATGAGGATGGAAATCAGTATGAAAAGATGAGATGTATCAAGGAAGAACATTCTGTCAGAGCTACAGACCGGGTGAAGTAAACCCCCTCAGCAGATATATTGGATGCTACCATGGGAACAGTATGTGGTAAAAAGGAAATCCGA
Source organism: Bromus sterilis (assembly GCA_950022295.1). Lineage (NCBI taxonomy): Eukaryota > Viridiplantae > Streptophyta > Magnoliopsida > Poales > Poaceae > Bromus > Bromus sterilis. Next base: position 241,635,226 of record OX465595.1, on the reverse strand, counting down.
GAAGCAGCAATTTTCCGAAGGACGGTAAGTTTGCGATGGTTCCCTGAGCAACCAAATCTCGAGGACGAGATTTTTCTAAGGGGGGTAGGTTTGTGACACCCTGGATTTTGGAACTTTCTTTTTTCCAAAAACTTTTCTGAATTATTTCTGGATTTACGATTGGATTTGCTTTTCATCACCTCGTTGGACTTGAAACTTGTGCATATTTTCTTTCCATGCTCAAGTGGACCTTGATCCAAACCTTTCCAATGCCATTCCATTGATCCACCTCATCCAAGCCACCATTTTATTCAAGCCTTATATTCCTTTTTCCATTAAAAGGGATATTCCGATTATTTGAGGTTTGTGAAGCAACCCCTATTTATATTTCTCCATAAATCCCCAAATAATTCCCATATGTCATTGACATCCTATCTTGCCAAATTCTCCAAAAACATTTCATAGCCCAAGTGGATTTTTCCTCTAGAAAAATTCATTTGTCTGTGGGGGCAGATTGGAGCTTTGTGAAGGGAGTGCCACTTCTCTTAATCCATTGCTGGTGAAACTTTTTGTGCAATCTCATATGATCATATCATTGATCTCCACCAAATTCCACCACCATTTTCTTAGCCAAACGCCCACAATAAATTCCCAAAGTTTGGGTGCAGCAAGGGGGCATTGTCAAGCAAGTGCATGATAGAGGATCCCATTTTCCTTGAAACTTTTTGTGCCTATTCCCACAGTCAGATAACTCCACCAAACCAAATTTGGGCCAAACCCCATCACCCATGTGAGTGCATTGTCATGTTTAAGTTTCTGGTCAGTGGGCCACATTGTGAAGCAAGTGCTAGATAGGTGTGTCCAATGACTATGAAGTTTTATACACATGTGCACCATGCCAAATAACCAAGCTACACCAATTTTCAGACAATTCCAACAATCCTATGTGATGCTAGCCCCACCAACACCATTCTGACCCATTTGGTGCTTTACAAAGGAAGTATAAAAAATATTGCTCCAAATGATGTGAAACTTGGCATACATACTCATCCTAATGTATTATTGATCTCTGCAAAATATCATGCTTAGGGGAGCTATGTACAATCCATGCCACATTACAAACACCTTCTGCCTCATGATGCCATTTACAAAACAAGTACCATTTACATTGGTTTGTTTGAGCCCAAACTCCACAGAAACATAGTCCTTCCTATCCTCATAACAAAAGAAAGCCTGGCTCCACCAAAAACCCCACCATTTGAGATCTACTTATGTCCCAAGTTTGCTGCATCAAACTTATCCTTGAGCCAGGGACCACTCTGTTCAGCCATTAGACCATTCAATTGCACAGCTGTGATCTATTCTCAAAGGACTCCACTGTAGACATGGATGGACACGCAGGATCCTATCTAAACTTTGGTGGCCACGCGCTTGGACGTACACGGCGTGCTCTGGCCGTGCTCTGCGCGTGCCCGACATGTATCCATCAAGCTGCAGTGCGCCACTGTCGTCTTCTCCGTGTCCTGCCGCGCCGGACGGCTTTCCTCCGCACGCCTGAGCCACGTCGCCGTCTCGAACCTCCTCTAGACCCCGCCAGCTCACCTCCACGCCATGGTCGTATCTCCCCGTCGCGGCCCGAGCTCGAATCTCCTCTTCCCCTATAAAAGGGAGCTTGCCCGAGGTCCCCGAGCTCACCAGCAGTGATAGAGGCGAAGGTGTCCCGATGTTTCGATGAGAGATAACTATCGATTCAGTGGAGGCGACTCTGACGATCCGACTACGAACGTGCGAAGACGTTGCGCCTTAGCGATCGCTAAACCAACTCCGAGAGGTTATTGATCCCGCGGATGCACGATCAACCTGACCACGAAGGTCTAATTCCTGCAAGCAATCGAAGAACAAGCAAGAACTAAGAATTGCAATCTGGATATTGCGAATATAAGATGAATGATTACGAAAGTTGGGGTTCCAATGAGGTCTTGGCCTGGTCGGATGACACAAACGAAGAGCTCGAAGTTGCGGCTATGGCTAACTTAAATCTAATTAAAACCCAAGTCTAAACGACGCCCTAAGGGCTGTATATATGGGGGAACAGAGGGGATTTTCGTGACCCCTTGGAGGTGGGGTCCGAAAACAACCCTAACTCGGTTTCCCCACACATACGGACTCTAAAAACAGCCTATAATGTGGTATTTCGAAATTACATGGGCCCAGCCCAATATTAAGGTGACGCAGCACCTATAATTGCTCTTGGACGAAAATAATGAAGTGGCATCTCGTGTATTCCGTCCAAGCCTTCATGCATGCCTTATGGTGGCTTCAACGTGCGAAAATCCCCACTGGAAACTCCACTGTACTTTCCCCCGCGCGCACCTTCTTCTCCATTCTTGATCCCGCTCCAATGACCATCCTTCGTGTCCATGCTAGGTCCTTCATTCATAAGCAAAACAAAAGTATCTAATTTAGGCAGCATCATATGTTCATGAACAATAGAAGGATTCGCAAGAAACGAAAGTACCTGATAATTTAGTTGACGTGCACGTGCTCTAGTAACTGGTCCAGTATGTGTAGTTGGTGAGGGTATGGGTGTAACATTAGTAGGGATGTCCTCATCATCCTCCCCTTCTTGAATTGAAGTCGTCCTCGACGGAAGCTCATCATCTTCTCCCAAATAAGGTTTCAAATCTGCAATGTTAAATGTGGGACTAACCCCAAAATCTGCAGGTAGCTCAAGTTTATATGCATTATCATTAATTTTCTGTAAAACCTTAAAGGGACCATCAGCTCGTGGCATTAACTTAGACTTGCGCAAATCAGGAAACCTATCTTTACGTAGATGTAACCAAACAAGATCTCCTGGTTCAAACACAACATGCTTTCGACCCCTATCACCAGCAAGCTTGTATCTAGCATTCATGCGCTCAATGTTTTCTTTAGTTAACTCATGCATTTTTAATATCAATTCAGCACGTTGCTTAGCATCAAAATTAACCTTCTCCGAAGATGGAAGAGGCAGCAAATCAATAGGTGCACGAGGTAGAAAACCATAAACAATCTCAAAAGGGCACATTTTAGTGGTAGAATGCACTGAGCGATTATAAGCAAATTCTATATGAGGTAAACATTCTTCCCACAGTTTCAAGTTACTTTTTAAAACAGCCCTAAGCATAGTAGACAATGTCCTATTGACCACTTCAGTTTGTCCATCAGTTTGGGGATGACATGTAGTACTAAAAAGTAGTTTAGTCCCCAACTTAGCCCATAAGCATCTCCAAAAATGGCTAAGAAACTTAGTATCACGATCCGAGACAATAGTATTGGGCACACCATGTAAACGAATAATCTCTCCAAAGAATAAATCAGCAACATTAGCAGCATCATCGCTTTTATGACATGGTATAAAATGTGCCATCTTAGAAAATCTATCCATGACAACAAATATGCTATCCCTCCCCTTCTTTGTTCGAGGCAAGCCTAAAACAAAGGCCATGGATATGTCCTCCCACGGAACACTAGGTACAGGTAAAGGCATGTATAAACCATGAGGATTGAGTCGTGACTTAGCTTTTTGACATGTAGTGCAGCGAGCAACAAAACGCTCAACATCCCGTCTCATCTTTGGCCAAAAGAAATGTGTAGCAAGTACGTCCTCCGTCTTTTTCACGCCAAAATGTCCCATTAATCCTCCCCCATGCGCCTCCTGCAACAACAAAAGACGAATAGAGCTAGCTGGAATGCATAGCTTGTTAGAACGGAACACAAATCCATCATTAAACACAAACTTGTTCCACGTTCTACCCTCTCTACAATTCTGCAAAACATCTTTAAATTCCGCATCATTTGCATATTGTTCTTTGATTGTCTCTAAACCGAATATCTTGAAGTCAAGTTGTGAAAGCATAGTATAACGACGAGACAAAGCATCAGCAATAATATTATCTTTCCCCTTCTTGTGTTTAATGACATAAGGGAAAGTCTCAATAAATTCAACCCACTTAGCATGTCTACGATTAAGTTTTGCTTGACTTCTTATGTGTTTCAAAGATTCATGATCAGAATGTATAACAAATTCTTTGGGCCATAAATAATGTTGCCAAGTTTCTAATGTCCGAACAAGAGCATATAATTCCTTATCATAAGTAGAATAGTTCAGACTAGGCCCACTCAATTTTTCAGAAAAGTATGCAACGGGTTTAGCATCTTGTAATAACACACCTCCCAAACCAATCCCACTAGCATCGCATTCAAGCTCAAAAGTCTTATTAAAATCAGGAAGTTGGAGCAAAGGAGCATGTGTTAACTTATCTTTCAATACCGTGAAAGCTTCTTCCTGTGCGGTACCCCAAGTAAAAGGCACATCCTTGCGTGTAAGCTCATTGAGAGGGGCAGCAATGGTGCTGAAATCTCTCACAAAACGCCTATAGAATCCAGCGAGGCCAAGAAAACTCCTCACTTGTGTGACCGTTTTGGGCTGCGGCCAACTCTCAATTGCCTCGATCTTGGCTTTATCAACTTCAATACCCTGTGGAGTAACAACATAGCCAAGAAATGATACTCGGTCGGTGCAAAAGGTGCACTTCCCAAGGTTACCAAATAAACGTGCATTACGTAGAGCAATAAAAACAGCACGTAAATGATCCAAATGTTCCTCCAAAGATTTGCTATAAATCAGTATATCATCAAAATAGACTACCACAAATCGTCCAATGAAAGCACGTAAAACCTCGTTCATTAATCTCATGAAAGTGCTAGGTGCATTAGTTAACCCAAAAGGCATGACTAACCACTCATATAATCCAAACTTAGTTTTAAAAGCCGTTTTCCATTCATCTCCTAATTTCATGCGAATTTGATGGTATCCACTACGCAAATCAACTTTGGAAAACATGGTAGAGCCACTTAATTCATCAAGCATATCATCTAACCTAGGAATAGGATGACGATAACGAATAGTAATATTATTAATGGCTCGACAATCAACACACATACGCCATGTTCCATCCTTTTTAGGCACTAATATAACAGGAACAGCACAAGGACTAAGGGACTCACGTATGTAACCTTTGTCGAGTAGCTCTTGTACTTGACGCTGAATCTCCTTCGTCTCCTCCGGATTGGTACGGTATGGCGCACGGTTGGGCAACGAAGCACCGGGAATTAAGTCAATCTGATGCTCAATCCCTCGAATAGGTGGTAATCCCGGTGGTACGTCTTGTGGAAAGACGTCAATAAACTCCTGCAAAAGGTCAGTGACAACAGGAGGCAAAGAAGGAGGCAATTCCTCAAATGAAAACAAAGCTTCTTTGCACACAAAAGCATAGCACACATATTGACTAACATCCAAATCTGAAATATCAACCTTAGTAGCAAGCAAAGTTGGACTAGTCAATTTAATTTCATTAGAAACAGCAGAAGAAGATTTGCTATTAGTCTTATGTTGTTGCTCAAATTCTTTGGCTGCTATCTCATTCTCACTCTTATTTTTCTCCTGTTTTGCTTTACTAGCTCTAGCAAGATCATCTTTCACAATTTGTTCAGGAGACATAGGAAGTAAAGCAATAGTTTTATCCTGATGAACTAGAGTAAACTGATTTGTCCTACCATGGTGTACAACATTCCTATCAAATTGCCATGGTCTACCAAGTAAAAGAGAGCATGCTTGCATGGGTACCACATCACAATCAACATAATCAGCATATGCAGCAATGCTAAAGTGCACACGAACAGAACGTGTTACCTTAATCTTACCACTATTGTTAAACCACTGAATATAGTACGGATGGGGGTGTGGTCTTGTGGTGAGAGATAGCTTCTCCACCAACTCCATGCTAGCCAAGTTGTTGCAACTCCCTCCGTCAATGATGATGCGAACCGAACGTTCTTTCACCACTCCCTTTGTGTGGAACAAATTATGCCTCTGGTTTTGCTCGGCCTTCGTTACCTGCACACTTAATACACGTTGAGCAACCAAACTAGCATATTTATCTGCATCATCAGGAGTCATATACTCTATATCATGAGCATCATCATGGACACCCTGTTCCTCATGAGCAATGAGAACTAGAGTCTCCTCATCATAGTCACTCGCTGACTCATACCCACCATCCGCCGTAATAGTCATCACACGCTTGGAGGGACAGTCTTTTGCGAAGTGACCTCCACCTTGGCACCTGCGACATTTAATATCACGATCTCGTGCTTGCCCTGTGGACGCCATGGAGGAAGAAGAACTCGCCGCTGGACCACTCTGTGCACCCTTGAATGGTGGCGCTGGCTGTTTTGGTGGCTCCCTGTAAGAATGAGCGGCTGAAGTAGATGGTGGCGCAGCAGGACGTGTGGATGTAGAAGCTCCACGCGATGTCCATGATGTATTTCGTCCTGCAGAAAAGTTAGGTCTCGTAGCGGCCTGTCGATCCTGCACTTCACGTTCAGCTTTACAAGCAAGATGAAACAAACGAGTGATAGTAGCAAAGTCCTTGTATTCTAGAATAGTTTGTATCTCCCTGTTTAAGCCACCCATAAAACGTGCAAGCATAGCTTCATTATCCTCTACTAGGCCACATCTAATCAATCCAGTTTGTAATTCTTGATAATATTCCTCTACAGAATTTTTTCCTTGTCTCAAACGCTGTAATTTTTGTAACAATTCACGTTGATAATAAGGAGGAACCCAGCGAGTACGCATAGCATCTTTTAAAGCAGCCCAAGTAGTTGGAATATTATTAGCATGCAATCTACAATGTTCAGACCACCAAATAGATGCAAAGCCCGTGAATTCACAAACAGCAGCAGTAACACGTCTATTCTCAGGATATTGTAAACATGTAAAACGTTGTTCAGTTTCTAACTCCCAAGTAAGATAAGCATCAGGAATATATCTACCCTCAAACGGCTTAAGATTCAATTTAAGTTTAGGCACATGTTCATCATCGCGTACCTGAGGGGGTGGTTGGTGTCGACCGTGGCGAATGTTGGGACGTGGACGTCCAGCTGGCTGCTCATAGGCCGCTTCCTGTTCCACCTCCTCCTCGTAATCACCCTCGTAGTTGTCGTCCTGGGCGACGTCAGAAGCAGCAGCAGTAGCAGCAACTGCAGCAGTAGGAGGAGCACCAATACCAGCAGCTTGTCCTCGCGGAAACAGAATACGGCGTGCACGTGGTAGTGGCGGTGGCTGTGGCTGTGCTGAAGGTAGGCGTGCGATCAACTCAGTAAACTTGGCGTCGAGCTTGGTGTCGATCATTTTCTCCACGCCATCAATCGCCTCTGTAAATCTGGTCTCGATGTCCTGCACCTGTTGAGACATCATACGTGCAAATTTATCATGTAACTCCTTGTTTGTCATGTTCTCCCAATCGGGTGCATCCCGCGCCACTTCATCATGTGATCCTGGCATGGTTAGCAGAAATAGAAAACACACAGGAATATGATCCTACTTCTACTAATGGGATGGATGTGGGGTGGTGGAAAGCACAAATCCGTCAAGCTTTTCTTACGTTCTTACCGATTCTTACCTAGCAGCAGGTGGTGATGTACAACCAACGGGTCAAAACTCTCAGAGATTTGGTAGAGCGATGGCCAGGAGGTGTCAAAACGCACGATGTAGAATATATGTGGAGCTGTAGGAAGGCTGACAAGTATGGTAGGAAAAACTCAACAGTAATCAAAACAGAGATGCAAAGCTGAATAAACACTCAACGTCGGTACTGTGCTGATCCTAGGCTAGACCGTACTAGAGACGCGAGCCTAAAACACCAACGAAAGCACGGCGCGGCACGTAACAACTGTGAAGCACACTCTGAATTTTTTTTTCCTCTCTTTTTTTTTTTTTTTTTTTTTTTTGCTTTTTTTTTTTGGCGATGCGGGACTGCGGGGGCTGAAAAAGTGCGAAAAAATCACTATGGTGGCGAACGTCTCAAAACGAGTTTCTGGACCTAAGGAACGTATGGGCACGGAATTTTTTTACCCCTGAAATTTCTGGCCTAAAAACTGCTCTGGAAAGCGTGCCAGACTTTTTTTTTTTTTTTTTTTTTTTTGGAAATCACCCTCTTCTACGTACGACAAAAGATTGGTGAAATCCGACTCTAATCAACTCAAAACTATTCTGGCTACGGAGATATCAGGAACCGTACTGATGGTGGAACTCAACTCGGACTCGTGAGACGTGCTGGTGTATATGGACTCTGCTTGGCGGAACGTGGTGGTGTATCTGGACTCGGATTGGCGGAACGTGGTGGTGTACTACTGTTCGGCGGCGGCGTGACAAAACTGTGATCAGAACTCGAAACTCTAAGGTAACTAGACGCTAAGATCAGCAACTCGACACAACGATGCAACCGCAAATTCAACAATGCAAACTACTGTAAAGAAAACTGGACAAAGGCTCGGACTGTTTTGGGACGTGATGATCTAACCCTAATTTTTTTTGTTGGCTTTTTCGTGGACTGTAGGTATGAAAAACAGAACCTATCTAGACTACGAAAACTGGTAAATCTCACCGAGCAACCTGGAAATCTGATACCACTTGATAGAGGCGAAGGTGTCCCGATGTTTCGATGAGAGATAACTATCGATTCGGTGGAGGCGACTCTGACGATCCGACTACGAACGTGCGAAGACGTTGCGCCTTAGCGATCGCTAAACCAACTCCGAGAGGTTATTGATCCCGCGGATGCACGATCAACCTGACCACGAAGGTCTAATTCCTGCAAGCAATTGAAGAACAAGCAAGAACTAAGAATTGCAATCTGGATATTGCGAATATAAGATGAATGATTACGAAAGTTGGGGTTCCAATGAGGTCTTGGCCTGGTCGGATGACACAAACGAAGAGCTCGAAGTTGCGGCTATGGCTAACTTAAATCTAATTAAAACCCAAGTCTAAACGACGCCCTAAGGGCTGTATATATGGGGGAACAGAGGGGATTTTCGTGACCCCTTGGAGGTGGGGTCCGAAAACAACCCTAACTCGGTTTCCCCACACATACGGACTCTAAAAACAGCCTATAATGTGGTATTTCGAAATTACATGGGCCCAGCCCAATATTAAGGTGACGCAGCACCTATAATTGCTCTTGGACGAAAATAATGAAGTGGCATCTCGTGTATTCCGTCCAAGCCTTCATGCATGCCTTATGGTGGCTTCAACGTGCGAAAATCCCCACTGGAAACTCCACTGTACTTTCCCCCGCGCGCACCTTCTTCTCCATTCTTGATCCCGCTCCAATGACCATCCTTCGTGTCCATGCTAGGTCCTTCATTCATAAGCAAAACAAAAGTATCTAATTTAGGCAGCATCATATGTTCATGAACAATAGAAGGATTCGCAAGAAACGAAAGTACCTGATAATTTAGTTGACGTGCACGTGCTCTAGTAACTGGTCCAGTATGTGTAGTTGGTGAGGGTATGGGTGTAACATTAGTAGGGATGTCCTCATCAAGCAGCCTCCACTTCCTCTCCTAGCCCACTCCCTCTTTCCATTTTTTGCGCCAAGGCCGCCATTGCTCGCCGGAGCCGCCGCCGGCCTTCTCCCAGATTCTCGCAGGCCGAGCCTCCCTCTTCCTCCTACCCAGACCGAGCACCTCCCCTGGACCACCTCCCCGCACCCCTTGGCCTGGTCGCCACCCAGGACCCAGCCGGAGCCCTCCCCGTGCTCACGCCGCGCCCCGGGCGTCCCTGGCATCCGTCCGCTGCATCAAGCGCCCCGCTCGCCGTGGCCCTCCGGCGCCGCCCTCGACCGGGAGCCCGCCGGGTAGCTGCGGGCCGGCCACCGCGGCCTCTCTCTCGTCGGCGCCCCCAGCCCCGCGGCCCTCCTCTTCTCTGGCGAAAGGAAGAAGACAGTGGAGGAGAGAGAGCAGCTGATAGAGGCGAAGGTGTCCCGATGTTTCGATGAGATGGTGGAGATTGATTATGGTGGAGACGACTTTCACGAGCCGACTACGAACGTGCGAAGACGTTGCGCCTTAGCGATCGCTAAACCAACTCCGAGAGGTTATTGATCCCGCGGATGCACGATCAACCTGAGCACGAAGGTCTAATTCCTGCAAGCAATCGATAAGAACAAGCAAGAACTATGAATTGCAATCTGGATATTGCGAATATAAGATGAATGATTAACACAAGTTGGGGTTCCAATGCGGTCTTGGCCTGGTCGGATGACACAAACGAAGAGCTCGAAGTTGCGGCTATGGCTAACTTAAATCTAATTAAAACCCAAGTCTAAACGACGCCCTAAGGGCTGTATATATGGGGGAACAGAGGGGAATTTCGTGGCCCCTTGGAGGAGGGGTCCGAAAACAACCCTAACTTGGTTTCCCCACACATACAGACTCTAAAAAATAGCCTATTAAGTGTATTTCTAAATTACATGGGCCTGGCCCAATAATAAGGTGACGCAGCACCTATAATAACCCTTGGACGAAAATATTAATGTGGCATCTTGTGTCTTTCGTCCAAGTCTTCATGCACGCCTTATGGTGGCTTCAAAGTGCGAAAATCACCACAGGAAGCTCCATTGTCCTTTCCCGCGCGCGCACCTCCTTCTCCATGCTTGATCCCGCTCCAATGACCATCCTTCTTATCCATGCTAGGTCCTTCATTCATAAGACAAACAAAAGTATCTAATTTAGGCAGCATCATATGTTCCTGAATATTAGAAGGGTTCGCAAGAAACGAAAGTACCTGATAATTTAGTTGACGTGCGCGTGCTCTAGTAACTGGTCCAGTATGTGTAGTTGGTGAAGATGTGGGTGTAACATTAGTAGAGATGTCCTCATCATCCTCCCCTTCTTGAATTGAAGTCGTCCTCGACGGAAGCTCATCATCTTCTCCCAAATAAGGTTTCAAATCTGCAATGTTAAATGTGGGACTAACCCCAAAATCTGCAGGTAGCTCAAGTTTATATGCATTATCATTAATTTTCTGTAAAACCTTAAAGGGACCATCAGCTCGTGGCATTAACTTAGACTTGTGCAAATCAGGAAACCTATCTTTACGTAGATGTAAAAAAACAAGATCTCCTGGTTCAAACACAACATGCTTTCTACCCTTATCACCAGCAAGCTTGTATCTAGCATTCATTTTCTCAATGTTTTCTTTAGTTAACTCATGCATTTTTAATATCAATTCAGCACGTTGCTTAGCATCAAAAATAACCTTCTCCGAAGATGGAAGAGGCAGCAAATCAATAGGTGCACGAGGTAGAAAACCATAAACAATCTCAAAAGGGCACATTTTAGTGGTAGAATGAAATGAACGATTATAAGCAAATTCAATATGAGGTAAACATTCTTCCCACATTTTCAAGTTACTCTTTAAAACAGCCCTAAGCATAGTAGACAATGTCCTATTGACCACTTCAGTTTGTCCATCAGTTTGGGGATGACATGTAGTACTAAAAAGTAGTTTAGTCCCCAACTTAGCCCATAAGCATCTCAAAAAATGGCTAAGAAACTTAGTATCATGATCCGAGACAATAGTATTGGGCACACCATGTAAGCGAATAATCTCACGAAAGAATAAATCAGCAACATTAGCAGCATCATCGCTTTTATGACATGGTAAAAAATGTGCCATTTTAGAAAATCTATCCACGACAACAAATATGCTATCCCTCACCTTCTTTGTTCGAGGCAAGCCTAAAACAAAGTCCATTGATATGTCCTCCCACGGAACACTAGGTACAGGTAAAGGCATGTATAAACCATGAGGATTGAGTCGTGACTTAGCTTTTTGACATGTAGTGCAGCGAGAAACAAAACGCTCAACATCGCGTCTCATCTTTGGCCAAAAGAAATGTGTAGCAAGTACGTCCTCCGTCTTCTTCACGCCAAAGTGTCCCATTAATCCTCCTCCATGCGCCTCCTGCAACAACAAAAGACGAATAGAGCAAGCTGGAATGCATAGCTTGTTAGAACGGAACACAAATCCATCATTAAGCACAAACTTGTTCCATGTTCTACCCTCTCTACAATTCTGCAATACATCTTTAAATTCCGCATCATGTACATATTGATCTTTGATTGTCTCTAAACCGAATATCTTGAAGTCAAGTTGTGAAAGCATAGTATAACGACGAGACAAAGCATCAGCAATAATATTATCTTTCCCCTTCTTGTGTTTAATGACATAAGGGAAAGTCTCAAAAATTCAACCCACTTAGCATGTCTACGATTAAGTTTTGCTTGACTTCTTATGTGTTTCAAAGATTCATGATCAGAATGTATAACAAATTCTTTGGGCCATAAATAATGTTGCCAAGTTTCTAAAGTCCGAACAAGAGCATATAATTCCTTATCATAAGTAGAATAGTTCAGACTAGGCCCACTCAATTTTTCAGAAAAGTATGCAACAGGTTTAGGGTCTTGTAATAACACACCTCCCAAACCAATCCCACTAGCATCGCATTCAAGCTCAAAATTCTTATTAAAATCAGGAAGGTGGAGCAAAGGAGCATGTGTTAACTTATCTTTCAATACCGTGAAGGCTTCTTCCTGTGCGGTACCCCAAGTGAAAGGCACATCCTTACGTGTAAGCTCATTGAGAGGTGCAGCAATGGTGCTGAAATCTCTCACAAAACGCCTATAGAATCCAGCAAGGCCAAGAAAACTCCTCACTTGCGTGACCGTTTTGGGCTGCGGCCAACTCTCAATCGCCTCGATCTTGGCTTTATCAACTTCAATACCCTGTGGAGTAACAACATAGCCAAGAAACGATACTCGGTCGGTGCAAAAGGTGCACTTCCCAAGGTTACCAAATAAACGTGCATTACGTAGAGCAATAAAAACAGCATGTAAATGATCCAAATGTTCCTCCAAAGATTTTCTATAAATCAGTATATCATCAAAATAGACTACCACAAATCGTCCAATGAAAGCACGTAAAACCTCGTTCATTAATCTCATGAAAGTGCTAGGTGCATTAGTTAACCCAAAAGGCATGACTAACCACTCATATAATCCAAACTTAGTTTTAAATGCCATTTTCCATTCATCTCCTAATTTCATGCGAATTTGATGGTATCCACTACGCAAATCAACTTTGGAAAACATGGTAGAGCCACTTAATTCATCAAGCATATCATCTAACCTAGGAATAGGATGACGATAACGAATAGTAATATTATTAATGGCTCTACAATCAACACACATACGCCATGTTCCATCCTTTTTAGGCACTAATATAACAGGAACAGCACAAGGACTAAGGGATTCACGTATGTAACCTTTGTCGAGTAGCTCTTGTACTTGACGCTGAATCTCCTTCGTCTCCTCCGGATTGGTACGATGTGGCGCACGGTTAGGCAGCAAAGCACCGGGAATTAAGTCAATCTGATGCTCAATCCCTCGAATAGGTGGTAATCCCGGTGGCACGTCTTGTGGAAAGACGTCAATAAACTCCTGCAAAAGGTCAGTGACAACAGGAGGCAAAGAAGGAGGAAATTCCTCAAATGAAAACAAAGCTTCTTTGCACACAAAAGCATAGCACACATATTGACTAACATCCAAATCCGAAATATCAGCCTTAGTAGCAAGCAAAGTTGGACTAGTCCATTTAATTTCATTAGAAACAGCAGAAGAAGATTTTCTATTAGTCTTATGTTGTTGCTCAAATTCTTTAGCTGCTATCTCATTTTCACTCTTATTTTTCTCCTGTTTAGCTTTACTAGCTCTAGCAAGATCATCTTTCACAATTTGTTCAGGAGACATAGGAAGTAAAGCAATATTTTTATCCTGATGAACCAGAGTAAACTGATTTGTCCTACCATGGTGTACAACATTCCTATCAAATTGCCATGGTCTACCAAGTAAAAGAGAGCATGCTTGCATGGGTACCACATCACAATCAACATAATCAGCATATGCAGCAATGCTAAAGTGCACACGAACAGAACGCGTTACCTTAATCTTACCACTATTGTTAAACCACTGAATATAGTACGGATGGGGGTGTGGTCTTGTGGTGAGAGATAGCTTCTACACCAATTACATGCTAGCCAAGTTGTTGCAACTCCCTCCGTCAATAATGATGCGAACCGAACGTTCTTTCACCACTCCCTTTGTGTGGAACAAATTATGCCTCTGGTTTTGCTCGGCGTTCTTTACCTGCACACTTAACACACGTTGAGCAACCAAACTAGCATATTTATCCGCATCATCAGGAGCCATATACTCTATATCATAAGCATCATCATAGGCACCCTGTTCCTCATGAGCAATGAGAACTAAAGTCTCCTCATCATAGTCACTCGCTGACTCATACCCACCATCCGCCGTAATAGTCATCACACGCTTGGAGGGACAGTCTTTTGCGAAGTGACCTCCACCTTGGCACCTGCGACATTTAATATCACGATCTCGTGTTTGCCCTGTGGAAGCCATGGATGAAGAAGAACTCGCCGCTGGACCACTCTGTGCACCCTTGAATAGTGGCGCTGGCTGTTTTTGTGGCTCCCTGTAAGAATGAGCATCTGAAGTAGATGGTGGTGCAGCAGGACGTGTGGATGTAGAAGCTCCACGCGATGTCCATGATGTATTTCATCCTGCAGAAAAGTTAGGTCTCGTAGTGGCCTGTCGATCCTGCACTTCACGTTCAGCTTTACAAGCAAGATGAAACAAACGAGTGATAGTAGCATAGTCCTTGTATTCTAGAATAGTTTGTATCTCCTTGTTTAAGCCACCCATAAAACGTGCAAGCATAGATTCATTATCCTCTACTAGGCCACATCTAATCAATCCAGTTTGTAATTCCTGATAATATTCCTCTACAGAATATTTTCCTTGTCTCAAACGCTGTAAGTTTTGTAGCAATTCACGTTGATAATAAGGAGGAACCCAGCGAGTACGCATAGCATCTTTTAAAGCAGCCCAAGTAGTTGGAATATTATTAGCATGCAATCTACAATGTTCAGACCACCAAATAGATGCAAACCCCGTGAATTCACAAACAGCAGCAGTAACACGTCTATTCTCAGGATATTGTAAACATGTAAAGCGTTGTTCAGTTTCTAACTCCCAAGTAAGATAAGCATCAGGAATATATCTACCCTCAAATGGCTTAAGATTCAATTTAATTTTAGGCACATATTCATCATCGCGTACCTGAGGGGGTGGTTGGTGTCGACCGTGGCGAATGTTGGGCCGTGGACGTCCAGCTGGCTGTTCATAGGCCGCTTCCTGTTCCACCTCCTCCTCGTAATCACCCTCGTAGTTGTCGTCCTGGCCGACATCAGAAGCAGCAGCAGCAACAGTAAATGCAACAGCAGGGGGAGCACCAATACCAGCAGCTTGTCCGCTCGGAAACAGAATACGTCGTGCACGTCGTGGTGGCGGTGGCTATGCTGGAGCGGCAGCAGGCTGTGTAGGTAGGCGTGCGATCAACTCAGTAAACTTGGCGTCGAGCTTGGTATCGATCATCTTCTCCACGCCATCAATCGCCTCTGTAAATCTGTTCTCGATGTCATTCACCTGTTCAGACATCATTTGTGCAAATTTATCATGTAATTCCTTGTTTGTCATGTTCTCCCAATCAGGCGCATCCCGCGCCACTTCATCATGTGATCCTGGCATGGTTAGCAGAAATAGAAAACACACAGAAATATGATCCTACTTCTACTAATGGGATGTGGAGTGGTGGAAAGCACAAATCCGTCAAGCTTTTCTTTCGTTCTTACCGATTCTTACCTAGCAGCAGGTGGTGATGTACAACCAACGGGTCAAAACTCTCAGAGATTTGGTAGAGCGATGGTCAGGAGGTGTCAAAACGCAGAATGTAGAATATATGTGGAGCTGTAGGAAGGCTGACAAGTACGACAACAAAAGCTCAACAGTAATCAAAACAGAGATGCAAAGCTGAATAAACACTCAACGTCGGTACTGTGCTGATCCTAGGCTAGACCGTACTAGAGACGCGAGCCTAAAACACCAACGAAAGCACCACGCGACACGTAAACAACTGAGAAGCACACTCCGAATTTTTTTTCTCTTTTTTTTTTGCTTTTTTTTTGCGATTCGGGACTGCGATGGTTGAAAAAGTGCGAAAAAATCACTATGATAGCGAACGTCTCAAAATGAGTTTCTGGACCTAAGTAAGGTATGGGCTCAAAAAAATTTCACCCTTGAAATTTTTGCCTAAAAACTGCTCTGGACGGAAAAAGTTTGGTGAAATCCGACTCTAACAACTCAAAACTAATCTGGCTACAAAGAGATCACGAACCGTACTGATGGTGGAACTCAACTCGGACTGGTGGGACGTGGTGGTGTATGTGGACTCGTACTGGCGAAACGTGGTAGGATGACTCCTGTGCGGCAGCGACGTGGCAAACTATGATCAGAACTCGAAGCTCTAAGGGAACTAGACGCTAAGATCAGCAACTTGACACAACGAAGCAACCGCAAATTCAACAAAGCAAGTATTGAAAATAAAACTGGACAAAGGCTAGGATTGTCTTGGGACGTGATGATCTAACCCTAAATTTTTTTGTTGGCTTTTTCGTGGACTGTAGGTATGAAGAACAGAACCAATCTAGACTATGAAAACTGGTAAATCTCACTGAGCAACCTGGAAATCTGATACCACTTGATAGAGGCGAAGGTGTCCCGATGTTTCGATGAGATGGTGGAGATCGATTATGGTGGAGACGACTTTCACGACCCGACTACGAACGTGCGAAGACGTTGCGCCTTAGCGATCGCTAAACCAACTCCGAGAGGTTATTGATCCCGCGGATGCACGATCAACCTGACCACGAAGGTCTAATTCCTGCAAGCAATCGACAAGAACAAGCAAGAACTAAGAATTGCAATCTGGATATTGCGAATATAAGATGAATGATTAACAGAAGTTGGGGTTCCAATGCGGTCTTGGCCTGGTCGGATGACACAAACGAAGAGCTCGAAGTTGCGGCTATGGATAACTTAAATCTAATTAAAACCCAAGTCTAAACGACGCCCTAAGGGCTGTATATATGGGGGAACAGAGGGGAATTTCGTGGCCTCTTGGAGGAGGGGTCCAAAAACAACCCTAACTCGGTTTCCCCACACATACGGACTCTAAAAAATAGCCTATTAAGTGTGTTTCTAAATTACATGGGCCTGGCCCAATAATAAGGTGACGCAGCACCTATAATAACCCTTGGACGAAAATATTAATGTGGCATCTTGTGTCTTTCGTCCAAGTCTTCATGCACGCCTTATGGTGGCTTCAAAGTGCGAAAATCACCACTGGAAGCTCCATTGTCCTTTCCCGCGCGCGCACCTCCTTCTCCATGCTTGATCCCGCTCCAATGACCATCCTTCTTATCCATGCTAGGTCCTTCATTCATAAGACAAACAAAAGTATCTAATTTAGGCAGCATCATATGTTCCTGAATATTAGAAGGGTTCGCAAGAAACGAAAGTACCTGATAATTTAGTTGACGTGCGCGTGCTCTAGTAACTGGTCCAATATGTGTAGTTGGTGAAGATGTGGGTGTAACATTAGTAGAGATGTCCTCATCAGCAGCCCCGTGTGGGTCCCACCTGTAAGAGACCCAGTGAAGGGGTACAGGCCACCGACGACTGGGCCCGGTCCGGTTAGGTGCTCACGCACTTGGATAAAGACGCTTTCCCTTCCGGAAGGCGTGTTCTACATCCCATCGGCCTGGAATACGGTTTTGATCACCGAAAGCGCCTTTGTCTTCTCTGCGAGCTGGAATGCGTTTTCTCTGTACCGAAAGCGTATTTCCCCCCTCAGTCTGCCGAAGTGCACTTTCTCTGTTAGAAAGCGTATTTCTGCCTAAATCCAGCCCCCCGACACCGTTTCCTCCATATCTTCGCAACCGTAAGTCCAAACGGGTTGATTCTTTTTGCGTTGTCTTCATATCGAGCTCCTCTTCAGTTTGACGTAAGTTTTGTGCCATGTTTTTATGTTGTTATGTGCTGGTCAAACAAAATATGGTGTTTGACCTTTTTGCCCGTTGCTTTTTACAAAATATTTTGCAAGGTTCTGCTTGTGTTCAAGACCGAGGGTGTTCCACACCTTGTTGGTAAAGGAAAGCCACAATACCCTTTGCACCTTTGCAAAGCTTTGACGTGCTTTAAAAATTGTTTTACGATGATATGCTTATATCGGTGACCGTGATCCTGTTGCTATGCTATTATTTGTGTTATCATTGCCATACTATCATTGAATATGCTATTGCTATGCTTTGCCATGTTACATCCATGCCATGCTTTGATCATGTCACTGCCATGTTATGCTATGCATCATTGTAACCACCACATACCAAAATGATGTTAAGTTGCTCATGTTATCTTTATGTCAGTACATGCTATGCCTAAGTTATGCTTAACTGCATTCATAATGTTGCCATGTTAATAACTTAATATTTGTAACACGGATAAGTTCATCATCTAAACTGTGCTTGATCATATCTGAAACTGTCATGTTAATTTGCTATGCATTGTTATGATCTGATACTCATGTTGCACCTGATGCTTGTGTTCGTTGTTGGAGATATGCTTCGTAACAAGTTGATCAGGTGCCACCGAATCGGGCTTATCCGTGCAGCCACATTTTCCTGTATGGGCGGGCCTTGATTCGTTCTGCCGGTGGGTTCTCTTATTTATATCACCAAGTAGGGGGGGGGGGGCTACGCGCTCGCGCTGCACTGATCAGGCAGGCGGTGGTAGTCCTGACAACCAGAGTTTTTATGCGCGCGGTCCAGTGTTGGGAAAAGTTTAGTGGTTCTGGTGGTAACGAAGGACACCTAACCACAGGTGGTTCTGGTGGTAACGTGGACACCTAACCATAGGGCTACCCAAGACGGAATGTCGGTGATAGGGTAAGAGGGACACTCGGTATATCGGTCTCGTTGGAGAAGTCCTAGTTCACTCCTGCGGTGCGAATTCCAAGGATCCCGTGGGACAAGTACTGGGGTGCTGGATGGAGGAAGAACTCCATAGTGTGGGTAACGTGCACAAACTCTGCAGAGTCAAAATCTATTCGAATAGCCGCGTCCTCGGTCATGGGACACAGTTCGTACTAGGTCACACCATATGATCAACTTGAGTTCGGTGGTAAGTTTGTGGTAAGTGGATGGTTATGCGATGAGTGGATTGGTTGGGTGGCAACGAGGGACACCTAACCCGTTGAATGGTCGTGCGATGACCCGTTTGGTCATGCGACGACCCGTGGAAGTGATTTGGTCACGAGGTGACCCGGTGCTTGAGTCTGTAAGGACTCCGAGGTAAGCCACGTGATCATGCGACGATCATGTGGGGTCTGTTTTGTGTGCATTAGTCTTAATGCTGTTATTATGCTTGATGATTATCTGCTTGCATGATATTTCTGCTCACCTGTTTAATTCACTAATATACTTTAACCTGTTGCCATGTTATTGTTTTGCCTTGTTGCATGGTTGTTGTGAGCTTGCAAGTACATTCAATGTACTGACCTGGCGTGTTATGCCAGATTTGCAGGCCGTGCTTTGGATGCGTAGGACGACGTTCCCGGTGTTTGTGAGCTAGGAGGTGTCCCAGCCAGTGTCCCTGTGGATTGGAGTTCATCACCGCCGTTATTGTTCCGCTTCCGTCGTTATTCCGCTGCTAGAATACGCTGCTGCTTGGTGTAGAGCTGAGGTTAGTCGGAGGAGCAGGTTGTGTCTCCTCTAGCGTTGTAATAGACCTCGTGAACCCCTATCCTTGATATTAGAAAGCTGGTCAGTTCTATATCAATCAGTGTCGTGTGCCAGAAGACTTGATCTCTGGGCTGGTGCACGGGGCGTTCCGGCCCTCTGAGCCGGGGTGCCACATCCTACTTGTTGGAGCTCTCTCGGTGTGCCATTGAGAATAATTTGTCATGATCTCATCCAATAGCTTCGTCGAAGCTCCAAATGTAGTTGAGATAAAGTTCCTCCTGCGGCCGAGTCTAACAAATTCCGCGAGGTAAATTTTAATCCTGCATAGAAAGTCTAGATAACCATCCAAGTAGTCAAACCATGTGTGGGGAAATTCTTAATAAGAGATTTCATGCGTTCCCAAGCTTGGGCATTATCCAATTGTTTGAAATTCATAATGTTACTTCTCAACTGGTAATCTTAGTAGGTGGGTAGTAGTTCCCAATAAAATCATCCTTGCACTTATCCCAAGAATCTATGCTATTCCTAGGCAAGGATTGGAGCCACTCTTTAGCTCCTCCTCTCAAGGAGAAAGGGAAAAGCTTAAGCTTAAAAATATCACCATCTACTTCTTTGTACTTTTTCATATCACAAAGCTGAACAAAATTATTTAAGTGCAAAGAAGCATTATCTGCAACACCGGGTAATTGATCTTTCATAAGAAGGTTTAGCAAAGCAGGTTTAATTTCATAAGAAGGTGCATAAGTTGCAGGTGGAGGAATAGGAGTGCAGATAAAGTCATTGTTGTTGTGACTAGTGAAGTCACACAACCTTTTGTTTTCAGTGGAACCCATAGTAACAGCAACAAGAAAGAACGAAGCAAATAATTTTTGTGTGGTTTTTGGTATAAAAACTAGAATGTAAACTAACAAGACTAAAAAGAAAAGATAAAAGATAGTTTGCAACTCCCCTATCTTGAAGATTGGAGTCCCTGGCAACGGCGCCAGAAATTTTCTTGATGGTATGAGAGATGATAACGGCTTCTTGCCCTTCGTTGTTACCCCAAGTGGAAGGTTGAGATGTAGATAGCAGCAAATTTCCCTCGGTGAAGATACCAAGATAGTCAATCCAGTAGGACTCCAAGGATGACAAGTAGGTGGTCAAATGAGCAAGGTGTAGTTTGAAGATAATTACTCACTTGACATGGACCTTCACACACAACAAGTAACTTTGCTCCAAACGGGTACAGAGGGGTTGTCAATCCCTCCGGCCTTGTCGTTTACAAAGGATCAAACACAAGGGTAGATAGTAGTGATAATTGCAACAAAAAGTAAAAGCAGAAAATAAAGTGCAGGTGTAAACATTGGTGGAAATATGGAACGGGGTACCATGATGTTCACTAGTGATGTCTCTCTCCCAAAAGACGATAAATAAGCTAAGCTGGGTAAACAAATTACAGATGGGCAATTGACAGAATTATAAACGCACCGCAATGCAAATTATGTTACTGGAAATTTATAGGCTCAAAAGTATGGGTAGTACGCCAAAACAAGTAGACCGAAATCCATCTGCATCTACTTACTAATCATCCACCTTGAGATTTCTATCCAGAACATCTCGTTGATATTAAGTTGCGAGCCCCACCCAAAATGTAAACTCAAAGCAACAGACAACTGCATTAACAAACTTTGCGTAAGGTAAACAATCCTTGCAACCGCGGTTACAAGAACCGTTCTTTTCTCCCTGGTGGCAACAACAAATCCCCTAGTCTCATTTTTCTTTCACTCAAGCTAGACATCGGGGGGGCATGAACCCACAATCAAGCATAAACGCTCCCTCTTTGAGTTACTATCTACTACTTGGCCAAAGAAATAAAAAGCAACAGAGAACATGCAAGAATTACTCAAGAAAAAAATATAAAAGGTGAACGAAATATATAACTCATCACAATCTGAAAATAATCTCATAATCCATCGGATCCCAGCAAACTCAGCATAGAAACAACAGAAAGAATTACATAGATGCCTTGATCATGTAGGACAGCTCACAAGGGATAATATTTGAAGAACAAGATTGGAGAGAAGACATAAAATAGCTACTGGTCATGGCCCATAGTCACAGGGGGACTACTCACGGCACATCCGGAAAGCGTCCATGGTGGTGGAGAAGCTCCCGGAGGTCAATCCTCCCTCTGGTAGGGTTCCGGGAAGAGGTCCTCTGGTGCTCCCGATCTTGGAAGCGTGGAAGCGACGTAACATAGAGGAAAATCGCGATGTGGAGGTCTTTCCGAAGGTTTTCAGAGAGAGGGGTAAAAATAGGCCGAATGGGGGCACCAGGGGGTGGACCCTCCCCCCATGCGCCATGGTGGCGAGGCCAGGACGGGGGTCGCGCGAAGTGGCCGCCTGGGTGAGCCCTGGTCCCCCTCTGGCACTCCTTCGGTGATATGGAAGCTTCCGTCGCGCTGATTTTTATCTGATTTTCTTGGAATTTTTGGAGCTCCGTAAATATGTGTAAAAACCTGCAACTTACAGACATCAGCAGACAGAAACTGGCACTGGGTGCACTGAGTTAGTAGGTTAGTACAAATATGAATAAAAAGATATAAAAGTGTAGCAAAACACATAGCAATGTGACCTAAAAGAGCATGGAACAAGAATAAATTATAGATACGTTTGGGACCGATCACCGGATCTTCTCTTCAGGACATATCTTCTGGCCGAGTCTTCCTGTTGGGTGCTGCCTTCTGGCCGTATCTTAGCCGTGAGTAATCCCCCCCCCCCCCGACATTTCTCTCCAATCTTGTGGCTCAATTCTTAGCCCTTGTGAGCTGCCCTACATGATCAAGGCATCTATGTATTAGTTTCTGTGTTGCTATACCGTGTTTACTGGGATCCGATGGACTATGAGATTATGTTCAGATTCTGATGAGTAATATATTTGGTTTACCTTTTATGTTTTAGTTCTTAAGTATTCTTGCATGTCTCCATTGCTTTTTATTGCTTTGGCCAAGTAGTAGATCGTAACTCCAAGAGGGTGCATTATGCATGATTGTGGGTTCATGCCCCCCGATGTCTATCTTGAGTGACAATAACATGAGCCTAGGGGATATGCTGTTGGCACCTGGGAGAAAACAGCGGTGCTTGTAAATGTGGTTGCAAGGGTTGCTTACATTATGCATAGAGTGTTAATGCAGTTGTCTATTGCTTTGGACTTACAATTCGATTGGGGTTCGCAACTTAATACCAGCGAGATGTTCTGGACACTAGTAGGAAACAGGCTATAGCCGCCAGCTTATTGCTGGCAGACAAAAAATATTGTACGCCAGTGAAAGTAGCTCTGGCGTACTGAATAAAGTGGACGCCATGGCAATATGCCGTATCACTGGCATACAGATTCATGTATACGCCATTGGCACGCCTTGCCCCGGGCTAGCCAGCGGGGCTAACTACCGCTGGCGTACGCTAAAGCTGCTCGTCAGAGGTAGTGAAGTCGCCGCTGGCGTATAGTTTCTACTGTACGCCAGAGGCAATTAGCCCCGAAATCATTTGGGGGTGGACGTGTCGTTACTGGCGGGCACATAATACCGTACGCCAGCGCTAATCTAAGTACCTATGGCGGCCACCTGGGTTGTACGCCAGAGGTAATTCTGTGCAATTATTGGTGCTCGGGCTGCCACCAAGTCCTTCCATTGTTGCACCTCAACCTTGCTCTTCTCACTATCTCAAAGTTCTTCCCCTTACAATTTCAATCCCCTCTTCCACACGGGCGAACTTGTCGGCCAGCTCGAACAAGGCGGTGATAGTCTTGATGGAACGGGTGCTCATCTTCTCGAGCATGCGCGGGTTCTTACGTTGGCGTGGAAGGTGGTTATGATCGCAGCCTTATGTGCGTCAGGGAAGCAGTGCTGCATCTGGGTGAACCTCTGGACGAACTTCCGGAGAGGTTCGCCGTCCTTTTGTACTACTCGGCACAAGTCACTGACGGTTTTCGGAGGTTGGACATCTCCAGAAATAGCGCCAACGAACTTTTCTCAAAGCTCAGGCCATGAGCTGATGTAGTTTGCCGACAGGTGCATCATCCACCTGTGGACGTTGTCCTTGAGCTTCATGGGGAAGTAATTGGCTTTTGCCTTGTTTTCTCCCCCCGATCTCAACAGCAGTGTTGTACATGCGGATGAACTCACGAGGGTCGGACTTTCCGTCGTATGGAAGTGGACCATCTATCTGGAACTTCTTGGGCCACTTGATGTTGTGGAGATCTTGGGTGAAAGCTACACACACGGTGATGTAGTCGCTATCACCGGCAAGAATTCCTTCCCGAAAAACATCGAGAGGAGAAACTCTGGCGTCGGAACACTAGCGAGTTTCCTTCTGCCTAACGATGGTGGTACGAGCGTCTTCGTGGCAACGATCATCTAGACGAGTGTGGTGGTCTAGGGACCCGCGGTGCCCGAAAGATGCTACAGAAGCTGCCCTAGGAGATCCGGCCCGTCGATGAGAGGTCTGGAGGACAACGGGGTCGCGGCAACGCTCATCTCGGGGGTGGTCTTGTCGAGGCCCGTGTTGAGGGGAGTGCATAGTGCGCTCCTGTCCCCGGGCGTAAGCGTTGGGGAGTGCAGTCGGCCCCGTGCGCTGCGGAGATGGCGCGGGTGAACGGAGGTCGAGCTCCTGTTGCCTCTGGAGGGCCCACGCGGAGAGTTGGGCGATGGTGAGCCGCCAGGTCTCCAAACGATCCCCGGAAGGGAGAAATTGGCTGAGAGCCCTGACTTGCGCCAGCGCCTCTGCGGGGGTACACAACCCGTCAGGGGTGGGGATGCGCGGAGTCCCACCGCTTCGTTCGGAGGCTCGGCCCCAACTCGGCTACGGTACCGACCTTCTGGGCATGCGGGGAGGGACGAGAGGGTCCTGCACCGTTAGGCGAGGGATGACCGCCATGAGGCGCTGCTTCTTCGGGTCTATCAGGCTGGGACGCACGCTCCTCTGCGAGAACCTGAGCGCTGCGGGCAGACGGGTCTTCTGGAGGCGGCGGGTGTAACATCCCGGGATTTTCACCAAAATAAAAAATTATGTTTGTTGCTTTATTTTATTGCTTGTTAGAATTGTTTGCAGTATTTGTTTCGTCGATTTATTAATCGGTGAATATTCTCCCCTTCTCTTTCTCGTATCGGATGCGGGACCAAACCTTTTACCAATGGCACACGACCTTTTGCGGCACCGGGGGCACCCGAGCCCCATCGCAACTTTCGGCACGAGACTAGCAATCGCCGTCGGAATGAAAAACCCATTTAATAATTAAATCGATTATTTTATTGGGCGCCGGAAAATATTCTCGGAACAGTATCGAAGTGAGGTCGGACTGACGGGCTCGCCGCGCTGAGCGCGTGGTTCGAGATTTCGTCCGAATCAGAGGTCGTATGGACTCTCGCGGTCAATAACGTGGAGTATCGGACGCGCGAGATAGAAACCGGGGGAATTTGCGTAAACCTGCCATCCAACCCTGCCTATATAAAGACCACCAATCTCCCTAGCCCTTCTGGGGTTTTCCCTTTGTAAAAATTGCAGCCACCCCCTTTGAATTTTCAGATCTGCCCAAACCAGCCTCCAAATCTCGAAACCCTAGCACCTGGGTCCTCCGGAGCCGTCGGATCGAAGATCCGACGCTCCAGCTGGCGCCACGTCAGCCCCAACCATCCACCTCCAGCCTCCCAGGGAAAACAGGCCCCGCAGGGCGCCGCCGGCCCGCCGCCGGGCTGAACCGGGCCGTGCCAGGCCCGCGCTACCGCCTCCACGCCCAGGAGCCCCTTCGCCCGAGCTCCTCCGGTGAGCCGCCGCCGGCTGGCCGCCTCCCCACGCGCAGGTCGCCCCCTCCTCCTCTTCTTCTTCTCCTCCTCTCTCCCCTGACCTCTATCTCCCTCGTTCTGTGTAGGAGCCGCCATGGCTGTCATGGCTTGGAGCTCGGAGCTCATGGCCGCCGGCTGCCACGGCCTCACCGACGCCGCCACGGGCCATATCCGGCCACCCCGCGCCCTCCTCCGCCGCCCCCGGGGCTCCCCTGCTCCTCTTGGGCCTCTCCGTGCATGCCCCAAGCCGGCTAGCCTGAACCCTAGCCACCATGGATGTGTCCAGCCCCGAGCTCAGCCCCTATAATTTTTCTAAGTCCTCTGATGTTGTTATTTTCTTCTATTTCGTGATGGAGATTGCGAGAGAACCGTATGTCGTATGGAGATGCGCCCAAAATGAAAAGTGCTAAGTTTTGTGTTCTCTAACTTTTGTATTTAGCGAGTTTAATCATTTGAGGCCATCTAGCTGCTGTTAATCACTGTTGAAGTGTGCACCAGAATGTATACTGCTGCTACTTTCTGTTAATTGTTGCTGCTGTTATTTTCTTGCAAGTTTGATTTATGATTGTGTCACATCAATGACGCATATGCTGTTGATTCTTTCTTGTATGTGTTAAGCATCATGTTTAGTTCAATTCTATGCTTTCCCTTGTCATGTTTGCCTGCTGTAGCTATATAAATTCTTGCTACAAACTGGTGACCTAGATAACATGTGCTGTTGTTTATGTTTAGTTACTACTTTGATGCCTTATAGTTAGTGATCCATGCTTCATATGCATTAGCTCCAATGTAATTATTTTCTCCTTGTTATGTGTACTTTGATGCCATGCTTTTATTTTCCGTGATATGGTTTTTTTTCATATAGTTATCAAGCTCCCAATGTGCAACCCTGCTGTTTGCTGTCACATGCCCTGTTTTTCACTAAGTCCCTAGACCAGTAGTAATTTCTTGCATTTTGCATGGGTTACAATTACTTGTTCCTGATGCTCATATAGATGAAAGTTTGTTTCCATGCCTTCCTTGTCATGTCTAATGTTGATCCACATAATTTTGGTGCATGTTTGCATTGAGTAGCTAATTGTTTCATTGCTCTAAAGTATGCTCCCTGATGTTAACGACATGTATCCGTAAGTTCTGATGCTTGTATCTTTTTAACGGTAACTCCGTTTGGGGTGTTCTTTATATGTAACTTGATTATAATTTCATGTAATTTGTGTTTATGCCATTGTTTACTGTTGTTAAGCAACCTAAAATACGGTTTAGGGCAGAACAGTACCAAATGCTTTAATCATCGTGGGGCCCTTAGTGGATTGCCATGTTTAGGTTGTGCCTCACTTAAATTGACTAGCATAGATAGTTTACTTTATGGTTCAACTCTTTTCATGATTGTGTGATATGCCATGCTTGAGTGAGATGCCATGTTAACAACCTTTGATCATGTTGGTAGCTACACAACTTGAACCATTCTAAATGTGCGGTATCGTTGGGTGTGACGAGTACTCCACTTAACCTGTTAGTAACTGCTCTCGACGGTAGTTGCGATTCCATAGAGCGTTGTCTCGTGTTGTCTTCTTGATGTTTCTTGCTCGTGATTTCTTCGTAGTAATAGATTCTTGCTCATCGATTACATTTCCAGTGTTTCCTTCTTGTGTGCTTCCGCGGGAACATTGGAGACATTGCGAGTTTGCGATCGACTACACCTTCGGTATCGTCTTGTCATCAGGTAAGGGGGAGCATATATCATGTTTATAACTTTCAGCGCACTCGCGCCTAGGTGTAGGATAGAACGATTGCTTGATCCTACCACTTCATATTCATACCTCTCAAATAAACCCAAACAACCATGCCCTCCACATCCCAGCAAACCTTGTTCGGCTATGTTACTTTTGCTCGCTGCTCATCCATTGCTTAGTATGCATGATAGGGTGCTATCAATTGTTATCATGTTACTCCTTGGATTGGGCTATCACATTATTATATTGTTGTGGATGATATGATTATTATAATGTTGACTATATTCGACAAAGGATAGAAGGTCTAGGCTATCCCGCCCCGACGCTTTGTTCCATTCGAGTCACCCAGGATCCGAGTTCCGAGTATTGGTTCTAAGACTGATCGTGCCTAACCATGTGTGGGATGCTATGGGGTCCCCTCTTCTTACCTATCTAGCTCCAAACATTTCTAGTGGTGGCCCAAGCTGATTTACCATTTGAAACCGTGTGTATGTCTGGTTCCGCGGCCAGCAGACTTTAAACAACTTGGGCAGTAGAGACAGAGTTCCTTTGTTGGTCCACACTAGTGAGCTAGGGAAGCCCCTGAGTTCAGGTGAGGCTAACCCTGAACTTAGCCATACGGAAGAGTACGATCTGAGAGCGCGACCGGTTTTGGGTTGGGTGTCGACTCCCCGGGGGCCACCAGGATTTGTGTGTTGTTAGTTAGAGGGACCTGTCGTTTCAGATCTCTCGGAACTAAATCATAAAATGGTTGCCTGTGATGGGTAGCAACTGAGAGAGATGGGCGTGAGTGCGGAGCCTTGTAATAGGCAGTTGGTACACCCTTGCATGGTTAAATGTTTTCGAGAAGCCTTGTCCACGGTTATGGACGACTTGGAACCTACGTCTTGTTCATAGATGACATCAACTGAATCATGATTTAAAACTTGATCAACGTGTGTGTGCCTTGACTACTTCTTCTTCATCGGGTGATGAAGGGGATGACAAGGATAGGATAGGTGTTATGTTTGCCTATGTAGCTGATAGCAGGACTTGTTGAAGGAGATCCCTCATCTAATGCTTGGCTTCTCATCTTACTCTAAATAGATCGTTAGCCACCTCATATATTGCTAGTGCGGATGCAACCTCACCACTACCCCCATCTTACCGTGAGAAGTTAGTTCAAGACTTATTGATATAGCTCACCATTTCTTTTCTCTTTTACGCACGTTATGCAAATGATCTTGGACTACAGAGGAGCTCGACGACGCTTCATCTGGACGCCTTCGCGAAGACTCGATGACGATTAGTTAGGTGGATCCCGGCGGAGAGCCTGGACCCGTGTGGTTACGAGAATGGTGTGTTTTACCTTTACCACTAGGCATTGATTGCAGTATGTATTCAGACATGAATCTTCCGCTGATGTAATGTAAATAAGGCAGTTGTATACCGATTGTATGAGATGTTGTATCCTTGTAGCTATAATGTTGTGATATCATGTTGGAAATCCGGGGCATTTGACTTCGTCATATTTCGCGGTGGGACCAATATGTGCTTCATCCCCGGATCTGCATGGAAACATCTATATCTAGAATAGTACCGCATATCGGGCCTTACAACTTGGTATCAGAGCCTTACCGACCGTAGGATCCCTTTTCTTGTCGAAGTCGAGTCTAGACAAAACTATTTTGAGTTACTAAATTAGTTATCGAAGAGTAGGATTCTTTTTCCTCCTTACCCATGCTCTGGTCAGGACAAGTGTTGTAAGCGTTTTAATTCTCATCTTATCCCCTTCAAACTCTAGGATCTCGAGTGTGTGGAGTATCGAAACCGTTACAATGTCTTGCTTGCAGCGTATTGTCTCGATTCCGATCTCAGGTTTGGGTATTCATGTAGTACCTTTAGCTTCTCCGACTTCGGATAACGTCTTGGTCGTCTGTTGACTTCAGTCCTCTTGCCCAGTATCCTCAAAATTTCAATGAGAATGCTTCCCTTGATCGTCACTGTCAACTATCGTTCTTTCTTTTCGTCTCCCGATGGTTTCATTTTCCGACGTTGCCGTCTCTCTGCGGAAATTTATCTCGATGGAAGTTCGTCGTCGACATGGAGTAGAGTCACTTGTTCGTCGTCTCTCTTTTCTCTCCCCCCTCTCCCCCCGATCGTCCTGGATCTCGGGACGAGATCCCTTGTTGGTGTTGGTGTATTGTAACTGCCCAGGATTTTCACCCAAATTAATCACTCTTGAAGTGGGCACCAGATCGTTAACTGCTGCTACTTTCTGTTAATTGAAACTGTTGTTATTTTCTTGCAACTTTTGTTGATGATTGTGTCACATCCATGAGGCCTATTTTATTGTATTGTAACAGCCCGGGATTTTCACCCAAATAAAAAAAAATGTTTGTTTCTTTATTTTATTGCTTGTTAGAATTGTTTGCAGTATTTGTTTCGTCGATTTATTAATCGGTGAATATTCTCCCCCTCTCTTTCTCGTATCGGATGCGGCACCAAACCTTTTACCAATGGGACAAGACCTTTTGCGGCACTGGTTTCACCCGAGCATCGTTGCAACTTTCGGCACGAGACCAGCCATCGCCATCGGAACAAAAAACCCCATTTAATAATTAAACGAATTATTTTATTGGGCGTCGGAAAACATTCTCGGAACGGTATTGAAGTGAGGTGGAACTGACGGGCTTACCGCGCCGAGCGCGTGGTTCGAGATTTCGTCCGAATCGGAGGTCGTATGGACTCTCGGCGGTCAGAAACGTGGAGTATCAGACGCGCGAGAGAAAAATCGGGGCATTTGCGTAAACCTGCCATCCAGGCCAGCCTATATAAAGACCACCACTCTCCCAAGCCCTTCTAGGGTTTTCCCCTTGTAAAAATTGCAACCACCTCCTCTAAATTTTCAGATATGCCCAAACGAGCCTCCAGATCTTAAAACCCTAGTCATCCGGAGCCGTCGGATCTGTGATCCGACGCTCGAGATGGCGCCACGTCAGCCCCAACCATCCACCTCCAGCCTCCCAGGGCAACCGAGCCTTGCAGGGTGCCGCCAGCCCGCCGCCGGGCCGAACCGGGCCGTGCCAGGCCCGCGCTGCCGCCTCCACGCCGAGGAGCCCCGTCGCCCGAGCTCCTCCGGCGAGCCGCTGCCGGTCGGCCGCCTCCTCGCGCGCAGGTCACCCCCTCCTCCTCTTCTTCTTCTCCTCCTCTCTCCCCTAACCTCTCTCTCCCTCGTTCTATGTAGGAGCCGCCATGGCTTGGAGCTCGGAGCTCATGGCCGCCGGCCGCCACGGCCTCACCGGAGCCGCCACGGGCCGGATTCGGCCACCCCGCGCCCTCCTCCGCCGCCCCCGGGGCTCCCCTATTCCTCTCGGGCCTCCCCGTGCACGCCCCGAGCCGGCCAACCCGAACCCTAGCCGCCATGGATGTGTCCAGCCCCGAGCTCAGCCCCTGTAATTTTTCTAAGTCCTCTGATGTTGTTATTTTCTTCTGTTTCATGATGGAGATTGCGAGAAAACCGTAGGTCATATGGACATGCGCCCAAAATGAAAAGTGCTAAGTTTTGCGTGCTCTAACTTTTGTATTTAGTGAGTTTAATCATTTGAGGCCATCTAGCTGCTGTTAATCAATGTTGAAGTGTGCAACATAATGTTTACTGCTGATACTTTCTGTTAATTGCTGCTGCTGTTATTTTCTTGCAAGTTTGATTGATGATTGTATCACATCTATGAGGCCTATGTTGTTGATTCTTTCTTGTATGTATTAAGCATCATGTGTAGTTCAATTTTATGTTTTTCCTTGTCATGTTTGCCTACAGTAGCTATATAAATTCTTGCTCCAAAGTGGTGAACTGAATAACATGTGCTGATGTTTATGTTTAGTTGCTACTTTGATGCCTTATAGTTAGTGATCCTTGCTTCATATGCACTAGATGACCCGTTGTGCCGATGGCGCAAAGGGCGAAAGAAATCCATGCTTGCTAGAATATTTTGGAAAACATTGTAACATAATAAAAAAATATTCAAACATTAATTCATTACACAGCGTTCTAAAAAGACCATGAGATAAGTTTGCAATAGCTTATTCACTTTGCTTTTACGAAACAAGTTACACAAGCAGATTTGGGCATTCAATCTGCGGTGAGCAAGGCATGTAGCGATAAATATTTGGTAGAGTCGTCGCCGCATGTGCCATCGGTATCGAAAATGACAAATACCCAACACAAACATAATCTGGTGAAATATCCACACCTATAATCAAACATATATCACAATCACTACAAAATATGGACTCATCACATAAGCATATGTAAGTTAGCTTCACTCCCACACAATATCCCAGCTCGTATATACTTTATCACATTAAATCCTAACACATGATAATTTGTGACGAAATCTGAGAATATAATTCTTGAGCTATCCACCCAAGCCCATACACAAAATTTTGGCCAACATAGTAGAACCCACTTTAATATTTTCATATGATTTAATATACAAATTGAAATCTAATAACAAATGATATGTGTTTAAGCATCTCCAGAACAGCCTGTAAAACTTTCATGTTGTAACTTTATTTTAATTCAACTTCTAACATGGCCTAACCTCACATATGAAAATATTGTACCCATGAAACTATATTTCTGGACAAAAACTAAATAGATGGCTGCTCTCAAAAAGTAAGTCCAAACAATGCATATAAGTTATCTATAGAAACCTTGGAACTTTCTCTACAACTTATGTATAGGCCAACTCAAAATTCTGGGCATAATCAACTCATTTTTAAGTTACAAGCTTGGTGTCCAAAACTGCCAGGTACTGCGGTTTTTTAAATGAAAAAAGTTCAGTTTGCAGTGAGAGATACCCAACGCTTCAGATTACTGCTTGAGGGTAACCAACACCTTGCAATATCTCTGAATGGTGGCTATTATCCCTAACTGATTTGGTTAATCATAGGAACTAACCTTGAGAAGGTCCAGACTGGGTGTCAAAATGAAATACGTAGGTACAAGCCTAGAAATCACCAAAAACTTGCTAATTGGTTAAGGGATCTCCTGAATCAAAATCCTCTAACCATCATTCCTATTTTTTTATGCAAAAAGATCAAAGTCAATTGTTCGAGAATTACAGTCCCTAAGGTTTCATCAGAAACATGCAGTGCTTAAGGTTTCATTAGCAGTGTGTTGTTTCCCTACAAAGCAGATTTAACATCAACCAAGGGAACTTGACCACGAAAGTGTTCTGTTAGTGTTCCGTTGTGCATGAACTCATACACAAGTATGTTCTTCCTGTCTTGTTCAACAAACTCTTTGACTGGATTCTTCATCTTCTCTTCTGTATCAAATCTGACACATAAATCAAAATAGAATATATGAGAGTCTGCAAGGTAAAGAAGAGCACTGCATATTGTTTTGTTTGGAGGGACATCTTTCGTCGTGTTCCTACAGTTAGTTGTCTGTTATTTATTTTAGAGATTATAAGCAATTTTGTATTTTCTGGGAATAAAAATTATAAGTTGCATATATGTAATCTGGGGCCTTACGGAGACCTGGGAAAATAACTGTATAATTCTCAACTGTGCTTCAACTTTGGAAGCTCAAATATATATCATACGTAGAAATTAATGCATTCTTGAAGAGATGAAAAGGCCAGGGCTATCATGTTTTATCAATATGGAAATTCCTCACAATATAACATAAAGTGTATATGAATGTTTTCTTTGCATATCTATTGGATTGAAGGGTGCAGAAGACATAGCCATTAGCAAGAGTAGTAGCCTACTTCAGCAGAGCACACTTAATTTTCAGAGATAGAGCTAAAACTAAGACACCAAGGAATGAACGAAGTGATTCTTTAAGTTATGTATACCCGGGATTGAAGGTAGAATATTCTGTTATGTTTACTGGGAACTAATCTCACACAGATGCCCACTATTTTGTTAGGCAAAGAAAACATATCCAACAAATCAAGCACTACAGAGAATCCCTCATCTGGGTCAACTAACCATCGTCTAAAGCAAAAATAGTCAAATATGCCACCAATTTCCATCGACTTTCATGTTCTAAATATCATGCAAGGTGCTGAATGCCATCAAACATGAGAAAACTCGCATGGCATGCTTGTCTCTGGAATTAACATATAAACTTGTGGTGACATCGGATGTTATGCTTTTGTCTCTGGCTATTATGTTTTATGAATATATATTTATGCGGATATTTGAAATGTTTACACTTGGTCAAAGCCAGGTTACATCCAATATACATCTAACCAGGTGAGGAGAAATAGAATAAAAAGATGATGAGGTATACTTTTCTCCTCTTCATGTTTCTTTCGCCTCCAATTCTCTGCAAGTCTTGCCTTTTCCCCTTTTGCTTGTCCATGTTCACACAAATCTGACAGAATACAAACAAAAGCAACTAATGTATGAACTATGCACACAAGATAAAAACTTGGATTCTGGTTATGAATACTATAAATAGTCTATAGAAACCTAACCTCCTGCCCAGAATCTTGAAGAACTTGACCTTTGAAAATGACTTCCAAATAGAGTAAAACTGGGCTTTGTCAGCACGAGAGATCAATGCAGTACTGCAGCCAGCCAATGATATACGCGCTGTCCTTCGACTCATGTGGATATAAATCTAAGAGGATAGGCAAGCATTTACTAACTCTAGTTAGCTTGGTATATATTTAGGAATAGTATAGGTTCAAGAAATAAATTGTGCACTTACATCATCAGTTCAGTATTGGAGTTGATAATGGATAACAGTTCGAACATTATCAAAGTCCATGGCCCATGTGAAGCCATCAGTCGTAACCATGATGGAATTCTCACCTTCACAGAAACGACCCACAGCCTGAATGAATAGAAGAAAACCTCAGCGCTTTATCTTATAGAAGGCAATCTATTCTATTGGAAATTCCTCATAATATAAAATAAAGTATATAAGATTGACTTTAACCATGCTATTTTAGTGTAAAAATGTAGGCATATACAAGAGCAGTAGCCTACTGCAGGAGAGCACACTTAATTTTCAGAGAAAGAGCTAGAACCAAGACACCAAGGAAATGAATGAAATGATTTTTTAAGTTATGTCACACACATGCCTACTATTTTGTTAGCCAAAGAAAACCTATCTATAATACCTAAATAGTTCATCCCCACTATCTTATTTATCTTGACATGCAAGCATGCCACATCATCATACAATTATGAGGATAAGGCCCACCTCAACATGCAACCATGCATGAGACAAGGTCCACCACCACATGCAACCATGCATGGAAAAATAGTTTTCATTCTATTCTTATACTTATATTCAATAAATATTTTACAATTATACATAATCAAATACAATAAGTTGTATGTATTTTAAATTTTGTTACATGTGTTATTAATCTAAATATTTAGAAGTCACATAATCAAATTCCCGTAGCAACGCGCGGGGTATCATCTAGTTCCAACAAATGAAGCACTACAGAGAAGCCCTCGGATAGGTAGATACGTACAGAACATTGGCTTGAACTGAAAAATGTACATTCACTCAAGCTACACAAACGATGACCTATATACAACAAAATATTTAGAGGAAAAACAATCAACAAACCACGAAAAAATATTGGACAGAACAAAATTTCTGCTTTGAAAATATAAAATTTGACTTTCTTTACTGAAGATATATATTTTAGATTCTTAAACAAGAAAGATAATGATGTAAAAGGCGAGGGCTTCTTACGGTAAGTTGATTTTCTATATGCAAGGGAAGAGTGGTGCCAATAACCTGAACGACGCCATGGTCCCTCTAGTCACCACCTGAGAAAACTAACAAACCATGTAATTTAAAGAATTTTTTTACAGATGGAGAGCAACAGTTTAAAGATCATATAATATCATCAGTATTGCAATGTGAAAGACTGATAAACTGAGCAGATCCAGTGCACATATGACTGTGTGCCTGTAACAACCCAGATTTCACAAAAATTAAATTTTGTTTTCGGTGTGAATTGTTTGATTGTCTGATTTGTTTGTGGTGTTTGCATCCCCGATTTATCGATCGGCGATTATTTTTCCCTCCCTTATCTCGTATCGGACGGAGACCGACCCTTGCCACCCTGACACTCGACCTTTGTGACACCGGGTTTCACCCGATCACCATCGCGGAAACCGCATGAGACCAGCCGCATCCAACGGAACGAAAACCCCGTTTAATAATTAAACGGGTTATTTTTATAGAGCGCCGGAATTTGTTCTCGGAACGGTTCCAGCGCGAGGTGAACGCTGCCGACTCGACGCGCTGATCGCGCAGTTCAAAGTTTTACCCGAATCGGAGATCCTGCGGACCCCCGGCGGTCAGAAACGTAAACACCGCGCGCGCGAGAGAAAAACCGGGGATGTTTTTGCAAATTGCCAGCCATCTGGGCTATATAAAGACCACCACTCTCCCACCCCTTTCTAGGGTTTCCTAGACAAAAATATGCAGCCACCCCCCTCCACTTTGCCCAAATCTGCCAGAAATTCCCCCTCTCCCCGAAACCTTAGCTCCCAGCCATCACAGACTGTTGGATCACCAGATCAATGGCTCACAGGCGGCCATGTCACCCCGGAGGGATCCAGCCAGCCAGCCCCGGGCGCCCGGGCCCCGCAGGGCTGCCGCCAGGCCCATCTGGCTGCACCACCCGTCGCCTCCACGCCGGTCGCCGACTTCCTCTGGCAGCCTCCGGCGAGCGCCGCCATCCCCAAGGTCACCGCGCCCCCTTCTCCTACCCTCCTTCCTTCTCCTCCTCCTCTCCCTTTCTTCTCCTTCCTCTAACCTCTCTCTCCCCGCGCTTCAACGCCATGGACAGGAGCCGCCGTGCAGGCCTGGACGTCGACCCGCGCCATGGAAGGAAGCCCGAGCGCCGCCTACACCGGATCCGGCGAGGAGCCGCCCAGATCCGGCCAACCTGCGACCTCCCCGACGTCCCTACGCGTGTCCCAGCCCCACCTCCTGTCGGCAGCCGGCGAGGCGGCCACGTCGGCGCCGCCGTGCCGTTTCCCATGCGGGCGAGCGAACCGCTCTCCCAGCGCCAGTGGGCCGATGCTCCCTAGCGCCCCAGCCGCGCCAGCCGCGCCCCCACCGCGGCCCGTCAGGCCCAGCCACGTCCTGGCCTAGCTCGCCCAGGGCGAGCCGCTACAAACCTCCGCCCTCCCCTGCTCCATGGGCCAGGCCCACTCGGTGAGCCGCCCCCTCTTTTCTTTTCTTTTTACTTTTTTTCTTTTTTTCTCCTGCGGTAGTTGGGCCGGCCCGATAGCTAAGTAGCACCCATGGGCGACTTTTTTTTATCTTGCACCGCCTCTGGTTAGCCCATGTACATTAGCTTTCGGCCTAGTAGTTTTTTTTTCCTTTTTCTGGTTTCATAAATTTACAGATTGTGTTATTTTTTTGCGGTGCCCGTATCTTTTAGCTCGTAGCTCGGATCGCGACGCTTTAAACATGAAAGTTGATTAGAATTTTGTGTAGATTTATAGAATGTGTTCTTTTTCCATGTTTGAATTTGTTTAAATGCTGTTTTACCTGCTATTTACAATGCTTGCCACCGTAAATTGTTTCTTTAATAACTTTTTAACTGTTGCTTTGATTAAAATGTTCTTTATATGTAACTTGACTAGAATTGCATGTAGATTGTTTTTATTCTGCTCTTGCTTGCTAATAAAAATAATAAAATATGGTTTAGGCCAGAACAGTACCAAACTTTATATTTTGCGGGGTAAATAGCGACATGCCATGTGTAGGAATTTTACCCGCTTAACTTGTCTAGTATAGGTAGATTATTTATGCTTAACCTCTTTCCATGATTGTGTGACATGCCATACTTGGGTGAGATGCCATGTTAACAACCTTGCTCATCTTGTGTAGCTAAACAACTTGAACCCTTATAAACGTGCGGTATCGTCGTGTGTGACGAATGCTCCACTTAACATGTTAGTAACCGCCCTCGACGGTAGGTGCGATGTCTCGTGTTGCCTTCTTGTTGATGGTTTCTTGTGTTTGATTCGTAGTAATAGATGCTTGCTCGTTGATTGCTTTCCAGTGTTTATCGTCTTGTGTGCTTCCGCGGGTACCTCTCGGAGACGATGCGAGCTTGCGATCAACTACACCTTCGGAACCCGACTTATCAACAGGCAAGGACTATACATTACTTATGATCCATTCTATTTCAACCAGCGGTTTGCATGCTAGTCTAGGTTAGGTTCGATGTTTGATCCTACCACATGTTTACAGCCTCTTTCAAACCGATACAGCCATGTCCCCTCCCAGCAAACCTTGTACTGCTATGTTACTATTACTCGTTGCTCAGCCCCTGCTTAGTATGCATGCTTAGGATGCTACGATGTTACCTCCTGTTACTCCTTGGTTTGGGATATAAAATTATTATATTGCTATGGATGATATGATTATTATAAATGTTGACTATATTCGACGAAGGATGGAAGGTCTAGGCTATCCCGCCCCGACGCTTTGTTCCATTCGAGTCACCTAGGATCCGAGTTCCGGGTATTGGTTTTAAGACTGAGCGTGCCTAACCGCGTGTGGGATTTTATGGGGTCCCCTTTTCTTACCTACCTAGCTTCAAACATTTCTAGTGGTGGCCCAAGCTGATTTACCATTTGAAAACCGTGTGTGTGACTGGTCCGCGGCCGGCAGATTTCAAACAACTTGGGCCAGCGGAGACATGGTTTCTCTTGTTGGTCCACCCTAGGGAGCTAGGGGGTTGTCCACATCTGTTTGGGAAACTAACCTGACCTCATCCAGACGGTAGAGGCCGATTCGAGAGCACGACCGGCTTTTGAGTTGGATGTCGACTCACCGGGGGCCACCCGGATTTGTTCATTGTTAGCTAGAGGGACCTGTCGTTCCGGATCTCTCGGGACTAAATCATAAAATGGCTGCCTGTGATGGTAGAAACTGAGAGAGATGGGCATGCGTGCGGAGCCTTGTAATGGGAAGTTGGTACACCCCTGCAGGGTTAAATCTTTTCGAGAAGCCGTGTCCACGGTTATGGACGACTTGAGACCTACTCCTTGTTCATAGACAACAACAACTGAGATAATCTTAATAAACTTGATCAACGTGTGTGTGTGCCTTGACTGCTTCTTCTTCATCGGGATGCGAAGAGGAGGACAAGGATAGGATAGGTGTTATTCTTGCATAAGTAGGTGAATAGCAGACTTGTTGGAGGAGATTCCTCATCGAATTCTTGGCTTCTTCTCTTACTCTCTAGATCGTTAGCCACTTCATAAATGCTAGTGCGGCAGCAACCTCACCACTTACCCCATCCTTACCGTAAACTACTAGTTTTCCTAGAATGACGAGTGATGAAGTCCTTGCTGGGTCAGATGACCACTACAGTTGGATGCTGAGTACTTCTGTACTCATGATACTACCCCCAAACTCTTTTCAGGGTTCTTGATCGACAACAGGTATGGTGATCGACGTTTCACGTGGAGACTCGACAACGACTAGTTAGGCGGATCCCGGCGGAGGGCCTGGACCCGTGTGGTTATGGGGATCGATGTTTTTCTCTTTGCCACTAGGCATTTGGTTGTAGTCTGTACTCAGACATGTATCTTCTGCTGATGTATTGTATTTAAGGCAGTTATATGCCAATTGTATGATATGTTGTATCCTGTATCTGTAATGTTGTGATATCATGTTGGAAATCCGGGGCATATGACTTCGTCATATGTCGCGGTGGGACCGATATGTGCTTCGTCCCCGGATCTGGATGGAAACATCTAGATCGGCAACAGTACCGCATATCGGGCCTTACAGTGCCACCGCCCTCCCTCTCCATTTTCCTCTCTCTCTCTCTCCCTCCTCTCTTTCCTTCTCTCTCCCAGACGTCAGCAGCTGACCCTCTTCTGATTAATAAGAGAGAGGGAAGAGAGAGAGAGAGAGAGAGAGAGAGAGAGAAAACCTCACGAAGGAGCTCCACCTTCACTTGACCCTAAAATCAGTTCAAAGTGTGGATCCCGATAAAATCTTTTGATGACAGATATTCCCTTAATTTCTGCGAGTATTCAACAATGGTAAATATTTACTAACAAGCAGATAATACATCACATACTGCAGAAATTCATATAAATAAATCCCTGGAGCTTTCACAAATCATATTTTTAGAAAACATACGCATTGGACTGACAAATCCATATTCTACGTGAAATGTCAAAGCTAAAGCTCAATCTGATCATGAGTATAAGTCGCATACTATGAAAACAGAGAAATTGCAATTGCAAACAATATAAACGTACACATTGATGGTGATATATATATTTTTGTCAACCACAGATCAGAGGAATATTGTCTGCTTGGTTATGAACTTATGATGCAAGATAACAATTAAGAACTGATGGAAAAATCAGTGAGGAATTGGTGGTGCTACAAATACTACTTCAAGATTGTGATAATGGTTGAAATTCTGATTAATCTGGACATAAACAATTAGCAACTTTGCACATCGATAGAATGGAACATATGAGGGTATCCATCCATAATGAGACGCATGACACTTGAACGTAGTTTAGCAACATTGTGTTAATTACTGTACTTAGCAAGAGGTGAATGAGGTTTCATATGAACATGAGGGTTCACCAGATGTATGGTGGTAAGCTATGATATCTACCTCAACAACTGCAGGCGAAGCAGCTCTTTTAACCCTCAAAAAATTAACATATTTTAGAGTTTTGCTGGACCAAATTAAGGAAACAGTAACATATTTTAGAGTTTTGCTGGACCAAATTAAGGAAACAGCAAGCACTGGAGTCATTTGATTGTACTATATATAGTGAACTCAAAAGCAAGTGTTCAGTTCGAGACTGGAATGAATACCAGATGGTAACTGGTTTCGCTATCTAAAAGCGGCAGCTGATGCTATGGACATGGTAAGGAATGGTGATGTACAAAGAGGCGACCGAGATGGCCGCGCAAGGTAGAAGAGGAGAGGTAGCACCCTGCTGCTTTCCCTATTTTCTTTAGAGCACTCCTATGCTCAAATCATAATATCTTATATTCATTTGGCTTGTTGGATCTTTTGATTGCCGTCATATATTTTTTTGCTTTTGTGCCCTATCATCCTTTTTCAATCTTTGGATCCTCAATATAGTTTATTTTCCCACCAACTATATATCTTGGGATATGTGTATTTTATTCCACTCATACCTTGAGAAATACACCCTTGTTGGGAGGAACACATGCTATATTGGCCTTCTAAGTTTTCTGCCCATTTTTGCAATAGATGAAAATGAGGGAGAAGTTTAGTTTGAGTAGGTTCATGCTTTGGTTTTTTTCCTAATAATTTTCTCTCTTTTTCATGCATACTTTCTTTGCATGTATAGCTTAACTCATTATATAATCCCTCTTGGTATGATTGTCATCAATTACCAAAACGGGGAAGATTGAAAGGGCATGTGACCTCATGTTTGGTTTTGGTAATTGATGAAAATCTATATGGACTAATGGTTTCCTTGAGTTACACTTTAAGGTTTGTCCATAGGCAATGCTTAAAGATCGTATGTTGGCTTCAAGGTTGAAAGATGAGTTGGTGTGTGCAAGTTAAAGAGGGGCATCACGAAGATATCATATGCTTGGAGTTTTCCGACCATTTGGAGATAATGTTCATTTGAAGATGTGCCTAAAAGAGGCTCGCCCATTTTGAAGTATGGGGGAGCAATCTACTAGTCTTCATCGAGCCGGCGGAATAAAGAAAGCTGTTCCAACTTGTGGCGGGCATGATCGTCACCATCAAGCTCAAGTGGAATATGCGCAAGACAAAGGTTTGACCTTGATAGGTTTCTAGTTTACCAGTCTCATGGTATTAGTTAGGAGACCGGATTATAGGATAGGCCGCATCGTTCGTGCAGAGCTCATAACTTTGCATCAAGCTTCAGTTTGCCTCAATCGGAGTTCATTTGCAGAAGTTATGGATGTTCTGGTTTTCTTCCTGTTGGCAGTTCCTTCCTGGCGGTTGTACCGGTTGGATGGGCCGGTTGTACCGCCCTTGTCAGGGTGCGGTACTATCAGGCCAACGACCGGTGGCACTACCGGGCAAAGTGCCATTTTCTCCTGACCTCGGACCGGTGGCAGGGTGGTGGTACCGCGGTTGTACTGGTAAATGTATATTTACCGATACTACCGAGTTGTTGGACGGTTGTACCTCCCTTGTCAGGGTGCGGTTCTAACGAGCCAAATATTTCTGGTACTACCGGCCGAAGGGCCTTTCTCTCTTGACCTCAAGTCGGTGGCAGGACGGTGGTGATATGTCTCAAACGTATCGACTTTTCCAAAAACTTTTGCTATTGTTTCGGCCTCATTCTTGCATGATTTGAATGAAACTAACCCGGACTGACGCTATTTTCAGCAGAGTTGCATGTATGGTTTTCTTATGTGGAGGAAAATGGATATTTAGGTGTCCTGGAAAATTCCAGTAAAAAATAGAGAAACTCCACGCACCGGGAGGAGCTAGATGTAAGAAGAGGGGCCAGAGGGGAACTACCAACAGGAAGAAAACCATGACTCCTATTTTTACCCGAAGGAGGGCGCCTGAGTGGGTCCCACCTCCTTTGGTGCCCTACCATGACTCCTATTTTTACCCGAGACGGAGAAACCCCAGAACATAAGTCGTTTTTCAAATTCTCGTCGCGGAGCCGCCGCCACCCTCTGTTCTTCTCCGGGAGAGCTAATGTGGAGGCTGCTTTGGCCTCCGGTGAGGGGGAATCGTCGACATCGTCATCACCATCGCCAATCCATCACCCTTCCATGACTTCTCTTTTCATGTGTGAGTAATTCCCCATTATAGGCAAAGGGGATGGTAGGGATTGGATGAGTTAGATCATGTAGTAGTTCATCAGATTGTTGGGGGCATGTTGCCTATCATCTACTATGGTGTTTATCATCTTTGCTACTACTTGTTGTGCTTCATGCTTGTCACTTTAGGCTCGAGTCCCATGATGTCTGATCTGAACCCTATGTGTTTTCATGAATATATTTGTGTTCTTGATCCTATCTATGAGTTGTATGCACCTATTATAGTCCGGAACCGGCGATCCCAATGGTGACAGCTTGGAACACCAAAGGGGATGGACTATGATTTGAGGATTCCATGTATCCATTGATTGTTAATGTTTTGTTCCGGTGCTCTTTGACAGGAGCACCTTAATCTCCATAAGTTCCTTTTGGCCCCGTTTGTAGCGGGGATGGTAGGACAAAAGATGTTGTGCAAGTTCTTATTGCAAGCACGTACAACTACCTTGGGATACATGCCAAATGTTTTATATTTTCCTAGATGATCATTACTATTCCGTGTGCCTGCCCCAAGTAAATTACATGTTATCTCTCATCCATGCAGCGCCCAATCATCCGTCCCCCTAGCCAACATGTTTTAATTCTGCTGGTCACAAGTTACTTTACTCTTACCGTACTTTCGTTGCATTGCCACCACCATATCCATTGCCACCATCACTTCCATATCACCGTTACTACTAATATCTCGTTGCCAAGCAAGTATCTTTCAGGTGCGGTTGAATTGACAACTCAACTGTCAAATCTTATAAATATTATTTGGCTCCCCTTTTGTCGAATCAATAAATTGGGTTATCTTACCAGCGAAGACTATCACTCCCCTACACTTGTGGTTCATCAAAATTATTTTCTGTCGCTGTCGACGGGGACCATAGCTTTATTTACAAGTCTACTTGGAGTTATTTTGCTTTCTGCAATTTATCCGCTATGGGTAAGAAAGGGGACCCCAAGATTCTGATTTTACCATCCACTACAAGAAAAGGTACCATTCTTAACACTAGTGCTACGCTTGATTCACCTTCCATTATGAGTAAGTTTGTTTCACCACCACCACATGCTGCCTCTAATAAGTCCGTTACTATGTCTGATACTTTTGATGATGCTTCTACTAGTTTTGATGAGATTGGTTCACTTAGTCGCTTTGTTGAATCTCAGATTAGTAAGGCTGCAAAACAACCCATGGTTGAAATTCCCGTTACACGTTACCCTATTTGCAGATCCTCTTGTTACCCAAACTTGAGTGGCCTCAAGGAAAGAATTCTTGATGATGATTATATTAAAATTGATGATGATTTATGCAGGGAACTTATAGGGTGAGTTAACTCTGACCGTCGTGCTGTTAAGAAGCTGCTTGAAAAGCATTCTATGA
This sequence comes from Bromus sterilis, assembly GCA_950022295.1. Taxonomy (NCBI): domain Eukaryota; kingdom Viridiplantae; phylum Streptophyta; class Magnoliopsida; order Poales; family Poaceae; genus Bromus; species Bromus sterilis. The sequence goes on along the minus strand of OX465595.1, from coordinate 241,591,899 downwards.
AGAACAAGTTTAATCCTGATCCTATATTTTCTTCATCTCTTGTTTGCATTGAGGATGCCAATTTTGATTTCTCTGTTGATCTTTCACTTATATCTACAGTTGAAGTTGAACCCTTTTATGGAAGATAAAATGACGATGCTATTGCACACCTTACTAGACTCACCGAGTTGTGTGGCTTATTCGCTACAGAGGACAAGAAGATAAATTATTACGTTACTAAGCTTCTTCCTTTTTCTTTGAAGGAGGGTGCTAAAGGATGGTATGATGCACTAACATGTGGTTCTATTAAAAGTCCTCAAGGATTAGCTCAATTTTTTGATGATAAATATTTTCCTTCTCATATGCAACATGCCGCTTTACAAAGAATTTATAACTTCAAACAGTTGCAGGATGAGCACCTCCCTAAAGCTTGGGGAGGTATTGCACTTTGCTCAGGGCTAGACCGGGGCATGAGTCCCTAAGAATGAATTACTTGATATATTTTATGCTGGTCAAACCGATGAATCTAGTATCTATCTAGAAAGTTGTGTTGGTTGTGTTTTCAGGGAAAGAACGTCGGATGACGTTGAAGAATTAATGGGCAAGATAGCCAAAAATCATGAGGATTGGTCCGTCCCTGAATCACCTCCATCACCAAAGAAGAGGGGAATGCTCATCTTGAACCCCGAAGATATGCAAGAAGCCAAGAAGTCTATCAAATAGAGAGGTATTAAAGCTGAAGATGTGAAGAATCTACCTCCAATTGAAAAACTCTGTGAGCCTGCCACTCACCCTCCTATGGTAGAGGTACACTCTCTTTTAGATTTCAATGCAAGTGACATCCCTCATGGTAAGCCTCCTGATCAATGTTTAGACGAGCTTGATAATTTTATTATGGAGCAAAATCAGTTTAATGAGAGGTTTCAAAGTCAGTTGCATGATAATTCCCTTGCTATCAAAAGCTTGCTTGATGTTTTAGGTAGAACTATTAATGATGTTAAAGGATTTGTAAAGAATTTCATATGGTTCAAACTCAACTTGAACAAATTTCTAATGTGAAAAAAGATTTGCTTACTAACAATGCCAAACAAGATATGCAAGCTTATGGAATCAAAACCCGAGGAGGCACACACACTCAAGACCCTCTTTATCCAGAGGGACATCCTAAGAGAATCGAGCAAGATTCTCAATTGCAGGAAAAAGACATTGTCAGCTCCTCTAAGAAGAAGAAGAAGAAGAAGAAGAAGAAGAAGAAGAAGAAACGCAAGGAAGCTGACATTTCAAATGATCCCAAAATTGATGAAGATCGTATTTTTGATACTAATAGTATATCTACCTCTGATGCTGAAACTGAAGATGGTGTTGAACCTGATAAAAATAATGAGAAGAATGAATCTCTTGAAGTACGAGAAGAAGAAGCACCCGATAAACGCAAAAGATATACAAGAGAAGACTTTATTGCAAGGAAGCATGGGAAGGAACGAGAACCATGGGTGCATAAACTGATGCCTTTCCCAGGTAAGTCTCTCAAAACTAAAGAATAACATCACTACAATAAATTTTGTGAATGGATGAAACCTCTTTTTCTTCAAATTCATTTGACTGATGTTATTAAGTTGCCTCCGTATTCGAGGTATATGAAAGATATTGTGACTAATAAAAGAAAAGTTCCTAATGAGGCAATATCTATTATGCTTGCTAATTACTCTTTCAGTGGCAAGATTCCTGACAAGCTTGGTGATCGAGGTATACCCACCATTCCTTGCTCCTTAAAGAATAATTATGTCAGAACTGCTTTATGTGATCTTGGTGCCTTTCTCCCTTTTCTAAAGGCTTTGTTTAGATAAACTAATCCCCACAGATATCTCTCTCCAAGAGGCTCATAAGTCAACAGTCGTTCCCATTGGTATTTGTGAGGATGTTCCCGTTGAAGTTGCTAATTGCTTGATTCCTACTGATTTCGTTGTGCTTGACATGACCGAAGATGGGAGCATGTCCATTATTCTTGCTAGACCTTTCCTTAACACCATAGGTGTTATTATTGATTGCAATCAAGGAAAGGTCAGTTTCAATGTTAATGATAAAGAACACACGGTATATTTATCCGAAGAAGATTGATAGAAGGCATTGCCTTAACTCTATTGATAATTTGAGACCGTGAAGATTGGTGATCGGGATTGTCCACTACATGTCTACTACAAATATAAAACAGTTATGATGGGTACATTTGATACGTATCAAACGTATCGATAATTTCTCCTCGCTCCATACATGTTTTGTGTGATATTGCTCTGATCTAGATACACTTTCATATACTTTTGATCATATTTGGACTAACCTACTAACTCAGTGCACCCCAGTGCCAGTTCCTGTTTTCTGCTGTTTATCTATTCCAGGTTTCCCCCATATTAAAAATACTTGAAAAATTAGGGAAAAATTGGATAAAAAATCAGCGCAATTCATGATGGTCCCGCACTACACAAACCTCAAGCTCAAGATGCCCGGGCCCTCAGCGGTCATCAAGGTTAATAGTAATTTCTTCAAATCAGATCAATGTGATTGAGGTCTCCGACATGTTTGGAGCACAACAACATCTCGAAGATATAGCCATGGTGGCAGACAAGAGTGTCTTTCCGCTAGAAAGCAGAAGAGAAACAAAGGAATTCACCCGCGACTTCATTGTCGATAGCGACACAGTCACCTACCAGGTACATCCAACGGACCCGGCGAAGACGAACAGAATCTACGCTCATCTACCAGAAGATCAAGCAACAACCCTTATGGTTTTTCTCCGCGGGGAGTGTAAAATCTTCGCGTGGTTCCCGGCAGACATGCCCGGAATACCCCGAGAGTTCACAGAGCACGTGCTACAAATCTACCTGAACACCAAATCAGTGAAGAAGTTGCTACGCAGATTCTCCGAACCAAAGCGTAGAGCCATTAGAGAAGAAGTCAACCGATTAGTCGGTGCACACTTCATCCGGGAGACGAAGAAGGCCACCTGGGTCGCAAACCCAGTCCTGGTACCTAAAACAGACGCCAACGTGATACGCATGTGCGTCGACTACGGTCCTGTCAACAAACACTTTCCAAAGGACCACTTCCCTCTCCCAATGATAGAACAGATCATCGATTCTATTGCAGGATGCGACCTCCTGTCCTTTCTCGATGCCTACTCGGGATACAACCAAATCAGGATGAAGGAAGAAGACGAAGAGCACACCTCATTTATCACACCCTACGGCGTATTCTGCTACAAGACAATGCCATTTGGGCTGAAGAACGTTGGAGCCACGTACCAGCAGATAATGCAAGCATGCTTAAGAGAACAAATTGGTAGGAATGTCCAAGTCTACATCGACGATATCATCGTCAAAACATACAATGCAGACACACGACTTGACGACCTCCGAGAAACCTTCGCAATGCTCAACAAATACAGGATCAAGCTCAACCTAAAAAGTGCACGTTCAGCGTCCCACCTGGAAATTTGCTCGGGTACATGGTCTCCGCCCGAGGAGTCGAAGCTAACCCATAAAAAGTCCAAGAACTCGCAAGGATGCAAGAACCGGTCGACGTCAAGGGCGTCCAGCAACTAACCGGAAGACTCGCATCCCTGAGCCGTTTCATCAGCAGGTTGGGAGAAAGAACCCTGCCATTCTACCAACTACTCAGAAAAGGAGTAAAATTCGAGTGGACCGAAGAAGCCTAGAACGCATTCGCGGGCCTCGAAAAGACCCTCTCAACCCCACCAATTTTGGCAGTACCAAAAGAGAGGGAACCTCTATTCCTCTATATAGCAGCGGGCAGCAGCTTAGTCAGCACCGCCCTCGTCGTCGAGTGCACGGAAGAAGGCAAAGCGCAAAGCATAAAAAGGCCAATGTATTACCTCAGCGAGGTCCTAACAAAATCCCAGTAGCAGTACCCGCACTACCAGAAGCTCGTGTATGCCATCGTCATGACATCACGGAAAGTAACGCATTACTTCACAGAGCTCCTCATCATGGTCGTGAGCAGCGCACCACTCGCCGAAATCCTGAACAATCCAGGAGCAACAGGTCGATTCGCCGAGTGGAACATTGAGCTCAGCCCTCGCGACCAGCAATTCAAGCACCCAACGGCGATCAAAGCTCAAGTACTTTCATACTTTCTGGTCGAGTGGATGGAAGTACAAACACCCGCTCCCCCAGATATCTCCAACTCATGGAAGATGTTCTTCGACGTGTCTAAAAGGCACCAAGGGGCTGGAGCAGGTGTTGTGCCAATAGCACCCAAAGAAGACAAGCTCAAATACGTATTCTAGATCAACTTCTACAAGGCGTCAAACAACGAGGAGGAATATGAGGCGCTACTTCATGGCATGCGCATGGCAAAGGCCTGCGGCGCCACTCGCCTCATAATCTACGACGACTCCAACCTTGTCGTCTAGCAAACAATGAAGGTAAACACTCGAAGACAGTTTCATTACAAGATAAAGCACCAAAAGTCAGTTCACATTACATATCAGAGAGACACAAGGTCCAGTACACAAAAGGAAAAATTCTCCGCTATATACTAAAGATTAGAAGTCAAGGCACTCGAGCTGCTATCAATGGACTACAAGACCAATCATCGCAAGGAATTGTGACTTCTACATGTGTGCTCATGCTGAGATAATCGGCACTTTGGTCCACATCTTGACGAGCATCATGACAGACAATGTAAGACTAAGTCCGCAAGGTGCAGTTTGCCGTCTTCCTGAGCCTGGTGACATTGCCTATCGACGCACCCGCTTTCTCGGCGACTTGACGTCCGTCTCCTCCTTAGAACTAGAAGGGCAAGCACCACCGGTCGATGAGTCGGCAGAACATGAAGCCACAGGAGAAGAATCCGAAGTACTCTTCGACCCGTTAGAGCTGCCACTTCTTGAATCCTCCCAGGTTGGATCCAGACGATTGCCGCCGACATCAAAATAGCGAATGGTGAGAGTATCTTCACCTTCAAACCAACAAGAAAGGTTGTCCGCAGCGTGCAAATTCAGCCGGCGAGAAAACAACCTCCAACCAGGCCCCAAGAAAATCAAGAGAGAGTTATCGACCTCAAGCTCTATCCATAGAGGAGAACGAGAACACCCTTGAAGATGGAGCCAAAGACCCCTCAGACTGAGCTCAGAAACAATGGAAGCAAAATAAGATGGAAGAGGGATTCGGGTAGCAGTCCGTCTTAGACTAGGCACCCTCCTCCACAGAAGAAGAGGGAGGCGCCACAACCGCCCCGCCACGTCCACGATGCGAAGAGCAAGGCCTACGACCACCACGACATTGTCAGCCTCGACCTCGGCGAGCCATGCCGCAAGAAGGACTAGTTAAGGAACACTAGGCTCTTGAACCTCGCCAAAACGAAAAAGAGAAAAAAGAGGAACGAACAACAAGTACCGAGAACACACAAACAACAAGTATTTGTAGCTCAGGCCAAGGGAAAGCAAGGAAATCACGTGGAAATCCAATCGGCACCATCATTAACTCAAAACTAGAACGCGTGACGATATGTGCATGCATTATGACCATGCATAGGATGTGACGGTTCACAAATATTTATAGGAAACATCAAATCCCCACGCTTTTCCCGTGCATGCATCGGAAACCCAAAGGGCAGCTGTGGCAACTGAACGTCATTATGACCACGCATAGGATGTGACGGTTCACAAGCTAGCCCCGTCATAAAGCACGTCACACGAAGTATCATCACAACACCTGACATCACATCAGTTCAGACAAGACTGATTCAAGCAAGTCACTGCAAAAATGAAATAGTGGAAAGATTCTTTGGTTATGTTTTGTAATGCCCGATATGCGGTAATGTTCCAGATTGAGATGTTTCCATCCAGATCCGGGGACGAAGCACATATCGGTCCCACCGCGACATATGACAATGCCATAGGCCCCGGATTTCCAACATGATATCACAACATTACAGCTACAAGGATATAACATTTCATACAATCGGCATACAACTGCCGTAATACAATACAACAACAGAAGATACATGTCTGAGTATAGACTACAATCAAATGCCTACTGGCAATGAGAAAAACATCGATCCCATAACCACACGGGTCCAGACCCTCCGCCGGGATCCGCCTAACTAGTCGTCGTCGAGTCTCCACGTGAAACGTCGATCACCATACCTGTTGTCGATCAGTAACCCTGAAAAGAGTTTGAGGGTAGTATCATGAGTACAGAAGTACTCAACATCGAACTGTAGTGGTCATCTGACCTAGCAAGGACTTCATCACTCGTCATTCTAGGACAACTAGTAGTTTACGGTAAGGATGGGGTAAGTGGTGAGGTTGCTGCCGCACTAGCATTTATGAAGTGGCTAACGATCTAGAGAGTAAGATAAGAAGCAAAGAATCCGATGAGGAATCGCCTCCAGCAAGTCTTGCTATCAACTACGTACGCAAACATAACACCTATCCTATCCTTGTCCGCCTCTTCGCATCCCAACGAAGAAGAAGCAGTCAAGGCACACACAGGTTGATCAAGTTATATTAAGATTATCTCAGTTGTTGTTGTCTATGAACAAGGAGTAGGTCTCAAGTCGTCCATAACCGTGGACACGGCTTCTCGAAAAGATTTAACCCTGCAGGGGTGTACCAACTGCCCATTACAAGGCTCCGCACGCACGCCCATCTCTCTCAGTTGCTACCCATCATAGGCAACCATTTTATGATTTAGTTCCGAGAGATCCGAAACGACAGGTCCCTCTAGCTAACAACGAACAAATCCGGGTGGCCCCCAGGGAGTCGACACCCAATCCAAAAGCCGTCCGCACTCTCGGATCGGACTCTTCCGGCTGACGCAGGTCGGATTGCCGGTAATTCTCACGTGAGGCTGGGTCCTAGCTGATCAGGTGGACCAACAGAGAAACCATGTCTCCACTGGCCCAAGTTGTTTTAAAAGATATCTGCTAGGAGCGACCCGACAGACATATATGCATGGTTTGCAAATGGTAAATCGGCTTGGGCCACCTCTAGAAATGTTTGAAGCTAGATAGGTAAGAAAAGGGGACCCCATAAAATCCCACACGTGGTTAGGCACGCTCAGTCTTAAAACCAATACCTGGAACTCGGATCCTAGGTGACTCGAATGGAACAAAGCGTCGGGGCGGGATAGCCTAGACCTTCCATCCTTTGTCGAATATAGTCAACATTATAATAATCATATCATCCATAACAATATAATAATGTGATATCCCAAACCAAGGAGTAGCAGGGTAACATCTTAGCATCCTAAGCATGCATACTAAGCAGGGGCTGAGCAACGAGCAATAGTAACATAGAAGTACAAGGTTTGCTGGGAGGGGACATGGCTGTATCGGTTTGGAAGAGGCTGTAAACATGTGGTAGGATCAAACATCGAACCTAACCTAGACTAGCATGCAAACCGCTGGTTGAGATATAATGGATCGTAAGTAATGTATAGTCCTTGCCTGTTGATAAGTCGGGTTCCGAAGGTGTAGTTGATCGCAAGCTCGCATCGTCTCCGAGTGGTACCCGCGGAAGCACACAAGAAGGAAACACTGGAAAGCAATCAACGAGCAAGCACCCTATTACTACTAAGAAAACATGAGCAAGCATCAACAAGAAGGCAACACAAGACATCGCACCTACCGTCGAGAGCGGTTACTAACAGGTTAAGTGGAGTACTCGTCACACACGACGATACTGCAGTTTTACAAGGGTTCAAGTTGTTTAGCTACAGGTGATCAACAAAGGTTGTTAACATGGAATCTCACTCAAGCATAGCATAGCACAGAAACATTACAAGAGGTGAAGCATAAGATAAACTATCTATGCTAGTCAATTTAAGTGAGGCACAATCCTAAACATGGCATAACACTAAGGGCCTCACGATGATTTAAGCGGTTGGTACTGTTCTGCCCTAAACCATATTTTAGGTTGGTTAACAACATCAAACAATAGCATAAACACAAAGTACACGAAAAACTGATCAAGTTACATATAAAGAACACCCCAAACGGAGTTACGGTTAAAAAGATACAAGCAAAACAAGTTTGGAACACATCTGCCAACATCAGAAAGCACACTTTAGAGCAATGCATAAACAAGATAATGAATGCAAATATTCTCACAAATGATATGAAACTAAAGTAGACATGGCAGGGAATGCATGGCAAAAGGAATCATGCAAAAAAGCCTCATGGTTCACTAGTTATAAGCAACACAAAAAGCTATAAAACATTACTGGTCAAGGACTTAGTGAAAATCAGGAAAACAGGGCATAAACTGTTATTTTTATGCTTTATAAACAGGAGAAAAATTATATGCATACGTGCAGCAACATGACATGGCAATATATGAGCACGGAGTAGGCATGATGGTGATCAGGTACAAACAAGAATCAAGGTCATATGCATCACAGATCAAAAGATATTAAACATGCAACATGGCATCGGAAAGTTATAGACTTAAAAAAACAGAGGTGGCTGTCAAAAACAGCAGCATAGCAACTTTGGAGATAAACATAAATATGACCAGGAACATAAACATGACAATGCAATACATATAATGAAAGTAGACATGATGCTTAACAGTATGAAAAAAGAATTAATACAATAGGCCTCATGGATGTGTCACAATCATCATGCAAACTTGCAATAAAATAACAACAACAACACTTGACAGGAAATAAAGAGCAGTTTTAGCAGTTTTAACAACAGGATGCCCTATTTGACCAGAAATAAGCATATCAAGATGGTCTCAAAACAAATAGCTCACTGAAGATAAAAGTTAGAGCATAGAAAGAACAACAATCCAAAAAAAGAATCACTCCATTCCGACCTATGAGTCAACGGGAAATCTCTTGGAAAAACACACACTTGAGACAAAAATTCTGGGACTTAAAGAAAATTACAGGAGGCCGAGCTCGGGTCCAGGTCGTCCATGGCGGGCTGGAGGTGCTGCTGACCGGCGGTTGGGAGGCCGGACAGGTGCTGGGAGGCTTGGGGATGGCCGGGCTCGGTGGAGGAGGACCGGAGGCCGCCGGATCTGGCCGGATCCGGGCCGTGGCAGCCTTGGGAGCCGACGAGCTCAGAGCTCTGAGCCATGGCATCCATGGCGGCCATGGCTTATTCCTGCACGGGAAGAAAAAGGGGGAGGTGAGAGGAGGAGGGAGGAGGAAGGAAAGAGGAGAGGAGGAGGCCGTCCGGCGGGGTGGCGGCTCGGGCTCGCCGGAGCAGCGCGGGGAGCGGCGGCGGCCATGGCCGTGGGGAGGAGCTCGGGCGTGCGTGGTTGCTCAGGCTGGCCGGCCCAGATCGGGCCCGGCGCGGCGGTGGGCCCGAGTGGCCCGGGCGGTGGGGAGCTGGCTGGAGGAGCTCCGATGACGACGTGGCGCGTCCTGGAGCGTCCATCTCCGGATCGGACGGCTCCATGCACTCCAAATCTAGGGTTTTAGTGGTTTGGGGGACTTGGGGCAGAATTTGGAGGGGATTTTGAGGGGGTGGCTGCAATTTTGGCTTAGGGAAAACCCTAGGAAGGGATGGGATAGTGGTGGTCTTTATATTGCCCAGGTGGCTGGCAGTTTGCAAAAACATCACCAGTTTTTCTCTCGTGCACGCGATGTTTACGTTTCTGACCGTCGGGGGTCCACAGGACCTCCGATTCGGGTAAAACTTCGAACTGCGCGATCAGCGCATCGAGCCGGCAGCGTTCACCTCGCGCTGGAACCGTTTCGAGAACACTTTCCGGCGCACTATAAAAATATCCTGTTTAATTATTAAACGGGATTTTCGTTCCGTTGGCTAGGGCTGGTCTAGTGCGGGTTTTCGCGACGGTGATCGGGTGAAACCCGGTGTCGCAAAGGTCGAGTGTCAGGGTGGCAAGGTTCGGTCTCCGTCCGGTACGAGATAAGAGGGGGGAAAATAATCGCCGATTGATAAATCGGGGATGCAAACACCGCAAACAATTCAGACAATCAAACAATTCACACCGAAAACAAAAATTTTAATTTTTGTGAAATCTCGGCTGTTACATGTTCTCCAATTGTTTTGACCATATTCCAAAACTGTACTCCCATTGGGAGCTCCATGTCTTTGCAAAAAAAAACAGAGCAAGGATTAAGCATGGAGGACGCGAGTGGCTACTCTCCTCCATGAGAGTTCGGGTGCTCCCTCACCCAGAAGATGATAAATTGCTCGAGTAATTACTCGCACTAGAAGGTAAGACATGATCGACATCCAGAAGAACAATCCGACCAAGCATTCGAGTGCCATATGGGTGCATACATGATCTGCCCACTCGACGACCATCCGAGTGGGTGCAGCTCTTATCGACTCCTCGCCTGAGTTCGTGAATACTCCGCGAGCGACCACTATTAGTCCACTTGATTTCTTTTCCTAGTGGGTACATTTCTAATTAGGCTCCGCACCTCAATAAAACATGATGCCAAGGTGGCGACACACTACACCCCAGATGTCGCGCAAGCTTAGCGCATAGGTAAGACCCCGCTGGTCAGTCAGCCGGGCCGGGACTTGCCACAGCTGTGACATCGTTCCTGATGCTTTCCATGCGAAGTTCATGAAGAATTTGAGCCAATGACAGACGCGTTAAGGCTACTTTCTGAGACCGGCAGCATTGATCCTATAAGACCTGCAACGACATGGACTTTTCTAAGCACCGGTTGTTTTGCAAGTTCATGTGGAGGGACGCAACTTGATTAGGGATATTGTGGTGTTTTCCACTAGCACAATTCACCAAGGCTCGACCAGTCGAATACCTTGGGCCTCTTTATCTTATCATCCCTCGAATAAACTATATTCCGTGGCTAACAGTCGACAACTCGCAGCAGCGTTACACACATAAAGACAGGTGATTATGGATTCGAGTCCCTGCGCGAAAGAGTCCCCCAGGCACTCGGGGGCTACTGACGAGGGGGTGACCCCACGACTCGTACGGATGAGGGTACCTGGTGCGTATCAAGACAGAAGGCCCGCTAGAAGCCTCGATCGGCCCATGCCTGGCACACTCGAGGCACCGCCATAGGAGTCCTCGATGATTATGGAAGCTGCGACTTGGCGTCCAAGACTGAAACTAGATTAGGAAATATAGATGGAATCCTTGCGACCCAGCCTAATATATAAAGGTTGGGACAGGGGACGTCTTGGGTATCAAATATCCAAGCAACACCTCTGGTCCCGAGCAAACTCGCCTTGACCTCCACTGTAATCGCCTCCATCATAATACAATCGTGAAGGAAGTAGGGGTTTCACCGATCGAGGGCCCTAAACCTCGGTAAATCCTTGTCTATTGTTAGCCAACGAGTATCACCAACCTACACATCTCTTCTATGATCTAACCTAGGGTTCCTAACCATGGGATTTTCCGAGGTCAATGCTTGTCACAACGAGTCTTACGTCTGGCTACTAAGCATTTATGCATTTGTATCAAATGGAAAGGGGAGGCTATATAGTCGACTAAACTGTAGAAAACCAGAATAAGGATGAGAAGCTAGGCCTATCGAAGTCTAGCATCTTCCGACGATTCTTCAAGCACAAGAAGATAATAGCCAACAGTTATATATAAAACATAAAGTAACAATGCAGCAAAAGTTGCTGCAACATTGTATAATAGTAAGTTGTATTAGTTAACAATTATCAATGCATCCGAGAATGCTTCCTCGACTTCCCTGCGAGGAAGAAACCCGGAACCAATCAGTTATTAGTAGTAGTTTTTAGTAGTAGAGTCTGGCTTCAACATAAAGCGACCTGTTACCATGGACACGACTATTCGAATAGATTATCTTCCCTGCAAGGGTTGTACTACTGTTACCCTACACGCTCGTCTCTCTAGGGTGGTGTACACCTTGTTAGGGAACACCCCACCGAGGCTATCCGACACGACGTAGTGCTACCTAGGCCCAGCAGAGAGGCCATCCGCCGGTCTAAATCATAAGTACGCACGGAATGTGGACCCTTGCCCTAACGCACTCTTGCATGGTACATGACTGGCCGATGAAGCAGACCCACCTCCCACTACTAGAGTAGGCGGTCCAAGCCCGACAATCTGCCCGAGGTAAAGCTAACGTCTGAAGAGCTTTCGATAGAATGTGTGCCACAGAGGGTCCACGTGGAGGTAAGGCGTATAGGGCGCGTCGACCCACTCAAGTCATCCGCCCGACCCAATTAAGTATTTAATTATTTGCTCGCAGGCAACCGTTATCGTTGCCCGACTAGTAACACAACGGACAACGAATAGCAATCAAGACCACTAGTGCATCGGGGCCTGCCCTGTCGTTCTGTCAAAGCTCTGCGGTTACCGACAAGGTGAACCGTCTCCTTACCTTATCTCGTGTGTGCTCTTGGAAGAGCTCGACTTTCGTGATTTGCTAACTCTCGCGGACAACGATCAGGGTCCAAGCCCACAAATACGTCGGTATTCCCTCCCTATCGTCCCGTCGCAATACCACTCGCGGGCACCCTTGGGTCACCCCACTTCTTAACTTCAAGGAGAACCATTGTTCAGGACCCTAGGAAGGCTATACAGAGTCAGCAACGAGTAGAGTACGAGGATTACTCCTCGTTGGCTCACACTTGATGGTGGCTCGGTAGAGCCGAGGTAGGGGCCTTTAGCGGTGTCTGCTTTGTACCGTACCTATTGTAGTTATAATTATTTGTATCCGTGTTCACTCCCAGGGTGATCACGACCCGCTATATAATCCTAGTTGACTAACAATGCGCAAGGCCAACTGTTGTGTCACAACCCTAGTTTTGGTATGTCCTTTTATTACTAGAAATAATTGCATCATGTTTAAATTCCTTGGTTTAATAATTGGGGATTTGGAAAAGCCTCAAAAAGAATTTAAATAAAAGTCCAGATAAAAAGTTTTTTTCAAAATTCCTCCAAACAATTTTGAAAAGTCCTATAAATGAGTGTGATCATCTTAAAAATGATTTGGAGTCAAACCCATGCTCATGGATTTTTCAAATATTCAAACAGAGGCTTGGAAATTAAATTCAAATGCTATTTGAATTGAAATTCAAATGTTTTGAATTTAAAAAATCTTCAAAACTTGGGAGTGGCTAGTACTATGTCACATATGTCCAAGATAAATATTTGGGGATTTTTAAAAATGCTTTGGTATTTGTTTGAGAGCAAAACAAATAGAAACATAAAGCAGAAAAAGAAAAAGAAACAAAAAGGCTGAAAGCCACTTACCTGGCCCACCTGGCCCAGCAGAGGAGGCCCAGCACAAAAGGGCAGGGTCGTCTTCCTCCCAGCCCAGGCAGGCAGGCAGCTCGCCGCCGGCCACGGCATGGGCGCCAGGCAGCAGCCTGGCTGCTCCCCTGCCGCCTTCTAGCGCCGTGGAGCCCTTGCGCTCTTCCTCCATTTTCTCCCTCCCCTGGAACCTTTCCTCTCTCTCCCCGGCGAGAACCCGCAAGGTTCCGAGCGCTGCGTAGCTCACCGCCGTGCGCCACCGCGGCCACTGGCCTCCCTCCGCCGCACCGAGTTGTCCAGAGAGCGCAGCGCCGTCGTCTTCGTCACCGGGGCCATCCAATTTGAGCCCGGACGCCCTCAAGGCCACGCCGTCGTCGCCGTTGTTCCCTGAAGTCCGCCGGACGTCGCCGTTAAATTCGCCGCCGTACAGCCCCCTCCGGCATCCCCGACCACCTCGTCGTACTCACGGTGAGGCCCCGGTTCATTTCCCCCTAGCCGTGCTCTGCTCCGCGCCCCGGTGCCCTCCCCCCCCCCCCCCCGACCAGCCGAGCGGCGCCGCCGCGGAGGTCCTCGCCGTCGTGGCCTCCGGCCTCCTCTGGCCAGCTCGTGTGCCCAATGGATGCACGGCTTCGAGGGCTCCATTTTGGTGCCCTTGGAGCGCCTCCCCGTGGCCGGAGCCGCCGACCAGAGCGGGCGCCGCCGCCTCCAGTGGTCGCCGGCGGCTAAACGCCGGCCACTGGATCATTAGGGGCTAACCCCCTCCTAATCCCTCTCTCTCTCACAGACTTGTGGGGCCATCCCCCCCTTAATCCTCTATTAAATTTTAATTAAACGGGGTTAACCCCAGAGACAATGACAGATGGGCCCCGCATGTCAGGTTGACTGGTCAGCGCCCCCATGACGTCATGGCCCAGAGACAATGGCTGACGCAATAATTCTTTTATCTTTTTAACAGAAATCCAGAAAATGATTAAATCTTTGAAATTCAATAACTTTTAAACCATAACTCCAAATCAAATAATTTATATATGAAAAATCATCAGAAAAATTCAAGGATTCCAAATATCATCCTTTCATAGATGAAAAACACATCTATGATGATGGACCAGTAGCATTTAGCCATTTGGGTTATTTGGAATAATTCAAAATAAATGTTTAAATCATTTCAAATTAAATCTTTGCAATGCCAACCTTACCACATGAACATCAGAGGCATATCATACACATGAAAACATGGTTTACCATATCCAAACATTAGCAAATGCAACTTTGGCTAATTTGAACCACATTTGGAGTTTGAATTTGAATTTCTTATTCAAATCAACTTCAATTTAACATGTGACAATTGAACCTAGATCACATCAGTACCATGCCATGATTCATTTCTTGAATGTGCATTGCAATGTGATGTTTATACTTTTGTTGTCTCGGTGTTTGCTTCTTCTCGATAGATCCATCGCCGGAAGTAGTCCTTGTTTTCTCCGAAGAGTGGCACCCCCGAGTCTCGACAATAAGGCAAGCAAACCCCCTTTGATCATATCTATAAAAACCCAGTTTCCCTCTTGTTATCTTATGCATGATTAGGTGATTCACATGTTACCGTTCTACCGCTAGTTGAACCCATCCTTTGCATGACCTATCATTGCTGCCACAGTATTAACAAACCTCAACCTAGTAGATACAAGATTTGTTTGTGTTCATGATGTGGCCCTTCATCCATGTTATGCTATGCCATGCTAGAGTTGTTTGCAATGAAGTTGATCCATCTGGTGATGTATCGGGATGGTAGTGAACACATGCAACAAGGTGGTAACGTGTTGATGAAGTCACCCTAATATAAGTGAACAATGAGAGGCTGTGTAGGAGTACACAGTGGGTTGTCTCATTTACACTGCCCTAGGCCCCGAGTTCTTGTGTTGTGATCCAAGACACAGATTCCTACCACATGTTGTGCTCATTGACCCCTCTCGACCTATTAACTCACCCCGACTATGGTCCAGGATTCGCATGGGTTAATTTTCTTCTATTTGCTTTCTTAACGTAGCACAGTTTTAGGCAAGCGCAGCACCATCCGTCGAGGTGGGCTTGTCGGACCGTCCATACATCGTCTGGGTCCTGAACGGAAACCCCGGCCGGATTCCCGATTGGGGTACAACTCAGATAGAAGATCCCCTGGACTAGAGTTGGAGCCGTGAGGTAAGTGTCGTGGTACTATCCTCGCCGACACCGCTTGAAGGTGACGAGTTCTAGGCGATAAGTGGTAGCTACGTATTTGAAGAAGTACACCCCTGCAGGGTTAATGAACTATTCGAATAGCCGTGTCTGCGGTTATGGACTACTTAGAGATCTTTGCTTGATTTTTAGACAACTCAAATGGATACTCTAAAAATCTCAAGATAAGTGTGAGTACTTTGGGTTGCTTCCTCGTGGGGAAGTCGAGGAAGGATCCATGGTTGTGTATTGATGTGGTGATCAAGATTAGATGGACTCGTGTGCGCCTCTCATCTCAACTCTATGTAGTCGTAGTACAGGATAGCCAAGTCAAAGCTTTCTGCATTACAACCCCACTTGCCTTTACCTTGATATCTGAGCATGAGTAGTATAGTTCTGACGTAAGTCTTGCTAAGTATGACTTTGTACTCACGTTTGCTTATTCTATAATTTAGAGACGAGACCACTGACCCTGATGGTGGCCTCCCCCTCAAGCTCTACGTCGACGAAGTAATGTAGTCCCAGACAGCAGCCTGGTCCCTCTGGAGGGTCGTTGTGTTTTCTTAAAGGCTTCTTAAGCCATTTGTTAACCTTGTCTTTACTAAGACATAATTTGCTTCCGTTGTTGTATGATGTAATGTTGGATCACAGTGATGTGATCTCTGCTTGTAACACTACTATATCTGCTCTGTTTAGCAGATGCAATAAAGCTATGAGTTTGTAGAGTTCATGTTGTGTTACCTGCTGTTATACACTTGGCATGCATGCTGCGTGTATGTTTATATCGTGCATGTCATGTGTGGGATTCGATAGCTTAGTTGAGTTCTTGCCGGCGGTCTTTTATACACCAAGTGGCCCTTAGATGTGCGCATCTTGGGGCATCGCGATGCGATTGCTCGTGACTCTGTCACGTGGCACACTTTGATGTATGGTTGAGCCCGCCCGAGACCCCGACTAAGAGATCGGGCTGGAGTCTGTTTATGTAAGTTTTAGGATTCAATCGATAATATGGTTGAGGCGACTTGTCTATGAGTATGGGATTTCACCACGCATAATCATTTAGACTTGTGAGCGGACGATGAGGACCCATGTCAGTTGATCATCCGGCCTGGATGGGATGCCCCTCACGTTCGAGCTTTCCGAGAGTGTCTTGTACTTGGCCTTGTCTTCTTAGACAAGTGGGTATGGCTCTCGGCTCTACATATGATTGAATTGTGACTGGAATTACATACGCAAACCCCGGGTCCCGACAGACTTGGTATCAGAGCAGGACTGCCTGTAGGATTAGTAAACCTTGGCCGAAGTCGAGTCTAGCATTCTATAGTTATATAGTTACTTTGGTTATAAGGGAACAACGTAAGGCTTCTTTTTCTCCTTACCCTCATCGATCTGAGTTCTGAGTCACCCTCATCTTTTCTACGGGAAGATAGGACTAGGCTCTTCTATGTATATACTAGAACATCTCGTTGTTTGACTCTCCATAGCTGTAGGAATGTTTTGGTTGTCTAGAGTCACCATTCCATTAAGCCTTTTGAGAAGGTTCTGATCATTCTTGCAGATTTATTCATTTTCCACCGCGGTACAGCCGTTATGCAGTCCAATTTGTCCCGTGTTTCTAGTGATTCCAATGCTTTTGCATTACAATCTTTTCCTCTCTTAAATGATGTCATCTTTGCTTTGATTCCATCATAAATCCTATTCTGATTGTTGATTTTTATCACACAGAATGTCAGGTGGAACTAGATATGTTGAATCTGGTCACGGTAATCAAAGTGGTGATGATGATCCTCCTTCACCGCCTTCTGCAGCGGAAATTATGATGGAGGCTGAGCGAAATAGACGTGATAAAACACGCCTTTTGGAGCTCATTGAGAAGAATACTTCTATTCAGCGAGATGCGGTAATATCCATCCAGGATTTTATCCTTTTGAACCCGCCAGTTTTCTGATGTTCATCTGAGCCCCTTGATGCCGATGATTGGCTCCGTTCCATCGAGCGTAAGCTTGAGACGGCGCATGTTTCCCCAGATGATCGTGTGATGTTCGCGGCATACTTTCTGGAAGGTGCTGCTGGTGAATGGTGGGAAAGTTTTGTTGCAATGCAGCCTGATGGTCACGTAGTGACTTGGCAGGAGTTCCGTGATGCCTTCCAAGGGTACCACATTTTGGATGAGCTGATGGAAAGAAAGAGGGAAGAGTTCTGCAACCTATCTCAGGGAAATATGACTGTTCATCAGTACAGGACTGAGTTCAATCGCCTTTCTCGTTATGCCCCTGAGAAGATATCAACTGATGCCAAGAAGCAAGCAAGGTTACGCAAGGGACTTAGCCCTGTTCTTCGTCATGATCTCAATCTCCTTGAATTCGTCAACTTCGAGGATTTGGTCAATAGATCATTCAGAGCTGAGCATGGAAATGAGGTCTTTGAAGAGTCTCGCAAGCGTGATCGTGATCTTGCTTCCTCTTCTAGTTTGGGTTCTCAGAAACGTCGACTTTGGATCCCAACTAGTGCCATTCCTTCGCACTTGATTCCAAGACCATCTCCAGAAAGCAAGAAAACCCAGAAAGGTAGTAGAGAGCTTGCCATACAAACTCCACAACCTAACAACCGTTTGTGCTACAAGTGTGGTAATCCTGGCCACATTTCACGACAGTGTTCATTGCAAGAGAATGTTCCTCCTCGTCCAAAACATAAAGCCAAAGCTAAGCCACCAAAGCCTTCCAAAGCCAAGTCCGCTATTGTTGAATACGGACGTGTGAACCATGCCACCATCAAAGAAGCCCAAGAGGATACTAAGGTTGTACTCGGTACACTTCCTGTCAACTCTAAACCAGCTTCTGTTCTATTTGATTCTGGAGCTTCTCATTCCTTTTTGTCTGAAAAGTTCGCACTCCTGCATGACATTTCATTTGAGGAGTTGCCTAACCCTTTCATGATTAAAACTCCAAGATACACATGGCGTACGAGTAGGGTAAGTCATGACAATGAGATTTCTGTTGAGGATGTTGTATTCCTTGCTTCTCTCATAGCCCTAAAATCTTCAGATATCGATATCATCTTAGGTATGGATTGGTTGTCAAAACACCGTGCCAAGATTGATTGTGCCACTAAATCAGTCCAACTCACTCATCCTTCCGGCAAGATAGTCCATTTCACATCTCAAGGTTCAGAAACCCAACTATATTCGTTGAATGAGCATCCCCTTCCTAACCTTGAAGATATTCCGATAGTTTGTGACTTTCCGGATGTCTTTCTAGAAGAGCTGCCGGGAATGCCACTCGACAGGTGTGTGGATTTCATTGTAGATCTTATACCAGGCACAACCCCAATTTCCAGACGCCCATATAGGATGGCCCGACATGAGTTAGCTGAGCTTAAAATCCAACTGGAAGCTTCGTTGGAAAAAGGCTTCATCCGCCCTAGCTCATCGCCATGGGGTTGCCCCGTTCTGTTCGTAACGAAGAAAGATGGAACAGAAAGGATGTGCGTAGACTATCGTCCGCTGAATCTGGCGACGATAAAGAACAAATACCCACTTCCCAGGATCAATGATCTTTATGATCAACTTGCTGGATCCTCTGTCTTCTCCAAGATGGATTTGAGATTAGGTTATCATCAAATCAAAATCAGAAACGAGGACATTCCCATGACGACTTTCACTACTCGTTATGGTCTTTATGAGTACACCGTCATGTCCTTCGGTTTAACCAATGTCCCAGCCACTTTTTCGCGCTTGATGAATTCGATCTTCATGGAGTACTTAGATAAATTTGTTGTGGTTTATCTTGATGACATTCTCATCTACTCGAAGAACGAAGAAGAGCACGCAAAACATCTTAAGCTGGTATTGATGAAACTTAGAGAGCATCGCCTTTATGCCAAGTTCTCCAAGTGTGAATTTTGGCTTCCAGAAGTGACCTACTTAGGCCACGTGATTTCTGCGAAAGGTGTTGCAGTCAATCCCGAGAGAGTTCAGGCCGTCCTTGACTGGACTCCACCTGAATCGGTTAAGCAAGTTAGGAGTTTTCTTGGCTTAGCAAGCTATTGTCGCCGCTTCGTCGAGAACTTTTCTAAAGTTGCAAAGCCTCTTACTGAACTCCTCAAGAATGATAAGAAATTCCAATGGACTCCCAAGTGCGAGGAAAGCTTTCAAGAGCTAAAAAGAAGATTGATTTCTGCACCCGTACTTGCACCTCCAGACACCAAAAGGGATTTCGAGATCTATTGTGATGCTTCACGGCAAGGGATAGGATGCATACTTATGCAAGATCGACATGTGGTAGCTTATGCTTCAGGCCAGTTGCGTCCACATGAAGAGAACTATCCTACCCATGATCTTGAACTCGCTGCCGTAGTTCATGCCCTGAAGACTTGGCGACATTACCACCTTGGTAATCATTGTGAAATCTATACCGATCACCAAAGCCTCAAATACATATTCACCCAGCCAGATCTTAACCTCAGGCAAAGACGCTGGATAGAGTTGATAAAAGATAACGACTTGAGTATCTCTTACACCCCAGGAAAAGCCAATGTCATGGCTAATATACTAAGTGATGGTGGCAATGGAAATAGTGGCGGTGAAACAGCGAAAGAAAAACAGCAAAAGTAAACAACTAGTAACCAGCATGATTAAAACACTGTAGGCTTGGGAGATGGATGGTTGGGCGTTGTTTGGATGAGAGTGAACATGTAATAGATTCTAACACGGGGCAAGGCACACAGAAAAACAAGGATCATCTAGGAAAATATCAAACATTAGGCATGTATCCCATAGGTAGTCGTACGTGCTTGCAACAAGAACTTGCACAACATGTTTTGTCCTACCATCCCACTACAAATGGGGCCAAAGGGAACTTATGGAGATTAAGGTGCTCCTGTCAAAGAGCACCGAAAAAAAACATTAACACTCATTGGATACATGAAATCCTCAAATTATAGTCCATCCCCATTGGTGTCCCAAGCTGTCACCTTTGGGATCGCCGGTTCCGGTCCATAGTAAGTGCATACAACTCATAGTTAGGATCAAGAACACAAATAAACTCATGAAAACACAAGTGGTTCAGATCTGAAAACATGGCACTCGTGCCGAAAGTGACAAGCATTAAGAGAAACATGTTGTAGAAAAGATGATAAACACCATACTAGATGATAGGCAACGTGCCCCCAACAATCTGATGAACTATTACATGATATAATTCATCCAATCCCTACCATCCCCTTTGCCTACAACAGGGAATTACACACACATGAAAGGATAAGTCATGGAGGGATGATGGAGTGGCGATGGTGATGACGATGGCGATGATCTCCCCTCACCGGAGGCCAAAACAACCTCCAGATTATCCCTCCCGGAGAAGAGCAGAGGGTGGCGGTGGATCCGCGATGGAAACTAGGAAAACGACTTCTGATCTGGGGTTTCCTCGCGACGATAATAAATAGGTGTCCTGGTAGGGCACCAGAGGGGGGAGGACCCACCCAGGAGACCTCCTGGCGCAGCCAGGGGTGGGGCCGCTCCAGCAGGGCGGCTGGGGCCGCTGGCTTCCCTTTGGCCCCACTTCTGGCACAGGGTCCCTCTGGGTGCATGGATTTTCTGTGATTTTTCCTGGAATTTTCTGAGTCACCTAAAAATCCATATTCCTGCAGATAAGAAAACCATACAGGCAGCTCTGCTGAAAACAGCGTCACTCCGGGTTAATTTTGTTCAAATCTTGCAAGAATGAGGCCAAAACAGTAGCAAAAGTGTTTGGAAAAGTAGATACGTTTGAGCCGTATCACCGGCTAGCTGCAAATCCCGTAGTCCTAAACTCTCTCCCCCTTTGGCATCGAGACGCCAAAAAGGCAGAGAGCGACCTAGCGCCCCAAGGTGATGGACTACTCATAATACTCATCGTAATCCTCGGACTCCTCAGAAGCCTCGGACCCTTCGGCTGCCGCAGTCTCCTCAGTAGTAGGCGGCGGTGCGGAATCAGGCTGCGGTGCGGTGGAAGAAGAGACACGCACATCATCAGGAAGATCCCAATCACTGAACTTGGAGATCCACTTGTACTCAGGAGTGATGTCATCCTCTGACCCTGCCTTCAGTTTCATGCCCTAGTGCCTGTAGAAAGCCATCTGGCGCTGGCAGTTCTCCTTCTCTTTCTCGTGAGCCTGATACAACCTGTGTTGCATGTCCTTCTGGAAACAGAAGATGTTCTTCACCTTCCTGGTGATCTTGGCAGCCCACCCAGGCTGCTCAGGGTCCCTAGTAGAAGACCCAGCACCACTGCCAAAACTAGCACCGGAGCGAGTACGGGGAACTCGGCCAGCACCTGCAGCAGTCTCCTCAATATTGTCCTCATAAGAACCGGCTGGAGAGGCAGGAGCATGACCATACCCCCAGCCCAGTTGTCCTTGATGCGCAGCTGAACCACCTCGTGTGTGGTGAGAGGCCCAACTAGAAGATCTTCCTTCTCAAAAGTAACTTCCCATGTGATTTCGAAGAGAACGTGAAGATACGGGTCATAAATCGGGACCTTCCATTCCATCACGGCAAGGTAGAGCTCCTCCCACATAATGTCACACACATCCAGGGTCTGAGTGCTGCCCCTGTACTCCATGCAGAGAAGAAACATGTTCACCAGATAGATGTGAACCAAGTCCAGATTTCCCACATGGGGAAACAGAGAAGTCTTGAAGATCCTGTGCATGATGTCCAAGAACGGGTTGAGAACCACCCTATACTTCTCGTTCCCCTTTGCATCAGTGTAGGGGATAGAGGTCTGGTATGGAGCCAGCTGATGTCTACGCATGCTTCTATTCTTGTATAGTATGTTGGGCCTCCAAGTGCAGAGGTTTGTAGGATAGTAGCAATTTCCCTCATGTGGATGACCTAAGGTCTATCGAACTCAGGGAAGTAGAGGTTGAGGATGGTCTCTCTCAAGAAACCCTGCAATTAAGAAACAAGAAGTCTCTTGTGTCCCCAACACACCTAATACAATGGTAAACTGTATAGGTGCACTAGTTTGGCGAAGAGATGGTAAAATATGGGCGATAGGTGTGGAAAAGCAAGGTAATATAAATCTGTAATAAAAATTAGAGCAAGCTAGAAAGTAGTAAACGTGAGCACACACAGTATTGAAATGCTGGAAACAAGGCCTAGGCTTCTAACTTTCACTAGTGAAAACAACCAACAACATTAACATAGTCTAATCACATGATATTTCCACTAAAACATGCAAGGCACTACAAGAAATATGCTAACTTGTGACCTTTTCCTAGTGACCTCCAAAAAATTAGTCATAAATCTATGACCATTCTGAACTAAATGGTCGCAAGATGATTAGGAGGTTCTAAGCCCTATATGATAACGACAATTTTGGCCAAGAAGGTCGTCATTTCCTTACACAAAATGGTCATAATACAGACAATAATGATCGATAGCTTTGTTTTTAGCTGATTACGGTTGGTCATGACCTTATAATTGTGTTGCATTGTTATGATTGGGTGCCACCTGAGCAATTTTTCTTATGTTTCATGCTTAGTTGTTAGTCTCATTTACAATTATGCATATGTGTCGTGCTGATCGGTGGGACCCGTTATATTAGACCCACCCAACTAACTGGGACCCGCCATATGGGCCCACTGGTCAGTTGGACCCACCCTGTTGACATATGCCCAATAATATAAAATATGAACTGAATAATGGAAAAAAGAGGCATATGGGGGCTCGAACACGCGCCCTCCTTTTCTTTTCCTACCGAACCGAACCACCTGGCTACATGGTTGATTTGTAAACACTAGCACACTTATTCTTCTTAACACATACCTTGTGTCGCTGGGCCTGGGCCTTGGTGACCGAGGCCATTTTTTCTGTTTGTTCTGAGTGGTGGGTTGCTCGGGCTTCAACAAAAAAATGAATGCATGAGCCCACCCAGGAAGGCCGCCCCTAAACTAAAAAAGGTTTTATTTAGGTTCATGGAGGGTTATTAAGGGGGGAAAAGGTTAACATATTTAATAAACTCAAATATAATATAATTCATGCACATAAATTTCCAATATATCATATTTATTTTGATAAATCTAATATAAATCCTTTCAATATGGCATGTGTATTCACAAAAATTGAGTTGTGGTTTACATAAAATTTTGATACTAGCTTCACAAGAACACGCAAATTGTGCACATGGGTGCATGTGGGAATGACAAATAATGTTGACAAAGTGAGATTCCAATGTTTTACAATGCGAATGTTTTACATTTTTTGTTTTTTTAATTATTTATGTTGATTTCAAAATGTTGTGAAAATGGCGGACAAGACCTTTCGTAGCTAGGGGTTGAATCATGCAAAACTTTTGATGTATCTCTAATGAAATAGCTATTTATGTACATAAAAATGTTTTTTGAAAAAAAACAATGAACAAACTATCAATCACGTGTAGTTCAAATTTGACTCAGTTCCTACTAATTTTGCAAAAATCCGTCTTTTTGATAAGCGGTGTATGAAAAATATTTTACATGAAACTATCCGGTCTTTTTGATGAGAGATGTATGAAACATTTGTATTTTTTATGAGAGGTGTATGAAAAATATTTTACATAAAAAAACTAATTTTGATGAGAGGTGTATGAAAAATATTTTACATAAAAAACGTAATTTTGGCATTCAAAAAATGGAAAATGATTCTTTTCGTGCAAAGAAAATGAAAACTGCCTTTAGCAACATTGTTTGCCATTCCAACATGCAACCTTGTACACAATATGAGACCATTTAAGCAAACTATGCCATGATTGTGACCATAAGTGTAACACTCTCACTGTCAGTGCACAGTAATCACCATTACTGTTGATCACTGTTGTTCCAAAATTTGCTTTGATCAACCTGGGTCAGATAAAATTTTCAAATTCCCCCTTGTGATGTTGTGGCCCCCTGTACCATTTAAAATAAATAAGTCTACTCAATGACAAGTGGCCCCCTGTACGGTTAAAAATAAAAAAATGATTTAATAGCACTGCCTATGACATGTGGGTCCCTGCTGTCAGGGTTGACCAGTCAAATTCACTATTCTGGATACTGTTGATTTTTATAATAAAAGAAATTCCAGAGATTCCAAAAATCATTTAAATATTAGAAATTCAATATCTTTTAAACCGTAACTCGGATCGAAAAAACTTTATACATGAAAATTGATCAGAAAAATATAACGAATACGGATACGCTATCCGTATGTCTACCCCACCCCCCTAACACACCGATCATCGACATTCCCCCCTCCGAGCTGTCTGTCGATAATTCCCGGTACCGGTAAAAACCTGCCGGATGAATTTATTCCGAACACGAAAGTTGTCCGGAACGGTTCAACTAACACGGAAACACCCCCCCTTATCTTTGTCGGATGTCTACGACACCTCCGGCATGAACCCTTCCCCCTCCGGACACCCTGTCCGGTAATCACCCGGAGCCGGTAGTTCATCCCCGGATGAATTCCCGCTCCGAGCAACGTGCATTGCACTGCGTTAGAACACCGTTAACTTTGCATACATCATGCCATGTATTTGTTTATGATTGCTTTGTATTTACTGTGTTTATCCCCCTTATTCTCCGATAGACCCCATTGCCGTCGTCGACTACACCGCCGCCGGGTACGACTACTTCGTCGACGACCGTACCCCTACCGTCGAGCTTCCAGGCAATAAGATTGATCATTTCGCTTCAAACCCATGAATCTTCACACATGATAGCTCATTTTTGAGAATACTTTTTTTAAAGTAGTTACCGTATTACAAGTTTATTATTTTTCCTTGTAACTTGGTCACATATAATAACACGATGCAAAGGTTTTCCAATTTTTTGATATTTTTGAATTTTTCATGCCCATTTCAAAATGCGGTCAAAACGACGAGCATGACCATTCCTAGCTAGTGGTTGCATCTTGGAAATTTTTTGATGTTTCTCTGTTTAAATAGGTACTTATGTACCTAGAAATGATTTTTGGAAAAAATCATGAGCAAACTATGAGGCAGTTGTAGTTCAAACTTGACCCACTTCCAGCTGAATCGGTGGAAATTTGTCTTTTTCAGGAGAGGTGTATCAAAGCTTTTGACACCAAACATTTGTTCATTTGTACATTAAATATGGTCTAATATTAATTAAAAATAGAGTGGTCCAATTTTGCACAAAATATTGGGTATGTTCTTCACAAAAAACCCTACTTTCGGCATTCAGAAAATGGAAAATGAATTTTTCGTGCAAAGAAAATGAAAACTCCCTTTAGCAACATTGTTTTCCATTCCAATATGCATCCTTGTGCACAATATGAGATCATTTAAAACAAACTATGCCATGAATGTGGCCATAAGATTGATTATTTCGGTTGAAAGTCATGAATCTTCACACATGATAGCTCATTTCTGAGAACACTTTTTTAAAGGAATTACCGTATTACAAGTTTATTATTTGTCCTTGTAACTTGGTCACATATAATGACACAATGCGAATGTTTTCCAATATTTTGATTTATTTTTATTTTTTCATGCCCATTTCAAAATGTGGTCAAAACGACAAGCATGACCGTTCCTAGATATTGGTTGAATCTTGGATTTTTTTGATGTTTCTCTGATTAAATAGGTACTTATGTACCTAGAAATGATTTTTGGAAAAAATCATGAGCAAACTATGAGGCAGCTGTAGTTCAAACTTGACCCACTTCCAACTAAATCGGTGGAAATTTGTCTTTTTCAGGAGAGGTAGATCAAAGCTTTTGACACCCAAACATTTGGTCAATTGTACATTAAATATGGTCTAATATTATTTAAAAATGATTTGGTCCAATTTTGCAACAAATATATGGTAGGTCCTTCAGAAAAAAACTCATTTTGGGCACTCGAAAAATGGAAAATGATTTTTTCGTGCAAAGAAAATGAAAACTCCCTTTAGCAACATTGTTTTCCATTGCAAGATGCACACTTGTGCACAATATGAGAACAATTTAACAAACTATGCCATGAATGTGCCATACGATTGATCATACGACTTGAAAACCATGAATGTTCACACATGATAGGTCATCTATGAGAACATTTTTTAAAAATATTTTCCATATTACAAGTTTATTATATTTTCTGGTAACTTGGTCACATATAATGACACAATGTGAAGGTTTTCCAATTTTTTGTTATTTTTTTGAAATTTTAAAGCCCGTTTCAAAATGTGGTCAAAATAGCGGGCATGACCGTTCGTATCTAGGGGTTGAATCTTGGAATTTTTGTGTTTTTTCTATGATTAAATAGATACTTATGTACCTATAAATGATTTTTGCAAAAAATCATGAGCAAACTATGAGGTAGTTGTAGTTCAAACTTGACCCATTTCCAACTGAATCAGCACAAAATTGTCTTTTTAAAGAGAGATGGAAAAAAGCTTTTGACACCCAACCATTTTGTCAACCGTACATTATCTATGTCCTAATATTTTAAAAAATGATTTGGTTCAATTTTGCAACAAATATATGGTAGGTCCTTCACAAAAAAACTCATTTTGGGCACTCGAAAAATGGAAAATGAATTTTTCGTGCAAAGAAAATGAAAACTCCCTTTAGCAACATTGTTTGCCATTGCAAGATGCACACTTGTGCACAATATGAGAACAATTGAACAAACTATGCCATGAATGTGGCCATATGATTGATCATATGACTTGAAAGCCATGAATCTTCACACATGATAGGTCATCTATGAGAACATTTTTTAAAAATATTTGTCGTATTACAAGTGTAGTATATTTCCTGGTAACTTGGTCACATATAATGACACAATTTGAAGGTTTTCCAATTTTTTCATTTTTTTTGAAATTTTCATGCCCATTTCGAAATGTGGTCAAAATAGCGGGCATGACTGTTTTTATCTTTTTGAAAATGCAAACCTTATCCAAATAACATGAAATTTGGCATGGTATTCGTTTATGATACCTAGAAGTCGTACAAAAGGTTTTAATATTTTTTCGAAATATTAACTTAGTTATTTTATTGAAATACATAAAGCAAAGAAACACAAATATACTTAGTTGATTCCTATTGGTTGGAGAACCTTTCCCACGGATCGGTGACGTGGCAGGGGAAACCACCCCACCACGCCTCACCAACTGGGCTGACACCACCTCCCCAGCCACACTACGCCTCCCCGGGCCCCACTTCCCTAGGACGCCCACACCTCCACGCTCCACCCGCGCCTGCCTTATCCTCTCCCCCGATTCCCCAGCCACACCGCGCTCCAACTCCCTTCGGTGCTCCGGCGCGGCTGCATGGACGACTTCGGCGCTCCGTCTCGACGCCTCCAACTCCCTCCGACGTTGCTACAGGGAGGAATCCGACGCGGCGCGGTCTCCGGCTCCCCAACCTATCGTCGAGGTCGCGTGTTGTAGGGAGGACTCCGGCGCCCCGACTTTCTCCTGCGCGGCGCGGTCTCCCTAGCTCCATCCTCCCGTCGAGGTCGCGGGATGCAGGGAGGACTCCGATGCCTCGACTCCTTCCGGCGCGGTGCGGTCCCAGGCGGTGTTCCAGCGTCCGGCGCGGCGCCCAGCGGTTCGTGGTAAAGCCTTCCGTCAAGCCTCCAAGTTGGGGAAGTGATGGTGGTGCCAGATCCGCGTCGACCTTCTCTAATAAGCGTCTTTCTCTCCATGTTCAATATCTGCAGGTTTCTCTTATCCCGACCGGCCTTCGTGGCGAGGAGAAGAAACAGGGCGGCGGGCGGATCTTGGCCATGGAGAGGGGAAGATATACTGCATGACCTTGTTGTTTCTCAGCAGGGGACGTTCGACAGCCGGAGCTGCCTTGCCCCTGCCTCTCACGGCAGCAGGGGACGTGCGGCAGCCGGAGTTTCCCAAGTGGTACGTCCCCGGCGGCAAGGATTCCAGCCAGCATCTCGAGCATTGCACTTTGTCGCGGTGGAGAAGAAGTTGTACTCGATTGTTTTTTCTCAATATGTTTAAGGGTCCTTCTTGTAATAGTGTAGGTCCTTTTAGTTTTCTGTTGGACCTCTGTGTAAAATGCCCACCGCTGAAATGAATGCAGTTTGGTCCCTCGGGCCCTTGTTAAAAAAATATAAATGCTAATTTTCGAGTTTTTGATGATGGGACCCATTATGAGATGAATAATGGCTGAAAAAAGAAAATCTATAGCTTAAAAAGGCCATGGACCAAAAATAGAAAGGCTGGATTATTGGGCTTAGCCCATGTAACTGATCAAAATTGAAAAGGAAAAAAAAATAGGTTAAATTGTTGGGCTAGGCCCATATAGATGTCTCAGTTGGATCGGGCTGATTCTGATCTATGAGAATTTTGTTTGGTTATAAAATTTGCCACGTCGGCTTGCCACGCAGGATCTGACGTGAACTGTGAAAACATCTAACGACTAAACCAGTTGGTCACAAAGTCTATGACCTTTGTTTTGGTCGTAATCATCTACGACCATTTCACAAAAAAAGGTCACCGTGTCCGCTTTGCGACCCTCAACTTTTGACCAATTGATTTTGGTCACAAAAAGGTCATAAATGAAAGACAGTGACCTTTCAGTGACCAATATGAAGGGTCGCAAGATAGCATATTTCTTGTAGTGAGGAGACGTAACTCGGAGGTCATTCCTTTGTGATAAAGAGAGGACGAGAATTATGTAGGGCTAAAAAGCACACCTCAGACTTCGTAGTTCTCATCTATGGATTTCCCAATGTCACTGCGGCCATCCAAATAGAGTATCACAATCACCACAACATATCTCAAGGATAGTCAAAGACAAGCACCAAGAGACTCTCAATCTTCAATCAATTCACAAAAGAGTATATCACTCATGAAAATATTCTTCTAATCCATGTCCAATAGACCACTGTCACCATGGTCTCGGAGATTATACTAGATAAGATCAAGTGAGTACATCAATCCAATACATAGAAGAAGGGAAAACATCATGGGATCACCCTAGATTAACATAGCCTATGATCACAACAAACATCACATTACGGGAGAGAGAGAGATAACCACATAGATCAAAGTACAATCCTTAGCCCCGAGGGGGAACTACTCACACATGGACATGGTGAGAGAGAGAGAGTTGTTGATGGAGAGGTTCAAGCCGGAGGAGATGAAGGACACAACGACGGCGACGACGGCGACGACCACAGCCACGGAGGCGGCCACGGCCCTTGGGGGCAGCGGCCCTAGGCCCCTTCTTCTTCCTTGAAGACGGTGCTGCTGTAGAGATTGATCTCCCACTCAATACGACAGCCTTGGGGGAGGAATTTTTGTGCTGCCCTTTGATCTAGGTTTCCACTCCTTATAAAGACTATCAGATTCTCGTCATCCATATTATGTCTTCGGTATTTCGGGGCCAGAGGGAGCATCTGATGCTAGCAAGGAAGATACTTCTCTCGCCCCTCGTTCGTTACCCCAAGTGGAAGGTGAGATGTAGCGTAGCAGCAGAATTTCCCTTAGAGAAAATGCTAAGGTTGAGTATCGAACCAGTAGGAATCCAAGAGATGCAAGAAGGTGGTTCAACAAGTGCTGCGCCGTCTGAAAAAAATCACTTGCTTCTCCTGGACCTGCACACATAGCAAATAACTTTGCTCCCAACGAGTACAGAGGAGTTGTCAATTCCTCCGGCCTTGCTGTTTACAAAGGATCAACGCAAGAGATAATAGTTATGGCAACTGAAAGTAAGAACTGAAAGTAAATTGAAAGTGTAAACAATGATGTGAATATGGGCCGGGGTCCCGTCATGTTCACTAGTGATGTCTCTCTCCCAAAAGACAATAAAGGTGCTAGCGAGGTAAACAAATCACAGCTGGGCAATTGACAGGATTAAAAACGCACCGCAATGCTAACTATGCTACAAAAGAAAGGAAGAGGCTCAAAAGCAATGGGCAGTACGCCAAGGTAAGTAGACCGAAATCCATCTGCATCTACTACGAATCATCCACCTTGAGATATCTATCTAGAACATCTCACTGGTATTAAGTTGCGAATCCCACCCAAAGTGTAAACTCAAAGCAACAGACAACTGCATTAAAAGAACCATGCGTAAAGTAAAAAATTCAGCTCAAAAAGATGAATTGGGATTTTTCTATGATTTTTCCCGTCACGAGGACAGAATATGTTTTCTGGACAACATGTCACAACTTTCTCTTCCCTTGTCATATGAGGCTATAAATGGCACAAAGCATGAAAATAAAGATACAATGATGTTGCCATTAGCTAGGCTTAAAGCAAAAGATCAAGTCTTATCAAGAAAATAACTAGCCCGTGTGACGGCCTCAAAAGGCAACTTCATCTTTTTCCTAGGAAATGTTCCATCCCTTTCTTGAGAGGGAATTGGAATTTGATATTCCCCTCTTTCATGTCAATAACAACACCCACGGTGCGAACAAAAGGACGTCCCAAAATAATTGGACAAGAAGGCTCACAATCAATGTCCATAATAGTAAAATCAATGGGAACACAATTGTCATTGACAATGATAAGAATATCGTCGATCTTCCCCAAAGGTTTATTTACGGAAGAATCGTCAAGACGAACACCAAAAGAACAAGGATCAAAAGTTTTCAATTCAAGCATAACATACATTCTTTTGGGCATAACAGAGGTACTAGCTCCAACATCACAAAGAGCAAAGCAAGAGAAGTTATTCAATTTGATTTTTATCATAGGATCCCAACCATCTTCTAGCTTTCTAGTTATGGAGGCTTCTAGTCTAAGCTTCTCCTCCCTAACTTTGATTAGAGCATTGGTGATATGCTCTGTCAAGGCAAGATTGAGTGTGCTAGTGTGGGGATCTCTAGACATTTTGTGTAGGAAACCAATAACTTCAGGTAAGGTGCATTTGTCAAACTCTAGATCACTAGTATCTATCAAGGAGTTAGTGATATCATTTAGGCTCACTTTTTTGAAAGCCTCTATGTTCATAGAGGTTTCTTCATCTATTGTTGAAGTGGTAGCATCACCATTGATAGGTCCAGTGGGACTAGGGGTGTGATGGGTGCTAATAGTTTGGACATCCTCAACAACTTGGATAGTAGCTACTGTGTGGTAGGTAGGAAGGCTCTTAACTCTCTCTTCTTCCTTGGGGGTAAGTTTGGGTTTTGCTGCCATCTGGTTTATCAAGGTAGATTGGGTGCGAGACATGTTTGAGACATAGGTCTCAGTGGTAGTGAGTCTAGTTTGGAGGCTGGAGATGTCACTGTTCAAGCTCTCAAGTTGTTTGCTAATGTTTTGTAGGATAGAAGAGTGCTCATCTAATTTTCTAGAAAAAGCCTTGTTTTGCTCAAACTGTGTGTGCATATAGCTTTTGGTCGCTTTTTCTATTTCTACAAGTTTCTCATAGCTGGGTAGGTCTCTTTCCCTATAATTCTAGCTGTAGGAGTTGCTATTGCCGTTCCCATAGTTGTTGGATGGGAAAGGTCTAGGGTTGTTGCTACCAAAATTACTCCTATAAGCATTATTGTTGAAGTTGTTTCTAGAGATAAAGTTCACATCTACTTGATCTTGAGCAACCAAGGAATTTAAAGGAACATCCTGAGGATCAATAGGAGCTTTCTTGGTAAGTAGAGACATGATTAAGTCAACCTTTTCATTAAGAGAGGAGATCTCCTCGACAGAATTTACCCCCTTACCAGTTGGAGATCGTTCGGTGTGCCATTGAGAGTAGTTCATCATCATCTCATCAAGTAGCTTCGTGGCAGCACCAAGTGTAGTTGACATAAAATTTCCTCCCGCGGACGAGTCTAGCAGATTCCGCGAGGTAAAGTTTAATCCTGCATAAAAAGTATGGATAACCATCCAAGTAGTCAAACCATGTGTAGGAAAGTTCTTAACAAGAGATTTCTTTCGTTTCCAAGCTTGGGCAACGTGTTCATTATCCAATTTCCTAAAATTCATAATGTTACTTCTTAACTGGATAATTCTAGCAGGGGGATAGTACTTCCCAATAAAAGCATCCTTACACTTGTCCCAAGAATCAATACTATTCTTAGGTAAGTATTGCAGCCACTCCTTGGATCTTCCTCTCAAGGAGAAAGGAAAAAGCTTCAGCTTGACGATGTCTCCATCTACTTCCTTGTACTTTTGCATATCACAAAGGTCAACAAAATTATTTAAGTGCAAGGCAGCATCCTCTCCAGCACCTAAGAATTGATCTTTCATAACAAGATTAAGCAAAGCAGGTTTAATTTCATAAGAAGGTGCTGAATTGGCAGGTGGAGCAATGGGAGTGCAGATAAAGTCACTTTTGTTGTCACTAGTGAAGTCACACAACTTAGTGTTTTCATTGGAACCCATAGTAGTAGCAGGTATTTTTGGTATTTTTGATAAGGGACACGAAAGCAAAAACTGAAAGGTAAACTAGCAAGACTAAAAAGCAATGATAAAAGATAGTGTGCAACTCCCCTATCTTGTAGGATGGAGTCCTCGGCAACGGCGCCAGAAATTTCTTGATGCTAGCAAGGAAGATACTTCTCTCTCGCTCCTCGTTGGTTACCCCATGTGGAAGGTGAGATGTAGCGTAGCATCAGAATTTCCCTGAGCGAAGATGCTAAGGTTGAGTATCGAACCAGTAGGACTCCAAGAGATACGAGAAGGTGGTTCGACAAGTGATACGCCGTCTGAAAAGAATCACTTGCTTCTCCTGGACCTGCACACACAACAAATAACTTTTCTCCCAACGAGTACAGAGGAGTTGTCAATTCCTCTGGCCTTGCTGTTTGCAAAGGATCAACGCAAGAGATAATAATAATGGCAACTGAAAGTAAGAACTGAAAGTAAATTGAAAGTGTAAACAATGATGTGAATATGGGCCGGGGTCCCGTGATGTTCACTAGTGATGTCTCTCTCCCAAAAGACAATAAAGGTGCTAGCGAGGTAAACAAATCACAGCTGGGCAATTGACAGGATTAAAAACGCACCGCAATGCTAACTATACTACAAAAGAAAGGAAGAGGCTCAAAAGCAATGGGCAGTACGCCAAGGTAAGTAGACCGAAATCCATATGCATCTACTACGAATCATCCACCTTGAGATATCTATCTAGAACATCTCACTGGTATTAAGTTGCGAATCCCACCCAAAGTGTAAACTCAAAGCAACAGACAACTGCATTAAAAGAACCATGCCGCAAGTACAAGCACCGTTGTTTTATCCCTGGTGGAAACAACACATCCCCTAGTCTCATGTTTCTGTCACTCAAGCTAGAAATCAAGGGGCTGAACCCACAATCAAGAATAACGCTCCCTCTTGGAGTTGCAACAAATCACTTGGCCAAAGTAAAATACGACAACGGAGAACATGCAAGAATTTACTAAAAACACAAATATAAAATAGAACCAAATATGTTACTCATCACAATCTGAACATAATCTCATAATCCATCAGATCCCAGCAAACGCAGCATAGCAACATAGAAAACTACAAAAGTGCCTTGATCATGTGAGGCAGCTCACGAGGTCTCGAAAGTGGAAGCACAAAGAGGGGAGGAGTACATCACATAGCTACTGGTCATGGACCCATGGTCCAAGGGGGACTACTCACGACACATCAGGGAGGCGTCCATGGCAATGGATGGTCTCCCGGAGGGGATTCCTCCTTCCGGCAGGGTGCCGGGGCAGCTTCTCCTGGCAGCCCCGATCTTGAAACGGAGGTAGCGGCGGAACAAAGAGGAGAACGGGAATTGCAGATCGATATTAGGGGTTTCTGTCACGGGGGGTAAATATAGGCGAAGGGGGCACCGAGGGGGCCACCAGGAAGCCAAGAGGCCTCCTGGCGCGGCCTAGAGTGGGGCCGTGCCGGGGACCCTCCTGGGCCATCCGATGTTGGCCCTCCTGCCATATCATGGTTTCCGGAAGCTTCCATGACGCTGATTTTTTATATAATTTTTCCGGGATTTATTGGGCACTTTTTATGGCCGGAAAACGTGAAATACAAAAACAGTAGAAAAACAGGAACTGGCAACTGGGTGCACTGAGTTAATAGGTTAGTCGAAATATGATAAAAAAGTGTATGAAAGTTCAAGAAAAACATGGCAAAGTCACACAAAACATGCATGGAGCAAGCAGAACTTATAGATACGTTGGGAACGTATCAGCATCTGAACTCCGATTGGGATGAATTTATGTTCTACATCCATTGGAAACAATTGTCTACAACTTTGTAGTGTTAAGTTTTTCTGTTTGAGGTTGTCTTCTGGCGTTTCTACCGCAATCTTTAAAAATTGTCTAGTGGGGATAGATTTTGGGAGAGTTAGAGTCCAACTCCTACAAGGCTCCTTTTGTGATTTTTCCTTTATCCAAGTAATTCCTACACATAAACTACAAAAACAAGAACTTGTGCACTCTTGAAACCATTAATAGGTTAGTTCCAAAATATGTTATAAAAAGATATGAAAGTATAGCAAACACGTAGAAATAACACCCAAAACATGCATGGAGCAAACATAAATTATAGATACGTTTAGGACGTATCACAAGCTCACTCTTGTTCCCGGCTGCCCCCTTAGTGTGGGTACGAAGACCATCCGGTTCCTCCATAGTGCTAAATGGAAAGCTCGTAGCATCTATAAAGGCCTTCCAGGTGCAACTCACCCGCTCGTCTTTGCACATCAAATACATAGTATAGTCCTCGTGTGAGAAGAAGTGTAAGGCCCGGTATGCGGTATTGTTCCAGATCTAGATGTTGCCACTCAGATCCGGGGACGAAGCACATATCGGTCCCACCGCGACATATGACGAAGTCATATGCCCCGGATTTCCAACATGATATCACAACATTACAGATACAAGGATACAACATCTCATACTATCGGCATACAACTGCCTTAATACAATACTTCAGCGGAAGATACATGTCTCAGTACAGACTACAATCAAATGCCTACTGGCAAAGAGAAAACATCGATCCCCATAACCACACGGGTCCAGGCCCTCCGCCGGGATCCGCCTAACTAGTCTTCGTCGAGTCTCCACGTGAAACGTCGATCACCATACCTGTCGTCGATCAATAACCCTGAAAAGAGTTTGGGGGTAGTATCATGAGTACAGAGGTACTCAGCATCCAACTGTAGTGGTCATCTGACCCAGCAAGGACTTCATCACTCGTCATTCTAGGACAACTAGTAGTTTACGGTAAGGATGGGGTAAGTGGTGAGGTTGTTGCCGCACTAGCATTTATGAAGTGGCTAACGATCTAGAGAGTAAGATAAGAAGCCAAGCATTCGATGAGGAATCACCTCCAACAAGTCTTGCTATCAACTACTTACGCAATCATAACACCTATCCTATCCTTGGCCTCCTCTTCGCATCCCGACGAAGAAGAAGCAGTTAAGGCACACACACGTTGATCAGGTTATAATTAAGATTATCTCAGTTGTTTGTTATCTATGAACAAGGAGTAGGTCTCAAGTCGTCCATAACCGTGGACACGGCTTCTCGAAAAGATTTAACCCTGCAGGGGTGTACCAACTGCCCATTATGAGGCTCCGCATGCACGCCCATCTCTCTCAGTTGCTACCCATGATAGGCAACCATTTTATGAATTAGTCCCAAGAGATCCGGAATGACAGGTCCATCTAACTAACGACGAACAAATCCGGGTGGCGCCCGGTGTGTCGACATCCAACTCAAAAGCCGGCCGCGCTCTCGATCGACCTCTACTGTCTGGACGAGGTCGGGTTAGCTACCAAAACTATGTGGACAACCCCCAAGCTTCCAGGTTTGCACCAACGAATAAACCATGTCTCCGCTGGCCCGAGTTGTTTGAAAATCTGCTGGGAGCTCACCAGTCACACACACGGTTTTCAAATTGTAAAACCATCTTGGGCCACCTCTAGAAATGTTTGAAGCTAGGTAGGTAAGAAAAGGGGAACCCATAGTATCCCACACGCGGTTAGGCACGCTCAGTCTTAAAACCAATACCCGGAACTCGGGTCCTAGGTAACTCTAATGGAACAAAGCATCGGGGCGGGATAGCCTAGACCTTCCATCCTTCGTCGAATATAGTCAACATTATAATAATCATATCATCAACAACAATATAATAATGTGATAGACCAAACCAAGGAGTAACAGGGTAACATCGTAGCATCCTAAGCATGCATACTAAGCAGGGGCTGAGCAACGAGCAATAGTAACATAGCAGTACATGGTTTACTGGGAGGGGACATGGTTGTATCGGTTTGAAAGAGGCTGTAAACATGTGGTAGGATCAAACATCGAACCTATCCTAGACTAGCATGAAAACCGCTGGTTGAAATAGAATGGATCATAAGTAATGTATAGTCCTTTCCTGTTGATAAGTCGGGTTCCGAAGGTGTAGTCGATCGCAAACTCACATCGGCTCCGAGAGTATCCTCGGGAGCACACAAGAAGTAAACACTGGAAAGGCAATCAACGGAGATACCACTATCACTACGGAGCAATCATAAGAAAGCATGGAACAAACAAACACGATCAAGTATGATGCATGTCATTAAGGTTAACGAAGCTCGGGTAGCAAGGGTGCAATGCTCCCGATAACCTTCTTATGCATTATGTAGGTGAAATACGGATCCGAAGGATCCTTATGTTATAATTATTATGATACATGATCATGGCAAGAGCAAGGAATGTAGAACATGCATGAACAAGAATTGCCCACTCACGAAGATGGACCTCGAAATGGGATTCATTCAGTTAAATAAATGCAATATGACATGGAAATATTATGATGCACCTAATGCAATCTATTGCAAGGAATAAAATAAATCACGAGACTACGCTACCGACAAGCTACGGTCAACGTGGAACTACGGTGTCCGAAGCACGACAACAAAAAAAAGAAAGGAGGATTCGACATGTGCAACATCATGAGGGGATATGTGCAAAATACACCGTCACCAAATAGCACATGCTCATTTGACAAAATGAACAACACCATGATGTTCTTCATGATTTTCTACCCCAAATTCATGTATGACATGAATATAGCTGGGGCAAGGATGCACATGTTACTAACAATGCAAAAACAGGGAAGAATTGAAACCATCTCCAAAAGAAAAGGAGGGAAGCCTCCATTGGGCTCCTCTCGGCTGATCTGGCCCATAAGGCGAGTAGCCCACCGCTAGCAGACGCCCACGGGCGAGGAACTGTAGTGGGCCGAGCCCATCTCGCTGGCTAAAATAAAAAAAAGAAAGGGGGCAAAACTAGGGATATTCGTTCCCATGAGGGATCGAACACAACACCTCACCGTTAGAACCACGGTGCCCACGCCACTGTACCAATGTCTCAAATCACGACTGAACTTAGGATCAACTGTAGCTAACTTATAAGCGCGGGCAAAGCTGAACAAAAATAAAAGGGCACCTTTGCGCCGGCTGGGACTTGAACCCACAACCTCTCGGCCATAAGCGAGTCGCCCAAACCACTACACTACAGCTGTTGTTATCGACTGGAAACAAGGCTAGCCGGATAAAGTCCAACTGCACGGGCTAACTGAAACCTCACTCGAACTGAACCTGAAGAACACAAACAATACGCAGCAAAAAAAAATAAAAGGGGCGCTGCTGGATGGGATTTGATCCCGAGACATCACGTTAGTGCATCATGTGCGCTGCCACTGCGCTACGCACTCAACTTTGAACAAACACAGGGTCGAAACCTCTTAATGTGTTTCCCTGGATAACTGAAACTCACAGCTTCTCTGATGAAACTGAAAGTACAACGGAGGAGGCAACAGGAGCAAACTCCGGCGACCGCGGCGCCGACTACATGACTCCAGTGACTCGCAAAAGGATGGGGGCACTTCCACATACCCGTGGGTGCCCGGATCTGGCCCTGGAGACGCCAAGGTGGCGCCTTTCCTCGCCGGGAACAGCACGACAGTGCAACTATTCACAAAATTCAGAGATCGCCCGTCTACTGCAACTAACACAGCGGCAACGGATGGACGGAACAGGGGAGCTACGCGAGCACGAGAGGCTACAGCGACGTCGTCTACAACAAGGAGAAGAGGCAGGGAAGAGGCAGCTCACAAGGGGAACGCATGGAAGAGGATCGGCTCGGGGACGCGGCGGTTCGACGGAGCAGGACGCAGGCTAGGAGAAGAACACGCAGATGAGGTCGCGGGGCTGCGGAGGATGGAGACAACGCCGACGGAGGCCGTCAAGCCACGCCAGGCTCGACTCCTTGCATGGATCGACGCCGATGACATCCATGAGGAATCCGGTGCGATGATGGTGACGACGGGCTGCCCACAATCATGAATTTGGAGCTCCTCGGACTCGTGATCATGGCGGCAACAAGAGGAGAAATCGGGAAGGAGGAGAGGAGAAGAAAGTGACATGGCGGCGCGAGGGGAAGGGAAAGAAGGGCTAGGGCTATGGGACAAGAGAGGAGGGGAAGGTGGCTGCCACGGCGGCCTCCACCTGCTCTGCTTTGCCATGGATGTGAGAGAGAAGGAGAGGGGGACCTCCACGTGACGTGGAAAGGAGGGGGTGCCTGTTCGGCCTGGGCTGGGGGTTTGGTTAGGTGGGCAGGGAGGAAGAAGAAATTGGCCCAATGGCCTCTGAAGTCTCTCTGCCTTTATTCATTTATAAATATGAGAGCAGAGAAATGCTATAAAATAAATATAATTGGATGTCCAATTCTCATATAACAATATGATTAATCGTCCATAATATTTATAAGATTTTTAGAAAATGAAATGGGTCCAAAATATTTAAGTATTTCAAATGGCATTTAAATTATTTCAAAGACCATTTAAACTACAACCCCATTTTCTGAAAAGGCAAAAATCTTGGGATTTGGGCAGGGGCTTTCATCATGGCAAAACATGATGATTTCCAAAATATCTTGCTTAGTTGATCAATGGTGAGGCTTGGGAAAAAAGCAAAGGCAAGAAAAGAGGAAAATAAATAATTGGGAATAAACCTTTTACATAACTTGAAAAATTCTTGGTCATTTTCCCGTCACATGGATTTTGGCAAAGATTAAATGTGCAAATTATTATCCTCAATGGGAAAAAATAAAATTGCAAATTTATATGGAATTTGCTAGTTTTGGGATGTTACAACTCGCCACCACCAACAAAGGATCTCGTCCCGATAACCTAGGGGGAAGGGACCGAGATGTTGCAAGAAGGGAGATCAATCAAGAGGTGAAACTTCCCGACACCACCAACATAGGCTTCGCTCATCGTGACAACGATGTTTTCCTCCGTGAGGATGCAACCTGACTCTGATACCAAGTTGTAAGGCCCCATATGCGGTACTGTTCCAGATCTAGATGTTTCCATCCAGATCCGGGGACGCAGCACATATCGGTCCCACCGCGACATATGACATAGCCATATGCCCCGGATTTCCAACATGATATCACAACATTACAGATACAAGGATACAACATCTCATACAATCGGCATACAACTGCCTTAATACAATACAACAGCGGAAGGTACATGTCTGAGTACAGACTACAATCAAATGCCTACAGACAAAGAGAAAAACATCGATCCCCATAACCACACGGGTCCAGGACCTCCGCCGGATCCGCGCCGTCCCCGCCGACCTCCGCCGGTCCCGCGCCCCACCATCCTTCTCCTGCCGCAAAGAAGTCGCCGGCGCCGCCTGTAGTCCGCTCGGGAGGAGGACGAAGGCACAGGCATTCCCGCTCGCCCGTGCTGTGGGCCAGGCGCGCCTCCAAGGCCGAGCAAGGCAGCCCAGCTGGCTCGCCCACCACGGCCAGCCCAGCGCAGCCCAGTAAGGTGAGCGCCCCAACCTTTCCCCTTTTTTTTTCTTCCTACGCTGTAGTTGGGCCGGCCCAGTAACACTAGATTCGGCCCGTTTAGTTTTTTTGCTGCTAGGTTTTTTTTATAATTGGCAGATTGTGTTGTATTCTTGCGGTGCTCGTATCTGTTCACCGGTAGCTCGGATCGCGACGCTTTAAACATGTAACTTGCTTAGAATTGTGTCTAGTTTTTAAAAATGTTGTTTGTTGCCATGTTTGACTTTGTTTACATGCTTTTTGACTGCTAATTACATCGCTTGCCACTCTAACTGTAATTGCCATATCTTCTTAACCGTTGCTCTGTTTCAAATGTTTCTTATATGTAACTTGACTAGAATTGCATGTAGATTGTGTTTCTTCTGCTCTTGCTTGATAATAAAAATAATAAAATTATGTTTAGGCCAGAACAGTACAAAATTCCTTTTTATCATGGGGTCCGCAATAGTTTGCCATGTCTAGGATTTCACCCCACTAAAATTGACTAGCTTAGGTAGTTTATTTGTGCTTCACCTCTTTCCATGTTTGTGTGCTATGCCATGCTTCTGTGCTTGCCATGTTAACAAATTTGTTGATAACCTGTAGCTAAACAACTTGAACCACCGTAAACGTGCGGTATCGTCGTGTGTGACGAGTACTCCACTTAACCTGTTAGTAACCGTTGTCGACGGTAGGTGCGATGTCTCGTGTTGCCTTCTTGTTTATGCTTGCTCGTGTTTGCTTCGTAGTAATAGATGGTTGCTCGTTGATTGCTTTCCAGTGTTTACCATCTTGTGTGCTTCCGCGGGTACCTTCGGAGACGATGCGAGCTTGCGTCAACTACACCTTCGGAACCCGACTTATCAACAGGCAAGGACTATACATTATTTATGATCCATTCTATTTTAACCAGCGGTTTGCATGCTAGTATAGGTTAGGTTCGATTTTTGATCCTACCACATGTTTACAACCTCTTTCAAACCGATACAGCCATATCCCTTCCCAACAAACCATGTACTGCTATGTTACTATTGCTCGTTGCTGAGCCCCTGCTTAGTATGCATGCTTAGGATGCTACGATGTTACCCTGTTACTCCTTGGTTTGGGATATCACATTATTATATTGTTGTTGATGATATGATTATTATAAATGTTGACTATATTAGACGAAGGATGGAAGGTCTAGGCTATCCCGCCCCGATGCTTTGTTCCATTCGAGTCACATAGGATCCGAGTTCCGGGTATTGGTTTTAAGACTGAGGGAATCTAACCGCCTGTGGGATGCTATGGGGTCCCCTTTTCTTACCTACCTAGCTTCAAACATTTCTAGAGGTGGCCCAAGCTGGTTTTACCATTTGAAAACCGTGTGTGTGACTGGTGAGCTCCCAGCAGATTTTCAAACAACTCGGGCCAGCGGAGACAGAGTTCCTTTGTTCGTCCAAACCTGGAAGCTCGAGGGCTACCCACAGTGATGGGTTAGTTACCCCGACCTCGTCCAGCTGGAAGAGTCCGATCCGATAGCGCGGCCGGCCTTTGGATTGGGTGTCGACTCCCCGGGGGCCACCCGGAATTGTTCGTTGTTAGTTAGAGGGACCTGTCATTTTGGATCTCTTGGAACTAAATCATAAAATGGTTGCCTGTGATGGGTAGCAACTGAGAGAGATGAGCGTGCGTGCGAAGCCTTGTAATGAGCAGTTGGTACACCCCTGTAGGGTTAAATCTTTTCGAGAAGCCGTGTCCACGGTTATGGACGACTTGCGACCTACTCCTTGTTCATAGACAACAACTGAGATAATCTTAATGCAACTTGATCAACGTGTGTGTGACTTGACTGCTTATTCTTCGTCGGGATGCGAAGAGGAGGACAAGGATAAGTTAGGTGTTATGCTTGCGTAAGTAGTTGATAGCAAGACTTGTTGGAGGCGATTCCTCATCGAATGCTTGGCTTCTCATCTTACTCTCTAGATCGTTAGCCACTTCATAAATTCTAGTGCGGCAGCAACATCACCACTTACCCCATCCTTACCATAAACTACTAGTTGTCCTATAATGACGAGTGATGAAGTCCTTGCTGGGTCAGTTGACCACTACAGTTGGATGCTGAGTACTTCTGTACTCATGATACTACCCCCAAACTCTTTTCAGGGTTCTTGATCGACAACAAGTATGGTGATCGACGTTTCACGTGGAGACTCGACGACGACTAGTTAGGAGGATCCCGGCGGAGGGCCTGGACCTGTGTGGTTATGGGGATTGATGTTTTTCTTTTTGACAGTAGGCATTTGATTGTAGTCTGTACTCAGACATGTATCTTCCGTTGTTGTATTGTATTAAGGAAGTTGTATGCCGATTGTATGAGATGTTGTATCCTTGTATCTGTAATGTTGTGATATCATGTTGGAAATCCGGGGCATATGACTTTGTCATATGTCGCGGTGGGACCGATATGTGCTTCGTCCCCGAATATGGATGGAAACATGTAGATCTAGAACAATACCGCATATCAGGACTTACCACTTGGTATCAGAGCCTTACCGACCGTAGGATCCCTTCTCTGGCTGAAGTCGAGTCTAGACAAAACTATTTTGTAGTTACTGAGTTAGTTATCGGAGAGTAGGATTCTTTTTACTCCTTACCCTTGCTCTGGTCAGGACAAGTGTCGTATGTGTTTTTAACTCTTGTCTTATCCCCTTCAAACTTTAGGATCTCGAGAGTGTGGAGTATCGGAACCGTTACAATGCCTTGATTGCAGCGTATTGTCTCGATTCCGATCTCAGGTTGTCATATGTCGCGGTGGGACCGATATGTGCTTCATCCCCGGATCTGGATGGAAACATCTCTATCTAGAATAGTACCACATATCGGGCCTTACAACTTGGTATCAGAGCCTTACCGACCGTAGGATCCCTTCTCTGGCCGAAGTCGAGTCTAGACAAAAACTATTTTGTAGTTACAAAGTTAGTTATCGGAGAGTAGGAATCTTTTTACTCCTTACCCTTGCTCTGGTAAGGACAAGTGCCGTAAGTTTTTTATTCTCGCCTTATCCACTTCAAGATCTAGGATCTCGAGAGAGTGGAGTTTTGGAACCGTTACAATGCCTTGCTTGCAGCGTATTGTCTCGATTCCGAGCTCAGGTTAGGAATTCCTGTAGTACCTTTAGCTTCTCCGATTTCGGATATCGTCTTGGTCATCCGTTGCCATCCCTCCTTTTACCGGTGTTTTTACGACTTGCGTCGAAAATCACTATCCCTTGATCTGGTTTTCCCGGTCGATCTTCCTCTTGATACTGATGATTTCGTTTTTGTACGTTCCCGCCTCTCTGCGGAAATTTATCTCGACAGAAGTTCGACGTCGACATGGAGCAGAGTCCCTTGTTGGTGGTGTTGAAGAATTGTTGACCCTCTTTGCTCTTCACCCCTCTCCCCCGGATCGTCCAGGATCTCGGGACGAGATCCCTTGTTGGTGGTGTTGTATTGTAACAGCCCAGTTTTCACAAAAATAAAAAAAATGTTTTTGGTGTGAA
The DNA here is from genome assembly GCA_950022295.1 of Bromus sterilis. Lineage (NCBI taxonomy): Eukaryota > Viridiplantae > Streptophyta > Magnoliopsida > Poales > Poaceae > Bromus > Bromus sterilis. The sequence continues at coordinate 241,548,233 of OX465595.1, read as the reverse complement.
TAGTTTGATTGTCTGATTTGTGTGCGGTGTTTGCAAACCCGATTTATCGATCGGCATTTATTCCCCCCCTCTTATCTCGTATCGGACGGAGACCGACCCTTTCCACCCTGACACTCGACCTAGCGACACCGGGTTTCACCCGATCACCGTCGCGAAAACCCGCACGAGACCAGCAGCAGCCAACAGAACGAAAAACCCCGTTTAATAATTAAACGGGTTATTTTTATAGCGCGCCGAAAAGTGTTCTTGAAACGGTTCCAACGCGAGGTGAACGCCGCCGGCTCGACGCGCTGATCTCGCAGTTCGAAGTTTTACCCGAATCGGAGGTCCTACGGACCCCCGGCGGTTAGAAACGTAAACACCGCACGCGCGAGAGAAAAACCGGGGATGTTTTCGCAAAATGCCAGCCACCTGGGCTATATAAAGACCACCACTCCACCACCCCTTTCTAGGGTTTCCCTAGCCACAAAATTGCAGCCACCCCCCTGAGTTTTCTCAGATCTGCCCAATTTATGCCAAAATTCCGAAATTTTTGCTCCCCTGCGATCTGGACCGTCAGATCTCGTGATCCGACGGCCCAGATCCACCCTAGCCTCCCACCAACCACCTCTCCTCCTAGCCGCCGCCGCCTGCCCGTGGAGTAGCCGCCGCCCGACTCCGGCGAGCCGCCACCCGCTACCGGCGCACCTCCTCCTTCCTTCTCCCTCTCTTTCCCTCTCTTCTCTCCTCTCACCTCCCCTCTCTCCCGTGCAGCAGGGCGCCCCTGCCACCGTTCCATGGCCACAGCCGCCGAACGCCATGGGCCGGAGCTCCAAGCCGCGCCATGGCCAGAGCTCAAGAGGAGCTCGAGCCCGCGTCGCGCCACTCCACTGCACCGGCCGCCGCGACCTGAACCGCCGCCCTCCACGCCTGTTCCGGCCAGCCCCGCGGGCTCCTCCAGCTCACCGCCTCCCGCCTTCGCCGTGCTCCGGTGGCCAGAGCGCCGCCGCCGTCGGGCTCTGCCTCGATCCAGATGGGATCAGGCGAGCCAGGCCACCTCCAACCGCCATGGGCCCGGCCAGGCCGCCAGCCCAGCTCCAAGGCCCGGCCACCCCTTCAGCCCACGCCAGGAGACAGCCTCCTCCGGCCAGATGGGCTTGGCCCATGGTGAGCCGGCCTGTCTCCCCCTCCCCCTGTTTTTTTCCTAACCCTGCTGTAATTTTTTTCTAAGTCGTGTAAAAATTGCTGTTGATGCTGTTTTGCAACATAATTTCCCGTTGACTCGTAGCTCCGAATGAACTGATTCTTTTTTTTTGGTTGTGCTTTGTGTGCTCTAGAGTTCATCTTTAGGAAGTTATTTATTTTGAGGTCATATTGATGTTCTATTTCTGTGTGGAAGTAGGCACCAGACTGTTAACTGTTGCTAAATTCTGTCAAGTGTTGCTGATGTTATTTTGTTGCAACTTCGATTGATGATTGTGACACATCCATGAGGCCTATTGCATTGATTCTTTTTCCTATGTGTTAAGAATCATGTGTACTTCATTTCCATGCTTTAACTTTTCATGTTTGGGTGCTTTAGCTATATTAAATCTTGCTCCAAAGTGTTGACCCTGATGTTAATGTGCTGCTGTTGCTGAAACTGTTAATTTGTTGCAACTTCGGTCGACGAGTGTGTCGGGACCGTTTGTCAGAATTGAGTGATTCCAATTGCATATTGTGAAGCATCATGTCTACTTTAATTACATGTATTTCATCTTCATGTTAGCATTCCTGGTCACATAGTTATTTAGCTCCAAAGTTGCTATGCTGCTATTTTTGACAGCCACCTCTGTTTTTCTCTAAGTCTGCAACGTTCCGATGCCATGTTGTATGCTTAATATCTTTTGATCTATGATGCCTATTTGCATGATTCTTTTTGACATGCCTTCCCTGTCATGTCTACTTTAGTTCCATATCATTTGTGAGCATGTTTGCAATGATTATCCTGTTTATTCATTGCTCTAAAGTGTGCTTCCTGATGTTGGCAGATTGTGCCCATAACTTGTTTTGCTTATATCTTTTGATCCGTAACTCCGTTTGGGGTGTTCTTTATATGTAACTTGATTAGTTTTTCGTGTACTTTGTGTTTATGCTATTGTTTGCTTCTGTTAACCAACCTAAAATATGGTTTAGGGCAGATCAGTACCAAATCCTTTAATTGTTGTGGGGCAAGTAGTGCTATGCATGTTTAGGGGTTGCCTCACTTAAAATGACTAGCCTAGGTAGTTTACTTGGTGCTTAACCTTTTTCCATGTTTGCGTGCTATGCCATGCTTGCTTGAGTTGCCATGTTAATAACCGTTGGTTGATCACCTGTAGCTAAGCAACTTGAACTGTTGTAAACGTGCGGTATCATCGTGTGTGACGAATACTCCACTTAACCTGTTACTAACCGCTCTCGACGGTAGGTGCGATGTCTCGTGTTTCCTTCTTGTTGATGCTTGCTCGTGTTTGCTTCGTAGTAATAGATGCTTGCTCGTTGATTACTTTCCAGTGTTTATCGTCTTGTGTGCTTCTGTGGGTACCTCTCGGAGGCGATGCGAGCTTGCGATCTACTACACCTTCGGAACCCGACTTATCAACAAGCAAGGACTATACATTACTTATGATCCATTCTATTTCAACCAGCGGTTTGCATGCTAGTATAGGTTAGGTTCGATGTTTGATCCTACCACATGTTTACAGCCTCTTTCAAACCGATACAGCCATATCCCTTCACAGCAAACCATGTATTGCTATGTTACCATTGCTTGTTGCTCAGCCCCTGCTTAGTATGCATGCTTAGGATGCTACGATGTTACCTCCTGTTACTCCTTAGTTTGGGATATCACATTATTATGAATGTTATTATGAATGTTGTTGACGAAGGATGGAAGGTCTAGGCTATCCCGCCCCGACGCTTTGTTCCATTCGAGTCACCTAGGATCCGAGTTCCGGGTATTGGTTTTAAGACTGAGCATACCTAAGCGTGTGTGGGATGCTATGGGGTCCCCTTTTCTTACCTACCTAGCTTCAAACATTTCTAGAGGTGGCCCAAGCTGGTTTTACCATTTGAAAACCGTGTGTGTGACTGGTGAGCTCCCAGCAGATTTTCAAACAACTCGGGCCAGCGGAGACAGAGTTCCTTTGTTCGTCCAAACCTGGAAGCTCGAGGGCTACCCACAGTGATGGGTTAGTTACCCCGACCTCGTCCAGCTGGAAGAGTCCGATCCGATAGCGCGGCCGGCCTTTGGATTGGGTGTCGACTCCCCGGGGGCCACCCGGAATTGTTCGTTGTTAGTTAGAGGGACCTATCATTTCGGATCTCTTGGAACTAAATCATAAAATGGTTGCCTGTGATGGGTAGCAACTGAGAGAGATGAGCGTGCGTGCGAAGCCTTGTAATGAGCAGTTGGTACACCCCTGTAGGGTTAAATCTTTTCGAGAAGCCGTGTCCACGGTTATGGACGACTTGCGACCTACTCCTTGTTCATAGACAACAACAACTGAGATAATCTTAATACAACTGGATCAACATGTGTGTGCCTTGACTGCTTCTTCTTCGTCGGGATGCGAAGAGGAGGACAAGGATAGGTTAGGTGTTATGCTTGCGTAAGTAGTTGATAGCAAGACTTGTTGGACGCGATTTCTCATCGAATGCTTGGCTTCTCATCTTACTCTCTAGATCGTTAGCAACTTCATAAATTCTAGTGCGGCAGCCACCTCGCCACTTACCCCATCATTACCGTAAACTACTAGTTGTCCTGGAATGACGAGTGATGAAGTCCTTGCTGGTTCAGTTGACCACTACAGTTGGATGCTGAGTACTTCTGTACTCATGATACTACCCCCAAAATATTTTCAGGGTTCTTGATCGACAACAGGTATGGTGGTCGGCGTTTCACGTGGAGACTCGACGACGACTAGTTAGGCTGATCCCGGCGGAGGGCCTGGACCCGTGTGGTTATGGGGATCGAAGTTTTTCTCTTTGCGAGTAGGCATTTGATTGTAGTCTGTACTCAGACATGTATCTTCCGCTGTTGTATTGTATTAAGGCATTTGTATGCCGATTGTATGAGATGTTGTATCCTTGTATCTGTAATGTTGTGATACCATGTTGGAAATCTGGGGCATATGACTTTGTCATATGTCGCGGTGGGACCGATATGTGCTTCGTCCCTGGATCTGGATGGAAACATCTAGATCTGGAACAGTACCGCATATCGGGCCTTACAACTTGGTATCAGAGCCTTACAGACCGTAGGATCCCTTCTCTGGCCGAAGTCGAGTCTAGAAAAAAAATTGTAGTTATAAATACAATACATCAGCGGAAGATACATGTCTGAGTACAGACGACAATCAAATGCCTACTGGCAAAGAGAAAAAATCGACCCCCATAACCACACGGGTCCAGGCCCTCCGCCGGGATCCGCCTAACTAGTCGTCGTCGAGTCTCCACGTGAAACGTCGATCACCATACCTGTCGTCGATCAAGAACCCTAAAAAGAGTTTGGGGGTAGTATCATGAGTACAGAGATACTCAACATCCAACTGTAGTGGTCATCTGACCCAGCAAGGACTTCATCACTCGTCATTCTAGGACAACTAGTAGTTTACGGTAAGGATGGGGTAAGTGGTGAGGTTGCTGCCGCAGTAGCATTTATGAAGGGGCTAACGATCTAGAGAGTAAGATAAGAAGCCAAGCATTCGATGAGGAATCGCCTCCAACAAGTCTTGCTATCAACTACTTACGCAATCATAACACCTATCCTATCCTTGTCCTCCTCTTTGCATCCCGACGAAGAAGAAGGAGTCAAGGCACACACATGTTCATCAGGTTATAATTAAGATTATCTCAGTTGTTGTTATCTATAATTAAGATTTAAGCCGGTCGCGCTCTCGAATCGGCCTCTACCATCTGGACGAGGTCGGGTTAGCTACCTAAACTATGTGGACAACCCCCGAGCTTACAGGTTTGGACCAACGAAGAAACCATGTCTCCGCTGGCCCGAGTTGTTTGAAAATTTGCTGGGAGCTCACAAGTCACACACACGGTTTTCAAATGGTAAAACCAGCTTGGGCCACCTCTAGAAATCTTTGAAGCTAGGTAGGTAAGAAAAGGGGACCCCATAGTATCCCACACGCGGTTAGGCACGCTCAGTCTTAAAACCAATACCCGAATCTCGGGTCCGAGGTTACTCTAATGGAACAAAGCGTCGAGGTGGGATAGCCTAGACCTTCCATCATTCGTCGAATATAGTCAACATTATAATGATCATATCATCAACAACAATATAATAATGTGATAGCCCAAACCAAGGAGTAACAGGCTAACATCGTAGCATCCTAAGCATGCATACTAAGCAGGGGCTGAGCAACGAGCAATAGTAACATAGCAGTACATGGTTTGCTGGGAGGCGACATGGTTGTATCGGTTTGAAAGAGGCTGTAAACATGTGGTAGGATCAAACATCGAACCTATCCTAGACTAGCATGCAAAATGCTGGTTGAAATAGAATGCATCATAAGTAATGTATAGTGCTTGCCTGTTGATAAGTCGGGTTCCGAAGGTGTAGTCGATCGCAAACTCACATCGGCTCCGAGAGTATCCGCGAGAGTACACAAGAAGTAAACACTGGAAAGGAAATAACCGGAGATACCACTATCAGTACGGAGAAATCATAAGAAAGCAAGGAACAAAAAGCACGATCAAGTATGATGCATGTCATTTTAATATCATGGCTTGAACATAAGAATAAACAAGGTTAACGAAGCTCGGGTAGCAAGGGTGCAATGCTCCCGGTAACCTTCTTATGCATTATGTAGGTGCAATACGGATCCGAAGGATCCTTATGTTATAATTATTATGATGCATGATCATGGCAAGAGCACGGAATGTAGAATATGGCATGAACAAGAATTGCCCACTCACGAAGATGGACCTCGAAATGGGATTCATTCAATTAAATAAATGCAATATGACATGGCAATATTATGATGCACCTAATGCAATCTATTGCAAGCAATAAAATAAATCACGAGACTATGCTACCGACAAGCTACAGTCAACGTGGAACTACGGTGTCCGAAGCACGGCAAAAAATAAAAGAAAGGAGGATTCGCCATGTGCAGCATCATGAGGGGATACGTGCTAAATACAACGTCACCAAATAGAACATGCTCATTTGACAAAATGAACAGCACCATGATGTTCCTCATGATTTTCTACCCCAAATTCATGTATGACATGAATATAGCTGGGGCAAGGATGCACATGTTACTAACAATGCAAAAACGGGGCAGAATTGAAACAATCTCCAAAAGAAAAGGAGGGAAGGCTCCATTGGTCTCCTCTCGGCTGATCTGGCCCATAAGGAGAGTAGCCCACCGCTAGCAGACGCCCACGGGCGAGGAACTGTAGTGGGCCGAGCCCATCTCGCTGGCTAAAACAAAAAAAGAAAGGGGGGGCAAAACTAGGGATATTCGTTCCCATGAGGGATCGAACACAACACCTCACGGTTAGAACCACGGTGCCCACGCCACTGTACCAATGTCTGAAATCACGGCTGAACTTAGGATCAACCGTAGCTAACTTATAAGCGCAGGCAAAGCAAAAATAAAAGGGCACCTTTGCGCCGGCTGGGAATTGAACCCACAACCTATTGGACATAAGCGAGGCGCCCAGACCACTACACTACAGCTGCTGCTCTCGACTGGAAACAAGGCTAGCCGGATAAAGTCCAACTGCACGGGCTAACTGAAACCTCACTCGAACTGAACCTGAAGAACACAAACAATACGCAGCAAAACAAAATTAAAAGGGGCGATGGATGGGATTTGATCCCGAGACATCACGTTAGTGCATCATGTGCGCTTCCACTGCGCTACGCACTCAACTTTGAACAAACACAGGGGCGAAACCTCTTAAAGTGTTTCCCCTGGATAACTAAAACTCACATCTTCTCTAACGAAACTGAAAGTACAACGGAGGAGGCAACAAGACAAAACTCCGGCGACCGCGGCGCCGGCTACATGACTTCAGCGACTCGCAAAAGGATGGGGGCACTTCCACGTACCCGTGGGTGCCCGGATCTGGCCCTGGAGATGCCAAGGTGGCGCCTTTCCTCGCAGGGAACAGCACGGCAGCGCAACTATTTGCATAATTCAGAGATCTCTCGTCTACTGCAACTAACACGGCGGCGATGGATGGACGGAATAGGGGAGCTACGCGAGCGCGAGAGGCTACAACGACGTCGTTTACAACAAGGGCAAGAGGCAGGGAAGAGGCAGCTCAGAAGGGGAACGCATGGAAGAGGATCGGCTCAGGGACGCGGTGGTTCGACGGAGCAGGACGCAGGCTCGGAGAAGAACACGTAGAGGAGGTCGCGGGGTTGCGGAGGATTTAGACAACGCCGAGGGGGGGCGTCAAGCCACGCCAGGCTCGACTCCTTGCGGGGATCGACGCCGATGACGTCCATGAGGACTCCGGTGCGATGATGGTGACGACGGGCTGCCCACGATCATGAATTTGGAGCTCCTCGGCCTCGTGATCATGGCGGCAGCAAGAGGAGAAATCGGTAAGGAGGAGAGGAGAAGAAAGGGGCATGGCAGCGCGAGGGGAAGGGAAAGAAGGGCTAGGGCTATGGGGCAGGAGAGGAGGGGCTTATATGGGGGAGAGGAGGGGCAGGTGGCTGCCACGTCGGCCTCCACCTCCTCTGCTTTGCCATGGCTGTGAGAGAGAAGGAGAGGGGGACCTCCACGTGAGGTGGAAAGGAGGGGGTGTCTGTTCGGCCTGGGCTGGGGGTTTGGTTAGGTGGGCTGGGAGGAAGGAGAAATTGGCCCAATGGCCTCTGAAGTCTCTCTTCCTTTATTCATTTATAAATTTGAGAGCAGAGAAATGCTATAAAATAAATATAATTGGATGTCCAATTCGCATATAAAAATATGATTACTCGTCCATAATATTTATAAGATTTTTAGGAAATGAAATTGGTCCAAAATATTTAAGTATTTCAAATGGAATTTAAATTATTTGAAAGACCATTTAAACTACAACCCCATTTTCTCAAAAGGCAAAAATCTTGGGATTTGGGCAGGGGCTTTCATCATGGCAAAACATGATGATTTCCAAAATATCTTGCTTAGGTGATCAATGGTGAGGCTTGGGAAAAAAGCGAAGGCAAGAAAAGAGGAAAAGAAATAATTGGGAATAATCCTTTTACATAACTTGAAAAATGATTGGGCATTTTCCCATCACATGGATTTTGGCAAAGATTAAATGTGCAAATTATTATCCCCAATGGGAAAAAATAAAAGTGAAAATTTATATGGAATTTGCTAGTTTTGGGCTGTTACATGAAGTACACAGTGGCATAAAGCTAGGCCACAAGCTCAGCATTGAAGTCCTTGTTGAAGGAAATGATGTTGGAGATCCCAAACTGATCACATAGAGCCATAGACTCTCCGAATTAGTCACTATTGTCCCTCATGTGGTACAGGCTGACGGAGTTCACATGGGGTACTATTGGCTTCTTCCTTTCCTTCAGCACCATAAAGAACACTTCACACTGAGACTTGTTCCAGAACTGGGTGTGTCGTGGGGAAGTCATGACAGATGTCCTCATGAGAGAACTTAGTGTGGGACCTTTGCTACGAGGTGGTTTCGAGGAGGTGAGTCGGCGAGAACACAAGACACGAGATTTACCCAAGTTTTGTCCCCTCGTAAGTTTAAGACCTACTCCTGCTTTAATATTATGGGGTGTCGACTTCTCCAATACAAAGGTGCGAGATCGCTGCCTATGCTTCGAGAGGATCTCAGTTGAGTTGTTCTGTTTGGTCCAACGGCCCAGCGTATATAGATACCGGGTCCCTTGTTTACATGAGTCCGACTTCCATACGAGATGGAGTCCTAGTCTAGTTCTACAATATAATTTCCTTATTACACAATGTAAGTATATTTCCTTCTACAATCTTCTATCTTCACGATGAAGTATCCCGGCCTGAGCCGGGTCTCCTTCTCGGCCTTTCTCCTTCCTGAGTCGGCCTATTTCTTCCATGTGCCGAGTCATGGCACTGGGCCATCCCCCCGACATTAGTCCCCAAGATTGATGCGATGCTTTAGCTTCTCGGCGATCATTCCTGTATTTTTTTGTAACTCCTGATGCCGACTCTTGATAGCTTCAACACTTCTTTAGCAAGATTTGGCTTCTTTTTGACAAGTTGACCTTCTGTTGATTTCCTTCAAGGAGCCGTTTCCTTATTATTTGTACCTTCTTTAAATGTCTTCAAGAAACGAGGCGTCTCCTATTGAATGTCTCATTTATGTGATTTGCAAAAAGTTGAAGAGTCTTTCCATTCAATGCCGCCTGATATTGGTAATCCGCATTATCATAATGACATTTGACTGGTCTTCCCCTTAAAATCCTTAACTATATATATAGTAAGACGTATGATGAAGAGAATTCACACTTCCTTCTTCTTCTTCCCCTTCCGCCTTTTTGTTCGCTTATGACTCCGAAGCTCCGCCTTCGTCCAGTGATGGGTTGGATCCCATTGATCAGGGCAACACCGCCTCTCGTGGTCGCGACAGAGGTCGCGGTCGAGGTCGAGGTCGTGGAGGTGGACATAGTGCACATGGCCGTGGATCCCGCGGAGGTTCATCTTCTGCCTCCCTTGGTGTCGCCCATGAGTGAGCGCTTATCCATGAATTTCTCATAGTGCTTCGCTCCAAGCCCCGTTGATGGGTTCGGCTTCCTAGCACCTTTCCAGGCTTGGGGCTTCATTCGAATGGTTTCCCTCATGGACCTATCTGGGTGGCCACAAGTTTTTCTAGTAATGGTTCCATGTTCTTGGAAAAGGTTGGAAGACCTTCATCCGCTCCCCAAGTCTTAAGAAGCGAGAGTTTTGATGGAGTCCTTCATCCTCTCCAAGTCTTATTGTTTTTAAGTATGATGGAGGCGACACCTTGTGGGCAAGGTGTTTCGATTCTGATGGAGATCGCATGGAATTCTGCGTGGAGATCTCCAAAAGTAGTGATAGTGAGTTCTATAATGGAGAAAATGCATCAATAGATGATAATGATGTTTCTAGTACTGATGAAAATGCATTGAAGAAACTCCATCTTAGTGCTATAATTAGTTTTTATTTTAAGTGTTTGATTATGCTTGTAATGCTTTGTCTTTTGAAGACATATTGGAATAAAAGTACTTTGTGATTTCAGTGAAGTACCCTCAATAGTTTTTGTTTCAATTAGCCCGTTTTCGCATAACCGACTTATACTGATTTTGAAGTGTCAATATTATCATATGTGTAAGGCCCGATATGCGGTACTGTTCCAGATCTAGATGTTTCCATCTAGATCCGGGGACGAAGCACATATCGGTCCCACCGCGACATATGACAGTGCCATATGCCTCGGATTTCAACATGATATCACAACATTATAGCTACAAGGATACAACATCTCATACAATCAGCATACAACTGCAAGAATACAATGCATCAGCGGAAGATATATGTCTGAGTACAGACTACAATCAAATGCCTAGTGGCAAAGAGAAAAACATCGATCCCATTAACCAACACAGGTCCAGGCTCTCCGCCGGGACCCGCCTAACTAGTCGTCGTCGAGCCTCCAAGTGAAACATCGATCCCCATACCTGTCGACGATCAAGAACCCTGAAAAGATATTGGGGGTAGTAACATGAGTACAGAAGGAATCAACATCCAACTGTAGTGGTCAACTGACCAAGCAAGGACTTCATCACTCATCATTCTAGGATAACTAGTAGTTTACGGTAAGGATGGGGAAAGTTGTGAGGTTGCTGCCGCACTAGCATATATGATGTGGAAAATGAACTAAAGAGTAAGATGAGAAGCCAAGCATTCGATGAGGAATCGCCTCCAAAAAGTCTGCTATCCACCTACTTACGCAATCATAACACCTACCCAATCCTTGTCTCTTCGCGTGCCGATGAAAAAGAAGCTGTCAAGGCACACACACGTTGATCAAGTTATATTAAGATTATCTCAGTTGCTGTTGTCTATGAAAAAGAAGTAGGTCTCAAGTCGTCCATAACCGTGGAAACGGCTTCTCGAAAATATTAAACCCTGCAAGGGTGTACCAACTTCCCATTATAAGCTACACATGTACGCCGGTATCTCAGTTGGGCCCGTTAAAGACACTCATTGAAGAGTTGTTCCGAGAGATCAGGACGTCATAATCCCTCTAACTAACAACGAACAAATCCGGGTGTGCCCCGAGGAGTCGACATCCAATCCAAAAGATGGTTGCGCTCTCGGATCAGCCTCTTCCGTCTCAACAGGGTTTTGGTTACCGGGGCACCTCACATGGGGTCGGGCCCTCGCCGGCCAAGCTTAGACCAATAGGAAAAACCATGTTCCCCACTAGCCCGGTTTGTTCTAAATCTTCTAGCTGCGGACCAGTCACACACACGGGTTGGAAAATGGTAAATCAGCTTGGGCCACCACTAGAAATGTGTGAAGCTGGTTAGGTAAGAAGAGGGGACCCCATAGAATCCAACACGTGGTTAGGCACGCTCGTCAAGCGACAAACTACCCAGAACTCGGGTCCTAGGTGACTCGAATGGAACAAAGCATCGGGGCGGGATAGCCTAGACATACCATCCTTCGTCGAATATAGTCAACGTTATAATAATCATATCATCCACAACAAATATAATAGTGTGATAGCCCAAGCCAAGGAGTAACATGGTAACATTCGGAGAATCCTAAGCATGCATACTAAGCAGGGGCTGAGCAACGAGCAATAGTAACATAGCAGTACATGGTTTGCTGGGAGGGGGACATGGCTTTATTGGTTTAAGAGAGGATGTAAACATGTGGTAGGATCAAACATCGAACCTATCCAATACTAGCATGCAAACCGCTGGTTATAATAGAATGGATCATAAGTAGTGTATAGTCCTTGCCTGTTGATAAGTCTATTTCCGAAGGTGTAGTAGATCGCAAACTCGCATCATCTCCGAAAGTATCCGCGGGTACACACAATAAGTAAACACTGGAAAGCAATCAACGGAGATACCACTATCACTACGGAGCAATCATGAGCAAGCAATAAATAAGCAAGCAAGATCAAGTATGATGCACGTAATTTTAATATCATGGCATGGACATAAGAATAGACAAGGTTAATGAAGATTGGATAGCAAGGGTGTAATGCTCCCGACAACCTTCTTATGCATTATGTAGGAGAATTACGGATCCGAAGGATCCTTATGTTATAATTATAATGATGCATAATCATGACAAGAGCAAGGAATGTAGAACATGGCATGAACAAGAATTGCCCACTAACGAATATAGACCTCGAGATGGGGTTCCTTAAATTAAATATATGCGAATTACATGGCATGGTATGATGCAACTAATGCAATATATAGGAAGCAATGGAATAAAGCGCAAGACTACGCTACCGTTAATCTACGGTCATCGGATCGCAACAACAAGGGAAAGGAATGGAAGGATTGCACCGTGTGCATCGTCATGAGAGGTTACATGCAAATTTTGAAAGGATGCATGCCCATTTGAAAAAATGAACAGCACCATCACCCTCCTAAAATTTTTCTAGCCCAAAAACATATATGATATGTGAAATTTGGAGCATGGATGCACATGTTACTAACAATGCAAAAAGAGGGCCGATTGAATAAAACAGGGAAAATAAAATGGAGGAAAACCTCTACTGGGCTGGCTCTCGTCTGAAGTGGCCGAAAATCCTCGCGGGGTAGTCTATCTAACGCCCACGGGCAAGAGGAGCAGCTAAGCCGAGCACACTACATGCAGCAGCAAAAAGAGATAAAAAATGAGGTTTGATTCGTTCCCAATGGGGATTGAACCAGGGACCTCCTCGATGCAACCAGGTCGCCCACACCACTCGACAACTGCTCGATTAACAATAGAAGCAGAGACTCAAGTGACATGACCTAACTACATGGCGTTAACTGAATCTGAAATGAGACAACACTGACGAAACTGAAGCTCGCCGTGCAAAAACAAAACAAACAGGCACGTTGCGCACCAGGGGATTTGATCCCATGACCTCCTGTAACAATACAACGTCGCTCAACTAGCTACGCTAGAAATCAAACCTTTACACAGAGCAAGACCGACGCAACAAGTAGCATGTACAACGCGTTAAATGAAACTGAAAATAAATCTACTGAAACTGACGAACGCGATGTTCAGAGAAGGGCGTCCTGCTCGGCAACTGACGAACGCGACGTTCAGAGAAGGGATTCCTTCTGGGCAAGGCTAGTGTTGGGCGCGCACGGGACGCGGCCTGGCATGCTGCTGCTTGCGCTGGGCGCACACTAGGAAGGCCGAGCTCGCTCACGGACACACACAGGGAGCACTTCATCGCCACGGGACTGAAGAAGCTAACAGCGCCAGGCGCACAAGAACATAAACTAGGAGGACCTACGGTTGCCTACGGCTACACGGGTGTCTACAACGACGAGATGAAGACTAGGTGGGGCAGCTCACAGAGGGGGGCTTGGCATCGATGAACGGCTCGAGGAAGGAGGGCGTCGTCACGGAGGAGGAAGCAGAGGAGGCTGACGGGGCTGTGGAGGATGAAGACTACGCCGAGGGGAATTCGAGCTCGTCGGCTCAAATTCCAGTCGGTCTGGGACGCACACGAGACGGGGAGGACGTCCACATCGTTGGTCATCGGCGATCGGCGTTGGGGCTCACGAATTCTCAGGCCATGGACCTCCTGTCCATGGCGAGTCGTAGGGAGGAAAAACGAGGGGGAGAGATGAAGAAGGTAAACAGAGGGGAAAGGAAGATTGCGGTGCTGGGAGGGTTAGAAGGAAACTAGGATTCTGGAGGGGGGAGGGAAGGCTAAAAGGGGAGGCGCTGGGAGGCTGCAGGAGGGCTCCACGCTGAGCTCTCTCTGCTTTTTCCTGCCGAGAGGGAAAGGTGATGGAGAAGGAGAAGGGAGAGGGAATGATAGGTGGGGCTTGGGGAATTAGGGGTAGGCTTAGGAGAAAGGGTCCAAGAGGTAGAGGAAATTCCCTGCGTTTTATTCATTAAAAATGAGAGTAGAGAAAAGGAAACAAAAGAAATAGATACGCAGAAGATAAAATCATATAAAAAATATGATTACACATCCTCAATAATTATAGGATTTTTATAAAATGAATTGGGTCAAAAATGTTTAAGTAGTTCAAACGGTATTTAAAATAATTCAAATATCATTTGAACTACAACCCCATTTCCTAGACATGATAAAATCATGAGATGTTGAAGCGAGTTTCATCATGGAAAAACATGGTCAAGTGTCCAAGGGTTCGCTCCGGGGGTCAAAGATGATGCTTGGAGAAAAAGACAAACTCCAGGAAAGGAGCGAAGAAAGAATTCCAAATAATCCTCTTACAGAATATGAAAAATGCTTTGGCATAAGCATTTTTCTGTCACATGGATTATGGCAAAGAATTATTGCGAAATTTTCATCCCCAAAGGGAAAAATAAAAATATAATTTTTTCTAGATTTTGTCAGTTTTGGGCTGTTACAACTCGCCACCACCAAGAGAGGATCTCGTCCCGAGATTGGAAAGTAACCCGGGGGAAGGACCGAGATGTTGCAAGGAGGAAGATCGATCAAACAAATGAAACTTCCCGACACCACCAACATAAGCTACATTCATCGTGACAACGATGTTTGCTCCATCAGGATCCAACCTTCTTGGAGATACTGATATCGGAGAAGAAACTTCCGAAGGCCCGGGAAACTGATCGAGAGAAAGCTCGGATAAAACGAGGGGATATCGCAACAAAACTGAATCCACTCGGGAAAAGAAACTCAAAGTTTCCGGAAAATTTTACCTAGGTGCTACTGGAAGCCACAAAAATGAGAATCCGAATCGAAACAACACCATACTAGCATTTCTACAATAACATCACTCAGGAAGGTGCGAAAACTTAGACAACGAGACGGGACAGAGGAGGATCCACACACAGTGCCGACTCAAGCGAACAAATGGGGACAGTCGAAGCGGGAGGTTCAGAATCCATTAGTTGGATAATAACCAGGCAACCCGGTTCATTGTTTCACGCGGGCCGCGCATTTGTCGATGTAGAGAGACAAGCCCACGAGCCATGCTCAGCCAGTTCGAAGTACGCCGACCAACCCGCTGCTGATAAAGTATTGGTCCGACTTAAATCTCCTAAACGAGAACCTAGATTTTGTTATGAAGAGGATAAGTTGAAGGAGAAAACATTACGTCGCACTTCCTTACCAGAGGGAGGGGATAAGGAGTAAAAAGAATCCTACTCTCCGATAACTAACTTAGTAACAACAAAATAATTTTTGTCTAGACTCAACTTCGACCAGTAAAGGGATCCTACGGTCGGTAAGGCTCTGATACCAAGTTGTAAGGCCCGACATGCGGTACTGTTCCAGATCTAGATGTTTCCATCCAGATCCGGAGATGAAGCACATATCGGTCTCACCGCGACATATGACATAGCCAAATGCCCCGGATTTCCAACATGATATCACAACATTACAGATACAAGGATACAACATCTCATACAGTCGGCATACAATTTCCTTAAATACATTACATCAGCGGAAGATAGATGTCTCAGTACAGACTACAATCAAATGCCTAGTGGCAAAGAGAAAATCATCGATCCTCATAACCACACGGGTCCAGGCCCTCCGTCGGGATCCGCCTAACTAGTCGTCGTCGAGTCTCCACGTGAAACGTCGATCACCATACCTGTTGTCGACCAAGAACCCTGAAAAGAGTTTGAGGGTAGTATCATGAGTTCAGAAGTACTCAGCATCCAACTGTAGTGGTCAACTGACCCAACAAGGACTTCATCACTCGTCATTCTAGGATAACTAGTAGTTTACGATAAGGATGGGGTAAGTGGTGAGGTTGGTACCGCACAAGCATACATGATGTGTCTAATGAACTAAAGAGTAAGATGAGAAGCCAAGCATTCCATGAGGAATCGCCTCCAACAAGTCTTCTATCCACCTACTTACGCAATCATAACACCTATCCAATCCTTGTCCTCCTTTTCGTGTCCCGGCGAAGAAGAAGAACTCAAGGCACACACACGTTGATCAAGTTATATTGAGATTATCTCAGTTGTTCTTGTCTATGAACAAGGAGTAGGTATCAAGTCGTCCATAACCGTGGACATGGCTTCTTAAAAAGATTTAACGCTGCAGGAGTGTACCAACTGCCCATTATAAGCTCAGCATGTACGTCGGCTCTCTCAATCGGGCCCGTTAAATACACTCATTGAATAGTTGTTCAGAGAGATATGGACTTTATAATCCCACTAACTAACAATGAAAAATCCGGGTGGCCCCCAGGGAGTCGACATCCAATCCAAAAGCTGGCCGCGCTCTCGGATCGGCCTCTTCCATCTCAACAGGTTTTGGGTTACCGGGGCACCTCGCATGGGGCCGGGCCTTCGCCGGTCAAGCTTAGACCAATAGGAAAAACCATGTTCCCCACTAGCCCGGTTTGTTTTAAATCTGCTGGCCGTGGACCAGTCACACACACGTGTTGGCAAATGGTAAATCAGCTTGGGCCACCACTAGAAATGTTTGAAGCTAGGTAGGTGTGACATCCTGGCTTAGTAGGAATAAAGACTACTCATATCAACAAGGTGCACCTTCTTTTTCGGGAGCCCAGATGCAAAGAACTCCAAAGTTAAGCGTGCTTGGCTTGGAGCAATTTGAGGATGGGTGACCGACCGGGAAGTTTCCCCCGGGTGCGCACGAGTGAGGACAAAGTGCGTAGGAAAGACTAGTGTTGGTCTGTGGGGACAGTCTAGATCCCGCCAGGCATACGCCGGGAACCGGTGGGTGTGGCCGGGGCGTTACAAATGGTATCAGAGCCGACCCTTGCGGTTATACGGGCGTGTGTGGGTCAGTGCGCGAACATGTGGGATATGTGTCGGCACTGGACGCACAGACGTGTGCCAAGAGGGAACGTTCCTATGGGCCGATGAGGACATCGGTTCCTTTGAGTGGGGGTGTATGTGACATCCTGGCTTAGTAGGAATGAAAGACTACTCATATCAACAAGGTGCACCTTCTTTTTCGGGAGCCCAGATGCAAAGAACTCCAAAGTTAAGCGTGCTTGGCTTGGAGAAATTTGAGGATGGGTGACTGACCGGGAAGTTTCCCCCGGGTGCGCACGAGTGAGGACAAAGTGCGTAGGAAAGACTAGTGTTGGCCTGTGGGGACAGTCCAGATCCCGCCAGGCGTACGCCGGGAACTGGTGGGTGTGGCCGGGGCGTTACAGTAGGTAAGAAGAGGGGACCCCATAGAATCCAACACGTGCTTAGGCATGCTCGTCAAGAGACACAATACCCAGAACTCGGGTCCTAGGTGACTCGAATGGAACAAAACATCGTGGCGGGATAGCCTAGACCTTCCATCCTTCGTCGAATATAGACAACATTATAATAATCATATTATCCACAACAAATATAATAGTGTGATAGCCCAATCCAAGGAGTAACAGGGTAACATTCGTAGAATCCTAATCATGCATACTAAGCAGGGGCTGAGCAACGAGAAATAGTAACATAGCAGTACATGGTTTGCTAGGAGGGGACATGGCTGTATCGGTTTGAAAGAGGCTGTAAGCATGTGGTAGGATCAAACATTGAACCTATCCTATACTAGCATGCAAACCGCTGGTTATAATAGAATGGATCATAAGTAATGTATAGTCCTTGCCTGTTGATAAGTCGTGTTCCGAAGGTGTAGTCGATCGCAAACTCGCATCATCTCCGAAAGTATCCACGGGAGCAGACAACAAGTAAACATTGGAAAGCAATCAACGGAGATACCACTATCACCACGGAGCAATCACGAGCATGCAATAAATAAGCAAGCAAGATCAAGTATGATGCATGTCAATTTAATAACATTGCATGAACATACGGATAAACAAGGTTAACAAAGCTCGGGTTGTAAGGGTGCAATGCTCCAAACAACCTTTTTCTGCATTATGTAGGCGAATTACGGATCCGAAGGATCCTTATGTTATAATTATTACGATGCACGATCATGGCAAGAGCAAGGAATGTAGAACCTGGCATGAAGAAGAATTGCCCACTCACGAAGATAGACCTCCAGATTGGGTTCCTTAAATTAAATATATGAAAATTACATTGCATGGTATGATGCAACTAGTGCAATATATAGCAAGCAATGGAATAAAGCGCAAGACTGCGCTACCGGCAATCTATGGTCATCGGATCGCAACAACAAGGGAATGGAATGGAAGGATTGCACCGTGTGCATCATCGTGAGAGGTTACGTGCAAAAATACACCATCACCAAATGATGCATTCCCATTTGTCAAAATGAACAATACCATCACCCTCCTCACATTTTTCTATCCCAAAAACATATATGATATGTCAAATTTGGATCAAGGATGCACATGTTACTAACAATGCAAAAAGAGGGAAGATTGAATAAAACAGGGAAAATAAAATGGAGGTAAACCTCTACTGGGCTGGCTCTCGGCAGAAGGGGCCCAAAACCATCGCGGGGTAGTCTATCTGACACCCATGGGGAAGAGGAGCAGCTGGGCCGAGAACACTACAAGCAGCAGCAAAAAGAGATAAAAAAATGGGGTTTAATTCATTCCCAATGGGGATCGAACCAGGTACATCCTGAATGCAACCAGGTCACCCACACCACTAGGCTACTGCTCGATTGACAACAAAAGAAGAAACTCAAGTGACATGACTTAACTACGCGGGGTTAACTGAATCTGAAACAAGAAAACACTGGCGAACCTGAAGCTCGCGGCGGTCCAAAAACAAAACAAAAGGGGTGCCTTGCGCACGAGGGGATTTGATCCCACGCCCTCCTGTAACAATACCACGTCGCTCAACCAGCTGTGGTACAAATCCAACCTTGACACAGAGCAAGACCGACGCAACAAGTAGCATGTACAACGCGTTAACTGAAACTGAAAATAAATATGATGAAACTGACAAACGCGACGTTTAGGGAAAGGATTTCTGCTCGACAACTGATGAATGCGATGTTCAGAGAAGGGAACCCTGCTCGACAAGGCTAGATTTGTGCGCGCATGGGACACAGCCTGGCATGCTGCTACTTGCGCTGGGCGCGCACTGGGAAGGTCGAGCTCGCTCACGCACACACAGGGGGAGCACATCGATCGCCACATGACTGACGAAGCTAACAGCGACGGGCGCACAAGAACAGAAACGACGAGGCCACGCTAGCCTACGGTTACACGGGCGTCTACAACGACGAGAGGAAGACTGGGGAGGGGCAGCTCGGAGAGGGGGGCTTGGCGTCGATTAA
The DNA here is from genome assembly GCA_950022295.1 of Bromus sterilis. NCBI lineage: Eukaryota > Viridiplantae > Streptophyta > Magnoliopsida > Poales > Poaceae > Bromus > Bromus sterilis. The sequence continues at coordinate 241,528,868 of OX465595.1, read as the reverse complement.
CGGCTCGGGGAAGGAGGGCGTCACCGCAGAGGAGGAAGTAGAGGAGGCTGGCAGGGCTCGGAGGATGACGACGACGCCGAGGAGAATTCGAGCTCGCCGGTTCAAATTGCTGTCGGTCGGGGACGCACACGAGACGGGTAGGACATCCACGTCGTTGGTCATCGCCGATCGGCAATGCGGCTCACGAATTCTCAGACCATGGACCTCCTGTCCATGGCGAGCTTCAGGGAGGAAAAACGAGGGGGGGAGATGATGAAGAGAAAGAGAGGGGAAAGGAAGATGGTGGCGTTGGGAGGGGGAGAAGGAAACTAGGGTTCTGGAGGGGGAAGAGGAGGATAAAAGGGGAGCCGTCGGGAGGCTGCAGGAGGGGTCCACGCCGAGCTCTCTCTCTATGCTTTTTCCTGTCGAGAGGGAAATGTGATGGAGAAGGAGAAGGGAGAGGGAATGACAGGTGGGGCATGGGGAATATGGGCTGGGCTTAAGAGGAGTTTGGGATGAAAAAAAGAGAAAGGGTCCAAGAGGTAGAGGAAATTCCCTGCATTTTGTTCATTTAGAAAATGAGAGTAGAGAAAAGGCAACAAAAGAAATAGATAAGAAGAAGATAAAATCATATAAAAATATGATTACACATCCTCAGTGATTATAGGATTTTTAGAAAATGAATTGGGTCAAAAAAATTTAAGTAATTCAAATGGTATTTAAAATAATTAAAATATCGTTTGAACTACAACCCCATTTCGTAGACATGATAAAATCATGAGATGTTGCATTGAGTTTCATCATGGAAAAACATGGTCAAGTGTCCAAGGGTTTGCTCTGGCGGTCAAAGATGATGCTTGGAGAAAAAGACAAAGGCTAGGAAAGGAGCGAAGAAAGCAGTCTGAATAATCCTCTTACATAACATGAAAAATGCATTGGCGTTTTTCTGTCACATGGATTATAGCAAAGAATTATTGCGCAAATTTTCTTCCCCAATGCGAAAAATAAAAATGCATTTTTTTCAAGATTTTGTCAGTTTTGGGCTGTTACAATATGTAGCCCCCATGAATCGGGATGACTTATCTGTATGTCGTGCCAAATTATGAGAAGATCAACATACAGGCCCATGAGTCGGTATGATCAATTTATGTCGAGTCATAGTGTAAGGCCCGATATGCGGTACTGTTCCAGATCTAGATGTTTCCATCCAGATCCGGGGACGAAGCACATATTGGTCCCACCGCGACATATGACATAGCCATATGCCCCGGATTTCCAACATGATATCACAACATTACAGATACAAGGATACAACATCTCATACAATCGGCATACAACTGCCTTAAATACATTACATCAGCGAAAGATACCTATCTGAGTACAAACTACAATCAAATGCCTAGTGAAAAAGAGAAAATCATCGATCCCCATAACCACACGGGTCCAGGCCCTCCGCCGGGATCCGCCTAACTAGTCGTCGTCGAGTCTCCACGTGAAACGTCGATCACCATACTCTGCATCATACTGTAGTGGTCATCTGACCCAGCAAGGACTTCATCACTCGTCATTCTAGGACAACTAGTAGTTTACGGTAAGGATGGGGTAAGTGGTGAGGTTGCTGCCGCACTAGCATTTATGAAGTGGCTAACGATCTAGAGAGTAAGTGTTACGCCCCGGTCACAGCCACCGGTTCCCGGCGTACGCCTGGCGGGATCTAGACTGTCCCCACAGACCAACACTAGTCTTTCCTGCGCACTTTGTCCTCACTCGTGCGCACCTGGGAGCTACTTCCCAGTTGATCACCCATCCTCAAATTGCTCCAAGCCAAGCACGCTTAATTTTGGAGTTCTTTGAAGATGTGCTTCCGGAAAAGAAGGTGCACCTTGTTGATATGAGTAGTCTATCATTCCTATTAAGCCAGGATGTCACATACACCCCCACTCAAAGGAACCGATGTCCTCATCGGCCCACAGGAACGTTCCCCCTTGGCACACGTCTGTGTGTCAAGTGCCGACACATGTCCCACATGTTTGAGCAACTGACCCACACACGCCCGTGTAACCGCGAGGGTCGGCTCTGATACCATTTGTTACGCCCCCGCCACAGCCACCGGTTCCCGGCGTACGCCTGGCGGGATCTAGACTGTCCCCACAGACCAACACTAGTCTTTCCTGCGCACTTTGTCCTCACTCGTGCGCACCTGGGAGCTACTTCCCAGTCGGTCACCCATCCTCAAATTGCTCCAAGCCAAGCACGCTTAACTTTGGAGTTCTTTGAAGATGTTCTTCCGGAAAAGAAGGTGCACCTTGTTGATATGAGTAGTCTATCATTCCTATTAAGCCAGGATGTCACAGTAAGATAAGAATCCAAGCATTCGATGAGGAATCGCCTCCAACAAGTCTTTCTATCAACTACTTACGCAAACATAACACCTATCCTATCCTTGTCCTCCTCTTCGGATCCCGACGAAGAAGAAGCAGTCAAGGCACACACACACGTTGATCAAGTTGTATTAATATTATCTCAGTTGTTGTTGTCTATGAACAAGGAGTAGGTCTCAAGTCGTCCATAACCGTGGACACGGCTTCTCGAAAAGATTTAATCCTGCAGGGGTGTGCCAACTGCCCATTACAAGGCTCCTCATGCACGCCCATCTCTCTCAGTTGCTACCCATTATAGGCAACCATTTTATGATTTAGTTCCGAGAGATCCGAAACGACAGGTCCCTCTAACTAACAACGAACAAATCCGGGTGGACCCCGGTGAGTCGACACCCAACTCAAAAGCCGGCCGAGCTCTCGAATCGGTCTCTACCGTCTGTCGTAGGTTTGGATAGCCGGTTAATCTCACATGGGAAACCGGGTCCTCAGCCGGAAAAAGTGGACCAACAAGGAAACCATGTCCCCGTTGGCCCAGGGTGTTTGAAAACTACTGGCGGCCGACCAGCGCACACACGGTTTCAAATGGGAAATCAGCTTGGGCCACCACTAGAAATGTTTGAAGCTAGGTAGGTAGGAAAAGGGGACCCCATAAAATGCCACACGCGGTTAGGCACGCTCCGTCTTAAAACCAATACCCGGAACTCGGGTCCTAGGTGGCTTGAATGGAACAAAGCGTCGGGGCGGGATAGCCTAGACCTTCCATCTTCGTCGAATATAGTCAACATTATAATAATAATCATCTCATCCAAAACAATATAATAATGTGATAGCCCAAACCAAGGAGTAACAGGGTAACATCGTAGGATCCTGAGCATGCATACTAAGCAGGGGCTGAGCAACGAGAAATAGTAACATAGCAGTACATGGTTTGCTAGGAGGGGACATGGCTGTATCGATTTGAAAGAGGCTGTAAGCATGTGGTAGGATCAAACATCGAATGTATAGTCCTTGCCTGTTGATAAGTCCGGTTCCTAAGGTGTAGTTGATCGCAAGCTCGCATCGTCTCCGAGAGGTACCCGCGAAAGCACACAAGACGGTAAACACTGGAAAGCAATCAACGAGCAAGCATCTATTACCACAAAGAAAACACGAGCAAGCATCAAAAAGAAAGAAACAAGAGACATCGCACCTACCGTCGAGAGCGGTTACTAGCAGGTTAAGTGGAGTACTCGTCATACACGACGATACCGCACATTTAGAAAGGTTCAAGTTGTTTAGCTACAGGTGATCAAGAAAGGTTGTTAACATGGCATCTCACTCAAACATGGCATAGCACACAAACATGTCAAGAGGTGAAGCATAAGATAAACTACCTATGCTAGTCAATTTAAGTGAGGCACAACCTAAACATGGCATACACTAAGTGCCGCACAACAATTAAAGGATTTGGTACTGTTCTGCCCTAAACCATATTTTAGGTTGGTTAACAGCAGAAAAAAGCATAAACACAATGTACACGAAAAACTAATCAAGTTACATGTAAAGAACACCCCAAACGGAGTTACAGTTAAAAAGTTACAAGCAAAACAAGTTTCAAACACAATCTTCCAACATCGGGAAGCACACTTTAGAGGAATGCATAAACAGGATAATGAATGCAAACATGCTAACAAATGATATGCAACTAAATTAGACATGGCAGTGAAGTCATGACAAAAGGAATCATGCAAAAAGGCATCATGAACAACTAATTATAGCTCATGAAAAATGCAATAAAACATTACTCGTCTAGGACTTAGTGAAAATCAGGAAAACAGGGCAGAAACTGTTATTTTTATGCTGTACAAACAAGAAAAAAACTATATGTAGATGTGCAGCAACATGACATAACAATACATGGGCATGAACTAGACATGATGATGATCAGGTACAAACAAGAATCAAGGTAATAGGCATAACAGATCAAAAGATATTAAGCATGCAACATGGCATCGGAACATTACAGACTTAGAGAAAAACAGAGGTGGCTGTCAAAAACAGTGGCATAGCAACTTTGGAGCTCAATAACTAGATGACCAGCAAGCATATCATGACAATATAATACATATAATGGAAGTAGACATGATTCTTAACAGTATGCAAAAAGAATAAATGCAATAGGCCTGATGGATGTGTCACAATCATCATGCAAACTTGCAATAAAATAACAGCAGTAGAACTTAACAGAAATTAGCAACAGTTAATAGCCTGATGCTCACTTCAACACAGATTAACATCATCAAGATGGCCTCAAATCAAAATGCTCACAAAACATGAACTGAAGTACACACAATTCTAAACAAATTTCCTTTTGGGCGCAACGCAATCTGAGCTACGGTTTGATCGAAAATTACAGCGCAAAAACGAAACAACACACAATTTACTCCAGACTTAGAAAAAAAACAGACTTAACAGAAAAATAAAAAGAAAACGTAAAAAGGAAAAAGGGTTTTGGGCCGGCTCACCTTAGTGGGCTTTGGCCCAACTGGCTGGAGGATCTGGGCTGTGGAGACGGCCGGCTGCTGGGCCGTGCGAGGGCAGGCCAGCCCACGTGCGGGCGTGAGCGAGGGGGTCATCCCAAGCGGAGGTCGCTCCCGATCCCGTGGTGGACCGGGTCGCCGGCGGCGGCGCCGAGGTGCTCCGGCGAGCGTGGGACGAGGAGGAGGTCCAGGAAGGCGGCGACGAAGCCCGGCAGGGAAGATCCGCCCGGATCTCACCGGATCCGGTGCGGCGGTGACGAACGGCGGCTGTGGAGCTCGGCTCGGTTCCGGCCTCACCATGGCCATGGTGCGGCGCGGCGGCGACCTGCAAGTGGCGCAGAGAGGTGAGAGGGAGAGGGGACTAGGGAGGAGAGGGAAAGAACAGCGCGGGAGGAGGAGAAGGAGGCCGGCGGCTGCGGCTTGCCGGCGTCGGCCGGGCGTGGTTCCACGGCGAGCTCCATGGCACGGGCGGCGGCTCGGTGTGGGATTCTAGGGTTGGCTGTGGAGGTGCCACGTGGCGCGATCTGGACCGCAGATCGCCAGATCTGACGGTCTGGATCGCCTAGAGGCTAGGATTTCGGAATTTGCAGCTATTTTTGGGCAGATCTGAGAATGAGTAGGGGGGTGGCTGCAAATTTTAGGCTAGGGAAACCTTAGAAAGGGGTGGTAGTGTGGTGGTGTTTATATAGCCCAGGTGGCTGGCAGTTTGCAAAAGCATCCCCGATTTTTCTTTCGCGCGTGCGGTGTTTACGTTTCTGACCGCCGATGGTCCGAAGGACCTCCGATTTGGGTAAAACTTCGAACTGCAAGATCAGCGCGTCGAGCCGGCGGCGTTCACCTCGCGTTGGAACCATTCCGAGAACACTTTCCTGCGCGCTATAAAAATAACCCGTTTAATTATTAAACGAGGTTTGTTCGTTTCGTTGACTGCGGCTGGTCTCGTGCGGTTTTCACGACGGTGATCGGGTGAACCCCGGTGTCGCAAAGGTCGATTGTCCGGGTGGCAAGGGTCGGTCTCCGTCCGGTACGAGATAAGAGGGGGAAAATAATCGTCGATCGATAAATCAAGGATGCAAACACCGCAAGCAAATCAGAAAATCAAACAATTCACACCGAAAACAAAATTTTTAATTTTTGTGAAATCTGGACTATTACAATACAACACCACCAACAAGGGATCTCGTCCCGAGATCGAGGACGATCCGGGGGAGAGGAGGGGAGAGAAAAGAGAGTCGACAAACTTCAACACCACCAACAAGGGACTCTGCTCCATGTCGACGTCGAACTTTTATCGAGAAACTTTCTGCAGAGAGACGGCATCATCGGAAAAACGAAACCGTCAGTGGCAAGAGGAAGAACGATCGCGAAAACCAGATCAAGGGATAGTGATTTTCGACGCAAGTCGTAAAAACACCGGGCAAAAGGAGGGAGGGAAAAGGACGACCCAGATGATATCCGAAACCGGAGAAGCAAAAGGTACTATAGGAATCGAGACAATACACTGCAAGCAAGGCATTGTAACGATTCCGATACTCCACACACTCGAGATCCTAGAGGTTTGAAGGGGATAAGATGATAATTTAAAACACTTACGACACTTGTCCTGACCAGAGTAAGGGTAAGGAGTAAAAAGATTCCTACTCTCCGATAACTAACTTAGTAACTACAAAATAGTTTTTGTCTAGACTCGACTTCGGCCAGAAAAGGGATCCTACGGTTGGTAAGGCTCTGATACCAAGTTGTAAGGCCCGATATGCGGTACTGTTCCAAATCTAGATGTTTCCATCCAGATCCGGGGATAAAGCACATATCGGTCCGACCGTGACATATGACATAGCCATATGCCCCGGATTTCAAACATGATATCACAACATTACAGATACAAGGATACAACATCTCATACAATCGGCATACAACTTCCTTAAATACATTACATCAGCGGAAGATACATGTCTGAGTACAGACTACAATCAAATGCCTTGTGGCAAAGAGAAAATCATCGATCCCCATAACCACACGGGTCTAGGCCCTCCGCCGGGATCCGCTTAACTAGTCGTCGTCGAGTCTCCACGTGAAACGTCGATCACCATACCTGTTGTCGATCAAGAACCCTGAAAAGAGTTTGGGGGTAATATCATGAGTATAGAGGTACTCAACATCCAACTGTAGTGGTCATCTGACCCAGCAAGGACTTCATCACTCGTCATTCTAGGACAACTAGTAGTTTATGGTAAGGATGGGGTAAGTGGTGAGGTTGCTGCCGCACTAGCATTTATGAAGTGGCTAACGATCTAGAGAGTAAGATAAGAAGCCAAACATTCGATGAGCAATCGCCTCCAACAAGTCTTGCAATCAACTACTTACGCAAACATAACACCTATCCTATCCTTGTCCTCCTCTTCGGATCCCGACGAAGAAGAAGCAGTCAAGGCACACACACACGTTGATCAAGTTGTATTAATATTATCTCAGTTGTTGTTGTCTATGAACAAGGAGTAGGTCTCAAGTCGTCCATAACCTTGGACACGGCTTCTCGAAAAGATTTAACCCTGCAGGGGTGTACCAACTGCCCATTACAAGGCTCCGCACACATGCCCATCTCTCTCAGTTGCTACCCATTATAGGAAAGCATTTTATGATTTTGTTCCGAGAGATCCGAAATGACAGGTCCCTCTAACTAACAACGAACAAATCCGGGTGGCCCCCGGTGAGTCGACACCCAACTAAAAAGCCGGCCGCGCTCTCGAATCGGTCTCTGCCGTCTTTCGTAGGTTCGGATAGCCGGTTAACCTCACATGGGAAACCGGGTCCTCAGCCGGGCAAAGTGGACTAACAAGGAAACCATGTCCTTGTTGGCCCAGGGTGTTTGAAAACTACTGGCGGCCGACCAGCACACACACGGTTTCAAATGGTAAATAAGCTTGGGCCACCACTAGAAATGTTTGAATCTAGGTAGGTAAGAAAAGGGGACCCCATAAAATCCCACACGCGGTTAGGCACGCTCAGTCTTAAAACCAATACCCGGAACTCGGGTCCTAGGTCACTCGAATGGAAAAAGCGTCGGGGCGGGATAGCCTAGACCTTCCATCCTTCGTTGAATATAGTCAACATTGTAATAATCATCATATCATCCAAAACAATATAATAATATGATAGCCCAAACCAAGGAGTAATAGGGTAATATCGTAGCATCCTGAGCATGCATACTAAGCAGGGGCTGAGCAACGAGCAATAGTAACATAGCAGTACATGGTTTGCTGGGAAGGGACATGGCTGTATCGGTTTGAAAGAGGCTATAAGAATGTGTTAGGATCAAACATCGAACCTAACCTAGACTAGAATGCAAACCGCTGGTTGACATAGAATGGATCCTAAGTAATGCATAGTCCTTCCCTGTTGATAAGTCCGGTTCCGAAGGTGTAGTTGATCGCAAGCTCGCATCGTCTATGAGAGGTACCCACGAAAGCACACAAAACGGTAAACACTGGAAAGCAATCAAAGAGCAAGCATCTATTACCACGAAGAAAACACAAGCAAGCATCAACAAGAAAGCAACAAGAGACATCGCACCTACCGTCGAGAGCGGTTACTAACAGGTTTAGTGGAGTACTCGTCACACATGACGATACCGCACATTTAGAAAGGTTCAAGTTGTTTAGCTACAGGTGATCAAAAAAGGTTGTTAACATGGCATCTCACTCAAGCATGGCATAGCACACAAACATGTCAACAGGTGAAGCATAAGATAAACTACCTATACAAGTCAATTTAAGTGAGGCACAACCTAAACATGGCATACACTAAGTGTCGCACAATAATTAAAGGATTTGGTACTGTTCTGCCCTAAACCATATTTTAGGTTGGTTAACAGCATCAAACAAAAGCATAAACACAAACTACACGAAAAACTCATCAAGTTACATGTAAAGAACACCCCAAACGTAGTTACGGTTAAAAAGTTACAAGGAAAACAAGTTTGGAACACAATCTGCCAACATCGGGAAGCACACTTTAGAGCAATGCATAAACGGGATAATGAATGAAAACATGCTCACAAATGATATGCAACTAAAGTAGACATGACAGGGAAGACATGGCAAAAAGAATCATGCAAAAAGGCATCATGAACAACTAATTATAGCTCATGCAAAATGCAATAAAACATTACTCGTCTAGGACTTTTACTTTTATGTTGTACAAACAAGAGCAAAACTATATGCAGATGTGCAGCAACATGACATAGCAATACATGGGCATGAACTAGACATGATGATGATCAGGTACAAACAAGAATCAAGGTAATAAGCATAACAGATCAAAAGATATTAAGCATGCAACATGGCATCGAAACGTTACAGACATAGAGAAAAACAGAGGTGTCTATCAAAAAAAGTGGCATAGCAACTTTGAGCTCAATAACTAGATGACCAGCAAGCATATCATGACAATGAAACACATATAATGTAAGTAGACATGATGCTTAACAGTATGCAAAAAGAATCAATGCAATAGGCCTCATGGATGTGTCACAATCATCATGCAAACTTGCAATAAAATAACAGCAGCAACACTTAACAGAAATTAGCAACAGTTAACAGTCTGATGCCCACTTCAACACAGATTAACATCATCAACATGGCCTCAAATCAAAATGCTCACAAAAGATGAACTTAAGTACACACAATTCTAAACAAATTTCCTTTTGGACGCAATGCGATCCGAGCTACGGTTTGATCGCAAATTACAGCGCAAAAACGAAACAGCATACAATTTATTCCAGACTTAGAAAAAAAACACAGACTTAACAGAAAAATAAAAAGAAAACGTAAAAAGGAAAAAATATGTTTTTGGGCCGGCTCACCCTAGTGGGCTACGGCCCAGCTGGCTGGCGGATTTGGGATGTGGAGGCGGCAGGCTGCTGGGCCGTGCGAGGGCAGACCGGCCCACATGCGGGCGTGAGCGAGGGGGGTCATCCCGAGCGGAGGTCGCTCCCGATCCCGTGGTGGACCGGGTCACCGGCGGCTGCGGCGTGGTGCTCCGGCGAGCGTGGGACGAGGAGGAGGTCCCGGAAGGCGGGGATGGAGCGCGGCAGGGCAGATCCGCCCGGATCTCGCCGGATCCGGTGCGGCGGCGACGAACGGCGGCGGTGGTGCTCGGCTCGGTTCCGGCCTCGCCATGGCCACGGTGCGGCGCGGCGGCGACCTGCAAGTGGCGCAGAGAGGTGAGAGGGAGAGGAGACCAGGGAGGAGACGGAAAGAACAGCGTGGCTTGCCGGCGTCGGCCGGGCGTGGTTCCACGGAGAGCTCCATGGCACGGGCGGCGACTCAGTGTGGGTTGCTAGGGTTGGATGTGGAGGTGCCGCGTGGCGCGATCTGGACGGTCTGGATCGCCTGGAGGCTAGGATTTCGGAATTTGCACCTATTTTTAGGCAGATCTGAGAATGAGTAGGGGGTGGTCTTTATATAGCCTAGGTGACTGGCAGTTTGCAAAAACATCCCCGGTTTTTCTCTCGCGCGTGCGGTGTTTACGTTTCTGATTGCCGAGGGTCCGCAGGACCTCCGATTTTGGTAAAACTTTGAACAGCGCGATCAGCGCGTCGAGCCGGCGGCGTTCACCTCGCGCTGGAACTGTTCCGAGAACACTTTCTGGCGCGCTATAAAAATAATGTTTTTTCATTCCGTTGGCTGCGGCTGGTCTCATGTGGTTTTCGTGACGGTGATCGGGTGAACCCCGGTGTCGCAAAGGTCGAGTGTCCGGGTGGCAAGGGTCGGTCTCCGTCCGGTACGAGATAAGAGGGGGGGAAATAATCGCCAATCGATAAATCGGGGATGCAAACACCGCAAACAAATCATACAATCAAACAATTCACACCGAAAACAAAATTTTTAATTTTTGTGAAATCTGGGCTGTTACACATAGTAGTATAAACATGTATTTAAAAAATCGAGGTTTAGCACCCATGTATTGGTATGAACAATATATGTACATGCCGAATCATAGTAGAATCGACCTGTAGCCACTAAGTATCGACTTTTAATTCTTCATATGATATTTAATAAAGTCGATTTTTGATGGAGGGAAACATTAATACGCTTGCATATGCTAAAAAAGAAAGAAGTTTGCTTATGAAATGAAAAAAATATAAACAACTCATATATCGGCCGTACGCATGACTGTCTTAGCATCCCTAAAAATACGAGGTCAACACAATACCGACTCCTCGAATAGGAGGATTCTTCTCGTCTCGTAGAAAAGAAATGTTGGTCACTTAATTGCGCTTGATTCGAAACTTATCTGTAAGCAAGCATCTCATGACTTAATGTAGTGCTCTCCATTGATAGAGTAAAACTAATCAAACCCCTTATAGGGTTTGCTAATGTGTACTCTATAATGGGTCACGTAGGTCATATAAGTACATGCCAGGTTTCAGGGAAGAGATGATCAGTTCTTCCAGGTTCCAATGAATTTAAATGCAAGAATGAAATGCAATGAATTATGAAAGAAATTAGCAGGAAAATAAATCAACTTTCGGAAAATAAGGAAAAAACACAAGCCAAAAAAAGAAAAAAATGAGTCGGCTTTATTGCTGATATTTATAATGGCTTACAAGAACATTCCTGACTACTTAAGTATAATAGGGACGGAGCTGGGCTATATTCCACGTCCAGGGAGTCTCTTCTTCGGACTTGCGCGTGGAAGTTGGCTCACGTATATCAACTAAGTACTAGGATCCATTGTACAAATTCTTGCTTACCACGAATTGTCCTTCCCAAGGCGGGGATAACTTATGCATCCTTTTCCTTTTTTGTATCAGGCGGAGCACTAAGTCCCCCTCTTGAAAGGTCCGACTCTTGATGCCTCGAATATGGTATCGCCGCACGTCTTGTTGGTAGATAGCCAACCTAGCTTCCGCTAAATCTCTTTCTTCATCGAGGACGTCCAAGGAGTCCTGTCTTGCTTGTTCATTTTTGGCTTCCACATATGCAGTGACTCGAGGTGAGTCGTGATGGATGTCTCTTGGGAGGACGGCTTCTGCTAAATCAACAAGGAAAAAAAGGTGTAAGACCAGTCGACCTGTTGGGTGTAGTCCTAGTACTACAAAGTACAGAGCGTAACTCCTCAACACAGTAACTCAACGTTCCTATTAATGGAACACGAAGTCGGGGTTTGATACCCCGCAATAGTTCCTGATTAGCTCTCTCAGCTTGTTCATTGTACACGGGTGCGCTAAAGACGCAAGATCAGCCGTATATGTTCACTTCCGCAAAAATGTTCCATCTCACCCTCTGACAAATTTCTTCCATTGTCATTGATAATACCGTGAGGGTAACCAAATCATAAGATGATTTTCTTCAGAAATTTGACTGATGTTGCTGCATCACATTTGCTGACCGGCTCTGCTTCGACCCACCTGGTGAATTTGTGTACCGCAACAAAGAGGTGAGTATTTCCGCATTTGGATCGCCCAAAAGGCCCTACCATATCAAGCTCCCAGACTGCAAAAGGCCAAGTGATTGGAATCATCTTGAGTTCTTGAGCCGACACGTGATCTTCCTTGGCATACCGCTGGCAACCATCACATTTCTTAACTCTATCCTCCGCATCTGCATGAGCCGTGGGCCAGTAGAATCCATGGCGATAAGCTTTGGCTACTAGTGATCGGGAGCCGGCATGATGACAACAGTCTCCAGAATGTATTTCGTTTAATATTTCTCGTCCTTCTTCTGGCGAAACACATCTGTGGAAGGCTTGGGTAGGACTGAGCCGGTGTATTTCCCCATTGATAATCACAAAAGATTTGCTTCGTCTGATGATTTGTCTGGCCAATAAATCATCAGTGGACAGGATGCCCCGAGTCTTCTAGTCCAAATACGGCAGAACCGTTGAGGGAGTGGCATGTATTGCGGCTACTAGAGCTGACTCTGGGTCCGGTATTGCAATATCCTGTTCTGTGGGTAACCGCACAGATGGATGTGATAGGATGTCAAGGAAAACATTTGGTGGGACCGGCTTCCGCTGAGAACCAAGTCTGGACAATGCGTCGGCTTCCTCATTTTTCCTACGATCCAGATGATCCACTTGGTAGCCGGTGAAGAATCCAGCTTCCCTTGAGACTTCTCGCTTGTAAGCTGCCATAAGGGGGTCCTTGGAATCCCATGTCCCTGAAACTTGTTGGGAAATAAGGTCAGAGTCTCCAAACCATTGTATCCGGCTTATGTTCATCTCACGTTCCAATCGGAGGCCATGGAGTAGGGCTTCGTATTCAGACACATTATTGGTGCACGTGAATTGCAACTATAAGACATAACCAAAAATTTCCCCCCTTGGCGAAGTGAGATCGACTCCGGCTCCTGACCTCTGAAGCTGTCGACTTCCATCAAAGTGAATTGTCCAGTACTTGGTGGTCGGCTGTTCAGGAAGTGCCTGTAGTTCTGTCCAGTCATTGATAAAGTCGACAAGTGCCTAGGACTTGATAGCTGTTCGCGGTTCGTACTTGACGTGATAGGCTCCTAGTTTGATGGCCCACATGGCAATTTGCCCAGTAGCCTCTCGATTCTGGATAATGCCAGAGAGAGCTGCTGAGTTGACTACTGTGATCGGATTCTCCTGAAAATGGTGCTTCAGCTTCCGACTTTCCATAAAAACTCCGAGGACTAGCTTTTGCCATTGATGATATCTTTGCTTAGATGATGTCAAGACCTCACTAACATTGTAGAAATATCTCGAGAGGGGATGCTCCTTGCCCTCTTCTTTACGTTCAAGCACACCCGCAACACTGACCGCTCGGTTGTTGGCTGATATGTAAAGGAGCATAGGTTCCTTGGGTTTGGGAGCTGCCAAGATAGGTGCTTGGGACAATTTCTTCCATAGTGATTCAAGCGCCTCATCTGCCTCTGCATCCCAGACGAATTTCTCAGTCTTTCGCATAAGCCAATATAATGGGATGGCTTTTTCTCCAAGCCGGCTTATGACCCGGCTCATGGAGGCCACACAACCTATGATTCACTGAACCCCTTTGACAAAAGACCACTTCTGAAGTGCCATGATAGCGCTGATTTTTTCTGGGTTTGCCTCAATCCCTCTTTCAGATACTATGTATCCGAGAAGTTTCCCAGATGGGACTCCAAAAGTGCACTTGACCGGGTTTAGCTTCATCTGATAAGTACGTAGATTCTTAAAATTTTCCGGTAAGTCTTCGATCAATGAGTCGACTAACTGGGATTTTATCACTATATCATCCACATAAGCGTGCACGTTGCGTCCAATTTGCTCCTTGAGGCAGTTATGCATCGTCTGTTGATAGGTGGCTCCTGCATTCTTCAAACCAAAAGGCATTAAAGTGTAGAAGAAATCTCCAAAGGGGGTGATGAAGGATGTCTTCTCCTGGTCCTCAATGGCCATCTTAATTTGATGATACGCAGAGTAGTCATCGAGGAAACATAGGAGCTCCCATCCTACGGTTGAATCTATAATCTGATTAATATGGTGCAGAGCAAAAGGATCCTTCGGGCAGGCTTTGTTTAGGTCTGTGTAATCGATACACATATGCCCAGTCCCATTCTTTTTCAAAACGAGGACCGGGTTTGCCACCCACTCCGGAGGAAAAACTTTCGTGATGAACTCGGCAGCTAGGAGCCGGGCTATCTCTTCTCCAATAGGATCTCTTCTCTCGTCGTTAAATCGACGGAGGAACTGTTTTACCGGCTTTAGATTGGGATCTGTTTTAAGGTGGTGCTCATCGAGATCCCTCTGGACGCCTGGCATGTCAAAAGGTTTCCATGCAAAGATGTCCCGATTCTCACGGAGGAACTCGATGAGCGCGCTTTCCTATTTATCTGAGATATCTATCCCAATGATGAACTGTTGTGAGGTGTTAGCAGGGACAAAGTCGACTTTCTTGGTATCTTGAACCGGCTGAAACTTTGTGTTGGTATCCAGAGTTGGATTTTTCAAGATCGTAGGATCCTCTGGGTTTACCTTGTCCTTATAAGCCGTCAAGTCCTCCTTAGCACAGGCCGACTCAGCATATTTTATGTTCTGTTCCTCACATTCCGTGGCCCATGACTGACTTCCTTCTACCGTGATTGGTCCGTTGGGACCCGGCATCTTGAGCTTCAGATAAACATAGCTGGGATGAGCCACAAAGCGGGCGTAAGCCGGCCTTCCCAAGATGGCATTATATAGACTCTCAAGTTTGACGACTTCAAAGGGTATGATTTCTGAACGAAAGTTCTTAAAATTCGCAAAGGCCGTCTCGAGGTATATCTTGCCTATGGGTCGCACTGACTTGCCGGGAACGATTCCATGAAAAATTGTGTTGGAGGGTTGTAGGTGTTTGTGGGTTAAACCCATCCTGCGGAAAGTCTCATAATAAAGGATGTTGATGCTACTCCCTCCATCCATGATTACCTTATGCAAGGTATATCCTCCAACTTGCGGTACTACTACTAAGGCTAAGGCCGCCGGGTTGTTCACCACTAGGGGGTGATCCTCCCTTGTCCAGGTTATTGGCTGCTCAGACCAGTTGAGCCATTTGGGTATCGCCGACTCCTTCGCTACAGACAAGGCTGCACCGTTGTTGGAGTTTTTTATCCCTTCGACAACTGCTGGTGGTGAAGACGTGATATGCTTCATGGTCATCAAGATGCTTTGGGTATGCTGGAAATCCAGCAAGCCCCGAAAGCATCTGTCTTCCGGCTCCGGCTCCTTGATATTGGGATCCTGAGCCGGCTCCCGTATTGCTTGATTGTTGATTGTTATTGTTGTATCCGGCTCCCTGATGGCTGGTTTGTTGGTTGCTATTATTGTAACCAGCTCCTGAACTTGGCCCAGGGGGTCCTTGGTGTCCTCCACAATTTCCACCTCACCATTTGAACTCCTGCATGATATTTCAGTTATCCCAGGAGTGATTAGCCGGGAGACCGGGTCTGCTGTGTCTTGGGCATGGCCCCTTGATGGCGGACTTGTAACTATTCAGGTGAAAGCTTTCCCCCGTCTTCCGGTAGTTTCCCCCTTGCCTCTGTCTTTGGGAGTCGACATTTGTGTTGGCTACCAAGTCAGATGCATTCTGGTCGAGCCGGCGTTTGTTCTGCAGACTCTGATTTCCGCCGTTCTGATACCCTTTGCCACCACCTTTCTTTCCTTGGATGGTTTTGTCCGCATCGGATTCGCGGTCTTTCGTTTTGTCAAACTCGGCATACTTGGTGACTGCATCCATGAGTTACCCCATATCTCTGACCCTTCTCTTAATACGACGGAGTTTATGGATTAGGGGCTCAAATATGCAGTTCTTTTCTAGGACTAAAATGGTTGTCTGGGCGGTGAGGCTTTCTCAGGAGTGGATTATTTCGGCGACCCATCGAGCCCAATGGTGGGACGACTCTCCTTCCTTCTGAACACAGTGTTCCAGATCAATGGTCATGGTAGCACGTCGGCATGTACCTTGGAAATTATTGATGAAATTCTCCTTCAACTGTGACCAGGAGCTGATGGAGTTTTCAGGGAGGTTTTTGAGCCAAGGACAAGCCGGTCCTTCCAACGTCATCGTGAGGTATCAGGCGCAGACTCCGTCATTAGGCTGGAGCATATCCATTGCTAGATCATAGCTTTCGATCCACCCCACGGGATCCATATCTGCTGTATAGTTTTGGATCTTGCGGGGTCCTTTGAAATCCGGCGGTATACGTGTCGGGGGGATGGACCAGCGCCATTACTTGGTATACAGAAGGACCGGGCCGACTCTTGAAATGAAGGCCCAGGAGAAGACTCGGCTAGGGCCGAGTCGTGACATCACGAAGCCAAAAGATTGTAGAAGGAAATAAACTTACCTTGAATAATAAGGAAACTGTGTTTGTAAAGTAGATTAGGACTCCATCTTTAGTCGGAGTCAGTTTCGTGTAGACCAAGGGACCCGACACCTTTATAAGCCGACCCCCTTGGACCAAACAGGAGAACTCAACTTAGATCCTGTCGAGGCATATGCAGCGATCTCACACCTTTGTATTCGAGAAACCTGGGTAAATCTCGTGTCTGGTGTTCTCGCCGACTCACCTCGTTGAAACCACCTCGCAGCAAAGGTCCCACACTGAGTTCTCTAATGAGGACATCTGTCGTGACTTTCCCATGACAGTTGGCGCCCACAGTGGGGCCTGCGCATGCAAGTGTTGTGATCATGGAGGGAGCTCAATGAGGTATGCAAGATTTCATCGTCGGCCGAATCACTAGAAGTCGGCGAGGAAAACTCTACATCGCCGACACCACCTGGGGTCCCGAAGACGACTCCATCGAGTCAGGCCATCGGGTCCATAATGGTTCCATCCACATCTTCAACGGCAGGGTAAACGGATCTGAGCCAGAGCGGGATCGCAACACCCTAACAAAAGCCGCGAGCCGGTCGGTGACCAACTCGAAGCACGTCTTTGTTGGATTCATTAATGGATCTCTAGAGCCTGCACGATCGTTCGATACCTTGGAACAGGACATCTCGGCGGAGCTCTCCGACTTCGACGCACACCCAAGTGAAGGGAAGGACTCTTATTCCGGGTCAACCCAATCTGTTGGAATTAACATGCTTGGATCGGGAATAGAGGCTATGACCCAAATTCCCCCTATTTCCAGCCACCATACTACGCCACCGTGTACATGGCAGGCCCTCAGGATCAGCAGGACACGGCCATAAATCCGACTGATGGATCGGCCTCCCGTGCCCCGGAACTAGTGCTCATGGGAATGGATACCCTTGTGGCAACCTTGGACGCTTTGCGAACGGCTCTTGCTACCCTGATCACTCCGTAAAATCAAGAGGCTCGCAAAGCGGAGATCGAAGAGCTTGAGAAGCAACTGACCAGAATCTGCGGCGAAATCCAAGTACAAAAGGAGCAGATGGCACTGGAAGCATCCCGGCTTGTGAAAGAAGCCAGGCGAGTACTGGAGCAATCCGAGAAGCTGAATGCTCAGATGGCGAATCATACAGCTGCTCAAAAGACTAGGCAGGTGAGTCAGATTCCGCTAGTCATGGTAGGGCTAGAACTTTTTCAAAGCCCACAGCAAGGTGCTACCCCGTCGGGCTTCACCCCGCCACGAGAGGTGGTGCGATTCCACACACCACCTAGACATTATAACAACCCCGTGGAGAACATCATGGTTACGACTCGGAACTGGTCAACGCACCCATCCTTGGGAACACTCCCGTAGACCAAGGTGCACGAGACGCAATAGAGTTGCTCAAAATAGCAGTCGCTCAGCATTCACATGGATTCTCATATCTCCATGAGACTCCTCGCCCAAGCGGAATCCGGCAAGCTGAATCCTCGCCTCCCGCCGCCTCCAGTAGTCATCGTCAACAGAGAGGACAGTCGGACCCCGAGCAACAGCAAGCGGTCCGACTCACTACATTGCCATCAGCCAGAGTTCCTGAACCGGCAATACAACCCCCACTTCAGGAGGAAGGGGCAGATTTTGTTAGCCGTTCAGTTGGAAATCGTTGCTTGGTCTCATCTCTATGGAACACCCGTATACCTTCAAAATCCCAAACTATACAACAGATGTGGATCCCGCAGTGTGCATCGAAAGCTATGACCTAGCAATGGACATGCTCCAGGCTAGCGACGGAGTCTGCGCTTGATACTTCACGATGATGTTGGAAGGACGGGCTCATACTTGGCTCAAAAACCTCCCTGAAAACTCCGCCAGCTCCTGGTCAGAGTTGAAGGAGAAGTTCATTAAGAATTTTCAAGGTACATGTCGTCATGCTACCACAATCGTCGATCTGGAGCATTGCGTTCAGAAGGAAGGGAATTCGGCCCATCATTGGGCCTGACGAGTAGCCCACATAATTCATTCCTCGGACAGAATCACAGCCTAGAAAACCGTTTTAGTCCTGGAGAAAAACTGCAAATTTGGGCCGTTGATCCACAAACTAGGCCGTATCAAGAGAACGGTCAGATATACGTCGGAGCTCATAGATGCGGTAACCAAATATGCCGAGTCTGACAAGACCAAAGATGGAGAATACGATGAGGAAAAAACCGGCCTAGGAAAGAAAGATAGTGGCAAAAGTCATCAGAGCGGCGGAAATCAGAATCAGCAGAACACGCGCTGGCTCAACCACAATGCATCTGACTTGGTAGCCAACACCAATGTCGGCTCCCTAAGACTGAGGCAAGGGGGCAACTACCGGAAGACGGGCGAGACCTTTCACCCGAATAGTTACAAATCTGCCATCAAGGGACCATGCCCCAAACATAGCAGACCCGGTCGCCCGACTAATCACTCTTGGGAGAACTGCAACATCATGCAGGAGTTTCAGCAGCAAGGATGCACTGATGGAGGACACCAAGGACCTCCTGGCCAAGGATCAGATGCCGCTTACAATAAAAGAAACCAACAAAACAGCCACCAGGGAGCCGTCTATAACAATAACAATCAGTAATCAGGAAATAAGGGGGCCGACTCAGGATCTCAATACCAAGGAGCCGGAGCCGGAAGAAAGATGCAGTCAGGACTTGCTTCATTTCAAGCAAACCCAAAGCAACTGGACAACCATGAAGCATATCATGTTTTCACCACCAGCAGTTGCCGAAGGGATAGAAAAATACAACAACGCGTAGCCTTGTCTGTAGCGAAGGAGCCGGCGATACCCAAATGGCTCAACTGGTCTGAACAACCAATAACCTGGACAAGGGAGGATCAACCCGGGGGCTTTAGCCTTGGTAGTAGCACCGCAAGTCGGAGGATACACCTTGCATAAGGTACTCATGGATGGAGGGAGTAGCATCAACATCCTCTACAATGAGACTTTCTGCAGGATGGATTTAACCAAAAAACAACTACAACCCTCCAACACAATTTTTCATGGAATCGTTCCCAGCAAGTCAGCCCGACCTATAGGTAAGATATACCTCCAAACGGACTTTGGGAATTCTAAGAACTATCATTCTGAAATCATACCCTTTGAGGTCGTTAAGCTCGAAACCCATATCATGCCATCTTGGGGAGGCCATCTTACGCCCGCTTCATGGCCCGTCCCTGCTACGTCTATCTGAAGTTCAAGATGTCGGGTCCGAATGGAGCAATCACAGTAGAAGGAAGCCAGCCAAGGGCCACCGAATGCGAGGAACAACATGTTAAGTATGCTGAGTTGGCGTGCGCCAAGAAGGACTTGACGGTCTATAAAGAGAAGGTAGACCTAGAGGATCCTAAGATATTGAAAAAACCGACCGTGGACACCAACCCGAAGCTTCAGCCGACTCAAGATACCAAGAAAGTCGACTTTGTCCATGGTGATACCTCCCAGCAGTTCATCATCAGGACAGGGCTCTCTGATAAATAGGAAAGTGCGCTCATCGAGTTCCTCCGTGAGAATCGGGACATCTTTGCATGGAAACCTTGTGACATGCCAGGTGTCCCGAGGGAACTCGCTGAGCACCACCTTAAAACATATCCTAATCTGAAGCCGGTAAAATAGTTCCTCCGTCGATTCACCGGCGAGAGAAGAGATGCTATTGGAGAAGAGATAACCCGGCTCCTAGCTGCCAGGTTTATCACCGAAGTTTTTCATCCGGAGTGGCTAGCAAACCCGGTCCTCACTTTGATAAAGAACGGGACTTGGCGTATGTGTATGGATTACACAGATTTAAACAAAGCCTGCCTGAAGGATCCTTTCGCTCTGCCTCATATTGATCAGATTATAGCTTCAACTGCAGGATGTGAGATCTTATGCTTCCTCGACGCCTATTCTGGATATCATCAAATCAAGATGGTCGTTGATGACCAGGAGAAGACATCCTTCATCACTCCTCTGGAGACTTCTGCTATACTTCGATGCCTTTCGGTTTGAAGAACGCAAGAGCCACCTATCAACGGACGTGCATAACTACCTCAAGGACCAAATAGGGCGCAATGTACGCGCTTATGTGGATGACATAGTGATAAAATCCCTGCTAGCCGACTCTTTGATCGACGACTTGCGGGAATCTTTTAAGAATCTGCGTACTTACCAGATGAAGATGAACCCCGCCAAGTGCACCTTCGGGGTCCCAGCTGGGAAACTCCTCGGATACATTGTATCTGACAGAGGGATTGAGGCAAACTCAGAGAAAATTAGCACCATCATGGCACTTCAGAAGCTGAATTCAGTCAAAGGGGTTCATCGACTCATAGGACGTGTTGCCTCCTTAAGCCGTTTCATAATCCGGCTTGGAGAAAAAGCCGTCCCATTATATCGACTTCTGCGGAAGACTGATAAATTTGTCTGGGATGCAGAGGAAGATGAGGCGCTTGAATCACTGAAGAGGCAACTGTCCCAAGCACCCATCTTGGCGACTCCCAAACCCAAGGAGCCTATGCTCCTTTACATATCAGCCAACAAACGAGCGGTCAGCGCTGCATTTGTGGTTGAACGTAAAGCAGGGGGCATGGAGCATCCCCTACAGAGACCTGTCTACTACGTCAGCGAGGTTCTAACATCATCTAAGAAAAGATATCCTCAATGGCAGAAGCTGGTTCTGGGAGTTTTTATGGCAAGTCGGAAGCTGAAGCACTACTTCCAGGATCATCCGATCGCAGTAGTCAGATCAACACCTCTCTCCGACATTATCCACAATCGAGAGGCCACTGAGCAAATTGCCAACTGGGCCATCGAGCTAGGAGCCTATGACATAAAATACGAGCCCCGAACAGCTATCAAGTCCCAGGCATTGGTCGACTTCATCAATGACTGGACAGAACTGTAGGGACTCCCCGAACAGCCGACCACCAAGTACTGGACAATGCACTTTGATGGAAGTCGGCACTTCAGGGTTCAGGATCCGGAGTCGTTCTCAGTTTTCCAAGGGGAGATTAGTTTTGTTATGTCTTACAGCTGCAATTCACCTGCACCAATAATGCGACTGAATACGAAGCTTTACTCCATGGCCTTCGACTGGCACGAGAGATGAACAGAAGCCGGATCCAATGTTTTGGCAACTCTAATCTTTTTTCCCAACAGGTATCAGGGGCATGGGATTACAAGGACACTCTTATGACAGCTTACAGGAGAGAAGTCTCAAGGCAAGCCAGATTCTTCACCGGCTACCAAGTGGATCATGTAGATCGCGGGAAAAATGAGGTAGCTCATGCCTTGTCCAGACTCGTCTCTCAGCGAAAGTCGGTCCCGCCAAACGTTTTCCTTGATGTGTTGTTGCACCCATCTGTACAACTCCCCACAGAACAGGATATCGCAATACCAGATCCAGACTCAGCCCTAGTAGCTGCTATACACGCCACCCCCTCGTGGGTTGTGCCGTATTTGGACTATAAGACTCGGGGTATCCTGCCCACTGATGAGTTATTGTCTTGAGAAATCATCAGACAAATCAAATATTTTGTGATCATCAATGGAGAACTACACCGGCTCAGTCCTAGTCAAGTCTTGCAGACATGTGTTTTGCCAGAAGAAGGACGAGAAATATTAAATGAAATACATTCTGGATACTGTGTACATCACGCTGGCTCCCAATCACTAGTAGAAAAATCTTATCGTCATTGATTTTATAGGCTCACGGCTCATCCAGATGCGGAGGATATAGTTAAAAAAATGCGATGGCTGTAAGCGGTATGCGAAGCAAGATCACGTGCCAACTCAAGAACTTAGAATGATCCCGATAACTTGGCCCTTTGAAGTATGGGGGCTTTATTTGATGGGGCCTTTTAGGCGATACAAGTGCGGAAATACTCACCTCCTGGTTGCAGTAGATACATTCACCAAGTGGGTCGAAGCAGAGCCGGTCAGTAAATGTGACGCAGCAACGGCGAACAAGTTCCTGAAGTAAATCATCTTCCGGGTTGGTTATCATCAAAGCATTATCACTGACAATGGAAATAATTCGTCAGAGGGTGAGATGGAGCGTTTTTGCGGAAGGGAGCATATACGACTTGATCTTGCTTCTGTAGCCCACCCGCAGTCCAATGGACAAGCTGAGAGACCTAATCTGGAATTACTGCGAGGTATCAAACCCCGACTTCGTGTTCCTTTATGTAACTGCCCTGGATTTTCACCCAAATTTAAAAAATTGTTTGTCGCTTTATTTTGTTGCTTGTTAGAATTGCTTGCAGTACTTGCTTCGCCAATTTATTAATTGTTTATTATATTCCCCCTTTCTCATATCGGATGCGTGACCGAGCCTTTCCACCATGGCACACGACCTTTTTCGACACCAGGTTTCATCCGAGCATTGTCGCAACGTCCAGCGCAAGACTAGCCATCGCCATTGGAACAAAAAACCCCATTTTATTCGGCACAGGAAAATGTTCTCGGAATAGTATCGAAGTGAGGTAGAAGTGACCAGCTCGCCGAGCTGAGCGCGTAGTCCGAGGTTTCGTCCGAATCGGAGGTCGGTCGGAGCCTGTGCGGTCAGAAACGTGTAATGTAGGAGAGTTTATGAAATTAGGGGTAGTTTTGTCATCCGCCAGACCAACTAGCCTATATAAGGAGTCCTCACCTTCCCTCAAAGCATTAGGGTTTCCCTCCCTAGAAAAATTGCAGCCACCCCCCTGAAATCCTCTCAGATCAGCCCCCAAGTCCCTCTCTCCTTGAAACCCTACCTGCTAACCAAATCTGACCGTTGGATCGCGAGATCCACGGCCAGGAAGGCGCCACGTCGCCCCCACAGCCTTCCAGGCGCATCCGGGCCCGGCAGGGCCGAGACACCGCCGTCGTGGCCCGCCTCAGGCCCGATCTGGGCCGAGCGCCGCTGCCGCCCGAGCCTCTCCTCCCGTGGAGCTACCGTCGCCTGCCGCCGCGCCACCCCGGTGAGCCACCCTGTAACAGCCCAATTTTCACAAAAATTAAAAAAATTTGTTTTCGGTGTGAATTGTTTGATTGTCTGATTTGTTTGCGGTGTTTGCATCCCCGATTTATCGATCGGTGATTATTATCCCCCTCTTAACTCGTACCGGACGGAGACCGACCTTTGCCACCCTGACACTCGACCTTTGCGACACCGGGTTTCACCCGATCACCGTCGCGAAAACCGCACGAGACCAGCCGCAACCAACGGAACGAAAAACCCCGTTTAATAATTAAACGGGTTATTTTTATAGCGCGCCGGAAAGTGTTTTCGGAAAACGGTTCCAGCACGAGGTGAACGCCTCCGACTCGACGCGCTGATCGCGTAGTTCGAAGTTTTACCCGAATCGGAGGTACTGCGGACCCCCGGCAGTCAGTAACGTGAGCACCGCGCGCGCGAGAGAAAAACCGGAGATGTTTTTGCAAACTGCCAGCCACCTGGACTATATAAAGACCACCACACTCCCACCCATTTCTAGGGTTTCCCTAGCCAAAATATGCAGCCACACCCCTGTTTACCCCAATTTTCGCAGCAGTTCCAGCCCAGCAGATCTGGAACGTCAGATCGCCCGATCTTACAGCCGAGATCGCCTCCCACCAACCTCTCTCTTCTCCCACCTGTTTCTCTCTCCTCTCCCAACCGCCTCGGACCCGACACCGCCGCCGCCGGCTCTCCACTGCTCCGGCCAGCCGGCAGGCCACCGCGCCCTCCTCTCCTCTGGTTCCATCTCCTCTCCCTTCTCCTCTTTCTCCTCTCTAACTTCCTCCCTCGTCTCTCCTCGCAGCACAGTGGCCATGGAGGTCCCGAGCGCCGCCGCCATGGGTGGGCTCGGCCCCGAGCTCGGAGCAGCCGCCCTGGACCGCCGCGCCTCGGCTCTCCGGCGAGAGGAGCTCGCCCGCCGTGCCCTCCCTCCGCCTCGCCGCGCCCGTAACCGTCTCCTCGCCGCCCGGTTCCTGGCCGGAGGCCAGCCAGCACAAGCCGCCGCCGCCGGCCTCCGTTCCGATGGGAACGAGGCGAGCAGCTGCCAGCCAGGCCAGGTGGGCCCCTCCGCAGCCAGCCCAGCAAGCCAGGCGGCCCAGCTCCTCCTCTCAGGCCAGATGGGCCTCGAGGCCCATGGGTGAGCCAGCCCGAGGCGCCTCCACTTTTTTTTTCCTTAAACGTTTTTCTATTTTTTGCTAAGTGCTGAAAAATCTGCTGCTGATTGCTTTTTGCGCTGTAGATTCCCGTTGATCCGTAGCCCGGATGACTTCGCGCCCAAAAGACGAATTGTTTAGAATTGCGTGCTCTAGCTTTCATCTTTTGTGAGAATTTGCATTTGAGCTCATCTTGATTGTGTAATTGTGTGCTGAACAGGGCATCAGGCCGTTGAACTGCTACTTTTCCTGTTATGTGCTGCTGTTATTATTTTGTTGCAACTTTGCATGATGATTGTAACCAATCCATGAGGCCTATTGCATTGATTCCTTTTGCGTTGCGTTAAGCAATGTTTCTACTTCAGTTACATGCATTCACATGCCATATTTGCTTGCTTCATCATGTTTATATCTTGCTCCAAAGTAGCTATCATGATGTTAATGTGCTGTTGTTGCTGAAACTGTTATTTTGTTGCAACTTCGGTCGACGAGTGTGTCGCGACCGTTTATCGGAATTGAGTGATTCCAATTGCATATTGTTAAGCATGATGTCTACTTTCATCCCATGTATTGCATTGCCATGATATGCTTTCTGGTCATATATATATTCTGCTCTAAAGTTACTATGCTGCTGTTTTTGACAGCCACCTCTGTTTTTCTCAAAAGTCTGTTACTTTGCGATGCCATGTTGTTTTCTTAATATGTTTTGATCTATGATGTCTTTTCGCATGATTCTTTTTGCCATGCCTTCCTTGTCATGTCTAGTTTAATTTCATATCATTTGTGAGCATGTTTGCATTCATTAAACTATTTATGCATTGCTCTAAGGTGTGCTTCGTGATGTTGGCAGTTCGTGCCCGTAACTTGTTTTGCTTATATCTTTTTAACCGTAACTCCGTTTGGGGTGTTCTTTATATGTAACTTGATTATTTTTTCGTGTACTTTGTGTTTATGCTATTTCTTGCTGTTTTTAACCAACCTAAAATATGGTTTAGGACAGAACAGTACCAAATGTTTTAATTGTCGTGCGGCACTTAGTGTTATGCCATGTTTAGGTTGTGCCTCACTTAAATTGACTAGCATAGATAGTTTACTTTGTGCTTCACCTCTTGACCTGTTTGTGTGCTATGCCATGCTTGCTTCAGTTGCCATGTTAACAACCATTGTTTGATCACCTGTAGCTAAACAACTTGAACCACTGTAAACGTGCGGTATTCGTCGTGTGTGACCGATATCCCACTTAAACTGTTAGTAACCGTTCTCGACGATAGATCCGTATCGTGTTGCCGTGTCGTGTGATGTCTTCTTGATCTTGTATTGATCCGTAGTAATAGTGGTGCACCGTTGATTGCTTTCCAGTGTTTCCTTCTTGTGTGCTTCCGCGGGTACCTCTCGGAGACGATGCGGGCTTGCGATCAACTACACCTTCGGAACCCGACTTATCAACAGGAAAGGACTATACATTACTTATGATCCATTCTATTTCAACCAGCGGTTTGCATGCTAGTCTAGGTTAGGTTCGATGTTTGATCCTACCACATGTTTACAGCCTCTTTCAAACCGATACAGCCATGTCCCCTCCCAACAAACCTTGTACTGCTATGTTACTATTGCTCGTTGCTCAGCCCCTGCTTAGTATGCATGCTTAGGATGCTACGATGTTACCCTGTTACTCCTGGGTTTGGGATATCACATTATTATATTGCTGTTGATGATATGATTATTATAATGTTGACTATATTCGACGAAGGATGGAAGGTCTAGGCTATCCCGCCCCGACGCTTTGTTCCATTCGAGTCACCTAGGACCCGAGTTCCGGGTATTGGTTTTGAGACTGAGCGTGCCTAATCGCGTGTGGGATTTTATGGGGTCCCCTTTTCTTACCTACCTAGCTTCAAACATTTCTAGAGGTGGCCCAAGCTGATTTACCATTTGAAACCGTGTGTGTGCTGGTTAGCTGCCAGTAGTTTTCAAACAACTCGGGCCAGCGGAGACTTAGTTCCTCTGTTGGTCCACACTTGGTGAGCTAGGGAAGTCCCATGTTATATAGGCGAGACTAACCCCGACCATAGCCTTACGGAAGAGTCCGATCCGAGAGCGTGGCCAGCTTTTGGATTGGGTGTCGACTCCCCGGGGGCCACCCGGATTTGTTCGTTGTTAGTTAGAGGGACCTGTCGTTTCGGATCTCTTGGAACTAAATCATAAAATGGTTGCCTATGATGGGTAGCAACTGAGAGGGATGGGCGGGCATGCGACGCCTCGTAATGGGCAGTTGGTACACCCCTGCAGGGTTAAATCTTTTCGAGAAGCCGTGTCCGCGGTTATGGACGACTTGAGACCTACTCCTTGTTCATGGACAACAACAACTGAGATAATCTTAATATAACTTGATCAACGTGTGTGGGTGCCTTGACTGCTTCTTCTTCATCGGGATGCGAAGAGGAGGACAAGGATAGGATAGGTGTTATGTTTGCGTAAGTAGCTGATAGCAAGACTTGTTGGAGGCGATTCCTCATCGAATGCTTGGCTTCTTATCTTACTCTCTAGATCGTTAGCTACTTCATAAATGCTAGTGCAGCAGCAACCTCCCCACTTACCCCATCCTTACCGTAAACTACTAGTTGTCCTAGAATGACGAGTGATGAAGTCCTTGCTGGGTCAGATGACCACTACAGTTGGATGCTGAGTACCTCTGTACTCATGATACTACCCCCAAACTCTTTTCAGGGTTCTTGATCGACAACAGGTATGGCGATCGACGTTTCACGTGGAGACTCGACGACGACTAGTTAGGCGGATCCCGGCGGAGGGCCTGGACCCGTGTGGTTATGGGATCGATGTTTTCTCTTTGCCATTAGGCTTTTGATTGTAGTCTGTACCCAGACATATATCTTTCGCTGTTGTATTATATTTAAGGCAGTTGTATGCCGATTGTATGAGATGTTGTATCCTTGTATCTGTAATGTTATGATATCTTGTTGGAAATCCGGGGCATATGGCTTTGTCATATGTCGCGGTGGGACCGATATGTGCTTCGTCCCCGGATCTGGGTGGAAACACCTAGATCTGGAACAGTACCGCATATCGGGCCTTACAACTTGGTATCAGAGCCTTACCGACCGTAGGATCCCTTTTCTGGCCGAAGTCGAGTCTAGACAAAAACTATTTTGTAGTTACTAAGTTAGTTATCGGAGAGTAGGAATATTTTTACTCCTTACCCTTGCTCTGGTCAGGACAAGTGTCGTAAGTGTTTTATTCTCGACTTATCCCCTTCAAAACTCTAGGATCTCGAGTGTGTGGAGTATCGGAACCGTTACAATGCCTTGCTTGCAGCGTATTATCTCGATTCCGAGCTCAGGTGGGAATTCCTGTAGTACCTTTAGCTTCTCTGATTTTGGGTATCATCTGGGTCATCCATTGCCATCCCTCCTTTTACCGGTGTTTCTACGACTTGCGTCGAAAAGCACCATCCCTTGATCTGGTTTTCGCGATCGTTCTTCCTTTTGTCACTGACGGTTTCGTTTTTCCGACGATGTCGTCTCTCTGTGGAAATTTATCTCGACCGAAGTTCAACGTCGACATGGAGCAGAGTCCCTTGTTGTGGTGTTGAAGATCGTCGTCTCTCTTTTCTCTTCCCCCTCTCCCCCGGATCGTCCTGGATCTCGGGACGAGATCCCTTGTTGGTGGTGTTGTATTGTAACAGCCCAGTTTTCACAAAAATTAAATAAAATTGTTTTCAGTGTGAATTGTTTGATTGTCTGATTTGTTTGCGGTTTTTGCATCCCCGATTTATCGATCGGCGATTATTTTCCCCCTCTTAACTCGTACCGGACGGAGACCGACCTTTGCCACCCTGACACTCGACCTTTGCGACACCGGGTTTCACCCGATCACCGTCGCGAAAACCGCACGAGACCAGACGCAGCCAACGGAACGAAAAACCCCATTTAATAATTAAACGGGTTATTTTTATAGTGCGCCGGAAAGTGTTTTTGGAAAACGGTTCCAGCGCAAGGTGAACGCCTCTGACTCGACGCGCTGATCGCGCAGTTCAAAGTTTTACCCGAATCGGAGGTACTGCGGACCCCCGGCAGTCAGTAACGTGAGCACCGCGCGCGCGAGAGAAAACCCGGAGATGTTTTTGCAAAGTGCCAGCCACCGGGACTATATAAATACCACCACACTCCCACCCATTTCTAGGGTTTCCCTAGCCAAAATATGCAGCCACACCCCTGTTTACCCCAATTTTCGCAGCAGTTCCAGCCCAGCAGATCTGGACCGTCAGATCGCCCGATCTGACGGCCGAGATCGCCTCCCACCAACCTCTCTCTTCTCCCACCTGTTTCTCTCTCCTCTCCCAGCCGCCTCAGAGCCGACGCCGCCGCCGCCGGCTCTCCACTGCTCCGGCCAGCCGGCAGGCCACCGCGCCCTCCTCTCCTCTGGTTCCCTCTCCTCTCCCTTCTCCTCTTTCTCCTCTCTAACTTCCTACCTCGTCTCTCCTCGCAGCACAGTGGCCATGGAGGTCCCGAGCGCCGCCGCCATGGATGGGCTCGGCCCCGAGCTCGGAGCAGCCGCCCCTGGACCGCCGCGCCTCGGCTCTCCGGCAAGAGGAGCTCGCCCGCCGTGCCCTCCCTCCGCCTCGCTGCGCCCGTAACCGTCTCCTCGCCGCCCGGTTCCTGGCCGGAGGCCAGCCAGCACAAGCCGCCGCCGACGGCCTCCATTCCGATGGGAACGAGGCGAGCAGCCGCCAGCCAGGCCAGGTGGGCCCCTCCGCAGCCAGCCCAGCAAGCCAGGCTGCCCAGATCCTCCTCTCAGGCCAGATGGGCCTCGAGGCTCATGGTTGAGCCAGCCCGAGGCGCCTCCACTTTTTTTTTCCTTAAACTTTTTTCTATTTTTTGCTAAGTGCTGAAAAATCTGCTGTTGATTGCTTTTTGCGCTGTAGATTCCCGTTGATCCGTAGCCCGGATGACTTCGCGCCCAAAAGACGAATTGTTTAGAATTGCGTGCTCTAGCTTTCATCTTTTGTGAGAATTTGCATTTGAGCTCATCTTGATTGTGCAATTGTGTGCTGAACAGGGCATCAGGCCGTTGAACTGCTACTTTTCTTGTTATGTGCTGCTGTTATTATTTCGTTGCAACTTTGCATGATGATTGTAACCAATCCATGAGGCCTATTGGATTGATTCCTTTTGCGTTGCGTTAAGCAATGTTTCTACTTCAGTTTCATGCATTCGCATACCATATTTTCTTGCTTCATCATGTTTATATGTTGCTCCAAAGTAGCTATCATGATGTTAATGTGCTGTTGTTGCTGAAACTGTTATTTTGTTGCAACTTCGGTCGACGAGTGTGTCGCGACCGTTTATCGGAATTGAGTGATTCCAATTGCATATTGTTAAGCATGATGTCTACTTTCATCCCATGTATTGCATTGCCATGATATGCTTGCTGGTCATATATATATTCTGCTCTAAAGTTGCTATGCTGCTGTTTTTGACAGCCACCTCTGTTTTTCTCAAAAGTCTGTTACTTTGCGATGCCATGTTGTTTTCTTAATATGTTTTGATCTATGATGTCTTTTCGCATGATTCTTTTTGCCATGCCTTCCTTGTCATGTCTAGTTTAATTTCATATCATTTGTGAGCATGTTTGCATTCATTAAACTGTTTATGCATTGCTCTAAAGTGTGCTTCGTGATGTTGGCAGTTCGTGCCCGTAACTTGTTTTGCTTATATCTTTTTAACCGTAACTCCGTTTGGGGTGTTCTTTATATGTAACTTGATTATTTTTTCGTGTACTTTGTGTTTATGCTATTTCTTGCTGTTTTTAACCAACCTAAAATATGGTTTAGGACAGAACAGTACCAAATGTTTTAATTGTCGTGCGGCACTTAGTGTTATGCCATGTTTAGGTTGTGCCTCACTTAAATTGACTAGCATAGATAGTTTACTTTGTGCTTCACCTCTTGACCTGTTTGTGTGCTATGCCATGCTTGCTTCAGTTGCCATGTTAACAACCGTTGTTTGATCACCTGTAGCTAAACAACTTGAACCACTGTAAACGTGCGGTATTCGTCGTGTGTGACCGATATCCCACTTAAACTGTTAGTAACCGTTCTCGACGATAGATCCGTATCGTGTTGCCGTGTCGTGTGATGTCTTCTTGATCTTGTATTGATCCGTAATAATAGTGGTGCACCGTTGATTGCTTTCCAGTGTTTCCTTCTTGTGTGCTTCCGCGGGTACCTCTCGGAGACGATGCGGGCTTGCGATCAACTACACCTTCGGAACCCGACTTATCAACAGGAAAGGACTATACATTACTTATGATCCATTCTATTTCAACCAGCGGTTTGCATGCTAGTCTAGGTTAGGTTCGATGTTTGATCCTACCACATGTTTACAGCCTCTTTCAAACCGATACAGCCATGTCCCCTCCCAACAAACCTTGTACTGCTATGTTACTATTGCTCGTTGCTCAGCCCCTGCTTAGTATGCATGCTTAGGATGCTACGATGTTACCCTGTTACTCCTGGGTTTGGGATATCACATTATTATATTGTTGTTGATGATATGATTATTATAATGTTGACTATATTCGACGAAGGATGGAAGGTCTAGGCTATCCCGCCCCGACGCTTTGTTCCATTCGAGTCACCTAGGACCCGAGTTCCGGGTATTGGTTTTGAGACTGAGCGTGCCTAATCGCGTGTGGGATTTTATGGGGTCCCCTTTTCTTACCTACCTAGCTTCAAACATTTCTAGAGGTGGCCCAAGCTGATTTACCATTTGAAACCGTGTGTGTGCTGGTTAGCTGCCAGTAGTTTTCAAACAACTCGGGCCAGCGGAGACTTAGTTCCTCTGTTGGTCCACACTTGGTGAGCTAGGGAAGTCCCATGTTATATAGGCGAGACTAACCCCGACCATAGCCTTACGGAAGAGTCCGATCCGAGAGCGTGGCCAGCTTTTGGATTGGGTGTCGACTCCCCGGGGGCCACCCGGATTTGTTCGTTGTTAGTTAGAGGGACCTGTCGTTTCGGATCTCTGGGAACTAAATCATAAAATGGTTGCCTATGATGGGTAGCAACTGAGAGGGATGGGCGGGCATGCGACGCCTCGTAATGGGCAGTTGGTACACCCCTGCAGGGTTAAATCTTTTCGAGAAGCCGTGTCCGCGGTTATGGACGACTTGAGACCTACTCCTTGTTCATGGACAACAACAACTGAGATAATCTTAATATAACTTGATCAACGTGTGTGTGTGCCTTGACTGCTTCTTCTTCGTCGGGATGCGAAGAGGAGGACAAGGATAGGATAGGTGTTATGTTTGCGTAAGTAGCTGATAGCTAGACTTGTTGGAGGCGATTCCTCATCGAATGCTTGGCTTCTTATCTTACTCTCTAGATCGTTAGCTACTTCATAAATGCTAGTGCAGCAGCAACCTCCCCACTTACCCCATCCTTACCGTAAACTACTAGTTGTCCTAGAATGACGAGTGATGAAGTCCTTGCTGGGTCAGATGACCACTACAGTTGGATGCTGAGTACCTCTGTACTCATGATACTACCCCCAAACTCTTTTCAGGGTTCTTGATCGACAACAGGTATGGCGATCGACGTTTCACGTGGAGACTCGACGACGACTAGTTAGGCGGATCCCGGCGGAGGGCCTGGACCCGTGTGGTTATGGGATCGATGTTTTCTCTTTGCCATTAGGCTTTTGATTGTAGTCTGTACCCAGACATATATCTTTCGCTGTTGTATTATATTTAAGGCAGTTGTATGCCGATTGTATGAGATGTTGTATCCTTGTATCTGTAATGTTATGATATCTTGTTGGAAATCCGGGGCATATGGCTTTGTCATATGTCGCGGTGGGACCGATATGTGCTTCGTCCCCGGATCTGGGTGGAAACACCTAGATCTGGAACAGTACCGCATATCGGGCCTTACAACTTGGTATCAGAGCCTTACCGACCGTAGGATCCCTTTTCTGGCCGAAGTCGAGTCTAGACAAAAACTATTTTGTAGTTACTAAGTTAGTTATCGGAGAGTAGGAATCTTTTTACTCCTTACCCTTGCTCTGGTCAGGACAAGTGTCGTAAGTGTTTTATTCTCGACTTATCCCCTTCAAAACTCTAGGATCTCGAGTGTGTGGAGTATCGGAACCGTTACAATGCCTTGCTTGCAGCGTATTATCTCGATTCCGAGCTCAGGTGGGAATTCCTGTAGTACCTTTAGCTTCTCTGATTTTGGGTATCATCTGGGTCATCCATTGCCATCCCTCCTTTTACCGGTGTTTCTACGACTTGCGTCGAAAAGCACCATCCCTTGATCTGGTTTTCACGATCGTTCTTCCTTTTGTCACTGACGGTTTCGTTTTTCCGACGATGTCGTCTCTCTGTGGAAATTTATCTCGACCGAAGTTCGACGTCGACATGGAGCAGAGTCCCTTGTTGGTGGTGTTGAAGATCGTCGTCTCTCTTTTCTCTTCCCCCTCTCCCCCGGATCGTCCTGGATCTCGGGACGAGATCCCTTGTTGGTGGTGTTGTATTGTAACAGCCCAGTTTTCACAAAAATTAAATAAAATTGTTTTTAGTGTGAATTGTTTGATTGTCTGATTTGTTTGCGGTTTTTGCATCCCCGATTTATCGATCGGCGATTATTTTCCCCCTCTTAACTCGTACCGGACGGAGACCGACCTTTGCCACCCTGACACTCGACCTTTGCGACACCGGGTTTCACCCGATCACCGTCGCGAAAACCGCACGAGACCAGACGCAGCCAACGGAACGAAAAACCCCATTTAATAATTAAACGGGTTATTTTTATAGTGCGCCGGAAAGTGTTTTCGGAAAACGGTTCCAGCGCAAGGTGAACGCCTCTGACTCGACGCGCTGATCGCGCAGTTCGAAGTTTTACCCGAATCGGAGGTACTGCGGACCCCCGGCAGTCAGTAACGTGAGCACCGCGCGCGCGAGAGAAAAACCGGAGATGTTTTTGCAAAGTGCCAGCCACCGGGACTATATAAATACCACCACACTCCCACCCATTTCTAGGGTTTCCCTAGCCAAAATATGCAGCCACACCCCTGTTTACCCCAATTTTCGCAGCAGTTCCAGCCCAGCAGATCTGGACCGTCAGATCGCCCGATCTGACGGCCGAGATCGCCTCCCACCAACCTCTCTCTTCTCCCACCTGTTTCTCTCTCCTCTCCCAGCCGCCTCGGACCCGACGCCGCCGCCGCCGGCTCTCCACTGCTCCGGCCAGCCGGCAGGCCACCGCGCCCTCCTCTCCTCTGGTTCCCTCTCCTCTCCCTTCTCCTCTTTCTCCTCTCTAACTTCCTCCCTCGTCTCTCCTCGCAGCACAGTGGCCATGGAGGTCCCGAGCGCCGCCGCCATGGATGGGCTCGGCCCCGAGCTCGGAGCAGCCGCCCCTGGACCGCCGCGCCTCGGCTCTCCGGCAAGAGGAGCTCGCCCGCCGTGCCCTCCCTCCGCCTCGCTGCGCCCGTAACCGTCTCCTCGCCGCCCGGTTCCTGGCCGGAGGCCAGCCAGCACAAGCCGCCGCCGACGGCCTCCATTCCGATGGGAACGAGGCGAGCAGCCGCCAGCCAGGCCAGGTGGGCCCCTCCGCAGCCAGCCCAGCAAGCCAGGCTGCCCAGCTCCTCCTCTCAGGCCAGATGGGCCTCGAGGCTCATGGGTGAGCTAGCCCGAGGCGCCTCCACTTTTTTTTTCCTTAAACTTTTTTCTATTTTTTGCTAAGTGCTGAAAAATCTGCTGTTGATTGCTTTTTGCGCTGTAGATTCCCGTTGATCCGTAGCCCGGATGACTTCGCGCCCAAAAGACGAATTGTTTAGAATTGCGTGCTCTAGCTTTCATCTTTTGTGAGAATTTGCATTTGAGCTCATCTTGATTGTGCAATTGTGTGCTGAACAGGGCATCAGGCCGTTGAACTGCTACTTTTCTTGTTATGTGCTGCTGTTATTATTTCGTTGCAACTTTGCATGATGATTGTAACCAATCCATGAGGCCTATTGCATTGATTCCTTTTGCGTTGCGTTAAGCAATGTTTCTACTTCAGTTTCATGCATTCGCATACCATATTTTCTTGCTGCATCATGTTTATATGTTGCTCCAAAGTAGCTATCATGATGTTAATGTGCTGTTGTTGCTGAAACTGTTATTTTGATGCAACTTCGGTCGACGAGTGTGTCGCGACCGTTTATCGGAACTGAGTGATTCCAATTGCATATTGTTAAGCATGATGTCTACTTTCATCCCATGTATTGCATTGCCATGATATGCTTGCTGGTCATATATATATTCTGCTCTAAAGTTGCTATGCTGCTGTTTTTGACAGCCACCTCTGTTTTTCTCAAAAGTCTGTTACTTTGCGATGCCATGTTGTTTTCTTAATATGTTTTGATCTATGATGTCTTTTCGCATGATTCTTTTTGCCATGCCTTCCTTGTCATGTCTAGTTTAATTTCATATCATTTGTGAGCATGTTTGCATTCATTAAACTGTTTATGCATTGCTCTAAAGTGTGCTTCGTGATGTTGGCAGTTCGTGCCCGTAACTTGTTTTGCTTATATCTTTTTAACCGTAACTCCGTTTGGGGTGTTCTTTATATGTAACTTGATTATTTTTTCGTGTACTTTGTGTTTATGCTATTTCTTGCTGTTTTTAACCAACCTAAAATATGGTTTAGGACAGAACAGTACCAAATGTTTTAATTGTCGTGCGGCACTTAGTGTTATGCCATGTTTAGGTTGTGCCTCACTTAAATTGACTAGCATAGATAGTTTACTTTGTGCTTCACCTCTTGACCTGTTTGTGTGCTATGCCATGCTTGCTTCAGTTGCCATGTTAACAACCGTTGTTTGATCACCTGTAGCTAAACAACTTGAACCACTGTAAACGTGCGGTATTCGTCGTGTGTGACCGATATCCCACTTAAACTGTTAGTAACCGTTCTCGATGATAGATCCGTATCGTGTTGCCGTGTCGTGTGATGTCTTCTTGATCTTGTATTGATCCGTAGTAATAGTGGTGCACCGTTGATTGCTTTCCAGTGTTTCCTTCTTGTGTGCTTCCGCGGGTACCTCTCAGAGACGATGCGGGCTTGCGATCAACTACACCTTCGGAACCCGAGTTATCAACAGGCAAGGACTATACATTACTTATAATCCATTCTATTTCAACCAGCGGTTTGCATGCTAGTCTAGGTTAGGTTCGATGTTTGATCCTACCACATGTTTACAACCTCTTTCAAACCGATACAGCCATGTCCCCTCCTAGCAAACCTTGTACTGCTATGTTACTATTGCTCGTTGCTCAGCCCCTCCTTAGTATGCATGCTTAGGATGCTACGATGTTACCCTGTTACTCCTGGGTTTGGGATATCACATTATTATATTGTTGTTGATGATATGATTATTATAATGTTCACTATATTCGACGAAGGATGGAAGGTCTAGGCTATCCCGCCCCGACGCTTTGTTCCATTCGAGTCACCTAGGACCCGAGTTCCGGGTATTGGTTTTGAGACTGAGCGTGCCTAATCGCGTGTGGGATTTTATGGGGTCCCCTTTTCTTACCTACCTAGCTTCAAACATTTCTAGAGGTGGCCCGAGCTGATTTACCATTTGAAACCGTGTGTGTGCTGGTCAGCTGCCAGTAGTTTTCAAACAACTCGGGCCAGCGGAGACTTAGTTCCTCTGTTGGTCCACACTTGGTGAGCTAGGGAAGTCCCCTGTTATATAGGCGAGACTAACCCCGACCTTAGCCTTACGGAAGAGTCCGATCCGAGAGCGTGGCCAGCTTTTGGATTGGGTGTCGACTCCCCGGGGGCCACCCGGATTTGTTCGTTATTAGTTAGAGGAACCTGTCGTTTCGAATCTCTTGGAACTAAATCATAAAATGGTTGCCTATGATGGGTAGCAACTGAGAGAGATGGGAGGTCATGTGACGCCTCGTAATGGGCAGTTGGTACACCCCTGCAGGGTTAAATCTTTTCGAGAAGCCGTGTCCGCGGTTATGGACGACTTGAGACCTACTCCTTGTCCTAGACAACAACAACTGAGATAATCTTAATATAACTTGATCAACGTGTGTCTGTGCCTTGACTGCTTCTTCTTCGTCGGGATGCGAAGAGGAGGACAAGGATAGGATAGGTGTTATGTTTGCGTAAGTAGCTGATAGCAAGACTTGTTGGAGGCGATTCCTCATCGAATGCTTGGCTCCTTATCTTACTCTCTAGATCGTTAGCCACTTCATAAATGCTAGTGCGGCAGCAACCTCACCATTTACCCCATCCTTACCGTGAACTGCTAGTTGTCCTAGAATGACGAGTGATGAAGTCCTTGCTGGGTCAGATGACCACTACAGTTGGATGATGAGTACCTCTGTACTCATGATACTACCCCCAAACTCTTTTCAGGGTTCTTGATCGACAACAGGTATGGTGATCGACGTTTCACGTGGAGACTCGATGACGACTAGTTAGGAGGATCCCGGCGGAGGGCCTGGACCCGTGTGGTTATGGGATCGATGTTTTTTTCTTTGCCATTAGGCTTTTGATTGTAGTCTGTACCCAAACATATATCTTCCGCTGTTGTATTATATTTAAGGCAGTTGTATGCCGATTGTATGAGATGTTGTATCCTTGTATCTGTAATGTTGTGATATCTTGTTGGAAATCCGGGGCATATGGCTTTGTCATATGTCGCGGTGGGACCGATATGTGCTTCGTCCCCAGATCTGGGTGGAAACACCTAGATCTGGAACAGTACCGCATATCGGGCCTTACACACCCTTCCCTGCCGGCAGGTCGCCGCTTCCTCTCCTTCCTTTTCCTCCCCGTCCTCACCGTGTTTAACAGCCCAGGATATTCACCCAAATTAAAAATTTTGTTTGTTTCTTTATTTTGTTGATTGCTTGAATTGTTTGCAGAGTTTGTTTCGCCAATTTATTAATTGGTGATTATATTTCTCCCTCCTTCTTGTACCGGTATGTGTGACCGACCATTTCCACCATGGCACACGACCTTGTTGCGGCACCGGGAAAGTTACCTGATCACAGTCGCGACCTCCTGCACAGGACCAGCCATCACCATCGGTGCGGAAAGCCCCATTTATATTTAAATGGGTTATTTTATCGGGAGGTGTTCGACATTCTCCTTTGGCTTTAAACGTTGTAGACGACGTGGTTATCGTGTGTCGACGATGTGTTTCGATTTTCATGTGATTCCGACTTCGTCGGGTAGTTGAACGAACGGATGTGCCAGGAATAGTAGTCGGTATAACTCCAGGGTTATATTTACAAAATATCGCGCGCGCTAATAGTTAACCTCCCTGTTTCCCCTCTTACCTTCTAAACCTAGCCCACTAAATATCAGGCCCAAAGCCCCCTCTAAGAAGCTCATTTTTTACCCAAACCACCCCAAACACCCCCTGCTATAAATAGCAGGTGCTATCCTGCATAATATGGAGAAAACCCTAGTTTTCCTCCCTTTCCCGCTCCCCCGCCGCCACGTGGCGATCACCCACAAGCCAACCACCACCTGAGCCGCCGGATAGATCTGGTTCGTCAGATCTAGAACCGACGGACCGAAACATGCCAAGTCACCAGATGGAGACTCCCTACTGCCACGGGAGGCCGCCGAAGCTTGTCCCAATGCTGAATCACTGCCCTCGGCCCTCGTGAGTGCTACCTCCAACCGGATCCACGCTGTCGCCGCTCGCCGGACCTCCTACATGCGCGCCAACCTCACTAGAGCTCGCCGCCGGCAGCCACGTGCGTCGTCTGCCTCGTCTTGGAGACGACGAGCGTGGCCCGCTCGTCCTGCTCGCCCTGGTGGGCCTGCAACCGCGCGGCCCAGCCAGCCCGAGCAAGGCCCAGTCCGAGCACGCGCCTGTGCAGCCCACGTCCTCCCCTCGGCCCCGCAGCTTCCCTGCGCCCTGAGCGCAGCGCTCTATGCCTCGTCCCTCCACCGACTTGGGCCAAGCCCAATAGGTGACCCTCAAATCCTTTTTTTATGTTGACTGTTGGGCAAGGCCCAGTACTTCTTGCTGCTATCGTGCGCCCGTATGCGTTATTTAACAATCATGTGCCCCGCTGTTTATGCCCGGTTAGTTTAGATTCGGCCCAGTAAAGGTTTAGCAATTATCTGCACATTAAATAATTGCAAAAAAACATAGGATTTGGCTATGCGAATATATTTATCACCGTAGCTCGGACCGCGACGCTTTATACATGAATGTTGCTCCATTATTCGCGTAGATTAATAAAATGTGCTCTTTTGCCATTTTTGCACTTGTCTACATGTTATTTTACTGCTATTTACATCACATGCCACTGTAAATGTAATAGGCCGTAACTTTTTAACCGTTGCTCAGATAAATATGTTCCTTACATGTAACTTGACTAGAATTTCGTGTAGATTGTGGTGGTGTTGTTGTTTGCTGTTGATAACCAATCTAAAATATGGTTTAGGGAAGAATAGTACAAAATGCTTTAATCGTCGTGGGGCCCATAGTGTTATGCCATGTTTAGGATTGTGCCTCGCTTAAATTGACTAGCATAGATAGTTTACTTTGTGCTTCACCTCTTGCCATGTTGGTGTGATATGCCATGCTTGCGTGACATGCCATGTTAACAACCTTTGCTCATGTTGTGTAGCTAAACTACTTGAACCATACTAAATGTTTGGTATCACCGTGTTTGACGAGTACTCCACTTAACATGTTAGTAAACACTCTCGACGATACATGCGATACCGTAGCGCATGTCTCGTGTTGCATTCTTGTTGATTCTTGCTCGTGATTGCTTCGCAGTAATATATGCTTGCTCGTCGATTTCTTTTCCAGTGTTTCCTTCTTGTGTGCTTCCGTGGTTACCCACGGAGACGATACGAGTTTGCGATCGACTACACCTTCGGCTTTGTCTTCTCATCAGGTAAGGGGGAGCATATATCATGCTTCTAACTTTCATCTTACTTGTGCCTAGGTATAGGATAGAACAATTGCTTGATCCTACCACCTCATATTTAAACCTCTCGAACAAACCGAAACAGCCATGTCCCCCACATCCTAGCAAACCATTGTTTGGCCATGTCCCTTGCTTCCTTAACCACTCCTTAGCATGCATGATTAGGATGCTATCAACTGTTATCCTCTTACTTCTTGGATTGGGCTATCACATTATTATATTACTCTGCATGATATGATTATTATAATGTTGACTATACCCGACGAAGGATGGAAGGTCTAGGCTATCCCGCCCCGATGCTTTGTTCCATTCGAGTCACCTAGGACCCGAGTTCCGGGTATTGTGTATCTTGAAGAGCGTACCTAACCGCGTCTGTGATACTATGGGGTCCCATTTTCTTACCTAAATAGCTCCAAACATTTCTAGAGGTGGCCCAAGCTGATTTGCCATTTACAAACCATGCATATATGTCTGTCAGGTCGCTCCTAGCAGACATCCTTTAAAATAGCTTGGGCCAGCGAAGACATGGTTTCTCTTGTTGGTCCACACCTGGAAGCTAGGGGACTGCCCACATGTGAGGGGATCAGTTACCCCGACCTAGTACAGCCAGAAGAGTCTGATAGGAGAATGCGAACGACTCTTGAATTGGGTGTCGACTCCCCGGGGGCCACCCGGATTTGAACGTTGTTATTTAGAGGGAACTTTTATTTAGGATCTCTCGGAACTAAATCATAAAATGGTTGCCTATGATGGGTAGCAACTGACAGATATGGGCGTGCGTGCGGAGCCTTGTAATGGGCAGTTGCTACACCCCTGCAGGGTTAAATCTTTTCGAGAAGCCGTGTCCACGGTTTTGGACGACTTGAGACCTACTCCTTGTTCATAGACAACAACAACTGAGATAATGTTAATAACTTGGTCAACGTGTGTGTGCCTTGACTGCTTCTTCTTCATCGGGTGATGAAAGGGAGGACAAGGATAGGATATATGTTATGTTTGCGTAAGTAGTTGATAGCAGACTTGTTAGATGTGATTCCTCATAGAATGCCTGGCTTCTCATCTTACTCTGAATAGAACGTTAGCCACTCATATATTGCTAGTGCGGCTGAAATATCACCACTACCCTATCTTACCGTGAGAAGTTAGTTACAAGACTTGTTGATGTATTGTATTAAGGAAATTGTATGCCGATTGTATGAAATGTTGTATCCATGTAGCTGTAATGTTGTGATATCATGTTGGAAATCCGGGGCATATGATAGTGTCACATGTCGCGGTGGGACCGATATGTGCTTCATCCCCGGATTTGGATGGAAACATCTAGATCTGGAACAGTACAGTATCATCGGGCCTTACACCGTGCTCCTCTCCTCGCAGCGTCGAGCACAGCCGCCCGAGCCGCCACGGACGACGAGGCAGAGCTCAAAGCCCCACGCATCTGGTGACCACCCCGGCTGAGTCCGACGAATCCTACATCCCGGATCCATGCCGCCGTAGTCTCCTCTGGACCGCCGCCTCGCCGGACCACCTCTCCACCGTGCTGCCGCTCACCGGCATCCACTGCCGCAGCCGACCGGTCGCCAGTGCCTGATCTAGATCAGGATCGGTCCCGAGCGGGACGAACCGCCACCGGGGCCGAACAACACGTCCCGCCCCAGATCTCCCTTGTCGGGACCCGGGGTTAGCGTATGTAAGCCTCGCTACAACACAATCATATGGAGAGCCGAGAACCGTACCCACTTGTCTAAGCAGACAAGGCCAAGCACAGAACGTTCTCGGAAAGCATCGAACGTGATGATAGAGGCGAAGGTGTCCCGATGTTTCGATGAGATGGTGGAGATCGATTATGGTGGAGGCAACTTTCACGATCCGACTACGAACGTGCGAAGACGTTGCGCCTTAGCGATCGCTAAACCAACTCCGAGAGGTTATTGATCCCGCGGATGCATGATCAACCTAACCACGAAGGTCTAATTCCTGCAAGCAATCGAAGAACAAGCAAGAACTAAGAATTGCAATCTGGATATT
Organism: Bromus sterilis; assembly: GCA_950022295.1. NCBI lineage: Eukaryota > Viridiplantae > Streptophyta > Magnoliopsida > Poales > Poaceae > Bromus > Bromus sterilis. Next base: position 241,487,013 of record OX465595.1, on the reverse strand, counting down.
GCGAATATAAGATGAATGATTACGAAAGTTGGGGTTCCAATGAGGTCTTGGCCTGGTCGGATGACACAAACGAAGAGCTCGAAGTTGCGGCTATGGCTAACTTATATCTAATTAAAACCCAAGTCTAAACGACGCCCTAAGGGCTGTATATATGGGGGAACAGAGGGGATTTTCGTGACCCCTTGGAGGTGGGGTCCGAAAACAACCCTAACTCGGTTTCCCCACACATACGGACTCTAAAAACAGCCTATAATGTGGTATTTCGAAATTACATGGGCCCAGCCCAATATTAAGGTGACGCAGCACCTATAATTGCTCTTGGACGAAAATAATGAAGTGGCATCTCGTGTATTCCGTCCAAGCCTTCATGCATGCCTTATGGTGGCTTCAACGTGCGAAAATCCCCACTGGAAACTCCACTGTACTTTCCCCCGCGCGCACCTTCTTCTCCATTCTTGATCCCGCTCCAATGACCATCCTTCGTGTCCATGCTAGGTCCTTCATTCATAAGCAAAACAAAAGTATCTAATTTAGGCAGCATCATATGTTCATGAACAATAGAAGGATTCGCAAGAAACGAAAGTACTTGATAATTTAGTTGACGTGCACGTGCTCTAGTAACTGGTCCAGTATGTGTAGTTGGTGAGGGTATGGGTGTAACATTAGTAGGGATGTCCTCATCACGTGAGGGGCGTCCCATCCAGGCCGGATGATCAACTGAAATGGGTCCTCATCGTCCGCACACAAGTCTAAATGATATGGGTGGTGAACTCCCATACTCATAGACAAGTCGCCTCAACCATACTATCGATTGTATTATAACCCTTACATAGACTTACTCCAGCCCGATCACTTAGTCGGGGTCTAGGGCGGGCTCGATCATACATCAAAGTGTGCACGAGACAGAGTCTCGAACAATCGCATCGCGATGCCCCAAGCTGCGCACATCTAAGGGCCACTTGGTGTATAAAAGACCGCCAGCCAGATCACAACTAAGGTCTCGAAAACCCATACAAAGACATGCATGTTATAAACATACACGCAGCACACATGCCTTGTATGAACAGCAGGTATCATTGCAATTCTCTACAAAGTATATATCTTTATTAATAACTCTTACAGAGTGCACACAGAGATCACAAGCATGTGATCCAACATTACAACAAACAAGCGGAAGCAAGTAGGTCTGAGTACAGACAAGTTTAACAAATGGCTTAGAGAAGCCTTATCTAAAAACAAGCCCTCCACGAGGTTGTACTCTTCTTCTTGGATCACTACACAAGAACTCGGGCTTAGGGCGGTGTTCAACGAGACAACCCACTGTGTACTCCTACACAGCCTCTCATCGTTCACCTTGTATTAGGGTAGATTCACCAACACGTTTCACTTTCATCAACACCATGTTTATCATCATCCCGACTCACATCATAAGCAACCTCATTGTACCACTAAGCATGCAATAAGCAGTAGCAATTGCAGGGGCCACATGATATCAACCAACTCCTACATCTGCTAGGATTGTGGTTTGCTTACTACTGTGACAAGATGATAGGTCATGCAAAGGATATGGGTTCAACTATGCGGTAGAAATGTTATCATGGTGATCATCCTAAACAATGCATAAGCGAGACATGACAGGGAAGTGGGATTTTATCTACATGATCAATGGGGGTTTGCTTGCCTTGCTGACAAGGTTTCGATAACGGAGTCTTCAACGAAGGGGGTGATCTCGAGCTTCGGATCCACTTATATCAGCGACATGACAATCATAGGATCAACATAATGTACAATGCACAATCACATGAATAATATTGTAATGGTGATGTTTATGGTACTGATGTGTTGAGCATTCCATTTAAAAGGAGTATATTGCATTTGAAATGCAAATTCAAACTCCATTTGATTTATCGATGAATTTCAAATGCATTTGAATGCATGAAAATTCATTTAAATTTGTTGATCATGAAGTGATGTGGTATAGTTGAAGAAATGTTTCTGATGTGTGGATGAAACCATTGGAATTAAGGGTGTTGCAAAATCATTTGCAAAATCATCCCAAATTTGAATTTGAAAAGGATCCATATGCATGTTTTCTACTGTTCACCCATTTTAAAATGATCAAACATGAAAACAAATTGCATATTCTTAATCCTTGTATTTTTCTGATAATTTTAGACATATTATTTGCTATATTTGGAGTTAGGATGAATTAATTATGAATTTCCAAAGTTTATAGCATTTTCTGGAATTTCTCTGATTATTTTTAATTTTTTTGATTTATTGCGTTAGCAGGGGGGGCTGACCAGTCAAACTGACCAGGGGGGCCCACCTGTCATCCAGAGTGGGGGTTAATCCCCTGCTTAAAATTAACCCGAGGGTTAATATGTGGCTGGCCCCACTTGTCAGCCACTTGGTTAGGTTTAAGAGGGTCATTAGGGGGGGCTAATGGTGGGCTCGTCGGGGAGCCGCCGGAATCCTGCCGGAGACTCGCCGGAGTTGGGTTCTAGGGCGCAGGCAGGGACCTGGAGGGCACGGGCTTGCTCCTTGAGGTCGTCCGCGTCGAGTGGTGTCATCAGGGGGCCACGGGGATCACCGGAGCGTCGCCGGCGTTGAAGACGGCGGAGGCAGTGGCTCGGGCATCGTAGAAATCGCGCTCTGGAGCGCCATTTTGACCGTGGCTTGGTGCAAAATCTTGCTGGGGTGACCAGGAGTGTAGCAGGCTAGGCGGTTGGGGTGGAGGTGCACGGGAACAAGTACCTCACCGGACATGGCGGCGGCGAGGCTCGGCTTTCATGGCGGACGTTGCTAGAGTACGCAAACGAAGGCGGATCCAGAGGGTTTTCGAGCTACAGCTCACCAGGAACTCGACGGGGGTAGCAGCTCGGTCGGGGAAGGCTCGACGGCGAAGTAATTGGACCGCGACGCACGGCGGCCGGAGCGGAAGACGATGAAGCGCACGTCGGCTACAAGGCGTCCCGGGGCGATTCCTTCTGCGACTTGGCGTAGACGACGACGGCGAAGACGAAGGACACGTTCTCGGCAGCTATCTCGAGCTCGGGCTACGAGTTTCCATGGCCAGGGCCAGCGATGCTCTCAGGGGTCGTCGCGGGCGAGCTGGGGAGAGACACAGAGGGGTTGGGAGGAGGGGGAATGGACGTGTAGGTCGTCCAGCATCGACGTGGAGTGGTTAGGAGGCTCGGGGGGCAGCTGGATGCTAGGGGCGCGTCGCGGTGGCGTCGGTGGTGTCGGTGGCTTTCCACCGAGCACCTTAGGGGCGCGGGGAGCTAGAAGACAAGGGAGAAGGCTGCTGGGCCGTCTGCTGGGCCTCGCCCTGGGCGAGAGGTAAGCTTTCCCTGCCCTTTTCTTTTTATTTAATTCTGTTCTATTTGTTCTACCTAGGAAAAAAATACCTAGGCATTTTTTTAAATGCCCCAAATTTTTATGTGGCCTCATAAAATAGAGAGCTAGCCACTCATAACTTTTGGGCATTTTTTAAATTCAAATAATTTGAATTTCAAATCAAATAGGGTTTTATTTAATTTCCAAAGCCACTGTTTGAATATTAGAAAATTCCATGAGCATGGGATTGCTCCCAAACCATTTTTAAAATGATCAGCACCATTTATAGGAATTTTCCAAATGTTCAAATGATTTTTGGAAAAAGATTTTTATCTGGCCATTTGAATTAAATTCTCAGGGCTTTCTTTTCCCCATTTTTGAATTGCAATTTGAAATTTTTGCATGAATGCAAGGTACCTCTGATCCTAGCACATACCTAACTTGGGGTTGTGACAACTCGCCCCCACTCAAAAGAATCTCGTCCCGAGATTCAGAAGTCTGCGGGAGGAAGGAGGGGTACTCGGCACTGAGACGGTCTTCTCTTTCCCACGTGGCTTCTTTCTCTGAGTGGTGTGACCACTGAACTTTCAGAAACTTGATCTTCTTTCGGCGAGTGACACGCTCTGCTGAATCAAGAATACGAACAGGGTATTCTCGATAAGAAAGGTCATCTTGTAGATCAAGCGTTTCATGGTCGACTTCGCAGATGGGGTCCTTGAAGCAACGCCTGAGTTGTGACACATGGAATACATCATGTACTCGGGAAAGGTGCGGGGGTAGTTGAAGTTGGTAGGCAACTTCTCCACGTTTAGCGAGAATGCGGAAAGGTCCGATATAACGTGGGGCCAACTTGCCTTTGATACCGAAAAGTTGGGTTCCCTTCAGAGGAGTAACCCGAAGGTAAGCCTTCTCATCCAGATTGTAGCTCTCCTGCCTATGATGACGATCATAGTAACTTTTCTGACGATACTGTGCGGCTTTCAATTGATCACAAACAATGCGAACTTGCTCTTCTGCTTCCTTAATCATGTCCGGTCCAAAGAATTGTCTTTCACCGGTTTCTGACCAGTTAAGGGGTGTTCGACATCGTCGTCCATATAGGAGTTCAAAAGGAGCCATGTTCAGACTAGATTGAAAACTATTGTTATAAGAAAATTCGGCAAATGGAAGAGACTTCTCCCATTTCTTTCTGAAAGATATAACACAAGCTCTGAGCATGTCTTCAAGAATTTGGTTAACCCTTTCGACTTGACCACTAGACTGAGGATGGAAAGCTGTACTAAAGGAGAGATGAGTTCCCATAGCACGTTGGAAGCTTCCCCAAAATCTAGAGGTGAAAAGGCTACCACGATCAGAATTGATTTCCAAAGGAACACCGTGAAGAGACACAATTCTAGAGACATACAAGTCCGCTAACTGGCTAGCAGTTATAGACTCGTGAACTGGAAGGAAGTGAGCAACTTTGGAAAGCCTGTCAATGACCACGAAGATGGCATCATTTCCTTTCTGGGTTTTTGGAAAGCCGGTGATGAAGTCCATACCGACTTTGTCCTATTTCCACTCTGGAATAGACAAAGGTTGAAGTGTACCAGCAGGGTCTTTGATGTTCTGCCTTAATGCGACGACAAACATCACATTCAGCAACAAATTGAGCAATGTCTCTCTTCATCCTAGTCCACCAAAATCTCTAGCGTAGATCTCGGTACATTTTTGTGCTACCGGGATGAATTGAGAGGGGTGTGTCATGGGCTTCTTTGAGGATGAGTTGCCTTAGATCCCTATTCTTAGGTACTACCAAACAATTTCCAAAGAATACCGTTCCTTTACTATCTGTGGAGAAACATTTAGCAACTCCGCTAGCAATGTTCTCCTTGATCCGGCGTACACCTCGTGCACGTCTTTGGGCAACTATGATTTGATCCTCAAGGTTTGGTTTCGCCACCAAGTTGAAAAGAGATCCACGAGGAACAATCTCGAGATTAAGCTTTCGAAATTCCTCATGAAGAAGTGGTTGATACTGTTGTAACATGAGGTTGTTACAATGCGACTTACGACTTGGTGCATCAGCCATGACATTGGCTTTGCCTGGGGTGTAAGAAATTACTACGTCGTAATCTTTTCTCAACTCAATCCAGCGTCTTTGCCTGAGATTAAGATCTGGCTGGGTGAAAATATATTTGAGGCTTTGGTGGTCGGAATAAATCTCGCAACGGTTACCAAGGAGGTAATGTCCCCAAGTTGTTAGGGCATGAACTACGGCAGCGAGTTCAAGATCGTGGTTAGGATAGTTCTCTTCATGTGGCCGCAACTGGAGTGAAGCATAAGCTACCACATGTCGATCTTGCAGAAGTATGCATCCTAACCCTTGCCGTGAGGCGTCACAATAGATTTCGAAATCCTTTTTGGTGTCTGGAGGTGGAAGTACAGGTGCAGAAGTCAATCTTCTTTTTAGCTCTTGAAAGCTTTCCTCGCACTTGGGAGTCCATAGGAATTTCTTATCTTTCTTGAGGAGTTCAGTCAGGGGCTTTGCAACTTTGGAGAAGTTCTCGACGAAGCGACGGCAATAGCTGGCTAGGCCAAGAAAACTCCTAACTTGCTTAACCGATTCAGGTGGAGTCCAGTCAAGGACGGCCTGAACTCTCTCGGGATTCACAGCAATACCTTTTGCAGAAATCACATGGCCTAAGTAGGTCACTTCTGGTAGCCAAAATTCACACTTGGAGAATTTAGCATACAGGCGATGCTCTCTAAGTTTCATCAATACCAGCCTTAAGTGTTCGGCATGTTCTTCTTCGTTCTTCGAGTATATAAGGATGTCATCGAGGTAAACCACGACGAACTGGTCCAAATACTCCATGAAGATCGAATTCATCATGCGTGAGAAAGTGGCGGGGGCATTGGTTAAACCGAAGGACATGACCGTGTACTCGTAAAGACCATAACAAGTAGTAAAAGCCGTTTTGGGAATGTCTTCGTTTCGGATTTTGATTTGATGATAACCTAATCTCAAATCCATCTTGGAGAAGACAGAGGATCCAGCAAGTTGATCATAAAGATCATTGATCCTGGGCAGTGGGTACTTGTTCTTTATCGTCGCTAGATTTAGCGGGCGATAGTCTACGCACATTCTTTCTGTTCCATCTTTCTTCGTTACGAACAGAACGGGGCAACCCCATGGCGATGAGCTAGGGCGGATGAAGCCTTTTTCCAACAAAGCTTCCAGTTGGGTCTTAAGCTCAGCTAACTCATGTGGGTCCATTTTGTATGGGCGTCTAGAAATTGGTGCGGTTCCTGGGGCAAGATCCACTATGAACTCTACACATCTGTCGGGTGGCATGGTTTAAAGAGTTGGGTTACTGAATGGTTTTCCTAAGGATGACCATGGCTTACTAAGGGCTACAACAGATATGTCAAAGTAGTAAAGTACCCCGACACGATGGTTAGTGTGGTTCTTCTTGCTAGAAGACATCCAAAGTGGGAGAAAGAGCTGCAAATGAAACACTATAGGTTTCTAGAAGAAAACCTACATCAAACTCTATGGAACTGTCGGGCATGCCACCTAGAAGTTCTTCTAAAAGGACAACCGAAAAGGAGGGAAGAATTTTGCAAATGCATCAGATTTTGAAGAAACCTGGAATGATTCGGACAGCATAACGGCTGTAATTGCAAGAAAACAATTTTCTTTCAATGTAGATACAACACTTACATAATACGATGTAAGAAATCAGCATTACAACAATGCTAGGAAACCGGACACAACTTTCCTACGGCTATAAGAAAGCAAACAACGAGATGTTCTAGTAAGACATAGATGAGCCTAGTCCTATCATCCCGTAGAAAAGGTAAGGGTGACTCAGAACTCAGAACGATGAGGGTAAGGAGAAAAATAGAAGCCTTACGTTGTTCCCTTATATACCCAGAGTAACTATATAACTATAGAAGGCTAGACTCAACTTCGGCCAAGGATGATAATCCTACAGTCAGTCCTGCTCTGATACCAAGTTTGTCGGGACCCGGGGTTAGCGTATGCAAGCCTCGCTACAACACAATCATATGGAGAGCCGAGAACCGTACCCACTTGTCTAAGCAGACAAGGCCAAGCACAGAACGTTCTCGGAAAGCATCGAACGTGAGGGGTGTCCCATCCAGGCCGGATGATCAACTGAAATGGGTCCTCATCGTCCGCACACAAGTCTAAATGATATGGGTGGTGAACTCCCATACTCATAGACAAGTCGCCTCAACCATACTATCGATTGTAATATAACCCTTACATAGACTTACTCCAGTCCGATCACTTAGTCGGGGTCTAGGGCGGGCTTGATCATACATCAAAGTGTGCACGAGACAGAGTCTCGAACAATCGCATCGCGATGCCCCAAGCTGCGCACATCTAAGGGCCACTTGGTGTATAAAAGACTGCCAGCCAGATCACAACTAAGGTCTCGAAAACCCATACAAAGACATGCATGTTATAAACATACACGCAGCACACATGCCTTGTATGAACAGCAGGTATCATTGCAATTCTCTACAAAATATATATCTTTATTAATAACTCTTACAGAGTGCACACAGAGATCACAAGCATGTGATCCAACATTACAACAAACAAGCGGAAGCAAGTAGGTCTGAGTACAGACAAGTTTAACAAATGGCTTAGAGAAGCCTTATCTAAAAACAAGCCCTCCACGAGGTAACCAGTCGTCTGGCTGGGACTACACTAGCTTGGTCTTGGTCTGAGTCTTCATTCTTTGAGCTTCGGTTATAAGCCACCATCGGGGTCGATGGTTCATCTAAAACATAGATTAAGCAAACGTGAGTACAAAATCGTACTCAGCAAGACTTACATAGGAGCTATACTACTCATCCACATGTATTAAGGTAAAGGGAGGTGGGGTTTCACTTGCAGAAGTGCCAGCTTTGACTTGGCTAGTCCTGAACTACGAGTACCAGACTTGAGGTAAGAAGCGTACACGAGTCCACTACATCTCTTCAACCAATTACACCACTATGGTTACTTCCTCGACTTCCCCACGAGAAGCACACCATAACACTCACGCTTATCTTGCGAGTTTTAGAAGTATCCAGTTCAAGTTGTCTAATAATCAAGCTAAGCTTTCCAAGCAGTCCATAACCGCGGACGCGACTATTCGAATAGTTTTGTTAACCCTGCAGGGGTTTACCGCTACACACAAGTGCCATCAGTTACCGCCGTTTTGCGTGTCACCGTTCAAGAGATGACAGCGAGGATGCCACCACAACACTTCGCCCACAGCTCCGTTCTAGTCCAGAGAGTCGACTATCTGAGGGGGATCCGTATGGAAGTCCAGTCGAGGTTCCAGTATAGCCTCAAATGATGTGTGAAGGGTCCCAAGCCGGTCTTGAAAAGCCGTTCATCCACTTCGCAGACCGTGCCACAGCCCTACCAGAACTCCGAACTACTGCGACTCTTGGGGTTCGAACGGGGTGAGGTACTAGGATGAGAGGGGTTAGTGAGCCCAATGTGTGGTTGTACTCTTCTTCTTGGATCACTACACAAGAACTCGGGCTTAGGGCGGTGTTCAACGAGACAACCCACTGTGTACTCCTACACAGCCTCTCATCGTTCACCTTGTATTAGGGTAGATTCACCAACACGTTTCACTTTCATCAACACCATATTTATCATCATCCCGACTCACATCATAAGCAACCTCATTGTACCACTAAGCATGCAATAAGCAGTAGCAGTTGCAGGGGCCACATGATATCAACCAACTCCTACATCTGCTAGGATTGTGGTTTGCTTACTACTGTGACAAGATGATAGGTCATGCAAAGGATATGGGTTCAACTATGCGGTAGAAACGTTATCATGGTGATCATCCTAAACAATGCATAAGAGAGACATGAGAGGGAAGTGGGATTTTATCGACATGATCAATGGGGGTTTGCTTGCCTTGCTGACGAGGTTTCGATAACGGAGTCTTCAACGAAGGGGGTGATCTCGAGCTTCGGATCCACTTCTATCAGCAGCATGACAATCATAGGATCAACATAATGTACAATGCACAATCACATGAATAATATTGTAATGGTGATGTTTATGGTACTGATGTGTTGAGCATTCCATTTAAAAGGAGTACATTGCATTTGAAATGCAAATTCAAACTCCATTTGATTTATCGATGAATTTCAAATGCATTTGAATGCATGAAAATTCATTTAAATTTGTTGATCATGAAGTGATGTGGTATAGTTGAAGTAATGTTTCTGATGTGTGGATGAAACCATTGGAATTAAGGGTGTTGCAAAATCATTTGCAAAATCATCCCAAATTTGAATTTGAAAAGGATCCATATGCATGTTTGCTACTGTTCACCCATTTTAAAATGATCAAACATGAATTTTTTTTTTGCATATTCTTAATCCTTGTATTTTTCTGATAATTTTAGACATATTATTTGCTATATTTGGAGTTAGGATGAATTAAATATGAATTTCCAAAGTTTATAGCATTTTCTGGAATTTCTCTGATTATTTTTAATTCTTTTTGATTTATTGCGTCAGCAGGGGGTGCTGACCAGTCAAACTGACTAGGGGGCCCCACCTGTCATCCACAGTGGGGGTTAATCCCCTGCTTAAAATTAACCCGAGGGTTAATTTGTGGCTGGCCCCACTTGTCAGCCACTTGGTTAGGTTTAAGAGGGTCATTAGGGGGGGCTAATGGTGGGCTCGCCGGGGAGCCGCCGGAATCCTGCCGGAGACTCGCCGGAGTTGGGTTCTAGGGCGCGGGGAGGGACCTGGAGGGCACGGGCTTGCTCCTTGAGGTCGTCCGCGTCGACTGGTGTCATCAGGGGGCCACGGGGATCACCGGAGCGTCGCCGGCGTTGAAGACGGCGGAGGCACTGGCTCAGGCATCGTCGAACTCGCGCTCTGGAGCGCCATTTTGACAGTGGCTTGGTGCAAAATCTTGCTGGGGTGACCAGGAGTGTAGCAGGCTAGGCGGTTGGGGTGTAGGTGCACGGGAACAAGTACCTCACCGGACATGGCGGCGGCGAGGCTCGGCTTTCATGGAGGATGTTGCTAGAGTACGCAAACGAAGGCGGATCCAGAGGGTTTTCGAGCTACAGCTCACCAGGAACTCGACGGGGGTAGCAGCTCGGTCGGGGAAGGCTCGACGACGGAGTAATTGCACCGCGACGCACGGCGGCCGGAGCGGAAGACGATGAAGCGCACGTCGGCTACAAGGCGTCCCGGGGCGATTCCTTCTGCGACTTGGCGTAGACGACGACGGCGAAGACGAATGACACGTTCTCGGCGGCTATCTCGAGCTCGGGCTACGAGTTTCCATGGCCAGGGCCAGCGATGCTCTCAGGGGTCGTCGCGGGCGAGCTGGGGAGAGACACAGAGGGGTTGGGAGGAGGGGGAATGGACGTGTAGCTCGTCCAGCATCGACGTGGAGTGGTTAGGAGGCTCGGGGGGCAGCTGGAGGCTAGGGGCGCGTCGCGGTGGCGTCGGTGGCGTCGGTGGCTTTCCACCGAGCACCTTAGGGGCGCGGGGAGGTAGAAGACAAGGGAGAAGGCTGCTGGGCCGTCTGCTGGGCCTCGCCCTGGGCGAGAGGTAAGCTTTCCCTGCCCTTTTCTTTTTATTTAATTCTGTTCTATTTGTTCTGCCTAGGAAAAAAATACCTAGGCATTTTTTTAAATGCCCCAAATTTTTATGTGGCCTCATAAAATAGAGAGCTAGCCACTCATAACTTTTGGGCATTTTTTAAATTCAAATAATTTGAATTTCAAATCAAATAGGGTTTTATTTAATTTCCAAAGCCACTGTTTGAATATTAGAAAATTCCATGAGCATGGGATTGCTCCCAAACCATTTTTAAAATGATCAGCACCATTTATTAGAATTTTCCAAATGTTCAAATGATTTTTGGAAAAAGATTTTTATCTGGCCATTTGAATTAAATTCTCAGGGCTTTCTTTTCCCCATTTTTGAATTGCAATTTGAAATTTTTGCATGAATGCAAGGTACCTCTGATCCTAGCACATACCTAACTTGGGGTTGTGACATCCCTCTCCTTGGCCCAATGCGGCCCAGCTGGCCTGCACGCGCCCCAGCCCAGGCGCCCGACCGCTGCGTCCCTTTGCCCCGAGCGGTGCGCAGCTAAACGCTGCCCCACCCCGAGCTGGGCCGAAGCCCATGGTGAGCTGCTACTGTTGGGCCTAGCCCATTCTATATTGCGCCCGTGAGCGGTAGATAGTATATCTATGCCTGGTTCTGTTTAGTCCGTTAGCCTCTTTTTCGGCCCAGTAGGCCTTTTTATGTTTTTTTGTTAGATTAAATGGAAGTTTGTAATAGATTTTTGCGAGAGCTGTATCTTTTTAACCGTTTGTTGGATCGCGACGCTTTCTACATGAAAGTTGCTCCGGTTTTCACGTAGATTAATAAATTGTGCTTCTTTGCCATGTTTGAGTTTGTTTAAAAGCTATTTCACTGCTATTTACATCGCATGCCATCGTAAATGTAATAGGCCGTAACTTTTTAACCGTTGCTCCAATAAAAATGTTCTCTAGATGTAACTTGACTAGAATTGCATGTAGATTGTGATTATGCTGCTCTTGCTTGCTAATAACAAATATAAAATATGGTTTAGGGAATAATAGTAGAAAAACTATCAATCATCATGGGGGCGTAATAGTTGACCATGCATAGGTTTTACCCCCCACTTAAACTGACTAGATTAGATAGTTTATTTAGGCTTCACCTCTTGGCATGCTTGAGTGAGTTGCCATGTTAACAACCTTTGCTAAAAAACATGAATCTTCGTAAACATGCAATATCATCGTGTGTGACGAGTACTCCACTTAACCTATTAGTAACCGCTCTCGACAGTAGATGCGATACCGTAGTGCGTTGTCTTGCGGTTGCCTTCTTGATGTTGTTTGCTGGTGATTGCTTCGTAGTAGTATATGCTTGTTCGTCAATTGTATTTCCAGTGTTTCCTTCATGTGGGCTTCCTCGTTTCCACTCGGAGACGTTGCGAGTTTGCGATCGACTACACTTCGGTTTCGTCTTCTCATCAGGTAAGGGGGAGCATATATCATGCTTATAACTTTCAGCTCACTTGTGGCTAGGTATAGCATAGAACGATTCCTTGATCCTACCACCTTACATTTAAGCCTCCATATTAAAACCCAAATAGCCATGTTCCTCCACATCCCAGCAAACCTTTGTTTGGCCATGTACCTTGCTTGCTTAACCACTGCTTATTATGCATGCTAGGAAGCTATACTGTTATCCTGTTACTCCTTGGATTAATATATTGTTGTGGATAATATGATTATTATAATGTTGACTATATTCGACGAAGGATGGAAGGTCAGGCTATCCCGCCTTGGCGCTTTGTTCCATTCGAGTCACCTAGGATCCGTGCTCCCGGTATTGGTTCTAAGACTGAGCGTGCCTAACCGTGTGCGGCATACTATGGGGTCCCCTTTTCTTACTACCTACCTTCAAACATTTTTAGTGGTGGCCCAAGCTGATTTACCATTTGCAAACCATGCATATATGTCTGCCGGGTCGCTCCTAGGAGATATCCTTTTAAACACCTTGGGCCAGCGGGGACATGGTTTCCTTGTTGTTCCACGCTTGGCCGGCGAGGGCCCGGCCCCATGTGAGGTGTCCAGGTAACCCAAACCCTGTTGAGACAGAAGGGTCCGATCCGAGAGCGCGACCAACTTTTGGATTGGGTGTCGATTCCCCGGGGGCCACCCGGATTTGTTCGTTGTTAGCTAGAGGGACCTGTCATTTCAGATCTCTCGGAACTAAATCATAAAATGGTTGCCTGTGATGGGTAGCAACTGAGAGAGATGGGCGTGCCTGCAGAGCCCTGTAATGGGCAGTTAGTACACCCCCGCAGGGTTAAATCTTTTCGAGAATCCGTGTCCACGGTTATGGACAACTTGAGACCTACTCCTTGCTCAGAGACAACTACAACTGAGATAATCTTAATAACTTGATCAACCTGTGAGTGCCTTGACTGCTTCATCTTCGTCGGGATGCGAAGATGAGGACAAGGGACGGATAGGTGTTATGTTTGCGTAAGTAGCTGATAGCAGACTTGTTGGAGGCGATTCCTCATCGACTGCTTGGTTCTCATCTTACTCTAAATAGATCGTTAGCTACCTCATATATTGCTAGTGCGGATGCAACCTCAATCACTACCCCTATCTAACCGTGAGAAGTTAGTTACAAGACTTGTTGATATAGCTCACCCCTTTCTTCTCTCTTTTACGCACATTATGCAAACGATCTTGGACTTTAGAGGTGCTCGACGATCCTTCCTCTGGACGCCTTCGCGGAGACTCGACGATGACTAGTTAGGTGGATCCCAGCAGAGATCCTGGACCCGTGTGGTTACGGGAATGGTGTGGTTTACCTTTTCCACTAGGAATTTGATTGTAGTCTATACTCAGACATGTATCTTCCGCTGATGTATTGTATTAAGGCATTTGTATGCCGATTGTATAAGATGTTGTATCCTTTTAGCTGTAATGTTGTGATATCATGTTGAAAATCTGGGGCATATGACATTGTGATATGTAGCGGTGGGACCGATATGTGCTTCGTCCCCGAATCTGGATGCGAACATCTAGATTTGGAACAGTACCGCATATCGAGCCTTACAATTCAATACGAACACCGGGTTGCTGGTTGGAGGAGTTACCCTCTGTATTTTGGAGCATCAGGACTACACCCAATAGGTCGACTGGTCTTACGCCTTTTTTCCTTGTTTACGGAGCATAGGCCGTCGTCCCGAACGACATCCGTCATGATTCACCTCGAGTTACTGCATATGTGGAAACCAATAATGAACTAGCAAGACATGACTCCTTGGATGTCCTCGATGAAGAACGAGATCTAGCGGCATCAAAGTCTGCTATTTACCAAAAAGACCCGCGACAATAGCATAGTCGACGCATCAAGAGTCGAACCTTTCAAGAGGGGGACTTAGTGCTTTGCATGATACAAAAAAGAAAAGGGATGCACAAGTTATCACCACCTTGGGAAGGACTGTTCGTGGTAAGCAAGAATTTGTACAATGGATCCTACTACTTAGTTGATATACGCGAGCCAACTTCCACGCTCAAGTCCGAAGAAGAGACTCCCAGGTCGTGGAATATAGCCCAGCTCTGTCCCTATTATACTTAAGTAGTCAGGGATATTCTTGTTAGCTATTATGAGATAGCAGCAATAAAACCGACTCATTCTTTTTGGTCTTTCCGACTCATGTTTTTCTTTATTCAAATTGTTTGATTTTTTGGCCAATTTTCCTAGTTTGCATTCCATTCTTTCATTTAAACTCCCTGGAACCTAGAAGGACGTATCATCTCTTCCCTGGAACCTGGCATGCATATCGCTGTATTTAGAGACCTTGGGGGCTTTTGGTCTTTTAACCTAAGCTTGAGAACCGGAGGACTCGGCATATACATGATCCAAACTTGTACTTATATAACATACGTGACCCATTATAGAGCAAACATTAGCAAACCATATAAGGGGTTTGATGAGTTTTAATCTATTAATCGAGAACGCTAGAATAAGTCATGTGATGCTTGCTTACAGATAATTTTCGACTCAAGCGCAATTAAGTGACCAGCATCACTTTTCTACGACGCCGGAAGAATCATCTTGTTCAAGGAGTCAGTTTTCTATTAAACTCCTATTGTTAAAACATGTTGAGATAGTCATGCGTATGGCCGACTTCTATATGAGCGATTTATGTTTTTTGCATTTCATACACATATTTCTTTCATTTTTTAACATATACACACGTACTAAATGTTCCCTTCCTTCAAAAACCGACTTTGTTAAAGACACCATAAAAATTATTGAAAGTCGGTACTTGGAAGTTATGGTCTGGCACTATGAATCGACATGAGAGTAAATTAATCATGCCGACTCATGGGGGCTACACCTTGAATTTTTGCTACTATGATTCGACATGAGAGTAAATTAATCATGCTGACTCATGGAGGCTACACCTTGAATTTTTGCTACTATGATTCAACATGAGCGTAAATTAATCATGCCGACTCATGGGGGCTACACCTCGATTGTAACTTTATTATGACTTGGCAAAGACACTACAAAAGTCTTTTCTGATTTATAAAACGCTACATGTAGAATCTAATATGATTCTGCATGATACGCGATGAAATCAACCCGATTCATGAGGGCCACATATGGTTAAGATATTTTCCTTTTGATTAATTCTTCATGGAGCAAAGTCAGTAAATAAGACTAAAGTATTACAAAATCAAAAAGAAAAGCTTCAAATACTTCTTTATTAAAATTCTGGCTTCATAAAGCAGAATATTACAAGACAGCTAATACAGGAGAAGAGAATACATTAAGAAAATAAGACCATAAGTTGGCTATTTCCACAAGATGAGCGACAGCTTCTACTACTCGTTGATCAACGGCGAGAAGAAGTACCATCCTGGGTACTTCAAGCTTGAGCTCCATCGGAGTCGGTTTCTTCATCACTAATGTAAGACTCGCTGCTAGCACTCTCCATACAGCATCCTACACGATCTCCATCAGAGTCAAAAGACTTGGCCCAAAGAGTTTCATCTCCATCATATCTAAACTGGATGACATCCCCTTCCTTGAAGTTTCGTGACCTAATAAAGGTTTTCCAGCCCTTTTTTAAAAACATGGATCCATTGCTGGAGAAACTTGTAGATACCCAAGTAGGTCCATGAGGACATCCATCAGCACGGAGCCATAAGCCTGGTGGCTTAGAGTCTTCCATGATCTGAGCGAAGGATTCGGGGAGATTAGTCCATCGATGAAGCTTTGAAAGCTTCGCGAGGAAATCATCGCCAGGCTCATACATAGAAGCATAGGAGGAAGAAGGCGTCTCTTCATGTCTTCGAGAACCTCTGCCACCTGAGAGAAGATTTCGTAGAAAAAGGAAGAAGGAAGAAGAAGAGAGTGAGCTTCATCCCAAGATCTGCCATATATATATATATATATACAATAAAAAATGAAGAGGAATCGGTAAATAAATGACATTATGATTCATGCGGATTCCCCATAAACATGCGGCATTAAAATAAAAGGCTCTTAGGCTTTTGCAAAATTTTAAAAGCATGAAGTGCTGATGCATCGTTCTTTGAAAGACAGTTAAGGGGATACGACAATTAATGATATAACGAATCTTTGAATAAAGAGACGAAAGAAAAGATGGCCAAGCTCTGTTTTGATCAAATCTAAATCAAGATAGCAACGAAGATCAAGGAAAGTCGGCTTCTTGAGAGTCGACATATAGACAGTCAAGAAAGATCGTCGAGAACCTGAAGTGTCGCGCCAATCTTGGGGGCTAATGTCGGGGGATGGCCTAGCGCCATTACCCGGTATACAGAAGGACCGGGCCGACTCATGAAATGAAGGCCCAGAAGAAGACTCAACTTGGGCCGAGTCGTGACTTCGCGAAGCAAGAAGATCGTAGAAGGAAATAGACTTACCTTGAATAATAAGTAAACTGTGTTTGTAAAGTAGATTAGGACTCCATCTTTAGTCGGATTCCGTTTCGTGTAGACCAAGGGACCCGACACTTATATAAGCCGCCCCCCTTGGACCAAAAAGGAGAAGTCAACTTAGATCCTCTCGAGGAATAGGCAGCGATCTTGCACCTTTGTATTCGAGAAGTTGACGTCCCATAATAGAAAAGTAGGAGTAGGTCTTTACCTTTCGAGGGGCTGAAACCTGGGTAAATCTCGTGTATTGTGTTCTCGCCGACTCACCTCCTCGAAACCACCTCGCAGCAAAGGTCCCACACTAAGTTCTCTAATGAGGACATCTTCCGTGACTTTCCCCCGACAATACGGGTGTTCCTCGAAGATGAGACTACGCAACAATTTCCGACCGAACGACTAACAAAACTTGCCCCTTCCTCCTGATGTAGGCGTTGCATTGCCGGCACGAGAACCCTGGCCGCTGGCTGTGCGGTGAACCGTGTCGCCTGTTGTGGCTCGGGATCCAACCGTTCTCTCTGTTGGTGATGACTGCTGGAGGCGGTCGGAGCCAGCGCTTATTCTTGCCTACTTCTTCTTGGGCGAGGAGTCCCATGTAGGTAAGAGAAACCGTGGGATTATTGGGCCTGTTGAGCGACCGCTGTCTGGAGCAGCTCTATTGTGTCTCGTGCGGCCTGGTCTGTAGTTGTGTTCCCATGGATGGGTGCGTTAGCCAGATACCGCCTTGCAGCCATGATGTGGGTCACGGGGTTGCTATAATAGCTAGGTGGCGTATGGAATCGGGTCGGCTCACGTGGCAGGGTGAAACCTAGTGGGGTAGCTCCCTCCTGTGGGCTTTGGAAAAGTGCCTGTCCTACCATGCTTGGCGGGATCCGACTCACCTTCCTAATCTGGTGGGCGGCTGTATAGTTCGCCATCTGGGAGTTTAGCTGTTCGGATTTCTCCTGTACTCGCCTGGCTTCTTGCGCAAGCCGGGCTGTTTCCTGCACTATCTACTATTTTTCCACTTGGATTTCCTCGTGGATCCTGGTCACTTGCTTCTCAAGTTCTTCGATCTCTGCTTTACGAGCCTCTTTATTTTCCAGAGTGATTGGGGGTAGCGAGAGCAGTTCGAAAGCGTTCAGGGTTGCCGAGAGTGCGTCCATTCCGGTCAGAACCGGTTCCGGGGCACGGGAAGCTGATCCATCAATCGGGTTTATGGCCATATTCCGCTGGTCCCGAGGGCTTGCCATATAAAAAGTGGCGTAGTACGGTGGCTGGAAATAGGGGGAATTTGGATCATAACCGTCTACCCCCAATCCAGCCCTGTCACTTCCTGCGGAATGGATCGACCCAGAATCCGAGTCCTTTCCTTCGCTGGGGTATGAGTCGGCATCGCAGAGCTCCGCCAAGCTGTCTGATCCAAGGTCTCAACAGAATGCGCCGGCTCTAGAGATCAATTGCTGAAACCGACGAAGACTTGCCTCGAGTTGGTCATGATCTGGCTCGTGACTCTTTCCAGGGTGCTGCGATCTGTCTCTGGCTCAGATCCGTTTACCCTGCCGATAAAGATATGGACGGAACCGATCTGGACCCGATGACCTGACTCGATGGACTCAGCTTCTGGACCTCAGGTGGTGTCATCGATGTAAAGTTCTCCTCGCCGGCTTCTAGTGATTCGGACGGCGACAAGATCTTGCATACCTCGTTAAGCTCCCTTCATGATTACAACGCCTGCGCGCGCAGGCCCCACGGTGGGCGCCAACTGTCGTGGGGAAGTCACGGAAGATGTCCTCATGAGAGAACTTAGTGTGGGAACTTTGCTGCGAGGTGGTTTCGAGGAGTTGAGTCGGAAAAAATACAAGACACGAGATTTACCCAGGTTTCGACCCCTCGTTATGTAAAGACAACTCCTGATTTTCTACTATGGGGTCTCTACTTCTCGAATATAAAGGTGCGAGATCGCTGCTTTGCCTCGAGAGGATCTAAGTTGAGTTGTTCTGTTTGGTCCAAGGGGGCCGGCTTATATAGATATCTGGTCCCTTTTTTACATGAGTCCGACTTCCATACGAGATGGAGTCCTAGTCTAGTTCTACAATATAATTTTCTTATTTCAAAAGGTAAGTCTATTTCCTTCTACAATCTTCTATCTTCACGATGACGTGTCCCGGCCCGAGCCGGGTCTCCTTGTGGGCCTTTCTCCTTCTTGAGTCGGCCCGGTTCTTCCGTGTGCCGGGTCATGGCACTGGGCCATCCTCCCGACAGGGTGCCAACAACATCTTTATCTTGAGCCTTGTTGTACGGATTGACTTGGCGATATGCCTTGTACTCTGGCACAGGAATCTCTGACACAAGCTTCACAGGATCATTCTTCTTGTCGACAGTCTTCTTCACCGATGTACTTGCATGAATGGTGGCCTTGCGCTTCATGTTGCAAGGAGGCCCATCACCTTACCAAAACCAAGAGCAAGGGAAAAGAAAGATACATGAGATGCAAAAGCCCGGACACAAGTGAACAAGATGTAGTATTGACAGTTTGTCAGTCTCAGGCAACACGATATTACCGTGCCCACAGCGGTGGTACTGCTCGACGGTAGTACTGCGGGTGACCAGCAGTAGTATCGCATGGGCGGTAGTACCGTTGGCAAACTACGGTAGTACCGCACGGGCAACTGTCAGCACGGATCGCAGATCCGGTAATACCGTGGTGCCAAAAATTCACAACTTGGCAAAAATACAACCTCGTTCCTATCTAGCAGTCACACTAAGTCGTCAAAGTGCCAAGATTTAGACAAAAACCTAGAGGATCCAAAAATATTTCCCTAACCACAAGATTCAAGAAACGGAACCAAAAAGAGAGAGGAACGGGGCAATACCGGGGTCCATGGCACACGGGGAGGGTGGGGATCGATCTAACCGGAGGATGATGAAGAGGACGACACGGAATCGTCCCACCGGGAGTGGTGGCTGGGTCTGGCGGCGCTGCTATGGGTATGGGAGGAGTAACAACTAAATGGGTATGGGGAGGAACTCCCCGTACCCGTTCGATTAAGTACACTCTATGATACAACGGTAGTACCGGGTGAGTGGTAGTACCGTCCTGCCGAGCGGTAGTTGTAAGGCCCCCGATGCGGTACTATCTCGAGTTAATCGCATTCGCGTCCGACCTGAGATAGAAGCGCATAAGTGGCCACCGACGCACGATACTCGCACTCGTATCGCTATCAGATTCTCGACAACAGGTAAATGAAGCATGAACAACTAAGACATAAATATGTATAAGTCAAGGGCATACACTCGCCGCTGGTATTTATTACATCATCTCAGAGATCATAAGATCCAACAGTACATCATAACATCATGCGGAAGACACACACGACCGAGTACGGTCAAAATCCAAATGGCCATAGAGAGGGCTGCACCTAAACATGTCCACCCACGGAACGTCGGAACCCAACTATAGGCCTACTGGGCGAAGTCCTCTTCATCGTCCTCCTCCGGTGGCACCTCCACGAAGTAGCGTCCGTTGCTCGGGTCGAGGTAGTAATCAACTGTAGCGGCCGATCAGGCAAAACATAAAAGGAAAAAGAAAAGCAAGAGGTGAGAATATTTCAATGCGGTATAACTAATTTCTCAGGGTAAGGAAAGGTAGTGGTTGAGGCTGCAGCCGCGCTAGCATGTATGAGTGGCTAACGAACTATTATAGTAAGGGAAGATCCAAGAACTCTTTGATGATCGAATATATAGGTCTCTATCCCCCTACTTACGCAAAACATAACACAACCTTGTCCCCTCTTTGTCGCCCCGGACGAAGAAGAGCAATCAAGGCAACTCACACGTTGGCAACTTTTAAAGCATGATTAAATTGATGTTATTCTATGAACAAGGAGTAGGTATCAAGTCGTCCATTACCGCGGACACGGCTTTTCGAAAAGATTTAACCCTGCAGGGGTGTACCAACTGCCCATCATATGCTTCGCATGTACGCCCGGTTTCCACTTGGCTGGGTAAACGCTTGAAACTCCGGAATGTCAGAGTCCCTCGAACTAACAACGCACAATTCCGGGTGGCCCCCTGTGATTCGACATCCAACTCAAAAGCTGGCCGCGCTCTCGAATCGGCCTCTACCGTATGACTCCAGGTTTGGATTGCCGGTTATTCTCACATGAGACCGGGTCCTCAGCCGGTCATGACGGGCCAGCAAGGAACCATGTCCTTACTGGTCCGGATTGGTTTGAAAACAGCTGGGGTACCAACCAAGCACACACACGTTTGCAAATAGTAAATCATCTTGGGCTACCACTAGAACTATTTGAAGCTAGGTAGGTAAGACAAGGGGACCCCATAGAATCCCACACACGATTAGGCACGCTCGTCAAGAAACACAATACCCGGAACTCGGGACATGGTGACTCGAATGGAACAAAACACCTGGCGGGATCAGCCCGGTCTCCCATCCTTCGTCAAATATAAATTTACATCATAATAATAAATATCAACCAATTTCTGATAATAGCATGATATTCCACCAAGCAGCAATGGGTATAAGCAACATGTTAAGGGCCTACACATACTAAGCAATGGTTAAGCAAGCAAGGTACGTAGCCAAACAAGGTTATGCTAGGATGTGGGGGCATGGCTGTTTGGGTTTAATTGAGAGGCAAAAGTATATGGTGGTAGGATCAAGCAACCGTTCTAAATACAGCTAGGCAAGCGAGCTGAAAGTTATAAGGAATGATACATAAACCCCCTTGCCTGGCTAATAAGTCGATGGAGCAGCCGTAGAAGGGTCCTCGGGCTCGGTGTCGGAAATCTCCAAGAAAGTCTCCTCGGCTGTCTCAGGTGCTAACGTAAGGTACCGGCAAGGAAAAGCACACAAGTAAACATCGAGACCAAAAATGCTCAAGAAAGATGGTTGATCATGTGGGAAGATGAAGCATGGAAAGGATGAATGGGTGTGCCAACTTGTGGGACCAAACAAGATCAAAAGATGACAAGGGGAAAAATCTAACATGGCAAGGTCACATGTGGGTACAACTTCCCTCCACATTGTTCACAATTTTTACGTTTCTCAAACATAAAAACAGAGGTGACCATGTTGTTCAGCAGATTTTTTACCCCAATTTGATATAAGACGTGTGCCCTAAAGAATTGAAAACAAACAGAATTCAAAATCCAAAAGGAATTGGATTTGAATTAAAAAGAAAAGGAAAGAACACAAAAAAAGGACATGCCACTTGGGCTAGCCTCGGGTGCCACTGGCCCAACTACTGGACCAACCAGCCCACGGTGGCGTGAGCCACTGGCCAAAGGGCCCCAGCGGTCAGCCTCTCGGAAAAGCACAAAAATATTGGGGATATCTCCCCGACGGGGATCGAACCCACACAGCGTGCTACTCCACTCGCCCCCTTGCCACTCCGCTACCTCTGCGGTACTCGATAGACCCCAAGTGCCAAGCAACACATATCAATTGGCCGCGCTCTGAATTTTTGACACCTGACGAACAGGTTCAGACAGCGTGCAACAGGGGAACTCCGGCGATGCTAGCATCCGCTACAGTCCACCGGCGACTCAATGGAGACTCGCAGCTCGTAGAGGGGACCTCCAAGCACGAATTTTTGAAATTGCTCATGCCGGTTCAACAACCACACCGGACCTACCTCGCCGGCAAAACGCGGCGGCGCACTGAAACTGCAGGCGTCGGGCAACTCCACGGCAACACTGAGTGGCACAAAGGCGTCGCCTTTGGTTTCCATACTCGTGCCTTGAGCGTTCCAAGAGAACAGAGGGCAGGCACGGGCCATGCCACGGCCACGGACACGGCTGGGTCGCACGCCGGCGTCGACACGGGACACGCACGACATGACGACCTACGACGGAAACGGACAACGCGGACCTAGGGCTACACGCAACAGGAGGGGATGGGCACGGTCCGCTCACCTCGGGGAGGTTGAAGGAGAGCTCGCGTGCACGGAAGACCGGGTCGACGACGTCGACAACACGGAAGGAGGTGGTCGCTAGAGATGACAGAAGAGGAAGGTGACGTCGGGGTTGGCCTGGAGCTCCTCGGGCTCCTCTGCTAGCCCGGAACGACGAAGAAGACGTGGGGAAGCTTCCAGTGAGCTCCTGGACATCAAGACAGAAGGTGGCCGGCGAATTCAGCTCCCCACGGCGGCGTCCATGGTGGAACAGGGGAGCTCAGGTGATAGAGGCGAAGGTGTCCCGATGTTTCGATGAGAGGATGGAGATCGATTTTTTTGGTGGAGTAGACTTTCACGACCCGACTACGAACGTGCGAAGACGTTGCGCCTTAGCAATCGCTAAACCAACTCCGAGAGGTTATTGATCCCGCGGATGCACGATCAACCTGACCACGAAGGTCAATTCCTGCAAGCAATCGAAGAACAAGCAAGAACTAAGAATTGCAATCTGGATATTGCGAATATAAGATGAAAGATTAACAGAAGTTGGGGTTCCAATGCGGTCTTGGCCTGGTCGGACGACACAAACGAAGAGCTCGAAGTTGCAGCTATGGCTAACTTAAATCTAATTAAAACCCAAGTCTAAACGACGCCCTAAGGGCTGTATATATGGGGGAACAGAGGGGATTTTCGTGACCCCTTGGAGGTGGGGTCCGAAAACAACCCTAACTCGGTTTCCCCACACATACGGACTCTAAAAACAGCCTATAATGTGGTATTTCGAAATTACATGGGCCCAGCCCAATATTAAGGTGACGCAGCACCTATAATTGCTCTTGGACGAAAATAATGAAGTGGCATCTCGTGTATTCCGTCCAAGCCTTCATGCATGCCTTATGGTGGCTTCAACGTGCGAAAATCCCCACTGGAAGCTCCATTGTTCTCTCCCGCGCGCGCACCTTCTTCTCCATGCTTGATCCCGCTCCAATGACCATCCTTCTTGTCCATGCTAGGTCCTTCATTCATAAGCAAAACAAAAGTATCTAATTTAGGCAGCATCATATGTTCATGAACAATAGAAGGGTTCGCAAGAAACGAAAGTACCTGATAATTTAGTTGACGTGCACGTGCTCTAGTAACTGGTCCAGTATGTGTAGTTGGTGAGGGTATGGGTGTAACATTAGTAGGGATGTCCTCATCATCCTCCCCTTCTTGAATTGAAGTCGTCCTCGACGGAAGCTCATCATCTTCTCCCAAATAAGGTTTCAAATCTGCAATGTTAAATGTGGGACTAACCCCAAAATCTGCAGGTAGCTCAAGTTTATATGCATTATCATTAATTTTCTGTAAAACCTTAAAGGGACCATCAGCTCGTGGCATTAACTTAGACTTGCGCAAATCAGGAAACCTATCTTTTCGTAGATGTAACCAAACAAGATCTCCTGGTTCAAAAACAACATGCTTTCGACCCCTATCACCAGCAAGCTTGTATCTAGCATTCATGCGCTCAATGTTTTCTTTAGTTAACTCATGCATTTTTAATATCAATTCAGCACGTTGCTTAGCATCAAAATTCACCTTCTCCGAAGATGGAAGAGGCAGCAAATCAATAGGTGCACGAGGTAGAAAACCATAAACAATCTCAAAAGGGCACATTTTAGTGGTAGAATGCACTGAACGATTATAAGCAAATTCAATATGAGGTAAACATTCTTCCCACAGTTTCAAGTTACTTTTTAAAACAGCCCTAAGCATAGTAGACAATGTCCTATTGACCACTTCAGTTTGTCCATCAGTTTGGGGATGACATGTAGTACTAAAAAGTAGTTTAGTCCCCAACTTAGCCCATAAGCATCTCCAAAAATGGCTAAGAAACTTAGTATCACGATCCGAGACAATAGTATTGGGCACACCATGTAAACGAATAATCTCTCCAAAGAATAAATCAGCAACATTAGCAGCATCATCGCTTTTATGACATGGTATAAAATGTGCCATCTTAGAAAATCTATCCACGACAACAAATATGCTATCCCTCCCCTTCTTTGTTCGAGGCAAGCCTAAAACAAAGTCCATGGATATGTCCTCCCACGGAACACTAGGTACAGGTAAAGGCATGTATAAACCATGAGGATTGAGTCGTGACTTAGCTTTTTGACATGTAGTGCAGCGAGCAACAAAACGCTCAACATCCCGTCTCATCTTTGGCCAAAAGAAATGTGTAGCAAGTACGTCCTCCGTCTTTTTCACGCCAAAATGTCCCATTAATCCTCCTCCATGCGCCTCCTGCAACAACAAAAGACGAATAGAGCTAGCTGGAATGCATAGCTTGTTAGAACGGAACAAAAATCCATCATTAAGCACAAACTTGTTCCAAGTTCTACCCTCTCTACAATTCTGCAATACATCTTTAAATTCCGCATCATTTGCATATTGTTCTTTGATTGTCTCTAAACCGAATATCTTGAAGTCAAGTTGTGAAAGCATAGTATAACGACGAGACAAAGCATCAGCAATAATATTATCTTTCCCCTTCTTGTGTTTAATGACATAAGGGAAAGTCTCAATAAATTCAACCCACTTAGCATGTCTACGATTAAGTTTTGCTTGACTTCTTATGTGTTTCAAAGATTCATGATCAGAATGTATAACAAATTCTTTGGGCCATAAATAATGTTGCCAAGTTTCTAATGTCCGAACAAGAGCATATAATTCCTTATCATAAGTAGAATAGTTCAGACTAGGCCCACTCAATTTTTCAGAAAAGTATGCAACAGGTTTAGCATCTTGTAATAACACACCTCCCAAACCAATCCCACTAGCATCGCATTCAAGCTCAAAAGTCTTATTAAAATCAGGAAGTTGGAGCAAAGGAGCATGTGTTAACTTATCTTTCAATACCGTGAAAGCTTCTTCCTGTGCGGTACCCCAAGTAAAAGGCACATCCTTGCGTGTAAGCTCATTGAGAGGGGCAGCAATGGTGCTGAAATCTCTCACAAAACGCCTATAGAATCCAGCGAGGCCAAGAAAACTCCTCACTTGTGTGACCGTTTTGGGCTGCGGCCAACTCTCAATCGCCTCGATCTTGGCTTTATCAACTTCAATACCCTGTGGAGTAACAACATAGCCAAGAAACGATACTCGGTCGGTGCAAAAGGTGCACTTCCCAAGGTTACCAAATAAACGTGCATTACGTAAAGCAATAAAAACAGCACGTAAATGATCCAAATGTTCCTCCAAAGATTTGCTATAAATCAGTATATCATCAAAATAGACTACCACAAATCGTCCAATGAAAGCACGTAAAACCTCGTTCATTAATCTCATGAAAGTGCTAGGTGCATTAGTTAACCCAAAAGGCATGACTAACCACTCATATAATCCAAACTTAGTTTTAAAAGCCGTTTTCCATTCATCTCCTAATTTCATGCGAATTTGATGGTATCCACTACGCAAATCAACTTTGGAAAACATGGTAGAGCCACTTAATTCATCAAGCATATCATCTAACCTAGGAATAGGATGACGATAACGAATAGTAATATTATTAATGGCTCGACAATCAACACACATACGCCATGTTCCATCCTTTTTAGGCACTAATATAACAGGTACAGCACAAGGACTAAGGGACTCACGTATGTAACCTTTGTCGAGTAGCTCTTGTACTTGACGCTGAATCTCCTTCGTCTCCTCCGGATTGGTACGGTATGGCGCACGGTTGGGCAACGAAGCACCGGGAATTAAGTCAATCTGATGCTCAATCCCTCGAATAGGTGGTAATCCCGGTGGTACGTCTTGTGGAAAGACGTCAATAAACTCCTGCAAAAGGTCAGTGACAACAGGAGGCAAAGAAGGAGGCAATTCCTCAAATGAAAACAAAGCTTCTTTGCACACAAAAGCATAGCACACATATTGACTAACATCCAAATCTGAAATATCAACCTTAGTAGCAAGCAAAGTTGGACTAGTCAATTTAATTTCACTAGAAACAGCAGAAGAAGATTTGCTATTAGTCTTATGTTGTTGCTCAAATTCTTTGGCTGCTATCTCATTCTCACTCTTATTTTTCTCCTGTTTTGCTTTACTAGCTCTAGCAAGATCATCTTTCACAATTTGTTCAGGAGACATAGGAAGTAAAGCAATATTTTTATCCTGATGAACCAGAGTAAACTGATTTGTCCTACCATGGTGTACAACATTCCTATCAAATTGCCATGGTCTACCAAGTAAAAGAGAGCATGCTTGCATGGGTACCACATCACAATCAACATAATCAGCATATGCAGCAATGCTAAAGTGCACACGAACAGAACGCGTTACCTTAATCTTACCACTATTGTTAAACCACTGAATATAGTACGGATGGGGGTGTGGTCTTGTGGTGAGAGATAGCTTCTCCACCAACTCCATGCTCGCCAAGTTGTTGCAACTCCCTCCGTCAATAATGATGCGAACCGAACGTTCTTTCACCACTCCCTTTGTGTGGAACAAATTATGCCTCTGGTTTTGCTCGGCCTTCGATACCTGCACACTTAACACACGTTGAGCAACCAAACTAGCATATTGATCTGCATCATCAGGAGCCATATACTCTATATCATGAGCATCATCATGGGCACCCTGTTCCTCGTGAGCAATGAGAACTAAAGTCTCCTCATCATAGTCGCTCGCTGACTCATACCCACCATCCGTCGTAATAATCATCACACGCTTGGAGGGACAGTCTTTTGCGAAGTGACCTCCACCTTGGCACCTGCGACATTTAATATCACGATCTCGTGTTTGCCCTGTGGAAGCCATGGATGAAGAAGAACTCGCCGCTGGACCACTCTGTGCACCCTTGAATGGTGGCGCTGACTGTTTTGGTGGCTCCCTGTAAGAATGAGCGGCTGAAGTAGAGGGTGGTGCAGCAGGACGTGTGGATGTAGAAGGTCCACGCGATGTCCATGATGTATTTCGTCCTGCAGAAAAGTTAGGTCTCGTAGCGGCCTGTCGATCCTGCACTTCACGTTCAGCTTTACAAGCAAGATGAAACAAACGAGTAATAGTAGCATAGTCCTTGTATTCTAAAATAGTTTGTATCTCCCTGTTTAAGCCACCTATAAAACGTGCGAACATAGCTTCATTATCCTCTACTAGGCCACATCTAATCAATCCAGTTTGTAATTCTTGATAATATTCCTCTACAGAATTTTTTCCTTGTCTCAAACGCTGTAATTTTTGTAGCAATTCACGTTGATAATAAGGAGGAACCCAGCGAGTACGCATAGCATCTTTTAAAGCAGCCCAAGTAGCTGGAATATTATTAGCATGTAATCTACAATGTTCAGACCACCAAATAGATGCAAAACCCGTGAATTCACAAACAGCAGCAGTAACACGTCTATTCTCAGGATATTGTAAACATGTAAAGCGTTGTTCAGTTTCTAACTCCCAAGTAAGATAAGCATCAGGAATATATCTACCCTCAAACGGCTTAAGATTCAATTTAAGTTTAGGCACATGTTCATCATCGCGTACCTGAGGGGGTGGTTGGTGTCGACCGTGGCGAATGTTGGGACGTGGACGCCCAGCTGGCTGCTCATAGGCCGCTTCCTGTTCCACCTCCTCCTCGTAATCACCCTCGTAGTTGTCGTCCTGGCCGACGTCAGAGGCAGCAGCAGCAGTAACTGCAGCAGCAGCAGGAGCACCAGCAGCTTGTCCGCCCGGAAACAGAATACGTCGTGCACGTCGTGGTGGCGGTGGCTGTGCTGGAGCGGCCGCAGGCTGTGCAGGTAGGCGTGCGAGCAACTCAGTAAACTTGGCGTCGAGCTTGGTGTCGATCATCTTCTCCACACCATCAATCGCCTCTGTAAATCTGTTCTCGATGTCATTCACCTGTTCAGACATCATTTGTGCAAATTTATCATGTAATGCTTTGTTTGTCATATTCTCCCAATCAGGTGCATCCCGCGCCACTTCATCATGGGATCCTGGCATGGTTAGCAGAGATAGAAAACACACAGAAGTATGATCCTACTTCTACTAATGGGATGTGGGGTGGTGGAAAGCACAAATCCGTCAAGCTTTTCTTTAGTTCTTACCGATTCTTACCTAGCAGCAGGTGGTGATGTACAACCAACGGGTCAAAACTCTCAGAGATGTGGTAGAGCGATGGCCAGGAGGTGTCAACCGCACGGAGTAGAATATATGTGGAGCTGTAGGTAGGCTTGACAAATATGGTAGCAAAAAGCTCAACAGTAATCAAAACAGAGATGCAAAGTTGAATAAACACTCAACGTCGGTACTGTGCTGATCCTAGGCTAGACCGTACTAGAGACGCGAGCCTAAAACACCAACGAAAGCACGGCGCGGCAAGTAATCAACTGAGAAGCACACTCTGAATTTTTTTTTTTCTCTTTTTTTTTTTTTTTTTTTTTTTTTTGCTTTTTTTTTTTTTTTTTTTTTTTTTTTGCGAGGCGGGACTGCGGTGGCTGAAAAAGTGCGAAAAAATCACTATGGTGGCGAACGTCTCAAAATGAGTTTCTGGACCTAAGGAACGTATGGGCACGAAATTTTTTCACCCCCGAAATTTTTGGCCTAAAAACTGCTCTGGAAAGCGTGCCAGACTCTTTTTTTTTTTTTTTTTTTTTTTTTTTTTTTTTTTTTGGAAATCACCTCCTTCTACGTACGACAAAAGATTGGTGAAATCCGACTCTAATCAACTCAAAACTAATCTGGCTACGGAACGAGCACAAACCGAACAGGTGATGGAACTCAACTCGGATCGGTAGGTTGTGGTGGTGTGTATGGACTCGGCTTGGCGGAACGTGGTGGTGTATCTGGACTCGGATTGGCGGAACGTGGTGGTGTACTACTGTGCGGCGGCGGCGTGACAAACTGTGATCAGAAATCGAAACTCTAGGGTAACTAGACGCTAAGATCAGCAACTCGACACAACGATGCAACCGCAAATTCAACAATGCAAACTACTGTAAAGAAAACTGGACAAAGGCTCGGACTGTTTTGGGACGTGATGATCTAACCCTAATTTTTTTTGTTGGCTTTTTCGTGGACTGTAGGTATGAAGAACAGAACCAATCTAGACTACGAAAACTGGGAAATCTCACCGAGCAACCTGGAAATCTGATACCACTTGATAGAGGCGAAGGTGTCCCGATGTTTCGATGAGAGGATGGAGATCGATTTTTTTGGTGGAGTAGACTTTCACGACCCGACTACGAACGTGCGAAGACGTTGCGCCTTAGCAATCGCTAAACCAACTCCGAGAGGTTATTGATCCCGCGGATGCACGATCAACCTGACCACGAAGGTCAATTCCTGCAAGCAATCGAAGAACAAGCAAGAACTAAGAATTGCAATCTGGATATTGCGAATATAAGATGAAAGATTAACAGAAGTTGGGGTTCCAATGCGGTCTTGGCCTGGTCGGACGACACAAACGAAGAGCTCGAAGTTGCAGCTATGGCTAACTTAAATCTAATTAAAACCCAAGTCTAAACGACGCCCTAAGGGCTGTATATATGGGGGAACAGAGGGGATTTTCGTGACCCCTTGGAGGTGGGGTCCGAAAACAACCCTAACTCGGTTTCCCCACACATACGGACTCTAAAAACAGCCTATAATGTGGTATTTCGAAATTACATGGGCCCAGCCCAATATTAAGGTGACGCAGCACCTATAATTGCTCTTGGACGAAAATAATGAAGTGGCATCTCGTGTATTCCGTCCAAGCCTTCATGCATGCCTTATGGTGGCTTCAACGTGCGAAAATCCCCACTGGAAGCTCCATTGTTCTCTCCCGCGCGCGCACCTTCTTCTCCATGCTTGATCCCGCTCCAATGACCATCCTTCTTGTCCATGCTAGGTCCTTCATTCATAAGCAAAACAAAAGTATCTAATTTAGGCAGCATCATATGTTCATGAACAATAGAAGGGTTCGCAAGAAACGAAAGTACCTGATAATTTAGTTGACGTGCACGTGCTCTAGTAACTGGTCCAGTATGTGTAGTTGGTGAGGGTATGGGTGTAACATTAGTAGGGATGTCCTCATCATCAGGCTCTGCGAAGGAGACGATGGCGGCGAAAATTGGAGCAGGGGAACGACTACTAGGGTTCTGGGGGTCCTCGGGATCGCGTCCCACCTTATATAGGGGTGCCGGAGGCCTCGCCGACGGGCACCGGTCGCCTCTCACCGGTGACATCCCGTAAGCCCGTAGCGGAGAGCTTACGGGCTACGCGGCACGACTGGCGCCCCTTGGATCTTAATCCAATGGCTGGGAGCGCCCCCACATACCCTTCTGTGCGGCTGGGCTGAGTCCCAGGGGAGGCAGGCCCAGGTGGGCTGGGGCTGTTCCCTGGAGCTGAAAAAGAAAAGAGAAGAACACCCATGGCCTTTTTTCCATTCATTAAAACAGAAATACTTGAGGAGTTTTCTAGAAATATCCACAAGGAATTAAATCACATAAAAATATGCAAAATGATCCTTGCAATATTCTCCATTTTAAAAAATTGGTTTGGCCAATTTTGGAACAACTAAAATGTGGGGCCATTTTTGAAATTCAAACCACATTGAATTATGGCCCACATTTTTAGAGTTGGCAAAAATGGGGCAAAGCTTTAAATACCCTTGGGAAGGGAAAAGGATTTGCTATGCCAAGTTTGGGGGCAAGGGGAGCACACATGCAACATGGATAAAACTCCAACCACCTCTCTTTAACCATATTGTTTGAATTCAAAAGCAATTCAAATGAATTAAAAACCCTTTGACATTTAAAATACTCACATGGAATTACATCTTCTTGCATCATGTCAAGTTTTGAAGTCATTGATGAAAGAAAATTACATGATGAAAATATAAATTGCTCTTGGGCTATTACAATAGTACCACTGGCAACAGAGCAACACAACCAAGATTAAAAAAGGATGTGCTTTTGCAAAGGGAATCGTACGGGGGTGGTCTTCGGTTGGAGACTCTAAAAACAACAGCTGGATGTGGACACTCCGAAATCAAAACATAGTTAAACGCACGAGCAATCTCGGAGTGACCAAAGTGCAAAACTCAAAACCAAACAAAAAAACGAACCAACCCTCCCAAGGGGAGGGACGGTGGCCGAGGCCACCATGTTTGAGCTTATTTGGTATGACACCACAAAGATGTATCTTGGGTTCATTGCCAATGATCTTCTTTGAGGCACCGTTGCCACTTTGGCTGACCATGATAACCGCCGAGAATGACAATAGTGAAAGAAATTTATCTCTTTCCATATAATAGGTGGAGTAATTGCTTATAATTTAAGCAACACTACCCCTATGTCCATGCCTACACCCAAAATAGATACTATGTTGAGATAGGGTGTGTGGGAAAGTTTCTCAAACAACATTACTCTAATTAATTATATTTAGCTCATGCCTTAACTCTTGAAATCTTGCTTCATCCAAAGGTTTGGTGAAAATATCCTCAAGGTTATCTCCGGTGCCCACATATGAAAGAGCAATATCACCCCGCTTCACATGATCTCGGATAAAATGACGACGAATCTCAATATTCTTCATCTTGCTATGTTGAACGGGGTTGTAGGAGATCTTGATAGAACTTTCATTGTCACGTAAAAGAGGCACTTCGTCATCAGTGACATCGTAATCCTTTAAATTTTGCCTCATCCATAATAATTGTGCACAAGCACTTGCGGAGGAAATGTACTCGGCTTCGGTGGTTGAGAGAGAGACACAATTTTGCTTCTTGGAAGACCAACTTACCAAAGACCTACCAAGGATTTGGCATCCTCCGGAAGTAGACTTCCTCTCCACTTTGTCTCCCGCCCAATCTGAATCTGTGTACCCAACGAGGTTGAAGCTTGAGCCCTTGGGATACCACAGGCTAAAGTTTGGGGTATGAACCAAATATCGAAAGATTCTTTTGACAGCAACTACGTGGCTTTACTTTGGTGCGGATTTAAATCTTGCACACATGCTCACACTGAACATAATATCCGGCCTAGATGCACAAAGATAGAACAAAGAACCAATCATAGAACGATACTCGCTTTGGTGTACCTCTTTGCCGTTCGAGTCGAGGTTAAGTTGACACTTGAGGGGCATGGGGGTCTTGGCCCCCTTGAGATCATCATACTTTAACCTCTTCAACATGCCTTCAGTATATTTTTCTTGGTTGATGAAGGTTCCTCTTGGAAATTTCTTCACTTCAAAACGTGGAAGAACTCTAACTCTCCCATCATAGACATCTTAAACTTGTCGGTCATTATTTTAGCAAACTCTTCATTACAAGATTGGTTAACCAAACCAATGATAATATCATCAACATATAGTTGGCATATGAACAATTCCCTACCAACCCACTTAGTAAAAAGAGTGGGATCGATTAGCCCAATTTCAAACCCATAATCGACTAAGAACTCGGTAAGGTGCTCATACCAAGCTCGTGTTGCTTGCTTAAGGCCATAGAGCGCCTTATCGAGTTTATTGACATGATTGGGGAACTTGGGATTCTCAAACCCAGGGGGTTGCTTGACATATACCAACTCATTAATGGGGCCATTAAGAAAAGCACTTTTTACATCCATTTGATATAGCTTGAAGTTATGATGAGAAGCATAAGAGCAATACGAATGGATTCAATGCGAGCCAAGGGGGCAAAAGTTTCACCGTAGTCAATACCTTCGACTTGGGAAAAACCTTGTGCCACCAACCAGCTAGCCTTGTTCCGCACAACAATACCATGTCCATCTTCCTTGTTCTTGAATATCCCCTTGGTCCCAATGACATTATGACCACGTTTGGTTCTGTCCACTAATGACCACACCTTGTTGCGCTTGAAGTTATTGACTTCATCATGCATGGCCTGAAGCCAATCCGGGTCTTCAAGCGCTTCAAATACCTTTTGGTGTTCCACACAAGAAACAAACGCATTATGGGCTTAGAAATTTCTTAATTGACTACGAGTGGTTACCACTTTTCTTAGGCTTCCAAGCACTTCATCCACCGAATGATCTTGAGATGCAACTTGGATGCAATCTTGGCCGCACGGCGTGCTAGAGTTTCCTCAAGCGATTCTTGAGAATCCTCTCGAGGGTTATCTTCGGGAGCTTGAGAACCATCAAGGACTTGCTCATCATCTTGAGATTTCCCTTGAAAGAGAACTTGATCTAGGTCATCATTTGGTGCACCACCATCATCAGTGATTTGATCTTGACGTTGATCTTGCTCTGTTGGGGGAGGGCCTTCATTTTTTTCTTGGTTTGCTTATTGATCTTTTGAAGATGAAGGCTCCACATTAGTAGAGCATTGTCCTTCTCCTTCCACCACAAGGGGCTGCTCAATGGGTAGGATATGACCCACACCCATTCTTCTTATAGCTTGAGGAGGAATGTCATCATCTACAACCAAAAGATCACTTTGCTCCACTTGGGAGCCATTATGTTCATCAAACTCCACGTCACTAGATTGTTCAACAAGCCCGGAGGACTTGTTGTAGACTCTATACGCGTGAGAGTTTGAAGAATAACCAACAAATATGCCCTCATGTGTTTTCGACTCAAATTTAGACAAACGAGCACCCTTTTTGAGAATGAAACACTTACACCCGAAGACCCGAAAGTACTTGATGTTGGGTTTCATTCCAGTCATAATTTCATATGGATCCTTGTTCAAGATCTTCCGGAGATAAAGAAGGTTGGCTTCATGGCAAGCGGTGTTGATGGCCTCCGCCCAAAAGTTGGACGGACTCTTGAACTCTGCCATGATGGTTCTTGATGCATTAATGACAGTGCAATTCTTCCTCTCCGCAACACCATTTTTTCAAGGGGTATAAGCAGCGTAATATTGATGTTTGATCCCCTCATCACCTAGAAATTCATCCAAGGTGTAATTCTTGAACTCGGTGCCGTTGTCACTCCTAATAGCCAATATCTTTGAATTGTGTTGACGTTGGGCTTCATTGGAAAAATCGATGATGGTTTGTTGGGTCTCACGCTTCCTCTTGAATAAATAGACCCATGTATATCTTGAGTAGTCATCCACAATCACGAAGCCATATTTCTTTCCGCCAAGACTATCATATGTGGGTGGCCCAAAGAGATCCATGGGAAGGAGCTCCAAAGGCCTCTTGGTGGTAATGATGTTCTTGACCAGATGTTTCTTCTCATGTAGCTTTCCTTCAATGCAATTCCTACAAGCACGATATTTGGCAAAACTAACATTTGTTAGTCCAATGAAATTCTCACCTTTAAGAAGTGTTTGAAAAGTCCTCACATTGACGTGGGCTAGACGGCGATGCCAAAGCAATCCCACGTCAATTTTAGCCATTAGACATATGGCCGTTTTGGTGGGGACTCGTGAGAAATCCACCACATACATACCGTCCTCCACATGTCCAACAAAGGCTAATTTAAGAGTTTTTCTCCACATCATAGTGACCATGTCCACATAAAGTCTTGGCAAGTTGACAAACGGAAAGTAAATTGGAAGCACAAGTCTCGGCTAGTGAAACATTCCCGATAGTTGTATTCGAAGAAATGATTACTTTGCCGTGACCCAATACCTTTGACTTTTTTGCATCACCAAATTGGACTAGGGTGTCACGAGATGATTTAAAGTCAATGTCCACCAAAAATTCCTTTCTTCCGATCAAATGACTTGTAGCCCCACTATCAAGTATCCATGAACCTCGACCGAAAGCCGCCACCTACATAAGATCAATGCTTGGGTTTAGGGACCCATTCACGAATAGGTCCTCTTGCGTTAGTAACTAGGGTCTTAGGAACCCAAATAGACCATGCAATGTATTCATCATAAGAACAAACAAATTTGGCATAAACATGCCCATCATTCGTGCAACCAAGAATATAAGAAGGCTTACTAGGACCAACAAAGTTATTGGGGATGTCATTGCCCCTTTTGGATACACCACCCTCAATGCCCTTTGCCACTTTCTCTTTTGGCTTCTCCCCTTCCTTGACAAAGGTAATCTCCTTGGAGGGAGAGGAGACCTTGCCCTTCTTCTTCTTATTCTTCTTCTTCTTCTTGTTCTTCTTCTTTGATGAACTAGCACCAAAACCAATGCCTTCCTTACCAATGACCCCCTTTTGAGAACTCAAGAGATCATTGAGAGATTTCTCTCCTTGAATGCAAGAGACAATTCCCTTCTCAAGTTGTGCCTTCAATCTAGAATTTTCCTCAAAAAGAGGAGCATGCTCACAACAAGGGTTAGATGAACTTGGTGTCTCAAGCACAATGATAGGAGGGAAAGTACTAATCTCTTTAGTGAGTTGAATGTTTACTTCTTCATGTTCCTTCTTGAGGGTCTTGAGTTCATGCTTTAAGGATTTGTGATCCTTTTCGACTTCCTCATGATCTGTAAGAAGTCTTTCATGAGCCTCAACTAGTTTTTCATTTTTTAGTTTTGAGATCAAAAGCAATAGCATTGTCATGTTTAAGGTCAAGTTTTAGCTTAGCAATATCACTATCATATGTCTCCTCAAGAGACACCTTAAGATCATGCTATTCCTCAAGGTATTGGGATAGCTCTCCTATCTCATCCGCATAGTCACGACTATGCCCTTGCATCTCGGTGATGGTTCCATCAAGTTGCTCAATGTGAGCATGAGCTCCACCTAATTGTTCCAAGAGGGTCACAAAGTGCCTCTTGGTCTCACATTTGAGCTTTGACATGAAGAGCTCAAACTCATTTTCTTCATTTCCCTTGGTCTCCTACTTTTCTTCCACACAATCCAACAAGTATGGGTTAGTGGAAATAAACGGTTGAGAGGGAGGAGTTACCAAGATAGTCTTGGCCATAAGGCACTTGTGGATGATGTGAGGGTTCTCGTTGGGGGAAGAGAAGAGTGATGTTTCTGGAGGGGTCTTGGTGACGATAGCAATGGTAGCCGTTGGCACAATCTCACCACCTTCATCATTGTCATCATCGGAGAGATATTCTTCATGAGCCACAAATGCATGTTGGGCTTCTTCTTCACAAACTTCTTCTTTGATGGTGACTTGGTCTTGTCCTTTCGGATAATCTTGCCACCATGATCTTCTCTCTTCTCATACGGACAATCCGCAATGAAGTGACTCAGATTTCCACAATTGAAACATGTCTTTATCCTTTGGCCCTTAGGCTTGAAGCTACTTGAGTTTGACTTGAAGTTCTTCTTGTTGACCCAAAATTGTCTTGATGCCATATGCTCGTTGAATGCATACTTCGTATCTTTGGGGCCAACTTCATCTTCATCCTCTTCAACACACACTTGAACCTCCTTGGCCTTCAAAGAAAGAGATGGCATTTTTTGATACCTTGGCGGGCCAACTTTATATCGGCCGTGGAATTCAATATTTCCATGGAGATGAACTCATCCAAGACTTGTTGAGCGTTCAAGGAGTTGAAGTCCGACCTTTGATGAATGACTTGAGTGATGGATTGTCTAAAGGGGAGTATGAACTTGAAGAACTTCCTCTTGATCCAACCATCATCGGTGTCCATGCTCCCCTAATCAATCATAAGGTTGGCAAGAGCAACAAGCCTTTGATAGAGATCTTCGGGAGACTCTCCTTCAATCATGACAAAGTGGTCGGCTTGATCTTGTACTTTGTCAAACTTGGAGCTTCGAATGCTTGAGCTTCCCAACATTGTCCTCTCAAGAAAATCCCATGTCTCCTTGGCCGTGGTGAGCTTCCGGCAAAGGTTCTCTTGCTCAAATTTTAATCCCTTTTGGATCATGAGCAAGGCATGATTTTTGAGAGTGTTGTTCCACCATTCTCTTGGAGTCATGTTCTTGCGGTCATGGACATGCAATCCTTCTTCGGTGATAGTCCAAAATTCTTCGTAAAATACTATCATGTGATTCCACATACGGAAAGGCCAAAGCGGATACTCATCTCTTTCAAGAATGGGTGGTGGACCTACATGCGTGAAATGAGGTTCAGGAAGGGGTAACTTCGAATAGTTTGGAGGAGGCGGAACGGCGGCGTGAACACCCGATCAATTCCTGGTGAGTGGAATGGGAGCTATAGCACTACTACCATCATCATTTGTTTGAGAGATGACATCTCTCTCCCACCATTGGAATGTTGGGAATGATGTTGTTGGTGTCCATTTCGGGAAAATGGTACATTAGAACCCGAAGCATGTTCGACATATCACTCATGTGAGCTTTCATGGAGGACATGCCTTCATTATACTCAACATGAGAAATAGATGTCGAGTCATCCTTCGCGAACCTGTTGGTAAAGCCCTCGGTGCCCTTAGGCGTTTCCACAACAGGAACATCCGTTCCCTCCCCTAATTTGAGGTCTTTGAATTCACCCCCTTGCGACATTATCTTAAGGCGGTAAAGCCCTTAATAAGAGACGAAGCTCTGAAACCAATTGAAAGGATCAAAATGTCGACTAGAGGGGGGGGGGTGAATAGGCGACTAACAATTTTTAAGATTTTCTTAACAAATTAAGGCTCAACAAGAAAGATAGGTTGTCTAGATCTGCAACTAAGTGAGCAACCTATATGCCAACTAATGCAACACTATATGAGCAAGCAAGATATAAGCTATGAAAATAACTTGCACAAAGTAAAGGTAAAGGGGAACACGGGAGACAAGGATATGTTGTCTAAGTTCCTTCTCTTTCGAGAAGGACGCCTCCATTTGGAAAGGGTGCGGAGCACAATGCTCACACGAAGCCAATGAGGGCCACCCTATTTCTCCTCACGCTCTTACCAATGCAAGATGCTGCGATCCACTACACGGTGGTCTTGAAGGTGGCGACCGAACCTTTACATACAAGGTTGGGGGAATATCCACAACTTAATTGGATGCTCCAACCAACTAAGAAGCTTCACCACAATAGAATAAGGCTTTGAGGTGACCTCTTCCGTCTAGGGCACCAACACACCCAATAGTAACAAGATCCACAAGGGATTAATTGGGGGGGATGAAATATCCTTTGGTGGAAGTGTAGATCAGGGCCTCCTCTTCCAAACCCTAGAGAATCAACAAGTTTTGATGGTTAAGGAGGGAGATCGGGCAAGAATGGAGCTTGGGCATCAATGGAGGAGAGAGCAATAAATGAGGTAAGTCATCTTGGGGAAGAAGACCCCCTTTAATAGGTGGGAAAAGAAACAGCCGTTGGCATCCCACAAACCACGGTACTACCGCTCCTTGAGCGGTACTACCGTGGTGTGGTACTACCGTACCGGGAGCGATACTACCGCCCTACGGTACTACCGAGGCCTAGTACCGTTCCCACTACCGTGAGTCCAGAGGACTTACGATAGTGAGTGCGGTACTAGACTACGGTACTACCGTACCCGGAGCGGTACTACCGTACAGGGAGCGGTACTACCGCCCCATGGTAGTACCGAGGCCCAGTGTCGTGCCCCACTACTACGAGCCCAGAGGACTTACGGTAGTGAGTACGGTGCTCGACCATGGTACTACCGCACTGGGAGCGGTACTACTGCCCCATGGTACTAACGAGGCTCGCTACCGTGCCCTACTACCACGAGTCTAGAGGACTTACGGTAGTGACTACAGTAATAAGCCACGATACTACCGTGGCGTGGTACTATCTCTCCTAGAGCGGTACTACCGCCCTGGCAGAACCAGGGAGCTTATGCCACCATTTCAAAACCCTCCAGGACGCAATGGAAAATATGTGGGTGCGGAGAGTGTCTATGTGT
This sequence comes from Bromus sterilis, assembly GCA_950022295.1. Lineage (NCBI taxonomy): Eukaryota > Viridiplantae > Streptophyta > Magnoliopsida > Poales > Poaceae > Bromus > Bromus sterilis. The sequence continues at coordinate 241,447,552 of OX465595.1, read as the reverse complement.
GATGATTCCACCCACCGTTCCACAGCGGATCCCCTCTTAATAGTACGGTTTTCCTACGACTCATCGCACACGGTTAATCCGGAAATGTATTGTCATCAATCACTAAAACCAACGAAGGGGAAATATGCCCTATCACCTTCCTATGCTTGTTACTTTATGCTTTCATGATTTATTTGTTTACAACATTCCTATGCATAGGAAGTGGGTTAGGCTCAAATATGTTTAATATTTGCTTCTTGATGCTCTCTTTTGCTTCAACTCTTATTCTCTTGTGAGAACATCTTTTATAATCCTCATGCCTAGCGAAAAGGCATAAAAGAAAGCGCTTATTTGGAGGCAACCCAAAATGTTTTTACTTTCAGTTTTAGTGGTCTCGATTCTTGTTACTACTGTAGCAACATCATTTTATCTTTATTTTCAAGCTTTGTGCCAAGTTTTAGCCTCCGATTGCAAGAAAGTTCAAAAGTTGTGACATGCTGTCAGGAAACAGATTTTGTCTTCTTGATAGAAAAATTCGTGATAAATCCCCAGATCGTCTTTTTGATATGACTTTTTTGACAATATGCTCTATACAATTAGAATTCTGGAGTTTGTTATGAGTTTTTTTATTTGAGTTGCATAAGTACCCCCAAAAAATTATATACTACCTGGTGGTCTGTTTTTCACAGATTCTGCCATGTTTTGCGTTTACACCGTTTTGCAAATCTTAAGCTTGATTTTTCTTTGAAAAACATTGTGGAAATCATGAGAAACAATATCTCTTCATGAGAAACTTTATTTCCAGTGGAGAAAAATATTTATTTATGGGTACTAACCACTCTAATCAGCTTATGATGAGTTTCGTATGAAGGGAGTTTTCAAGTATGCTATGGAAAATGATGAAAGAAGATCCGGGAGTGTCAAAAACTCAAGCTTGGGATGCCTCCATGCACCCCCAAGAAATATCCAAGGAGACTCAGGAGTCTAAGCTTGGGGATGTGTCGGGGGGATGGCCGAGCACCAGGACCTGGCATATAAAAGAATCAGGCTGAATCACAAGATGAAGGCCCAGGAGAAGACTCGGCTTAAACCGAGTAACGTCATCACGAAGCTAGAAAACCGTACAAGGAAATAGACTTACCTTATGTAATAAGGAAACTATGTTGTAGAACTAGACTAGGACCCCATCTTGTGTGAGAGTCGGATTCATGTAAACAAGGGACCCGACACTTATATAAGCCACCCCGTTGGACCAAATCGGACAACTCAACTTAGATCCTCTCGAGGCATAGGCAGCGATCTCGCACGTTTGTATTCGATAAGTCGACACACCATAATAGAAAAGATGGAGTAGGTCTTTACCTTACGAGGGGCCGAAACCTGGGTCAATCTCGTGTCTTGTGTTCTCGCTGACTCACCTCCTCGAAACCACCTCGCAACAAAGGTCCCACACTAAGTTCTCTAATGACGACATCTGTCGTGACTTTCCCACGACAGTTGGCGCCCATCGTGGGGCCTGCGCGTGCAGGTGTTGAGTCGGCCTGTCGGATCCCAGTCGACCCCAATCATATTTCCACTAAAAGATTGGATAGAGCTAAATCAGAAACCGAGGGACGGCCCAAAACTGACTTCAGGCATGTCTACGTCGGAATCATCAGAGGATCTCCAGAACTGGCGCGTTCTGTTGAGATTTTGGTTCACGACGATCCGACGAAATTTTCCGATACTGGCTCATGTTCTGGAAAAAGACAATACTCCGATGCCGAATCCATCTGCCCGGTAGGAAAAAACCGGCTCGGACTAGAGACAGAAGAATACAGTCCAGAGTCCCTTGGATATAGGACGCGATCCCCCGCATGTCCACGGACCGACTCAAGGAAGACAGAACAACGGAAAATCATCATCTCCACCCGCAAATTTGTTGGACTGACAAAAGGATCTCCAGGACCAGACCTCCGTATGGAAACCCCGGAAAGGGAAAATGTGTCACAACCCTGAAAAAAGATTTATTTTTTGGATAAGGAGGACAATAACATGAGAACCCCCAGTCCTTTCCAAGAAAACCGAGTCCAACATTCCGAGGATATAAGGAAGTATCAGAAAATGATGAATCGGCAACCAAAGGAAGTGCGCGAACGCCAGAACCCCATGGATGCACACAGTCGGTCCACACAGGAAGCACAGCAAGACAAAAAATACAAGACCATGGATCACATCCTCAAACCAGTAAACAATGCGCTAAGTCGCATAAAAGAAGTGGTCAGGGATCTTCAAGAGATTTTTTATGCCGCCACCTCTTGTGCCGAATCGAATGAAGCCAAGAACAAGGATGTTAGAGATCAAAGTTGGCCAAATGCTGGAAAGCGGAAACTCGATCAAAACCTTGTTGAACACACTAGTACCGATGACGGGGATGTACCCCGGCAAATCCCACGGTCAGGGACCCTGGGTTAGTCATGAGAGGCACAGGTTGGACGATAGCTCGTCGGATAACATGAGGATACGTTCATGTTCAATGTTATTGACTAGAGATGGAGATTACAGGGAGGCCAAGGCTAGTGCGCACAAGGCTAGGGTTACAGATGGTGTGTTTCTTGATGTCGACGTCTCCCCTCCTAGCCCTTATATATTAGGCTAGGTCTCGGGGAGTCTATCCTGGATTACAAATGAGGTTTCCTCACCCTAATCTTGTTTCGTACGGAAGGGTTGCACCTTCCTTATGAGTCGCGGACTCATACGTCGGTGCCACTAGTGGGCCAAGGCTGGGTCCAGGCGGGATCTCGATGGGCCTTCTGTCTTTAGGTACACCGGGTAGGCCCATCTATAGGAGTCATGGGGTCACCCCCTCATCAGTAGCCCCCGAGTGCCTGGGGGACTCGAAGAGTCACGCAGGGACTCGAGTCCATTCTTGCGTCGTTTCGATGTATGCAGGGTTCAACCGCGGGTCGCTGGCAGTCTAGGGCCATGACAAAACCTGTTTCGAGGGATTGCTAAGCTAAAAGGGCCCAAGGAGTCGACTGGTCGAGCCTTGGTTAATTGCACTAGTGGAAAAAACCGCAGTAGCCCAATCAAACCCATGTCCCTCGACATGAGCTTGGAACACTTGTGTCCAGCAAAAGTCACGCCACTGCAGGTCTTACAGTGATCAATTGCCGCCAATAAAGTTCGTATCCTAGGCGCGTCCGCCCGGCTTTTTCTATCATGCAAGCGCATGGAAAAGGTTGGGAGTGAAATCGCTCTGCGGCAAGTCCTAGCCCGGCCGATCTGCGTAGCGGGGTCTTACCTACACGCTAATATTGCGTGGTTTCCGGGCACGGTGTATCGTGTTCCAGGAATATGTATTTTTATGGAGGCGCGGAGCCTAGTAGATAATGCACCCACTTGGAATAAACAATCAAGTGAGCTGTTTTAGCGGTCACTCGCAGAGCTTTGCCGAACGCTCGAACGAGGAGTAATTGCTCGGCAGGTCTTCGAGTGCTCGAATGCATAGAGTTCTGCGAGTAGTCACTCGAGTGTTGTGTTCGCTTTCGGGGTGAGGGAGCATCCCATACTCTGGGACCATACGATCTGGCGAGTACAAGTCTTCTTATCTTGTGTCGTGGTGAGGGAGCACCCGAAACTCTTCATGTGTGCGAGTAATCACTCGAGTACATCTTTCCTTTAGGTGAGGGAACACCCGAAACTCTCATGGGTGCGAGTAATCACTCGAGCACGTCTCTTCTTTTAGGTGAGGGAGCACCCGAAACTCTCGTGGGTGCGAGTAATCACTCGAGCCCGTATTTTCTTTTAGGTGAGGGAGCACCCGAAACTCGCATAGGTGCGAGTAATCACTCGAGCAAGTCTTCTTCTTTTAGGTGAGGGAGCACCCAAAACTCTCATAGGTGGATACGCTCCCGATGGGAGTTAAATATGTTTGAAAAATGTATTTGAGTTGGAGAAAATGGTGCTTGCAGACTGCATTTTTCTTTTTGCGCTCCCGTTTTAATTTACCTTTTATTGGTGAGGATAACGATCTCCTTGCTGGAGGACTGTCAAAGATGTTATGTCTGTGAACCGTCATGTCTTCCTGACCTGTCATAATGATGGTCTTGGTGGTGTGCTGCAGCCGCCTGTTGAGTTACCTATGCACGTATTGAAAACGCGCGAGATTTGACGCGTCCAGCGCACAGTGCTTCCTGTGTGAAGGCATCTTTGTCTTGGAATTCGAATCGCCCGGCATGCTTGGTCTTTAAATTAATTGCTTCCGTCGTCTGGGATTCTGCGTGCCCTTGGGGTTGTGCTATAAATAGACCCCTTTTCTTCATCCGGTTGTAGTGTTCGTCCTCTTGCTCCTCTTCTTCATCTCCTCATGGGGCCAAGACGAAGTGTAGGTATGACTAGCCACGGCCGGGTTCGCCGTGGTCGCGGTGGTCGTGCTCCGCGCTCTTCTCGCGGTGGCCGTCGTGGTGCACCGTCGACGCCTTCCTCTTCTTCCTCGGAGGAGGGTTTTGGCGTTATGATTTCCTCCTACACATCCGTGGCCAGAACGCCGCTCGCATTCTGCTTCCTTCTGTATTTTCTGCCCTTGTTTCTGAGCGTAGTCTTGATGGCTTGCTGCTTCGTCTTCAGGGGTGCACTCGATCTCCCTCTTATGTTAAGTTGGAGATCGATAGTTCCCGCTTGATTTTTCTTGGCTTTGGTTGGGAGTCGTTTGCTCGACGTTCGAACTTGCGTGATGGTGATACCCTCTGTTTCCGCTTTGATGGTGAAGATACTCTTACCATCCGCGCTTTTGACCCGAGCGGTAATCGCATGGATCCATACTGTCAGGAGACAAGCAGCGACGGTTCCGTCAGGTCAAGGAGTCTTACGCCTGCGTCTTCAACTGCTTCCTCCTCCGGCGACTCTTCGGGTGGTGATGTTGTGCCCTCCGGCTCTGGAGAGGACCTCGACGTCAAGCCACTGATCAAGCGGGCGCGCTAGGCGACCTTGTAGAACTGGAGGCAGCGGCGTCATCTTCGTCGGTAGCTCGGGTGGAGCTGGAGAAGAAGCTGGTGGAGCAGGAGAAGAAGCTGGTGGAGCATCGTCTTCGGTGCTCCGCAAATAAGTCGAGCTTCACCCTTTGTTATGTCATTGGCATCGTGAGCTGGCTGCTTCGACTCCTCCTTTGTCTGTGATGAAGCTAGTAGTCTCAGTGCCAATTATCCCAGCATGGGCACACATGTAGAAGTCATAATTCCTTGGGCGATTGATGTTGTAAGCTTATCGGCTGTTTTTGTGTATTTTGTAACTAGGTTATATCTCCATGTAATGAGCATTTCCTTCGAGTAATCAGAGTCGCCTTCTATCCAATGTACTTCGAATCTTTTGTACTGAGGATGACCTTCGGGTCCTTGCAATGCGAAGTGTGTTTGCCTCCTCGTAATGGAATCTGTCTTCGATTCCTTTGGTGATGTGATCTATCTTTAAGTCTTTCAGCGAGAGCTGTCTTCGAGTCCGTCGAGTCCTTGTACTGTGGATTCTGTCGGGTGCGCGATAGCGCTCCCGATGGGAGTAGACCCCGAGGCTACGTCTGACTTGTAGAGTCGAACGTAGGCTGAGCTTTATTGTTTTCATCGTTCTTCTGTTAACTGCTGTATTTTATCGGGTGCGCGATAGCTCTCCAGATGGGACTAGCCCCCGATTCTTTAGGTGATCGTTCGCGATCAGGTGAAGACTAAAGGATTGTCTTCGTCCTGTGCTCCATCCATATGTGGCCAGAGTTCTTGGTGTTCCTTCTGGTTGTAGCCGTGTCTTCCCTTTGATTCCGATCAGTTTTCAGCAGGAGGCACCTGTCAGGGGTTTTTGCTTGGACCTTTTAATTTTTGGGCTGCATGAGCGACGATAGCGCCTCGGGGGGTTGGGGGTGCTCGATCCCCCGAGTGGTTTGGATAAAGATCGCTTGAGCAACTATGGCGTCTCTCGTGGGGAGGTTGTAGTCTAGCCCCCGACTGTTTTGGTGAAAGATCGCGTGAGCGACGATAGCGTCTCTCGGGGGGAGTTTTGTACTCGAGCCCCCGAGTGCTTTGGGTAAAGATCGTGTGAGCGACGATAGCGTCTCTCGGGGGGAGTTTTGTAGTCGAGCCCCCGAGTGCTTTGGATAAAGATCACGTGAGCGACGATAGCGTCTCTCGGGGGGAGTTTCGTACTCGAGCACCCGAGTTCTTTGGATAAAGATCGCGTGAGCGACGATAGCGTCTCTCAGGGGAAGTTTCGTACTCGAGCCCCTGAGTGCTTTGGATAAAGATCGCGTGAGCGACGATAGCGTCTCTCGGGGGGAGTTTCGTACTCGAGCCCCCGAGTGCTTTGGATAAAGATCGCGTGAGCGACGATAGCGTCTCTCGGGGGGAGTTTCGTACTCGAGCCCCCGAGTGCTTTGGGGTGGTAGTGTTTGGGCAACATCATTTTATTGCGTCGAGGGGTTACATGAGCTGCCAGATGAGCATGATTGGTGGAGACTATGGGTAGAACAGGCGTAGGTTCGCTACGTTCCATGGATTCCCCACGTCCTCGTCAGTCTTCGGGTTCTTCAGTGTATAGGCGCCTCTTCCTATGACTTCTGAGATTATAAACGGTCCTTCCCATTGTGGGGAAAGCTTGTGGACTTTCTCTTGTATCAGTCGCAGGACGAGGTCTCCTTTGTTGAATGTTCTGGTGCGCAGGTGGCTGCTTTGATAAGTGCGCAGTTTGTCTTGGTACCCCTCGGACTTTGCTAGGGTTGTGTCTCTTGCTTCGTCTGTTGTATCCTTCTCATCTTGCAGTGCTTCTTCTGCTTCTTCTTCTTCGTACCCCGAGATCCGGGGTGCCCCGAATTTGAGGTCGTGTGGTAGCACTGCTTCCGACCCGTACACCATGAATAAAGGTGTGTACTGGATTGCGGTATTTGGGGTGGTACACAGGATCCAAAGTACTGCAGGGAGTTCTTTTATCCAGTTGCCCGCGACCTGCTCGAGTGGTGCAAGGAGCCATTTTTTGATTCCTCCGCATACTAGGCCATTTGCTTTTTCCACCTGGCCGTTGGACTGCGGGTGCGCGACTGATGCGTAGTTGATTTTGATGCCCACTTCATCGCAGAAGTTCTGGAATTCTGCTGCTGTGAAGTTCGTAGCGTTGTCCGTGATGATGTTGTGTGTTAATCCGAACCTGAAGATTATTGATTTGATAAAGTTCACTGCCGTGAGGGCAGTGGAGCTGGTGATGGGCACTGCCTCAATCCACTTGGTGAACTTGTCGACTGCTACTAGCAGGGGTGTTCTTCCTCCCTTTGATGATTTCTTGAGCATGCCCACCATGTCCAGTCCCCAAGTGGAGAACGGCCATGATAGTGGTATGGTCTTGAGTTATGAGGCTGGAGCTTGCGATCTGCTGGCAAATTTTTGACAGGCGATGCAACGCCGCACGATGTTTTCTGCGTTTCTCATGGCTGTTGGCCAGTAGAGTCCTGCTCGATAAGATTTTACCACGAGTGCTCGACTGATGATATGGTGCCCGCAGGTGCCTTCGTGGATCTCTAGTAGTAGGGTTTTGCCGCCTTCCTGGGAAATGCTGCGCTCGTAGATTTGTCCGTTGGTTACTGTGAATGTGTTGGATCGCCGACTGATGCGTTTGGCTTCTGCGACGTCCTGCGGTAGGGTGCCATCGATAAGGAATCTGAGGAGAGGCTCTCTCCAAGATGGGTCTTCGGGTGCGGCTGGCTCTGGCTCCTCGACTGCGTTATTGGCTTCTTCATTGACGATTGGGTTTGCGGCTGCCACTTTGGCTGGTTCCCCTGTGTTGTCATCCTATGTTTCTGCTTCTGGTCCGAGTTCTTTGGTTGCGATGATGATGTCATCTATGTAGACCTGGATGTTTCCACCAATATGGTTTCTCATGTATGCTTGCATTATTCGCTGGTATATTGTTCCTGCGTTGTTTAGGCTGAAAGGTATTTTGGGGCGGCGGGATGTGCCGCAAGGGGTGACGGCCAAGGCGTGCTCTTCGTCTTTTTCCTCCATCCTGGCCTGTTGTGTCCTGAGTAGGCGTCGAGGAACGATAGTAGGCGCATCCTGCTGTCGAGTCGATTATCTGATCGATTATTGGCAGGGGAAAGTGATCCTTCGGGCCATGTTTGTTGGCTTGCCCGTAGTCGACGCACATCTGCAGCACGTCTGTGTCTTTCTTGGGGACCAGCACAGGGTTGCCGATCCAAGTGGCCTTCTTCGTTTCTCGGATGGATTGGGCGTCGAGTAGTCGGTTGATCTCCTCCCGAATTGCTCTGCGATTGGGTTCCGGGAATCTTCGTAATGATTGCTTCACTGGCTTGGTGTTTGACTTGATACGCAGCGCGTGTTCCGCGAACTCGCGCGGTCCTCCTGGCATGTCGACTGGGCACCAGGCAAAGATTTCCCATTCTTCACAGAGGAAAGCGATGAGGGCAGTCGCTTGCTCTTTCAGGAGGTGGGCGTACACGCGGACTGTTTTTTGTGGGTCCGTCGGGTGCACTTGGTGTGTGACCGTGCCGCTGTCGATCCTGAAGCCGCGCCCGTATTCTTTTAACTCGCTTCGACTTTCTAGCGGGAAGATACTTTTGTCTGTCGCCATGGCTATTTCTGTGAGCTCTTGCTCAGCTCCGTAGGTGTCGGACACTTTTTGGAAATCGCGGTCACATTGGTCTGATTTGGTGAAGCTTCCGTTGACTGTGATGACGCCCGCGGATCCTGGCATCTTGAGTTTGAGGTAGGCGTAGTGCGGAATCGCCATGAATTGCGCAAATGCTGGACGCCCCAGTATGGCGTGGTACTTTGACTGCCAATCGAGTACTTCGAACTCGAGGGTGTGTCTTGCGAAATTGCGTCTGCTGCCAAAGACAACTTCCAGCTCGATTACTCCAAGGGAAGTGGTCGCTTCTCCTGGTACTACTCCGTATAGCACGGTGCTTGATTTCTTCCATACTGATCGTGGGATTAGCATCTTGTGTAGGGTGCTCACGAAGATTATGTTCATGCTGCTGCCTCCGTCCATGAAGATTCTATCCATGTTGTACCCTCCGATTTGAGCGTCGAGTACCAGGGGCGCGTGCCCCGGCCTTGGGACTGCAGGTGGGTGATCACTCTGGTCGAACGTGATGCAGATTTCTGCGTCGTGTAACTGGTAGACTTCGACTGTGTTTAGGTTCTCGGCTGCTCTGGCCTGCAGGGTGTAGGCGTTCTGTTGGGCTTGCGATACCCTTCCTTCCTGGATCGTGTACACTTGTCCTTGAGTCGGGTTGGAGCGTCTTTCAGGACATGGAGTCAGTGACTGCTTGGTTCGTCGGGCGTGTTTGGCTTCCCGTTGTTTTTCTTCCTTGAGGTTGTCGGCGAGTTCGATGAACAGGCGGAAGTCTCCCAGAGTGTGACTCAATTTTATGTATCCCCGGTCGTCATCGAAGCAGTGGATCGTGCAGGGTCCTTCTAGCTGCTCCCTGACCATGAGTTTGCTGGAGCCGGCGTGTCGTTTCTTCCTTGAGATTCGGAAAAACAGCGCGTGATCCGCCGGGTGCTCGTGGGCTCGTGGATCGATTTCAATCCCCGCGCTCAGATTCTGGTTCTTGATAAGGTTGGAAAATTCGTCTGGTCTTCGATCCGGGTCGTAGTATTCGCCGTTCTGAGTCTCAGAGTCGCTAACCTGGCGGGCGACAGCTGTCCGTGCAGCGGGTCGTCGAGTGGTCGGCGAGCGCGTAGCTGTGTAGTGCGACTCGTCGAGTGCGGTCTCCTCGTAGAATACTCGCGCTTGTCTTCTAGGTCGTCAATTCCTTCTTCGTTGGTGATGATTTTGACGATCGCTGATCTCGAGCTCGGAGTCGGTGTCTTGTTGTGCGGTGGGTCCCTCGGTGGTGGCGGGTCGTCAAGTGGTTGGCGGGTCCTCTGTTTCGTGCTGTAGCTCGTCGACCGAGATCTCTGCGTAGAACCCTGGCGCCTTTCTTTTGGGTCCTCGAGTACTCCTTTGCTGGCGGTGGTCTCGGTTGCCGCCATAGTGTTGGTCCTGGCACAGCTGCAGGCCGAGCGATCTCGCTGGGGCGGTAGAGATGCTAGCCGTGATCTTGAATTCTTCTGATGGATTGCATCCAGTTCTTGCCCTTGAGTTGTAGCTTAATGGAGACGGAACCGCCGAGATCGTGATTCCAACCTGTGTAGTTCCCACAAACGGCGCCAATTGACGTGGATGTACCCCGGCAAATCCCACTGTCAGGGACCCTGGGTTAGTCATGGGAGGCATAGGTTGGACGATACCTCGTCGGCTAACAGGAGGATACGTTCCTGCTCGATGTTATTGATTGGAGATGGCGATTACAGGGAGGCTAAGGCTAGTGCGCACAAGGCTAGGGTTATAGATGGTGTGTTTTTTGATGTCGACGTCTCCCCTCCTTGTCCTTATATACTAGGCTAAGTCTCGGGGAGTCCGTCCTGGATTACACATGAGGTTTCCTAACCCTAATCTTGTTTCGTACGGCAGGGTTGCACCTTCCTTATGAGTCGCGGACTCCTACGTCGGTGCCACTAGTGGGCCAAGGCTGGGTCCAGGAGGCATCTCGGTGGGCCTTCTGTCTTCGGGTACACCGGGTAGGCCCATCTATAGGAGTCGTGGGGTCACCCCCTCTTCAACCGACTTTCAAAAGCAAAGAAGCCTTGCAGAACCAGACAAAAGAACTCGTATAAATAGTTAATTGAAAGCTCGACAAGACCCCTTCCCAAAGCACTCTAAGCCGTGTCGCCCCGCCAACCATTCTTGTGACCAATGCAATTACATGTTGGCATTTATACGACAATGCAGCAAAGAAAACGAGCACATGTACTAATCCCAGATAGTATCAACCAGCTTCTACAGCAAAAATGTATCAGGTCCAAGAAACTTTACTAGAGCACCGTCGCAAGTTCTGGCACAAGACCATCCATCACCATCGGATCGAAAACCCTTACTAGTAACTTCTCTCGCCGTAGGGTGAGAGCCCGAGCTCCCCTGTTTTTCTTTATTTTTTTCATGAGCAACTTTGTGATGTTACATGTTTTGTGATGATAATTTCGAGAGATCTGTAGGCCGTATGAATTTGAGCCCAAAATGAAAATTGTTGCTTGTGATGTGCATTTGTGGTCATTGGAGTGGTGTAAATCTATGTTGAAGTGTGCTCCAGAATATTACTGGTGTTCACTTTTATTTTTAACAAAGTTTGGTTGATGCTTGTATGTGTTAAGCATCATGTGTACTTCAATTAGATGCATTATTTTTCCATGATTACCTGCTGTAGCTATCTCATATCTTGCTCCAATGTGGTGTACCTGATAATCTATTATGCACTTTGTATAAAGTTGCCTACTTGACTGCCTTATAGTTAATTGTCCATGCTTCATATGCTTTAGCTCCCATGTAATGAATTGCTCCTGGAGATGTATACTTTCATGCCTTGGATTGCTATACCATGATATCCTTGCTGCTCATATAGTTCTTGAGCTCCCAAAGTGCATACCTTCTGTTTTCTGTCAACTATCCTGTAATTGTACTAAGTCTGGAATATGGTTTAGCTGTCTTGCATGCTTTATATCTTTCATCCATGGGTCTCTTGACCATAAGTGCGATGTATGAACTCATGATTATCATGTAGGCTTGTTGTAGATGCAATGCATGTTCATTTTGGATCTTATTTGATATTGATTTTTCTACTCTTTAAAGAGCATGTTTATAAAATTTATCATGTTTTCCTGATTTCACTAAGTCCTAGACCAATAGTATAATTTAGCTTTTTGCATAGGTTATTATCATTTATTCTTGATGCTCATATACATGAAACCTAGATGCCATGTACTACTTGTCATGTCTACTATTGATCCACGTCATTTTGGTGCATGGTTGCAACCTGTAGCATGTTGGTTCATTACTCTGAAGTGTGCTACCCGATATTGGCAGATTGTGTTCATAACTTGCGTTGCTTGTATCTTTTTAACCGTAACTCCTTTGGGGTGTGCTTTACATGTAACTTGACTAGAATTTTAATGTAGATGATGATTGTGCTATTGTTTGTTGTTGATAAACAATATGAAATATGGTTTAGGGAAGAACAATACGAAATGCTTAAATTGTCGTGAGGTACCTAGTGATATGCCATGTTTAGTATTTTACCTAACTTAAATTCACTAGCATAGATAGTTTACTTTATGCTTCACCTCTTTCCATGATTGTGTGATATGCCATACTTGAGTGAGATGACATGTTAACAACCTTTGCCTCATGTTGTGTAGCTAAACAACTTGAACCAGTCTAAAATGTGTGATATCGTCGTGAATGACCGGTACTCCACTTAACCTACTAGTAACCGCTCTCGACGGTAGATGCGATATCGAAGTGCGTTTCCCCGTGTTGCCTTCTTGTTGTTGCTTGCTGGTGATTGATTCATAGTTATAGATGCTTGCTCGTCAATTGCTTTTCCAGTGTTTCCTTCGTGTGTGCTTCCACGGGTACTCTCGGAGACGATGCGAGTTTCCGTTCGACTACACCTTCGGCTTCTTCTTCTCATCAGGTAAATGGGAGCATATATCATGCTTATAAAATTCAGCTCACTTGTGCCTAGCTATAGGATATAACGATTGCTTGATCCTACCACCTCATATTTATGCCTCTCAAATAAACCAAAACAGCCATGTCCTCCACATCCCAGAAAACCGTTGTTTGGCCATGTACCTTGCTTGCTTAACCACTTCTTAGTATGCATGCTTACGATCCTACAATTGTTCCCTTGTTGCTCCTTGGATTGGGCTATCACATTATTATATTGTTGTGGATGAAATGATTATTATAATATTGACTATATTCTACGAAGGATGGAAGGTCAGGCTATCCCTCCTTGGCGCTTTGTTCCATTTGAGTCACCTAGGATCCGAGTTTCGGGTATTGGTTCTAAGACTAAGCTTGCCTAACCGCGGTCTTTCCTACCTAGCTCCAAACATTTCTAGTGGTGGCCCAAGCTGATTTACCATTTGAAACCCGTGTGTGTGCAAGGTTAGATCCCCTCGCTGATTTTAAACAACTTGGGACAGCTTAGACAGAGTTCCTTTGTCGGTCCACAATGGTGACCTAGGGAAGCTGAGTTCAGGTGAGAATAACCCCAACCTTAGCCATACGGAAGAGTCTGATCTGAGGGCGTGGCCGGCTCTTGGATTGGGTGTCAACTCCCCGGGTGTAACAGCCCATTTACAAAAATTGTAATCCATCGTGGAATTTCACTTTGTCTGATGACTTTGTAACTTGGTATTATGCTAGTTGATGTAATTCCATGTGATGATTCCAAATGGAATTGAGTTTTGAGCTCATTTGATTTGCTTTTGATTTCAAACAAAGTGGTTAAAGAAGGATGTTGGGTGAATTGTTCCATTTGTTTGTGATCTCCCCTAAACCTCAAACTTGGCCTAGACATTTCTTTTGCTTGAGCAAGGGTTTTAAAAACCTTGAATCATTTTGGCATCACCAAAAATAGGGGCTCTAATTCAAAGTGGTTTTGAATTTCAAAAAGAGCTCACATTTTTGTTGTTGCCAAAATTGGTCAAACCATATTTGAAAAATCCAGAAAAATGCAACTGTTAATATTCTTGAGCTCATGGATTTTTTCTCCTTGTGTTTTCTTCTCAAAAATTCCCAATGCACCTTTTCTATTTATTTTAAATAGAAAATAGGTACTGTTTTCCACTTGGGAATTTTCTCTGCATCCAAAATTTCCAAAGCCAATTTTGGATATTCAAGCATGTTGCAAGGAGTGTTAAAATATATTTTGATATATTTTCCTCCTTTTCTTTTTTCCACTGCCTGCTGTTTTTTTTAAACAACAGAAGGGCTTGCCCCTCCTTTCTTTCTTCCCAGCGCAGCTTGGCACGCTGGGCCTGGTCCAAGCCAGCCCAGCCCGTGAGCGAACCGGTACGGGGGAAGGGCCACCACCTTTCTAGCGTGGTTGGCCTCTTATTCCCCCCCCCTCTCTCTCACGCCGATGGCCACGGTGGCGCCGGGGACGGGGACGTGGCCGGAGAGCCCCCCCTTCATATGCAGGCACCGTGACGGCCCCGGGAGCCTAGGGTTTCCCCTTCTCCCCCCTCAATTTCCTCTCCGCTGCCTCCCATGTGCTCCTCTGGTTCCGCCATGAACCCCGGTGAGCTGCGCCTCCAATTCGTCGCCGTCGTCTGTTTTCTTTCGCCCGTGCCTTGCTCGTCACCGTCGAGGTGACCCTATATGCGCGTTTTGCCCCGCAGGAGAGCACTAGGAGGAGCAGGACGCCCTCGAGCCGTGGAGCCCCGCCGCGGCTCCATCTTCTTCTCCGTCGCCATCAAGACTTTCCCCGCCGTCCCGCGTCGCGAGCTCGCCTCGAAGCCCCCTAGGTGAGCTGCAGTCCTCCCTCTTCCTTTGTCTCGCCCGCGTGTAGTTCCTCGCCATAGGACCGTAGCGTCGTCGTGCTTCGCAGAGCCCCCGCGCCGTTCGTGCTCACCATGCCGTGGGGGCATCGAGGACGTCTTCCCGCGCGCTCAGGGTCGCCCAGAGCGTGCCTATGGCACCCAAAGTTGCCCCTTTTTCCCTGCATAGTCAGCGTGCAGTGCAGCCTCCTCTGACAGTCGATGCCGCCGGTTAGTTCAGAGGGAGCTGGCCTCCACTCCGGTGAGGTTCTGGCCAAGGAAAGGGCACCTACGGATTCGTGGATGTGCCCTCTAGGTGCATGAAGGGAGCCATGGCTGGAGACGTCGTAAGCTCGTCGCGCGTATCACCTGAAGATGGCCCCGTCGCTGGGTCGTCTGAGTTCTTCAGAAGAGCTCATTGCCGCCCTGTTTCCGTGCTTAGTCCGGCGAGGTTGCTAGGAGTTGGGGGCCGTGAAGTACACCGGCGTGTAGCCCGTTGTCCCTTCTCGGGTTCCCCCATGATGGCTCTTGTAGAGATGGCCGGAGCACGAGGTGGGGTTCGCCGGAAGTGACAGCTCGCGTCGGGATTCAGAGAAAGGTGCTCCTTTCTTCAGTTCGTCGGGTGTCGCGCGATTCAGAGTAAGAGCAGGGGCCTTGGGCCGAGTAGGAGAGGAGAGGTGGACTTGGGCCCAAGTCAGTGGGCGAGGCCCTTTTTCTCTTTCTTTGATTTTTTCTGTCTCCAGCCGAGTGGGATTGTGCGTTTGGGCCAGGGAGAGAAAAGTTGGGCCTGGCGCCCGAGACAACCCAGTTGGGTCTGTGCCCTTTCTTTTTTTTTCCTTTTTCCATTTTTCTTTTTCTGTTTAAATTTCAATTAAATTCAAATTGGATTTTAAACTTGTATCTCAATTTGGGGCATCCCATATATGACTTTGGGGTAGTTTTTCCCAAGGAACAGCATGGTGATATTGGAATTACCATTTGATCCTTTTCCAAAAATGCAAGTAGTGCAATTTGCACTCAGGCCCCTGAATTCATTGGAATTAGCAACTGTGCATTGAAAATTAAAATGGAGCCATACCTTATATGGTTTTGGGGTCGAAAAATGAAGGGATTCCAATGGTGATGTCCATTTTGTGTTTTGTGCAACTCAAATGGACATGGTGCAAACACTCAACTTTTTCACTCATTGCCCATCATATCTTGCATTCTTTCAACTTCAGTGCATGTTGAATTCTGATCATTTGACCATTTCAAGTTCTTTTCAATGTCATCTTCAAATCTTTGCATCATCAAACCAAACCCTAGAATATTGTCATATGCAATGTGGCTGGGTCCCATCCTTTGTCGCATCTTCCGGTGTCAAATTCATCGACACTACTCCGTCTCCGGAATTGATGTTTTACTTTCACGTTGTAATTATTTCTGTTAATTGCTTTGTTGATCATGCCATGTTGCCATGTTACTTACACCACAAATTAAGGCTAAGACCAAAGCCATTCACCGTAAATAAATTGCATATGAAGTTGTTGACGTGTCGTCACCACCTTCATTTAAATCTGACTAGATAGGGTCACATCATGTCTATTAAACTTGATCATACCATCTTTGCCTGTGCATTGCACCCATTGCTTACTTGTGTGCCTTTTCCTTGCCATTACCTTACGTTAGCACCTGAGTCTGCCGAGGAGACTCACGTGGAGGTTTCCGACACCAAGCCCGAGGACCCTGCTACGTCTGCTCCGTCGACCGATTACCCAGGCAAGGGCAAGATTCATACCATTACTTTATAACTCTCTGCCTACCTGCCTAGCTGTAGTCTAGAACGTTTGCTTGATCCTATACACTTTTCTTATGCCACATTCAAAAACCAAACAGCCATGATCCCCACATCCCAGCAAAACTTTGTATTGCTAAGTTACCGCTGCTCCGCCATTGCTTAGTATGAGTAGGAAAACATGTTGCTTACCCTATGCTTGGTTGGGATATCATGTTATTAAAGAAGTTGGTTGATATTTATTACTATTATGATGTTAATTTATATTTGACGAATGATGGGAGGCTGGGCTGTTCCCTTCTGGTGCTTTGTTCCATATGAGTCACCTAGGATCCGAGTTCCGAGTATTGGTTCTTTGTTTGAGCGTGCCTAATCGTGTGTGGGATTCTATGGGGTCCCCTTGTCTTACCTACCTAGCTTCACACAGTTCTAGTGGTGGTGGTACCCCAGTTGTTTACAAACCACCTCGGGCCAGGAGGACTTGTTCCATGGCTGGACCACCTTGTCCGGCTGAGGACCCGCTGTCCCATGTGTGATTAACCGGGTATCCAAACCTGCGACAGACGGTAGAGACCGATTCGAGAGCGCGGCCGGCTTTTGAGTTGGGTGTCGACTCACCGGGGACCACCCGGAGTTGTGCGTTGTTAGTTAGAGGCACTCTGACGTTCCGGAGTTTCAGGCGTTTACCTAGCCAAGTGGAAACCGGGCGTACATGCGAAGCCTATGATGGGAAGTTGGTACACCCCTGCAGGGTTAAATCTTTTCGAAAATCCGTGTCCACGGTTATGGATGACTCAGATCCTACGTCTTGTTCATAGAATAACATCAAATTGGATCAAAATTAAAACTTGCCTACCGTGTGAGTGCCTTGGTTGTTTTTCTTCGTCCAGGGGGACCGAGAGAAGATCCAGGTTGTGTCATGTTTGACGTAAGTAGGAGGATAATAGGACTTATGACACGATGTCACATGTATTCTTGGATCTTACCTCTATTCTAATAGAACGATAGCCACCATATATGCTAGTGCGGCTGCAACCCCTACTTTTACCTTGTCTTACCGTAGGGAGTTAGTTATCCTATAGTGATATAATCTCACCCCTGGTTTCCTTTTTGTGCTTTTACTGTTTTGCCTGATCGGCCGCTGCAGTTGACTACTACCTCGACCCGAGCACCGGGCGATACTTCTTGGAGGTGCCCCCGGAGGACGACGATGAGGATGACTTCGTTCAGTAGATCCTATAGTTGAATTCCGACGATCCGCGGGTGGACTATTTATGTGCAGCCCTCTCTAGGGCCATTTGGACTTTGATCGTACTCGGTCGTGATTGTCTTCCGCTTGTTGCATGATGTACTGTTGGGTCCACGGACCTCTGAGATGATGTAATAAATTCCAGCGGCGATGTATGCCGTGGACTCTATATATATTTATGTCTTAGTTTTGAGTTCATTGTTCTTATACCTGTTGTCGAGAATCAGGCAGCGACACGAGTGCGAGTGTCGTGAGTCGGTGGCCTTTTATGCGCTACTAACTTGAGCGAGACGCGAAACAGACGAACTTGAGTTAGCACCGCATCGGGGGCCACCCGGATTTGTTTGTTGTTAGTTAGAGGGAACTGTCGTTTTAAATCTCTCGGAATTAAATCATAAAATGGTTGCATATGATGGACAACTGAGAGAGATGGGCGTGTGTGCGAAGCCTTGTAATGGGCAGTTGGTAACACCCCCGCAGGTTTAAATCTTTTCGAGAAGCCGTGTCCACGATTATGGATGACTTGAAACCTACATCTTGTTCCTAGATAACATTAACTGCATCATAACTAAAATTTTATCAATGTGTGTGTGCCTTGACTACTTCTTGTTCGTCGGGATGCGAAGATGTGGACAAGGATAGGATAGGTGTTATGTTTACGTAAGTAGCTCATAGCAGACTTTCTGGTGGTTATTTTCCTCGTCAAATGCATGGTTCTCATCTTACTCTATTTAGATCGTTAACCACCTCATATATTGCTAGTGCCGCTGCAACCTCAACAACTATCCCCATCTTACCGTGAGAAGTTAGTTACAAGACTTGTTGATATAGCTCACCCCTTTCTTCTCTCTTTTACACAAGTTATGCAAACGATCTTGGACTATAGAGTAGCTCGACAGTTCTTCTTCTGGACGCCTCCGCGGAGACTCAACGACTACTAGTTAGGTGGATCCCGGCGAAGAGCCTGGACCCATGTGGACGTGGGAATGGTGTGTCTGAACTTTGGCACTAGGCATTTGATTGTATTTTGTACTCATACATGTATCTTTCGCTGATGTATTGTATTAAGATAGTTGTATGCAGATTGTATGACATGTTGTATCCTTGTAGCTATAATGTTGTGTTATCATGTTGGAAATCCGGGGCATATGGCATTGTCATGTGTCGCGGTGGGACCTATATGTGCTTCGTCCCCGGATGTGGATGGAAACATCTAGATCTGGAATTGTACCGCATATCTGGCCTTACAACTTGGTATCAGAGCCTTAACGACGGTAGGATCCCCCTTATGGTCGAAGTCGAGTCTAGAAAAAAACTATTTTTGTAATTACTAAGTTAGTTATCGGAGAGTAGGATTATTTTTCCTCCTAACCCTTTCTCTGCTCAAGACAAGTGACGTAAGTGTTTTCGTAAGTGCATCTAGTGCCCCCTTTGAGGTTTTGGAGTATTTGATGACAAAACGGTTAAGGGACTGATGTGTTTGCGAGTATACACAGGAGAACTGTCCCTGAAGAAGAGGTTAACCACCGTTGTCGACCCCCAAAATGTTGAGGAACATTGAAGAAATTGGGGTGTTTCCTGAAGACTGGCGAGGCGCGAAATCCTGAGGAAACAGGATCCTGAAGCATTCTGCTGAAGCTGAAGAAGCCGTACATGATCCGAAGGCAATTTGCGTTGAAGCCGAAGACTGAAGCATAGTCTTCGTTAAGACTTTTTATACTCCTTGAGTCGTAGGAAAACACCGCACTTTGGAGGGGTTGAGGACAATGAGTTCTGTATTTCTGAGGCAGTGCTCAAATAGAAATCCTGATGAAAAACCCAGAGAAATCTCATGCAGTAGAAGTTCAGTTCCTCGAGTGTCTGAGACGATGTTGTTCAGGACACTGAGGAATTTGTCTTCGGTTGAGGAGTCAGGAAGCTGCCAGTGCAGCTCGCCTGAATAAAGAAAGCATTTGATTCCGACCGTTCCACGAGTCACGTGGAGAGTGCTGGTACCGATCCAGACAACGGTCCGAAGGGTGGGCATGAAAGTAATTTCGTGCATGAATTTAGGTCCTTTCACCTGGGGTTGCTCCTCCGCTATAAATAGCCGCCCCCAGCCCCATTTGTGCTTTGGCTGCTCCGAGAGAAAAACTGACTTGTCATTTGAGAGCAACCCACCTCGGAAGAAATTGAAGAACCTAAGTGAGGAAAACAACCAGCCTGAGTAGTTGAGCATTTCTGAGTAAATCGGTTCGAGTGATCCGAAGCTTTTTACTCTTGAAGACTCTGATCTTCCAGCCAGTGTAGAGGTCATCGTTCTAAGGAGTCAAGATGCAATTGTGACTTCCCTGAGTGAACGGACTCTGTGAAGGTTTCGGGAGTCTACCTTGAAGACTCACATGAGTAATTGGACGGAGTCTGAGGACTTTAGTTCAAGGAGAATAAGGTGAAGACTATGTCTTCTGAGTTCAATCTCAGCCTCTCCAACCTGATGTAGAGTTGTCACAGCAACTCGAACTGGTCCATCACATCTGTGTCTTCAGTGCCCTGGTGCTATTTCTTCAACCTCAGCTTTTATGTTTATGCACTGATGACCCGTCCTGATGCCACTCTTTCTGAGTTTACTCTGTTCCAATTCCTCATCTCTTGCATCGGTCACACTTTAGCTCTGCATTATGTTGCTTTATATTCATGCCTACGTTTCAGTAACATTTTTGTGCATCATCGAGTTATAGTTTCCTCAATTTCGTATTGCCTCAGTCCCGAGGAATTCAAAATTCCTCGAGAAATTTGAAAATCTCCGATTCACCCCCTCTGGTATAGTCGATATACTACACTTTCAATTGGTATCAGAGCAAGGTACTCCCTTGTTATGTGTGATTCGGTTTAACCACCTCGAGTTTTAGTTATGTCGACCTCAGGTACAATGAGCGTTGCCTCAAACTACCCCATCTTCGACGGGACAGACTAACCGTACTGGAAGAACAAGATGAGCGTTGCCTCAAACTACAAGGACCTGTGGGATATTGTTGATCAATGCATTCCTGAACCTACTATGATGACTTCCCTTGAAGTTATCAAGAAGAACTGGCAGCTTGATTCAAAATCTCGAAGCATTATAGGCGGCCACCTCAATAAGGCTCAGTTGAACCATATGAGTGGTCTGGATACTGCAAAGAAGATATGGACAAGACTGTCAAAAGTTAATGAAGGAGTTTCTGCACAACGAGACTCTCGAGTCGATACACATCGCAGTCTCTACAACAGGTTCAGGAGGCTAGACATGGGCATGTGCAGCAAACCTTTGACAGACTCACTAACATATCCAATGAACTTCAAGCACTGGGTGCCACTGACATCATAGATCATGAGGTCTCTGGACGACTCTAGATCCTGCTGACATTCTCGAGCGCCTCAATGCTCATGAACTGAAGCTCTCTGAGAAACAAGACTTATACAGCTCCACGCCAAAAGTCCGCACGCTCAAAGCTAAGGCACGAAAGGTGTCCTTTGATGAAGAGTCGGAGGCTGATTCTGATGATCCTGAAACACTCAGTAGGGAACTTTCTCTACTCACCAGAAAATTCCAAAGATTCATGAAGAAGAATCGCTGCGAAAATTCCTCAATATCTTCCTCAAGAAGAAGAAAAGATGATGACTCTGTTGAGACAAGGAACAGAGTCTGCCACAAATGCAAGAAACCTAGGCATTACATCGCTGAGTATCCTCTTTGGGAAAAGGAAGCCAAGCTGAAGAAGAAGAAAGGGAAATATGACAGTCTAAGTGCATCAAGTGCCCTCCCCTTGAGGTTTTGGAGTTTGATGAAAAAGCGGTTAAGGGACTGATGTGTTTGTGAGTATACACAGGAGAACAGTCCCTGATGAGGTGTTTAACCACCAATGTCGACCCCCCAAAATGTTGAGGAACATTGGAGAAAACGGTGCGTTTCCTGAAGAATGAAGTCGCGCGAAATCCTGAGGAAACAGGATCCTGAAGCGTTCGGTTGAAGCTGAAGCTGAAGACGATCCTCAGGAAGTTCGCGCTGGAGACAAAGTTGAAGCGTAGTCTTCCTGAGTAATGAAGTTGCGCGAAATCCTGAGGAAGTAGATCCTGAAGCGTTCGGTTGAAGCTGAAGCTGAAGACGATCCTGAGGAAGTTCGCGCAGAAGATGAAGTTCAAGCGTAGTCTTCGCTAAGTTTTTTTATATACTTCTTGAGTCATAGGAAAACACCGCACTGTTGGAGGGGTTGAAGAAAACGAGTTCCGAAGGTCTGAGGAAGTGCTTAGTTAGGAATCCTGAAGAAAAACCCTGAGGAAATCTCCTGCAGTAGAAGTTCAGTTCCTCGGGTGTCTGAGACGTTGTTCTTCAGGACACTGAGGAATTTGTCTTCGGTTCAGGAGTCTGGAGACTGCGAGTGCAGTTCTCCTGAAGAGAGTGAGATCTCCTGCAGTAGAAGTTCAGTCCTCATGTGTCTGAGACGTTGTTCTTCAGGACACTGAGGTAACTAACTTCGGTTGAGGAGTCTGGAGAGAGAATACTTTGACCGTGCCACGTGTTGCGTGGTGAGAGGCTAGAACTTGTCTAGCAACGGTCATTTCCGAGGGCATGAGAGTAATTGCATGCATGGGCATTTATGTCCTTTCACCTCGGGTTGCTCCGCGGCTATAAATAGCCACCCCCAGCCCCATTTGTGGGTTGGCTTCTCCGAGAGAAAAACTGCCACTTGTCATTTGAGAGCAACCCACCTCTGAGGAAACTGAAGAACCTTTGAGAGGAAAACCACCAGCCTGAGTAGTTGAGCATTTCTGAGGAAGTCGGTTCGAGTGATTCGAAGCTTTTTACTCTTGAAGACTGTGATCTTCCGGCCGGTGTAGTAGTCTTCAGTCTGAGGAAGTCAAGATGCAATTGTGACTTCTCGGAGTGACTGAGTCTGTGAAGGTTTCGGGAGTCTACCTTAAAGACTCACCTGAGTTATTGGACGGAGTCTGAGGACTTTAGTTCAAGGAGAACAAGGTGAAGACTATGTCTTCTGAGTTAAATCTCAGCCTCTCCAACCAGACGTAGAGTTGTCACAGCAACTTGAACTGGTCTACCAAACCAATGTCTTCAAATACTGGTGACATGTCTTCAATCTCTTAAGCTTTAGTATTATGTCTTCAGTATCTATGGTGACTTCCTGTGCTTCAGCTCTCCCTCTGCTATTTGTCTTCATACTATGGATCTGAAGCACTTCTGCCTATCTGAATTGATTTATTTCGGTTGCATTATGATGTGCTGCCCTAATGATTACATTCTGCAAAGTGTTATTTCTTCATGATTTTGGTTACTTCTTCAGCTTCATGATTGCTTCAGTCCTAAAGAAAAACAAAATCATGTAGTAAATTTGAAAATCTCCCATTCACCCCCCCTATGGTCGATACATTGCACTTTCAATTGGTATCAGAGCAAGGTACTCCCTTGTTTTGTGTGATTCGGTTTAACCACCTGGAGTTTTAGTTATGTCGACCTCAGGTACAATGAGCGTTGCCTCAAACTGCCCCATCTTTGATGGAACTGACTACCCATACTGGAAGAACAAGATGAGGATGCATCTTGAAGCCATTGACAAGGATCTGTGGGACATTGTTGATCAAGGCATCCCTGAAGCAAATCTGATGACTGCTCCTGATGTAGTCAAGAAAAACTGGCAGCTTGATGCAAAAGCTCGAAGCATCATTGGTGGTCATCTCAATAAGGCTTAGTTCAACCGTATCAGTGGTCTGGATACTGCAAAGAAAATATGGACGAGACTGTCTAAAGTTAATGAAGGAGTCTCAGCTCAGCGAGACTCACGAATTGATACACTCCGCAGTCTCTTCAATCGGTTCAAGAGGCTTGATAATGAGCACGTACAACAAACCTTTGACAGACTCACTGACATATCCAATGAACTTCAGGCTCTTGGTGCTGTTGATATCACAGATCATGAAGTTGTGAAGAAACTGCTGAGGTCACTGGATGACTCATTTGAGTTCCTATCACTGATGATTCAAGAAAGGCCAGACTTCAAGACTCTGGACCCTGCGGATATTCTCGAGCGCCTCAATGCTCATGAACTGAAGCTCTCTGAAAAACGAGACTTATACAGCTCCACGCCTAAGGTCCGCGCGCTAAAAGCTAGAGCACGAAGAGTGTCCTCTGATGAAGAGTCTGAGGCTGATACTGATAATCCTGAGACTCTCAGCCGTGAACTTGCTCTCCTTACCAGGAAGTTTCAAAGGTTCACGAAGAAGAATCGCTTCGGAAACTCCTCAAAGTCGTTATCAAGAAAAAGCAAAGATGATGACTCTGCCGAAGCCAGAAAGAGAGTCTGTCACAAGTGCAAGAAACCTGGGCATTACATCGCTGATTGTCCTCAATGGGAAAAAGAAGCTAAACTGAAGAAGAAGAAGAAGAAAGGGAAAGATGAAAGTTCTGACGAAAAAACAAAGAAGAAATCCTCAAGATCTTCAAAGTCTACTGGATACCGGAACAGTAGCTCCCGTAAGGCTCGCGCTTATCTCGGGAAAGAATTGGACTCGGAAGAATTTGGTTCAAACCCTGATGCTGAGGAAGAAGAATCTGAAGAATCTGAGGGTGTGGCTGGTTTGGCTCTTGCCACGACACTTGTCTCAAAGTCAATCTTCAGCACTGAGGACTCTGGCCCATCACATGCTGTTAATGAAGCTGAAGACACAACTCCTTCCTTCTGCGTCATGGCCAAGTCCTCTAAGGTATCTTCTTACTCATCATCAGATGAACCCTCTGATGAAGAACCTGATGAAAACTATGCCAAACTTGCTAAACTTGCGTCTAAGCAACAACGTGCACTTGAAAAGACTCAGATCTCATTAAACAAAAGTGATGATATGTTGGTTGAGGAAATGACGAAGACTCAAAAGTTGACTGATGAATCAAGAATTCTTCAGTCAAAGTTTGATGACCTGTTCAATCGCCATGAGACACTCCTTACCGATCATGAAAAACTATCTCATGAGTTCCTCATGAGGAAACAAGAAATTGAACGCGTAAGGATGTCTCATGACGATCTGAGGAAAGAAAATGAGTCACTCCTCTCGCAACAGATCATCATGCCACAAGAAGGATTCAATCCTCCCTGTTTAAAATGCATTGAACGTGATCAAATCATTTCTGTGTCTAGTTCTTCAATGTCTTCAGACTCTGTTATCTCTATTACTTCTGTGGTACCTAACCCCTCATCTGAGGATACCATAGACATTGCTGAAGAAAATGCTAGGTTGAAGAATCTACTGGAAACAGGCATGTTCAAGAGTCTGAAAGGACATCAGACTCTCTGTGACATTCTCAAGAAACAGATCCTCAACAGAAACCCGAGGAAAGAAGGCATTGCATTCACTCGGAGACTCAACCCTGATGGGTCTTACTGGAAACCTGAACAATATCCTGAGACCATCTGGGTTCGGGCAATGATGCCTCCTCCTGACCCCTATACCTTATCTGGTTATGATGCTGCTTCTTCAGATATGATGATTGAGTCATTTGACTCAAACTATAAACTGTTTAAAAATTGTAATGGTGAGGTATTTGCCAGATACATTGGAACTAACTGCAGGAACGGTCCTCCAGTCAAGCAGATCTGGGTGCCAAAGGACCTCATCACTAACCTTCCTGTGAATGCAGATGCAAATGAGCTGAGGATATCATCTGAGGACGATACCTCAAAAGGAAATGATTATAATCATGTATCTGCTAACCATTTTGTTCACAGGGAAGCTCCTCATAAGAATGCTTATTCATTTGTTTATCCTGATACTGTCATCACACACCCCATTAAGTCTCATTATCCTCATCAATCCTCATGTGCCTCAAGACCACCCATAAAGATGTGGGTGGTTAAGAACTAATCATCCGTGCAGGGACATGTCCTGAGGCAATTACAATTTATGCAGATCATATGCCCAGGACAATAACAAATGAGTCAGTTGAAGGATAATTATACTGTTTGATTTCATAGAATCAATCCTGAGGAACATCCTGAGGAATTAATTCTGATGAATCTTAAACTCCTCAAACTGAAACTGGCTCATAACTTGCTGTATGAGATACTAATTCATTTGCAGGAAAAGACTGAATGGGTGATAGATAGTGGATGCACAAATCACATGACTGGTGACAGAAGTCTTCTTATGGAATCATCACTAAGTCCTTCTTCAAAGAAAACCATCACCTTCGCTGATAAAGGTAAAAGTAAGGTATTGGGTCTCGGTAGAGTGGCTATCTCTCGAGACCAACACATTGATAAAGTCATGCTTGTTGAATCTCTTGGGTACAACTTGATGTCTGTATCTATGCTGTGTGATCTTGATCTCGCTGTTCTCTTCGGAAAACATGGTTGTATTGTCTTCATGGTTAGCGATAAATCCACTGTCTTCAGTGGGATTAGGAAAGGTGACCTGTATATTGTAGATTTCTCTGAAGGTCCTCAGGTTGATACATGTCTCATGGCTCGAGCCTCAGAGTCCTGGCTATGGCATCGAAGACTCTGCCACGCTGGAATGAGAAATCTTCAGAAGCTGGTACTGAAGAAACATGTCCTCGGGATTGAGGAAATCAGATTCACAAAGGACCGGCTCTGTGGAGCCTGCGAAGATGGAAAGATGACCAAGGCCAACCACCCAGCGAAGACCATCATGACCACTACGAGACTACTGGAATTACTTCACATGGATCTATTTGGTCCTCCAAAGTATTCGAGCTTTGGAGGTAATATGTATGGTCTTGTTATTGTTGATGACTTCTTACGATACACTTGGGTGCATTTTCTTCTCTATAAGTCAGGAACTCCAGCAATTCTTAAGTGCTTCGCTCAGCGAGTCATGAACAACTACAACCTGAAGATCAAGCACATTCGAAGCGACAATGGCACTGAGTTCAAGAACTTCGGTGTGGAAGAATTCCTCGATGACTTGGGAATTACTCATGAATTCTCAGCGCCATACACTCCTCAGCAAAATGGTGTTGTTGAGAGAAAGAATCGAACCCTCATCGAGATGGCTGGCACGATGCTGGCTGAGTACAATACTCCACTCAAGTGGTGGGCTGAAGCAATCAACACCGCATGCCACATCGTCAATCGAGTGTATCTTCATAAGTTCTTCAATAAAACTTCATACGAGTTAATGATCGGTAAGAAACCCAATGTAAGTTACTTCAAAGTATTCGGTGCACCTTGCTGGATACGTGATCCTCATCACGAGTCCAAATTTGCACCCAAAGCATGTGAGGGTTTCATGCTTGGTTATGGTATCAACTCGCACACCTACAGAGTCTTCAATATTAGTCATTATAAAATTGTTGAAACTGTAGACGTGCGTTTTGATGAGTCTGATGGCTCCCAAAGAGAGCAGCTGCCACATGATTTAGGTGAAGCACCACCTGAAGAACAGATCAAGAAGATGGGTGCTGGTGACATCATTCCTGGGGATCATCCTGAAGAAATCCACGTACCTCCTGCTCCTGAAGAACACCCAAATCCTGAAGCGAATAATTCTGATGATGATCCAGATCCTGAGGCACCTGACACGCCTGAAGCACCTGAAGCTGATGCAAACGAATCTGATTGCAGTGACGAAGATGCACCTCAAGATCATCCACCTCGACTTCCTCGTGTGGCAAATGAAGTTCAAGTGGACAAAATCCTCGCTGACATCAACCTACCAGGTCCTCTTACTCGTGCAAGAGCTAATCGTATAGCTAACTTTTGTGGGCATTTCTCGTTTGTATCAATTTCAGAGCCCACCAAAGTCTCCGAGGCATTCCGTGAAGCGGAATGGATTCAGGCAATGCAAGACGAACTTCTTCAGTTCAAACTGAATGATGTTTGGGAACTAGTCAAACGTCCTGATCCTAGAGTTCACAACGTCATCGGCACGAAGTGGTTCTACCGCAACAAACTTGATGAAGATGGAGAAGTCATCAGGAACAAAGCTCGTCTCGTAGCTCAAGGATATACTCAAGTTGAGGGGATCGACTTCGGTGAAACCTTCGCTCCTGTAGCTAGACTTGAGTCTATTCGTATTATGCTTGCATTCGCTAATCATCATAATATCAAGTTATATCAAATGGATGTGAAAAGTGCCTTCCTCAATGGTAATATCGAGGAAGAAGTATATGTTGCTCAACCTCCAGGTTTCGAAGACGCCAAGAAGCCAGATATGGTGTACAGATTGAAGAAAGCTCTCTATGGACTGAAGCAAGCCCCTCGGGCTTGGTATGACACACTAAGGGACTTCCTCATCAGCAAGGACTTCAAATCTGGTTCCCTCGATCCAACTCTCTTCACAAAACGATATGATGATGCATTATTCATATGTCAAATTTATGTTGATGACATAATATTTGGATGCACTAACAAGAAATACAGTGAAAAGTTTGCATTCTTGATGAGTGAACAGTATCAGATGTCGATGATGGGCGAACTGAAGTTCTTCTTAGGACTCCAAATTCGTCAACAACGCAATGGCATCTTCATCTCTCAGGAGAAGTACCTCAAGGAGTGCCTGAGGAAATTCGGGATGCAAGACTGCAAGGGCATCAAGACACCGATTCCTACAAACGGACAACTTGGCCCCGATGAAAATGGCAAGGAGTACCATCAAAAGGTATACCGCTCCATGATAGGTTCACTGCTATATCTATGTGCATCCAGGCCTGATATAATGTTGAGCGTTTGCATGTGTGCCCGATTCCAAGCGGCACCAAAGGAATCGCATCACCAAGCGGTGAAACGAATTCTTCGATATTTGGCTCACACCCCGTCGCTTGGCTTATGGTATCCAAAAGGCACACAGCTAGATCTCGTCGTGTACTCAGACTCAGATTATGCTGGAGATCGAGTGGATCGGAAGTCTACCTCAGGAACATGTCACTTCCTCGGACGTTCTCTTGTATGCTGGTCATCGAAGAAGCAGAACTGCGTCTCCCTCTCCACCGCTGAAGCTGAATACATTGCTGCTGGTGCAAGCTGCTCACAGCTTCTTTGGATGAAGCAAACCCTGAAAGACTACGGCATCAACCTGAAGAAAGTACCACTACTATGTGACAATGAGAGCGCCATCAAGATCTCTCAGAACCCAGTACAGCACTCGAGGACGAAGCATATTGAGATACGGTATCACTTTCTTCGGGATCATGTCTTGAAGGAAGATATCGTCATCAGCCACGTGAAGACTGAAGATCAACTCGCTGATATATTCACTAAGCCTTTGGATGAGAAGCGATTCAGCACTCTGAGGTGTGAGCTAAATATCTTAGATTCCTCAAACGTCCAGTGAATGGACACACATCCTAACGCTTAAACAATATTGAAGAATCCTGATGCACAACACACGATGCGTCGTACTCCTCAACTCATGAGGAACTACCTTGCTATGTGTGAAGAAATTAACGTGGAATTGACTCAAGATCCATACGACAATTGTATGGCATCAACTGTCTCATTCCCTATAAGGTGGGTAACGCCACCTCCCAAACACCTCAGGATTGGGTGATCCTCAACTACCTCAGGATTTGATGTTATTGATCTTCCTCAAGATTCGAAGTCTTCATTTCTGATGATTATCGTGATTGTCCTCAACAGCGTTCACCTATAGTTATTGATCTTCAGTTTTTGCTTCTTCAACTAGGTGAACGTGATCGGACCCATCCCTCTGTGCTCACTTATCTAATCTGTCTATATCATATGCGTTCATCCGAAAATTATATATTCCTCAGGCTGAGACCTTAAGTCATCATCATTCGCCTGAGACCATTTGTCTTCGTCTTCAGCCTTTGTCCTCAAGACCCTCAAATCACGGATTTTCTGTTACAACTGTCTTCAATGTGTTGCGATTTTACCGCACGCCGTAATTATCCACCATCACGATATCCACTGAGGATCCCAACAATCAGGGGCTATCTCGTCCACTAATTTCGCAACCCCTCAGTTTTTACCCCTCTATAAATACCCCTCTACCCCCTCCTTCGGTCATTTACCCCCCAACGCTTCTCTCACTCTCGCGCCACCGTCCTTGAGCTCCTCACGCTCGAGCGCGTACGTCGCCGGAGTTCGCCGTCGCCGGGGACGAAGACTCATTGTTCCTCAGCATTCGCCTCAGTCTGGTATGCTTATTCCTCGGTGGCTTATTCCTCAGCATATTATTCCTCAGTACTGTTGTGTCCTCAAGACAGTTCATCCTCAACTGTACTACTAGCCTTCTGAGACCTGTACCTATGCCTCATTCCTTTGTTTTCCTCAGCCTATTCCTCATGAACGCATATAACCGTACCCCACTTCCCTCGCAACTTAATTCTGTCACAGGTACATGTCTGCTGAGGAATCGCATGGTTCTCATAGTCTCACTTCATTTGCAGCTCAGCTCGAACGTACAATTCCTTAGTCTCCTCAGCTGAAGAAAATGGCTCCTCGTCGTAAAATCACTGATACCGCAAAAGACCTGCCCCTAAAGCTATATGAAAAGCTGAAGACTCCCGAAAGAGAAACCGGTGAACAACGTAAGAAACGGGTTCAGAAAATCACAAGAGAATGGGCCAAGCGTTGGGTGGCCTACCAATGGTTGAATCCTCAACATGAGGAAATGTTCGCAGTCAATCCGCCCCTGAAGACCTTGGGTATCAAGGCTCGACCTCCACCAGCTCCTGGTGTTGTTCCTGATCCAACCACACTGCGCAGACCTGAAGACTTTCCTGCGGCATATGAGCTTTACCTCAAACGCTCTCGCAGCCGTGTCAAAAATCTGGTCCGTGACATGACTGCTTCAATACAAATTCCGCCTCAAGATCAGTCTCAACCTAGACAACAACCTCCGCCTCAGCACCGCAAAAAGGCTCCAGGCATGAAACCTCTCTCTAAGACCTCAACTAAGCCTCAAGCTGTTGGCTCCTCATGTCAACGAACAGATGGTGCTGCCCCCTCTTCAAGAATACGCACTGATGAATCTGGTGCTCCTGAGGCCTCAACCACAATGCCTCAGCATCACCTGAAGACCAAAACTGTTCTTCAACGGGGCCCTCGTCCTTCACCAAAGAAAACTGCTATGCGTGGCGCCATCCATCATACTCCCCAATCTTCTGATGATGAAGATGAATTTGAGGATCTGGCCGGCTTCGTCGCCACTGAAGCTGATAAGATTGAATACGTGCGTGCTGCGGCCAGACGCAAAGCTGAAGCAACGGGTTCAGAAATCCCGCTTCTCCTTGATCCCAAGAAGATCTTGGAGTACATTGAAATTTGGTCTGTTAAGCCTGACACTCCGCTTGATGATTTGGACATTCCGAAAGACATCAAGTTCTATGTTCAACAGTTCCTCATAAATGAGATTCATCAACGTGATCTTCAGAAACAGTTGAAGGCCAAACTGAAGAAAGTCCACAGTGACTTCAAGAAGAAACCTATCACTGAAGTTAATCCTCAGGAGTTTACTGAGCATCAATGCGAAGTTCAACGTCTCAACATTGAGTTCGTTGCCAATCGTGCTTATATTGGTCAATCCAAGGAACGGATCTCACAACAGATGACCAAGTTGATGAAGCTTCGACAGCCTGCTGATACCTCTGCCAAAAGCCTCAAGCGCACGCCTGAAGCACAACCCTCAACCCCACCTGCTGCAAAGAAGCCTGTTGTTGAGGATCCCATTGATGCTACACCCCTTTCCTCAGCTCCTCCTACAACACAGCCCGCTGATACCACCACTCATATCACTGCTGCCTCAACTCCACCTCAAAATCCTCAGCGCAGCTTAATTGTCTTCACTCCACCCCCTGCTGCAACACCCTTTGTTCCAACTCCACCGTCCCCACCACCACCAGTTATCACTGAGGTTGAAGACATGGACGTTGATATTATGGATGATGGCACTCCTCGCATTTATGATGAGGACTATGAGCTGACAAACTCACCCACTCATACTGTCTTCTCACCTGAACCTCACTCCAACACAGTGACCGAGGTGCTTCCTGACACTTCTCTGCAGTCTGAAGCCTCTGTTGGTGCATCGTCCTCAGCGTCTGATGCTGATGACCCCGAAGCCTCTTGTGCTCCAACAAATTCTGCTGCTAATACTGATGCAGCTGACACTACAACTGCTGATCCTCAGCCAGACCCACCTGCTGCTGAAACTGAAGCTGAAGCCGACCAAAGCACAACTGCCCCTCCTAAAGCAGAAACCAGTACAAATGCTGAAGCCTCGAAGGATGGCTCTGAAGACAAACAGGCCACATCACCTCGTCTCCCTAAGGACATTAACACATCTATGCCTGATGCATCTGCAGCGACTCCGCCTCATCCTCAAGCTACTCTTCAGATTGAAGTGCCTCAAGTGCCTTCCCCACCTCAAGGCCCAGTTCAAGCTCGGTCCTTGTGTCCAAAGCAGAAGCGACCATTCTTCCGTGACCTTGAAGCTGATGATACTCCAAGCTTTGATGCTACTGATTTCTTCAACGCCATGAGTTTCTTTCAAGAGGGGATTCAAAATCCGTATCACTCTGCTCCACCTCGCAAGCTGCTGAGGTTCTGGACTGCCACTCAGAAGAACTACTATGCTTCAGTGCTCTACAAGCAAAACAAACTGTTTCCTCACAAGCACATTCCTCTGATGGATATGGAAGCTCTTCCCTGCTTCAACAATGTGCTTCAGGATCTGCATCATGCCAAGCTGCTTCAATTCTGCTCTGAATGCATACACTGGAATGAAGATCTTGTGCTTCAGTTTTATGCCACTTTGTATGTTTCAGGAAATCCTCTAGATATCAACACCTGGACCCTCGAGTGGATGACTGAGCATCATCACTACACCATCACTGTTCCTGACGCAATTGAGATACTTGAGTTGCCTCAGTGCACTTCCCCTGCGGCCTGCTCCTATGGGTCTCAGATTCTTCACGATGACCTGATGAACATGCTCATGAAGCCTCAGGCCCCTGAAGCCCCAGCTCGCACAACGTTTCCAGTCTCTGAGCTTCAGTATCTGCCGAGTACATTGTATCGGATTCTGGCGAAAACCTTCTGCCCCATCAAAGGCTATGAATCCTCAGCTGAAGAAGTTGTTGGCGTCATGAAGAACATCCTTCACAACCTCTGCATGTCTGGGCCAATCAACGTCCCTGACTTCTTCTTCAGAACTCTTGCTGATGCTGCACAGAATCCACACATCCTGAAGCCATACGCGCCCTGGATCATGAAGCTCATCCGCGCAGTCACAAGAATTGAGTATCAACCTGATCACCCGAATCACAGGACCTATCTGCCACCTGTCGAAGTGCTTCAGCATACAATTGCCACAAATGACAAAGGCAAAGGCCTCTTTTATGAAGAAGTTCTCCCAACCAATTCCCTCGCTGGAAATATTCGTCATCCTCAGTCTCGCACAACTGATGAAACCCGCACTCATGCTTCAACTGAGGATACAACTCAGGCTCGAGTGATGACTGATCGAGAGCTTCTGATTAGCCTTCATCAGAAAGTTGACAGAAATCATGACTGGGTAAAGCGTCAGTTTTCTGAGATCCTCAGCTATATGGCTCAGACACATTCTTCAGTGAAGAAAGTACATCAGTATACTCATCATACATATCAACATCTTGATGCCTTGATGAAAGAAGTACTCACTCCTGAAGACATTGCACTGTTGGATCTTCAAAAGCCTCCGATTCCAGCAATCAAACCACCAAGGCAATTCAGACGCTGCACGACTCCTCCTCCGGCCATGGATTCTTATTCCTCAAACCAGGAGATGACTGCTGAAGAAGCTGAAGACACAGCTGCCTGCCCTCATACCGCAACGGACTGCCTCAGGCGTGACTCACCTCAGCCTTGAAGCAACTACCAACGGGCGTTAGCTTCAGTTTTTCCCTTTTTGTTCATTATATGTCAAAGGGGGAGAAGTCTGTTAGTCTTCAAGCGGGTCTTAGTTATGGGGTTCTTCAGTTACAACTCTCGTTCTTCAGACATTTTTGTAATGAGTTGTAAACTGTTATTTTGGTGTCTGCCTGATACTTTTTCTCAGTTATCTCATGCTATTTTCTCACATTTATCATATATGCATGTGATTGTCTCTGCAAACATCTATATCAGTGCGGTGGTTAAATCCTCAAACATTTCAGAACATGCATTGATACAAAAATACCTGGATATAGGGGGAGCTCCTCATATACCTCAAAATGCTTTTGATATTAAACGTTTTTCAACTTATATGTATATCCTCAGGGGGAGCTTCACTATATTCAGTTTAAAGTTAAAAAATGTTCTTCAAAGTTTCTATTCTTCAAACTCATAATTTTATCCCCGTTGAAGCTTAACCTGATTGTCATCAAATCACCAAAAAGGGGGAGATTGTAAGTGCATCAAGTGCCCTCCCCTCGAGGTTTTGGAGTTTGATGACAAAACGGTTAAGGGACTGATGTGTTTGTGAGTATACACAGGAGAACAGTCCCTGATGAGGTGTTTAACCACCAATGTCGACCCCCCAAAATGTTGAGGAACATTGGAGAAAACGGTGCGTTTCCTGAAGAATGAAGTCGCGCGAAATCCTGAGGAAACAGGATCCTGAAGCGTTCGGTTGAAGCTGAAGCTGAAGACGATCCTGAGAAAGTTCGCGCTGGAGACAAAGTTGAAGCGTAGTCTTCCTGAGTAATGAAGTTGCGCGAAATCCTGAGGAAGTAGATCCTGAAGCGTTCGGTTGAAGCTGAAGCTGAAGACGATCCTGAGGAAGTTCGCGCAGAAGATGAAGTTCAAGCGTAGTCTTCGCTAAGTTTTTTTATATACTTCTTGAGTCATAGGAAAACACCGCACTGTTGGAGGGGTTGAAGAAAACGAGTTCCGAAGGTCTGAGGAAGTGCTCAGTTAGGAATCCTGAAGAAAAACCCTGAGGAAATCTCCTGCAGTAGAAGTTCAGTTCCTCGGGTGTCTGAGACGTTGTTCTTCAGGACACTGAGGAATTTTTCTTCGGTTGAGGAGTCTGGAGACTGCGAGTGCAGTTCTCCTGAAGAGAGTGAGATCTCCTGCAGTAGAAGTTCAGTCCTCATGTGTCTGAGACGTTGTTCTTCAGGACACTGAGGTAACTAACTTCGGTTGAGGAGTCTGGAGAGAGAATACTTTGACCGTGCCACGTGTTGCGTGGTGAGAGGCTAGAACTTGTCTAGCAACGGTCATTTCCGAGGGCATGAGAGTAATTGCATGCATGGGCATTTATGTCCTTTCACCTCGGGTTGCTCCGCGGCTATAAATAGCCACCCCCAGCCCCATTTGTGGGTTGGCTGCTCCGAGAGAAAAACTGACACTTGTCATTTGAGAGTAACCCACCTCTGAGGAAACTGAAGAACCTTTGAGAGGAAAACCACCAGCCTGAGTAGTTGAGCATTTCTGAGGAAGTCGGTTCGAGTGATTCGAAGCTTTTTACTCTTGAAGACTGTGATCTTCCAGCCGGTGTAGTAGTCTTCAGTCTGAGGAAGTCAAGATGCAATTGTGACTTCCCGGAGTGACTGAGTCTGTGAAGGTTTCGGGAGTCTACCTTGAAGACTCACCTGAGTTATTGGACGGAGTCTGAGGACTTTAGTTCAAGGAGAACAAGGTGAAGACTATGTCTTCTGAGTTAAATCTCAGCCTCTCCAACCAGACGTAGAGTTGTCACAGCAACTTGAACTGGTCTACCAAACCAATGTCTTCAAATACTGGTGACATCTCTTCAATCTCTTAAGCTTCAGTATTATGTCTTCAGTATCTATGGTGACTTCCTGTGCTTCAGCTCTCCCTCTGCTATTTGTCTTCATACTATGGATCTGAAGCACTTCTGCCTATCTGAATTGATTTATTTCGGTTGCATTATGATGTGCTGCCCTAATGATTACATTCTGCAAAGTGTTATTTCTTCATGATTTTGGTTACTTCTTCAGCTTCATGATTGCTTCAGTCCTGAAGAAAAACAAAATCCTGTAGTAAATTTGAAAATCTCCCATTCACCCCCCCTCTGGTCGATACATTGCACTTTCAGACAGTTCTGATGAAAAGACAAAGAAGAAATCCTCAAGATCCTCAAATTCTGATGGATACAGGAACATCGGCTCCCGTAAGGCTCGCGCATATCTCGGCAAAGAATTGTACTCTGAAGAATCTGGTTCTGATCCTGATGCTGAGGAAGAAGAATCTGAAGAATTTGAGCGTGTGGCTGGTCTGGCTCTTGCCACAACGCTTGTCTGAAAGACAATCTTCAGCACTGAGGAATCTGACCCATCCCATGTTGATGATGAAGCTGAAGATACCACCCCTTCCTTCTGCTTCATGGCCAAGTCCTCCAAGGTATCTACTTACTCTTCATGTGATGATCCCTCAGATGAAGAACATGATGAAAACTATGCTAAACTTGCTAAACTTGCATCTAAGAAACAACATGCACTTGAAAAGATTCAGACCTCACTAAATAAAAGTGATGATATGTTGGTTGA
The DNA here is from genome assembly GCA_950022295.1 of Bromus sterilis. Taxonomy (NCBI): domain Eukaryota; kingdom Viridiplantae; phylum Streptophyta; class Magnoliopsida; order Poales; family Poaceae; genus Bromus; species Bromus sterilis. The sequence goes on along the minus strand of OX465595.1, from coordinate 241,411,673 downwards.
GGTAATGACGAAGACTCAAAAATTGACTGATGAATGAAAAATTCTTCAGTCAAAATCTGATGACTTAATTAGTCGTCATGAGGGACTCCTCACCGATCATGAGAAGCTGGCTCATGAGTTCCTCATGAGAAAGCAAGAACTTGAGCGCGTGAGTGTAACAGCCCAGATTTCGCAAACGTTAATTTTTTTTCGATGTGAATTGGTTGATTGTCTGATTTGTTTGCGATGTTTGCATCCCCGATTTATCGATCGGCGATTATTTCCCCTCTCTTATCTCTAACCAGACGGAGACCGACCCTTGCTACCCTGACACTCGACCTTTGCGACACCGGGTTTCACCCGATCACCGTCGCAACCAGCACATGACCAGCCTTCACCATGGGTGCGGAAAAAATCCCATTTATATTTAAATGGGTTATTTTATCGGGCGGGTTTCGAGGTTCTCGGTTCTACGCGAAACGATGTAGACGGCGTCAATTTAATGCAATGAGGCGGTGGTTCGAATTTCTGCGATTCCGGCTTCGTTTAGCTGGTGAACTATCGGATGTGCCAGGCATAGTAGCCGGTGTAAATCCAGGGGCATGTTTACAAAATGTCACACGCAATTTTTATCGGCCACCGATATTTCCCTCTTATCTGTTAACCCTAGCCCACCCAAAAATAAGGTCCAAAACATACCATTTTGTGGCCCATTTTAGCATTTCCCAAGCATCTGCTATAAAAGGAAGGCAACCCCTTGCCATTTGGAGCAACCCTAGCACCTAGCCTCCCTCAATTTTTGCACCAGGCCACTCCCCAGCCGCCACCTAGCCAGCCATCCACCAACCCCCAGATCCAGATCGGATCAATCCGGTCCGTCCGATCCGGATCGAACGATCCTCATCGCCCCAAGTCACCAGAACATAGACAGCCCGCGGTCGAGCTCCTCCTCTCACGCCCGAGCATGTCCCGAGGTCCTCACGCCGTCGCCTCCAACTGCTCCGGCGTTGCTCCGGCCGGCTAGCCGCCGCTGCCCCAGGTCCTCGTGCCTCCCTTCCTCTTCTTCTCCATCTCCCTTCTTCTTCCCTCATCTCCTCTCTCTCTCCCGTGCAGCAGGGAGCCGGCCGCCGGTCTCTCCAATGCAAAACCAGTCCCGGCCTCCCTACGACCACCGCGCCCCGTCACCGGCCTGCCTTCGCCGGATCTGGACGCTGTTAGCCGCCCCGGCACCGCCGCCTTTGGATCCGGCCAGCCCGACGTCGCACCGCCCCTCGCCGGTGTCCACGGCCGCCGCCGGCGTCTCTCCGCTCGGGAGGAGCTCTGCCTCCCCGAGACGGGCCGTCGCCACCCTTGTGGGCCGCCAGTTGGCTCCGCAACCCAAGTCGTTTCCTCGCCTGGATGACGTCCTCGCTAACCCCCGCTCGCCCTGCTCCCTGGGCCTTGGCCCGCATGGTGAGCTGCCTTTTTTGTGTTGTTGTTGCTACGAGTTGGGCTGGCTCAATAGCTAGGTAGCGCCCATGGGCGCTTGTTAGTTATCTCGCGCCCACTGTTAAGGCTGAGATCAATGCAGATTCGGCCCGATAATGTTTTTCTTTCTTTCATGGGCTTATTTAAATTGCAGATTGTTTTATTATTTTGCGGTCCCGTATCTTTTAAACGGTAGCTCGGATCGCGACGCGTTAAACATGAAAGTTTCTTAGAAATTCGTGTAGATTAATAAAATGTGCTCCTTATCCATGTTTGAGCTTGTTTACATGTTGTTTCCTGCTAATTACAACCTTGCCACTTTAAATTGTAATCTGCCATAACTTTTTAACCGTTGCTCCGATTAAAATGTTTCTTATATGTAACTTGACTAGAATTGCATTTAGATTGTGTTTATGCTATTGTTTGCTTCTGTTAACCAACCTAAAATATGGTTTAGGTCAGAATAGTAGTAAACTTGTAAATGCTCGTGTGGTGCTTAGTGACATGGCATGTTTAGGTTGTGCCTCACTTAAATTGACTAGCATAGATAGTTTCCTTTATGCTTCACCTCTTGTCATGTTTGTGTGATATGCCATGCTTGAGTGAGATGCCATGTTAACAACCTTTGCTCATCTTGTGTAGCTAAAAAACTTTAACCCTTGTAAATGTGCCATATCGTCGTGTGTGACGAGTACTCCACTTAACCTGTTAGTAACCGCTCTCGACGGTGGGTGCGATGTCTTGTGTTGTTTTCTTGTTGTTGTTTGCTCGTGATTTCTTCGTAGTAATAGATGCTTGATCATCGATTGTCTTTTACAGTGTTTCCTTCTTGTGTACTTCCGCGGGTACCTCTCGGAGACATTGCGAGCTTGCGATCGACTTCACCTTCGGATTGTCTTCTCATCAGGTAAGGGGGAGCATATATAAGGCTTATAACTTTCAGCTCACTCGCGCCTAGGTGTAGGATAGAACGATTGCTTGATCCTACCACTTCATATTCATGCCTCTCAAATAAACCCAAACAACCATGTCTCCCACATCGCAGCAAACCTTGTTTGACTATATTACTTTTGCTCACTGCTCAGCCACTGCTTAGTATGCATGCTAGGATGTGATCAACTGGCACCTCCTGTTACTCCTTGGATTGGGCTATCACATTATTATATTGTTGATGATGAATATGATTATTATAATGTTGACTATATTCGTGTCGGGACCCGGGGTTTGCGTATGTAATTCCTGTTACAACACAATCATATGGAGAGCCGAGAGTCGTACCCACTTGTCTAAGCACACAAGGCCAAGCACAGAACACTCTCGGAAAGCATCGTACGTGAAGGGCATCCCATCCAGGCCGGATGATCAACTGAGATGGGTCCTCATCGTCCGCTCACAAGTCTAAATGGTTATGGGTGGTGAAATCCCATACTCATAGATAAGTCGCCTCAACCATATTCTCGATTGAATTATAACACTTACATAAACAGACTCCAGCCCGATCACCTAGTCGGGATCTCGGGCGGGCTCAATCATACAACAAAGTGTGCCACGTGACAGAGTCACGAGCAATCGCATCGCGATGCCCCAAGCTGCGCACATCTAAGGGCCACTTGGTGTATAAAAGACCGCCGGCAAGAACTCAACTAAGCTATCGAACCCCACACTAAGACATGGACGTTATAATCATACACGCAGCATACATGTCTAATGTAAACAATAGGTAATCACAACATGAGCTCTACAAACTCATAGTCTTTATAACTTCTGCTAAACAGAGCAGACATAGTAGTTGTATTACAAGAAGAGATCACATGGCTGTGATCCAACATTACATCAAACATCAACGGAAGCAAATTATGTCTTAGTAAAGACAAGTTTAACAAATGGCTTAAGAAGCCTGAAAGAAAATACAACGACCCTCCAGAGGGCACAGGCTGCTGTCTGGGACTATACGACCTGGTCCACGTCGAGCTCGAGGTAGAGGCCACCATCAGGGTCAGTGGTCTCGTCTCTAAAACATAGAATAAGAAAACGTGAGTACAAAGTCGTACTCAGCAAGACTTACGTAGGAACTATACTACTCATGCACATGTATCAAGGCAAAGGGAGGTGGGGTTTCACTTGCAGAAGTGCCAGCTTTGACTTGGCTAGTCCTGTACTATGAATACCAGAATGAGGTAAGGAGCGTACACGAGTCCAAGTAACAAGTCTCCAACCAATACACCACTATGGATACTTCCTCGACTTACTCACGAGGAAACACGCCATAGCACTCACACTTATCTTGGTGAGTTTTAAGAGTAAGCATTCAAGTTGTCTATGATCAAGTAAAGGTCTCCAAGTAGTCCATAACCGCGGACACGGCTATTCGAATAGTTCATTAACCCTGCAGGGGTGTACTGCTACACACACGCCTCATCAGTTACCGCCTGGGGATGGACCCTTCAAGTGAGTACCGGCGAGGATGCTGCCACGACACTTCACTCACGGCACCATCTCTAGTCCTAGGGAGTCGCCTATTTGAGTTGGGACCACAATCGGAATCCGGCGGATTGTTCCGATGCGGACTCAAACGTTGTGTGACCGCCATCAAGATCAACTCGATCATGATCACTTGATTCAACGTGCCCAGAACCTACGCCAACCACTTACCTTGGTTCCACCTGCTTGAGATCGTTAAAGGGCGAACTACTTGCGACTCCTGGACTGGTCGGGGGTGAGGTACTAGGCCGAGAGGGGTCAGTGATCCCAATGTGTGGTCTTACTCTTGTCCTTGGATAACAACACAAGAACTCGGGCTTAAGGCAGTGTTCAACAAGACAACCCACTGTTTACTCCTACACAGCCTCTCATCGTTCACCTTTGTTTAGGGTAGATTCACCAACACGTTACCACTATCATTCACATGATCACTACCATCCCGACTCACAACAAAGTAGCCTCAGGTAACAACTCTAAGCATGCAATAAGCTGTAATAGTTGCAGGGGCCACAACATAACAACCAACTCCTACATCTGCTAGGATTGTGGTTTGCTTACTACCGTGACAAAATGATAGGTCATGCAAAGGAATAGGTTGAACTAGCGGTAGAACGTATCATGGTGACATCCTAAACATGCATTTGCGAGAATGAGAGGGAACTGGGATTTTATTGACATGATCAAAGAGGGGGGTGCTTGCCTTGCTGACGATCACGATGTAACACTCTTCTGACGTGAGGTTGAACTCGTCTCCGAGATCAACTCTACCGAGAAGATGCAATCACCGAAGCACTGGAAGTAAAGCACAATCAAGATAATACAATGCACATTCAATATGCAAAACAAATCATGGCAATGTGCTGATGTGACCTATGTTTTAATTGCCACATGTTAATTGAAGTTGATTTGAAAATTGAATTCAAATTCAAACTCCAAGTGTATTCAAATTGGTCCAAGTTGCATTTGCTAAAGTTTGTTCATTGTAAACCAATTGGTCATGTGCGTGAAATGCTTCTGAAGTGTAAGTGATCACCTTTGCATTGCATTGGTTGAATTTCAAATGAGCATTGTAATTTATTTGATTTAATACAAAAGAGCCAAATAGCAAAATTCTACTGATCCCTTATTGTAAACATTTCAAACATGGTTGAAAGTTGATTATTTGGATAGAGAATTTTATTCTTATAATTTTTCATATATTACACTTTGAATTTGGAGTTATAGTTTAAAAGTTATTCAATTTCAAAGTTTAGGCCATTTTCTGGAATTTTCTGATTTAATAAAAGATTTAAGATTTACTGCATCATTACGACGTCAGCATGACGCAAGGGGGGGGCTGACCAGTGGGGTCCCTTTGTCAGCGTCACAGAGGTTAAACCCGGTTTAATTAACCACGGGTTAATTAGAGGGGGCCTCGGGTCCATCGGTCAGTGACGTGGGGGAATAGCTAGTGGGTTAGGGTGCGCTAATGGCGTCGTCGCCGGAGGCCACTGTTGCCGGCCGGAGTGCTCGCCGGAGAGAGGGAAACGGCCACAGGAGAGGGAGGAAGAGTACTGGCAGGTTGCTCGCGACGCCGCGCGTCGTCTGGGCTAGGAGGGGCTCGAGGGGGAGGCTTCAGGCCATGGCTGCGTCGAGGAGGCGGCGGCCGGAGCCTCTGTCTATGGCGGAACAACGACGGATGGTGCGGGGGGAGCACGGATGGGGGGGGGGAAATGAAGCTCGTGCTCACCTGAACTCGAAGGCAAGCTCGGGACGGCCGGGGAGGAGCTGGACGCGGTGAATTAGAGCTCGGGGTCGTCGGCGGCCGGCGGCGAAGTCGCAAGGTGAACTTCGCGTCTGCTGCGTCTCGTCCCAAATTGATGCGATGGGTCGAACTGGTGGTCGTCGGGGAGTCGTGCGGACACAAAATCAGCGCCGGGGGGGCTCGGTGGCCGCGAGCGTGCGCGTCGGCGCTCCGGCTAGGTTTCGGGCTGCGCTCGGGATACGCCGGAGAGGAGAAAGAGCAACACGCGAGAGGGGGAAAAAGGTGGCCTGGGCTCTGGGCGTCGCCACGCGAGAAGAGAAGAGGGGGGGGGGGGCTTGCGTGGCCAGGAGGTGGAGGGCATGCTCGCCACGCAACGCACGGCGCTGTTGCCTCTCCTTCTGGCAAGAGGAGGAAGACGATAGGGGGTAAGTGGTCTGGGCCAGGTGGGCTTCCTCCTAGGCGAGGGGTAAGTCCTTTTCCTCTGTTCTTCGTTTTATTGTTTCTGTTATTTGTTTTTCCCTTTAAAAAAAATACTAGGGTATTTTATAAAAACCCCCAGTTCTTTTTATAAACTCAGGTGACTTAGCATTAGTCAACCCCAAGTTTTGGGGATTTTTGAAATTCAAATTATTTGAATTTCAATTCAAATAGGCAATTTATTTAAATTCCAAGACCCTTTTGGACTTTTTGAAAAATCCATGAGCATGGAGTGGGACCCACTTCACATGAAAAGTGATCATGCCCATTTATAAGACTTTTCAAAATGTTCAAAGCATTTTTGGAAAAAGATTTTTGTCTGGCCTTTTTATTAAAATTATTTTGAGGCTTTTTGCTTCCCCAATTCTTTTTCTTTTGCAATTTTTTTTCAAGATGCAAAAAAACAAGCTTAGAAAGCACAAACCTAAATTAGGGTTCTGACAACTCGCCCCCACTCAAAAGAATCTCGTCCCGTGATTCAGAAGTCGTCGGGAAGAGGGTGGGGTACTCAGCTCGTAGACGATCCTCTCGTTCCCAGGTGGCTTCTTTCTCTGAATGATGTGACCACTGCACTTTGATGAATATGATCTTCTGACGTCTGGTGCTACGCTCGGCTTCATCAAGAATACGAACAGGGTACTCTCGATATGAAAGGTTATCTTGGAGATCAAGCGTTTCATGGTCTACTTCGCGGATGGGGTCCTTGAAGCAACGCCCGAGTTGAGAGACGTGGAAGACATCATGAACCTGGGAGAGGTGAGGGGGTAGTTCCAATTGGTAGGCAACTTCTCCACGTTTAGCGAGAATGCGGAAGGGACCGATGTAATGTGGGGCCAACTTGCCTTTGATACCGAAGCGATGGGTACCCTTCAGAGGAGTAACCCGAAGGTAAGCCTTCTCATCCAGATTATAGCTTTCTTCCCTATGATGACGATCATAATAGCTTTTCTGACGAGATTGGGCTGTCTTCAATTTCTCACGAACAATGCGAACCTGCTCTTCTACATCCTGAATCAAATCCGGTCCAAAGAATTGTCTTTCACCGGTTTCTGACCAGTTTAGGGGTGTTCGACATTTCCGTCCATAGAGAAATTCAAAAGGAGCCATGCCCAAGCTAGATTGGAAGCTATTGTTATACGCAAATTCGGCAAAAGGAAGAGAATTCTCTCATTTCTTTCTGAAAGAGATAACACAAGCTCTGAGCATGTCTTCGACAATTTGATTGACCCTTTCTACTTGACCACTGGACTGCGGGTGATAAGCGGTGCTAAAGGAGAGGTGGGTTCCCATAGCATTCTGGAAACTTTCCCAAAATCGAGAAGTGAAAAGACTACCACGGTCTGAATTGATTTACAAAGGAACACCGTGAAGTGACACGATTCGGGAGACATACAAGTCCGCTAACTGGCTAGCAGTTATAGACTCACGAACTGGAAGGAAGTGAGCAACTTTGGAAAGTCTATCTATGAAACCGAAGATGGCATCATTTCCTTTCTGGGTTTTTGGAAAGCCAGTGATGAAGTCCATACTGACTTTACCCCATTTCCACTCGGGGATAGGCAAAGATCTAAGAGTACCAGCAGGTCTTTGATGTTCTTCCTTAACGCGACGACAAACATCACATTCAGCAATGAACTAAGCAATTTCTCTCTTCATCCTAGTCCACCAAAATCTCTGGCGTAGATCTCGGTACATTTTTGTGCTACCGGGATGAATCGAGAGGGGTGTGTCATGGGCTTCTTTGAGGATGAGTTGCCTTAGTTCCCTATTCTTAGGTACTACCAAACGATTTTCAAAGAATACCGTTCCCTTACTATCTGTGGAGAAACATTTAGCAACTCCGCTAGCAATGTTCTCCTTGATCCGGCGAACACCTCATGCACGCCTTTGGGAAACTATAATTTGATCCTCAAGGGTTGGTTTCGCCACCAAGTTGAAAAGAGATCCACGAGGAACAATCTCGAGATTGAGCCTTCGAAATTCCTCATGAAGAAGCAGTTGATACTGTTGTAACATGAGGTTGTTACAATACGACTTACGACTTAGTGCATCAGCCATGACATTGGCTTTTCCTGGGGTGTAAGAAATTCCTAAGTCATAATCTTTTATCAACTCAATCCAGCGTCTTTGCCTGAGATTAAGATCTGGCTGGGTGAAAATGTATTTGAGGCTTTGGTGGTCGGAATAGATCTCACAACGATTAATAAGGAGGTAATGTCGCCAAGTTGTCAGGGCATGAACTACGGCAGCGAGTTCAAGGTCATGGGTAGGATAGTTCTGTTCATGTGGCCGCAACTGGGGTGAAGCATAAGCTACCACATGTCGATCTTGGATAAGTATGCATCCTAACCCTTGCCGTGAGGCATCACAAAAGATCTCGAAATCCTTTTTGGTGTCTGGAGGCGCAAGTACGGGTGCAGAAGTCAATCTTCTTTTTAGCTCTTGAAATCTTTCCTCGCACTTGGGGGTCCATTCGAATTTCTTCTCTTTCTTGAGGAGTTTAGTTAGAGGCTTTGAAACATTAGAAAAGTTCTCGACGAAGCGGCGACAATAGCTTGCTAGGCAAAGAAAACTCCTAACTTGCTTAACCGATTCAGGTGGAGTCCACTCAAGGACGGCCTGAACTCTCTCGGGATTGACAGCAATGCCTTTTGCAGAAATCACGTGGCCTAAATAGGTCACTTCTGGTAGCCAGAATTCACACTTTGAGAATTTGGCATAAAGGCGATGCTCTCGAAGTTTCATCAATACTAGCCTAAGATGTTCTGCGTGATCTTCTTCGTTTATCGAGTAGATGAGGATGTCATCAAGATAAACTACAACAAATTTATCTAAATACTCCATGAAGATCGAATTCATCAAACGCGAGAATGTGGCAGGGGCATTAGTTAAACCAAAGGACATGACGGTGTACTCATAAAGACCATAACGAGTAGTAAAAACCGTTTTGGGAATATCCTCGTTTCTGATTTTGATTTGATGATAGCCTAATCTCAAATCCATCTTGGAGAAGACAGAGGATCCTGCAAGTTGATCATAAAGATCATTGATCCTGGGCAGTGGGTACTTGTTCTTTATCGTCGCTAGATTTAGCGGGCGATAGTCTACGCACATTATTTCTGTTCCATCTTTCTTCGTTACGAACAGAACGGGGCAACCCCATGGCGATGAGCTAGGGCGGATGAAGCCTTTTGCCAACGAAGCTTCAAGTTGGATTTTGAGCTCAGCTAACTCACGTGGGGCCATTCTATATGGGCGTCTGGATATTGGGGCGGTTCCTGGGATAAGATCTACAATAAACTCTACAGATCTGTAAGGTGGTATGCCTGGCAGCTCTTCTGGAAAGACATCCGGGAAGTCATGAACCACCGGAATATCTTCAAGGTCTGGAAGAGGAAGCACATTCAAAGAATGCACCTGGGTTTTAGAGCTTGGTGAGGTGTACTTGATTGTCTGGCCTGATGGATGGGTTAGTTTCACTGAGTTGGCTTTACAATCAAGGACAACATTCTGTCTTGATAACCAATCCATACCTAAGATCACATCAATGTCTGAAGACTTGAGGGCTATAAGTGAGGCAAGGAATACTAAACCCTCAATTGCAATTTCATTCTCATGACTCACCATGGTGGTGTGCCATCTGGATCCAGGGGCTTGCACAACTAAGGGGGTGGATAACATCGAAAAAGAGATGTCATGTGACAGTGCAAAGTCCTGGGATATGAATGAGTGAGATGCTCCTGGGTCGAAAAGAACCAAAGCTAGGGTGGAATTGACAGGAAGGATTCCGAGTACAACATCGGTTGATTTGTGGGAATCTAGAATGGATACATGATTCACATAACCATGTTCATAAACAGGAGGCTTGACATTGGAAGTCTTGGGTGGTGGCTTACCACGACGAAAAGCTTGCTTTGGATTAGGTGTGGTGGCTACATGATTTTGAGGACACTCTCGAACATTGTGGCTTGATTGTCCACATTGGAAACAAACACCACTTGGAATGAAAGGAACTTGAGCACTTGATTGTCCAACAAAATTCCAAGGAGGAAGATTGGGTTGAGGTGGACGATATATGGTGGTTGGTGGTCTAGAAGCACTTACAGCACGACTGACGTCACTGAAGGGAATCCATACACATCGTTTCCGAGAAACTGGGCCAGAAGATTGTGCAAACTCACGATCACGCTTGCGAGACTCTTCATACAACTCATTTCCATACTCGGCCTTGAAGGATTTGTCGACTAAGTCCCTAAAGTTGACGAACTCGTGAAGGTTCAGGTCATGACGAAGAACGGGGTTAAGTCCCTTGCGGAACCTTGCTTGTTTCTTGGCATCGGTGGATACTTCTTCTTGGTCATAACGTGCTAGACGAGTGAACTCAGTCCTATACTCATGAACAGACATCTTTCCTTGGTTCAGATTGCAAAATTGTTCTCTCTTGCGCTCCATCAGCTGATCCGGAATATGATATCCTCGGAAGTCATCACAGAACTCTTGCCAAGTCACCACGCGACCTACTGGTTGCATGTCTACGAAGTTCTCCCACCATTGAAGACCAACACCTTCCAGAAAATATGCCACGAATAGCACACGATCACCTGGAGCAACATGGGTTGTCTCAAGCTTACGATCAAGGGAACGAAGCCAATCATCGGCATCAAGGGGCTCGGATGGACATCGGAAAACTGGCGGGTTGAGGAGAATGAAGTCCTGGATGGTAACAACACTATTACGCTGACGAGAAGTGTTCTGCTCAATACGCTCGAGAAGACGTGTCTGATCGCGACGATTCTGTTCAGCCTCCATCTTGATTTCTGCCGTTGAGGGTGGTGGTGGAGGTTCTTCACCGTCTATGTTACCGGAACTGGGGTCAACACCTTGATTTGCACCTGACATTCTGTGAGATAAGAATCAACAAACAGAATAGGATTTAGGACACAATTCTATGCTAAGATAGAAGACTATAATGGAACAGCATCAAAGTCACAAACGGACAGCATAACGGTTGTACCGGGATGGAAAATGAGACAACCATCAAGAAAAGGGACATCACTTCCTTAAGAACACTAAGGAATGATGACTCTGGAAGACCACAACACTCCTACAGCTACAAAGAAGCAATCAACGAGATGTCCTAGTAAAGACATAGATGAGCCTAGTCCTATCTTCTCGTAGAATAAGATGAGGATGACTCAGAACTCAGATCGATGAGGGTAAGGAGAAAAAAGAAGTCTTACGTTGTTCCCTTATACCCAAAGTACTATATAACTATAGAATGCTAGACTCGACATCGGCCAATGGTTTGATAATCCTACAGGCAGTCCTGCTCTGATACCTAGCCTGTCGGGACCCAGGGTTTGCGTATGTAATTCCTGTTACAACACAATCATATGGAGAGCCGAGAGTCGTACCCACTTGTCTAAGCAGACAAGGCCAAGCACAAAACACTCTCGGAAAGCATCGTACGTGAGGGGCATCCCATCCAGGCCGGATGATCAACTGAGATGGGTCCTCATCGTCCGCTCACAAGTCTAAATGGTTATGGGTGGTGAAATCCCATACTCATGACAAGTCGCCTCAACCATATTCTCGATTGAATTATAACACTTCCATAAACAGACTCCAGCCTGGTCACCTAGTCGGGATCTCGGGCGGGCTCAATCATACAACAAAGTGTGCCACGTGACAGAGTCACGAGCAATCGCATCGCGATGCCCCAAGCTGCGCACATCTAAGGGCCACTTGGTGTATAAAAGACCGCCGACAAGAACTCAACTAAGCTATCGAACCCCACACTAAGACATGCACGTTATAATCATACACGCAGCATACATGTCAAGTGTAAACAGCAGGTAATCACAACATGAGCTCTACAAACTCATAGTCTTTATAACTTCTGCTAAACAGAGCAGACATAGTAGTTGTATTACAAGCAGAGATCACATGGCTATGATCCAACATTACATCAAACATCAACGGAAGAAAATTATGTCTTAGTAAAGACAAGTTTAACAAATGGCTTAAGAAGCCTGAAAGAAAATACAACGACCCTCCAGAGGGCACAGGCTGCTGTCTAGGACTATACGACCTGGTCCACGTCGAGCTCGAGGTAGAGGCCACCATCAGGGTCAGTGGTCTCGTCTGTAAAACCTAGAATAAGAAAACATGAGTACAAAGTCGTACTCAGCAAGACTTACGTAGGAACTATACTAATCATGCACATGTATCAAGGCAAAGGGAGGTGGGGTTTCACTTGCAGAAGTGCCAGCTTTGACTTGGCTATTACTGTACTACGAATATCAGAATGAGGTAAGGAGCGTACACGAGTCCAAGTAACAAGTCTCCAACCAATACACCACTATGGATACTTCCTTGACTTGGCCACGAGGAAACACGCCATAGCACTCACGCTTATCTTGGTGAGTTTTAAGAGTAACCATTCAAGTTCTCTATGATCAAGTAAAGGTCTCCAAGTAGTCCATAACCGCGGACACGGCTATTCGAATAGTTCATTAACCCTGCAGGGGTGTACTGCTACACACACGCCTCATTAGTTACTGCCTGGGGATGGACCCTTCAAGTGAGTACCGGCGAGGATGCTGCCACGACACTTCACTCACGGCACCATCTCTAGTCCTAGGGAGTCGACTATTTGAGTTGGGACCACAATCGGATTCCAGCCGATTGTTCCGATGCGGACTCAAACGTTGTGGGACCGCCATCAAGCTCAACTCGATCATGATCTCTTGATTCAACGTGCCCACAACCTACGCCAACCACTTACCTTGGTTCCACCTGCTTGAGATCGTTAAAGGGCGAACTACTTGCGACTCCTGGACTGCTCCGGGGTGAGGTACTAGGCCGAGAGCGGACAGTGAGCCCAATGTGTGGTCGTACTCTTGGTCTTGGATAACAACACAAGAACTCGGGCTTAAGGCAGTGTTCAACGAGACAACCCAGTGTGTACTCCTACACAGCCTCTCATCGTTCACCTTTGTTTAGGGTAGATTCACCAACACGTTACCACTATCATTCACATGATCACTACCATCCCGACTCACAACAAAGTAGCCTCAGGTAACAACTCTAAGCATGCAATAAGCTGTAACAGTTGCAGGGGCCACAAGATAACAACCAACTACTACATCTGCTAGGATTGTGGTTTGCTTACTACTGTGACAAAATGATAGGTCATGCAAAGGAATAGGTTGACCTAGCGGTAGAACGTATCATGCTGACATCCTAAACATGCATTTGCGAGAATGAGAGGGAACTGGGATTTTATTGACATGATCAAAGAGGGGGGGGGGGTGCTTGCCTTACTGACGATCACGATGTAACACTCTTCTGATGTGAGGTTGAACTCGTCTCCAAGATCAACTCTACCGAGAAGATGCAATCACCGAAGCACTGGAAGTAAAGCACAATCAAGATAATACAATGCACATTCAATATGCAAAACAAAGCATGGGAATGTGCTGATGTGACCTATGTTTGAATTGCCACATGTTAATTGAAGTTGATTTGAAAAGTGAATTCAAATTCAAACTCCAAGTGTATTCAAATTGGTCCAAGTTGCATTTGCTAAAGTTTGTTCATTGTAAACCAATTGATCATGTGCGTGAAATGCTTCTGAAGTGTAAGTGATCACCTTTGCATTTCATTGGTTGAATTTCAAATGAGCATTGTAATTTATTTGATTTAATACAAAAGAGCCAAATAGCAAAATGCTACTGATCCCTTATTGTAAACATTTCAAACATGGTTGAAAGTTGATTATTTGGATAGAGAATTTTATTCTGATAATTTTTCATATATTACACTTTGAATTTGGAGTTATAGTTTAAAAGTTATTCAATTTCAAAGTTTAGGCCATTTTCTGGAATTTTCTGATTTAATAAAAGATTTAAGATTTACTGCGTCATTACGACGTCAGCATGACGCAAGGGGGGGGGGCTGACCAGTGGGGTCCCTTTGTCAGCGTCACAGGGGTTAAACCCGGTTTAATTAACCACGGGTTAATTAGAGGGGCCCCCGGGTCCACCGGTCAGTGACGTGGGGGGGGGGAATAGCTCGTGGGTTAGGGTGCGCTAATGGCGTCGTCGCCAGAGGCCTCTGTTGCCGGCCGGAGTGCTCACCGGAGAGAGGGAAACGGGCACAGGAGAGGGGGAAAAGAGAACTGGCAGGTTGCTCGCGACGCCGCGCGTCGTCTGGGCTAGGAGGGGCTCGAGGGGGAGGCTTCAGGCCATGGCTGCGTCGAGGAGGCGGTGGCCGGAACCTCTGTCTATGGCGGAACAACGACGGATGGTGCGGGGGGAGCACGGATGGGGGGGTGGAAATGAAGCTCGTGCTCACCTGAACTCGAAGGCGATCTCGGGACGGCCGGGGAGGAGCTGGACGCGGAGAATTAGAGCTTGGGGTCGTCGGCGGCCGGCGGCGCAGTCGCAAGGTGAACGTCGCGTCTGCTGCGTCTCGTCCCAAATTGATGCGACGGGTCAAACTGGTGGTCAAGATGCAAAAAAACAAGCTGAGAAAGCACAAACCTAAATTAGGGTTCTGACAACTCGATGAAGGATGGAAGGTCTAGGCTATCTCGCCCCGACGCTTTGTTCCATTTGAGTCACCTAGGACCCGATTTCCGGGTATTGGTTTTAAGACTGAGCGTGCCTAACCGCGTGTGGGATGCTATGATGTCCCCGTTTCTTATGTACCTAGCTTCAAACATTTCTAGTTGTCGCCCAAGCTGATTTACCATTTGAAATTCATGTGTGTGTGTCTGTTGGGTCGCTCCTGGCAGATATTCTTTAAAACAACTTGGGCCAGCGGAGACATGGTTTCTCTTTTTTATCCACACCAGGGAGCTAGGGGGCTGCCCACATGCTTTGGGTAGCTAAACCGACCTCATCCAGACGGTAGAGGCCAATTCAAGAGCACGGACGGCTTTTGGGTTGGATGTCGACTCTCCGGGGGCCACCCGGATTTGTTCGTTTTTAGCTAGAGGGACCTATCGTTTCAGATATCTCGGAACTAAATCATAAAATGGTTGCCTGTGATGGGTAGCAACTGAGAGAGATGGGCGTGCGTGCGGAGCCTTGTAATGAGAAGTTGGTACACCTCTGCAGGGTCAAATATTTTCAAGAAGCCTTGGCCACGGTTATGGACGACTTGAGACCTACTCCTTGTTCATAGACAACAACAACAACTGAGATAATCCTAATAACTTGATCAACGTGTGTGTGCCTTGACTACTTCTTCTTCGTCGGGATGCAAAAAGGAGGACAAGGATAGGATAGGTGGTATGCTTGCGTAAGTAGTTGATAGCAAGACTTGTTGGAGGTGATTCCTCATCGAATGCTTGGTTCTCATCTTACTATAAAATAGACCGTTAGCCACTCATATATTGCTAGTGCGTCTGCTACATCACCACTACCGCCATCTTACCCGTGAGAAGTTAGTTGCAAGACTTTGATATATTGTCACCCTTTCTTGTTTTTCCTGATCGGCCGCTCCAGTTGATTACTAGCTACCTCGACTCTTCTTCTGGACGCCTTCGCGGAGACTCGACGACGACTAGTTAGGTGGATCCCGGCGGAGAGCCTGGACCCGTGTGGTTATGGGGATCGAGGATTTTCTCTTCGCCACTAGGCAATTGATTGTAGTCTGTACCCAGACATGTATCTTTCGCTGATGTATTGTATTAAGGCAGTTGTATGCCGATTGTATTAGATGTTGTATCCATGTAGCTGTAATGTTGTGATATCATGTTGGAAACCCGGGGCATATGGCATTGTCATGTGTCGCGGTGGGACCGATATGTGCTTCGTCCCCGGATCTGGATGGAAACATCTAGATCTGGAACAGTACCGCATATCTGGCCTTACAGTGAGGATGTCTCATGAAGATCTGAGGAAAGAAAACGACTCACTCCACTCCCAACAGATCATTATGCCACAAGAAGGATTTAATCCTCCCTGTTTAAAATGCATGGAACATGACCGTATCACTTCCGTACCTAGTTCTTCAATGTCTTCAGACTCTGTTATTTCAATTGCCTCTGTGGTATCTAACCCCTCTTCTGAGGATACCATAGAAATTGCTGAAGAAAATGCTAGGTTGAAGAGTCAACTAGAAACCGGTATGTTCAAGAGTCTGAAAGGGCATCAGATTCTTTGTGACATCCTCAAGAAACAGATCCTCAATAGGAATCCGAGGAAAGAAGGTGTCGGCTTCACTCGAAACCTCAACACTGATGGGTCTTACTGGAAACCTGAAAAATGGTGAGGTATTTTCCAGATACATTATCCCTATACTCTATCTGGTTATGATACAGTTTCCTCAGATGTGGTGATTGAGTCTTTTGACTTAAACTATAATCTGTTTAAACATGTTAATGGTGAGGTATTTGCCAGATACATCGGAACTAACTGCAGGAACGGTCCTCCAGTAAAGTAGATTTGGGTTCAGAAGAACCTCATCACTAACCTCCCTGTGAATGCAGATGCAAATGAGCTGAGGTTATCATCTGAGGACGATACCTCAAATGGAAATGATTATCACTATGTTTCAGCTAACCATTTTTTCCACATGGAAGCTCCTCATAAGAATGCTTAATCATTTGTTTATCCTAATACCACAATTTCACGTCCCATTAGGTCTCATCGTTCTCATCAGTCCTCATATGCTTCAAAACCGCCCATTAAGATGTGGGTGGTAAAGAAGAACTGATCACCTTTGCAGCGACGTGTCCTGTGGCAATCATAAATTTTGCAGATCATATTCCCAAGAAAATAACATTTGAGTCAGTTGAAGGAGATTTATATATTTTGGTTTCATAGAATCAATCCTAAGGGACATCCTAAGGAATTAATTATGAGGAACCATAAATTCTTCAAACTGAGACTGGCTCATAACTTGCTGTATGAGATACTAATTCCTTTGCAGGGAAAGACTGAATGGGTGATGGACAGTGGATGCACAAATCACATGACTGGTTAAAGAAGCCTTCTCATGGAATCATCTCTGAGTCCTTCTTCGAAGAAAACCATCACCTTCGTTGATAAAGGTAAAAGAAAGGTATTGGGTCTCGGCAGAGTTGCTATCTCTCGAGACCAACATATTGACAAAGTCATGCTTGTTGAATCCCTCGGATACAACCTGATGTCTGTTTCTATGCTATGTGATCTTGACCTAGTTGTTCCCTTCGGAAAATATGGCTGTGTTGTTGATATGGTTAGCGATAACTCCGTCGTCTTTCGAGGAGTTATGAAAGGTGACCTATATATTCTAGACTTTTCTGAAGGTCCTCAGGTTTCTACTTGCCTCATGGCTCGAGCCTCAGAGTGCTGGTTATGGCATCGAAGACTCGGCCACGCTGGAATGAGGAACCTCCAGAAACTGGTTCTGAAGAAACATGTTCTCGGGATTGAGAATATTAGATTCTCCAAGGACCAGCTATGTGGCGCTTGTGAAGCTGGAAAGATGACCAAGGCCAAGCATCCAACAAAGACCATCATGACGACTACAAGACCTCTGGAATTACTTCACATGGATCTATTTGGTCCTCCAAAGTATTCAAGCTTTGGAAGCAGTATGTATGGTCTTGTTATTGTTGATGACTTCTTACGATACACTTGGGTGCATTTTGTTCTTTATAAGTCAGAAACCCCAGCAACCTTCAAGCGCTTCGCACAGCGAGTCATGAACAACTATAACTTGAAGATCAAGCACATTCGAAGCGACAAAAACACTGAGTTCAAGAACATTGGAGTGGAAGAATTCCTCGATGACTTGGGCATCACTCATGAGTTCTCAGCGCCCTTCACTCCTCAGCAAAATGGAGTTGTTGAGAGGAAGAACCGGACCCTCATCGAGATGGCACGAACGATGCTGGCTGAGTACATACACCGCTCATTTGGTGGGCTGAAGCAATCAACACTGCCTGCCACATCATCAATCGAGTTTATCTACACAAGTTCTTCAAGAAAACCTTATAATAGGTAATGGACGGTAAGAAACCCAACGTAAGTTACTTCAAAGTATTCGGTGCACCATGTTGGATTCGTGATCCTCATCACCAGTCCAAATTTTCACCCAAAGCATGTGAGGGTTTCATGCTTGCTTACGGTATCAACTCGCACACCTACAGAGTCTACAATATTAGTCATCACCAAATTGTTGAGACTGTAGATGTGCGGTTTGATGAATCTGACGGTTCGCACAGAGAGCACCTGCCACCTGATCTTGATGAAGCCCCACCTAAAGAACAGATCAAGAAGATGGGTGCTGGTGATATCATAACCGTGGACCATCCTGATGAAACGCACATACATGCTGCTGCTGAAGAGCATCCAAACCCTTGAGAAAATGATCCTCATGACGATCCTGATCCTAAGGCTCCTGAGACCCCTGAAGCACCTGAAGCTGATGCAAATAAATCTGATGGCAGTGATAACGATTAGCCTCATGATCATCAACCTCGTCTTCCTCGCGTGGCGAATGAAGTTCAAGTGGACAGAATCCTCGCCGACGTTAATCTTCCATGTCCTCTCACTCGTGCAAGAGCTAATCGTATCGCTAACTTTTTTGGGCATTTCTCGTTTGTATCAATTTCATAGCCCACCAAAGGAACTGAGGCATTCCAAGAAGAGGAATGGATTTAGGCGATGCAAGACGAACTTCTTCAGTTTAAACTGAATGATGTCTGGGAACTAGTTAAACGGCCTGATCCTCGAGTTCACAATGTCATCGGCACGAAGTAGATCTACCGCAACAAACTCGAGGAAGATGGACAAGTCTTGTAGCACAAGGATACACACAAGTTGAGGAGATTGACTTTGGTGAAACCTTTGCTCCTGTTGCAAGACTTGAGTCCATTCACATCATGCTTGCATTTCCTAACCATCATAATATCAATCTATATCAAATGGATGTGAAAAGTGCATTCCTCAATGGTAATATCGAGGAAGAAATATATGTTGCTCAATCCCCAGGTTTTCAAGACTCGAAGAATACTGATATGGTGTATAGATTGAAGAAAGCTCTCTATGGACTAAAGCAAGCCCCTCGGGCTTGGTATGACACACTAAGAGATTTCCTCATCAGCAAGGGCTTCAAATCTGGTTCCCTCGATCCAACTCTTTTCACTAAGAGCTATGATGATGCATTATTCATATGTCAAATCTATGTTGATGACATTATATTTGGATGAACTAACAAGAAATACAGTGAAGAATTTGCATTCTTGATGAGTGAACAGTATCAGATGTCCATGATGGGCGAACTGCAGTTCTTCTTAGGGCTTCAAATTCGTCAACAGCGCAACGACATCTTCATCTCTCAGGAGTAGTACCTCAAGGAGTGCCTGAAGAAATTCGGGATGCAAGACTGCAAAGGTATCAAGACACCGATGCCTACAAATGGACAACTCGGCCCTGATGAAAATGGCAAGGACTACAATCAAAAGGTATACCTCTCCATGATAGGTTCTCTGCTATATCTATGTGCATCTAGGCCTGATATAATGTTGAGCGTTTGCATGTGTGCCCTATTCCAAGAGGCACCAAAGGAATTGCATCACCAAGCGGTGAAACGAATTCTTCGATATTTGGCTCACACCCTGTCGCTAGGCTTATGGTATCCTAAAGGCACATAGCTGGATCTTGTTGGGTACTCAGACTCAGATTATGCTGGAGATCGAGTGGATCGGAAGTCTACCTCAGGAACATGTCATTTCCTCGGACGCTCTCTGGTGTCCTGGTCATCGAAGAAGCAGAACTGTGTCTCCCTATCCACTGCTGAAGGTGAATACATCGCTGCTGGTGCAAGCTGCTCATAGCTTATTTGGATGAAGAAAGCTCTGAAGGACTACGGCATCAACCTGAAGAAAGTACCACTAACAATGAGAGCGCCATCAAGATCTCTTAGAATCTAGTACAACACTCGAGGATAAAGCACATTGATATTCGGTATCACTTTCTTCGAGATCATGTGTTGAAGGAAGACATCGTCATCAGCCACATGAAGACTGAAGACCAACTTGCTGATATATACACTAAGCCTTTGGATGAGAAGCGTTTTAGCACTCTAAGGTGTGAGCTAAATATCTTAGATTCCTCAAACATCCAGTGAATGGACACACATCCTAACGCTTAAAAAATATTGAAGAATCATGATGTACACCACACGATGCGTCGTACTCCTCAACTCATGAGGAACTACCTTGCTAAGTGTGAAGAAATTAATGTGGAATTTACTCAAGATCCATACAACAATTGTATGGCATCAAGTGTCTTATTCCATATAAGGTGGGTAGCGCCACCGCCCAAATTACTCAGGAATTGTTGATCCTCAGTTTTCTCATTTGAGTCTTCATCCTGATGCTTACTGTTTTGTCCTCAACAGCGTTCACCTATAGTTCTTGTTCTTCAGAATTTGCTTCTTCATCTAGGTGAACATGATCGGACCCGTCCCTCTGTGCTCACTTATCCAATCTTTCTATCTCATGTATTAGTTCATTTGGGACTCTTGCACTCCTCAACGTTGTTACTGTCCTTAGTTTTCCAAAATTGAGGATTACATGTTACGATTATCTTCTCTTAATCGTTGTGAATTTACCGCACGTCATGCATATCCATCAACGCGATAACCACTGAGAACCCGAACCGCCAGGGGCAATCTCGTCCACAAAAATCGCAGCCCCTCAGCTTTTACCCTTCTATAAATAGCCACCCCCCGCCCCCCGCGGTCATTTTCCCCCACATCTCTTCTCTCTCGCGTGCCTACGTCCTTGAGCTCCTCAAGCTCTCATGCTGTCGTCGCCGGAGTTCATCATCGCCGGAGAAGATTGACTCGGGTTTCCTCAACATTCACCTCAGTTCTAGTACGCGTGTGCCTCAGGTACTATTTCCTCAGTACTGTAGCTTCTTCAAAATTCTTCCCGTCTCTTCATGCCACTACATTCCGTAACAGTACTGAAAACTTTCTGAGATCTATACCTATGCCTCATTACTTTGCTTTCCTCAGCCTATTCCTCATGAACACATTTAACCGTACCCCACTTCCCTCGCAACTTAATTCTATCACAGGTACAAGTCTGCTGAGGAATCGTATGGTTCTCATAGTCTCACTTCATTTGTAGCTCAGGTCGAACGAACCATTCCTCAGTTTCAACCACTGAAGAAAATGGCTCCTCGCCGAAAGTTCACTGATACTGCTAAAGACTTGCGTCCTGAGCTCTATGAGAAACTGAAGACTCCCGAATGGGAAAATGCTGGTGAACGAAAGTTAAGGGTTCAGAAAATACGCGGGAATGGGATAAATGTTAGGCTGCTTACAAATGGATTAATCCTCAGCATGAGGAAATGTTCGCGGTCAATCCGCCTCTGAAGACTTTGGGCATCAAGGCTCCCCCTCCTCCAGAACCGGGTCTCGTTCCTCGTCCTACAACTTTGAAGACTCCTAATGACTTTCCTGAAGCTTATCAGCAATACCTCAAGAGAATTTCTCATCGTGCAAAGATTCTAGCCCATGACTTGGCTGCCTCAGTGCAAATTCCACCTCAGGCTGATGCTCTGCTATAAGGCCCGATATGCGGTACTGTTCCAGATCTAGGTGTTTCCACCCATATCCGGGGACGAAGCACATATCGGTCCCACCGCGACATATGACAAAGCCATATGCCCCGGATTTCCAACATGATATCACAACATTACAGATAGAAGGATACAACATCTCATAGAATCGGCATACAACTTCCTTAACACAATACAACAGCAGAAGATATATGTCTGAGTACAGACTACAAACAAATGCCTAGTGGAAAAGAGAAAAACAACGATTCCCATAACCACACGGGTCCAGGCCCTCCGCCGGGATCCGCCTAACTAGTCGTCGTCGAGTCTCCACGTGAAACGTCGATCACCATACCTGTTGTCGATCAAGAACCCTGAAAAGAGTTTGGGGGTAGTATCATGAGTACAGAGGTACTCAGCATCCAACTGTAGTGGTCATCTGACCCAAGCAAGGACTTCATCACTCGTCATTCTAGGACAACTAGTAGTTTACGGTAAGGATGGGGTAAGTGGTGAGGTTGCTGCCGCACTAGCATTTATGAAGTGGCTAACGATCTAGAGAGTAAGATAAGAAGCCAAGCATTCGATGAGTAATCGCCTCCAACAAGTCTTGCTATCATCTACTTACGCAAAAATAACACCTATCCTATCCTTGTCCTCCTCTTAGCATCCCGGCGAAGAAGAAGCAGTCAAGGCACACACACGTTGATAGAGGCGAAGGTGTCCCGATGTTTCGATGAGAGATAACTATCGATTTGGTGGAGACGACTCTGACGATCCGACTACGAACGTGCGAAGACGTTGCGCCTTAGCGATCGCTAAACCAACTCCGAGAGGTTATTGATCCCGCGGATGCACGATCAACCTGACCACGAAGGTCTAATTCCTGCAAGCAATCGAAGAACAAGCAAGAACTAAGAATTGCAATCTGGATATTGCGAATATAAGATGAATGATTACGAAAGTTGGGGTTCCAATGAGGTCTTGGCCTGGTCGGATGACACAAACGAAGAGCTCGAAGTTGCGGCTATGGCTAACTTAAATCTAATTAAAACCCAAGTCTAAACGACGCCCTAAGGGCTGTATATATGGGGGAACAGAGGGGATTTTCGTGACCCCTTGGAGGTGGGGTCCGAAAACAACCCTAACTCGGTTTCCCCACACATACGGACTCTAAAAACAGCCTATAATGTGGTATTTCGAAATTACATGGGCCCAGCCCAATATTAAGGTGACGCAGCACCTATAATTGCTCTTGGACGAAAATAATGAAGTGGCATCTCGTGTATCCCGTCCAAGCCTTCATGCATGCCTTATGGTGGCTTCAACGTGCGAAAATCCCCACTGGAAACTCCACTGTACTTTCCCCCGCGCGCACCTTCTTCTCCATTCTTGATCCCGCTCCAATGACCATCCTTCGTGTCCATGCTAGGTCCTTCATTCATAAGCAAAACAAAAGTATCTAATTTAGGCAGCATCATATGTTCATGAACAATAGAAGGATTCGCAAGAAACGAAAGTACCTGATAATTTAGTTGACGTGCACGTGCTCTAGTAACTGGTCCAGTATGTGTAGTTGGTGAGGGTATGGGTGTAACATTAGTAGGGATGTCCTCATCATCCTCCCCTTCTTGAATTGAAGTCGTCCTCGACGGAAGCTCATCATCTTCTCCCAAATAAGGTTTCAAATCTGCAATGTTAAATGTGGGACTAACCCCAAAATCTGCAGGTAGCTCAAGTTTATATGCATTATCATTAATTTTCTGTAAAACCTTAAAGGGACCATCAGCTCGTGGCATTAACTTAGACTTGCGCAAATCAGGAAACCTATCTTTACGTAGATGTAACCAAACAAGATCTCCTGGTTCAAACACAACATGCTTTCGACCCCTATCACCAGCAAGCTTGTATCTAGCATTCATGCGCTCAATGTTTTCTTTAGTTAACTCATGCATTTTTAATATCAATTCAGCACGTTGCTTAGCATCAAAATTCACCTTCTCCGAAGATGGAAGAGGCAGCAAATCAATAGGTGCACGAGGTAGAAAACCATAAACAATCTCAAAAGGGCACATTTTAGTGGTAGAATGCACTGAACGATTATAAGCAAATTCAATATGAGGTAAACAGTCTTCCCACAGTTTCAAGTTACTTTTTAAAACAGCCCTAAGCATAGTAGACAAAGTCCTATTGACCACTTCAGTTTGTCCATCAGTTTGGGGATGACATGTAGTACTAAAGAGTAGTTTAGTCCCCAACTTAGCCCATAAGCATCTCCAAAAATGGCTAAGAAACTTAGTATCACGATCCGAGACAATAGTATTGGGCACACCATGTAAACGAATAATCTCTCCAAAGAATAAATCAGCAACATTAGCGGCATCATCGCTTTTATGACATGGTATAAAATATGCCATCTTAGAAAATCTATCCACGACAACAAATATGCTATCCCTCCCCTTCTTTGTTCGAGGCAAGCCTAAAACAAAGTCCATGGATATGTCCTCCCACGGAACACTAGGTACAGGTAAAGGCATGTATAAACCATGAGGATTGAGTCGTGACTTAGCTTTTTGACATGTAGTGCAGCGAGCAACAAAACGCTCAACATCCCGTCTCATCTTTGGCCAAAAGAAATGTGTAGCAAGTACATCCTCCGTCTTTTTCACGCCAAAATGTCCCATTAATCCTCCTCCATGCGCCTCCTGCAACAACAAAAGACGAATAGAGCTAGCTGGAATGCATAGCTTGTTAGAACGGAACACAAATCCATCATTAAGCACAAACTTGTTCCATGTTCTACCCTCTCTACAATTCTGCAATACATCTTTAAATTCCACATCAGTTGCATATTGTTCTTTGATTGTCTCTAAACCGAAAATCTTGAAGTCAAGTTGTGAAAGCATAGTATAACGACGAGACAAAGCATCAGCAATAATATTATCTTTCCCCTTCTTGTGTTTAATGACATAAGGGAAAGTCTCAATAAATTCAACCCACTTAGCATGTCTACGATTATGTTTTGCTTGACTTCTTATGTGTTTCAAAGATTCATGATCAGAATGTATAACAAATTCTTTGGGCCATAAATAATGTTGCCAAGTTTCTAATGTCCGAACAAGAGCATATAATTCCTTATCATAAGTAGAATAGTTCAGACTAGGCCCACTCAATTTTTCAGAAAAGTATGCAACAGGTTTAGCATCTTGTAATAACACACCTCCCAAACCAATCCCACTAGCATCGCATTCAAGCTCAAAAGTCTTATTAAAATCAGGAAGTTGGAGCAAAGGAGCATGTGTTAACTTATCTTTCAATACCGTGAAAGCGTCTTCCTGTGCGGTACCCCAAGTAAAAGGCACATCCTTGCGTGTAAGCTCATTGAGAGGGGCAGCAATGGTGCTGAAATCTCTCACAAAACGCCTATAGAATCCAGCGAGGCCAAGAAAACTCCTCACTTGTGTGACCGTTTTGGGCTGCGGCCAACTCTCAATCGCCTCGATCTTGGCTTTATCAACTTCAATACCCTGTGGAGTAACAACATAGCCAAGAAACGATACTCGGTCGGTGCAAAAGGTGCACTTCCCAAGGTTACCAAATAAACGTGCATTACGTAGAGCAATAAAAACAGCACGTAAATGATCCAAATGTTCCTCCAAAGATTTGCTATAAATCAGTATATCATCAAAATAGACTACCACAAATTGTCCAATGAAAGCACGTAAAACCTCGTTCATTAATCTCATGAAAGTGCTAGGTGCATTAGTTAACCCAAAAGGCATGACTAACCACTCATATAATCCAAACTTAGTTTTAAAAGCCGTTTTCCATTCATCCCCTAATTTCATGCGAATTTGATGGTATCCACTACGCAAATCAACTTTGGAAAACATGGTAGAGCCACTTAATTCATCAAGCATATCATCTAGCCTAGGAATAGGATGACGATAACGAATAGTAATATTATTAATGGCTCGACAATCAACACACATACGCCATGTTCCATCCTTTTTAGGCACTAATATAACAGGAACAGCACAAGGACTAAGGGATTCACGTATGTAACCTTTGTCGAGTAGCTCTTGTACTTGACGCTGAATCTCCTTCGTCTCCTCCGGATTGGTACGGTATGGCGCACGGTTGGGCAGCGAAGCACCGGGAATTAAGTCAATCTGATGCTCAATCCCTCGAATAGGTGGTAATCCCGGTGGTACGTCTTGTGGAAAGACGTCAATAAACTCCTGCAAAAGGTCAGTGACAACAGGAGGCAAAGAAGGAGGCAATTCCTCAAATGAAAACAAGGCTTCTTTGCACACAAAAGCATAGCACACATATTGACTAACATCCAAATCCGAAATATCAACCTTAGTAGCAAGCAAAGTTGGACTAGTCAATTTAATTTCATTAGAAACAACAGAAGAAGATTTGCTATTAGTCTTATGTTGTTGCTCAAATTCTTTAGCTGCTATCTCATTTTCACTCTTATTTTTCTCCTGTTTAGCTTTACTAGCTCTAGCAAGATCATCTTTCACAATTTGTTCAGGAGACATAGGAAGTAAAGCAATATTTTTATCCTGATGAACTAGAGTAAACTGATTTGTCCTACCATGGTGTACAACATTCCTATCAAATTGCCATGGTCTACCAAGTAAAAGAGAGCATGCTTGCATGGGTACCACATCACAATCAACATAATCAGCATATGCAGCAATGCTAAAGTGCACACGAACAGAACGTGTTACCTTAATCTTACCACTATTGTTAAACCACTGAATATAGTACGGATGGGGGTGTGGTCTTGTGGTGAGAGATAGCTTCTCCACCAACTCCATGCTAGCCAAGTTGTTGCAACTCCCTCCGTCAATGATGATGCGAACCGAACGTTCTTTCACCACTCCCTTTGTGTGGAACAAATTATGCCTCTGGTTTTGCTCGGCCTTCATTACCTGCACACTTAATACACGTTGAGCAACCAAACTAGCATATTTATCTGCATCATCAGGAGTCATATACTCTATATCATGAGCATCATCATGGGCACCCTGTTCCTCATGAGCAATGAGAACTAGAGTCTCCTCATCATAGTCACTCGCTGACTCATACCCACCATCCGCCATAATAGTCATCACACGCTTGGAGGGACAGTCTTTTGCGAAGTGACCTCCACCTTGGCACCTGCGACATTTAATATCACGATCTCGTGCTTGCCCTGTGGACGCCATGGAGGAAGAAGAACTCGCCGCTGGACCACTCTGTGCACCCTTGAATGGTGGCGCTGGCTGTTTTGGTGGCTCCCTGTAAGAATGAGCGGCTGAAGTAGATGGTGGCGCAGCAGGACGTGTGGATGTAGAAGCTCCACGCGATGTCCATGATGTATTTCGTCCTGCAGAAAAGTTAGGTCTCGTAGCGGCCTGTCGATCCTGCACTTCACGTTCAGCTTTACAAGCAAGATGAAACAAACGAGTGATAGTAGCAAAGTCCTTGTATTCTAGAATAGTTTGTATCTCCCTGTTTAAGCCACCCATAAAACGTGCAAGCATAGCTTCATTATCCTCTACTAGGCCACATCTAATCAATCCAGTTTGTAATTCTTGATAATATTCCTCTACAGAATTTTTTCCTTGTCTCAAACGCTGTAATTTTTGTAACAATTCACGTTGATAATAAGGAGGAACCCAGCGAGTACGCATAGCATCTTTTAAAGCAGCCCAAGTAGTTGGAATATTATTAGCATGCAATCTACAATGTTCAGACCACCAAATAGATGCAAAGCCCGTGAATTCACAAACAGCAGCAGTAACACGTCTATTCTCAGGATATTGTAAACATGTAAAACGTTGTTCAGTTTCTAACTCCCAAGTAAGATAAGCATCAGGAATATATCTACCCTCAAACGGCTTAAGATTCAATTTAAGTTTAGGCACATGTTCATCATCGCGTACCTGAGGGGGTGGTTGGTGTCGACCGTGGCGAATGTTGGGACGTGGACGTCCAGCTGGCTGCTCATAGGCCGCTTCCTGTTCCACCTCCTCCTCGTAATCACCCTCGTAGTTGTCGTCCTGGGCGACGTCAGAAGCAGCAGCAGCAGCAGTAGCAGCAACTGCAGCAGTAGGAGGAGCACCAATACCGGCAGCTTGTCCTCGCGGAAACAGAATACGTCGTGCACGTGGTAGTGGCGGTGGCTGTGGCTGTGCTGAAGGTAGGCGTGCGATCAACTCAGTAAACTTGGCGTCGAGCTTGGTGTCGATCATTTTCTCCACGCCATCAATCGCCTCTGTAAATCTGGTCTCGATGTCCTGCACCTGTTGAGACATCATACGTGCAAATTTATCATGTAACTCCTTGTTTGTCATGTTCTCCCAATCGGGTGCATCCCGCGCCACTTCATCATGTGATCCTGGCATGGTTAGCAGAAATAGAAGACACACAGGAATATGATCCTACTTCTACTAATGGGATGGATGTGGGGTGGTGGAAAGCACAAATCCGTCAAGCTTTTCTTACGTTCTTACCGATTCTTACCTAGCAGCAGGTGGTGATGTACAACCAACGGGTCAAAACTCTCAGAGATATGGTAGAGCGATGGCCAGGAGGTGTCAAAACGCACGATGTAGAATATATGTGGAGCTGTAGGAAGGCTGACAAGTATGGTAGGAAAAACTCAACAGTAATCAAAACAGAGATGCAAAGCTGAATAAACACTCAACGTCGGTACTGTGCTGATCCTAGGCTAGACCGTACTAGAGACGCGAGCCTAAAACACCAACGAAAGCACGGCGCGGCACGTAACAACTGTGAAGCACACTCTGAATTTTTTTTCTCTCTCTTTTTTTTTTTTTTTTTTTTTGCTTTTTTTTTTTTGACGATGCGGGACTGCGGGGGCTGAAAAAGTGCGAAAAAATCACTATGGTAGAGAACGTCTCAAAACGAGTTTCTGGACCTAAGGAACGTATGGGCACGAAATTTTTTTTACCCCTGAAAATTTTGGCCTAAAAACTGCTCTGAAAAGCGTGCCAGACTTTTTTTTTTTTTTTTTGGAAATCACCCTCTTCTACGTACGACAAAAGATTGGTGAAATCCGACTCTAATCAACTCAAAACTATTCTGGCTACGGAGATATCACAAACCGAACGGGTGATGGAACTCGACTCGGATCGGTAGGTTGTGGTGGTGTGTATGGACTCTGCTTGGCGGAACGTGGTGGTGTATCTGGACTCGGATTGGCGGAACGTGGTGGTGTACTACTGTTCGGCGGCGGCGTGACAAAACTGTGATCAGAACTCGAAACTCTAAGGTAACTAGACGCTAAGATCAGCAACTCGACACAACGATGCAACCGCAAATTCAACAATGCAAACTACTGTAAAGAAAACTGGACAAAGGCTCGGACTGTTTTGGGACGTGATGATCTAACCCTAATTTTTTTTGTTGGCTTTTTCGTGGACTGTAGGTATGAAAAACAGAACCAATCTAGACTACGAAAACTGGTAAATCTCACCGAGCAACCTGGAAATCTGATACCACTTGATAGAGGCGAAGGTGTCCCGATGTTTCGATGAGAGATAACTATCGATTTGGTGGAGACGACTCTGACGATCCGACTACGAACGTGCGAAGACGTTGCGCCTTAGCGATCGCTAAACCAACTCCGAGAGGTTATTGATCCCGCGGATGCACGATCAACCTGACCACGAAGGTCTAATTCCTGCAAGCAATCGAAGAACAAGCAAGAACTAAGAATTGCAATCTGGATATTGCGAATATAAGATGAATGATTACGAAAGTTGGGGTTCCAATGAGGTCTTGGCCTGGTCGGATGACACAAACGAAGAGCTCGAAGTTGCGGCTATGGCTAACTTAAATCTAATTAAAACCCAAGTCTAAACGACGCCCTAAGGGCTGTATATATGGGGGAACAGAGGGGATTTTCGTGACCCCTTGGAGGTGGGGTCCGAAAACAACCCTAACTCGGTTTCCCCACACATACGGACTCTAAAAACAGCCTATAATGTGGTATTTCGAAATTACATGGGCCCAGCCCAATATTAAGGTGACGCAGCACCTATAATTGCTCTTGGACGAAAATAATGAAGTGGCATCTCGTGTATCCCGTCCAAGCCTTCATGCATGCCTTATGGTGGCTTCAACGTGCGAAAATCCCCACTGGAAACTCCACTGTACTTTCCCCCGCGCGCACCTTCTTCTCCATTCTTGATCCCGCTCCAATGACCATCCTTCGTGTCCATGCTAGGTCCTTCATTCATAAGCAAAACAAAAGTATCTAATTTAGGCAGCATCATATGTTCATGAACAATAGAAGGATTCGCAAGAAACGAAAGTACCTGATAATTTAGTTGACGTGCACGTGCTCTAGTAACTGGTCCAGTATGTGTAGTTGGTGAGGGTATGGGTGTAACATTAGTAGGGATGTCCTCATCACACGTTGATCAAGTTATATTAAGATTATCTCAGTTGTTGTTGTCTATGAACAAGGAGTAGGTCTCAAGTCGTCCATAACCGTGGACACGGCTTCTCAAAAAGATTTAACCCTGCAGGGGTGTACCAACTGCCCATTACAAGGCTCCGCACGCACGCCCATCTCTCTCAGTTGCTACCCATCACAGGCAACCATTTTTTGATTTAGTTCCAAGAGATCCGAAACGACAGGTCCCTCTAACTAACAACGAACAAATCCGTGTGGCCCCCGGTGAGTCGGCACCGAAATCAAAAGCCGGCTGCGCTCTCGAATCGGTCTCTACCGTCTGTCGCAGGTTTGGATAGCCGGTTAATCACACATGGGAAACCGGGTCCTCAGCTGAACAAGGTGGGCCAGCAATGGAACTATGTCCTCACTGGTCCAGGTTGGTTTAAAAACTACTGGCAGCTGACCAGCACACACACGTTTTCAAATGGTAAATCAGCTTGGGCCACCACTAGAAATGTTTGAAGCTAGGTAGGTAAGAAAAGGGGACACCATAAAATCCCACACGCGGTTAGGCACGCTCAGTCTTAAAACCAATAACCGGAACTCGGATCCTAGGTGACTCGAATGGAACAAAGCGTTGGGGCGGGATAGCTTAGACATTCCATCCTTCGTCGAATATAGTCAACATTATAATAATCATATCATCAACAATAATAATAATAATGATAATGTGATATCCCAAACCAAGGAGTAACAGGGTAACATCGTAGCATCCTAAGCATGCATACTAAGCAGGGGCTGAGCAACGAGCAATAGTAACATAACAGTACAAGGTTTGCTGGGAAGGGACATGGCTGTATCGGTTTGAAAGAGGCTGTAAACATGTGGTAGGATCAAACATCGAACCTAACCTAGACTAGCATGCAAACCGCTGGTTTAAATAGAATGGATCATAAGTAATGTATAGTCCTTGCCCGTTGATAAGTCGGGTTCCGAAGGTGTAGTTTATCGCAAGCTCGCATCATCTCCGAGAGGTACCCGCGGAAGCAAACAAGAGTATAAACACTGGAAAGCAATCAACGAGCAAGCATCTATTACTACGAAGCAAACACGAGCAAGCATCAACAAGAAGGTAACACGAGACATCGCACCTACCGTCGAGAGCGGTTACTAACAGGTTAAGTGGAGTACTCGTCACACACGACGATACCACACATTTAGAAAGGTTCCAGTTGTTTAGCTACAGGTGATCAACAAAGGTTGTTAACATGGAAACTCAAGCAAGCATGTAACAGCCCAGTTTTCACAAAAATTAAAATTTTTGTTTTCGGTGTCAATGGTTTGATTGTCTGATTTGTTTGCGGTGTTTGCATCCCCGATTTATCGATCGGCGAGTATTTTTCCCCTCTCTTATCTCGTACCGGACGGAGACCGACCCTTGCCACCCTGACACTCGACCTTTGCGACACCGGGTTTCACCCGATCACCGTCGCGAAAACCGCCCGAGACCAGCCGCAGCCAACGGAACGAAAAACCCCGTTTAATAATTAAACGGGATATTTTTATAGTGCGCCAGAAAGTGTTTTCGGAACGGATACATCGCAAGGTGAACGCCGCCGGCTCGACGCGCTGATCGCGTAGTTCGAAGTTTTACCTGAATCGGAGGTCCTGCGGACCCCCGGTGGTGAGAAACGTAAACACCGCGCGCGCGAGCGAAAAACCGGGGATGTTTTTGCAAACTGCCAGCCACCTGGTCCATATAAAGACCACCACACTCCCACCCATTTCTAGGGTTTCCCTAGCCACAAATTACAGCCACCCCCCTCACAATTGCCCCAATTTTCGCAATTTGGTCTATTTTTCGTCCAAACCCTAGCCCCTTCTGATCTAGACCGTCAGATCCGGAGATCCGACGGCCCAGATTGCACCCAGCCTCCACCAGCCTTCCCTCTTCTCCCTCCTGCCCGAGCCGCACCTCCATGGCGCCGCCGCCGCGCCCGGGCCGCCGCACCTCGCCGCACCAGCAGCCGGTGAGCACCCCGCATGGGCCTCCTCGCCTCCTCCTCGTCATCAACCCCGGCCCGCGCCTGGATCCAGCGGCGCCCCCCACGAGCTCGCCGCCCCCACGTCGCCGCCCGGCCAGCCTCCTCGCCGGAGCCACCCCCTGGCCGGAGGATAACGCCAGCCACCGCCAGGAGACGGGATCGGGCCCGATCCTGATCTGGCCGCCACCTCCGCCTGGGCCCGGCCTCCTTCACGACCCAGCCAGCCGCAGGCCTGCCAGGCCAGATCCCCCCCAGGCCAGTGGGCCGAGCCCATGGGTGAGGCCCAGGACGCCCCCTCCTCTTTTTTTTTCTTCTTCTAATGTTTTTCTATTTTTTCCTGCTAAGTCACTGATATTTTCTAAGTCTGTGAAAACTGTTGCTGTGATCTGTTTTGCGCGTAGTTTTACGGTAGATGTGTACCTCGGATGAACTTGCGCCCAAAATAAATTTTGTTGCTGTTGATGTGCTCTATCATAATGCTTTTGGGAGTTAATCCATTTGAGGCCATCTTGAATGTGTAATTGTGTGATGAACAGGGCATCAGGCCGTTAACTGCTACAAATTGCTGTTATGTGATGCTGTTATTATTTTATTGCAAGTTTGCATGATGATTGTGACAAATCCATGAGGCCTATTGCATTGATTCTTTTTCATATGTGTTAAGCATCATGTTTACTTCATTCCCATGCTTTAACTTTCCATGTTTGGGTGCTGTAGCTATATTAAATCTTGCTCCAAAGTGGTGATCCTGATGTTAATGTGCTGCTGTGCTGAAAACTGTTAACTTGTTGCAACTTCGGGTGACGGTTGTGTCGCAACCGTTTATCGGAATTGAGTGATTCCAATTGCATATTGTTAAGCATCATGTCTACTTCCATTTTATGTATTTCATTGTCATGATATGCTTGCTGGTCATATAGTTATTGAGCTCCAAAGTTGCTATGCTGCTGTTTTTGACAGCCACCTCTATTTTTCTCTAAGTCCATAACGTTCCGATGCCATGTTGCATGCTTTATATCTTTTGATCTATGATGTCTATTTGTATGATTAGTTTTTCCA
Source organism: Bromus sterilis (assembly GCA_950022295.1). Lineage (NCBI taxonomy): Eukaryota > Viridiplantae > Streptophyta > Magnoliopsida > Poales > Poaceae > Bromus > Bromus sterilis. The sequence continues at coordinate 241,378,424 of OX465595.1, read as the reverse complement.
TGCCTTACTTGTAATGTCTACTTTAATTTCATATCATTTGTGAGCATGTTTGCATTCATTAAACTGTTTATGCATGGCTCTAAAGTGTGCTTCGTGATGTTGGCAGATTGTGCCCGTAACTTGTTTTGCTTGTATCTTTTTAACCGTAACTCCGTTTGGGGTGTTCTTTATATGTAACTTGATTAGGTTTTCGTGTAATTTGTGTTTATGCTATTGTTTTTTGTTGTTAAGCAACCTAAAATATGGTTTAGGGAAGAGCAGTACCAAATCTTTTATTTATCGTGCGTCACTTATTGGTATGCCATGTTTAGGTTGTGCCTCACTTAAATTGACTAGCATAGATAGTTTCCTTTATGCTTCACCTCTTCACATGTTTGTGTGATATGCCATGCTTGAGTGTTATGCCATGTTAACAACCTTTGTTGATCACCTGTAGCTAAACAACTTGAAACTTTCCAAATGTGCGGTATCGTCGTGTGTGACGAGTACTCCACTTAACCTGTTAGTAACCACACTCGACGGTAGGTGCGATGTCTCGTGTTGCCTTCTTGTTGATGCTTGCTCATGTTTGCTTCGTAGTAATAGATGCTTGCTCGTTATTTTCTTTCCAGTGTTTACCGTCTTGTGTGCTTCTGCGGGTACCTTCGGAGACGATGCGAGCTTGCGATCAACTACACCTTCGGAACCCGACTTATCAACAGGCAAGGACTATACATTACTTATGATCCATTCTATTTCAACCAGCGGTTTGCATGCTAGTCTAGGTTAGGTTCGATGTTTGATCCCACATGTTTACAGCCTCTTTCAACCCGATACAGCCATGTCCCTTCCCAGCAAACCTTTTACTGCTATGTTACTATTGCTCGTTGCTCAGCCCCTGCTTAGTATGCATGCTTAGGATGCTACGATATTACCATGTTACTCCTTGGTTTGGGATATCACATTATTATATTGTGATGGATGATATGATTATTATAAATGTTGACTATATTCGACGAAGGATGGAAGGTCTAGGCTATCCCGCCGCGACGCTTTGTTCCATTCGAGTCACCTAGGATCCGAGTTCTGGGTATTTGTTTTAAGACTGAGCGTGTCTAACCACGTGTGGGATTTTATGGGGTCCCCTTCTCTTACCTACCTAGCTTCAAACATTTCTAGTGTTGGCCCAAGCTGATTTACCATTTGAAAATCGTGTGTGTGACTGGTCCGCGGCCGACAGATTTCAAACAACTTGGGCCAGCGGAGACATGGTTTCTCTTTTTGGTCCACCCTAGGGAGCTAGGGGGTTGTCCATATCTGTTTGGGCAACTAACCCGACCTCATCCATACGGTAGAGTCCGATTCGAGAGCGCGGCTGGCTTTTGAATTGGATGTCGACTCACCGGGGGCCACCCGGATTTGTTCATTGTTAGCTAGAGGGACCTGTCGTTCTGGATCTCTTGGGACTAAATCATAAAATTGTTGCCTATCATGGTTAGCAACTGAGAGAGATGGGCGTGCGTGCGGAGCCTTGTAATGGGAAGTTGGTACACCCCTGCAGGGTTAAATCTTTTCGAGAAGCCGTGTCCACGGTTATGGACGACTTGAGACCTACTCCTTGTTCATAGACAACAACAACTGAGATAATCTTAATATAACTTGATCAACGTGTGCGTGCCTTGACTGCTTCTTCTTCGTCGGGATGCGAAGAGGAGGACAAGGATAGGATAGGTGTTATGATTGCGTAAGTAGTTGATAGCAAGACTTGTTAGAGGCGATTCCTCATCGAATGCTTGGATTCTTACCTTACTCTCTAGATCGTTAGCCACTTCATAAGTGCTAGTGCGGCAGCAACCTCACCACTTACCCCATCCTTACCGTAAACTACTAGTTGTCCTAGAATGACGAGTGATGAAGTCCTTGCTGGGTCAGATGACCACTACAGTTGGATGCTGAGTATTTCTGTACTCATGACACTACCCCCAAACTCTTTTCAGGGTTCTTGATTGACAACAGGTATGGTGATCGACGTTTCACGTGGAGACTCTACGACGAATAGTTAGGAGGATCCCGGCGGAGGGCCTGGACCCGTGTGGTTATGGGATCGATGTTTTCTCTTTGCCAGTAGGCATTTGATTTCAGTCTGTACTCAGACATTTATCTTCTGCTGATGTAATGTATTAAAACAGTTGTATGACGATTGTATGCGATGTTGTATCCTTGTATCTGTAATGTTGTGATATCATGTTGGAAATCCGGGGCATATGACTCTGTCATATGTCGCGGTGGGACCGATAAGTGCTTCGTCCCCGGATCTGGATGGAAACATCTAGATCTGGAACAATACCGCATATCGGGCCTTACAAAGCATGGCATAGCACACAAACATTTCAAGAGTTGAAGCACAAAGTAAACTATCTATGCTAGTCAATTTAAGTGAGGCACAATCCTAAACATGGCATAACACTAAGTGCCACACAATGATTAAAGGATTTGGTACTGTCCTTCCCTAAACCATATTTTAGGTTGGTTAACAACAGCAAACAACCACACAAACACACAGTACACGAAAAACTAATCAAGTTACATATAAAGAACACTCCAAACAGAGTTACGGTTAAAAAGATATAGGCAAAACAAGTTACGGGCACAATCTGCCAACATCAGCAAGCACAATTTAGAGCATTGCATAAACAGAATAATCAATGCAAACATGCTCACAAATGATATGGAACTAAATTAGACATGACAGGGAATGCACGGCAAAAAGAATCATGCAAATAGGCATCATAGATCAAAAGATATTAAGCATGCAACATGGCATCGGAACGTTACAGGCTTAGAGAAAAACAGAGGTGGCTGTCAAAAACAGCGGGATAGAAACTTTTGAGCTCAAAAACTATATGAGCAGAAAGCATATCATGACAATGAAATACATATAATGGAAGTAGACATGATGCTTAAAAATATGCAATTGGAATCACTCAATTCCGATAAACGGTCGCGACACACTCGTCGACCGAAGTTGCAACAAAATATAAACAGCAGCACATTAACAGCAGGGTTGCTACTTTGGGTGAAGATACAATCATGATGCAAGAAGCAATTATGGCATGTGAATGCATGAAACTCAAGTAGAAACAATGCTTAACACAACGCAAAAGGAATCACACAATTCCGACGTAGAGTTGCGAAGCAACAGTCGCACGAAGTTTCAATCAAGCAACAATTTTTAGACAGTTTGACAGCAGCAGTTGCAATTAACGACCAGTGGCTCTGTTTGACCAGCAATTACACAATCAAGATGACCTCAGATGCAAATGCTCACAAAATATGGATTGGATTACACACAATTCTAAGCAAATTTCATTTTGGGCGCATCGCGATCCGAGCTACAAATTACTCGCAAATTACGACGCAAAATTGAAAAAGCAGCGGCAATTCTCAGACTTAGTGAAAAATCGCAGGGGCTAGGAAAAAAAATAACAACCTCATGGGCTGCGGCCGAACAGGCCAGAGGAGGCGGGCTGGACTGCTGGCAGATCTGGGCTGGCGGTCTGGGCCTGGAGGCGTCGGTGGGCCGGCCCATCAGCGGTCAACCGCGCCGGCCGGATCGGGCCTCTCCCGTACCACGCTGCGACGAAGGCTACGAGCGCGGCGGCACGCTCCCACCGGTGCGGCACGCAGACGGGCAGGGAAGGTCGGGGGGCGCCGGATCCCGCCGGATCCGGTCACCAGCGGGTCCACGGGGCGGCGAGGGGTGCAGGGCGGCGGCCTGTGAGCCCTGAGCTCGACGGCGGCTCGGCGAGCTCCGGCTCGTCTCCATGGCGCGGCGGCCGCGTTTTTCTGGGAGGGAGAGAGAGCGGAGTGAGAGGCAGAGGAGAAGGGAGAGGGAGGCGCGGAGGAGAGGGAGGTGAGGCCATGGAGATGGCCGCGGGCGGCACGTCGGCACGGCGGCTGCCGGAGGAAGACGGCGGCGCGGTTGACCACGGGCATGGCTGTGAGGAGAGTGGAGGGCTGATGTGGCACGCTCCTGGGCCGTCGGATCGCGAGATCTGACGGTCCAGATCGCAGGGGAGCAAAAATTTCGGGATTTGGGATAAATTGGGCAGATCTGAGCAGACTCAGGGGGGTGGCTGCAAATTTGTGGCTAGGGAAACCCTAGAAAGGGGTGGGAGTGTGGTGGTCTTTATATAGCCGAGGTGGCTGGCAGTTTGCAAAAACATCCCCGGTTTTTCTCTCACGCGCGCGGTGTTTACGTTTCTAACCGCCGGGGGTCCGCAGGACCTCTGTTTCGGGTAAAACTTCAAACTGCGCGATCAGTGTGTCGAGCCGGTGGCGTTCATCTCGCGCTGGAACCGTTCCGAGAACACTTTCCGGCGCGCTATAAAAATATCCTATTTAATTATTAAACGGGGTTTTTCGTTCCGTTGGATGCTGCTGGTCTCGTGCGGTTTTCACGACGGTGATCGGTTGAAACCCGGTGTCGCAAAGGTCGAGTGTTAGGGTGGAAAGGGTCGGTCTCCGTCCGATACGAGATAAGAGGGGGAAAATAATCGCCGATCGATAAATCGGGGATGCAAACACCGCAAACAAATCAGACAAATCAAACAATTCACTCCGAAAACAGTTTTTTTAATTTTTGTGAAATCTAGGCTGTTACATCTGCCTCATCCACAACCTCAGCCTCGGCAGCCTCGCAAAATAGCTCCTGGCATCAAACCCTCAAAGAAATCCTCAGCACAGCCTAATGCTCCGGGTTCCTCATGCCAACGAACAGGCGGTGTTGCTCCTGCTTCAAGAATTCGCATGGATGAGTCTGGCAGAGCACCTGAGGTGTCCACCACAATGCCTCAGCCTGAGCTGAAGACCAAAACAGTTCTCCAACGCGGCACAAGGCCCTCACCGAAGAAAACAGCCATGCATGGTGCCATTCATCAGACTAACTTCAGCTCTGATGATGAAGATTTGGCCGGTTTTGTGGCCACTTAGGAACAAAAGATTGAGTATGTGCGTGCTGCAGCCAGACGCAAAGCTGAGGCCACGGGTTCTGAAATCCCACTCCTCCTTGATCCCAAGAAGAACTTGGAATATATTGAAATTTGGTCTGTCAAGCCTGATACTCCTCTTGATGATTTGGACATAACTAAAGACATCAATTTCTACATCCAACAGTTCCTCATCAATGAGAGACATCACCGCGATCTTCAAAAACAGTTGAAGACTCAACTGAAAAAATTCCATAGTGACTTTAAAAAGAAACCTGTCACGGATGTTACTCCTCAAGAGTTCATCAAGTATCAATGTGAGATTCATCGCCTCAACACTGAATATGCCTCCAAATGTGCCTACATAGGAAAATCCAAGGAACGGATGTCTCAGCAGATAAATAACTTGATGAAGCTTCGGCAGCCAGGATCTTCAGTACCTCCTATTTCCCCAGCTCAATCTGATGCAGTGCCCGAGGATTCCTCCCAAGGCCACAAGCGCATACCCGAATCCCCACCATCAACTCAACCTGCAGCGAAGAGTCCCACACTGGAACCACAGTTGAGGAGCCAATAGATGCTACACCGCTATCGTCTGCTCCTCCTGCCTCAAAAGAGGTTGATACCACTGTTCCCTCAACTGCTGCTTCATCTCCACCCGCCAATCCTCAACGCAGCATCATTGTCTTCACCCCTCCATCCAAGAAACTTGCCTCAATTTCCGCCACACCAATTGTTCCCACGCCTCCGTTCCCACCTCCAACAGTCATCACTGAAGTTGAGGATATGGTTGTTGATATTGATGATACATGTAATCCTCGTATCATGGATGAGGAATACGAGATGGAGAACTCCCCCACTCATATCATCTTTTCGCTCTGATACCTCTCAGCACTCTGAAGACTCACTTGGTGCATCATCCTCTGCCTCTGATGCTGATGAACCGGAAGCCACCAGTGCTCTTCAAGATGCTGTTGATGACACCGATAATGCGGCCACTACCACTGCTGAGCCTAAGAATGCTCCCCGCCCTCTACTGAGACTGAACCTGAACAGAGCACCAATGCTGAACCTGAAGCTGCACCGGACTGCTCTGCGGATCCTCAAGTCACATCTCCCTCAGCCCCAGCTACCTTGCCGAAACCTGGCCCTGATACAACGGCTGAAGCCCGTGCTCCACCACAACCAACTCCCTCTGCTTCAGCTTCACCGGCTCCTTAGGAGAAAGCCTTGGCTCTTTCTCTCTGTCCGAAGCCGAAGAAGCCATTTTATCGCAATCTTGAAGCTGATGCTCGACCAAACTTCAACACTGATGCATTGTTTAATGCCATGAGCTTCTTTCAGGCTGGTATTCAGAATCCATATCATTCTCCTCCGCCAAGAAAGCTACTGAGGTTCTGGACCGCTACTCAGAAGAACTACTATGCCTCAGTTCTTTACATGACACAAAAGGTTTTTTCTCATAAACACATTCCTCATCGAATATGGAAGACATTCCTTGCTTCAACAACGTGTTGCAGGACTTGTTTCATGCCAAATTGCTTCAGTTCTGCTCCGAGTGCATACATTGGAACGAAGAACTTGTGCTTCAGTTTTATGCAACGCTATATGTCTCAGGGGACCCCAAAGACATCAACACTTGGGTGCTAGAATGGATGTCTGAGCATCAGCACTACACTGCCTCAGTGCCTGAGATTGTTGAAATTCTTCAGCTACCTCCCACTGACGCTTCAGTTCCCATCACGTACGGTGCTCCACTCCTAAGGGATGATCTGATGAATATGCTGATGAAGCCTCAAGCCCCTGAAGCCCCACCCCGGACCAAGTTCCTCGTCTCTGAGCTTCAGTATCTGCCCAGCACAATGTACAGAATACTGGCCAAGTCTTTCTGCCCAATCAAGGGATACGAATCAACTGCTGAAGACGTAGTGGGCATCATGAATAACATTCTCTACATCCTCTGCATGTCTGCGCCCATCAATGTATCAGAATTCTTCTTCAGGACTTTGGTGGATGCTGCGCAGAATCCTCATATTCTGAAGCCCTATGCTCCATGCATCATGAAGCTCATCTGCACCAAGACTGGCATCAACTTCAAGCCTGATCAGGCTAAGTATCGCATTTATGTTCCTCAAGTTGAAGTGCTTCAACATACAATTGCCTCAAATGCCAAGGGCAAAGAGCTCTTTTATGTGGAAGTCCTTCCTTAGGATTATCTTGGTGGCAATATTCGCCAGCCTCAGTCTCGCAACACTCATGAGGAACGCACACATGCCTCAACTAAGGAAACTACTCAAGCTCGCATCATAACTGACCCCGAGCTCCTCATCGGTCTGCATCAGAAAGTGGACCGCAATCATGACTGGACAAAGCGTCAAATTCGCGACATCCTCAGCTCTATGGCGCAGATGCATACTACCCAGAAGAAGGTGCATCAGTATGCTCATCATACATATCATCGACTTGATGCTCTTTTGGTTGAAGACGTTATGCCTGAAGATCTCGCCAAGCTTGGCCTCAGACAACCTCAGCTTCCTGAGATTCGGCCTCCTCGACAGTTCACCAAAAGCAAGACACCACCTGTGGCGATGGACTCCTTTTCTTCAACACAAGAGTTCTCCCCTGAAGAATTTGAAGAAACTGCGGCTTGTCCTCACACTGCAACGCCGTTCCTTCGGCCTGATTCTCCTCAGCCGTGAGGCATTATCTTTGGGACGTTACTTGTAGCCTCTTCTTTTTGTTCATTTAATCACAAAGGGGGAGAAATATGTTAGTCTTCAAGCGGGTTTTCATGGGGTTCCTCAGTTACAACTCTCGTTCTTCAGACCATTTTTGTAATGAGTTGTATACTGATATTTTGTGTGGTTGTCTGATACTTTTGAGCTACCTCGTGATACCCCTCAAGTTTATTTATTACTCATGATATTCCTCAGCAACCACCTTACTCAGTGCTATTTTTAATTTCTCAATTATTCCATATGATGCACTGTTTCAAATAATCCGGGATATAGGGGGAGCTCCTCATGTTTTTCAAAAATATTCTACCAAGACTTCAAAACATGCATATCCTCAGGGGGAGCATCTCTATATCCTGAAAAAATGAATTCTTTTCTTCAAGTTTTCAATTCCTCAAAATTACTTATTTTATCCCGTTGAAGCTTTAACCTGATTGTCATCAAATCACCAAAAAGGGGGAGATTGTAAGTGCATCTAGTGCCCCGTTTGAGGTTTTGGTGTATTTGATGACAAAACGGTTAAGGGACTGATGTGTTTGCGAGTATACGGAGGAGAACTTTCCCTGAAGAAGAGGTTAACCACCGTTGTCGACCCCCCAAAACATTGAGGAACATTGAAGAAATTGGGGTTTTTCCTGAAGACTGGCGAGGCGCGAAATCCTTAGGAAACAGGATCTTGAAGCATTCTGCTGAAGATGAAGAAGCAGTACATGATCCTGAGGCAATTCGCGCTGAAGCCGAAGACTGAAGCGCATTCTTCGTTCAGACTTTTTATAGTCCTTGATTCACAGGAAAACACCGCACTGTTGGAGGGGTTGTGGGAAATGAGTTCTGTATTTCTGAGGAAGTGCGCAAATAGAAATCCTGATGAAAACCCAGAGAAATCTCCTGCAGTAGAAGTTCAGTTCCTCGGGTTTCTGAGACGATGTTCTTCATGACACTGAGGAATTTGTCTTCGGTTGAGGAGTCAGGAAGCTTCCAGTGCAGCACGCCTGAAGAAAGAGAGCGTTTGATTCCGACCGTGCCACGTGTCACGTGGAGAGTGCTGGTACCGATCCAGCCAATGGTCCGAATGGTGGGCATGAAAGTAATTTCATGCATGGGAATTTATCTCCTTTCACCTGGGGTTGCTCCCCGGCTATAAATAGCCGCCCAGCCCCATTTGTGGGTTGGCTGCTCCGAGAGAAAAACTGACACTTATCATTTGAGAGAAACCCACCTCTGAAGAAACTGAAGAACCTAAGTGAGCAAAACCACCAGCCTGAGTAGTTGAGCATTTCTGAGGAAGTCGGTTCGATTGATCCGAACCTTTTTACTCTTGAAGACTGTGATCTTCCAGCCGGTGTAGAGGTCATCGTTCTGAGCAAGTCAAGATTCAACTGTGACTTCCCTGAGTGAACGGAGTCTGTGAAGGTTTCAGGAGCCTACCTTGAAGACTGGCCTGAGTAATTGGATGGAGTCTGAGGACTTTACTTCAAGAGAATAAGGTGAAGACTATGTCTTCTGAGTTCAAACTCAGCCTCTCCAACCAGATGTAGAGTTGTCACAGCAACTCGAACTGGTCCATCACATCTGTGTCTTCGGTGCCCTGGTGCTATTTCTTCAACCTCAACTTTTATGTTTATGCACTGATGACCCGTCCTGATGCCTCTCTTTCTGAGTTTACTCTGTTTTGATTCCTCATCTCTTGCATTAGTCACAGTTTAGCTCTGCATATTGTTGCTTTATATTCATGCCTATGTTTCAGTAACATTTATGTGCATCATCGAGTTTTAGTTTCCTCAATTTCGTATTTCCTCAGTCTTGAGTAATTCAAAATTCCTCGAGAAATTTGAAAATCTCCCATTCTCCCCCTCTGTTCGATATACTGCACTTTCATTTTTATTCTTGCCTTATCCACTTTCAAACTTTAGGATCTCGAGAGAGTGGAGTTTCGGAACCGTTACAATGCCTTGCTTTCAGCGTATTTTCTCGATTCCGATCTCAGGTTTGGGCATTCATGTAGTACCTTTAGCTTATCCGACTCCAGTTAACATCTTGGTCATTCATTGCCATCCATCCTCTTGCCTGGTGTCTTCTAAATTTTGAGTGGGAACACTATCCCTTTGATACGGTCCTCACTATCATTCTTCCTCTTGATCACCTCATGGTTCCGTTCTCCGACGTTGTCGTCTCTCTGCGGAAATTTATCTCGACGGAAGTTCGTCGTCGACATGGAGAAGATTCCCTTGTTTGTGGTGTTGAAGATTGTCGACTCTCTTTTCTCTCCCCTCCCCTCTCTCCCAAATCGTCCAGGATCTCGGGACGAGATCCCTTGTTGGTGGTGTTGTATTGTAACAGCCCGGGATTTTCACCAAAATTAAAAAATTTGTTTGTTGCTTTATTTTGATGATTGCTAGAATTGTTTGTATTATTTGCTTCGCCAATTTATCAATTCGTGATTATATTTCCCCCTCCTTCTCGTACCAGCATGCGTGACCGACCCTTTCCACCATGGCAACCTTTTGAGACATCGTGGTTCACCTGACCACCGTCGCAAGTTCCGGCACAAGACCAGCCATCAACATCGGAACGAAAACCCTTATTTTATTGGGCGCCAGAAAATGTTCTCGGAACAGTATCGAAGTGAGGTAGAAGTGACCGACTCGCCGCACTGAACGCGTGGCTCGAGGTTTAGCCCAAATCGGAGGTCGTATGGACTCCCGGTGGTCAGAAACGTGAGCACCGAACGCGCGAGAGAGAAACCAAGGGCGTTTGTATAAACCTTCCATCCAGGAAAGCCTATAAATAGACAACCACTCCCTCCTAGCCCTTCTAGGGTTTCCCTAAGCATAATTTGCAGCTACCCCACTAAAATATACACAGATCTACCCATTATGTCCCCCAGATCTTGAAACAATAGCCCCAGGAAACCCTAGCCGTCAGATCGCCCGATCGGAGCGTCCAGATTGAGCCACGTCGCCTCCACAGCCAGCCCAAGCGAACCGGGCCCTCGAGATCCAGGATTGTAACAGCACAGTTTTCATAAAAATTAAAAAAAATCGGTGTGAATTGTTTGATTGTCTGATTTGTTTGCGGTGTTTGCATCCCCGATTTATCGATCGGCGATTATTTTTCCCCCTCTTATCTCGTATCGGACGGAGACCGACCCTTTCCACCCTGACACTCGACCTTTGCGACACCGGGATATTTTTATAGCGCGCCAGAAAGTGTTCTCGGAACGGTTCCAACGCGAGGTGAACGCCACCGGCTCGACACACCGATCGCGCAGTTCGAAGTTTTACTCGAATCGGAGGTACTGCGGACCCCCGGCGGTCAGAAACGTGAGCACCGCGCGCGCGAGAGAAAAACCGGAGATGTTTTTGGAAACTGCCAGCCACCGGGGCTATATAAAGACCACCACACTCCCACCCCTTTCTAGGGTTTCCCTAGCCACAAATTGCAGCCAACCCCCTCTAAGATCCAGACCGCGGATCTGATCCGTCGGATCCAGATCAGACGCTCCAGATCGCGCCACGTCAGCGCCTGGCTCCTCTCTCTCTCCTCCAGCCCGAGCTCCCTCCTCCCCTGCCCGTGGAAGCGCAGCACCCCGCCGCCGCTCCCGCCGGCGTCCAGCCGCCGCCGCCGCCGGCTAGCCGGAGCCTCGCCCCCGCAGGTTTCCTCCCTTCTCCCCCCGTTCTCCTTCTCCTTCCTCCTTCCCCTGGTCTCTAACTCTCTCTCCCTCCCGTATGCTTGCGCCATGGACGCCTCAAGATGAAGCTCGCCGTCGCGCCGTGTTGGACCTCGCCGTGACTGCCCTTGCGCCTCGTAGTTCGTCGGATCCGCCGGACCCTATCTCCTAGACGCCGTCGGCCTGCAGAACGCTCGAAGCGCCGCCGCCATGGATGGGCTCGGCCCTGAGCTCGGACCTGCCCGACGCCGAGATCGCACGCCCCCTGGAGGTTCCCTCCTCCGCCGCCCCTCTGCACCGGGAACCGCCGCCGGCGGCCTCGCCTCCCCAGCCTCCCCTGCGCCTGTTCCTCGCCCTTGCGCCGCCCGCCCTCGCCGGAGGGCGCAGTAGCCGCCGCCGCCGGTCTTGTCCAGGTCGGGACGTGGACGAGGACGCTCGTCCCCAACCGCTGCGTCCACGCGGGCCAGCCAGGCCAGGCGGCCCAGCCCAGCGCAGCCGGCCAGATCTAGCCCAGGCCTCTTGGGCCTCGGCCCATGAGGTGAGCCCCTTTTTTTATTTTTTTTTGTTTTTTTCTTTTATCTGTTGGGCCAGTAGATTTCGGCCCATTTAGTTTTTTTGCTGCTAGTTTTTTTTATTATTTAGGCAGATTGTATTGTTTTTTTATTGCGATGCTTATAACTTTTCACCGGTAGCTCCGATGGAGACGCTTTCTACATGAAAGTTGCTCCGTTTTGCGCGTAGATTAATAAAATGTTTCTTGTTGCCATGTTTGAGCTTGTTTACTTATTGTTTATCTGCTAATTACACTGCTTGCCACTGTAAACTGTAATTGCAATAACTTTTTATCCGTTGCTCGGATTAAAATGTTCTTTATATGTAGCTTGACTAGAATTGCATGTAGATTGTGTTTTTGCTGTTCTTGCTTGGTACTAAAAATAATAATATATTGTTTAGGGAAAAACAGTACCAAATGCAATAAATATCGTGGGATCCACAATAGTTTGGCATGTCTAGGATTTCACCCCACTTAAATTGACTAGCTTAGGTAGTTTATTTATGCTTCACCTCTTGTAATGTTTGTGTGCTATGCCATGCTTCTGTGATATGCCATGTTAAAAACCTTTCTTGATCACATTTAGCTAAGCAACTTGAACCACCGTAAACGTGCGGTATTCGTCGTGTGTGACCGATACCCCACTTAAACTGTTAGTAACCGTTCTCGACGATAGATCCGTATCGCGTTGCCGTGCCCTGTGTTGCATCTTTGATCTTGTATTGCTCCGTAGTAATAGTGGTGCACCGTTAAGTAATAGTGTATTGCTCCGTAGTAATAGTGTGTGCTTCCGCGGTTACCTCTCGGAGACGATGCGAGCTTGCGATCAACTACACCTTTGGAACCCGACTTATCAACAGGCAAGGACTATACATTACTTATGATCCATTCTATTTCAACCAGCGGTTTGCATGCTAGTCTAGGTTAGGTTCGATGTTTGATCCTACCACATGTTTACAGCCTTTTCCAAAACCCATACAGCCATGTCCCCTCCCAGCAAACCATGTACTGCTATGTTACTATTGCTCGTTGCTCAGCCCCTTCTTAGTATGCATGCTTAGGATGCTACGATGTTACCCTGTTACTCCTTGGTTTGGGATATCACCTTATTATATTGTTTTTGATGATATGATAAATGTTGACTATATTCGACGAAGGATGGAAGGTCTAGGCTATCCCGCCCCGACGCTTTGTTCCATTCGAGTCACCTAGGATCCGAGTTCCGGGTATTGGTTTTAAGACTGAGCGTGCCTAACCACGTGTGGGATTTTATGGGGTCCCCTTTTCTTACCTACCTAGCTTCAAACATTTCTAGTGGTGGCCCAAGCTGATTTACCATTTGAACTCGTGTGTGTGCTGGTCGGCCGCCAGTTGTTTACAAACCAACCTGGACCAGTGAGGACTTAGTTCCCTTGCTGGCCCACCTTGTCCGGCTGAGGACCCGGTGTCCCATGTGTGATTAACCGGCTATCCAAACCTGCGACAGACGGTTGAGACCTGATCGAGAGCGCGGCCGGCTCCTGAGATGGATGTCGACTCACCGGGGGCCATCCGGATTTCTTCGTTGTTAGTTAGAGGGACCAGTCGTTTCGGACCTCTTGGAACTAAATCATAAAATGGTTGCCTGTGATGGGTAGCAACTGAGAGAGATGGACGTGCGTGCGGAGCCTCGTAATGGGCAGTTGGTACACCCCTGCAGGGTTAAATCTTTTCGAGATGCCGTGTCCACGGTTATGGACGACTTGAGACCTACTCCTTGTTCATAGACAACAACAACTGAGATAATCTTAATATAACTTGATCAACGTGTGTGTGTGCCTTGACTGATTCTTCTTCGTCGGGATGCAAAGAGGAGGACAAGGATAGGATAGGTGTTATGTTTGCGTATGTAGATGACAGCAAGACTTGTTGGAGGCGATTCCTCATCGAATGCTTGGCTTCTTATCTTACTCTCTAGATCGTTAGCCACTTCATAAATGCTAGTGCGGCAGCAACCTCACCACTTACCCCTTCCTTACTGTAAACTATTAGTTGTCCTAGAATGACGAGGGATGAAGTCCTTGCTGGGTCAGAGGACCACTACAGTTGGATGCTGAGTACCTTTGTACTCATGATACTACCCCAAAACTCTTTTCAGGGTTCTGATCGACAACAGGTATGGTGATCGACGTTTCACGTGGAGACTCGACGACGACTAGTTAGGCGGATCTCGGCGGAGGGCCTGGACCCGTGTGGTTATGGGATCGATGTTTTTCTCTTTGCCACTAGGCATTTGATTCTAGTCTGTACTCAGACATGTATCTTCCGATGTTGTATTGTATTTAAGGCAATTGTATGCCGATTGTATGAGATGTTGTATCCTTGTATCTGTAATGTTGTGATATCATGTTGGAAATCCGGGGCATATGGCTTTGTCATATGTCGCGGTGGGAGCGATATGTGCTTCGTCCCCGGATCTAGGTGGAAACACCTAGATCTGGAGCAGTACCGCATATCGGGCCTTACAGGGATCCAGCCACCGCGGGCCTGCCAAGCCAATCACGAGCCGCCGCCGTCGCATGGAGGCCGCCGCCTCGCCGCCCTTCTCCATTGGCAGCCTGAGCCGGTCCGGTGAGCAGCACCAGGTTGCCGCCCCTCTCCCTTCTCCTTCTCTCCCTATCCTCTCACCTGCTTCCGGTTCCCCCCTCGCAGGTCACCGGCACCCCGCCGCCATGGTCGCGCCACCATGGACGGCTGGTCCGAGCTCGCCGCGCCCCAATCCGCGACCACCACGGCCGAATCCGCCCGAGCCGGAGTTGTCACGACCTCCTCGTCGCCTCGCCGGCGGGCTCCCTCCTCCACCGCCGTGCCCGGCACCTAGTAGTCGCGCCGCCACTCGCTGGTGGGCGCCGACCGCTGCCGCCGTCGACGGGATCGCCCCCGATCCGATCTGGATCGGGCGAGCCAGGCCGACCACTGCCCCATGGGCCGCGCGTCCCCATGGCTCATCCCCGGCGGCCCGCAGAAATACTCCTCCCTGAGCGATCCATAGCTAGCCGCCTAGTATGCCACTTGGGCTCGGCCCATCTAGGGTGAGAGCCCGAGGTCCCCTCTTTTTCTTTATTTTTTTCCTGAGCACCTGTGTGATGTTACCTGTTTTGCGATTATAATTGCAAGAGATCTGTAGGCTGTATGAATTTGAGCCCAAAATGAAAATTGTGGCTTGTGATGTGCTTTGTCATTTTGCTTTAGTGAGTTTGTGCATTTGAAGTCATTTGAGTGGTGTAAATTTATGTTGAGGTGTGCTCCAGAATATTACTGTTGTTCACTGTTATTTATAGAAAAGTTTGGTTGATGCTTGCGCCACATCCATGATGTCTATGCTAGTGATTCATTCTTGTATGTGTTGAGCATCATGTGTACTTAAATTAGATGAATTCATTTGCCATGATTACCTGCTATAGCTATTTCATATCTTGCTCCAAAGTGGTATACATGATAATCTGTTATGCACATTGTATAAAGTTGCCTACTTGACTGCCTTATAGTTAATGGTCCATGCTTCATATGCTTTAGGTCCCATGTAATGAATTGCTCCTGGACATGTATACTTTCATGTTGTGTATTGCTATACCATGATATCCTTGCTGTTCATATAGTTCTTGAGCTCCCAAAGTGCATACCCGTTGTTTTCTGTCAACTACCCTGTAATTCTACCAAGTCTGGAATATGGTTTAGCTGTCTTGCATGCTTTATATCTTTTCATCCATGGGTATCTTGACCATAAGTGCAATGTATGAACTCATGATCATCATGTAGGCTTGCTATAGATGCAATGAATGTTCATTTTGGATATTATTTGATATTTCTTTTGCTAATGTTTAAAGAGCATGTTTATAACAGTTTGTCATGTTTTCCTGATTTCACTAAGTCCTAGACCAGTAGTATAATTTAGCTTTTTGCAATCGTTATAATTATTTATTCTTGATGCTCATATGCATGAAACCTTGATGCCATGTCATGCTTGTCATGTCTACTATTGATCCACATCATTTTGGTGCATGGTTGCAACATGTAGCATGTTGGTTCATTGCTCTGATGTGTGCTACCCGATATTGGCAGATTGTGTTCATAACTTGCGTTGCTTGTATCTTTTTAACAGTAACTCCGTTTGGGGTGTTCTTTACATGTAACTTGACTAGAATTTCATGTATATTATGATTGTGCTATTTTTTCTATTGATAACCAATATAAAATATGGTTTAGGGCAGAACAGTACCAAATGCCTAAATTGTCGTGGGGTACCTAGTGACATGCCATGTTTAGGATTTTATCTCACTTAAATTCACTAGCATAGATAGTTTACTTTATGCTTCACCTCTTGCCTTGATTGTGTGATATGCCATGCTTGAGTGAGATGACATGTTAACAAACTTTGCCTCATGTGGTGTAGCTAAACAACTCGAACCATTCTGAAATGTGCGGTATCGCCGTGTGTGACCGGTACTCCACTTAACCTGCTAGTAACCACTCTCGATGGTAGATGCGATAGCGAAGTGCATTTCCCCGTGTTGCCTTCTTGTTTTTTCTTGCTGGTGATTGCATCGTAGTAATAGATGCTTGCTCATCGATTGATTTCGAGTGTTTCCTTCTTGTGTGCTTCCGCGGGTACTCTCGGAGACGATGCGAGTTTGCGTTCAACTACACCTTCGGCTTCATCTTCTTGTCAGGTAAGGGGGAGCATATATCATGCTTATAACTTTCAGCTCACTTGTGACTAGGTATATCATGCTTGATCCTACCACCTCATATTTATGCCTCTCAAATAAACCCAAACAACCATGTCCTCCACATCCCAGCAAACCTTTGTTTGGCCATGTACCTTGCTTGCTTAACCACTTCTTAGTATGAATGCTTAGGATGCTACAACTACTCCCCTGTTGATCCTTGGATTGGGCTATCAAATTATTATATATTTGTGCATGATATGATTATTATAATGTTGACTACATTCGACGAAGGATGGTAGGTTAGGATATCCCGCCTTGGCGCTTTATTCCATTTGAGACACCTAGGATCTGGGTTCCGGGTATTGGTTCTAAGACTGAGCGTTCCTAACCACGTGTGGGATACTATGGGGTCCCCTTTTCTTACCTACCTAGCTCCAAACATTTCTAGTGGTGGCCCAAGCTAATTTACCATTTGAATCTCGTGTGTGTGCAAGGTTGGATCCCCTCGCTGGTTTTAAACAACTTGGGCCAGCACAGACAGAGTTCCTTTCTTGGACCACATTGGTGAGCTAGGGAAGCTGAGTTCAGGTGAGGCTAACCCCGACCTTAGCCATACGGAAGAGTCCGATCCGAGGGCGTGGTCAGCTCATGGATTGGGTGTCGACTCCCCGGGATCCACCCAGATTTGTGCGTTGTTAGTTAGAGGAACCTGTCGTTTCGAATCTCTCAGAACTAAATCATAAAATGGTTGCATGTGATGGGTAGTAACTGAGAGAGATGGGCTTGCGTGCGGAGCCTTGTAATGGGAAGTTAGTAAACCCCTACAGGGTTAAATCTTTTCGAGAAGCCATGTCCACGGTTATTGACGACTTGGAACCTAAGTCTTGTTCAAAGATAACACTAACTGAATCATAACTAAAATTTGATCAATGTGTGTGGCCTTGACTGCTTCTTCTTCGTCGGGATGCGAAGATGAGGACAAGGATAGGATAGGTGTTATGTTTGCGTAAGTAGCTGATAGCAGACTTGTTAGAGGCGATTTTCCTCATCGAATGCTTGGTTCTCATCTTACTCTAAATAGATCGTTAGCCACCTCATATATTGATAGTGCGGATCCAACCTCAACCACTACCCCCATCTTACCGTGAGAAGTTAGTTACAAGACTTGTTGGTATAGCTCACCCCTTTCTTCTCTCTCTTACACACGTTATTCAAACGATCTTGGACTACAAAGGAGCTCGACGACCCTTATTCTGGACGCCTCCGCGGAGACTCGACGACGACTAGTTAGGCGGATCCCGGCGGAGAGCCTGGACCCGTGTCGACGTTGGAATGGTGTGTTTTACCTTTGCCACTAGGCATTTGATTGTAGTCCGTACTCAGACATGTATCTTTCGCTGATGTATTGTATTAAGGCAGTTGTATGACGATTGTATGAGATGTTGTATCCGTGTAGATATAATGTTGTGATATCATGTTGTAAATCTGGGGCCTATGGCATTGTCATGTGTCGTGGTGGGACCGATATATGCTTCATCCCCAGATCTGGATGGAAACATCTAGATCTGGAATAGTACAGCATATCGGGCCTTACAAAACTGTCATGTGACGCTGGCTTACAGGGAAGTTCCGACTCACGTGCAAAAAGTGACCAACTCTTGTTTTCCACAAATCGGATCACATCCTTTCATTAAAAAATGGTTGATCAAGAATTTGTGATGTTAAAGAAAGTAGTGACATCCACGCTTACGGTCGACCTTCCACAATCCCTCCTTCTTGTTTTTTGCATTTCATAAGCATACTCCTTTGTTCTTTCTTTCAGCATGTACTAGTCAATTCTTTTCTCCGACAGAGCCAACATTCATGAACTACAAAGTCGGCATTTAGGTGGTATGGTTTGGCTCTATTATGACTCGACATGAGAGTAAATTAATCATACCGACCCATGAAGGCAACAACTTGGTCTTAAACTTAGAAAACATGCTGGCTTTACTACGACTCGGTATGACGTATAATCGTTCACACCAACTCAGTATATAGACGCTTGTTTTCACATGCGAATAAGTAGAAAAAAGGATTACATAAACAAGTCAATTCACACTAGCTCCCGGTCAAAGGACATATTAACAATCGGAATTATCAAAAAATCATTGGTACAAGACTCGCGTATGACCAACGTCTAACCAAAAAAAAGGGGCCGACTTCATCGAAGCCGAGCCAAAAAAAACACACATAAGGGATATTAACACCCATCATCCAAATGATAGTTCAAACAAAGCTACAACAAATTAAAACGTGCGTACTGCAAACAAAGATAAGTATCCCATTAATACAACACTGGTATTTCGAATGTTTTTAAAACAACTCCTCAAAAGGAAAGACAACTGGAATTCAAGCACATCTTTCTTTCCCGATTCATCTTGAAGGTTGCATCCCAGGGTCGATATGATAATCACAACCCTCATACAGAAGCACATCAGAAATGTTTCCATTATCCAGTTCGTCTAAAATCGGCTCAGCCGAAGAAGCCGGCTTAAAGGTTTGTGATGGAGGAAGCACGGAGAAGGCAACTGGCTCAGGTGGAGTGGTTTTTCGTCTCTTGTTATGTTCGTCATAACCAGGTTCTACAACGGACAAATCCACATCTTCAGTAATTTCTGTTGCGAACCTGCGAGTCTATTTGATAACCTTGGAGTAATCTCCAGGAGATAACCGGGTGCCATCAACATTGAATTCAGGAAAGCCATTAGCCAATAAATTTGGGTTCATGTCTGAATGGTAGGACTTGGCAAGTCCAAGACCACGCATCACCCCTAGTCAACATGTCGATCGCTTAACTATCTCTAACCAAGCCGGTATAGTTGAAATAGTTGCAATATATACACTAGCTTGGGCATCACAACAGGTTTGCCTTGAATCGCAACAATGGTTCTGACGGCCCCTTCACAAAGCTGATTGATCACCGTGAACAATAGAGTCATTTGCATACCCAATGGCACTTGGAGAGCAGGGTGCTTGTCACCTGTTTCAAAATTTGTTAAAGTTAGTAAAACTCATAGGTACATAGTTGATTTGTCTTCAGCCGAAGATGACTCACCAAATTTTTTTGAAGAAAATCGTTGAATACTCCTGTTGAGAATATTAAACTTTCTCTTTGCTTCCTGGCATTTTGACTCATCCACCTTAGCAGTTTTCTTCAGACTATTAAGAGCTTTAGCATGGTGATATTTTACCGCCTCCAGCTCCTCTGTTTTCATATTTAGTTCATTAATAAGCTAGCTTATCTCTTCATCCTCTTGATGCCGCTTCTCGGATTCGACTCGTACTGTATCTTCTATATGATTAGTCGCCTGACCGGCTTCTAAAGCTAAAAATTGCATAAACATAGAAGTCCATGCTCATTAAAGTATATAACCAGACACTTGGGGCTACACTGGAAAAACAGGAAGAGCATGTTCGTAGGAATAAAGTCTTAGGTCGATACAGCTAAATCAACCTAGCACTTTGGGGCTACACCTATCCCACACTATACAATGATGAGGATCTTGTTACTCTTGAGGTTTGGAGCTTCGAGAGCTTGAGGCTACGTCGGAGCCACACTTTATTGTGGTGTATCTTTGTGGTGTTGGTGGGAGACTCCAGCTTGTTGTGGAGAAGCCCCACCATTGTTGTAAAGGTTACGTGTGTGAATCCAAGGCACCATTAGTTTATTCCCGACATCTTGCATTGGAAAGAGCATGAGGAGAATAGGGTTGACCTTGTTGGCCTCGTGTGATAATTGTGTTCCACACTCTCTCCAAATGAAGAAGGACTTCTCGCAAGAGAAGGAACTTCGGTAAACATATCCTTGTATCCCGTGCATCATTTACTGGTTATTTACCTTTAATTTGTGCTAGCTTAATTCTCTTTGCGTCTTGTGCTTTCTCATATAGGTTTGCATTCCTTTTCATATAGGTTGCCCACCTAGTTGCACATCTAGATAACCTACTTTATTTGTTGAGCCTTAATTTGTTAAGAAAGGCTTAAAATTGTTAAATCGCCTACTCACAACCCTTCTAGTCGACATTCCGATCCTTTCAATTTGTATTAGAGCCTCGTCTCTTATTAAGGGATTCACCGCCTTAAGAGAATGTCGCAAGGGGATAAGTCGGAAGATCTCGACTTTCTAGGGGCTAAACCGGGCGCTCCTCCTTTCGAGGAGAGAGAGGGTACCGAGGGCTTCACGAACACATTCGGGAAGGATGACTCGTCATCGATTTCTCGACATGAGTAGAATGAAGGCATGCCCTCCATGAAAGCTCACATGAAAGAGATGACGGGTATGCTTCGCGTTCTAATGTCCGGTATTCTCCAAACGGCTACCACCACCGTCACACCCAGTGTTCCAAAGTTTGGCGAGAGAGATGTCATGTCCCAATCTCGTGATGATGGTAGTAGTGAGATCCTTCCATT
The DNA here is from genome assembly GCA_950022295.1 of Bromus sterilis. NCBI lineage: Eukaryota > Viridiplantae > Streptophyta > Magnoliopsida > Poales > Poaceae > Bromus > Bromus sterilis. The sequence continues at coordinate 241,357,338 of OX465595.1, read as the reverse complement.
CCCCTCATCGGGAATGTATTGGGTATTCTCTTGGTCGTTTCCCCTCCTTTAAGTTTTCTCATTTAACTCTTCCCGAACCTCATTTCGCGCATGTAGGTCCCTCACCCATTCTTGATAAAGATGATTATCCGCTTTGGGATTTCCATATGAAGGCTCACATGAGAGGTTCCTCCGAGGAGTTGTTGCGCATCACCGAAGAGGGTTTCCATGTCCATGACCGCTGCGACATGACTCCAAGAGAACTGAGGGACAACACTCTCAAAAACCATGCCTTTCTCATGATCCAAAAGGGGTTGAAGGGTGAGCAAGAGAACAGTGTACGGAAGATCACCACGGGCAAGGAGGGTTGGGATTCCTTGAAAGTTCCATCATGGGAAGCTCTAGTATTCGAAGCACAAAGTTAGACAAGGTTCAAGATCAAGCTGACCACTTTGTCATGAATGACGGAGAGTCCCCGAGAGACCTCTATCGAAGACTTGTTGCTCTTGCCAACCTAATGATGGATCATGTGAGTATGGACACTGACGAGGATCAGCCTCGGAAAATCCCATGGTAAGGTACCCTAGGTTTAGATCATAGAGAAGAGGTGCAGGTTGGCGATACTCGTCGGCTAACAGGAGACAGGGATTACCCAGGTTCAGGGCCCTCGATCGGTAAAACCCCTACTTCCTGCTCTTTTGTATTATGATGGAGGCGATTACAGTGGCGGTCGAGGCGATATCGCTCAGGATCGGAGGTGTTGCTATGAGATTGGGTGCCCTAGATGTTCCCTCTCCCAGCCTTTATATACTAGGCTAGGTCGCAAGGAGACCGTCTAGGTTTACAGAGAAAGTTTCCTAATCTAGCTTCAGTCTTGGACGCCAAGTCTTGGTTTCCATGACGCCAAGGAATCCTACGTCAGTGCTTCGAGTGGGCCAGTCGTGGGATGGTCAAAGCTTCCAGCGGGCCTCCTGTCTTGACGCGCACCAGGTACCCTCATTCACAGGAGTTGAGGGGACACCCCCTCGTGAATAGCCCCCGAGTATTGGGGGACTCGAAGAGTTGCGCAGGGACTCAAAGCTGTAATCAGCTGTAGTACTGCGTGTCGCATTGTCGCGAGTCATCGACTGTTGTTCATGAGAGATAGCCTTTTTTCGAGGGATGCAAAGCAGAAAGGACCAAGTTACTCGACTGGTCGAGCCTTGGTGAATTGCGCTAGCGGAAAATACTTCAGCAGCCCAATCAAGTTCGCATCCCTCGCGACGAACTTGGATACAATTGGTGTCAAGCATGGTCCAGGCCGCTGCAAGGCTTACAGGATCAATGCCGCCAGTCACAGCAAATATGACCCTAACGCGTCCGTTAGTGGTTAACTTTCACCATGCATCGCACATGGACCCGTCGGAAGTGAAGTCACAATATGGAAAGTCCCATCCCGACCGTCTGTGCAGCGGGGTCTTACCTACGCGCGAGCTTGCGTGACATCTGGGGTGTAGTGTATCGCAGACCAGGCAATGTTTATAGTGGCGTAGTGCCAAAACAGAATGTACCCCCTCGGAAAAAATCGAGTGGACTAATAGCAGTCAATCGCGGAGCTTTCAAGAGCTCAGGCAAGGAATAGTATGAGATGCACCCACTCGGAAAGTCGTCGGGTGGACTAGTAGTGTAAGCACCCGCGAAGCGTTCGAGTGCTCGGGTGAGTTGTCCTTATGCCTGTCTTTTGAATCTTGTGTGTTGGTGCGAGTAGTCACTCGAACACCTAGTCGCCTGGGCGAGTGAGCACTCAAGCCCTATAGATGTCTTTATTCTTGTTGGAGGGGAGTATCCACTCGCACCCTCGAAGTTTTGCCCGTGTTGTCTGTGCTCTGCTTTACTGATGACATGGACCTCCCGATGGGAGTAAATCTTTGATGTAATCAAAAATTGAAAGAAGTAAAGAAAAGAAACAGAGAGACAACATCTTTCCAGTGTCAGAGCGTCTACATTTGGCGCTGAACCGTCGCGGATGATAATGGTTTCTCGCCCTTCATTGGTTACCCCAAGTGGAAGGTGAGATGTAGGATATCAGAAAATTTCCCCTATGTAGAGGATAGGGTTTGTCTCCCGTAAGACTCGAAAGCGGAAAAGTAGGTGACAAAGGCGCTAGAATTTTAGCGGTTGACGTGGACCTGCACACACACAACAAATAACTTTGCTCCCAACGAATTTCAGAGAGGTTGTCAATCTCTCTGGTCTTGTTGTTCACAAAGGATCAAACACAAGGGATAATGATAATGGTGATAGAAGCTGAAAGTAAAAGAAGGAAATAAATGAGCGTGTAAACAGTGATGAGGATATGGACCGGGGTCCCGTGATGTTCACTAGTGATGTCTCTCTCCCAAAAGATGATAAAACTGCTATGCGAGGTAAACAAATCATAGCTGGCCTATTGACAGGATTAAAAACGCACCGCAATGCTAACTATGCTACAAAGAAAGGACGAGGCTCAAAAGCATGTGCGGTGCGCCAAAATAAGCAGACCAAAATCCAAATGCATCTACTACTAATCATCCACCTTGAGATATCTATCCAGAACATCTCGCTGGTATTAATTGTGAGCCCCACCCAAAGTGTAAACCCAAAGCAATAGAAAACTGCATTAAAAGAACTTTGCGTAAAGTAAACAATCCTTGCAACCGCGTTTACAAGAACCGTTGTTTTCCCCCTTGTGGCAACAGCACATCCCCTAGCCTCATGTTTCTTTCACTCAAGCTAGTCATTAGGCGGCATAAACCCACAATCGAGCATAACGTTCCCTCTTGGGGTCACTACCTACTACTTGGCCAAACCAATAAATAGCAACGGAGAACATGCAAGAATTACTGAAGAACAGACATATAAAAGATAAGAACCAAATATATTACTCAATTAAAAACTGAACATAGTCTCATTATCCATCAGATCCCTGCAATCTCAGCATAGCAAGAACAGAAAATTGCATACGTGCCTCGATCATGTAGGGCAGCTCACGAGGTCTAATCCATGAGGAACAAAGAGGGGAGGAGAACATCACATAGCTACTGATCACGGACCCATGGTCCAAGGTAGACTACTCACGGATCATCAGCGAAGCGTCCATGGTGGAGTAGAGGCTCCCGGAGGTCAATCCTCCCTCCGGCAGGGTGCCGGGAAGAGGTCTGTTGGTACTCCCGATCTTGGAAGCGCGGCGGCGGCGGAACAGAGGCGAGATCGCGAAAAAGAGTTCTATTTTCGGAAGAATCCCGTCACGGGGAATATAAAGGCGAAGGGGGGAAGCCAGGGGGCACTAGGTGTCCAGGCGGGCCCCTAGCGCGGCCAAGCCCTAGGACGCTCCACCAGGGCGCCTGGACCCCTGGTGGTGGCCCCCTGGCCCCACCCAGGTGATTCCGGAATGTTCTTCTGCGCTGATTTTTTATCTGATTTTTCCCGAATTTTTGCAGAACTTGAAATAGAAAAACAACAGAAAACAGGAACTGGCACTGTGGTGCACTGAGTTAATAAGTTAGTCCAATATGATCAAAATTGTATGAAAGGATATCTAGATCATAGCACTATCACACAAAACATGCATGGAGCAAGCCGAAATTATAGATACGTTTGGGACGTATCAACATCCCCAAGCTTAATTCTTGCTCGTCCTCTACTAGGTACATGATAACAAGCACAATTTCTGTGGTGACATACTAACAACCATATAAGAACTTTGAAAGTATAGCAATCAAGGTATGTAATTAAATTTAAGTCATAACAGGCAAGAGTCTATATTAGCATTGAAATAAGCAACATAAATAAAGGTGGAAGAGCTCTTGTTGTCCGTGACTCGAATGTCTCTAGATGGTGTTTGCGTGCAAGAAGGGGGATATGGGAATACGAGAGATTTTTATTTTGTTGAGAACTCAATCTACTAAAGTTTCACACTTTGTCTTCTTTAGAATCTTGTCTTGACTCGTCCCCAGACCACTAGCCAGGTACAAGTCAATTTGATCCACTCCTTTTCGATATTTTGAGCACTCATGCAATGGATGAGCGTAAGCACGGAAGTTGACACTTAAGGATGGAAAAGAGAGACATATGGTGGAGGAGGAAGACAAAAAGCGTGAGAAAGGCTCACATCAATGAGGACAATCATAGACAAGAGAAGTAAAATGATAGATATGATGTGAGGAGTAGGGATTTCTATGCACGAATGCACATATGAGCTAAGGAAAGCTCTCCAACGGAACTAGTGGGGGTGCATCCAACTTGCTCGCTCATGAAGACCTAGAGCTCCTTTGAGGAGGCTCATCCTTGGAATATGCAAGCCAAGTTCTATAGTGTGAAGGTCCCCACATAGCTATATGCATAAATGAGCATCTCTGTGGAGCACAAAGATATAGAGGGAGTACTAGTGTGGATCTTTCAAAAGAAATAGTAGTGTTGCCCCTTTCTCTCCTTTTATTTTCTTTTTCTCTTTTTTCTATTTTTTTATTTTTTGGTGGCCTCAATGGCTCTTTCTATTTAACTCTCATTTGTCTTGTTTGGGATCTTTTAATTTTGTCCACTTTGGGATCTTTTCCTCACTTAAGGGCAACACTCTATTTTACAAGAAGGTAAAGAAGATGTGCACACACTAGTAGAAAACAAGTCTTTGGTTCAGTCCTGGCCAGCCCATTAGTCCCGGTTCAATCACGAACCGGGACCCATGGGGGCATACGTCCCGGTTCGTGCGCCCAGGGGGCCGGCCACGCATTGGTCCCAGTTCGTCTGGACCCTTTTGTCCCGGTTCCAGACACGAATCGCGACTAAAGGTGTCACAACCCTTAGTCCCATTTGGTGGCTTGAACCGGGACTAAAGGTAGGACCTTTAGTCCCGGTTGGAGACACCAACCGATACTAAAGGTCTATTTCTTTTTCTTTTTCTAAACAGAAGATTTTCTGTTTTTAGATTTTTAATAACTGTTAGAATATTTAGAGTTTTTGAATTAATCTTTTTTCTGTAGGTCAAAAAAATTATAAACCTTCTGTTTGTGCCAGTAGTTTTCAAATTTAAATAGTTTAAACTTGAATTCTTTTGAAATTTGTGTGAATCACTAGTTTGTGAATAACTTTAGTTTAAAAATAGATTTTTTGATTATTTTTCCTGTTGTTTAATATTAATATGTTTTATCAGTATGTTCAATATGGGAATTTTTAGGATATTTTAAATAGTTGTTTTAATCAAAACCAGATTTTGCTTAACTCTTTATGATGGTTTCGAACGAAAACTCATGTGTTACAAGGCATTCTTTAAACTTATTTCAACTCCATAATTTTTGTGCATTAACTATGCACCATTCAAAGCCACATCCTCAAGTTTCAAACCTTTCTAACTTCATTTGGTATTTTTCATGCATTTAATGATTGTTTTTGCGCTAAATGACCATGAAATTGAAAAGAAGTACAAATGAACTCTGAAAATGTTGAAACTTGGCATTGTGTCATCATTTCACCCACATAGCATGTGCTAAAAAGTTGAGAGGTTTACGGAGAAACCTGGATACACTTCGTGTACAAACTGGACCATCTTGGAAGAAACTCATCTATTACAAAGGCATTTCCTTTTTTTTAATTATTTCAACTCCAGAATTTTTGTGCATTCAATATGTACCATTCAAAGTCACATCCTCAAATTTCAACCCTTTCTAATTTCATTTGTTATATTTCATGCATTTGATGATTTTTTTTGAGCTAAATGACGCTAAAATTGAAAAGCAGTACAAATGAACTCTAAAAAGGTTGCAACTTGGCATGGTATCATCTTTTTACCCACATAGCATGTGCTAAAACGTTGAGAGGATTACGGAAAAAACAGGATTCACTACGTGTACAAACTGGACCATCTCCTTCGATATATGAGGGTTTTGGAAGAAAACTCATCTGTTACAAAGATATTTATTTTTTTAACTTATGTCAACTCTAAACTTTTTGTGCATTCAATATGCGCCATTCAAAGCCACATCCTCAAATTTCAACCCTTTCTAACTTCATTTGTTTTTTCATGCATTTAATGATTTTTTGCGCTAAATGACCCTAAAATTGAAAAAGAAGTACAAATGAACTCTAAAAAGTTTGAAACTTGGCATGGTATCATAATTTCACTGACATAGCATGTGCTAAAAAGTTGAGATGGTCACGACAAAAACTGGATGCACTTTGTGTACAAATTGGAGCATCTCCTTCGAAGTATGACGGTTTTGGAAGAACACTCATCTGTTACAAAGGCATTTCTTTTTTTTAACTTATTTCAACTCCAGACTTTTTTTGCATCCAATATTCACCATTCAAAGCCACATCCTTAAATTTCAACCCTTTTTAACTTTATTTGTTATTTTTCATGCATTTAATGATTTTTTTATATGAAACAGAAAAACCAAACAGAAAAAAAGTTATGGTGCTTTTAAGATTTGGAGGGAAAATAATTCAAAAAAAGTTGGGATAGAAATTTAAAAGGGTGCCCATCCACTGACCCCTTCATTCTTCTCCTCAATAAAATAATTCAAAAAAAGTTGGGATAGAAATTTAAAGCTGGGAAATATGAAATAAGGGTTTTCCGACTATAATATTGAGGAAAATATGAATTTTTTTAAGATTTAGGTTTTGCAAAAAAATAAAAACATTATTTTTTTATTTTTTTATTCAAGATTATTATTATTTCATTACTATTGTTTATTAATATAATTATTTGGAATTAAAACAATATAGAAGTGTGACACTGTGACCAATAGGTTAATAGGATTGATATGTTAGTAATATCAACAACTTGTGCGTGGTGTAGTTTGAAGTGGAGACGGAAGGAACTCAGAAGTTAAGCGTGCTATTGCTAGAGTAGTCTAAGGATGGGTGACCGGTCGGAAAGTTTGACTATGACTAAGGAATTTGAATAGACATTAAGGGTAATTAGAGACTAAACTGGTCAAATAACTCAAATAATAGAAATTATGAAAATATATGAAAAAAGGGAGTGAAAAAACTGGTCAAATAATGGAAATAATACAATTTTTGAAAAAATAGAAAAATGAAAAAAGGAAAAAAAAATGAATGATTTTTTCCCGTGAAGGCCTTTAGTTCCGGTTCGTGTTACCAACCGGGTATAAAGGTCCTCCGCCCTAGCGCACCACAACAACCCACGTGGAGGACCTTTAGTAACGGTTCGTGGGAAAACCGGGACTAAAGTTATTGGGCTTTAGTAACGACCCTTTAGTCCTGGTTCTGGAACCGGGACAAATGGGCTTCTAGAACTGGGACAAATGGGCCGTTTTCTACTAGTGACACTTTACAAGGTACTCAACATAAAAAATATGTAACTATCATGATGTATGCAAATGTATGCCTCTTCAAGTGTAGCAGGAACATGTATGACAGGAAGATCAAGTCATGATAAGGTGGGTGTTGCATCGGAAAGGCTATGAAAATGCCTTGATAGGTAGGTATGGTGGCTGTCTTGAGGAAAGATATAGGGAGGTTTATGATGAAAGAGCGTATCGTGCCAAGGGTTTGGATGCACCGGCGAAGTGGACGCCAACTCTCGGAGTGAGAAGAGGGCAATGCACGGTATCCAAGAGGCTAGCAAATATGAGGAGGTGTGATGAGGACATCCCTACTAATGTTACACCCATACCCTCACCAACTACACATACTGGACCAGTTACTAGAGCACGTGCACGTCAACTAAATTATCAGGTACTTTCGTTTCTTGCGAATCCTTCTATTGTTCATGAACATATGATGCTGCCTAAATTAGATACTTTTGTTTTGCTTATGAATGAAGGACCTAGCATGGACACGAAGGATGGTCATTGGAGCGGGATCAAGAATGGAGAAGAAGGTGCGCGCGGGGGAAAGTACAGTGGAGTTTCCAGTGGGGATTTTCGCACGTTGAAGCCACCATAAGGCATGCATGAAGGCTTGGACGGAATACACGAGATGCCACTTCATTATTTTCGTCCAAGAGCAATTATAGGTGCTGCGTCACCTTAATATTGGGCTGGGCCCATGTAATTTCGAAATACCACATTATAGGCTGTTTTTAGAGTCCGTATGTGTGGGGAAACCGAGTTAGGGTTGTTTTCGGACCCCACCTCCAAGGGGTCACGAAAATCCCCTCTGTTCCCCCATATATACAGCCCTTAGGGCGTCGTTTAGACTTGGGTTTTAATTAGATTTAAGTTAGCCATAGCCGCAACTTCGAGCTCTTCGTTTGTGTCATCCGACCAGGCCAAGACCTCATTGGAACCCCAACTTTCGTAATCATTCATCTTATATTCGCAATATCCAGATTGCAATTCTTAGTTCTTGCTTGTTCTTCGATTGCTTGCAGGAATTAGACCTTCGTGGTCAGGTTGATCGTGCATCCGCGGGATCAATAACCTCTCGGAGTTGGTTTAGCGATCGCTAAGGCGCAACGTCTTCGCACGTTCGTAGTCGGATCGTCAGAGTCGTCTCCACCAAATCGATAGTTATCTCTCATCGAAACATCGGGACACCTTCGCCTCTATCAAGTGGTATCAGATTTCCAGGTTGCTCGGTGAGATTTACCAGTTTTCGTAGTCTAGATTGGTTCTGTTCTTCATACCTACAGTCCACGAAAAAGCCAACAAAAAAAATTAGGGTTAGATCATCACGTCCCAAAACAGTCCGAGCCTTTGTTCAGTCTTCCTTACAGTAGTTTGCTTTGTTGAATTTGCGGTTACATCGTTGTGTCGAGTTGCTGATCTTAGCGTCTAGTTCCCTTAGAGTTTCGAGTTCTGATCACAGTTTGTCACGCCGCCGCCGCACAGTAGTACACCACCACGTTCCGCCAATCCGAGTCCAGATACACCACCACGTTCCGCCAAGCAGAGTCCATACACACCACCACAACCTACCGATCCGAGTTGAGTTCCATCACCCGTTCGGTTTGTGATATCTCCGTAGCCAGAATAGTTTTGAGTTGATTAGAGTCGGATTTCACCAATCTTTTGTCGTACGTAGAAGAGGGTGATTTCCAAAAAAAAAAAAAAAAAAAAAAAGTCTGGCACGCTTTTCAGAGCAGTTTTTAGGCCAAAATTTTCAGGGGTAAAAAAATTTCGTGCCCATACGTTCCTTAGGTCCAGAAACTCGTTTTGAGACGTTCGCCACCATAGTGATTTTTTCGCACTTTTTCAGCCCCCGCAGTCCCGCATCGCCAAAAAAAAAAAAAGCAAAAAAAAAAAAGCAAAAAAAAAAGAGAGAGAGAGAAAAAAAATTCAGAGTGTGCTTCACAGTTGTTACGTGCCGCGCCGTGCTTTCGTTGGTGTTTTAGGCTCGCGTCTCTAGTACGGTCTAGCCTAGGATCAGCACAGTACCGACGTTGCGTGTTTATTCAGCTTTGCATCTCTGTTTTGATTACTGTTGAGTTTTTCCTACCATACTTGTCAGCCTTCCTACAGCTCCACATATATTCTACATCGTGCGTTTTGACACCTCCTGGCCATCGCTCTACCATATCTCTGAGAGTTTTGACCCGTTGGTTGTACATCACCACCTGCTGCTAGGTAAGAATCGGTAAGAACGTAAGAAAAGCTTGACGGATTTGTGCTTTCCACCACCCCACATCCATCCCATTAGTAGAAGTAGGATCATATTCCTGTGTGTCTTCTATTTCTGCTAACCATGCCAGGATCACATGATGAAGTGGCGCGGGATGCACCCGATTGGGAGAACATGACAAACAAGGAGTTACATGATAAATTTGCACGTATGATGTCTCAACAGGTGCAGGACATCGAGACCAGATTTACAGAGGCGATTGATGGCGTGGAGAAAATGATCGACACCAAGCTCGACGCCAAGTTTACTGAGTTGATCGCACGCCTACCTTCAGCACAGCCACAGCCACCGCCACTACCACGTGCACGACGTATTCTGTTTCCGCGAGGACAAGCTGCCGGTATTGGTGCTCCTCCTACTGCTGCAGTTGCTGCTACTGCTGCTGCTGCTGCTTCTGGCGTCGCCCAGGACGACAACTACGAGGGTGATTACGAGGAGGAGGTGGAACAGGAAGCGGCCTATGAGCAGCCAGCTGGACGTCCACGTCCCAACATTCGCCACGGTCGACACCAACCACCCCCTCAGGTACGCGATGATGAACATGTGCCTAAACTTAAATTGAATCTTAAGCCGTTTGAGGGTAGATATATTCCTGATGCTTATCTTACTTGGGAGTTAGAAACTGAACAACGTTTTACATGTTTACAATATCCTGAGAATAGACGTGTTACTGCTGCTGTTTGTGAATTCACGGGCTTTGCATCTATTTGGTGGTCTGAACATTGTAGATTGCATGCTAATAATATTCCAACTACTTGGGCTGCTTTAAAAGATGCTATGCGTACTCGCTGGGTTCCTCCTTATTATCAACGTGAATTGTTACAAAAATTACAGCGTTTGAGACAAGGAAAAAATTCTGTAGAGGAATATTATCAAGAATTACAAACTGGATTGATTAGATGTGGCCTAGTAGAGGATAATGAAGCTATGCTTGCACGTTTTATGGGTGGCTTAAACAGGGAGATACAAACTATTCTAGAATACAAGGACTTTGCTACTATCACTCGTTTGTTTCATCTTGCTTGTAAAGCTGAACGTGAAGTGCAGGATCGACAGGCCGCTACGAGACCTAACTTTTCTGCAGGACGAAATACATCATGGACATCGCGTGGAGCTTCTACATCCACACGTCCTGCTGCGCCACCATCTACTTCAGCCGCTCATTCTTACAGGGAGCCACCAAAACAGCCAGCGCCACCATTCAAGGGTGCACAGAGTGGTCCAGCGGCGAGTTCTTCTTCCTCCATGGCGTCCACAGGGCAAGCACGAGATCGTGATATTAAATGTCGCAGGTGCCAAGGTGGAGGTCACTTCGCAAAAGACTGTCCCTCCAAGCGTGTGATGACTATTACGGCGGATGGTGGGTATGAGTCAGCGAGTGACTATGATGAGGAGACTCTAGTTCTCATTGCTCATGAGGAACAGGGTGTCCATGATGATGCTCATGATATAGAGTATATGACTCCTGATGATGCAGATAAATATGCTAGTTTGGTTGCTCAACGTGTATTAAGTGTGCAGGTAACGAAGGCCGAGCAAAACCAGAGGCATAATTTGTTCCACACAAAGGGAGTGGTGAAAGAACGTTCGGTTCGCATCATCATTGACGGAGGGAGTTGCAACAACTTGGCTAGCATGGAGTTGGTGGAGAAGCTATCTCTCACCACAAGACCACACCCCCATCCGTACTATATTCAGTGGTTTAACAATAGTGGTAAGATTAAGGTAACGCGTTCTGTTCGTGTGCACTTTAGCATTGCTGCATATGCTGATTATGTTGATTGTGATGTGGTACCCATGCAAGCATGCTCTCTTTTACTTGGTAGACCATGGCAATTTGATAGGAATGTTGTACACCATGGTAGGACAAATCAGTTTACTCTAGTTCATCAGGATAAAAATATTGCTTTACTTCCTATGTCTCCTGAACAAATTGTGAAAGATGATCTTGCTAGAGCTAGTAAAGCAAAACAGGAGAAAAATAAGAGTGAGAATTAGATAGCAGCCAAAGAATTTGAGCAACAACATAAGACTAATAGCAAATCTTCTTCTGCTGTTTCTAATGAAATTAAATTGACTAGTCCAACTTTGCTTGCTACTAAGGTTGATATTTCAGATTTGGATGTTAGTCAATATGTGTGCTATGCTTTTGTGTGCAAAGAAGCTTTGTTTTCATTTGAGGAATTGCCTCCTTCTTTGCCTCCTGTTGTCACTGACCTTTTGCAGGAGTTTATTGACGTCTTTCCACAAGACGTACCACCGGGATTACCACCTATTCGAGGGATTGAGCATCAGATTGACTTAATTCCCAGTGCTTCGTTGCCCAACCGTGCGCCATACCGTACCAATCCGGAGGAGACGAAGGAGATTCAGCGGCAAGTACAAGAGCTACTCGACAAAGGTTACATACGTGAGTCCCTTAGTCCTTGTGCTGTTCCTGTTATATTAGTGCCTAAAAAGGATGGAACATGGCGTATGTGTGTTGATTGTCGAGCCATTAATAATATTACTATTCGTTATCGTCATCCTATTCCTAGGTTAGATGATATGCTTGATGAATTAAGTGGCTCTACCATGTTTTCCAAAGTTGATTTGCGTAGTGGATACCATCAAATTCGCATGAAATTAGGAGATGAATGGAAAACGGCTTTTAAAACTAAGTTTGGATTATCTGAGTGGTTAGTCTGCCTTTTGGGTTAACTAATGCACCTAGCACTTTCATGAGATTAATGAACGAGGTTTTACGTGCTTTCATTGGACGATTTTTGGTAGTCTATTTTGATGATATACTGATTTATAGCAAATCTTTGGAGGAACATTTGGATCATTTACGTGCTGTTTTTATTGCTCTACGTAATGCACGTTTGTTTGGTAACCTTGGGAAGTGCACCTTTTGCACCGACCGAGTATCGTTTCTTGGCTATGTTGTTACTCCACAGGGTATTGAAGTTGATAAAGCCAAGATCGAGGCAATTGAGAGTTGGCCGCAGCCCAAAACGGTCACACAAGTGAGGAGTTTTCTTGGCCTCGCTGGATTCTATAGGCGTTTTGTGAGAGATTTCAGCACCATTGCTGCCCCTCTCAATGAGCTTACACGCAAGGATGTGCCTTTTACTTGGGGTACCGCACAGGAAGAAGCTTTCACGGTATTGAAAGATAAGTTAACACATGCTCCTTTGCTCCAACTTCCTGATTTTAATAAGACTTTTGAGCTTGAATGCGATGCTAGTGGGATTGGTTTGGGAGGTGTGTTATTACAAGATGCTAAACCTGTTGCATACTTTTCTGAAAAATTGAGTGGGCCTAGTCTGAACTATTCTACTTATGATAAGGAATTATATGCTCTTGTTCGGACATTAGAAACTTGGCAACATTATTTATGGCCCAAAGAGTTTGTTATACATTCTGATCATGAATCTTTGAAACACATAAGAAGTCAAGCAAAACTTAATCGTAGACATGCTAAGTGGGTTGAATTTATTGAGACTTTCCCTTATGTCATTAAACACAAGAAGGGGAAAGATAATATTATTGCTGATGCTTTGTCTCGTCGTTATACTATGCTTTCACAACTTGACTTCAAGATATTCGGTTTAGAGACAATCAAAGAACAATATGCAAATGATGCGGAATTTAAAGATGTATTGCAGAATTGTAGAGAGGGTAGAACTTGGAACAAGTTTGTGCTTAATGATGGATTTGTGTTCCGTTCTAACAAGCTATGCATTCCAGCTAGCTCTATTCGTCTTTTGTTGTTGCAGGAGGCGCATGGAGGAGGATTAATGGGACATTTTGGCGTGAAAAAGACGGAGGACGTACTTGCTACACATTTCTTTTGGCCAAAGATGAGACGGGATGTTGAGCGTTTTGTTGCTCGCTGCACTACATGTCAAAAAGCTAAGTCACGACTCAATCCTCATGGTTTATACATGCCTTTACCTGTACCTAGTGTTCCGTGGGAGGACATATCCATGGACTTTGTTTTAGGCTTGCCTCGAACAAAGAAGGGGAGGGATAGCATATTTGTTGTCGTGGATAGATTTTCTAAGATGGCACATTTTATACCATGTCATAAAAGCGATGATGCTGCTAATGTTGCTGATTTATTCTTTGGAGAGATTATTCGTTTACATGGTGTGCCCAATACTATTGTCTCGGATCGTGATACTAAGTTTCTTAGCCATTTTTGGAGATGCTTATGGGCTAAGTTGGGGACTAAACTACTTTTTAGTACTACATGTCATCCCCAAACTGATGGACAAACTGAAGTGGTCAATAGGACATTGTCTACTATGCTTAGGGCTGTTTTAAAAAGTAACTTGAAAATGTGGGAAGAATGTTTACCTCATATAGAATTTGCTTATAATCGCTCAGTGCATTCTACCACTAAAATGTGCCCTTTTGAGATTGTTTATGGTTTTCTACCTCGTGCACCTATTGATTTGCTGCCTCTTCCATCTTCGGAGAAGGTTAATTTTGATGCTAAGCAACGTGCTGAATTGATATTAAAAATGCATGAGTTAACTAAAGAAAACATTGAGCGCATGAATGCTAGATACAAGCTTGCTGGTGATAGGGGTCGAAAGCATGTTGTGTTTGAACCAGGAGATCTTGTTTGGTTACATCTACGTAAAGATAGGTTTCCTGATTTGCGCAAGTCTAAGTTAATGCCACGAGCTGATGGTCCCTTTAAGGTTTTACAGAAAATTAATGATAATGCATATAAACTTGAGCTACCTGCAGATTTTGGGGTTAGTCCCACATTTAACATTGCAGATTTGAAACCTTATTTGGGAGAAGATGATGAGCTTCCGTCGAGGACGACTTCAATTCAAGAAGGGGAGGATGATGAGGACATCCCTACTAATGTTACACCCATACCCTCACCAACTACACATACTGGACCAGTTACTAGAGCACGTGCACGTCAACTAAATTATCAGGTACTTTCGTTTCTTGCGAATCCTTCTATTGTTCATGAACATATGATGCTGCCTAAATTAGATACTTTTGTTTTGCTTATGAATGAAGGACCTAGCATGAACACGAAGGATGGTCATTGGAGCGGGATCAAGAATGGAGAAGAAGGTGCGCGCGGGGGAAAGTACAGTGGAGTTTCCAGTGGGGATTTTCGCACGTTGAAGCCACCATAAGGCATGCATGAAGGCTTGGACGGAATACACGAGATGCCACTTCATTATTTTCGTCCAAGAGCAATTATAGGTGCTGCGTCACCTTAATATTGGGCTGGGCCCATGTAATTTCGAAATACCACATTATAGGCTGTTTTTAGAGTCCGTATGTGTGGGGAAACCGAGTTAGGGTTGTTTTCGGACCCCACCTCCAAGGGGTCACGAAAATCCCCTCTGTTCCCCCATATATACAGCCCTTAGGGCGTCGTTTAGACTTGGGTTTTAATTAGATTTAAGTTAGCCATAGCCGCAACTTCGAGCTCTTCGTTTGTGTCATCCGACCAGGCCAAGACCTCATTGGAACCCCAACTTTCGTAATCATTCATCTTATATTCGCAATATCCAGATTGCAATTCTTAGTTCTTGCTTGTTCTTCGATTGCTTGCAGGAATTAGACCTTCGTGGTCAGGTTGATCGTGCATCCGCGGGATCAATAACCTCTCGGAGTTGGTTTAGCGATCGCTAAGGCGCAACGTCTTCGCACGTTCGTAGTCGGATCGTCAGAGTCGTCTCCACCAAATCGATAGTTATCTCTCATCGAAACATCGGGACACCTTCGCCTCTATCAAGGTGGAAGTTTCAACTTTCAATACTTATATTAGTCCGAAGAACTCATGCACTTATTATCGGTAACTCTCAATCTAATGAGGAGGTTCAAAAAGAGACAAGTACCCCGAGGAGGAGTGTATAGGGGTTTGGTTATCCTGGTGCATACTCGACTCATGGTACGTGAGTGTACTCTAATATCCGATCCCTCAAAGGATTAGTGATCCATTTAGTAGCTAGAGTTCTCAACTAGTTTTTTTGTAGGTTTTTGAAAATAAACACGGATTGCCCAAAATAAGACACCTATCCCTAATAGTCTAGAGCTCTTGACACCAAAAGTTCAAACATTACTCACAACAATACCTTAAAACTATTGCAAGTTACTACTACAATTGAATAGCAACCTCCATTACCTAATTCAAGACAAGAAACAACTCAGTGCAACAACTAAGTCTCTTAACAAGATAAAGATGAAAACTAAAGAGAGTTCTAGCAACAAACTAAACTAAACTAAATCTAAATCTCTTGAAAAAGATAAGAATAAAAACTAAGAGCTAAACATGGCAGCAGCTACGAAAAGATAAAGAACACACAACAGAGAAAATATAAGCATGAAAAATCCTATGATGTGTTCTAGATTGAAGTGGAGCGTGTTTCTCTCCCACACAAAGTAAGCTGGGGTCTAACTTGTTATGAACAGCAAGCAAAGCTAAATAAAACAACAAAGGAAACCTAAGAGTGAGACGCTCCAAACATAGCACATAACGCATGAAGTGATAAGAATATAGTGAGCTGAAGGACGAACTGATGATTGTTGATGGAGAAGGGGATGAATGGGGGCCCCCCAAGCTTAGACGCTTGAGTCTCCTTGAATATTTATTGGGGATGCATGGGGGAATCCCAAATATTGAGCGTTTGACACTCCCGGATCTTCTTTCATCATCTTCCCTCGCACACTTGAAAACTCCCTTCATACATAACTCATCATAAGTTGATTAGAGAGGTTAGTACCCTCAATAAAGTATTTTTTCTCCACTGGAAATAAAGATATTCTTGAAGATCTACTGTTTCTCAAGATTGCCAAAAAGTTTTTTCAAAGAAAAAGCAAGCTTAGGTTTGCAAAAGTGAAGAGAGGTAAAACGTGGCAGAATCTTCGAAAAACAGAATAGCAGGTAGTAAATAATTTTTTTGGGTTACTTCTGCAACTCAAATAAAAAAACTCAGAACATATTAAAGTTTCACAATTGTATAGAGCATGCTGAGTAAACAATTCAGCTCAAAAAGATTAACTGGTGATTTGTTTTGATTTTTTCCGTCAAGCAGACAGAATCTGTTTTCTGGACAACATGTCACAACTTTTGCTTTCCTTATATAAGAGGCTAGAACTAGGCACAAAGCTTGAAAATAAAAATACAATGATGTTGCTACAGTAGTAACAATCATCAAGACCACTAATAAAAGAAGTAAAAACATCTTGGGTTTCCTCCCAACAATCGTTTTCTTTTACGCCTTTAAGCTAGGCATAAAACAAAAGAAGAATCAAGTTTTATCAAGAGAGATTGAATAGCTAGCTCGTGTAACGGACTCAAAAGGTAACTTGATTTTCTTTCTAGGGAACTGTTCCATCCCCTTTTTGAGAGGTAATTTAAATTTTATATTCACCTCTTTCTTGACAATAACAGCACCAACGGTGCGAAGAAAAGGACGTCCCAAAATAATTGGACATAAAGGTTCACACTCTATATCCATAATAGTAAAATCAACGGGAACATAATTTTCATTGACAATGATAAGAACATCGTCGATCTTTCCCAAAGGTTTCTTTACAGAAGAATCGATGAGACGAACACCAAAAGAACAAGGATCAAAAGGTTTCAATTCAAACATATCATACATTCTTTTGGTCATAACGGAGGTACTAGCTCCAATCTCACATAAATCATAGCAAGAGAAGTTATTCAATTTAATTTTTATCATAGGATCCCAACCATCATCTAGCTTCCTAGGTATGGAGGCTTCTACTCTAAGCTTCTCCTCCGTAGCTTTGAGGAGAGGATTAGTGATATGCTCCGTGAAGGCAAGATTTAGTGTGGTAGTGTGGGGGTCTCTAGAAATTTTGTGCAACAAGCTAATAACTTTTGAAAGGGTACAACTACCAAAATCAATATCACTACTATCAAAGGTGGTAGTGGTGTCATCGAGGCTCACTTGCTTGAAACCCTCTATGTTCATAGGAGTTTCTTCTTCTACGGTTGAGGTATTAGCATCACCATTAATAGGTCCAATGGGACTAGGAGTGTGTTGGGTGATAATAGTTTGGGTGTCCTCAACAATTTGGATAGAAGCAACTGTGTGTTGTGTAGGAAGGCTCTTAATTCTATCCTCTTCCTCTTTTTCTCTAGCCCATCATTCTTTAAGTTTAGCCATCATCCTAATATTTTCTTTAATAAGCAATTGGATAGCATTAATAGGAGTGGCCATTCCTCTCCTCAAGGGGGGAGGTTCTAATTTTAAGCATTTCTACATCAAGGGCTAAGCTATCTACCTTCAAAGAGAGATTATCTAATTTGTATAATTTCTCTTCTACACTATTGTTGAAGGATTTTTGGGTAGTGATAAAGTCTCCAAGCATGCTTTCTAATTAAAAAGTGGGGTTCTTGTTAATAGGATAAGGGTTGTTGTTCCCATAGTTGGATGGAAACGGTCTAGGATTGCTAGCAAAATTACCCCTATAAGCGTTGTTGTTGAAGTTGTTTCTAGCAATAAAGTTCACATCTACCTGTCCCTAAGCAACCAAATAATTAAAAGGGACATCATGAGGATCAATAGAAGTTTTCTTGGTAAAGAGACATAATTAAATCAACTTTTTAATTTAAGGAGGTAATTGTAACAGCCCAGATTTCACAAAAATTAAATTTTTTGTTTTCGGTGTGAATTGGTTGATTGCCTGCTCTGTTTGAGGTGTTTGCATCCCCGATTTATCGATCGACGATTATTTCCCCCCCTCTTATCTCGTACCGGACGGAGACCGACCCTTGCCACCTTGACACTCGACCTTTGCGAATCGGGTTACACCCGATCACCGTGGCAAAAACCCGCACAAGACCAGCCGTAGACAACGGAACGAAAAACCCCATTTAATAAGTAAATGGGTTATTCTATTGGGCGCCGTAAAATATTCCCGGAACTTCATTGAAGTGAGTTACGATTGACGGGCTCGATGCGCTGAACACGTGGTTCGAGATTTCGCCCGAATCGAAGGTCGTATGCACTCCCTGCGGTCAGAAACGTGGAGCATTGGAGGAGAGGGAGAAAACCCGAAGGATTTTGCGCAAACTTGCCAGCCAGACCACCTATATAAATACCACCATTCCCCTAGATCTTCTAGGGTTTCCCCTAAGGCAAAATTTCACCACCCCCCACAAAATTCGCGTAGAAAAGATGAGGGTGACTCAGAACTCAGATCGATTGAAAAAGAAGTCTTACGTTGTTCCCTTATGCCCAAAGTAACTATATAACTATAGAATGCTAGACTCGAATTCGACCAAGGGTTTAATAATCCTATAGACACTCCTGCTCCGATATCAAGTCTGTGGGGACCCGGGGTTTGCGTATGTAATTCCAGTGACAAATCAATCATATGGAGAGCCGAGAGCCATACCCACTTGTCTAAGCAAACAAGGCCAAGTACAAGACACTCTGGAAAGCTCGAACGTGAGGGGCATTCCATCCAGGCCTGGAAGATCAACTGAGATGGGTCCTCATCTTCCGCTATCAAGTCTAAATGCTTATGGGTGGTGAAATCCCATACTCATAGACAAGTCGCCTCAACCATATTATCGATTGAATCATAACACTTACATAAACAGACTCCAGCCCGATCACCTAGTCGGGGTCTCGGACAGGCTCAATCATACAACAAAGTGTGCCACGTGACAGAGTCACGAGCAATCGCATCACGATGCCCCAAGCTGCGCACATCTAAGGGCCACTAGGTGTATAAAAGACAGTCGGCAAGAACACAACTAAGATATCGAACCCCACACTAAGACATGCATGTTATAATCATACACGCAGCATACATGTGTAGTGTAAACAGCAGGTACACATTGCATGAACTCTAAAGAGTATATCTTTATTGACTTACACATAGAATACACAAAGATCATATGACTATGATCCATCATTCCATCAAACAACGAAAGAAAATTAGGTCTGAGTACAGACAAGATTAACAAATGGCTTGGAGAAGCCTTGTTCATCATACATGCCCTTCTACGAGGGACCAGACTGCTGTTTGGAACTATACTATCTTATTCAACGTCGAGCTTCAGGAAGGTGACTCCATCGGGGGCTGGGTTCTCATCTAAAACATAGAATAAGCAAACATGAGTACAAAGTCATACTCCGCAAGACTTACATCCGAACTACACTACTTATGCTCAAGTTTCAAGGTAAAGGGAGGCGGGGTTTCAATGCAGAAGTGCCATCTTTGACTTGGCTAGTCCTGTACTACGATTACCAGTTTGGGGTAAGAAGCGTACACGAGTCCACAACCAAGTCTCCAACCAATACACCGTTATGGATACTTCCTCGACTTCCCCGCGAGGAAGCACGCCATAGCACTCACGCTTATCTTGCGAGTTTTAGAGTATCCGTTCAAGTTGTCTAATAATCAAGCACAGGTTTCAAGTAGTCCATAATCGCGGACGCGGCTATTCAAATAGTTTTGTTAACCTTGCACGGGTGTAAGCTACACACACATGACCATCGGTTACCGCCAAGTACTCGTCACCATTCAAGGGGTGACGGCGAGGATGTTCACCACGACACTTCGCTCACAACCAGTTTATTCGAGGAGTCGACTATCTGAGCTAGATCCCTCTGACAGCCCGACCGGATTAATGAGACGGACTCAGACAATGTAGGCAACCGAGGCGCCATCCGAGAAGATGGTTTCACTGTCTCACAGATCCACCCGCATATCTATATGATGCAACCTTTCATCCATTATTTTTCTATGCATATGCCAAATAGAAAACCCGAACTAATGTGACTCTTGGACGTCAACACGGATTGAGGTAATAGACCGAGAGGGGTCAGTGAGCCCAATGTGTGGTTGTACTCTTTGTCTTGGATTACCATACAAGAACTCGGTCTTAAGGCGGTGTTCAACGAGACAACCCACTGTGTACTCCTACACAGCCTCCCATCGTTCACCTTGTATTAGGGTAGATTCACAAACACAGTTTCACCTTCATCAACACCATGTTCACTATCATCCCGACTCACATCAAAAGTATCCTCATTGTAAACTGTAAGCATGCAATAAGAAGTAACAGTTGAAGGGGCCATAGGATATCAATCAACTCCTATGTTATCTAGGATTGTGGTTTGCTTACTACTATGACAAGATGATAGGTCATGCATCGGATATGGGTTCAACTATGCGGTAGAATCGATAACAAGGTGATCATCCTAATCAATGCATAAGTGAGACTAAGAAGGAAATGGGTTTTTATCGACATGATCAATGGGGTTTGCTTTCCTTGCTGACGATACACAGGTTTATCAGTCTTCTGCTTCGGGGGTGACCTCCGTCTCGGAAACACTGTTACCGGAACAATCATCACAAAGGGGGACAACATTGAAATAAAATGCACAAGCACATGATAAGGTTGTCCATGATGTATATGGTACTGGTTTGTTGACAATTTAATTTAATTGAAGTGTATTGCAAAGGAATTGCAATTTCAAACTTCAAATTTGAATTCAAATTAAGCCATATGCACATTTGCTACTATTTCCCCTTTTTAAAATGGTCAAACATGAAGCAAAATTGGATATTCTTAATCCTTGCATTTTTCTGATAATTTTTCATATATTATTTGTCCAATTTGGATTTAATATGAATTTTCTATGATTTTTCAAATTTTAAATGATTTTCTGTCTTTTCTGGATTTTCTCTGATTTTATTTTAAACTTAAATTGAATTACTGCGTCAGCCTTGCCTCAGCATGACATCAGCAGAGGGTTTACCTGTGGGGCCAGGGTGTCAGCATCAGTGGGTTAAGCCCCTGTTTTAAAATTAACTTGAGGGGTTAATTAGGGAGGGGCCCCACCTGTCATTGACTTAGTGGGGGGATTAGGGTGTGAGGTTAGTGGCTAGCCCGCCCGTCCACATCGGCTCGCCGGTGTTGAGTCGCCGATGACCAATCGACGCGGCGGCGACGTGCTGGGCGGCGGTGCAGGGCACCATTTGGTGCACCGAGAACAGCTACGGGAAGCTCATGCTCCCACACATCTCCTGGTGCACACAACCGACTCGGGATGCCATAGGAATGGCGCCGGCAACGGTCCACGCGGCGGCCAGAGATCAGCTCAATTTCCACGGCGGCTCGGGCCATGGTTTCGAGCTTTGGGAGAGGGAAAAGGAGCGTGGTGTAACAACCCAGATTTCACAAAAATTAAAAAATTTGTTTTCGGTGTGAATTGTTTGATTGTCTGATTTGATTGCGGTGTTTGCATCCCCGATTTATTGATCGACGATTATTTTTCCCCCTCTTACCTTGTATCGGAAGGAGACCGACCCTTGCCACCCTGACACTCGACCTTGCGACACCGGGTTTCACCCGATCACCGTCGTGAAACCGCACGAGACCAGCCGCAGCCAACGGAACGAAAAACCCCGTTTAATAATTAAACGGGTTATTTTTATAGCGCGCCGAAAAGTGTTCTCGGAACGGATCCAGCGCGAGGTGAACGCCTCCGGCTCGACGCGCTGACCGTGCAGTTCGAAATTTTACCCGAATCGGAGGTCCCGTGGACCCCCGGCGGTCAGAAACGTAAACACCGCGCGCGCGAGAGAAAAACCGATGATGTTTTTGCAAACTGCCAGCCACCTGGGCTATATAAAGACCACCACAGTCCCACCTCTTTCTAGGGTTTCCCTAGTCACAAAATTGCAGCCACCCCCTCCACTTTGCCCCATTTTCGCAGTTTTAGCCCCAAATCCCGGATACCCTAGATCAGGGGAGTTCCCAGCCCTCGGCTGAGATCTGAGGGCTACGGGCGCGCCATGTCAGCCCCTGCATCTTCTCTCTCCTCCAGCCCGGCCCCTCACCGCGCGAGCCGCCTCCTCCTTTCCCTCTCCTCCTGCGCCTCCTTTACCTCCTCACTCCTCCTCTTTTCTCTCTCCCGCAGACAGCCCCGCCGCCGAGCGCCATGGCCGGCGAGCCAAGCTCGAGCCGCCGCGCCCCCATGGCTCCGCGTCGCCGCCAGCCCTCCGCTGCGCCCGCATCCGTCGCCCCAGCCTCCCTGGCCTCCTCTGCGTCCGCGCTGCGCCCGCCGGAGCGTCGCCAGCCGGTCGGAGCCGCCGCCGCCCTGATCTGGATCGGGATCGGGCGGGCTGGCCACCAGCAGCCGGCTACCCGAGCTGGGCCAGCCTCGTCCCCTCATGGCCCAGTCCAGCGACCCCAGCCCAGGCCCAGCAAGGTGAGGCAGCTCCACCTTTTTTTTCTTTTTTTCCCACTGTTGGTCCGTCCCACGATGTAATTATCGCCTGATGCGCTGTTTAGTTAAATAAAGCCCACCTCTGTTAGGCCCAACCGTAGCAGATTCGGCCCAGTGCATGGTTTAGTTTTTTTTTCGAATAGATTAAAAGTGCAGATTGTATTGTTTTTTGCGGTGCCCGTATCTTTTAAACCGTAGCTCCGATCGCGACGCGTAAAACATGAAACTTGCTTAGAATTTTGAGTAGATTATTAAAATGTGCCTCTAATCCATGTTTGCTCTTGTTTACATGCTGTTTACCTGCTATTTACAACCCTTGCCACTGTAAATTGTTTATTTAATAACTTTTTAACCGTTGCTCCAAATAAAATGTTTCTTACATGTAACTTGATTAGTTTTTCGTGTACTTTGTGTTTATGATATTGTTTGCTATTGTTAACCAACCTAAAATATGGTTTAGGACAGAACAGTACCAAATCCTTTAATTGTCGTGCGGCACTTAGTGTATGCCATGTTTAGGTTGTGCCTCACTTAATTTGACTAGCAGAGATAGTTTATCTTATGCTTCACCTCTTGTCATGTTTGTGTGCTATTCCATGCTTGAGTGAGATTCCATGTTAACAACCTTTGTTGATCACCTGTAGCTATACAACTTGAACCTTTCGGAATGTGCAGTATCGTCGTGTGTGACGAGTACTCTACTTAACCTGTTAGTAACCGCTCTTGACGGTAGGTGCGATGTCTCGTGTTGCCTTCTTGTTGATGCTTGCTCGTGTTTGCCTCATAGTAATAGATGCTTGCTCGTTGATTGCTTTCCAGTGTTTACCTCTTGTGTGCTTCCGCGGGTACCTCTCGGAGACGATGCGAGCTTGCGATCAACTACACCTTCGGAATCGGACTTATCAACAGGAAAGGACTATGCATTACTTATGATCCATTCTATTTCAACCAGCGGTTTGCATGCTAGTCTAGGATAGGTTCGATGTTTGATCCTACCAGATGCTTACAGCCTCTTTCAAACCGATACAGCCATATCCCTTCCCAGCAAACCATGTACTGCTATGTTACTATTGCTCGTTGCTCAGCCCCTGCTTAGTATGCATGCTTAGGATGCTACGATGTTACCCCGTTACCCCTTGGTTTGGGCTATCACATTATTATATTGTTGTTGATGACATTGATTATTATAATGTTGACTATACTCGACGAAGGATGGAAGGTCTAGGCTATCCCGCCCCGACGCTTTGTTCCATTCGAGTCACCTAGGACCCGAGTTCCGGGTGTTGGTTTTAAGACTAAGCGTGCCTAACCGCGTGTGGGATTTTATGGGGTCCCCTTTTCTTATCTACCTAGCTTCAAACAATTCTAGTGGTGGCCCAAGCTAATTTACCATTTGAAACCGTGTGTGTGCTGGTCGGACGCCAATAGTTTTCAAACCAACCCAGACCAGTGAGGACATGGTTCCTTGATGGCCCATCATGACCGGCTGAGGACCCGGTTTCCCATGTGTGATTCACCGGCAATCCAAACCTGAAGTCATACGGTAGAGACCGATTCGAGAGCGCGGCCGGCTTTTGAGTTGGGTGTCGACTCACCGGGGGCCACCCGGATTTGCTCGTTCTTAGCTAGAGGGACTTATTGTTTCGGATCTCTTGGAACTAAATCATAAAATGGTTGCCTGTGATGGGTAGCAACTGAGAGAGATGGGCGTGCGTGCGGAGCCTGGTAATGGGCAGTTGGTACACCCCTGCAGGGTTAGATCTTTTCGAGCAGCCGTGTCCATGGTTATGGACCAGTTGAGACCTACTCCTTGTTCATAGACAACAACAACTGAGATAATCTTAATATAACTTGATCAACGTGTGTGTGTGTGCCTTGACTGCTTTTTCTTCGTCGGGATGCGAAGAGGAGGACAAGGATAGGATAGGTGTTATGATTGCGTAAGTAGTTGATAGCAAGACTTGTTGGAGGCGATTCCTCATCGAATGCTTGGCTTCTTATCTTACTCCATAGATCGTTAGCCACTTCATAAATGCTAGTGCGGCAGCAACCTCACCACTTACCCCATCCTTACCATAAACTACTAGTTGTCCTAGAATGACAAGTGATGAAGTCCTTGCTGGGTCAGATGACCACTATAGTTGGATGCTGAGTACCTCTGTACTCATGATACTACCCCAAACTCTTTTCAGGGTTCTTGATCGACAACAGGTATGGTGATCGACGTTTCACGTGGAGACTCGACGACGACTAGTTAGGAGGATCCCGGCGGAGGGCCTGGACCCGTGTGGTTATGGGGATCGATGTTTTTCTCTTTGGCAGTAGGCATTTGATTGTAGTCTGTACTCAGACATGTATCTTCCGCTGTTGTATTGTATTTGAGGCAGTTGTATGCCGATTGTATGAGATGTTGTATCTTTGTATCTGTAATTTTGTGATATCATGTTGGAAATCCAGGGCATATGGCATTGTCATGTGTCGCGGTGGGACCGATATGTGCTTCGTCCCCGGATCTGGATGGAAACATCTAGATCTGGAACAATACCGCATATTGGGCCTTACATGTGGGCTCACCCTGAACACAAGGGAGGGGTCGAGGAGGTCGGGGAAGCAACGGCGGCGACGATATCGACGATGGCGCACGGCGGCCGGAGGCGATGAAGACGGCGCGATTCGCTTGCTCTAGGGGCTCCCGGCTTCCAATATTTGGCACGGTGACGAAGTAGTCGTCGGCGAGATCGATGGACAAAGCGGCTCGTCTTGGAACGGCCGTTGGCCACGCATGAATGACACCGTGCTCCGCGGAGGCGCTCGGCTGGTGAAGAAATCGGCGAGGTAAGAGTGTGGAGAGAGCAGGTAGAGGGGAAAGAAGACGGGGGCCTCTTCTGGATGCCTCCAGGCGTGAAGACGTGTCCCGAGGAAGCAGGAGGTCGCGTCGGCGACCGTCGAGCACTCGCCACCGAGCTGCTTGGCTCATCGGGGAGGAAGAAAAGGGCGCCAGGGTGGGCCTGGACCGTGAGGGGGATGAGTTGGGCCAGTTCCCAGGTAAGCCCTTTTGTTTATTTCTTTATTTTCTTTTTCTGTATTTCTTTTTTGCTTTGATAAATAAATAACTAGGCAATTTATAAAATGCCCAAAACTTTTATGTGGCCTTACAAGACATATAGCCACTCACAAGTTTTGGATATTTTTGAAATTCAAATAATTTGAATTTCAAATGAAATAGGGTATTTATTTAATTTCCAAGCCGTGTTTGGAATTTTTGAAAAATCTTAGAGCATTCGGTGGGACCCACTTCACTTTATATGTGATCATGCATATTTATAAGACTTTTCAAAAATACCAGAGGAATTTCTGGAAGAAATTTTTGTCTGGCCATTTGAATTAAATTCAATTAGGGCTTTCTGCTTTCCCCATTTGGATTTCTTTTGAAATTTTTGCATGATGGAAAGATCAACCTAACCCTAGTACATACCTAAACTTGGGTTGTGACAGTGAGTCTGTGCTCGGGCCCCCGAGTGCCAATGTGTGATCGTCGCGTAAGCGAAAGAACGCCTTGGGGGAGAGGGTGAGGCCGCGCTCGAGCCCCCCGAGTTCCAATGTGTTATCGTCGCGTAAGCGAAAGAACGCCTCGGGGGTAAGGGTGAGTCCGTGCTCGAGCCTCCGAGTGCGAATGTATAGTCGTTGCTATCGGGTAACGGGAGTTCGCTCCTCCGGAAACATTCTACATAACCTCAAGGGACACTATCTCCCAGTACAAGCAAAGCGCTGCCGGAAAGGAGTTCTGCGCAGCATCAACCCGGAAGAAAATCCACCACCCTCTCCTTGAGCGGCGCGGAGGGGACAGGTCGTCCTCACCACATGTAGAACGCTCCAACAAATAGTCAAAGCGCCGCCCCCTGTTGTAGAGGACATGGCGACAGCGACGCTTTCGCTTCGGTTCCATTCCTCGTACATGCCGACGCCCCGCGAACCGCTCAAGAGGAGTGGCACTGCCTCGCCACACACCATTTCCGGAAGTGGAATCCCGGTGACACATGTCGCCTCTAACTCTAGAAGAACGACACAACCTACAGGCAATTGTGGTGACCCCCTTGAACTATAAAAGGGAGGCCCTCGTTACAGAAAAAGGATCAGCCCACCATCCGCAACACCCCTGTACCCATCCAAGCTCGTATCCTTCTCGGAAGAGCTCCACCTCCTTGTTTCCTCCACAGTATCAATCCAGACAAGCAAGAGTAGGGCTTTTAGTCTCCGGATGGCCCGAACCTGGGTAAATCCCACTGCGTCCCGATACCAGCGATCCTCCTTGTGTTTCGCGTGCGCGTCCCAAAATCATATCATCCCTCGGGGATCCGACCCCCGACATCTTGCGCTAGAAGGAGAGTGTTGCACGCACGTCATCTGAGGATCATCATCATCAAGTTCACCTTGCAATGTCTACCCCTCGACACACGCGAGCACACCCCCAGCATGACATCGACGGAGGGCTCTCTACCCTGGATGCGCTTTCCCGTCGCCGGACGGGGAGCAATCACTCGCCTCGCGGTGGGAGAGGAGTCGAAACTGCCTCAGAGGGGGACGGCCAGCTGGTGGCCTCTCGCCTCCAAAGAGCAATGGTGAGGAACGCGGAGCAGGCGGCTCCGCGGCGCCATCGCCACCTGCAGAAGACCTGTCTACGAGTCGCGCTCAGGCCCTCGCCGAGGAGCGCGAAAATCTTCCTGACGGACCCGAAGAAGAAGTGCCTCGCGGAGGTCATCCTCACTTAACAGTGCGGGAGCCTCTCATCACTCCCCGCACGCCCAGGATGTGCGGTACCGGAGCCTAGTCGGGGACGAGCCTCCGAACGAAGCGGCGAGACCCTGCACATTCCCGATCCTGACGGGTTGCGCACCCCTGCGGAGGCGCTAGCACAAGTGAGGGCTCTCATCCAATTTCTTTCTTCCGGTGATCGGCTGGAGACTTGGCGGCTTACCATCGCCCAACTCTCTGCTTGGGCCCTCCAGAAGCAACAGGATCTCGATCGTCGTGCCTCCACGCCCGGGGTCAAGAGCGCACTGTGCACTCCCCCCCCCCAACACGGGCCTCGACAAGACCACCCCCGAGATGAGCGCTTCCGTGACCCCGTTGTCCGCCAGATCGCTCATCAACGGGCCGGATTTCCTGGCGCAACTTTTGTGGCATCTTCTAGGCACCGCGAGTCCCTGCAACAGCGTACTCGCCTAAATGATTGTCTTCACGAAGACGCTCGTACCACCATCGTCAGGCGGGAGGAAACTCGCTGGTGTTCCGAAGCCTGAGTCCCTCCTCTCGATGCTGTCCGGGAAGGAATTCTTTCCGGTGATAGTGACTAAAGCACCGTATGCGTGGCCTTCACCCAAGATCTCTGCAGCGTCAAGTGGCCCAAGAAATTCCGGATAGAGGGTCCGCTTCCGTACGACGGAAAGACTGACCCTCGCGAATTCATCCGCATGTACAACACTGTTGTTGAGATCGCGGGGGGACACGACAAGGAGAAAGCCAATTGCTTCACCATGAACCTCAAAGGCAACGTCCACAGATGGACGATGCATCTACCGGCCAACTCCATCAGCTCGTGGGCCGAGCTCTACGAAAAGTTCGTTGGCGCTTTTTCCGGGGGTGTTCAACCTCCGAAAACCGTTAGTGACTTGCACCGAGAAGTGCAAATAGACGGTGAACCTATTCAGAAGTTCGTCCAAAGGTTCACTCAGATGCAGAATTGCATCCCCGATGCACATGAAGCCGCAATCCTTGCCAACTTCCAAGTCAACGTCAAGAACCCGCGCATGCTCGAGAAGATGAGTTCTCGATCCATCAAGACTATCACCGCCTTGTTCGATCTCGCCGACAAGGTCGCCCGAGTTGAAGAGGCGGTTCAACCAGTTAATGGAGATGCCGGGAGGCACCCTACAACTCGAGCTTCTTCCGGAAAGAACCAGATTCCAGGGAGCCCGGGGGCCGCAAGCGGGCGCACCAAGCCGTGTTCACTACGAAAGGAAACGGGGCCGCACGACATCCACCCTCCACCGACATTGTGGTTGCCGCCGCGGACACCACTCCGTCTCCCTATTGCAAGATACACAAGACTGACAAGCAAGACTTGTCTGATTGTCGTTCTATTGTCAAGCTCAAGGAAGACCAGGCGGCTTTCTTCGCCAAGAAGGACGCCGAAAGGAAGGCCCAGCGAGGTGGGACCTCTCAATGCGGGGGCCGAGGCGGATACCAGAACAAGGGCAAGCCGAGGAGACCTCCTTCTGGTGGTAATGATTACGAAGGGGAGGAATCCGGAGAAGACGCAGGTGATGACTTCCAAGGTATTGTGGATTTTGTCGGTTACATCCACAGAGGAGCGTCCGTGGTCACCTCCAACTGTCAATGCCACAAGGCCGTGAGACAGGTCCTCGCGGTCCAGTCTCCACCAAATGGGCCCCAGGTTTCCCGTTGGGCGAATATCCCTTTGTTGGTAGACGTCGGCGACCACCCTGCTACTCTTCTGGATGACAGCGACGGCTTGCCACCCACGCTCCTCTCCCCGACGATCAACAAGATCAAGGTCAGCAACATGATGTACGACACCGGGTCCAGCATGAACCTGCTATCCTCCCGCGCCTTTGAGAAGATGCAAATTCCACGAATTCACCTCCTCCCGTCTGTCTCATTCCGAGGGGTCAGCGGGATGGAGGTCCAGCCACTTGGGAAGATTTCGCTTCCTGTTACCCTCGGACACCCCGCCAATTACTTCCCCATGAAGCTCAAAGACAACTTCCAAAGATGGACGATGCATCTACCGGCCAACTCCATCAGCTCGTGGGATGAGCTCTACGAAAAGTTCGTTGGCGCTTTTTCCGGGGGTGTTCAACCTCCGAAAACCGTTAGTGACTTGCACCGAGCAGTGCAAATAGACGTTGAACCTCTTCAGAAGTTCGTCCAAAGGTTCACTCAGATGCAGAATTGCATCCCCGATGCACATGAAGCCGCAATCATTGCCAACTTCCAAGTCAAAGTCAAGAACCCGCGCATCCTCGAGAAGACGAGTTCTCGATCCATCAAGACTATCACCGCCTTGTTCGAGCTCGCCGACAAGGTCGCCCGAGTTGAAGAGGCGGTTCAACTAGTTAATTGAGATGCCGGGAGGCACTCTACAACTCGAGCTTCTTGCGGAAAGAACCAGATTCCAGGGAGCCCGGGGGCCGCAAGCGGGCGCACCAAGCCTTGTTCACTACGAAAAGAAACGGTGCTGCACGACAGCCACCCTCCATCGAAATTGTGGTTGCCGCCGCGGACACCACTCCGTCTCCCTATTGAAAGATACACAAGACTGACAAGAAAGACTTGTCTGATTGTCGTTCTATTGTCAAGCTCCAGGAAGACATGGAGGCTTTCTACGCCAAGAAGGACACCGAAAGGAAGGCCCAGCGAGGTGGGACCTCTCAATGCGGGGGCCGAGTCGGATACCAGAACAAGGGCAAGCTGAGGAGACCTCCTTCTGGTGGTAATAATTACGGAGGGTAGAAATCCGGATAAGACGCAGGTGATGACTTCCAGACCATTGTGGATTTTGTCGGTTACATCCACATAGGAGCATCCGTGCTCACCTCCAACTGTCAATACCACAAGGCCGTGAGACAGGTCCTCGCGGTCCAGTCTCCGCCAAAGGGTCCCCGGGTTTCCCGTTGGGCCAATATCCCTTGGTTGGTAGACGTTGGTGACCACCCTTCTACTCTTTTGGATGACAGCGATGACTTGCCACCCACGCTCCTCTCCCCGACGATCAGCAAGATCAAGGTCAGCAACATGATGTACGACACCGGGTCCAGCATGAACCTGCTATCCTCCCGCGCCTTTGAGAAGATGCAAATCCCAAGAAGTCACCTCCTCCCGTCTGTCTCCTTCTGAGGGGTCAGCGGGATGGAGATCCAGCCACTTGGGAAGATTTCGGTTCCCGTTACCCTCGGAGACCCCGCAAATTACTTCCCCATGATGCTCAAAGACAACGTCCACAGATGGACGATGCATCTACCGGCCAACTCCATCAGCTCGTGGGTCGAGCTCTATGTCAGAACCCCAAGTTGGGTAAGTGCTAGGGTTTGAGTGCCCCTTTGCATCATGTGAAAATTTCAAAATAAATTCAAAAATGGGGAAAAGAAAAGCACTAATGAATTTAATTAAATCGCCAGACAAAAATTTCTTCCAAAAACTCTCTGGTATTTTTGAAAAGTCTTATAAATATGCATGATCACATATAAAGTGAAGTGGGTCCCACTGCATGCACCAAGATTTGTCAAAAATTCCAAATAGGGCTTGGAAATTAATTAAATACCCTGTTTGATTTGAAATTCAAATTATTTGAATTTCAAAAATCCCCAAACTTTATAAGTGGATAGCTATATGCATTACAAGTCCACATAAAAGTTTTGGGCATTTTATAAATTTCCTAGGTATTTAATTACTAGGGCAATAGAAATTATCCGAAAAGAAAAATAAAAGAAAAAGAAAAATGGAAGTACCCCTAGCCATCTGGCCCAACTAGTTCCCCCTGGCCCATTTGGCCCAGCCCAGCCCGCACACTTCTGTCGTCTTCCCAAGGCAGGCGCGCACACAGGTGCGTGGCGACCTGGCTGGTTCCCCGACGATAAAAACGTGTCCAGGAGCCTCCCCTGGACACCCCTATCCCTTCCCCCTCCGCTGGTTCACCTCGTCGCCCTCTTCCACTCGTTCTCGCCACCGTCCGAGCGCCTCCGTAGAGCGCGCTGCCGTGCTGGCGTAGCCATCGTCGCCGGAGAGCCAAGAAATCTTGTCCAGCGTGTTCGCAGCAGACGTCTTCGCCAAGGTGGAAAACATCAAGACATCGGGTGCCCAGCAAGCAATGCCATTGCCACCGATTTGCTCCGGCCACCGTGGGTCTTGTCTGCCGAATTCTCCACCGCCACGACTCCTTTCACTCCGGCGACTGCGCCATCTTTATCGGGGTGAGATCCTCTCCGAAATCCCCCATTCCGCGCTCTAATTTGTGCCTCATCGCTGGATCCCCATCGAGCTCCTCTCCGACCGCCGCTCTGTTTGCTCACCGCCGTCGCCTAAGGCCGCCCCGGATATGAAAAATGATCAGCAGAAATTGCTCTATCCAAATAATCAACTTTCAACCATGTTCGAGTAGAATTTAAAATGGGACCAGTAGCTTTTTCTATTTGGTTTAAATGGAATTAATTCAAATTTAATTCAAATGCTTTTCCAATTTGAACCATTGCAATGCAAACATGATCACTTGTACATCAGAGGCATATCACACACATGATCACATGGTTTACAATGATCAAACAATAGCAAATGAATTTTGGCTAATTTGAAAATCATATATGGAGTTTGAATTTGCATTTCAAATGAAATACACTTCATTTAAATCAAATGTGCCACAAAAAAGTACCACTCACATCATGGGACAACTACATCATGTGCTTGTGCATTTCCATTCGATGTTGCCCCCTTTGTTGATGATTGTGTCGGTAACAGTGCCTCCGAGATGGTGATCACCCCCGAAGAAGAAGAAGACCACCGTTAAACCAGTGTATCGTCACCAAGGAAAGCAAACCCCATTGATCTTGTCTATAAAATCCCAATTCCCTCTCAGTCTCGCTTATCCATGTTTAGGAGATCACCTTGTATCGATTCTACCGCATAGTTGAACCCATATCCGATGCATGACCTATCATCTTGTCACAGTAGTAAGCAAACCACAATCCTAGCTGACATAGGAGTTGATTGTTATCATGTGGCCCCTGCAACTGTTACTGCTTATTGCATGCTTAAAGTATACAATGAGGATGCTTTTGATGTGAGTCGGGATGATAGTGAACATGGTGTTGATGAAAGTGAAACTGTGTTGGTGAATCTACCCTAATACAAGGTGAACGATGAGAGGCTGTGTAGGAGTACACAGTGGGCTGTCTCGTTGAACACCGCCTTAAGCCCGAGTTCTTGTATGGTAATCCGAGACAAAGAGTACAACCACACATTGGGCTCACTGACCCCTCTCGACCTAGTAACTCACCCCGATCCAAGTCTAGGAGTCACACCTAGTTCGGGTTTTCCATTCGACATATGCATAGAAAGATAAAGGAAATGAATGTGGCATTCATGGTAGGGCTTGTCGAACATGGCTTGACAAGCGGAGAACCATCCGTCGAGGTGGGATTGTCAGTCGTGTCTACATGGTTTGAGTCCTGGCTGGAAGCTCCGCCGGAACTCCAGTTGAGTTTGGAACTCAGAAGTTGACTCCTTGGACTAGAACGGAGCTGTGGGCGAAGTGTTGTGGTGAACATCCTCGCCGACACCCCTTGAATGGTGCCTAGACCTTGAGGTAACCGATGCTCATGTGTGTGTAGCGGTACACCCCTGCATGGTTAACAAAACTGTATGAATAGCCGCGTCCGCGGTCATGGACTACTTGGAAAGCTGTGCTTGATTATTAGACAACTTGAATGGATACTTCTAAAACTCGCAAGATAAGCGTGAGTGCTATGGTGTGCTTCCTCGTCGGTAAGTCGAGGAAGTATCTATAGTGGTGTATTGGTTGGAGACTTGGTAGTGGACTCGTGTACGCTTCTTACCTCAAGTCTGGTACTCGTAGTACAGGACTAGCCAAGTCAAAGATGGCACTTCTGTATGTTGAAACCTCACCTCCCTTTACCTTGATACTTGAGCATGAGTAGTATAGTTCTGATGTAAGTCTTGCTGAGTACGACTTTGTACTCACGTTTGCTTATTCTATGTTTTAGATGAGAACCCGGACCCCCGATGGAGTCACCAACCTGAAGCTCGGCGCTGACCTTGGTAGCATAGTTCCAGACAGCAGTCTGGTCCCTCGTGGAAGGGCATGTTTGTTGAACAAGGCTTCTCTAAGCCATTTGTTAAACTTGTCTGTACTCAGACCTAATTTTCTTCCATTGTATGATGTAATGTTGATCACAAACATGTGATCTTTGTATGCTCTATGTGTAAGTCAATAAAGAAGTACATTGTAGAGTTATGTGATGATACCTGCTGTTCATAATAGACATGTGTGCTACGTGTATGATTATAACATGCATGTCTTAGTATGGGTTTTCGAGACCTTAGTTGTGATCTGGCTGGCGGTCTTTTATACACCAAGTGGCCCTTAGATGTGCGCAGCATGGGGCATCGCGATGCGATTGCTCGTGACTCTGTCATGTGCACACTTTTGTTGTATGATCGAGCCCGCCCTAGACCCCGACTAAGTGATCGGGCTGGAGTTTGTTTATGTAAGTGTTATGATTCAATCGATAACATGGTTGAGGAGACTTGTCTATGAGTATGGGATTTCACCACCCATAATCATTTAGACTCGTGAGCGGGCGATGAGGACCCATCTCAATTGATCATCCGTCCTGGATGGGATGCCCCTCACGTACGATGCTTTCAGAGAGTGTTCTGTGCTTATCCTTGTCTGCTTAGACAAGTGGTACGGCTCTCGGCTCTCCATGTGATTGCATCGTGACTGGAAGTACATACGCACATTCCGGGTCCCGACGGACTTGGTATCAGAGCAGGACTGTCTGTAGGACTATCAAACCCTTGGTCGAAGTCGAGTCTAGCATCCTATAGTTATATAGTTACTTGGGTATAAAGGGAACAACGTAAGGCTTCTTTTTCTCCTTACCCTCATCGATCTGAGTTCTGAGTCACCTCATCTTTTCTGCGGGAACATAGGACTAGGATCATCTATGTCTTACTAGAACATCTCGTTGAGTGTTTCCTATTTGCCGTAGGATATTTGTGGTCGTCCAGAGTCTTTGTATTGTTGAGTTCCTTGGGGAAGTTTTGTCCAATCTCCTCAAGTTTGTTTCATTTTCCATCCCGGCGTAGTCGTTATGCTGCCCGATTTATTCCGTGTTTCTTGGAATCTTTGCCTTTGCATTACAATCTTTTCCTCCTAGTCATGTCCTCTTATCTTTGTTTCCATCGTAAAACCTGTTCTGATTGTTGATCTTTATCACACAGGATGTCAGGTGGAACTCGTAGTGTTGTTCTTCGCAATCAAGAACGTGATCGGAATCTAAGTAATGATGAACCTCCTCCATCGCCTTCTGCGACGGAAATCATGATGGAAGCTGAACGGAATCGACGTGATCAAACACGCCTTCTAGAGCTCATCGAGCAGAATACCGCTCGTCAGCGCAATGTGGTTGTCAGCATTCAGGATTTCATCCTCCTCAAGCCACCGGTTTTTCGATGTTCTTCTAAGCCCATTGAAGTTGATGATTGGCTCCGTTCCATCGAGCGTAAGCTTGAGACGGCGCACGTTGCTCCCAATGATCGTGTGATGTTTGCGGTATACTTCTTGGAAGGTGCTGCTGGTGAATGGTGGGAGAACTATGTTGCAATGCAACCTGATGATCACGTAGTGACTTGGCAGCAATTCCGTGATGCCTTCCGAGGGTACCACATTCTGAATGAGATGATGGAAAGAAAGAAGGAAGAGTTTTTCAATCTAACTCAGGGAGATAGGTCCATCCACGAGAATATGACCGAATTCAACCATCTTGCTCGTTATGCCCAAGAGGAGATATCCACTGATGCAAGGAAGCAAGCATGGTTCCGCAATGGACTTAGCCCTGTTATTCGTCATGATCTCAATCTTCATGAGTTTGTCAACTTTGAGGATTTAGTCAATAGATCCTTCAGAGCTGAGTATGGAAATGAGGTCTTCGAAGAGTCTCGCAAGCATGCTCGTGAGTTTTCTCTATCTTCTAGTTTGGCCCCTCAGAAACGCCGGATATGGATTCCAACTAGTGCCATTCCTTTACACCTTTTTTCAAGGCCATCCTACATGGTGCCTCAACCTCCTCCACCAATCACGAATCCCAACCACTATGGTAGTGAGCCTGCCATCCTTGCTCGACCCACTGACACCAGAGTTTGATACAAGTGTGGTCAGCCTGGCCACATCGCACGGAAATGTTCATTGTCGGTGAAAGTTGATCCTTGTCCAAGACATGATGCCACCCCACCCAAGTCTTCCAAAGCTAAGTCTTCACAGAAATCAACCTCCAACTCCTTGCAAGCAAAGTACTTAGCCACTGTTGATGGTTGTGTGAACCAAATCTCAGTTGAGGAAGCTATTGATACTTCTGACGTCATCCTTGGTACGCTCCCAGTCAATCATGTTCCCGCCTCCGTTCTTTTCGATCCAAGAGCTTCTCATTCATTCATGTCGGAGAGTTATGCACTTCGTCATGAGTTATCCTTTGAAGAAATGTTTTCTTTAATGATCATCCAAACTCCTGGTTCAAAGTGGCAAACTAATAGAGTAAGTCATGGTAATCAAATTGAAATTGAGGATTTAGTATTCCTTGCTTCTCTTATAGCCCTCAAGTCATCAGACATTGATGTCATCCTAGGAATGGATTGGTTATCACGACATAATGCTTTCCTTGATTGTAGAGCCAAGTCAATTAAACTTACACATCCTTCAGGCCAGACCATTGACTACACCTCACCCAATTCTAGAATCCAGATGCATACTTTGAATATGCTTCCCCTTCTCGACCTTCAAGATATTCCGGTGGTTCGAGACTTCCCGGATGTCTTTCCTGAAGAACTGCCAGGAATGCCTCCTTACAGATGTGTAGAATTCATTGTAGATCTTGCCCCAGGAACCGCCCCAATTTCCAGACGCCCATACAAAATGGCCCCACGTGAGTTAGCTTAGCTTAAAATCCAACTTGAAGCTTTGTTGGCAAAAGGCTTCATCCGCCCTAGCTCATCACCATGGGTTTGCCCCGTTCTGTTCGTAACGAAGAAAGATGGAACAGAAAGGATGTGCGTAGACTATCGCCCGCTAAATCTAGCGACGATAAAGAACAAGTACCCACTGCCCAGGATCAATGATCTTTATGATCAACTTGCAGGATCCTCTGTCTTTTCCAAGATGGATTTGAGATTAGGCTATCATCAAATCAAAATCAGAAACGAGGACATTCCAAAAACGGCTTTCACTACTCGTTATGGTCTTTACGAGTTTACCGTCATGTCCTTTGGTCTAACCAATGCCCCTGTTACTTTTTCGCGCATGATGCACTCGATCTTCATGGAGTATTTGGACAAGTTCGTCGTGGTTTACCTCGATGACATGCTTATATACTCGAAGAACAAAGAAGAACATGCCGAGCATCTTAGGCTAGTATTGATGAAACTTCGAGAGCACCGCCTTTATGCCAAGTTCTCCAAGTGTGAATTTTGGCTACCAGAAGTGACCTACTTAGGCCACGAGATTTCTGCAAACGGCATTGCTATCAATCCCGAGAGAGTTCAGGCCGTCCTTGACTGGACTCCACCTGAATCAGTTAAGCAAGTTAGGACTTTTCTTGGCTTAGCAAGCTATTGTCCCCGCTTCGTCGAGAACTTTTCTAAAGTTGCAAAGCCTCTAACTGAACTCCTCAAGAAAGATAAGAAATTCGAATGGACTCCCAAGTGCGAGGAAAGCTTTCAAGAGCTAAAGACAAGATTGAATTCTGCACCCGTACTTGCGCCTCCAGACACCAAAAAGGATTTCGAGATCTTTTGTGATGCTTCACGGCAAGGGTTAGGATGCATACTTATGCAAGATAGACATGTGGTAGCTTATGCTTCACGCCAGTTGCGTCCACATGAAGAGAACTATCCTACCCATGATCTTGAACTCGCTGCCGTAGTTCATGCCCTGACAACTTGGCGACATTACCTCCTTGGTAATCGTTGTGAGATCTATTCCGACCACCAAAGCCTCAAATATATATTCACCCAGCCAGATCTTAATCTCAGGCAAAGACGCTGGATTGAGTTGATAAAAGATTATGACTTAGTAATTTCTTACACCCCAGGCAAAGCCAATGTCATGGTTGATGCACTAAGTCGTAAGTCGTATTGTAACAACCTCATGTTACAACAGTATCAACCACTTCTTCATGAGGACTTTCGAAAGCTCAATCTCGAGATTGTTCCACGTGGATCTCTTTTCAACTTGGTGGCAAAACCAACCCTTGAGGATAAAATCATAGTTGCCCTAAGGCGTGCACGAAGTGTTTGCCGGATGAAGGAAAACATTGCTAGCGGAGTTGCTAAATGTTTCTCCACAGATAGCAAAGGAACGGTATTCTTTGAAAATCGTTTGGTAGTACCTAAGAATAGGGATCTAAGGCAACTCATCCTCAAAGAAGCCCATGACACTCCCCTCTCTATTCATCCCGATAGCACAAAAATGTACCGAGATCTACGCCGGAGATTTTGGTGGACCAGGATGAAGAGAGACATTGCTCGATTTGTTGTTGAATGTGATGTTTGTCGTCGCATTAAGGCAGAACACCAAAGAGATGCTGGTACAATTCAACCTTTGCATATTCCCGAGTGGAAATGGGACAAAGTCGGTATGGACTTCATCACCAGCTTTCCAAAAACCCAGAAAGGAAATGATGCCATCTTCGTTGTCATAGATAGGCTTTCCAAAGTTGCTCACTTCCTTCCCGTTCGCGAGTCTATAACTGCTAGTCAGTTGGCGGACTTGTACGTCTCTAGAATTGTGTCTCTTCACGATGTTCCTTTGGAAATCAATTCTGATCGTGGTAGCCTTTTCACCTCTAGATTTTGGGGAAGCTTTCAGAATGCTATGGGAACTCATCTATCCTTTAGTACAGCTTTCCATCCTCAGTCTAGTGGTCAAGTTGAAAGGGTTAACCAAATTGTCGAAGACATGCTCAGAGCTTGTGTTATCCATTTCGGAAAGAATTGGGGGAAATCTCTTCCATTTGCCGAATTTGCTTATAACAACAGTTTCCAATCTAATATTAACATGGCTCCTTTTGAAATCCTATATGGACGACGATGTCGAACAACCCTAAACTGGTCAGAAACCGGTGAAAGACAAATCTTGGGACCAGATATGATCAAGGAAGCAGAAGAGCAAGTTCGCATTGTTCGTGATAGATTGAAAGCCGCCCAGTTTCGTCAGAAAAGCTACTATGATCGTCATCATAGGCAAGAAAGCTACAATCTGGATGAGAAGGCTTACCTTCGGGTTACTCCTTTGAAGGGAACCCAACGCATCGGTATCAAAGGCAAGTTGGCCCCACGTTACATTGGACCTTTCCTCATTTTTGCTAACCGTGGAG
The DNA here is from genome assembly GCA_950022295.1 of Bromus sterilis. Taxonomy (NCBI): domain Eukaryota; kingdom Viridiplantae; phylum Streptophyta; class Magnoliopsida; order Poales; family Poaceae; genus Bromus; species Bromus sterilis. The sequence continues at coordinate 241,318,322 of OX465595.1, read as the reverse complement.
AAGTTGCCTACCAACTTGAACTACCCCCGCACCTTTCCCGAGTACATGATGTATTCCATGTGTCGCAACTCAGGCGTTGCTTCAAGGACCCCATCCGCGAAGTCGACCATGAAACGCTTGATCTCCAAGATGACCTTTCTTATCGAGAGTACCCTGTACGTATTATTGATTCCGCAGAGCGTGTCACTCGTCGTCAGAAGATCAAGTTTCTGAAAGTGCAATGGTCACATCACTCAAATAAAGAAGCAACATGGGAAAGAGAAGACCGTCTCCGTGCCGAGTACCCCACCTTCCTCCCGTCGACTTCTGAATCTTGGGACGAGATTCGTTTGAGTGGGGGCGAGTTGTCAGAACCCCAACTTGGGTAAGTGCTAGGGTTTGAGTGCCCCTTTGCATCATGTGAAAATTTCAAAAGAAATTCGAAAATGGGGAAAAGAAAAGCCCTAAAGAATTTAATTAAATGGCCAGACAAAAATTTCTTCCAAAAACTCATCTGGTACTTTTGAAAAGTCTTATAAATATGCATGATCACATATAAAGTGAAGTGGGTCCCACTGCATGCACCAAGATTTGTCAAAAAATCCAAATAGGGCATGGAAATTAATTAAATACCCTATTTGATTTGAATTTCAAAAATCCCCAAACTTTATAAGTGGCTAGCTATATGCATTACAACTCCACATAAAAGTTTTGGGCATTTTATAAATTGCCTAGGTATTTAATTACTAGGGCAAAACAAATTAACATAAAAGAAAAAGAAAAAGGGAAGTACCCCTGGCCATCTGGCCCAAATAGTTCCCCCTGGCCCATTTGGACCAGCCCAGCCCGCACCCTTCTGTCGTCTTCCCATGGCATGCGCGCACACAGGTGCGTGGCGACCATGCCGGGGTCGCCGACGACGCCGTGGCGACCTGCCTGCTTCCCCGACGAAAAAAACGTGTCCAGGAGCCTCCCCTGCACACCCCTATCCCTTTCCCCCTCCTCTGGTTCACCTCCTCGCCCTCTTCCGCTTGTTCTCGCCACCGTCCGAGCACCGCCACAGAGCGCGCTGTCGTGACGGCGTAGCCATCGTCGCCGGAGAGCCAAGCAATCTTGACCAGCGTATTCGCAGCAGACGTCTTCGCCAAGGTGGAAAACATCAAGAACTCGGGTGCCCAGCAAGCAACGCCATCGCCACCTGTTTGCTCCGGCCATCGTGGATCCTCTCCGCCGAATTCGCCACCGCCGCGGCTCCTTTCACTCCGGCGACTGCGCCATGTTGATCGGGGTGAGCGCCTCTCCGAAATCCCCCATTCCGCGCACTAATTTGTGCCTCGTCGCCGGATCCCCATCGAGCTCCTCTCCGACCGCCGCTACGTTTGCTCACCGCCGTCGCCTGAGGCCGCCCCAGCGACGCTGGTGTGCCCCTGATGATGCGGGCGAGCTCCAGGGCCCCAGTCGTGCCCTCCGCTTGGCGCGAGGAGGCCGGAGCCGTCGTGTCCAGAGAGCGCCGCCGCTCTGTTGGTCACCGGAGACCTTCCTCCGGCAGGCCCACGTGGCTGGGATCATTAGGGGGCCAACCCCTGATTAGTTGGCTCTAAGCCACTAACAGGTGGGGCCTTACCCCACTGGCCAGAAGGGATTAACCCCCACTGAGGCTGACAGGAGGGCCCCACTGGCCAGAAGCCCCCCCCCCCCACGTCATGCTGAGGTCAACATGATGCAATAAAGGGGTTTTCTATTTAAAAGAATTAAAAAGAATTCAGAAAAATCCAGAAAAAGAGTTAAACTTTGGAAATTCATAGAAAATTCATATGAACTCCAAATTTAACATATAATATATGAAAAATGATATGCAGAAAATTCTCTATCCAAATAATCAACTTTCAACCATGTTTTAGTTGAATTTAAAATGGGACCAGTAGCTTTTGCTATTTGCTTTAAATGGAATTATTTCAAATTTAATTCAAATGCTTTTCCAATTTGAACCATTGCAATGCAAACATGATCACTTGTACATCAGAGGCATATCACACACATGATCACATGGTTTACAATGATCAAACAATAGCAAATGAATTTTGGCTAATTTGAAAATCATATATGGAGTTTGAATTTGCATTTCAAATGCAATACACTTCATTTAAATCAAATGTGCCACAAAACAGTACCATTCACATCATGGTACAACTACATCATGTGCTTGTGCATTTCCATTCGATGTCGCCCCCTTTGTTGATGATTGTGCCGGTAACAGTGCCTCCGAGACGGTGATCACCCCCGAAGAAGAAGAAGACCACCGTTAAACCAGTGTATCGTCAGCAAGGCAAGCAAACCCCGTTGATCATGTCTATAAAATCCCAATTCCCTCTCAGTCTCGCTTATGCATGTTTAGGAGATCACCTTGTATCGATTCTACCGCATAGTTGAACCCATATCCGATGCATGACCTATCATCTTGTCACAGTAGTAAGAAAACCACAATCCTAGCTGACATAGAGTTGATTGTTCTCATGTGGCCCCTGCAACATTTACTGCTTATTGCATGCTTAGAGTTTACAATGAGGATGCTTTTGATGTGAGTCGGGATGATAGTGAACATGGTGTTGATGGAAGTGAAATTGTGTTGGTGAATCTACCCTAATACAAGGTGAACGATGAGAGGCTGTGTAGGAGTACACGGTGGGTTGTCTCTTTGAACACCGCATTAAGCCCGAGTTCTTGTATGGTAATCCGAGACAAAGAGTACAACCACACATTGGGCTAACTAACCCCTCTCGACCTAGTAACTCACCCCGATCCAAGTCCAGGAGTCACACCTAGTTCATCTTTTCCATTCGACATATGCATAGAAAGATAAAGGAAATGAAATGTGGCATTCATGGTAGGGCTTGTACAACATGGCTTGTCAAGCGGAGAACCATCCGTCGAGGTGGGCTTTTCAGTCGTGTCTACATGGTTTGACTCCTGGCTGGAAGCTCGGCCGGAACTCCAATTGGGTTTGGAACTCAGATAGTTGACTCCTTGGACTAGAACGGAGCTGTGGGCGAAGTGTTGTGGTGAACATCCTCGCCGACACCCCTTGAATGGTGCCGAGACCTGGCGGTAACCGATGGTCATGTGTGTGTAGCGGTACACCCCTGCAGGGTTAACAAAACTATTTGAATAGCCGCGTCCGCGGTCGTGGACTACTTGGAAAGTTGTGCTTGATTATTAGACAACTTGAATGGATACTTCTAAAACTCGCAAGATAAGGGTGAGTGCTACGGTGTGCTTCCTCGTGGGAAAGTCGAGGAAGTATGCATAGTGGTGTATTGGTTGGAGACTTGGTAGTGGACTCGTGTACGCTTCTCACCTCAAGTCTGGTACTCGTAGTACAGGACTAGCCCAGTCAAAGCTGACACTTCTGCATGTTGAAACCCCACCTCCCTTTACCTTGATACTTGAGCATGAGTAGTATAGTTCTGATGTAAGTCTTGCTGAGTACGACTTTGTACTCACGTTTGCTTATTCTATGTTTTTGATGAGAACCCGGACCCCCGATGGAGTCACCGACCTGAAGCTCGGCCCTGACCTTGGTACCATAGTTCCAGACAGCAGTCTGGTCCCTCGTGGAAGGGCATGTTTGTTGAAAAAGACTTCTCTAAGCCATTTGTTAAACTTGTCTGTACTCAGACCTAATTTTCTTCCGTTGTATGATGTAATGTTGATCACAAACATGTGATCTTTGTATGCTCTATGTGTAAGTCAATAAAGAAGTACATTGTAGAGTTATGTGATGATACCTGCTGTTCATACTAGACATGTGTGCTGCGTGTATGATTATAACATGCATGTCTTAGTATGGGTTTTCGAGACCTTAGTTGTGATCTGGCTGGCGGTCTTTTATACACCAAGTGGCCCTTAGATGTGCGCAGCTTGGGGCATCGCGATGCGATTGCTCGTGACTCTATCACGTGCACACTTTGTTGTATGATCGAGCCCGCCCTAGACCCCGACTAAGTGATCGGGCTGGAGTTTGTTTATGTAAGGGTTTTGATTCAATCGATAACATGGTTGAGGTGACTTTTCTATGAGTATGGGATTTCACCACCCATAATCATTTAGACTCGTGAGCGGGCGATGAGGACCCATCTCAGTTGATCATCCGGCCTGGATGGGATGCCCCTCACGTACGATGCTTTCTGAGAGTGTTCTGTTCTTGGCCTTGTCTGCTTAGACAAGTGGGTACGGCTCTCGGCTCTCCATGTGATTGCATCGTGACTGGAATTAGATACACACATTTCGTGTCCCGACACTCTATGAAAAGTTCGTTGGCGCTTTTTCCGGTGGTGTTTAACCTCCGAAAACGGTTAGTGACTTGCACCGAGCAGTGCAAATAGACAGTGAACCTCTTCAGAAGTTCGTCCAAAGGTTCACTCAGATGCAGAATTGCATCCCCGATACACATGAAGCCGCAATAATTGACACCTTGTTCGAGCTCGCCGACAACGTCGCCCGAGTTGAAGAGGAGGTCCAACCAGTTAATTGAGATGCCGGGAGGCACCCTACAAATCGACCTTCTTCCGGAAAGAACCAGATTCCAGGGAGCCCCGGGGCCGCAAGCGAGCGCACTAAGCTGATAGAGGCGAAGGTGTCCCGATGTTTCGATGAGATGGTGGAGATCGATTATGGTGGAGGCGACTTTCACGATCCGACTACTAACGTGCGAAGACGTTGCGCCTTAGCGATCGCTAAACCAACTCCGAGAGGTTATTGATCCCGCGGATGCACGATCAACCTGACCACGAAGGTCTAATTCCTGCAAGCAATCGAAGAACAAGCAAGAACTAAGAATTGCAATCTGGATATTGCGAATATAAGATGAATGATTACGAAAGTTGGGGTTCCAATGAGGTCTTGGCCTGGTCGGATGACACAAACGAAGAGCTCGAAGTTGCGGCTATGGCTAACTTTAATCTAATTAAAACCCAAGTCTAAACGACGCCCTAAGGGCTGTATATATGGGGGAACAGAGGGGATTTTCGTGACCCCTTGGAGGTGGGGTCCGAAAACAACCCTAACTCGGTTTCCCCACACATACGGACTCTAAAAACAGCCTATAAGGTGGTATTTCGAAATTACATGGGCCCAGCCCAATATTAAGGTGACGCAGCACCTATAATTGCCCTTGGACGAAAATAATGAAGTGGCATCTCGCGTATTTCGTCCAAGACTTCATGCGCGCCTTATGGTGGCTTCAAAGTGCGATAATCACCACTGGAAGCTCCGCTGTCCTTTCCCGCGCGCGCACCTTCTTCTCCATGCTTGATCCCGCTCCAATGACCATCCTTCTTGTCCATGCTAGGTCCTTCATTCATAAGCAAAACAAAAGTATCTAATTTAGGCAGCATCATATGTTCATGAACAATAGAAGGATTCGCAAGAAACGAAAGTACCTGATAATTTAGTTGACGTGCACGAGCTCTAGTAACTGGTCCAATATGTGTAGTTGGTGAGGATATGGGTGTAACATTAGTAGGGATGTCCTCATCATAAGCCGTGTTCACTACGAAAGGAAACGGGGCCGCACGACAGCCACCCTCCACCGATATTGTGGTTTCCGCCGCGGAAACCACTCCGTCTCCCTATTGCAAGATACACAAGACAGACAAGCAAGACTTGTCTGATTGTCGTTTTATTGTCAAGCTCCAGAAAGACATGGCGGCTTTCTACACCAAGAAGGACGCCGAAAGGAAGGCCCAGCGAGGTGGGACCTCTCAATGCGGGGGCCGAGGCGGATACCAGAACAAGGGCAAGCTGAGGAGACCTCCTTCTGGTGGTAATGATTACGGAGGGGAGGAATCCGGAGAAGACGTAGGTGATGACTTCTAGGCCATTGTTGATTTTGTCGGTTACATCCACATAGGAGCATCCGTGCTCACCTCCAACTGTCAATACCACAAGGCCGTGAGACAGGTCCTCGCGGTCCAGTCTCCGCCAAAGGGGCCCCGGGTGCAGGCATACGTCGACGAAGTTCGCAAGCTCGAGAAGTACTTCCATGGCCTCAGGATGGAGCATATCCCAAGGTCCCAGAACAGCGTTGCAGACGAATTGTCTAAAATCACTGCCCGGAAATAAAAAGTGCATCTAGGTGTGTTCGTCGAGCGTTTTCTCAAACCCTCAGTTGACCCCATGCGGCCAAAGATTAAGAAGTGGAAGATTGAGACCAAGGGACAGTTTCCCGGAGAACCGCCCTCGCTCATCCCCGTCAAGAACCAAGTTCTTGTTGTCAGCCCTGCACCCCTGGGTTGGGGCGCTGACATCTCGAAATACCTGAAGAGCGGAGAGCTACCAAGCAGCTGGAAATATGCCTAGAGGATTGCTCGCCAATCATCGATGTACCTCTTACTCGATGGAGCCCTCTACCGCATGCGTCCCAATGGCGTGAAGCTGCTGTGTATCCCCACAGATCAAGGCAAGGAGCTGATCCGAGACATCCACGAAGGAATATGTGGCTCCCACATTGGTTCTCGGGCGTTGGTTGGCAAAGCTTTCCGGAAGGGGTTCTATTGGCCCACTGCCTTGAACGACGCCACGGATCTTCTCAACACCTGTGACGCCTGCCAATTCCACGCCAAGGCCGTTCATCAACCGGCACAAGCACTCCAGACCATCCCTCTGTCGTGGACCTTTGTGGTCTGGGGATTGGATATCCTGGGCCCATTCCCCCGTGCTACCGGGGACTATGAGTTCCTCTACGTCGCCATCAAAAATTTCACCAAGTGGCCGAGGTGGAACCAGTCCGCAAGGTCACGGCGCACTCCGCCATCAAATTCATCAGAAACCTGGTGTGCCGTTTTAGAGTCCCTAACCGGATCATGATGGACAACGGCACCCAATTCCAAGTCAGGCCTTCCTCGAGTACTGCGAGAAAATGGGCACCGTTGTGTGTTTCGCTTCAGTACCTCACCCGAGGAGCAACGGCCAGGTAGAGAGAGCCAATTCAGAAGTACTCCGAGGTCTCTGGACCCGTACTTTCCAGTCGCTCGCAAAGTGTGGAAAGCGGTGGGTGGATGAGCTCCCAGTTGTTCTATGGTCAATCTGTACCACACCCAACCGAGCCACAAATGAGACGCCCTTTGCTCTCGTTTATGGAGCGGAGGCGGTGCTCCCCACAGAACTCAGATACGGATCTCCCCGAGTTCGCCCCTTCGATGAGGCCGAACAACAGAAATTCTGAAAAGGATATGTCGTCGTTGCTGAGGAAGTACGTACTCGGGCAGCTACACCCGCTGTGCGGTACCAGAAAGGACTACGCCGCTATCAACGCCACCACGTCCGCTCCCGGGAACATGAGGAAGGCGACTTTGTACTCCGTCGGCTACAGTCTGGGAGGGGTCTAAACAAGTTGTCTCCAAAGTGAGAATGCCCTTATCGGATAGTCCAAGTCACCCGTCCCGGATCCGTATGCCTGGAGACCGAGGATGGAGTCCCCGTGAGAAACTCGTGGAACATCGAGCACCTCTGGAAGTACAATCTCCATAAGTTCTATCCGTGATGGTATAAAGTTGCTGGATGAACAGTTTCTCGGCAGCCCCACATTTGTAGGTTGTGATCTCCGGATCCATGTTTATGGGTGCAACCAAAAAAAACCAGGGGCTAAATCGGTGTGTGTTAGCATGCTTTAACTTTATGATGCACAAACTAACACTGTCCTCCAGCATGCTTTTCGGAAGTCACGCAACAGATACGTAAAATCCTGCCAGATTAAGTTCTTCCCAGTAGCCTACACGTCGCTGGATAGTACGCGGCGCCTGTTTCTCTCTTGTCTTCACCCACGTGGAGATACATTTTTTGCAGGAAAGAGACATTCAAACACAAAAGCAGCCAACCTCGTTTTTTCGACAATGGTTCATACCAAAGTAGGCAACCTCATTCTCTCGAGAACGGTTCATACAAAAGCATTCAACGTCGTCCTCTCGAGAACGACTCACTAACTGAAGCCTTTTGGCTTTCTGGGATCATTACAAGAAAGAAGGGAAGAAGGAAGAGAAGGAAAATGCGAGCAACGCCTTCAGTCGAGCTGGACCACCGGATTGATGTCCCCCGGAATCTTCTCGCCGCCACTCGTGCTGGAGCTACCTTCCCCTTGCATTGCTCAGAAGAAGCGTCGTCGTCTTCGTTCCCGGAAGAAGATGCAGCGCTGCTGGAGCTTTCCGGGCAACACTCCTTCCGCCCGCCATGCATGTCGAAGCACTTCAACGTCAAGAGGTCTTCGCCATCATATCAGAACAAGATGAAGTCGCCAAACTCCAATTGCGGCCACGAGCAAACATCTTCCACCCGTGCGACAGAAGAAGATCTCCCATGGACCCCCGGTGAGTATCCACCTTCACCGGACAGTGTGGGCATCCGTCCACCTGCAGAAAGAAATGCAGGGGTTCGGCGTCCCGCACCGCGTCGCGGAACACGTTGGGGAGTCGGGGCCACCTGCAAGAAGGCGACGTCAACTCGACGCCGAACTCGAAGCCGATGGGTTCGCCATGTAGTTGTGGATCCTAGCCGGCGGCATTAGCCATCGGCCTCCCATGCCGCCACGGCTCGTCTTCAAGCAGGTCCTCCGCCCTTGTGCAGCAGGGATGAGGACACCAATGGAAGCCCCAATCGCCAGCATTGCTCTTCCTCCTCTGCTCCCCCTCCCCGGTCGCGCCGACCACAGACTCCTCCTCCAGGGAGGGCGCGGGGGCTATCATCTTCCGCCTCCTCGGAAGCACGACGCTTGGGATCCATGGCTTGCGCAACTGCCGTCGAATGAAAGAAGAAGCTGATGTAGGGCGCCCAGTTCGTCTACAAGCAGAGGGGGCTAAATACCCATTACCACCAGCGGGACGCGGTAACTACCCTAAATTACTCCGCCTTGGGCGCTGGATCGTGACGACCTTTGGCCTTCGCAGGCGCAATCAATTGCATAGCCCTCCAGCTCCTCGATACAAGTGTCTTTCACCGCCGCCAGGAGGGACCAGCGCCCGGCGCCTTGATACTACCAAAACTGCATCCCAGATGTTTAATGTTCCCGGATCATACGACATGGCGTGGCCCTCGTACCACATATCTACGCCACAGCCAGGCCCGGGAGCTACTATCGGGGAACGTGAATTTTCTCCTCTCGAAACCTTCTAGATATCCTCAAGGGACACTATCTCCCAGTACAAGCAAAGCGCTTCCGGAAAGGAGTTCTGTGCAGCATCAACCCAAAAGAAACTCCACCACCCTCTCCTTGAGCGGCGCTGAGAGGATAGGGAGGCCCCACCACATGCATAACGCAAAATAAACATTCAACGCGCCACCCCCTGGTCTGAAGGACAGGGCTACATCGGCGCCTTCGCTTTGGTTCCATTCCTCGTACGTGTCGAGGCCCCGCGCACCCGCTCAGGAGGAGTGGCACTACCTCGCCACGCACCCTTTCTGGAAGTGGCGTCCCGATGACACCCATTGACTCTAACTCTAGAATAACGGCACCGCCTACAGGCATTTGTGGTGACCCCCTTGAACTATAAAAGGGAGGCCCTCGCTGCCGAAAAGGATCAACCCACCATCGACAACACCCCTGTACCCATCCAAGCTCGTATCCTTCTCGGTAGAGCTCCACCTCCTTGTTTCCTCTACAGTATCAATCCAGACAAGCAGGAGTAGGGCTTTTAGTCTCCAGACGGACCGAACCTAGGTAAATCCCAGTGTGTCCCGGTATCAGCGATCCTCCTTGTGTTTCAAGTGCACGTCCCATAATCATACCATCCCTCAGGGATCCGACCCACTACAGTCGCGTAAGTGAAAAACGCCTCGGGGGAGAGGGTGAGTCCTCTCTCGAGCCCCAGAATGCCAATGTATAGTCATCGCGTAATTGAAAAATGCCTCGCGGTAGAGGGTGAGTCCGCGCTCGATCCCTCGAGTGCAAATGTATAATCATCGCGTAAGTGAAAAACGCCTCCAGGAGAGGGTGGGTCTGCGCTCGATCCCTCGAGTGCTAGGTCCTATAATTGGGGAAACAATTTTTTTATTTCTTTAGTATTTCACATGAGTTTCCTGTGGGCAGTACTGCCGGTATTGAGGTACTGGGACGAAAGCGACTTTGGGTGATCTATGGGTAGAAGAGGCATAGGTTTTCCACATTCCACGGGTTTCCCACGTCTTCTCCGGTCTTTGGATTCTTCAATCTATAGGCTCCTCCCCCTATTACTTTTGAGAATATGTAGGGTCCTTCACATTGTGGGGAGAGCTTGTGCCGTTTCTCTTGTTTTAGCCGCAGAACAAGGTCTCCTTCACTAAAAACTCTTGTGCGGAGTCGGCTGTTTTGGTAGATGCGTAATTTGTCCTGATACCCTTCTGAACGTGCTAGGGCTATGTATCTTGCTTCATCTGCCACATCGTTGTCGTCTGCGAGTGTGTCTTCTGCTTATTCCTCATCGTACCCCATGTAAGGCCCGATATGCGGTACTGTTCCAGATCTAGATGTTTCCATCCAGATCCGGGGACGAAGCACATATCGGTCCCACCGCGACATATGATGGAGTCATATGCCCCGGATTTCCAACATGATATCACAACATTACAGATACAAGGATACAACATCTCATACAATAGGCATACAACTGGTACATGTCTGGGTACAGACTACAAGAAAATGCGTAGTGGCAAAGAGAAAAACATTGATCCCCATAACCACACGGGTCCATGCTCTCCGCCGGGATCCTCCTAACTAGTCGTCGTCGAGTCTCCACGTGAAACGTCGATAACCATACCTGTTGTCGATCAAGAACCCTGAAAAGAGTTTGGGGGTAGTATCATGAGTACAGAAGTACTCAGCATCCAACTGTAGTGGTCAACTGACCCAGCAAGGACTTCATCACTCGTCATTCTAGGACAACTAGTAATTTACGGTAAGGATGGGGTAAGTGGTGAGGTTGCTGCCGCAGTAGCATTTATTAAGTGGCTAACGATCTCGAGAGTAAGATAAGAAGCCAAGCATTCGATGAGGAATCGCCTCCAACAAGTCTTTCTATCAACTCCTTACGGAAATATAACACCTATCCTATCCTTGTCCTCCTCTTCGCATCCCAACGAAGAAGAAGCAGTCAAGGCAGACACACGTTGATCAAGTTACATTAAGATTATCTCAGTTGTTGTTGTCTATGAACAAGGAGTATCGGTTTGAAAGAGGCTGTAAACATGTGGTAGGATCAAACATCGAACCTAACTTATACTAGCATGCAAAACGCTGGTTGAAATAGAATGGATCATAAGTAATGTATAGTCCTTACCTGTTGATAAGTCGGGTCCCGAAGGTGTAGTTGATCGCAAGCTCGCAACGTCTCCGAAGGTACCCGCGGAAGCACACAAGACGGTAAACACTGGAAAGCAATCAACGAGCAAGAATCTATTACTACGAAGCAAACACGAGCAAGCATCAAGAACAAGGCAACACGAGACATCGCACCTACCGTCGAGAGCGGTTACTAATAGGTTAAGTGGAGTACTCGTCGCACACAACGATACCGCACATTTACAACGGTTCAAGTTGTTTAGCTACTCAAGGTGAGCAAGATTGTTAACATGGCATATCTCTCAAGCATGGCATGCCACACAAGCATAGAAAAAGGTGAAGCATAAATAAACTATCTAATTTAGTCACTTTAAGTGAGGGGTAAAACCTATACATGGCAACTATTACGGACACCACGATAATTACAATTTTTGGTACTGTTTTGCCCTAAACAATATTTATTATTTTTATTAGCAATCAAGAACAGCATAATCACAATCTGCATGCAATTCTAGTCAAGTTACATATAAAGAACATTTTTATCGGAGCAACGGTTAAAAAGTTATTGCAATTACAGTTTACAGTGGCAAGCAGTTGTAATTAGCAGGTAAACAGCATGTAAACAAAGTCAAGCATATCAAAGGAGAAAAAAAGTTTAATCTACACAAAATTCTAAGCAAGTTTCATGTTTAAAGCGTCGCGATCCGAGCTACCGTTGAAAAGATACGGGCACCGCAAAAATACTATACAATCTGCCAATTATAATAAAAAAACCTAGCAGAAAAAAACTAAACGGGCCGAAAGCTACTGACCAGGCCCAACAACACAAAAAAACAAAAGGGGAGGCTGGGCCGCTCACCTTGCTGGGCTGAGCCCAGGTCGGCGGGCGCTGGCGAGCTAGACTGCCGGGCCGGTCGGCCTGCCACGGCGGCGGCCACGCGGGGAGCCGAGCCGGGCGGCTCCCGTGCCCGTGCATGCCTGCGGCGGCGGCTGGAGCTCGCCGGCGGGGCGGCTGGAGCTCGCCGGTGGGGCGGCTGCTGGCCTCGGCGAGGGAAGGCGCTAGGGCAGGCGGTGGGGGAGGCAGGGATCCGGCGAAGGGCGGCGGAGGAGGCGGTCGCGGCGAGGTCTTGGGGCCGGCAGCAAGCTCCTGGCCGAGCTCGGCCATGGCCGTGGCGAGGCGCCACCTGCGAGAAAGAGAGCGGGCTGAGGGAAGAAGGAGAGGGAGAGGCGCGAGCGGAAGGAGAAGGGACAAGGGGCACGACACGGATCGTCGTGGTCTCGCCGGAGGGTGGCGGCGGCGGCCTCCACGGGCAGGCGGCGGCGCTCCGGCTGGAGGTACGAGAGAGAGAGGTTGGTAGGTGGGGAGCTCCATGGGCCGTCGGATCGCGAGATATGACGGTCCAGGATGGATCTGGCTAGGGTTTGCTACAAAAATGGGAAAAATGTGAAAATTGGGGCTATTGTGAGGTGGGTGGCTGCAATTTTATCTTAGGGGAAACCCTAAGTGGGGGTGGGCGTGTGGTGGTCTTTATGTAGCCCAGGTGGCTGGCAGTTTGCAAAAACATCCCCGGTTTTTCTCCCGCGCACGCGGTGTTTACGTTTCTGACCGTCGGGGGTCCGCAGGACCTCCGATTCGGGTAAAACTTCGAACTGCGCGATCAGCGCGTCGAGCCAGAGGCGATCACCTTGCGCTTGAACCGTTCCGACAACACTTTCCAGTGCGCTATAAAAATAACCCGTTTAATTATTAAACGGGGTTTTTCGTTCCGTTGGTTGCGGCTGGTCTTCTGCGGTTTTTGCGACGGTGATCGGGTGAATCCCGGTGTCGCAAAGGTCGAGTGTCAGGGTGGCAAGGGTCGGTCTTCGTCCGATACGAGATAAGTGGGGGAAAAATAATCGCCGATCGATAAATCGGGGATGCAAACACTGCAAACAAATCAGACAATCAAACAATTCACACCGAAAACAAAATTTTAATTTTTTTGAAAACTGGGCTGTTACAATACAACACCACCAACAAGGGATCTCGTCCCGAGATCCTGGACGATCCGGGGGAGAGGGGGGAGAGAAAAGAGAGTCGACGATCTTCAACACCACCAACAAGGGACTCTGCTCCATGTCGACGTCGAACTCGTGTCGAGATAAATTTACGCAGAGAGACGAGATCGTCGGAAAAACGAAACCGTCAGTGACAAGAGGAAGAACGACAGCTAAAACCTGGTCAAAGGGATAGTGCTTTTCGACGCAAGTCGTGAAAACACCGGGAAAAGCATGGATGGCAATGAATGACCCTGATTATACCCAAAATAGGAGAAGCTAAAGGTACTACAGGAATTCCCACCTGAGCTCGGAATCGAGACAATACTTTCCAAGCAAAGCATTGTAACGATTTCGATACTCCACACTCTCGAGATCCTAAAATTTGAACGGGATAAGACGAGAGTAAAACACTTACGACACTTGTCTTGCCAGAGCATGGGTAAGGAGTAAAAAGAATCCTACTCTCCGAAAACTAACTTAGTAACTACAAAATAGTTTTTTTCTAGACTCGACTTCGGCCAGAAAAGGGATCCAAAGGTCGGTAAGGCTCTGACACCAAGTTGTAAGGCCCGATATGCGGTACTGTTCAAGATCTAGATGTTTCCATCCAGATCCGGGGACGAAGCACATATCGGTCCCACCGTGACATATGACGGAGTCATATGCCCCGGATTTCCAACATGATATCACAACATTACAGATACAAGGATACAACATCTCATACAATCGGCATCCAACTGCCTTAAATACAATACATCAGCGGAAGGTACATGTCTGGGTACATACTACAAGCAAATGCCTACTGGCAAAGAGAAAAACATCGATCCCCATAACCACACGGGTCCAGGCCCTCCGCCGGGATCCGCCGAACTAGTCGTCGTCGAGTCTCCACGTGAAACGTCGATCACCATACCTGTTGTCGATCAAGAACCCTGAAAAGAGTTTGGGGGTTGTATCATGAGTACAGATGTACTCATTATCCAACTGTAGTGGTCAACTGACCCAGCAAGGACTTCATCACTCGTCATTCTAGGACAACTAGTAGTTTACGGTAAGGATTGGGTAAGTGGTGAGGTTGCTGTTGCACTAGCATTTATGAAGTGGCTAACGATCTAGAGAGTAAGATAAGAAGCCAAGAATTCGATGAGGAATCTCCTCCAACAAGTCTTTCTATCAACTACTTATGCAAACGTAACACCTATCCTATCCTTGTCCTCCTCTTCGCATCCCAACGAAGAAGAAGTAGTCAAGGCACACACACGTTGATCAAGTTACATTAAGATTATCTCAGTTGTTGTTGTCTATGAACAAGGAGTAGGTCTCAAGTCGTCTATAACCGTGGACACGGCTTCTCAAAAATATTTAACCCTGCAGGGGTGTACCAACTGCCCATTACAAGGCTCCGCACGCACGTCCATCTCTCTAAGTTGCTTCCCATCACAGGCAACCATTTTATGATTTAGTTCCAAGAGATCTGAAACGACAGGTCCCTCTAGCTAACAATGAACAAATCCGTGTGGCCCCCGGGGAGTCGACACCTAATCCAAAAGCTGGCCACGCTCTCGGATTTGACTCTTCCGTATGGCCAAGGTCGGGTTTAGTCTCACCTATATAACAGGGGACTTCCCTAGCTCACCAGTGTGGACCAACAGAGAAACCATGTCTCCGCTGGCCCGGGTTGTTTAAAAACTGCTAGGGGATCCACCAAGCACACACACTGGGTTTCAAATGGTAAATCACCTCGGGCCACCACTACAAATGTTTGAAGCTAGATAGGTAAGAAAAGGGGACCCCATAAAATCCCACACGCGGTTAGGCACGCTCAGTCTTAAAACCAATACCCAGAACTCGGATCCTAGGTGACTCGAATGGAACAAAGCGTCGGGGCAGGATAGCCTAGACCTTCCATCCTTCGTCGAATATAGTCAACATTATAATAATCATATCATCCACAACAATACAATAATGTGATAGCCCAAAACCAAGGAGTAACAGGAGGTAACATCGTAGCATCCTAAGAATGCATACTAAGCAGGGGCTGAGCAACGAGCAATAGTAACATAGCAGTACAAGGTTTGCTGGGAGGGGACATGGTTGTATCGGTTTGAAAGAGGTTGTAAACATGTGGTAGGGTCAAACATTGAACCTAACCTATACTAGCATGCAAACCGCTGGTTGAAATAGAATGGATCATAAGTAATGTATAGTCCTTGCCTGTTGATAAGTCGGGTCCCGAAGGTGTAGTTGATCGCAAGCTCGCAACGTTTCCAAAGGTACCCGCGGAAGCACACAAGACGGTAAACACTGGAAAGCAATGAACGAGCAAGAATCTATTACTACGAAGCAAACACGAGCAAGCATCAACAAGAAGGCAACACAAGACATCGCACCTACCGTCGAGAGCGGTTTCTAACAAGTTAAGTGGAGTACTCATCGCACACAACGATACCGCACATTCACAACGGTTCAAGTTGTTTAGCTACTCAAGGTGAGCAAGATTATTAACATGGCATATCACTCAAGCATGACATGTCACACAAGCATAGCAAAAGGTGAAGCATAAATAAACTATCTAATCTAGTTACTTTAAGTGAGGGGTAAAACCTATACATGGCAACTATTACGGACCCCACGATAATTATAATGTTTGGTATTGTTTTGCCCTAGACAATATTTTATTACTTTTATTAGCAAGCAAGAACATCATAATCACAATCTAATGCAATTCTAGTCAAGTTACATATAAAGAACATTTTTATCGGAGCAACAGTTAAAAAGTTATTGCAATTACAGTTTACAGTGGCAAGCAGTTGTAATTAGCAGGTAAACAGCATGTAAACAAAGTCAAGCATAGCAAAGGAGCATATTTTGCTAATCTAAACAAAATTCTAAGCAAGTTTCATGTTTAAAGCGTCGCGATCCGAGCTACCGTTAAAAAGATATGGGCACCGCAAAAATACTATACAATCTGCCAATTATAATAAAAAAACCTAGCAGAAAAAAACTAAACGGGCCGAAAGCTACTGACCAGGCCCAACAACACAAAAAACAGAAGGGGCGGCTGTGCCGCTCACCGTGCTGGGCTGAGCCCAGGTCGGCGGGCGCTGGCGAGCTGGACTGCTGGGTCGGCCGGCCTGCCACGGCGGCGGCCACGCGGGGAGGCCGTGCCGGGCGGCTCCCGTGCCCGTGCACGCCAGCGGAGGCGGCTGGAGCTCGCCGGCGGGGCGGCTGCTGGCCTCGGCGAGGGGAGGCGCTAGGGAAGGCGGCGGGGGAGGCATGGATCCGGCGAAGGGCGGCGGAGGATGCGGTCGCGGCGAGGTCTTTGGGCAGGCAGCGAGCTCCTGGCCGAGCTCGGCCATGCTCGTGGCGAGGCGCCACCTGCGAGAAAGAGAGTGGGGTGAGGGAAGAAGGAGAGGGAGAGGCGCGAGCGGAAGGAGAAGGGAGAAGGGGCGCGACACGGCTCGTCGTGGTCTCGCCGGAGGGTGGAGGCGGCGCCGCTCGGGCTGGAGGTAGGAGAGAGAGAGGTTGGTAGGTGGGGTGCTCCCTGGGCCGTCGGATCGCGAGATCTGACGGTCCAGGATGTTTCTGGCTAGGGTTTGCTACAAAAATGGGAGAAATGCGAAAATTGGGGCTATTGTGAGGGGGATGGCTGAAATTTTGTCTTAGGGGAAACCTTAAGTGGGGGTGGGAGTGTGGTGGTCTTTATATAGCCCAGGTGGCTGGCAGTTTGCAAAAACATCGCCGGTTTTTCTCCCGCGTGCGTGCTGTTTACGTTTCTGACCGCTAGGGGTCCGTAGGACCTCCGATTCGGGTAAAACTTCGAACCGTGCGATCAGCGCGTCGAGCCGGAGGCGATCACCTCGCGCTGGAACCATTCCGAGAAAAGTTTCCGGCGCGCTATAAAAATAACCCGTTTAATTATTAAACGGGGTTTTTCGTTCCGTTGTTTGCGGCTGGTCTGGTGCGTTTTTTGCGACGGTGATTGGGTGAAACCCGGTGTCGTAAAGGTCGAGTGTCAGGGTGGCAAGGGTCGGTCTCCGTCCGATACAAGATAAGAGGGGGGAAAATAATCGCAAATTGATAAATCGGGGATGCAACCACCGCAAACAAATCAGACAATCAAACAATTCACACCGAAAAAAAAATTAATTTTTGTGAAAACTGGGCTGTTACACCCCATCATGCGAGGGGCGCCGAACTTGAGGTCATGTGTGAGTACTGCCTCAACATCGTATACCATGAAGAAAGGCGTGTACTGGTTGATGCGTTAGTTATGGTATGTAGACTCCGGAGGACGGCGGTCAACTCTTCTATCCAGTTGCCTGTGGCTTGCTCGAGTGGTGCGAGGAGCCACTTTTTGATGCCGCTGCATACTAGTCCGTTTGCCTTCTCGGCCTATTCGTTGGACTGCAGGTGTACGACTGAAGCATTGTTGATCTTGATGCCCAGTTCCTGGCAGAAGTTTTGGAATTCTGCTGCTGTGAAGTTCGTGCAGTTATCGGTGATGATGTTGTGCGGTACACCGAATAGAAAAATGATTGACTTGATGAATTTTACTGCAATGAGGGTTGTCGTGCTGGTGATTGGCACCGCTTCGATCCACTTGGTGAACTTGTCGACTGCTACGAGGAGGTGTGTTCGACCGCACTTTGAAGATTTCATGAGTGGACCAACCATATCGATGTCACAACCCTTTGTTAGGTATGTGCTAGGATCAAGATCAACTTTGCATGATGTCAAAAATTTCAACAGAAATTGAAATGGGAGAGAGAACACCCCCTAGATGAATTTAATTCAAATGGACACTTTAAAAGTTGCTCCAAAAATTCCTTTTGCATTTTTGAAAAGTCTCATAATTGAGTGTGATCACATATCAAGTGATTTGGAATCAATCCCATGCTCATAGATTTTTCAAATATTCAAACAGGACCTTGGAATTAATTAAATACCCCTATTTGAATTTGAATTCAAATATTTTGAATTTAAAAAATGTTCAAAACTTTGGAATAACTAGCTACTCTTCATGTAAGTCGATATAAAAAGTTTGAGAATTTATAAAAATACTTTGCTATTTTATTTGACAAAGCAAACAAAAGACAGAAAATAAAAAAAGAGAGGAAAAAGGAAAAGGCCTACCTGGCATAGAGGCCCAACTCAAACCCCAGCCAGCCCAGCCCACCAGCCTCCTCTGCCGTCTTCCCGAGGCAGGGGCACACACAGGTGCGTGCCGACCATGCCGAGCACGCCGACGTGCCCTTAGCCACACAACTGCCTCCTAGCCTATCTCCTCGTGCCCAGAGACTCCCAGGAGCATCCCCATCCCATTCTCCCTCTGCACGATCACCCTCCCCCTCTCCGGCGCCCGATTTCGTCGCCACCCGAAACCTCAACTGATCGCACCACCGTGGAAGTCGCATCCATCGTGCGCTAGAGCCCCGCCGGTCGTGTCCACTCGCCTCGCCGTCGTCCCCTTCATCTCCATGCTGCGGATCAGGAGCCCGGAGCCTCCGTAGACGCCGGAATCGCCACCAAGACCTCGCCGGACCCGCAAGCATCCCTCGCCGAATTCGCCGCCATTGTTGCTCCTCCGCCCTCTGGGTTTCTCACTTCCTTCGGATGGGGTCCAGAAACCCAGAAACGTCATTGATATGCTTACCAAATTTACTCACTTACTTCTCGTTCGCGAGTCTATTACGGCTAGCCAGTTAGCGGACTTGTATGTCTCTAGAATCATGTCTCTTCATGGTGTTCCTTTGGGAATCAATTCTGATCGTGGTAGCCTTTTCACCTCTAGATTTGGCAAAGCTTCCAGAATGCTATTGCTACTCATCTATCCTTTAGCACAGCCTTCCATCCCCAGTCTAGCGGTCAAGTTGTAAGGGTTAACCAAATTCTCGTAGACATGCTCAGATCCTGTGTTATCTCTTTCAGAAAGAATTGGGGGAAGTCTCTTCCATTCGCCGAATTTTCTTATAACAATAGATTCCAATATAGTCTGAACATGGCCCCCTTTGAATTAATCTGTGGACCTCGATGTCGAACACCCCTAAACTGGTCAAAAACCGGTGAAAGACAACTCTTTGGACCGGATATGATCAAGGAAGATGAAGAGCAAGTTCGCATTGTTCGTGATCAATTGAAAGCCGCTTAGTCTCGTCATAAAAGCTACTATGATTGTCATCATAGGCAAGAAAGCTACAATCTGCAAGAGAAGGCTTACTTTCGGGTTACTCCTCTAAAGGGAACCCAACGATTCGGTATCAAAGGCAAGTTGGCCCCACGTTACATCATACCTTTCCGCATTTTTTCTAAACGTTGAGAAGTTGCCTACCAACTTGAACTACCACCGCACCTTTCCCGAGTACATGATGTATTCCATGTGTCACAACTCAGGCGTTGCTTCAAGGACCCCATCCGCGAAGTCGACCATGAAACGCTTGATCTCCAAGATGACCTTTCTTATCGAGAGTACCCCATTCGTATTCTTGATTCAGTAGAGCATGTCACTCGTCGTCAGAAGATTAAGTTTCTGAAAGTGCAATGGTCACACCACTCCGAGAAAGAAGCCACGGGGGAAAGAGAAGACCGTCTCAATGTCGAGTACCCCACCTTCCTCCCGATGACTTCTGAATCTCGGGACGAGATTCTTTTGAGTGGGGGCGAGTTGTCACAACACTCCGTTAGGTATGTGCTAGGATCAAGATCAACTTGGCATCATGTCAAAAGATCCAAAATAAATTAAAATGGGAGAGAGAACAACCCCCAGATGAATTTAATTCAAATTGCCACTTTAAAAGTTGCTCCAATAATTCCTTTTGCATTTTTGAAAAATCTCATAATTGAGTGTCATCACATATCAAGTGATGTGTAATCAATCCCATGCTCATAGATTTTTCAAATATTCAAATAGGATCTAGGAATTAATTAAATACCCCTATTGTAATTTGAATTCAAATATTTTGAATTAAAAAAATGTTCACAACTTGGGAATGACTAGCTATTGGTTATGTAAGTCCATATAAAAAGTTTGAGCATTTATAAAAATACTTTGCTATTTTATTTTTTAAAGAAAACAAAAGACAGAAAATAAAAACAGAGAAGAAAAAGGAAAATGCCTACCTCGCAAAGAGGCCCAACTCAAACACCAGCCCGCCCAGCCCACCAGGCAGAGGCACGCACAGTTGCGTGGCGAGCATGCCAAGAACGCCGACATGCCCCTGGCCACGCAACTGCCTCGTTTCCTATCTCCTCGCGCCCAGAGACGCCCAGGAGCATCCCCATCCCATTCTCCCTCTCCACGGTCACCCTCCCCCTCTCCGGCGCCCGATTTCGTCGCCACCCGAAACCTCACCGGAGCGCACCGCCGTGGAAGTCGCGTCCACCGTGCGCTAGAGCCCCACCGATCGTGTCCACTCGCCTCGCCGTCGTCCCCTTCATCGCCATGCTGTCGATGAGGAGCCCGAAGCCTCCGTAGACGCCGGAATCGCCACCAAGACCTCGCCGGACCCGCAAGCATCCCACGCCGAATTCGCCGCCGGCGTTGCTCCTCCGCGCTCTCCGAACTCCGTTGAGTTCCTGGCGAGCAGGCGGTCCAAAACCTTTTTCCCGCCTCCTATTGCTGCCTCTTTCGCGATCTTCCATTGAAGCCGAGAGAAGGGGTCGCCGCGGAGCTCGCCGGTGTGCGCATGCAAAGCAGACGTCGCTCTGGCCACGTCCAATGGATCCGCAAGGTTCCTACGCGTCAAACGCACCTAGCCACGCCTCTTTTGGCCGCCGAAATCGCCCTCCCGTGTGTGCGCCCACGTTCAAGATGCCACCGGCAGCTAACCGTCGGCGTGGCCTGGTTAATTAGCCTAACGCCCACCCCTAATAACCCCTTGTGACACTGACAGTGGGCCCCCTACCCCTCTAATCCCCCTGGTTAGTTTAAACTAACTGGGTTTATTAACCCAGCCAATAACATGCAGGTTCCACCAGTTAGAACCCACCCCCCCACGTCATGTTGACGCAACAGTGATGCAATAGACCTTTTTCCTTTTAATGAATAATTCAGAAAATCGAAAAAATGAATTAAAATATGGAAATTCATAACTAATTCATATTAACTCCAAATTAGACATATAATATATGTAAAATTATCAGAAAAATGCAAGGATTCTGAATATGCGCTGTGTTTTCATGTTTGACCAATTTAAAATGGGGGAGGTACAGTGGCATATGTGCATATGGATCCTTTTCAAATTCAAATTTGGAGTGAATTTGCCAATTCCTTTGCAACACACTTCTTTTA
Organism: Bromus sterilis; assembly: GCA_950022295.1. NCBI lineage: Eukaryota > Viridiplantae > Streptophyta > Magnoliopsida > Poales > Poaceae > Bromus > Bromus sterilis. The sequence goes on along the minus strand of OX465595.1, from coordinate 241,296,711 downwards.
AATGGAATGCACAACACATTGCAACCATGAACATCACATTATAACATTGATCATGTGAATGTGCATTGTACTTTATATTGATCACTCTGTTTTTGCGAATACTTTATATTGATCACTCTGTTTGCAATGTTTGCTCGAATAGAAGTGGAGCCGGAACCCGAGATCACCCCTCCGCTGAAGATAACGTGTACGACCCTCGTCAGCAAGGCACGCAAACCCCCATTGATCATGTCGATAAAAAACAAGTTCCCTCTCATTCTCTCTTATGGCCCCTGCAACTGTTACTGCTTATTGCATGCTTAGAGTGATACAATGTGGGAACTTCTATCTGAGTCGGGATGGTAGTGATCATGATGATGATGGTGGAAATGTGTTTGTGAACTTGACCGAAACAAGGTGAACGATGAGAGGTTGTGTAGGAGTACACAGTGGGTTGTCTCGTTCAACACCGCATTAAGCCCGAGTTCTTGTGTGGTGATCCAAGAAAAAGAGTACTACCACATGTTGGGAAAACGGATCCCTGCTCAACCTACTAACTAACCCCTTCTCAGTTCAATGAGTCACAATAGTTCGTAGTTCTGGTAGGTCTGTGGCCTAGCTGCTAAGTGAGAGAACGGCTCAACCGAGACCGGCTTATGCACCACGCACACATCTTCTTGGACCACTTCGGTAAAACGCCCGGGTTACGAATATGGAAACCATCCCAAATAGGTGTCTTCATTGAACTTGAGTTGGCTGTGAGGTAAAAGTTGTGGAGATTATCCTCGCCGACACCCGCTTGAAGGGTGAAGAGATCCCGACGGTAACTGATAGTTTCATGTGTGTAGCAGTACACCCCTGCAGGGTTAACAAAACTATTCGAATAGCCGTGTCCCGGTCATGGACTACTTGGAAAGTTGTGCTTGACTATTAGACAACTTCGACGGAAACTCTAAAACTTGCCAAGGTAAGTGTGAGTGCTATGGTTTGCTTTCTTGTGGGAAGTCGAGGAAGCATCCATAGTGGTGTATTGTTTGGGAGACTTGGATAGATGGACTCATGTACGCTTGTTAACTCATTCTGGTATTTGTAGTACAGGACTAGCCAAGTCAAAGCTGGCACTTCTCCATTGAAACCCCACCTCCTTTGCCTTGAAACTTGAGCATGAGTAGTATAGTTCCTCTATAAGTCTTGATGAGTACGTCTTTGTACTCATGTTTGCTTATTTGTGTTTTTAGATGAATCCACTGACCCCGATGGTGGTTTCTTGCTGGAGCTCGACGACTGGTCAAGCTAGTGTAGTCCCAGACAGAGGTCTGGTCCCTCGTGGAAGGACTTGTTTATAAATAAGGCTTCTCTAAGACATTTGTTAAAATTTTCTGTACTCAGACCTAAGTTGCTTCCGCTTGAATGATTTCATGTTGGATCACAGTCTTTTGATCTCTGTGTGTACTCTATATATAAGTCAATAAAGTTGTTAACGTTGTAGAGTTCATGCAATGTGTAACTGTTGTATACACTGGACATGTATGCTCCGTGTATGATTATAATGTGCATGTCTTAGTGTGGGGTTCGATAGCTTAGTTGTGTTCTTGTCGGTGGTCTTTTATACAAAAAGTGCCCCTTAGATGTGCGCAGCTTGGGGAATCGCGATGCGATTGCTCGTAACACAGTCACGTGGCACACTTTGTTGTATGATTGAGCCCGCCCGAGATCCCGACTAGGTGATCGGGCTGGAGTCTGTTTATGTAAGTGTTATAATTCAATCGATAATATGTTGAGGCGACTTGTCTATGAGTATGGGATTTCACCACCCATAATCATTTAGACTTATGAGTGGACGATGAGGACCCATATTAGTTGATCATCCGTCCTGGATGGGATGCCCCTCACGTTCGAGCTTTCCGAGAGTGTTTTGTGCTTGGCCTTGTCTGCTTAGACAAGTGGGAACGGCTGTCGGCTCTCCATATGATTGAGTTGTGATAGGAATTACATACGCAAACTCTGGGTCCCGATAATCGAGTTCCCTTGTTCCGAAGGGCCAAGATAGTGGTATGGTTTTGAGTTCTTATGCCGGTGCGTGAGGTCTGCTGGGAATTTTTTGGCAGGCGATGCAGCGCCGCTGTAAGGCCCGATATGCGGTACAGTTCCAGATCTAGATGTTTCCATCCAGATCCGGGGACGAAGCACATATCGGTCCCACCGCGACATATGACGGAGTCATATGCCCCGAATTTCCAACATGATATCACAACATTACAGATACAAGGATACAACACCTCATACAATCGGCATACAACTGCCTCAAAAACAATACAACAGCGGAAGGTACATGTCTGAGTACAGACTACAATCAAATGCCTACTGGCAAAGAGAAAAACATTGATCCCATAACCACACGGGTCCAGGCCCTCCGCCGGGATCCGCCTAACTAGTCGTCGTCGAGTCTCCACGTGAAACGTCGATCACCATACCTGTTGTCGATCAAGAACCCTGAAAAGAGTTTGGGGGTAGTATCATGAGTACAGAAGTACTCAGCATCCAACTGTAGTGGTCAACTGACCCAGCAAGGACTTCATCACTCGTCATTCTAGGACAACTAGTAGTTTACGGTAAGGATGGGGTAAGTGGTGAGGTTGCTGCCGCACTAGCATTTATGAAGTGGCTAACGATCTAGAGAGTAAGATAAGAAACCAAGCATTCGATGAGGAATCGCCTCCAACAAGTCTTGCTATCAACTACTTACGCAAACATAACACCTATCCTATCCTTGTCCTCCTCTTCGCATCCCGACGAAGAAGAAGCAGTCAAGGCACACACACGTTGATCAGGTTATATTAAGATTATCTCAGTTGTTGTTGTCTATGAACAAGGAGTAGGTCTCAAGTCATCCATAACCGTGGACACGGCTTCTCGAAAAGATTTAACCCTGCAGGGGTGTACCAACTGCCCATTACAAGGCTCCGCACGCACGCCCATCTCTCTCAGTTGCTACCCATGATAGGCAACCATTTTATGATTTAGTCCCAAGAGATCCGGAACGACAGGTCCCTCTAACTAACAACGCACAAATCCGGGTGGCCCCCGGGGAGTCGACACCCAATCCAAAGGCCGGCCGCGCTATCGGATCGGACTCTTCCGGCTGGACGAGGTCGGGTTAGCTACCCAAACAGCTGTGGGCAGCCCCCTAGCTTCCAGGTGTGGACCAACAAAGAAACCATGTCTCCGCTGGCCCGAGTTGTTTGAAAAATCTGCTGGGAGCTCACCAGTCACACACACGGTTTTCAAATGGTAAAACCAGCTTGGGCCACCTCTAGAAATGTTTGAAGCTAGGTAGGTAAGAAAAGGGGACCCCATAAAATCCCACACGCGGTTAGGCACGCTCAGTCTTAAAACCAATACCCGGAACTCGGGTCCTAGGTGAATCGAATGGAACAAAGCGTCGGGGCGGGATAGCCTAGACCTTCCATCCTTCGTCGAGTATAGTCAACATTTATAATAATCATATCATCAACAACAATATAATAATGTGATAGCCAAAACCAAGGAGTAACAAGAGGTAACATTGTAGCATCCTAAGCATGCATACTAAGCAGGGGCTGAGCAACGAGCAATAGTAACATAGCAGTACAATGTTTTCTGGGAGGGGACATGGCTGTATCGGTTTGAAAGAGGTTGTAAACATGTGGTAGGATCAAACATCGAACCTAACCTAGACTAGCATGCAAACCGCTGGTTGAAATAGAATGGATCATAAGTAATGTATAGTCCTTGCCTGTTGATAAGTTGGATTCCGAAGGTGTAGTTGATCGCAAACTCGCTACGTATCCAAGAGTATCCGCGGGAGCACGCAAGAAGGAAACACTGGAAAGCAAGCAACGAACATGCATCTATTACTACGGAGCAATCACAGGCAAGCAATGGACAGCAAGCATGGTCAAGTATGATGTATGTCATTTTAATAGCATGGCATGAAAATAAGGATAGACAAATTTAAATGAAGCATCGGGAAGCAAGGGTGCAATGCTATCAACAACCTTCATATGCATTAGGTCGGTGATTAATGAATTCGGAGGATTCTTATGTTGAAGTTGGTATGATGCCTGATCATGGCATATGCAAAAGACTAGAACATATATAACATGAACAAGAATTTCCCACACACGAAGATGGACCTCGAGATGGGATTCATTCAATTAAATAAATGCAATATGACATGGCAATATTATGATGCACCTAATGCAATCTATTGCAAGAAATAAAATAAAGCACGGGACTACGCTACCGGCAAGCTACGGTCATCGGATCGCAACAACAAGAGAAAGGAATGGAAGGATTGCACCGTGTGCATCATCGTGAGAGGTTACGTGCAAAAATACACCATCACCGAGATAATGCTAGATCATATGAACAAATGAATAGCACCATCTTGTTCCTCACGGAATTCTGGCCCAAAAGCATATATAACATGATATATTTGAGGCAAGGACGCACAAGATACAAGCAACGCGAAGAGCGGGCAGATTTCAATGGATTTGAATCAAATCCAATAAATAAAAAAAGGAGAGAAACCCTCTGGTGGGCTGGCCTCGGCCAGATTGGCCCAAACCCTCGCGGGTGTGCTCTATTGAGTGCCCACGGGCAAGAAGTCTAGTGGGCCGAGCCCATCTCGCTGGCTAAAACAAATAAAAGTAAGGGAGGCAAAACAGGGGATATTCGTTCCCATGGGGGATCGAACCCAGCACCTCATGGTTGAAATAACGGTGCCCATGCCACTGTACCAATGTCTAAAATCATGACAGAAGTTAGGATCATCCGTAGCTAACTTATAATCGCGGGAAAAGCTGAACAAAAAATAAAATGTCACCTCTGCGCCGGCTGGGACTTGAACCCACAACCTCTCGGTTAGAACCTGAGCGCCCAGACCACTAGGCTACAGCTCAATTCGTGTCCAAAACCAAAACTGAGACGATATAAGGCAATTGCAGGCGCTAACTCTAAACATGCTGGACGAAACTGATTTTTTGCGACTGGCGGACGACAGGAGCAAACACCGGCAACGATTGCGTCGGCTGCGCTGTTCCGGCGGCTCGAAGGCTGCGTTCTGTGAGGAGCTTGGACATCCTAGAACCCATTTTGCATACATTGCGCACGGGTGCCTCAAAAACGAAGGCTTGGCCTTGCCGGAAAGTCATGGCGACCATGCATGGTTGACGGTGGCGACAGGAGAAGGGAAAACAGGGGGGTGCTAGCCTGCTAGGATTTGCAAAGGACTCGCACGGGGGCTGCAAAGGCCAACCCTTGGATGTCCAATGCGCGCGCAGCTCACTCCCGGTCATGGAGGTTGCACGGCGGGGTGAGGTAACCACGGTGGCGACCAAAGATCAGCGGCGGCGAACATAAAACGATACGGCGGCTACGGTCTACAGGCTACACGCGAGAGAGACTGGGAGGAAAATGGGAGGCGGCTGCTCACGAGGCTCTAGTTGGCGTCGTCGATCTTCTCGGGAACGCGAAGGCAAGGATGGCGACGAGGACGGGCTCCCGGTCGCGAGGAAGAAGTTGACGAGGGCGACGGCTCGACGGCTCACTAGCTCCTTCTACAGGTTCTCGGGGAAGCGATCGTCGACGTTGAGGACTCCTTCCTCACCAAAGCTCACCGACAGGTCTCAGGCGCGAGCCCCTCGAGCTCCCCTTCGGTTTTCATGGCGGCACAGAGAAAAACAGAGGAGGGGAAGATGGAGATCGAGAAGGAGGAGTGAAATCGGGGGGCGGCGGCGGCTGGGAGAAGGAGAGGAAGAGGGGCTAGGGTTGGCAGTGGAAAGGGGGCTAGATAAAGGCGAGGGGGGAGGCGACGTGGCTCAAGGAGCTTCTCTCCTGCACGGTCATGCCATGTGCGTGAGGGGAGGACCTCCTCTGCTTTACAGCGGGGAGGAGTCCGGTTGGGCTAGGTTTGGGAGTTGGGATGGAGGGAGAGAGAAGAAAAGGCCCAAATGGCTAGAGGAAAATTCTGCCTTTTATTAATAAAACAAAAGACAGAAGCAAAAGGGCATGGGAAAAAATATAAATGAGTGGGAAAAATCATATAAAAATATGAGTTAGGATCCCACTGATTTATAGATGATTAAGAAAAAGCTTTGGGTCTATAATGTTTAAGTAATTCAAAGGGCATTTAAATTATTTCAAATGCAATTTGAGTTACAACCCCATTTTCTAGAAGGGCTAAAAATCTTGGGGTTTTGCAGAGGATTTCATCATGGCAAAACATGATGATTTCCAAACTGTCTTGCTTAGGGGAGAAAAGATGAGGCTTGGGAAAATTGGCAAAGACCAGCAAAGGGAGAAAGGAGAGAATTCAAAATAATCCCTTTACATGACATGAAAAATGATTTGGCATTTTTTTGTCACATGGATTATTGCAAAGAATAAAGTTGCAAATTTTCATCCCCGATGGGGAAAAATAAAAAATGCATTTTTTATGGAATTTGCTAGTTTTGGGTTGTTACAGCCACACGATGTGTTCTGCGTTTCTCATTGCAGTTGGCCAGTAAAAACTGCTCTCAAGGCTTTGGCCACCAGGGCGCGGCTCCTCGTGTGGTTTCCGCAAACTCCTTCATGGATCTCCAGTAGTAGTGCCTTGCCATCTTCTTCCTCGATGCACTTTTGGAGCACTTGAGAAATGTTGCGCTTGTAGAGCTGCCCATTGATTATGGTGCACGCCTTGGATCTTCGAATGATGCGCCGAGCCTCCGTGATTTCTTGCAGAAGGATGCCGTGTATCAGATATTTGAGGAAGGATCTTGTCCAGGCCGGGCCTTCGGGTATAGCCGGTTCTTCCTCTCCGCTTGCGTTGTCGCCCACTTCGCCGGCGGCCGGGTCCGCTGCTTATACTTTTGCTGGTCCGTTTGCCTTGCCAGCTTCTATGGCCACTGCTGGTTCGAGTTCTTTGGTATTTATTGATCTATGGCTGATACATCCGAGGAAAACGCCTGCTGGGACTGGCCCTCGGGTTGTTCCAATGTTTGCGAGTTCGTCCGCTTCTTTGTTATTTTCCCTCGTGACATAGTTGAGCTCGCACACATCGAACTCTCCCTCTAGAATGTTGTTGAGCTTCTGGTATGCTGACATGTTATCTATGACTGCTTCGCAATCTATCATTGCTTGATGGACAACGAGGTTGGAGTCGCCGTAGATTATGAGGCGAGTAGCGCCGCAGGCTTTTGCCATGCGCATGCCATGGAAGAGTGCCTCGTATTCTGCTGCGTTGTTTGATGTCTTCTCGAAATTGATCTGGAACACGTATCTGAGCTTGTCGCCCTTGGGTGAGATTATTACGACACCCGCTCCACCTCCTTGCTGCCTTTTTGATCCGTCGAAGAACATCTTCCATGAATTGGAGTGGTCGGGAGGCCTGTTCTTTGTACCTCCATCCACTCGACCATGAAATCTGGGAGGAGTTGTGCTTTGATCGTCGTTGGGTGCCTGAACTTCAGGTCGCGAGGGCAGAGTTAGATGTTCCACTCGGCAACTTGACCCGTGGCTCCTGGGTTGTTGAGGATGTCTGAGAGTGGTGCGCTGCTCACTATCGTGATTGGGTGCTCCTCGAAGTAATGTGCTACTTTGTGTGATGTCAAGACGATGGCGTACACGAGCTTCTTGTATTGCGAGTACCTCTGCTGAGATCTTGTGAGGTCTTCACTAAGGTAGTAGATTGGCCTTTGAATGCCTTGTACTTTGCCTTCTTCGATGCGCTTGAGAATGAGTGTAGTGCTGATTACGCTTCTCCGCGCCGCTATGTAGAGATATAGGGGTTCCCGTTCCTTGGGTACTGCCAGGATGGGCGGAGGCGAGAGGGTCTTCTTCAGGTCCGCGAATGCGTCTTGTGCTTCTTCGGTCCATCCGAACTTGCCTCCTTTCCTAAGCAGTTGGTAAAATGGCATGGTTCTTTCTCCTAGCCTGCTGATGAAACGGCTCAAGGCTGCGAGTCGTCCGCTGAGCTGTTGTACGCCCTTTATGTTGACTGGTTCTTTCATCCTGGCGAGTGATTGGAATTTTTCTGGGTTGGCTTCGACTCCTCGAGCAGAGACCATGTACCCGAGCAGCTTTTCGGCTAGGACGCCGAACAAGCACTTTTTCGGATTGATTTTGATCCTGTATCGGTTGAGTGCCCCGAATATCTCTTGGAGGTTGTTGAGTAGTGTTTCTGCATTGTATGTTTTGATGACTATGTCATCTACGTAGACTTGGACGTTTCTTCCAATTTGGTCCCTTAGGCATGCTTGCATCATCCGTTGGTATGTGGCTCCAGCGTTTTTCCAGCCCGAAGGGCATTGTCCAGTAGCAGAATACGCAATAAGGGGCAATGAATGAGGTATGCTCTTCATCTTCCTCCTCCATCCTGATTTGGTTGTATCTCGAGTAAGCGTCGAGGAAGGACAGGAGTTCACATCCTGCAGTGGAGTCGATGATCTGGTCGATACTTGGAAGAGGAAAGTGGTCCTTTGGGAAGTGCTTGTTGACGGGTCCATAGTCGACGCACATGCGCAGTACATCGGTGTCTTTCTGGGGCACTAGAACGTGGTTTGTGACCCAAGTGGCCTTCTTTGTCTCTCGGATGAATTGTGCGTCGAGTAATCGATTGACTTCTTCTCCGATGGACTTGCGTTTTGGCTAAGAGAATCTGCGCAACGCTTGCTTTATTGGTTTGGTGTGTGGGTAGATTTGTAGTGCATGCTCTGCAAATTCTCGCGATATTCCGGGCATGTCGGCCGGGCAACAGGCGAAGATTTTCCATTCCTCACGGAGGAAGGTTAAGAGAGTTGTCATATGTTCTTGTGGTAGATGAGCGTAGATCCGAACCGTCTTGTCTGGGTCTATCGGGTGCGCCTGATGGGTGGTGGTGTCGCTGTCAACCCCGAAGTCACGAGTGATTTCCTTTGTCTCGCTTCTACTAGCGAGCGAAAAAATGCTTTTTTCTACCACCATTGATATTTCTTCGGGCTCGTGGTGCGCTCCAAATCGTTTTACATAACATGAAGTCACGATTGCATTGATCTGATTTGAGGAAGTTCCCACTGACTGTGATGACCCCAGCGGATCCTGGCATCTTGAGCTTGAGATACATGTAATGTGGTACTGCCAGGAACTGTGTGAATGCCGGTCGACCGAGTATGGCATGGTATTGGGACTGTCAGTCGAGCACTTCAAATTGTAGGATTTCTCTTGCAAAGTTTCCCTTGTTGCCGAAAACTACGTCGAGCTCGATTGTTCCCAAAGAGGAGGCTGCTTCGCCCTGTACTACACCTAGAGTGTGACGCTTGAGTTCTTCTAGACTGATCGTGGGATCAACATCTTTCGTCGAGTGTCGGCGAAGATGATGTTCAGGCTGTTTCCCCCATCCATAGAATAGTAGGTAAGAAAAGGTGACCCCATAAAATCCCACACGCGGTTAGGCACACTCAGTCTTAGAACCAGTACCCGGAACTCGGATCCTAGGTGAATCGAATGAAACAAAGCATCGAGGCGGGATAGCCTAGACCTTCCATCCTTCATCGAATATAGCCAACATTATAATAATCATATGATCCAAAACAATATAATAATGTGATAGCCCAATCCAAGGAGTAACAGGGTAACATTCGTCGCATCCTAAGCATGCATACAAAGCAGGGGCTGAGCAAGGAGCAATAGTAACATAGCAGTACATGGTTTACTGGGAGGGTACATGGTCGTATCGGTTTAAGAGAGGCTGTAAACATGTGGTAGGATCAAACATCGAACCTAACCTAGACTAGCATGCAAACCTCTAGTTATAATAGAATGGATCATAAGTAATGTATAGTCCTTGCCTATTGATAAGTCGGGTTCCAAAGGTGTAGACGATCACAAACTTGCAACGTCTCCGAGAGTACCCGCGGGAGCACACAACAAGGAAACACTAGAAATTAATTCAACGAACATGCATACTATTACTACGGAGCAACACAAGAAAGCAATGAACAAACAATCCTTCTCAAGTATGATTCATGCCATTTTAATAGCAAGGCATGAACATAAGAATAAGAAAGTTTAAATGAAGCATCGGGAAGCAAGGGTTCAATGCTACCAACAACCTTCATATGCATTCGGTAGGTGATTAATGTATTCGAGGGATTCCTTATGTTACAGTTGTTATGATGCATGATCATTGCATATGCAAAAGACTAGAACAGAATACCAACAAGAATAGGTCACACATGAGATTAAACCTTGAGGTCGGATTTCTCAACTGAATTAGATGCAAATGGCATGACAAAAGATGATGCACCTAATGCATTCTATTGCAAGCAATGAAGTAAAGCGCAAGGCTACGCTACCGGCAAACTACGGTCAACGCAACAACTACGTAGCTCGAAACACGAGAAAATAAAGGAGGAATTTCACCATGTGCATCATCGTGAGAGGTTACGTGAAAAAATACACCATCAAAAAATAATGCATGCCCATTTGAAAAAATGATCAGCACCATCACCTTCCTCACATTTTTTACCCCAAATCAATATACGACATAATATAATTGGGGCAAGGATGCACATAGCACAAGCAAAAGAAAAACATGGCAAATTTGAATGGATTTCAAATAATCCAAAAAAGGAAAAGGAGGGATGCCCTGTTGGGCTCCCCTCGGTTGTTCTGGCCCAACTAGGTGATTACCCCAGCGCTAACAGACGCCCATGGGCGAGGAACTGAAGTGGGCCGAGCCCATTTGCAACATAAAGAAAAATAAAAGGGCAAAAGGGGAGCCTTTCAAATCCTCGGATTTGTTCCCACGCCCTCACGGATGCAACAGCGTCGCCCAAACCACTGGACTACTGCTGCTAGTCTGGATGGAAAGTAGATCTCACGAGAGATAAATAGTCAAGTGCTATCTCTGAATCTTAAGAACAGGACACTGACAAAACTGTACACGCGCGATGCAAAAGCTTAGAAAAAGAGGGAGGCTTGTGCTAGGCAGGAATCAAACACTGCACCTCTCAAGTGCACACGCAGTGCAGTGGCTTTGCGCTACGTTGCGGTTGCTGGCCTGAATTCAAAGCTGATTGAACAAGGAACTACTGAACGACCTAACTGAATCGAAAACTGACGACGGCAACACCTATATCAACCTGACAAAATCTGAAGATGTTCTTAAGTTGATCGAAGCGAAGCAGCACACACCTTGGCGCACGGGAGGGAGCACATACACGCACGAAACATGGACGACGTGGCCTAGGCATCCAACGGGACGAGCTGGAGCACGATATAGTGCGCGCACACACGATTTGCTCACGTCCTGGGTGGACAGGGCGCATCGAGCGCATGGCATCGGCATAGCAGCTACGGCGAGGGAAAAAGTCTATAACTAAGTGGTGTTTTGCGGCAAGAAGAAGGCAAGGAGGGCGAGTCGCTCACATAAGGTGTTGCTGCAGTCGGGAACACGCTCGGGGAGGCTGACGGGCTCGGTGAAGATGCAGCTCGACGGCGCGGTCGCGGCTTTGGAAAGAAGACGAGACAGGGGCGTCGACGATCGGCTCAGAGATGAGGAGAAAGAAGATCGAGGCGGCTGTCGATGATGAAGTCGAGGCCATGGACCTCCTGTCCATGTCGGCTGCAAAGAAATAGGGGAGGGAGGAAGAGAAGGAATGAGAGGGAAGAGAGATGGCGGCGGCACTTAGGGGAATGGGGCTAGGGTTTTGGGGCGAGAGGGGTCGGCTAGGGCATAGATAAAAGGGGGCGAGGGTACGAAGCTGGCCGAGGGGCTCCACTGCCCTCCATGGCAAAGGTTGTAAGAGAGGAGGAGGTGGTCCAACACGTGATTAGGGAAAAGGAGGGAGTGTCTCGGCTGGGCTGGGGGGGAGAGAGGAGTTGGGCTGGGCTGAGAGGAGGGGAGATGGGCTGGATCGCCTAAGAGGTGGAGAAGTAGCCCAAGGAGCTGGAGTTTTATCTGCGTTTATTCTTTTATTAAAAGATAGCAGAGAAATGACAAAGACTAGAAAAGAAAGAAACGAAATAATCCTTTTACCTAACATGAAAAATGATTTGGCATTTTTCTGTCACATGGATTTTTTGCAAAGATTAAATGCGCAAATTTTTATCCCTAATGGGAAAAATAAAAATGCAATTTTTTTTGGATTTGGCTAGTTTTGGGCTGTTACAACTCGCTACAACCAACAGAGGATCTCATCCCAAGATCCGACATAACACGGGGGGAAGCACCGAGATGTTGCAAGAAGGAAGATTGGATGAGAGGTGAAACTTCCCGACACCACCAACAAAGGCTTTTCTCATCGTGACAACGATGTTTTCTTCCGTTCAGATCCAAACTGACTTGAGATGCTGATATCAGAGAAGAAAATTCCATAGGTGCGGGAAACAAATCGAGAGCAAGCTTGAATTCAAAGAGGGATATCACACAAAAACTGATTCCATTCGAGATAAGAAACTCGAAGTATCTGGAATAAGATTACCTAGGTGCTAATGGAAGCCACAAAAATGAGAATCCGAATCGAAACAATAGCATACCAGCATTTCTACAATAACATAACTCAGGAAGGTGCGAAAACCTGGACAACAAGACAGAACAAAGGAGGATCTACACACTGTGCCGAATCAAGCGGACAAAGGGGGACAGTCGAAGCGGGAGGTTTAGAATCCATTTGTTTGATAATAACCAGGCAACTCGGTTCGATGTTTCACGTGGACCACGCTTTTGTCGATGTAGCGCGACAAGCCCATGAGCCATGCTCAGCAAGTTCGAAGTACGCCGACCAACCCGCTGCTAATAAAGTATTGTTCCGACTGAAATCTCCTAAATGAGAACTTAGATTTGGTTTTGAAGAGGATAAGTTGAAGGAGAAACATTACGTCGCACTTCCTTACCAGAGGGAGGGGATGAGGAGTAACTCTCCGATAACTAACTTAGTAGCTACAAAATATTTGTTGCCTAGACTCGACTTCGACCAGTAAAGCGATCCTATAGTCGGTAAGACTCTGATACCAAGTTGTACGACCCTATATGCGGTACTGTTTCAGATATGGACGTTTACTTCCAAACCCTAGGACGAATGACATAACGGACCCACCGCGACATATGACGAAGCCTTATGTCTCGGAATTCAACATGGTATCACAACATTACAGCTAAAAAGATACAACATCTCATACCATCGGTATACAACTACCTTAACACAATACATCAGCGGAAGGTATATGTCTGAGTACGGACTACAATCAAATGCCTAGTGGAAAAAAGAAAATTCATCACTCCCATAACCACACGGGTCAAGGCTCTCGGCCGCCGGGATCCTCCTAACTAGTCGTCATCGAGTCTCCAAGTTAAACATCGATCACCACACATGTTGTCGATCAAGAACCCTGAAAAGAGTTAGGGGGTAGTATCATGAGTTTGGGGGTAAGGATGGGGTAAGTGGTGAGGTTGCTGCCGCACTAGCATTTATGAAGTGGATAACAGTCTGGAGAGTAAGATGAGAAGCCAAGCATTCGATGAGGAATCGCCTCCAACAAGTCTTCTATCAGCTACTGACACAAACATAACACATATCCTATCCTTGTCCTCCCCTTCATCACCCGATGAAGAAGAAGTAGTCAAGGCACACACACGTTGATCAAGTTTTAATTATGATTCAGTTGATGATATTTATGAACAAGACGTAGGTTCCAAGTCGTCCATAACCGTGGACATGGCTTCTCGAAAGTATTTAACCCTTCAGGGTTGTACCAACTGCCCATTACAAGGCTCTGCATGCCCGCCAAGGTCTCTCAGTCGGGACCGTTAAAGACACTCATTGAAGAGTTTTTCCGAGAGATCTGGTCGTCATAATCCCTCGAACTAACAACGAACAAATCCGTGTGGCCCCCGGGGAGTCGACACCCAACCCAAAAGACGGCCACGTTCTCGGATCGGACTGTTCCGTCTGGCTAAGGTCGAGGTAACTGATCCCCTCACATGTGGGCAGCCCCCTAGATCACCAGTGTGTACCAAAAAGAGAAACTGGCCCAAGTTTGTTTAAGGAACATCAGCTAGGAGCGACCTAACAGACACACACACACGGATTTTAAATGGTAAATCAATTTGGGCCACCACTAGAAATGTTTGAAGCTAGTTAGGTAAGAAAAGGGGTCCCCATAAAATCCCACATGCGGTTAGGAACGCTCAGTTTTAGAACCAATACCCGGAAATCGAATCCTAGGTGACTCGTATGGAACAAAGCATCAAGCCGGGATAGCCTACACCTTCGATCCTTCGTTGAATATAGTCAACATTATAACAATCATATCATCAAAAATATATATAATAATGTGATATCCCAATCCAAGGAGTAACAGGGAAACATTCGTAGCATCCTAAGCATGCATACTAAGCACGGGCTGAGCAAGGAGCAATAGTAACATATCAGTACATGGTTTGCTGGGAGGGTACATGGCTGTATCGGTTTCAGAGAGGCAGTAAACATGTGGTAGGATCAAACATCAAACCTAACCTAGACTAGCATGCAAACTGCTAGAATGGTTCATAAGTAATGTATAGTCCTGGTCTGTTGATAAGTCGGGTCCGAAGGTGTAGTCGATCACAAACTTTCAATGTCTCCGAGAGTACTCGCGGGAGCACACAAGAAGTAAACACTTGAAATCAATTCAACGAACATGCATACTATTTCTACGGAGCAACACCAGCAAGCAATGAACAAACAATCATGGTCAAGTAGGATCCATGTCATTTCAATAGCATGGCATGAACATAAGAATAGGCAAGTTTAAATGAAGCATCGGGAAGCAAGGGTGCAATTCTACCGACAACCTTCATATGCATTAGATAGGTGATTAATGTATTGGAGGGATTCCTTATGTTGCAGTTGTTATGATGCATGGTCATGGCATATGCAAAATACTAGAACATAATATCAACAAGAATTTCCCACGCATGAGAATAAACCTCGAGGTGGGATTGCTCAACTGAATTAGATGCAAATGACATGACAAAAGATGATGCACCTAATGCATTCTATTGCAAGCAATGAAATAAAGCGCAAGACTACGCTACCGGCAAACTACGGTCAACGCAACAACTACGGAGCTCTAAACACAAGAAAAGAAAGGAGGAATTTCACCATGTGCATCATCGTGAGAGGTTATGTGCAAAAATACACAATCAACGAATAATGCATGACCATTTGGCAAAATGAACAACACCATCACCTTCCTCACATTTTTCTACCACAAATCAATATATGACATGATATATTTGGGACAAGGATGCACATAGCACAAGAAAAAGCAAAAACATGGCCGATTTGAATGGATTTTAAATAATGCAGAAAAGGAAAAGGAGGGATGGCATGTTGGGCTCCCCTCGGTTGTTCTGGCCCAACTAGGAGATCAGCCCAGCGCTAACAAACGCCCACGAGCGAGGAACTCAAGTGGGCCGAGCACAGGGTCGCCCAAACCACTAGACTACTGCTGCTAGTATGGATGTAAAGCGGATCTGACGAGAGATAAACATCCAAGCGTTATCTCTGAATTTGAAGAACAGGACACTGAAGAAACTGTACACGAGCGATGCAAAAAACTTAGAAAAAGGGGGCAACTTGTGCTAGGAAGGAATCAAACCCCGCACCTCTTGAGTGCACACGCAGTGCATTGGCGCTGCGCTACATTACAATTGATGGCCTGAATTCAAATATGATTGAAGAAGGAACTACTGCATGGCCTAACTGAATCGAAAACTAACGATGGAAACACCTACATGATGCTAGCAAGGAAGACTTCTCTCGCTCCTCGTTGGTTACCCCAAGTGGAAGGTATGATGTAGCGTAGCAGCAGAATTTCCCCTATGTAGAGGATAGGGTTTGTCTCTCGTAGGACTCGTAGAGATACAAGAAGGTGGTAAAGTGAACAGTGGCGCCGAGGTTTCTAACTTCGCCTGGACTTGCACACACAGCAAATAACTTTGCTCCCAACGAGTACAGAGGAGTTGTCAATTCCTCCGGCCTTGCTGTTTACAAAGGATCAACGCAAGAGATAATAATAGTGGCAACTGAAAGTAAGAACTGAAAGTAAATTGAAAGTATAAACAATGATGTGAATATGGACCGGGGTCCCGTGATGTTCACTAGTGATGTCTCCCTCCCAAAAGATGATAAAAGTGCTAGCGAGGTAAACAAATCACAGCTGGTCAATTGATAGGATTATAAACGCACCGCAATGCTAGCTATGCTACAAAAGAAAGTAAGAGGCTCAAAAGCAATGGGAAGTACACCAAGGTAAGTAGACCGAAATCCATCTGCATCTACTACGAATCATCCACCATGAGATATTGTAACAGCCCAGTTTTCAAAAAAATTAAAAATTTGTTTTCGGTGTGAATTGTTTGATTGTCTGATTTGATTGCGGTGTTTGCATCCCCGATTTATCGATCGGCGATTATTTTTCCCCCTCTTATCTCGTACCGGACGGAGACCGACCCTTGCCACCTTGACACTCGACCTTTGCGACACCGGGTTTCGCCCGATCACCGTCGCGAAAACCGCACGAGACCAACCACAGCCAACGGAACGAAAAACCCCGTTTAATAATTAAACGGGATATTTTTATAGCGCGCCGGAAAGTGTTCTCGGAACGGTTCTAGCGCGAGGTGAACGCCTCCGGCTCGACGCGCTGATCGCGCAGTTCAAAGTTTTACCCAAATCGGAGGTACTGCGGACCCCCGGCGGTCAGAAACGTGAGCACCGCGCGCGCGAGAGAAAAACCGGAGATGTTTTTGCAAACTGCCAACCACCGGGGCTATATAAAGACCACCATCCCACTTAGGGTTCCCCCTAAGCCAAATAGGCTGCCACCAGCCCCCAGATCCAGATCTGAGCCCCAAATTTCGCAGCTATTTTTGCCCCAATTTTGTAACCCTAGATGTGAAACAAGCACAGCCATTGGATCTGCGGATGAGGGGCTCACAACGCGCCACGTCACCCCTTGGAGATCCCACCAACCGCACCCATCTCCTCCCTCCACGAGCCGCCTCCACGCCCGGGCAGGCCGCGCCGCCGCGCCTCGCACCGACAGCCGCCGCCCGCCGCCAGCAGGCTGACCAACCTCCTCCCGGCCTTCCTCCTCCCCTACTCTTCTCCTCTCCCTCTCCCCTAACCTCCTCCCTCCTTTCCTTCCCCGCAGGTGACAGCCGCGCAATGGACGGCCGAGCTCCGAGCTCGGGCCGCCGCCCCCCACCGCTTGAGGCCACCCCGGCGAAAGATGCGGTCGGCGCGCCCCTCCTCTGGTCCCGCGGCGCCCTGCGTCCCTTCCCCGACCTGGTCCCCTCGCTCCAGCAGCTAGCGCCGGCTGGCCTTGCCATGGCCGAGTCCGCTCGGGAGCTCGAGGCCGAGCGCTCCTGCGCGCGGACGCTGCCATGGGCCGGCTAGCCCACCTCCAGCCCGAGCTGGGCCGGCCTTGCCCCCTCACGGCCCAGTCCAGCGCCCCCGGCCCAGTCCGCTAGGCCGCCTCCCAGGACAGTTGGGCCTAGCCCAGTGGTGAGGCCCAAGATGCCCATGCTTTTTTTTCTCTGATTTAGACCCTGCTGGAATTTTGCTAAGTCTGGAGTAAACTGTGTGCTGATCTGTTTTGTGATGCGATTTCCCGTTGATCCGTAGCTCCGATGACGTTGCCCCCAAAACAAAAGTTGCTCAGTTTTGCGTGCTCTAGCATTCGTATGTAGAAAGTTTTTCCGTTTGAGGTCGCCTTAATTGTGTAATTGTGTGTTGAAGTGGGCATCATGCCGTTAAACTGCTACTTTTTCTTGTTAAGTGCTGCTGTTATTGTTTTGTTGCAACTTTGCATGATGATTGTGACTCATCCATGAGGCCTATTGCATTGATTCTTTCTCCTATGTGTTAAGAATCATGTGTACTTCAATTCCATGCTTTAACTTGTCATGTTTGGGTGCTCTAGCTATATAAAATATTGCTCCAAAGTAGCTCTCCTGATGTTAATGTGATGTTGTTGCTGAAACTGTTATTTTGTTGCAACTTCTGTCGACGTTTGCGTCGCAACCGTTTATCGGAATTGAGTGATTCAAATTGCATATTGTTAAGCATCATGTCTACTTTCATCCCATGTGTTTCTATGTCATGTTGCTGAACTTTTGCATATAGATTTACCCCTGTTTATACAGCATGTGTGCATAGCTTGTTTTGCTTATATCTTTTTAACCGTAACTCCGTTTGGGGTGTTCTTTATATATAACTTGATTAGTTTTTTGTGTACTTTTTTTTATGCTATTGTTTGCTGTTCTTAACCAACATAAAATATGGTTTAGGACAGAACAGTACCAAATCTTTTGATCATCGTGCGGCACTTAGTGTATGCCATGTTTAGGTTGTGCCTCACTTAAATTGACTAGCATAGATAGTTTACTTTGTGCTTCACCTCTTGACCTGTTTGTGTGCTATGCCATGCTTGCTTGAGTTGCCATGTTAACAACCGTTGGTTGATCACCTGTAGCTAAGGAACTTGAACCACCCTAAACGTGCGGTATTCGTCGTGTGTGGCGAGTACCCCACTTAAACGGTTAGTAACCGCTCTCGACGGTAGGTGCGATGTCTCGTGTTGCTTCTTGTTGATGCTTGATCATGTTTGCCTCGTAGTAATAGATGCTTGCTCGTTGATTGCTTTCCAGTGTTTATCGTCTTGTGTGCTTCCGCGGGTACCTCTCGGAGACGATGCGAGCTTGCGATCAACTACACCTTCGGAACCCGACTTATCAACAGGCAAGGACTATACATTACTTATGATCCATTCTATTTCAACCAGCGGTTTGCATGCTAGTACAGGTTAGGTTCGATGTTTGATCCTACCACATGTTTACAGCCTCTTTCAAACCGATACAGCCATGTCTCTTCCCAGCAAACCTTGTACTGCTATGTTACTATTGCTCGTTGCTCAGCCCCTGCTTAGTATGCATGCTTAGGATGCTACGATGTTACCCTGTTACTCCTTGGTTTGGGATATCACATTATTATATTGTTGTTGATGATATGATTATTATAATGTTGATTATATTCGACGAAGAATGGAAGGTCTAGGCTATCCCGCCCCGACGCTTTGTTCCATTCGAGTCACCTAGGATCCGAGTTCCGGGTATTGGTTTTAAGACTGAGCGTGCCTAATCACGTGTGGGATTTTATGGGGTCCCCTTTTCTTACCTATCTAGCTTCAAACATTTCTAGTGGTGGCCCAAGCTGATTTACCATTTGAAAACCGTGTGTGTGTCTGGCGGGTAGCTCCTGGCAGATATTATTTAAAACAACTCGGGCCAGCGGAGACATGGTTTCTTTGTTGGTCCACCCCAGGGAGCTAGGGGGCTGTCCACATCTGTTTGGGAAACCTATCCGACCTCATCCAGACGGTAGAGGCCAATTCGAGAGCGCGGCCGGCTTTTGAGTTGGATGTCGACTCACCGGGGGCCACCCGGATTTGTGCGTTGTTAGTTAGAGGGACCTGTCGTTCCAGATCTCTTGGGACTAAATCATAAAATGGTTGCCTATCATGGGTAGCAACTGAGAGAGATGGGCGTGCGTGCGGAACCTTGTAATGGGCAGTTGATATACCCCTGCAGGGTTAAATCTTTTCGAGAAGCCGTGTCCACGGTTATGGACGACTTGAGACCTACTCCTTGTTCATAGACAACAACAACTGAGATAATCTTAATATAACCTGATCAATGTGTGTGTGTGCCTTGACTGCTTCTTCTTTGTCGGGATGCGAAGAGGAGGACAAGGATAGGATAGGTGTTATGTTTGCGTAAGTAGTTGATAGCAAGACTTGTTGGAGGCGATTCCTCATCGAATGCTTGGCTTCTTATCTTACTCTCTAGATCGTTAGACACTTCATAAATTCTAGTGCGGCAGCAACCTCACCACTTACCCCTTCCTTACCGTAAACTACTAGTTGTCCTAGAATGACGAGTGATGAAGTCCTTGCTGGGTCAGATGACCACTACAGTTGGATGCTGAGTACCTCTGTACTCATCATACTACCCCCAAACTCTTTTCAGGGTTCTGTTTGACAACAGGTATGGTGATCGACGTTTCGCATGGAGACTCGATGACGACTAGTTAGGCGGATCCCGGCGGAGGGCCTGGACCCGTGTGGTTATGGGATCGATGATTTTCTCTTTGCCACTAGGCATTTTCTTGTAGTCTGTACTCAGACATGTATCTTCCGCTGTTGTATTATATCTGAGGCAGTTGTATGCCGATTGTATGAGATGTTGTATCCTTGTATCTGTAATGTTGTGATATCATGTTGGAAATCCAGGGCATATGGCTATGTCATATGTCGCGGTGGGACCGATATGCGCTTTGTCCCCGGATCTGGATGGAAACATCTAGATCTGGAACAGTACCTCACATCGGGCCTTACAGATATCTATCCAGAACATCTCGCTGGTATTAAGTTGTGAATCCCACCCAAAGTGTAAACTCAAAGCAACAGACAGCTGCATTAAAAGAACCATGCGTAAAGTAAACAATCCTTGCACCCGCAAGTACAAGCACCGTGGTTTTATTCCTGGTGGCAACAACACATCCCCTAGTCTCATTTTTTCTGTCACTCAAGCTAGACATCAAGGGGTTGCACCCACAATCAAGCATAACGCTCCCTCTTGGAGTTGCAACAAATCACTTGGCCAAATTAAAATACGGCAACGGAGAACATGCAAGAATTTACTAAAGAACACAAATATAAAAGAGAACCAAATATATTACTCATCACAATCTGAACATAATCTCATAATCCATCAGATCCCAGGAAACTCAGCATAGCAACGTAGAAAACTACGAAAGTGCCTCGATCATGTGAGGCAGCTCACGAGGTCTCGAAAGTGGAAGCACAAAGAGGGGAGGAGTACATCACATAGCTACTTGTCACGGACCCATGGTCCAAGGGGGACTACTCACGGCACATCCGGGAGGCGTCCATGGCGATGGATGGTCTCCCGGAGGGGATTCCTCCTTCCGGCAGGGTGGCAGGGAAGCTTCTCCTGGCAGCCCCGATCTTGAAATGGCGGTGGCGTCGGAACAGAGAGGAGAACGGGAATAGCAGATCGATATTCGGGGTTTCCGTCACGGGGGGTAAATATAGGCGACGGGGGCACCGAGCGGGCCACTAGGAAGACAGGAGGCCTCTTGGCGCGGCCTAGGCTGGGGCCGCGCTAGGGACCCTCCTGGGCCCCCGGTGGTGGCCCTCCTGCATATCTTAGTTATTCCGTAAGCTTCGTGACGCTGATTTTTTATATAATTTTTCCGGGATTTATTGGGCACTTTTAATGGCTGGAAAACCTGAAATACAAAAACATCAGAAAAACAGGAACTGTCAACTGGGTGCACTGAGTTAATAGATTAGTCCAAATATGATAAAAAGTGTATGAAAGTTCAAGCAAAACATGGCAAATTCACACAAAACATGCATGGAGCAAGCAGAAATTATAGATACGTTTGGGACGTATCAACATCTCCAAGCTTAATTCATGCTCGTCCTCGAGTAGGTAAATGATAACGAGCATAATTTCTGTGGTGACATGCCACACAACCATATAAATACTTTTAAGTAAAGCAATCAAAGCATGAAATTCAATTCAAGACTTAATAAGCAAGAGTCTATATTAGCATTGACACAAGTAACAAAAGAACAAAAGGTGCAAGATCTCATGCTGTCCGTGACTCGAATGTCTCCAGATGGTGTTTGTGTGCAAGAAAGGGGATAGGGAATACGAGATAAAAATAATAGTTGTTGAGAACAACTATCTACTAAAGTTTCACACTTGGTCTCCTTTGGATTCTTATCTTGACTCGTCCCCAGACCACTAGTCAGGTACAAGTCAATTTGAGCCACTCCCTTTCGATATTTTGAGCACTCATGCAATGTATGAGCGTGAGCAAGAAAGTAGATACCTAAAAGACAAAACAAAAAGTAGGTGGAGGAGGAAGACAAAAAAGGTGTGAAAGGCTCACATCAATTAGGACAATCATAGGCGAGAGAAGGCCATATGATAGATATGATGTGAGGAGTAGGGATTTCTATGCAACGGATGCACATGTGAGCTAAAAGCTCTCCAAGGGAACTAGTGGGGGTGCATCCAACTTGCTTGCTCAAGAAGACCTAGAGCTCTTTTGAGGAGGCTCATCATTGGAATATACAAGCCATGTTTTATAGTGTGAAGGGTCCCCACATAGCTATATGCATGTATGATAATCTCTATGGAGTACAAGGGATAGAGGATGAAGTACTAGTGTGAATCTCTCAAATGGAATAGTAGTGCCCCTTCTCTCTTTTTATTTTCTTTTTCTCTTTTTTTTTTTGGATTTTTTGGTGGCCTCAATGGCTCTTTCTATTTCTCTCATTTGTCCTATTTGGGATCTTTTAATTTTGTCCTCTTTTGGATCTTTTCCTCACTTTAGGGGAAACACTCTATATTTTACAAGAATATAGAAGATCTTTCACACTTTACAAAGGTACTCACGTAAAGAAAATGTAACTATCATGATGCAAATGTATGCCTCTGCCAGGGTAGCACGATATGCAATGATACTAGCGCGTCATGTAGCAATGATTAGGGCAAGGCCCAACTAGCATGCGGCTCATCGATCAAGCAAGTGGCATGTATGACATGAAGATCAACTCATGAGAAAATGGATGTTGCATGGCAATGTAACTCGAAAAGGCTATGGAAATTCCTTGAGAGGTAGGTATGGTGGTTGTTTTGAGGAAAGATATAAGGAGGTTTATGATGACAGAGCGTATCATGCCAAGGGTTTGGATGTACCGGTGAAGGTGGACGCCAACTCTCGGAGTGAGAAGGGGGCAATGCACGACACAGGAGAGGCTAGCAAAATATGGGAAGGTGGAAGTCTCAACTTTCGAATACTCACATTAGTCCGAAGAACTCATGCACTTATTATTGGTAACTCTCAATCTAATCAGGAGGTTCTCAAAGATACAATACCCCGAGGAGGAGTGTATGGGGATTTAGTTATCCTTGCGCATCCTCGACTCATGGTACCTGAGTATACTCTAATTCTCGAACCCTCCAGAGGTTAGTGATCCATCTAGCAGCTAGAGTTCTCAGCAGGGGTTTTGGTTTTCGAAAATAAACACGGATGTAAGGCCCCCGATGCGGTGCTAACTCAAGTTAGTCGCTTTCGCGTCCCGCTCGAGTTAGTAGCGCATAAAAAGCCACCGACTCACGACACTCGCACTCGTGTCGCTGCCGGATTCTCGACAACAGCTATAAGAACAACGAACTTTATACTAAGACATAAATATATAGAGTCCAGGGAACACATCGCCTCTGGCATTTATTACAACATCTCAGAGGTCCATAAACCCAACAGTACATCATGCAACAAGGGGAAGACAATCACGACCGAGTACGGTCAAAATCCAAATGGCCCTAGAGAGGGCTGCACATAAATAGTCCACCCACTGATCGTCGGAACCCAACTATAGGATCTACTGAACGAAGTCGTCCACATCGTCATCCTCCGGGGGCGCCTCCACGAAGTATCGTCCGGTGCTCGGGTCGATGTAGTAGTCAACTGTACCGGCCGATCAGGCAAAACAGTAAAAGCACAAAAGGAAAACAGGGGTGAGATTATATCATTACAGGAAAACTAACTCCCTACGGTAAGTCAATGGTAAAGGTAAAGGTTGCAGCCGCACTAGCATATATGGTGGCTATCGTTCTATTAGAATAGGGGTAAGATCCAAGAAAACACGTGACATCGTGTCATAAGTCTGCTATTCACCTACTTACGTCAAACATAACACAACCTGGGTCTTCTCTCGGTCCCCCTGGACGAAGAAAAGCAACCAAGGCACTCACGCGGTAGGCAAGTTTTAATTATGATTCAAATTGATGTTATTCTATGAGCAAGGAGTAGGTCTCAAGTCGTCCATAACCACGGACACGGCTTTTCGAAAAGATTTAACCTTGCAGGGGTGTACCAACTGCCCATCATAGGCTTCGCATGTACGCCCGGTTTCCACTTGGCTAGGTAAGCGCCTGAAACTCCGGAACGTCAGAGTCCCTCTAACTAACAACGCACAATTCCGGGTGGCCCCCGGTGAGTCGACACCCAACTCAAAAGCCGGCCGCGCTCTCGAATCGATCTCTACCGTATGACTCCAGGTTTGGATTGCCGGTTAATCTCATATGAGACCGGGTCCTCAGCCGGTCAAAGTGGGCCAGCCAAGGAACAAGTCCTCCTGGCCCAAGGTGGTTGTAAATAACTGGGGTACCACTAGGACACACACGTTTGCAAATAGTAAATCAGCTCGGGCCACCACTAGAACTGTTTGGAGCTAGGTAGGTAAGACAAGGGGACGCCATAGAATCCCACACATGATTCGGCACGCTCGTCAAGAAACACAATACCCGGAACTTGGCACCTAGGTGACTCAAATGGAACAAAACACCTGGCGGGAATAGCCCGGTCTCCCGTCTTTCGTCAAGTATAAATTAACATCATAATAATAATAAATATCAATCAACTTCTTTAAAAACATGATATCCAAACATAGCATAAGGTAAGCAGCAAGTTTTCCTACTCATACTAAGCAATGGCTGAGCAGCGGTAACATAGCAATACAATGTTTTGTTGGGATGTGGGGATCATGGCTGTTTGGTTTGATTATGGCATGAACAAGGTGGATCGGATCAAACAAACGTTCTACCCTACATCTAGGCAGGTAGGCAGAAAGATATCAAGTAATGGTATGACTCTTCCCCTTGCCTGGGTAATCGGTCGACGGAGCAGACGTAGCAGGGTCCTCGGGCTCGGTGTCAGAAACCTCCACGTAAGTCTCCTCGGCAGGCTGAGGTGCTAACGTAAGGTACCGGCAAGGAAAAGCACACAAGTAAGCAATGGTTGCAATGCACAGGCAAAGATGCTATGATCAAGTTTCATAGACATGATGTGACCCTATCTAGTCCATTTAAATGAAGGTGGTGACGACACGTCAACAAATTCATATGCAATTATTTACATTTTTATGGCTTTGGCCTTATCCTTAATTTTGGTGTAAGTAGCATGTCAACATGGCATGATCAACAAAGCAATTAACAGAAATAATTACAACGTGAAAGTAAAACGTTGATTCCGGAGACGGAGTAGTGTCGATGAATTTGACACCGGAAGATGTAACAAAGGTTAGGACCCAGCCACATTGCATATGACAATATGCTAGGGGGATGGTTTGGTGATGCAAAGATTAGGAGATGACCATGAACAGGAACTTGTGATGAACAGATGATTAGGATCCAACATGCACTGAAGTTGAAAGAATGCAAGGAAAGGAAAAACATGTTGATATGGCTAGGTGTTTCACACCATGTCCAAATGAGTTGCACAAAACATCGCATGGACATCACCATTGGAATCCCTGCAAGATTCTACCCCAAAACCATATAAGACACGGTACCATTTGAATTTGCAAAGCATAGTTGAAAATCCAAATGAATTCAGGGACCTGAGTGCAAAGTTGCACTACTTGCATTTTTGGAAGAAGGTCAACTGGAAAAACCAATGTCACCATGTTGATCCTTGGGAAAAACTACCCAAAAGTCATATATGGGTTGCCATATTTGGATTTTGGGGAGCAGTTACAAAAAAATCAAAAGAAAGAGGGACTTATTGCATATTTACCATCACTCCAATTTTGGAAGGGGCTGAATGAAAATCAAACATCATCATGATGATCAGTGGCTCAAGCTACCCCAAATTCATAGGGATGCCCCAAATTGAGATGCAAGTCCAAAATCAATTTGAATTTGAATTGAAATTCCAATTGAAAATTAAATAGAAAAGAAAAAAAGATAAAAGAAAAAGGAAAAAGAAAGGGCACAGCCCAATTGGACTGGCCTCGGCCAAGTGGCCCATCTCCTCTCTCCTCTCCTCGGCCCAGCGCACACGCCAGGCCCACCTCAGCCGAGACTGGAAAAATTAAAAAAGAAAAAAAAGGGCCAAGCCCACTGCTGGACCAGGACCACGGCCTTTTCTCCTCTCCTGGCCCAGGGCGACAAGCGCCTCTTTCTGAACTCGCGCAACCTCTGAACCCAACGACAACCACTGAACCTTCCGACGCCGAGCACTTCCGGCAACCTTGGCATCATGCTCCGGCCACCTCCCGGCGAGCCACCACACAGAACTCCGAGAGGGCACCACCCTCTACACCGGGGTGCACCGCACGGTCACTTTCCTCCACTGACCTCGCCGGGAACAACACGGGTTCAGAGAGGTGACGCCCAGCTCTGAAACTGTTGAACCTGCGCAAAACCGACGAACTTCCGACGAAGGGAGCGGCGCACACAGACCGCCTCCGGTTGATCTCCGGTGCTCTATACGCAGCGGTGACATCCCTCTACTCCTCTACACCGCGGATCTGGCCAGTAGCCCAACGGTGACGACGCAAAGGATGCCTGAACTACACGGCGGCGCCACGTGCTTCTGCTCCAAACTTCAGACACCGGCGAGGCGCAACACAATCGGGCCAAAGGTGGCCTCTTGCGTGCCAAAAACGTGAACGACACGTAGCCAGGGCACGCACGAGCACACCCAAAGCACACCACAAGCACGGGGGCCACGGGCTTGCTCGACGGCGACAACGCAGCGACTCCCAACGAACTACGCGGCGCGGAACGGCTACAAGATGCTCTATGGGCAGGGGACGGCGAGGCGCTTAGCTAGAGGGGCTTGAAGATGAGCTCGCGACGCGGAACGACGGGGAAAGGACTTGACTACGACGGGGAAGAAGACGGATCCGAGGCGGGGTTCCACGGCTCGGGGACGTCTGACTCCTCCTAGCGTGTTCCTGCAGGGCAAAACGCGCACATAGGGTCACCACGACGGCGACGAGCAAAGGAGGGTCGACGGGATCAAACGGCAGTGGCGAATTGCAAGAATTTCCCGGCGGCCATGGCGGAAACATGGGAGGAGAGCAGGAATGAACCCGGTGGCGGTGAGGAGGAACAACGGGGAAAATGGAACCCTAGGGGGCTTCTGCGGCTCGGGGGCGCGGCCTATAAGGAGGGGAGGCCTCTTTTCCACGTCGGCAGGCGTCGACGTCGACGCTCTCCCGCCGGTGTGAGAGAAGAGGGGAGGGGACGTCTCCACGGTGGAAAGGCGGTGCATCCTTGCCCTCGGATCTTGATCGTGCGGCTGGGATCCTTCCCGCGTACCCCTTCGGTGGCACAGGCCACGGTGGGCTGGAAAGAGCAATGGGGCCTGCTGGGTTGGGCCAGGAGAGCAGGTTGCCCAAGAAGAAAAGAATAGAAGGCCTTTCTCTATTTTTAAATTCCAAAAACACTCCAAGAATTTATCAGAGAGAAAGGGGCAACAGAAAAACTTCATTCCAACACCAAAATTCTTGCGTGAATATTCCTGATTTTACAAAAATGGTTTGGCCATTTTTGGTGCAAGTAAAATCTTGGGAGTTGATTTAAATTCAAATTGCTTTGAATTACAACTCAATTTTCCAGGTGGCTAAAAACACATGCAAGACTTTGGAAAAGATTGGGAGGGAGAGGAATTTGGCTATGCAAAAGTTGGAGCTTAGGGAAAAAGATATGAAGCATTGAAAAATGCAACAGTACCCTTCTTGAAGCATAAAGATGGGTTTGAATTCAAATTCAAATGAGGTCCAACATGGACTACACTCAAGATCACCACATCATTTTACACCATCTTGCAACCGAAGAAGTTTCATAGCCATTTAAAAAAGCAATATTACATCACAAATAGTAAAATCACTTTTGGGTTGTTACAGCTCTCCCCTACCAACGCAGGATCTCGTCCCGAGATCTAAGCCTGAAACAACTCTGGGTACTTGGAACGGAGATGATCTTCACGCTCCCACGTTGCTTCCTTCTCCGAATGATGTGCCCACTGAACCTTCATGAACTTGACGGTCTTGTTGCGAGTCTTGCGCTCGGACGTCTCAAGAACAAACACTGGACGCTCTGAGTAGGAAAGGTCCGCACTCAACTGTATCTCGCCCAAGTCAACGGCCTGCTCCGGCTGCTTGAAGCACTGGTTTTAGCTGGGACACATGGAACACGTCATGCACCATGGAAAGACTCTCTGGAAGCTCGAGCCGAAAGGCAAGAGGTCCTATAGTCTCAAGGATGCGGAGAGGTCCGACAAATCTTGGAGCAAGCTTTCCTTTGATGCCAAAGCGGTGAGTTCCCCTCAATGGAGACACTTTCAGGTACGCCCAATCACCAACCTGAAACGCTACACCACGGTGCCTTTTGTCATAATAGGCCTTCTGCCTAGACTATGCTGCCTTTAGGTGCTCTCGGACAATCTTCACTCTGTCCTCTTCCCCCTGGATCACATCTAGATCGAACAGCTGCCTCTCACCTGTCTCGGACCAGTTCAAAGGAGTCATGCACTTGCGGCCATACAAGACTTCGAACGACGCTGCCTGTAGACTTGCCTAATAGCTTTTGTTGTAAGAGAACTCAGCATACGGCAAGCACTCTTCCCACTTCATGCCAAAGGATATGACACATGCCCAAAGCATGTCCTTGAGGATTTGGTTCACGCGCTCGACTTGCCCACTTGTCTGGGGGTGATAAGCGGTACTGAACAACACTTTCGTACCAATTTCCTTTTGAAGGGCCTGCCAGAACTTAGAGGTGAAAAGGCTGCCTCTATCGGAACTGATCTTCTTGGGAATGCCATGCAAAGATACAACTCTTGCGGTGTACAAATCCGCCAACTGAGCTGCTGAAATGGAGTCCTTCAATGGAAAGAAGTGGGCAACCTTTGAAAGATTTTCAATGACAAAAAAGATGGCATTGTTCTTCTTCTGTGACAAGGGGAAGCCTGTGATGAAATCCATCTCTATGTGATCCCACTTCCACTCTGGAATCTCAAGTGGCTGAAGCAACCCTGCAGGCTTCTGGTGTTGTGCCTTCACTCTCCTGCACACATCACACTGAGATACGTAACGGGCAACATCCCGCTTCATACGAGTCCACCAAAAGCTTTTCTTGAGATCTTGATACATCTTTGTACTGCCAGGGTGAATCGACAGCTTGGAATCATGCGATTCCTTCATGATGACCTCTCTGAGATCTCCCTCCTTGGGAACAACGACTCGCTCTTCGAACAACACGGTGCCATCATTATGCACTGAAAAGCAACCGTACTTTGGAACTGAGGCGGCAATACCCTGCTTGATCTTTTGTATCATTGAGCTGCCAGACTAAGCTTCACGAATCTTCTCATGGATAGTGGGCTCTACCACAAGGTTGGCAAGGTAGCCTGCTGGAACTAGCTCGAGATTGAGCCTTCAAAAGGACTCACATAAATCAGGGTAGATCTTCTGCACCTGGATATTATTGCAATCGCCCTTGCGACTCAGCGCATCTGCTATGACATTCGCCTCCCCAGGCATGTACTGAATATCAACTGTGTACTCAGTAATGGTTTCAAGCCATCTTCTTTGCCTCAAGTTCCGATTTGGCTGAGTGAATAAGTACTTGAGACTCTTGTGGTCGGTGAACACATCCACCTTCCTTCCTAAGAGGAGGTGTCGCCAAGTGATCAAAGCGTGCACAACTGCTGCAAGCTCCAAGTCGTGCGTGCGATAATTCCTCTAACTCATCTTCAACTGTCGTGAGTTATATGCCACAATATTCCTGCCCTGCATCAAAACTCCGCCTAGACCTTGCAAGGAGGGATCACAAAACACCTGAAAAGGCTGTAACTCTTCTGGCGGCATGAGAATTGGAGTTGTGGTCAACTTCTCTTTCAAGTGTACCGTTTGCCTTTGCACAACAACTTAGTCATTGGTTTCGCTATTTTGAAGAAATTCTGCACAAACCTCCTGCAACAACTGGCGAGGCCAAGAAAACTCCTTAGCTGTTTCACATTCTTCGGCGGAGCTCACTCTTGAATAGTGCGGACTCTCCCTGGATCAACCGCAATTCCCTCAGCGGAAATAACATGGCCTAGAAAATTGACCTTGTCCAGTCAAAACTCACACTTGGAGAACTTGGCATAGTAACTTACGAGGGGGTGACCCCACGACTCCTACAGATGAGCCTACCTGGTGTCCGTGAAGGCAGAAGGCCCATGAAGATACGGCCTCGGCCACTAGATGGCACCAACGTAGAGGTCCTCGACTCACAAGGAAGGTGCGAAGACCTGCCATACGGAGCAAGCTAGGGTTAGGAAAGTTTACCTGTACACGTAGATGAACTCCCCGAGATCTGGCCCGATATATAAGGTCTGGGAGGGCGGACACCAAGGACATCGAATCTTACTTGTAACCCTAGCCTTGAGCGCTCCAGCCTTGGCCTCCACTGTAATCGCATCTCCCCAATCAATAATATCGAGCAGGAGCGAGCCTCCGTGTTTGCTGACGAGCTATCGTCCAACCTGCGCCTCTCATGACTAACCCAAGGTCCCTGACCATGGGATTTGCCGGGGTTGATCCCTGTCAATTGGCGTCGTCTATGGGAACCGCGCAGGTTGGGAACGCGATCTCGGCGGCCTCATCACCACCAGCACTCATCGACTCTGCGGCTCCGGCAAGATTCAACCTGTTCGAGTCCCTCGGACTCACGGCCCACCTCCCAGCTCTCAAACCAGTCTTCACCGACCTACGCTCCGGCATCAATCTGATCTTCGGAGAGTACCAGATCTACATCAACCACTGGGGTACCCTCCGCCTCATCGACAACACCCGTGCGCCCATAGCAACATCTACAGAAACGACCATAGCGGACGCCGCCCGCACGGATGATCCATCTGGCGGTTGTATCTACGCACCCAACTCACGGCTCCACTCTACTCGCGACCGCTCGAGTGAAGCCCCAGCATGGAGAAGCACGATCGCACGCATCGGCAAGGAAACGGCAAGGGCACCATCGCAGGTGTTCATGGCAGAAGTCGGCACATCAACGTCAGGTAACAACGGGCGAGCCGACGACCCGGGCACTCGACAAGACACCCCAACCACCAACAGGGCGGCTGGACTTGGCCACACCAGTCAGATGGTCGTACAGCTAGGAGAACCGGGGACCATACCGAAGAAAGTCCCGGTGGAGCAAGGACCAAGCAATCAAAAAAGCAGTCAGCTGGAAAGCAACAAACAGCAAGCACCTGGCCAGGGCAGCCAGCCATCGCGCAGCAGGTAGCAAACCCCGGTTGCAGCGGCGGGCGAATCATGCAAAGAAAAAATATACTTGTCCAAGGAATCGATGGCAATGGTTAAAGAAGAAGTCGCCCGCGGCGGGTTACTACCATCAGACGCCACAAGAGACGAGCTAAGGGCATACAACAAGCTAGCGGGAGAGCTAACAAAGCTGACGAGACAGTGGCGCCTAGCCATGGAGAAGCAAGCCAAAGCGGAACCCGAAAGGAAAAGCAGCCGCAGACAATCTCCCAGAAGTGACTCGGCAGGTCACGACTCCCCCATCCGCAATAGATCGAAACTCAACAACCTGCGGAAAACAGAAAGGACGAGAGTAGTGCGGAAAATAGAAGACGACTTCAGGTCAGAGGAAGACGACAACGAAGAGGAGCCTCTCACTCCGGCGGAAGAACTCATAAGTGCCCAAGACTACCTGTCCCGTGCCCAGAAAAGCAGAAAGGGCAAAACGGATCGCTACACTTCCATAGCTCTGCAGATAATGAAGGACGCTATCGACGCCTAGGTACCTAAAAAATCCAGCGCAAAGCGGCAGACTCGCAAGCGGACACCGGACAGGGACCCCAGTTCGCCAGACGACGACGACGACAATGACAGTAACAACAACAGACGCAGGCGCTCCGAAAAGCACAAGAAATGCGACAGCGACGACAACGACAGACGCCGCAGCACTCAGCGAGACGCGCGAGACGACATCACGCAGAACAGAGTCAACCGCAGAAGGCGAAGACGCGCAGCACGCGAGGAGTACTCGGAGGAAGAGACTTCCGACGAGGAAATCGAGCCATGCGGAGCACTCTGCTTCACACGTGCCATACGTGAGATGCGCATGCCCAACGGGTTCAAACTGAACTCCACGACTCTAAAGTACAACGGACTCGAGGAGCCAGAGGCATGGCTCGATGACTACCTAACAGCAGTCAAGTTTCAAAGAGGGACCAATGTCACGGCGATGCAGTACGTACAGCTCATGCTCGAGAGCTCCGCTCGACACTGGCTGAAAAATCTTCGGCGCGGATCCATCAGCTCCTGGAGTCAGTTCTGAGGAGCCTTCATAGAAAACTTCAAATCAACATACAAGCGACCAGCCTCACTCGAGGAGCTGCGTGCATGCAAACAAGGAACAAGGGAGGCCCTGCGAGCATACATCCAGCGATGGACGATACTCAAGAATTCAGCGGAAGACATCTCGGACGAGAGTGCGATTGACGCATACAGGCGAGGTCTTCAGCGCGTTGAATTCAAAGAGCAGCTCGGACAGATGAAAGTCCGAACACTCGCACGGCTGCTAGAACTAGCCAATAGCTGGGCGGACGGAGAAGATTCCGTTCGTAATGAAACAGAAACCCACACTGCACGATCAGAGTACGACTACGACTACAACGGAGATAGGGGAGACCACAGAAGAAGGAAGCGACCCAGACAGAACTTCTACAATGACAGAGGACCTGACATGGTCGCCGCCGGTTTCTCAGACGACCGGAACGGAAGGCGTCGTGATGACAACAGACCACAGCGCCCAGACAATCCAGAAGACAAGCCCCAGGCTCAAAGACGAGAATGGAGGACAAGACAGCCACGCGATGGCACTCGCACATTCCGCTCCACCGAAGAACAACTAAATGGACCGTGCTCTTTACACGGATTCAGAAACGAGCGAGGAGAGCTCAAATCATCCCACACCCTCAGGAACTGTCGAAGCTTCAACGAGTTGGCCGAAGAGAAAAGCCGCTCCTCGGTCGCAGTAGCACGACCATTCGCAAGCGTAGCAGTTGGGCCAGTCGCCCACGGCGCACCACCAGCCCCCCCTTTGCCAACAAGACAGGTGGCCGCCATCCAGGAACGGCAAAGGACTCCGGAAGAAGAAAACCAATACCCAGAAGCCCACGGGAGGATCTACATGATACAAGAAGGCAGACCTTCTAACAGGCAGCAGAAACAAGTCACCAGACAAGTCTTCCTGGCAACCTCCGCACACCCGGCCGTCCTATTGTATCTGCGCGGGTCGGAGACAGAAATCTCCTTCTCCCGGGACGACCACCCGCCAGTCGTCCCCCAACCAGGGCACGCCGCGCTGGTACTCGAGGCTAGAATAGGAAATTATGACATGTCGCGAGTATTCATGGATGGCGGCAGCGGGATCAACATCATCTTCACCCGAACACTCCACGACATGCTCATCCAAAATAACGCAATCAAATCCTCAGGCAAAACCTTCCACGGGATCGTACCAGGAAAAGCAGTCTATCCTCTCGGAAGGATAAGCCTGGAGGTAGTCTTCGGGGACGCGACGAACTTCCGCAAGGAAACACTTGACTTTGAAGTGGTCGATTGGAAGTCGCAATACCACGCAATTCTCGGGCGGCCAGCTTTCGCCCGCTTCATGGCCGTACCTCACTACGCCTATGATGAGGACATCCCTACTAATGTTACACCCATACCCTCACCAACTACACATACTGGACCAGTTACTAGAGCACGTGCACGTCAACTAAATTATCAGGTACTTTCGTTTCTTGCGAATCCTTCTATTGTTCATGAACATATGATGCTGCCTAAATTAGATACTTTTGTTTTGCTTATGAATGAAGGACCTAGCATGGACAAGAAGGATGGTCATTGGAGCGGGATCAAGAATGGAGAAGAAGGTGCGCGCGGGGGAAAGTACAGTGGAGTTTCCAGTGGGGATTTTCGCACGTTGAAGCCACCATAAGGCATGCATGAAGGCTTGGACGGAATACACGAGATGCCACTTCATTATTTTCGTCCAAGAGCAATTATAGGTGCTGCGTCACCTTAATATTGGGCTGGGCCCATGTAATTTCGAAATACCACCTTATAGGCTGTTTTTAGAGTCCGTATGTGTGGGGAAACCGAGTTAGGGTTGTTTTCGGACCCCACCTCCATGGGGTCACGAAAATCCCCTCTGTTCCCCCATATATACAGCCCTTAGGGCGTCGTTTAGACTTGGGTTTGAATTAGATTAAAGTTAGCCATAGCCGCAACTTCGAGCTCTTCGTTTGTGTCATCCGACCAGGCCAAGACCTCATTGGAACCCCAACTTTTGTAATCATTCATCTTATATTCGCAATATCCAGATTGCAATTCTTAGTTCTTGCTTGTTCTTCGATTGCTTGCAGGAATTAGACCTTCGTGGTCAGGTTGATCGTGCATCCGCGGGATCAATAACCTCTCGTAGTTGGTTTAGCGATCGCTAAGGCGCAACGTCTTCGCACGTTCGTAGTCGGATCGTGAAAGTCGTCTCCACCATAATCGATCTCCACCATCTCATCGAAACATCGGGACACCTTCGCCTCAATCAAGTGGTATCAGATTTCCAGGTTGCTCGGTGAGATTTACCAGTTTTCGTAGTCTAGATTGGTTCTGTTCTTCATACCTACAGTCCACGAAAAGGCCAACAAAAAAAATTAGGGTTAGATCATCACGTCCCAAAACAGTCCGAGCCTTTGTCCAGTTTTCTTTACAGTAGTTTGCATTGTTGAATTTGCGGTTGCATCGTTGTGTCGAGTTGCTGATCTTAGCGTCTAGTTACCTTAGAGTTTCGAGTTCTGATCACAGTTTGTCACGCCGCCGCCGCACAGTAGTACACCACCACGTTCCGCCAATCCGAGTCCAGATACACCACCAAGTTCCGCCAAGCAGAGTCCATACACACCACCACAACCTACCGATCCGAGTTGAGTTCCATCACCCGTTCGGTTTGTGATATCTCCGTAGCCAGAATAGTTTTGAGTTGATTAGAGTCGGATTTCACCAATCTTTTGTCGTACGTAGAAGAGGGTGATTTCCAAAAAAAAAAAAAAAGTCTGGCACGCTTTCCAGAGCAGTTTTTAGGCCAAAATTTTCAGGGGTAAAAAAATTTCGTGCCCATACGTTCCTTAGGTCCAGAAACTCGTTTTGAGACGTTCGCCACCATAGTGATTTTTTTCGCCCTTTTTCAGCCCCCGCAGTCCCGCATCGCCAAAAAAAAAAAGCAAAAAAAAGAAAAAAGAGAAAAAAAAATTCAGAGTGTGCTTCACAGTTGTTACGTGCCGCGCCGTGCTTTCGTTGGTGTTTTAGGCTCGCGTCTCTAGTACGGTCTAGCCTAGGATCAGCACAGTACCGACGTTGAGTGTTTATTCAGCTTTGCATCTCTGTTTTGATTACTGTTGAGTTTTTCCTACCATACTTGTCAGCCTTCCTACAGCTCCACATATATTCTACATCGTGCGTTTTGACACCTCCTGGCCATCGCTCTACCATATCTCTGAGAGTTTTGACCCGTTGGTTGTACATCACCACCTGCTGCTAGGTAAGAATCGGTAAGAACGTAAGAAAAGCTTGACGGATTTGTGCTTTCAACCACCCCACATCCATCCCATTAGTAGCAGTAGGATCATATTCCTGTGTGTTTTCTATTTCTGCTAACCATGCCAGGATCACATGATGAAGTGGCGCGGGATGCACCCGATTGGGAGAACATGACAAACAAGGAGCTACATGATAAATTTGCACGTATGATGTCTCAACAGGTGCAGGACATCGAGACCAGATTTACAGAGGCGATTGATGGCGTGGAGAAGATGATCGACACCAAGCTCGACGCCAAGTTTACTGAGTTGATCGCACGCCTACCTTCAGCACAGCCACAGCCACCGCCACTACCACGTGCACGACGTATTCTGTTTCCGCGAGGACAAGCTGCTGGTATTGGTGCTCCTCCTGCTGCTGCAGTTGCTGCTACTGCTGCTGCTGCTGCTTCTGACGTCGGCCAGGACGACAACTACGAGGGTGATTACGGGGAGGAGGTGGAACAGGAAGCGGCCTATGAGCAGCCAGCTGGACGTCCACGTCCCAACATTCGCCACGGTCGACACCAACCACCCCCTCAGGTACGCGATGATGAACATGTGCCTAAACTTAAATTGAATCTTAAGCCGTTTGAGGGTAGATATATTCCTGATGCTTATCTTACTTGGGAGTTAGAAACTGAACAACGTTTTACATGTTTACAATATCCTGAGAATAGACGTGTTACTGCTGCTGTTTGTGAATTCACGGGCTTTGCATCTATTTGGTGGTCTGAACATTGTAGATTGCATGCTAATAATATTCCAACTACTTGGGCTGCTTTAAAAGATGCTATGCGTACTCGCTGGGTTCCTCCTTATTATCAACGTGAATTGTTACAAAAATTACAGCGTTTGAGACAAGGAAAAAATTCTGTAGAGGAATATTATCAAGAATTACAAACTGGATTGATTAGATGTGGCCTAGTAGAGGATAATGAAGCTATGCTTGCACCTTTTATGGGTGGCTTAAACAGGGAGATACAAACTATTCTAGAATACAAGGACTTTGCTACTATCACTCGTTTGTTTCATCTTGCTTGTAAAGCTGAACGTGAAGTGCAGGATCGACAGGCCGCTACGAGACTTAACTTTTCTGCAGGACGAAATACATCATGGACATCGCGTGGAGCTTCTACATCCACACGTCCTGCTGCGCCACCATCTACTTCAGCCGCTCATTCTTACAGGGAGCCACCAAAACAGCCAGCGCCACCATTCAAGGGTGCACAGAGTGGTCCAGCGGCGAGTTCTTCTTCATCCATGGCGTCCACAGGGCAAACACGAGATCGTGATATTAAATGTCGCAGGTGCCAAGGTGGAGGTCACTTCGCAAAAGACTGTCCCTCCAAGCTTGTGATGACTATTACGGCGGATGGTGGGTATGAGTCAGCGAGTGACTATGATGAGGAGACTCTAGTTCTCATTGCTCATGAGGAACAGGGTGCCCATGATGATGCTCATGATATAGAGTATATGACTCCTGATGATGCAGATAAATATGCTAGTTTGGTTGCTCAACGTGTGTTAAGTGTGCAGGTATCGAAGGCCGAGCAAAACCAGAGGCATAATTTGTTCCACACAAAGGGAGTGGTGAAAGAACGTTCGGTTCGCATCATCATTGACGGAGGGAGTTGCAACAACTTGGCGAGCATGGAGTTGGTGGAGAAGCTATCTCTCACCACAAGACCACACCCCCATCCGTACTATATTCAGTGGTTTAACAATAGTGGTAAGATTAAGGTAACGCGTTCTGTTCGTGTGCACTTTAGCATTGCTGCATATGCTGATTATGTTGATTGTGATGTGGTACCCATGCAAGCATGCTCTCTTTTACTTGGTAGACCATGGCAATTTGATAGGAATGTTGTACACCATGGTAGGACAAATCAGTTTACTCTGGTTCATCAGGATAAACATATTGCTTTACTTCCTATGTCTCCTGAACAAATTGTGAAAGATGATCTTGCTAGAGCTAGTAAAGCTAAACAGGAGAAAAATAAGAGTGAAAATGAGATGGTAGCTAAAGAATTTGAGCAACAACATAAGACTAATAGCAAATCTTCTTCTGCTGTTTCTAATGAAATTAAATTGACTAGTCCAACTTTGCTTGCTACTAAGGTTGATATTTCAGATTTGGATGTTAGTCAATATGTGTGCTATGCTTTTGTGTGCAAAGAAGCTTTGTTTTCATTTGAGGAATTGCCTCCTTCTTTGCCTCCTGTTGTCACTGACCTTTTGCAGGAATTTATTGACGTCTTTCCACAAGACGTACCACCGGGATTACCACCTATTCGAGGGATTGAGCATCAGATTGACTTAATTCCCGGTGCTTCGCTGCCCAACCGTGCGCCATACCGTACCAATCCGGAGGAGACGAAGGAGATTCAGCGTCAAGTACAAGAGCTACTCGACAAAGGTTACATACGTGAATCACTTAGTCCTTGTGCTGTTCCTGTTATATTAGTGCCTAAAAAGGATGGAACTTGGCGTATGTGTGTTGATTGTAGAGCCATTAATAATATTACTATTCGTTATCGTCATCCTATTCCTAGGTTAGATGATATGCTTGATGAATTAAGTGGCTCTACCATGTTTTCCAAAGTTGATTTGCGTAGTGGATACCATCAAATTCGCATGAAATTAGGGGATGAATGGAAAACGGCATTTAAAACTAAGTTTGGATTATATGAGTGGTTAGTCATGCCTTTTGGGTTAACTAATGCACCTAGCACTTTTATGAGATTAATGAACGAGGTTTTACGTGTTTTCATTGGACGATTTGTGGTAGTCTATTTTGATGATATATTGATTTATAGCAAATCTTTGGAGGAACATTTGGATCATTTACGTGCTGTTTTTATTGCTCTACGTAATGCACGTTTATTTGGTAACCTTGGGAAGTGCACCTTTTGCACCGACCGAGTGTCGTTTCTTGGCTATGTTGTTACTCCGCAGGGAATTGAAGTTGATCATGCCAAGATCGAGGCAATTGAGAGTTGGCCGCAGCCCAAAACGGTCACACAAGTGAGGAGTTTTCTTGGCCTCGCTGGATTCTATAGGCGTTTTGTGAGAGATTTCAGCACCATTGCTGCACCTCTCAATGAGCTTACACGCAAGGATGTGCCTTTTACTTGGGGTACCGCACAGGAAGAAGCTTTCACGGTATTGAAAGATAAGTTAACACATGCTCCTTTGCTCCAACTTCCTAATTTTAATAAGACTTTTGAGCTTGAATGCGATGCTAGTGGGATTGGTTTGGGAGGTGTGTTATTACAAGATGCTAAACCTGTTGCATACTTTTCTGAAAAATTGAGTGGGCCTAGTCTGAACTATTCTACTTATGATAAGGAATTATATGCTCTTGTTCGGACATTAGAAACTTGGCAACATTATTTATGGCCCAAAGAATTTGTTATACATTCTGATCATGAATCTTTGAAACACATAAGAAGTCAAGCAAAACTTAATCGTAGACATGCTAAGTGGGTTGAATTTATTGAGACTTTCCCTTATGTCATTAAACACAAGAAGGGGAAAGATAATATTATTGCTGATGCTTTGTCTCGTCGTTATACTATGCTTTCACAACTTGACTTCAAGATATTCGGTTTAGAGACAATCAAAGAACAATATGTAAATGATGCGGAATTTAAAGATGTATTGCAGAATTGTAGAGAGGGTAGAACATGGAACAAGTTTGTGCTTAATGATGGATTTGTGTTCCGTTCTAACAAGCTATGCATTCCAGCTAGCTCTATTCGTCTTTTGTTGTTGCAGGAGGCGCATGGAGGAGGATTAATGGGACATTTTGGCGTGAAAAAGACGGAGGACGTACTTGCTACACATTTCTTTTGGCCAAAGATGAGACGGGATGTTGAGCGTTTTGTTGCTCGCTGCACTACATGTCAAAAAGCTAAGTCACGACTCAATCCTCATGGTTTATACATGCCTTTACCTGTACCTAGTGTTCCGTGGGAGGACATATCCATGGACTTTGTTTTAGGCTTGCCTCGAACAAAGAAGGGGAGGGATAGCATATTTGTTGTCGTGGATAGATTTTCTAAGATGGCACATTTTATACCATGTCATAAAAGCGATGATGCTGCTAATGTTGCTGATTTACTCTTTGGAGAGATTATTCGTTTACATGGTGTGCCCAATACTATTGTCTCGGATCGTGATACTAAGTTTCTTAGCCATTTTTGGAGATGCTTATGGGCTAAGTTGGGGACTAAA
This sequence comes from Bromus sterilis, assembly GCA_950022295.1. Taxonomy (NCBI): domain Eukaryota; kingdom Viridiplantae; phylum Streptophyta; class Magnoliopsida; order Poales; family Poaceae; genus Bromus; species Bromus sterilis. The sequence continues at coordinate 241,256,899 of OX465595.1, read as the reverse complement.
CTACTTTTTAGTACTACATGTCATCCCCAAACTGATGGACAAACTGAAGTGGTCAATAGGACATTGTCTACTATGCTTAGGGCTGTTTTAAAAAGTAACTTGAAACTGTGGGAAGAATGTTTACCTCATATTGAATTTGCTTATAATCGTTCAGTGCATTCTACCACTAAAATGTGCCCTTTTGAGATTGTTTATGGTTTTCTACCTCGTGCACCTATTGATTTGCTGCCTCTTCCATCTTCGGAGAAGGTTAATTTTGATGCTAAACAACGTGCTGAATTGATATTAAAAATGCATGAGTTAACTAAAGAAAACATTGAGCGCATGAATGCTAGATACAAGCTTGCTGGTGATAGGGGTCGAAAGCATGTTGTGTTTGAACCAGGAGATCTTGTTTGGTTACATCTACGTAAAGATAGGTTTCCTGATTTGCGCAAGTCTAAGTTAATGCCACGAGCTGATGGTCCCTTTAAGGTTTTACAGAAAATTAATGATAATGCATATAAACTTGAGCTACCTGCAGATTTTGGGGTTAGTCCCACATTTAACATTGCAGATTTGAAACCTTATTTGGGAGAAGATGATGAGCTTCCGTCGAGGACGACTTCAATTCAAGAAGGGAAGGATGATGAGGACATCCCTACTAATGTTACACCCATACCCTCACCAACTACACATACTGGACCAGTTACTAGAGCACGTGCACGTCAACTAAATTATCAGGTACTTTCGTTTCTTGCGAATCCTTCTATTGTTCATGAACATATGATGCTGCCTAAATTAGATACTTTTGTTTTGCTTATGAATGAAGGACCTAGCATGGACAAGAAGGATGGTCATTGGAGCGGGATCAAGAATGGAGAAGAAGGTGCGCGCGGGGGAAAGTACAGTGGAGTTTCCAGTGGGGATTTTCGCACGTTGAAGCCACCATAAGGCATGCATGAAGGCTTGGACGGAATACACGAGATGCCACTTCATTATTTTCGTCCAAGAGCAATTATAGGTGCTGCGTCACCTTAATATTGGGCTGGGCCCATGTAATTTCGAAATACCACATTATAGGCTGTTTTTAGAGTCCGTATGTGTGGGGAAACCGAGTTAGGGTTGTTTTTGGACCCCACCTCCAAGGGGTCACAAAAATCCCCTCTGTTCCCCCATATATATAGCCCTTAGGGCGTCGTTTAGACTTGGGTTTGAATTAGATTAAAGTTAGCCATAGCCGCAACTTCGAGCTCTTCGTTTGTGTCATCCGACCAGGCCAAGACCTCATTGGAACCCCAACTTTCGTAATCATTCATCTTATATTCACAATATCCAGATTGCAATTCTTAGTTCTTGCTTGTTCTTCGATTGCTTGCAGGAATTAGACCTTCGTGGTCAGGTTGATCGTGCATCCGCGGGATCAATAACCTCTCGGAGTTGGTTTAGCGATCGCTAAGGCGCAACGTCTTCGCACGTTCGTAGTCGGATCGTGAAAGTCGTCTCCACCATAATCGATCTACACCATCTCATCGAAACATCGGGACACCTTCGCCTCTATCAGCCTACCTCAAGCTGAAGATGCCAGGCCCAAACGGAGTCATCACAATCAGCGGCAGTTTTGTCAGATCCGACCGCTACGAAAAAGAATTCCACAAGATAGCAGAAGCATTCATAGCGCACCAAGACAGCAGGACCATGGGACTCGCAGAAGAAGCGCTCCCGTAGAAGGAAAGGAGCATCGCCCGAAGAAACCCAGCACTGGGAGACAAAGCTACCAGGACCTTAAAGCCACTACATCACCGCTCAACAGAGCCCGCCTCCTCTTTGTAAGGAACAGCAGGAAAGATATTACATAAATATTTTTCCACAAAATTACTTGGCACTCGGGGGCTCGCCAAAGCAGCCACCCCCCGAGGCGTCCTCCACAATCGCGGCAAACTAACCTGGCACTCGGGGGCTCGCCGAAGCAGCCACCCCCCGAGGCGTACTCCGCAATCGCGGCAAACTAACTTGGCACTCGGGGGCTCGCCAAAGCATCCACCCCCGAGGCGTCCTCCGCAATCGCGGCAAACTAACTTGGCACTCGGGGGCTCGCCAAAGCAGCCACCCCCCGAGGCGTCCTCCGCAATCGCGGCAAACTAACTTGGCACTCAGGGGCTCGCCAAAGCAGCCACCCCCCGAGGCGTCCTTCGCAATCGCGGCAAACTAAGTTGGCACTCGGGGGCTCGCCAAAGCAGCCACCCCCCGAGGCGTCCTCCGCAATCGCGGCAAACTAACCTGGCACTCGGGCGCTCGCCAAAGCAGCCACCCCCCCGAGGATTCCTCCGCAATCGCGGCAAATTAACCTGGCACTCGGGGGCTTGCCGAAGCAGCCACCCCCCGAGGCGTCCTTCGCAATCGCGATAAGTTAACTCAGCACTCGGGGGCTCCCCGAAGCAGCCACCTCCCGAGGCGTCCTCCGCAATCGCGGCAAGTTAACTCAGCACTCGGGGGCTCGCCGAAGAAGCCATCCCTCGTGGCGCCACACGCATATACAAATGCAGATGATATATACAATCAAGAAGAAGCATATACAACGAAGGGAAGCACCTAATCTTTAGGCTCCAACTTTGCCTTAATAAGTGCACCCAGATGGCGGTCGTTCTCTTCGCAAACTCGCCTCACAACTTGGAGCGCATGCCTGTCTACAGCCACATAGTGCTCATTCATGGGGTGATCCCTACCACCTGGAGGACCCGCCACCACCTGAGCAAAATCCACCCCTGGCCAATGACTATGGACCAAGCCCAAAGCAGCTCGGGCTCCAGCACGAATCTGGTGATCCATCACTCGACGCAACTCACCAAAGCAGCCACCCCCCGAGGCGTCCTCCGCAATCGCGGCAAACTAACCTGGCACTCGGGCGCTCGCCAAAGCAGCCACCCCCCCGAGGCTTCCTCCGCAATCGCGGCAAATTAACCTGGCACTCGGGGGCTTGCCGAAGCAGCCACCCCCCGAGGCGTCCTTCGCAATCGCGATAAGTTAACTCAGCACTCGGGGGCTCCCCGAAGCAGCCACCTCCCGAGGCGTCCTCCGCAATCGCGGCAAGTTAACTCAGCACTCGGGGGCTCGCCGAAGAAGCCATCCCTCGTGGCGCCACACGCATATACAAATGCAGATGATATATACAATCAAGAAGAAGCATATACAACGAAGGGAAGCACCTAATCTTTAGGCTCCAACTTTGCCTTAATAAGTGCACCCAGATGGCGGTCGTTCTCTTCGCAAACTCGCCTCACAACTTGGAGCGCATGCCTGTCTACAGCCACATAGTGCTCATTCATGGGGTGATCCCTACCACCTGGAGGACCCGCCACCACCTGAGCAAAATCCACCCCTGGCCAATGACTATGGACCAAGCCCAAAGCAGCTCGGGCTCCAGCACGAATCTGGTGATCCATCACTCGACGCAACTCACCGGGCTGAGAAAATATGCGACAAAGCCTCTCAAGGGACGAAGGAACTACCTCCAACGGATAGAACTCAGCATGGATACCACCCAATACCCGCTGGCGGTAACTGAGAGCCTCCGGAACCCGCTCAACTCGGCGACGAAGCAAAGCAAACGCTCGAGCTCGAGCCCCATCTGCCCAAAAAGGATTGCTCGCCTGCACACTAGGAACATCAAGCCGCGACATCTCCGACTGAACGGCCCTCTCTTCATCCCAAGTTTGCTCTGCCAGCACTTCGAAAGTCAAGAACTACGATCAAGACAGAGACAGCGAAAACCCACCAAATGGAACTAAGTAAACAAGCAGAGGCAAGACTCACCCCGCAGGAGGTCAGACAACTTCACCACCCACGAAGCAAGACCCTCAACAACGGACTCGGCACGCTCACGCCGAGTACGATGAACGGCCACGGACCCCTTCAGTCGGACAACATCCCGCCCAGCGTCCTTCAGCCGCAAGAAAACGGACTCGTACGCACCTTCGCGAGCGTCATCCTTCAGTGAACTCCCCGGACGAAGAAAGCCCGGAGCGTCCTACCGCAGGATGAACAAAAACAAATCAAAAACAAATAAGAAGAACAGCCAAGAAGACATTCAGATAGAAGTTGCAAAAGATCAATCGTCCCAACAGAGTCGCGAATTACAGACAAAAAGTTTCCAAAAACGGCGCAACGCTACTGCACCTCCCCTTCACCTATGGAAGGAAGACCCTGAGCATCTACAACCTGTTGCAGGCGACGAGCCAGCCTGTCAGCTCGGTCGTCCTGCTCACCAGAATATCGCAGGATGGTCTCAACCAAGGAATCATCAAAGAAAACCCCATGCCCTATAAGGACGACAAGGGCCGTGGAAGAACCACTCACCACGCTCTCCGCCACCAGTTCCACCATATCTTTGCCATCAGGACCGAACGCAGCAACCCGAGCACCCAGGCCATCAGGCACCTCTGTACCTTCTGGCGTAAGGTGCTCGTACGCAAGACCCACAACATTGGAAGACCGGGCGCAGACGTCTTCGACCACTGCAACAGCATCCGCAACAGCATCAACAGCACCTTGGAGAATCCCAGACCCCGACGCAACAGCTTCCATCGGCTTCGCACCTACAGCAGCTGCACCAAACAAAGAAACGTCACCAAGGGCAAACACTGGAAACAACAATAGTCGAACACCGAACTTACACACAAGCGAGCCCGCCAAGGCATGAAGACGTTTGCCCTCGAGTGCCTCCACCTGCGCACGCGCGTCCTCAGCCTGGCGAAGGCGAACCAGCTCCTCATGTTGACCATGAAGCTCCGCCTCCTTGGAAGCCAAGGAAGCCTCAAGAGCGGAAACAGTCCTTTCCGCATTTTCGGCGTGCTTCTTAGCAGCCTGGCGACGACCTGCGAGGCAAAGACAGGACCTAGAACAAAAGACGAAACACCCAAAAGCGCAGCTGCACAAGAATAAAACTTACCGTCCATAGAAGACAAGGAGTCTTGGGCAGACTCATGGGCCCGTTGCCAACGCTCAGCATCAAGAACCAAAACGCTCACAGTGCTGGAAAACAGGCTACAAGAACCAGGCAATCAGGTGTTAATTAAAAGCAAGACTACAAGCAACGGCAAACAGTTACTTCTAGCCTCGGGGGCTACTCCCATCGGGAGCACTGCCGTGCACCCGATGAAAAAGCAACACAGACAAGAATCATCTTACCAGCTTGGAGAAATGATCGAAAGAATGGGCCTTGTCCTCAATCGCCAGATCAACATGGCCAAAGTACGGACGACAAAGCCCAGTCGGCCTGGGCTCAGGAGCAGTAGCGCCAGGCACCCCAGAAGGAGACGCCCCGGTAACGACACCCGCAGTCGAAACGGCGGGAGTCGCCACCGGGCCAGATTGACCAGCGGCAGCCGAGCGGTCCTCAAGACGCCCGGCCGCCGCCCCAGAGCCCGTAGATTTTAGATCAGTAGCAGCTGCGCTGGTACACGAAGCAGCCGGAGCAGGCGCAGTCCTACCACATAACGCATTATCAGTCGCAAGTACAAGGGAAAAGAAACGGGCACTAATTCAGCAGAATCTTACCCGACACGCGCACCACGAGGACGTCCCAACCTCCCAAGCATGGCCCTCTTGGGAGGAGGGGCCGGAGCGTCAGCCGAAGGCGAAGAAGAAGGAGCAGCAGAAGGGACAACATCACCTAAAGAGGCATGACCTTCAGCATCTAAGGGGCGTGACCACTTCACACGGAAGGGAATCGAATCCTCACTATCTCTGGTCTCCACCAGCACAACCTCAGCATTAGTAGCCGGCGCAGCATTCTCAGCTGCGGAAGCATCAGGCTCTTCATGAATATCGGCGTCTTCCAGCTGCGGAGGATTACACGGAACTAGAGCACGGCCCTGCAAAACAAGCAATGTCAACAACAAAACAAAACTAGGTACTCGTCCATACAAACGAAGGAACATGGGCACCAACCGGCGGCGGAAGATGATCAGAAGCATATGGAAGGACAAGGCGCATCCCGGAAACACTAGAGCACTTGGACACATGCTGGATACGAGCCAACAAGGCATCAGGTTCTAGCTCTTCAGGCGAGCACCCCGTCGAGTCATCGAGTCCCTCGTACTGCCACATAGGGCGGTCTCGATGCTGCAACGGTTGAACTCGCCGCCCCACAAAAACAGAGATAAGTTGACCACCAGTCAAAATATCCTTCAGCGCAAAAATCTTCTCCAAAAATGGAATCAGTTCAGACGACTCCACCTCGGTCAAAGAATGAGACCACGAAGGTTGTCTGACAACTCGCGTGCCCGGATTGAAAGAAGAAAGACCAAATTGTTGACCAACAATGAAGCGATCCTTCAGATAAAACCAGCCTCTCCGCCAGCCGCTAACGGAATCGATCTTCTCCAAGTCAAAGTATGAGTGTTTATCCCCAATGGAGATACCCACTCGACCCACAGCGTACTCACAGTTCGTCTTTTTTACATTAAAAAGACGTCTCCAAAGTCCCCAATGGGGATAAATCCCCAGGAAGGCCTCACAAAGAGTGATGAAACACGCAATGTGCAAAATCCCATTGGGAGTAAGGTCATGCAACTGGAGCCGATAGGAATAAAGCAAGCCCCAAATGAAAGGATGCAGCGGAAGAGCAAAACCACGGTGGAAGAAAGCCTGGAAGCATACCCGCTCGTCCGCCGCCGGTAATGGAATCGACTCATCGCCAGGAAGACGAGCATCGCCCGCCACCACCATGCCATCAGCAACCAGCGCATCCAGATCTTCAGCACCGAACGTGGACCGCTCCCACTTGCCGGACATCTTGGCCGACTCGATAGCAGCACCAGAGCGCTTGGACATAGATCTCACAGCAGCACGCATAGGAGAAAAGATGAAGGCGCAGGAACACGAAGGAAAACAAAGTAAGCGGAGGAAGGCAACGGCTGGGTGAAACCTACAATTCACCCGGCCGCATGGTATTTAACGCAAGAACCTGGCAAGAAGGGCCACCGACCAACCTTTTTGCCCAGTAAAACGTGCCACAATCCCATAGAGAGGCCAAAAGCATGGAAAATCCAACCGGCGCAGTAACAACACCGCCCACTACGCGCGCAAAAAGAGGACCATGATCGCGCGACGCGAAAATTTCAGCGGGACTGCACCAAGTCACCTCACACGATAGACCGCATCGGTCAAACAAATTGCAGAAGAACACGCCAACATCATATCACAGCAAGGTGTACACAGTACGCCATCAAGGCCCAAAAGATTCCATCTTTCAGATCTTTTCCCCGAAGGAAGAAAAACATCTTACTCCCATCGGGAGCATACATCATAAGAGTTTCGGGTGCTCCCTCACCTAAACGTCAGCCACGTGCTCGAGTGAACACTCGCACTTATGAGAGTCTCGGGTGCTCCCTCAACCCGACGTAAGATAAACAAGCACTCGCCAAGACCATACGGCGCTAAGAGTCTCAGGTGCTCCCTCACCTGAAAAGCCAAAGCGGCATTCGAGTGATCACTCGCGAATAACCCCCCGACTGAGCACTCGAAACAAAGCTCCTCGGGTGAATGAGTGAACAACTCGTTTATGTTTTGTTCCAAGCGGGTGCAATGCTATAAGGCTCCGCGCCTCAAAAACACACAATTCCTGGAACACGATACACTGTGTCCAGATGCCACGCAATATTAGCGTGTAGGTAAGACCCCACTGCGAAGTACGGCCGGGCTGGGACTTGCCGAAGAGAGATTTCACTCCCAACCTTTCCCATGCGCAGAGCATGATAGATAAGCCGGGCGGACGCGCCTTAGGCTACACACATTACTGGCGGCAAATGAACACCGTAAGACCTGAAGAAGTCGGACTTTTGCTCCACACCAGTGTTCCAAGCTCACGTCGAGGGACGTGGGTTTGATTGGGCTACTGTGGTATTTGCCCTAGTGCAATTCACCAAGGCTCGATCCGTCGACTCCTTGGGCCCTTTCAGCTTAGCATCCCTCGAAACAGGTTTTGTCATGGCCACCAGACTGCCAGCGACCCACGGATGAACCGTGCATATCAATAAACGACAAATGAATGTACTCGAGTCCCTGCGCGAATCTTCGAGTCTCCCAGGCTCTCGGGGGCTACTGACGAGGGGGTGACCCCACGACTCCTGCGGATGAGCCTACCTGGTGTCCGTGAAGGCAGAAGGCCCATGAAGATACAGCCTCGGCCCACTAGATGGCACCGACGTAGAGGTCCTCGACTCACAAGGAAGGTGCGAAGACCTGCCGTACGGAGCAAGCTAGGGTTAGGAAAGTTTACCTGTACACGTAGATGAACTCCCCGAGACCTGGCCCGATATATAAGGGCTGGGAGGGGCGACACCAAGGACATCGAATCTTACTTGTAACCCTAGCCTTGAGCGCTCTAGCCTTGGCCTCCACTGTAATCGCATCTCCGCAATCAATAATATCGAGCAGGATCGAGCCTCCCTATTTGCCGACGAGCTATCGTCCAACCTGCGCCTCTCATGACAAACCTAGGGTCCCTGACCATGGGATTTGCCGGGGTTGATCCCCGTCAGTAACGGTGCTCTCTCAGCTTCTGCAGCACCAGGCGCAAATGTTCCTCATGTTCAGCCTCTGACTTGGAATAGACAAGAATGTCGTCGAGGTAAAGGATCACAAACACATCAAGCTATTCTTGGAATAAATAGTTCATAGCTCTCATGAATGTTGGAGGGGCATTTGAGAAGCTGAAAGTCATGACTGTGAACTCATACAACCCATAACGTGTGCTGAACGTGGTCTTGGGAATGTCCTCTTCACGAACACGGATTTGATGGTACCCCATCCTCAAGTCAAGCTTGGAAAACACCTTAGCCCCATTCAACTGTTAGAAAAGATCATTGATGCGGGGTAAAGGGTATTTGTTCTTGATGTTCTTCTTGTTGATACCGCGATAGTCCTGGACCAAGCGGCTAGTTCCATCTTTCTTCTGGACAAACAAAGATGGTGCACCCCAAGGGGAAGTGCTCGCGCGGATAAAACCGCCTGCCTCCAGCTCTGTCAACTGCTTCTTGAGCTCAATCAACTCCTTGGAACACATCTTGTACGGATGCCGAGAAATTGGCTGGGTACCAGGCTCTAGCTCAATAACGAACTCAATAGCTCGAACTGGGGGAATTCCTGGCAACTCTTCCGGAAATACGTCTCGGAAAGCACAGACAACTTTGACTTCTTCGAGCAAAGGTGCAACTCCTGCATTCAAGGCGTACAACTGTGCTGCTCCTGCCGCTGAGCCACAAGTGTACATGACTTCTGCGCCTGAATCATGTGTCAACTTCACGGATCTTGAAGGGCAACCAATGTTGGCCTTGTGCTGCCCAAGCCAATCCATGCCAAAAATGATATCAATGTCGGAACGAGGCAAGACAACCAGGGATGCTGAAAAGATAACACCCTGGATACAGGTCTCCGCATCTGGAACAAAAACGGACGAGCTGGACCTTGAACCAGGAGTGTGAACCGCAAGGGGTTTCTGGAGCAACTCGGTCTGAAGGTCATTTGTTGAAGCAAAGGAGTGTGATACGAATGAATGGGAAGCTCCGTAATCGAACAGAACTTTCATGGGAACTAAACACACAAGCAACCTACCAAGAACGATCTTTGAAAACTGTTGAGCATCTGTGAGCATCACGTTGTTCACCCAAACTGCACATGGATGTGCCTTCACCATCGCAGTGCTCGGAGTAGAGCGACGTGGAGGCGGTGGGAGCCGAGCAAAGCTCGGATCGGTGCAGTTGGGAGAAGTGTGCCCCGGCTCTCTGCACTTGTAGCAGATCACGCCTGGCCTGGGTTGCTGCTGCGGCCTAGGTGGCCTCGCGTGTGGTGGTGTAGAGCGAGGCCCCTGCTGAACTGGGACGGGAGGGCAGGAAAAAGTGCGGACAACTGCCCCCCTCTGCTGGAACTGCTTCCTCTGCGGTGGCACCTCTGTGACCCAAGTCTTTGCCTTCTTGTGGACCATTACTGCGGAGATGTGCTCTCTCTGGAGCTTCCTGTCTGCATCCCACTCTGCTCTGGCTGACTCCTGGCGGATAGCCTGATCCACGAACTGCGAGAACAACGTGGGGTTGCACTCGGTGAGTGCATACTTGATCTCTGTGCTGAGACCCCCACGGAATCTAGCAATCCGCTTGGCCTCTGTGCTGACCTCCTCCGGAGCGTACCTAGCGAGCCTGACGAAGGCCAGGTTGTACTCCTGAACTGACCTGTCACCCTGTCTCAGAGCCAAGAACTCCTCTCGCTTCATGTCCATCAAGCCACTCGAAATATGTGCTGATTTGAAGTCTGCGACGAAGTTTGCCCACGTGATGACAGCATTGCCCTTGTTGGCCTTGTAGGTATCGTACCAGCTGGCTGCTGCACCCTGAAGCTGGAAGGAGGCGAAGGTGACGTAGTCGACTGGTCTGATGGTGTTTGCATTGAAGTGCTTCTTGATTTCTGCGATCCAATCATCCTCTTCCAGTGGGTCTCGAGCCTCGGAGAACCTGGGGGGGTTGATAGCAAGGAACTGCTGCAGAGTGGTGTACTGTGGTCGATCACTCCTCTGGGCAGTCTGGTTCTGCAGCATCTGTAAGATCGCAGCTGTGCCTTGAGCCACTGCGGTCACAGCCTCCCCAAGGAGAGGGTTCTCTGGCGGCGGCATGTTCGCTCTTGGCATCCTGTATACAGGAACACTTATGAGAACATGGTTGAAACATTGACGAAACCAGAAGATAAAGCAATATTAACAACAAAACTTCCTCACGAGGTATGAGAAAGCCGAAGGCTGAAATTCCACCAAGGCTAACCCAGAAAGTCGAAAGCTAGGTGCTACTGGAATCCCCAAACCGAGATCATCCGAATCCAAGATAATAATCTGCTAGCGAGCACACAACAATATATACGAGTGATTGAAGACCTGAACGTTGAGACATCTGCCTTGAGCGGCCCGCCGAAGCGGTCTCCTATAGGGGGAGGACCCACATTCGGAGGATGCCAACCATCCATGTATAGGAGTTTCACCTGAGGTACGCCGTAAGCGAGGTGGAGCTGTCAACCCCAAGTGGCGGCTCAGTACGCCAACCCTTCTGGTCGCTAGCAAAAAATTATAGAGGAATCGGAGCCTCATGTAAACGAGAACCTATATTTGTTTTGGAAGGGGATAAGTTGCAGAGAGAAAACAACGTTTCACTTCCTCACGGAAAAAGGGGTGGGAGGGTGGGGTAAGAAGAAAAGAAAGAGTTCCTACTCTCCGATTTTTCCTTAATAACTACAAAATAGTTTCTAGACTCAACTTCAGCCAGTAAGGGGTCCTACAGTCAGTCCTGCTCTAATACCAAGTTGTAAGGCCCCCGATGCGGTGCTAACTCAAGTTAGTCGCTTTCACGTCCCGCTCGATTTAGTAGCGCATAAAAGGTCACCGACTCACGACACTCGCACTCGTGTCACTGTCGGATTCTCGACAACAGGTATAAGAACAATGAACTTTATACTAAGACATAAATATATAGAGTCCAGGGCACACATCGCCTCCGACATTTATTACAACATCTCTGAGGTCCATAAACCCAACAGTACATCATGCAACAAGCGGAAGACAATCACGACCGGGTACGGTCAAAATCGCCCTAGAGAGAGCTGCACATAAAAAGTCCACCCACGGATCGTCGGAACCCAACTATAGGATCTACTAAACGAAGTCGTCCTCATCGTCATCCTCCGGGGGCACCTCCACGAAGTATCGTCCGGTGCTCGGGTCGAGGTAGTAGTCAATTGTAGCGGCCGATCAAGCAAAACAGTAAAAGCACAAAAGGAAAATAGGGGTGAGATTATATCATTATAGGATAACTAACTCCCTACGGTAAGACAAGGTAAAGGTAAAGGTTGTAGCCACACTAGCATATATGGTGTCTATCGTTCTATTAGAATAGGGGTAAGATCCAAGAAAACACATGACATCCTGTCATAAGTCTCCTATTCACCTACTTACGTCAAACATAACACAACCTGGGTCTTCTCTTTGTCCCCCTGGACGAAGAAAAGCAACCAAGGCACTCACGCGGTAGGCAAGTTTTAATTATGAGTCAAATTGATGTTCTTCTATGAACAAGCAGTAGGTCTCAAGTCGTCCATAACCGCAGACACGGCTTTTCGAAAAGATTTAACCCTGCAGGGGTGTACCAAATGGCCATCATAGGCTTCACTTGTACGCCCGGTTTCCACTTGGCTAGGTAAGCGCCTGAAACTCCGGAACATCAGAGTCCCTCTAACTAACAAATCACAATTCCGGGTGGCCCCCGGTGAGTCGACACACAACTCAAAAGCCGGCCGCGCTCTCGAATCGGTCTCTACCGTATGACTGCAGGTTTGGATTGCCGATTAATCTCATATGAGACCGGGTCCTCAGCCGGTCAAAGTGGGCCAGCCAAGGAACAAGTCCTCCTGGCCCAAGGTGGTTGTAAACAACTGGGGTACAACCAGCACACACGTTTGCAAATAGTAAATCATCTCGGGCCACCACTAGAACTGTTTGGAGCTACGTAGGTAAGACAAGGGGACCCCATAGAATCCCACACACGATTAGGTACGCTCGTCAAGAAACACAATACCCAGAACTCGGGACCTAGGTGACACAAATGGAACAAAACACCTGGTGGAAACAGCCCAGTCTCACATCTTTCGTCAAGTATAAATTAACATCATAATAATAATAAATATCAACCAACTTCTTTAAAAACATGATATCCCAGACATAGCATAGGGTAAGCAGCAAGTTTTCCTACTCATACTAAGCAATGGCTGAGCAATGGTAACTTAGCAATACAATATTTTGCTGGGATGTGGGGATCATCGCTGTTTGCTTTGATTATGGCATGAAAAAGGTGGATAGGATCAAACAAACGTTCTAGACTACAGCTAGGAAGGTAGGAAGAAAGGTATCAAGTAATGGTATGAATCTTCCCCTTGCCTGGGTAATCGGTTAACGGAGCAGACGTAGCAGGGTCCTAGGGCACGGTGTCAGAAACCTCCACATAAGTCTCCTCGGCAGGCTCAGGTGCTAACGTAAGGTACCGGCAAGGAAAAGCACACAAGTAAGCAATGGGTGCAATGCATAGGCAAAGATGGTATGATCAAGTTTAATAGACATGATGTGACCCTATCTAGTCAATTTAAATGAAGGTGGTGACGACACGTCAACTTCATATGCAATTATTTACATTTTTATGGCTTTGGCCTTAGCCTTAATTTTGGTGTAAGTAGCATGTCAACATGGCATGATCAACAAAGCAATTAACAGAAATAATTACAACGTGAAAGTAAAACATCGATTCTAGAGACGGAGTAGTGTCGATGAATTTGACACCGGAAGATGTAACAAAGGATGGGACCCAGCCACATTGCATATGACAATATGCTAGGGGGCTGGTTTGGTGATGCAAAGATTAGGAGATGAACATGAACAGGAACTTGGGATGAACATATGATGAGGATCCAACATGCACTGAAGTTGAAAGAATGCAAGGAAAGGAAAAACAGGTTGATATGGCTAGGTGTTTCACACCATGTCCATATGAGTTGCACAAAACATCACATGGACATCACCATTGGAATCCCTGCAAGATTCTACCCCAAAACCATATAAGACATGGTACCATTTGAATTTGCAAAGCACAGTTGCAAATTCAAATAAATTCAGGGACCTAAGTGCAAAGTTGCACTACTTGCATTTTTGGAATAAGGTAAATTGGCAAAACCAATGTCACCATGTTGATCCTTGGGAAAAACTACCCAAAATTCATATATGGGTTGCCATATTTGGATTTTGGGGAGCAGTTACAAAAAAAATCAAAAGAAAGAGGGACTTATTGAATATTTACCATCACTCCAATTTTGGAAGGGGCATAATGCAAAACAAACATCACCATGATGATCAGTGGCTTAAGCTACCTCAAATTCATATATGGGATGCCCCAAATTGAGATGCAAGTCCAAAATCAATTTAAATTTGAATTCAAATTCAAATTGAAATTTAAACAGAAAAGAAAAAAGAAGATAAAAGAAAAAGGAAAAAGAAAGGGAAAATCCCAATTGGACTGGCCTCGGCCAAGTAGAAAATCTCTTCTCTCCTCTCCTCGGCCCACTGCACACGCCAGGCCCACCTCAGCCGAGACTAGAAAAAATAGGGCCAAGCCCACTGCTGGAGCAGGCCCACGACCTTTTCTCCTCTCCTGGCCCAGGGCGATAGACGCCTCTTTCTGAACTCGCGCAACATCTGAACCCGACAACTGCCACTGAACCTTCCGACGCTGAGCACTTCCGGCGACCCTGGCATCGTGCTCCGGCCACCTCCCGGCGAGCCACCACACAAAACTCCGAGAGGGCACCACCCTCTACGCCGGGGTGCACCGCATGGTCACTTTCTTCCACTGACCTCGCCGGGAACAACACGGGTTCAGAGAGGCGACGCCCCGCTCTGAAACTGCTGAACCTGCGCAAAACCGACGAACTTCCGACGAAGGGAGCGGCACACACAGACCACCTCCGGTCGATCTCCGGTGCTCTATACGTAGCGGTGACATCCCTCTACTCCTCTACACCGCAGATCTGGCCGGTAGCCCAACGGTGACGACGCAAAGGATGCCTGAACTACACGGCGGCGCCACGGGCTTCTGCTCCAAACTTCAGACACCGGCGACGCGCAACGCAATCGGGCCAAAGGTGGCCACTTGCGTGCCAAAAACGTGAACGGCACGTAGCCAGGGCACGCACGAGCACACCCAAAGCACACCACGAGCAAGGCGGCCACGAGCTTGCTCGACGGCGACGATGCAGCGACTCCCGACGAACTACGTGGCGCGGAACGGCTACAAGATGCTCTACGGGCAGGGGACGGCGAGGCGCTTACCTAGAGGGGCTCGAAGACGAGCTCGCGACGCGGAACGACGGGAAAGGACTTGACGGCAACGGGGAAGAAGACGGAGCCGAGGCGGGGTTCCACTGCTCACACTACAAGAAATATGCTAATACACGACGCTATAATTTCGTCGTTATATCATCATGGTTTTTAATTTACGACAATCGTACGACAAAAAACTGAGCTTAAAAAACGAGGCGTCAAAAATTGAAAACCAAGACGTTCTGGTCAAAATCGTCGTAACTGTTACGACGATTTCCGGATCATCGTAACCTTTACGACGATCCTAAATCGTCAGAGACAGTTCAACCAGGACAAATAAGCTTCTACGTGGCCAGTCCTAGATGGCAAGATGATGATAAAACAAAATCGTCGTAGATAGAAATCAGCCCAATCATTCTGATGGTCAATTTGGGCCGAGCCGAATAATTCTGGCCTTTTATGGTTAATTTTTCTTTTGATCCTCAGCCTCTTTACTGCGTTTTCATTTTAAGGCCTTTGGCCTTTTTGCTGATCCATTTAGATTTTTAGCTGTTTTTCGATTAATAAATTTGGGCCATGGCCTTTTCAGCAATTTCTTTCACAATTCTATTATTTTATTGTTTAGGGAAAGCCATGGAATTTTTTTGATCTACTAATTACTGGGCCAATACATTCAGAATAACACCATATCTTCTCTCTGCCATTATATGTTCAGGCATTTCTGGAAAATAGACAAGAATTTTAATAACAACAAATTACACAATAAATTGAATTTCTGCAATTAGCCAACTGCACAGAACTGCAATAAATTGAATTTCTGCAATTAGCAAACTTAACAGAACTGCAATACACTAGTGCGCATAGGCAGGAATATTACATTCAGCATTACATACAAAGCCAGGAATACACAGTTCACAAGAAAATGAGTAGCAAAAATGGCATGTGATGCCAACCAAGAGGTCTTCGTTCTTGTTCTGGGCAACAATGCAAGGTGTTGACCTGGAGCCTTCAGCATTTTCTTTAGTTTCTGCGCAAAAAAATATTTTTTTTCTAGCAGCATGTGACCAATTCACCAACAAATTGCTACTTCATAAGATTTATGGAGCAAATAAATGGTAAAACAACAGATTCCAAGAACTTGAAAGAACTATATATTTTACAGACCAATTATATTAGAGCACTTGCATCTTCGCAGAACCTAGGCATAGTCACAAAATCCTAAGTCAATCATCACATAAGCTTGGCATATGGATGAAAAATGAAGTGACAGATGAAGTTTAGTACATAGATATGGATGAAAAGTGAAGTGATAGAGAATTGCACAGATTAAGAAAACTACAAAGTTATATCAGGACCAAGATAGGTGAAGGCAGACAATCTACATTTTACTATCAGGACCAAGATTGTGAAAGACAACAAACAAAACATTCAGAAGTAAACTAGAAATGGTAGCCACTATTCTCACTTATTCTGCAGCCCCTATAACATATTTCATATTTCTTTCTACTACATAAATGACAGCTTCTCCCTAAAAAAAACAAGGAAACTACTCCGAACACACAATTTTTATGATGATATGAATAATAAATTGGATCCGTTAATGTAGTGTTGAACATATATCTATTACATGAATCCAACCAATCATGCTTCTACTACATGAATTCATTCAATTCTCCTGAACATGTTTCTACAACATAACAGTGTTGGGCAGGCATAAAGCGTAACCAAAGTTCAAGTTCACACAATCGACCATGAAACGGGGGGGGGGGGGGGGGGGGGGGGGCGGAGAAGCGAGTTGCAGCGAGCTATATACTTGCTTGAGCTGACCCCCTACGCTTGAAGAGATCTGCTGGTTGCACGTCTTCCTAGCTGCGCCCTTGAAGAGAGGGCACTCGCAGGCACGGCCACGCACATTTATAGTAGCGGCACACACGACCCCTAGACGCTCTCACCACCGGAGGAGGTGCCTTGCATATTGGATCCTTCGGTTCTGCGAGGGCAAGAGCGTGGTAGGGGTTAGTAAGCATCAAGGATGCTGCTAAAATGGGAGAAGGCAAGTTAAAAAATCGAGGGCATAACATATTCAAGTCAACAAAAGTTAACATGTGCACATCTTGCGCAAACTATTTTGATTTACAAAAAATACAAAACATAAATGCTATCAGTTGTACAATGGTTGAGTGCTCATACTTGCATCATATCAGGAAATGGCATTTAGCAACAATCATGATCAACTACACTGTTCGGATATCATGAATAATTAATTCTCAAGATGCAGAAAGCTTATTTACAGGTCCTATTCTCAGCGTGAGACATAATGCAGAAGTGACCACTAGGAAAATTACTTGCAACAAGAATTAGGCAATGAAGAACAATATATTTCCAATGCAATCCGTTAGCCAACCACAAAAGTTTTAAATTCTAGCTTCATGGGACTCCTGACAACAATATCCAGACCTAGTTAGCCACAACTCTCTTCCTGGGGGCAGCCTCGGTACCTAAAATGAGTCACAACAACGGAGAGAACAAATGAGAAACTGCTTTCTCAGATATGAAAGGCACATGCGTTTCCAGTGCATCAGCTTTTGGTTCAACTGTCACTACCTTCTCTGAAGTTGCTCTTGAACCTATGAGGCACATGGCGCATGTACCTCATCCTTCCAGTCCCGGTGGTCTATACACTCCAGTTGTCTGAAGATATGAATCACCATGTCAATAGTGAGCAAATAAAAAAGAACCAACTTAATAATCCCAGACCACAGAGAAGGTGCTATCTAATCATAACAAACAACATAAAATCCGCTATTAAAAAAGACATTAACAGCAGTCAAGGACGGTTGTGAATATGCTTTTAAGTTTAGCTGACGGTAATAGGTAACAAGTCATGATCAGGTAACAGCCATGACCTCAAAACAAGTGAGTAAGTGACCATTGGTAGTTAAGACCACATATTTATAGCTAAGCATGGTAGAAGATGGAGAAAACAAGTGAATTAAGACAACATACTAGAAAGCAGAAATCATCAAACAAGAAAACCACAAATTTTATCAGGAAATGCTGAAGAAAACAAGTGAACAGAATTGCATTCATCAGAATGAAAACTACGAATCAAGGGAGTGTGACTGCTGTCATATTGTTTAGTTTATATCTTAATTAGGGTAAAATCATATAATTGGTGGACAAAAAATAGGACTTTCTTCAGTATATGCATATGCAGAATAAAACAACATACCAGAGATGGAGATGACTATACTATCTGCTGCTGCGATGGTGCGTCGTGGTGGCCCTACTTGAGCTCCTCATGCTGCTCGGTAATCTGCAGGACAAACAAAGGCCATGGGTAAGAGGCAGCAAAATAAGAGATAGGAAGGTAAGGAGAAAAACCTGCAAGAAGAAAGGTGTTCCGTCCTCCTCCGTTCATGCTCGTCCTACTGCTCCCCCTCCTCCGTCCGCGCCATGGGTCTACAGCGAAGGAGAAAAAACGGTAGGTCAAGTAGGGAGTAGAGAGTGGGGCGAACAAGGGGAGGTTCCAACCTAAGACAAGACGGTGCCGGATCCGGAGCCCGTTGGCCTCGCCGTTGCCGGATGTGACGGATCCCGACCAAGTTAGGGGTGGCGGAAGGGCCATGGTCGCAGCCAGCCGAGCGACGCAGGTGGCCATGGGAGAGGGGTGAGGCGGCGCACCGAAGGAGCTCCACGACGACGCCATTCATGGGGGGTTGCAGGAGCTCGCGCCGGTGCCAGCGGGAGACGCGCCAAGCCGGAAGAGCTCGGTCTCGCCATTCATGTGTCAGCCGCAAACGTGGGAGGTGCAGGACACGGGGAGGAGATGCGCTACGGGTGCTCGACGACGGGTGCAGTGGGTGGAGGCGAGGGGCTAGGCGGCGATGGGTGGCGGCGCTCGAGGGAGGATGGAGGAGGGAGTCGAGAGGGAGAAGGTGGGGATTGGTCTGGCTTTAGGGTTCATCGGTTCGTCCACAGGAGGGGGGGGGATAAAAAGGGAGGTTTGGATGGGCTAATGGGCCAGGTGCTACGAGCCCAAGCGCCGCCATTGCTGATTCGATCTAAAAAAAACTATTACTCGTTCAATTCCTATTTTTGAAAAATAGAAAAGAGGGAAAGAGGTAAATCTTGAGGTCCAAAATAAATATGAAAATGAGAAAAACTTCAATGGGACTTAATGGAATAATTCTCTTTTTTCACGAAGTCCTTTCACATCTATACCTTGACTATGCTAACTCGTGTCCGTACTGGTCTTATCCCAGCCGTATGTAACTTACCCTTAGGCTGATTGATCTTGTATCCAATCAGACCTACCATGTGTTGAGTGTCTATTGATCAATCTCAAGTGTTCAATAGAAAAAGTTTATACTGGGTAAATCTCAGCATTTGATATAACTGTAGATACACATTTTCTACATTATATTAATTGTTACCGGTACAAAATCAAGATGCGATTTATTTATTCTTATTCCCGGTCCCATTGGATATGTAGGCGGAATTTCACATATGAACCAAACATCTAATCTTCATTCAATTTTATTCCAAGATTACATGTTGAACCAAAAGAGATGACATGGGCTAAGCTTCTTGAACCTTAGAAAACTATTTGATCTTCTAGAATAGAATTACTTCTCTTGCTAGCTCGTATGTGTTTTGCCCAAGCTTTCTCATGTTATATTCCAACGTAATGGACTGAGAAAAAAATGCATGCATTGACCTTTGTGCTTGCTTGTCAGTATTTTGCCAAAGCTAGAACGATAGTTTTGTGTACTTCAACTTACTGGTTGATAGGGAAAAAAGCATGCTTTTAGGTTTTATTTTTTTATTTGAGGGAGCATGCTTGTACAGTAGCTTTCTCTTGTACGCACGTGTGACCGCATTCCAAGTCTCTCAAGGTGCTGAAAGAAAAGTTTACATTTTCATTTTGAGTGGGAAAAAAAAGTTTACATGTTGTTGCTAAAAAAAGTCTTTCACGGGGGGGCTTTCTCCGCTATTTTTTAGCCATACTCGACTTCGGCCTAAAAAGTGGTTCACATGTGATTTATGGGCTGTATTCTAGGGTTGAGTGAGCTGCATAGGAATCATGTTGTGCAGTTCCCTCGATTCCAGGAATCGTATTGTCTCTTCCCTTAAAAAGAGGAATCGTGTTGTGTCCGTATAATCAATAATCTAATTGAAATAAATTGTGGAGCCCGTGTCATGTACGATTTTTCCGTGTAATCTATCTTGCTTGTACACGTCTCCATATTATATTTATCATTTAAACTTTTTGTAGTTATTCCTTTTTATCACTAGTATTACTTCTTTTAAATCTGAGTCGATTATTTTTATGTGCATAATCTGCTCGAGAGAGAGAGTGTGGTTTAGGGAGAGACTATAGTGGGCTTCGGCCCACTATAGGTAGGGCCAGATTTTCTTATTTTTCTGTTTTTGATTATTCTTTCATACTATTTTATGTTTTTAGTTCAAAATGAAATTAAATTTTAAATTTAACTCCCATCAATAAATTTAAATATTATATTATTATTATCCTAATTTTATTGGGGTTTTATTGAACTTTTGTTTAGGTTAACACTATTACAACTATTATCTTAATAACAAAAAAATATTTGTTCCATTTTTTCTGTTTTAAATAAATACCTTCTCCTATAGAGGTATTTTTATTTATTTTTATCAAAATTATTTATTGAATATATAATTAATTTAGATTTTTTTAATCAATGCTAAGTTTTAGTGGTGATCATTATTTGCTATTGTTTTGAAGAACCTACCAAATATTTATTGCAAAATTATACTAACCCATTTTGCAAAAATATTAGACCACATTTTATGTACAATTGACCAAATAGTTGCATGTTAAATGTTTTTCATACATCTCTCATAAAAAATACAAAATTTCACTGTTTCAGTTGGAACTTGGTCAAATTTAAACTACATGTGCTAGATAGTTTGCTTTTTATCGTTCACAGAAATCATTTATAGGAAAACAAGTAGCTATTTCATCAGAGATCCAACAAAATTTTGTCAAGAGTAACACTTAGCAACGAACAGTCAATAGATGGATGAGGTGGGATCGAATGGACCCCACGAATGACATGTAGGGTTAGTTAGAACGGGTTACAACGTTATTATAATCGTCGTAAATGTTATAACGATCTAAATCTGTCGTAACCGACTAAAAATAACTTCGTAAACTGTGTAGATTAGTTTACGACGATTTCATCTTATGCGGTTTTGACGTTTTGACTCACATCGTCGTAACTTTGTAGGGATTTGACCCCCCTCTGATGGTTTGCGCCCATCTTGTATGAAATCGTCATAGATTTATGACGAATTAATCCACGACCACGTAGAGAACGTCATGTATGAGCATATTTCTTGTAGTGTCGGGGACGTCCGGCCCCTCCTAGCGCGTTCCTGCAGGGCAAAACGCGCACATAGGGTCATCATGACGGCGACGAGCAAAGCAGGGACGACGGGATCAAACGGCGGCGGCGAATTGTGTAACAGCCCAGTTTTCAGAAAAATTAAAAATTTTGTTTTCAGCGTGAATTGTTTGATTGTCTGATTGGTTTGCGGTGTTTGCATCCCCGATTTATCGATCGGCGATTATTTTTCCCCCTCTTATCTCGTATCGGACGAAGACTGACCCTTGCCCAGATCCACCTGGTCTCCTCCTCTCTCCTCTTCCTCCTCCTCGCAGCCGCATCCTGCCCGTGGGCATCCCGCGCCGCCCGTCGCCTCCACGCCGGGGACGCCGGCCACCTCCTCTCCCTTCCATTCCCTCTCTTCTCTCTTCTTCTTCTCCCTCCTCTCCCCTAACTCTCTTCTCTCTCATCTCCCTATACAGGAGCACCTCGAGTCAGCCATGGACGCTAGGAGAAGCATCAGCCGCCCCCTGGACTCCTCCTCGCGCCGCCCCTCTGCACCCGGAACCGCCGCCGCCGGCCTCGCCTACCCAGCCTCCCCTGCGTCGCCCCTCGCCTGCCAGAGTAGCTGCGCCGCCGCGCCGGATCGGGTCGCCACCGGCCAGCAGTTGTCGCCCCTGCTCGATCCAGCGGGAGGGGACACGAAACGGTCGGGAACCGGCCTCCCCAGCGCCACGTGGGCCGGCGCGCCCAGGAAGGCCCAGCACGCCCAGCCTCTCCAGCAGGCCGCCCCCCTCCTCTGTCTTTCGGGCCGGCCCGTTTGGGTGAGACCCTCGTTTTTTTTCTTTTTATGTTTTTTCTTCTTTTCCTTAGTCTAATTTCTGCCAAGTCTGAAACTGTTAGCTGCTGATCTGTTTTTGCGACGTTAATAACGCTAGAACCGTAGCTCGGATGAGGTCGACCCCAAAACAAAAATTGCTCAGTTTTGCGTGCTCTAGCATTCGTATGTAGAAAGTTTTTCCGTTTGAGGTCATCTTGATTGTGTAATTGTGTGCTGAACAGGGCATCAGGCCGTTAAACCGCTACAATTCCTGTTATGTGCTGCTGTTATTATTTGTTGCAACTTTGCATGATGATTGTAACAAATCCATGAGGCCTATTGCATTGATTCCTTTTGCGTTGCGTTAAGCAATGTTTCTACTTCAGTTTCATGCATTCACATGCCATATTTTCTTGCTGCATCATGTTTATATCTTGCTCCAAAGTAGCTATCCTGATGTTATTGTGCTGCTGTTGCTGAAACTGTTATTTTGTTGCAACTTCGGTCGACGATTGCTTCGCAACCGTTTATCGGAATTGAGTGATTCCAATTGCATATTGTTAAGCATCATGTCTACTTTCATTACATGTATTGCATTGCCATGATATGCTTGCTGGTCATATAGTTATTTAGCTCCAAAGTTGCTATGCTGCTGTTTTTGACAGTCACCTCTGTTTTTCTCTAAGTATGTTACTTTGTCATGCCATGTTGTTTTCTTAATATCTTTTGATCTATGATGTCTTTTTGCATGATTCCTTTTGCCATGCCTTCCATGTCATGTCTACTTTAATTGCAAGTCATTTGTGAGCATGTTTGCATTGATTAACCTGTTTATGCATTGCTCTAAAGTGTGCTTCGTGATGTTGGCAGTTTGTGCCCGTAACTTGTTTTGCTTATATCTTTTTAACCGTAACTCCGTTTGGAGTGTGCCTTATATGTAACTTGATTAGTTTCTCGTGTTCTTTGTGTTTATGCTATTGTTTGCTGTTGTTAACCAACCTAAAATATGGTTTAGGACATAACAGTACCAAATCTTTTAATCATCGTGCGGCACGTAGTGTATGCCATGTTTAGGTTGTGCCTCAGTTAAATTGACTAGCATAGATAGTTTACTTTGTGATTGACCTCTTGCTATGTTTGTGTGCTATGCCATTCTTGCTTGAGTTGCCATGTTAATAACCGTTGGTTGATCACCTGTAGCTAAGCAACTTGAACCACCGTAAATGTGCGGTATCGTCGTGTGTGACGAGTACTCCACTTAAATCGTTAGTAACCGCTCTCGACGGTAGGTGCGATGTCTCGTGTTACTTCTTGTTGATTCTTGCTCTTGTATTGCTCCGTAGTAATAGTGGTGCACCGTTGATTGCTTTCCAGTGTTTATCGTCTTGTGTGCTTCCGCGGGTACCTCTCGAAGACGATGCGAGCTTGCGATCAACTACACCTTCGGAACCCAACTTATCAACAGGCAAGGACTATACATTACTTATGATCCATTCTATTTCAACCAGCGGTTTGCATGCTAGTCTAGGTTAGGTTCGATGTTTGATCCTACCACATGTTTACAGCCTCTTTCAAACCGATACAGCCATGTCCCCTCCCAGCAAACCTTGTACTGCTATGTTACTATTGCTCGTTGCTCAGCCCCTGCTTAGTATGCATGCTTAGGATGCTACGATGTTACCCTGTTATTCTTTGGGTTGGGATATCACATTATTATATTGTTGTTGATGATATGATTATTATTATAATGTTGACTATATTCGACGAAGGATGGAAGGTCTAGGCTATCCCGCCCAGACACTTTGTTCCATTCGAGTCACCTAGGATCCGAGTTCCGGGTATTGGTTTTAAGACTGAGCGTGCCTAACCGCGTGTGGGATTTTATGGGGTCCCCTTTTCTTACCTATCTAGCTTCAAACATTTCTAGTGGTGGCCCAAGCTGATTTACCATTTGAAAACCGTGTGTGTGTCTGTCGGGTAGCTCCTGGCAGATATTATTTAAAATAACCCGGACCAGTGAGGACTTAGTTCCCTTGCTGGCCCATCATGACCGGCTGAGGACCCGGTGTCCCATGTGTGATTAACCGGCAATCCAAACCTTGAGTCATACGGTAGAGACCAGATCGAGAGAGCGGCCGGCTCCTGAGCAGGATGTCGTCTCACCGAGGGCCACCCGGATATGTTCGTTGTTAGCTAGAGGGACTTGTCGTTTCGGATCTCTTGGAACTAAATCATAAAATGGTTGCCTGTGATGGGTAGCAACTGAGAGAGATGGACGTGCGTGCGGAGCCTCGTAATGGGCAGTTGGTACACCCCTGCAGGGTTAAATCTTTTCGAGAAGCCGTGTCCACGGTTATGGACGACTTGAGACCTACGTCATGTTCATAGAAAACAACAACTGAGATAATCTTAATGTAACTTGACCAACGTGTGTGTGCCTTGACTGCTTCTTCTTCGTCGGGATGCGAAGAGGAGGAAAAGGATAGGATAGGTGTTATGGTTGCGTATGTAGGTGGATAGCAGACTTGTTGGAGGCGATTACTCATCGAATGATTGGCCTCTTACCTTACTCTCTAGATCGTTAGCCACTTCATAAATGCTAGTGCGGCAGCAACCTCACCACTTACCCCTTCCTTACCGTAAACTACTAGTTGTCCTAGAATGACGAGTGATGAGGTCCTTGCTGGGTCAGATGACCACTACAGTTGGATGCTGAGTACCTCTGTACTCATGATACTACCCCCAAACTCTTTTCAGGGTTCTGATCGACAACAGGTATGGTGATCGACGTTTCACGTGGAGACTCGACGACGACTAGTTAGGCGGATCCCGGCGGAGGGCCTGGACCCGTGTGGTTATGGGATTGATGCTTTTCTCTTTGCCACTAGGCATTTGCTTGTAGTCTGTACCCAGACATGTATCTTCCGCTGTTGTATTGTATTTGGGGCAGTTGTATGCCGATTGTATGAGATGTGTATCCTTGTATCTGTAATGTTGTGATATCATGTTGGAAATCCGGGGCATATGGCTTTGTCATATGTCGCGGTGGGACCGATATGTGCTTCGTCCCCGGATCTGGATGGAAACATCTAGATCTGGAACAGTACCACATATCGGGCCTTACAACTTGGTATCAGAGCCTTACAGATCGTTGGATCCCCTCTCTGGCCGAAGTCGAGTCTAGACAAAAACTATTTTGTAGTTACTAAGTTAGTTATCGGAGAGTAGGATCTTTTTACTCCTTACCTTTGCTCTGGTCAGGACAAGTGTCGTAAGTGTTTTATTCTCGCCTTACCCCCTTCAAAACTTTAGGATCTCGAGTGTATGGAGTATCGGAACCGTTACAATGCCTTGCTTGCAGCGTATTGTCTCGATTCCGATCTTAGGTGGGAATTCCTGTAGTACCTTCGGCTTCTCCCGTTTCGGATATCATCTGAGTCGTCCTTTGCCCTCCCTCCTTTTGCCTGGTGCTTTTACGACTTGCGTCGAAAATCACTATCCCTTGATCTGGTTTTCGCGATCGTTCTTCCTCTTGTCACTGACGTTTTCGTTGTTCCGACGATGTCGTCTCTCTACGGAAATTTATCTCGACAGAAGTTCGTCGTCGACATGGAGCAGAGTCCCTTGTTGGTGGTGTTGAAGATCGTCGACTCTTTTCTCTCCCCCCTCTCCCCCGGATCATCCTGGATCTCGGGACGAGATCCCTTGTTGGTGGTGTTGTATTGTAACAGCCCAGTTTTCAGAAAAATTAAAAAATTTGTTTTCAGCGTGAATTGTTTGATTGTCTGATTGGTTTGCGGTGTTTGCATCCCCGATTTATCGATCGGCGATTATTTTTCCCCTCTTATCTTGTATCGGACGAAGACTGACCCTTGCCACCCTGACACTCGACCTTTGCGACATCGGGTTTCACCCGATCACCGTCGCGAAAACCGCATGAGACCAGCCGCAGCCAATGGAACGAAAAACCCCGTTTAATAATTAAACGGGATATTTTTATAGCGCGCCGGAAAGTGTTTTCGGAACGGTTCCAGCAGGAGGTGAACGCCGCCGGCTCGACGCACTGATCGCGCAGTTCGAAGTTTTACCCGAATCGGAGGTACTGCGGACCCCCGGCGGTCAGAAACGTGAGCACCGCGCGCGCGAGATGAAAACCGAGGATCTTTTTGCAAGCTGCCAGCCACCGGGGCTATATAAAGACCACCACACTCCCACCCATTTCTAGGGTTTCCCTAGCCACAAAATTGCAGCCACCCCCCTGAGTTGCTCAGAACTGCCCAGTTGATCCCAAAAATCCCGAAATTGTGCTCCCCTGCGATCTGGACCGTCAGTTCTCGCGATCCGACGGCCCAGATCCACCTGGCCTCCTCCTCTCTCCTCTTCCTCCTCCACGCAGCCGCATCCTGCCCGTGGGCATCCCGCGCCGCCCGTCGCCTCCACGCCGGGGACGCCGGCCACCTCCTCTCCCTTCTCTTCCCTCTCTTCTCTCTTCTTCTTCTCCCTCCTCTCCCCTAACTCTCTTCTCTCTCATCTCCCTGTACAGGAGCACCTCGAGTCAGCCATGGACGCTAGGAGAAGCATCAGCCGCCCCCTGGACTCCTCCTCGCGCCGCCCCTCTGCACCCGGAACCGCCGCCGCCGGCCTTGCCTACCCAGCCTCCCCTGTGTCGCCCCTCGCCTGCCGGAGTAGCTGCGCCGCCGCGCCGGATCGGGTCGCCGCCGGCCAGCAGCTGTCGCCCCTGCTCGATCCAGCGGGAGGGGACACGAACCGGTCGGGAACCGGCCTCCCCAGCGCCACGTGGGCCGGCGCGCCCAGGAAGGCCCAGCACGCCCAGCCTCTCCAGCAGGCCGCCCCCCTCCTCTGTCTTTCGGGCCGGCCCGTTTGGGTGAGACCCTCGTTTTTTTTCTTTTTATGTTTTTTCTTCTTTTCCTTAGTCTAATTTCTGCCAAGTCTGAAACTGTTAGCTGCTGATCTGTTTTTGCGATGTTAATAACGCTAGAACCGTAGCTCGGATGAGGTCGACCCCAAAACGAAAATTGCTCAGTTTTGCGTGCTCTAGCATTCGTATGTAGAAAGTTTTTCCCTTTGAGGTCATCTTGATTGTGTAATTGTGTGCTGAACAGGGCATCAGGCCGTTAAACCGCTACAATTCCTGTTATGTGCTGCTGTTATTATTTGTTGCAACTTGGCATGATGATTGTAACAAATCCATGAGGCCTATTGCATTGATTCCTTTTGCGTTGCGTTAAGCAATGTTTCTACTTCAGTTTCATGCATTCACATGCCATATTTGCTTGCTGAATCATGTTTATATCTTGCTCCAAAGTAGCTATCCTGATGTTATTGTGCTGCTGTTGCTGAAACTGTTATTTTGTTGCAAATTCGGTCGACGATTGCTTCGCAACCGTTTATCGGAATTGAGTGATTCCAATTGCATATTGTTAAGCATCATGTCTACTTTCATTACATGTATTGCATTGCCATGATATGCTTGCTGGTCATATAGTTATTTAGCTCCAAATTTTCTATGCTGCTGTTTTTGACAGTCACCTCTGTTTTTCTCTAAGTCTGTTACTTTGTGATGCCATGTTGTTTTCTTAATATCTTTTGATCTATGATGTATTTTTGCATGATTCCTTTTGCCATGCCTTCCATGTCATGCCTAATTTAATTGCAAGTCATTTGTGAGCATGTTTGCATTGATTAACCTGTTTATGCATTGCTCTAAAGTGTGCTTCGTGATGTTGGCAGTTTGTGCCCGTAACTTGTTTTGCTTATATCTTTTTAACCGTAACTCCGTTTGGAGTGTGCCTTATATGTAACTTGATTAGTTTCTCGTGTTCTTTGTGTTTATGCTATTGTTTGCTGTTGTTAACCAACCTAAAATATGGTTTAGGACAGAACAATACCAAATCTTTTAATCATCATGCGGCACGTAGTGTATGCCATGTTTAGGTTGTGCCTCACTTAAATTGACTAGCATAGATAGTTTACTTTGTGCTTCACCTCTTGCTATGTTTGTGTGCTATGCCATGCTTGCTTGAGTTGCCATGTTAATAAACGTTGGTTGATCACCTGTAGCTAAGCAACTTGAACCACCGTAAATGTGCGGTATTGTCGTGTGTGACGAGTACTCCACTTAAATCGTTAGTAACCGCTCTCGACGGTAGGTGCGATGTCTCGTGTTACTTCTTGTTGATGCTTGCTCTTGTATTGCTCCGTAGTAATAGTGGTGCACCGTTGATTGCTTTCCAGTGTTTATCGTCTTGTGTGCTTCCGCGGGTACCTCTCGGAGACGATGCGAGCTTGCGATCAACTACACTTTCGGAACCCGACTTATCAACAGGCAAGGACTATACATTACTTATGATCCATTCTATTTCAACCAGCGGTTTGCATGCTAGTCTAGGTTAGGTTCGATGTTTGATCCTACCACATGTTTACAGCCTCTTTCAAACCGATACAGCCATGTCCCCTCCCAGCAAACCTTGTACTGCTATGTTACTATTGCTCTGCTCAGCCCCTGCTTAGTATGCATGCTTAGGATGCTACGATGTTACCCTGTTACTCTTTGGGTTGGGATATCACATTATTATATTGTTGTTGATGATATGATTATTATTATAATGTTGACTATATTCGACGAAGGATGGAAGGTCTAGGCTATCCCGCCCCGACGCTTTGTTCCATTCGAGTCACCTAGGATCCGTGTTCCGGGTATTGGTTTTAAGACTGAGCGTGCCTAACCGCGTGTGGGATTTTATGGGGTCCCCTTTTCTTACCTATCTAGCTTCAAACATTTCTAGTGGTGGCCCAAGCTGATTTACCATTTGAAAACCGTGTGTGTGTCTGTCGGGTAGCTCCTGGCAGATATTATTTAAAATAACCCGGACCAGTGAGGACTTAGTTCCCTTGCTGGCCCATCATGACCGGCTGAGGACCCGGTGTCCCATGTGTGATTAACCGGCAATCCAAACCTGGAGTCATACGGTAGAGACCAGATCGAGAGAGCGGCCGGCTCCTGAGCTGGATGTCGTCTCACTGGGGGCCACCCGGATATGTTTGTTGTTAGCTAGAGGGACTTGTCGTTTCGGATCTCTTGGAACTAAATCATAAAATGGTTGCCTGTGATGGGTAGCAATTGAGAGAGATGGACGTGCGTGCGGAGACTCGTAATGGGCAGTTGGTACACCCCTGCAGGGTTAAATCTTTTCGAGAAGCCGTGTCCACGGTTATGGACGACTTGAGACCTACGTCCTGTTCATAGACAACAACAACTGAGATAATCTTAATGTAACTTGATCAACGTGTGTGTGCCTTGACTGCTTCTTCTTCGTCGGGATGCGGAGAGGAGGACAAGGATAGGATAGGTGTTATGGTTGCGTATGTAGGTGGATAGCAGACTTGTTGGAGGAGATTACTCATCGAATGCTTGGCCTCTTACCTTACTCTCTAGATCGTTAGCCACTTCATAAATGCTAGTGCGGCAGCAACCTCACCACTTACCCCTTCCTTACCGTAAACTACTAGTTGTCCTAGAATGACGAGTGATGAGGTCCTTGCTGGGTCAGATGACCACTACAGTTGGATGCTGAGTACCTCTATACTCATGATACTACCCCCAAACTCTTTTCAGGGTTCTGATCGACAACAGGTATGGTGATCGACGTTTCACGTGGAGACTCGACGACGAGTAGTTAGGCGGATCCCGGCGGAGGGCCTGGACCCGTGTAGTTATGGGATCGATGCTTTTCTCTTTGCCACTAGGCATTTGCTTGTAGTCTGTACCCAGACATGTATCTTCCGTTGTTGTATTGTATTTGGGGCAGTTGTATGCCGATTGTATGAGATGTTGTATCCTTGTATCTGTAATGTTGTGATATCATGTTGGAAATCCGGGGCATATGGCTTTGTCATATGTCGCGGTGGGACCGATATGTGCTTCGTCCCCGGATCTGGATGGAAACATATAGATCTGGAACAGTACCACATATCGGGCCTTACAAATTGCAAGAATTTACCGGCGGCCATGGTGGAAATAGGGGAGGAGAGCGGGAACGAACCCGGCGGCGGCGAGGAGGAACGGCGGGGAAAATGGAACCCTAGGGGGCTCCTGCGGCTCGGGGGCGCGGCCTATATGGAGGGGAGGCCTCCTGTCCACGTCTGCAGGCGTCGACGTCGACGCTCTCGCCGGTGTGAGAGAAGAGGGGAGGGGTCCTCTCCACGGTGGAAAGGCGGTCCATCCTCGCCCTCGGAACTTGATCGCGCGACTGGGATCCTTACGGCGTACCGCTTCGGTGGCACCGGGCACGGTGGGCTGGGGAAGAGCAATGGGGCCTGCTGGGTTGGGCCAGGACAACAGGTTTCCCAGGAAGAAAAGAACAAAAGGCCTTTCTATATTTTTAAATTCCAAAAACACTCCAAGAATTTATCAGAGAGAAAGGGGCAACAGAAAAACTTCATTCCAACACCAAAATTCTACCCTGAATATTCCTGATTTTACAAAAATGGTTTGGCCATTTTTGGTGCAAGTAAAATCTTGGGAGTTGATTTAAATTCAAATTGCTTTGAACTACAACTCAATTTTCCAGGGGGCTAAAAACCCATGCAAGACTTTGGAAAAGCTTGGGAGGGAGAGGAATTTGGCTATGCAAAAGTTGAAGCTTAGGGAAAAAGATATGAAGCATTGAAAAATGCAACAGTACCCTTCTTGAAGCATAAAGATGGGTTTGAATTCAAATTCAAATGAGGTCCAACATGGACTACACTCAAGATCACCACATCATTTTACACCATCTTGAAACCGAAGAAGTTTCATAGCCATTTGACAAAGCAATATTACATCACAAATAGTAAAATCACTTTTGGGATGTTACAATGGATTGCCCAAAATACGACATCTATCACTAATAGGCTCGAGCTCTTGACACCAAAAGTTCAAACATTACTCCTGTCAATACCTCAAAACTATTGCAAGTTACTACTACAAAGAGAATAGCAACTTCAACTACCTACTTTCTAGTCAAGACACAAAACCCAGTGCAATAGGAAAACTCTCTAACAAGATAAAACATGCAACCTATAGAAAGTTCAACCTAAGACAAGACAAAATCTCTAGAATAAAACTAAAGCACTATAACAAAACAGGCCAGCAGCTAAGAAAAGAAAAAGAACAACTCACAACTAAGAAAATAAGCATGCAAATCCTATGAGGAGTTCTAATTAGAGCGGATTGTGTTTCTCCCCCACACAAAAGAAAGCTGGGTCTAACTTCTTATGAACAGCAAACAAAGCAAAAACAAACCTAATAAAAGTAAAGAGCGAGACGCTCCAAGCATAGCACATAACGCATGAAGTGATAAAAATATAGTGCAACGAGGGACGAACTGATAATTTTTGATGAAGAAGGGGATGCACGGGGGAATCCCCAAGCTTAAACGCTTGAGTTTCCTTGAATATTTATTGGGGATGCATGGGGGCATCCACAAACTTGAGCGTTTGACACTCCAGGATCTTCTTTCATCATCTTCCATCACACCCTTGAAAACTCCCTTCATACATAACTCATTGTAAACTGATTAGAGAGGTTAGTACCCTATTAAAATATTTTTTCCCTTACTGTAAATAAAGATATTCTTGAAGAGATACTGTTTCTCAAGATTACCAAAAAGTTTTTGCAAAGAAAAAGCAAGCTTAAGGTTTGAAAAAGTAAAGAGAGACAAAACGTGGCAGAATCTGTGAAAAACTGAACAACGGGTAGTAAAGAATTTTTTAGGTATACTTCTGCAACTCAAATAAAAAAACTCAGAACATACGAAAGTTCCGTGATTTTATAAGCATGTTGTGTAAAAAATTCAGCTCAAAAAGATGAACTGGGATTTTTCTAAGATTTTTCCCGTGACGAGGACAGAATCTGTATTCTGGACAGCATGTCACAAGTTTCACTTCCCTTTTCATATGAGGCTATAAATGGCCCAAAGCTTGAAAAGTAAAGATACAATGATGTTTCTACAGTAGTACAAATCATCAAGATCACTAAAAACAGAAGAAAAACAAAAAGGAATACCTAATTTCGTTGCGGGCTGCCTCCTGAAAGCGCTTCTTTAAAGCCATTAGCTAGGCTTAAAGCAAAAGATCAAGTTGTATCAATTGATCCATCACCAAGATCATCAAAAAGCTCTTAAATAGTACAACTAGTCTTAAGAGCTTTCTCAAATAAAGGCCAAGTAAAAATGCTTCTAGGGATAAAATCAAAAGGAGGAAAATCAATTGGAGTTTCAAAATTAAAGATAGGTATCTCCTCCAAAGTCTTCACTGTTTCAACTCTTTTGGAAATAGGTGTGTTACCTTTAGCTAGAGGAACCTTAGGGGCGAACTTGGGTTACTTTCTTGCCGGAGTTTCATCCTTTTTAGTTTTGATTGAGGAAAAGGTAGTTCATAGAGTTTCAATCACTTCCTCAATCTTTTCTATCCTAGAAGACTTCTCATCAAGGGATTTGATAGTCTCCAAAGTTTTGGCAATTTTTTGCATGGAGTTATCTAGCCTATTCAAATACCCTTGAATCTTACAATCCAACTCATTTACTTTATCGATACTTGGCATCTCTAACTCTATTTTTTCAAGTTTTCTCATAATGTGAGCTAGAGTAATGTCCTCCTTAATGCTGGCAATGGGGAGACTTCCAACAAGATTTTCAATAATATTAAGGGCTTCCCAAACTGGAGCCTCTATAAAGTTCCCATTGATAGCAGTGTCTAAGAGAAACCTATTCCAAGAAGTGACTCCAACATAAAAATTTCTAAGCAGGATAGTAGTGGATTGCTTCTTGGTGGCTCTCTTAATTTTGAGAATCATTAATTCTATACCAAGCATCTTTCAGACTTTCACCACCTCTCTGAGTAAAGGTAAGTACTTCTGCCTCACCAAAGGCAAAAGGACCAACCATAGTGGTAACTACTAACAAGGTAACAGGTATTTTTGGTATTTTTGATAAGGGACACGAAAGCAAAAACTTAAAGGTAAACTAGCAAGACTAAAAAGCAAAGATAAAAGATAGTGTGAAACTCCCCTATCTTGCAGGCTGGAGTCCCCGGCAACGGCGCCAGAAATTTCTTGATGCTAGCAAGGAAGATACTTCTCTCTCTCCTCATTGTTTACCCCAAGTGGAAGGTGATATGTAGCATAGCAGAAGAATTTCCCCTATGTAGAGGATAGGGTTTCTCTCCTATAGGACTCGCAGAGATACAAGAAGGTGGTAAAGTGAACAGTGGCGCCGAGGTTGCTAACTTCGCCTGGACCTGCACACACAGCAAATAACTTTGCTCCCAACGAGTACAGAGGAGTTGTCAATTCCTCCGGCCTTGCTGTTTACAAAGGATCAACGCAAGAGATAATAATAGTGGCAACTGAAAGTAAGAACTGAAAGTAAATTGAAAGTGTCAACAATTATGTGAATATGGACCGGGGTCCCATGATGTTCACTAGTGATGTCTCTCTCCCAAAATACGATAAAAGCGCTAGCGAGGTAAACAAATCACAGCTGGGCAATTGACAGGATTATAAATGCGCCGCAATGCTAACTATGCTACAATAGAAAGGAAGAGGCTCAAAAGCAATGGGCAGTACGCCAAGGTAAGTAGACCAAAATCCATCCGCATCTACTACGAATCATCTACCTTGAGATATCTATCCAGAACATCTCGCTGGTATTAAGTTGCGAATCCCACCCAAAGTGTAAACTCAAAGCAACAGACAACTGCATTAAAAGAACCATGCGTAAAGTAAACAATCCTTGCACCTGCAAGTACAAGAACCGTTGTTTTATCCCTAGTGGCAACAACACATCCCCTAGTCTCATGTTTCTGTCACTCCAGCTAGACATCAAGGGGCTGAACCCACAATCAAGCATAACGCTCCCTCTTGGAGGTTCAACAAATAACTTGGTCAAAGTAAAATACGGCAACGGAGAACATGCAAGAATTTACTAAAGAACACAAATATAAAGGAGAACCAAATATATTACTCATCACAATCTGAACATAATCTCATAATCCATTAGATCCCAGGAAACTCAGCATAGCAACATAGAAAACTACAAAATTGCCTCGATCATGTGAGGCAGCTCACGAGGTCTCGAAAGTGGAAGCACAAAGAGGGGAGGAGTACATCACATAGCTACTGGTCACGGACCCATGGTCCAAGGGGGACTACCACTACACCACGGTAGAGACTTGGCAACACACATCTGTAGGGAAAGGCGCAATAAACTCAACACATCATGTGTCGGCATAGCCTATAAGCTTTAACATCAGAATATCTGTAGGTAAATATTTAGGTATGCAGTCAGACAATGTGTCGGCACTCACTTGGCAACCAAATAAGTGTCAGCGTTGACATGACAACGAACTATGTGTCGGCACATGTGTAGGGGCGACATGTAATCTGTCGGCGTAGCTCTCCACGTGGCAACCAAATATTATTCTGGAAATTTATGGCGCGACGAGCGAAAACCGTGGCGGGATGAGCGAAAAAAAACCCGCGCGGGGCCACTCTTTTCCCTCTATCTCCTCCCGCACCGCAGAGGAAAATTCCCCAATCCCACTCTCAACCCTAGCCCACATGAGCCACTGCCGCCGCTCCTCACCGCGCCCTCAACTCCTAGCTCGTGCCGCCCTGATTCCACCTTCCCATCTGCCGCTGCCGGTTCCCCTAGCCTCGAGCGCCCGACGCTGCTCCCTCTGCCTTTCTTGGTGTCGCCGCCGCAGGAGCCAACGCCTAGCCGCCACTGGAGCCTTCCCTGACCCGACGCTGGACCTTCGTGTTCCGCCGTTACCTCTTGACATAGCTCCCGCGAAGGTCCGTGGCGTCTAAGGAAAGGGCCAGCGAAGCTCGGCTGCACCACTTCCAACGGCGAGGAGCTCTGCGTCTGTTCGGCCAGCTACAGGCTTCCGGCAAGGAACTTGCAGGTACGCTTCATTTTGTGGGCAATTTGTCATTTAGGTGCGTATAATGGTCGTATCCTTTGGGACGAAATTATTGCCCAGAACATTGGCAACTGCTAGTGCGGGAAGCTTCTTCATCTTGTTAGTTGTAGGGGTCGGTTCTTTGATTTCTACAGGTTTGGTCTAGCCTAATGTTTTGTTTTGTTTCTTGATACCTAGATTTTTGGATCGTCTTTGATTAATGGGATGCATGAGGGGTTGGGGATCGTTATTCTGTGATGGGGGAGATTAAGTAAGTCATATGTTTATTGTTTAGTAGTCCACTTGCAGTAAAGAAATATTATTTTTGTTCCATTTGCAATGATTGGTGTGCAGCTACTAATCCATTTGTGATCTTTCTAGATTATTAGTACGGGAGCACTCTAGTTCCTATGGATCTGTGGTGTCCTTTCTAATTGTATTTTTTACTGCTTCAGGTGAAACCAAGAGTAGTGAAGAGGGGTCAGTAGTTGCCGTGTCATCCAAATATTGATCAGCTCCTATAGTAATAGAGGCCAAGCCTTGTTACTTTGGGGTAAGCTTTTTTGCTTCTCTCAGATATGTTCAAGTTTTTGATTTATTGTGCTAGCATGTGTGAAATTTATTGTTGTGTCATGGGAATGAAATATGTTCTACTTGCTTAACTTTTGTGTGATGTTATCTTTATGCAAAACTAACGCTAATAATACGTTGGTCACATTCAGATTCTTCAAAAATTAATATTAAGGGTGCCCAATGGATAAAACGTGGTTTTCTCTGCCTAGGTACATTATGTTTTCTTTTTTCCTTTCAATTAGTAGGTTATGTAGTTATGCAATCACCTATTCTGATATGAAATTAATTAAATACTTGTAGGCACACAAATGGGTATATACAGGGGGTAGGCAAGTTTATAGAGTTTTCTTTTGCTAATTCAGAGCATGGAAACAAAATCCTTTGTCCTTGCAACATATGTGTGAACTCATCTTGGAGGGAAGAAAGTAAAGTACGAGAGCATTTGATATGTGATGGTTTTGTGGAAGGGTATGATACACGGATATTTCATGGAGAGTCTAGTTCTACTTCTGTAAATCCTGAGGGTGTGCAAGTAGAGAGTTCACTTGAACATGATGAGTTTTCTGATTTAATTCGTGACATAGCATGTGGGTTAGATGATGGGGGGGGGATTTTGAAATGAACGACGAGGACAATGAGATGGAAGTTAATGATGAAACCAAAGCTTATTTGAAGCTAGTCGATGATAACAGTGTGGATATATACCCTGGGTGCAAACAATTATCAAAACTGCGTTTTGTTGTAAGGCTACTACATCTGAAACTACTTGGGCGGTGGAGTGACAAAAGTTTTGACATGTTGCTTGAGTTACAAAGAGATCTTTTACCTGAAGGGCATCTGGTACCTAAAAATTTCAATGAAGCTAAGAAAATATTTAAATCCATTGGGCTTGGGTATGTTAAGATTCATGCATGCAAAAATGATTGCATACTGTTCCGAAAAGAATATGATAAGGAAAATCAGTGTCCAAAGTGCAAAACTTCAAGGTGGAAATCTGAAAACAAGAGTCCAGATGGGAAAAGGGTACATAGAGTTCCTAGAAAGGTTCTTCGTTATTTTCCAATTAAAAGGAGGATTCAAAGACTTTTTATGTCCCCTAAAACTGCTGCTGATATGAGGTGGCATGATGAAGAACGTACCAAGGATGGTTTGCTTAGGCATCCAGCAGATGCTGAATTTTGGACGGATTTCGATTCCAAACATCCATTAATTGGTAAAGATAGTCGCAATATTAGAATAACTGTTACTACGGATGGCTTCAACCCATTTAGGTCATTGAGCAGTACCTACAGTGTCTGGCCTGTACTTTTGATTCCTTACAACCTTCCTCCTTGGGTATGCATGAAGCAACCTAACTTTATTTTGGCTTTGCTCATTGCTGGTCCTAAGTCACCTTGTAGTGATATGGATGTCTATCTTGAGCCATTGGTAGATGATCTAATAGACATGTACAATGATGGTGTGAGAACCTACGATTCTTCCAAGTCTGAGTTTTTTGACCTGCGTGTTGCCATCCTTTGCATCATACATGACTTTCCTGGTTTAGGCTACACTCATGGAGTTGCTACCCAGGGTGAAGTAGCTTGTCCTGAATGCCACTCCTTAACTTGTTCTCTCCAACTGAAAAATGTGGCAAGCGCTGCTTTATGGGTCACCGTAGGTTCTTACCACCTGAACATAGCTATAGAACAGATCTCAAGTTATTTGATGGTGTGACTGAGCATAGGACAGCGCCTAAACCACTTACTGGAAAGGAAATCATGGATTTAACAGCCGATCTTCACAAACCGTTTGGAAATGATCCAACCGGCAAGAAGACAACAAAGAGAAAGCGCAAAGATGGTGAACCAGCACCTCTTTATAAAAGGCAATCTGTGTGGTTTAGGTTGCCCTATTGGAAAGATCTGATGCTGCGTCATAATTTTGATGCTATGCACATAGAGAAAAACGTGTGTGACAACATAGTTAACACTCTTCTGGGCATTGATGGGAAGTCAAGGGATAATGTTAATTCTCGCTTGGACATCCAACAACTTGGTATTATGGAGGATCTTCATCCTGATGAAATAGAAGAAGGTAGACTTTATATACCTGCTGCAGAATATTGTTTGGAAGGCAAGGAAAAGAAACGATTTTGCCAAGTAGTGAAAGGAGCTAGGTTTCCATATGGCTATGCAGATGATATACGTCGCAATGTCAATGTCCATGACAAAAAGATTTATTGACTTAAAAGTCATGACAGTCACATTCTATTGCAAGACCTTCTTCCTCTAGCAATTCGGGAAGTATTGCCAACATGGGTATGTGCAGCATTAACTCGCTTAAGCTATTTCTTCAAGAAGATTTGCTCACCTACTATTCGTGTCAGTGATATGGATGCTATGGAGGTTGAAATAGCTGAGATCCTTAGCATCCTTGAAACTATTTTCGTACCTAGTTTTTTTGATGTGATGGTCCACTTGATGTTGCATCTTCCTGCCCAAGTGAGAATTGGTGGGCCAGTACATTACCGGAGCATGTGGTCAACAGAAAGGTAATATGCGATAGCTAATATAGGGCAACTTCTCTTTCTACAAATGAATTGAGCCTTCTGTTCCTAAAAACTATTGCTAAATATGTAGGTGCTTGGGCAAGTTCAAGGGCTTTGTTCGCACTAGAAGCCACCCCGAAGGATCAATTGCAGAGGGGTATTTGTTTGATGAGTGCCTCACCTATTGTTCTCGGTACTTACAAGGGTGTGAAACTAGGTTCACTCGAAGAGAGAATTTTTTTGAGGACGTTGGTATGGAAATGTCCAATATCACTCCCTACTTCTGCAACAAAGGTTGGGCTTTGAGTGCCTCTAGCATTGTAACATTAGGCTACACATCTTGGCTGCAAGCACATAGATATGTCTTGTTTCAACATAGTGAAATACAACCTTTTGTGACGTAAGCCATCCACACTCTTGTAGTTTCATCTTTTTCCTTATTATTCTCTCTCTTGCTGCATTGTTTAATATAGTGTACTATTGCAACAAGCACCGTGAGCACTTGTCCACAATTGGCCTTCGTAGTAAAAAGGCGATTGACACTATGCACCATGAGAAGTTCCATGAGTGGTTTCAACAACACGTAAGAACCAAATGACATTATCAATTTATGCTCAAGAGCGATGGTGTTAGATGTTAATCATTGTAACTAACAACGGTTTTATACATACTCAGGTGCAAGCATTAGTTGAAAGAGGTGTACAAGTATCTCAAGAAATCCAAATTTTTGCACAAGGGCCTTTTAGGGTTGCTAGAAAATACCATAGCTATGCTATTAGAGGTTTCACTTTCCATACATCCTCTAGTGATGTGGGTAGACCTGTTCAAAGTAGTGGGGTTGCTATAGTTGCCGAAAGTTCACGTGGAAAACAAATATATTATGGAATTATTAGGGAAATAATTGAGCTGGACTATCGCCATAGAGGAAATATGGTGCTCTTTCGGTGTGATTGGGTTGATAACCGTGTACCGAAAAAATGGGTAAAAACTGATCAGTTCGGGGCCACAACCATGAACTTCAACCATTTGTTCAGTAGTGGCCACAAGTTGTCGGACGAACCTTTCATTTTTGCATCACAAGCCACACAGGTTTACTATGTTCCGGAGGCTGTTGATGAGGCCTGGTGTGCTGTTGTACAGAACAAAAAACCACAAGACACCTATGATATGGTTTCTATGGATGACGCTCTAAATATTGATAATGAGATGCCATTACTCGATCTTCATAGAAATGTCAGAAGCGATATTGATTATGCAAATTTCTCTCATGTAAGACTTGATATGGATGGAACAATTGTTGATGCATCAAACCCAGTGAAGTAAGTATTATAAGGATCACTTATTTTGCATTTTGTGTGATGGCTGTTTTATTTTCCACTTGCATAAGTCAATCACAAAATGCTAACTCACTTGTCTGACATTTTCAGGAGAAAAAATGGAAAACGACGCAAGAGGTGATGCATATGAAGCTCAAAGGGATAGAAATGTGTTGGACATAGAAAAAAGAAAGGAAAAGTTGGGACTTCAGACTTGTTCTACTGAATTACGCAAAACGTGTCAGCCTAAGAAAAGGGGAGAAAAGGTATCGCCATGTCTACTACAATTTATATTTTTTACAATTTCTATTGTTGATATCTTGTTCCTGCTTGCATAAGTAATAATGATTTGTTTTGTAGAGAAAAAGAAAGACACCTCCTGATGCAACTGAGAGGAGGACTTCTGCAAGATTAATTTCTCTAGATAAGGAGGTGCCTACGGATACTATTGCTGAAGTTGAGGCTGCAGATGGGCACTTGAATACAAATGAAGGTACGTTCCTTCAAACTCGTGTGTGCTCATGGAACAAAATATGCATAACATATGGGGAAGGCAAAATAAGCCTAAACTCTTCTTTTTTGGTGTGTTGCAGGTGAGGAGAAGGAGGTAAGGAAAATTACTACCATGAAACGCATATGGGGAAGGCAAAATAAGCCTAAACTGAAATTGGAAATCAATGAGCTTGGTCAACCTATTGGTACTTGTGCTACAAGTTTTGCTAACTTTATTGGCACACAAGTAAGAACTAAGGGGTTTCCGGTTGCATATGATGATTGGAGGAAGGTGCCTCTATCGCGAAAGCTTTGCTTATGGACTGAAGTGAAGGTATTGAAAAATTTGGTGATACTTTCCTTTTGCTTAAGACCCTTCTGTGCTTTTTTTATGTTATGTTGACTAGGTAGTTATTAATGGTTGTGATAATTTTTTGCTTTGTATGTAGTTGTTTTGGGATATAGACCAAGATGTTTTTGAGTGGTATATGAAAACAGCACATATCAAATGGAATGAATTCAAAGCAGATTTGAAGAAGGATTACTTTGATGATGAGCTGGAGTATGATGAGATGGAGTATGATGCAATAATAAAATCATGTGATGATAGAGTCGATCCTGACCAATGGAGGGGGCTCGCTGATCATTGGATGAATCCAGAAGCTAAGGTAAGACATCCACATACTACTATCAGAAACATATTTCTGTTTTTATAACTTGATCATCGGTCTGTTAATCATTTAAATAACACAATGTGAATGACATTCATCGATAGGCTCGATCAGTAAGAGGCAAAGCTAATCGTGCAAAGCATAAACAAGATCATACTGCTGGAAGTAAGAGTTTTGCCCGTGTTGATGAAGAAATGGTATACAATTTCTTTTTTTACGTTTTTCTAACCTGCAATTTTGCATCATTTATTCATTTTTCTGTTAGTTATTCATTTTAATAAATTAATTCATACAGACTGAGGAGAAGGGGAGGCGTCCAAGAAGGGATGAATTGTTCATCAAGACACATACATATAAAACTGGAGTTCCACATAAAGAATCTGCTGTTATAATTGTAAGTACATATACTATAAACATATACCCCAGTGAACAAATTATTTCATTCTTCTGTAATAACTAATTGCCGTCTTCTTTGTTTTCCTCCAATTTGCAGCAAGAACTTCGAGACAAGGCTGAAAAATTCCCAGAATTATTGGAGAAAAGTATGAAGGAAGGTGATTTGTTCTCACATGTTTGTGGAGCAGAAAAACATGGATATGTTCGAACTAAAGGTTTGGGGGCAACTCCATCTGGCCTTGAACTTCCGGGAGTTCGGCCATACAAGTCTACAAAGCTTCAAATAGAGACAGAAGCTCGTCGCCTTTCTGACCAGAAGGTGGATGACATGCAACAAGAAATGGATAAGATGAAAAGAGAAATGGCTGAGATGAAACAAATGATTTTGGGTCCACGAGATTCTCGAAATACTACTCCACATCAGGTAATACTATTTATGGTGCAAAACGAAAACTAGAACACAAGCTTTCCACATCAGGTAGTTGATTTAGCTTCTGAAATGCTTTCTTTCTAATGTAGAACACAAGCTCTCCACAAGATAACCATGAAGGGGTTGGTGATTTGTATGATGATGAGTCAAATGAGAGCATGCATAGTATGCAAAATAGACATGGTGTCACAGACATAAGAAGAATAACTTCCACTTTACGACAACAAGATCAAGAGCATCAAATGGTACATTCATTTGCCACACATGCTTAGTTTTGTTCTTATTGTCACTATTTATCCTCTTAAATGGTGGCTCCTTATGTAGAACATAAGGGCCCAGGAAGGTGCTCGTAAAACTGTTGGCCGACAAGTTGTTGATGATGAGGTAGAGTCAAATGCTCCTGTGAGAAGCGAGTTTCCTGTTCCACGGTGACAAAACAACAAACTAGGGGTAAATATTTGTTTGCTACATACACAACATTTGAACTTCCTCCCATTTCTTACTTGTGTTCTGATGCTGCTCTTTTAACTTGTGTTCTCACGTTGGAATTGCATGTGTGCCTTAGGGTGGAAGAGAGGTTGTACTATATAGCATAGCTAGACCATTCAAGGTCCCTGTTGCAAAAGGTGTTTTGCAAACATTAGATTCACATGCTCTGGTGGGTGGTGTGCCTCTTGGTGATCAGTATTCTGAAGTTGTCATTAGTTAAGTGTACAAATTAGATACTGTGTTACCTCGGCCATATGAGGATGTTGTGAACATGCGTCCTGCTCGTGGAAAATCCATTGCGTGGCCTACTGCTATGGTGAGCATATGGGCAACTCATTTCACCATTTTAATGCTAGGAGATTGATCTCGGCTTATTTACTAATGTTATTGTTGTAGATCAAGGAGCTCAAGAAAACAAGTAATGTGGTACCAGGTGCAGGTACTGAACACTACAACCCTCGTGTGTACATCTCTTATGAAAAAGTGGTAGTCTACTAAAAATAAGTTGTTATGCCTTGTGAAAATAATACTACT
Source organism: Bromus sterilis (assembly GCA_950022295.1). NCBI lineage: Eukaryota > Viridiplantae > Streptophyta > Magnoliopsida > Poales > Poaceae > Bromus > Bromus sterilis. Next base: position 241,214,436 of record OX465595.1, on the reverse strand, counting down.
AGGTTATTACATGTAGCAAGGAGTTCATGAATGATAAGTTGAGGTCTCTAGGCGTGAACACATTTAGGAAGCTAGGACTGATGTAGATGACTTGCATTAAACCGTTAGCGCTATCTGACCGGAAAATGTATATACAGTCGTTCATGCCTGCGCTGGAGCTATATTGCTTCCTATATGACATGATGGTTAATAAAATATCAAGTCTGAAATATTTTCACACTTATTAATAAATTCATTAACGTATTTATAGGTTAAAATATATTTATAGGTTAAAAATATATTATTATATATCTTAAAAACCGAACATTGAACCGGTGAACCAACGGTCCGACCAGTAAAAACCTGAACCGACGGCCGCACCGGTTCGATCACCGGTCCAGTTTTTTAACTATGCTTGCAACCACTTATTTTGGTTACTGTATACTTTCATGGCTATTGAGAATGTGCAGATGACTTTCCCACAATGATGTATATTGTATGATATGTGCAGGTGCTTAGAAATTTGAGGGTGCAAGCGCACCGGGTGAGCACGACATAGATGGAAAACTTCAACTGTAGCTTAGCTTTTGTCTAATGCTTTATAAGAGAATCTCTGAACCGTGATGTAGAAGTTTATTATGTACTTGAGATGAGTTTGGCTGAAATACTTGTTGTGAAACTACTTGTACGAATATGATACTTGTGAATTGAAGGCATTGTTGTCCTGATATTATTGTGTATTGTTGTCATGTGAGGAGATATTTGGATGTGATGTGGTACTGGTAATGATGTATGGTTATGCAATTTAGGAAAATTATGGTACATGATATGAATCAATATGTGACATAGAGTAAAAAGCAAGAACAACTAGCTAGTCGGTTAGCAAAGGTCCATCTACATGTTGTCTGTTGGCGTTGGTACTGGACATTTCCTACACGGCATAGGATGGAAGAAACAACAACTGGTCATCTGTCGGTGTAGGTATGAAATGGCCCAACATACTATCTATTGGCATAGGGGAAAACTACAGTAACACATGATCTGTCGGTGTAGGTGAAGTGTACACCCACATGTTATCTGTCGGTGTAGGTGTGGCGTGCCCAACAGAGAATCTGTCGGCAACGTATTTATGTGTCGGTGAACTTTCGCCGACTGCTTTTGTACCGACTCTCTATCTTCTGTTGGTGTAACTCTTCCCCATGGATTATCTGTCGGCAAAGGTACCATACGCCGACAGTTCTATCTGTCGGCAAGTTTGTGTCGTGGTGTAGTGTACTCACGGCACATCCGGGAGGCATCCATGGTGAGATATGGTCTCCCGGAGGGGATTCCTCCTTCCGGCAGGGTGTCGGGGCAGCTTCTCCTGGCAGCCCCGATCTTAAAATGGCGGTCGCGGAGGAATAGAGAGGACAACGGGAATAGCAGATCGATATTAGGGGTTTTCGTCACGGGGGCTAAATATAGGCAAAGGGGGCACCGAGGGGGGCCACCAGGAAGCCAGGAGGCCTCCTGGCGCGGCCTAGGGTGGGGCCGCCCCAGGGACCCTCTTGGGCCCCCGGTGGTGGCCCTCCTGCCATATCTTGGTTATTCCGGAAGCTTCCGTGACGCTGATTATTTATATAATTTTCTGGGATTTATTGGGCACTTTTAATTGCCGGAAAACCTGAAATAAAAAAACAGCAGAAAAACAGGAACTGGCAACTGGGTGCACTGAGTAAATAGGTTAGTCCAAATATGATAAAAAAGTGTATGAAAGTTCAAGCAAAACATGGCAAAGTAACACAAAATATTCATGTAGCAAGCAGAAATTATAGATACGTTTGGGACGTATCACTACATCAACCTGACAAAATCTGAAGATGATCTTCAATTGATCGACGCGAAGCAGCACACACCTGGGCGCGCGGGAAGGAGCACATACACACATGAAACATGGCCGGCGTGGCCTAGGCGTCCAACGGGATGAGCTGGAGCACGGTACAGTGCGCGCATACACGATTTTCCCGCGTCCTGGGCGGACGGGGCGCATCGAGCGCACGACATCGGCACAACGGCGACGGCGAGGGAAAAAAGGCTATGGCTACGCGACGTTTGACAGCGAGAAGGAGGCAGGGAGGGCGAGTCACTCACAGAGTGTCTTGCTGCAGTTGGTTAACACACTCGGGGAGGCGATCGGTCTCGGGGAAGACGCAGCTCGACGGCGCGGTCGTTGCTCCGGAAATAAGACGAGGCAGGGGCGTCCACGATCGGCTTGGAGACAAGGAAGAAGGCGATCGAGGCGGTCGTCGAGGATGAAGTCGAGGCCATGGACCTCCTGTCCATGGCGGTTGCAGAGAAACGGGCGAGGGAGGAAGAGAATAAATGTGAGGGAAGAGAGATGGTGGCGGCGCTTAGGGGAACGGGGCTAGGGTTTTTTGACGAGACGGCCTAGGCTGGGGCATAGATAAAAGGGGCGAGGGCAGGAGGCTGGCCAAGGGGTTCCACTGAACTCCATGGCCAAGGCTGTGAGAGAGGAGGAAGGGGTCCTCCACGTGATGAGGGAAAAGGAGGGGGTGTCTCGGCTGGGCTGGGGGGGGGAGGAGTTGGGCTGGGCTGAGAGGAGGGGAGATGGGCTGGATCGCCTAAGAGGTGGAGAAGTAGCCGAAGGCACTGGAGTTTAATCTGCGTTTATTCTTTTATTAAAATATATCAGTGAATTGGAAAAGAATAGAAAAGAAAGAAACGATATAATCCTTTTACATAACATGAAAAATGATTTGGCATTTTTCTGTCACATGGATTTTTTGCAAATAATAAATGGGCAAATTTTCATCCCCAATTGGAAAAATAAAATTGAATTTTTTTCCGGATTTTGCTAGTTTTGGGTTGTTACACCACGTCAGTATGAGGTAATTGCAAAGACTTCTTAAACGTGAGCATGTCATTGAACTAACAAATGTTAGTTTTGCCAAAGATCGTGCTTGTAGGGCTTGCATTGTAGGAAAGCTACATGAGAAGAAACATCTCTTCAAGAATATCATGTCCACCAAGAGGCCTTTGGAGCTCCTTCACATGGATCTCTTTGGGCCTCCAACATATGTAGTCTTGGCGGAACAAAATATTGTTTGGTTATTGTGGATGACTATTAAAGATGTACCTAGGTCTATTTCTTCAAGAGGAAGAGTGAGACCCAAGAAACCGTCATCGAGTTTGCCAATGAAGCTCAACGTCAACACAATGCAAAGATAATGGCTATTAGGAGTGACAATGAGACCGAGTTCAAGAACTACACCTTGGATGAATTTCCTGGTGATGAGGGGATCAAACATCAATATTCCGCTGCTTATACCCCTCAAAACAATGGTTTTGCGCAGAGGATGAATCGCACTCTCATTGATGCGACCAGAACTATAATGATGGATTTCAAAATTCCATACAACTTTTGGGCGGAGGCCATCTACACCGCTTGTCATGCTACCAACCGTCTTTATCTCCGCAAGATCTTGAACAAGACTCCTTATGAAATTATCACCGAAAAGAAGCCCAACATCAAGTATTTTCGTGTTTTCGGGTGTAAGTGTTTCATTCTCAAAAAGGGTGCTCGTTTGTCTAAGTTTTATTCTACAACAAATGAGGGCATATGTAAGAGAAAAGTTATATCCCCATGAGTTTTGGATATTGTTGGGCAAAACAGTAGAGGAACTAACAAGTTTTCTAGTGTAAAACAGATGGTTAGGTTCCTGAAGTTATAGGTTGGTGATAAAGCTTCAACGAAGATTTACATACTTGCTGAAGCATATCCTCTGGAGTGAAGCTCATCACGGATGTCGACCCCTAAAAAGATAAGGAATCCTGAAGCTCGTCTCATCGAAGGAGATGACCAAGATGGCGCAAGACTTGGTAGTTTTTGCGTAGTTCTTTTTCACTTCTTTGAGTCGTAGGAAAAACCGTACTATCAAGAGGGGTTTAGTAAATGTACTCCGAAGGTTTTGGTGAAAAGACTCAGATCGAATCCAAACCAGTGAGAAGCCAGAGTTGAGAAATCTCATGTGCACTAGGTAATATTCACCAGCGAAGACTTAGTTCTTCCGGCTACTGAAGCAGAACCAAGTCCGTGAGTCAGCTTTACTTGGACCGCAAGTAAAGTTGCGCTTTGATTGGAAATATGACCGTTGCAGACAGGTGTTAAGCTGTCACATCGGGTCACTTCAGTCATTTCGCACCTAGGGATTGCCACCTATAAATACGCCACCCCTGCCCTCATTGGCTGGTGGCTGCTCCAAGAATATTTCCTTACAGTGAATAGATAGAGCAACCCCACCGAAGCAAACCAAAAACCCATCCACCGAAGCATAAGTCCTATTAATCTGAGTTGATTCATTATGACTTAGGAAGAAGTTTGCTAGCCTTTTTATCTTGGAGAACTGCAATTCTCCTAGACGGTTAGAGAGTTGTTCTTCAGAGAGCGAAGAGTTATTGTCGCCTCGAAGTCCAGTTTGTCAAAGGTTTCGGTGATTTCCTCAATAATCAACCACGAGTGAAGAACTGACCAAGCTCAAGGAGATTGGTGCAGTGGAGATACGAACGGAGAGAGGTTAGCTCATGTGTTCAATCACAAGTCCCTCCAACTAGACGTAGCACTTTGCAGAGTGTGAACTGGTCGAAAAAACATCGCCGAGTCAAGAGTTCGTTTTACTTTCCGCACTTACATTCAGTTTATCAATTGCTTCAGTGATTTGCTTCAACGCAATTGATTCGGTGCTTTTGATTCGCTATGTTATGCTTCAATCATGTTCTGCTTCAATGTTTACCTTTCTGTTGAAATCTCTTCTGCTGCCTAGTTAAGCTTCACTTCATAGTTTCATGCAAAAATTTGAAGTGATCATTCACCCCCTCCCCCTCTGATCACATACTTGGACTTACAATTGGTATCAGAGCTATTCACTCTTTATTTGGATTAACCTCCTAGAGTGTTTTGCAAGTATATCTTTCGCAGCCATTCGCTCCGGCGAACCCATACTCGTGTTCAATGGAAAGGAATATCCATACTGGAAGGACAAGATGAAGAGAAATATTATGACTATCAACTCAACTGCCTGGCAAGTTGTCTTGTATGGAGTTACAGTTGCAGATAAGAACGCCATCACTCCTGAAGAAGCGAAGCTGATCGATCTTGATTCTGAAGTCTGGGTCTTCATCACCAATCATCTGACACCAGAGAAGTATCATGAAGTGAAGAATATTCCTTCGGCCAAAGGTGTCTGGGACTATCTTGAGAAGATTGGTGAAGGTGTTTCTACCCAGAAGGATGCCAGATTTGACACACTTCGAAGCAAATTCTATCGATTCAAGAGAAATGAGGGTGAAAAAGTCAGCTCCATTTACAGCAGACTCACTGCTCTTGCAAATGAATTGATTTCACTTGGTGCAGATGACATTACTCCTCACTCAGTCCTTAGAACTCTGCTTCGCTCATTGGATGATTCATTTGATCACATTGTGCTGATGATCAAGGAAAGGACTGATTTCGGACGTCTTGTCGCCGCTGATATTCTTGAGAGACTCAATACCTTTGAGATGGAAGAAGATGAGAAACGTGACATAAATGGTTCTCGAAGGAGATCTCATGCCTTGAAAGCAAAAGCTTCGCGTCATTCTTCACCCGAAGTCAGTTCTGCTTCAGGTGTCGAATCAGATGATCCTGCAAGCATTGGAAAAGATCTCGCATTGATCATGAGACGCTTCAATCGCTTTCAGAGAAAAGGGTTTTCTTCACTGAACAAGAGTTATTCTTCAAGAAGCTCAAGTCATTCTTCTCACAGTTCATCCTCAAGAAGCTCTCCATCAAATGACAATTGTTGCTATAAGTGCAAGAAACCAGGTCACTACATTGCTAATTGCCCTCTGTGGGAAGGTGAGAACAAATCAAAGCATTCGCTCAGAGACTCTTCATCAAAGTCTCACAGATCCTCCAGAGTTCAAGAGTCAAAGAGACATGATGCCAGTTCAAGAAGAGAAAAGATGAAAGATTCTGATGATGATAAGAGGAAGAAGTATCATAAGAAGCATGAGGGTTCTAGCGAAGGAGAAACCCATTGATATTGCTAACCTTTCAGGTTTCGACTGCAAAATGAACAAAGCCATTGTGGATGAATCACTTGATTCAGACTACAAACTCAGTAAGGATGAACAGGGAAAAGTTACAACTGAGTATGTAGGTACTCCACCGAAGAATGGCTTCTATAAGAGGCAGATATGGGTGCAGAAAGAACTTGTGGAAAAACTGCCTGCTAACCATACTATGCAGGGAAAGCCTTCGGTACCACCGAATCATTTCTATTCTCTTGAGACGAGAAATGATCCATTGGTGCCCGAATCAAATGTTCCACAGAAGCAATACTATTGTACTGGTCGCCATACGTATCGTCCTCATAATAATCATACTAAGATTGCATATGCTCATTCTTATGCTAACCATTCGCAGAGGACTTACATTTATGGTGTGCTAGATGGTACACCAAAGAAATACACTCCTGTTCGATTTAATATTGCTTCAACCAGTGCTTCAACATCTTCTCAGTCACCTGCTCGTTTGTGGGTGGTTAAGAAGAACTAATTCTTCTGCAGGGCTATGTCTCCGGTGGATCCGAATGGGTCATGGATAGTGGTTGTACAAATCATATGACCCGAGACAAGGAGTTATTCACCGAAGAAAAACTATCTCAATCTTCTTAGAAGTACATTACTTTCGGTTATAACAATAAGGGTAAAGTGTTAGGCTTTGGTAAGGTTGCCATATCGAAGGATAAGCACACTGACAAGGTTATGCTAGTCCAATCTCTTGGATATAATCTTATGTCTATTTCAAAGTTATGCGATATGGGTATGCTTGTTCTATTTTCTGCTTCGCGTTGTGTTGTCTTTTCACAGGATGACTATACGTTTGTCTTCGAGGGTTACCGAAAGGGAGATTTATACATTGTTGATTTTTCTTCGGGCCCTGCTGTATCCACATGCTTAATGGCAAAAGCGTCATCTGGTTGGTTATGGCATCGATGACTTGGTCATGCAGGGATGATAAATCTTCATAATCTAGTGAAGAAGAAACATGTTATTGGTCTTAGCGAAGTAGAATTCGATAAGGATCATCTCTGCAGTGCTTGTGAAGCTGGTAAAATCACGAAGAAACATCATTCAGCGAAGACTATCATGACTACCACTCGTCCTCTTGAATTGCTTCATATGGATCTTTTTGGTCCTCAAAACTATGCAAGCCTGGGAGGAAACAAATATGGTCTTGTTATTGTTGATGACTTCTCTCGTTATACTTGGGTTTTCTTCTTGGATGACAAGAGCAAAGTTGTTGAAATCTTCAAGTCATTCGCTAAGAGATCTCAAACAGAATATGAATTATCTCTGAAGCATATCCGAAGTGATAATGGAACTGAGTTCAAAAATACTCATATTGAAGATTTTCTTGATGATCATGGTTTTACTCATGAATTCTCTGCTGCATATACACCTCAATAGAATGGTGTAGTTGAAAGGAAGAATAGAACTCTCATTGGAATGGCCAGAACTATGCTTGCTGAATACAAGACTCCTATTAGGTTCTGGGCCGAAGCAATCAACACCGCATGTCACATCATCAACAAGGTTTACCTTCACAAGTTCCTGAAGAAAACTTCACATGAGCTTATCACTGGTAACAAACCAAATGTCTCATATCTTAGGGTATTTGGTGCTCCATGCTTTATTAGAGATATGAATCATAGCTCCAAATTTGCCCCTAAGGCACATGAGTGTTTTCTTTTAGGTTATGGTTCAAACTCTCACACTTACAGTCTATAACTCTCACTTTGGGAAAGTTATGGAAACTGTGAATGTAAGGATTGATGAAACTAATGGCTCTCAAAAGGAGCATTTGCCTCATGATCTAGATGAACCTCCACTTGATGAAGTGATCAGGTCCATGGCTATTGGAGAGATTCGCCCTGTTGAAGCCAATCCACGTCAAGCTATTAGGGATGATGATGGTCCAATGTTCCCACACATAGCCCGGGGCGCGGGAGATCAACATCCTGAAGCTAATGGTGAACAAGACGAAGAAGGACAAGGGAATGAAGGAAATGCTAATCCTAAAGGAAATGCTGAAGCTGAAGGTGAAGCAAATCCCGAAGCTGATGCAGATCCTGAAGCAGAAGCTGAGCCTGAAGCAAATGATACTATATTATCACGAGTTCGAAGAAGAGTTGATGTGGATTCGATCCTCGAAGATATCAATCAACCAGGTCGTCCCACTACTCGTTCTCGTACTCGTCTGGCTAACTTCTGTGGAAGTTTTTCTTTTGTTTCCATGCTAGAGCCTTCAAAATATGATGAATCCATGAAGGACCCTGATTGGTTATTAGCTATGATGGAAGAACTTCACCAATTTGAAAGGAAAAAAGTCTGGTCACTTGTTGACAGGCCAGATCCCACGAAGCACAATGTTATTGGCACAAAGTGGATATTTCGCAACAAGCAAGATGAAGATGGTATTGTGGTAAGAAATAAGGCTAGATTGGTAGCACAAGGTTACACCCAAATCGAAGGCATTGATTTTGGTGAAACCTATGCTCCAGTAGCCCGTCTCGAATCCATTCGTGTCATGCTTGCTTTTGCTAACCACAAAAATATTTTGCTATATCAAATGGATGTCAAAAGTGCTTTTCTTAATGGTGAAATAGAAGAAGAAGTGTATGTTATGCAGCCTCCAGGTTTTGAAGACTCGAAGAATCCAGATATGGTGTACAGGCTTCACAAAGCTTTGTATGGACTGAAGCAAGAACCTCGTGCTTGGTATGAAACATTGAAGGATTTGCTCCTGAAGAAAGGCTTCAAACCAGGAACCACTGACCCCACACTTTTCACTCGATCGTATAACAATGATCTATTTGTGTGTCAGATATATGTAGATGATATCATTTTTGGCTGTATTAACACTGAAATCAGCGAAGAATTTGCAAGGATGATGTCGAAGAAATATGAGATGTCTATGATGGGTGAATTGAAGTTTTTCCTTGGACTTCAGATTCGCCAACAGAAGAATGGCACCTTTATTTCACAGGAGAAATACTTGAAGGATTGCCTGAGGAAATTTGATCTTGCTGAATGCAAGACCATCAGAACTCCCATGCCTACAAATGGATTTCTTGATGCAGATGAGAAAGGGAAACCATTCGACCAGAAGAAGTATCGGTCTATGATAGGTTCACTCTTATACTTATGTGCATGTAGGCCTGATATTATGCTATCAGTTTGTATTTGTGCTCGTTTTCAGGCTAATCCGAAGGAATCGCATCATACTGTTGTGAAGCGAATTCTTCGATATCTAGCACATACTCCTTCATTGGGACTTTGGTATCCCAAAGGAACTCGGTTTGATTTGATTGGTTATTCTGATTCAGACTGGGCTGGTGATAGGGTTGACAGGAAATCTACCTCAGGCACTTGTCATTTTCTTGGTAGATCTCTTGTGTGTTGGGCTTCAAAAAAACAGAACTGTGTCTCAATATCTACTGCTGAAGCTGAATACATTGCTGCTGGCTCATGCTGCACTCAAATACTTTGGCTTAAGCAGACGCTGAAAGATTATGGTATATTTGTGAAGAAAATCCCTCTGCTTTGTGATAATGAGAGTGCCATCAAGATTGCTCACAATCCTGTGCAACACTCTCGAACGAAGCATATTGATATTCGTCACCATTTTCTTCGAGATCATGTTTAGCGCGAAGACATTGAGATTAGCCATGTAAGAACTAAAGATCAATTGGCAGATATATTCACGAAGCCATTGGACGAGAAAAGGTTTTGTACATTGAGATGTGAGCTAAACATCCTAGACTCACACAATGTTCAGTAAGATCGAAACATTTCACTGTATATATTCACCTTCGTTGTGAGTTTGTTTATTTTAGTTTCGCTTGAGTTTTCCTTCGTCCAAATTTCTGTGTTTAGCTTCGTTCGCCATTTGCCTTCAGTTTTGTGTTTGTTTTTATTTATTTATTCGTTTAATTTGTCCCCTATACTTATCACTTTTAGCTTTTTTGTTATTGTTCTTCGAAGTGATAAGTTTCGGACCCTGCCCCTCCATTCTGATTCGCTCCCAATCTATTCTGTCTTGAATGTTAAGCACAATTGAAACGGAAAGCATATTGCTTCGAACGTCATTGAGTTCCGAATCAAATGCTTACAACTTTATCGAAGTTTTTGCTCTCGATCAAGACTCATTCTTCGGCCGTTGAGTCCCCGTCTTTTACGGGTCGTTGAGATTCGCTCGCGATCCGCCACTTCATCTGAGCTGTTGAATCGGAAGAGACACTCGCTGGGAACCGTCCGATACGATCTGGCAACCGTTTCAGATCGAGCCTATTTAAGGCGAGGCATCCAGCAAAACCGTTTCCCTCACGTTCATTCTCTCCCGAATTCTCCATCTTCCTCCTCGAGCACGCCGCAGAGCTCCCGTTCCCGACGACGACTGCGCCGCTTCACTGCCGGACCGCCGCCGCCGTGGACGTTCCCCGTCGACGAAGAGCAAGTCTCCGCACTCCATCGCCATAGCCTCTTCGCGTCACCAAGTTAGGTTATGCTAAGCTTTTGGATCCAATCTTCTCTGTGAGTTCTTCATCTAGGGCTTGGATCTAAGATTTGTTAGGGTTTTGTTTTCTTTTTATAGGACTGTTATGATCCGCGTTGATCATTGCCCCTTGGGAAAACTGTTCTTAGCATCAAAGTTATCCCATCTTCTCAGGTCAGTTTTTTTGAGATTCGATCTATTCTGTGTTTTTGGACTGAGTTAGGTCTTGTTCTTGAACTAGTTCTAGCCCAATCCATTGACAAATTTGCATCTGATCTTAGATTACTCTGGGTTCTTGTCAAAATTTGGTTTTGGTTGAAACTTTAGCCAGTGCTTATTCATTCCCTTTCCTGTTCCCTCTTGTCTATATTCTGGTCACAGGATGTCTGACGAAGAGGCTGCCATGGGGAATGAGTCACCCATCGTTGAAGGGCTCGAAAACTATCCAGAGCCACTGAAGTAGAAAGGCAAAGGTGGCAAGACAAAGGAAGTCAAGAATGCCCGGGCATACCTCAAGCCATTCGCATCAAGATGGGCTATGACACACCGCCTGAAGAAACTGATCATGACAGAAAGATTCGATTGCAAAGGATTCGACGCTACTGGGCAATAAGGTGGTATAAGTATAAGAGCATCCCAGATTGGAAGTGGGCAATGCAGTTTGCTTTCATCCCTCCTTATCGGTACACCACTGCCATGTGTGCCCAATACAATGCTGCAAACAGGAAGAAGTACTACCCGAAGCCTCCTGCTGTTCCTCACCCAAACACTCTCAAGACTGCAGATGACTATCCTGATGAGCAAGAGAGACTTGCAATTTTGGCTGAGAAGAAAAGGCTTCGAGAAGAGAAGAAGGCCAAAGCACTTGCTGCTGCAGGGCTAGATGAAGCAGAAGCATCGAAGCCTAAGAAGAGGCGAAAGCTTCGAAAACTGAGTGCTTCACCCCCTCCTGCTATTTCAGAAGAAGAGGGTGATAATGAAGCTGATGACGAAGCTGATGCTGCTGCACAACTTGAAGACTCAATTGATGAAGATCCTGCTGATGAAGCAGATGATGAGTCTGAGCACACCCCCATTGCCCCTAGCCCCAAGAGACTTCGTCTTCGGAAGCCACTAAAGAAGAAGGCTGGAGAGAAACCGTCTTCTCCAAAGGGCATTAGGATTCAAGATCCAACTGACCCTCCTGTTCCTAAGAGAAATATTGATTTGAAGAACTTGGTGGTTGAGGCTCCCTTGGCTACTAAGCCACCTCGCCGCCTTGTTCCAGCTGAACAAAGAACCAAGGAAAGGCATGACCCGAAGGCAAAGCCTGCTAAGCCCGAAGCTAAAGCTCCTGAACCAGCCAAAGCTTCGAAGCTGAAGGCATCTGTTGCCAAGCCTGGCCAGACTTTTGCCCAGGTCGGCACTAAGAAGCTGTCAGAAGCAGAATTGCGCAAGCGTGACTGTGCTGAAGCTGAACGCCTTCATGATGAAGCACAAGCCCAAGCTAAGGCTGATAAAGAAGCTAAAGAAAAAGAGAAAGCTGATAGAGACGCTGCTCATTTGGAGAGCAGAGGAAAGAGCTTGCTGAATCGAATCAGACAGCAGAAGCGAAGCGCAAGCTCGCTGAAGCAAAAGCTCAAGAGGCTAAGGCTGCTGCCGAAGCCAAACAGCTTAGTGAAGCTGAAGCCAAGCGCCAAGCTCAACTTGATATCGTTCGCACTAAGAGAGTAGAGAAAACTGCTAGAGCTGCTCAGAAGGAAGCTGTTATTGACATGGCACCTAAGGATGTCACTCCGAAGCCAGTCACAGCTCCTGCCCCCAAAGCTCGTGAAGAAGCCGAGCACAGTCAACATAACTTCCCTGATGCAAGAGAAGGAGAACTTTGGGACTGCTTGAGCCTGAATCAGGCATTCTGTCAGCTTGCTGAAGCTGTTGATCCCAAAGTTGTGGATGTTGGGAATGTCTATATTTCACCAACTCTTTCTGCTATGATTGAAACTCTATACAATCAGCTGAGGGATTTGCATTCTAGGGACAGATCTGAAACTGCTAAAATTCTGAAATTTAAGAAGAAAGCAGATGCTGAATCAGATGAGGATTTCAAGAACGAAGCCGAAGCTGCTTCGAAGAAATTTGCTGATGTAAATGAGAAGACGAAGCAAAATATTCTAGTGTATCAAGGCAAGATCAAGTCTGCCGTTGAAGAATGTTGCAAAACTCATAATGCTTCAGTCATGGCTCTTGACTCCAAGAAGCGCGAAGCCATGCTCAAGCTATTAGCTTCACCCCTTCCCCAGCTGCAACAGAGAAAGAGACGTCTTATTACGGATACAGACGAAGCTGATGAGGTGAGCTCTCATCCGGCCAAGAAGGCCCCAAGGCAAGCATCGCCCTATCGATGCAAGATCATCACTCTTCCCAAAGCCACTGCGAAGCCAACTGCTCCCGAAGTCGTTCCACCCCGTGTTCGAACTCCACCTCCTCCTCAACCCACTCCTCAACCGTCCGCCCACGACAACTTTGAGCCAGAGCCTTCTCCTCCTCCTCAAGACATTCCTGCAAAGGATTATTCTTCGGCTCACTCTGCTGAGGAGTCTGAAGAACAAGAAGGCGAAGCCAAAGAACGTGTTGCTGAAGCCAATGCTGAAGCCGATGCAGATGCCGAAGCCGAAGCCAATGAATTGGAAATCATAAATCAACCGCAAGAGAGAGCCATAGTTGCTCGAAGGCACACTCCTCACTGCATCCCTGCACAAGATACTCAACTGGACTCCATCTACCCTCGAGAGACTTTTCCTATATTCTTGGGAGATGAATCTTCTTCAAGACATGGCCCTGAATTCAATCTCGAAGTTCATCGCCAGAAGCTTCGCTTCTTTGGCGCAAGTCCATATGTTTCACCTCGGACTGCAGATGACCTTCGTTTCTGGACAGCTGAGAAAAAAATTCTCTACACGAAGCTCTACTGCCAGAAGGGTGTTCTTTTCAGGCATAAGTATTTGGATATGCGAAGTCTATCTTCTGCAACGTGCTTCCAGAATATCATGGAAACCATCGAAGCACAGAATATGACCGGCATGTTTGCCATGGAGACCCCATTCAATTCCGAGCTAGTGAAGCAATTCTATGCCACTCTCTATGTCTCTGGAAATCCTGATGATACAAGCACATGGATTCTTGAGTGGATGATTCAAGGAAAGGTGTTTAGGATGCATTCTGATGAATTCATTGACATTGTGAACATCCCAAGACACACTGGAGGACTGGCAAAGGTTCATTTGATACCTGATCCCACTGAAGCTGAATTTTCATCACTTCTGGATCCCGAAGTCACTGGAGTTCACATGCCTGAAAATATTCGCCCGAAGCATCTGGTATTCATATCGAAGACTTGGTTTTACATCTTGTCTAACTCACTGTTGCCTCTCAGCACTGCAAATGAAGAATGCAAGATTCATTATCATACACGTCATGCTTTGCTGAAGCTTACCCATGGCCATGTGTTTGAGTTCGAGGATTGTTTCCTTCGGTATATGGTCCAAGCTGCTGAACTTGTACATCAATTGAAGCCATATGCTCCCTGGCTGCAAGCCATTTGCAATCATGGATGCAGGGAAGATTTTGTTGCGAAGCATCACCCGAAGCTGTTCTGTCCTCCTGTGCGCGATACTATGAATATCTTCAGAAGGCCAAATGATCCATTTGCCACATATGTCGGAGTTAGACAACATGTTAATGAACGCAACATGTCGAAGAAATTCCAGAAGGAAATTTATCACTTTGAAGTTGGCATTCACGCTCAACAAATGCTTGAAAACTTCATTGAAGGAAATCAACGCCAAATGCAACATCTTTCAGATGAGATCAATAGAGTTGGCAACATGGCTTTAAACAACAACCAGTACTTGAAGGTTTTGAAGCGCCACTCTTGTAAAGGATTAAGGAAGTTCAACTCTGTGAAGAAGCTTGAAGCTGACCGGATTTTCAAGGAGTATCCACATCTTCAACGTCACTTCTCCCGAAATGATTCGATCGACCGCCCCAACCCAAAGATCCCGCCGCTGAAAAAGATTGATGAAGTTTTATTTGTTAATCCAGCTGAACAGATTCGCCCTGATACCCTATCTGATGAAGTCTCCCACACCTCGAAGCAAGAAGATGACCCTCTCAACGACAGTGATCTTGATCTGCTTCAAGCACTGATGGACATTGACGAAATGGAGTCACCTGATTTGACCGAAGGAGACACTTCTGGAGATGCATCTTCTTCAGGCGAAGACAATCAGCAGGGTCCCTGGGTTGCAGCAAACGCGTAAATACTCTTGGTCTACCTCTCAACCTTTTGTCCAATTATTGACAAAAAGGGGGAGAAAGTAGCATCGTCTGAGTTTAGATTCGCTGCGGGGTTTAGGGATTTGATTCGATCTTTTGTGTTGTGTGTTAAGTTACAACAAACTTTCCATTCGCTTCGATTGGGTTGTAACTTAAGTTTTACTTCGGTTGTGAACTGCTACTGTTATGTGTTAATAACCCCATGCGTGCAAGTTGCTCTCGTATCTTTTATCTTGCAGGTGGTTGTTATCCTTTAAGTTCACAGATCATTGGATAATTGCATATTCTTCAAGACAAATATTCTCTATATGCAATTGATTCACTAAGATATGTGTTAGGTTTCCCATCAATGATATTCTTCATCAAGCATTCACTTCGATTATATAAATCTTCGATGCTTGCATTCAGGGGGAGTCAAAAGCCTTATATCTTAGAGTTTGCTCTCAACTCAACTCAAAATTCCATATCTTTTATCGATGCCTGTTTTGCCAACAATAGTCCAAAAAGGGGGAGATTGTAAGAGAAAAGTTATATCCCCATGAGTTTTGGATATTGTTGGGAAAAATAGTAGAGGAACTAACAAGTTTTCTAGTGTAAAACAGATGGTTAGGTTCCTGAAGTTATAGGTTGGTGATAAAGCTTCAACGAAGATTTACATACTTACTGAAGCATATCCTCTGGAGTGAAGCTCATCACGGATGTCGACCCCTAAAAAGATAAGGAATCTTGAAGCTCGTCTCATCGAAGGAGATGACCAAGATGGCGCAAGACTTGGTAGTTTTTGCGTAGTTCTTTTTCACTTCTTTGAGTCGTAGGAAAAACCGTACTATCAAGAGGGGTTTAGTAAATGTACTCCGAAGGTTTTGGTGAAAAGACTCAGATCGAATCCAAACCAGTGAGAAGCCAGAGTTGAGAAATCTCATGTGCACTAGGTAATGCTTCACCAGCGAAGACTTAGTTCTTTCGGCTACTGAAGCAGAACCAAGTCCGTGAGTCAGCTTTACTTGGACCGCAAGTAAAGTTGCGCTTTGATTGGAAATATGACCGTTGCGGACAGGTGTCAAGCTGTCACATCGGGTCACTTCAGTCATTTCGCACCTAGGGATTGCCACCTATAAATACGCCACCCCCGCCCTCATTGGCTGGTGGCTGCTCCAAGAATATTTCCTTACAGTGAAGAGATAGAGCTACCCCACCGAAGCAAACCAAAAACCCATCCACCGAAGCATAAGTCCTATTGATATGAGTTGATTCATTATGACTTAGGAAGAAGTTTGCTAGCCTTTTTATCTTGGAGAACTGCAATTCTCCTAGACGATTAGAGAGTTGTTCTTCAGAGAGCGAAGAGTTATTGTCGCCTCGAAGTCCAGTTTGTCAAAGGTTTCGGTGATTTCCTCAATAATCAACCACGAGTGAAGAACTGACCAAGCTCAAGGAGATTGGTGCAGTGGAGATACGGACGGAGAGAGGTTAGCTCCTGTGTTCAATCACAAGTCCCTCCAACCAGACGTAGAACTTTGCAGAGTGTGAACTGGTCGAACAAACATCGCCGAGTCAAGAGTTCGTTTTACTTTCCGCACTTACATTCAGTTTATCAATTGCTTCAGTGATTTGCTTCAATGCAATTTATTCGATGCTTTTGATTCGCTATGTTATGCTTCAATCCTGTTCTGCTTCAATGTTTACCTTTCTGTTGAATCTCTTCTGCTGCCTAGTTATGCTTCACTTCATAGTTTCATGCAAAATTTTGAAGTGATCATTCACCCCCTCCCCCTCTGATCACATACTTGGACTTAAAGCATATTTGTTGGTTATGCGTCAAACTCCCACGCGTATAGAGTCAACAACAACTTCTCTGGACTTGTTGAAGAATCTAGCAATGTGGAGTTTGATGAACGTAATGGATTCCAAGTGGGGAAAAGTGATCTTATTGTTGTACATGATGAAATTCCTCCTCAAGCCATAAGAAGAATGGGTGTGGGTCAAATCTTACACATTGACGAACCCCTTGTGGTGGAAGGAGAAGGACAATGCTCTACTCATGTGGAGCCATCATCTCATCAACATCAACAAGCAAACCAAGAACAAAATGCAGGCCCTCCTTCAATTGAACAAGATCAAGATCAAGATCAAATCATTGATGATGGTGGTGTACCAAATGATGGCCAAGATCAAGTTCCCGTGCAAGGGCAAGCTCAAGATGATGAGAAAGTCTTTGATGGTTCTCAGTCTCCCGAGGTTGATTCTCAAGAGGAATCTCAAGAATCTCTTGAGGAAGCGTTAGCACGTCGTGTGGCCAATATTGCATCCAAGCTTCAATCTCATTATCATTCGGTGGATAAGGTGCTTGGAAGCCTAAGGAAAGGGGTAACCACTCGTAATCAATTAACAAAATTTTGTGCCCATAATGCGTTTGTTTCTTGTGTGTAACCCCAAAAGGTGTTTGAGGCGCTTGAGGCCATGCATGAAGAAATCAATAACTTCAAGCGCAACAAGGTGTGGTCATTAGTGGAGAGACCCAAGCGTGATTATAATGTTATTGGGACCAAGTGGATTTTCAAGAGCAAGCAAGATGCACATGGAATTGTTGTCCGGAACAAGGCAAGGTTGGTGGCACAAGGTGTTTCCAGAGTCGAAGGTATTGACCACGGTGAAAATTTTGCCCCCGTGGCTCGCCTTGAATCCATTCGTATTGCTCTTGCTTATGCTTCTCATCATAACTTCAAGCTATATCAAATGGATGTGAAAAGTACTTTTCTTAATGGTCCCATTAATTAGTTGGTATATGTCAAGCAACCCCCCTGGTTTGACGATCCCAAGTTCCCCAATCATGTCTATAAACTCGATAAGGCTCTTTATGGCCTTAAGCAAGCACCACGAGCTTGGTATGAGAACCTTACCAAGTTCTTAGTCGATTAAGGGTTTGAAATTGCGCAAGTCAATCCCACTCTTTTTACTAAGAGATTTGGTGGGGAATTGTTCATATGCCAACTATATGTTGATGATATTATCTTTGGTTCGGTTAACAAAGCTCTTAATGAAGAGTTTGCTAAGCTAATGAACGACAAGTTTCAGATGTCTATGATGGGAGAGTTGGAGTTCTTCCTCGGTTTTGAAGTGAAGCAAATGACAAGAGGAACCTTCATCAACCAAGCAAAATACACTCAAGAAATTCTCAAGAGGTTCAAGCATGATGATATCAAGGGGGCCAAGATGCCCATGCTTCTCAAGTGTCAAGTTGACCTCGACCTGAACGGCAAAGAGATAGACCAAAGGGAGTATCGTTCTATGATTGGTTCTTTCTTGTATCATTGTGCATCTAGGCCGGATAATATGTTGAGTGTGGGCATGTGTGCAATATTTCAATCCGCACCAAATGAAAGCCACGTTGTGGCCGTCAAAAGAATCTTTTGATATTTGGTTCATACCCCAAACTTTGGATTGTGGTATCCCAAAGGCTCAAGCTTCAACCTCGTGGGGTACACGGATTCGGATTGGGCGGGAGAAAAAGTTGAGAGGAAGTCCACTTCCGGAGGATGCCAACTCCTTGGTAGGTCTTTGGTGAGTTGGTCTTCCAAGAAGAAAAATTGGATCTCTCTTTGAACCAGCGAAGCCGAGTACATTGCGCCGCAAGTTGTTGTGCACAATTATTATGGATGAGGCAAACTTTAAAGGATTACAGTGTCACTTGTGAAAAAGTGCCTCTTTTATGTGACAATGAAAGTGCTATCAAGATCGCCTACAACCCCATCCATCATAGCAAGACAAAGCATATTGGCATTTTCATCATTTCATCCGAGATCATGTGAAGCAGGGTGATTTTGATCTTTCATATGTGGGCACTGGAGATCAACTTGCGGATATCTTCACCAAGCCTTTGGATGAAGCAAGATTCTGAGAGTTAAGGCATGAGCTAAATATCATTGATTCAAGTAATGCGGTTTGAGGAACTTGCCCCCACTCCCTATCTCAACATAGTACCTTTATTGGATGTAGGCATGGACATAGGGGGAGTGTTGTTTAATTAATGGACAATCACTCCTTCTATTATGCGGAAATAGACATAATTCTTTCACGATGGTTAACATGGGTGGCCACATGGTCTCCTATGATAACAACGGTGCTTCAAAGAAGAGCATTGGTTTTGGACCCAAGATATATCTTAGTGGTGCCATGCCAAACAAGCTCAAACATGGTGACTCCGGCCACCGCCCACCCATTTGGGTGAGATTGTGTGATATTCCTTGCTATATCTCTATGATCTTTTGATCTAATATTCTAGACCACCACTCATGTTCATTTTTGTGAGTTGCCTGATACATTCTCATGAGTGGATAAGGTGTGTATTTCCTTGGTTTAGTCCTAACCCAATCCGACTTATCTTCAACCATCTCAGATATGTTGGTACACATGATCCGCTTTCGCCCTTACCTTGGCAGCACATTGTCTGATGAGTGGTATAACCGGCCTTTGTCAGGCATCGGTACAACCAGTGTCTCCAGGGGTCCGTAGGTACCGCGGCAACCCTAGGGTTGCCTCAGAGGCCGGTAGTATTAGTCGGCCACCACAGTACAACCGGTGCGAGTACTACATAAGAAAACGGAGCACGGGCGTGGGGAGTTTTTCCCATTCTCCTCGCCAGTTTTTCTTCTCTCGCTACCGGACCTCCACCGTCGCCGCCCCGAGTAGCCGTCGGCACCTCAAATCCACTCAATCTCATTCGCAACGGGCGTATGCTCCTCCTCCAAGATCTACGCCATGGATACGGGTAATGCCCTACTTATTTCGCATTTTAGGCTTTCTTAAAAATGCTCCTTTGCTTGGGCCTTGCTTCCCATCATCGATTTGTAACAATCGTGCTTACATGGTGTAGTGTCGTGGTAGTTCTCTAGGGGATTATAGGCCAAGTATTGAGTATGTGCAAATAAAATCTACATTCTTTCCCCGTTTGGATTAGATCTATGCCCTAACTGTACGCGTGACCTGGTACAACCGACCTTCATGGCGGTACAACCAGCCGGCCGGTGCAACCGAGGCATGACCGGTACAACCGGGGCCTGAAGCCAATTTTTTACACATATTCAATATTTGTACATGCCGTTCCCTTCATGATGTGTACTGACCCTCATCTCTCTATTCCCTCTATCGCTTTGCTTGGGTAGGTGGCTCGCGCAAAGAGAATAAGCGGTCCCAAAAGGCCTCCGAAGATGAAGAGGAGGTTGTCCAGCCATGTCAATTGTCACATCGTCAACGACCGACCTTGATTAAGACCTGAATATGGAAGCCTTTGACCAAGATGTCCTTAACTGAGTTCCAGCGCTTCAGGGGTCAGAACGCCAATGCCTCTCCTTGCGCTCCGGATTGGACTCAACCATTGTTCTGGACCTCTCAATAGTTTAGCATTGTTGCAGACATCTATAGCATTTTCAAGAACAAGAATACCAGCATGTGGGCTATTGATCTCCAGCATTTGGTGTCAGAGGAACGTAAGGAGTACTTTTAGCAGGCTCTTGCAGTATGTGAGGAGTTTGATCTCATCAAGCTCATGGATATTCAGTGTGATCTGGATCCTTAGCTCATCTAGAAGTCGTATGCCACTAGTCACTTTGGGGCTGATGACCACCGCACTATTACATGGATGACTCGTGATCATTTGTGCTCGACTCAGTGGTCATACTTTTGTGCTACATTGGGTTATCATTGTGATGCGTCCGGTCATGGTGTTGGATTCACACCTCACGACCCTTTGGCATCGGATCCTAAGCTACTTGCTCCGATGTACATCAAGGTCCGCGAGATTCCTGGTGAGTCGAAGGATCTTAGGCAGATCTATGATATCATGAATTGCGTCTACATTCTACAGGAACATATCGATTCCCAAGGTAGGGAGTCAGGAGAGGATCTACAACTTCTTCGTCGACTTGATGCTCATGACTCGTTCTGAGAAGGGAAAGGGTGTTCCATTGGATGTGCGAGACGTGCTTTGGCAAGAGATGTTCTGTTGTGTGACGCACAAGTCTTGCCCCTCCCTTGGTCTTGACATTATGACTTTTCTGCACAAGTATTGGGAGGCCAAGTTCCCTGGTCAGGCTCTCTTTGAGGATTCCTCTTTCCTCATGCCCGCAAGAAGCTGATGATCAGAAGTACAAGCCTCTTTGTTTTGAGAACAAGGAGAAAGGGAGGATGGAGACTGAGTTTGCTGCCTCTAGTGATTCTGAATTTGAGCTTCCCAGGGCTGAAAAGTCCGCTTGGGCAAGGATCAAGGCTAAGAATTGCAAGACCTTCTGTCTACAGGCAAACATCCAGCACCGCTTGTACGTTTCCCGTAAGCTAGAGAAGGAAAACCGGACGCATCAGATTCAGATGATGAAGGCCCTGAACATCGATGTTCGCAATGGGTCCGAGGGGATAATTACTCCTGAGGACAAGTGGATTTCTTAGAACTCCAGGTGGACTGACAGTGATGACACTCTACCACCGACTGTCGAGACCTCTCCGCCTCCTGTGTATGATGATGATGATGAGATTCACTCTGAGTAGTCACCTGATCCAGTGGACCTCGTTGATTCCGATGTCGACGCCACCGAGGAGTCTGATGAGTCATTAGTTGGATTCTCGCATCAGACATGTCCCCTTTTTGAAGTCTTGATGCCAAAGGGGGAGAATTTATCTATTAGGTGTTCAGGGATTTGATTTTGGAGGCTTGCAGGCTCCGTGTATCTGTATGCTTTTAAATTTTATTTGCACTTGTTGAACTATGTCACTTGTGTTGAACTCTATGCGTTGTGTAATACATGCTACGTTTCGTCCTGTGTGAGCTATTATCTTGTTGGTTATATATTTTTCTCTTTCCCATTGTTTTACTACTATTGAGGTTTCTCTTTGTTATGCAATACTTGTCGGTCGATAAAATTTAGGGGCAGTGTTGATCCTAGAGTATGCACTTTGCATTTCATAGTAAAATCATATGGGGCACACTTCTATGGGGAACCCGTATATATTTGACGGACCGTTTGCTTATCATATTATCTCTGTTTGGTGCAAATCCCTGTATTGCCATCAACCACAAAAAATGGGGAGATTGAAAGGACTATTCCCATCTTATGGTTTTGGTGTTGATTACAATACGGTATTTGCGGTCTAATTGTGTCTTGAGCTTCTTAAGATCATTAACAGGATACATGACTGTTTTGGGGACGTCTCTGTCTACGAAGTTCAAAAACGGTGATTCAGATGTATTTCCCTTCGGTGTTGGAATCCCGTACCTCTGAGATGGTCCCCTGCGAAGATCGGAAGGTGCAAACGTGTACATCTGAAGTCTGAGCTTTCGCTTAGTGTTGATGTAGGAGAGATGGATCCAACTATTTTTTCAGGCCGTTTGTACCTTGTACCAAGCCGGTTGTACCGCCCTTGTCAGGGGACGGTACCACCGGGCTAGGTACCGGTGCAACTACCGGGCATGGTGGCATTCTTATCTGACCTAGGGCCGGTGGTGGTTCGTTGGCCTTCCGGTTGTACCGGTAAATTTTTATTTACAGGTACTATGGGGCCATGGAGCGGTTGAACCGCCCTGGCCACCCCTGTCACTAGCTAGGGTTTGGGTAACAGTTGTACCGGCCCCCCTACCGGACCTACTACCGGGCGAAGTCCCATTTTCTACTGACCTAGGTC
Organism: Bromus sterilis; assembly: GCA_950022295.1. NCBI lineage: Eukaryota > Viridiplantae > Streptophyta > Magnoliopsida > Poales > Poaceae > Bromus > Bromus sterilis. Next base: position 241,191,875 of record OX465595.1, on the reverse strand, counting down.
GGTGGTGGACTGGTGGTACTACAGTTATACCGGTAATTAGTTAATTACTGGTACTACCGGTTTCAGGGCCGGTTGTACTACCCTTACCACCTCCCCTCCAATGTGGGCTGCTCGAAGTGGGACGGTTGTACCGATGGGTACATGCCGGTTGTACCGGTCTGTGACTTTCCTGCCCATAACAGTTGGATTGGGAAGGGGGTATAAAAGGAGGTCTTCTTCCTCCTTGCTATTCACCTCTTGCCACATTCTCTCTCCATGGACGCCCAAAAGCTTCATCATGCCCGATCTCCTTTTCTAGCCACCCAAAGTTGTTGAGTGGATAGGGATTGAGGGAGGAGACCTAGATCTACACTTCCATCCAAAGGAAAGTTTGTTCCCCCTTCATTTTGTAGTGGATCTTGTTACTCTTGAGGTTTGGAGCCTTCAAGAGCTTGAGGCCACCATGGAGCCACATTCCCTTGACGTGAAGCTTCGTGGTGTTAGTGCGAGACTCCGGCTTGTTGTGGAGAAGCCCCACCCTTGTTGTATAGGTTTCGTGTGCGCCTCCAAGGCACCTTTAGTGGATTCATGACATCTTGCATTGGCAAGAGCGTGAGGAGAATAGGGTGGCCCTTATTGGCCTCTGGTGAGAATTGTGTTCCACACCCTCTCCAAATGGAGACGTACTTCTCGCAAGAGAAGGATCTTCGGTAAAAATATCCTTGTCCCCCCTGCATCCTTTACCCGTTATTTACCGTTACTTTGTGCTAGCTTATTTCTCTTTTCATCTTGTGCTTGCTCATATTGGTTTGCATTCCTTTTCATATAGGTTGCCCACCTAGTTACACATCTAGACAACCTACTTTATTTGTTGAGCCTTAATTTGTTAAGAAACACTTAAAAATGTTAGTCGCCTATTAACCCCCCTCTAGTCGACATTCCGATCCTTTCATCTGGACAAAGGGCGGCCTGGCCGGCGACCGCTCCAAGCCAGCTCGAGCAGGTGAACGTGCCTCTTTCCTTTCTTTTCTCCTCTATCTATCTCTCTCTCTCTCTCTCTCTCTCTCTCTCACACACACACACACACACACACACACACACACACATCCAATTCTAATGGCACGAGGACCGCGACTCGCTTCTTGTGCCATCGGCAAGTGATACGTCCCAAACGTATCTATAATTTTTTATTGTTCCATGCTTGTGTTTGGTGACTTTGTTATATGTTTTGATGCACTTCCATATCGTTTACAACATATTTTGGACTAACCTATTAACCTCGTGCCTATTTCCAGCTTTTGTTTGTGCATTGCAGAAAAAGGTGAAAAGTCAAAGTGCTAAAAATTTTTTAGACGAAATCCCAAAAATCGTATATGACGGAAGACTCCGAAAGCCCGAAGTGGAGCCGGAGGGGGGGGGCACCCCCCTTGTGTTGGCGGCCCAATGGCGCTCCCTAGGGGGGCACACCCTCTGGCCGCCCGGGCCAGAGGAGCCACCCCCGACAACACCTTTTGGCCTATATTTATTGCTCGTCTCGAAAACCCTCAGGGAGGTCTCCATTCCGTGAGAATACCTACTATTCTTCCGCCTCGTGATTCCGATCTCGGGATCGCCTGAAGTTCTTGTCCCGGCACCCTTCCGGAGGGAGGAATGACCTATGGAGGCTCCTCCATCACCATGATCGCCTCCGGGGTGCTCCATGAGTAGTCCCCTTATACCATCGGTCCATGATGGCTTGTCACCCCTCGTTGGTTACCCCAAGTGGAAGGTTGAGATGTAGTCAGCAACAGTTTCCCTTACACGAGGACAGTAAGGTTTTGTCGATCCACGAGGACTCCAAGAATCAACAAGAAGGTGGTGAAGTAAGGGACGCGCCATTTACTCGATATCACTCGCTTAACCTCAACCTGCAAACAAAAGCAAATAACTGTGCTCCCAACGAGTTAGAGAGGTTGTCAATCTCTCCGGTCTGGTTGTTTACAAAGGATCAAACACAACCGGGAATAGTAGTGGTGATTGCAACAGAAAGGAAATAAAGCAGAAAATAGTTGAGGTGGAAACAATGGTGGAAATATGGACCGGGGTCTGATGATGTTCACTAGTGATGTCTCTCTCCCAAAATCGATAAAACAGCTATGCCGGGTGAACAAATTACAGTTGGGAAATTGACAGAATTATAAACGCACCGCAATGCTAACTATGCTACAAGAAAGTTAAAGGCTCAATCTTATGGGAAGTACACCAAGACAAGTAGACAGTTTATTCACCAGCATCTACTCACTAATCATCCACCTTGAGATATCTATCCAGAACATCTCGCTGGTATTAAGTTGCGAGCCCCACCCAAAGTGTAAAGAGAAAGCAACAGACAACTGCATTAACAAACTATGCGTAAGTTAAACAATCTTGCAACCGCGGTTACAAGCACCATTGTTTTCTCCCTGGTGGCAACTACAAATGCCCTAGTCTCATGTTTCTGCCACTCAAGCTAGACATCAGGGGGCATGAACCCAGAATCAAGCATAACACTCACTGTGGGAGTCACTATCTAATACTTGGCCAAAGCTATAAAAAGCAATGGAGAACATGCAAAAATTACTCAAGAACAAATATATAAATGGAGAACCAATATATAACTCATCACGATCTGAACATAATCTCATAATCCATAGAATCCCAGCAAACACAGCATAGCAACAACAGAAAGATTACATAGATGCTCACAAGGGCACAAGATTGGAGAGAATACATCATATAGCTACTGGTCCTGGATCCATGGTCCAAGGGGAACTACTCACTGCACATCCAAGAAGCGCTCATGGTGGTGGAGAAGCTCCCGGAGATCAATCCTCCCTCCGGCAAGGTGCGGTGGAACATTGGCGAATTTCGCGATGCGGTCTCCTTTTTAAGGTTTCTGTACCAAGGAGTAAATATAGGCCGAAGCGGGGCCAAAGGGGAGGTCCCACCCCTCCAGGCGGCCTCGTGGCGCGGTAAGGGGTTGGGTCGTGCCACCTGGCTGCCTGGGAGGGAGGTGGCCCCCCTAAGGATCTCCTTCGGTCCTTCAGAGTCTTTTGGAATGCTAATTTTTTATATATTTTTCTTGGAATTTTTTGGCTCTCTAAATATGGGTATAAACCTGCAATTCACTGACATCAGCAGACAGAAACTGGCACTAGGTGCACTGAGTTAGTAGGTTAGTCCAAATATGTGTAAAAGTGTATGAAAGTGTAGCAAAACACATAGCAATGTCACCCAAATGAGCATGGAACAAGCAGAAATTATAGATACGATTGGGACGTATCAACATCGCCAAGATTAATTCCTTCTCGTCCTCGACCAGGTAAATGATAACACAGATAATTTCTGTAGTGACATGCTATCACACATATAAGAACTTCAAAGTAAAACAAGTAAGATATGCAATTAAAGTCAACACAATAACAAGCAAGAGTCTATATCTAGTATTGAAACTAGTAAAGTAAGAACATAAAGGTGCAAGAGCTATCACTGTGCGTGACTCGAATGTCTCCAAATGGTGTTTGCGTGCAAGAAGTGCTAGATGGGTTTAGATCATAAAAATACTATATAGATTAATTGAGAACTCAATCTACTAAAACTTCACACTCGGTCTCCTTCGGAATATTATTTTGACTCGTCCCTAGACCACTAGTCAGGCAAAAGTCAAACTATCCTCTCCCTTTCGACTTTGAGCACTCATGAAATGGATGAGTGCAAGAAAGATATGTTGGCACTTAGGATGGCAAAGATAATAATGATGGGGAATGTAGACAAAAATGTGTGAAAGGCTCACATGAATAAGGAGAATCATAGGCGAGAGAAAGCCAAATGATAGATATGATGTGAGGAGTAGGAATTCCCATGCAACGGATGCACATGTGAGCTAAGATAAGCTCTCCAAAGGAACTAGTGGGGGTGCATCCAACTTGTTTCTCATGAAGACCTAGGGCTCATTTGAGAAGGCTCATCCTTGGAATATGCAAGCCAAGTTTTATAGTGTAAGGATCCCCACATAGTTATGCATGAACGATATGAAAATCTTTATGGAGTACAAATATAACTTTGGAGTACGAGTGTGGAACTTTAAAAAGGAATAGTAGTGTTTCCCCCTTCTCTATTTTTTCCATTTTTTCTATTTTTTGTATTTTTGTGGCCTCATTGGCTCTTTCTATTTATCTGTCATTTGTCCTCTTTGGGATCTTTTAATTTGTCCTCTTTTGGATCTTTTCCTCACATTAAGGGAAACACTCTATATTTTACAAGAGTATAGAAGATCTCACACTTTAAAAGAAGTACTCAACATAAAGAAAACTGAATAACTATCATGATGGACGGAAATGTATGCCTCTACCAGTGTAGCAGGATATGCAATGATACTAGCGCGTCATGTAGCAATGATAAGGGAAAGTCCCAACTATTATGCGTCTCTACGATCAAGCAAAAGCATGTATGGAATGAAGATGAAGATATGAGATGAAGGATGTTGCATGGAAATGTATCTCGCAAAGGCTATGTAAATGCCTTGATAGGTGGGTATGGTGGCTGTTTTGAGGAAGGATATAAGGAGGTTTATGATGACAGAGCGTATCATGCCATGATTTTGGATGCAACGACACATTTTGCACCAACTCTCAAGATGAGAAAGGGAAATGCACGGTACCGAAGAGGCTAGCAAAATATGGAAGGTGGAAGTGCCAACAATCGAATACTCGCATTAGTCAATGGAACTCATACACTTATTATCGGTAACTCTCTATCTAATCGGGAGGTTTACAAAGAGTCAAGTACCCCGAGGAGTAGTGTATAGAGGTTTGGTTATGATTGCGCATCCTCGACCCATGGGATGTGAGGGTACTCTATATATTCCAACCCCTCCAGAGGTTAGCGATACATCTAGTATCTAGAGTTCTCAACTAAGTTTTTGTAGTTTTCAAAAATAAACACGAATTGACAAAAATACGACACCATCACTAATAGGCTCAAGATCTTGGCACCAAAAGTCCAAACATTACTCAAATCAATACCTCGAAACTATTGCAAGTTACTACTATACTTATATTAGCAACCTCAATTACCTACTCAAGTCAAGACACACAACTCAGTGCAACAGACCAACTCTCTAACCAAGATAAGAATAATAACTCAAGAGAATTACAAAGGAAACAACCTAAATAAAAGATCTTAAAAAGATAAGCATGAAAACAAAGAGGTAAGCATGGCAACAACTAAGAAAAGATAAAGAGCACACAATCAAAGATAAACATGCAACCTATGTTGTGTTCTAGGGTGGAGAGGAGGATGTTTGTCTCCCAAACAATATTGGCTAGGGTCAAACTTGTTATGAACTACAAGAAAACCTAAAACTAACTAAAAAGTAAAGAGCGAGATGCTCCTAGCATAGCACATAACATATGAAGTGATAAAAATATAGCATGGAGAAGGACGAACTGATGATTGCTGATGGAGAAGGGGATGCACAGGGGCATACCCAAGCTTAGACGCTTGACTCTACTTGGATATTTCTTGGGGGTGCATGGTGGCATCCCCAAGCTTGAGCTTTTGACACTCCCAAACATTCTTTCATCATCTTCCTTTGCATACTTGAAAACTCCCTTCATACTATACTCATCATAAGCTTATTAGAGTAGTTAGTACCCATAAATAAATTATTTTCCTCTAATGGAAATAAAGATAAGATTGTCAAAAAGTTTTTTCAAAGATAAAGCAAGCTTAAGATTTGCAAAACGATGAAAACGCAAAATGTGTTATAATCTGTGAAAAACAGACCAGCATGTAGTAAATAATTTTTTAGGGGAACTTCTGCAACTCAAATCAAAAAACTTAGAACAGACGCCAGAAAGCCAATTGTATATAGCATATTGTGAAAAACATTCAGATCAAAAATATTCTGAAACCCTCCAGGTGGCCTCCTGGTGAGGTCAGTGGTGGGTTCGCGCCACCTGGCCGCCTGGGAGGGGGTGGCCCCCCTCCGGCTCTACTACGAGACTTTGGAGTCTTCTGGAACGCTGATTTTTTATATATTTTTCTTGGAATTTTTTGGGCACTGTAAATATGGGTATAAACCTGTAATTCCCAGACATCAGCAGACAGAAAGTGGCACTGGGTGCACTGAGTTAGCAGGTTAGTCCAAATATGTGTAAAAAGGTATGGAAGTGTAGCAAAACACATAGCAATGTCACCCAAATGAGCATGGACCAAGTAGAAATTGTAGATACGTTTGGGACGTATGAACATCCCCAATCTTAATTCTTGCTCGTCCTCGAGCAGGTAAATGATAACACAGATAATTTCTGGGGTCGCGCCACCTGGACGCCTAGGATGGGGGTGGCCCCCCTCCGGCTCTCCTTCGATCCTTCAGTCTTCTGGAACACTGATTTCTTATATATTTTTCTTGGAATTTTTTGGGCACTGTAAATATGGGTATAAACCTACAATTCACAGACATTAGCAGACAGAAACTGGCATTGGGTGCACTTAGTTAGTAGGTTAGTCCAAATATGTGTAAAAATGTATGAAAGTGTAGCAAACCACATAGCAATGTCACCCAAATGAGCATGGAACAAGAAGAATTTATAGATACATTTGGGACGTATCATTCCATGATCAGTAGCTAGTAGATGCCTTTTCTCCAATTTTGTGCTTCAATCTTTAGGCCTTGTGAGCTTCCTATCATGATTAAGGCATCTATGTATGAATTGCTGTTTTTCTATGGTGTGTTTGATGGCATCCGATGGATTATTAGATTATGTTCAGTTTGTGTTGAGTAATATATTTGGTTTGCCCTTTATATTTTTGTTCTTGACTAGTCCTGCATGTTCCCCTTTGACGTTTGTTACTTTGGCCAAGTAGTAGATTGCAACCCAACTTTATGCTAGATGATGGGTTCATGCCTCCTGATGTCTAGCTTGAGTGACAGAAACATGAGACTAAGGAATGTGTTGTTTCCATTAGGGGTAAAACAACGGTGCTTATGACTGCGTGTCATAAGGATTGCTTACATTACGCATAGAGTGTTAAGGAAGTTGTTCGTTGCTTTGAGCTTACAATTTTAGTTGGGGTTCTCAACTTAATACCCGCGAGATGTTCTGGATACACATCTCACGGTGGATGATTGGTAAGTAGATGATGATGAATAAATGATCTAATTGGGAATATTTACTACTATTAAAGGTCAATCTGCCGTCGTGATGGTTCGACCACCCTCGCTCGTACGTATGCTCCACGCGATAAAATAGCCGCATACATCTCTCATACGCTCCCCGCTGAAAAAGGCATCGAAATAGAATCTAGGCCAAGTCACAACCACACCCATCCAAGATCCGGTTGTGCTCCCACGATCTACTCCAAGTCCCAACCATGCCTCCTGGGTTTCTGCAACCCTCCTCCTCCTTACCCTCGGAGCCATGGCTGCTGCCATCTATAACGTTCTACGGTGGTTCTCCGGGCTCGAGGCCATCGTCAGGGCCGAGAGCGCCTCCCTCTCGGCCGCAGCATTAGGCCACGACGGCGGCGAGGACCGCTTCACCGCCCTCCACGACGACCTCCTCCAGGACATCATGTCTCGACTCCCCTCTAGGGCGCCGCCCGCAAAGCCACGCTCGCCTCCCGCTTGCACCACCTTTGGCTTTCCATGCCACTCGTATTCAACGACTCGCACGTGAAGTATGTATAATCTCTCTTTCTCTCTTTGTGTTGAGTTGCAGGCTGACACGAAGCCGACCCCGAGCACTGTGGTTCCCAACGTCAATATACGGGCTTTGAAGGTAAACTTTAGTGTCCCGGAGGAGGTAAAGATGCTTACCAGCTTCCTCATATGCTTCCGTAACATTGACACACTGCACATCGAGGTGACACCCACATCTGGTCAGCCAATCCTCAATTTGGCATTCATATCACCTTTAGTTGTCAGTCAAGTGACTGAATTGAACTAATGTGAATTGCATTGATCTTTGTAGTCTATCTGAGCCAATAAACCCACTTGAAGGCACAGCGCCAAGTTCTGGAGAGACCTCATCCTATCAAATTCTTGTAGTTGCAAGTCACCAAGATGGTCATCCATGAATTTCCCAGGGATCAAAGCGAGTTTGAGTTCGTCAAGTTCATCGCCAAGACTGCAAAGGAGCTGCAAGGTTTGCTCTTCTAGACGATCGCAGAGAAATTTGCTTCCACGGATGAGATGGATGAGCTGACGACCAAGGTGTTGGCTCTATCGCGAGGGGCAGACCGAGCACTATCTTGATGTCTCCCCTACTCCAGATCTCCAATACCTCGACCTCGAAGGGCGGGGTCTCGCCAATCCCCTTCCTCCATTTTTCTCCACTTCTTGAATTACTGTATTCTTCATGCCAACCGCCGAGCGCATCGGTTCTTCCCTGCGAACCTAGGCTGGTTGCCTACGCCCTCTATAGGAAGCGACGGGAGCCACGCCGACGATCTGTGAGCGTGCAACACGCCGTTCTCAGCTTCGCCTGTGTGTACGCCCACACGTTGGACGCCGGGGTGCGCTTGCTGCTGCAGGCCTTCTTTTTTGACACGTTGAATGACTTCGGCCTTTCGCCGACCCAACTGTAGATGAACGGTTGGCGCGTCCTTGTGTGGTGTAGGAGCATGCAAACCTAGTGTTGTGGGAGCAGGCGAGAAACTGGAGAAGGAGAAAATGGAAAGGCATAATGCGTAGGCGGAGGTGGAGAATGCCAAAGACATATCACATCAGTTGTTCCTGGGTTTGAGGAGTACACGCTGCGGGTGGCAGAGCAAGCGCTACCTGGTGCCCACGTATTTGATGAAGCTCGCATTGTGCTCACCTCGATGCCGCCAAGCTGGAGTTACTGGTTGATTAGCCCCCCTGATTACGTGATCCTTTCGGAGTTTGAGTCATTTTTGTTGTTATTTTGTACATGTGAAACTGTTTCGAAGAACGACAACGTCTGCAACGATTTTTCTGGTCCATGATCTAGACATGTGTCTGTCGGGGAGCAGGAGTTCGCGCTCCCATCCTGGAAGCCTTCAACGGATCACCAAAAAGGTTGCCTCCTGGTACAAGCAAAGTGCTGCCAGAAAGGAGTTCCGCACAGCAGGAACCCGGAAGAAGCTACGCCGCCCTCTCCCTTAAGGGGTGCGGAGGGGACAAGGCGGTCCCACCACATGAAAAACTTTCCATTAGACACTCAATGCGCCACCACCTGGTCTGGAAGACAGGGCAACAGCGGCGCCTTCGCTCCAGTTTTATTCCTCGTATGTGCCAAAGCCCCACACGACTCTCAGGAGGAGTGGCGTCGCCTCGGCACGCACCCTTTCCGGAAGGGACGTCCTAGTGACACCTGTCACCCATGGCTCCAGAAGAACTGCATCGCCCATGGCTACTTGTGGCGACCCCCTTGAGCTATAAAAGGGAGGCCCAAGCTACTAGAAAACACACAGAGGACACCAACAACACCTCTTCGTCCTTTAGAGACCATATCCATCTCGGAAGAGTTCCACATGTTTGTAGCATACACAGTATCAATCCAGACAAGCAAGAGTAGGGCTTTTAGTCTTGGACGGCCCAAACCTGGGTAAATCCCAGTGTGTCTCAGCATCAGTGATCCTCATTGTGTTTTGCGTCTGCGACCCAGAATCACATCACCCCCGAGAGATCCGACCCCCGACAGTTTCTATCCTCAATAGTTGTTAGTTGAAGGTTTGTTAAGGTTCAAGATTGATTTTCATGGGAAAATCAAGCTTTATGTACATCTTTTAGGGGGAAATTGACTCAATGATTGACGAGGATTGACCTCGGTAAATCCCATGGTTAGGAACCCTGCGTTAGATCGTAGAGGATATGTGCAGGTTGGCGATACTCGTCGGCTAACAGGAGACAATACTGCCTGCTCGATTGTATTATGACAGAGGTGATTACAATGGTGGTTGAGGCGAGTTCGCTCGGGACCGGAGGTGTTTCTTGGATATTCGATGCCCTAGATGTCTCCTCTCACAGCCTTTATATACTAGGCTGGGTCGCAAGGAGTCTGTCTAGGTTTACAGAGAGGTTTTCCAAATCTATCTTTAGTCTGGACACCAAGTCGTAGATTCCATAATCGCAGAGGACACCTATGGCGGTGCCTCGAGAGGGCCAGGCATGGGCCGATCGAGGCTTCCAGCGGGCCTTCTGTCTTGATACGCACCAGCTACCCTCATCTGTAGGAGTCATGGGGTCACCCCCTCGTCAGTAGCCCCTGAGTTCCTGGGGGGCTCGAAGAGTCGCGCAGGGACTCGAATCCATAATTGTCTGTCTTCATGCGTGCAGTGCTACTGCGAGTCGTCGGCTGTTAGCCAAAAAAGATAGTTTATTCGAGGGATGATAAGCTAGAAAGGCCCAAGGTAGTCGACTTGTCGAGCCTTGGTGAATTGCACTAGCGGCAAACACCTCAAAATCCCAAATCAATCCGACACAAACTTGGAAAATAACCGGTGTCTAGTAAGTCCATGCCGCTGCCGGTCTTATATGATCAATACCGCCGGTCTTAGCAAACAGCCTTAACAGTTCCGTCATTGGTTCAACTTTCTTCATGCATTGCGCATGGAAAACATCGGGAGTGAAGTCGCAGCTGTGGCAAGTCCCGGCCTGGCCGACTTCGCAGAAGTGTCTTACCTACGCGCTAAGCTTGCACGGCATCCGGGGTGCAATGTGTCGCTGACCAGGCATCATTTTTTATAGAGTCGAGGAGCCTAATTAGATGTGCACCCACTTGGAAAATAAATCAAGTGGACGAATAGTAGTCACTCGCGGAGTATTTACGAACTATGGCGATGAGTCGATAAGAGCTGCACCCAATCGGATAGTCGTCGAGTGAGTTGATCGTGTACATACCCATACGGCACTTCGAGTGCTTGGGCGGATTGTTCTCTTGGTTGTTTGGGCAAGTCTTGCCTTCTAGTGCGAGTAATCACTCGAGCACTTCATCTTCTTCGGGGTGAGGGAGCACCCGAACTCTATAGGTGCGTTAGTCCTTGCAGGTGTGAGTGATTGCTTAAGTGTGTCGTAGGCTGCTCGGTGAGGGAGCACCCGAACTATATGGATGCATTTTGATCCTGATGGAGGGGAGTAGTGTAACAACCCAAAACTAGCAAATTCCATATAAATTTGCATTTTTATTTTTCCCTGGGGATGAGAATTTTCACATTTAATCTTTTCCATAATCCATGTGATGGAAAAATGCCCAAACATTTTTCCGGTTATGTAAAAGGATTATTTGCATTTCTTTTCTTTCTTCCTTTCCTAGGCTTTGCCATTTTTTCCGATGATCATCTTTGAAATTCTGAGCTAGACCTATTGGATTTCATCATGTTTTTCCAGGATAAGGATGCCTACCAATTCCCATGATTTTATCACTTCTAGAAAATGGGGTTGTAGTTCAACTTGCATTTGAATTAATTTAAATGCCTTTTGAATTACTTAAACATATTTGACCCAATTTATTTTCTAAAAATCCTATAGTTGCTGAGGATTCATAATCATATTTGTATATGATTTTTGGAATTCATTTGATATTTCCTTTTAGCCTTTTCTTCTGCTGTCTTTTATAAGAGAATAAAATGCAGAAATCCTTCACAAAACTTGGGCCCAATTATTTTTTCCCAGCCAGTCTATCTCTCCGGCCCACCTAACCCAGCCAAGACACCCCCTCCGTTTCCCTCATCACGTGGAGAACCCCGTCCTCTCTCACAACCTTGTCCATGAGAGCAGTGGAGCCCTCCTTCCAGCCTTTTCGGCGCCCCCTTTCTTTAGCCCCTCTCCTCCTCTAGGAACCCTAGGCCTCCCCTTCTCCGTCTCCCCGCCGCCAGCCTTCCTTTCCCGTCTTATTCTTCCACCCTCCTTTGAAGTTTTCCCCTGTTTTTTCTTTCCATGACTGAGACCAGGCCCAAGAAGCTCATGATTGATCGCCGTCTTCGACCCAAGCGCGTCTTCGTCATCTTCATCGTCGCCGTGCCGTGGAAGATCGCGCCGTCCCTGCACCCTGTCACGTCGCCCGCGTCCTCGCCATCCTCCCCGAGATGCGTCATCTTCCTCTCCATTCCTCGTCGTCGAGTCTGCAACCTCCCAAAGCCGATCAATGACTCTGCGCCTCCCCTTGTGAGCCTCACCTAACTCTCTGAACCCTCTCTGCTTGTGTGGGTAACCTTCATGGTTAGGTCGCCGCCGTTCCGCCGTAGCCGTTCATCGCCGTGCGTGGTTGCCGCCGCCCCGTCCAACCGGGAGCGCGAGCGGAGCATGGGCGTAGCCTCATCCCCTCGCCCAGCCCGTGCCACGACTTGGGCAGCGCGCATCGAGAGCCTCACTGGTGCACGTCCAGTACGAACTCGTAGCCGCTCCTTTTATGTTCATGTGTAAGGTTCTAGCTACGAATTGAGGAATTGTGTGTGATTGATACGTCCAAAACGTATCTATAATTTCTGCTTGCTCCATGCATGTTTTGTGTGATATTGCTATGATCTAGATACACTTTCATACACTTTTGATCATATTTGGACTAACCTATTAACTCAGTACACCACAGTGCCAGTTCCTGTTTTCTGCAGTTTTTCTATTTCAGTTTTCCCCCATATAAAAAGTGCCAGAAAAATTCTGGGACAAATATAGGAAAAATCAGCGTACAGGAAGCTTCGCCAAGAGCCCGAGTGGGTCTAGAGGGGAGCCAGGGGTGGCCCAGGCGGCCACCCGGCGCGGCCCCACCCCTGGCCGCGCTAGGGGGGCGCCTGGGGCCCCTGGTCCCCCTCTGGCTGCCCCCTTCGCCTATATATTCTCCGTCACGGGAAACTTCCGAGGCGAGAACCCTTTTTCACGATCTCTCCTCTGTTCCGCCGCCGCCGCGCTTCCGGGATCGGGAGCACCAGAAGACCTCTTCCCGGCACCCTTCTGGAGGGAGGGCCGACCTCCGGGAGTCTCCTCTCCACCATGGATGCTCCCCGGATGTCTCATGAGTAGTTTTCCTTGGACCACGGGTCCGTGATCAGTAGCTATGTGATGTTCTCCTCCCCTCTTTGTTCTTCATGGTTTAGACCTCGTGAGCTTCCCTACATGATCGAGGCACTTTTGTAATCCTTCTGCTGTTGCTATGCTGAGTTTGATGGGATCTGATGGATTATGAGATTATGTTCAGATTGTGATTGAGTAATATATTTGGTTTTTATCTCTTATATTTTTGTTCCTAAGTAATTCTTGCATGTTCTCCGTTGCAGTTTATTACTTTGGCCAAGTAGTAGGTAGTAACCCCTAGAGGGAACGTTTAGCTCGATTGTGGGTTCATGCCCCCCGATGACACGCTTGAGTGACATAAACATGAGTCTAGGGGATGTATTGTTGCCACAAGGGGGAAAACAACGGTGCTTGTAACCGCGGTTGCAAGGATTGTTTACTTTACGCAAAGTGCTTTTTAATGTAGTTGTCGTTGCTTTGGGTTTACACTTTGGGTTGGGCTCGCAACTTAATACCAGCGAGATGTTCTGGATAGATATCTCAAGGTGGATGATTAGTAATAGATGCAGTTGGATTTCGGTCTACTTATTTTGGCGTACTTCCCGTGCTTTTGAGCCTCTTCCTTTCTTTTGTAGCATAGTTAGCATTGCGATGCGTTCATAATCCTGTCAATTGCCCTTCTGTAATTTGTTTACCTCGCATAGCAGTTTTATCGTCTTTTGGGAGAGAGACATCACTAGTGAACATCACGTATCCCGGTCCATATCCTCATTACTGTTTCCACGCTCATTTACTTTTCTACTTTTACTTTTTGTTGCTATAATTATCCCTTGTGTTTGATCCTTTGTGAACAACAAGACCGGAGAGATTGACAACCTCTCTGAACTTCGTTGGGAACAAAGTTATTTGTGTCTGTGTGCAGGTCCGCGTCAGTTGCGCCGCTGACACCTACTTATCATCTCTGGAGTCCTACTGGAGACAAACCTTGGTATCTTTACTGAGGTAAATTTTCTGCTGTGCTACATCACGCCTTCCACTTGGGGCTCACCAACGAAGGGCGAGAAGACTTCACCCGTCAACTCTCGCGCCATCAAACAAATTTCTGGCGCCGTTGCCAGGGACTCCGAGTGCTAAGATAGGGGAGTTGCACACTACCCTTTACATTAGTTTTTTAGTCTTGTTAGTTTACCTTTCAGTTTTTATCTTTGTGTCTTATTTGAAAAACCACAAAAATAGTTGCTACCTTTTGCCTTTGTCTTTCTTTTCCTAGTGATGCTATCTTCACCATGGGTGCTGAACCACCCAAATATGGAAGGATTGACATGTTTCACTTGGATCGTCTTCGATCAATTTGTGCTTGCGCTAAAAACCCAACCGACTTGGTTGAGGGAAAATCATTGGATGAGCATGCTCATTATACGCGGCACCGCCTATCTGAGAAAGGCAAAAACTTATGGGACCAAATACAAACTTCTTATTGTTTTGCCGAGTGTTTATGCCACATTTATGATTTTACTTGCTGCTCTAATATAGAGCGTAAACACCTTCCTTTCCAATGTGAGTTTAATGAAAATGAGATCCTATCTTCTTATGCAAAAGGTGTTTATGATTACTTTGATGTTGAAAAGATTGAAGAGTTTGTTGCTTTTAAAGGTGCTTATGAGATTTCTTCTTTTATTGAAAAGTATTATGATACTATTCACAAGTCTGAAAACTTTGCTGTTCTTGCTTATTGCTTTGAGCATTATACTTCCAATGCTTATATTGAGGATTTTAAAAATAGAATGATTGCTGCCCAAGAAGAGGCTAATGATTGCTATGAAGAGGAATCTTATGATTCCGAGGACTCACTTGATACTTCCCTTTCTGATGATTTTGATACTTGCTTTGTTGATGGCCATGATGCCACTATGGATGATGCCTACGAAGATGAACTTGCTATAGTTCCTTATGTTAAGCATGAAATTATTGTTGTTGCACCCACACTTGATTTCCCTATTATCCTTTTGAAATCTCCAACTATTCCGGATAATTTTTCTCTTATCAAGGCTCAATGTGATGGGTTGCATCTATCTTATCATCCTAAAAACCGTGTTGAAAACAATACACGTGTGCTTGTAGGTCATGAACAACATGATTTATGTGATAGTTATATTCTTGATGTTGTTCATGATACTACTGAAAATTACTTTGAGAGAGGAAAGTTTGGTTGTAGAAACTTTCATGTTACAAAACACCTCTCTTTATGATGAAAGTTTTGAAGTTGTTCTTGTTACACCTTCCTATGCATGTCACTTTGTGCTTCTTTGATTTATTTTCTTACAAGATTCCTATGCATAGGAAGTGGGTTAGGCTTAAATGTGTTTCATGTTTGCTTCTTGATGCTCTCTTTTGCTTCAAATCCTTATTATTACGTGAGCATCTTTTATAATCTTCATGCCTAGCTTAAAGGCATAAAAGAAAGCGCTTTCGGGAGGCACCCCTCAACGAATTTAGCTTTATTTTTGATTTTCTTGTGTCTTGATGTTTGTTACTACTGTAGAAACATCATTGTATCTTTATTTTCCAGCTTTGTGCCAAGTTATAGCCTCTTATGATAAGGGCAGCAAAAGTTGTGACGTGCTGTCCAGAAAACAGATTCTGTCCCTTGACAGAAAAAATCGAATCAAATCACCAGATCATCTTTTTGAGCTGAATTGTTTTGAAAGCGTGCTCTATACAATTGTGAAACTTCCGTATGTTCTGAGTTTTTTGATTTGAGTTGCAGAAGTGCCCCTAAAAAAATCTTTACTACCTGCTGTTCTGTTTTTCACAGATTCTGCCACGTTTTGTCTCTCCTAACTTTTGCAAACCTTAAGCTTGCTTTTTCGTTGCAAAAACTTTTTGCTACTCTTGAGAAACAGTAGCTCTTCACGAATATCTTTATATCCAGTGGGAAAAAATTATTTTATTAAGGGTACTAACCTCTCTAATCAGCTTATGATGAGTTATGTATGAAGGGAGTTTTCAAGTGTGTGATGGAAGATGACGAAAGAAGATCCAGGAGTGTCAAGCGCTCAAGCTTGGGGATGCCCCCATGCATCCCCAATAAATATTCAAGGAGACTCAAGCGTCTAAGCTTGGGGATGCCCCCGTGCATCCCCTTCTCCATCAACAATCATCAGTTCGTCCTTCGTCTCACTATATTTTTATCACTTCATGCGTTATGTGCTATGCTTGGAGCGTCTCCCTCTTAGGTTTTATTTTTTGTTTTCTTTAGCTTTGCTTGCTGTTCATAACAAGTTAGATCCCGTCTTACTTTGTGTGGGAGAGAAACACGCTCCACTTTCAAAATCTAGAACACATCATAGGATTTTTCCTGCCTATCTTTTTGTTGTTGTGTGTTCTTTATCTTTTCGTAGCTGCTGCCATGTTTAGTTTGAGTCTTAGTTTATCTTTAGCAAGAGCCTTGGATTTTGTTTAGTTTGTTGTTGGAACTCTTTTTAGTTTTCATGTTTATCTTGATAAAGAGAGTTGGTTGTTGCACTGAGTTGTGTCTTGTCTTGAAAGTAGGTAATTGAGGTTGCTATTTAATTCTAGTAGTAACTTGCAATAGTTTTGAGGTATTGTTGTGAGTAATGTTTGAACTTTTGGTGTCAAGAGCTCTAGCCTATTAGTGATAGGTGTCGTATTTTGGGCAATCCGTGTGTATTTTCAAACCTACAAAACTAGTTGAGAACTCTAGCTACTAGATGGATCACTAATCTTTGGAGTGATCGAATATTAGAGAACACTCACGTACCATGAGTCGAGGATGCGCAAGGATAACCAAACCCCCACACACTCCTCCTCGGGGTACTTGTCTCTTTGTGAACCTCCTTTTTAGATTGAGAGTTACCGATAATAAGTGCATGAGTTCTTCGGACTAATGTAAGTATTGAAAGTTGACACTTCCACCTTCCCATATTTTGCTAGCCTCTCCCGTGCCGTGCATTGCCTTCTTCTCACTCCGAGAGTTGGTGTCCACCTTCGCCGGTACATCCAAACCCTTGGCATGATACGCTCTGTCATCATAAACCTCCTTATATCTTTCCTCAAAACAGCCACCATACCTACCTATCAAGGCATTTCCATAGCCTTTCCGAGATATATTGCCATGCAATATCCACCTCTTCATGACTTGATCTTCATGTCATACATGTTCCTGCTACACTGGCAGCGACATACATTGCATACATCATGATAGTTACATCTTCTTTATGATTTTGAGTACCTTGTAAAGTGTGAAAGATCTCCTTTACCTTCTTGTAAAATAGAGTGTTGCCCTTAAGTGAGGACAAGATCCCAAAGTGGACACAATAAAAGATCCCAAAGAGGACAAATGAGAGTTAATTAGAAAGAGCCATTGAGGCCACAAAAAATTCAAAAAATAGAAAAAAGAGAAAAAGAAATAAAAAGAGAGAAAGGGGCAACACTACTATCCTTTTGAGAGATCCACACTAGTACTCCTTTTATATCCTTGTACTCCATAGAGATGATCATTATGCATATAGCTATGTGGGGACCCTTCACACTATAGAACTTGGCTTGCATATTCCAAGGATGAGCCTCCTCAAACGAGCTCTAGGTCTTCATGAGCGAGCAAGTTAGATGCACCCCCACTAGTTCCATTGGAGAGCTTCCTAGCTCGTATGTGCATCCGTTGCATGGCAATCCCTACTCCTCACATCATATCTATCATTTGGCATCTCTTGCCTATGATTGTCCTCATTGATGTGAGCCTTTATCATCCTTTTTGTCTTCCTCCTCCGCACTTCTCTCTTTGCCATCCTAAGTGTCAACTCTCGTGCTTACGCTCATCCATTGCATGAATGCTCAAAATATTGAAAAAGGAGTGGATCAAATTGACTTGTACCTGGCTAGTGGTCTGGGGACGAGTCAAGATAAGATTCCAGAAAAAGACCAAGTGTGAAACTTTAGGAGATTGAGTTCTCAACAAATAAATTGTTTTTCTCGTATTCCTTATCCCCCTTCTTGCACACAAACACCATTTGGAGACATTTGAGTCACGGACAGCGAGAGCTCTTGCACCTAATGTTCTTTTGTTACTTGTTTCAATGCTAATATGGACTCTTTCTTGTTATGACTTGAATTGAGTTTATAACCTTGATTGCTTTACTTTTCAAAGTTCTTATATGGTTGCTAGAATGTCACCACAGAAATTATGCCGTTATCATTTACCTACTCGAGGACGAGCAGGAATTAAGCTTGGGGATGTTGATACGTCCAAAACGTATCTATAATTTCTGCTTTCTCCATGCATGTTTTGTGTGATATTGCTATGATCTAGATACACTTTCATACACTTTTGATCATATTTGGACTAACCTATTAACTCAGTGCACCACAGTGCCAGTTCCGGTTTTCTGCTGGTTTTCTATTTCAGTTTTCCCCCATCTAAAAAGTGCCAGAAAAATTCCGCGAAAAATATAGGAAAAATCAGCGTACAGGAAGCTTCGCGAAGAGCCCGAGTGGGGCCAGAGGGGAGCCAGGGGTGGCCCTGGCGGCCACCCGGTGCGGCCCCACCCCTGGCCGCGCCAGGGGGGCGCCTGGGGCCCCTGGTCCACCTTTGGCTGCCCCCCTTCGCCTATATATTCTCCGTCACGGGAAACTTCTGAGGCGAGAACCCTTTTTCGTGATCTCTCCTCTGTTCCCCCGCCGCCGCGCTTCCGAGATCGGGAGCACCAAAAGACCTCTTCCCACCATGGATGCTCCCCGGATGTCTCGTGAGTAGTTTTCCTCGGACCACGGGTCCGTGATCAGTAGCTATGTGATGTTCTCCTCCCCTCTTTGTTCTTCATGGTTTAGACCTCGTGAGCTGCCCTACATGATCGAGGCACTTTTGTAATCTTTCTGCTGTTGCTATGCTGAGTTTGATGGGATCTGATGGATTATGAGATTATGTTCAGATTGTGATTGAGTAATATATTTGGTTTGTATCTCTTATATTTTTGTTCCTAAGTAATTCTTGCATGTTCTCCGTTCCTGTTTATTTCTTTGGCCAAGTAGTAGGTAGTAACCCCAAGAGGGAACGTTATGCTCGATTGTGGGTTCATGCCCCCTGATGACACGCTTGAGTGACAGAAACATGAGTCTAGGGGATGTGCTGTTGCCACGAAGGGGAAAACAACGGTGCTTGTAACCGCGGTTGCAAGTATTGTTTACTTTACGCAAAGTGCTTTTTAATGCAGTTGTCTGTTGCTTTGGGTTTACACTTTGGGTGGGGCTCGCAACTTAATACCAGCGAGATGTTCTGGATAGATATCTCAAGGTGGATGATTAGTAGTAGATGCAGTTGGATTTCGGTCTACTTATTTTGGCGTACTGCCCGTGCTTTTGAGCCTCTTCCTTTCTTTTGTAGCATAGTTAGCCTTGCGGTGCGTTCATAATCCTGTCAATTGCCCTTCTGTAATTTGTTTACCTCGCATAGCAGTTTTATCGTCTTTTGGGAGAGAGACATCACTAGTGAACATCACGTATCCCGGTCCATATCCTCATTACTGTTTCCACGCTCATTTACTTTTCTGCTTTTACTTTCAGTTGCTATCATTATCCCTTGTGTTTGATCCTTTGTGAACAACAAGACCGAAGAGATTGACAACCTCTCTGAACTTCGTTGGGAACAAAGTTATTTGTGTCTGTGTGCAGGTCCGCGTCAGTTGCGCCGCCGACACCTACTTATCATCTCTGGAGTCCTACTGGAGACAAACCTTGGTATCTTTACTGAGGGAAATTTGTTGTTGTGCTACATCACGCCTTCCACTTGGGGCTCACCAACGAAGGGCGAGAAGACTTCACCCGTCAACTCTCGCGCCATCAGTGATTTATTGTTGTTCCTCCCAACCTCCCTCACAGCAATCTCAGTTACAAGCTTCGCCGCAGCCAGCCAAATCCCAGCCGAAACTCTAAGATAGCGATGACTCTAATTAATAGCCACACACTCACGCCACACACGCTGTCTAACCCGGTTGGGTCCTAGTAGCCAGGCCGGTTCCTTCCTGGGCCAAACAGTTCTCGTGACTTCTGGCCCATCCTTGTTCTTCAGTTCCTTCTCATCAGGTTCCCGCTTCTCTGCCTAGTCACTGTCGAGAGGAAGGTCGCTGACACTCCTTCGTTCTTGAGAAAAGGCTTGCCCCCAAGCCGGTGCCCTTGTTAATGATTGGCGAAGAGATTGCAGATCCTCCCAAGTAGCATCTTCCACCGAAGAGTCACTCCAGTGCACTAACCCTTGAGTAACAGTGCGACGACCGTTATCGTGAACATGTTGCTGAAGAATTGCCAAGGGAACCTCCAAACGAGTGGTGATGGTAGGAAAGGTAGATGAAATAGGAAACTTAGTAGCTACCAAACGTTTGAGCTGAGAAACATGAAAAACCGGATGGATTTTGCTGTCAGATGGCAACTCGAGACGGTAGGCCACTTCCCCAATTCGCTCCAAAACTTTATACGGGCCAAAATACTTGAAGGATAGCTTATGATTAGATATGCGCATGACTGACGTTTGAACATAAGGTTGTAATTTGAGGAACACTTGATCTCCCGTAGCAAAAGTGCACTCAGTACGATGCTTATCCGCTTGAACTTTCATACGTTGTTGAGCACGCAGCAAATGCTGGCGAACAGAATCAACCACCAGCTACCTATCATCTAACCACTCCTGTAAATCTGGGGCAGAGATAGTATTAGAAGCAGATAAGCCAAAATACCTGGGAGTGCGGCCATATAAAACCTCAAACGGGGACTTGCCCATAGCTGAATGCCAGTTGGTATTATACCAAAACTCGCATAATGATATCCATTTGCTCCACTTGCCGGGATGGGCACTGATGAAACAGCGCAAGTAACATTAAACTTGTTGATTCACCCGCTCGGTTTGCCCATCAGTAGCAGGGTGATAGGCACTGCTCATACGTAGCTGAACACTAGTACGCTTAAACAAATGCTGCCAGAAGTTGCTTGTAAATACAGAGTCCCTGTCAAAAACTATGGACAAGGGCATTCCATGGAGTTTATAGACATTGTCCATAAAAAGTTCAGCCACCTTCTGAGCAGTGTAGGGGTGCTTGAGCAACATAAAATGCCCATACTTGGTAAATTTGTCAATGACCAGAAAAATGCAGTCATAACCATAGGAATGAGGAAGCCCCGTAATGAAATCCATAGTTACCATGTGCCATGCTTGCAAGGGAATTGGAAGAGGAGAAAGTAATCCTGGATAATTAATCCTCTCCGGTTTAGCTTGCTGACAGACCACACAATCTTGCACTTGGTCCTGAATGAACAACTTCATGCCCTTCCATCGAAACAATGCATGAATTCTTTTATAAGTGACTGGAAAACCAGAGTGCCCCCTAATAGGGCTGTTGTGAAAGGCAGAAAATATTTTGCTATGCAATCCTGGTTGAGCACCCACCCAAATGCAAGATTTGTATCGAATCAACCCATTCAGAAGCTGGTAGTTCGGTTTAGAGTGTGGATCCACCACTAGTTGTTGCAACAATTCCTGGGCTTCATCATCTTGAGAATAACTATCTCGGATTTCTTCCAACCACAAGGGCTGAGCTGTGGTAACAAGCATTTGATGTACTATTAGTGGTCGGCGGGACAAAGCATCAGCTGCTCTATTATCAGACCCCTTTTTATAAACAATTTGATAGTTGAGGCCCATCAACTTGGTTAAGACTTTTTGTTGCCAATGAGTATGCAGCCGCTGATCCTGTAGGTGGGTGAGGCTTTTCTGATCAGTTCTAATAACAAACTGCTGCAAATGCAAATAAGATTTCCATTGTTCCACGGCAAGCAGAATCGCTAAGTATTCCTTCTCATAAACAGAAAACTGACTGTTCCTAATACCCAAGGCCTTGCTGACATAAGCTAAAGGGTGACCATCTTGCATAAGAACTGCTCCAATGCCTACATCACAAGCGTCAGTTTCGATGACAAACGTTTTACTGAACTCGGACAGGGCAAGAACAGGTGCAGAGACCAAGGACTGTTTCAGAGTCTGGAAGGACTGCTCAGCTGATGGAGTCCAAAAAAATAGAGTTTTTTTCTTCAGAAGATCAGTCAAGGGTTTACCGATGAGTCTATAGTGCTTAATGAATTTTCTGTAGTACCCAGTAAGGCCTAAGAAACCCCTGACTTCCTTGATATTCTGGGAACAGGCCACTGCTGCACAGTAGTAATTTTACTAGGATCAATAGCTACTCCAGCACAAGAAATAATATGGCCCAGATAAGCTACACTCTGCTGTGCAAAAGCACACTTGGACTTCTTGACCTTCCAACTGTCCTTTTGTAGCAATTTCAATACCTCAGCAACATGAATAAGATGTTCAGTGTATGTCTTGCTGTAAATTAATATGTCGTCAAAGAAAACCAAGATAAATTTTCTCAAACCAGGACTCAAAGTTGTGTTCATAGCTCCTTGAAAGGAACCAGGAACCCCGGTGAGTCCAAAAGCCAACACAGAAAATTCATAGTGGCCAAGGTGGGTTTGGAATGCAGTTTTGTATTCTTCACCTTCTGCTAACCTGATTTGGTGATAACCAGCTATCAAATCTAAATTAGTGAACCAAGCAGCTCCTGCCAATTCATCCAGCAACTCATCGATGACAGGTATAGGAAATTTTCCTTTTATAGTAATTGCGTTGAGCATTCTGTAGTCCACTACCATTCTCCATTCGCCCCCCTTCTTTTTAACCAATATAACAGGAGAAGAAAATGGGCTGGTGCTGGGTCTGATCATTCCTGATTTTAATAGTTCAGCAACTTGTTTTTCTAATTTATCTTTAAGTTGTGGTGGTACTCGGTAGGGTCGAATCGAAACTGGTCTTGCTCCAGGTATGAGAGGGATAGAGTGGTCGAAGGCCCTTTTTGGTGGTAACCCCACTGGTTGCTCAAAAACGACCTGGAATTTGTCCAAAAGTTGCAGCATCTCTTGAGGTATGGACGAATCATCAGTGATTTGGGTGGCAGAAAGTGAATTAATCTGACAGGTGTTTGGTGCAACTATTTGGTCAGGCAATGTTAATGCAGACAATGAGACAACAGTGAAAGCACATTCCTCAGGTAGGATTCCTTGTATAGTGATTAACCTTCCCTTGTGATAGAATGTCATCCATTTTTGTACCCAATCAACATTCATGGGACTGAATTTTCCTAAG
Source organism: Bromus sterilis (assembly GCA_950022295.1). NCBI lineage: Eukaryota > Viridiplantae > Streptophyta > Magnoliopsida > Poales > Poaceae > Bromus > Bromus sterilis. Next base: position 241,168,698 of record OX465595.1, on the reverse strand, counting down.
CAGTCTAAATCGAGGATACCATCATAGGTTGACAACTGCAACATTCTGAAATCAGTAACAAACTCATACTCCTGACACGTCCAAAGTCCTTGAGGCATCCTGTGAGCACAACTGATAGTAGCTCCACCTACAAGTGTAACTGAAACTGGTGCAGTGGATATGACTCCAGACAACTGCTGCAAAAGTTGGATGTCGAGGAAGGAATGAGTACTTCCTGAATCAACCAAAAATGTAAGTTGTTGTCCTTGCAACTTAACTTCCAGTTGCAAAACAGGAGCAGTAGGGTTTTTTCCCACAGCAGCAGCAGATAGTTGCATTTGATGAACTGAATGGACAGATTGTCGATCAGTTTGAGAAGCTTCTGATACTGAATCAAAATCTGATTGAAGGTGATCAATCATTTCCTGAACTACATGGAGTTTTACTGAAGGTTTGCACATGTGATCCTTAGACCATCTCTCACCACAAGTGAAGCATAATCCCTTGGATTTTCTGTAATTCCTCAGAGCAGTCCACTTGTCTTCGGTGGTTGTTGTTCTAGTTTGCACCATAGATTTCCTGTCATCAGATATTCTAGCCTTGGGTGGTAAAGGTAATGGTAAGGCAGTGCTTCTCCTGTAATTGGTGACATTACTGTGAGAATTAATAGGAGTATAACCATCTCCCAGTTCTTCATGAAGAAGGGCCAAGTCATAAGCAGTATCGAGGTCACGAGGTTTCTGTATAGCAACTGCAATGCGCACCCCTGGTTTGAGTCCATCTAGAAACCGAGTGGTATAATGCAGAGTATCTGGAACATCTTCATAGGCAGTAAGATGGTCATACAAGTCTAGAAATCTTTCTACATAATCTTCCACTGAAGTAACTTAAGAAATTCTGAATAACTGTCTCAGAAGTGTTTGGTGTTGATTACGACCAAACCTCGTTTGCATAGCAGTGCAGAATTCATACCAATTTGGTTGAGGAAACCTTCTCCGTGCTGATTCCAACCAACATGCCGCAGCTCCTTCAAATTGTGCAGTCGCAAGCGAGATCCATCGGTGAGCTGGAGTACTCCAGAGCTTAAATTGATCTTCACATCTGTTCTGCCATAGCCTCGGATTGGATCCATCAAATCGGGGCAACTCCAAATGAACACCATAATGAGAAGAATCACCAGCATCCATAGAACTTGAAGGACGATTGCAAAATTTCTTAGGAGTAGAAGTAGAGTCCCGCACACCTCTGACCGGGGGAGGAACATAGTTGTGCGCCTTCCCCCGGTTTTCATGGTCGAAGCCAAGGGCGTCGACGGCGGCGGTGGAGACGAGGCCGTACCCAGCAGTGCGCGGTTCTACTCCTCCTTCCGGCCTGCGCGACGAATTAGATGTCTCGCCCTTGTGTGCATCCGCCTTGAGCTGCTCGATTTCGATCACCATCTCTTCACGCACTCCATCCACTCGCACAAAGAGCAAGCCGTCTAGAGTTGCGTTGTTGGCTTCCAATAGCCTGGTCATGGATCGGAGGAGAACTTCACCTTGTTCCTTGAGCCTTGAGTCCAGATCGGCGGCGAACACCGTGCGGATCAACTCATAAACTTCTCGGCCTTCCTCTCCCAACTCCTCCATGAGTAAAGCTCGCCAACGAACTCGAAATCGCGTATGGTGGCGGTGGACAGGGAACTCCAGATCTATGGCTCTGAATACCAATTGTAAGGTTCTAGCTACGAATTGAGAAATTGTGTGTGATTTATTGCTGTTCCTCCCAACCTCCCTCACAGCAATCTCAGTTACAAGCTTGGCCGAAGCCAGCCAAATCCCAGCCGAAACTCTAAGATAGCGATGACTCTAATTAATAGCCACACACTCACGCCACACACGCTATCTAACCAAGTTGGGCCCTCGTAGCCAGGCCGGTTCCTTCCTGGGCCGAACAGGTCTCGTGACTTCTGGCCCATCCTTGTTCTTCAGTTCCTTGTCATCAGGTTCCCGCTTCTCTTCCTGGTCACTGTCGAAAGGAAGGTCGCTGACATCATGCCCCAGTCGTAGTGAGCCATGCTCCAGATCATCGTCGTACACGTCCGGCTCACTCCCGTGCGACCCCATGGACTCCCATGCGCTGCATTGCTCCATCCCCGCGCCCATCTTCTCGCCATAGCCGCTGCTCTATTGTTCAAGGCATGGCCTTTATACCAGTTTCGACAGGTTGCCACTATCGATTTTTCAATTAAATTCAGAGATAGCGGTGTGGAGTGCGTATGTTTGGTTACCCTCCATTTCGATCGCAAGCATCAGCAGTGGCATAGTGGCTCGGGCTAGGTTGTTCTACCCGCGAGGGCGTGGGATCAATTCCCCAAGAGTGCAAGGCCCCCTCTTATCTCTGTTTTTGCATTGCACGCATGTTCAGTCCAGGCTTCGTTAGGCGATGTCTTTTTCTTCAATTTCGTCAGGCCGACACCCGTGAAGTTTTCTTCAGATTTGGATGCAGTCACGCCAAGTGTCTGCCTCATAGAGTTTCAGTCTCAGATTTGTTCGTGAATCGTTCAAGTGGTGCAGTGGCTGGTGCTCTCGGCTGGCAACCGAGAGGTCTCGGGTTTGATCACCCTGTGGAGCAATTAACCATCCCCTTTTTTCCCTTTTTTTCCAATGCCGCAATGGACTCGGCCCACTCTATTTCCTCGCCCGTGGGCGTATGTTAGCTTTGGTCTTCTTGTCTTGTTGGGCCAGATCAGCCGATAGGATCCCATTGGAGGTTCTCTCTCTTTTTCTTTTTGGATTAATTTCAACTCTGATTTGAATTGAACCAAATCTGCCATGTTTTTGCGTTGCTCGCCATTTGTTCATTCTTGCTCCAAATAAATCATTTAATACATGGTTCCGGGGTAGAATTCCGTGAGGAACAAGATATTGTTGTTCATTTATTCATATGAGCTAGCATTATTTTGGCAATGGTGCGTTTGCACATAACCCCTCGTATGTTGCACATGGTGAAGGATCCCATTGGAGGTTCTCTCTCTTTTTATTTTTGGATTAAGTTCAACTCTGATTTGAATTGAACCAAATCTGCCATGTTTTTGCGTTGCTCGCCATTTGTTCATTCTTGCTCCAAATAAATCATGTAATACATGGTTTCGGGGTAGAATTCCGTGAGGAACAAGATATTGTTGTTCATTTATTCATATGAGCTAGCATTATTTTTGCAATGGTGCGTTTGCACATAACCCCTCGTATGTTGCACATGGTGAAGGATCCCATTGGAGGTTCTCTCTCTTTTTATTTTTGGATTAAGTTCAACTCTGATTTGAATTGAACCAAATCTGCCATGTTTTTGCGTTGCTCGCCATTTGTTCATTCTTGCTCCAAATAAATCATGTAATACATGGTTTCGGGGTAGAATTCCGTGAGGAACAAGATATTGTTGTTCATTTATTCATATGAGCTAGCATTATTTTTGCAATGGTGCGTTTGCACATAACCCCTCGTATGTTGCACATGGTGAAATCCTTCTTCCTTTTTTTTCCTTGTTGTGCTCCGGGCACCGTCGTTCCCAATGACCGTAATTGCCGGTATTGTTATATCGCTCTTTATTTCGTTGCTTGCAATAGAAGGCATTAATTAGGTGCATCATACCATGCCATGTCATTTGCATATATTAAATTTAAGGAAACCCATCTCGAGGTCTATCTTTGTGAGTGGGCAATTCTTGCTCATGCCATGTTTTACATTCCTTGCTATTGCCATGATCATGCATTATAACAATTATAACATAAGTATCCTTCGGATCCGTATTTCACCTACATAATGCATAAGAAGGTTTTCGGGAGCCTTGCACCCTTTCTACCCGAGCTTCGTTAACGTTGTTTATTCTTATATTCGTGCCATGATATTAAAATGACATGCATCATACTTCACCATGCTTGTTTGTTCAGTGCTTTCTTGTGTTGCTCCGTAGTGATAGTGGTATCTCCGTTGATTTTCTTTCTAGTGTTTCCTTCTTGTGTGCTACCACGGATACTTTCGGAGACGTTGCGAGTTTGCGATCGACTACACCTTCGAAATCCGACTTATCAACAGGCAATGACTATACATTACTTATGATCCATTCTATTATAACAAGCGGTTTGCATGCTAGTCTAGGTTAAGTTCGATGTTTGATCCTACCACATGTTTATAGCCTCTCTTAAACTGATATAGCCATGTCCCCTCCCAGCAAACCATGTAATGCTATGTTACTATTGCTCGTTCCTCAGCCCCTCCTTAGTATGCATGCTTAGGATGCTACGAATGTTACCCCCTTTTACTCCTTGGATTGGGCTATCACATTATTATATTGTTGTGTATGATATGATTATTATAATGTTTACTATATTCGACGAAGGATGGAAGGTCTAGGCTATCTCGCCTCGATGCTTTGTTCCATTCGAGTCACCTAGGTCCCAAGTTCTGGGTATTGTGTCTCTTGGCGAGCGTGCCTAACCGCGTGTGGGATTCTATGGGGTCCCCTCTTCTGACCTGCCTAGCTTCGAACATTTCTAGTGCTGGCCCAAGCTGATTTACGATTTGAAACCGTGTGTGTGACTGGTGAGCTCCCAGCAGATTTTAAACAACCCGGGCCAGCGGAGACAGAGTTCCTTTGTTGGTCCATACTGGTGAGCTAAGGACGCCCCTGAGTTCAGGTGAGGCTAACCCCAACCTTGGCCATATGGAAGAGTCCGATCCGAGAGCGTGGCCGGCTTTTGTATTGGGTGTCGACTCCCCGGGGGCCACCAGGATTTGTTCGTTGTTAGTTAGAGGGATTATGATGTTCGGATCTCTCGGAAAAACTCTTCAATGAGTGTCTTTAACGAGCCCGACTGGGAGAGCCGACCTACATGCAGAGCTTATAATGAGCAGTTGGTACACCCCTGCAGGGTTAAATCTTTTCGAGAAGCCGTGTCCACGGTTATGGACAACTTGAGACCTACTCCTTGTTCATACACAACAATAACTGAGATAATCTTAATAACTTGATTAACGTGTGTGTGCCTTGACTGCTTCTTCTTCGTCGGGATGCGAAGGGGAGGACAAGGATATGATAGGTGTTATGCTTGCGTAAGTAGGTGGATAGCAGACTTGTTAGAGGCGATTCCTCATCGAATGCTTCGCTTCTTATCCTACTCTCTAGATCGTTAGCCACTTCATAAATTCTAGTGCGGCATCAACCTCACCACTTACCCATCCTTACCGTGAACTACTAGTTATCCTAGAATGACAAGTGATGAAGTCCTTGTTGGGTCAGTTGACCACTACAGTTGGATGCTGACTACTTCTGTACTCATGATATTACCCCCAAACTCTTTTCAGGGTTCTTGATCGACAACAGGTACGGTGATTGACATTTCACGTGGAGACTCGACGACGACTAGTTAGGCGGATCCCTGCGGAGAGCTTGGACCCATGCGGTTATGGGAGCGATGCCTTTTCTCTTTGCCACTAGGCATTTGATTGTAGTCTATACTCAGAAATATATCTTCCGCTATTGTATTGTTTAAGGAAGTTGTATTATGATTGTATGAGATGTTGTATCTTTGTAGCTGTAATGTTGTGATATCATGTTGAAATCCGAGACATATGTGCTTCGTCCTCGGGTTTGGACGAAAATCTAGGTCTGAAATATTACCGCATGTCGGGTCTTACAAGTAGCCACTCCCATCCTCGAGGCTTGGGCTTTGCTCTATTTTTGTCAAAGACAAGGCGCTCCCCTTAGGAGTAAATTTTAAAGTGTGGTCAAATGTTTGGAGAAGAGAACTAGGGAATCTTTTCCACTGTTCTGTTTTTGCAATGACTTGTCTGGAATCAATCTTCTCTGATTTGCCGCGATGTCAGGTTTTTGTGATGATGCTCCTAATAACGTGCTTGATGACGGGTTCTTGCTTGTTAACCGTCACATCCACTACGGAGTCAGAATGACGCTCTGTACCGCTGCGGCCCTTTAGGTTTACGATGCGTGCATGGGAAACGCGCGGGGATTAGATGTCTATTTTAAATATTTTTGAGATGCAAAGAGGCATCTTGTCTTGGACTCCGTATCACGCATTCCGGTCTTGAATTAATGATGGCGCCTATTGGATTTCCACTTGATTTCCTTGATTTCCCTTGACCTGGGCTATAAATACCTGGTGCTTGCATTTGTTCGGCACTTTCTCTTCGTCAATCTTTGTTCTCTTATCCGCAAAACACCAGAGTGTAGTATTCCTAGGTTAGTCCTTCTTGCGGCATGGGGCGTCGAGGTCGTGGTCGGCGTGGTCGTGGCGGCCTTACGCCTCGCTCTTCCCATCGTGGTCGTGGTGGGGCGGCCGGGGCACCTCCCTTTTCTTCCGAAGAGGAGGGTGTCTGGCGCCATGACTTCCTGCTAAGTGTTTTCAGCCGGATTGCTACACTAATCCCTCTTACATCTTCCTTTGCTTCCATTGTTTCTGAGCTCTGTCTGAGAGGTCTTTGGATCCGGCTTCAAGGGTGTTCTCGTTCTCCTGTATGGATAGAGCTTGAGCTTGATAGCTCTTTCTTTGTTTTCTTGGGGCTTTGCTAGAGGTCATTTTCACGCCGGCTAAATTTGACCTCTGGGGACGGCCTTTGCTGTCGATTTGATGGTGAAGATACTTTCACCGTTCGCGCTTTTGATGCCGGTGGTAATTGTATGGATCCGTACTAGGAGGAATCAAGCAGCAACAGTTCTGACGGGTCGAGGAGTACTTCATGTTCTTCTCCCGTGGCTTCATCTTCTTCCGACTCCTCGGCTGGTAGTGCTTGATCTCCTAGTTCTAAGGAGGAGTCAGACGTCAAGCCGTAGATCAAGCGGGTGCATCGGTAGGCAAGGTCACCAGGCTCAGGTAGGTGGCGAATTGCTCCTTGCAGATTTGGCCTTTCTTTGTCTGTGATGATGCTCGTCAAGATGTGGACCAAAGTGCCAAACATCTCAGCATAAGCACACATGTAGAAGTCATAAATCCTTGCGATGATTGGTCTTGTAGTCCTCTGATAGCTGCTCGAGTGCCTTGACTTGTAATCTTTAATGTGTAGAGAAGAACTTCGCGTTTTTGTGCACTGGACCTTGTGCCTCTCTGATATGTAATGGGAACTGCCTTCGGGTGCTTGACCTTGTAATAAAACTGACTTCAAGTGCTTGACTTTGTAATGGATCTGTCTTCAAGTGTTTACCTTATAATGAAACTGACTTCTAGTGCTCAACCTTGTAATGGATCTTTCTTCGAGTGCTTGCTCTTGGTGCAAAACTTACAATAATATCGGGTGTGCGTCAGCGCTCCCCATGGGAGTAGCCCCCGGGGCTATGTTCGATTTGAAAAGTCAGACATAGGCTTAGAGTATCCTTCCCCGCCGGTTCATCTTGTATGCCATTCTGAAATTCATCGGGTGCGCGGCAGCGCTCCCAATGGGAGTAGCCCCCGATTCTTTTGCTGATCACTTGTGATCGGGTGAAGAGTTAGAAATTATTCTGCCTTGTAGCCGTTTAATCTTTGCTTTAGAGTTTCTTCATGAGTCGACGCTTGGGTCTCCGAATGTAGAAAACGATTTATGTTCGATGGAGCAGTGGCGTCGTGAGAAACCTTGATGGGGGTTGCTTTCGCTCCCGCTGAGTGCGTAGGTACTTTACTCGTGTATGTGAAAGGAGAACCTTGTGGGGAGTCCGCGCTCGGGCCCTCGAGTGCTTAAGTGGTATCGTCGCGTTAGAGAAAAGCGTCTCTCGGGGGGAGTCCGAGCTTGAGCTCCCGAGTGCTTAAGTTATCTCGACGCATAAGCGAAAAGCGTCTCTCGGTGGGAGTCTGCGCTCAAGCCCCCGAGTGCTTAAGTGGTATCGTCATGTAAGCGAAAATCTTCTCTCAGGGGGAGTCCGCGCTCAAGCCCCTGAGTCCTTAAGTTATATCGTCGCGTAAGAGAAAAGCATCTCTCGGGGGGATTCCGCGCTCGATCCCCCGAGTGCTTAAATTATATCATCGCGTATGCGAAAAGCGTCTCTCGGGGGGAGTCCGCGCTCGAGCCCGCGAGTGCTTAAGTTATATCGTCGCGTAATTGAAAAGCGTCTCTCAGGGGGAGTCCATGCTCGAGCCCCCGAGTGCTTAAGTGGTGTCTTCTGGGAAACACAATCTTTATTGCTTCCAGTTTTTACATAGGTTGCCGATCGGTGCTGCGGCCGATATTTGTGTTGCTGGAGAGCTTTGATCGTGTGATCTATGGGTATAAGAGGCGCAAATTGGCCACGTTCCACGGGTTTCCCACGTCTTCATTGGTCTTCGGGTTCTTTAGTCTGTATGCTCCTCCTCCTATGACTTCGGAGACTATAAATGGTCCTTCCCACTGCGGGCGACCTTGTGGACCTTCTCTTGTATTAACCTTAGAACAAGGTCGCCTTCTCGGAAAGTTTCTTGTTCGTAGGAGGCTGCTTTGATAATTGCATAGCTTGTCTTGGTATCCTTATGACCTTGCGATAGTTGTGTCCCTTGCCTCTTCTGCAACGTCTTTGTCGTCTTCGAGTGCATCTTCTGCCTCTTCCTCTTCGTACCCAGTGATTCGAGGAGCTTCGAACTTGAGGTCATGTGGGAGTACGGCCTCCGTTCCATACACCAGGAAAATGGTGTATATTTAGTTGAAACATTGGGTGTGGTGCGCAAGCTCCATAAAACTGCGGGGAGATCTTCAATCCAATTTCCTGTAGCTTTCTCGAGTGGTGCGAGGAGCCGTTTTTTGATTCCTCCGCATACTAGGCCATTTTATTTTTTACTTGGCCGTTAGATTGCGGGTGCACGACTGAGCAGTAGTTGATCTTGATGCCCAGTTCCTGGTAGAAGTTCTGGAATTCTGCTGTTGTGAAGTTTGTTCCTTTGTCCGTGATAATGTTGTGTGGCACACCGAATTGAAAGATGATTGACTTTATTTAGTTGATTGCTCTGAGGGCTATCGAGCTGGTGATTGGCATTGCTTCAATCCACTTGGTGAACTTGTCGACTGCTACCAGGAGGTTAGTTCAGCCGCCTTTTGTAGATTTCTTGAGCGGGCTTACCATGTAGAGTCCCCATGTGGCGAAGGGCAAGATAACGATATAGTTTTTAGCTCGGATGCTGGGGCGTGGGGTCTGCTGGCAAACTTTGGACAGGCAATGCAGCGTCACACTATGTATTCCGCGTTTCTCATTGTGGTTGGCCAGTAAAACCTGCTCGAAAGGCTTTGGCTACGAGTGCGCGACTGCTCGCGTGGTGCCCGCTGGTTCGTTAGTGCTGCCAGCTTCTGTGGCTGTTCCTGGTATGGGTGTCTTGGTTTTGATCGATCTTTGGCCGATGCTCTCGAGGAAAACTCCTGGAGGGATTGGTCCTCGGATCGATACGATGTTTGCGAGCTCGTCTGCATCTTTGTTGTTTGCTCTGGCGATGTAGTTGAGCTCGCATCCATCGAATTCTCCTTTGAAGATGTTGTAGAGCTTCTGGTACACTGACATGTTTTCTGCGACTGCTTCACAGTCCTTCATTGTTTACTAGACGGCGAGGTTGGAGTCGCCAAAGATTACGAGGCGAGTGGCACCGCAAGACTTTGCCATGCGCATGTCGTGCAGTAGCGCCTCATACTCCGCTTCGTTGTTTTCCGCCTTGTTGAAGTTGATCTGGAGTACGTATTTGAGCTTATCTCCTTTGTTTGAGATTAGCACAACGCCTGCTCTAGCCCCTTGGTATCTTTTTGACCCATCGAAAAACATCTTCCATGAGTTGGAGAGGTCTGGAGGACCGGGTGTTTGTACTTCCATCAACTCGACTAGAAAGTCTGGGAGTACTTGAGCTTTAATCGTTGTTGGGTGCTTGAATTGTAGGCCGTGAGGGCTGAGCTCCATGTTCCACTCGGCGACTCGACCTGTTGCTCCTGGGTTGTTCAGGATGTCAGCGAGTGGTGCACTGCTCACGACCGTGATGAGGTGCTCTTCAAAGTAGTGCGTTACTTTCCGTGATGTCATGACGATGGCATAGACGAGCTTCTGGTAGTGCAGGTAACACTGCTGGGATTTTGTTAGGACCTCGCTGAGGTAGTAGATTGGCCTCTGTATGCTTTGCACTTTGCCTTCTTCCGCGCGCGCAACAACGAGCGCGGTGCTGACCACGCTGATGCGCGCTGTTATATAGAGCTATAGAGGTTCCCGCTCTTTTGGTACTGCCAAAATTGGTGGGGTTGACAGCGTCTTTTTGAGGACCGCGAATGCATTCCGGGCTTCTTCGATCCACTCAAATTTTCCTCCTTTTCTGATTAGTTGGTAAAATGGAAAGGTTCTTCCTCCCAACCTGCTGATGAATCGGCTCAGGGCTGTGAGTCTTCCGGTGAGTTGCTGGACGCCCTTGACGTCGACCGGTTCTTGCATCCTTGTGAGTGCTTGGAATTTTTCTGGTTGGCTTCGACTCCTTGGGCGGAGACCATGTACCCGAGCAGTTTTCCGGCTGGGACACCGAACACGCACTTATTTGGATTGATCTTGATCATGTATATGTCGAGTGCTGCAAAGTTTTCTCGGAGGTCGTCGAGTAGTGTGTCCGCGTTGTATGTTTTGACGAAGATGTCGTCGACGTAGACTTGGACATTCCTGTCGATTTCGTCTCTTAGGCATGCTTGCATCATCCGTTGGTGCGTGGCTCTGGCGTTTTTCATTCCGAATGGCATCTTCCAGTAGCAGAATACACCATAGGGTGTGATGGATGAGGTCTGATCTTCGACTTCTTCCTTCATCCTGATTTGGTTGTATCCAGAGTAGGCTTCGAGAAAGGACAGGAGGTCGCATCCTGCAGTTGAGTCAATGATTTGGTCGATCCTTGGGAGAGGGAAGTGGTCCTTTGGGCAGTTTTTGTTGACGAACCGATAGTCGACGCACATGCATAGTACGTCATTGTACTTTTTAGGTACCAGAACTGGGTTTGCGATGCAGGTGGCCTTGTTCGTCTCCCGAATGAATTGTGCGTCTAGTAGTCAGTTGACTTCTTCTCCAATGGCTCTGCGCTTTGGCTCGGAGAATCTGCGTAGCGCCTGCTTTACTGGTTTGGTGTTCGCGTAGATTTTTCAGCTCATGCTCTGCGAACTCTCAGGGTATTCCGGGCATGTCGCCTGGACACCAGGCAAAAAATTTCCACTCCTCGCGGAGGAAAACCATGAGGGTTGTTCCTTGGTCTTCTGGTAGGTGAGCGTATATTTGGACCGTCTTGGACGGGTCCGTCGGGTGCACCCGATGAGTCGTCGTGTCGCTGTCGACGCTGAATTCGCGAGTGAATTCCTTTTTCTCGCTTTGGCTTGCTAGCAAGAAAGACGCTCTTGTCTACCACCGTGGCTATCTCCTCGAGCTGCTGATGTGCTCCAAACGTGTCGGAGACCGGGTGGATGTCTCGGTCACATTGATCTGCTTTGACGAAGTTTCCGCTAACCGTGATGACCCCTGAGGGCCCGGGCATCTTGAGCTTGAGGTATGCATAGTGCGGGACTGCCATGAATTGTGCGAACGCAGGCCGGTTGAGTAATGCGTGGTATTGGGACTGCCAATCGAGTACCTCAAACTCGAGGATTTTTCTTCCGAAGTTTCCCTTGCTGCCGAAGATGACGTCAAGCTCAATTGATCCCAGGGAGCAGGCTTCTTCTCCTAGTACTACGCCGTAGATTGTGACGCCTGAATTTTTCTAAACCGAGCGTGGAATCAACATCTTGCACAAGATGCTGGTGAAGATGATGTTTAGGCTGCTACCCCCGTCCATGAATACTCTGCCCATGTCGTAACAGCCAATCTGAGCTTCGAGAACCAATGTGTGTGCCCTGGTCTCGGAATTGCGGTAGGATGGTCGTTTTTTGAGGTGATGTTGGTGTCTGAACCGTATCAGTGATAGGTTTATTCTGGTAATAAGTCTTCGGCTGCTCGAGCTTGCAAAGTGTGCACTTTTTTCCTTTGATGGGCGTCCTTCTTGGATCATGCTGACTCGTCTGTGGGACAGCGGGTACTGCTCTTCTGAGTTAGGCGCTGGTGGCTGACCTGTCTCTCGATCCCGTTTGGCTTTGTGTTGCTTATATTTATTGAGTCTGTCCGAGAGTTCAGTGAACGAGCGACAACTCGTCAGGCTGTGTCCTACTCTAAGGCGTGCCTAGTCATCTTCGAAACAGTGGATTGTGCGAAGCTCGTCCAACTGTTCTTTGGCTGTAAGCTTGCTGGAGCCGGCGTGCTAATTCCTCTTGCGATGCAGAACGACTGCGAGTGGTCTTCTATATGGGAGTGGAACCTTGGGTCGAGTTCGATTCCGTCGTTGATTGAGTAGTTCTGGATCATACTGTCGAACTCTTCTGGTCTTTGGTCAGGGCCGTAATATTCACTGAATTAAGTTTCACAGCCCTCGTCACGTGCTACGATGGGTGATCGGGTGGTGGTGGGCGCTCGGGTGGTTGTCGGAGTTGCTGCTTCGGTCAGTGGTTCTTCGAGCGAGACTTCAATTTGGATTTCTTGCTCTGTCTCTGCGACTGGCCTTCTGGCTGCCGCTTGTGTTTGTCTTCTGAGTCGTCGAGTTTTTCTTTGCTGGGCGCGACTTTGGTAGTCGCCGAAAGATTGGTCTTGGCGCAGCCGCCGGCCGAGCGACCTTGGATGCGCGACGGAGAGGCTTGCGATGAACCTGAGTTCTTCGAGTGGATTGGATCTTGCTCGAGTCCTCGAGTTGTAGCTCGTTGATGATGGGACCGCCAAGATCGTGATTCCAACCTGCGTCTTCCCCACGGTCGGAGCCAATTGACGAGGATTGACCTTGGAAAATCCTGTGGTTAGGAACCCTGGGATAGATCGTAGAGGAGATGTACAGGTTGACGATACTCGTTGGCTAACAGGAGACGGTACTTCCTACTCGATTGTATTATGATGCAGGTGATTACAGTGGAGGTCGAGGCGAGTTCGCTCGAGACCGGAGGTGTTGCTTGGATATTCGATGCCCTAGACTTCTGCTCTCCCATCCTTTATATACTAGGCTGGGTCGCAAGGAGTTCTTCTAGGTTTACAAAGAGGGTTTCCTAATCTAACTTCAGTCTTGGACGCCAAGTCGTAGCTTCCATAATCGTAGAGGACTCCAATGGCGGTGCCTCGAATGGGCCAGGCTTGGGCCAATCGAGGCTTCCAGCGGGCCTTCTGTCCTGATACGCACCAGGTACCCTCATCCGTAGGAGTCATAGGGTCACCCCCTCGTCAATGATGTTTTTTTAGTATTATCGAAGGTACTATTCTTACACGCATTTTCATTATTTCGTTCTATGATATTTCTTTGTATCACATTAGATTTGTTACCATTTAGAGAAATGATAATCATGGAAAGCGTTTTTTTCTGTTCTTGTTTATCTCTCAACTTGAAAGTGAAACAGAAGTTCTACAGTGACATATTTTGTGATGCTTGTTAATTATATTCCGTTTGTAGAGTTTCTGTCACTTTGGGACCAGTTTTTCGCAAAGTATTCCTTATTTTGATCAAATTATGTTTTTGTTAACTTAATTTATTTTATTTTAAATTCCTAGGCCAAAACTACTACTAGTGATGTATGTCTAGGCCTGATATATATTAACCAATATATTTTTTAATCTGTAGTTAAATATTGCAAAGTTTGAGGGGCATGTTTAACCCAATAGAACTATATCCTTCTCTAAAGATAATTGCTTCCGGGTTTTATGCATAATGTTGAATTCCTTTGTTGTCATGGTATTTTTATCACCCACGTGCAAATTGCTCATGCATATCTAACGTGTATGATTGAAAATCATTTGGGTTAGTGTAAAAGGAAAGAAGGATACCTACCAAGAGAAAGAAGAAAATGGATGGTTTATACGTCCCAAACGTATCTATAATTTATGCTTATTCCATGCTCATTTGGGTGACATTGCTATGTATTTTTCTACACTTTCATACTTTTTACACATATTTGGACTAACCTACTAACTCAGTGCACCCGGTGCTAGTTTCTGTCTGCTGATGTCAGTGAATTGTAGGTTTTTACCCATATTTACACTGCCCAAAAATTTCCAAAAAATATATAAAAAATCAGCATATCGGAAGCTTCCAGAAGACCGAAGGGAAGACAGAGAGGGGCCACCCCCCTCCCAGGTGCCCACCTAGCGCGGCCAAGGGTGGGGCCGCGCCCAAACGCCGCCTGAGAGGTGGGTCCCTCCCCTGGTACCCCCCCTTCGGCCTATATTACCTGCTCGATGGAGAAACCCTGAAAAGAGACCCCGCATCACGATTTTCACCTCTGTTCTGCCGCCGCCACGATCCCGAGATCGGGACCGCTAGAAGACCTCGTCCCGACACCCTGTCGAAGGGAGGATTGATCTCCAAGAGCTTCTCCACCACCATGAGCGCTTCCCAAATGTGCCGTGAGTAGTCCCCTTGGACCATGGGTCCATGACCAGTAGCTATGTGATGTATTATCTCCAATATTGTGCTTCAATTCTTAGACCTTGTGAGTTGCACTACATGATCAAGGCACTTATGTAATTTTCCTTCTATTGCTATGATGTGTTTGCTGGGATCCGATGGATTATGAGATTATGTTCAAATTGTGATGAGTTATATATTTGGTTCTCATTTTATATTTTGTTCTTGAGTAATTCTTTCATGTTCTTCGTTGCTTTTATTGCTTTGGCCAAGTAGTAGATAGTAACTCCAAGAGGGAGCATTATGCTTGATTATGGGTTCATGCCCCCCGATGTCTAGCTCGAGTGATAGAAACATGAGACTAGGGGATGTGCTGTTGCCACCAGGGATAAAACAACGGTGCTTGTAACCGCGGTTGCATGGATTGTTTACCTTACGCAAAGTTTGTTAATGAAGTTGTCTGTTGCTTTGGGTTTTCACTTTGGGTGGGGCTCGCAACTTAATACCAGCGAGATGTTTTGCATAGATATCTCAAGGTGGATGATTAGTGAGTAGATGTTGATGAATAAACGGTCTACTTGTCTTGGCGTACTTCCCATACTTTTGAGCCTCTAACTTTCTTGTGGCATAATTATCATTGCGATGCGTTTATAATTTTGTCAATTTCCCAACTATAATTTGTTTCCAGCTTGGCTATTTTATCGTCTTTTGGGAGAGAGACATCACTAGTTAAAATCATGGGACTCCGGTCCATATTTACACCATTGTTTACACCTCAACTCTTTATTGCTTTATTTCCTTTTCAGATGCAATCACCATCACTATTTCCACCGTGCTTTTGATCCTTTGTAAACGACAAGGCCGGAGAGATTGACAACCTCTCTGAACTCATTAGGACTAAAGTTATTTGTTTTTGTGTGCAAGTCCACGTCAACCTCATATACTTTAGGCAACTTAATCTCTGGCACCATTGACACATACTTGAAGAATTCGGAGTCCGCCAGAGGCATAAACTTTGTTATCTTTACCGAGGGAAATTTATTGCTAGCTACATCTCAACCTTCCACTTGGGGTAACCAACGAGGGGCAAGAAGCCATCAAGACAATTTCCGGCGCCGTTGCCGGGGACTCAAATCTTCAAGATAGGGGAGTTGCACACTATCTTTTACCTTTGCTTTTTAGTCTTGTTAGTTTACTTTCTAGTTTTTTGCTTTAGAGTCTTATAGCAAAAACCACAAAACAAATAGTTACTTTGCTCTTGCTTGTTGTTGCTTTGCTGAATCTTGTTATGAAAGAACAATTCTCCGGTGCTGGAGATGATGCTGCTTTGCACTTAAATAATTTTTTTGAGCTTTGTGATATGCAAAAGTACAAAGAAGTAGATGGTGACATTGTTAAACTTAAGCTGTTTCCTTTCTCCTTAAGAGGAAGAGCTAAGGAGTGGCTTCAATCCTTGCCTAGGAATAGCATAGGTTATCGGGCTAAGTGCAAGGATAATTTTATTGGGAAGTACTACCCACCTGCTAAGATTATCCAGTTGAGAAGTAACATATGAATTTTAGGCAACTGGATAATAACACGTTGCCAAAGCTTGGGAACGTATGAAATCTCTTGTTAAGAATTACCCTACACATGGTTTGACTACTTGGATGGTTATCCAGACTTTTTATGCAGTATTAAACTTTACCTCGCGGAATCTGTTGTACTCGACCGCGGGAGGAACCTTCATGTCAACTACACTTGGTGCTGCCACGAAGCTATTGGACGAGATGACGACAAATTATTCTCAATGGCACACTGAAAGATCTCCAACAGGTAGGAAGGTAAACTCTGTTGAGGAGATCTCCTCTTCAAATGAAAAGGTTGACTTGATTATGTCTCTACTTACTAAGAAAGCTCCTATTGATCCTCATGATGTTCCTTTAAATTCTTTCGTTGCTCATCAAGTTGATGTTAATATCATTTCTAGGAACAACTTTAATAATAATGCTTATAGGAGTAATTTTGGTAGCAACAATCCTAGACCGTTCCCATCCAACAACTATGGGAACAACAACACTTATCCTAGCACCAAAAACTACACTTCTGAATTAGAGAGCATGCTTAAGGACTTTATCACCTCTAAAAAATCCTGAAATACAAGTATAGAAGAGAAATTAGAAAAATTGGATAGTCTCTCTTTGAATGTAGACAACATAGCTCATGATGTAGAGATGCTTATAATTAGAACTTATCCCCTCGAGGAAAGGAAAACTACACCCATGAATGTTATTCAAGTTAAAATTAGCACCCAACACATCCCTAGTCCCAATGGACCTATTAATGGTGATGCCAATACCTCAACTTTCGGACAAAAAGGTCCCATGAATTTAGAGACTACCAGGGGAATGAGCTTAGATGACATCCCAACCACTTTAATTAATGGTAGTAATCTTGATTTTGATAATTGAAGTCTCTGTGAAGTTATCACTTTTCTGCAAAGAATGGGTAAATATCCCCACACTAGTTCACTGAACATTGCCTTCACCGAGCATATTACCAATGCTCTTATCAAATATAGGGAGGAGAAACTTAAGTAAGAGGTTTCTATTCCTAGAAAACTATAAGTGGTTGGGATCCTATGGTAAAAATTAAATTGAATAATTTTTCTTGCTTTGCTTTATGTGATGTTGGATCTAGTGCCTCTGTTTTAGCCAAAGGAATGTATGATATGCTTGAATTGAAACCTTTTGATCCATGTTCTTTTGGTGTTTGTCTTGTTGATTCTTCCGTAAATAAACCTTTAGGAAGGATTGATGATGTTCTTATCGTGGTCAATGATAATTGTTTCCCCGTTGATTTTCTTGTCATGGACATTGAGTGTGATCCCTCATGTCCAATTATTTTGGAAAGTCCTTTTCTCCGCACCATTGGTTCTATCATTGTTATGAAAGAAGGGACCATTAGATTCCAATTCCCCATCAAAAAGGGAATGGAAAACTTCCCTCGATAAAATATTAAGTTACCTTATTAGTCTGCTACACGGTCAAGTTATTCTTTTGGAGTTGATAAAACTTGATCTTTTTGCATCATGCCTAGCTAAAAGGCATATAAGAAAGCACTTATTGGGAGGCAACCCAAAATGTTCTTAATTTCAATTTTAGTGGTCTCCATGCTTGTTACTACTGTAGCAACATCATTGAATATTTATTTTCAAGCTTTGTGCCAAGTTTTAGCCTCCAATTGCAAGGAAGTTCAAAATGTGTGACATGTTGTCCAGAAACAGATTTTCTGCTTGACGAAAGAATTCATCATAAATCACCAGATCATCTTTTTTATCGTATTTTTTTACAATATGATCTATACAGTTGACGTTTTAGTGTGTGTTCTGAGTTTTTTAATGTGAGTTGCAGAAGTACCCCAAAAAAATATTTACTACCTGGTTGTCAGTTTTTCACAGATTCTGCCACGTTTTGCGTTTTCTCCGTTTTGCAAATCGTAAGCTTGCTTTTTTCTTTGCCAAATTTTTTTGGCAATCTTTAGAAACAGTAGCTCCTCATGAAAATATTTATTTCTAGTAGAGAAAAATTATTTATCTATAGGTACTAACCACTCTAAACATCTTATGATGAGTTTCTCTGAAGGGAGTTTTCATGTATGCGAAGGAAGATGATGAAAGAAGATCCGGGAATGTCAAAAGCCCCATGCACCCCTGAGAAATTTCCAAGTAGACCTAACCGTATAAGATTGGGGATGCCCCCGTGCATCCCCTTCTCCATCAACAATCATTAGTTCGTCCTTCTCCATGCAATATTTTTATCGCTTCATGTGTTATGTGCTAAACTTGGAGCGTCTCTCTCTTTAATCATTAGTTTTTTGCTTTTTTTGTTCGTCATAACAATTTGGAGCCTAGCCTCCATTGTTTGGGAGAGAAACACGCTCCACTCCACCCTAGAAAACAACATAGGTTTGCATGGTTATCTTTCATTTTGTGTGTTCTTTATCTTTTCGTAGATGTTGGCATGCTTAGCTCTTGTTTTCATGCTTATCTTGTAAAGAGCTTTATTTAGGTTGTTGCTTGTGGAACTCTCTTGAGTTATCATGCTTATCTTGTTTAGAGAGTTGGTCTATTGCACTGAGTTGTGTGTCTTGCATGAGTAGGTAATTGAAATTGCTATTATATGTGTACTAGTAACTTGCAATAGTTTTCAGGTATTGATTTGAGTAATGTTTTTACTTTTGGTGCCAAGAGCTTGAGCCTATTAGTGATAGGTGTCGTATTTTGGGAAACCCGTGCTTATTTTCAAAAACTACAAAAATTAGTTGAGAACTCTAGCTACTAGATGGATCGCTAACCTCTAGAGGGGTTGAAATATAAAGAGTATCGTCACCTATCATGGGTCAAGGATGCGCAAGGATAACCAAACCCCCATACACTCCTCCTCGGGGTACTTGTCTATTTGTGTACCACTTGTTAAATAGAAAGTTACCAATAATAAGTGCATGAGTTCTTCGGACTAATGCGAGTCTTCGATTGTTGGCACTTCCAGCTTTCATATTTTGCAAGCCTCTTCGGTACCGTGCATTGCCCTTTCTCAGCTTGAGAGTTGGTGCAAACTTTGCCGGTGCATCCAACCCCTTGGCATGATACGCTTTGTTATCATAAACCTCCTTATATCTTCCTCAAAACAGCCAACATACCTACCTATCAAGGCATTTCCATAGCCTTTATGAGATAAATTGCGATACAACATTCATCATCTCATGACTTGATCTTCATTTCATACATGCTTTTGCTTGATCGTAGATCCGCATGCTAGTTGGGCCTTTCCCTAATCATTGCTACATGATGCACTAGTATCATTGCATATCCTTCTACACTGGCAGAGGCATACATTTGCATACATCATGATAGTTTTTAAGTTTTCTTTTTGTTGAGTACTTCTTGTAAAGGTGAAGATCTTCTTTATATTCTTGTAAACTATAGAGTGTTGCCCTTAAGTGAGAAAAATATCCCAAATAGGAAAAATTGAACGATCCAAAAAGAGGACAAATTAAAAGATCCCAAAGAGGACAAATGAGAGGTAAATAGAAAGAGCCAATGAGGCCACAAAAATACAAAAATATAGAAAAAAGAAAGAAAAAAGAGATAAAAAGAGAGAAGGGGGCAACACTACTATTCTTTTTGAAAGATCCACACTCGTACTCCATAGATATATTCGTACACCAAAGAGATTTTCATATCATTCATGTATAACTATGTGGGGATCCTTACACTATAGAACTTGGCTTGCATATATTCAAGGATGAGCCTCCTCAAATGAGCTCTAGGTCTTCATGAGAAAGCTCTTTTTTGAAGGGTTTATGACAGTGGGGGTAGAATCCCACTGCCTTTAAATTAATAAACGAATGGGGTTACAAGAGAATGAGAGAGTTACATGATGGAGGGGGTTAGGTGAGGGCGGGAAAGAGTGGAGGGAGAAGCAGAAAATATAAATGGGAGGGAAAGTAAGGAGTTGGGTGGAGGGGGAGAACCAGACTACACTAAGGATACTACAAGTTGGGTTATAAAAGGCTCAAGCCTGCCGTCTGTCTTGTGCCTAAGCATATCGAAGTCTGTTTGAAATCTCAAAGTCCAAGAATCCACCGAGGGAAGCATTCCACGGAAATGTTTGTTGTTCCTTTCTTTCCAGATGCTCCACGCAGCCACCACGAAAACCTCCATGAACATTGGGCCAGTCCAGAGATTTTTCCCACCATGAAAGAGATCCAACCTATTTCCTCCTCTTGGCCAAAAGATGCCTAGTTTGCCCCAGCAGATTTTGCTAAAAGGGCATTCAAAGAAGAGATGTTCAACTGTCTCATCCGGGTGAGACCCACATAAAAGAAAGCTATAGTCATTGTTTTGGAGCGTCAGATTTCTCCTTCTCAGCATGTTTCGTGTGTTTAAACAATCAGCAAGCAGCAACCACACAAAAACTTTGCACTTGTTAGTGCATTTGGATTTCCAGATCAAAGGAAACACCTCATCCACTTGCACCTCTCTGAAGGAGTGTAGGTAGTAGTCATGCGATGTGAACCTATTATTCCCCCACACTCCTATCCACTCATCTCGGGCCTCCCTGTCCAATTCCACATCCACCGTACTGATCTGCAGGTGTGAGAGTTCCCTTCTAGCCACGATCGAGAGAAGTAGCGAGAAATTTTCCCCCAGCGTAGAGGCCGTCAGGAGTCTCTGAACTGAGACATCCTCCTCAAGCGCAAAAGAGAACAACCTGGGGTGTGATTCGGAGATCACTTCACTCAGCCAGTGGTCTTTCCAGAAGAGTATCGTGGACCCATCACCAACCGTGACAGTGGTGATCGCTCTATAGATAGAGGAGAGCCGCATCACATCTCTGAGCCAGAATGAGCCACAGGCCTCTACAGTATGTGGAACCCGACAGTTGTAGTGGACTTGCCAGGCAAGATAGACCCAGGGGACATCGTGTTTAATGTAGAGCTTGTGCAATTGTTTGAGCAGCAGCCCTTGCTTTTGGATTCGAAGGTCTATCACCCCCAGCCCTCCTTTTGATTTAGGTCTACACACCACTGACCATGCCACAGGCGCTAGCATTTTTGAATTCCCATTCTCATCGTTTTTGGACCAGAGACAGTGCCTGCGAATTTTATCCAGGTGATCAATCACCATGGTTGGGATCTTGACAGAACACATGGTGTATATCGACAGGGACGTGACCACAGAATTCACTAGGGTGAGCTTCGAGCCGTAGTTGAGCAATGAGGCCGCCGTTGATAACTTCCTTTCAACCGAAGACACCAAAGGCATAAAGTCCGCCACTGAGGGCCTCGTGGTGCCCATGGGCAATCCAAGAGAAGTAAAGGGCACGGCTCCCACAGAACATCCAAGAAGACCGGCCAACTGAGAAGTCAGAGCATCGGGCGTATTGATCGGGACGAGTGTCGACTTGTGGAACTTGATCCTGAGACCGACAGAAGTGGCGTAGTCTTGCAACACACCTTTGATTCTGACGACTTGAAGAGGGTCAGCTGGCATTACCAAAATCGTGTCGTCAGCGTATTGTATAACCGGGTAGTCATTATTCAAAATAGGCATGGGAAAATGTATATGGCCACTACGATATTGGTCATTTATAGCCGCTTGTAGAAGATCGGCTGCCAGGAAGAAAACAAGGGGCGACAAGGGGTCCCCCTGATGAACTCCACGCTTGCAAGAGAATTTTCTGCCGGGAGTACCATTAAGCAACACAGAGGATTTTGCCGAGGAGAAAAGACATTCCATCCAGCCAAGCCATCTATCATCGAATCCCATGCATCTCATAATCTCAATCATGGGTTTATGCTCGATGGTGTCGAACGCTTTGGAAAAATCTAATTTTAGAACCACGATCTCCCGTCCAGATTGTTGGCATTGGTGGAGGTATTCAAACGCCCAGGACAGGCAGTCTTGAATCGATCTCCCTCGGATAAATCCATACTGGTTTCGATGAATGATGCGAAGGATAATTTTTTGCAACCTGTTTGCCAAGATCTTAGTGACCAGCTTAAGACAGCAGTTGAGGAGAGTGATCGGTCTAAAATCATTGGCCGTTTCTGGAGATAGCACCTTGGGGATCAGAGTGATGAATCCGTCATTGAGACTCTCAATGTCCATCCCTCCCGCATAAAAATCTGAGCAGAACAGATAGAAATCCTCCTTTATTAGATGCCAACAAGATTTGAGGAAACCCCCACTGAATCCGTCCGGGCCAGGTGCACGATCAGAGGGCAAGTTATTAACGGCTTCATCTATCTCTTCAGCTGTGAACAGTACAGACAACTGGTCCAACCCATCAAAACTTTTAATCAGATTATGGACATTTAGCACCATGTTGATCGGGTCTGATTGACCAAGACACTCTTTATATGTCTGAAAGAGAATCGCCTCTTTGCCGGGGTGATCCGTGACAGTCGTGCCATCAGGTAATTGTAGGGAGGCGACCGAATTGCGCCTATACCTTTCAGTCGCAACTCGGTGAAAGAATTTAGTATTGCCATCCCCAAACTTGAAATACCGTACTGTACATCATTTTTTCCAGTATAGTTTCTTGTAGTTCAGGAGGGAGAGCCAATGTTTTTTCAGAATACACCGAAAGTTAGATTCAGGTATCATCAAACACCGTCTGTTCTCAATGGTATCCAAAGAAGCAAGTGTTTTATTCGAATTCTCAATAAGGGTAGACAGTCGAGAGATGTTTTTTCTCCATTTTTTAATCTCATAACACAATATTTTAAACTTTTTACAGATCAAGGTGGCTGAATTACTCGCAAAGCAGGGTCTGTTCCAAACAACTTGCACCACCTCAAAGAATCCTGGGTGGGAGAGCCAGTAGTCCTCAAACCTGAACACTTGCTAACGGGGGATGCGCGTCTGGATGCTAACATAACAAGGCACGTGGTCTGAAACTGGTTTTCCTAAAGGCATAACCATCGTATTTGGGTATTTCGCAGACCAGTCGATTGACGTAAAATACCAATCAAGTTGCTCAAGCAATGGGTCAGACTGCATGTTGCTCCAGGTGTAGGATCTCCCCTTGATGGGCAGCTCAACTAGGGACTGACTATGAATGAAGTCATTGAACGTCATCATGCCAGCAGGACTGCCACCGCCCCTGTTACGGTTATCCGGCGATCGAATGTAATTAAAATCACCTACGAACAGCCAATCCTCGCCCATAGGTATATTCAGGTCAAAAAGCCAAGAGGTGTAAGTGTTACGCCCATCACCAGAACACGGCCCATATACGTTAACTAACGTCCAAGTATCGTTAGATTGGACCGAGGTAAATCTCATTCCCAGCGCAAAAGGTTCAGAAAATATGGGTGCCCCAGAAAAAACCGAACTCATCCACAACGTGCAAATACCCCCAGAATTACCCACCGAGGGAATAAAGGCAAACTTATCAAAACTTTTGGGACAACATAGTTTGACAAAAATCAAATCGAAGTGTTCACGTTTAGTTTCTTGCAGAAACGATAGAGCACCCACTAGAGGCGATGGCGTTGCGAACGACAAGCTGCTTCTCTTCAGAGTTAATCCCTCGGATGTTCCAGCTCAGGACGTTCCAACATTTATTAGGTGGCATGGAAGGATTTAGATGTTACCACCGTGGGAAGCCGAGCTCCCAGCAAGCAGTTTTTTGGCACTGAGCTCATCAAGAGGAATGCCACAGAGACCGGATCCCACCTTCTGCAGAGTACGAAGGGTGTTGGAGGAGGGGTAGCTTCATTAGCACTGTCTGAACTGTCACTGATCGCAATCTGCAGACCATCAGAAGGAGCAGTTGGGGCTGACTTAGTAACCACCGATGGAGCCATTCTCTTCTTGACTTTGGACACAACAAGTCTTTTATCAGTGAGAGCAGGAGCTTTAAACCCACCATACTTAGTTGACCTGGAGCTACGGCGAAGTTGTAACGTGTCTATAGGCATCACCGTATTCATAATCATCTTCTGAAACCTAGGATCACAAGCAGATTCAGCGGCATCACCTATTAGTACATCATTCGTCTCACAGATCTCATCACTGTAGGCATTATCATGGGTAGCTAACTCCCCATCAGTGGGAATCTCAGAGATCACGATATGAGAAGAGTGCTTCTCCTGGTCGCTACCAGTGTCCAGAACTTGGGCCATTTGCTCTTCTGAGATGGTGATCGCTACAGGGATGGACAACATCACGGTCCTGGGGCTGATGACTAAGGGATCCATAGCAGACAGCATAACTGATAATCCACGTAGAACCACCTCGAAGAAAGGAAGAGGGTTCATCAGGAGCTTCACTACCTCCATCTGTATCTCCCAAGTGAGAGAGCGCATAAACTTTCTGGTATGCATAAACCAAACCCACTCAAGGAATTCAGGCATGACAAAGATTTCCATTGTTTCAGTGAAATCCCCAGTTGCATGGGAAAAACGTAAAAGGGGGTTCGAGGTCTCATGTACAATATCATTAGCAGTGTCAGATATCATTATCACATTCGGCACAGTGAGAGCAGGTTCGACGACAGTGTTGGGTATAGGGGGCAAGGTTTAGCAGGCATCAAAGAGTTACCCAGATGCTGCTGTGTTGGCGCGGATATGGAAAGGATGCTCTGCTGAAAATCCACGACAGGGATTTGTTGTTTGGGGCGCCAAACTCTGTGTAGCAAAGGAAGTGCAGCAATTTTCTTCCGCTTGATACCCTGTCTTTTATGATGAGGATCTGAACTTCCTAAATGTGGAGATATACTTTTACGTTTCCAAACAAGCCGATCCACTCCAGAAGTTTTGCATCCCTTGCCAAGATGACCCAGATAATTACATCTCCGGCATCTCCAATGAGCAGGGCAGAGACTTGAGATATGTGTATTGGCAGAACAAATATTGCACGTATGAAAAGGTTGCACTGTGCTACAGAAACAATCCCGTTCAAAATTACCACATGCGTGGCAGCGAGTGGTCTGGCATTTTAGTGATCGATGATCAGTACCATAGCAAACATGGCAACGACCCAGAGCTTCCATAAGTTTCTCCTCTATAGGGATAGAGTATGATTTTATTCGATGGTAAATCTCTTGTTCAGAATATCCCGCCTGACGCAAATCAAGGATAGTTTCCAAACATATTGAAGAAAGATTGCACCATGATTGCTGAAAATTTCGTCCTTGAAAGGAAACCCCAGATACTATGGGATATCGGGATTGGACTGGTCCAAATGTACCAAAAGTAAGAGATTGTTGCTCTGAGGATGAACTATCGAACGAATTATCACACGGAATTTGCAAAGATGGTGCATCGTGATCATCCTCAAAAGCAGTATCCAACAGATTCTGCAAATTTGATGAAGTAGGCCTATGAAATCCAAACTTGGCCAACTCTTTCTGAGCAGATTGATCCAAACGATCGCTGTCCTCAAGAAATTTTAGCTTATAGCGTATGAGACGTGGAGAACGAGCAGAAATTTCATTCACTTCGCAATCCGCCGACCAGCCAGAACTGTCAAAAACCACCCTAGCAGCATTCTTTTTGAACAGAGAAAAGTGACAGATAAAATCCGGCCAAACACGATCTCAAAGATTATTAATGAAATGGCCAACTTTGTTGGAAGCCACCGAGAACCAAAAGCTACGATCATCCAAATGGCAGACATTGAAACCTGAGGCAACTCCTCCAATACAACACTGTAGGGAAAGAGAAACCGACGAACACGAGAGAGGGAAGGAAGCTGAGGAGAAATAGACTACCACGAAAAATTCCTTGGTGTCGCTGGACGAAGAGAAATGAACCGTGGATCTGAAACGGCGACGAACCTGTTCCTCAAGCGCAATGCCTGGGTTGAAGTCCCAGTGCAGGAGACCGTCCATGGCGATCTAGAGGTATCCATGGTTGTCACCGGCGTGGAAGGATTGGTGGTGGCGTCGGTGGAGGGGCGGAGAGGAGGAGGAGGTGGAGGTGGAGAGACATTCGCTATGTTTTACGTGCCGGTCATCAACACTCGCAGTTTTGGCCGATTCTTCATGAGAAAGCTCTAGTTCCATTGGAGAGCTTACCTTAGATTATATGTGCATCCGTTGCATGGCAATCCCTACTCCTCACATCATATCTATCATTTGGCTTTCTCTCGCCAATGATTGTCCTCATTGATGTGATCCTTTCACACCTTTTTGTCTTCTTCCGCATCATTTTTATCTTTAACATCCTAAGTGCCAACATGTCTTGCTTGCGCTCATCCATTGCACGAGTGCTAAAAGTCGAAAGGGAGAGGATCATTCTGACTTGTGCATGACTAGTGGTCTGGAACGAGACAAAATAAGATTCCGAAGGAGACCAAGTGTGAAGTTTCAGTAGATTGAGTTGTCAATTAAACTATATATTATTTTTTATGCTCTAAACCTGTAACAGCCCGGGATTTTCACCCAAATTAAAACTTTGTTGGTTGCCTTATTTTTTTTCTTGTCAGAATTGATTGAAGTATTTGCTTCTCCGATTTATTAATCGGTGATTATATTTTCCCACCTCCTTCTCGTACCGGCATGCGTGACCGACCCCTATCCACCATGGTGTTGACACAGGTTTTTGCACGGCAATAAACCTATAGAAGAATACCTCAAATTAAGAAGTGCTCTACATGGAGAAGTTTGGTGTCATCGATATGAACATCTTTCTAGTTCGAGCCATTGTCATCCGATTCCATCTTGGAGGCCAAAATAATGTTGGAAGTGATAAGATCCTGGCATTCGAAATACTATTCTCCCAATAAGGTCTTCAATACTTCGTCAAATGGAAACATGTTCTCTATGGGGCGGCTTCGCCTCGTCAAAACGGTCGATTTTGGTATTTGAAACGTCCAAATCCGAGTTCGTATGAAAAAGTTAAGGCGAAAACAGTGCAGCAGTGAAAAACTAGGTCGGACCATCCGGGATGGAAGTCGGATGTCCGGAAAAAGACCTCCGGTTACATAAGTATTTTTCGGCCACGTCGGACGGTCTGGACTACAAGTCGGACGGTCCGACCATGTGACGGACGGTCCGGACTGTAAGTCAGACGGTCCGACCTATGACCACGGGAAATCCGAGTTTGGCCGGATTTTGACGATTTGGACGGAAATTTGAGCCCTTTTCTTGTACGGAAAGTCCAACCCTCTCATAAATAGATGAGGTGACAGCAAATTGAAATAACACACAATCGCAAAACACAACAAACCCTACCTTTACATCTAATCTACCGTGTTCTTTCTTCTCGTTCTTCGTCTACTCTTGTTCTTGCAGGAAGACGAATCGCGAAGCTCTAGGGGCGTCCATGAGGGCAGCCAATCATCACCGAGTTCTCTGACGGGGTCCCTCCTGAGGGCTTGGGGCGACTGGTCCAAAATGATCTAACCGGATTGTCTTGCGTATCGCGCTTCCAGTTGGCGTCCCACGGTGCGAGCTGCGGAGTATCTCCCTCGGCGCCGCGGGTACACGTGACGTGTTCGTGTAGGGCGTAATTCCGCATCAACACACTTTTTGGCGACTCCGCTGGGGACAAATCTTTGAATGGTCTCCAGCCCATTTTTGCTACGAAGAGATCGTCATGAAGTTGCTACAATCTACGAAGGTAGTATGAATTCACAATTCACCTATGTAGATGCAAATGATTCATATATTGTTTCTAGATCACCTAATGAGTATGATGTATCGGCTAGCCCTAGTTTTATCAATTATTCATCTAATTATGTGCAACAGCCGGCTCATAATAATCTCTACGCTTCAAGTTCTAGTTTTAGCAACATGCAACATATGTATCACAACCCTAATGCATCGGCAACCCCACAAATCCATATGCCGATGAACAACATGATGAGTTCGGTTAATAGAGTTGAAACACCTCATGTAGGATCTAGCAATAGTATGCAATAAAATGATTCATCTTTTTATTCACCGGCACCTAACTTGAAATATATGAATCAAAAAATGTTGGTGGATAGAGGAATTGGCCATGCTACTACAAGTTCTTTGGCCAATTATGCTCAACCATCATATGCTACACCTTATGATACTAATTCTTTGGCATGATATGCAACTGTAGATATTCACAATTCGGCACCGCACCTTCATGCTTATAGCCGAATAAGTGGGAATCCTGCAGGATCACATCTTCCTTCACCAAATATTGTAGCATATAATCTTGCCCCTACACAATTGCATAATATCGGCGTCATGTCATTCCCGGAAGAGTCTAATAGCATTGGGGGCGCAACCCAATGAAGATTGGGTTGAAGTTGGGCGAAAAAAGATTAAAGATGGCATAGCTGCAATATTTGTTGAGTTTAGACAAGAACAAGCAGCCTTGCGAATCAAAGAAAGAAAGAATAATGATTCGGATAATAAACGCAATTTGGTTATTGTAAAAGCCGAATCAAATAATTTATGTGTCGAATCTATTCGAGAATAAGAAGACGACAATGTGTTGGAGAGTTATCCAAAAGTGGAGCAAGCTATTGTTCATATCACATAATCATCATGCTCTCCCAACATATTTGAAGAGGTATGTTTAGCAAGGGATTTACCTATTTTCCTATTTGGTCGCAACTTTATGGTTGATACATCTATTAGAAAAATTATTATTAGAAATCTTGAAAGACCAATGAAGAAGGGTAATTTATTTGTTAATAATAAAAATTTTGCAAGGCATATTGGTCTACATGTTGTGCCATTTATAGAGACCGATAATGAC
The DNA here is from genome assembly GCA_950022295.1 of Bromus sterilis. Lineage (NCBI taxonomy): Eukaryota > Viridiplantae > Streptophyta > Magnoliopsida > Poales > Poaceae > Bromus > Bromus sterilis. Next base: position 241,140,083 of record OX465595.1, on the reverse strand, counting down.
TTACTGTTGCAGCCAAAGATTTCCCCGTTGTTGTCCTTAAAACTCATATCTAAGTGGGTAGCTTTAATTATTTCATACTTCGCTTGCATTTGGTCTCAATTGAGGCATATATGTTATAATAGTTTTGATTTCAGAAACATAAAGCCAATGTTTGAATCTTTTGAGAAAACCGCTGATAGTATAATTTCTTATTCAAAGTCATCGGAGATGGAGTGCAAAGTACAATGCATAGCCGAATGGGGTGATACGAAATCTGAACCATTCGATTGCTTACTTCCAAAGCTGTTCTCGCACCAAGATCGGCTAGAAAACAAAAATATTACCTTCGATTCAACTATGTGTGCTCAGATCTTTGATTTGTTGCTGAAGAATGATTATATTAGAATTCTTGATCACCCTGTTAAGCCGTCAATCCAAGGACAAATGTATTGTAAGTTACATGATTCGTTCAAGCATAATTTTGAGGATTGCAATATGTTTCGTCAAATAGTTAAATCGGCCATTGATAGTGGACGATTGAAACTTGTTAAAACACCAAGGGATCATCATGCTATTCCTATTGGTCCTGATGGCAAAATTTTTTTGCATCGGCTTCTTCAAGCCGATTCATTTAAGGACAAGGAGGTAAAATTGCAGGTGATGGGATCAAGCTTTCAACTACACAAATTATTCCTGAGCGCAATGATGATATTCTAGAAGGCAAAGATTCTTTCAAAGTTATAATGAAGACGCCAAGCACCGGGGGGCAAAAAGAAAATCCAATGATCGATGCTATCGCAACCAAAGAAAGCAAAGGCCGAAGTAGACAGAAAGGTAAAACGACGAAAGTCACTTTCGCGCAGCTGTTGGAAAAATACCAAAAGATAAGTGAGGAGAAGAATGCTTATCGTCCAAGTAGTTCAAAAGCATCAAGATCACCCCCTAGGCGCAAATCTAAAGATCAGTATTGGCAGAGGGGAAATTTCAATGCATCATATTCATATCCTTATTTTGGGCCGCCAATACCGATGTCATGGATACCTCCCTATGCTTATATGGATGAATATCCATCATGGGACAGTTATGATACATTGGCACATTATCCATCTTGTTTTGAATCATCTCATGAACATTATGGAGCTCCAAGAAGGTCAAAAATTGATACACAATTACATAAACAAGACCGTTTTACTCAAAAGGAATCGGTCCGAAGCTCAAGAAAGAAGAAAGAGGTGGTCAAGCAAGTATATCTAGTTAAAAAAGATGGCCACAAGTGTGCCAACTTAGATTGTCTTTCAAATGACAAAGAGCCAATTAAAGTGTTCACATTGGATACTAAAGGCAAAGAAAGGAGCAAACAAATATTCAAAATCAAGATGCAAAATCTGAAGAGAAGAAGTTGAGAGTGCACAAGGGTAGAAAAGAATTACCATTGCTTGAACAAGAATCACAACTGAGGCACCCACTCGGCTTATCGTATTGGCAAAAGAAGAAGTTGCAAAAGCTTAGTACACAAGAACTTGAGAAGAGGAACATGGCATGGGTTCCTAAAGGAAGTACTTTAAACAGGAATAATGCGCAAGCTTCAATTGCAAAAAGTGCGGCAAAGAAGAAGGAAAGAGTTTAAAGAATGAACAAACAAACCAATGGTTTCCAAATCATTGGTCCAGAAATTATCCATATTCTTCAGATATGCCATTGATGCCTGTGATACCCCCAAAATCAATATGTGTACAGTAATCATACATGCAAGGTACACGGTCGATATCAAGGACTCACGGTAAGATATCACAACACAACTCTAAAAATAAAATAATACAAACTGTTTAATACAAGCCAGGGGCCACGAGGGCTCGAATACAACAGCTCGAGAGCACAAAGTTAGAGGAAGCAATAGTATCTGAGTACACACACAAGAATACAAGGTTGCCTTAAGAAGGCTAGAAAAATAACAACATATCGAAAAGGCGAGGCCTCCTGCCTAGGAACCTCAAAACTACTCCTGGTCGATGGGGAACTCGGCGTCATAGAAGGCATCTGGGATCTTCATGTTGCGATGTCGGCATCGGGATCTCCTGCTCCTGGACTCCAAGGCTCCAACGTCGACTGCAGCGGCCGATCAGGCAAAACAAAAAGGGGGAAATAAAGCAAGGGTGAGTATCTAGCATACCGCGAGTCTTACGTCCGCTACTAAGCATTTATGCATTTGTATCAAATGGAAAGGGGAGGCTGTATATAGTGTACTGCAAGGTAGAAATCAGAATAAGGATAACAAACGAGGCCTATCGAAGACTAGCATCTTCTGACGAGTCTTCCAACACAAGAAGAGAACAACCAATAGTTTATATAAAGCATAAAGTAACAATGCAGTAGAAGTTGCTGCAGCATTGTATAATAGTAAGTTGTAATAATTAACAATAATAAATGCCTCCGAGTTCCCTTCCTCGACTTCCCTGCGAGGAAGAAGACCTGGAACCATACAGTTTAATAGTAGTAGTTTATAGTGGTAAGATCCAGCTTCAGCAGAAAGCGTCCTGTTACCGTGGACACGGCTATTCGAATAGATTAAACTCCCTGCAGGGGTGCACTACTATTCAGCCTGCATGCTCGGATCTCCAAGGTGGCGGGCACCTTGTTAGGGAACGCTCCACCAAAGCTATCCGACACGGCGCAGAACATTCTAGGCTCAACAAAGAGGTCATCCGCCAGACTATATCCTATGTGCTCAGGGGTCTAGGTCCCTCACCCTTCCACGCTCCTGCACGGTGCGAGTCTGTCCGGTGAAGCAAAAAGAAAATCCAAATACACCATCCGGACGAAGAAGACACACCACTTCCCGGCAATCAGGTCGCGGTACTGCTGACGTATGAAGAGCTTTCGGAAAAACTACGACACAGGGGAGCCCATATCTCCTTATCCCACGTGAAGGTAGTAAGTACAGACCAACGGGCCTCTCAAGTCATCCGCCGAACCATTTGGCATTTTATTATTATCTCGCAGACACCCGTTATCGCGCAATAGGATCCTGGCATTCCAAGTACTATTATGCCAATTAGGCCTTCAAGACATCATCAAATGGAAAAATGTTTTACATGGGGCAGCGTCGGCTCGTCGAACCAATCGATTTGGATATTTGAAACATTCAAATCCGAGTTCGTATGAAAAAGTTATGGCAGAAACGGTATGCTACTATAAAATAAGTCAGAGAGCCTCCCAGAAAAGTTTGGACGTCCGACAGAACTCGGAAATTCGACGGGAAACGTCAGTAGACCTCCTTTTGACCAGAATTCCGACGGGAATCGGACGTCCGACATGTCAGACGTCCGAATGACGACGGACGTCCGATTTTGGCGACGAGATTCGGGTAAACTTCCCAGATTCGCGTTTTTCTCCGACCTGAGTTAGCAATCGGCTCAAAACCCTTTCAAGATGGCTCCAAATTGTAACAACCAATATTTCACAAAAAATAAAAAAAAATGTTTTTGGTGTGAATTGTTTGATTGTCTGATTTGTTTGCGGTGTTTGCATCCCCGATTTATCGATCGACGATTATTTTTTCCCCTTCTTATCTCGTATCGGATGGAGACCGACCCTTGCCACCCTGCCACTCGGCCTTTGGAACACCGGGATTCACCCGAGCACCGTCGCGAAACCCGCACGAGACCAGCCGTAACGAACGGAACAAAAACCCCCGTTTAATAATTAAACGGGATATTTTTATACCACGCCGGAAAGTGTTCTCATAATGGTTCCAGCGTGAGGTGAACGCCGCCAGCTCGACGCGCTGATCGCGCAGTTCGAAGTTTTACCCGAATCGGAGGTACTGCGGACCCCCGGCGGTCAGAAACGTGAGCACCGTGCGCGCGAGAGAAAAACCGGGGCTGTTTTTGCAAACTGCCAGCCACCTGGGCTATATAAAGACCACCACACTACCACCACTTTCTAGGGTTCCCCTAAGCCAAAATTGCAGCCACCCCCCTGAAATCCCCTCAAAATCCATCCTCCCTACCCCCAATTCTCGAAACCCTAGCCCTCCAGGCCACCAGAGCCGTCGATCTGGCCGATCTGCGGCTCACATCGAGTCCCACAGCCTCCCAGCCGCCTCTCCAGCGAATCCGGGCCGCGTGGGCCCGCACCACCGCCGCCAGGCCCGCCTCAGGCCGATCCTGGCCGCGCCACCCCATGGAGCCCCGGCCGCGCCGCCCACGATTCCGGCGAGCCGCCGGCTGCCGGCCAGCCGCCGCCGCTCCACCTCTCCTCGCGCCGCCCTCCTCTTCCTTCCCCTCCTCTTGCCTCACCACCCTCTCCTTCCTCGCAAGAAGAACAGAAGCACCGTCGGCCGTCGACCGAAGCCACCATAGCCATGGTCGGCCGAGCCGAGCTCGGGCCGCGCCGCCGGCCTTGGTCCTCGCCGACGACCATTCCGTGCCCGGACCCGCCTTGCGCCGCCCCCGAAGCCCGGCCTCTCCGCCTCCTCGTCGCCGCCTGTTCCTGGCCAGAGTCCAGCCGGCACCCGTCGTCGCGCCGCCGCTCGATCCAGCGGGGACGAACCATCCGCGCCAGCCGTCGGCTGGGCCTCTTCGCCCACGTGGGTCGCGCGCCCCTCAGCCCAGTCGCGGCCCAGCCAGCGCCAGGCCGAGCTGGCCTCTCCAGCCGCCGCCTTGGGCCGGCCCATGGGTGAGCCAGGCTTCCTTTTTTTATTTGTGTCTGTTATTTTCTTTTCCTATTTTGGCTAAGTCTGTGAAAAGTGTTGCTGTGATCTGTTTTGCGCATAGTTTTACGGTAGATCTGTACCTCGGATGAACTTGCGCCCAAAATAAATTTTGTTGTTGTTGATGTGCTCTATCATAATGCTTTTGGGGGTTAATCCATTTGAGGCCATCTTGAATGTGTAAATGTGTAATGAACAGGGCATCAGGCCGTTAACTGCTACAAATTGCAGTTATGTGTTGATGTTATTATTTCATTGCAACTTTGATTGATGATTGTGACACATCCATGAGGCCTATTGCATTGATTCTTTTTCCTATGTGTTAAGAATCATGTGTACTTCATTTCCATGCTTTAACTTGTCATGTTTGGGTGCTTTAGCTATATTAAATCTTGCTCCAAAGTGGTGATCCTGATGTTAATGTGCTGCTGTGCTGAAAACTGTTAATTTGTTGCAACTTCGGGTGACGGTTGCGTCGCAACCTTTTATCGGAATTGAGTGATTCCAATTGCATATTGTTAAGCATCATGTCTACTTCCATTATATGTATTGCATTATCATGATATGCTTCCTGGTCATATAGTTATTGAGCTCCAAAGTTGCTATCCCGCTGTTTTTGACAGCCACCTCTGTTTTTCTCTAAGTCTGTAACGTTCCGATGCCATGTTGCATGCTTACTATCTTTTGATCTATGATGCCTATTTGCATGATTATTTTTGCCATGCCTTCCCTGTCATGTATACTTTAGTTCCATATCATCTGTGAGCATGTTTGCATTGATTATCCTGTTTATGCATTGCTCTAAAGTGTGCTTCGTGATGTTGGCAGATTGTGCCCGTAACTTGTTTTGCTTGTATCTTTTTAACCGTAACTCCGTTTGGGGTGTTCTTTATATGTAACTTGATCAGTTTTTCGTGTACTTTGTGTTTATGCTATTTTTGCTGTTGTTAACCAACCTAAAATATGGTTTAGGACAGAACAGTACCAAATGTTTTAATCATTGTGCGGCACTTAGTGTTATGCCATGTTTAGGTTGTGCCTCACTTAAATTGACTAGCATAGATAGTTTATCTTATGCTTCACCTCTTGACATGTTTGTGTGCTATGCCATGCTTGAGTGAGATGCCATGTTAACAACTTTGTTGATCACCTGTAGCTAAACAACTTGAACCTTTCTAAATGTGCGGTATCGTCGTGTGTGACGAGTACTCCACTTAACCTGTTAGTAACCGCTCTCGACGGTAGGTGCGATGTCTCGTGTTGCCTTCTTGTTGATGCTTGCTCGTGTTTGCTTCGTAGTAATAGATTCTTGCTCGTTGATTGCTTTCCAGTGTTTACCATCTTGTGTGCTTCCGCGGGTACCTCTCGGAGACGATGCGAGCTTGCGATCCACTACACCTTCGAAATTCGACTTGTCAACAGGCAAGGACTATACATTACTTATGATCCATTCTATTTCAACCAGCGGTTTGCATGCTAGTCTAGGTTAGGTTCGATGTTTGATCCTACCACATGTTTACAGCCATGTCCCCTCCCAGCAAACCTTGTACTGCTATGTTACTATTGCTCGTTGCTCAGCCCCTACTTAGTATGCATGCTTAGGATGCTACGAGGTTACCCTGTTACTCCTTGGTTGGGCTATCACATTATTATACTGTTGTTGATATTATGATTATTATAATGTTGACTATATTCGACGAAGGATGGAAGGTCTAGGCTATCCCGCCCCGACGCTTTGTTCCATTCGAGTCACCTAGGATCCGAGTTCCGGGTATGCGAAGACTGAGTGTGCCTTGACTGCTTCTTCTTCGTCGGGATGCGAAGAGGAGGACAAGGATAAGATAGGTGTTATGTTTGCGTAAACAGTTGATAGCCAGACTTGTTGGAGGAGATTCCTCATCGAATTCTTGGCTTCTTACCTTACTCTCTAGATCATTAGCCACTTCATAAATGCTAGTGCGGCAGCAACCTCACCACTTACCCCTTCCTTACCGTAAACTACTAGTTGTCCTAGAATGACAAGTGATGAAGTCCTTGTTGGGTCAGATGACCACTATAGTTGGATGCTGAGTACTTCTTTACTCATGATACTACCCGCAAACTCTTTTCAGGGTTCTTGATCGACAACAGGTATGGTGATCGACGTTTCACGTGGAGACTCGACGGCGACTAGTTAGGCGGATCCCGGCGGAGGGCCTAGACCCGTGTGGTTATGGGGATCGATGTTTTTCTCTTTGCTAGTAGGCATTTGATTGTAGTCTGTACTCAGAGATCTATCTTCCGCTGTCGTATTGTATTAAGGCAGTTGTATGAGATGTTGTATCATGTATCTTTAATGTTGTGATATCATGTTGGAAATCCGGGGCATATGACTTCGTCATATGTCGCGGTGGGACCGATATGTGCTTCGTCCCGGATCTGGATGGAAACATCTAGATCTGGAACAGTACCGCATATCGGGGCTTACACAAATCAAAACACGTTCAAGATGAATGTTCTTAGAAATTCCGACGGCTACAACTATGATGTTTTGAGTTTTTTTATCCGAGGTCGATTACTGCTCCGAAACTACCAAAAATCGAACTGCTGTCCCATGCCCACTTGTAATCTGAGTTCGGTTAAGTTTGGAAAGATTTGGATGAGATTTGAAGTCCTTTTCTTGTACGAAAAGTCCAGCCTCCTCATATATAGATGAGGTGACGGCCGATTGAAACAACATACAATCGAACCAACATATCTACACTTCCAAACCCTAATTTTATCTCTCTCTCTCTTCTATCTATCTTCTCGTTCTTCGTTCGTTCTTGTTCTTGCAGGGCAACAATCCACGAGGCCCTAGGGGCGATCAGGTCGACCTAGGGAAGCCCATAGCTGCCGTGCGCCCAGATGTTGTCCCTCCCGGGCGTGTGGGGTTTTAGGTTCTTCAAAAGCACCCGTCGTATTGCTTGCTTATCGCGCTTCCGGTCGGGTCTCCTTCGGCGTGAGCTGCGGTGCATCACCCCCGGCGTCGAGGGTATACGTGACGTGTTCGTGTGTCAACAGTTTCACATCACGAAGAATATATAGGCGAAGGGGGGCAGCCAGTGTGGCCACCAGGGGTCCAGGCGCCCCCCCCCGGTGTGGCCAGACCCTAGGCCGCGCCAGGTGGCCGCCTGGGTCCCTGGAGGTGGCCCTCTGGCCCCACCCAGGTGATTCCAGAAGGTTCCTTTACGCTGTTTTTTTATCTGATTTTCCCGAATTTTTGGAGCACTTTTAATATGGGGAAAACCTGAAATAGAAAAACAGCAGAAAACAAGAACTAGCACTGTGGTGCACTGAGTTAATAAGTTAGTCCAAATATGATCAGAAGTGTATGAAAGTGTATCTAGATCATAGAAATATCACACAAAACACGCATGGAGCAAGCAGAAATTATAGATACGTTTGGGATGTATCAACATCCCCAAGCTTAATTCCTGCTCGTCCTCGATTAGGTAAATGATAGCAAGCATAATTTCTATGGTGACAAGACAGCAACCATATAAGAACTATGAAAGTAAAGCAATCAAGGTATGTGATTCAATTCAAGTCATAACATGCAAGAGTCTATATTAGCATTGAAACAAGCAACGAAAAAACATTAGCTGCAGGAGCTCTTGCTGTCTGTGACTCGAATGTCTCCAAATGGTGCTTCCGTGCAAGAAGGGGGATATGTGAATACGAGAGAAAAATATATTTGTTGAGAACTCAATCTACTAAAGTTTCACAATTGGTCTTCTTTGGAATCTTATCTTGACTCGTCCTTAGACCACTAGCCAGGTACAAGTCAATTTGATCCACTCCTTTTCGATATTTCGAGCACTCATACAATGGATGAGCGTAAGCACGAGAGTTGACACTTAGGATGGCAAAGAGAAAGATATGGTGGAGGAGGAAGAGAAAAAGGGTGAGAAAGGCTCACATCAATGAGGACAATCATAGGCGAGAATGCCAAATGACAGATATGATGTGAGGAGTAGGGATTGCCATGCAACATATGAACATATGAGATAAGGAAAGCTCTCCAATGGAACTAGTGGGGGTGCATCCAACTTTCTCGCTCATGAAGACCTAGAGCTCGTTTGAGGAGGCTCATCCTTGGAATATGCAAGCCAAGTTCTATAGTATAAAGGTCCCCACATAGCTATATGCATAAATGATCATCTCTATGGAGTACAAGGATAAGAGGGAGTACGAGTGTGGATCTTTCAAAATGAATAGTAGTGTTGCCCCTTTCTCTCTTTTTATTTCTTTTTTCTCCTTTTTCTATTTTTTTATTGGTGGCCTCAATGGCTCTTTCTACTTAACTCTCATTTTCCCTCTTTGGGATCTTTTAATTTTGTCCACTTTGGGATCTTTTCCTCACATAAGGGAAACACTCTATTTTACAAGAAGGTATAGAAGATCTTCACACTTTACAAGGTACTCAAACATAAAGAAGATGTAGGTATCATGATGTATGAAAATGTATGACTCTGCCGGTGTAGCAGGAAGAAATATGACATGAAGATCAAGTCATGAAGAGGTGGATGTTGCATGGAAATATATCTCAGAAAGGCTGTTTTGACGAAAGATATAGGAAGGTTTATGATGACAGAGAGTATCATGCAAGGGTTTGGATGTACCGGCGAAGGTGGACGCCAACTCTCGGAGTGAGAAGAGGGCAATGCACCGTACGGAAGAGGCTAGCAAATATGAGGAGGTGGAAGTGTCAACTTTCAATACTTACATTAGTCCGAAGAACTCATGCACTTATTATCGGTAACTCTCAATCTAGTAAGGAGGTTCACAAAGAGACAAGTACCCCGAGGAGGAGTGTATGAGGGTTTGGTTATCCTCGCGCATCCTCGAAGCATGGTACGTGAGTGTACTCTAATATCCGATCCCTCCAAAGATTAGTGATCCATCTAGTAGCTAGAGTTCTCAACTAGTTTTTGTAGGTTTTGAAAATAAACATGGATTTCCCAAAGTACGACACCTATCACTAATAGTCTAGAGCTCTTTACACCAAAATTTCAAACATTACTCACAACAATACCTCAAAACTATTGCAAGTTACTACTACAATTGATTAGCAACCTTAATTACCTACTTGCAAGACAGGACACAACTCAGTGCAACAACCAACTCTCTTAACAAGATAAACATGAAAACTAAAGAGAGTTTGAGCAACAAACTAAAAAAAATCCAAGGGTCTTGCTAAATACAAAAAGTAACGTAAACTAAACATGGCAGCAGCTACGAAAAGATAAAGAACAAACAATAGAGAAAAGATAGCCATGAAAAATCCTATGATGTGTTCTAGATTGGAGTGGAGCGTGCTTCTCTCCCACACAAAGTAAGATGGGGTCTAACTTGTTATGAACAGAAAACAAAACTAAAGAAAAATAAAAAGGAAACCTAAGAGCGAGACGCTCCAAGCATACCACATAACGCATGAAGTGATAAAAATATAGTGAGACGAAGGACGAACTGATGATTTTTTATGCAGAAGGGGATACACGGGGGCATCCCCAAGCTTAGATGCTTGAGTCTCCTTGAATATTTATTGGGGATGCATGGGGGCATCCCCAAGATTGAGAGTTTGACACTCCCGGATCTTCTTTCATCATTTTCCCTCGCAAACTTGAAAACTCCCTTCATACATAACCCATCATAAGTTGATTAGAGAGGTTAGTACCCTTAATAAAATAATTTCCCCCCACTGGATATAAAGATATTCTTGAAGAGCCACTATTTATCAAGGTTTCCAAAATGTTTTTGCAAATAAAAAGCAAGCTTAAGGTTTGCAAAAGTAAAGAGAGGAAAAACGTGGCAGAATCTGTGAAAAAAAGAACAACACGTAGTAGAGAATTTTTTCGGGGCACTTCTGCAGATCAAATCAAAAACCTCAGATCATACGAAAGTTTCACAATTGTATAGATCATGATTTGTACAAAATTCAGCTCAAAAATATGAACTGGTGATTTGTTTTGATTTTTTCCGTCAAGCTGACATAATCTATTTTATGGACAGCATGTCACAACTTTTTCTTCCCTTATCATAAGAGTCTATAACTTGGCACAAAGCTTGAAAGTTGTAAGGACCGATATGCGGTACTGTTCCAGATCTAGATGTTTCCATCCAGATCTGGGGCGTCTGCTACAGACAAAGTCAAGCATGGCAAAAGAGCACATTTAATTAATCTACACGAAATTCTAAGAAACTTTCACGTTGGAACCATCACAATCCGAGCTACGAGCAAAAAGAAATAGCTACCGCAAGAAAATAATACAATCTGCCAAAATATTATATCCAGAAATTTACTTAATCGTATTTGGGCCGAATTGCTACTATTGGGCCTAAACAGGAGCGAGCACTGCTTAGTTATCCAACGCACGGGCGCTACCCAGTGCTCAGGTTGAACGGGTCGGCCCAAATCACAACAGGAAAAAAAATGGAGGAGGCCTCACCTCACGGGCTGAGGCCCAAGATGGCCGTGGGCGAGGAATAGCCTGGGCGCGCACCGGGCGGAGGACGCGGTTGGGCCGAGGGGGTTGCACGGACGGGCCTTGGGGCGCTGACGGGCCACGCTAGGTGTTCCGGCCCAGCAGCGGACGCGACCGGGGACGAGGTCGTTCGTCCGGGTGGATCGGGATCAGCTTCCGGTGGCTTCAACTCCGGCGAGGGTGTCGGACGTCGGCGAGCGGAGCAGGCAGACGGGGACGGCGACGGTGCTCGGCAGAGGAGGTGCACGGCGAGGCGCGAGCTGGACGCCGGTGGGGTGGACGGCCACGGCGAGGTCCAGGGGCGGGGTCGTGCTCAAGGTCAGGCCGGCCAAGTCCATGGCGGCGGCGGCTACGCGCTCCCGCGGGTGACCTGTGAGAGGAGATGGGATGGCACGACAATGAGTAGAGGGAAGGGAGGCGCGGGGGGAAGCAGGGGAGCTACTCACCAGAGGGAGGCAGCGCGATGGCTCGGTGGTCGCCGTCAGCCGGAGACGAGGCGGGCTACCGCGGAGGGTGTGGACCAGATCTGGACCATGGCGGGCCTGGTGGCGGTGGAGCGGGCCCGCGGGGCCCGAACGCGGCTGGGCGGAGGCTGGGGCGACGTGGACAACCTCTGGCCTTCGATCTGGAGATCTAACGACCCGAGTTAGCTGGGAATTATGGTTTTCGGGATGGAGGTTGGGGGGAGGCAGATCTGAGATAGATCAGGGGGGTGGTTGCAATTTTTAGGCTGGGGAAACCCTACAAATGGTAGGGGAGGTGTGGGTCTATTTATAGCCCAGGTGGCTGGCAGTTTGCAAAAATATCCCCGGTTTTTCTCTCGCGCGCGCGGGGTTTACGTTTCGGACCGCTAGGGGTCCGCAGGATCTCCGATTCGGGTAAAACTTTGAACTACGCAATCAAAGCGTTGAGCCGGCGACGATCACCTCACGCTGGAACCGTTCCGAGAACACTTTCCGGCGCGCTATAAAAATAACCTGTTTAATTATTAAACGGGGTTTTTGTTCCGTTGGCGACGGTTGGTCTTGTGCCGGTTTTTGCGACGGTGATCGGGTGATTCCCGGTGTCGCGAGGTCACGTGTCAGGGTGGCAAGGGTTGGTCTCTGTCCGATACGAGATAAAAGGGGGAAATATAATCACCGAGATAAATCGGGTATGCAAACACCGCAAACAAAGCATACAAACAACTAATTCACGCAGAAAACAAAAAAAATTATTTTAGTGAAAATCTGGGCTGTTACAAAAATAAAGATACAATGATGTTGCTACAGTAGTGAAAATCATCAAGAGCACTAAAAACAGAAGTAAAAACATGTTGGGTTGCCTCCCAACAAGCGCTTTCTTTTACGCCTTTAAGCTAGGCACGAAGATTATAAAAGATGCTCTCACAAGATAATAAGAGTTGAAGCAAAAGAGAGCATCAAGAAGAAAACATGGAACACATTTGATCCTAACCCACTTCCTATGCCTAGGAATCTTGTAAGAGAATAAATCAAAGAAGCACAAAGAGACAAGTATAGAAAATTGGAACAAGAACAACTTCAAAACTTTCAACATGAAGAGAGGTGTTTTTATAACATGGAAGTTTCTACAACCAAACTTTCCTCTCTCAAAGTAATTTCAGTAGTATCATGAACAACATCAAGAATATAACTATCACATAAATCATATTGTTCATGACCTACAATCACACGTGTATAGTTTTCAACACGGTGTTTAGGAACATAAGATAAATGCATCCCATCACATTCAGGCTTAATAAGAGCACAATTCTCCGAAATATGAGTTGGAGATTTCAAAAGGATAATAGGACAATCAAGTGTGGGTGCAATAGCAACAATTTCATGCTTAACGTAAGAACTATAGCAAGTTCATCTTTGTAAGCATCATCCATAGTGGCATCTTGGCCAAAATTATAGAAGGCATCAGCTTCATCAAAAAAGGATATTTCAAAAGAATCCATAGGATCATAACACTCATATAAGGTAAGACTCTCAGATTTGTAAAAGGCATCATCAATATTTTTAAGAAGAGTAGTAATTTCATAGGCACCCTTATAAGCAACAAATTCTTCTATTTTCTCTGCATCATAAAAATCATAGTTTCTCTTAGGATAAGAGGCTAAGGTTTCATCATCATTGTACTCACATTGGAAAGCAAAGGTGTTTATGCCTCATAAAGCAACAAGATTCATCCCTGCAGAAACATATATTATATATTGAGCACAAGTTTCGAGCATTAGCATACAACTGATGTATTTGTTTCCATAAGTGTATACCATTTTGAGACAAGCGTCATTCCTTGTACCACTATTGTTGATCCTCAGTGAATCCTCCATGCCAATAAGATCTGGTTTCAAAGAATTCAGACATTGATTGGGAAGTAAGGAACTAGACATACTATTTTTGGGGTTTTTTGGTATAAGAAACAAAGGCAAAAATTGATTGGGAACTTCCCCTCTAAGTAGGTGGTGAAGTAAAAAATGGCGCCGTTCACAACCTTGGGTTGCATACCTCACCTGGACCTGCACACGACACAAATAACTTTGCTTCCCAACGAGTATAGAGAGGTTGTCAATCTCTCTGGCCTTGTTGTTCACAAAGGATCAAACGCAAGGGATAATGATAACAGCTAGAAAGTAAAAGTAGGAAAATAAAAGAGCGTGTAAACAGTGATGAGAATATGGACCGGGGTCCCGTGATGTTCACTAGTGATGTCTCTCTCCCAAAAGACGATAAAACAGCTATGCGAGGTAAACAAATCACAGCTGGGCAATTGACAAGATTAAAAACGCACCGCAATGCTAACTACGCTACAAAGAAAGGAAGAGGCTCAAAAGCATGGGCGGTACGCCAAAATAAGTAGACCGAAATCCGACTGCATCTACTACTAATCATCCACCTTGAGATATCTATCGAGAACATCTCGCTAGTATTAAGTTGTGAGCCCCACCCAAAGTGTAAACCCAAAGCAACAGACAACTACATTAAAAATCACTTTGCGTAAAGTAAACAATCCTTGCAACCGCGGTTACAAGAACCGTTGTTTTCCCCCTTGTGGAAACAACACATCCCCTAGACTCATGTTCTGTCACTCAAGCGTGTCATCAGGGGGCACGAACCCACAGTCAAGGATAACGTTCCCTCTTAGAGTCACTACCTACTACTTGGCCAAAGCAATAAACAGCAACGGAGAACATGCAAGAATTACTTAGGAACAAAAATATAAAAGATAAAAACGAAATATATTACTCAATCACAATCTGAACATAGTCTCATAATCCATCAGATCCCAGCAAACTCAGCATAGAAACAACAGAAATTTACATATGTGCCTTGATCATGTAGGGCGTCTCACGAGGTCTAAACCATGAAGAACAAAGAGGGGAGGAGAATATCACATAGCTACTTATCACGGACCCATGGTCCAAGGGAGACTACTCGCGGCACATCCAAGAAGTGTCCATGGTAGAGGGGAAGTTCCCGAAGGTCAATCCTCCCTCCGGCAGGGTGCCGGGAAGGAGTCTGCTGGCGCTCCCGATCTTGGAAGCGTGGTGGGAGCGGAACAATGGCGAGATCGCGAAAAAGGATTTTTTCTTTGGAGGTTTCGCGTCACGGAGAATAATTAAGCGAAGGGGGCAGCCAGGGGGCCCACCAGGGGTCCAAGCGCCCCCCAGCGCGGACAGACCCTAGGCCATGCCAAGTGGCCGCGTGGGTCCCTGGTGGTGGCCCTGATGAGGACATCCCTACTAATGTTACACCCATATCCTCACCAACTACACATATTGGACCAGTTACTAGAGCTCGTGCACGTCAACTAAATTATCAGGTACTTTCGTTTCTTGCGAATCCTTCTATTGTTCATGAACATATGATGCTGCCTAAATTAGATACTTTTGTTTTGCTTATGAATGAAGGACCTAGCATGGACAAGAAGGATGGTCATTGGAGCGGGATCAAGCATGGAGAAGAAGGTGCGCGCGCGGGAAAGGACAGCGGAGCTTCCAGTGGTGATTATCGCACTTTGAAGCCACCATAAGGCGCGCATGAAGTCTTGGACGAAATACGCGAGATGCCACTTCATTATTTTCGTCCAAGGGCAATTATAGGTGCTGCGTCACCTTAATATTGGGCTGGGCCCATGTAATTTCGAAATACCACCTTATAGGCTGTTTTTAGAATCCGTATGTGTGGGGAAACCGAGTTAGGGTTGTTTTCGGACCCCACCTCCAAGGGGTCACGAAAATCCCCTCTGTTCCCCCATATATACAGCCCTTAGGGCGTCGTTTAGACTTGGGTTTTAATTAGATATAAGTTAGCCATAGCCGCAACTTCGAGCTCTTCGTTTGTGTCATCCGACCAGGCCAAGACCTCATTGGAACCCCAACTTTCGTAATCATTCATCTTATATTCGCAATATCCAGATTGCAATTCTTAGTTCTTGCTTGTTCTTCGATTGCTTGCAGGAATTAGACCTTCGTGGTCAGGTTGATCGTGCATCCGCGGGATCAATAACCTCTCGGAGTTGGTTTAGCGATCGCTAAGGCGCAACGTCTTCGCACGTTCGTAGTCGGATCGTGAAAGTTGCCTCCACCATAATCGATCTCCACCATCTCATCGAAACATCGGGACACCTTCGCCTCTATCAAGTGGTATCAGATTTCCAGGTTGCTCGGTGAGATTTACCAGTTTTCGTAGTCTAGATTGATTCTGTTCGTCATACCTACAGCCCACGAAAAAGCCAAAAAAATTTAGGGTTAGATCATCACGTCCCAAGACAGTCCGAGCCTTTGTCCAGTTTTCTTTTCAGTACTTGCTTTGTTGAATTTACGGTTGCATCGTTGTGTCAAGTTGCTGATCTTAGCGTCTAGTTCCCTTAGAGTTTCGAGTTCTGATCACAGTTTGCCACGTCGCCGCCGCACAGTAGTCATCCTCTCCATAGCCAGATTAGTTTGAGTTGATTAGAGTCGGATTTCACCAATCTTTGTCGTACGTAGAAGGGGGTGATTTCCAAAAAAAAAAAAAAAAAAAAAAAAAAAAAAAAAAAGTCTGGCACGCTTTCCAGAGCAGTTTTTAGGCCAAAAATTTCAGGGGTGAAAAAATTTCGTGCCCATACGTTCCTTAGGTCCAGAAACTCATTTTGAGACGTTCGCCACCATAGTGATTTTTTCGCACTTTTCCAGCCACCGCAGTCCCGCATCGCCAAAAAAAAAAAAAAAGCAAAAAAAAAAAAAAAAAAAAAAAGAGAAAAAAAAAATTCAGAGTGTGCTTCTCAGTTGATTACGTGCCGCGCCGTGCTTTCGTTGGTGTTTTAGGCTCGCGTCTCTAGTACGGTCTAGCCTAGGATCAGCACAGTACCGACGTTGAGTGTTTATTCAACTTTGCATCTCTGTTTTGATTACTGTTGAGCTTTTTGCTACCATATTTGTCAAACCTACCTACAGCTCCACATATATTCTACTTCGTGCGGTTGACACCTCCTGGCCATCGCTCTACCACATCTCTGAGAGTTTTGACCCGTTGGTTGTACATCACCACCTGCTGCTAGGTAAGAATCGGTAAGAACTGAAGAAAAGCTTGACGGATTTGTGCTTTCCACCACCCCACATCCCATTAGTCAAAGTAGGATCATACTTCTGTGTGTTTTCTATTTCTGCTAACCATGCCAGGATCCCATGATGAAGTGGCGCGGGATGCACCTGATTGGGAGAATATGACAAACAAAGCATTACATGATAAATTTGCACAAATGATGTCTGAACAGGTGAATGACATCGAGAACAGATTTACAGAGGCGATTGATGGTGTGGAGAAGATGATCGACACCAAGCTCGACGCCAAGTTTACTGAGTTGCTCGCACGCTTACCTATACAGCCTGCGGCCGCTCCAGCACAGCCACCGCCACCACGACGTGCACGACGTATTCTGTTTCCGGGCGGACAAGCTGCTGGTGCTCCTGCTGCTGCTGCCTCTGACGTCGGCCAGGACGACAACTACGAGGGTGATTACGAGGAGGAGGTGGAACAAGAAGCGGCCTATGAACAGCCAGCTGGACGTCCACGTCCCAACATTCGCCACGGTCGACACCAACCACCCCCTCAGGTACGCGATGATGAACATGTGCCTAAACTTAAATTGAATCTTAAGCCGTTTGAGGGTAGATATATTCCTGATGCTTATCTTACTTGGGAGTTAGAAACTGAACAACGCTTTACATGTTTACAATATCCTGAGAATAGACGTGTTACTGCTGCTGTTTGTGAATTCACGGGTTTTGCATCTATTTGGTGGTCTGAACATTGTAGATTGCATGCTAATAATATTCCAGCTACTTGGGCTGCTTTAAAAGATGCTATGCGTACTCGCTGGGTTCCTCCTTATTATCAACGTGAATTGCTACAAAAATTACAGCGTTTGAGACAAGGAAAAAATTCTGTAGAGGAATATTATCAAGAATTACAAACTGGATTGATTAGATGTGGCCTAGTAGAGGATAATGAAGCTATGTTTGCACGTTTCATAGGTGGCTTAAACAGGGAGATACAAACTATTCTAGAATACAAGGACTATGCTACTATTACTCGTTTGTTTCATCTTGCTTGTAAAGCTGAACGTGAAGTGCAGGATCGACAGGCCGCTACGAGACCTAACTTTTCTGCAGGACGAAATACATCATGGACATCGCGTGGACCTTCTACATCCACACGTCCTGCTGCTCCACCCTCTACTTCAGCCGCTCATTCTTACAGGGAGCCACCAAAACAGTCAGCGCCACCATTCAAGGGTGCACAGAGTGGTCCAGCGGCGAGTTCTTCTTCATCCATGGCTTCCACAGGGCAAACACGAGATCGTGATATTAAATGTCGCAGGTGCCAAGGTGGAGGTCACTTCGCAAAAGACTGTCCCTCCAAGCGTGTGATGATTATTACGGCGGATGGTGGGTATGAGTCAGCGAGTGACTATGATGAGGAGACTTTAGTTCTCATTGCTCATGAGGAACAGGGTGCCCATGATGATGCTCATGATATGGAGTATATGGCTCCTGATGATGCAGATAAATATGCTAGTTTGGTTGCTCAACGTGTGTTAAGTGTGCAGGTAACGAAGGCTGAGCAAAACCAGAGGCATAATTTGTTCCACACAAAGGGAGTGGTGAAAGAACGTTCGGTTCGCATCATCATTGACGGAGGGAGTTGCAACAACTTGGCTAGCATGGAGTTGGTGGAGAAGCTATCTCTCACCACAAGACCACACCCCCATCCGTACTATATTCAGTGGTTTAACAATAGTGGTAAGATTAAGGTAACGCGTTCTGTTCGTGTGCACTTTAGCATTGCTGCATATGCTGATTATGTTGATTGTGATGTGGTACCCATGCAAGCATGCTCTCTTTTACTTGGTAGACCATGGCAATTTGATAGGAATGTTGTACACCATGGTAGGACAAATCAGTTTACTCTGGTTCATCAGGATAAAAATATTGCTTTACTTCCTATGTCTCCTGAACAAATTGTGAAAGATGATCTTGCTAGAGCTAGTAAAGCTAAACAGGAGAAAAATAAGAGTGAAAATGAGATAGCAGCCAAAGAATTTGAGCAACAACATAAGACTAATAGCAAATCTTCTTCTGCTGTGTCTAATGAAATTAAATTGACTAGTCCAACTTTGCTTGCTACTAAAGTTGATATTTCAGATTTGGATGTTAGTCAATATGTGTGCTATGCTTTTGTGTGCAAAGAAGCTTTGTTTTCATTTGAGGAATTGCCTCCTTCTTTGCCTCCTGTTGTCACTGACCTTTTGCAGGAGTTTATTGACATCTTTCCACAAGACGTACCACCGGGATTACCACCTATTCGAGGGATTGAGCATCAGATTGATTTAATTCCCGGTGCTTCACTGCCCAACCGTGCGCCATACCGTACCAATCCGGAGGAGACAAAGGAGATTCAGCGTCAAGTACAAGAGCTACTCGACAAAGGTTACATACGTGAATCCCTTAGTCCTTGTGCTGTTCCTGTTATATTAGTGCCTAAAAAGGATGGAACATGGCGTATGTGTGTTGATTGTCGAGCCATTAATAATATTACTATTCGTTATCGTCATCCTATTCCTAGGTTAGATGATATGCTTGATGAATTAAGTGGCTCTACCATGTTTTCCAAAGTTGATTTGCGTAGTGGATACCATCAAATTCGCATGAAATTAGGAGATGAATGGAAAACGGCATTTAAAACTAAGTTTGGATTATATGAGTGGTTAGTCATGCCTTTTGGGTTAACTAATGCACCTAGCACTTTCATGAGATTAATGAACGAGGTTTTACGTGCTTTCATTGGACGATTTGTGGTAGTCTATTTTGATGATATACTGATTTATAGCAAATCTTTGGAGGAACATTTGGATCATTTACGTGCTGTTTTTATTGCTCTACGTAATGCACGTTTGTTTGGTAACCTTGGGAAGTGCACCTTTTGCACCGACCGAGTATCGTTTCTTGGCTATGTTGTTACTCCGCAGGGAATTGAAGTTGATAAAGCCAAGATCGAGGCGATTGAGAGTTGGCCGCAGCCCAAAACGGTCACACAAGTGAGGAGTTTTCTTGGCCTCGCTGGATTCTATAGGCGTTTTGTGAGAGATTTCAGCACCATTGCTGCACCTCTCAATGAGCTTACACGCAAGGATGTGCCTTTTACTTGGGGTACCGCACAGGAAGAAGCCTTCACCTTATTGAAAGATAAGTTAACACATGCTCCTTTGCTCCAACTTCCTGATTTTAATAAGACTTTTGAGCTTGAATGCGATGCTTGTGGGATTGGTTTGGGAGGTGTGTTATTACAAGATGCTAAACCTGTTGCTTACTTTTCTGAAAAATTGAGTGGGCCTAGTCTGAACTATTCTACTTATGATAAGGAATTATATGCTCTTGTTCGGACATTAGAAACTTGGCAACATTATTTATGGCCCAAAGAATTTGTTATACATTCTGATCATGAATCTTTGAAACACATAAGAAGTCAAGCAAAACTTAATCGTAGACATGCTAAGTGGGTTGAATTTATTGAGACTTTCCCTTATGTCATTAAACACAAGAAGGGGAAAGATAATATTATTGCTGATGCTTTGTCTCGTCGTTATACTATGCTTTCACAACTTGACTTCAAGATTTTCGGTTTAGAGACAATCAAAGAACAATACGTAAATGATGCGGAATTTAAAGATGTATTGCAGAATTGTAGAGAGGGTAGAACATGGAACAAGTTTGTGCTTAATGATGGATTTGTGTTCCGTTCTAACAAGCTATGCATTCCAGCTAGCTCTATTCGTCTTTTGTTGTTGCAGGAGGCGCATGGAGGAGGATTAATGGGACACTTTGGCGTGAAGAAGACGGAGGACGTACTTGCTACACATTTCTTTTGGCCAAAGATGAGACGGGATGTTGAGCGTTTTGTTGCTCGCTGCACTACATGTCAAAAAGCTAAGTCACGCCTCAATCCTCATGGTTTATACATGCCTTTACCTGTACCTAGTGTTCCGTGGGAGGACATATCCATGGACTTTGTTTTAGGCTTGCCTCGAACAAAGAATGGGAGGGATAGCATATTTGTTGTCGTGGATAGATTTTCTAAGATGGCACATTTTATACCATGTCATAAAAGCGATGATGCTGCTAATGTTGCTGATTTATTCTTTCGTGAGATTATTCGCTTACATGGTGTGCCCAATACTATTGTCTCGGATCGTGATACTAAGTTTCTTAGCCATTTTTGGAGATGCTTATGGGCTAAGTTGGGGACTAAACTACTTTTTAGTACTACATGTCATCCCCAAACTGATGGACAAACTGAAGTAGTCAATAGGACTTTGTCTACTATGCTTAGGGCTGTTTTAAAGAGTAACTTGAAACTGTGGGAAGAATGTTTACCTCATATTGAATTTGCTTATAATCGTTCATTGCATTCTACCACTAAAATGTGCCCTTTTGAGATTGTTTATGGTTTTCTACCTCGTGCACCTATTGATTTGCTACCTCTTCCATCTTCGGAGAAGGTTAATTTTGATGCTAAGCAACGTGCTGAATTGATATTAAAAATGCATGAGTTAACTAAAGAAAACATTGAGCGCATGAATGCTAGATACAAGCTTGCTGGTGATAGGGGTCGAAAGCATGTTGTGTTTGAACCCGGAGATCTTGTTTGGTTACATCTACGTAAAGATAGGTTTCCTGATTTGCGCAAGTCTAAGTTAATGCCTCGAGTTGATGGTCCCTTTAAGGTTTTGCAGAAAATTAATGATAATGCATATAAACTTGAGCTACCTGCAGCCTTTGGGGTTAGTCCCACATTTAATATTGCAGATTTGAAGCCTTATTTGGGAGAAGATGATGAGCTTCCGTCGAGGACGACTTCAATTCAAGAAGGGGAGGATGATGAGGACATCCCTACTAATGTTACACCCATATCCTCACCAACTACACATATTGGACCAGTTACTAGAGCTCGTGCACGTCAACTAAATTATCAGGTACTTTCGTTTCTTGCGAATCCTTCTATTGTTCATGAACATATGATGCTGCCTAAATTAGATACTTTTGTTTTGCTTATGAATGAAGGACCTAGCATGGACAAGAAGGATGGTCATTGGAGCGGGATCAAGCATGGAGAAGAAGGTGCGCGCGCGGGAAAGGACAGCGGAGCTTCCAGTGGTGATTATCGCACTTTGA
Organism: Bromus sterilis; assembly: GCA_950022295.1. Classification (NCBI taxonomy): domain Eukaryota; kingdom Viridiplantae; phylum Streptophyta; class Magnoliopsida; order Poales; family Poaceae; genus Bromus; species Bromus sterilis. Next base: position 241,118,167 of record OX465595.1, on the reverse strand, counting down.
AGCCACCATAAGGCGCGCATGAAGTCTTGGACGAAATACGCGAGATGCCACTTCATTATTTTCGTCCAAGGGCAATTATAGGTGCTGCGTCACCTTAATATTGGGCTGGGCCCATGTAATTTCGAAATACCACCTTATAGGCTGTTTTTAGAATCCGTATGTGTGGGGAAACCGAGTTAGGGTTGTTTTCGGACCCCACCTCCAAGGGGTCACGAAAATCCCCTCTGTTCCCCCATATATACAGCCCTTAGGGCGTCGTTTAGACTTGGGTTTTAATTAGATATAAGTTAGCCATAGCCGCAACTTCGAGCTCTTCGTTTGTGTCATCCGACCAGGCCAAGACCTCATTGGAACCCCAACTTTCGTAATCATTCATCTTATATTCGCAATATCCAGATTGCAATTCTTAGTTCTTGCTTGTTCTTCGATTGCTTGCAGGAATTAGACCTTCGTGGTCAGGTTGATCGTGCATCCGCGGGATCAATAACCTCTCGGAGTTGGTTTAGCGATCGCTAAGGCGCAACGTCTTCGCACGTTCGTAGTCGGATCGTGAAAGTTGCCTCCACCATAATCGATCTCCACCATCTCATCGAAACATCGGGACACCTTCGCCTCTATCAGGCCCTCTGGCCCCACTCAGGTGATTCCGGAAGGTTGCTTCACGCTCATTTTTTATCTGATTGTTCCCGAATTTTTGGAGCACTTTTAATAGGGGGGAAACCTGAAATAGAAAAACCACAGAAAACATGAACTGGCACTATGGTGCACTGAGTTAATAAGTTAGTCCAAATATGATCAAAAGTGTATGAAAGTGTATCTAGATCATAGCAATATCACACAAAACATGCATGGACCAAGCATAAATTATAGATGCGTTTGGGACGTATCACTAGTCTAGCATTTGTTTCGTCTGGTGCCTCAAGTTCTTTCTTCACCAATAATAGCAGCGAAGATGAAACTCTCGCATACTACTTCATTGCCAAGCCCAAGGTATCTTCCTGTAAAGTTACCTATGAAATTTCTGATGGCTCTACTTATAAGAGTAGCTCTCGAGTTAGCTATGCCAAACTTGCTAAAATTGCTTCAATCTAAAGAGATGAACTTGACTCACTAAGCGAAACTATTAAGAAATACGAAACTCTGCTGATCGATGAGATTGAGAAAGGTCAAACTTTAAGTAATGAGCATGATGCTCTGAAGGAAAATTTGAGGAACTATCCAGTCCGCATGATCTTCTTTGAGTGGAATATGAGAACATTACCTATGAATTTCTTCAGAGGAAAATGTCTCTTGAGAAACTGAAAGCAGATCATGAAGAATTGGAAAATATTAACCTCACTCTCATGGTTCAACAGGGTTCTGAAGCTAAAACTGATTTAGTTTTGCATTGCTTGACTTATTTGGAACAAAGAAAAACTGATTCCATTCGTAAAGGAAAAGAACCTATAATTATTGATGATGCTAATCACTTTGATGAGGAAATCTCTGCTATTACCAAGGAACTCCTCATGGCGAAAGATTTGTTTGAAACAGGCATGTTTAAGAGCATACGGGGACATCAATATATATGTGATATTCTCAAGAAAGCTCTTCTTCATAGGAACCATCACAAGGAAGGCGTTTGTTTCGAAAGGTTACTAAATGCCGATGGCACTTACTAGGAACCCAAAACAATATCCCAAAACTGTGTGGGTTCTAGCTAAAGAAAAGACTATTGATATCGCTAACCTTTCAGGTTTCAGCTGTAAAACTGATAAGTCCATTGTTGACGAGTCACTTGACTCTGACTACGAACTTATCAAAGATCACGAAGGAAAGATTTCGGACAAATATATTGGTACCCACCGGAGAATGGTTTCTATAAGAGACAAATCTGGGTGCGTGAATCACTCATAGAGAGTCTGCCCCGTTAACTATTCTATGCAGGGAAATTGTCAGTACCACCGAAACATTTCTATTCTCTTGAAGAGAGGAATGATCCTTTGGTTCCTAAATCCAATGTTCCTCAAAAGGAATACTATCATGTTGATCATAATTTTTATCGTCATCGTGATAACAATGATAAGATTGCCTATGCTCATCCATACCCTAACCCATCCGCGAAGAATTATGATTTGGTGTGCTTGATAGCTCTCCTCATAGAAATACTTCTACTCGCATTTTTCTGATGCATCAACAAGTACATCTGCACCTTCTTAGTCACATTCTCATTTGTGGGTGGTTAAGAAGAACTAATTCTTCTTCAGGTCTATGTCTCTGGTGGTTCCGAATGGGTCATGGACAGTGGTTGCGCTAATCATATGACCGGAGACAAAGAGTTGTTCATCAAAGAAAAACTCACTCAATCTTCTCAAAGATACATTACCTTTGGTGATAACAACAAGGGTAAAGTTATTGGTTTGGTTAAGGTTGGTATTTCGAAAGATCAACATATTGACAAAGTTATGCTTGTTCTATCTCTTGGATATAACCTCATGTCAATATGAAAGCTATGTGATATGCGTATGCTTGTTCTATTTTCTTCTTTGCGATGTGTTGTGTTTTCACAAGATGACTATACGTTTGTCTTCGAGGGCTATCTTAAATGCGATCTCTATATTGTGGATTTCTCTTCGGGCCCTTTTGTATCCACCTGCTTATTGGGAAAAGCTTCATCAGGATGGCTATGGCATAGAAGACTTGGTCATGCAGGGATGAGAAATCTTCAAACACTTGTGAAGAAGAAGCATGCCATAGGTCTTAATGAAGTTAAATTCGATAAGTATCGTCTCTGCAATGTTTGAGAAGCCGTGAAGATTACAAAGAAACATCATTCAGCAAAGACAATCATGAATACTACTCATCCTCTTGATTTCTTCATATGGATCTCTCGGTCGTCAAAATTATGCTAGCCTGGGAGGTAACAAGTATGGTCTCATTATGGTTGATGATTTACCTCGCTTCACTTGGGTTTTCTTTCTAAATTACAAGAGCAAAGTTGTCGAAATCTTCAAGTCATTTGCAAAGAGAGCTCAGAATGAGTATGAACTCAAATTGAAGCATATCGGAAGTGATAATGGAACTGAATTCAAGAATACTCGTATCCAAGATTTTCATGATGATTATGGCATTAATCATGAATTCTTAGCTGCTTATACACCAAAAAAGAATGGTGTCATTGAGAGAAATAATCATACTCTTGTTGAAATGGCCAAGACTATGCTTGCTGAATACAAGACTCCTATCAGGTTCTAGGCCGAAGCAATTAACACTACATGTCATATCATCAACAAGGTTTATCTTAACAATCCCAATGTTTCATACCTTAGGGTGTTTGGTGCTCAATGATTTATTAGAGATATGAATCATAGCTCTAAATTTTCCCCTAAGGCCTATGAAGGTTTACTCTTAGGATATTTGCTCGAACTATCACACTTAAAAAGTGTGTAACTCTCACTTTTGGGAAGTTATGGAAACTATAAATGTGAGGTTTGATGAAACTAATGGATCTCAAAAGGAGCATTTTCCTCATGATCTATATGAACCCCCTTTTGATGAAGTGATCAGGTCCATGGGAATTGGAGACATTCGCTCTGCCAAAGCCAATGCACGTCAAAAGAAGAGGAATGTTGATATTCCATTGTTCCCATACATAGCCCGGGTCGCTGGAAATCAGAATCTTGAATATAATGCTGAACAGTACGAAGAAGAAGGAGAACCTCAGAACGAAGACAATGCCAATCACGAAGGAAATGCTAACCCTGGAGGACAAGCCAATCCCGAAGGAGATGCTGGTCCTCAAGGACAAGCTCAACCTGAAGGAAATGCTGAGCCTCAAGGGAATGAAGTTGTTCTTCCACGAGTTCGAAGAAGAGTAGATGCTCATATGATCCTCGAGAGCATTTCTCAACCTGGTCGTCCCACTACTCGCTCTCGCACTTGATTAGCTAACTTTTTTTGGAAACTTTTTGTTTGTCTCCATGCTAGAATCATCAAAATTGGATGAAGCCACGATGGACCCAAATTGGTTGATTGCTATGCACGAAGAACTTCATCAGTTTGAGAGAAACAAATTTTAGTCCCTCGTATAGAGACCTGATCCTGTGAAGCATAACATCATTGGTACAAAGTGGACCTTCTGCAACAAGCAAGATGAAGATGGTATTGTGGTAAGAAACAAAGCACGACTGGTTGCACAAGGTTACACTCAAATAGAAGGTATTGATTTAGGTGAAACTTATGCTCCAGTAGCTCGTCTAGAATCCATTCTTTTTATGCTTGCCTATGCAAACTACAATGTTATTTTTCTATATCAAATGGATGTCAAAAGTGCATTTCTTAATAGTGAAATCGAGGAAGAAGTATATGTTATGCAACCACCAGGTTTTGAAGACCCGAAGATCCCTCACATGGTGTACAGGTCACACAAGGCTCTTTATGGGTTAAAGCAAGCACCTGGTGCTTGTCATGAAACTCTTAAAGACTTTGTTCGTAAGAAGGGCTTCAAACCAGGTACTACTGACCCAAATCTTTTCACTCGAGACTATAATGGTGATTTATTTGTTTGTCGGATATATGTAGATGATATTATCTTTGGCTGTACTAACCATGACATTAGCAAAGAATTTTCTCAAATGATGTCGAAGAAATATCAGATTTCAATGATGGGTGAATTGAATTTTTCCTCGGTCTTCAAATTCGCCAGTAGAAGAATGGTACATTCATTTCTCAGGAGAAATATCTCAAGGATTGCTTGAAGAAATTTGGTCTCACTGACTGCAAAACCATCAAAACTCCAATGCCTACCAATGGGTATCTTGATGCAGATGAGAAGCGCAAACCCTTCGATCAAAAGAAATATCCGTCTATGATAGGTTCTCTTTTATATCTATGTGCATCTAGACCTAACATTATGCTCTCAATATGTATCTGTGCTCCATTTCAGGCGAATCCAAAAGAGTCACATCATATTGCCGTCAAGCGAATCCTTAGGTACCTTGCTCACACACCTACCTTGGGCTTATGGTATCCCAAGGGTGCTCAGTTTATCTCATTGGATATTCTAATTCGGACTGGGCCGGTAATCGTGTCGATCAGAAATCTACCTCTAGCACTTGTCATTTTCTTGATAGATCTCTTGTGTGTTGGGCTTCTAAGAAACATAATTGTGTATCAATGTCTACTTCTGAAGCCAACTATATTGTTGCTGGCTCATTCTGCACTCAAATTCTCTGGCTTAAGAAGACTCTGAAAGATTATGGCATTCATGTGTAGAAAATTCCTCTTTTATGTGATAATGAGAGTGCTATCAAATTTGCAAGTAATCATGTACAACACTCTTGAACGAAGAATATGAATATTCGTCATCATTTCTTCGAGATCATTTTCAGCGTGAAGATTTTGGTATCATCCATGTTCGAACTGCCGATCAGTTGGCTGAGATATTCACGAAACCATTGGATGAGAAAAGGTTCTGTGCGTTGAGATGTGAGCTAAATATCTTAGACTCACGAAATGTTCTGTAAGACTAAGTTACACTCCCATGTATACATTCAGTACCGTTTTTCTCCTTAGAGTTTAGTTTTGTTTACATGTTTGTATTCGTTGGTATTTGGTTTCAGTCTCATGTACTTATCACTTTTAGTTTCGTTTAAGATGTTTGTTTTTCGAAGTGATAAGTTTCGGACCCTACCTTCTATATTTTTTTGTTTCCAATCTATATATTCCAGAAATGGTTATGCACACTTGAAACGATATGTATTTCACTTTGAACATCCTTGAGTTCCGAAGAAAATGATGTCAACTTTTATCTATGTTTTGACTCGCGGTTTGAGAATTTGGTTTCGACCGACGAGATATTTCGGTTTTTTTTGTTGAGATTTTCTCGCGAACCTCCACGAAATCCTCGTAGCAGAATCCAGAGAGACATCATATGGGAGCCGTCCAATACAATATGAAGGTTATGTCATATCGACCCCTATATATAGCTCCCACCCCCTCGAAACCTTTCATGCCACTTCATCTCTCTCTCTCCTGCACCCTCTCTTCACCCGAGCGCGCCACCATGCTGCTCATCCTCGCCGCCGACTACGTCGCTTCGCTGCTGGAAAGCCCGTGCCAAGGACTTTCCCTCCAATGAGGTCACTGAATTCATCGCCCTCGCCGCCGTAGCTTCTCGCCGTCACTGAATTTGGGTACGTCGAGATGGATCCAATCCCTCTTCCTCCAAGCTCATCCTTCCCATGATTGGATCATGTTCTTAGGGTTTTTCGGTTGATTTTGTTAGGGTTGCTAGATCTATTGGATAACTTGACACTTGAGAAACCTATTTTAGATTTGTCTTCAGTTTCCCCTCCAATTTCAGGTGACATTCGATCTAGATTCAAAATCCATTTTAGTTCTCTATTAGATCAGTTCCAAGAATCGATCTAGCTCAGCTCTAAAAAGACTTTCGATCTAAGCAGGACCTCTATCTGAATATCTTGTAAAAATTGTTTTTGGTGATCGAAAGTTTTGATGGTGCATAATCATTGCCTATCTATTTCTCTTTGTACCTCTCTTCTTTCACAGGATGTCTGAAGAATTCGGCAATGAGTCACCTATACTTGATCAAGATCCTGCTCCCAAGCAAGATGTTGCCCAGACTCCAGTGAAGAGAAAGGATGGAAGGACAAAAGATTAGAATTTGACTCGAGGTTTTCCTCATGCTGTTATTGACAAGTTCAATGATCTAAAACCTGAACATGAAACTGATCAGCAAAGGAAAAGAAGAATGCAGGTTGTTCAAAAATATTGGGCTATGCAATGGTATAAATTTCGCTCTGTGCCTGAAGAAAAATGGGTTATTCAATTTGCCTTCAATCCTCTATTTCAGTACTTCATGTGTCACGACCCCAAGTTCGGTATGTGCTAGGATCAAGAGCTACATTGCATTCATGATAAAAATTTCAAAAGAAATTGAAATGGGAGAGAAACGACCCCCCAGATGAATTTAATTCAAATGGCCAGAATAAAAGTTTCTCCAAAAATTCCTTTTGCATTTTTGAAAACTCACATAAATGAGTATGATCACATATAAAGTGATGTGGTAGCATTCCCATGCTCATGGATTTTTCAAATTTTCAAACAGGAGCATGGAATTAAATTTAAACCCCTATTTGAATTAAAGTTCAAATAATTTGAATTTTAAAAATGCCCAAACTTTATAAATGGCTAGCTATAATTATTTTGAGGCCATATAAAAATTTGGATCATTTATAAAAATACTTTGCTATTTTTTTAGCAAGGTAAAACAAATTGCAGAAAAGAAAAACAGAAGAAAAAGGGGAAAAGGGCTTACCTGGCTGAAGAGGCCCAACTTAACCCCCGCCGGCCCAGCAAGCTAGCCCAGTCCAGCCCCTGTTCTGTCGTCTTCTACCCCGCGCGTCGAAGCAGCTCGGTGTCGAGCCAGGGAATGCCGTGGACGCCACCTCGACGCCTTCGAGCTTCCAGCCCTCCCCAGCCATCCAAACTGCGCCACGGAGACGACCGTGCAGCCCTCTCTGACTTCCCCCACTTTCCCCTTGCTCTCGAGCTCTCTGTGATTCTTCCCCCGCCGACACAGAGCGCCACCGCAGTTCATCGTCGCCGGAAACCATGGCCACCACGGTCTAGAGCTCCGACCAGCTTGTCTATCGAGATCCCCGTCCTCTTCTACGTCTACTCGCAGAAGCTGGAGTTTCAATTCGGCCCCGAAGAGACACACGCTTCATTGGACCGCCGCCGGCCGCCGGAGCTCAAGTTGATCGATTCACCGCCGCCATAACCTCCCCGCCTCCGACGCCTGCTCCATCGTGTTCACCAGAATCTGGTGAGATTTTTCCCGAAGGCCACGGCAACCCTCCCCTTCTCTAGCTCATTTTTCCATGAACGCCGGAGTATAGCGCCGTTGTGCTCGTCGTCGGCGAGCAACCGTAAAGCAGACGTCCGCGCCACCTTGTCATTCGCAACCTCCGTGCTCCATTGCTTCGATCTAGCCTGCCCCCGCTTCAAGTGGAGCCTTGCACCAAGTTTTGCCTCGCGGCCTTGCTTCTGTCTCCGCCATTCGTCGGCGCCGGCGTGGCTTCGGTGCACCCCTTGGTCCCCCGTTTGCACGAGACGATGCGGGCGAGTGCGGGACGCATTTTGGTGGCCGCGGCATGCCAAACGGTGGCCGGAGACGCCACCCCGTGCGAGCGCCGCCGCACTGGAAGTCGCCGGCGGCTAACAGTCACTGACAGTGAGGCCCCACATGTCAGCACCCCCACGTCACCTTGATGTCATGCCTACGCAGTAAATCATTTTTCCAATTAAAAGAATTCCAGAAAAGGTCTTAAACTTTGGAAATTCATAATTAATTCATTTTAACTCCAAATTGGACAAATAATATGTCTAAAATTATCAGAAAAATATAAGGATTCTGAATATGCACTTTGTTTTCATGTTTTACCATTTTAAAATGGGTGAACAGTGGCATATGTGCATATGGATCCTTTTCAAATTCAAATTTGGAGTGATTTTGCAAATGACTTTGCATGCCACTTCTTTTAAATGGAATTGTACTCACATTGCAACCATGAACATCACCATTGCAATCTTATTCATGTGATTGTGCATTGTACATTATGTTGATCCTATGATTGTCATGTTGCTAATAGAAGTGGACCCGGAACCCGAGATCACCCCCTTCGTTGAAGACCCCGATACTGAACCTCGTCAGAAAGGCAAGCAAACCCCCATTGATCATCTCGATAAAATCCAACTTCCCTCTCAATCTCGCTTATGCATTGTTTAGGATGATTACCATGATGCGTTTCTACCACATAGTTGAACCCGTTCCTTTGCATGACCTATCATTTTGTCACAGTAGTAAGCAAACCACAATCCTAGCAGATGTAGGAGTTGTTTGATATCATGTGGCCCCTGCAACTGTTATTGCTTATTGCATGCTTAGAGTTACAATGAGGTTACTCTTCTGTGAGTCGAGATGGTAGTGATCATGTTGATGATGGTGGAAATGTGTTGGTGAATCTACCCTAATACAACGTGAACGATGAGAGGATGTGTAGGAGTACACAGTGGGTTGTCTCATTGAACACCGCCCTAAGCCCGAGTTCTTGTGTGGTGATCCAAGACGAAGATTACTACCACATGTTGGGCACATGGACCCCCGCTCAACCTACTAACTCACCCCTTCTCAGTTCAATGAGTCGCAATAGTTCGGAGTTCTGGTAGGTCTGTGGCACGGTCTGCGAAGTGGAAGAACGACTATTCAGACCGGCTTGGGACCCTGCACACATCTTCTGGGACCACATCGGTAAACCGGCCGGGTTCACGATGTGGACTCCAGCCCAGATAGGCGTCTTCATTGAATTTGAGTTGGCTGCGAGGTAAAAGTTGAGGAAATTATCCTCGCTGACACCCGCTTTAAGGGTGACGAGATCCCGGCGGTAACTGATCATTTCATGTGTGTAGCAGTACACCCCTGCAGGGTTAATAAACTATTCGAATAGCCGCGTCCGCGGTAAGGGACTACTTGGAAAGCTGTGCTCGATTATTAGACAACTTGAACTAGATACTTATAAAACTTGCCAAGATAAGTGTGAGTGCTATGGCGTGCTTTCTAGTGGGGAAGTCGAGGAAGGCACCATAGTGGTGTAATTGGTTGGAGATGTAGTGGACTCGTGTACGCTTCTTACCTCAAGTCTGGTACTCGTAGTTCAGGACTAGCCAAGTGAAAGCTGGCACTTCTGCATTGAACCCCACCTCCCTTTACCTTGATATATGTGCATGAGTAGTCTAGTTCCTATGTAAGTCTTGCTGAGTACGAATTTGTACTCACGTTTGCTTATTCTATGTTTTATATGAACCCACTGACCCTGAAGGTGGATCCTTCCTGGAGCTCGACGACTGATCAAGCTAGTGTAGTCCCAGTCAGACGACTGGTCCCTCGTGGAAGGGCTTGTTTACAGATAAGGCTTCTCTAAGCCATTTGTTAAACTTGTCTGTACTCAGACCTACTTTTCTTCTGCATGTTTGATGTAATGTTGGATCACAGACTTGTGATCTCTGTGTGCACTCTGTAAGAGTTATCAATAAAGTGGTACACTTTGTAGAGAATTGCAATGATACCTGCTGTTCATACTAGACATGTGTGCTGTGTGTATGATTATAACACGCATGTCTTAGTATGGGTTTTCGAGACCTTAGTTGTGATCTAGCTGGCGGTCTTTTATACATCAAGTGGCCCTTAGATGTGCGCAGCTTGGGGCATCGCGATGCGATTACTCGTGACTCGGTCACGTGGCAGACTTTGTTGTATGATCGAGCCCGCCCTAGACCCCGACTAAGTTATAGGGCTGGAGTAAGTCTATGTAAGGGTTATAATACAATCGATAGTATGGTTGAGGTGACTTGTCATTTAGACTTGTGTGCGGACAATGAGGACCCATTTCAGTTGATCATCCGCCCTGGATGGAATGCCCCTCACGTTCGATGCTTTCCGAGAACGTTCTGTGGATGTCCTTGTCTGCTTAGACAAGTGGGTATGGTTCTCGGCTCTCCATATGATTGTGTTGTAGCGAGTCTTGCATACGCTAACCCCGGGTCCCGATAGACTTGGTATCAGAGATGGACTGAATGTAGGATTATCAGCCTTGGCCGAAGTCGAGTCTAGCCTTCTATAGTTATATAGTTACTCTGGGTATATAATGGAACAACGTAAGGCTTCTTTTTCTCCTTACCATCATCGTTCTGAGTTCTGAGTCACCCTCATCTTGTTCTACGGGAAGATAGGACTAGGCTCATCTATGTCTTACTAGAACATCTCGTTGTTTGCTTCCTTGTAGACGTAGGAAAGTTGTGTTCGGTTTGCTAGAGTAGTTGTTCTTCCTAATTTCTTACATCGTATGTAAGTGTTGTTTCTATGTTGTAAGAAAGTTGTTTTCTCTTGCAATTACAACCGTTATGCTGCCGGATTTATTCCGTGTCTCGATGAATCATTGCCTTCGCATTATTATCTTTTCCGCCTAAATCATATCCTTCTATCCTTGCCTCCATCGTATAACCTGTTATGATTGTTGATTTTTATCATACAGGATGTCAGGTGGAACTCGTAGTTCTATTCTTCGGAATCGAGACCGTGATCGGAATCGAAATGATGATGAACTTCCACCACCGCCTTCTGTGGCGGAAATTATGATGGAAGCTGAGCGGAATAGACGTGATCAAACACGCCTTCTGGAGCTCATCGAGCAGAATACCTCCCACCATCGTAATGTGGTGGTCAGCATTCAGGACTTCATCTTCCTCAAGCTACCGGTATTCCTATGTTCTTCTGAGCCCCTCGAAGCTGATGATTGGCTCCGTTCCATCGAGCGTAATCTTGATACATCACATGTTGCTCCCGATGACCGAGTTATTTTCGCGGTATACTTCTTGGAAGGTTCTGCCCTTCAATGGTGGGAGAACTATGTTGCAATGCAGCCAGATAGTCACGTAGTTACTTGGCAGGAGTTCTGTGTTGCCTTTCGAGGGTACCACATTTTGGATGAGTTGATGGAGCGCAAGAAGGAAGAGTTCTGCAATCTGAATCAAGGAGAGATGTCCATTCATGAGTATGTGAGGGAGTTCAACCGTCTTGCTCGTTATGCCCAAGATGAGATCACCACCGATGCTAGAAAGCAGGCAAGGTTCCCTAAGGGACTGAGCCCCATCCTTCGTCATGATCTCAACCTCCTTGAGTTTGCCACCTTTGAGGATTTAGTCAACAAATCCTTCAGAGCTGAGCATGGCAATGAAGTTTTCGAGAAGTCTCACAAGCATGCTCTTGAGCTTGCCCCTTCTTCCAGTTCACGCCCTCAGAAGCGCATGATCTGGATTCCTAGCAGTTTGTTCAACAAAAACCAACCACCGAGGCCATCACTTATGCTGCCTCGTCCACCAGCTCCACCAAACAACCCAACTCCCCGCACTATCTTTGGAGCCTGCTTCAGATGTGGCCAGCCTGGTCACTATTTTCGTGAGTGCCCCATAAATCAGAATGCTCCACCCCATGCCAAAGGGAACCTGAGGAAATTGAAGAAGAAGATTCCCTCTCCTCCTCCTGCGTTCACTAAAGAAGAAAAGGAAGATCTTCTTCCCGCCGCTGCCTTGGAGGACTCTCTTGAAGAGGTTGAGCAGGCTCATGCAGATGATGAGTCTGAGCAAGCCCATTCGTTCCTCCCACTAAAGAAAATATTCGTCTGCAGCTGAAGAAGAAACAAGATCAAAAGGTATTTCCATTTTTGAACCTGTTGCTGCTGCTACTCCTCGCACCACCATTGACATGACCAATCTTGTGGTTGCCAAACCTTTGGTATATAAGCCCCCTCTTCAATCTCCTTAGAAGGAGTTGCGATCGAATCACAATCATGATGCCTGAATACAAACAAGGTTGCTGATAAGGCGCATGCTTCGTCGAAGCCAAAGCCACCTTCCACCAAACCTCTCGTGGCCTCCAAGCCAAGGAAGTTGAAATTAGTTGCAAGGAGATGGAAGAAGCTGAAAAGTGCCTTGAGCGCGCAAAAGAGGCCACTTCAAAGAAGAAGCAGCTAGCTGAAGAAAATAAAGCTGTAGAAGCCGCTGAAACGAAGCGAAAGCTCGTTGAAGTTACTCAGAAAGAGAAGGAAGTTTCTACAGGAGCTGAAAAGATGAGGAAGGCTGATGCTAGGAATGGTGGGTATACATGGATCTCCAAACTTCTCAGAAATCTTGCGACTGAAAGAGAAGTTAGCAAGCATAGTAGATATTACCTTATTAGGAACCTTTCTTTTATTAGTAAAAATATCTTTCATATATCTCTAGTAAGGAGGCAATTTAATAGCGTCGGTCAAAAGGATTTTAAGAAAAAGAGGTTTAATCCATTCATAAAATTTATTATAATGCGCTTCTTCTTTAGTTTTGAGAGACTTACCTAGGAAGGGCATGGATTTCTTTACCCAAGGTTCTTTTTCATTCTCATGTTTTCTTGCCATAAAGTCTTCTTTAGTATATGTCTTGCGCTTGATAGTTGTTTCTTCTTCCTGTACTTCAAGTGGACCAATCTTCTCATTATAATTATCAGTTTCAGCAACATTTTCAGTCTCAGCATCAGAAATAGATATACTATTAGGATCAACAATAGATTCTTCATTACTTGTGGGATCATTGGAGTTGTTAGCTTCCTTATGTTTCTTCTTCTTATTCTTCTTATTCTTGTTCTTGTTCTTGTTCTTGTTCTTCTTCTTTTGAGAGTTGTCCATGTCTTCTTCCTGCATTTGAGAATCTTGCTCGACTCTCTTCGGATGCCCCTCTGGATATAGAGGGTCTTGGGCGAGTGTCCCACCTCGAGTCTGAATACCATAAGCCTGTGTATCAACTTGTTTTGAATTGTTAGTAAGAAAATCTTTTTGCACATTAGAAATTTGTTCAAGCTGAGTTTGAACCATATGAAAATGCTTAACAAGGCCCTTAACATCATTAACAGTTCTTCCTAGAACATCAAGCGGACTTTTGATAGCAAGGGAATTATCATGCAAGTGACATTGAATCTTCTCATTAAAGTTACTTTGCTTCGTAATAACATTATCAAGCTCATCTAAACATTGATCAGAAGGCTTACCATGAGGGATATCACTTGCATTGAAATCTATAAAAGAGTGTACCTCTACCATAGAAGGGTTAGCGACAGGCTCACAAAGTTTTTCAATAGGAGGTAGAATCTTCACATCATCAGCTTTAATACCTCTTTATTTAATAGACTTCTTAACTTCTTGCATATCTGCGGGGTTTAAAACGAGCATTCCCCTCTTCTTTGGTGTTTGAGGTGGTTCAGGGGCGGACCAATCATCATGATTCTTGGCTATCTTGCCCATTAATTCTTCGTCCTCGTTTGGTGTTCTTTCCGTGAAAATAAAACCAACACTACTATCTAGATATGATCTAGATTCATCGGTTAGTCCTCTATAAGATATATCAAGCAATTAAATCTTAGGGACTCCATGTCCTGACCTAGCCTTGAGTAAAATGCAATATCTCCCCCAAGCTTTAGGAAGGTTCTCATCCTGCAACTGTTTAAAGTTATAAATTCTTTGTAAAGCAGCAGGTTGCATATGAGCAGGAAAATATTTAACAAAAAATATTGAGCTAAATCTTGAGGACTTTTGATAGAACCACATGGTAGTGCATCATACCATTCTTTAGCACCCTCCTTTAGAGAAAGAGGAAGTATCTTCGTAACATTATAGTTTTGTCTGTTTTCCTCGTTGGAAAATAAATCACCCAACTCGGTGAGTTTAATAAGGTGTGAAATAGCATCTTTATTTTCTCTACGATAAAAGGGGTCAGCTTCAACCATAGATATAAGTGAAAGATCAACAGAGAATTCAAAATCAGCATCTTTAATCCAAATAGGAGATGTAGCAAATTCAGGATCAAGAGCAAACTTGTTGTTGAAAGCATGCTTTTCAAGAAGCTTCTTCATAGCATCAAGATCTACAGAATCATTACACTCTGCAAGTTCTTTCTAAAATTCATCATCAAGCTCAATATAATCATCATCAAAACATTTACCCTTGAGTTTACTCAAATCATGGTAATCAAAGGATATTCCACTAGGATAACGTGTAGCAGCAATTTCAGTCCTAGACTGTTTTGCAACCTTATCAATCTGAGACTCAATAAAGTGACCAAGTGAACTAGTCTCATCAAGAATAGTAGAAGCATCATCAAAGTATCAGATGTACTACCAGACTCAGTAGAAGTACCATGTGGTGGTGGTGAAGCAAACTTGCTCATAACGGAAGGTGAATCAAGTTTAGCATTAGTGCTAAGAACAGTACGTTTTCTTGTAGTGGACGGTAAGTTCGAAACTCTAGAGTCTCCTTTCTTACACATAGAGGATCAATCGCAGAAAGTAGAATAACTCCAAGCAGGCTTGTAAATATAGCTATGCTCCTCGAAAAAGGCACAGACAATAGTCTTGATGACCCACAAGTGTAGGGGATCGCAACAATTTTCGAGGGTAAGAATAACTCAATTTATAGATTGGACACAAGGAGAGCCAAAGGATATTTATAAGATTTGACAGTTGAGTTGTCAATTCAACCGCACCTGAAAAATCCTTGCGTGGCAACAATTTATTAGTAGCAACAGTGTGATGGAAGTAATGGTGGCAACAAATGTGATGGTGGCAAAGCGAAAAAAGTAAAGGCAACAAAGTAAAGTAACTTGTAACAAGCAGGATCAAAGCACTGTAGGCTAGGGGAATGGATGGTTGGGCGCTGATGACCCACAAGTGTAGATAAGTAAGAGTGTCGAACCCAACGAGGAGCATAAGGTAGTGACAAGTGATCTTGAGCAAAGAATAACTGCAAGTACTGAAAGGTAACTTTTTATGGGTTTCCGTAATAGGCAACAAGTAAATAAAGACAAGTAAAGTAAATGATGATGAGCTGCAACAAGTGGCTCTATCCTTTTGAACACAAAGGATAAGCCAGAAGATTCTACTTATAAATACTAAGGCGTTCCTGAGGACACACGGGGGAGGTAGTCAAGTTACTTTCGGCATACTCCGTCTAGTACATGTATTGTTTTGATACGTGTTGTGTGGGTGAACCTATGCCAGCACACCGCTTAGAATAAGACAAGTGCACTCTTACGATTAAACCTATTGCAAGCATCCACAAATACAAGAGAGAAAATAAGGTGAACCTAACCGTAGCAATAAACTTTAGGATCCAATAATCCCTTGTGTAAAAGTGTGCAAAATGGGTTTTAGGTTTCTGTCACTCCGGCAATCCACTGTAAACATTCTCTATACACAATGCCTTCCCCTAGGTCCTTAAAAAGGCGAAGTTCTATGTAGTCGACGTTCACATAGCACCACTAGAAGAAGGACACCATAACTTAAATATGAAACCAACACATATTACTTGAATATCATATGACTACTAACAACAATAGTTCTACCATGTCCTCAAGAACTAAAGTGACTACTCGCAAGACATAAAATAAATCATGATCAGAGGTGATAAATATATGGTGAACAGTCTGGTCATAACAATATTTCTCCAGCAAAACTTAATAGCATTCACCAGAATGTAGTAATCAACACCGGTAAAGTAGAGGGGATGAATAGTGCAAGGTACAACACGGATTGCAATGGAAAAGTGAGATAGGGTGAAGATGGAGATGGTTTGGGTGTCGGGGACGATGGTGATGACGATCTCGATGATGCTCGTGATGATGGTGATGACAGTCTCCCCCTCCGGGAGGAGTTCTCCCCGACGGAATCTGCCCGCCGGAAAGGTCTTTTCTTCTCTGGTGGTTTCCGCCTCGGAGAGGCGGCGGAACTTCTGATCTAACTTGCCCCCTGAATAATTAGATTTCGAGGGGTATGTATGCCGAAGGAGAGGCCAGGGGGTGGGTCCCCATCCAGGAGGCTAGGTGGCGTGGTGTAACGACCCGAATCTGATAAGATCTGAATCTCTGTGCTTATTGTGCTATCCCTGGATCGTAGCTAGCACACACAGTAACAAGCGTGAATATCAACTAAACATACATCATTTTACTACAAACAAAGGATACAGAGTTAAATATTTACATACAACTTGCACAACTCAAGGCTGGCATAAAATACAGCGGAAACATATACTTTACTAAGCTAGGGGCTCCATCAACGCCACTGGGCTCGTTGAGTGTAGACCCGTGATCCTATCGCCTCTTATATGTTGTCATATGAACGTCAGTACAAACCAAATGGGTGAGTACATTGAATGTACTCACAAGTTGCAAAGAAAATAAATATAACAGATTATTAATGCAGGGTAAGTCAAGTGGATAGATAGGGTTTATTTGCGAAAAGCCAATTTTCCCCTAAGTAAAATTTGTAAACTTTCTTTGGAAAGTAAAATAGTTTTAAAGATATAGGATTAGAGTGAAACACTTGGTTAGATACACCAAGAAACAAATCTGCAACCTAGATAAAATGTATACATGGTTGAAGTGAAACACACCCTCGTGCTTAGTCCTCAACCTAGAACCATTAAAACAGATTTTTAGAAAAATAAAGTCTTGACTCTGCAGAGTTGTAACCGGTGCATTTCCTCAAGTAGGCACAATTACTAAAGTGTGCAAGTCCTCCGTCTTGCGCAATCACTTAGTATGCAAGACCCTAGTTGAGCGCAATCCCATAGTGTGCAATAACCTAGTTAGGCTCAATCATTCAAGTATGCAAGTCCTCCATCGAGCGCAATTACTTCGTGTGCAAGACCCCAATTAGGCGCAATCACTCAAGTGTACAAAACCGCAGTTGGGCGCAATCACTCAACTATGCAAGTCCCCCATCGAGCACAATTACTTGGTCTCCAAGACCCCAGACGGGCGCAATCACTTGTAGATAAATAAATATTTTATAGTTTTGTTTTCGAAAGTCTTTACAAAACATTGCTCCAAAAGAGATCAACTTTTAATGTTTAAAAACTTGTTTTGGTTTTCCAAACCCTCCCATTTATACAAGCATGGCTAAGCATAAGCATATATATAAGATTTGATCATAAGGCTCTAAATAGCAATACATACTTTGTAAAAACTTTGGTAAGACTTTTCATGCATAAAATAAAATGAAAGAGTTCATGCATATTACAAAAATATAGGACAAAGTATGATCAAGTTGCAAGTTGCATGAGTCTCTTGAAATTGATACTTTATTTTTTATCGGCACTGTGACGTCCCCAAAATCGGACCGTATACGGTAATCATACACGCAAGGTACACGATCGAGATCTGGTACTCACGGTAAGATATCACCACACAACTCTACAAATAAAATAATACAAACTGTTTAATACAAGCCAGGAGCCACGAGGGCTCGAATACAACAGCTTCAGAGAACAAAGTTAGCGGAAGCAATAGTATCTAAGTAGAGACACAAGGTACACATGATCTTCCTTAAGAATGCTAGCACAAAAACATCAAAGATCGAAAAGTCAAGGCTTCCTATATAGGATCCACCGAACTACTCCTGGTCGACGGGAAACTCTACGTCGTAGTAGGCTCCTCCTGGAATTTCCTGCTCCTGGGCTCCAACGTCTAATGGCAGCAACCGGTCGGGTATATTAAACAAAGGTGGGAATAAAGCAAGGGTGAGTATCTAGCATACCCGCGAGTCTTACGTCAGCTACTAAGCATTTATGCATTTGTATCAAATGGAAAGGGGAGGCTATATATAGTGGACTGAATGGCAGAAAATTAGAATAAGGAAGAGAAGCTAGGCCTATCGAAGACTAGAATTTTCCAACGAGTCTTGCAGCACAAGAAGAGAACAACCAACAGTTCATATAAAGCATAAAGTAACAATGCAGCAGAAGTTGTTGCGGCATTGTATAATAGTAAGTTGTATTAGATAACAATTATCAATGCCTCCGAGAATCCTTCCTCGACTTCCCTGCGAGGAAGAAAACGCGGAACAAATCAGTTTAGTAGTAGTAGTTTGTAGTAGTAGAGTCTGGCTTCAACATAAATCGTGTTGTTACCGTGGACACGACTATCAGAATAGATTATCTTCCCTGCAGGGGGCTGCACTACTGTTACCCTACACGCTCGGATCTCCAGGGTGGCGTACACCTTGTTAGGGAATGCCCCACCGAGGCTATCCGATACGCCAAAGTCCGTCTTTCAAGCTCAATAGAGGCCATCCGCCGGTCTAAATCCTAAGCACAGAGGGACTTTGGAACCCTGCCCTTTGTACTCCTGCACGGTACGTGGCTGGTCGGTGAAGCAGACCCACCTCCCACTACCGGAGTAGGCGATCCAAGCCCGGCAATCATCCCGAGTTAAAGTTGACGTTTGAAGAGCCATCGAACGAGGCTACAACGTAGAAGGCCCATACCGTAATCCCGTGTGGAGGTAGCGCGTAAATGGCACGACGTTCCACTCAAGTTGTGCACCTGAACCATTAAGCATTTTATTATTTTCTGTCGGAACAACCGTTATCATTTCCCCAATCCGGGTGAGTCGCGGACAACGACAGCAGCCAAGTCCACCCCCATAACCAGAGCCGGTGGCCGCCTGCCCTGTCGTCCCACCAACTCGTGCGGTTATCAACAAGGTGAACCGTCTCCTTACCTTGTCTCGCATTTTCTCTTTGAAGAGCTCGACTTTCTTACAACAGGGTACCTCACGGCCATCGAACAAGTACCAGAACCGCTATACACCGGTGGAATACACATGTCCTGTCGGTCAGATACGATACCTTGCGAGGGCACCGTTGGGTCACCCGACTACTTACCTTTAAGGACACTAGTTGATTGGAGTGCCTACCATCAAGTGAAACAGGTATGAATCACCCTCGATGGTACACTTGAAGAGGTTCGACCGAGACATCAGCGAAATGAACTAAAGAGGAGTATCCTCGTATCATCCCTGTGGTGCTACGCTACCGAACCGGCGACGAGAGTGAAATAAGAGTCCATCCACTCAGAAGTCAAACTTGAAGCGACTGAGAGAGTCTCGCCGTTGTAGGTTCCCTTGGGTGTCTGCTCTATACCGTACATGTTGCAGTTATAATAATTTATAGCCGCGTTCACTCCCAGAGCGATCACGGCCCGCTATCTAATCCTAGTAGACTAACATGGCGCAGGGCTAACTGCTGATTATTGCATAATTATAATAGGCAGCATATGATAAAGGAAGGTACATCAAGGTGCGACAAAAACAGGCTATGCAATTGAATAGGATTGTAATCTAGCAGCAGAAATACCTAGTGCAAGAAATGTACAGAAAATATAGGCGATATCTGGGGAAGGAGAATGGCTCTGCTTTCCTGGAAGCTCGGTAGTAGGGGTATGGTCGTCGACGTAGTAGTCGTGCTTGGTAACAGTGTCGTCGGCGACAACAACGAGGGCTACCGGAGAATAAAGGGGGGGGAACAGTAAATACAATGCACACAATGCAAATATACAAAAAGGACATGGAAATTGAATTGTACACAATGTTCTAGCACAATGTTAAGTATTATAGGCGGAGCGGAAATTTATCTGTGGATGACTCTTCAGTACTGCTGGATTACCGGACTGATGATCCGGAGGGGGAAGGTTCCATGTCTGAAGTGTTAGAGATATCTGACAGACATGTGGATACTGTATCCGTGCTCGTTGATCCATTCTGAACAAATTTCATATAAAGAACATTTTTATCCGGAAAGTTTTCCGGCTCTGGTCGTCTAACAGCCAGATGAACCGGAGTAGAACTGTTCCACGTTCTGTAGGTTAGAGGGGTGCGGTGAGTATACGGGTAGCGTATTCGGATTCGTGATATTTTTCGGATCAACTTTGATGTATAAAGTATTTTATCTGACTTACGGTTTAAAAGATATTAATATTTGAAGTTGAAATCATTTTCTAGCCAATCAAATCAGACTTGGACCTATTACGAGATCTCGTGCCAATTTAATGGAACAACAGGTGAATTTGCTCTTACTCAAATCTGATGTTGTAATTAACGAGAATTATATACTGCCTAATTCTTTGTATGTTTGTATGAACAGGTACCATGACTAGGATAAGGATCAAGGAGGAGAAGTTTATGATCAAGTAGAAGAAACCATGCAGAAGGGCTTCGGACGTTCGCCAAAATTCGGGCGTCCGACATCGGCGAGGAAGACGATGCTTTTGCTTGTACAGAACACCTCTGAAAGAAGACGGACTTCCGTTGAACTTCGGACGTCCGACGTCACGGAAGTCCGACATGGGTCAGAAACCCGTTGCGCGAAGGCCAAAAGGTGCACGTCCAAGCCAGACGTCTGACACGACGGATGTTCGAAACCTGACGGACGTCCGAAGTTGCGCTTCCAGATCGACCCGAGCACTGAAGTCGGCAAAACCTGACGGATGTTGATACTAATATGCAAGCGGTCCAACTGAATGTGGACGCCACTGAAGCTACTTTCACCACTAGCAAACACAACTCAATTCTCTTCAAGCAAGTATATAACAATTGACAATGTCCGTTAATGGGCTGCAAGCCACAATTGACCAACGTCAACAGGGAGGCCAGGAAGATGATGGTAGTGTTCATGGTGTTAATGACAAAATGCGGGGCAATCATGGCCGTGTGCATGGTCTTCAAGGGAGGGTTCGCCACCCTCAACTTGGTTTTGGTACGCGCCGTCTACCCATTCAGGAAGAAGATGTCTTGAGCAAGCCCAAGTTTACAATTTCCAAGTTTGAAGGCTCCACGTATGTGGAAGAGTACCTCACATGGGAGAGGCGTTTGCATGATTATTCAGAGGATAAGAAGATCAAGATTGCTTCATCCGATTTTGATGGTTATGCCTTGCTTTGGTGGGAGAGCGTTTTGACCGAGATACAAGAAACCAATGGGCAGCCTATTGGTACATGGCATGACATGAAGGCTACCATGAAAGATCGGTTTGTTCTCACAAATTACTTACAGACAGTTTTTGATAAATTGCAACAATTGCGGCAAGGTACTATGACAGTTGATGCATATTATATGGGGATGGAGATGTTGCTGCAACGTGCACGAGTTAGCGAAGAAGTTGAGATGACTATGCAACGTTTTCTCCATGGGCTGAAATTTACCATCAAGAGTATTGTGCGGCATCACCAATACTATAATATGAATGATCTTTTGCATCTTCCAAGGGAGGCTGAATCCCAGCTTGCAGAAGAGGCACAACTGAAGTCAAGATACTCACCATCTAGCAGGTTTTCTCCAAGGACACCGTCTGCCGCACCATATGGAGAGCACGGGTGCTTCCAACCGTCCATCTTCCTCATACTCCAAACCAGCCTCCAATGTTTCTATGGCCAAGAAGCCAGCTGCTCCTGCCACTTGTGCAGGCTCCAATATGTCTACAGCTCGCAATCGCGAGATAACTTGTCATGCTTGCGGTAATCCGGGTCACTTCAAAAGAGATTGTCCCAACCAAAAGGTCATGTTTGTGAATGAAGAAACCAGCGAGTACGAAACCAATGATGATGAAGACCCATCCGCTTGCAGAAGAGGCACAACTAAATCCCAGCTTGCAGAAGAGGCACAACTGAAGTCAAGATATGCACAATCTAGTAGGTTTTATCCAAGGACACCATCTGCCATGCCTATGGAGAGCCCGAGTGCTTCTAACCGTCCTTCTTCTTCATATTCTAAACCAGCCTCCAATGTTTCTATGGCCAAGAAGCCAGCTGCTCCTGCCCCTAATGCAGGATCAAATATGTCTACAACTCGAAATCAAGAGACGACTTGTCATGCTTGCGGTAATCAGCAGCAGCAACAGCAGTAGAAACCCCAAAGTTTGAACAAAATAACAGCAGCAGTAGTTAACAGCAGGTTTAGCAACTTAACGATCTGGTGCCCTGTTCAACACACAATTTCATTTTCAAGATGAATTCAAAATAAATAAATTCCTAAAGATGAACTCTAGAGCACACAAAGCACAACCAAACAAAAAAAGAATCACTTCATTCGGAGCTACGAGTCAACGGGAATTAACGTTGCAAAAATGAATCAGCAGCAAATATTCTCCAGACTTAACCAAAATCTGGAAAAAGGAAAAATACAAACAGAAAAAAAGGTAACTGGCCTCACCCAACTGGGCTTGGCCCAACAGTGGCTGGCTGGGATCGGAGGACGGCTCGGGCTGCTAGAGGGAGGTGGGACGCGGCGCAGAGGCCGGCCCATGTGGGCGCTGAGAGCCGGCCCAGGCCGGTGGCGGTGGTAGCCTCGTGCCTCCCGCAGGGGACACGCCACGGCGGCGCTCGCCGGCGAGCACAGGCGGTGCTCCGACGAGGAACGGGGCTGGAGCGGCGAGGAGGGGTTCCGGGAGGGCGCGGGAGGGCGGTGCCGGGCCAGATCCAGGCACAGAGGGCGGGTGGGGAGGCGTCCGGTGGCGCGCATCGGCTGCGGCAGCCGAGCTCCATGGCGGGTGGGCGGCGGCTCTGGCGGCGCAAGACCTGCATAGGGCGGACGAGGGAACGCGTGAGGGGAGTGGAGGAGAAGGGAGAGGGGTGCGGGAGGAGAGGGAGAGGAGGCTGGCCGGCGGCTCACCGGCCGGAACACGGCGGCAGCGGCGGGATTCCGCGGGCGGCGTCTACGTGCACTGAGGAGAGATGAGAGAGCTAGGTGGTTGGTGGGGAACACCCTGGGCCGTCGGATCGCGAGATCTGACGGTCCAGGATTGATCTTGATAGGGTTTGGGAAAAAAATGGGTAAAATGAGAAAATTGGGGCTATTGTGAGGGGGGTGGCTGCAATTTTGTGCTAGGGAAACCCTAGAAAGGGGTGGGGGAATGGTGGTCTTTAAATAGCCCAGGTGGCTGGCAGTTTGCAAAAACATCCCCGGTTTTTCTCTCGCGCGCGCAGTGCTCACGTTTCTGACCTTGGAGCGTTGGGGTCGACACCTTATGAAGGGGGGAGATGATGATGACATCCCTACTTATAGTACATCCTCAACTCTTCATGATGAACAAGCCAATAAAATCAGACTTGGACCTATTACGACAGCTCGTGCCAAGTTAATAGATCAACAGGTGAACTTTCTCTTACTCGAATCTGATGTTGTACTTAACGAGAATTATATACTGCCTAAGTCTTTGTATGTTTGTATGATTAGGTACCAAGACGAAGACAAGGCTCCAGGAGGAGAAGTTCAGGATCAAGGATAAGAAACCATGCAGAAGGACTTCGGTAGTCCGCCACAATTCGGACGTCCGACATCGGCGACAAAGACGACACTTTTGCTTGTACAGAACACCTCCGAAAGAAGGCGGACTTCCGTTGAAGTTCAGACGTCCGACGTTAGGACGTCTGACATGGGTCGGAAACACGTTGCACGAAGGCAGGAAATCGCACGTCCAAGCCAGACGTCCGACGTGTTTCGTACGTCCGACACGACGGACGTCCAAAACCTAACGGACGTTCAAAGTTGCGCTTCTAGATCGAACCCAGCACTGAAGTCGGCAAAACCCGACGGATGTCCGAAACCTGTCGGACGTCTGATATTGCCTGCGCGTAGATCTGAAGGGATGCGACCCTTGTATCCGAGTTTTAGACCCTCTATCCTATAAATACCTATCTCCCACAAGTTTTAGGGTTAGACCATGTTTTAGATAAACCCTAGTTTAGAGAATTGCTCCAAGCATTCATCTTGAATCATATACTTCAATTCGTATCGATCTGAAGTGTGTCTACTGCAAGTTTTGTGTGATCTGTTGTCACACTGGGGATTAGTAGATTGCAAATTACTGTCTCGTAGTCGACGAGCTACGTTGCGCAAGTGTGTGAAGTTGTGAATATCCAAAGGGTAGAGAGTTGTCGTATTGGCAACAAGGATCTAGCGAGGAGAGTTCATCGGCTACATACAAGTTATCTCATATTGCCCTCATATTCACCATATGCTTACTGAGAAGATCGAGCCACCCCATATCAATTAGTAACCTAAACGGTAATGGCGCACTAGGTGAAAAGTACGTCATTACCATGTTAGGCCAAGGTTTGACCCAATCCTGGACATAGTAATGGGGCACTTTGTATAGGTGTCCCATTATTAAGTTAACATAGTAATGGCGCACCTGGTGAATGGTGCACCATTACTATGTTTGGCCAAGGTTTGACCAAGGTTTGACCAAGGTTTGACCATGTCCTAGAGATAGTAATGGCGCACTTTGTATATGTGCGACATTGCTAGGTCATACTTAGTAATGGCGCACGTATACAAAGTGCGCCATTACTATGTTTGACCAACGGTTGAACCAGTCATAGACATAGAAATGGTGCATTTTGGAAAGGCGCGCCATTACTAACTTTCTGAGGTGGCCAAGAAATTCACCAAATAACCCCCCACCCCCCGCGTGGACCGCCTTTTCAGTTTAAAAAAATAAAAGAAAATAAGATTCTCATGTGATATGTTGTCTAGTTGTTAGGAAAATTTACAAACATGAATTTCCACTATTTAGTAATGGCGCACCATGTGCAGGTGCGCCATTAGTAACCAAAATAGTAATGGCGCACTGGGTGAAAAGTACGTCATTACTATGTTTGACTCATTCTTGGACATAGTAAGGGCGCACTTTGTATAGGTGCGCCATTAGTAAGTTGACATAGTAATGGCGCACCCGCTGAATGGTGCGTCATTACTATGTCTAATGTAACAACCGAAATTTCACAAAAAATATTTTTTTTTGTTTTCGGTGTGAATTGTTTGATTGCCTGATTTGTCTGCAGTGTTTGCATCCCCGATTTATCGATCAACGATTATTTTCCCCCTCTTATCTCGTACCGGACGGAGACCGACCCTTGCCACCCTGACACTCGACCTTTGCGACACCGGGTTTCACCCGATCACCGTCGCAAAAACCGCACGAGACCAGCCGCAACCAACGGAAAGAAAACCTCGTTTAATATCTAAACGGTATATTTTTATAGCACGCTGGAAAGTGTTCTCGGAACGGTTCCAGCGCGAGGTGAACGCCGTCGGCTTGACACGCTGATCGCGCAGTTCGAAGTTTTACCCGAATCGGAGGTCATGCGGACCCCGGCGCTTAGAAACGTAAACACCGCGCGCGCGAGAGAAAAACCGGGGATTTGCAAACTGCCAGCCACCTGGGCTATATAAAGACCACCACTCTCCCACCCCTTTCTAGGGATTCCCCCTTGTTTTTGCCCCAAATCTGCCTGATACCATAAAAATCTCGAAACCCTAGATCAGGAGGCGTTCCCAGCCCTCGGATCTGTGATCGGAGGGCCAGGATTGCGCCACGTCAGCTCCCTAGCCCTCTCTCTCTCTGTTCCAACTCCTCTCCACCGCGCCGCCCGATTAGGACGAGGCCGCCGCCGCCTCCACCTCCGGCCGGCCGGCGCACCGCGGCAGCCGGTGAGCCCGCGCGCCTCCTCCCTCTCCTCCTCTGCCTCACCCCCTCTTCTCTCCTCTCCAGCAGGACGCGCCGCCGCCGATGGGAGCTCGCCGCCCACGGCATGGCAGCCCGCCGCCTGGAGTTCGCCTCATCGACCTGTAGCCAAGACGGCGGCCCCCTCCGACCACCACCGCGCGGATCCGGCCGCGCTCCACCTCCTCTGCCTCCTCGACCCTCCTCCGGCAGGGCCTCTTTTCCTCTTAAAAAAAGACAGGGCCTCCAAGACTTTTCTAGAGGAAGCCAAAGAGAAATAAAACATATAAAAATATGTTTTATTATGAGGGGAATGTTTCTGATTTTATAAAATTATTCTGACCCAATTTGGAGAAAAATAAAATCAGGGCAAAAGAATTAGATCCCAAAGGCTTTTGATATTTATTTGATTTTTCCAGAGAGTTAAAAATCAAAGTAAAAATATGGGCATGGAGGAAAATCCAAATAATTTTCCTATGCAAAATTCGGACTTAAGGAGAACACAAATGGAGCAATGAAAAACCCCACATACCCTCTCTTTAGCCATCCAAAAGAAATTCAAAACAAAAATCAATTGGGCTCCAAGCACCTTGCCATTTGGATTCATTATAATAATTGCAACAACCCATCACCATGTCAATTTGGAAGTCAAAGACAAAGGGAGATTACATGATGATTTCGTAATTATATGTGGGTTGTTACAACACTCCCCACCAACACAGGATCTCGTCCCGAGATCTAAGCCTAAAATAACTCTGGATACTCGGAACGGAGATGATCTTCACGCTCCCATGTTGCTTCCTTCTCTGAATGATGTGCCCACTTGACCTTCATGAACTTGACGGTCTTGTTGCGAGTCTTGCGCTCGGACGTCTCAAGAACACGGACTGGACGCTCTGAGTAGGAAAGGTCTGCACTCAGCTGGATCTCGCCAAAGTCAACGGCCTGCTCTGGCTTCTTGAAGCACTGCTTTAGCTGGGACACATGGAACACGTCATGCACCACGGACAGACTCTCTGGAAGCTCGAGCCGGAAGGCAAGCGGTCCTCTAGTCTCAAGGATGCGGAAAGGTCCGGCAAATCTTGGAGCGAGCTTCTCTTTGATGCCAAAGTGGTGAGTTCCCCTCAATGGAGACACTCTCAGGTACGCCCAATCACCAACCTGAAACGCTACACCACGGTGCCTTTTGTCATAATAAGCCTTCTGCCTAGACTGTGCTGCCTGTAGGTGCTCTCGGACAATCTTCACTCTGTCCTGTGCCTCCTGGATCTCATCTGGACCGAACAACTGCCTCTCACCTGTTTCCGACCAGTTCAAAGGCGTCCTGCACTTGCGGCCATACAATACTTCAAACGGCGCTCCCTGCAGACTTGCCTGATAGCTGTTGTTGTAAAAGAACTCAGCATACGGAAAGCACTCTTCCCAATTCATGACAAAGGATATGACACATGCCTGAAGCATGTCCTCAAGGATTTGGTTCACGCGCTCGACTTGGCCACTTTTCTGAGGGTGATAAGCGGTACTGAACAACACTGTCGTACCAATTTCCTTTTGAAAGGCCTACCAGAACTTAGAGGTGAAAAGGCTGCCTCTATCGGAACTGATCTTCTTGGGAATGCCATGCAAAGATACAACGCTTGCGGTGTACAAATCCGCCAACTGATCTGCTGAAATGGTGTCCTTCACTTTAAAGATGTGGGAAACTTTGGAAAGATTGTCAATGACAACAAAGATGGCATTGTTCTTCTTCTGCGACAAGGGGAAGCCTATGATGAAATCCATCTCTATGTGATCCCATTTTCACTCCGGAATCTCAAGTGGCTGAAGCAACCCGGCAGGCTTCTGGTGTTGTGCCTTCACTCTCCTGCACACATCACACTAAGATATGTAACGGGCAACATCCCTCTTCATATGAGTCCACCAAAAGCTTTTCTTGAGATCTTGATACATTCTCCTTCACAGGCGTGTACTGAATATCAACTGTGTACTCAGTAATAGTTTCAAGCCATCTTCTTTGCCTCAAGTTCAAGTTTGGCTGAGTGAACAAGTACTTCAGACTCTTGTGGTCGGTGAACACATCCACCTTCCTCCCTAAGAGGAGGTGTCGCCAAGTGATCAAAGCGTGCACAACTGCCGCAAGCTCCAAGTCGTGCGTGGGATAATTACTCTCACTCGTCTTCAACTGTCGTGAGGTATAAGCCACAATATTCCTGCTTTGCATCAAAACTCCGCCTAGACATTGCAAGGAGGCATCACAAAAACCTGAAAAGGCTGTGAATCATCTGGCGGTGTGAGAATTGGAGCCGTGGTCAACTTCTCTTTCAACTCCTCGAAGGATGACTGGCAAGCTGGTGACCAAGTGTACCGTTTGCCTTTGCACAACAATTCAGTCATTGGCTTTGCTATTTTGGAAAAATTCTGCACAAACCTCCTGCAATAACTGGCGAGGCCGAGAAAACTCCTTAGCTGCTTCACATTCTTCGGCGGAGCCCACTCTTGAATAGTGCGGACTCGCTCTGGTTCAACCGGAATTCCCTCAGCATAAATAACATGGCCAAGAAAATTGACCTTGTCGAGCCAAAACTCACACTTGGAGAACTTGGCGTAGTACCGGTGCTCTCTCAGCTTCTGCAGCACCAGGCGCAGATGTTCCTCATGCTCAGCCTCTGACTTGGAACAGACAAGAATGTCGTCAAGGTAGAGGATCACAAACACATCAAGCCATTCTTGGAACAAATACTTCATAGCTCTCATGAATGTTGGAGGGGCCTTTGAGAACCCGAAAGTCATGACTGTGAACTCATAAAGCCCATAACGTGTGCTGAACGCGGTCTTGGGGATGTCCTCTTCACGAACACGGATTTGGTGATACCCCATCCTCAAGTCAAGCTTGGACAACACCTTTGCCCCATTCAATTGTTCGAACAGATCATTGATGCGGTGCAAAGGGTATTTGTTCTTGATGGTTTTCTTGTTGATACCGCGATAGTCCTGGACCAAGCGGCTAGTCCCATCCTTCTTCTGGACAAACAAAGCTGGTGCACCAGAAGGGGAAGTGCTTGCGCGGATAAAATCGCCTGCCTCCAACTCTGTCAATTGCTTCTTGAGCTCAATCAACTCCTTCGAACACATCTTGTAAGGATCCCGAGAAATCGGCTGGGTACCAGGCTCTAGCTCAATAACAAACTCAATAGCTTGAACTGGTGGAATTCCTGGAATCTCCTCTGGAAAGACTTCTGGGAACTCACAGACAACTTTGACTTCTTCGAGCAAAGGTGCAACTCCTGCATTCAAGGCGTACAACTGTGGTGCCCCTGACATTGAGCCACAAGTGTAAAAGACTTCTTCACCTGAATCCTGTGTCACCTTCACAGATCTGGTCGAACAATCAATATTGGCCTTGTGCTGCACAAGCCAATCCATGCCCAAAATGACATCGATGTCAAAGCTAGGAAAAACGATGAGCGAGGCTGGGAAATGGCAACCCTGAATAGTGATCCTTACAAATGGAGCACGGATAGAAGAAGTGAACTTGGAACCGGGTGAAACAATAGGCAGGAACTTGGGCAAGTCCTCGACGGTGAGAACCTGATCGTGAGCGAATCTCTGAGAAACAAACGAGTGGGAAGCTCCGGAATCGAACAACACAGTCGCAGGAATAGAATTAATAAGCAACCTACCAATAACGATCTCTGAAGACTGCTGAGCATCTATGAGCATCACGTTGTTCAGTCGAACTGCACGTGGCTGTGCCTTCACCATCGCAGTGCTCGGAGTAGAGCGAGGTGGAGGCGGTGGGAGCCGAGAAAAGCACGGATCGGTGCAGTTGGGAGAAGTGTGCCCCGGCTCCCTGCACTCGTAGCAGATCACGCCTGACCTGGGCTGGGACTGTGGCCTGGGTGGCCTCACATGTGGTGGTGTAGAGCGAGGCCCCTGTTGAACTAGGATGGGAGGGCGGACAAAAGTGCGGACAACTGCCCCCCGCTGCTGGAACTGCTGCCTCTGCGGTGGCGCCTCTGTGACCCAAGTCTTTGCCTTCTTGTGGACCATCACAGCGGAACTGTGCTCTCTCTGGCGCTTCCTGTCTGCGTCCCACTCTGCTCTGGATGACTCCTTGCGGATAGCCTGATCCATGAACTGCGAGAACAGCGTGGGGTTTCACTGGGTGAGTACATACTTGATCTCTGTGCTGAGATCCCCACGGAATCTGGAAATCCGCTTGGCCTCTGTGCTGACCTCCTCCGGAGCGTACCTGGCGAGCCTGACGAAGGCCAGGTTGTACTCCTGAACTGACCTGTCACCCTGTGTCAGAGCCAAGAACTCCTCTCGCTTCCTGTCCATCAAGCCACTCGGAATATGTGCTGCTCTGAAGTCTGCGACGAAGTCTCCCCACGTGATGATAGCATCGCCCTTGTTGGCCTTGTAGGTATCGTACCAGCTGGCTGCTGCACCCTGAAGCTGGAAGGAGGCGAAGGTGACGTAGTCGACTGATCTGACGGTGTTTGCATTGAATTGCTTCTTGATCTCTGCGATCCAATCATCCTCTTGCAGCGGGTCTCGAGACTCGGAGAACCTGGGGGGGGGGTTGATAGCAAGAAACTGCAGCAAAGTCGTGTACTGTGGCCGATCACTCCTCTGGGAAGTCTGGTTCTGCACCATCTGTAAGATCGCAGCTGTGCCCTGAGCCACCGCGGTCACAGCCTCCCCAAGGAGAGGGTTCTCTGGCGGCGGCATGTTCGCTCTTGGCATCGTGTATACAGGAACACTTATGAGAACATGGTAGAAACATTGACGAAACCAGAAGGTAAAGCAATATTGACAACAAAACTTCCTCACGAGGTTAATCTGGAAAGTCGAAAGCTAGGTGCTAATTGAATCCCCAAACCGAGATCATCTGAATCCAAGATAATAATCTGCTAGCGAGCACCCAACAATATATACGAGTGGTTGAAGACCTGAACGTTGAGACATCTGCCCTGATCGGCCCGCTGAAGCGGTCTTCTATAGGGGGAGGAACCACATCCGGAGGATGCCAACCATCCCTGTATAGGAGTTTCACCCGAGGTACGCCGTAAGCGATGTGGAGCTGTCAACCCCAAGTGGCGGCCCACTGTTCTCAACATACGCCAACCCTTCTCGTCGCTAGCAAAAAATTATAGAGGAATCGGAGCCTCATGTAAACGAGAACCAAGATTTGTTTTGAAAGGGGATAAGTTGCAGAGAGAAAAACAATGTTTCACTTCCTCATGGAAAAAGGGGTGGGAGGGTGGGGTAAGAATAAAAAGAAAGAGATCCTACTCTCCGATTTTTCCTTAATAACTACAAAATAGCTTCTAGACTCAACTTCGGCCAGTAAGGGGTCCTATAGTCAGTCCTGCTCTGATACCAAGTTGTAAGGCCCCCGATGCGGTGCTAACAAAAGTTAGTCTCTTTCGCGTCCCTCTCAAGTTTGTACGCATAAAAGGCCACCGACTCGCGACACTCGCACTCATGTCGCTACCGGATTCTCGACAGCAGGTACAAGAACAATGAACTTTATACTAAGACATAAATATATAGAGTCCATGGCATACATCGCCGCTGGTAATTATTACATCATCTCAGAGGTCCATAGACCCAATAGTACATCATGAAACAAGCGGAAGACAATCACGACCGAGTACGGTCAAAATCCAAATGGCCCTAGAGAGGGCTACACATAAGCAAGTCCACCCACGGATCGTCGGAACCCAACTATAGGATCTACTGAGCGAAGTCATCATCGTAGTCCTCCGGGGGCACCTCCATGAAGTAACGTCCTGTGCTCGGGTCGAGGTAGTAGTCAACTGCAGCGGCCGATAAGGCAAAACAGTAAAAGCACAAAAGGAAACAAGGGGTGAGATTATATCGTTATAGGATAACTAACTTCCTACGGTATGACAAAGTATTTGGAAAGGTTGCAGACGCACTAGCATATATGGTGGCTATCGTTCTATTAGAGTAGAGGAAAGATCTAAGAAATACACGTGACGTCGTGTCATAAGTCTGCTATTCACCTACTTACGGCAAACATAACACAACCCTGATCTTCTCTCGGTCCCCCTGGACGAAGAAAAGCAGCCAAGGCACTCACACGGTAGGAAATTTTTAATTGTGATCTAATTTGATGTTATTCTATGAACAAGGAGTAGGTCTCAAGTCGTCCATAACCGCGGATACGGCTTTTCGAAAAGATTTAACCCTGCAGGGGTGTACCAACTGCCCATCATAGGCTTCGCATGTACGCCAGGTTTCCACTTGGCTAGGTAAACGCCTGAAACTAACAACACACAATTCCGGGTGGCCCCCGGTGAGTCGACACCCAACTGAAAAGCCGGTCGCGCTCTCGAATCGGCCTATACCATCTGGATGAGGTCGGGTTAGTTGCCCAAATAGATGTGGACAACCCCCTAGCTCCCTGGGGTGGACCAACAAGAGAAACCATGTCTCCGCTGGTCCGGGTTGTTTCGAAAACTGCTGGGGTACCAACCAAGCACACACACATTT
This sequence comes from Bromus sterilis, assembly GCA_950022295.1. Classification (NCBI taxonomy): domain Eukaryota; kingdom Viridiplantae; phylum Streptophyta; class Magnoliopsida; order Poales; family Poaceae; genus Bromus; species Bromus sterilis. The sequence goes on along the minus strand of OX465595.1, from coordinate 241,085,724 downwards.
GAAAAATGTAAATCAGCTCGGGCCACCACTAGAACTGTTTGAAGCTAGGTAGGTAAGATAAGGGGACCCCATAGAATCCCACACATGATTAGGCACGCTCGTCAAGAAACACAATACCCGGAACTCGGGACCTAGGTGACTCGAATGGAACAAAGCACCTGGCGGGAACAGCCTGGTCTCCCATCCTTCGTAAAATTTAATTAACATCATAATAATAAATATCAACCAACTTCTTTGTTAATATGATATCCCAGCCATAGCATAGGGTAAGCAGGAAGTTTTCCTAATCATACTAAGCAATGGCTGAGCAGCAGTAACTTAGCAATACAATGGTTTTGCTGGGATGTGGGGATCATGGATGTTTTTGTTTTGATTGTGGCATAAGCAAGGTGGATAGGATCAAACAATCGTTCTAGACTACAACTAGGCAGGTAGGCAGAAAGGTATCAAGTAATGGTATGAATCTTCCCCTTGCCTGGGTAATCGGTCGACGGAGCAGACGTAGCAGGGTCCTCGGGCTCGGTGTCGGAAACCTCCACGTATGTCTCCTCGGCAGCCTCAGGTGATAATGTAAGGTACCGGCAAGGGAAAGCGCACGAGTAAACATCGAGATCAACAAAACTCAAGCATATATGAGATGATCAAGTTTAATAGACATGGTGTTACCCTATCTAGTCAAATTTAAATGGAGGTGTGGACGACACGTCAACAACTTCATATGCAATTATTTATTTTAACGGCTTTTGTCATAGCCTTAATTTTGGGGTAAATGACATGGTAACATGACATGGCATGAAACAATAACAACAATTTAACAGTAATAAGCATCGTGAAATAAATGTATCGATTCCGGAGACGGAGAAGTGTCGGTGAAGTTGACACCAACAATGTATCAAAGGAAGGTCACATGGGGTGCAAGATGTGGATGACCATGTGGCAAGATGAAGCATGGAAAGGATGCATGGGTGTGCCAACTTGTGGGATCCAAACAAGAATCCAAGGTTGACAAGGGAAAAATCAAACATGGCAAGGTCACATGTGGGTGCAACTCCCCTCCACATTTCTTCCCAATTTTTATGCAACTCAAACATAAAAACTGAGGTGACCACGTTGATTAGTAGATTTTTCTACCCCCAGTTCGATATATGGCATGTGCCCAAGGCATTGAATTCAAATAGAATCAAAATCCCAAAGGATTTGAACTTGAATAAAAAGAAAAAGAGATACAGAAAAAAAAGCAAAGGACAAGCCACTAGGGCCAGCCTTAGGTGGATCTGGCCCAGGCCGCTGGCTAGCCGAGCTGGCCCAGCTCGGGCCCATCTGCTGCTGCCGCCGCCTGGGCGCCGAGAGCTAACGGTCCAGGCCCAGGCGCTATCTGCAACCACCAAACGAAAAAGGGGCAAAAACCTGGGTTACTGCAACCCCAAGAGGAGTCGAACCCCGAACCTCACGGTTCGAATCCCAGGGGTGCTACCACTGTGCTAGCTACGGAATCAGGTTGTAAAATGAACGCGATGCGAGATATTCCAACTACAGACGCAAGCTCTGAAACTGAAACCAAAATCCACTGAAGTTGCACAGGTTCAGAGAACGCCGACGTCATGGGTTCACGACGGGCCTGGAGATCTAGGCCCGGCCTTTGGCGCGTGCAGGACAGGGTGGAAGCGAGCATAACGTAGGGGCGGACGCGGGCTCTCTCGAAACGGAGAGGAACACGACGGGAGAAAGATGGCGGGGCTCACAAGGGGTTCGTTGTCGCCGTTCTGTTCGGAGGTGCGTCTTGACGGCGGGTTCGCGTCCATGGCTGCAGGCGCCCGTTGCGGAGGGAGTTGAAGACGCAAACGATCTGGACGTCGGCGACCTCGGGACGGAGAGGATCGGGACGGCGAGCCAAATTCAATCCATGGACGTCCCGTCCATGGCGTTCTGCACCAGGAGGAAGAAGAAGAAAAGAGAGGGGAAAGGAGGTGGCGGCACTGGGAGAGGGAGAAGGGCTAGGGTTCGGGAGGAGGAGAGGGGGAAAGATATAGGAGGGGGAAGAGGGCGACGTGGCTCCAGGAGCTCCTCTCCTCCACGGCCACGCCATGTGCGTGAGGAAAAAGTTGGGAGGAGGGGGGTGACAGGCGGGCCCGGGTGGCTGAGAGAGGAAAAAGAAGAAAAAACGAGGGGTGCTGCCCCCTGTTGGGCTGGATTCGGCCGGCCCAAATGGGTGCTCCCACTGCACCTAGAAAAAAAAAGGAAGAAAAAGGAGCCCTTTTCCTCTTAAAAAAGACAGGGCCTCCAAGACTTTTCTAGAGCAAGCCAAAGAGAAATAAAACATATAAAAATATATTTTATTATGAGGGGAATTTTTCTGATTTTATAAAATTGGTTTGACCAAATTTGGAGAAAAATAAAATCAGGGCAAAAGAATTAGATCCCAAAGGCTTTTGATTTTTATTAGATTTTTCCAGAGAGGTAAAAATCAAAGTAAAAATATGGGCATGGAGGAAAATCCAAATAATTTTCCTATGCAAAATTTGGACTTAAGGAGAACACAAATGGAGCAATGAAAAACCCCACATCACATCTCTTTAGCCATCCAAAAGAAATTCAAAACAAAAATCAATTGGGCTCCAAGCACCTTGCCATTTGGATTCATTACAAGAATTGCAACAACCCATCACCATGTCAAATTGGAAGTCAATGACAAAGGGAGATTACATGATGATTTGGGAATTACATGTGGGCTGTTACATCATCCCTTCAAACTCTAGGATCTCGAGTGTGTGGAGTTTTGTAACCGTTACAATGCCTTCCTTGCAGCGTATTGTCTCGATTCCGATCTCAGGTTGGGAAATCCTGTAGTACCTTTAGTTCTTCGAATTCTGATTTTCATCTGTGTCGTTTGTTGAATTCAGTCCTCGTACCCAGTGTCCTCATGATTTACATGAGAATGCTTCCCTTGAACGTCGTTTCTCACTATTATTCTTCCTCTTGATCTCCCAATGGCTTTGTTCTCCGAGTTGCCGTCTCTCTGCGGAAATCTATCTCGACAGAATTTCAACATCGACATGGAGTAGTGTCCCTTGTTGATGGTGTTGAAGATTGTCGACTCTCTTTTCTCTCTGCCCTCTCCCCTGGATCATCCTGGATCTCGGGAGGAGATCCCTTGTTGGTGGTGTTGTATTGTAACAGCCCAGATTTCAGAAAAATTAATTTTTTTTGTTTTCGGTGTCAGTTGTTTGATTGTCTGATTTGTCTGCGGTGTTTACAACCCCGACTTATCGATCGGCGATTATTTTCCCCCTCTTATCTCGTATCGGACGGAGATAGACCATTGCCACCCTGACACTCGACCTTTGCGACACCGAGTTTCACCTGATCACCGTCGCGAAAACCGCACGAGACCAGCCGCAGCCAACAGAACGAAAACCCCGTTAAATAACTGAACATGATATTTTTATAGCGCGCCGGAATGTGTTCTCAAAACGGTTTCAGCGCGAGGTGAACGCTGCCGGATCGACGCGCTGATCGCGCAGTTCGAAGTTTTACCCGAATCGGAGTTCCTGCGGACCCGCGTCGCTTAGAAACGTAAACACCGCGCGCGAGAGAAAAACCGGGGATGTTTTTGCAAACTGCCAGCCACCTGGGCTATATAAAGACCACTACTCTCCTGCCCCTTTCTAGGGTTTCCCTAGCCAAAAATTGCTGCCACCCCCCTATTTTTGCCCCAAATCCGCCCAATACCATAAAAATCTCGAAACCCTAGATCACGGGGCGTTCCCAGCCCTCGGATATGAGATCAGAGGGTCAGGATTGCGCCACGTCAGCTCCCTAGCCCTCTCTCTCCTCCAACTCCTCTCCACCGCGCCGCCGGATCCGGCCGAGGCCGCCGGCGCCTCCACCTCCAGTCGGCTGCCGCGCCGCCGCAGCCGGTGAGCCCGCGCACCTCCTCCCTCTCCTCCTCTGCCTCACCCCCTCTTTTCTCCTCTCCAGAAGACCGCGCTGCCGCCTACGGGAGCTCGCCTCGTCGACCCGTAGCCAAGACGACAGCCCCCTCCAACCACCACCGCGCGGATCCGACCGTGCCCCACCTCTTCTGCCTCCTTGACCCTCCTCCGGCTTCCGGCGAGCCGCTGCTCATCGCCGGCCGGCGAGCCAGCAGCCGTCGCGTCGTGATCCAGGAGGGATCGGGACGAGCGAGCCAGCCGGCCACCGCCATGGGCCTGACGCCCCTCCGCGGCCCAGCAGGCGGCCAGGGTCCAGCCGACCTCCCCTCCCGCAGCCTCTTGGGCCGACCCAGCTGGATGAGGCACGCTTCCTTTTTTTTCTTTCTGCTTTTTTTTTCCATGAACTCATTTTTTACTAAGTCTGAAGGATGTTTTGCTGCTGATTCAATTTTGCGATGATATTTGCGAGTAAACCGTAGCGCAGATGCATGTGCGTCAAAAAAGGTAAATTGTTTAGAATTGTGTGTACTTCAGTTCATCTTTTGTGAGAATTTTGTTTTGAGGTCAGCTTGATGTTGTTATTCACTGTTGAAGTGGGCATCACACTGTTAACTGCTATTATTCTCTGTTAGAGTGTTGCTGTTGTTATTTTCTTGCAAGTTTGATTGATGATTGTGACACATCCATGAGGCCTATTGCATTGATTCTTGTTGTATATTGTTAAGCATCATGTCTACTTCAATCCTATGCAATCACTTGTCATGTTTGCCTGTTGTAGCTATATTATTTGTTGCTCCAAAGTGGTGACCCTGATGTTATGTGCTGCTGTTTATATGAAGTTGCTACTTTGCTGCCCTATATATTTTTAACCGTGCATCCTATTGAGTATTGCAATATGTCATTTTGATCTATGCCATGTCTACTTCCATTATATGTATTGCATTGTCATGTTTGCATTTCTGGTCATAGATATGTTTAGCTCCAAAGTTGCTATCCTGCTGATTGTTGACATCCACCTCTGTTTTTCTCTAAGTCTGTAACTTACCGATGACATGTTGCCTGCTTTATATCTTTTGATCTGTTATGCCTACGACCATGATTCTTGTTTGTACCTGATCACCATCATGCCTACTCCATGCTCATATATTGCTATGTCATGTTGCTGCACATTTTCATATAGTTTTGCCCTGTTTATGCCGCATGAAAATAACAGTTTCTGCCCTGTTTTCCTGATTTTCACTAAGTCCTAGACTAGCATAGATAGTTTCCTTTATGCTTCACCTCTTGTACTGTTTGTGTGCTATGCCATGCTTGAGTGAGATGCCATGTTAACAACCTTTGCTCATCTTGTGTAGCTAAACAACTTGAACCTTTCTAAATGTGCGGTATCGTCGTGTGTGACGAGTACTCCACTTAACCTGTTAGTAACCGCTCTCGACGATAGATGCGATGCCGTGATGTGGGCACCCCGGACTATATGTTCGAAGCGGCCAGCTGTGCATACCGTCATGCTCCCATGATCAGTGTCGCATGACGCACAACTCGACAATGGATATCATAGTCACAAGTTCATACAGTACCGAATACAAAGTCATACATAAACATAGTCTTACACGGCCTCATCGGGCTCAAATGGCAGCGGAATAAGCAAAAGCAAGATAGATAGCAGCATCACAATCCACATGCAAAGCTCAGAGCGTAGCACATCCTAGTACTCGTCAGTCGCGTCATCGTCAAATACCTGCTCCTCCAAGCCTGGCCGATGGAATAACCAGGGACAAAGCCGTGAGTACATACAAAGTACTCGCAAACCACCTAAAGAAAGGAACAAAGATTTTTGTACAAGAAAATAATGGGATGGCTATATGGTGGGGTTTAACATGGGGGAACCTAACTACTCAATATTAGTTAAGTTGGCAATATTTTACTCTTGACAAATTTTAATCCCACAAATATATTTGATTAAATCATGTCCAACCCTTTTCATAATACCAACATCATCATCATGAACCATAATCTCAGTACCAGAATTTCTCATCTATTCCCCACAAAGTGTGGCCTCACTAGCTGTCCATGACCGTGGACACCGGCTACTCGAATAGTTTTCACTCTGCAGAGGTTGTACACTTTACCCACAACATTCGATACATCCGCCGGGAGTTCCCACGGTTCGTCATACCTCAGTATGCGGTTTTCGGATAATCGACCGTAGTCTTCCCCTTACCTATCCTAGTACAGGTGATCTACCAGATGCCCACATCCTGAACTGTCCGTGTGCAAGGTCATGCTCCTCGTGCAAGCCTTCACCGTAGTAGAGGTGCGGCAAAGTTCTGTACCGACACTAATATAGTCCAGCGTATTACACCCCCGACGCATCGGCAGGATTCCGGCTTCTGGGTACCATCGTGTACCTCACTCATGTAGTTATAAGATCCCCGTACTAAGATAAGCAAGCTTCCGACTACCATACCAGAGTATTGTGGTTGTACTGTAATACTAGGTTTTGGCGGCACTTATAGAGAGTCCCTCTAGACTTTGAATATGTTCAACGATGTTTCCAACAACCACAACCTTGGCCATCACATCTTCTTAGATGTATGCAAATACATTAGGGGGGAGCAAGATTAACCAAATTGTTATGTTGTCACTAGTTCTTTAGCAAGGCTTGTAATAGTACCACAAGATTATCGGTGTCTAGTTTATTTCTCCCAAATAGGTAGGCTTACAAGGTATGTGGAGTTTCACCTAATAAACTAATACAAACCCATTCCCAAAATGATATAACAGTAGCATGATATATAATATGGTACAAAGAAGTAGAAACGTAGGACAAGGGTTTGATTTTTTGAAAATGGCTTGCCTTCCTCGGCGGTGTCTCCCGGTACGGCTTCTTCGGCTTGGAAGGAGTCTTCACCTGGAACGTCAAGCGGTTCGTCTACACGTTGCGGAAAAGAGCACACAATTACCACGAGGCAAAACAACACATGGCACACAACATTCAATTTTCACAATCAAACACAATAACAAGGGCAAAATAAATCTCATAGTTTTAACTCCCATGTTTATTAAGTCCTAAAACATGCAACCAATGCTAAATTTTACAACAAAGCATTAGGATAACTTTACTGGATTTATTAATTGACAGTAAAGCAATTTTAACTAATAGCAATATTATTAACCTATTTTATTCACTAACAACCTTTTAATTTTTATTAACTCAACAACCAATTGTATAGCAGTAACCTACTGACCATAGGTTAGTTTTATTCTAAACTAATAATTTAATATTACTAGTATTAATTAGATAAGAATTAAACTAGCAAGGGTAAAAATAATAAAAAGGCCACAAATTTTTTTAACCTAAAAACTATTCTATACACACAGAAAAATCAAGAATAATCATAGGAATATAAACAAGTCAACATCACATTTTTAGAGTCAACAAGGAATTAACTAAAACTATTCTTAGCTGCTAAAAAGCACAATAAACTAATAAAAACTAAAGCAATTATTTTGGCACTGCACAAAAATTATTCTAAACATGCAGAATTATAGATATTAATTTTGTGCACACAACAAAATTTATTTCACTGAAATTGGAGTTGTAGTTATTTTTTTATAAGTAAAACAGTGTTACAGCTTAAAAAGAAAAAGAAAAAGAACAGCAGGCCGGCCCGGCTATCAGGCGCCCACGGCGCTCCCTTTGTTTTGTTTTTTTTAAACGGGCCGAGCCCAGCACAGCGCAGCAGCGGGTTTTTTTTTCTACTAAAATCGAAGGGGTATGGGGCTTTCCTGGCCGTTGGATCAAGTGTGATCGAACGGCCAGGGGGCTTCTTCTTCCTCCCGCTAGGGCAGGAACGGGAGTGGCTCCCATGGCGGACAGAGGCGGGGCGGACCTCACCGGCGGCCCTCCGGTGGCCGGAGGCCGGAGGCAGAGGGCGGCGGAGGTAGGGGAGGTCGAGGGGGTTCCATTTTTGCGCATAAACGGGGCATGCAACGCGGAAAAACGGGGCGCCATGGAGGACAGCAGGGAACGGGAGCTCACCGTGGGGGGCGTTCCGGGCGGCTGTAGGCGACGGCGAGGTGTGGCGGGGGCGCGGCTTGGGCTCAGAGACGGCTGCGGACGTCGGAAGTGGCGACGGCTTGGGGTAGACGGCGTCGGGGTAGCACGGGCTCGGGGTAGGGTGTCGCCTCCTCCTCCTGGCCGGCGGCTCCGGCGTGAGCGAGGCAGAGGGGCGGGCTCGCCAGCCTCCCCTCCTCCTCCTCCTCCGGTCTCCCTCTTCCTCCTCTTCCGGTCTCCTTCTTCCTCCTCTTCTCCTTCCTCTCTTCCCGTTCTTCTCGTGGTAGGGGTGTGGCGGCTGCTGGAGAGGGGTGGCGAGGTGAGTGAGGGTGACGGCGTCGGGACTGCTATATATAGCCGTGGGGGAGGAGCGGCTAGGCGGGAAGGAGCGAGTTGCAACGGGCGGGAGTCCATGGGGGCGATCCGTGGCATTGCTCCGGGCTGGCTGAGAGGGGCGGCGGGAGAGCTTGTGAGAGAAGAGGCGTGGTTCAGTTCCGACGTGGGCGCTCGCCGGTCACATCGCAGAAGAGGGTTGGGGGGTAGGAATCGCGTTGGCATGCCACAGGGGAGATCCTCGGGGTCGTCTTCGGTTGGGCAATGGGGAGCGAGGGTGTCAGTGGGCTCGGGAGGGAAGAGAGACGAGAGAGAGATTACGAGAGGGAGAGGAGGCTCTCCCTGCGTGGGGAGAGGGAGAGAGAGAACGTGAGAGAGAGAGAGGGGAGGTTAGAGGGAAAGAGAGAAATTAGGGGAGGGATTAGTGGGGTAGTTAGGATAGTTTCTCTCTTCTTTTTTTCCTCCTTTTTTTTAAGCACCAAACACCCATTTTTTTTAAGAGATAAAAATAATATAAAACTCTCTTATTATTAGTATTATTGTTATTGTTGTTATTATTATTAGGTTAGATATAAATATCATGCATGCATTTCCTTATGATTTTATGTAGTTAGGAAATTTTATTGATAAACATTTTAGTTATTAGCAAACAACCAAAAAGGTTGATGCCTAAGGATTTTTTTGTGGTGGCTAAAACTTTTAGTATTATTACTATATAGAAAATTTACTAGGTGTTAGCACCAAGGGTTTTTAGAATTTGACAAGTTGCCATTTTTTTTATATGACCAACCAAGGATGAAGTGCATGCATGGTAGACATATATGGTTAACCATAGTCACTAGGTTATCTTAGGCACATGCAACACAAAAAGATCACCATCACAAGTGCACCATCAAGCAACAACATGACTAACCCTAAGCACACAAGTTCAAGCATTGAAACACAACCTAAGATTTCATGCAAGGTTGTTTTTTTGTTGGCTCTAATTTTTGGTTAACTAGATTAACAAGAAGAGTAAAAGTTGGGATGTGACACGTGCGTTGTCTTGTGTTACCTTGTTGTTGATGCTTGCTCGTGATTGCTTCGTAGTAATATACTCTTGCTCGTCGATTGCCTTTTCCAGTGTTTCCTTCTTGTGTGCTTCCGCGGGTACCTCTCGGAGATGTTGCGAGCTTGCGATCGAGTACACCTTCGGTTTCGTCTTCTCATCAGGTAAGGGGAGCATATATCATGCTTATAACTTTCACCTCACTTGCGCCTAGGTGTAGGATAGAACGATTGCTTGATCCTACAACTTTATATTCATGCCTCTCAAATAAACCCAAACAGCCATGTCCCCCACATCCCAGCAAACCCTATTCGGCTATGTTACTATTGTCGTTGCTTAGCCACTACTTAGTATGCATGATAGGATGTTATCAACTGTTAACCTCCTGTTACTCCTTGGATTGGGCTATCACATTATTATATTATTGTTGTTGATGATATGATTATTATAATGTTGACTATATTCGACGAAGGATGGAAGGTCTAGGCTAGCCCGCCCCGACGCTTTGTTCCATTCGAGTCACCAAGGATCCGAGTTCCGGGTATTGGTTCTAATACTAAGCGTGCCTAACCATGTGTGGGATGCTATGGGGTGCCATTTTCTTACCTACCTAGCTTCAAACATTTCTAGTGGTGCCCCAAGCTGATTTACCATTTGAAAACCGTGTGTGTGTCTGTCGGGTCGCTCCTAGCAGATATTCTTTAAAATAACTTGGGCCAGCGGAGACATGGTTTCTTTGTTGGTCCATCCCAGGGAGCTAGGGGGCTGCCCGCATTAGTTTGGGTAGCTAACCCGACCTCGTCCAGACAGTAGAGGCCAATTCGAGAGCGCGGCCGACTTTTGAGTTATATGTCGACTCACCGGCGGCCACCCTGATTTGTGCGTTGTTAGCTAGAGGGACCTGTCGTTTCGGATCTCTCGGGACTAAATCATAAAATGGCTGCCTGTGATGGGTAGAAACTGAGAGTGATGGGCGTGCGTGCGGAGCCTTGTAATGGGCAGTTGGTACACCCCTGCAGGGTAAAATCTTTTCGAGAAGCCGTGTCCACGGTTATGGACGACTTGGAACCTACGTCTTGATATAACATCAACTGAATCATAACTATAACTTGATCAACGTGTGTGTGCCTTGACTGCTTCTTCTTCGTCGGGATGCGAAGAGGAGGACCCTGATAGGATAGGTGTTATGCTTGCATAAGTAGTTGATAACAAGACTTGTTTTGGGCGATTCCTCAACGAATGCTTGGTTCTCATCTTACTCTAAAATAGACCGTTAGCCACTCATATATTGCTAGTGCGTCTGCAAACTTACCACTACCCCCATCTTACCCGTGAGAAGTTAGTTACAAGACTTTTGATATATTCTCACCCCTTTCTTTCTTTTCCCTTTTATGTTTTGCCTGATCGGTCGATGCAGTTGATTACTACCTCGACTCTTCTTCTGGACGCCTTCGTGGAGACTCGACGATGACTAGTTAGGCGGATCCCGGCGGAGGGCCTGGACCCGTGTGGTCATGGGGATCGATGATTTTCTCTTTGCCACTAGGCATTTGAATGTAGTCTGTACTCAGACATGTATCTTCCGCTGTGGTATTGTACTAAGGCAGTTGTATGCCGATTGTATGAGATGTTGTATCCATGTAGCAATAATGTTGTGATATCATGTTGGAAATCCGGGGCATATGGCTTTGTCATATGTCGCGGTGGAACCGATATATGCTTCGTCCCCGGATCTGGATGGAAACATCTAGATCTAGAACAGTACCGCATATCGGGCCTTACATCTAACCAAGGTTTGACCCAGTCCTAGAGATAGTAATAGCGCACTTTGTATATGTGCGCCATTGATATATCAAACTTAGTAATGGCGCAGGTATACAAAGTGCATCATCACTATGTTTGACCAAGGTTTGACCCAGTCATAGAAATAGTAATGTCGCATTTTGTAAAGGTGCGCCATTACTAACTTTTTGAGGTGGCCAAAAAATTCACCAAATGCACCCCCCTTTGGAACGCCTTTTCAATTTAAAAAATAAATAAAAGGAAATGATAGAAATTTCAAAAAAATAAAAGAAAATAAGATTCCATGTGATATGTAGTCTAGTTATTAGGAAAATTTATAAACATGAATTTCGACTATATATTAATGGCGCACCATGTTCAGGTGCGCCATTAGTAACCTAAACAGTAATGGCGAACTAGGTGAAAAGTGCGTCATTACTATGTTTAACCAAGGTTTGACCCATTCCTAGATGACATAGTAATGACACACTTTGTATAGGTGCGTCATTAGTAAGTTGACATAGTAATGGCGCACCTGGTGAATGGTACGCCATTACTATGTTTGACCAAGTTTTGACCCAGTCCAAGAGATAGTAATGGCGGACTTTGTATATGTGCGCCATTGCTATGTCAAACTTAGTAATGGCGCACGTATACAAAGTGCGCCATAACTATGTTTGACCACGGTTTGACCAAGGGTTGACCCAGTCATAGACATAGCAATGGCGCATTTTGTAAAGGTGCACCATTACTAAATTTTTCAGGTGGCCAAAAAATTCACCAAATGCACCCTTTCTCCCCTGGACCGCCTTGTTAGTTTAAAAATAAAATAAAAGAAAATAAGATTCCCATGTGATATGTGGTCTAGTTGTTAGGAAAATTTACAAACATGAATTTGACTATTTATTAATGGCGTACCATGTGCAGGTGCAACATTAGTAACCTAAACAGTAATGGCACACTTTATACATGTGCGCCATTCCTATGTCAAACTTAGTAATGGCGCACATATACAAAGTGCGTGTTTGACCAAGGGTTGACCCAGTCATAGACATAGTAATAGCGCATTTTGTAAAGGTGCGCCATTACTATCTTTTTGAGGTGGCCAAAAAGTTCACCAAATGCACCCCTCTCCCCGTGGACCGCCTTGTTAGTTTTAAAATAAAATAAAAGAAAATGATAGAAATGTCAAAAAAAAATAAAAAAAAAATTCCCATGTGACATGTGGTCTAGTTGTTTGGAAAATTTATATACATGAATTTTGACTTTTTTTGCAAAATTTCTCGAGAATTTGTAAAATCGGCATAACTTTTGCATACGAACTTCGATGAAAAAGTTTGACTACGGAAAAAAAGTTATGGGGCTTTTAAGAACTAGACGGCAAAAAAATGAAAAAAAATTCAAACTTACTAATGGTGCACTATTTGAAAAGTGCGCCACTAGTAACTGAATTTTTTTTTGAAATAATATTTAAAAAATGTTCAAAATATGACAGGAGACTCGTCGGTAAGTTTCAATTTTTTTTTTCAAAATTTCATCACACCCATGAACTTGAACAAGGTCCTAGACATGAACAAGGTTTAATAGGATTGATGTGATACATATATCAACAAATGCTTGTGAAGTGAGCTGGCGAAGGAGTTGAATGGAAATAAGAAGTTAAGCGTGTTAGGGCTGGAGTAGTGTGAGGATGGGTGACTGATAGAGGCGAAGGTGTCCCGATGTTTCGATGAGATGGTGGAGATCGATTATGGTGGAGGCAACTTTCACGATCCGACTACGAACGTGCGAAGACGTTGCGCCTTAGCGATCGCTAAACCAACTCCGAGAGGTTATTGATCCCGCGGATGCACGATCAACCTGACCACGAAGGTCTAATTCCTGCAAGCAATCGAAGAACAAGCAAGAACTAAGAATTGCAATCTGGATATTGCGAATATAAGATGAATGATTACGAAAGTTGGGGTTCCAATGAGGTCTTGGCCTGGTCGGATGACACAAACGAAGAGCTCGAAGTTGCGGCTATGGCTAACTTATATCTAATTAAAACCCAAGTCTAAACGACGCCCTAAGGGCTGTATATATGGGGGAACAGAGGGGATTTTCGTGACCCCTTGGAGGTGGGGTCCGAAAACAACCCTAACTCGGTTTCCCCACACATACGGATTCTAAAAACAGCCTATAAGGTGGTATTTCGAAATTACATGGGCCCAGCCCAATATTAAGGTGACGCAGCACCTATAATTGCCCTTGGACGAAAATAATGAAGTGGCATCTCGCGTATTTCGTCCAAGACTTCATGCGCGCCTTATGGTGGCTTCAAAGTGCGATAATCACCACTGGAAGCTCCGCTGTCCTTTCCCGCGCGCGCACCTTCTTCTCCATGCTTGATCCCGCTCCAATGACCATCCTTCTTGTCCATGCTAGGTCCTTCATTCATAAGCAAAACAAAAGTATCTAATTTAGGCAGCATCATATGTTCATGAACAATAGAAGGATTCGCAAGAAACGAAAATACCTGATAATTTAGTTGACGTGCACGAGCTCTAGTAACTGGTCCAATATGTGTAGTTGGTGAGGATATGGGTGTAACATTAGTAGGGATGTCCTCATCAGTGACCCTCCGACAAGTTTGACTACGGAGTGCAATTTGACTTGAGATTAAGCATGGTAACTTGAGATTAAGCCATAGTGACCCAGGATTAAGAAATTTGAAAGAAAAAATGAAAAAAATATAAATTATTTTTCAAATAAAAGTTAGTAATGACACACCATAGATTAGAATGAGCGCCACTACTATTTTCCCACCTTCCAAATTCAAAAAAATTAGAAAAAAAGAGTGTCCAGTGGCGCACCAGAAGAGGTAGTAATGGTGCATATGTGGTGCACCATTACTACCTGAGACATTAATGGCGCACCAAATGTGCGTCATTACTAAGTGTTAGTAGTGGCGTGCTATTAATGGCGCACCGGATGTGCGCCATTACTAGCAAAAATAGGTGCGCCATTAAAGACCATTTTCTAGTAGTGTTAAAATGGAATAAATTTGGTTGTTTTTCCACAGCTATGATTTGTGTAAATTACTTAAACATGGTAATAAATTCCTATAGCTAGTTTATCATGACCTAATGATTATTTGCTAGTTAACAAAATTGGTTGCTCAATTTTTGATTGAACTATAATTTCTACTTTTGTTTAATAAAAATTCAGTGCAACTTAATATTCCAAATTGGGCTTTGTTGTTTTATTATTGACTTGAGATTATTCACAATATTGTGAACATTCATGTTAACTATATGATGAAGTTTTATCTTAACTGGATTTCAAATTTTTAATGAAGTTGAGTCATCAGTTTTGTTTTCAAATCCATTCGAGGGGGATTTGAATGTGATTGGAATCAATGCTGATTAAAGTATGATTAAGCACCATGATTTGACTTTAACAAAAGGATTACTTTAGCATGACATTGGGTGTTACAATAACTCATTGACCTTACGATATATCTAACAATAAAATAAAGTACTTCAGCACACAACAAAATCCAAACGAGGATCCAAATAAAGATACAATTAAAGAATTTAAAATATTTAACTAGTAATATTGATAAGATAATAGCTAAGAAATGATCATGGGTTTGGATAGGGTCAAGGTAGATTGAATAGAAGTATGATATAGGTTTTATCCTATGGTTGGGACATATTTTTACCAATGAGGATCGTGGTTTTACTATATGGAATGACTGTGAGACAAAATTTCATAACCCAAAATTATACGAATAAACTATTTAGAATGTTAAATATGGTTTGCTATGGAACTTGAATGTCATAAGAGTTTTAGGATATTGAGATTTGTCCATGGTCCATGAGTTACTGATGACCCACAAGTGTAGGGGATCGCGATAATCTACGCAGGTAAGATAACCCAATTTACAGATTCGATACAAGGGGAGCCATAGAATATTTTTAAGCTTTGACAGTTGAGTTGTCAATTCAACCACACCAAAAAGGTACTGGCTTGGCAACGAGATATTAGTGGTAACGGTGATATGGAAGTCATGGTGGCAACGGATATAATGGTGGTAAAGCGACAAAACTAAAAATAGTAATAGTAAAGTAACTTGTAACGAACAAAATTAAAACACTTTAGGCTAGGGGGATGGATGGTTGGGCGCTGCATGGATGAGAGACATCATGTATTTTACTTGGGGCAAGGCACACGAAAAAATAATGATCATATAGGAAAATATCAAACAATAGTCCTGTATCCCAAGGGTAGTTGTACATGCTTGCAATAAGAACTTGCACAACATCTTTTGTCCTACCATCTCGCTACAAACAAGGCCAAAAGGAAGTTATGCAGATTAAGGTGTGCCTATAAAAGAGCACCGGAAATAAGAATTAACAATCAATGGATACATGGAATCCTTAAATTATAGTCCATCCCCTTTGGTGTCCCAAGCTGTCACCATTGGGATCGCCGTTTTTGGACTATATTAGGTGCATAGAAATCATAGATAGGATCAAGAAGACAAATATATTCATGCAAACACATAGGGTTCAGATCTGAAATCATGGCACTCGGGCCCAAAGTGACAATCACTAAGAACAACAAGTAATAGCAAAGATGATAAACACCATAGTAGATGATAAGAAACATTGCCCCCAACAATCTGATGAACAATTACATGATCTAACTCATCCAATCCCTACCATCCACTTTGCCTACATCAGGGAATTACTCACACATGAAAGGACAAGTCATGGATGGATGATGGAGTGGCGATGGTGATGACGATGGCGATGATTCCCCCTCACCGGAGGCCAAATAAGCCTCGATATTAGCTCTCCTGGAGAAGAATAGAGGGTGGCGGCGGCTCCGCGACGAGAATTGGCAAAACGACTTCTGTTCTGGGATTTCCTCGCCACGGGTAAGAAAAGGATTCCAGATAAGGCACCAAAGGGGGTGGGACCGACCCAGGCGCCCTGGTGGCGCGGCCAGGGGCCAGGCTGCGCCACCCTCTCGCCCCTCTTCTATAGGTGGTTCCTTCCGGTGCATGGATTTTCTCTTTTTTTACTAAAATTTTCCGGGACACCTTGTAAGGCCCGATATACGGTACTGTCCCAGATCTAGATGTTTCCATCCAGATCAGGGGACGAAGCACACATCGGTCCCACCGCGACATATGACAATGCCATCTGTCCCGGATTTCCAACATGATATCACAACATAACAACTACAAGGATACAACATCTCATACAATCGGCATACAACTGCCTTATACAATACATCAGCGGAAGATACATGTCTGAGTACAAACTATAATCAAATGCCTAGCGGCAAGAGAAAAAGACATCGCTCCCATAACCATACGGGTCCAGGCCCTCCGTTGGGATCCGCCTAACTAGTCGTCGTCGAGTCTCCGCGTGAAACGTCGATCACCATACATGTTGTCGATCAAGAACCCTGAAAAGAGTTTGGGGGTAGTATCATGAGTACAACAGTCCTCAGCATCGAACTGTAGTGGTCAATTGACCCAGCAAGAACTTCATCACTCGTCATTCTAGGATAACTAGTAGTTCACAGTAAGGATGGGGTAAGTGGTGAGGTTGCTGCCGCACTAGCATTTATGAAGTGGCTAACGATCTAGACAGTAAGATAAGAAGCCAAGCATTCGATGAGGAATTGCCTCCAACAATTCTTGCTATCAGCTACTTACGCAAACATAACACCTATCCTATCCTTGTCCTCCTCTTCGCATCCTGATGAAGAAGAAACAGTCAAGGCACACACACGTTGATCAAGTTATTAAGATCATCTCAGTTGTTGTTGTATATGAACAAGGAGTAGGTCTCAAGTCGTCCATAACTGTGGACACGGCTTCTCGAAAAGATTTAACCCTGCAGGGGTGTACCAACTGCCCATTACGAGGCTCCGCATGCACGCCCATCTCTCAGTTGCTACCCATCATAGGCAACCATTTTATGATTTAGTTCCGAGAGATCCGAAACGACAGGTCCCTCTAACTAACAACGCACAAATCCAGGTGGTCCCCGGTAAGTTGACATCCAGCTCAGGAGCCGGCCGCGCTCTCGATCTGGTTTGTACCGTATGCCTCGGGTTTGGATTGCCGGTGAATTCTCACATCAGTCCGGGTCCTCAGCCGGACAGGTTGGACCAACAAAGAAACCATGTGCCCGCTGGCCCAGGTTGTTTTAAAGAATATATGCCAGGAGCTACCCGACAGACATATATGCATGTTTTTCGAATGGTAAAATCAGCTTGGTCCACCAGTGGAAATATTTAAAGCTAGGTAGGTAAGAAAAGGGGACCCCATAGTATCCCACACGCGGTTAGGTACGCTAAGTTTTAAGACCAATACCCGGAACTTGGATCCTAGGTGACTCGAATGGAACAAAGCGTCGGGCCTGGATAGCCTAGACCTTCCATCCTTCGTCGAATATAGTCAACATTATAATAATCATATCATCCACAACAATATTATAAAGTGATAGCCCAATCCAAGGAGTAACAGGGTAACATTCGTAGCATCCTAAGCATGCATACTAAGCAGGGGCTGAGCAACGAGCAATAGTAACATAGTAGTACATGGTTTGCTGGGAGGGGACATGGATGTATAGGTTTAAGAGAGGTTGTAAACATGTGGTAGGATCAAACATCGAATCTAACCTAGACTAGCATGCAAACTGCTGGTTATAATAGAATGGATCATAAGTAATGTATAGTCCTTGCCTGTTGATAAGTCATGTACCGAAGGTGTAGGCGGTCGCGACCTCGCACCGTCTCCGAGAGTAACCGCGGGAGCACACAGGAAGGAAACACTGGAAATCAATCGACGACTAGGCATCTATTACTACGAAGCAATCACAAGAAATCAACAACCATAAAGCAACACGATACAACACACTACGGTATCGCATCAATCGTTGAGAGCGGTTACTAACAAGTTAAGTGGAATATCCGTCACGCACGACGATACCGCACATTTAGAATGGGTCGAATTGTTTAGCTACACAACATGAGCAAAGGTTGTTAACATGGCATCTCACTCAAACATGGCATAACACACAATCATGGCAGGAGGTGAAGCATAAATAAACTACCTATACTAGTCAAGTTAAGCGGGTAAAATTCCTACACATGGCATATCACTATTTCCCCGTGATAATTATAACATTTGGTACTGTTCTGACCTAAAACATATTTGATATTTGTTATTAGCAAGAAAGAGCAGCATAAACACAATCTACATGCAATTCTAGTCAAGTTACATATAAGGAACATTTTATTCGGAGCAACGGTTAAAAAGTCATGGCAGATTACATTTTAAAGTGGCAAGCAGTGTAATTAGCAGGTAAAAAACATATAAACAAAGTCAAACATTGAAAAGGAGCACATTTTATTAATCTACACAAAATTCTAAGAAACTTTCATGTTTAACGCGTCGCGATCTGAGGTACCATTAATAAGATACGGGCATCGCAAAAATATAACACGATCTGCCAATAAATAATAAATATAGAAAATAGCGAGATATGCTCCTAGGCCGAATATGCCACCATTGGGCCTAACAGGGGGTGGCGCTGGTTAGCTAAGGTGCGCACTGTGCGCAAAATAGCACATGGGTCGGCCCAACTCGCAGCGCAGCAATAAAATAAAATAAAAAAGGAAAAAAACGGGGGCGCCTCACCTCATGGGCCTCGGCCCAAGAAGGCAGTGGCGCTGGATAGGGGCGCGTCGCCCGTGGGCGCAGGTGGCAAAGTGGGCCGGCCGGGGAAGTGGGCCGCGCAGGACGAGCTGGACCGCACGGCTGGGCCGCATGTGGGGGTGCTGGCCCACCAGCGGCGGTCGAGCGAACGAAGCCACGAATTCCTCCTGAACGAAAGGGAACCTGACGGCGGCGCCGTTCCGGCGGACGACGGTGGGACTGTGGAGGCGGGCCTGACGCAGGGGGTTCGCCGGCGGGCATAGAGGTGGCATATTGGGCCAGATCCGTCGCGGGAGGAGGCCGGCTGCGAAGGTGGCGCCGTGAGCTCCGAATGGCATCCATGGCGGCTCCCTGGTTGCAGCAAGAAAGAGAGAGATGAGCGGGAAGGGAAGAGGGAAGGATAGGAGAAGAAGAGGAGGAGGTTCTACCTGCAGGGGCGAGGGGCGGCGGCGCGGTTGCCGGCGACGGCCAGAGACGACACGCGCGCGGGGAAGGAGCTCGGGAGGACCTGGGCAGGGAGGAGCTCCCACGGGGCTGGTGGGGGCGACATGGACGTCCCTGGCCCGTTGGATCCACCGATCCTACGCTCTAGATCGAGGGGGGGAGTTTCCAGATCTGGGGCAGGTGGGGAGAGATTGGTGCACGGAAATTAATGCAGGGTGGCGGCTGGGAGAGGAGGAGCACCGAAATCCAGGGAGTAGGGCTAGGTTTGGTCTATTTTTGGTAGGCAGCACCTACTATTTATAGTAGGTGGCTCTTTGGGGTTGTTTGGGCCTCAAAATAGTATATTTTGGGCCCGATTTTTAGGTGGGCTAGAATCCGAAAATAAGAGGGGAATCCGGATGTCTAGTTATCAGCACACATGATTTTTATAATTACGACACCGGAATTACACCAGCTACTAATCCTGGCACATCCGATCGTTAACTACCTGATAAAGTCGGAATCGCACGAGTATCGAAAGACCGCCCGATAAAATAATAACCCATTTCAATATAAATGGGGATTTCCGCACCGATGGTGACGGCTGGTCTTGTGCCGGAGGTCGCGAGGGTGCTCGGGTGAAACCCGGTGTCGCAAAGGTCATGTGCCGTGGTGGAAAAGGGTCGGTCTCGCATCCGATACGAGAAGTAGGGGGGTATTCCCCGATTAATAATTCGGAGAAGCAAACACTGCAAACAATACAGGCAAACATCACAGCAATGCAACGAACAAATGTTTTTAATTTGGGTGAAAATCCCGGGCTGTTACACACCTAAAAATCCATTTTCCTGCACACAAGAAAACTATATAGGCAACTCTGCTAAAAACAGCGTCAGTCCATCTTAGTTTCATTCAAATCATGCAAGAATGAGAAGGCCAAAACAATAGCAAATGTGTTTGGAAAAGTCGATACGTTTGAGGCGTATTAACTTCCCCAAGCTTAGTATATTGCTTTACCTTAAGCAATTCGGTTCAACGAACTGGACGCGCCTAAGAAAACTTTGAAAAGCTCCTTTTGATTCATTAAATGTATATAAGCATTTACTACTAACAAGATTAGGAAGTGTTGGATCAATGCTACAAAGACAATGCACGAAGAAATCCTTCTTTCATATGAAAAGTTTCAAACAACCACGAATGAATAATATGCTACTGAAAATAAAAAAAAGATCACAATGCATATGACTTGAACATACTAGAGTGGTATCTCGTTAGCTTCCATGAGTGGAGCAAAGCATAAATGAAGAAGCTCCTTCGGAGTTTTAGAGGAGACTAGAACTAAGTATTTCAAAATGAGTGATAACACAAGCATGGAGAAGACAATGTGGTGCTTTGGGACAATGCACATTATACTCAGAAAGAAAATTATGCTCTCAATCGTTGGTTCTCTGAAGAAAGAAGGGGAGACTCTCGAACCATGGCTTTTTATGGCAAGGTTGATAACCAGTGGCTGGAAGCAAAAACTAAACAAGTACCAGAGCTCGTGGTTTTGAAACAGATAAAATGTTTTTGGGAGTGTAACTTTCAAGTCAATGGTAATGGTAAAGGTTCTCAATATCTTCCATACCAACCATATTAATGGCGGTTCCCAAGCTTTTGTATTATGCCTACACTTGTGTTCCCTTTCCATCTATCATAAATGGTACATGGCCTAGCAATTGCGTGGTTCCTTTTATACTGCCTCAAGTATGGAAGGGAAGATTATGAGTCTCCGTCCACCTATCATTAGCAGTTGGTGGCCAACATTTAGTTCCATTTCATTCCATCATCAAGTATGGAGGGAAAGTGCAACTTTTTATAAAAATGTAAAATAAGTGAGAACTGGGCATTCTCCAGACAGGCCTCTGCCTCATAAATTTGACTATAATAAACTTTGTCAAGGAGTAAAACATTTTTAGCATGGAAGATAATGATTCCCCCTAACGCCCCATGAGCTTGTACAGATACAAAAAGAGAAGTGCATTTGAATAATTTTAAGATGGTACAATAAAATCTTCGTTTGGATGGCTGGTAAATACCATAAATAGGAAGGTATGGTGGACTCATATGGCGGAACTGGTTTCAAGGATTTTGTATGCGCAAGCAGTATTCCTCTTAGTACGGGAGAAGGCTAGAAAAAGACGGGGAAGCGACCAACTAGAGAGAAATAACGGTCATAATCATGCAGAGCGACAAAGCAACATTGAATCGGGCATGAAAGTGATATAACTATTCTAAAATAAAAAGATCGTCAAGTCTTTGATAGACTTTCAGTCATAAGCATGTGCCAAGTCAATCCAAAAATTCTACGAAGGGAAAATACCACTTCAATATGCCAAATCATGAATAATGCAATGCATGAAAATCATTTCAATAACACATTATGCACTCCAGCTATTTGAGACTATTCACAAGAAACCATGAACTAATGGGAAAGCATTGTAAACATATCACTATGTCACTAAAAGCTGGTCTCTAGATCATAAGTACATGCATATGTACAAAAGTAGAAACAAAAATAGTTCATACCGGTTTTCCTTTTTGCATCCCTTCCATCGATCTTCGTCATTATTGCCTTGTCGCTTGCACGATCGAACGTAGAAAGATATAATCAAGTGCAATTGCAACCATGGACGTGAGCTGAACTCTGCAAACAAAGAAAAATAAATAGAGAAAGGAAATCTTTTTGTATTTTTCAAAGGTTAATCGAAAGAAAAAGAAAAGAGAAATATTTTTGTTGTTTTTGCAAATTAAGAAAGAACAAAGAAGAATGGGAAAAAACTTTGAAAAGGTTAAAGAGAACACAAATGGATGATACAATAAAAGGGGAGAAGGGAACGTACTCCCCCAAGCTTAGGCTTTTGGCCTAAGTCGAACTCGGCTACTGCAGGCCCCATGAGCTTCCTCCGTCTCCGGGATAGTACTAGTACGTCCATCCGTCGTTCGTGGTCTCGGGTGGGTAGACGGACGTCCTGCTGTCCTCCCAAGAAGAAGGCTCCCCACCCCAAGAAGAAGGCCCCTCGCCCCACTTGGCAATAGGCTCCTCCTGGTGGTGTGGAATCTCCTCCGGCTCCTCCTCCTCAAGAGCAACCCCCTCCATGGGGTTGTGGAACTGTTGCTGGACAAAGAACTCCTCCATCTCGACCGCGGTGAAAGACCATCCGTTCCTGCTAGTATAATCAAACAAAAGTGGTGTAGGTAGACGCATCTCGCGAGTAGTAGTCTCGCCAAATCTCATAACATAAACAAGGTTACCAAACTCATAAGTCCTAGTAACAAACTCATGCTTCTTCATAGTAGTAAGATCAAAGCTAAATAAAGGAAAAGGCGCATCATAAGCACGTGCAGCGAGCTTGAGCCGCTCAAGAATAAGTGTGGCTTAAATGCCACCAAAGTGAGGTCCTTTGCCGCTGTTAGCGACAAGGCGGCGAGCAATCAAAGCACCAATATTATACGTGTTGTCTCTTAAGAGGGCGGCTTCCAAGATATCAATATCTGGGCCAAAAATGTTACTCGTGTTGTTACTAGATAAAACCCCTCGAGAAATATAGTATGCGAAATACTTGATGTGAGGAAACAAAATGCTGGAAATCTTCCCCCGATGAATGTCCTTTGGATCCTTGCTACAAAGAGAAGCGAAGAGGGCCTTCAACTCGGTGGGGTGAGTAGGTATCTTGGTCTTCCTAACATTCCGCACACATGATATATCACAAAACTCTACCAACGGCATGATGATAACTTTCTCATATATTCTAATTTCAACCATCGAAGTTCTATCATTATATCTAAACCAGTTGACAAAAATAATACGTGAGTTTTGGATACTGTGGAACCTCATGTGTCACAAGGTGTGTCAAAACTGCAGCTGCACAAAGGTTATCGAACTCATCCTTAATACTTGCAGCCGTAAGAAAATCCGAAAACGGGTACGTCATGGCACGTGTCGTGTCCGTCTCGTAGAGCAACTCCGGTGGCACGATATCATCACTGTAACTCATCCTCGCAGAAGAGGATGAAGTTGCAAATCTAGTTACTTTATTCGTAGGCTCGGGCCTCTTCTTCCCAAGCCATTCCTTAGCCTTTCCAAATAAACTCATTTCTGATTTTTTTTGACAAGTTACAAAAACGAAGATTTAAGCAAAATCAGTTGAGGCAAACTACTCTTCTCACTTCCCCAAGGCATAAACTTGCATCAAAACTTCAAAAATAAATTTCTAAGCATGCATGCAAGCTCATATGAACAACACCAAAGACTTCTAAATACACACAAACAAGACCACTAATGAAAATTCTAATTGGAGGGGTGGAGGAGTCACATACCAGGGAGCAAATGCTCCAAATCTCAACGCAAATGATGGGTTGAAGAGACAGATCAAAATTCGCCTCCAAGAACAGAAAGAACACGGGTTCCAGCAGGAAAACTCGTATTTTTGGAGTGAGAGAGAGAGAGGAAGAAGAAGTACCTGGAAAGGGGGCCTGGTGGGCCCATGCGCCCTGGTGGCGCGGCCAGGGGCTAGGCCGCGCGACCTGGCCACCTGGACTACGAGTGGCCCCCTAGTCATCCCCAGGTGCCCCTGTGCTTCCTTTTTTTTTAACTTTTTAATATATCTTTTCTTGAATTTTTCTGACAACTTCATTTTTGAAAATATTCCGGGGTAGCGAAAGCTGCAAAAACTTCCGGGAGGCTCAAAACAGTGGTTAAGCATATGAAGTCTCAACAGAAAAACTTTGGTACATAAGGATAGATGAAAGCTAATAGAAATGCAAGTATAATAAGCTCCCCTTTTTACTCATATAAAACTTGTTTATAAGCAAGGTTGATCAAGTCTTACTACTAAACAAGTGATATAATAAGCAAAAAGTTTCACTTCTTATAAGGCATTCGTGGTACCTTTATTTGGAGGGAGACTGTCCCTACCATGATGGTTTTATATTTGTAGTGCACATGTAGAGGAAAATCCCAATCATCAATCTTCACGGTCTCAATATTCTCATTGGAGTTAAGGCCATGCCTTTTATCGATCTTCTTCGAAAAATAAATTGTGTGTTCTTTATCATTAACATTCAAAGTGACCTTTCCTTTATTGCAATCAATAATAGCACCTGCGGTGTTAAGAAAAGGTCTACCAAGAATAATAGACATGCTCCCATCTTCAGGTATGTTGAGCACAACAAAATCAGTAAGAATCAAGCAATTAGCAACTTCAACTGGAACATCCTCACAAATACCAATGGGGATGGTTGTTGACTTATCAGCCATTTGAAGCGATATATCTTTGTGGATTAGTTTATCTAAGCCAAGTATTTTGTAAAGAGAGAAAGGCATAACGCTCACTCCTGCACCAAGATCACATAAAGTAGTTTTAACATAATTATTCTTTATGGAGCAAGGAATGGTGGGTATACGTGGATCACCGAGCTTCTCAGCAATCTTACCACCGAAGGAGTAGTTAGCATGCATAGTAGATATTTCTTAATTAGGAACTTTTCTTTTATTAGTCACAATATCTTTCATGTACCTCGAGTACGGAGGCAACTTAATAGCATAAGCCAAAGGAATTTGTAGAAAAAGAGGTTTCATCCATTCACAAAATCTATTGTAATGCTCTTCTACTTTAGTTTTGAGAGACTTACATGGGAAGGGCATTGGTTTTTTGTACCGATGGTTCTCGTTCCTTCCCATGTTTCCTTGCAATGAAGTCTTCTCTAGTATATCTCTTGCGATTATCATGTGCTTCTTCTTCTTGTACTTCAGGAGGATCATTCTTCTCTTTCTCTTTATCGGGTTCAACACGACCTTCAGTTTCATCATCGGAAGTAGATATAATGTTAGGATCAACAATAGGTTCTTCATCATTTATGGGATCATTTGAAATTTCAGCATCCTTATGTTTCTTCTTCTTCTTCTTCTTAGGGGATATGATAATGTCTTCTTCCTACAATTGAGAATCTTGCTCGATTCTCCAAGTATGTCCCTCTAGATAAAGAGGATGTTGAGTGTGTGTGCCACCTCGGGTTTTCATCCCAAAAGTCTGCATGTCATCTTGTTTGGCATTGTTAGCAAGAAAATCTTTTTGCACATTAGAAATTTGTTCAAGCTGAGTTTGAACCATATGAAAATTCTTAACAAGGTCTTTAACATCATTAACAGTTCTACCTAAGACATCAAGCAAACCTTTGATAGCTAGGGAATATCATGCAACTGACTTTGAATCCTCTCATTAAAGTGATTTTTCTTTATAATAAAATAATCAAGCTCATCTAAACACTGATCAGGAGGCTTACCATGAGGGATATCACTTTTGTTTAAATCTAATAAAGTGTGTACCTCTACCATAGCAGGGTGAGTGGTAGGCTCACAAAGTTTTTCAATTGGAGGTAGATTCTTCACATCTTCAGCTTTAATACCCCTCTCTTTGATAGACTTCTTAGGTTCTTGCATATCTTCGGGGTTCAAGACGAGTTTACCCCGCTTCTTTGGTGGTGGAGGTGGTTTAGGGACGGGCAAATCTTTGTGATTTTTTGGCTATCTTGGCCATTAGTTCTTCAGCATCATCCGGTGTTCTTTCCCTGAAAACACAACCAACACAACTATCTAGATATGTTCTAGATTCATCGGTTAGACCAACATAAAATATATCAAGTAATTCATTCTTAGGGACTCCTTGTCCTGGTCTAGCCTTGAGCAAAGTGCAATACATCCCCCAAGAATTAGGGAGGTGCTCATCCTGTAACTGTTTAAAATTATAAATTCTTTGTAAAGCATCATGTTGCATATGAGCAGGAAAATATTTAGCAACAAAAGATTGAGCTAATTCTTGAGGACTTTTAATAGAACCACATGGTAGTGCATCATACCATGCTTTAGCGCCCTCCTTCAAAGAAAAAGGAAGAAGCTTAGTAACGTAATAATTTCTCTTCTTGTACTCCGTAGCCAATAAACCACATAAATCAGTGAGTTTTGTAAGGTGTGCAATAGAGTCGTCATTTTCTCTGCCATAAAAGGGGCCAACTTGAACTGTGGATATAAGTGAAAGATCAATAGAGAAATCAAAATCAGCATCTTCAATCCAAATAGGAAATGAAGAAAATTTAGGATCTGGAGTAAACTTGTTCTTCATAGAGTGCTTTTCAAGCAACTTCTTAAGTATGGGTAACCAAAGGATCTGCAAGTAGAATAATGTGTTGCAGGAATTTCAATTCCATATTGTTTTGCAACCTTAGCAACTTGAGATTCAACAAACCGACCAAGAGAACCAATCTCCTCAAGAGTAGTGGAAGCATCATCAAAAGTATCACTCATAGTAACAGACTCAGTAGAAGCATCATTTGGTGGTGGTGAAACAAACTTACTCATAAAGACAGGTGAATCAAGAGTAGCACTAGTGCTAAGAATGGTACCTTTTCTTGTAGTGGATGGTAAAATCAAAACCTTGGGGTCTCCTTTCTTACCCATAGAGGATAAACTGCATCAAGCAAAATAACTTTAAGTAGACTTGTAAATAAAGCTATGCTCCCCGGCAACGACGCCATAAAACAGTCTTGATGACCCAAAAGTGTAGGGGATCACGATAGTCTTCGCGGGTAAGATAACCCAATTTATTGATTCAACACAAGGGGAGCCAAAGAATATTTATAAGCTTGGACAGTTGAGTTGTCAATTCAACCGCACTTGAAAGATACTTGTTGGCAATGAGATATTAGTGCTAAAGGTGATATGGAAGTGATGGTGGTAACGGATATAATGGTGGTAAAGCGACAAAAGTAAAATCATTAATAGTAAAGTAACTTGTAACCAGCAGAATTAAAACACTGTAGGATAGGGGGACGGATGGTTGGGCGTTGCATGGATGAGAGACATCATTTATTTTACTTGGGGCAAGGGACACGGAAAAGTAATGATCATCTAGGAAAATATCAAACATTAGGCATATATCCCATGGGTAGTTGAAGTTCTTGCAATAAGAACTTACACAACATCTTTTGTCCTACCATCCTGCTACAAACGGGGCCAAAAGGAACTTATGGAGATTAAGGTGCTCCTGCCAAAGAGCACCGGAACAAAGCATTAACAATCAATGGATAGATGGAATCCTCAAATTATAGTCCATCCCTTTGGTGTCCCAATCTATCACCATTGGGATAGCTGGTTCCGTACTATAATAGGTGAATACAACTCATAGATAGGATCAAGAACACAAATATATCCATGCAAACACATAGGGTTCAGATCTAAAATCGTGGTACTCGGGCCCAAAGTGACAAGAAATAAGAACAACAAGTTGTAGCAAAGATGATAAACACCATAGTAGATGATAGGCAACATGCCCCCAACAATCTGATGAACAATTACATGATCTAACTCATCTAATCCCTACCATCCCTTTTCCCTACACAACAGAATTATTCACACATGAAAGGAGAAGTCATGGAGGGATGATGGAGTGGCGATGGTTCCCCCTCACCGGAGGCCAAATCATCCTCCAGATTAGCTCTCCCGGAGAAGAAAAGAGGGTGGTGATGCTCCGTGAGGAGAATTGGAAAAACGACTTCTGTTCCGGGATTTTCTCGCCACGGGTAAAAATAGGAGTCCAGGTAGGGCACCAGAGGGTGTGGTACCCACCCAGGCACCCTGGTGGCGCGACCAGGGTCCAGGCCACCTGGGCCAGTGGCAGCCCCCTCTGGCTCTTCTTCAGACAAGTGGTTCCTCCCGGTGCCA
This sequence comes from Bromus sterilis, assembly GCA_950022295.1. NCBI lineage: Eukaryota > Viridiplantae > Streptophyta > Magnoliopsida > Poales > Poaceae > Bromus > Bromus sterilis. The sequence continues at coordinate 241,057,662 of OX465595.1, read as the reverse complement.
GGATTTTCTCTATTTTTACTAGAATTTTCCGGGACACCTAAAAATCCATTTTCGTACACACAAGAAAACCATACAGGAAACTCTGCTGAAAACAGCGTCAGTCTGGGTTAGTTTAATTCAAATCATGCAAGAATGAGGTCAAAATAATAGAAAAAGTGTTCGGGAAAGTAGATACGTTTGAGGCGTATCAGTTACTAGATCAAATACCAAATAATACAATTTATGTGAGTTCATCAAGTTAGCATCATTTGGTTTAGGTTAATATGGAATCTTCTTTATGGAGTTGGATGACATATAGATTATTGTTGAAGGATTTTAATTAAAATAATTGAATCTAACTTTTGTTGATAGAATTTGAGCAGAGAGGTTCCTAATGATATTCTAGAGATAATTGGCTCAACAATAAAAATTAAGCTAATGATGGAAGTAAAGTATGATAAAAAAGGAAATTTAAGTGTTCATCCAAAAAAGGAAATAAACTTAGTTAGAAAAATGTGGAATGCTTTCTAACATAATGATATATTTATAGGGACTAATTTTGGTATAAGAAATATTTTCATATGAATTACGAATTGATCTCTATAGTAAAAATACACAAATTCATATTTAAATTATAATAATTTTTAAATTTATCAAAAGTGGAATATTTTAGTTTTATAATAAATATATTTTCCAAGGAATCCGGGGATATCAAAAAAATTAATTTGAAGTTCTAGTCTAGGAGATATGAATTTATGAAGTTTGTGTATTTTTCTAAAAAAGAATTACGGGATTATTTGAGAGAATGCCACGTGGAGGAATCATATTTGCTGGTACCTCTTCACTTAAGTGAAGTAAAAAGAGGCGTTTGATCTAGATTCAATGGCTGACTACAGAAGGGAATAAGAACTCACCGGAATTCAGCGGCTAGGTCGCCGGAGTTGGGCGGTGCTCTCGCTGAATTTGTCGAATTCGATGCAAAGATGGTCTCCGGTGAATATGGGATACTTTATGGGGTGAATAAGACCTCCCTACATCCACTGGACACTGAGTCGAGAAAGATTGAATCCTCTGGAAGCGGTGAGATCTCGCCGGATTTCACGTCTTGTGGATACGTCGTGCTCCGGCTGTGGAATAAAGTTAAGGAAGATGTCAGGGAGGTGCGCCTATGCGAGGGTAGGAAGATGGAGCAAGAATTATAGCTTGGGTACCTCGTACGGCGACACAATCTTGACCGGATGTCACGGCTGTACCGAACTCCGGCGAGCAATTTGTCTCGTAATAGAGCGAATTGGAGGAGGATTTTGGTCTTTAGAATGAACAGGATGAAGGTCCTCCTCGGGAAGAAATCTATAGGGAAAGGGGAGGTCCTTATGAGGATATCCGGAACGTTCTTTGGTGCAGCCACTAATGGTGGGTCTCGGTAGACCAGTTTCCATGCGGTTGAGCGAAGTGGAAAAAATATTGCCCTGAATGAGTTCGACGTTTAATTCTGAATATATTTCATGTTGAAGTCGAAGCGATTTGACGAATGATTGGAGAGCTGGGAGAGGAGGAGTGAGAGGTGCCATGGCTGGCTACGTACTAAACTGCTGTTGTCATTCATGTACCAGTGTGAGAAGGAAGTGGAACAGTGGTGGCATGGGCCTTGGTGGAGAATTAGGCGCAGAGGAAAATAGAAAAAGATTGAGAGAAACAATTAGATAGATGTGGTCTTGGCCCAATACTTAGATCTGTTTTCTATTTAATAGCATGAAAATTCTAGATTGGATATTCAAACTATAAAGTATCTGTCAAATCAATCCATACAACTTATATAGGCTAAATAAAATAAACAGTGTAGGAAAATATATTTCCCTCTACAAATAATTCTATAAATAAAAATCATTTAATGCATTTATAAAGTCCCTAAATTAGTTTTAGGGTTTATAAAGACCAAATTAATTTATATATAGATGATTATTCAAATGAGAAGTATTTAAATATTCCAAATAATAAAATTGGAGAAGATATATTATCTCCAATCATTTATTTATTTATTTGACTTATTGGAATATTTAAATAACCCTTAAATGACAAAATCAAATAAAGTCCAAATTCAAATGAGAAGAATTCAAAAATAAATATTGGTCCATTATTAATTTGAGCAAGTCATATTATTCTCACTCTAAAATATTTAATTGTGGTTGCCGCAATAAAAAGAGACAAAAGAGAAAAAACATTTCTTTGAATTTTGAATAAACCTCACAACCAAGCTTTCCATTATTGGATAAACGATTATCCAAATTTGAATAAATGGTTTGCAAAGGCATAAGGAAAGAATCAAGTTTTTTTAATTTCCCCTAAAACACAGAAAATCAAACAATAATATTTATTTCTTAACATTCCAAAATTTAGAAAATTTAGGGTTGTTACAAACTACCACCCTTACAAGAAATCCCGTCCTCGGGATTTGCAAAGGCTAGAAAGAAATGAATTAGGTTCGGGGTGTCTTGGGTTACTTCCCCGTGGTCCATATATCACCTACGCATATTGAAGTATTCTCCTCCACATTATCATGAGAGGATTTCCTTTACCGGCATAATACATTATACTTTTAGTCCTTTGGTATTTCTTCGATATATCAATCCTAGGCCTTAAGCAAATTGTGATATGGAACCCTATATCCATCCGGGATGTTAGGGTACTACCACCCTTAAAAGAAAACTTGTGGAGTCTCCAAAACTTTTTCATTCATGCTTCTTCTGCTGCTTGTTCATCCAGATCTTTTTATAAGGTCATCACCTTAACTCATAAGAATGGTTCTTCCCCCAAAATCAATAAGTATTAGAGCTACTATCGAGACACTCATGGGGGTCAATGAAATAGCTTCTGATGGAACTCTTGAGAGATCCATATGTTTCTTCCTCACCGTACAACCTATGTTAGGCACGATTTCCAATTGGTAAGGGTAATTTATCTCACCATTCTATGGTGTAACATCCCGGATTTTCACCCAAATTAAAAATTCTGTTTGTTGCTTTATTTTGTTGATTGCTAGAATTGTTTGTAGTATTTCTTTCTCCAATTTATAAATTGGAGATTATATCCCCCCTTCTCTGCAGGCATGCGTTCCTTAGCTTTCCACCATGGCACACGACCTTTTGCGACACCGACTTTCACCCGATCACCGTCGCAACTTCCGGCACAAGACCAGCCATCGCCATCGGAACGAAAACCCCGTTTATATAATAAATGAAGTATTTTATTGGGCGCCGGAAAAATGCTCTCAGAACAGTATCGAAGTGAGGTAGAAGTGACCGGGTCGCTGCACTAAGCACGGAGCTCGAGGTTTCGCCCAAATCGGAGGTCGTATGGACTCCTGGCGGCCAGAAACGTAATTATTGGACGCGCGAGAGAGAAACCAAGGGCGTTTGCTTAAACCTGCCAGCCAGCCAGCCTATAAATAGACCACCACTCCCTCCCACCCATTTTAGGGTTCCCTCTAGTCCATTTTTGCAGCCACCCTCTCAAAATTTCCCCAGATCTGCCCCTAGCTCTCCAAAATTAGAAATCCTAGCCCCCAGCCATCCGGAGCCGTCAGATCTGAGATGCAACGGCCCCAGAGGCCGCCACGTCGCCCCAGCAGCTCCCCCAACGGAATCGGGCCCCGCATGGCCCTTGGAACCGACGCCAGGCCCGGATCTGGGCCGGCTGCCCGTTGCCACCCGAGCAACCCCGCCGCCTCGCGTTGCCGCCCGAAGCCACCATGGCCATGGCGCCCGGGGAGCTCACCGCCCCGCCCTCGGAACATCGTCGTCGCTTCGATCTAGGGGCCACCGGCGAGATCCGGCCACCGCGCCCCATACCTCGTCTCCTAGACACCGCACCGCCTAGCCCCCTCACCGGAGTCCGCCCATCACGCCTCGCGGGAGCGCGCCACCGCCGACATCGTCGGCCTCCCGTGTGGGATCGGAAGGAGCCCGATCCGGCCATCGACTGTCGCGGCTACGTGGGCCTACGCGCACGCAACGACCCACTCCCGCCTCTCCCCGTCCACAGCCCGCGCAACGGGCGCAACCACAGTATCCGACGACCACCACCGTCAGCTGGGCCGAAAGCCCATAGTGAGCAGCCCACGGTCGAACCCTCCTTTTTTCTCCTAGTCCTTTTCTGTTGTTGTACTTACCTATTTTTCAACTTTAATTGCGAGTGATTTGTAGGCCATATTAGTTTGCTCCCAACATGAAAAGTGTGCATCTTGCTGCGCTCTAAGTTTTGATTTAGGGAGTTTATCCATTTGAGGTCATCTGGTTGGTGTAATTTCTTTCTTAATACTGCTAGTTGTTGTTAATTGCTGGTACTGTTATTTTTAGCTATGTTTGGGTGATGATTGCCTCGCATCCGTGCATCCACTACTGCGGAATAACTTTTAGCCACTAACACATTAGTGACGACAAAAATATGCACGTCACTAGTAAAAGTTATCAGTGACGGGCAACATTATGTCCGTCACAGGTAAATCTTAGCAGGTGGCTATAGAACATAGTAGTGACGGTTGAGTATTATTGTCCGTCACTGGTATAATCAGTGACGGGTCGAAGAAATCGCCGTCTGTAAGGCCAGATATGCGGTACTGTTCTAGATCTAGATGTTTCCATCCAAATCAAGGGACGAAGCACATATCGGCCCCACCATGACATATGACAAAGCCATATGCCCCGGATTTCCAACATGATATCACAAATTACAGCTACAAGGATACAACATCTCATACAATCGGCATACAATAGCCTTAATACAATATAACAGCGGAAGATACATGTCTGAGTACAGACTACAACCAAATGCCTACTGGCAAAGAGAAAAACATCGATGCCATAACCAGACGGGTCCAGGCCCTCCGCCGGGATCCGCCTAACTAGTCGTCGTCGAGTCTCCACGTGAAACGTCGATCACCATACCTGTTGTCGATCAAGAACCCTGAAAAGAGTTTGGGGGTAGTATCATGAGTACATAAGTACTCCGCATCCAACTGTAGTGGTCAACTGACCCAGCAAGGCCTTCATCACTCGTCATTCTAGGACAACTAGTAGTTTACAGTAAGGATGGGGTAAGTGGTGAGGTTGCTGCCGCACTAGCATTTATGAAGTGGCTAACGATCAAGATAATAAGATAAGAAGCCAAGCATTCGATGAGGAATCGCCTGCAACAAGTCTTGCTATCAGCTACTTACGCAAACATAACACCTATCCTATCCTTGTCCTCCTCTTCGCATCCCGACGAAGAAGAAGCAGTCAAGGCACACACACGTTGATCAAGTTATATTAAGAAAATATTTAACCCTGCAGGGGTGTACCAACTACCCATTACAAGGCTCCGCACGCACGTCCATCTCTCTCAGTTGCTACCCATCATAGGCAACCATTTTATGATTTAGTTCCGAGAGGTCCGAATAGACAGGTCCCTCTAACTAACATTGAACAAATCCAGGTGGCCCCCGGTGAGTCGAGATCCAGGTCAGGAGCCGGCCGCGCTCTCGATCTGGTCTCTACCGTATGACTCCAGGTTTGGGTTGCCGGTTAATCTCACATGAGACCGGGTCCTCAGCCGGTCATGATGGGCCAGCAAGGAACCAAAGAAAGAAATGAAAGAAAAGAAAAGAAAAAAAATGGCAAATCCTTTTACATGATCAGAAAAATGCTTGGCCATTTTTCTGTCACATGAATTTTTGCAAGAATAAATGTGCAAAAATGAAAATGCAAATTAATTTAGAATTTGCTAGTTTTGGGCTGTTACAACTTGCCACCGCCAACAGAGGATCTCGTCCTGAGATCCGGTATAACCCGGGGGAAGGGACTGAGATGTTGTAAAAAGGGAGATCGAAAGCAAGACGAAACTTCCCGACACCACCGACATAGGCTTCTCTCATCGTGACAATGATGTTTGCCTCCGTCAGGATCCAACCCGACTAGAGATGCCGATATCGAAGAAGAACCTTCCATAGGTGCAGGAAACAGATCGAGTGCAAGCTCGGATTCAACGAGGGGATATCACAACAAAACTGATTCCACTCGTGGAAAGAAACCCGAGGTTTCCGTAAAAGATTACCTAGGTACTACTGGATGCCACGAAAATTGAGAATCCGAATCGAAACAATACCATACTAGCATTTCTACAATAACATCACTCAGGAAGGTGTGAAAACCTAGACAATGAGACGGGACAGAGGAGGATCTACACAAAGTGCCGACTGAAACGGACAATGGGGGACAGAAGAAGCGGGAGGTTCAGAATCCATTAGTTGGATAATAACCAGGCAACCCGGTTCAACTGTTTCATGTGGGCCACACATTTGTCGATGTAAAGTGACATCCCACGAGCCATGCTCAGCCAGTTCGAAGTACGCCGACCAAACCGCTGCTGATAAAGTATTGACCCGACTGAAATCTCCTAAACGAGAACCTAGTTTTGGTTTTGAAGTAGATAAGTTTAAGGAGGAAAACATTACTTCACACTTCCTTACCACAGGGAGGGGATAAGGAGTAAAAGATTCCTACTCTCCGATAACTAACTTAGTAACTACAAAATAGTTTTTGTCTAGACTCGACTTCGGCCAGTAAAGGGATCCGACAGTCGGTAAGGCTCTGATACCAAGTTGTAAGCCCCGATATGCCGTACTGTTCTAGATATAGATGTTTCCATCCAAATCCAGGGACGAAGCACATATCGGTCCCACTGCGACATATGACAAAGCCATATGCCCTGGATTTGCAACATGATATCACAACATTACAGCTACAAGGATACAACATCTCATACAATCGACATACAATTGCCTTAATACAATATAACAGGGGAAGATACATGTCTAAGTACAGACTACAACCAAATGCATACTGGCAAAGAGAAAATCATTGATCCCATAACCACACGGGTCCAGGCCCTCCGCCGGGATCCGCCTAACTAGTCGTCGTCGAGTCTCCACGTGAAACGTCGATCACCATACCTGTTGTCGATCAAGAACCCTGAAAAGAGTTTGGGGGTAGTATCATGAGTACAGAAGTACTCAGCATCCAACTGTAGTGGTCAACTCACCCAGCAAGGACTTCATCACTCGTCATTCTAGGACAACTAGTAGTTTACGGTAAGGATGGGGTAAGTGGTGAGGGTGCTACCACACTAGCATTTATGAAGTGGTTAACGATCTAGAGAATAAGATAAGAAGCCAAGCATTCTATGAGGAATCGCCTCAAACAAGTCTTGCTATCAGCTACTTACGCAAACATAGCACCTATCCTATCCTTGTCCTCCTCTTCGCATCCCGACGAAGAAGAAGTAGTGAAGGCACACACACGTTGATCAAGTTATATTAAGATTATCTCAGTTGTAGTTATCTATGAACAAGGAGTAGGTCTCAAGTCGTCCATAACTGTGTACAGGGCTTCTCGAAAAGATTTAACCCTATAGGGGTGTAGCAACTTGCTATTATAAGCTCCACATGTACGATGACTCTCTCAGTCGGGCCCGTTAAAAGACTCATTGAAGAGTTGTTCCGAGATAACCGGATGTCATAATCCCTCGAACTAGCAACACAAAATTCCGGGTGGCCCTCGAGGAGTCGACACCCAATCCGAAAGCCGGCAGCGCTCTCGAATCAGACTCTATCGTCTGAACTAGGTTTGGGTTGTCGTAGCATATTCCATGCTAGGGCCCTCACCGACCAAGCTTGGACCAACAAGATATACCATCCCACTGGCCCGGTTTGTTTAAAAGCAGTTGAGCGCGGCCCAACACACACACAGTTTGCAAATTGTAAATCAGCTTGGGACACCACTAGAACTGTTTGGAGCTAGGTAGGTAATAAGAGGGGACCCCATAGAATCCCACACATGGTTAGGCACACTCGTCAAGAGACACAACCCGGAAAATGGGTCCTATGTTACTCGAATGGAACAAAGCATCGAGGAGGGATAGCCTTACCTTCCATCCTTCATTTAATATAGTCAACATCATAACAATCATATCATCCACAAACATATAATAGTGTGATATCCCAATCCAAGGAGTAACAGGATAACAGTTGATAGAATACTAGCATGCATACTAACCAGTGGTTAAGCAAGAAAGGTACATGGCCAACCAAAGGTTTGCTGGGATGTGGGAACACGGTTGTTTGGGTTCTATTATGGAGCCATAAATGTGAGGTGGTAGGTTCAAGCAATCGTTCTATCCTATAACTAGGCAAGGCAAGCTGAAATCTATAAAGCATGACATATGCTCCCACTTACCTGTTGAAATGTCGGTGCCGAAGGTATAGCCAATCGCAAGCTTGCAACGTCTTCGAGAGACATGGCTCACTACGATACACATCTATCGTCGAGAGCGGTTACTAAAAGGTTAGGTGAACTATCGGTCACACACGACGATACTGCACATTTACGATGGTTCAAGTTGGTCAGCTAGACAACATGCACAAAGGTTGTTAATATGGCATCTCACACAAGCATTGCATGACACACAAACACTGCCAAAGTTGAAGCATAAATTAAACTATATATGCTAGTCAATTTAAGTGAGGTAAATTCCTAAACATGGCATATCACTGTTCTTCCCTAAACTATATTTTAAATTGGTTAAGAACATCAAACAATAGCACAATCATAATCTACACAAAATTCTAGTCAAGTTACGTGTAAAGAACATATCAAACGGAGCAACGGTTAAAAAGATACAAGCATCACAAGTTACAGGCACAATATGCCAATAGGAGGCATCACATTTGAGAGCAATCAAACAACATGCTACACATTTCAATCATGCACAAAAATGATATGGATTAACAGTAGACATGGGACAAAGGTTTCATGTACAGAAGCATCAAGATTAAATAATTATAACCCATGGGAATTTATAGATGATATTACTGGTTTAGGATTTAGTGATATTCAGGAAAACAAGGCACAAAAGTTAATAGCATGCTCTACAAACAGCAGGTAAGGACATATCAATCTAGCTCCAAATTGACAATGCAATATATCAACAACTATCTTACATGATGCACATGAGTCCATACATTATGCTTATGCTCAAAAGAACCTTGGATCAACATATAACAAGGATGCAAGAGAGCTACTTCAGATTACAGACTTGAGAGACTTCAGAGTAGTTGAAAGAAACAACAAGTAGGCACTTTGGGACCTCAATATATTCATTTACAGGAAAGATACCATGACATAGTAGTGCACATGATGATAGTAGACATGCCAAGGAGAAATGCATTCCATTGGGATGAAATCATATGAGGCATGGATAAAAAACTACAAGGCTATAAACATGTAACAATATGAAATAAGGAATGACATATTAACATGAGCACTGATTTGGATCAATATATGAGCAAGCTACAACAAGATATTATGACAAGTAATTGCAAGTCATTAAATTACACATGATGTTGAACAATACATGTGAAGGAACTATATGCATATGAGGCATCGATGTGATGCCATCATCAAGCAAACATTGCATAATATAACAGTTTCATACAAAAACATAAAGTAGCACTGTTCCACAGAAATTTGCACCATCCAATTGACCTCAAATCAACAAACTTCCTAAATGAACATTGTATATCACATCAATATGAGCAAGTTTCATTTTGGGGGCGAACTCATCCGATCAAACTTCATCGCAAAACAGGTAAACAAAATAACAAGCACAACGACTTAAAAAATATAGGGAGGGGAAGCGCGGCCTGGACCTAACCATGTCGGGATCGTGGGTGGATGTTGTGGCGTCGATGAGCAGCAGGGGCACGGGGAGGCACAAAGGTAGCCGGGATCAAAGTAGGCGGGCCGGAGGGCGGCCGGGGTGGCCGTGGCGGTGTGGCCGCGAGCTCGCCTGTGGCACCCCGGTTTAGAACACCGGAATGCCCCATATTCCATCCCAAGGAATACTTCTGGAATACGGCAGTGCTTGATATAGAACTGAACAACTTCTATTATAAGGGAAAATGGGTACAAGGGTTCGATTACAAAGCAAGCAAACCAAGGAGGAGAACACGCTTACTTCTAATGCTAGCGACTGAACAACTAAAAGCACCACCTGGCTCGCACACGTCGGGAACTTCATCCTACGCAAACAAAGCATCACCTGCAATCTGGCATGACACGCCAGGTCAGTGCATTGAATGTACTTGCAAGGTCACAACAACCAAGGCATCAAAGAAAAAAAATAACATAGCAAGGCATGTTATAGTATATTGGTGAAATAAGCATCTGAGAATAAATAATATTGTAAACTAGTTAACCATCAATTCAAGTCACCTAGATCACCTCACTCGTGATCATCTGAGCCGCAGCTCATACCAAGATTTCTCATGCATACCTTGTGATCTCCTTGATATCTATATAGCCCTCATATGACTACCTCGTAGTCATTGCATAATCATCATGTAAGCAACTCTACCTCAAAGCTCAACTGATAGTGATCCAATTATACGATTAATCCCTCCATCATAAAAAGTGTGGATCAAACGGTGTGACCTAGTACGAATTGTGCATGAACAAGAACGCGGCTATTCGAATAGATCTAGACTCTGCGGAGTTTGCGCACTTTACCCACACCATGGAACTCCTGGTCCCGTACTTCAATACCCTTCCCAAAAGGGTGATCCGGTGATTCTCCAACAGAACTCGTCTACCTCGCAACACTCCTACCTTACCACCGACATATCCCAAAGGTCATGGTCTTGGTATGCACCGTGTCCTCCAAACAACCACCACCATCGTAGCTAAACAAAACTATCCACCTGGGGACCCATGGCCATATAACTCCGGAGCACAAGGTTACCACCACTTACCGGTCCAAGGTAGCGTGTGTGCATAACCTCCCCTACTTGGTGATATCAGTAAATGGTACGAAAGTAGACCAAGAAAGGGCCTAGCCATACAGGCAAATGTGGTTGCACTAGAAAGGTTCATTTGAGTGGCACCTGATCAACGAATGATGGTGTGTATCCATAAATGCATCTGGATCAAAGTCATATTGCTGAAATCACTTAGCAACCTATAATCCAAGTCACAACAATATCCTCTATGTAATCCAAGACATGATCATGGCTATAACACAATCCCAGTAATAGCTCGATGAATAAAGTAGCCATGTCAAGATGATCTGATATTCCTAACAGTAATCATATCCAGAGAAGCATAACTGCCCTACTAATCATATGAACTCCAAGCATAGTCATGGTAATAACATAATCTTTGTTAACTACAAACATTCCATGAACAATCATCAGATAATCCAAAAGCTAAGGCAAGTTATAGAAGCATGTCAAAGCTTTACAATAATACAAGTGGGAGTCATGGCTTGCCTTTCACCTAGGGAGTGTGAGGTTACTCCTGGTCTTCAACACAAAGAAACTCATCTGAAAAATAGTTTCAAAGGCAAAGAAATGTTAAATAAGCCATATCTTCTCTTCGGCCAAGCTAAAATCATCAAAATCCAATTAAACTTTGCTAACATGAAGAGGGGCTCAAGAGAAAAATACTGCAAAAACATCAACTCAATTGGACTTGTAGTTTAGGAGATATTTCTCGTCAAACATTGGTCAACGCATCATTTAAGTAAAATTTAAATGATTTTCTAGAAATTCCATCAACTGGCCACGTCGAAAGCGTATTCTAGAAATACACTTCCACTTGCGTACTAGTTCGGGAGAGGGCTGAGTAGTTGACAGGTGGGGTCAGGCTGCCGAGTTCAGAAAGAGAGAGAGAGAAACAGAGGACATGGGAGATCACGGACGAGAGAACTCCGGCGAGGGGATGTGTCTTGGGGCAGTGAGGGTGCAGGGTGGTCGGGCGGTTGATGGAAAGCAAGCCTGTACCCGTGGTTCACCGGCAGACGTCTGGACATCGACATCCCTGTCTTCTCGGCGGTGCAGGGCCACGGTGGTCGACGGCGACGTCGATTCCGGCGACAATCCGGTCAGGAGGCGGTTGGCGAAGCACCAATGTGTCTCTAGGAATGCAATGGTGGGGCTGGTTTGGGCTGCTGGGCACTGGATCTGGCTGGCGGCGGAGAGACAGCCTGTCGGCATTGCTCACAGGAGCGGAAGAAGAAGGGTGCAGGTGTTTAAATTCTTGCCACTGGAAGTCAATTGAGAGGGCTAGGAGGCTGCTGGAGCGAGGCGAGGATGGGCATGGCTTGCACAAAAAGTTGCAGAAGCAATGAGAAAAGATAAATAACACTTCCTTCACAAAGTGCCATTCTGACCCAGCAGACAAATGATTTTTCTGAATGAAATATTCACTTAATCCATGCAATGTTTTGGGATTGCAAGATATTATATCAAGGACATGTGGGAATTGTTTGGGGATTTATGGATCAATATAAATATGGGTTGCTTCGCAATCCCGAAATGCAATGAATATTCCTTTTAAACAAAAATAAATATATGGGATGAAGGTAAATTGTGGCTTGGAGGGGATGGAGCAAGGCAAGATTTTTGGAAAGGTCTTGAGAATATTGGTCCACTTGGGAAAGGAAAGAAAATATGCCCAGGTTTCAAGTCCAAAGAGTTGCTTCAAATCAAACCAACTGGCCAATCTAAAAAAAACTTCAGAAAAGAAAAAGTGGCAAAAACCAGGCTGTCAAAAACCTACCCCCTTTGGAAAATATCGTCCTCGAGATTTGGTTGTTCAGGGAGCTAGTGGATACATACTGTTTTGGGGGAACTTATTGTTTCCTTGCTATCCCATTTTTCCTTCAGAGTGTACCTATTGGACCTCTTAAAACCTTATTATTTGGCTCGGTTTTACTTCACCAAATCCATAATCTTGACGAGTTTTTCATTTATATATTTGATCCTTTCCTGTTGACTTCCATCCTCATGTCAGTTGACTTTTTTGACATCGAGGTGTCTTGTCATAGGCGGTATGTGAACGCTGATGGTATCCGTACTATCCTAGGAGATATCTCGTGCCTTCTGCGGAACAACCTTAAATCCTTTGTATGGGCATCCTCGAGAATAGGCTCACCTCTATTGGGTGGCTCTCCGTCTCAAAGTGCTCATCATCATGACATACCCTTTTATGATAGTATGACTATTTGTACATGGTATTGCATCGCTTTTCCTGACTCATCCATCTTGAACATACATCCTACGGGCGGGGCCACCTGATTTGAACTTTTTCTCACGGTGATATTTTCTTGTTGTGTTTCCATATCCAGGGGTGGCGATAGGCCGTGCTATGCTTCAACATGGTCCTTGCAGTCAAAATGATGAGTTGGGTAGGGAACCTTTGGCTGAGCATACTTGTGTATCATAGCCGAACTTACGAATTGAAACTTGAGTAACTGCACAAGCTGACTGGCATGGTACTCGATCTTTTCCCACATAAAGTGAGATTCCTTAGGTATGGGTGCTCAGGGTGATCCATACGGAATCGTGGTCTCGGATGATAAAGGTGTATTTGACCACGAAGTCCATGAAAGAATCATTCTACTTTACCTGCCAGGCTTGCAATAGTTGCAGACTTTTGGCAGCTTCTGGGTGCGGCGCTAACTATGGTCGCTCCTATTGCATCAAGGTTCAACATAAGCCATGCTTGTCTGCCTCGGTTCTTCCTACTGTGAAAATCACCCTTGTTTTACTGCTTGTATACTGATTTACCTTTTTCCGGAATCCTTTCTCTGAGTTGGTTGGGCCGCCTTCATCTTTCATCTCTTGAATGACCGTGATTATTCTTCCTTGTAGTTGTTTGGCCTCAAGGTTATCCTTCTTTTGGGCCTTGTTGGATGTGAGAAGCTGAACCTCATGGTTGTCGTCAAGACCACATGATTCACCATTTCCTTGCTTTACGGTGTTCCTTCCTGACTTGTCGGGCCTTATATCAGGATGAGATGTGTTTCACATTCTTCTGCTTGTTTTTCTCGCAGGTGTTGTGACTTTTACTTCTTTCCATGTGTGTAACTCACTTGAATGTGGGCACAATTGTATCCATATAGTAGTAGCTCACATGACTTGAGAATTATGCCCATAACATATGATGGTACATGTGTAACTTAGTATTCTAACATCTTCATTGGTTCTGAACTGTCGTGTTTCTGACAACCTGTTGTAGGCATGCTGACTTGCTGGAGAAGACTAGATAACTTATGCTTGAAGCTTAGCCGGGGTAGCGTGCTGAAGAAGATCGGGGGATCCGTATCCCGGAAGCTTTCCTTTGATTGCATAGTGAGGAATGCTGGGTGTCTTACCCATGGGGTTTCCCTTTAGTACAGTGACTTGATATGTACCTTGCGCTAGAAGTTTCTATGGATTTTTACTGTAGCTGAGGGGTATCTTGTGTTGGAATCCATCTACATGGCGTATCGAACAAGGTTGGGTGGCTTGCACCGTAAGCCTCTTAGGGGGGGGTGCTAACTCATTCCATATGACATTTGTGCCAATGATCCAACCAGGGGACTATGCGGTCATAAACTTATCCACATGGAAAGAGCAAAGTGGTGTATTGTAGCAAGACTCTAAGATATGAAGGGAAGGGGAAAACTTCCCACACCATATAACATTGTTGCAGGTACACAATAACGGGAAGCATGTGGGTGATCACATCTCATGATTCATGGGCTTCTTCCATGGGTGACCCTGGGATGTGGTTGTGGCACAAATCGGGGTCCCGGCGACGTCCGTTGATGTTGACCTGCGCCTTGAACTTGCATATGGGGTTTCTTGACTTTCATAGGGCACTGGTGGTAGTAATGCTCGTCTTGTGCACAGGTGAAGAAGTTGTTGTTGCTCAAGCAATCCTCTCGTACTGGGCGTTCAACCAATGCCTTGCCTTGTTTCATGGGCTTGCCATTGATATTGTCTCTGGTGGGTTTACAGTTGGTTGGGAGCAGTTGACCAGTGGGTGGTGGTAGTTCACATATGTCCTTCTTGGGTTCCACCTTGCTCTTGCGGTCCTGGTTTCCATACTTCAACTCGTTGGGAGACTTGTGCTCATGCTCGATTGTGAGGACCTTGTCGACTAGAGACTGAAAATCTTTGAATTTACGCATGCCAGGCTGATAACAAAGAGTGGGGTTGAGTCCTAGAAGGAAATGGTTAATCTTCCTGTCTTTAGTGGGACCCTCTTGAGTGGAGCGTGGGATCTGGTTGTTGAATTGGCTTAGGTTCTTCTTACTGAGTTGTTTCCTTGAGTAGGAGCACTAAAGTTTCTTCAATTGACCTTCCTTGGGCCAACAGGAATATGGTACGCACTGAACATTTCTTTGAATTTGTCCTCTGTACTGATTCCCTCGGATATCCATACATTCTTGGTGTTGTCCTTCCAGGTGATGGAAGGTTCTTCCGGGTATTGAGTGGAAACATGTATCTCGTCGGACTTATCACCATGTGTTGTTCTCAAATGATTTTCCAATACTCTTAGCCATTCATAAACTTCCATTGGGTTTACTATCGTAGTCGGTAAGCTTGCTAGCAGATCCCTGGAGTCTCGGTCCTCCTTTCCCTCAAATAGCCTCGGGATACGATATGCGACTTGCGGTGGTGGAGGGGGTGGTGGATGTTTTGGTGACTCTCCTGTCTGCCTGAGGGATTGACGAACTGTGATATCGTCGCCCTCGAGGATGTTAATGTCAGACATGTTCATTCTATCTTCGTGCTCAGGGGTGAAGTACCAAAATACTGAGAAACGTCCATAGGGTTAGATAATATGACACCAAAGAAAAAAATAAAGAACCGAGCGAGCAATTCAAGAGAGCAGAAACCAACAATACTAAAAACACAAGGTTACACACTAGCGAGGTCATGTCTTATTGCTATGCACAACATCAAACAACATGAAAGACTACCACTACTCATGCAACATGAGCTACGCTAAGCTTAGGCACTACCGTCAAGCGACAGGTTGGTGGAGGCTGAAGGAGCTGGCGGAGGAGTTGATGAAGCCAAGGCTGCGGCAAGAGCTCTTCGGGCTTGACTTTCATCTTGGACTAGCTCGACGATGAGGACGTACTCGGCCATCATGAAGAGGGACATTCTTGCCACAGCGGCATCGGTTTCCGCATGGGCAGAAGGGAACCTGATTCGCTGAGGGGTGGGGGATAAGGTGGGATAGAAATGAAACAAACGATTCTCCTTCATCGCACTTTCTGGGTGGCGAAGACCTATGAGGCCTGCCAAGGGAGCAAGTTGAACTGCACGATCCTGGGTAGATATGTATCCACCATGGAATTTGTAGGTACGCCTGCCGATGGGGAGGTCGACGAACATGAAGGTGCTAGCATGGTACTCGAGTACCATTCCTCCAAGCGGAATCTGGAGAACTTGGTACCATGGCCTCTATTCAAAGGATAGAGACAACGCCAGACGTCGACAAGGAGATAGGGAAACCTGAGTGGTGTGGGATCTGGGTGGTGGTCAATTTGGATTGCTGCCTTCTACACTTAGTAGGGAAGATCGTTAGCGAAAAGGATGCTAGCTATATGCATGCTATGCAGCAGAAAAATGCAGTAATCAAGTGCAGCACATAAGCAAGCTATATACTCTATATCTACCGTCATTCTAACTTCCATGATAACTAGGGTGTCCTACAGTCAGTCCTAGCTCTGATACCAAGCTCTGTGGCACCCCGGCTCAGAACACCGGAACACCCCGTATTCCAGCCTAAGGAAGTCTTCTCGAATACAACAATGCTTGATATAAAACTGAAAAACTTCTATTATAAGGGAAAATGCGTACAAGAGTTCAATTACAAGGCTAGAGAAGAAAGGCGGAGAACACGGTTACTTCTAATGCTAGGGACTAGACAACTACAAGCAGAGGGAACCTACTAAAGCAGCGGAATAACTCGTGGCAGCGGAATAACGGTGACGGTGATGGACTCCACTCCAAAGGGACACTGCTAGGACAGGTCCTAGCTCGCACACGTCGGGAATTTCGTGCTACGCAAACAAAACATCACCTGCAATCTGGAATGACACGCCAGGTCAGTACATTGAATGTACTTGAAAGCTCACAACAACCAAGGCATCAAAGAAAAACAACAACATAGCAAGGCATGTTATAGTATATTAGTGACATAAGCATGTGAGAACAAATAATATTGTAAACTAGTTAACCATCAATTCAGGTCACCTGGATCACCTCACTCGTGATAATCTGAGACTCAGCTCGTACCAAGATTTCTCATGCATACCTTGTGATCTCCTCGAGATCTATATAGCCCTCATATGAATACCTCGTAGTCATCGCATTATCATCATGTAAGCAACTCTGCCTCAATGCTCAATTGATAGTGATCCAATCATACAATAAGTCCATCCATCATAAAAAGTGTTGATCGAACGGTGTGACCTAGTACGAACTGTCCACGACCGAGGACGCGGCTATTCGAATAGATTTTGACTCTACAGAGTTTGCACACTTTAACCACACCATGGAACTCCTGTCCCGTACTTCTGTACCCTTCCCAAAAGGGTGAACCGATGATGCTCCAACAAAACTCGTCTACCTCGCAACACTGATACGTCCCAAACGTATCTATAATTTCTATTTGCTCCACGCATGTTTTGTGTGATATTGCTATGTTTTATATACACTTTCATACACTTTTGATCATATTTGTACTAACCTATTAACTCAGTGCATCCCAGTGCCAGTTTCTGATTTCTTATGTTTTTCTATTTCAGGTTTCCCCCTTATTAAAAATGCTCCAAAAATTCCGGGAAGATACAATAAAAAATCAGCGCTTCGGAAGCTTCGGGAATCACCGAGGAGGGACCAGAGGGACCCACCAGGGCCCCAGGCGCCCTCCCGACGTGGGAAGGAGTGGGGCCGCGCCAGGGCCCCGCCTAGATCCCTGGTGGCCCCCCTGGCTGCCCCCTTTCGCCTGTTTATTCTTCGTCACGGGAAACCACTTAAGACATAACCCTTTTTCGCGATGTCGCCTTTGTTCCACCGCCTCCGTGCTTCCAAGATGGGGAGCACCAGCAGACCTCTTCCCGACACCCTGCAGGAGGGAGGATTGACCTCCGGGAGCTTCTCCACCACCATGGATGCCCCCCGGATGATCCATGAGTAGTCCACCTTGGACCATGGGTCCATGATCAGTAGCTATGTGATGCTCTCCTCCCCTGTTTGTTCTTCATGGATTACACCTTGCGAGCTGCCCTAGATGATCAAGGCACATATGTAATTCTTTCTGTTGTTGCTATGCTGAGTTTGCTAGGATCTGTTGGATTATGAGACTATGTTTAGTTTGTGATTGAGTAATATAATGGGTTCTTATCTTTTCTATTTTAGTTCTTGAGTACTTCTTGCATGTTCTCCGTTGTTGTTTATTGCTTAGGCCAAGTAGTACATAGTGACTCCAAGAGGGAGCGTTATGCTTGATTGTGGGTTCATGTCCCCTGATGACTAGCTTGAGTGACAGAAACATGAGTCTAGGGGATGTGTTGTTGCCACAAGGGGGAAAACAAGGTTCTTGTAACCGCGATTGCAAGGATTTCTTACCTTATGCAAAGTTCTTTTAATGTAGTTGTGTGTTTCTTTGGGTTTACACTTTGGGTGGGGCTCGCACCTTAATACCAGCGAGATGTTCTGGATAGATATCTCAAGGTGGATGAATAGTAGTAGATGCAGATGGATTTTGGCCTACTTATTTTGGCGTGCCGCCCATGCTTTTGAGCCTCTTCCTTTCTTTGTAGCATAGTTAGCACTGGTTTGCGCCCGTAATCCAGTCAATTGCCCAGTTGTGATTTGTTTACCTCGCATAGCAGTTTTATCTTCTTTTGGGAGAGAGAAATCACTAGTAAACATCATGGGACCCCGGTCCATATTTCCATGACTGTTTACACGCTCAATTTATTTCTTTCTTTTAGTTTCAGTCGCAATTATCACTACCTATTATCTGTTGTGTTTGATCCTTTGTAAACAACAAGGCCGGAAAGATTGACAACCTCTCCGTACTGGTTGGGAGCAAAGTTATTTGTATTTGTGTGCAAGTCCAGATTAAGGGAGCAATATTTCTCAAACGGCGCGTTGCTCGCTTCACCACCTACTTGTCGACCTTGGAGTCCTACTGGTCAATACTCAACCTTGGAATCTTTGCCAAGGGAAATCTTGCTGCTACACTACATCAAACCTTCCACTTGTGGTAACCAACGAGGAGTTAGCATCAAGAAATTTCAGGCGCTGTTTCCGGGGACTCCAATCTTCAAGATAGGGGAGTTGCACGCTATCTTTTACCTTTTCTTTTTAGTCTTGTTAGTTTACCTTTCACTTTTTATCCTTGTGTCCTTTATCGAAAATCACAAAAAAAATTGTTTGTCACACCTGCTGTTACTATGGGTTCCACTGAAAACACCAAGTTGTTTGACTTCACTAGTCACAACAACAATGATTTTATCTGCACTCCTATTGCTACACCTACTACATCAGCTACCTCTTATGAAATTAAAACTGCCTTGCTGAACCTTGTTATGAGAGATCAATTCTCCGGTGTTGGAGATGATGCTGCTTTACACTTAAATAATTTTGTTGAACTCTGTGATATGCAAAAGTATAAAGAAGTAGAAGGTGATACTGTTAAGCTTAAGATTTTCCCTTTTTCTTTGAGGGAAGGAGCTAAAATCTGGTTTCAATCCTTCCCTAGGAATAGCATAGATTCTTGGGATAAGTGCAAAGATGCTTTTATTGGTAAGTACTACCCACCTGCTAAAATAATACAATTGAGGAGTAAGATTATGAATTTTAAGAAATTGGATAATGAAAATATTTCCCAAGGTTGGAAGGAATGAAATCTCTTGTTAAGAAATTCCCTACACATGGTTTGACTACTTGGATGGTTATCCAGAATTTTTATGCAGGCTTGAACTTTACCTCGTGGAACCTGTTCGATTAGGCCGTAGGAGGAACCTTTATGTCAACAACACTTGGTGCTGCCATAAAACTCCTAGATGAGATGATGACCAAATATTCCCAGTGGCACACCGAATGAGCTCCAACGGGTAGTAAGGTAAACTCTGTCGAGGAGATTTCCTCCCTAAATGAAAAAGTTGACTTAATTATGTATCTACTTACCAAGCAATCTCCTATTGATCTTCATGATGTCCCTTTAAATTCTTTGGTTGCACAAGAACAAGTAGATGTGAACTTTACCTCTAGAAACAACTTCAATAATAACGCTTATAGGGGCAATTTTGCTAGCAGTCCTAGACCGTTTCCATCCAACAACTATGGGAACAACAACACATATCCTAGCAACAAGAACCCCACCTCTGAATTATAAAGCATTCTTAAAGATTTTATCACTACCCAAAAAGCCTTCAACAAGAGTGTAGAAGAGAAGTTAGACAAATTAGATAATCTGTCTTTGAAGGTAGACAACTTAGCCCTTGATGTCGAGATGATTAAAATTAGAACCTCTCCCCTCGGGGAGAGGAAGGCCACCCCTATTAATGCTATTCAATTGAAAATTAATGAAAACATTATGGTGGCTAAACTTAAAGAAAGATGGGATAGAGAAAAATAGGAAGAGGATAGAATTAAGAGCCTTCCTACACACCACACAATTTCCACTATCCAAGTTGTTAAGGATACCCAAACTCTTAGCACCCAACACACTCCTAGTCCCATTGGACCTATTAATGGTGATGCTATTGCCTCAACCATACAAGAAGAAACTCCTATGAACATAGATGCTTTCAAACAAGTGAGCCTAGATGACACCACTACCACCTTTGATAGTAGTGACATTGATTTTGATAGTTGTACCCTTTCAGAAGTTATTAGCTTGTTACACAAAATGTCTAGAGACCCCCACACTAGCACACTAAATCTTACCTTCACGGAGCATATCACTAATGCTCTCATTAAAGCTAGGGAGGAGAAGCTTAGAGTAGAAGCCTCCATAACTAGGAAGCTAGAAGATGGTTGGCATCCTATGATCAAAATTAAATTGAATAACTTCTCTTGTTATGCTTTATGTGATGTTGGAGCTAGTACCTCCGTTATGACCAAAAGAATTTAAGATATGTTTGAATTGAAACCTTTTGATCCTTATTCTTTTGGTTCCGTCTCATTGACTCTTCCATAAAGGAACCTTTGGGGAAGATCGACGATGTTCTTATCATTGTCAATGACAATTATGTTCCCTTTGATTTTACTATTACGGACATAGAGTGTGAACCTTTATGTCCAATTGTTTTGGGACGTCCTTTTCTTCGCACCGTTGGTGCTGTTATTGACATGAAAGAGGGGAATATAAAATTTCAATTCCCTCTTAAAAATGGGATGGAACACTTCCCTAGGAAGAATATCAAGTGACCTTTTGAGTCCTTCACACGGTATAGCTATTCTCTTTCTCTTGATAAAACTTGATCTTTTTGCTTCTTGCCTAGCTTAAAGGCGTAAAAGAAAGCGCTTGTTGGGAGGCAACCCAAGATGATTTTACTCTCGTTTTTAGTGGTCAAGATGGTTGTTACTACTGTAGCAACATCATTGTATCTTTATTTTCAAGCTTTGTGCCAAGTTTAGCCTCTGATTGCAAGAAAGTTCAAAAGTTGTGACGTGTTGTCCAGAAAACAGATTCTCTCCTTGGATGGAAAAATTCGGCTAAAATCACGAGATCATCGTTTTGATCTGAATATTTTTAAGCGTGCTCTATACAATTGAATTTCGAGCGTCTGTTCTGAGTGTTTTGATTTGAGTTGCAGAAGTACCCCGAAAAATTTTATTACTACCTGCTGGTCTGTTTTTCACAAATTCTGCCACAATTTGCCTTTCCTTACTTTTGCAAGACTTCCGCTAGCTTTTTCTTTGCAAAAACATTTTGGAAATATTAAGAAACAGTAGCCCTTAGACAAAATATTTATTTCCAATAGAGGCAAATTATTTTATTAAGGGTACTAACCTCTGTAATCAGCTTATGATGAGTTATGTATGAAGGAAGTTTTCTAGTGTGCGAGGGAAGATGATGAAAAAGAAGATCCGGGAGTTTCAAACGCTCAAGCTTGGGGATGCCCCCACCCCCAATAAATATTCAAGGACACTCAAGCGTCTAAGCTTGTGGTGACCCCGTGCATCCCCTTCTCCATCAACAATCATCAGTTCGTCCTTCGTTCACTATATATTTATCACTTCATGCGTTATGCGCTATGCTTGGAGCGTCCCGCTCTTAGTTTTACTTTTTAGTTTTTTTAGCTTTGTTTGTTGTTCACAGCAAGTTAGAACCAAGCTTACTTTGTGTGGGAGAGAAACACGCTCCACTTCAAACTAGAACACATCATATGATTTTCATGCTTATCTCTCTTTTGTTGTGTGTTCTTTGCCTTTTCATAGCTGCTGTCATGTTTAGCTCTTAGTTTTCATGTTTATCTTTTTCAAGAGCTTTAGTTTAGTTATTTGCTGGAACTCTCTTTAGTTTCATGTTTATCTTGTTAAGAGATTTGGTTGTTGCACTATGTTGTGTCTTGACTTTAAGTAGGTAATTGAGATTGCTATTCAATTGTATTCGTAACTTGCAATAGTTTTGAAGTATTGTTGTGAGTAATGTTTGAACTTTTGGTGTCAAGATCTCTAGCCTATTAGTGATAGGTGTCGTATTTTGGGCAATCCATGTTTATTTTCAAAACTACAAAAACTAATTGAGAACCCTAGCTACTAGATGGATCACTAATCTTTCGAGAGATCGGATATTAGAGTACACTCACTGTCGGGGGAATGGTACCCAGGTAGGGTCACCCAGACGAAAGCACTCTTTCAAGACAAGGAGGAGGCCGATTGGGCTGATGCTGGGCCGAGCTAGGCAGTCGCATGGCCGATTGCTCCCAAGCAATCGGCCATGCCGAATGCGAGCAGTCGGCCCAGGCGGAATCGGCACACTCCTTAATCGGCTCAGGAGTTGACCTTATCCAGATCGTGTGTCTCTGGTACAAGCTCATAAATGCAGGATCCCGAGAGATCCGGTTGGCAGTGAGCCAAGTCACTTCGCCGATCTATCAGAGGAGTGTTGTCACCCTTTTCCTCTGAATCCGGAGACAGGACGACGAGATTAGAGGATGTAGCTCCACTGTTCATCATCATCACCTAGAAGCTACAACATGGGCAGCCGCTTGACAAGTCCGGATCAACTGGAGATTTGAAGTCGGTGGACCCCAGCCGACGAGAGGATGACAGCTGGGGCCAGCCCCCGACTGAAATGACCGTAGTACCCCGAGCTATCACTATAAGAGCCCGGGGTACCCCTCCTGTGAGAGTGACTCCCCCATTCGCATTTACTTCCCACAGTAGAACCCGTAGAGAAGAAGATGAGAGCCA
Source organism: Bromus sterilis (assembly GCA_950022295.1). NCBI lineage: Eukaryota > Viridiplantae > Streptophyta > Magnoliopsida > Poales > Poaceae > Bromus > Bromus sterilis. The sequence continues at coordinate 241,034,372 of OX465595.1, read as the reverse complement.
TGCCCACGGCAGGTCTCTTCTTCCTCTAAGCAGCTCCATGAGCATTGATTGTAGTTCGTGAGTTCATTTATATCAAGCAGACAAGCAGGAGTAGGGGTGTTATCTCTCCGGAGAGCCCCGAACCTGGGTACATCGTGGTGTCCTTCACCGTGCTTGTGCCCAACCCGTTTTCGGAACCATCGACATCGTTCTCCCTCGAGTCTTCCCCTCTCTTTAGCCATCCCTATGGCATCTGTTGTTACTAAACGATGACAGTTGGCGCCCACCGGCGGGCAGACCGAGGAGTCGACTGGAGTTCTGATCCGGACGGGATCTTCCTCGTCGTCGAGCATGAGCCACGCCTCCGGCCTGATCTTTAGGCATGGGGCAGTGGACTTTGTGGTGGATTATGCTGCGCGGTTTGGGGTCGGCGCACCCCTGCCGCCCGGCGTATCGCTGCAGATTGGTAGCCATCGTCTTTTCATCAGTTGCTTCCCCGAGGCGTATCCCAGGGAGGTGCGCGTCTTCTCCAATGCCACGGATCCACTCCCGACCAGGGGTTGCAGAGCAGCTCCCGGCGGAGAGGAGTCGTGTGTGCATGCGGCCGTGATGATGGCAGGAACGACTGCGTCAAGCAATCAAGGCGCAGCGAGTGCGCCTAGGAAGGCCAAGGAGGCGGCGGACGCGGCGGAAAGAGTCGGCTCCAGCGCGTTGGGGGATGTGTTATACACACCCGTGAACAGGAATGGTGATCCCGACCAAGTCCACACCGAGCTGGAGACAGCACGGCTCGCACTCGCTCGCAGGGCCGAGCACGTGCTGGCAAAAGAGCGCAGGCTGGGAGCTATCACTAGAGAGTACAATGCAGCGCATGCCAACCAGCGGCGGCCGATTGCGCCCACAGTCCTAGAAGATCTCAGGAGCAGAGGCCGCGCTGTCGGCAGAGAGCTGTCAGGAGCCGAGCAGCTGACGGCGTCGGCATTTGTCCAGCGACCAGCATACAACACCCCCAAGAAGAATTTTCGAGCTGCCGAGCAGATTGCAAACGAGCTGGAAGATCTGGAAGGCGAGTCCCGACGTGAAAGCAGGGTCAGAAGCAACCGGGGTCCTCCAGTCATGAACCGCAGGGCAGAAGAGCCAGCCGTGAGCAGCAGGCGCAATGACCCACCTCGTCAGCCAGAAGCAAGGCCAGCAATCAGCAACCGGCTGGGTGCTCGTCAGAGCGGTCAGAATGATCCAAGGCATCGCATTGAGCTGTTGGAAAGAGATGCGCAACAAGAAGAGGAGGGAGCAGCCGGCTCTGCATGTTTCGGGCATCGCATTCGAACCGAGCAGTTCCCCAAAGGATTCACCTTGCCCAGGGACACCCCCAAGTACAACGGATCTGTTAAGCCAGAGGACTGGCTGACAGATTACATGACCGCAGTCGGCATTGCCGGCGGAAGTCGGCGTGTAGCTTTACGCTACGCTCCTCTAATGCTACAGGGGCCAGCTCGGACATGGCTGAACAGTCTGCCCGGCAACAGCATCAACTGCTTGGAGGATTTTTCGGAAGCTTTCATTCGCAACTTCACCGGCATGTATGATCGGCCGCATCTTCCTCGGCAACTCGCTTTATGCGTGCAGGGCAAGGATGAGCCGCTCCGAGAATACTTGATTCGGTGGAAGAAGCTGAAGAATTCATGTGAAGGAGTCCATGAGATCCAGGCCATCAAGTATTTCACTGATGGGTGTCTGGCGGGATAAATGCTGAAGCACAAACTGCTCCGCAAATATTTTTCGTCACCGACCCAGCTCATGTGAAGGACTCTGGTGAAGGCTGTGAATTTCACCATGTGCCTAGAGAAAACAATGAAGAAGCAGACGCCTTGTCCAAGCTCAGTTCCACCAGGCAAAGCATCCCACCAGGGGTATCATTGGAGCACATCAAGAAGCCGTCTATCACGCCATCACCAGAGTCTGAGTCCATTTTCATATCAGAAACCGACTTGGAGGCATTAAGGAAAGCAAAGTTGGTTCAACCAATGAAGATTCCGAAGCTGAAGCGGCAGTCAGGCACCCAGGAAGCGGCGGGATCGGCAAGCCTGGCAAGCCCAGATGCTGTCGATTGCGGTCCAGGGCTGATGATCTCGGCAAGAAAAAGAAGTCGAAAGAAAAAGCAGCAGCAACACCATGTGTCGGGAACTCATCCGAGCCATCGACATCAGGGGCTGCCGATTCCGAGCTAGAGATACCAGTTTCAAGGGAAGAGCCAGTAGATCCTCAGGCCCCGGTCTCAGCAGAACAAGCAGTACCAAGGGCTGCCGACGACAAGCCAGAGGTTCAAATCATCAGCTCGGAGATTGACTCCGAGATGGCAGAGGGTCAAGAGGCCGAAATCCAAGAGGACAATGGCCAAGAAGTCGAGATCCAAGAAGAAGTCGCACCCCAGCAAGCAGCGGTGATGGTAGTCGTCAGTGCACCATCATGGGCACAGCCGATGAGAGATTTCCTAGTGGACGGAGTTCTTCCAGAAGACGAAGACGAATCAAGACAAATCAGTCGCCGGTCTTGGGCATACACAATAATCAACAACGAGCTAGTCCGCAAGAGTGCAACGGTGTCTTTCAAAGATGTGTAGAAGAAGACAGAGGCCTGGGGTTGCTCAGAGACATCCACCAAGGTGAATGCGGTCATCACGCGTCAGCAAGAGCCATTGTCAACAAGGCTTTCCGACATGGTTTCTACTAGCCGACTGCGCATGCAGCAACTGAGAAGCTGGTGAAGTATTGCAAGGGCTGCCAGCGGTTCAAGGAAAAAATTCATCAGCCAGCATCAACATTGAAGACAATCCCAATAGCGTGGCCATTAGCGGTGTGGGTTTTGGACATGGTTGGTCCGTTCAAGAGAGCCTGAAGTGGCATTACACATCTTCTGGTCGCAGTGGACAAATTTACCAAGTGGATTGAAGCTCGCCCGATCAAGAAGCTGGATGGTCCGACTGCGGTCCGTTTTGTGGCCAACATCGTGTGCAGATATGGTGTGCCCAATAGCATCATCACCGACAACGGCACCAATTTTGCAAAGGGCGCACTGGCTCGATATGCATCTCAGCAGGGTATTCGGCTTGATCTTGCGTCCGTTGCACATCCTCAGTCGAATGGTCAAGTAGAAAGAGAAAACGGCCTCATCCTGTCGGGTATCAGACCCCGATTGGTGGAGCCACTCGAAAGAGCACCTGGGGCTGGATTGATGAGCTCCCAGCAGTCTTGTGGAGTTTGAGAACCATGCCCAACAGATCAACCAGATTCACCACATACTTCCTGGTGTATGGTTCAGAAGCAGTCATCCTAGCCGACATAGAATTCGATTCACCTCGGTGTGCCCTTGTAAGGTCCGATATGCGGTACTGTTCCAGATCTAGGTGTCTCCACCCAGATCCGGGGACGAAGCACATATCGGTCCCACCGCAACATACGACAAAGCCATATGCCCCAGATTTCCAACATGACATCACAACATTACAGATACAAGGATACATCATCACTCGTCATTCTAGGACAACTAGTAGTTTACGGTAAGGATGGGGTAAGTGGTGAGGTTGCTGCCGCGCTAGCATTTATAAAGTGACTAACGATCTAGAGAGTAAGGTAAGAAGCCAAGCATTCGATGAGGAATCACCTCCAACAAGTCTTGCTATCAGCTACTTACGCAAGTATAACACCTATCCTATCCTTGTCCTCCTCTTCGCATCCCGACGAAGAAGAAGCAGTCAAGGCACACACACGTTGATCAAGTTATATTAAGATTATCTCAGTTGTTGTTGTCTATGAACAAGGAGTAGGTCTCAAGTCGTCCATAACCGTGGACACGGCTTCTCGAAAAGATTTAACCCTGCAGGGGTGTACCAACTGCCCATTACAAGGCTCCGCACGCACGCCCATCTCTCTCAGTTGCTACCCATGATAGGCAACCATTTTATTATTTAGTCCCAAGAGATCCGGAAGGACAGGTCCCTCTAACTAACAACGCACAAATCCGGGTGGCCCCCGGTGAGTCGACATCCAACTCAAAAGCCGGCCGCGCTCTTGAATCGGTCTCTACCATCTGGACGAGGTCGGGTTAGCTACCCAAACAGATGTGGGTAGCCCCCTAGCTCCCTGGGGTGGACCAACAACGAAACCATGTCTCCGCTGGCCCAAGTTATTTAGAGAATATCTGCCAGGAGCTACCCGACAGACACACACACACGGTTTTCAAATGGTAAAACAGCTTGGGCCACCACTAGAAATGTTTGAAGCTAGGTAGGTAAGAAGAGGGGACCCCATAAAATCCCACACGCGGTGAGGCACGCTCAGTCTTAAAACCAATACTCGGAACTCGGGTCCTAGGTGACTCGAATGGAACAAAGCATCGAGGCAGGATAGCCTAGACCATCCATCCTTCGTTGAATATAGTCAACATTTATAATAATCATATCATCCATAACAATATAATAATAATGTGATATCCCAAACTAAGGAGTATCAGTGTAACATCGTAGCATCCTAAGCATGCATACTAAGAAGGGGCTGAGCAACGAGCAATAGTAACATAGCAGTACAAGGTTTGCTGGGAAGGGACATGGCTGTATCGGTTTGAAAGAGGCTGTAAACATGTGGTAGGATCAAACATCGAACCTATCCTAGACTAGCATGAAAACCTCTGGTTGAAATAGAATGGATCATAAGTAATGTATAGTCCTTGCCTGTTGATATGTCGGGTTCCGAAGGTGTAGTTGATCGCAAGCTCGCACCGTCTCCGAGAGTATCCGCGAAAGCACACAAGACGATAAACACTGGAAAGAAATGAACGAGAAAGCACTCTATTACTACGGGGCAACACAAGATCAAGAAGACATCACACGACACGGCAACGTGATACGGATCTGTCGTCAAGAACAGTTACTAACAGTTTAAGTGGGGTATCGGTCACACACGACGAATACCGCACGTTTACGGTGGTTCAAGTTCCTTAGCTACATGTGATCAACCAACGGTTATTAACATGGCAACTCAAGAAAGCATGGCATATCACACAACATGGCAAAAGGTTAAGCACCAAGTATACTACCTAGGCTAGTCATTCTAAATGAGGCAACCCCTAAACATGCATAGCACTACTTGCCCCACAACAATTAAAAGATTTGGTACTGATCTGCCCTAAACCATATTTTAGGTTGCTTAACAACAGAAAACAATAGCATAAACACAAAGTACACGAAAAACTAATCAAGTTACATATAAAGAACACCCCAAACGGAGTTACGGTTAAAAAGATACAAGCAAAACAAGTTACGGGCACAATCTGCCAACATGAGGAAGCACACTTTAGAGCAATGCATAAACAGGTTAATCAATGCAAACATGCTCACAAATGATATGAAATTAAACTAGACATGACAAGGAAGGTATGGCAAAAAGAATCATGCAAATAGGCATCTCGGATCAAAAGATATTAAGCATGCAACATGGCATCGCAAAGTAGCAGAATTAGTGAAAAACAGAGGTGGCTGTCAAAAATAGTAGCAGTTGCAATTAACGATCTCATGCCCTATTTAGCACACAATTACATGCAATTGTAAGCAACTTTCATTTTGGGGGCACGTTCATCGGAGCTACGGATCAACGGGAAATTACATCGCAAACAGGCATCAGCAGCAAAATTCCAGGGACTTAGCAGTTTTTCAGCTCAGGGAAAAAATCGGTCCTCACCTGTGGGCTTAGACCAAAGCTGCGCTGGCCGGGTCTTTTGGGCCAGGGAGGCCGAGCTGGGCCGGATCTGGCATCTCGGGCTGGGCCGCGGCTGTTGTGAGGAGGTGGGCCGGCCCATAGGCCACGATGGAGGGGAGGCAGCCGGCTCGGGCTCCTCCCGAGCGACGGGAGACGACGGCAGTTGCCCGGTGGCTGCGCCCGCCACCGGCGGCGAGGAGGCGGCGAGGCGCGAGCGTGGCAGACCGGTGCGGGATCGGGGAGACGGAGCCGGGCGCGCGGCACCGGAGTCGGTCGGAGGAGGTGGCGCGGCGAGATCGGCCGCAGAGCTCGGCGGCTCCCATCCATGGCGGCGGCGGAGCCGTTCCTGCGCGAAGAAGAAGGGGAGGAGGGGTTAGGAGGAAGATGAGAGGGAGGAGAAGGAGGGGGTGGCCCGGGAGCGCAGTTGGGACCGGCGGCGGCTCGCCGGCCGGAGCGAGGTGGCGGAGGCTTCGGCCTCCACGGGCGGTGGCTGCGTCCAGGAGAGAGAAGGGAGAGAAGTGGTGACGTGGACGATCCCAGGCCGTCGGATCTGACAATCTGACGGCCAGAACTCATTAGGCTGATCTCAGATCTAAGAATTAGGGTTTGGACGAGATTGGGGTGTTTTTGGGTCAGATCTGGGGCTGGCTTGTGGCTCAGGGAAACCCTAAGTGGGGTGGTGGTCTATATATAGCCCCGGTGGCTGGCAGTTTGCAAAAACCTGGTTTTTCTCTCGCGCGCACGGTGTTTACGTTTCTTACCGCCGGGGATCCGAAGGACTTCCGATTCAGGTAAAACTTCGAACTGCGCGATCAGCGCGTCGAGGCAGCGGCGTTCACCTCGCGGGGGAACCGTTCCGAGAACACTTTCCGGCGCGCTATAAAAATATCCCGTTTACTTATTAAACGGGATTTTCGTTCCGTTGGCTACGGCTGGTCTCGTGCGGTTTTCGCGACGGTGATCGGGTGAAACCCGGTGTCGCAAAGGTCAAGTGTCAGGGTGGCAAGGGTCGGTCTCCGTCCGGTACGAGATAAGAGGGGGGAAAATAATCTCCGATCGATAAATCGGGGATGCAAACACCGCAAACAAATCAGAGAATCAAACAATTCACACCGAAAACAATTTTTTTAATTTCCTTGAAAACTGGGCTGTTACAATACAACACCAGCAACAAGGGATCTCGTCCCGAGATCCAGGACGATCCGGGGGAGAGGGGGGAAGAGAAAAGAGAGTCGACGATCTTCAACAGCACCAACAAGGGACTCTGCTCCATGTCGATGTCGGACTTCTGTCGAGATAATTTTCCGCAGGGAGACGACATCGTCGAAAATACGAAACCGTCGGTGTCAAGAGGAGGAACGACAACGAAACCTTGTCAAAGGGATAGTGCTTTTCGACGCAAGTCGTGAAAACACCGGGCAAAAGGATGGATGGCAATGGATGACCCAGATGATACCCAAAATCGGAGAAGCTAAAGGTACTACAGGAATTCCCAACTGAGCTCGGAATCGAGACAATACGCTGCAAGCAAGGCATTGTAACGATTCCGATACTCCACACACTCGAGATCCTAGAGTTTTGAAAGGGATAAGACGAGAATAAAACAATTACGGCAGTTGTCCTGACCAGAGCAAGGGTAAGGAGTAAAAAGATTCCTACTCTTCGATAGCTAACTTTGTAACTACAAAATAGTTTTTGTCTAGACTCGACTTCGGCCAGAGAAGGGATCCTACGGTCGGCAAGGCTCTGATACCAAGTTGTAAGGCCCGATATGCGGTACTGTTCCAGATATCTAGGTGTCTCCACCCAGATCCGGGGACGAAGCACATATCGGTCCCACCGCGACATACGACAACGCCATATGCCCCGAATTTCCAACATGATATCACAACATTACAGATACAATGATACAACATCTCATACAATCGGCATGCAACTGCCTCAAATACAATACAACATCGGAAGATACATGTCTGAGTGCAGACTACAATCAAATGCCTATTGGCAAAGAGAAAAACATCGGTCCCATAACCACACGGGTCCAGGCCCTCCGCCGGGATCCGCCTAACTAGTCGTCGTCGAGTCTCCACGTGAAAGGTCGATCACCATACCTGTTGTCGATCAGGAACCCTGAAAAGACTACAATCATGAGTACAGAAGTACTCAGCATCCAACTGTAGTGGTCATCTGACCCAACAAGGACTTCCTCACTCGTCATTCTAGGACAACTAGTAGTTTACGGTAAGGATGGGGTAAGTGGTGAGGTTGCTGCTGCGCTAGCATTTATAAAGTGGCTAACGATCTAGAGAGTAAGGTAAGAAGCCAAGCAGTCGATGAGGAATCGCCTCCAACAAGTCTTGCTATCAACTACTTACGCAAGTATAACACCAATCCTATCCTTGTCGTGCTCTTCGCATCCCGACGAAGAAGAAGCAGTCAAGGCACACACACGTTGATCAAGTTATATTAAGATTATCTCAGTTGTTGTTGTCTATGAACAAGGTGTAGGTCTCAAGTCGTCCATAACCGTGGACACGACTTCTCGAAAAGATTTAACCCTGCAGGGGTGTACCAACTCACCATTAGAAGGATCCGCACGCATGCCCATCTCTCTCAGTGGCTACCCATGATAAGCAACCATTTTATGATTTAGTCCCAAGAGATCGGAAACGACAGGTCCCTCTAACTAACGACGCACAAATCCGGGTGGCCCCCGGTGAGTCGACATCCAACTCAAAAGCCGGCCGCGCTCTCGAATCGGCCTCTACCGTCTGGACGAGGTCGGGTTAGCTACCCAAACAGATGTGGGCAGCCCCCTAGCTCCCTGGGGTGGACAAACATAGAAACCATGTCTCCGCTGTCCCAAGTTATTTAAAGAATATCTGCCAGGAGCTACCCGACAGACACACACACACGGTTTTCAAATGGTAAAACAACTTGGGCCACCACTAGAAATGTTTGAAGCTAGGTAGGTAAGAAGAGGGGACCCCATAAAATCCCACACGCGGTTAGGCACACTCAGTCTTAAAACCAATACAAGGAACTCGGGTCCTAGGTGACTCGAATGGAAGAAAGCGTCGAGGCGGGATAGCCTAGACCTTCCATCCTTCGTCGAATATAGTCAACATTTATAATAATCATATCATCCATAACAATATAATAATAACGTGATATCCCAAACCAAGGAGTAACAGGGTAACATCGTAGCATCCTAAGCATGCATACTAAGCAGGGGATGAGTAACGAGAATAGTAACATAGCAGTACAAGGTTTGCTGGGAAGGGACATGGCTGTATCGGTTTGAAAGAGGCTGTAAACATGTGGTAGGATCAAACATCAAACCTATCCTAAACTAGCATGCAAACCGCTGGTTGAAATAGAATGGATCATAAGTAATGTATAGTCCTTGCCTATTGATATGTCGGGTTATGAAGGTGTAGTTGATCGCAAGCTCGCACCGTCTCCGAGAGTATCCGCGAAAGCACACAAGACGATAAACACTGGAAAGCAATCAACAAGAAAGCACTCTATTACTATGGGGCAACACAAGATCAAGAAGACATCACACGACACGGCAACGCGATACGGATCTGTCGTCGAGAACGGTTACTAACAGTTTAAGTGGGGTATCGGTCACACACGACGAATACCGCACGTTTACGGTGGTTCAAGTTGCTTAGCTACATGTGATCAACCAACGGTTATTAACATGGAAACTCAAGCAAGCATGGCATAGCACAAAACATGGCAAAAGGTTAAGCACCAAGTAAACTACCTAAACTAGTCATTTTAAATGAGGCAACCCCTAAACATGCATAGCACTACTTGCCCCACAACAATTAAAAGATTTGGTACTGATCTGCCCTAAACCATATTTTAGGTTGGTTAACAACAGAAAACAATAGCATAAACACAAAGTACACGAAAAACTAATCAAATTACATATAAAGAACACCCCAAACGGAGTTACGGTTAAAAAGATACAAGCAAAACAAGTTACGGGCACAATCTGCCAACATCAGGAAGCACACTTTAGAGCAATGCATAAACAGGTTAATCAATGCAAACTTGCTCACAAATGATATGAAATTAAACTATACATGACAAGGAAGGTATGGAAAAAATAATTATGCAAATAGGCATCACGGATCAAAAGATATTAAGCATGCAACATGGCATCACAAAGTACCAGAATTAGTGAAAAACAGAGGTGGCTGTCAAAAACAATAGCAGTTGCGATTAACGATCTGATGCCCTGTTTAGCACACAATTACACAATCAATATGACCTCAAATGCAAAAGCTCACAAAATATGAATTAAAGTACACGCAATTCTAAGAAACTTTCATTTTGGGGGCACGTTCATCGGAGCTACGGATCAACGGGAAATTACATCGCAAACAAGCATCAGCAGCAAAATTCCAGGGACTTAGCAGTTTTTCAGCGTCGTCCCGTTCAGCTTGCACGGCTTGCCGAGCTATCACTGCAGCATCACGCTTCGAGCGCAGGATGTCGGCAGTCTTGGCCTGGGTCGAAATCACCGTCTCCAGTTCCGTTTGGTGACTGGTTCTGAGCGCAGCCATTTCACTTCGCTGCCACTCGGCAGTGCGAGATAAATCAGCCTCGACAGCTCGAAGACGCTCAAGTTCCTGCTGAGCAGCGGCAAGCTCAAGGCCTTGTCGGCCGAGCTGCTCCACCAGCTCGGCCACACGACCCTGAAGAGCAGTAATGGTTGGCAGAGATGTGGCAGCAGCTGCAAAAGCAGATCGGAGAAAAAAATTAGAATCGGAAGAAGTAATTAACCAAGAGGGAATCAGCAGAATTACCTGTCAGCTCGGCGATCTTGGAAGTCTGTTAGTTCGCCTGAAGTTGGACAGAGGCAAGCAGTCGCAAGCTGGCGGCATAAGACTCGAGCAAGGTCTCGAAAACTTTACGTTTCTCCTCGGCGACAGCCTATGCATGGAAAAGAGGAAAGATTCGGGAGAAGATCCGAGAAGATTGCACGCAATCGGCCCGAATCTCGGGGACTACACCCAGTGGGTGCGCTTGCGCGCACCCACTTGAGGGCAGATCCACCGATCTGAGGACGGCATAAGAAGCAAAAGTAAGAAGAAGATCCGAGCTGATTGCACGCAATCGGTTCGAATCTCGGGGACTACACCCAGTGGGTGCACCCACTTGAGGGAAGATCCACCGATCTGAGGACGGCATAAGAAGCAAAAGTAAGAAGAAGATCCGAGCTGATTGCATGTAATCGGCCCGAATCTCGGGAACTACACCCAGTGGGTGCGCTTGCGCGCCCCCACTTGTAAAAGAAGACTTACAGTATGATTGCGGTCGACGAGCTCGAGCTCCTGAAGCACGCTGGTGGAGAGTGCCTTCACTCGGTCATAAGCCCAAGCCATGGTACCATGGGAGGCCAAAGGAAAGCGGCGCGAGGCTTCAGGCTCAGAGTCGGCAGGACTTGTGCGAGGGTAAGCCATTCGGAAATGCTCCACCGAGTGCCTCTATGACTCGGGGGCAGCAGAGGAGGTTGCCGAGGTCGTCGTCGGCGTCGGCTGAAGGATTATAGCCTTGGAGGCAGCAGTAGTCAAGGGTGGCGCCGAGGTGGCTGGCGGAGGAGCAGCACTCAGCGTCGGAGCAGTCGTTGAAGGGGGAGATACCGTCACGATCGGTGGAGTGGTCATTGCGATGGCAGTTAAGATTTGACCAGAGGACTGCGGCGGGGAAGGAGCAACCGGATGTTCCGATTGCAATCCCTTGGCGTTGTGGTCTCTAGGTCGACGATGTCCTTTGGAGCCACGGAGGTTTTGGGCAGAGGCTTTCTCGGAGGTTGGCTCGGAGGCTTGGCGAGGTCGGCGCGAAGTTTCTTGGCTTTGCGCTCGGCATCCTTGGCCGAGACAGGAACAATCGGTGGACGTTTTCTGGCGGCATCAATGTGAGTGGAAGTGGCAGAGGGAGCTGGGCCGGTGACGGCAGGGACGTCCCGGTCAATGTCGTCCAAATCAATGGCAGCCCTGAGCAGAAAGGAGAGATAAGCAACAAAGGAAAGGAGAATATAAAGGAAGAGAAGGAAGGACAAATAATTACCCCACAGTTATCGGTGCTCCTTGGGGCATCCGGAAGCGCAGAGGCGGGGTATCCAGAGGAACCTTTCCTGTCGGCTGGGCTCGAGTGTGCCCAGTCTGTGTGGCCTTCCCTCTCGGGTCGACCACCATTGTCTTCGCATGCTTTCTCGGCGCAGCACCGGTTGACGGGCGGTCAGCTCGGGAGCGTTTGAGCGGCGCCTTCTTGGGGTTGGGATGCGCATCTGCACTGGAACCCCCAAACTTTGAGGCGCTGTCGTCGTCACTCCATTCATCCAGAAATTGTTCGAAGGAGGAATCATGCATACCCCCTTGGTCGGCTGCACCGGCGTTGGCGGGGTTGTCCTCGGCGTCGGAGTCGGAGGCGGGGGAGTCGTCGTATTCGAGGTCGGCTGGATCCTCCTCTTCGCGGTCAGGGGCGAATTCGCCAGCGACTTGGTCGTCTTGCATTAAGGCAGTCGCAATAAAGTACTGAAGAATGAGCAGAGAATCAGAAGAGCAAGTGAGAAATCAAGAAATCGGGCGAATAGAGAAAGCAATCGGGGCATACCTCAGGAGGAGTGATTCCGCAGTGAAGGCACTTCAGGACGAATCGAAACGTTTTTGGCAAGGGAGTGGTGGTGAGTGCTCTCACTCGGAGGCGCAACGCTTCGTTGGTCAGCTTCTTGGTACAGATCCGAGTGGGATCCCTCCAGGTCGCCATGTCGCAGATACGGTGCACTCAGCGCTGAAGAGGGAGCACTCGGACCTGAAGCCAGGTGGCCAGGAGATCGTAGGCCTTAAGGCCATCTTTCTCAAGCTGCGCAATCCGAGCTACTTGAGCGTCAATATCGCAGTCGCCGACCCCAAGCTTGGTCGACCAATGGTACTTCTACGTGGGAGGGGCGAGCTGGAACTCGGGCAGGTTGATGAGGTCGGGGCCCTTGTTAGGAGATCGGACGTAGAAAAAAGTCGTCTGCCAATCCTTGACCGACTGAATGATAGCAGGGGACTCATAGCCTTGCTTGCTTGAGTAAAGGATGCAACCGCCGCAATCGGTCATGGCAGTCTCGTCAATCGGCTCGTCTCCGTCGGGATTCGGCAGAAGCCTTCCGGTCCGAGCCATATGACCTCGGACGTGGAAGAGGCGTTTCCAAAACCCGATGCCCGGCCGGATGCCGAGCTAGCCTTCGCAAAGGTTGATGAATCCCGACATCGTCATGATGAAGTTGGCGGCGAGGTGGTGTGGTTGCAGACGGTGGAAATCCAGGAACTCTCGAAAGAAGGTGCTCACCGGCAGCCCGAAGCCGCGCTCAAAGTGCGCCGCGAAAACCATGCGCTCCCCGGTGCGCGGCTCCGGCACGATCTCCTCGCCCGGAGCACGCCACTTGATGCTAGCCGACATCTTGCGCGCGTGAAGGAGCCGGCGGATCTCGTCGTCGTTGACGGTGGAACCTTTCCACCGGCCGCGGGTGGCGACGGATTTCTCATCTGCAGCGGCCATGGCGTCTTCCAGAGCGATGGAGGGCGAATCCTCAGAGATGGGCGAAAGGGATCCGGCAGCGGATGTTGGCGAATGGGGGCGCGGCGGCGGCGAAGGGTGCAAGAAATCTCAGAGAGAGAGGGTGCGGTGCGGCGGCGCCATAAGCACACCAGACCAAACTCGCCGGAGCAGAAATGCTGCGGCGGCGCGAAGAGAAGGAGAGCGAGGAAGAAGAAGTGCGGTTGAGCCCGAGGAGTCCCTTCCCCCATTGGCTTATATGGGCGGCGGGGGCGAGTGGGATCGCAGATGCGGCACGTGTGGCCCGGTGTGGCCGCGTGTATCAAGAGGAGGTTGAGCTGGATCGGCGCAGAGGATCATGGCGCAGAATGCGAGGCGTATGCGGTAACGTCCCATCGCGCGCGGGTCGTGGGGCCCAGAGCATTAACTGCCCCAGGGAATCGGAAGCGACGTGCGACGTGAGTTGGTCAGAAATTGGTCAAAAGTAACCGTTGGAGAAGCAATCGGATGAGCCAGATCTCACGACCAAGGTTTGGCAACGGCCATTTATTAGAGATATCCGATGAGGCCAGAGCAATCAAAGCGCAAAGATAAGAAAAGAAAAACTGCAAGAACCCCGCGGTCAAGTAACCGTGGGACCCTTACAGCTTTAGGGGCTAGTGTCCGTGGAATGGTACCTAGGTAGGGTCACCCAGACGAAAGCACTCTTTCAAGACAAGGAGGAGGCCGATTGGGCTGCTAATGGGCCGAGCTAGGCAGTCGCATGGCCGATTGCTCCCAAGCAATCGGCCATGCCGAATGCGAGCAGTCGGCCCAGGCGAACTTCTATACCCTTCCCAAAAGGGTGAACCCTGTCCCGTACTTCTGTACCCTTCCCAAAAGGGTGAACCGATGATGCTCCAACAAAACTCGTCTACCTCGCAACACTGATACGTCCCAAACGTATCTATAATTTCTATTTGCTCCACGCATGTTTTGTGTGATATTGCTATGTTTTATATACACTTTCATACACTTTTGATCATATTTGTACTAACCTATTAACTCAGTGCATCCCAGTGCCAGTTTCTGATTTCTTATGTTTTTCTATTTCAGGTTTCCCCCTTATTAAAAATGCTCCAAAAATTCCGGGAAGATACAATAAAAAATCAGCGCTTCGGAAGCTTCGGGAATCACCGAGGAGGGACCAGAGGGACCCACCAGGGCCCCAGGCGCCCTCCCGACGTGGGAAGGAGTGGGGCCGCGCCAGGGCCCCGCCTAGATCCCTGGTGGCCCCCCTGGCTGCCCCCTTTCGCCTGTTTATTCTTCGTCACGGGAAACCACTTAAGACATAACCCTTTTTCGCGATGTCGCCTTTGTTCCACCGCCTCCGTGCTTCCAAGATGGGGAGCACCAGCAGACCTCTTCCCGACACCCTGCAGGAGGGAGGATTGACCACCGGGAGCTTCTCCACCACCATGGATGCCCCCCGGATGATCCATGAGTAGTCCACCTTGGACCATGGGTCCATGATCAGTAGCTATGTGATGCTCTCCTCCCCTGTTTGTTCTTCATGGATTACACCTTGCGAGCTGCCCTAGATGATCAAGGCACATATGTAATTCTTTCTGTTGTTGCTATGCTGAGTTTGCTAGGATCTGTTGGATTATGAGACTATGTTTAGTTTGTGATTGAGTAATATAATGGGTTCTTATCTTTTCTATTTTAGTTCTTGAGTACTTCTTGCATGTTCACCGTTGTTGTTTATTGCTTAGGCCAAGTAGTACATAGTGACTCCAAGAGGGAGCGTTATGCTTGATTGTGGGTTCATGTCCCCTGATGACTAGCTTGAGTGACAGAAACATGAGTCTAGGGGATGTGTTGTTGCCACAAGGGGGAAAACAAGGTTCTTGTAACCGCGATTGCAAGGATTTCTTACCTTATGCAAAGTTCTTTTAATGTAGTTGTGTGTTTCTTTGGGTTTACACTTTGGGTGGGGCTCGCACCTTAATACCAGCGAGATGTTCTGGATAGATATCTCAAGGTGGATGAATAGTAGTAGATGCAGATGGATTTTGGCCTACTTATTTTGGCGTGCCGCCCATGCTTTTGAGCCTCTTCCTTTCTTTGTAGCATAGTTAGCACTGGTTTGCGCCCGTAATCCAGTCAATTGCCCAGTTGTGATTTGTTTACCTCGCATAGCAGTTTTATCTTCTTTTGGGAGAGAGAAATCACTAGTAAACATCATGGGACCCCGGTCCATATTTCCATGACTGTTTACACGCTCAATTTATTTCTTTCTTTTAGTTTCAGTCGCAATTATCACTACCTATTATCTGTTGTGTTTGATCCTTTGTAAACAACAAGGCCGGAAAGATTGACAACCTCTCCGTACTGGTTGGGAGCAAAGTTATTTGTATTTGTGTGCAAGTCCAGATTAAGGGAGCAATATTTCTCAAACGGCGCGTTGCTCGCTTCACCACCTACTTGTCGACCTTGGAGTCCTACTGGTCAATACTCAACCTTGGAATCTTTGCCAAGGGAAATCTTGCTGCTACACTACATCAAACCTTCCACTTGTGGTAACCAACGAGGAGTTAGCATCAAGAAATTTCAGGCGCTGTTTCCGGGGACTCCAATCTTCAAGATAGGGGAGTTGCACGCTATCTTTTACCTTTTCTTTTTAGTCTTGTTAGTTTACCTTTCACTTTTTATCCTTGTGTCCTTTATCGAAAATCACAAAAAAAATTGTTTGTCACACCTGCTGTTACTATGGGTTCCACTGAAAACACCAAGTTGTTTGACTTCACTAGTCACAACAACAATGATTTTATCTGCACTCCTATTGCTACACCTACTACATCAGCTACCTCTTATGAAATTAAAACTGCCTTGCTGAACCTTGTTATGAGAGATCAATTCTCCGGTGTTGGAGATGATGCTGCTTTACACTTAAATAATTTTGTTGAACTCTGTGATATGCAAAAGTATAAAGAAGTAGAAGGTGATACTGTTAAGCTTAAGATTTTCCCTTTTTCTTTGAGGGAAGGAGCTAAAATCTGGTTTCAATCCTTCCCTAGGAATAGCATAGATTCTTGGGATAAGTGCAAAGATGCTTTTATTGGTAAGTACTACCCACCTGCTAAAATAATACAATTGAGGAGTAAGATTATGAATTTTAAGAAATTGGATAATGAAAATATTTCCCAAGGTTGGAAGGAATGAAATCTCTTGTTAAGAAATTCCCTACACATGGTTTGACTACTTGGATGGTTATCCAGAATTTTTATGCAGGCTTGAACTTTACCTCGTGGAACCTGTTCGATTAGGCCGTAGGAGGAACCTTTATGTCAACAACACTTGGTGCTGCCATAAAACTCCTAGATGAGATGATGACCAAATATTCCCAGTGGCACACCGAATGAGCTCCAACGGGTAGTAAGGTAAACTCTGTCGAGGAGATTTCCTCCCTAAATGAAAAAGTTGACTTAATTATGTATCTACTTACCAAGCAATCTCCTATTGATCTTCATGATGTCCCTTTAAATTCTTTGGTTGCACAAGAACAAGTAGATGTGAACTTTACCTCTAGAAACAACTTCAATAATAACGCTTATAGGGGCAATTTTGCTAGCAGTCCTAGACCGTTTCCATCCAACAACTATGGGAACAACAACACATATCCTAGCAACAAGAACCCCACCTCTGAATTATAAAGCATTCTTAAAGATTTTATCACTACCCAAAAAGCCTTCAACAAGAGTGTAGAAGAGAAGTTAGACAAATTAGATAATCTGTCTTTGAAGGTAGACAACTTAGCCCTTGATGTCGAGATGATTAAAATTAGAACCTCTCCCCTCGGGGAGAGGAAGGCCACCCCTATTAATGCTATTCAATTGAAAATTAATGAAAACATTATGGTGGCTAAACTTAAAGAAAGATGGGATAGAGAAAAATAGGAAGAGGATAGAATTAAGAGCCTTCCTACACACCACACAATTTCCACTATCCAAGTTGTTAAGGATACCCAAACTCTTAGCACCCAACACACTCCTAGTCCCATTGGACCTATTAATGGTGATGCTATTGCCTCAACCATACAAGAAGAAACTCCTATGAACATAGATGCTTTCAAACAAGTGAGCCTAGATGACACCACTACCACCTTTGATAGTAGTGACATTGATTTTGATAGTTGTACCCTTTCAGAAGTTATTAGCTTGTTACACAAAATGTCTAGAGACCCCCACACTAGCACACTAAATCTTACCTTCACGGAGCATATCACTAATGCTCTCATTAAAGCTAGGGAGGAGAAGCTTAGAGTAGAAGCCTCCATAACTAGGAAGCTAGAAGATGGTTGGCATCCTATGATCAAAATTAAATTGAATAACTTCTCTTGTTATGCTTTATGTGATGTTGGAGCTAGTACCTCCGTTATGACCAAAAGAATTTAAGATATGTTTGAATTGAAACCTTTTGATCCTTATTCTTTTGGTTCCGTCTCATTGACTCTTCCATAAAGGAACCTTTGGGGAAGATCGACGATGTTCTTATCATTGTCAATGACAATTATGTTCCCTTTGATTTTACTATTACGGACATAGAGTGTGAACCTTTATGTCCAATTGTTTTGGGACGTCCTTTTCTTCGCACCGTTGGTGCTGTTATTGACATGAAAGAGGGGAATATAAAATTTCAATTCCCTCTTAAAAATGGGATGGAACACTTCCCTAGGAAGAATATCAAGTGACCTTTTGAGTCCTTCACACGGTATAGCTATTCTCTTTCTCTTGATAAAACTTGATCTTTTTGCTTCTTGCCTAGCTTAAAGGCGTAAAAGAAAGCGCTTGTTGGGAGGCAACCCAAGATGATTTTACTCTCGTTTTTAGTGGTCAAGATGGTTGTTACTACTGTAGCAACATCATTGTATCTTTATTTTCAAGCTTTGTGCCAAGTTTAGCCTCTGATTGCAAGAAAGTTCAAAAGTTGTGACGTGTTGTCCAGAAAACAGATTCTCTCCTTGGATGGAAAAATTCGGCTAAAATCACGAGATCATCGTTTTGATCTGAATATTTTTAAGCGTGCTCTATACAATTGAATTTCGAGCGTCTGTTCTGAGTGTTTTGATTTGAGTTGCAGAAGTACCCCGAAAAATTTTATTACTACCTGCTGGTCTGTTTTTCACAAATTCTGCCACAATTTGCCTTTCCTTACTTTTGCAAGACTTCCGCTAGCTTTTTCTTTGCAAAAACATTTTGGAAATATTAAGAAACAGTAGCCCTTAGACAAAATATTTATTTCCAATAGAGGCAAATTATTTTATTAAGGGTACTAACCTCTGTAATCAGCTTATGATGAGTTATGTATGAAGGAAGTTTTCTAGTGTGCGAGGGAAGATGATGAAAAAGAAGATCCGGGAGTTTCAAACGCTCAAGCTTGGGGATGCCCCCACCCCCAATAAATATTCAAGGACACTCAAGCGTCTAAGCTTGTGGTGACCCCGTGCATCCCCTTCTCCATCAACAATCATCAGTTCGTCCTTCGTTCACTATATATTTATCACTTCATGCGTTATGCGCTATGCTTGGAGCGTCCCGCTCTTAGTTTTACTTTTTAGTTTTTTTAGCTTTGTTTGTTGTTCACAGCAAGTTAGAACCAAGCTTACTTTGTGTGGGAGAGAAACACGCTCCACTTCAAACTAGAACACATCATATGATTTTCATGCTTATCTCTCTTTTGTTGTGTGTTCTTTGCCTTTTCATAGCTGCTGTCATGTTTAGCTCTTAGTTTTCATGTTTATCTTTTTCAAGAGCTTTAGTTTAGTTATTTGCTGGAACTCTCTTTAGTTTCATGTTTATCTTGTTAAGAGATTTGGTTGTTGCACTATGTTGTGTCTTGACTTTAAGTAGGTAATTGAGATTGCTATTCAATTGTATTCGTAACTTGCAATAGTTTTGAAGTATTGTTGTGAGTAATGTTTGAACTTTTGGTGTCAAGATCTCTAGCCTATTAGTGATAGGTGTCGTATTTTGGGCAATCCATGTTTATTTTCAAAACTACAAAAACTAATTGAGAACCCTAGCTACTAGATGGATCACTAATCTTTCGAGAGATCGGATATTAGAGTACACTCACTGTCGGGGGAATGGTACCCAGGTAGGGTCACCCAGACGAAAGCACTCTTTCAAGACAAGGAGGAGGCCGATTGGGCTGATGCTGGGCCGAGCTAGGCAGTCGCATGGCCGATTGCTCCCAAGCAATCGGCCATGCCGAATGCGAGCAGTCGGCCCAGGCGGAATCGGCACACTCCTTAATCGGCTCAGGAGTTGACCTTATCCAGATCGTGTGTCTCTGGTACAAGCTCATAAATGCAGGATCCCGAGAGATCCGGTTGGCAGTGAGCCAAGTCACTTCGCCGATCTATCAGAGGAGTGTTGTCACCCTTTTCCTCTGAATCCGGAGACAGGATGACGAGATTAGAGGATGTAGCTCCACTGTTCATCATCATCACCTAGAAGCTACAACATGGGCAGCCGCTTGACAAGTCCGGATCAACTGGAGATTTGAAGTCGGTGGACCCCAGCCGACGAGAGGATGACAGCTGGGGCCAGCCCCCGACTGAAATGACCGTAGTACCCCGAGCTATCACTATAAGAGCCCGGGGTACCCCTCCTGTGAGAGTGACTCCCCCATTCGCATTTACTTCCCACAGTAGAACCCGTAGAGAAGAAGATGAGAGCCATGCCCACGGCAGGTCTCTTCTTCCTCTAAGCAGCTCCATGAGCATTGATTGTAGTTCGTGAGTTCATTTATATCAAGCAGACAAGCAGGAGTAGGGGTGTTATCTCTCCGGAGAGCCCCGAACCTGGGTACATCGTGGTGTCCTTCACCGTGCTTGTGCCCAACCCGTTTTCGGAACCATCGACATCGTTCTCCCTCGAGTCTTCCCCTCTCTTTAGCCATCCCTATGGCATCTGTTGTTACTAAACGATGACAGTTGGCGCCCACCGGCGGGCAGACCGAGGAGTCGACTGGAGTTCTGATCCGGACGGGATCTTCCTCGTCGTCGAGCATGAGCCACGCCTCCGGCCTGATCTTTAGGCATGGGGCAGTGGACTTTGTGGTGGATTATGCTGCGCGGTTTGGGGTCGGCGCACCCCTGCCGCCCGGCGTATCGCTGCAGATTGGTAGCCATCGTCTTTTCATCAGTTGCTTCCCCGAGGCGTATCCCAGGGAGGTGCGCGTCTTCTCCAATGCCACGGATCCACTCCCGACCAGGGGTTGCAGAGCAGCTCCCGGCGGAGAGGAGTCGTGTGTGCATGCGGCCGTGATGATGGCAGGAACGACTGCGTCAAGCAATCAAGGCGCAGCGAGTGCGCCTAGGAAGGCCAAGGAGGCGGCGGACGCGGCGGAAAGAGTCGGCTCCAGCGCGTTGGGGGATGTGTTATACACACCCGTGAACAGGAATGGTGATCCCGACCAAGTCCACACCGAGCTGGAGACAGCACGGCTCGCACTCGCTCGCAGGGCCGAGCACGTGCTGGCAAAAGAGCGCAGGCTGGGAGCTATCACTAGAGAGTACAATGCAGCGCATGCCAACCAGCGGCGGCCGATTGCGCCCACAGTCCTAGAAGATCTCAGGAGCAGAGGCCGCGCTGTCGGCAGAGAGCTGTCAGGAGCCGAGCAGCTGACGGCGTCGGCATTTGTCCAGCGACCAGCATACAACACCCCCAAGAAGAATTTTCGAGCTGCCGAGCAGATTGCAAACGAGCTGGAAGATCTGGAAGGCGAGTCCCGACGTGAAAGCAGGGTCAGAAGCAACCGGGGTCCTCCAGTCATGAACCGCAGGGCAGAAGAGCCAGCCGTGAGCAGCAGGCGCAATGACCCACCTCGTCAGCCAGAAGCAAGGCCAGCAATCAGCAACCGGCTGGGTGCTCGTCAGAGCGGTCAGAATGATCCAAGGCATCGCATTGAGCTGTTGGAAAGAGATGCGCAGCAAGAAGAGGAGGGAGCAGCCGGCTCTGCATGTTTCGGGCATCGCATTCGAACCGAGCAGTTCCCCAAAGGATTCACCTTGCCCAGGGACACCCCCAAGTACAACGGATCTGTTAAGCCAGAGGACTGGCTGACAGATTACATGACCGCAGTCGGCATTGCCGGCGGAAGTCGGCGTGTAGCTTTACGCTACGCTCCTCTAATGCTACAGGGGCCAGCTCGGACATGGCTGAACAGTCTGCCCGGCAACAGCATCAACTGCTTGGAGGATTTTTCGGAAGCTTTCATTCGCAACTTCACCGGCATGTATGATCGGCCGCATCTTCCTCGGCAACTCGCTTTATGCGTGCAGGGCAAGGATGAGCCGCTCCGAGAATACTTGATTCGGTGGAAGAAGCTGAAGAATTCATGTGAAGGAGTCCATGAGATCCAGGCCATCAAGTATTTCACTGATGGGTGTCTGGCGGGATAAATGCTGAAGCACAAACTGCTCCGCAAATATTTTTCGTCACCGACCCAGCTCATGTGAAGGACTCTGGTGAAGGCTGTGAATTTCACCATGTGCCTAGAGAAAACAATGAAGAAGCAGACGCCTTGTCCAAGCTCAGTTCCACCAGGCAAAGCATCCCACCAGGGGTATCATTGGAGCACATCAAGAAGCCGTCTATCACGCCATCACCAGAGTCTGAGTCCATTTTCATATCAGAAACCGACTTGGAGGCATTAAGGAAAGCAAAGTTGGTTCAACCAATGAAGATTCCGAAGCTGAAGCGGCAGTCAGGCACCCAGGAAGCGGCGGGATCGGCAAGCCTGGCAAGCCCAGATGCTGTCGATTGCGGTCCAGGGGCTGATGATCTCGGCAAGAAAAAGAAGTCGAAAGAAAAAGCAGCAGCAACACCATGTGTCGGGAACTCATCCGAGCCATCGACATCAGGGGCTGCCGATTCCGAGCTAGAGATACCAGTTTCAAGGGAAGAGCCAGTAGATCCTCAGGCCCCGGTCTCAGCAGAACAAGCAGTACCAAGGGCTGCCGACGACAAGCCAGAGGTTCAAATCATCAGCTCGGAGATTGACTCCGAGATGGCAGAGGGTCAAGAGGCCGAAATCCAAGAGGACAATGGCCAAGAAGTCGAGATCCAAGAAGAAGTCGCACCCCAGCAAGCAGCGGTGATGGTAGTCGTCAGTGCACCATCATGGGCACAGCCGATGAGAGATTTCCTAGTGGACGGAGTTCTTCCAGAAGACGAAGACGAATCAAGACAAATCAGTCGCCGGTCTTGGGCATACACAATAATCAACAACGAGCTAGTCCGCAAGAGTGCAACGGTGTCTTTCAAAGATGTGTAGAAGAAGACAGAGGCCTGGGGTTGCTCAGAGACATCCACCAAGGTGAATGCGGTCATCACGCGTCAGCAAGAGCCATTGTCAACAAGGCTTTCCGACATGGTTTCTACTAGCCGACTGCGCATGCAGCAACTGAGAAGCTGGTGAAGTATTGCAAGGGCTGCCAGCGGTTCAAGGAAAAAATTCATCAGCCAGCATCAACATTGAAGACAATCCCAATAGCGTGGCCATTAGCGGTGTGGGTTTTGGACATGGTTGGTCCGTTCAAGAGAGCCTGAAGTGGCATTACACATCTTCTGGTCGCAGTGGACAAATTTACCAAGTGGATTGAAGCCCGCCCGATCAAGAAGCTGGATGGTCCGACTGCGGTCCGTTTTGTGGCCAACATCGTGTGCAGATATGGTGTGCCCAATAGCATCATCACCGACAACGGCACCAATTTTGCAAAGGGCGCACTGGCTCGATATGCATCTCAGCAGGGTATTCGGCTTGATCTTGCGTCCGTTGCACATCCTCAGTCGAATGGTCAAGTAGAAAGAGAAAACGGCCTCATCCTGTCGGGTATCAGACCCCGATTGGTGGAGCCACTCGAAAGAGCACCTGGGGCTGGATTGATGAGCTCCCAGCAGTCTTGTGGAGTTTGAGAACCATGCCCAACAGATCAACCAGATTCACCACATACTTCCTGGTGTATGGTTCAGAAGCAGTCATCCTAGCCGACATAGAATTCGATTCACCTCGGTGTGCCCTTGTAAGGTCCGATATGCGGTACTGTTCCAGATCTAGGTGTCTCCACCCAGATCCGGGGACGAAGCACATATCGGTCCCACCGCAACATACGACAAAGCCATATGCCCCAGATTTCCAACATGACATCACAACATTACAGATACAAGGATACATCATCACTCGTCATTCTAGGACAACTAGTAGTTTACGGTAAGGATGGGGTAAGTGGTGAGGTTGCTGCCGCGCTAGCATTTATAAAGTGACTAACGATCTAGAGAGTAAGGTAAGAAGCCAAGCATTCGATGAGGAATCACCTCCAACAAGTCTTGCTATCAGCTACTTACGCAAGTATAACACCTATCCTATCCTTGTCCTCCTCTTCGCATCCCGACGAAGAAGAAGCAGTCAAGGCACACACACGTTGATCAAGTTATATTAAGATTATCTCAGTTGTTGTTGTCTATGAACAAGGAGTAGGTCTCAAGTCGTCCATAACCGTGGACACGGCTTCTCGAAAAGATTTAACCCTGCAGGGGTGTACCAACTGCCCATTACAAGGCTCCGCACGCACGCCCATCTCTCTCAGTTGCTACCCATGATAGGCAACCATTTTATTATTTAGTCCCAAGAGATCCGGAAGGACAGGTCCCTCTAACTAACAACGCACAAATCCGGGTGGCCCCCGGTGAGTCGACATCCAACTCAAAAGCCGGCCGCGCTCTTGAATCGGTCTCTACCATCTGGACGAGGTCGGGTTAGCTACCCAAACAGATGTGGGTAGCCCCCTAGCTCCCTGGGGTGGACCAACAACGAAACCATGTCTCCGCTGGCCCAAGTTATTTAGAGAATATCTGCCAGGAGCTACCCGACAGACACACACACACGGTTTTCAAATGGTAAAACAGCTTGGGCCACCACTAGAAATGTTTGAAGCTAGGTAGGTAAGAAGAGGGGACCCCATAAAATCCCACACGCGGTGAGGCACGCTCAGTCTTAAAACCAATACTCGGAACTCGGGTCCTAGGTGACTCGAATGGAACAAAGCATCGAGGCAGGATAGCCTAGACCATCCATCCTTCGTTGAATATAGTCAACATTTATAATAATCATATCATCCATAACAATATAATAATAATGTGATATCCCAAACTAAGGAGTATCAGTGTAACATCGTAGCATCCTAAGCATGCATACTAAGCAGGGGCTGAGCAACGAGCAATAGTAACATAGCAGTACAAGGTTTGCTGGGAAGGGACATGGCTGTATCGGTTTGAAAGAGGCTGTAAACATGTGGTAGGATCAAACATCGAACCTATCCTAGACTAGCATGAAAACCTCTGGTTGAAATAGAATGGATCATAAGTAATGTATAGTCCTTGCCTGTTGATATGTCGGGTTCCGAAGGTGTAGTTGATCGCAAGCTCGCACCGTCTCCGAGAGTATCCGCGAAAGCACACAAGACGATAAACACTGGAAAGAAATGAACGAGAAAGCACTCTATTACTACGGGGCAACACAAGATCAAGAAGACATCACACGACACGGCAACGTGATACGGATCTGTCGTCAAGAACAGTTACTAACAGTTTAAGTGGGGTATCGGTCACACACGACGAATACCGCACGTTTACGGTGGTTCAAGTTCCTTAGCTACATGTGATCAACCAACGGTTATTAACATGGCAACTCAAGAAAGCATGGCATATCACACAACATGGCAAAAGGTTAAGCACCAAGTATACTACCTAGGCTAGTCATTCTAAATGAGGCAACCCCTAAACATGCATAGCACTACTTGCCCCACAACAATTAAAAGATTTGGTACTGATCTGCCCTAAACCATATTTTAGGTTGCTTAACAACAGAAAACAATAGCATAAACACAAAGTACACGAAAAACTAATCAAGTTACATATAAAGAACACCCCAAACGGAGTTACGGTTAAAAAGATACAAGCAAAACAAGTTACGGGCACAATCTGCCAACATGAGGAAGCACACTTTAGAGCAATGCATAAACAGGTTAATCAATGCAAACATGCTCACAAATGATATGAAATTAAACTAGACATGACAAGGAAGGTATGGCAAAAAGAATCATGCAAATAGGCATCTCGGATCAAAAGATATTAAGCATGCAACATGGCATCGCAAAGTAGCAGAATTAGTGAAAAACAGAGGTGGCTGTCAAAAATAGTAGCAGTTGCAATTAACGATCTCATGCCCTATTTAGCACACAATTACATGCAATTGTAAGCAACTTTCATTTTGGGGGCACGTTCATCGGAGCTACGGATCAACGGGAAATTACATCGCAAACAGGCATCAGCAGCAAAATTCCAGGGACTTAGCAGTTTTTCAGCTCAGGGAAAAAATCGGTCCTCACCTGTGGGCTTAGACCAAAGCTGCGCTGGCCGGGTCTTTTGGGCCAGGGAGGCCGAGCTGGGCCGGATCTGGCATCTCGGGCTGGGCCGCGGCTGTTGTGAGGAGGTGGGCCGGCCCATAGGCCACGATGGAGGGGAGGCAGCCGGCTCGGGCTCCTCCCGAGCGACGGGAGACGACGGCAGTTGCCCGGTGGCTGCGCCCGCCACCGGCGGCGAGGAGGCGGCGAGGCGCGAGCGTGGCAGACCGGTGCGGGATCGGGGAGACGGAGCCGGGCGCGCGGCACCGGAGTCGGTCGGAGGAGGTGGCGCGGCGAGATCGGCCGCAGAGCTCGGCGGCTCCCATCCATGGCGGCGGCGGAGCCGTTCCTGCGCGAAGAAGAAGGGGAGGAGGGGTTAGGAGGAAGATGAGAGGGAGGAGAAGGAGGGGGTGGCCCGGGAGCGCAGTTGGGACCGGCGGCGGCTCGCCGGCCGGAGCGAGGTGGCGGAGGCTTCGGCCTCCACGGGCGGTGGCTGCGTCCAGGAGAGAGAAGGGAGAGAAGTGGTGACGTGGACGATCCCAGGCCGTCGGATCTGACAATCTGACGGCCAGAACTCATTAGGCTGATCTCAGATCTAAGAATTAGGGTTTGGACGAGATTGGGGTGTTTTTGGGTCAGATCTGGGGCTGGCTTGTGGCTCAGGGAAACCCTAAGTGGGGTGGTGGTCTATATATAGCCCCGGTGGCTGGCAGTTTGCAAAAACCTGGTTTTTCTCTCGCGCGCACGGTGTTTACGTTTCTTACCGCCGGGGATCCGAAGGACTTCCGATTCAGGTAAAACTTCGAACTGCGCGATCAGCGCGTCGAGGCAGCGGCGTTCACCTCGCGGGGGAACCGTTCCGAGAACACTTTCCGGCGCGCTATAAAAATATCCCGTTTACTTATTAAACGGGATTTTCGTTCCGTTGGCTACGGCTGGTCTCGTGCGGTTTTCGCGACGGTGATCGGGTGAAACCCGGTGTCGCAAAGGTCAAGTGTCAGGGTGGCAAGGGTCGGTCTCCGTCCGGTACGAGATAAGAGGGGGGAAAATAATCTCCGATCGATAAATCGGGGATGCAAACACCGCAAACAAATCAGAGAATCAAACAATTCACACCGAAAACAATTTTTTTAATTTCCTTGAAAACTGGGCTGTTACAATACAACACCAGCAACAAGGGATCTCGTCCCGAGATCCAGGACGATCCGGGGGAGAGGGGGGAAGAGAAAAGAGAGTCGACGATCTTCAACAGCACCAACAAGGGACTCTGCTCCATGTCGATGTCGGACTTCTGTCGAGATAATTTTCCGCAGGGAGACGACATCGTCGAAAATACGAAACCGTCGGTGTCAAGAGGAGGAACGACAACGAAACCTTGTCAAAGGGATAGTGCTTTTCGACGCAAGTCGTGAAAACACCGGGCAAAAGGATGGATGGCAATGGATGACCCAGATGATACCCAAAATCGGAGAAGCTAAAGGTACTACAGGAATTCCCAACTGAGCTCGGAATCGAGACAATACGCTGCAAGCAAGGCATTGTAACGATTCCGATACTCCACACACTCGAGATCCTAGAGTTTTGAAAGGGATAAGACGAGAATAAAACAATTACGGCAGTTGTCCTGACCAGAGCAAGGGTAAGGAGTAAAAAGATTCCTACTCTTCGATAGCTAACTTTGTAACTACAAAATAGTTTTTGTCTAGACTCGACTTCGGCCAGAGAAGGGATCCTACGGTCGGCAAGGCTCTGATACCAAGTTGTAAGGCCCGATATGCGGTACTGTTCCAGATATCTAGGTGTCTCCACCCAGATCCGGGGACGAAGCACATATCGGTCCCACCGCGACATACGACAACGCCATATGCCCCGAATTTCCAACATGATATCACAACATTACAGATACAATGATACAACATCTCATACAATCGGCATGCAACTGCCTCAAATACAATACAACATCGGAAGATACATGTCTGAGTGCAGACTACAATCAAATGCCTATTGGCAAAGAGAAAAACATCGGTCCCATAACCACACGGGTCCAGGCCCTCCGCCGGGATCCGCCTAACTAGTCGTCGTCGAGTCTCCACGTGAAAGGTCGATCACCATACCTGTTGTCGATCAGGAACCCTGAAAAGACTACAATCATGAGTACAGAAGTACTCAGCATCCAACTGTAGTGGTCATCTGACCCAACAAGGACTTCCTCACTCGTCATTCTAGGACAACTAGTAGTTTACGGTAAGGATGGGGTAAGTGGTGAGGTTGCTGCTGCGCTAGCATTTATAAAGTGGCTAACGATCTAGAGAGTAAGGTAAGAAGCCAAGCAGTCGATGAGGAATCGCCTCCAACAAGTCTTGCTATCAACTACTTACGCAAGTATAACACCAATCCTATCCTTGTCGTGCTCTTCGCATCCCGACGAAGAAGAAGCAGTCAAGGCACACACACGTTGATCAAGTTATATTAAGATTATCTCAGTTGTTGTTGTCTATGAACAAGGTGTAGGTCTCAAGTCGTCCATAACCGTGGACACGACTTCTCGAAAAGATTTAACCCTGCAGGGGTGTACCAACTCACCATTAGAAGGATCCGCACGCATGCCCATCTCTCTCAGTGGCTACCCATGATAAGCAACCATTTTATGATTTAGTCCCAAGAGATCGGAAACGACAGGTCCCTCTAACTAACGACGCACAAATCCGGGTGGCCCCCGGTGAGTCGACATCCAACTCAAAAGCCGGCCGCGCTCTCGAATCGGCCTCTACCGTCTGGACGAGGTCGGGTTAGCTACCCAAACAGATGTGGGCAGCCCCCTAGCTCCCTGGGGTGGACAAACATAGAAACCATGTCTCCGCTGTCCCAAGTTATTTAAAGAATATCTGCCAGGAGCTACCCGACAGACACACACACACGGTTTTCAAATGGTAAAACAACTTGGGCCACCACTAGAAATGTTTGAAGCTAGGTAGGTAAGAAGAGGGGACCCCATAAAATCCCACACGCGGTTAGGCACACTCAGTCTTAAAACCAATACAAGGAACTCGGGTCCTAGGTGACTCGAATGGAAGAAAGCGTCGAGGCGGGATAGCCTAGACCTTCCATCCTTCGTCGAATATAGTCAACATTTATAATAATCATATCATCCATAACAATATAATAATAACGTGATATCCCAAACCAAGGAGTAACAGGGTAACATCGTAGCATCCTAAGCATGCATACTAAGCAGGGGATGAGTAACGAGAATAGTAACATAGCAGTACAAGGTTTGCTGGGAAGGGACATGGCTGTATCGGTTTGAAAGAGGCTGTAAACATGTGGTAGGATCAAACATCAAACCTATCCTAAACTAGCATGCAAACCGCTGGTTGAAATAGAATGGATCATAAGTAATGTATAGTCCTTGCCTATTGATATGTCGGGTTATGAAGGTGTAGTTGATCGCAAGCTCGCACCGTCTCCGAGAGTATCCGCGAAAGCACACAAGACGATAAACACTGGAAAGCAATCAACAAGAAAGCACTCTATTACTATGGGGCAACACAAGATCAAGAAGACATCACACGACACGGCAACGCGATACGGATCTGTCGTCGAGAACGGTTACTAACAGTTTAAGTGGGGTATCGGTCACACACGACGAATACCGCACGTTTACGGTGGTTCAAGTTGCTTAGCTACATGTGATCAACCAACGGTTATTAACATGGAAACTCAAGCAAGCATGGCATAGCACAAAACATGGCAAAAGGTTAAGCACCAAGTAAACTACCTAAACTAGTCATTTTAAATGAGGCAACCCCTAAACATGCATAGCACTACTTGCCCCACAACAATTAAAAGATTTGGTACTGATCTGCCCTAAACCATATTTTAGGTTGGTTAACAACAGAAAACAATAGCATAAACACAAAGTACACGAAAAACTAATCAAATTACATATAAAGAACACCCCAAACGGAGTTACGGTTAAAAAGATACAAGCAAAACAAGTTACGGGCACAATCTGCCAACATCAGGAAGCACACTTTAGAGCAATGCATAAACAGGTTAATCAATGCAAACTTGCTCACAAATGATATGAAATTAAACTATACATGACAAGGAAGGTATGGAAAAAATAATTATGCAAATAGGCATCACGGATCAAAAGATATTAAGCATGCAACATGGCATCACAAAGTACCAGAATTAGTGAAAAACAGAGGTGGCTGTCAAAAACAATAGCAGTTGCGATTAACGATCTGATGCCCTGTTTAGCACACAATTACACAATCAATATGACCTCAAATGCAAAAGCTCACAAAATATGAATTAAAGTACACGCAATTCTAAGAAACTTTCATTTTGGGGGCACGTTCATCGGAGCTACGGATCAACGGGAAATTACATCGCAAACAAGCATCAGCAGCAAAATTCCAGGGACTTAGCAGTTTTTCAGCGTCGTCCCGTTCAGCTTGCACGGCTTGCCGAGCTATCACTGCAGCATCACGCTTCGAGCGCAGGATGTCGGCAGTCTTGGCCTGGGTCGAAATCACCGTCTCCAGTTCCGTTTGGTGACTGGTTCTGAGCGCAGCCATTTCACTTCGCTGCCACTCGGCAGTGCGAGATAAATCAGCCTCGACAGCTCGAAGACGCTCAAGTTCCTGCTGAGCAGCGGCAAGCTCAAGGCCTTGTCGGCCGAGCTGCTCCACCAGCTCGGCCACACGACCCTGAAGAGCAGTAATGGTTGGCAGAGATGTGGCAGCAGCTGCAAAAGCAGATCGGAGAAAAAAATTAGAATCGGAAGAAGTAATTAACCAAGAGGGAATCAGCAGAATTACCTGTCAGCTCGGCGATCTTGGAAGTCTGTTAGTTCGCCTGAAGTTGGACAGAGGCAAGCAGTCGCAAGCTGGCGGCATAAGACTCGAGCAAGGTCTCGAAAACTTTACGTTTCTCCTCGGCGACAGCCTATGCATGGAAAAGAGGAAAGATTCGGGAGAAGATCCGAGAAGATTGCACGCAATCGGCCCGAATCTCGGGGACTACACCCAGTGGGTGCGCTTGCGCGCACCCACTTGAGGGCAGATCCACCGATCTGAGGACGGCATAAGAAGCAAAAGTAAGAAGAAGATCCGAGCTGATTGCACGCAATCGGTTCGAATCTCGGGGACTACACCCAGTGGGTGCACCCACTTGAGGGAAGATCCACCGATCTGAGGACGGCATAAGAAGCAAAAGTAAGAAGAAGATCCGAGCTGATTGCATGTAATCGGCCCGAATCTCGGGAACTACACCCAGTGGGTGCGCTTGCGCGCCCCCACTTGTAAAAGAAGACTTACAGTATGATTGCGGTCGACGAGCTCGAGCTCCTGAAGCACGCTGGTGGAGAGTGCCTTCACTCGGTCATAAGCCCAAGCCATGGTACCATGGGAGGCCAAAGGAAAGCGGCGCGAGGCTTCAGGCTCAGAGTCGGCAGGACTTGTGCGAGGGTAAGCCATTCGGAAATGCTCCACCGAGTGCCTCTATGACTCGGGGGCAGCAGAGGAGGTTGCCGAGGTCGTCGTCGGCGTCGGCTGAAGGATTATAGCCTTGGAGGCAGCAGTAGTCAAGGGTGGCGCCGAGGTGGCTGGCGGAGGAGCAGCACTCAGCGTCGGAGCAGTCGTTGAAGGGGGAGATACCGTCACGATCGGTGGAGTGGTCATTGCGATGGCAGTTAAGATTTGACCAGAGGACTGCGGCGGGGAAGGAGCAACCGGATGTTCCGATTGCAATCCCTTGGCGTTGTGGTCTCTAGGTCGACGATGTCCTTTGGAGCCACGGAGGTTTTGGGCAGAGGCTTTCTCGGAGGTTGGCTCGGAGGCTTGGCGAGGTCGGCGCGAAGTTTCTTGGCTTTGCGCTCGGCATCCTTGGCCGAGACAGGAACAATCGGTGGACGTTTTCTGGCGGCATCAATGTGAGTGGAAGTGGCAGAGGGAGCTGGGCCGGTGACGGCAGGGACGTCCCGGTCAATGTCGTCCAAATCAATGGCAGCCCTGAGCAGAAAGGAGAGATAAGCAACAAAGGAAAGGAGAATATAAAGGAAGAGAAGGAAGGACAAATAATTACCCCACAGTTATCGGTGCTCCTCGGGGCATCCGGAAGCGCAGAGGCGGGGTATCCAGAGGAACCTTTCCTGTCGGCTGGGCTCGAGTGTGCCCAGTCTGTGTGGCCTTCCCTCTCGGGTCGACCACCATTGTCTTCGCATGCTTTCTCGGCGCAGCACCGGTTGACGGGCGGTCAGCTCGGGAGCGTTTGAGCGGCGCCTTCTTGGGGTTGGGATGCGCATCTGCACTGGAACCCCCAAACTTTGAGGCGCTGTCGTCGTCACTCCATTTATCCAGAAATCGTTCGAAGGAGGAATCATGCATACCCCCTTGGTCGGCTGCACCGGCGTTGGCGGGGTTGTCCTCGGCGTCGGAGTCGGAGGCGGGGGAGTCGTCGTATTCGAGGTCGGCTGGATCCTCCTCTTCGCGGTCAGGGGCGAATTCGCCAGCGACTTGGTCGTCTTGCATTAAGGCAGTCGCAATAAAGTACTGAAGAATGAGCAGAGAATCAGAAGAGCAAGTGAGAAATCAAGAAATCGGGCGAATAGAGAAAGCAATCGGGGCATACCTCAGGAGGAGTGATTCCGCAGTGAAGGCACTTCAGGACGAATCGAAACGTTTTTGGCAAGGGAGTGGTGGTGAGTGCTCTCACTCGGAGGCGCAACGCTTCGTTGGTCAGCTTCTTGGTACAGATCCGAGTGGGATCCCTCCAGGTCGCCATGTCGCAGATACGGTGCACTCAGCGCTGAAGAGGGAGCACTCGGACCTGAAGCCAGGTGGCCAGGAGATCGTAGGCCTTAAGGCCATCTTTCTCAAGCTGCGCAATCCGAGCTACTTGAGCGTCAATATCGCAGTCGCCGACCCCAAGCTTGGTCGACCAATGGTACTTCTACGTGGGAGGGGCGAGCTGGAACTCGGGCAGGTTGATGAGGTCGGGGCCCTTGTTAGGAGATCGGACGTAGAAAAAAGTCGTCTGCCAATCCTTGACCGACTGAATGATAGCAGGGGACTCATAGCCTTGCTTGCTTGAGTAAAGGATGCAACCGCCGCAATCGGTCATGGCAGTCTCGTCAATCGGCTCGTCTCCGTCGGGATTCGGCAGAAGCCTTCCGGTCCGAGCCATATGACCTCGGACGTGGAAGAGGCGTTTCCAAAACCCGATGCCCGGCCGGATGCCGAGCTAGCCTTCGCAAAGGTTGATGAATCCCGACATCGTCATGATGAAGTTGGCGGCGAGGTGGTGTGGTTGCAGACGGTGGAAATCCAGGAACTCTCGAAAGAAGGTGCTCACCGGCAGCCCGAAGCCGCGCTCAAAGTGCGCCGCGAAAACCATGCGCTCCCCGGTGCGCGGCTCCGGCACGATCTCCTCGCCCGGAGCACGCCACTTGATGCTAGCCGACATCTTGCGCGCGTGAAGGAGCCGGCGGATCTCGTCGTCGTTGACGGTGGAACCTTTCCACCGGCCGCGGGTGGCGACGGATTTCTCATCTGCAGCGGCCATGGCGTCTTCCAGAGCGATGGAGGGCGAATCCTCAGAGATGGGCGAAAGGGATCCGGCAGCGGATGTTGGCGAATGGGGGCGCGGCGGCGGCGAAGGGTGCAAGAAATCTCAGAGAGAGAGGGTGCGGTGCGGCGGCGCCATAAGCACACCAGACCAAACTCGCCGGAGCAGAAATGCTGCGGCGGCGCGAAGAGAAGGAGAGCGAGGAAGAAGAAGTGCGGTTGAGCCCGAGGAGTCCCTTCCCCCATTGGCTTATATGGGCGGCGGGGGCGAGTGGGATCGCAGATGCGGCACGTGTGGCCCGGTGTGGCCGCGTGTATCAAGAGGAGGTTGAGCTGGATCGGCGCAGAGGATCATGGCGCAGAATGCGAGGCGTATGCGGTAACGTCCCATCGCGCGCGGGTCGTGGGGCCCAGAGCATTAACTGCCCCAGGGAATCGGAAGCGACGTGCGACGTGAGTTGGTCAGAAATTGGTCAAAAGTAACCGTTGGAGAAGCAATCGGATGAGCCAGATCTCACGACCAAGGTTTGGCAACGGCCATTTATTAGAGAATCACAAGAGCAATCGGCGAGCTGGGAGCCGAGGTCGGAGAAGTTTTATTGAACCATTATTGGACTGGTCAGCCGGGAAGAATCTCCGATCTGAGCGTTCAGATCGGATCGAGATATCCGATGAGGCCAGAGCAATCAAAGCGCAAAGATAAGAAAAGAAAAACTGCAAGAACCCCGCGGTCAAGTAACCGTGGGACCCTTACAGCTTTAGGGGCTAGTGTCCGTGGAATGGTACCTAGGTAGGGTCACCCAGACGAAAGCACTCTTTCAAGACAAGGAGGAGGCCGATTGGGCTGCTAATGGGCCGAGCTAGGCAGTCGCATGGCCGATTGCTCCCAAGCAATCGGCCATGCCGAATGCGAGCTGTCGGCCCAGGCGCAATCAGCACACTCCTTAATCGTCTCAGGAGTTGACCTTATCCAGATCGTGTGTCTCTGGTACAAGGTCATAAATGCGGGATCCCGAGAGATCCGGTTGGCAGTGAGCCAAGTCACTTCGCCGATCTGTCAGAGGAGTGTTGTCACCCTTTTCCTCTGAATCCGGAGACAGGACAACGAGATCAGAGGACGTAGCGCCACTGTTCATCATCATCACCTAGAAGCTACAGCATGGGCAGCTGCTTGACAAGTCCGGATCAACCGGAGATTTGCAGTCGGTGGACCCCAGCCGATGAGAGGATGACAGCTGGGGCCAACCCCCGACTGAAATGACCGTAGTACCCCGAGCTCACACTATAAGAGCCCGGGGTACCCCTCCTGTGAGAGGGACTCCCCCATTCGCATTTACTTCCCACAGTAGAACCCGTAGAGAAGCAGAGGAGAGCCATGCCCACGGAAGGTCTCTTCTTCCTTTGAGCAGCTCCATGAGCATTGATTGTAGTTCGTGAGTTCATTTATATCAAGCAGACAAGCAGGAGTAGGGGTGTTATCTCTCCGGAGAGCCCCGAACCTGGGTACATCGTGGTGTCCTTCACCGTGCTTGTGCCCAACCTGTTTCCGGCACCATCGACATCGTTCTCCCTCGAGTCTTCCCCTCTCTTTAGCCATCCCTATGGCATCTGTTGTTAATAAACGACGACACTCACGTACCATGAGTAGAGAATGCGCAAGGATAACCAAAACCCCATACACTCCTCGTCGAGTTACTTGTCTCTTTGTGAACCTCCTTATTAGATTGAGAGTTAGCGATAATAAGTGCATGAGTTTTTCGGACTAATGTGAGTATTGAAAGTTGACACTTCCACCTCCTCATATTTGCTAGCCTCTTCAGTACTGTGCATTGCCTTCTTCTCACTCCCAGAGTTGGCTTCCACCTCGCCGGCACATCCAAACCCATGGCATGGTATGATCTGTCATCATAAACCTCCTCATATCTTTCCTCAATATAGCCACCATACCTACCTATCAAAGTATTTTCATAGCCTTTCCGAGATATATTGCCATGCAACAGCCACCTTCTCATGAATTGATCTTCATGTCATACATGTTCCTGCTACACTAGCAGAGGCATACATTTGCATACGTCATGATAGCTACATCTTCTTTATGTTGAGTACCTTGTAAAGTGTGAAGATCTTCTACACTTCTTGTAAAATAGAGTTTTGCCCTTAAGTGAGGAAAAGATCCAAAAGAGGACAAGATTAAAAGATCCCAAAGGGTACAAATGAGATTTAAATAGAAAGAGCCATTGAGGCCACCAAAAAATACAAAAAAATACAAAAAAAATAAAAAGAGAGAAGGGGGCAACACTACTATTCCTTTTGAAAGATCCGAACTCGTACTCCCTCTTATATCTTATACTCCATAGCGATGATCATATATGCATATAGCTATGTGGGGACCTTCACACTATAGAACTTGGCTTGTATATTCCAGTGATGAACCTCCTCAAATGAGGTCAAGGTCTTCTTGAGTGAGCAAGTTGGATGCACCCCCACTAGTTCCATTGGAGAGCTTTTCTTAGCTCATATGCGCATCCGTTGCATAGCAATCCCTACTCCAAACATCATATCTATCATTTGTCCTTCTCTCGCCTATGATATTCCTCATTGATGCGAGTCTTTCACACCCTTTTTTTCTTCCTCCTGCACCATATCTCCCTCTTTTCCATCCT
The DNA here is from genome assembly GCA_950022295.1 of Bromus sterilis. NCBI lineage: Eukaryota > Viridiplantae > Streptophyta > Magnoliopsida > Poales > Poaceae > Bromus > Bromus sterilis. The sequence continues at coordinate 240,998,389 of OX465595.1, read as the reverse complement.
AAATGTCAACTCTCGTGCTTACGCTTATCCATTGCATGAGTGCTCAAAATATCGAAAGTGAGTGGATCAAATTGACTTGTACCTGGCTAGTGGTCTAGGGACAAGTTAAAATAAGATTCCACAGAAGACTAAGTGTGAAACTTTAGTAGATTGAGTTCTCAACAAATAAATATTTTTTCTCTCGTATTCCCATCTCCCACTTCTTGCACAAAAACACCATCTGGAGACATTCGAGTCACGGATAGCAAGAGCTCTTGCACCTATATGTTCTTATGTTGCTTGTTTCAACGCAATATAGACGCTTGCCTGTTGCGACTTGAATTGAATTACATACCTTGATTGCTTTACTTGCAAAGTCCTCACATGGTTGTTAGAATGTCACCACATAAATTATGCTTATTATCATTCACCTACTAGAGGACGAGTAGGAATTAAGCTTGGGGATGTTGATACGTCCCAAACGTATCTATAATATCTGCTTGCTCCATGCATGTTTTGTGTGATATTGCTATGTTTTATATAAACTTTCATACACTTTTGATCATATTTGGACTAACCTATTAACTCAGTGCACCCCAATGAAAGTTCCTGTTTTCTAATGTTTTTCTATTTCAGGTTTCCCCCTTATTAAAAATGCTCCAAAAATTCCGGGAAAATACCATAAAAAAATCAGTGCTTCGGAATCTTCGGGAATCACTGAGGAGGGGCCAAAGGGGACCCACCAGGGCACCAGACTCCCTCCCGGTGCGGCCAGGAGTGCGGAAGCACCAGGGGGCGGCCTGGACCCCTGGTGGCCCCCTTGGCTGCCCCCTTCGCCTATTTATTCTCCGTCACGGGAAACCACCGAAGACAAAACCCTTTTTCGCGATTTCGCCTCTGTTCCGCCGCCGACGTGCTTCCAAGATCGGCAGCGCCAGTAGACCTCTTCCCGGCACCCTGTCGGAGGGTGTATTGACCTCTGGGAGCTTCTCCAACACCATGGACGCCCCCCGGATGATCCGTGATTAGTCTACCTTGGACCATGGTTCCATGATCAGTAGCTACCTGATGTTCTCCTCCCCTCTTTGTTCTTAATGGATTAGAACTTTTGAGCTGCCCTACATGATCAAGGCACATATGTAATTCTTTCTGTTGTTGCTATGCTGAGTTTGCTGTGATCTGATGGATTATGAGACTTTGTTCAGTTTGTGATTGAGTAATATATTTGGTTCTTATCTTTTATATTTTAGTTCTTGAGTAATTCTTGCACGTTCTCTGTTGTTGTTTATTTATTTGGCCAAGTAGTAGGTAGTGATTCCAAGAGGGAGCGTTATGCTTGATTGTGGGTTCATGCCCCCTGATGACTAGCTTGAGTGACAGAAACATGAGTCTAGGGGATGTGCTGTTATCACAAGGAGGAAAACAACGGTGCTTGTAACCGTGGTTGCAAGGATTGTTTACTTTACGCAAAGTTATTTTAATGTAGTTGTCTATTGCATTGGGTTTACACTTTGGGTGGGGCTCGCAACTTAATACCAGCGAGATGTTCTGGATAGATATCTCAAGGTGGATGATTAGTAGTAGATGTAGATGGATTTCGGTCTACTTATTTTGTCCTATCGCCCATGCTTTTGAGCCTCTTCCTTTCTTTGTAGCATAGTTAGCATTGGTTTGCGCCCGTAATCCTGTCAATTTCCCAGCTGTGATTAGTTTACCTCACATAGCAGTTTTATCGTCTTTTGGGAGAGAGACATCACAAGTGAACATCATGGGACCCTGGTCCATATTTCCGTAACTGTTTACACGCTCAATTTATTTCCTCCTTTTACTTTAAGTCGCAATTATCACTACCTATTATCTGTTGTGTTTGATCCTTTGTAAATGGTAAGGCCGGAGAGATTGACAACCTCTCTGTACTCGTTGGGAGCAAAGTTATTTGAATTTGTGTGCAGGTCCAGGTTAAGGGAGAAATATTTCTCAAACGGTGTGTTTCTCGCTTCACCACCTACTTGTCAACCTTGGAGTCCTACTGGTCGATACTCAACCTTGGCATCTTTGCCAAGGGAATTCTTGCTGCTAGACTACATCAAACCTTCCACTTCGGGGAACCAACGAGGAGTTAGCATCAAACACTCCTACCGAATGATACATCCCAAACGTATCTATAATTTCTGCATGTTTCATGCTCTTTTAGGTGAAATTGCTATGTGTTTTGCTACAATTTCATGCGTTTTCACATATTATTTGGACTAACCTACTAACTCAGTGCACCCAGTGCCAGTTTCTGTCTACTGATGTATGTAATTTATAGGTGTTTACCCATATTTACACAACTCTAAAAATGCACAAAAATCAGATAAAATATCAGCAAGACAAAAGCTTCCGGATCATCGAAGGAGGGCCACCCCCCTCCCAGGCGGCCCGGGGGCGCGACCCCACTCCTGGTCGCGCCATCAGGGCGCCTGGGGGTGCAAGGCCCGATATGCGGTATTGTTCCAGATCTAGATGTTTCCATCCAGATCCAGGGACGAAGGACATATCGGTCCCACCGCGACATGTGACAATGTCATATGCCCCGGATTTCCAACAAGATATCACAACATTATAGCTACAGGGATACAACATCTCATACAATCGGCATACAACCGCCTTAATACATTACATCAGCGGAAGATACATGTCTGAGTACAGACTACAAACAATTGCCTAGTGGCAAAGAGAAAATCATCGATCCCCATAACCACACGGGTCCAGGCCTTCCGCCGGGATCCTCCTAACTAGTCGTGGTCGAGTCTCCACGTGAAACGTTGATCACCATACCTGTTGTCGACCAAGAACCCTGAAAAGAGTTTGGGGGTAGTATCATGAGTGCAGAAGTACTCAAAATCCAACTGTAGTGGTCAACTGATCCATCAAGGACTTCATCACTCGTCATTCTAGGATAACTAGTAGTTTACGGTAAGGATGGGGTAAGTGGTGAGGTTGTTGCCGCACTAGCATTTATGAATTGGCTAATGATCTTGATAGTAAGGTAAGAAGCCAAGCATTCGATGAGGAACCGCCTCCAACAGTCTGCTATCAACCTACTTACACAAGCATAACACCTATCCTATCCTTGTCCTCCTCTTTGCATCCCGACGAAGAAGAAGCAGTCAAGTCACACACACGGTTGATCAAATTATATTAAGATTATCTCAGTTGTTGTTGTGTATGAACAAGGAGTAGGTCTCAAGTCGTCCATAACCATGGACATGACTTCTCGAAAAGATTTAACCCTGTAGGGGTGTACAACCTGCCCATTACAAGGCTCCGCACGCACGCCCATCTCTCTCAGTTTCTACCCATTACAGGCAGCCATTTTATAATTTAGTCCCGAGAGATTCGGAACGACAGGTCCCTCTAACTAACAACGCACAAATTCGGGTGGCCCCCGGTGAGTAGGCATACAACTCAAAAGTCGGCCGTGCACTCCAATCTGTCTCTACCGTCTGGACGAGGTCGGGATAACCTACCCTCGCCCGGGCAAGCTCCGTAGCTTCCAGGCGTGGACCAACAGGATATACCATCCCACTGGCCCGGTTTGTTCGAAATCCGCGAGGCTAGAAACTCGCACACATACAGTTTACAAATGGTAAAATCAGCTTGGGCCACCACTAGAAATGTTTGGAGCTAGATAGGTAAGAAGAGGGGACCCCATAGAATCCCACACGCGGTTAGGCACGCTCAGTCTTAAAACCAATACCCGAAACTCGGATCCTAGGTGACTCGAAAGGAACAAAGCGTCGGGGCGGGATAGCCTAGACCTTCCATCCTTCGTCGAATATAGTCAACATTATAATAATCATATCATCAACAAAAATATAATAATGTGATATCCCAAACCAAGGAGTAACAGGGGGTAACATCGTAGCATCCTAAGCATGCATACTAAGCAGGGGCTGAGCAACGAGCAATAGTAACATAGCAGTACATGGTTTGCTAGGAGGGGATATGGCTGTATTGGTTTGAAAGAGGTTGTAAACATGTGGTAGGATCAAACATCGAACCTAACCTAGACTAGCATGCAAATCGCTGGTTATAATAGAATGGATCATAAGTAATGTATAGTCCTTGACTGTTGATAGTCGGGTTCCGAAGGTGTAGTTGATCGCAAGCTCGCATCATCTCTGAAGGTTACCCGCGGGAGCACACAAGAAGTAAACACTGGAAATAAAATCAACGTAGATGCGTCTATTACTATGAAGCAATCACGAACAAGCATCAACAAGAAGGCAACACGAGACATCGCACCTACCGTCAAGAGCGGTTACTAGTAGGTTAAGTGGGTACTCGTCACACACGACGATGCCGCACATTTAGAATGGTTCAAGTTGTTTAGCTACACAAATTGAGCAAAGATTGTTAACATGGCATCTCACTCAAGCATGGCATAGCACACAAAAATGACAAGAGGTGAAGCATAAGATAAACTATCTATGCTAGTCAATTTAAGTGAGGCACAACCTAAATATGGCATAACACTAAGTACCCCACAACAATTAAAGGATTTGGTACTGTTCTGCCCTAAACCATATTTTAGATTGGTTAGCAACAGAAAACAATAGCATAAACACAAAGTACATGAAATTCTAATAAAGTTACATGTAAAGAACACTCCAAACGGAGTTACGGTGAAAAAGATACAAGTAATACAAGTTATGCACACATGCTGTTAACATCAGGGAGCACACTTTAGATCAATGTAACAATTAGCTACTGAATGAAAACATGCACCAAAATGATATGAAATGTAGTAGACATGGTTGTCAAGTCATGGCAAAAATAATCATGCAAATAGGCATCATGGTTCACTAGTTTTAAGCAACACAAAAAGCTATAAATCATTACCGGTCAAGGACTTAGTGAAAATCAGGAAAATAGGACAGAAACTGTTATTTTAATGTTGAATAAACAGGGGTAAAACTAGATGCAAAAGTGCAGAAACATGACATAGCAATAAATGGTTATTTAGTAGTCATGATGGTGATGAGGTACAAACAAGAATCATGGTCATAGGCATCACATATCAAAAGATATTGAGCGTGCAACATGACATTGTAAAGTTGCAGACTTTGTGAAAGACAGAGGTGGCTGTCAAAAACAGTGGCATAGCAACTTTGGAGCAGAATATAACTATGACCAGGAATGTAAACATGACAATGCAATAAATATAATGGAAGTAGATATGGCATAGATAAAAATGACATATTGCAATGCTCAATAGGATGCATGGTTGAAAAGATACAATGCAGCAAACTAGCAACTTTACGTTAACAGCAGCACATTAACAGCAGGGTAGCTACTTCGGGTGAAGATACAATCAACATGCAGCACACCAAAATGACAAGTGAAAGCATAGAACAGAAGTAGACATGATGCTTAACAGTATGCAACAAGAATCACTCAATTCCGATGAACAGTTGAGACGCGACCGTCAACCGAGGTTTTAATCAAGCAACAGTTTTCAGCAACAGTTAACAGCAGTTTGCAGTTAACAATGGGTGGCTTAGAATTACACAATCAAGATGACCTCAAAACAAAATGCTCACAAAATATGAACTGAAGTACACACAATTCTAAACTTTTTTCCTTTTGGGCGCAACGTCATTCGGGCTACGGTTTACTCGCAAACGCTAGCGCAAAACAGAATACAACAATACAATATCCCAGACTTAGAAAAAAAAGAGGGGGAAAAAGAAGAAAAAGAAAACGTGCATAACCTTGGGACGAGGCCCATCTGGCGGTGGATGCAGAGGCCGGCTAGGCTTGGCGCTGGTGGGCCGGTATTCTGGAGGTGGGCCGGCCCAGGCTGGCGAGGTGGTTGGCGGTAGCCCAGCGCCCGATCCCGATCCAGATCGGGACGGCGGCGGCTCGCGGCGGCTCCGGACGGCCTGGCTCCAGCGAGGCGCGGAGGAGAGCTCGACGACCGGAGGTGGCGGGACGAGCGCGGCGGGTGGTCAGGTCGCCGGATCCGGCGCAGCAGCTCGGCACGAGCTCGGTCGCTGCTCCGGCTAGCCATGGAGGCGACGGCGGCGGCTTCGGCACAAGGGAGCGGCACAAGGGAGGAGGAGAGGCGACCCAGGCGTCTCGGGGCTGCCGGTTTCTGGCCGGAGGGAGGCTGCGGTAGTGAGCCCATGGGCTGGAGGAGAGAGGAGATAGAAGGTGGGGGCTGGGGCGCATCTAGGGCGTTGGATCGGCCGATCCGACGGTCCAGATCGCAGGGAAGCAAAAACCAGATCTAAGCTAGGGTTTTGTGCGAAAAATGGGGTAGTTTTGGGGAAAATGTGAGGGGGTGGCTGCAATTTTGGCTTATGAGAAACCCTAGAAAGGGGTGGGAGAGTGGTGGTCTTTATATATCCCAGGTGGCTGGCAGTTTGCAAAAACATCCCTGATTTCTCTCTCGCGCGCAGGACCTCCGATTCGGATAAAAGTTCGAACTGCGCGATCAACGCGTTGAGCCGGCGGCGTTCACCTCGCGTTAGAACCGTTCAGAGAATACTTTTCGGCGCGGTATAAAAATATCCCGTTTACTTATTAAATGGGGTTTTTCGTTCCGTTGGCTATGGCTGGTCTTGTGCGGGTTTTCTCGACGGTGATCGGGTGAAACCCGGTGTTGCAAAGGTCGAGTTTCAGGGTGGAAAGGGTCGGTCTCCGTCCGGTAAGAGATAAGAGGGGGGGAAATAATCGCCGATCGATAAATCGTGGATGAAAACACCGCAAATAAAGCAGCCAATCAACCAATTCACACCAAAAACAAAATTTTTTATTTTTGTGAAATCTGGGATGTTACAATACAACACCACCAACAAGGGATCTCGTCCCGATATCCTGGACGATCCGGGGGAGAGGATGGGAGAGAAAAGAGAGTCGACAATCTTCAACACCACCAAGAAGGGACTATGCTCCATGTCGATGTCGAACTTCTATCGAGATAAATTTCCGCGGAGAGACGACAACGTCAGAAAACGAAGCCATCGGGAGATCAAGAGGAAGAACGACAATTCAAAGCGACGATAAAGGGAAGCATTCTCACTCAAATCGTGAGGATACTAGGCAAGAGGAATGAAGTCAACAGACGACCAAGATGTTATCCGGAGTCGGAGACATTAAAGGTACTACATGAATCCCCAAACCTGAGATCGGAATCGAGACAATACACTGCAATCAGGCATTTTAACGGTTCGGATACAAGTTGTAAGGCCCGAGATGTCGTACTGTTCCAGATCTAGATGTTTCCATCCAGATCCGGGGACGAAGCACATATCGATCCCACCGCAACATGTGACAATGTCATATGCCCCAGATTTCCAACAAGATATCACAACATTACAGCTAGAAGGTTACAACATCTCAGACAATCGGTATACAACTGCCTTAATACATTACATCAGCGGAAGATACATGTCTGAGTACAGACTACAAAAAATTTCCTAGTGGCAAAGAGAAAATCATCGATCCCCATAACCACACGGGTCCAGGCCCTTCGCCGGGATCCGCCTAACTAGTCGAAGTCGATTCCGCACGTGAAACGTTGATCACCATACCTGTTGTCGACCAGGAACCCTGAAAAGAGTTTGGGGGTAGTATCATGAGTACAGAAGTACTCAGCATCCAACTTTAGTGGTCATCTGACCCAACAAATACTTCATCACTCATCATTCTAGGATAACTAGTAGTTTACGGTAACGATGGGGTAAGTAGTGTGGTTGCTTCCACACTAGCATTTATGAAGTGGCTAACGATCTAGAGAGTAAGATAAGAAGCCAAGCATTCGATGAGGAATCGCCTCCAACAATTCTTGCTATCCAGCTACTACGCAAACATAACACCTATCCTATCCTTGTCCTCCTCTTCACATCTCGACGAAGAAGAAGCAGTCAAGGCACACACACGGTTGATCAAATTATATTAAGATTATCTCAGTTGTTGTTCTCTATGAACAAGGAGTAGGTCTCAAGTCGTCCATAACCGTGGAAACGGCTTCTCGAAAAGATTTAACCTTGCAGGGGTATACCAACTGCCCATTACAAGGCTCCGCACGCACGCCCATCTCTCTCAGTTTCTACCCATTATAAACAACCATTTTATGATTTAGTCCCAAGAGATCCGGAACGATGGGTCCCTCTAACTAAGAATGCAAAAATTCGGGAGGCCCCCGGTGAGTCGACATCCAACTCAAAAGCCGGCCGCACTCTTGAATCGGTCTCTACGGTCTGGACGAGGTCGGGATAACCTACCCTCACCCGGCCAGGCTCCCTAGCTTCCAGGTGTGGACCAACAGGATATACCATCCCACTGGACCGGTTTGTTGGAAATCCGCGAGGCTAGCAACTCGCACACACACAGTTTACAAATGGTAAAATCAGCTTGGGCCACCACTAGAAATGTTTGGAGCTACATAGGTAAGAAGAGGGGACCCCATAGGATCCCACACGCGGTTAGGTACGCTCAGTCTTAAAACCAATACCCGGAACTCGGATCCTAGGTGACTCGAATGGAACAAAGCGTCGGGGCGGGATAGACTAGACCTTCCATCCTTCGTCGAATATAGTCAACATTATAATAATCATATCATCCACAACAATATAATAATGTGATATCCCAAATCAAGTTGTAAAAGGGGGTAACATCGTAGCATCCTAAGAAAGCATACTAAACAGGGGCTGATCAACGAGCAATAGTAACATAGCAGCACATGGTTTCCTAGGAGGGGATATGGTTGTATTGGTTTGAAAGAGGTTGTAAACATGTGCTAGGATCAAACATCGAACCTAACCTATACTAGCATGCAAACCGCTGGTTATAATAGAACGGATCATCAGTAATGTATAGTCCTTGCCTGTTGATAAGTCGGGTTCCGAAGGTGTAGTTGATCGCAAGCTCGCATCGTCTCCGAAGGTTACCCGCGGGAGCACACAAGAAGTAAACACTGGAAAGACAATCAACGGAGATGCATCGATTACTACGAAGCAATCACGAGCAAGCATCAACAACAAGGAAACACGAGACATCGCACCTACCGTCGAGAGCGGTTACTAACAGGTTAAGTGGAGTACTCGTCACACACGACGATACCGCACATTTAGAAATGTTCAAGTTGATTAGCTACACAACATGAGAAAAGTTTGTTAACATGGCATCTCACTCAAGCATGGCATAGCACACAAACATGACAAGAGGTGCAACATAAGGTAAACTATCTATGCTAGTTAATTTAAGTGAGGCCCAACCTAAACATGGCATAACACTAAGTACCCCACAAGAATTAAAGGATTTGGTACAGTTCTTCCCTAAACCATATTTTAGATTGGTTAAAAACAACAAACAATAGCATAAACACAAAGTACATGAAATTATAATCAAGTTACATGTAAAGAACATTCCAAACGGAGTTAAAGTTAAAAAGATACAAGCAATACAAGTTGTGCACACATGTTGTTAACATCAGGGAACTAACTTCAGAGCAATGCAACAATTAGCTACCGAATGAAAACATGCACCAAAATGATATGCAATGTAGTAAGACATGACAGGCAAGTAATGGCAAAAATAATTATACAAATAGGCATCATGGTTCACTAGTTATAAGAAACACAAAAAGCTATAAAACATTACTGGTCAAGGACTTAGTGAAAATCAGGAAAACATGACAGAAACTGTTATTTTCATGCTGTATAAATAGGGGTAAAACTAGATGAAAAAGTGCAGAAACATGACATAGCAATAAATGGGCATGAAGTAGACATGATGGTGATCAGGTATAAACAAGAATCGTTGTCCAAGGCAACACAGATCAAAAGATATTAAGCGTGCAACATGACACTGGAAAGTTACAGACTTAGTGAAAAACAACGGTAGCTGTCAAAAACAGTGGCATAGAAACTATGGAGGAGAATATAACTATGGCCAAGAATGTAAACATGACAACGCAATACTTATAATGGAAGTAGACATGGCATAGATCAAAATGACATATTGCAATGCTCAATAGGATGCACGGTTAAAAAGATACAATGCAGCAAAGTAGCAACTTCACGTTAACAACAGCACATTAACAACAGGCTAACTACTTTGGGTGAAGATACTTTCAAAATGCAGAAGGCCAAAATGACAAGTGAACGCAGATGACTGAAGTAGACATGATGCTTAACAGTATGCAACAAGAATCACTCAATTCTGGTGAACGGTTGCGACGCAACCGTCACCCGAAGTTTCAATCAAGCAACAGTTTTCAGCAGCAGTTAACAACAGTTTGCAGTTAACGATGGGTGGCCCTGTTTGACCAACAATTACACAATCAAGATGACCTCAAAACAAAATGCTCACAAAAGATGAACTGAAGTACACACAATTCTAAACAGTTCTCCTTTTGGGCACAACGTCATCAGGGCTACGGTTTACTCGCAAACGCTAGCGGAAAACAGAATACAGCAATACAATATCCCAAACTTAGAAAAAAAACAAAAGAGGAGAAAAAAAGAGAAAGAAAACGGGCATCACCTTGGGTCGAGGCCCATCTGGCGGTGGAGGCAGAGGCCGACTCTGCCTGACGCGGGTGGGCCGGTGTGCTGGAGTTGGGCCGGCCCAGGCTGGAGATGTGGTTGGCGGCGGCTCGCGGCGGCTCCGGCCGGCCTGGCTCCGGCGAGGCACGGAGGAGAGCACGGCGGCCGGAGGTGGCGGGTCGAGTGCGACGGGTGGTTGGGTCACCGGATCCGGCGCAGCTGCTCGACGCGAGCTCGGCCGCGGCTCCAGCTAGCCTTGGAGGCGGCGGTGGCGGTGGCTTCGGCTTGCATAGGAGGAGAGGGTGGAGGGTGAGAGAACATAGGAGAGAGGGAGCGGTGCAAGGGAGGATTAGAGGAGACCGGGGTGGCTCGGAGTTGCCGGCGGCTGGCCGGAGGGAGGCGGCGGCGGTGAGCCCACAGGGTGGAGGAGAGAGGAGATAGAAGGTGGGGGCTGGGGCGCAGCTGGGCGGTTGGATCGGGCAACTAGATCGTTGGATCGGCCGATCCGACGGTCCAGATCTCAGGGAAGCAAAAACCAGATCTGAGCTAGGGTTTTATGTGAAAAATGGGGTAGTTTTGGGGCAAATGTGAGGGGGTGGCTGCAATTTTGGCTTACGGGAAACCCTAGAAAGGGGTGGGAGAGTGGTGGTCTTTATATAGCCTAGGTGGATGGAAGTTTGCAAAAACATCCCCGGTTTCTCTCTCGCGCGATCCGCGCGTCGAGCCGGCGGCGTTCACCTTGCGCTGCAACCGTTCCGAGAAAACTTTCCGGCGCGTTATAAAAATATCCCGTTTACCTCCGGGAGCTTCTCCAACACCATGAGCACTTCCCGGATGTGCCGTGAGTAGTCCCCCTTGGACCATGGATCCATGACCAGTAGATATGTGATGTCTTTTCTCCAATCTTGTTCTTCAATTCTTTGACCTTGTGAGATACACTACATGATCAAGGCATCTATGTAATTCTTTCTGCTGTTGCTATGACGAGTTTGCTGGGATCCGATGGATTATGAGCTCATGTTCAAATTGTGATGAGTTATATATTTGGTTCTCCTTTTATATTTTGTTCTTGAGTAATTCTTGCATGTTCTCCATTGCTTTTTATTGCTTTGGCCAAGTATTAGATAGTAACTCCAAGAGGGAGCCTTATGTTTGATTGTGGGTTCATGCACCCCGATGTCTAGCTTGAGTGATGAAAACATGAGACTAGGGGATGTGTTGTTGCCACCAGGGAGAAAACAACGGTGCTTGTAACCGCGGTTGCAAGGATTGTTTACCTTACGCAAAGTTTGTTAATATAGTTGTCTATTGTTTTGAGTTTACACTTTGGGTGGGACTCGCAACTTAATACCAGCAATATGTTCTAGATAGATATCTCAAGGTGGATGATTAGTGAGTAGATGCAGTTGGATTTCAGTCTACTTGTCTGGGCCTCTAACTTTCTTTCCAGAATAATTAGCATTGCGGTCCATTTATAATTTTGTCAATTGCCCAGCTATAATTTGTTCACCCAGCTTAGCTATTTTATCGTCTTTTGGGATAGAGACATCACTAGAGAATGTCATGGGACCCCAGTCCATATTTGCAACACTGTTTACACCTCCACTTTATTTACTCTTGCAATAACCACAACTGTTGCAATCTCTAAATTTATTTACTGCTTTATTTCCTTTCAGTTGCAATCACCACTACTATCCCCCGCTTGTGTTTTGTTCCTTTTTAAACGACAAGGCCGGAGAGATTGACAACCTCTCTGTACTCGTTGGGAGAAAAGTTATTTGTTGCTGTGTGCAGGTCCGCGTCTTCTATAAGCACCAGAGCAGTAGACATCTACTTGTCGATCATTGGAGTCCTCCTGGATTCGATAAACCTTATTGTCCTCGTGTAAGAGAAATTTCTGCTAGACTACATCCTTACCTTCCACTTTGGGTAACCAACGAGGAGCATTACTTTAGTGCCATCGAAGAAATTTCTGGAGCCGTTGCCGGGGACTCCCATCTTCAAGATATGGGATTTGCACACTATCTTTTATCTTCGCTTTTTAGTCTTGTTAGTTTACTTTCTAGTTTTTGTCTTAAGAGTCTTATATCATGAATCACAATTGAATTAGTTACTTTGCTTTGATTAGTTAGTATGTCTAAGTCATTTACCTATGGTGTTGCACCCGAAGGAGAGATTCTCACCTTCAAACAAAGGGGTGGAGAAAGTTTGAAAGATTCTTTGTTTAGAATTAATGATTCTCAAAAAAGAGCCACCAAGAAGCAATCTACCTATATCTTTCTTACAAATTTTTATGTTGGTATTTCTTCCTATAATAGGTTTGTTTTAGATACTTCAATTAATGGGAATTTCTTCGAATCCCTAGTTTGGAAGATCTTAATGTTATGGAAAGTCTTTTTGGAAATCCCCCTATTGCTAGTACACAAGAGAACATTAATTTATCTCACATTATGAGTAAACTTGATAAGATGCAGCTAGAGATGGAAATCATGGGTAAGATAAATGAAGTAGATCGTAGGATTCAAGGGAATTTAAATAGGCTCAATAGCTCCATGCACAAAGTTTATAAAACTTTGCAGAGCCTTAAATCCCATGATGTAGACCCTTCTAGGATTGATAAGATTTAATATATTTTTGAAACTTTAGGGAATGCTCTATCGCAATCAAGATTAAAAAGGTATAAACCCCCGCATGGAAGGAACCTAAGTTCGTTTACGTACCCAAGGTTCCTTGACCCAAAACTAATCTACCTATTGCCAGGGGTGTGGAAACTGTGAAGACCTTGGAAGAGATACCTCTCTTGAATAGGATTAGAAATGAAATTCCAATTGGTCGTACTACCTTTTCTTTTGTTCCTAGAAGTTTTTACCACTAGGCCTATAAATGAAAGTCCTCTTAATACCAGTTGTACTATTGAAGAGATTTTTGATGATCTTGATGATGGTTCAATTGATACAACTTGATCTTTTTGCATCATGCCTAGCTAAAAGGCATAAAATAAAGTGCTTACTGGGAGGCAACCCAAAAAGTTTTCACTTTCAATTTTAGTGGTCTTGAAGCTTGTTACTACTGTAGCAACATCATTTTATCTTTATTTTCAAGCTATGTGACATGTTTTAGCCTCTCATTGCAAGAAAGTTCAAAAGTTGTGACATGTTGTCCAGAAACAGATTTTGTTTGCTTGACGGAAAAATTCACGATAAATCACCAGATCATATTTTTGATCTAATTTTTTTGACAGTATGCTCTATACAATTTTTTTTCTAGAATATTTTCTGAGTTTTTTTATTTGAGTTGAAGAAGTGCCCCGAAAAAATTAATTACTACCTGCTTGTCTATTTTTCACAGATTCTACCACGTTTTACGTTTTCATTGTTTTGCAAATCTTAATCTTGTTTTTTCTTTATAAAAACTTTTGGAAATCATGATAAATAGTAGGTCTTCATGAAAATCTTTATTTCCACTGGAGAAAAAATATTTTATTTTTGGTACTAACCACTCTAATAAGATTATGATGAGTTTCTTATGAAGGGAGTTTTCAAGTATGCGATGGAAGATGATGAAAAAAGATTCAGGAATGTCAAGCTCTCAAGATTGGGGATGCCCCCATGCACCCCCAAGAAATATCCAAGCACACTCAAGAGTCTAAGCTTGGGGAAGCCCCCGTGCATCCCCTTCTCCATCAACAATCATCAGTTCGTCCTTCTCCATGCTATATTTTTATCTCTTCATGAGTTATGTGCTAAACTTGGTGCGTCTCGCTCTTTGCTTTTTAGTTTGGTTTAGTTTTTGTTGGTGTTCATAACAAGTTGGACCCTAGCCTTCATTGTTTGGGAGAGAAACACGCTCCACTCCACCCTAAAACACAACATAGTTTTCATGCTTATCTTTTTGTGTTTTCTTTATCTTTTCATAGCTGCTGTCATGCTTAGCTCTTAGTTTTCATGCTAATATTTTTAAGATATTTTATTTAGGCTGCTTTAGGAAATCTCTTGAGTTATCATACTTATCTTGTTTAGAGAGTTGGCTTGTTGCACTCAGCTATGTGTCTTGCATGAGTAGGTAATTGATATTGGTATTATAAGTGTAGTAGTAACTTGCAATAGTTTTGAGGTATTGATTTGATCAATGTTTGGGTTTTTGGTGCGTAGAGCTTGATCCTTTAATGATAGGTGTCATATTTTGGGAAATCCGTGTTTATTTCCGAAAACTACAAAAAATAGTTGAGAACTCTAGCTACTAGATGGATCGCTAACCTCTGGAGGGGTTTGAATATATAGAGTACCCTCACGTACCATGGGTCGAGGATGCGCAAGGATAACCAAACCCCCATACACTCCTCCTCGGGGAACCTGTCTCTTTGTGAACTTCCTGATTAGATAGAGAGTTACAGATAATAAGTGCATGAGTTCTTCGGACTAATGCGAGTATTCACTTGTTGGCACTTCCACCTTCCATATTTTGCTAGCCTCTTCGGTATCGTGCATTGCCCTTTATCATCTTGAGAGTTGGTGCATACTTCGCCGGTACATCCAAACCCTTGGCATGATACCCTTTGTCAACATAAACCTCCTTATATCTTCCTCCAAATAGCTACCATACCTAACTATCAAGGCATTTCCATAGCCTTTCCGAGATACAATGCCATGCAACATCCACAATCTCATGACTTGATCTTAATGTCATACATGCTTTTGCTTGATAAAGGAGAAGCGTGCTAGTTGGGCCTTGCCCTTATCATTGCTACATGACGCGCTAGTATCATTTCATATCCTACTACACTGGCTGAGGCATACATTTCCATACATCATGGTAGTTCTCAGTTTTCTTTATGTTGAGTACTTCTTGTAAAGTGTGAAGATCTTCTATATCCTTGTAAAATATAGAGTGTTGCCCTTAAGTGAGGAAAATATCCCAAAGAGAAAAAAATTAAAAGATCCCAAAGAGGACAAATTAAAAGATCGCAAAGAGGAAAAATGAGAGATAGATAGAAAGAGCCAATGAGGCCACAAAAATACAAAAAATAGAAAAAAGAAATAAAAAGAGAGAAGGGGGAAACACTAGTATTCCTTCTGAAAGATCCACACTCGTACTCCATTGTCATATTTGTACTGCATAGAGATATTCATATCATTCATGCATAACTATGTGGGGATACCTACACTACAGAACTTGGCTTGCATATTCCAAGGATGCATCTCCTCAAATGAGCTCTAGGTCTTCATGCGCAAGCAAGTTGGATGCACCCCCACTAGTTCCATTGGAGAGCTTATCGTCGTTCATATGTGCATCCGTTGCATGGCAATCCCGACTCCTCACATCATATCTATCATGTGGCTTTCTCTCGCATATGATTGTCCTCATTGATTAGAGACTTTCACACATTTTTGTCTTTCTTCCCCATCATTTTTCTCTTTGCCATCCTATGTTCCAACAATCTTGCTCGTGGTCATCCATTGCATGAGTGCTCAAAGTCGAAAGGGAGAGGATCAGTTTGACTTGTACCTGACTAGTGTTCTGGGGATGAGTTAAAATAAGATTCTGAAGGAGACCAAGCGTGAAGTTTTAGTAGATTGAGTTAACAATTAAACTATATAGTATTTTTATGCTCAAAACCCGTATACCACTTCCTGCACGCAAACATTATTTGGAGACATTCGAGTCACGGACAACGAGAGCTCTTGCACCTTTATGTTCTTAGTTTGCTAGTTTCAATACTAGATATAGACTCTTGCTTGTTATTGCCTTGACTTGAATTGCATATCTTACTTGTCTTACTTTGAAGTTCTTATATGTGTGTTAGCATGTCACCACAGAAATTACCTATGTTATCATTTACCTACTCGAGGACGAGCAGGAATTAAGCTTGGGGATGTCGATACATTCCAAACGTATATATAATTTATGCTTGTTCCATGCTCTTTTAGGTGACATTGTTATGTGTTTTGCTACACTTGGACTAAACTACTAACTCAGTGCACCCATTGCCAGCTTCTGTCTGCTGATGTCTGTAAGTTGCAGGATTTTACCCATATTTACAGAGCTCCAAAAATTCCACAAAAATCAGATAAAAAATAAGCAGGACGGAAGCTTCTGGATCACCGATGAGGTTCAGAGGGGGCCACCACCCTCCCAGGCGGCCAGGGGGCGCGGCCCCACTCCTGGCCCTGCCACCAGGGCGCCTGGGGGGAGGGGCCACCCCCTGGTGCCCCCCCTTTGGCCAATATTTACTCCTCGCTCCGAAAACCCTCGCGGAGAGCCCCGCATCACGATTTTCACCTTTGTTCCGCCGCTGCCGTGCTTCCAAGATTTTGAGCACCATAAGACCTCTTCCCGACACCCTGCCGGAGGGAGGATTGACCTTCGGGAGCTTCTCCACCACCATGAGCGCTTCCTAGATATGTCGTGAATAGTCCCGCTTGGACCTATATTACCTCCTCAATACAGAAACCTTAAAAGAGACCCGTTATCGCGATTTTAACCTCGGTTCCACCGCCGCCGTGATACCGAGATCGGGATCGCTAGAAGACCTCATCCTGGCACCTTGGCAAAGGGAGGATTGATCTCTAGGAGCTTCTCCACCACCAGGAGCGCTTCCTGGATGTGCCAGGAGTAGTCCCCCTTGGACCACGGGTCCATGACTAGTAGCTATGTGATGTCTTCTCTCCAATATTGTGCTTCAATTGTTAGCCCTTGTGAGCTTCCCTACATGATCAAGGCATCTATGTAACTCTTTCTGCTCTTTCTATGCTGAGTTTACTGGGATCCAATGGATTATGAGATTATGTTCAGATTGTGATGAGTTATATATTTGGTTCTCCTTTTATATTTTGTTCTTCAGTAATGCTTGCATGTTCTCCATTGCTTTTTATTGCTTTGGCCAAGTAGTAGATAGTAAGTCGAAGAGGGAGCGTTATGCTTGATTGTTGGTTCATGCCCCCCCCGATGTCTAGCTTGAGTGACAGAAACATGAGACTAGGGGATGTGTTGTTGCCACTATGGAGAAAACAACTGTGCTTCTAACTGAGGTTGCAAGGATTGTTTACCTTACGAAAAGTTAGTTAATGCAGTTGTATGTTGCTTTGAGTTTACACTTTGGGTGGGGCTCGCAACTTAATACCAGCTTGATGTTCTGGATAGATATCTCAAGGTGGATGATTAGTGGGTAGATGCAGCTAGATTTCGGTCTACTTCTCTTGGCATACTACCCATACATTTGAGCCTCTAACTTTCTTTGCATCATAATTAGCATTGCGGCGCGTTTATAATTATGTAAATTGGCCAGCTATAATTTTTTCATCCAGCTTAGCTATTTTATTGTGTTTTGAGAGACAGACATCCCTAGTGAATATCATGGGACCCTGGTCCATATTTCCACCACTGTTTACACCTCCACTTTATTTATCGCTTTATTTATTTTTAGTTGTGGTCACCACAACTATTTCCTTCTTGTGTTTTGATCCTTTGTAAACGACAAGGCCGGAGAGATTGACAACCTCTTTGTACTCGTTGGGAGCAAAATTATTTGTTGCTGTGTGCAGGTCTGCATCTTTTGTAAGCGCCAGAGCAATAGACATCTACTTGTCGATCCTTCGAGTCCTCCTAGATTCGATAAACCTTACTGTCCTCGTGTAGGGGGAATTTCTGCTAGACTACATCCTTATGTTCCACTTTGGGTAACCAACGAGGAGCACTACTTCAGTGCCATCACTGTACCACCGACATACCCCGACGGTCAAGTCTTGGGTATCCACTATGTCCTCCATACACACGCCACCATCCTAGCTTAAAAAACTATCCACCTGGGTATCCATGGCCATATAACTCCGGAACACAATGTTACCACCACTTACCAGGCCAAGGTAGTGTGCATGCATAACCTCGCCTACTTGGTGATATCAGTAAAAGTACGAAAGTAGACCAAGGAAGGGCCTACCCATATAGGCAAATTTGGTTGCACTGGAAAGGTTTGGTTCAGTGGCACCTGATCAGCAAATGATGGAGTGTATCCCCGAATGCATCTGGATCAACGTCATATTGCAGAAATCATCTAGCAACCTTAATACAAGTCACAACAATATCATGTACGTAATTGATGTCTACGCACGCTTCTATTCTTGTAGACTATGTTGGGCCTCTAAGCGCAGAGGTTTGTAGGACAACAACAATTTCACTCAAGTGGATGACCTAAGGTTTATCGAACTCAGGGAAGTAGAGGTTGAAGATGTTCTCTCTCAAGTAACCCTGCAATTAAGATAAAAGAAGTCTCTTGTGTCCCCGACACACCTAATACAATGGAAAATTGTATAGGTGCACTAGTTCGGCGAAGAGATGGTAAAATATGGCTGATATGGGTGGCAAAGAAAGGTAATGTAAATCTGAATAAATAAAAACAGCAAGGTAGCAAGCGACAAAACTGAGCACAAACGGTATTGCAATGGTGGAAACAAGGCCTAGGCTTCATACTTTCACTAGTGGCAACTCCCAACAACATTAACATAGTCTAACAACATGATATTCCCCATAAAACATGCAATGGAGACGTACTCGGAGGTCATTCCTTTGTGGTCAAGAGAGGAGAAGAATTGTGTAGGGCTACAAAAGCACACCTCAGAGTTCTTAGTTCTCATCGATGGATTTCCCAATGTCACCGTGGCCATCCAAAGAGAGTACCATAATCACCACAACATATCTAAAGGATAGTCAAAGACAAGCACCAAGAGACTCTCAATCTTCAATCCACACACAAAAGAGGAAATCACTCATGAAAATATTCTTCTAACCCATGTCCAATAGACCGCTGTCACCATGGTCTCGGGGATTATACTAGATAAGATCAAGTGAGTACATCAATCCAATACATAGAAGAAGGGGAAACATCATGGGATCATCCTAGATTAACATAGCCTATGATCACAATCAAGATCACATCAAGGGAGAGAGATAAGACCACATAGCTACTGGTAGAAACCTCAGCCCCGAGGAGGAAATACTCCCACATCGTGGAAGGAGGAAGCAACGTTGATGGAGATGAATCCGGGGGGCACTTCCCCGTCCCGGCAGGGTACCGACACAGGAATTCTGGTCCCCAGAAGTTTGTTGGCGATGGCGGCGGAGATCGGAATTGCTTCTGGAGAAAAGGGGTACGGAATCAGGGTTTTGGCGACGGGAGAATAAATAGGAGCCAAAGGGGGGCACCAGGGGGGCCACGAGTCGCCTAGGCGGCTTACCTGCGCGGCCAAGCCCTGGGCCCCGCCCACTAGCCGCCTAGGCTCCAGGTGGGGCCCCTCTGGCCCCCCTTCGGGCGTAAGGAAGCTTCTGGAACGCTGATTTTTTATATATTTTCCCAGAATTTTCTGAGCACTTTTAATAATGGGAAAACCTGAAATACAAAAACAGCAGAAAACAGAAACTGGCACTGGGGTGCACTGAGTTAATAGGTTAGTCCAAATATGATCAAAAGTGTATGAAAGTGTATCTAGAACATAGCAATATCACACAAAACATGCATGGAGCAAGCAGAAACTATAGATAAGTTTTGGACGTATCAACATCCCCAAGCTTAAATCCTGCTCGTCCTCGAGTAGGTAAATGATAACAAGCATAATTTTTGTGGTGACATGCTACCAACCATATAAGAACTTTTAAGTAAAGCAATCAAGGCATGTAATCCAATTCAAGTCATAACAAGCAAGAGTATATATTTAGCATTGAAACAAGCAACATAAGAACATAAAGGTGCAAGATCTCTCGCTGTCCGTGACTCGAATGTCTCCAAATGGTGTTTGTGTGCAAGAAAGGGGATAGGGATATACGAGAAAAAGGTATTTTTGTGTTGAGAACTCAATCTACTAAAGTTTCACACTTGGTATTCTTTGGAATCTTATCTTGACTCGTCCCCAGACCACTAGCCAGGTACAAGTCAAAATGATCCACTCCTTTTCGATATTTTTAGCACTCAAGCAATGGATGAGCGTAAGCAAGAAAGTTGACACTTAGGATGGCAAAGAGAGAATATGGTGGAGTAGGAAGGCAAAAAGGTGAGAAGGGCTCATATCAATGAGGACAATCATAGGCAAGAGAAAGCCAAATGATAGATATGATATGAGGAGTAGAGATTGCCATGCAACGGATGCACATATGAAATAAAAGCTCTCCAATGGAACTAGTGGGGGTGCATCCAACTTGCTTGCTCAAGAAGACCTAGAGCTCATTTGAGGAGTCTCATCATTGGAATATACAAGCCAAGTTCTATAGTGTGAAGGTCCCCACATATCTATATGCATAAATGATAATCTCTATGGAGTACAAGATATAAGAGGGAGTAAGAGTGTGGGTCTCTCAAAAGGAATAGTAGTGTGCCCCCTTCTCTCTTTTTATTTATTTTTCTGTTTTTTCTATTTTTTTTGTATTTTTTGGTGGCCTCAATGGCTCTTTCTATTTCTCTCATTTGTCCTCTTTGAGATATTTTAATTTGTCCACTTTGGGATCTTTTCCTCACTCTAGGGGAAACACTCTATATATTACAAAAAGTATAGAAGATCTTTCACACTTTACAAAAGTACTCAAATCTTAAAGAAGATGTAACTATCATGATGTATGCAAATGTATGCCTCTGCTAGTGTAGCGGGATATGCAATGATACTAGCGCATCATGTAGCATTGATTAGGGCAAGGACCAACTAGCATGCGGCTCATCGATCAAGCAAGTAGCATGTATGACATGAAGATCAAGTCATGAGAAGGTGGATGTTGCATGGCAATATATCTCGGAAAGGCTATGGAAATGCCTTGGTAGGTAGGTATGGTGGCTGTTTTGAGGAAGGATATAAGGAGGTTTATGATGACAGAGCGTATCATGCCAAGGGTTTGGATGTACCGGCGAAGGTGGACGCCAACTCTCGGAGTGAGAAGGAGGCAATGCACGACACAAAAGAGGCTAGCAAATATGAGGAGGTGGAAGTGTCAACTTTCAATACTTACATTAGTCCGAAGAAATCATGCAGTTATTATCGGTAACTCTCAATCTAATAAGGAGGTTCACAAAGATACAAGTACCCCGAGGAGGAGTGTATGGGGGTTTGGTTATCCTTGCGCATCCTCGACTCATGGTACGTGAGTGTACTCTAATATTCGATCCCTCCAAATATTAGCGATCCATCTAGTAGCCAGAGTTCTCAAATAGTTTTGTAGGTTTTGAAAATAACATGGATTGCCCAAAATACGACACCTATCACGAATAGTCTAGATCTCTTGACACCAAAAGTTCAAACATTACTCACATCAATGCCTCAAAACTATTGCAAGTTACTAAAAAAATTAAATAGCAACCTCAATTACCTACTTTCAAGACAAGACACAACTCAGTGCAACAGCCAACTCTCTTCACAAGATAAACATGAAAACTAAAGAGAGTTCCAGCAACAAACTAAACAAAATCCAAAGCTCTTGCTAAAGACAAACTAAGACTAAAATTAATCATGGCAGTAGCTACGAAAAGATAAAGAACACACAACAGAAAAAAGATAGGCATGAAGAATCCTATGATGTGTTCTAGGTTTTGAAAATGGAGCGTGTTTCCCTCCCACACAAAGTAAGATGGGATCTAACTTGTTATGAACATCAAGCAAAGCTAAAGAAAACTAAAAATAAAACCTAAGAGCGAGACGGTCCAAGCATTGCAGATAATGCATGAAGTGATAAAAATATAGTGAAACGAGAGACGAACTGATAATTGCTGATGGAGAAGGGGATGCGCAGGGGCATCCCCAAGCTTAGACGCTTGAGTCTCCTTGAATATTTCTTGGGTATTCATGGGGGAATCCCCAAGCTTGAGCGCTTGACACTCCTGAATCTTCTTCAATCATCTTCCCTCGCACACTTGAAAACTCTCTTCATACATAACTCATCATAATCTGATTAGCGAGGTTAGTACCCATAAAATAATAATTTTTCTCTACTGTAAATAAAGATATTCTTGAATAGCTACTGTTTCTCAAGATTTCCAGAAAGTTTTTGCAAAGAAAAAGCAAGCTTAAGGTTCGCAAAATGAAGAAAAGGCAAAACAGGACAGAATCTGTGAAAAACAGACCAGCAGGTAGTAAAGAATTTTTTAGGGATATTCTGCAACTCAAATAAAAAAACTCAGAACATACGAAAGTTTCGTAATTGTATAGATAACGCTGTGTAAAAAATTCAGCTCACAAAGATGAACTGGGATTTTTCTAGTCACGAGGACAGAATCTGTTTTCTGGACAGCATGTCACAACTTTCACTTCCCTTGTCATATGAGGCTATAAATGGCACAAAGCTTGAAAAGTAAAGATACAATGATGTTGCTACAGTATTAACAATCATCAAGACCACTAAAAATAGGAGGTAAAAACTTAAAGTAAAGATAACAAGGGTTGTCTCCCTAGAGCTCTTTCTTTATAGCCATAAATATAGGCTTAAGATTTTAATGATGATCTCATAGGAATAAGGAATAAGAGTTGAAGAACAAAAGAGAGCATCAAGATGCAAATACCAAAGACATTTAAGTCTAACATGCTTCCTATGCAAAGGGATCTTGTAGAGAAATAACTCATTGAAGCATAAAGATATTAGCATAGGAAGGCAAAATAAGTGCAACTTCAAAACCTTCAACATAAAGAGAGGGAACTTGATATTATTGAAATATCTATAAGCATATGTTCCCCTCTCATAGTAATTTCCAGTGGGATCATGAATAAACTCAACAATATAAGTATGACATAGAAAATTCTTATCATGATCCACAAGCATAGAAAATTTGTTACTCTCCACATAAGCAAAATCCTTCTCATTAGTAATAGTGGGAGCAAACTCAAGGAAATAGCTATCACATGAATCATTCTTATCATGATACACTTCCAAACATTCCTTCTTTATAGCATAAGTGTCATCACAATAATCATCATAGATAGGAGGCAATGTATCATCAAAATAAATTTCCTCATCAAAACTTGGGGGGCTAAAAGATCATCTTCATCAAATGTAGCATCCCCAAGCTTATAGCTTTGCATATCATTAGCATCAAAAGTATTCAAAGAATACATGCAAATAACATTACTACTATCATGAGTTTTGTGCAAATAATAAAGCTCCATACGATTCTTTATCTCCTCCTCAAACACTTCATGTCCTAACTCAAGATAGAGCTCATAAAGCTCTCTCATATTTTTTTTGTTGTTTTCCATAAAGCCGAACTAGTGAAAATAAAAACAAGAAACAAAAAGGATTAATTGCAAGATCTAAATATATACCTTCAAGCACTCACCTCCCCGGCAACGGCGCCAGAAATAGCTTGATGTCTACGCACGCTTCTATTCTTGTAAACTATGTTGGGCCTCGAAGCGCAGAGGTTTGTAGGACAACAACAATTTCCCTCAAGTGGATGACCTAAGGTTTATCGAACTCAGGGAAATAGAGGTTGAAGATGGTCTCTCTCAAGCAACCTTGCAATTAAGATACAAGAAGTCTCTTTTGTCCCAAACACACCTAATATAATGGCAAATTGTATAGGTGCACTAGTTCGGCGAAGAGATGGTAAAATATGGGTGATATGGGTGGCAAAGCAAGGTAATGTAAATCTGAATAAATAAAAACAACAAGGTAGCAAGCGACAAAAGTGAGCACAAATGGTGTTTCAATGGTGGAAACAAGGCCTAGTCTTCATACTTTCACTAGTGGCAACTCCCAACAACATTAACATAGTCTAACCACATGATATTCCCCATAAAACATGCAATGGAGACGTACTCGGAGGTCATTCCTTTGTGGTGAAGAGAGGACGAGAACTGTGTAGGGCTACAAAAGCACACCTCAGAGTTCGTAGTTCTCATCTATGGATTTCCCAATGTCACCACGGCTATCCAAAGAGAGTACCACAATCACCACAACATATCTAAAGGATAGTCAAAGACAAGCACCAAGAGACGCTCAATCTTCAATCCACACAGAAAAGAGGAAATCACTCATGAAAATATTCTTCTAACCCATGTCCAATAGACCGATGTCACCATGGTCTCGGGGATTATACTAGATAAGATCAAGTGAGTACATCAATCCAATACATAGAAGAAGGGGAAACATCATGGGATCATCCTAGATTAACATAGCCTATGATCACAATCAAGATCACATCAAGGGCGAGAGAGAAGACCACATAGCTACTGGTAGAAACCTCAGACCCGAGGAGGAACTACTCCCGCATCATGGAAGGAGGAAACAACACCCATGGAGATGAATCCGGGGGCACTTCCCCGTCCAGGCAGGGTGCCGGCACAGGAATGCCGGCACAGGAATTGTTGGCGATGGCGGCGGAGATCGGAATTGCTTCTGGAAAAAAGGGATCCGGGATCAAGGTTTTCGCGATGGGAGAATAAATAGGAGCCAAAGGGGGGCACCAGGGGGGCCACCAGTCGCCTAGGCGGCCTCCCGGCGCGGCCAAGCCCTGGGCCGCGCCCACTGGCCGCCTAGGCACCAGGTGGGGCCCCTCTGGACCCCCTTCGGGCGTAAGGAAGCTTCTGGAACGCTGATTTTTTATATATTTTCTCGGAATTTTCTGAGCACTTTTAATAATGGGAAAACCTGAAATACAAAAACAACAGAAAACAAAAAATGGCACTGGGGTGCACTGAGTTAATAGGTTAGTCCAAATATGATCAAAAGTGTATGAAAGTGTATTTAGAACATAGCAATATCACACAAAACATGCATGGAGCAAGCAGAAATTATAGATACGTTTTGGACGTATCAGTAATCCAAGACATGATAATGTCTATAACACAATCCAAGTAATAGCTCGATGAAAAAAGTATGCATGTCAAGATGATCAGATATTCCTAGTAGTAATCATTTGCATAGAAGCATAACTTCACTACTAGTCATATGAACTCCAAGCATAGTCATGTTACTAATATAATAATTTTTAACTCCGAACATGCCATGAACAATCATCAAATAAATCAAAAGCTAAGGAAAGTTTTAGAATCTTGTCAAAGCTTTAAAATAATACAAGTGGGAGTCATGGCTTGCCTTTCACCCAGGGAGTGTGAAGATACTCCTCGTCTTCAACACAAAGAACCTCCTGCGAATAATATTTTAAAAGGAAAAGAAATGTTAAATAAGCCATCTCTTTTGTTCAGCAAAGGTAAACACATCAAAATCTAATTAAACTTTGCTAACATGAAGAGGGGCTCAAGAGAAAAATAATGCAAAAAGAATCAACGCGATTGGACTTGTAGTTTAGGACATCATGTTGGTCAAAGATGGGTCAATGCATCATTTAAATAAGATTTAAATTATTTTTTGGAAATTCACTCAACTTGCCACGTCGAAAGCATATTCTGGAAATATTCTTACACTTGTGTACCATTTTCGGAGAGGGCTGAGTGGTTGATGATACGTCCCAAATGTATCTATAATTTCTGCCTGTTCCATGCTCATTTCGGTGACATTGCTATGTGTTTTGCTAAACTTTCATACCTTTTTACACACATTTGGACAAACCTACTAACTCAGTGCACACAGTGCCATTTTCTGTCTGCTGATGTCTGTAAATTGCAGGTTTTACCCATTTTTACAGTGCCCAAAAATTCCAAGAAAAATATATAAAAAATCAACGTAATGGAAGCTTCCTAAAGAACGAAGGGCAGCCGGAGTGGGGCCACCTGCATCCCACCACCTGGCGCAGCCAGTGGGGCGCCCATAGGCCGCCTGAGAGGTGGTACCCTCCCCTGGTGCCCCCCTTCGGCCTATATTACCTCCTTAATAAAGAAACCCTGAAAAGAGACCCCACATCGCGATTTTGACCTCTGTTCCGCCGCCGCCGCGGTTCCGAGATCCGGATCGCCACAAGACCTTGTCCCAGCACCATACCGGGCGGAGGATTGATCTTCGGGAGCTTCTCCACCACTATGAGCGCTTCCCAGATGTTCCGTGAGTAGTCCCCTATGCACCATGGGTCCATGACCAGTAATTATGTGATGTCTTCTCTCCAATCTTGTGCTTTAATTCTTAGCCCTTGTGAGCTACCCTACATGATCAAGACACTTTTCTAATTGTTCTGCAGTTCCTATGTTGTGTTTTCTGGGATCCAATGGATTATGAGATTATGTTCAGATCGTGATGAGTTATATACTTGGTTCTCCTTTTATATTTTGTTCTTGAGTAATTCTGGCATTTTCTCCGTTGCTTTTTATTGCTTTGGCCAAGTAGTAGATAGTAACTCGAAGAGTGAGCGTTATGCATGATTATGGGTTCATGCCCCCACGATTTCTAGCTTTAGTGACAGAAACATGATACTAGGGGATGTGATGTTGCCACCAAGGAGAAAACAACGGTGCTTGTAACCGCGGTTGCAAGGATTGTTTACCTTACGCAAAGTTTGTTAATGCAGTTGTCTGTTTCTTTCGGTTTACACTTTGGGTGGGGGCTCGCAACGTAATACCAGCGAGATGTTTTGGATAGATATCTCAAGGTGGATGATTAATGAGTAGATGCTGATGGATAAACGATCTACTTGTCTTCGCGTACTACCCATACTTTTGAGCCTCTAACTTTCTTTTGGCATAATTAGCATTGCGATGCGTTTATAATTCTATCAATTGCCCAGCTGTAATTTGTTCACCCGGCTTAGTTGTTTTATCTTCTTTTGGGAGAGAGACATCACTAGTGAACATCATGGGACCCCGGTCCATATTTCAACCATAGTTTACACCTCAACTCTTTAGTGCTTTATTTCCTTTTAGTTGCTATCACCACCACTATTTCCCGCTTGTGTTTTGATCCTTTGTAAACAACAAGACCGAAGAGATTGACAACCTATCTGACTCGTTTGGAGCAAAATTATTTTCTTTTGTGTGCAAGTCCAGGTCAAGGAAGCAATCTTGGTCGTAAACGACGTTGTTGTTTGCTTGCCACCTTCTTGTTGTTCCTTGGAGGCCTCCTGGTTCGATAAACCTTACAGTCCTCTTGTAAGGGAAATTCGGTTGCTACTACATCATAACCTTCCACTTGGGGTAACCAACGAGGAGCACTACTTCGGTGCCATCAAGCATAATTTCTGGCGCCGTTGCCGGGGACTCCAATCTTCAAGATAGGCGAGTTGCATAATATCTTTTACCTTTGCTTTTTAGTCTTGTTCGTTTACTTTACAATTTTTTAATTAGATTCTTATACCAAAAACCACATAAAAATTAGTTACTTTTCTTTTAGTAGTTCTTTCTGTTTAGTCAGTATGTCTAAGTCCTTTGCCTTTGCTGTTGCACCCGAAGGAAAGATTCTCACCTTCAAACAAAGGGGTGGAGAAAGTTTTAAAGATGATTGGTATAAAATTAGTGATTCTCAAAATAGAGCCACCAAGAGGCAATCCACCACTATCTTGCATAGAAATTTTATGTTGGTATTAATTTTTGGAATAGGTTTGTTTTAGATACTGCAATCAATGGGAATTTGTTGGAATCCCCAGTTTGGGAAGCCCTTAATGTTATGGAAATTATTTTCAGAAATCTACCTATTGCTAGAACACAAGAGGACATTACTTTAGCTCACATTATGAGTAAACTTGATAAGACAGAGCTAGAGATGCCAAGCATGGGTAAAATAAATGAGGTAGACAGTAGGGTTCAAGGGAATTTAAATAGACTTGATAGCTCCATGATTTTTCTTTAAAAACTATGGAGATCCTTGAATCCCATGATATAAACCCATCTAGGATTGATAAGATTGAGGATATTATTGAAACTTTAGGAACTACTCTATACCCCATCAAGACTAAAAAGGTAGAAACCCCCGACAGGAAGGAACCTAAGTTCGTTTACGTATCCAAGGTTCCTCGACCCAAAACTAATCTATCTATTTTCAGGGGTGTGGAAACATTGAAGACCTTGGAAGAGATACCCTCTTGAATAGGATTAGAAATGAAATTCCAATTGGTCTCACTACCTTTGATTTTGTCCCTAGAAGTGTTGCCACTACGCCTCTATTTGAAAGTCCTCTTAAGATTAGTTGTACTATCGAAGAGCTTTTTGATGATCTTGATGATGGTTCAAGTGATACAACTTTCTCTTTCTGCATCATGCCTAGCTAAAAGGCATAAAAGAAAGTGCTTATTGGGAGGCAACCCAAAATGTTTGAACTTTCAGTTTTAGTGGTCTTGATGCTTGTTACTACTGTAGCAACATCATTTAATCTTTATTTTCAAGCTTTGTGCCAAGTTTTAGCCTCCGATTACAAGAAAGTTCAAAAGTTGTCACATGCTGTCCAGAAACAGATTTTGTTTGCTTGATGGAAAAATTCACCAAAAATTACCAAATCATCTTTTTTATCTGAATTTATTTACGGGTACTAACCACTCTAATCAGCTTATGATGAGTTTCGTATGAAGGAGTTTTCAAGTATGAAGGAAGATGATGAAAGAAGATCCAGGAGTGTCAAACGCTCAAGCTTGGGGATGCCCCCATGCACCTCCAAGCTTGGGGAGACTCAAGCATCTAAGCTTGGGGTTGCCCTCGTGCATGCCCTTCTCCATCAACAATCATCACCTTGTCCTTTTTCATGCTATATTTTATCTCTTCATGTGTTATGTGCTATGCTTGGAGCGTATCGCTCTTTACTTTTGGATTGTTTTTAGTTTTGCTTGTTGTTCATAACAAGTTGGAGCCCAGCCTTCATTGTTTGGGAGAGAAAGACGCTCCAGTTCAACCTAGAACACAACATAGGTTTGCATGCTTATCTTTTTGTGTGTTATTTATCTTTTCATATCTGCTGTCCTTCTTAGCTCTTTGTTTTTATGCTTATCTTTTTAATAGATTTTATTTAGGTTGTTGATTTTGGAACTCTCTTGAGTTATCATGCTTATCTTGTCTAGAGAGTTGGTCTGTTGCACTGAGTTGTGTGTCTTGCATGAGTAGGTAATTGAGGATGCTATTATAATTGTAGTAGTAACTTGAAATTGTTTTGAGGTATTGATTTGAGTAATATTTTGACTTTTCGTGCCAAGAGCTTGAGCCTATTAGTGATAGGTGTCATGTAAGAGCCCTGGTTTTTCACCCAAATTAAGAAAAATGTTGCTTTATTTTTGTTGATTGCTAGAATTGTTTGCAGTGTTTTTTTCGCCGAATTAATAATCGGTGATTATATTTCCCCCTCCATCTCGTATCGGACGCGTGAACAAACCTTTTTCCCCAACGGCACACGACCTTTGTAACACCGGGTTTTCACCCGAGCACCGTCGCAACTTCCGGCACACGACCAACCATCGCCATCGGAACGAAAACCCCATTTATTTAATAAATGGATTATTTTATCGGGCAAGTTTCGACGATCTCAGTTCTGTACGAAACGATGTAGACGACATGAGTTTAATGCAGTGAGGCGGTGTTTTGAATTTCGCGCGATTCCGACTTCATCGGGTAGGTGAACGTTCGGATGTCCCAGGCATAGTAGCCGATGTAATCCGAGGGGTGTATTTACAAAATGCCGCGCGCGCTATTAGCTGGACCCCCGGATTTCCCTCTTATCTTCGGATTCTAGCCCACCTGAAAAACCGGACCCGAAACAGGCAATTTTGTGGCCCAAAACCCCCCTTCATCCACCTGCTATATATAGAAGTGCAACCCTGCCTAAATTAAAAACAAACCCTAGCCAGCTTCCTCTCTTTCCATGCAGCACCTTTCCCCCCGCCGCCACTTGGAGGAGTCAAACCCCCACCAACCTGTCCCCACGTCCAGATCTGGTGATCCAATCCGGACCGCTTGATGCAGATCGAGTGGCCTGCGAAGGGCCACGTCACCAGATCCAACCCCGCAACCGAAGCCTCCAGCCTCCCGAGCCCGAGCTCCTCCTGCGCCAGCCCCGCCGCTGCGCGGCCGGCGAGCCGAGGCACCGTTGCCGCCCCTGCAGATCCGCCTTCCCCCGGCCTACTCCTCCCTTTCCTCTCCTTCTCCACTTCCCTCACCCTCCTCTTCCCTGCATCAGGAAGCCGCCGTCGGCCAAGGAGCCACCTTGGCCAAGGTCGTCGCCGCCCCGGATTCGTGCCCTCCTCGCCATTAGATGTCGTCAACGCCCGGATCTCGTAACCTCTAGTGCCGCAATCCTCCTGGTCTCGCCAGCGCGCCACTTTCCTCACCGGAGCACCGCCAGAGCCGCCACGATGTTATTCCTCGTCCAGGACGTGAAGCCCCGTGCCCGCTCGCATCTACTCGCGTGGACCAGCCAGCACGAGGGCGCCACATCCCAGCAATCCATGCGCGGCCCGTCTCCTCCGCCTAGCCCAGCGTACCGCAATGCCCTGGGCGTGGCCCGGCAATTCAACGCTTAATGCCGCCTGGGCCTCAGCCCATGAGGTGAGGCACCCTTTCCTTTTTTTTTCTTGCTGTTGCTGGTGCACTGCTGGGCTGAGCCCATTAGCATGTTTATGTTATATAGCGCTCGTGGGCGTAACTTAGTAGCGCTCGCTGCTTGTATAGGCCCGTTAGACCAGATTCAGCCCGTGGAGGCTTATTTATTTTTTTGGATTTATTAATATTTGGCAGATCGTGTTATATTTTGGCGATGCCCGTATCTTTTTTCTCGTAGCTCAGATTGCGATGGTTCCAACGTGAAACTTGCTTAGTTTTTCATGTAGATTAATAAAAGGTAATCTTTTTTCATGTTTGAACTTGTCTACATGTTGTTTCACTGCTATTTGCGTTGCATGCCACCATAAACTGTTAATGCAATAACTTTCTAACTGTTGCTCCGTTTAAAATGTTTCTTATATGTAACTTGACTAAAATTTCGTGTAGATTATGATTGTGCTATTATTTTCTGTTGTTAACCAACCTAAAATATGGTTTAGGGAAGAACAGTACCAAATGCAATAATTATCGTGGGGTCCGTAATAGTTGCCATGTATAGGTTTTACCCCCCACATACAGTGACTAGATTAAATAGTTTACTTTATGCTTCACCTCTTGTCATGTTTGTGTGCTATGCCATGCTTGATTGATATGCCATGTTACCAACTTTTGCTCATGTTGTGTAGCTAAACAACTTGAACCATTGTAAACATGCGGTATCGTCGTGTGTGACGAATACTCCACTTAACCTATTAGTAACCGCTCTCGACGATAGATGCGATATTGTATTGCGTTGTCTCGTGTTCCCTTCTTGATGTTGCTTGCTCGTGATTACTTCGTAGTAATAGATGCTTGCTCTTCAATTGCATTTCAAGTGTTTCCTTCTTGTGTGCTTCCACGGGTACTCTCGGAGAAGATGCGAGTTTGCGATCGACTGCACTTTCGGAACCCGACTTATCAACAGGCAAGGATTATACATTACTTATGATCCATTCTATTATAACCAGCGGTTTGCATGCTAGTCTAGGTTAGGTTTGATGTTTGATCCTACCACATGTTTACAGCCTCTCTTAAACCGATACAACCATGTCCCTTCCCAGCAAAGCATGTACTGCTATGTTACTATAGCTCGTTGCTCAGTCCCTGCTTAGTATGCATGGTTAGGATGGTACGACGTGACCCTGTTACTCCTTGGTTTGGGCTATCACAAGATTATATTGTTTTGGATGATATGATTATGATAATGTTGACTGTATATTCGACAAAGGATGGAAGGTCTAGGCTATCCCGCCCCGATGCATTGTTCCATTCGAGTCACCTAGGACCCGAGTTCCGGGTATTGTGCCTCTTGGGGAGCATGCCTAACCGCGTGTGGGATTTTATGGGGTCCCATTTTTTTACCTACCTAGCTTCAAACATTTCTAGTGGTCCCAAGATGATTTACCATTTGCAAACCGTGTGTGTGTCTGTCGGGTCGCTCCTGGCAGATATTCTTTAAAACAACTTGGGCCAGTGGGGACATGGTTTCCTTGTTTGTCCAACCTGTCCAGCTGAGGACCCGGCCTCATGTTAGAATTTACCGGCAATCCAAACCGGCGACAGACGGTAGACACCGATTCGAGAGCGCGACCGGCTTTTGAGTTGGATGTCGACTCACCGGGGGCCACCCGGATTTGTTCATTGTTAGTTAGAGTGATTATGACGTCCGGATCTCTCGGAACAATTCTTCAATGAGTGTATTTAACGGGCCCGACTGAGAGAGCTTGGCGTGCATGCGGAGCCTTGTAATGGGCAGTTGGTACACCCCTGCAAGGTCAAATCTTATCTAAAATCCGTGTCCACGGTTATGGACGACTTGAGACCTACTCCTTGTTCATAGACAACAACAATTGAGCTAATATTAATAACCTGATCAACGTGTGTGTGCCTTTACTGCTTCTTCTTCATCGGGTGATGAAAGAGGAGGACAAGAATTGGATAGGTGTTATGATTTCATAAGTAGGTGGATAGAAAACTTGTTGGAGGCGATCCTCATCGAATGCTTGGCTTCTTATCTTA
The DNA here is from genome assembly GCA_950022295.1 of Bromus sterilis. Classification (NCBI taxonomy): domain Eukaryota; kingdom Viridiplantae; phylum Streptophyta; class Magnoliopsida; order Poales; family Poaceae; genus Bromus; species Bromus sterilis. Next base: position 240,965,448 of record OX465595.1, on the reverse strand, counting down.
CTCTCTAGATCGTTAGCCACTTCATAAATGCTACTGCGGAAGCAACCTCACCACTATCCCTACCTTGTCGTGAACTACTAGTTATCCTAGAATGACGAGTGATGAAATCCTTGCTGGGTCAGTTGACCACTACAGTTGGATGTTGAGTACTTCTGTACTCATGATACTACCCCCAAACTCTTTTCAGGGTTCTTGATCGACAACAGGTATGGTGATCGACGTTTCACGTGGAGACTCGATGAAGACTAGTTAGGCGGATCCCGGCGGAGGTCCTGGACCCCTGTGGTTATGGGAGTGATGTATTTTTTTCTCTTTGTCACTAGGCATTTGATTGTAGTTTGTACTCAGACATGTACCTTCCGCTGATGTATTGTATTTAAAGCAGTTGTATGCCGATTGTATGAGATGTTGTATCCTTCTAGCTGTAATGTTGTGATATCATGTTGGAAATCCGGGGCATATGGCATTGTCATATGTCGCGGGGGGACCGATACGTGCTTCGTACCCGGATCTGGATGGAAACATCTAGATCTGGAATAGTACCGCATACCGGGGCTTACAACTTGGTATCAGAGCCTTACCGATCGTAGGATCCCGTTTTTGGCCGAAGTCGAGTCTAGACCAAAACTTTTTGTAGTTACTAAGTTAGTTATTGGAGAGTAGGAATCTTTTTACTCCTTACCCTTGCTCTAGTCAGGACATGTGTCGAAAGTATTTTAACTCTCGCCTTATTCCCTTTCAACCTTTAGCATCTCGAGTAAGTGGAGTTTCAGAACCATTAAAATGCCTTGCTTGCAGCGTCTTGTCTCTATTCCGATCTCAGGTTTGTCACAACCGCAAGTTAGGTATCTGCTAGGGATAGTTTGCCCCTTTGCATCTTGTAAAAATTTCAAATGAAATTCAAAAATGGGGAAAATAAAAGCCCTAGAGAATTTAATTAAATGGCCAGATAAAAATCTTTTTCCAAAAATCATTTGAACATTTGGAAAATTACTATAAATGATGGTGATCATTTCAAAAGTGGTTTGGGTTCATTCGCATGCCCATGGAATTTTCTAAAATTCAAAATGTGCCCTGGAAATTAAGTTTGACCCCTATTTGAATTGAAATTCAAATTTATTGAATTTCAAAAGTTCCCAAATTCAAAAAGTGACTTGCTTCTGGTCACCTAGGATTTATAAAAATATTTGGGCATTTTTATAAAATGCTCTACTATTTATCTCATAGCAAAACAAACAAAAGAAAAGGAAAATAGAAAATAAAAATAGAAGAAAAAGGGAAAAACCTAACCTAGGCCAACCCCTGGCCACCTCGGCCCAAGTAATGGGACCCCAGACCAGGCCCACCTTCCTCTTGTGTCGTCTTCCTCAACCAGATCGGTGGCGAGCTGGGAAAGAGCCGGCGACGCCACCGCGACGACGAGGCCCTTCTAGGCCACCCCCTGCTCTCTCATCTCGCCACGCAACTGCCCGAGAATCCCGCATCCCTTTCCCCCTACCCCTGCGTCCTCTAGGCCCCTCTCCGGCGAGCTCCCGTCCCGCTCGAGCTCCTGGCTTCCCCGCTGCGAGTGCACGCCCGTGGCCACCGGAACCCTCTCTCTGCCCCAGCGTGTCCAAAAGGACCGCGGCGTTCTTCTCCGTCGACTAGTGCGGTCAATCGAGCCCGAGGAGCTCCCGAGGTGACGCCATCGTCGTCGATTCGCCGACGGTCGTGGGCTCCATCGCCGAAATTCGCCGCAACCACAGCATCCCCGGCCTCCCCGACTCCACCTTCGAGCTCAGGGTGAGCAAAACTTCCTTTTGCCCTACTCCCTGCTCCTCCCCTTGCCCTCTGCTGCTATCGCCGCCTTCTGTTGCTCCGGTCGCCGCGCCATTGGAAGCCGACGATGCTCCCGTGCTCCTCGCGAACCCCTGCATGCTCTTCTAGATGCGGTCGAGCGAGGGCTACACACCCGTACCACCCAAGCCCCACCCCGTGTTCAAAAGAGCAACTCCGGCGAAGCTCCGACAATCTCCCCGGCGACCCCGCCATTATCCCTAAGCTAATTACCCCCTAATCCCAATGACATATGGGACCCTAACCACTAACGCCCTCTCTCTGTTTAATTAAACAGAGGGGTTAACCCCCACTGTGGATGACAGCAGGGCCCCACGGGCAGAGCCCCCCTGACGTCATGATGACGCAGTGCTGGCGCAATAATTAGAAAAACAATTAAAAGAATTACAGAAAAGGCTGAAAATTGGTTAAACTTGTAAAATTCATATGAACACCAAATTTAACATATAATATATGAAAAATGATTAGCAGAAAATGACCTATCAAAATATTCAACTTTCAACCATGTTTGAGTTGATCTTAAATTGGGACCAGTAGCTTTTGTTATTTGGCTTAATTGGAATTAATTCAAATTAAATTCAAATGCTATTCCAATTTGAACCATTGCAATGCAAACATGATCACTTGTACATCAGAGGCATATCATACACATGTCAAGATGGTTTACAAAGAACAAACAATAGCAAATGCAACTTGGCTAATTTGAACAACATATGGAGTTTGAATTTGCATTCCAAATGCAATACACTTCAATTAAGATGAATTTGCCACAAACCAATAGCATTCACATCATGGACCACTATACCATGTGCTTGTGCATTCTATTTCAATGTTGTCCACCCCCCTTTGTTGACGATTGCTCCGGTGACAGACGTTCCGAGACGGTGATCACCCCCGAAGAAGAAGACCACCGTTAAGAACCGTGTATCGTCAGCAAGGCAAGCAAACCCCATTGATCATGTCTATAAAACCCATTTCCCTCTCAGTCTCTCTTATGCATGTTTAGGAGATCACCGAGACACGTTCTTTCGCATAGTTGAACCCTTTCCGATGCATGACCTATCATTTTGTCACCGTATTAAGCAAACCAAAATCCTAGCAGATATAGGAGTTGAATGATGAGCATGTGGCCCCTGCAACTGTTACTGCTTATTTCTGCTTAGCGATACAATGAGGTTACATTGTTTGTGAGTTGGGATGATAGTGAACATGGTGTTGATGAAGGTGAAACTGTGTTGGTGAATCTACCCTAATACAAGGTGAACGATGAGAGGCTGTGTAGGAGTACACAGTGGGTTGTCTCGTTGAACACCGCCTTAAGCACCGAGTTCTTGTATGGTAATCCAAGACAAAGAGTACAACCACACATTGGGATCACTGACCCCTCTCGACCTAGTACCTTGATCCGTGTTGACGTCCAGGAAACACATTAGTTCGTGCCTTCCATTTGGCATATGCAAAGAAAAAGAGTGAGTGAAGTGTTGCATCATCTTAGATATGTGGGTGGATCTGTGAGGCAGTGAAACCATCTGTCAGAGGTGGCGTCTCGGTTGCCTACATTGTCTGAGTCCGTATCGTTGATCCGGCCGGACTCTCGAGCGGTGACAAACTCAGATAGTCGACTCCTGGAATAGCCCGGTTGTGAGCGAAGTGTCGTGGTGAACATCCTCGCCGGCACACCTTGAATGGTGAGGAGACCTGGCGGTAACTGATGGTCATGTGTGTGTAGTTTACACCCCTGCAGGGTTAACAAAACTATTCGAATAGCCGCGTCCGCGGTCATGGACTACTTGGAACCTGTACCTGATTATTAGACAACTTGAATGGATACTCTAAAACTCTCAAGATAAGCGTGAGTACTATGGTGTGCTTCCTCGTGGGGAGGTCGAGGAAGTATGCATAGTGGTGTATTGTTTGGAGACTTGGTAGTGGACTCGTGTACGCTTCTTACCTCAAGTCTGGTATTCGTAGTACAGGACTAGCCAAGTCAAAGCTGGCACTTCTGCATGTTGAAACCCCACCTCCCTTTACCTTGAAACTTGAGCATGAGTAGTATAGTTCTGATGTAAGTCTTGCTGAGTATGACTTTGTAATCACGTTTTCTTATTCTATGTTTTAGATGAGATCCACTACTCAGACATGTACCTTCCGCTGATGTATTGTATTTAAGGCAGTTGTATGCCGATTGTATGAGATGTTGTATCCTTGTATCTGTAATGTTAAGATATCATGTTGGAAATCCGAGGCATATGGCTATGTCATATGTCGCGGTGGGACCGATATTTGCTTCTTCTAGATCTGGAAACATCTAGATCTGGAACAGTACTGCATATCGGGCCTTACAGTCGGGTCGCACGGAGTCCAGTGGGTGGAACTACGAGCCCGCTTTTTCTCTTAGATGATAATAGTAAATATAAGATAAGGAATACATCAAGAAAGCATTTGAAAAGAAGGAACATGTGAAATACCTCTTGCTAAGGGACTTGTTTCTTCCCAACCTTGGGAGAGTCGGTGGTAGCAGGAGGAGCTTCCTTCTCTTTTGCCATCTTTGTTTTCACCCAAACCCTCCTGCATTGCTAGACGTGAATAAAGGGAGACATGTCGCGAAAGTAAGTCAAAATATTACTTACATTATGACTCGGGTTATTAGCACCCACCTCCTCCTCGATAGCCGACTCTTCAATGGTGACCCACCATGAGTCAGTCGCCTAAAGCACACGACAAACAATCAAAACATCAAGGGAGGTTAATATCAAGTCGGGTTTTTGATATAACAGTTATAAACTTACTGCTAGATCCGGGTTGTCGATACAGAAGGGCGCGAGGCCGACTGCTAAAATCTCATTTCTTTTGTTCGTGAGAAATTCCATGCAAGCAGCAACAAGGGCAGCCGATGCAAGTTGCGTATGTGCCTAACGCATGGGGTCATTAAGGCCCGAATAATTACACATAAGCCGGTTCCTAATAATGAGGGTCTGGACTTGCCATTCAACCCAACACTGGCTCAGGTCCGTACCAAGGAGCTCGTGGGCAAGAAGTGCTTTTACCCTACCGAGCGCTGGATTGAGTTTCCCCTTTTACTATGGTGACGGGTAAGGATTAAAATGTCCTTGGTCGACCAGTTGGTTCTCACGAAAGCCGGGCGGAAGTTCTCCTTCTCTGGAACTTCGGCAGTACAGTAAAAGAAGGATTTCTGCCAGTTCTTCAGTTGAGTCGCCAATTTAACTGAAGGATACATGCATCTTTTGGCGCTTTTGAAAGGCGACTCCTCCACACTCCAGAAGTGGACCACCACTATGCTCAATATGTTTTCTCCGGTAGAAAAACTCAGAGAATAAGAGAAAAGTCATCTTCCTTTGCAGATAGACCTCACAGAAGACTTGGAAATTACAGATATGAAGGACAGAGTTGGGAGCAAGATCTTGGGGGTGTAAACCATATGCACCCAAACATATTCCTAAAAAACGGGACCCGGGAGGACGAAAACCCCGGGTCACGTGCTCTCCAAATACAACCACCTCACCCTCACGAGGCTGCGGCCGAGTTTCTTCTCCAGGAGCATGCCAACTGATTTCCTTTTGAGTTGGAAGAATTCCCGACTTTTCCATCTCCTCCAGCCAAAGCTGAGTCATCTGGGAACACATCCAATTGATTTCAAAAGTGCTTTTGGAAGTCGGCTTTTCGTCGGCCTGAACCTAAAATATAAAAGTATGTTGAGTCGGTTGATAAAAAAACAAAGTCGGCTTATACAGAAACAAGTTTCCAACGAAGATATAAAATGGGCAGATCTGCGAGACCTAAAAAATGCATGCGAAAAGGAAAGATTATTTCGGTAAATAAAGAAGGACCGATATGATTATCAAGCGACAATAAGTAGATCTGAGAAAAAATAGTAGCATGCGGATAGCAGATCTATGAGCAAGTTCAGGGCTAAGTCTGAACTAATCTATGGCGATTGAAAAGGAACCACCAATGATGCATTTTAAAAGCTCGGAAGGAGAGCATCTGGTGTGAGGAGAAGAAGAAAAGAAATGGAACAAGGATTTGATTGGGAAACATACTTGCAAGGATGGAGAGAGTGACATGGACCCAGGTTTCCTTCCTGTGGCCGTGGGCGAAGTGCGCGCCTGAAAACATCGGGGGTCTTGGTCTCCGATGCGCAAGGAAGAATAAAGAGTGGCGACAGTTGGAGTCGAATGAAGACGACCTATGTTAGGAGGTCTATTTAAAAAGACTTTTTACCGAAAGCCGAGGCTCTGCGAGCGAACTCTTCGTTAAAGAGGTTCCTAGATTCCACCTATAATGAAGGCATATCGGTTGAAATGCCGAGGAAAAAGGAGTAAATCATTTTGGGAAGATTGCTACAGTTAAAGAAGAAGATTTACTATCATAAATATGTTGGCGAAGCTTGACGGAAGCCGGCCTCTAAGAGTCTGTATATGAAGAGAAACTTAAGAAGATCGTCGTGAAGCTGAAGCGTCGCGCCAATCATGGGGGCTAATGTCGGGAAGATGACCCAACGCCATGACCCGGTATACGGAAGGACCGGGCCGACTCCCAGGGTGTAGGCCGTGAAGAACACTCGGCTTGGGCTGAGTCGTGACATCACGAAGCCAGAAGACCGTAGAAGGAAATAGACTTACCTTGTATAAATAAGGAAACTATATTTGTAAAATAGACTAGGACTCCATCTTTAGTCAGAGTCGGTTTCGTGTAAACCAAGGAACCCGACACCTTTATAAGCTGGCCCCCTTGGACCAAACAGGACAAAGCAACTTAGATCCTCTCGAGGCATAGGCAGCGATCTCGCACCTTTGTATTCGAGAAGTCGACACCACATAATATAAAAGGCTGGAGTAGGTCTTTACCTTTCGAGGGGCCGAAACCTTGGTAAATCTCGTGTGTTATGTTCTTGCCGACTCACCTCCTCAAAACCAGCTCGCAGAAAAGGTCCCAATCTAAGTTCTCTAATGGGGACATCTGTCGTGACTTTCCCACGACAGCAGCCACGATTGGTGAAGTGGAGAGCATGCGATTGAGCTCCATGAAGGCTTCATCCGCTTGCAGAGTCCATGTGAAGTTCTCTGTTTTCTTCATCAGCTGGTACAGTGGGATTTCTTTCTCTCCCAGCCGACTGAGAAATCGGCATAGCGATGCCAAGCATCTGTCGATTGCGGCTATCTTCTCGGGGTTGCATTCAGTTCCTCTTTTAGAAATGAGAATCCCCAAGAGTTTGTCAGCTGGGACGCCGGATACAAACTTCTCTGGATTGAGCTTGATCTAGTAAGTGCACAAATTGGCAAAGGTTTCTTTGAGATTAGTGTCGTGCCTTGTACCGACTTGATTACTATATCATCTACGTACACATGGATGTTCTTGCCGAGCTGAGACTGCACACAATGCTTCATTGTGCGCTGATAAGTTGCGCCACCATTCTTCAGAAAAAAGGCATGGTGATGTAACAATAAGCCCCGGATGGGTCTATGAAGTCAGTTTTTATTTGATCCTCCACAACAAGTTTGATCTGGTGATAGCCAGAAGTGGCATCCAAAAATGACAATAGCTTGCAGCCGGCCGTAGAGTCAATTACTTGATCTATACGGGGAAGAGCAAACGGATCCTTGGGGCATGCCTTGTTCAGGAAAGTGTAATTGATACACATGCATCAGGTCTTGTTCTTTTTCAACATGAGGGCTGGGTTTGTGATGAGGACATCCCTACTAATGTTACACCCATACCCTCACCAACTACACATACTGGACCAGTTACTAGAGCACGTGCACGTCAACTAAATTATCAGGTACTTTCGTTTCTTGCGAATCCTTCTATTGTTCATGAACATATGATGCTGCCTAAATTAGATACTTTTGTTTTGCTTATGAATGAAGGACCTAGCATGGACACGAAGGATGGTCATTGGAGCGGGATCAAGAATGGAGAAGAAGGTGCGCGCGGGGGAAAGTACAGTGGAGTTTCCAGTGGGGATTTTCGCACGTTGAAGCCACCATAAGGCATGCATGAAGGCTTGGACGGAATACACGAGATGCCACTTCATTATTTTCGTCCAAGAGCAATTATAGGTGCTGCGTCACCTTAATATTGGGCTGGGCCCATGTAATTTCGAAATACCACATTATAGGCTGTTTTTAGAGTCCGTATGTGTGGGGAAACCGAGTTAGGGTTGTTTTCGGACCCCACCTCCAAGGGGTCACGAAAATCCCCTCTGTTCACCCATATATACAGCCCTTAGGGCGTCGTTTAGACTTGGGTTTTAATTAGATTTAAGTTAGCCATAGCCGCAACTTCGAGCTCTTCGTTTGTGTCATCCGACCAGGCCAAGACCTCATTGGAACCCCAACTTTCGTAATCATTCATCTTATATTCGCAATATCCAGATTGCAATTCTTAGTTCTTGCTTGTTCTTCGATTGCTTGCAGGAATTAGACCTTCGTGGTCAGGTTGATCGTGCATCCGCGGGATCAATAACCTCTCGGAGTTGGTTTAGCGATCGCTAAGGCGCAACGTCTTCGCACGTTCGTAGTCGGATCGTCAGAGTCGCCTCCACCGAATCGATAGTTATCTCTCATCGAAACATCGGGACACCTTCGCCTCTATCAAGTGGTATCAGATTTCCAGGTTGCTCGGTGAGATTTACCAGTTTTCGTAGTCTAGATTGGTTCTGTTTTTCATACCTACAGTCCACGAAAAAGCCAACAAAAAAAATTAGGGTTAGATCATCACGTCCCAAAACAGTCCGAGCCTTTGTCCAGTTTTCTTTACAGTAGTTTGCATTGTTGAATTTGCGGTTGCATCGTTGTGTCGAGTTGCTGATCTTAGCGTCTAGTTACCTTAGAGTTTCGAGTTCTGATCACAGTTTTGTCACGCCGCCGCCGAACAGTAGTACACCACCACGTTCCGCCAATCCGAGTCCAGATACACCACCACGTTCCGCCAAGCAGAGTCCATATACACCAGCACGTCTCACGAGTCCGAGTTGAGTTCCACCATCAGTACGGTTCCTGATATCTCCGTAGCCAGAATAGTTTTGAGTTGATTAGAGTCGGATTTCACCAATCTTTTGTCGTACGTAGAAGAGGGTGATTTCAAAAAAAAAAAAAAAAAATTCAGAGCAGTTTTTAGGCCAGAAATTTCAGGGGTAAAAAAATTCCGTGCCCATACGTTCCTTAGGTCCAGAAACTCGTTTTGAGACGTTCGCCACCATAGTGATTTTTTCGCACTTTTTCAGCCCCCGCAGTCCCGCATCGCCAAAAAAAAAAAGCAAAAAAATAAAAAATAAAAATAAAAATAAAAAGAGAGGAAAAAAAAAATTCAGAGTGTGCTTCACAGTTGTTACGTGCCGCGCCGTGCTTTCGTTGGTGTTTTAGGCTCGCGTCTCTAGTACGGTCTAGCCTAGGATCAGCACAGTACCGACGTTGAGTGTTTATTCAGCTTTGCATCTCTGTTTTGATTACTGTTGAGTTTTTCCTACCATACTTGTCAGCCTTCCTACAGCTCCACATATATTCTACATCGTGCGTTTTGACACCTCCTGGCCATCGCTCTACCATATCTCTGAGAGTTTTGACCCGTTGGTTGTACATCACCACCTGCTGCTAGGTAAGAATCGGTAAGAACGTAAGAAAAGCTTGACGGATTTGTGCTTTCCACCACCCCACATCCATCCCATTAGTAGAAGTAGGATCATATTCCTGTGTGTTTTCTATTTCTGCTAACCATGCCAGGATCACATGATGAAGTGGCGCGGGATGCACCCGATTGGGAGAACATGACAAACAAGGAGTTACATGATAAATTTGCACGTATGATGTCTCAACAGGTGCAGGACATCGAGACCAGATTTACAGAGGCGATTGATGGCGTGGAGAAAATGATCGACACCAAGCTCGACGCCAAGTTTACTGAGTTGATCGCACGCCTACCTTCAGCACAGCCACAGCCACCGCCACTACCACGTGCACGCCGTATTCTGTTTCCGCGAGGACAAGCTGCTGGTATTGGTGCTCCTCCTACTGCTGCAGTTGCTGCTACTGCTGCTGCTTCTGACGTCGCCCAGGACGACAACTACGAGGGTGATTACGAGGAGGAGGTGGAACAGGAAGCGGCCTATGAGCAGCCAGCTGGACGTCCACGTCCCAACATTCGCCACGGTCGACACCAACCACCCCCTCAGGTACGCGATGATGAACATGTGCCTAAACTTAAATTGAATCTTAAGCCGTTTGAGGGTAGATATATTCCTGATGCTTATCTTACTTGGGAGTTAGAAACTGAACAACGTTTTACATGTTTACAATATCCTGAGAATAGACGTGTTACTGCTGCTGTTTGTGAATTCACGGGCTTTGCATCTATTTGGTGGTCTGAACATTGTAGATTGCATGCTAATAATATTCCAACTACTTGGGCTGCTTTAAAAGATGCTATGCGTACTCGCTGGGTTCCTCCTTATTATCAACGTGAATTGTTACAAAAATTACAGCGTTTGAGACAAGGAAAAAATTCTGTAGAGGAATATTATCAAGAATTACAAACTGGATTGATTAGATGTGGCCTAGTAGAGGATAATGAAGCTATGCTTGCACGTTTTATGGGTGGCTTAAACAGGGAGATACAAACTATTCTAGAATACAAGGACTTTGCTACTATCACTCGTTTGTTTCATCTTGCTTGTAAAGCTGAACGTGAAGTGCAGGATCGACAGGCCGCTACGAGACCTAACTTTTCTGCAGGACGAAATACATCATGGACATCGCGTGGAGCTTCTACATCCACACGTCCTGCTGCGCCACCATCTACTTCAGCCGCTCATTCTTACAGGGAGCCACCAAAACAGCCAGCGCCACCATTCAAGGGTGCACAGAGTGGTCCAGCGGCGAGTTCTTCTTCCTCCATGGCGTCCACAGGGCAAGCACGAGATCGTGATATTAAATGTCGCAGGTGCCAAGGTGGAGGTCACTTCGCAAAAGACTGTCCCTCCAAGCGTGTGATGACTATTACGGCGGATGGTGGGTATGAGTCAGCGAGTGACTATGATGAGGAGACTCTAGTTCTCATTGCTCATGAGGAACAGGGTGTCCATGATGATGCTCATGATATAGAGTATATGACTCCTGATGATGCAGATAAATATGCTAGTTTGGTTGCTCAACGTGTATTAAGTGTGCAGGTAACGAAGGCCGAGCAAAACCAGAGGCATAATTTGTTCCACACAAAGGGAGTGGTGAAAGAACGTTCGGTTCGCATCATCATTGACGGAGGGAGTTGCAACAACTTGGCTAGCATGGAGTTGGTGGAGAAGCTATCTCTCACCACAAGACCACACCCCCATCCGTACTATATTCAGTGGTTTAACAATAGTGGTAAGATTAAGGTAACGCGTTCTGTTCGTGCACTTTAGCATTGCTGCATATGCTGATTATGTTGATTGTGATGTGGTACCCATGCAAGCATGCTCTCTTTTACTTGGTAGACCATGGCAATTTGATAGGAATGTTGTACACCATGGTAGGACAAATCAGTTTACTCTAGTTCATCAGGATAAAAATATTGCTTTACTTCCTATGTCTCCTGAACAAATTGTGAAAGATGATCTTGCTAGAGCTAGTAAAGCAAAACAGGAGAAAAATAAGAGTGAGAATGAGATAGCAGCCAAAGAATTTGAGCAACAACATAAGACTAATAGCAAATCTTCTTCTGCTGTTTCTTCGCCTCTATCAGTTTGCCAACCACTCAGGGTAAAACACTTCCATGCTGAAGCCTGCCGTGAGTAGCTTGGTGATCTCTTCGCCGATTGCTCGCCTCCTGTCTTCGGAAAAACATCGAAGAGGTTGCTTGACCGGCATGGAGCCTCGCCGGATGTAAAGATTCTCCTCGGCGAGTTCCCTCGGCACTCCAGGCAAGTCTTTTGGACACCATGCAAAGATGTCCCGGTTCTCACGGAGGAACTCGACGAGATCGCTTTCCTATTTGTTGCTCAGCCCGGTTCCGACTTGCTGGGGTCAGAGGAATCTAGAGCAATCCTCTTGCTGTCCTTGGCAGCCTGTAATGTGCTCTCATTATCGGCTTTCTTGGGCCTGCCAACCGGAAGAGATTCTTTTCTTCAGGCTTGGGCCTTGGCTACCACCTTGTTGAGCTAGTGCCGCTCCTCGGCCACGACAAGGGAATCGGTTAAATGGGAACCGGCAGAAGATCACTCGAGGGATTTCTTGTAGTCACCAAGCACCGTGATGATGCCATGTGGGCCTGGAAGCTTTATCCTCATGAAGTGATGGTGGGCATTCAACATTAACTTGGAGATTGCGGGCAGTCCCAAGAGCATGTGGTATGGGCTGTTGAGATCGGCGATCTCAAACCAGATCAGCTCTCGATAGAAATTTTTCTCTGTGCCGAAGATGAATTCCAGCCGAATACGACCCATGGGATTGCATGAAAGGCCAGGAACAATGCCGTGGAAGGTGGTCCGACTGAGCTACAAATCTTGCTCGTTGAGTCCCAACTTGATCAATGTCTCTCTGTACAGAATGTTGATCGTACTACGGCCATCAATGAGCACTCGGGAAAACATACATGAAAACTATGTTGATGTCACCTGAGCATCCACCACTAGAGCATAGCTGCCAGGATCTGGTATAATGCTCGGATGGTCCTCCCTGCCCCAAGTGATGTCCTTGTACAACCAGTGCATGTATTGGGGAATAGGAGGTATAGTGGCATTGACTTCTTGAGCTCGGGCTCTCCGACTGCCCATGTCAGTTGATTCACTAGTAAAGATCAGATACGCCGCATCCTGAGGCGAGAATTGGTCCTGAGCTTGGGGTGGAGCACGGTTCTGAGGAGGAGGTAGGGGTGGTAGTAGGAGTCGTTGGTCACCGTGGGCAATGCGCTTCGTCTAGTTGCATTCCCGAGTGGTATGTGTTGCAGGTTTTCCAGGTCCACAATGCATCTTGCATGGCTAGTCCAGCATGTCCTCAAAAGTGCACTTGGGCTGAGCTGGCCACTGTGGTTTCTCACTAGGCTTCATTCTCCGACTGCCCCCTGCAGCCCCTTGTGCCTCCTATTCATGCACTGCAGCCACCTGCCGACTGCCATAGTGAACATCCGGTTTGTCGTCTTTCCTCTTTCCAGTGCTGAGCTAGCTACTGTATTGGTTGTTGTCGTTTTTGATGTTGATGTTACTGCGGTTGTTCTCCCGCCGCTCTCGAAGACTGAGCCCCTGGTGCGCTGCATATGCCGACTGCCCAGCTTGCTGATCTAGGATGATGTCGTTTGCACCGAGCCGAATGGACCGCATCGCTCAATCGGAGACAGCAAACGAGTTGGCAATCTTCATGATTTCGGCCAAGGATATGATCTCTTTGCGAAGCAGCTTGTGCTTCAGCATCGAGCCATCCAAGCATACATCAGTGAAGTAATGGATGGCCTGAATCTCATGGATCCATTCACAAGAGTTTATGAGATTTATCCACCGCGCCAGATAGTCGCGGAGGGGCTCATCCTTGCCTTGGGCGTAGAGGGCAAGTTGTTGACGTAAACCTGGTCGCTCATAGGTGCCAATGAAATTGCGCACAAATGCGTCCTCGAAATCCTGCCATCAGTTTATGTTGTTGCCAGGCAGACTGTTCAGCCAAGACCGAGCTAATTGTTGAAGCATCAGAGGAGCATAGAGAAGAACTACACGCCGATTGCCGCCGGCGATGCCGATTGCGTTCATGTAATCTGGCCGCCAATCCTCTGGTTTAACGTTGACGCTGTACTTGGGGGGTGTCTCTGGGCAAAGTTAGTCCCTTGGGGAACTTATCAGCTCGGATGTGGTGTCCGAAACATCCTGGTCCGGCTGGTACTCCGTCCTCCATCTGGGTGTCCTTCTCCAACTGCTCAATTTGATGTCGAGCATCATTGTCTCCGATCTGGCGAGCTCCGAGCCGATTTCTCATCGCTGGCCTTGCAGGCAGAGGTCGATCATTTCGCCGGCTATTAACTACTAGCTCTCTAGCTCAGTTGTTCGCCACCAGTGGTTTTCTGTGACTCTGAGCTCGACTATCATGGCGAGATGAGCCTTGCTTCCTGTGCTGACGGGGGGAAAGTTGCCGCGGGTTAGCATCTGGAACCTCGCGAGTGTTTATTCTTGACGTCTCCGGCCTGGGTGGCTGCTCAGATGCTGCTTGCTGCTTCTTCGTAGCCGACAGCAGCTCGTGCATCCTACGCGTCTGCTGACGGAACTCATCTCCCTCCAGGTCATCCAACTCTTGCGCAATCTGCTCGGCTGCAGGCAGATTCAATTTCGGGAACTATAAGTCGACTGCTGGATGAATGCAGATGATTCCGATTGCGTCGTCCGAGCTATCTCCTTGCCGACTGCTCGACCTGCAGCTCGGAGGTCCTCCAATACAATAGGTTCGACTGCGCGCGGCTGAACGTCGTGCGCAACATTGTACTCTCTCGTGATTGCTCAATGTCGCCTTTCCTCGGAGATCACATGCTCTGCCTTCTCATCTAAGACAAATATGCATTTTTCTAGCTCAGTGTGCGCGTGAGAAGGGTTGGTGTTGAGGTTGACGGGCGTGTATAACACATCTCGAAAGCTTTTGAGATCTGCAGCGGCCACAGTAGCATCCGCAGTCTCCTTGGACCTGCGAGACAAACTGGAGGTCCTGTGGTGGCTAGATGCACTTGTCCCGGCTATCATTACCTCTGCACAAACACACGAGGCCTGTCTGGCCTGAGCCACCGAGAAACCCCTGGTCGGAAGAGGATCTGTTGTGCCTGATAAGACACGCACCTCCCTGGGATACACCTTAGGGAGGTCGGCAATGAAGATGCGATGACTGTCGATGGGCAGAATGATGCCTGGCGGTAGGAGTTCTCCTATCCCAAACCGCGAGGCATTGTCGATGACGTAGTCGAGGACTCCGTACCTGAAGACCACGTCGGACGCGCAGCGTGGGCGCGATGATGAGGATGGTCTCGTCCTGACCAAACTCCAGTCGACGCCCCTTTGGGCGCCAACTGTCATCGTGTTGTGACGGAAAATGCCATGGGGATGCCTAAGAGAGGGGGAAAGATCCAAGGATATTATCGATGGTGCCGGAATCGCGATTGGGTACAAGCACAGTGATTCACCACGATGTACCTAGGTTTGGGGATCTCCGTAGAGATAACAACCCTACTCCTGCCGAGCTATACAGATGTAATAACTCAAGCTACAATCAATGCTCCTTGAGATGTTTCAGAGGAAGGAGGAGAAGGCCTAAGGCTCTGATCTCTCCTGCGTCTCTACTGGTGGGTGAGATGCAGTAAATGAGGTCGTCCCCTCTCATAGGAGGGGTACCCTGGGTTCTTATAGTGTGAGCTCAGGGTACTAAGGTACACATTAGAAAGGGGCCTAGCTGTAAGCCTCTGGAATCCTGCTGGGGCCCGCCGACTACAGCCCGCCGGCTGCCTAGGCGTAGACTTGCGGCACGCCTAGTTTGTCCTGAGAATCTTTTAGCTTGTAGGTCGTGTGAGCTCTACAGATAGGCAAACGGCATGGGCATAGCTTTGTCTTGTCGGAAGTGCTGTCACACCGACGTGGGAGGGGATATCACGCGCCTGACAGATCGGCGATGGGAAATGTCTTGTCTGCCATGTGAATCTCTTTGGATCGATCAGTTATGACCTCAGGACGGGTGCGCTGACCTGGCCCTTGGTCAAGTCTTGGTGCTAGCTCAACGCAGGCTAGATGCGCTAGGCTGATTGCTCGCAGTCGATTGCCGGTTGCTCTCTCCTGAGAAATCGGGAACCGGTTTGGTTAGCTCGACCCAGGTGCCCCTGATGGCCCGCTGTAGTTTGAACTTTGCCTTGAAAGATTGTTTCGCCTGGGTGACTGTCGGGGAGCAGGAGTTTGCTCTCCCATCCCGGAAACTTGCACCAGCTTGCCAAGGAAGGGTACCTCTTGGTCCGAATAAGGCGTTGCCGGAAAGGAGTTCCGCAAAACAGGAAACCGGAAGGAGCAAGACTGCTCTCTCCCTTAAGCGGTGCGGAGGGGACAGGACGGTCCCACCACATGCAAAACATTCCAGAAGGCATTCATATTGTCGCCCCTTGGTCTGAGAGATATGGCTACAATGGCGCCTTCTTCTCGGTTCTATCCCTTGTACGTGCCGAGGTCCCGCACGCCCACTCAAGAGGAGGCGACGCCTCGCTACGCACTCTTACCGGAAGGAACGTTTCGGTGACACCCGTCACCCCAGGTTCCAGAAGAACGGCGCCGCCCATGGCCACTTGTGGTGACCCCCTTAAGCAATAAAAGGGAGGCCCAAGCTGCTAGAAAATCACAAGATACCCCATCAACAACACCTCTCTACCATAAAAGAGCTCGTATCCATCTCGGAATAACTCCTCATATTTGTAGCACTCATCGTATCAATTCATACAAGCAGGAGTAGGGCTTTTAGTCTCCGAACGGCCCGAACCTGGGTAAATTCCAGCGTGTCCCAGTGTCGACGACCCTCATTGTGTTTCGCTTGCATGTCCTGGAATCATATCACCCTCGGGGGATCCGACCCCCGAAAGTGACCCTACCCGGGGGTGATTCCCCCCACAGTTGCCCCTAAAGCTGAAGCGGTCCCGCGATCCTCCGATTGTGGGGCCTTTGCAAGTTTTTACCTCGGAGATCTTCTCTTGTCTTGGTTGTGTTTCTTAAGTCTCATCGTGTGCCTCATGCCGAGCTGATTTCCCAATCTCGCCGAATGCGCTTGGCCGAACTAACCATATGTTGTTCTGGATGCCTCGTGCCGAGCTGACCACTAGCTCGACCGAGTGCGTCCGATCTGTTCAAATCTTACTCAATCCGGATGCTTCGTGCCAAGCTGCACGTAGGCCTCGCCGAATGCATTCCAACTGTTATCTCCGACTAAAGCTTGACCGTCACACGTCGCATCGATTCCACCGCGAGCAGTTAATGCACCAGGACCCACGACCTACGCATGACGGGACATTACCGCAGTCCTCGGGCCACGCACCCACGCCTCGGCTCCTCCGCTAGATCTTCTGTGAAAGTTACTGTTGTGGCAAAGCTTGATACATGTCGTGATCGGTGGCCGCACGGGGCCACGGAGTGCACGCCTGATCCCACTAGCCCCTCGCCGCCCATAAGTAGGAGGTGAGGAGGGTCGGGCTGGACTCCTCACCCCCATTCTCTTCTTCTTCCTTGCTCTCGCGCTCCAGTTTCCGCCGCCGTCGCCCTTGCTCCCTGCTTCGGTCGCCGCTGCCGCCCATGTGATCTCGAGCTCGCCGCTGCCACCATTTCCATTCCCCGCTTCTCACCACCACCATTGCTGCCGCCATTGGTACTCGTGGCCCTCGACCACCGCTGCCCCCGCCCGAGACATCCTCCGCCATCACATTGGAGGATCAGGAGATGGCTACTGCCGCCGCCGACAGCACTGCCACTAGTGGCGGTGCTTGAAAGGGCTCCATGATGAATGAGATGGAAATCCATCAACTCATCCGCTCCCGCAAGATGCCGAAGGAGATCGAGTGGTGCATCCCCGGCCCCGAGCCCACGTCGGAGCCACAGGCCGGAGAGCGAGTCGTCTTCGTCGCTCAATTCGAGTGCGGGTTCGGGCTGCTGGTGAGCGCCTTTCTTCGTTAGTTATTGGACTTCCATCACCTGCAACTGCACCACCTCGCCGCCAACTCAATGATGACTCTGTCCGGCTTCGTGACGATGTGTGAGGCCTACCTCGGTGTGTGCCGAGCTTAGGTTTGTGGAAAAGGCTCTTCCACCTCCGATCTCACATGGCTGGGAATGAGGTCATGATTCCAAATTCGAAAGTTGTCGAGCCGCTCTTCGTCGAGGACAAGTCGATGACTGATTGCGGTGGATGCATCTACTACCCCAACAGGACTCCCTATCCAACTCCTAGGCCGATACTATCATGCCAGGAGTGGCAGACCACATTTTTCTACATCAGGTCGCGGAAGAACAGACCCAACTGCCACAATCTTCCCTAGTTCTGCTCGCCCCACCTACGTCCACATACCAGTGGACGACCAAGATCGGCGCCGGCGAGACCGACCTGAACGATCAAGTCAAATGGATGGTCGAGCTGGTCCGATAAGGATTGCGCGCTGCCGACCTGGTTAGTGCATGGATCACCTTCCGAGTGCTCCCACTCCAACACCGATGCCACCGGATGTGTGACAAGGGAACCCGCAAGGACCCAACTCGGATCACCACCCTACAACTGAGCCAGGGGGAGGTGCGCGCTCGAGTGGTCGAGATGACCGACACCCCATGCCCCGATATGTTTGAGTTCGGGATGAAGTGTTTCAACTAGAAGAGACCCCCTCGAGTGGCATATTTTGACTCCTGATCTTCTTTTCATTATTCCTTGCTCCGACCACTGATTTAGGTCGCCTTTTTCTGCAGCTCTTTATTGGATCGGCCGTGATAAGAGATGGCCGGTCGCCGGCTCCTACCACCCAGACCGCATTGATTGCGACAACGAAGATCTTGAGTACGTCGCCCCCACTGATCCGACATCGAGGCCAAGACGGCTTCTGTCGACGCCGGTTGAAAAAACAAAGGGGGTACGTGCAATTCCTCCCTTGAACGCTTCATGGCTGAATGGAGTGATGATGACAGCGTCACAAATCCTGGCGACCCTGATGCAGACACGCATCCGGAGGCCCAGAGCACGAATAAGGGGAAACGTTCCCAAACTGACGCTTCCTCTTCCGCAGCCGCCCCTGCCAAGGTTGCTCCGACTACGACGGTACCTTCAAAGGGGCATCCCTCCAAACGCGTGCACAAAAAGCCACCGACTATAAAGGCGCTTCCTGGGAAGCAACCGTCTGCTCCCGTTCTGAAGGGAGTGGCATTGAAAATTCCTCCTCTACGCTACCAGATGCCAAGTCTTTCCCCACAAGCGGATGGATGAGGACTCCCTATTTATTTTTTCTTGGTTTCTTTGTTTTCTTCGTGGCATACATTTCTCTTGCTTTTCAATCCTGCGGCGACGAGCTTGGTGCTGACGCCGCTGGCTCCGTGACCCCTTGTCTAAAAAGACCGGGGTCAGCACCAAGAGGGTTGTGGCCGCCGTGGCCAGAACCAAACGCCGAGCTAAGAAGGCTCGTGTCGCTGGTACTTCTTCCCAGCATCCCGATGCTTTTTCCACCATCCAGAAAACGGTCGATCTGACCACTTCCGCAACGTCCTCTCCGACTCCTCCTCGAGGCCTGACTGCTCCCCTGCAGCCGGATGCAACAATTATTCCAACTTCTCCTTGGCCGACCGATCTAGATCAGGGCGCCCCCGAAGCCAGCTCGTGTGGAGGCGACACCGTTGATGCCGAGATGGTCACCTGTCCGCATGCGGGTGGGTGTGATCCATCTCGTGCAAAAAGTTTCGGCCGACTCCGCTGCCATCGACCCGGCCTCTGACTTGGTAGTGCAGCCCAATGCCTCGGATTGGCTCCTCCCTTCAGCGGAGAAATTTTGGCTGTTCTATCAGAATGCCGGGCTCTCCAACTCCGCCCCTGCCAGTTCCCGTTCTACTGACCAGATTCCGTCCGCAACCCACGGCCACATGTCCTTGGTGCTCAACCGGATCTGCGACCTTCCTTCCATCCTCCTCCGAGAGCTCGATGCTGCTGAGGATTCTTTTTCTGTAAGTTTCATTCACGTCGGTGGATCTGATCTGATTTGGGTGCGCCACAGCGCACCCACTGGGTATAGTCCCAGAGATTCGGGTTGATTGCGTGCAATCGGCTCGGGTCTTCTTTTCTTCATTTTACTTTTCGGTCTTCGTTTAGATCGGTGAATCTGACCTCAGTTGGGTGCACGACAGCGCACCCACCAGGTGTATTCCTCGAGATTCGGGTCGATTGCGTGCAATCGGCTCGGATCTTCTCTAACTTGTTCTTGCCATTAACCTTTCATCTGTTGCTTCATTTCAGCATATCCATGAGGCCAGACAAGGTGTCTTCGACCGGTTGCTGCAGAGCTAGGTAGCCGTCCAAAGGATCCTTGCCAAAGCCAAACTTAATTCAGAGGCGCAGGCTACCAGACTTGCCGAGCTCACAGGTATCTTTCACCAGTTGCTTCTTTTATCTTTCTACCACCAACTTTGCAGTTTTTACCTCTTTGTGATCCTCGCTGCCACAGCCGCCCTGCCCGATGCCAACATGTTGAAGGCTCGGGTGTCCGGGTTCGGGAATTAGCTCGGCACTGCGACCCAAGAGCTCCAGCTGTTGCGCGCTGTCGAGACCAATCAGAGCAACAGCTCGGAACGGTTGCGGGGGGAGCTAGCGAACTTGCGGGGTGCCCACAAGGAGGAGATGGAGAAGGTGGTCGCCGCCCAGGCCACCACGGAGGAACACTTTGCAAAGAGCGCGATGCCGCGGTGGGCCAGCTAGCTGCCGACATCAAATAGCACCAGGAGGAGCTAACTTCTTCCAATCGGAGGACCACTGCGGCACTGGACGGGATGCACAAGATGGATGACATGGTTGCTGGTAAGAAACTTTGCTTTTCCGATTGTTCCTTGACTGCCGACTGCTTTCTTCATTCTTGTTGTTGATCTTGACTTTCTTTTGCCTCAGAGGGCTGGCCCGCTTCTCAGGCTGCTACTGAAAAGGCTATCATGGATGAACCGCGAGCTCGTTAGGAGGAGGGCCAGTGGTTGATGAGACTGCCCCTTGGAGTCCCTCCGAGCTCATCCTGGACACCCATACTCGCATTCCAATCATCAAGGGTGGTGCCTCTGCCTTAAAGATGGGTGCAAAAGCAGGCCGAGCTAATCTGGTCTGTCGCTGAGCTGAAAGCTGCATTTTCCTTCTGGCCCAATGAAGAAGAAGCCTCCGGCCCGCAAACGGAAATTGAAGAAGGGGACGTCGAGCAAGGGCTAGTGCAGGGTGAAGCGCCCAATGGCACCAATGAACAAGTGTTGTTGCTGCTCAAAGCTGCTCCTCGGCATGTCAGGGTTTTGCAGGACTTGCTTGTGTGGGCTGGTGCAGAGACTCCCCTCCAGACTGCACTGAGCTGGTATCCTCGCTTGAATCTGGACGCATTCGGCGCGCTGCGCAAGGGAGCTAATGAGGTGCTTGAGGCCGCATACATGAAAATAAATCACGTCATTGTTGTGATGGCCGGCTGGTTTAGCCACACTGAATATCGCCTCGACATGGATGCTGAGGGCATGCCGAATCCTCCGCTGTCAGTGATTTCCATGGCCAGCAGTAGCTCGGACACCACGCGGTCATGACAATTCAACTGGCACGACCCAGCCCCCACCTCGCTGCAGTACCAGTGGACTAGTGATGAAGATGATGAGTTGTCCGGGAGATCCTCTCAATCATCGGAGGAGCGTCTGGTTGATCAGACCACCACCGGTGCTTCGCAAGAAGATCCAACTACCACCCAGACGCCTCCGACCGCGCCCGAGCAAGCTGCAGCCACTCCACCACCAGAGGTAGGCATGCCACCTTCTGGTGAGAAGACGGTGCCGACTGCTCCAAGCACCTGATCGGCTCCGGATGCTTCTCGTTTACTGCAAACTTTGTCACACTTTGCTTAAATCTCAAGTGCACCCACTGGGGGTGGTTTATCTGTAATGAACCAATTCGACCTTCGACCCCGTACTTTGGATGACATAGTAGCTTTTGCATGAACTTATACTTGTTTGCTTTTGGTCTTTTCACTTGCGGCTTTTTTGTTTTTGGATGACGGCGCGGAGACGAGGCCGAACCGGCTCGGGCGGCGTGGGCTCAAACGGCTGGAGGTTGCTGGGGGTGACGTGGCACCATCTGGGCCATCAGATCTGAGATCTCATGGTCTAGATCTGAGGAGGGCTAGGTTTTGGGCTAAAATTAGGAAAAACTACTAAAATTGGGGGCAATTGTGAGGGGGTGGCTGCAATTTTGTGGCTAGGGAAACCCTAGAAAGAGGTGGGAGTGTGGTGTTCTTTATATAGCCCAGGTGGCTGGCAGTTTGCAAAAACATCCCCGGTTTTTCTCTCGCGCGCGCGGTGCTCATGTTTCTGACCGTCGGGGGTCCGCAGTACCTCCGATTCGGGTAAAAATTCGAACTGCGCGATCAGCGCATCGAGGCGGAGGCGTTCACCTCACGCTGGAACCATTCTGAGAACACTTTCCGGCGCGCTATAAAAATAACCAGTTTAATTATTAAACGGGGTTTTTCGTTCCGTTGGCTGCGGCTGGTCTCGTGCGGTTTTCGCGACGGTGATCGGGTGAAACCCGGGGTCGCAAAGGTCGAGTGTCAGGGTGGCAAGGGTCGGTATCCGCCCGATACGAGATAAGAGGGGGTAAAATAATCGCTGATCGATAAATAGGGGATGCAAACACCGCAAACAAATCAGACAATCAAACAATTCACACCGAAAACAAAAATTTTCATTTTTGTGAAATGTGGGTTGTTACAATACAACACCACCAACAAGGGATCTCGTCCCGAGATCCAGGACGATCCGGGGGAGAGGGGAGGGGAGAGAAAAGAGAGTCGACGATTCTTCAACACCACCAATAAGGGACTCTGCTCCATGTCGAACGAGGATCTTCCGTAAAGAAAAATTTCCGCAAAGAGACAGCAACGTCGGAAAACGAAACCATCGGGAGATCAAGAGGAAGAACGATCGAGAAAAACAGATTAAGGGACAGGGATTCTCGACGCAAGTCGTGAAAACACCGTCAAAAGGATGGATGGCAATGGATGACTTAGATGATACCCAAAATCGGAGAAGCTAAAGGTACTACAGGAATTCCCAAACCTGAGATCGGAATCGAGACAATACACTGCGAGCAAGGCATTGTAACGGTTCCGAAACTACACACACTCGAGATCCTAAAGTTTGAAGGGGATAAGACGAGAATAAAACACTTACGACACTTGTCCTGACCAGAGCAAGGGTAAGGAGAAAAAGATTCTTACTCTCCGATAACTAACTTAGTAACTACAAAATAATTTTTGTCTAGACTCGACTTCGGCCAGAAAAGGGATCCTACGGTCGGTAAGGCTCTAATACCAAGTTGTAAGGCCCGATATGCGGTACTGTTCCAGATCTAGGTGTTTCCGCCCAGATCCGGGGACGAAGAACATATCGGTCCCACCGCGACATATGACAAAGCCATATGCCCCGGATTTCCAACATGATATCACAACATGAAAAATCAAGAGAGTTCCAGCAACAAACTAAACAAAATCTCTTTAAAAACATAAACATGAAAGCTAAGAGCAAAACATGGCAGTAGCTAAGAAAAGAAAAAGGACAACTCACATCTAAGGAAATAATCATGCAAATCCTATGACTAGTTCTAGTTCAAATGGAGCGTGTTTCTCTCCCACACAAAGTAAGACGGGATCTAACTTGTTATGAACAGCAAGCAAAGCTAAAGAAAAATCAAAATAAAACTTAAGAGCGAGACGCTCCAAGCATAGCACATAACGCATGAAGTGATAAAAATATAGTGAGACGAAGGACGAACTGATGATTGTTGATGGAGAAGGGGATGCACGGGGGCATCCCCAAGCTTAGACGCTTGAGTCTCCTTGAATATTTGTTGGGGATGCATGGGGGCATCCCCAAGCTTGAGCGCTTGACACTCCCGAATCTTCTTTCATCATCTTCCCTCGCACACTTGAAAACTCCTTTCATACATAACTCATCATAATCTGATTAGCGAGGTTAGTACCCATAATAAAATAAATTTTCCCCACTGGATATAAAGATATTCTTGAAGAGCTACTGTTTCTCAAGATTTCCAAAAGGTTTTTGCAAAGAAAAAGCAAGCTTAAGGTTTGCAAAAGTTAGGAGAGACAAAACGTGGCAGAATCTGTGAAAAACAGAACAGCAGGTAGTAAAGAATTTTTAGGGGTACTTCTGAAACTCAAATCAAAAAACTCAGAACATACAAAAGTTCCGTAATTGTATAGTCACGCTGTGTAAAAATTTCAGCTCAAAAAGGTGAACTGGGATTTTTCGGTGATTTTTCCCGTCAAGAGGACAGAATCTGTTTTCTCGACAGCATGTCACAACTTTCACTTCCCTTGTCATATGAGGCTATAACTTGGCACAAAGCTTGAAAATAAAGATACAATGATGTTGCTACAGTAGTAACAATCATCAAGACCACTAAAAACAGAAAGTAAAAACTCAAAGTAAAGATAACAAGGGTTGTCTCCCTAGAGCTCTTTTTTTATAGCCATAAAGACAGGCTTAAGATTTTGATGATGCTCTTGTAGGAATAAGAGTTGAAGAACAAAAGAGAGCATCAAGAAGCAAATACGAAACAAATTTCAGCCTAACATGCTTCCCATGCATAGGAATATTGCAATGAAATAATTTATTGAAGCACAAATCAATAAGCATAGGAAGGCAAAACAAGTGCAACCTCAAAACCTTCAACATAAAGAGAGGGAACTTGATATTATTGAAATATCTATAAGAATATGTCCCCCTTTCATAATAATTTTTAGTGGGATTATGAATAAACTCAACAATATAAGTATCACATAAAAAATTATTATCATGATCCACAAGCATAGAAAATTTGTTACTCTCCACATAAGCGAAATCCTTCTCATTAGTAATAGTGGGAGCAAACTCAACAAAATAGCTATCACATGAATCATTCTTATCATGGTGCACTTGTAAAAAATTATTCTTTATAGCATAAGTGTCATCACAATAATGATCATAGGTAGGAGGCCAAGTATCATAAAAATAAATTTCCTCATCAAAACTTGGGGGGCTAAAAATATCATCTTCATAAAACGTAGCATCCCCAAGCTTATGGTTTTGCGTATCATTAGTATCAAAAGTATTCAAAGAATACATGCAAATAACATTACTACTATCATGAGTGTTGTGCAAATAATAACGCTCCATAGGCTTTTTGATCTCCTCCTCAAACACTTCATGTCCTAACTCAAGATAGAGCTCATAAAGCTCTCTCATAATTTTGTTGTTGTTTTCCATAAAGCCTAACTAGTGAAAATAAAAACAAGAAACAAAAAGAATTAATTGAAAGATCTAAAGATATACCTTCAAGCACTCACCTCCCCGGCAACGGCGCCAGAAATAGCTTGATGTCTACGCACGCTTCTATTCTTGAAGACTATGTTGGGCCTCCAAGCGCAGAGGTTTGTAGGACAGCAGCAATTTCCCTCAAGTGGATGACCTAAGGTTTATCGAACTCAGGGAAGTACAGGTTGAAGATGGTCTCTCTCAAGCAACCCTGCAATTAAGATATAAGAAGTCTCTTCTGTCCCCAACACACCTAATACAACTAGGAGTTGTATAGGTGCACTAGTTCGGCGAAGAGATGGTAAAATATGGGTGATAGGTGTGATAAAACGAAGTAATATAAATCTATAATAAAAAGTGCAGCAAAGAAACAAGTAGCAAAAGTGAGTGAAAACGGTGTAACAATGATGGAAACAAGGCCTAGGCTTCATACTTTCACTAGTGGCAACTCCCAACAACATTAACATAGTCTAATCACACGATATTTCTCATAAAACATGCAATGGAGACGCACTCGGAGGTCATTCCTTTGTGGTCAAGAGAGGATGAGAATTATGTAGGGCTACAAAAGCACACCTCAAAGTTCGTAGTTCTCAGTCTACGGATTTCCCAATGTCACCGCGGCCATCCAAAGAGAGTACCACAATCACCACAACATATCTCAAGGATAGTCAAAGACAAGCACCAAGAGACTCTCAATCTTCAATCAACACACAAAAGAGGAAATCACTCATGATAATATTCTTCTAACCCATGTCCAATAGACCGTTGTCACCTTGGTCTCGGAGATTATACTAGATAAGATCAATTGAGTACATCAATCCAATACATAGAAGAGGGGGAAATATCATGGGATCACCCTAGATTAACATAGCCTATGATCACAACGAAGATCACATCATGGGAGAGAGAGAAGAACACATAGTTACTGGTAGAAACCTCAGAACCGAGGGAGAACTACTCCCGCTTCATGGAGGAGGGAAGCAACGGCGATGGAGATGAATCCGGGGGCACTTCCCCGTCCCGGCAGGGTGCCGGCACAGGAATTATGTCCCCCCGAAACTTGTTTTCAATGGCGGCGGAGATCGGAATTGCTTCTGGAGAAAAGGGGTGTGGAATCAGGGTTTCCTCCGCGGGGGTAAAAATAAGGCCAAAAGGGGCAACCAGGGGGGCCACAGGGCAGCCAGGAGGGCAGGTGGAGCAGCCTAGGGTGGTTAAACAAACTGTAAAGCACTTCATTTTCCTGAGAAGTTTATTACATTATTTAGTGAGCTGCGTCCCCGATGGCTTTTGCTACACCTTTCGCCACCCACATCTCCCCTCCCTGTCCCTTAGATTAAGGCATCCTCCCCTCCCCATCCCTTCCCACTCTCGGTGGTAGCTGCCCAGTGATTTTTTTTTAGCAGTTGATTGGCTTGCTTGTTCAACTTAATTAGATTAGGTGGCTGCTGATCCTCTGACAAGTGAAGAAGCTCTCACCCATTGTTTGTAATTGCATCCATCTATCAAACAGACCATCACATATACATAGATTGATAGTGGGCCGTTCATTCCTTTCTTGACCTGCAACTGCAAATACTATCTATCTATTCTTCTGTGTTGTTCTGGGATGTGCTATTTGCATTAGGGAAGCAGGATATGATATGTTTATATATTGTTTTGGGTTGCTGCTATTAATCATGTATATATCCATCTATCTAGCAATATTTGTTTTTATCTAGTACTTGCATACAAAATGCATGGTGTACCTGCAAAAAATCATGATTCATGGTATGTTTCTGGTTTGTTAAATGTCAGGTTTATCCATAACAAGTTAAACTTTGGGGTGAAGGAGATTATCAAAGAATTTGCTGCCTTCGACAAGTCTTTAGAAGTGACCATAGTACATAGAAATCAGTACCAAAAAATGCCATGTTTTCACAGCTGTTTGTGATGTGTTATTTTTAATCTTTTTGTATGCTGAGTTTTGTGATGGTTGTGAGGTGTTGAGTTTAGATTTTTTTGTTGGTGTGGAAGTTAATACTCCCTTCGATCCATAATAAGTGTCGCTCATCTAGTTGAAAGTTTGTACTAGCTTAGTACAAAATCTGAGACACTTATTATGGATCGAAGGGAGTACTGTATATGGGTGAAATGTACTGAATTCTAGGTTGATCTTATATAATTATTTGGTTACCTGAGTTGGTTTGCCATGGATCAAGTTATTTCAAAGGCCGAAACTATGGAAGTTGATCACAAAAAAGGCCAAGGCCCTAAACTGAAAAGGGGTGTAAAAAGACTTGAATTAATGGGCTTGACTCATATATACTGGGCCGAATTTACTGGGAAAGGAATCAGAAAATAGTAGGCTAGAATTACTGGGCTCGGCCCATATATACCACTAAAAAGCCTTGAATTACTGGGCTTGACCCATATATACTGGGCCGAATTTACTTTGACAGGAATCAAAAAATGAAGGCTAGAATTACTAGGCATGGCCCATATATACCACATAATGGACCGGACCGATTTTAATTTACGAGGATTTGGTTTCGTTGCAATTTTGCCACGTAGGACTGCCACGTAGGATTGGGCTAGATTTCAAGTGTGGATTTATCATCGTTGTAAAGGTTACGACGATTCGAAAATCATCGTGAAAGTTACGACGATTCCGACCAAAAGGTCATTGTTTTGAGTTTTTGACGCCTAGTTTTTGACGATCGGTTTTTCGTCGTAAATTAATAATCGTGACGATGTAGCGACGAAAATATAGCGTCGTGTATTAACATATTTCTTGTAGTGACATAGGGGTAATTTGCTGCTATCCTACATCTCACCTTCCACTTGGAGTAACCAACGAAGGGCGAGAAGCCATTATCCTCTCTCGCACATCATATGCCGATTGTATGAGATGGTGCATCCTTGTAGCTATAATGTTGTGATATCATGTTGGAAATTAAGGCCATATGGCATTGTCATATGTCACGGTGGGACCGATATGTGCTTCGTCCCCGGATCTGGATGGAAACATCTAGATTTGGAACAGTACCATATATCGGGCCTTACAACTTGGTATCAGAGCCTTAACGACTGTAGGATCCCTTTTCTGGCCGAAGCCGTTTCTAGACAAAAACTATCTTGTAGTTACTAAGTTAGATATCGGAGAGTAGGAATCTCTTTACTCCTTACCCTTGCTCTGGTCAGGACAAGTGTCGTAAGTGTTTTACTCTTGCCTTATCCTCTTTCAAACTTTAGGATCTCGAGGGTGTGGAGTTTTGGAATAGTTACAATGCCTTGCTTACAGCGTATTGTCTTGATTCCGATCTCAGGTTTGGGAAATCTTGAAGTACCTTTAGTTCCCTCGACTCTGGTGCAAATCTTCGTCGTCCTTTGACTTGATTCCTCTTGCCTAGTGTCCTCACGATTGAGTGAGAATGCTTCCCTTGATCGTCGCTTTGAATTATCGTTCTTCCTCTTGATCACTCGATGGTTTCGTTATTCGACGTCGCTATCTCTCTGGGGAAAGTTTTCTCGACGGAAGTTCATCGTCGACATGGAGCAGAGTCCCTTATTGATGGTGTCGGAGATCGTCGTCTCTCTTTTCCGTCCCCCCTCTCACGTGGATCGTCGATCTCGGGACGAGATCCCTCGTTGGTGGTGTTGTATTGTAACATCCCGTAAATTCCACCCAAATTAAAAAAAGTTATTGTTGCTTTATTTTTGTTGATTGCTAGAATTGTTTGTAGTATTTGCTTCACCGATTTATTAACTGGTGATTATATTTCCTCCTCCTTCTCGTACCGGCATGCGTGACCGACCCTTTCCACCATGGCACACGACCTTTTTGCGACACCGGGTTTCATCCGATCACAGTCTCAACTTCCGGCACAAGACCAACCATTGCCAACGGAACGAAAACCCCGTTTATTTATTAAACGGATTATTTTATTGAGCGCCGGGAAATGTTCTCGGAATGGTATCAAAGTGAGGTAGAAGTGACCGGTTCGACGCGTGAATCAAGTGGTTTGAAGTTTTACTCGAATCGGAGGTCGTATGGACTCCCGGCGGTCAGAAATGTAATTGTCGGACGCGAGAGAGAGAAACCGAGTGCGTTTGTGTAAACCTACCAGTCAAGCCAGCCTATAAATAGACCACCACACTCTCCCACCCATTTTAGGGTTTCCCTTAAGACATTTTTGCAGCCACCCGCTCAAAATTTTCCTAGATCTGCCTCCCAAACCACCCAATCACGAAACCTTAGGTCTGAGTTGATCCCAGCCATTGGATGTCCATCTAGACGGTCCAGATCGCGCCTCAAGCCCCTCCAGTCCCTTCCAGCCGGATCTAGGCCCCGCACGGCCTTGGATAGTCTCCGCAGGCCCGCGCCTCCACCGTCGGTCCCGAACAGGACCCTGTCACCACCGTGTCGCCTCGCCGGACGGTCGCCGCCAGCAGCCGCCAGTCCTAGGTCGCTTCCTTGCCTCCCCGCGCCTCTCCTCTCCCTCAGCTCACCTCTCTCCTCCCCTCGCAGCTCCAACCCACCGCGTCGCCGCTCACCGACATCGGAGCAGACGTGTCGTCGCGCCAGAAGCCATGGACGACGAGGCGGAGCTCGAAGCCCCGCGCTCCCGGAGACCACCTCGGCCGGGTCCGTCGACCGGCGCCACCGCAGATCCGCACCGCCGCCTCTCGACCTTGCCGTCGGCGGCCGTCGCCGCTGTGCCCAGAGCGGTTGGGGTCGACGGCACCCAAAGCACCGCCGCCGCCAGTCTGGGCCCAGCGCCCCTCGGTCCACTTCCAGCATTCTGGCTCCTCGGTGCTCCTCCTCGCCCTAGGAAACATTGTCTATTCAGCGCCCACCCCCTTCTTGGGCCGAGCCCACAAGGTGAGGGGTCGATCCCTTTTTCTTTTTCTGTATGCCGTTGGGCTTGGCCCGGTTCTGTTTGTTGCTATAGCTCGCCCGTGTGAAGTTTAGCTAGGCCTCGCCCACATCTGTTTAGCCCGTTAGACCAGATTCGTTCCAGTAATTGTTTAGTTATTTTTTGTCCATTAATAAATACATTAAACATAGGATTTGGCGATGCCCGTATCTTTTTACCGGTAGCTCGGCTCGCGACGCTTTCTATATGAAACTTGCTTTGTTTTTCATGTAGTTTATTAAGAAAATTCCATTTGCCATGTTTGAGCTTGTCTACATGCTGCTTACCTGCTAATTACAACCCTTGCCGCCATTAATGTAATTGGCCATAACTAAATAACCGTTGCTCCATTTAAAATGTTTCTTATATGTAACTTGACTAGAATTACGTTTAGATTGTGAATATGATACTCTTGCTTGCTAATAAAAATAATAAAATATGGTTTAGGGAAGAACAGTACCAAATTATTTAAATATCGTGGGGTAATAGTGATATGCCATGCTTAGGATTTTACCTAACTTAAATTGACTAGCATAGATAGTTTACTTTGCCATGTTTGTGTGTTATGACATGCTTGTGTGAGATGCCATGTTAACAACCTTTGCTCATATTTTGTAGCTAAACAACTTGAATAATCGTAAGTGTGCAGTATCTTCGTGTGTGACAGATACTTCACTGAACCTGTTAGTAACCGCTCTCGACGATAGATGCGATATCGTATTGCGTTATCCCGTTTTGCGTTCCTGTTCTTGCTTGATGGTGATTTCTCCTTAGTAATAGATGCTTGCTCTTTGATTTTCTTTCTAGTGTTTCCTTCTTGTGTGCTCTCGCAGTTACTCTAGGAGACGATGCGAGCTTGCCATCGACTAAACCTTCGGAATCGTCTTCTCAATAGGTAAGGGGGAGCACATATCATGCTTATAACTTTCATCTCACTTGTGCCTAGGTATAGGATAGAATGATTGCTTGATACTACCACCTCATATTTATGCCTCTCAAATAATCCCAAACATCCATGTCCTCCACATCCCAGAAAACCTTGTTTAGCCATGTAGCTTGCTTGACCATTGCTTAGTATGCATGCTTAGGATTCTACTTAGGTTATCCTGCTACTCCTTGGATTGGGCTATCACACTATTTATATTATTGTGGATGATATTATTATTATAATGTTGTCTATACTCGACGAAGAATTGAAGGTCTAGGGTATCCCGCCCCAATGCTTTGTTCCAATCGAGTCACCTAGGATCCAAGTTCCGGGTATTGTGTCTCTTGACGAGCGTGCCTAATCGCATGTGGGATGCTATGGGGTCCCCTGTTCTTACCTAACTAGCTCCAAACATTTCTAGTGGTGGCCCAAGCTTATTTAACATTTGAAATCCGTGTGCGTAACTAGTCTGCAGCCAGTGGATTTAAATCAACCTGGGCCAGTTGGATGGTATATCCTATTGATCCAACCTGTTCGGCTGAGAACCCGGACCCGGGATGGGTGATCCGGCAATCCAAACCTACGACAGATGGTAGATACCAGTTCGATAGCGCGGCCGGATTTTGAAGTGGATGTCGAATCACCGGGGGCCATGCGGATTTGTGCGTTGTTAGTTAGAGGGACCTGTCGTTTCGGATCTCTTAGAACTAAATCATAAAATGGTTGCCTATGATGGGTAGCAACTGAGAGAGATGGGAGTGCGTGCGGAGCCTTGTAATGGGCAGTTGGTACACCCCTGCAGGGTTAAATCTTTTCGAGAAGCCGTTTCCACGATTATGGACGACTTGAGACCTACTCCTTGTTCATAGATAACATTGACTGAATCATAAGTCAAATTTGATCAATGTGTGTGTTCCTTGACTGCTTCGTCTTCATCGGGATGTGAAGATGATGACAAGGATAAGATAGGTGATATGTTTTGCGTAAGTAGCTGATAGCAAGTCTTGTTGGAGGCGATTCCTCATCGAATACTTGGTTCTCATCTTACTCTAAATAGATCGTTAGCCACTTATATATTGCTAGTGCGGCTGCAACCTCAACCACTACCCCCATCTTACCGTGCGAAGTTAGGTACAAGACTTGTTGATATAGCTCATCCCTTTCTTGTCTCTTTTACGCACGTGGACTACAGAGCAGCCTGATGCCCTTCCTTTCGGACACCTTCACGAAGACTCGACGACGACTAGTTTGGCGGATCCCGGCGGAGAGCCTGGAACCGTGTGGATGTTGGAATGGTGTGTTTTTCCTTTACCACTAGGCATTTGATTGTAGTCCGTACTCAGACATGTATCTTCCACTGATGTATTGTATTAAGGTAGTTGTATGCCGATTGTATGATATGTTGTATCCTTGTAGCTGTAATGTTGTGATATCATGTTGGAAATCCGGGGCATATGGAATTGTCATATGTCTCGGTGGGACCGATATGTGCTTCGTCCCCGGATCTAGATGAAAACATCGAGATTTGGAATAGTACCGCATATCGGGCCTTAGATTCCATTGGAGAGCTTTCCATAGCTCACATGTGCATCCATTGCATGGCAATCCCTACTCCTCACATCATATCTATCATTTGGCTTTCTCGCCTATGATTGTCCTCATTGATGTGAGCCTTTCACACCATTTTTGTGCTCCTCCTCCACCATCTGTCTCTTTGCATCCTAAGTGTCAACTTTCTTGCTTACGCTCATCCATTGCATGAGTGCTCAAAATGTCGAAAGGGAGTGGATCAGTTTGACTTGTACCTGGCTAGTTGTCTAGGGACTAGTCAAGATAAGATTCCAAAGAAAACCAAGTGTGAAACTTTAGTAGATTGAGTTCTCAACCAAAAAATATTATGTTTTTTCTCTTTCGTATCCCCATCTCCCACTTCTTGCACGCAAACATCATTTGGAGACATTTGAGTCACGGACAGCGAGAGCTCTTACACCTTTATGTTCTTATGTTACTTGTTTCAATGCTAATATAGACTCTTGCTTGTTATGACTTGAATTGAATTACATTCCTTGCTTGCCTTACTTAAAAGTTCTTTTATGGTTGGTAGCATATCACCATAGAAATTATGCTTGTTATCATTTACCTACTCGAGGACGAGAAGGAATTAAGCTTGGGGATGTAGATACATTGCAAACGTATCTATAATTTCTGCTTGTTCCATGCATGTTTTGGGTGATATTGCTATGCTTTTGATAATCTTTCATACACTTTTGATCATATTTGGACTAACCTATTAACTCAGTGCACCCCAATGCCAGATTCTGTTTTCTGCTATCTTTTTATTTCAGGTTTTCCCATTACTTAAAGTGCGAGAAAAATTCCGGGAAAAATATATAAAAAAACCAGCATACCGGAAGCTTACAAACGCCCGAAGGGGGGCCAGAGGGGCCCCACCTGGGGCCCAGGCGGCCAGGGGGCGCGACCTAGGGTGGGGCCACACCGGGAGGCCGCTTGGACTCCTGGTGGCCCCCCTGGCTGCCCCCTTTCGCCTATATATTTCTATCGTCCCAAACCCCCCCCAAGACAGAACCCTTTTTTGCGATCTCGCCTCTGTTCTACCGCCGCCTCCACGCTTCCAAGATCGGGTGCACCAGCAGACCTCTTCCCGGCACCCTGCCGGAGGGAGGATTGACCTCCGGCATTTTATCCACCAACATGGACGCTTCCCGGATGAGCCGTTAGTAGGCCACCTTGGACCATTGGTCCATGATTAGTAGATATATGATGTCTTCTCTCCACGTTTGCTCTTCATTGATTAGACCTTGTGAGCTGCCCTACATGATCAAGGCACATATGTAACTCTTTCTGTTGTTGCTATGTTGAGTTTTCTGGGATCTGATAAATTATGAGACTATGTTTAGATTGTGATGAGTAATATATTTGGTTTTCTCCTTTTATAGTTATGTTCTTGAGTAATTCTTGCATATTCTCCGTTGTTGTTTATTTCTTTGGCCAAGTACTAGGTAGTAACTCCAAGAGGGAGCGTTATGCATGATTGTCGGTTCATGACCCCTGATGACTAGCTTGAGTGACAGAAACATGAGTCTAGGGTATGTGCTATTGCCACAAGGGGGAAAACAACGACGCTTGTAACCGCGGTTGCAAGGATTGTTTACTTTACGCAAAGTTCTTTTAATGAAGTTGTCTGTTGCTTTGGGTTTACACTTCGGGTGGGGCTCACAACTTAATACCGGCGAGATGTTCTGGATAGATATCTCAAGGTGGATGATTAGTATGTAGATGCATTTGGATTTAGGTCCACACCAAAGCCGACCACACGGCCGGCTGACGATGGCTTCGTCGTCACGTCGTCAACCTTCTTGACCTTGTTCAACGCCCTATTAAAGGCGTTGTCCCACGGGCCCGCCTGCTTAACCGACGACTCCTGCGATGAGGAGATTTTCATTTCCGCTTGCTGCAAAAAGAATGTGAAACATTAAGAAATTGTGAACTTCACTCGAGAATTCAATCGACAAGGTCGCGTGGTAAACTACTTACCACGGCAGTCATAAACTCCTGAATCTTAGGATCAATAATTATTATCGAGGTTGCTTTGTCCTTATAGCTCCGGGCCCTCACAAAGAATTCGGTCTGCGGATCATCTTTGTATTGCTGGAAGGGGTTAGGTATTCCCGCAGCGGCGTACTTGGAATCCTCCTTGTCCCATTTAGGCTTGGAACTTCTGTAACCACCGGCTCCGAGACGGTGGTTACCTATGACCTGCGACCGCATGGCCTTGTCCTTTGCACTTGCGGCCTTGGCTTTCTCGGACTCACACCTAGCCTTGAAAAGGTTGTAGGTAGCTTCGTCGATCAACAGCTCTTTCTCCTTGAGCTCCTCCCAGGTTTTGTTCTTTTCAATAATTGCCCTCTTCACCCGGGTTTTCCAACTGCACAAGGCCTTGCTAATCTTCCTGAGGGCCCATGTGTTTACTTTTTTCCCTTTGAGTTTGGTGTTATCGTACGGCTCCGGAAACTTGTATCGTCCGTGTAGCTTGTTGATAAGAAGATGACAATAATGAATATTCTCACGACTCCTGAGGTTAATCGTGGTGATCGGCACGGTGTTGCGGAGGATCACCGCGAGTTGACGGCCGTACCCTTCCGAAAAACGTTCGGGCTGATTAGGAATCCCGACGGCGGTCACAACAGTAAACTCTTGCCTGATGGCGCCGACCTTGGTCGGTTTCCGATTCCTCTTCTTCGACTGGGTACCATTTGTGTTTGAGCCACCGGTCCCATCATCCTCGCCGATGTTCCTCTCGCCATCTATCGTACCGGCCTCCTCCTCCAAGTCATCATCCGATGAGTCGGACTCCGACTCTATCTCCTCCTCATACTCATCCTCGCCCGGAGGTACTTCCTCTTCTCTCTGCTCCTCGACCTCCTCCCGGGAGTATTCCCAAAATTGCTTCCTTTTTTTCCCGGCTGAGAAGAAGTACCGGCGTCGGCTCCGGTCGACATGTTTGCACTAGTAAAATATTAAGAAATGCAACTACTTAATTAATTAGCACAATAAATAAATGCAAAATACTCTCATGTTAACAAAAATAGCAAAGGTCATGCACGAATTCACGGAAAATATCGGCATGACCTTTGCTCTTTTTCTTAACATGAGAGTGCCCCATTCTCAACCGAAACAGAAGTTAATTAATATTTCGGGAGAAAGGGGATAATGATTTGTACCTGCACAAAACAAATGCCTACATGTAGGCACAACAATGCACAAAAATAGATATTCAAACAGTAGATATTCAAGCAACATATATATAGGTAAATTTCATATGGTAAACAATGCATTGCAAATTTTGTATACTTGCAAATGGATAAAAAAATGAGCTTGACTAAAACAGCGGACAAACATGATGAGATCATGTAACAATGGCACATCAAATATAAAACTATCGAAGAACAGATTCTACACTTGCTAGTTTCATCATTATGTTCATAAGAACAAATGCTTACCTACTGGTTTTTCTCCTCTCTCTTTTTTAATTTTTACTAAAGCATATAAGAGTCACACCAGAAAAGTAGATAAAAATGCTGAGATAAAACAATAGATATTCCATCTTTCAAGCTTTGATGCATATCTGACATATAACATGACTTTCAAGCTTTGATGCATATACTCATCACAGCCTACACTAGTACAACTAAACCAAGACTATACCTTAAGTTCTTCATGTATCTAAGGAAACTTTTGTGATAAAAACATTAAGAGGTTCTCTTTCCATGAAGAGCTAGGAGAAATTAGCATCATAGTAATAGGAAATCCACACATATTTGCTTCGATTCGACTACTTCGGTTAGGTTTAGGTGGGCAAACTACTGCCTCTATCCCATAATGCAAAACGTTTCTTAATTCAAATTGAACTAAAATATCTATCTATGCATACAACTTCTATTGTCTCAGGCTCTACACCATTTCTACTGCATCATGATCATAACTAGCAGAAAAAAAATGTCTCACAACATAGCTCACTCACAAACTGAGGCCAGGAAATTTCAGTACCCCCGAACAACCAAATTGACCAAATTGAGCAGCAGCAACACGACCTAATTCAGCAGAAGCACCAATTCAACAGAAAAATTGAGAAACCCTAGCCATGGGGACAGGGGAGCAGGGGGTCGGCGCCGGGGTAGATAGAGATGAAGGGGGTCGGCGCCGTGCTGACCTTGGGTGCCTTGGGGTGGCGGCTCCGGTGGCGTCGCGGGGGATCCGGGGTGGCAGCTTCGGTGGTGGCAAGGGAGGTGTGTCGCGGGGGCTCCGGGGTGGCGGCTCCGGTGGCGTCGCGATGGCTCCGGGGTGGCAGCTCTGGTGGTGGTGAGGGCGGTGGTCGGAAAGGGGGCTCGGACGGTGGGGGTGGCTCCGGTGGCGGTCGGTGGCGACGAGTGCGGTTGGCCGGTGGGGATCGAATGGGTGTGGGCACGGGCAAGGGGAGGTGGGTGATGGAGGTTAAGGCTTAGGGGTGGCGCATTTTGCTGAAATGCGCCACGCATAAGAAAACATTTGGTGGCACATATCAGCTAGATGCGCCATGCATAAGAGAACTTAGTGGCGCATTTGGGCAATATGCGCCACCCCTAAGCGTTTTTTCATTTTTTTGTTCAATTATTTTTTAATTAAACATGCCTTGTCACATTATGAATGAATATTTCCATTTCTTCTTTTTGGAGTATAATATGCCTTGTCACCTAGTGGTTATAATATGCCTTGTCACATGCCTTGTCACATTATGACATGTTTATTTTTAAATTTAACATGTCTTGTCACATGCCTTGTCACATTATGAATGAACTTAGTGCCGTAACGATTATGATGAAAACACAGACCCCTGATGGTTATAATATGTAGGTGGAGTCATGAAGTGGATGCAAACAAGGAAAATATATAACAAAATACTAGGTGTAATGTGAGAGGGGAGCAAGCACAAGCAGCAACACCAACAAACAACAGCAAAGTGCATATTAAATCCATGCATACACAAAGTGATCATGAATTACAAAATATTTTTCTTAAATTTGGAGCTAGCTATCTAGCTATCGTTTCCTCACGATCCTCTTCTTGCCCTTCTTTGTCGTGGTTGAATAATTTAGGCCCGGGACGCCTTCACTTTTCCTCTTGAACGGGAGGAGACCTTTCTTCGGTAGGGTTGTGGTGTATGTATCCTGAGCGGCGTAGTCATCCTCCATCTTTGGGTCGCCGTACTTGTCAAAGTCTTGCTCGTTGGCGACTCCATCCATTTCGATGATGTTTCTTTTGCCTCTCCTCACTACAATGTGTCTCGGCTTTGATTGGCAGGTAATGAAGAACCATTGGTCCACTTGGCTAGCCAGTACCCATGGTTCATTTTTCGCGGTGACGTTTGCGCCCGCAGACTTGGAATTGGCTTCGGGTATAACCATGGTGGTGAAGTACCGGTCTTCTTTTACGACGCTCTTGGCCCATCTCACACGGAACATCGGCACCTTCTCTCCACAATAGTCGAGCTCCCATATGTCCTCGATCCTTCCATAGAATCTTTCCTTCACGTCATCGGTGTAGAATATCCCCGTTACCCCTGAGTTCTGGTAATCGCAGTTATTGTCCTTTTCCTCCGTGTAGAATGTGTAGCCGTTGATATCATACGCTTGATAGGTCATAAGGTGTCGTGTGGCACCCTGTGATAAGGTGAATATCATCGTTTCGTCCTCGGAAGCGTTCCTTCGCAGGGGATTAGCACGAAGCTCGTCCCTGAACCAAGTCATGAAACCGGAGTTATTCTCCTTGATTAGCCGTGGATCTCGGTCCGTTATCTGCAGGCCCTGTTCACTGTACTTCTTCCTGATTAAATCCTTGTTCTTTACTATCCAAGGATCGACCAGCTGGATGTGTTGCAGCGCGACTAGGCTTGCTCTTTCAAAGTCAATGTCTCGACCGTCAAAGTTGACATGCATTGTGCGACTTCCCTCGTGGTGACCACACCATCGGTCCTGCCAAAGTGCTTGTTGACGGCCAGACCAACAGGGTTCTCGGTGTTGAGATAATTCCTGAAAAAAGAGATGCACTCTTCGGTTAGAAAGCCCTTCTCTATGCTTTCATCTGGACGGGACCTGTTACGAACGTATTTTTTGATGTGTCCATTCATCCTTTCGAACGGCATCATGCTACGCAGAAACGCAGGCCCGAGTTGGACGATATCCTCCACGACGTGGATCAGCAGATGCACCATAATGTCGAAGAACGCGGGCGGGAAATAGATCTCAAGCTCGCATAGTATGAGCATGATATCCTGCTGTAGCCTTTTGAGTTGCGTAGTGCAAATCGACTTCCGGGAGATGATGTCAAAAAGTTGCACAGGCCAAACAAAGTTTTACGGACGTGCTCGTCCATTATCCCTCGCATTGTAACCGGGAGAATCTGCGTCATCAGCACGGCATAGTCGTGAGATTTCATCCCGCTGAAACGCTGCTTCGCCTCATCTAGGTATCTGCTTATCTTCCCCGCGTAGCCATTCGGAAATTTTACTCCTATGAGGCAGTGGATAAATCGCTTGGTCTCCTACTCGCTCAGAGTGAAGCATGCCGGCGGGCAGTGATCAATATCGATCTTCTTTTTGGTCACCCTTTTTCGTTTGCGAGAGTTTTGCGTTTCCGTATCCTCTTCCTCCTCCGGCTCAACTTCGTCGTCACTAGGGAGGTGAAGTTCCCTCCTGATGCCCATAAATTTCAAGTAGTTCCTTGATTTTGGCCCGTCCTTGGTCTTCTTCGGCATGTTGAGCAGCGTGCCAAACAAGCTCACACACACGTTCTTTGTGATATGCATGAGATCAAGGCTATGAGGACTGCGGAGGAGACTCCAGTATTCCAAATCCAAGAAAACAGACCTCCCTTTCCATACCCTCATCAACGGCTGAGTCTTCTTTTTTTCTTTCCCGGCGCGGGGCACTCTTTCCAAGTTTTCAGCAAGTTGTCGATTTCTTTGCCGCTCCTTCGAGCTGGGGTGCTCGGAGCTCCTTGCTTCCATCGAACACATGTCCCTGTTTTCTCCACGCGTGTTTCTTGGGAAGCCACCTCCGAGACCCCTGGAACACGGTTTTTGAAGATCCGGGATCTTTTGGTAGCTGGCGGTACGTTGTATTATCCATGCACTTAACGCATGCACAGAATCCTTGGACCACCTGCCCTGAGAAATATCCGTATCCGAGATAGTCGTGCACCGTCGTGATCACCGCGGCTTTCATTGGGAAATATTCTTTTGCCGCGGCGTCCCACGTATTGACTCCGTCTTTCCATAACGTTTCTAGCTCCTCTTTCAGCAGCTGCAGATATAGATTGAGGTCCGTACCTAGTTGTTTCGGCCCTTGAACTAGCATACACATTGTCATGTACTTTTTCTTCATGCACTTCTAGGGGGGAAGGTTGTATATGCATACAAACACGGGCCAAGTATTGCGTGTGCTGCTCTGGC
The DNA here is from genome assembly GCA_950022295.1 of Bromus sterilis. Lineage (NCBI taxonomy): Eukaryota > Viridiplantae > Streptophyta > Magnoliopsida > Poales > Poaceae > Bromus > Bromus sterilis. The sequence goes on along the minus strand of OX465595.1, from coordinate 240,925,736 downwards.
CACCAAACGGATTGACTCCATCGGCGCTCACACCAATCCTTAGGTTCCTTGGTTCTTTCACAAAATCTGGGTATTCGAGGTCCAACGCAGTCCATTGGCTACCATCTAAAGGGTGCCTCAGCATGTCCTCCTTTTCCGGATCCGGGTTCGGGTCATCCTCTTTTAGCTTCTTTCTATCTGCGCGCCAGGTCATGAGCTTTGCTTCCTTGGGATCTACGAAATACCTCTGCAAACGAGGAGTGATTGGAAAGTACCATAGCACTTTTCTAGGAACTTTCTTCCCTCTCTTGTATCGACTAACACTGCACACCGAACATGTGGTTTTATCTTCGTCCTCACCCCGATAGATCATGCAATCATTTATGCAGACGTGGTATTTAACGTGCGGAAGATCGAGAGGGCAAAGGACTTTCTTGGCCTCAGCGATACTAGTTGGGCACGTGTTGCCATTCGGAAGACGATCGTGCCAGAATGCCATGTTATCATCGAAGCTTTCGTCGGTCCATTTGTGTTTTGCCTTCATCTCCATAGCCCCAAGTGTTACATTCAAGAAGGTATCCCCGTCGTTGCATCCTTCGTACAACTTCGTAATCACATCTTTCTCGATTTGCGCCAACTTGGCTTTCTCTCTAACTGCACCTCTTGCGTTCAACGCCTCTTTGACAAGCAGCTCTTAAACATGAGGGTCCGGCACCCAGCTTGAATCCTCATCATGTCCGACATCTTGATCTTCAAGTCCGGCATCTTGATCTACATGATCCGCTTATGCATCTTCTTCATGATCATGTACGGGATGCTCTTCGTCTTCTCGCCCGCCGCTGTTGTCTGGTTGCCCTTCCTCATTTACTGGCGCCCCACCATTGACGTCCTCCTCCTCACCAGCTTCATCACTTATCCACCGTGTGTAGCCATCCATCAAACCATTACGCTTCAGGTGTCTTTGCAATATTCCAGAATCAGGCTTGGTCACGCATTGCAGTTTGCATCTCCGACACGGACATCTTATATCCGACCTATTATTCCTTAGCATGTCGTTTGTTGCACATTGCATCCACCTAGCCACAGTGATATCGCTCAGCATCTGGCATACCATGGTTGATCACCTGCGTGCACGGAGAGAGCAACACAATTATATATCACAGTCGTCGCTTGAAAAATTCGGCATGACCTTCCCTAATAATGCATGGGAGCATGCGGAGAGTGCGCCAGATATTTGCCGAAAAGGAAATGAATCGACATTTCGGCAAAACATTGGCCACTCAAGATTCACATATACATGAAACCACCATAAGCTTCACATATACATCAAACCACCACAAGCTTCACATATACATCAAACCCAAGCTTCACATATACAACAAACCCCAAGCTAATAAAGGCAAGTATATGGGTCATAAATGGAACAAAAGAGTTTGGGAGGAGGTCCACTTACTTCAATACGAAACAAAATAGATGTAATGCTAAGTATCGATGGATAAATGGAAGAAATGAGGTGGGGAGGAGGAGAAAAACGAATAGATCTAGGGTGAGAAGAGTGGATCTAGTTTGAGAATTGTGTGGAGTGAATGAGAGGTGGTAGGTGGGGTGGAGTAGATAAGGGTAGCTCTAGGTATTTAGTGGCGTATATAGCAATTCAGTCGTGGCGCATTGGTGAAATGCGCCACCCCTAAGACCTTATGGGTGGCGCATTCCCACAATGCGCCACCCCTAAGGACCTTATGGGTGGCGCATTTACAGAATGCGCCACCCCTAAGCTCTTAGGGGTGGCACATTCTAGAAATGTGCCACCTATAAGGTTCTTAGGGGTGGCGCATATTACTAAATGCGCCACGTATAAGATCATCCAGGTTGGCCCACTCTTAGGGGTGGCGCACTGGGAAATAATGCGCCACCCCTAAGGTCTTATGGGTGGCGCATTATTTTCCAGTGCGCCACCCCTAACAGATGGTGGCGCATGGCCTGTTATATGCGCCACTAATAAGCTTTCCATGTATAGCTATTACCCTAGTAGTGCATGTCCCCACTGGTCCGGGTTGGTTTAAAGAATGTCTGCTAAGAGAGACCCGATAGACACACACGCGGTTTTCAAATGGTAAATCAGCTTGGGCCACCACTAGAAATGTTTGAATCTAGGTAGGTAAGAAAAGGGGACCCCATCAAATCCCACACACGGTTAGGCACGCTCGTCAAGAGACACAATACCCGGAACTCGGGTCCTAGGTGACTCGAATGGAACAAAGCACCCAATCCAAGGAGTAACAGGGAAACAACTTATAGCATCCTAAGCATGCATACTAAGCAGTGGTTAAGCAAGCAAGGTACATGGCCAAACAATGGTTTGCTAGGATGTGGGGGACATGGATGTTTGGGATTATTTGAGAGGCAATAATATGAGGTGGTAGGATCAAGCATCGTTCTATCCTATACCTAGGTACAAGTGAGCTGAAAGTTATAAGAATGGTATATGCTCCCCCTTACCTCATGAGAAGACGAATCCGAAGGTGTAGTCGATCGCAAACTCGCAACGTCTCTGAGAGTACCCACGGAAGCACACAAGAAGGAAACACTGGAAAGGCAACCGACGATCAAGCATCTATCACTACGAAGCAATCACAAGAAAGCATCAACAAGAAGGCAACACGAGACATCGCACTACAGTATCGCATCTATCGTCGAGAATGGTTACTAACAGGTTAAGTGGAGTATTCGTCACACACGACGATACCACACATTTATAGTGGCTCAAGTTGTTTAGCTACACAACATCAGCAAAGGTTGTTAACATGGAATCTCACTCAAGCATGGCATATCACACGAACATGGCAAGAGGTGAAGCACAAACTAAACTATATATGCTAGTCAATTTAAGTGAGGCACAATTCTAAACATTGCATAACACTATGGGCCCCACTACGATTAAAGCATTTGGTATTATTCTTCCCTAAACCATATTTTAGGTTGGTTAACAACAACAAACAATAGCACAATCATAATCGACATGAAAATTTTCTAGTTACATGTAAAGAACACTCCAAACGAAGTTACGGTTAAAAAAATATAAGCATCACAATTTAAGGGTACATGCTATTAACATCATGGAGCATACTTTAGAGCAATGAAACAATTAGCTACTGAATGAAAACATGCACCAAAATGATGTGGATCAACAGTAGACATGACAAGGAAGGCATGTCAACAAAGTTTCATGTATATGAGCATCAGGAACAACTAATTGTAACCCACACAAAAAGCAAGAATAACTACTAGGGAATGCCCTTTTAGTGGCGCCCTTTTTTTGTGTTTAGTGGCGCATTAGGGATGCGCCACTAACTACAAGCCACTAATAAGGGCTTAGAGGTGGCGCATTCTGGATGCGCCACCCCTAAGGACCTTAGGCGTGGCGCATCCCAGAATGCGCCACCTCTAAGCTCTTAGGGGTGGCGCATTCTGGTATGCGCCACGCCTAAGGGCCTTAGGGGTGGCGCATTCACAGTGCGCCACTAAACCCTGACAAAATGCGCCACTAAAGAATTACAGAAAACAAAAAAAAAGAATTACAGAAAAGAATAAAAGCATTACAGATATTTTTATTATATTACAGAAATGCAAAATACAATATAACAATAAGGCCAACAATTATTGATACAAAAGAATTGCATTATAATTTTCATTACAAAGATTTACAAAGGTTTAGAGGCCAACAAGATTCACAAGATTACATCCATCACAAAATTACAATGAGTCCAACAATTATTGAAAACCGAAAGCTACTTTCGTCATCATATCTTGTTTGCTCTTCAACCTGCACAAAACAAAGCTTTAGAGGTCACATTCATATGAATCATACCAAAGGAGAACAAAGCAATCTAGCATCTATTCTTATACACAAAGAGCACCAAGAGTATTTGACACTACCATCTACTACACAAAGAGTACATCCAAATTACATCCAAATTACACAAAGAGTACATTCAATTGTTCTGACTCGGCTCGGGGAATGGGCGGCATCCTTCTTTCGTCATGAAAGGCCTTGTGTCAAGCAGGGCCTTTAGGCGGACTTCTATCTCCCACTTGGATGGTGCAATGTTCGAGTGGAAGATCGACCCCCTCATTTGTACTTCATGACGGATGATAGTCGCCATCTGCGCTTGGATGTGAAAGAACTCCTCCTTCATATTTGCATCGGCGATTTCCGTCTTACTTTCGGCCCACGCTCTGAGACGACTTGGCAGCGTAAGGTTGTGTTATTCCTGTACAATCGCCCTCATGTGATGAAGGGCGTAGTACGCATCCCTCACACTGCCAGCCGGCTTCTTGACACACGGGAACTGTGTTACGTGGTTGAACACGTTCACGCCAGGCTGATTTTTCCTGAACTTGTGCTTCATGATCTTGCCTCCGTCTTTTATGTAGCCGACGAGAGCATCATCCAAAACTCTCATGATATACTTGTAACCTTTCTTCTTCACACTCCCCGAGTCTAAATACACGGCATGCGAGTGTTGCGGTGAAAAGCAGATGAGCACGCAGTCTTGATCCTCACTTCATAATTAAAACAATCCAAGAGGAATGTTGGAAGAGGACAATGGAAAGCTAAGAAAGCATATATGCTACGGAGGTGAGCGAATGAATTACTTGGGAGAGTAGGTCATAAGAAATGAATCCTTGTCGGCGTTCCGTAGCATGAAGTCTGTGATATACCCCGCCGCGAGAGCCGCGTCCCCGTCGTCCATCAAGATGCTTTCACGCATGTAGAAGGGGTCCAATATCGCGATGCTCGGGGTCTTATCTCTCCTGATACTCATAGAAAGGCTGAGCGAGAACAGACGGATAAGGCTATAGTCCAGCCGCTTGAGATGGTACAAATTGAAGATCTCCGAAAATTGCCGGATTATCATATCCGCGGGGATAGTGTTGATGAAGCCCATGTTGAGTGGCACCTTGGCCATGAAAACCGGGTACGAGGGATTCTCTTCTCGAAGAAGAATCTTCTCTAATTCCATAATACTATGATGCACACTCTGCATATCCGAAGTTGCAAGGTCCAGCATGTCCTTAGGTAGCATCGCCCTACCAGCCACATGGATTTCAAACGAGAGATCCTTGGGTCTTGGTGGCCCGTCCTGAGCCCGGATCGGCATCAAAGGTTGGCTACTAGAAGTGATGCTCTTCTTTCTTTTCCGTCCCTTCTTATTTTCTGATTTTGAGCAGTCACCGGCCTTTATCTGCTCAGTGGCCGCCTTATGGAGTGTGGACGGGCTGAGAATAGATCTCCTTGTGGCATCTGCTTGAGGCTCGGTGAAGGCGCAAGCTGCTGGAGACATGTCCTGAGAAGCAGCGAAGAGACGCGTGGACCAAGCAGTCTTCGCCGCAGGATCAGCTGGACCGCGAGCTTCCTCGTCATGCTGATAGGCTCCTTCAGCAGGAGGCATGAATAAGTCATCAGCATCATACAAAGTATTGATGAACTGGTCGGCGCTGATATCATCATCAAGATCATCGTCTTCTTGTTGTGCGCCGATGGGATCATGTGGCGCCGACACGATGACTACCGGTGTTGTGCTAGGTGTGGTGCCCCTTTCCCCTGTCATTAAACGCATTTGGCTCTTCGGCCATAGGCATATTTGGTTGAAACAGTCACTGAGGACTGCCGGCTCGTCCTCATCGTATCCGGGGGGTTGAATGGGAGGTTCAACTCTCTTGTAGCCTGAAATCACGAGAGAGATTTGAACCCTATGCATCTCCGGTGCCATCGGCATATTGTGCATGATTCGATTTTGTGGTTGAATGATTTTACCTTTGGCAACATCCTTCAACTCGCCATCCACGACTTGTAATAGAATGCAGGGATTGTCAACCTGCGAAAGAGATATATATATATATGCATGTACGGCATCAGAGAGATTCCACTAAAAAAGGCAAGGAGATGATGTCCTCGTTTGAGTTGCAGACGCTTATAGTTACCTTGAGGGCGTCATGGTCGGCTAGTGAAGAGACCCCGCCGATGACGGCGGGCATGCAAGAGACGGAGGGCGCGCTGCCTCCCGTGGCGTCGGTCTCCCTATTTGCGCTGGCGCCGGGTGCATTATTGTTATGCCCCGGTTGCTCGATCGTGGCCGGAGGAGTTACCATCACGTCCGGCGTCGCCGCCGCAGTGTTGGCGGCCGGAGTCACCAATATGCCGGGAGTCGGTGCAGGAGCCACCACTACGGCGGGGGTCGGGACTGCAGGCGCCGCGGTGCCCGAGTTGCTGCCGACCATGCTGGGGACTGGTATGGGCCCTTGTCCATCACGCGCTTGCCAATTCGCGAGCGACTGCATCATATCTGGAAGGAGAGCGTTCATCGTCTTCGCCACTTCGTCCTGGACAAGGTGCGGAAGCATGTTCACCTTCTCCTCCAGTCCACGAACATAAGCGGCATCTTCTTCGGTCCTACTCGCCTTGCGCCCCCTCGAACCGGACTGCTCCGCCGGTTTTCCATAATATTTGGACCAATTTAGGTCCGCACCAAAGCCGACCACACGGCCGGCTGACGATGGCTTCGTCGTCACGTCGTCAACCTTCTTGACCTTGTTCAACACCCTGTTAAAGGCGTTATCCCACGGGCCGGCCGGCTTAACCGACGACTCCTGCGATGAGGCGATTTTCATTTCTGCTTGCTGCAAAAAGAATGTGAAATGTTAAGAAATTGTGAACTTCACTCGAGAATTCAATCGACAAGGTCGCATGGTAAACTACTTACCACGGCAGTCGTAATCTCCTGAATCTTAGGATCGATAATTATTTTCGAGGTTGCTTTGTCCTTATAGCTCCGGGCCCTCACAAAGAATTCGGTCTGTGGATCATCTTTGTATTGCTGGAAGGGGTTAGGTATGCCCGCAGCGGCGTACTCGGCATCCTCCTTGTCCCATTTAGGCTTGGAACTTTTGTAACCACCGGCTCCGAGACGGTGGTTACCTATGACCTGCGACCGCATGGCCTTGCCCTTTGCACTCGCGGCCTTGGCTTGCTCGGACTCACACCTAGCCTTGAAAAGGTTGTAGGTAGCTTCGTCAATCAACGGCTCTTTCTCCTTGAGCTCCTCCCAGGTTTTGTTCTTTTCAAAAATTGCCCTCTTCACCCAGGTTTTCCAACTGGACAAGGCCTTGCTCATCTTCCTGAGGGCCCACGTGTTTACTTTGTTCCCTCTAAGTTTGGTGTTATCGTACGGCTCCGGAAACTTGTATCATCTGTGCAGCTTGTTGATAAGAAGCTGACAATAATGAATATTCTCACGACTCCTGAGGTTAATCGTGGTTATCGGCAAGGATCGCCACGACTTGACGGCCGTACCCTTTCGAAAAACGTTCGGGCTCTTTAGGAATCCCGACGGCGGTCACAACAGTAAACTCTTGCCTGATGACGCCGACCTTGGTCGGTTTTCGATTCCTCTTCTTCGATTGGGTACCATCTGTGTTGGAGCCACCGGTCCCATCATCCTCGCCGATGTTCCTCTCGCCGTCTGTCGTACCGGCCTCATCGTCTAGGTCATCATCCGATGAGTCGGACTCCGACTCTATCTCCTCCTCATACTCCTCCTCGCCTGGAGGTACTTCCTCTTCTCTCTGCTCCTCGACCTCCTCCTGGGAGTATTCCCAAAATTTCTTCCTTTTTTTCTCCCGGCTGAGAAGATGGACCGGCATCGGCTCCGGTCGACATGTTTGCACTAGTACAATTTTAAGAAATGCAACTACTTAATTAATTAGCACAATAAATAAATGCAAATACTCTCATGTTAAGAAAAATAGCAAAGGTCATGCACGAATTCACGGAAAAATTCGTCATGAGCTTTGCTATTTTTCTTAACATGAGAGTGCCCCATTCTCAACCGAAATGGAAGTTAATCAACATTTCGGGAGAAAGGGGATAATGTGAGTCCCTGCACACAAAACTGCCTAGTATGTAGGCACAACCAGCATATATGAAGAACACAAGCACCACACACATTTTATTCTACACTATTTTGTGATGCGATCACACACACACACAGGACACACACACATCACACACACAGATTCTACACATCACACACACAAGACACACACACATGACACACACAGGACACAAAAAACAGCAAGCAACAAAAATATTTAATAAACATGATATTCAAATGGTCATGCATGATTTTGCAGGACAGAGATCCAATGACATGCCCATGGCATGTCAACGATGAACAGTACCGTAACATGCGGCCATGCATCAGCCCTCCAAACGCTATCCAACGGCCAACAACCATCCACAATAAAATATTGTTGCTTGTCTCACTAGTAAATCTGCTACTGTTTGTTATTTCTACGTAAACGGAGGCTCGACCTCATATAAAATGGAGGCATGACTATATAAAAAACGGAGGCACTTCCTCATACAAAACGGAGGCACGAACTCATATAAAATGGAGGCACGAACTCATATAAAACGGAGGCACGACCTCATAGAAAACAGAGGCACGACTTCTTATAAAACGGAGGCACGACCTCATACAAAACGGAGGCACGACCTTATATAAAACAGAGGCACGACCTCATACAAAACCGAGGCATGACTTCTTATAAAACGGAGGCACGACCTCATACATGTCGTGCCTCCGTTTTATAAGAAGTCGTGCCTCCGTTTTGTATGAGGTCGTGCCTCTGTTTTATATGAGATCGTGCCTCCGTTTTGTATGAGGAAGTGGCTCCGTTTTTTATATAGTCATGCCTCCGTTTTGTATGAGGTCATGCCTCCGTTTTATATGAGATTGTGCCTCCTTTTACGTAGAATTGTTGCTTAGTCATGGAAGAAAACATATGCATCATCATATATGGAGTAAGTTTCTAGCAATTTCTTAACAATTTCTAGTAAGAAAACAAACACATGTGTAGGATTCCTTAACAATTTCTAACAAACACATGGAAGAAAACATAAGCATCATCTTATATGGACCAAGAATCTCAAATCCCCTCTCTGTTTTCTTTGAATAACAAGGGAAGTAAGAAGGGGGCAGGGATGGAGATGGAGGCGTCGAGGGGGATCACCTCGGGGGCGTCGGGGTGGCGGCTCCGGTGGCGTCGAGGGGCTCCAGTGGCGGCGAGCGGCTCCTGTGGCGGCGAGCGGCTCTTGTGGTGTCGAGCGGACCCTCCGCGGTGGCGTAGAGGAGCGGCTCCTCCGCGGTGGCGTCGAGGGGCGGCTCCGGCGTCGGCGGCGAGGACGGTGGCGGCTAGGGCTCGAGAGGGGATCGTGCTCGAATGGGTACTGTGACGAGCAAGGGGGAGGGGGCCGTGGAGGTTAAGGATTAGGGGTGGCGCATTTTGCCAGAATGCGCCACCAAGAGGTTCCTTATGCGTGGCGCATTCCGCCGAAATGCGCCACACATAAGGAACCTCTTGGTGGCGCATTCTAGCAAAATGCGCCACCCCTAAGCACATTTAGTGGCGCATTTATGAAAGATGCGCCACCCCTAAGAGTTTTTTAATTGTTTTTTAATTGCACTAGCTATCTATCTGGTTTTTTATCGCTGCTAGTTTTTTTATCGCTCCTAAATATTTTTAAGGAGTTAGGCATGATGCTTTAATTGTGTATAAAAGTGGTCAAACTTTATTAAGATTGACTTTGACCAAATCTTATATGCGGAGTAAAAAGAAACAGAGGGAGTACTTCGATTGTGATCATATCTATCCACATACCATGCCTTAACCGTGTCGTCGCCGAACCAATTCCACAAACACAAGGTGTAGCGGCATTTGGAAACATAAGATTGTGATCATCAATTACAAAGTGCATATTAAATCCATGCATACACAAAGTGATCATGAATTACAAAATATTTTTCTTAAATTTGGAGCTAGCTATCTAGCTATCGTTTCCTCACAATCTTCTTCTTGCCCTTCTTTGTCGTGGTTGAATAATTTAGGCCCAGGACGCCTTCACTTTTCCTCTTGAACGGGAGGAGACCTTTCTTCGGTAGGGTTGTGGTGTATGTATCCTGAGCGGCATAGTCATCCTCCATCTTCGGGTCGCCGTACTTGTCAAAGTCTTGCTCGTTGGTGACTCAATCCATGCCGATGATGTTTCTTTTGCCTCTCCTCACTACAACGCGGCTCGGCTTTGATGGGTCGGTAATGAAGAAGCATTGGTCCACTTGGCTAGCCAGTACCCATGGCTCATTCTTCGCGGTGACAATTGCGCCCGCAGACTTGGATTTGGCTTTGGGTATAACCATGGTGGTGAAGTACCGGTCTTCTTTTACGACGCTCTTGGCCCATCTCACACGTGTAACAGCCCAGTTTTCACAAAATTAAAAATTTTGTTTTTGGTCTGAATTGTTTGATTGTCTGATTTGTTGCGGTGTTTGCATCCCCGATTTATCGATCGGCGATTATTTTCCCCCTCTTATCTCGTACCGGACGGAGACCGACCCTTGCCACCTTTGCAACACCGGGTTTCACCCGATCACCGTCGCGAAAACCGCACGACACCAGCCGCAACCAACGGAACGAAAACCCCGTTTATTTAATAAACGGATTATTTTATTGGGGCACCGAAAAAGGTTGTCGGAATGTCACCGCAGTGAGGTCCGATCGACGGGCTCGACGCGCTGAACGCGTGGTTCGAGATTTCATCCGAATCGGAGTCCGTACGGAGTCTCGGCGGTCACGAACGCGATCACCGGACGCGCGAGAGGGGTACCGAGGGCGTTTGCGTAAACTGGCCACCTAGCCTGCCCTATATATAGACCACGACACTCCCCTAGGCCTTCTAGGGTTTCCCCCATGTAAAATATGCAGCCACCCCCTTCAAATTGCCTCCAAATTACGACCCTAGCCCTCCAAATGCCGAAACCCTAATCCCAAACGTTTTTGGCCGTCAGATCGCGAGATCTGGGGCTATCAGCGCGCCACGTAGCTCCACAGCCAGCCTGCTAGCCGCTCGGGCCCCGCAGGGCCTGGAGCCACCGATGCGGGCCCATCTCGGCCCGGGAAGACGCCGCCGCGCCCGAGCCTCTCCTCCCGAGCTCCGGTGAGGCCGCCGCCTCCACTCCGGCCGGCGAGCCGTCGCAGCCGCCAGGTCCGCCGCTCCCCCTGTGCCCTCCTCCTCTTCTCCCCGTCCCTCACCTCGCCCCCTCCCCGTCTGTAGGACGTCGTCGACCAAGGGGCGCCGCTGCGCCGCCATGGCGCCCCCGCAGCAGCCATGGCCACCTCGGCCCGAGGCGCCACCGCCCATGGACATCGACCCCAACCAGCCCCGCCACTGGCCGGATCCGGGCCGGCACCGTCCGCCGTGCCACCTCCTATGGCCGGCCGTGCCCGAGGCGCCGCCCCTCGCCGGCGAGGACCACCAGCCGGCCGCAGATGGGCCCTGGCCTGGCTCCAGATCGGGAGGAGCCCCGATCCAGCCGCCATGGGCCGGCCCACCAACGGCAGAAGCCTGCCAGGCCGCCAGCCAGTGGCCCAACGCCAGCCTCCCCCCTCCTCGTCCTGATGGGCCGCGCCCCAAGTGAGGCCTTTCCTGGTTTTTTTTTATTTTTTTTTTATTTCTCTCTGCCTGTAGTTTTTTTGCTAACTCTGAGAAAAATAGTGTGCTATATCAGTTTTGCGATTAGATATGCGATTAAACCGTAGCTCCGATAGACGTGCCCCCAAAACGAAAGTTGCTCAGAATTTCATGTACTTTAATTCATCTTTTGTGAGCATTTGCATTTGAGGTCATCTTGATTGTGTAATCGTGTGCTAAAGTGGGCATCAGGCCGTTAAACTGCTACTAATTCTGTTAAGTGCTGCTGTTATTGTTTTATTGCAACTTTGCATGATGATTGTGACTAATCCATGAGGCCTATTGCATTGATTCTTTTTCCTATGTGTTAAGTATCGTGTGTACTTCATTTCCATGCTTTAACTTGTCATGTTTGGGAGCTGTAGATATATTAAATCTTGCTCCAAAGTAGCTATCCTGATGTTAATGTGCTGCTGTTGCTGAAACTGTTATTTTGTTGCAACTTCGGATGACGATTGCTTCGCAACCGTTTATCGGAATTGAGTGATTCCAATTGCATATTGTTAAGCATCATGTCTACTTTCATTAAATGTATTGCATTGCCATGATATGCTTGCTGGTCATATAGTTATTGAGCTCCGAAGTTGCTATGCTGCTGTTTTTGACAGCCACCTCTGTTTTTCTCTAAGTCTGTTACTTTGCGATGCCATGTTGTTTGCTTAATATCTTTTGATCTATGATGCCTTTTTGCATGATTCTTTTTGCCATGCCTTCCCTGTCATGTCTACTTTAATTCCATCAGTTGTGAGCATGTTTGCATTCATTAACCTGTTTATGCAATGCTCTAAAGTGTGCTTCGTGATGTTGGCAGTTTGTGCCCCGTAACTTGTTTTGCTTGTATCTTTTTAACCGTAACTCCGTTTGGAGTGTTCTTTATATGTAACTTGATTAGTTTTTCATGTACTTTGTGTTTATGCTATTTTTTGCTGTTGTTAACCAACCTAAAATGTGTTTTAGGACAGAATAGTGCCAAATCTTTTAATCATCGTGCGACACTTAGTGTATGCCATGTATAGGTTGTGCCTCACTTAAATTGACTAGCATAGATAGTTTACTTTGTGCTTCACCTTTTTTCATGGTTGTGTGCTATGCCATGCTTGCTTGAGTTCCCATGTTAATAACTGGTGATTGATCACCTGTAGCTAAGCAACTTGAACCACCGTAAATGTGCGGTATCGTCGTGTGTGACGAGTACCCCACTTAAATTGTTAGTAACCGTTCTCGACGATAGATCCGTATCGCGTTGCCGTGCCTTGTGTTGCCTCTTTGATCTTGTGTTTTTCCGTAGTAATAGTGGTGCACCGTTGATTGCTTTCCAGTGTTTACCGTCTTGTGTGCTTCCGCGGGTACCTCTCAGAGACGATGCGAGCTTGCGATCGACTACACCTTCGGAACCCGACTTATCAACAGGCAAGGACTATACATTACTTATGATCCATTCTATTTTAACCAACGGTTTGCATGCTAGTCTAGGCTAGGTTCGATGTTTGAACCTACCACATGTTTACAGCCATGTCCCTTCCCAGCAAACATTGTACTGCTATGTTGCCATTGCTCGTTGCTCAGCCCCTGCTTAGTATGCATGCTTAGGATGCTACGATGTTACCCTGTTACTCCTTGGTTTTGGGATATCACATTATTAATATTATTGTTGATGATATGATTATTATAATGTTGACTATATTCGACGAAGGATGGAAGGTCTAGGCTATCCCTCCCCGACGCTTTGTTCCATTCGAGTCACCTAGGATCCGAGTTCCGGTTATTGCTTTTAAGACTGAGCATGCTTAACCGCGTGTGGGATTTTATGGGGTCCCCTTTTCTTACCTACCTAGCTTCAAGCATTTCTAGTGGTGGCCCAAGCTGATTTTACCTTTTGAAACCGTGTGTGTGCTGGTCGTACGCCAGTAGTTTTCCAACCAACCCGGACCAGTGGGGACATGGTTTCCCTGTTGGTCCACCTTTGACCGGCGAGGACCCGAGGCCTCACGTGAGGCGTCTCGGTAACCCAAACCCTGTTGAGACGGTAGAGTCCGATCCAAGAGCGTGGCCAGCTTTGGGATTGGTTGTCAACTCCCCGGGGGCCACCCGGATTTGTTCGTTGTTAGTTAGAGGGACCTGTCGTTTCGGATCTCTTGGAACCAAATCATAAAATGGTTTCATGTGATGGGTAGAAACTGAGAGAGATGGGTGTGCGTGCGGAGCCTTGTAATGGGCAGTTGGTACACCCCTGCAGGGTTAAATCTTTTCGAAAAGCCGTGTCCACGGTTATGGACGACTTGAGACCTACTCCTTGTTCATAGACAACAACAACTGAGATAATCTTAATATAACTTGATCAATGTGTGTGTGTGCCTTGACTGCTTCTTCTTCGTCGGGATGCGAAGAGGAGGACAAGGATAGGATAGGTGTTATGTTTGCGTAAGAAGCTGATAGCAAGACTTGTTGGAGGCGATTCCTCATCGAATGCTTGGCTTCTTATCTTACTCTATAGATCGTTAGCCACTTCATAACTGTTAGTGCAGCAGCAACCTCACCACTTACCCCTTCCTTACCGTAAACTACTAGTTGTCCTAGAATGACGAGTGATGAAGTCCTTGTTGGGCCAGATGACCACTACAATTGGATGCTGAGTACCTCTGTACTCATGATACTACCCCCAAACTCTTTTCAGGGTTCTTGATCGACAACAGGTATGGTGATCGACGTTTCACGTGGAGACTCGACGACGACTAGTTAGGCGGATCCCGGCGGAGGGCCTGGACCCGTGTGGTTATGGGGATCGATGATTTTACCTTTGCCACTAGGCATTTGCTTGTAGTCTGTACCCAGACATATATCTTCCGCTGTTGTATTGTAATTAAGGCAGTTGTATGCCGATTGTATGAGATGTTGTATCCTGTATCTGTAATGTTGTGATATCATGTTGGAAATCCGGGGCATATGACTTCGTCATATGTCGCGGTGGGACCGATATGTGCTTCGTCCCCAGATCTGGATGGAAACATCTAGAGCTGGAACAGTACCGCATATCGAGCCTTACAACACGGAACATCGGCACCTTCTCTCCACAGTAGTCGAGCTCCCATATGTCCTCGATCCTTCCATAGAATCTTTCCTTGACGTCATCGGTGTAGAATATCCCCGTTACCCCTGAGTTCTGGTAATCGCAATTATTGTCCTTTTCCTCCGTGTAAAATGTGTAGCCGTTGATATCATACGCTTGATAGGTCATCAGGTTGCGTGCGCCACCTTGTGACAAGGTGAATATCATCTTTTCGTCCTCGAAAACGTTCCTTCGCGGGGGATTAGCACGAAGCTCGTCCTTGAACCAAGTCATGAAACCGGAGTTGTGCTCTTTGATTAGCCGTGGATCTCGGTCCGTTATCTGCAGGCCCTGGTCACTGTACTTCTTCATGATTAAATCCTTCTGCTTTACTATCCAAGGATCGACCAGCTGGATGTGTTGTTGCGCGACTAGGCTTGCTCTTTGAAAGTCGATGTCTCGACCGTCAAAGTTGACATGCATTGCTCGGCTTCCCTCGTGGTGACCACACCCATCGGTCCTGCCAAAGTGCTTGTTGACGGCCAGACCAACAGGGTTCTCGGTGTTGAGATAATTCGTGCAAAAAGAGATGCACTCTTCGGTTAGAAAGCCCTTCGCTATGCTTGCATCTGTACGGGACCTGTTACGAACGTATTTTTTGATGTGTCCATTCATCCTTTCGAACGGCATCATGCTGCGCAGAAACGCAGGCCCGAGTTAGACGATATCCTCCACGACGTGGATCAGAAGATGCACCATAATGTCGAAGAACGCGGGCGGGAAATAGATCTCAAGCTCGCATAGTATGGGCACGATCTCCTCCTGTAGCCTTTTGAGTTGCGTAGCGCAAATCGACTTCCGGGAGATGACGTCAATTTTTTTGCAAAGGCCAAACAACGTTTTACGGACGTGCTCGTCCAATATCCCTCGCATCGCAACCGGGAGAATCTGCGTCATCAGCACGGCACATTCGTGAGATTTCATCCCGCTGAAACGCTGCTTCGCCTCGTCTAGGTATCTTCTTATCTTCACCGCGTAGCCGTTCGTAAATTTTACTCCTATGAGGCAGTGGATAAACCGCTTGATCTCCTCCTCGCACAGAGTGAAGCATGCTGGGGGGCAGTGATCAATACCGGTCTTCTTCTTGGTCGTCCTTTTTCGTTTGCGAGAGTTTTGCGTTTCCATATCCTCTTCCTCCTCCGGCTCATCGTCGTCGTCACTAGGGGGGTGAAGTTCCCTCCTGATTCCCATAAATTTCAAGTCATTCCTTGCTTTTGGCCCTTCCTTGGTCTTCTCCGGCATGTTGAGCAGCGTGCCAAACAAGCTCTCGCACACGTTCTTTGTGATATGCATTAGATCAAGGCTATGAGGACTGCGGAGTAGACTCCAGTATTCCAAATCTCAGAAAACAGACCTCGCTTTCCATACCCTCATCAACGGCTGAGTATTCTTTTTTTCTTTCCCGGCGCGGGGCACTCTTTCCAAGTTTTCAGCAAGTTGTCGATTTCTTTGCCGCTCCTTCGAGCTGGGGGTGCTCGGAGCTCCTCGCTTCCATCGAACAGATGTCCCTGTTTTCTCCACGCGTGTTTCTTGGGAAGCCACCTCCGAGACCCCTGGAACAAGGTTTTTGAAGATCCGAGATCTTTTGGTAGCTGGCGGTACGTTGTATTATCCATGCACCTAACGCATGCACAGAATCCTTGGACCACCTGCCCTGAGAAATATCCGTCTCCGAGATAGTCGTGCACCGTCGTGATCACCGCGACTTTCATTGGGAAATATTCTTTTGCCGCGGCGTCCCACGTATTGACTCCGTCTTTCCATAACGTTTCTAGCTCCTCTTTCAACAGCTGCAGATATAGATTGAGGTCCGTACCTGGTTGTTTCGGCCCTTGAACTAGCATACACATTGTTATGTACTTTTTCTTCATGCACTTCCAGGGGGGAAGGTTGTATATGCATACAAACACGGGCCAGGTACTCTGTGTGCTGCTCTGTCCGCCAAACGGATTGACTCCATCGGCGCTCACACCAATCCTGAGGTTCCTTGGTTCTTTCCCAAAATCTGGGTATTCGAGGTCCAACGCAGTCCATTGGCTACCATCTGAAGGGTGCCTCAGCATGTCCTTCTTTTCCGGATCCGGGTTCGGGTCATCCTCTTTTAGCTTCTTTCTATCCGCGTGCCAGGTCATGAGCTTTGCTTCCTCGGGATCTACGAAATACCTCTGCAGACGAGGAGTGATCGGAAAGTACCATACCACTTTTCTAGGAACTTTCTTCCCTCTCTTGTATCGACTAACACCGCACACCGAACATGTGGTTTTATCTTCGTCCTCACCCCGATAGATCATGCAATCATTTATGCAGACGTGGTATTTAACGTGCGGAAGATCGAGAGGGCAAAGGAATTTCTTGGCCTCAGCGATACTAGTTGGGCACGTGTTTCCCTTCGGAAGACGATCGTGCCAGAATGCCATGTTATCATCGAAGCTTTTGTCGGTCCATTTGTGTTTTGCCTTCATCTCCATAGCCCCAAGTGTTACATTCAAGAAGGTATCCTCGTCGTTGCATCCTTCGTAAAACTTCGTAATCGCGTCCTTCTCGAGTTGCGCCATCTTGGCTTTCTCTCTAGCTGCACCTCTTGCGTTCAACGCCTCTTTGACAAGCAGCTCTTGAACATGAGGGTCCCGCACCTAGCTTGAATCCTCATCATGTCCGACTTCTTGATCTTCATGTCCGGCAAATTGATCTACATGATCCGCTTGGGCATCTTCTTCATGATCATGTATGGGATGCTCTTCGTCATCTCGCCCGCCGCTATTTTCTGGTTGCCCTTCCTCATTTACTGGCGCCCCACCATTGACGTCCTCCTCCTCACCAGCTTCATCACTTATCCATCGTGTGTATCCATTCATCAAACCATTACGCTTCAGGTGTCTTTGCAATATTCCGAAATCAGGCTCGGTCACGCATTGCAGTTTGCATCTCCGACACGGACATCTTATATCCGACCTATTATTCCTTAGCATGTCGTTTGTCGCACAAGGCATCTACCTAGCCACGGTGATATCGGTCAGCATCTCGCGGACCATGGTCGATCACCTGCGTGCATGGAGAGAGCAACACAATTATATATCACAGTCGTCGCCGGAAAAATTCGGCATGACCTTCCCTAATAATGCATGGGAGCATGCGGAGAGTGCGCCAGAAATTTGCCGAAATGGAAGTGAATCGACATTTCGGCAAAACATTTGCCACTCAAGATACACATATACATCAAACCACCATAAGCTTCACATATACATCAAACCACCACATGCTTCACATATACATCAAACCCAAGCTTCACATATACAAAAAACCCCAAGATAATAAAGGCAAGTATGTGGGCCATAAATGGAACAAAAAAGTTTGGGAGGAGGTCCACTTACTTCAATATGAAACAAAATAGATGTAATGCCAAGTATCGATGGATAAATGGAAGAAATGAGGTGGGGAGGAGGAGAAAACCGAATAGATCTAGGGTGAGAAGAGTGGATCTAGTTTGAGAATTGTGTGGAGTGAATGAGATGTGGTAGGTGGGCTGGAGTAGATAAGGGAAACTCTAGGAATTTAGTGGCGCATATAGCAAGTGAGTGGTGGCGCATTGGTGGAATGCGCCACCCCTAAGCTCTTATGGGTGGCGCATTAGAGAAATGCGCCACCCTTAAGGACCTTATGGGTGGCGCATTTACAGAATAAGCCACCCCTAAGCTCTTAAGGGTGGCGCATTCTGTGTATGCGCCACCCATAAGGTTCTTAGGGGTGGCGCATATTGCTAGATGCGCCACGTATAAGATCATCTAGGCTGGCCCACTCTTAGGGGTGGCGCACTGGAAAATAATGCGCCACCCATAAGACCTTATGAGTGGCACATTATTTTACAGTGCGCCACCCCTAACAGATGGTGGCGCATGACTTTCTATATGCGCCACTAATAAGCTTTCCATGTATAGCTATTTTCCTAGTAGTGAATATACTACTGGTCCAGGGACTTAGTGAAAATCAGGGCATGTGACAGCAAACAGCATGGTTGGACTTTAGAAGCTTGATAACTATATGAACAGCAACCATATCATGGAAAATAAAAGCATGACATCAAATTACACATAACAAGGAGAAAATAATTACATTCGGGCTAAAGTATATCAGGCATGGATCATTAACTATAAGGCATCAAAGTAGCAACTCTATACAAACAGGAGCACATATTATCAGGGTCACCCCTTTGGAGCAAGAAATAAAATAGCTAAAGCAGATAAGCATGGAAAAGGGATGCATCTAATTGAATTACACATGATGCTTAACACATACAAGAAAGAATCAGTGGCATAGGCATCATGGATGTGACACAAGCATCAACCAAACTTGCAAGAAAATAACAGTCAGCAGCATTTAACAGCAGGTATCAGTATTTATCATGCATTTACACCAACTAGATGACCTCAAGTGGATTAACTTACTAAAGCAAAAAAAGTTAGAGCACATCACAGAGCACAGTTTTCATGTTGGGCATCAATTCATACGGGCTACGGATGCAAGGCTAGCTTCACCCAAAATTTGAACATATTTACAGTTTCTGCATAGAACAACAAGAGTCACTTTTCAACAGAGGATTTCGACATGCCAATCAATCCAAACATGAAAACCGATTATACTACCATCTAGAGCATAGAGAGCACAATAATCCAAAAATAATAATCATGCCAATCCGATCTACGAGCTAACGGGAAATTGATTTTTAAGAGAGACACTTGGAAGAAAAAACTGGGACTTTGAAATTTACAGGGGGGGTTCGAGCTCGGGGCTGTCAGATCCATGGCGGGCCGGAGGTGTCCGGCGGCGCCCGTGGTGGCCTGGAGAAGGCATGTGGTGGCTCGGGAAGGCCAGGGATGGAGGAGGAGGGTCGAGGGCGGACGGATCCGGGGCCGAGGAGGCTGCAGCGGCGAGATCCGCGGCCATGGCGAGCTCGAGCTCGGGCCGAGCTCCCATGGCATCCATGGCGGACGAACCTGCATGGGGAAATGGAGGAAGAGGTGAGGAGAGGGAGAGGATGTCGGGACCCGAGGTTTGCGTATGTAATTCGTGTTACAACACAATCATATGGAGAGCCGAGAGCCGTACCCACTTGTCTAAGCAGACAAGTCCAAGCATAGAACACTCTCGAAAAGCATCGAACGTGAGTGGCATCCCATCCAGGCCGGATGATCAATTGATATGGGTACTCATCATCCGCTCACAAGTCTAAATGATTATGGGTGTTGAAATCCCATACTCATAGACAAGTCGCCTCAACCACATTATCGATTGAATTATACCACTTACATAAACAGACTCCATCCCGATCACTTAGTCGGGGTCTCGGGCGGGCTCGATCATACAACAAAGTGTGCCATGTGACAGAGTCACGAGCAATCGCATCGCGATGCCCCAAGCCGCGCACATCTAAGGGCCACTTGGTGTATAAAAGACCGTCGGCAAGAACTCAACTAAGCTATCGAAACCCACACTAAGACATGCACGTTATAATCATACACGCAGCATACATGTGTAGTGTAAACATCAGGTAACACAACATGAACTCTACAAACTCATAGTTTTATTGCATCTGCTAAACAGGGCAGATATAGTAGTGTTACAAGCAGAGATCACATAACTGTGACCCAGCATTACATCATACAACAACGGAAGAAAAATATTTCTTAGTAAAGACAAGGTTAACAAATGGCTTAAGAAGCCTTTAAGAAAACACAACGACCCTCCAGAGGGACCAACCTACTGTCTGGGACTACATGACTTCGTCGGCGTTGAGTTTGAGGGGGAGGCCACCATCAGGGTTAGTGGTCTCGTCTCTAAAACATAGAATAAGCAAACGTGAGTACAAAGTCGTACTCAGCAAGACTTACATCAGAACTATACTACTCATTCTCAGGTATCAAGGTAAAGGAAAGTGGGGTCGTAATGCAGAAAGCTTTAAATTGGCTATCCTGTACTACGACTACATAGAGTTGAGATGAGAGGCGCACACAAGTCCATCTAATCTTGATCACCACATCAATACACCACCATTGATCCTTCCTCGACTTCACCACGAGGAAGAAACCGAAAGCACTCACACTCATCTTGGCAGTTTTAGAGTATCCATTTAAATTGTCTAATAATCAAGTAAAGATCTCCAAGTAGTCCATAACCGCGGACACGGCTATTCGAATAGATCATTACCCTGCAGGGGTGTACGCTTCACACACGTGTCAACCCTTACCGCCCGTGACTCGTCATCCTTCAAGCGGATATCGGAGGAGGATAAACACCAAGGCACTTACCTCAGGGCTCCAACTCTATTCAAGAGGATCGCCTATTTGAGTATGTACCCCAATCAGAAATCCGGCCGGGGTTTCCATTCAGGAATCAAACGATGTATGGACGGTCCGACAAGCCCACCTCGACGGATGGTACTGCGCTTGCCTAAAATCATGCTACGATATGAAATCAAATCGAAGAGAAAATAACCCATGCGAATCCTGGACCATAGTCGGGGTGAGTTAATAGGCCAAACGGGGTCCATAACCCTGCATGCGGAAGTACTCTTCTCTTGGATCACAACACGAGAACTCGGGGCCTAGGGCAGTGTAAATGAGACAACCCACTGTGTACTCCTACACAGCCTCTCATTGTTCACCTTTGTTAGGGTGACTTCACCAACACATTACCATTACATTGCATTGTTCTCTACCATCCCGATACATCACCCAGATGGATCAACTTTATTGCATACAACTCTAGCATAGCATATCATGGATGAAGGGCCACATGATGGACACAAACAATCTTGTATCTGCTAGGTTGAGGTTTGCTTAATACTGTGGCAGCAATGATAGGTCATGCAAAAGATGGTTTCAACTAGAAGTAGAACGGTAACATGTGAATCACCTAATCATGCATAAGAGAACAAGAGGGAAATGGGATTATATAGACATGGTCAATGGGGTTTGCTTGCCTTATTGACGATCACGAGGTGTCACTCTTCAAGGCAGTCGGAAACTACGTCCGGCGATGAATCTATCGAGAAGAGGCAAACACCGAGACAACAACAAAGTAAACATCACATTGCAATGCACAATCAACATATATAACATAGCATGTCATGGTACTGATGTGCTCTATGTTTAAGTTACAACATTTTCATTGAAGTTGATTTGAATAGGAATTTCAAATTCAAACTCCAAATGAATATTCAATTTTGTCCAAATTGCATTTGCTACTGTTTGATCTTTGTAAAGTGAATTTTCATGCTTTAAAGTTTCATATTTGGATTCCTTGCATTTTTATGATAATTTTTCATATATTATTTGTTTGATTTGGAGTTGAGGTTTAAAAGTTATTCAATTTCAAAGATTTGGCTTTTTTCTGGAATTTCTGGTTTAATTAGTGGGGTGGGGGCCACTGTCATAGAGAGAGGGGGGAATTAGTAGGGAGGTTAGGCCTGGGCGGCCGGCGGTTAGCCGCCGGCGACCACTGGACACGGCGGTGCCCATGCAGGAGGCGGTTCCAGGCACCGTTCGCCGCGCCGAGGGCACTGGGACGTAGCCCTCGAGCGTCTGCATCATCTGGGGCATGCGGGCGGGCCAGGGGTGGCCGGGGAGCGCGTCGGCGAGCAAGGGGACGCGGCGGCCGAGCTCGGGCTCGGCGACGATGATGACTGGAAATGCGGGGAGGAGAACGGGATAGGGGGAAGCAGCGCCAGCTCACCTTGAGCTCGAAGGAGTGGTAGAGGAGGCCGGAGGGTCAGTGGTGGCGGCGTATTACTCGCTGGAGAGCGACGGCCGTGGCGGAGGAAGAAGGTCGCGGGCGTCACCCACGTTGCTTTGTACTTTGATTACTTCTTCAGGTCGATGTAGACGTGTGCGGGACACCTCCCTGACAGCTTTTTGCGGCAAACGGCAGCCGTTGGCCACGGTTGTGCACGGCGGTGAACTCCGATGGCTTCGGCAGCGATCGAAAAAAGGAGGAGGAGGGAAACTCAGCTAGGGAAAAGGGGGGAATGGAGGAGGCGGGCACAGGGGCCTCCACGGAGCTGGTTAAGGACGGGGGAGAGCAGCTACGTGGCCACACGTGGTTGTGCCGGGCTCGGCATGCCCTCCACGGCGTGAGCTGCTTGGCTAGCACGAGGAGGAAGACACCCATGCCCTTGGGCTGGGCCACCTCGACTAGTTGGGCCCAGGTAAGTGGGCTTTGCCCCTTTTATTCTTTATTCTTTTTTCTGCTTTCTGTTTTTATTTGTTTTGCTCTGGAAAAAAAATACCAAAGCATTTTTATAAAATCCCCAAACATTTTATTTGTTCTTATGTGACCTACACATAGTCACTCCCACTGTTTGAGAATTTTTTAAATTCAAAATATTTGAATTTCAATTCAAATATTCTTGAAATTTAATTTCCAAGCTCCTGTTTGAATTTTTGAAAATTCCTTGAGCATGAGGTTGGACCCACAACACATGAAATGCGATCATGCCCATTTATAGAGATTTTCAAAATCATTAGAAGATTTTTGGAAAAATACTTTTATCTGGCCATTTATTTAAATTCTTTTTGAGGCTTTTGCAAATCCTCAATTCTTAAACCATAGAATTTAAATATGATGCCACTTATTCTAGGAATAAAAAGCACATACCAAACTAGGGTTGTGACAACTTGCCCCCACTCAAAAGAATCTCTTCCCGAGATTGAGAAGTCGTCGAGAAGAGGGTGGGGTACTCGACTCGAAGATGATCTTCTCGTTCCTAGGTGGCTTCCTTCTCAGAATGGTTGGACCACTGCACTTTCAGGAACTTGATTTTCTGACGTCGGGTGGTACGCTCAACTTCATCGAGGATACGGACATGATACTCTCGATAAGACAGGTTTTCTTGGAGATCAAGCATTTCGTGGTCTACTTCGCGGATGGGGTCCTCGAAGCAACGCCTGAGTTGAGATACGTCGAAGACATCGTGAACCTGAGAAAGATGCGGGGGTAGTTCAAGTTGGTAGGCTACTTCTCCACATTTAGCTAGAATGCGAAAGGGACCAATGTAACGTGGGGCCAATTTTCCTTTAATACCGAAGTGATGGGTTCCCTTCGGAGGAGTAACCCGGAGGTAAGCCTTCTCGTTCAGATCATAGATTTCTGGCCTATGATGGCGATCATAGTAGCTTTTCTGACGAGACAGGGATGTTTTCAATTGCTCACGAACAATGCGAACCTTCTCTTCTGCTTCCTGGATCATATCCGGTCCAAAGAATTGTCTTTCACCGGCTTCTAACTAGTTCAATGGTGTTCGACATTTTCGGCCATAGAGAAATTCAAACGGTGCCATGCCCAAGCTAGATTGGAAGCTGTTGTTATAAGCAAACTCGGTGAATGGAAGAGATTTCTCCCAACTCTTTCCGAATGAGATAACACAGGCTCTGACCATATCTTCGAGAACTTGATTGACTCTTTCTACTTGACCACTTGACTGAGGATGAAAGGCGGTGCTAAAGGAGAGAAGGGTTCCCATAGTGTTTTGAAAACTTTCCCAAAATCGAGAGGTGAAAATACTTCCACGGTCTGAATTGATTTCCAAAGGAACACCATGGAGAGAAACGATCCGGGAGACATATAAATCCACTAACTGGCTAGCAGTTATACTCTCGCGAACAGGAAGAAAATGGGCAACTTTGGAAAGACAATCTACGACCATGAAGATGGCATTGTTTCCCTTTTGAGACTTTGGATAGCCAGTGATGAAATCCATACTGACTTTATCCCATTTTCACTCAGGGATAGGCAAAGGTTGAAGAGTACCAGCAGGTCTTTGGTGCTCTGCCTTAATGCAACGACAAACATCACATTCAGCAACAAATTGAGCGATTTCTCGCTTCATACCGGTCCACCAAAATCTCTGGGGTCAATCTCGGTACATTTTCGTACTACCGGGATGAATCGAGAGAGGTGTGTCATGAGCTTCCTGAAGGATCAACTATTTTGGGTTTTGGTTTTCTGGCACTACGAAATGATTCTCAAAGAATACCGTTCCTTGATCATTTACAGAGAAGCATTTAGCACTTTCTCTAGCAAGGTTCTCTTTGCTCTCTTGGATACTACTATCATGTTTCTAGGAAGCTACGATTTGATCCTCAAGAGTTGGTTTCACTATCAAGGTGGAAAGGAATCCATGAGGAACAATCTCGAGATTGAGCTTTCGAAATTCCTCATAGAGAAGTGGTTGATACTGTTGTAACATGAGGTTGTTACAATACGACTTACGACTTAGTGCATCAACCATGACATTGGCTTTGCCTGGGGTGTAAGAGATACTTAATTCATAATATTTTATATACTCTATCCAGCGTCTTTGCCTGAGATTCAGATCTGGCAGGGTGAATATGTATTTGAGGCTTTGGTGATCGGTATAGATTTCACAACGATTACCAAGGAGGTAATGTCGCCAAGTCTTCAAGGCATGAACTACGACGGTGAGTTCAAGATCATGGGTAGGATAGTTCTCTTCATGTGGACGCAACTGGCGTGAAGCGTATGCTACCACATGTCGATCTTGCATAAGTATGCATCCTAACCCTTGCCGTGAAGCATCACAATAGATTTCGAAATCCTTTTTGGTTTCTGGAGGCGCAAGTACGGATGCAGAAGTCAATCTTCTTTTCAGCTTTTGATAGCTTTCCTCGCACTTGGGGGTCCATTCGAATTTCTTATCTTTCTTGAGGAGTTCAGTTAGAGGCTTTGCAACTTTGGAGAAGTTCTCAACGAAGCGGCGACAATAGCTTGCTAGGCCAAGAAAACTCCTAACTTGCTTATCCGATTCAGGTGGAGTCCAATCAAGGAAGGCCTGAACTCTCTCGGGGTTGACTGCAATGCCTTTTGCAGAAATGCTGTGGCCTAGGTAGGTCACTTCTGATAACTAGAATTCACACTTGGAGAATTTGGCATATAGGCGATGCTCTCGAAGTTTCATCAATACCAGCCTTAGATGCTCCGCATGTTCTTCTTCGTTCTTCGAGTATATAAGGATATCATCGAGGTAAACCACAACGAACTTTTCCAAATACTCCATGAAGATCGAATTCATTAAGCGCAAAAAAGTGGTTGGGCATTGGTTAAACCAAAGGACATGACGGTGTACTCATAAAGACCATAACGAGTAGTAAAAGCCGTTTTTGGAATGTCCTTGTTTCTGATTTTGAATTGATGATAACCTAATCTCAAATCCATCTTGGAGAAGACAGAGGATCCAGCAAGTTGATCATAAAGATCATTGATCCTGGGAAGTGTGTACTTGTTCTTTATCGTCGCTATATTAAGAGGTCGATAATCTACGCACATCCTTTCTGTTCCATCTTTCTTCGTTACGAACAGAACGGGGCAACCCCATGGCGATGAGCTAGGGCGGTTGAAGCCTTTTGCCAACGAAGCTTCAAGTTGGATTTTAAGCTCAGCTAACTCATGTGGGGCCATTCTATATGGGCGTCTGGAAATTGGGGCGGTTCCTGGGATAAGATCTATAATGAATTCTACACATCTGTCAGGAGGCATTCCTGGAAGCTCTTCTGGAAAGACATCCGGAAAGTCACAAACTATCGGAATATCTTCAAGGTTAGGAAGGGGATGTTCATTCAACGAATATAGCTGGGTTTCTGAACCTTGAGATGCGAAATGGACTATCTTGCCGGAAGGATGAGTGAGTTGGACAGATTTAGTGGCACAATCAATCTTGGCACGGTGTTTAGACAACCAATCCATACCTAAGATGATATCGATATCTGAAGATTTGAGGGCTATGAGAGAAGCAAGGAATACAAGATCCTCAACATAAATTTCATTGTCATGACTTACCCTACTGGTACGCCATGTGGATCCTGGAGTTTTAATCATGAAAGAGGTAGGCAACTCCTCGAATGAAATGTCATGTAGGAGTGCAAACTTTTCAGATAAAAATGAATGAGAAGCTCCAGAATCAAACAGAACAGAAGCAGGTTTGGAGTTAACAGGAAGTGTACCGAGTACAACCTTAGTATCCTCTTGGGCTTCTTTGATTGTGGCATGGTTCAAACGTCCATATTCAACAATAGCGGACTTGGCTTTGGAAGACTTTGGTGGCTTAGCTTTGGCTTTATGTTTTGGACGAGGAGGAACATTCTCATGCAATGAACACTGTCGTGCAATGTGGCTAGGATTACCACACTTGTAGCACAATCGGGTGTTAGGTTGTGGACTTTGTATGGCATGCTCTCTACTATATTTCTGGGTTTTCTTACTTGGTGCAGATGGTCTTGGAATCAAGTTCGAAGGAATGGCACTAGTTGGGATCCAAATTCAACGTTTCTGAGAACCCAAACTATAAGATGATGCAAGATCACGATCACGCTTGCGAGACTCTTCAAAGACCTCATTTCCATGCTCAGCTCTGAATGATCTATTGACCAAATCCTCGAAGTTGACAAATTCAAGGAGATTGAGATCATGATGAAGGATAGGGCTAAGTCCCTTGCGGAACCTTGCCTGCTTCTTGGCATCGGTTGATATCTTCTCAGGGGCATAACGAGAAAGACGATTGAACTCAGTCCTATACTGATGAACAGTCATATTTACCTGAGATAGATTGCAGAACTCTTCCCTCTTTCTTTCCATCAGCTCATCCAAAATGTGGTACCCTTGGAAGGCATCACGGAATTCCTGCCAAGTCACTACGTGACCATCAGGCTGCATTGCAACAAAACTCTTCCACCATTCACTAGCAGTACCTTCCATAAAGTATGCCGCAAACATCACACGATCAGCTGGAGAAACATGCATCGTCTCAAGCTTATGCTCGATGGAACGGAGCCAATCATCGGCATCAAGGGGCTCAGATGAACATCCGAATACCGGCGGGTTCAATAGGATGAAATCCTGGATGGATATTACCGCATGTCACTTAAGAGAAGTATTCTTCTCAATGAGCTAAAAAGTCGTGTTGATCACGACAATTTTGCTTAGCCTCCATCATGATTTCCTCTGCAGAAGGCGGTGAAGGAGGATCATCATCACCACTTTGATTACCGTGACCAGATTCAACACATCTAGTCCCACTTGACATTCTGGGTGATAAAAATTAACAATCAAAGTAGGATTTATGATGGAATCAAAGCAAAGATGACATAATTTAAAAGCGGACAAGATTGTAATGCAAAAGCATTGGAATCGCTGGAAACACGGGACAAATCGGACATCATAATGGTTGTACCAGGGTGAAAAAAGGAATCAATCTACAAGAATGATCAGAACCTTCTCAAAAGGCTCGATGGAATGGTGACTCTAGACGACCAAAACATTCCTACAGCTACTGAGAATCAAACAACGAGATGTTCTAGTATAGACATAGAAGAGTCTAGTCCTATCTTCCCGTAGAAAAGATGAGGGTGACTCAGGACTCAGATCGATGACGGTAAGGAGAAAAATGATGCCTTACGTTGTTCCCATATACCCAAAGTAATGATATAACTACAGAATGCTAGACTCGACTTCGACCAAGGTTTAGTAATCCTACAGGCAATCCTGCTCTGATACCAAGTCTGTCGGGACCCGGGGTTTGCGTATGTAATTCCTGTTACAACACAATCATATGGAGAGCCGAGAGTCGTACCCACTTGTCTAAGCAGACAAGGCCAAGCACAGAACACTCTCGGAAAGCATCGAACGTGAGGGGCATCCCATCCAGGGCGGATGATCAACTGAGATGGGTCCTCATCGTCCACTCACAAGTCTAAATGATTATGGGTGGTGAAATCCCATACTCATAGACAAGTCGCCTCAACCACATTATCGATTGAATTATAACACTTACATAAACAGACTCTAGCCCGATCACTTAGTCGGGGTCTCGGGCGGGCTCGATCATACAACAAAGTGTGCCACGTGACAGAGTCACGAGCAATCACATCGCGATGCCCCAAGCTGCGTACATCTATGGGCCACTTGGTGTATAAAAGACCGCCGGCAAGAACTCAACTAAGCTATCGAACCCCACACTAAGACATGCACATTATAATCATACACGCGGCATACATGTCTAGTGTAAACAACAGGTAACACAACATGAACTCTACAAACTCATAGTTTTATTGCATCTGCTAACAAGAGCAGATATAGTAGTGTTACAAGCAGAGATCACATAACTGTGACCCAACACTACATCATACAACAAAGGAAGAAAAATATGTCTTAGTAAAGACAAGGTTAACAAATGGCTTAAGAAGCCTTTAAGAAAACACAACGACCCTCCAGAGGGACCAGGCTGCTGTCTGGGACTACATGACTTCATCGGCGTTGAGTTTGAGGGGGAGGCCACCATCAGGGTCAGTGGTCTCTTCTCTAAAACATAGAATAAGCAAATGCCAGTACAAAGTCGTACTCAGCAAGACTTACTCAGGTATCAAGGTAAAGGAAAGTGGGGTTGTAATGCAGAAAGCTTTGACTTGGCTATCCTGTACTACGACTACATAGAGTTGAGATGAGAGGCGCACACGAGTCCATCTAATCTTGATCACCACATCAATACACCACCATGGATCCTTCCTCGACTTCCCCACGAGGAAGCAACCGAAAGCACTCACACTTATCTTGGAAGTTTTAGAGTATCGATTTAAGTTGTCTAATAATCAAGTAAAGGTCTCCAAGTAGTCCATAACCGCGGACACGGCTATTCGAATAGATCATTACCCTACAGGGGTGTACGCTTCACACACGTGTCAACACTTATCGCCCGTGACTCGTCATCCTTCAAGCGGATGTCGGACGTGGATAAACACCAAGGCACTTACCTCACGGCTCCAACTCTAGTCCAGGGGATCGCCTATTTGAGTATGTACCCCAATCAGAAATCCGGCCGGGGTTTCCATTCAGGACTCAAACGATGTATGGACGGTCCGACAAGCCCACCTCGACGGATGGTACTGCGCTTGCCTAAAACTGTGCTACGATATGAAATCAAATCGAAGAAAAAATAACCCATGTGAATCATGGACCATAGTCGGGGTGAGTTAATAGGCCAAACGGGGTCCATAACCCTGCATGCGGAAGTACTCTTGTCTTGGATCACAACATGAGAACTCAGGGCCTAGGGCAGTGTAAATGAGACAACCCACTTTGTACTCCTACACAACCTCTCATTGTTCACCTTTGTTAGGGTGACTTCACCAACACATTACCATTACATTGCATTGTTCTCTACCATCCCGATACATCACCCAGATGGATCAACTTCATTGCATACAACTCTAGCATAGCATAGCATGGATGAAGAGCCACATGATGAACACAAACAATCTTGTATCTTCTAGGTTGTGGTTTGCTTAATACTGTGGAAGCAATGATAGGTCATGCAAAGGATGGGTTCAACTAGCCATAGAACGGTAACATGTGAATCACCTAATCATGCATAAGATAACAAGAGGTGTCACTCTTCAAGGCAGTCGGAAACTACGTCTGGCGATGAATTTATGGAGAAGAAGAAAACACCGAGACAACAACAAAGTAAACATCACATTGCAATGCACAATCAAGATGTATAACATAGCATGGCATGTTACTGATGTGCTCTATGTTTGAGTTACAACATTTTAATTGAAGTTGATTTGAATAGGAAATTCAAATTCAAACTCCAAATGAATATTCAATTTTGTCCAAATTGCATTTGCTACTGTTTGATCTTCGTAAATTGTTTTGTCATGCTTGAAAGTTTCATATTTGGATTCCTTGCATTTTTCTGATAATTTTTCATATATTATTTGTTTGATTTGGAGTTGTGATTTAAAAGTTATTCAATTTCAAAGATTTATCTATTTTCTGGAATTTCTGTTAAATAAATAAATTGATTTATTGCGCCAGGCTGACGTCATCATGACGCAGGGGGGGCTGACCAGTCAACCTGACATGCGGGGCCCATCTTTCATCGTCTCTGGGTTAATTCCCTTTTAGTTTAAACTAACTGGGGGTTATTTTAGCTAAATCGGTTTAATTAGTGGGGTGGGGGCCACTGTCATAGAGAGAGGGGGGAAATTAGCAGGGAGGTTAGGCCTGGGCGGCCGGCGGTTAGCCACCGACGACCACTGGACGCGGAGGCGCCCACGCAGGAGGCGGCTCCGGGCACCGTTCACCACGCCGAGGGCACCGGGACGTAGCCCTCGAGCGTCTGCATCATCTGGGGCATGCGGGCGGGCCAGGGGTGGCCGGGGAGCACGCCGGCGAGCAAGGGGAAGTGGCGGCCTTGCTCGGGCTCGGCAGCGATGACGACTGGAAGCGCGGCGAGGAGAATGGGATAGGGGGAGCAGCGCCAGCTCACCTTGAGCTCGAAGGAGTGGTAGAGGAGGCCAGAGGGTTAGGGGTGGCGGCATATTTCTCGCCGGAGAGCGACGGTCGTGGCGGAGGAAGAGTCGCGGGCGTCGCCCATGTTGCTCTCTACTTCGATTCCTTCTTCAGGTCGATGTAGACGTGTGGGGGACACCTTCCGGACAGCTTTGTGCGGCAAACGGCGGCCGTTGGCCACGGTTGTGCACGGCGGTGAACTCCGATGGCTTCGGCGGTGATAGAAAAAAGGAGGAGGAGGAGGGAAACTCAGCTAGGGAAAGGGGGAAATGGAGGAGGCGGGCACAGGGGCCTCCACAGAGCTGGTTAGGGACGGGGAAGAGCAGCTGTGTGGCCATAGGAGGTGGCGCTGGGCTCGGCATACCCTCCACGGCGTGAGCTGCCTGGCTAGCACGAGGAGGAAGACGCCCATGCCCCTGGGCTGGGCCACCTCGGCTAGTTGGGCCCAGGTAAGTGGGCTTTGCCCCTTTTATTCTTTTTTCTTTTTTTTTGCTTTCTCTTTTTATTTGTTTTGCTGTGGAAATAAAATACCAAAGAATTTTTATAAAATCCCCAAGCATTTTATTTGGGCTTATGTGACCTACACATAGTCACTCCCACTGTTTGAGAATTTTTTAAATTCAAAACATTTGAATTTCAATTCAAATATGATTTAAATTTAATTTCCAAGCTCCTAGTTGAATTTTTGAAAATTCCGTGAGCATGAGGTTGGACCCACAACACATGAAATGTGATCATGCCCACTATAGAGATTTTCAAAATCATCAGAAGATTTTTGGAAAAATAGTTTTATCTGGCCATTTATTTAAATTCTTTTTGAGGCTTTTCCAAATCCTCAATTCTTAAACCATAGAATTTAAACATGATGCCACTTATTCTAGGAATAAAAAGCACATACCAAACTAGGGTTGTGACAGAGGAGGAGGGCGAGCAAGGAGAGGACATGCGGGGGCGCGGCAGGCGACGGCAGTGCGTCGCCGGAGCTGGCCGCCGTTGGCCAGATCGAGGAACGGCGGCTTGGGCAGTGCACGGGCTTCCCAGGCCCGGATCAGTCCCGTGGCGGCGGCGGCTCGGCCCTGTGGGACCCGGGGCGCGGTGGCTCGCTGGAGGCGGGAGGAGACTTCTCCGGGGCGATGTGGCGGCTCCCTGTCCGTTGAATCTGAGATTTGACGGCCAGATCTGGCTCGGGCTAGGGTTTTCAGGATCTAGGGGTTTTGGAGGCAGATTTGAGAGGATTTCAGGGGGGTGGCTGCAATTTTTACAAGTTTGAAACTCTAGAAGGGATAGGAGATAGTTGTGGTCTTTATATAGGCTGGCCTGGTTGGCTGGTTTACGCATATGCCCCAGGTTTCTCTCGCGCGCGTCTGGCTATTACGTTCTTGACCGCCGGGAGTCCATACGACCTCCGATTCAGACAAAATCTCGACCATGCTCTTAACGAGGCGAGCCCGTCAGTTCTACCTCACTTCGATGAAGTTCTGAGAACATTTTTCTAGTGCCCACTAAAATATTAAGTTTATTAAGTAAACGGGGTTTTCGTTCTGGTGGCGACAGCTGGTCTTGTGCCGGTTGCGACGGTGCTAAACCGTGTGTCGCAAAGGTCGTGTGCCGTAGTGGAAAAGGATCGGTCTCGCATCCGATACGAGAAGTAGGGGAATAATTTGGCGAAGCAAACACTGGAAACAATACAGGCAATCAAAAAAATAAAGCAACAAACAAAATATTTTAGTTTGGTGAAAATCCCTGGTTGTTACAATACAACACTACCAACAAGGGATCTCGTCCCGAGATCCTGAACGATCCGTGGGGAGAGGAGGGGATAGAAAAGAGAGTTGACGATCTTTAACACCACCAACAAGGGCTTTACTCCATGTCGAACAAAGATCTTCCGTCGAGAAAATTCCCGTAGAGAGATGGCGACGTCGAAGAATGAAACCATCGAGAGATCAAGAGGAAGAACGATAGTTCAAAGCGACGATCAAGTAAACATTCTCATGTAAAACGTGCGGATATTGGGCAAGAGGACTGAAGCCAAGAGATGACCAAGATGTTTACCCAGAGTCGGAAGAACTAAAGGTACTACAGGATTTCCCAAACCTGAGACAGGAAACGAGACAATACGCTGCAAGCAAGGCATTGTAACGGTTCTGAAGTCCACTTACTCGAGATCCTAGAGTTTGAAGAGGATAAGGCAAGAATTAAAGCACTTACGACACTTGTCCTGACCAGAGCAAGGATAAGGAGTAAAAAGATTTATACTCTTCGATAACTAACTTAGTAACAACAAAATAGTTTTTTATCTAGACTCGACTTCGGCCAGAAAAGGGATCCTACGGTCGGTAAGGCTCTAATACCAAGTTGTAATACCTGATATGCGGTACTGTTTTAGATCTGGACGTTTCCGTCCAAACCAGAGGACGAAGCACATATCGGACCCACCGCGACATATGACGAAGCCATATGTGTCGGATTTCAACATGATATCACAACATTACAACTACAAGGATACAACATCTCATACAATCGACATACAACTGCCTTAATTGCAATACATCAGTGGAAGATACATGTCTGAGTACAGACTACAATCAAATGACTAGCGGCAAAGAGAAAATCATCGATCCCCATAACTACACGGGTCAAGGCTCTCCGCCGGGATCCTCCTAACTGGTCGTCGTCGAGTCTCCACGAAGGCGTCCAGAAGAAGGGTCGTCGAGCTTCTCTGAAGTTCAAGATCGTTGCATAACGTGCGTAAAATAGAAAAGAAGGGGTGACCTATATCAACAAGTCTTGTAACTAACTTCTCACGGTAAGATGGGGGTAGTGGTGAGGTTGCAGCCGCACTAGCAATATATGAGGTGGCTAACGTTCTATTTAGAGTAAGATGAGAAGCCAAGCATTCGATGAGGAATCGCCTCCAACAAGTTTTCTATCATCTACTTACGCAAACTTAACACTTATCCTATCCTTGTCCTCATCTTCGCATCACGACGAAGATGAAAAAGTCAAGGCACACACACATTGATCAAGTTATTAACATTTTCTCAGTTGTTGTTGTCTATGAACAAGGAGTATGTCTCAAGTCGTCCATAACCGTGCACACGGCTTCTCAATAAGATTTAACCCTGCAGGGGTGTACCAACTGCCCATTACAAGGCTCCGCATGTACGCCAAGCACCCTCAGTCGAGCCCATTAAAGACACTCATTGACGAGTTGTTCCGAGAGAACTAGACGTCATAATCCCTCTAACTAACAATGAACAAATTCGGGTGGCCCCCGGGGAGTCGACACCCGATCCAAAAGCCGGCCACGCTCTCGGATCGGCATCTTCTGTCTCAACAGGATTTGGGTTATCGCGACATCTCACATGAGCTCCCGAGCCCTCGCCGGCGAAAGGTGGACCAACAGGGAAACCATGTCCCCACTGTTCCGGGTTGGTTTAAAGAAAGTCTGCTAGGAGCGACTCGACAGACACACACTGTTTTCAAATAGTAAATCAGCTTGGGCCACCACTAGAAATGTTTGAAGCTAGATAGGTAAGAAAAGAGGACCCCATGAAATCCCACACGCGGTTAGCCACGCTCGTCAAGAGACACAATACCCGGAACTCGGGTCCTGGGTGACTCGAATGGAACAAAGCATCGGGGCGGGATAGCCTAGACCTTCCATCCTTCGTCGAGTATAATCAATATTATAATAAATCATATCATCCACAATAATATAATAATGTGATAGCCCAATCGAAGGAGTATCAGGGGAGCAACTGATAACATCCTAAGCATGCATACTAAGAAGTGGTTAAGCAAGCAAGGTACATGGCCAAACAATGGTTTGCTAGGATGTGGGGGACATGGATGTTTGGGTTTATTTGAGAGGCAATAATATGAGGTGGTAGGATCAAGCATCGTTCTATCCTATGCCTAGGCACAAGTGATATGAAAGTTATAAGCATGATATATGCTCCCCCTTACCTGATGAGAAGACGAAACCGAACGTGTAGTCGATCGCAAACTCGCAACGTCTCCGAGAGTACCCACGAAAGCACACAAGAAAGAAACACTGGAAAGGCAACCGACGAGCAAGCATCTATTACTACGAAGCAATCACAAGCCAGCATCAACAAGAAGGCAACACGAGACAATGCACTACGGTATCGCATCTATCGTCGAGGGCGGTTACTAACAGGTTAAGTGGAGTATTCCTCACACACGACGATACCGCACGTTTACAATGGTTCAAGTTCTTTAGCTACACAACATCATAAAAGGTTGTTAACATGGCATCTCACTCAAGCATGGCATATCACACGAACATAGAAAGAGGTGAAGCACAAATTAAACTATCTATGCTAGTCAATTTAAGTGAGGCACAATTCTAAACATGGCATAACACTATGGGCCCCACGACGATTAAAGCATTTGGTATTGTTCTGCCCTAAACCATATATTATGTTGGTTAACAATAGCAAACAATAGCACAATCACAATCTGCACAAAATTCTAGTCAAGTTACATGTAAAGAACACTCCAAACGGAGTTACAGTTAAAAAATACAAGCATCAGAATTTACGGGTACATGCTGTTAACATCAGGGAGTATACTTTAGAGAAATGACACAATTAGCTACTGAGTGGAAACATGCACCAAAATAGTGTTGATCAACAGTTGACATGACAAGAAAGGCATGGCAACAAAGTTTTATGTATATGAGCATCAGGAACAACTAATTGTAATCCAGGCAAAATGCAAGCAGCAGGGTTGCACTTTAGAAGCTTTATATCTATATGAACATCAACCATATCATGGAAAATAAAAGCATGGCATCAAAGTACACATAACGAAGAGAAAATAGTTACATTGGGGCTAAAGTATATGAGGCATGGATCATTAACTATAAGGCATCAAAGTAGCAACTTTATACAAAAAGCAGCACATATTATCAGGGTCACCACTTTGGAGCAGGAAATAAAATAACTACAACAGGTAAACATGGCAAAGGTATGGATCTAATTGAATTACACATGATGCTTAACACATACAAGAAAGAATCCGTGGCATAGGCATCATGGATGTGACACAAGCATCAACCAAACTTGCAAGAAAATAACAGTCAACAGCATTTAACAGCAGGTAGCAGTATTTATCATGCGTTTACACCAACTAGATGACCTCAAATGGATTATCTTACTAAAGCAAAAAGTTAAAGCACATCACAGAGCACAATTTTCATGTTGGGAATAAATTCATACGGGCTACGGATGCGAGGCTAACTTCACCCAAACTTTGAACCTATTTACAGTTTCTGCGCATAACATGAGCTACTTTTCAACAGAGGATTTCGACATGCCAACCAATCCAAACATGACAACCAATTATAGTACCATCTAGAGCACAGAGAGCACAATAATCCAAAAATAAGAAGCATGTCAATCCGATCAACGAGCTAACGGGAAATCGCTTTGCAAGAGAGACACTTGGAACAAAAAAACTGGGACTTAGAAATTTACAGGGGGGTTGGAGCTCGGGCTGTCGGATCCATGGCAGGCTGGAGGTGGCCGGCGGCGCCCGTGGCGGCCTGGAGAGGGCACGTGGTGGCTCGGGAAGGACAGGGATGGAAGAGGAGGGTCGAGGGCGTCCGGATCCGGGGCCAAGGAGAGCCGAGGCGGCTGCAGCGGCGAGATCCGCGGCCATGGCAAGCTCGAGCTCGGGCCAAGCTCCCATGGCGGCCATGGAGGACAAACCTGCACGGGGAGAGGGAGGAAGAGGTGAGGAGAGGGAGAGCAGGAGGGAGAGCGAGGAAAGGACCTGCGGGGGAACGGCTCACGGCGGCGGCGCCTCCCCGGAGCTCGCTGCCGGCGGCCAGATCGAGGAACGGCGGAGGCTCGGGCAGTGCACGGGCTTCCCAGGCCTCGGATCGGGCTCGTGGCAGTGGCGGCTCGGCCCTGCGAGGCCCGGTCGTGGTGGTTGGCTGGAGGTGGGAGGAGACTGCTCCAGGGCGACGTGGCAGCTCCCTGGCCGTTGGATTTGAGATCAGACGACCAGATCTGGCTGGGGTAAGGTTTTCGGGATCTGGGGATTTTGGAGCCAGATTTAAGAAGATTCCAGGGGGGTGGCTGCAACTTTTACAAGGGGGAAACCCTAGAAGCGCTAGGAGAGAGTGGTGGTCTTTATATAGGCTGCCCTGGCTAGCATGTTTACGCAAATTTCCCTGGTTTCTCTCGCACACGTCCAGCGGTTGCGTTTCTGACCGCCGGGAGTCCACACGACCTCCGATTCAGACGAAATCTCGAACCATACACTCAACGCGGCGAGCCCGTCAGTTCTACCTCACTTCGATGATGTTCCGAGAACATTTTTCCGGCGCCCAATAAAATAATTTGTTTATTACATAAACGGGGTTTTCTTCCGGTGGCGACGGCTGGTCTTGTGCCGGTTGCGACGGTGCTCGGGTGAAACCCGATGTCGCAAAGGTCGTGTGCCGTGGTAGAAAAGGGTCGGTCTCGCATCCAATACGAGAAGTAGGGGGTATATTCACGGATTAATAATTCAGCGAAGCAAACACTTCAAATAATACAGGCAATCAACAAAATAAAGCAACAAACAAAAAATTTAATTTTGGTGAAAATCCCGGGCTGTTACAGAGCTTTATGAGCTCTACCTTGAGTTGGGACATGAATTGTTTGAAAAGAAAATAAAAAAACCTATGGAAATTTATTTTCATTCTCTCCATGATTGCAATATTACTAGTATGTCTTCTTTGAATACCTTTGATGCTAATGATATGCAAATTACAAGCTTGGGGATGCTACGTTTGATGAAGATGATATTTTTAGCCCCACAAGTTTTGATGAGAAAATTTATTTTGATGATACTTTGCCTCCTATCTATGATGATTATTGTGATGACACTTATGCTATAAAGAATAAATTTTTGCGAGTTAATCATGATAAGAATGATTCATGTGATAGCTATTTGGTTGACCTTTCTCCCACTATTACTAATGAGAATTATTTTGCTTATGTGGGGAGTAATAAATTTTATATGCTTGTGGATCATGATAAGATTTTTTTATGTCATACGTATATAGTTGAGTTTATACATGATCCCACTGAAAATTATTATGAGAGGGCAGCATATGCTTATTGATATTGCAATATTCCTATGCATAGGAAGAATGTTAGACTCAAATGTGTTTGGTATTTGCTTCTTGATGATCTCTTTTGTTCTTCAACTCTTATTCCTACGAGAGCATCATTAAAATCTTAAGCCTATCTTTATGGCTATAAAGAAAGAGCTCTAGGGAGACAACCCTTGTTATCTTTACTTTGAGTTTTTACTTTAAGTTTTTAGTGGTCTTGATGCTTTTTACTACTGTAGCAACATCATTGTATCTTTATTTTCAAGCTTTGTGCCATGTTTTAGCCTCCGATTGCAAGAAAGTTCAAAAGTTGTGAAATGTTTTCAGAGATAGATTTTGTCCCCTTGACGGGAAAAATAGCTAAAAATCACCAAATCATCTTTTTGATCTGGATTTTTTTGACATTATCCTCTATATAATTAGCCTTCATTCGTCTGTTATGAGTTTTTTTATTTGAGTTGCATCAGTGCCCCGAAAAAATTATTTACTACCTGGTGGTGTGTTTTTCATAGATTCTTCCACGTTTGCCGTTTTCATAATTTTTCAAATCTTAAGCTTGCTTTTTCTTTGCAAAAACTTTTGGGAAATCATGAGCAAAAGTAGCTCTTCATGAATATCTTTATTTCCAATGGAGAAAAATTATTTTATCATGGGTACTAACCACTCTAATCAGCTTATGATGAGTTTCGTATGAAGCGAGTTTTCAAGTATGCGCAGGAAGATGATGAAAGAAGATTCGGGAGTGTCAAGCGCTCAAGCTTGGAGATGACCCCATGCACCCCCCAAGAAATATCCAAGGAGACTGAAGCATCTAAGCTTGGGGATTCCCCTGAGCATCCCCTTTGTGACGCCCCCAAAATCAAGTCGTGTACAGTAATCATACACGCAGGGTACACGGCTGAGATTAGGGTGCCACGGTGAGAACATCACAACACAACTCTACAAATAAAATAATACAAGTTGCTTAATACAAGCCAAGGGACACAAGGGCTCGAATACAACAGCTCTAAAGCACAAAGTTAGCAGAAGCAATAGTATCTGAGTACGGACACATGAATACAAGGTTGCCTTAAGAAGGCTAGCACAAATAACAACAACGATAAAAAAGGAGAGGCCTCCAGCCTGGGAACCTCCAAACTACTCCTGGTCCACGGGGAACTCGACATCGTGGAAGGCATCGGGGGTCTTCATGTTGCGGTGATCGGCATCGGGGATCTGCTTCTCCTGGACTCCAAGGCTCCAACGTCGACTGCAGCGGCCGATCAGGCAAAACAAAAGGGGGAAAATAAAGCAAAGGTGAGTATCTAGCATACCCGCGAGTCTTACGTCCGCTACTAAGCATTATGCATTTGCATCAAATGGAAAGGCGAGGCTGTATATAGTGTACATCATGAGAAGAGAAACAACCAACAGTTCAATAGCACGAATGTAATAAAAACGCAGAAGAAGTTGCTGCAGCATTGTATAGTAGTAAGTTGTAATGATTAATAATAATAATGCCTCCGAGTTCCCTTCCTCGACTCCCTGCGAGGAAGAAGACCCGGAACCATACAGTTTAATAGTAGTAGTTCGTAGTGGTAAGATCCAGCTTCAACATAAAGCGTCTTGTTACCGTGGACATGGCTATTCGAATAGATTAATCTTCCCTGCAGGGGTGCACTCGCACGACTCTACGACGCTCGGATCTCTAGGGTGGCATACACCTTGTTAGGGAAGACCCCACCGAAGCTATCCGACACAAAGTAGCCCATCCTTCGACAATCAACAGAGAGGTCATCCGCCGGACTATATCCTATGTACGCCGGGCTTTGGACCCTAACCAGAACGTACTTCTGCACGGTGCGTGACTGGCCGGTGAAGAAAAATCAAAGCAAATACAAATACACCGCTCGAGCAAGAGAAGACAACACCACTTCTCGGCAATCAGCCCGTGATACTGCTGACGTCTGAAGACCCTCGAACGACACTACGATGCAGGGGAGCCCACACTCCTCGTCCCACGTGTAGGTAGTGCGTACAAGCCAAAAGGCTACTCAAGACATCCGCCGAACCATTTAGCCTTTCAATTAACCTGTGTGACAACCATTATAGTTGCCTCGACTTAACTGACCCGCGGACAACGACAGCAGTCAGGACCACCAGTACATCGGTTCCTGCCCTGTCGTCCC
Organism: Bromus sterilis; assembly: GCA_950022295.1. Lineage (NCBI taxonomy): Eukaryota > Viridiplantae > Streptophyta > Magnoliopsida > Poales > Poaceae > Bromus > Bromus sterilis. Next base: position 240,885,399 of record OX465595.1, on the reverse strand, counting down.
AACAAGTCTCTGCGGTTACCAACAAGGTGAACTGTCTCCTTACCTTGTCTCGCGTGTGCTCTTGATAGAGCTCGACTTTTCGTGGTTTTGGTAACTCTCACGAGATACGAGCAGGGGCCAAGCACGCCAGTAACGTCGGTCGTACCCTCCCTGTCGCTCCCGACAATATACCGCTCGCGGGCACCGTTGGGTCGCCCGACTCTTACCTTTAAGGACACCAGTTGATTCGAGTGCCTACCATTAAGTGAAACCAGGAGGTATCACCCTCGATGGCACACTTAAAGAGGTTTGACAAAGACATCAGCGGAATGAACTAAAGAGGTGAACCTCGTATCATCCCGGTGATGCTACGCTACTGATCCGACGAGAGTGAAATACGAGTTCATCCACTCGTAAGTCAAACTCGAAGCGACTCGGCAGAGTCTCGCCGTTGTAGGTTCCTTAGGGCGTCTGCACTGATCCGCACCTGTTGCAGTTGTATATGTTTTGTATCCGCGTCACTCCCCTGAGTGGCCACGGCCCGCTATCTAATCCTAGCTAACAATGCGCAGGGCTCACTGCTGAATAATGCATAATTATAATAGGCAGCTTAGGATAAAGGAGGTACATCAAGGGCGACAAAAATAGGCTATGCAATTGCATAGGATTGTAAGCATAGCAGCAGCAGCAGTAAGAATGTCTAGTGCAAGAAAGTACGGAAAAGGTAGGCGATAACTGGGGAAGAGAATGGCTCTGCCATCCTGGAAGCTCGACGGTAGGGGTAGGGTCGTCGACGAAGTACTAGTACCCGTCAGCAGTGTAGTCAGCAGTAGCAGCGGGGTCTACCGGAGAATAAAATGGGGAAGAAACAGTAAATATAAAGCAATCATATCAAACAGATGAAAGGAATGACGAATGCAATGTTAACGATGTCCTAACGCAGTGCAATGCACGTTGCACGGAGCGGGAGTCCATCCGGGGATGAGCTGCTAGCTCCGGGTGATTACCGGACAAGGTGTCCGGAGGGGGAAGGGATCATGCCGGAGGTGTCGTGGACATCCGACAAACATGTGGATGGTGTAACCGTGCTAGTTGAAACAATCCGAACAACTTTCATGTTCTGAATAAATTCATCCAGATACTTTAACAGTACCGGACAAATCATCGGATAGACGGCCCGGAGGGGGGAATGTCGATGTACGTTGTGTTAGAGGGGTGTGGTTGGTATACGGATAGTGTATCTGTATTCGTTATATTTTTCTAATCAATTTTCATGTATAAAGTTTTTGAATCAGACTTACGGTTTAAAAGATATTGAATTTCCAAATTTAAATCATTTTAAATGAATTTCTGGATTTTCTTTTATTAATAAAACCTAACATTATCCACAGAGGGTTGACTGGTCAAACCTGACCAGTTGGTCCCACTGGTCAGCCTCACATAGCTAATAAATCATTTAATTAAATTTAATTAACCACTGGACCCACATGTCAGCCACTGAGACTAATGTTAAATTATCTAAATAAATCTGCTGACAGGTGGGACCCTGGTGTCATTGTCTATTTTCTTAATTAACTATTTATTAGAATTAACCAGTGGGTGGGTCCACTTGTCATGGACACATGTATAAAATTAACAGTTAATTAGACCAGAGGGTTATTTAAGTGGTTGGACCCACATGTCATGGGCTTAGTTTTACTTTAACACTTATTAAAATTAGGGGCAATTATCCAGGGGGGGTGGCCCACCTGTAAGTCACAGTGGGGGGTGATTAACTCCTAATGAAGCTACTGACGACGTGGGCCCACATGTCATGGCATGGGGAGCTTGCCAGCTAGATCAATGCACGGTGAGGTCGCCGTTCTGGCCAGCTCCGGTGGCCGCTGGATGCGTGGCAGGGCTCTTTCGAGAGCTGGGAGTACGCTCCGTCGGCTGGTGACGTTGGGCTTGCCGGAGACGTGCCGGAGCACCAACGGCGGCGAGCGGGGCGGAAGTCAGTGCGTGGCTTTGGAGGCAATGTCGATGCGAGACGATTTCGAGCGCGCAGTTGGGCCAAATCGAACAAACGGCTCGCTACGAACATGATGGTGCCCACGGGCGGACGCGAGATGAAGGGAATGACAGCGGTGCTCAACCAGAGGTCGTAGGGGAAGGCAGCGAGCTCGGAGGAGGCGTGGAGGTGTCGGATTGGGCTTGCAATCTCGGCGGCGCGAGGTTGAAGACGATGAAGTTCGCGTCACCCGTGATGCGTCTCGGTCTGAATCCGCGTGTGTGTTGAAGTAGCTGAGGGCGAGGCGTCGGCTGGACAAGGCGGCGGGGCGCGGGGACGTTGCTGGTTGTGAGTGTCCACGGTGGCGGCGACTGGCGCATCGAGCGGCGGTGACAGTGAGAGAAACAGCGCAAGGGTAAGGGAAGGAAGGGGCTAGGGTTTGTCCAGGGGCTCGGAGAGGTTCTTTATGCCGCCGGGGAGCCGCCGGATGCGTGGCACGGCGACGGCTGGTCGTCATTGCACCGGGGGATGGCGTCCACGGGGGGTAGGGTGAACAAGGGAGGGAGACGACCCGGGGTGGGCCGAGTGGGCTGGTTTGGGCCGCACTGTGCACTTGCGGGACCAGGCCGTGAGGCTACTTTTCCTTTTATTTTATTTTCTGTAATTTCTGTTAGCCATTTCCTTCTGTTTATTTTGTTTTGCTAGCTTTAGCATTTTTGTAAAATATGTAATAGGTTCTATAATTAGTGTAACACCATACTGAGATGCCACAAAAATTTTAGTGATAAAAGAAAATTATTTATTAATTCTTTTTAATATTCAATTGAAAATTGTTGTTGTTCAGCCACTGGTTTGAATTGTTTGAATTTTTCAGTGGAATGATAAATACTCAAAGTTGGTTTACAATGGTCCAATTAATATTGTGCATTTAACAAAAGTGGTTTTTGTAATTTTTGGACAAAGTTTAATTTTCACATATATTTTTAATATAACCCAAAAGGCATTTTTTAATGGGATCAAAAGCAAAGATGATCATCGCATGATTAGCAACAGTGATTAGTCAACAGTACAAGTGATTACTGTTACAGACACTGAGGGTGTTACAAATCTCCCCCACTATAGGAATTCTCGTCCCGAGAATTAAAAGGTAGTGCAAGGGGTAAAGTTTCGGTTTTGTATTCTAACGATTCCTTTGGTGCTTGTTGTCCTTATCGAAGGAGTTGATCCTTAACGTTGTTGTCTTCATTTCTCTGTGTCGGGGCATCTCAACGGGTTGTCATCCTTCCTTCAGGGTCTTCATCGTACCTATGGATAGGCTAGAAGGGGACACTTAGGGGGTCGAATCAGTACCAGGTTAATCAATCGAGGTTGTGCAAGGGAATGGGTACAACGTACCTCATGAGTTAAACTCGGGGAGATACATCGAGAGAAACAAAAGAAGGCATGACAAGTTTTCAAGCGGATACGCAAGCATTCGACGATGATAACGGAGGATGAAAACGGATCCAGAGCATCAGGCATAAGCACTGAGTCTAATATCGAACTGAATATCACAAGGTAGAGGACTCGTGAGTTGCATACGAGGTCAATCAAGAGGAATAACCTCGAGAATAGAAAGGTACAAGAGAGTCAGGTTTCGATCCTGTGGAACTGTGGGTTATCGGCCCACATTGAATAAGAAGGGTGGTGAAAAACAATGCGATCAAGTTGCAAGGTAAGTCAGAGAACAGCTTGTTAGCTATGTCGGCAACAACATCGGTGCCAAGGGCGAGGGACGAAGAGAACCATCTTCCTGCTCGTTAAGACGAGGCGGACCAATAGGCAAAGTTCTCGTCCATCGGTGCTTACTGAAATGTTATCAACAGTAGTAACAGGTTGTACGGACGAAGTAGTACACCGAAGTGTTTTCATCAGCAGGGAATCATCACTGCTCGGATAATTTATATTCAAAGGAAGGTTAAACAGACCAATGGAAAGGAAAATGTGATCATACACCAGTATCAGATATATATCTTTCCCAAGGGAAAGCAGAGCAAGATATACATAACCAAGTTTGTATTGGCAGGGGATCAAGGGAGATTGTTGATGATAACACAAATCATCGAGGGGCAAGGATGGTGTTTCACACAATGAATCCAATTAACACTTGGTAGAAGCCAAAATGTCGATGATGACCATGACACATCATGTCAAAAGGTTTCGAAAAAATACAATCGAACAACGGCGACATCAAGCAAAAGGAATGGTGAAGCAAAAGTATTCGGTGTTCCTGGTTGAAGACAAGCCAGAACCATGAAATGGCTATGACAGGGATAGGAATTGTTTCATCACAATTCATGCAAAGGCATGATATCCTTGAGATACTAGCAGTAATACTCGAAGGTAGAATGGTGGATCATAGGTGTAGACGAATTTATACCAAGGGGGTTAATTATCTTTATGAGAAGCTTTCATGATAAGTTCTACATAGTATCCATGGGCATGAACACAAAGGTTCAGGATCGACTCCCACTTCTTTAATGCATAGCCTCTCATTCACTTCTTGTTGTCGATGAATTTGTAGAGTTCAAAAATCTATCTGGCATAACAACAGTAGAGTAAGACCCATAGAAGTTCATGGGTTCACACAGATGGATGAAGCATAGATAAAACCCATAGGGACATTTTACGAACCAATACGACAATCAACAGAAACAAGAGATACAAGTTTGAAAGCAGAAGGCTGGTGAAACAGACCAGATGATACCGTTCGCCAAAGGCATTTCGTATCAGGGGAAGCTCGTCAACGATTTAGGACACAAGGAGACGACAGGTAGTAATCCACCAAAATGGTCAGGCGGTGTACAGAGAGTCTGGGGTGAGTATCGGTACTCAACCACATAACGGTGTATCAGATTCAGATACATCGATCAAACATGGATAAGTCGAATATAAGCTTGACGGTTAATCAGTTAAGGTTTGATTTACCGGGAACCAGTTCATGTCCGGAATGACGTCTGAGCCAGAAGAATGGATTCATAGGGATCAACTGATGATTGCGTGCACTAGCACACACGATGATTCAACAGATCAGAATGGCAATGCCAAGGGAGGTCATCAAAGACTAAAATACAAACGGGATTAATCATAGTGCAAGCTGGTAAGAAGAATCTCCAAAGCAGTAGGCTGCCGAGGATTGTCGCGAGATCAAATAGTATTTCAAAGTATTTTGGGAATCACAGGAACCACATAGGAAGAACGGGTCCTCGATAAAGGTGAGGAATTATTCACAGGGTGAAAAGAAGCTGCAAGGTAGTAGGCTCAAAGGATTCCCGAAACAACGGAAAATATTACAATGCATCTTGTGAACACAAGAGCAACTGGGATTGAATGGACGATCGGAAAGCATAGGTAATTATCCATACGCACTTATCGGTGGCAAGGAATTGTCAAGGTATCGACACATATGATCTCGAGAATTTTATCGGAGAGTAATCTTCGGAATCTTCTACTGAATCAGCTGATCATCTGTGATGAGGGCTCTCCGGGAGGAAGTAGTCACGAGAACCTAATGTCAGAGTTAGCAAAAATCTTTAACCCGAAAGAGAAGAGAGACCAGAGTCCCAGAGTAAAGGTACGGAGTAAAAGATCCTAATACCACCCAGTTGGCGACATGGGCCGATAAGCCACACGACACTGTTAGTAAAGTAGTTTTGCAACGACTAGACTCGAATTCGACCAAGGAGTTGGAAGGGGGTGTCCTACAGGCAGTCGGCTCTGATACCAACTTGTGACGCCCCCAAAATCAAGTCGTGTACAGTAATCATACACGCAGGGTACACGACTGAGATTAGGGTGCCACGGTGAGAATATCACAACACAACTCTACAAATAAAATAATACAAGTTTCTTAATACAAGCCAGGGGCCACGAGGGCTCGAATACAACATCTCGAAAGCACAAAGTTAGCGGAAGAAATAGTATTTGAGTACAGACACAAGAATACAAGGTTGCCTTAATAAGGCTAGCACAAATAACAACAATGATCGAAAAGGCGAGGCCTCCTGCCTGGGAACCTCCAAACTACTCCTGGTCAACGGGGAACTCGACATCGTGGAAGCCATCGGGGATCTTCATGTTGCGGTGACAGGCATCGGGGATCTCCTTCTCCTGGACTCCAAGGCTCCAACGTCGACTTCAGCGGCCGATCAGGCAAAACAAAAAGGGGAAAATAAAGCAAAGGTGAGTATCTACCATACCCGCGAGTCTTACGTCCGCTACTAAGCATTATGTGTTTGTATCAAATGGAAAGGGGAGGCTGTATATAGTGGACTGCAAGGTAGAAATCAGAATAATGGTAAGAAGCTAGGCCTACCGAAGACTAGCATCTTCTGATGTGTCTTGCAACATGAGAAGAGAAACAACCAACAGTTCAATAGCATGAATGTAATAACAATGGAGCAGAAGTTGCTTCAGCATTGTATAATAGTAAGTTGTAATGATTAATAATAATAATGCCTCCGAGTTCCCTTCCTCGACTCCCTGCGAGGAAGAAGACCCGGAACCATACAGTTTAATAGTAGTAGTTCGTAGTGGTAAGATCCAGCTTCAGCATAAAGCGTCCTGTTATCGTGGACACGGCTATTCGAATAGATTAATCTTCCCTACAGGGGTGCACTGGCGTGACTCTATGACGCTCGGATATCCAGTGTGGCATACACCTTGTTAGGGAACACCCCGCCGAAGTTATCCGACACAAAGTAGCCCATCCTTCGGCAATCAACAGAGAGGTCATCCGCCGGACTATATCCTATGTACGCCGGGCTTTGGACCCTAACCCGAACGTACTCCTGCACGGTGCGTGACTGGCCGGTGAAGCAAAATCAAAGCAAATACAAATACACCGCTCGAGCAAGAGAAGACAACACCACTTCCCGGCAATCAGCCCGCGATACTGCTGACGTCTGAAGACCCTCGAACGAGACTACGATGTAGGGGAGCCCACACTCCTCGTCCCACGTGTAGGTAGTGCGTACAAGACAAAAGGCTACTCCAGACATTCTCCGAATCATTTAGCATTTTAATTAACCTGTGTGACAACAGTTATCGTTGCCTTGAGTTAACTGACTCGCGGACAACGACAGCAGCCAGGACCACCAGTACATCGGTGCCTGCCCTGTCGTCCCACCAAGTCTCTGCGGTTACCAACAAGGTGAACCGTCTCCTTACCTTGTCTCGCGTGTGCTCTTGGTAGAGCTCGACTTTTCATGGTTTTGGTAACTCTCACGAGATACGAGCAGGGTCCAAGCACTCCAGTCACGTCGGTCGTACCCTCCCTTTCGCTCCCGACAATATACCGCTCGCGGGCACCGTTGGGTCGCCCGACTCTTACCTTTAAGGACACCAGTTGATTCGAGTGCCTACCATTAAGCGAAACCAGGAGGTATCACCCTCGATGGCACACTTAAAGAGGATTGACAGAGACATCAACGGAATGAACTAAAGAGGTGAACCTCGTATCATCCCGGTGATGCTACACTACTGAGCCGACGAGAGTGAAAAACGAGTGCGTCCACTCGTAAGTCAAACTCGAAGCGACTCGGCAGAGTCTCGCCGTTTTAGGTTCCCTAGGGCGTCTGCACTGATCCGTTCCTGTTGCAGTTGTATATATTTTGTATCTGCGTCACTCCCCTGAGTGGCCACGGCCCGCTATCTAATCCTAGCTAACAATGCGCAGGGCTCACTTCTGAATAATGCATAATTATAATAGGCAGCATGGGATAAAGGAGGTACATCAAGGGCGACAAAAACAGGCTATGCAATCGAATAGGATTGTAAGCGTAGCAGCAGAAGTAACAATGCCTAGTGCAAGAAAGTACGGAAAAGGTAGGCGATATCTGGGAAGAGAATGACTCTGCTTGCCTGGAAGCTCGACGGTAGGGGTTGGGTCGTCGACGAAGTAGTCGTACCCGGCAGCAGTGTCGTCGGCGGTAGCAGCGCGGTCTACCGGAGAATAAAAGGGGGAAGAAATAGTAAATTAAAGTAATCATAGCAAACAGATGAAAGGCATGACGAATGCAATGTTAACGGTGTTCTAACGTAGTGCAATGCACGTTGCACGGAGCAGGAGTCCATCCGGGGATGAGCTGCCCGCTCCGGGTGATTACCGGACAGGGTGTCCGGAGGGGGAAGGGATCATGCCGGAGGTGGCGTGGACATCCGACAAACGTGTGGATGGTGTAACCGTGCTAGTTGAAACAATCCAAACAACTTTCATGTTCAGAATAAATTCATCCGGATACTTTAACAGTACCGTACAAATACTCGGACAGACGGCCCGAAGGAGGAATGTCCATGCTCTTTGTGTTAGAGGGCTTTGGTTGGTATACGGATAGTGTATCTGTATTCGTTATATTTTTCTGATCAATTTTCATGTATAAAGTTTTTGAATCAGACTTACGGTATAAAAGATATTGAATTTCCAAATTTAAATCACTTTAAATCAATTTCTGGATTTTCTTTTATTAATAAAACCTAACATTATCCACAGAGGGTTGACTGGTCAAACCTGACCAGTGAGTCCCATTGGTCAGCCTCACATAGCTAATAAATCATTTAATTAAATTTAATTAACCACTGGACCCACATGTCAGCCAGTGTGACTAATGTTAAATTATCTAAATAAATCTGCTGATAGGTGGGACCCAGGTGTCATTGTCTATTTGCTTAATTAACTATTTAATTAGAATTAACTAGTGGGTGGGTCCACTTGTCATGGACACATGTATAAAATTAACAGTTAATTAGACCAGAGGGTTATTTAAGTGGCTGGACCCACATGTCATGGGCTTAGTTTTACTTTAACACTTATTTAAATTGGGGGCAATTATCTAGGGGGGATGGCCCACCTGTCAGTCACAGTGGGGGTGATTAACTTCTAATGAAGCTACTGACGACGTGGGCCCACATGTCATGGCACGGGGAGCTTGCCGGCGAGACCAGTGCACGGCGAGGTCGCCGTTCCGGCCAGCTCCGGTGGCCGCTGGATGCGTGGCGGGGCTCTTTCGAGAGCTGGGAGTACGATCCGTCGGCTGGTAACGTTGGGCTTGCCGGAGACGTGCCGGAGCACAAACGGTGGCGAGCGGGGCGGAAGTCAGTGCGCGGCTTTGGAGGCAATGTCGATGTGAGACGATTTCGAGCGCGAAGTTGGGCCAAATCGAACAAACGGCTCGCTACGAACATGATGGTGCCCACAGACGAAGCAAAGGAGCACTGGAGCTCGCGTGTGGCCGGCCATGGCGGCGGCCAGAGTACGGTGAGAGGGGAAAACGCCTCGGGGCTTAGCGGGCGGACGCGAGATGAAGGGAACGACAGCGATGCTCACCCTGAGGGCGTAGGGGAAGGCAGCGAGCTCGGAGGAGGCGTGGAGGTGTCGGATTTGGCTTGCAATCTCGGCGGCGTGAGGTTGAAGACGATGAAGTTCGCGTCGCTCGTGATGCGTCTCGGTCCGAATCCGCGGGTGTGTTGACGTAGCCGAGGGCGAGGCGTCGGCTGGACAAGGCGGCGGGGCGCGGGGGAGGTTGCTGGTCGCGAGTGTCCACGGCGGCGGCGACTGGCGCATCGAGCGGCGGTGACAGTGAGGGAAACGGCGCAAGGGGAAGGGAAGGAAGGGGCTAGTGTTTGTCCAGGGGCTCGGGGAGGTCCTTTATGCCACGGGGAGCCGCCAGATGTGCGGCACGGCGACGGCTATCCGGCGTGGCACCGGTGGATGGCGTCCACGGGGGGTGGGGTGAACAGGGGAGGGATATGACCCGGGGTGGGCCGAGTGGGCTGGTTTGGGCCGCACTATGCACTTGCGGGACCAGGCCGTGAGGCTTTGAAAGTCCAAGTATGTGATCAGAGGAGGAGGGGGTGAATGATCAATTCAAATTTTCACATGAAACTATGAAGTGAAGCATAACTTAGGAGCAGAAGGAATACAACAGAAAGGTAAACAATGAAGCAGAACTAGAGTGAAGCACAACATAGCGAATCAAAAGCATTGAATCAATTGCATTGAATCAAATCACTGAAGCAATTGCAAAACTGAATGTAAGTGCGGAAAGTAAAACGAACTCTTGACTCGGCGATGTTTGTTTGACCAGTTCACACTCTGTAAAGTGCTACGTCTGGTTGGTCATTGAACACTTGAGCTAACCTCTCTCCGTCCTTATCTCCACTGCACCAATCTCCTTGAGCTTGGTCAGTACTTCACTCGTGGCTGATTATTGAGGAAATCACCAAAACCTTTGACAAACTGGACTTCAAGGCGACAATAACTCTTCGCTCTCTGAAGAACAACACTCTAACCGTCTAGGAGAATTGCAGTTCTCCAAGATAAAAAGGCTAGCAAACTTCTTCCTAAGTCATAGTGAATCAACTCAAATCAATAGGACTTATGCTTCGGTGGACGGGTTTTTGGTTTGCTTCGGTGGAGTTGCTCTCTCTTTCTTCACTGTCAGAAAATATTCTTGGAGCATCCACCCGCCAATGAGGGCGGGGGTGGCCTATTTATAGGTGGCGATCCCAAGGTGCGAAATGACTGAAGTGACCCGATATGAAAGCTTGACACCTGTCCTCAACGGTCGATTTCTAGTCACTGTGCAACTTTACTTGCGGAACAAGTAAAGCTGACTCACGGACTTGGTTATGCTTCAGGAGCCGAAAGAACAAAGTCTTCGCTGGTGAAGCATTACCTAGTGCACATGAGATTTCTCATCTCTGGCTTCTCACAGGTTTGGATTCGATCTGAGTCTTTTCACCAAAACCTACGGAGTACATTTACTAAACCCCTCTTGATAGCACGGTTTTTCCTACGACTCAAAGAAAAGTGAAAAAGAACTACGCAAAAACTACTAAGTCTTATGCCATCTTGGTCATCTCCTTCGATGAGACGTGCTTCAGGATTCCTTATCTTTTTGGGGGTCGACATCCGTGATGAGCTTCACTCCAGAGGATATGCTTCAGTAAATATGTAAATCTTCGTTGAAGCTTTATCACCAACCTATAACTTCAGGAATCTAACCATCTGTTTTACACTAGAAAACTTGTTAGTTCCTCTACTGTTTTGTCCAACAATATCCAAAACTCATGGGGGCATAACTTTGCTCTTACAGGCTTCTTTTCCTTTTATTTTTTTCTGCAATTTCTGTTAGCCATTTCCTTCTGTTTATTTTGTTTTGCTAGCTTTATCATTTTTGTAAAATATGTAATAGGTTCTATAATTAGTGTAATACCATACTGAGATGCCAAAAAAAGTTTGGTGATAAAAGAAAATTATTTATTAATTATTTTTAATATTCAACTGAGAATTGTTGTTGTTCAGCCACTGGTTTGAATTGTTTGAATTTTTCAGTGGAATGATAAATACTCAAAGTTGGTTTACAATGGTCCAATGAATATTGTGCATTTAACAAAAGTGGTTTTATAATTTTTGGACAAAGTTTAATTTTCACATATATTTTTAATATAACCCAAAAGGCATTTTTGAATGGGATCAAAAGCAAAGATGATCATGGCATGATCAAAAACAATGATTAGCAACAGTGATTAGTCAACAGTACAAGTGATTACTCTTACAGACACTGAGGGTGTTACACCCTTCTCCATCAACAATCATCAGTTTGTCCTTCTCCAAGCTATATTTTTATCACTTCATATGTTATGTGCTAAACTTGGAGCGTCTTGCTCTTTACTTTTTAGGATTTCAGACGATAACTCATCTGTTACAAAGACATTTCATTTTTCTAAACTTATTTCAACCCAAGACTTTTTTTGCATTCAATATGCACCATTCAAAGCCACATACTAAAATTTCAACCCTTTCTGACTTCATTTGCTATTTTTCTTGCATTTAACGATTTATTTTGAGCTAAATGACCTTGAAATTAGAAAGCACTACAACTGAACTCAGAAAAGGTTGAAACTTGGCATGGTGTCATCATTTGACCCGCATAACATGTGTGCAAAAGTTGAGAGGATTACGACAAAAACTGGATGCACTTCATGTACAAACTGGACCATCTCTTTCAAAGTACAAGGGTTTCAGACGAAAACTCATATGTTACAAAGACATTTCATTTTTCTAAACTTATTTCAACCCAAGACTTTTTTTTCATTCAATATGCACCATTCAAATCCACATACTAAAATTTCAACCCTTTCTGACTTCATTTGCTATTTTTCATGCATTTAATGATTTATTTTGAGCTAAATGACCTTGAAATTAGAAAGCACTACAACTGAACTCAGAAAAGTTTGAAACTTGGCATGGTGTCATCATTTTACCTACATAACATGTGTGCAAAAGATCAGACGATTACGGCAAAAACTGGATGGACTTCGTGTACAAACTGGACCATCTCTTTCAAAGTACAAGGGTTTCAGACGAAAACTCATCTGTTACAAAGACATTACAATATGCACCATTACATGAATTTTCAATAAGCACCATTCACTTTTTCTTCACTTGTGTGCTTTGCTTATTGCGCCGTAACCATGGATAGTCTTCATCTCTTAACAAGATGCTTGGATCAGCCTTGACTTTGAAGGGAGGAATTTCATGAAACTTTTCATAATCTTCAGACTTGTCTGTCTTGCCCTCCAATCCAAGGATGTCTTGTTTTCCTGAAAGAACTATGTGGCGCTTTGGCTCATCGTATGACGTATTCTCTTGCTTATCTTTTCTTTTTCTCGGTTTGGTAGACATGTCCTTCACATAGAAAATCTGCGCCACATCATTGGCTAGGACGAATGGTTCGTCTGGGTACCCAAGATTGTTCAGATCCACTGTTGTCATTCTGTACTATGGGTCTACCTGTACTCGTGACATATTGACCCATTTGCACTTAAACAAAGGGACCTTAAAATCATCTCCGTAGTCAAGTTCCCATATGTCTACTATGTAACCATAATATGTGTCCTTTAGGCTCTTGGTTGCTGCATCAAAGCGGACACCGCTGTTTTGGTTGGTGCTCTTTTGATCTTGGTCGATCGTGTAAAATGTATTCCCATTTATCTCGTATCCTTTGTAAGTCAATACAGTCGAAGATGGTTTCCTGGACAACGAGTACATCTCATCAGAAATAGTGTTGTCACCTCTGAGACGTGATTCCAACCAACTTCCGAAAGTACTGATGTGTTCACGTGTAATCGAGTTTTCAGACTGCTCCGGGTGTGTGGAGCGGAGACTGTTCGTGTGTTCATCGACATACGGGGCCACCAAGTTAGAGTTCTGTAGAACTGTGTAGTGTGATTTAGACCAAGAATACCCGTCCCTGCATATTATTGAGCCCTTTCCAAGCGTGCATTTTCCAGTCAGTCTCCCCTCATACCGCGATTGAGGGAGACCAATCTTCTTAAGGCCAGGAATGAAGTCGACACAAAACCCAATGACATCCTCTATTTGATGGCCCATGGAAATGCTTCCTTCTGTCCTAGCGCGGTTACAGACATATTTATTTAGGACTCCCATGAACCTTTCAAAGGGGAACATGTTGTGTAGAAATACGGGCCCAGAATGAAAATATCGTCGACTAGATGAACAAGGACGTGCGTCATGATATTGAAGAAGGATGGTGGGAAAATCAGCTCGAAACTGACAAGACATTGCGCCACATCAGTCCTTAGCCTTGGTAGTATTTCTGGATCGATCACCTTCTGAGAGATTGCATTGAGGAATGCACATAGCTTCACAATGGCTAATCGAACGTTTTTCGGTAGAAGCACCCTCAATGCAACCGGAAGCAGTTGCGTCATAATCACGTGGCAGGCATGAGACTTTAGGTTCTGAAACTTTTTCTTAGCCATATTAATTATTCCATTTATATTCTACGAGAATCCAGAAGGGAACTTCGTACTGAGCAGGCATTCAAAGAAGATTTCCTTCTCTTCTTTGGCAAGAGCGTAGCTGGCAATACCTTCATACTGCATTGGAGGCACGCCGTCTTTTTTGTGCAAACGTTGCAGGTCCTCCCGTGCCTCCGGTGTATCTTTTGTCTTCCCATACACGCCCAAGAATCCTAGCAGGTTCACGCAAAGGTTCTTCGTCACGTGCCTCACATCGATCGAAGAGCTGACCTCTAGGTCTTTCCAATAAGGTAGGTCCCAAAATATAGATTTCTTCTTCCACATGGGTGCGCGTCCCTCATCGTCATTCGGAATAGATACTCTTCCGGGACCCTTTCCAAATATTACGTGTAAATCTTTGACCATAGCAAGTACGTGATCACCGGTACGCATGGCGGGTTTCTTCCAGTGATCTGCCTCGCCTTTGAAATGCTTGCCTTTCTTACGACATTGATGGTTGGTCGGAAGAAATCGATGATGCCCCATGTACACATTCTTCCTGCAGTTGTCCAGGTATATACTTTCGGTGTCACCTAAACAGTGCGTGCATGCGTGGTATCCCTTGTTTGTCTGTCCTGAAAGGTTACTGAGAGCAGGCCAATCATTGATGGTTACAAAAAGCAAGGCATGCAGGTCAAATTCCTCCTTTTTGTGCTCATCCCACACACGTACACCGTTTGCATTCCACAGTTGTAAAAGTTCTTCAACTAATGGCCTTAGGTACACATCAATGTCGTTCCCGGGTTGCTTAGGGCCTTGGATGAGAAGTGGCATCATAATGAACTTCCGCTTCATGCACTTCCAAGGAGGAAGGTTATACATACATAGAGTCACGGGCCAGGTGCTCTGATTGCTCCTCTGCTCCCCGAAAGGAGTAATGCCATCCGCGCTTAAACCAAACCATACGTTCCTTGGGTCACCTCCAAACTCAGCCCATACTTTCTCTCAATTTTTCTCCATTGTGAACCATCAGCGGGGTGTCTCAAATTCCTGTCTTTCTTATAGTCCTCTCTGTGCCATTGCATCAACTTGGCATGCTCTTCATTTCTGAACAGACGTTTCAACCGTGGTATTATAGGAGCATACCACATCACCTTAGCAGGAACCCTCTTCCTGGGGCGCTCGCCGTCAACATCACCAGGGTCATCTCGTCTGATCTTATACCGCAATGCACTGCATACCGGGCATGCGTTCAAATCCTCGTACGCACCGCGGTAGAGGATGCAGTCATTAGGGCATGCATGTATCTTCTGCACCTCCAATCCTAGAGGGCATACGACCTTCTTTGTTGCGTACGTAGTGTCGGGTAATTCGTTATCCTTTGGAAGATTCTTCTTAAATATTTTCAGTACCTGCTCAAATCCTTTGTCAGGCACAACATTGTCTGCCTTCCACTGCAACAATTCCAGTACGGTACCGAGATTTGTGATGCCCTCTTCGCAACTGGGGTACAGCCCTTTTTTGTGATCCCCTAACATGCGATCGAACTTCAGCTTCTCCTTTTCACTTTCACACTGTGTCCTTGCATCAACAATGGCCCGGCGGAGATCAGCATCGGGCACATCGTCTGGTTCCTCTTTATCTTCATCGGGCACATCGTCCGCTTCCCTCGTTGCAGCATCACCGTATTCAGGGGGCACAGAGTTGTCATCGTACTCTTCTTCTTCGTTGTCTTCCATCATAACCCCTATTTCTCTGTGCTTTGTCCAAACATTATAGTGTGGCACGAATCCCTTATAAAGCAGGTGGGTGTGAATGGTTTGCCGGTCAGAGTAAGACTTCGTATTCCCACATGTAGTGCATGGACAACACATAAAACCATTCTGCTTGTTTGCCTCAGCCAGTTCGAGAAACTCATGCACGCCCTTAATGTACTGGGAGGTGTGTCTGTCACCGTACATCCATTGCCGGTTCATCTGCGTGCATTATATATAATTAAGTGTGTCAAAAACCATTATATATAGAACATCATGAATAGATAAGTGACCAAATTAATAAAAGTTCATCATCACAGTAAAACCAAACTACATACAAAGTTCTGATTGAACAACATACAGCTCCCCAGAGCATCTAACTAAGGCATACATTGAAACTATGTAAAACATTTCAATGCAACAACAAATGCGATCCTAATCGCAACGAAGGTAACAATTGAACCAACGGCATATTGATATCAAGCCTCGGTATCAATTGCATATTTTCTAATCTTTCTAATATTCAAGCGCATTGCATCCATCTTGATATTGTTATCATTGATGACATCCACAACATGCAACTCCAATAGCATCTTCTCCTCCTCAATTCTTTTTATTTTTTCCTTCAAGTTATTGTTTTCTTCTTCAACTAAATTTAACCTCTCGACAATAGGGTCGGTAGGAATTTCCGGTTCGACTACCTCCTAGATAAATAAATATGTCACATTGGTCGGCATAATTTTCATAAACAAAAAATGAACCAAATAGTTATAAAAGATAATATTTACCACATCCGAATCATAGATAGGACGAGGGCCGACATGTGCAGGTACCATAACCATCGCACTATATAATAAAAATCAATAATAAAAAGCAATAAGAAAATAAGACAAGTATATATCTAATCATAAAAGTAAGAATTACTTTCTTTTAGAAAGAAAATAAGAACAAGAGGCTCACCACGGTGGTGCCGGCGACGAGATTGGCGTGGGCGATCGACGGTGGTGAAGACGGGTACGAGACGTGATAAATCGCTAAACCTAGACAAATCTTGAGGAAAACAGAGCTTGGAGATCGAGTTTGGAGAGGAGAAAGCTTAAGTAGTGTGGCTCGGGCATTTCATCGAACACATCATGTGCATTGGAGGTGAGCTCGAGCACCAGACCGCCCTCCCTTTCCCTCCTCGAAAAAAAAGAGCACCAGTGGAGTGCTCTGCTCGATGGCGAGGGGTATATATAGCCAAATCGTTAGTCCCGGTTTGTGGCAGGAACCGGTACTAATGGACAACCTTTCGTCCCGGGTGGAGCCACAAACCGGGACTAGTGGTTGTGGGCCAGGAGCGAGGACCATTGGTCCCGGTTCTTGTCTGGAACCGGGACATATGCCCACAGACGAACCGGGACCAATGTCCCACGAGGCCCGGCCGGCCCCCCGGGCGCACGAACCGGGACGTATGACCACCATGGGTCCCGGTTCGTGGCACTACCGAGACTAATGGGCTGCAGAGGCCTGAACCAAAGCCATGTTTTCTACTAGTGGTTGCTCGTCTTCAGAATCATTCCCAATCTGGATGTACGAAACAGTAGCCCAGGGGAGGCTCCGTTCAAATAAAATAAAACCATCTGTCCCTTTCTTAGATTGTTGTCAGCGACAAAATTTCTCCAACTCTTTCCATGCATAACACTCTTGTTTTGGCCCTTGTGGCACTTTACAATATATGTGTGCTCATTCGCCTTAAATGCCAATTCATCTCTGTTCATGTTGTTGAAACAAGCCCTTTTGTTGCATGGCACAACCTATTTTGTGAAATGAGCAAACAAAAAAAATACAGGATATAATTATGAAAGAATATAAAAACATAAGACAACAAAATCACATGAAGGAAAAGATAGAGGAAAAGGGTCATGTGAAAGCAAAAATCTTATTTCTGGGAAGTACACAAGAATGCAAGCAAAAATAGGGGATGCCAACAAAATAGGGTGACAGAAAACTAACAACATATCATAAACATAATATGGGCTTGCTCAAAGGTTAGTTGAGACCAAACTCATCTTCCCTTACAAGTGGTGTTGTAGTAAGTAAAAAAATACTATAAACTGGGAGTATGATGCTAGCTAAAATTCGAAAAGAAAAAAGTGCACACATACAGAAAAATTGAACTTACTGCTGTAGTTTAAAACTCCTCAAATACATAGATAGAAAAGCTGCTCGTCGTGTCCTTGTAATTGCAATCACTGGAGCATACTTTGCAAGCCATTTACTCCTGAATTTTTCGAAAAAAATAACATGTACATAAGATAAAGAAAACAATCCACTGATGATATGAGTTAAAAACTGAGAATAAATAAATGTACACTGCAAAAATGCAATTTCTCAAAAGATCCTAAACTTCAATAACAGCGACCTTATCTGGTGGTTGCTCGTCTTTATAATCATTCATGTTCTAGATGTGCAAAACAGCAGCCCAAGGGCAGCGCTCCTGCAAATAAAATAAAACCATCTTCCCCTAACCTAGATTGTTGTCAACAACAAACCTTCTCCAACCCTTTCCATGCATAACACTCTTTCTTTGATCCTTATGGAACTTTACACTATATGTGCGCTCATTCGCCTTGAACGTCAGCTCGTCTTTGATACGTCCCAAACGTATCTATAATTTCTCCTTGTTCCATGCTTATTTTGGTGATATTGCTATATGTTTTGATGCACTTTCATATCTTTCAAAACATATTTGGAAAACCCTATTAACTCAGTGCCC
This sequence comes from Bromus sterilis, assembly GCA_950022295.1. NCBI lineage: Eukaryota > Viridiplantae > Streptophyta > Magnoliopsida > Poales > Poaceae > Bromus > Bromus sterilis. Next base: position 240,867,113 of record OX465595.1, on the reverse strand, counting down.
ATTGCCAGTTTCTATGTGCTATTGTCCGTGCATTGCAGGAAATGTCAAAAATCAAAGTACTAGGAAAATTTCAGAGAAATCATAAAAAATATGCAAGACAGAAGAGCCCTGGAGCCAGAAGAGGGGCTTGAGGGTGGCCACCCCCAAGCCAGGCAGCTGCCTGGCGCGACCAGGGGGGTGGTCGCGCCCTCTGGCCGCCTGGGCCAGGGGGGCACCCCTCAAGGTGCCCTTTGGCCAATATTTAGTCATCGCTCCGAAAACCCTCGTTAGCAATCCGTTACGCAATTTTTTCCAATGTTCCGCCGCCGCCGTGATTCTGTTCTCGGGATCGCTAGGAGAAGTTGTCCCGGCACCCAGTTGGAGGAAGGATAATCCGGAGGCCTCTCCACCACCATGATCACCTCCGGGGTGTGCCGTGAGTAGCCCCCCTTGTACCATGGGTCCATGACCAGTAGCTATGTGATGTATTCTCTCCAATATTTTGCTTCAATGTTTAGCCCTTGTGATTTGCCTATCATTATCAAGGCACCTATGTATTAGTTCATGTTTTGCTATGTTGTGTTTGCTGGGATCCGATGGATTATGAGATTATGTTCAGTTTGTGATGAGTAATCTATTTGGTTCACCTTTATATTTTAGTTCTTGATTGTTCTTACATGTTCCCAATTACATTTGTTGCTTTGGCCAAGTAGTAGATTTTAACTCAAAGAGAGAGCGTTATGCAATTATTGTGGTTTCATGCCCCCCGATGTCTAACTTGAGTGACAGAAACATGAGACTAGGGGATGTGATAGAGGCGAAGGTGTCCCGATGTTTCGATGAGATGGTGTAGATCGATTATGGTGGAGACGACTTTCACGATCCGACTACGAACGTGCGAAGACGTTGCGCCTTAGCGATCGCTAAACCAACTCCGAGAGGTTATTGATCCCGCGGATGCACGATCAACCTGACCACGAAGGTCTAATTCCTGCAAGCAATCGAAGAACAAGCAAGAACTAAGAATTGCAATCTGGATATTGCGAATATAAGATGAATGATTACGAAAGTTGGGGTTCCAATGAGGTCTTGGCCTGGTCGGATGACACAAACGAAGAGCTCGAAGTTGCGGCTATGGCTAACTTAAATCTAATTAAAACCCAAGTCTAAACGACGCCCTAAGGGCTGTATATATGGGGGAACAGAGGGGATTTTCGTGACCCCTTGGAGGTGGGGTCCGAAAACAACCCTAACTCGGTTTCCCCACACATACGGACTCTAAAAACAGCCTATAATGTGGTATTTCGAAATTACATGGGCCCAGCCCAATATTAAGGTGACGCAGCACCTATAATTGCTCTTGGACGAAAATAATGAAGTGGCATCTCGTGTATTTCTTCCAAGCCTTCATGCATGCCTTATGGTGGCTTCAAAGTGCGAAAATCCCCACTGGAAGCTCCATTGTTCTTCCCCGCGCGCGCACCTTCTTCTCCATGCTTGATCCCGCTCCAATGACCGTCCTTCTTGTCCATGCTAGGTCCTTCATTCATAAGCAAAACAAAAGTATCTAATTTAGGCAGCATCATTTGTTCATGAACATTAGAAGGATTCGCAAGAAACGAAAGTACCTGATAATTTAGTTGACGTGCACGTGCTCTAGTAACTGGTCCAGTATGTGTAGTTGGTGAAGATGTGGGTGTAACATTAGTAGAGATGTCCTCATCAGGATGTGTTTCTGCCACAAGGGAGAAAACAGGGGTGCTTGTAACTGCAGTTGCAAGGATTGCTTACATTACGCATAGAGATTTAAGGCAGTCGTCCGTTGCTTTGAGCCTACAGTTTGGCTGGGGTTCACAACTTAATACCAGCGAGATGTTCTGGATAGATATCTCAAGGTGGATGATTAGTGAGTAGATGTTGATGGATAAACAGTCTACTTGTTTTGGTGTAATACCCACATGATTGAGCCTCTAATTTTCTTGTAGAATGATTAGCATTGCGGTGCGTTTATAATTCTGTCAATTGCCTAGCCGTAATTTTTTCACCCAACATAGTTGTTGTCATCTTTTGGGAGAGAGACATCACTAGTGAAAATGATGGGACCCCAGTCCATATTTCCATCATAGTTTACACCGCTCCAGTTTACTGTTTTTACTTTCCTTTCATTTGCCACTACTATTCCACCTGTATGCTTGTCCTTTGTAAACAGCAAGGCCAGAGAGATTGACAACCTCTTTGTTTCTATCTATATCATAACATTCCACTTGGGGTAGCCAACGAGGCGTCGTCAACCGGTTTCATCAAGCGAATTTCTGGCGCTATTGTCGGGGACTCTAGTCTTCAAGATAGGGGACTTGCACACTATCTTTTACCTTTGCTTTTTAGTCTTGTTAGTTTACTTTTCAGTTTTTGTTTTAGAGTCTTTTATCAAAAAAACCAAAAAAATAGTTACTTTGTTCTTGCTTGCTGTTGTTATTGTTGTTAGGGTGCGCAGCGGAAAACACAAAATTTTCCTAACTAGCATTTCCCATAACCCAAGATCTAGCTAGCCGTATTACCGTAATGGAAAGGAGTGCGGAATAACATACCTCGGGGTGTAGTCCGTTGCGGGGGAACGATCCCGCAAACGTGGCTGGTTTAGTCGAACAAGTTTCACAGCCCCCTGGCTGTGTTGAGCACCCGGATGGGTGTAGTGCCACATGTGTAGCACCTCGTAGTACTCGCACACATACGAGACTCGATGACGACCTCCGATCTCCGATCCAGCGAAGGTGGCGGAAGCAAACCTCTGGAACCAGAGCTTCGGCAGCATGACGACCTCCGATTCTAGCAGAGATGCCTCAATTCCACTACAATCTCACACTAGGGAGCCCACCGTGGAAGAGACGAGGAAGGGGAGAAGACCGGAGAAAACCGATCTCAATTCGGAGTAATATTTATTTTCTCACGAATTTCTGTGTATTAAATATGTGCACCCTGCCCATCTATATATAGGCAGAGGGGAGGGAGTCAACCCCTCTCCCCTAGCAAGGTGGGACTAAAGTCCCTTGCTAGGTGGAGGTGGCCGGCCAAGAGGGGGAGGGGTGCGCCACCCTCATGGGCCTTAGGGCCCATGGCGCCTCCCCCCTCTTACCTTTTTCTTTTTTCCCTTTTATATTCCCTAATGGGCCGCTTTCATAAATAAGGCCCATAACACTTTTTAATTATAAATAAAATGTTTTTAATTATTAATTCAATTAATTAATAACTAAAACATATTATTCCTTCTCCCGGTGCTCCGGAACACCTTCCGGCTCACTCCGAAACTCCTTCGGGTCAACACGAAACTTTTCCCGTGCTGCTTCCTTTATTCTCCGGTAACTCCGATAGTTCCAAAAAAGGTCTCCGAGTTCATCGAGACCTTAAGTGTGTTACCCTACGGTCCGAGAACACTCCAGTCATGACCGGGATGAGGCTACGGTCAATGATCATCAGCGGGACCTGGATGCCCATAATGACCCTATGCATTCTGGATATCAATACCGATTGGACCTTACGTCGTATAGTATTCCCTTTGTCAGCGATACTGGATTAGTCCGAGATTCGATCAATGAAATCCTATGTCTGGTTCAACCTCGTTATGAAAAATCCTTATTCACTCGTTCCTGTGATATTCATCCTCGTGACCTAGTCACACGCTGCGCAACTTTATGGATGGAATCTCACCGAGTGGGCCCTGAGTATCTATCCATCACATGGATTGACAAATCCCGCTCTTGTAACAATACTCCTCAACATATCTCCACGGAATACCCAAGATACAACCGTTCTGACCCGCTTATTTCAGTCAGGTGGTGGGATGTAAGTCAAAGCATTCTGGAAGATAGCAAATATGCACGTACTCACGGTCAAAGGAACGGTCTACTGCGTTATGTAATTACAACACTGAACCTTCATAATATTGATCATGTTGTAATGCTTACTTTGGGTAATTTTCATCACGTCACTCATCTAGTGAGGTGACCTCATAGTCAAGAGACTTAATTGTCCATGATCGCGAAACCACGACCATCATGTTGACCATGAACTAGTTATTGATATAGAGGCTAACTAGGAACACTGGGGTTTTCTATACCACACCTGTATCATTATTTCACTGATACAGTTCTAGCATGGTATGAAACTGGTTATGAACTTTCTTAGATATATTGGAATAATCATATATTATTTTCCTCTAGAGCATATATCCAATAGTCTCCAACTTGCACTAGAGTGCTAATAATCTAGCCGCATTTTCCCGATCATAATCAGCTTATCGCATAAGTGTTCATTGATCATGCTTGCTCATGGAACAGGGTTCGTCAACGAACTGCACCAATTCAGATTCATATGTTTCCTTTGCAACTGGTATAGGTCAACTAGTTTGACATGCCACTCGTTATCATATAATGGTTGGATATAAGTTCCACGGGAGAGTGAGACTATTATTTCACAGTATCCTCCAATGATCTTTTGGTTCAGTCTTCTGAAGAGTTATCCAGAGTCATATATACAGGGACATACACGCAGCCAGAAGTCCAAACTTCTTACGCTAAACTTTTACCCATACTTCCACTTTCTTAAGTAGCATTATGTTTGTAGTGTCGTGAATCTTGCTCACATTTCTTTCATATCTTTGGTGATGTCTCTAATTCCGTATAGACTCATAATATGGCTTGCAATTGTAATCTTGCATTACATTCAAGTCTATTATCCTTTCTAGAATTTAGAGCATAGTCCTCAGTATTCCTCATATACTGAATGCATGGACCTTATTCAGATTCTGTGTTTTACTCCTAAAGCACATCGGAATCTGTTCTTCTTCCAAGAACTTTTGATTCATTCTGTTGTTGGATTCACAATGCATGTTATATTGTAGAATCATATGTCAAAGTACATATGAGATCACATGTCCTAGTTCATGGTGCATCTCTATTATTCCATCAAAACATTGCTTGTGATATTTGGAATTTCAGACATTATATAATTTCTAGCCACAAGAACCTGCTTCTTGTCTAGAAGATTATTCCAGCCTTCACTTCGTTTCATTAGACGTTTCTTAATCTATTCTTATAGATTTCAATGTGTAACGTGTTAGTACTTCACATAAAAGAAGATTCTTGTAATCTTGTGTTTTATTTGCCTTATGCCCTATATATATCATAATGCATATGTGTATATAAGACGATTCTCTATATACACAATCAATGCATATCCATATATATATATATATAGTGAAGCTATTCATCACCCAGGGTACAGAATAATTTATTCTTCACCCGAGGTAATTTTACAAACCTTTCATAAAATTTTTTACATTTGTAATACAAATAGTTACATTAATATGGATTCACTTCATAAATTTTGACATGAAAAAAAATTGATTATAAGATCAAAAAAATACATTTTATGTATATTTTACACCATCATTTTTAACTTTGTAAATTTATGTAATATAAAATATATTTTACGGCGATTATATTTTTTTACGTTCTCTTTTTATGTATGAAATAAGACAAAATTTATGAAATTTAAAATTATGGTGCATTGATGTCAAAACAGAGGGGGTGAGAAATAACTATACCTCACCCAGGGTGACGAATAGTCTCACCCTATATATATATATATATATATATATATATATATATATATATATATATATATATATATATACGAGATCATTCTTCTCACATATCAATGCATATATATTTGAGACAGTGATCATGCTCCCACTCAAATATATCCATCATCTACTCATATATTTGTGGTTTAGCTTTCATCAAGTTAATGTCTTTATTCTTATGTATTACATACCAATAATTCTCTTGAAGCTCCCACTCAGAAAATGCCCTCTGCATTCCAAGTCTCTTGGAATTTCTCAAAGATCCCACTCAGTTTCATGAAACTGCAGGCCCACTCAATATTTTGGTCATCACAAAATCACTTGATCAAATCAAGGTTGAGGGTTTCCTGTCTTGAGGTACTATAGTCCATTCATTTAACGAAACAAACTTTCGTCATGCCTATTGCAATTCACTTTCAAATCCTAAGTTTGAATGAGACGCAATTCCAGGCTATGGTCCACTGTAGTGTAAATGAAATATTTTATCGATTAAAGTATTCCTACGTTTCCGTAGTCAATCAATATTGAACTTTGGTCATAAAAGTTTTATGAGCCAAATAATGCCTTATGTGTGTTACATTATTCTCAATAACTTTCCAGTTTATTGGGAATATGAAATAATCGATTTATTTCACAGGATGTGAGCCATCCTTTATGTAACTCAATATCGTTTCATTTCTCCTCGTGTTCTAGGATACCATCATTCCTTTGTATTTCAAGAAGTTTTATTCCTTTTGTTTTATTAAGAAGACTCATGATTATTGTTCTGTACAGAACTTGTTCATGACAACCTTCTGAATTCAACTAAGGCTTCAACTCATATACCAGGATCAATCATCTATGGCATAAACTTCCTTTTACAGTGTTGTTACAGCGGAACACGCTTCCGTTGCAATACTCTGATATTATGAAGGCAAGATCTTAGTACCTCGGTCAAAGTTTACATTATCTCCCATTGGATCCGTGTAGAGAAATTACTTCTCACACCACCAATTAAGCAATACAAGTTTTGCTATTCGGGGAGAATATGTAATTTCAATTGCTTGCTAGCTTTATCACAAAGAAATTCTTTCTTTAAGAAACCTTATAACACCATCAATTATGGAGCTATCTTGTCTCATTAGATTCAGGATGGTTTCCTATTCATGAAGTGGGTGTATTAACTTAATGAATTAAACAACCTTGTTCATTAGTAATTTTAGTGCAAGGGGAAAGAACGTTTAGACCATACTATAGTTTAGTATGACTACGAATGGTTTAAGTAGTATATCACTTTAAACTTCCATCATAATTTGCGATACAACTTCCACAAGTCTTCCATTATGTCATCTTTAATACTGATCACTCGGATAGCGTAGTGATTTGTATCCTTATATTCTACTTCACACTGTGATTCTTGAATCTCAGTTTTATGATCTCAATTGAATACAACTTTCAATTAATCATAGGAAGTCTTTAATGATAACTCATGCGCCCATTTAGTACATCATTTATGTATAATGTTTGGCACAAGTTCTGCTTGCTAGAACCTTGTCATGGTCATATTTATTGTAGAGGTTCATAGATCGTGTATCTAATCCATCTCATTCAATCAAGTTATGACTTTTATTTGATAATGAAATGACAAGTTAAAAGATCATACATTTAATGAATTCATCAGTTATGAAATCACCTTATGCAATCAAATCTTTGACTTGTTATAATAAAGACAAATTTATCATTAAACATTGAATATTACTTGACAATAATAGCAGTATTATAAATGCTTTCTATCATAACATAAATCAAGACGTAATCAAAGTATAAGCACACTTTTATTCATAAATATGGAACAACTGACTTGTCTCATTACATGAATAACTTTGTCTCACGAGATGCAAGACACACAACTAAGTGTTCATACTATAATGTTTACATAAGATTTATCTAATACTCTAGGTATCTCCTATGATAGATGTCTCGGCGGAATCCATGCTGGCCATCAACTGACTTGATATCCATCAATCCTTGATTTCGCCTCTTCTCGTCCATGCAACGACATGTCCTGTTTTCATAAAACAGAATAAGTATCACATACTCATGTGACGCCCCCAAAATCAATCTGTGTACAGTAATCATACACGCAGGGTACACGGCTGAGATTAGGGTGCCACGGTGAGAATATCACAACACAACTCTAAACACAAAAGGATAAACCAATATGTTACAATAAAGGGGGGTCACGCGGACCCAAATAAATAAGTTATACAAGCCATAATATCTGAGTACAGACATAGTTAGTCAAGTTATGCCTTAAGAAGGCTAGCACAAATAACATCGGAGATACAGATAAAAAAGGCGAGGCCTCCTACCTGGGAGCCTCCGAAACTACTCCTGGTCCTGGTCAGCGGGGGTCTCGACGTAGTAGTATCCGCCTCCGGGGTACTCCTGCTCCTGGGCTCCAACGTCGACTGCAGCGGCCGATCAGGCAAAACATAAAAGGGGAAATAAAGCAAAGGTGAGTATCTAGCATACCCGCGAGTCTTACGTCTGCTACTAAGCATTATGTATTTGTATCAACGGAACGGAGAGGCTGTATATAGTGGAATGCAAGATAGAAATCAGAATAAGGGTAAGAAGCTAGGCCTATCGAAGACTAGCATCTTCTGACGATGTCTTGCAGCATGTGAAGAGAATCAGCCAACAGTTTATATAAAGCATAAACTAACAATGAAGCAGAAGTTGCTGCAACATTGAATAATATAAGTTGTAATAATTAATAATAATAATGCCTCCGAGTTCCCCTCCTCGACTTCCCTGCGAGGAAGAAAACCCGGAACCATACACTTTAATAGTAATAGTTTCTAGTGGTAAGATCCAGCTTCAGCATAAAGCGTCCTGTTACCGTGGACACGGCTATTCGAATAGATTAAACTCCCTGCAGGGGTGCACTACTGTTCAACATGCACGCTCAGATCTCCAGGGTGGCGTGAACCTTGTTAGGGAACGCCCCACCGAGGCTATCCGACACATCGCAGCCCATCCTAGGCTCAGCAGAGAGGCCATCCGCCGGACTATATCCTATGCGCCAAGGGGTCTAGGTCCCTCACCCTTGCACGTTCCCGCACGGTGCGAGTCTGGCCGGTGAAGCAAAAGAAAATCCAAACACACCTGCTACAGGAAAAAGACAAGACCACTTCCCGGCGATCAGGGCGCAGTACTGCTGATCTCTGAAGAGCTTTCGGACAAACTACGACGCGGAGGGCCCACACGATAATCCCACATGTAGGTAGTGCATACAGACCAACGGGTCTCTCAAGTCATCCGCCGAACCATTTAGCATTTTAATATTATCTCGCACACAACCGTTATCGTTGTCTGACTAACAACACAACGGACAACGAACAGCAACAAGGCCCACCGGTAACGTCGGGGCCTTCCCTGTCGTCCCGTCAAAGCGCGTGGTTACCGACAAGGTGAACCGTCTCCTTACCTTGTCTCGCGTGTGCTCTTGGTAGAGCTCGACTTTTGCGTGGTTTGGTAACTCTCGCGAGATACGAGCAGGGGCCAAGCACGCCAGTAACGTCGGTCGTACCCTCCTTGTCGTTCCCGACAATATACCGCTCGCGGGCACCGTTGGGTCGCCCAACTTCTTACCTTAAGGACAACCGTTGTTCAGGACCATATGGCGGCAAGACAAAGTCAGCCTCGAGTGGATTACAAGGATTACTCCTTGATAGCTCACAGTTGAGGTGACTAGGCATAACCCAGATAGGGGCCTTTGGCGGTGTCTGCTTTGTTCCATACCTGCAACAGTTATAATTAAAGTATCCGCGATCTCTCCCATAGTGATCACGGCCCGCTATCTAACCCTAGCTAACAATGCGCAGGGCTCACTGCTGAATAACGCATAAGTAATAATAGGCAGCATAGGATAAAGGAAAGGTACTATGCAATTGAATAGGATTGTAATCATAGAAGCAGCAGTAAACATGCCTAGTGCAAGAAATGTACGGAAAGATAGGCGATATTTGGGGAAGAGAATGGCTCTGCTTGCCTGGAAGCTCGACGGTAGGGGCAGGGTCGTCGATGAAGTAGTCGTACCCGGCGGCGGTGTAGTCGGCGGTAGCAGCGGGGTCTACCGGAGATTAAAGGGGGGGAAGGAAACAGAAAATACACAGCAATAAAATACAAACAAATACATGGCATGACGTATGCAAAGTTAACGGCGGTCTAACGCAGTACGATGTATCAGGCTCGGAGCGGGAATTCATTCGGGGATGAACTACCGGCTCCGGGTGATTACCGGACAGGGTGTCCGGAGGGGAAGGGTTCATGCCGGAGGTGTCGTGGTCATCCGACAAAGATAAGGGGGGTGTATCCGTGTTAGTGGAATCATTCCGGACAACTTTCGTGTTCGAAATAAATTCATCTGGCAGGTTTTTACCGGTACCGGGAATTATCGACAGACAGCCCGGAGGGGGATGTCGGTGTTCGTGGTGTTAGAGGGGTGCGGTTGGCATACGGATAGCGTATTCGTACGTTATATTTTTCTGATCAATTTTTATGTATAAACTTTTTTGATCTGAGCTACGGTTTATTTTCTATGATTTTCTAAAGTTTTAAGCAATTTAAATCATTTTCTAAATCATTTTTAAATTATTTTTATTTATTAACAGAAACATTATCCACAACAGTTTGACTGGTCAACTGACATGGGGGTCCCACATGTCAGTGACCCAATTCTAATAAAACATTTTTACTTAAGAAAAACAGGGGTGGCCCACATGTCATACTAACAATTTTTAAATTTCTTTTAATAAAACAAATATCCAGTGGGGGCCCCACTAGTCAGTGACTAGGGGGTTTATTCTTTTGTTTCTGTTTAATTAGGGGGGTTAGGGGGTGGGGCCCGTTTGTCAGTGGGGTAACCCCACATTACTTGAGGGGAGGGGATTAAGGGGGTTTGCCCCGGTTTAACCCGTGCCTGTGCCCGTGCCCGACGGCGAACACAGCACGGCGGGGCTGGCCAAACGGCGAGGAGGGCCGCGATAGAGCGCGACCGCGTGGGTGGGCGCGCCGTTAGCGCGTCGAGCGTGCGTACGTGCGCGGCCAGGCCGCGGCCGGAGCTTGGCGTGCGCACCCATGGCGGCAACACGGCGGCCGGAGCGCACGTGATGGGGACGGCCAAACGCGGCGCCTAATCGAGCACCGAGGAGAGGGAATCGTTGAGGAGCTCACACTTGAGCGCGGTAGGGGAGGCAGTGGGCGCGGAGGAGGTCGGTAGCGAGCTCCCGGTCGTTAATGGCGGGGCGGCTGGAGGAGGAAGAAACGCCCGATTCCTCGATGTGCGGTGCGTCCCTGGTCGATTGCTAGCGCGGGTGGACGAGGTAGTCGTCAGCGAAGCCTCCGGACACGGCGAGGAGGTGGATGGGCTCCGGTGGTCGCGCGTTCCGGCGAGGTCCGCCCGCAGTCGTGCTCTGGTGGTCACGGGATCGAGCGGGGGGTGGGGGGAGAACGACGAGGCGAAGGGCAGGTGAGATCTAGGGTTCGGGGGGGTCATATGGTCGCCGGGGCGCCACTGGATGGCCTCCACGGCGGCCACCATCGCCGTGGCAGCGGCCGGTGGGCGCCATGCCATGCCGACGCACTGTAGGTAGGGGACGGGGTTAGTTGGGCTAGGTGGGCTTAAATGGCCCAAGGGGAAGGGGGATGGGCCACGGTTGGGGTGGGCTCGGGCAGTAGATTAGGTTTGTTTCCTTTTATTTTGTTTTGTTTTTCTCTTTCTTTTCTTTTGATTTCCTTTGTATTTATTTTACTAGTTTTGCATTTTAGTAAAATGTGTTAGATGACCCACAAATAACTTTACACTATAAGGCAGTGCCACAAAGAGTTTGGGTAGCAACAAAAGTCATTTAATATTTTATTATAATATTAAATGATTAATATGGGGTTTTTGGCTACTGTTTATAATTGTTTGATTTATTTGATAGCACAATAAATACCCATGATCACATTGCCATGGTCCCATGATTATTTGGGATTTTATAAAAGTGGTTCCAAGATTTTTGGAAAAGATTTTATTGTCACCATATTTTTAATATTCATCAAAAGGCACTTAGGGTTTGTTTGAATTTCAATTCAAATGGCCTGGACTTGTTTTGAATCCTGATGATCCAAATCCATGATCACAATGCATCCAAGAACATCAAGGTGGAATTTGAACTTGAACTGTTCCAAGTTGATCAAACAAAAGTTTTGAACAGTAGAGATGAAAAGTAACCCTGATTACTGTTCACTGACAGTGAGGGTGTTACAAATCTCCCCCACTACAAGAATTCTCGTCCCGAGAATTTAGGTGGTAGAGGGGAAAAGATCGGGGTATTCCTCACGAAGACGATCCTCGCGTTCCCAAGTGGCCTCATCTTCAGAATGATTCGACCACTGAACTTTGAGGAACTTGGTTGTCTTGTTGCGGGTTTTGCGTTCAGACTGATCGAGAATGCGGCTCGGATGTTCTTGATAAGTCAAGTCCTGTTGCAATTCAATCATATCATGTTCCACTTCTCGAATAGGGTCCTTGAAGCAGCGTCAGAGTTGCAACACGTGGAATACATCGTGGACTTGGGAGAGGTTTGACGGCAATTCCAATTGGTACGCTACCGGTCCACTTCTGGAAAGGATACGGAACGGGCCAATGTAGCGAGGAGCTAATTTTCCTTTGATCCCGAAACGATGAGTGCCTCTCATGGGAGTGACACGGAGGTACGCGTATTCACCAGGTTGATAGGCCATTTCTTTGTGCTTGCGATCATAGTTGCTCTTCTGGCGGGACTGAGCAGCTTTCAAGTGTTCACGAATAACGCGAACCTGATCTTCGGCATGCTGAATAATGTCCGGACCAATGAGGGTTCGTTCTCCAGTTTTTGACCAATTCAGAGGGGTTCGACACTTACGTCCATAGAGAACTTCAAAGGGTGCCATCTTCAAACTAGCCTGATAGCTATTGTTGTACGAGAATTCAGCAAATGGAAGAGATTCCTCCCATTTCTTACCGAATGAGATGACACAAGCTCGAAGCATATCTTCAAGCACTTGGTTGACTCGTTCGACTTGTCCTTGCGACTGGGGGTGATAAGCGGTGCTGAAATTTAGGTGAGTTCCCATAGCTTCTTGGAAACTATCCCAGAACTTAGAGGTGAAAATGCTTCCTCGGTTGGAACTGATCTCCAACGGAATGCCATGGAGGGACACAATTTTGGAAACATACAAGTCTGCCAACTGACTAGCAGAGATCATCTCCTTGACTGGCAGAAAATGGGCAACCTTGGAGAATCGGTCGATGACAACAAAGATAGCACCGTGGCCTTTCTGCGATCGGGGAAATCCGGTGACGAAGTCCATTTCAATCTTGTCCCATTTCCATTCAGGAATAGAGAGTGGTTGCAGAGTTCCAGCAGGTCTTTGATGTTCGGCTTTCACGCGAAGGCAAACGTCACACTCATCAACATAACGAGCAATGTCTTGTTTCATGTTGGACCACCAGTACCTCTGACGAATGTCTTGGTACATCTTGGTACTACCAGGGTGAATCGACAAGGGTGTATCATGAGCTTCTTTCATGACATCAGAGGCATAATTCAGGTTGGCCTTGGCTACCGGAACCACTAAACGACCCTTGAAGTACACCGCATTATCATCATTTGCATCAATAGTGAAGAATGAGGGCTCTCCGTTGGCGACACGACGCTTAATCTTCCAAATGTCAGAGTCATAATGTTGTACCATCTTGATGCGGGTGTCGAGGTCTGGTTTAACCACCAGGGAGTTCACATATCCCTACGGAACAATTTCGATGTTCATCTTGCGGAGCTCTTCATACAGACGTGGCTGCTCTACTTGAACTTCCAGTTCACTACAATAGGCTTTGCGGCTTAAGGCATCGGCCACCACATTAGCTTTGCCCGGGGTGTAAGAAATTCCGATGTTGTAGTCAGCTATTGTCTCGAGCCCTCTCTGTTGGCGGAGATTCAGGTCGGGCTGCGTAAATAGGTACTTCAGGCTTTGGTGGTCGGTGAAGATCTCACAATAATTACCGACGAGGTAATGTCGCCACAGCTTCAATGCATAAATTACCGCTGCCAATTTGAGATCATGAGTTGGATAGTTTTCTTTGTGAGCACGCAACTGATGAGAGCCATAAGCAATCACTTTGCACTCTTGCATTAGGACATAGCCTAATCCTTGACGAGACGCGTCGCAATAAATCATGAAGTCCTTCTGAGTATCAGGAGGAGCAAGCACTGGGGGAGAAGTGAGGTTGTCCTTGAGGGCTTGGAAACTTTCTTGACATTTATCAGTCCACTCAAACTTGACGCCTTTGTGAAGCAGATTAGTCAGAGGCTTGGCAATCTTGGAGAAATTCTCAACAAAACGGCGGCAATAGCTGGCAAGGCCGAGGAAACTTCTGACTTGCTTGACAGTCCTGGGCGGAATCCAATCAAGAATAGCCTGGATACGTTCGGGGTTGACAGCAACGCCATCCTTGGAAATAACATGACCAAGGTAGGTTACTTCGGGAAGCCAGAACTCACACTTTGAATACTTAGCATAGAGTTTGTGTTCTCGATGCTTTTCCAGTATAAGACGAAGATGTTCAGCATGTTCTGCATCGGTCTTGGAGTAAATCAATATATCATCCAGATAAACCACGACGAACTTGTCGAGGTATTCCATGAATATAAAGTTCATCAATCTGGAGAAAGTGGCTGGGGCATTCGTCAAGCCAAAGGACATGACAGTGTACTCGTATGAACCATAGCGAGTAATGAATGCGGTCTTCGGGATGTCCTCATCACGGACACGGATTTGGTGGTAACCCAACCTTAAGTCGAGTTTTGAAAACACCGTGGATCCAACAAGTTGATCATAAAGATCGTTGATCCGAGGGAGGGGGTACTTGTTCTGTATCGTGGCCTGGTTGATAGGTCGGTAATCTTGGACCAATCGGTTCGTGCCATCACTCTTCTTGACAAAGAGCGAAGGTGCTCCCCAAGCAGAGGAACTAGGACGGATGAAGCCTTTCTCGAGGGCCGTGTCGATCTCCTTCTTCAATTCAAGGAGGTGGTGAGGTGGCATCTTATATGGGCGCTTGGCAATAGGAATGGTGCGGGGCTTCAAGTCGATGACGAATTCAACTTCCCTAATCGGGGGTATCCCCGGAAGTTTTCTGGGAATACGTCGGTAAAATCACAAACGATTGGGACTTTCTCAATCCCTTCGAGAGGTGCGACATTCAAGGCATTCAGAGCATATATACGAGCTTCGGCATTCATCGACACAATGACAGTATGACTCAAAATCGCGCCAGAAGGATGAAAAAGTTGGATGACCTTGGTGCCACAATAAAGTGCGGCATCGTGGGTTTTCAGCCAATCCATGCCAAGGATAAGGTCGATGGTGGAGGTTTTCAGAATGTGTGGAGAAACCATGAACTCAAATCTTTCGATCTCGACAGTGAGGTTAGGTGTAACCATGTCGACACGACACTGGGTACCGGGAGTCCGGACTATTAAGGGGGTATGCATCTTTTCGTGGTAAATGCCATGCTTAGACGCAAATGCTCCAGACATAAATGAATGCGATGCTCCTGTATCAAATAAAATAGTAGCAGGTATTGAGTTAACGAGGAATGTACCCATCACAGTAGCGGGCTGTTCCTGAGCTGCTTCAACATTAATGTTGTAAGCATGACCACGAGCATGAGTATTTGACCCATTATTATAGTTGAGGGTCCCATTGTTGCCACGACCATTTCCGTGACCAGCAGGGTGAACTACCAGTTGATTCTGTCGCTGAGGGCAGTCTCTGGAAATATGGCCTGGCTGACGGCACTTGAAACACAGGCCATCTTGAGGACGGAGGGGTGCAGTCTCAGTCTTCGGCTGTCTCAGCGGGGGCGGAGGCAGACGGGGGGCAACATACGACGGCCTTGGTGCAGGGGCAGTTGGACGCATAAGACTGTGTGGAAGCCAAACGCGTTGCTCCTGTGCTGTGCCCGAAGATGAGCCAGCATCACGGGGGCGCTTCGGTGAACCACCGAACTTAAGCTGAGAGGTCTCAAGTGTGATAGTCTGGTTCACCAGGGTCGCGAAGTCGGGAAAGACGTGCAAAGCAAGTGCAAGCTGGAGATCTGGGTTGAGTCCATCACAGAACTTCTCTTGCCTACTTGCATCATTTGGGAGGTCACTTGCATCATAGCGGGAGAGGCGGAGGAATTCCCTCTGATATGCCTCGACGGTTTTGTTGCCCTGGACGAGGTTGCGGAACTCGGCCTTCATACGGTTCATAATCTCCTGGGGGACATAACGAGCACGGAAGGCCACGCAAGAAATAGGACGCGAAGTTGACGTAATCAGCAGCGCTCACATTAGCGAACTCCAACTGACGGTTGACGTCACGAAGCCAATCAACGGCATCGAGCGGCTGTTCAGGTTGGTGGAAGAGAGGGGGATTGAGACGCATGAAATCCCGCAGAGTAACCACAGGCGGTTGGTTCTGGTGCTGGTTCTGGTTCTGATTATGGTTCTGGAGCTGATCTATGACTCCTTGCATAAACACCTGGTTCATCTGAAACTGCTGCATCATCGCGGCCATGTAGTCCGGCGGCGGAGGTGGATCGTTGGCATCACGGCCTCGACCACGACCACCACGACCACCACGACCAGCCATCCTGCTAGAATTTAACAGGGGTATTTCAGCGGTGAGAATTTTAACGAGATGCCGGAAGCGAGTAATAGGTAAACGACAACAAAGAGGAGGCGCAGATATATAGGAGTAGTCATATAAGACATACACATCCACACATCGAATCAATCGAAAATCGGGCAGCGTAACGTCGTAGAAATTAAGAAAAAAGGACACACTAGGCGGCGCGCAGACCGCGGTAAGGATTACACGACGCGACATAGATTCCACTATGTCAATCACGCCGCAAGAAAACTGTTGGCCACAGGAGTTAATGCCAGAGGACGCGCGACCTTCCCAGAATGAGAATGGGATCCGCGGTCCGGGACCTGGGGTAGAACTCCTGCAACACGACTCAATCAATGGGGAAGCACCAAAACGCCGGATGGAATCAAGAGAACGTGATCCTAATGTCAGAGTTTGTAAAACTTACCAGCAAGGATAAGAGAGCAGATTCCCAGAGCATAGGTAAGGAGAAAAGGATCCTAATACCATAGATATCACACGTAGTAACATCGATGTGGGCCCGTAAGCCAAATATTAAGTTAGAAAAATAGTTTTTCAAAGTCTAGACTCAACTTCGACCAGGTAGTGGTGGGGTGGCTTCCTACAGGCAGTCGGCTCTGATACCAACTTGTGACTCCCCCAAAATCAATCCGTGTACAGTAATCATACACGCAGGGTACACGGCTGAGATTAGGGTGCCACGGTGAGAATATCACAACACAACTCTAAACACAAAAGGATAAACCAATATGTTACAATAAAGGGGGGTCACGCGGACCCGAATACATAAGTTATACAAGCCATAATATCTGAGTACAGACATAGTTAGTCAAGTTATGCCTTAAGAAGGCTAGCACAAATAACATCAGAGATACAGATCGAAAAGGAAAGGCCTCCTCCTGGGAGCATCGGAAACTACTCCTGGTCCTGGTCAGCGGGGGTCTCGACGTATTAGTATCCGCCTCCGGGGTACTCCTGCTCCTGGGCTCCAACGTCGACTGCAGTGGCCGATCAGGAAAAACATAAAAGGGGAAATAAAGCAAAGGTGAGTATCTAGCATACCCGCGAGTCTTACGTCCGCTACTAAGCATTATGCATTTGTATCAACGGAAAGGAGAGGCTGTATATAGTGGACTGCAAGATAGAAATCAGAATAAGGGTAAGAAGCTAGGCCTATCGAAGACTAGCATCTTCTGACGATGTCTTGCAGCATGAGAAGAGAATCAGCCAACAGTTTATATAAGACATAAAGTAACAATGAAGCAGAAGTTGCTGCAACATTGAATAATATAAGTTGTAATGATTAATAATAGTAATGCCTCCGAGTTCCCCTCCTCGACTTCCCTGCGAGGAAGAAAACCCGGAACCATACAATTTAATTGTAATAGTTTCTAGTGGTAAGATCCAGCTTCAGCATAAAGCGTCCTATTACCGTGGGCACGGCTATTCGAATAGATTAAACTCCCTGCAGGGGTGCACTACTGTTCAGCCTGCACGCTCGGATCTCCAGTGTGGCGTGAACCTTGTTAGGGAATGCCCCACCGAGGCTATCCGACACATCGCAGCCCATCCTAGGCTCAGCAGAGAGGCCATCCGACGGACTATATCCTATGCGCCAAGGGGTCTAGGTCCCTCACCCTTGCACGCTCCTGCACGGTGCGAGTCTGGCCGGTGAAGCAAAAGCAAATCCAAACACACCTGCTGCAGCAAAAAGACAAGACCACTTCCCGGCGATCAAGCCGCAGTACTGCTGACGTCTGAAGAGCTTTCGGACAAACTACGACGCGGAGGGCCCACACCGTAATCCACGTATAGGTAGTGCGTACAGACCAACGGGTCTCTCAAGTCATCCACCGAACCATTTAGCATTTTGATATTATCTCGCAGACAACCATTATCGCTGTCTGACTAACAACACAACGGACAACGAACAGCAACAAGGCCCACCGGTAACGTCGGGACCTGCCCTGTCGTGCCGTCAAAGCGCGCGGTTACCGACAAGGTGAACAGTCTCCTTACCTTGTCTCGCGTGTGCTCTTGGTAGAGCTCGACTTTTGCGTGGTTTGGTAACTCTCGCGAGATACGAGCAGGGGCCAGGCACGCCAGTAACGTCGGTCGTACCCTCCCTGTCGTTCCCGACAATATACCGCTCGCGGGCACCGTTGGGTCGCCCGACTTCCTACCTTAAGGACAACCGCTGTTCAGGACCCTATGGCGGCAAGACAAAGTCAGCCTCGAGTGGAGTACAAGGATTACTCCTTGATAGCTCACACTTGAGGTGACTAGGCATAACCCAGATAGGGGCCTTTGGCGGTGTCTGCTTTGTTCCGTACCTGCAACAGTTATAATTAAAGTATCCGCGATCGCTCCCATAGTGTTCACGGCCCGCTATCTAACACTAGCTAGCAATGCGCAGGCCTCACTGCTGAATAATGCATAAGTAATAATAGGCAGCATAGGATAAAGGAAAGGTACATCAAGGGGCGACAAAATCAAGCTATGCAATTGAATAGGATTGTAATCGTAGCAGCAGCAGTAAACATGCCTAGTGCAAGAAATTTACGGAAAGATAGGCGATATCTGGGGAAGAGAATGGCTCTGCTTGCCTGGAAGCTCGACGGTAGGGGCAGGGTCGTCGACGAAGTAGTCGTACCCGGCGGCGGTGTAGTCGGCGGTAGCAGCGGGGTCTACCGGAGATTAAAGGGGGGGAAGGAAACAGAAAATACACAGCAATAAAATACAAACAAATACATGGCATGACGTATGCAAAGTTAACGGCGGTCTAACGCAGTACGATGTATCAGGCTCGGAGCGGGAATTCATCCGGGGATGAACTACCGGCTCCGGGTGATTACCGGACAGGGTGTCCGGAGGGGAAGGGTTCATGCCGGAGGTGTCGTGGTCATCCGACAAAGATAAGGGGGTGTATCCATGTTAGTGGAACCATTCCGGACAACTTTCGTGTTCGGAATAAATTCATCCGGCAGGTATTTACCGGTACCGGGAATTATCGACAAACAGCCCGGAGGGGGGGGTGTCGGTGTTCGTTGTGTTAGAGGGGTGCGGTTGGTATACGGATAGCGTATTCGTATTTGTTATATTTTTCTGATCAATTTTTATGTACAAACTTTTTTGATCTGAGCTACGGTTTATTTTCTATAATTTTCTAAAGTTTTAACCAATTTAAATCATTTTCTAAATCATTTTTAAATTATTTTTATTTATTAACAGAAAAATCATCCACAACAGTTTGACTGGTCAACTGACATGGGGGTCCCACATGTCAGTGACCCAATTCTAATAAAACATTTTTACTTAAGAAAAACAGGGGTGGCCCACATGTCATACTAACAATTTTTAAATTTCTTTTAATAAAACAAATATCCAGTGGGGGCCCCACTAGTCAGTGACTAGGGGGTTTATTCCTTTGTTTCTGTTTAATTAGGGGGGTTAGGGGGGTGGGGCCCCCTTGTCAGTGGGGTAACCCCACATTACTTGAGGGGAGGGGATTAAGGGGGTTTGCCCCGGTTTAACCCGTGCCTGTGCCCGTGCCCGCTGGCGAACACGACACGGCGGGGCTGGCCAAACGGCGAGGAGGGCCGCGACAGAGTGCGACCGCGTGGGTGGGCACGGCATCAGCGCACGTGATGGGGACGGCCAAACACGGTGCCTAATCGAGCACCGGGGGGAGGGAATCGTCGAGGAGCTCACACTTGAGCGCGGTAGGGGAGGCAGTGGGCGCGGAGGAGGTCGGTAGCGAGCTCTCGGTCGTTAATGGCGGGGCGGCTGGAGGAGGAAGAAACTCCTGATTCCTCGATGTGCAGTGCGTCCCTGGTCGATTGCTAGCGCGGGTGGACGAGGTAGTCGTCGGCGAAGCCTCTGGACACGGCGAGGAGGTGGATGGGCTCCGGTGGTCGCGCGTTCCGGCGAGGGCCACCCGCGGTGGTGCTCTGGTGGTCACGGGATCGAGCGGGGGGGGGGGGAGAGCGACGAGGCGAAGGGCAGTTGAGATCTAGGGTTCGGGGGGTCATATGGTCGCCGGGGCGCCACTGGATGGCCTCCATGGCGGCCACCATCGCCGTGGCAGCGGCCGATGGGCGCCACGCCATGCCGACGCACTGTAGGTAGGGGACGGGGTTAGTTGGGCTAAGTGGGCTTAAGTGGCCCAGGGGGAAGGGGGATGGGCCACGGTTGGGGTGGGCTCGGGCAGTAGATTAGGTTTGTTTCCTTTTATTTTGTTTTGTTTTTCTCTTTCTTTTCTTTTTATTTCCTTTGTATTTATTTTACTAGTTTTGCATTTTAGTAAAATGTGTTAGATGACCCACAAATAACTTTACACTATAAGGCAGTGCCACAAAGAGTTTGGGTAGCAAAAAAAGTCATTTAATATTTTATTATAATATTAAATGATTAATATGGGGTTTTTGGCTACTGTTTATAATTGTTTGATTTATTTGATAGCACAATAAATACCCATGACCACATTGCCATGGTCCCATGATTATTTGGGATTTTATAAAAGTGGTTCCAAGATTTTTGGAAAAGATTTTATTGTCACCATATTTTAAATTTTCATCAAAAGGCACTTAGGGTTTGTTTGAATTTCAATTCAAATGGCCTGGACTTGTTTTGAATCCTGATGATCCAAATCCATGATCACAATGCATCCAAGAACATCAAGGTGGAATTTGAACTTGAACTGTTCCAAGTTGATCAAACAAAAGTTTTGAACAATAGAGATGAACAGTAACCCTGATTACTGTTCACTGACAGTCTCATATACCAGGATCAATCATCTATGGCATATACTTCCTTTTACAGTGTTGTTACAGCGGAACACACTTCCGTTGCAATACTCTGATATTCTGAAGGCAAGATCTTAGTACCTCGGTCAAAGTTTCCATTATCTCCCATTGGATTCGTGTAGAGAAATTACTTCTCACACCACCAATTAAGCAATACAAGTTTTGCTATTCGGGGAGAATATGTAATTTCAATTGGTTGCTAGCTTTATCACAAAGAAATTCTTTCTTTAAGAAACCTTATAACACCATCAATTATGGAGCTATCTTGTCTCATTAGATTCAGGATGGTTTCCTTTTCATGAAGTGGGTGTATTAACTTAATGAATTAAACAACCTTGTTCGTTAGTAATTTTAGTGCAAGGGGAAAGAACGTTTAGACCATACTATAGTTTAGTATGACTACGAATGGTTTAAGTAGTATATCACTTTAAACTTCCATCATAATTTGCGATACAACTTCCACAAGTCTCCCATTATGTCATCTTTAATACTGATCACTCGGATAGCGTAATGATTTGTATCCTTATATTCCTGAATGATCTCAATTGAATACAACTTTCAATTAATCATAGGAAGTCTTTAATGATAACTCATGCGCCCATTTAGTACATCATTTATGTATAATGTTTGGCACAAGTTCTGCTTGCTAGAACCTTGTCATGGTCATATTTATTGTAGAGGTTCAGAGATCGTGTATCTAATCCATCTCATTCAATCAAGTTATGACTTTTATTTGATAATGAAATGACAAGTTAATAGATCATACATTTAATGAATTCATCAGTTATGAAATCACCTTATGCAATCAAATCTTTGACTTGTTATAATCAAGACAACTTGATCATTAAACATTGAATATTACTTGACAATAATAGCAGTATTATAAATGCTTTCTATCATAACATAAATCAAGACGTAATCAAAGTATAAGCACACTTTTATTCATAAATATGGAACAACTGACTTATCTCATTACATGAATAACTTTGTCTCGCGAGATGCAAGACACACAACTAAGTGTTCACACTATAATGTTTACATAAGATTTATCTAATACTCTAGGTATCTCCTATGATAGATGTCTCGGCGGAATCCATGCTGGCCATCAACTGACTTGATATCCATCAATCCTTGATTTCACCTCTTCTCGTCCATGCAACAGCATGTCCTGTTTTCATATAAAGAATAAGTATCAGATACTCATTAACTGCAAGTGTTGTATAAGGGAACACACATTTATAAAGTATATCAAGTATATACCTTCTCCATCGACAACTTCTCCTTCAATTGGTTCAACTTCCAAATACTGAAGTCTATCCGTGAAGTCAGAGTACTCGAGGCTTTCACCTCTGCCGACATAGCCATGGACATGGTCTATATAGCTGGGTGGAAGCGAGTGTAACACCGTGTATATCGCGGACTCATCTATGGTCCAATAGTCAAAGTCATCTACGAGGCTCAGATGTATCTCATGCATCTTGGCCAAGTGTGCCTTCAGGCAAGAGCCTTCTTCCATCTTTGTAGAGAGAAACTCATTTTCTAACTCAAATCTGGCAACTCTAAACCGATGCATGTATAATGACTTCAGCTCATCTATCATGTCATATGTATCCAACTAAGCATATTCCTCACGCAAGGCTTGCGAAATGCTGGTTTCTATGACACCTTTAGATATGGCGTATGTCCTCCGACGATTCTGATAATCAGTCGCTGCTCGTGCATCCATGTCGTTTGTTGGAGGGTTTCCCACATGCTCTTTAGTTAAGAATGAAAGGTTGGCTCTCTTGATGCATCTCAAGCGTGGAACCAGTCTCACGTAAGAGTACGCGTAAGGTCGGTCGAGGGCCGCTTCACCAAACGATGCTGCAGATGTGAACAAGTACACGTGGGAGAGTAACAATCATAAAATCAACGCCCACATCCCCGATGTGTTCTATCCGTACAGTAATACTAAGCATAGACCTAGCTCATGATACCACTGTTGGGGTGCACAGCGGAAAACACAAATTTTTCCTAACTAGCGTTTCCCATAACCCAAGATCTAGCTAACCGTATTACCGTAACGGAAAGGAGTGCGGAATAACATACCTCGGGCTGTAGTCCGTTGCGCGGGAAACGTTCCCGCAAACGTGGCTTGTGTAGTCGAACAAGTTTCACAGCCCCCTGGCTGTGTTGAGAACCCGGACTAAAGGATGTGTTGTTGCCACCAGGGATAAAACAACGGTGCTTGTAACCGCGGTTGCAAGGATTGTTTACCTTACGCAAAGTTTGTTAATGCAGTTGTCTGTTGCTTTGAATTTACACTTTGGGTGGGGCTCGCAACGTAATACCAGCGAGATGCTCTGGATAGATATCTCAAGGTGGGTGATTAGTGAGTAGATGCAAATGGATTTCGGTCTACTTGTCTTGGCGTACTGCCCATACTTTTGAGCCTCTAGCTTTCGAGTAGCATAATTAGCATTCCGATGCGTTTATAATTCTGTCAATTGCCCAGCTGTAAAATTTTTACCCATCTTAGCTATTTTATCGTCTTTTGGGAGAGAGACATCACTAGTGAACATCATGGGACCCCGGTCCATCTTTCCACCACTGTTTAACCTCCACATTTTTTCCTGCTTTTACTTTTAGTTGCAATTATCACCACTATCATTAGCCTCTTGCGTTCGATCCTTTGTAAACGACAAGGCCAGAGGGACCGGCAACCCCTCTGTACTCGTTGGGAGCAAAGTTACTTGTTGCGTGTGCAGGTCCAGGTCAAGTGAGTAATTATCTTCAAACGACGCCTTGCTCGTTTGACCACCTACTTGTCGACCTTGGAGTCCTACTGGACTTACTCAAACCTTGGTATCTTGGCAAGGGAAATTTGCTACTATCTACATCTCAACCTTCCACTTGGGGTAACAAACGAAGGGCGAGAAGCCGTTATCATCTCTCGTACCATCAGCATCCACTCACTAATCATCCACCTTGAGATATCTACCCAAAACATCTCGCTGGTATTAAGTTGAGAGCCCCACCCAAAGTGTAAACTCAAAGAAATAGACAACTGCATTTACAAACTTTGTGTAAGGTAAACAATCCTTGCAACCGCGGTTAAGAGCACCGTTGTTTTCTCCCTGGTGGCAACAACACATCCCCTAGTCTCATGTTTCTCTCACTTAAACTAGACATAGGGGTGCATGAACCCATAATCAAGCATAAAAGCTCTCTCTCGGAGTTAGTATCTACTACTTAGCCAAAACAATAAAAAGCAACGGAGAACATGCAAGAATTACTCAAGAATAAAATATAAAAGGAGAACCAAATATATAAGTCATCACAATCTGAAAATAATCTCATAATCCATTGGTTCCCAGGAAACACAGCATAGCAACAGCAGGAAAATTACATAGATGCCTACATCATGTTGGGCAGCTCACAAGGGCTAAGAATTGGAGCACATGATTGGAGAGAAGACATCACATGGTGGTGGACAAGCTACTGCTCATGGATCCATGGTCAAAGAGGGACTATTCACGGCACATCCGGGAAGCGTCCATGGTGGTGGAGAAGCTCCCGGAGGTCAATCCTACCTCCGGCAGGGTGCCAGGAAGAGGTCTTCTAGTGCTCCCGATCTTGGAAGCGCGGCGGCGGCGGAACGAGGAAAATCACGATGCGGGGGTCTCTCCGAGGGTTTTTCCAGGACGAGAGGTAAATATAGGCCGAAGGGGGCACTAGGGGGTGTCCCCACCTCCCAGGCGCCCTGGTGGCGCGGCGAGGAGGGTATGGCGCCACCTGGCCGCCTGGGAGGGGGTGGCCCCCCTCTGGACCCTCTTTGGTGATCCGGAAGCATCTTTTGTGCTAATTTTTTATATAATGTTTCTGGAATTTTTGGAGCTCTGTAAATATGGGTAAAAACCTGCAACTTACAGACAGCAACAGATAGAAATTGGAACTGGGTGCACTAAGTTAGTATGTTAGTCTAAATATGTGTAAAAAGATATAAAAGTGTAGCAAAACACATAGCAATGTCACCTAAAAGAGCATGGAACAAGCAGAAATTGTAGATACATTTGGGACGTATGAACTCCTCCTCGGAGTACTTGTCTCTTTGTGAATCTCCTGATTAGATAGAGAGTTATCTATGATAAGTGGATGAGTTCCTTTGACTAATGTGAGTATTCGATTATTGGCACTTCCACCATCCATATTTTGCTAGCCTCTTCGGTACCGTGCATTGCCCTTTCTCACCTCGAGATTTGATGCAAACTTCGCCGGTGCATCCAAACCCTTGGCATTATACGCTCTGTCATCATAAACCTCATTATATTTTTCCTCAAAACAGCCAGCGTACCTACGTACAAGACAGCCCCATAGCCTTTTCGAGATACCTTGTCATGCAACATCCAACTTCTCATGACTTGATCTTTCATTGTCATATATAATTTTCCTTGATCGTAGAGATGCATGCTAGTTGGTCCTTGCCCTTATAATTCTACATGACGCGCTAGTATCATTGCATATCCTACTACACTGGCAGAAGCATACATTTGCATATATCATGATAGTTTTCAGTTTTCTTTATGTGGAGTAATGTAGACGCTAAAACGCACCTTTACACGAACATGTCACGTGTACCCGCGGCACCGAGGGAGATGCTCCGCAGCTCCAACCGTGGGAGGCCTGCCGGAAGCGCGATACAAAAGACAGTCCAACGGGATCTTTTGACACCAGACACCCCAAGACCTCGGGAGGGACCTCGTCAGAGAACTCGGCGACGATTGACTGCTCCAAGTCATCCTGAACGCCCTTGGAACCTCGTGGATCGCCTTCCTGTAGAACAAGAAAGAGACGAAGAACAAGAGGTAGAAGATACGTAGGGAGAGGGATAAAAGTTAAGGTTTGTAGTTTTGTTTCGATTGATTGTGTTGTTTCCAATCGGCCGTCACCTCAAGTATATATGAGGGAGTTGGTCTTCCCGTGCAAGAAAAGGACTCGGGCCAGCCTTCTCGCACCACAAAAGCACTCGGGTCGCTTTCCAAGTCAAACCGAGCTCGAACTCTGCACGATTGCACGCGTAAGGAAACTCTCTGAGATACGTCGGTGCAATTGGCACCTTCCTTTCAGAGTTGGCTCAACTCGGTATGCGCTTCAGCGCTTTCCTTTCAGAGTTAGAACAACTTGGTGCACGCTTCTGAATTAGAATAACTCGGTAGAACCACTCTGTGGAACCACTCAGTAGAACCACTCGTCACACTATGGTTTCCGAGTAACGAGTGACTCGACACGGTTTAAGTTCCCAGTAACGAGTAAAAGCACTTGGTAAAAGCACTCGTTATGTGCCTCCGACTTGACTACAGGTTGGTGCTTGGTTCCGAGTAACGAGTAAAATCACTCGGTACAGCTT
Source organism: Bromus sterilis (assembly GCA_950022295.1). Taxonomy (NCBI): domain Eukaryota; kingdom Viridiplantae; phylum Streptophyta; class Magnoliopsida; order Poales; family Poaceae; genus Bromus; species Bromus sterilis. Next base: position 240,840,571 of record OX465595.1, on the reverse strand, counting down.
TTTACTTGCTTCTGAATAACGAGTACCTTGGTTCTGGCTACCGACTAATGAGTACCCCGGTACACTATGGCTTCCGAGTAACACATAGCTCGGTACATTGTAGCTTCCGAGTAATGAGTAACTCGCTACCTCCTGTAGCTTCTGAGTAATGAACGAATCGGTACATTGCTTCCGAGTAGCACATAACTTGGTTTATCTCATCTCCGAGCTAGCAGTAACTCAGAAGATCTCTCTTCAGGGTTGGCATTTACTTGGAATCCTCTGATTTGGCAATCTTGTATAAGTTTGTGGCCGTGCCAAAAACGGGTGTCAACAAGTACTTTTTTTAAAGTGTGTGATCTTCTATATCCTTGTAAAATATAGTGTTGTCCTTAAAGTTAGGAAAAGATCCCAAAGAGGCCACAAATAAAAGATCCCAATGAGGACAAATGAGAGATAAATAAAAAGAGTCAAAGAGGCCACAAAAAGAAAAAAAGAAAAAAAAAGAAAAAAAAACAAGATAGAAGGGGGCAACACTACTATTCCTTTTGAAAGATCCACACTCGTACTCCAAAGTAATTTTTGTACTACATACAGAGTTTCATATCATTCATGCATAACTATGTGGGGATCCTTACACTATAGAACTTGGCTTGTATATTCCAATGATGGGCCTCCTCAAATGAGCTCTAGCTCAGCAAGCAAGTTGGATGCACCTCAACTAGTTCCATTGGAGAGCTTTCCACATTGTTGGATATATGCTCTAGAGGCACATAATATATGATTATTCCAATATATCTAAGCGAGTTCATAACCAGTTTCAAACTGTGCTAGAACTGTATCTGTGAAACAATGATACAAGTGTGGTATAGAAACCCCAAGTGTTCCTACTTAGCCTCTACTTCAATAACTAGTTCATGGTCAACATGATGGTCATGGTTTCGCGATCATGGACAATTAAGTCTCTTGACTGTGAGGTCGCCTCACTGGATGAGTGACGTGATGAACATTACCCAAAGAAAGCATTACAGCATGATCAATCTTATGAAGGTTCAGTGTTGTAATTACAGAACGTAGTAGACTGTTCCTTTGATCATGAGTACTTGCATAATTGCTATCTTCTCGGATGCTTTGACTTACATCCCACCGCCTGACTGAAATATGCGGGCCATAATGGTTGTATCTTGGGTATTCCGTGGAGATATGTTGAGGAGTATTGTTACAAGAGCGGGATTCGTCAATCCATGTGATAGATAGATACTCAGGGCCCACTCGGTGAGATTCCATCCAAAAAGTTGTGCAGCGTGTGACTAGGTCACGGGGATGAATATCACGGAACGAGTGAATAAGGATTTGTCGTTAACGAGGTTGAACCAGACATAGGATGTCATTGATTGAATCTCGGACTAATCCAGTATCCATGACAAAGGGAATGTTATGCGACGTAAGGTCCAATCGGTATTGATATCCGGAATGCACAGGGGTCATTATGGGCATCTAGGTCCCGCTGATGATAATTGATCGTAGCCTCATCTCGGTCATGACTGGAGTCTTCTCGGACCGTAGGGTAACACACTTAAGGGCTCGATGTAATCGGAGACCTTCTCGGAACTATTGGATTTACCGGAGATATGCGAGAGAACTCCAAAATCGTTTCGGAGGGGAGACGAAAAAGTTCTGTGGTTTCGAATTGTTTGGAAAGTTATTTGAATATTTTTTATTATTTAATTAAATGAATTAAATATTAAAAAAATAATTTAAATAATTAATGGAATAATATTCTTTTTGTTTTTTGTTTTTTCTGTAAAGAAAGAAGAAAGAAAGAAAATAAAAAAAGAAAAGAAAAAAAGGGGGTAGGTGGCGCATGGGCCATGGGGCCCATAGCCACCACGGTCACAAAGGCCACTTGGCCACTAGGCCTTGTGCGCCGCCGCCTGCCACATGCATGGCCACGGCCATATGCATGTATGGCACGGCTAGGCAGGTGGTAATTGTACCACCTCGCCTAGCTAAGTGCTCGTGCACCTCGTTTTCCCCTATATATAGATGTGGAGGGTCCCCGTTTTTCTACACAGAAAATTCTAGAAAAATACAGATAAATTATGTTGATCTCACTCTCCCTCTTTCTCCCTCCTATGAGTGGACTCCCCTTGTTTGGAGGCTGCACTAGGTTGGAGATGTCTCCACTATACGCACGCCGTCGTGTTGCTGAAACTCTGGTTCTGGAGGTCTGCTTCCGCCACCTTTGCTGGATCGGTGATCGGAGGTCGTCATCAAGTCTCGTACGTGTGCAAGTACTACGAGGTGCTACACGTGTGGCACTACACCCATCCGGGTGCTAACATAGCCAGGGGGCTGTGAACCTTGATCGACTACATCAACCATGTTTGCGGGAACGTTTCCCGCGCAACAAACTTCACCCCGAGGTATGTTATTCCGCACTCCTTTCCGTTATAGTAATACGGCTAGCTAGATCTTGGGTTATGGGAAACGCTAGTTAGGAAGATTTTGTTTTTTCTTCTGCGAACCCCAACAGTGGTATCAGATCTAGGTCTATGCTTAGTATTACTATACCAATAGAACACATCGGGGATGTGGGCGTTGATTGTATGATTGTTACCCTCCCACGTGTACTTGTTCACATGTGCGGCATCATTTGATGAAGCGGCCCCCGACCGACCTTACGCGTACTCTTACGCGAGACTGGTTCCACGCTTGACATGCGGCTTGTACCGTATAGAGTGGCTCTGGGGGGTGTCTATCTCTCTACTTTAGCGGATGTGGCATTTGCAACGGAGGGCCTCGTACGGGGTGTAATAGAGACAATCGTATAGTCAGTGTTGTGGTTGAATCGTAGGTTAAAACATGTTTAACTATGAAAGCCCTAGCAGCCACGTAAAACATGCAATATACAACTAGAGCGTCTAAACTTTATATTGCTAAGTGGGGCTATCGTTTGTTTGATTATGATGTAGATCAGCTTTGCTATGTGTTCCTAGAAAGTAGTAAATGTCATCATGCTAAAGAAAACTCAAATGGAGACACTGTAGACTTAGTGTTGCCATGGTTCAACATCTTAGAACTTGCTAGTATAGGATACACAACGGTAGAATGTGATAAGATGATCCCTTAACAAAATCCAAACACAAGTATTCTACCAAAGTGTGCACCACCTGGAAGGATCTCCCATATGGCCGACATTCCGTACATATCGGGTGTCACCCATATTAAACGGCGTTCGGATGAGGTTGGGTTCGGCAAGCCTGGCATATGCAGATATGTCCTTGCTGAGCAGCATATAACACGGAGGTCAATTTGGCGAGCCTAGCATATGCAGATATGGCCTCGTAATACTAGAGATCGAAAGATCGAGAATGATTTACATACCTAATGTGATCACACAAGTTGTTGTCTACCTTTGAAATTGCCCCGTCGGCCGCGTGGTATTCGAGGGCGGGCAGTGGATCTAGATCATGTAATCACTAAAACCTTTTAGGGATGATTTTTTTAGTGCGAGCTCATTCATAATGTGATTATATGAACTCATTGTTGTGAACTAGTCTTAATTGTGTTCGTTGCAATTATTTTTGTAGAAAATGAATGAACTAGAGCAACGTGAATTATCTTTCTTCATGGAGGGTGATAGACTTAGAGTAGATGGTTCAAACTTTGTTGACAGGTACTCACGCCTTAGGACTTCGCTCAAGAGAGCAAACGTCTTGTTCGCAATAGAAATGCATATGGAAGAACATCCGGACAAGCATGTTGGCGACCAGGAGATATTTGATCACTATGCTCGTCGACATAAGTGCTCCGTAGTCAGGAATGTCATGATTTTCAGCGTGTCAGAGGATTTGAGCATTCAGTTTTAGGACACTAAATCTTATGACATGATGGACACGCTAAAGACAATGTTCATACATGAATTCAGAGTGGCCAGATTTGAGTTAGAAAGAAATTTTATATCTACAAAGATGGAAGAACGCACTAGCCTGAGTGACCACTTAGACAGGATGCATCAGATGTACCTGACCCTGGTGGAGGACTATTAATATTGGACAATGAACGAATCTACCACAGAAGTGTTTGCGATAAACACGTTATTGCACTCACTTCCACCGAGTTATGGTGATTATGTTCATAGCTATGTCGGAAGAGGAGCTAATATGAGTCTCCAGAATTCCATGACTGATCTCTTGGCCACGTACATTGCACCTATCGAGGATGCAGAAGTTGTGGATGGAGAAGGTATATACTTGTTATACTTTATAAATGTTTGTTCCCTTTATACAACACTTGTAGTTAATGAGTATATGATACTTATTCTGTTTTATGAAAACAAGACCTGTTGTTTGATGGACGGGAAGAGGTGGAATCAAGGATTGATGGCAACCAAGTCAATTGATGGCCAGCATGGATTCTACCGAGACAACTATCATAAGGAGATACTTGGATTATTAGATAAATCTTATGTAATCATTATTGTATGAACACTTAGTTCATGTCTTGCATCTCGCGAGACAAAGTTATTCATGTAATGAGACAAGTCATTTGTTCTGATTAAATGAATAAAGTGTGTTTATACTTTGATTACGTCTTTATTTATATTTTGATACAAAGCATTTATAATACTTCTATTATTGTCAAGTGATATTCAATGTTTAATGATAAAGTTGTCTTGAATACAACAAGTCAATGATTTAATTGCATAAGGTGATTTTTATAACTGATGAAGTCATTAAATATATGAATTGACTTATGCATTTATTATCGGATGAAAGTCATGACTAGATTGCATGAGATGAATTAGATACACGATCTATGAACCTCTGCATTAAATATGACCATGATAAAGTTCTAGCAAGTAGAACTTGTGCCAATCATTATACATAATTTATGTACAAAATGGGCATGTGAATTATCATTAAATAATTCATATGATTAATTGAAATTTGTATTCAATTGAGATCATAAAACTGGGATTCAGGAATCACGGTGTGAAGTAGAATATAAGGATATAAATCACTATGCTATGATCTAAGAGATAAGTATTAAAATTGACATAATTAGAGACTTGTGGAAACCGTACCACAAATTACGATGGAAGTTTAAAGTGCTAGACTACTTAAACCATTCGTAGTCATACTAAACAGTAGTGTGGTCTAAATGTTCTTTCCCCTTGCGCTCAAATTATTATCGAACAAGGTTGTTTAATTCATTAAGTTAAAAAACCCACTGCATGAATTAGGAAACCATCCCAAATCTAATGAGACAAGATAGCTCCATCAATGGTGGTGTTAGAAAGTTTCTAAAGAAATAATTTATTTGTGTTCAAATTACAAGCAATTGAAATTACACATTCCCCTTGACTAGCCAAACTTGTATTGCTTAATTAGTAGTGTGAGAAGTAGTTTCTCTACGCGGATCCAATGGGAGATAGTTGAAACTTTCACCGGGGAACTGTACCTTGCCTTCAGAATGTCAGAGTATTGCAAGGGAAACATGTTCTGATTTAACAACACTGTAAAAGGAAGGATATGCCATAGATGATTATCTTGGTATATGAGTTGAAGCCTTAATTGAATTTAGAAGGTTGTCATGAATACGTTCTGTACATAACAATAATCATGAGTCTTCTTAATGAAACAAAAGGAATAAAACTTCTTGAAATGCAAAGGAATGATGGTAGCCTAGAACACGGGGAGAATTGAAATAATATTGAGTTGCATATAGGATGGCTCACGTCCTGCGAAATAAATCGGTTATTTCATATTCTCGATAAACTGGAAAGTTATTGAATAATGTAATGGACATAAGGCATTATTTGGCTCATAAAACTGTTATGACCAAAGTTCAATATTGATTGACTACGGAACCGTAGGAATGCTTTAATCAATAAAATATTTCATTTACACTACAGTGGACCATAGCCTGGAATTGTGTCTCATTCAAATTGGGATTTGAAAGTGAATTGCAATGGGCATGATGAAAGTGAATTGCAATTGGATGGACTATAGTACCTCAAGACAGGAACCCTCAATCTTGATTTGATCAAGTGATTTTGTGATGATTAAAATATTGAGTGGACCTGTAGTTTCATGAAACTGAGTGGGAGCTTCAGAGAATTCCAAGAGACTTGGAATGCATAGGGCATTTTCTGAGTGGGAGCTTTGAGAGAATTATTGTTATGTAAGACATAAGAATAAAGACATTAACTTGATAAAAGCTGAACCACAAATATATGACTATATGATGGATATATTTGAGTGGGAGCATGATCATCGTCTCAAACATATATTCTTTGATATGTGTGAAGAATGATCTCATAAATATATATGGGCATGCATTGATTTGTCTATATGGAGAATCGCTCATATACATATGTGCATTATGATATATACAGAGTATAAGGCAGATAAAATAGCAAGATTACAAGAATCTTCTTTTATGTGAAGTACTAACACATTACATAGTGAAATCTATAATGATAGATTAAGATATGGATAATGAACCAAAGTAAAGGTTGGAATAATCTTCTAGACAAGAAGCGGGTTCTTGTAGCTAGAAATTATACAACGGATGAAAATCCAAATACCACAAGCAATGTCTTGATGGAAGAATAGATATGCACCATGTACTTAGACATGTAATCTTATATGTGCTTTGATATATGATTCTACCATAAAACATGTGTGGTGAATCCAACAACAAAATGACTCAAAAGTTCTTGAAAGAAGAACAGATTCCGTTGTGCTTTCGTAAATCACAGAATCTAAAATAAAGTCCATGCATTCAGTATATGAGGAATACTAAGGACTATGCTCTAAAATATAGAAAGGATAATAGGCTTGAATGTAATGCAAGATTACAATTGCAAGCCATATCATGGGTCTATATAGAATTAGAGACATCACCGAAGATATGAAAGAAATGTGAGCAAGATTCACGACACTACAAACATAATACTACTTAATGAAAGTAGACGTATGGATAAAAGTTTAGCTTAAGAAGTTTGGACTTCTGGCTGAGTGTATTTCCCAGTATATATGACTATGATAAGTCTTCTGAAGACTGAACCAAAAGATCATTGGAGGATACTGTGAAATAATAGTCTCACTCTCCCGCGAAACTTACATCCAACCATTATATGATAACGAGTGGCATGTCAAACCAGTTGACCAATACCAGTTGCAAAGGAAACATACGAATCAGAATTGGTGTAGTTCGTTGACGAAACCACTTCCATGATCAAGCATGATCAATGAACACTTATGCGATAAGATGATTATGATCAGGAAAATGCGGCTAGATTATTAGAACTGTAGTGCAAGTGGGAGACTGTTGGATATATGCTCTAGAAGCAAATAATATATGATTATTCCAATATATCTAAGCAATTTCATAACCAGTTTCATACCGTGCTAGAACTCTATCAGTGAAACAATGATACAGGTGTGGTATAGAAACCCCCAGTGTTCCTAGTTAGCCTCCATTTCAATAACTAGTTCGTGGTCAACATGATGGTCGTGGTTTCGCGATCATGGATAATTAAGTCTCTTGACTGTGAGGTCACCTCACTGGATGAGTGACGTGATGAACATTACCCAACGTAAGCATTACAGCATGATCAAACTTATGAAGGTTCAGCGTTGTAATTACAGAATGTAGTAGACCGTTCCTTTGAGCGTGAGCACTTGCATAATTGCTATCTTCTTGGATGTTTTGACTTACATCCCACCGCCTAACTGAAATATGCAGGCCATAACGGTTGTATCTTGGGTATTCCTTGGAGATATGTTGAGGAGTATTGTTAGAAGAGCGGGATTTGTCAATCCATGTGATAGATAGATACTCAAGGCCCACTCGGTGAGATTCCATCAATAAAGCTGTGCAGCGTGTGACTAGGTCACGGGGATGAATATCACGGAACGAGTGAATAAGGATTTGTCGATAACGAGGTTGAACCAGACATAGGATGTCATTGATGGAATCTCGTTTTAATCCAGTATCGATGACAAATGGAATGCTATACGATGTAAGATCCAATCGGTATTGATATCCGGAATGCACATGGGTCATTATGGGTATCCAGGTCCCGCTGATGATCATTGACCGTAGCCTCATCTCGGTCATGACTGGAGTGTTCTCGGACCGTAGGATAACACACTTAAGGGCTCGATGTAATAGGAGACCTTCTCGGAACTATTGGAGTTACCGGAGATATGAGAGAGAACTCTGAAATTGTTTCGGAGGGCAGACGGAAAAGTTACGTTGTTTTGAATTGTTCGGAAAGTTATTTGAATATGTTTTATTATTTAATTAAATGAATTAAATATTAAAATATAATTTAAATAATCAATGGGATAATATTCTTTTGGTATTTTGTTTTTCCTTTAAAGAAAGAAGAAAGAAAAAAAGGGGGTAGGTGGCGCTTGGACCATGGGGCCCATAGCCACCACGGCCACAAAGGCCACTTGGCCTCTAGGCCTTGTGCGCCGCCGCCGGCCATGTGCATGTATGGCACGGCTAGGCAAGTGGTAATAGTACCACCTCACCTAGCTAAGTGCCCGCACACCCCGTTTGCCCCATGATACGTCCTACACGTATCTATAATTTCTGCTTGTGTCATGCATGTTTTGTGTGACTTTGCCATGTTTTGATTGAACTTTCATACACTTTTGAGCATATTTAGAATAACCTATTAACTCAGTGCACCCAGTTGCCAGTTCCTGTTTTCTGCTGTTTTTGTATTTCAGATTTTCCGGCCATTAAAAGTGCTCCAAAAATTCCGGAAAAATTATATAAAAAATCAGCGTCCCGGAAGCCTCCGGAAACACCAAGGAAGGAAGGGAGGGCCACGACCAGGACCGCAGAAGGGTCCATGGCGCGTCCCAGCCCTAGGCCGCACCAGGCACTCTCCTGGCTACCTGGTGGCCCCTCTAGGTGCCCCCTTTGGACCCTATTTTTACCCCCGAGGAGGAAATCCCTAATATCGAAGTACTTTTTCCAGAAGCGATTCCGATCTCCGCCGCCATCGAAAACTAGCTTCGGGGGTCACCAGGATCCTGCTCTGGCACTCTGCCGGGGAGGGCCTTGTCCCCCGGGGCCATCTTCATCGACTCTTCTTCCCCCATGATGCTTCTTGAGTAGTTCCGCCTTGGACTACGGGTTCTTGGCAGTAGCTATGTGGTATTCTCTCCGCCTAGATCCTCAATACAATGTTCTCATGAGTTGCGCTACATGATTGAAAACCATATGATGTAATTTGTGTTGTGTTTGTTGGGATCCGATGAATTGTTACCTTGTTCAGTCCTAAGAGGTTTATGAATTATTATTTCTGTAATTTTTTGTTCTTAATGCTTGTTACTAGTGCACGAGTAGCATGATCTCATATCTGAGCACATTATGGTTGCATGATTATAATTGTTGTTCTAGATCTTATCTACGGTTGTAGGCACCTATTATAGTCCGGAACCGGCGATCCCAGTGGTGACAGCTTGGGACAACAAAGGGGATGGGCTATAATTTGAGGATCACATGTGTTCATGGAGTGTTAATGCTTTGTTCCGGTGCTCCGCTGCAGGAGCACCTTAATCTCCATAAGTTCCATAAGTGGCCCCGTTCGTAGCGGGATGGTAGGACAAAAGATGTTGTGCAAAGTTATTATTGCAAGCACGTACAACTACATACGGAACACATGCCTATGTTTGGTTCTTAGACTAGGATGCTCTAGTTTGTTCTTTGGCTAGCGTTGGTGCAATTCTGTCAATTTCCCAACTGTAATTTGTTCACCCAGCACCTTGTTCTTTTGCTTGAGAGGTACCACTAGTGAAACCTTGAACCCTGGTCCATCTTTCACCTTCATTGCCTTCGTTGTTACTTTTAATTTCTTTGCTGCTCCTACTACTTTGTTACTACTTTGTGGTGTTGGTGATTGGGGAAGTCTTAAAGGCTACACCCGTCAACACACCATTGCTACTTATATCTTGTCTAGTGCTTTTTCAGGTGTGGTTGAATTGACAACTCAACTGCTAAGGCTTATAAGTATTCTTTGGCTCCCCTTGTGTCGAATCAATAAATTGGGTTATTCTTACCCGCGAAAACTGTTGCGATCCCCTACACTTGTGGGTTATCAAGACTATTTTCTGGCGCCGTTGCCGGGGAGCATAGCTTTACTTATAAGTTCACTTGATAAGTACACTTTTTCTTATTACTCTGTTTGTTACTAATGACTACTTTCTTTGAGACTAGATATTATTGGCAAGGCGGATTCACGGAGGATCAACGAAATAATTAAAAGGAATACCGCTTGTCTCAAAAAGGGATACACTCATGGGGACTAATACAGGAGTTGTATGACTATGCTAGAAACTTGTGCTCAATATATAATATATCTTTCTGCAGGGATGAATCTTGTTGCTTTATGAGGCACAAACACCTTGATTTCCAATGTGAGTACAATGATGATGAAACCTTAGCTTCTTATGCTAAGGGAAACTATGATTTTTAGGATGCAGAACCAATAGAAGAAGTTGTTATCTTTAAGGGTGCCTATGAAATTGCTTCCTTTGTTGAAAATATTGATGATGCCCCTTACAAATCCGAGAGTCTAGAAATACTTAATTATTGCTTTGAGGATTTTAATGACAATAATTATATTATTGACCATCTCAAAAGGTTCTCCCCACAAGAGGAAGAGACTAATGCTTTGCAGGACTCTACGGAAGAAGAAATTACTGAAACTCAATGCTCCTTGGATGAAAAAGAGGAGGAGAATGACGAACAAAAGGAGGAAGAATGGAGGAGCTACCCATCTCTACCTACTAATGAGAGTAACTCTTTGACTCTTACTTTATATGATTGCCCTCCATGCTTACCAAATGAGGATGAATGCTATATTGATTGCTATGATCCTATGGATTCTTTTGAAATATCCCTTTTTGATGAAATTGATGCTTGTGTCCACGATGCCCCTATGAATGATACTTGCAAGGATGATTTTGCTACTGTTATTTATGATAACCCTTGCTATCTTGATGAATCTTATGATAAACCTCTATTTTTGCCTACTATAGATGTTCTTAATGATGATGAGGTTTGCTTAGAAAGTCTACATGATTATGTGCTAGTAGATCATGAAAAGCATGCTTTGTGTGATAATTATATTCTTGAGTTTGTTCATGATGCTACTAAAAATTATTATGAGAGAGGGAAATATGGTTATAGAAATTTTCATGTTAGGAAAACACCCCTCTCCATGTTGAAAATCTTGAAGGTGCTCATGTTTTACCTTCCTATGCTTGTTTCTTTGTGCTTCATTTATTTATTTTGTTTCAAGTTTCCCATGCATAGGAAGCATGTTAGACTTAAATGTGGTTTGTCTTCGCTCCTTTGATGCTCTCTTTTGCGCTTCAACTCTTATTCTCTTGTGAACATCGTTACACTCATGCCTAGCTAATGGCTTTAAAGAAGCGCTTTCGGGAGGCAGCCCGCAACGAATTTAGGTTTTTCTTTTTGTTTTTCTTCTGTTCTTAGTGGTCTTGATGATTGTTACTACTATAGAAACATCATTGTATCTTTACTTTCTAAGCTTTGTGCCAAGTTTAGCCTCTGATTGCAAGAAAGATCAAAAGTTGGTGCATGCTGTCCAGAAACAGATTCTGTCTGCTTGAGGGAAAAATTCACGATAAATCACCAGATCATCTTTTTGATCTGAATTTTTTTTGACATTATGATCCATACAATTACCTTTCAGGCGTTTGTTCTGAGATTTTTGATTTGAGTTGCAGAAGTGCCTAGAAAAAATTATTTTCTCTCTGCTATTATGTTTTTCTCAGCTTCTGCCCCTGTTTTTCTTTTGGAAGTTTTGCAAACCTTAAGCTTGCTTTTTATTTGCAAAAACTTTTGTGCAGGAAAGAGAAACAGTAGCCCTTCCTGGAAATCTTTATTTGCAGTAGAGGAAAATTATTTTTAATAGGGTACTAACCTCTCTAATAAGCTTATGATGAGTTATGTATGAAGGGAGTTTTCAAGTGTGCGATGGAAGATGATGAAAGAATATCATGGAGTGTCAAAAGCTCAAGCTTGGGGATGCACCCGGAACCCCCAAGAAATATTCATGGAGACTCAAGCGTCTAAGCTTGGGGATGCCCCCATGCATCCCCTTCTTCATTAACAATCATCAGTTCATCCCTCGTTCCACTATATTTTTATCACTTCATGCGTTATGTGCTATGCTTGGAGCGTCTTGCTCTTTACTTTTCTTAGTTCTTTTTTTTGTTTGCTGGTCCTTACAATCTAGGAACCTAACATGCTTGATTGGGAGAGATACACGCTCCGCTTAAACTAGAACACTCATAGGATTTTCATGCTTATTCTTTGTTGTGAGTTGTTCTTTATCTTTTCTTAGCTGCTTCCATGTTTAGTTCATGTGCTTTAGAGTTTTCTTCTAGAGCTTTTAATTGGTTCAGGTTTGAACTTTTTATAGTTTGCATGCTTATCTTGATTAGAGAGTTTGCGTGTTGCACTGAGTTTTGTGTCTTGACTAGAAAGTAGGTAGTTGAAGTTGCTATTCTCTTTGTAGTAGTAACTTGCAATAGTTTTGAGGTATTGACTTAAGTAATGTTTGAACTTATGGTGTCGAGAGCTTTAGCCTATTAGTGATAGATGTCGTATTTTGGGCAATCCGTGTGATTTTCGAAAACCTAAACCCTGTTGAGAACTCTAGCTACTAGATGGATCACTAATCTCTGGAGGGGTCGAATATTAGAGTACACTCACGTACCATGAGTCGAGGATGCGCAAGGATAACCAAACCCCCATACACTCCTCCTCGGGGTACTTGTCTCTTTGTGAACCTCCTGATTAGATTGAGAGTTACCGATAATAAGTGCATGAGTTCTTAGGACTAATGTGAGTATTCGAAAGTTGACACTTCCACCATCCATATTTTTCTAGCCTCTTCGGTACCGTGCATTGCCCTTTCTCACCTCGAGAGTTGGCGCATACTTCGCCGGTGCATCCAAACCCTTGGCATGATACGCTCTGTCATCATAAGCCTCCTTATATCTTTCCTCAAAACAGCCACCATACCTATCTACAAGGCATTTCCATAGCCTTCCCGAGATACATTGCCATGCAACATCCACCTTCTCATGACTTTATCTTCATGTCATACATGCTACTTGCTTGATCGATGAGCCGCATGCTAGTTGGGCCTTGCCCTAATCATTGCTACATGACGCGCTAGTATCATTGCATATCCTGCTATAATGGCAGAGGCATACATTTGCATCATGATAGTTATATCTTCTTTATGTGAGTACTTTCTAAAGTGTGAAAGATCTCCTATGTTCTTGTAAAATATAGAGTGTTGCCCCTAAAGTGAGGAAAAGATCCCAAAGAGGACAAAATCAAAAGATCCCAAAGAGGACAAATGAGAGTTACATAGAAAGAGCCATTGAGGCCACCAAAAAATACAAAAAAATAGAAAAAAGAGAAAAAGAAAAAGAAATAGAGAGAAGGGGGCACACTACTATTCCTTTTGAGAGATCCACACTAGTACTACATCCTCTATCCCTTGTACTCCATAGAGATCATCATCATCCATATATGTGGGGACCTTCACACTATAGAACTTGGCTTGTATATTCCAATGATGAGCCTCCTCAAACGAGCTCTATGTCTTCTTGAGCAAGCAAGTTAGATGCACCCCTACTAGTTCCCTTGGAGAGCTTTTAGCTCACATGTGCATCCGTTGCATGGCAATCCCTACTCCTCACTGATCATATGGCCTTCTCTCTCCTATGATTGTCCTCATTGATGTGAGCCTTTCACACCTTTTTGTCTTCTTCCTCCACCATCTTTCTATTTCGCCGTTTAGGTGTCAACTTTCTTGCTCACGCTCATCCATTGCATGAGTGCTCAAAATATCGAAAGGGAGTGGATCAGTTTGACTTGTACCTGGCTAGTGGTCTGGGGACGAGTCCATATAAGACTTCAAAGGAGACCAAGTGTGAAACTTTAGTAGATTTAGTTCTCAACAATAAAAAGTTTTCTCTTTCATATTCCCAAATTCCCCGTCTTGAACGCAAACACCATTTGGAGACATTCGAGTCACGGACAGCGAGAGCTCTTGCACCTTATGTTCTTTTGTTGCTTGTGTCAATGCTAATATAGACTCTTGCTTGTTAAGACTTGAATTGAATTGCATGCTTTACTTAAAAGTCCTTATATGGTTGTGTGGCATGCCACCATAGAAATTATGCTTGTTATCATTTACCTACTCGAGGACGAGCAGGAATTAAGCTTGGGGATGTTGATACGTCCTAAACGTATCTATAATTTCTGCTTGTGCCATGCATGTTTTGTGTGACTTTGCCATGTTTTGCTTGAACTTTCATACACTTTTGAGCATATTTGGACTAACCTATTAAATCAGTGCACCCAGTTGCCAGTTCCTGTTTTCTGCTGTTTTTGTATTTCAGGTTTTCAGGCCATTAAAAGTGCTCCAAAAATTCCGGAAAAATTATATAAAAAATCAGCGTTCGGGAAGCCTCCGGAAACACCAAGGAAGGAAGGGAGGCCCACCACCAGGACTCCAGAAGGGTCCATGGCGCGGCCCAGCCCTAGGTCGCGCCAGACACCCTCCTAGCTGCCTGGTGGCCCCTCTCGGTGCCCCCTTTGGCCCCTATTTTTACCCCCGAGGATTAAATCCCTAATGTCGAAGTACTTTTTCCAGAAGCGATTCCGATCTCCGCCTCCATCGAAAACTAGCTTCGGGGGTCACCAGGATCCTGCTCCAGCACCCTGCCGGGGAGGGAATTGGCCCCCGGGGCCATCTTCATCGACTCTTCTTCCCCCATGATGCTTCTTGAGTAGTTCCTCCTTGGACTACGGGTTCTTGGCAGTAGCTATGTGGTATTCTCTCCACCTAGATCCTCAATACAATGTTCTCATGAGCTGTCCTACATGATTGAGATCCATATGATGTAATTGGTGTTGTGTTTGTTGGGATCCGATGAATTGTTACCTTGTTCAGTCCTAAGAGGTTTATGAATTATTGTTGCTGCAATTTGTTGTTCTTAATGCTTGTTACTAGTGTACGAGTAGCATGATCTCATATCTGAGCACGTTATGGTTGCATGATTATAATTGTTGTTCTAGATCTTATCTACGGTTGTAGGCACCTATTATAGTCCGGAACCGGCGATCCCAATGGTAACAGCTTGGGACACCAAAGGGGATGGGCTATAATTTGAGGATCACATGTGTTCATGGAGTGTTAATGCTTTGTTCCGGTGCTCCGCCGCAGGAGCACCTTAATCTCCATAAGTTCCTTAAGTGGCCCCGTTCGTAGCGGGATGGTAGGACAAAAGATGTTGTGCAAAGTTCTTATTGCAAGCACGTAGAACTACATACGGAACACATGCCTACGTTTGGTTCTTAAACTAGGATGCTCTAGTTTGTTCTTTGGCTAGAGTTGGTGCAATTCTGTCAATTGCCCAACTGTAATTTGTTCACCCAGCACCTTGTTCTTTTGCTTGAGAGGTACCACTAGTGAAACCTTGAACCCTCGTCCATCTTTCACCTTCATTGCCTTCGTTGTTACTTTTACTTTCTTTGCTTCTCCTACTACTTTGTGGTGTTGGTGATTGGGGAAGTCTTAAAGGCTACACTCGTCAACACACCGTTGCTACTTATATCTTGTCTAGTGCTTTTTCAGGTGTGGTTGAATTGACAACTCTACTGCTAAGGCCCTGTTTGTTTGGGCTTTTGCTTCTGCTTTTGCAGCTTTTCCATTTTGGCCAAGAAGCCATAAAAGCTCCTAAATAGCCCCTTGTGTCGAACAGAAGCCATAAAAGCCATAAAAGCAGAAGCAAAAGCCCAAACAAACAGAAAAGCTTTTGGCTTATAAGTATTCTTTGGCTCCCCTTGTGTCGAATCAATAAATTGGGTTATTCTTACCCGCGAAGACTGTTGCGATCCCCTACACTTGTGGGTTATCACCCCTATATATAGATGTGGAGGGTCTCCGTTTTTCTACACAGAAAATTCCAGAAAAATAAAGATAAATTATGTTGATCTCTCTCTCCCTCTTTCTCCCTCCTATGAGAGGACTCCCCTTGTTTGGAGGTTGCACTAGGTTGGAGATATCTCCACTATATGCACGTCGTCGTGCTGCTGAAACTCTGGTTCCGGAGGTCTGCTTCCGCCACCTTCGCTAGATCGGAGATCGGAGGTCGTCATCGAGTCTCATACGTGTGCGAGTGCTACGAGGTGCTACACGTGTGGCACTACACCCATCCGGGTGCTAACACAGCCAGGGGGCTGTGAACCTTGATCGACTACATCAAACACATTTGCGGGAACGTTTCCCGCGCAACGGACTACACCCCGAGGTATGCTATTCCGCACTCCTTTTCATTACAGTAAAACGGCTAGTTAGATCTTGGGTTATGGGAAATGCTAGTTAGGAAAATTTTGTGTTTTCTGCTGCGAACCCCAACACAAGTCTCATATGTGCATCATTTGCATTGCAATCCCTACTCCTCACATCATATCTATTATCTGGCTTTCTCTCGCATATGATTGTCCTCATTGATGTGAGCCTTTCACAACTTTTTGTCTCCCTTCCCCATCATTTTTCTATTTTCCATCCTAAGTGGCAACTATCTTGCTTGCGCTCATTTATTGTATGAGTGCTCAAAGTCAAAAGGGAGAGAATCAGTTTGACTTGTGCCTAACTAGTGGTCTGGGAACGTGTCACAATAAGATTCCGAAGGAGACCAAGTGTGAAGTTTTAGTAGATTGAGTTCTCAATTAACTATATAGTATTTTTATGCTCTAAATCCATCTCCCACTTCTTGTACACAAAGACCGATTGGAGAAATTCAAGTCACGGACAGCGAGAGCTCTTGCACCTTTATGTTCTTACTTTGCTAGTTTCAATACAAATATAGACTCTTGCTTATTATTGTCTTGACTTGAATTTCATATCTTGCTTGATGTAATTTAATGTTGAAATATTTGTTGGTAGCATGTCACCACAGAAATCATCTTTGTTATCATTTACCTGCGCGAGGACGAGAAGGAATTAAGCTTGGGGACGTTGAAACGTCCCAAACTTATCTATAATTTCTGCTTGTTCCATGCTTATACTGGTGACTTTGCTATATGTTTTGCTACACTTTCATACCTTTTTCAACATATTTGGACTAACCTACTAACTCAGTTCCCCAGTGCTAGTTTATGTCTGCTGTTGTCCGTGCCTTGCAGGAAAAATACCAATTATAAAGGTGCTCAGAAAATTCCACCAAAGTTATATAAAAATCAGCGTGACGAAAGACTCCAGAAACCCAAAGAACACCTGGAGGGGGGCCGCCCCCCAACCAGGCGGCCTGCCCGCGTGGCCAAGGGTAAGCCGCACCAAGACCTGCCTGGTCAGGTGGGGCCTCCCCTCGAGGCCCCCCTTTGGCCCTATTTTTACCCCCGTGGAGGAAACCCTGATGCCGCAACTCCTTTTTCGAGAAGCGATTTCGATCTGTGCCGCCAACGCCAACATGCTTCGGGGGACCAGAATTCCTGTATCGGCACCCTGCCGGGACGGGGAAGTGCCCCGGGATTCATATCCATCGACGTTGCTTCCTCCTCATGATGATCTGGGTGTAGTTCCTCCTCGGGGCTAAGGTTTTCTACAGTAGATATGTGGTTAATTCTCTCTACCATGATGTGATCTTGATTATGATCATAGGCTATGTTAATCTAGGGTGATCTCATGATGTTTACCTTCTTCTATGTATTGGATTTTATGTACTCACTTTTCTATATCTAGTATAATCTCCGAGACCATGGTGACAGCGGTCTATTGGACATAGATTAGAAGAATATTTCCATGAGTTATTTCCTCTTTTGTGAAATGATTGAAGATTTAGAGTCTCTTGGTGCTTGTCTTTGAATGTCCTTGAGATATATTGTGGTGATTGTGGTACTTTCTTTGGATGGCGGTGACATTGGTAAATCCGTAGATGAGAACTACGAACTTTGAGGTGTGCTTTTGTAGCCCTACATATTTCTCGTCCTCTCTTGATCACAAAGGAATGACCTCCGAGTACGTCTCCATTGCATGTTTTAGTGGAAATATCATGTGATTCGACTATGTTAATGTTGTTGGGAGTTGACACTAGTGAAAGTAAGAAGCCTATGCCTTGTTTCTCACCATTGTTACACGTTTGTGCTCACTTTTGTCACTTGCTATCTTGCTGTAATTTTTATTACAGATTTCTATTACCTTTCTTTGTCACACCTATCGCGCATATTTTACCATCTCTTTGCCGAACTAGTGCACCTATACAGCTCCTAGTTGTATTAGGTGTGTTGGGGACACAAGAGACTTCTCGTTTCTTAATTGCAGGATTGCTTGAGAGAGACCATCTTCAACCTATACTTCCCTGAGTTTGATAAACCTTAGGTCACCCACTTGAGGTAAATTGCTGCTGTCCTACAAACCTCTGCGCTTGGAGGCCCAACATAGTCTACAAGAATAGAAGCGGGTAGTAGACATCAACTTCCTATAAGATTAAACCTGATTTATTAAATCTTGTTATGAAATAACAATTTTGTTGAGCTTTGTGATATGCAAAAGTATAAGGAAGTAGAGGTGATATTGTTAAACTTAAGCTTTTTCCATTCTCTTTTAGAGGAAGAGCTAAGGAGTGGCTCCAATCCTTGCCTAGGTGTAGCATATATTCTTGGGATAAATGCAAGGATGCTTTTACTGGGAAGTACTACCGACTTGCTAAGATTATCCAGCTGATAAGCAATATTATGAATTTTAGGCAACTGGATAACAAACACGTTGCCCAAGCTTGGGAACGCATGAAATCTCTTGTTAAGAATTGCCCTACTCATGGATTAACTAATTGGATGGTTATCCAGACTTTATATGCAGGATTGAACTTTACCTCACGAAATCTGTTAGACTCGGCCGCGGGAGGAACCTTTATGTAAACCACACTTGGTGTAGCCATGTAACACCCTCACTGTCAGTGAACAGTAATCAGTTACTGTTCATCTCTACTGTTCAAAACTTTTGTCTGATCAACTGGTTCAGTTCAAATTCCAATTCTCCTTTAATATTGCTGCAAGCAAATATGAACCATGGACCTTGATCATCATTGGCCAACTAAAGTCCAAGCCATTTGAAATAAAATTCAAACAAACCCTAAAATGCCTTTTGATGAATATTAAAAATATGGTGACAATAAAATCTTTTCCAAAAATCTTGGAACCACTTTTATAAAATCCCAAATAATCATTGGACCATGCCCATGTAATCATTGGTATTTATTGGGCTACTGAAAATTGTAAACAATTAATAACAGTAGCAATTCCAGGCCAATTACCCATTTTATAATAAAATAAAATACCCAAAGAGTTTAGAAAAACCCTAAACTTTTTGTGGTACTCTAGGTATATGCTCTACTAATTATGGAACCAAAATGGCATTTTATAAAAATGCCTAAACCATTTAAATAAATGCTAATAGAATTTTACAGAAAAAAGATAAGAACAAATTGGGCTCGGATTATCTGTCGCACGGGGAAAGGCCCACCCATCGGCCCACCCGGGCCCCTTTTTCCTTTTTCTTTCCCCCACCTCTTCATGTTCCTCTGGCCGACACGGCCATGGCAACAGTGGCCGTCGCCACCGGACCTCCTCACCGCCTCGGTCGCTACAGAGGGTGGCGAGAGGATAAGACGACGCCCCCGAGCAGCCTCCCCTCTCGCGCAACCCTAGATCGAGCAGTATCCCTCCCCCTCGTTGTTTTCTTCCTCGACCAGGAGCTCGCCCGAGCTCGCCGTCGCTGAGAGGTCGTCGTCGACGCGGCCAATGGCCTCCCCGTGCCACGGGAGGTTGTCCAGGAGGTTGGCCGCGCTCGACTCCTTCCTCTCGTGCTCGCAATCGACACCGGGACGCGCCGCGCATCGCGAGCTTCTTCCTCCTCCAGCCGTCGCGCCATTGTCGCCGTGAAGCTCCACTCCGGCCTCCCCCGGCTATTCCGCCTGCACCAGCTCCCTCCCGGTGAGCGCGCGGTCTCCCCTGACCTTTTCCCCTCTCCTCCCCATGCCCGTAGCCCCATGACCGCGAGCTCACGCTCCGACCGCCGCGGCTATGCCCGCCCCTGTCAAACTAGTCCGCCCCGGCGTCCTACTGGAGCACCACTGGGTGCGGGTTGGTCACCCCCTCCCGTTCCCCCTCGCGGCACCCGAAACGGCCCAGCGGAGCGAGCTCTAGCTCGAGCTCGCCGGGCTCTGCCTCGCCGGCGAGAGCACGGGCTTCAGCCCCCTCCTCTGTCTCCCTGGCCAGTGGGCCTCAACCGGATTAGATTAGTGGGTTAACCCCCCTAGTTAACAGCTAAACCCCCCCCCCACTTTTAACTAAGACAAAATAACCCCCCCCCCCCTGAGTGACAGACATGTGGGTCCCATGCCCCTTTAAGCTAATTAAAACTGTTAATTAGTTAATAGCAGAATGACATGTGGGCCCAGGGATATTAAAATTTAAAAAATAGAATTAATTTGTTTTAGTCACTGACATGTGGGCCCAGTGTGAATTTTTATTTAATTAAAAGATTTATAATAATCAGTGGCTGACATGTGGGACCCACATGTCCGCTTTGACTGGTCAAACCCCCCCCCTCTGTGGATAATGTTGTATTTTGTTAATAAAAGAAATTCAGAAATTCTTTTAAAAATGATTTAAACTTGGAAATTCAATATCTTTTAAACCGTAACTCAGATTCAAAAACTTTATACATGAAAATTGATCAAAAAAATATAACGAATATGAATACGTTGTTTGTATGTCTATCACACCCCTCTAACACAACGAACATCGAACCGCCCCCCTCCAGACCGCTAGTTCGATGATTTGTCCGGTACTGTTAAAGTACCCGGATGAATTTATTTCGAACACGAAAGTTGTTCGGAATAGTTCAACTAACCCGGATACACCCCCCTCATCTTTGTCGGGTGTCCACGACACCTCCGACATGATACCTTCCCCCTTCCGGTCGCCCTGTCCGGTAATCACCCGGAGCCGGTAGTTCATTCCCGGATGAATTCCCGCACCGAGCCTGATACATCGTACTACGTTAGAACACCGACATCGATACATTTGCCATGGCATTCATATGTTTGCATTGCTTGATTTGTATTTACTGTTTCTCCCCCCCCCCCCTTATCTCCGGTAGACCCCGCTGCTACAGCCGACTACACTGCTGCCGGGTACGACTACTTCGTCGACGACCCTACCCCTACCATCGAGCTTCTAGGCAAGCAGAGCCATTCTCTTCCCCAGATATCGCCTACCTTTTCGTACTTTCTTGCACTAGGCATTGTTGTTGCTGCTGCTACGATTACAATCCTATTCAATTGCATAGCCTGATTTTGTCGCCCCTTGATGTACCTTCCTTTATCCTATGCTGCCTGTTATAATTATGCATATATTCAGCAGTGAGCCCTGCGCATTGTTAGCTAGGACTAGATAGCGGGCGTGATCACTCAGGGGGGTGAACACGGATACAATATATACAACTGCACAGGTACGGAACAAAGCAGACACCGCCAAAGGCCCCTATCTGGGTTATGCCTAGTCACCTCAAGTGTGAGCTGTCAAGGAGTAATCCTTGTACTCCACTCGAGGCTGACTTTGTCTTGCCGCCATAGGGTCCTGAACAGCGGTTGTCCTTAAGGTAAGAAGTCGGGCGACCCAACGGTGCCCGCGAGCGGTATATCGTCGGGAACGACAGGGAGGGTATGACCGACGTTACTGGCGTGCTTGGCCCCTGCTCGTATCTCGCGAGAGTTACCAAACCACGAAAGTCGAGCTCTACCAAGAGAAAATGCGAGACAAGGTAAGGAGACGGTTCACCTTGTTGGTAACCGCAGTGACTTGGTGGGACGACAGGGCAGGTACCGATGTACTGGTGGTCCTGACTGCTGTCGTTGACCGCGGGTCGGTTAAGTCGAGGCAACGATAACGGTTGTCACGCAGGTTAATTAAAATGCTAAATGGTTCGGCGGATGACTTGAGTAGCCTTTTGGCTTGTACGCACTACCTACACGTGGGACGAGGAGTGTGGGCTCCCCTGCATCGTAGTCTCATTCGAGGGTCTTCAGACGTCAGCAGTACCGCGGACTGATTGCCGGGAAGTGGTGTTGTCTTCTCTTGCTCGAGCGGTGTATTTGTATTTTCTTTGATTTTGCTTCACCGGCCAGTCACGCACCGTGCAGGAGTACGTTCGGGTTAGGGTCCAAAGCCCGGCGTACATAGGATATAGTCCGGCGGATGACCTCTCTGTTGATTGCCGAAGGATGGGCTACTTTGTGTCGGATAGCTTTGGTGGAGCGTTCCCTAACAAGGTTCCCGCCACCCTGGAGATCCGAGCGTCGTAGAGTCACGCCAGTGCACCCCTGCAGGGAAGATTAATCTATTCGAATAGTCGTGTCCACGGTAACAGGACGCTTTATGCTGAAGCTGGATCTTACCACTAGAAACTATTACTATTAAACTGTATGGTTCCGGGTCTTCTTCCTCGCAGGGAGTCGAGGAAGGGAACTCGGAGGTATTATTATTATTGTTAATCATTACAACTTATATTATAGAATGTTGCAGCAACTTCTGCTTCGTTGTTACTTTATGCTTTATATGAACTGTTGGCTGATTCTTACCTCATGCTGCAAGACATCGCCGGAAGATGCTAGTCGTCGATAGGCCTAGCTTCTTATCCTTATTCTGATTTCTATCTTGCAGTCCACTATATACAGCCTCCCCTTTCCGTTGATACAAATGCATAATGCTTAGTAGCGGACGTAAGACTCGCGGGTATGCTAGATACTTACCTTTGCTTTATTTCCCCTTTTATGTTTTTCCTGATCGGCCGCTGCAGTCGACGTTGGAGCCCAGGAGCAGGAGTACCCCGGAGGCGGATACTACTACGTCGAGACCCCCGCTGACCCGGACCAGGAGTAGTTTCGGAGGCTCCCAGGCAGGAGGCCTTGCCTTTTCGATCTGTATCTCTGATGTTATTTGTGCTAGCCTTCTTAAGGCAAAACTTGACTAACTATGTCTGTACTCAGATATTATGGCTTGTATAACTTATGTATTCGGGTCCGCGTGACCCCCTTTATTGTAACATATTGGTTTATCCTTTTGTGTTTAGTGTTGTGTTGTGATATTCTCACCGTGGCACCCTAATCTCAGCCGTGTACCCTGCGTGTATGATTACTGTACACGGATTGATTTTGGGGGCGTCACAAGTTGGTATCAGAGCCGACAGCCTGTAGGAAGCCACCCCACCACTACCTGGTCGAAGTTGAGTCTAGACTTTGAAAAACTATTTTTCTAACTTAATGTTTGGCTTACGGGCCCACATCGATGTCACTACGTGTGATATCTATGGTATTAGGATCCTTTTCTCCTTACCTATGCTCTGGGAATCTGCTCTCTTATCCTTGCTGGTAAGTTTTACAAACTCTAACATTAGGATCACGTTCTCTTGATTCCATCCGGAGTTTTGGTGCTTACCCATTGATTGAGTCGTGTTGCAGGAGTTCTACCCCAGGTCCCGGACCGCGGATCCCATTCTCATTCTGGGCAGGCCGCGCGTCCTCTGGCATTAACTCCTGTGGCCAATAATTTTCTTGCGGCGTGATTGACATAGTGGAATCTATGTCGCGTCGTGTAATCCTTACCGCGGTCTGCGCGCCACCTAGTGTGTCCTTTTTCCTTAATTTCTACGACGTTACGCTGCCCGATTTTTGATTGATTCTATGTGTGGATGTGTATGTCTTATATGACTACTCCTTTATATCCGCGCCTCCTCTTTGTTGTCGCTTTATCTCTTACTCGTTTCCGGTATCTCGATAAATGTTCATCGCTGAATTACCCCTATTAAATTCTAGCAGGATGGCTGGTCGTGGTGTTCGTGGTCGTGGTCGTGGTCGTGGTGCCAACGATCCACCTCCACCGCCGGACTACATGGCCGCGATGATGCAGCAGTTTTAGATGAACCAAGTGTTTATGCAAGGAGTCATAGATCAGCTCCAGAATCAGAACCAGAACCAGAACCAGCACCAGCATCAGCCGCCTGTGGTTACTCTGCGGGATTTCATGCGTCTCAATCCCCCTCTCTTCCACCAGCCTGAACAGCCGCTGGATGCTGATGATTGGCTTCATGACATCACTCGACAGCTGGAGTTCGCTAATGTGAGTGCTGCTGATTACGTCAACTTTGCGTCCTATTTCCTGCGTGGCCCCGCTGCTCAGTGGTGGGACACTTACAAGGGCTCGCTAGTCGAAGGGACTGTCGTCACCTGGAATGACTTCAAGGCTACCTTCCGTGCTCGTTATGTCCCCCAGGCGATTATGAACCGTATGAAGGCCGAGTTCCGCAACCTCGTTCAAGGCAACAAAACTGTCGAGGCATATCAGAGGGAGTTCCTCCGCCTCTCCCGCTATGCTGCAAGTGACCTCCCCAATGATGCAAGTATGCAAGAGAAGTTCCGTGATGGACTCAACGCAGATCTCCAGCTTGCACTGGCTTTGCACGTCTTCCCCGACTTCGCCACCATGGTGAATCAGACTATCACCCTTGAGACCGCTCAGCTTAAGTTCGGTGGTTCGCCGAAGCGCCCCCGTGATGCTGGCTCATCTTCGGGCACAGCACAGAAGCAACGCGTTTGGCTTCCACACAGTGTGTATCGTCCACCTGCCCCTGTACCAAGGTCGTCGTATGTTGCACCTCGTCTGCCTCCGCCCCCGCCGAGACAGCCGAAGACTGAGACTGCACCCCTCCGTCCTCAAGATGGCCTATGCTTCAAGTGCCATCAGCCAGGTCACTTTTCCAGAGACTTCCCTCAGCGACAGAATCAAATGGTAGTTCACCCTGCTGGCCGTGGAAATGGCCGTGGAAACAACAGGACCCCCAACTATAACACTGGGTCTTCTTCTCACACTCGCGGACATGCTTACAACATTAATGTCGAAGAAGCTCAGGAGCAACCTGCTACCGTGATGGGTACCTTTCTTGTTAATTCAGTACCTGCTACTGTTTTATTTGATACAGGAGCATCACATTCATTCATGTCTGAAGCATTTGCATTGTCGCATAACTTCATGGTAGAAAAGATGGATCCACCGATGGTTGTCCGCAATCCGATAGGTCATTGCCACACCTCCAAGATAGTGCCCAAAACCATCGTCGAAATTGAAGGAATTGAGTTCCTTGCTTCTCCCATCCTCCTGAAGTCTTCCACTATAGACCTCATTCTGGGCATGGATTGGTTGAAAGTCCACGATGCCGCACTTTATTGTGGCACCAGTTCTGTCCAACTTTTTCACCCCTCCGGCGAGATTGTTAACCACACCACCCGGATTACCCGTGATGCTGAAACGCGTATCTATATGATGAATGCTCTGAATGTCTCACCTCTTGACGGGATTGAGAACGTTCCAGTCGTTCGTGATTTTCCCGACGTCTTCCCAGAAGAACTCCCGGGAATACCCCCGATCCGAGAGGTTGAATTTGTCATCGACCTGAAACCCGGCACCGTTCCTATTGCCAAGCGTCCCTATAAGATGCCACCTCACCACCTCCTTGAACTGAAGAAGGAGATTGACGAAGCACTTCTTAAAGGATTCATTCTCCCAAGTTCCTCTTCTTGGGGAGCACCTTCGCTCTTTGTCAAGAAGAGTGATGGAATAAATCGTTTGGTCCAAGATTACCGACCGATCAACCAAGCCACCATCCAGAACAAATATCCTCTTCCCCGGATCAACGATCTGTATGATCAACTTGCTGGATCCACGGTGTTTTCGAAACTCGACTTGAGGTTGGGTTACCATCAGATCCGAGTCCGTGAAGAGGACATTCCGAAGACCGCTTTCATTACGCGCTATGGTTCATACGAGTACACTGTCATGTCCTTTGGCTTGACGAATGCTCCAGCCACTTTCTCCCGATTGATGAACCATATATTCATGGAATACCTCGACAAGTTTGTCGTGGTTTATCTGGACGATATCTTAATATACTCCAAGAATAAAGGGGAGCATGCTGAACATCTTCGTCTTATACTGGAGAAGCTTCGAGAACACAAACTCTACGCTAAATATTCTAAGTGTGAGTTCTGGCTTCCTGAAGTGACCTACCTTGGTCACATGATTTCCAAGGATGGCATTGCCGTCAACCCAGAACGTATCCAGGCTATTCTTGATTGGACTCCCCCCAAGACTGTCAAACAAGTCAGAAGTTTCCTCGGACTCACCAGCTATTGCCGTCGTTTCGTCGAGAACTTCTCCAAGATTGCCAGGCCTCTGACTAACCTACTTCACAAAGGCGTCAAGTTTGAGTGGACAGATAAATGTCAGGAAAGTCTCCAAGCCCTCAAGGACAAGCTCACTTCTCCCCTAGTGCTTGCTCCGCCTGATACCCAGAAGGACTTCGTGATATATTGTGACGCATCTCGTCAAGGATTAGGTTGTGTCCTAATGCAAGAGCGCAAAGTGATTGCTTATGGCTCTCGTCAATTGCGTGCTCACGAAGATAAATATCTAACACATGATCTTGAATTGGCAGCGGTCATTTATGCGTTGAAGCTGTGGCGACATTACCTCGTCGGTAATCGTTGCGAGATCTACACCGACCCCCAAAGCCTGAAGTACTTGTTTACTCAGCCCGACCTGAATCTCCGCCAACAGAGATGGCTCGAGACAATAGCCGACTACAACATGGTAATTTCTTACACCCCTGGCAAAGCTAATGTGGTGGCCGATGCCTTAAGCCGCAAAGCCTATTGTAGTGAACTTGAAGTTCAAGTGCAACAACCACGCCTGTATGCAGAACTCCGCAAGCTGAACATCGAAATTGTTCCGCAGGGATATGTGAACTCCCTGGTGGTCAAACCAGACCTCGACACCCGCATCAAGACGATGCAACATTATGACTCTGAAATTTGGAAAATTAAGCGGCGTGTCGCCAGCGGAGAGCCCTCATTCTTCACTATTGATGCAAATGATGATAATGCGGTGTACTTCAAGGGTCGTTTAGTGGTTCCGGTAACGAAGGCAAACCTAAATTACGCCCCTGATGTCATGAAAGAAGCTCATGATACACCTTTGTCGATCCACCCTGGTAGTACCAAGATGTACCAAGACATTCGTCAGCGGTACTGGTGGTCAAACATGAAACAAGACATTGCTCGTTATGTTGATGAGTGTGACGTTTGCCGTCGCGTGAAAGCCGAACATCAAAGACCTGCTGGAACTCTGCAACCACTTTCTATTCCTGAATGGAATAGGACAAGATTGAAATGGACTTCGTCACTGGTTTTCCCAGATCGCAGAAAGGTCACGATGCTATCTTTGTCGTCATCGACCGCTTCTCCAAGGTTGCCCACTTTCTGCCAGTCAAGGAGACGATCTCTGCTAGTCAGTTGGCAGACTTGTATGTTTCCAGAATCGTGTCGCTCCACGGTATTCCGTTGGAGATTAGTTCCGACCAAGGCAGTATTTTCACCTCAAGATTTTGGGATAGTTTCCAAGAAGCTATGGGCGCTCACCTGAATTTCAGCACCACTTATCACCCCCAGAAGCAAGGACAAGTCGAACGAGTTAGTCAAGTGCTTGAAGATATGCGGCGAGCTAGTGTCATCTCATTCGGTAAGAAATGGGAGGAATCTCTTCCATTTGCTGAATTCTCG
Organism: Bromus sterilis; assembly: GCA_950022295.1. Taxonomy (NCBI): domain Eukaryota; kingdom Viridiplantae; phylum Streptophyta; class Magnoliopsida; order Poales; family Poaceae; genus Bromus; species Bromus sterilis. The sequence goes on along the minus strand of OX465595.1, from coordinate 240,812,828 downwards.
TACAACAATAGCTATCAGGCTAGTCTGCAGATGGCTCCCTTCGAAGTTATCTATGGACGTAAGTGTCGAACCCCTCTGAATTGGTCAGAAACTGGGGAACGAACCCTCATTGGTCCGGACATCATACAGCATGCCGAAGATCAGGTTCGCGTTATCCGTGACCACTTGAAGGCTGCTCAGTCTCGCCAGAAAAGCAACTACGATCGCAAGCACAAGGAAATGGTCTATCAACCTGGCGAATACGCGTACCTCCGTGTCACTCCCATGAGAGGCACTCACCGCTTCGGGATCAAAGGAAAGTTAGCTCCTCGCTACATTGGACCGTTCCGTATTCTTTCCCGGAGTGGACCAGTGGCATACCGATTGGAATTGCCGCCGAACCTCTCTCAAGGACCCTATTCGAGAAGTGGAACATGATATGATCGAGCCGCAACAAGACTTGACTTATCAAGAACATCCGAGCCGCATTCTTGATCAATCTGAACGCAAGACCCGCAACAAGACGACCAAGTTTCTCAAAGTTCAGTGGTCGAATCATTCTGAAGATGAAGCCACTTGGGAACGCGAAGATCGTCTCCGCGATGAATACCCCGATCTTTTCACCTCTACCACTTAAATTCTCGAGACGAGAATTCTTGTAGTGGGGGAGATTTGTAACACCCTCACTGTCAGTGAACAGTAATCATGGTTACTGTTCATCTCTACTGTTCAAAACTTTTGTCTGATCAACTGGTTCAGTTCAAATTCAAATTCTCCTTTAATATTGCTGCAAGCAAATATGAACCATGGACCTTGATCATCATTGGCCAACTAAAGTCCAAGCCATTTGAAATAAAATTCAAACAAACCCTAAAATGCCTTTTGATGAATATTAAAAATATGGTGACAATAAAATCTTTTCCAAAAATCTTGGAACCACTTTTATAAAATCCCAAATAATCATTGGACCATACCCATGTAATCATTGGTATTTATTGGGCTACTGAAAATTGTAAACAATTAATAACAGTAGCAATTCCAGGCCAATTACCCATTTTATAATAAAATAAAATACCCAAAGAGTTTAGAAAACCCCTAAACTTTTTGTGGTACTCTAGGTATATGCTCTACTAATTATGGAACCAAAATGGCATTTTATAAAAATGCCTAAGCCATTTAAATAAATGCTAACAGAATTTTACAGAAAAAAGAAAAGAACAAATTGTGCTCGGATTATCTGTCGCACGGGGAAAAGGCCCACCCATCGGCCCACCCGGGCCCCTTTTTCCTTTTTCTTTCCCCCCACCTCTTCCTGTTCCTCTGGCCGACACGACCATGGCAACAGCGGCCGTCGCCACCGGACCTCCTCGCCGCCTCGGTCGCTACAGGGGGTGGCGAGAGGATAAGACGACGCCCCCGAGCAGCCTCCCCTCTCGCGCAACCCTAGATCGAGCAGTAGCCCTCCCCCTCGTTGTTTTCTCCCTCGACCAGGAGCTCGCCCGAGCTCGTCGTCGCCGGGAGGTCGTCGTTGACGCGGCCAACGGCCTCCCCGTGCCACGGGAGGTTGTCCAGGAGGTCGGCCGCGCTCGACTCCTTCCTCTCGTGCTCGCAATCGACACCGGGACACGTCGCGCCTCGCAAATCGCGAACTTCTTCCTGCTCCAGCCGCCGCGCCATTGTCGTCGTGAAGCTCCACTCCGGCCTCCCCCGGCTATTCCGCCTGCACCAGCTCCCTCCCGGTGAGCGCGCGGTCTCCCCTGACCTTTTCCCCTCTCCTCCCCATGCCCGTAGCCGCATGCCCGCGAGCTCACGCTCCGACCGCCGGGGCTATGCCCGCCCCTGTCAAACTAGTCCGCCCCGGCGTCCTACTGGAGCACCACTGGGTGCTGGTTGGTCACCCCCCTCCCGTTTCCCCTCGCAGCGCCCGAAACGGCCCACCGGAGCGAGCTCTAGCTCGAGCTCGCCGGGCTCTGCCTCGCCGGCGAGAGCACGGGCTTCAGCCCCCTCCTCTGTCTCCCTGGCCAGTGGGTCCCAACCAGATTAGATTAGTGGGTTAATCCCCCTAGTTAACAGCTAAACCCCCCCCCCCCACTTTTAACTAAGACAAAATAACCCCCCCCCTGAGTGACAGACATGTGGGTCCCATGCCCCTTTAAGCTAATTAAAATTGTTAATTAGTTAATAGCAGAATGACATGTGGGCCCAGGGATATTAAAACTTTATAAATAGAATATATTTGTTTTAGTCACTGACATGTGGGCCCAGTGTGAATTTTTATTTAATTAAAAGATTTATAATAATCAGTGGCTGACATGTGGGACCCACATGTCCGCTTTGACTGGTCAAACCCCCCCCCTCTGTGGATAATGTTGTATTTTGTTAATAAAAGAAATTCAGAAATTCTTTTAAAAATGATTTAAACTTGGAAATTCAATATCTTTTAAACCGTAACTCAGATTCAAAAACTTTATACATGAAAATTGATCAGAAAAATATAACGAATACGAATACGCTGTCCGTATGTCTATCACACCCCTCTAGCACAACGAACATCGAACCGCCCCCCTCCGGACCGCTAGTCCGATGATTTGTCCGGTACTGTTAAAGTACCCGGATGAATTTATTTCGAACACGAAAGTTGTTCGGAATAGTTCAACTAACCCGGATACACCCCCCTCATCTTATTCGGGTGTCCACGACACCTCCGACATGATACCTTCCCCCTCCGGTCGCCATGTCCGGTAATCACCCGGAGCCGGTAGTTCATCCCCGGATGAATTCCCGCTCCGAGCCTGATACATCGTACTGCGTTAGAACACCGACATCGAAACATTTTCCATGTCATTCATATGTTTGCATTGCTTGCTTTGTATTTACTGTTTCTCCCCCCCCCCCTTATCTCCGGTAGACCCCGCTGCTACAGCCGACTACACTGCTGCCGGGTACGACTACTTCGTCGACGACCCTACCCCTACCGTCGAGCTTCCAGGCAAGCAGAGCCATTCTCTTCCCCATATATCACCTACCTTTCCGTACTTTCTTGCACTAGGCATTGTTGTTGTTGCTGCTACGATTACAATCCTATTCAATTGCATAGCCTGATTTTGTCGCCCCTTGATGTACCTTCCTTTATCCTATGCTGCCTGTTATAATTATGCATATATTCAGCAGTGAGCCCTGCGCATTGTTAGCTAGGACTAGATAGCGGACCGTGATCACTCAGGGGGATGAACACGGATACAATATATACAACTGCACAGGTACAGAACAATGCAGACACCGCCAAAGGCCCCTATCTAGGTTATGCCTAGTCACCTCAAGTGTGAGCTGTCAAGGAGTAATCCTTGTACTCCACTCGAGGCTGACTTTGTCATGCCGCCATAGGGTCCTGAATAGCGTTTGTCCTTAAGGTAAGAGGCTGACTTTGTTCTTTTGGTGTTCATCTTGTTGATTCTTCCGTAAAGAAACCTTTAGGAAAGATTGATGATGTGATTATTGTTTTCAATAATAATTATGTTCCCATTGATTTTCTTGTCCTGGACATTGAGTGTGATCCCTCATGTCAAATTATTTTGGGATGAACTTTTCTTTGCACTGTTGGTCCTATCATTGACATGAAAGAAGGGATAATAAGATTCCAATTTCCCCTCAAAAGGGCAGGGAACATTTCCCAAGAAATATGAGCAAGTTACCTTTTGAGTCCATTATATGGGCAAGCTATGCTTTTGATATTGACAAAACTTGATCTTGTTGGTTCATGCCTAACTCAAAGGCATAAAAGAAAGAATTTATTGGGAGGAAACCCAAAATGTTTTTACTTTCAGTTTTAGTGGTCTTCATGCTTGTTACTACTGTAGCAACATCGTTGTATCTTTATTTTCAAGCTTTGTGCCAAGTTTTAGCCTCCGGTGGCAACTAGATCAAAAGTTGTGACATGCTGTCCAGTAAACAGATTTTGTTTGCTTCATTGCACAAATATTTAAAAACCAGTAGATCATCTTTTTGATCTTAAATTTTTTGAAAATATGCTTTTTACAATTGGGAAGCTGCCACCTGTTCTGAGTTTTTTGATTTGAGTTACAGAAGTACCCCGAAAAAATTATTTACTACTTGTTGTTCTGTTTTCCTAGATTCTGCCATGTTTTACGCTTTCCAAGTTTTGCAAATCTTGCGCATGCTTTTTCCTTACAAAAACTTCTTTGCAATCTTGAGAAATAGTAGACCTTGTTGAAAATCCTTATTTCCAGCAAAACAAAATTATTTTATTATGGTTACTAACCACTCTAATCATTTTATGATTATTTTCGTATGAAGGGAGTTTTCAAGTGTGCAAAGGAAGATGATGAAAGAAGATCCAGGAGTGCCAAAAACTCAAGCTTGGGGATGCCCCCGACACCCTCAAGAAATACTCAAGGAGACTCAAGCGTCTAAGCTTGGGGATGCCCTCCTGCATCCCCTTCTTCATCAATAATCATCAGTTCATCCTTTTCCACACTATATTTTTATCAATTCATATGTTATGTGCTATGCTTGGAGCGTCTTGCATTTACTTTTCAGTTTGGTATGTTTTAGTTTAATATTCTTTGTTGTTCATAACAAGTTGGACCCTAGCATACCTTGTTTGGGAGAGAAACACACTCCGCTTTTTCCTAGAATGCTCACAGTTGTCATGCTTATCTTTGTTGATTATTCTTTATTATTTCTAGCTCTGTCATGCTTAGCTCTTGTTTTTCATGTTTCTCTTTAAGCGCTTTGTTTAGGACTTTGTTTTTAGTACTATCTTGAGTTTCATGTTTATCTTTTTTAGAGAGTTGGCATGTTGCAATGAGTGTGTGTCTTACTTTGAGTAGGTAATTGAGGTTGCTATTATAAGTTTAGTAGTAACTTATAATAGTTTCAAGGTGTTGTTTCGAGTAATCTTTGGACTTCTGTGTGTCAAGAGGTCAAGCCTATTAGTGATTATTTTGGTTCAACGTTCTTATTTTCGAAAATTACAAAAATTAGTTGAGAACTCTAGCTACTAGATGGATCGCTAACCTCTGGAGGGGTTTTAATATATAGAGTCCCTCACGTTATCATGAGTCGAGGAAGCGCAAGGATAACCAAGCCCCCATACACTCCTCCTTGGGGTACTTGTCTCTTTGTGAATCTCCTGACTAGATATAGAGTTACCGATAATAAGTTGATGAGTTCTTTTGACTAATGCGAGTATCCGATTGTTGGCACTTCCACCATCCATATTTTGCTAGCCTCTTCGGTACCATGCATTGCCCTTTATCATCTTGAGAGTCAGTGAAAACTTCTTCGATGCATCCAAATCCTTGGCATGATACGCTCTGTCATCATAAAACTCATTATATCTTTCTCAAAATAGCCACCATACCTACCTATCAAGGCATTTTCATAGCCTTTCCGAGATACATTGCCATGCAACATCCATCTTCTCATGACTTGATCTTTCATTGTCATACATGCTTTTTCTTGATCGTAGAGCCGCATTCTAGTTGGGAATTGCCCTCATAAGTGTTATATGACGCGCTAGTATCATTGCATATCCTACTACACTGGCAAAGGCATACATTTGCATACATCATGATTTAGTTTCAGTTTTCTTTATGTTGAGTACTACTTCTAAAGTGTGTGCTCTTCTAAATCCTTGTAAAATATAATGTTGCCCTTAAATGAGGAAAAGATCCCAAAGAGGACACTAACAAAAGATCCCAAAGAGGACACAAATAAAAGATCCCAAAGAGGAAAAATGAGAGATAAATAAGAAGAGTCAATGAGGCCACAAAAAATAGAAAAAGAGAAAAAAGAGAAAGAAAAAAAGATAAATAAAAAGAGAGAAGGGGGCAACACTACTATTCCTTTTGAAAGATCCACACTCGTGCTTCAAAGTAGCATTTGTACTTCATAGAGAGTTTTCATATCATTCATGCATAACTATGTGGGGACCCTTATACTATAGAACTTGGCTTGTATATTCCAATGATGAGCCTCCTTAAAAGATCCCTAGGTCTTCGTGAGCAAGCGAGTTAGATGCACCCCCAATAGTTCCATTGGAAATCTTTCATAGCTCATATGTGCATTTGTTGCATGGCAATCCCTACTCCTCACATCATATCTATCATTTGGCTTTCTCTCGCATATGACTGTCCTTATTGTTGTGAGTCTTTTACACCTTTTTTGTCTTCCTTCCCCATCATTTTATTCCATTTTCCATCCTAGGTGCCAACTAATCTTACTTGCTCTCATTCATTGCATGAGTGCTCAAAGTCGAAAGGGAGAGGATCAGTTTGACTTCTACATGTCCAGTGGTCTGGGGACAAGTCATAATAAGATTCCAAAGGAGACAAACAGGTCGTTTGGCTCCCATCATTTGGGGTAGATTTGATGGATTTCACTTACGAATTCCAAATTTTACTCGTTTGGCTGCCATGCATTTGACCATTGGAATTGAATTGATATTTACATCCCAAATCCATTCCCTCTCAGCCCCACTGTACCCAAATCCGACCCCTCACCCGGTCATTTATCTGGAATTGGCCGCAGCTCTCCTCCTCCTCGACAGCACTCTCCCTTCCCGATCCCGCTCCTCCCTTATGTAAAAGCCCAGATTTCACAAAAAATTAAAAATTTTGTTCTCGGTGTGAATTGTTTGATTCTCTGATTTGTTTGAGGTGTTTGCATCCCCGATTTATCGATCGGCGATTATTCCCCCCCCCCCTCTTATCTCGTACCGGACGGAGACCGACCCTTGCCACCCTAACACTCGACCTTTGCGACACCGGGTTTCACCCGAGCACTGCCGCACCGGCACGAGACCAGCCATCGCCATCGGAACGAAAAACCCCACTTTATAATTAAATGGATTATTTTATTGCGCGCCGGAAAATATTCTCGGAACGGTATCGAAGTGAGGTACGACTGACAGGTTCGTCGCGACGAGCGCGTGGTTCGAGATTTCGCCCAAATCGGAGGTCGTATGCACTCCGGGATGTCAGAAACGTGGAGTGTCGGACGCGAGGGAGAAAACCCGAGGGCTTTTGCGTAAACTTGCCAGCTAGACCCCCCTATATAAAGACCACCACTCTCCCACCCCCTTCCTAGGGTTTCCCCCTAGCAAAAATTACAGCCACCCCCTCATAATTTTCCCCCAAAACTCCCCCACGCCCTTCCAGATATGAAACCATAGCGAGATCAATCCTGGATCGTCAGATCTCGCGATCTGACGGCCCAGGAAGCTCCCCACCAACCGCACCTCCCTCTCTCTCTCATCATGTCCAGCCGCCCGAGGGCAGCAAGCCGCCGCCGCCGAGGCCGGCCATCCGGGGCGCCGACGCCACACCTCTCCTCCCTTCCTCCTTCCCCTCTCCTCCTTCTCCTTCCTCCTTTCCTCTCTCATCTCATCTCTCCCTCTCCCCTTGCAGGACACCTCCGCCGCCTCCGTCGCTGGCCATGGAGGAGGCCCGAGCTCGCCGGCCAGAGCGGCTCCCTCCTCGCGCCACCCTGCCGCAGGAGCCCCTCCTCCTCGCAACGCCGATCGCCGCCAGGACCAGGAGGGTCCCCACCGCCACCTCCGCCAACTCCGGTCGGCCGGAGAGCCAGGCCAGCGCCGGCGAGCCGTCGCCGACATGCAGCGCTCGGGCGGGACCCCGATCTGTTCGCCTGCCCCGTTGACCCCGCGTGGGTCGGCCCAGCAGGTCCAAGTCGTATTCGGCCCAGATCCATGGCCCAAGGTGCCATCCCCTCCAGGCCCAAGTCGGCCGAACCCACCAGCCAGGCCAGATGGGCCGAAAATCGGCCCATGGTGAGAATCAACCCGAAACACCCTTTTTCTGCTAAGTCCTGAAATTTTTGCTGCTGATGCTATTTAGCGACGACCGTTGCGAGTAATCTGTAGCCCGGATGATGATGCGCCCAACAGAAAAATTGTTTAGTTTTCTGTGTACTTCAGTTCATCTTTTGTGAGCATTTTCATTTGAGGTCTTATTGATGGTGAAAATCTGTGTTGAAGTGGGCATCAGGCTGTTAACTGCTGCTACTTTCTGTCAAGTGCTGCTGTTGTTATTTTATTGCAAGTTTGATTGATGATTGTGTCACATCCATGAGGCCTATGCAATTAATTCTTGTTGCATACTGTTAAGCATCATGTCTACTTCAATCCTATGCAATCACTTGTCATGTTTTCCTATTGTGGTTATATTAATTCTTGCTCCAAAGTGGTGACCCTGATGACATGTGATGTTTTTTATATAAAGTTGCTACTTTGCTGCCCTATATCTTTTTAACCGTGCATCCTATTGAGCATTGCAATATGTCATTTTTATCTATGCCATGTCTATTTCTATTATATGTAATGCATTGTCATGTTTACATTCCTGGTCATAGTTATGTTTAGCTCCAAAGTTGTTATCCTGCTATTATTGACATCCACCTCTGTTTTTCACTAAGTCTGTAACTTTCTGATGACATGTTGCACGCTTAATATCTTTTGATTTTTGATGCCTATGACCTTGATTCTTGTTTGTACCTGATCACCATCATGTCTACTTCCTGACAACATATTGCTATGTCATGTTGCTGCACATTTTCATATAGTTTTTCTCCTTTTAATACAGCATGAAAGTAACAGTTTCTGCCCTTTTTCTGATTTTCACTAAGTCCTTAACCAGTAATGTTTTATAGCTTCTTGTGTTGCTTATAACTAGTGAACCATGATGCATATTTGCATGATTCTTTTTGCCATGACTTTCCTGCCATGTCTACTTTAGTTGCATATAATTTTTGTGCATGTTTACAACCTTTTGCTTGTTTATTTGTTGCTCTAAAGTGTGCTACATGTTGTTAACAGCATGTGCGTGTAACTTGTTTTGCTTATATCTTTTTAACCGTAACTCCGTTTGGAGAGTTCTTTATATGTATCTTGACTAGAATTTTATGTACTTTGTGTTTATGCTACTGTTTGCTGTTGTTAACCAACCTAAAATATGGTTTAGGGCAGAACAGTAACAAATCCTTAAATTGACGTGGGGTACTTAGTTATGTCATGTTTAGGTTGTGCCTCGCTTAAATTGACTAGCATAGATCACTTACCTTATGCTTCACCTCTTGTCATGTTTGTGTGCTATGCCATGCTTGAGTGAGATGACATGTTAACAACATTTTCTCATGTTGTGTAGCTAAACAACTTGAACCATTCTAAATGTGCGTTATCGTCGTGTGTGACGAGTACTCCACTTAACATGTTAGTAACCGCTCTCGACGGTAGACCTGTATCGTATTGCGTTGTCTCATGTTCCCTTCTCGATGTTGTTTGTTGGTTATTGCTTCGTAGTAATAGATGCTTGCTCGTTGATTGCTTTACAATGTTTACCTCTTGTGTGCTCCCGCGGGTACCTCTCGGAGACGATGCGAGCTTGCGATCGTCTACACCTTCGGTTTCGTCTTCTCATCAGGTAAGGGGGGGCATATATCATGCTTATAACTTTCAGCTCACTCACGCCTAGGTGTAGGATAGAACAATTGCTTGATCCTACCACTTCATATTCATACCTCTCAAATAAACCCAAATAGTCATGTCCTCCACATCCCAGCAAAGCTTGTTCGGCTATGTTACTATTGCTCGTTGCTCAGACACTTCTTAGTATGCATGCTAGGATGTTATCAACCGTTATCCTGTTACTCCTTGGATTGGGCTATCACATTATTATATTGTTGTGGATGATATGATTATTATAATGTTGACTATATTCGACGAAGGATGAAGGTCTAGTCTATCCCGCCCCGACGCTTTGTTCCATTCGCGTCACCTAGGACCCGAGTTCCAGGTATTGTGTCTCTTGACGAGCATGCATAACCGTGTGTGGGATACTATGGGGTCCCCTTTTCTTACCTGCCTAGCTTCAAACATTTCTAGTGGTGGACCAAGCCGATTTACCATTTGAAAACCGTGTGTGTGTCTGTCGGGTAGCTCCTACCATACTTTCTTTAAAACAACCCGGACCAGTGGGGACATGGTTTCCTTGTTGGTCCACCTTTGACCGGAGAGGGCCTGGGACCTCATGTGAGGTGTCCCGGTAACCCAAACCTGTTGAGATAGAAGAGGTCGATCCGAGGGCGCAGCCAGCTTTTGGATTGGATGTCGACTCCCCGGGGGCCACCCGGATTTGTTCGTTGTTAGCTAGAGGGACCTGTCGTTTCGGATCTCTTGGAACTAAATCATAAAATGGTTTCCTATGATGGGTAGCAACTGAGAGAGATGGGCGTGCGTGTGGAGCCTTGTAATGGGCAGTTGGTACACCCCTGCGGGGTTAAATCTTTTCGAGAAGCCGTGTCCACGGTTATGGACGACTTGAGACCTACTCCTTGTTCATAGACAACAACAACTGAGATAATCTTAATAACTTGATCAACGTGTGTCTGCCTTGACTGCTTCTTCTTCGTCGGGATGCGAAGAGGAGGACAAGGATAGGATAGGTGTTATGTTTGTGTAAGTAGTTGATAGCAAGACTTGTTAGAGGCGATTCCTCATCGAATGCTTGGTTCTCATCTTACTCTAAAATAGACAGTTAGCCACTCATATATTGCTAGTGCGACTGCAACCTCACCACTACCCCCATCTTACCCGTGAGAAATTAGTTACAAGACTTTTGATATAGGTCACCTCTTTCTTTTCTCTTTTATGCAGGTTATGTGATGATCTTGGACTTCAGAGGAGCTCGACGACCCTTCTTATGGACGCCTTCGCGGAGAATCGACGACAACTAGTTAGGTGGAACCCGGTGGAGAGCCTGGACCCGTGTGGTTACGGGAATGGTGTGTTCTACCTTTGCTAGTAAGCATTTGATTCTAGTCTGTACTCAGACATGTATCTTCCGCTGATGTAATGTATTAAGGAAACTGTACGTCGATTGTATGAGATGTTGTATCCATGTAGCTGTAATTTTGTGATATCATGTTGGAAATCCGGGGCATATGGCTGTTGGGATATGGGGCAGAAAACACAATTTTTTCATACCTACGGTACCCGAACCCAAGATCTATGCTATGGCGATGTAAAGTAACGGAGGGAATCGATGTTCATACCTTTGAAGACCGAAAGAGGGAAACGTTCTTGCGAACGTGGCTGGCCTAGACTCGGAACTACGACCTCCCTGTCGTGTAGTAGACCACCGGCGAGGATAACTCCCAGTTGACCTCAAGTGATGAAGTGGCACCACAGGTGTAGTGCCTCGAAGAGATTATACACGTACGGTACAATCGATGTTCCTCCCGGGCCCCGAACCAGGCGAGCAGCGAAAGAAAGACGGATTCGGATCCCGACTGCAGCAGAGCGACGGCCTACCTTATGGTGGAAAACTCTAGTCCAGGTGCAGACTCCAAACAAGGGGAGTCCACTTCCAGGAAGGAGAAGGATAGAGAGGAATAAGTGTGTGTTGGAAAAAGGGGGGTGTACCTGTAAAAGCCCAGATTTCACAAAAAATAAAAAAATTGTTTTCGGTGTGAATTGTTTGATTGTCTGATTTTTTTTGTGGTGTTTGCATCCCCGATTTATCGATCGGCGATTATTTCCCCCTATTTCCTCGTACCGGACGGAGACCGACCCTTACCACCCTGACACTCGACCTTTGCGACACCGGGTTTCACCCGATCACCGTCGTGAAAACGCACGAGACCAGCCAGAGCCAACGGAACAAAAAAAACCCGTTTAATAATTAAACGGGATATTTTTATAGCGCGCCAGAAAGTGTCCTCGAAACGGTTCCAGTGCGAGGTGAACGCCGCCGTCTCGACGCTCTGGTCGCGCAGTTCGAAGTTTTACCCGAATCGGAGGTCCTGCGGACCCCCGGCGGTCAAAAACGTAAACACCGCGCGCGCGAGAGAAAAACCGGGGATGTTTTTGCAAACTGCCAGCCACCTGGGCTATATAAAGACCACCACCCCTAGTTCCGCCCCAATTTTTGCATGTTGTCTAATTGTTGCAGCAAACCCAAGCACCCCTCGATCTGGACCGTCGGATCGGCGGATCCAACGGCCCAGGGCCGTCCACGTCACCAGATCGGATTCCCCTGCCCCGAAGGCCTCCACGCTCGAGCCTCTCCTCCCGTGCCGCCGCCGCGCCACCCCAACCCAGCGCAGTCACTTGGAGAAGCCTCCCACCAACCCTCACCAGGTCCTGATCGTATTGATCTGATCCCTTCGCTCCAGATCGAACGGCCCGAGGCCTGCCACGTCACCAGACTCCCCCTTGCCCGTGCTCCTCCCATGGAGGGCTCCTCCTCCCGAATAGCGTCCCCGCCGCCTCGCGCCTCCGGCGAGCCACCACAGCCGGCGAGCAGCAACCGCGCAGGTCTGTGTCTCCTGCGCCAACCCCCTTCCCTCTCCTCTCCTCATCCCGCTCTCCATCTCGCCCGCAGGCCACCATGGATGCCGACACGACGAGCTCGCGCGCCGTCACCATGGATGCGTCCCCGAGCTCGACCGCCGCGCCGCCCGAGGCGCTGCCTCCTCGCCGGATCTGGCCGGTGTGCGCCTCCTCCGCCCTGCACCGCGCCCGATCCGCCCCTCCTCTTCGTCGTGTGCTTCCACCACGCCGACGAGCAGCGGCCGCCACCAATCCGCGACCTCCCGTGCTGGAGACGAGGGGAACTGCCAGCCTCCAGCGCGCCACGAGTGGGCCAGCCTGCCCTGCGTGGCCCATCACCCCGCGGTCGCGCTAACCTACGACCACGGGCGACGCGTCCCTCTATCCAGCGCCATTGCCTTCTTGGGCCGAGGCCCATGAGGTGATGCGCCTCCCCTTTTCTTTTTTATTTTTCTTTTTTTTCTACGCAGAGTGGGCTCGACCCAGTTCATTTTTTTTCGCCCTGAGCGTAGAATAATTAGACCGTGCCCGATCTGTTTAGGCCCGTTAGAGTAGTTTCGGCCCGTTAGGTTTTTTTCCTTTTCTGGGTTTTATAATTGGTAGATAATGTTATATTTTGCGGTGCCCGTATCTTTTAAACCGTAGCTCGGATCGCAACGCGTTAAACATGAAAGTTGCTTAGAATTTTGTGTAGATTAATAAAATGTGCTCTTTTGCCATGTTTGAGTTTGTTTACATGTTGTTTACCTGATAATTACCACCTTGCCACTATAAATTGTTTATTTAATAACTTTTTAACCGTTTCTCTGTTTAAAATGTTCTTTATATGTAAATTGACTAGAATTGCATGTAGATTGTGTTTATTGTTTAGGGAAAAACAGTACCAAACGTTATAATTATCGTGGGGTCCGTAATAGTTGGCATGTGTAGGTTTTACCCCCACTTAAAATGACTAGATTAGATAGTTTACTTTGTGTTTCAGCTCTTTTAATGTTTGTGTGATGTACCATGCTTGGGTGAGATGCCATGTTAAGAACATTTGCTCACCTTGTGTAGCTAAACAACTTGAACCTTTCTAAATGTGCGGTATCGTCGTGTGTGACGAGTACTCCACTTAACCTGTTAGTAACCGCTCTCGACGGTAGGTGCGATGTCTCGTGTTGCCTTCTTGTTGATGCTTGCTCGTGTTTGCTTCGTAGGTATAGAGTGCTTGCTCGTTGATTGCTTTCCAGTGTTTACCGTCTTGTATGCTTCCGCAGGTACCTCTCGGAGACGATGCGATCTTGCGATCAACTACACCTTGGGAACCCGACTTATCAACAGGCAAGGACTATACATTACTTATGATCCATTCTATTTCAACCAGCGGTTTGCATGCTAGTCTAGGATAGGCTCGATGTTTGATCCTACCACATGTTTACAGCCTCTTTCAAACCGATACAGCCATGCCCCGTCCCAGCAAACCATGTACTGCTATGTTACTATTGCTCGTTGCTCAGCCCCTGCTTAGTATGCATGCTTAGGATGCTACGATGTTACCCTGTTACTCCTTGGTTTGGGATATCACATTATTATTATTGTTGTTGATGATATGATTATTATAATGTTGACTATATTCGACGAAGGATGGAAGGTCTAGGCTATCCCGCCCCGACGCTTTGTTCCATTCGAGTCACCTAGGATCCGAGTTCCGGTTATTGGTTTTAAGACTGAGCGTGCCTAACCGCGTGTGGGATACTATCGGGTCCCCTTTTCTTACCTACCTGGCTTCAAACATTTCTAGACGTGGCCCAAGCTGATTTACCATTTGAAAACTATGCATATATGCATGTCTGGTAGCTCCTGGCAGACATCCTTTAAAACAACCCGGACCAGTGAGGACTTTGTTTCCTTGTTGGTCCACCCTTGACCGGCGAGGGCCCGAGGCCTCACGTGAGGCGTCTCGGTAATCCAAACCCTGTTGAGACGGAAGAGTCCGATCCGAGAGTGTGGCCAGCTTTTGGAATTGTTGTCGACTCCCCGGGGGCCACCCGGATTTGTTCGTTGTTAGCTAGAGGGACCTGTCGTTTCGGATCTCTTGGGACTAAATCATAAAATGGTTTCCTATCATGGGTAGCAACTGAGAGAGATGGACGTGCGTGCGGAGCCTTGTAATGGGCAGTTGGTACACCCTTGCAGGGTTAAATCTTTTCGAGAAGCCGTGTCCACGGTTATGGACGACTTGAGACCTACTCCTTGTTCATAGACAACAACAACTGAGATAATCTTAATATAACTTGATCAACGTGTGTGTGTGCCTTGACTGCTTCTTCTTCGTCGGGATGCTAAGAGGAGGACAAGGATAGGATAGGTGTTATGTTTGTGTAGTAGGTGGATAGCAGACTTGTTGGAGGCGATTCCTCATCGAATGCTTGGCTTCTTATCTTACTCTCTAGATCGTTAGCCACTTCATACATGCTAGTGCGGCAGCAACCTCACCACTTACCCCATCCTTACCGTAAACTACTAGTTGTCCTAGAATGAAGAGTGATGAAGTCCTTGCTGGGTCAGATGACCACTACAGTTGGATGTTGAGTACCTCTGTACTCATGATACTACCCCCAAACTCTTTTCAGGGTTCTTGATCGACAACAGGTATGGTGATCGACGTTTCGCGTGGAGACTCGACGACGACTAGTTAGGCGGATCCCGGCGGAGGGCCTGGACCCGTGTGGTTATGGGAATCGATGTCTTTTTCTCTTTGCCACTAGGCATTTGATTGTAGTCTATACTCAGACATGTATCTTCCGCTGTTGTATTGTATTAAGGTAGTTGTATGCCGATTGTATGAGATGTTGTATCCTTGTATCTGTAATGTTATGATATCATGTTGGAAATCCGGGGGCCTATGGCATTGTCATATGTCACGGTGGGACCGATATGTGCTTCGTCCCCGGATCTGGATGGAAACATCTAGATCTGGAACAGTACCGCATATCGGGCCTTACGACTTGGTATCAGAGCCTTACCGACCATAGGATCCATGTAAACGTAGATGAACTCCCCGAGACCTAGCCCAGTATATAAGGGCTAGGAGGGGCGACGCCAAAGCCATCCAATATCATCTGTAACCCTAGCCTTGACCGCTCCGGCCTTGGCATCCACTGTAATCGCATCTCCCTCATCAATAATATTGAGCAGGAACGTGTCCTCCTGTTTGCCGACGAGCTATTGTCCAACCTGTGCTTCTCATGACTAACTAGGGTCCCTAACCATAGGATTTGCCGGGGTTGATCCCCGTCAATTTGTACCGTCTGTGGGAACCGCGCAAGTTGGGAACGTGATCTCGGCGGCCTCATCATCATCGACACTCATCAACTCGGCGACTCCGGCAAGATCTAATCTGTTTGAGTCCCTCGGATTCACGGCCCACCTCCCGGCCCTCCAGCCAGTCTTTACCGATCTACACTCCGACGTCAAACTGATCTTCGGAGTGTATCAGATCTACATCAACCATTGGGGGACTCTTCGCCTCACCGACAGCACCCGCGCACCCACGGCAACACCTGCAGTAGTGACCAGAGCGGACACCGCCCGCACGGCCAACCTATCAGGCAGCCGTAGCTACCCACCCAACTCAAGGCTCCACGCCACTCGCGACCGCTCGAGTGGAGCCCCAACACGGAGAAACACCATCACACGTATCAGCAAGGAGGCGACAAGGACGCTATCGCAGGTGTTCATGGTAGAAGTTGGCGCACCAGCGTCAGGTAACAACGGACGAGTCGACGACCCGGGCACTCGTCAAGACACCCCAACCACCAGCAGGGCGGCAGGTCCCGGAAACACCAGTTAGATGGTCGTAAAGCTAGGAGAATCGGGATCCATACCAACGAAAGTCCCGGTGAAACAAGGACCCAGCAATCAAAAAAAGCAGTCAGCCGCCAAGCAGCAAGCACCCGGCCAAGGCGGCCAGCCATCACGCAACAGGCAGCAAACCCCGGTTGCAGCGGCAGACGAACCACCCAAAGAAAAAATATACTTGTCCAAGGAATCAATGGCAATGGTAAAGGAAGCAGTCGCCCGCGGCAGGCTACTACCACCAGATGCCTCAAGGGACGAGCTAAGGACATAAACCAAGCTAGCGGGCGAGCTAACCCAGCAGACGAGACAGTGGCGCCTAGCCATGGAGAAGCAAGAGAAGGCGGAACTCGAAAGGAAAAGTAGTCGCAGACAACCTCCCAGAAGTGACTCACCAGGCCGTGACTCCCCCACCCGCAACAGATCGAAACTCAACAATCTGCGGAAGACAGAAAGGGCGAGAGTGGTGCGGAAACTCGAAGACGACTTTATATTAGAGGAAGACGACGACGAAGAAGAGCCCCTCACTCCAGCAGAAGCACTCATAAGCGCCCAGGACTACCTGTCCCGTGCCCAGAAAAGCAGAAAGGGCAAGTCGGATCGCTACACTTCCATTGCTTTGCAGATAATGAAGGACGCAATCGATGCCTCGGTGCCTAAGAAATCCAGCACAAAACGGCAGACTCACGAGCGGACACCGGACAGGGATCCCAGTTCACCAGACGACGACGACAACAGTAACGACAATAGGCGCAGACGCTCTGATAGGAACAAAAAGCACGACAGCAACGACAACAACAGGCACCACAGCACTCGACGAGATGCGCGAGATGACATCACATAGAACAGAGTCAACCGCAGCAGGCGAAGACGCGCAGCACGCGAGGAATACTCAGACGAAGAGGCTTCCGACGAGGAAATCGAGCCATGTGGAGCACTATGCTTCACACGTGCCATACGTGAGACGCGAATGCCAAACGGGTTCAAACTGAACTCCACGACACTAAAGTACAACGGACTCGAGGAACCGGAGGCCTGGCTCGACGACTACCTAACAGCAGTCAAGTTTCAGAGAGGAACCAACGTCACGGCAATGCAGTACGTGCAACTCATGCTCGAGAGCTCCGCTCGACATTGGCTGAAGAATCTCCGGCGCGGATCCATCAGCTCCTGGACCCAATTCCGAGGAGCCTTCGTAGAAAACTTCAAATCCACATACAAGCGAACAGCCTCACTCGAGGAACTGTGGGCATGCAAACAAGGAACGAGGGAGACCCTGCGAGCATACATCCAGCGATGGACGATACTCAAGAATTCAGCGGAAGACATCTCGGACGAAAGTGCGATCGACGCGTTCAGGCGAGGCCTACAACGCGTTCAGGCAAGGCCTGCAGCTCGGGCAGACGAAGGTCCGAACACTCGCACGGTTGTTAGAACTAGCCAACAGCTGGGCGGACAGAGAAGATTCTGTTCGTAATGAAACAGAAACCCACACTACACGATCAGAGTACGACTACGACTACAACGGAGATAGAGGAGCCGACAGAAGAAGGAAGCGACCTAGACGGAACTTCTACGACGACAGACGACCTGACATGGTCGCCGCCGGTTTCTCGGATGATCGGAACGGCAGCCACCGTGACGATAACAGGCCACAACGAAGAGACAACCCAGAAGACGAGCCCAAGGCTCAGAAACGAGAATGGAGGACAAGGCAGCCACGCGACTGCACTCGCGCATTCCGCTCCGCCAAAGAACAACTCGACGGACCGTGTTCTATACACGGATTCAGAAACGAGCGAGGAGAGCTCAGATCGTCCCACACCCTCAGGAATTGCAGAAGCTTCAACGAGTTGGCCGAGGAGAAAATCCACTCCACGGCCGCAACAGTCCGACCACTCGCAAGCATAGCGGTCGGGCCGGTCGCCCACAACGCGCCACCAGCCCCTCCTCTGCCAACAAGACAGGTAGCCTCCATCCAGGAACGGCAAAGGACACCAGAAGAAGAAGACCAGTACCCATAAGCCCACGAGAGTATCTACATGATACAAGAAGGCAGGCCTTCCAACAGGCAGCAGAAACAAATCACTAGACAAGTCTTCCTGGCAACCTCCGCACACCCGGCCGTCCCAGAGTACCTGCGCGGGTGTAACAGCCCATGTGCAATAAATATAAAACACCATGAGATTCTTCTTTGTCTGTTGACCTTGTAACTTGGCATGATGCTAAAGATTGTAATTTCATGTGGTGATTTAAATTTGCATTGGGATTGGAGCCCATCTGGTTTGGTTGAGTTTGCTTTCAAACTGGTTCAAGAAGGGTGTTTCAGGATTTTTCATGGTTGCATGCATGCTCCCCTTGACCCCAAACTTGGCATAGCCAATCCCTTGCCCCTTCCAAGTTTTTCAAAAGTCTTGCTCCATTTTTTTTGCTACTGTAAAAATTTGGGCCAAAGTTCAATGTGATTTGAATTTTCAAAAATGCCCCACATTTTAGTTGCTCAAAAATTGGTCAAACCAATTTTAGAAAATGGAGAACACTCCAAGCTTTCCAAAACATATTTTTATATGTTTTTCTCTTTTGTTTTTTTTTTGCACTAGAGAATTCTGGGAGTTTCTATTATTTTTGTATTTGAAATCCCTCTTGTTTTTTTTCTCTCTTTTCGGGCTTGCAGGACCAAGCCCAGCCCAGTTAGCCCCCCTTCCTCTCTAGTCCCCAACTCCAGCCCAGCCGATCCCCCTCCATCCCCCTGTCGTGGAGGTCCCCTGCCTCGCTACAGGACAATGGCGAGGAGGAGGAAAGGACCTCCTCTGGCCACCACCTGCAGCCTCCCAGCCACCTCCCTTTATAGCCCCATCTCCCCTGCCGAGACCTAGCCCCCCTCCTCTTCCTCCCAGCGCCGCCATCACCTCCTTCCCATCCTTGCTCCTCTGCTCGGCCACCCGAGAGCCATGGCCTGGAGTTCTTGACCGAGACGAGGCCAAACCACCGCCGACGCGGACGTCCTCGACTCAAGCCCGTCCCTGAGTTTGATTGACTACCTCGACAACCCATTGTGAGTGCCTCGCCCTCCCCGGGGTCTTTGCCGCTGTAGCCGTAAGACGCCGTTGTTCTGCTCCCGTAGGCCGACGTCCCCTGTTCGTGCAAGTCCCGACGCTGTCGTGCCTTGCGTGAACGACCAGCGTGAGTTAGGAGCGCCCCCGGGCCAGCAGCAGCCAGTGCCCGTCGCCGTGGACATCATGTTCCCCGAGCGCGACCAACACGGGCCCGCGTTTCCATCACTCGCGTTCCGCTTGCGTCATGCGTGTCGGTTTCGTCAGCCCCGTGCGAGGCCTAGAGTGCTTCGTGTGAGTCCGTGTGCGAGCTTGGACGCGTCCATGACCTCCCCCATGCCCGCAAGCTACTTCCTTTGGCCAGCATCGATGCACCCTCGCCGACTCGTTCCTTGCCCCGCTCAGCTTCGTGTTGTGCAAGTTCAGAGACATAAAATTCTCTATCAGATTTCTTCAGCTAGCGCCTGTAGATTGTTCTTATGTCTTCGAGATTGATCCCTGTCGCCTATTAGTAGCTAGTGCAATGGTTTGTGCGACCTGGTTCCATCTAAGAGGTCATGGGATCAAATCCCCTCCGGGGCAAGGTGTTCCTTTTATTTCTGTTTTGTCGAGCGCACGGCCTGTTCTTCAGTTTCAGTTTTGTTTCTTCAGATTGATATTCAGATAACGCCTGTTAACCCCTTTATATTAACTCAGTTCTGCTCTTTGTCGTAATCTCTCAAGTGGCACAGTGGTAGAGCAACCTCTCCTCTCAGTAGAGAGATCTCTGGTTCGAACCCCCCCTGGGACGATTTAGCCACCCTTTTGTTGTTTTTTTCCTTTTTAGCTCTTTGTGTAGAGATGGGCTCAGCCCTGAAGGAAACTCAAGCGAGAGGAGAGTTGCTTGCGTGCCCGTGGGCCAGAATCGCCGAGGGGGAGCCCAGAAGAGTTTTCCTTCTTTTCTTTTTACATCAATTCAAATCCTTGTAGTTTGACCCCCTTCTCTAATGCCCACATGTTGTAAATGTTTTGGGGGCAGAAAAATGCAAGGATTACGGTGGTGCTGTCCATGTTGTATTCCGAGCAAGTACAAAATGGAATGTAACACCATCGTCCCATGTGCCACCATTTTTTTTCTTTTCTTCCTTTTTCTTCTTCCAACTTCTTTTGCACTTGTTCCAAATAAAGCCGTATCATATATGGTTTTGGTGTAGAAAAGTGAGAGACTTGGCTCTGTTCCTTCTTTTGAAACTTCACCGGGTGTCAACCCTTCGTCGACACCTCCCCGTCTCCGGGATCGATAGATTTATTTCACGATGCTTATTATTGTTACCTTGCTATTGTTATTTTCATGCCATGTCATGTTGCCATGTCACTTACACCACAGTTAAGGCTATGACCAAAGCCATAAAATATAAATAATTGCATATGGAGTTTGTTGACGAGTCGTCAACACCTTCATTTAAATTTGACTAGGCAGGGTCACACCATGTCTAGTAACTTGATCATCTCATCCATGCTTGAACATTGTTGGTCTCGATGTTTACTTGTGTGTTTTCCTTGCCGGTGTCCTTACATTAGCACCCGAGACTGACGAGGAGACTTACGTGGAGCTGTCCGACACCGAGCCCGAGAGTACCGTGGGTGCTGCTTCGACTACCTTACCAGGCAAGGGGGAGAAACTGTGTCATTACTTTATAAATTTCTGCTAATGCCTAGCTGTAGTCCTAGAACGTTGTTGCTTGATCCTATCCACCTTATATGCCATGTTTAAACCCATACAGCCATGATCCCCACATCCCAGCAAACCATTGTACCGCTAAGTTACCGCTGCTCAGCCATTGCTTAGTATGGATAGAAAACTTGCTGCTTACCCTATATATTTATGGTTGGGATATCATGCTATAAAAGAAGTTGGTTGATATTTATTATTGTTAAATGATGTTAATTGTATTCGACGAAAGGTGGAAGGCTGGGCTATCCCGTCTGGTGCTTTGTTCCACTTGAGTCACCTAGGACCCGAGTTCCGGGTATTGGTTCTTTGATCGAGCGTGCCTAATCGTGTGTGGGGTTTTATGGGGCCGCCCCTTGTCTTACCTACCTAGCTTCATACAGTCTAGTGGTGGCCCAAGCTGATTTACATTTGCAACGTGTGTGTGCTGGTTGGATCCCCAGTTGTTTCCAAACCAAACCAGGGCCAGGAGGACATAGTTTCTTGGCTGGCCCAAAACTGACCGGCAAGGGCCCGGTCCCCATATGGGGCTTCACCGGTAACCCAAACCCTGTTGATACGGAAGAGGCCGATCCGAGAGCGTGGTCAGCTCTTGGGTTGGATGTCGACTCCCCGGGGGCCACCCGGATATGTGTGTTGTTAGTTAGAGGGACTCTGACGTTCCGGAGTTTCAGGCGCTTATCTAGCCAAGTGGAAACCGAGCGTACATGCGACGTCTATAATGGACAGTTGGTACACCCCTGCAGGGTTAAATCTTTTCGAAAAGCCGTGTCCGCGGTTATGGACAACTTTGAGCCTACGTCCTGTTCATAGAATAACATCAATCATAAACTTTCTATAAAACTTGACAAACCGTGTGCGTGCCTTGGTTGTCTTTCTCCGTCCAGGGGGACCGAGGGAGAAACGAGGTTGTGTTATGTTTGCGTAAGTAGGTGGATAGCCGACTTATGACACGTTGTCAACGTAACTTCTTGGATCACATCTCTATCCTGATAGAACGAGTAGCCACCATATATGATAGTACGGCTGCAAACTTTCCATGTCTTTACTTTTCCTGTAGCGTTAGTTATTCCGTAGTGACATGTTCTCACCCCCGTTTACATTTCTGTCTTTATCGCTTTGCCTGATCGGCCGCTGCAGTGGACTACTACCTCGACCCGAGCACCGGACGCTACTTCGTAGAGGTGCCCCCGGAGGACGACGACGAGTACGAGTACCTCGACCAGTAGGATCTTATAGTTGGGTTCAGACGTTCCCGTGGGTGGATCTTTATGTGTAGCCCTCTCTAGGGCAATTTGGATCTTGACCGTACTCGGTCCTATTATGCTTCCGCTTGATGTATTGATGAGTTGTTTTCGGATGATGTTGTATTATTGGACAGTGGCGTTGTATGCCCTGCTCTATTTATCTATCTATATGTATTTCTGTCTTGTAGAGTTGTGCTTTATATACCTGTTGTCGAGAATCCGGCAGCGACACGAGTGCGAGTGTCGTGCGCCAGTGGCGTTTGATGCGCTTCTAACTCCGACCGGACGCGAAAGCGACTAGTCAGAGTTAGTACCGCATCAGGGGCCTTACAACTTGGTATCAGAGCAGGACTGACTGTACGACCCTTTACTGGTCGAAGTTGAGTCTAGAAACTATTTTGGTAGTTATATAGGAAAAATTTCGGAGAGTAGGACCTCTTTCTGTTTTCTCCTTATCCCACCCTCCCACCCCTTTTCCGTGAGGTAGTGCAACGTTGTTTTTTCTCTACTACTTATCCCCTTTCAAAACAATCTACGTTCTCGTTTACATGAGGCTCTGATTCCTCTATAATTTTTTGCTAGCGACGAGATGTGTTGGCGTCTTTGAGACCACTGAGCCGCCACTTGGGGTTGACTGCTCTACCTCGCTTACGGCGTACCCCAGGTGAAACGTCCATACAGGATTGGCGGGCATCCTATGGTAATATGGATGTGGTGTCTTTTCCCCTATGGACGACCGTGATGGCGGGCCGCTGAGGGCAGATGTCTCATTGTTCAGGTTTCCAACCGCTCGT
Organism: Bromus sterilis; assembly: GCA_950022295.1. Lineage (NCBI taxonomy): Eukaryota > Viridiplantae > Streptophyta > Magnoliopsida > Poales > Poaceae > Bromus > Bromus sterilis. The sequence goes on along the minus strand of OX465595.1, from coordinate 240,789,837 downwards.
ATATATTGTTGTGTGTTCGCTAGCAGATTATTATCTTGGATTCGGATGATCTTGGTTTGGGGATTCCAGTAGCACCTAGCTTTCGACTTTCCGGGTTAACCTTGGTGGAATTTCAGCCTTCGGCTTTCTCATACCTCGTGAGGAAGTTTTGTTGTCAATATTACTTTATCTTCTGGTTACTTCAATGTTTCGACCATGTTCTCATAAGTGTTCCTGTGTACAGGATGCCAAGAGCGAACATGCCGCCGCCAGAGAACCCTATCCTTGGGGAGGCTGTAGCCGCAGTGGCTCAGGGCACAGCTGCGATTCTACAGATGCTGCAGAACCAGAGTGCCCAGAGGAGTGATCGACCACAGCACACCACACTGCAGCAGTTCCTCGCGATCAACCCCCCCAGGTTCTCCGAGGCTCGAGACCCGCTGGAGGCGGATGACTGGATCGCAGAGATCAAGAAGCACTTCAATGCCAACACCATCAGACCCGTCGACTACGTCACCTTCGCCTCCTTCCAGCTTCAGGGTGCCGCAGGCAGTTGGTTCTCGACGTACAAGGCCAACAAGGGTGATGCAGAGATCACTTGGGAGGACTTCGTCAGGGATTTCAGAGCTGCTCATATCCCCAGTGGACTGATCGAGAGGAAGCGCGAGGAGTTCTTAGCTCTGAGGCAGGGGGACAGGTCTGTGCAGGAGTATAACCTGGCCTTCGTCAGGCTTGCCAGGTACGCTCCAGAGGAGGTCTCGACAGAGACCAAGCGCATTGCCAGGTTCCGCGGTGGTCTTGCCACGGACATCAAGTAAGCGCTCACCTCGTCCACGCCACGCCTGTTCTCAGAGTTCGTCGACCAGGCTATCAGACAGGAGTCAGCTGAGGCAGAGCGTTCCGCAGAGAAGAGGAAGCAGAGAGAGTACAGTTCAGCAGTGATGGTCCACAAGAAGGCAAAGTCCTGGGTTACAGAGCCACAGTCTCAGCCGCGGCGTCAGCAGTTTCAGCCGAGGGGGGCAGTTGTCCGCACTTTTGCCCGCCCTCCCGTCCCAGTGCAGCACGCACCTCGCTCTACTCCACCCTTCGCGAGGCCGCCTGCTTCACAGGGCCAGCCCAGGCCAGAGATCACGTGCTTCAAGTGTGGCAAGCCGGGGCACAAGTCTCCGCAGTGCACCGACCCTCGTTCCGCCCGGCTGCCTCCGCCTCCACCTCGCTCTACACCGAGCAACGCGATGGTGCGGGCCCAGCCACGAGCGCTCCGTGTGAACTACGTGACCATCGCAGATGCCCAGCAGTCGTCTGAGATTGTGCTTGGTAGGTTGCTTGTGTGTTCAGTCCCAGCGACAGTTTTGTTTGATTCCGGAGCTTCCCACTCTTTTGTCTCAAGAGCATTCATTGAGCGTGCGGAGTTACACCCGCAGGGTTTGCCTCAGCAGTTGTCTATCGTTTCTCCGGGTTCCAAGACAAACTCCGCTGCTTTTGTTCCAGATGTGGAGATCTCTATCCAGGGTGCTATCTTTTCAGCATCAACGATAGTCTTGACCCGTTCCGACATTGATGTCATTCTGGGCATGGATTGGCTTGTCAAGTACAAGGCCAAGATTGATTGTCCGTCCAAGACCGTGTTGCTGACGCATGATTCAGGCGCAGAGATTTGGTACAGTTGTGGCTCGACAGCAGGATCAGCCCAGTTGTACGCTCTGAACGCGGGAGTTGCTCCCTTGATCGAGGAGGTCAGTTGTTGTTCGAGAGTTCCCAGATGTCTTCCCAGAGGAGTTGCCAGGTATTCCACCCGTGCGTGCTATCGAGTTCGTGATTGAACTAGAGCCTGGTACACAGCCGATATCTCGGCAGCCTTACAAGATGTGTCCAGAGGAGCTGATTGAGTTGAAGGAGCAGCTTGTGAAGCTTGAAAAGGATGGGCTCATTCGTCCGAGCACTTCCCCTTGGGGTGCCCCGTGCCTTTTTGTGAAAAAGAAAGATGGTACTAGCCGGTTGGTCCAGGACTACCGTGGCATCAACAAGAAGACCATAAAAAACAAGTACCCTTTGCCCAACATCAATGACCTGTTTGAGCAGTTGCATGGAGCAAAGGTGTTTTCAAAGCTTGATTTAAGGATGGGGTACCACCAGATTCGTGTCCGTGAGGAGGACATTCCCAAGACAGCCTTCCGCACCCGTTATGGACTGTACGAGTTTACGGTCATGACGTTTGGCTTTTCAAACGCGCCTCCGACGTTCATGAGGGCCATGAACTATCTGTTCCAAGAGTGGCTCGACGTGTTCGTACTCCTCTACCTCGACGACATCCTTGTCTTCTCCAAGTCAGAGGCTGAGCATGAGGAGCATCTCAGATTGGTGTTGCAGAAGTTGAGAGATCACCAGTTCTATGCCAAGTTCTCCAAGTGTGAGTTTTGGCTCAATAAGGTCAACTTCCTTGGCCATGTCATTTCCTCAGAGGGCATTGCCGTTGACCCAGACAGAGTCCGGGCGATTCAGGATTGGAGTCCGCCGAAAAATGTCAAGCAGCTGAGGAGTTTTCTCGGACTTGCCAGCTATTGCAGGAAGTTTGTCGAGAATTTCTCCAAGATAGCAAAGCCGATGACGGAGTTGTTGTGCAAGGGAAAGAGGTACATTTGGTCACAGGCTTGCCAGGCAGCTTTTGATGAATTGAAGCTAAGGCTGACCACAGCTCCGATCCTTACACCGCCAGACGAGTCACAACTGTTTCAAGTTTTCTGTGACGCCTCGTTGAATGGCCTTGGCGGAGTGTTGATGCAGGGAAGGAGTATTGTGGCTTACACCTCGAGGCAGTTGAAGCAAGCTGAGAGGAATTATCCGACCCACGATCTGGAGCTGGCTGCAGTGATTCATGTGTTGGTGACTTGGCGACACCTCCTCCTAGGGAGGAAGGTGGATGTGTTCACGGACCACAAGAGTCTGAAGTACTTGTTCACTCAGCCAAATCTGAACTTGAGGCAAAGAAGATGGCTTGAAACCATTACTGAGTACACAGTTGATATTCAGTACACGCCTGGGAAGGCGAATGTCATAGCTGATGCGCTGAGCCGCAAGGGCGATTGCAATAATATCCAGGTGCAGAAGATCCACCCTGATTTGTGTGAGTCCTTTCGAAGGCTCAATCTCGAGCTAGTTCCAGTAGGCTATCTGGCCAACCTTTTGGTAGAGCCCACTATCCGTGAGAAGATTCGTGAAGCTCAGTCTGGTAGCTCAATGATTCAGAAGATCAAACAGGTTATTGCCGCCTCGGTTCCGAAGTACGGTTGCTTTTCAGTGCATAATGACGGCACCGTGGTGTTCGAGGAGCGAGTTGTTGTTCCCAAGGAAGGAGATCTCAGAGAGGTCATCTTGAAAGAAGCCCATGACTCAAAGCTGTCTATCCACCCTGGTAGCACCAAGATATATCAGGACCTCAAGCAGAGTTTTTGGTGGACTCGTATGAAGCGGGATGTTGCCCGTTTTGTCTCCCAGTGTGATGTGTGCAGGAGAGTAAAGGCACAGCACCAGAAGCCAGCAGGGCTGCTTCAGCCACTCGAGGTTCCGGAGTGGAAGTGGGACCACATTGAGATGGACTTTGTCACCGGGTTTCCGAGGTCTCACAAGGGCAATAATGCTATCTTTGTTGTCATTGATAACTTGTCCAAGGTTGCCCATTTTCTGCCTGTCAAGGAGACTGTCTCGGCTAGTCAGTTGGAAGAGTTGTACACCGCGAGAATTGTTTCGTTGCACGGCATTCCCAAGCAGATAAGTTCTGATCGTGGAAGCATTTTCACATCAAACTTCTGGAAGGCCTTTCAAGAGGCATTGGGTACAAAAATTATCTTCAGTACCGCGTATCACCCTCAGACCAGTGGGCAGGTTGAGCGTGTGAACCAGATTCTCAAGGACATGTTGAGGGCATGTGTGATCTCGTTTGGCATGAAGTGGGAAGAGTGTTTGCCGTATGCTGAGTTTTCCTACAACAACAGCTATCAAGCAAGTCTGCATGCAGCTCCCTTTGAGATCTTGTATGGCAGGAAGTGCAGGACACCGTTGAACTGGTCCGAGACAGGAGAGAGGCAATTGTTCGGTCCAGATGTGATCCAAGAGGCAGAGGACAGAGTGAAGATTGTCCGAGAGCACCTAAATGCAGCACAGTCTAGGCAGAAGGCCTATTATGACAAAAGGCACCATGGTGTAGCATTTCAGGTTGGTGATTGGGCATACCTGAGAGTGTCTCCATTGAGGGGAACTCACCGCTTTGGCATCAAAGTAAAGCTCGCTCCAAGGTTTGTCGGACCTTTCCGCATCCTTGAGACTAGAGGACCTCTTGCCTTTCGGCTAGAGCTTCCAGAGAGTCTGTCCATGGTGCATGACGTGTTCCATGTGTCCTAGCTAAAGCAGTGCTTCAAGCAGCCAGAGCAGGCTATTGACTTGGGCGAGATCCAGCTGAGTGCGGACCTTTCCTACTCAGAGCGTCCAGTCCGTGTCCTTGAGACGTCCGAGCGCAAGACGCGCAACAAGACCGTCAAGTTCATGAAAGTTCAGTGGGCACATCATTCGGAGAAGGAAGCAACGTGGGAGCGTGAAGATCATCTCTGTACTGAGTATCCTGAGTTGTTTCAGGCTTAGATCTCGGGACGAGATCCTGTGTTGGTGGGGGAGTGCTGTAACAGCCCATGTGCAATAAATATAAAACACCATGAGATTCTACTTTGTCTGTTGACCTTGTAACTTGGCATGATGCTAAAGATTGTAATTTCATGTGGTGATGTAAATTTGCATTGGGATTGGAGCCCATCTGGTTTGGTTGAGTTTGCTTTCAAACTGGTTCAAGAAGGGTGTTTCAGGATTTTTCATGGTTGCATGCATGCTCCCCTTGACCCCAAACTTGGCAGAGCCAATTCCTTGCCCCTTCCAAGTTTTTCAAAAGTCTTGCTCCATTTTTTTTTGCAACTCTAAAAATTTGGGCCACAGTTCAATGTGATTTGAATTTTCAAAAATGCCCCACATTTTAGTTGCTCAAAAATTGGTCAAACCAATTTTAGAAAATGGAGAACACTCCAAGCTTTCCAAAACATATTTTTATATGTTTTTCTCTTTTGTTTTTTTTTCACTAGAGAATTCTGGGAGTTTCTATTATTTTTGTATTTGAAATCCCTCTTGTTTTTTTTCTCTCTTTTCGGGCTTGCAGGACCAAGCCCAGCCCAGTTAGCCCCCCTTCCTCTCTAGTCCCCAACTCCAGCCCAGCCGATCCCCCTCCATCCCCCTGTCGTGGAGGTCCCCTGCCTCGCTACAGGACAATGGCGAGGAGGAGGAAAGGACCTCCTCTGGCCACCACCTGCAGCCTCCCAGCCACCTCCCTTTATAGCCCCATCTCCCCTGCCGAGACCTAGCCCCCCTCCTCTTCCTCCCAGCGCCGCCATCACCTCCTTCCCATCCTTGCTCCTCTGCTCGGCCACCCGAGAACCATGGCCTGGAGTTCTTGACCGAGACGAGGCCAAACCACCGCCGACGCGGACGTCCTCGACTCAAGCCCGTCCCAGAGTTCGATTGACTACCTCGACAACCCATTGTGAGTGCCTCGCCCTCCCCGGGGTCTTTGCCGCTATAGCCGTAAGACGCCGTTGTTCTGCTCCTGTAGGCCGACGTCCCCTGTTCGTGCAAGTCCCGACGCTGCCGTGCCTTGCGTGAACGACCAGCGTGAGTTAGGAGCGCCCCCGGGCCAGCAGCAGCCAGTGCCCGTCGCCGTGGACAGCATGTTCCCCGAGCGCGACCAACGCGAGCCCGCGTTGCCATCACTCGCGTTCCGCTTGCGTCCTGCGTGTCGGTTTCGTCAGCCCCGTGCGAGGCCTAGAGTGCTTCGTGTGAGTCCGTGTGCGAGCTTGGACGCGTCCATGACCTCCCCCATGCCCGCAAGCTACTTCCTTTGGCCAACATCGATGCACCCTCGCCGACTCGTTCCTTGCCCCGCTCAGCTTCATGTTGTGCAGGTTCAGAGACAGAAAATTCTCTGTCAGATTTCTTCAGCTAGCGCCTGTAGATTGTTCTTATGTCTTCGAGATTGATCCCTGTCGCCTATTAGTAGCTAGTGCAATGGTTTGTGCGACCTGGTTCTATATAAGAGGTCATGGGATCAAATCCCCTCCGGGGCAAGGTGTTCCTTTTATTTCTGTTTTGTCGAGCGCACGGCCTGTTCTTCAGTTTCAGTTTTGTTTCTTCAGATTGATATTCAGATAACGCCTGGTAACCCCTTTATATTAACTCAGTTCTGCTCTTTGTCGTAATCTCTCAACTGGCACAGTGGTAGAGCAACGTCTCCTCTCACTAGAGAGATCTCTAGTTTGAACCCCCCTGGGAAGATTTAGCCACCCTTTTGTTGTTGTTTTTCCTTTTTAGCTCTTTGTGTAGAGATGGGCTCAGCCCTGGAGGAAACTCAAGAGAGAGGAGAGTTGCTTGCGTGCCCGTGGGCCAGAATCGCCGAGGGGGAGCCCAGAAGAGTTTTCCCTTCTTTTCTTTTTACATCAATTCAAATCCTTGTAGTTTGACCCCCTTCTCTAATGCCCACATGTTGTAAATGTTTTGGGGGCAGAAAAATGCAAGGATTACGGTGGTGTTGTCCATGTTGTATTCTGAGCGAGTACAATATGGAATGTAACACCATCGTCCCATGTGCCACCATTTTTGTTTCTTTTCTTCCTTTTTCTTCTTCCAACTTCTTTTGCACTTGTTCCAAATAAAGCCGTATCATATATGGTTTTGGTGCAGAAAAGTGAGAGACTTGGCTCCGTTCCTTCTTTTGAAACTTCACCGGGTGTCAACCCTTCGTCGACACCTCCCCGTCTCCGGGATCGATAGATTTATTTCACGATGCTTATTATTGTTACCTTGCTATTGTTATTTTCATGCCATGTCATGTTGCCATGTCACTTACACCACAGTTAAGGCTATCACCAAAGCCATAAAATATAAATAATTGCATATGGAGTTTCTTGACGTGTCGTCAACACCTTCATTTAAATTTGACTAGGCAGGGTCACACCATGTCTAGTAACTTGATCATCTCATCCATGCTTGAACATTGTTGGTCTTGATGTTTACTTGTGTGTTTTCCTCGCCGGTGTCCTTACGTTAGCACCCGAGACTGACGAGGAGACTTACGTGGAGCTGTCCGACACCGAGCCCGAGAGTACCGTGGGTGCTGCTTCGACTACCTTACCAGGCAAGGGGGAGAACCTGTGTCATTACTTTATAACTTTCTGCTCATGCCTAGCTGTAGTCCTAGAACGTTGTTTCTTGATCCTATCCACCTTATATGCCATGTTTAAACCCATACAGCCATGATCCCCACATCCCAGCAAACAATTGTACTGCTAAGTTACGGCTGCTCAGCCATTGCTTAGTATGGATAGAAAACTTGCTGCTTACCCTATATATTTATGGTTGGGATATCATGCTATAAAAGAAGTTGGTTGGTATTTATTATTGTTAAATGATGTTAATTGTATTCGACGAAAGGTGGAAGGCTAGACTATCCCGTCTGGTGCTTTGTTCCACTTGAGTCACCTAGGACCCGAGTTCCGGGTATTGGTTCTTTGATCGAGCGTGCCTAATCGTGTGTGGGGTTTTATGGGCCCCCCCCCTTGTCTTACCTACCTAGCTTCATGCAGTCTAGTGGTGGCCCAAGCTGATTTACATTTGCAACGTGTGTGTGCTGGTTGGATCCCCAGTTGTTTCCAAACCAAACCAGGGCCAGGAGGACATAGTTTCTTGGCTGGCCCAAAACTGACCGGCGAGGGCCCGGTCCCCATATGAGGCTTCACCGGTAACCCAAACCCTGTTGATACGGAAGAGGCCGATCCGAGAGCGTGGTCAGCTCTTCGGTTGGATGTCGACTCCCCGGGGGCCACCTGGATATGTGTGTTGTTAGTTAGAGGGACTCTGACCTTCCGGAGTTTCAGGCGCTTACCTAGCCAAGTGGAAACCGAGCGTACATGCGACATCTATAATGGACAGTTGGTACACCCCTGCAGGGTTAAATCTGTTCGAAAAGCCGTGTCCGCGGTTATGGACAACTTTGAGCCTACGTCCTGTTCATAGAATAACATCAATCATAAACTTGCTATAAAACTTGACAAACCGTGTGCGTGCCTTGGTTGTCTTTCTCCGTCCAGGGGGACCGAGGGAGAAACGAGGTTGTGTTATGTTTGCGTAAGTAGGTGGATAGCCGACTTATGACACGTTGTCAATGTAACTTCTTGGATCTCATCTCTATCCTGATAGAACAAGTACCCACCATATGCTAGTACGGCTGCAAACTGTCCATGTCTTTACTTTTCCTGTAGCGTTAGTTATTCCGTAATGACATGTTCTCACCCCCGTTTACATTTCTGTCTTTATCTCTTTGCCTGATCGGCCGCTGCAGTGGACTACTACCTCGACCCGAGAACCGGACGCTACTTCGTAGAGGTGCCCCCGGAGGACGACGACGAGTACGAGTACCTCGACCAGTAGGATCTTATAGTTGGGTTCAGACGTTCCCGTGGGTGGATCTTTATGTGTAGCCCTCTCTAGGGCAATTTGGATCTTGACCTTACTCGGTCCCTATTATGCTTCCGCTTGATGTATTGATGAGTTGTTTTCGGATGATGTTGTATTACTGGACAGTGGCGTTGTATGCCCTGCTCTATTTATCTATCTATATGTATTTCTGTCTTGTAGAGTTGTGCTTTATATACCTGTTGTCGAGAATCCGGCAGCGACACGAGTGCGAGTGTCGTGCGCCGGTGGCGTTTGATGCGCTTCTAACTCCGACCAGACGCGAAAGCGACTGGTCAGAGTTAGTACCGCATCAGGGGCCTTACAGCGAGTCAGAGACAGAAATCGCCTTCTCCCGGGACGACCACCCGCCAGTCGTTCCCCAACCAGGGCACGCCGCGCTAGTACTCGAGGCCAGAATCGGAAACTACGATATGTCGCGAGTATTCATGGACGGTGGCAGTGGGATCAACATCATCTTCACCCGAACACTCGACGACATGCTCATGCAAAACAACGCACTCAAGTCCTCAGGCACAACCTTCCACGGGATTGCACCAGGAAAAGCAGTTTACCCCCTCGGAAGGATAAACCTGGAGGTAGTCTTCGGGAACGCGACAAACTTCCGCAAGGAAACGCTGGACTTTGAAGTAGTCGACTGGAAGTCGCAATACCACGCAATCCTCGGGCGACCAGCTTTCGCTCGCTTTATGGCCGTACCCCATTACGCCTACCTCAGGCTGAAGATGCCAGGCCCACACGGGGTAATCACAATCAGCAGAAGTTTCGTCAGATCCGACCGCTGCGACAAGGAATTCCACAAGATAGCAGAAGCCTTCGTAGCCCACCAAGGCAGCAGGACTACGGGACTGGCAGAAGAAGCGCTCCCGTAGAAGGAAAGGAACATCGCCCGAAGACCCAGGCACTCGGAGACAAAGCTACCAGGCCTTTAAGGTCACTACATCATCGTTTTAAGCAAAAGGGATCTGTCTTCAACAGAACCCCCCCCCCCTTACTCTTTGTAAGAGACAGCAGGAAAAATATTACGTAAATAGTTTTCCCCTAAATCTGTTGGCACTCGGGGACTCGCCGAAGCAGCCATTCCCCGAGGCGTCCTCCGCAATCGCGGCATATTAAATTGGCACTCGGGGGATCACCAAAGCATCCACCCCCCGAGGCGTCCTCGGCAATCGCGGCACACTAACTTGGCACTCGGGGGCTCGCCGAAGCAGCCACCCCCCGAGGCGTCCTCCGCAATCGCGGCACATTAACTTGGCACTCAGGGGCTCGCCGAAGCAGCCACCCCCCGAGGCGTCCTCCGCAATCGCAGCACACTAACTTGGCACTCGGGGGCTCGTCGAAGCAGCCACCCCCCGAGGCGTCCTCCGCAATCGCGGCACACTAACTTGGCACTTGGGGCTCGCCGAAGCAGCCACCCCAGAGGCGTCCTCCGCAATCGCGGCACATTAACTTGGCACTCGGGGGCTCGCCAAAGCAGCCACCCCCCGAGGCGTCCTCCGCAATCGCAGCACACTAACTTGGCACTCGGGGGCTCGCCGAAGCAGCCACCCCCCGAGGCGTCCTTCGCAATCGTGGCACATTAACTTGGCACTCGGGGGCTCGCCGAAGCAGCCACCCCCCGAGGCGTCCTCCGCAATCGCGGCACATTAACTTGGCACTCGGGGGCTCGCCGAAGCAGCCACCCCCCGAGGCGTCCTCCGCAATCGCAGCACACTAACTTGGCACTCGGGGGCTCGTCGAAGCAGCCACCCCCCGAGGCGTCCTCCGCAATCGCGGCACACTAACTTGGCACTTGGGGCTCGCCGAAGCAGCCACCCCAGAGGCGTCCTCCGCAATCGCGGCACATTAACTTGGCACTCGGGGGCTCGCCAAAGCAGCCACCCCCCGAGGCGTCCTCCGCAATCGCAGCACACTAACTTGGCACTCGGGGGCTCGCCGAAGCAGCCACCCCCCGAGGCGTCCTTCGCAATCGTGGCACATTAACTTGGCACTCGGGGGCTAGCCGAAAGCAGCACCCCCCGAGGCGTCCTCCGCAATCGCGGCACACTAACTTGGCACTCGGGGGCTCGCCGAAGCAGCCACCCCCCGAGGCATCCTCCGCAATCGCGGCACATTAACTTGGCACTCGGGGGCTCGCCGAAGCAGCCACCCCCCGAGGCATCCTCCGCAATCGCGGCACATTAAACTTGGCCCTCGGGGGCTCGCCGAAGATGTCACCCCCCGAGGCGCTCTTCGCAACCGCGACACATAAAAACTTTTACACTCGGGGGCCTGCGGCGGCAACCCCCTGGAACGTCCCCCGCGACAAAACCAAGACAGCATGGAATATACACCACCAAGAAGAAGCATATACAACGAAGGGAAGCACCTAATCTTCAGGCTCCAACTTCGCCTTAATAAGTGCACCCAGATGGCGGTCATTCTCTTCGCAAACTCGCCTCACAACCTGGCGCGCAGGTTTATCTACAGCCATATAGTGCTCATTCATCGGATGATCCCTGCCTCCTGGAGGACCCACCACCACCTGAGAAAAATCCACCCCCGGCCAATGACTATGGACCAAACCCAAAGCATCTCGGGCTCCAGCACGAATCTGATGTCCATCACTCGACGTAACTCGGCAGGCTGAGAAAATACGCGACAGAGCCTCTCAAGGGACGAAGTAACCACCTCCAGCGGATAGAACTCGGCATAGATACCACCAATACCCGCTGGCAGTATTTGAGAGCATCCGGCACCCTCTCAACCCGGAGACGAAGCAAAGCAAACGCTCGAGCATGAGCCCCATCCGCCCAAAAGGGATTGCTCGCCTGGACTCTGGGATCATCCGTGACATCTCCGACTGAACGGCTCTCTCTTCATCCCGAGATCGCCCTGCCAGCACTTCGAAAGTCAAAAACCACGATCAAGACAAAGACGGCATAAGCTACTAAACGGAATCGAGCAACCAAGCAGAGGCGAAACTCACCCCGCAGGAGGTCGGACAACTTCACCACCCACGAAGAAAGGTTCTCAACCATGGCCTCGGCACGCTCGCGCCGAGTACGCTGAACGGCTACGGATCCCTTCAGTCGAACAATCTCCCGCTCAGCGTTCTTCAGTCGCAAGAAAACAGACTCGTAGGCACCCTCGCAAGCGTCATCCTTCAGCGAATTCCAAGGACGAAGAACGCCCGGAGTGGCCTACCGCAGGATGAACAAAACAAAGAAATCAAAAAGCAGCAAGAGGAACAGCCAAGCAGTCACTCAGATAAAGGTAGCAAAAGATCAACCATCACAACAGAGTCACGAATTACAGACAAAGTTTCAAAGCGACGCAACACTACTGTGCCTCCCCCTCACCTACGACAGGGGGATCCTGAGCATCTACAACCTGTTGCAGGCGACGAGACAGTTTATCGGCTCGATCGTTCTGCTCATCAGAATAGTCCGGGATGGTCTCAACCAAGGAATCATCAATGGAAATCCCATGCCCCATAAGGACGACAAGGGTCGTGGAAGAACCACTCACCACACTCTCCGCAACTAGCTCCACCATACGCCCCCCCCCATCCGGGCCGAATGCAGCCACCCGAGCGCCCAGGCCATCAGGCACCTTTGAACTCTCCGGCATAAGGTGTTCGTGCGCAAGACCCACAAGATCGGAAGCCCGGGTGCAGACGTCCCCAACCACTGTAACAGCACCTGCAACAGCATCTACAACACCTTGAAGAACTCCAGACCCTGACGCAGCAGCTTCCATTGGTTTCGCACCTATAGCAGCTGCATCAAGCAAAGAAACGTCATCATGGGAAGACAGTAGGAACAGCAAGACCAATGAATGAATGCCAAACTTACACACAAGCGAGTCCGCCAAAGCGCGAAGACGTTTGCCCTCAATTGCTTCCGCCCGCGCATGCGCGTCCTCAGCCTGACGAAGGCGGACCAGCTCCTCGTGTTGACCATGCAACTCCGCCTCCTTGGAAGCCAAGGTAGCCTTAAGAAGGGAAACCGTCCTCCCCGCCTTCTCGGCTTGCTCCTCGGCATCCTGGCGACGGTCTGCGAGGCAAGACAGTACTCAAAACAAAAGACGCAGTGGCCAAAACTCAGGAGCACAAGAATGAAAACTCACCGCTCATAGCAGACAAAGCATCCTGGGAAGAATCATGGGCCCGTTGCCAACGCTCAGCATCAATCACCAAACGCTCATAGTGTTGGAAAACAGGCTGCAAAATCCAGACAATCAGATGATAAGGAAAGACAAGACTACAAGCAACTGCAAGCAGTTACTTGTAGCCTCGGTGGCTACTCCCATCGGGAGCATTGCCGTGCCCCCAATGATAAAGTCGCACAGGTACGAATCAACTTACCATCTTGGAGACATGGTCGAAAACACGAGCCTTGTCTTCAATCGCCAGATCAAGCCGGCCAAAGTACGGGGGACCAAGTGCATTAGGCCTGGACTCAGGAGCAACAGCACCAGGCGCCTCAGAAGAGGGCGCACCAGGAACTACACCCGCAGTCGGAACGGCAGGAGCCGCCGACGGTCCAGATTGACCAGCAACAGCCGAGGGGTCCTCAAGATGCTTGGCTGCCGCCCCAGAGTCCGTCGACTTCAAGTCAGTAGTAGTTGCGCTGGTGCACGAAGCAGCCGGAGCAGTCGCTGCACTACAACATAAGCATTATCAGACGCAGGAACAAGGAAAAGGGAACGAGCAAAAATCCAGCAAATTCTTACCCGACACGCGCAGCACGAGGGCGCCCCAGCCTCCCAAGCCTGACCCTCTTCGGAGCAGCGGCCGGAGTAGAAGCCGAAGGGGAAGGCCTAGAAAACGGAGCAGCCGGTGGGACAACATCACCCAATGCATCATGATCTTCAGCGCTCAAGGGCCGCGACCGCTTCACGCGAAAGGGACTCGAATCTTCACTATCTCTAGTTTCCACCAGCACAGCTTCAGCATCAACAGCTGTCGTAGCAGCATCAGCTGCGGAAGCACCAGGTTCTTCAAGAATATTGCCGTCCTCCGGCTGCGGAGGATTACACAGTGCCGGAGCATGGCCCTGCAAGGCAAGCAATATCAACAAGAGAGCAAAACTAGGTACTTGTCCAAACAAAGGAATGAACACGGACACCAACCGGCGGCGGAGAATGATCAGAAGCATACGGAAGGACAAGGCGCATTTCCGAAATACTCGAGCACTTGGTCACATGTTGGATGCGAGTCAGCAGGGCGTCAGGTTCAAGCTCTTGAGGTGAGCATCTCGTCGAGTCACCGAGTCCCTCGTACTGCCACATAGGACGAGTTCGATGCTGCAACGGTTGAACTCGCCTCCCCACAAAAACAGAGATGAGCTGACCACCGGTCAAGTTATCCTTCAACACAGCAATCCTCTCCAAAAACGGAGTCAGCTCGGACGACTCCACCTCGGTCAAGTAATGAGACCACGAAGGTTGTCTGACCACCCGCGTTCCCGGATTTAAAGAAGCAAGGCCAAATTGTTGACCAACAACGCACCGATCCTTCAGATAAAACCAGCCTTTTCGCCAACCGCTAACGGGATCAATTTTCTCCAAGTCAAAATACGAATGTTTATCCCCAATGGAGATACCCACCCGACCCACGGCGTACTCATAGTTCGTCCTTTTTATACTAAAAAGGCGCTTACAAAGTCCCCAATGGAGATAAATCCCTAGGAAGGCCTCACAAAGAGTAGTGAAAAATTCCGTTGGGAGTCAGGTCATGCAACTGGAGCCGATAGGAATACAGCAAGCCACGAACGAAAGGATGCAGCGGAAGAGAAAACCCACGGTGGAAGAAAGTCTGGAAGCATACCCGCTCGTCCGCCGCTGGCACAGGAATCGACTCATCACCAGGGAGACGCACATCACCCTCCACCACCACGCCGTCAGCAACCAGCGCATCCAGATCTCCGGCCCCGAACGTGGACCGCTCCCACTTGCCGGACATCTTGGCCGACTCTACAGCAGTACGGGGGCGCTTGGTCATAGATCCCGCAGCAGCCCGCAGAGGAGAAAAGACGAAAGCTCAAGAACAAGAAGGAAACAAAGAAAGAGAGGAAAGGCGATGGCTGGGTAAAACCTACAATTTACCCAGCCGCAAGGTATTTAACCCAAGAGCCTAGCAAGAAGGGCCACCGTCCAACCTTATCACCCAGCAAACGTGGCACGATCCCATAAACAGGCGAAAAGTATGGAAAATCCGACCGGCGCAGTAATAACACCGCCCACTACGCGCGCAAAAAGAAGACCATGATCGCGCGACACGAAAATTTCGGCGGGACAGCGCCAAGTCATTTCCTTCGGCAGGCTACAGTGGTCAAAAACACCAGAACAGCAAGGCATAGTGAGTACGCCATCAAGGCTCAGAGATTCTATCTCTCAGATCTTTCTCCCGATGAAGAAAAAACATCTTACTCCCATCGGGAGAGCACATCATAAGAGTCCCAGGTGCTCCCTCACCCAAAGCTCAGCAATGTGCTCGAGTGACCACTCGCACTCACGAGAGTCTCGGGTGCTCCCTCAACCCGACGCAAGACAAACATTCAGTCGCCAAGAACATACGGCGCTAGAGTCTCAGGTGCTCCCTCACCTCAAGAGCCGAAACGGCATTCGAGTGACTACTCGCAAAGAACCCCCCGTCTGAGCACTCGAAACAAGCTCCGCGGGTGAATGAGTGAACAGCTCTCTTGATGTTTTATTCCAAGCGGGTGCAATACTATTAGGCTCCGCGCCTCAAAAACACACATTCCTGGAACACGATACACTGTGCCCAGATGCCACGCAAGATTAGCGTGTAGGTAAGACCCCGCTGCGAAGTTCGGCCGGGCTGGGACTTGCCGAAGAGCGATTTCACTCCCAACCTTTTCCATGCGCTGCGCATGATAGAAAAAGCCGGGCGGACGCGCCTCAGGCTACGCACATTACTGGCGGCAAATGAACACCGTAAGACCTGAAGCGGCAGGACTTTTGCTCGACACCAGTGTTCCAAGCTCACGTCGAGGGACGTGGGTTTGATTGGGCTACTGCGGTATTTTCCACTAGTGCAATTCACCAAGGCTCGACCAGTCGACTCCTTGGGCCCTTTCAGCTTAGCATCCCTCGAAACAAGTTTTGTCATGGCCACCAGACTGCCAGCGACCCGCGGTTGTACCGCGCATAAAAACAACCGACAAATGGATGTACTCGAGTCCCTGCGCGACTCTTCGAGTCCCCCAGGCACTCGGGGGCTACTGATGAGGGGGTGACCCCACGACTCCTACGGATAGGCCTACCCGGTGTCCTTGAAGATAGAAGGCCCATGAAGACCCGCCTGGCCCCGCCTTGGCCCGCTAATTGGAACCGACGTAGGATTCTGCGACTCACAAGGAAGGTGCGACGACCTGTCGTACGGAGCAAGCTAGGGTTAGGAAATCTTACCTACAAACGTAGATGAACTCCCCGAGACCTAGCCCAGTATATAAGGGCTAGGAGGGGCGACGCCAAAGCCATCCAATATCATCTGTAACCCTAGCCTTGACCGCTCCGGCCTTGGCATCCACTGTAATCGCATCTCCCTCATCAATAATATCGAGCAGGAACGTGTCCTCCTGTTTGCCGACGAGCTATCGTCCAACCTGTGCTTCTCATGACTAACCCAGGGTCCCTGACCATGGGATTTGCCGGGGTTGATCCCCGTCATGTCCTATGCATCGATTGCCCTTAAGTGTAACACCCTAATGGTCCGGGAAATAGCAGACATGGTCGACACTCTTCTCATTGACCAATGACTAGTCATTTGGACCTGGTTACAATCCTTGACAACCCATGCGCTTCCATCGAATGAACTTCAATCGCTTTTGGAAACCGTTAACGATACGACGTAATCCCTTTGTGCTGCGGTACTTTGTTTGTCAGAGGTTCGATCGTCGGTATCGCACATACCGTGTTCACATCTTGTTCACAACAAACAAGTTTACTCGTCCATGCCTATTGCATATCCCGTGACCTAGTCACCTGCTTGCAAGCTATTGATGCAATATCACCGGGTGGGCCCAGAGTACCTGTCCTGTTACAAGGACTGACAAATCCCGCTCTGATCTATTAAAATACTCATCAACCATCTATTTCGGAATACCCAAAGTGCACCGTTATAGCCAGCATATTTCAGTCAGGCGGTGGGATACAAATCAAAGTCTCTTCATAGATGACAATTACGTATGTTCATTACGGTCTAAGGACTAAGTCATACGTTACAAAGTCATCGCAACGCTGAACTATGTGACTCGATCACATTGCAATACTTTAGGTGGGTGTATGTCGATCACATCATTCCCCTAATGACATGACCTCATTGTCAATGCACTTAAGTGTCGCCATGGTCAGGAAAGCTTGATCAATCAATTGCCCAATGAGATAGTTTACCTGAGTTAAACTACAGACCTATGTTTTATACTACACCTGTATTAGTATTTCCAAGTAATACAGTTATAGCACAGTATAAAACGTATTATAAAAAAAACGGATATGTGACAAATATCTTTATTAAATTTTCTCTAGGGCACATATCCAATAGTATCCCACTTGCACTAGAGTACAAATTACACTAGTTTACATCAGGTATGTATCTAACACCAATAGTCTCTCGGTGTTCTTCAAACTTGCCCTGTGGAAGAGGTTTCTTCATCGGGTCTGCTGCGTTCAGATCCGTATGTATCTTGTGAATCCTAGTGTGTCCATCCCGGACGTAGTCTCACGTCACATGGAACTTTCGGAGAATGTGCTTGGCTGTAGAGTGAGTTCTTTGCTCCTTCGCGTTTGGCAATGGCACCTATGTTGTTGCAGAAGATTCCCACACGGTCAGTGCAGCTGGGAAAACGCCAAGCTCGATCACGAACTTCTTCAGCCACAGCGCCTCGTTTGACGCTTCACAAGCGGCAATACACTCCGATTCCATTATAGATTGGGCGACGACTGACTGTTTGCCGCTCCTCCAGCTAATTGCGCCACCGTTCAAAATGAAAACATATCCTGTCTGGGATTTCAAATCATCTAGGTCTGAGCCGAGGCTTGCGTCAACGTAACCCTTTACGGTGAGCTCCTCATCAACTCCTCCATAAACGAGAAAGAGATCCTTTGTTCTTCTCAAGTACTTTAGGATGTTCTTTACTGCGGTCCAGTGAGCCATTACCGGATTACTCTGGTAGCGATTATTCATACTAATAGCCAGCACTAAATCCGGTCGGGTACATAACATAGCATACATGAGAGAACCTATGGCTGAGGCAAAGGGTTTTGAGGACATTTCCTCCTTCTGTTTTGCTGTGGTCGGGCACTGAGTCGCGCTTAACTTGACACCTTTTATAACTGGCAAGAGGCCTCACTTGGAGTTATCCATACTGAACCTTTTCAATATCTTGTCTATATGAGTGCTCTGACTCAAAACCAATAGTCGATTAGGTCTATCTCTATAGATCTTAATCCCCAATATGTACGCAGCTTCACTAAGGTCCTTCATGGAAAATTGTCCATTCAGATATTCCTTCACTTCTCCTAAGAATTTCTTATCGTTCCCTCTTAGCAATATGTCATCTACATATAACACAAGGAATGCTACAGAGCTCCCACTCAGTTTCTTATAGGCGCAGAAATCTTTGACGTTTTGGACAAATCCAAGATCTTTAATGGCCTCATCAAATCGAAGATTCCAGCTCCGAGATGCTTGCTTCAACCCATAGATGGACCGTTGAAGCTTGCGCACCTTACCAGCATTCCTTGGATCGATAAACCCCTCTGGTTGCATCATATACAACTCATCCTCAATGTTGCCATTTAGGAATGCAGTTTTCACATCCATCTGTCATATCTCGTAATCATGATATGCAGCTATTGCTAGTAGGGTCCGAATAGACTTTATCATCGCTACAGGAGAGAACGTCTCCTCGTAGTCAACTCCTTGAATTTTTCGGAACCCCTTCGCGACAAGTCAAACTTTGTAGACACATATGTTTCCGTCTGCGTCAGTCTTTTTCTTGAAAATCCATTTATTCTCGACGGCCTTGCGGTCCTCGGGAATATCCACCAAAGTCCAAACTTTGTTGGTCTACATGGAGTCTATTTCGGATTTCATGGCTTCAAGCCATTTCTCGGACTCGTGTCCCTCCAATGCTTCTTTGTAACTCGTAGGTTCATCTGACTCATCAGCCGAGATTGCATTCACAAGCTGTCCGTAAAACTCAGTAGCTTGACGGACTCTTGATTACCTACGGGGCATACTAGGTTCCTCTTCATTCTCATCATGATCATCATGTATGTCATGATCGTTATGAATGTCGTTCTGGCCATTCTCTTCAGCTCCCACTGTGGAAGAAGGTTCCAGAACAACTTCTGTGGTCATTTCTTCCAATTGGAGTGATTGGTCAGTCACTTCATCGAGGTCTATTTTCCTCCCACTCAACTCTTTCGAGAGAAACTCTTTCTAGAGAAACTCTTTCTCAAGAAAGTGTCCAGTCTTGGCAACAAACGTTTTTCTCTCAGAATGATTGTAGAAGGTGTATTGTAACAGCCCAGATTTCACAAAAATTAAAAAAAAATGTTTTCGGTGTGAATTGTTTGATTGCTTGCTTTGTTTGCGGTGTTTGCGTCCCTGATTTATTGATCGGCGATTATTTTTTCCCCTCATATCTCGTACCGGACGGAGACCGACCCTTGCCACCCTGACACTCGACCTTTGCGACACCGGGTTTCACCCGATCACCGTCGCGGAAACCGCACGAGACCAGCCGCAGCCAACGGAACGAAAAACCCCGTTTAATAATTAAACGAGTTATTTTTATAGCGCGTCGGAAAGTTTTGTTGGAATGGTTCCAGCGCGAGGTGAACACCGCCGGCTCGACGCGCTGATCGCGCAGTTCGAAGTTTTACCCGAATCGGAGGTCCTGCGGACCCCCGGCGATCAGAAACGTAAACACCGCGCGCGCGAGAGAAAAACCGGGGATGTTTTTGCAAACTGCCAGCTACCTAGGCTATATAAAGTCCACCACTCTCCCACCCCTTTCTAGGGTTTTGAAAGTCCAAGTATGTGATCAGAGGGGGAGGGGGTGAATGATCACTTCAAAATTTTCTGCTGAAACTATTGAAGTGAAGCATAAGCAGTGCGGAATAGCGAAGAATAACTGGAAGCGAAACTAAATGCAGTGAATCAAAACACATTGAAGCATAATAGTGAAGCAAGTGCAATACTGAAGGTAAATGCTTGAAGTAAAATGAACTGGGACTCGACGATGTTTGTTCGACCAGTTCACGCTCTGCAAAGCGCTACGTCTAGTTGGTGGGACTGGTGATTGAACACCTGGAGAAAATCTCTCTTCGTCTGTTGCTCCACCGCACCAAACTCCTTGAGCTTGGTCGGTTCTTCACTCGTGGTTGATTATTGAGGAAATCACCGAAACCTTTGACAAACTGGACTTCGAGGCAACAATTACTGTTCGCTCTCTGAAGAACAACTCTCTAACCGTCTAGGAGACTTGCAGTTCTCCAAGATAAAAAGGCTAGCAAGCTTTCACCTAAGTCATCTCAAATCTACTCAGATCAATGGGACTTAGGCTTAAGTATCTGGATTTTGGGTTTTGCTTCGGTGGCGTTTTTGTGTTGCTCTCTACAGTCTCTCTTGGAATGATCTTAGAGCAGCCACCCGCAAATGGAGGCGGGGGCGGCGTATTTATAGTTGGCGATCCCGAGGTGCGGAATGACCAAACTGACCCGAGGTGACAGCTTGACACGTGTCCACAACGGTCGGATTTTTTCATCAATGCGCAACTTTACTTGAGGAACAAGTAAAGCTGACTCACGGACTGGGTTCTGCTTCAGAAGCCAAAGAACGAAGTCTTTGCTACCGAAGCTTAACTTAGTACACATGAGATTTCTTCACTCAGGCTTCTCACTTGGTCTGGATTTGATCTGGGCATTTCTCAATGACTTCGATGTCCACAAACTAAATACCCCTCTTGTTAGTATGATTTTTCCTATGACTCAAGGAACAGAAAAAGAACTACACAAAAACATCTAAGTCTTGCGCCGTCTTCTTCATTTCCTTCAATGAGTAGAGCTTCAGGACACCTTCATTTTTGGGGTTCATCCTTCGTGATTAAGCTCCGCTCCGAGGGTAATGCTTCGATAACATGAAGACCTTCCCTGAAGCTTTATCACATGGCTTGTCCTTCAGGAACCTATGCAATTGTTTTTACTAGAAAACATTGTTAGTTCCTCTACTGTTATGTCCAAAAATATCCAAAACACACGGGGGCAAAACTTTGCTCTTACAATCTCCCCCTTTTTGGACTATTGTTGACAAAACAGGCATCGATAAAAGATATTGGAGTTTTTTAGAAGGATGGGACAAACTCTAAGATATGAAGTTTTTGGCTCCCCCTGAATACAAGCATCGAAGATTTATATAATCGAAGTTAATGCTTGAGATAATTTTCTTCGGTGGAGAGCAAAACAAAATATCTTAGCGAATACAATTTCATTGAAGATATATATCCAACAATGTATGCAATTGCTTCCAATGACCTGTGACTTAGAAAATAATAACCACCTGCAAGATAGAAGATACGATGCAATACTTGCAAGCAAAGGGGTTATTAAAGTTTGAGTGTATCACATGAGTAGCATGACTGAAGTAAAACTTAAGTTACAACCCAATCGAAGAGAATGGAATGTTTGTCGTAACTTAACCAAACGAAGCAAAAACAGATAGCCAGAACCCTTTCCCCGATGCAACACTAACTCATCGATGCCCGTAGTCTCCCCCTTTTTGTCAATGATTGGACAAAAGGTTGAGAAGAGGTTCGAGAGATCTATTACGCAGCATCAGCACCCTGAGAACCCGACGAAGCAGTGCTCGACGAAGACTCATCTGACGAAGACTGATCGCCTGAGGATTCTTCTTCGGAAGATGATGTAGGAATAGCTTCGTGGCGTGTCTGAGTGATGAGGTTGATGTCGAGGTCGCTGTCATCAAGGCCGTCGTCGTCCTTCGAAGTGATGGAGTCATTCTCGGAGACGGTGTCTGGCCGGATGGGTTCAGGCTCGTTGACGAAGAATACTTCATCAATCTTGTGCAGGGGAGGGATCTTCTGATTTGGGCGGTCCACTGAGTCATCGCGTGAAAAGTGTCGCTCGAGGTACGGATACTCTTTGTAGATGCGATCTTTACGAAGACCTTTCACAGAGTTGAATTTCCGGAGACCTTCCAGGAATGACGCTTGAGCACACGTAAGTACCGGTTGTTGTTGAGAGTTATATTGCCAACTCGGTTGATCTCATCAGCAAGAAACTGCATCTGGCGCGGATTTGCATCAATGAAGTTGTCAAGCATTTGCTGCGTGCGAAGATTAACTTCAAAATGATGGCAGTCTTTCTGGAACGTCTTGGATAAGTTTCGCTCATTGACTTCATGGCGCACACCAACATATGTGGCAAATGGATCATTGGGTTTCCTTAGCAGTTCCAAAGAGTCACGCACTGGTGGGAGGAAAAGCTTCGGATGATGGCGTGCCACAAAGTCTTCGTTCCAGCCATAGTTACATACAACTTGCAGCCAAGGAGCATAGGGTTTCAGTGTGAAAGGTAGCCCTGCTGCATGAACCAAATTCCTAATGAAGCAATCCTCAAAGTCAAATAAAAGACCATGTGTGAGCTTCATAATAGCATGCCTTGTCTCAGGATAAAGATTCGATTCTTCCGAAGCAGTACTCAAAGGAATCAATGAGTTTGATAGAATGAAGAACCAAGTTCTTGAAATGAAATTCAAATGCTTCGGGCGAATGTTTTGAGGTATGCAGTTATCAGTGGCTTCAGGATCCAACAGGGTTGCAAATTCTTCTTCAGACAGATCAGGCGCAATATGAATCTTTTCGTGGACTCCAGAGTGCCGTGGAATATTGACAATTTCCATGAATTCGGCAGAGGACATCCTGAAGACTTTGCCTTGAATCATCCATTCTAGCGTCCATGAGCTGGGTTCATTGGCATCACCAGACACATAAAGGGTTGCATAGAATTTCTTGATGAGCTCTGAGTTGAAGGGAGTGCTCAACGCAAACAACCTAGACAAGTTCTGATTCTCAATAGTTTCGAGGACGTTCTGAAAGCAGGATGCAGTGGAAAGACTTCGCAAGTCCAGAAACTTGTGTCTAAACAGAACTCCTTGCTGGCAGAAGACTTTGGTGTAGAAGACTTGTTGTTCAGCAGTCCAAAAGCGAAGATCATCCGCTGTTCGGTCAGAAGCATAAGGACTAACGCCAAAGAATCGATGACGCTTCCTATGCAGTTCCAGGTCAAATTCCGGGCCATGCCTTGAAGGATAACCAGCACCCTTGAAAATAGGAAACGTTTCACGAGGGTAATTGGAGTCAAGCTGGGTATCTTGGCAGGGGCGCGAGCGCTCACGAATCCTTTGTAGAGGAGCAAATGGGTTGGCTCTTGAAGGGCCAGCAGATTGAGCGACAACAAGCGCTTGCTCTTGCGACGGATTCAGAATTTGTACTTGTTCGTCTTCGTCAGCATGTGCTTCGGTGTCGGGCACATGAGCTTCAGAATCTTGAACGGTCCTGGCGGGGGAAAAGTCTCGGGTTACATGGGTTCTGGAGTGGGTTGGTGATGGAGCATTAGCTTCACGGGGAGGTGATGGAGGTGGTGCGTGAGCAACTGGTGGAGTGGGAATTCTTTGTGGTTCGGGGGATGGAGCATGAATGGGTGTGGGAACTCGAGGTGGTATGGGTGTGGGGGTTCGTGCAGGCGTTGGAGTGGGGTTAGGAGCTCTTTGTGGTGGAGTTTGCTTGGGGGTGGTTCTGGTAGGAGGAGGTGTGGGAGTCTTGGTGGGTGGAGCTGAAGGCTTTGATGCGGGCTTGGATGGCTTTGGCTTCGGTGCAGGAGTGGGAACGGCTTCAGGAGATTCCGGGGGCTGTTCATCACTTGTATCCATGTCTGCGGCAGAGGCCAAAGTAACCTTGCGCCTCTTGGTGGTTTTGTTCTTCGGTGAGGGTCCTGTTGCCTTTGATGGAGCAGGCATAGGAGACGGTGGTGCAACATCTCGTTCAGTTTCGGGCGAAGCCTTGCGATTCCTCGATTCACTTTCCATAATGGAAGCATTATGGGTCTTCACCATGTCATCTACAGCGGCCTTAACTTTGCCTTTGTAGATTTTGATATTGTCCTTGGTGGTAGAATTGACTTCTGTGACTCGTTGAAGCAATTGTAGGGCGTGCTGTTTGAATTCTTCATCAGGTTTTGATTCAGCTCGCTTCTGATAGTTGTGAACCTTTTTCATTTCAGCCCTGTCTCTTGAATGCAGATCCTTCAGCTGACTGATCATGGTGGAGATCATAGCTTCGATGGACCTGGAGATGTACACTTCTCCCAAAGGGCTTAAGTGATGCCCAACTGATCCCAGAGTTCGCCTTCACGTGAGTCAGGGAATGAATGGTCACTCTGACGATCAGCTTCAGTTTGACCATCAGGCAAAGATATGCCTTTCTGCTTCGTTGGAATAGCTGAGGGAGTCATATCAACTACGGGCTTCTTCTGACTTGCCCTAGCAGCTTTTTCAGCTTTCTTCGTCCTGAGACCTTCTAATGAGGCCTTGCGTTTAGCTTCATGTTCAGCAAGCTGTTTAGCTTCAGCAGCAGCTTTTTCTTCGTTCTTTGCGGCTTCGGCGAGCTTGTGCTTCGTCTCAGCCTTCTCTGCAGCCATCTTGGCTGAGTCCAACTCCTTTTTCTGTCTGGCAGCATCCTCATCTGCCTTCTTCTTCTCAGTTGCGCTTCTGGCATGGATGTTGCGCTCAAGTGCCTCCGCGAGGTCTTTTTGTCTCAATTCTTCTTCAGTGAGCTTGTGCTTCGCTGAAGGGATTTTTGCAGCAGACTTCTTGGGATTCGTTGGTGCTGAAGCCTTTGCAGGTTGTCTCTTGGCGGGGTCGTGCTTCTGCTTTGAACGCCTCTCAGAGTCGGGGGCATCAGCCGGTGGCTTGGAGGCCAAGGGCTTCGTGACAACCAAGTTGGAGAGATCAATGGTGGGACGAGCAGAAGGCTTGACCTTAGCCTCAGTTTTCTCTCCTGGCTTTTTCTTCAGTGGAATCTGAAGTCTTTGCTTCTTGGGGGGAGCAGGATCATCCGATTCGTCATCTGCTTCGAATTCAGTTTCGTCATCAGCTGCATTGGATTCATCCATGATGGAATCTTCCAGAGCAGCTTGCTCTAGTCTGGCATGTTCTTCATCTTCAGTTGTAGCATGGGGTGGAGAAGCAGACTTCTTCTTCAGCTTCTTCTTCTTCTTCAAACTTGGCCCAGCACCTTGGGCTTCTGCTTCAGCCAACTTGGCTGCCTTCTTCTCTTCTTTCAGCCTCTTGGCTTCAGCAGCGAGTCTCAATCGTTCTTGTTCTTCTGGAAAATCATCAGGAGTTTTGAGAGTGTTGGGGTGAGGAAGCTTCGGTGGAACTGGGTAGTACAACTGACGATTCTCTTCAATGTACTGACTGCACATGGCTGAAGTATACTGATAAGGTGGACTGAAGGAAAATTGCATAGTCCATTTCCATGTGGGAATGCTCTTGTATTTGTACCATCATACAGCCCAGTACCGGCGAATGTTTTGCAAGCGGTTCTTGCGCTGATCCTTGGTCTCTTCAGGAGGTGTGTCATAACCCAGAGCAATGCGAATTGATTCGGGAATGCCTCTGGCGTTGTTGGTTTCCTTCGTTCTGCCTCCTTTCTTCTTTGGAGCAGACCGTTCTGCTTCGTTGATGTGATCGAGATTGGGAGACTCATTTCCGAAGCCTAACTCTCCAGACATCCTGTGAAAAAGCATAAGGGTTGCGAGGGAAAAAGGCAAGTATGGAATGAGCACCAGCAAAAGTTTCGATCCAAAAACAATTTTGACAAGAGATTCAGTGAAGAATTTGGGTAGGGATTCTGGTCTGTTCTGAGCTAGACTTAACTTCACACAATGATGATCAGAAACCCTAACACGTAACAGATAGATACTAACCCTAACTTCTAACCTGAATCGAGGACGAAACCTTGACTAGCAGAAACAGGTTTCGCAACGGTGCAACGATCCAACGGATCAAAGAAACCTAAAGAAATCAACCAAAAAGACTAAGAACACGGATCCAATCTGAAAAGAAAGAACAGAGAAGGAGATTGGACCGAGGATTGGCGTACCCTATCTCGGTGGCGTCAAGCAACTACGGCGGCGAAGAGCGGAGAGGATGTGCTCGTCGACGGCGTGAAGTCCACGGCGATGCTCTTCCGGCAGTGAAGCGGCGAGAGCGGCGACGGAGACGAAGAGCTCGGCGGCGCGAGAGAGAGAGAGGATTCCGGGGAGATGCGAATGAGGAGGTGGGATGGCTTCACTGGGGTGAGATGCCTTATATAGGCTGGTCAGACAGGAGTTGTCAGATCAGATCGAACGGCCCCCAGCGATTGTCTCTCCGGATTCTACGGCGAGGATTTCGTGGCGAATCGCGAGAGAATCTCAACGACCCGGATTTGACGAGATCTCAACGACCGAAGAATATGTCCTCGGCTTGAGTAAAAACTTCGATAATAATTGGAAGCATTTGATTCGGAACTCAATGATGTTCGAAGAAAAATACTTTCCGTTTCAATTGTGCTCACCCAATATGGACAGATAGAGTTAGAAATAAAAAGAAACAGAAGGGGTAGGGTCCGAAACTTATCACCTCGAAGAAAAACCAAATGAAGCAAAAGGTGATAAGCATAGAGGACTAAAACCAAAAGAAATAAGATAAAGAAAGCGAAGCAAAAACAGACAGCAAAACAGAATAGGTAAGTGACAAAGTACATAAGTAAAAGGTTCGGTCTTACAGTACATGTCGTGAGTCCAATATATTGAGCTCACACCTTAACGTACAGAACCTTTTCTCATCCAATGGTTTCGTGAAAATGTCTGCCAGTTGATCTTCAGTCCTGACATGACTGATAACAATATCTTCACGCTGAACGTGGTCACGAAGAAAATGATGGCGAATGTCAATATGCTTCGTGCGAGAGTGCTGTACAGGATTGTGGGCAATTTTGATTGCACTCTCATTATCACATAGGAGCGGAATTTTCTTCACATGAATACCATAGTCTTCAGCGTTTGCTTCAGCCATAGAATCTGAGTACAGCATGACCCAGCAGCAATGTATTCGGCTTCAGCAGTAGATATTGAAACACAGTTTTGCTTCTTTGAAGCCCAACACACAAGTGATCTTCCAAGGAAATGACAAGTCCCTGAACTTGACTTCCTATCCACACGATCACCAGCCCAGTCAAAGTCAGAATACCCAATGAGATCAAACTGAGCTCCCTTGGGATACCACAGCCCCAAGGTAGGTGTGTGAGCAAGATAACGGAGAATTCGCTTTACAGCAGTGTGATGAGATTCCTTTGGATTTTCCTGAAAACGAGCACACATACATACTGAAAGCATAATGTCAGGTCTAGATGCACAAAGATATAAAAGGGATCCAATCATAGACCGATATATCTTCTGGTCGAAGGCTTTGCCCTTCTCATCTGCATCTAAGAAGCCATTGGTAGGCATAGGCGTCTTGATAGTTTTGCATTCAGTAAGACCAAACTTCTTCAGGAAATCCTTGAGATATTTTCCTTGAGAAATAAAGGTGCCATTCTTTTGTTGACGGATTTGAAGTCCAAGAAAGAACTTCAATTTACCCTTCATAGACATCTCATATTTCTTCGACATCATTTTGGAAAATTCTTCGTTGATTTCAGTGTTAGTGCATCCAAAAATGATATCATCTACATATATTTGACATACAAACAAATAACCATTATAAGATCGAGTGAAAAGTGTTGGGTCAGTGGTTCCTGGTTTGAAGCCTTTCTTTAGAAGGAAATCCTTCAATGTGTCGTACCAAGCACGATGTGCTTGCTTCAACCCATAAAGGGCCTTGTGTAACCTGTACACCATGTCGGGTTTCTTCGGGTCTTCAAAACCTGGAGGCTGCATAACATACACTTCTTCCTTGATATCTCCGTTAAGAAAAGCACTTTTCACATCCATTTGATAAAGCAGAATACCATTGAAATTTGCAAAAGCAAGCATAACACGAATGGATTCGAGACGAGCAACAGGAGCATAAGTTTCACCGAAATCGATACCTTCAATTTGGGTGTAACCTTGTGCTACCAGTCGTGCTTTGTTTCTTACCACTATACCATTTTCATCTTGCTTGTTGCGAAAAATCCACTTTGTACCAATGATATTGTGCTTCGTGGGATCAGGTCTATCAACTAAGGACCAGACTTTGTTTCGCTCAAACTGGTTAAGTTCTTCGAGCATGGAAGTTAACCAATCTGGATCCTTCATGGCTTCATCATATTTTGACGGTTCTAACATGGAGACAAACGAAAAATTTCCACAGAAGTTAGCCAAACGAGTACGAGAGCGAGTTGTAGGAAGACCTGGTTGATGAATTTCTTCAAGAATTGAGACAACATCAACTCTTCTTCGAACTCATGATAAGGTCGAATCATTAGCTTCAGGCTCAGCTTCTGCTTCAGGATCTGCTTCAGCTTCAGCATTTCCTTCGGGATTAGCATTTCCTTCGTTCCTTTGTTCTTCTTCGTCCTGTTCATCATTTGCTTCAGGATGTTGATCTCCAGCGCCCCGGGCTATGTGTGGGAACATTGGACCATCATCATCCCTATTTGCTTGACTAGCATTGGCTTCAATAGGGCGAATCTCTCCAATAGCCATGGACCTGATCACTTCATCAAGAGGAGGTTCATCTAGATCATGAGGCAAATGCTCTTTTTGAGAGCCATTAGTTTCATCAAACCTCACATTCATAGTTTCCATAACTTTCCCAAAGTGAGAGTTATAGACTCTGTAAGTATGAGAGTTTGAGCCATATAACCTAAAAGAAAACCTTCATGAGCCTTAGGGGCAAATTTGGAGCTATGATTCATATCTCTAATGAAGCATGGAGCACCAAATACCCTAAGGTACGAAACATTTGGTTTGTTACCAGTGATGAGCTCATGTGAAGTATTTTTCAGAAATTTGTGAAGGTAAACCTTGTTGATGATATGACAAGCAGTGTTAATTGCTTCGGCCCAGAACCTAATAGGAGTCTTGTATTCAGCAAGCATAGTTCTGGCCATCTCAATGAGAGTTCTATTCTTCCCTTCAACAACACCATTCTGTTGAGGTGTATAAGCAGCAGAGAACTCATGAGTAAAACCATGATCATCAAGAAAATCTTCAATACGAGTATTTTTTAATTCAGTTCCATTATCACTTTGGATATGCTTCAGAGATATTTCATATTCTGTTTGAGCTCTCTTGGCGAATGACTTGAAGATTTCAACAACTTTGCTCTTGTCATCCAAAAAGAAAACCCAAGTATAACGAGAGAAATCATCAACAATAACTAGACCATATTTATTTCCTCCCAGGCTTGCATAATTTTGAGGACCAAAGAGATCCATATGAAGCAATTCAAGAGGACGAGTGGTAGTCATGATAGTCTTCGCTGAATGATGTTTCTTCGTAATTTTACCAGCTTCACAAGCACTGCAGAGACGATCCTTGTCGAATTTAACTTCGCTAAGGCCAATAACATGATTCTTCTTCACTAAGTTATGAAGATTTCTCATCCCTGCATGACCAAGTCTTCGATGCCATAACCAACCAGATGAAGCTTTTGCCATTAAGCATGTGGATACAGCAGGGCCCGAATAAAAATCAACAATGTATAAGTCTCCTTTTCGGTAACCCTCGAAGACAAACGCATAGTCATCCTGTTAAAAGACAACACAACGCGAAGCAGAAAATAGAACAAGCATACCCATATCGCATAACTTCGAAATAGACATTAGATTATATCCAAGGGATTGGACTAGCATAACCTTGTCAATGTGCTTATCTTTCGATATGGCAACCTTACCCAAACCTAAAACTTTACCCTTGTTGTTATCACCGAAGGTAATGTACTTCTGAGAGGAGTGAGATAATTTTTCTTCGGTGAATAACTCCTTGTCTCCGGTCATATGATTTGTGCAACCACTATCCATGACCCATTCGGATCCACTGGAGACATAGCCCTGCAGAAGAATTAGTTCTTCTTAACCACCCACAAACGAGCAGGTGACTGAGAAGATGTTGAAGCACTGGTTGAAGCAATATTAAATCTAACAGGAGTGTATTGCTTCGGTGTACCATCAAGCACACCATAAATGTAAGTCCTCTGCGAATGGTTAGCATAAGAATGAGCATATGCAATCTTAGTATGATTATTATGAGGACGATAAGTATGACGACCAGTGCGATAGTATTGCTTCTGCGGAACATTTGATTCGGTCACCAGAGGATCAGTTCTTGTTTCAAGAGAATAGAAATGATTCGGTGGTACCGAAGACTTTCCTTGCATGGTATGGTTAGCAGGCAGTTTTTACACAAGTGCTTTCTGCACCCATATCAGCCTCTTATAGAAGCCATTCTTAGGAGGAGTACCAACATACTCAGTTGTAACATTTCCCTGTTCATCTTTGATGAGCTTGTAGTCAGAATCAAGTGATTCGTCTACAATAGCTTTGTTCATCTTGCAATCAAAACCTGAAAGGTTAGCTATATCAATGGGGTTCCCTTTCGCAAGGACCCAAACAGTCTTAGGATACTGCTCAGGTTCCCAATAGGTGCCATCAGTGTTTATCTTTCTCTCGAAACCAACACCTTCATTCCTGGGATTCCTGTGAAGCAGAGCCTTCCTCAGGATATCACAGAGATACTGGTGACCTTGCACACTTTTGAACATGCCTGTATCAAATAAGTTTTTCAACCTGAGGAGTTCCTCGGTAACAGCAGGGTTTTCCTCATCGGAGGCATTAGTATCATCAATAACAATAGGAGCTTTGCCTTTGGAATCAATTTTGCTTCGTTCCAAACAATTCAAACAAGGTGATTCAGTTTTATGATTTGCTTCACAACCTTGTTGAGCCATGAGAGAGAGATTGACATTTTCCAACTCTTCATGAGCCTCTTTCAGTTTTTCGAGAGCCATTTTCCTCTGAAGAAATTCATAGGTGAGCTTCTCATAATCAACTGAAAGAAGATCATGCCGAGAGGATAATTCTTCAAACTTTTCTTTCAGAGCTTCATGCTCATTAGTTAAAGTTTGACCTTTCTCTATCTCATCGATCAACAGAGTTTCTGATTTCTTAATGGTTTTTCTTAGTGAATCAAGTTCATCTTGTTGGATTGAAGCAATTTTTGCAAGTTTAGCATAGCTTATCTTAGAATCACTGTCATATGAGGAACAGTCAGAAGTATCATAGTTAGATTTTGATGAAGATACCTTCGCCTTGGCCATGAAGCAATATGCAGGAGATTTATCTTCACTACTGTTGTTGATGAAGAATGAGCTCGAAGCTTTTGCCGAAGCATCTGCTGAAGCGAATGCCAAACCAGCAACACCATCTGATTCGGACCCAGACCCAGACCTTGAGCCTGAATGAGCTTCGGACCCAGAGGCTTCGTCTTCGGAGTTCATATCCTTTCCCAAATAGGCCTTGGCTCGGTGAGAGCTGCTTCGACGAGACGAGTGAGTCTTCGATGAAGAACCCTCACGCTTCTTGTGATACTTCTTCTTCTTGTCATCATCAGAATCTTTCTTCGTATCTCTTCTCGAACTCGAATCATGTCTCTTGGATTCATAGCTTCTGGAAGATCTGTGGGACTTGGATGAGGAGTCTCTGAGCGAATGCTTTGCTTTGTTCTCAGCTTCCCACAGAGGGCAATCAGCAATGTAATGACCTAGTTTCTTGCATTTGTAGCAACAGTTGTCTTTTGATGGAGAGCTTCTTGAGGATGAACGGTGAGATGAGTGAGTGGAGCTTCTTGAAGAATAGCTCTTTCTTGGTGAAGAAAAACCTTTTCTTTGGAAGCGATTGAAGCGTCTCATGATCAGTGCCAAATCCTTTCCAATGCTTGCAGGATCATCTGATTCGACACCTGAAGCAGAACTGACTTCGGGTGAAGAATGACGTGAAGCTTTTGCTTTCAAAGCGTGAGTTTTTCTTCGTGAACCATTTATGTCACGTTTCTCATCTTCTTCCATTTCAAAGGTAGTGAGTCTCTCAAGAACATCAGCAGCAACAAGACGTCTGAAATCAGTCCTTTCCTTGATCATCAGCACAATGTGATCAAACGAGTCATCCAATGAGCGAAGCAAAGTTCTCACAACAGAGTGAGGAGTAATGTCATCAGCACCAAGGGAAATCAATTCATTAGCAAGAGTTGTGAGTCTGCTGCAAATGGAGCTGACTTTTTCACCCTCGTTTCTCTTGAAGCGATAGAATTTGCTTCGGAGTGTGTCAATTCTGGCATCTTTCTGGGTAGAAACACCTTCACCAAGTTTTTCAAGATAGTCCCAGACACCTTTGGCAGTTGGAATATTCTTCACTTCATGATACTTTTCAGGTGTCAAGTGATTGGTGATGAAAACCCAAACTACAGAATCAAGATCAATCAGTGTTGCTTCTTCAGGGGTGATGGCCTTCTCATCGGCAACAGTGACTCCATACAAGACAACTTGCCAGGCAGTTGAGTTGATAGCCATGATATTTCTTTTCATCTTGTCCTTCCAGTACGGGTAGTCCTTCTCATTGAAAATAGGAATAGGTTCGCCAGAGCGAATAGCTGCGAAAGACATACTAGAAGACATACTTGAATACACTCCAGGAGGTTAATCCAAAACACACAGAGTGTAGGGAGTGACTAGCTCTGATACCAGTTGAAAGTCCAAGTATGTGATCAGAGGGGGAGGGGGTGAATGATCACTTCAAAATTTTCTACTGAAACTATTGAAGTGAAGCATAAGCAGTGCGGAATAGCGAAGAATAACTGGAAGCGAAACTAAATGCAGTGAATCAAAACACATTGAAGCATAATAGTGAAGCAAGTGCAATACTGAAGGTAAATGCTTGAAGTAAAACGAACTGGGACTCGACGATGTTTGTTCGACCAGTTCACGCTCTGCAAAGCGCTACGTCTGGTTGGAGGGACTGGTGATTGAACACCTGGAGCAAATCTCTCTCCGTCCGTTGCTCCACCGCACCAAACTCTTTGAGCTTGGTCGGTTCTTCACTCGTGGTTGATTATTGAGGAAATCACCAAAACCTTTGACAAACTGGACTTCGAGGCGACAATTACTCTTCGCTCTCTGAAGAACAACTCTCTAACCGTCTAGGAGACTTGCACTTCTCCAAGATAAAAAGGCTAGCAAGCTTTCACCTAAGTCATCTCAAATCTACTCAGATCAATGGGACTTAGGCTTCAGTATCTGGATTTTGGGTTTTGCTTCGGTGGCGTTTTTGGGTTGCTCTCTACAGTCTCTCTTGGAATGATCTTAGAGCAGCCACCCGCAAATGGAGGCGGGGGCGGCGTATTTATAGTTGGCGATCCCGAGGTGCGGAATGACCAAACTGACCCGAGGTGACAGCTTGACACGTGTCCACAACGGTCGGATTTTTTCATCAATGCGCAACTTTACTTGAGGAACAAGTAAAGCTGACTCACGGACTGGGTTCTGCTTCAGAAGCCAAAGAACGAAGTCTTTGCTACCGAAGCTTAACTTAGTACACATGAGATTTCTTCACTCAGGCTTCTCACTTGGTCTGGATTTGATCTGGGCATTTCTCAATGACTTCGATGTCCACAAACTAAATACCCCTCTTGTTAGTATGATTTTTCCTATGACTCAAGGAACAGAAAAAGAACTACACAAAAACATCTAAGTCTTGCGCCGTCTTCTTCATTTCCTTCAATGACTAGAGCTTCAGGACACCTTCATTTTTGGGGTTCATCCTTCGTTATTAAGCTTCGCTCCGAGGGTAATGCTTCGATAACATGAAGACCTTCCCTGAAGCTTTATCACATGGCTTGTCCTTCAGGAACCTATGCAACTGTTTAAACTAGAAAACATTGTTAGTTCCTCTACTGTTATGTCCAACAATATCCAAAACACACGGGGGCAAAACTTTGCTCTTACAGGTTTCCCTAGCCAAAAATTTGCAGCCACATCCTTGAAAAATTCCCCAAAATTGCCCCCAGATCCCTCTCTCCCGAAACCCTAGCCCCCAGACGATCCAGACCGTTAGATCTGGCGATCTGCGGTCCAAATCGCGTCCACGTCGCCCCAATGGAGCTGCAGCCAGCCCCTCCGCCACCGGGCCCCGCAGGGCCGGATCCGGGCTGCGCCGGGCCCACGCCTCCGCCTCCAAGTCGTGGAGCCTCGTCGTTCGCGCTCCTCCGGTGAGTCGTCGGCAGTCGGCGCCACTCCGCCGCCCTTTCTCCTCCTCGCGCCCACCTTTCACCTCCTTCCTCCCTCCCCCCTCTGTCTCTTCCCCCGCAAGACGTCGCCGGAGGGCCGCAGCGCCGCCCGCCATGGATGGCCGGAGGGAGCTGTGCCGGCGCAACCGGAGACCACGTCGCCGGCGACCCCGTAGCGGGATCCGGCCGCCGCCTCTCCCCCTCACCCAGATCCGCCTTGGGACCTGCCTCCTCACTCATGTGCTCGCCTCGCCGGCGTTGTGCGCGCCGCCGCCGGTGACCGCCGGGAGGACCCGAGCCGGCTGGCCAGCCAGGCGTTGCCGCCACCGTGGGCTGGCCTAGAGACCACGGCCTACGAAGCCAGGCGGCCCAGCCGCCCCCTGAGACCCAGCCGCCAGCCAGGCCAGCCTCCAGGCAGTGGGCCGAGCCCACTAGTGGGTGAGCCCTTTTCTTTTTATTTTCTTTTTCCTCTTTTTTTTTCGAAGTCTGAAATTTTGGCTAAGTCTGGAAAAATTACTACTGCTGGTACTGTTTTACGATGTGATTTGCGATTAAACCGTAGCCCGAATGACGTTGCGCCCAAACAGAAAATTGTTGTGCTTGATGTGCTCTAACTTTCATCTTTTGTGAGCATTTTGATTTGAGGCCATTTTGATGGTGCAAATCTCTGTTGAAGTGGGCATCAGACTGTTAACTGCTGTTATTTTCTGTTAGTGTGTTGCCGCTGTTATTTTATTGCAAGTTTGCTTGATGATTGTGACTCATCCATGAGGCCTATTGCATTAATTCTTGTTGCATACTGTTAAGCATCATGTCTACTTCCATTATATGTATTGCATTGTCATGTTTACATTTCTGGTCATAGATATGTTTAACTCCAAAGTTGCTATGTTGCTGTTGTTGACAGCCACCTCTGTTTTTCTCTAAGTCTATAACTTTCCGATGCCATGTTGCATGCTTAATATCTTTTGATCTGTTATGCCTACTAGATGACCCGTTGCACCAATGGCGCAAGGGGATATAGAATACCAATAGGCGCAACAATGTATTTGTGCTAAGGCGATACATAATGAAGATCAAAAATGTTGTACAAACAAGGAGTAGGCATAGTAATACAGGGCACAAATTTCCTTGAGCATAAACATAGGAATATAAATATGTACATAGTGAATCATACAGAAGACATGCTTATGTAGTGCATGGTTTGCCTGCAAGCAAAAGTACATTGATTGACAGAAGCATTCCTAAGTACACAGATTTTCTTAAGCATAAACGTAGGTACATAAAAATATACAAAGTAAGTTCTACAGAGGACATGCTGATATAGGTCATGTGTTGCCTGGGAGTAGAAGTATATAGATCGACAAAAGCATCCTAAGAAAGGCATAACAGTAATACACAATTGTAACGCAGAGGCGTGCATAACACTGTTTGCTAGTGATGCGCTACTTATATAGCATCGACAGTAAGACGGAGGCCGGCTGGTGTGGACTTGAAGCTAAAGACATGGAGACTTCCTTCTGTGAGCTCCGCGTGGATGATAAAGGCCTTCCAGCCTGAGGTGATTGTAACCCTACCATCAATTCCTTTAATGAGGCGCGCTGACACATGGACTGTTCCATCTCCGCTTGTGATTAGGAGCAAATTGTTGTTCTGGGGCATATGAGCGAGTAGATAGGTCTTGGAGAAGTGGTTCTTGAAATACTGTAAAGGAAAGGAATATTCTGGGTGAGCACAATTTAGGAGCAAGGTAACTATAAAAATCTGAAATATGATAGTGTTTTACCATCATTTGGGTTGGGGTAGCAAATGTCTTGTTTAGTCGGCACACGTAGTATGTGAGCATGGCTTGAAGGTGGATATATTGATTTGGCAAACCAGATATAGATTAAACAGTGTGTAATCCCCCTTATTCCAAGAGGGTATGGCAAGTGTGGATAGGGAGGATGTGTGTGCTTCCTAAAGGGGGAAAGAAGTGAAGGGGAAAACCCGGCGAACTTGCCTAAACCGAAGCAGATGGCGGCTTCTGCGCCTTGGATCGGAGCCCGCTGGGTCGGCTGGTGCCAGGCCCCGCATTGGATCAAAGGGCTACCTTGGGGAGGGGTCACACCCATAGAAAGATTGTCTAGTGATCATGAGAGAATTTAAGCAACAACGACTATGAGCAGATTCAAACAGACCATGGCCAAAGCAGATTTTGGGGAAGTGAGGACTTGCACCTACATCGGTTGAAAAGAAAACCAACAAAGAATCTGGAAGAAAATGCGGCAAAGACAGACCATCAGGAGCTGAGCATCAGCAGTAGAACAATCCAACATGTACTATGCTTTGAAAACATTCTCTATCACAGCCATCAATCAAGAAAGCATCAGTTGGCATGTTTGCTGAAAGTGCTTATTATCACAGACATGTAAATTCAAAAGAAGATACAATATTCAGAAGAAGATACGATATTTTAATCAGAAGCGCGGTCAATAGTTAAATCACAACCATCAATCAAGAAAGCATCAGTGCATCAATATTGTCTATCAAAAGTTCAAAAGAAGAGTCAAAGCTTATGGGTGGCATCAGATAATAAGCAGAGTTTTGTAAACATATCAAAGATTCAGTGTTTACAATAAATATTGCACATCATTTGCTACCATGGGCCACACACTAAGGTCCATGAAATCTAAAGTAAGAAGGGACAAATACAAACTAAGTCGATGCAAACAACTTCCATTCCACAAAAGATAAATTGTTCACACATGAATGTCGCTAGAAAAGTGCTAATATAATATTCCGCCATCCGAAATAAGAACTGCACTCTTGTCCAATAAAAAATAACGAGGGAGGAGAGAGCTCATCTAGTATGGACTATAATAGCAAACTGTTCATCTCGAAAGAAAAGTTTCTAGAACCCATCAGAACCAGGATTGAGTATTCTAGCAATAGAAGGTGTTTCTCTCCCTATCAATCATCAGAGAGCTTCCTGCAAGAAAAGGAGAGTAAATCGCTCCTTCAGATCAATTAAACGTTCACTCAACGATAGGGAACAGAGAGGTCAAGAATAATTGTCGATAAATTAAACCCCACAAGAAATTTCTACAGCAGTTTCAATAGCTCTCCACATTCAGAGGAAGCGCACATCCATAAACACACCCCCACATATTCACTGTTAAACAATGTTTGGCTGAACATAGTATGTCATACTCATTTATCAATATATCAATCGGTTAACACACAAGTTCAGTCAACAGATAAATGCATATGCAGTTAACACAAAAAAATAGGTAAACAGAGAAATAAACATGCATTTCCAATAAAAGATAAATGCATATCCAGTTAAGCAAACAAAATTGTAAATATCTAAAATTACTGTTAACTGAAAGTATAAACATAAACTATTGCCAGAAACAAGTTCATATTCAGTTTTAGTTAATTGAAACTATAGGAAATTCTTCTTACAATCGGGTTTAACCACTCATAGTTTAATCTATTAATCTTTGTTAAGCTGGGCGCTCAGTTCTGATTAGCGCTATTGATTGCCGATGGAGATCCAACTCTTACCACTGCCCTCCGCGACCGCTGGCGATCACAGCTCAATACATTCAATTCGCACGACCGAAAAACTATGCACACGGCCACTATATGTATAGGCCTGGAAACAGCAAACAATATGCCATGAACCTATCCTCTCTGTTAACCCCTTCTATTTTACTGCTACAATCAGGTTCACTAAACACTATTGAAAAAAACATTTAGGACACTGCTGCAAAAATTCAGTTAACACAATATCAAAAAATTCAATTACATTCAGTTTGAATTAATCTCCCATATTCCCTGCACATATTGTTAACAATTCGGCCAAAATCTTGTCTCTAAAAGTAGGTTATTTTTTCAATCTTTCTTAATAGAAACTATCCACAATTCTTGAATCCAAAAATTCAGTTACATTCGTATCACTGGTGTGCACAAATTCTGTTAACCCACTGTTGAAAAATTCAGTTACACGTGTAGATTCAGTTTTAATTAATCTCCCATATTCCTTTCACACATTGTTAATCATATGGGAAAAAGATTGTCCCGAAACATCTCCCAGTACAATTTGAATATACTTCTCCATGGCATGATCAAGTATAACTTTTTCCCTAACCAAAACATGCCAAGGAAGGGGTGAGAGAGACGTCAGAGAGGCGTCGTAAAAGGCGGAAAATACTCACTGTAGTGCGGTGCTTTCTCACTGGGCAGCTGGCGCGGAGGCTCCCCCGTCACCGCCTCGCCAACGGAGGCCGAGGGTCGACAGCGCGCCTCCGCCTCGATTTTACACTACTGAAAAAATAGCTATAGATAATATGGACACTAATGGCCAACCACATGTCCAGTGCGCCATTAGTGCTTGGTGCGCCATTAGCGCCCTTACTACTAATGGCGCACTAGAATAGGAGTGCGCCACCGCCAATTCGCTTCTGGACCAGCCCCCCCCCCCTGACTTAGCAATGGCGCACTACCCGGAAGTGCGCCATAAGCCACCAGGGATGCTAATGGCGCACTTCCGGTATGTGCGCCATTGCTAAGTCAGGGGAGGGGTGGGCCCAGTCCTGATGACACATCAATAGCGCATGTCTTATACGTGCACCATTACTAAGTGTGGAACAGCAATGGCGCATTTATGCACGGTGCGCCATTACTGTTCTGGTCCCCCCTCTCTGGCCCCTGGTCCCCTCTCCCAGAGATAGTAATGGCGCACCTCTAGTGGGTGCGCCATTAGCTCCCATACTTAGTAATGGCGCATATTGGTGAAGGTGCGCCATTACTAAGTCTGGGAGCAGCTAGATATTTTGCAGCAACCCTACCACACTCACTTTCTCCACCTCCACCTCCAACTAGCTTCTCTCGGTTCCTTTCTTCTCCTCACCTTATTTACACCATAGATCTACCCAAAATAAGTAGTTGTATCATCTTTTTTCATTGGTAAGTAAGGTATATCTCTTTATTGTTGTGTAGATCTAGTTTGTCTCTCACGAACACACTTTTTGTCGGTGTATATGTGTGGTGTGATGTGATGATCATGGGGTATATATGTGTGGTGTGATGTTATGATCATGGGGTATATATGTATGTGTCTGTGATGATTGTTTGCAGGTACCTCACATATGCGATAGTTGCCAATATTTTGCCGAAATGTTGATTCATTTCCGTTTCGGAGAAAATTTGGCACACTTTGCATTCTTTTTTGTCCTAATAATTAGGCAAGGTCATGCCAAAAAAAAATTGGTTCTAAAATATCGTTTTTCTCTATGCCCCGCAGGCGACCATGGTTCGCAAGATGACCGGAGGCATCGTGGATAGGTTTTTGAGCTCCGCGAAGGCCGAGATGATTCAAAAGAACGAGACGGAGATAAGATGTCCGTGTCTAAGATGCAAGCTGAAGGGCCTTTTGGACCCGGATTCACAAACAATAAAGGGGCACCTGCTCACGCGTGGTTTCATGGATGGCTATCGGTGGCAAGGTGATGAAGAAGATTATGAATTCGTCCAGGGTGGCCGGGCAACAGTAAGCAGAAATAGCGCCGAGGTCGGACGAGAAGACGAAGAATCTCCCGGACATGATCACGATGCAAGACACAATCATCATGTAGAAGATGTCGGACATGATCATGAGGAAGATCAAGACGAAGGGCATGATCATCATGAAGATAAAGATGGGGGAGAAGACGGCGATGATGGACCATCGTCGATGGATTGGGTGCAGGACCCTCATCTTCAAGAGTTGCTTCTGAACCAGGCGAGTAATAACGCAAGAGCTGCCGCCCGAGAGAAAGCCAAGCTGAATCAACTTGAGATGGACGCAGTTACTCCATTGTATGAAGGATGCAATCCTGAGGATACCCGGCTGAAAGTAGCGCTCATGGCTCTGGAGATGAAAGTAAAACATAAAATGACCGACACATGCTTCGACGAAAACATGTCATTCTGGCAAGACCTTCTTCCCAAGGGGAACACGTGCCCGACCAGTTTCAATGAGGCGAAGAAAATCGTGTGTCCTCTGGATTTACCGCATGTTAGATACCATGTCTGCGTTAACGATTGCATCATTTATCAGCATGAGTACGCGGAGTCTACCGTATGTCCGAAGTGCGGCGCTAGTCGATACAAGAAGAAGAAGAAATCTCCTCAAAAAACGGTGTGGTACTTTCCGATCATTCCTCGTGTGCAACGTTATTTCGCGGACCCTAAGCAAGCTAAGCTCATGCGCTGGCATGCGGAAAGGAAGCAGCAAAAAGAAGGAAGCTGAAAAAAATGATCCAGAAAAAGATAGGATGTTGAGTCACCCTTCTGATGGGACCCATTGGGAGGCATTGAACTTCGAGGAGGACTTTGGGAAGGATCCAAGGAACGTAGTGTTGGTCGCGAGCACCGATGGAGTCAATCCTTTCGGCAACCAGAGCAGCACACATAGCACGTGGCCAGTGTTTGTGGGCATGTACAACATCCCCCCTGGGAGTGCATGAAGAGAAAGTACATGCACATGAGTGTGCTAATTGAAGGGCCGAAACAACTAGGAAACAACCTCAATCTGTATCTGGGGCTCCTAAAAGAGGAGCTAGATACGATATGGAGAACGCCAGTCAATACGTGGGACGCTCTAGAAGAAACATATTTCCCTATGAAAGCCGCACTGCTCACGACGGTGCACGACTATATCGGTTTAGGGTATGTCGCGGGGCAGGTGGTCCACGGACACTGTGGATGCGCTAGGTGCATGGGCGACACAACGTATCACCAGCTACCTAAGGATCCCGGGTCTTCAAAAACCGTGTTCATGGGACATCGAAGATGGCTTCCTCATAATGACCCATGGAGAAAACGCAAGGATCTGTTCGATGGAACAGCCGAACCCCGAAAGGCCCCACGTAGGAGGAGCGGCACCGAAATAGACATGTTGTTGACAAATTGGAAAGAGTGCCCACCGCCAGGAAAGATCAATTCTAAGCGAAAGGCGCCAGAGCCGCTGTTGAAATATGTCAGGAAAACGAGGTCTGTTTTTTGGGACTTGCCGTACTGGAACATCCTCGGTGTGCCAAACAGCCTTGATGTCATGCATATCACGAAGAATGTGTGTGAGAGTCTGCTTGCTACCCTGCTCAACATGCCAGAAAAGACCAAAGATGGGCCGAAATCAAGGGCAGACTTGCTATCAATGGGCATCAGGGAGGAGCTTCACGCAAACCTCCCTAATGATGATGATGATGATGACGACGACGACGATGATGAACCACCGGAGGACACGGAAAGTCGTCGCAAAGGAAAAAAGGCCAAGAAGCAGAGCGAACATTATTACTGCCCCCCCCTCGCGTGCTTCACTCTAAGTCAGAAGGAGATCCAGCAGTTGATCAACTGCCTCCTATGAATAAAACTTCCTTACGGTTTCGCTGGGAAGATCAGCAGATACCTAGACGCGAAGCAGAGGTTCAGCAGGATGAAGTCTCACGACTGTCACATGCTGATGACGCAGCTACTTCCGGTTGCAATGCGTGGGATCATGGATGACCACGTCCATGAAACGCTATTTGGCCTATGCAACTTTTTTGATGTCATCTCTCGGAAGTCGGTTGGCGTGAGGCAACTCAGAAGGCTACAAGAAGAGATTGTCGTGATATTATGCGAGCTCGAGATATACTTCCCGCCTGCATTCTTTGATGTCATGGTGCATCTCCTCGTCCATATCGTGGATGATATCATCCAACTCGGGCCTACGTTCCTGCACAGCATGATGCCGTTCGAAAATATGAATGGTGTGATCAAAGGATACGTTCGCAACAGGGCACGTCCAGATGGAAGCATAGCCCAAGGATTTCTGACCGAAGAGTGCATCTCCTTTTGCACGAATTATCTAGGCAT
Source organism: Bromus sterilis (assembly GCA_950022295.1). Classification (NCBI taxonomy): domain Eukaryota; kingdom Viridiplantae; phylum Streptophyta; class Magnoliopsida; order Poales; family Poaceae; genus Bromus; species Bromus sterilis. The sequence continues at coordinate 240,748,071 of OX465595.1, read as the reverse complement.
CGATAACCACGTTGGTCTGCCCGTCAACAGGCACCTCGGCAGGCTCGCTGGATGTGGTCACCGCGAGGGTCGCCGCGAAATGCATGTCGACTTCCAGGATCGACTCGCCGACTTTGAAAGAGCAAACCTAGTCGCGCTCCAACACATTAACTTGGTCGATCTTTGGGTGGTAGAGCACAAAACATCAATTGAGAAGACGTACAATGACCGAGGCCAATAGTGGACAGACGGAGATGTACTCAAAGAGCACAACTCATGTTTCACGCGTTGGTTCAAGGACAAGCTTCTATCGTACCCTTTACATGAGGACTCTTCCGAGTAAGAAAAGCTTGTATTCGCCTTGTCACAGGACGCCGAGCACAACCTGATGACATATCAAGCGTACGATATCAACGGCTACACATTCTACACCGAGGAAAAGGACATGAAGAGTGATTATCAGAACTCCGGGGTAACGATGGAAGCCTACACCGGTAACGTCAAAGGATCGAGGAGATCTGGGAGCTCAGCTACGCTGGAGAGAAGGTGCCGATGTTCCGTGTCAGGTGGGCCAAGAGCATCGTAAAAAAAGCCGGTATTTCACCACCATGGTTATACCCGAAGCCAAATCCAAGACCGCGGGCGCAAACGTCACCGCGCAAAATGAGCCATGGGTACTGGCTAGCCAAGTGGACCAATGCTTCTTCATTACCGACCCATCAAAGCCCAGCCGTGTTGTCGTGAGGAGAGGCAAAAGGAACATCATCGGAATGGATGGAGCCGCCAACGAGCAAGACTTCGACAAGTACGGCGACCCGAAGATTGAAGATGACGACGACGATGATGCAGTAGCATACAAAACAAGAAGAAGCAGGACCACCCTACCTAAATGCGGTCGCCCGTTCAAGAGAAGAAATCAAGGGGGTCCGGGGCTAAATTATGCAAACGCGAAAAAGAAGGGCAAAAATATTGTGAAAAGACGATAGCTAAGATCCAATCACGACGATTGTTATTTCATGATTGTTATTTCATGTCACTTGATTTCAACCTCATTTATGAGCATGTAAATGATTATTTTTAGAGATCTTTTAAACATTATATTATTTTATATTATGAGCATTATATTATTTTAGTACATAAAATATGAAACTACTTGCCATGATGCACTAAATGATATAAATTTGCTTTTATGGATATTGATATATTTTTCTTAAAACTTGGTCAATGTTTTTCTTAAAAAACAAATACACCTTATATAAAGGAACGGAGGGACTATGGTAGATGTTGATAGTTTTTGTTATATTTAGGAATGAGGGAGTATTAAAATTGACATGTGTTTATAATTACTACACAATATAAAACTAACACATAATTATAATTATAATTATAAATAACAAAATATGAAAATTGTTAATGGCGCACCTATGGAAAGTGCGCCTTTGCTATTCCTATGCTAATGGCGCACTTCTAGAAAGTGCGCCATTGTTATGCCTATGCTAATGGCGCACTTCCAGAAAGTGCGCCATTGTTATGTCGAGTAGTTAGGTATCTTTCGGTTGGGATCCCATCGATTCATCTCACGCCACTCAGTACTCTCTCGAACCCCATCTCGCCGCCGCCCCCCTCCGGTGACCCCTGCGCCCCCGTGCCCTGGTGCCCCCCTCCGGCGACCCCCGGCCCCCACCCCGGCTACACGGACACCGCCGCCCTATCTGCTCCTGTCTGTCGCCGCCGTGCCGCCCCGTCGAGTCCCCTACGACGCCGCCGCAGAACTCCATCGCCCCTCGGCCACCACGATCTCCGGCAGCAAGAAGGTGAACATCACCTCTGTCTCTACCTTCTCTCTCCCCCTCAATCCATGCTCTGTTTACTCTCCTCCCCTTTGAGAACTCCTGCTCTGTACTTGCGGGCGGGTAGAAAAATCTAGGGTTTACCTATGTACTTGCGGGGTAGAGCATAGCGTAGTTGAGCATAGCAAGGAACAAACTACCAGTGGGTTGATATCATTTAGCAGAAGTAGCTGCAAGTGGTAAAGAGTACATGATGATCTTGGCAATTCAGAAATCAGTGTTCTGATGATGTTCAAATACCTAAGGTGCTTCAACTCACCAACAGATTTTGGCAACTTGCTACTGCTGTAAGATGACAATAATAATACATGAAACTTCTTCAAATTCTGTAGTATCTGACTAAAAAGGTCACTTACATCATCCATTAGGGGGTCTATGCATATAATAGTCCGTAAATAATGTAGCTTGCAGATACTTTGCTTGTGTGCCTTCATACTGTCAACACGAACAGAGAGATGTCGAACAGTGGATGGTATTTCTTTCACATTATCATCTTCCAGTCTGAAGTAATACTCTGTTGCTAATGGGGGTGTTGTGATTAGATATTCTCCCTCCATACCTACTATACCAAATTCTCATTTTTCTTGCAGCTTTAGTTGCAGGTTACATACTTTGTTTGTAATTCCTTCATATTTCAATTTACTTGCGATGTTGAGGATTACCAGATGTGCTTTGGTTCCTGCTGAACCTTGTAAACTTTACACTACATTTTGTTAGCAATATACTCCAGTATGTCTGCCATACTGTTCTCCAAGTGTGAGATATTATCATAATATATTCAGGTGCTAACGGTCAAATATAATGAGAAAAAATTTAAGTAGATGAATAGTTTACATCTATCATTTTGCTAACAGACAAGCATCACAGAAACATGAAAATGTAACAGGAATGCTTGAATGTTCAGCTATAACATCAAATAGTACATAACGGGATGCAAAAGAAAGACTTGCCTCAGAATCTGCGATAATAGCAGTTATCATGAGACGATATAACCTAATAGATTTCCCTTTTAAATGAGAATCCAGTAGATCCCTTGATGCTCCTATATTCAGTTGTTCTTACGTATATGTCTTGACCAAGCTTGTTTTGTGGAATAACATAATAGTTCCTTCTTTGATGCACATCAAGAATTGATCTCTCAGTAGGGGAAAATGTTTCCTGGTCATGGAATTAAAGAACACTTAATCAGTGAATGGATGACTATGATGTCTAATGATAAATTTGGTAGCCTAGATCCTTAAGTAATTGTTTTTATCACATGCTGGGATTTCATCTAAGTGTTACTTTTATCTTCCTCACTGTCAAGAGAAAAGTGCATGCCCTTTCTTTGGTTAAGCTTTGATCTACACTTTGTATATGCATTTCATGATTCTATATGTATCTCTATGGCGCTTACTTTCTTTCTTAAAATCAAATAACTTAACAGTTTGAATAGCAATATCCGATAAATATGAAGCAAACTAAATATATGCAGTGGCTTACATTACATTAGACCTGATAAAAGTATTATCTTTTATGAATGAATGCTTGGCATGATCTCAAGTCTGATTTGCTAATGGTGGTTACATGATCTCAAGTCTAATTTGTAATGTGGCTTGATATGCATTGTGGTTTCTGAAACACAAAGTGGCTTAGCATATATGCAAATGTGCCGCATCGCCCTTTACATTTAGCTTATCACTATGCTTAGCCGCTTAGGTATTATGCATGTACTTACCTGGACCCTAACTTGTGATGCAACCAGGTTGGATATTTCTGAAGAAAAGTTTTATGTATGCTTGTTGTGCCTATATGTAGGCCTTTTTTGTGCAGGTACAAATAATGACCCCATTCTCCCGAAATGTAGATTAATTTCCGTTTCGGTTGAGAATGGGGTCCTAGCTCAAGAAAATTAGCAAAGGTCATGCCGAATTTTTCCGTGAATTCGTGCATGACCTTTGTTAATTTTCTTGACCTAGAAGGTGCTTTTGCATGTAATTGTCAACTACATAGCTCAACAATCTCCACAGTAGCATATAGTGTTAGGCACTTGCAGATTTGATCACTGGCAGAACTTTTTTCTTATCCTAGCTATACTAGCTACCCTGATATCATCCAATCACTCTAGTAGCATTTTTTCTTATCCTATGTAGTGGGTGTAGATGGCCGACAACGATGAGGCCGGAGGTTCGCACCACCAGAAGCAATATTGGGATATGAGCATAGACGATGATCCACAACCTCAACCCCGCTACGAGGGCATCGGGGATGACTCTACCGATCCCGAGTACACAACCGCTAGCGGGGATGATTGTGGTGCCGCGGAGGCCGATCCCGCCACTGATGATGGCAGCCAACCCACAGATGGAAGCCAACCGAAGAGGCAAAAAAAGGAGAGGCGCCCGAGCAAGCTAGGCACCGTCAAGGAGGAATTTACCGAAGTGGACAAAAATGGCCTTCCAACAGCGCCCAAAGAATTAGTCGGTGGGTACGCCGGACAACTCGGGTGCATTCTCTGGGGCACCGTCTCGATCAACCCCGAGAACCTAAGGCATCCTGACCGAGCGAATTTGCGCAACCTCCTCTTCACGAAGCTGCACAACCGATACAAGTTCCCCGCTCAATTCGCAAACACACGACTCCACGGGAATAAAGTGAACAGTGCCGCCCTCACGAAGATGAGCACATCCCTGGCTACTTGGAGAAGCACGGTGAAGAAAATGATTAGTAAAGGTGTTAGTTACGAGAAGATCAAGGAGTCAAATACTTCGATCAACGAAACTGACTACGAGGAGTTCAAGCTCAAGTGCGAGGACACCTCAACCAGTGAATCGAGTCAGTGGGGGAAAAGTATGCGGGAATTGAACTTAGGGGTTCACAGACTCGGTCCCGGCGGTTACAAAGTGGCGGAACCGAAATGGGACAAGGAGGACGCGGAGCGTGCCGCGCAAGGCCTACCGCCCCTCTTCAAAAAATACGGAGATAAGCCTACAGATAACTATGTCAGGGCCCGATACAAGAGGAACCCGGTAACAGGGGAGCTTACGACGGATCCGAAGGTGGAGGAGCTTGAGCGTCTTCTGGTAAAGAATACCTCCCCATGTTAAATTAGCTCCATATGGTTGCATTTTAAAATTAGCGAAGCCAAATTTCTGAATGGTCCCCGCATTCCTTGTGCAGGAAACTGAAGGCAGCAGTGCGGGGTCCCCGCCTATCGCCCCTTGGGACAACTCTTTAAATAGGGCGATCAACACACTCAAGAGAAAGGATAAGCTTAGTAAGTCGTCGTCAGCTGGTCGTGTGTCCGGCAAAGGCTGTTCCACAAAATGGTCGAACTACTATAGCACTAGGCGAAAGGAGAAAAGCACTAGCGACTCGGAGGCACAACTCCAGGAAAAAATGGAGCAGATTCCACGCATTGTGGAAGAACAAGTTGGACATGCGCTCAGCAACATGATGCTTCCTTGTTTGTGTTCATGCGAGACTGGCTTGCGAGCGGTCAAGAGGGGTTGCCCCCGATTCCCAGCTTCATGGGCAGCAACTCTCACAACGTGACGGCAGCGGCGGTGGCCCCGTTGGTGTCCCCGGCGGTGGATGCGTTTGTGACCCCGGCGGCGGCGCAAGTATTGGAGCGTAAAACACCAACGCCCGGCACCTCAGGAGCAAGCGCCCCCACCGTCACATGCCCGCCCGCCGTTGGCGGTCCATCGACATTAGCCGAGCTCGACGCCATCACAGTAACTAAGCCTCGGCCGATGACTTCATCTCCTTTTGCCTTTGACTGGGCATCCTTGACGCCCTACATGTTTTCGCAGGGCACCGTCAACGTTCCATGCACTCTCATGCACTTCGTGGACGAGGAGTTGGTCGATGTTGCCGTGGGCAAAATCGTTCAACCGGGCATCCGCGTGTTCCATGGTAATCCGATGCCAGCCAACGTGTATAAGGTTCAATTGATTCGGGTGCTGGATGGCTACGGCGAAATATTAGCTCCCTATCGACCCCCTGGAGCCGAGGACGAAGATGTGATGGACCTCCACGGCTGCTTGAACTGGAGCATGCTTTGGCCGAAGAGCCAGATTCGTTTAGGGGTGGGGAACTGCTCCATCCCACCGCCAGTCGTGCCGGCGCCAAGGCATGCCAAGACCACTGCAACGCCGTCGGCTGATCCGGGTCACCACCCCACGGACATCGATGTGGCACAAGATCGGAGCAACACCAACACCAACACACTACTTGCCCGTGTCGATGACTTCTACGAGGAACTCGGTGGGTGCAACATGGACGACCTTTTCCCGCCTGCTTCTCAAGAACCAAACCTTGGTGCAAAAGACTCCTCCCACCCATCTCGTAGCGCGGAGATGAATTCCAACATTAAGTGTCGACTGTTCAGTTCTCAGGAGACGCCTCCAGCTGCCACCTTCACCGAGGCTGAGATGGCCGAGTAGCGAAATGTTATCAGCCCCAACACACTCAGGAAGGCGGTCTCCGAGCAGGTAAAGGTCCCATTACATGAGAAGCCGAAGAAGAAGGGGCGGACAAGAAGGAGGAAGGGTCCCACTACTGCGAGCCAGCCGGCACCGACGATCCGTGCTCAAGACGGGCCACCAAGACCCGACGGAATCATGTCGAGGGTGCATGTGGCGGGTAGGCCGATGCTATCTGCTGCAATGCTCGATGCTGCAACCGGCGCTATGAAGAGTCTGCATGACATTGTTCTGAATACAGAGACGCGGCGTCTCAGAGAGAATGATGTGGCATACCCGGTTTTCACCGCCAAGGTGCCAGAGGGAAAGGGCTTTTTTTCTTGCGACATCGGACGTGTGATCTTCCTGCGGTTTGATGACATCTTCGCTATGTTTCACCTTTTTCCGCTGCACTACACATTCGTTCGGCTATTTGCCCTCAGTATGCAGATGCGGATCATTAGATACAAGACCCCGAACATCGTTATAGTCGACCCCTTCTACATGCGTGCCAAGCTCTTGACCAGCCCCGGGGACTGGCGACTCGCTAGTGATTACCTCGAAGACGTCATTATGGCGAACAAGGATAAAGACAACTTCCTCCTGCCTTACTTTCCCGAGTAAGTCATCCCCTCACGTCACCGTAACGTATATTAGGTTTTGCTTAGATTTCGGTCGTTCTTTTCCTCCTAACATCTGTGTTGTGTGCCGTGATGAAACAAAGTGCACACTCATCGCTCTAAACCCGAAATGGTCCATGGCCACGTATTTGGACCCGGACCGTGAGTCGAACAAAGACTACACAAATATCAAGAAAGTTCTCGATGAGGCTCTCTCCCGCTACTCCAAATCTGGAGTCACCTTCAAGAAGGAAGCTGTTAGGTACGGCGCGCATGTGTTCACTCACGTAACAAAGTTCGCCTGCGTCAAGCAGCCGCCTGGCGGTCAGAAGGATGCCTACTACGTCATCCATCACATGCGGGCGTTCGTACGGGACCAGCAGCAGCTTACGCTCCCAGCTCATCTCAAGCACTGGGCCGAACGCTTGTCGGTAATCCAAGACGCCGACCTCAGACAAGAATTCTTTCACATCCAGTCGGAGTTTGCAGGAATCATCTCTCAAGATGTCCTTCGTAACACGGGGGAGTTCTACCTTAACAATCAACTGTCCAACCGTGAAATAGATACAATGCTAAGATTGCAGGCTGATGGCGATCGCTCATTCATGACCATCACAAAAGACGGCGGCTTCACCCACGCTCCGGCCCGTGAGCGAAGTCATAAGTCTTGATGCCCATGCGCCTAGCTATGTAGTTCTGGACTATCGACGAGATCTCGTGTGTGGTATAAACTTTTATGAACTTGTCTGTACATATGTCTCCTTAGTTTAAACAGTCATCATTCAACTTATATGTAATCGATGCTATTTATTACTAGGACCATGAACCGTGTGCTATTAATGTGTGTTGCTTTTCTCTTCCTTTGGTCCTTAATTTTTTGTATACGTATGCACCGCTTAAATATTATATGTAAGTTTCTCTTAATGTTTTGTTTGTCCAGTGCATAAAGCAGAGGCCGTCGTATGTCGTGTACATTGGTAGGATTCCCGGAGTCTACGACGACTGGGAGGATTGTCGGAGACAGGTTCACCGTTTTAGCGGTAACAGTTACAAAGGGTACCCCACAAGGGCGGAGGAGGAAGCTAGATACGCGCGCTATCTAACGGGGGAGAGGAGGGAGCGGAGGAGGAACCGGATGAAGATCACTTTGGTCACGATGATGCTTATCGTGATCGCCACCCTCTTCAATGTCATGGTAGTTTAGATATATCGACTTGTAATGTGATCGAACTCGCTACTCGAGACTTGTAATGTTCTAACTTGTTCGGTATTTTGAATTTGGAGACTAATTAATATGATGATTTGTAATCGGAGACTAATCTTCTATTGTATTCGATAAATTTGTTGTTTATATCTGTGCTGTTTATAAATCTGTTGTTTATATCTGTTTGTAACCTGTGCAAATACAGAAAAGCAAAAGAAGAAAAAAAACATAATATTCATAGTAATGGCGCACATAGTGTGCCTCAGTGGCGCATGTGTAGAAACACAGCAATGGCGCACTTCCTAAAACTGTGCCATTAGTAACCCAGAGCACAACATACAGATATGGTGGGACCAGTAACTTTAGTGGCGCATTTGTGGCCTTAGTAATGGCGCACTTCCGGTGCGCCATTAGTGTACAAGTTAGTAATGGCGCACCAGAAGTGCGCCATTACTATCACTTACTAATGGCGTGCTAGTAATGGCGCACTTAAAGTGCGCCATTAATGTCAAAAGACAGTGCTCCATTAGAGCCCTTTTTTCTAGTAGTGTTAGTGGATGTCATATGTAAAGAGTCGTGTAGAGCTTTGTTCTTGGTTGTTCTTTTTAATGCAGCAAAATTTGGTGTACAATTACCGCCGATCCAAAACGCATGTACCTAGCCTCCTCTTGATATCCACTCATGGTCAATCTACAGTATGAACACATACACAATATCTAGGCTCAAGGCTGGTTGGTTCTCGCTGCCGGTCGGAAACACATCTCCCTTTGGAACGATGTGATGAAAAAAATTGCGACATGAACAGATCAGCATTTTATCTTACGTGTGGCATATAAATTTATCACCCATGCTTGCTATTAATCATTAACAATGTCCAATGGCATAATTAGAGTCACTAACGCAAATATATTGGTGCAGCGAGCAAGTGTACATGCAGGGTGGAGGAAGAGCTCACCTGGGCACTTAGACCCTCTGCTCTCCTGGACATTGCCATCACCTCCTCGCCCTAGCCGCCATCAACAGACAGTTAGTCCCTGTGCTTTGTCCCCGCATGTGTCATGTAAAATATTACTTTCTCTGTATTCTTCATGTAAGCATTACAAATTCTATCAATTAATAAAATGATGTATTACAAATCTCAAATGTAGAACAAAAATCTGGAATATCAAATTGTTCTACATTTGAGATTTTCTCCTGCCTATATTCATGAGAATACATATGACCATGTCAACAAAGCAAGGAAAATACTTGGGGGGAGAAGATGTAAGCTAACCTGAAGAGAAACAACATGGTATATATTTTGTACAATATCATTGGTACAGCAACACAGCTCGGTGCGCGGGTTACAAAATCCAAGGTGGAACTATTAGGAGGGCATCATTGTAGAAATCTAGCCCCACCCAAATCCTAGATGCTTGAAATAAATAAATTAGGAGGTCATGAATTAGAGGGAGGATCTGTTCTTCAAAAAAAGATTTATAGGGAGGACACACACTTGCCAGGGAACACATAAAGTAATAACCGTAAACAAGTCATAGTACTATTAAAACCATGATAACCTTTGAAGGAAGATCTTTGTATATATATATAAAACTTTAAAGGCCAATTTTGACTTAGGACATAAAATGGGCTAGAGTCCATATTAGAGGCCACCTAATTAAAGTCCTAGAGATTGTATAGAAAGCAGAACTCCTTACTACTATGTTTCAAAGGGAAAAAGTTCAGACGATACAATATGGAAACTATTTTTGCAGAGTTAGCGGAATTTCATGGGCACAAATTAGTGGACGACCAGATTTAAGTATATTTCCATTAGAGTTCCTACCCAAGTATGCAGAATTAATGACAGTGATGTGAGTTTATTACATATATTGTAGGCAAAAGTCTGCAAAAAAAGTAACAAGCCTAGTGAGAAACTGGATAATAGAAGAAACACTTCCAACCAAGTAAGACATGTGTTCAAATGAGTACTAAAAAATGGATCTCACCTTGTCCCAATAAAAGATGTAGTGGTCCATAAACATAGTTAATGTTCTCTGTACTCATTGGTTCAGATCTCGTGGCTCCATGGGATGGTGATGCAAAAGAACATTATTTTTTGAGAATTTAGTAGCAAACCTGCAATGCACAAAAAAGATCAAATGGTTAATAAACCTGCCATTCGTTCTGAAGTTAGTTTAGTATGAAAAAACATTCAACAAACTAAGATAAAGCTTTTTTTTAAGTGTCTGGTGAGCATGCAATGGATAAATTATTAACGCTAAACAAAAATGATGAAAGAAGAAGAGAAGAAATAACAATTTCACATGGGATAAATTTTAGTAAGAAAAAACATTCAACAAACTAAGTGTGTGGTGAGCATGCAATGGGACAATTTCACATGGGATAAATTATTAATTCTAAACAATGGCATCTACTATGGAGGGCCTCTGTTTTCGTACATAGATAGTCTAGGAGTACAGGCAAATAAGAAGCAGTCAACTTCCCATATGGCTACCCCCTTGAGTCCCTGATTACTATTGGCTCATGTACTTCTAAAAGAGAAATGACAAAAAGCAGAAGGATTGATTAGTGGACGCATTAAACTGAACTTCTTTCTATATATCAGTGGAAGGAAAGCATTTATTTTGCACTGGATAAATCATTAACTCTAAACAAAAACGACGAAAGAAGAACAGAAGAACAATTTCACATGGGAGAAATCACGAATTCTAAACACTGTCATCTACTATGGAGGGCCTCTGTTTTCATACATAGCTGGTCCAAGAGTACATGCGAATCAGAAGTAGTCAACTTCACATAGGACTGCCCCCCTCGAGTCCCTGATACTACTGGCTTATGCACTTCTACGAGTGAAAGGCCCAAAACAGAAGGAATAATTAGGAGGAGCATTTTTTCAGAGTTAATGATTTATCCCTGATAATAAGCAGTAGGACAAACCTTGACCAAAGGAACAGAGAACAAGCAACCTCGGTGATTCTAGAGCCTGCAAAATAAAATAAAAGAAAGGTTAGCCAAACAAGCCAGTCTGTTCTATGCCTAACACAACAACAAATCAAAGAACCTAGCTTTACATGGCAGAAATTTCACGTAGGAGAAAAAACATATAATATGATATCGAACTGTACGGATACATTAGAAAATACCACTTCCAAATTAGAGTGCACCATCCAAAACTGGAGGTCTCAATATTCAGAAACCACACATCATGATAATAATCAGTTGTTCTACAAATCCATAAGATCATAACTCACTGGGACAACCACCTGAGTTTGTCATTGTGCTCACACTTTCTATAGAAGGCATGCCTAAGACAAAATTAAAAGTTGTTAAAAGATAAAACTAAATTACACTTGGAAAGGTCTGGAGGAAAAAATATTTTGAGATTTGATACACCAATTAGTAATTTGTATATGACAAAAAGAAGAATCTGCAGTAGCTCCCTTGTTAGCAAGGATCGGCAATATTACAAAGAAAAAATACCTATAATCAAAGGAAACAAATTTATGGGATTACAACAATACACATTCGACAAACAAAGAATCCGTCCATTTCATCAGGCGTATGGTGTGCATTAGACAGGGAATGGATACACAAAGAGTAAACAAAAAGAATAGTAGGGGCTCGAGAGCAGATGCTGCCAGGCATTGGCCCTATATGGTTCTTGACCTGCAGAGGGATGCAGAGGTGGGGTGGACGTACCTTGGGGCACCGTTCGCTGGCCTGGAAGGAGAGCTTCTGTCCGTTCCATGGTGTGCTGCTCGCAGGCCTGGAAGACGCCGCCGGTCCATCCTGGATGTGGCCATGCCCGGCGGTCGCCATGCTCGGGGACAGCGAGCTCTCCTTGACGGCGAAATCCACCACCAGCAGGAGGCGGTGGAGGAGAAGCCATGGTGGTCGGCGGCGCAGTACCTGGGAGAGAGAGAGAGAGAGAGAACAGTGAAGAGAGGGAAGAGGACGGCGTGGGGGAGACGGACCTGCGGGGCGGCTTGGCTGCGCGCCAGCTTCCCCTCCCTCTCCTCGCTCTCCGTATTGGCTTCTCGCGGCGGTGAGCGGCGCCATTTCCTTGGCTTGGGAGAGGAGACGAGGCGGCGGCTGCGAACGAGGAGAGGGAGAGGGATGAGGTAGATGAGCGGGAGAGGAGGGTTTCGGCGCGGCTGGGCAGGGGAGGAGGTGGCCGGCGGCTAGGGTTATAGAGAGAGGGGAGGGGAGGGGAGGAGGCGAGAGAGAGAGGATAGGGGAGGTGGCGCACGGGACTTATCCCTCCTCCGGCGCTACAGTATTTTCTTTTTCACCCAACACCCCACCCTTTTCACCCCATTTGCACAAGAAGTACAGCGCAGGGCCACCAGGCAGAAGCCCCTCCCTTAATCCGTGCGGTAAAAAACAACCAACAGTGGATTAAGCAGCCAGAAGGTTAACTAGCACTATTTGGAAGCTAATCCAACGCCTAAGATCGATTTGAGCCTTCAAAGCTGCTTAGGAGCCGGGTAGAGTAGAGTCTTTTATAGTAGTAATGACCTTGATTCTTGTTTGTACCTGATCACCATAATGTCTAGTTCATGCTCATATATTGCTATGTCATGTTGCTGCACTTTTGCATATAGTTTTGCTCCTGTTTATACAGCATGAAAATAACAATTTCTGCCCTGTCTTCCTGATTTTCACTAAGTCTTTGACCAGTAATGTTTTCTAGCTTTTTGTGTTGCTTATAACTAGTGAACCATGATGCCTATTTGCATGATTCCTTTTGCCATGCCTTCCTTGCCATGTCTACTTTAGTTGCATATCATTTTTGAGCATGTTTGCATTCATTATCATGTTTATGCATTGCTCTAAAGTGTGCTCCCTGATGTTAACAGCATGTGTGCATAACTTGTTTTGCTTGTATCATTTTAACCGTAACTCCGTTTGGAGTGTTCTTTATATGTAACTTGATTAGTTTTTCGTGTACTTTGTGTTTATGCTATTGTTTGTTGTTGTTAACCAACCTAAAATATGGTTTAGGACAGAACAGTACCAATTACTTAAATTGTCATGGGGCACTTAGTGGAATGTCATGTTTAGGTTGTGCCTCACTTAAATTGACTAGCGTAGATAGTTTATCTTATGCTTCACCTCTTGTAATGTTTGTGTGCTATGCCATGCTTGAGTGAGATGCCATGTTAACAACCTTGCTCACCTTGAGTAGCTAAACAACTTGAACCCTTGTAAACATGCGGTATCGTCGTGTGTGACGAGTAATCCACTTAACCTGTTAGTAACCGCTCTCGACGGTAGGTGCGATGTCTCGTGTTGCCTTCTTGTTGATGCTTGCTCATGTTTGCTTCATAGTAATAGATGCTTGCTCGTTGATTGCTTTCCAGTGTTTACCGTCTTGTGTGCTTCCGCGGGTACCTTTCGGAGACAATGCGATCTTGCAATCAACTACACCTTCGGAACCCGACTTATCAACAGGCAAGGACTATACATTACTTATGATCCATTCTATTTCAACCAGCGGTTTGCATGCTAGTCTAGGATAGGTTCGATGTTTGATCCTACCACATGTTTACAGCCTATATCAAACCGATACAGCCATGTCCCCTCCCAACAAACCTTGTACTGCTATGTTACTATTGCTCGTTTCTCAGCCCCTGCTTAGTATGCATGCTTAGGATGCTACGATGTTACCTCCTGTTACTCCTTGGTTTGGGATATCACATTATTATTGTTATGGATGATATGATTATTATAACGTTGACTATACCCGATGAAGTATGGAAGGTCTAGGCTATCCCGCCCCAACGCTTTGTTCCATTCGAGTCACCTAGTACCCGAGTTCCGGGTATTGGTTATAAGACTGAGCGTGCCTAACCGCGTGTGGGATTTTATGGGCTCCCCTTTTCTTACCTAACTAGCTTCAAACATTTCTAGTGGTGGCCCAAGCTGATTTAACATTTGAAAACCATGCATATATGTATGTCGGGTAGCTCCTGGCAGGCATCCTTTAAAACAACCCGGACCAGTAAGGACATGGTTCCTTGCTGTCCCATCATGACCGGCTGAGGACCCAGTCTCATGTGAGATTAACCGGCAATCCAAACCCTGAGTCATACGGTAGAAACCAGATCGAGAGAGCGGCCGGCTCCTGAGCTGGATGTCGACTCACTGGGGGCCACCCGGATTTGTTCGTTGTTAGTTAGAGGGACCTGTCGTACCGGATCTCTCGGAACTAAATCATAAAATGGTTGCCTATGATGGGTAGCAACTGAGAGAGATCAGCGTGCGTGCGGAGCCTTGTAATGGGCAGTTGGTACACCGCTGCAGGGTTAAATCTTTTCGAGAAGCCGTGTCCATAGTTATGGACGACTTGAGACCTACTACTTGTTCATAGACAACAACAACCGAGATAATCTTAATATAACTTGATCAACGTGTGCATGCCTTGACTGCTTCTTCTTCTTCGTCGGGATGCGAAGAGGAGGACAAGGATAGGATAGGTGTTATGTTTGCGTAAGTAGGTGGATAGCAAGACTTGTTGGAGGTGATTCCTCATCGAATGCTTGGCTTCTTATCTTATTCTCTAGTTAGCCACGTCATAAATGCTAGTGCGGCAGCAACCTCACCACTTACCCCATCCTTACCGTAAACTACTAGTTGTCCTAGAATGACGAGTGATGAAGTCCTTGTTGGGTCAGATGACCACTACAGTTGGATGTTGAGTACCTCTGTACTCATGATACTACCCCCAAACTCTTTTCAGGGTTCTCGATATACAAACAGGTATGGTGATCGACGTTTCGCGTGGAGACTCGACGACGACTAGTTAGGCGGATCCCGGTGGAGGGCCTGGACCCGTGTAAGGCCCGATATGCGGTACTGTTCCAGATCTAGGTGTTTCCACCCAGATCCGGGGACGAAGCACATATCAGTCCCACCGCGACATATGACAAAGCCATATGCCCCGGATTTCCAACATGATATCACAACATTACAGATACAAGGACACAACATCTCATACAATCGGCATACAACTGCCTCAAATACAATACAAAAGTGGAAGATATATGTCTGAGTACAGACTACAATCAAAAGCCTACTGGCAAAGAGAAAAACATCGATCCCATAACCACACGGGTCCAGGCCCTCCGCCGGGATCCGCCTAACTAGTCGTCGTCGAGTCTCCACGTGAAACGTCGGTCACCATACCTGTTGTCGATCACGAACCCTGAAAAGAGTTTGGGGGTAGTATCATGAGTACAGAGGTACTCAGCATCCAACTGTAGTGGTCATCTGACCCAGCAAGGACTTCATCACTCGTCATTCTAGGACAACTAGTAGTTTACGGTAAGGAAGGGGTAAGTGGTGAGGTTGCTGCCGCACTAGCATTTATGAAGTGGCTAACGATCTAGAGAGTAAGATAAGAATCTAAGCATTCGATGAGGAATCGCCTCCAACAAGTCTGCTATCAGCTACTTACGCAAGCATAACACCTATCCTATCCTTGTCCTCCTCTTCGCATCCCGACAAAGAAGAAGCAGTCAAGGCACACACACATTGATCAAGTTATATTAAGATTATCTCAGTTGTTGTTGTCTATGAACAAGGAGTAGGTCTCAAGTCGTCCATAACCGTGGACAAGGCTTCTCGAAAATATTTAACCCTGCAGGGGTGTACCAACTGCCCATTACGAGGCTCCGCACGCACGCCCATCTCTCTCAGTTGCTACCCATCACTGGAAACCATTTTATGATTTAGTTCTAAGAGATCCGAGACGACAGGTCCCTCTAACTAACAACGAACAAATCCGGGTGGCCCCCGGTGAGTCAACATCCAACTCAAAAGCCGGCCGCGCTCTCGAATCGGTCTCTACCGTCTGTCTCGGGTTTGGATAGCCGGTTAATCACACATGGGAAACCGGGTCCTCAGCCGAACAAGGTGGGCCAGCAAGGGAACTATGTCCTCACTGGTCCAGGTTGGTTTAAAAACTACTGGCAGCTGACCAGCACACACACGGTTTCAAATGGTAAATCAGCTTGGGCCACCACTAGAAATGTTTGAAGCTAGGTGGGTAAGAAAAGGGGACCCCATAAAATCTCACACGCGGTTAGGCACGCTCATTCTTAAAACCAATACCCGGAACTCGGATCCTAGGTGACTCGAATGGAACAAAGCGTCGGGGCGGGATAGCCTAAACCTTCCATCCTTCGTCGAATATAGTCAACATTATAGTAATCATATCATCAACAACAATATAATAATGTGATAGCCCAAACCAAGCAGTAACTGGGTAACATCTTAGCATCCTAAGCATGCATACTAAGCAGGGGCTGAGCAACAAGCAATAGTAACATAGCAGTACAAGGTTTGCTGGGAGGGGACATGGTTGTATCGGTTTGAAAGAGGATGTAAACATGTGGTAGGATCAAACATCGAACCTAACCTAGACTAGCATGCTAACCGTTGGTTGAAATAGAATGGATCATAAGTAATGTACAGTCCTTGCCTGTTGATAAGTCGGGTTCCGAAGGTGTAGTGGATCGCAAGCTTGCATCGTCTCCGAAGGTACCCGCGGAAGCACACAAGACGATAAACACTGGAAAGCAATCAACGAGCAAGCATCTATTACTACGAGGCAAACACGAGAAAGCAGGCAACACATAGCACGACAACGCGATACAGATCTGTCGTCGAGAACAGTTACTAACAGTTTAAGTGGGATATCGGTCACACACGACGAATACCGCACGTTTACGGTGGTTCAGGTTGCTTAGCTAGAGGTGATCAACCAACGGTTCTTAACATGGCAACTCAAGAAAGCATGGCATAACACACAAACATGTCAAGAGGTGAAGCACAAAGTAAACTATCTGATGAGGACATCCCTACTAATGTTACACCCATATCCTCACCAACTACACATATTGGACCAGTTACTAGAGCTCGTGCACGTCAACTAAATTATCAGGTACTTTCGTTTCTTGCGAATCCTTCTATTGTTCATGAACATATGATACTGCCTAAATTAGATACTTTTGTTTTGCTTATGAATGAAGGACCTAGCATGGACAAGAAGGATGGTCATTGGAGCGGGATCAAGCATGGAGAAGAAGGTGCGCGCGCGGGAAAGGACAGCGGAGCTTCCAGTGGTGATTATCGCACTTTGAAGCCACCATAAGGCGCGCATGAAGTCTTGGACGAAATACGCGAGATGCCACTTCATTATTTTCGTCCAAGGGCAATTATAGGTGCTGCGTCACCTTAATATTGGGCTGGGCCCATGTAATTTCGAAATACCACCTTATAGGCTGTTTTTAGAGTCCGTATGTGTGGGGAAACCGAGTTAGGGTTGTTTTCGGACCCCACCTCCAAGGGGTCACGAAAATCCCCTCTGTTCCCCCATATATACAGCCCTTAGGGCGTCGTTTAGACTTGGGTTTTAATTAGATATAAGTTAGCCATAACCGCAACTTCGAGCTCTTCGTTTGTGTCATCCGACCAGGCCAAGACCTCATTGGAACCCCAACTTTCGTAATCATTCATCTTATATTCGCAATATCCAGATTGCAATTCTTAGTTCTTGCTTGTTCTTCGATTGCTTGCAGGAATTAGACCTTCGTGGTCAGGTTGATCGTGCATCCGCGGGATCAATAACCTCTCGGAGTTGGTTTAGCGATCGCTAAGGCGCAACGTCTTCGCACGTTCGTAGTCGGATCGTGAAAGTTGCCTCCACCATAATCGATCTCCACCATCTCATCGAAACATCGGGACACCTTCGCCTCTATCAACTGGTATCAGATTTCCAGGTTGCTCGGTGAGATTTACCAGTTTTCATAGTCTAGATTGGTTCTGTTCTTTATACCTACAGTCCACGAAAAAGCCAAAAAAAAATTAGGGTTAGATCATCACGTTCCAAAACAGTCCGAGCCCTTATCCAGTTTTCTTTACAGTAGCTTGCTTTGTTGAATTTACGGTTGCATCGTTGTGTCAAGTTGCTGATCTTAGCGTCTAGTTCCCTTAGAGTTTCGAGTTCTGATCACAGTTTGCCACGTCGCCGCCGCACAGTAGTCATCCTACCACGTTCCGCCAATCCAAGTCCAGATACACCACCACTTTCCGCCAAGCAGAGTCCATATACACCACCACGTCTCACGAGTCCGAGTTGAGTTCCACCATCAGTAAGGATCCTGATCTCTCTGTAGCCAGATTAGTTTTGAGTTGTTAGAGTCGGTTTTCACCAAACTTTTTCCGTCCAGAGAAGGGGGGTGATTTCCAAAAAAAAAAAAAAAAAAAAAAAGTCTGGCACGCTTTCCAGAGCAGTTTTTAGGCCAAAAATTTCAGGGGTGAAAAAATTTCGTGCCCATACGTTCCTTAGGTCCAGAAACTCATTTTGAGACGTTCGCCGCCATAGTGATTTTTTCGCACTTTTTCAGCCACCGCAGTCCCGCATCGCAAAAAAAAAAAAAGCAAAAAAAAAAAAAAAAAAAAGAGAAAAAAAAAATTTAGAGTGTGCTTCTCAGTTGATTACGTGCCGCGCCGTGCTTTCGTTGGTGTTTTAGGCTCGCGTCTCTAGTACGGTCTAGCCTAGGATCAGCACAGTACCGACGTTGAGTGTTTATTCAACTTTGCATCTCTGTTTTGATTACTGTTGAGCTTTTTGCTACCATATTTGTCAAACCTACCTACCGCTCCACATATATTCTACTTCGTGCGGTTGACACCTCCTGGCCATCGCTCTACCACATCTCTGAGAGTTTTGACCCGTTGGTTGTACATCACCACCTGCTGCTAGGTAAGAATCGGTAAGAACTGAAGAAAAGCTTGACGGATTTGTGCTTTCCACCACCCCACATCCCATTACTCGAAGTAGGATCATACTTCTGTGTGTTTTCTATTTCTGCTAACCATGCCAGGATCCCATGATGAAGTGGCGCGGGATGCACCTGATTGGGAGAATATGACAAACAAAGCATTACATGATAAATTTGCACAAATGATGTCTGAACAGGTGAATGACATCGAGAACAGATTTACAGAGGCGATTGATGGTGTGGAGAAGATGATCGACACCAAGCTCGACGCCAAGTTTACTGAGTTGCTCGCACGCTTACCTATACAGCCTGCGGCCGCTCCAGCACAGCCACCGCCACCACGACGTGCACGACGTATTCTGTTTCCGGGCGGACAAGCTGCTGGTGCTCCTGCTGCTGCTGCAGTTACTGCTGCTGCTGCCTCTGACGTCGGCCAGGACGACAACTACGAGGGTGATTACGAGGAGGAGGTGGAACAAGAAGCGGCCTATGAACAGCCAGCTGGACGTCCACGTCCCAACATTCGCCACGGTCGACACCAACCACCCCCTCAGGTACGCGATGATGAACATGTGCCTAAACTTAAATTGAATCTTAAGCCCTTTGAGGGTAGATATATTCCTGATGCTTATCTTACTTGGGAGTAGAAACTGAACAACGCTTTACATGTTTACAATATCCTGAGAATAGACGTGTTACTGCTGCTGTTTGTGAATTCACGGGTTTTGCATCTATTTGGTGGTCTGAACATTGTAGATTGCATGCTAATAATATTCCAGCTACTTGGGCTGCTTTAAAAGATGCTATGCGTACTCGCTGGGTTCCTCCTTATTATCAACGTGAATTGCTACAAAAATTACAGCGTTTGAGACAAGGAAAAAATTCTGTAGAGGAATATTATCAAGAATTACAAACTGGATTGATTAGATGTGGCCTAGTAGAGGATAATGAAGCTATGTTTGCACGTTTTATAGGTGGCTTAAACAGGGAGATACAAACTATTCTAGAATACAAGGACTATGCTACTATTACTCGTTTGTTTCATCTTGCTTGTAAAGCTGAACGTGAAGTGCAGGATCGACAGGCCGCTACGAGACCTAACTTTTCTGCAGGACGAAATACATCATGGACATCGCGTGGACCTTCTACATCCACACGTCCTGCTGCTCCACCCTCTACTTCAGCCGCTCATTCTTACAGGGAGCCACCAAAACAGTCAGCGCCACCATTCAAGGGTGCACAGAGTGGTCCAGCGGCGAGTTCTTCTTCATCCATGGCTTCCACAGGGCAAACACGAGATCGTGATATTAAATGTCGCAGGTGCCAAGGTGGAGGTCACTTCGCAAAAGACTGTCCCTCCAAGCGTGTGATGATTATTACGGCGGATGGTGGGTATGAGTCAGCGAGTGACTATGATGAGGAGACTTTAGTTCTCATTGCTCATGAGGAACAGGGTGCCCATGATGATGCTCATGATATGGAGTATATGGCTCCTGATGATGCAGATAAATATGCTAGTTTGGTTGCTCAACGTGTGTTAAGTGTGCAGGTAACGAAGGCTGAGCAAAACCAGAGGCATAATTTGTTCCACACAAAGGGAGTGGTGAAAGAACGTTCGGTTCGCATCATCATTGACGGAGGGAGTTGCAACAACTTGGCTAGCATGGAGTTGGTGGAGAAGCTATCTCTCACCACAAGACCACACCCCCATCCGTACTATATTCAGTGGTTTAACAATAGTGGTAAGATTAAGGTAACGCGTTCTGTTCGTGTGCACTTTAGCATTGCTGCATATGCTGATTATGTTGATTGTGATGTGGTACCCATGCAAGCATGCTCTCTTTTACTTGGTAGACCATGGCAATTTGATAGGAATGTTGTACACCATGGTAGGACAAATCAGTTTACTCTGGTTCATCAGGATAAAAATATTGCTTTACTTCCTATGTCTCCTGAACAAATTGTGAAAGATGATCTTGCTAGAGCTAGTAAAGCTAAACAGGAGAAAAATAAGAGTGAAAATGAGATAGCAGCCAAAGAATTTGAGCAACAACATAAGACTAATAGCAAATCTTCTTCTGCTGTGTCTAATGAAATTAAATTGACTAGTCCAACTTTGCTTGCTACTAAAGTTGATATTTCAGATTTGGATGTTAGTCAATATGTGTCCTATGCTTTTGTGTGCAAAGAAGCTTTGTTTTCATTTGAGGAATTGCCTCCTTCTTTGCCTCCTGTTGTCACTGACCTTTTGCAGGAGTTTATTGACGTCTTTCCACAAGACGTACCACCGGGATTACCACCTATTCGAGGGATTGAGCATCAGATTGACTTAATTCCCGGTGCTTCACTGCCCAACCGTGCGCCATACCGTACCAATCCGGAGGAGACAAAGGAGATTCAGCGTCAAGTACAAGAGCTACTCGACAAAGGTTACATACGTGAATCCCTTAGTCCTTGTGCTGTTCCTGTTATATTAGTGCCTAAAAAGGATGGAACATGGCGTATGTGTGTTGATTGTCGAGCCATTAATAATATTACTATTCGTTATCGTCATCCTATTCCTAGGTTAGATGATATGCTTGATGAATTAAGTGGCTCTACCATGTTTTCCAAAGTTGATTTGCGTAGTGGATACCATCAAATTCGCATGAAATTAGGAGATGAATGGAAAACGGCATTTAAAACTAAGTTTGGATTATATGAGTGGTTAGTCATGCCTTTTGGGTTAACTAATGCACCTAGCACTTTCATGAGATTAATGAACGAGGTTTTACGTGCTTTCATTGGACGATTTGTGGTAGTCTATTTTGATGATATACTGATTTATAGCAAATCTTTGGAGGAACATTTGGATCATTTACGTGCTGTTTTTATTGCTCTACGTAATGCACGTTTGTTTGGTAACCTTGGGAAGTGCACCTTTTGCACCGACCGAGTATCGTTTCTTGGCTATGTTGTTACTCCGCAGGGAATTGAAGTTGATAAAGCCAAGATCGAGGCGATTGAGAGTTGGCCGCAGCCCAAAACGGTCACACAAGTGAGGAGTTTTCTTGGCCTCGCTGGATTCTATAGGCGTTTTGTGAGAGATTTCAGCACCATTGCTGCACCTCTCAATGAGCTTACACGCAAGGATGTGCCTTTTACTTGGGGTACCGCACAGGAAGAAGCCTTCACCGTATTGAAAGATAAGTTAACACATGCTCCTTTGCTCCAACTTCCTGATTTTAATAAGACTTTTGAGCTTGAATGCGATGCTAGTGGGATTGGTTTGGGAGGTGTGTTATTACAAGATGCTAAACCTGTTGCTTACTTTTCTGAAAAATTGAGTGGGCCTAGTCTGAACTATTCTACTTATGATAAGGAATTATATGCTCTTGTTCGGACATTAGAAACTTGGCAACATTATTTATGGCCCAAAGAATTTGTTATACATTCTGATCATGAATCTTTGAAACACATAAGAAGTCAAGCAAAACTTAATCGTAGACATGCTAAGTGGGTTGAATTTATTGAGACTTTCCCTTATGTCATTAAACACAAGAAGGGGAAAGATAATATTATTGCTGATGCTTTGTCTCGTCGTTATACTATGCTTTCACAACTTGACTTCAAGATTTTCGGTTTAGAGACAATCAAAGATCAATACGTAAATGATGCGGAATTTAAAGATGTATTGCAGAATTGTAGAGAGGGTAGAACATGGAACAAGTTTGTGCTTAATGATGGATTTGTGTTCCGTTCTAACAAGCTATGCATTCCAGCTAGCTCTATTCGTCTTTTGTTGTTGCAGGAGGCGCATGGAGGAGGATTAATGGGACACTTTGGCGTGAAGAAGACGGAGGACGTACTTGCTACACATTTCTTTTGGCCAAAGATGAGACGGGATGTTGAGCGTTTTGTTGCTCGCTGCACTACATGTCAAAAAGCTAAGTCACGACTCAATCCTCATGGTTTATACATGCCTTTACCTGTACCTAGTGTTCCGTGGGAGGACATATCCATGGACTTTGTTTTAGGCTTGCCTCGAACAAAGAATGGGAGGGATAGCATATTTGTTGTCGTGGATAGATTTTCTAAGATGGCACATTTTATACCATGTCATAAAAGCGATGATGCTGCTAATGTTGCTGATTTATTCTTTCGTGAGATTATTCGCTTACATGGTGTGCCCAATACTATTGTCTCGGATCGTGATACTAAGTTTCTTAGCCATTTTTGGAGATGCTTATGGGCTAAGTTGGGGACTAAACTACTTTTTAGTACTACATGTCATCCCCAAACTGATGGACAAACTGAAGTAGTCAATAGGACTTTGTCTACTATGCTTAGGGCTGTTTTAAAGAGTAACTTCAAACTGTGGGAAGAATGTTTACCTCATATTGAATTTGCTTATAATCGTTCATTGCATTCTACCACTAAAATGTGCCCTTTTGAGATTGTTTATGGTTTTCTACCTCGTGCACCTATTGATTTGCTACCTCTTCCATCTTCGGAGAAGGTTAATTTTGATGCTAAGCAACGTGCTGAATTGATATTAAAAATGCATGAGTTAACTAAAGAAAACATTGAGCGCATGAATGCTAGATACAAGCTTGCTGGTGATAGGGGTCGAAAGCATGTTGTGTTTGAACCCGGAGATCTTGTTTGGTTACATCTACGTAAAGATAGGTTTCCTGATTTGCGCAAGTCTAAGTTAATGCCTCGAGCTGATGGTCCCTTTAAGGTTTTGCAGAAAATTAATGATAATGCATATAAACTTGAGCTACCTGCAGCCTTTGGGGTTAGTCCCACATTTAATATTGCAGATTTGAAGCCTTATTTGGGAGAAGATGATGAGCTTCCGTCGAGGACGACTTCAATTCAAGAAGGGGAGGATGATGAGGACATCCCTACTAATGTTACACCCATATCCTCACCAACTACACATATTGGACCAGTTACTAGAGCTCGTGCACGTCAACTAAATTATCAGGTACTTTCGTTTCTTGCGAATCCTTCTATTGTTCATGAACATATGATACTGCCTAAATTAGATACTTTTATTTTGCTTATGAATGAAGGACCTAGCATGGACAAGAAGGATGGTCATTGGAGCGGGATCAAGCATGGAGAAGAAGGTGCGCGCGCGGGAAAGGACAGCGGAGCTTCCAGTGGTGATTATCGCACTTTGAAGCCACCATAAGGCGCGCATGAAGTCTTGGACGAAATACGCGAGATGCCACTTCATTATTTTCGTCCAAGGGCAATTATAGGTGCTGCGTCACCTTAATATTGGGCTGGGCCCATGTAATTTCGAAATACCACCTTATAGGCTGTTTTTAGAGTCCGTATGTGTGGGGAAACCGAGTTAGGGTTGTTTTCGGACCCCACCTCCAAGGGGTCACGAAAATCCCCTCTGTTCCCCCATATATACAGCCCTTAGGGCGTCGTTTAGACTTGGGTTTTAATTAGATATAAGTTAGCCATAACCGCAACTTCGAGCTCTTCGTTTGTGTCATCCGACCAGGCCAAGACCTCATTGGAACCCCAACTTTCGTAATCATTCATCTTATATTCGCAATATCCAGATTGCAATTCTTAGTTCTTGCTTGTTCTTCGATTGCTTGCAGGAATTAGACCTTCGTGGTCAGGTTGATCGTGCATCCGCGGGATCAATAACCTCTCGGAGTTGGTTTAGCGATCGCTAAGGCGCAACGTCTTCGCACGTTCGTAGTCGGATCGTGAAAGTTGCCTCCACCATAATCGATCTCCACCATCTCATCGAAACATCGGGACACCTTCGCCTCTATCACTATCTATGCTAGTCAATTTAAGTGAGGCACAACCTAAACATGGCATACACTAAGTGCCGCACGACAATTAAAAGATTTGGTACTTTTCTGTCGTAAACCATATTTTAGGTTGGTTAACAACATCAAACAATAACAGAAACACAAAGTACACGAAAAACTAATCAAATTACATATAAGGCACACTCCAAACGGAGTTACGGTTAAAAAGATATAAGTAAAACAAGTTACGGGCACAATCTGCCAACATCACGAAGCACACTTTAGAGCAATGCATAAACAGGATAATCAATGCAAACATGCTCACAAATGATATGGAACTAAAGTAGACATGACAGGGAAGGCATGGCAAAAAGAATCATGCAAATAAGCATCATAGATCAAAAGATATTAAGCAAACAACATGGCATCACAAAGTAACAGACTTAGTGAAAAACAGAGGTGGCTGTCAAAAACAGCAACATAGCAACTTTGGAGCTAAATATCTATATGACCAGTAATTCTAACATGAAGATGAAGTACATGTAATGAAAGTAGACATGATGCTTAACAATATGCAATTGGAATCACTCAATTCCGATAAACGGTCGCGACACACTCGTCGACCGAAGTTGCAACAAAATATAAACAGTAGCACACTAACAGCAGGATAGCTACTTTTGAGCAAGATACAATCATGATGCAGCCAGCAATTATTGCATGTGAATGCATGAAACTGAAGTAGAAACAATTCTTAACGCAACGCAAAAGGAATCACTGAATTCCGACGTACGGTTGCGAAGCAACCGTCGCCCGAAGTTTCAATCAAGCAACAGTTTTCAGACAGTTTAACAGCAGCAGTTGCAATTAACAATCTGATGCCCTGTTTAGCACACAATTACACAATCAAGATGACCTCAGATGCAAATGCTCACAAAAGATGAATTGAAGTGCACATGAAACTAAGCAACTTTCATTTTGGGCGCATCGTCATACGGGCTAAGGATTACTCGCAAATTACCGTGCAAAATTGAAACAGCAGCAGTTTTCCTGGGACTTAGAAAAAAAAGATAACAGGGGTAACTAAAAAAAGAACGGGCCTCACCCCACTGGGCTCGGCCCAAGGCGGCTGGGCTGGGAGGCCGGCTGGCTACTGGGCCGGCCCACCCGCGGGCAACGGTGGCAGCGAGGGCTGCATCCTCGTTCCCGACGGGAACTGGCGGCAGCGCAGGCGTCCTCGGCTCGCTGCCGGCGAGGAAGGCGCGCAGGGGGGGCGCGGATGAGATTGGGGCGGCCGGAGGAGGCGGAGGGCCGCCCGCCGGCGGGAGGCGAAGGAGGCCGACGACGAGGGCCCGTGGCCTGGCGGGGGATCTCGGCCTGCTCCTCCCATGGCGGTCGGGTCCTCCTGGTGTACCTACGAGGGGGAGATAGAGGAGGTGAGGAGGAGATGGAAGAGGAGAAGAGAGGGAGGCGCGGCTAGACCTGTAGGGCAGTTGCGGTGTGGCGAGCTCGCCGGGGTGGAGTGGCACGACGGCTCGGGCTGATTCCACGGGCGTGGAGGAGGAAGAGGAGAGAGGCTAGGGGGACGTGGCACTCCCTGGGCCGTCGGATCGCCAGATCTGACGGTCCAGGTCGGATATGGCTGGGATTTTTGGATCTGGGGCTATTTTGGAGCAAATCTGGGAGTTAGGAGGGGGGTGGCTGCAAAATTTAGGCTAGGGAAACCTTAGAAAGGGGTGGGAGTGTGGTGATCTTTATATAGCCCAGGTGGCTGGCAGTTTGCAATAACATCCCCGGTTTTTCTCTCGCGCGCGCGGTGCTCACGTTTCTGACCGCCGGGGGTCCGCAGGACCTCCGATTCGGGTAAAACTTCGAACTGCGCGACCAGCGCGTCGAGCCGGAGGCGTTCACCTCGCGTTGGAACCGTTCCGAGAACACTTTCCGGCGCGCTATTAAAATATCCCATTTAATTATTAAACGGGGTTTTCGTTCCGTTGGCTGCGGCTGGTCTCGTGCGGTTTTCGCGACGGTGATCGGGTGAAACCCGGTGTCGCAAAGGTCGAGTGTCAGGGTGGAAAGGGGCGGTCTCCGTCCGATACGAGATAAGGGGGGGGGGAATAATCGCCGATCGATAAATCGGGGATGCAAACACCGTAAATAAATCAGACAATCAAACAATTCACACCGAAAACAAAATTTTTACTTTTTGTGAAAACTGGGCTGTTACAACCCGTGCGGTTATGGGGATCGATGATTTTCTCTTTGCCACTAGGCATTTGATTGTAGTGTGTACTCAGACATGTATCTTCCGCTGTTGTATTATATTTAAGGCAGTTGTATGCCGACTGTATGAGATGTTGTATCCTTGTATCTGTAATGTTGTGATATCATGTTGGAAATCTGGGGCATATGGCATTGTCATATGTCGCGGTGGGACCGATATGTGCTTCGTCCCTGGATCTGGATGGAAACATCTAGATCTGGAACAGTACCGCATATCGGGCCTTACATGTATCCACAAGTTTCCTTGGGATAGCCCACAAAGATGCACTTATCCGCCTTGGATTCAAGTTTGTCAGGGTGTAGTTTCCTAACATAAGCCTCACAACCCCAAATCTTCAGGTGAGACAACTTAGGTTTCGTGCCATGCCATTCTTCAAATGGTGTTGTCTTTACGGATTTGGATGGTGCCCTATTAAGAACGTAGGCGGCAGTTTCTAATGCATACCCCCAGAATGACACATGCAAATCAGTATGAGACATCATCGATCGTACGCTATCCAATAGTGTTCGATTACGTCGTTCAACCACACCGTTTCTCTGAGGTGTGCCTGCCGGCGTAAGTTGTGGTACTATGCCACAAGACTTCAGATGATTGCCAAACTCGTGACATAAATACTCTCCACCTCAATTCGATCGAAGGTGCTTGATTTTCTTTCCGAGTTGATTCTCGACCTCATTCTGAAATTCCTTGAACCTTTCAAAGGTTTCAGACTTATGCTTCATCAAGTAAATATACCCATATCTACTCAAGTCGTCAGTAAAGGTCACGAAGTAACGAAGACCATTGCGTGTGGGGACGTTCATGGGTCCACATACATCTGTATGTATGATCCCCAATAAGTCATCCGCACGCTCCATTATCACATTGAATGGTGTTCTTGTCGTTTTGCCCATGAGGCATGGTTCACATGTATCAAGGGATCCAAAATCCAATGAATCAAGAAGTCCATCCTTATGGAGCCTCTCCATGCGCCTTATACCAATATGACCAAGTCAGCAATGCCACATCATCATGTGCTCTTCATCACTACTCTTTAATCTTTTGGCCTCTATATTGTTAATGTGACACACGTCACCATCGAGATCCGATGCGTGAACATAAAACACTTCATCCTTATAAATCGAACAACCAATTGTATCATACTTAAAAGAATAGTGGTCTCGCTTCAAGCAAGAGCCACTAACGATGTTCACACTCAATACGGGTACATAGTAGCATTTTCTCAGAACCAAAACTAATCCCGAAGGGAGACTAAGATGCTTCGTGCCGACCGCCAACACATCAATTTGACAGCCATTCCCCACACGCATCATCACTTCATCTTTCATTAAGCGTCTCTTATTCCTTAGTCCCCGAACGGAATTAGAAATATGAGCGACAGATCCTGTATCAAGTATCCAGGATATGTTCCCGGCGCTTGTCAAGAAAAGATCAACAATATGTATATCAAATATACCTTTGTCTCGCTTGGCGACCTTGCCAGCCTTCTTGTCCTTTAGGTACTTGGGGCAGTTGCATTTCCAGTGACCTTCACCCTTGCTGTAGAAGCACTCAACTCCGGGTTTGGGCTTAGGTGCCTTGGGAAGAGCGACAACTGACTTGCCATCCCTTTTGGGGCCACCTCTCTTAGCCTTCTCCCGCCTTCTTGACTTCTTAAACTCAGTGGTCTTGTTGACCATGAAGACAGTGTGCTCCTTCTTGATCTCAACCTCAGCACTCTTCAGCATGGAGAACAACTCAGAAGGGGTTTTGATCATCCCCGGCATGTTGTAGTTCAGCACAAAGCCTTTGTAGCTAGGGGGAAGCGACTGCAACACCCTTTCAACAGCAAGTTCATCTGGAATCTGACATTCCAGAGCATTCAAGCGTTGAACTTAGCCAGACATCTTGACCACGTGCTCACTCACGCTGTCGTGCTCGTCCATCTTTGCTGAGAAGAAGACTTCAGAAGCCTCATACCGTTCAGCCCTGGCTTGAGGTGCAAAGACCGCCTTGAGGTCGGTCATAATCTCATATGCACCCATCCTCTTAAAGCGTTTCTGCAGCTCAGCCTCCATGGAGTAGAGCATGCCACTGTGGATAAGGTTGTAATCATCAGTCTTGGAGAGATAGACATTCTTCTCATCCTGACTGGCATCATCTGCTGGTGCGTCACCTAACGCGCCCTCTAATACGTATGCCATTTTGAGGGGAACGAGGAGAATCCTCAGGGTGCGGAACCAGTTGGTGAAGTTTGACCCATCAGTTTTCAGTTTGTCTTTCTCTAGGAACGATCCTAAGTTGAACAAGGGGCGTGGTGCTGCCATCTACAAAGTTGATTCACAAGGATACATGTTTAGACTTTTGTTCATAATGTGGAGTTTTCAATTTAATCTTCAAAATTCTAGAAAGCTCCCACTTAGATAAACACCTCTCAAATTAACTAAGTGATTACACAATCCCAGACCCCATACCTCCCCTGATCGTCACGGCCATCAGTATGCGACCCAGGTAGGCCTCTAAGCCAATCAAAACAGGTATGTGACTCGTGCTCGATCTTTCGATCTACTGTGTTCCAGGCCCGCATCTACATACGTCAAGCCTGCCAATCTTGATGTTAGCTGTTCATCAAGGCCATATCTGCATATGCCACGCTTGCCGAACCCAACCTCATGCGAACGCCGTTTAATATGTGTGACACCCGGTATGAACGGAATATCGGCCATATGGGAGAACCTTCCAGGCGGTGCCCACCAAGGGAGAACACAATGTTGGTATTGTGAGAGATGGTCCTATTTGTGCTACCGTCGTCATATCTAGCATACTAGCATAAACAATAAGTAAAAGTTGTAAATCATACAAACTATGACCCCCCCTTCATGCAAAGCAAAGTCAAACGCCTTTCTACTTTAGCTTGTGCAAGTTTTACGTGGCTGATAGGGGTTTCGAGAGAGAGAACCATTTCTATCCTGCGAAAAACATGCCACAACACCGTCTCCCATCCGTCTATATTACACCCCTGTCGGGGCCCTCCATTGCAAACATCTTCGCATCGCTAATGCAGAGAGACAGACACCCGCCCCCATCCACTTTATATGGTACAAGCCATATGTCAAGCGTGGAATCAGTCTCGCGTAAACGCGTAAGGTCGGTCGGGGGCCGCTTCATCAAACATTGCCGCAACGCTAAATGAGTACACGTGGGAGGGTAACGAATGAAGATTCGATGCCCACATCCTAGATGTGTTCTACCCGTACAATACATCTACGCATAGCTAGCTCATAATACCACTGTTGGGATACGGGGCAGAAAACACAATTTTTTCATACCTACGGTACCCGAACCCAAGATCTATGCTATGGCGATGTAAAGTAACGGAGGGAATGGGTGTTCATACCTTCGAAGACCGGAAGAGGGAAACGTTCTTGCGAACGTGGCTGGCATAGACTCGGAACTACGACCTCCCTGTCGTGTAGTAGACCACCGGCGAGGATGACTCCCGGTTGACCTCCAGCGATGAAGTAGCACCACAGGTGTAGTGCCTCGAAGATATTATACACGTATGGTACAATCGATGTTCCTCCCGGGCCCCGAACCAGGTGAATAGCAGAAGAAAGACGAATTCGGATCCCGACTCCAGCAGAGCGACGACCTGCCTTGTGGTGGAGAACTCCAGTCCAGGTGCAGACTCCAAACAAGGGGAGTCCACTTCCAGGAAGGAGAAGGAGAGAGAGAAATAATTGTGTGTTGGAAAAAGAGGGGTGTACCCCTCCTTATATAGGCCAAGGGGGGTGCCATCCTCCTCCCCTCCCCCATGTGGGACTAAACTCCCAAGGGTAGGAGGAGTGCGCCGGCCTAGGAGGGCCCACCCTTGGCGCCAAGCCCAAGGGGGGAAACCCCCTCCTCCCCTAATGGGCCTCATAGGCCCATATAGCCTTTTTCCATATATATTTTTTAATTATTTTAATATATTTAAATATTTAATTCAGATAATTAAATAATAAAACATTATTAAAACAAATTAAACTTTATTTTGAACCATTCAAAATGTCCGAAACAACTTCCGTCCTCCTCCGGAACTATTCCGGTGATTTCTCCTATTTCACCTATTGATCTCGAAACTGTCCTATGCATCGATTGCCCTTAAGTGTAACACCCTAACGGTCTGGGAAACATCAGACATGCTCGAGACTCTTCTCATTGACCAATGACTAGTCAGTTCGACCTGGTTACAATCCTTGACATCCCCTGCGCTTCCATCGAATGAACTTCAATCGCTTTTGGAAACCGTTAACGATACGACGTAATCCCTTTGTGTTGCGGTACTTTGTTTGTCCGAGGTTCGATCGTCGGTATGCCACATACCGTGTTCACATCTCGTTCACAACAAACAAGTTTACTCGTCCGTGCCTATTGCATCTCCCGTGACCTATGTTGGATATATGCTCTAGAGGCAAATAATATATGATTATTCCAATATATCTAAGCAAGTTCATAACCAGTTTCATACCGTGATAGAACTGTATCAGTGAAACAATGATACAGGCGTGGTATAGAAACCCCCAGAGTTCCTAGTTAGCCTCTATTTCAATAACTAGTTCATGGTCAACATGATGGTCGTGGTTTCGCGATCATGGACAATTAAGTCTCTTGACTATGAGGTCACCTCACTTGATGAACATTACCCAAAGCAAGCATTACAGCATGATCAATCTTATGAAGGTTCAGTGTTGTAATTACAGAACGTAGTATACCGTTCCTTTGACCGTGAGTACGTGCATAATTTCTATCTACTCGGATGCTTCTACTTACATCCCACCACCTGACTGAAATATGCGGGTCATAACGGTTGTATCTTGTGTATTCCGTGGAGATATGTTGAGGAGTATTGTTACAAGAGCAGGATTTGTCAATCCATGTAATGGATAGATACTCGGGGCCCACTCGGTGAGATTCCATCCATAAAGCTGTAGCGTGTGACTAGGTTACGGGGATGAATATCACGGGAACGAGTGAATAAGGATTTGTTTAGAACGAGGTTGAACCAGACATAGGATGTCATTGATCGAATCTCGGAACAGTCCAGTATCGCTGACAAAGGGAATGCTATACGACGTAAGGTCCAATCGATGTTGATATCCGAAATGCACAGGGGTCATTATGGGCATCCAGGTCCCGCTGATGATCATTGACCGTAGCCTCATCTCGGTCATGACTGGAGTGTTCTCGGACCGTAGGGTAACACACTTAAGGGCTCGATGAAATCAGAGACCTTTTTGTAACTATCAGAGTTACCGAAGAATAAAGGAAGAAGCACCGGAAAAGTTCTGTGTTGACCCGAAGGAGTTTCGGAGTGAGCCGGAAGGTGTTCCGCAACACCGGGAGAAGGAATAATGTGTTTTAGTTATTAATTAATTGAATTAATAATTAAAAACATTTTATTTATAATTAAAAAGTGCTATGGGCCTTATTTATGAAAGAGGCCCATTAGGGGAAATAAAAGGGAAAAAGAAAAAGGAAAGAGGGGGGAGGCGCCATGGGCCCTAGGGCCAATGAGGGGTGCGCCCCCTCCCCCCCCTTGGTCGGCCACCCCCTTAGCAAAGGGACTTTAGTCCCACATTGCTAAGGGAGAGGGGTTGACTCCCTCCCCTGTGCCTATATATAGATGGGCAGGGAGCACATATTTAATACACAGAAATTCGTGAGAAAATAAATATTACTCCGAATTGAGATCGGTTTTCTCCGGTCTTCTCCCCTTCCTTGTCTCTTCCACGGTGGGCTCCCTAGTGTGATCCTATAGTGGAATTGAGGCATCTCTGCTAGAATCGGAGGCCATCGTGTTGCCGAAGCTCCGTCCGGAGGTCTGCTTCCGCCACCTTCGCTGGATCGGAGATCGGAGGTCGTCATCGAGTCTCGTACGTGTGCGAGTACTACGAGGTGCTACACGTGTGACACTACACCCATCCGGTTGCTCGACACAGCCAGGGGGCTGTGAAATTTGTTCGACTACACCAGCCACGTTTGCGGGAACGTTTCCCGCGCAACGGACTACACCTCGAGGTATGTTATTCCACACTCCTTTCCGTTACGGTAATACGGCTAGCTAGATCTTGGGTTATGGGAAACGCTAGTTAGGAAAATTTTGAGATTTCCGCTGCGAACCCAAACAACCTAGTCATCTGCTTGCAAGCTATTCATGAAATATCACCGAGTGGGCCCAGAGTACCTGTCCTGTTACAAGGACTGAAAAATCCCGCTCTGATCTATTAACATACTCATCAACCATCTATTTCGGAATACCCAAAGTGCACCGTTATAGCCAGCATATTTCAGTCAAGCGGTGGGATACAAATCAAAGTCTCCTCATAGATGACAATTACGTATGATCATTACAGTCTAACGACTAAGCTATACGTTACAAAGTCATCGCAACGCTGAACTATGTGACTCGATCACATTGCAATACTTTAGGTGGGTGTATGTCCATCACATCATTCCCCTAATGACATGACCTCATTGTCAATGGACTTAAGTGTCGCCATGATCAGGTAAGCTTGATCAATCAATTGCCCAAGGAGATAGTTTACCCGAGTTAAACTACGGACCTATGTTTTATACTACACCTGTATTAGTATTTCCAAGTAATTCAGTTATAGCACAGTACAAAACGTATTATGAAAAAACGGATATGTGACAAATATCTTTATTAATTTGTCTCTAGGGCACATATTCAACAATGTCATTTTAAAGGACGTGGATGTCGCCTAGAGGGGGGGTGAATAGGCGTTTAAATAATTACGGTTTCGTCTTGAAAAAATGCGGAACAAAACTTAACGTTTAATTTGCAAGCAAGATACCTAAATAAGCTAGGCTCAACTATGTGCACCAACAACTTATACTAAGCAAGATAAACAACTATGTGATAGCAAGATATATGACAAGAGCACTATGGCTATCACAAAGTAGGTGCACAAGTAAATAGGTTGACTAGAAGAACAACCTATGGGACAAGCAATGTACAATAATATGAGCAAGCACAAGATAAACAATGTAATAAGCTTGCTCAAAGTAAAGGTAGAGATAACCGCAAGTGGAGCCGATGGATACAAGGATTTGTTACCGAAGTTCCTTCTCTTGCGAGAAGTACGTCTCCGTTTGGAGAGGGTGAGGAGGACAATGCTCACACGAAGCCAACGAGGGCCACCCTATTTCTCCTCACACTCTTACCAATGCAAGATGCCGTGATTCCACTATTAGGACACTTGAGGGCGGTCACCGAACCCGTACAAATGGCGACCCTTGAGGGCGGTCACCGAACCCGTACAATTGCTCGGGGCTATCTCCACAACCGAATTGGAGGCTCCCGTAGCGTCCCGAAGCTTTCCACCACAATGATTGAGCTCCGCAACAACAAGCCTCTAGGTGCCAACGCACCCACGAGGTACAATCTCTAGAGTGCCAATGCACTCAAGAGTAGCAATCTTCTCAACTTCACTTACTACAACGAATCCTCGGAGAGAACTCAAACCGATGCACCAAATGCAATCGCAAGAGCACACGAAGTGCTCAAGTCCCCAACTCTCAAATCCCACCAAAGCAACAAAATCTATGGAGGAATATCAGAGGAAGAACAAGGAGAACACAAAGAACTCCAAGATCTAGATCCACAAGGTTCCCCTCACTTAGAGGAGAGATGGCTTGGTGGAGAATGTGGATCTAGACCTCCTCTCTCTTTTCCCTCAAAAATGAGCAAGAATCATGGGAGGGAAAGGGAGTAAGCAAGCTCAAAGAGGTCAACAATGGGGGGAAGAACTTGCACAAAACGGGCGAGGACAAAGGAAGAAGAAGACCCCCTTTTATAGGTCCCCACGAATCTAACCGCTGGAAGCCCACCAACCACGGTACTACCGTGGAGCGGTACTACCTCAACTGGAGCGGTACTACCGGGCTCAGTACCGTGCCCCACTACCGCCCTATCCAGTAGGAATACGGTAGTGGATGCGGTACTAACCACGGTAGTACCGCTGGAGCGGTACTACCGCTCTACCGGGCGGTACTACCTCAACTCCGGGCGGTACTACCTCACTGGAAAAAACAGCACAGCCAAAACAAGCATAACTTTTCCATACGAACTCCGATTTTGATGATCTTGGGCTTGTTTTAAAGCTATGGAAAAGCTCTAGATCCTCACATAGAGAAAAAGAATTGATGCAAATCATGGAAATGTTAGAATGCCAACAAGGTAGAAGGTGAAACCTTGACAAGATAAGAGCCGAGAAAAACACCAACATCGAAAACACAAAAGTAGATGTATATAAAATCCGTTTTCGATGAAGAAGGGCTTGTAATGAATACGAACTCAAGCTCCAAAACTCACAAAGATAAAAACCAAACAAGAACCAATAAATATGATGCCAATGATGCAAAGGTTTGAGCTCTCCACGAACGATGCGGCCTAGCCTATAACCCGGTCTCCTAACTACCACCATGAGACCGGTAAACTAGAAACCTATCTAGTCAAACCTTTGTCTTGTGCATGATCCACTTGAGCTTGATGATGACGATCATGCCCGTCTCAAGTTGGAACATCTTCCTTGATTCCTCCGGCTCGATGAAGACTTGTAGATAGCTCCCCCATACTCCATTATGGGTGAGCCTCTTTTAGGCACATCTTCACACGACCATTATCACCAAATGGTCGGCAAGCTCCAAGCATATGATATATTCGTGATGCTCCTCTTGACCTTGCACACATCACCTTGACCAATCTTTGGATAGCTCCATGAAGAACACCTTGGTCAACACGAAATCTTCATCCTACAACCTTGAAGCCACCATATGATCTTCAAGTGTTGCCT
Source organism: Bromus sterilis (assembly GCA_950022295.1). Lineage (NCBI taxonomy): Eukaryota > Viridiplantae > Streptophyta > Magnoliopsida > Poales > Poaceae > Bromus > Bromus sterilis. Next base: position 240,712,291 of record OX465595.1, on the reverse strand, counting down.
ATGGACAAACCTTAAAGTATAACTCAAGGAAACCATTAGTCCATAAAGATTGTCATCAATTACCAAAACCAAACATAAGGGAAAATGCCCTTTCAATCTCCCCCATTTTGGTAATTGATGACAAACACTTTAAGAGGGTTTATATGATGAATTATGCTAGTCATGCAGAGCAAGTATGCATGAACACGAAGGCAAATGCTTAAGAACAAAACCAAAGCATGAACCTCCTCAAACCTCTAAACTCTTCTCCCCCTTTGGCATCGATTGCCAAAATGGGCGAAAAACTTAGAAGGCCGATATAGAATGTGTTCCTCCCAAAAGGGTGTATTTCTCAAGAAATGAGTGGAATAAAATACACATATCCAAAGATATACGATGGGAGGAAAAAGAAACTATATAGAGGATCCAAAGATTGCAAAAATGTGAGATGGAACAAAGGCATAAGAAAAAGCAAGCAATCAAACGATCCAACATGCCAAAAGATTATAGGATATTATGATTTGAGCATAGGAGTGTTCTAAAGAAAATAGAGAAGTTCCCCAAGATTTGTGCACTATTTAGAATCTTCGTAGTATAATACAAAGTTCACAAAAATTGGATCATCAATCCCCCAAAATCGATAGAAACACAACACATGTGCAAGTGTGCAAAGATATGAGACAAAGTCTAGCACTTGCAACAAACCACTGGTTGAGCAAATAGCAAAAGAGATAATCATAGGAATAGGCTCAACCAACGAGATGTGTGTGAGTCATGGCGAAGCACTTGATATGACTAGTATAAGGATGAATATTTAAGCATCAACATAGTCTTGAAGAAATGAGACTCAAGATGCTCGACATGTCCTTCCAACATAAGTTAAGAGGGTCACACACACAAACAACAAATGGGTTCACAAGCTTAAGTAAAATGCAAATAAAATCAAGGCTTTTGACAACCCCATGGTGAAGATAGAAAAATAGGATCATCAAGACAAGCATGAGGCCAACAATCTTCACCACCAAAAGAGTGCACCAATAAGAATAGAATTAAGACACGCACTCAACCACACACGCTTTCATGTAACCACCGAAGAATTTAACATTGAAAATAAAAAGGTGGACACGAAAGACCAAGGATATCCACTAAAAGTGTAACTTCTCTCAAGTCTATAAGATTCTAGGTAGATTATATCCACAAAGAAGCATGTACACCGAGATAGTTACAAAAGGAGAGAACACGATATCGAAATGAAAGTCATAAATATACGAATAAGATCTTTGCTTGAAAGCATAGCCAATGGCTTAACATTATCTTATTGTACAAGGATGAAATCCACACAAACAACCATCAAAGTCATCACAACTAGAAACAAGGTATCAAGAGATAGTTGAGATGCTTTGAACAACGAAACAAGTATCACAACCAATAATATATCTTGCAAATGAAGAATGTCATGCCATGATGCAACCTACACAAGGTGGAATGCAAGAATTGTATGCATGAGATAGATACTTGTTACCGAGATAGCATGGGAATGATGTAGTACATAAAGTCTTCATTGATCGTCCTAGCTTGACTCCAAAAGGCACATCGTGAAACCACCTTCCTTTTGACTAAGACGATCCTCCAATGCATCTCCAAAGTTCCTAGAATCATTGTTAACAAACAAAATGGTACCCAAACTCATTGGGACCAAAGAGTTAGGGGAACAAAAATACATAGGACAAACTCCACAAGAATAAGTGCATATGGACATAAAAAGAATTCCATGCACATATTAGCCAATAAAGAGGGGAATGGAGTTTAACCTATATATATATATATGATCAAAGAAAGAAATCGTGCATCGGAACTACACATAGCAAATATGCATGCACACGACTTTCAAGAATCAAAAGGAAATACGATTTGGACAAAACACCAAGTAAACCAAGATGGCACACCAAAGGGTGACACAACATAAGGTTGTCCAAATTATATCAAAGGTCCAAATCAACACATGATAGGAGACAAGTAGAAATTAACACATGGTCAATTGCTACACTCACCAACAAGTGAGAAGAAATACCAATTGAATCCCAACCCAATCAACACATGATTGAATAGGAAAACAATTGAAAAGGATACCAAGTGACCATTAGATTCCCAAATAAGATTCCAATTGAACATAAGATTTCAAAAATAAACTTTTCACTTGGATTATACCAAATAAAAGATTCATCAAGGAATGGGGTATCAATTGAAACATCAATTGATAGAGAGCATGATACCAAAATAAAAGGTATCAAAGAAGGAGATATCCAACTCTCAACAAGAGAGCACAATTCCAAACAAACTATGCCCTCAATAATTTTATGATGACACAAAGCACCAAAGTGAATATATCTTCCCATAACACACACTTGATATGGATCATAAGATGCTAGCTCCCCCAAAAGATGTGCATTATATAGAATTTTCATTTGAATACAAAATGCACACGATGGGATCATCACTTTCACTATATCAAGAGAAACACTAGACAAGATCACGAAAACACATGATCCACAAGTGGCTAGGAAGAAAAAGACAGTTAAAACTACAATAAAACCTTGGAAAGTAATAAGTCAATTATAAACAAGCCAATGTAAAGATGATCAATAATTTCTACCACATATAAGAGTACCAATTGTTAAGAATAAGAGGTATATGGAATTACTTCCGGGTGGTAGATATCATTAATATATATTATCATCTTCACAACAACAACCATAAGCACGTGGCAAAAGATAAGAATTGATCACAATGCTTACAAAGAGATTCTTGATAGCTTCAAGTATGCATCCAATCATGCAAGCAATGATTAGGAAAACTTGGAGCAAACGGTTCCCTCGTAGAAAATACAAGTGCATATTGGAGGGAAACCGAATCAAGAAAATCGCACACACTCAAGATCCATAAGATGAGAAATGAAGTCAATTTAAGCAAATTGGAACTTGAGGAGCAAACATGCCACCTAGAAACTAGATAATTTACAATATCAACTCTAAGTGGAAAAACCCCAAATGTACACGTTTTATAGACGAGTAATATACACAAAGCATATTACTCCCCCATAACGTGATATCCCAAAATTTACAACTAGGGGCAAATGAATACCAACAAGAGATAATTAATGGATACTTTAGAATTGGAATTTCTCATGAGTACGACATACCACATAGTGACTAGATAATCTTATAATATCAATACTAGGTGGTATTCCTCATGTATACACATTTTAGGATCGTAAAGTGCACAAGGCACATCACTCCCCCAAAATGGGATGATCCATTAATCTCTCACAAGAGCCAACTAATATGCAAACAAGAAGAAAAATAGGCTCAATACAACACTCACACATACATGGTGTGCAAACCAATATACAACAAATTGATTACTCAAGATATGTAGATTGGAAACACAACATATACAAACATATGCAAGGTACAAAACCAAAACATGCAAAGGGGCAAGTAAGTTTCAATGTAAACAATTTAAGTACAAGTTACCGTAAGGAGGCACATTGGATATAAGATAGACACAAGATAATCCAAATGACTTGGCTTGAGATAATGTGATTAATGAAGGTCCCTTAATTCTTCATAATGTAGCCAAGTCTCCAATGCCCTCCAACAACACTTATTGATCAAATTGGAGCTTGTTGGTCCCCAACCAAGTTGGGTCCTAAGAGGTTAGTCACAATAGGCTTGGCAACCCAAATGGTGCTTTTCTTGTCACCACTTTGAGTGCCAAAAAATTTGGCAACCACATTGCCAACCTTATCCTTACGAAGAGAATAAACATCATAAACTATAATAGGGTTGGATAAGGTACCATTCGTGCATGAAGAAGCAAGATGACCCTTCTCGCGACATAAGTAGCAACACCTACTCTTTCCTTTCTTCATGGTTGATTTCTCAACATGAAGATCATTTACTTGAGTCTTCTTGGGAAGTGGCTTCACTTCACCTTGCGGTTGAACTTGAGGCCTCTTCCCTAGTTGCTTGTCACTAATGGGCTTGTTATTCAAAGGGCAAGATCTAACATGGTGCCCTTCAACCTTGCACTTGAAACAAATAATCTTGGCAGAATTCTTGACTTGAGATTGGCCCTTCTTCTTGTTAAACATGGACTTCTTATTGTTGGAGTTGAATCCAAGTCCACCCTTGTCATTGGGGGATTTTTTTCCACACAAGACCTTGTCAAGTGTAGACTTACCTTCATGACCCTTTCCCAAGTCTTTCTTCAAAGAAGTGACTTGGGCCTTGAGCTCTTTGATTTCCTCTACATGGTTAGTAACAATACAAGTACTAGAGGAAGTAGAAGCATTGTTAGAGCAACAAGGCAAGGAAAGTAATTCATCACATGATGTACCAACATTATGAGTGGATGAATTACAAGGACTAGCACATGGCAATATAGCATAATGAGTAGAGGTAGTGCTAATGTCCACATGAGGAACTAATTTAGAAACCTTAGCCTCATGAGCTAACTTTAGCACATTATGGGACACTAGAAGATCATCATGAGAGCTTGAGAGATTTTCATGACTTTCTTCTAATTTACCATGCTTGCTAGTTAGCAACCCAAGTTGAGCCTTTAGCTCAACATTCTCCTTTAGGATGGATGCTTCACAAGAAATAGATTTAGTAGCACAAGCATCATCACGAATAATGGAAGGAGAAGATGACATGGCAAGCTCTTTCAAATATGAAGCTTTTAGTTGAGCATGCGACTCGGTGAGTTTGATGAGCTCACCCTTAATGACCCGTGAGCCATTTCCGAGGTGCTCAAAATCCTCAAGGAGTTTAGCATGTGCAACCGCAAGCTTATTATGTTTAGTTTTGATAGAATTAGCCACCTCAAGGGTTCTATCAAGAGATTCCTTTACTTTAGATAACTCTAAAGTAAAAGTCTCCTCAAGAGATTCCTTGGTGGTTTCTTCACACTCAAGATCTTGAGATAGATCCGCAATTTCATTAGCGTAATCACGCTCATGGCTTTCCATTTTCTTAATGGTGGCCTCATTCTGCTCGATATGAGCTTCCAACTCCTCAATGTATTTCTTGCCCTCAATGGCAATAGACATGATTTCCATGAAGTTGGAGCAAGCAATTTTATTCTTATGAAGATCTTTAAAAATCATTTCTCCCTTAATTTTTAAGGAAGCAATATTATCATGCTCTTCAACATTATCTACATCATCACCATCACTAGATATGGGGGTCAAAGTAGGAGATACCTTTAACTCCTTCGCCATAAGGCAAAAATGAGTAACACGAGATGATGATGTGGGATCTCTTGAGGCACCATTCAAGACCACATCTTGTTCCATGGACCGTTGGTTTTCCTCTACATTGTTAGTACAATAACTAGAGGAAATAGAGGCATTCTTATCATGGCAACAAGATATAGCAAGCATATCATCATGAAATTTATTCAAGTGATTTCTACATGATATGCAAGGACTATCAACACAAGCAAGTAAGACATTTGTGGTGCTCGAAGTGTTGAGGTCCAACAAGGAGGCATTGCGATAAGATAGTGATAAAGGGTTATGAACAATAGGTTCACTATCATCATTGCAATGACTCACACTACTCACCATTTCATTACCTTGTGGAAAACCACATGTTGGTGAGGTATAAGAAGTTGAGAGAGCATCGCGACCGGAGGTAGAGGGAGAACAATCATCCCCACAAATCTTGGACACACCATATTTATCTTGAAGCTTTGTCCACAACTCATGAGCATCCCGAAACGGCATGAGTTGAAATATGTCTACATTACTCAAAGCATCAACAAGCACATTAGAAGCTTGAGCATTGATATAAGAGTTTTTCTCATCCACCAAGGATAGGTTTTGAGTATCCTTTGGAGGAGAAAAACCCATATCTACAATTCTCTCCATACACGGGTCAATGCCCCGAAAATATTTAAGCATGCGAATTTTCCAAGCAACATAATTTGTGTCATCGAAACTAAGAGTGTCAATGAATCCTAAACCCCTAGTCGACATCTTTACTCTCAAGGCGGTGAAGCCCTATTAAGAGAGACGAGGCTCTGATACCAATTGAAAGGACGTGGATGTCGCCTACAGGGGGGTGAATAGGCGTTTAAATAATTACGGTTTCGGCTTGAACAAATGCAGAACAAAACTTAACGTTTAATTTGCCAAGCAAGAAACCTAAATAAGCTAGGCTCAACTATGTGCACCAACAACTTATACTAAGCAAGATAAACAACTATGTGATAGCAAGATATATGACAAGAGCACTATGGCTATCATAAAGTAGGTGCACAAGTAAATAGGTTGACTAGAAGAACAACCAATGGGATAAGCAATGTACAATAATATGAGCAAGCACAAGATAAACAATGTAATAAGCTTGCTCAAAGTAAAGGTAGAGATAACCGCAAGTGGAGCCGATGGATACAAGGATTTGTTACCGAAGTTCCTTCTCTTGCGAGAAGTACGTCTCCGTTTGGAGAGGGTGAGGAGCACAATGCTCACATGAAGCCAACGAGGGCCGCCCTATTTCTCCTCACGCTCTTACCAATGCAAGATGCCGTGATTCCACTATTAGGACACTTGAGGGCGGTCACCGAACCCGTACAAATGGCGACCCTTGAGGGCGGTCACCGAACCCGTACAATTGCTCGGGGCTATCTCCACAACCGAATTGGAGGCTCCCGTAGAGTCCCGAAGCTTTCCACCACAATGATTAAGCTCCGCAACAACAAGCCTGTAGGTGCCAACGCACCCACGAGGTAAAATCTCTAGAGTGCCAATGCACTCAAGAGTAGCAATCTTCTCAACTTCACTTACTACAACGAATCCTCGGAGAGAACTCAAACCGATGCACCAAATGCAATCGCAAGAGCACACGAAGTGCTCAAGTCCCCAACTCTCAAATCCCACCAAAGCAACAAAAGCTATGGAGGAATATGAGAGGAAGAACAAGGAGAACACAAAGAACTCCAAGATCTAGATCCACAAGGTTCCCCTCACTTAGAGGAGAGATGGCTTGGTGGAGAATTTTGATCTAGACCTCCTCTCTCTTTTCCCTCAAAAATGAGCAAGAATCATGGGAGGGAAAGGGAGTAAGCAAGCTCAAAGAGGTCAACAATGGGGGAAGAACTTGGACAAAACGGGTGAGGACAAAGAAAGAAGAAGACCCCCTTTTATAGGTCCCCACGAATCCAACCGTTGGAAGCCCACCAACCACGGTACTACCGCACAGCGAGCGGTACTACCTCAACTGGAGCGGTACTACCTCAACTGGAGCGGTACTACCGCCCTACGGTACTACCGGGCTCAGTACCGTGCCCCACTACCGCCCTATCCAGTAGGAATACGGTAGTGGATGCGGTACTAACCACGGTAGTACCGCTGGAGCGGTACTACCGCTCGGGCGGTACTACATCAACTCCGGGCGGTACTACCTCACTGGAAAAAACAGCACGGCCAAAACAAGCATAACTTTTCCATACGAACCTCCGAAAAGGGTTCTGTCTTCGGAGGTTTCGCATCACGGAGATTAAATAGGCGAAGGGGGGCAGACAGGGGGGCCACCAGGGGTCTAGGCGCCCTGGTGACGCGGCTAAGCCCTAGGTCGCGCCACCTGGCTGCCTGGGCACCAGGTGGGGCCCCTCTTCCCTCCTTCGGGGTTCCGGAAGCTTCCATTGCGCTGATTTTTTATCTGATTTTTCCCAGATTTTTGGAGCACTTTTAATATGGGGGAAAACTGAAATAGAAAAACAGCAGAAAACAGGAACTGGCACTGTGGAGCACTGAGTTAATAAGTTAGTCCAAATATGATCAAAAGTGTATGAAAGTGTATCTAGATCATAGCAATATCACACAAAACATGCATGTGGCAAGTAGAAATTATAGATACGTTTAGGACGTATCAACATCCCCAAGCTTAATTCCTGCTCGTCCTCGAGTAGGCAAATGATAACAAGCATAATTTCTATCATATAAGAACTTTGAAAAGTAAATCAATCAAGGTACGTGATTCAATTCAAGTCATAACATGCAAGAGTATATATTAGCATTGAAACAAGTAATGAAAGAACATTAGGTGCAAGAGCTCTCGCTGTCCGTGACTCGAATGTCTCCAAATGGTGTTTGCGTGCAAGAATTGGGATAGGGAATACGAGAAAAAGGTATTTTTTTTGTTAAGAACTCAATCTACTAAACTTTCACACTTGGTCTTCTTTGGAATCTTATCTTGACTCGTCCCCAGACCACTAGTGTAACAGCCCAAAACTAACAAAATCTAGAAAAATTTGCATTTTTATTTTTTCCATTGGGGATGAAAATTTGTGTAATAAATATTTGCCATAATCCATGTAACAGAAAAATGCCAAAGCATTTTTCATGTTATGTAATATGATTATTCGGAATTCTTTCTTTTCCTCCTTTCCTAGCCTTTGTCATTTTTCTCCAAGCATCATCTTTGACCCCCAGAGCGAATCCTCGGACACTTGACCATGTTTTGCCATGATGAAGCTCACTACAACATCTCATGATTTTATTCATGTCTAGAAAATTGGGTTGTAATTCAAACGATATTTGAATTATTTTAAATACCATTTGAAATACTTAAACATTTTGGACCCAATTCATTTTCTAAAAATCCTATAATTCCTGAGGATGTGTAATCATATTTCTATATGATTTTATCTTCTGCTTGTCTATTTCTTTTGTTGCCTTTCTCTGCTCTCATTTTTAATGAATAAAACGCATGGAAATTTCTCTAGCTCTTGGACCCTTTCTCTTTTCTCCAGCCCAAACTCCTTCTAAACCGTGGCCCAACCGAGTCCCATCTGTTTTTTTTCTTCTCCTCACCCCTGGAGCCACCTGTCATCTTCTCCTTCCTCACCTTTTCCCCTCACGACAGAGAAAGCAGAGGCGGAGAGGACGGCGTGGATCCCCTCCTCCAGTGTCCCCGGCACCTTCCCTTATAGCCAACCCTCTCCCTCTTGGAACCCTAGCTCCCTTCCTCACTCACTCCGCCACCAATTTTTCCTCTCCACCTCCTTCCCCCTCCTCTGTTTTCCTCTGGCTTCCATGGTTTTCGTCCAGGAGCTCGTGGAGCGCGAGCCCGAGCCCGAGCCGATCGTCGATGTCGTGGACGTCGGCATCTTCCTTGTCCTATCCGTCCATGTGCGCGTTCCCGAGTGACAGGAATAATGGGAGGTGATCCCCGGTTCGTCCCGACGTCGTTTTATTCCCGCGGCGCCGTTTGCCTCGTCTCCTTCCTCGCGATCAAGCCGGTGACCTCCTACGCCATCAAGCCTGCGCCTCCCCTAGACCATGATCGTCGACAGCAGCATCCCCCTCTGTGAGCAGCTCGCCCTCCCCGCCTCCTTCTCGCCGTAGAACGCACCGTAGCCGTAATCTTTTCCCCTCGCCGTCGCTGGTCATCGTAGGTTGCCGGTGTGCATCCCCTATTTTCCGTGTTCAGTAGCAGTTCACCGTGTCTGTCGTCGTGCGTGCGCTAATCGGTGTGTGGCACGTCCAGGCCATGCGTCTTCCCAGCCGGTGCAAGCCCACCTCGCCCGTGGCCTACCTGGCCCCAACCGTTTTGGCCTGGCGCTGTTCTTCAGTGAGCACTGTCGTTTTTTTTCAGGTTTCGTCAGAGTTAGCGCCTTGAACATGCTTCTTATCGTTTCAGTTTTGATATATATTGCGAATAGATTATTGCTGTAGTGGTAGCTCGCCCGTGGATTGAATAAAAAGGTCGTGGGATCAAGTCCCTGGTAGCGCAAGGGGCGCCATTTTGCCATGTATTTTTGTGTTGTTTGCGCGTTCACGTTGGCCACGGTCGAATTCTTCAGTTAAGAATTAAGTTAGCATGTGTAGATGCAACTTAGAGATTCAGGCTTCAAGTTTGTCGCAAGTTCAGTAGCTAGCGTATTGGCGTGGGCTCCTTTGTTCCATTCAGGAGGTTCTGGGTTCGATTCCCCTTGGCAGCAATTCTACACCTATTTTGTTTTTGCCTCTTTTGTTTGCAGCGCAGCAAGAGGGCTTGGCCCAGCTCCTAGTTTTGCCCGTGGGCGCTCCTTAGCTAGTAGCTCGCGAGGATATTGGGCCTCTTTTCCCGAGAGGCAGCCCAGTAGAGGTTTGCCCTCTTTTTCTTTTTCTGTAATTATTTCAAAACTATTTGAATTTATCCAAATTTGCCATCTTTTTGCGTTGCTTGTTTATGTGCATCCTAGCTCCAAATAATTCATGTCATACATGAATTTGGGGTAGAAAAACATGAGGAACGTCAGGGTGCTGTTAATTTTTCTATATGAGCTAGCATTATCTTGGCGATGGTGTATTTTACACGAAATCCCTCATGATGATGCACATGGTGTAACTCTTTCATTATTTTCCCTGGTTGTTGCGATCCGGTGACCGTAGATTGTCGGTAGCATAGTCTTGCGTTTTATTTCATTGCTTGCCATAGATTGCATTAGTGCATCATACCATGACATGCCATTTGCATCTATTTAATTAAAGTAATCCCATCTCGAGGTCTATCTTTGTGAGTGGGCAATTCTTGTTCATGTCATGTTCTATTTCAATTCTTATGCCATGATCATGCATCATAACAACTATAACATAAGAAATCCCGTGGATTCAGTAATCACCTACCTAATGCATATGAAGTTTGTCGGTAGCATTTCACCATTGCTTCCCGATGCTTCATTTAAACTTGCCTATTATTGTGTTCATGCCATGCTATTAAAATGACATGCATCATACTTGATCATGCTTGTTTGTTCATTGCTTGTTGGTGATTCCTCCGTAGTTATAGTGGTATACCGTTTCTTGTTTTCCATTGTTTCCTTCTTGTGTGCTCTCGCGGTTATTCTCGGAGACGTTGTGAGTTTGGGATCGACTACAACTTCGGTTTCGTCTTCTCATCAGGTAAGGGGGAGCGTATATCATTCTTATAACTTTCAGCTCACTCGCGCCTAGGTGTAGGATAGAACGATTGCTTGATCCTACCACTTCATATTCATGCCTCTCAAATAAACCCAAACAGCCATGTCCTCCACATCCCAGCAAACCTTGTTCGGCTATGTTACTATTGCTCGCTTCTCAGCCACTGCTTAGTATGCATGCTAGGATGTTATCAACTGTTATCATGTTACTCCTTGGATTGGGCTATCACATTATTATATTGTTGTTGATGATATGATTATTATAATGTTGACTATATTCGACGAAGGATGGAATGTCTAGGCCATCCCGCCCCGCCGCTTTGTTCCATTCGAGTCACCTAGGATCCGAGTTCCGGGTATTGGTTCTAAGACTGAGCGTTCCTAACCGCGTGTGGGATTTTATGGGGTCCCCTCTTCTTACCTACCTAGGTTCAAAATTTTCTAGTGTAGGCCCAAGCTGATTTACCATTTGAAACTATGTGTGTGTCTGTTGGGTCGCTTCTGGCAGATATTCTTTAAAACAACCTGGACCAGTAAGGACATGGTTCCTTGCTGGCCCATCATGACCGGCTGAAGACCCGGTCTCATGTGAGATTAACCCGCAATCCAGACCTGGAGTCATACGGTAGAGACAAAATCGAGAGCAGCTGGTTCCTGAGATGGATGTCGACTCACCGAGGGCCACCCGGATTTGTTCGTTGTTAGCTAGAGGGACCTGTCGTTTCGGATCTCTCGGGACTAAATCATAAAATGGCTGCCTGTGATTGGTAGAAACTGAGAGAGATGGGTGTGCGTGTGGAGCCTTGTAACGAGCAGTTGGTTCACCCCTGCAGGGTTAAATCTTTTCAAGAAGCCGTGTCCACGGTTATGGATGACTTGGTACCTACGTCTTGTTCATAGATTACATCAACTGAATCATAACTATAATTTGATCATCGTGTGTGTGCCTTGACTGCTTCTTCTTCGTCGGGATAAGAGGAGGACAAGGATAGGATAGGTGTTATGTTTGCGTAAGTAGTTGAGAGCAAGACTTGTTGGAGGCGATTCCTCATCGAATGCTTGGTTCTCATCTTACTCTAAAATAGACCGTTAGCCACTCATGTATTGCTAGTGCGTCTGCAACCTCACCACTACCCCCTTCTTACACGTGAGAAGTTAGTTACAAGACTTTTGATATATTCTCACCTCTTTCTTTTCTCTTTTCCCTTTTATTGTTTTGCCTGATCGGCCGCTGCAGTTGATTACTACCTCGACCCTTCTTCTGGACGCCGTCATGAAGACTCGGCGACGACTAGTTAGGTGGATCCCGGTGGAGAGCCTGGACCCATGCGGTTTTGTGAATGGTGTGTTTTACCTTTGCCACTAGGCATTTGATTGTAGTCTGTACTCAGACATGTATCTTCCGCTGATGTATTCTATTAAGGCAGTTGTATGCCGATTGTATGAGATGTTGTATCCTTGTAGTTGTAATGTTGTGATATCATGTTGGCAATCCGGGGCATATGGCATTGTCATATGTCGCGGTGGGACCGATATGTGCTTCGTCCCTGAATCTGGATGGAAACATCTAGATCTGGAACAGTACCGCATATAGGGCCTTACAACTTGGTATCAGAGCCTTACCGACTGTAGGATCCCTTTACTGGCCGAAGCCGAGTCTAGACAAAAACTATTTTGTAGTTAATAAGTTAGTTATCGGCGAGTAGGATTCTTTTTACTCCTTATCCCCTCACTCTGGTAAGGAAGTGTGACGTAATGTTTTCTCCTTCAACTTATCCTCTTCAAAACCAAATCTAGGTTCTCGTTTAGGAGATTTCAGTCGGACCAATACTTTATCAGCAGCGGGTTGGTCGGCGTACTTAGAACTGGCTGAGCAAGGCTCGTGGGCTTGTCACTCTAGATCAACAAATGTGCGGCCCACGTGAAACAGCGAACCGGGTTGCCTGGTTATTATCCAACTAATGGATTCTAAACCTCCCACTTCGACTGTCCCCCTTTGTCCGCTTCAGTCAGCACTGTGTGTGGATCCTCCTCCGTCCCGTCTCGTTGTCCAGGTTTTCGCACCTTCTTGAGTGATGTTATTGTAGAAATGCTGGTATGGTATTGTTTCGATTCGGATTCTCATGTTTTGTGGCTTCCAGTAGTACCTAGGTAATCTTATTTCGAAAACCTTGGGTTTCTTTCCCGAGTGGATTCCGTTTTGTTGCGATATCCACTAATTGAATCCGAGCTTTCTCTCGATTAGTTTCACGCACCTATGGAAGTTTCTTCTCTCATATCGGTATCTCCAGTCAGGTTGGATCCTGACGGAGCAAACATCATTTTCACGGTGAGTTGAGCCTATGTTGGTGGTGCCGGGAAGTTTCACCTCTCGTTTGATCTTCCTTCTTGCAACTTCTCGGTCCCTTCCCCGGGTTATGCCAGATCTCGGGACGAGATCCTCTGTTGGTGGTGGCGAGTTGCCACAGCCCAAAACTGACAAAATCTAGAAAAATTGCATTTTTATTTTTTCCATTGGGGATGATAATTTGTGCAATAAATATTTTCCATAATCCATGTAACATAAAAACGCCAAAGAATTTTTCATGTTATGTAATAGGATTATTCGGAATTCTTTCTTTTCCTCCTTTCCTAGCCTTTGTCATTTTTCTCCAAGCATCATCTTTGACCCCCGGAGCGAATCCTTGGACACTTGACCATGTTTTGCCATGATGAAGCTCACTACAACATCTCATGATTTTATTCATGTCTAGAAAATGGGGTTGTAGTTCAAACGATATTTGAATTATTTTAAATACCGTTTAAAATACTTAAATATTTTGGACCCAATTCATTTTCTAAAAATCCTATAATTCCTAAGGATGTGTAATCATATTTTTATATGATTTTATCTTCTGCTTGTCTATTTCTTTTGTTGCCTTTCTCTGCTCTCATTTTTTTAATGAATAAAACGCAGGGAAATTCCTGTAGCTCTTGGACCCTTTCTCTTTTCTCCAGCCCAAACTCCTTCTAAACCGCGGCCCAACCGAGTCCCATCTGTTTTTTTTCTTCTCCTCACCCCTGGCCCCACCTGTCATCTTCTCCTTCCTCACCTTTTCCCCTCACGGCAGAGAAAGCAGAGGCGGAGAGGACGGCGTGGTGCCCCTCCTCTAGTGTCCTCGGCGCCTTCCCTTATAGCCAGCCCTCTCCCTCTTGGAACCCTAGCTCCCTTCCTACCTCACTCTGCTGCCAATTTTTCCTCTCCACCTCCTTCCCCCTCCTCTCTTTTCCTCTGGCTGCCATGGTTTTCGTCCAGGAGCTCGAGAAGCGCGAGCCCGAGCCCGAGCCGATCATGAACGTCGTGGACGTCGGCATCTTCCTCATCCTCTCCGTCCATGTGCGCGTTCCTGAGTGACAGGGATAATGGGAGGTGATCCCCGGTTCGTCCCGGTGTCGTTTTCTTTCCGCGGAGCTGTTTGCCTCGTCTCCTTCCTCGCGATCAAGCCGGTGACCTCCTGCGCCGTCAAGCCTGCGCCTCCCCTAGCCCATGATCATCGACAGCAGCATCCCCCTCTGTGAGCAGCTCGCCCTCCCCGCCTCCTTCTCGCCGTAGAACGCACCGTAGCCGTAGTCTTTTCCCCTCGCCGTCGCTCGTCATCGTAGGTTGCCGGTGTGCATCCCCTGTTTTCCGTGTTTAGTAGCAGTTCGTCGCGTCTGTCGCCGTGCATGCGCTAATCGGCGTGTGGCGCGTCCAGGCCATGCGTCTGCCCAGCCGGTGCACACCCACCTCGCCCGTGGCCTGCCTGGCCACGCCCGGTTCGGCCTGGCGCTGTTCTTCAGTGAGCACTGTCGTCTTTTTTTCAGGTTTCGTCAGAGTTAGCGCCTTGAACATGCTTCTTATCGTTTCAGTTTTGATATATGTTGCGAATTGATTATTGGTGTAGTGGTAGCTCGTCTGTGGATTGAATCAAGAGGTCGTGGGATCATGTCCCTGGAAGCATAAGGTGCGCCCTTTTGCCATGTATTTTTGTGTTGTTTGCGCGTTCAGGTCGGCCAGGGTCGAATTTTTCAGTTAAGAATTCAGTTAGCATGTGTAGATGCAACTTAGAGATTCAGGCTTGAAATACGTTGCAAGTTCAGTAGCTAGCGTATTGGCGTGGGCTCCTTTGTTCCATTCAGGAGGTGCTGGGTTCGATTCCACTTGGCAGCAATTCTACACCTCTTTTGTTTTTGCCTCTTTTATTTGCAGCGCAGCAGAGAGCTTGGCCCAGCTCCTAGTTTCGCCCGTGGGAGCTCCTTAGCTAGTAGCTCGCGAGGCTATTGGGCCTCTTCGCCCGAGAGGAAGCCCAGTAGAGGTTTGCCCTTTTTTTATTATTCTGTAATTATTTCAAACCTAGTTGAATTTATCCAAATCTGCCATCTTTTTGCGTTGCTTGTGCTATGTGCATCCTATCTCCAAATAATTCATGTCATACATGAATTTGGGGTAGAAAAACATGAGGAACGTAATGGTGATGTTCATTTTTCTATATGAGCTAGCAATATCTTGGCGATGGTGTATTTTACAGGAAACCCCTCATGATGATGCACATGGTGTAACTCTTTCATTCTTTTCCCTGGTTGTTGCGATCCGGTGACCGTAGATTGACGGTTGCGTAGTCTTGCATTTTATTTCATTGCTTGCCATAGATTGCATTACTACATCATAGCATGACATGCCATTTGCATCTATTCAATTTAAGTAATCCCATCTCAAGGTATATCTTCTTGAGTGGGCAATTCTTGTTCATGTCATATTCTAATTCAATTCTTATGCCATGATCATGCATCATAACAACTATAACATAAGGAATCCCGTGGATTCAGTAATCACCTACCTAATGCATATGAAGTTTGTCGGTAGCATTGCACCATTGCTTCCCGATGCTTCATTTAAACTTGCCTATTATTGTGTTCATGCCATGCTATTAAAATGACATGCATCATACTTGATCATGCTTGTTTGTTCATTGCTTGTTGGTGATTGCTCCGTAGTGATAGTGGTATACCCGTTTCTTGTTTTCCAGTGTTTCCTTCTTGTGTGCTCTCGCGGTTATTCTCGGAGACGTTGTGAGTTTGGGATCTACTACACCTTCGGTTTCGTCTTCTCATCAGATAAGGGGGACCGTATATCATGCTTATAACTTTCAGCTGACTCACGCCTAGGTGTAGGATAGAACAATTGCTTGATCCTACCACTTCATATCCATGCCTCTCAAATAAACCCAAACAGCCATGTCCTCCACATCCCAGCAAACCTTGTTCGGCTATGTTACTATTGCTCGCTTCTCAGCCACTGCTTAGTATGCATGCTAGGATGTTATCAACTGTTATCATGTTACTCCTTGGATTGGGCTATCACATTATTATATTGTTGTTGATGATATGATTATTATAATGTTGACTATATTCGACGAAGGATGGAATGTCTAGGCCATCCCGCCCCGCCGCTTTGTTCCATTCGAGTCACCTAGGATCCGAGTTCCGGGTATTGGTTCTAAGACTGAGCGTTCCTAACCGCGTGTGGGATTTTATGGGGTCCCCTCTTCTTACCTACCTAGCTTCAAACATTTCTAGTGGTGGCCCAAGCTGATTTACCATTTGAAACTATGTGTGTGTCTGTTGGGTCGCTCCTGGCAGACATTCTTTAAAAAAACCTGGACCAGTAAGGACATGGTTCCTTGCTGACCCATCATGACCGGCTGAGGACCCGGTCTCATGTGAGATTAACCGGCAATCCAAACCTGGAGTCATACGGTAGAGACCAGATCGAGAGCGCGACCGGCTCCTGAGATGGATGTCGACTCACCGAGGGCCACCCGGATTTGTTCGTTGTTAGCTAGAGGGACCTGTCGTTTCGGATCTCTCGGGACTAAATCATAAAATGGCTGCCTGTGATTGGTAGAAACTGAGAGAGATGGGTGTGCGTGTGGAGCCTTGTAACGAGCAGTTGGTTCACCCCTGCAGGGTTAAATCTTTTCAAGAAGCCGTGTCCACGGTTATGGATGACTTGGTACCTACGTCTTGTTCATAGATTACATCAACTGAATCATAACTATAATTTGATCATCGTGTGTGTGCCTTGACTGCTTCTTCTTCGTCGGGATGCGAAGAGGAGGACAAGGATAGGATAGGTGTTATGTTTGCGTAAGTAGTTGAGAGCAAGACTTGTTGGAGGCGATTCCTCATCGAATGCTTGGTTCTCATCTTACTCTAAAATAGACCGTTAGCCACTCATGTATTGCTAGTGCGTCTGCAACCTCACCACTACCCCCATCTTACCCGTGAGAAGTTAGTTACGAGACTTTTGATATATTCTCACCCTTTCTTTTCTTTTCCCTTTTATGTTTTGCCTGATCGACCGCTGTAGTTGATTACCACCTCGACTCTTCTTATGGACGCCTTCGCGGAGACTCGATGACGACTAGTTAGGTGGATCCCGGCGGAGAGCCTAGATCCGTGTGGTTACGGGAATGGTGTATGAGATGTTGTATCCTTGTAGTTGTAATGTATGAGATATCATGTTGGAAATCCGGGGCATATGGCATTATCATATGTCGCGGTGGGACCGATATGTGCTTCGTCGCCGGATCTGGATGGAAACATCTAGATCTGGAATAGTACCGCATATCGGGCCTTACAACTAGCCAGGTACAAGTCAATTTTATCCATTCCCTTTCGATATTTTGAGCACTCATGCAATGGATGAGCGTAAGTACGAGAGTTGACACTTAGGATGGCAAAGAGAGAAATATGGTGGAGGAGGAAGACAAAAAGGGTGAGAAAGTCTCACATCAATGAGGACAATCATAGGCCA
Source organism: Bromus sterilis (assembly GCA_950022295.1). Lineage (NCBI taxonomy): Eukaryota > Viridiplantae > Streptophyta > Magnoliopsida > Poales > Poaceae > Bromus > Bromus sterilis. Next base: position 240,694,506 of record OX465595.1, on the reverse strand, counting down.
GAGAAGGCCAATGATAGATATGATGTGAGGAGTAGGGATTTCCATGCAACGGATGCACATATGAGCTAAGAAAAGCTCTCCAATGGAACTAGTGGGGGTGCATCCAACTTGCTCGCTCATGAATACCTAGAGCTCGTTTGAGGAGACTCATCCTTGGAATATGCAAGCCAAGTTCTATAGTGTGAAGGTCCCCACATAGCAATATGCATAAATGATCATCTCTATGGAGTACAAAGATAAGAGGGAGTACGAGTGTGGATCTTTCAAAAGGAATAGTAGTGTTGCCCCTTTCTCTCTTTTTATTTTCTTTTTCTCTTTTTTCTATTTTTTGTATCCTTTTGGTGGCCTCAATGGATCTTTCTATTTAGCTCTCATTTGTCCTCTTTGGGATCTTTTAAATTTGTCCTCTTTGGGATCTTTTAAATTTGTCCTCTTTTGGGATCTTTTCCTCACTTAAGGGCAACACTCTATTTTACAAGAAGTCTAGAAAATCTTTCACACTTTACAAGGTACTCAACATAAAGAAGATGTAGCTATCATGATGTATGCAAATATATGCCTCTGCTAGTGTAGCAAGAACATGTATGACATAAAGATCAAGTCATGAGAAGGTGGATGTTGCATGACAATATATCTCGGAAAGGCTATGGAAATGCCTTTATAGGTAGGTATGGTGGCTGTTTTGAAGAAAGATATAAGGAGGTTTATGATGACAGAGCATATCATGCCAAGGGTTTGGATGCACCGGCGAGGTGGACGCCAACTCTCGGAGTGAGAAGAGGGCAATGCACGGTACCGAAGAGGCTGGCAAATATGAGGAGGTGGAAGTGTCAACGTTCAATACTTACATTAGTCCGAAGAACTCATGCACTTATTATCGGTAACTCTCAATCTAATGAGGAGGTTCACAAAGATACAAGTACCCCGAGGAGGAGTGTATAGGGGTTTGGTTATCCTTGCGCATCCTCGACTCATGATACGTGAGTGTACTCTAATATCCGATCCCTCCAAGGATTAGTGATCCATCCAGTAGCTAGAGTTCTTAACTAGTTTTGTAGTTTTTGAAAATAAACACGGATTGCCCAAAATACGACACCTATCACTAATAGGCTAGATCTCTTGACACCAAAAGTTCAAACATTACTCAAAAAAAATACCTCAAAACTATTGCAAGTTACTACTACAATCAAATAACAACCTCAATTGCCTACTTTCAAGACAAGACACAACTCAGTGCAACAACCAACTCTCTTAACAAGATAAACATGAAAACTAAAGAGAGTTCCAGCAACAAACTAAACAAAAGCCAAGGCTCTTTCTAAAGACAAACACTAAAACTAAAACTAAACATGGCAGCATCTACGAAAAGATAAAGAACACACAACAGAGAAAGATAGGCATGAAATCCTATGATGTGTTCTAGATTGGAGTGGAGCGTGTTTCTCTCCCACACAAAGTAAGCTGGGGTCTAACTTGTTATGGATAGAAAACAAAGCTAAAGAAAACTAAAAAGTAAACCTAAGAGCGAGACGCTCCAAGCATAGCACATAACGTATGAAGTGATAAAAATATAGTGAGACGAAGGACGAACTGATGATTGTTGATGGAGAAGGGGATGCACGGGGGCATCCCCAAGCTTAGACACTTTAGTATCCTTGAATATTTATTGGGGATGCATGGGGGTATCCCCAAGCTTGAGTGCTTGACACTCCCGGATCTTCTTTCATCATCTTCTCTCGCACACTTGAAAACTCCCTTCATACATAACTCATCATAAGCTGATTAGAGAGGTTGGTACCCTTAATAAAATAATTTCCCCCCACTCTATATAAAGATATTCTTTAAGAGCTACTGTTTCTCAAGATTTCCAAAAGGTTTTTGCAAAGAAAAAGCGAGCTTAAGGTTTGCAGAAGTAAGGAAAGGAAAAACGTGGCAGAATCTGTGAAAAACAGAACAACGGGTAGTAGAGAATTTTTTTGGGGCACTTCTGCAACTCAAATCAAAAATCTCAGAACATACGAAAGTTTCAAAATTGTATAGAGCATGTTGTGTAAACAAATCAGCTAAAAAATATGAACTGGTGATTTGTTCCGATTTTTTCCGTCAAGAAGACAGAATCTGTTTTCTGGACAACATGTCACAACTTTTGCTTCCCTTATCATAAGAGGCTATAACTTGGCACAAAGCTTGAAAATAAAGATACAATGATGTTGCTACAGTAGTAACAATCATCAAGACCACTAAGAACAGAAGTAAAAACATCTTGGGTTGCCTCCCAACAAGCGCTTTCTTTTACACCTTTAAGCTAGGCATAAAGCAAAAGAAGAATCAAGTTTTATCAAGAGAGAGAGAATAGCTAGCCCGTGTAACGGACTCAAAAGGTAACTTGATTTTATTTCTAGGGAAGTGTTCCATCCCTTTTTTGAGAGGGAATTTAAATTTTATATTCCCCTCTTTCATGTCAATAACAGCACCAACGGTGCGAAGAAAAGGACGTCCCAAAATAATTGGACATAAAGGTTCACACTCTATATCCATAATAATAAAATCAACGGGAACATAATTTTCATTGACAATGATAAGAACATCGTTCATCTTCCCCAAAGGTTTCTTTACGGAAGAATCAACAAGACAAACACCAAAAGAACAAGAATCAAAAGGTTTCAATTCAAACATGTCATACATTCTTTTGGGCATGACGGAGGTACTAGCTCCAACGTCACATAAAGCATAGCAAGAGAAGTTATTCAATTTAATTCTTATCATAGGCTCCCAACCATCATCTAGCTTCCTAGGTGTGGAGGCTTCTATTCTAAGCTTCTCCTCCCTAGCTTTGGTGAGAGCATTTGTGATATGCTCCGTGAAGGCAAGATTGAGTGTGCTAGTGTGGGGGTCTCTAGACATTTTGTGTAGCAAGCTAATAACTTCTGAGAGGGTGCAACTATCAAAATCAATATCGCTACTATCAAAGGTGGTAGTGGTGTCATCTAGGCTCACTTGTTTGAAACCCTCTATGTTCATAGGAGTTTCTTCTTCTACGGTTGAGGTATTAGCATCACCATTAATAGGTCCAATGGGACTAGGAGTGCATTGGGTGCTAATAGTTTGGGTGTCCTCAACAATTTGGATAGTGGCAACTGTGTGGTGTGTAGGAAGGCTCTTAGTTCTATCCTCTTCTATAGGGATAACTTCTGGTTTGGCTTCCATTTGATTTATCAAAGTATATTGGGTGTGGGACATATTTGAAACATAGGTTTCAGTGGTTGTAAGTCTAGTTTGGAGATTAGAAATCTCATTATTCAAGCTCTCGAGTTGTTTGCTAATGTTTTGTAGAATGGCAGTGTGCTCACCTAATTTCTTAGAGAAGGCTTTGTTTTGTTCAAACTGAGTGTGCATATAATTCTTAGTAGCCTTCTCTATTTCTACCAATTTATCATAGCTAGGTAGGTTTCTTTCCTTGTAAGTTGGATTATAGGAGTTGTTGCTAGGATAAGTGTTGTTGTTCCCATAGTTGGATGGAAACGGTCTAGGATTACTAGCAAAGTTGCCACTATAAGCATTATTGTTGAAGTTGTTTCTAACAATAAAGTTCACATCTACTTGTTCCTAGGAAACCAAATAATTTAAAGGAACATCATGAGGATCAATAGAGGGTTGCTTGGTAAGTAGAGACATAATCAAGTCAACTTTTTCATTTAGGGAGGTAATCTCCTCGACAAAGTTTACCTTCCTACATGTTGGAGCACGTTCAGTGTGCCATTGGGAATAGTTGGTCATCATCTCATCGAGAAGCTTTGTGGCAGCACCAAGTGTAGTTGACATAAAGGTTCCTCCCACGGCCGAATCTAACAGGTTCCGCGAGGTAAAGTTCAAGCCTGCATAAAAAGTCTGGATAACCATCCAGGTAGTCAAACCACGTGTAGGGCATTTCTTAACAAGAGATTTCATACGTTCCCAAGCTTGGGCAACGTGTTCATTATCCAATTGCTTAAAATTCATAATGTTACTCCTCAATTGGATAATTTTAGCATGTGGGTAGTACTTTCCAATAAAAGCATATTTGCACTTATCCCAAGAATCTATGCTATTCCTAGGCAAAGATTGAAACCAGATTTGAGCTCCTTCCCTTAAAGAGAAAGGAAAAAGCTTGAGCTTAACAACATCACCTTCTACTTCTTTATACTTTGGCATATCACATAACTCAACAGAATTATTTTAAGTGTAAAGCAGCATCATCTCCAGAACCAGAGAATTGATCTCTCACAACAAGGTTTAGCAAAGCAGGTTTAATTTCATAAGAGGTAGCTGAAGTGGCAGGTGTGGCAATAGGAGTGCAGATAAAGTCTTTGTTTTTGTAACTAGTGAAGTCACACATCTTGTTGTTTTCAGTGGAACCCACAGTAGCAGCAAGTGTGGCATATTTTTTTGTAATTTTATAAGACACAAAGATAAAAACTGAAAAGTAAACTAACAAGACTAAAAAGCAAAGGTAAAAGGTAGTGGGCAACTCCCCTATCTTAGCGCTCGGAGTCCCCGGCAACGGCGCCAAATTTTTTCTTGATGACAAGAGAGTTGACGAATGCAACATATCTCCTCGTTGGTAACTCCAAGTGGAAGGTGAGATGTAGGATAACGGCAAATTTCCCCTGTGTAGAGGATAGGGTTTGTCTCCCGTAGGACTCCGGAGATGATAAGTAGGTGTCAACGGCGCAATTCACGTGGACCTGCACACAACACAAATAACTTTGCTTCCCAACGAGTACAGAGAGGTTGTCAATCTCTCCGGCCTTGCTGTTCACAAAGGATCAACGCAACGGATAATAATGATAGCAACTGGAAAGTAAAAACAGGAAAGTAAATGAGCGTGAAAACAATAATGAGAATATGGACCGGGGTCCCGTGATGTTCACTAGTGATGTCTCTCTCCCAAAACACGATAAAATTGCTATGCGAGGTAAACAAATTACAGCTGGGAAATTGACAGGATTAAAAACGCACCGCAATGCTAACTATGCTACAAATAAAGGAAAAGGCTCAAAAGCATGGGCGTTACGCCAAAATAAGTAGACCGAAATCCAACTGCATCTACTACTAATCATCCACCTTGAGATATCTATCCAGAACATCTCGCTGGTACTAAGTTGTGAGTCCCACCCAAAGTGTAAACCCAAAGCAACAGACAACTGCATCAAAAAGCACTTTGTGTAAAGTAAACAATCCTTGCAACCGCGGTTACAAGCACCGTTGTTTTCCCCCCGTGTGGCAACAGCACATCCCCTAGACTCATGTTTCTGTCACTCAAGCGTGTCATCGGGGGGCATGAACCCACAATCGAGCATAACGTTCCCTCTTGGAGTTACTACCTAGTACTTGGCCAAAGCAATAAACAGTAATGAAGAACATGCAAGAATTACTTAGGAACAAAAATATAAAAGATAAGAACCAAATATATTACTCTATCACAATCTGGACATAATCTCATAATCCATCAGATCCCAGGAAACTCAGCATAGCAACATAAGAAAGATTACATATGTGCCTCGATCATGTAGGGCAGCTCACGAGGACTAAACCATGAAGAACAAAGAGGGGAGGAGAACATCACATAGCTACTGATCACGGACCCATAGTCCAAGGAAAAGTACTCACGGCACATCCGGGAAGCGTCCATGGTGGAGGGGAAGCTCCCGGAGGTCAATCCTCCCTCCGGTAGGGTGCCGGGAAGAAGTCTGCTAGTGCTCCTGATCATGGAAGCGCGGCGGCGGCAGAACAGAGGAGAGATCGCGAAAAAGGGTTCTGTCTTCGGAGGTTTCGCGTCACGGAGATTAAATAGGCGAAGGGGGGCAGCCAAGGGGGCTACCAGGGGTCCAGGCGCCCTGGTGGCGCGGCCAAGCCCTAGGCCGCGCCACCTGGCCGCCTGGGCACTAGGTGGGGACCCTATGGATCTCCTTCGGGGTTCCGGAAGCTTCCGTTGCGCTGATTTTTATCTGATTTTCCCGGATTTTTGGAGCACTTTTAATATGGGGGAAAACTGAAATACAAAAACAGCAGAAAACAGGAACTGGCACTGTGGTGCACTGAGTTAATAAGTTAGTCCAAATATGATCAAAATTGTATGAAAGTGTATCTAGATCATAGCAATATCACACAAAACATGCATGGAGCAAGCAGAAATTATATATAAATTTGGCACGTATCAGACACCTAGAGACTAGAGAGGACAAATCCATATGATAGACAAACATAAAATTTGGACTTGAAATTCAAATCCCACCAAATGAAAACCTCACAGGAATGTGATTTCATTTCATTTCCATCAAATGAAATGAAATCATGGGTGCCGAACGAGCTGTAGATGGGAAGTTTTAGTAGATTTTGTTCTCAACAACTACTAGTATTTTTATGCTCTAAACCCACCTCCCACTTTCTTTCACGGGAACACCGATTGGAGACATTCGAGTCACGGACAACGAGAGCTCTTGGACCTTTATGTTCTTACTTTACTAGTTTCAATACTAGATATAGATTCTTGCTCGTTATTGTCTTGACTTGAATTGCATATCTTACCTGTTGTACTTTAAAGATCAAATCTTTGTTGTTAGCCTATCACCACCGAAATTATCTTTGTTATCATTTACCTACTCGAGGACGAGCAGGAATTAAGCTTGGGGATGTTGATACGTCCCAAACATATCTACAATTTCTGCTTGTTCCATGCTTTTTTTGGTGATATTGCTATATGTTTTGATTCACTTTCATATCTTTCACAACATATTTGGACTAACCTATTAACTCAGTGCCCAGTGCCAGTATCTGTCTGCTACCGTCCATGCATTGCAGGAAAATGTCAAAAATCAAAGTGCTCGGAAAATTCCAGAGAAATCATATAAAAATATGCAAGACAGAAGAGCCCTGGAGCCAGAAGGGGGCCACCCCCAAGCCAGGCGGCTGCCTAGCGCGGCCAGGGGGTGGTCACACCCTCTGGCTGCCTGGGCTAGGGGGCACCTCTCAGGGTGTCGTTTGTCCTATATTTAGTCCTCGCTCCTAAAACCCTCGTGAGCAACCCCGTTACACGATTTCGTCCATTGTTCCGCCGCCGCCGCGATTTCGATCTTGGGATTGCCAGGAGAAGCTGTCCTGGCACCCTGCCGAAGGGAGGATTGACCTCCGGAGGCCTCTCCATCACCATGGTCGCCTCCGGGATTTTCTGTGAGTAGCCCCCTTGGACCATGGGCCATGACTAGTACCTATGTGATGTCTTCTCTCCAGTCTTGTGCTTCAATGTTTATCCCTTGTGAGTTGCCTATCATGATCAAGGCACCTATGTATTAGTTCCTGTTTTGCTATGCTATGTTTGCTGGGATCCGATGGATTATGAGATTATGTTCAGTTTGTGATGAGTAATATATTTGGTTTACCTTTATATTTTAGTTCTTGAGTGTTCTTGCATGTTCTCAATTACGTTTGTTGCTTTGGCCAAGTAGCATATTGTAACTCCAAGGGGGAGCATTATGCATGATTGTGGGTTCATGCCCCCCGATGTCTAGCTTGAGTGACAGAAATATGAGACTAGGGGATGTGATGTTACCACCAGGGAGAAAACAACGGTGCTTGTAACTGCGGTTGCAAGGATTGCTTACATTACACATAGAGATTTAAGGCAATCGTCTATTGCTTTGAGCCTACAGTTTGGATGGGGTTCACAACTTAATACCAGCGAGATGTTCTAGATAGATATCTCAAGGTGGATGATTAGTTGTCAGCAACATACATGAAGATGGCGACAACAGCAGTTGAACTTCTATTGATCCGACAACGGGAGAAGACCGAGCACAAGTTGGGTCGAACGACGAGACGAAGGCGACACGGCCCATCAGGAAGAAACGCCAACCCGAGAGACTGTGCGGCCCAGAAATGGTGCACTTAGCTTAGTATATTAATTCTCGTCGTCACCGTCGTTGTAAAGTGGCTTTGGACAATACGACTTCGGACGAGAGGATAGAACAACTTTGTGGGTGGTTGGGAGGACAGCTGAATTCAAATTTCATCTCAATTCTAATCGAATTCGTAGATCGATTCCTACCCTAGCTTGTCCTTGTCACAGTTGGTATCAGAGGCGGTGGTCCTGGATTTGTCGCTGCATCCTCACGCGATGCGGTGGCGTGCGCGCCGGCGGGAGGAGATCATGGAGAACCACTCCGATGAGGGGCGCGACGTCTACGAGCTTCTTCGCGTCGATTTCTCCGCCGATCTGGACGAGTGCATCCGCGCACAAGGCGAGGTACTAATTCACGCGATGAGCAAGCTTCTCGACTCGACCACGGCTACTCTCGACGCCCTGATCTCGGTTCGGGTGGATGGAGTCGTGCGGAAGTCTCCTTGGATCTTGAACATCTGCGCGTTGATCCCTCATCGTCATCAACTCCCCGCATTGACGCATCCCCGTCTTCTCGAACCACTGGGAGTGGTCGTGGCGCTGCCGTCTCCAACTCCCTTGGCTCTGACCAGGATCACCGGGGGAAGGGACATGCTCTGTATAGACCTCCCCCGGTTAGAGGTGCGCGTGAGCCGGTTTCTAACCCCAATCAATTTTCCCCTCGTGTCGGTGTTCCTCCTGATGCTGCTGATGCATTTTCCTATGGTGTTCGTTTGGATTTACCGCGATTTGATGGATCCAATCCTCGTCTTTGGAAAACGTGCTGTGAGGACCAGTTCAAGTTGTGGGGTATGCCATCTCATAGGTGGATCGCGCTGGCTACTGCTCAATTTGAAGGTGCCGCAGCTCGCTGGCTAGAATCGATTCAGCGCCGACAGCCCAATGCATTCTGGTCTGAATTTTGAAGTGCACTTCAGGTCCATTTTGGTCGAAATCAGCATCAAGGTCTTCTACGTAAGCTTTTCTGTATCAACCAAACTACTTCAGTGGTGGATTATGTTGAGCGTTTTTCGGATTTATTATGATTAGTTGTCCGTTTATGAAGATGTGCCCGATTCCATTCATTACACCACTCGTTTTCTAGATGGTTCACGTCCGGGTGTTCGAGTTGTAGTGGCCTTGCAGAAACCTGGAGATTTGGATACAGCTTATGATTTTGCACTCCTCCATGAAGAATTGGGTGATGGCTCTACCAACATGAATTCCTCTGTGAAGCGTGGTATTCCATTACCCTTGCTTTTACCTCCCAAGGCCAGTGTTCTGACTCATAAAAGTTCATCTTCTCCAGTCCATCGTCCTCAGGCTAAAGATAGGTGGTCTGCACTTAGGTTATTTCGCAAGTCCAAGGGGTTATGGTTTACTTGTGGTAAAAAATGGTCTAGGGATCATGTGTGCAAAGCTTCTGTCCAACTCCATGTAGTTCAGGAACTTATTGACCATATTCATGATGTTATTTTTTCATAGGATTAAGATTCTGTCGGTGAGGATGCGTCAATGCACAGTATTTGCATTTCATCTGCTGCTATGGGAAAACAATCTTATGCTCCTACTCTTCAATTGTAAGTAACAATTCAAGGGATTGAGTTGGTTTTTCTGGTGGATTCCGGCAGCACACATTCATTCATTGATAGTGGTTTACTGCATATGTTCAGTGATGTCCAACAGACCAAACAGTTATCAGTCACTATTGCTGGGGGTGGTGCTTTATTATGTGATCATTGGTTGCCTGCTTGTGTTTGGGTTTGCAACAACACTCAATTCCACACTGATTTTAGATTGTTACCTCTGACAACTTATGATGGAATTATTGGTCTGGACTGGTTAGCTCTCCATAGCCCCATGCAGGTGGATTGGATTCATAAATGGATGTCTTTTCAGTATCAGGGAGCCACTGTTACCTTACAAGGTTTACTGCCTGCTGATGTTGCTCTTACAGTGTTTTCAATTTCTGAAGTGCATGACTAGACCCCTAATTATCCTCCTGCTCTCAGAGTTATTTTGGATAAATATGATGTGGTTTTTGAATCTCCCACTGATATTCCCCCTAGAATATTACAAGATCACAAGATTCCACTTATTCCTGGGTCTACACCTGTCTCTATTCGTCCTTATCATATTGCACCACATCTGAAAGATGAGTTGGAAAAACAAGTAAAGGAATTGTTGGTATTGGGCATGATAAAATGCAGTAACAACCCATTTTCTTCTCCTGTGTTACTGGTTAAGAAGAAGGATAGGACATGGTGGTGGACTATAGACATCTTAATGCTATTACCATGAAGGGAAAGTATCCTCTTCTAGTAATTGATGAACTTCTGGATGAACTGTCTAGTTCTCAATGGTTTTCCAAGTTGGATCTCAAAGCTGGTTATCATCAGATAAGATTAGCCCCTAGAGAAGAATATAAGACATCATTTCAAACTCATAATGGCCATTATGAATTTAATGTCATGGCTTTTGGTCTTACAAAAGCACCTGGCTCATCAAGGTTCCATGAATGTGTCTTTGGCTCCAGCTTTAAGAAAATTTTCTCTGGTTTTCTTTGATGATATACTTATCTATAGTAAAACCTTTGAAGAACATCTAGATCACATTGATCAGATTTTTTCCATTTTGCATAGGGATCACTAGAGAGTGAAATTGTTCAAAAGTTCATTTGCACAACCACATGTGTCTTATTTGGGTCATGTCATTAGTGCAGTTGGAGTCTCTACTGAACCAGAGAAAATCACTGCTGTTCAGAATTGGCCAACTCCTACTAATGTAAAGGAAGTCAGAGGATTTCTGGGCCTTAGTGGATACTATAGGAAATTTATCAAGCACTATGGCCTTATTGCAAAACCTCTTACAGAAATGCTAAAGAAAAATGTTCCTTTTGTTTGTACTGCTATTTCCGACAGAGCTTTTGTCACTCTTAAACAAGCCCTGACTTCTGCCCCAGTGTTGGCTCTGCCTGATTTTTCAAAGCCTTTTGTGATTGAAATATGCTTGTGAGTATGGTATTGGAGTTGTGCTCATGCAAGCAGGACACCCTTTAGCATTTGTCAGTAGGTCTCTGGGCCCTAAAAACAGATCCCTCTCTGTGTATGAAAAAGAGTATATGGCCATTCTTTTAGCAGTGGAGCAATGGAGATCATATCTTTGAGTGCAACATTTTATCTCCAAAATGGACCGAAGAAGTTTAGCTCATTTGCATGATCAAAGATTACACACCCCCTAGCAGCAGAAATGCCTCACCCGTTTATTGGGGCTCAATTATACCATCCAGTACAAAAAGGGTAGTGAAAACACAGCAGCTGACTCTCTCTCGGCGTCCTCCTATTGATGCTCAAGTTTCCTTGGTTTCCAGTGCTCAACCCACCTGGTTGTCTGAAATTGTGAACAATTATAACTCTGATTCCAAGTTGACTGAGTTGTTGTCACAATTAGTTGTTCACCAACTAGTTAATGGTTTGCTGCGTTACAAGGGTTGCATTTGGATTGGACTAGATCCTAATCTCCATCAGATTTTTTTTCTGCTCTTCATGATAGTCCAGTAGGGGCATTCTGGATTTCACGTGACTTTCAAACGCATACATGCTCTGTTTCATTGGAAAGAGATGTCAAAGTTCATCAAAGATCAGGTTCAGTCTTGTGTGGTTTGTCAACAGGCAAAAACCTGAGAGAGTCAATTATCCTGGTCTACTGTCGCCTTTACTAGTGCCAACTCAAGCATGGGACACTGTTACGATGGATTTTATCAGTGGACTGCCTTCTTCTTATCATTTTGACTGCAACCTAGTGGTTATCGACAAGTTCTCCAAGTATGGCCACTTTATTGCTTTGAAACATCCTTTCAGTGCCCAAATGGTTGTCGATTCTTTCATTGATCATGTGTTCAAGTTGCATGGAATGCCTCGTGTAATTGTTTTTGACAGAGACCCTATGTTTACCAGTCAATTCTGGAAATTGATGTGGCACAAAACTGGTGCTCAGATGAACATGAGTACATCATATCACCCTGAGACTGATGGTCAAACAGAACGTGTCAACCAACCAGTTGAATGTTATTTGCGCTGCTTTATCAATAGTCATCCACGCCAATGGAGTAAATAGTTGTCACTTTGTGAGTTTTGGTACAAGTCCAATTGGCATTCAACTTTGGGGCTCTCTCCGTTTCAGGTCTTATATGGGCAGTATCCTCGCTATTTTGGTGTCACAGATACTAATGTGGTGGCTCCAGTTGAATTACAACAGTGGTTTGATTCCCGTCAACTGATATTGTCCACAGTACGACAACATATGGAGCGTGCTCAACAACGTATGAAGCATCAAGCAGATAAGCATCGTACAAAGCGTGTTTTTGCAGTGGGTGATTTGGTTTTCCTTAAACTTTAGCCCTATGTGCAATCATCGGTTGTTGTTCGAGCAAACCACAAGTTGTCGTTCAAGTACTATGGTCCTTATCGTATATTGGACAAGATAGGTGCAGTGGCTTATCGTTTGGACCTTCCGGAGGGTAGCAAAGTTCAACCGGTTTTCCACGTGTTGCGGCTCAAGAAATTCTTACCTCCCACAACTGTTACTCAGTCTACCTTTTCTTCGCCTGATGGGGTGCTCCAAGTGCCAATCCGTGTGCTCCAAAGTCGAGTTCGACAGACTAGCAACCGTCTGGTTTCATAAGGACTGATTGAGTGGTCTCATGCTCCTATTGATTCTGCTACTTGGGAAGATGAGGATCATTTGCGTCAACGGTTCCCTCGAGAATTGGCTTGGGGTCAAGCCGGAATTCATGGAGGGAGGGATGTCAGTAGCATACATGAAGATGGCGACAACAACGCACCTGAAGACGGCGACAACAACAGCTGCACTGCTATTGATCCGACAACGGGAGAAGACCGAGCGCAAGTTGTGTCGAACAATGAGACGAAGGCGACGCGGCCCATCAGGAAGAAACACCAACCCAATAGACTGCACGTCCCAGAATGGTGCACTTAGCTTAGTCCATTAATTCTCCTCGTCACCATCGTTGTAAAGTGGCTTTGGACAGAATGACTTTGGACGAGAGGATAGAACAGCTGTGTGGGTGGTTGGGAGGACATCTAAATTTAAATTCCATCTCATTTCTAATCCAATTCATAGATCGATTCCTACCCTAGCTTGTCCTTTTCACATTAGTGAGTAGATGTTGATGGATAAACGGTCTACATGTTTTGGTGTAATGCCGACATGATTGAGCCTCTAACTTTATTGTAGCATGATTAGCACATTGTGGTGCGTTTATAATTCTGTCAATTGCCTAGCTGTAATTTGTTCACCCAGCATAATTGTTATAGTCTTTTGGGAGAGAGACATCACTAGTGAAAATCATGGGACCCCGGTCCATATTTCTATCATAGTTTACACCGCTCCAATTTACTGTTTTACTTTCCTTTCAGTGGCCACTACTATTTCCATCCTTGTGTTTGATCATTTGTAAACAACAAGGCCAGAGAGATTGACAACCTCTCTGAACTCGTTGGGAGCAAATTTATTTGCATCTGTGTGCAGGTCCAGGTTAAGCGAGTAATATCTCTGACGGCGTGTTGATCGCTTCGCCACCTTTTTGTTGCGCTTGAAGTCCTACAGGAGACATAAACCTATCCTCTCAAGTTAGGGGGAATTTGCTGCTACATCATAACCTTCCACTTGGGGTAGCTGTAACAGCCCAGATTTCACAAAAATTAAAAATTTTGTTTTCGGTGTGAATTGTTTGATTGTCTAATTTTTTTGCGGTGTTTGCATAACCGATTTATCGATCGGCGATTATCCCCCCCCCTCTTATCTCGTACCGTACGGAGACCGACCCTTGCCACCCTGACACTCGTCCTTTGCGACAAGACCAGCCGCAGCCAACAGAACGAAAAACCCCGTTTAATAATTAAACGGGTTATTTTTATAGCACGCCGGAAAGTGTTCTCGGAACGGTTCCTACGCGAGGTGAACGCCGCAGGCTCGACGCGCTGATCGCGTAGTTCAAAATTTTACCTGAATCGGAGGTCCTGCGGACCCCTGGCGGTCAGAAACGTAAACACCATGCGCGAGAGAGAAAAACCGGGGATGTTTTTGCAAACTGCCAGCCACCTGGGCTATATAAAGACCACCACTCTCCCACCCCTTTTGAGGGTTTACCCTAGCAAAAATTGCAGCCACCCCCTCCACTTTGCCCCAAAATTAGCCCAATTTTGTCCAAACCCTAGGCCAGATTTGGATCAGAGAGCCCAATGGATCTGGATCGTCAGATCTTGCGATCTGACGACCAGGAATCCGCCACGTCACCCTCCACCCTCACCTCCTCTCTCCTCCAGGCCGAGGCCGCCGCGCCCTCCGCTCCGGCGAGCCGCCCTCTCAGCGCCGCGCTCCCCGGTGAGCCCCTGCACCCCGCACCTCTTCCCTCTCATCCTCCCTCACGACCGCCCCCTGTCCTCCCTTGCAGGACGCCGAGGCCAGCGCCGCCAACGGGAGCCGCGCCATGGCCGATGTGCCATGGAGCTCGGCCGCTGCCCGATGCGACGCCGCCGCGCCGCGTCCTCGCCGGATCCGGGCCGGAGCCTCCCTCCGGCGCCCACCTGGACCTGCGCCGCCACCGTCGCGGCCCCGCCAGGCCCGGATCTGGACGCCGCCGCCCGACCACCCCGTCGCGCTCGCCGGGAGGCCGCCGCCGTCCGGCCGCCGCGCCCCGCAGGTCCTCGTGCGCCGCCTCTTATCCTCTCCCTTCTTCATCTGCACCTCGCTTCCCTCTCTGTCCTGCAGGCTCGCCGCGCCGCCACCATGGCCATGGCCGGCCCAGCCTCGAGCTCGGCCGCCGCCGAGGAGCTCACCGACCTCCTCCTCTACCCCGCGCCACGCCAGCCCGACGCCGGACCTCGCCGCCGTGAGCCTCGGCCGGATGCGCCCCTCCGTGACCCTCACCGCCAACCTGTGTCGCTCGCTGGCGCCCCGCCTCGCCGCCGGAGGCACGTCCGCTGCCGCCGTCGAGCTCGTCCTGATCCGATCTAGATCGGGCGAGCGGGCCAATGCCGCCGCTGCTAGTGGGCCGGTGCAGCCCACCGCAGCCCATCCGTCCACCAGCCTCCAGCCCAAGCCGGGCCAGCCTCTCCAGCTGCCTGTTGGGCCGAGCCCAGTGGTGAGGCTCGTGCATTATTATTTTTCCCACTCGTGCTTTGTAAATTTTTTCTAAGTCATGTGTATAATTGCTGTTGTTTCCATTTTGCGTAGAAATTTGTGAGTGAACCGTAGCTCGGATGACGTTGCGCCTAAAAGGAAAATTGTTTATAATTGTGTGGACTTCAGTTCATCTTTTGCGAGAATTTTGATTTGAGGCCATCTTGATGTTGTTAATCACTGTTGAAGTGGGCATCAGTCTGTTAACTGCTGCTAATTTCTGTTAGTGTGATGTTGCTGTTATTTTATTGCAAGTTTGCTTGATGATTGTGACACATTCATGAGGCCTATGCTATTAATTCTTGTCGCATCCTGTTAAGCATCATGTCTACTTCAATGCTATGCATTCACATATCATATTTGCCTGCTGCATGATGTTTGTTTCATCACCCAAAGTAGCTACCCTGTTGTTAGTGTGTTGCTGTTTATATAAAGTTGCTACTTTGGTGCCCTATATCCTTTTAACCATGCATCCTATTGAGCATTGCAATATGTCATTTTGATCTATGCCATTGTCGGGACCCGGGGTTAGCGTATGTAATTCCAGTCACGATACAATCACATGGAGAGCCGAGAGCCGTACCCACTTGTCTAAGCAGACAAGGCCAAGCATAGAACGCTCTCGGAAAGCATCGAACATGAGGGGCATCCCATCCAGGCCGGATGATCAACTGAGATGGGTCCTCAACGTCTGCTCACAAGTCTAAATGCTTATGGGTGGTGAATCCCATACTCATAGACAAGTCGCCTCAACCATGTTATCGATTGGATCCTAACTCTTACATAGACTTACTCTAGCCCGATCACTTAGTCGGGGTCTAGGGCGGGCTCGATCATACAACAAAGTGTGCACGTGACAGAGTCACGAACAATCGCATCGCGATGCCCCAAGCTGCGCACATCTAAGGGCCACTTGGTGTATAAAAGACCGCCAGCCAGATCACAACTAAGGTCTCGAAAACCCATACCAAGACATGCATGTTATAAACATACACGCAGCACACATGTCTAGTATGAACAGCAGGTATCATCACATAACTCTACAAAGTACTTATTTATTTACTTACACATAGAGTATACAAAGATCACATGTCTGTGATCAACATTACATCATACAACGGAAGCAAATTAGGTCTGAGTATAGACAAGTTTAACAAATGGCTTAGAGAAGCCTTGTAAACATACATGCCCTTCCACGAGGGACCAGACTACTGTCTGGAACTATACTACCAAGGTCAACGTCGAGCTTCAGGAAGGTGACTCCATCGGGGTCCGGGTTCTCATCTAAAACATAGAATAAGCAAACGTGAGTACAAAGTCGTACTCAGCAAGACTTACATCAGATCTATACTACTCATGCTCAAGTTTCAAGGTAAAAGAGGTGGGGTTCAACATGCAGAAGTGCCAGCTTTGACTTGGCTAATCCTGTACTACGAGTACCAGACTTGAGGTAAGAAGCGTACACGAGTCCACTACCAAGTCTCCAACCAATACACCACTATGGTTACTTCCTCGACTTCCCCACGAGAAAGCACGCCATAGCACTCACGCTTATCTTGCGAGTTTTATAAGTATCCATTCAAGTTGTCTATGATCAAGTAAAGGTTTTCAAGTAGTCCATGACCGCGGACGCGGCTATTCGAATAGTTTTGTTAACCTTGCAAGGGTGTAAACTACACACACATGACCATCAGTTACCGCCAGGTCTCGCCACCGTTCAAGAGGTGACAGCGAGGATGTTCACCACGACACTTCTCTCACAACCGGTCTATTCCAGGAGTCGACTATCTGAGTTTGTCACCGCTCGAGAATCCGGCCGAATCAACGAAACGGACCCAGACAATGTAGGCAACCGAGACGCCACCTCTGACAGATGGTTTCACTGTCTCACAGATCCACCCACATATCTAGGATGATGCAACAATTCCACTCACTCTTTTTCTATGCATATGTCAAAATGGAAGGCCCGAACTAATGTGACTCCTGGACGTCGACACGGATCAAGGTACTAGGCCGAGAGGGGTCAGTGAGCCCAATGTGTGGTTGTACTCTTCATCTTGGATTACCATACAAGAACTCGGTGCTTAAGGCGGTGTTCAACGAGACAACCCACTGTGTACTCCTACACAGCCTCTCATCGTTCACCTTGTATTAGGGTGGATTCACCAACACAGTTTCACTTTCATCAACACCATGTTCACTAACATCCCGACTCACATCAAAAGCAACCTCATTGTACCACTAAGCATGCAATAAGCAGTAACAGTTGCAGGGGCCACATGATATCAATCAACTCCTAAGTCAGCTAGGATTGTGGTTTGCTTACTACTGTGACAAGATGATAGGTCATGCATCGGATATGGGTTCAACTATGCGGTAGAATCGATACAAGGTGATCTCCTAAACATGCATAAGCGAGACTGAGAGGGAATTGGGATTTTATAGACATGATCAAGGGGGTTTGCTTGCCTTGCTGACGAGGTTCACACACGGTGTCTTCAACGAAGGGGGTGGCCTCCGGTTCCGGTTCCACTTCTATCGAGCAAACAATCAAACAAGGAATAAATATACTTGCAATGCTCAAGCACATGATAGGTTGTGAAAGCATGATGTACAGGGTACTGATTTGTGGCAAATTCAATTTAATGAAGTGTATTGCATTTGGAAATGCAAATTCAAACTCCACATATGAAGTTCAATTTAACCAATTTGCATTTGAAATTGTTTGATCATTTGAAACCATGTGATCATGTGGGTGATATGCTTCTGAAGTTATGGTGATCATGTTTGCATTGTAATGGTTAAAATTTGAATTGCATTTGAATTAAATTTGAATTAATTCCATTTAATCCAAATATCAAAAGCTACTGGTCCCAATTTAAAATCAACTCAAACTTAGTTGAAAGTGGGAAATTTGGATAGCTTATTTTCTGCTGATCATTTTTCATATATTATTTGTCCAATTTGGAGTTCATATGAATTTTCTATGATTTATTGAAGTTTCGCTATTTTTCTGGATTTTCTGTAATTCTTAAATTCATTTCTAATTTTCTGGAATTGATTTATTGCATCAGCATGATGCAAGCATGACATCAGGGGGGGGTCTGACTGGTGGGGCCCCCATGTCAGTCTCTCAGGGGTTGACCTCTGTTAGTTTAATTAACAGATGGGTTAGTTAGCAGCTAGGGCCCACTGGTCAGTGGGTGTAGGGTTAGCTTAGGGGGTGATTAAGTTAGCTCTAATGGCGGGCTCGCCGGGAAGCCACCGGAACCTCGCCGGAGTTGGGGTTTTGTGCACGGGGTGGGGTTTGTAGGGGATGGGCGCGTAGCCCGTAGGCTTACGCATCTAACGGTTCCATTGGGGGGTCTTGGGGAAGCTCTGGAGCTCGGCTAGGTCAAAGGGGGCGCGGCGGCCGGAGCAACAGAAGGCGGCGATGGCAGCAGAGGGCACGGGGAGGAGCAGGGAGTAGGGAAAAACGCAGCGCGGCTCACCCTGAGGACGTTGGAGGAGTCGGGGAAGCCGGAGGAGGCGAGACGGCGGAGTATTTCTCGTCGGAGCTTCACGGGTGGCCGGAGCTTCTCGCGAAGCTGGAGTCGTCGCTGCTGCGGATTCGTCTCGATTGAGGGCTCGGGAGGAGGAAGGCGTCTGCTGCGGAGCCACTAGACAAGGTCGCTGGATCCCTAGGGCACGGTGGCCACGATAGTGCGCGCCGGCGTTCCCCGATGTACTCTCGGGTCACGGCGGAAACAAGGACAGAGAGAGGGAGGGTGACCAGAGGGTAGGGGAGAAGGTTGGGGAACCTTGTGGGCGTCTCGTGGCGCAGAGAGAAGGAAGGGGAGGGTCTAGCACGCGTGTGTGTCGCCGTGGCGTCGTCGTCGCGCTCCCAGCTCCAGCGAGCTTCTTGGAGCCGCGGGGGAGGAAGAAGACAAAGGGCAGGCTGGGCTGGGCCGGCTAGAGGAGGTGGGCCTTCGCCCTGGGCGAAAGGTAAGCCTGTGTTCTTTTTTTTCTATTTTCTGTAATCTGTTTTGCCCCAAATAAAAAAATAGTGAGGCATTTTATAAAATCATGAAAACTTTTATGTGGGCTTATAACATATATAGCTAGCCACTCACAAGTTTTGGAGATTTTTGAACTTCAAACAATTTGAATTTAAATTCAAATTGGATTTTAATTTAATTTCCAAGCCCCTTTTGGAATATTTGAAAAATCTTGGTGCATGGAGTGGGACCCACTTCACTTTATATGTGATCATGCATATTTATAAGACTTTTCAAAAATACCAGAGCAATTTTTGGAAACAAATTTTGTCTGGCCATTTAATTAAATTCTTTAGGGCTTTCTGCTTTCCCCATTTTTGAATTTCTTTTCAAATTTTTACATGATGCAAAGGGGCACTCAAACCCTGGCACTTACCCTAGTTGGGGTTCTGACAGCCATGTCTACTTCCATTATATGTATTGCATTGTCATGTTTACATTTCTGGTCATAGTTATATTTAGCTCCAAAGTTGCTATGCCACTGTTTTTGACAGCCACCTTTGTTTTTCTCTAAGTCTGTAACTTTCCGATGTCATGTTGCATGCTTAATATCTTTTGATATGTTATGCCTATGACCTTGATTCTTGTTTGTACCTAATCACCATCATGTCTAGATCATGCTCATGTATTGCTATGTCATGTTGCTGCACTTTTGCATATAGATTTACCCCTGTTTTTACAGCATGAATATAACAGTTTCTGCCCTGTTTTCCTGATTTTCACCAAGTCCTAGACCAGTAATTTTTTATTGCATTTTGCATGGGCTATAATTAATTGTTCATGATGCCTATTTGCATGATTTCTTTTTCCGTGCCTTCCTTGTAATGTCTACTGTATTTCCATGTCCTTTTGATGCATGTTTGCAATCTGTAGCTAATTGTTTCATTGCTCTAATGTGTGCTCCCTGATGTTAACAACATGTGTGCATAACTTGTTTTGCTTATATCTTTTTAACTGTAACTCCGTTTGGAGTGTTCTTTATATGTAACTTGATTAGAATTTCATGTACTTTGTTTTTATGATATTTTTTGCTCCTGTTAACCAAACTAAAATATGGTTTAGGGCAGAACAGTACCAAATACTTAAATTGTCGTGGGGCACTTAGTGGAATGTCATGTTAACTTTCAGCTCACTCGCGCCTAGGTGTAGGATAGAACGATTGCTTGATCCTACCACTCTATATTCATGCATCTCAAATAAACCCAAACATCCATGTCCCCCACATCCCAGCAAATCTTGTTCGGCTATGTTACTATTGCTCGCTGCTCAACCACCGCCTAGTATGCATGCTAGGATGTTATCAACTGTTACCTCCTGTTACTCCTTGGTTTGGGATATCACATTATTATATTATTGTGGATGATATGATTATTATAATGTTGACTATATTCGACAAAGGATGGAAGGTCTAGGCTATCCCGCCCCGACGCTTTGTTCCATTCGAGTCACCTAGGATTCAAGTTCTGGGTATTGGTTTTAAGACTGAGCGTGCCTAACCGCGTGTTGGATTTTATGGGGTCCCCTTTTCTTACCTATCTAGCTTCAAACATTTCTAGAGGTGGCCCAAGCTGATTTACCATTTGAAACCATGCATATATATATATATATATGTCGGGTCGCTCCTAGCAGATATCCTTTTAAAACAACCTTGGCCAGCGAAGACATAGTTTCCTTGTTGGTCCACCCTTGACCGGCGAGGGCCCGACCCCATGTGAGGTGTCCCGGTAACCCAAACCCTGTTGAGACGGAAGAGGCCGATCCGAGGGCACGGCCGACTTTTGGATTGGATGTCGACTCCCCGGGGGCCACACAGATTTTTTCGTTGTTGGCTATAGGGACCTGTCGTTTCGGATCTCTCGAAACTAAATCATAAAATGGTTGCCTATGATGGGTAGCAACTGAGAGAGATGGACGTGCGTGCGGAGCCTTGTAATGGGAAGTTGGTGCACCCCTGCAGGGTTAAATCTTTTCGAGAAGCCGTGTCCACAGTTATGGACGACTTGAGACCTACTCCTTGTTCATAGACAACAACAACTGAGATAATCTTAATAACTTGATCAACGTGTGTGTGCCTTGACTACTTCTTCTTCGTCGGGATGCGAAGAGGAGGACAAGGATAGGATAGGTGTTATGCTTGCGTAAGTAGTTGATAGCAAGACTTGTTGCAGGCGATTCCTCATCGAATGCTTGGTTCTCATCTTACTCTAAAATAGACCGTTATCCACTCATATATTGCTAGTGCGTCTGCAACCTCACCACTACCCCCATCTTACCCGTGAGAAGTTAGTTACGAGACTTTTGATATATTCTCACCCTTTCTTTTCTTTTCCCTTTTATGTTTTGCCTGATCGACCGCTGTAGTTGATTACCACCTCGACTCTTCTTATGGACGCCTTCGCGGAGACTCGATGACGACTAGTTAGGTGGATCCCGGCGGAGAGCCTAGATCCGTGTGGTTACGGGAATGGTGTGTTTTACCTTTGCCGCTAGGCATTTGAACGTAGTCTGTACTCAGACATGTATCTTCCGTTGATGTATTGTATTTAAGGCAGTTGTATGCCGATTGTATGAGATGTTGTATCCATGTAGCTGTAATGTTGTGATATCATGTTGGAAATCCAGGGCATATGGCTTCGTCATATGTCGCGGTGCGACTGATATGTGCTTCCTCCCCGGATCTGGATGGAAACATCTAGATCTGGAACAGTACCGCATATCGGTCCTTACAGTAGCCAACGAGGCGCCGTCAACCGGTGTCATCAGTCTCCGGTCATGTTGTTGAAATGAGCCCTTTTGTTGCATGGCATGACCTGTTTGCGTAAACGGGCAAACACACAAAAACATAAAAAATTTCAGGCTATAGATAGACAAGAAATATAAAAACATATCGTGAATCAAACATATGGTGAAAATATAAACTCCTGCTAGTTTCATGTATTTTTTAGCAGCAAAACTCAACATACCTTAATTTTGGATATCATGAATCAAATGAACATGTAAAAACTCAGCATCAAACTATAAAGTTGGGATTGTTATGCTAACTAAAACTTGAAAAGAAAGCCCACACATATAAGAAAAGTCGGACTTACTGCGTTTTTGAACTCATCAAGTACATAGATAGAAAATATGATGGTAATGTCCTTGTAGTTGCAATCACTGGAGCATACTTTGCAAGCCATGAACACCTGAAATTTATGACAAAATGGAGTTTTACATTACACAAAAAAGAAAAAGAATAAGAATAATGAAATGAACACTACAAAAAAAGCCAACTGCTAGAAAATCCCTAAAAAAGCCTAAGAGCCAAACTACCCTTTGAGCTAAAATGTGTGGCATTTGTCTTTCATGTTTACAAAACTTGTTTGCGTATGAACTTACTCCAAATCTATAATCAAGTAGGCCCACCATGTAAGCTACCTATTTATCCTCACTTACCTATTTATCTTAACATGCAAGCTATCCACATCATTAAGTAGGTCCACCATGTAAAAATCCTCCCACTAACTTTTCATGCACACACTCCCATTAACTTTGCATGTGCATGCATCCTATCACAAATAAATAAATATTTTTATGCACTCAATCTCACAATTTATAAGCAACTTTTTTTATAGAAAATCAAATTATGAGTTACATCGCATTCTATTTTTCTATTTGGTATTTTTAATAAATACACATCCAAAGTTGCTATCATTGTTTTAGATTTAGTCAAGGGCGGACATGTCTTCACTGTCACTACTCGACGTTGTTTTCGTCTCACATCTTGCTGATATATTGTTAAGTAACTAAATTAACAAAACAAAAAATCAAACTCATTTTTGGATTTTCATCAAAATTCTTAGATTTCTTACTTTAAACCATATTTCTTTCGAAAAAGAATTTATAAGCAAATTATACTATATTCATATTTTCACGTGTTTACAAACATCAAATTATTTTTTAATAGTTCCCGCAGAAATGCGCAGGGTATCATCCAGTATCCCCTTATGACAGCCACAACTCACCACTACTAAAAGACATTTTGTTAACATTAGTCGCAAGTTATCTTGCGAGCATTTTACAAAACTCTTAAGCACAATTTTTTTTTGCCAACTACCTACCTACTATTCACAGTTGGTGTGAAAAGAACAGAGTCATATCTAAAAAGACTACGCATGGCTAAGGAAAGGCGTAGAAGCTAAATTTAGATCATTGAGATAATTTTAGGCCATTACACACTCATCCATATGAAAAGAGCAAGAAAGAAATTTACTTAGTACATAATTTAACGCACAACTCAGTCATATCTACATGAAACTAAACTTTGAAAGAAAAATATACACTAAAAACAGACGGTACTTTGTGCCCACTGTACATAACTACACCCACCCCCTTCCATCTGCCGTACTGTGATACTGAAAAAAAGAACATGTACTACACATGTACAACAATTTTCCCCCTAAAAAACAAACAAGAACATTACTGTGAAAAACACTAAGAGCTCAACTATTCGTGTGTGGTGACATTTTGCATCTAATTACCCATATGGATGCTGTGGGGAACCAAAAATCGTTCCACAAAAACTTGGCCCAAAAAACACTAAGCAAAGGGGACGGATCTTGCGCTTCGATAGACAGATAGGCAGAAATGAACTCGAAAAACATAGGCATAAAGGGAAAAATCGCAGGGTGAGATGGATCACTCACCGTGGGGGACAAATCTGCAACTTCTCTTGTCTACTTGTGCAACTTCCTCCCTGGATCTGTAGATTCCTTTCCGCTTGCTGCGTTGGAAAAAAAGATGAGAGGAGGAGAGCCCGATGTGGAAGAACACGAACAACTGTCCTCTTCTATCTTCTTCCTAAAAATGATGGGGAAAGGACTATGTAGGCCGTCACCAACCCACCCCTCTTCCACCCCGCCGAAGAAGAAAAAACAACGACAAAAAGCCCACAATAAAGATAAAGCGCCCTAGGCCGACGCCACGGCTCGCCATTGCTCCATCTCGTCCTCATGGAAAACCCACTAATCTCAACGCGTTTGATCCTGTGGTGCTAGACTTAGATGTGCTCTAGCTAAAGCACATCTAAATGTGCTTTAACAAATCCGTTTTAATATTTGTAATCTCATTTATGAATCCAAAAGCTTCAATAAAAAGGCTCATAATCTAGCTAGACATGTTCTAATTCTCGAAACTGACCAACACATGTGGTTGAACCAGCCATAAGAATTTTTGTTCATTTTCGTTTATACAGTGACGGTTTGAATAATGTCTAGCAGATTACCTAAGAAAACCAAAATCCCCTATCTCTATCTCTACTATCTAAAAAAAGGCTAACGGTTCCTCACGGTCCCTTCTTCGCGTTTTGCCAAGGTTTTCGTCAACCACCAATGACCCCACCACCAACTTATTAGAAGGAATGTTTACACCCCGGCTACCCGCACAAAAAATCGCAAAGAAAATCACCCCACGATCTCCGCCTCCTCTCTCGACCTGCCTGTTTCCATCCTCACTTGCCAGATTCATCATCCAAACAGGAACCGTACGCATACCTTCTCCCACGACCACCCGAGCGCCTCCCTGCCCATCGGATGATGCTCTCACTGAGTGACCACTCGAGCACCTCCCTGTACACCGGACGACGCCCTCTTTGGCGACCACACGAGCGCATCCCTGTCCACAGGACGACGCCGGGACGCCCTCTCCCGCAACCACTCCGTGCTTCACTCTCCACCGAACGGCCCTCTCCGGCAACCACACAAGCGCCTCCCTCTACCCCCTCCAACATCAATTCTGTGTTGCCTCGCCCATGGACCTTTCCCCATGCCCATAAGGCGGCCATCATCGAAAGCGCCACCGTACCTAGACCGCTAGCCCAATGCTACCGGTGGGAGGAAGTTCATGTTGATCCAAGTTCCAAGCCACGATGGTGGAGGCGGGGACAGAGGTGTAGGAGGAGAAGAGTCATGTAGCAGGGAGGAGGAGAGTTACGCGAGCTACAACGATCGTGGAGATCGAGGAGGACAGGTTTATTGAGAGTTAGATTTTTAGGCATGTGCGACAGGTTTATTGAGAGTTAGACTAGGGTTTCCACCCGCCTTCGGCATCTCCTCTAGTCAATCGCCTCATGTCCATGGTCCCATTTTCTGATGTCTCCTCCTCCTCGCGTACGTCGTCGTTCTGGCGAGCCAGTCTTCGCCGGTCTCCCTTTGGACTTGTACCACCACGATGACTCTGAACGTTCTACGGTCGGTCACAGTCGCAGTAGAACGACGTCGTCCCGCCAGGCCAAGCCTCCTCTTATGTAGGTCGATCCTAAGCACTGCCTCCTAATTCTTCTACCTGCACGTTGCCATCATCAAGCTTCAAGCGTCTACTGCAGATCGAGATCATTTTGCAAGGTATGGTGTTTTCTGTTGTTACAGCTAATGCCACCATCCACGATGACCTTCCCACTCCCAGTATATTTTTTTGAATTCAAGAGACATGCTGGTGCTTGCATGCTCTGATGTATCTATTCTCCTATATATTCTGCTAATATAAAACAGTTCTAGAATAAAAGCAAACATATGTTGGTATTGTGAGCATGTGTATGTGAGCATACATATGCACTAGCCCAAATTTCCGGATCCCAATGGAGAAGAAGAGGTGTGCAGCGGTTCAAAACCACTTTAATCTCAGTAATGAGGTATACCCAAGTTTTTATTCTTTAACAAGGTCTTGCTCTTTCCATATGTTGTTTGCTGAATATTTAATGGCCGCGCCTTGAGCACGCGAAATGCTTTGAATGCCAATCATAGATGTTAATCATTTCACCCACCACATCTCTTGAACCATAACTTGTTTTTCGTTTTGAAATTTTAAAATAACTTCTTCTAAATGTTCTTTTGTAGTTCTCAAATCTTCAACAAAAGCTATGACGACAGGTGGTCCTAGATATTGCTAAACTGATTTTTTTATACAGATAAACTGAATTGAAGCTGATGGAATCTTTTATGTTCAGCCCATAAGGATACGTATTGCTTCGGATAGGCATAAGGACCAGCTAAATTATTCTTGCACTTGAAGTATCCAATGGAATTGCTTATGGTACTATGTATTGTTATTCAACCCTTGTATTAGACGATTATTTTTGCCCGCTTTCGGTCCTTCACTGCTTATGTACATTTTTCATATAGTAGATATTACGATCTATTATGTATTTATTCTTGCATCTTTACCCTTCATTCCGTTTCCAAATTTGAAGAAAATGAAATAGGCTACGATACTAACATCATCCTTCCAAATCAAATCCGGTTCCACCCTTAACTATTGGGAAAATGAAACTCCATATGTTGCCCACCTTCAAATTGAAAATGCAGGCCATGACTCTATGCACTTACGTTGCCTACTTCCTGAACAAGTTTGGTGCTAGAGCCGGGAGTTTCACGCTAGCCTTGAGGTGCGTTGATGTCATCATAGTTAACATTCACAAATGGGTATTTGTTGGTTTTGATACACGTAGCAAAGCACGGGCAAGCACGGGCTTATCATGACATGGTTGAGTTATATGGAGTGAAGAATAATGATGACACCGAAGCTAGATAAAATCAGTAGACCAAGCTAAACAGAAGCTGGGGGTATGAAAACTATGATGCGTGCCTTGAGAAAAATAGGACCATTGGAGGAAGGATGAAGCGGCACAAATACAATTAGAGAAACATTGGCAGGGTATGGGCAAATATAACAATATTTTGAACAGTGTCGTTTTGTTTAAATTTTTTGTCCCGTTGCAACGCACGGGCATTGTCCTAATTGTCTAAAAAAAACAAACAAACAAAACCCCCCTTCCTTCCCGATCCACTTCCCCCACAACGTCCACCATCTCCATCCACCCCTCGCCTCAAACCATCCCATGGCCATCTCCCCCGCCCTCCACCTTCACCTCCCGCCTCGCCTCCACCACCTCCTCCTCTCCTCTAACCCTCTCTCGTCGTCCTCGTCCTGCGCTCAATACCCATGGCTCTCCGCCTGGTCCCGCCCCCGCCGTGGCCTCCGCCCTCCCGCCCCCGCTCTCGACCTCCGGCCGGAGCCCTTCCCCACCTCCGACTCCGACTACGAGGACTCCTTAGGAACCAGCCGCCCCTCCGGACGCTCCACCGTGTCTCTCATCCTCCGCCGCCTCAAGCGCGCCGGCTACACACCCGAGGCCCAAACCGCCCCCTCCACCATCTCTCAGCACCCGCCGCGGGGCTCCGTGGAGGACGTGTTCCGCGCGGACGATGGTGTGCTTCCGAACGCGCGCGGCGGGTTCGACGATGACGCGGAGTCCTCGCTCGTGGACGCGCGGTTCCCATGGGAGCGGCCGATGCCACCGCCCGAGGCGGCTGCGCGGGCTGCCAGGTCGCCGGCGTGGATGGCGGAGCTTACACTCCCTGAAACCGAGCTTAGGCGCCTTCGGCACGCGGCGATGAGGATCAAGTCCAAGACCCAGGTTGGCGGCGCTGGGGTGACGCGGGACATCGTCGCAAAAATCAAGGAGAAATGGAGGACGGATGAGGTGGTCAGGGTCAAGGTCAACGGCACACCTGCGCTCAACATGCGCCTTTTCCACGAGATACTAGAGGTATGTATTGGATTTTGCCAGAATCGCTTAGCTTGCAAGCTGTTCTTTGTTACGTACGTAGTAGTTTAGCTTTGCATTAGTGAAAATGCTGCATTGCCTGTTCTTACCAATTCAATACTTCATTCGTGCTTGAGGTGGGTTGCGTCTTGCAGCTTGTATCAACTGCAAGGTTAATTAGTTTTAGGATTGGATTGTTGGTAGAATTCTTAACAATGTTGTGTGTATTTTGTACTGTGTTGGTTTGAAACTTGAGCTGTAGGTTTACCTGCAAAATGTGATGACTTGGATGTGTTTCACTCTGCAGTTGTCTGTAATTAATAATACTACTTGTGCTAGATATCTTCTGAAAGGCATTGCTGGTGATGTTCAAGACAAATTAGTATTGGGATATTATAAGAGTGATTATCATTATCGATTCCTGTGATGTGTTTGTTATTGACACTCTCATTCACTTGTTTTAGTTCTGTCCCAGAGTTTTATTAAATACATAGTGTAACGCCCCAGATTTGTCAACCAAACCTGACGTTGCCACCACACTACTTTAACAGTACCAATACTTGGAATAATTAGAAATTTGGACAGAGTTTCTCTTGTTTATACAGACATCCTCAACAAGACAATAGACATATTTCACAATGAATGGTATATGTTAATCAATATCTAGAAGTTTTA
This sequence comes from Bromus sterilis, assembly GCA_950022295.1. NCBI lineage: Eukaryota > Viridiplantae > Streptophyta > Magnoliopsida > Poales > Poaceae > Bromus > Bromus sterilis. The sequence goes on along the minus strand of OX465595.1, from coordinate 240,666,095 downwards.
TAAACATCTCTAGTTTTCCAAAATTAAACTAAGTCGACCCAAGGGATCAAAGGCTCACGCCAAGCAAAAGAGTATTAGCTACAACTAGTAGGAAAACATGTGAGTCTCATCAAAATATTAATATACGGAGGTTTGTGATATGAGTGATATAGTGGTGCTACTCCCTCTTCCATGCATGATGCTTATTAGTACCTGAAAACCAAATAAAACCCGGCAACAAAAGCAAGGGTGAGTAATAGAATTACTCAACAAGTATAAAAGAGCCTTAGAAATAATCTTTGAATTTCACGAGTGAACACCCAATGTCCGTCAAATCCTTGCAAAACGGAATCCTCTCGGAACCAACAATGAGAAGTGAGCACTACGGAGTATTCACACATGACGTGGACTAATCATGCTGTGAAAGTTCTCACCGAGCTGGCTCTAGCACAACGGAGTAGTCCACATGCAACGGAATTCACCGACCGAAACGGAATAGTGCATGTGGGACAGTTCTCACCGCACCGGGCTAACAAATATCCAATAGATGAAGCTCCAATCCGCGAAGGAACCAAATATCTCAAACGACAATCAACAAAATATCAAACCTAAGAATGGGCAACCTTCGAAAGTAGCAAAATCCAGAAATTTTGAAAATGAACAACCAAGAGCGACAAACACCATACCAAGAGGAATGAACAATAACAGTGAAGAATCCCAACAACGGGCCAACCATACAACAAGGTCATGATGCACTTGCCTTAAGCTTGATGATTCAGTGAAGAACCAGCCACAACAACAGAATTCTCCAAACCTGTGAAGCAAGGCTACACTTAGGAACTAGTCCAACGGTGACCGAAAACTAGCTCTAAATTGGTCAAACCCAAACAAACAGATTTCTGCGTAACCTCGCATTTTCTGAACAGTGGCACTGTTTTGGCATTAACTCATAAACTACAAATCAGAATTGAATAAACTTGCGCCACGGGACAGATAGAGAAAAGAGCTACTCCCTCCGATCCATAATAAGTGTCGCTCATTTTGTACCAAGCTAGTACAAACTTTGTACTAGATGGACGACACTTATTATGGATCGGAGGGAGTACAACTTTTATTATAGGGGTAAACTGAAATTACGCAGAGATTATGCCCAGAATTTTTGAATTGAGTCTCAATAATTAAATCTACGAACTAGCAAGCTATGCAACTGAATACACTTTAATCTAATATCTGTTGGAGCAGCTAGCTCCCTTCTTCTTCCTCTCGGAAGCCTCACACAACTCACGAATGATCACAGGAGACAAGGTATTTGGCGAGCTGCTGTTTCTCACAGCCAAGCTCTTTTCTTCTCTATATTTTTCAGTCTTCAAAGTAAACATGATTACAACCTTAAGTAGCAGACCGACGCACACAGCCGAACGACCACTAACACCACAATCTACATGCACTAACCCACTAGCTATATGCATGCCCACGTCCGGCCTCTCCACAACGGCCGCACGATCCAGCCGTGCATGTAGCTAACTAACTCAATCTGAACCAACTAATCCGGCTGGACTCTGCACCATACGCGACTTGCTGTTTCACGCAGCACACAGCCCGCAGCTGTACCGCATCACACAGCTTCTCAGCATCACGTCTTCCTCTCTGCATCGCACAGCCAGACTTCTCGCTTTCATCGCTCACCTTGCTGCAAGCTCGCCGGACAAGTGTCTAACCTAAACTACATGGAATACGAAAGCAAACTAAATATGCGGACATATTCAAGATTAAGTCTAACATTCTCCTCCTTAATCTTGAACCAACACTTATGATGCAGCTTCAGAGAAGACCCATCTCTTCCACGACGCCGAGCAGTGCCTCCTCCTCGTTGTCCTTCTTCTCCGGGCACTCCCATGCAAAGTGGCCAAGATTGTGGCAGCTGAAACACCGAAGCTTCCTCTTGTCCCGGCCATGGCTCTTCTTCTTCTTGCGCTCCATCCATTGCTGTTCCGTGAGGAGAAGCTGATTGCCACCATGCTGCCCACTTTCTTGTTCATCGATGTCAAGGCTCTCCTCCACAGCCAAAAAATGACCCGTGAGATCCTCAATCGTCAAGGTCTTGAGATCGAGAAGTGACTGGATGGAGTGGGCGAGCTGCCGGTAAGGCCGCGGCACGTAGCGGAGGAACTTGAGGACGGCCTTGTGCTCGGAGATGACGTCGCCGAGGGCCTCCAGGTCGTTGATGATGCCGGTGAGGCGGACAACGAACTCCTCCATCTTCTCGCCGTCCTTGAACTTGAGATTCTCAAACTCCGATCGACGCGTCTGCGCACGGGCTTCGCGGACGCGCTCGGACCCCATCCTCAAGGTTTTGAGGGCGTCCCAAGCTTCCTTCGCGGAGTCCTTTGCCACCAACGAGCGCAACATCTCTGGCGGGACAGCCTGCAGGATGATGCCCAACGCCTCACGATCGTCGCGGTAGTCGATGATGGCGCCATGCTCGACCACCTCCCACAAACCTTGCGCCTGCAGCCGCACTCGCATGACGAGCGCCCACTCGGTGTAGTTCGTGCGGGTCAGCGGCGGTAGCTGCACCACGGAGGAGCTCCGGATCACGCGCTCCACGACACGAAGCTCGCCGCTGCCGTTGCCGGCGGTGAGACGCTCCTTAGGTGGAGTCGCCGGCACCTCCAGCTTCTTCTTCGCCAACTCCGCCGACACGGCCGCATCATCTCCGTCGTTGCCGGCCATCACAGGTGGGGATCGAAACCGTCGCTCTGATGCCAATTTTTGGAGCAGCTAGCTCCCTTCTTCTTCCTCTCGGAAGCCTCACACAACTCACGAATGATCACAGGAGACAAGGTATTTGGCGAGCTGCTGTTTCTCACAGCCAAGCTCTTTTTCTCTATATTTTTCACTCTTCAAAGTAAACATGATTACAACCTTAAGTAGCAGACCGACGCACACAGCCGAACGACCACTAACACCACGATCTACATGCACTAACCCACTAGCTATATGCATGCCCACGTCCGGCCTCTCCACAACGGCCGCACGATCCAGCCGTGCATGTAGCTAACTAACTCAATCTGAACCAACTAATCCGGCTGGACTCTGCACCATACGCGACTTGCCGTTTCACGCAGCACACAGCCCGCAGCTGTACCGCATCACACAGCTTCTCAGCATCACGTCTTCCTCTCTGCATCGCACAGCCAGACTTCTCGCTTTCATCGCTCACCTTGCTTCAAGCTCGCCGGACAAGTGTCTAACCTAAACTACATGCAATACCAAAGCAAACTAAATATGCGGACATATTCAAGATTAAGTCTAACATTAATATCAACACTAGCCAGTATCTGATATAGGATAAAAGAAACACAAATCGCAGATTGCCGATTTCTAGTACAAACAACACGCTATGAGCAAGTACCGTGCAACATCACAGAGAAAAATGCTATACTGAACTCTTTCTTCCTGATTGATGGTTGCATAGTCCATCTAGCCACACTAGTTTGCTCCCATGCAAAAAAAAGATAAATAAAAAATCTGCATTGGCTGATATAATTTTCCCCTAATTGAATTCTTATATGACTGGGCAGTATAGTAACTGAACCAACATGATGTTGCTATCAGGTGTGCTATTGGCCGAAGCAAAAGAAATCTCACCCACGCCTTGTACTAATGCAACTAGCTTAATTACCTGTTCGTGCTTAGAAATAGTACTACACTTTAACTTGCTTCAACTCAACCGGGAGATTCATACTAGCATAACCGGCAAGAAAATAACACTAGCGAGGACATGGCACCCAAACTAATGAGTAGGCCAGCAGCAAGGGATGGCAGATCGATCCACACATAGAAACTCCATCAATTGAGAAAGGTACCTGGATACCTAGCGGCAAGCAGATTCGTTGGAAATCCAGTCAAGGTGCAGCAGCTCCGTTGGGACAGTAGGACGGGATCCGACGCAATGATAGCAAGGCGGCGGCTCCAACAACGATAGCAGAAAGACCGATCGTCTGGCCGCGGTGGTGACTTTGGATGGCAGGGCGACCACTGGCAGCAGCGGCAACCAAGGTCTCATCCGACGGCGTGGCGGCGGCACTAGGTCTCAAGAGTTTAGGTCGTGCGTCGGGCAGGGGAGAGGTAAAGAGAGTTTTTTTTTCATCTCTCTTTTCCAATAAAAACAAGAGCTATATTCTTATTCCCGTAATTATCCAAAGGTTAGAATTTATTGGCTCACCAAATATTCATGAGGACTCTGTTTTAGACAAGTAAATACTCATTTTGATGCTACTCGACAAGGCGAATGCAACAACGGTGTCGTTTTTTTCCTATATGACCCCGTGGTAAAAAGGTTGAAGCTTGGTCAACATCTTAAATTATTTTAGAATCAAAATTTGAAAATTCCCGGGTATTACACTTAGCCTGGTTGAGATAAGTCGGTACAAATAAGTTCTTTAATACTGAAAATTACTCACAATATTTTTCAGAAAAGGCATAACTAGTAACTTCACTATTACAGCATTTTTAGGCCACAACAATCGTTCTTTGCCAGAATCATGCGGAGCATGCAATCTTCCTTAATCTTGAGCTTAGCGTGAAATCATTTATAGAACCATACTGAGTTAAAGGCTAGCTGGCTAGCTCAAATTCGAGTTTGGTTTGTGTCCAAATCAAGACACAATATTAAATATTGTCCTTTGGTGCAATAATGGAACTCCAATAATTTTGCACGGAAAATCAGTTATTTGACTACCAGAAGATTTACCAAATCAATTGTCAACTAGGACCTGTTAACAAGTGCAAGTAGAGAAGGCAGTATATGCTTATTCAGTATGTTGATTAATTTTCTTCGTGCCACAATTAGCCTAAAGGTTCCTTTGTTATCTCTACACAAGTACACATGACTTACTAGTTCTAGTGAAAACATTTTTAGGGTTGTAGTTCTTGCCAATCTAATATCTTTTTTTTTGGGTTGATTCTGATTAGAGAAAAACAGGGGGGTTGGTAATATGGAGGTCAGGAACTTCTGTTTCTCTGTACAGGGGAGTAGCCTATGACGTACCTGAGATCACTAAGGGAACAAATAGGACTTGGCACGATGTTGGTATGAAGTCCTCAATAAAAGGGCCTCCTATCCCTTCCTGGCTGCCTAGCGAGGAAGTTAATAGCATGAAAGATAGAAATGGAGCTTTGGTATCTAATACCGAGAAAGAGGAAACTATTGAAATTGTTCCAGAAATCAAATACGAAGAAGAAATTGACAGGCTGTTGGATGAACTTGGCCCTAGATATAGTGACTGGCCTGGATCCAATCCATTACCAGTAGATGCAGATTTGCTTCCCGCAACTGTACCTGGTTGCAAACCCCCTTTCAGAGTTCTGCCATATGGAGTACGGCGGTCACTCAGCCGAAAGGACACTACCAATTTGCGGCGTCTTGGTCGGGGACTGCCTCCTCACTTTGCTCTCGGTACCTTTGTTGTTTTAGTTAGCTCCTTATTTTTCTTCGTCAAGTTATACTATCATTTGGTGATGTTTTCCCCTTACTGATGAATGTTAGGGCGAAGCAGACAACTCCAAGGATTAGCAGGTGCAATGTTGAAGTTATGGGAGATAAGTTTAATTGCAAAAATTGCTTTGAAGAGAGGAGTGCAACTTACTACCAGTGAGAGGATGGCTGAAGATATCAAAGTAAATATAGACTCGTTTTCATTGAGAAAATATCAGTTTTTGCACTTCTTACATTTATAGAAGGCCTTTTGTGCTTCGTTGGAAATATATTCATTGGCACTAGAAACACCAAACTACAAATTTGTATGTGCAAATGAAACACTGCTATAACTTTTTCATAGTTATCACACTCATTTTGCGCACCTTGAAGTTTGGATTTCATTCCTGTTTTGAATGACCTAGTCTATCATTCCTTTAACCACTTTCCATATCTCTTCTTCAGAAAAAGGTTTACTAAGCATAAATCATTTTCTTCATTGGAGAGCCTTTCCCCTATACTCTACACATCCTCTGTCAATCTACATCTAAAGCCCTCAGTAGGACCAAACAATTGTTTATAATACTCGATAGCATGTTCAACCAGATTAGGAGTCCCTGAGATCATGACATCCCTGTTTATTAAGATATTGCTCCCTTTCTTCCATTAGCAATCCTGTGAAAGTATCCAGTATTATTATCACTCTTAGGAAACAAGGTCTCAATAGACCTTCTATGCCAATATTTCTCTTCCTCTTCCATAACCTCCCAAAGTGTACTATGCATATAACTCTTTCTAGCCATCTGTTCACTACTCACAGTTCGAATTTTCTCCAGCTCTTCTAGGTTTTGCAGTTCATCAGAAACGTTTTGACTTTTGCTTCAGTATCTGCCCTCTCAAGTTTCTACCCCAGCCTTTTAGATATTTACTTACTTTCTTTAGTTTCTATTGCATTACATCCAAGCCATCTTTTGCTTTAATTCGTTCATTCCATAAGCTCTCAACTTTAGATAAGAAATCCTCCCTTTGAATCCATCTGGACTCAAATATAAAGGATTTGGTTACAGATTTAGTATTCTCTAAGGTATCCACAATGGAAGTGTTGTGATCAGAGATGATTCTAGTTAGCTTGTGAACATTGACCAAGGGGAACATTTGTTCCCCACTGTTGCTCATCAAGAGTATCAAGTTTCACCAGGGTGGGATTCTCATGGTTATTAGACCAAGTAAAGTTACCGCCAACCATTTCAATTTCTCTAAGCTCATAAGTACAAATAATAGAATTGAAGTTGTCACAGTACCTACGGTTATGAAAATTGTTGTTTTCTCCTTAGAACCTCTTATTAGGTTAAAATCCTCACCTATTAGCAAGGGGAGCATCTGATTAGAGCATACTGCAACCAATTCTGTCAGGAATTCCATCTTGTGTTCATCCCGAGCAGCCCCATATACAATCACCATTGCCCAATGTATCAGCAATTTGATATGAAATAGTTGTATCTTGATAAGATAGTCACATTGGGATGTACAGTATTAGTGATATTAAATCTAGAGGATTTAACACCACCTAAAATACCTCCAGATTTACCTTTGGAAAGGATCCAATGCCATGAAAATTGATCCTAGGAGAACATTTTGTCTTCACAGTCTCCTGCAATCCCACAAAATCCACTTTCTGATCTTTCATTATTTCCTGCAAATAAGTAGATAAACCTTTTTTCCCACACCTCCTACAATTCCAAATGAGACTTATCATTGATATATTGTATTTTCCTTCCTAGGTCTAACAGCATATAGCTCACCATGCAAAGAATGTTGAGCTGCTGTCATTTTATCCTTCTTAATCATGCTATTGGTTTGAACGCAATTATTTTTCAGTCATCTGAGCATTCTTCCTTTGATATTTTAGCTTCTCCTTTTTCTTCTGCTTCTTGAGACAAGATTTGGATCTAACAACAATAAAATCTTTCTTCATATCCTCATTCCCTCTATCCCAACCCATAAATTTAACAGAGCTATTGTTTTCAGGTTTCTTAAGGAAATTGAATATAGCATGTTCTAAATCTCCACATCATTATTAACTTTTAAGTCTAGTTCATTGCAATCAATACAAAATCTAGAGTTTTTACCGTAATCTCGTTAAAAAGCACAGAAAATGAATTATTATCATCAATGGCATTACCTCCATCATCTTGATTATCCAGCCTTCTAGTATCTCGGTCTTCCATCCTCTCTTGGGTCCCACCCATTTGTGACAATCTTGAGTTTGTTTTGGTAGGCAATTTCAATTTATCATGTTTCCTTTTCTTGTTTATGGTTGCCTTTTTCTTGGCCTTTTCCTCCCGAGCGCTTTTATCTTCCTCGTGTGAATCATCAACATAAGTTTGTGAGGTCCTGATATGCATTGATTCATGTGACTCCCTCATCCTCAACTCCATTCTTTCTACTAGGGCTCCATCAATCACTGTAGTAGGTTGGCTATCCTCTTCCTCAGCTTCACCATTATCCTTCATATTTTCCCCAGAATGGATGTCGATGATCTCATCTTCACCCAGCTCCTCTTGTTCTCCCACAGGCTCAAGATATGCTTGATAATCCTTCTTCCTGTGGATGGTCCTTCTTTCCAAGAGTATACTCACGTTGCATCGTTGTCCTTCATTGGACCGAAGAGTTGCGCCATGAACACCGAGGACCGAACCACGAGCAAGCGCCTATGAGCAACAAATGTCTCTTCGCAGACCTTAAAAGTCACGTCCGCAAGCTTACCGGTCTCCAAGATACGGGCAAATTGTTGAGCCATGTCAGAAGGTGGCAAGGTAATAAATTTTTGTGATTTGGGCTGCATACGGATCCCCTTGGTGACCCTGATCTCTTTCATATTCCTGACCCAACCCTAGCTTTCTTGTTACCCGTCATGGCAGCTCTCATAAACCCAGAATTAGTGCCAGTGCCATCCCGCCTTTCTCAGCCTCATCAATTTTTGTTTTTGATGATTGATTCTGCCCTTGCTGACCATCAACATTTATCGCCACAATGTTGCCAAAGTTGTTGTTGGGTCCTGTCACTTCTCTGGTATATTGGAACTCATAAAAGGCCCTCCTAGCTCCCCCATTCTTGAAGCAGGAGTCAGGCCATGCAACCAATCTTGGCTCTAACATAAGCAAAATTCCTAATGATACTGACATCCAGGGCAATAGGCCTGCTAGCCATAGCACAAACCCTAAATATTGTCTCTTTATTTCTGTTTTTCCTAGGGATTCTTGTTATCCTAAACCAGGCTTCTTCCAAGTGCCCAAAGTAGGTCAGGTCATCTAAAGCTTGAGCACTTAGGAATCTGACAATAAACTCATTTTCAGCCGCATGTTTGGCATAGAACCTCCACTTCATACCTACAGATTTGGCCAAGAGTCAAATTCGTGTTCAAGTTGCCTCCTAGAGACCTCTCCCTGCACTACCTTGATGTAAGCCTGGTGTAGCTGATCCTGAGGTCTGATCTCAGGAATGGAGAAGAATCCTTGGCCAAATTCATCAGAGCCAAAATATTCAGGTGCATATTCCCATGGCTTTCTATCAGGGCATAACTTTATCAGATGACCGAACCCACTGTTATGATGGAACTTGTCTATATTGAATAGCCCATGGGGCACATATATATTACACATGACTAGGGGATAAGGGAGATAGACATAGTCCAATAAGGACTCCTAAACCTATTGGTATCAATATAGACAAGTTGCATCATAGCACTTCATAGGAGTGCTTAAACTTCTTTAATATGTGTGCTGGTTACAACTGGAAGACCACATCTTCTGGTACCGGAAGCAAAAGCTAGCACCTGTTGCCTTTTTGAAGCAGCTGACAAGAGGATGTGGGCAAATAAAACCTGGTTTTTTCTTGAAGCACCGCTACAGTCACCTGCATTGTACAGGGCCTCAGTAGTCCAGTCTGCAAATGAATCTTGTCACTTAAGTTTAATTTCTTACCTTCCATATACACCGAGTGTCAAATTTTACCTCCCAACACGAACTATTGTCCTGTTGACCCTGGGTATTGTTTAATAGATGCACATGATCTATAATCAAAACAGAGGCAACTTCACCTTGATTATGTTAGTCCTTCCTGAATTCTTGGATTTATCCAGAGAGACAGTATCATACTTATCAATTTTTTTTTTGCGAAAAGACAGTATCATACTTATCAAGACTGTTCTGCAAATTAGCCTCCTCCTCGCCATTTAGGGCATGCACAATGGTGCTATCTTAGCAATGCCACATAGGATAAATGATGACGTGGAAGAGAGAGAAACTATAAGAAAAGGTTTGTCTTCTCTTATTTAAGAGATGATCTCTTAGCAACAATACTCTCACCGTAAATTTAGGAATCTCTAGTTATTAAAGATAAAATTAAGATATAACCAATGATTACGAGTCGCGCGACAAGTCGCGACTTGTCGGACGACTAGTCGGCCTGTCGCAAACCCAGTGACGATAACATGGAGCGACTCGACAAGCTGAACTTGTCGATCGACAAGTTGGCTTGTCGTTGAAAAGTCGCGACTTGTCTACGTTTTTTAGTCGAGCGATTAGTTCTGGCTGGGACATAAAAGCCAGCCCGTGAAAACCCTAACCCCCCAGATCGAAATAGAACCTCCCGGCTCCCACCCAGCCGTCTCCACTCTGGCCGCCCTTCCCCCTTGCGCCGCCTCTCACCTGGACGCCGGCGACGTTGCCCGCTGCCGCCGCATCTCCCTCTCCCCTCGCTGCTCTCCTCCATGCCTTCTATCCTGATTTCCTTGAGCTCGTGTGAAGGCTGCACCAACACCAAGGACCAAGCACCATCGGAAGTTGATATGGACATTATGGACTGAACAAGGATGGGACTGAAGATGTGTTTCTTAGATTTAGTTTGCTTGTGTTGCTCTTGTTGTGCTGAACTTATTTATTTTCTTGTGGGCTTGTGGCCTTGACGCCTTGCTTGTTCTGAACTTATTTGGTTATGTAACCTTACCTATCATATTGCCTACGCTGAACTATTAGTCTATTACTAGGCTGTTTCCTTAGTATTTATTAGTACTGACAAGTCGACTACATGTAGACAAGTCTATCACTAGTCGAGACTAGTCACGACTAGTCTACTTGTCGCCACCCCAGCGACAAGTAACGACTCAGCGACTCGTAAACATTGGATATAACCCATTGTACATCATTTTTTTTACCATATCTAAATTACGAGGAAAATCTAAGATAAGATAGCCTTATCAACCATTGTACATGCCCTTAGCTTTCTTTCTTCCATTTCACTATCTATCCTTTTTTTCCAGCAACTTGTTTTTAGTATTATTCACCACAACAACATAACATGGGAAACTAATAATGTATCCCTGCTGAATTGTCCTCTGCATCCCTCATTCTCATGTGATCCACATACACCCCTCTATCATCATACGGTTGTATTATGAGCTTATCTCTCTTGATAAGGACTAGCAGGCGGATGGCACAGCGACACGCCGTGCCCATGCTGAAACCTGTATGCATATGTGTGTTTTACAAAAAATAAAGGAAAAATAATACTCCGTAGTAATGTGGAGGTCAATATATCTGGTGCTCATGTTCAGCAGTCACAAAACGTGATGTAGCCAATATTCATTTACTTTCTTAAATTCATATGGGTTTATACTTGAAAGGTAAAAGTCATCCACCATATATGCAACAGTCGACATTGTTTTATCTAGTAATTGTAACTGAGAATAGTTGCAATCACAATAGAACCAATGGTCTCTTATCTAAGTAATCAAAAGAGGTAACTATGCATCTTTCTATGACCAAACAAAGAAAATTGATTTGTAAAACTCATTGGTCAAGTAATTAACAACAAATAGATCAAGGATAGGCCTGAAATAAATTTATTACATGTAAAAAAGGATTGTAGATCAATGTTATAATGCTTCAAGTGGGTGATCAGGCATTATTTGCTCTTCCTATGGAACAACATGTCGTACGACAACTTCACATGGGAAGAATAGATGTGAATTTCTATTCAGCTTCCTTTGACAAAATAAAGAGAGAAGCATCATACGTCACTTCACAAAAATAAAATAACATTTGGATATTCCAATTCAACTTTCTTTCACAAAAGAAAAGGAGAAAATCTTTCAGTACTTACAAAAAAATCAGATAAGTTTTTAGGCAATGTAGTTTCGCATTTTATCAAGATGTTTCATTGTCCAACATACCCTCTCCTGGGATTGGTGTACCCGTGTTGCACTCTTCAATAATATGAGACATCTAGATATAGAAGCCACACATCAGCCAGGGAATATAAATTAATTAAATTTATAGCAGAAAAAATACATCCAAGAATGCAACCTGAGCTATAAATCATCAACAACGGGAACTTATAGATAATTCATCTGCGCAACACACATTTGTTTAGGCCATCTCAACCATACCAACTAACCAGAATTTGCCAAAAATAATAATTCATAAGCATTTCTCTATCTTCTAGTGAGCATGAAGGAACATGATTTTGTAACGACCACCAGGAAGCTGGGAAGCAGCTTCAACACGCCTCCATGCGCCTCTATGACATCGACCTCTCGGCCTCAGCACCACCTACTCATGTCCGACCTCCGCCAGAACCGAACGGTGTTCCACCTCAGTTGAGTGTTTTTTTCAGAAAACATCAAAGGGAAGTTGTTGAGAGGCAGAAATGGGGTAATTGCAAAACTATGGAGCAAGAGAAATATTAATTACCACTTCCTGATAACTCAATCATAATCCAAGTCTCTACTATCTTGTGTTTTCCCTACAGCCATAAGAGCAATCAGAACATGCCCAAAATTACATCCTCTTTCCATCTAGCTATGATAAAATGCAATCCGTAGGACAAAAAAAAGGGAATTCTGTTCATAAATAAATGTTCATGGGATAAGCATATCCCCACAAATTAACATTACTCATTCTTTATCTAAGTTATCAATCAAAACCTGCTAATTGAATAATGGAATCACTTGTCAATTCTTAAATACTCAAAAAATGTAAGTACCTAAAAGCCCAATGACCAATTAATTAGATCCCATACCAAAAGAAACAGTGTCAGTCTGTCTTTTGCATAACCATAAATTCATTCTGCTTCACCTAGTGCATCCAATGTGTCATCTGCTCTTCAATTGCCTAACAAAACATCAAACGTGTTAATAAACTTTGTATGCCATTTTTTGTATTTCTAAAAGCTCCTGGTCTTGGACAGTGGGCATGTTCTCATATGCACAACCAAAAAGACCTATAATGAAAGAATCAATCTAAACCGGTTGGATCCACCATAAATTAGAGTTGACTATGTATTGAGCATATTTTCTATAAATCAGACCATAAATTAGAGTTGACTATGTACCCTTTCAAGTTTAGATTTCTCCTCTGATGTTCTAATAATCAGACCGTTTTCAGATATTGCTTTTCAGAGCCTTGAACGGGATAGTGGAGATTTTTTTTTGGAAAGTGGATAAGCAACAGAAAGACAATAATTTGAAATTTGAAAAAAATACGAACGCACAACAACAACTTTATGTACATTTTGCAGATAAGAATATAAGAGCATTATTTCCTTTCATAAACTTTGAACATAACAATATATACAACACCTGATGGCCAAGTATTGCAAGGATCTGTATTTGAGGAAGCATCTTGTTTCAGTACATAAGTCGAGTTGTATAGCTCTCTTAACTTATTTTATCATTGGTGCTTCCTGAACCACATAAGAATTGGACTATTGTCATCCTGAATAATGAATTAAATCCGTAACAAAAAAAATGCTTAATGTTAATAAGATTTTATTTAACAAATCAAGATATGAACGAATATATGCATAAGCCTGATGGTGCATATAATTACAAAGATTGTTCAAGTTGTGACTGTTAAGAAGTCAATTTCATGCATCAAATATAAACTATAGTAGAATTTGGCAATTCTAAGCTTATAAGGCAAGGAGCTTGCAAGGGAACCTGGGTACAAAAATGACCTATTGAGTGTCACCTTCTAGGAAATCTACCATGTTTCGGAGGCTTGTGTAGATAAATTATTTTCTAAGTGGAAAGATATACTTCTAAGAAAACTTTCATATACCATGAATATCACCTCCATAACAACTTGAACTGATCATTGACTATGATCCTTATTTGCATCAAACAAAGGACAGAAGTAAAACATATGATTGTTCCATGATGCTTCTGACCAATAATTTATAGAATAATCTAATCACCCCCATAAACACATTTTTTCCTTTGAATTAATTGACCATGAAGGCATCAGAAAAAATAGAAAACTATGAAAAAAAATATCAATATTAGCATCTATCGATGCACAATATAAGTATGGGGGCTAACTATTACAACTATTCTTTTCCAAAATAATAAATCCTACTGGATAGTAAGCATACAGAAACATTCTGATCACTCATTGGCATCAAGCACTTTAAGGACAATGACGCATAGCTACATCGGCAACAGCTACCACATAGCATCTCCCTGAATGCCACTAAGAAAGCCTAGCAAAATAATTAAACGCCTGATGGTGAGATTCATCAGTAAAACCATGTTCGGAGAAATCGTATATTTGTTGAATGGGGTAATTCGTGTCGAAGATGTTAAATTAGGAGGTAAAAACTGAAATTTACTCTAAAAATAAATTAAAAATCAATATAATTAGTGCAGGTTCAGGACTAAGTTCATCTTTCAACAATAATTATGTGAGACAGTGAGTCTGAACTTAATGAAAATGCAAACATGGTACGGCTGCCAAACAAAATACATAATCTGGAATCTAATGTCAATTACAAAAAGATCATATATATTTGGTATTTTTATTGGATCTAATCACAAAAGCCAGGAACGGTCTTATAAATTTCATTGGCAAGAGATGGTATTTCAGATACCCTCATTGCAAAGCAAAGGAATAAAAAAAAAATCAAAGAACGGTAAATTAATAGGAACTCATGCTGATTGATCCTCTCACGATTCCATGGAGCTCCGTTGCCCCTGCTACGGCGCCGCCAAACCGACATGATCCCGCAGCCGTGGAAGGGATATGGGCGAGGCTTGATCTAGGCCGGCAGGCCGCTGGCTTCGGCGGTCAGTGAGGGAGAGGTAGGGATTCTGCTGGTAGGGGGATTGGTCCGCTGTACCGCTGCTCTAAATGCGCCGCCCCGCTGTTGCTGCCGTCGCCGGAGAAGGGAGGAGACGGGAGATCGGAGAGGGGGAGAGATGGGGGGAGAGACGGGAAGGCGGTTGTGAGAAAGCCGATACAATACAGAACCCCCCCCCCCCCCCCCCCCCCAAAAAAAAGATACGTGTCAATCAGCAAGAGCTCATCACGGACTGAAAACGAAGGAGAAGGCTGATAGCTTAGCCAGTTTGTAATAGTAGTATATGTGCCCTATCGAATCAAATACCATCAATTCTTTATGATCCCAATGGATGCAGAATTTTACAACCCATCTCATGTTACCCTCCAACCCAGCCTCTGCAGTAGATTCTGGAATCAAAGGATCTATCACCACCACAGGGCCCCTCTTATTTTGACCATTAACAACCAGTCTTTGTTAATCCTTCTCTCAATTTTGCAAACATTCGGGTGCCAAAACCTCCTAACAGAAGATACATACATAGGATTAAGGATGGGCATGGACCGTGGAAACCTTGTGCTTCTGGATAGACAACATCTTGTCGTTGCTAGCATCACACCTTACAGCGCCTCCCTTCCATGGCAGAAATCCAACAAAAAACGCTCCCGCTCCTCCACAACTTTCAATCTTGATTCTCTTGAGGCCCAGATCAGGATCTCTTCGAAAGTAGGATTGCCTCTGTGAAACAATCTTCCCCTCTTTTCCATGGTCCTACATGTAAGGGCCTACAGCACTAGTTTCTCTCTCTCCCCCCTTGCAGGATCTGGGCTAGCCGCGTCTTCAACGTAATCCGCTCCTCCCAATCGTCCCATTCTCCGATCCTGGCCAGCCTCTCCGATAACGGGATCCGCTCGATTGACTCCGTCATCCAATCTCTCTGCCTTCTCGTGCAGATCTGGTGGATCCTAAATCTCGATCCCCCATCGATACTCGGGGTAATCCAAGTGCGTTTGGGCTTTCTCGCCGTGAGTGATGATGATGGATGGCATCGGCGACTAGCAGGGTGCATGTAACACCCTGGACAAACCTAACCGGTTCCCTACCGATTCCTGGCCGGTGCGCCTGGGATCCAGACTGTCCTCACATACCAACACTAGTCTTTTCTGCACACTTTGTCCTCGCTCGTGCGCACCTGGGATCAACTTCCCAGTCGACCACCCATCCTAAGACTACTCCAAGTTTAGCACGCTTAACCTGGTACTCCCTCTATTCACAATTAGATGACGTTGAAACGAATGTATCTAGATGTATTTTAGTGTTAGATACATCCTTGTTAGCATCGACTAATTCCGAACGGAGGGAGTAGTTCTTTTCTCATGGGATCCCGGAAAAGAAGGTGCACCTTGTTGATATGAGTAGTCTATCATTCCTATTGAACCTGGGCTGTTACAGTGCACTCCGGTGCCGGTGCTGGTGGTGGGTGGGGCGACGGGGTGGGGGCCAGGAGGTGGTGGGCTGGGTGGCTCGAACTCGGTTGCCCTGTCAGTTGCCTCTCAAGTTGCAGGAGATGTGTCGGTTCGCATCATGTGTCAGTCGTCTCACTCAACATTGTTTTAGTTTAGTTCCTTTGGATCCAAACCTGCAGGGATATTTTTATCCAATACAATTGTGTAGTCTCTTTGATATGTGAGAGCCTTGAACTTTATCAAGGTTGCTTTTCACCATTTCGTTTCTCCTGTTTGTAAGTAACTAATGTTCTTTTGGTCCACTCCAGAAATTAACAGGTGGGGTAATGCTTTCAAGGAACAATGACTATATGGTCTTCTACAGAGGGAAAGATTTCTTGTCCATGGAACTCGCAGAGGCACTCCTAGAGAGGGAAAGATCAATGAAGTCCCTACAAGATGAGGAGCAAGCACGGTTAAATGCAAAGCTGTCATTTACTTCTAGCACTGATGCATTTATAGAATCCACTGTAGCTGGTACTCTTGGAGAGAGCCTTGAAGCTAACTCTAAATATGGAAATGAACTGGATGATAATCACGTGGATAAGATGTCAAGAACTGTAGAAGCTGCAAAGCATGCTGATCTTGTAAGGAAGTTAGAGTGGAAGCTTGCGCTTGTAAGTGACCAAACTTTTAATAGTAAGATTGCTTTGTTAGATTCTCTTGTGAACAAACCATTTTCCATAGAAAAAGGCATTCTTATTTCCATTATCATAATAATTTTTCTGGGTGCACAAGTATAATTGAAACCATTGTACTACAACAGTTCAATAATATTCAATAAGAACATAACCTGCAAAGTTGCAGTGAAGCCTATGTACATACTGCAACGGACTTAATTCTGCAGAGAACAACCTTTTAGTTGCAAGTCTACATGTACCCAACTAAGATAATGTGGTTTAAATGCTTGCGTCACATGAATTGCACTGAAGATGCAATTTATAATGTTTTAACTTACATAATTTAACTTTATTTCTGTGCAGGCAGAGAAAAGGATAGCAAAAGCTGAAAGAGTGCTTGGAAAAGTCGAGATTGCCTTGAAGCCAACTAAAGATATCAAACCACGTGAAACAATAACCGATGAAGAGAGGTTCATGTTTCGGAAACTTGGTCTAAGGATGAAGGCATTTCTGCTCCTTGGTAAAATCTACTTACCGGTTTAGTGCCACTTATTTCCTTTGATCCTGTAGTACTGGAGTTCTTTTCATTCCAGTATCATTCATTTCCTTGTGATTCCTTTCTGTTTTTCTAGAAGGATCAATATGTCCTTTGCTGTAGTTGCTCATCTATTTTATTTCTATGAGATCTAGTCCCTATAAGTTTCAACTTCATATACATTCTTTTATTTTATATATCCCTCACCACTTTCAGGTAGAAGAGGAGTTTTTGATGGCACAATTGAAAACATGCACTTGCACTGGAAATACAGGGAACTGGTTAAAATACTAGCGAAAGCAAAGTCTTTTGCAGATGTCAAGAGGACAGCACTGTCACTTGAAGTTGAGAGTGGGGGTATTTTAGTTTCTGTGGACAAGGTCTCTAAAGGTTATGCTATTGTTGTGTTTCGTGGGAAGGACTATAAACGTCCTTCCGTGCTGAGACCAAGGAATCTTTTGTCGAAGAGAAAGGCTTTAGCTCGATCCATTGAGCTACAGAGAATGGAGGTACTGTTTTCTTTCTCGGATGGTTTCGGACATTTACTAAAAGCTCAACCCTACATTACAAAAGTACTCCCTCCGTTTCTGAATATAAGCTCTTTTAGATATTTCAATATGAACTATA
Organism: Bromus sterilis; assembly: GCA_950022295.1. NCBI lineage: Eukaryota > Viridiplantae > Streptophyta > Magnoliopsida > Poales > Poaceae > Bromus > Bromus sterilis. The sequence continues at coordinate 240,648,233 of OX465595.1, read as the reverse complement.
TACGGATGTATATAGACTTATTTTAAAGTGTAGATTCATTCATTTTGCTCCGTATGTAATCTACATTGGGATCTATGAAATGACTTATATTTAGGAAAAGAGGGAGTAGGTACTAAAAAGGTAAAAGTGGATTTTGTTAGAGAAACTCTGTAAAGCAAACTTTCGTTCATTTTCCTAAATGATATACTCCATCCGTTACAATTTTTTTTCTAGCTTTGTCCCATGTTCCAACTTCAAGTTTGACAAAGTCTACAGAAAAATATATTAACATCTATTCATTAGATTCGTCATAAAAATATATGCTTGGTCAAACTTAAAGAAGTTTGACTTGACACAAAACTAGAACTTCAAGTATTCTGGAAAGGAGGGGAGTACCTTTATTTCTCCAATCTTTTCTTTGCTAATATCATTCTTTTCTCTTTGTGGCAGGCCCTCAGTCGTCACATTGGAAAGTTAAACAGAAGGGTGAATCAGCTCAGATCTGAACTGGTACGTACAGTATCCAACTGATTCAGTTGCGACAAAATCATTATTTTCCAGACGCGTGTTCTCAATTTTCAGGCCAAAATAGAAGACGTAAAGGACCAAGGAGATGAGGAGCTGTATGCTAAACTAGATTCTGCATATTCGAGCGAGGATGAAGAGGTAGAGGTTAGTGTATTTCATTTCGTCCATTGAACCATGCGCCAATGTTTTCTTTGAAAGCCTGTAACCACCCACCCTTTGTCTATGTAGGACGAGGACGATGAGTCTTATCTCAGGAGCTTTGACAACCCAATTGCCAGGGCGATTGGTGGTGATGAAAATGAAACCGCCATTGATGACAGTGAGACTATTTATGATGATGATGACCCTGCTGCAGATAATGGCGACTGCGATGAAGAAGATGAAGATAAGAATGTGAAATATTCAGATCATGACAAGGATGAAGACTGCGAGCCTGCTGTAACTACTGCTGGTAATTTCCAACCTAACGTGTATTCGGATTGTTGCCATCGTGACCGGCCTAGGCTAGAAGAAGGGACTGCATCAGACGAAAGAAGTAGCGATCTACTGTAGATGACATTAGAAATTCATCACGATACAGGGATCACCCAACCCAACCGACCTTCCTGTACACTGAGTAAATAACGAGTACTTCACTTTGTACTAACTTTAGTACAAAGCTGTATTAAAGTTGAGACACTTATTTTGAGATGGAGTATTTCACTTGGTCTGGTTCATCTTGACGCTCAGATTCACATTCACAGGCCGTGAGAGGAAGAAAGAATAAAAAATAAAATAAAATTCCTAACAGTACAGGGTATGATTTTCCTGTGGCAGTGGCCCTGGTAAGGTTGCGTAGTCGTGTTGTTCCTCGTTTCACCCGGCAGATTTCCTGTGTGTCAGGCCCAGGTGTCAATTTCTTATTTAAACAAGTAAGGCCCCTGATGAAGCAAAGAGAGTACCGTTGCATAGTTTAACTTACCAACTATGCTCCTTGCATAGTTTAACTAACAAATATGCCTGTATGTTGCATAGTTTAACAAATATGCTCTTGCGTTACAATGAAAGATCAATACCTAAGAATTATGTTTATAAAACAAAGAAGCTTAAATAACCATTTTTCTTATTATACCAAGGAAATGTTCATAAAATATATCAATCAAGCGGAAAGAAACCAACTGCACTGGAATTATGGATGGAAAATATATTCAAACCTCCATATTGATTATGTCGGCGTAGGTGAGCCGAGTCTTAGTAGTAGTGAAACAGAGTTCATCTCCAACTCGCGCACAAGGTTCCGGATCGAAGAAACTCTCTATTCACATGTAGTCATTGCGTCACACGAAGGAGGTCACACAAAGGAGCCCTACCTTCCTTTTGGATTGCCTCTCCCTCACAAAGATGGCTGCTACGAAAGATATCTGAGACCGCCTTGTTCTCAGCAAAGTCAGGGCATCTCTTGCCGCTTTCTTTGCTGCCTCTCACTACTCAGACTCTTCGATATATCACATCAAGAGAAACCTCAATGGAGTGGTGCATAATCTTGCCAAACAAGATTTGTGTCCGGAGTTCACTTGCTATGCTTCAGTACATGATCATGCAAATTGTCGCAATGTATCTCGTCTTTCCTCTCTTCAGCCTTCGGGCTTTGTAATCTTGAGTGTCCACTGCTTTTAATCTTTAATAAAGTTTATTTACGTTAAAAAAAGGAGGTCATGGATGGTGCTAAGGTCATGTGGAATAGTTGGACGGCCGTGAATGGATATTTCTAGGATTTTAATTTGGAGTGAACGTTTGCTTTTTTTGGTTTTGGTATGATTTACTGTAGACTGTCTGATTGATTGCACATCTCATGGAGAAAGAAGGTACTATGCTAGCCTAGTGGCGATATCCTTTCGCACCCCATCGAGGAGATTTGAGTTTGACTCTCAGGCTCACCATCTCTTAACCTTTTTACAGGATATGGTGAAAATATGTATAAATAAATTTTTAAAAATATGGTTTTAGATACATGGCAATTTTATAATAATTTTTTCTTTTTTATTAGATGACAAAATTTGCTATGTGACAAAGAAATAAAAATAATGGTAAAATTACCATGAAAATTTGCATAGAGATAAACTCATTTTTGTCAAATTTGCCATGATCCATTAAATAACGTTACCATGCTAAAAAGTTAGATTTACCATGGTCCAGGTACTTAATTTACTATGCTACATAAATTAAATTTACCATGCTACGTAAAATAGAATTTCCATGTCCAAAAAATACATTTACCTACATGAACTAAAATTATCATGCTGCAAAAGTGAAATTTTCCATGATGTTCAACCTAGATTGCCATGGTCCAAAAATAATTTTGCCATGATTAAAAACTAGATTTACCGTGGTCTAAAAACTTAAATTACCATTGTCCAAAAAACAAAATTTGCATGCAACATACTAAAATTGCCATGTTCAAGTTTTTTTGTCATGCAACACAAACTAAAGTCATCATGTCCAATAAAGAAAAAAATTCATGATAGAAATTTGCCATTGTCTATAAATCTAAATTGCCAAGGTTGCATATTTTTTTATGTGAAACATCAAATAAATTTGTCATGTGCCTAAAATATGTATTTTTAGATTTTTTCCTTGTGTATTTTCTATCTTTCCTAAAAGTTACAAAATGCAGAGCATGAGATTTGAACCTAGATATGCTAGGCGAAAACAAGTGTAAGCACCACAACGTTAATTGCGTGGAGTCGTTTAGCAAGAGCTTTGCGCTCTTTTTTATTTATTTTTTAGATAAAAGGCTTATGCCCGACTTTATAAATAAAGCCACCACGGCAGAGTCAACAAACCAACAACAACCATAACAGTTTAACGGCCCACTGCCACAACCAACTGCAGCTTAACGGAGTTCGATACAAGGCCGAAGCCATAAACGACACGCAGGCCAGCTACCTACGCACAACAAAGAGCAGGGGGACGGAGCCATGTAGAAGTTCATCCGCCACCCATAGACCTCGGAGGGAGACAGGACGCCGCGATAGTCTTCATCTTGGCAATGATAGGCTCCAAATCCTCCTGGTTCGCCGCCTTACTCAAAAATTTCCACATCTGTAAGAAGCCGACAAGTTTATAAACACAAGCTGTGGGACAATTAGGGAAAATCCTCGAAGGTAAATTTATTCCGAGTTGTCCAAAGAACCTAGCAAGCTGCCCAAAAACAGATCCAAAAAATACGTTGGACCTTGGGCTCAAGCAACCTGGCTAGATTTCCGACCTCCCCAAAAGTCCTCGAGGCCCAAAACACACCCAACCAGGAGCGAATACAATTCCAAAAAAATAGAGCAAGGTTACAGTGAAAGAAAATGTGAGATGCATTCTCTCTTTCCCCACACAAAACACACAGATCAGAACGGGTGCTATTTATTTTACGAAATTCTCCGAAGTAGGAAGCTTATCGCGAACGGCTTGCCACATGATTTTTTTTATTTTAGGGGGAATTTTGGCCTTCCAAATCGGAGAGCACCGAGGAGAAAAAACACCTCCACGAAGGGCGTTGTACAGAGATTTGACTGAAAACTTCCCAGAGGCGGTGAGCTTCCAGATAACCTCATCTTTCCCGTCCGAGAGCGTAGGCAGAAGGGCAACAAGGCGATGCCAATCAGCCAACTATTAAGGAGAGAGAAGATGCCGGAAACCCAGGTCCCACCCAACCCCAGCCAGCTCCGAGATGGAGATGGATGGGTCGCCACAAACCGAAAACATGGCCGAAAAGGTCTCCGACAACCGACCCACCGGGGACCAGAGGTCCAACCAGAACCGAACAGAAGCCCCATCCTTAACAACAAACCGGACATACAAACGAAACATGTCTCTCAGCTTGACCAAGGAACACGAAAACTACGAGCCCCTAGAGGGACTCGCAAACATGGGGGAAGATGTCGGGAAGTATTTAGCTTTAAGAATAGCCAGCCACAGCGTGGACTCCGATCCAATACAAAATTTCCACCACCATTTAACCATGAGGCAGGTGTTCATTGTAGACGTGTCAATAATGCCCAGGCCTCCCACCTTTTTGGGTTTACAGATCGTCTTCCACTTCACTAATCGATACTTCCGCTTATTATTAGCAGAGTTCTAGAAGAAGTTCTGACGATGTTTGTCCATGGCTTCATGAGAGAAGCCAGGCATCACATAAAAGCCCATGGTATAGGTAGGTAAGGACGAAAGACAAGCATTGATGAGACAAACTTTAGCAGCCGAGGAGTGGTGCCGGCCCCGCCAGGGCAGCACCCTATTACCAACCTTGGCCACCATCGGGCGAAGGTGCTTGGAAGAGATCATGTCCGGAGAAATAGAGATACCTAGATACTTTAAAGGAAACGAGACAAGCGAACAATTCATGAGATCTGCATCACGTCTAGCCGAATCATAAGAACAGCCAGTCGCCAGGATATAACTCTTAGAAAAATTAATCTTCAGCCCCGACAAGGCCTCGAAGCAAAGGAGCATGAATTTCAGGTTAGCGAGGCACAAATCGTTATGCTCAAGAATGATGATAGTATCATCCGCATATTGTAGGTGAGATAAACCATTCGGGATGAGGTGTGAAACCACCGGCAAGATGTGGCCCGAACTTGCCGCACGATCAAGGATACGGGACAAGGCGTCGACCACGAAATTAAACAGCAGCGGGGAGATAGGATCACCTTGACGAAGGCTACGACCATTCGCAAAGTAATCCCCAACAGAACCATTGATCGAAACCGCCGTGTGCCCACACGTGACCAGATTAAGAATGCGGTGGACATAGCCACCATCGAAACCCTTGGCGCGAAGCACATCAACAATAAAGGTCCAACTAACACAATCGTACGCCTTTTCAAAATCGAGCTTAAGGATGATGACATTAGTGTTTCGCCGCTTTACATCGTGCACAATCTCATGGAAACAAGCAATTCCTTCCACAATAAAACGACCCTTAATGAACGCAGATTGGGAACGGCTAATGTGTCACAACCCCAAGTTAGGTATGTGCTAGGATAAAGTCTCACATTGCATTCATGTTAAAAATTTCAAAAGAAATTGAAATAACCCCCCCAGACGAATTTAATTCAAATGGCCAGATAAAAAGTTGCTCCAAAAATTCCTTTTGCATTTTTGAAAAGTCCCATAAATGAGTGTGATCACATATCAAGTGATGTGGGACCAACGCCATGCTCATGGATTTTTCAAATATTCAAACAGGAGCATGGATTTAAATTTAAACCCCTATTTGAATTAAAGTTCAAATTATTTGAATTTCAAAAATGTCCAAACTTTATAAGTGGCTAGATATTTTTTATTTTGAGGCCATATAAAAATTTGGAGCATTTATAAAAATACTTTGCTATTTTTTTGCAAGGTAAAACAAATTGCAGAAAAGAAAAATAGAAGAAATAAAAAGGAGAAGGACTTACATGGAAGCAGCCCAACTTACCCCCCCTCGCGGCCCAGCAGCAGCCCAGGCCCACCTCCCCTCTTGTCGTCTACCTCCCCACGCCCCGAAGCTGCTCGGTGGAATGCATGCAGCATGCCACCGCGCCGCCGACGAGCTCCTCGCCACCTCCTGCTTCCCCGCGTCCACGTCTCGACGCCTCGACACGTCCTGAGACGTCGTGGACCACTTCCCCCTCTCCCTGTTCTTTCCCGTGCTCTTCCTCCCCGGTTTTCGTCGTCGCCGAAGCTTGCGCCGCAGCGCCGCCGCACCCGCGTGGCCACCGACCTCATCGAGCTGCCACAAGATGTCCAGGACGCGCGCCTTGCTCGTCTTCGTCGCCGTGCAGAAGTAATCGGGCTCGGAGCCACTGTAGCCGCCGCAATCGTCGTCGCCATCTCGTCAGAGCCGCCGCGCTCCATCGTCGATTCCATCGCCACCGGCGCTCCTCTGCCCTCCCCGACCTCGCCGTCACACTCAGGGTGAGCAGCAGTCCGTTTCCCCCAACTTGTTGCCTCCCCGTTTGATCCCCATCTGGTTCCGCCATGGAAGCCGAGCGAGCTCGCCGCCATGGTCGACGTTGTGCTTGCTCCCGTGCCCCTCTGTCGCAGACGCGGTGTCCATCGCACTCCTACGCGCTCTAGGAAGCTAACGCACCCCGCCGCGCTCAAATCCGTGGGCTGCAGCGCCAACGTCGTCAATGCCGTAGCTCCGGCGGCCGCCTTCCTCGACACGGGCGACACTCCGATGCCCCCTAGGCTCCCCTGTGCCTGCAGGGTGAAGCGGGCGAGCACGGGGAGCACCCCGGTGCCTTCCGCGTGCCAAATGGTGACCGGGAAGCACCGTTCCAGCGAGCCCCCGCCGTGCCCAGTGGAACCGGCGGCTAACCGCCGGCGAGGCCGCTTAATTAGGGGCTAACCCCCCTGTTAGTTGACCCCAGGTCAATGACAGGTGGGGTCCCCATGCCTTAACCCCCCTTTGTTTAAAATAAACAGAGGAATTAAACCCTGTGACACTGACCACTGGACCCCACAGGACAGCCCCCCCCCCCCGACGTCATCCTTGCGCAAGCATGATGCAGTAAACCAGTTAAATCAATTAAATTAATTCCAGAAAATCCAGAAAATAACCAAATCTTTGGAAATTCATAATTAATTCATTTTAACTCCAAATTGGACAAATAATATGTCTAAAATTATCAGAAAAATACAAGGATTCTGAATATGCACTTTGTTTTCATGTTTGACCATTTTAAAATGGGTGAACAGTAGCAAACATGCATATGGCATTCTTTTGAATTCAAATTTGGAGTGATTTTGCAAATGACTTTGCAACCCACTTCTTTTAAATGTTTTCACCACACATCAGAGGCTTTATCTCACCTTTACAACATCACTTCATGATCAACCTTTTCAAATGAACATTCATGGATTCAAAAGCATTTGAAATTCATCGATAAATCAAATGGATTTTGAATTTGCATTTCAAATGCAATATATTCCTTTTTAATGGAATGCTCAACACATCAGTACCATGAACATCACCTTATACAATTGATCATGTGCTTGTGCATTGTACCTTATGTTGATCACTTTGTTTGTATTGTTTGCTCGGATAGAAGTGGAGCCGGAACCCGTGTTCACCCCCTTCGTTGAAGACCCCGTGACTGAACCTCGTCAGCAAGGAAAGCAAACCCCCATTGATCATGTCGATAAAAAACCACTTCCCTCTCAGTCTCGCTTATGCATTGTTTAGGATGATCACCATGATAACGTTTCTACCGCATAGTTGAACCCAATCCTTTGCATGACCTATCATTTTGTCACAGTAGTAAGAAAACCACAATCCTAGCAAATGTAGGAGTTGATTGATATCATGTGGCCCCTGCAACTGTTACTGCTTATTGCATGCTTAGAGTTACAATGAGGTTACTCTTCTGTGAGTCGGGATGGTAGTGATCATGTTGAAGAAGGTGAAACTGTGTTGGTGAATCTACCCTAATACAAGGTGAACGATGAGAGGATGTGTAGGAGTACACAGTGGGTTGTCTCGTTGAACACCGCCCTAAGCCCGAGTTCTTGTGTGGTGATCCAAGACGAAGAGTACTACCACATGTTGGGCACATGGAACCCCGCTCAACCTACTAACTCACCCCTTCTCGGTTCAATGAGTCGCAGTACTTCGGAGTTCTGGTAGGTCTGTGGCACGGTCTGCGAAGTGGAAGAACGACTATTCAGACCGGCTTGGGACCCTGCACACATCTTCTGGGACCACATCGGTAAACCGGCCGGGTTCACGATGTGGACTCCAGCCCAGATAGGCGTCTCCATTGTACTTGAGTTGGCTGTGAGGTAAAAGTTGTGGAAATTATCCTCGCCGACACCCGCTTGAAGGGTGACGAGATCCCGGCAGTAACTGATCGTTTCATGTGTGTAGCAGTACACCCCTGCAGGGTTAATAAACTATTCGAATAGCCGCGTCCGCGGTAAGGGACTACTTGGAAAGCTGTGCTCGATTATTAGACAACTTGAACTGGATACTTATAAAACTTGCCAAGATAAGCGTGAGTGCTATGGTGTGCTTTCTCGTGGGGAAGTCGAGGAAGGCACCATAGTGGTGTAATTGGTTGGAGATTGTAGTGGACTCGTGTACGCTTCTTACCTCAAGTCTGGTACTCGTAGTTCAGGACTAGCCAAGTCAAAGCTGGCACTTCTACAATTGAACCTCACCTCCCTTTACCTTGATACATGTGCATGAGTAGTATAGTTCCTACGTAAGTCTTGCTGAGTACGACTTTGTACTCACGTTTGCTTATTCTATGTTTTAGATGAACCCCTTGATCCCGAAGGTGGATTCTTCCTGGAGCTCGACGACTGATCAAGCTAGTGTAGTCCCAGTCAGACGACTATTCCCTCGTGGAAGGGCTTGTTTATAGATAAGGCTTCTCTAAGCCATTTGTTAAACTTGTCTGTACTCAGACCTACTTTGCTTCCGCATGTTTGATGTAATGTTGGATCAAAGACTTGTGATCTCTGAGTTCACTCTGTAAGAGTTATCAATAAAGTTGTATACTTTGTAGAGAATTGCAATGATACCTGCTGTTCATACTGGACATGTGTGCTGCGTGTATGATTATAACATGCATGTCTTAGTATGGGCTTTCGAGGCCTTAGTTGTGATCTGGCTGGCGGTCTTTTATACACCAAGTGGCCCTTAGATGTGCGCAGCTTGGGGCATCGCGATGCGATTGTTCGTGACTCCGTCACGTGCACACTTTGATGTATGATCGAGCCCGCCCTAGACCTCCACTAAGTGATCGGGCTGGAGTAAGTCTATGTAAGGGTTATAATACAATCGATAGTATGGTTGAGGCGACTTGTCTATGAGTATGGGAGTTCACCACCCATATCTTTTAGACTTGTGTGCGGACGATGAGGTCCTATCTCAGTTGATCATCCGGCCTGAATGGGATGCCCCTCACGTTCGATGCTTTTCGAGAACGTTCTGTGCTTGGCCTTGTCTGCTTAGACAAGTGGGTACGGTTCTCGGCTCTCCATATGATTGTGTTGTAGCGAGTCTTGCATACGCTAACCCCGGGTCCCGACAAACTTGGTATCAAAGCATGACTGACTGTAGGATTATCAGCCTTGGACGAAGTCGAGTCTAGCCTTCTATAGTTATATAGTTACTCTGGGTATATAAGGGAACAACATAAGGCTTCTTTTTTCTCCTTACCCTCATCGATCTGAGTTCTGAGTCACCCTTATCTTTTCTACGGGATGATAGGATTAGGCTCATCTATGTCTGACTAGAACATCTTGTTGATTGCCTCCTTATAGCCGTAGGATGGTTGTGGTTGTCCAGAGTCTTCGTGTTTTGAGTTCCTTGAAGAAGTTCTGTCCAATTTCTTCGAGGTTGTTTCATTTTCCATCCCAGTGTAGCCGTTATGCTGCCGGATTTGTTCCGTGTCTCGATGAATCATTGCCTTCGCATTATTATCTTTTCCGCCTAAATCGTATCCTTTTATCCTTGCCTCCATCGTACAACCTATTCTGATTGTTGATTTTTATCACACAGGATGTCAGGTGGAACTCGTAGTGTTGTTCTTCGGAATCGGGACCGTGATCGGAATCGAAATGATGATGAACCTCCACCACCGCCTTCTGCGGCAGAAATCATGATGGAAGCTGAGCGGAATAGACGTGATCAAACACGTCTTCTGGAGCTCATCGAGCAGAATACCGCCCACCATCGTAATGTGGTGGTCAGCATTCAGGACTTCATCTTCCTCAAGCCACCGGTATTCCGATGTTCTTCTGAGCCCCTCGAAGCTGATGATTGGCTCCGTTCCATCGAGCGTAAGCTTGATATAGCACATGTTGCTCCCGATGACCGAGTTATTTTCGCGGTATACTTTCTGGAAGGTGCTTCTCTTCAGTGGTGGGAGAACTATGTTGCAATGCAGCTAGATGGTCACGTAGTGACTTGGCAGGAGTTCTGTGTTGCCTTTCGAGGGTACCACATTCTGGATGAGTTGATGGAGCGCAAGAAGGAAGAGTTCTGCAATCTGAATCAAGGAGAGATGTACATTCATGAGTATGTGAGGGAGTTCAACCGTCTTGCTCGTTATGCCCAAGATGAGATCACCACCGATGCCAGAAAGCAGGCAAGATTCCGCAAAGGACTTAGCCCCGTCCTTCGTCATGATCTCAACCTCCTTGCGTTTGCCACCTTTGAGGATTTAGTCAATAGATCCTTCAGAGCTGAGCATGGCAATGAAGTTTTCGAGAAGTCTCGCAAGCGTGCTCTTGAGCTTGCCCCTTCTTCCAGTTCACGCCCTCAGAAACGCATGATCTGGATTCCTAACAGTTTGTTCCCCCAAAACAACCCACCGAGGCCATCCCTTGTGTCGCCTCGTCCACCAGCTCCACCAAACAACCCAGCTCCCCGCACTATCTTTGGAGCCTGCTTCAGATGTGGCCAGCCTGGTCACTACTCTCGTGAGTGCCCCATCAATCAGAATGCTCCACCCCAATCCAAAGGGAACCCAAATGTTCGTGCCAAGCCACCCCCGAAGGTTTCCACCGCCAAGCCTTCCACTTCCGTAAATCTTGGACGTGTGAACCAAATCTCCGCTGAAGATACTGATGGTACTTCTGACGTCATTCTTGGTACGCTCCCAGTCAATTTTGTTCCCACTTCTGTCCTTTTCGATCCAGGAGCATCTCACTTATTCATGTCGGAGAGTTATGCACTTCGGCATGAGATATCCTTTGATGAAATGTTCACCCCAATGAGTATTCAAACTCCTGGTTCCAAGTGGCAAACTAATAGAGTAAGCCATGGCAATCAAATTGCAATTGAGGGTTTAGTATTCCTTGCTTCACTCATAGCCCTCAAGTCTTCAGACATTGATGTCATCCTTGGTATGGATTGGTTATCAAGAAAAAATGCTTTTCTTGATTGTAAAGCCAAGTCAGTTAGACTTACACATCCTTCAGGCCAGAAAATAGATTAATCCTCACAAAGAACAAGAACCCAGGTGCATTCTTTGAATGTGCTTCCCCTTCCCGACCTTGAAGATGTTCCGGTGGTTCGTGACTTCCCGGATGTCTTTCCTGAAGAGCTGCCGGGCATGCCTCCCGACAGATGTGTAGAGTTCATAGTGGATCTTATGCCAGGAACCGCACCAATTTCCAGACGCCCATACAAAATGGCCCCACGTGAGTTAGCTGAGCTTAAAACCCAACTTGAAGCTTTGTTGGCAAAAGGCTTCATCCGCCCTAGCTCATCGCCATGGGGTTGCCCCATTCTGTTCGTAACGAAGAAAGATGGAACAGAAAGGATGTGCGTAGACTATCGCCCGCTAAATCTAGCTACGATAAAGAACAAGTACCCATTACCCAGGATCCATGATCTTTATGATCAACTTGCTGGATCTTCTGTCTTCTCCAAGATAGATTTGAGATTAGGTTATCATCAAATCAAAATCCGAAACGAGGACATTCCAAAAACGGCTTTCACTACTCGTTATGGTCTTTACGAGTACACCGTCATGTCCTTTGGTTTGACCAATGCCCCCGCCACATTCTCACGCATGATGAATTCGATCTTGATGGAGTACTTGGATAAATTTGTTGTAGTTTATCTTGATGACATTCTCATCTACTCGGAGAATGAAGAAGAACATGCCGAACATCTTAGGCCGGTATTGATGAAACTTAGAGAACATCGCCTGTATGCTAAATTCTCCAAGTGTGAATTTTGGGTACCAGAAGTGACCTACTTAGGCCACGTGATTTCTGCAAAATGCATTGCTGTGAATCCTGAGAGAGTTCAGGCCGTCCTTGAATGGACTCCACCTGAATCGGTTAAGCAAGTTAGAAGTTTTCTTGGCTTAGCAAGCTATTGCCGCCGCTTCGTCGAGAACTTTTCTAAAGTTGCAAAGCCTCTAACTGAACTCCTCAAGAAAGATAAGAAATTCCTATGGACTCCCAAGTGCGAGGAAAGCTTTCAAGAGCTAAAAAGAGGATTGACTTCTACACCCATACTTGCGCCTCCAGACACCAAAAAGGATTTCGAGATCTTTTGTGACGCCTCACGGCAAGGGTTAGGATGCATACTTATGCAAGATAGACATGTGGTAGCTTATGCTTCACGCCATATGCGTCCACATGAAGAGAACTATCCTACCCATGATCTTGAACTCGCTGCCGTAGTTCATGCCCTGACAACTTGGCGACATTACCTCCTTGGTAATCGTTGCGAGATCTTTTCTGACCACCAAAGCCTCAAATATATATTCACCCAGCCAGATCTTAATCTCAGGCAAAGACGCTGGATTGAGTTGATAAAAGATTATGACTTAGGAATTTCTTACACCCCAGGCAAAGACAATGTCATGGCTGATGCACTAAGTCGTAAGTCGTATTGTAACAACCTCATGTTACAACAGTATCAACCACTTCTTCATGAGGAATTTCGAAAGCTCAATCTTGAGATTGTTCCTCATGGCTATCTTTCTACCTTGGTGGCGAAACCAACCCTTGAGGATAAAATTATAGCCGCCCAGAAACGTCATACTGGTATTCGAGAGATCAAGAAGAACATTGCTAGCGGAGTTGCTAAATGTTTCTCCATAAATGATCAAGGTGTTGTTTTCTTTGGCACTCGATTGGTTGTACCACGAAAACACAATCTTAGGAGGCTAATCCTCAAAGAGTCTCATGATACACCCCTTTCGATTCATCCTGGTAGCACAAAGATGTACCGAGACCTACGCCAGAGATTTTGGTGGACTAGGATGAAGAGATAAATTGCTAAGTTCATTGCCGAATGTGATGTTTGTCGTCGCATTAAGGCCGAAAACCAAAGACCTGCTGGCACTCTTCAACCTTTGCCTATTCCAGAGTGGAAATGGGACAAAGTCAGTATGGATTTCATCACTGGCTTTCCAAAAACCCAGAACGGAAATGATGCCATCTTCGTTGTGGTGGATAGACTTTCTAAAGTTGCACACTTCCTTCCAGTTCGCGAGTCTATAACTGCTAGCCAGTTAGCGGACTTGTATGTCTCTAGAATTGTGTCTCTTCACGGTGTTCCTTTGGAAATCAATTCTGATCGTGGTAGCCTTTTCACCTCTAGATTTTGGGGAAGCTTCCAACATGCTATGGGAACTCATATCTCCTTTAGTACATCTTTTCATCCTCAGTCTAGCGGTCAAGTCGAAAGGGTTAACCAAATTCTTGAAGACATGCTCAGAGCTTGTGTTATCTCATTCGGAAAGAATTGGGAGAAGTCTCTTCCATTTGCCGAATTTTCTTATAACAATAGTTTTCAATCTAGTCTGAACATGGCTCCTTTTGAACTCCTCTATGGACAACGATGTCGAACACCCCTAAACTGGTCAGCAACCGGTGAAAGACAATTCTTTGGAACGGATATGATCAAGGAAGCATAAGAGCAAGTTCGCATTGTTCGAGATCGATTGAAAGCCGCTCAGTCTCGTCAAAATAGCTACTATGATCGTCATCATAGGCAAGAAAGCTACAATCTGGATGAGAAGGCTTACCTTCGGGTTACTCCTCTGAAGGGTACCCAACGATTCGGTATCAAAGGCAAGTTGGCCCCATGTTACATCGGACCTTTCCGCATTCTTGCTAAACGTGGAGAAGTTGCCTACCAACTTGAAGTACCCCCGCATCTTTCCCGAGTACATGATGTATTCCATGTGTCACAACTCAGGCGTTGCTTCAAGGACCCCATCCGCGAAGTCGACCACGAAACCCTTGATCTACAAGATGACCTTTCTTATCGAGAATACCCTGTTCGTATTCTTGATTCAGCAGAGCGTGTCACTCGCCGAAAGAAGATCAGGTTTCTCAAAGTGCAATGGTCATACCACTCCGAGAAAGAAGCCACGTGGGAAAGAGAAGACCGTCTCAGTGCCGAGTACCCCTCCTTCCTCCCGCAAACTTCTGAATCTCGGGACGAGATTCTTTTGAGTGGGGGCGAGTTGTCACAACCCCAAGTTAGGTATGTGCTAGGATCAAGTCTCACATTGCATTCATGTTAAAAATTTCAAAAGAAATTGAAATGGGAGAGAAAAACCCCCCAGATGAATTTAATTCAAATGGCCAGATAAAAAGTTGCTCCAAAAATTCCTTTTGCATTTTTGAAAAGTCCCATAAATGAGTGTGATCACATATCAAGTGATGTGGGACCAACCCCATGCTCATGGATTTTTCAATATTCAAACAAGAGCATGGATTTATATTTAAACCCCTATTTGAATTAAAGTTCAAATTATTTGAATTTTAAAAATGTCCAAGCTTTATAAGTGGCTAGATATTTTTATTTTGAGGCCATATAAAAATTTGGAGCATTTATAAAAATACTTTGCTATTTTTTTGCAAGGTAAAACAAATTGAAGAAAAGAAAAACAGAAGAAATAAAAAGGAAAAGGACTTAGCTGGAAGCAGCCCAACTTACCCCCCGCGGCCCAGCAGCAGCCGAGGCCCACCTCCCCTCTTGTCGTCTACCTCTGTTGGAATACGGGGCAGAAAACACAAAATTTTCATACCTACGGTACCCGAACCCAAGATCTATGCTATGGCGATGTAAAGTAACGGAGGGAATCGGTGTTCATACCTTTGAAGACCGAAAGAGGGAAAACGTTCTTGCGAACGTGGCTGGCGTAGACTCGGAACTACGACCTCCCTGTCGTGTAAAAGACCACCACCGGCGAGGATGACTCCCAGTAAACCTCCAGCGACGAAGTAGCACCACAGGTGTAGTGCCTCGAAGAGATTATACACGTACGATACAATCGATGTTCCTCCCGGGCCCCGAACCAGGCGAGCAGCGGAGAAAAGACGGCTACGGATTCGGACTCCGGCAGAACGACGGCCTGCCTTATGGTGGAGAACTCCAACCAGGTGCAGACTCCAAACAAGGGGAGTCCACTTCCGGGAAGGAGAAGGAGGAAGAAGGAGATATTGGTGTGTTGGAAAAGGGGGGGGGGCTACCCCTCCTTATATAGGCCAAAGGGGGGGGGGTGTGATCCTCCTCCCCTCCCCCATGTGGGACTAAACTCCCAAGGGGGGGGGAGTGCGCCGGCCATAGGGGGGGATGGGCCCCACTCTTGGCGCCAAGCCCAAGGGGGGAGACCCCCTCCTCCCTTAATGGGCCCCATGGGCCCATTTAGCCTTTTCCCATTTTTTAATTTATTTAATATGTTTTAAATATTTAATTCAGATAATTAAATAATAAAACATTATTAAAACAATTAAAATTTATTTTGAACTATTCAAAATGTCCGGAAACCATTCCGTCCTCCTCGGGAACTATTCCGGTGATTTCTCCTATTTCACCGATTGATCCCGTAACTGTCCTATGCATCGATTGCCCTTAAGTGTAACACCCTAACGGTCCGGGAAACAGCAGACATGGTCGAGACTCTTCTCATTGACCAATGACTAGTCAGTTGGACCTGGTTACAATCCTTGACAGCCCCTGCGCTTCCATCGAATGAACTTCGATCGCTTTTGGAAACCGTTAACGATACGACGTAATCCCTTTGTGCTGCGGTACTTTGTTTGTCCGAGGTTTGATCGTCGGTATCCTACATACCGTGTTCACATCTCGTTCACAACAAACAAGTTTACTCGTCCATGATCATTGCATCTCTTGTGACCTAGTCACTTGCTTGCAAGATATTGATGCAATATCACCGAGTGGGCCCAGAGTACCTGTCCTGTCACAAGGACTGACAAATCCCGCTCTGATCTATTGACATACTCATCAACCATCTATTTCGGAATACCCAAAGTGCACCGTTATAGCCAGCATATTTCAGTCAGGCGGTGGGATACAAATCAAAGTCTCCTCATAGATGACAATTACGTATGATCATTACGGTCTAAGGACTAAGCCATATGTTACAAAGTCATAGCAACGCTGAACTATGTGACTCGATCACATTGCAATAGTTTAGGTGGGTGTACGTCCATCACATCATTCCCCTTAACGATATGACCTCATTGTCAATGGACTTAAGTGTCGCCATGATCAGGAAAGCTTGATCAATCAATGCCCAATGAGATAGTTTACCCGAGTTAAACTACGGACCATGTTTTATACTACACCTGTATTAGTATTTCCAAGTAATACAGTTATAGCACAGTATAAAACTTATTATGAACAAAACGGATATGTGAGAAATATCTTTATTAATTTGTCTCTAGGGCACATATCCAACAGTCTCCCACTTGCACTAGAGTACAAATTACACTAGTTTACATCAGGTATGTATCTAACACCAATGGTCTCTCGGTGTTCTTCAAACTTGCCCTATGGAAGAGGTTTAGTCATCGGGTCTGCTGCGTTCAGTTCCGTATGTATCTTGTGAATCCTAGTGTGTCCATCCCTGACGTAGTCTCGCGTCACATGGAACTTTCGGAGGATGTGCTTGGCAGTAGAGTGAGTTCTTGGCTCCTTCGCGTTAGCAATGGCACCCGTGTTATCGCAGAAGATTCCCACGGGGTCAGTCCAGCTGGGAAAGACGCCAAGCTCGATCACGAACTTCTTCAGCCACAGCGCCTCGTTTCACGCTTCGCAAGCGGCAATATACTCCGACTCCATTGTAGATTGGGCGACGACTGACTGTTTGCCGCTCCTCCAGCTAATTGCGCCACCGTTCAACATGAGAACATATCCCGTCTGGGATTTCGAGTCATCTAGATCTGAGCCGATGCTTGCGTCAATGTAACCCTTTACGGTGAGCTCCTCATCAACTCCTCCATAAACGAGGAAAATATCCTTGGTTCTTCTCAAGTACTTAAGGACTTTCTTTACTGCTGTCTAGTGAGCCATTCCCGGATTACTCTGGTAGCGATTAGTCATACTAATGGCCAGAGCTAAATCCGGTCTGGTACATAACATAGCATACATGAGAGAACCTATGGCTGAGGCATAGGGCCTTGAGGACATCTCCTCCTTCTCTTTTGCTGTGGTTGGGCATTGAGTCACGCTTAATTTGACACCTTTTATAACTGGCAAGAGGCCTCTCTTGGAGTTACCCATACTGAACCTTTTCAATATCTTGTCAATATAAGTGTTCTGACTCAAGGCCAACCGTCGATTAGGTCTATCTCTATAGATCTTAATCCCTAATATGTACGCAGCTTCACCCAGGTCCTTCATGGAAAAATGTCCATTCAGATATTCCTTTACTTTTTCTAAGAATTTCTTATCGTTCCCTATCAGTAATATGTCATCTACATATAACACAAGGAATGCTACAGAGCTCCCACTCAGTTTCTTATAGACGCAGAGCTCTTCGACGTTTTGGGCAAATCCAAAAGCTTTAATGACCTCATCAAATCGAAGATTCCAGCTCCGAGATGCTTGCTTCAACCCATAGATGGACCGTTGAAGCTTGCACACCTTACCAACATTCCTTGTATCGATAAACCCCTCTGGTTGCATCAGATACAACTCTTCCTCAATGTTGCCATTAAGGAACGCAGTTTTCACATCCATCTGCCATATCTCGTAATCATGATAGGAAGCTATTGCTAGTAGGATCCGAATAGACTTGATCATCGCTACAGGAGAGAATGTCTCCTCGTAGTCAGCTCCTTGAATTTTTCGGAACCCTTTCGTGACAAGTCGAGCTTTGTAGACAGATACGTTTCCGTCTGCGTCAGTCTTTTTCTTGAAAATCCATTTATTCTCGACGGCCTTGCGGTCCTCGAGAATATCCACCAAAGTCCAAACTTTGTTGGTGTACATGGAGTCTATTTCGGATTTCATGGCTTCTAGCCATTTCTCGGACTCGGGTCCCTCCATTGCTTCTTTGTAACTCGTAGGTTCATCCGACTCATCAGCCGAGATTGCATTCACAAGCTGTCCGTAAAACTCGGTAGGTTGACGGACTCTTGATGACCTACGGGGCAAAATAGGTTCCTCTTCATTCTCATCATGATCATCATGTATGTCATGATCGTTATGAATGTTTTCCTGGCCATTCTCTTCAGCTCCCATTGTGGAAGAAGGTTCCAGAACAATTTCTGTTGCCGGTTCTTCCATTTGGAGTGATTGGTCAGTCACTTCATCGAGGTCTATTTTCCTCCCACTCAATTCTTTCAAGAGAAACTCTTTCTCAAGGAAGTGTCCAGTCTTAGCGACAAACGTTTTGCCCTCAGATTGGTTGTAGAAGGTGTATCCAATAGTTTCCTTTGGATATCCTACAAAGATGCATTTCTCCGCCTTAGATTCGAGTTTGTCAGGCTGAAGTTTCCTAACATAAGCCTCACAACCCCAAATCTTCAGGTAAGACAACATTGGTTTCTTGCCAAACCATTCTTCAAACGGTGTTGTCTTCATGGATTTGGACGGTACCCAATTAAGAACGTAAGCGGCAGTTTCTAATGCATACCCCCAGAATGATGTAGGTAAGTCGGTATGAGACATCATTGACCGTACACTATCTAATAGTGTTCGATTACGTCGCTCGGACACACCGTTTCGCTGAGGTGTTCCAGCTGGCGTAAGTTGTGGTACAATACCACAAGTCTTCAGATGAGTGCCAAACTCGTGACTTAAATACTCGCCTCCTCGATCAGATCGAAGGTGCTTGATTTTCTTCCCGAGTTGATTCTCGACCTCACTCTGAAATTCCTTGAACTTTTCAAAGGTTTCAGACTTTTGTTTCATTAAATAGATATACCCATATCTACTTAAGTCATCCGTGAAGGTCACGAAGTAACGAAAACCATTGCGTGCGGTGACATTCATTGGTCCGCATACATCAGTATGTATGATCCCTAATAAGTCCACCGCACGCTCCACTGTTCCATTGAATGGAGTCCTTGTCATTTTTCCCATTAGGCATGGTTCACATGTGTCAAGGGATCCAAAATCCAATGACTCCAGAAGTCCATCTTTATGGAGTTCCTCCATGCGCTTTATACCAATATGACCAAGTCGACAATGCCACATCGTCATGTGTTCTTTGTTACTAGGCTTTAATCTTTTGGCCTCTACGTTATTGATGTGGGAGTAATGATATTCGAGATCCATTAAGAATAAACCATTACGCACCGGTGCATGAACATAGAAGACATTATTCTTATAAAACGAACAACCAGTTGTTTCAGATTTAAAAGAATACTGGTCTCGCATCAAGCAAGAGCCACTCACAATGTTCATACTCAACGCGGGTACATAATAGAAATTATTCAAGACAAGAATCAATCCCGAAGGGAGACTAAGACGAAGCGTGCCAATTGACATTACTTCAACCTTGGCACCGTTCCCAACGCGCATCGTCACTTCATCCTTCCGCAAGAGTCGTTTGTTCTGCATCCCCTCCTGGGAGTTACAGATGTGAGCAACTGATCCGGTATCAAATATCCGGACATTGCTCCGAGCACTTGTCAGGAAAACATCAATAACATGTATATCACATATATCCATGTCTCTTCCGGCAACTTTGCCGGCCTTCTTATCTTCTAGGTACTTGGTGCAGCTGTGCTCCTTCTTGATTTCCATCTCAGCAATTTTGAGTATTGTGAACAATTCAGAATGGGTCTCAACCATTCCTTGCATGTTGTACTTCAACACAAAACTCTCATAGCTAGGGGGTAGCGACCGCAACACCCTATCAATCGCCACTTCATCTGGAATCTTAAATTCTAGATCATTTAGGCGTTGAACGTAGTCAGACATTTTGACTACGTGCTCAGTCATGCTGGTGTGCTCTTCCATCTTTGCAGAGAAGAAAGCTTCACAAACTTCATTTCTCTCAACCTTGGCTTGAGGTGCAAAGACGGTCTTGAGGTCAGTGATTATCTCATAAGCACTGAAGCTCTCGAACCGTTTCTGCAGTTCAGCCTCCATGGCATGGAGCATACTCTTCTTGACAAGGGAGGAATCATCCGACTTAATGAGATAGACTTCCTTCCCAGTCGGAGTAGCGGTAGTTGCTGGTGCATCTCCTAACGCAGTCTCAAGTACATAGGACATTTTGAGGGGAACGAGGAGAATCCTCAGGGTGCGGAACCAGGAGGTGAAGTTTGACCCATTAGTTTTCAGTTTATCTTTCTCTAGGAATGATCCTAAGTTGAACTAGGGGCGTGGTGCTGTCATCTACAAGGTTGATTCACAAAGATACATATTTAGACTTTTGTTCATAATGTGGAGTTCAATTATAATTAATTCTAAAACTCCCACTTAGGAAAACATCTCTCAATTTTGCTAAGTGATTAGACGATCCTAGAACACCATACCTCCCCCGTGTGACACGACCATCAGTA
The DNA here is from genome assembly GCA_950022295.1 of Bromus sterilis. Classification (NCBI taxonomy): domain Eukaryota; kingdom Viridiplantae; phylum Streptophyta; class Magnoliopsida; order Poales; family Poaceae; genus Bromus; species Bromus sterilis. Next base: position 240,627,461 of record OX465595.1, on the reverse strand, counting down.
TGTTGTTCAAGGTAGGCCATCATGCCAATCACATCATCCATGTGACTCATGCTCGACCTTTCGGTCTCTTGTGTCCCGAGGCCATGTCTACACATGCCAGGCTCGCCACCACACCCTATGTGATTTGTTGTTGTGTCATACAAGGCCATGCTTCTGGGCATGCTAGGCTTGCTACACCCACCTCTTCTGAACGAAAAAATGTTTGACATCCGTGTGACACGTGATGCCTCCATAATGTAGAACTTTCCAGGTGGTGCTCACTAGGGTAAGGACACTATGTTGGTTTTAGCGAGAGATGGTCCTGTTTCGTGCTACCGTCGATATATCTAGCATACTAGCATAAAACAGGAAGTAAAATTGTAAATCATACAACCTATGACCCCCCTTCATGCAAAGCAAAGTTAAAACGCCTTTCTACTTTAGCTTGTGCAAGTTTTACGTGGCTGCTAGGGGTTTCGAGAGAGAGAACCGATTTCTATCCTGCGAAAACATGCCACAACACCGATCCCCAATCCTCTCTATTACACCCCTGTCGGGGCCCTCCGTTGCAAACATCTTCGCATCGCTAATGCAGAGAGACAGACACCCCCAGCCACTTTATATGGTACAAGCCATATGTCAAGCGTGGAACCAGTCTCGCGTAAACGCGTAAGGTCGGTCGGGGGCCGCTTCATCAAACATTGCCGCAACGCTAAATGAGTACACGTGGGAGGGTAACGAATGAAGATTCGATGCCCACATCCTAGATGTGTTCTACCCGTACAATACATATATGCATAGCTAGCTCATGATACCACTGTTGGAATACGGGGCAGAAAACACAATTTTTCATACCTACGGTACCCGAACCCAAGATCTATGCTATGGCGATGTAAAGTAACGGAGGGAATCGGTGTTCATACCTTTGAAGACCGAAAGAGGGAAAATGTTCTTGCGAACGTGGCTGGCGTAGACTCGGAACTACGACCTCCTTGTCGTGTAGAAGACCACCACCGGCGAGGATGACTCCCGGTAAACCTCCAGCGACGAAGTAGCACCACAGGTGTAGTGCCTCGAAGAGATTATACACGTACGGTACAATCGATGTTCCTCCCGGGCCCCAAACCAGGCGAGCAGCGGAGAAAAGACGGCAACGGATCCGGACTCCGGCAGAACGACGACCTGCCTTAAGGTGGAGAACTCCAACCAGGTGCAGACTCCAAGCAAGGGGAGTCCACTTCCGGGAAGGAGAAGGAGGAAGAAGGAGATATTGGTGTGATGGAAAAAAGGGGGGGGGGCTATCCCTCCTTATATAGGCCAAGGGGGGGGTGTGATCCTCCTCCCCTCCCCCATGTGGGACTAAAATCCCAAGGGGGGGGGGAGTGCGCCGGCCATAGGGGGGGATGGGCCCCACCCTTGGCGCCAAGCCCAAGGGGGGAGACCCCCTCCTCCCTTAATGGGCCCCATGGGCCCATTTAGCCTTTTTCCCATTTTTTAATTTATTTAATATGTTTACCGTTGCTATGATAATTCAATAATAAAACATTATTAAAACAATTAAATTTATTTTGAACTATTCAAAATGTCCGGAAACCATTCCGTCCTCCTCCGGAACTATTCCGGTGATTTCTCCTATTTCACCGATTGATCCCGTAACTGTCCTATGCATCGATTGCCCTTAAGTGTAACACCCTAACGGTCCGGGAAACAGCATACATGGTCGAGACTCTTCTCATTGACCAATGACTAGTCAGTTGGACCTGGTTACAATCCTTGACAGCCCCTGCGCTTCCATCGAATGAACTTCGATCGCTTTTGGAAACCGTTAACGATACAACGTAATCCCTTTGTGCTGCGGTACTTTGTTTGTCTGAGGTTTGATCGTCGGTATCCTACATACCGTGTTCACATCTCGTTCACAACAAACAAGTTTACTCGTCCATGATCATTGCATCTCTTGTGACCTAGTCACTTGCTTGCAAGCTATTGATGCAATATCATCGAGTGGGCCCAGAGTACCTGTCCTGTCACAAGGACTGACAAATCCTGCTCTGATCTATTGACATACTCATCAACCATCTATTTCGGAATACCCAAAGTGCACCGTTATAGCCAGCATATTTCAGTCAGGCGGTGGGATACAAATCAAAGTCTCCTCATAGATGACAATTACGTATGTTCATTACGGTCTAAGGACTAAGCCATATGTTACAAAGTCATAGCAACGCTGAACTATGTGACTCGATCACATTGCAATACTTTAGGTTGGTGTACGTCCATCACATCATTCCCCTTAACGATATGACCTCATTGTCAATGGACTCAAGTGTCGGCATGATCAGGAAAGCTTGATCAATCAATTGCCCAATGAGATAGTTTACCCGAGTTAAACTACGAACCATGTTTTATACTACACCTGTATTAGTATTTCCAAGTAATACAGTTATAGCACAGTATAAAACTTATTATGAACAAAACGGATATGTGACAAATATCTTTATTAATTTGTCTCTAGGGCACATATCCAACAATCTCCCCACGCCCCGAAGCTGCTCGGTGGAATGCATGCAGCATGCCACCGCGCCGCCGACGAGTTCCTCGCCACCTCCTGCTTCCCCGCGTCCACGTCTCGACGCCTGGACACGTCCTGAGACGTCGTGGACCACTTCCCCCTCTCCCTGTTCTTTCCCGTGCTCTTCCTCCTCGGTTTTCGTCGTCGCCGAAGCTTGCGCCGGAGCGCGCCGCCGCACCTGCGTCGCCACCGACCTCATCGAGCTGCCACAAGATGTCCAAGACGCGCGCCGTGATCGTCTTCGTCATCGTGCAGAAGTAATCGGGCTCGGAGCCACTGTAGCCGCCGCAATCGTCGTCGCCATCTCGTCAGAGCCGCTGCGGGCCATCGTCGATTCCATCGCCACCGGCGCTCCTCTGCCCTTCCCGACCTCGTCATCGCACTCAGGGTGAGCAGCAGCCCGTTTCCCCCAACTTGTTGCCTCCCCGTTTGACCCCTATTTTGTTCCGCCATGCAAGCCGAGCGAGCTCGCCGCCATGGTCGATGTTGTGCTTGCTCCCGTGCCCCTCTGTCGCAGACGCGGTGTCCATCACACTCCTACGCGCTCTAGGAAGCTAACGCACCCCGCTGCGCTCAAATCCGTGGGCTGCAGCGCCAACGTCGTCAATGCCGTGGCTCCGGCGGCCGCCTTCCTCGACACAGGCGACGCTCCGGTGCCCCCTAGGCTCCCTTGTGCCTGCAGGGTGAAGCGGGCGAGCACGGGGAGCACCCCGGTGTCTTCCGCGTGCCAAATGGTGGCCGGGAAGCACCGTTCTGGCGAGCCCCCGCCATGCCCAGTGGCACGACGGCTAACCGCCTGCGAGGCCTCTTAATTAGGGGCTAACCCCCCTGTTAGTTGATCCCATGTCAATGACAGGTGGGGCCCCCAGGCCTTAACCCCCCTCTATTTTAAATAAACAGAGGAATTAAACCCTGTGACACTGACCATTGGACCCCACAGGACAGCCCCCCCTGACGTCATCCTTGCGCAAGCATGACGCAGTAAACCAGTTAAATCAATTAAATTAATTCCAGAAAATCCAGAAAATAGCCAAATCTTTGGAAATTCATAATCAATTCATTTTAACTCCAAATTGGACAAATAATATGTCTAAAATTATCAGAAAAATACAAGGATTCTGAATATGCACTTTGTTTTCATGACCATTTTAAAATGGGTGAACAGTAGCAAACATGCATATGATATTCTTTTGAATTCAAATTTGGAGTGATTTTGCAAATGACTTTGCAACCCACTTCTTTTAAATGTTTTCATCCACACATCAGAGGCTTTACCTCACCTTTACAACATCACTTCATGATCAACCTTTTCAAATGAACATTCGTGGATTCAAATGCATTTGAAATTCATCGATAAATCAAATGGAGTTTGAATTTGCATTTCAAATGCAATATACTCCTTTTTAATGGAATGTTCAACACATCAGTACCATGAACATCACCTTATACAATTGATGATGTGCTTGTGCATTGTACCTTATGTTGATCACTTTGTTTGTATTGTTTTCTCGGATAGAAGTGGAGCCGGAACCCGAGTTCACCCCCTTCGTTGAAGAACCCGTGACTGAACCTCGTCAGCAAGGCAAGCAAACCCCCATTGATCATGTCGATAAAAAACCACTTCCCTCTCAGTCTCGCTTATGCATTGTTTAGGATGATCACCATGATAACGTTTCTACCGCATAGTTGAACCCAATCCTTTGCATGACCTATCATTTTGTCATAGTAGTAAGAAAACCACAATCCTAGCAAATGTAGGAGTTGATTGATATCATGTGGCCCCTGCAACTTTTACTGCTTATTGCATGCTTAGAGTTACAATGAGGTTACTCTTCTGTGAGTCGGGATGGTAGTGATCATGTTGAAGAAGGTGAAACCGTGTTGGTGAATCTACCCTAATACAAGGTGAATGATGAGAGGATGTGTAGGAGTACACAGTGGGTTGTCTCGTTGAACACCGCCCTAAGCCCGAGTTCTTGTGTGGTGATCCAAGACGAAGAGTACTACCACATGTTGGGCACATGGACCCCCGCTCAACCTACTAACTCACCCCTTCTCGGTTCAATGAGTCGCAGTACTTCGGAGTTCTGGTAGGTCTGTGGCACGGTCTGCGAAGTGGAAGAACGACTATTCAGACCGGCTTGGGACCCTGCACACATCTTCTGGGACCACATCGGTAAACCGGCCGGGTTCACGATGTGGACTCCAGCCCAGATAGGCGTCTCCATTGTACTTGAGTTGGCTGTGAGGTAAAAGTTGTGGAAATTATCCTCGCCGACACCCGCTTGAAGGGTGAGGAGATCCCGGCGGTAACTGATCGTTTCATGTGTGTAGCAGTACACCCCTCCAGGGTTAATAAACTATTCGAATAGCCGCGTCCGCGGTAAGGGACTACTTGGAAAGCTGTGCTCGATTATTAGACAACTTGAACTGGATACTTATAAAACTTGACAGGATAAGCGTGAGTGCTATGGCGTGCTTTCTCGTGGGGAAGTCGAGGAAGGCACCATAGTGGTGTAATTGGTCGGAGATTGTAGTGGACTCGTGTACGCTTCTTACCTCAAGTCTGGTACTCGTAGTTCAGGACTAGCCAAGTCAAAGCTGGCACTTCTGCAATTGAACCCCACCTCCCTTTACCTTGATACATGTGCATGAGTAGTATAGTTCCTACGTAAGTCTTGCTGAGTACGACTTTGTACTCACGATTGCTTATTCTATGTTTTAGATGAATCCCCCTGACCCCGAAGGTGGATTCTTCCTGGAGCTCGACGACTGATCAAGCTAGTGTAGTCCCAGTCAGACGGCTGTTCCCTCGTGGAAGGGCTTGTTTATAGATAAGGCTTCTCTAAGCCATTTGTTAAACTTGTTTGTACTCAGACCTACTTTGCTTCCACATGTTTGATGTAATGTTGGATCACAGACTTGTGATCTCTGTGTGCACTCTGTAAGAGTTATCAATAAAGTTGTATACTTTGTAAAGAATTGCAATGATACCTGCTGTTCATACTGGACATGTGTGCTGCGTGTATGATTATAACATGCATGTCTTAGTATGGGCTTTCGAGGCCTTAGTTGTGATCTGGCTGGCGGTCTTTTATACACCAAGTGGTCCTTAGATGTGCGCAGCTTGGGGCATCGCGACGCGATTGTTCGCGACTCCGTCACGTGCACACTTTGATGTATGATCGAGCCTGCCCTAGACCCCGACTAAGTGATCGGGCTGGAGTAAGTCTATGTAAGGGTTATAATACAATCGATAGTATGGTTGAGGCGACTTGTCTATGAGTATGGGAGTTCACCACCTATATCTTTTAGACTTGTGTGCGGACGATGAGGACCCATCTCAGTTGATCATCCGGCCTGAATGGGATGCCCCTCACGTTCGATGCTTTCCGAGAACGTTCTGTGCTTGGCCTTGTCTGCTTAGACAAGTGGGTACAGTTCTTGGCTCTCCATATGATTGTGTTGTAGAGAGTCTTTCTTACGGTAACCCCGGGTCCCGACATAATGACCCTATGAGCAATGGAAGCGATACGTGCCGCAGAGGCTTTAGAAGGAAATTTTGCCACATTGTTAATCAAAGCTATCAGACAGAACAACCTGATCGAATCAGCACCTTTAACTTTGGGAATGAGGGAAAGAACCGCGTAATTGAGTCTGGAAATGTCAACCGTGCCAAGGAAAAAGCCTATGTAAGTAGCATAAAGAAGGTGTTTAACCGAGGGCCAGAACTTCTGAAATAAAGTAATCGAGAACCCATCTGGACCAGGAGCAGAATTAGCCTTGGAGGAGGCCACAACCCAATCGATCTCCTCGTGAGTCAAGGGAACCATGAGAGCACCGTTTTCGTGCTCGGAAACCAACTAAGAAGGGGACCAAAAATCAAGAGACAGAGAAAGGTTCGAAGGGGGTTGAGCCGCCAGTAACGTAGAAAAGAACAAGAAAACATGAGAAGCAATTGCAGCAGAGTCTACACAGGCCTGACCATCAATCATAAGCCGAGAAATTAAACAACGGCGCGGACGACCGTTAGCAATCACAATGAAATAGCTGGTAAGGGAATCGCCTTTCAAGACCCAGGAAATAGAGCCCCGTTGCCTCCAGTATGTTTCATCTGCCCTATAAAGGTTCATCAACGAGTTCTCAAGGTCATACCGCCTCGACCACCCATCCTCATCCAGCCCAACAGAGTCCGCCAACGTGTCTAAGGTTTTGATTTACTCTAACAGCGCCGACTTATCAGCCTTAGAAGCACTTGCACGGTTAGCCGCCCAGCCACGAACGAATTGACGCAATCCTCTGGAACAAAACCGCCAATCGTCTAAAGGACCAAAGGAGCGATGAGCAGAGCTCAAATACTCCAAGATTTTGGACTAGAGCAAAGGGTGGAATCCATCCACTTCCAGCCAAGAAGAATCAAAACGAAAATGATGAATAAGAATTAAGGAAGTACAACCCGAGTCCAGCACTAAAGGTGTGTGATCTGATCGAACAAAAGGAATTGCGAGAAGAGAGGAACGGGGAAACAGCTGGTCCCATCGGGAACAAACAAAGACCCTATCCAAAACCGATCGGATAGGATCAAGATGATGGTTAGACCAAGTAAATCTGGCACCCGATCCATACAATTCGCGGAGAGGCGACGAAGCCACAAAAGAGTTAAATAAGTTGGCACGATGCCAAGAGAAGTTAGAGGAAGATTTGTCAGACGGGGAACGTAAAAGGTTGAAGTCACCACCAATGAGGACCGGCAACCGCGACTGCGAGAGTTTAAGGGAAAGAGAGTTTAAAAACCAGTTCGAGAGCGAATGATCGACCGGTCCATAAACACAAATGAGTTCCTAGGATGTGTTAGAAATTCTCGAGGTAACAATCACGAAAATAAAAAACTCGCCCAATACCAGCGCTCCCACATCAAAAAGATCGAGGCAAACCCCAAAAAGGATGCCACCGGCTGAGCCGACAGCCGGGAGCCAGTGCTAAGAGAACCTAGAACCTCCGAAAGCATTAAACTCAGAATTGGAGAAATTTTCTTTTTAGTCTCTTGGAGACATAGAATATCAATGTGTTCCTGCCTAAGACGCTCACTAAGCTGATTCCGGCACCCTGTAGCACCCGAACCACGAATATTCCAGAACAGGACCCTCATCGAGCAGATAGCTTCTTAACGCGCATGCTCGATTTGCACGGCGGCACAACAACCTTAATCTTTTGAGCTCTAGAGGTTTTACCCGAATGGGAGGGAGTCTGGACTCTACCAGCACTACCCGAGGCCACTAGCTGAGGAGAAGAACGGGAGAACGTACCAGGGTTAGCAGACATCGGGGCCGGCGTCGGAACACCCGAGCTAGCCGCAACTTTAGCCAAAATGGCTTGAGCAAGTTCGTTAGCCCGCAAAATGAAGAGCATAGTTGAGGGAGAGCATAACCCAGAAGCCAAACGAATCCCAGAATCCAAAGCAAAAGTAATAAAGTGCGCATCACGATGATCAGATAGAAGGGTACGTTTAGGGGAGGAAGCTCGGGACATACCAGCACCAGCGTCCAAGCAATCATGGGCCGCTGCACGACGCTCCACCCGCTCAAGGATAGGCTGGCCGTCAGTTACACGACGACCCTTCCTGGACGTAGAGAGCGGGGTCTTGATCGGGGTAGCGTGCGACGTCAGGGACCTTCCAGACCTAGGCGAGGGCGACCCCATGCCGGCCTCCCCCAGGTCCTTATCCAGCGAGCGGAAAAGGTCCGCAGAGGAGTCCTTGAAAGCCGCCGGCTTGTGGGCTTGCGCTCTAGCCGAAGTCTTCTTCACAGTTTTCCGAGGGTGGGATCAAGAGACAAGCAATTTTTCATCAATATCAGACAGCGACGGAGAACATGCCCGAGTGCGGAGATTGCAGCATACTGTCGACTTGACATGTGACTTTGCAGGCGTGGAGACAGCAGGAGCAGCCACAGGTTCAGTCCTCGGGGCCACCGGAGCGGCAAGGGGAGGAGGCAGGGGTTGCTGGGGACACCCTTTGCCACCACCATAGCCCAGGGGTGCCCTGTTAGGATAGATGCGCTGAATGCTAGGGCCCAGAACTCCCACTCACAAGGAGTGAAAGGCTCCCCACTAGCCTCACTGGCTGTAACAACCCAGATTTCACAAAAATTAAATTTTTTGTTTTCGGTGTGAATTGTTTGATTGTCTGATTTGTTTGCGGTGTTTGCATCCCCGATTTATCGATCGCCGATTATTTTCCCCCACTTATCTCGTACCGGACGGAGACCGACCCTTGCCACCCTGACACTTGACCTTTGCGACACCGGGTTTCACCCGATCACTGTCGCAAAAACCGCTCGAGAGCACCCGCAGCCAACGGAACGGAAACCCCGTTTAATAATTAAACGGGATATTTTTATAGGGCGCCGGGAATTATTATCGGAACGGTTCCAGCGCGAGGTGAACGCCACCGGCTCGACGCGCTGATCGTGCAGTTCAAAGTTTTACCTGAATCGGAGGTCCTGCGGACCCTCGACAGTCATAAACGTAAACACCGCACGCGTGAGAGAAAAACCGGGGATGTTTTTGCAAACTGCCAGCCACCTGGGCTATATGAAGACCACCACTCTCCCACCCCTTTCAGGGTTTCCTCGAGTCAAAATTGCAGCCACCCCCCTCCAAAACACCCTAAATTTTCCCCACAGCCCTAGATCTTCGAAACCCTAGCCCCAGGTCTTTCTGGCCGTCAGATCCTACGATATGCGGTCCAGATCGCGCCTCCACTGTGCTCCCAGCCGATCCGGGCCCCGCAGGGCCTAGAGCCGCCGTCACCGGGCCCGCGGAGCCGCGCCGCCGCCTGACCACAGCGCCTCCCCGTCGACGGCCGACCGCCGCGCGTCGCAACCGACTCCGGTGAGCCGCCCCTAGAACCGCGCCTCTCCTCCTCTGCTCTCCCTCTTCCCTAGCCGCCTCCCCCGCTCTCCCTCCTCGCAGCAGCTGCGGCGCCGCCATGGGAGGCTCCTGAAGTTCGCGTCGCCGCCCGCCATTGGTGCCTCGCCCGAGGTCCTCGCGCCGCCCGCATCCCCTCGAACCGCGCCGCCCCTCTCCGGACTTCGTCAAGCGCCGCTGCCGTCATTGCCTGGATCAGGAGGATCCAACGACCGGTGCGCCCAGCGTCCGGCCTCCAACCGCCACGGCCAGTATGGGCAGGCCCACCTCACCAAGGCCCGCCAGGGCGCGCAGCCCAGCCGCCCCTCCAACAGGCCGCCAGCCTCCAGGCCGAGTTGGGCCTCGGCCCACAAGGTCCCTTTTTTTCCTAGACCTCCTGTTTTTTTTCTAAGTCCTGGATAAAAACTGTTGCTGATTGCTGTTTGCGTTGAAGTTTGCGAGTAAACCGTAGCTCGGATCGCGTTGCGCCCAAAAGGAAAATTGTTTTTGTTTTGTGTGTACTTCAGTTCATCTTTGGTGAGCATTTTGATTTGAGGCCATATTGATGTTGTTAATCACTGTTGAAGTGGGCATCAGACTGTTAACTGCTATTAATTTCTGTCAAGTGCTGCTGCTGTTATTTTATTGCAAGTTTGCATGATGATTGTGACTCATCCATGAGTCCTATTGCATTGATTCTTGTTGCATACTGTTAAGCATCATGTCTACTTCCATTATATGTATTGCATTGTCATGTTTACATTTCTGGTCATAGATATGTTTAGCTCCAAAGTTGCTATGCCACAGTTTTTGACAGCCACATCTGTTTTTCACTAAGTCTGTAACATTCCGATGCCATGTTGCTTGCTTAATATCTTTTGATCTGTTATGCCTATGACCTTGATTCTTGTTTGTACCTGATCACTATCATGTCTACTTCATGCTCATATATAGCTATGTCATGTTGCTTCACTTTTGCATATAGTTTTACCCCTGTTTATACAGCATGAAAATAACAATTTCTGCCTTGTTTTTCCTGATTTTCACGAAGTCCTAGACCAGTAATTTTTTATTGGTTTTTTCTTGGGCTATAATTAGTTTTTCATGATGCATATTTGCATGATTCCTTTTGCCATGCCTTCCATGCCATGTCTACTTTAGTTGCATATCATTTGTGAGCATGTTTGCATTCATTATCCTGTTTATGCATTGCTCTAAAGTGTGCTTCCGGATGTTGGCAGATTGTGTTCCAAACTTGTTTTGCTTGTATCTTTTTAACCGTAACTCCGTTTGGAGTGTTCTTTATATGTAACCTGATTAGTTTTTCGTGTACTTTGTGTTTATGCTATTGTTTGCTGTTGTTAACCAACCTAAAATATGGTTTAGGGAAGAACAGTACCAAATCCTTTAATTGTCGTGGGGTACCTAGTGGATGCCATGTTTAGGTTGTGCCTCACTAAAATTGACTAGCACAGATAGTTTACTTTATGATTCACCTCTTGACAGGTTTGTGTGCTATGGCATGATTGAGTGAGATGCCATGTTAACAACCTTTTCTCATCTTGTGTAGCTAAACAACTTGAACCCTTGTAAATGTGCGGTATCGTCGTGTGTGACGAGTACTCCACTTAACCTGTTAGTAACCGCTCTCGACGGTAGGTGCGATGTCTCGTGTTGCCTTCTTGTTGATGCGTGCTCGTGTTTTCTTCGTAGTAATAGAGTGCTTGCTCGTTGATTTCTTTCCAGTGTTTACCCTCTTGTGTGCTTCCGCGGGTACCTCTCGGAGACGATGCGAGCTTGGGATCTACTACACCTTAGGAATTCGACTTATCAACAGGAAAGGACTATACATTACTTATGATCCATTCTATTTCAACCAGCGGTTTGCATACTAGTATAGGATAGGTTCGATGTTTGATCCTACCACATGTTTACAACCTCTTTCAAACCGATACAGCCATGTCCCCTCCCAGCAAACCTTGTACTATTGCTCGTTACTCAGCCCCTGCTTAGTATGCATGATTAGGATGCTACGATGTTACCCTGTTACTCCTTGGTTTGGGCTATCACATTATTATATTGTTGTTGATGATATGATTATTATAATGTTGACTATACTCGACGAAGGATGGAAGGTCTAGGCTATCCCGCCCCGACGCTTTGTTTCATTCGAGTCACCTAGGATCTGAGTTCCGGGTATTGGTTTTAAGACTGAGCGTGCCTAACCGTGTCTAGGATTTTATGGGGTCTCCTTTTCTTACCTACCTAGCTTCAAACATTTCTAGAGGTGGCCCAAGCTGATTTACCATTTGAAAACCATGCATATATGTCTATCGGGTCGCTCCTAGCAGATATCCTTTTAAAACAACCTGGGCCAGCGGAGACATAGTTTCCTTGTTGGTCCACCCTTGACCGGCGAGGGCCCGACCCCATGTGAGGTGTCCCGGTAACCCAATCCCTGTTTAGACGGAAGAGGCCGATCCGAGGGTGCGGCCGGCTTTTGGATTGGATGTCGACTCCACGGGGGCTACCCGAATTTGTTAGTTGTAAGCTAGAGGGACCTGTCGTTTCAGATCTCTTGGAACTAACTTATAAAATGGTTGACTGTGATGGGTAGCAACTGAGAGAGATGGGCGTTGATACGGTGAGGATAGTTCTCTCACTCCTCGTTGGTTACCCCAAGTGGAAGGTGAGATGTAGCGTAGCAGCAAATTTCCCTCGGTGAAGATACCAAGGTTTGTCTCCAGTAGGACTCGCAGAAATACAAGAAGGTGCCAATAGCGCCAGAAATTGGCTTCTGGCTAGGGAGTTGACAGGACCTGCACACAGAAACAAATAACTTTGCTCCCAACGAGTACAGAGGAGTTGTCAATTCCTCCGGCCTTGCTGTTTACAAAGGATCAACGCAAGAGATAATAATAGTGGCAACTGAAACTAAAGACTGAAAGTAAACTAAGGGTGTAAACAATAATGCGAAGATGGACCGGGGTCCCGTGATTTTCACTAGTGATGTCTCTCTCCCAAAAGACGATAAAAGTGCTAGTGAGGTACACAAATCACAGTTGGGCAATTGACAGAATTATGAAGGCACCGCAACGCTAACTATGCTGCAAAGAAAGGAAGGGATCAAAAGCAATGGGCAGTACGCCAAGGTAAGTAGACCGAAATCCAACTGCATCTACTACGAATCATCCACCTTGAGATATCTATCCAGAACATCTCGCTGGTATTAAGTTGCGAATCCCACCAAAAGTGTAAACTCAAAGCAACAGACAAATGCATTAAAAGAACTTTGCGTAAAGTAAACAATCCTTGCACCTACGGATACAAGCACCGTTGTTTTATCACTGGTGGCAACATCACATCCCCTAGTCTCATGTTTCTGTCACTCAAGCTAGACATCAAGGGGCTGAACCCACAATAAAGCATAACGCTCCCTCTTGGAGTTGCAACAAACTACTTGGCCAAAGTAAAATACTGCAACGGAGAACATGCAAGAATTTACTCAAGAACAAAATATAAAAGATAAGAAACAAATATATTACTCATCACAATCTGAACATAGTCTCATAATCCATCAGATCCCAGCAAACTCAGCATAGAAACAACAGAAATTACATAAGTTCCTCGATCATGTGAGGCAGCTCACGAGGTCTCGAAAGTGGAAGCACAAAGAAGGGAGAGGTACATCACATAGCTACTGGTCACAGACCCATGGTCCAAGGGGGACTACTCACGGTATATCCGGGAGGAGTCCATGGCTATGGATGGTCTCCCGGAGGGGGTTCCTCCTCCCGGCAGGGTGCCGGGGCAGCTTCTTCAGGCAGCCCCGATGTTGAAACGGCGGCGGCGGCGGTACAGAGGCGAGTTCGCGGAAAAGAGATCGATATTAGGGGTTTCCACCCCGAGGGCTAAATATAGGCGAAGGGGGGGGTGTCGAGGGGACCCAAAGGGCAGCCAGGAGGCCCCCTGGTGCGGCCTAGGGTGGGGCCGCGCCAGGGACCCTTCTGGAGTCCCTGTGGTGGCCCCCCTCCGCTGCCTTGGTGATTCCGGAAGCTTCTGGGTCGCTGATTTTTTATCTGATTTTTTCGGATTTTTTGGAGCACTTTTAATGGCCGGAAAACCTGAAATACAAAACAGTAGAAAACAGCAACTGGCAGCTGGGTGCACTGGGTTAATAGATTAGTCCAAATATTCTCAAAAGTGTATGAAAGTTCAAGCAAAACATGGCAAAGTCACACAAAACATGCATGGAGCAAGCAGAAATTATAGGTACGTTTGGGACGTATCGACATCCCCAAGCTTAATTCCTGCTCGTCCTCGAGTAGGTAAATGATAACAAGCATAATTTCTGTGGTGACATGCCACAAAACCATATAAGGACTTTTAAGTAAAGAAATCAAAGCATGCAATTCAATTCTAGTCTTAACAAACAAGAGTCTATATTAGCATTGACACAAGTAACAAAAGAACAAAGGTGCAAGATCTCTCGCTGTCCGTGACTCGAATGTCTCCAGATGGTGTTTGCGTGCAAGCAGGGGACTGGGAAAAAGAGATAAAAAAGGTTGTTGAGAACAACTATCTACTAAAGTTTCACACTTGGTCTCCTTTGGATTCTTATCTTGACTCGTCCCCAGACCACTAGCCAGGTACAAGTCAAGCTGATCCACTCCCTTTCGATATTTTGAGCACTCATGCAATGGATGAGCGTGAGCAAGAAAGTTGACACCTAAAAGGCGAAACAGAAAGAAGGTGGAGGAGGAAGACAAAAAGGTGTGAAAGTCTCACATCAATGAGGACAATCATAGGCGAGAGAAGGCCATATGATAGATATGATGCGAGGAGTAGGGATTGCCATGCAACGGATGCACATGTGAGCTAAAAGCTCTCCAAGGGAACTAGTGGGGGTGCATCTAACTTGCTTGCTCAAGAAGACCTAGAGCTCGTTTGAGGAGGCTCATCATTGGAATATACAAGCCAAGTTCTATAGTGTGAAGGTCCCCACATAGCTATATGCATGATGATGATCTCTATGGAGTACAAGGGATAGAGGATGAAGTACTAGTGTGGATCTCTCAAAAGGAATAGTAGTGTGCCCCCTTCTCTCTTTTTATTTTTCTTTTTCTCTTTTTTCTATTTTTGTCTATTTTTTGGTGGCCTCAATGGCTCTTTCTATTGAACTCTCATTTGTCCTCTTTGGGATCTTTTGATTTTGTCCTCTTTGGGATCTTTTCCTCACTTTAGGGGCTACACTCTATATTTTACAAGAATATAGGAGATCTTTCACACTTTACAAAGGTACTCTCATAAAGAAGATATAACTATCATGATGCAAATGTATGCCTCTGCCAGGATAGCAGGATATGCAATGATACTAGCGCGTCATGTAGAAATGATTAGGGCAAGGACCAACTAGCATGCGGCTCATCGATCAAGTAAGTAGCATGTATGACATCAGGATCAAGTCATGAGAAGGTGGATGTTGCATGGCAATGTATCTCGGAAAGGCTATGGAAATGCCTTGTAGGTAGGTATGGTGACTATTTTGAGGAAATATATAAGGAGTCTTATGATGACAGAGCGTATCGTGCCAAGGGTTTGGATGCACCGGCGAAGTATGCGCCAACTCTCAAGGTGAGAAAGGGCAATGCACGGTACCGAAGAGGCTAGAAAAAGTATAGGTGGGTGGAAGTGTCAACTTTCGAATACTCACATTAGTCCGAAGAACTCATGCACTTATTATCGGTTACTCTCAATCTAATCAGGAGGTTCACAAAGAGACAAGTACCCCGAGGAGGAGTGTATGGGGGTTTGGTTATCCTTGCGCATCCTCGACTCATGGTATGTGAGTGTACTCTAATATTCGAACCCTCCAGAGGTTAGTGATCCATCTAGTAGCTAGAGTTCTCAATAGGGGTTTTTGGTTTTCGAAAAACACACGGATTGCCCAAAATACGACATCTATCACTAATAGGCTCGAGCTCTTGACACCAAAAGTTCAAACATTACTCTAGTCAATACCTCAAAACTATTGCAAGTTACTACTACAAAGAGAATAACAACTTCAACTACCTACTTCTAGTCAAGACACAAAACTCAGTGCAACAGGCAAACTCTCTAACAAGATAAAACATGAAACCTATAGAAAGTTCAACCTAAAACAAAAGAAAATCTCTAGAAAAACTAAAGCACTACAACTGAACAGAGCAGCAGCTAAGAAAAGAAAGAACAACTCACAGCTAAAAGAATAAGCATGCAAATCCTATGAGGAGTTCTAGTTCAAGCGGAGCGTGTATCTCTCCCACACAAAATAGTAAGCTGGGGTCTAACTTGTTACTACAACAAACAAAGCAAAAACAAACCTAGAAAAGTAAAGAGCGATACGTTCCAAGCATAGTACACAACGCATGAAGTGATAAAAATATAGTGCAACGAGAGACGAACTGATAATTGTTGATGGAGAAGGGGATGCATGGGGGAATCCCCAAGCTTAGACGCTTGAGTCTCCTTGAATATTTATTGGGGGTGCACATGGGCATCCCCAAGATTGAGCATTTGACACTCCAAGATCTTCTTTCATCATCTTCCATCGCGCACTTGAAAACTACCTTCATACATAACTCACTGTAGACTGATTAGAGAGGTTAGTACCCATAATAAATTAAATTTTTCTCTACTTGAAACAAAGATATTCTTGAATAGCTGCTGTTTCTCAAGATTGCCAAAAAGTTTTTTCAAATAAAAAGCAAGCTTAAGGTTTGCAAAGTGAAGAAAAGGCAAAACAGGACAGAATCTGTGAAAAACAGACCAGGAGGTAGAAACGAATTTTTTAGGGGTACTTCTGCAACTCAAATAAAAAAACTCAGAACATACGAAAGTTTCGTAATTATATAGATCACGCTGTGTAAAAAATTCAGCTCAAAAAGATGAACTTGGATTTTTGTGTGATTTTTCTAGTCACGAAGACAGAATCTGTTTTCTGGACAGCATGTCACAACTTTCACTCCCCTTGTCGTATGAGGCTATAAAAGGCACAAATCTTGAAATATAAAGATACAATGATGTTTCTACAGTAGTAAAAATCATCAAGACCACTAAGAACAGCAGAAAAGCAAAAAGAAAAACCTAAATTCGTTGAGGGCTGCCTCCCGAAAGCGCTTCTTTAGAGCCATTAGCTAGGCTTAAAGCAGAAGATCAAGTCTTTTCAAGAGAATAACTAGCCCGTGTGACGGACTCAAAAGGTAACTTAATCTTTTTCCTAGGGAAATGTTCCATCCCTTTCTTGAGAGGGAATTGGAATTTGATATTCCCCTCTTTCATGTCAATAACAACACCAACTGTGCGAAGAAAAGGATGTCCCAAAATAATTGGACAAGAGGGCTCACACTCAATGTCCATAATAGTGAAATCAACGGGAACATAATTCTCATTGACAATGATAAGAACATCGTCGATCTTCCCCAAAGGTTTCTTTATGGAAGAATCAACAAGACGAACACCAAAAGAACAGGGATCAAAAGGTTTCAATTCAAGCATATCATACATTCTTTTGGGCATAACAGAGGTACTTGCTCCAACATCACAAAGAGCATAACAAGAGAAGTTATTCAATTTGATTTTTATCATAGGATCCCAACCATCTTCTAGCTTCCTAGGTATGGAGGCTTCTAGTCTAAGCTTCTCCTCCCTAACTTTGATTAGAGCATTAATGGTATGCTCTGTGAAGGCAAGATTAAGTGTGCGAGTGTGGGGGTCTCTAGACATCTTGTGTAGGAAACCAATAACTTCAGGTAAAGTGCAGTTGTCAAAGTCTAGGTCACTACTATCTATCAAGGAGGTAGTGATATCATTTAGGCTCACTTGTTTGAAAGCCTCTACGTTCATAGAGGTTTCTTCATCTATGGTTGAGGTGGTAGAATCACCATTGGTAGGTCCAGTGGGACTAGGGGTGTGATAGGTGCTAACAGTTTGGACATCCTCAACTACTTGGATAGTGGCTACTGTGTGGTAAGTAGGAAGGCTCTTAATTCTTTCTTCTTCCTTGGGAATGACTTCTGGTTTGGCTGCCATCTGGTTTATCAAGGTAGATTGGGTGTGAGACATGTTTGAAACATAGGTCTCAATGGCAGTGAGTCTAGTTTGGAGGCTGGAAATGTCACTATTCAGGCTCTCAAGTTGTTTGCTAATGTTTTGCAGGATAGAGGAGTGCTCATCTAACTGTCTGGAAAAGGCCTTGTTTTGTTCAAACTGTGTGTGCATATATCTTTTGGTGCCTTTTTCTATTTCCATAAGTTTCTCATAGCTGGGTAGGTCTCTTTCCCTATAATTCTGGCTGTAGGAGTTGCTATTACCGTTCCCATAGTTGTTGGATGGGAAATGTAACGCCCCCGGCCACACCCACCGGTTCCCGGCGTACGCCTGGCGGGATCTAGACTGTCCTCACAGACCAACACTAGTCTTTCCTACGCACTTTGTCCTCACTCGTGCGCACCCGGGAACAACTTCCCGGTCGGTCACCCATCCTCAAATCGCTCCAAGCCAAGCACGCTTAACTTTGGAGTTCTTTGGATCTGGGCTCCCGGAAAAGAAGGTGCACCTTGTTGATATGAGTAGTCTATCATTCCTATTAATCCAGGATGTCACAGGAAAGGCCTAGGATTGTTGCTACCAAAATTACTCCTATAAGCATTATTGTTGAAGTTGTTTATAGAGACAAAGTTCACATCTACTTGCTCTTGAGCAACCAAAGAATTTAAAGGAACATCCTGAGGATCAACATGAGCTTGCTTGGTAAGTAGAGACATGATAAGGTCAACCTTTTCATTTAGAGAAGAGATCTCCTCGACAGAATTTACCTTCTTACCAGTTGGAGATCTTTCGGTGTGCCACTGAGAGTAGTTCAACATCATTTCATCAAGTAGCTTTGTGGCAACACCAAGTGTGGTTGACATAAAAGTTCCTCCCGCGACCTAATCTAACAGGTTCCGCGAGGTAAAGTTCAAGCCTGCATAAAAAGTCTGGATAACCATCCAGGTAGTCAGTCCATGTGTGGGGTAGTTCTTGACAAGCGTGTTCATACGTTCCCATGCCTGGGCAACGTGTTCATTATCCAATTGCCTGAAATTCATAATGTTACTCCTCAATTGAATAATTTTAGCAGGGGGATAGTACTTCCCTATAAAAGCATCTTTGCATTTACTCCAAAAATTGATACTGTTCTTGGGTAAGGATTGCAGCCACTCCTTGGCTCTTCCTCTCAAAGAGAAAGGAAAAAGCTTCAGCTTGACGATGTCTCCATCCACTTCCTTGTACTTTTGCATATCACAGAGCTCGATAAAATTGTTTAAGTGCAAGGCAGCGTCCTCTCCAGCACCTGAGAATTGATCTTTCATAACAAGTTTAAGCAGAGCATGTTTAGTTTCATAAGAAGGTGCTGAAGTGGCAGGTGGAGCAATAGGAGTGCAGATAAAGTCACTGTTGTTGTGACTAGTGAAGTCACACAACTTGGTGTTTTCATTGGAACCCATAGTAGCAGCAGATATTTTTTGTATTTTTGATAAGGGACACAAAAGTAAAAACTGAAAGGTAAACTAACAAGACTAAAAAGCAAAGATAAAAGATAGTGTGCAACTCCCCTATCTTGTAGACTGGAGTCCCCGGCAACGGCGCCAGAAATTAGCTTGATACGGTGAGGATAGTTTTCTCACTCCTCGTTGGTTACCCCAAGTGGAAGGTGAGATGTAGCGTAGCAGCAAATTTCCCTCGGTGAAGATACCAAGGTTTGTCTCCAGTAGGACTCGCAGAAATACAAGAAGGTGCCAACAGCGCCAGAAATTGGCTTCTGGCTAGGGAGTTGACAGGACCTGCACACAGAAACAAATAACTTTGCTCCCAACGAGTACAGATGAGTTGTCAATTCCTCCGGCCTTGCTGTTTACAAAGGATCAACGCAAGAGATAATAATAGTGGCAACTGAAAGTAAAGACTGAAAGTAAACTAAGGTTGTAAACAATAATGTGAAGATGGACCGGGGTCCCGTGATTTTCACTAGTGATGTCTCTCTCCCAAAAGACGATAAAAGTGCTAGCGAGGTAAACAAATCACAGCTGGGCAATTGACAGAATTATGAAGGAACCGCAATGCTAACTATGCTGCAAAGAAAGGAAGGGCTCAAAAGCAATGGGCAGTACGCCAAGGTAAGTAGACCGAAATCCAACTGCATCTACTACGAATCATCCACCTTGAGATATCTATCCAGAACATCTCGCTGGTATTAAGTTGCGAATCCCACCAAAAGTGTAAACTCAAAGCAACAGACAACTGCATTAAAAGAACTTTGCGTAAATTAAACAATCCTTGCACCCGCGGATACAAGCACCATTGTTTTATCCCTGGTAGCAACAACACATCCCCTAGTCTCATGTTTCTGTCACTCAAACTAGACATCAAGGGGCTGAACCCACAATCAAGTATAACGCTCCCTCTTGGAGTTGCAACAAACTACTTGGCCAAAGTAAAATACTGCAATTGAGAACATGCAAGAATTTACTCAAGAACAAAATATAAAATAGAAGAACCAAATATATTACTCATCACAATCTGAATATAGTCTCATAATCCATCAGATCCCAGCAAACTCAGCATAGCAACAACAGAAATTACAAAAGTGCCTCGATCATGTGAGGCAGCTCACGAGGTCTCGAAAGTGGAAGCACAAAGAAGGAAGAGGTACATCACATAGCTACTGGTCACGGACCCATGGTCCAAGGGGGACTACTCACGGTACATCCGGGAGGCGTCCATGGCTATGGATGGTCTCCCGGAGGGGGTTCCTTCTCCCGGCAGGGTGCCGGGGCAGCTTCTCCAGGCAGCCTCGATCTTGAAACGGCGGCGGCGGTACAGAGGCGAGTTCGCGGAAAAGAGATCGATATTAGGGGTTTCCACCCCGAGGGCTAAATATAGGCGGAGGGGGTGTCGAGGGGACCCACAGGGCAGCCGGGAGGCCCCTTGGCGCGGCCTAGGGTGGGGCCGCGCCAGGGACCCTTCTGGAGTCCCTGTGGTGGCCCCCCTCCGCTGCTTTGGTGATTCCGGAAGCTTCCGGGTCGCTGATTTTTTATCTGATTTTCCGGATTTTTGGAGCACTTTTAATGGTCGAAAAACCTGAAATACAAAAACAACAGAAAACAACAACTGGCAGCTGGTTGCACTGGGTGAATAGATTAGTCCAAATATGCTCAAAAGTGTATGAAAGTTCAAGCAAAACATGGCAAAGTCACACAAAACATGCATGGAGCAAGCAGAAATTATAGATACGTTTGGGACGTATCAGGCGTGCGTGCGGAGCCTTGTAATGGGCAGTTGGTACACCCCTGCAGGGTTAAATCTTTTCGAGAAGCCGTGTCCACGGTTATGGACGACTTGAGACCTACTCCTTGTTCATAGACAACAACAACTGAGATAATCTTAATAACTTGATCAATGTGTGTGTGCCTTGACTGCTTCTTCTTCGTCGGGATGCGAAGAGGAGGACAAGGATAGGATAGGTGTTATGCTTGCGTAAGTAGTTGACAGCAAGACTTGTTGGAGGTGATTCCTCATCGAGTGCTTGGCTTCTTATCTCACTCTCTAGATCGTTAGCCACTTCATAAATGCTAGTGCGGCAGCAACCTCACCACTTACCCCATCCTTACCGTAAACTACTAGTTGTCCTAGAATGACGAGTGATGAAGTCCTTGCTGGGTCAGTTGACCACTACAGTTGGATGCTGAGTACTTCTGTACTCATGATACTACCCTAAACTCTTTTCAGGGTTCTTGATCGACAACAGGTATGGTGATCGACGTTTCACGTGGAGACTCGACGACGACTAGTTAGGCGGATCCCGACGGAGGGCCTGGACCCGTGTGGTTATGGGATCGATGTTTTTCTCTTTGCCAGTAGGCATTTGAATGTAGTGTGTACTCAGACATGTATCTTCCGCTGATGTAATGTATTAAGGTAGTTGTATGCCGATTGTATGAGATGCTGTATCCTTGTAGCTGTAATGTTGTGATATCATGTTGGAAATCCGGGGCATATGTGAAAGTCCAAGTATGTGATCAGAGGGGGAGGGGGTGAATGATCACTTCAAAATTTTCTACTGAAACTATTGAAGTGAAGCATAATCAGTGCGGAATAGCGAAGAATAACTGGAAGCGAAACTAAATGCAGTGAATCAAAACACATTGAAGCATAACAGTGAAGCAAATGCTATACTGAAGGTAAATGCTTGAAGTAAAACGAACTGGGACTCGGCGATGTTTGTTCGACCAGTTCACGCTCTGCAATGCGCTACGTCTGGTTGGAGGGACTGGTGATTGAACACCTGGAGCAAATCTCTCTCCGTCCGTTGCTCCACTGCATCAAACTCCTTGAGCTTGATCAGTTCTTCACTCGTGGTTGATTATTGAGGAAATCACCGAAACCTTTGACAAACTGGACTTCGAGGAGACAATTACTCTTCGCTCTCTGAAGTACAACTCTCTAACCGTCTAGGATAATTGCAGTTCTCCAAGATAAAAAGGCTAGCAGGCTTTCACCTAAGTCATCTCAAATCTACTCAGATCACTGGGACTTAGGCTTCAGTATTCTGGATTTTGGGTTTTGCTTCGGTGGCGTTTTGGGGTTGCTCTCTTCAGTCTCTCTTGGAATGATCTCAGAGCAGCCGCCCGCAAATGGAGGAGGGGGCGGCGTATTTATAGTTGGCAATCCCGAGGTGCGAAATGACCAAACTGACCCGAGGTGACAGCTTGACACGTGTCCACAACGGTCGGATTTGTCATCAATGCGCAACTTTACTTGAGGAACAAGTAAAGCTGACTCACGGACTTAGTTCTGCTTCAGTTGCCAAAGAACGAAGTCTTTGCTACCGAAACTTAACTTAGTGCACATGAGATTTCTTCACTCAGGCTTCTCACTAGGTTTGGATTTGATCTGAGCATTTCTCAATGACTTCGGTATCCACAAACTAAATACCCCTCTTGATAGTACAGTTTGTCCTATGACTCAAGGAACCGAAAAAGAACTACACAAAAACATCTAAGTCTTGCGCCGTCTTCTTCATTTCCTTCAATGAGTAGAGCTTCAGGACACCTTCATTTTTGGGGGTCAACCTTCGTGATTAAGCTTCACTCCGTGGGTTATGCTTCGATAACTTGAAGACCTTCCCTGAAGCTTTATCACATAGCTTGTCCTTCAGGAACCTAAGCAACTGTTTATACTAGAAAACATTGTTAGTTCCTCTAATGTTTTGTCCAACAATATCCAAAACACACGGGGGCAAAACTTTGCTCTTACAATCTCCCCCTTTTTGGACTATTGTTGACAAAATAGGCACCGATAAAGGATATTGAAGTTTTTGTGAAGGATGGGACAAACTCTAAGATATGAAGTTTTTGGCTCCCCCTGAATACAAGCATCGAAGATTTATATAATCGAAGTTAATGCTTGAGATAATTTTTCTTCGGTGGAGAGCAAAACGAAATATCTTAGTGAATACAATTGCATTGAAGATATATATCCAGGAATGTATGCAATAGCTTTCAATGACCTGTGACTAGAAAATAATAACCACCTGCAAGATAGAAGATACGAAGCAATACTTGCAAGCCAAGGGGTTATTAAGACTTTAAGTGTAGCACATGAGTAGCATGACTGAAGTTAAACTTAAGTTACAACCCAATCGAAAGGAATGGAATGTTTGTCGTAACTTAACCAAACGAAGTAAAAACAGATAGCAAGAACCCTTTCCCCGATGCAAAACTAACTCATCGATGCCCTCATTCTCCCCCTTTTTGTCAATGATTGGACAAAAGGTTGAGAGGAGGTTCGAGAGATCTATTATGCAGCATCAGCACCCTGAGAACCCGACGAAGTTGTGCTCGACGAAGACTCATCCGACGAAGACTGATCGCCTGAGGATTCTTCTTCGGAAGAAGACGTAGGAATAGCTTCGTGGCGTGTCTGAGTGATGAGGTTGATGTCGAGGTCGCTGTCGTCGAGGCTGTCGTCGTCCTTTGAGGTGATGGAGTCATTCTTGGAGACGGTATCTGGCCGGATGGGTTCAGGCTCGTTGACGAAGAATACTTCATCAATCTTGTGCAGGGGAGGGATTTTCTGATTCGGGCGGTCCACTGAGTCATCACGAGAAAAGTGTCGCTGGAGGTGCAGATACTCTTTGTAGATGCGATCTTTATGAAGACCTTTCATAGAGTTGAATTTCCGGAGTCCCTTCCAGGAATGTCTCTTGAGCACACGCAAGTACTGATTGTTGTTGAGTGCTATATTGCCAACACGGTTGATCTCATCAGCTAGAAACTGCATCTGGCGTTGGTTTGCTTCAATAAAGTTGTCAAGCATTTGCTGCGTGTGAAGATTAACTTAAAAATGATGGCAGTCTTTCTGGAACGTCTTGGAAAAGTTTCGCTCATTGACTTCATGGCGCACACCAACATATGTGGCAAATGGATCATTGGGTTTCCTTAGCAGTTCCAAGGAGTCACGCACTGGTGGGAGAAAAAGCTTCGGATGATGGCGTGCCACAAAGTCTTCGTTCCAACCATAGTTACATACAACTTGCAGCCAGGGAGCATAGGGTTTCAGTGTGAAAGGTAGCTCTGCTGCATGAACCAAATTCCTAATGAAGCAATCCTCAAAGTCGAAGAGAAGGCCATGAGTGAGTTTCATAATAGAATGCCTTGTCTCTGGATAAGGATTCGATTCTTCCGAAGCTGTACTCAAAGGAATTAATGAGTTTGACAGGATGAAGAACCAAGTCCTTGAAATGAAGTTCAAGTGCTTCGGGCGAATGTTTTGAGGAATATGGTTATCAGTGGCTTCAGGATCCAACAGATTTGCAAATTCTTCTTCAGACAGATCAGGTTCAACATGAATCTTTTCATGAACTCCAGAATGCCTAGGAATGTTGGCAATTTCCATGAATTCGGCAGAGGACATCCTGAAGACTTTGCCTTGAATCATCTATTCCAGCGTCCATGATCTGGGTTCATAGGCATCACCAGACACATAAAGGGTTGCATAGAATTGCTTGATGAGCTCTGAGTTGAAAGGAGTGCTCAACGCAAACAACCGAGTCAAATTCCGATTTTCAATAGTTTCGAGGACGTTCTGAAAGCAGGATGCAGTGGAAAGACTTCGCAAGTCCAGAAACTTGTGCCTAAACAGAACTCCTTGCTAGCAGAAGACTTTGGTGTATAAGACTTGTTGTTCAGCAGTCCAAAAATGAATATCATCCGCTGTGCGGTCAGAAGCATAAGGACTAACACCAAAGAATCGATGGCGCTTCCTATGTTGTTCCAGGTTGAATTCCGGGCCATGCCTTGAAGAATAACCAGCACCCTTGAATATAGGAAAAGTTTCACGGGGGTAATTGGAGTCAAGCTGGGTATCTTGGCAGGGGCGCGAACGGTCACGAATTCTTTGCAGAGGAGCAATTTGATTGGCTCTTGAAGGGCCAACAGATTGAGCGACTACAAGCGCTTGCTCTTGCGACAGATTCAGAATTTGTACTTGTTCGTCTTCGTCATCATGTGCTTCGATGTCGGGCACATGTGCTTCAGACTCTTGAACTGTTCTGGCGGGGGAAAAATCTCGGGATACATGGGTTCTGGAGTGGGTTGGTGATGGAGCATTAGCTTCACGGGGAGGTGATGGAGGTGGTGCGGGAGCAACTGGTGGAGTGGGAATCCTTTGTGGTTCGGGGGTTGGATCACGAATGGGTGTGGGAACTCGAGGTGGTATGGGTGTGGGGGTTCGTGCAGGCGTTGGAGTGGGGTTAGGAGCTCTTTGTGGTGGAGTTTGCTTGGGGGTGGTTCTGGTAGGAGGAGGTGTGGGAGTCTTGGTGGGTGGAGCTGAAGGCTTTGATGCGGGCTTGAATGGCTTTGGCTTCGGTGCAGGAGTGGGAACGGCTTCAGGAGATTCCGGGGGCTGTTCATTACTTGTATCCATGTCTGCGGCTGAGGCCAAAGTAACCTTGCGCCTCTTGGTGGTTTTCTTCTTGGGTGAGGGTCCTGTTTCCTTTGATGGAGCAGGCTTAGGAGATGGTGGTGCAACAACAACACGTTCAGCTTCGGGCGAAGCCTTGCGTTTCCTTGAATCCCTTTCCATAATGGAAGCATTATGGGTCTTCACCATGTCATCAACAGCGGCCTTGACTTTGCCTTTGAAGATTTTGATATTGTCCTTGGTGGTGGAATTGACTTCTGTCACTTGTTGAAGCAATTTCAGGGCGTGCTGTTTGAATTCTTCATCAGGTTCTGATTCAGCTCGCTTCTGATAGTTGTTAATCTTTTTCATTTCAGCCCTGTCTCTTGAATGCAGATCCTTCAGCTGACTAATCATGGTGGAGATCATAGCTTCGATGGACCTGGAGATGTACACTTCTCCAATGTCAACAGCATCAGGATCTTGAGCAGCACACTTCTCCCAAAGGGCTTCAGTGATGCCCAACTGATCCCAGAGTTCGTCTTCACGTGAGTCAGGGAATGGATGGTCACTCTGACGATCAGCTTCAGCTTGAGCTTCAGGCAAAGATATGCCTTTCTGCTTCGTTGGAATAGCTGAGGGAGTCATATCAACTACGGGCTTCTTCTGACTTGCCCTAGCAGCTTTTTCAGCTTTCTTCGTCCTGAGACCTTCTAAAGAGGCCTTGCGTTTAGCTTCATGTTCAGCAAGCTGTTTAGCTTCAGCAGCAGCTTTTTCTTCGTTCTTTGCGGCTTTGGCGAGCTTGCGCTTCGTCTCAGCCTTCTCTGCAGCCATCTTGGCTGAGTCCAACTCCTTTTTCAGTTTGGCAGCATCCTCATCTGCCTTCTTCTTGTCAGCTGCGCTTCTGGCATGGATGTTGCGCTCAAGTGCCTCCGCGAGGTCTTTTTGTCTCAATTCTTCTTCAGTGAGCTTGTGCTTCGCTGAAGGGATTTTTGCAGCAGACTGCTTGGGCTTCGTTGGTGCTGAAGCCTTTGCAGGTTGTCTCTTGGCGGGGTCGTGCTTCTGCTTTGATCGCCTCTCAGAGTCGGGGGCATCAGCCGGTGGCTTGGAGGCCAAGGGCTTCGTGACAACCAAGTTGGAGAGATCAATGGTGGGACGAGCAGAAGGCTTGACCTTAGCCTCAGGTTTCTCTCCTGGCTTTTTCTTCAGTGGGATCTGAAGTTTTTGTTTCTTGGGGGGAGCAGGATCATCCGATTCGTCATCTGCTTCGAATTCAGATTCGTCATCAGCTGCATTGGATTCATCCATGATGGAATCTTCCAGAGCAGCTTGCTCTAATCTGGCATGTTCTTCATCTTCTGTTGTAGCATGGGGTGGAGAAGCAGACTTCTTCTTCAGCTTCTTCTTCTTCTTCTTGCTAGGCCCTTCACCTTAGGCTTTAGCTTCAGCCAACTTGGCTGCCTTTTTCTCTTCTTTCAGCCTCTTGGCTTCAGCTGCAATTCTCAGTCGTTCTTGCTCTTCTGGGTAATCATCTGGTGTCTTGAGGGTGTTGGGGTGAGGAAGCTTCGGTGGAACAGGGTAGTACAGGTGACGATTCTCTTCAGTGTACTGACTGCACATGGTTGAAGTGTACCGAAAGGGCGGACTGAAGGCAAACTGCATAGTCCACTTCCAGGTAGGGATGCTCTTGTACTTGTACCATCGAACAACCCAGTACCTGCGAATGTTTTGCAAGCGGTTCTTGCGCTGCTCCTTGGTCTCTTCAGGAGGTGTGTCATAACCCAGAGCAATGCGAATTGATTCGGGGATGCCTCTGGCGTTGTTGGTTTCCTTTGTTCTTCCTCCTTTCTTCTTCGGTGCAGTACGTTCTGCTTCGTTGATGTGATCAAGGTTTGGTGACTCATTACCGAAGTCTAACTCAGCAGACATCCTGTGAAAAGCATAAAGGTAGCGAGGGAAAAGGCGAGTATGGAATGATCACCAGCAAAAGTTTCGATCCAAAAACACTTTTGACAAGAAATTCAGTGAAGAGTTTTGGGTAAATATTCTGGTCTGTTCTGAGCTAGACTTAACCTCACAGAAACCCTAACACAGAACAGATAGATACTAACCCTAACTTCTAACCTGAATCGAGGAGGAAACCTGGACTAGCAGAAACAGATTTCCCAACAGTGCAACGATCCAACGGATCAAAGAAACCTAAGGAAATCATCCAAAAACAAACAGTCTAAGAACTCGTATCCAATCTGGAGAAAGAAGAACACAAGAGATGGAGATTGGATCGAGGCTTGTCGTACCCTATCTCGGTGGCGTCAAGCAACTACGGCGGCGAAGAGCGGAGAGGATGTGCTCGTCGACGGCGTGAAGTCCACAGCGGCGCTCTTCCGGCAGTGAAGCGGCGAGAGCGGCGACGGAGACGAAGAGCTCAGCGGCGCTCGGGAGATAGGGTTCCGGGGAGATGCGAATGAGGAGGTGGGATGGCTTCGCTGAGGTGGGAGGCCTTATATAGGCCGGTCTGACAGGAGCTGTCAGATCAGATCGAACGGCCCCCAGCGATTGTCTCTCCGGATTCTACGGCGAGGATCTCGTGGCAAATCGCGAGAAAATCTCAACGACCCGGATTTGATGGGATCTCAACGACCGAAGAATATGTCCTCGACTTGAGTAAAACTTCGATGAAAATTGGAAGCATTTGATTCGGAACTCAATGATGTTCGAAGCAAATGTTTTCCGTTTCAATTGTGCTAAACCATTTTGGACAGACAGAATAAGAAAGAAAAATAATAGAAAGGGTAGGGTCCGAAACTTATCACCTCAAAAAAAAAAAACGAACGAAGCAAAAGGTGATAAGCATAGAGGACTAAAACCAAGTGAAATTAAAATAAACTAAACGAAGCAAAAACAAATAACGAAACTAAATAAGTTAGCGACAAAGTAACACTACTAGGGAAATAGCTATACATGGAAAGCTTATTAGTGGCGCATTTTATATGTAATGCGCCACTATGTTGTAAGGGGTGGCGCACTGGTAAAAAATGCGCCACCTATAAGCCCTTATAGGTGGCGCATTTTAAAAAATGCGCCACCCCTAAGAGTGGGCCAGCCCTGGATCCCCTTATACGTGGCGCATTTGGAGAAATGCGCCACCCCTAAGAACCTTATAGGTGGCACATTTTGGAAATGCGCCACCCCTAA
This sequence comes from Bromus sterilis, assembly GCA_950022295.1. Taxonomy (NCBI): domain Eukaryota; kingdom Viridiplantae; phylum Streptophyta; class Magnoliopsida; order Poales; family Poaceae; genus Bromus; species Bromus sterilis. The sequence continues at coordinate 240,598,828 of OX465595.1, read as the reverse complement.
GAGCTTAGAGATGGCGCATTCTGGAAATGCGCCACCCCTAAGGAATTATTAGTGGCGCATCCAGAATGCGCCACCCATAAGCTCTTAGGGGTGGCGCATTTCCCATATGCGCCACTAATAAGAAAAAACTGCGCGGGAAAATTCCCAAATACACCCCCCCCGTGGACCGCCTTTTCAATTTGAAATTTTTTTATTTTTTTAAAAAATTCAAAATAGGCTAGAGGACAAATCGGGAAGTTAAAAAAAGTTGAAAATTTTAGATAGTAACATTAATTTTTTTTTAATTTATTAAAAAAAAATCATTTTTTTAAAAAAAAGTTCAAAATATGCTAATGGTCCCATCGAGAAAGTTTCAAAAAAATGTTGAAAATTTTAGCACACCCATGAACATTAACAAGGTCCTAGACATCAACATGGTTTAATAGGATTTATATGTTAGATATATCAACAAGTGCCTGCTAGGTGAGCTGGAGTGAGAGTTGAATAGAACCGAGAAGTTAAGCGTGCTGGGGCTAGAGTAGTGCTAGGATGGGTGACCCTCGGGGAAGTTTGACCTGAGATTAAGCATATTGACCGGGCATTAAGCATACTAACCTGAGATTAAGAAAAAATAAAAATAAAAAAATAAAAAATAAAAAATTGTTTTCCAGATCCAGATTCAAAATTCAAAATTTTAAAAAATTAATAGTGGCGCATTTTCAGAATGCGCCACCCCTAAGAGCTTATAGGTGGCGCATTCTGAGATGCGCCACGCATAAGGGCCTTAGGGGTGGCGCATCCAGAATGCGCCACCTCTAAGCCCTTATTAGTGGCTTGTAGTTAGTGGCGCATCCCTAATGCGCCACTAAACTCAAAAACAGTGCGCCACCATAAGGCTATTCCCTAGTAGTGTAACTGAGTATATACAGAAGTAAAAAGGTTCGGTCTTACAGTACATGTCGTGAGTCCAATATATTGAGCTCACACCTTAACGCACAAAATCTTTTCTCATCCAATGGTTTCGTGAAAATGTCTGCCAGTTGATCTTCAGTTCTGACATGACTGATAACAATATCTTCACGCTGAACATGATCACGAAGAAAATGATGGCGAATGTCAATATGCTTCGTGCGAGAGTGCTGTACAGGATTGTGGGAATTTTTTATTGCACTCTCATTATCACATAGGAGAGGGATTTTCTTCACATGAATACCATAATCCTTCAGCGTTTGCTTCAGCCATAGAATCTGAGTACAGCATGACCCAGCAGCAATGTATTCGGCTTCAGCAGTAGATATTGAAACACAGTTTTGCTTCTTTGAAGCCCAACACACAAGTGATCTTCCAAGGAAATGACAAGTCCCTGAAGTTGACTTCCTATCCACACGATCACCAGCCCAGTCAGAGTCAGAATACCCAATAAGATCAAACTGAGCTCCCTTGGGATACCATAACCCCAAGGTAGGTATGTGAGCAAGATAACGAAGAATTATCTTTACAGCGGTGTGATGTGATTACTTTTGATTTGCCTGAAAACGAGCACAAATACATACTGAAAGCATAATGTCAGGTCTAGATGCGCAAAGATATAAAAGGGATCCAATCATAGACCGGTATTTCTTCTGGTCGAAGGCTTTGCCCTTCTCATCTGCGTCTAAGAAGCCATTGGTAGGCATAGGCGTCTTAATGGTTTTGCATTCAGTGAGACCAAACTTCTTCAAGAAATCCTTGAGATATTTTTCTTGAGAAATAAAGGTGCCATTCTTCTGTTGACGGATTTGAAGTTCAAGGAAGAACTTCAATTCACCCATCATAGACATCTCATATTTCTTCGACATCATTTTGGCAAATTCTTCGCTGATTTCTGAGTTAGTGCATCCAAAAATGATATCATCTACATATATTTGACATACAAACAGATCACCATTATAATATCGAGTGAAAAGTGTTGGGTCAGTGGTTCCTGGTTTGAAGCCTTTCTTCAGAAGGAAATCCTTCAATGTGTCGTACCAAGCACGAGGTGCTTGCTTCAACCCATAGAGGGCCTTGTGTAACCTGTACACCATGTCGGGTTTCTTCGGGTCTTCAAAACCTGGAGGCTGCATAACATACACTTCTTCCTCGATATCTCCGTTAAGAAAAGCACTTTTCACATCCATTTGATAAAGCATAATACCATTGAAATTTGCAAAAGCAAGCATAACAAGAATGGATTCGAGACGAGCAACAGGAGCATAAGTTTCACCGAAATCGATACCTTCAATTTGGGTGTAACCTTGTGCTACCAGTCGTGCTTTGTTTCTTACCACTATACCATCTTCATCTTGCTTGTTGCGAAAAATCCACTTTGTACCAATGATGTTGTGCTTCGTGGGATCAGGTCTATCAACTAAGGACCAGACTTTGTTTCGCTCGAACTGGTTAAGTTCTTCGAGCATGGAAGTTAACCAATCTGGATCCTTCATGGCTTCATCAAACTTTGACGGTTCTAACATGGAGACGAACGAAAAATTTCCACAGAAGTTAGCCAAACGAGTACGAGAGCGAGTTGTAGGACGACCTGGTTGATGAATTTCTTCAAGAATCGAGTCAACATCAACTCTTCTTCGAACTCGTGATAAGGTTGATTCATTTGCTTCAGGCTTAGCTTCTGCTTCAGGTTCTGCATTAGCTTCAGGATCAGCATTTCCTTCGGGATTTGCATTCCCTTCGTTCCTTTGCTCTTCTTTGTCCTGTTCATTATTATCTTCAGGATGTTGATCTCCAGCGCCCCGGGCTATGTGTGGTAACATTGGACCATCGTCATCCCTATTTCCTTGACTAATGTTGGCTTCAACAGGGCGAATCTCTCCAATAGCCATGGACCTGATCACTTCATCAAGAGGAGGTTCATCTATATCATGAGGCAAATGCTCTTTTTGAGAGCCATTAGTTTCATCAAACCTCACATTCACAGTTTCCATAACTTTCCCAAAGTGAGAGTTATAGACTCTGTAAGTATGAGAGTTTGAGCCATAACCTAAAAGAAAACCTTCATGTGCCTTAGGGGCAAATTTGGAGCTATGATTCATATCTCTAATGAAGCATGGAGCACCAAACACCCTAAGGTACGAAACATTTGGTTTGTTACCAGTGATAAGCTCATGTGAAGTCTTCTTCAGAAATTTGTGAAGGTAAACCTTGTTGATGATATGACAAGCAGTGTTAATTGCTTCGGCCCAGAACCTAATAGGATTCTTGTATTCAGCAAGCATAGTTCTGGCCATCTCAATGAGAGTTCTATTCTTCCTTTCAACAACACCATTATGTTGAGGTGTATAAGCAGCAGAGAACTCATGAGTAAAACCATGATCATCAAGAAAATCTTCAATACGAGTATTTTTGAATTCAGTTCCATTATCACTTCGGATATGCTTCAGAGATAATTCATATTCTGTTTGAGCTCTCTTGGCGAATGACTTGAAGATTTCAACAACTTTGCTCTTGTCATCCAAAAAGAAAACCCAAGTATAACGAGAGAAATCATCAACAATAACTAGACCATATTTATTTCCTCCCAGGCTTGCATAATTTTGAGGACCAAAGAGATCCATATGAAGCAATTCAAGAGGACGAGTGGTAGTTATGATAGTCTTCGCTGAATGATGTTTCTTCGTAATTTTACCAGCTTCACAAGCACTGCAGAGACTATCCTTGTCGAATTTAACTTCGCTAAGGCCAATAACATGATTCTTCTTCTCTAAGTTATAAAGATTTCTCATCCCTGCATGACCAAGTCTTCGATGCCATAACCAACCAGATGAAGCTTTTTCCATTAAGCATGTGGATACAGCAGGGCCCGAAGAAAAATCAACAATGTATAAGTCTCCTTTTTGGTAACCCTCGAAGACAAACGCATAGTCATCCTGTGAAAAGACAACACAACGCGAAGCAGAAAATAGAACAAGCAGACCCATATCGCATAACTTCGAAATAGACATTAGATTATATCCAAGGGATTGGACTAGCATAACCTTGTCAATGTGCTTATCTTTCGATATGGCAACCTTACCCAAACCTAAAACTTTACCCTTGTTGTTATCACCGAAGGTAATGTACTTCTGAGAAGAGTGAGATAATTTTTATTCGGTGAATAACTCCTTGTCTCCGGTCATATGATTTGTGCAACCACTATCCATGACCCATTCGGATCCACCGGAGACATAGCCCTGCAGAAGAATTAGTTCTTCTTAACCACCCACAAACGAGCAGGTGACTGAGAAGATGTTGAAGCACTGGTTGAAGCAATATTAAATCTAACAGAAGTGTATTGCTTCGGTGTACCATCAAGCACACCATAAATATAAGTCCTCTGCAAATGGTTAGCATAAGAATGAGCATATGAAATCTTAGTATGATTATTATGAGGACGATAAGTATGACGACCAGTGCGATAGTATTGCTTCTGCGGAACATTTGATTCGGTCACCAGAGGATCATTTCTAGTTTCAAGAGAATAGAAATGATTCGGTGGTACCGAAGACTTTCCCTGCATGGTATGGTTAGCAGGCAGTTTTTCCACAAGTGCTTTCTGCACCCATATCTGCCTCTTATAGAAGCCATTCTTAGGAGGAGTACCAACATACTCAGCTGTAACCTTTCCCTGTTCATCTTTGATGAGCTTGTAGTCTGAGTCAAGTGATCCGTCTACAATGGCTTTGTTCATCTTGCAATCAAAACCTGAAAGGTTAGCTATATCAATGGGGTTCCCTTTCGCAAGGACCCAAATAGTCTTAGGATACTGCTCAGGTTCCCAATAGGTGCCATCAGGGTTTATCTTTCTCTCGAAACCAACACCTTCATTCCTGGGATTCCTGTGAAGGAGAGCCTTCCTCAGGATATCACAGAGATACTGGTGACCTTGCACACTTTTGAACATGCCTGTTTCAAATAAGTTTTTCAACCTGAGGAGTTCCTCGGTAACAGCAGGGTTTTCCTCATCGGAGGCATTAGTATCATCAATAACAATAGGAGCTTTGCCTTTGGAGTCAATTTTGCTTCGTTCCAAACAATCTAAACAAGATGATTCAGTTTTATGATTTGCTTCAGAACCTTGTTGAGCCATGAGAGAGAGATTGACATTTTCCAACTCTTCATGAGCCTCTTTCAGTTTTTCGAGAGCCATTTTCCTCTGAAGAAATTCATAGGTGAGCTTCTCATAATCAACTGAAAGAAGATCATGCCGAGAGGATAATTCTTCAAACTTTTCTTTCAGAGCTTCATGCTCATTAGTTAAAGTTTGACCTTTCTCTATCTCATCGATCAACAGAGTTTCTGATTTCTTAATGGTTTTTCTTAGTGAATCAAGTTCATCTTGTTGGATTGAAGCAATTTTAGCAAGTTTAGCATAGCTTATCTTAGAATCACTGTCATATGATTCGGATCCTGACCCAGACCTTGAGACTGAATGAGCTTCGGACCCAGAGGCTTCGTCTTCGGAGTTCATCTCCTTTCCCAGATAGGCCTTGGCTCGGTGAGAGCTGCTTCGACGAGACGAGTGAGTCTTCGATGAAGAACCCTCACGCTTCTTGTGATACTTCTTCTTCTTGTCATCATCAGAATCTTTCTTCTTATCTCTTCTCGAACTGGAATCATGTCTCTTGGATTCATAGCTTCTGGAAGATCTGTGGGACTTGGATGAGGAGTCTCTGAGCGAAGGCTTTGCTTTGTTCTCAGCTTCCCACAGAGGTCAATCAGCAATGTTGTGACCTGGTTTCTTGCATTTGTAGCAACAGTTGTCTTTTGATGGAGAGCTTCTTGAAGATGAACGGTGAGATGAGTGAGTGGAGCTTCTTGAAGAATAACTCTTTCTCGGTGAAGAAAAACCTTTTCTTTGGAAGCGATTGAAGCGTCTCATGATCAATGCCAAATCCTTCCCAATACTTGCAGGATCATCTGATTCGACACCTGAAGCAGAACTGACCTCGGGTGAAGAATGACGTGAAGCTTTTGCTTTCAAAGCATGAGTTTTTCTTCGTGAACCATTTATGTCACGTTTCTCATCTTCTTCCATTTCAAAGGTAGTGAGTCTCTCAAGAATATCAGCGGCAACAAGACGTCTGAAATCAGTCCTTTCCTTGATCATCAGCACAATGTGATCAAACGAGTCATCTAATGAGCGAAGCAAAGTTCTTACAACTGAGTGAGGAGTAATGCCATCAGCACCGAGGGAAATCAACTCATTTGCAAGAGCTGTGAGTCTGCTGTAAATTGAGCTGACTTTTTCACCCTCGATTCTCTTGAAGCGATAGAATTTGCTTCGTAGTGTGTCAATTCTGGCATCCTTTTGGGTAGAAACACCTTCACCAATCTTTTCAAGATAGTCCCAGACACCTTTGGCAGTAGGAATATTCTTCACTTCATGATACTTTTCTGGTGTCTAGTGATTGGTGATGAAAACCCAAACTACAGAATCAAGATCAATCAGTTTGGCTTCTTCAGGAGTGATGGCGTTCTCGTCTACAACAGTGACACCATACAAGACAACTTGCCAGGCGATAGAGTTGATAGACATGATATTTCTTTTCATCTTGTCCCTCCAGTACGGGTAGTCCTTCCCATTAAAAATAGGAATAGGTTCGCCGGAGCGAATAGCTGCGAAAGACATACTTGAAGACATTGAAGACACTCGAGGAGGTTAATCCGAAACACACAGAGTGTAGGGAGTGACTAGCTCTGATACCAATAGAAAGTCCAAGTATGTGATCAGAGGGGGAGGGGGTGAATGATCACTTCAAAATTTTCTAATGAAACTATTGAAGTGAAGCATAATCAGTGCGGAATAGCGAAGAATAACTGGAAGCGAAACTAAATGCAGTGAATCAAAACACATTGAAGCATAACAGTGAAGCAAATGCTATACTGAAGGTAAATGCTTGAAGTAAAACGAACTGGGACTCGGCGATGTTTGTTCGACCAGTTCACGCTCTGCAAAGCGCTACGTCTGGTTGAAGGGACTGGTGATTGAACACCTGGAGCAAATCTCTCTCCGTCCGTTGCTCCACTGCATCAAACTCCTTGAGCTTGATCAGTTCTTCACTCGTGGTTGATTATTGAGGAAATCACCGAAACCTTTGACAAACTGGACTTCGAGGCGACAATTACTCTTCGCTCTCTGAAGTACAACTCTCTAACCGTCTAGGAGAATTGCAGTTCTCCAAGATAAAAAGGCTAGCAGGCTTTCACCTAAGTCATCTCAAATCTACTCAGATCACTGGGACTTAGGCTTCAGTATTCTGGATTTTTGGTTTTGCTTCGGTGGCGTTTTGGGGTTGCTCTCTTCAGTCTCTCTTGGAATGATCTCAGAGCAGCCGCCCGCAAATGGAGGAGGGGGCGGCGTATTTATAGTTGGCGATCCCGAGGTGCGAAATGACCAAACTGACCCGAGGTGACAGCTTGACACGTGTCCACAACGGTCGGATTTGTCATCAATGCGCAACTTTACTTGAGGAACAAGTAAAGCTGACTCACGGACTTAGTTCTGCTTCAGTTGCCAAAGAACGAAGTCTTTGCTACCGAAACTTAATTTAGTGCACATGAGATTTCTTCACTCAGGCTTCTCACTAGGTTTGGATTTGATCTGAGCATTTCTCAATGACTTTGGTATCCACAAACTAAATACCCCTCTTGATAGTACGGTTTGTCCTATGACTCAAGGAACCGAAAAAGAACTACACAAAAACATCTAAGTCTTGCGCCGTCTTCTTCATTTCCTTCAATGAGTAGAGCTTCAGGACACCTTCATTTTTGGGGGTCAACCTTCGTGATTAAGCTTCGCTCCGTGGGTTATGCTTCGATAACTTGAAGACCTTCCCTGAAGCTTTATCACATAGCTTGTCCTTCAGGAACCTAAGCAACTGTTTATACTAGAAATCATTGTTAGTTCCTCTACTGTTTTGTCCAACAATATCCAAAACACACGGGGGCAAAACTTTGCTCTTACAATATGGCATTGTCATATGTCGTGGTGGGACCGATATGTGCTTCGTCCCCCGGATCTGGATGGAAACATATAGATCTGGAACAGTACCGCATATCTGGCCTTACACTGGCTCTGAAGGTAGGGCCGTCCTGGTTCTGATTAGCCGGTGGAGGAGGGCATGGTGGTGGAGTAGGGGCATCATCACGGCTCTCCGGAGATCCTTCAATGCAGACTTTGATGTGATAGGCCTTCCGGGAAGGCACAAACTCCACGAATCCACGCACCGCCGACGGGTTCCGAAGGGAGATCAGCATGCAAATCGGGCCATGGCGAGGGAGTGACTCCAGATCCACCGAGACTGGAGCCCCAATGAGTTCCCCAAAAGCTAGCAAAACTGCTTCGTTACGCATCTCCGGATGGACATCTTCCAGCAAAACCCATGCATCGACCAAAGAACCAAAGGAACGATCCACATCCACAGCTTCCCGCACTGAAATGGCCGTTTGGTGCAGTGGGAGGGTGAAGCTAGCACTCCTGGCGACCATGCGAAGGCTCTCTTTAGACGGAAAGGCCACACCGAACTCAGACTCAGATAACCTCTCCAATTGCCAATCCTAGTTCTCGAGCCCCCATTCTTGCTGCTCAGTAGCCATGGTGTCAAAGGAGATCACCCCGTCCAGGACATAAATGACAGCCGCATTCTGGACCTGGGGTGTGGCCACAACCACCCTCCTCCTCCGGTCATGCCGAAGAAGCCGCAGCCTGGGAGGCCCATCCGGTAATGCTTAAGGGTCAGAGGGGGTGCACGAAATTGATAATCCACGGTCAGGTGCCCCTCGACACGACATATGAGGCAAAAAAGAGGTGCCTTACATTGGGACTGGAAGTGGTTGGGACGATGACATGCGTAGCAGGTGCCATGCCCCAACAAGCTGCTGGAAGGCGCCACCACCAGCGGCGAGGGAAAGATACCTTCACCAGAGCCAGATCCGGAGCCGAAGGCCCCGTCCTGTGCCCCGAACTTGCGCTTTTTGGGGTTGAAGTGGCGGGAGCCTCCCTGGTTGAAGCCACGGACGCCAAATCCTCCGCGACCACCATCGCCCGCAGGAGGAGGGGGCCGATCACCCAACTGAGAGGAGGGGATCTGGCCTTGGGCATGCAGCGGAGGAGGGGGAGGTGGAGCACAACGAGACGAAGTAGCCGCCGCCGCTAAATCCCAGGGATCAGGCCGGGACCCGCCCCCCAGCCCCGCCCCGGCCGGATCTGAGTTCCAGGCCAAAGGGGCGTCAGATCTAGCAGCCCTGACCGCCGCTCCCGCAGCGCACGCCGACTTTTCCCGCTCCAAACGAGCCCTGAGGGAAGCCTCAAGTTCGTGGCCCTCCATGTCGCCCTCAGCGGCCGGAGAAGGAGGTTGGGAGGAGGACATGGCAACCGCCGAAGCGAAGGAGGCCATGATGGGGGGGGGGGTGAGGAGGAAGAAGGCAGATCTGGCAAAGTGGATTGGAGGAGAGGAAGGAGCGCCGCACGTCACGAGGAGCCGCTGGGAACCCTAATGAAATGTCTAGGGTTCCACGACGAATCCGTAAATATTCGGGGCGTATGGGGGGAGCAGGGGCCCGGGAGGTAGCAGTGGGCTTCAGCCTACCCAACGAAAAAAATTGTCCTGGAAGAGGGGGAAAGTCACACGCGGAAAGACAGAACGGGGTCGGCCCATTAGACGTGATCGGCCCACCAAGAGATCCAAGGCCCAAACCCGCAGGGGGCACCAGACCTAGGGTTTCCACTGAGCCCGCGGCTAACGGCGGCGGCGCCGCCAGGACCGACGACCCCAACACCAAATCTGCCCCCAGGGAGGTCAAGGACGGTGAAGCAGATGAGGCAGCAACGGGCTCAGGGAATCCACGAACACCTCTGAGACCAAGGGGCCAGACCAACCAGCGCGAGAAGACCGGCGGCGGTCGCCCACCAGCGACCACCCCGGCTCAGCAGCCGGCCAGACCCCACCCCGGCGGCCCCGGCCGCTCGCGGCAAACTTGCGTCAAGGAACCGTCCACACCGGGTCAGGCACCAGATCAAGCGCACACCCGAGGACATCCACCTCGTCGCCGGAATCGGCCGCCTCCGCAAGTGCCCATAACTTGCCTCCAGAAAACAGGATCCGGGAACACGCCGGCTCCGCCTGCGAGAAGGGGACCGAAAGGGAGCCTGCGAGAACCGAAACCGGCAAGCAGGGGAGGGGGGAAGCAGCTCCGCTGATACGTCCAAAATGTATCTATAATTTCTGCTTGCTCCATGCATGTTTTGTGTGATATTGCTATGATCTATATACACTTTCATACACTTTTGATCATATTTGGACTAACCTATTAACTCAGTGCACCCCAGTGCCAGTTCCTATTTTCTGCTGTTTTTCTATTTCAGTTTTCCCCCATATAAAAAGTGCCAGAAAAATTCCTGGAAAAATACAGGAAAAATCAGCGTACAGGAAGCTTCGCGAAGAGCCCGAGTGGGGCCAGAGGGGAGCCAGGGGGCCAGCCGGACACCCTGCGCGGCCCCACCCCTGGACGCGCCAGGGGGGCGCCTGGGGCCCCTGGTCCACCTCTGGCTGCCCCCCTTCGCCTATTTATTCTCCGTCACGGGGAAACTCCGAAGACAAAACCCTATTTCGCAAACTCGCCTCTGTTCCGCCGCCGCCGCGCTTCCGAGATCGGGAGCACCAGAAGACCTCTTCCCGGCACACTGCCGGAGGGAGGGCCGACCTCCGGGAGTCTCCTCTCCACCATGGATGCTCCCCGGATGTCTCGTGAGTAGTTTTCCTTGGACCATGGGTCCGTGATCAGTAGCTATGTGATGTTCTCCTCCCCTCTTTGTTCTTCATGGTTTAGACCTCGTGAGCTGCCCTACATGATCGAGGCACTTTTGTAATTTTTCTGCTATTGCTATGCTGAGTTTGATGGGATCTGATGGATTATGAGATTATGTTCAGATTGTGATAGAGTAATATATTTGGTTTTTTATCTCTTATATTTTTGTTCCTAAGTAATTCTTGCATGTTCTCCGTTGCTGTTTATTGCTTTGGCAAAGTAGTAGGTAGTGACTCCAAGAGGGAACGTTATGCTCGATTGTGGGTTCATGCCCCCCGATGACACGCTTGAGTGACAGAAACATAAGTCTAGGGGATGTGCTGTTGCCTCAAGGGGGAAAACAACGGTGCTTGTAACCGCGGTTGCAAGGATTGTTTACTTTACGCAAAGTTCTTTTTAATGCAGTTGTCTGTTGCTTTGGGTTTACACTTTGGGTGGGGCTCGCAACTTAATACCAGCGAGATGTTCTGGATAGATATCTCAAGGTGGATGATTAGTAGTAGATGCAGTTGGATTACGGTCTACTTATTTTGGCGTACTGCCCGTGCTTTTGAGCCTCTTCCTTTCTTTTGTAGCATAGTTAGCATTGCGGTGCGTTCATAATCCTGTCAATTGCCCTTCTGTAATTTGTTTACCTCGCATAGCAGTTTTATCGTCTTTTGGGAGAGAGACATCACTAGTGAACATCACGTATCCCGGTCCATATCCTTATTACTGTTTCCACGCTATATTTACTTTCCTGCTTTTTACTTTTAGTTGCTATCATTATCCTTTGTGTTTTACCCTTTGTGAACAACAAGACCGGAGAGATTGACGACCTCTCTGAACTTTGTTGGAACAAAGTGATCTGTGTCTGTGTGCAGGTCCACGTCAGTTGCGCCGCTGACACCTACTTATCATCTCTGGAGTCCTTCTGGAGACAAACCTTGGTATCTTCACTGAGGCAAACTTGCTTCTGTGCTACATCTCAACCTTCCACTTGGGGTAACCAACGAAGGGCGAGAAGCCATCAAGCGAATTTCTGGCGCCGTTGCCGGGGACTCCGAGTGCTAAGATAGGGGAGTTGCACACTACCCTTTACCTTTATTATTTTAGTCTTGTTAGTTTACCCTTCAGTTTTTATCTCAGTGTCCTTTATGAAAAACCACAAAAATAGTTGCTACCTTTTTCCTTTGTCTTGCTTTGCCTATTTATGCTATCGTCATCATGGGTGATGAACCACCCAAATATGGTAGGATGGACATGTTTCACTTGGATCGTCTTCGATCAATTTGTTCTCGCGCTAACAACCCAACCGACTTGGTTGAGGGAAAATCATTGGATGAACATGCTCATTATACGAGGCACCACCTATCTCAGAAAGGGAAATACTTATGGGATCAAATACATGTTTGTTATTGCCATGCTAAACTTTTGTGCCACATTTATGATTTTACTTGCTGTTCTAATATAGATCATAAACACCTCCCTTTCCAATGTGAGTTTAATGAAAAATGAGATCTTATCTTCTTATGCTAAAGGTGTTTATGATTACTTTGATGTTGAAAAGATTGAAGAGTTTGTTGCTTTTAAAGGTGCCTATGAGATTGCTTCCTTGATTGAAAAGTATCACGATACTATTTTCGAGTCTGAAAACTTTGCAGTTCTTGCTTATTGCTTCGAGAATTATACTTCCAATTCTTATATTGAGGATTTTAAAAATAAAATGTTTGCTGCCCAAGAAGAGGCCAATGATTTCTTTGAGGAGGAATCCCATGATTCCGAGGACTCACTTGAAATATCCCTTTCTGAAAATTTTGATACTTGCTTTGTTGATGGCCGAGATGCCACTATGGATGATGCTGACAAAAATGAACTCTCTATAGTTCCTTATGTTAAGAATGAAATTGTTGCTATTGCACCCACACTTGATTGTCCTATTATCCTTTTGAAATCTCCAACTCCGGAGAATTTTCCTCTTATCAAATCTCAATATGTTGGGTTGCATTTATCTTATGATCCTAAAAACCGTGTTGAAAATAATACACGTGTGCTCGTAGGTCATGAACAATATGATTTATGTGATATTTATATTCTTGATGTTGTTCATGATACTACTGAAAATTATTTTGAGAGAGGAAAGTTTGGTTGTAGAAACTTCCATATTACTAAAACTACTCTCTTTATGTTGAAAGTTTTGAAGATGTTCTTGTTCCACCTTCCTATGTTGGTTTCTTTGTGCTTCTTTGATTTATTTTATTAAAAGATGCCTATGCATAGGAAGTGGGTTAGGCTTAAATGTGTTTCACATTTGCTTCTTGATGTTCTCTTTTGCTTCAACTCCTATTCTCTTGTGAGAGCATCTTTTGCAATCTTTAAGCCTAGCTAATGGCTCTAAAGAAGCGCTTTTGGGAGGCAGCCCACAACGAATTAGGTTTCTTTTTGCTTTTGTTGTGTCTTGATGTTTGTTACTACTGTAGCAACATCATTGTATCTTTATTTTTCAGCTTTGTGCCAAGTTATAGCCTCTTACGGCAAGGGAAGTAAAAGTTGTGACATGCTGTCAAGAAAACAGATTCTGTCCTCGTGACCAGAAAAATTCCAGAAAAATCCCAGTTCATCTTTTTGAGCTGAAATTTTTAAACAGTATGATCTATACAATTACGAAACTTCCGTATGTTCTGAGTTTTTTGATTTGAGTTGCATAAGTGCCCCTAAAAAGTATTTACTCTCTGCTATTCTGTTTTTCACAGATTCTGCCACGTTTTGTCTCTCCTAACTTTTGCAAACCTTAAGGTTGCTTTTTCTTTGCAAAAACTTTTTGGCACTCTTGAGGAACAATAGCTCTTCAAGATTATCTTTATATCCAGTGGGGAAAAATTATTTATTAAGGGTACTAACCTCTCTAATCAGCTTATGATGAGTTATGTATGAAGGGAGTTTTCAAGTGTGCGATGGAAGATGATGAAAGAAGATCCAGGAGTGTCAAGCGCTCAAGCTTGGGGATGCCCCCATGCATACCCAACAAATATTCAAGGAGACTCAAGCGTCTAAGCTTGGGGATGCCCCCGTGCATCCCCTTCTCCATCAACAATCATCAGTTCGTCCTTCGTCTCACTATATTTTTATCACTTATGCGTTATGTGCTATGCTTGGAGCGTCTCGCTCTTAGGTTTTATTTTTAGTTTTCTTTAGCTTTGCTTGATGTTCATAACAAGTTAGATCCCGTCTTACTTTGTGTTGGAGAGAAACACGCTCCACTTTCAAAATTTAGAACACATCATAGGATTTTTCCTGCTTATCTTTTTGCTGTTGTGTGTTCTTTATCTTTTCATAACTACTGCCATGTTTAGTCTTAGTCTTAGTCTTAGTCTATCTTCAGCAAGAGCCTTGGCTTTTGTTTAGTTTGTTGCTGGAACTCTTTTTAGTTGTCATGTTTATCTTGTTAAAGAGAGTTGGTTGTTGCACTAAGTTGTGTCTTGTCTTGAAAGTAGGTAATTGAGGTTGCTATTTAATTTTAGTAGTAACTTGCAATGGTTTTGAGGTATTGATGTGAGTAATGTTTGAACTTTTGGTGTCAAGAGCTCTAGCCTATTAGTGATAGGTGTCGTATTTTGGGCAATCCGTGTGTATTTTCAAAACCTACAAAACTAGTTGAGAACTCTAGCTACTAGATTGATCACTAATCTTTGGAGGGATCGAATATCAGAGAACACTCACGTACCATGAGTCGAGGATGCGCAAGGATAACCAAACCCCCATACACTCCTCCTCGGGGTACTTGTCTGTTTGTGAACCTCCTTATTAGATTGAGAGTTACCGATAATAAGTGCATGAGTTCTTCGTACTAATGTAAGTATTGAAAGTTGACACTTCCACCTTCCCATATTTTGCTAGCCTCTCCCGTGCCGTGCATTGCCTTCTTCTCACTCCGAGAGTTGGTGTCCACCTTCGCCGGTACATCCAAACCCTTGGCATGATACGCTCTGTCATCATAAACCTCCTTATATCTTTCCTCAAAACAGCCACCATACCTTCCTATCAAGGCATTTCCATAGCCTTTCCGAGATATATTGCCATGCAACATCCACCTCTACATGACTTGATCTTCATGTCATACATGTTCCTGCTACACTGGCAGCGACATACATTGCATACATCATGATAATTACATCTTCTTTATGATTTTGAGTACCTTGTAAAGTGTGAAAGATCTCCTTTACCTTATTGTAAAATAGAGTGTTGCCCTTAAGTGAGGAAAAGATCCCAATGTGGACACAATAAAAGATCCCAAAGAGGACAAATGAGAGTTATATAGAAAGAGCCATTGAGGCCACAAAAAAATACAAAAAAATAGAAAAAAGAGAAAAAATAAAAAGAGAGAAAGGGGCAACACTACTATCCTTTTGAGAGATCCACACTAGTACTCCCTTTATATCCTTGTACTCCATAGAGATGATCTTTATGCATATAGCTATGTGGGGACCTTCACACTATAGAACTTGGCTTGCATATTCCAAGGATGAGCCTCCTCAAACGAGCTCTAGGTCTTCATGAGCGAGCAAGTTAGATGCACCCCCACTAGTTCCATTGGAGAGCTTCCTAGCTCGTATGTGCATCCGTTGCATGGCAATCCCTACTCCTCACATCATATCTATCATTTGGCATCTCTTGCCTATGATTGTCCTCATTGATGTGAGCCTTTCTCATCCTTTTTGTCTTCCTCCTCCGTACTTCTCTCTTTGCCATCCGAAGTGTCAACTCTCGTGCTTACGCTCATCCATTGCATGAGTGCTCAAAATATCGAAAAGGAGTAAATCAAATTGACTTGTACCTGGCTAGTGGTCTGCGGATGACTCAAGATAAGATTCCAAAGAGGACCAAGTGTGAAACTTTAGTAGATTGAGTTCTCAACACAAAAATACCTTTTCTCGTATTCCCTATCCCCCTTCTTGCACGCAAACACCATTTGGAGACATTCGAGTCACGGACAGCGAGACCTCTTGCACCTAATGTTCTTTTGTTACTTGTTTCAATGCTAATATAGACTCTTGCATGTTATGACTTGAATTGAATCTCTAACCTTGATTGCTTTACTTTTCAAAGTTCTTTTATGGTTGCTAGAATGTCACCACAGAAATTATGCCGTTATCATTTACCTACTCGAGGACGAGCAGGAATTAAGCTTGGGGATGTTGATACGTCCAAAATGTATCTATAATTTCTGCTTGCTCCGTGCATGTTTTTTGTGATATTGCTATGATCTATATACACCTTCATACACTTTTGATCATATTTGGACTAACCTATTCACTCAGTGCACCCCAGTGCCAGTTCCTGTTTTCTGCTGTTTTTCTATTTCAGTTTTCCCCCATATAAAAAGTGCCAGAAAAATTCCGGGAAAAATACAGGAAAAATCAGCCTACAGGAAGCTTCGCGAAGAGCCCGAGTGGGGCCAGAGGGGATCCAGGGGGGCCCAGGCGGCCACCCGGCGCGGCCCCACCCCTGGCCGCGCCAGGGGGGCGTCTGGGGCCCCTGGTCCACCTCTGGCTGCCCCCTTCACCTATTTATTCTCCATCACGGGGAAACTCCGAAGACAGAACCCTATTTCGCAAACTCGCCTCTGTTCCGCCGCCGCCGCGCTTCGACATCGGGAGCACCAGAAGACCTCTTCCTGGCACCCTGCCGGAGGGAGGGCCGACCTCCGGGAGTCTCCTCTCCACCGTGGATGCTCCCCCGATGTCTCGTGAGTAGTTTTCCTTGGACCATGGGTCCGTGATCAGTAGCTATGTGATGCTCTCCTCCCCTCTTTGTTCTTCATGGTTTAGACCTCGTGAGCTGCCCTACATGATCGAGGCACTTTTGTAATCTTTCTGCTATTGCTATGCTGAGTTTGATGGGATCTGATGGATTATGAGATTATGTTCAGATTGTGATAGAGTAATATATTTGGTTTTTATCTCTTATATTTTTGTTCCTAAGTAAGTCTTGCATGTTCTCCGTTGCTGTTTATTGCTTTGGCCAAGTAGTAGGTAGTGACTCCAAGAGGGAACGTTATGCTCGATTGTGGGTTCATGCCCCCCGATGACACGCTTGAGTGACAGAAACATGAGTCTAGGGGACGTGCTGTTGCCACAAGGGGGAAAACAACGGTGCTTGTAACCGCGGTTAGAAGGATTGTTTACTTTACGCAAAGTTCTTTTTCATGCAGTTGTCTGTTGCTTTGGGTTTACACTTTGGGTGGGGCTCGCAACTTAATATCAGCGAGATGTTCTGGATAGATATCTCAATGTGGATGATTAGTAGTAGATGCAGTTGGATTACGGTCTACTTATTTTGGCGTACTGCCCGTGCTTTTGAGCCTCTTCCTTTCTTATGTAGCATAGTTAGCATTGCGGTGCGTTCATAATCCTGTCAATTGCCCTTCTGTAATTTGTTTACCTCGCATAGAATTTTATCGTCTTTTGGGAGAGAGACATCACTAGTGAACATCACGTATCCAGGTCCATATTCTTATTACTGTTTCCACGCTATATTTACTTTCCTGCTTTTTACTTTCAGTTGCTATCATTATGCTTTGTGTTTTACCCTTTGTGAACAACAAGACCGGAGAGATTGACGACCTCTCTGAAATTCGTTGGGAACAAAGTTATCTGTGTCTGTGTGCAGGTCCACGTCAGTTGCGCCGCTGACACCTACTTATCATCTCTGGAGTCCTACTGGAGACAAACCTTGGTATCTTCACTGAGGGAAACTTGCTGCTGCGCTACATCTCAACCTTCCACTTGGGGTAACCAACGAAGGGCGAGAAGCCATCATCCGCCTGCACCGGGGCCACAACTCCGGCGGACGGGGAGGGGAGGGGTGGGAAGGAGGGGCGCGGGGAAGGGGGCATCGAGGGGGAGGTGGGAGGGAGAGAGCGCCATCCTTCACTCTTTTTCTCTTAGCGCAAACACTCGTATTCATACAAAAGATGATTGGCTGAGAATGTATCGCGGGAGGCGATCAGATTTTGGATGTTCACGCCCGCTCATTTGTACTTTTATGTTGCAGACCTTACATAATCCTAGACGCGTGATCGACCTCGTGTTGAAGGGACGGTGTTGTGCGTCGACATGTCCGTCATCCGATCTCTTCATCAACCTCTTCTGCTAGTTGAAGTATGGAACTCTCGAATGATTCCATTAGACATTCCATGAACGAGATTTTATAAAAGTACAAACGAGTACCTACCTGAGCTATGTATAGTACATGCACATTGTGCGAACGTGAGAGACGATATGTGCTGCTATGGATTAGCTTAGTGAATCACCTTGAGACTAGGAGTGGTTTTTTCACATGCAAAGAAAGTCTTTCAAAATCCCCTCACTATCGCAACAGGAACGTCGATGATATTGATGAATGATCAGAAGTCGAGGAAGACAATGTTGGCAACCCCTTCGTGAAGATGCCCGCAAACTGAGACGCGGATGCATGTGACGTGCATGACACACACATTGTCGAAGGACACCCGCTCATAAACAAAGTGTAGATTGATCTCAATGTGCTTTTTCTGTTGATGTTGATGTTGAACCGGGTTGGTGGAGAGGTACATCACGCTGACATTGTCGAATTAGATGATCATCGCTTTGTTGGGGGACGCCCGAGCTCATGGAGAATCTATTGCAGCTAACACGCCTCGGCCACGGTGTTTTACATGGCCCTGTACTCCGCCTTCGCGTTCGAGTGTGACATGATTTGCTGACGCTTCAATGACCATTAAAGGAGGTTATCACCAATGAAGATGCAATACCTCGATGCAGACTTGTGCGTGTGTCAGGGTAGTCGACCCAATCAAATTCCGAGTACGTGATCAACCCATGGTCAGTGGAGCACCGAAGATGCATGCCAGGATGTGGTGTGTCGTAGATATTATTGGAAATATGCCCTAGAGGCAAATAAAATAATAAAACATGTTTATTAGCATATTTCATTAGTTCATAATAAGTTTAATACCATGCTATAACAGTTTTAAGCGAAGACATTAATACACATATCGTATGTAAACAAACTAGCTCCCTAGTTAACTAGTAAACTAATTAATGGGCACCCGATGATCAAGGTTCCCTGATCATGACACATTGTATGTCTGTTGACATTAGGGGTCATGTCATTAGGTGAATGATGTGATGGAAATTTATCCAGTTTAAGTAGTGCAACGTGATCAAGTCACAAAGTTCAACGTTGCGACAATTATAAAACGTAGGTGAAACTTTTTGTGCAAGTTGTTATGAACATATCATTAGCCTATGCCAAATTTTAGCATTAGGGGAATATCCAAAATCCATCACAAAATTCCCAAATTTGGTATGCAGCAAGTGGGCATTGTGAAGCAAGTGCAAGATAGGAGCATCCTTTTGCTCTGCGATTTTTCCCACATGTGACCACACCCAAATGACTTCCCTAATCTAAGATTTAGCCAAATCTAAGCATCCATGTTAGGTCACCATTAAGATCAAGTTTTTGGCCAGCAGGGTACCTTGTGAAGCAAGTGCTAGCTAGGTACTTCCCTTAGCCTTGAAACTTTGCACGCTGGTGCACACCCCCAGATAACCTCTTTACACCAAATTTGAGCCCAATCCACCAACTCAGTTATGGTCCCTTTGGTGCTTTACAAAGGAAGTACATTAATCCTTTGGCCAATTGAGTTCTAACTCCACAGAAATGATGGTCTTCAAACCCCAAACCCATGTGACATCAAATCCCTCTCCCACTATTCACCATTTGAGCTCTACTTCCTCCCAAAGTTTGCTGCAGGAAACCTCTCCTTGAAGATAAGATCATCCTGTTTCTCCCCTTGACCATTCAAAGGCACCACACTGGCCAGAAATGAGAGGAGAATACTCTAGACATAAATGGCCATGAGGAAATCTATCCAGAGCACTGGTATACTTGGTGGGAATGCATATGGCGTGCACTCGGCGTGCTCTACGCATGCCCGAGGCCACCAGAAGCGACACCCTCACTGTGCAGTGTGCCAACGTCTCCTAGCCGTTGTCCACCCGCGCCTCAAGGCTTTAGCACTCGCACACGTCCCCTTTGCGCCCTTATTTTCGCCGGAATCGCGCCAGCTGCTTGCCGCCATCGGGAACCCGACGACCACAGTGCCGCCGTCACGTCCCCATCACCACTGCTGCCCCCATGGTCCTAGCTGCCTCCATGCACCGCACTACTCGCCCGTGCCACTCCGGAACCCTCTCAAGCCACCCAAACCCCGCCAGCTCACCCCATCGCCATGGATACTTCTTCTCGGCGGCACCCGAGCTTGGGCATCGCCGCCAGCCTATTTAAGCCTTGCCCGGCCTCGACGCACTTCACCATCTCACTCCACAACCTCCCAATAGACGCTCTACGCAAAAAATTGAGCCCTGGAAGCCCTTCTTCCTCCCAGTAGAACCGCCGCGCCGTTGTAGTCGTCTCACAACCGCTCCGATGACTCCTTAGCCGAGCCAATGCCTCCATCGAGTCCTCCTTGCCCCGATGGACCTTCCCGCACCGCCGCCCGCTCGAATCGTTGCTGGATTGGAAGACCTCGCCGGAGTAGTGGCCCGACCTCCGCAGGAGAGGAGGCGCACGTCGATCACCCCTCGAGTAACCACGGGTACGGGGAGAACCACCGTGGTCCCCTCCTTCCATTCCCCCACTCCCCGAGCCCAGTCGTGGCCTCCTCGCCATCGAACTCGCCGCCGGTGAGTCACCATCTCTGTTCCCTCTCTCCCCCATCTAAACCTGACAGGGCTGGCCCACCTGGCAGCCTGTCTCTCTCGCCCGAAGCGGTATGAATGGAGACGTAATCTCCAAAACCCGCCTTCGACGTCACCCTCCTCTGGAATTTCTAGAAATCCTTTTTAAATCGTCTTAAATGATTAATTTGACCAAACTTTGACCTGCAATATCTTTTAAACCACAAGTCCATTTGAGTTGATTCTTTTTCCCCTAGTTTGCTATTGAGCTCCTCTTTAATTTGACATAACTTTTATGCTATGTTGTTCTGTTTATTTTTGCTGAGCAAAAGAATTGCTTTATGTGACACTTTTCTTTGCTATTTCAAAATATATTTTTCAGGGCTTGACTTGTGTTGAAGACCAGGAGTATTTCCCACTCCCTTGGTGAAAGGCAAGCCACAACTCCCTTTTGCATCTTCGTAAAACTTTGACGTGGTTTACCACTCGCTTTAACTTTCGGATAATATGATGCTTTGCTCATGATATGCTTGGATCATTTAAATGATCATCATATGCTTGTATGCATCATAACCCTAGTTGTGCTTATGATCTTGCTATGTTGCACGATACTATGTTGATCATCTTGACATGACTAAGTTAATCACCTAAACATGCTTTGGAGTATGATATAATTGTACCTTGAATTTCTCTACATATGTTGCTAGGACTTGGACTTAGATTGCCATGTTGCACCTGATACATGATTATGCATTTGGAAACATGCTTTATGCCAAGTTGATCAGTTTCCACCGAACCGACCTTATCAGTGCAGCCACACTCGCCTGTAGGGGAAGGCCTTGGTTCGGTCTATCGGTGTGCTCTCTTAGGCATATCACCAAGGAGGGGAGGCTATGCATGCGCGGTTACCCTGGCCCGGTAAGCGGCGCTAGTCTTGAGAGCCGGTTTGTCTATATGGGCCCGTCCCCGTTTGGGACAAGTTTGTTTGCCATGACGGTGGCCGGTGCCTGGAGGACACAGGGCTACCGAAGTCATGACTCGTGGAGTATGTCGGGTGATACGGTAAGGGAGGCACGCGGTAGAACAATCTCATTGGAGAAGTCCTAGTCCACTCCTATGGTACGAGTTCTGAGGTTCCTGTGGGACAAGTTCCAAGGTACTAGATGGAGGAAGAACTCCACGGTGTGGGTAAAGTGCGCAACCTCTGCAGAGTGTTAAAAATCTATTGGAATAGCCGAGTCCACGGTATTGGACATAGTTCGTACCAGGTCACACTATGGATCAACACGAACCCGGTTTGTTGATCGTGCTAAGTTGGTTGTCGTGTGATGACCCATATGAGTTGTTGGTCAAGCGATGGCCCGTGAAAGTTGATGGTCGTGCAACGATACGTATAAGTTGTTGGTCATGCGATGACCGGATTGGTTGGGTGGTAACGCGATGACACCTAACCCGTTGGATGGTCGTGTGACGACCCGTGCAAGTTGATTGGTCATGAGATGACCCGGTGCTTGGGTCTGTAATGACTCCGAGGTAAGCGGCATGATCATGCGATGATCATGAGCGGTCCATGAGACCTTAAACGATGGTTGTTATTGCACTAGTATTAATCTTGGTATTGTGCTAGATTCATCCTGTTAGCATTGTTTGAACTGTTATTGCCATGCTATTGTTTTGCCTTGAGCTTTGGTTGTTGGGAGCTTGCAAGTACATTCAATGTACTGACCTGGCGTGTCATGCCAGACTTGCAGGCAATGACGTGCTTGCGTAGGACGACGTTCCCGGTGTTTGCGAGCTAGAAGGTGCCCCAGTTAGTGTCCCTACGGAGTGGAGTCCATCGCCATCGCCGTTGTTCCGCTGCTAAGATTTATTCCGCTGCTTGATGTAGTTCCGTGGCTAACATTAGGATCAAGTTGCTCTCCGCCTCACCCACTAGTGTTGTAATAGACCCCTTGTACCCATTTCATTGGTAATAGAAGGTGCTTCAGTTCTATATCAAGAAGTGCCGTGTTCTAGAAGACATGATCTCTGGGCTGGAGCACGGGGCGTTCCGGTATTCTATGCCGGGGTGCCACAGTCATCGCTATCATGATCTCTATCCTCATGCTCACCATCATCATCATGAGTGCGAGCATCATAAGGATCATCCCAATGAGGCTCCGGCTACTCCGGTGCCTCCTCCTGCTGCTCCGGTGCCTCCGACTGCACTGCCGCCTCCTGCTCCGGTGCCTCTCTCCTGTGAGACGGTGAGTCAGCTAGGGGTGGTGGTGAGTGGCTTCGGTAAGCCGACCGGCTCGCTCGACCACTTCCGCGACCACCTGCTCGACCACCGACTCTAGCCCTCTTTCCTCCCCGGCCTCTCCCACGGGGCTGCTCAACATGCGCGCCGTGCTCGGTGGATACTATATCCGCCAGCAACGCTCTACGTAGAGGGAGATGTGGTCGAGACTCCACTGAAGGGTCACTCTCCCTACGCCGGCTATGAAAAATGATCAGGAGAAAATTATCTTTCCAAATATGCAACTTTCAACTCTGTTTGAGTTGAATTTAAAATGTGATCAGTAGCATTTGCTATTTGATTTAAATGGAATTAAATCAAATTTAATTCAAATATTTTGGCAACTTGAACCATGGCAACATGCTACATTTCACTTACACATAAGAGGCATATCATACACATTTGAAGATAATTCAAAATGATCAAACCATATCACATATTACTTGGATAATGTTGAATTCAAATGTGGAGTTTGAATTTGCATTTTAAATGCAATATATTCCACTTAAATGGAATTGCCTCACACATCAAAATTATACTTCAAGCTTTAACATCCCATCATGTGCTTGAGCATTGCATTCATATTGATTGCTACTTCGTGCTTTGTTTGCCGAGTAGAGGTGGAACCGGAGCAAGAGGTCACCCCCTTCGCTGAAGATCCAGAACCCGAACCTCGTCAGCAAGGCAAGCAAAACCCCATTGATCATGTCGATAAAATCCCACTTCCCTCTCATGTCTCGCTTATGCATTGTTTAGGATGATCACCATGCTTCGTTTCTACCGCATAGATGAACCCATGCCTTTGCATGACCTATCATTTTGTCACAGTAGTAAGCAAACCACAATCCTAGCAACTGTAGGAGTGGTTTGATATCATGTGGCCCCTGCAAATGTTACCGCTTATTGCATGCTTAATATGATACCATGTTGTTACTGTGATGTGAGTCGGGATGGTAGTGATCATGTTGATGATGGTAGAAAAGTGTTGGTGAAGCGACCCTAATACAAGGTGAACGATGAGAGGCTGTGTAGGAGTACACGGTGGGTTGTCTCGTTGAACACCGCCCTAGTACGAGTTCTTGTGTGGTGATCCAAGATGAAGAGTACAACCACACATTGGGCTCACTGACCCCTCTCAACCTATTAACTCATCCCTTTCGATGTCCAGATGTCGCAGTAGTTCGGAGTTCTGGTAGGCTTGTGGCCTGGATGCTAAGTGAGAGAACGGCTCACCCGAGACCGGCTTATGCACCACGCACACATCGCTTGGGTCCACTTCGGTAAACCGGCCGGGTTCACGATGGTGGTAGCCAACCCAAGTAGGCGGCTTTCTTGGACTAGATAGGCTATGAGGTAACAGTTGTGGTGAGCATCCTCGCTGGCACCCCTTGAATGGTGTCGAGATCAAAGGCGGTAAATGATGGTCATGTGTGTGTAGCGGTACACCCTTGCAAGGTTAACAAAACTATTCGAATAGCCGCGTCCGCGGTTATGGACTACTTGGAAAGCTTAGCTTGATTATTAGATAACTTGAACCGGATACTTCTAAAACACACCAAGATAAGTGTGAGTGCTATGGCGTGCTTTCTCGTGGGGAAGTCGAGGAAGGCACCATAGTGGTGTATTGGTTGGAGAAAGTAGTGGACTCGTGTACGCTTCTTACCTCAAAGTCTGGTACTCGTAGTTCAGGATTAGCCAAATCAAAGCTGGCATTTCTGCAAGTGAACCCCACCTCCCTTTACCTTGATACATGTGCATGAGTAGTATAGCTCCTATGTAGGTCTTGCTGAGTACGCCTTTGTACTCACGTTTGCTTAATCTATGTTTTAGATGACGCCACTGACCCCGAAGGTGGTTTCTTCATCGAGCTGGACGACTGAAGTTAAGCTAGTCTAGTCCCAGTCAGCAGACTGGTTCCCTCGTGGAGGGCTTTGTGTTTAAATAAGGCTTCTTAAGCCATTTGTTAAACTTGTCTGTACTCAGACATAATTTGCTTCCGCCTGTGTTGTAATGTTGGATCACATGTATGTGATCTCTGTGTGTACTCTATAAGAGTTATAAATAAAATGTACACTTTGTAGAGAATTGCAATGGTACCTACTGTTCATACAAGGCATGGGTGCTGCGTGTATGTTTATAACATGCATGTCTTTGTATGGGTTTTCGAGACCTTAGTTGTGTTCTGGCTGGCGGTCTTTCATACACCAAGTGGCCCTTAGATGTGCGCAGCTTGGGGCATCGCGATGCGATTGCTCGAGACTCCGTCTCGTGCACACTTTGTGGTATGATCGAGCCCGCCCTAGACCCCGACTAAGTGATCGGGCTGGAGTAAGTCTATGTAAGAGTTTTGAGATAGTCGGTAGTATGGTTGAGGCGACTTGTCTTTGAATATGGGAGTTCACCACCCATATCATTTGACTTGTGTGCGGACGATGAGGACCCATCTCAGTTGATCATCCGGCCTGGATGGGATGCCCCTCACATACGATGCTTTCCGAGAATGTTCAGTGCTTGGCCTTGTCTGCTTAGACAAGTGGGTGCGGTTCTCGGCTCTCCATATGACTATGTCTTAACTGGACTTGCATACGCTAACCCCGGGTCCCGACAGACTTGGTATCAGAGCAGGACTGACTGTAGGACTAGTAGCCTTGGCCGAAGTTGAGTCTAGCTTGCTATAGTTATATAGTTACTCTGGGTATATACTTTTTTTTTCTCCTTACCCCCTTCGTTCTAAGTTCTGGGTCACCCTTATCTTATTCTACGGGAAGATAGGACTAGACTCTCCTCTGTCTGATTAGAACATCTCGTTGATTGCTTCCTTATAGCCGTAGGAAAGTTGTGTCAGG
Source organism: Bromus sterilis (assembly GCA_950022295.1). NCBI lineage: Eukaryota > Viridiplantae > Streptophyta > Magnoliopsida > Poales > Poaceae > Bromus > Bromus sterilis. The sequence goes on along the minus strand of OX465595.1, from coordinate 240,573,200 downwards.
TTTTCCTAGCATTGTTATAATGCTGATTTCTTACATCGTATTATGTAAGTGTTGTTTTCATGATTGAAAGAAATTGTCATTTCTTACAATTACAGCCGTTATGCTGTCCGAGTCATTCCAGGTTTATCTCATAATCTGATGCATTTGCAAACTCCTTTCTGTTTCAGATGGCAGATCTTCCCCCTCGGCAGATTGTTCGTTTGACCAGGTGCCTCGGTGTGCGTGGCCATCCCGCCACGTTGATCGAGATGATGTCCTATGTGGGATATCGATGGTACCCTGAGTATACCGTCGAGGAGCAGTTCCACGACTTCAACCAGACGCAGTTCCACTGCATTGTCCGGATCTACCCGCATCACGTTGGAGTCACCCAGCCTATCCACTTTGGACATGGCATTGGCATCACCGAGAACATGGCTGTGCAGGATGCTGCATATTCATGTATTACACTGCTGAGAGAGGAGCACACCATGCTGAGAGAGACCTCATTCCGCTATATCCCTGCTGCACTTCCAGGAGAAGAGGGATATTACACCGGACTCTACTCAGATCACTCTGCAGAGGATCCAGCACTTCAGGTGACTGCTAGGTTTGCTAGTGACAGAGATCGTGATGCACGCGCTCTCCGTTTTGAGCTCCACGCTACTCGTGTTCGTCTGTACCGAGCACTGACGCTCTTGGCACCCTTTGTGAGCGTGGGATCAGTGGAGTACGATGCGATCTATCCAGTGAGGACCCAGATGCCTTCTCGAGTTGCTTGGCCCGAGATTGGAGGAATTTTTCCACCCCGTGGTGCTTTGCTTCCACCCTACACTGGACCTAGGCCCCATCCTTGCCCAAATGGATATCAGGGTCCACAAGCCTCCGTGTTTTCCGATGGTCACCTCCAGCTACCAAGATACGCGGGTAACTTTTATGAGGATTACTATGGAGATGGAGATGAGTGAGACCGCCTGTGGTCTTACTTAGTGAGGATGTAGTAGTATCTTAGTGTATTGTAAGCAAGGTGTCTAAGTTCCAGAGGCTTAGATAAATAATGTATAGGAAGTCAGAGTGCCTCTGAAGGATGTATCATCTTCATCACGTTTGTATTAGCTTAGTGCTTGTACTAAAACGATGTATGGTTTGTATGACAGCTTGTGAATATATGGCTTGTATGCTTTATCACCATGTTGTCAAGATGATTACTTCCTTTGCTCTGTAATCCTTCCAGTACTTCAATACCTTGATTAGACTCTTCAAATCAACTCTGTTTGACTTTGGCTTTTCTCCTTCAGGATGTCTCAAGGTACACGTGGCCAGATTGGTCGTAACCAAGGTCGTGGGGACGACCAGGAGGAAGGCATACTTCCACCCCCACCCACGATGTCCCAAGTTCTGATGGAGGTCGAGAGGAACCGCCGTGACTCTCATCACCTGCTGGAAGTCATCGCACGCAACACCACTTAGCAGCGCAATGAGCTGGTGTCTCTGAACGACCTCATCCGGCTTCATCCCCCGGTTTTCAGTTACTCCACCGAGCCCCTTGACGCCGATGACTGGCTCCGCAGCATCGAGAGGAAGCTCCAAGCAGGCCATGTTGCAGATGGCGACAAGGTCAATTATGCCACCTATCACCTTGAAGGTGCAGCAAGCTCTTGGTGGGAGAATTTTCTGAATATGCGCCCCGTTGGACCACCTGCATCTTGGGAGCACCACATTCCCAAGGGTCTCATGGACCGCAAGCATGAGGAGTTCTGTAACCTCACTCAAGGCAGGAGAACAGTTGACGAGTTCAGTCGTGAGTTCAACCGACTTGCTCGTTATGCAATTGAAGAAGTCTCCACCGACTCCAAGAAACAAGAGAGGTTCCGTCGTGGCCTCAACAGTGGACTCCGTCGCGAGCTCAACATTCATGACTTTGCCACTTTCCAGGTCCTTGTCAACAAGGCCATCAAAGCAGAGGACATGAACAGCCCCAATGATTTCCGCAAACATCCTAGAGATGACGGATCATCCAGTTCTGGCTCCCAGAAGCGCAAGATCTGGATCCCAAATAGCATGTTCCGCCAGAACAACCCCCGAGGCCATCCTATGTGGCGCCTCGTCCACCCACCCAGTTCCACCCAGCTCCACCAAACAACCCAGCTCCACGCACTGTTTTCGGAGCTTGCTACAAGTGTGGTCAGGCAGGCCACTACTCTCGCGAGTGCCCCCAGAACCAACTCCAACACCAGAACGTTCCACCCCATGCCGGAGGCAACAACAACAACAACAATGGCCGTGGCAAGCCACCCCAGAAGGTCTACACCGCCAAACCCGCTCCTCCCGCCACTCGTGGACGTCTGAACCAAGTTGCCGCTGAAGAGACTGACGACACCACTGACGTCATTCTTGGTACGCTCCCAGTCAATTTTGTTCCTACTTCCGTTCTTTTCGACCCAGGAGCATCTCATTCATTCATGTCGGAAAGTTATGCACTTCGTCATGAGTTACCCTTTGTTGAATTGTCCACCCCGATGGTTATTCAAACTCCAGGGTCAAGATGGCAAACTAATAGAGTGAGCCATGATAATCAAATTGCAATTGAGGGTTTAGTATTCCTTGCTTCACTCATAGCCCTCAAGTCTTCAGACATTGATGTCATCCTTGGCATGGATTGGCTATCAAGACAAAATGCCTATCTGGATTGCAAAGGCAAATCCGTGAAACTCACCCACCCTTCAGGCAAAACCGTCAGCTATACCTCACCCAGAACAAGAACCCAAGTGCATTCTTTGAATGTACTCCCCCTTCCCGAACTTGAAGATATTCCGGTGGTTCGTGACTTCCCGGATGTCTTTCCTGAAGAGCTGCCGGGCATGCCACCCGACAGATGTGTAGAATTTATAGTGGATCTTGTTCCAGGAGCTGCACCAATTTCCAAACGCCCATATAAAATGGCCCCACATGAGTTAGCTGAGCTAAAAACCCAACTTGATGCTTCGTTGGCAAAAGGCTTCATCCGCCCTAGCTCATCGCCATGGGGTTGCCCCATTCTGTTCGTAAAGAAGAAAGATGGAACAGAAAGGATGTGCGTAGACTATCGCCCGCTAAATTTAGCGACGATAAAGAACAAATACCCACTGCCCAGGATCAATGATCTTTATGATCAACTTGCAGGATCCGCTGTCTTTTCCAAGATGGATTTGAGATTAGGTTATCATCAGATCAGAATCCGAAACGAGGACATTCCCAAAATGGCTTTTACTACTCGTTATGGTCTTTACGAGTACACCGTCATGTCCTTTGGTTTAACCAATGCCCCCGCCACATTCTCACGCTTGATGAATTCGATCTTCATGGAGTACCTAGATAAATTTGTTGTGGTTTATCTCGATGACATTCTCATCTACTCGAAGAACGAAGGAGATCATGCCGAACACTTAAGGCTGCTATTGATGAAACTTAGAGAGCATCGCCTGTACGCTAAATTCTCCAAGTGTGAATTCTGGCTACCAGAAGTGACCTACTTAGGCCACGTAATTTCTGCAAAAGGCATTGCTGTGAATCCCGAGAGAGTTCAGGCCGTCCTTGACTGGACTCCACCTGAATCGGTTAAGCAAGTTAGAAGTTTTCTTGGCCTAGCCAGCTATTGCCGTCGCTTCGTCGAGAACTTTTCTAAAGTTGCAAAGCCTCTAACTGAACTCCTCAAGAAAGATAAGAAATTCTTATGGACTTCCAAGTGCGAGGAAAGCTTTCAAGAGCTAAAAAGAAGATTGACTTCCGCACCCGTACTTGCACCTCCAGACACCAAAAAGGATTTCGAGATCTATTGTGACGCATCACGGCAAGGGTTAGGATGCATACTTCTGCAAGATCGACATGTGGTAGCTTATGCTTCACGCCAGTTGCGGCCACATGAAGAGAACTATCCTACCGATGACCTTGAACTCGCTGCCGTAGTTCATGCTCTAACAACTTGGCGACATTACCTCCTTGGTAATCGTTGTGAGATTTATTCCGACCACCAAAGCCTCAAATACATTTTCACCCAACCAGATCTTAATCTCAGGCAAAGACGCTGGATTGAGTTGATAAAAGATTACGACGTAGGAATTTCTTACACCCCAGGCAAGGCCAATGTCATGGCTGATGCACTAAGTCGTAAGTCGTACTGTAACAACCTCATGTTACAGCAGTATCAACCACTTCTTCTTGAGGACTTTCGCAAGCTCAACCTTGAAATTGTTCCTCATGGCTATCTTTCTACCTTGGTGGCGAAACCAACTCTTGAGGATCAAATTATAGTTGCCCAAAGGCGTGGACGAGGTATCGCCGGATCAAGGAGAACATTGCTAGCGGATTTGCTAAATGTTTCTCCACAGATGGCAAAGGAACGGTATTCTTTGAAAATCGTTTAGTAGTACCTAAGAATAGGGAACTAAGGCAACTCATCCTCAAAGAAGCCCATGACACACCCCTCTCAATTCATCCTGGTAGCACAAAAATGTACCGAGATCTACGCAAGAGATTTTGGTGGACTAGGATGAAGAGAGACATTGCTCAATTTGTTGCCGAATGTGATGTTTGTCGTCGCATTAAGGCAGAACATCAAAGACCTGCTGGTACACTTCAACCTTTGTCTATTCCCGAGTGGAAATGGGACAAAGTCGTTATGGACTTCATCACCGGCTTTCCAAAAACCCAGAAAGGAAACAATGCCATCTTCGTTGTCATAGACATGCTTTCCAAAGTTGCTCACTTCCTTCCGGTTCGCGAGTCTATAACTGCTAGCCAGTTAGCAGACTTGTACATCTCCAGAATTGTATCCCTTCATGGTGTTCCTTTGGAAATCAATTCTGATCGCGGTAGCCTTTTCACCTCTAGATTTTGGGGAAGCTTCCAACGTGCTATGGGAACTCATCTCTCCTTTAGTACAGCTTTCCATCCTCAGTCTAGCGGTCAAGTCGAAAGGGTTAACCAAATTCTTGAAGACATGCTCAGAGCTTGTGTTATCTCATTCGGGAAGAATTGGGAGAATTCTCTTCCATTTGCCGAATTTGCTTATAACAATAGTTTTCAATCTAGTCTGAACATGGCTCCTTTTGAACTCCTTTATGGACGACGATGTCGAACACCACTAAATTGGTCTGAAACCGGTGAAAGACAATTCTTTGGACCGGATATGATCAAGGAAGCAGAAGAGCAAGTTCGTATCGTTCGTGAACAATTGAAAGCAGCCCAGTCTTGTCAGAAAAGCTACTATGATCGTCATCATAGGCAAGAGAGCTACCATCTGGATGAGAAGACTTACCTCCGGGTTACTCCTCTGAAGGGAACCCAACGTTTCGGTATCAAAGGCAAGTTGGCCCCACGTTACATCGGACCTTTCCGCATTATTGCTAAACATGGAGAAGTTGCCTACCAACTTGAACTACCCCCGCACCTCTCCCGAGTACATGATGTATTCCATGTGTGCCAACTCAAGCGTTGCTTCAAGGACCCCATCCGCGAAGTCGACCATGAAACGCTTGATCTCCAAGATGACCTTTCTTATCGAGAATACCCCGTTCGTGTTCTTGATTCCGCAGAGCGTGTCACTTGTCGTCAGAAGATTAGGTTTCTGAAAGTGCAATGGTCACACCACTCTGAAAGAGAAGCCACGTGGGAGAGAGAAGACCGCCTCAGTGCCGAGTACCCCACCTTCCTCCCGCAGACTTCTGAATCTCGGGACGAGATTCTTTTGAGTGGGGGCGAGTTGTCAGAACCCTCTGTTAGGTATGTGCTAGGGTTAGCTAGTGCCTTTGCATCATGTCAAAATTTCAAGAAGAAATCTTGGAAATCAAATTCAAAATCAAAATGGGAGAAGGAACACCCCCCAGATGAATTAATTCAAAAGGCCAGATAAAAATCTTTTCCAAAAATTCATGTTAGAGTTTTGAAAAGTCTTATAAATGAGTGTGATCACAAATCAAATAGGGGGATTTCTTTAATTCCAAGGTACTGTTTGAATATTTGAAAAATCTATGAGCATGGGGTGGGGCCCACATCACTTGATATGTGATCACACTCATTTATAAGACTTTTCAAAACTCTAACATGAATGTTTGGAAAAGATTTTTATCTGGCCTTTTGAATTAATTCATCTGGGGGGTGTTCCTTCTCCCATTTTGATTTTGAATTTGATTTCCAAGATTTCTTCTTGAAATTTTGACATGATGCAAAGGCACTAGCTAACCCTAGCACATACCTAACAGAGGGTTCTGACACCGGCCCACCATGTGTCACCTATTCCAAGAAAGAGTAAATAATAATTAGTACAATGAAGAAATAAATAATACAAATTCATATATACAAAAAACAATAATATGTGCAACAACAAAAGAAAGTTGGGATGCATACAACTAATGATAGTCGGGATCACCTGTATCTTCTCCGGGATAAATAAAAACATCATCGTCACAGTCACGCGTGTCATCATGAATGATCTCTTCTCCGGGATCAGGTTCAGCGACAACCACATTTCGAAAGCCTTTTCGTAACCGGTCAAGCAATGATAGTTCACCCGCATTGGTAACTTCTTTGTGTTCCACTTCTTCCCTCTAATCATCATCGGTAAACTCTTCGTGTTACACTTCTTCCTCCTCATCATCATCGATTTCAATACAGTCTCTACTTCCATGTTCTGACCAAACGTACAGGTGTTTCCGAAATGTTTTTTGGCCACACTTGTTTCTTGGAAGAATTCTCCTTCATATGTGTCTGGGTCTATGTGAGGTTGATAATCCTCTTCATTGGGGGCAGGTAGTTTACCATGTGGCGGCACGTCGTATGTGACATACCAATCTTCGAGATTCTTTACACTTTGGCAGGCCCATGGAAGATAGAAAACATGTGTGGCCTGTTGACCCACAATATAAACATCGGCAACATTTAAACGGTTCTTCTATTTAATTTCAACTAGCCCAACATGCTCATGAGTTCGTCTAGTGTCCTTCGGATCGAACCAATGACATTTGAAGACAACGACGTTCGGAGGCTTTTCACCATAATATAGTAGTTCGTATATTTCTTCAACTATTCCATAATACTCGACACCTCCATCTATAGCGAACACACCGGAATTTGTTGTTTTCCGACCGGGCATAACTTGCTCTTTCCTACCAGTACGAAAGCGATACCCATTGATGTCATATTTTTCATATGTATGGTCCTTAGAATCAAAACCATTTGCGATTTGTCTCAATTCAGCGTCCATCGACTCTGTGTTAGCCTACAAGTTGAAATGGAAAGGCTTGTTGTATTAGTCAGAACTGAGACGACGAAGAAATGAAAATTGCCTACCGTTTGTGGAAACCAAGAGATGAAACCGGGATTTCCGCCTCACCGCTTCTCAAGAAGATTAATCTCTTCTATTGAGTCTTTTTCGGTCGCCACTCCATTCGAGAATTGCGCGATGAATCGACTGTATCAAATTATTACGAGAAGTTAGACACAAAACTCGTCAAGAAGTTGCGGAAAAAATAATATGTATCGAGAACTTACTCGATGTATGGCCGCACTTCTGTCAAGTTGGTGAAGATATACAATGTAATGATGCCCCATTCCTCAAAGGTCAACGTCTTTGTTTGCATAACCCCATAAGGTGCGAGCCTCCCTTTAAATAGTTTGAACTTGGATTCACGTCGCTCGGGGTCGCCAGTATTGTACCGAGGCTTTGGATTATGCAAAGAGTGATTAGTGGCAGCCTAGTGTGCTGTCACGAAGTTTGCTGCTTCCTCGACAACGAATGCCTCAGCCATTGATGCTTCAATTCTCCGTTTATTTTTACATTTTGCTCGAAGCGTCTTCTGCATTCTCTCAGTTGCATAGCACCAACGGTTTTGCACAGGGCCACCCAATCTTGCCTCCATCGGTAGATGCAAAATCATATGCTACGTGGGATTAAAGAAACCCGGTGGAAAGATCTTCTCTAACTTGCATATCAACTCCGGCGCCAGTTTTTCCATCTCTTCTATCACAATAGGTGATAGTTCTTTAGCACAAAGAACAAGGAAGAAATAGCTCAGCTCTGCCATTACTAGCCATTCATTCTCGGGGATGTAGCCGCGCAACATAACCAACATTATCCTCTCAAGTCATATGTGCCAATCGTGACTCTTCAGCCCAAAGATTTTCAACTTTTCAAGACTTGCTCCCCTTGCTAGATTCGCTGCATACCCATCGGAGAACATCAACGTTTTTTCACCCACATGAGGATCTCCCTCATGTGTTCCCTTTTAAGATTGAACAAGGCCTTTGGCTTCTCCCAATTCTTCTTCCCTTTCGATTGTCGCATGTTCAGTGACTTCCTATTACACTGACTCTCCTGATCGACTCTAGCCTTATCATTATCTTCCCCTTATCACTGCCGAACAATGTACCAAAAAGGGCCTCCCCCATATTTTATCAGTGTGCATTACATCAATGTTGTGTGGAAGAGCAATGTATTTGAAATAGGGGAGATCCCAGAAGAATGGCTTGTGGGTCCAGGCGTGTTCGGTATTATATCCCAAGAAATACCATGGCCGGTCCAGATCAGGCTCTAGTGAGTTCAACTGATCAAGAATTTGTGCGCCCTTCATCATAGGTGGCGCCTCGTGCTCGACAACTTTACCTTTGGTGAAGTGCTTATTGTATTTTCTGAAGTCATGGTCCAGAGGCAGGAATTGGCTATGCAAGTCGAAGAAGGAATACTTGTGACCCTCTGGCATCCAATGAAACTTAAGAGCAACCTTGCATTGCGGGCATGGTAACCTTCCGTGCACACACCAGGCAACAAAAAGTGCAAACGCCGACAGGTCATGCATCGAGTACATCAACCAAGCATGCATTCAAAAGTTTGTTTTTCTAGCTACATAGTATGTCCAAATTCCACTATCCCAAGCTTCTTTCAAGTCATCCATCAGCGTTTGCAAGTACACATTCATATTATTGCCGGGATAGTTGGGCCCCGGAACTATCAACGTCAAGAAGATGTGCTTTCTTTGGATCAGGAATCCATGAGGAAGATTGAGGGGCTTGATGAATACAGGTCAACAACTATACTGGGTTGCTGTCATACCAAAAGGATTGAACCCATCGAGGCTAATGGCGCGTGCCACATTCCTTGGGTATTTGGATTTACCTTCATTATTTATTTCATTGAACGTCTTCCACGCTTCACCATCAGAGGGGTGGGTCAACATCAAATTCCCGTATTCATCTGTAGCACGTCTAATTCCATCTCTGTGCCATGTCATCTGTTTTGCTGTTTCTTCAAGTATATAAATCCGTCGAAGTCTTGGTAAGATCGGTAGGTAAAGAAAAATGTTTACGGGTATTTTTCTCTGCGTCTTCTCACCAAGACCGTTGTCTACGACAATATACCTAGAGGACTTGCAGCGTGGACAATAATTATCATTCACATACTCATTCCTAAATAAGACGCATCCGTTCTCACAAGCATGTATGCGCCTGATGGGCATCTTCAGTGCACCGAGTATATTGTCTGAGTGGTATAGGTTTGCAGGCATAATATGACCGTCGGTGACGAGGGGGTTACCCCACGACTCCTGCAGATAAGCCTACCCGGTGTCCCTGAAGATAGAAGGCCCATGAAGACCCGCCTTGGCCCGCTAGTTGGCACCGACATAGGAGTCTGCGACTCACAAGAAAGGTGCGAAGACCTGTCGTACGAAGCAAGCTAGGGTTAGGAAAGCTTACCTGTAAACGTAGATGAACTCCCGGTGACCTAGCCAAATATATAAGGGCTAGCAGGGGCGACGTCAAAGGCATCCAATATCATCTGTAACCCTAGCCTTGAGCGCTCCGGCCTTGGCATCCACTGTAATCGCATCTCCCTCATCAATAATATCGAGCAGGAACGTGTCCTCCTGTTTCCCGACGAGCTATCGTCCAACCTGTGCCTCTCATGACTAACCCAGGGTCGCTGACCATGGGATTTTCCGGGGTTGATCCCCGTCAATTGGCGCCGTCTGTGGGAACTACACAGGTTGGGATCACAATCTCGGCGGTCCCATCTTCAGCAAGCCACAACTCAAGGGCAAGGACCAGATCTAGCCCACTCGAAGGATTCAAGATCACGGCGAACATATCTGCCACCCCATCAAGATCGCTCGGGCTATAGCTGTGCCAGGACCGACACTACGGTAACGGCCAAGTGCAGCATCAACGCCGAAGGAATCAACGACCCAGAAGAACGGCAAGAGGCCTCTACGAAGGAATTCCACTCGACGAACCGCGACGCGCAGTGGAGGACTCGCAAATCTTTCGACAACCCACCACCGCCCGGGCACCCGCCGCACATCAAGACGATGACTACGAAATCGAAACCAGCGACCAGCAGAACCATCGCCAAGGAAGAAGGAATCGACGACCCAAAAGGCACGCACGGGAGATCTACGGCGAGGCTCCAATGAACGAGCCACGTCACGCCGCCGTGCAACCGACGACCACTCGACGACACACCGTCGCACGAGCACCTGCCGCCAGCCAGGACAGCGACTCCGAGACACCGGTGGGCGAGTACTATGACCCAGATCGAAGGCCATATGAATTCGCCAAACTCATCAAGAACCAAGATATGAGTCGAGGAAACGAAACCGACCCTCGCTTCCACGAACACCCGGAGGATCACGAGCAAATATTCAGAATCTCAAGAAGGAAGAGGCACGCCGAATCTAGCAAACTCACGTTTAGAGAGCAGCTAGTAGGACCCTGCACGATCCACAGCTTCGAGGATGACTGGGGACGCGTCAGGTCAGGTCACACTTTGAGAGACTTCCGCCTGTTCAACGAGCTAGCCGAGGACCTCAAGAAGGAGAAGCAGGAAGAAGACAGGCGCAACCGGCGACTCGAAAAATCGCCGCCCCCAAGCCCGGAAGGACGTCACAGCCCGCTGCAAGGACATATGCTCATGATCCAAGAGGGAGGGGTGCCGCAAGCACAACGCGACGCCTACACCCTGCAAGCTAGAGCAGCCGAGAGCATAAATATAGTCGAAGTCTACCAGCTACATGATGCGGAGACCAGCATCACGTTCTCACAGGACGACCATCCACTTGCAGTCCCAAGACCGGGGCACGCGCCCCTGGTGCTCGATGCACTAATCGGAGGGTACGACATGGATAGGGTCTTCATGGACGGAGGCAGCAGCATGAATATCATCTTCGCCAGCACCCTGCAAAAGATGCTGATCCCACGATCAGTATGGAAGAAATCGAGCACCGTGTTACACGGGGTAGTCCCAGGAGAAGCAGCCACATCCCTCGGAGTCGTCAAACTCGAAGTCGTCTTCGGCAACCGACGCAACTTCGCAAAGCACGTCCTCGAGTTCGAAGTACTCGACTGGCAATCACAGTATCACGCCATATTGGGACGTCCAGCATTCACGCAGTTCATGGCGGTTCCACATTACGCCTACCTCAAGCTCAAGATGCCAGGATCAACGGGAGTCCTCACGATCAACGGAAGCTTCATCAAATCAGATCAATGTGACCGTGACTTTCACAAAATCTCCGACACATTCGGAGCCGAACAAGAACATAGATAAATAGCCATGGTGACACAAGAGTACCTTCCCATTGGTGAGCCGAAGCGAATCTAAGGAGTACGGACGCGACTTCAGCATCGATAGCGACACAATCACTCACCAGGTGCACCCGACGGACCCGGACAAAACAGTCCGCGTGTACGCCCACCTACTAGAGGAGCAGGCGACGGATCTCATCGCTTTCCTTCGAGATGAGTGGGAAATATTCGCCTGGTGCCCAGCCGACATGCCTGGAATACCACGCGCATTCGCGGTGCACGCCCTATGCATCAAGCAAAACACGAAGCCGGTGAAGCAAGCTCTGAGACGATTCTCGGAGCCCAAGCGCAGAGCAATCGGAGAGAAAGTCAACCGGTTACTCGACGCCTAGTTCATCCGAGAAACGAAGAAAGCCACCTGGATAGCCAACCCAGTGCTGGTGCCCAAGAGAGACACGACCGTGCTGGGCATGTGTGTCGACTACGGACCAGTCAACAAGCATTGCCCAAAGGACCACTTCCCCCTGCCTAGAATCGATCAGATAATCGACTCGACAGCAGGGTGCGATCTACTTTCCTTTCTTGATGCCTACTCGGGATACAAACAGATTAGGATGAAGGAAGAAGACGAAGAGCACACATCGTTCATCACCCCCTATGGCGTATTCTACTACAGGACCATGCCCTTCGGGCTCAAGAACGCAGGTGCCACATACCAGCGAATGATGCAGGCCTTCCTGAAAGAGAAAATCGGAAGAAATGTGCAAGTCAATGTGGACGACATCGTCATCAAGACCTACAAGGCAGCCACACTACTCGACGACCTGCGCGAAACCTTCGCAGCGCTCAACAAATACAGAATCAAACTCAACCCAAAGAAGTGCGCATTCGGCGTACCGGCGGGGAAGCTGCTCGGCTATATGGTCTCTGCCTGAGGAATCGAGGCAAACCCTGAGAAAGTCCAAGCCATCGCCCAAATGCAAGAACCAACTGACATCAAAGGAGTACAACATCTCACTGGAAAACTCGCAGCCCTAAGACGCTTCATCAGCAGGCTGGGAGAACGCACACTGCCTTTCTATCAGCTGCTCAGGAAAGGAAAGAAATTCGAGTGGACGGAGGAAGCCCGCCAAGCATTCGCAGACCTGAAAAGTACACTCTCGACCCCACCAATCCTGGTGGTACGCAAGGAACGAGAGAAGCTATACCTCTACGTGGCAGCACGTAACAGTGTAGTAAGCACAGCGCTCGTTGTTGAACGCACAAAAGAAGGCAAGGCCCAGAGCATCCAGAGACCAATCTACTACCTCAGCATGCTCCTGACCAAATCCCAGCAGCGGTACCCGCATTATCAGAAGCTACTACTGGCCATGATCATGACCTCAAGAAAGGTGTCACACTACTTCGACGAGCACCCTATCACAATTGTGAGCAGCGCACCACTCGCTGACATACTCAACAACCCTGGAGCGACTGGACGAGTCACCGAGTGGAACATTGAGCTCAGCCCACGGGACCTGCAGTTCAAACACCCAACAGCCATCAAAGCCCAAGTACTCCCAGATTTCCTGGTCGAGCGGACGGAGGTTCAGACACCAGCCCCCCCAGACCTATCAAATTCATGGTCAATGTTCTTCGATGGGTCCAAGAGACAACAAGGATCCGGGGCAGGAGTTGTGCTCATCTCCCCCAAAGGAACAAAGCTAAAATATGTCCTCCAGATCAACTTAAGTCACGCCTCCAACAACGAAGCAGAATATGAGGCACTCCTCCATGGCATGCGCATGGCCAAAACGTGCGGAGCCACTCGCCTCATAATCTACGGGGACTCCAATCTCGTCGTCCAGCAGACAATGAGAAACTACAACGCCAGGGCCAATAACACAGAAGCTGACGAACTCGCGAACATTGGCTCGACCCGAGGACCAATACCACCCGACGTTTTTCTCGAAAGCATCAGCTAGAGATCCATCAAGGTACAGGCAGCAGCACCTGAAGCAGTCGTGGATGGCGAGGACGCAACAGACCTGGCGCAGGTGGCAGTAGCAAGCCCATCAGAAGGCACAAGCACCAGCACACCCGACAGCAAAACTCCGACAGAGCTTGAAGGACCTGTCTGGGCAAAACTGTTCCTCCGATTCCTAATCGAAGGTACGCTACCACAAGACGCGGCCGAAGCACGACGCATCAGCCGCCGATCCAAGGCGTTCACGGTGATCAGCAAACAGGTATACAAGCGCAGCATCACCCAGATACTCCAAAGGTGCATCGACGAAGAGGACGACAAAGCCCTACTGCTCGAAATCCACGAAGGCACCTGCGGGCACCTTGCGAGCAGTCGAGTACTCGTGTCCAAAGCATTCCGAGCCGGGTTCTATTGGCCCACAAACATGAGAAATGCAGAGGAAATCGTGCGACGTTGTGTCGCCTGCCAGAAATTCTCCAACAGGCCACACGCTCCCGCCTCAGAGCTCAAGACCATACCACTATCCTGACCGTTCGCCACCTGGGGACTCGACATGGTGGGCCCACTCAAGAAATCATCAAAGGGCGGAAGGACACACCTGCTCATCGCAGTCGACAAGTTCACTAAATGGATCGAAGCAGTGCCCATCACCAGCTCCACAGCCCTCACGGCAGTCAACTTCATCAAATCGATCATCTTCCGATTCGGAGTGCAACACAACATCATCACGGACAACGGCACGAACTTCACAGCCACAGAATTCCAGAACTTTTGCGAAGAACTAGGCATCAAAATCAATGACGCATCAGCCGCACACCCGCAGTCCAACGACCAAGTGGAAAAAGCAAACGGCCTTGTATGCGGGGGAATCAAGAAGCAGCTCCTCGCACCACTCGAGCAAGCCGCTGGCAACTGGGTAGAAGAGCTCCCCACGGTACTATGGAGCCTACGAACTACACCAAACACCCCGACCCAGTACACACCCTTCTTCATGGTATACGGGGCAGAGGCAGTACTACCACACGACCTCAAGTTCGGAGCACCTCGGGTCACCGGGTACAAAGAAGAAGAAGCAAAAGAAGCACTACAAGATGACAAAGATACAACTGACGAAGCAAGAGATACAACCCTGCCAAAATCCGAGGGGTACCAGGACAAGCTACGCACCTACCAAAGCAGTCGCTTGCGCACTAGAACCTTCAACAAAGGTGACGCTATCGCCGCTTAAGCGATCTTCACCAAAGCACTCGGGGGCTTAAGCATAAAATCCCCCCGAGAGACGCTATCATCGCCTACGCGATCTTAACCAAAGCACTCGGGGGATTAAGCATAAAATCCCCCCGAGAGACGCTATCACCTACGCGATCTTAACCAAAGCACTCAGGGGCTTAAGAATAAAATCCCCCCGAGAGACGCTATCGCCTACACGATCTTAACCAAAGCACTCGGGGGCTTAAGAATAAAATCCCCCCGAGAGACGCTATCGCCTACGCGATCTTAACCAAAGCACTCGGGGGCTTAAGCATAAAATCCCCCCGAGAGATGCTATCGCCACTCAAGCGATCTTAACCAAAGCACTCGGGGGATTAAGCACAAAAATCCCCCCGAAAGACGCTATCACCACCTACGCGAGCTCACCTTAAAAACTCGGGGGCTCAGGCATAAGCATTCCCCGAGACACGCTATGGCCCTATTCAAAAACACCAGGTTAGCAATCTTCAAGTCTTCACCCGACGACAAACAACTAAGACTCGGGGACTACTCCAGAGTACGAAAAGTTTTAAGCCTACGTTTGACACAACTCAAACGTAGCCTCGGGGGCTACTCCCATCGGGAGCGCTGTCGCGCACCCGATAGAACACACCAGAAAGTTAAAGTCGGAGCATCACGGGAGGAGTCGAATACATTTCACGCTATCGGATGGAGTCGAAGACATCTCGCGCTATCAGATGGAATCAAAGACATTCTGCGCCATTAGAAAGGAGTCGAAGACAATGCATCACAGGAGTCGAAAACACAGTTTATTGCAAGATCTCAACCACAACTTGAAATTCAACCATAGAGGTACAAAAGGACTCAACTACATTTGGATAGAAGGCAGCTCCTGTTACAAGAGGGAATTACCCAAGGAATTAAGACTTCTACATGTGTGCCCATGAGGGGTAATCGACTCTAGTACAAGGGCATCACCACAGACAAAGGAAAAAAAGGAAGCTAGCAGAGGATGTCAATGACATAACAAAAGGGTGAAGCTCTACTTATTTGTCGATGCTCCACCAGCTTCTTCTCCCGCTCCAGCAGCTTCTTCTCCAGCTGCAGCTGCACGCCTTCTTCTCCGGCTGCACAGCTTCTTCTCCGAGTTGCCGGCGAAGATGAGGCCGCCTCCAGTTCTACAAGGTCGCTTGGCGCGCCCGCTTGACCGACGGCTTGACGTCGACGTCCTCTTCGGAGCTGATGGAGACGGCATCACCACCTGAGGAGTCGCCAGAAGACGAAGCCGTAAAAGATGCAGGCGTACGACCCCTCGACCTTGTGGAGCTATCGCTGCTCGACTCCTGCCAGTGCGGATCCATGCTGTTGCCGCTCGGGTCGAACGCGCGGACAGTGACAGTGCTTTCGCCATCAAAACGACAACTGAGCATATCGCCATCTCGCAAATTCAACCGCCGAGCAAACAAACTCCAACCAGAACCAAGAAAAATCAAGCGGGAGCTATCAACCTCCAAGTCAACATAAGAAGGAGATCGACAGCTCCCTTGAAGATGCAGAAGCAAGCCATCTAAGCCACGTTCAGAGACAATGGCGGAAAAAGCAGAGGGAAGAAGAACGCGATTGGCACTCTGGCCACGAACGCGTAAAAGAAAATCATAGCGCCAGAATCCCTCCTCCAAGGGAGAGGAGGAAGGCATCGGCGCCGTACCATAGCGACCACCACGGCATGAGCGTGGTGTACGGCCACCACGGCCACGGCCACGGCCAACACCTCGCCTGGGAACCATGAGAGGAAGAAGAGAAGAAGGAAGAGGCAAAGCAGCAAGCTGGATAGAGGCGAAACGCTGTGGAAGAGAATGGCTTATTTATAGAACAAAAATCTCCCAGCACAGAGAAGCCAAGACGACGGCAGCAATTAATTCAAAGACCAAACGTCGCAGATGTCTCAGATTCCAAGACCAAGATGCTTTCCCACGGGACGCATTGTGCGTGAGACACGTCAATTCACGCGCGTTTCCAACGCGCGTATTGGAAACTCAACCAGCGCATGCCGCACGCCACAACGGTCATCATTATGACCGGTCATGAAGATGTGACGGTTCACTGGCGGAGCATCCCTGACAGCCATCAAACAGAGGCATCGTTATCCTGACAAGCAGCAGACATCAAGGATGATTTCTTAAACACATTTTTCAAATATATTTAAACTCCCATCGGGAGCATACCCCCTCAAAACTGAGCCTCAGGAGAGAAGCCCCCTAAAAATCAGCAATGTGCTCGAGTGACCACTCGCACTCACGAGAGTCTCGGGTGCACCCTCAACCCGACGCAAGACAAACATTCACTCGCCAATATCATACGGCGTTAGATTCTCAGGTGCTCCCTCACCTCAAGAGCTGAAACGTCATTCGAGTGACTACTCGCGAAGAACCCCCCGTCTGAGCACTCGAAACAAGCTCCGTGGGTGAATGAGTGAACATCTCGCTTGATGTTTTGTTCCAAGCGGGTGCAATACTATTAGGCTCCGCGCCTCAAAAACACACATTCCTGGAACACGATACACTGTGCCCAGATGCCGGGCAAGATTCGCGTGTAGGTAAGACCCCGCTGCGAAGTTCGGCCGGGCTGGGACTTGCCGAAGAGCGATTTCACTCCCAACCTTTTCCATGCGCTGCGCATGATAGAAAAAGCCGGGCGGACGCGCCTTAGGCTACGCACATTACTGGCGGAAAATGAACACCGTAACACCTGAAGCGGTAGGACTTTTTCTCGGCACCAGTGTTCCAAGCTCACGTCGAGGGACGTGGGTTTGATTGGGCTACTGCGGTATTTGCCACTAGCGCAATTCACCAAGGCTCGACCAGTCGACTCCTTGGGCCCTTTCAGCTTAGCATCCCTCGAAACAGGTTTTTTCATGGCCACCAGACTGCCAGCGACCCGCGGTTGTACCGCGCATACAAACGACCAACAAATGGATGTACCCGAGTCCCTGCGCGACTCTTCGAGTCCCCCAGGCACTCGGGGGCTACTGACGAGGGGGTGACCCCACGACTCCTGCAGATAAGCCTACACGGTGTCCCTGAAGATAGAAGGCCCATGAAGACCCGCCTTGGCCCGCTAGTTGGCACCGACATAGGAGTCTGCGACTCACAAGGAAGGTGCGAAGACCTGTCGTACGGAGCAAGCTAGGGTTAGGAAAGCTTACCTGTAAACGTAGATGAACTCCCCGAGACCTAGCCCAATATATAAGGGCCAGGAGGGGCGACGTCAAAGGCATCCAATATCATCTGTAACCCTAGCCTTGAGCGCTCCGGCCTTGGCATCCACTGTAATCACATCTCCCTCATCAATAATATCGAGCAGGAACGTGTCCTCCTGTTTGCCGACGAGCTATCGTCCAACCTGTGCCTCTCATGACTAACCCAGGGTCCCTGACCATGGGATTTTCCGGGGTTGATCCCCGTCAGTCGGGTAGAAAGCGCCCGAATAAGGTCATCATCGCATCATAGCACTCTCTGCCCATGTTGAATTGGGCCTGAAGATCCATTGTATGTGCGATGACATCTAGCTGACAAAGCTTGGTGTGCGCATGTAGAGGGAGTTTTGAAGACTCCAGCATGGCATAAAAGGCCTTGGCAGTTTCCTCCGGTTCTTAGTCCTCATGAAGAGCATCATTGTAGTCATTGACTGTCACAACCCTAGTTTTGGTATGTGCTTTTATTTCTAGAAATAAGGCATCGTGTTTGAATTTCGTTTATTTAATAATTGGGGAGTTGGAAAAGCCTCAAAAAGAATTTAAATAAATGGCAAGACAAAAATCTTTTTCCAAAAATCTTTTAAGTTTTTGAGAAGTCCTATAAATGGGCATGATCACATCTCATGTGTTGTGGGTCCCACTGCATGCTCCAAGATTTTTCAAAAATTCAGAGAAGGGCTTGGAAATTTAATAATAACCCTATTTGATTTGAAATTCAAAAATATCCAAAAATTGTGAGTGGTTAGCTATATGCCATGTAAGGCCACATAAAATGCCTAGATATATTTTTTCCAAGGTAGAACAAATACACAGAATTAAATAAAAGAAAAAGGGAAAGGAACTCACCTCACTTACCTCTGGCCCATCTGGCCCAGCCAGCTAGCCAAAGCCGGCCCAGCCCGCCAGGGGCACCCCCGTCTTCTTCCTTGGCCGGGAAGGCAGGCAGCTCGCCGGCGTGCCCGGCATGGCCGCCAGGCAGCTACCTGGCTGCCCCCTTCGTCCATACCAGCGCCATGGAGGCCTTGGGCACGTCCCCAACCTTTTTCCCCTTCTCCCGACCATCTTCCTCCCTTTGTGCTTCGTTCTCGCCGCCGCCCGAGAGCAAACCGCCGTCCGCCGTCGTGCACCTGCGTGCCCACCGGCCACCCATCGCGAAGCCGACGCGTCAAGGAGATCCACGACGTCGAGAAGCCCCTCTACACTGAAGGAATTGAGGCCGGGCGTCCTGTAGATGATGCGAGCTTCACCGTGGAGCTCCGCCCGCCGTGGCCTCCCTCCGACGAATTCGTCGCCGTAATCGCTCCTCTGATCTCCTTGTTAGCGCCGTCGCACTCAGGGTGAGAACGCGATTATTTAACCCTAACCCCGCTCGCTCTAGCGCACCAGTCGCCATTCCCCGCGATGCAGCACTCCGACCGCCGCGCCCCCTCGTCGCCGGCGTGGCTCCAGGCCGCCCCGAGGTCGCTGGCCTGCACCAGTGGGTGCGCGACGCCACGGGGAGCACTTTGGTGCCTCCCCCATGCCATCCCGTGGCCGAGAGAGCCACTCCGGCGAGGCGCCGCCGCCTCCCGTCGCCACCGGCAACATGCCGCCGGCCGGCTAGCTTAATTAGAACTAACCTTCTGGGTTAGTTAACCCCTAGGGTCACTGATAAATGGGGACAACCCCCTAAACCCCTGTTAGTTTCTAATTTAAAGGGGATTAAATCCCTGTTTCAATGACAGGTGGGTCCCAAGCGTTAGTTGACTGGTCAGCGCCCGTCTGACGTCATCCTGATGTCATGCTGACACAGTAATTCTTTTATCTACTTAAAATAAATCCCAGAAAATAGCTATATCTTGTAAATTGAGCAACTTTTAAACCACAACTCCAAATTTAATAAATAATATATGAAAAATTATCAGAAAAAAGCAAGGAATCCAAATATGCTACTTTCAAGAATGACAAAATAGTTTAAAATGATCAAACAGTAGCAAATGCAATTTGGGAAAAATTGAATAATCATTTGGAGTTTGAATTTGGAATTCTTTTCCAAATATACTTCAATTAACATGTTGTAACATGAACATAGAGCAGATCAATACCATGCCATGATATTTGATGCATCTTGATTGTGCATTGCAATGTGATGTTTACATTGTTGTTGTCTCGGTGGTTGCCTCTTCTCGATAGATTCATCGCCGGACGTAGTTTCCGACTGCTCTGAAGAGTGACACCTCGTGTTCTTCAGCAAGGCAAGCAAACCCCATTGATCATGTATTTATAAACCCATTTCCCTCTTGTTCTCTTATGCATGATTAGGTGATTCACATGTTACCGTTCTACCGCTAGTTGAACCCATCCTTTGCATGACCTATCATTGCTGCCACAGTATTAAGAAAACCTCAACCTAGCAGATACAAGATTTTTTGTGTTCATCATGTGGCCCTTCATCCACGTTATGCTATGCTAGAGTTGTATGCAATGAAGATGATCCATCTGGGTGATGTATCGGGATGGTAGTGAACAATGCAATGTAATGGTAATGTGTTGGTGAAGTCATCCTAACAAAGGTGAACAATGAGAGGCTATGTAGGAGTACAAAGTGGGTTGTCTCATTTATAATGCCCTAGGCCCCGAGTTCTTGTGTTGTGATCCAAGACACAGATTACTACCACATGTTGGGCTCATTGACCCCTCTCGACCTATTAACTCACCCCGACTATGGTCCGGGATATGCATGGGTTATTGCTTCTTTGATTTGATTTCATATTGTAGCACATATTTAGGCAAGCGCAGTACCATCCATCGAGGTGGGCTTGTGGGACCGTCCATACATCGTCTGGGTCCTGACCCGACCGGATTACCGATTGGGGTTCATACTCAGATAGGCGATCCCCTGGACTAGAGTTGGAGCCGTGAGGTAAGTGTCGTGGTACTATCCTCGCCGACACCGCTTCAAGGTGACGAGTTCTAGGCGGTAAGTGGTAGCTACGTATGTGAATAAGCACACCCCTGCAGGGTAATGATCTATACGAATAGCCGTGTCTGCGGTAATGGACTACTTGGAGATCTCTACTTGATTATTAGACAACTTAAATGGATACTCTAAAACTACCAAGTTATGTGTGAGTGATTTGGGTTGCTTCCTCGTGGGGAAGTGGAGGAAGAATCCATGGTGGTGTACTGATGTGGTGATCAAGATTAGATGAAATCGTGTGCGCCTCTCATCTCAACTCTATGTAGTCGTAGTACAGGATAGCCAAGTCAAAGCTTTCTGCATTACAACCCCACTTGCCTTTACCTTGATACCTGAGCATGAGTAGTATAGTTCTAATGCAAGTCTTGCTGAGTACGACTTTGTACTCACGTTTGCTTAATCTATGTTTTAGAGACGAGACCACTGACCCTGATGGTGGCCTCCCCCTCATGCTCGACGTCGACAAAGTAATGTAGTTCCAGACAGTAGCCTGGTCCCTCTGGAGGGTCGTTGTGTTTCTTAAAGGCTTCTTAAGCCATTTGTTAACCTTGTCTTTACTAAGACATAATTTTCTTTCGTTTTTGTTTGATGTAATGTTGGGTCACAGTTATGTGATCTCTGCTTGTAACACTACTATATCTGCTCTGTTTAGCAGATGCAATAAAACTATGTGTTTATAGAGTTCATGTTGTGTTACCTGCTGTTTACACTAGACATGTATGCTGCGTGTATGATTATAACGTGCATGTCTTAGTGTGGGGTTCGATAGCTTAGTTGAGTTCTTGCCGGCGGTCTTTTATACACCAAGTGGCCTTTAGATGTGCGCATCTTGGGAAATCGCGATGCGATTCCTCGTGACTCTGCCACGTGGCACACTTTGTTGTATGATTGAGCCCGCCCGAGACCCCGACTCGGTGAGCAGGCTGGAGTATGTTTATGTAAGTGTTAGAATACAATCGATAGTATGGTTGAGGCGACTTGTCTATGAGTATGGGAGTTCACCACCCATATCATTTATACTTGTGTGCGGACGATGAGGACCCATATCAGTTGATCATCCGTCCTGGATGGGATGCTCCTCACGTTCGATGCTTTCCGAGAGCGTTCTGTGCTTGGCCTTGTCTGCTTATACAAGTGGGTACGGCTCTCGGCTCTCCATATGATTGTGTTGTGACAGGACTTGCATATGCAAACCTCGGGTCCCGAAAAACTTGGTATCAGAGCAGGAATGCCTGTAGGATTACTAAACCTTGGGCCAAGTCGAGTCTAGCATTCTATAGTTATATAGTTACTTGGGTATATGGGAACAATGTAAGACTTCATTTTTCTCCTTACCCTCATCGATCTGAGTTCTGAGTCACCCTCATCTTTTCTACGGGAAGATAGGACTAGGCTCTTCTATGTCTATACTAGAACATCTCGTTGATTGTTTCCTTGTAGCCGAAGGAAAGTTGTGTTTGGTTGTCTAGAGTCGTTGTTCTTCTTGTTTTAAGACTACCTATGTAAGTGTTGTTGTCATGTTGTAAGAATTTCCATTTCTCTTGCAATTACAGCCAGTATGCTGTCCAAATTGTCCCGTGTTGCTAATGTTTCCAATGCTTTTGCATTACAATCTTTACCGCCCTTAAATTATGTCATCTTTCCTTTGATTCTGGAGCTTCTCATTCCTTTTTGTCTGAAAAGTTCGCATTCCTGCATGACATTTCATTCGAGGAGTTGCCTACCTCTTTCATGATTAAAAATCCAGGATCCACATGGCGTACCAGTAGGGTAAGTCATTGTAGATCTTGCCTACCTATTCCGATAGTTTGTGACTTTCCGGATGTCTTTCTAGAAGAGCTGCCAGGAATGCCTCCTGACAGATGTGTAGAATTCATTGTAGATCTTGCCCCAGGAACCGCCCCAATTTCCAGACGCCCATATAGAATGGCCCCACATGAGTTAGCTGAACTTAAAATCCAACTCGAAGCTTTGTTGGCAAAAGGCTTATCCGCCCTAGCTCATCGCCATGGGGTTGCCCCATTCTGTTCGTAACGAAGAAAGAAGGAACAGAAAGGATGTGCGTAGATTATCGCCCGCTTAATCTAGCGACGATAAAGAACTAGTACCCACTTCCCAGGATCAATGATCTTTATGATCAACTTGTTGGATCCTCAGTCTTCTCCAAAATGGATTTGAGATTAGGTTATCATCAAATCAAAATCAGACATGAGGACATTCCCAAAATGGCTTTCACTACTCGTTATGGTCTTTACGAGTTCACCGTCATGTCCTTCAGTTTAACCAATGCCCCCGCCACATTCTCGCGCTTGATGAATTCGATCTTCATGGAGTATTTGGACAAGTTCGTAGTGGTTTACCTCGATGAAATCCTTATATAATCGAAGAATGAAAAAGAACATGCTGAGCATCTTAGGCTGGTATTGATGAAACTTCGAGAGCATCGCCTATATGCCAAATTCTCCAAGTGTGAATTTTGGTTACCAGAAGTGACCTACCTAGGACACGTGATTTCTGTAAAATGCATTGCTTTCAATCCCGAGAGAGTTCAGGCTTTCCTTGATTGGACTCCACCTGAATCGGTTAAGCAAGTTAGGAGTTTTCTTGGCCTAGCAAGCTATTTTCGCCGCTTCATTGAGAACTTCTCCAAAGTTTCAACGCTCTAACTGAACTCATCAAGAAAGATAAGAAATTCGAATGGACCCCCAAGTGCGAGGAAAGCTTTCAAGAGATAAAAATAAAATTGACTTCTGCACCCGTACTTGCGCCTGCAGACACCAAAAAGGATTTTGAAAACTATTGTGATGCTTCACGGCAAGGGATAGGATGCATACTTATGCAAGATCGACATGTGGTCGCATACGCTTCATGCCAGTTGCGTCCACATGAAGAGAACTATCCTACCCATGATCTTGAACTCGCTGCCGTAGTTCATGCCCTGAAGACTTGGCGACATTACCTCCTTGGTAATCGTTGTGAAATCTATACCGATCGCCAAAGCCTCAAATACATATTTACCCAACCATATCTTTATCTCAGGAAAAGACGCTGGATAGAGTTGATAAAATATTATGACTTAAGTATCTCTTACACCCCAGGCAAAGCCAATGTCATGGCTGATGCACTAAGTTGTAAGTCGTATTGTAACAACCTCATGTTACAAAAATGTCAACCACTTCTCCATGAGGAATTTCGAAAGCTTAATCTTGAGATAGTTCCTCAAGGATTGCTTTCCACCTTGGTAGTGAAACCAACCCTTGAGGATCAAATCAAAGATGTTCAACAACGTGCTCGAGGTATCCGATATATAAAAGAAAACATTGCTAGCGGTAAATCCAAATGTTTTATCCTAGACAATGAGGGTACTGTGTACTTCGATAACAGGATGGTAGTTCCAAAGAATAGTAATCTAAGGCAGCAGATCCTTAAGGAAGCTCATGAAACCCCTCTCTCGATTCATCCCGATATGCGGTACTATTCCAGATCTAGATGTTTCCATCCAGATCCGGGGACGAAGCACGTATCGGTCCCATCGCGACATATGATAATGTCATATGCCCCGGATTTCCAACATGATATCACAACATTACAGCTACAAGGATACAACATCTCATACAATTGGCATACAACTGCCTTAATAAAATACAACAGCGGAAGATACATGTCTGAGTACAGACGACAATCAAATGCCTACTGGCAAAGAGAAAAACATCGATCCCATAACCACACGGGTCCAGGCCCTCCGCCGGGATCCGCCTAACTAGTCGTCCTGGAGTCTCCACGTGAAACGTTGATCACCATACCTGTTGTCGATCAAGAACCCTGAAAAGAGTTTGGGGGTAGTATCATGAGTACAGAGGTACTCAGCATCCAACTGTAGTGGTCAACTGACCCCAGCAAGGACTTCATCACTCGTCATTCTAGGACAACTAGTAGTTTACGGTAAGGATGGGGTAAGTGGTGAGGTTGCTGCCGCACTAGCATTTATGAAGTGGCTAATGATCTAGAGAGTGAGATAAGAAGCCAAGCATTCGATGAGGAATCGCCTCCAACAAGTCTTCTATCCACCTACTCACGCAAGCATAACACCTATCCTATCCTTGTCCTCCTCTTCGCATCCCGACGAAGAAGAAGCAGTCAAGGCACACACACGTTGATCAAGTTATTAAGATTATCTCAGTTGTAGTTGTCTATGAACGAGGAGTAGGTGTCAAGTCGTCCATAATCGTGGAAACGGCTTCTCGAAAAGATTTAACCCTGCAGGGGTGTACCAACTGCCCATTACAAGGCTCCGCACGCACACCCATCTCTCTCAGTTGCTACCCATCATAGGCAACCATTTGATGATTTAGTTTAGAGAGATCCGAAACGAAAGCTCGCTCTAGCTAACAACGAACAAATCCGGGTGCCCCCCGGGGAGTCGACACCCAATCCAAAAGCCGTCCGCACTCTCGGATCGGACTCTTCCGGCTGACGCAGGTCGGATTTCCGGTAATTCTCACATGAGGCCGGGTCCTAGCTGATCAGGTGGACCAACTGAGAAACCAGGTCTCCACTGGCCCAAGTTATTTTGAAAGATATCTGCTAGGAGCGACCCGACAGACATATATGCATGGTTTGCAAATGGTAAATCGACTTGGGCCACCTCTAGAAATGTTTGAAGCTAGATAGGTAAGAAAAGGGGACCCCATAAAATCCCACAAGCGGGTAGGCACGCTCAGTCTTAAAACCAATACCCGGAACTTGGGTCCTAGGTGACTCGAATGGAACAAAGAGTCGCGGCGGGATAGCCCAGACCTTCCATCCTTCGTCGAGTATAGTCAACATTTATAATAATCATATCATCCATAACAATATAATAAGGTGATAGCCCAAAACCAAGGAGTAATAGGGTAACATCGTAGCATCCTAAGCATGCATACTAAGAAGGGGCTGAGCAACGAGCAATAGTAACATATCAGTACATGCTTGACTGGGAGGGGACATGGCTGTATTGGTTTGAAAGAGGCTGTAAACATGTGGTAGGATCAAACATCGAACCTATCCTAGACTAGCATGAAAACCACTGGTTGAAATAGAATGGATCATAAGTAATGTATAGTCCTTGCCTGTTGATAAGTCGGGTTCCGAAGGTGTAGTTGATCGTAAGCTCGCATCGTCTCCGAAGGTACCCGCGGAAGCACACAAGACGGTAAACAATGGAAAGAAATCAATGAGCAAGCATCTATTACTACGGAGTAAACACGAGCAAGCATCAACAAGAAGGCAACACGAGACATCGCACCTACCGTCGAGAGCGGTTAGTAACAGGTTAAGTGGAGTACTCGTCACACACGACGATACCGCACATTTAGAATGGTTCAAGTTGTTTAGCTAAAGGTGATCAAAAAAGGTTGTTAACATGCCAACTCACTCAAGCATGGAATATCACACAAACATGACAAGAGGTGTAGCACAAAATAAACTATCTATGCTAGTCAATTTAAGTGAGGCACAACCTAAACATGGCATACACTAAGTGTCGCATGAATATTGAAACATTTGGTACTGTTCAGACCTAAACCATATTTTAGGTTGGTTAAAAACAGAAAACAATAGCATAAACACAAAGTACACGAAAAACTAATCACGTTACATGTAAAGAACACTCCAAACGGAGTTACGGTTAAAAAGATAGAAGCAAAACAAGTTTGGAACATCAGCACACTTTAGAGCAATGCATAAACAGGATAATCAATGCAAACATGGTCACAAATGATATGCAACTAAAGTAGACATGGCAGGGAAGGCATGGCAAAGGGAATCATGAAAATAGGCATCATGGTTCACTAGTTATAAGAAACACAAAAAGCTATAAAACATTACTGGTCTAGGACTTAGTGAAAATCAGGAAAAACAGGGCAGAAACTGTTATTTTCATGCTGTAGAAACAGGAGAAAAACTATATGCAAAAGTACAGCAACATGACATAGCAATATATGGGCATGAACTAGACATGATGGTGATCAGGTAAAAACAAGAATCATGGTCCTAGGCATCACAGATCAAAAGATATTAAGCAAGCAACATGGCATCAGAAAGTTACACACTTAGAGAAAAACAGAGGTGGCTGTCAACAACAGCGTCATAGCAACTTTGGAGCTAAACATATCTATGACCAGGAATGCAAACACGACAATGAAATACATATAATGAAAGTAGACATGATGCTTAATAGTATGCAACAAGAATCAATGCAATAGGCCTCATGGATGTATCACAATCATCATTCAAACTTGCAATAAAATAACAGCAGCAACACACTAACAGAAAATAATAGCAGTTAACAGTCTGATGCCCACTTCAACACTGATTAACAACATCAAGATGGCCTCAAATCAAAATTCTCACAAAACATGGACTGAAGTACACACAAAACTAAACAAATTTCCTTTTGGGCGCAACGTGATCCGATCTACGGTTTACTCGTAAACTACGTTGCAAAACAGCATCAGCAACACAATTTCCAGACTTAGCAGAAAAAATAAAAAGGCAGAGAAAAAAAGGAAACGGGGCCTCACCCAATGGGCCGAGGCCCAACTGGCCGCTGGAGTGGGGAGGAGGCCGGCCTGGCTGGCGCCGGACCGCGCAGCGAGCTCGGCTGGGGTGGCCGACCCACATGCGATTTGGGGCGCCTTGCTCGGGTCCGCTCGATCCCGCGATGGACCGAGTCGCCGGCGGAGGCGGCTGTGCTGCTCCGGCGACGGCGAGCGGTGCAACAAGGGCGCGGCGGCGCGGTGTGGGCTGGAAGGGGCGCTGGGCGGCGGATCCGGGCGGTGGCTACAGGCGGCGACCGTCTTCCAGGGGCGCGGGTCGAGCTCCTTCCGGCCGTCCATGGCGTGCCGGCGGTGAGGGGGCCCTGGAAAAGGAGAGGAGGAGGCGGGAGGTTAGAGAGGGAGAAGAGGAAAAGGAGGAGGAAGGGAGAAGGTGAGAGGAGGCGCGATGAGGGCGGGAGGAGGAGAGGAGGAGAGGTGGACGGGCGGAGGAGAAGGGGCGCGGCTCCGGTGCGTGCTCGTCGGCCGGTGAGGAGCGGCGGCGCGGGCCCATGAGGCCCAGATCCGGGCCGGCGGCGGGCCGTGGCGGCTGGATCGGCTGGAGGTGGGAGGAGGCTCGGTGGGGCGACGTGGCGCCTCCTGGACGCTCTGATCTGCGATATGAGGGACATAAATTGCCTGGGATTAGGGTTTCGGGATTGGGAGGACTTGGGGCAGAATATGGAGGGGATTTTGAGGGGGTGGCTTCAATTTTGGCTTAGGGGAAACCCTAAGTGGGGTGGTGGAGTGGTGGTCTTTATATAGCCCAGGTGGCTGGCAGTTTGCAAAAACATCCCCGTTTTTTCTCTCGCGCGCACGGTGTTTACGTTCCTGACCGACGAGGGTCCGCAGGACCTCCGATTCGGGTAAAACTTCGAACTGGACAATCAGTGCGTCGAGCCGGCGGCGTTCGCCTCGCGTTGGAACCGTTCCGAGAACACTTTCCGACGCGCTATAAAAATAACCCGTTTAATTATTAAACGGGGTTTTTTGTTCCGTTGGCTGCGGCTGGTCTCGTGCGGTTTTCACGACGGTGATCGGGTGAAACCCGGTGTCGCAAAGGTCGAGTGTCAGGGTGGCAAGGGTTGGTCTACGTCCGGTACGAGATTAGAGGAGGGAAGATAATCGCCGATCGATAAATAGGGAATGCAAACACCGCAAACAAATTAGACAATCAAACAATTCACACCGAAAATAAATTTTTAATTTTTTTTGAAATCTGGGCTGTTACAATACAACACCTCCAACAAGGGATCTCGTCCCGAGATCCAGGTCGATCCGGGGGAGAGGGGGGGAGAGAAAAGAGAGACGACGATCTTCAACACCACCAACATCGGACTCTGCTCCATGTCGACATCGTATTTCGATCGAGACAAATTTCCGCAGAGAGACGACATCGTCGAAAATACGAAACCGTCGGTGTGAGGTGGAACGACAACGATAACTGGATCAAAGGATAGTGTTTTGGACGCAAGTCGTGAAAACACCGGCAAAAGGATGGATGGCAATGGATGACCCAGATGTTTACCCAGAGTCGGAAGAACTAAAGGTACTACAGGATTTCCCAACCTGAGATCGGAATCGAGAAAATACGTTACAAGCAAGGCATTGTAACTATTCCGAACTCCACACTCGAGATCCTAGAGTTTGAAAGGGGATAAGTCGAGATTAAAAACACTTATGACACTTGTACTGACCAGAGCATGGGTAAGGATGAAAAAGATTCCTACTCTTCGATAAATAACTTTGTTACTTCAAAATAGTTTTTGTCTAGACTCGACTTCAGCAAAAGAAGGGATCCTACGGTCGGTAAAGCTCTGATACCAAGTTGTAAGGCCAGATATGCGGTACTGTTCCAGATCTAGATGTTTCCATCCAGATCCGGGGACGAAGCAAATATCGGTCCCACCGCGACATATGAAAATGTCATATGCCCCGGATTTCCAACATGATATCACAACATTACAGCTACAAGGATACAACATCTCATACAATTGGCATACAACTGCCTTAATACAATACAACAGCGGAAGATACATGTCTGAGTACAGACGGCAATCAAATGCCTACTGGCAAAGAGAAAAACATCGATCCCATAACCACACGGGTCCAGGCCCTCCGCTGGGATCCGCCTAACTAGTCGTCGTGGAGTCTCCACATGAAACGTTGATCACCATACCTGTTGTCGCTCAAGAACCCTGAAAAGAGTTTGGGGGTAGTATCATGAGTACAGAGGTACTCAGCATCCAACTGTAGTGGTCAACTGACCCCAGCAAGGACTTCATCACTCTTCATTCTAGGACAACTAGTAGTTTACGGTAAGTGATGAGGACATGGCTACCATAGTTACAGCCACAACCCCTGCTAATATACCTACTGGACCAATTACTAGAGATCGTGCACACCAATTAAATTATCAGGTACTTTCGCTTCTTGGTAATGTTTCTAATGTTCATGTGAATATGATGCTGCCTAACGTCGATATATTTCTGTTGCTGACAAATGAAGGACCTAGCATGGACAAGAAGGATGAGCATTGGAGCATGTTCAAGCATGAAGATGATGAGGACATAATTATCATGGATATGACCATTAATTCCTCTATATTTGATCAAGAAATGAAGTCAATACAAAGGGGCATGATTGTGTGCTGTACAAGAAGTTATTTCACGTCACTTTTGGCCCAAGAGAAGATAGAGACCAAGTCTTTCACGTCATGGACTCAGATTCGGACTGCAGAGATATACCCAACTTCAAACAGCCGCCGTTTCTACATACGAACTCCAAATTGGGTGATTCTTTTTTCTGGTGATAGCTTATCTCGTCTAGTTTCCAACGCAATTGGTTTCACCTTCAAATTCCTTCGGAGCGTGGAGATATTGCGAAAACGGTGCGACCCAGCAGCAGAATCCGAATCAAAGTCCAACTCAATAGGTGTTGCATCACCTCCACATGGGCCCAAGTGCCTTGTACGACCTAGGTTTAGTTTTAGGACTCCTTGGGATGTCCTTCCACCCCCTTGGCCTCCACCCTTTAGTCCTATATAAGTAGATCAACCCCTAGGGTTTTTCTTTGGATTTCTTTTAGTTAAAAAGACTGCTTAGCTAATTGCTGCATCTTCGTGTACTCGGTTTGTGTCCAACGACCAGATCAAGACCGCTTTCGGAATCCCAACTTTATTCATACTTCATCTACATATTCGCAATATTCAGATTGCTTTATCATAGTTCTTGCTTGTTCTTCGATTGCTTGCAGGCACTAGACCTTCGTGGTCAGGTTGATCGTGCTCCGACGTGGTCAATAACCTCCGGAGATTGGTTTAGCGATTGCTAAGGCGCGACGTTGTTGCACGTTCGTAGTCGGATCGTCAGAGTCGTCTCCACCAAATCGATAGTTATCTCTCATCGAAAGATCGGGACACCCCGCCTCTATCAAGTGGTATCAGTTTTCAGGTTGCTCGGTGAGAATTCCACATCCATATATTAGATCTGTTTTTTTATCACCTATCATCCACACAAAAAGCCATAAAAATAGGATTAGATCATCATATCCAAACCAATCTGAGACTTCGCAATTTTCTTTTCGGTGCTTTGCTTTATTGAATTATCGGTTGCATCGTCGTGGTCAGTTGCTGGTCTTAGTATCTAGTCCTTTAGAGTTTCGAGTTCTGTTCACGTTAGTCACCGCCGCCGCTGCACCATCATCCCATCCGCTGCCTACTTCTACAATCTACCATAGAAAAAGAGAGAAAAAAGAGTTGAAAAAAGAGAGAAAAAAAAGAAAAAGGAAAAAAAGAAAGAAAAAAGGAAAAAAGAGAAAAAAGAAGAAAAATTTCGGATCTATCTCTAGTTGAACTCGTATTTGAAATCTCGTCGGAATCAATTTTGAGCAGTGTCCACTAAAACGGGCATAACTTTGTCATCCGAAGTCCGTTTTGGCTCCACGAGTACTCAAATTAAAGATATTTCCGAGCCGCTTATAAATAGTTCTGGAGCTAGTGTGTTATTTGAAAGTCCAGATCGGCTTCTAAGACGGACTTTTTGACCTCTAAAGTTTCCGAACACAGTTTTTGTCAGATTTCGGGCTGATTCTCAATTTTTTTGACACCTCATCCGAACTCTAAATTGAGTGATTCTTATTGCGTCGGAAAGCTTAAGTCAGTGCCCTATTGGAGGAAAAATATCAAAAAATTAGCAAATATATTTCAGAGGAAAGTTGTAGGGAGAATATTGGTGTATCTTGATTTGGAGCCTATTTTCACCATTATCTTTGCTCTGTTGATGATCTTCACTTATATCTTGCTATTCAGAGCTACTTCATATCATTCATTGCTGCTAGTTGTGCTACGCCGTGACCACATTAGTGTTCTAGGCTCGCGTCTCTAGTCCGGTCTAGACTAGGACCAGCACAGTATCGTCGTTGAGCGTTAATTCAATTTTGCATCTCTGAATTGATTATTGCTGATATTTTTGCCACCATATTAAAGCCTTCCAAGCTCCACATATTTCTACATCGTGTATACGTGCGTTCACCTGGCAATCGCTCTACTTAATCTTTGGAGTTCTTTGACACCGTTGGTTGCCGATCACCACCTGCTGCATGGTAAGAACTAGTAAGACATTGATATTTGCTATCTTGTGAGCGTTTTACCACCACATCCTAGTAGTTCATAGGGACATATACTTGTGATTTGTTTCTTGTTTTCTACTAATCATGGCAGGTTCTAGAGTTAGATCTTCTTGGGCGGCAGCTATAGTTGGAGATTTGCTACCACCTACAACTACACAACAGTCACTACAAAAGGTAAACACACATAAGCATGCACATGATCAGGTTATTGTTTCTATACCACACTTTCATGGACGTCTAAGACCTGATTTATACATTGAGTGGGAGTTTGAAATAAATGATTTATTTGTTTCCCATAATTTTCTTGAGCATAAGAAAGTAAAAACTGCAATTAGTGCTTTCAAAGATTTTGCTTCTATTTGGTGGAATGAATATTGTAGTTTATATCCTGATTATATACCTAATACTTGGAATGATCTCAAATTTGCTATGCGATATAGATTCGTTCCCTCTTATTATACTCGTGACAAGGTTAGGAAATTAAAAAATTTAAAACAAGGTACTAAAACTGTTTCAGAATATTATGATGCTTTAGAAACTACATTCTTGCATTCTCTTTTAGAGGAAAGTGAAGAATATTTCATGGACATATTTTGGCAAGGTTTAAACCGTGACATTCAAGATATCCTAATTCATGAAAAGTGTTATCCTATGGATCGTTTGTTTCGTCTTTCTTGTAAAGCTGAACAGGAAATCGACAGACGTGTTGCCCAGAAGACGAACAAGCGGAATGTGCAAATACCACAAGTTGAGAAGGTTGTTCCTTCAACCACTATGAGCACTACCATAACCACATCAATTGTCGTAAGCACTCCTCCAATATCTGATCTATCATCACAAAAAGGTAATGACAAAAGTATGGATCTTTCCCCTCCACATGAGAACCTTGCTGATTTAAAAGCAACATGTGTTGAGCTATCCAGTAGTTTCATCACACAACCAATTTTCGAGAATGTCATAACTTCACATGAAGATGTTGCTTTCCTAATAGACTTTAATACATCATGTCTTGAGTTACCTGTTGATTTGAGCACACCATCTATTTTGGATAATCATGTTACTATTATGAAACTGTCAACTCTTAATCATTTTGATATGACCTCTAATCTTGGTGATGATTCTGCATCGAATGACTTGTTGCATGACTACTTAGTTAAGCCTGTTGTAGCATGCCCTTCGAAAAACATTAATGTTTCTTCACCGGTATTGGGATGGTTTAATGATGAGCATTGTACATATTTAGATATGAATAAGAGCTTCACTTATATATGCAAACTAAGTTGCAATACTTTCATGTCGTTTATGTATTGTGATGATCATATATGTTTATATTTCACGACATACGAAAGTTACTCATATATACATGTGTTACATGTCCAAAAACTAAGGGAAGTAAGAATGGATGACATATATATATACAACATGTACACCTTGTCTCTTTTGTTAGACACATTTCAGATTAAGAAACGCCGGGGACGGCTTTATTTTCAAGAAGGGGAGGATGATGAGGACATGGCTACCATAGTTACAGCCACAACCCCTGCTAATATACCTACTGGACCAATTACTAGAGATCGTGCACACCAATTAAATTATCAGGTACTTTCGCTTCTTGGTAATGTTTCTAATGTTCATGTGAATATGATGCTGCCTAACGTCGATATATTTCTGTTGCTGACAAATGAAGGACCTAGCATGGACAAGAAGGATGAGCATTGGAGCATGTTCAAGCATGAAGATGATGAGGACATAATTATCATGGATATGACCATTAATTCCTCTATATTTGATCAAGAAATGAAGTCAATACAAAGGGGCATGATTGTGTGCTGTACAAGAAGTTATTTCACGTCACTTTTGGCCCAAGAGAAGATAGAGACCAAGTCTTTCACGTCATGGACTCAGATTCGGACTGCAGAGATATACCCAACTTCAAACAGCCGCCGTTTCTACATACGAACTCCAAATTGGGTGATTCTTTTTTCTGGTGATAGCTTATCTCGTCTAGTTTCCAACGCAATTGGTTTCACCTTCAAATTCCTTCGGAGCGTGGAGATATTGCGAAAATGGTGCGACCCAGCAGCAGAATCCGAATCAAAGTCCAACTCAATAGGTGTTGCATCACCTCCACATGGGCCCAAGTGCCTTGTACGACCTAGGTTTAGTTTTAGGACTCCTTGGGATGTCCTTCCACCCCCTTGGCCTCCACCCTTTAGTCCTATATAAGTAGATCAACCCCTAGGGTTTTTCTTTGGATTTCTTTTAGTTAAAAAGACTGCTTAGCTAATTGCTGCATCTTCGTGTACTCGGTTTGTGTCCAACGACCAGATCAAGACCGCTTTCGGAATCCCAACTTTATTCATACTTCATCTACATATTCGCAATATTCAGATTGCTTTATCATAGTTCTTGCTTGTTCTTCGATTGCCTGCAGGCACTAGACCTTCGTGGTCAGGTTGATCGTGCTCCGACGTGGTCAATAACCTCCGGAGATTGGTTTAGCGATTGCTAAGGCGCGACGTTGTTGCACGTTCGTAGTCGGATCGTCAGAGTCGTCTCCACCAAATCGATAGTTATCTCTCATCGAAAGATCGGGACACCCCGCCTCTATCAGTAAGGATGGGGTAAGTGGTGAGGTTGCTGCCGCACTAGCATTTATGAAGTGGATAACGATCTAGAGAGTGAGATAAGAAGCCAAGCATTCGATGAGGAATCGCCTCCAACAAGTCTGCTATCCACCTCCTTATGCAAGCATAACACCTATCCTATCCTTGTCCTCCTCTTCGCATCCCGACGAAGAATAAGCAGTCAAGGCACACACACGTTGATCAAGTTATTAAGATTATCTAAGTTGTTGTTGTCTATGAAAAAGGAGTAGGTCTCAAGTCGTCCATAACCGTGGACACGGCTTCTCGAAAAGATTTAACCGTGCAGTTGTGTACCAATTGCCCATTACAAGGCTCCGCACGCACGCCCATCTCTCTCAGTTCTACACATCACAAGCAACCATTTGATGATTTAGTTCTGAGAGATCCGAAACGAAAGGTCCCTCTAGCTAACAACGAACAAATCTGGGTGGCCCCTGGGGAGTCGACACCCAATCCAAAAGCCATCCGCGCTCTCGGATCAGACTCTTCCGGCTGACGCAGGTCAGATTGCCGGTAATTCTCACATGAGGCCGGGTCCTAGCTGATCAGGTGGACCAACAGAGAAACCATGTCTCCACTGGCCCAAGTTATTTTAAAAGATCTATGCTAGGAGTAACCCGACAGACATATATGCATGGTTTGCAAATGGTAAATTGGCTTGGGCCACCTCTAGAAATCTTTGAAGCTAGATAGGTAAGAAAAGGGGACCCCATATAATCCCACACGCGGTTAGGCAGCTCAGTCTTAAAACCAATACCGGGAACTCGGGTCCTAGGTGACTCGAATGGATCAAAGCGCCGGGCGGGATAGCCTAGACCTTCCATCCTTCGTCGAGTATAGTCAACATTTATAATAATCATATCATCCATAAACATATAATAAGTTGATAGCCCAAAACCAAGGAGTAACAGGGTAACATCGGAGCATCCTAAGAATGCATACTAAGCAGGGGCTGAGCAACGAGCAATAGGAACATAGCACTACATGGTTTTCTGGGAGGGGACATGGCTGTATCGGTTTGAAAGAGGCTGTAAACATGTGGTAGGATCAAACATCGAACCTATCCTAGACTAACATGCAAACCGCTGGTTGAAATAGAATGGATCATAAGTAATGTATAGTCCTTGCCTGGTGATAAGTCGGGTTCCAAAGGTGTAGTTGATCACAAGCTCGCATCGTCTCCGATGGTACCCGCGGAAGAACACAAGACGGTAAACACTGAAAAGCAATCAACAAGCAAGCATCTATTAATATGGAGCAAACACGAGCAAGCATCAACAAGAAGGCAACACGAGACATCACATCTACCGTCGAGAGCGGTTAGTAACAGGTTAAGTGGAGTACTCGTCACACACGACGATACCGCACATTTAGAATGGTTCAAGTTGTTTAGCTACAGGTGATCAACAAAGTTGTTAACATGGCAACTCACTCAAGCATGGAATAGCACACAAACATGACAAGAGGTGAAGCACAAAATAAACTATCTATGCTAGTCAATTTAATTGAGGCACAACCTAAACATGGCATACACTAAGTGCCGCACAACAATTAAAAGATTTGGTACTGTTCTGCCCTAAACCATATTTTAGGTTGGTGAAAAACAGCACACAATAGAATAAACACAAAGTAAATGAAAAACTAATCAAGCTACATGTAAAGAACACTCCAAACGGAGATACGGTTAAAAAGACACAAGCAAAACAAGGTTGGAACACAATCTTCCAACATCAGGTAGCACACTTTAGAGCAATGCATAAACAGGATAATGAATGCAGACATGCTCATAAATGATATGCAACTAAAGTAGACATGGCAGGGAAGGCATGGAAAAAGGAATCATGCAAATAGGCATCATGGTTCACTAGTTATAAGCAACACAAAAAGCTATAAAACATTACTGGTCTAGGACTTGTGAAAATCAGGAAAACAGGGCAGAAACTGTTATTTTCATGCTGTATAAACAGGAGCAAAACTATATGCAAAAGTACAGCAACATGACATAGCAATATATGAGCATGAACTAGACATGATGGTGATCAGGTACAAACAAGAATCATGGTCCTAGGCATCACAGATCAAAAGATATTAAGCAAGCAACATGGCATCAGAAAGTTACACACTTAGAGAAAAACAGAGGTGGCTGTCAACAACAGCGGCATAGCAACTTTGGAGCTAAACATATCTATGACCAGGAATGCAAACACGACAATGAAATACATATAATGAAAGTAGACATGATGCTTAATAGTATGCAACAAGAATCAATGCAATAGGCCTCATGGATGTATCACAATCATCATTCAAACTTGCAATAAAATAACAGCAGCAACACACTAACAGAAAATAATAGCAGTTAACAGTCTGATGCCCACTTCAACACTGATTAACAACATCAAGATGGCCTCAAATCAAAATTCTCACAAAACATGGACAGAAGTACACACAAAACTAAACAAATTTCCTTTTGGGCGCAACGTGATCCGATCTACGGTTTACTCGTAAACTACGTTGCAAAACAGCATCAGCAACACAATTTCCAGACTTAGCAGAAAAAATAAAAAGGCAGAGAAAAAAAGGAAACGGGGCCTCACCCAATGGGCCGAGGCCCAACTGGCCGCTGGAGAGGGGAGGAGGCCGGCCTGGCTGGCGCCGGACCGCGCAGCGAGCTCGGCTGGGGTGGCCGACCCACATGCGATTGGGGGCGCCTTGCTCGGGTCCGCTCGATCCCGCGATGGACCGAGTCGCCGGCGGAGGCGGCTGTGCTGCTCCGGCGACGGCGAGCGGTGCAACAAGGGCGCGGCGGCGCGGTGAGGGCTGGAAGGGGCGTTGGGTGGCGGATCCGGGCGGTTGCTTTAGGCGGCGACTATCTTCCAGGGGCGCGGGTCGAGCTCCTTCTGGCCGTCCATGGTGCGCCGGCGGTGACGGGCCCTGGACAGGGAGAGGAGGCGGGAGGTTACAGAGGGAGAAGAGGGAAAGGAGGAAGGGAGAAGGTGAGAGGAGGCGCGACGAGGCCGAGAGGAGGAGAGGAGGACAGGTGGCCGGGAGGAGGAGAAGGGGCGCGGCTCCGGCGTGCGCTCGCCGGGTGGTGAGGAGCGGTGGCTCGACGGCTTGGCGGCGGCGCCGCGGGCCCGCGAGGCCCAGATCTGGCCCGGCGGCGGGCCGCGGCGGCTGGATCGGCTGGAGGTGGGAAGAGGCTCGGTGGGGCGACGTGGCGCCTCCTGGACGCTCCGATCTGCGATCTGAGGGCCAGAAATTGCCTGGGATTAGGGTTTCGGGATTGGGAGGACTTGGGGCAGAATATGGAGGGGATTTTGAGGGGGTGGATGCAATTTTGGCTTAGGGGAAACCCTAAGTTTGGTGGTGATGTGGGAGTCTTTATATAGCCTAGGTGGCTGGAAGTTTGCAAAAACATCCCCGGTTTTTCTCTCGCGCGCGCGGTGTTTACGTACCTGACCGCCGGGGGTCCGCAGGACCTCCGATTCGGGTTAAACTTCGAACTGCGCAATCAGCGTGTCGAGCCAGCGGCGTTCACCTCGCGTTGGAACGGTTCCGAGAACACTTTCCGACGCGCTATAAAAATATCCCGTTTAATTATTAAACGTGGTTTTTCGTTCCGTTGGCTGCGGCTGGTCTCGTGCGGTTTTCGCGACGGTGATCGGGTGAAACCCGGTGTCGAAAAGGTCGAGTGTCAGAGTGGCAAGGGTCGGTCTCCGTCCGGTACGAGATAAGAGGAGGGAAAATAATCGCCGATCGATAAATCGGGGATGCAAACACCTCAAACAAATCAGACAATCAAACAATTCACAACGAAAATAAAATTTTTGATTTTTGTGAAATCTGGGCTGTTACATCCTGTCATATCGAGAGTATCTTGTCTGTATCCTCGATGAAGCTGAGCGTACCACCCTACGTTAGAAGATCAAGTTCCTAAAAGTGCAGTGGTCCAACCATTCTGAGAAGGAAGCCACCTGGGAACGAGAAGACCGTCTCCGAGTCAAGTACCCCACCCTCTTCCCGACGACTTCTAAATCTCGGGACGAGATTCTTTTGAGTGGGGGCGAGTTTCCACAACCCTAGTTTTGGTATGTGCTTTTATTTCTAGAAATAAGGCATCATGTTTAAATTTCCTTTATTTAATAATTGGGGATTTGGAAAAGCCTAAAAAAGAATTTAAATAAATGGCCAGAGAAAAATCTTTTTCCAAAAATTTCTGAAGTTTTTGAAAAGTCCTATAAATGGGCATGATCACATCTCATGTGTTGTGGGTCCCACTGCATGCTCCAAGATTTTTCAAAAATTTAGAGAAGGGCTTGGAAATTTAATAATAACCCTATTTGATTTGAAATTCAAATTATTTGAATTTCAAAAATATCTAAAACTTGTGAGTGGTTAGCTATATGCCATGGATGGCCACAGAGAAGTTTTGGGCATTTTATAAAATGCCTAGATATATTTTTTCCAAGGCAAAACAAATAAACAGAATTAAATAAAAGAAAAAGGGAAAGCCAAAGCCGGCCCAGCCCGCCAGGGGTACCCCCGTCTTCTTCCCTGGCCAGGCAGGCAGGCAGCTCGCCGGCGTGCCCGGCATGGCCCCCAGGCAGCTACCTGGCTGCCCCCTTCGTCTAGATCAGCATCGTGGAGGCCTTGGGCACGTCCCCAGCCTTTTTTCCCCTTCTCCCGGCCATCTTCCTTCCTCTGTGCTTCGTTCTCGCCGCCGCCCGAGATCAACCACCGTCCGCCGTCGTGCACCTGCGTGCCCACCGGCCATCCCTCGCGAAGCTGACGTGTCAAGGAGATCTACGACGTCGAGAAGCCCCTCTGCGCGGAAGGAATTGAGGCCTGGCTCCCTGTAGACGATGCGAGCTTCACCGCGGATCTCGAGCCGCCGTGGCCTCCCTCCGACGAATTCGTCGCCGTCGTCGCTCCTCTGACCTCCTCGTCGGCGCCGTCACACTCAGGATGAGCACGCGCTCATTTACCCCCTAACCCCGCTCGCTCTAGCGCCCCAGCCGCCGTTCCCCGCGAGGCAGCACTCCGGCCGCCGCGCCCCCTCGTCGCCGGCGTGGCTCTAGGCCGCCCCGAGGTCGCTGGCCTGCACCAGTGGATGCGCGAGGCCATGGGGAGCACTTTGGTGCTTCTCCCGTGCCTTCCTGTGGACGGGAGAGCCACTCCGGCGAGGCGCACCGCCTCCCGTCGGCCGGCTAGCTTAATTAGCACTAACCACCTGGGTTAGTTAACCCCTAGGGTCACTAACACATGGGGCCCAGCCCCCTAAACCCCTGTTAGTTTCAAATTTAAAGGGGATTAACCCCTGTTTCAATGACAGGTGGGTCCCAGGTGTCAGTTGACTGGCATCGCCTGTATGACATCATCCTGATGTCATGGTGACACAATAATTCTTTTATCTATTTAAAAGAAATTTGAGAAAATAGCTAAATCTTGTAAATTGAATAACTTTTAAACCACAACTCCAAATTTAATAAATACTATATGAAAAAATATCAGAAAAATGCAAGGAATCCAAATATGCTACTTTCAAGCATGAACAAAATAGTTTACAATGATCAAACAGTAGCAAATGCAATTTGGGAAAAATTGAATAATCATTTGGAGTTTGAATTTGGAATTCTTTTCCAAATATACTTCAATTAACATGTTGTAACATGAACATAGAGCAGATCAATACCATGCCATGATATTTGATGCATCTTGATTGTGCATTGCAATGTGATGTTTACATTGTTGTTGTCTCGGTGTTTGCCTCTTCTCGATAGATTCATCGCCGGACATAGTTTCCGACTGCTCTGAAGAGTGGCACCTCGTGTTCGTCAGCAAGGCAAGCAAACCCCATTGATCATGTATTTATAAACCCATTTCCCTCTTGTTCTCTTATGCATGATTAGGTGAGTCACATGTTATCGTTCTACCGCTAGTTGAACCCATCCTTTGCATGACCTATCATTGCTGCCACAGTATTAAGAAAACCTCAACCTAGCAGATACAAGATTTTTTGTGTTCATCATGTGGCCCTTCATCCACGTTATGCTATGCTAGAGTTGTATGCAATGAAGATGATCCATCTGGGTGATGTATCGGGATGGTAGTGAAGAATGCAATGAGAGGCTGAACAAAGGTGATGGTAGTGATGTGTTGGTTAAGTCATCCTAACAAAGGTGAACAATGAGAGGCTGTGTAGGAGTACACAGTGGATTGTCTCATTTACACTGCCCTAGGCCCCATGTTCTTGTGTTGTAATCCAAGATACAGATTGCTACCACATGTTGGGCTCATTGACCCCTCTCGACCTATTAACTCACCCCAACTATGGTCCAGGATTCACATGTATTATTGTTTCTTCGATTTGATTTCATATTGTAGCACGGTTTTAGGAACGCGCAGTACCATCCGTCGAGGTGGGCTTGTCGGACCGTCCATACATAGTATGGGGACTGAACGGAAACCCCGTCCGGATTCCCGATTGGGGTACATACTCAGATAGGCGATCCCCTGGACTAGAGTTGGAGCCGTGAGGTAAGTGTCATGGTACTATCCTCGCCGACACCGCTTAAAGGTGAAGATTTCTAGGAGGTAAGTGGTAGCTACGTATGTGAAGAAGTACACCCCTACAGGGTAATGATCTATTCTAATAGCCGTGTCCGCGGTTATGGACTACTTGGAGATCTTTACTTGATTATTAGACAACTTAAATGAATACTCTAACACTGCGAAGATAAGTGTGAGTGATTTGGGTTGCTTCCTCGTGGGGAAGTCGAGGAAGAATCCATGGTGGTGTATTGATGTGGTGATCTAGATAGATGGACTCGGGTGCGCCTCTCATCTCAACTCTATGTAGTCGTAGTACAGGATAGCCAAGTCAAAGATTTGTGCATTACAACCCCACTTGTCTTTACCTTGATACCTGAGCATGAGTAGTATAGTTCTGATGTACGTCTTGCTGAGTACGACTTTGTACTCACGTTTTCTTAATCTATGTTTTAGAGACTAAAACGAGACCACTGACCCTGATGGTGGCGTCCCCCTCAAGCTCGACGTCGACGAAGTAATGTAGTTCCAGACAGCAGCCTGGTCCCTCTGGAGGGTCGTTGTGTTTTCTTAAAGGCTTCTTAAGCCATTTGTTAACCTTGTCTTTACTAAGACATAATTTGCTTCCGTTGTTGTTTGATGTAATGTTGGGTCACAGTTATGTGATCTCTGCTTGTAACACTACTATATCAGCTCTGTTTAGCAGATGCAATAAAACTATGAGTTTGTAGAGTTCATGTTGTGTTACCTGCTGTTTATACTAGACATGTATGCCGCGTGTATGATTATAACGTGCATGTCTTGGTGTGGGGTTCGATAGCTTAGTTGAGTTCTTGCCGGCGGTCTTTTATACACCAAGTGGCCCTTAGATGTGCGAAGCTTGGGGCATCGCGATGCGATTGCTCGTGACTCTGTCACGTGGCACACTTTGTTGTATGATTGAGCACGCCCGAGACCCCGACTAGGTGATCGGGATGGAGTATGTTTATGTAAGTGTTAGAGTACAACCGATAGTATGGTTGAGGAGACTTGTCTATGAGTATGGGAGTTCACCACCCATATCATTTAGACTTGTGTGCGAACAATGATGACCCATCTCAGTTGATCATCCGGCCTGGATGAGATGCCCCGATGCTTTCCGAGAGCGTTCTGTGCTTGGCCTTGTCTGCTTAGACAAGTGGGTACGACTCTCGGCTCTCCATATGATTGTGTTGTGACAGGACTTGCATACGCAAACCTCGGATCCTGTCGGGACCCGGGGTTAGCGTATGCAAGTACAGCTAAGACATAGTCATATGGAGAGCCGAGAACCGTACCCACTTGTCTAAGCAGACAAGGCCAAGCACAGAACGTTCTCGGAAAGCATCGTACGTGAGGGGCATCCCATCCAGGCCGGATGATCAACTGAGATGGGTCCTCATCGTCCACACACAAGTCTAATGATATGGTTGGTGAACTTCCATATTCAAAGACAAGTCGCCTCAACCATACTATCGACTATCTCAAAACTCTTACATAGACTTACTCCAGCCCGATCACTTAGTCGGGGTCTAGGGCGGGCTCGATCATACCACAAAGTGTGCACGAGACGGAGTCTCGAGCAATCGCATCGCGATGCCCCAAGCTGCGCACATCTAAGGGCCACTTGGTGTAT
Source organism: Bromus sterilis (assembly GCA_950022295.1). Classification (NCBI taxonomy): domain Eukaryota; kingdom Viridiplantae; phylum Streptophyta; class Magnoliopsida; order Poales; family Poaceae; genus Bromus; species Bromus sterilis. The sequence goes on along the minus strand of OX465595.1, from coordinate 240,530,226 downwards.
GAAAGACCGCCAGCCAGAACACAACTAAGGTCTCGAAAACCCATACAAAGACATGCATGTTATAAACATACACGCAACACACATGCCTTGTATGAACAGCAGGTACCATTCCAATTCTCTACAAAGTGTACAATTTTATTGATAACTCTTATAGAGTGCAAACAGAGATCACAAACATGTGATCCAACATTTGATGAGGACATGACTACCATAGTTACAGCCATAACCCCTGCTAATATACCTACTGGAGCAATTACTAGAGATCGTGCACACCAATTAAATTATCAGATACTTTCGCTTCTTGGTAATGTTTCTAATGTTCATGTGAATATGATGCTGCCTAACGTCGATATATTTCTGTTGCTGACAAATGAAGGACCTAGCATGGACAAGAAGGATGAGCATTGGAGCATGTTCAAGCATGAAGATGACGAGGACATAATTATCATGGATATGACCATTAATTACTCTATATTTGATCAAGAAATGAGGTCAATACAAAGGGGCATGATTGTGTGCTGTACAAGAAGTTATTTCACGTCACTTTTGGCCCAAGAGAAGATAGATACCAAGTCTTTCACGTCATGGACTCAGATTCGGACTGCAGAGATATACCCAACTTAGAACAGCCGCCGTTTCTACAAACGAACTCCAAATTGGGTGATTCTTTTTTCTGGTGATAGCTTATCTCGTCTAGTTTCTAACGCAATTGGTTTCACCTTCAAATTCCTTGGAGCGTGGAGATATTGCGAAAACGGTGCGACCCAGCAGCAGAATCCGAATCAAAGTCCAACTCAATAGGTGTTGCATCACCTCCACATGGGCCCAATTGCCTTGTACGACCTAGGTTTAGTTTTAGGACTCCTTGGGACGTCTTTCCACTCCCTTGGCCTCCACCCTTTAGTCCTATATAAGTAGATCAACCCCTAGGGTCTTTCTTTGGATTTCTTTTAGTTAAAAAGACTGCTTGGCTAATTGCTGCATCTTCGTGTACTCGGTTTGTGTCCAACGACCAGATCAAGACCGCTTTCGGAATCCCAACTTTATTCATACCTCATCTACATATTCGCAATATTCAGATTGCTTTATCATAGTTCTTGCTGGTTCTTCGATTGCTTGCAGGCACTAGACCTTCGTGGTCAGGTTGATCGTGCTCCGGCGTGGTCAATAACCTTCAGAAGATTGGTTTAGCGATTGCTAAGGCGCGACGTCGTTGCACGTTCGTAGTCGGATCGTCAGAGTCGTCTCCACCAAATCGATAGTTATCTCTCATCGAAAGATCGGGACACCCCGCCTCTATCAAGTGGTATCAGTTTTCAGGTTGCTCGGTGAGAATTCCACATCCATATATTAGATAGTCACCGCCGCCGCTGCACCATCATCCCATCCGCTGCCTACTTCTACCATCCACCATAGAAAAAGAGTTGAAAAAAGAGAGAAAAGAGAAAAAGGAAAAAAAGAAAGAAAAAAGGAAAAAAGAGAAAAAAGAAGAAAAATTTCGGATCTATCTCTAGTTGAACTCGTATTTGAAATCTCGTCGGAATCAGTTTTGAGCAGTGTCCACTAAAACGGGCATAACTTTGTCATCCGAAGTCCGTTTTGGCTCCACGAGTACTCAAATTAAAGATATTTCCGAGCCGCTTCTAAATAGTTCTGGAGCTAGTGTGTTATTTGAAACTCCAGATCGGCTTCTAAGACGGACTTTTTGACCTCTAAAGTTTCCGAACACAGTTTTTGTCAGATTTCGGGCTGATTCTCAATTTTTTTGACACCTCATCCGAACTCTAAATTGAGTGATTCTTATTGCGTCGAAAAGCTTAAGTCAGTGCCCTATTGGAGGAAAAATATCAAAAAATTAGCAAATATATTTCAGAGGAAACTTGTAGCGAGAATATTGGTGTATCTTGATTTGGAGCCTATTTTCACCATTATCTTTGCTCTGTTGATGATCTTCACTTATATCTTGCTATTCAGAGCTACTTCATATCATTCATTGCTTCTAGTTGTGCTACGCCGTGACCACATTAGTGTTCTAGGCTCGCGTCTCTAGTCCGGTCTAGACTAGGACCAGCACAGTATCGTCGTTGAGCGTTAATTCAATTTTGCATCTCTGAATTGATTATTGCTGATATTTTTGCCACCATATTAAAGCGTTCCAAGCTCCACATATTTCTACATCGTGTATACGTGCGTTCACCTGGCAATCGCTCTACTTAATCTTTGGAGTTCTTTGACACCGTTGGTTGCCGATCACCACCTGCTGCATGGTAAGAACTAGTAAGACATTGATATTTGCTATCTGTGAGCGTTTTACCACCACATCCTAGTAGTTCATAGGGACATATACTTGTGATTTGTTTCTTGTTTTCTACTAATCATGGCAGGTTCTGGAGTTAGATCTTCTTGGGCGGCAGCTATAGTTGGAGATTTGCCACCACTTACAACTACACAACAGTCACTGCAAAAGGTAAACACACATAAGCATGCACATGATCAGGTTATTGTTTTTATACCACACTTTCATGGACGTCTAAGACCTGATTTATACATTGAGTGGGAGTTTGAAATAAATGATTTATTTGTTTCCCATAATTTTCTTGAGCATAAGAAAGTAAAAACTGCAATTAGTGCTTTCAAAGATTTTGCTTCTATTTGGTGGAATGAATATTGTAGTTTATATCCTGATTATATACCTAATACTTGGAATGATCTCAAATTTGCTATGCGATATAGATTCGTTCCCTCTTATTATACTCGTGACAAGGTTAGGAAATTAAAAAATTTAAAACAAGGTATTAAAACTGTTTCAGAATATTATGATGCTTTAGAAACTACATTCTTGCATTCTCTTTTAGAGGAAAGTGAAGAATATTTCATGGACATATTTTGGGAAGGTTTAAACCGTGACATTCAGGATATCCTAATTCATGAAAAGTGTTATCCTATGGATCGTTTGTTTCGTCTTGCTTGTAAAGCTGAACAGGAAATCGACAGACGTGTTGCCCAGAAGACGAACAAGCGGAATGTGCAAATACCACAAGTTGAAAAGGTTGTTCCTTCAACCACTATGAGCACTACCATAACCACATCAATTGTCGTAAGCACTCCTCCAATATCTGATCTATCATCACAAAAAGGTAATGACAAAGGTATGGATCTTTCCCCTCCACATGAGAACCTTGCTGATTTAAAAGCAACATGTGTTGAGCTATCCAGTAGTTTCATCACACAACCAATTTTCGAGAATGTCATAACTTCACATGAAGATGTTGCTTGCCTAATAGACTTTAATACATCATGTCTTGAGTTACCTGTTGATTTGAGCACACCATCTATTTTGGATAATCATGTTACTATTATGAAACTGCCAATTCTTAATCATTTTGATATGACCTCTAATCTTGGTGATGATTCTGCGTCGAATGACTTGTTGCATGACTACTTAGTTAAGCCTGTTGTAGCATGCCCTTCGAAAAACATTAATGTTTCTTCACCGGTATTGGGATGGTTTAATGATGAGCATTGTACATCTTTAGATATGAATAAGAGCTTCACTTATATATGCAAACTGAGTTGCAATACTTTCATGTCGTTTATGTATTGTGATGATCATATATGTTTATATTTCACGACATACGAAAGTTACTCATATATACATGTGTTACATGTCCAAAAACTAAGGGAAGTAAGAATGGATGACATATATATATACAACCTGTAGACCTTGTCTCTTTTGTTAGCCACATTTCAGATTAAGAAACGCCGGGGACGGCTTTACTTTCAAGAAGGGGAGGATGATGAGGACATGACTACCATAGTTACAGCCACAACCCCTGCTAATATACCTACTGGAGCAATTACTAGAGATCGTGCACACCAATTAAATTATCAGATACTTTCGCTTCTTGGTAATGTTTCTAATGTTCATGTGAATATGATGCTGCCTAACGTCGATATATTTCTGTTGCTGACAAATGAAGGACCTAGCATGGACAAGAAGGATGAGCATTGGAGCATGTTCAAGCATGAAGATGACGAGGACATAATTATCATGGATATGACCATTAATTACTCTATATTTGATCAAGAAATGAAGTCAATACAAAGGGGCATGATTGTGTGCTGTACAAGAAGTTATTTCACGTCACTTTTGGCCCAAGAGAAGATAGAGACCAAGTCTTTCACGTCATGGACTCAGATTCGGACTGCAGAGATATACCCAACTTCAAACAGCCGCCGTTTCTACATACGAACTCCAAATTGGGTGATTCCTTTTTCTGGTGATATCTTATCTCGTCTAGTTTCCAACGCAATTGGTTTCACCTTCAAATTCCTTCGGAGCGTGGAGATATTGCGAAAACGGTGCGACCCAGCAGCAGAATCCGAATCAAAGTCCAACTCAATAGGTGTTGCATCACCTCCACATGGGCCCAATTGCCTTGTACGACCTAGGTTTAGTTTTAGGACTCCTTGGGACGTCTTTCCACCCCCTTGGCCTCCACCCTTTAGTCCTATATAAGTAGATCAACCCCTAGGATCTTTCTTTGGATTTCTTTTAGTTAAAAAGACTGCTTGGCTAATTGCTGCATCTTCGTGTACTCGGTTTGTGTCCAACGACCAGATCAAGACCGCTTTCGGAATCCCAACTTTATTCATACCTCATCTACATATTCGCAATATTCAGATTGCTTTATCATAGTTCTTGCTGGTTCTTCGATTGCTTGCAGGCACTAGACCTTCGTGGTCAGGTTGATCGTGCTCCGGCGTGGTCAATAACCTTTAGAAGATTGGTTTAGCGATTGCTAAGGCGCGACGTCGTTGCACGTTCGTAGTCGGATCGTCAGAGTCGTCTCCACCAAATCGATAGTTATCTCTCATCGAAAGATCGGGACACCCCGCCTCTATCAACATTACAACACAAACGGAAGCAAATTATGTCTGAGTACAGACAAGTTTAACAAATGGCTTAAGAAGCCTTATTTAAACACAAGCCCTCCACGAGGGAACCAGTCGTCCGACTGGGACTAGACTAGCTTGATCTTCAGTCGTCCAGCTCGATGAAGAAGCCACCTTCGGGGTCAGTGGGTTCATCTAAAACATAGATTAAGCAAACGTGAGTACAAAGTCGTACTCAGCAAGACTTACATAGGAGCTATACTACTCATGCATATGTATCAAGGTAAAGGTAGGTGGGGTTTCACTTGCAGAAGTGCCAGCTTTGACTTGGCTAATCCTGAACTACGAGTACCAGACTTTGGGTAAGTAGCGTACACGAGTCCACTACTTTCTCCAACCAATACACCACTATGGTGCCTTCCTAGACTTCCCCACGAGGAAGCACGCCATAGCACTCACACTTATCTTGGTGTGTTTTAGAAGTATCCGGTTCAAGTTGTCTAATAGTCAAGCTAAGCTTTCCAAGCAGTCCATAACCGCGGACGCGGCTATTCGAATAGTTTTGTTAACCCTGCAGGGGTGTACCGCTACACACACATGATCATCATTTACCGCCTGTGATCTCGACACCATTCAAGGGGTGCCAGCGAGGATGCTCACCACAACTGTTACCTCATAGCCGATCTAGTCCGAGAAAGTCGCCTACTTGGGTACGCTACCACTATCGTGAACCCGGCCGGTTTACCGAAGTGGACCCAAGTGATGTGTGCGTGATGCATAAGCCGGTCTCGGATGAGCCGTTCTCTCACTTAGCATCCAGGCCACAAGCCTACCAGAACTCCGAACTATTGCGACATCTGGACATCGAAAGGGATGAGTTAGTAAGTTGAGAGGGGTCAGTGAGCCCAATGTGTGGTTCCACCTCTACTCGACAAACAACAAGCAAAGTAGCAAAGTAAATACAATGCACAATCACATGATGGAAGGTTGAAACTTGATGTATATGCTTTGATGTGTGAAGCAATTCCATTTAAATGGAGTATATTGAAAATTGAATTGCAAATTCAAACTCCACATTTGAATTCAACTTAACCAAGTTGCATGTGACATTGTTTGATCATTTTGAACCTTTTGGAAATGTGTATGATATGCCTCTGAAGTGTGGTTGAATTGTAGCATAATTCCATGGTTCAAGTTGCAAAATCATTTGAATTAAATTTGAATTAATTCCAAATAATTCAAATGACATATGCTACTGGTCCCATTTTAAAATCAACTCCAACATAGTTGAAAGTTGCATATTTGGAAAGATAATTTTCTCCTGATCATTTTTCATATATTATTTGTCCAATTTGGAGTTAATATGAATTTTCTATGAATTTCCAAAGTTTGGGGTATTTTCTAGAATTTCTGTAATTTCTTTAATTCAATTTGATTTTCTGGAAATTCATTTAATTGATTTATTGCGTCAGGCTGACGTCAAGCTGGCGTCAGGGGGGGGGCTGACAAGGGGGTCCCATCTGTCAGTGGCTGGATGATTTAATCCGCTGGGTTAATTCAATCCAGTGGCTTAATTAAGCCACCGGGCCCACTGGTCAGTGACCTAGGGGGTCATTAGTTGGGTGATTAACGGGGGGGGGGGGGGGGGGGGGGGGTTTGGGCTAACCCGCTGGCGGCTAACCGCCGGCGGCCTGGTCACGGCGGCGACTCGCCGGAATGGGCTAGGGGCCACGGGAGGATACGGGGAGGACATCAACGGGCGCAGCAACTTCGTCCGCGTCGTCTGGAAGCATCAGGGGTTCACGGGGAGCTCTGAATCGACGGCGGCGACGACTCCGGCGGCAACAGAACGGCGACGAGTTCTCAGTTGTCACTGTAGTGCACGAGTTGAGTTGATCTTGCGTGCGTTCGAAAGCTAGAGCCACTGGGAGTCAAACGCGCGCGCTGGACGAGATGATGGGGCATAGGGGCGACCTCATCGTCGTCCATGGCGGCGACATGCTTCGGCAACCATGTCGAAAACGGCTAGAGGGGTTGCGGGGTGCTGGAAGCTTAGGGGAAACGCTCAGTAGCTCACCGCGGTTCGAACGGAAGCAACGACAAGCTCGGGGGGGCTTCAATGGCGGCGAATCGACGGCGGCGAGCTCGCGGGTCCAGCGAGAGGTTGAAGACGATGGCATCGGCTCGGGGAGGAATTAGGGCTCCAGCTTCTGCGTGAAGACGAAGTCGATGACGAGGAACACGGTGGACTTGCTGGCTTGAGCTCTAGGGCATGGTGGCCACGTCGTCCACGGCGGTGCGCTCCGGTGAAGCTTCGGGCGGTGACGAAATCACGGGAGGAGGAGGAGGAAGCTCTGGAGGAGGGGAATGGACGTGGCGTGCTCCAGGGCGTCGCCAGGTGTGAGAAGAGGGCACGGGGAGGCCTGGAAGGTGCTCGACGGCGACGTGGCGTCCAAGGCTGGCTCGGTGGCATTCCACCGAGCAACTTGGAGGCGCGGGGCGGGGAAGAAGACCCCTGTGCCCCTTTGGGCCGGCTGGGCTGGGTGGGCCGGCTTCGCCTGGGCGTCTGGTAAGGATTTTCTGCTTTCTTTTTCTGTTTTTCTTTTCTGACATTTGTTTTGCTGAGCTAAAATAAATAGCTAGGCATTTTATTAAATGCTGAAAATTTTTATGTGGCCCCATAATAATATAGACTAGCCACTTATAAAGTTTCAACATTTTTAAAATTCAAATAATTTGAATCTTAACTCAAATAGGGTTATTTGATTAATTCCAAGGCACTATTTGAATATTTGAAAAATCTATGAGAATGGGATGGGTCCCACATCACTTGATATGTGATCACACTCATTTATAAGACTTTTCAAAATTCTAACATGAATTTTTGGAGAAGATTTTTATCTGGCCTTTTGAATTAATTCATCTGGGGGGTTTCCTTCTCCCATTTTGATTTTGAAGTTGATTTCAAAGATTTCTTTTGAAATTTTGACATGATGCAATGTTACTTTGATCCTAGCACATTACCTAACAGAGGGTTCTGACAACTCGCCCCCACTCAAAAGAATCTCGTCCCGAGATTCAGAAGTCTGCGGGAGGAAGGTGGGGTACTCGGCGTTGAGACGGTCTTCTCTTTCCCACGTAGCTTCTCTTTCAGAGTGGTGTGACCATTGCACTTTCAGAAACCTAATCTTCTGACGACGAGTGATACGCTCTATGGAATCAAGAATATGAACGGGGTATTCTCGATAAGAAAGGTCATCCTGGAGGTCAAGCCCTTCATGGTCGACTTCGCGGATGGGGTCCTTGAAGGAACGCCTGAGTTGGGACACATGGAATACATCATGTACTCGGGAGAGGTGCGGAGGTAGTTCAAGTTGGTAGGCAACTTCTCCACGTTTAGCAATAATGCGGAAAGGTCCGATGTAACGTGGGGCCAACTTGCCTTTGATACCGAAACGTTGGGTTCCCTTCAGAGGAGTAACCCGAAGGTAAGCTTTCTCATCCAGATTGTAGCTCTCTTGCCTATGATGACGATCATAGTAGCTTTTCTGACGAGACTGGGCTGCTTTCAATTGATCACGAACAATGCGAACCTGCTCTTCTACTTCGTTGATCATATCCGGTCCAAAGAATTGTCTTTCACCGGTTTCTGACCAGTTTAAAGGTGTTCGACATCGTCGTCCATATAGGAGTTCAAAAGGAGCCATGTTCAGACTAGATTGAAAACTATTGTTATAAGCAAATTCGGCGAATGGAAGAGACTTCTCCCAATTCTTTCCGAATGAGATAACACAAGCTCTGAGCATGTCTTCAAGAATTTCGTTAACCCTTTCGACTTGACCGCTAGACTGAGGATGGAAAGCCGTACTAAAGGAGAGATGAGTTCCCATAGCATTCTGAAAGCTTCCCCAAAATCTAGAGGTGAAAAGGCTACCGCGATCAGAATTGATTTCCAAAGGAACACCATGAAGAATTCTAGAGATGTACAAGTCCGCTAACTGGCTAGCAGTTATAGACTCGCGAACCGGAAGGAAGTGAGAAACTTTGGAAAGCCTATCTATGACAACGAAGATGGCATTGTTTCCTTTCTGGGTTTTTGGAAAGCCGGTGATGAAGTCCATACCGACTTTGTCCCATTTCCACTCGGGAATAGACAAAGGTTGAAGTGTACCAGAAGGTCTTTGATGTTCTGCCTTAATGCGACGACAAACATCACATTCGGCAACAAATTGAGCAATGTCTCTCTTCATCCTAGTCCACCAAAATCTCTGGCGTAGATCTCGGTACATTTTTGTGCTACCGGGATGAATTGAGAGGGGTGTGTCATGGGATTCCTTGAGGATGAGTTGCCTTAATTCCTTATTCTTAGGTACTACCAAACAATTTTCAAAGAATACCGTTCCCTTGCTATTTGTGGAGAAACATTTAGCAACTCCGCTAGCAATGTTCTCCTTGATCCGGCGAACACTTCGTGCACGCCTTTGGGCAACTATGATTTGATCCTCAAGAGTTGGTTTCGCCACCAAGGTAGAAAGATAGCCATGAGGAACAATCTCAAGATTGAGCTTGCAAAAGTCCTCATGAAGAAGTGGTTGATACTGTTGTAACATGAGGTTGTTACAATACGACTTACGACTTAGTGCATCAGCCATGACATTGGCTTTGCCTGGGGTGTAAGAAATTCCTACGTCGTAATATTTTATCAACTCAATCCAGCGTCTTTGCCTGAGGTTAAGATCTGGCTGGGTGAAAATATACTTGAGGCTTTGGTGATCGGAATAAATCTCGGAACGGTTACCAAGGAGGTAATGTCGCCAAGTTGTTAGGGCATGAACCAAGTTGTTAATGCCGCAACTGGCGTGAAGCATAAGCTACCACATGTCGATCTTGCAGAAGTATGCATCCTAACCCTTGCCGTGATGCATCACAATAGCTCTCGAAATCCTTTTTAGTGTCTGGAGGTGCAAGTACGGGTGCAGAAGTCAATCTTCTTTTTAGCTCTTGAAAGCTTTCCTCGCACTTGGGAGTCCATAGGAATTTCATATCTTTCTTGAGGAGTTCAGTTAGAGGCTTTGCAACTTTATAAAAGTTCTCGGCGAAGTGTCGGCAATAGCTGGTGTAACACCCTCAGATCCAGTAATAGTAATCACTACAGTGATTCCACTGTTAGTGATCATTACTGTTGTTGATCAAGCCATGATCACCTTTGATCATAGCTTTGTCAGATTCTCACCCTAATTAATTTTCAAATTATAAATTCTCTCCAAAAATTGTGGAGGCCAGTCAATCAACATGATCATGGTTAAACCAAGTCACCCTTAGTCATTAGAATAATCACAAGTCTATGTTGATTGTGAAACCAATCTTGTGGTGTCATCAAAAATTATTTTGAAAGTTAATATAAAAATGGAAATCTTAGTTGAACCAAAATAATGGAATCTATTTATAAAATGCCTAGCAATCTTAAGCCATGATAATATAGCAATGGTTGATTTATTAAAAATGGTATAGTAATATAAAGGAATAATATTTAAAATAAAAACAATAGTTCGGAAATTATTAAATGGCCATGGTAAATTTAATAAACAAGTAGGAATTTTAAATGCACTAAAAATTGTGAAACCAATTTTATTAAATGCCTAAAAATCAGTAGGTCTTATAAATATTGGAATATGAATTTATTAAGATATTTAAATGATGCAATTAAGTGATAACAGTAGCAAAACAATGCCAAAAAGCCTTTTAAAATAAATAACAATATTTAAATGATTTTTATTAATGCCCAAACTTTTTGTGGCACTTAACTATGATGCAACCATAATTTTGGAACAAATTTTATGTGGTAGAAAAATTATAAAAGACATTAAACTAATTACAAACAGAACTAATAGAAAAGAAAAGCAAACAACAAAAAGAAAATAGAAAAACCCTATACTACGCTATGGGCAAGGCCCACCCGGGCCCAGCCCCCTCCTCTTCTCTCTCTCTCCTCCCACCTGCTTCCTCCCTCCTCTGCCTCACCACGCCATGGGCAGGGGGGAGGACTGCTCGGCCGCCCCCACCCCACCTGCCCCTACCTGCTCCTCCCCTCCCCTCGGTGGATAAGGTCGCCCCCAGCGCCCTCCCTGGAACCCGGCCTCCCCTCTCCATTCCCCCTCCCCCTCGGCCTCGTCCTCCCCTCCCCTTTTCCCGTGCTCGCGCGCTCGCCGTGGGCGCGCTCGTCGTCGTCGTCGTGGCCTGAGGCCATCGCAGCACGCCCCTCCGTGTCCAGGGGTTCTGCCGCGTCCCGCTGCATCGAGCCCGAGCGTCAATTCGGGCCGGGAAGGACGGGAGACGCCGCCCCCTTCTTCCTCTTCAACCACGGCCGACCGCGACCCCGCCGCTCGATTCGCCGCCACCACGGCACCCCGGTCTCCTCGAGCGCCCCTGCGGCCTCCCTGTGAGCTGCCGCACTCGTTCCCCTCTCCCCTGTCTCGTTTATTCATCGTTCTCCTGCGCCCGTAGCCCGCCATGAACCAGCGTCGCTCGCCGCGCCCTTGCCCAGGAACACCCCCTGGCCGCGCGCTCCCCGCGCCGTGGACGGCCCTTGCTGTGTCCACGCGTGCTCCAGCCCCGACCATAGCCACCCCTGGCGTGCCTTGCCATGAGCAGCTCGTGCCCTCTCGCCCTGCTAGCCACGGCCGCCCCTTGGCTGTGCTCTGGCTGCCCCCGCCGTGGCTACTCCGGCGGCTGCTCCTGTTGGAGATGCGCCACCCGGCTGCTGTCGCCGCTGCCGCCCACGCGCCTCGCTTCGGCCCCTCGCCGGAACATCACCGCATCGCCGAGGCCCTCATCGTCGGTGTGCGCGGCTGGGTAGCAGTGGGCTAACTACCACTGACCCCTGGGGCCCGCTAATTAGATTTGGGGCTAATCCCCCATTAGCCTAACCACTAATAAAACTAAACAGAAAATAAAACCCCCTCTGAATGACAGGTGGGGCCAGGTCATTAAGTTAGATAAATAACTGTTAGCATAACATTGAGTCAACCGTATGGTTCCGGGCTTTCTTCCTCGCGGGGATGTCGAGGAGGTGAACTCGGAGGCATTGTTAATTATTACAACTTATTATTATTCAATGTTGCAGCAACTTCTGCTTCATTGTTACTTTATGCTTTATATAAACTGTTGGCTGATTCTTACCTCATGCTGCAAGACATCGTCGGAAGATGCTAGTCTTCGTTAGGCCTAGCTTCTTACCTTTGCTCTGGATTTCTATCTTACAGTCCACTATATACAACCTCTTCTTTCCGTTGATACCATGCATAATGCTTAGTAGCGGACGTAAGACTCGCGGGTATACTAGATACTCACATGCTTTATTTCCTTTACTGTTTTGCCTGATCGGCCGCTGCAGTCGACGTTGGAGTCCAGGAGCAGGAGATCCCCGATGTCAACCACCGCAACGTGAAGATCGCCGATGTCTTCTACGACGTCGAGTTCCCCGTTGACCAGGAGTAGCTTGGAGGTTCCCAGGCAGGAGGCCTCGCCTTTTCGATCTGTTGGTTTTGTGCTAGCCTTCTTAAGGCAACCTTGTATCCTTGTGTCTGTACTCAGATACTATTGCTTCCGCTGACTTTGTGCTCTCGAGCTGTTGTATTCGAGCCCTCGTGGCCCCTGGCTTGTATTAAACATCTTGTATTATTTTATTTGTAGAGTTGTGTTGTGATATCTCATCGTGAGTCCCTGATCTCGATCGTGTACCTTGCGTGTATGATTACTGTACACGGCTTGATTTTGGGGGCGTCACAAGTTGGTATCAGAGCCGACTTCCTGTAGGAAGCCCCTAACCACTCCTTGGTCGAAGTCGAGTCTAGTATTTGCGAAACTACTTTGCTAACTTAATTTTGGCTTACGGGCCCACATCGATGTCACTACGTGTGATATCTATGGTATTAGGATCCTTTTCTCCGTACCTATGCTCTAGGACTCTGCTCTCTTATCCTTGCTGGTAAAGTTTTAATAACTCTGGCTTAGGTTCACGTACCTCCTTCCTCCCGGAGAGCTCTGCATTCCCGATGATCTCCTGATTCACCTGAAGATTTTGACGATTACTCTCCGATGAATTCCCGAGATCCTACGTGTTCATCGCCTTTCCAATCCCATGCCACCGATAAGTCCGTATGGATGGTTACATCCACCTCCCGATCTGGAAGTCATAATTCCCTTGTACTTAAGCATCAAATTATTCCGATGCTCCTATCACTCGATGCCTTTGCATTATTTCTCCTCCCGATTGAGTGCCGATACTCACATCGGATCCTTTGCGAACCATCCGACCTTTTTGTGGATTATCTATCCGGCTATTCTTAAATGGCTTATTCCATGTGTCAATTGGATTCACCGTGTGAAATACCACCCCTGACCCTCGATGATTTTTGTTATCGTTGACAATCTCCCTCGACTCCGTGCCAATACAACTTGGTCGTGTACATCGTGCTCTGCTTTCCCTTGGGAAAGATATACACTTTCTTATTGCAAAGGCTCCAACAGAGCAAAGTTGTACAAAAAGAAGTATGCATATGGTCGGTCCCCTTCGAAAGGAAATGGAAAGCAAGGGTCCCGTTAGCATTGAGGAAGGAAGCGGTGAGACCAGTTCAGCCATAACCTTGAATGAATTTATATAAGCCAGGATCTTGTACCGGGTACGGAGACTCTCTAGTGGCACCTGATACTGGTGTATCATCACGTTTTCCTTTCCATTGGTCTGTTTAACCTTTCTTGTAATGTATCTTATCTAAGCAGTGAAATTCCCTGCTTATGTAAACACTTTGGTGTGCTACATTGTCTGTACAAACAGTTACGATTGTTGATGACTTTTCGGTGACCACCGATGGACGAGAACTTTGCCAATTGGTTCGCCTCGTATTAACGAGCAGGAGAATGGTTCTCTTCGTCCCTCGCCCTTGGCACTGATGTTGTTGCCGACATAGTTAACAAGTTGATCTCCGTCATACCCTTCCAATTTGATCGCATTGAATATCGCCACCCTGGTTCAATGGGGCCCATACCCGCAGTTCCACAGGACCGAAACCTGACTCTTGTCCTCTACCTTGTGATATTCCGTCCGATATCAGACTCCGTGCTTGTGTTTGCTGATCGGGGCCCTTTTCCCATCTTTCTTCATCGGCATCGAATACGTGCCTAACCGCTTGAAACTTCTCACGATGTACTTCCCTGATGTTAAACTCGGAAGGACTTTGTACCCCATTTCCTTGGACAATCCCAATTGATGGATCTTGTATCGATCCGAACCCCTTAAGCTTTACCTCTTAACCTGTTCGTAAGTGCGATGAAGCCCCGAGGAAAGGATGAGAACTCATCGAGATGCACCGATGCCAAGAGATGAAGACCTCAACATGAAGGATTAACTTCTTCGAGTAGGACAACAAGAGCCAGAGGATTTGTTAAGAGGCGAGACCGAAACTCTACCCCTTACACTACTTTTAATTCTCGGGACGAGAATTCCTTGTAGTGGTGGAGATTTGTAACACCCTCAGATCCAGTAACAGTAATCACTACAGTGATTCCACTGTTAGTGATCATTACTGTTGTTGATCAAGCCATGATCACCTTTGATCATAGCTTTGTCAGATTCTCACCCTAATTAATTTTCAAATTATAAATTCTCTCCAAAAATTGTGGAGGCCAGTCAATCAACATGATCATGGTTAAACCAAGTCACCCTTAGTCATTAGAATAATCACAAGTCTATGTTGATTGTGAAACCAATCTTGTGGTGTCATAAAAAATTATTTTGAAAGTTAATATAAAAATGGAAATCTTAGTTGAACCAAAATAATGGAATCTATTTATAAAATGCCTAGCAATCTTAAGCCATGATAATATAGCAATGGTTGATTTATTAAAAATGGTATAGTAATATAAAGGAATAATATTTAAAATAAAAACAATAGTTGGGAAATTATTAAATGGCCATGGTAAATTTAATAAACAAGTAGGAATTTTAAATGCACTAAAAATTGTGAAACCAATTTTATTAAATGCCTAAAAATCAGTAGGTCTTATAAATATTGGAATATGAATTTATTAAGATATTTAAATAATGCAATTAAGTGATAACAGTAGCAAAACAATGCCAAAAAGCCTTTTAAAATAAATAACAATATTTAAATGATTTTTATTAATGCCCAAACTTTTTGTGGCACTTAACTATGATGCAACCATAATTTTGGAACAAATTTTATGTGGTAGAAAAATTATAAAAGACATTAAACTAATTACAAACAGAACTAATAGAAAAGAAAAGCAAACAACAAAAAGAAAATAGAAAAACCCTATACTACGCTATGGGCAAGGCCCACCCGGGCCCAGCCCCCTCCTCTTCTCTCTCTCTCCTCCCACCTGCTTCCTCCCTCCTCTGCCTCACCACGCCATGGGCAGGGGGGAGGACTGCTCGGCCGCCCCCACCCCACCTGCCCCTACCTGCTCCTCCCCTCCCCTCGGTGGATAAGGTCGCCCCCAGCGCCCTCCCTGGAACCCGGCCTCCCCTCTCCATTCCCCCTCCCCCTCGGCCTCGTCCTCCCCTCCCCTTTTCCCGTGCTCGCGCGCTCGCCGTGGGCGCGCTCGCCATCGTCGTCGTGGCCTGAGGCCATCGCAGCACGCCCCTCCGTGTCCAGGGGTTCTGCCGCGTCCCGCTGCATCGAGCCCGAGCGTCAATTCGGGCCGGGAAGGACGGGAGACGCCGCCCCCTTCTTCCTCTTCAACCACGGCCGACCGCGACCCCGCCGCTCGATTCGCCGCCACCACGGCACCCCGGTCTCCTCGAGCGCCCCTGCGGCCTCCCTGTGAGCTGCCGCACTCGTTCCCCTCTCCCCTGTCTCGTTTATTCATCGTTCTCCTGCGCCCGTAGCCCGCCATGAACCAGCGTCGCTCGCCGCGCCCTTGCCCAGGAACACCCCCTGGCCGCGCGCTCCCCGCGCCGTGGACGGCCCTTGCTGTGTCCACGCGTGCTCCAGCCCCGACCATAGCCACCCCTGGCGTGCCTTGCCATGAGCAGCTCGTGCCCTCTCGCCCTGCTAGCCACGGCCGCCCCTTGGCTGTGCTCTGGCTGCCCCCGCCGTGGCTACTCCGGCGGCTGCTCCTGTTGGAGATGCGCCACCCGGCTGCTGTCGCCGCTGCCGCCCACGCGCCTCGCTTCGGCCCCTCGCCGGAACATCACCGCATCGCCGAGGCCCTCATCGTCGGTGTGCGCGGCTGGGTAGCAGTGGGCTAACTACCACTGACCCCTGGGGCCCGCTAATTAGATTTGGGGCTAATCCCCCATTAGCCTAACCACTAATAAAACTAAACAGAAAATAAAACCCCCTCTGAATGACAGGTGGGGCCAGGTCATTAAGTTAGATAAATAACTGTTAGCATAACATTGAGTCAATGACAACTGGGCCCCATCCCATTAAGCTAATTCTCTGGATTAATTAATATGCAATTTGAATAATGTCTCTATGACATGTGGGCCCTCTGTTCTTTTTGAAATAAGTAGAAATGATTTAAACTCGGAAGGACTTTGTACCCCATTTCCTTGGACAATCCCAATTGATGGATCTTGTATCGATCCGAACCCCTTAAGCTTTACCTCTTAACCTGTTCGTAAGTGCGATGAAGCCCCGAGGAAAGGATGAGAACTCATCGAGATGCACCGATGCCAAGAGATGAAGACCTCAACATGAAGGATTAACTTCTTCGAGTAGGACAACAAGAGCCAGAGGATTTGTTAAGAGGCGAGACCGAAACTCTACCCCTTACACTACTTTTAATTCTCGGGACGAGAATTCCTTGTAGTGGTGGAGATTTGTAACACCCTCAGATCCAGTAACAGTAATCACTACAGTGATTCCACTGTTAGTGATCATTACTGTTGTTGATCAAGCCATGATCACCTTTGATCATAGCTTTGTCAGATTCTCACCCTAATTAATTTTCAAATTATAAATTCTCTCCAAAAATTGTGGAGGCCAGTCAATCAACATGATCATGGTTAAACCAAGTCACCCTTAGTCATTAGAATAATCACAAGTCTATGTTGATTGTGAAACCAATCTTGTGGTGTCATAAAAAATTATTTTGAAAGTTAATATAAAAATGGAAATCTTAGTTGAACCAAAATAATGGAATCTATTTATAAAATGCCTAGCAATCTTAAGCCATGATAATATAGCAATGGTTGATTTATTAAAAATGGTATAGTAATATAAAGGAATAATATTTAAAATAAAAACAATAGTTGGGAAATTATTAAATGGCCATGGTAAATTTAATAAACAAGTAGGAATTTTAAATGCACTAAAAATTGTGAAACCAATTTTATTAAATGCCTAAAAATCAGTAGGTCTTATAAATATTGGAATATGAATTTATTAAGATATTTAAATAATGCAATTAAGTGATAACAGTAGCAAAACAATGCCAAAAAGCCTTTTAAAATAAATAACAATATTTAAATGATTTTTATTAATGCCCAAACTTTTTGTGGCACTTAACTATGATGCAACCATAATTTTGGAACAAATTTTATGTGGTAGAAAAATTATAAAAGACATTAAACTAATTACAAACAGAACTAATAGAAAAGAAAAGCAAACAACAAAAAGAAAATAGAAAAACCCTATACTACGCTATGGGCAAGGCCCACCCGGGCCCAGCCCCCTCCTCTTCTCTCTCTCTCCTCCCACCTGCTTCCTCCCTCCTCTGCCTCACCACGCCATGGGCAGGGGGGAGGACTGCTCGGCCGCCCCCACCCCACCTGCCCCTACCTGCTCCTCCCCTCCCCTCGGTGGATAAGGTCGCCCCCAGCGCCCTCCCTGGAACCCGGCCTCCCCTCTCCATTCCCCCTCCCCCTCGGCCTCGTCCTCCCCTCCCCTTTTCCCGTGCTCGCGCGCTCGCCGTGGGCGCGCTCGCCATCGTCGTCGTGGCCTGAGGCCATCGCAGCACGCCCCTCCGTGTCCAGGGGTTCTGCCGCGTCCCGCTGCATCGAGCCCGAGCGTCAATTCGGGCCGGGAAGGACGGGAGACGCCGCCCCCTTCTTCCTCTTCAACCACGGCCGACCGCGACCCCGCCGCTCGATTCGCCGCCACCACGGCACCCCGGTCTCCTCGAGCGCCCCTGCGGCCTCCCTGTGAGCTGCCGCACTCGTTCCCCTCTCCCCTGTCTCGTTTATTCATCGTTCTCCTGCGCCCGTAGCCCGCCATGAACCAGCGTCGCTCGCCGCGCCCTTGCCCAGGAACACCCCCTGGCCGCGCGCTCCCCGCGCCGTGGACGGCCCTTGCTGTGTCCACGCGTGCTCCAGCCCCGACCATAGCCACCCCTGGCGTGCCTTGCCATGAGCAGCTCGTGCCCTCTCGCCCTGCTAGCCACGGCCGCCCCTTGGCTGTGCTCTGGCTGCCCCCGCCGTGGCTACTCCGGCGGCTGCTCCTGTTGGAGATGCGCCACCCGGCTGCTGTCGCCGCTGCCGCCCACGCGCCTCGCTTCGGCCCCTCGCCGGAACATCACCGCATCGCCGAGGCCCTCATCGTCGGTGTGCGCGGCTGGGTAGCAGTGGGCTAACTACCACTGACCCCTGGGGCCCGCTAATTAGATTTGGGGCTAATCCCCCATTAGCCTAACCACTAATAAAACTAAACAGAAAATAAAACCCCCTCTGAATGACAGGTGGGGCCAGGTCATTAAGTTAGATAAATAACTGTTAGCATAACATTGAGTCAATGACAACTGGGCCCCATCCCATTAAGCTAATTCTCTGGATTAATTAATATGCAATTTGAATAATGTCTCTATGACATGTGGGCCCTCTGTTCTTTTTGAAATAAGTAGAAATGATTTAAACTCGGAAGGACTTTGTACCCCATTTCCTTGGACAATCCCAATTGATGGATCTTGTATCGATCCGAACCCCTTAAGCTTTACCTCTTAACCTGTTCGTAAGTGCGATGAAGCCCCGAGGAAAGGATGAGAACTCATCGAGATGCACCGATGCCAAGAGATGAAGACCTCAACATGAAGGATTAACTTCTTCGAGTAGGACAACAAGAGCCAGAGGATTTGTTAAGAGGCGAGACCGAAACTCTACCCCTTACACTACTTTTAATTCTCGGGACGAGAATTCCTTGTAGTGGTGGAGATTTGTAACACCCTCAGATCCAGTAACAGTAATCACTACAGTGATTCCACTGTTAGTGATCATTACTGTTGTTGATCAAGCCATGATCACCTTTGATCATAGCTTTGTCAGATTCTCACCCTAATTAATTTTCAAATTATAAATTCTCTCCGAAAATTGTGGAGGCCAGTCAATCAACATGATCATGGTTAAACCAAGTCACCCTTAGTCATTAGAATAATCACAAGTCTATGTTGATTGTGAAACCAATCTTGTGGTGTCATCAAAAATTATTTTGAAAGTTAATATAAAAATGGAAATCTTAGTTGAACCAAAATAATGGAATCTATTTATAAAATGCCTAGCAATCTTAAGCCATGATAATATAGCAATGGTTGATTTATTAAAAATGGTATAGTAATATAAAGGAATAATATTTAAAATAAAAACAATAGTTGGGAAATTATTAAATGGCCATGGTAAATTTAATAAACAAGTAGGAATTTTAAATGCACTAAAAATTGTGAAACCAATTTTATTAAATGCCTAAAAATCAGTAGGTCTTATAAATATTGGAATATGAATTTATTAAGATATTTAAATAATGCAATTAAGTGATAACAGTAGCAAAACAATGCCAAAAAGCCTTTTAAAATAAATAACAATATTTAAATGATTTTTATTAATGCCCAAAATTTTTGTGGCACTTAACTATGATGCAACCATAATTTTGGAACAAATTTTATGTGGTAGAAAAATTATAAAAGACATTAAACTAATTACAAACAGAACTAATAGAAAAGAAAAGCAAACAACAAAAAGGAAATAGAAAAACCATATACTACGCTATGGGCAAGGCCCACCCGGGCCTAGCCCCCTCCTCTTCTCTCTCTCTCCTCCCACCTGCTCCGTCCCTCCTCTGCCTCACCACGCCATGGGCAGGCGGGAGGACTGCTCGGCTGCCCCCACCCCACCTGCCCCTACCTGCTCCTCCCCTCCCCTCGGTGGATAAGGTCGCCCCCGGCGCCCTCCCTGGAACCCGGCCTCCCCTCTCCATTCCCCCTCCCCCTCGGCCTCGTCCTCCCCTCCCCTTTTCCCGTGCTCGCGCGCTCGCCGTGGGCGCGCTCGCCGTCGTCGTCGTGGCCTGAGGCCATCGCAGCACGCCCCTCCGTGTCCAGGGGTTCTGCCGCGTCCCGCTGCATCGAGCCCGAGCGTCAATTCGGGCCGGGAAGGACGGGAGACGCCGCCCCCTTCTTCCTCTTCAACCACGGCCGACTGCGACCCCGCCGCTCGATTCGCCGCCACCACGGCACCCCGGTCTCCTCGAGCGCCCCTGCCGCCTCCCTGTGAGCTGCCGCACTCGTTCCCCTCTCCCCTGTCTCGTTTATTCATCGTTCTCCTGCGCCCGTAGCCCGCCATGAACCAGCGTCGCTCGCCTCGCCCTTGCCCAGGAACACCCCTTGGCCGCGCGCTCCCCGCGCCGTGGACGGCCCTTGCCGTGTCCACGCGTGCTCCAGCCCCGCCCATAGCCACCCATGGCGCGCCTTGCCATGAGCAGCTCGTGCCCTCTCGCCCTGCTAGCCACGGCCGCCCCTTGGCTGTGCTCTGGCTGCCCCCCCCCACCCCCCGTGGCTACTCCAGCGGCTGCTCCTGCTGGAGATGTGCCACCCGGCTGCTGTCGCCGCTGCCGCCCACGCGCCTCGCTTCGGCCCCTCGCCGGAACATCACCGCAGCGCCGAGGCCCTCATCGCCGGTGTGCGCGGCTGGGTAGCAGTGGGCTACCTACCACTGACCCCTGGGGCCTGCTAATTAGATTTGGGGCTAATCCCCCATTAGCCTAACCACTAATAAAACTAAACA
Source organism: Bromus sterilis (assembly GCA_950022295.1). Taxonomy (NCBI): domain Eukaryota; kingdom Viridiplantae; phylum Streptophyta; class Magnoliopsida; order Poales; family Poaceae; genus Bromus; species Bromus sterilis. Next base: position 240,509,318 of record OX465595.1, on the reverse strand, counting down.
GAAAATAAAACCCCCTCTGAATGACAGGTGGGGCCAGGTCATTAAGTTAGATAAATAATTGTTAGCATAACATTGAGTTAATGACAACTGGGCCCCATCCCATTAAGCTAATTCTCTGGATTAATTAATATGCAATTTGAATAATGTCTCTATGACATGTGGGCCCTCTATTCTTTTTGAAATAAGTAGAAATGATTTAACTAGCCACTGTATATGACACGTGGGTCCACCCTGTAAGCATTGTTGTGGATAAGGTTCTGGATAAGGTTGGATTTTATTAATAAAAGAAAATCAGAAAATCCTTTTTAGATGATTTAAAAGCTTTAAAAAGTCATATAAAATAAACCGTAACTCAGATCAAAAAACTTTATACATCAAAATTGATTAGAAAAATATAACGAATACGGATACGCTATTCGTATGTCTACCACCCCCCTCTAACGTACCGGACATCGACATTTCCCCCTTCGGGCCGTCTGTCGATGATTCCCGGTACCGATAAAAATTGCCCGGATGTAAAACTTTTGTATACGAAAGTTACTCAGAACGGATCAACAATTACGAATACGTTACTCATACTCCCACCACACCCCTCTAACATGCCGAACATCGAACCGTCCCCCTCCGGACCGGCTGTCCGATAAATTGTCCGGTACTGCTAAAGTACCCGGATGAATTTATTCCGAACACGAATGTTGTTCGGAATAGATCAACTAACCCGGATACACCACCCACACGTGTGTCGGATGTCCACGACACCTCCGGCTTGATCCTTCCCCCTCCGGACACCTTGTCTGATAATCACCCAGAGCTGGTAGTTCATCCTCAGATGAATTTCCGCTCCGAGCAACGTGCATCGTACTGCGTTAGAACCCCGTTTACAATTCATCTGTTATGTCTTGCATTTGTATTGCTTTTATTGTTGTGTATTTATTGTTTCTTCCCCCCTTAATCTCCGGTAGACCCCGCTGCTGCCGTCGACTACACAGATGCTGAGTACGACTACTTCGTCGACGACCGTACCGCTACTGTCGAGCTACCAGGCAAGCAGAGCCATTCTCTTCCCCAGATATCGCCTATCTTTCCGTACATTTCTTGCACTAGGCATTGTTACTGCTGCTGCTACGATTACAATCCTATTCAATTGCATAGCCTGTTTTTGTTGCCCCTTGATGTACCTTCCTTTAATCCTATGCTGCCTATTATTACTTATGCATTATTCAGCAGTAAACCCTGCACATTGTTAGTTAGGTTTAGAATAGAGGGTCGTGGCCACTCAGGGGAGTGACGCGGATACAAAATATATACAACTGCAACAGCTACGAATCAATGCAGACACCCTAGGGAACCTACAACGGCGAGACTCTGCCGAGTCGCTTCGAGTTTGACTTACGAGTGGAATGGACTCGTATTTCACTCTCGTCGGCTCAGTAGCGTAGCATCACCGGGATGATATGAGGTTTACCTCTTTAGTTCATTCCGTTGATGTCTCTGTCAAACCTCTTAAGTGTGCCATCGAGGGTGATTCCTCCTGGTTTCACTTAACGGTAGGGACTCGAACCAACTGGTGTCCTTAAAGGTAAGAAGTCGGGCGACCCAACGGTGCCCGCGAGAGGTATTGCGACGGGACGACAGGGAGGGTACGACCAGTGTACCGGTGTGCTTGGCCCCTGATCGTTGGCCGCGAGAGTTACCAAACTACGAAAGTCGAGCTCCCCCAGGAGCACACGCGAGACAAGGTAAGGAGACGGTTCACCTTGTTGGTAACCGCAGTGACTTGGTGGGACGACGGGGCAGGCACCGATGTACTGGTGGTCCTGGCTGCTGTCGTTGTCCGCGGGTCAGTTAAGTCGAGGCAACGATAACGGTTGTCACACAGGTTAATTAAAATGCTAAATGGTTCAGTGAATGTCTTGAGTTGGCTATATGCCATGTACGCACTACCTACCCGTGGGAATTACGAGTTATGGGCTCCTCTGCTTCGTAGTGTCGTCCGAGGACTCTTCCGACGTCAGCAGTACCGCGGCCTGCGTCGGGAAGTGGTGTTTTCTTATTTTGCTCGCGCGGTGGTGTCTTATTTGGTTTTGCTTTAACTTCACCGGCCAGCCTCGCACCGTGCAGGAGTACGTTGGGGTTAGGTTCCAAAGCCCCGCGTACATAGGATATAGTCCGGCGGATGACCTCTCTGTTGAGTTTGAAAGATGGGCTATGAGGTGTCGGATAGCCTCGGTGGAGCGTTCCCTCACAAGGTTCCCGCCACCCTGGAGATCCGTGCGTGTAGCGTAACACAAGTGCACCCCTGCAGGGAAGATTAATCTATTCGAATAGCCGTGTCCACGGTAACAGGACGCTTTATGCTGAAGCTGGATCTTACCACTAGAAATTATTATTATTAAACCGTATGGTTCCGGGCTTTCTTCCTCGCGGGGATGTCGAGGAGGTGAACTCGGAGGCATTGTTAATTATTACAACTTATTATTATTCAATGTTGCAGCAACTTCTGCTTCATTGTTACTTTATGCTTTATATTAACTGTTGGCTGATTCTTACCTCATGCTGCAAGACATCGTCGGAAGATGCTAGTCTTCGTTAGGCCTAGCTTCTTACCTTTGCTCTGGATTTCTATCTTACAGTCCACTATATACAACCTCTTCTTTCCGTTGATACCATGCATAATGCTTAGCAGCGGACGTAAGACTCGCGGGTATACTAGATACTCACCTGCTTTATTTCCTTTACTGTTTTGCCTGATCGGCCGCTGCAGTCGACGTTGGAGTCCAGGAGCAGGAGATCCCCGATGTCGACCACCGCAACGTGAAGATCCCCGATGTCTTCTACGACGTCGAGTTCCCCGTTGACCAGGAGTAGCTTGGAGGTTCCCAGGCAGGAGGCCTCGCCTTTTCGATCTGTTGGTTTTGTGCTAGCCTTCTTAAGGCAACCTTGTATCCTTGTGTCTGTACTCATATACTATTGCTTCCGCTGACTTTGTGCTCTCGAGCTGTTGTATTCGAGCCCTCGTGGCCCCTAGCTTGTATTAAACAGCTTGTATTATTTTATTTGCAGAGTTGTGTTGTGATATCTCATCGTGAGTCCCTAATCTCGATCGTGTACCTTGCGTGTATGATTACTGTACACGGCTTGATTTTGGGGGCGTCACAGCTGGCTAGGCCAAGAAATCTCCTAACTTTCTTAACCGATTCAGGTGGGGTCCAGTCAAGGACGGCCTAAACTCTCTCGGGATTCACAGCAATGCCTTTTGCAGAAATGACGTGGCCTAAGTAGGTCACTTCTGGTAGCCAGAATTCACACTTGGAGAATTTAGCATACAGGCGATGCTCTCCAAGTTTCATCAATACCAGCCTTAGGTGTTCGACATGTTCTTCTTCGTTCTTCGAGCATATAAGGATGTCATCGAGGTAAACCACGACGAACTGGTCCAAATACTCCATGAAGATCGAGTTCATCATGCGTGAGAAAGTGGCGGGGGCATTGGTTAAACCAAAGGACATGACGGTGTACTCGTAAAGACCATAACGAGTAGTAAAAGCCATTTTGGGAATGTCCTCGTTTCGGATCTTGATTTGATGATAACCTAATCTCAAATCCATCTTGGAGAAGACAGAGGATCCTGCAAGTTGATCATAAAGATCATTGATCCTGGGCAGTGGGTACTTGTTCTTTATCGTCGCTAAATTTAGCGGGCGATAGTCTACGCACATCCTTTCTGTTCCATCTTTCTTCGTTACGAACAGAACAGGGCAACCCCATGGCGATGAGCTAGGGCGGATGAAGCCTTTCTCCAACAAAGCTTCCAGTTGGGTTTTAAGCTCAGCTAACTCACGTGGGGCCATTTTGTATGGGTGTCTAGAAATTGGTGCGGTTCCTGGGGCAAGATCCACTATAAACTCTACACATCTTTCGGGTGGCATGCCCGGCAGCTCTTCAGGAAAGACATCCGGGAAGTCACGAACCACCGGAATATCTTCAAGTTCGGGAAGGGGAAGTACATTCAAGGAATGCACTTGGGTTCTTGTTCTGGGTGAGGTATAGTTGACGGTTTTGCCTGAAGGGTGGGTGAGTTTCACGGATTTTCCTTTGCAATCCAGGTAGGCATTCTGTCTTGATAGCCAATCCATGCCAAGGATGACATCAATGTCTGAAGACTTGAGGGCTATGAGTGCAGCAAGGAATACTAAACCCTCAATTGCAATTTGATTACCATGGCTTACTCTATTAGTTTGCCATCTTGACCCTGGAGTTTGAATAATCATTGGGGTGGACAATTCAACAAAAGATAACTCATGACGAAGTGCATAACTTTCCGACATGAATGAATGAGATGCTCCTGGGTCGAAAAGAACGGAAGTAGGAACATAATTGACTGGGAGCGTACCAAGAATGACGTCAGTGGTGTCGTCAGTCTCTTCGGCGGCGATCTGGTTCACACGTCCACGAGTGGCGGGAGGAGCGGGTTTGGCGGTGTAGACCTTCTGGGGTGGCTTGCCACGACCATTGTTGTTGTTGCCTCCGGCACGTGGTGGAACATTCTGATGCTGGAGCTGGTTCTGGGGACACTCACGAGAATAGTGGCCTGCCTGACCACATTTGTAACAGGCTCCGAAAACAGTGCGTGGAGCTGGGTTGTTTGGTGGAGCTGGGTGGAACTGGGTTGGTGGACGAGGCGCCACATAGGATGGCCTCGGTGGGTTGTTCTGGCGGAACATGCTGTTTGGGATCCAGATCTTGCGCTTCTGGGAGCCAGAACTGGATGAACTGTCATCTCTAGGGTGTTTGCGGAAGTCGTTGGGGGTGTTCATGTCCTCTGACTTGATGGCCTTGTTGACAAGGACCTGGAATGAGGCAAAGTCATGTAGGTTGAGCTCACGACGGAGTCCAGTGTTGAGGCCCCGACGGAACCTCTCTTGCTTCTTGGAGTCGGTGGAGACTTCTTCGGTAGCATAACGAGCAAGTCGGTTGAACTCACGACTAAACTCATCAACGGTCCTTCTGCCTTGGGTGAGGTTGCAGAACTCCTCACGCTTGCGGTCCATAAGACCCTTGGGAATGTGGTGCTCACGGAAGGACGTGCAGAATTCCTCCCAAGATGCAGGCGGTCCAACGGGACGCATATTCAGAAAGTTCTCCCACCAAGAGCTAGCTGCACCTTCAAGGTGATAGGTGGCATAGCTGACCTTGTCGCCATTTGCAACACGGCCTGCTTGGAGCTTCCTTTCGATGCTGCGAAGCCAGTCATCAGCGTCAAGGGGCTCGGTGGAGTAACTGAAAACTGGGGGATGAAGTCGGATGAAGTCGTTCAGGGACACCAACTCATTGCGCTGCTGAGTGGTGTTGCGAGCAATGACTTCCAACAGATGGTGAGAGTCTCGGCGGTTCCTCTCGACCTCCATCAGAACCTGAGCCATCGTGGGTGGGGGTGGAAGGTTGCCTTCCTCCTGGTCATTCCCACGACCTTGGTTACGACCAACCTGGCCACGGGTTCATTGAGACATCCTGAAGGTGAAAACCAAAGTCAAACAGAGTTGATTGGGAGAGTCTAAACAAGGTATTGAAGTACTGGAAGGATTACAGAGCAAAGGAAGTAATCATCTTGACAACATGGTGATAAAGCATACAAGCCATATATTCACAAGCTGTCATACAAACCATACATCGTTTTAGTACAAGCACCAAGGTAATACAAACGTGATGAAGATGATACATCCTTCAGAGGCACTCTGACTTCCTATACATTATTTATCTAAGCCTCTGGAACTTAGATACCTTGCATACAATATACTAAGATACTACTACCTCATCACTAAGTAAGACCACAGGCGGTCTCACTCATCTCCATCTCCATAGTAGTCCTCATAAAAGTTACCCGCGTATCCCGGTAGCTGGAGGTGACCATCGGAAAACACGGAGGCTTGTGGACCCTGATATCCAGTTGGGCAAGGATGGGGCCTAGGTCCAGCGTAGGGTGGAAGCAAAGGACCACGGGGTGGAAAAATGCCTCCAATCTCGGGCCAAGCAACTCGAGAAGGCATCTGAGTCCTCACTGGGTAGATAGCATCATGCTCAACTGATCCAACGCTCACAAAGGGTGCCAAAAGTGTCAGTGCTCGATACAGACGAACACGGGTGGCGTGGAGCTCGAAACGGAGAGCGCGTGCATCACGATCTCGATCACTAGCAAACCTAGCAGTCACCTGGAGTGCTGGATCCTCTGCAGAGTGATCTGAGTAGAGTCCGGTGTAATATCCCTCTTCTCCTGGAATTGCAGCAGGGATATAGCGGAAAGAGGTCTCTCTCAGCAAAGTGTGCTCCTCTCTCAGCAGTGTCATACATGAGTATGCAGCATCCTGCACAGCCATGTTCTCGGTAACGCCAATGCCATGTCCAAAGTGGATAGGCTGAGTGACTCCAACGTGGTGCGGATAGATCCGGACAATGCAGTGGAACTGCGTCTGGTTGAAGTCGTGAAACTGCTCCTCGACGGTGTACTCAGGGTACCATCGATATCCCACATAGGACATCATCTCGATCAACGTGGCGGGATGGCCACGCACACCGAGGCACCTGGTCAAACGAACAATCTGCCGAGGGGGAAGATCTGCCATCTGAAACAGAAAGGAGTTTGCAAATGCATCAGATTATGAGATAAACCTGGAATGACTCGGACAGCATAACGGCTGTAATTCTAAGAAATAACAATTTCTTCCAATCATGAAAAACAGCACTTATATACGATGTAACAAAACAGGGAGCATAACCACTCTAACAAACCGATCACAACTTTCCTACGGCTATGAGGAAGCAATCAACGAGATGTTCTAATCAGACAGAGGAGAGCCTAGTCCTATCTTCCCGTAGAAAAAGATGAGGGTGACTTAGAACTCAGAACGAAGGGGTAAGGAGAAAAAAGAAGCCTTACGTTGTTCCCTTATATATCCAGAGTAACTATATAACTATAGCAAGCTACACTCAACTTCGGCCAAGGCTACTAGTCCTGCAGTCAGTCCTGCTCTGATACACAGTCTGTCAGGACCCGGGGTTAGCGTATGCAAGTACAGCTAAGACATAGTCATATGGAGAGCCGAGAACCGTACCCACTTGTCTAAGCAGACAAGGCCAAGCACAAAACGTTCTCGGAAAGCATCGTACGTGAGGGGCATCCCATCCAGGCCGGATGATCAACTGAGATGGGTCCTCATCGTCCGCACACAAGTCTAATGATATGGGTGGTGAACTTCCATATTCAAAGACAAGTTGCGTCAACCATACTATCGACTATCTCAAAACTCTTACATAGACTTACTCCAGCCCGATCACTTAGTCGGGGTCTAGGGCGGGCTCGATCATACTACAAAGTGTGCACGAGACGGAGTCTCGAGCAATCGCATCGCGATGCCCCAAGCTGCGCACATCTAAGGGCCACTTGGTGTATGAAAGACCGCCAGCCAGAACACAACTAAGGTCTCGAAAACCCATAAAAAGACATGCATGTTATAAACATACACGCAGAACACATGCCTTGTATGAACAGCAGGTGCCATTGCAATTCTCTACAAAGTGTACAATTTTATTGATAACTCTTATAGAGTGCAAACAGAGATCACAAACATGTGATCCAACATTACAACACAAACGGAAGCAAATTATGTCTGAGTACAGACAAGTTTAACAAATGGCTTAAGAAGCCTTATTTAAACACAAGCCCTCCACGAGGGAACCAGTCGTCTGACTGGGACTAGACTAGCTTGATCTTCAGTCGTCCAACTCGATGAAGAAGCCACCTTCGGGGTCAGTGGGTTCATCTAAAACATAGATTAAGCAAACGTGAGTACAAAGTCGTACTCAGCAAGACTTACATAGGAGCTATACTACTCATGCATATGTATCAAGGTAAAGGTAGGTGGGGTTTCTCTTGCAGAAGTGCCAGCTTTGACTTGGCTAATCCTGAACTACGAGTACCAGACTTTGGTTAAGAAGCGTACACGAGTCCACTACTTTCTCCAACCAATACACCACTATGGTGCCTTCCTCGACTTCCCCACGAGGAAGCACGCCATAGCACTCACACTTATCTTGGTGTGTTTTAGAAGTATCCGGTTCAAGTTGTCTAATAGTCAAGCTAAGCTTTCCAAGCAGTCCATAACCGCGGACGCGGCTATTCGAATAGTTTTGTTAACCTTGCAGGGGTGTACCGCTACACACACATGATCATCATTTACCGCCTTTGATCTCGACACCATTCAAGGGGTGCCAGCGAGGATGCTCACCACAACTGTTACCTCATAGCCGATCTAGTCCGAGAAAGCCGCCTACTTGGGTAGGCTACCACTATCGTGAACCCGGCCGGTTTACCGAAGTGGACCCAAGTGATGTGTGCGTGATGCATAAGCCGGTCTCGGATGAGCCTTTCTCTCACTTAGCATCCAGGCCACAAGCCTACCAGAACTCCGAACTATTGCGACATCTGGACATCGTAAGGGATGAGTTAGTAAGTTGAGAGGGGTCAGTGAGCCCAATGTGTGGTTGTACTCTTCATCTTGGATCACCACACAAGAACTCGGACTTAGGGCGGTGTTCAACGAGACAACCCACCGTGTACTCCTACACAGCCTCTCATCGTTCACCTTGTATTAGGGTCGATTCACCAACACTTTTCTACCATCATCAACATGATCACTACCATCCCGACTCACATCACAGTAACAACATGGTATCATACTAAGCATGCAATAAGCGATAAACATTTGCAGGGGCCACATGATATCAAACAACTCCTACATTTGCTAGGATTGTGGTTTGCTTACTACTGTGACAAAATGATAGGTCATGCAAAGGAATGGGTTCATCTATGCGGTAGAAACGAATCATGGTGATCATCCTAAACAATGCATAAGCGAGACATGAGAGGGAAGTGGGATTTTATCGACATGATCAATGGGGGTTTGCTTGCCTTGCTGACGAGGTTCGGGTTCTGGGTCTTCAACGAAGGGGGCAGCCTCCTGTTCCGGTTCCACCTCTACTCGACAAACAACAAGCAAAGTAGCAAAGTAAATACAATGCACAATCACATGATGGAAGGTTGAAACTTGATGTATATGCTTTGATGTGTGAAGCAATTCCATTTAAATGGAGTATATTGCAAATTGAATTGCAAATTCAAACTCCACATTTGAATTCAACTTAACCAAGTTGCATGTGACATTGTTTGATCATTTTGAACCTTTTGGAAATGTGTATGATATGCCTCTGAAGTGTGGTTGAATTGTAGCATAATTCCATGGTTCAAGTTGCAAAATCATTTGAATTGAATTTGAATTAATTCCAAATAATTCAAATGACATATGCTACTGGTCCCATTTTAAAATCAACTCCAACATAGTTGAAAGTTGCATATTTGGAAAGATAATTTTCTCCTGATCATTTTTCATATATTATTTGTCCAATTTGGAGTTAATATGAATTTTCTATGAATTTCCAAAGTTTGGGGTATTTTCTGGAATTTCTGGAATTTCTTTAATTCAATTTGATTTTCTGGAAATTCATTTAATCGATTTATTGCGTCAGGCTGACGTCAAGCTGGCGTCAGGGGGGGGGGCTGACAAGGGGGTCCCACCTGTTAGTGGATGGATGATTTAATTCGCTGGGTTAATTCAATCCAGTGGCATAATTAAGCCACTGGGCCCACTGGTCAGTGACCTAGGGGGTCATTAGTTGGGTGATTAACGCGGGGGGGGGGGGGGGGGGGGGGGTTGGGCTAAACGCCGGCGGCCTGGTCATGGGGGCGACTCGCCGGAATGGGCAATGGGCTAGGGGCCACGGGAGGCTACGGGGAGGACATCAACGGGCGCAGCAACTTCGTCCGCGTCGTCTGGAAGCATCAGGGGTTCACGGGGAGCTCTGAATCGACGGCGGCGACGACTCCGGCGGCAACAGAACGGCGGCGAGTTCGCAGTTGTCGCTGTAGTGCACGGGTTGAGTTGATCTTGCGTGCGTTCGAAAGCTAGAGCCACTGGGAGTCAAACGCGCGCGCTGGACGAGATGATGGGGCACAGGGGCGACCTCATCGTCGTCCATGGCGGCGACATGCTTCGGCAACCATGGCGAAAACGGCTAGAGGGGTTGCGGGGTGCTGGAAGCTTAGGGGAAACGCTCAGTAGCTCACCGCGGTTCGAACGGAAGCAACGACAAGCTCGGGGGGGCTTCAATGGCGGCGAATCGACGGCGGCGAGCTCGCCGGTCCAGCGAGAGGTTGAGGACGATGGCGTCGGCTCGGGGAGGAATTAGGGCTCCAGCTTCTGCGTGAAGACGAAGTCGATGACGAGGAACACGGTGGACTTGCTGGCTTGAGCTCTAGGGCACGGTGGCCACGTCGTCCACGGCGGTGCGCTCCGGTGAAGCTTTGGGCGGCGACGAAATCGAGCACGGGAGGAGGAGGAGGAAGCTCTGGAGGGGGGGAATGGACGTGGCGTGCTCCAGGGCGTCTCCAGGTGCGAGAAGAGGGCACGGGGAGGCCTGGAAGGTGCTCGACGGCGACGTGGCGTCCACGGCTGGCTCGGTGGCATTCCACCGAGCAGCTTGGAGGCGCGGGGCGGGGAAGAAGACCCCTGTGCCCCTTTGGGCCGGCTGGGCTGGGTGGGCCGGCTTCGCCTGGGCGTCTGGTAAGGTTTTTCTGCTTTCTTTTTCTGTTTTTCTTTTCTGACATTTGTTTTGCTGAGCTAAAATAAATAGCTAGGCATTTTATTAAATGCTGAAAATTTTTATGTGGCCCCATAATAATATAGACTAGCCACTTATAAAGTTTCAACATTTTTAAAATTCAAATAATTTGAATCTTAACTCAAATAGGGTTATTTGATTAATTCCAAGGCACTGTTTGAATATTTGAAAAATCTATGAGAATGGGATGGGTCCCACATAACTTGATATGTGATCACACTCATTTATAAGACTTTTCAAAATTCTAACATGAATTTTTGGAGAAGATTTTTATCTGGCCTTTTGAATTAATTCATCTGGGGGGTTTCCTTCTCCCATTTTGATTTTGAAGTTGATTTCAAAGATTTCTTTTGAAATTTTGACATGATGCAAGGTTACTTTGATCCTAGCACATTACCTAACAGAGGGTTCTGACAGGTCCCGACATTGACCATGTCTTCGATCCCTGTACCACAATCCTTGATGCACTGATGCACGATCTCCTGTCTGTCACGTTGGGCCGACTCGCAATGAAATGACCACAACGTATAATCAGGCATGAAACCACACATATGCAGGTGTTTACCCATTAAATCATTTGTCTGCCATATATAGTTCTTATATCTAGTGCAGGGGCACCATGTTCTTGGTTGGCCAACACTAAATGCGACCTCTAGAAACTCCTCGGTCTTGGTCAACCATTCATCAGTCATATCTTTCTCACTAGGGTGACCAGTGTACATCCAGGCACGATCATTCATTCTGGCTAGCTAGCTAGTAAAAACACAAGAAGGCATATAATTAATTACGGTGATACGGCATATGCACCTACCAGCTAATAGGTAAAGATACGTCCTAATCCCACCCGAGTATGTGCAGATTGGGTTCATTTCCCCATGCTCTCATCCCGATCCGACGCAAAATTTTGATAGCACCTCCCCGCTATTCTCCTGATACACGTCTCGGCATAAACCAAGAGGATGTGTACCCGGAGAACAACAAGGTGGCGCTGACGAAATCCTGCGTCCGATCGGGAGGAGATCATATATGGGGAAATGAATCCAATCTACACATAATCGGGTTGTCCATGGATAACGTTGGACAATTCGAAAGAATCTAATTATAAATATGCAAATGAATGCATATTTATAAATGGAATCTTTCGAATGGGAGACACATATGGGTTACGTGAGTTGCATGAGTTGAGAAGGAAAGAATTAGCTATGCCTATCTTCTAGGTAGGGTGAAACTAGAGGAGAGGGTGGAGCAACAACCCCGATTATCCCTGGGGCTTCTAACTAATAATCGTATACCATATATAAATACTCCCTCCGATCAATAATAAGTGTCGCTCATTTTGTACTAGATGAGCGACACTTATTATGGATCGGAGGGAGTAACAAATAACAAATAACTAGAAATAAATGCCTACAAACAAAAATGAAAGTAACATCTACAAAACTAACATCTTATTATACCTAAAATCTAATTATTAACATGTCAAAACTAACAACCTTCTCTTTTTTTTCCTAAAAAAATCCTAACAACTAAATCATTTATTTCCTAAAAAAATCCTAACAACAAAATCATTTATGTCCTAACAACTAAGTCATTTATTTCCTAACAAAATCTTAACAACTATCATTTTCTTTTCTTTTATCTTTGTTTCTTTCTTTCATCTTTCTTTCTTTCTTTTCCTTCCTTTCATTTATATTTCTTACTTTCTTTCTTTCTTAGCAACTAAATCCTAACGACCTTATTTATCTTTCTTCTTTCTTTTATATCATAAAAAAATCCTAACAATTTCTATTTCTTACTAACATTTAGTAAAACAGTAGATATAATGCTAACGCTTTTATAAACATAGCTAGTGCACATTTTTTTTTTCAAATGTGAACCATATCACTTCAATAGTCATCAAACAGTGTTTGTTCTTGAAATTTAGAACCATTCTACTCATGATATCCTACTTTAAGAAATTTTTTGTGTTTTCTGTCTCATCTTGCAAGGAAACTAGAGAGAAAAATTTCACACCGGAAGGGGCCGGCGAGGAGGAGGCGGCTGGTGCTGGCGAGAAGTGGATCCACAAGATCTGATGGACGAGGAGGAGGGTCGGTGATGTGCGAGAGATGATAATGGCTTCTCGCCCTTCGTTGGTTACCCCAAGTGCAAGGTGAGATGTAGGATAGCAGCAAATTTCCCTTATGTAGAGGATAGGGTTTATCTCCCGTAGGACTCCGAAAGAGGCAACGTAGGTGACAACGGCGCTAGCAATTTAGAGGTTGACGTGGACCTGCACACAAACAAAAAATAACTTTGCTCCCAACAAAGTTCAGAGAGGTTGTCAATCTCTCCGGTCTTGTTGTTTACAAAGGATCAAACACAAGGGATAATGATAATGATAGCTACTATGAAGGTAAAAGCAGAAAATAAATGAGAGTTTAAACAATGATGAGAATATGGACCGGGGTCCCATGATGTTCACTAGTGATGTCTCTCTCCCAAAAGATGATAAAAGTGCTATGCGAGGTAAACAAATCAAAGTTGAAAATTGACCGGATTAAAAACGCACCGCGATGATAACTATGCTACAAAGAAAGGAATATGCTCAAAAGCATGGACGGTACGCCAAAATAAGTAGACCGAAATACAACTGCATCTAATACTAACCATCCACCTTGAGATATCTATCCAGAACATCTCGCTGGTATTAAGTTGAGAGCCCCACCCAAACTGTAAACCCAAAGCAACAGAAAACTGCATTAAAAGAACTCTGCGTAAAGTAAATAATCCTTGCAACCACGGTTACAAGTACCGTTGTTTTCCCCCTTGTGGCAACATCACATCCCCTAGACTCATATTTCTATCACTCAAGCGTGTCATCAGGGGGCATGGACCTACAATCATGCTTAACGCTCCCTCTTGGAGTCACGATCCATCACTTGGCCAAAGTAATAAAAATGAACGGAGAACATGCAAGAATTACTCAAGAACATAAATATAAAAGGAGAAGAACCAAATATATTACTCTATCACAAACTGAACAGAGTCTCATAATCCATCAGATCCCAGCCAACTCAACATAGCAACAACAGAAAAATTACATATGTGCCTTGATCATGTAGGGAAGATCACAAGGTCTAATCCATGAAGAACAAAGAGGGGAGGAGAACATCACATAGCTACTGGTCATGGACACATGGTCCAAGGTAGACTACTCATGGATCATCCGGGAAGCGTTCATGGTGGAGGGTAAGCTCCCCGATGTCAATCCTCCCTCCGGCAGGGTGCCAGGAAGAGGTCTGCTGGCGCTCCCGATCTTGGAAGCACGGCGGCGGCGGAACAGAAGCGAGATCGCGAAAAAGGGTTCTGTCTTCGGAAGAATCCCATCATGGAGAATAAATAGGCGAAGGGGGCAAACAGGGGGCCACCAGGTGCCTAAGCGGCCCCCTGGCGCGGCCCCACCCTAGGGCGCGCCTGGAGGGAGCCTAGGCCCCTTGTGATGGCCCTCTGGCCCCACCCAGGTGATTCCGAAAGGTTCCTTCACGCTGATTTTTATCTGATTTTCCCGAATTTTTGGAGGACTTTTAATATGAGGGAAACCTAAAATAGCAAAACAGCAGAAAACAGGAACTGGCACTGGGGTGCAGTGAGTTAATAAGTTAGTCCAAATATGATCAAAAGTGTATGAAAGTGTATCTAGATCATAGAAATATAACACAAAACATGCATGGAGCAAGCAGAAATTGTAGATACGTTTGGGACGTATCAACATCCCCAAGCTTAATTCCTGCTCGTTCTCGAGTAGGTAAATGATAACAAGAATAATTTCTGTGGTGGCATGCTAACAACCATATAATTTTTTTGAAATTAAATCAATCAAGGGACATAATTTAATTCAAGTCATAACAAACAAGAGTCTATATTAGCATTGAAACAAGCAACATAAGAACATTAAGGTGCAAGAGCTCTCGCTGTCCGTGACTCGAATGTCTCTAGATGGTGTTTGCGTGCAAGAAGGTTGAGATGGGAATATGATAAAAAAATATGTATTTGTTGAGAACTCAATCTACTAAAGTTTCACACTTGGTCTTCTTTGGAATCTTATCTTGACTCGTCCCCAGACCACTAGCCAGGTACAAGTCAATTTGATCCACTCCTTTTCGATATTTTGAGCACTCATGGAATGGATGAGCGTAAGCACGAGAGTTGACACTTAGGATGGCAAAGAGAGAGATATGGTGGAGGAGGAAGACAAAAAGGGTGTGAAAGGCTCACATCAACGAGGACAATCATAGGCGAGAGAAGGCCAAATCATATATATGATGTGAGGAGTAGGGATTGCTATGCAACGGATGCACATATGATCTAAGAAAAGCTCTCCAATGGAACTAGTGGGGATGCATCCAACTTGCTCGCTCAAGAAGACCTAGAGCTCGTTTGAGGCGACTCATGATTTGAATATACAAGCCAAGTTCTATAGTGTGAAGTGTCCCCACATAGCTATATGTATATATGATCATCTCTATGGAGCACAAGATATAGAGGGAGTACGAGTGTGGATCTTTCAAAAGGAATAATAGTGTTGCCCCTTTCTCTCGTCTTATTTCTTTTAATCTTTTTTCTATTTTTTTGTATTTTTTGGTGGCCTCAATGGATCTTACTATTTAAATCTCATTTGTCCTCTTTGGGATCTTTTAATTTGTCCTCTTTGGGATCTTTTCCTCACTTAAGGGCAACACTCTATTTTACAAGAAGGTATAGAAGATGTTCACACTTTACAAGGTACTCAACATAAAGAAGATGTAGCTATCATGATGTATGCAAATGTATGCCTCTGCCAGTGTATCAGGAACATGTATGACATGAAGATCAAGTCATGAGAAGGCGGATGTTGCATGGCAATATATCTCAGAAATGCTATGGAAATGCCTTGATAGGTAGGTATGTTGGCTGTTTTGAGGAAAGATATAAGGAGGTTTATGATGACAGAGCGTATCATGCCAAGGGTTTGGATGCACCAGCGAAGGTGGACGCCAACTCTCGGAGTGAGAGAGGGAAATGCACGGTACCGAAGAGGCTAGCAAATATGAGGAGGTGGAAGTGTCAACTTTCAATACTTACATTAGTCCGAAGAACTCATGCACTTATTATCGGTAACTCTCAATCTAATAAGGAGGTTCACAAAGAGACAAGTACCCCGAGGAGGAGTGTATGGGGGTTAGGTTATCCCGGCGCATCCTCGAGTCATGGTACGTGAGTGTACTCTAATATCCGACCCCTCAAAAGATTAGTGATCCATCTAGTAGCTAGAGTTCTCAACTAGTTTTTCTAGGTTTTTAAAATAAGCACGGATTGCCCAAAATACGACACCTATCACTAATATTCTAGAGCTCTTGACACAAAAAGTTCAAACATTACTCACAACAATACCTCAAAACTATTAGAAGTTACTTCTACAATTGAATAGCAACCTCAATTACCTACTTCAAGACAAGAAACAACTCAGTGCAACAACCAAATCTCTTAACAAGATAAACATGAAGACTAAAGAGAGTTCCAGCAACAAATTAAACAAAATCTAAAGCTCTTGAAAAAGATAAATACGAAAACTAAGAACTAAACATGGCAACAGCTACGAAAAGATAAATAACACACAACAGAAGAAGGATAGGCATGAAAATCCTATAATGTGTCCTAGTTTGAAGTGGAGCGTGTTTCTCTCCCACATAAAGTAAGCTGGGTTCTAACTTGATATGAACAAAAAGCAAAGATAATGAAACTAAAAAGGAAACCGAAGAGCGAGATGCTCCAAGCATATCACATAACGCATGAAGTGATAAATATATAGTGATACGAAGGACGAACTGATGATTGTTGATGGATAAGGGGATGCACGGGGGCATCCCCAAGGTTAGACGCTTGAGTCTCCTTGAATATTTACTGGGGATGCATGGAGGCATCCCCAAGCTTGAGCGTTTGACACTCCCGGATCTTCTTTCGTCATCTTCCCTCGCACACTTGAAAACTCCCTTCATACATAACTCATCATAAGTTGATTAGAGAGGTTAGTACCCTTAATAAAATAATTTTTCCCTGCTGCAAATAAATATATTCTTGAAGATCTACTTTTTCTCAAGATTGCCAAAAGGTTTTTTCAAAGAAAAAGCAAGCTTAAGGTTTGAAAAAGTAAGGAAAGGTAAAACGTGGCAGAATCTGTGAAAAACAGAACAATAGGTAGTAAATACATTTTTTGGGTTACTTCTGCAACTCAAATAGAAAAACTCAGAACAGACGCTCAAAATAAAATTGTATAGAGCACGCTGTCAAAAATATTCAGATAAAAAAGATGATCGGGTGATTTTAGGCTAATTTTTCCGTCCAAGGAAATAATCTGTTTTCCGGACAATATATTACAACTTTTGAACTTTCTTGCAATCGGAGGAGAAACTTGGCACAAAGCTTGAAAATAAAGATACAATGATGTTGCTATAGTAGTAACAATCATCAAGACCACTAAAAGCGGAAGGAAAAAAAATATTGGGTTGCCTCCCAACAAGAGCTTTATTTTACGCCTTTAAGCTAGGCATAAAGAAAAAAGATCAAGTTTTATCAAGAGAGAGAGAATAGCTAGGCCGTGTAACGGACTCAAAAGGTAACTTAATATTCTTCCTAGGGAAGTGTTCCATCCCCTTTTTGAGAGGGAATTGAAATTTTATATTGCCCTCTTTCATTTCAATAACAGCACCCACGGTGCGAAGAAAAGGACGTCCCAAAATAATTGGACATAAAGGTTCACACTCTATATCCATAATAATAAAATAGACGAGAACATAGTTTTCATTGACAATGATAAGAGCATCGTCGTTCTTACCCAAAGATTTCTTTAGGGAAGAATCAACGAGACGAACACCAAAAGAACAAGGATCAAAAGGTTTCAATTCAAACATGTCATACATTCTTTTGGGCATAACGGACGTACTAGCTCCAACATCACATAAAGCATAGCAAGAGAAGTTATTCAGTTTAATTTTTGTCATAGGATCCCAACAATCATCTAGTTTCCTAGGTATGGAGGCTTCTACTCTAAGATTCTACTCCCTAGCTTTGATTAGAGCATTAGTGATATGCTCCGTGAAGGCAAGATTTAGTGTGATAGTGTGTGGGTCTCTAGACATTTTGTGTAGCAAGCTAATAACTTCTGAAAGGGTGCAACTATCAAAAGCAATGTCACTACTATCAAAGGTGGTAGTGGTGTCATCTAGGCTCACTTTTTTGAAAGCCTCTATTTTCATAGGAGTTTCTACTTCGATGGTTGAGCTAGTAGCATCACAATTAATGGGTCCAATGGGACTAGGAGTGTGTTGGGTGCTAAAAGTTTGGGTATCCTCAACAACTTGGATAGTAGCAACAGTGTGGTGCGTAGGAAGGCTCTTAATTCTACTTCCATGGGGATAACTTTTGGTTTTGCCGCGATCTGATTTATCAAAGTAGATTAGATGTGGGACATGTTTGAAACATAGGTTTCAATGGCGGTAAGTCTAGTTTGGAGATTAGAAATCTCACTGTTCAGGCTCTCGAGTTCCTTACTAATGTTTCGCAAAATGGAAGTATGTTCACCCAATTTTATGGATGTAACAGCCCAGGATTTTCACCCAAATTAAAAAATTTGTTTGTTGCATTTCTTTGTTGATTGCCTGTGTGGTTTGCGGTGTTTGCTTCATCGAATTATTAATCGGTGAATACCCCCCTCTTTCTCGTATCGGATGCGGGACCGAAACTTTTTCCACCACGGCACACGACCTTTGCGACAGCGGGTTCACCCGAGCACCATCACAACTTCCGGCACAAGACCAGCCATCGCCATCGAAACAAAAAAAACCCCGTTTATTTTGATAAACGGATTATTTTATTGGGCGTCAGAAAATGTTCTCAGAACGGTATTGAAGTGAGGTAGGACTGACGGGCTCGCCGCGTTGAGCGCGTGGTTCGAGATTTCGTCCGAATCGGAGGTCGTATGGACTCCCGGCGGTCAGAAACGTGGAGTACCGAACGCGCAAGAAAGAAGCCGAGGGCGTTTGCGTAAACCTGCCATCCAGGCCAGCCTATAAATAGACCACCACACTCTCCTAACCCTTTTAGGGTTTCCCCTTGTAAACTTGCAGCCACCCCCTCCAAATTGCCCAAATCTGCCTCCCAAAGCCCCTCCACCTTGAAACCCTAGCCCCCTCAGATCTGGATCATCAGATCTGAGATCCAACGGTCCAGATCTGGCCACGTAGCTCCCAACCACAGCACCAGGAGATACGGGGCCCGTCGGGACCCCTCCTCGCTGCCGCGGCCCGCTCGACCCATTTGGGCGGCACCGCACCCGAGCCGCTGCGCCATCGTGCTTCGGCAGCCGCGCCGCCGTAACACCGCGTCGTCGCCTCTACAGGTCGCCGCGCCCCCTCTCCGTCTCTTCTCTCCCTTGCTCCTCTTACCTACCTAGCTTCAAACATTTCTTGTGGTGGCCCAAGCTGATTTACCATTAGAAAACCGTGTGCGTGTCTATCTGGTCGCTCCTAGCAAACTTTCTTTAAACCAACCCGGACCAGTGGGGACATGGTTTCCTTGTTGGTCCACCTTTGCCCGGCGAGGGCTCGGGACCTCATGTGAGGTATCCCGGTAACCGAAACCCTGTTGAGATGGAAGATGCCAATCCGAGAGCGTGGTCGGCTTTTGGATTGGGTGCCGACTCCCTAGGGGCCACCCGGATTTGTTCGTTGTTAGTTAGAGGGATTATCACGTCCGGTTCTCTTGGAACAACTCTTCAATGAGTGTCTTTAACGGGCCCGACTGAGAGATCTTGGCGTACGTGCGGAGCCTTGTAATGGGCAGTTGGTACACCCCTGCAGGGTTAAATCATTTCGAGAAGCCGTGTCCACGGTTATGGACGACTTGAGACATAGTCCTTGTTCATAGACAACAACAACTAAGATAATCTTAATAACTTAATCAATGTGTGTGTGTTCCTTGACTGCTTCTTCTTCGTCGGGTGCGAAGGGGAGGACAAGGATAGGATAGGTGTTATGTTTGCGTAAGTAGCTGATAGCAAGACTTGTTGGAGGCGATTCCTCATCGAATGCTTGGCTTCTCATCTTAGTCTAAATAGATCGTTAGCAACTTATATAATGTTAGTGCGGCTGCAACCTCACCATTACCCCCCATCTTACCGTGAGAAGTTAGTTACAAGACTTCTTGATATAGCCCACCCCTTATTTTCTCTTTTACGCACGTTATGCAAACGATCTTGGACTTCAGAGGAGCTCGACGACCCTTCTTATGGACGCCTTCGCGGAGACTCGATGACGACTAGTTAGGCGTATCCCGGCGGAGAGCCTAGACCCGTGTGGCTACGGGAATGGTGTGTTTTATCTTTGCCAGTAGGAATTTGATTGTAGTCTGTACTCAGACGTGTATCTTCCTCTGATGCATTGTATTTAAGGAAGTTGTGTCCCGATTTTATGAGATATTGTATCCTTGTAGCTGTAATGTTGTGATATCATGTTGGAAATCCAGGGCATATGGCATTGTAATATGTCACGGTGGGACCGATATGTGCTTCGTCCTCGGATCTGGATGGAAACATCTAGATCTGGAACAGTACCACATATCAGGCCTTACAACTTGGTATCAGAGCCTTACCGACCGTAGGATCCCTTTTCTGGCCGAAGTTGAGTCTAGACAAAAACTATTTTGTAGTTACTAAGTTAGTTACCGGAGAGTAGGAATCTTTTTTCTCCTCACCCTTTCTCTGGTCAGGACAAGTGTCGTAAGTGTATTACCCTTGCCTTATCCCCTTCAAACTTTAGGATCTCGAGAGTGTGGAGTTTCCGAATAGTTACAATGCCTTCCTTGCAGCGTATTGTCTCGATTCCGATCTCAGGTTTGGGGATTCATGTAGTACCTTTAGCTTCTCCGACTCCGGATAACATCTTGGTCGTCCGTTGACTTCATTCCTCTTGCCTAGTATCCTCATGACCTTAGTGAGAATGCTTCACTTGATCGGCATCTCCCATTGTCTCTCTTCCTCTTGATCTCCTAATGGCTTCTTCTTTCGACATTCTTGTCTCTCTGCGGATAGTTTCTCGACGGAAGGTTATCGTTTGACGTGGAGCAGAGCCCCTTATTGGTGGTGTTGAAGATCTTCGTCTCTCTTTTCTCTCCCCTCCTCTCCCCAGGATCTTCCAGGATCTCGGGACGAGATCCCTTGTTGGTGAACCGAATTTGGGACCGAACCTTTTTCCACCATGGCACACGACCTTTGAGACACCGGGTTCACCCGAGCACCGTCGCAACTTCCGGCACAAGACCAGCCATCGCTATCAGAACGAAAAAACCCCGTTTATTTAATAAACGGATTATTTTATTGGGCGTCGGAAAATGTTCTCGGAACGGTATCGAAGTGAGGTAGGACTCACGGGCTCGCCGCGCTGAGTGCGTGGTTCGAGATTTCGTCCGAATCGGAGGTCGTATAGACTCCCAGCGGTCAGAAACGTGCAGTACTGGCACTCGAGAAAGAAGCCGAGGACGTTTGCGTAAACTTGCCATCCAGGCCAGCCTATAAACAGACCACCACACTCTCCTAGCCCTTCTAGGGTTTCCCCCTTGTAAAATTGCAGCCACCCCCTCCAAATTGCCCAAATCTGCCTCCCAAAGCCCCTCCACCTCGAAACCCTAGCCCCTCAGATCTGGATCGTAAGATCTGAGATCCAACGGTCCAGATCTAGCCACGTAGCTCCCAACCACAACACTAGGGGATCCGGGCCCCGCAGGGTCCCCTCTACGCTGCAGCGGCCCGCTTGGCCCATCTGGGTGCCGCCGCACCCGAGCCGCCACGCCGTCGTGCTCCGGTAGCTGTGCCGCCGCCTCTGCAGTTCGCCGCACCCCCTCTCCTCCTCCTCTCTCCCTTGATCCTCATCTCTCCCCTTCACGCGCGCAGGTGCCGCCATGGGAGCTCGCTGCGAGGAGCTTGCTGCAGCCGCCCCTGGACCTCATCGGTGACCACCAAGCTCCGGATCCGGCAGCACCAAGCCGCCATGCGCCTCCCCACACTATACTCGACCCCGGCGCCGCCCCGTGACCCTCCACTTGTCGCCGACGTTGGCTGGAGCCGCCGCCCTGGGAACGCGCTCTAGATCGAGCCATCCTGGCCGCCCGCTCGCTCGCCCCTGCGTGGACTGACCAGGTGGGCCGACCCAGCGCGTCCTTTGCCCCCGGCCCGCGGCGTCCTTCCGCGCTGGGAAAATTCCAACTAAGCTCTGCCCACTGCCACCTGGGCCCTAGCCCTCGAGGTGAGCTCTTCCCCTCGTTTTTTTTCGTTGTTGGGCTTGGCCCGAAAGGCATGTTGCTGTACTGCGCGCGTAGGCGCTGTTTAGCTAGCCCGTGCTCACCCTTTCGGCCCAAATATCTGCTTTGGGCCCAGTAGACGCTTACTTATTTTTTTCTGAATATTATAGATGGCAGGTTATACTAGATTTTTGCGAGGCTTGTATCTTTTAGACCGTAGATCGGATTGCGATGATCTTAACATGAAACTTGCTTATAATTTTATGTAGATTAATAAAATGTGTTCCTTTTCCATGTTTGAACTTCACTACATGTTGTTTACTTGTTATTTACATCGCATGCCACCGTAAATGTAATAGGCCACAACTTTTAACCATTTCTCCGTTTAAAATGTTCTTTATATGTAAATTGACTAGAATTTCGTGTAGATTATGTTTGTGCTATTGTTTGATGTTGTTAATCAACACAAACTTTGGTTTAGTACAGAACAATACCAGTTACATAATTTGTCGTGGGGTACTTAGTGAATGCCATGTTTAGGGTGGTGACTCACTTAAAATGACTAGCATAGTTAGTTCACTTTATGCTACACCTCTTGCCATGCTTGTGTGATATGCCATACTTGAGTGAGATGCCATGTTAATAACCTTTGCTCATGTTGTGTAGCTAAACAACTTGAACCATTCTAAATGTGCGGTATCGTCGTGTGTGACGAGTACTCCACTTAACCTGTTAGTAACCGCTCTCGACGATAGATGCAATATCATAGTGGGTGTCTCGTGTTGCATTCTTGTGGATGATTGCTTGTGATTGCTTCATAGTAATAGATGCTTGCTCATCGATTGCCTTTTCCAGTGTTTCCTTCTTGTGTGCTTCCACGGTTACCTTCGGAGACGATGCGAGTTTGCGTTCGACTACACCTTTGGCTTCGTCTTCTCTCAGGTAAGGGGGAGCATATATCATGCTTATAACTTTCAGCTCACTTGTTCCTAGGTATAGGATAGAACGATTGCTTTCTCTTACCACTTCATATTTATGCCTCTCAAATAAACCCAAAAAGCCATGTCCCCCACATCCTAGCAAACCATTGTTTGGCCATGTACCTTGCTTGCTTAACCACTGCTTAGTATGCATGTTCGGATGCTATCAATTGTTCCCCTGTTACTCCTTGGTTTCGGATATCACATTATTATATTGTTGTGGATGATATGTCTATTATAATGTTGACTATATTCGACGAAGGATGGAAGGTCTAGGCTATCCCGCCTCGATGCTTTGTTCCATTCGAGTCAGCTAGGACCCGAGTTCCGGGTATTGTTTCTCTTGACGAGCGTGTCAGATTTTATGGGGTCCCCTTTTCTTACGTACCTAGCTTCAAACATTTCTAGTAGTGGCCCAAGCTGATTTACCATTTGAAAACCGTGTGTGTGTCTATCGGGTCGCTCCTAGCAGACTTTCTTTAAACCAACCCGGACTAGTGGGGACATGGTTTGCCTGTTGGTCCACCTTTGGCCGGCGAGGGCCCGGGACCTCATGTGAGGTGTCCCGGTAACCCAAAACCTGTTGAGACGAAAGAGGCCGATTCGAGAGCGTAGCCGGCTTTTGGATTGGGTGTTGACTCCCCGGGGGCCACCCGGATTTGTTCGTTGTTAGTTAGAGGGATTATGACGTCCGGTTCCCTCGGAACAACTCTTCAATGAGTGTCTTTAATGGGCCCGACTGAGAGATCTTGGCGTACGTGCGGAGCCTTGTAATGGGAAGTTGGTACACCCTTGCAGGGTTAAATCTTTTCGAGAAGCCGTGTCCACGGTTATGGACGACTTGAGACCTACTCCTTGTTCATAGACAACAACAACTGAGATAATCTTAATAACTTAATCAACGTGTGTGTGCCTACTCCTTGTGGGACGTGTAATCAATCAGGCACGTTTTCTGCAAAACTTAGTGTTGGTTATGCACGACACAATGTTCCTACAATCAAGTGTTTGTGATTTCTCCTGAGAACACCTACGGTTCTAAAAAATGAATCGCTACATTAGTAAAGCAAACATTCTGAATTAAAACATAGTGTGCGATGTAAAACATATTAGAAAGGTTTCTGAAAATCTATGGGTGGCGATGCCAACAGTTAAATAAATAAATGAACTGGGGGTGACTCCGATGCCTATCACTGACGGATTGCTTTGAATAATTGTGGGTTATAATAGTCACCTGGATCTCTAGGCCACTACCAATGGTCATGCGGTCATTTTCATAGTTAACTTCGTTATCTTCTATGCGAGTCGCGCATTACTATACTACAAAGTACGCGTGCAGTTGGCCGCTGTCTTGGGGACGCGACCATGCATTACTGAGCAGGTCCTCGTCTTCCTCCCCTCTTCTACACAAACCGCCCATTGCAGAAATAGCGGGGTAAATTGGATTCCACTTCCACTACTCCATATCTCTCTCTCTCACTCTCTCTCTCTCATCGCCTCCCGTCCATCCAGACCTCGATCCATAGTTCCTCACCCCAAGGCCATGGCTTCTTCAACGCCCCCACTAAGCTTATTAGGTGTATAGTGGTTTCCATCTCCGTTTTATTCCATTAATCTTTCTCCTTTTTTTGCGAGGAACTATTTCTCCTTTCTGCTTTGATCTTTATTTTTACATCATTTTTTATTCACATCGACATACATGTCCGGTGGATCTGATTGCCAGGAATATCACCTGGCCATCACAAATAGTTATGCCAAGCGTTGGACATGAGTACAGAGAATGTCAAGATTGCCATCAAGGTGGCTGAAGAGAACATGGATGAGGCCATTGCCGCCAGGGAGCAGCTACTGAAGAAATCGGATGATTTGTTTGCAACACTTCGGACCTTGCATGATGATTCGAAAAAGACGGTGGCCATCAACATGACCTCACGCATAAAAATGTGAGTCTAGAGCTGGAGCTCAATCGAGCGCGCATGTCACAACCCTAGTTTTGGTATGTGCTTTTATTACTAGAATAATTTCATCATGTTTAAATTCTTGGTTTAAGAGTTGGGGATTTGGAAAAGCCTCAAAAAGAATTTTAAATAAAAGGCCAGATAAAAAGTTTTTCCAAAATTCCTCCAAACAATTTTGAAAAGTCCTATAAATGAGTATGATCATTTAAAAAATGATTTGGAGTCAAACCCATGCTCATGGATTTTTCAAATATTCAAACAGAGGCTTGGAAATTAAATTGGATTCAAATAATTTGAATTCCCAAAATCCTCAAAACTTGGGAGTGGCTAGTACTATGTCACATATGTCCAAGATAAATATCTGGGGGTTTTTAAAAATGCTTTGGTATTTTTTCAGAGCAAAACAAAGAAACAGAAACAAATAAAAAGAAAAAACAGAAAAAGGGGCAAAGCCCCACTTACCTGGCCCAAGTGGGCAGAAGCAGACCAGCCCACCAGGGGCACGCCTGTCTTCTTCCTGGCGCCAGGAGGACAGCGCCGTGGAGGGCATGCCCAGGCCGGCTGCCACCTCCTGCTTGCCACGGAGCTGCCTGCTCCCGCCCGTCCTCATCTCTTCGCCGTGGAGACCCCCTGGACCCGTCGATGCCCTTCCCCCTCTCTCTGGTCCTCTCTCCCCCTCCCTCGTCGAATCGCGCACTGCCCCGAGACCAGCCGGACCGCGCCGCCGTGCCCGGCGTGGCCACCGTGCCCCCCCCGCCGAGTCAAGTTGTCCCAGAGCTCCGCCTCCGCCGTCTTCATCACCCTGCGCCATCAATTGGACCAAGGAGCCTCGAGGGCCGTCGTCCCCTTCATCGTCTTCGTCGCCGGCTACCGGACCTCGCCGTCGATTGCGCCTCCACCAACGCCTCCCCGGCTTCCCCGAGCTCGTCTTCGCGCTCAGGGTGAGATGACGCTGCCTTCCCCCCTAACCCCGCTCGCCCTAGCCCCCGGAGTCACCCTCCCCGTCGTGGCCGTCTCCGGCAGCCGCCCCCGCCACAAGCAGTCGTCGCCCTAGACCACGCCGGTGACGCCCGACTCGCCAGGGAGACGCGCGCGTGCGTTCACTGTCTCCTGGTGGTCGCGGCGCCACGAACCGTGGCCGGAGCCGCCCTCTCCAGTGGGCGTCGCCGCGTCCAGTGCTGCCGGTGGCTAAACGCCGGCCACTGGGTCATTAGAGCTAAGCCCCCCTCCTAATCCCTCTCTCTCTCACAGACATGTGGGACCCAGCGCCCTATTAATCCCCTGTTAATTTAATTAAAACGGGGTTAACCCCAGAGTCAATGACAGTTGGGCCCCGCGTGTCAGGTTGACTGGTCAGCACCCCATGACGTCATGCTGATGTCATGCTTGCGCAATAAATCGTTTTCTAATTAACAGAATTCCAGAAAATAGCTAAATCTTTGAAATTCAATAACTTTTAAACCATAACTCCAAATCAAAAAATTTATGTATGAAAAATCATCAGAAAAATTCAAGGATTCCAAATATCATACTTTCATAGATGAAAAACACATCTATGATGATGGACCAGTAGCATTTAGCTATTTGGGTTATTTGGAAAAATTCAAAATAAATGTTTAAATCATTTCAAATTAAATCTTTGCAATGCCAACCTTACCACATGAACATCAGAGGCATATCATACACATGACAACATGGTTTACCATATCCAAACATTAGCAAATGCAACTTTGGCTAATTTGAACAACATTTGGAGTTTGAATTTGAATTCCTTTTTCAAATCAACTTCAATTAAACTTGTTGCAAATTGAACATAGATCACATCAGTACCATGCCATGTTTCATTCTTGAATGTGCATTGCAATGTGATGTTTATACTTTGTTGTCTCGGTGTTTGCTTCTTCTCGATAGATGCATCGCCGGACGTAGTCCCTGTTTCTCCGAAGAGTGGCACCCCTCGAGTCTCGACAATAAGGCAAGCAAACCCCCTTTGATCATATCTATAAAAACCCAGTTTCCCTCTTGTTCTCTTATGCATGATTAGGTGATTCACATGTTCCCGTTCTATCGCTAGTTGAACCTATCCTTTGCTTGACCTATCATTGCTTCCACAGTATTAAGCAAACCTCAACCTAGCAGATACAAGATTGTTTGTGTTCATCATGTGGCCCTTCATCCATGTTATGCTATGCCATGCTAGAGTTGTTTGCAATAAAGTTGATCCATCTGGGTGATGTATCGGGATGGTAGTGAACACATGCAACAAGGTGGTAACGTGTTGATGAAGTCACCCTAATATAAGTGAACAATGAGAGGCTGTGTAGGAGTACACAGTGGGTTGTCTCATTTACACTGCCCTAGGCCCCGAGTTCTTGTGTTGTGATCCAAGACACAGATTACTACCACATGTTGGGCTCTTTGACCCCTCTCGACCTATTAACTCACCCCGACTAGGGTCCAGGATTCGCATGGGTTAACTTTATTCTATTTGCTTTCATAACGTAGCACGGTTTTAGGCAAGCGCAGCACCATCCGTCGAGGTGGGCTTGTCGGACCGTCCATACATCGTCTGGGTCCTGAACGGAAACCCCGGCCGGATTCCCGATTGGGGTACAACTCAGATAGGCGATTCCCTGGACTAGAGTTGGAGCCGTGAGGTAAGTGTCGTGGTACTATCCTCGCCGACACCGCTTGAAGGTGACGATTTCTAGGCGATAAGTGGTAGCTACGTATGTGAAGAAGTACACCCCTGTAGGGTTAATGAACTATTCGAATAGCCGTGTCCGCGGTTATGGACTACTTGGAGATCTTTACTTGATTATTAGACAACTCAAATGGATACTCTAAAAATCGCAAGATAAGTGTGAGTAATTTGGGTTGCTTCCTCGTGGGGAAGTCGAGGAAGGATCCATGGTGGTGTATTGATGTGGTGATCAAGATTAGATGGACTCGTGTGCGCCTCTCATCTCAACTCTATGTAGTCATAGTACAGGATAGCCAAGTCAAAGCTTTCTGCATTACAACCCCACTTGCCTTTACCTTGATATCTGAGCATGAGTAGTATAGTTCTGACGTAAGTCTTGCTGAGTACGACTTTGTACTCACGTTTGCTTATTCTATGTTTTAGAGACGAGACCACTGACCCTGATGGTGGCCTCCCCTCAAGCTCGACGTCGACGAAATAATGTAGTCCCAGACAGCAGCCTGGTCCCTCTGGAGGGTCGTTGTGTTTTCCTAAAGGCTTCTTAAGCCATTTGTTAACCTTGTCTTTACTAAGACATAATTTGCTTCTGTTGTTGTATGATGTAATGCTGGATCACAGTGATGTGATCTCTGCTTGTAACACTACTATATCTGCTCTGTTTAGCAGATGCAATAAAGCGATGAGTTTGTAGAGTTCATGTTGTGTTACCTGCTGTTATACACTTGGCATGCATGCTGCGTGTATGTTTATATCGTGCATGTCATGTGTGGGATTCGATACCTTAGTTGAGTTCTTGCCGGCGGTCTTTTATACACCAAGTGGCCCTTAGATGTGCGAAGCTTGGGGCATCGCGATGCGATTGCTCGTGACTCTGTCACGTGGCACACTTTGTTGTATGATTGAGCCCGCTCGAGACCCCGACTAAGAGATCGGGCTGGAGTCTGTTTATGTAAGTGTTATGATTCAATCGATAATATGGTTGAGGCGACTTGTCTATGAGTATGGGATTTCACCACCCATAATCACTTAGACTTGTGAGCAGACGATGAGGACCCATCTCAGTTGATCATCCGGGCCTGGATGGGATGCCCCTCACGTTCGAGCTTTCCAAGAGTGTCTTGTACTTGGCCTTGTCTGCTTAGACAAGTGGGTATGGCTCTCGGCTCTCCATATGATTGAATTGTGACTGGAATTACATACGCAAACCCCGGGTCCCGACAGCGCAGGGATACGTTGGTCCTTCGCGCGGAAGCCCTGATGGAGAAGAATGCAGCGATGGAGAGGATCATCCAGAGGTCCAAGGAAAACAGAGCCATGAATAACTTTGTGTCTGTTTTAGATATCAAAATAAAAGACTATCTGTATGTATATATGGACACGTGTGGTCTTATTATGTTGCTCTTAATTAAGAACTTCTCTGGTCGATCTCTAGCCCACTAATGAGTAATTCCAGCCATGTTTATATATACTACTGCATTTTTTAGATTCCTTCTTATTGATCGGAAAGATCAATCTCATCACATTTGTCTTTGCGGCTCACCCACAAACTTAGAGAATCCTTATAGAGGGTTCTTCTAAAGGAGATGTTACTCGGCCTCAAGCTGAATGCCTTAGCAATATCCATGTTTTTTGTTGAAGAAAAGATTAAATAATCTAGGGTAGGCAACTATAAGATGTTTATTATCACGCCACAGGCCCTCTCCAAACATGTGGTATTTCAGCCATCTCCTAAATGTTTCCTACAGTTTTCATATAAGAGGTGTTCAACAGCCAACAAACTTCTCCAAAAGTTTGAATCACCAGCTTTGATGCAGATTTCCATTGTTGGAATATTAATTTCAGTATTGATCATATACCATGATAAGTGATCAACATATGCATGATCACTAAAAAGATTGAATAGATATTTGAAAAACAAATATATATATATAGCAATTACTTGATGAGAACGATAGATTAACGATCATAGCGTATCAGGGTAACGATCGCAGTGCATAAGTTTTAATACATATATGGGGCATCAGTCTTCATCACCAACAACAACCAAAAGACATAACGTATATATAGCCGGGGGAGGCAGAGGCAGCGCGCAGGTGCAACCAAGTAGAGCGCATCCTGGTCGGTAATTCTTCGACATCTTAATGAAGAGGAGAAGGCCACTGGATGAAGATGGGCACATGGCCCCTCACGTACTTGTCTAGGAAGACGCCGAAGGCTGCATGACGTGTCTTGTTTACCGGTTTCACTTAGTCCCGCTGGGATTTGCCAGCGCTCTTGGAATGCATTATTAGGCTATAAAAGTCTCTCGCAACCTTCCTCCTAGAACATATTGGGCATCAGATCTTCCCATACGCCCCGCCATCGCGGTACCTAATCTCCCCATTCAGTGGCCTGCAGAGGATTTAGCAGCTCTTGTTGTCCCTGCTTTCCTTGTCAGAATCGACATCGTCGGAACCTACCTGTGAAATATTAACACATAATAACAATCATGTTTATAACATAACTATCAACAACCTAAAAAATAAAGGGCTGGAAAGAAACCATGATGGATATCATAATTAAGGGCGGATCTTCAGTTGGTCATGGCGGATGGAGTAGATATATTCATGGACACCGAAATTTTCAGTACAATTTTTTCCCTTCTATATATTGCAGCATGAGTTACACAACTGTCTGCGCCTTACACACATGTCATCGGCACCACGTAATTAGCATTCTGCTTGCACGTTATCTTCGGAGGCAGTGTATACTCATGGACTCATGGTTATAAAATGTTGAGGCTTGGAGGCAGGCTCCAAGAATATAGTCGATGCTATCAAATTTGAGGCAGCAAAACATATCACTGTGGGTGATCTAATGAAGGGGGACTAGGGTTTCATCTACATGAACAATTTAGATGTTGCAATACCAAAAAATGAAATGAAATCCTGGATCCGCCACTGATCGTAATAAGAGTATGAAATCGGAGACAGACTAAACCGTACCCTATGCCGATTAAAACAAGAACCATCAGTAACTAAACCCTACAACTTGGTAGCACGAGATTACAAGACCAATATTCAAATGACATGCATGGAAAATAGTTTGGGACATATGGTACAGGCAGAAAACCCCAATGTAAAGAAAGAAGCATGTACGACGGAGATATACCGCATGGTCCTCATCGCTGACCTCCTCGGTGAACTCAACGGCCTCCCGTTCGTTGTCTCTGAACATATCGATGGCGACATCTGCGTACATTGTGTCCATCTTGGCGAGGATATCTCTGTGGATGCCATCATGCTTCTCCTCCACTTGCTCGCAGCCGACGACGGCCGGAGAGGGTATACCAACCGGCGCAGCATCAGTCGTCGTCCTTGGAGGTGCGACGACGGTTGGAGAAGGCGTAGAGACCAGCACAGCGTCGATGGTTCCCTTCATGGAGGAGTGAGCCACAAGTGCGCTGTCGGGAGCAACCGACACAACAACGGGATTCATCTTGGGACTTTGAGAGGGGAGTGGGAGCTAGGGAGGGATGGGAGGGGAGGGGAGGGGGAGCTAGCTAGGGAGGGAGGGGTGGGGGTCGGATGAAAAGATTGAACTGCGCTGGCTATTCCTCTATACTACCCCGGAACCAGATCCTTTTTAATTGAGAACACTGACGTGTGGGCCAGTTAGCTTGCGGACCCACATAGAAGCCACCCAAGTTAGAGTGCAGTACTGCGGAGAAGACTCATCCCTATCCCCAAGGGTAGAAGTTATGAAGCGTGTGGTAATTTGGAATGGAAATAAAATGTGGAAGCGAAGTGGCGAGAAATTCAACGGGGTGGCAGGCCGACGGGATGGATTCCCACCGTAGCATTGAAGCAAGGCGTGCTTGACCGTCCGGCTGCCTGACCGTCGCGGTGGACGAGAAGCCAACCCACGCCCTCTCTATAAAGCCATGTGTGTCGGGTGGAGAAGTTATTCACTGATGGAGTTGTCACACCACTGTAAAATAATGAAGTACAACAACCCTGCTATACACACGACGCCGCACACACACACACACAATTTGGGTGGGGTGGACGCCGCCGGATATGAGCCATGCATACAATGCGGCATGTGGGTCCAACAGGTGGCTGGCCCACATGTCACACACCCAGCGTTGGCTGCATGTCGTGTGTGCAGTGTCGTCTGCATAGCAATTTCGTAGAAAATATGTTATTTTATACTGATGGATGCGTTATAGAATCAAAGCATTGCGTGTGGGATGGCAGCTGCTCAGGACTGCCTCACTGGGCACTGCGAGAGGTCTAGTCCTAGCTTGTAAAAATATATTACTAGCTGCTATAGCAGAGGGCACCATCCCAGACACAACATTTTGACTGCATGTTTGCTTTGATCAACCCTAGCAATAATTACTACCACCGTTTCATTGCCAGCTTCTTATCCTACCTCCCTCGCGCACCAAAATCCTGCATCTCTCCTTCCCTCTCTCCTAGCCGCCTCCTCCTAGCTCGATCGCAATGTGCGACAGTGATTCCGACTCGTCGTGTTCCATTCAGCTGGCCTCGCGAATACTCCATGAGATGAGAGCGGCTAAAAAGCTAGTGTTGGATGAGACTATCATGTCAGAAGCGTTCGGGGCCTCGTCCAGGGCGACACTGTTGACTGTGGCCGCCCAGTCCCTATGCGAAGCGGATGACGTCATCCGTGTATCAAAATACTACCACTAGCACTACTACTAATTAAAATCCCATCCTCCTACGCTGCCTCTTCTTAATCCGTCTTCCTTTCTTTGTGGCGGCCTTCCAACGCTCTGGGCGAGGGCCTCCTCTGCCGCCTCGGCATCCTTGACATGTGAATCAACAACGTGCCGATGCTCCTTGGACACAAGATTATCGGACTAGGTTGGAGCATAGTCGATCTCACTCTCCGTGGCACTGTACACCTTTGCTTGGTACCTCCATGCGGCAGCGATGCGTCTGGCTCCTTTGGCCTTCTTGTAGAGAAACACAGCCTCCTCCTCCATCCGGACGGAACGCTCGACGGCCTTCCGACACTGCACTTTCTCCCAGCGCGCCACTCTGGCCTGGTGATACGTCCCAAACGTATCTATAATTTCTCTTGCTCCATGCATGTTTTGGGTGATATTGCTATGCTTTTGATGCACTTTCATACACTTTTGATCATATTTGGACTAACCTATTAACTCAGTGCACCCCAGTGCGAGTTCCTGTTTTCATATATTTTTGTATTTCAGGTTTTCCCATTACTTAAAGTGCCCAAAAAATTCCAGGAAAAATATATAAAAAATCAGCGAGACGAAACCATCCAGAGCCTAGAAGTAGGGCCAGAGGGGGACCACCAGGGGTCCAAGCGCCCTGATGGCGCGCCCCCTTGGTGGCCGCACCGGGTGGCCACCTGGACACCCGGGGCCACCCCCTGGCCCCCTTCTGCCTATATTTAACCCGTCTTCTGAAACCCTCGAGGACAGAACCCTTTTCCGTGATCTCCCCTCTATTCCACCGTCGCCTCACTTCCAAGATCGGGGCTGCCAGGAGTCCCTGTCCCGGCACCCTGCAAGAGGGAGGATTGACCTCCGGGAGCTTCTCCACCACGATGGACGCTTCCCAGATGAGCCGTGAGTAGTCCATCTTGGACCATGGGTCAATGATAAATAGCTATGTGATGTCTTCTCTCCATCTTTGTTCTTCAATGTTTAGACCTTGTGAGCTGCGCTTCATGATCAAGGCACATATGTAATTTCCCTGTTGTTGCTATGTTGAGTTTGCTGGGATCTGATGGATTATGAGATTATGTTCAGATTGTGATGCGTAATATATTTGGTTCTTCTCCTTTATATTTATGTTCTTGAGTAATTCTTGCATGTTCTCCGTTGCTTTTTATTACTTTGGCCAAGTGATGGATTGTGACTCCAAGAGGGAGCGTTAAGCATGATTGTGGGTTCATGCCCCCCAATGACTAGCTTGAGTGACAGAAATATGAGTCTAGGGGATTGGATGTTGCCACCAGGGGAAAACAATGGTGCTTGTACTTCCGGGAGCAAGGATTGTTTACTTTACACAAAGTTCTTTTAATGCAGTTGTCTGTTGCTTTGGGTTTACACTTTGGGTGGGGCTCGCAACTTAATACACGCGAGATGTTCTGGATAGATATCTCAAGGTGGATGATTAGTGAGTAGATGCAGATGGATTTCAGTCTACTTGTTTTGGCGTACTGCCCATGCTTTTGAGCCTCTTCCTTTCTTTTGTAGCATAGTTAGCATTGCGGTGCGTTTCTAATCCTGTCAATTGCCCAGCTGTAATTTGTTCACCTCGCATAGCTGTTTATCGTCTTTTGGGAGAGAGACATCACTAGTGAACTTCATGGGACCCCGGTCCAAATTTCCACCACTGTTTACACCCGCACTTTATTTTACTGCCTTTACTTTACTTTGCATTTATCATTACCATTTTCATTAGCTCTTGCGTTTGATCCTTTGTAAACGGCAAGGCCGGAGAGATCGACAACTTCTCTGTACTCGTTGGGAGCAAAATTATTTGTTGTGTGTGCAGGTCCAGGTAAAGTAAGCAACTCTCGGTTGTGAACGGTGCCATTGCTCACTTTACCACCTACTTGTCGTCGTCGGAGTCCTACTAGAGACAAAACCCTTTCCTCTACGTTAGGGGAAATTACTGCTGCGCTACATCTCAACCTTCCACTTGGGGTAGCCAACGAGGAGCACTACTTCAGTGCCATCAAGAGTAATTTATGGTGCCGTTTCCAGGGAATCCACTCTTCAAGATAGGGGAGTTTCACACTATATTTTATCTTTGCTTTTTAGTCTTGTTAGTTTACCTTTCAGTTTTTTCTTTATTTTCCTTTACCTAAAATTACAAAAAAATGCTTGTCTTGCTTACTGCTGCTATTATGGGTACCACTGAAAACACCAAGTTGTGTGACTTCACTAGTCACAACAACAATAATTGTATCTGCACGCCTATTGCTACACCTGCCACTTTAGCATATTCTTATGAAATTAAACCTACTTTGCTTACTCTTGTTGTGAACAATGTTGGGGATATCGCTTATCGGGAGCTGATCGGTCCACCCAAGATACAGGGTAAATCAGAAGATTTATCGATATATCGGGCCATTAATCGACATATCGGGCCATTTATTGGTCAATTTATCTTATCGATGAGACACCGAGAAGGGACAAATCAGACGACTTATCGGATTATCGGATGATATCTGGAACAGTGGTTATGAAAGAACAATTCTCTGGTGCTGGAGATGATGCTTCTTTACACTTGAATGATTTTGTTGATATTTGTGATATGCAAATGTATAAAGAAGTAGAAGGTGATATTGTTAAGCTTAAGGTTTTTTCCATTCTCCTTGAGAGAAGGAGCTAAAATTTGGTTTCAATCCTTGCCTAGGAATAGAATAGATTCTTGGGATAAGTGCAAGGATGCTTTTATTGGGAAGTACTACCCACCTGCTAAGATTATCCAATTAAGGAGTAATATTATGAATTTTAAGCAATTGGATAATGAACACGCTGCCCAAGCTTGGGAACATATGGAATCTCTTGCTAAGAATTTCCCTACGCATGGTTTGACTACTTGGATGGTTATGCAGACGTTTTATGCAGGCTTGAACTTTACGTCGCGGAACCTGTTAGATTTGGCCGCGGGAGGAACCTTTATGTCAAGAACGCTTGGTGCTAGCACAAAACTACTAGATGAGATGATGACCAACTATTCCCAATGGCACACCGAAAGAGCTCCAACAGGTAGGAAGGTAAACTCCGTCGAGGAGATCTCCTCCCTAAATTAAAAGGTTTACTTGATCATGTCTTTACTTACCAAGCAAGCTCCTATTGATCCTCATGATGTTCCTTTAAATTCCTTGGTTGCTCAAGAACAAGTAGATGTGAACTTTATCTCTAGAACCAACTTCAACCACAATGCATATAGGAGTAACTTTGGTAGCAATCCTAGACCGTTTCCATCCAGCAACTATGGGAACAACAACACTTATCCTAGCACCAAAAACTCCACTTCTGAGTTAGAGAACATGCTTAAGGACTTTATCACTACCCAAAAAGCCTTCAACAAGAGTGTAGAAGACAAATTAGACAAATTAGATAGTCTCTCTTTGAAGGTAGACAACATAGCCCATGATGTTGAGATGCTTAAAATTAGAACTTCTCCCCTTGAGGAGAGGAAGACCACTCCTATGAATGCTATTCAAGTGCAAATTAACGAAAACATTAGGATGTTTGCCAAACTTAAAGATAGATGGGCTACAGAAAAGGAGCAAGAAGGTAGAATTAAGAGCCTTCCTACACACCATACCATTTCTACTATCCAAGTTGTTGAGGATCTCAAAACTCTTAGCAGCCCACACATCCCTAGTCCCACTAGACCTATCAATGGTGATGCTATTACCTCAACCGTAGAAGAAGAAACTCCTATGAACATAGAGGCTTTCAAACAAGTAAGCCTAAATGACATCACTACCACCTTACTTGATAGTAGTGACCTTGATTTTGATAACTGTACCCTTCCTGAAGTTATTGGTTTCCTACACAAAATGTCTAGAGACCCCCCACACTAGCAAACTAAATCTTGCCTTCACAGAGCATATTACCAATGCTCTCATTAAAGCTAGGGAGGAGAATCTTAGGTTAGAAGCCTCCATACCTAGAAAGCTAGAAGATGGTCGGGATCCTATGATAAAAACTAAATTGAATAACTTCTCTTGCTTTGCTCTTTGTGATGTTGGAGCTAGTACCTCCGTTATGCCCAAAAGAATTTATGATATGTTTGAATTGAAACCTTTTGATCCTTGTTCTTTTGGTGTTTGCATTGTTGATTCTTCCGTAGAGAAACCTTTGCGGGAGATTGACAATGTTCTTATTATTTTCAACGATAATTATGTTCCCGTTGATTTTACTATTATGGACATTGAGTGTGAACCCTCATGTCCAATTATTTTGCGACGTCCTTTTCTTCGCACCGTAGGTGCTGTTATTGATATGGAAGAGGGGAATATAAGATTCCAATTCCATATCAAGAAGGGTATGGAACGCTTCCCTAGAAACAAGATTAAGTTACCTTTTAGTCCGTTGCACGGGCTAGCTATTCTCTAACACTTGATAAAACTTGATCTTTTTGCTTCGTGGCTAGCTCAAAGGCGCAAAAGAAAGTGCTTGTTGGGAGGCAACCCAATTTGTTTTTCCTTCTGTTTTTAGTGGTCTTGATGATTTTTACTACTCTAGCAACATCATTGTATCTTTATTTTCAAGCTTTGTGCCAAGTTTTAGCCTCCGATTGCAAGAAAGTTCAAAAGTTATGATGTGCTGTCCAGAAACAGATTCTGTCCCCTTGACGGAAAAATTCGGCTAAAATCACCAGATCTTCCTTTTTATCTGAATGTTTTTGACAACATGATCTATACAATTAGATTTCGTGCATCTGTTCTGAGTTCTTTGATTTGAGTTGCAGAAGTACCCCAACAAAATTATTTACTACCCGCTGGTTTGTTTTTCACAGATTCTTCCACGATTTTCCTCTTCTTCATTTTGCAAACCTTAAGCTTGCTTTTTATTTGCAAAAACTTTTTGGCAATCTTGATAACCAGTAGCTCTTAAATAATATCTTTATTTCCAGTAGAGAAAAATATATTTTATTATGGGTACTAACCTCTCTAATCAGCTTATGATGAGTTATGTATGAAGGGAGTTTTCAAGTGTGCAAAGGAAGACGATGAAAGAAGATCCGGGAGTGTCAAGCGCTCAAGCTTTGGGATGCCCCACGCACCCAAAAGAAATATCCAAGGAGACTCAAGCATCTAGGCTTGGGGATGCACCCGTGCATCCCCTTTTCCATCAAAAATTATCAGTTCGTCTTTCGTTCCACTATATTTTTATCACTTCATGTGTTATGTGCTATGCTTGGAGCGTCTCGCTCTTTACTTTTTAGTTTTCTTTAGCTTTGTTTGCTGTTCATAACAAGTTAGAGCCCATCTTTCTTTGTGTGGGAGAGAAACACGCTCCACTTTAACCTAGAACACATCATAGGATTTTCATTCTTATCTTTGTTGTGTGTGTTCTTTATCTTTTCATAGCTGCTTTCATGCTTAGCTCTTAGTTTTCATGTTTATTTATTTTCAAGAGCTTTTTTTAGGTTGTTGCTGGAACTCTCTTGAGTCCTCATGTTTATCTTGTTTAGAGAGTTGGCCTGTTGCACTGAGTTGTGTGTCTTGACTTGAAAGTAGGTAATTGAGGTTGATATTCAATTGTAGTAGTAACTTGCAATTTTTTTGAGTAATCTTTGAACTTTTGGTGTCAAGAGCTTTAGCCTATTAGTGATAGATGTCGTATTTTGGGCAATCCGTGTTTATTTTCGAAAAACTACAAAAACTACCTGAGAACTCTAGCTACTAGATGGATCACAAATCTTTGGAGGGATCAGATATTAGAGTACACTCACGTACCATGACTCGAGGATGCGCAAGGACAACCAAACCCCCATACACTCCTCCTCGGGGTACTTGTCTTGTCGGGGGAATGATACCCGGGTAGGGTCACCCAGGCGAAAGCAATCTTTCAAGACAAGGATGGGGCCGATTGGGCTGCAGCTGGGCCGAGCTAAGCAGTCCCATGGCCGATTGCCCACAAGCAATCGACCATGCCGAATGCAAGCAGTCGGCCCAGGCGCAATCGGCTCAGCCTTCATCATTTCAAAAGTTGACCTTGGACCAGGTCGGAGCTCCTGGTACAAGGTCATAAATGCGTGATCCCGAGAGATCCGGGTGGCAGCAAGCCAAGTCGCTTCGCCGATCTGTCAAAGGAGAGTTGTCACCCTTTCCGCTGATTCCGCGGACAGGACGACAAGACCAGAGATCGTAGCTCCACTGTTCACTCATCATAACCTACGAGCTACAGTATGGGAAGCCGCTTGACATGTCCGGATCAACGGGGAGATGCAGTCAGTGGACCCCAACTGACGAGAGAATTACAGCTGGGGCCAGCCGCCGAATGAAATGACCCTAGTACCCCGAGCTCACACTATAAGAGCCCGGTGTACCCCTCCTGCGAGAGGGACGACCCCATCGCATTTACTTCCCACAGTAGTTCTTATAGAGAAGCATGAGAGAACCATGCCCACGGCAGGTCTCTTCTTACTCTGAAACAGCTCAAGGAGCATTGATTTTAGTTCATGAGATCATTCATATAGAGCAGACAAGCAGGAGTAGAGGTGTTATCTCTCTGGAGAGCCCCGAACCGGGGCACATCGTGGTGTCCTTCACTGTGCTTGTGCTCAACCCGATTCCAGCATCATTGACATAGTTCTCCCTCGAGTCTTCCCCTCTCTTTAGCCATGCCTATGGCATCTGTTGTTATTATGCGACGACAGTTGGCGCCCACCGTGGGGCAGTCCGAGGAGTCGACTGGAGTTCTGATCCGGATGGGATCTTCCTCGTCATCAAGAATGAGCCACGCCTCTGGCTTGATCTTTAGGCATGGGGCAGTGGACTTTGTGGTGGACTACGCTGCGTGGTTTGGGGTCGGCGCACCTCTGCCGCCCGGCGTATCGCTGCAAATCGGCAGCCATCGCCTCTTCATCAGTAGCTTCCCCGAGGCATATCCCAGGGAGGTGCGCGTCTTCTCGAGTGCCACGGATCTGCTCCCAGCCAGGGGCTGCATGAAAGCTCTCGGCGGAGTGGAATCACGTGTGCACGCAGCCTTCATGATGGATGGGCCGACTGCATCAAGCAATCAAGGTGCGGCAAGCGCAACAAGGAAAGCCAAGGAGGCAGCGGATGCTGCGGAAAGAGTCAGCACCAGTGCATTACGGGATGTGTTATACACACCCGTGAACAGGAATGGTGACTCCGACTAGGTTCACACAGATTTGGAGAAGGCCCGACTTGCTCTTGCTCGCAGGGCTGAGCACGTGCTTGCGGAGGAGCGAAGGCTTGGAGCCATCACTAGAGAGTACAACGCAACACATGCCAGTCAGGAGTAGAGGCCGAGAGAGCACCGACGGTCTTAGAGGATCTCAGGAGTAGAGGCCGAGCAATCGGCAGAGAGCTGTCGGGAGCCGAGCAGCTGGAAGCATCAGCATTTGTTCAGCGACCAGCGTACAGCACAACGGACAAGAATCTGCGAGTTGCCGAGCATATTGCGATCGAGGTGGAGGACTTGGAAGGAGAGGAGCAGCGTCAGCAGACTCACGGAATGCGCGAGCTATTGGCAACTGCAAAGCAGCAGCAGCAAACGACGTTGGAACACCCGATTTCAAGACCTGAAGCATCGAGAAGGACTGTGAGGCCAGCTCCGGAAGCCAGCCGGCGGCTGAATGGGTCGCGGCAAAACAGGCAGCAGGGAAAATCTCGGCGTGAGAGCAGGGTCAGGAGCAATCGGGGTCCCCCGATCATGAACAGAAGAGCAGAGGAGCCGGCTGTTAGCAGCAGGCGCAATGACTCACCTCGTCAACCAGAAGCAAGACTAGTAATCAGCAATCGGCTTGGTGCTCGTCAGATCGGAGAGAATGATGCTAGGCATCGCATTGAGCTGCTGGAAAGAGATGAGCAGCAAGAGGAGGAGGGAGCACCCGGCCCAGCGTGTTTCAGAGACCGCATTCGGACCGAGAAATTCCTCAAAGGATTCACCCTGCCCAGAGACACCCCAAGTACAACGGCTCCATTAAGCAAGAGGACTAGCTGACAGATTACATGACCGCAGTCGGCATCGCCGGCGGCAGTCGGCGTGTAGCTGTACGCTATGCTCCTCTGATGCTGCAGGGGTCAGCTCGGACTTGGCTGAACAATTTTCCCAGCAACAACATCAATTGCTGGGAAGATTTGTCGGAAGCTTTCATTCGCAACTTCACCGGCACATATGATCGGCCACATCTTCCTCGGCAGCTCGCCCTCTGCGTGCAAGGCAAGGACGAGCCACTCCGAGAGTATTTAGCTCGGTGGATCAAGTTGAAGAACTCGTGTGAAGGAGTCCATGAGGTACAGGCCTTCGAGTATTTCACATACGGATGCTTGGCGGAATCAATGCTGAAGCACAAGTTGCTCCGCAAAGATTTCTCATCGTTGGCCGAGCTCATGAAGGTCACCAACGCGTTTGCTGTCTCTGATTCCGCAATGCGTCCCATTTAGCTTGGTGTCGGCGGTATTGTCGAGACACAAGGGGCTGCGCAGTCGGAAGAGGCAGGAAAACAAGGGCTCAGTCAGCGAGAGCGCAGAGAAAACAATCGGAACAACAACAACAACAACAACCAGCAGAACAGTGGAAAGAGGAAGGATGAGCAACCAGATGCTCAGTATGGCAGTCGGCAGGTGGCCGCTGTCCAGGACCAAGAGGAATAAGGGGCTGCAGGAGGTAGTCGTAAGATGAAGCCGAATGCAAAGCCGTAGTGGCCGGTAAAACCCAAGTACACATTCGAGGATATGTTGGATCAACCATGCAAAATGCACAGAGTCCTGGCAAGCCAGTAGCACACACCACTCGTCAGTGTGACTTTGTCAAGCGCATTGCGAAGGGAGAAGCATTACCACCTCCACTCCCACCACCACCCCAGAACAGAGGTGTCGGGACCCGGGGTTAGCGTATGCAAGTCCCGCTACGACATAGTCATATGGAGAACCGAGAATAGTACCCACTTGTCTAAGAAGACAAGGCCAAGCACAGAACGTTCTCGGAAAGCATCGTACGTGAGGGGCATCCCATCCAGGCCGGATGATCAACTGAGATGGGTCCTCATCGTCCACACACAAGTCTAAATGATATGGGTGATGAACTCCCATATTCACAGACAAGTCGCCTCAACCATACTATCGACTATCTCATAGCTCTTACATAGACTTACTCCAGCCCGATCACTTAGTCGGGGTCTAGGGCGGGCTCGATCATACAACAAAGTGTGCACGAGACAGAGTCTCGAGCAATCGCATCGCGATGCCCCAAGCTGCGCACATCTAAGGGCCACTTGGTGTATAAAAGACCGCCTGCCAGATCACAACTAAGGTCTCGAAAACCCATACAAAGACATGCATGTTATGAACATACACGCAGCACACATGCCTTGTATGAACAACATGTATCATTGAAATTCTCTACAAAGTATACATTTTATTGATAACTCTCACAGAGTGCACACAGAGATCACAAGCATGTGATCCAACATTACAACATTCAACGGAAGCAGAGTAGGTCTGAGTATAGACAAACTTACCAAATGGCTTAAGAAGCCTTATTTAATCACAAAGCCCTCCACGAGGGAACCAGTCTGCTGACTGGGACTACACTAGCTTGGTCTTCAGTCGTCGAGCTCGAGGAAGAATCCACCTTCGGGGTCAGTGGGTTCATCTAAAACATAGAATAAGAAAACGTGAGTACAAAGTCGTACTCAGCAAGACTTACGTAGGAACTATACTACTCATGCACATGTATCAAGGCAAAGGGAGGTGGGGTTCATAAGAAGATGTGCCAGCTTTGACTTAGCTAGTCCTGAACTACGAGTACCAGACTTGAGGTAAGAAGCGTACACGAGTCCACTACAAGTCTCCAACCAATTACACCACTATGGTGCCTTCCTCGACTTCCCCACGAGAAAGCACGCCATAGCACTCACGCTTATCTTAGCAAGTTTTATAAGTATCCACTTTAATTTGCCTAATAATCAAGCTAAGATTTCCAAGCAGTCCCTTACCGCGGACGCGGCTATTCGAATAGTTTTGTTAACCCTACAAGGGTGTACCGCTACACACATGACCATCAGTTACCGCCTTTGGCCTCGACACCATTCAAGGGGTGTCAGCGAGGATGCTCACCACAACTGTTACCTCATAGCCGATCTAGTCCAAGAAAGCCGCCTACTTGGGTTGGCTACCACTATCGTGAACCCGTCCGGTTTACCGAAGTGGACCCAGATGATGTGTGCGTGGTGCATAAGCCGGTCTCGGCTGAGCCGTTCTCGGCTGAGACGTTCTCTCACTTAGCAGCCAAGACACAAACCTACCAGAACTCCGAACTACTGCGACATCTGGACATCGAAAGGGATGAGTTAGTAGGCTGAGAGGGGTCAGTGAGCCCAATGT
Source organism: Bromus sterilis (assembly GCA_950022295.1). Lineage (NCBI taxonomy): Eukaryota > Viridiplantae > Streptophyta > Magnoliopsida > Poales > Poaceae > Bromus > Bromus sterilis. Next base: position 240,466,548 of record OX465595.1, on the reverse strand, counting down.
GTGGTTGTACTCTTCATCTTGTATCACCACACAATAACTCAGACTTAGGGCGATGTTCAACGAGACAAGCCACTGTGTACTCCTACACAACCTCTCATCGTTCACCTTGTATTAGGGTAGATTCACCAACACATTTCCACCATCATCAAAATGATTGCTACCATCCCGACTCACATAACAGTATCAACATTGTATCACTCTAAGCATGGAATAAGCAGTAACAATTGCAGGGGCCACATGATATCAAACAACTCCTACATTTTCTAGGATTGTGGTTTTCTTACTACCGTGACAAATGATAGGTCATGCAACGGAATGGGTTCATCTATGCGGTAGAAACGTAGCATGGTAATCATCCTAATCAATGCATAAGCGAGACTGAGAGGGAAGTGGGATTTTATCGACATGATCAATGGTGGTTTGCTTGCCTTGCTGACGAGGTTCAGGTTCAGGGTCTTCAACGAAGGGGGCAGCCTCCTGTTCCGGTTCCACTTCTACTCGACAAACAACAAACAAGGAAGAAAAGTAAATACAATACACAAGCACATGGTTGAAGGTTGAAACTTGATGTATATGCTTCTGATGTGTGAGGAATTTCCATTTAAAAGGAGTGTATTGCAAATGAATTGCAAATTCAAACTCCATTTTGAATTTAAAAAGAATGCATATGCCTTGTTGCCACTGTTCACCCAAGAAAACTTGGTCAAACATGAAAATAGATTGCATATTCAAATTCCTTGATTGTTTCTAATAATTTAAGACATATTATTTGCTATATTTGGAGTAAGGATGAATTTTCTATGAATTTCCAAAGTTTCACATATTTTCTGCCATTTCTGGAATTGTTTTCAAATAGAAAAAACACTTATTGCGTCACTGTGATGTAATGCTGGCGTCATGGGGGTTCTGACCAGGGGGTCCCACCTGTAAGTGTCACTGTGGTTAATTAAAAAGTTTTGTTTTGATTTAAACTAAACTGGGTGATTAGCAGGGGGCAGGGCCCACATCTGAGCCTCACTTGGAGTGGGATTAGTGGCTAAACCTCGCCGGACACGTCAGCACGCCGGCGAAGTCTCCGGCGACCTCCAAAACGGCGGAGCTGTACGGGGAAGGCGTTCCTGTTATCCATTTCAAGCGCCAAGACCACCAGGAGGGAGCTCTCGTCGTCGCGCATCGATCTGGACCAAGAACAAGGGCTTGGATGCTCTGGAGGCTCACCGGCGTCGAGCTTTGCGGCGGCGGAGCCACGGCTGCGAGGTGGATTCAGCTACGGGGCACTAAATGGAGCGGGGTTAGGCGCGTTTGAAACATAGGAGCACGGCGGTTGCGAAGGACAAGGTGGCACGGACGTCTGCTTTACGGTTGCTCGCCGACGACGAGCACAGCGGCGCTGTACTCCGGCGTTCATGGAGAATCGAGCTAGATGAGGTTAGGGGTGCCGCGGCTTGAGGGAAAAAGCTCACCAGACGCTGGGAACACATTGGAGCAGGCGTCGGAGGCGGGGAGGTTACGGCGGCGGCGAATCGATCAACTTGAGCTTCGGCGGCCGGCGGCAATCCAATGAAGCGTCCGTATCTTCGGGGCCGATTTGAAGCTCCGGCTTCTGCGAGTAGACGTAGATGATGGCAAGGAACACAGGGGACTTGCTTGCTCGAGCCCTAGGTGTCATTGGCCGCGGAAACCATGGCAGGGCGCTCCGGCGAGTCCTCGAGCGGTGGAGAAATCGGGAGAGGGGGAAGGGGAAAGTGGCCGTGGAGAGGGGGAATGGATCGGGGAGGCACGTAGAAGGCGGCGGGGAAGTAGCTGCGTGGCCAGGGACGTCGCGGTTGCGTCGGCGGCCTCGGCATGGCCGGCACGCAGTAGCGTGCTCACTTGCCTGGGGAAGACGACAAGCTTGGGGTGGTGGGCTAGGCCGGGGTGCGATGAGTTGGGCCTCTTTGCCTGGTAAGCCCTCTCCTTTTTATTTCTTTTCTGTTTTTCTTCTGCTATTTTTTTGGCACTGCTAAATAAATAGCAAACCATTTTATAAAATGTTGAAACTTTTTATATGGCTTCACAATATAATAGGCTAGCCACTTGTAAAGTTTGAACATTTTTAAAATTCAACTTATTTGAACATTAATTCAAATAGGGGTTTAAATTTAAATCCATGCTCCTGCTTGAATATTTGAAAAATCCATGAGCATGGGGTTGGTCCCACATCACTTGATATGTGATCACACTCATTTATGAGACTTTTCAAAAATGCAAAAGGAATTTTTGGAGCAACTTTATTTCTGGCCATTTGAAATAATTCATCTGGGGGGGGGGGTTCCTTCTCCCATTTGAGTTTGAATTTGAATTCCATTTTATTTTCTTTGATGAATGTAAGGTGAATTTGATCCTATCACATTACCTAACAGAGGGTTCTAACAACTCGCCCCCACTTAACAGAATCTCGTCCCGAGATTCAGAAGTCTGCGGGAGGAAGGTGGGGTACTCGGCACTGAGACGGTCTTGTCTTTCCCACGTGGCTTATCTCTTAGAGTGGTGTGACCATTGCACTTTCAGAAACTTAATCTTCTGACGACGAGTGACATGCTATGCGGAATCAAGAATACGAATGGGGTATTCTCGATAAGAAAGGTCATCTTGGAGATCAAGCGTTTCATGGTCGACTTCGCGGATGGGGTCCTTGAAGCAACGCCTGAGTTGTGAAACATGGAATACATCATGTACTCGGGAAAGGTGCGGGAGTAGTTCAAGTTGGTAGGCAACTTCTCCATGTTTAGCAAGAATGCGGAAAGGTCAGATGTAACGTGGAGCCAACTTGCCTTTGATACCAAAACGTTGGGTTCCCTTCAGAGGAGTAACCCGAAGGTAAGCCTTCTCATCCAGATAGTAGCTCTCTTGCCTATGATGACGATCATAGTAGCTTTTCTGACGAGACTGGGCTTCTTTCAATTGATCACGAACAATGCGAACTTGATCTTCTGCTTCCATGATCATGTCCGGTCCAAAGAATTGTCTTTCACCGGTTTCTGACCAGTTTAGGGGTGTTCGACATCGTCGTCCATATAGGAGTTCAAAAGGAGCCATGTTCAGACTAGATTGGAAACTATTGTTATAAGCAAATTCGGCGAATGGAAGAGACTTCTCCAAATTCTTTCCGAATGAGATAACACAAGCTCTGAGCATGTCCTCGAGAATTTGGTTAACCCTTTCGACTTGACCGCTAGACTGAGGATGGAAAGCTGTACTAAAGGAGAGATGAGTTCCCATAGCATTCTGAAAGCTTCCCAAAAATCTAGAGGTGAAAAGGCTACCACGATCAAAATTGATTTCCAAAGGAACACCATGAAGAGACACAACTCTAGAGACTTACAAGTCCGCTAACTGGCTAGCAGTTATAGACTCGCGAACTGGAAGGAAGTGTGCAACTTTGGACAGTCTATCCACCACAACGAAGTTTCCTTTCTGGGTTTTTGGAAAGCCAGTGATGAAATCCATACTGACTTTGTCCCATTTCCACTCTGGAATAGGCAAAGGTTGAAGTGTACGAGTAGGTCTTTGATGTTCTTCCTTAATGCGACGACAAACATCACATTCGGCAACAAATCGAGCAATGTCTCTCTTCATCCTAGTCCGCCAAAATCTCTGGCGTAGATCTCGGTACATTTTTGTGCTACCGGGATGAATCGAGAGGGGTGTGTCATGGGCTTCCTTTAGGATGAGTTGCCTTAGTTCCCTATTCTTAGGTACTACCAAACGATTTCCAAAGAATACCGTTCCTTTACTATCTGTGGAGAAACATGTATCAACTCCGCTACCAATGTTCTCCTTGATCCGGCGAACACCTCATGCACGCCTTTGGGCAACTATGATTGGATCCTCAAGAGTTGGTTTCTCCACCAAGGTAGAAAGATAGCCATGAGGAACAATCTCAAGATTGAGCTTGCAAAATTCCTCATGAAGAAGTGGTTGACACTGTTGTAACATGAGGTTGTTACAATACGACTTACGACTTAGTGCATCAGCCATGACATTGGCTTTGCCTGGGGTGTAAGAAATTCCTACATCGTAATCTTTTATCAACTCAATCCAGCGTCTTTGCCTAAGATTAAGATCTGGCTGGGTGAAAATGTATTTGATGCTTTGGTTGTCGGAATAGATCTCGCAACGATTACCAAGGAGGTAATGTCGCCAAGTTGTCAGGGCATGAACTACGGCAGCGAGTTCAAGATCATGGGTAGGATAGTTCTCTTCATGTGGACGCAACTGGCGTGAAGCATAAGCTACCACATGTCTATCTTGCATAAGTATGCATCCTAACCCTTGCCGTGAGGCGTCACAAAAGATATCGAAATCCTTTTTGGTGTCTGGAGGCGCAAGTACGGGTGCAGAAGTCAATCTTCTTTTTAGCTCTTGAAAGATTTCCTCGCACTTGGGAGTCCATAGGAATTTCTTATCTTTCTTGAGGAGTTCAGCAAGAGGCTTTGCAACTTTAGAAAAGTTCTCGACGAAGCGACGGAAATAGCTGGCTAGGCCAAGAAAACTCCTAACTTTCTTAACCGATTCAGGTGGAGTCCAGTCAAGGACGGCCTGAACTCTCTCTCGATTCACAGTAATGCCTTTTGCAGAAATTACGTGGCCTAAGTAGGTCACTTCTGGTAGCCAAAATCCACACTTGGAGAATTTATCATACAGGCGATGCTCTCTAAGTTTCATCAATACCAGCCTAAGATGTTCGTCATGTTCTTCTTCGTTCTTCGAGTAGATGAGAATGTCATCAAGATAAACTACAACAAATTTATCTAGGTACTCCATGAAGATCAAATTCATCATGCGCGAGAAAGTGGTGGGGGCATTGGTTAAACCGAAGGACATGACGGTGTACTCGTAAAGACCATAACGAGTAGTGAAAGCCGTTTTTGGAATGTCCTTGTCTCGGATTTTGATTTGATGATAACCTAATCTCAAATCCATCTTTTAGAAGACAGAGGATCCAACAATTTGATCATAAAGATCATTGATCTTGGGCAGTGGGTACTTGTTCTTTATCGTCACTAGATTTAGCGGGCGATAGTCTACGCACATCCTTTCTGTTCCACCTTTCTTTGTTACGAACAGAACGGGGCAACCCCATGGCGATGAGCCATGGCGGATGAAGCCTTTTGCCAACAAAGCTTCAAGTTGGATTTTAAGCTCAGCTAACTCACGTGGGGCCATTTTGTATGGGCGTCAGGAAATTGGTGCGGTTCCTGGCATAAGATCCACTATGAACTCTACACATCTTTCGGGTGGCATGCCTGGAAGCTCTTCAGGAAAGACATCCGGGAAGTCACGAACCACCGAAATATCTTCAAGGTCGGGAAGGGGAAGTACATTCAAAGAATGCACCTGGGTTCTCGTTCTAGGTGAGGTGTAGTTGACTGTCTTGCCTCAAGGGTAGGTTAGTTTCACTGATTTGCCTTTGCAATCAAGGTAGGCATTCTGCCTTGATAGCCAAACCATTCTAAGGATTACATTGATGTCGGAAGACTTGAGGGCTATGAGTGAAGCAAGGAATACTAAACCCTCAATTGCAATTTGATTACCATGGCTTACTCTATTAGTTTGCCATCTTGACCCTGGAGTTTGAATTATCATTGGGGTGGACATTTCAACAAATGATAACTCATGAATAAGTGCATAACTCTCTGACATGAATGAATGAGATGCTCCTGGGTCGAAAAGAACGGAAGTAGGAACATAATTTACTGGGAGCGTACCAAGAATGACGTCAGAAGTGTCGTCAGTCTCTTCAGCTGATATCTGGTTCACACGTCCACGAGTGGCAGGAGGAGCGGGTTTGGTGGTGTAGACCTTCGGGGGTGGCTTGCCACGGCCATTGTTGTTACCTTCGGCACGGGGTGGAGCATTCTGATTCTGGAGCTGGTTCTGGGGACACTCGCGGGAGTAGTGGCCTGCCTGACCACACTTGTAGCAAGCTCCAAAGACAGTGCGTGGAGCTCGGTTGGTCGGTGGAGCTGGGTGGAACGAAGCTTGTGGACGAGGCGCCACATAGGATGGACTCGATGGGTTGTTCTGGCGAAACATGCTGTTGGGGATCCAGATCTTGCGCTTCTGAGAGCTTGAACTGGATGAACCATCATCTCTAGGGTGCTTGCGGAAGTCATTGGTGGTGTTCATGTCCTCCGCCTTGATGGCCTTGTTGACAAGGACCTGGAAGGTCGCGAAGTCATGCAGGTTGAGCTCACGACGGAGTCCAGAATTGAGTCCACGACGGAACCTCTCTTGCTTCTTGGCGTCGGTGGAGACCTCTTCAGTAGCATAACGATCCAGTCGGTTGAACTCACGACTAAACTCATCAACAGTCCTCCTGCCTTGGCTGAGGTTGCAAAACTCCTCACGCTTGCGGTCCATAAGACCCTTTGGAATGTGGTGCTCACGGAATGAAGTGCAGAACTCATCCCAAGTTGTGGGCGGTCCAACGGGACGCATGTTCAGGAAATTCTCCCACCAAGAGCTAGCTGCACCCTCGAGGTGGTAAGTGGCATAGCTGACCCTGTCACCATATGCAACATGGCCTTCGTGGAGCTTCCTCTCGATGCTGCGAAGCCAGTCATCGGCGTCAAGGGGCTCGGTGGAGTAGCTGAAGACCGGGGGATGAAGTCGGATGAAGTCATTAAAAGACACCAACTCATTGCGATGCTGAGTGGTGTTGCGGGCAATGACCTCCAGCAACTGGTGAGAGTCTCGGTGGTTCCTCTCAACCTCCATCAGAACCTGAGCCATCGTGGGTGGGGGTGGAAGATTGACTTCCTCCGGATCATTCCCACGACCATGGGCATGACCAAGCTGGCCACGGGTTCCTTGAGACATCCTGAAGGTGAAAACCAAAGTCAAACAGAGTTGATTGGAAGAGTCTAAACAAGGTATTGAAGGTACTGGAAGAATCACAGAGCAAAGGAAGTAATCTTCTCGACAACATGGTGATAAAGCATACAAGCCATATATTCACAAGCTGTCATACAAACCATACATCATTTTAGTATGAGCTCCAAGCTAATACAAACGTGATGAAGATGATACATCCTTCAGAGGCACTCTGACTTCCTATACATTATTTATCTAAGCCTCTGGAACTTAGAACACCTTGCGTACAATATACTAAGATACTACTACATCCTCACTAAAGTAAGACCACAGGCGGTCTCACTCATCTCCATCTCCATAGTAATCCTCGTAAAAGTTACCCGCGTAACCCGGTAGCTGAAGGTGACCATCGGAAAACACGGAGGCCTGTGGACCCTGATATCCATTTGGGCAAGGATGGGGCCTAGGTCCGGCGTAGGGTGGAAGCAAAGGACCACGGGGTGGAAAAATGCCTCCAATCTCGGGCCAAGCAACTCGAGAAGGCATCTGTGTCCTGGCTGGGTAGATAGCATCATACTCCACTGATCCAACACTCACAAAAGGACCCAGGAGTGTAAGTGCTCGATACAGACGGACACGGGTGGCGTGGAGCTCAAAGCGAAGGGCACGTGCATCACGATCTCTATCACAAGCGTGCCGAGCAGTGATCTGAAGCAAAGTATCCTCCAGGGAGTGATCTGTGTACAATCCGGTGTAATATCCCTCTTCTCCTGGAAGTGCGGCAGGGATATAGTGGAAAGGTGATCCTGCAAGCAGGGCATGCTCCTCTCTCAGCAGGGTAATACATGACTATGCAGCATCCTGCACAGCCATGTTCTCAGTCACACCAATGCCATGTCCAAAGAGGACAGGATGACAGACTCCAATGTGGTGCAGGTAGATCCTGACAGTGCAGTGGAACTAGGTCTGGTTGAAGTCAAGGAACTGCTCCTCAACGGTGTACTCAGGATACCATCGATAGCCAATGAAGGACATCATATCGGTGAGCATGGATGGATGCCCACGCACATCGAGGCACCTAGTCAGACGAACAATCTGCCGGGGGGGGGGGGGAAGATCCGCCATCTGAAACAGAAAGAAGGAGTTTGCAAACGCATCAGATTATGAAGAAACTTGGAATGACTCGGGCAGCATAACGGCTGTAATTGCAAGAAAAGACAATTGCTTACAACATGAAAACAACACTTACATACGATGTAAGAAATCAGGAAGCACAACAACTCTAGTAAACCGAACACAACTTTCCTACGACTACAAGGAAGCAAACAACGAGATATTCTAGCAAGACATAGATGAGCCTAGTCCTATCTTCCCGTAGAACAAGATGAGGGTGAATCAAAACTCAGAACGATGAAGGTAAGGAGAAAAAAAGAAGCCTTACGTTGTTCCCTTATATACCCAGAGTAACTATATAACTATAGCAAGCTAGACTCGACTTCGGCCAAGGATGATAATCCTACAGTCAGTCCTGCTCTGATACCAAGAATGTCGGGGCCCGGGGTTAGCGTATGCAAGTCCCGCTACGACATAGTAATATGGAGAGCCGAGAACCGTACCCACTTGTCTAAGAAGACAAGGCCAAGCACAGAACCTTCTCGGAAATCATCGTACGTGAGGGGCATCCCATCTAGGCCGGATGATCAACTGAGATGGGTCCTCATCGTCCGCACACAAGTCTAAATGATATGGGTGATGAACTCCCATATTCACAGACAATTCGCCTCAACCATACTATCGACTATCTCATAGCTCTTACATAGACTTACTCCAGCCCGATCACTTAGTCGGGGTCTAGGGCGGGCTCGATCATACAACAAAGTGTGCACAAGACAGAGTCTCGAGCAATCGCATCGCGATGCCCCAAGCTGCGCACATCTAAGGGCCACTTGGTGTATCAAATACCACCAGCCTGATCACAACTAAGGTCTCGAAAACCCATACAAAGACATGCATGTTATAAATATACACGCAACACACATGCCTTGTATGAGCAGCAGGTATCATTACAATTCTCTACAAAGTATAAATTTTATTGATAACTCTCATAGAGTGCACACAGAGATCACGAGACCATCATCCAACATTACAACAAGCATGCGGAAGAAAATTATGTCTGGGTACAGATAAGTTTACAAATGGCTTAAGAAGCCTTATTTAAACACAAGCCCTCCACGAGGGAACTAGTCTGCTGACTAGGACTACACTAGCTTGGTCTTCAGTCGTCGAGGTCGAGGAAGAATCCACCTTCGGGGTTAGTGGGTTCATCTAAAATCTAGAATAAGAAAACGTGAGTACAAAGTCGTACTCAGCAAGACTTACGTAGGAACTATTCTACTGATGCACATGTATCAAGGCAAAGGGAGGTGGGGTACATAAGAAGAGGTGCCAGCTTTGACTTAGCTAGTCCTGAACTATGAGTACCAGACTTGAGGTAAGAAGCGTACATGAGTCCACTACAAGTCTCCAACCAATTACACCACTATGGTGCCTTCCTCGACTTCCCCATGAGAAAGGACGCCATAGCACTCACGCTTATCTTGGCAAGCTTTATAAGTATCCAGTTCAATTTGTCTAATAATCAAGCTAAGCTTTCCAAGCAGTCCATTACCGCGGAAGCGGCTATTCGAATAGTTTTGTTAACCTTGCAGGGGTGTACCGCTACACACACATGACCATCAGTTACCTCCTTTGGCCTCGACACCATTCAAGGGGTGTCAGCGAGGATGCTCACCACAACTGTTACCTCATAGCCGATCTAGTCCAAGAAAGCCGCCTACTTGGGTTCGCTACCACTATCATAAACCCGTCCGGTTTACCGAAGTGGACCTAGATGATGTGTGCGTGGTGCATAAGCCGGTCTCGGCTGAGCCATTCTCTCACTTAGCAGCCAGGCCATAAACCTACCAGAACTCAGAACTACTGCAACATCTGGACATCGAAAGGGATGAGTTAGTAGGCTGAGAGGTGTCAGTGAGCCCAATGTGTGGTTGTACTCTTCATCTTGGATCACCACACAAGAACTCGGACTTAGGGCGGTGTTCAACGAGACAACCCAATGTGTACTCCTACACAGCCTCTCATCGTTCACCTTGTATTAGGGTAGATTCACCAACACATTTCCACCATCATCAACATGATTGCTACCATCCCGACTCACATAACAGTATCAACATTGTATCACTCTAAGCATGCAATAAGAAGTAACAATTGCAGGGGCCACATGATATCAAACAACTCCTACATTTGCTAGGATTGTGGTTTGCTTACTACTGTGACAAATGATAGGTCATGCAACGGAATGGGTTCATCTATGCGGTAGAAACGTAGCATGGTAATCATCCTAATCAATGCATAAGCGAGACTGAGAGGGAAGTGGGATTTTATCGACATGATCAATGGGGGTTCGCTTGCCTTGCTGACGAGGTTCAGGTTTAGGGTCTTCAACGAAGGGGGCAACCTCCTGTTCCGGTTCCACTTCTACTCGACAAACAACAAACAAGGAAGCAAAGTAAATACAATGCACAAGCACAAGCACATGGTTGAAGGTTGTAACTTGATGTATATGCTTCTGATGTGTGAGGAATTTCCATTTAAAAGGAGTGTATTGAAAATGAATTGCAAATTCAAACTCCATTTTGAATTTAAAAGGAATTCATATGCCTTGTTGCCACTATTCACCCAAGCAAACTTGGTCAAACAAGAAAACAGATTGCATATTCATATTCCTTGAATTTTTATAATAATTTTAGACATATTATTTGCTATATTTGGAGTTAGGATGAATTTTCTATGAATTTCCAAAGTTTCACATATTTTCTGCCATTTCTGGAATTATTTTTAAATAGAAAAAGCACTTATTGCATCACTGTGATGTAATGCTGGCGTCAGGGGGGTTCTGACCAGGGGGTCCCACCTGTAATTGTCACTGTGGTTAATTAAAACGTTTTGTTTTGATTTAAACTAAACTGGGTGATTAGCAGGGGGCATGGCCCACATGTCAGCCACACTGGGAGTGGGATTAGTGGCAAAACCTTGCCAGACACGTCAGCACGCCGGCGACGTGTCTCCGACGACTTCCTGAACGGCGGAGCTGCGCGGGGACGACGTTCCCGTTATCCATTTGAAGCGCCAAGACCACCAGGAGGGAGCTCTCGTCGTCGCGCATCGATCTGGACCAAGAACAAGGGCTTGGGTGCTTTGGAGGCTCACCGACGTCGAGCTTTGCGGCGGCGGAGCCACGGCTGCGAGGTGGATTCAGCTACGGGGCACTAAATGGAGCGGGGTTAGGCGCGTTTGAAACAGAGGAGCACGGAGGTTGCGAAGGACAAGGTGGCGCGGACGTCTGCTTTACGGTTGCTCGCCGACGACGAGCACAGCGGCGCTGTACTCCGGCGTTCATGGAGAATCGAGCTAGAGGAGTTTAGGGGTGCCGCGGCTTGAGGAGAAAAGCTCACCAGACGCTAGTGAACACGTTGGAGCAGGCGTCGGAGGCGGGGAGGTTACGGCGTTGGCGAATCAATCAACTTGAGCTCCGGCGGCCGGCGGCGATCCAAAGAAGTGTGCATCTCTTTGGGGCCGAATTGAAGCTCCAGCTTCTGCGAGTAGACGTAGACGATGGCGAGGAACACGGGGGACTTGCTTGCTCGAGCCCTAGGTGTCGTTTGCCGCGGAAACCATGGCGGGGCGCTCCGGCGAGTCCTCGGGCGGTGTAGAAACCGGGCGAGGGGGAATGGGAAAGTGGCCGTGGAGAGGGGGAATGGATCGGGGAGGCTTCGGGGCGTCTCTAGAACACGTAGAAGGCAGCGGGGAAGCAGCTGCGTGGCCAGGGACGTCGGCCTCGGCATGGCGGGCACGCAGCAGCGTGCTCGCTTGCCTGGGGAAGACGACAAGCTTGGGGTGGTGGGCTGGTCCGGGGTGCGATGAGTTCGGCCTCTTTGCCTGGTAATCCCTCTCCTTTTTATTTATTTTCTGTTTTTCTTCTGCTATTTGTTTTGGCACTGCTAAATAAATAGCAAACCATTTTATAAAATGTTGAAACTTTTTATATGGCTTCACAATATAATAGGCTAGCCACTTGTAAAGTTTGAACATTTTTAAAATTCAACTTATTTGAACTTTAATTCAAATAGGGGTTTAAATTTAAATCCATGCTCCTGTTTGAATATTTGAAAAATCCATGAGCATGGGGTTGGTCCCACATCACTTGATATGTGATCACACTCATTTATGAGACTTTTCAAAAAAGAAAAAGGAATTTTTGGAGCAACTTTATTTCTGGCCATTTGAAATAATTCATTTGGGGGGGTTCCTTCTCCCATTTGAGTTTGAATTTGAATTCCATTTGATTTTCTTTGATGAAGGCAAGGTGACTTTGATCCTAGCACATTACCTCACAGAGGGTTCTAACAAGTCGCCCCCACTTAACAGAATCTCGTCCCGAGATTCAGAAGTCTGCGGGAGGAAGGTGGGGTACTCGGCACTGAGACGGTCTTGTCTTTCCCACGTGACAAGAGGACCACCTCAGGCGCAGAACCAGTTTCCGCGTAAAGACGCCGCATACATGATCTTTACAAGTGAATCAAGTGACAAGGGCAGTCGGAGAGCCCGAGCTCAGGAGGTCAATGCCACCATACCGCCGATTCCCCAGTACATGCACTGGTTGGATTGCAAGATTACCTGGGACAGGGAGGATCACCCAAGCGAATGCCAAATCCGGGCACCTATCCGCTCGTGGTGGATGCCCTGTTTGCAGCCCCCAAGTTTTCACGTCTGTTTTCCTGAGTGCTCATTGATCCAGGGATCACAATCAACATTCTGTACAGAGATACGATGGTCAAGTTGGGTCTCATAGAGAGGGATCTGGAGCGCAGTCGGACAACTTTCCATGGGATTGTCCCTAGTCTGTCATGCACCTCTATGGGTCACATTCGGCTGGATCTGATATTTTGCACTGAGGAGAATTTCAGGAGAGAGCCAATCTGGTTCGAGGTCGCTAACCTTAGCAGCCCATACCATGCCCTCTTGGGATTGCCTGCAATCGCCAAGTTCATGCTCAACGCATACGAGCCTTACCTGAAGATGAATCTCCCAGGGCAAAATGGCATCATCACCGTCACCGGGGACATCAACGAAGTCCCTAGAGTGCTCGTCAGCTGGTGTAAATTTGGCCGATTCCTTGGTAGTCAACGAAGAGAAGCGTCAGCTCGACAAGGTGGTAGCAATGGCTTAGGCTCAAAGCAAGGTTCCCCTCCCAGTCGATCCAGCCAAGAGAGCAGATGAAGAGACCGCTTTTCAGTCGGCCAAAGACAACAAGAAGGTTGCTCTAGATCCCTCCGACCCAACCAAGTTTGTTGTGGTCGGAGCAGGACTTAGCAACAAATAGGAAAGCGAGCTCGTCGAGTTCCTCCATGAGAACCAGGACATCTTTGCAGGGTCTCCAGAAGACATGCCTGGTGTGCCGAGGGAACTCGCCGAGCACAAGATCCACATTCAGCCAGGTTCGAAACCAGTCAAGCAACCCCTTCGACGCTTTTCTGAAGACAAGAGAAGAGCAATCGGCGAAGAGGTCGCCAAGCTTCAAGCTGCAGGCTTCATCATGGAGGTGTTCTACCCCGAGTGGTTGGCAAACCCAGTCCTCGTCATGAAGCAGAACAAGACCTGGCGCATGTGTATCGATTACACTTGCTTGAACAAGGCATGCCCCAAGGATCCGGTTGCTCTGCCCCGTATAGGTCAAGTCATTGACTCTACGGCCAGCTGCGAGCTTTTGTCATTTCTGGAAGCCACTGCTGGCTATCACTAGATCAAACTTGTTGTGGAGGATCAAATAAAAACTGCATTCATAACCCCCTTTCGGGCTTACTGCTATATCACCATGCCTTTCGGTCTGAAGAATGGAGGTGCTACCTATCAACGCACTATCCAGCGATGCACGCATTCTTAGCTCGACAGAAACTTTCATGTGTATGTAGATGACCGGGTAGTGAAAACAGTCAAAGGAGTCACACTCCTGGACGACCTCAAGGAGACATTTTCCAATCTGCGCACCTACCAGATCAAGCTGAATCTAGAGAAGTGTGTATTCGTTGTTCCAGCCGGCAAACTCTTGGGGTTTCTCGTTTCTGAGAGAGGAATCGAATGCAATCCTGAGAAGATAGCCGCAATCGAACAGATGGACCAGCCCAAGAATCTGAAGCAAGTACGAAAGTTCACCGGGTGCTTGGCAACACTAAGTCGATTTCTCATTCGGCTGGGAGAAAAAGAAATCCCATTATATCAGATATTGAAGAAGACAGAGAAGTTCACATGGACTCCGCAAGAAAATGAAGCATTCAAAGAACTAAAGCGCATGCTCTCCACCGCTGTGATTCTGGCCGCTCCGATTGAGAAGGAGCCGATGATGTTACACATCGCGGCAACCAATCGGGTGATCAATGCAGTGATGGTGGTAGAGCGTTCTGAGAAGGAGAAAGCGCAACCGATTCAGCGGCCAGTATATGACATCAGCGAGGTGCTCTCAACATCCAAGCAAAACTATCCTCATTACCAAAAAATGTGCTATGGGGTCTACATGGCGGCCAAGATATTGAAACCCTATTTCCAAGTCTTCCGATTACAGTGGTCAGCTCGGCTCCACTAGCTGATATCATAGGAAGCAGAGATGCAACCGGCAGCGTAGAAAAATGGGAAATTGAGATCTCCTCTCATGACATCCAATACGAGCCAAGGACAACAATCAAATGCCAAGCACTGGCCGATTTCCTGATGGACTGGGCTGAACTCAATATGCGTCACCCGCTCCAGGATCAGACCATTGGAGGATGCACATTGATGGGTCCAAGATGAAGAATGGCCTAGGGGCTGGCATTGTCCTTACATCACCAAAAGGAGATCGATTGCACTATGTGATGCAAACCCACTTCGCAGCGTCAAACAATTTTGCCGAGTATGAGGCCCTTATGCATGGCATCAAGGTGGCCAAGGAGATCGGCATTCAGAATAGAGTGTTTTGGCGACTCCGACTTGGTGGTACAGCAGTGCACAGGAAATTGGGACGCAAAGATGCAAACATGGAAAGCTATCGGTTCTTAGTGAAGCAGCTCAACGGGTATTTTGAAGGCTGTGAATTTCATCATGTGCCCAGAGCAAACAACGAAGCAGCAGATGCACTCTCCAAGCTCGGATCAACCAGGCAAGCTATTCCACCAGGGATATCACTGGAGCACATCAAGAAGCCGTCCATCACACCTTCGCTAGAATTCGAATCCATTTTCATATCAGAAACTGACCTAGAGGCTTTGAGGAAAGGAAAGTTGGTCCTGCCAGCAAAGATCCCAACTCTGAAGAAGCAACCAGGGGCTACGGCCTCAGCAGAGCCAGCAGCACCAGGGGCTACCGATTGCGGTCCAGAGACCGCCGATTGCAGCAAAAATAAGAAAGCCAACGCAAAAGCAGCAACAACAACACCAGGTGTCATGGCCTCATCCGAGCGAATGATACCAAGGGCTGCCGATTGCGATCCAGCAGCGCCGATTCCAGGAGTAGAGCCAATAGATCATGAGGCCTCAGCCTCAGCAGAGCAAGAAGCACCAGGGGCTGCTGAGTGCAAGCCAAGCGCTTCGGTTGTCAGCTGGGCGAGTGATTCCAAGATAAAAGAGGCAGTCGCACCACACCAGGCAATGGTCATGATGGTTGTCAGCGCCCCACCCTGGGCACAATCGATCAGAGATTTTCTGGTCGATGGAACCCTCCCCCAGATGAAGTAGAAGCTAGGCAAGTCCAACGCCAATCTGGTGCATACACCATCATCAACAACGAGCTGATGCACACAAGCGCAACTCGAGTTCTCCAGCGATGTGTAGAAGAGGACAGGGGATTGGAGCTGCTCAGGGGCATTCATCAAGTGAATGTGGTCACCATGCATCAACAACAACAATCGTATCCAAGGCTTTCCGCCATGGTTTTTATTGGAAAACTGCGCGAGCAGAAGCAGAGCATCTGGTGTAGCATTGCAACGGTTGTCAGCGATTCAGAGCAAAGAGTCACCTTCCGGCATCAGCACTCAAAACAATCCCAATAACATGGCCGTTTCCGGTATGGGGACTGGACATCGTTGGGACGTTCAAGCGAGATAGGGGTGGTCTGACCCACCTACTAGTGGCAGTAGATAAATTCACCAAGTGGATTGAGGTACGTCCGATTAAGAAGCTGGATGGTCCGACAGCAGTCAGGTTCATCGCCGACATCACAAGAAGATACAGAGTTCCCAATAGTATCATCACAGACAACGACAAGAATTTTGCAAAGGGAGCATTGGCTCGGTATGCATCAGAGTACGACTTTCGGCTCGATGTGGCATCCGTGGCACACCCCCAGTCAAATGGCCAAGCAGAAAGAGCAAACGACCTCATCCTGTCGGGCATCAAACCCTGATTGGTTGAGCCGCTTGAAAGAGCACCCGGAGCATGGGTTGAAGAACTGCCAGCAGTCTTGTGGAGCTTGAGAACCACGCCAAACAGGTCAACTTGATTCACTCCATACTTCCTGGTGTATGACTCAGAAGCAGTCATTCCAGCCGATATTGAGTTTGAGTCACCTAAGCACGCCATATACACTGAGGCAGAGGCCAAGGAACCTCGAAATGACGGCGTTGATCTAAAAGAAGAAGCCTGCCTATTGGCCTTATCCAGGTCGGCAATTTATCAACAGAAGCTGCGGCACTACCACAGCAAGAAGATTCGCCCCCTCGCGTTTCGTGAGGGCGATTCGGTGCTCCGCCGAATCCAGAAGTCGGACGGTCAGCACAAATTGTCCTCACCTTGGGAAGGTCCTTCATCATCAGCCGAGCGCTCAAGAACAATGCATACTACCTCATCGATTGCACCCAAGGCACTCGGCCCAAGGACACTTCAGGAGTTGAAACGCTGAGCTCTTATGCCCGTTTTACAGGTAGGCAGTACAAATTTATGCGTGCTATTCCACAATCAATCAGTAAATCTCTCATGCATCTAAAAGGATAGCATTCGATTGTCCTTATATGGTTCTTTCGTTTTCGAGCAAGCCTCATTCGGCAATGATTTTTCATCCCCGAGATGTGTGAAAAAGTTACTCGGGGACTATGTCTGGGGGATGGATCAGGCCCATAGACCCGGCATTAGGAACCTCCGGGCCGACTTACATATGAAGGCCCACAAAGAAGACCCGACCAGGAGTCTGACGTGCCAAGCGTGAAGATTGAAGACCTAGAAGGAATTCAACTTACCTTGTATAGCACGTAGAAAACTTGTAAAGTAGAATAGAACTCCACATCGTATAGGAGTCGGACTCTAGGAATCCTGGGACCCGGCGCGTTTATGAGACGAGGTCCACGGGAACGAGAGGCAGAACATACCTCAAGCCAGGTCTAGAAAACTCGCACCATAACCTAGATCTCCACGAGACTAAGGTTGCGAAACATCATCACTGTAATCGATATGATCGACTCTTCCTATTGAAGAGTCGATTCCCCTATAGCCAAAAAGCAGGAGTAGGTCTTTACCGCACCGCCGGGGACGAACCTGGGTAACTCGCCGAGTCTTATTCCTATGTCGACTCTCTCCTCGAATTTGCCTCGCAGCAAAGGTCCCATGATAACTCTGACTCTACGGACATCTTCCGTGACTTTCCCATGACAGTTGGCGCCCACCGTGGGGCCTGCGCTCGCAGGTGTTGAGATTCTAAGGGGAGCTCTGCAAGGCATGGAAGGATTCATGACCGGACGAATCACCAGAAGCCGGCGCGGAAGCTTTGCGTCGATGATTCCACTTGGGGTCCTGACGCCGATTCCGTCGAATCTGGTTATCGGGTCCCGATCGGATCTATTCATATCTTCATTGGGAAAACATACGGATCTAAGCCAGAGCCAGATCCTGAAGTCCCCCTGGAAACCTCGAGTCGGCGACATGCCGGCTCAAAGAACACCTTCGTCGGGTTCATCACTAGATCTCCGGAGTCGGCGCGCTCCGTCGAGTATCTGACGCCCAACACCACGCGAGAAACATCTGACGCTGACTCACACCCCAGTGAAACAAGCTTCTCAGATACTGGCTCCATCCGATCTGTCATAAGCAACAGACTCGGCACGGGGATAGCTGAATACAACCCCAACTTTCCATATTACGAGCCTCCATATTGCGTGACAGTGTTCATGGCAGGCATCGAAGATTAGGGAAGCCAACCGGCTCAACGTGCAGCACAAAACCGGAATGTGGAAACAACAAACCACACGGCCGCTAATACGGATAGGGAACAACCAGAAGTTCTCATGGGAGCAGAAGCCCTCACGGATGCCCTAAACGCCTTGGATGAAGCCTTAGCTGCACCGATGACTGCTGAAAACCAGCAAGCCTGGAGAACTTGGTCAATGGACTCAAGGCCCAGGTGACGAGGGGGTGACCGCACGACTCCTATGGACGAAGGAGGCCCACAAAGACGCTGCCTAGGCCCAGCCTTGGCCCACTAGTGGCACCGACGTAGTAGTCCGCGAGTCATAAGGAAGGTGCAAACTTGCCGTACGGTACAAGATCAGGGTTAGGAAACCTCCTTTGTAATCCAAGACGGACTCCCCGAGACCTAGCCTAGTATATAAGGGCTAGGAGGGGAGACATCGAGATCAAGAAATACACAATCTGCAACCCTAGCCTTGAGCGTACTAGCCTTGGATTCCCTGTAATCGCCATCTCCAAGAAATAATATTGAGCAGGAACGTATCCTCCTGTTAGCCGACGAGCTATCGTCCAACCAGTGCCTCTCATGATTAACCCAGGGTCCCTGACCATGGGATTTTACGGGGTACATCCCCGTCAATTGGCGCCGTCTGTGGAAACTACACAGGTTGGAATCACGATCTCGGCGGTTCCGTCTCCAGCAAGCTACAACTCAAGAGCAAGAACCAGGTGCAATCCATCAGAAGAATTCAAGATCACGACAAGCATCTCTGCCGCCCCAGCGAGATCGCTCGGCCCGTAGCTGTGCCAGGACCAACACTATGACGGCAACCGAGCCCACCGCCAGCAAAGGAGAACTCGACGAACCAAAAGAAATGCGCCAGGGTTCTACACAGAGATCCCGGTCGACGAGCTACAACACGAAGTAGAGGACCCGCCGACCACTCGACAACCCGCCACTACCCAAGCACCCACCGCACAACAAGACATCGACTCCGAGCTCGAGATCTGCGATCGTCAAAATCATCGCCGACGACGAAGGAATCGACGACCTAGAAGACATGTGCGAGGATTCTATGAGGAGACTCCACTCGACGAGTCGCACTACACAGCGACGCGCTCGCCGACCACTCGATGACCCGCCGCACGGACAGCCGTCGCCCGCCAGGACAACGACTCTGAGACTTAGAACGGCGAATACTACGACCCGGATCGAAGAACAGACGAATTTGCCAACCTTATCAAGAACCAGAATTTGAGCGCGGGGATCGAAATCAATCCACGAGTCCACGAGCACCCGGCGGATCACGCGCTGTTTTTTCCTAATCTCAAGGAAGAAACGACACGCCGGATCCAGCAAACTCACGGTCAAGGAGCAGCTAGAAGGACCCTGCACGATCCACTGCTTCAAAGACGACCGGGGATACATCAGATCAAGTCAAACTATGGGAGACTGCCGCCTGTTCAACGAACTCGCTGACAGCCTCAAGGAAGAAAAACAGCGAGAAGCCAAACACACCCGATGAACCGAGCAGTCGCTGACTCCAAGTCCCGAAACACGCTCCAACCCGACTCAAGGACAGGTGTACACGATCCAGGAAGGCAGGGTATCGCAAGCCCAACAGGACGTCTACACCCTGTAGGCCAGAGCAGCCAAGAACCTAAACACAGTCGAAGTCTACCAGCTACACGACGCAGAAACTAGCATCACGTTCGACCAGAGTGATCACCCACCTGCAGTCCCAAGGACGGGGTACGCGCCCCTAATACTCGACGCTCAAATCGGAGGGTACGACATGGATAGAATCTTCATGGACGGAGGCAGCAGCATGAACATAATCTTCGTCAGCACCCTACGCAAGATGCTGATCCCACGATCAGTATGGAAGAAATCAAGCACCGTGCTATACGGAGTAGTACCAGGAGAAGCGGCCACTTCCCTTGGAGTAATCGAGCTCGAATTTGTCTTTGCCAGCAGACGCAATTTCGCAAGACACACCCTCCAGTTTGAAGTACTTGATTGGCAGTCACAGTACCACGCCATACTGGGCGTCCAACATTTGCGCAATTCATGGAGATTCCGCACTACGCCTATCTCAAACTCAAGATGCCAGGATCCGCGGGCGTCATCACAGTCAACGGAAGTTTCACAAAATCATACCAATGTGACCGCGATTTCCACAAAGTGTCCGACACCTTCGGAGTTGAGCAAAAGCTCACAGAAATAGCCATGGCGACAGACAAAAGTATCTTCCCGCTAGAAAGTCGAGGCGAGTCAGAAGAACACGGGCGCGACTTCAGGATCGACAGCGACACGGTCACACACCAAGTGCACCCGACGGACCTAGGCAAAACAGCCCGCGTGTACACCCACCTCCCGGAAGAGCAAGCGACTGCCCTCATCGCCTTCCTCCGTGAAGAATGGGAAATCTTTGCCTGGTGCCCAGCCGACATGCCAGGAGTACCGCGCGAGTTCGCGAAACACGCGCTGCGCATCAAGCCAAACACCAATCTAGTGAAGCAAGCACTACGAAGATTCTTAGAACCCAAGCGCAGAGCAATCGGGGAGGAAGTCAACAGATTACTCGACGCTCAATTCATCCGAGAGACGAAGAAAGCCACTTGGGTCGCCAACCCTGAGCTGGTCCCCATGAAAGACACAGACGTTCTACGAATGTGCGTCGACTACGGGCCAGTCAACAAACACTGCCAAAAGGATCATTTTCCCCTGCCAAGAATCGATCAGATAATCGACTCGACAGCAGGATGCGATCTACTATCGTTCATCGACGCCTACTCAGGATACAATCAGATCAAGATGAACGAAGAAGATGAAGAGCATACATCATTCATCACCCCCTACGGCGTATTTTGCTATAGGACAATGCCCATCGGACTCAAGAACGCCGGTGCCACATACCAACGGATGATGCAAGCCTGCTTGAAAGAGCAAATCGGAAGAAACGTGCAGGTCTACGTGGATGACATCGTCATCAAAACTTACAGTGCAAACACGTTACTCGACGACCTAGGCGAGACCTTCGCAGCACTCAACAAGTACATAATCAAGCTCAACCGGAAGAAGTGCGCATTTGGCTTCCCAGCCAGGAAGTTGCTCGGGTATATGGTCTCCGCTCGAGGAATCGAAGTGAACCCGGAGAAAGTTTAGGCAATCGCCAGGATGTAGGAGTCAACCGACATCAGAGGCGTGCAGCACCTCACCAGAAGACTTGCAGCCTTAAGCCGTTTCATCAGCAGACTGGGAGAACGCACACTGCCATTCTACCAGCTGCTCAGAAAAGGGAAAAAATTCTAGTGGACCGACGAAGCCCGCAAAGCATTCGCAGACCAAAAGCAGACACTCTCGACCCCACCAATCTTGGCAGTGCCCAAAGAACGAGAAAAGCTGTACCTCTATGTGGCAGCACGCAACAGCGTGGTAAGAACAACACTCATCGTCGAGCGCATGGAAGAAGGCAAGGTCCAGAGCATACAAAGACCGATCTACTACCTCAGCATGCTCTTGAAAAAATACCAGCAGCGGTACCCGCACTACCAGAAGCTACTACTGGCCATCATCACGACCTCAAGAAAGGTGCCGCACTACTTCGACGAACACCCTATCACAATCGTGAGCAGTGCACCACTCGCGGACATCCTCAACAACCCCGACGCGATTGGGCGAGTCACCGAGTGGAACATTGAGCTCGGCCCATGGGACCTGCAGTTCAAGCACCCAACAGCAATAAAGGCCCAAGTCCTCCCAGATTTTCTGGTCGAGTGGACGGAGGTCCAGACACCAGGTCCCCCGGACCTATCGAACTCATGGACAATGTTTTTCGATGGGTCTAAAAGACAGCAAGGAGCTGGAGCAGGATTCGTTCTGGCCTCGCCCAAAGGAACGAAGCTCAAATACGTCCTACAGATCAACTTCAGCCACACCTCCAACAACGAAGCCGAATACGAGGCACTGCTCTATGGCATGCGCATGGCCAAGACATGCGGTGTCACTCGCCTCGTAATCTACGGAGACTCCAACCTCGTCGTCCAGCAGACGATGAAAGACTGCAATGCAGTAGCCGACAACATGGCGGCCTATCATAAGCTCTACAACACGCTCTAAGGAAGTTTCGACGGTTGCGAGCTCAACTATATCCCTAGAACAAACAACACAGATTCCGACGAACTCGCAAACATCGGCTCGACTCAAGGACCAGTACCACCCGGTGTTTTCCTCGAAAGCATCAGCCAGAGATCCATCAAGGTAAAAACAGCAGCACCCGAGGCAGCCGTAGATGACGACACCACTGAGGTAGCACAGGTGGCATCAGCGAGCCCATCCGAAAGCAACGGCAGTCAGGCGGTCGAACCTACAGATCCAACAACACTCGAAGGACCAGCGTGGACGCAACCGTTCCTCCGATTCCTAATCGAAGGCACGCTACCGCAAGACATTTCAGAAGCTCGGCGCATCAGTCGTCGATCCAAGGCATTCACAGTGATCAACAGACAGTTATACAAGCGCAGCATCACCCAGATACTCCAGAAGGGCATCGACGAAGAAGACGGCAAGGACCTACTACTCGAAATCCATGAGGGTACCTGCGGGCACCACGCGAGTAGTCGAGTGCTCATGTCCAAAGCATTCCGACCAGGGTTTTATTGGCCCACTGTGATGAAAAACGCAGAAGACATCGTGCGGCGTTGCATCGCCTGTCAAAAATTCGCCATCAGACCGCACGCTCCAGCCTGAGAACTCAAGACCATACCTCTATCATGGCCGTTCGCCACCTGGGGACTGGAGATGGTGGGCCCGCTCAAGAAATCATCAAAGGGAGGAAGAACACACCTGCTAAGTTCACCAAGTGGATCGAGGCAGTGCCCATCACCAGCTCCACAGCCCTCACGGCAGTGAACTTTATCAAATCAATAATCTTCAGGTTCGGAGTACCACACAACATCATCACGGACAACGGTACGAACTTCAAAGCAGCAGAATTCCAGAACTTCTGCGACGAGCTGGGCATCAAAATCAACTACGCTTCAGTCGCGCTCCCGCAGTCCAACGACCAAGTGAAAAAAGCAAATGGCCTAGTATGCGGAGGAATAAAAAACGGCTCCTTGCACCACTCGAGCAGGCCGCAAGCAAGTAGATAGAAGAACTCCCTGCAGTACTTTGGAGCCTGTGTACCACCCCAAATACCGCAACCCAGTACACACCTTTCTTCATGGTGTACGGGTCGGAGGCAGTGCTACCACACAACCTCAAATTCGGGGCACCCCGGATCTCGAGTACGAAGAAGAAGAAGCAGAAGAAGCACTGCAAGATGACAAGGATACAGCAGACGAAGCAAGAGACACAACCCTAGAAAGGTCAAAGGGGTACCAGGACAAGCTGTGCACTTATCAAAGCAGCCGCCTGCGCACGAGAACATTCAACAAAGGAGACCTTGTCCTGCGACTGATACAAGAGAATGTCCACAAGATCGCCCCCAATGGGAAGGACCGTTCATAATCTCAGAAGTCATAGGAGGAGGCGCCTATAGACTGAAGAACCCGAGGAATGATGAGGACGTGGGGAATCCATGGAACGAAGCGAACCTACGCCTGTTCTACCCATAGTCTCCACCAATCATGCTCAACTGGCAGCTCATGTAATCCCTCGACGCAGTAAAATGATGTTGCCCAAACACTACCACCCCAGAGCACTCGGGGGCTCGAGTACGAAACTCCCACCGAGAGATGCTATCGTCGCTCACGCGATCTTTATCCAAAGCACTCGGGGGCTCGAGTACGAAACTCCCCCCGAGAGACGCTATCATCGCTCATGTGATCTTTTTACAAAGCACTCGGGGGCCCGAGTACAAAACTCCCCCCGAGAGACGCTATCGTTGCTCACGCGATCTTTCATCAAAGCACTCGGGGGCCCGAGTACCAAAAACTCCCCCCGAGAGACGCTATCATCGCTCACGCGATCTTTCATCAAAGTAGTCGGGGGCCCGAGTACCAAAAACTACCCCCGAGAGACGCTATCATCGCTCACGCGATCTTTCACCAAAGCACTTGGGGGCTCAAGTACAAACTCCCCCCGAGAGACGCTATCGTCGCTCACGCAATATTTCACCAAAGCACTCGGGGGCTCGAGTACAACCTCCCCCCGAGAGACGCCATAGTCGCTCACGCGATCTTTACCCAAACCACTCGGGGGCTCGAGCACCCCCAACCGCCCGAGGTTCTATCGTCGCTCATGCAGCCCAAAAATTAAAAGGTCCAAGCAAATACCCCTGACAGGTGCCACCTGCTGAAAGCTGATCGGAATCAAAGGGAAGACACGGCTACAACCAGAAGGAACACCAAGTACTCTGGACACATATGGATGGAGCACATGACACAGAAAATCCTTTAGTCTTCACCTGATCGCCAACGAACACCTAAAGACTCGGGGGCTAGTCCCGTCGGGAGCGCTGTCGCGCACCCGATTAAATACAGCAGTTAACAGAAGAAGGATGAAGACAATAAAGCTCAGCCTACGTTCGACTCTATAACTCGAACGTAGCCTCAGGGGCTACTCCCACCGGGAGCGTTGTCACGCACCCGATAGAATCCACAGTACACGGACTCGACGGACTCAAAGACAGCTCTCGCTGAAAGACTTAAAGATAGATCACATCACCAAAGGACTCGAAGACAGATTCCATTACGAGGAGGCAAACAAACTTCACATTACAAGGACCCGAAGGTCATCCTCAGTACAAAAGATTCGAAGTACATTGGACAGAAGGAAGCACTGATTACTCGAAGGCAATCCTCATTACATGGAGAAATAACCTAGTTACAAAAGACACAAAAATAGCCGATAAAGCCTACAACATCAATCACCCAAGGAATTATGACTTCTACATATGTGCCCATGCTGGGATAATTGGTACTGAGACAACGAGCCTCGTCACAGACAAAGGCGGAGTCGAAGCAACCAGCTCATGATGCCAATGATATAACAAAAGGTGAAGCTCGACTTATTTGCGGAGCACCGAAGACAATGCTCCACCAGCTTCTTCTCCAGCTCCACCCGAGCTGTCGGCGAAGATGACGCCGCTGCCTCCAGTCGTACAAGGTCGCCTGGCGCGCCCGCTTGATTGGTGGCTTGACGTCGAGGTCCTCTCAAGAGCCGGAGGGCACAATATCACCACCCGAAGAGTCGCCGGAGGAGGAAGCAGTTGAAGACGCAGGCGTAGGACTCCTTGACCTGACGGAACCGCTGCTGCTTGTCTCCTGACAGTACGGATCCATGCGATTACTGCTCGGGTCAAAAGCGCGGATGGTAACAGTATCTTCGCCATCAAAGCGGCAACAGAGGGTATCACCATCACGCAAGTTCAAGCGTCGAGCAAAAGACTCCAAGCCAAAGCCAAGAAAAATCAAGCGGGAACTATCAATATCCATCTTAACATAAGAGGGAGATCGAGTGCACCCCTGAAGACGAAGCAGCAAGCCATCAAGATTACGCTCAGAAACAAGGGAAGAAAATGCAGAAGGAAGCAGAATGCGAGCGGCGTTCCGGCCACGGATGCGTAGGAGGAAATCATAACGCCAAAAACCCTGCTCCGAGGAAGAAGAGGAAGGCGTCGACGGTGCACCACAACGGCTACCGCGAGAAGAGTGCGGAGTACGACCAACGCGACCACGGCGAACCCGGCCGCGGCTAGTCATACCTACACTTCGTCTTGGCCCCATGAGGAGATGAAGAAGAGGAGCAAGAGGGGCAGAGGACGAACACTACAACCGGATGAAGAAAAGGGGTCTATTTATAGCACAACCCCAAGGGCACGCAGAAGCCCACACGACGGCAGCAATTAAGTCAAAGACAAAGGATGCCGGGCGATTCGAATTCCAAGACAAAAATGCCTTCACACGGGCAGCACTGTGTGTTGGACGTGTCAAGTGCCGCGCGTTTTTCAATGCGCGCATCGGTAACTCAACAGGCGGCGGCAGCACGCCACCAAAATCCATCATTATAACCGGTCATGAAGACTTGACGGTTCGGAGACAGAGCATCTTTGACGGTCTTCCAGCAAGGAGATCATTATCCTTACCAAGAAGAGGTAAATTAAAATGGCAGCGCAAAAAGAAAAACGCAGCCTGCAAGCACCGTTTTTACTGACTTAAATACATTTTTCAAATATATTTAACTCCCATCGGGAGCGTATCCACCCATGAGAGTTTCGGGTGCTCCCTCACCTAAAAGAAAAGACGTGCTCGAGTGATTACTCGCACCCATGAGAGTTTCGGGTGCTCCCTCACCTAAAAGAAGAAACGTGCTCGAGTGATTACTCGCACACATGAAGAGTTTCGGGTGCTCCCTCACCACGACAGAAGATAAGCAGACCTGCACTCGCCAGATCGAGCGATCCCAGAGTATCGGGTGCTCCCTCACCCTGAGAGCAAAAGCGACACTCGAGTAATCACTCGCAAAACCCCGAGTAACCGAGCACTCGACGACCTCCCGAGCTAATACTCCTCGCCTGAGTGCTCGACCAAGCTCCACGAGTGACTGCTAAAATAGCTCACTTGATTGTTTATTCCAAGTGGGTGCATTATCTACTAGGATCCGCGCCTCAATAAAAATACATATTCTTGGAACACGATACACTGTGCCCAGATGCCACGCAAGCTTAGCGTGTAGGTAAGACCCCGCTGCGCAGATCGGCCGAGCTGGGACTTGCCGCAGAGCGATTTCACTCCCAAACTTTTCCATGCGCTTGCATGATAGAAAAAGCCGGGCGGACGCGCCTAGGCTACAAACTTTACTGGCGGCAATTGATCACTGTAAGACCTACAGCGGCATGACTTTTGTTCGACACCAGTGTTCCAAGCTCATGTCGAGGGACGTGGGTTTGATTGGGCTACTGTGGTTTTTGCCACTAGTGCAATTCACCAAGGCTCGACCAGTCAACTCCTTGGGCCCTTTCAGCTTAGCAATCCCTCGAAACAGGTTTTGTCATGGCCCCAGACTGCCAGCGACCCGCGGTTAAACCGTGCATACATCGAAACAACACAAGAATGGACTCGAGTCCCTGTGCAACTCTTCGAGTCCCCCAGGCACCCGGGGTCTACTAAAGAGGGGGTGACCCCACGACTCCTATGGATGAGCCTACCCAGTGTACCCGAAGATAGAAGGCCCACAAAGATGTCGCCTAGGCCCAGCCTTGTGTCGGGACCCGGGGTTAGCGTATGTAATTCCAGTCACGATGCAATCACATGGAGAGCCGAGAGCCGTACCCACTTGTCTAAGCAGACAAGGCCAAGCACAGAACACTCTCGGAAAGCATCAAACGTGAGGGGCATCCCATCCAGGCCGGATGATCAACTGAGATGGTTCCTCATCGTCCGCTCACAAGTCTAAATGCTTATGGGTGGTGAATCCCATACTCATAGACAAGTCGCCTCAACCATGTTATCGATTGAATCCTAACTCTTACATAGACTTACTCCAGCCCGATCACTTAGTCGGGGTCCAGGGCGGGCTCGATCATACAACAACATGTGCACGTGACAGAGTCACGAGCAATCGCATCGCGATGCCCCAAGCTGCGCACATCTAAGGGCCACTTGGTGTATAAAAGACCGCCAGCCAGATCACAACTAAGGTCTCGAAAACCTATACTAACACATGCATGTTATAGACATACACGCAGCACACATGCCTAGTATGAACAGCAGGTATCATCCCATAACTCTACAATGTGTATCTTTATTGACTTACACATAGAGCATACAAAGATCACATGTCTGTGATCAATATTACATCATACAACGGAAGCAAATTTGGTCTGAGTACAGACAAGTTTAACAAATGGCTTAGAGAAGCCTTGTTCAACATACATGCCCTTCCACGAGGGACCAGACAGCTGTCTGGAACTATACTACCAAGGTCAACGTCGACCTTCACGAAGGTGACTCCATCGGGGTCCGGGTTCTCATCTAAAACATAGAATAAGAAAACGTGAGTACAAAGTCGTACTCAGCAAGACTTACATATGAACTACACTACTCATGCTCAAGTTTCAAGGTAAAGGAGGTGGGGTTCAACATGCAGAAGTGCCAGCTTTGACTTGGCTAAACCTGAACTACGAGTACCAGACTTGAGGTAAGAAGCGTACACGAGTCCACTACCAAGTCTCCAACCAATACACCACTATGGATACTTCCTCGACTTCCCCACGAGAAAGCACGCTATAACACTGACGCTTATCTTGCGAGTTTTATAAGTATCCATTCAAGTTATCTATGATCAAGTAAGGGTTTCCAAGTAGTCCATAACCGCGGACACGGCTATTCGAATAGTTCATTAACCCTGCAGGGGTGTACATCTTCACACGCGTGTCATCACTTATCGCCTCATTCTTTTCACCCTTCAAGCGGATGTCGGACGTGGATGAAACCAAGGCACTACCCTCACATCACCTTCTCTAATCCAGGAGTCGACTAACTGAGTTTGTCACCGCTCGAGAGTCCAGCCGGTTCCACGAAATGGACTCAGATAATGCAAGGGACCGAGACGCCACCTTTGACAGATGGTTTCACTGCCTCACAGGTCCACCCACATATCTATGGTTAGGTCAAATGGAAAGCCCGAATCTAGTGTGACTCATGGACCGGATCGGGTACGTAAAGAGGCCAAACGGGGCTCCCATAAAACCCTACATGTGGTCATACTCTTTGTCTTGGATCACAAAACAGGAACTCCGGGCCTAGGCAGTGTTCAACGAGACAACCCACTGTGTACTCCTACACAGCCTCTCATCGTTCACCTTTGTTTAGGGTGGATTCACCAACACGATATCATTTGCATCACTGTGATCATTCATCCCGACTCACAATCATAAACATCCTCATTGTATCACTAAGCAGCAATAAGCAGTAACATTTGTAGGGGCCACATGCTCATCATTCAACTCCTAAATCTTCTAGGATTGTGGTTTGCTTAATACGGTGACAAAATGATAGGTCATTCATCGGAATAGGTTCAACTATGCGAAAGAACGTGTCTCAGTGATCTCCTAAACATGCATAAGCGAGACTGAGAGGGAAGTAGGATTTTATAGACATGATCAATGGGGTTTGCTTGCCTTGCTGACGATACACGGGACTTAACGGTGGTCTTCTTCTTCGGGGGTGATCACCGTCTCGGAACGTCTGTCATCGGAGGCAATCATCAAAAAGGTGGGACAACTTCGGAAGTAAAAGAACAAGCACATGTTTATGTTGTCACATGATGTATATGGTACTGGTATGTTGACAATTCAATTTAATTGAAGTGTATTGCAAAGGATTTTGCAAATTCAAACTTCAAATTTGAATTCAAATTAATCCATATGCACATTTTCTACTGTTCCCCCATTTTAAAATGGTCAAACATGAAAACAAAATGCATATTCTTAATCCTTGCATTTTTCTGATAATTTTTCATATATTATTTATTAAATTTGGAGTTCATATGAACTAGTTATGATTTTCTAAAGTTTAATTGATTTTCTGGATTTTTCTCTGTTTTCTTTAATTCTTTTAATTTCTGGAAAAAGGTTTATTTCATCAGCATGATGCAATGCTGATGTCACAGGGGGGCTGACATGTGGGGCCAGGAGGTCAGTGGAAGTGGGAGTTAACCCCGTTTTAATTAGAGCTAAAAGAGGGGTTAAGGGTTGGGGGCCCCACCTGTCATAGGCTTAGGGGTGGATTAGGGGGGGTTAGATCACAGGGTTAGCCCTTAATGGCGGGGTCACCGAAAAGCGGCCGGAGCTTCGCCGGAGTTGGATTTAGGGCACGGGAGAGGGAGCTGGGGGCACTGGGGCGTAGCCCGCGTTCGTCCGCGTCATCCAGTGCGATCTGGGGGTCATGGCGATGCTCCAGAGCACGGCTACGACGACGGGCGCGGCGGCCGGAGTACTGGAGAGGGGGGCACGGGGCTACGGGCTACGGCGAGATGCGCGGAGGAGCTGGGGCGAACAGGGAGCTCACCCTGGTGCTACTGGAGCCGACGGGGAGGCCGGAAGGTGGCTGGACGGAGTTGAATCCCTCGCCGGAGTCCACTGTGTCCGGCGGCAAGACCTTGAAACTGGCGTCGTCTCCGGGGCCGTTCGGGCTCGATTGAGGGCGGGATTCGATGAAGGCGACAACTGCAGGTCTTCTGGACACGGTGGCTCGCCTGTAGGGGCACGGTGGCCGCGGTGGCGCTTGACGGCGGCGACTTGGTGCGCTCGGGTGCGGCGAGATCGAGTGAGAGATAGCGTTGAGGGAGAGCCAGAGGAGGGGGATAGGACTGGGGAGACGCCCAGGGCCTCCACGGCGCAGATAGGCGTCGGCATGGTCGCCACGCAGCGGCCTGCCTGCCTGTCCCGGGGAAGAAGACGACTCTGCCCTTGGGCTGGGCCGCTTCGGCTAGTCGGGCCTCTTTGCCAGGTAGGCCTCTTTTTTGTTTTTCTTCTTTACTTTTTTATTTTTGTTATTTGTGTTGCTCTGGTAAAAAAATACCATAGCATTTTATAAAAATTCCCAAATATTTTTATAAATCCTAGGTGGCCAGTAGCAAGCCACTTGTGACTTTTGGGCATTTTGAGATTCAATCAATTTGAATTTCAATTCAAATAGGGTTAAATTTAATTTCCAGGGCACATTTTGAATTTTTGAATATTCCATGGGCATGGGAATGAACCCAAACCACTTTTAAAATGATCACCATCATTAATAGGAATTTTCCAAATATTCAAATGAATTTTGGAAAAATATTTTTATCTGGCCATTTGAATTAATTTCTCAGGGCAACCCTAGCACTTACCCTAGTTGGGGTTCTGACAACTCGCCCCCACTCAAAAGAATCTCGTCCCGAGATTCAGAAGTCATCGGGAGGAAGGTGGGGTACTCGGCACGGAGGCGGTCTTCTCTTTCCCAGGTTGCTTCTTTCTCAGAGTGATGTGACCACTGCACTTTGAGGAACATATCTTCTGACGACGAGTGACATGCTCTGCTGAATCAAGAATACGAATAGGGTACTCTCGATAAGAAAGGTCATCTTGGAGATCAAGCGTTTCATGGTCGACTTCGCGGGTCCTTGAAGCAACGCCTGAGTTGTGACACATGGAATACATCATGTACTCGGGAAAGGTGCGGGGGTATTTCAAGTTGGTAGGCAACTTCTCCACGTTTAGCTAGAATGCGGAAAGGTCCGATGTAACGTGGGGCCAACTTTCCTTTGATACCGAATCTTTGGGTTTCCTTCAGAGGAGTAACCCGAAGGTAAGCCTTCTCATCAAGATTGTAGCTCTCTTCTCTATGATGACGATCATAGTAGCTTTTCTGACGAGATTGTGCGTCTTTCAATTGATCACGAACAATGCGAACTTGCTCTTCTGCTTCCTTGATCATATCCGGTCCAAAGAGTTTCCTTTCACCGGTTTCTTACCAGTTTAGCGGTGTTCGACATCGTCGGCCATAGAGGAATTCAAAGGTAGCCATGTTCACACTAGATTGATAGCTATTGTTGTAAGCAAATTCGGCAAATGGAAGATATTTCTCCCAATTCTTTCCGAAAAAGATAACACAAGCTCTGAGCATGTCTTCCAAGATTTGATTAACCTTTTCAACTTGACCGCTAGATTGAGGATGAAAAGCTGTACTAAAGGAGAGATGAGTTCCCATATCATTCTGAAAGCTTCCCCAAAACTAGAGGTGAAAAGGCTACCACGATCAGAATTGATTTCCAAAGGAACACCGTGAAGAGACACAATTCTACAGACATACAAGTCCGCCAACTGACTAGCAGTTATAGACTCGCGAACATGAAGGAAGTGAGCAACTTTGGAAAGTCGATCAATGACAACGAAGATGGCATCATTTCCTTTCTGGGTTTTTGGAAAGCCAGTGATGAAGTCCATACCGATCGACCTTGTCCCATTTCCACTTGGGAATAGACAATGGTTGAAGACTACCAGCAGGTCTTTGGTGTTCTGCCTTAATGCGACGACAAACATCACATTCGGCAACAAATTGTGCAATGTCTCTCTTCATCCGGGTCCACCAAAATCTCTGGCGTAGATCTCGGTACATTTTTGTGCTACCGGGATGAATGGAGAGGGGAGTGTCATGAGCTTCCTTAAGGATCGGCTGCCTTATGTCTTCATTCTCAGGAACTACTAAACGATTTTCAAAGAATATCGTTCCTTCATCATCTGCAGAGAAACATTTAGCAACTCTACTAACAATGTTCTGCTTGATCTCTTGAATACTACTATCTTGTTTCTGGGCAGCTATGATTTGATCCTCAAGGGTTGGTTTCGCCACCAAGGTAGAAAGAAATCCACGAGGAACTATCTCAAGATTGAGCTTGCGAAATTCCTCATGAAGAAGTGGTTGATACTGTTGTAACATGAGGTTGTTATAATACGACTTACGACTTAGTGCATCATCCATGACATTGGCCTTGCCTGGGGTGTAAGAAATTCCTAAGTCATAATCTTTTATCAACTCTATCCAGCGTCTTTGCCTGAGATTAAGATCTGGCTGGGTGAATATGTATTTGAGGCTTTGGTGATCAGAATAGATCTCACAACGATTACCAAGGAGGTAATGTCGTCAAGTCTTTAGGGCATGAACTACGACAGCGAGTTCAAGATCGTGGGTAGGATAGTTCTCTTCCTGTGGATGCAACTGGCATGAAGCATATGCTACCACATGTCTATCTTGCATAAGTATGCATCCTAACCCTTGCCGTGAAGCGTCACAATAGATCTCGAAATCCCTTTTGGTGTCTGGAGGTACAAGTACGGGGGCAGAAGTCAATCTTCTTTTTAGCTCTTGAAAGCTCTCCTCGCACTTGGGGGTCCATTGGAATTTCTTATCTTTCTTGAGGAGTTCAGTTAGAGGCTTTGCAACTTTGGAGAAATTCTCAACGAAGCGGCGACAATAGCTTGCTAAGCCAAGAAAACTCCTAACTTGCTTAACCGATTCAGGTAGAGTCCAGTCAAGGACGGCCTGAACTCTCTCGGGATTGAATGCAAGACCTTTTTCAAAAATCACGTGGCCTAAGTAGGTCACTTCTGGTAGCCAAAATTCACACTTGGAGAACTTTGCATAAAGGTGATGCTCTCTAAGTTTCATCAATACCAACCTAAGATGTTTTGCGTGCTCTTCTTCGTTCTTCGATTAGATGAGAATGTCATCAAGATAAACCACAATTTTTTTATCTAGGTACTCCAAGAAGATCAAATTCATTAAGCGCGAGAATGTGGCGGGGGCATTGGTTAAACCGAAGGACATGACGGTGTACTCGTAAAGACCATATCGAGTAGTGAAAGCCGTCTTGGGAATGTCCTCATCTCGGATTTTGTTTTGATGATAGCCTAATCTCAAATCCATCTTGGAGAAGACAGAGGATCCAGCAAGTTCATCATAAAGATCATTGATCCTGGGCAGTGGGTATTTGTTCTTTATCGTTGCTAGATTTAGCGGACGATAGTCTACGCACATCCTTTCTGTTCCATCTTTCATCGTTACGAACAGAACGGGGCAACCCCATGGCGATGAGCTAGGGCGGATGAAGCCTTTTGCCAACGAAGCATCAAGTTGGGTTTTTAGCTCAGCTAACTCATGTGGGGCCATTCTATATGGACGTATCGAAATTGGGGTTGTGCCTGGTATAAGATCAACTATTAACTCTACACACCTGTCGGGTGGCATCCCTGGCAGCTCTTCAGGAAAGACACCCAGGAAGTCACGAACCACCGGAATATCTTCAAGGTCTGGAAGTGGAAGCACATTCAAAGTATGCATCTGGATTCTAGAACTGGGTGAAGTGTAGTCAATGATCTGGCCTGAAGGATGGGTGAGTTTAACTGATTTGGCTTTACAATCAAGGAAATCATTCTGCCTTGATAACCAATCCATGCCTAGGATGACATCAATGTCCGAAGACTTGAGGGCTATAAGAGAGGCAAGGAATACTAAACCCTCAATTGCAATTTGATTTCCATGGCTTACTCTATTAGTTTTCCATTTGGAACCAGTTGTTTGAATGATCATTGGAGAAAACATTTCTTCAAAAGGAAATTCATGACGAAGTGCATAACTCTCCGACATGAATGAATGAGAAGCTCCTGGATCGAAAAGAACGGAGGCGGGAACATGATTGACTGGGAGTGTACCAAGGATGACGTCGGAAGCAGCAGTGGTTTCCTCAACTGAGATTTGGTTCAGATATCCACTACTTGTGACTGAAAGCTTTGCTGGAAAGGTTTTGGTGGTGGATTTCTTTGGAGGCTTATGACTAGGTCGACGTGGTTCCATCAACACTGTAGGGCATTGTCGGAAGTAATGTCCTGTCAGACCACACGTGAAACACATCCTTCCTGAATTGTTGGGAGAAGGATTACTTGATTGCCCACCATCATTCCTGGGAGGAACAATGTTTTGAGGTGGTTGGCATATATTGGATGGTGGCCTCTGAAGAAAGTTTTGAGGTATGGCACTAGTTGGAATCCATATTCAGCGTTTCTGAGGGGCTGAACTAGAAGAAGGATCAAGCTCAAGAGCATGCTTGCGGGACTCTTCGAACACTTCATTTCCATGCTCAACTCTAAAGGATCTATTGACTAAATACTCAAAGGTGGCAAATTCAAGGAGGTTGAGATCATGGCGAAGGAAAGGGCTAAGTCCTTTACGGAACCTTGCCTGCTTTCTGGCATCGGTTGTGATCTCATCTTGGGCATAACGAGCAAGACGGTTGTACTCCGTCACATACTCATGAATGGACATCTCTCCTTGAGTCAGATTGCAGAACTCTTCCTTCTTGCGCTCCATTAAATCATCTAGAAGGTGGTACCCTCGAAAGGCATCACGGAACTCCTGCCAATTCACTATGTGACCATCAGGCTGCATGGCAACATAGTTCTCCCACCATTCAGCAGCAGCATCTTCCAGAAAGTATGTCGCGAATATAACTCGATAATTGGGAGCAACATGTGCCGTGTCAAGCTTACGCTCGATGGAACGGAGCCAATCATCAGCTTCAAGGGGCTCAGAAGAACATCGGAATGCCGGTGGCTTGAGGAGGATGAAGTCCTGAATGCTCACAACCACATTGCAATGACGTGAGGTATTCTGCTCGATGAGCTCCAGAAGGCGTGTTTGATCACGTCGATTCTTCTCAGCTTCCATCATGATTTCCGCCGCAGAAGGCGGTGGTGGAGGTGCATCATCATTTCGATTCCGATCACAGTCTCGATTGCGACGAACAGCACTACGAGTTCCACCTGACATCCTGTGTGATAAAAATCAACAATCAGAACAGGTTGTATGATGGAATCAAAGACAAGAAGTACATGATGAAGGCGGAAAGATTAAATCGGGCAGCATAACGGCTACACCGGGATGGAAAACAAGACAACCTCGAGGAGATTGGACAGAACTTCCTCAAGGAAATCAAAAACACGGAGACTCTGGACGACCACAACAATCCTACGGCTACAAGGAGGGAAACAACGAGATGTTCTAGTCAGACATAGATGAGCCTAGTCCTATCATCCCATAGAAAAGATAAGGGTGACTCAGAACTCAGATCGAAGAGGTAAGGAGAAAAAGAAGTCTTACGTTGTTCCCTTATACCCAGAGTAAATATATAACTATAGAATGCTAGACTCGACTGCGACCAAGGGTTGAATAATCCTACAGAAAGTCCTGCTCTGATACCAAGTCTGTGGGGACCCGGGGTTAGCGTATGTAATTCCAGTCACGATGCAATCACATGGAGAGCCGAGAGCCGTACCCACTTGTCTAAGCAGACAAGGCCAAGCACAGAACACTCTCGGAAAGCATCAAACGTGAGGGGCATCCCATCTAGGCCGGATGATCAACTGAAATGGGTCCTCATCGTCCGCTCACAAGTCTAAATGCTTATGGGTGGTGTATCCCATACTCATAGACAAGTCGCCTCAACCATGTTATCGATTGAATCCTAACTCTTACATAGACTTACTCCAGCCCGATCACTTAATCCGGGTTTTAGGGCGGGCTCAATCATACAACAAAATGTGCACGTGACAGAGTCACGAGCAATCGCATCGCGAGGCCCCAAGCTGCGCACATCTAAGGGCCACTTGGTGTATAAAAGACCGCCAGCCAGATCACAACTAAGGTCTCGAAAACCCATACTAACACATGCATGTTATAGACATACACGCAACACACATGCCTAGTATGAGCAGCAGGTATCATCCCATAACTCTACAAAGTGTATCTTTATTGACCTACACATAGAGCATACAAATATCACATGTCTGTGATCAACATTACATCATACAACGGAAGAAAATTAGGTCGAGTACAGACAAGTTTACAAATGGCTTAGAGAAGCCTTGTTCAACATACATGCCCTTCCACGAGGGACCAGACTGCTGTCTGGAACTATACTACCAAGGTCAACGTCGAGCTTCACGAAGGTGACTCCATCGGGGTCCGGGTTCTCATCTAAAACATAGAATAAGCAAACGTGAGTACAAATTCGTACTCAAGAAAGACTTACATCAGAACTACACTACTCATGCTCAAGTTTCAAGGTAAAGGAGGTGGGGTTCAACATGCAGAAGTGCCAGCTTTGACTTGGCTAAACCTGAACTACGAGTACCAGACTTGAGGTAAAAAGCGTACACGAGTCCACTACCAAGTCTCCAACCAATACACCACTATGGATACTTCCTCGACTTCCCCACGAGAAAGCACGCCATAGCACTCACGCTTATCTTGCTAGTTTTATAATATCCATTCAAGTTATCTATGATCAAGTAAAGGTTTCCAAGTAGTCCATAACCGCGGACACGGCTATTCGAATAGTTCATTAACCCTGTAGGGGTGTACATCTTCACACGAGTGTCATCACTTATCGCCTCATTCTTTTCACCCTTCAAGCGGGTGTCGGACGTGGATGAAACCAAGGCACTACCCTCACATCACCTTCTCTAATCCAGGAGTCGACTACCTGAGTTTGTCACCGCTCGAGAGTCCGGCCGGTTCCACGAAATGGACTCAGATAATGCAAGGGATCGAGACGCCACCTTTGACAGATGGTTTCACTGCCTCACAGGTCCACCCACATATCTATGGTTAGGTCAAATGGAAAGCCCGAATCTTAGGTGACTCCTGGACCGGATCGGGTACGTAAAGAGGCCAAACGGGGCTCCCATAAAACCCTACATGTGGTCATACTCTTTGTCTTGGATCACAAAACAGGAACTCTGGGCCTAGGCAGTGTTCAACGAGACAACCCACTGTGTACTCCTACACAGCCTCTCATCGTTCACCTTTGTTTAGGGTGGATTCACCAACACGATATCATTTGCATCACTGTGATCATTCATCCCGACTCACAATCATAAACATCCTCATTGTATCACTAAGCAACAATAAGCAGTAACAGTTGTAGGGGCCACATGCTCATCATTCAACTCCTAAATCTGCTAGGATTGTGGTTTGCTTAATACGGTGACAAAATGATAGGTCATGCATCGAAATAGGTTCAACTATGCGAAAGAACGTGTCTTAGTGATCTCCTAAACAAGCATAAGAGAGACTGAGAGGGAAGTAGGATTTTATAGACATGATCAATGGGGTTTGCTTGCCTTGCTGACGATACACGGGACTTAACGGTGGTCTTCTTCTTCGGGGGTGATCACCGTCTTGAAACGTCTGTCATCGGAGGCAATCATCAAAAAGGGGGGACAACTTCGGAAGTAAAAGCACAAGCACATGTTTATGTTGTCACATGATTTCTATGGTACTGGTATGTTGACAATTCAATTTAATTGAAGTGTATTGCAAAGGATTTTGCAAATTCAAACTTCAAATTTGAATTCAAATTAATCCATATGCACATTTTCTACTGTTCCCCCATTTTAAAATGGTCAAACATGAAAACAAAATGCATATTTTTAATCCTTGCATTTTTCTGATAATATTTCATATAGTATTTATTAAATTTGGAGTTCATATGAATTAGTTATGATTTTCTAAAGTTTAATTGATTTTTTGGATTTTTCTCTGTTTACTTTAATTCTTTTAAATTCTGTAAAAAGGTTTATTGCATCAGCATGATGCAATGCTGATGTCAAAGGGGGGGCTGACATGTGGGGCCAGGAGGTCAGTGGAAGTGGGAGTTAACCCCGTTTTAATTAGAGCTAACAGAGGGGTTAAGGGTTGGGGGCCCCACCTGTCATAGGCTTAGGGGTGGATTAGGGGGGGTTAGAGCACAGGGTTAGCCCTTAATGGCGGGGTCGCCGAAAAGCGGCCGGAGCTTCGCCGGAGTTGGATTTAGGGCACTTGAGAGGGAGCTGGGGGAACTGGGCATAGGCAGCGTTCGTCCGCGTCGTCCAGTGCGATCTGGGGGTCATGGGGATGCTCCAGAGCACGACTACGACGACAGGAGCGGCAGACGGAGTACTGGAGAGGGGGGCACAGGGCTACGGGCTACGGTGAGATGCGCGGAGGAGCTGGGGCGAACGGGGAGCTCACCCTGGTGCTACTGGAGCCGACGGGGAGGCCGAAGGGTGGCTGGACTGAGTGGAATCCCTCGCCAGAGTCCTCTGTGCCCGGCGGCAAGACCTTGAAACTGGCGTCATCTTCGGGGCCGTTCGGGCTCGATTGAGGGCGGGATTCGATGAAGCCGATAGTTGCAGGTCTTTTGGACACGGTGGCTAGCCGGTAGGGGCACGGTGGCCGCGGTGGCGCTTGACGGCGGCGACTTGGTGCGCTCGGGTGCGGCGAGATAGGGCAAGAGAGAGCGTGGAGAGAGGGCCAGAGGAGGGGGAAAGGACTGGGGAGACGCCTAGGGTCTCCACGGCGCAGATAGGTGTCGAGGGGGCAAGCAGGAGGTGGCCAGAGGAGGGGGAAAGGACTGGGGAGACGCCTAGGGTCTCCACGGCGCAGATAGGTGTCGAGGGGGCAAGCAGGAGGTGGCCAGCGGCGTCGGCATGGTCGCCGCGCAGCGGCCTGCCTGCCTGTCCCGGGGAAGAAGACGACCCTGCCCTTGGGCTGGGCCGCTTCGGCTAGTCGGGCCTCTTTGCCAGGTAGGCCTCTTTTCTGTTTTTCTTCTTTTCTTTTTTATTTCTGTTATTTGTTTAGCTCTGGTAAAAAAATATAAGAGCATTTTATAAAAATGCCCAAATATTTTTATAAATCCTAGGTGGCCAGTAGCAAGCCACTTGTGACTTTTGGGCATTTTTGAAATTCAATCAATTTGAATTTCAACTCAAATAGGGTCAAATTTAATTTCCAGGGCACATTTTGAATTTTTGAATATTCCATGGGCATGGGAATGAACCCAAACCACTTTTAAAATGATCACCATCATTTATAGGAATTTTCCAAATATTCAAATGATTTTTGGAAAAATATTTTTATCTGGCCATTTGAATTAATTTCTCAGGGCTTTTCTTTTCCCCATTTTTGAATTTATTTTTGAATTTCTCACATGATGCAAAGGAATCAAGCAACCCTAGCACTTATCCTAGTTGGGGTTCTGACACCTTGGCCCACTAGTGGCACCGACATAGGAGTCCGTGAGTCATAAGGAAGGTGCAAACTTGCCGTACGGTACAAGATCAGGGTTAGGAAACCTCCTTTGTAATTCAAGACGGACTCCCCAAGACCTAGCCTAGTATATAAGGGCTAGGAGGGGAGACGTCGAGATCAAGCAATACACAATCTTTAACCCTAGCCTTGAGCGCACTAGCCTTGGTTTCCCTGTAATCGCCATATCCAAGCAATAATATCGAGCAGGAACGTATCCTC
Organism: Bromus sterilis; assembly: GCA_950022295.1. NCBI lineage: Eukaryota > Viridiplantae > Streptophyta > Magnoliopsida > Poales > Poaceae > Bromus > Bromus sterilis. Next base: position 240,426,595 of record OX465595.1, on the reverse strand, counting down.
CTGTTAGCCGACGAGCTATCGTCCAACCTATGCCTCTCAGGACTAACCTAGGGTCCCTGACCATGGGATTTGCCGGGGTACATCCCCGTCACCAGGTGATGAGCATACGAAGGGAAGTTAACTCCTAGAACGCCCAGATGGTGGAAAGGGAAACGCAACTCGCCCAAGAAACCAGGCGCTTGCGACATGAGTCGGAATTGATAGAAGCACAGAGACTAAGTCTCGCCAACACACGACCCGCAGGACTCACGAGCCGGATCCCTGCTGACCTCCCGGCCCGGAGGTTATTCCAGGACATGAATCAGTCGACTCCGCCGGGGTACACGCCACCAAGGCAATATGTCCCCTCGCCACGGCAGGTACGGTTCCATACGCCCCCGGATCACTTAAACAACCCCATGGCTAATGTGGTTACAGCGACACGGTACCTCTCCAGCGTACCTGTGCATGGAGACACTCCGGTGGACCAGGCCACTCGGGGGGCAATCGATCTGCTCAAGACAGCAATTACACAACAAGCCCAGTATGCATAGGGATTCCAATACTTACATGAAACCCCATATCAAAGTATCAGTCGGCAAGCAGATTCACCGGCTCCAGCTGGTTCGAGCAGCCATCGCCAGCCCAAAGCTCCACCACCGCCAGACCCGCCAGAGGCGATAAGGATCCAAGACATCCCGTCTAGTTTCCACCCAGAACGACGGGTAGAACAGGTATTCCAATCTCCGCCCCTAGACCAAGACACTGAGTCCATCAGCAGATCCGTTGGCAATCGATGCCTGGTGCCGACTCTACGAAATACACGCCTGCCACCAGACTTCAAAGGACCACATAAGCTCGCGAACTACACAGCCGACATGGACCCGACGGCTTGGATCGAAAGTTATGACTTAGCCATGGAAATGTTACAAGCCAGCGAAGGAGTCTGCGCCCGTTACCTCACAATGATTTTGGAAGGGCCGGCTCGCACATGGTTCAAAAATCTCCCGGAGAATTCCGTCACCTCCTGGATGGATCTCAAGGAAAAATTCATCCAGAACTTCCAAGGGACATGCCGGCGAGCTACAACAATCGTCGACTTGGAGCATTGTGTCCAGAAGGTAGGAGAGTCGACCCTGAGCTGGGCACGACGGGTTGCAGAAATAATCCACTGTTCGGACACTATTAATTACAGCCCAAACAGCCGTCATCGTCTTGGAAAGGAACTACAAGTTCAAGCCTCTAGTCCACAAACTCGGCTGAAGGGGATGTACCCCGGCAAATCCCATGGTCAGGGACCCTGGGTTAGTCATGAGAGGCACAGGGTGGACGATGGCTCGTCGGCTAATAGGAGGATACGTTCCTGCTCTATATTATTACTTGGAGATGGAGATTACAGGAAGGCCAAGGCTAGGGTTACAGATTGCGTATTGGTTGATCTTGACGTCTCCTCTCCTAGCCCTTATATACTAGGCTAGGTCTCGGGGAGTCCGTCCGGGATTACAGATGAGGTTTCCTAACCCTGATCTTGTATCGTATGGCAAGTTTGCACCTTCCTTATGAGTCGCGGACTCCTACGTCGGTGCCAATAGTGGGCCAAGGCGGCATCGGTGTGGGCCTTCGGTCTTCGGGTACACCGGGTAGGCCCATCAATAGGAGTCGTGGGGTCCCCCCCTCGTGAGTAGCCCCCGAGTGCCTGGGGGCTCGAAGAGTCGCGCAGGGACTTGAGTCCATACTTGCATCGTTTTTATGTATGCACGGTTCAACCGCGGGTCGCTGGCAGTCTGGGGCCATGACAAAACCTGTTTCGAGGGATGCTAAGCTGAAAGGGCCCAAGGAGTCGACTGGTTAGGCCTTGGTGATTTGCACTAGTGGCAAAAACCGTAGTAGCCCAATCAAACCCACGTCCCTTGACATGACCTTGTGATAGAGGCGAAGGTGTCCCGATGTTTCGATGAGATGGTGGAGATCGATTTTGGTGGAGTAGACTTTCACGACCCGACTACGAACGTGCGAAGACGTTGCGCCTTAGCAATCGCTAAACCAACTCCGAGAGGTTATTGATCCCGCGGATGCACGATCAACCTGACCACGAAGGTCAATTCCTGCAAGCAATCGAAGAACAAGCAAGAACTAAGAATTGCAATCTGGATATTGCGAATATAAGATGAAAGATTAACAGAAGTTGGGGTTCCAATGCGGTCTTGGCCTGGTCGGACGACACAAACGAAGAACTCGAAGTTGCGGCTATGGCTAACTTAAATCTAATTAAAACCCAAGTCTAAACGACGCCCTAAGGGCTGTATATATGGGGGAACAGAGGGGATTTTCATGACCCCTTGGAGGTGGGGTCCGAAAACAACCCTAACTCGGTTTCCCCACACATACGGACTCTAAAAACAGCCTATAATGTGGTATTTCGAAATTACATGGCCCCAGCCCAATATTAAGGTGACGCAGCTCCTATAATTGCTCTTGGACGAAAATAATGAAGTGGCATCTCGTGTATTCCGTCCAAGCCTTCATGCATGCCTTATGGTGGCTTCAACGTGCGAAAATCCCCACTGGAAGCTCCACTGTACTTTCCCCTGCGCGCACCTTCTTCTCCATTCTTGATCCCGCTCCAATGACCATCCTTCTTGTCCATGCTAGGTCCTTCATTCATAAGCAAAACAAAAGTATCTAATTTAGGCAGCATCATATGTTCATGAACAATAGAAGGATTCGCAAGAAACGAAAGTACCTGATAATTTAGTTGACGTGCACGTGCTCTAGTAACTGGTCCAGTATGTGTAGTTGGTGAGGGTATGGGTGTAACATTAGTAGGGATGTCCTCATCATCCTCCCCTTCTTGAATTGAAGTCGTCCTCGACGGAAGCTCATCATCTTCTCCCAAATAAGGTTTCAAATCTGCAATGTTAAATGTGGGACTAACCCCAAAATCTGCAGGTAGCTCAAGTTTATATGCATTATCATTAATTTTCTGTAAAACCTTAAAGGGACCATCAGCTCGTGGCATTAACTTAGACTTGCGCAAATCAGGAAACCTATCTTTTCGTATATGTAACCAAACAAGATCTCCTGGTTCAAATACAACATGCTTTCGACCCCTATCACCAGCAAGCTTGTATCTAGCATTCATGCGCTCAATGTTTTCTTTAGTTAACTCATGCATTTTTAATATCAATTCAGCACGTTGCTTAGCATCAAAATTCACCTTCTCCGAAGATGGAAGAGGCAGCAAATCAATAGGTGCACGAGGTAGAAAACCATAAACAATCTCAAAAGGGCACATTTTAGTGGTAGAATGCACTGAACGATTATAAGCAAATTCAATATGAGGTAAACATTCTTCCCACAGTTTCAAGTTACTTTTTAAAACAGCCCTAAGCATAGTAGACAATGTCCTATTGACCACTTCAGTTTGTCCATCAGTTTGGGGATGACATGTAGTACTAAAGAGTAGTTTAGTCCCCAACTTAGCCCATAAGCATCTCCAAAAATGGCTAAGAAACTTAGTATCACGATCCGAGACAATAGTATTGGGCACACCATGTAAACGAATAATCTCTCCAAAGGATAAATCAGCAACATTAGCAGCATCATCGCTTTTATGACATGGTATAAAATGTGCCATCTTAGAAAATCTATCCACAACAACAAATATGCTATCCCTCCCCTTCTTTGTTCGAGGCAAGCCTAAAACAAAGTCCATGGATATGTCCTCCCACGGAACACTAGGTACAGGTAAAGGCATGTATAAACCATGAGGATTGAGTCATGACTTAGCTTTTTGACATGTAGTGCAGCGAGCAACAAAACGCTCAACATCCCGTCTCACCTTTGGCCAAAAGAAATGTGTAGCAAGTACATCCTCCGTCTTTTTCACGCCAAAATGTACCATTAATCCTCCTCTATGCGCCTCCTGCAACAACAAAAGACGAATAGAGCTAGCTGGAATGCATAGCTTGTTAGAACGGAACACAAATCCATCATTAAGAACAAACTTGTTCCATGTTCTACCCTCTCTACAATTCTGCAATACATCTTTAAATTCCACATCATTTGCATATTGTTCTTTGATTGTCTCTAAACCGAATATCTTGAAGTCAAGTTGTGAAAGCATAGTATAACGACGAGACAAAGCATCAGCAATAATATTATCTTTCCCCTTCTTGTGTTTAATGACATAAGGGAAAGTCTCAATAAATTCAACCCACTTAGCATGTCTACGATTAAGTTTTGCTTGACTTCTTATGTGTTTCAAAGATTCATGATCAGAATGTATAACAAATTCTTTGGGTCATAAATAATGTTGCCAAGTTTCTAATGTCCGAACAAGAGCATATAATTCCTTATCATAAGTAGAATAGTTCAGACTAGGCCCACTCAATTTTTCAGAAAAGTATGCAACAGGTTTAGCATCTTGTAATAACACACCTCCCAAACCAATCCCACTAGCATCGCATTCAAGCTCAAAAGTCTTATTAAAACCAGGAAGTTGGAGCAAAGGAGCATGTGTTAACTTATCTTTCAATACCGTGAAAGCTTCTTCCTGTGCGGTACCCCAAGTAAAAGGCACATCCTTGCGTGTAAGCTCATTGAGAGGGGCAGCAATGGTGCTGAAATCTCTCACAAAACGCCTATAGAATCCAGCGAGGCCAAGAAAACTCCTCACTTGTGTGACCGTTTTGGGCTGCGGCCAACTCTCAATCGCCTCGATCTTGGCTTTATCAACTTCAATACCCTGTGGAGTAACAACATAGCCAAGAAACGATACTCGGTCGGTGCAAAAGGTGCACTTCCCAAGGTTACCAAATAAACGTGCATTACGTAGAGCAATAAAAACAGCACGTAAATGATCCAAATGTTCCTCCAAAGATTTGCTATAAATCAGTATATCATCAAAATAGACTACCACAAATCGTCCAATGAAAGCACGTAAAACCTCGTTCATTAATCTCATGAAAGTGCTAGGTGCTTTAGTTAACCCAAAAGGCATGACTAACCACTCATATAATCCAAACTTAGTTTTAAAAGCCGTTTTCCATTCATCTCCTAATTTCATGCGAATTTGATGGTATCCACTACGCAAATCAACTTTGGAAAACATGGTAGAGCCACTTAATTCATCAAGCATATCATCTAACCTAGGAATAGGATGACGATAACGAATAGTAATATTATTAATGGCTCGACAATCAACACACATACGCCATGTTCCATCCTTTTTAGGCACTAATATAACAGGAACAGCACAAGGACTAAGGGACTCACGTATGTAACCTTTGTCGAGTAGCTCTTGTACTTGACGCTGAATCTCCTTCGTCTCCTCCGGATTGGTACGGTATGGCGCACGGTTGGGCAACGAAGCACCGGGAATTAAGTCAATCTGATGCTCAATCCCTCGAATAGGTGGTAATCCCGGTGGTACGTCTTGTGGAAAGACGTCAATAAACTCCTGCAAAAGGTCAGTGACAACAGGAGGCAAAGAAGGAGGCAATTCCTCAAATGAAAACAAAGCTTCTTTGCACACAAAATCATAGCACACATATTGACTAACATCCAAATCTGAAATATCAACCTTAGTAGCAAGCAAAGTTGGACTAGTCAATTTAATTTCATTAGAAACAGCAGAAGAAGATTTGCTATTAGTCTTATGTTGTTGCTCAAATTCTTTGGGTGCTATCTCATTCTCACTCTTATTTTTCTCCTGTTTTGCTTTACTAGCTCTAGCAAGATCATCTTTCACAATTTGTTCAGGAGACATAGGAAGTAAAGCAATATTTTTATCCTGATGAACTAGAGTAAACTGATTTGTCCTACCATGGTGTACAACATTCTTATCAAATTGCCATGGTCTACCAAGTAAAAGAGAGCATGCTTGCATGGGTACCACATCACAATCAACATAATCAGCATATGCAGCAATGCTAAAGTGCACACGAACAGAACGCGTTACCTTAATCTTACCACTATTGTTAAACCACTGAATATAGTACGGATGGGGGTGTGGTCTTGTGGTGAGAGATAGCTTCTCCACCAACTCCATGCTAGCCAAGTTGTTGCAACTCCCTCCGTCAATGATGATGCGAACCGAACGTTCTTTCACCACTCCCTTTGTGTGGAACAAATTATGCCTCTGGTTTTGCTCGGCCTTCGTTACCTGCACACTTAATACACGTTGAGCAACCAAACTAGCATATTTATCTGCATCATCAGGAGTCATATACTCTATATCATGAGCATCATCATGGGCACCCTGTTCCTCATGAGCAATGAGAACTAGAGTCTCCTCATCATAGTCGCTCGCTGACTCATACCCACCATCCGCCGTAATAGTCATCACACGCTTGGAGGGACAGTCTTTTGCGAAGTGACCTCCACCTTGGCACCTGCGACATTTAATATCACGATCTCGTGTTTGCCCTGTGGACGCCATGGATGAAGAAGAACTCGCCGCTGGACCACTCTGTGCACCCTTGAATGGTGGCGCTGGCTGTTTTGGTGGCTCCCTGTAAGAATGAGCGGCTGAAGTAGATGGTGGCGCAGCAGGACGTGTGGATGTAGAAGCTCCACGCGATGTCCATGATGTATTTCGTCCTGCAGAAAAGTTAGGTCTCGTAGCGGCCTGTCGATCCTGCACTTCACGTTCAGCTTTACAAGCAAGATGAAACAAACGAGTGATAGTAGCAAAGTCCTTGTATTCTAGAATAGTTTGTATCTCCCTGTTTAAGCCACCCATAAAACGTGCAAGCATAGCTTCATTATCCTCTACTAGGCCACATCTAATCAATCCAGTTTGTAATTCTTGATAATATTCCTCTACAGAATTTTTTCCTTGTCTCAAACGCTGTAATTTTTGTAACAATTCACGTTGATAATAAGGAGGAACCCAGCGAGTACGCATAGCATGTTTTAAAGCAGCCCAAGTAGTTGGAATATTATTAGCATGCAATCTACAATGTTCAGACCACCAAATAGATGCAAAGCCCGTGAATTCACAAACAGCAGCAGTAACACGTCTATTCTCAGGATATTGTAAACATGTAAAACATTGTTCAGTTTCTAACTCCCAAGTAAGATAAGCATCAGGAATATATCTACCCTCAAACGGCTTAAGATTCAATTTAAGTTTAGGCACATGTTCATCATCGCGTACCTGAGGGGGTGGTTGGTGTCGACCGTGGCGAATGTTGGGACGTGGACGTCCAGCTGGCTGCTCATAGGCCGCTTCCTGTTCCACCTCCTCCTCGTAATCACCCTCGTAGTTGTCGTCCTGGCTGACGTCAGAAGCAGCAGCAGCAGCAGCAGTAGCAGCAACTGCAGCAGCAGGAGGAGCACCAATACCAGCAGCTTGTCCTCGCGGAAACAGAATACGTCGTGCACGTGGTAGTGGCGGTGGCTGTGGCTGTGCTGAAGGTAGGCGTGCGATCAACTCAGTAAACTTGGCGTCGAGCTTGGTGTCGATCATCTTCTCCACGCCATCAATCGCCTCTGTAAATCTGGTCTCGATGTCCTGCACCTGTTGAGACATCATACGTGCAAATTTATCATGTAGCAACTTCTTTGTCATGTTCTCCCAATCGGGTGCATCCCGCGCCACTTCATCATGTGATCCTGGCATGGTTAGCAGAAATAGAAAACACACAGGAATATGATCCTACTTCTACTAATGGGATGGATGTGGGGTGGTGGAAAGCACAAATCCGTCAAGCTTTTCTTACGTTCTTACCGATTCTTACCTAGCAGCAGGTGGTGATGTACAACCAACGGGTCAAAACTCTCAGAGATATGGTAGAGCGATGGCCAGGAGGTGTCAAAACGCATGATGTAGAATATATGTGGAGCTGTAGGTAGGCTTGACAAATATGGTAGCAAAAAGATCAACAGTAATCAAAACAGAGATGCAAAGCTGAATAAACACTCAACGTCGGTACTGTGCTGATCCTAGGCTAGACCGTACTAGAGACGCGAGCCTAAAACACCAACGAAAGCACGGCGCGGCACGTAACAACTGTGAAGCACACTCTGAATTTTTTGTTCTCTCTTTTTTTTTTTTTTTTTTGGCGATGCGGGACTGCGGGGGCTGAAAAAGTGCGAAAAAATCACTATGGTGGCGAACGTCTCAAAAAACGAGTTTCTGGACCTAAGGAACGTATGGGCACGAAATTTTTTTACCCCTGAAAATTTGGACCTAAGAAACACACACTGAATTTTTATTTCTCTCTTTTTTTTTTTTTGTTGGAAATCACCCTCTTCTACGTACGACAAAAGATTAGTGAAATCCGACTCTAATCAACTCAAAACTATTCTGGCTACGGAGATATCACAAACCGAACGGGTGATGGAACTCGACTCGGATCGGTAGGTTGTGGTGGTGTGTATGGACTCTGCTTGGCGGAACGTGGTGGTGTATCTGGACTCGGATTGGCGGAACGTGGTGGTGTACTACTGTTCGGCGGCGGCGTGACAAAACTGTGATCAGAACTCGAAACTCTAAGGTAACTAGACGCTAAGATCAGCAACTCGACACAACGATGCAACTGTAAATTCAACAAAGCAAGTACTGAAAAGAAAACTGGACAAAGGCGTGGACTGTCTTGGGACGTGATGATCTAACCCTAATTTTTTTTTGTTGGCTTTTTCGTGGACTGTAGGTATGAAGAACAGAACCAATCTAGACTATGAAAACTGGTAAATCTCACCGAGCAACCTGGAAATCTGATACCACTTGATAGAGGCGAAGGTGTCCCGATGTTTCGATGAGATGGTGGAGATCGATTTTGGTGGAGTAGACTTTCACGACCCGACTACGAACGTGCAAAGACGTTGCGCCTTAGCAATCGCTAAACCAACTCCGAGAGGTTATTGATCCCGCGGATGCACGATCAACCTGACCACGAAGGTCAATTCCTGCAAGCAATCGAAGAACAAGCAAGAACTAAGAATTGCAATCTGGATATTGCGAATATAAGATGAAAGATTAACAGAAGTTGGGGTTCCAATGCGGTCTTGGCCTGGTCGGACGACACAAACGAAGAACTCGAAGTTGCGGCTATGGCTAACTTAAATCTAATTAAAACCCAAGTCTAAACGACGCCCTAAGGGTTGTATATATGGGGGAACAGAGGGGATTTTCGTGACCCCTTGGAGGTGGGGTCCGAAAACAACCCTAACTCGGTTTCCCCACACATACGGACTCTAAAAACAGCCTATAATGTGGTATTTCGAAATTACATGGGCCCAGCCCAATATTAAGGTGACGCAGCTCCTATAATTGCTCTTGGACGAAAATAATGAAGTGGCATCTCGTGTATTCCGTCCAAGCCTTCATGCATGCCTTATGGTGGCTTCAACGTGCGAAAATCCCCACTGGAAGCTCCACTGTACTTTCCCCTGCGCGCACCTTCTTCTCCATTCTTGATCTCGCTCCAATGACCATCCTTCTTGTCCATGCTAGGTCCTTCATTCATAAGCAAAACAAAAGTATCTAATTTAGGCAGCATCATATGTTCATGAACAATAGAAGGATTCGCAAGAAACGAAAGTACCTGATAATTTAGTTGACGTGCACGTGCTCTAGTAACTGGTCCAGTATGTGTAGTTGGTGAGGGTATGGGTGTAACATTAGTAGGGATGTCCTCATCACCTTGGAACACTGGTGTCAAGAAAAAGTCATGCCGCTGCAGGTCTTACAGTGATCAATTGCCGCCAGTAAAGTTCGTAGCCTAGGCGCGTCCGCCTGACTTTTTCTATCATGCAAGCGCATGGGAAAGATTGGGAGTGAAATCGCTCTGCGGCAAGTCCCAGCCCGGCCGATCTGCGCAGCGGGATCTTACCTACACGCTAAGCTTGCGTGGCATCTAAGCACAGTGTGTCGTGTTCCAGGAATATGTATTTTTTATTGAGGCGCGGAGGCTAGTTGATAATGCACCCACTTGGAATAAACAATCAACTGAGCTGTTTTAGCAGTCCCTCGCGGAGCCTGGTCGAGCGCTCGGGCGAGGAGTAATGTAGAGGAATACTTGCTCGGGAGGTCTTTGAGTGTTCGGTTACTTAGAGTTTTATAAGTAATCACTTGAGTATCGCCTTCGCTCTCAGGGTGAGGGCGCACCCGATACTCTGGGACCGTTCGATCTGGCGACTGTAAGTCTGCTTATCTTGTGTCGCGGTGAGGGAGCACCCGAAACTCTCATGGGTGCGAGTAATCACTCGGGCATGTTTTTAATTCTACGTGAGGGAGCACCCGAAACTCACATGGGTGCGAGTAATCCCTCGAGCACGTTTTTACTTCTAGGTGAGGGAGCACCCGAAACTCTCATGGGTGCGAGTAATCACTCGAGCACATTTTTACTTCTAGGTGAGGGAGCACCCTGTTGACACCCGTTTTTGGCACGGCAATGAACGTATATAAGATGACCTCAAATGAAGAAGTGCTCTATATGAAAAAGTTGGGTATTGTCGATATGAATAACTTTGTAGTTCGAGCCATGATCATCCGATTCCATCTCGAGGGCCGAAACTATAATTGAAGCAATAAGACCCTGGCATTCGGAGTACTATTCTGCCAATTAGGGCATCAAGACATCCTCAAATGGGAAAATATTCAACATGGGCCGGCTTCGTCTCGTTGAATCGATCGATTTTGATATTTTAAACGTCCAAATGCCAGTTTGTATGAAGAAGTTATTGCGAAAACAGTGCAACACTGAAAAACCAGGTCGGACCGTCCGAGGTGGAAACCGGACCGTCCGAGCTAAGGTCGGACCGTCCGACTTTGAAGTCGGACCGTCCGACTTGAGGACCCCGATTACAGAAATATTTTGACCTCAGCTCGGACCGTCCGACCTAGAAGCCGGACCGTCCGACCCTATGGTCCGAACCGTCCGCGTTAAAGTCCGGACGTCCGAACCACCGATCCGGGTCCGATTTTGATCGGGTTTTTGGCAGTTTTGACGCGAATTTGAGCCCTTTTCTTGCACGGAAAGTCCAACCCCCTCATAAATAGATGAGTTGATGGCCGATTGAAACAACACACAATCGAACAAACATATCTACACTTTCAAACCCTAATTTTATCTCTCTCCCTTGTATCTTTCTTCTCGTTCTTCGTTCGTTCTTGTTATTACAGGGCAACGATCCACGAGGCCCTAGGGGCGATCAGGTCGACCTAGGGCAGCCCATAGCCGCCGTTCTCCCTGACGGGGTCCCTCCCGGGAGTGTGAGGTTTCGGGTCTACAAAAGCGCCCACCGGATTGCTTGCGTACCGCGCTTCCATTCGGGTCTCCTTCGACGTGAGTTGCGGTGTATCACCCCCGGCGTCGAGGGTACACGTGACGTGTTCGTGTGTCAACACACTTTTTGGCGACTCCACTGGGGAAAGAAGCTTTGAGCGGTCTCCGGCCCGTTCTTTCTATGAAAAGATCGTCATCTAGGATTTGCTATCTACGAAGGTAATATGAATACTCAATCCCCTCATGTAGATTCAAATAACTCAATGGTGTTACTAGATCGTTCAATATGTATACTCTATCGGCCAACCCTAGTTTTTTCAATTATACATCTAATTATGTGCAAGGGCCGATTCAAAGTAATTTACATGCTTCAACTTCTTATGATACTAGTAACATGCGCCATATGTATCCCAACTCTCATGCATCGGCAACCCCAGAAATCCATATGACGATGAACAACATGATGAGTTCGGTTGATAGAGTTGAAACACCCCATGTAGGAACTTTCAATAACATGCAACAAAGTGTTTCACCTTTGTATTCATCGGCACCTAACTTGCAATATGTTAATCCAAATATGCCGATAGATAGGGGAATTGGCCATGCTAGTACTAGTTATTCGGCCAATTACCATCAACCATCATATGCTACAACTCATGCTACTAATCTGTCAGTGCCATATGCAACTGTTGATACTCATAATTCGGCTCCACACCTTCATGGTTATAGCCAAATAAGTGACCAATCTACAGGAGCATACATACCTTCATATAAAGTTGTTGATGAGGTAGGTGCGTTAGAAAGGAAGAAAGCCCAAAATAACAAGATTAGTGATATTTGTATGGAATTATATCTTAGTGGTTTGTCTCCTAACTATAATGCAATTAAATCTAGAGTTTTGCAAGAGGATGAATCATTGCCAATTGATAGGTTATGCCAGGAAAATTATAGTTCCACACCAATGCATATGTCTTCTCCTATTGCTCCAGCATACTATATAACCCCTATACAATTGCAAAGTTTCGGCAACACTCAAGTTCCAATGCCGAAAGAGTCTGAAAGTATTGGAGGGCAATCTTACCCGGAGTGGGCTGAGATTGAGAAAAAGCTTAAAGCTAATGGCATTGGGGGGCAATCTTGTCCAGGGTGGGCTGAGCTTGAGAAGAAGCTTAAAGCTAAATCAGCTGCTCGCCGTTTGGAGAAAATAGAAAAAGAATTGGCTCAAAGAAAAGAAGCCTTGTCAATTGATGAAAAGAGTGATGATTCGAAGATTGAAAGTTCTTCGGCTGGAAAAGCCGAATCAACTAGTGTGTGTTCCGAGTGCATCAAATCCAAAGAGGCAAGCACCATTGAGAAAGGGCATGGCCAGCACATAACAACTGTGCTTGATTTTTCTGAATCTAAGGGAACCTATTTCCTGCACTTTGAGTTCCGTGCCACAGAAATTGATGAGCATCAAGAACCAAGTTATATGGCCGAACAAAGTTTGGTTAATTATGAACATCAAGAACACCGTGGAGCTGAGCAAAGTTCGCGTGACAAACATTCGAGTGATGAAGCACGGAACAAAGAAAAAGATGAGGACAAGACGTTGGAGAGTCATCCAAAACTGGAACAAGCTATTATTCAATTCACGCAACCATCATGCTCTCCCAACGCGTATGAAAAGGTATGTTTAGCAAGTAATTTATCTATTTTCAGATTTGGTCATAAGTTTATTGTTGATGCAACTATTAGCAAAATTCTTATAACAAATCTTGAGAGACCAATGAAGAAGGATAATTTTCTTGTTAGCAATACAATTATAACAAAGCATATCGGTCAACACATTGTGTCATTTAGAGAGACCAATAGTGACTCATTATTGCAGCAAAAGTTTTTCCCATTGTTTCATTTAAAATTTATGTATACATGGGTAATTTTGCTTATTTCATACTTGGCTTGCATTTGGTCTCGATTGAGGCATATATGCTATAACAGTTTTGATTTCAGAAATATAAAGCCAAGGTTTGAATTTTCCGAGAAAACTGATGGTAGTATAATTTCTTATTCGAAGTCATCGGAGATGGGGTGCGAAACACAATGCATAGCCGAATGGGGTGATGAATCTGAACCATTCGTTTGCTTACTCCCAAAGCCGTTCTCGCACCAAGATCGGCTAGAAAAGAAAGTGATTACCTTCGATTCAAATATGTGTGATCGGATCTTTGATTTATTGCTGAAGAATGATTATATTAGAATTCTTGATCACCATGTTAAGCCATCAATCCAAGGACGAATGTATTGTAAGTTACATAATTCGTTCAAGCATAATTTTGAGGATTGCAATATGTTTCGTCAAATAGTTCAATCGGACATTGATAGTGGACGATTGAAACTTGTTAAAACACCAAGGGGTCATCGTGCTATTCCTATTGGTCCTGATGGCAAAAAGTTTTTGCATCTGTTGCTTCAAGCCGATTCATTTAAGGACAAGAAGTTAAAAACTGCAGGTGATGGGATCAAGTTTTCAAGGACACAAATTATTCCTGAGCGCAATAATGATATTCTTGAAGGCGAGAATTCTGTCAAAGTTACAATGAAGACGCCAAGCACAGGGGGCAGCAAGCAAATCCAAAGATTGATGCAAGGAAAACCAAAGAGAGCAAAGGCCGAGATAAGCACAAGGGTGAGAAATCAAAGGTCACTTTCGCGCAACTATTGGAAAAATATCATAAGATAAGTGAGGAGAAAATTGCTCATTGGCCAAGTAATTCAAAAACATCAAGATCACCCCCTAGGCGCAAATATGACCGGTATTGGCAAAGTGATAATTTCAATACATCATACTCATATCCTTATTTTGAGCCGCCAGTACCAGCGTCATGGGTACCTCCCTATTCTTATATGAATCAATGTCCATCACGGGACAGGTATAATTCTAGGGCACATTATCCATCTTACTTTGAACCATATCATCAAGATTATGCAGCTCCAAGAAGGTCCACATTCGATGAACAATTGCATAACAAAGACCGTTTGAACCGAAAGGAATCGGTCCGGAGCTCAAGGAAGAAGAAAGAGGTGGTCAAGCAAGTATATCGTGTCAAAAAGGATGGTCGGAAGTGTGCCACTTCAGATTTAGTTTCAAATAATGAAGAGCCAATTAAATCATTGAAATTGGCTACTAAAGGCAAAGACGTGGAGCAAGCAAATGTTCAGAATCAAGATGTCAAATTTGAACAGAAGGAGCCGAGAGTGCACAAGATCAAAAATGAATTGCCACTGCTTGAAAAAGAATCACAATCGAGATGTCCACTCGGTTTATCATATTGGCAGAAGAAGAAATTGCAAAAACTTAGTGCACGAGAACTTGAAAGGAAGAATATGGCATGGGTCCCCAAGAAGAATAGTCAAACCAAAAATGATGTGCAAGCTTCTATTTTAGAGAATACAACCAAAGTGAAGAAGGAGAAATCATCTCATAAAATATTAAGCCGAAGGTTTCCACCATCCAACCGGAATCTTCGATTAGCACATCATTCATATTCTTCAAACATGTCATTGATGCCTTTATCATGCAATTCATCCTCAGGTATGATTGGTTACCCTCCATGGACTTATTTTGATCCATGGATGCAATACAATTTCTTACATCATGATAGGGGATTACCATGTCACTATAAATTTGATTAGTTCCATTCTTGTTGCTAATTCAAGGGGCCGAAATATTTGATTTGTTATTTCATTTGTTTGTTTCGGCTATATGTGCTTTGGTGGATGAATTCTACATGTCGTTTATACTAATGGCCGATATTTCTTCTATCGTCCTAAGAATACATCTAAACATGGCCGGTGTGATTTTCTAAACATCGTCCTTAGTTTTGTTGGAGATTGAGACAAGGTGTACAGTCGCTAAAAATATGTTGCATGGACCAATTCATAAGTTGCAGAATTGGTGAGTGGGATTATGCTTTGGCTAGGTATGATACAGCTAAAATCTATGAGAAGCCAAATCATTGTTGTTTTTATTATTGAGTATAATATTGTTATGAACCTTGTCTCATTATTTCCATGGAGATTATGTTTTGGTGGTTTAGTTGGTAGCAACAGCCAAGGTTTTGGTATTCTTTTTATATCTCCTCATAGTGCTGTTTTGAAGCCTCATGTCGCTTAAATGTTGTTGCATGAACAATGAAAGATGAATATGTTATTATTCGGTTCAGAACTTTTTCTTGATATAGGTGCTACACATATTAAGGCTTTTGGTGATTCGTTATTAGTTGTCCAGCAAGTATATATGGATTTCATATATTTTGACGAATCACTTCGTATTTATCTTGATAAGTGTCTAGATGTAATTTCTTTATCCGATTACTTTATTGTTTTTCATATATTTAGACATGACTTTGAAGAGAAAATGAGTTGGCACAACAAGCATCCGGCTATTATGTTAATCATGGTGTATTTCTCAAGAGCCGATGCCGAGTTTGCCAACATGGGGAAGGCCGAATCGGAGCTTACCGTTTTCGGCCACTAATGGAAATTTATATGCAGGCGAAGGCAAGATTGCGAGAAGTTCACTATTTTTCATTTACAAGATTCTTGCAAGAGGGTGGACAATATGATTCAGTGGATATCTTTGAGATGGATCTAGATATATGGGAATTATTGACGAATTTTTTATGGTGTTATTCTCAAGTTCAGAAGGTTGCACCCAAGTCTGCATAAAAGGGATCAAACAAGCAATGGATGATACATGATTAATCGTGCTAAATAGCCGATATATGATTATCGTCTCAAGGATAAGCATGGCCGATATACAATTATCTCCCTTAGAAAACACATGGCCGCTGGAGTGTTGACATCGTCCTTAGAACAAGCCTGGGCAAGATATTTTTCGGCACACAAGTTTTGCCGAAAAACAGGGGGGCATGTGTTGACACCCGTTTTTGGCACGACAATGAACGTATATAAGATGACCTCAAATGAATAAGTGCTCTACATGAAAAAGTTGGGTATTGTCGATATGAATAACTTTGTAGTTCGAGCCATGATCATCCGATTCCGTCTCGAGGGCCGAAACTATGTTTGAAGCAATAAGACCCTGGCATTCGGAGTACTATTCTGCCAATTAGGGCATCAAGACATCCTCAAATGGGAAAGTGTTCTACATGGGCCGGCTTCTTCTCGTTGAACCGATCGATTTTGATATTTGAAACGTCCAAATCCGAGTTCGTATGAAGAAGTTATTGCCAAAACAGTGCAGCACTGGAAAACCAGGTCGGACCGTCCGAGGTGGAAACCGGACCGTCTGAGCTAAGGTCGGACCGTCCGACTTTGAAGTCGGACCGTCCGACTTGAGGACCCCGATTACAGAAAGATTTTGACCTCAGCCCGGACCGTCCGACCTAGAAGCCGGACCATTCGACCCTATGGTCCGGACCGTCCGGGTTAAAGTCCGGACGTCCGAACCCCCGATCCGGGTCCGATTTTGATTGGGTTTTTGGCAGTTTTGACGCGAATCTGAGCCCTTTTCTTGCATGGAAAGTCCAACCCCCTCATAAATAGATGAGGTGATGGCCGATTGAAACAACACACAATCGAACAAACATATCTACACTTTCAAACCCTAATTTTATCTCTCTCCCTTGTATCTTTCTTCTCGTTCTTCGTTCGTTCTTGTTATTACAGGGCAACGATCCACGAGGCCCTAGGGGCGATCAGGTCGACCTAGGGCAGCCCATAGCCGCCGTGCTCTCTGACGGGGTCCCTCCCAGGAGTGTGGGGTTTCGGGTCTACAAAAGTGCCCACCGGATTGCTTGCGTACCACGCTTCCGGTCGGGTCTCCTTCGACGTGAGTTGCGGTGTATCACCCCCGGCGTCGAGGGTACACGTGACGTGTTCGTGTGTCAACACACCCGAAACTCTCATGGGTGGATACGCTCCCGATGGGAGTTAAATATATTTGAAAAATGTATTTGAGTCAGTAAAGACGGTGCTTGCAGGATGTATTATATTTTGTGCTGCCATTTTAATTTACCTCTTCTTGGTAAGGATAACGATCTCTTTGCTGGAGGACCGTCAAAGATGCTCTGTCTGCGAACGGTCATGTTTTCGTGACCGGTCATAATGATGGTCTTGGTGGCGTGCTGCAGCCGCCTGTTGAGTTATCGATGCGCGCATTGAACACGCGCGAGATTTGACGCGTCCAGCGCACAGTGCCACCCGTGTGAAGGCATCTTTGTCGCGGAATTCGAATCGCCTGGCTTGCTTGATCTTTGAATGAACTGCTGCCGTCGTCTGGTCTTCTGCGTGCCCTTGGGGTTATGCTATAAATAGAACCCTTTTCTTCATCTGGCAATATTGTTCGTCCTCTGCTCATCTTTCTCCTCTTTCTCTTCCTCTTCTCATGGGGCCCAAGCGAGGTGCAGGTATGACTGGCCGCGGCCGTGTGCGCCGTGGCCGCGGTGGTCGTACTCCACGCTCCTCTCGCGGCGGCCATCATGGTGCACCATCAACGCCTTCTTCCTCGTCTTCAGAGGAGGGTTTTTGGCGCTATGACTTTCTCCTACGCGTCCGTGGCCGGAACGCTGCTCGCATTCTTCTGCCTTCTGCATTTGCTGCCATTGTTTTTTGAGCGTAGTTTGGATGGCCTTCTTCTTCGTCTTCAGGGGTGTTCTCGGCCTCCTTCTTATGTTGAGTTGGAGACCGGGAGTTCCAGCTTGATTTTCCTTGGATTTGGTTGGAAGTTGTTTTCTCGGCGGTTGAACTTGCGTGATGGTGACACTCTTTGTTGCCGTTTTGATGGCGAAGACACTCTTTCTATCCGCGCTTTTGACCCTAGCGGCAATCGCATGGATCCGTACTGGCAGGAGACAAGCAGCGATGGTTCTGACAAGTCGAGGGGTCTTACGCCTGCGTCTTCAACTGCTTCCTCCTTCGGTGACTCCTCGTGTGGTGATGCTGTGCCCTCCGGCTCTGGAGAGGACCTCGACGTCAAGCCACCGATCAAGCAGGCACGCCAGGCGAGCTTGTAGAACTGGAGGCAGCGGCGTCATCTTCGCCGGCAGCTCAGGTGGATCTGGAGAAGAAGCTGGTGGAGCAGGAGAAGAAGCTGGTGGCATCGGCTTCGGTGCTCCTGCAAATAAGTCGAGCATCACCTTTTGTTATGTCATTGACATCATGAGCTGGCTGCTTCGACTCCTCCTTTGTCTGTGATGATGCCTGTCGTATTGGCGCCAATCTTCCCAGCATGGGCACACATGTAGAAGTCATAATTCCTTGGGTGATTGGTGCTGTAATCTTATCGGCTGCTTGTGTATTTTGTAACTAGGTTAGTTCTCCATGTAATGAGGGTTGCCTTCGTGTAATCAGAGCTGCCTTCTATCCAATGTACTTCGAGTCTTTTTACATAGAGAATGATCTTTGGGTCCTTGTAACGCGAGCTGTGTTTGAGTCTATGTAATGGAATTTGTATTCGAGTCCTTTGCGATGTGATCTATTTCTACGAGAGCTGTCTTCAAGTCCGTCAAGTTCTTGTACTGTGGATTTTACCGGGTGCGCGACAGCGCTCCCGATGGGAGTATCCCCCGAGGCTACGTTCGAGTTGTAGAGTCAAACGTAGGCTGAGATTTGTTTCCTTCATCGTTCTTCTGTTAGGTGACGTCTTTTATCGGGTGCGAGACAGCGCTCCCGATGGGAGTAGCCCCCGAGTCTTTAGGTGATCGTTGGCGATCAGGTGAAGACTAAAAGGATTGTCTGTGTCTTGTGCTCCATCCAGATTTCTCCAGAGTACTTGGTGTAATATCTGTTTGTAGCCGTGTCTTCCCTTTGATTCCGGACGGTTTTCAGCGGCTGGCACCTGTCAGCGGTTTTTACTTGGACCTTTAATTGTAAGTTACGAGCCGCACGGGAGATGGTAGTTTTTCTCGGAGGGGGATGTGCTCGAGTCCCCGGGCTTTTTGAGGTAAAGATCGCGTGAGCAGCGGTAGGGTCTCTCGGGGGAGTTTGAACTCGATCCCCCGAGAGCTTTCGTGAAAGATCGCGTGAGCGAAGATAGCGTCTCTCGGGGGGAGTTTTGTACTCGAGCCCCCGAGTGCTTTGGGTATAGATCGCATGAGCGACGATAGCGTTTCTCGGGGGGAGTTTTGTACTCGAGCCCCCGAGTGCTTTGGGTAAAGATCGCGTGAGCGACGATAGCGTCTCTCGGGGGGAGGGGGAGTTTTGTACTCGAGCCCCCGAGTGCTTTGGGTATAGATCACGTGAGCGACGATAGCGTCTCTCGGGGGGAGTTTTGTACTCGAGCCCCCGAGTGCTTTGGGTATAGATCGCGTGAGCGACGATAGCGTCTCTCGGGGGGTGTTTTGTACTCGATCCCCCGAGTGCTTGGAGGTTGTAGTATTTGGGCAACATCATTTTATTGCGTCGAAGGGTTACATGAGCTGCCAGTTGAGCATCATTGGTGGATACTATGGGTAGAGCAGGCGTAGGTTCGCCACGTTCCATGGATTTCCCACGTCCTCGTCAATCTTCGGGTTCTTTAGTCTATAGGCGCCTCCTCCTATGACTTCTGAGATTATGAATGTTCCTTCCCATTGGGGGGCAAGCTTGTGTACTTTCTCTTGTATGAGCCGTAGGACAAGATCGCCTTTGTTGAAGGTTCTGGTGCGCAGGCGGCTGCTTTGCTAAATGCGCAGCTTGTCCTGGTACCCCTCTGACCTTGCTAGGGATGTGTCTCTCGCTTCATCTGTTGTATCCTTGTCATCTTGCAGTGCTTCTTCTACTTCCTTTTCCTCGTACCCTGAGATCCGGGGCGCCCCGAATTTGTGGTCATGTGGTAGCAATGCGTCTGACCCGTACACCATGAAGAAAGGTGTGTAATGGGTTGCGGTATTTGGGGTAGTGCGCAGGCTCCATAGTACTGCAGGGAGTTCTTCTACCCAGTTGCCCGCGGCCTGCTCGAGTGGTGCAAGGAGTCGTTTTTTGATTCCTCCGCATACTAGGCCATTTTCTTTTTCCACCTGGCCGTTGGACTGCGGGTGCGCGACTGATGCGTAGTTGATTTTGATGCCCAGTTCTTCGCAGAAGTTCTGGAATACTGCCGCTGTGAAGTTCTTACCGTTGTCCGTGATGATGTTGTGTGGTACTCCAAACCTGAAGATTATTGATTTGATAAAGTTCACTGCCATGAGGGCTGTGGAGCTGGTGATGGGCACTGCCTCGATACACTTGGTGAACTTGTCGACTGCTACTAGCAGGTGTGTTCTTCCTCCCTTTGATGATTTCTTGAGCGGTCCCACCATGTCGAGTCCCCAAGTGGCCAACGGACATGATAGTGGTATGGTCTTGAGTTCTGAGGCTGGAGCGTGCGGTCTGCTGGCAAAATTTTGACAGGCGATGCAACGCCGCACGATGTCTTCTGCGTTTTTCATCGCAGTGGGCCAATAAAACCCTGCTCGGAATGCTTTGGACACAAGCACTCGATGCCCGCAGGTACCCTCGTGGATTTCGAGTAGTAGGGCTTTGTCGTCTTCCTCGTCGATGCACTTTTGGAGTATCTGGGTGATGCTGCCCTTGTATAACTGTTTGTTGATCACTGTGAATGCCTTGGATCGATGACTGATGCGCCGAGCTTCTGAAACGTCTTGCGGTAGCGTGCCTTCGATTAAGAATCGGAGGAACAGTTTTGTCCATGCTGGTCCTTCGAGTGATGTTGAATCTGTAGGTTCGACTGCTTGGCTGCTGTTGCCTTCAGATGGGCTCGCTGATGCCACCTGTGCTGCCTCAATGGTGTCGTCATCTATAGCTGCCTCGGGTGCTGTTGTTTTTACCTTGATGGATCTCTGGCTGATGCTTTCGAGGAAAACGCCGGGTGTTACTGGTCCTTGAGTCGAGCCGATGTTTGTGAGTTCGTCGGCTTCTGTGTTGTTTGTTCTGGGGATATAATTGAGCTCACAACCGTCGAAACTTCCTTCGAGCGTATTGTAGAGCTTCTGATAGGCCGCCATGTTGTCGGCTACTGCATTGCAGTCTTTCATCGCCTGCTGAACGACGAGGTCTTCCATCCAGATTACGAGGCGAGTGGCACCGCATGTTTTGGCCATGCGCATGCCATAGAGCAGTGCCTCGTATTCGGGTTCGTTGTTGGAGGCGTGGCTGAAGTTGATCTGGAGGACGTATTTGAGCTTCGTTCCTTTGGGGGAGGCCAGAACAACTCCTGCTCCGGCTCCTTGCTGTCTTTTAGTCCCATCGAAAAACATTGTCCATGAGTTCGATAGGTCCGGGGGGCCTGGTGTCTGGACCTCCGTCCACTCGACCAGAAAATCTAGGAGAACCTTGGCCTTGATTGCTGTTGGGTGCTTGAACTGTAGGTCCCGCGGGATGAGCTCAATGTTCCACTCGGCGACTCGCCCAGTCGCTCCGGGGTTGTTGAGGATGTCCGCGAGTGGTGCGCTGCTCACGATTGTGATAGGGTGTTCGTCGAAGTAGTGCGACACCTTTCTTGAGGTCGTGATGATGGCCAGTAGTAGCTTCTGGTAGTGCGGGTACCGCTGCTGGGATTTTGTCAAGAGCATGATGAGGTAGTAGATCGGCCTTTGTATGCTCTAGATCTTGCCTTCTTCTGTGCGCTCGATGACGAGTGTTGTGCTTACCACGCTGTTGCGTGCTGCCACATAGAGGTACAACTTTTCTCGTTCTTTGGGTACCGGCAAGATTGGTGGGGTCGAGAGTGTCTTCTTCAGGTACGCGAATGCTTTGCGGGCTTCTTCGGTCCACTCAGATTTCTCCCCTTTTTTGAGCATCTGGTAGAATGGCAGTGTGCGCTCTCCCAAGCTGCTAATGAAACGACTTAAGGCTGCGAGTCTTCCGGTGAGCTGCTGTACGCCTGTGATGTCAGTTGGCTCCTGCATCCTGGCGATTTCTCGAACTTTCTCGGGGTTCGCTTCAATTCCTCAGGCGGAAACCATGTACCCGGGAAACTTCCCGGCTGGGAGGCCGAATGCGCATTTCTTCGGGTTGAGCTTGATTCTGTACTTGTTGAGTGTTGCGAAGGTCTCGCGCAGGCCGTCGAGCAACGTGTTTGCACTGTAAGTTTTGATGACGATATTGTCCACGTAGACTTGCACATTTCTTCCGATTTTCACTTTCAAGCAAGCTTGCATCATCCGCTGGTATGTGGCATCGCCGTTCTTGAGTCTGGAGGGCATTGTCGTGTAGCAAAATACTCCGTAAGGGGTGATGAATGATGTGTTCTCTTCGTCTTCTTCCTTCATTCTGATCTTATTTTATCCTGAGTAGGCGTCGAGGAACGATAGTAGATCGCATCCTGCTGTCGAGTCGATTATCTGATCGATTCTTGGTAGGGGAAAGTGATCCTTTGGGCAGTGTTTGTTGACTGGCCCGTAGTCGACGCACATTCGTAGAACGTCTCTGTCTTTCTTGGGGACCAGCACAGGGTTGGCGATCCAAGTGGCTTTCTTCGTCTCTCGGATGAATTGGGCGTCAAGTAATCGGTTGACATCCTCCCCGATTGCTCTGCGCTTGGGCTCTGTGAATCTTCGTAGTGCTTGCTTCACTGGCTTGGTGTTTGGCTTGATGTGCACCGCGTGTTCCTCGAACTCGCGCGGTACTCCTGGCATGTCGGTTGGGCGCCAGGAGAAGATTTCCCATTCTTCACAGAGGAAAGCAATGAGGGCAGTCGCTGGCTCTTCCGGGAGGTGGGCGTACATGCAGACTGTTTTTTCTGGGTCTGTCGGGTGCACCTGGTGGGTGACCGTGTCGCTGTCGATCCTGAAGTCTCTTCCATACTCTTTTGACTCGCTTCGTCTTTCTAGCGGAAAGATACTTTTGTCTGTCGCCATGGTTATCTCTGTGAGTTCTTGCTCAGCTCCAAAGGTGTCGAAGACTTTGTGGAAATCGCGATCGCATTGGTCAGATTTTGTGAAGCTCCCGTTGACTGTAATGACGCCCGCGGATCCTGGCATCTTGAGTTTGAGGTAGGCATAGTGAGAATCGCCATGAATTGCGGGAATGTTGGATGTCCCAATATGGCGTGGTAGTGCGACTGCCAGTCGAGTACCTCAAATTCGAGGGTATGTCTTGCGAAATTGCGTCTGTTGCCAAAGACAACTTCGAGCTCGATTATTCCAAGGGAGGTAGCCGCTTCTCTTGGGACTACTCCGTATAGCACGGTGCTTGATTTTTTCCATACTGATCGTGGGATCAACATCTTGTATAGGGTGCTGACGAAGATTATGTTCATGCTGCTGCCTCCGTCCATGAAGATTCTGTCCATGTCGTACCATCCAATTTGAGCATCGAGTACCAGGGGCACGCGCCCCGGCCTTGGGACTGGAGGTGGGTGATCACTCTGGGAGAACGTGATACTAGTTTCTGCGTCGTGTAGCTGATAGGCTTTAACTGTGTTTAGGCTCTCGGATGCTCTGGCTTGCAGGGTGTAGGCGTCCTGTTGGGCTTGCCATACCCTGCCTTCTTGGATCGTGTACACCTGTCCTTGAGTCGGCGACTGCTCGGTTCGTCGGGTGCGCTTGTCTTCTCGCTGTTTTTCTTCCTTGAGGCTGTCGGCGAGTTTGTTGAACAGGCGGCAGGCTCCCAGGGTGTGACTCGATCTGATGTACCCCGAGTTGTCTTCGAAGCAGTGGATCGTGCAGGGTACGTCTAGCTGTTCCCTGGCCGTGAGTTTGCCGGATCCGGCATGGCGTTTCCTCCTTGAGATCCGGAAGAACATCGTGTGATCCGCTGGGTGCTCGTGAACTCGCGGGTCGATTTCGATCCCCTCGCTTAGATTCTGGCTCCTTATAAGATTGGAGAATTCATCTGGTCTTCGATCTGGGTCGTAGTATTCGTCTGTCTGAGTCTCAGAGTCGCTGTCCTGGCGGGTGACAGTTGTATGCACGGCGGAGGTTATTCGAGTGGTCGGCGAGCGCGTGGCTGTATAGTTCGACTCGTCGAGTGGGGTCTCTTCGTAGAATCCTCGCTCCTGTCTTCTAGGTTGTTGATTTCTTCCTCGTTGGAGATGATCTTGGCGATCGCTGATCTCGAGCTCGGAGTCGGTGTCTTGCTGTGCAGCGGGTGCCTGGGTGGCGGTGGGTCGTCGAGTGGTCGGCAGGTCCTCTGTTTTGTGCTGCAGCTCGTCGATCGGGATCTCCGGGTGGAGACCTCGCGCTTTTCTTTTGGGTCGTCGAGTTCTCCTTCGCTGGCGGTGGGCTCGGTTGCCGCCATAGTACTGGTCTTGGCACGGCCGCAGGCTGAGCGATCTCGCTGGGGCGGCAGAGATGTTTGCCGTAATCTTGAATTCTTCGGGTGGATTGCATCCGGTTGTCGCTCTTGAGTTGTGGCTTGCTGAAGATGGAACCGCCAAGATCGTAATTCCAACCTGTGTAGTTCCCACAGACGGCGCCAATTGACGGGGATGTACCCCGGCAAATCCCATGGTCAGGGACCCTGGGTTAGTCATGAGAGGCACAGGTTGGACGATGGCTCGTCGGCTAACAGGAGGATACGTTCCTGCACGATATTTTTGCTTGGAGATGACGATTACAGGAAGGGCAAGGCTAGTGTGCACAAGGCTAGGGTTACAGATTGCGTATTGGTTGATCTTGACGTCTCCCCTCCTAGCCCTTATATACTAGGCTAGGTCTCGGGGAGTCCGTTCGGGATTACAGATGAGGTTTCCTAACCCTGATCTTGTACCGTATGACAAGTTTGCACCTTCCTTATGAGTCGCGGACTCCTACGTCGGTGCCAATAGTGGTCCAAGGCTGGGCCCAGGCGGCATCTCTGTGGGCCTTCTGTCTTCAGGTACATCGGGTAGGCCCATCCATAGGAGTCGTGGGGTCACCCCCTCGTCATCGGACGACTCAAGAGGACGGTCAAGAATATAGGAGAACTCATGAACTCAATCATCAAATATGCCGAGTCTGACAAACCCAAAGATACCGAACCTCAGCAGGATAAAGTTGGCTAGAACAAAAATGCTGGCAAAACATCCCAGAATCAGAGTCAGCAAACCAAGCGGCGGCTTGATCAGACTACTTCGGACTTAGTAGCCAACACAAATGTCGGCTCCCAAAGACAGAAGCATGGGGGCAACAACTACCGCAAGCCGGAAGGTAATTTTCGCCCGAACAATTTCGAAGCAGCTATGAAGAGTTCTTGCCCGACCCATAGTAAACCCGGTCGCCCATCCAATCAGACATGGGAATATTGCAATTTCATGAAAGAGTTTACATGGCGTGGAAACCAGGGACCTCCCGGGTCAGGTGGAGGAGCCGGCCAGAACGGCAACAACCAAAATCCTGGTTACCAAGGAGCCGGCACAATGCCTCAACACCAAGGACCCGGAGGAGGAACCCAGCAAAATCAGTCCGGGCTTGCTTGATTCCAAGCAAACCCGAAACAACTCCATGACCGTGCAACATATCACGTTTTCACCACCAGCAGTTGCAGGAGGGATAGGAAGCTGCAACGGAGAGTCTCCATGGCTGTGACTACAGAGCCGGCTTGGCCCAGGTGGCTCAATTGGTCAGAACAGCCAATCACTTGGACAAGATATGACCACCCCCCCGGTGGTAGAGAACCCAGGGCCCTGGCTCTAGTAGTCTTTCCAGAAATTGGAGGATATGCACTTGACAAAGTGCTCATGGACGGAGGAAGCAGCATCAACATCCTCTACTACGAAACCTTTCGCAGGATGGGGTTGACCCAAAAAACAGCTGCAAACCTCCAACACCATTTTCCACGGAATAGTCCCAGGCAAGTCGGCATGCCCGATAGGTAAAATTTACCTGGAGACGGCTTTTGGAAACGCCGAGAATTTCCGCTCTGACCTCATACCCTTTGAAGTGGTAAAACTAGAGAGCCCATATCACACCATTTTGGGCAGACCGGCTTACGCCAAATTCATGGCTCGGCCATGTTATGTCTACCGGAAACTAAAGATGTCGGGTCCTAATGGCCCAATCACTGTCGATGGAAGTCGGTCCAGGGCAGTGGAATGCGACAAACAACACGTCAAGTTTGCCGAGTCGACACGCGGCAAAGAGGACTTGTCGGCATACCAAGAAAAGGTAAACCCGGAAGATCCCACAATCCTGAAAAAACTGACTCCCGACAACAACCCCATGTTCCAACAGGCTCAGGATACGTAGAAAGTTGACTTTGTCCCTTGTGACTCTTCTCAGGAGTTCATCATCGGGACAGAGTTATCCGGTAAATAGGAAAGCGCGCTCATCGAGTTCCTCCGTGAGAATCGGGACATCTTCGCCTGGAAACCCTCCGATATACCAGGTGTCCCGAGGGAACTTGCTGAGCACCACCTAAATATAGATCCAAAGCTAAAACCGGTCAAACAATTCCTTCGCCGTTTCAATGACAAGAGGAGAAACGCTATCGGAGAAGAGATGGCCCGGCTCCTTGCTGCCGGGTTCATCATGGAAGTCTTCTATCCAAAATGGCTCGCAAACCCGATCCTCGTTTTGAAAAAGAACGGGACCTGGCGCATGTGCATTGACTATACAGACATAAACAAGGCCTTTCCAAAGGATCCCTTCGCGCTGCCTCGTATCGACCAGATCATAGACTCGACTGCGGGATGTGAGCACCTATATTTCCTTGACGCTTGTTCTGGTTATCACCAAATCAAGATGGCCCTTGAAGATCAAGAGAAAACGGCTTTCATCACCCCCTTCGGGATCTATTGTTACACTTCTATGCCCTTTGGCCTTAAGAACGCAGGAGCCACATATCAGCGAACAGTGCTGAGTTGCCTCAAAGAACAGATTGGACGCAACGTGCATGCTTATGTGGATGATATAGTGATCAAATCCCAATTGGCCGACTCACTCATAAGTGATTTGACAGAAACCTTCAAAAATCTGCGCAAGTATCAGATGAAGTTAAACCCGGTAAAATGCACCTTTGGGGTACCTGCAGGTAAACTCCTTGGATACATAGTATCAGAGAGAGGTATCGAGGCAAACCCAGAAAAAATCAATGTTGTCATGACCCTTCAGAAGCTGGACTCAGTAAAGGGAGTTCCACGATCACAGGATGTGTAGCCGCTCTGAGCCGGTTCATAAGCCAACTTGGTGAAAAGGCAATCACCCTGTATCGAATCCTGAGGAAATCATAAACATTTGTCTAGGATGACGAAGCCGACCAGGCCCTACAGTCACTGAAGAAGCAATTATCCCAGGCTCCAATATTGGCGGCTCCCAAGCCTAAAGAACCTATGTTACTTTATATCGCAGCCAACAATCAAGCGGTCAATGCTGTAGTTGTTGTTGAGCGTATGGAAGCCGGCAAGGAGCACCCTTTGCAAAGGCCAGTTTATTACGTCAGTGAGGTTCTGACTTTATCAAAGCAACGCTATCCTCACTTGCAGAAATTGGTTCTTGGTGTATTCATGTCAAGTCAAAAACTTAAACACTACGTCCAGGAGCATCCCATAACTGTGGCCAGCTCAGCACCACTTGCAGATATCATCCAAACCCGGGAAGCAACGGGAAGGATTGCAAAATGGGCCATAGAGTTGGGGGCTTATCACATAAAATACAAGCCACAAACGGCCATCAAGTCCCAGGCGCTAGCCGACTTCATCAATGACTGCACAGAGATCCAAGCATCGCCAGAGAAGCCATTCACCAAATATTGGAGGATGCACTTCGATCGAAGCCGGCAGCTCCAAGGGTCAGGAGCCGGCGTGTATCTTACCTCACCTAAAGGGGAGAAATTCTGCTATGTTCTACAGTTGCAGTTCACTTGTACTAACAATGCAGCAGAATATGAAGCCTTGCTTCATGGACTACGGCTAGATCGTGAGATGAACATAAGTTGGATCCAATGCTATGGCGACTCTGATCTCGTTTCTCAACAAGTGTCAGGAAAATGGGATTTAAAAAATCCCATAATTGCAGCTTATAGACGAGAAGTGCAAAGACAAGCCGGATTTTTTGTTGGATACCAGGTGGATCACGTGGACCGCAGGGAAAACGAAGCAGCCGATGCCCTCTCCCGACTCGGCTCTCAGCGAAAGCCGGTCCCTCCAAACGTATTCCTGGATGTCCTAACAAAGCCGTCTGTACAACCACCAACAGAGAAAGACATAGCAGAAACAGAACCAGAGCCGACTTTTGTTCCTGCAATTCATGCTACACCCTCATGGGTCGTACCTTACTTGGATTACAAGATTCGAGGAATACTTCCTCAAGATGAGATTTTGGCCAGACAAATCGTCAGGAGAAGCCAATCCTTTGTACTCATCAATGGTGAGTTACATCGGCGAAGTGCCGCAGATGTTTTTCAGAGATGTGTCTCACCAGAAGAAGGTAGAGCCATCCTCAACGAAATACACTCTGGAGATTGCGGACACCATGCCAGCTCTCTTTCTCTTGTAGCTAAAGCCTTTTGACATGGCTTCTACTGGCTCACAACTCATGTGGATGCAGAGGACATAGTTAAGAAATGTGCTGGATGTCAGCGCTATGCGAAACTAGCCCATGTGCCGGCTCAAGAACTCAGGATGATACCTATTACATGGCCCTTTGCGGTATGGGGACTTGATATGGTGGGACCTTTCAAAAGGTCAGCCAACAAGAATACCCACATACTAGTGGGAGTGGATAAATTCACTAAATGGGTCGAGGCAGAGACGGTCAGCAAATATGATGTTGTAAAAGCACTAAAATTCTTGAAAAAGATTATATACAGATTTGGCTACCCCCACAACATCATCACTGATAATGGTTCTAACCTATCAGAATGGGTTATGCAGCGATTCTGCCAAAACGAGCACATCCGACTCGACCTTGCATCAGTGGCACATCCACAGTCCAACGGACAAGCCGAGAGAGCCAACGAAGAGTTGCTCCGAGGCATCAAACCCCGACTCGTTGTTCCTTTGAAAAGGACGCCGGGTTGCTGGGAGGAGGAGTTACCCTCAGTATTATGGAGCATCCGGACGACTCCCAATAGGTCAACAGGCTATACGCCCTTCTTCCTAGTCTATGGAGCGGAAGTCGTCCTCCCAAGTGACATATGTCACGACTTACCTCGAGTCACTGCTTATGTAGAAGCCGAAAATGAGAAAGAAAGACAAGACGCCTTGGATATTCTCGATGAAAAATGAGATTAGACTGCAGCTCAGTCGGCTATCTATCAACAAGATCTACGACGCTACCATAGCCGTTGCATCAAAAGTCGGACTTTCTAGGAAGGTGATTTGGTGCTCCGACTCATACAGAAAAGAGATGGAATGCACAAGTTATCCTCTCCTTGGGAAGGACCGTTTGTGGTCAGCAAGAACCGGGACAATGGATCCTACCACCTAGTGGATATACGCGAGAAATCGAACATGCGAACAAGCATGGAGGAGACCCCTAGGCCGTGGAACATCGCACAACTCCGTTCATATTACACTTGAGTAGAAACAGGAACATTACTGTACGCTTCACTAAAGTCGACATACATCGCACTGGCATTCGCCACAATATATATATAAGCCGACATTGGTCGTGCCGGCTTTCTCCATCAAAATATACATAAGTCGACTTCTCTCGCGCTGGCCCTCGCCACATATAACTAAGTCGACATCCGTCGCAACGGCTCTCACCATATCGACTCCACTTTACTTTTTGTTTCATGTCATTTATTTTTTGCATCATACATTTGCATACATTGCATTATTATATCTCAGAGACCCGGGGCCTTGATCTACCCCGCTATTGGTACTGAGAATGTATATTGCTTATTCAGGGGAATCGGGGAGTTCGATGACAATCATTGAATCTTTATCCGAAAACTCGGCATATATATGTAAAAATAATAGTGTATAAGCTTATTCAGGGGCAGTAGGGGGGCTCGATGTCACTCATCGACTCCTATCCGAAGAAATGCCGGCATATACATGAACTGGCAAAACAAGCCTTGGCCTGTATAGCTTATGCTCATACGATCTAAATACGTGAAACCCGGCTAAAAACTCTCAAGAAGAAGTTTTAAAGCAAACTGAAAACGCTGATCAATGTGAGACGACATACAGAGGAGTTCCGACTCATGGATAACCCAAAATTCTTCTCAACAAAGAGAAGATGAGGAAAAGATGAATCCAGAGTCGACTTCTTTATGAGCCTTTATATTTTCTTTCTTCATACATTAACATCATCACATATTCTTTTCATTTTTCATCCAAAAGATATATCTTGAGCATTAACCCGTGTGACTCGGTATGGCACAAAAGATGCTCATACTGACTCATGGGGACTATAGTTCAAAAAATTCGCTATGACTCGGTATAACACAAAAGATGCTCATACCGACTCATGGGGAATACACCTTTTTCATTGCATCTTCTGCACATATAAAGTCGACTTCGGTCGCGACGACTCTCGCCATACATATGAATATCGACATTCGTCGAACCGGCCCTCGCCGACTTATTTGGAAGCTAGGAATAAAACCCATCGTGTCATATCTATGTGACTTGGCAAATTCAAAGATAGACCTATGTGACTCTGCACTGCACACAGATGCACACACCGACTCATGGGGACTACACTTCAAGGTTTCTTCTCAAAGGAAGACTCGGTACATCACCTAGTTGAGTATACCGACTCTTGGGGAGTAACACTTCAAAATATTATTTAGAAAATATGCAAGAAATTGTAAAGTCCCAGGTTGCTGCAGGCAAGACAACCCGACACTTGGGGGCTACACTACTTGGAAGCAACTGCCATAAACACAAATTCTTCTTTGATGACCCGGTATGGCATGTAAACATGACCATACCATCTCATGGGGGCTACAAGTTGATCTGTCCTATGAGTCGATTAACAAATACTAAAATATTCTGAATCGACTCAGGGGGCTAATGATACATACACTATCATAAGTGGTCGGCTCTCATACACTCCGAGAAAACATTTCAAGTCAGGAATAAAACCGACTCATCAACTCATGGACTCAACAAAATTTCATAGATTTCATTCATCAAACCAACTAGGTCTTACATCAAAGTAGGCAACCTTACAAGCAAAAGAGAAAACATGGCAATATACTACTAAGAAGACAAACCAACAGCTTCAGACATCTTCTTCAGAGTCGGACACATCCTCCGTTGAAGCTTCTTCTTCACTAAGGAGTTCTTCATCGCTGGAGCTCTCCACACAACAACAGGCTTGGTCTCCATCCGAGTCAAAGATCCTAGCTCAAGGTGTCTTCACCATCAAATTTGAAGACAATGGTGTCTCCTCGAGAAATATTCCTGGAGCAAAGAAAAGTTTTCCAACTCTTCTCGAAAAAAATGGTGACATGGTTAGAAAAACTAACCGTCACCCAGACAGGCCCATGAGGACATCCATCAGATCGGAGCCAAAGACCTGAAGGCGTTGAGTCATTCAAAATTTGAGAAAAAGACTCAGGAAGTTTGATCCAGCGTCGAATCGTCTGGATATGAACCAAGAACTCACTCCTCTCAGAAGAAGAAGGGAGAGATTCAAAAGGAGAGGCGGAACGAGTACTTCTTCTCTACCTCTGCAACGGCCATGACCTCTACCACGACCACGACCGCGACCTCGAGTACTTGCACGAGGATCGGGCTCGTTGGATGCCAAAGGATAAGAGGCCTCTATCATAGGTGCCATGGAGAAAAACAGGAAGATGAAGAAGAAGATGGATGCGCTTGAAAGATCAAGCTATCCAAGGGATATTTATAGTAGATTCATGGGGAGGATCCATTAATGCCATAAATAATTCGGGATAACTACCCATGGTAGATAGAATTTATGGAAAGACTCCTCGATTCCCACTACAAACATCAATGCCCCTAACCGGCGTTCCGGGCAGTCTGATCATAAAAACTAAACCGGATCTTTGACCAAAGGTCAAAGGAAAAATCTTCAAGTAAAAGGAAACGAGAAGCTAAAAAGAGTTAGGCGTTGACTTCTAGTAGAGCATCAGATGATAGCTGACTCAACAAGAAAGGCCGACTTCATGGAGACAGAGGAATCGAAGAAAAATTGAAGAGAGACGACTCTGACTCCCAATCAACGTCAAGCATAAAGTCGGCCCTTGATCCATGAAGAGCCGGCGGCAATGAAGAAGATAAAAGAAGATTGCTGTGAAGAATGAAGCATCACAACAATCCTGGGGGCTAATGTCGGGGAGATGGATCAGACCCATAGACCCGGCATTAGGAATCTCCGGGCCGACTTACATATGAAGGCCCACAAAGAAGACCCGACTAGGAGTCTGACGTGCCAAGCGTGAAAATTGAAGACCTAGAAGGAATTCAACTTACCTTGTATAGCGTGTAGAAAACTTGTAAAGTAGAATAGAACTCCACATCGTATAGGAGTCGGACTCTAGGAATCCTGGGACCCGACGCCTTTATAAGCCGAGGTCCACGGGAACCAGAGGCAGAACTTACCTCAAGCCAGGTCTAGACAACTCACGCCATAACCTAGATCTCCACGAGACTAAGGTTGCGAAACATCATCACTGTAATTGATACGATCGACTCTTCCTATTGAAGAGTCGATTCCCCAATAGTAAAAAAGCATGAGTAGGTCTTAACCGCACCGCCGGGGCCGAACCTAGGTAAATCTCCGAGTCTTATGCCTATGTCGACTCTCTCCTCGAATTCGCCTCGCAGGAAAGGTCCCATGATAAGTCTGACTCAACGAATATCTGCCGTGACTTTCCCACGACATACTGACCGACCATACGGTCACAAAGTACAAAGTGAGAAAACACGAGGACTACAGGCTCAGAACCGAGCTAACGCTGGACATGAGCACAGATCACAAGTTGGCTGTGGCATCTACGAAAGCAGCGGCTAGTCGGAACTGCCGTTCTATCTCGTGAACTCCAAACGCTCTAAAAATGAGAAATCGGTCATTCATTCTATGTATAATCCTTTGTGCTAGCATTTGAGTAGCTCGAGATCATTTACCAAACCCAGAGCAAAGCACGATCTTTGGATCCGACCACAGACCGAACGTCGGCTGTCGGCGGATAGGGAATCGTATCTCCAAGGGAAGAATGGTAAAGGAAAAAAAGCGAAAAGGCAAAAGCACGAAGTGGATCGCGTAAGAATTTCATACGAAAAACAAACATAAAGATAAGATAAAGGCACTAAGGCCGAATAGGTTCATTACATGAAACCACCCCCAATGGGTGTCCTTGGAATTTAGCAAACCTTACGAAAGTGTGCAGCAACAAAAAATATAGTAGAGAAGTCATGTGTTGGGAGCAGAAGAGACTGGAGCTATCGGCAGCGCGGCTGAAGTAGTCGGAGCTGTCGGCGGTGCATTTGAGGAAGTCGGAGCAGTCGACGGCGCCTGCTTAGTGGCCGGACCTGCTTGCTCCGGCGCAGTCGGAGCCTCTTGCGTAGCGGCAGGCTCTGATTGTTTCGGTGCAGCCGAATCTTCCTTTGCCTTGGAGGAATCAGCGTCAACCGTCTTGGCGCCAGTCTTTCCAGAAGTAGCTCTTGGTGAAGTGTGAGAAGAGCTGCTGATGGATAGATCGTCATGGTACAGATGGCTGCTCGAGGAGAGAGCTGGATGACTTCCTTGACCTCCTCTGGCGCGGCTGTCAGTGGAGGGGTTGTCGTCGGCCAGGGCGGCTATCGACAATGGAGAAATCGGCATCCCAGCATTATCAAGAATTGAAGTATAATCGGTGTGGGGGAATCACCCAGCCATTGTCGTCGCAAGACGATTCACCTGTGAATAAGTACTCTGAATAAGCTCCGACGCCCCGTCACGCATGGTGTAAAGAAGAGCTAAGCTCAACTTGGGATACCAACTCAGCACAGTTTGGAGCACCGTCTCCGCACCAGTCCGAGCTGCCGAATCAAGCAAAGCCTCGACCCGACGGGTGCAGCCTTGAGAAGAAGCAGCACTTGTTCATTGGTTGCATTAGGAGCTTCTCCTTGCTCCGAATCCTCCTCTTCCTCGTCGGATTCATCATAAGCACCAGCATAAGATCCCTCAACATGGTGCATGCACGCGAATGCGTGTTTCAGCTCGGCAGGTCTCCAAAGCAGCTCGGTAAGTTTCTGGATGCCCAGTTTGAATGCAAAGACGCTGCCGTGAATCAGGGGAATGCGAGCTTCGGTGGCAAGGATAAATTCCAGGGGACTCCATACCTCATCATTAGTCCTCACAGGTCAGCCCTCTTCTTCTCGGACTCGCCTTTCTTCTGCAACCGCGTGCTCGGCAGCGGGCTCGGAGGCGGGCCAGTGCTCTGTGTCAGAGGAATAACTTGAGAAGATTCAAAAGAGAAGAAAAGAAATTGGCAAGAAAATAAAGGCAAACAGGATAGCTCACCGGAAAGAAGGGAATCAAGCTCGCGCATTCCCTCGAGATTAACTCTGGCCTTGCGTCGGGCTTTAGTCAGCTCATCGTTGTCACGCAGTGTCATTGCCTCCAGCTTGGACACGACGTCATCTCTCTCTGCTTGAAGAATGCCCCTAGAAGTCACTGCAGCGTCGCGCTCTGCGCTCAATGCATCTCCGACTGCAAGTTGGGCCGAGACCACCTGCTCTAGGTCGGTCTTATGACTGGTTTTCAGAGCGGCGATCTCTCCCCGCAGCTGCTCGGAAGACCGAGATAAATCGGTCTCCACAAGGCGCAGTCGTTCAAGCTCCTTCCGAGCGGTAGAAATTTCAGGGCCCTGACGATCGAGCTGATCCACCAGCTCGGCTATCCGGGCCTGATGAGCAATAACAGTCGGCAAGGATGCAGCAGCAGCTGCAAAATTGTGTGTGAAGGAAAAGTTAGAATCAGAGGACTAAGACAATCATGATCTGGTCAGTGAGGTTACCTGTCAGTTCGGCAACATTGGTCGTCTGTTGGTTCCCTTGGAGCTGAGCAGAGGCGAGAAGTCGCAAACTCGCAGAATAAGCTTCAAGCAAGTTCTCGAAGACCTTACATTTTCCCTCGGAGATAGCCTGATTAAAAGGTAAAGTTAGTCATAGAAAAGAGCAGAAATCAAGAGAAGATCTGAGTTGATTACAAGCAATCAGGCCGAATCTCGGGGACTACACCCAGTGGGTGCGCTTGCGCGTACCCATCTGAGGGAAGATCCACCGATCTGAGGACGGCACGAGAAAATAAGAATCAAAAGAAGATCCGAGCTGATTGCAAGCAATCAGCTCAAATCTCGGGGACTACACCCACTGGGTGTGCTTGCGCGCCCCCACTAGAGAAAGAAACTTACAGTGTTATTGCGGTTGACGAGTTTGAGCTCCTGGAGGATGCCGGCGGACAATTACTTCATTCGGTTGGAGGCTAAAATCATGGGGTCATGAGAGGCCATAGGATAGCGGTACCAGGAATCGGGCTCAGAGCCAGCGGGCCCGGTGCGAGAATAGTCCACTCGGAATTGCACCACCTAGTGCAGCTGCGGTTCAGGAGCAGCGGACGATGTCTTCGCTGGCGTCAGCCGAGGAATCAGAGCCTTGGAGACAACATCGGACGAAGGTAGTGCAGAAGTCACCGGAGGAGCGGTAATACTTCCAGTCGGCGCAGTAGAAGGAGGAAGAGACACCGTCATGATCGGCGGGGTAGTCGTGGAGACGGCGTGGTGGATCTGATCGGAGGACCATGGTTAGGTTGGAACAGTCGGAGGATCCGGTTGTGGCCCCTTGCCTCCGTTGGCCTCCAGATCGACGATGTCCTTGGGCCGCGGAGACCTTGGGCAGAGTCTTTCTCGGAGGCTTGTCGAGGTCGGCACGGGCTTTCTTGGCCTTGTGCTCGGCATCCTTCGACGAGTGAGGGGCAACCGGCGGCCATTTTCGGGAGCCCTCGGCATGGACGGAGGTGGCAGAGGCAATCGGGCCGGTGAATGCAGGAATCTCGCGGTCGATGTCATCTAGATCGACAGGATACCTGAGAAGAAGAAGGGGATAAGAAATATAGAAGGGAGAAGAATGTAAAGGCCAAGTCGGAGGAACAGATTGTTACCCAACGGTCGTCGGAGCTCCCAGAGGTATTCGGAAGCACAGCGGCGAAATGTCCAGAGGGATTTCCTTCAGAACAGGGCCGACCTTGGGCTTGACACCGGGAGCTTTCCCATTCGGCGCCCGAGTGCGCCCAGTCTGAGGGGCCATTCCCTTCAGAGCAGTTGCTGCAGCCGTTGCACCTTTGCCGGCTGCGGCGCCAGAAGTCGAGCCATCAGCTCGGAAGCGTTTGAGCGGCGCCTTCTTGGGTTCGGGATGTGAATCTGCACCGGAATCTCCAAACTTTGAGGTGCTGTCATCATCGCTCCATTCATCCAGAAAGCGTTCAAAAAAAGGATCATGCGTACCCCCTTGATCTGCCGCACCGGCGTCGTCAGGATTGTCTTCGGTGCTGGAATCGTAAGCGAGCGAGCCATCGTACTCGAGGTCCACCGGGTCTTCCTCGGGGTGCTCGAGGTCTGCCGGGTGAAGGAAGAGTAGGCCGAATTTGAAGGGATCCGGCGTTGGGGTGCTGGTGAGTGCCTTCACTCGGAGGCGCAACTCTTGCTGCTCAGGTTTCTTGTGCAGATCCGAGTGGGATCCCTCAAGGTCGTCATGTCACAAATCCGGTGCACTCGGCGCGGAAGCGGGAGCACTCGGACCTGGAGCCATGTAGCCACCAGGTCTTATGCCTTCAGGCCATCCTTCCCCAACTGATCGATCCGAGCTACTTGGGCGTCAATGTCGCAGTCGCCGACTCCGATCTTGGTAGACCACAGATACTTTTCAATCGGCGGTGCGAGCTGGAATTCGGGCAAGTTGATGTGGTCGGGGCCGCCGTCGGGATATCAGCCGTAGAAGGAAGTTGTCTGCCAGTCCTTGCAATACTGGATGATGGAAGGAGACTCGTAGCCCTGCTTGCTGGAGTAGAGGACGCAACCGCCGCAACCGGTAATGGAAATCTCATGGATCGGCGGCTTGTCTTCCCCCTCTGGATTCGGCAGAAGGTTTCCGATTCGAGCCATGTGACCTCGGATGTGCAAGAGACGCTTCCACAGCCCGATGCTCGGTCGGACGCCGAGGTAACCCTCGCAGAGAGTAATGAATCCCGACATCGCCGTGATGAAGTTGGCGGCAAGATGATGCGGCTGGAGTTTGTGGAAGTCGAGGAACTCCCGGAAGAAAGTGCTCACCAGCAGCCCGAAGCCGCGCTCGAAGTGCGCGGAGAAGACCATGCGCTCGCCGGTGCGCGGCTCTGGCACAATCTCCTCGCCGGGAGTGCGCCATTGGATGCCGGCCAGCATCTTGCGCGAGTGAATGAGTTGGCGGATCTCGTCGTCATTGACCGTGGAGCCCTTCCCTCCGCCACCGCTGGCGCCAGATTTCTCGTCAGCGGCAGCAAACATGGCTTTCTCCAGGGCGGCGGTGAGAAGAACCAAATAGAAGGAGAGGGAGACGGCGGCGGAAAGGGCCAACAAGCAGAGGCGCAGAGGCGGTGGAGCGCACAAGCAGGTGGCAGAAAGCTTGCGCGGTGCGGTGGCGGCACGAGCGCGCAGGGCGGCAGTCGCCAGAGCAGCGAGATCGCGACGACGCGAGTAGGAGAGCAGGGGCGAGGAAGAAGAAGAAGTGGATAAGGCAATTCCGAGGAGTTCCCCCCCCCCTGTGACTTATATGGGCGGCGGGAGCGAGTGGGATTGCGTGTGCGGGCCGTGTGGCCTGGTGTGGCCGCATGTATTAAAAGGTGGATCAGCGGTTTTCAGCACAGAAGATCCTGGCGCAGAAGTCGAGGCGTGTGCAGTAACGTCTTATCACGCGTGGGTCGTGGGGCCCGAGGAATTAACTGCGCCTAGAGGAATCGGAAACGACATGCGACGTGGATTGGTCAAAATATCGGTCAATGTAACCGTTGGAGAACAATCGGCCGCGCATGCTCTCAGCTCGGCAAATCTTTCCCGAAAGAAGTTTTTTCAAAAAGAGTAAAGTAGTCGGCAAGGTCATGGGTCAGATCGGAGCAAATAATTCGAAGCAGCAAAGATCTGGTCGGCCGGGCGTGATCTCCGAGCTAAGAACCTAGCTCGGGAGGAGAAACCCGATGAGGCCAGAGCAGTCGAAACGCGAAGAAAAAAGATGAAAAACTGCAAAGGCCCCGCAGTCCAGCGACCGTGGGACCTTTACATCTTTAGGGTCTAGTGTCGGGCAAATGATACCCGGGTAGGGTCACCTAGGCGAAAGAAATATTTCAAGACAAGGCCGGGGCCGATTGGGCTACATCTGGACCGAGCTAAGCAGTCGCATGGCTGATTTCCCACAAGCAATCGACCATGCCGAATGCAAGAAGTCGGCCCCGGCGCAATCGGCTCACCCTTCATCAGTTCAAAAGTTGACCTTGGACCAGGTTGGAGCTCCTGGTTCAAGGTAATAAATGTGTGATCGTCACAGAAGAGTTGTCACCCTTTCCACTGATTCCGCGGATAGGACGACAAGACAAGAGATCGTAGCTCCACTGTTCAGTCATCATAACCTACGAGCTATAGTATGGGCTGCCGCTTGATAGGTCCGGATCACCGAGGAGTTGCAGTCGGTGGACCCCAGCCGACGAGAGAATGACAGCTGGGGCCATCCTCCGAATGAAATGACCGTAGTACCCCGAGCTCACACTATAAGAGCCCAGGGTACCCCCTCCTGCGAGAGGGACGACCCCATTGCATTTACTTCCCACGGTAGTTCGTATCGAGAAGCAGGAGAGAACCATGCCCACGGCAGGTCTCTTCTTCCTCTGAAACAGCTCCAGGAGCATTGATTGTAGTTCATGAGATCATTCATATAGAGCAGACAACCAGGAGTAGGGGTGTTATCTATCTGGAGAGCCCCAAACCTGGGTACATCGTGGTGTCCTTCATCGTGCTTGTGCCCAACCCGATTCCGGCACCATCTAGAGAGCT
The DNA here is from genome assembly GCA_950022295.1 of Bromus sterilis. NCBI lineage: Eukaryota > Viridiplantae > Streptophyta > Magnoliopsida > Poales > Poaceae > Bromus > Bromus sterilis. Next base: position 240,387,494 of record OX465595.1, on the reverse strand, counting down.
AGAAAAGAAGCCAAGCATTCGATGAGGAATCGCCTCCACCAAGTCTGCTATCCACCTACTTACGCAAGCATGTTCAACTATGATGTGGTTTGCTATGTAATACATGCTCTGCTAGTATTTAACTAATAACAAATACTTGTTATAACGACTATATTTGGTTGTCATCACTCATGGTCTACTTAACATGATTTTCATTTTTATTTCATTTGCTTTACTATCATATTAATCTTCAAAATCAAACTATCTTTCTTACTGTCATGATTTGCAAAGAGAGCAACATGGACTCACACGGTGACTTTTTTCTTACTATCATTTGCATCTATCTCTCTTACCCAAAATGGTTACCACTAAATCAAGTCCGATCCATGCATAATGGTACTCTTCTCTTGTGAGAACCTTTAATGCTCTTGTGACTGCTCTCTGGCACCATGGCAAACGGTGCCACATTACAGGATTAGTTAGCCTCCACCATATATATATAGAAAGATCAAGTGAATCCACATACAGTATCTCTCAGGTGTGTTATACAAGGTCCTTACTAGAGCTGGGTACCATTATGCACACATAAAAAACTTAGTTCTTGGGTAAGCATTTTTAGGGATGACAATCATGTACATATCTCTTTGTAACTCATTCCAAGTTTCTAAATGGTGCTACTATGATCTACTTATTCATTGGCACTAATGCCATGATATGTTAAACTTTGATCTGTTGGCCTCTTTTATGCATACTGATATTTAGATATCAACTAGTCACTTTGATTCCACCAATACCTTTTTTAATATCTATATTTGTTTCTTGCCAATCCCCATCTAGATAACACAAATCCCTACTTTTCTCTATGTTGCTTCACCTGGGATACTAATCTACACAATCAAACTATCTTTTTACTGCCATGAACTATGTTGTGTTTCTTTCTTATGCACAATGTGATATTTAAGTATTAATAAATACTCAGTTAAACTTCACCAATACCAGTTGTAATCATCGTAATTGGTTGTTGTCAATCATGTTCTAGCTAACATGCTTTTCTATTTTCATTTCTTTTCTTTACCATCATGTTAGATGCTCACATCCGAACAATTTATACTGTGATTAATTTTTATTTATCTCATTGTGTGTTTATCCACCAAAACAATGGTTCAGTTTTACCCCTTCCTTTACCAGCATCTTAAAACTTAACAATCAAGATATCTTTCATAGTCTAATGATTTGTATCCCAATCTATACTTATGCAGGAAAAACAATGGGAGATGTCGTTGTTCAGCATCATGGTTATTTTCATCCCATGGCCTTTATTGCCTCATTCCACAAGTACATAATATATTTTAATGGTTTAGTTGTTGCTTCTATAGGTACATATATCAGGGGTTCAGATCCACACTTTGACCCTTTTGTGTATGGGGTAATGACATATTCATGAACGATCACCAAGTGAGGAATCTAAAAAAGATTGTTAGGAGAAAGAGAGGGGAGATTACAATTAAACTTTTTGTCTATTCTTTATCCAAGACAACTATGAACTTCAGGATGGTAAGAACTACGCAACCTTCCTTTTTCATGCTCATGTTGAGTTGTTAGTCATCACTCACCAGTATCTGAATGTTATAATTTTCAGTGGTTCCAAAAGCAGTTTACTCAAGATTACCTAGCAAACTCCATGCTTGGTGCAGAGGCAACCAAAATAAAAGTCTATCATCCAGACTATCATGAAGATGATGTCCACGTCTTACTGAAGTCTTTGAAGGATGGACAGGCGGTTATCACAATAGGTTGGACCAAATTGGTGTGCTCCTTCTGCATGAAAGAGAGAACAATATGGGAATTCCTCTTCTACAACTGCCCTGACAGCGAAAATGAATTTTGGCTCTTTCTATACCGCCTTTGATACTCATCTGGTTCATTGTTGTGATTATGTAGTTTCCGTAATTCTTCAACATTAGTTGTTGTGATTTGAATTATTATTTGATGGTTGAACCTTTGTATATTGAATGTATATAATTTTGAGTTTCACCTATTATTAAATTCAATTTATAATTTCAAATACAGGATAATTGTAATTGATGGTAATAAATTAAGGTGAAACAATTGTTGTTCTATAGATTAAGCTACACACGGTTTCTTGGGAGCAATCGTTTTCATAGAGCTCAACAACACAAACGTTGTCCCTCAGAAAACTGTGTCGATTAGATCATGCATCATACACATTCTGCGTATAAAAACCGCCAGCCAGTATCCACAACAGACCACACGTTTTGATTATAAAAACTATCTGTGATTCTGAATATCATCCCACACAATATGGAAACATGAAATGTTTGTGATCAATCCTAATAGCACACACGCGTTGCAAAATACAAACGTTTGTGATCTCTCTAAATTGGCACACGTGTACTTAAATAAAACTGTTTGGAAAATATATATCGTGGACACATTTAAAATTTAGTAACCGTGGCTGATAATAGTATGATCGCACACAAATAGTTGTAGCAAATCATCAGTCATACATGAAGGGTTACAACCTGAAATCCAAAACCCAATAGTGTAAACCCAAACCTGGTACAACAAAGAAACTGTGTGGGATCTATGTAGTGACATAGACGGTGCTTTTATTTTGCTTGGTTGTGTTCCTGGTTGCATTGCAAATGATCGTGTCCAGTGAACTTCATGTGATACATTTGTTATGTCCAGACGGTAATTCTGGCAATGGCCTTGTGGGATATCGTCGTACATCAGAAATGATTTTTTAATTGGAAGCGTCTGCTTGTCATCGCCACATAGAAAACGGTTTATCGCTCTCGTGTGGAAAAGGCACGCCTATCGCAATCGAGAGCAGGGCGATGGTTCCAATTCCCGTAGGCGATAGGGGTCAAAAACAGTTTGGATAGACCCTAACAGCACTAGTGGTCCATCTCAACCCAATCTTCCTCCTTGGAATCTTGTTGGACAATCAAGTGCTCATGTTCCTTTCATTCCTGTGGTCCTTGTTTCCAGTGTGGACAATTTGGCATAATTTTTGAGAGTGTCCCCACAGTCTTGTAGCCACCACTCCTAATCCAAAGCAAGCCTTTCGTCGTGGTAAGCGAGTACCCAAAATTTCCAAAGTCGAAAATCCTATTAAGGAACATGGATGGACGAACCATGTATCTGTGGAGGAATTCCATCAGGCAACTTAAGTTGTACTCGGTACCCTTCCTGTCAACTCCATCCCAGCTTCTGTTCTTTTCGATCCAGGAGCATCTCTTGCATTCATATCCTACGATTTTGCATTGTCACATGCCATCTCATTTTTTATGTTATCCACACCCTTAGTTGTGCATGCCCCTGGATCTAAATGGCACACCACCATGGTGAGTGATGAAAATGAAGTCACCATTGAGGGACTTGTATTCCTTTCTTCTCTTATAGCCCTCAAGTCTTCAAACATTGATGTCATCTTAGGAATGGATTGGTTGTCGAGACAGAATGTTGTTCTTGATTGTAAAACCAAGTCAGTTCAATTTACCCATCTGTCAGGCCAGATAATCAATTTCACCTCACCAAATTCTAGAGCCCAGTTGCATAGTTTGAATGTTCTTCCCCTTCCTGACCTTGAAGATATTCTGGTGGTTCTTGACTTCTCGGATGTCTTTCAAGAAGAGCTGCCAGGCATACCACCTGACAGATCTATAGAGTTTGTTGTTGATCTTATCCTAGGAACCGCCCCAATATCCAGACGCCCATATAGAATGGCCCCACGTGAGTTAGATGAGCTCAAAATCCAACTTGAAGCCTCGTTGGCAAAAGGCTTCATTCGCCCTAGCTCATCGCCATGGGGTTGCCCCGTTCTGTTCGTAACAAAGAAAGATGGAACAGAAAGGATGTGTGTAGATTATCGCCCGCTTAATCTAGCGATGATAAAGAACAAGTACCCACTTCCCAGGATCAATGATCTTTATGATCAACTTGTTGGATCCTCAGTCTTCTCGAAAATGGATTTGAGATTAGGCTATCATCAAATCATAATCAGAAACGAGGACATTCCCAAAACGGGTTTCACTACTCGTTATGGTCTTTATGAGTACAGCGTCATATCTTTCGGATTGACCAATGCCCCAGCCACTTTTTCGTGCTTAATGAATTCGGTCTTCATGGAGTATTTGGACAAGTTTGTCGTAGTTTACCTCGATGACATCCCTATATACCCAAAGAACAAAGAAGAACATGCTGAGCATCTTAGACTGGTATTGATGAAACTTTGAGAGCATCGCCTCTATGCAAAATTCTCAAAGTGTGAATTCTGGCTACCAGAAGTGACCTATCTAGGCCACTTGATTTTTGCCAAAGGCATTTCTGTCAATCCCGAGAGTGTTCATGCCGTCATTGAGTGGACTCCACCTGAATCTGTTAAGCAAGTTAGGAGTTTTCTTGGCTTAGCAAGCTATTGCTACCGCTTCGTTGAGAACTTCTCCAAAGCTTCAAAGCCTCTAACTGAACTCCTCAAGAAAGATAAGAAATTCGAATGGACCCCCAAGTGTGAGGAAAGCTTTCGAGAGATGAAAAGAAGATTGACTTCTGCACCCGTACTTGTGCCTCCATACACCAAAAAGAATTTTGCTATCAATTTTTATGGTTCACGACAAGGGTTAGGATGCATTCTTATGCAAGATCGATATGTGGTAGCATATGCTTCTTGCCAATTGCGTCCACATGAAGGAAATTACCCTACCATAGTTCATGCCTTGAAAACTTGGCGACATTACCTCCTTGGTAATCGTTGTGAGATCTATTCCGATCACCAAAGCCTCAAATACATATTCACCCAGCCAGATCTTAATCTCAAGAAAAGACGCTGGATTGAGTTGATTAAGGATTATGACTTGGGAATCTCTTTCACTCCAGGAAAAGCCAATGTCATGGCTGATGCGCTAAGTCGTAAATCTTATTGCAATAACCTCATGGTGTCGCAATGTCAACCACTTCTCTATGAAGAACTTCGAAAGCTTAATCTTGAGATTGTTCCTTATGGATTCCTTTCCCCCTTGGTAGTGAAAACAACTCTTGAGGATCAAATCAAAGCTGCACAGGAAAGTGCTCGAGGTATCCGATACATCAAAGAAAACATTGCTAGTGGTAAGACTAAATGTTTTACCCTAGACAATGAGGGTACTGTATACTTCGAGAACAGGATAGTAGTACCAAAGAGTAAGAACCTTAGACATCTGATCCTTAAAGAAACCCACGAATATCCCCTCGCGATTCATCCCGGTAGTACTAAAATGTATCAAGATCTACGCCAGAGATTTTGGTGGACTAGGATGAAGCGAGAAATAGCTCAGCTCATTGCTGAATGTGATGTTTTTCGTCGCGTTAAAGCAGAACATCAGAGACATGTTGGTACTCTTAGACCTTTGCCTATTCCCGAGTGGAAGTGGGATAACGTTACCATGGATTTCATCACTGGCTTTCCGAAGTCTCAAAAGGGAAATGATGCCATCTTCTTAGTCACTGATCATCTTACCAAAGTTGCTCATTTCCTTCCTGTTCGCGAGTGTATAACTTCTAGCTAGTTAGCAGACTTGTATGTATCCCGGATTGTGTCTCTTCATGGTGTTCCTTTGGAAATCGATTCAGACCGTGATAGTCTTTTCACCTCTCGATTTTGGGAAAGTTTTCAGACCGCTATGGGAACCCGTCTCTTCTTTGGCACTACTTATCACCCGCTATCCAGTGGTAAAGGAGAAAGGGTCAATACAATTCTCGAAGACATGCTCAGTGCTTGTGTTATCTCTTTCGGAAAGAAATGGGAGAACTCTCTTCCTTTTGCCAAATTTGCGTATAACAATAGCTTCTAATCCAGTTTAGACATGGCTCCTCTTAAATTTATCTATGGACGGAAATGTCAAACGCCCCTAAACTGGTTAGAAACCGGTGAAAGACAATTCATTGGACCGGATATGATCCAGGATGCAGGAGAACAAGTTCACATTGTTCGTGAGAAATTGAAAAGAGCCCAGACTCGTCCGAAAAGCTATTATGATCGTCAGCATAGGGAAGAAAGCTATAATCTGGATGATAAGGCTTACCTCAGGGTTACTCCTCTGAAGGGTACCCATCACTTAAGTATCAAAGGAAAGTTGGCTCACATTACATTGGTCCCTTTCGCATTCTCGCTAAACATGGAGAAGTTTCCTACCAATTGGAACTATCCCCTCACCTCTCCCAGGTTGATGATGTCTTACACGTCTCTCAACTCAGGTGTTGCTTCAAGGAACCCATACGCAAAGTAGACCACCAAACGCTTGATCTCCAAGATAACATTTCATACCGACACTACCATGTTCGTATTCTTGATGAAGCCGAGTGTAGCACTACATGTCAGAAGATCAGATTCCTCAAAGTGCAATGGTCACATCATTCAGAGAAAGAAGCCACCTGGGAACGAGAGGATCGTCTACGAGCTGAGTACCCCAACCTTTTCCCGACGGCTTCTGAATCTCGGGACGAGATTACTTTTAGTGGGGGCGAGTTGTCACAACCCTAACTTAGGTATGTGCTAAGTTTAGCTAGCATCTATGCATCATGAAAAAAAATTCAAAAGAAAAGAAATGGGGAATAAAAAAGCCCCAAATGAAATTCTTTTAAATGGACAGACAAAAATGTTTTTCCAAAAATTCTTTGAACTTTTTTAAATGTCTCTTTAATGGGCATGATCACATTTCATGTGAAGCGGGTCCCACTCCATGCTCACTGAATTTCTAAAAGTCGAAAATGCTCTTGGAAATTAAATAAATAATGTATTTGCAATTGGAATTTAATAAATATAATTCCAATAATTTTGAAACTTTGTGAGGTGATTTGTATATGTCTAAGAATCTCACATAAAAAATTTCAGGATTACCAGGCCACAGGCGGCACCCTGGTCTTCTTCCACCTCATGCCAGGAGGATGGCACCGAGGCAGAGAGCGCGCACCGCACGCCTCCACCTCCTTTTTCGACGTGGCCTAGCCCCTCATAATTATCCCGCGCCTGGAAGCCACCGTAAACGCCCTAATCTTTTTCACCTTCCTCTGGTTGTCTTCCTTTTCTCCTCCTCGCCGAATTGGGGCAAACCCGAGACCTCATCGGAGCGCGCCACCGCACCCGTGTGGCCACTGGCCTCCCCTCGCCGATCCACCGTGTCCATATGAACCGCCTCCCTCGTCTTCGTCGATCCGTGCGGTCAATTCGAGCCCAGGTGCCCCCCTAGGTGACGCCATCGTTGTCATCATCCTATACAAGTTGCAATCGTCATCGCCGATTGCGTCGCCGCCAGCACCTACCCGGCCCATCAAGTTCAGCTTCGTGCTCCCGGTGAGCAGCCTCCCCTTTACACCCTCCCCGTGTCCTCCACGTGCCCCCAGTCGTTGTTCCCCACCGCCAAGATGAGCAGGCCACCGCGGGCTCGTCATCGGCCTCGCCTCCGGTGCCCCCCGAGCCCCTGTGTACATCAGAAGATGCAGGAGGGCGCGAGCTACACCCTTGTGGCCTCCATCGCCCCTCCCGTCCACCTCCGCAAGCCTCCGCCGTGGCCAGAGGCGCCGACGTTGAGCCACCGGCCAGCCAAGGCAAGTAGGGCCTTAATCCCCTCACTAACCACGCCCCAAGCCACTAACAAGTGGGCTCGTGCCCTTAATCTATCAGAGATTTTAATTTAACCTAGGGATTAAACCCACTATCTATGACAGGGATGGCCCACTGGTCAGTTGTCCAGTCAACCCCCCTACGTCAGCATGATGCAATGCTGATGCAGTAATCCCCTTTTCTGTTTAAAAATAATCCAGAAATTCCAGAAAATGGCAGAAAATTTGAATTTGAATAACTTTTAAACCGTAACCCGTATTGAAATGATTTTTATATAAAAATTGATTAGGAGAAAATTCTCTATCCAAATATCACACTTTCAACCATGTTTGAATTTATTATAATGAGTAACCAGTAGCATTTTTCTATATCGAGTATTCGGTATAATACAATTGAAATGCCATCTTCAATTGAAATTTAACCATTGCTATGCAATTCACTTCACATGACCGTAATGAGCATTACACACCCATGACCATATTCATATCATTCCATGTTGTTTCTGCATTTCATTATATTGAATGTGCATTACTTTCAGTGCTACGGTGATTGTTTCTTCTCAGTAGGAGTGGATCTCAGAAACGAGTTCAACTTCACGTCCGAAGTGTAGTACCTCGTGATCGTCAGCAAGGAAAGCACCCCCTCTTTGGTCATGTCGATAAAATCCCAGCTCCCTCTCATTCTCGCTTATGAATGTTTAGGATGTCACCATGATATGTTCTACCTCTAGTTGAATCCATTCCTTTGCATGACCTATCATTTTTTCATAGTAGTAACCAAACCACAATCCTAGAAGATGTAGGAGTTGAATGTTGCTCATGTGGCCCCTGCAACTGTTATTGCTTAAGGAATGCTTAGAGTTATACAATGAGATTTCTCTTTTGTGATTTGATTCGGGATGGTAGTGATCATGTGATGATGGTGGTAACGTCTTGGTGAATTCGACCTAAACAAGGTGAACGACGAGAGGCTGTGTAGGAGTACACAGTGGGTTGTCTCATTGAACACCACCTTAAGCCTGAGTTATTGTGTTGGTATCCAATACTAAGATTATTACCACACATTGGGCTCACTGACCCCTCTCGGCCTAGTAACTCACCCTAGACCAGGTCTAGGAGTCGCAAGTAGTTCGAACTTTAACGATCTCAAGCGGGTGAAACAAGGTAAGTGGTGGATGTAGGTTGTGGGCTCGTTGAATCAAGTGATCATGATTGAGTTGAGCTTGATGGCAGTCACACAATGTTTGAGTTCGCATCGGAAAAATCTGCCGGATTCCGATGGCGGTCCCAACTAAAATAGGCGACTCCTAGGACTGGAGATGGTGTTGTGAGTGAAGTGTCGTGGCAACATCCTCGCAGGTACTCGCTTGAAGGGTCCACTCCCAGGCGGTAACTGATGCGTGTGTGTGTGTAGCACTACACCCCTGCAAGGTAAATGAACTATTCGAATAACCATGTCTGCGGTTATGGACTACATGGAGACCTATACTTGATCATATACAACTTCAATGGTTACTGTAAAACTGCCAAGATAAGCGTGAGTGCTATAGAAAACTTCATGGGATGTCGAGGAAGGATCCATAGTAGTGTAATTGTTTGGGAAACTTGGATAGATGGACTCGAGTACGCTCCTTACCTCATTCTGGTAATCGTAGTACAGGTTAGCCAAGTCAAAGCTGGCACTTCTGCATTATAAACTCCACCTCCCTTTACCTTGAAACTTGAGCATGAGTAGTATAGATCTGATGTCAGTCTTGCTGAGTACGCCTTTGTACTCACATTTTCTTATTTATGTTTTTAGATGAAACCACTAACCCCGATGGTAGCTTCTTCCTGGAGATCGACGTGGACTAAGTTAGTATAGTTCCAGACAACAAACTGGTTCCTTTGGAGGGTCGTTGTATTTTATTTCAGGCTTCTTAAGGAATTTGTTAACCTTGTCTTTACTAAGACATAATTTTCTTCCATTGTTGTTTGATGTATTGTTGGATCACAGTCATGTGATATCTTCTTGTAATACAACTACTATGTCTACTCAGTTTAGCAGATGCAATAAAGATATGAGTATGTAGAGTTCATGTTGTGTTACCTTATGTTATACACTTGGCATGCATGTTGCGTGTATTTTTATATCGTGCATGGCTTAGTGTGGGGTTCGATAGCTTTGTTGTGCTCTCGCTAGCGGTCTTTCTTATATCCAGATGGCTCTGAGTTGTGCGCAGCTTGGAGCATGGTGATGCGATTGCACATAACTCCGTTATGTGGCACATTGTGTTGTATGATCGAGCCCGCCCGAGACCCCGACTAAGTGAATTAGGCCGGAGTTGTCTATGTAAATGTTATTATTCAATTGATAATATGCCTGAGGCGACTTGTCTATGAGTATGGGATTTCACCGCCCATAAGAATTTAGACTTGTGAGCGGACGATGAGGAACTATCTCAGTTGATCATCCGGGCCTGGATGGGATGCCCCTCACATTCGAGCTTTTCGAGAGTGTCTTGTACTTGGCCTTGTCTATTTAGACAAGTGGGTATGGCTCTCGTCTCTCCATATTATTGAGTTGTGACTATAATTACATATGCATATTCCGGGTCCCGACACTAGTGATGCCACACAACTTGTTGTTTTCAGCGGAACCCATAGTAACAAGCAAGAGCAAAGTAACTAATTTTTTTGTGGTTTTTGGTATAAGACTCTAAAGCAAAAACTAGAAAGTAAACTAACAAGACTAAAAATCAAAGGTAAAAGATAGTGTGCAACTCCCCTATCTTGCAGACTAGAGTCCCCGGCAACGGCGCCAGAAATTTCTTTGATGAGGAGAAATAACTTCTCGCCCCTCGTTGGTTACCCAAAGTGGAAGCCTGAGATGTAGTCAGCAACAATTTTCCCCTAACTTGGAGGATATGGTTTATGTCTCCCAAAGGACTCCAAGAGCAGCAAGTAGGTGGTTAAGTAAGTGACGCGCCATCTGAATAAAAATCACTTGCTTAACCTAGACCTGCACACATCAACAAATAACTTTGCTCCCAACGAGTTAAGAGAGGGTGTAAATATCTCTCGTCTTGTTTTTTACAAAGTATAAACCACACAGTGGAAATAGTAGTGGTGATTGCAACGGAAAGGAAATAAAAGCAGTAAATAGTGGAGTTTTAAACAATGGTGGAAATATGGACCGGGGTCCCATGATGTTCACTAGTGATGTCTCTCTCCCAAAACATGATAAAACAACTATGTTGGGTGAACAAATTACAGTTGGGCAATTGACAAAATTATAAACGCACCGCAATGCTAATTATGCTACAAGAAAGTAAGAGGCTCAATCGTAAGGGAAGTACGCCAAGAAAAGTAGACAGTTTATTCATCAGCATCTACTCACTAATCATCCACCTTGAGTGTCGGGACCAGGGGTTAGCGTATGCAAGTCCCACTACAACACAATCATATGAAGAGCCGAGAAATGTACACACTTTTCTAAGCAGACAAGGCCAAGCACAGAACGTTCTCGGAAAGCATCGAACGTGAGGGGCATCCCATCCAGGCCGGATGATCAACTGAGATAGGTCCTCATCGTCCGCACACAAGTCTAAATGAGATGGGTGGTGAACTCCCATACTCATAGACTAGTCGCCTCAACCATACTCTCGATTGTATTGTAACACTTACATAGACTTACTCCAGCCCGATCACTTAGTCGGGGTCTAGGGCGGGCTCGATCATACATCAAAGTGTGCACGTGAAGGAGTCACGAGCAATCGCATCGCGATGCCCCAAGAAGTGCACATCTAAGGGCCACTTGGTGTATAGAAGACCGCCAGCCAGAGCACAACAAAGTCTCGAAAACCCATACTAAGACATGCATGTTATAATCATACACGCAACACACATGTCTAGTATGAACAACATGTATCATTGCAATTCTCTACAAATTTTACAACTTTATTGATAACTCTTACAGAGTGCACACAGAGATCAAAAGACCGTGATCCAACATTACATCAAACATGCGAAAGCAAAGTAGGTCTGAGTACAGACAAGTTTGACAAATGGTTTAGAGAAGCCTTATTTATAAACAAGCCCTTCCACGAGGGACCAGTCGTCTGACTGGGACTACATTAGCTTGGCTTCAGTCGTCGAGCTCCAGGAAGAATCCACCTTCGGGGTCAGTGGGTTCATCTAAAAAATAGAATAAGAAAACGTGAGTACAAAGTCGTACTCAGCAAGACTTATGTAGGATCTATACTACTCATGCACATCTATCAAGGCAAAGGGAGGTGGGGTTCAAAAGCAGAAGCGTCAGCTTTGACTTGGCTAGTCCTGAACTATGAGTACCAGACTGGTGAAGAAGCGTACATGAGTCCACTACATGTTTCCAACAAATTACACCACTATGGTGCCTTCCTGGACTTACCACGAGAAAGCACGCCATAGCACTCACGCTTATCTTGGCAAGTTTTATAAGTATCCATTGAAGTTGTCTAATAATGAGGCATAGATTTCCAAGCAGTCCATAACCGCGGACGCGGCTATTCGAATAGTTTATTAACCCTACAGGGGTGTACTGCTACACACATGAAACTATTAGTTACCGCCTTGGCCTCGACACCATTCAAGCGGGTGTCGGCGAGGATAATCTCCACAACTTTTACCTCACAGCCAACTCAAGTTCAATGAAGACGCCTATCTAGGATGGTTTCCACATTCGTAACCCGGCCGGTTTACCAAAGTGGTCCCAGAAGATGTGTGTGTGGTGCATAAGCCGGTCTCGGTTGAGTTTTTCTCTCACTTAGCATCTAGGCCACAAACCTACCAGAACTCCGAACTACTGCGACTCATTGAACTGAGGAGGGGTGAGTTAGTAGGTTGAGCGGGGGTCCATGTGCCCAACATGTGGTAGTACTCTTTGTCTTGGATCAGCACACAAGAACTCGGGCTTAGGGCGGTGTTCAACGAGAAAACCCACTGTGTACTCCTACACAGCCTCTCATCGTTCACTTTGTATTAGGATAGATTCACCAACATATTTCTACCATTATCAACATGATTGCTACCATCCCGACTCACATAACAGTATCAACATTGTACCACTCTAAGCATGCAATAAGCAGTAACAGTTGCAGGGGCCACATGATAACAATCAACTCCTACATCTGCTAGGATTGTGGTTTTCTTACTACTGTGACAAATGATAGGTCATGCAAAGGAATGGGTTCATCTAGGCGGTAGAAATGTAGCATGGTAATCATCGTAAACAATGCATAAGCGAGACTGAGAGGGAAGTGGGATTTTACCGACATGATCAATGGGGGTTTTCTTGCCTTGCTGACGAGGGTCGTACACGGTATCTTCAACGGAGGGTGTGATCTCGGGTTCCGGCTCCACCTCTATTCGATAGAAAACACTGCAAACAAAGTGATCAATATAAAGAAAATGCACAATCACATGATATGATGTTATAGCATGAGGTTCATGGTGCTGATGTGTGGAACATTCTATTTAAATGAAGTATATTGCATTTGAGTTGCAAATTCAAACTCCATATTTGAATTTAAAAGGGTTCATGTGCATGTTTGCTTCTGTCGCCCCATTTTAAAATGCGCAAACATGAAAACAAAGTGCATATTCAGAATCCTTGCATTTTTCTGATAATTTTACATATATTATATGTTTAATTTGGAGTTAAAATGGAATAGTTATGAATTTCCAAAGTTTAAATCATTTTCTGGAATTTCCTGATTAATCTTTAAATTGGAAAACCAGTTATTGCGCAAGCATGAGGTCATGCTGGCGTCAGGTGGCCTCTGAATAGTGGGTCCCACCTATAAGTGACTGTTGTTTAATTAAACTGTTTAATTTGATTTAAACTTAACCCAGTAATTAGCCAGGGGGCTGGGCCCACATGTCATGGTCACTTGGGGTGGGTCCAAAGGTTAAATAACCTGGGGGGGTTAGGGCTAATGGCGGGGGTCGTCGGCGGTGATCACTGTTGACGCCGGAATCTCGCGGGAGTTGCGAAATTGAGCTCGGTTTGGGGTTTGGATGGCACGGGCGTGATCCTCATCGTCTTCTGTGTCGACTGGGAGTAGCAGGGGGTCACAGGGATGGATCTAGCCTCGCCGGCGTTGAAGAAGGCGGAGGCCGTGGCACCGGAGTCGTCAGTTTTGCGCTTTGGAGCGTGCTTTTGACCGTGGCCTAGTACAAAACGTTGCTGGGGACACCAGGAGGGTGATAGACCAGGCGGGCGAGATGTTAGCGCACGGGAGCTAGCACTTCACCGGCCATGGAGGCGGCGAGCTTCTGCTCCCATGGAAGATCGGTGTAGAGGAAAAGCTGAGGCTTGCGGGGTTAGGGGAAAAGCTCACCGTGACGCAAGGAACACGATGGAGCAAGCGGGTGAGTCTGGGAGGCTTCAACGGCGACGAATTCGACGACGTTCTTCTCGGCGGCGGGCGAGCTCTCGGGGAAGATTCCGACGACTAGGAGGGCTCCAGGATCTTGATTTTTTGCACAGAGACGAAGCCGAGGATGACGAAGAAGATGGACATGCTCTGGGGACCTAGCTCAGGCTCGGGCTGCGAGTTTCCATGGCGGGTGCTCTCAGAGTTCTTCGCGGGAGAGCTGGAGAGGGGAGGATAGGCACTGGGAGGAGGGGGAATGGACGAGGGAGGTTTCCAGGCGTCTCCAGGCGCAATAACGTGGACGGGGGATGCAGGATCTGGCCAGGGACGTCGAGGTGGCGTCGGCGGCCTCGGCATGGCCGACATGCACAGTGCGTGCCCCTGCTTGAGGAAGACGACACGGCTGGAAGGTGGGCTTGGGCCGGGGTGCGATGAGTTGGGCCAGAACCAGGTAAGTCCTTTCTGTTTTCTTTTCTGTTAATTTGTTTGCCTTGTTAAGTAAAATAGCTAGGCATTTTATAAAATGCCCCAAATTTTTATGTGGACATGTAATGCATATAGCTAGCCACTTATAAAGTTTGGGCATTTTTTAAAATTCAAATAATTTGAACTTTAATTCAAATAACGGTTTAAATTTAAATCCATGCTCCTGTTTGAATATTTGAAAAATCCATGAGCATTGGATTGGTCCCACATCACTTGATATGTGATCACACTCACTTATGTGACTTTTCAAAAATGCAAATGGAATTTTTGGAGCAACTTTTGTTCTGGCCATTTGAATTAAATTCATCTGGGGGGGTGTTCTCTCTCTCATTTCATTTTCTTTTTTGAAATTTTTCCATGATGCAAAGTGAGACTTGATCCTAGCACATACCTAACAGAGGGTTCTGACATTGACATATCTATCTAGAACATCTCGCTGGTATTAATTTGCGAGCCCCACCCAAAGTGTAAACTCAAAGCAATAGACAACTACATTAACAAACTATGCGTAAGGTAAACAATCCTTGCAACCGCGGTTATGATACGTCCCAAACGTATCTATAATTTTTGCTTGCTCACTGCATGTTTTGCGTGACATTGCTATGATCTAGATACACTTTCATACACTTTTGATCATATTTGCACTAACTTATTAACTCAGTGCACCATAGTGCCAGTTCCTATTTTCTGTTGTTTTTTTGTTCCAGGTTTCGCCCATATTAAAAGTCCTCCAAAAATTCGGGAAAAATCGAATAAAAAATCAGCCCAACGGAACCTTACAGATCCTCGAACGAGGGCCAGCGGGGCCCCACCTGGTGACCAGGCGTCCAGGTGGTGCGGCCTAGGGTGGGGCCGTGCCGGGTGGCCTCCTAGAAACTTGGTGGGCCCCCTGGCTGCCCCCCTTCACCTATTTAATCTTCGTGACGCGAACCCCCCGAGGACAGAACACTTTTTCGTGATCTCGCCTCTGTTCCGCCGCCGCCGCGCTACCAAGATTGGGAGCGCCAACAGACTTCTTCCCGGCACCCTGCCAGAGGGAGGATTGACCTCCTGGAGCTTCCCCTCCACCATGGATCCTTCCCGGATGTGCCGTGAGTAGTATTCTTTGGACCATAGGTCCGTGATCAGTAGCTATGTGATGTTCACCTCCCCTCTTTGTTCTTCATGGCTTAGTCCTCGTGAGCTGCCCTACATGATTGAGGCACATATGCAATCTTTCTGTTGTTACTATGCTGAGTTTGCTGGGATCCGAAGGATTATGAGAATATGTTCAGATTGTGATTGAGTAATATATTTGGTTCTTATCTTTTATATTGTTGTTCTTAAGTAACTCTTGCATGTTCTCCGTTGCTGTTTATTGCTTAGGCCAAGTAGTAGGTAGTAACTCCAAGAGGGAACGTTATTCTCGGTTGTGGGTTCATGCCTTCCGATGACACGCTTATTGACAAAAACATGAGTCTAGGGGATGTGTTTTTGCCACAAGGGGGAAAGCAACGGTGCTTGTAACCGTGATTGCAAGGATTGTTTACTTTACGCAAAGTGCTTTTTAATACAGTTGTATGTTGCTTTGGGTTTACACTTTGGGTGGGGCTCGCAACTTAATACCAGCGAGATGTTCTGGATAGATATCTCAAGGTGGATGATTAGTAGTAGATGCAGTTGGATTTCGGTCTAGTTATTTTGGCGTACCGCCCATTCTTTTGAGCCTCGTCATTTCTTTGTAGCATAGTTAGCATTGCGGTGTGTTTATATTCCTGTCAATTGCACAACTGTAATTTGTTTACCTCACATAGCAGTTTTTTCGTCTTTTGAGAGAGACTTCACTAGTAAACATCACGGGACCCCGGTCAATGTTCTCATCAGTGTTTACATGCTTATTTAATTTCTTGCTTTTACTTTCTAGGTGCTACCATTATCATTATCCCTTGCGTTTGATCCTTTGTAAACAACAAGACCGGAGAGATTGACAACCTCTCTGAACTTCGTTGGATCGAAGTTACTTGTGTTGTGTGTAGGTCCATGTCAGTTGCGCCATTGATACCTACTTATCATTGCCGGAGTCCTACGGGAGATAAACCTTATCCTCTACATAGGGGAAATTTGCTGCTATCCTACATCTTACCTTCCACTTGGGGTAACCAACGAAGGCCGACAAACCATGATCATCATCTTGCACATCAAGCAAATTTCTGGCGCCGTTGAAGGGGACTCCGAGTGCTAAGATAGGGGAGTTGCCCACTACCTTTTACCTTTGCTTTTTGGTGTTTTTAGTTTACCTTTATGTTTTTATCTTTGTGTCTTACATCAAAAATTACAAAAAAATCTGCCACACTTGCTGCTATTATGGGTTCCACTGAAAATACCAAGTTGTGTGACTTCACTATTCACAACGACAAACACTTTATCTGCACCCCTATTGCCACACCTTCCACTTCAGCTACCTCTTATGAAATTAAACCATCTTTGCTAAACCTTGTTATGAGAGATAAATTCTCTGGTGCTGGAGATGATGTTGATTTACACTGAAATAATTTTGTTGAGTTATGTGATATGCAAAAGTATAAAGAAGTAGAAGGTGATGTTGTTCAGCTCAAGCTTTTTCCTTTCTCTTTGAGGGAAGGAGCTAAAATATGGTTTCAATCTTTGCCTAGGAATAGCATAGATTCTTGGGATAAGTGCAAAGATGCTTTTATTGGGAAGTACTACCACTACTGGAATTCTCTTGTTTGCCGTCTGCCTTGGTAGACGACAAACACACCTTTAGCTGTCGGAAAAGAGCTTTGCCGTCTGCCCCCGGACGGCACAACTCCTGTCAACTGTTTCTTCTGCAAAGAGGTGCTTTGTCGTCTGCACATAATCGACGGACGACAAAGCCCTTTGCCGAAAGCTTACTGGCAAGTAGACGACAACGACATCCTGACGACAAAAAGGTTACAAACCCCTCCGTCAGCCGTTAACGGAGGGGTGTGCCGTCTATCGACAGACGGCAAAGATCTGATGACATCACCAAGATGTCACCTCTCATCAGATCTTTGCCGTCTGCCCGGCAGACGGCATAGTAATGTTCTTTGCCGTCTGCCATACTTATGCGGACGGCATATGGACCAAATGGCACCCAATCTGTTCCCAGATTGAACAGCTGGGTGCCACGTGTCACCTTTGCCGACCACCAGCAGACGGCAAAGCTCTTTACCGTCTGCTTGCAGACGGCAAAGAACCTCGATAGCCACTGTTTTTCTGTTTTCTTTTAAATCCCTGCATTTGACAAAAATATAGCAATATATAGACATATACATGTTCTCCAATAGCAGTATAAGAACCCACGCATGTTGATCAACCAAAACTATACATATATGTTCATCAATCCCATCATATATAGTCTCAAACACACAAGTGATCAAACACATGTTCTCCAAACACAATATATACATAGAACATAGTAAACCAACAACTATCAAACACACAAGTGACCAAAATAGTTTATAAAACTAAGCTACAAGTCCAAATGCAGCACTCCATCATAGCCTGACTACTCCCTTGAAGCAAATCTTCAAAATGAAGCTAAGAAAGTTATAAGAAAAACAAGTAGAAGAAGAAGTAAAATGAGAAGAATAAGAATAAGAAGAAAAAGGAGTAGGAGAAGAAGAAAAAATCCTCTCCTTCTTCTTCTTCTTCTTCGGTTTTCTTCTTTTCTTTTGAGAAAACAAAACTAACATAAGCAATGGTGATCAAATTAAGCTAGATTTAGCATATTTAGAGGAAATTGAGCTAACTTCAGCATTTTTGAGCAACTAAGCAAACTTTAACAATTGTTGAGCCAATTTAAGCTAGCTTTAGCATTTTTTGACCCAATTAAGATAACTTTGAGATTTTGTGAGCAAACTAAGTTGACTATGTTAGTTTTGGAAGTAACTAAGCTAAATATGTCCTTTTTGTGTAAAATAGGCAAAGTATGGCATTTTTCGAATAAATATAGGATTTCAGAAGCTAAATATGCAATTTCAAACTAACTAAGCATTTATAAAGAAAAATATAGAACATAAATTACCGGAGTGTAGCCCTCAAGGCTGAGGTGGTTGGGAAGCATCAGTCGGGTTACCTGAGGTTGACGGGGGAGAAGGGTCATGGGATGCAGCCCGAGAGTTATGCTGCACGAAAAGATAAACAAGCGGTTAGCACTACGCCACTCAATAATGTATTGATAATCATTGAAAGATACTCACCGTCCCCACAGGAGAAATGATCGGCATCGGTGGAGCGGCCTGGCCAGTCTTCTCGCACATAGTCTACACATTTTTTTTCCATGAGTCAATCATATTAGTTCCTAATGTAAACAAACATTTAACATGCATTCTTTGGATGAATATGAACAAGTGACTTACCACGATGAGCTCGTGCAAGGTCTGGTTCGATGCATCGTGGCTTGCCACGGCCTCCTCAAGAGCCTTCGCCGTCCTCTCCTCCGCCAACCGATCTCTCTCTCTGCTGCCTTCTCCTCCGCCAACCGCTCCTTCTCCTCGAGTAGGCGCTGGGTATTCTGTCGCTCTCTCTCTCAAGACCTTCCTGCAACCCCACTCCTGTAGTAAGCATTGTAATATTCGACGAGAGAACACAAGAATGCAAGAGTCCTTATGGCTAACCTTGATAGCGAGATCGACTGGCCGCGCACGAGTCCTTATAGCAGGAGAAGAGCTGGTTTGGCGCGCCTTGATCTCAGGAAGAGTCCTATTGCACCAAATCTACTTATCTCCAATGGCCATGGCGCCATGGCGCCCTCCACCACCAGAGATCATCACCAGCTCCGGGTCAATAGGCTTCCCAACCGGGGTATAATCCTGCCCGTGCTTATCCTTCGCCACCTCGGTATAAGCCTTCATCTTACCGTAGGCGGCAACGTTGGTGAAAGTCGACGGAGTGGCAATATCCGACTCTGAGAGTGCCTTGGCCTTCTTGTACGACGATGGTATGGGCCATGCCATAATTGTCGAACACCCCAAGCGGCTTTGTTTTAATATGCTCCGCCTAAAAGAAAACGCAAATCACGATATTAGTAAACGGCTAAGTTGTCGGTGCGTAAAAGAAAATATTAGAAAAACACACATACCCATTTTTGCCCGTAACCAGCTAAGTTGCGGCTGCCTTGATGGTGTGGCACACCAACCATCTGGGCGCGCCGGTCCTTGGCATTGTTGTGGGCGGCCAACCAGACGTCTGAGCACCACTGGTCCACAATGAACTCCCAACAATCCATCTTATCCGCACACCATCTCGGTGGCACCTAAGTTAGTAAACAGGAAGATTAGCTATTATAGGTCTAGCTAGCTAGGAATCAAATCAACGAAACTAAAAGACGCAAGTAGGGGTTATCATCATGTACAGGTCCCTCGAAAGATATTTCGTTCCGAATTCTGACTTGCTACGCTTAAGGCCACACTTGGCGTACTAGTCACGGACCGCCTGCACTCGCATCTCGTGCCTTGTGTTATGCAAGAAGCGCCTGCACTCTTGGATGAGCACCTTTCCCGCCTCCTCCTCCATGGACTCTTAGACCTTGTAATAGACCTGCAATTAATAGCACGAGACAACACTAATGAGTGCACCAACTACCTAGCTATTCTCAAGTTCTCATTGTGTGAAAGAGAAATTACACAAAAGCCGTTCAACACCATGTCCGCTCTGGTCTGGCATTCGACCCCGTTGACGGTCGTATTTGACGGGGCCTCGGCAGCTATATAGCGCTCCCAAAAGAGTCCAGGCTGCGGAGGCGAATCATCATCGAGCAATTGAACCAACCACGGGAAATTCTGCCTGATGAGCACACCAAGGATGCCGTTGGGATTGCGGACACCCGAGGAGTATGCCCAACCCCTGCAATACAAAAAAGTAAAAAATCCATCAGATAATTGCATAAACCTCGGCGTACTGAAAAAAAGTAATTAAGTGCACTTACGTCTCTCCATCAGGCGTAATCAACGACCTATGCGCGGGAGTCAACGGCTCAGCCGGGAGCCGTGTACCCCCACGCTGGTACACGGTGTTACCCTCAGCCCCCTCAGCCTCATCATAAGTGGGAACCGCCTCCTCTTCACCAACCTGCCTCTCTTCACCAACCCTCCCCCCCCTCGGGTGTCTCCACCTCCGGCCACGGACCCCACGACGTGCGCTCGGATGTAGCCTCTTTCTCCACCACGGGACTCTCCGAGGAGGGATCCACCCTGTCCTCTAGTGAATCATCTGGAGGTGGTGGCGAGGAAGGCGCAACTATTCGCCTACCTCTCGTGCGGCCACCACCTGCTCTGCCTCCTCTACCGCCCCTCTTTGTTCGACCTCCTCTCCCCTTGGGCACCTCAGAAGTAGGAGGCGAGGACATACTCTCAAGAAAAGACCTCCGTAGAGTCCCTGGTGCGAGCGTAGTACCCCAGCCCCTACCTCTTGAAGAAGAATCACCCGCGGAGGTCTCGCCCTCCATATCTGTCACGAACCTACCAGAAAGCATAGTAAAAGAAATTAGTTCAAATGATAAAAATAAATAATACTACTACAAAAGTAAAAAAGTAATTACTATAATGAGAATATATATAAATATATATAAAGTTGGGATTCATACATCTAACAATAGTTGGGATCATCCGTCTCTTCTCCGGGATCAATTGATGGATCATCATCACTATCACGCGTGTCGTCGTAAATGACGGCATCATCGGGTTCAACAACACCAACATTTGGAAGGCCTTTCTGTAAGCAGTCAAGCATTGACAAGTCATCTGGAGAAGTAACCTCTTCTTCTTCAAGAGGCTCTTGCACATCATTGGTATGGGCTTCTTCCTCATCATCGGTATCGGGTTCACTCTCATTTTCTTGTTCCATGTTCTCGGGTTGTGTAGAGCGGTTTCGGAAACGTTTTTTTAGGCTCCGGGTTTCTTGGAAGAATTCTCCTTCATATGTCTCCGGGTTAATGTGAGGCTCATAATCATCTTCATTGGGGGGAGGTGGTCTAAGATGTGGCGGCACATCATAAACGACATCCCAACCTTTCAGGTTTTCAACCGTTTGGCAGGGGTATGATAGATAGAAAACTTGGGTGGCCTGTTGAGCCGTAAAATAGACATCGTGGACATTGAAATGTGTGTCTTGTCGAATTTAGACTAGACCTACATGTTCATGAGTCCATCTAGTCTCCGACAGAAGAAACCAATGACATTTGAAGACAACGACGTTTGGAGGATTTTTCACCATAAAATAGAAGTTCGTATATTGCTTCAACACTTCCATAATATTCGATACCTCCTTCGCTAACAACCGACACACCCGAATTTGTAGATGTTCGATCGGGCATTATTTGTTCTTTACCAACGGTACGAAAGTGATACCCGTTGATATCGTATTTCTCAAATGTACAGACCTTAAAGTCAAAACCATTAGCGACTTGTCTCAATTCGGCGTCTATAGGCTCGTCAGGTGAATTTGCCTATAAGTTTAATAGGAAAAGATTGGTATATTAGTCGGAAATATGAACAACAAATGAAACCCTTTATGAATGGTAGTTACCGTTCGTTTGAACCAAGAGATGAAACCGGGATTGCCGTGTCCATGTTTGGCGAGAAGCTCATACTCTGCGATGGAATCCCTTTCAATAACAGCTCCAATCGAGTATTGGGCGACGTATCGACTGTACCAATTGATGTAAATAAGACACCAGAATTATAAGAAGTTGCAAACCATTTTACGTACGGAGCACTTACTCGATGTACGAACGCACTTCTGTTAGGTTGGTAAAGATATACAACGTAAGGGTCCTCCATTCTTCGAGATCCAAATTCATATTTCTCGAAGCACCAACAGATCCAAGCTTCTCTTTGAATAGGCTGAGGTTGGATTGACGTCGTTCAGGGTCGCCAGTATTGTATCGAGGCTTTGGATTATGCAAATGGCGATTTTTGGCTTCATAGTGTGCTGTCACAAAGTTTGTCGCCTCCTCGGTAATGAACGCCTCAGCCATGGATGCTTCAATTCTAAGTTTATTTTTACATTTTGCTTGAAGCGTCTTCTGCATTCTCTCGGTTGAATAGCACCAACGGTTTTGCACAGGGCCACCCAATCTTGCCTCGGTCGGGAGATGCAATATCAAATGCTGCATCGGATTAAAATAACCCGGTGGAAAGATCTTTTCTAACTTGCAGAGCAACTCCGCCGCCTTCTCTTCCATGTCTTCTAGCACGCCACCGGATAGTTCTTCAGCACAAAGAAAACGGAAGAAATAGCTTAGTTCTGACATTACTAGCCATTCTTCCTCGGGGATATAGCCGCGCAACATCACCGGCATTACCCGCTCAAGCCATATGTGCCAATCGTGACTCTTGAGCCCAAATATTTTCAATTTTTCTGGACTAGCTCCCCTCCTCAGATTCGTTGCATACCCATCGGGGAACACCAAACGGTTTTGCACCCACAATAGAATTTCCCTCATATGCCCCCTTTCAAGATTGAACCAGGCCCTTGGCTTCGACCAATTCTTCCTTCCTTTCGGCTGTCGCATGTTGTGTAAAGGTCTATCACCTAGAGTCTCCTGGTTGACTCTAGCTTTAGGATTATCCTTTGACTTCCCATATATGTCGAAAAATGTACAAAATAGGACCTCACCAATATTCTTTTTCAGTGTGCATCACATCAATGTTGTGTGGAACTTCGAAGTCTTTGAAGTAGGGGAGATCCCAGAAGCATGTCTTGTGAGTCCATGCGTGTTCCGAATTATATCCCTTGAAATACCCGGGACGTTCAGGCTTGAGAGAGTTCAACTGAGCCAGGACCTGTTCACCCGTCATCGTAGGTGCTGCCAGGTTTTTGACAGCTTTGCCTTTGATGAAGTTCTTCCTGTCTCTTCTGAAAGGATGCTTAGGAGGCAAAAACTGTCTATGCAAGTCGAAGCAGGAATACTTGTGACCCGCCTTCAGCCAATGAAACTGAAGAGCAACCTTGCATGTTGGGCATGCGAACCTTCCATGAACACACATGCTAGAGAAAAGCGCACACGCCGGCAGGTCATGCATCGGGTACTGATACCACACATGCATTATGAAGGTCTTTTTGCTAGCATCATCGTATGTCTTGAACACTTCATCCCAAGCTTGTTGCAATTCCTCCTTAAGCGGTTGCATGTACACATCCATATTCTTCCCCAGATATTTGGGCTCTGGTATTATCAATGTCAGGAAAATGTTCTTCCATTTCATAATCTCTGAGGGGGGGAGATTGAGTGGCATGAAAAATACAGGCCAACAACTATATGAGGCTGCCATCAGACCGAAAGGATTGAACCCATCCGTGTCGACGGCGATTCGGCAATGCTTTGGCTCCTTAGCTTTTTGCCAATGTTTTTCATCGAAGTGTTTCCATGCTAAACCATCTGATGGGTGAGTCAACATCGGCTTCCCATCTGCATCAAATTTCGTTCTCTTCCCATATTTGTGCCATGTCATCTGTTTGGCTGTCTCTTCCATCATTTAAAGGCGTTGAATTCTTGGTATCACTGGAAGATACCGAAGAACATTTACGGGTATTTTGGTCTGCGTCTTCTCACCTTGACCATTGTCTACCACAACATACCTGGATGACTTGCATTTGGGACAATAGTTTTCGTGCGCATACTCTTTCCTAAATAAAGAACATCCATTCTCACAAGCATGTATCTGCTCATAGGGCATCTTAAGTACCTTGAGATCTTATCCGATTGGTACAGGTTTGCAGGCATAACATGATCTTTTGGTAGAAACCACCCAAATAGGGTCATGATCGTATTGTAGCATTATGTGCCCAAGTTGAATTGTGCCTTCAGAGCCATCACTTGTGCGATGGCATCGAGCTAACAAAGCTCAGTGTGAGCGTGGAGAGGACGTTTTGAGGACTCCAACATCTCATAGAAGGCCTTCGCAGTTTCCTCCATCGCATCGTCCTCATCCCGCGCATCGTCAAAGTCCTGCACCATGTCTTCGATCCCGGTTCCGTACTTGTCCATGCGCTGGCGGACCACCTCCTTTCTCCGGTCTCCGACAGACTCGCCATGGAAAGTCCACACCGTATAATCAGGCTTAAAACCCCACTTTTGCAAGTGTTTACCCATATCCACCTCTGTCGCCTGTTTATAGTTGTCGCAACTAACACAGGGGCACCAGGTTTTTCTCTGACCATTTGCAAACGCTGCTCTCAGAAAGTCCTTGCTTTTCATTGCCCATTCAGTGGTCATCTCTTTCTGATTAGGGCACCGGTGTACATCCAGGCACGATCATCGCTCATCTTGTCACTAGCTAGCTACTAAACAACAAATATACAAGTTTGTCAATTTTATTACGTCCACTTTTTATTGCTTTTATACATAGCTACGGCATATGCAATTAATTAACCTACACACTAATAGGTAAAGATAGGTCCTAA
The DNA here is from genome assembly GCA_950022295.1 of Bromus sterilis. Classification (NCBI taxonomy): domain Eukaryota; kingdom Viridiplantae; phylum Streptophyta; class Magnoliopsida; order Poales; family Poaceae; genus Bromus; species Bromus sterilis. Next base: position 240,362,580 of record OX465595.1, on the reverse strand, counting down.
TCCCACCCGAGTATGTGTACATTGGGTTCTTTTTCCCATGCTCTACTCCCGACCAGATGCAGAATTTCGGCAGCACCTCCCCGCTGTTCTCCTAATACACGTCTCGACAACAAGACGAGAGGTTGTGTATCCGGAGAACAATAGGGAGGCGTTGACGAAATTCCACGTCGGATCAGGAACAAAGCATGGAAAAACGACGCAATCTACACATACTCGGGCTGTCCATGGATAACGTTGGACAATTCAAAAGAATTACTATTATAAATATGCAAATGAATGCATATTTATACTCTAATCCTTTCGAACGGGAGACGCATACTGGTTACGCGACTGACCTAGCTAGTGTCATCGGCACGAATGCCGGAACAGAGAAAAAGGAAGGGGGACGAGGATAGTACTTTTTTACTCACCCTCGAACGCAAGTAGGTCGTCGAACACGAGACCCTCGACGGCGATGCTCGAGGTGAAGTGAAAACACCTGCATATTTAATTTCAGAAAATCAACACAAACACCAATACCGGTAATTAAGCTAAGTAACACTAACATCTAATTACTAACTACATTATGTAATACTAACAATCTTCACCGGGATACGATCTACTACAACCTAGAGACAAGGTCTACATACAGTTCCTCCGCCATCTTCACCGGAAGGAGTGACGCGTCGTCGTCCACCTCCATTTTCAACGGTAGGAGGGCAGTGCGGGAGCGGTGGTTGCCGTGGCGATGGTTCGGCTTGCTCGTCCTCCTCTCCTCCTACTTCATCTTCATTTCCTATTCTTTATCTGGCTCCTCCTCCTTCTTCTTCTTCTTCTTCTTATTCTTCTTCTTCTTCTTCTTCTTCTTATTTCTTCTTCTATCCTCCTCCTTCTCCTTCTAACTAAAATCCTAGCACTAATATCCTAACTAATTAAAAACTAAAATCTAATCTTTTTAATACTAATAGTACCTAATACTAACATTAGCAACTAACCATATCATTAACACTTAATCTAATTAAAACAAAATCTAACTGAAACTAAAAGTAACTAAGGTTTCTAGCTAGGGGTAATTAAACCTAACAAAAATAACTAAACATATTACATCTAACTAGCTAGAACTAACTAAATATAAATAAAACTTCAATTACTAAAACAAACTAACATTTTTGCAATTCTAGTAGTAACAAATCTAGTACTAGCAGTACTAATACTAACAACCCTAACTAATCTAATAATTAATACTAATAATCTAATAATACCTATCAAAAATAGTAAGAAAACAAAAAGAAAAAAACAAAGAGGGGATCGAGGGGCTCACCGGCGGTGGTGGGGGAGGTGGCTGCGGGTGGGGGGGAAGAGGTGGCACCGGCGACGAGAGCGGAGTCTTCACGGGCCGCGGCGGCGCTCTGCAATTCACAGGGGCGCGCGGCCTGTTAGAGAGGAGGAGAGAGGAGGAGAGGAGAGAGAGGAGGGAGGAGGGAGGAGGAGAGGGGCGGGCGGCGGGCTGCTCGGGGGGCGGCGGGTGGCTTGGTCGGCGGCGAGCGGCTCGGTCGGAGAGAGAAAGAGAGAGTGAGACGTGGGATGGGGAGAGAGAGAGTGGACAGAGTGGGGTAGATAACGGCCCCGCGCTATGCCGTCTGCCAGCAGACGGCCAAGGCGTCTTTGTCGTCTTCCAGCACACGGCATAGCACGGGGCCGTTATCTAGATCAAGAGCAGCCCAGGTGGGTCCCACTATTGGACTTTGTCGTCATTACATAGACGGAAACGAACGCTTTGCCGTCCGCCTCGGTGGAAGAAGACGGCAAACAGAGGGTTTGCCATGTGTCAGTCGTTTGCCGTCTGTTTTTAGTTCAACAGGCGGCATACAACCTCTTTGCCGTCTGTCACGATGAAATAAAAACGGCAAACAGGTTGACACATGGCAAACTGATGAATTCCAGTAATGTACCCACCTGCTAAAATTATCCAATTGAGAAGTAACATTATGAATTTTAAGCAATTGGATAATGAACACGTTTCCCAAGCTTGGGAACGTATGAAATATCTTGTTAAGAAATTCCCTACACATGGTTTGACTACCTGGATGGTTATCCAGACTTTTTATGTAGGCTTGAACTTTACCTCGCGTAACCTGTTTGATTCGGCCGCGGGAGGAACCTTTATGTCAACTACACTTGGTGTCTCCACAAAGCTTCTCGATGAGATGATGACCAACTATTCCCAATGGCACACCGAACGTGCTCCAATTGGTTCTCGCGGAACCCTGTCGAGGAGATTACCTCCCTAAATGAAAAAGTTGACTTAATTATGTCTCTACTTACCAAGAAACCCTTTATTGATCCTCATGATGTTACTTTAAATTCTTTGGTTTCTCAAGAGCAAGTAGATGTGAACTTTATTGCTAGAAACAACTTCAATAACAATGCTTATAGAGACTACTTTGCTAGCAATCCTAGACCGTTTCCCTCCAACTATGGGAACAACAACACCTATCCCAGCAATAAGAACCCCACTTCGGAACTAGAAAATATGCTTAGAGACTTTATCACTACCCAAAAATCCTTCAACAAGAATTTAGAAGAGAAATTATCTAAGTTAGATAATCTCTCTTTGAAGGTAGATAGCTTAGCCCTTGATGTTGAGATGCTAAAAATTAGAACATCTCCCCTTCAGGAGAGGAATGCCACTCCTATTAATGTATTCAATTACAAATAAATGAAAACATTAGGATGATGGCTATACTTAAAGAAAGATGGGCTAGAGAGAAAGTGGAAGAGGATAGAATTAAGAGCCTTCCTACACACCGCACAGTTGCTACTATCCAAATTGTTGAGGACACCCAAACTATTAGCACCCAATGCACTCCTAGTCCAATTGGACCTATTAATGGTGATGCTAATACCTCAACCGTAGAAGAATAAACTCCTATGAACATAGAGGGTTTCAAACAAGTGAGCCTAAATGACAGTACTACCACCTTTGATAGTAGTGATAATGATTTTGATAGTTGTACCCTCTCAGAAATTATTAGCTTGCTACATAAAATGTCTAGAGACCCCCACACTAGCACACTTAATCTTGCCTTCACGGAGCATATCACTAATGATCTCATCAAATCTAGGGAGGATAAGCTTAGAATAGAAGCCTCCATACCTAGTAAGCTAGATGATGGTTGGGACCCTATGATCAAAATAAAAATAAATAACTTCTCTTGCTATGTTGTACGTGACATTGGAGCTAGTACCTCCGTCATGCCCAAAAGAATGTATGACATGTTTCAATTGAAACCTTTTGATTCTTGTTCTTTTGGTGTTTGTCTCGTTGACTCTTCCGTAAAGAAACCTGTGGCGAAGATCGACGATGTTCTTATCATTGTCAATGACAATTATGTTCCCGTCGATTTTATTATTGTGGATATAGAGTGTGATCCTTTATGTCCAATTATTTTGGGAAGTCCTTTTCTTTGCACCGTTGGTGCTGTTAATGACATGAAAGAGGGGAATATAAAATTTCAATACCCTCTCAAAAAGGGGATGGAACACTTCCCTATAAAGAAAATCAAGTTACCTTTTGAGTCTGTTACACGAGTCTCTTGATAAAACATGATTCTTCTTTTGCCTTATGTCTGGCTTAAAGGCGTAAAAGAAAGCACTTGTTGGGAGGCAACCCAAGATGTTTTTACTTCTATTTTTAGTGGTCTTGATGATTGTTACTACTGTAGCAACATCATTGTATCTTTATTTTCAAGCTTTGTGCCAAGTTATAGCCTCTTATGATAAGGGAAGCAAAAGTTGTGACATGTTGTCCAGAAAACAAATTCGGTCTGCTTGACGGAAACAATCGGAACAAATCACCAGTTCATATGTTTGATCTGAAATGTTTACACAACATGCTTTATAAAATTTGAAACTTTCATATGTTCTGAGTTTTTTTATTTGAGTTGCAGAAGTACCCCAAAAAAATTATTTACTACCTGTTGTTCTATTTTCACAGATTCTGCCACGTTTTTCCTTTCCTTACTTTTGCAAACCTTAAGCTTGCTTTTTCTTTACAAAAACCTTTTGGCAATCTTGATAAATAGTAGCTCTTCAAGAATATCTTATATCCAGTGGGGAAAATTATTTTATTAAGGGTACTAACCTCTCTAATCAGCTTATGATGAGTTATGTATGAAGGGAGTTTTCAAGTGTGCGATGGAAGATGATGAAAGAAGATACGGGAGTGTCAAGCGCTCAAGCTTGGGGATTACCCCATGCATCCCTAATAAATATTCAAGCAGACTCAAGCATCTAGGCTTGGCGATGCCCCCGTGCGTCCCCTTCTCCATCAACAATCGTCAGTTCGTCCTTCGTCTCACTATAGTTTTATCACTTCATGCGTTATGTGCTATGCTTGGAGCGTCTCACTCTTAGGTTTACTTTTTTAGTTTTCTTTAGCTTTGCTTTCTTTTCATAACAAGTTAGACCCCAGCTTACTTTGCGTGGGAGAGAAACACGCTCCACTCCAATCTAGAACACATCATAGGATTTTTCATTCCTATCTTTTTGCTGTTGTGTGTTCTTTCTCTTTTCGTAGCTACTGCCATGTTTAAATTTAGTCTTAGTTTGTATTTAGCAAGAGCCTTGGCTTTTGTTTAGTTTGTTGCTGGAAATCTCTTTCATTTTCATGTTTATCTTGTTAAGAGAGTTGGTTGTGGCACTGAGTTGTGTCTTGTCTTGAAAGTAGGTAACTTGCAATAGTTTTGAGGTATTGTTGTGAGTAATGGTTGAACTTTTGGTGTCAAGAGCTCTATCCTATTAGTGTTAGGTGCCGTATTTTGGCAATCCGTGTTTATTTTCAAAACCTACAAAAACTAGTAAAGAATTCTAACTAGATGGATCGCTAATCTTTTGAGGGATCGGATATTAGAATACACTCATGTACCATGAGTCGAGGATGCACAAGGATAACCAATCCCCCCTACACTCCTCCTCGGGGTACTTGTCTCTTTGTGAACCTCCTCATTAGATTGAGAGTTAACGATAATAAGTGCATGAGTTCTTCAGAATAATGTAAGTATTGAAAGTTGACACTTCCACCTCCTCATATTTTCTAGCCTCTTCCGTACAGTGCATTGCCTTCTTCTCACTCCGAGAGTTGGCGTCCACCTTGGCCGGTACATCCAAACCCTTGGCATGATACGCTCTGACATCATAAACCTCCTTATATCTTTCCTCAAAACAGCCACCATACCTACCTATCAAGGCATTTCCATAGCTTTCCGACATATATTGCCATGCAACATCCACCTCTTCATGACTTGATCTTCATGCCATACATGTTCTGGCTACACTAGCTGAGGCATACATTGCATACATCATGATAGCTACATCTTCTTTATGTTTGAGTACCTTCTAAAGTGTGAAGATCTTCTATACCCTCTTGTAAAATTGAGTGTTGCCCTTATGTTTGGAAAAGATCCCAAAGTGCACAAAATAAAAGATCCCAAAGAGGACAAATGAGAGTTAAATAGAAAGAGCCATTGAGGCCACCAAAAAATACAAAAATATAAAAAAAACACAAAAAGAAATAAAAAGAGAGAAAGGGGCAACACTACTATCCTTTTGAAAGATCCACACTAGTACTCCCTATTATCCTTGTACTCCATAGAGATGATCATACATGCTTATAGCTATTTGGGGACCTTCACATTATAGAACTTGGCTTGCATATTCCAAGGATGAGCCTCCTCAAATGAGCTCTAGGTCTTCATGAGCAAGCAAGTTGGATGCACCCCCACTAGTTCCATTGGAGAGCTTTCTTAGCTCTTATGTGCATCTGATGCTTCCTCCTCCACCATACTTCTCTCTTTTCCATCCTAAGTGTCAACTTTCGTGCTTACGCCATCCATTGCATGGGTGCTCAAAAAATCGAAAAGGAGTGGATCAAATTTACTTGTAACTGGCTAGTGGTCTGGGGATGAGTCAAGATAAGCTTCCAAAGAAGACCAAGTGTGAAACTTTAGTAGATTGAGTTCTCAACAAAAATACTTTTTTTCACGTACTCCCTATCCCCCTTCTTGCACACAAACACCATTTGGAGACATTCGAGTCACGAACAGCGAGAGCTCTTGCACCTATTAATCTTTTGTTGCTTGCTTCAATGCTAATATAGAATCTTTCATGTTATGACTTGAATTGAATCACATACCTTAATTTCTTTACTTTTCAAAGTTCTTATATGCTTTCTAGCATGTCACCACAGAAATTATGCTTTTTATCATTTACCTACTCGAGGATGAGCAGGAATTAAGCTTGGGGATGTTGATACGTCCCAAACATATCTATAATTTCTGCTTGCTCCATGCATGTTTTGTGTGATATTTTTATGATCTAGATACACTTTCATACACTTTTGATCATATTTGTACTAACTTATTAACTCACTGCAACACAGTGCCAGTTTCTGTTTTCTGCTTTTTTTTTTGTTCCAGGTTTCGCCCATATTAAAAGTGCTCCAAAAATTCGAGGAATATTGGATAAAAAATCAACGCAACGGAACCTTCCAGAGCTCCGAATGAGGGCCAGAGGGGCCCCACTTGCTGCCCAGGAGGCCAGGTGGTGCGGCCTAGGGTGGGGCCGCGCCGGGTGGCCGCCTGGACACCTGGTGGCCCCCCTGGCTTCCCCCCTTCACCTATTTAATCTCCATGACGCGAAACCCCCGAGGACAGAACCCTTTTTCGCGATCTCTCATCTTTTTCTCCTCCTTCGCGCTTCCAAGATCGGGAGCGCCATCAGACTTCTTCCCGGCACCCTGCCCGAGGGAGGATTGACCTCCGGGAGATTCCCCTCCACCATGGACGCTTCCCGGATGTGCCGTGAGTAGTTTTGTTTGGACCATGGGTCCGTTATCAGTACATATGTGATGTTCTCCTCCCCTCTTTGTTCTTCACGGTTTAGTCCTTGTGAGCTGCCCTACATGATCGAGGAACATATGTAATATTTCTGCTATTGCTATGCTGAGTTTGCTGGTGTAAGGCCCGATATGCGGTACTGTTCCAGATCTAGATGTTTCCATCCAGATCCGGGGACGAAGCACAAATCGGTCCCACCGCGACATAAGACATAGCCATATGCCCCGAATTTCCAACATGATATCACAACATTACAGATACAAGGATACAACATCTCATACAATCGGCATACAACTGCCTTAAAAACAATACAACAGCGGAAGATACATGTCTGGGTACATACTACAATCAAATGCCTACTAGCAAAGACAAAAACATTGATCCCCATAACCACACGGGTCCAGGCCCTCCGTCGGGATCCTCCTAACTAGTCGTCGTCGAGTCTCCACGTGAAACGTCGATCACCATACCTGTTGTCGATCAAGAACCCTGAAAAGAGTTTGGGGGTAGTATCATGAGTACAGAAGTACTCAACATCCAACTGTAGTGGTCAACTGACCCAGCAATGACTTCATCACTCGTCATTCTAGGACAACTAGTAGTTTACCGTAAGGATGGGGTAAGTGGTGAGGTTGCTGCCGCACTAGCATTTATGAAGTGGCTAACGATCTAGAGAGTAAGATAAGAAGCCAAGCATTCAATGAGGAATCGCCTCCAACAAGTCTTGCTATCAACTACTTACGCAAACATAACACCTATCCTATCCTTGTCCTCCTCTTCGCATCCCGACGAAGAAGAAGCAGTCAAGGCACACACACGTTGATCAAGGTATACTTATGATTCAGTTGAATGTTATCTATGAACAAGACGTAGGTTCCAAGTCGTCCATAACCGTGGACACGGCTTCTCAAAAAGATTTAACCCTGCAGGGGTGTACCAACTGCCCATTACAAGGCTCCGCATGCACGCCCATCTCTCTCAGTTGCTACCCATCACTGGCAACCATTTTATGATTTAGTTCCAAGAGATCCGAAACGACAGGCCCCTCTAGCTAACAACGAACAAATCCGGGTGGCCCTCGGTGAGTCGACACCCAACTCAAAAGCCGGCCACGCTCTCGAATCGGTCTCTACCGTATGTCGCAGGTTTGGATAGCCGGTTAATCACACATGGGACACCAGGTCCTCAGCTGAACAAGGTGGGCCAGCAAGGGAACTATGTCCTCACTGGTCCGGGTTGGTTGGAAAACTACTAGCGGCCGACCAGCACACACATGGTTTCAAATGGTAAATCAGCTTGGGCCACCACTAGAAATGTTTGTAGCTAGGTAGGTAAGAAAAGGGGACCCCATAAAATCCCACACGCGCTTAGGTACACTCAGTCTTAAAACCAATACCCGAAACTCGGGTCCTAGGTGACTCGAATGGAACAAAGCGTCGGGGCGGGATAGCCTAGACCTTCCATCCTTCATCGAATATAGTCAACATTATAATAATCATATCATCAACAACAATATAACAATGTGATAGCCCAAACCTGGGAGTAACAGGAGGTAACATCGTAGCATCCTAAGCATGCATACTAAGCAGGGGCTGAGCAACGAGCAATAGTAACATATCAGTACATGGTTTGCTAGGCGGCGACATGGTTGTATCGGTTTGAAAGAGGCTGTAAACATGTGGTAGGATCAAACATCGAACCTATCCTAGACTAGCATGCAAACTGCTGGTTGAAATAGAATGGATCATAAGTAATGCATAGTCCTTGCATGTTGATAAGTCGGATTCCGAAGGTGTAGTTGATCGCAAGCTCGCATCGTCTCCGAGAGGTACCCGTGGAAGCATATAGGAAGGAAACACTAGAAAGCAATCGATGAGCAAGCATTCTATTACTACGAAGCAAACACGAGCAAGCATCAACAAGAAGGCAACACGAGACATCGCACCTACCGTCGAGAGCGGTTACTAACATGTTAAGTGGAGTACTCGTCACACACGACGATACCGCACGTTTCTGGTGGTTCAAGTTGTTTAGCTACAGGTGATCAACAAAGGTTGTTAACATGGCATCTCACTCAAGCATGTTTATAGCACACAAACATTATAAGAGGTGAAGCATAAATAAACTATCTAATCTAGTCATTTTAAGTCGGGGTAAAACCTATACATGGCAACTATTACGGACCCCACGATAATTATTGCATTTGGTATTGTTTTTCCCCTAAACAATATTTTATTTTTTTTATTAGCAAGAAAGAGCAACATAAACACAATCTACACAAAATTCTAGTCAAGTTACATATAAAGAAAATTTTAATCGGAGCAGCGATTAAAAAGTTATTCGAGAAAAAGTTTACGGTGGCATCCGATGTAATTAGCAGGAAAACATCATGTAAAAAAAGTCAAACATAGAAAAGGAGCACATTTTATTAATGTACACAAAATTCTAAGAAATTTACATGTTTTACGCGTGGCGATCCGAGCTACCGTTAAAAAGATACGGGCCTCGCAAAAAAAACTATAACAATCGGCAAAATAATTAAACTAGAAAAGAAAAAAAAACATCTATCGGGCCAACAGTACTGGGCCGAGCCCATCTAGCTCAATAGGAAGAAAAAATAAAAATAAATCAGAACCCGCGCTCACCATGGGCCGGCCCAGGACGTAGGCGCGCGAGATAGTGGGGCGTCGCCTGGGGCGAGGGGGCGTTGCGGGCTGCGGCACGCTCCTGGGCCGCAAGGGGGCGCTGGGCCCCTGGGCGAGGCCGGCCCACTGGACGGCGGCGACTTGGCCGCTGGATCGGGGCACCCGTCGGCTCCCTGCACGATCCCGAGCGGCGGCGGCGGTAGGGCACGACGCCGGCGAGCGTCGAGACAGCTCCGGCATGGTGGGCGCGAACGGGGCTGCGGAGGGACCGGGTCCGGTGGCGAGCACATCAGGGCCGGCGAGTTCCCTGGCGGCAGATCGGGCGCCGCGTAGCTCTGGCTCGCCGGCCATGGCAGTGGCGGCTCTTCGGGCGTCCTGGACATGGAGAGGAAGAGGGAGGTGAGAGGAGAAGGAGGGGGGACGCGAGAGATGGAGGAGCTCACCGGGCGCAACGGGGAGGCGACCGAAGGCGAGGCGTCCGGAGGCGAAGGGGCTCCTCGGGCGTGACGGCGGCCCTGAGGAGGGTCCGCGGCGGCTAGATCTCGGCCCGCGTGGCCCGAACGCGTTTGGTGGCTGGTTGGGGCTACATGGATGAAATCTGAGCCCTAGATGGACAGATCCAACGGCTGAGGTGGCTTAGGACTAGGGTTTTCGGGATTTTGGGGTTATTGGGAACATTTTTGGGGCAAAGTGGAGGGGGTGGCTGCAATTTTTTCCTAGGGAAACCCTAGAAAGGGGTGGGAGTGTGGTGGTCTTTATATAGCTTAGGTGGTTGGCAGTTTGCAAAAACATCCCCGGTTTTTCCCTCGCGCGCGCGGTGTTTACGTTTCTGACCGCCGGGGGTCCGCAGTACCTCCGATTAGGGTAAGACTTCGAAGTGCGCGATCAGCACGTTGAGCCGGCGGTGTTCACCTCGCGCTGGAACCGTTCCGAGAACACTTTTTGGCGCGCTATAAAAATAACCCGTTTGATTATTAAACGGGGTTTTTCGTTCCGTTGGCTGCGACTGGTCTCGTGCGGTTTTCGCGACGGTGATCGGGTGAAACCCGGTGTCGCAAAGGTTGAGTGTCAGGGTGGCAAGGGTCGGTCTCCGTCCGGTATGACATAAGAGGGGGGAAAATCGCCAATCGATAAATCGGGGATGCAAACACTGCACACAAATCAGACAACCAAACAATTCACACCGAAAACAAAAATATTATTTTTTGTGAAATCTGGGCTGTTACAGCTGGGATCTGATGGATTATGAGATTATGTTCAGATTGTGATTGAGTAATATATTTGGTTCTTATCTTTTATATTGTTGTTCTTATGTAATTCTTGCATGTTCTCCGTTGCTGTTTATTGCTTTGGCCAAGTAGTAGGTTGTAACTCCAAGAGGGAACGTTATGCTCGATTATGGGTTAATGCCCCCGATGACACGCTTGAGTGACAGAAACATGAGTCTAGGGGATGTGTTGTTGCAACAAGGGGGGAAACAACGGTGCTTGTAACCGCGGTTGCAAGGATTGTTTACTTTAGGCAAAGTGCTTTTTAATTGTTTGTTGCTTTGGGTTTACACTTTGGGTGGGGCTCGCAACTTAATACCAGCGAGATGTTCTGGATAGATATCTCAAGGTGGATGATTAGTAGTAGATGTAGTTGGATTTCGGTCTAATTATTTTGGCGTACCGCCCATGCTTTTGAGCCTCGTCCTTTCTTTGTAGCATAGTTAGCATTGCGGTGCGTTTATACTCATGTCAATTACCCAGCTGTAATTTGTTTACCTGGATAGCAGTTTATCATCTTTTGGGAGAGAGACATCACTAGTGAACATCAAGGGACCCCGGTTCATATTCTCATCACTTTTTACGCGCTTATTTAATTTCTTGCTTTTACTTTCTAGTTGCTACCATTATCATTATCCCTTGTGTTTGATCCTTTGTAAACAACAAGACCGGAGAGATTGAAAACCTCTCTGAACTTTGTTGGGAGAAAAGTTACTTGTGGTGTGTGCAGGTCCATGTCAGTTGTGTGTTGACACCTACTTATCATTGCCGGAGTCCTACGGGAGACAAACCCTATCCTCTATATAGGGGAAATTTTCTGCTGTCCTACATCTCACCTTCCACTTGGGGTAACCAACGAAGGGTGAGAAACCATTATCATCATATCCTACATCAGGTTACAAGCACCGTTGTTTTTTCTTTGGTTGCAACAACACATCCCCTAGTCTCATGTTTCTGTCGCTCAAGCTAGACATCGGGGCATGAACCCACAATCATGCATAATGCTGCATCTTGGAGTTCCAATCTACTACTAGGCCATAGCAATAAAAATCAACAAACAACATGCAACATTACTCAAGAAAAATATATAAAAGGATAACAAAATATATAACTCATCAAAATCTGAACATAATCTCATAATCCATCGGATCCCAGCAAACACAACATAGCAACATCACAAAGATTACATAGATGCCTTGATCATGTAGGGCAGCTCATGAGGGCAAAGAATTGAAGCACGCGATTGGAGCGAAGACATCACATAGCTACTGGTCATGGACCCATGGTCCAAGAGGGAGTACTCACGGCACATCCGTGAAGCGCTCATGGTGGTGGAGAAGCTCCCGTAGATCGATCCTCCCTCCGGAAAGGTGCCGGGACAGGGTCTTCTGGCGATCCCGATAACCAGATTACGGTTGTGGAGGAACGGTGGCGTAATTCAAGATACAGAGTGCCTCCCAAGGGTTTTCTTGATGGGGGATAAATATAGGCCAAAGGAGGTCCAAAGGGGAGGCCCCACCCCTCCAGGCGACCTCCTAGCGTGGCCAGGAGTGGGGCCGCGCGACCTGTCCTCCTGGGAGGGGTTGGCCACCCTCCGACTCTTCTTCGGTCCTCCGGAGTCTTCTGGAATGCTGATTTTTTATATAATTTTCTTGGAATTTCTTGGGCATTGTAAATATGGGTATACCACAATTCACAAACATCAGTAGACATTAACTGGCACTAGGTGCGCTGAGTTCGTATGTTAGTCTAAATGTGTTGAAAAAGGTATTAAAGTGTAACAAAACACATAGCAATATCACCCAAATGAGCAGGCAAAAATTATTGATACGTTTGGGACGTATCAACTCCCTAGACCAACTTTTGCCAATGAGGGTATCGTTGTTTGGGTATTGAGAGCACCTCGCTGGCATAGTAAGCTGGACGCTGGACAAGGTGATCTTTCCTCTCTTCCTTCCATTCAACCACTATGGCAGTGCTGATGGTTTTGCTATTAGCTGTGATATATAGTAGCATTGGTTCTTTTGGTTTAAGAGCCTCCAATATCTAGGCCTGTGATAGCTGTAATTTTAGGGCCTCTAGGGTCTTATCAGCATCTTTATCCCAGATAAATGTATCTGTTTTCTTAAAGAGTCGGTAAAGGGGGATGACTTTCTCACCAAACCGACTTATGAAGAGGCTGAGGGTGGCAATGCACCCGGTGATTTTATGAATACCTCATATGGAAGTCGTCTTTGAGAGAGATATGAAGGCATTTAGTTTCTACAGTTTTGGTTCGATTAAGTTTCCTTCAAGTCAGCGATCAGGGAGTCGGCCTTCTCGGTCTTTATGACTATGTCATCGACGTATGCGTGCACATTACGTCCGACCTGATCCTTGAGACAATTCTGGACAGTGCGCTGATAGGTACCCCCCCATTCTTCAAGCCGAAAGGCATGGATGTGTAGTAGAAAGAACAAAAGGGCGTGATGAAGGATGTCTTTTTCTGATCATCGACGACCATCATTATCTGATGATAGCCATAATATGTGTCGAGAAAGCATAGGCGCTCGCACCGTGCAGTGGAGTCGATTATTTGGTCTATACAGGGTAAGGCAAAGGGGTCTTTGGGACATGCTTGATTCAGATCCATATAGTCGACGCACATGCGCCAGGCCCTGTTTTTCTTTAGGACTAGAACCACATTGGCTAACCATTCAGGGTGGAATACTTCAAAGATTAACCCGTCTGCTTGGTCCCGGGATATCTCTTCCCCTCATAGCTTCTCTTCTCTCGTCGTTAAAACATCGAAGGAATTGTTTGACCAGGTTCATTTTGGGGGCGGTGTTAAGGTCGTGCTCAGCGAGTTCCCTCGGGACACCTGACATGTCAAAAGGTTTCCATGTGAAGATGCCCCGATTCTCATGGATGAACTCGATGAGAGCTCTTTACTATTTGTCAGTGGGACTCGTCCCAATGATGAACTTCTTAGACGCATCTCCGGGGACAAGTCGACTTTCTTTGTGTGCTTTGATGGCTGAAATTTTGGCTTGGAGTTAGGAGTCGGTTTCTTGAGTAAAGTGGGATCAGCCGGATACACTCTCTTTTGGTAGATTTTGAGTCCCAGCTAAGCGCATGCCATTTCTGCATATGCGGTGTCATCGTTCTTCGCAGGCGATGGCGACCTTGTCGGGGGGATAATTCTGAGACCGGGCAGGATCAGCAAGGGGGTCTCACGCTCAAGATGAAGGAAGTCGGCCCATGTGCCGGCTCATGGAAGAGAAGGCACAGAAGAAGATACGGCTTGTATAAACGCCGTCTTACAAGACGAGGACCGACGCATCAGGAAGGAGCCAAAGCCACCTTGGTGAACAAGATAGTCGCCAAAGAGATAGAATAGGACTCCATCTTGTATAGTAGTTGGAGTCGTTGTAAACCCTAGGACCCGGCTTGTATATAGGCCGAGGTCCCGTGGCTTCCAAGGGGAGAATCATCTAAGACTAGTTATTGAGACACCGGCGACACCTAGCGCCTCTATAATCGAGATCTCGACATATACAAAACAAGAAAGGCAGGTAGTAGGTCTTTACCTAAATGAGGGGCCGAACCTGGGTAAATCCCTGTGTCTCTCTTGTGCTGACTTATCACCGATCGAATCCTCCCCGATCGACTCTCCTCGAATTCACTCGTAGCAAAGCCCCCGCTTAAGTTCTCTATGAGGACATCTGGCGTTTTTTCCCCAAGACAGTTGACGCCCACCGTGGGGCCTACGCGCAAGGGAATTGAGGACCAGGAGGAATCTCAACACGGAATGGAGGGAATCGCCATCGGACGGATGATCAAATGCCGGCGTGGCAAGCTCTATGTCGACACTGCTGCCCGGGGCCCCGAAGCCGACTCTGCATGTTCAAGCTACCGGGTCCCCATCAGATCTATTCCCATCTTCTTCTGACTTACTGACGGATCCGGGGTAGAACCAGATCTGGATGTCCCGACTTAACATGCAAGCTTATCTCGAGATCAAATCACCCGCACCTTCGTCGGATTCATCGGCAGCTCCGAGAAAGAGTCGGGAGATCTCATCCAAATCAACGACGACTCCAACAAAGACGAAGTCCTAGAACAACTCGAACCCGGGTCACATCCAGGCAGAAGACACGATACAGGTGTAAAACCGGTCGATCTCTTCGAAGGAGGCCAATTGGGGGAAGACCAAAACCAAGACGAGTATAATCCCCTCCCCATTCCGCCGCAAATCTCGAATACCAAGGATTCTACCCAAAGGGAGCATAGAGCGGGGAAATGACTCGCAATACAAATCAAAGAATCGTTCTACATCCCACCAACTTAACGACCTACGCAACGACCCTGAACTCTTTACACACGCTCCTGCAAAATAAATAACCCCACCAAATCAAGCCTTGCTGAATCATCAGATAGCGAAACCCAAGGAAGAGCTAGCACGCCTACTGGCTTTGATCGAGCGAGAAGCGAACATGCCGACTCACAGGCATCATGTACCAAAGGAGAAAACGACCCACTGGCCGACCAAGACGATGGTTCATGTCGAAGGGGCAACAACGCCGGAAGACGCGCTAGCTAGAAAACATACATGACAGATGCAGTCAGATGCAATGATCGGGCCCCTGAACACAACCGTGCAGTTGTACATACCGCCAGGGAACTTCAGCAACCCTATGGCAAATGTCATGGCCGCAAACCAAAACTTAACCAGCCTCCCCATCCCTAGGAACTCCCCTGGAAAATGCATGGTGCGGCCAACAATATCTTGGTCACAGACAGCCATAACCAAGCAAGCGCAATACACGGTGAATAGCCCTCACCTACATCCAAAACTGAAGTCGGAATCCAGCGAAAACCAAAGAGACGACCACCGATACAAAGAGTGCCCACGGCCAGATAGCCAAGGTAACCATCATAAACGGACGTATGAAAAAGCTAGGCAGAGTCCGTGTCCTAAACACAGCAAACCCGACAGACTGTCGGACCATGCTTGGAAAGACTGTTACTACATGTAGGGTGTCAAGCAAGAGTACATGGAGCTCAATAAAAAAATCATCAAGACCCCCTCAAAGAACAAACCTCCAGCTCCGATCAAGATACTTACGTCCAGTTTAATAACCCTTTTCTTTGTCCCCATAAAAGGAAATCACAGGGGCTACTGAATCAGGGAGCCGGAGCGAGGCACAAGCCCTACCCAGTCCCAAACGAACAGCGAAAAAAGTCCAAATCTCCCAACAACAACGGGTTGTTTCATGTCTTCACCAACAACTGCAATAAAGGCGCAAAAAATACTAACTCTGCATCAGACGCCATAGGAAAAATAGAGCAATGCCGACTCACCTAGTCTAACCAAGTAATCACTTGGAGTCGGGAAAACCACCCTCCGGGACTGGATAACCCAGGGCACTGACTCTAGTGGTCAACCCACAAATAGCCGGATATAACTTATTAAAATTACTAATGGATAGTGGGAGTAGGATAGACATAATCCACTATAATACGTTTCACCGTTTGGGTCTATCCGACAAACAATTGTAGCCATCAACTACCATTTTCCATGGAATCATACCAGGAAAATCAGCCAGACCCGCATGAGGATCTCCCTCGAAGTAACTTTCGGGGACATCACAAACTACTGTTCCGAAGTCCTCCCCTTCTAAGTCATCAAAATCGAATGTCCTTACCACGCGACCCTCGGCAGGACGGCTTATACAAAATTCAAGGCTCGTCCCTGCTACACCTATCTCAAGCTAAATTTGTCAGGCCCTCATGACGTAATCATGGTACAAGACAACCACAAATCGCCATCACTTGTGAAAATATTGATGCCACCTATGCAGAAGCCGCACACAACTCAGAGTACCAATAGGTATAGAGCGAGCCAGATATAAAAGATCACACACTATAATCGTCTGCGGCGTTCAAAGAGCCGGAACCTCTAGGACAGTAAAACATGTGCCGACTCTTCACAAGATATGTCTACAAAGGCTTCTTTAGAGGTACAACGGCATGATGTTCTGCCGACATTCAAGCGCCACCCCCACTCTAACAAACGAGAGTCGGCCGATGTTGGTCCCCCGATATAGGGGACCAGGAGTCAAATCCATAGTTTTTCCCACAATTTCCGGCTAAGCTTTTATACTTCTTGAACAAACCCTGATTCTCTCATATAATTGGCCCCAAGCCTTAGTTTTTCATAATTACCTACAACACTCTGGCGTCGAAGTTACACTTTGTTTGTGGTAGTATATACGCATCTCTACCTGACACGAAATCGCACTCATATGACCTGGTTGCATTGTCTTTAGGTCAATCAAATACAGCTCTAACATTGACGCCACTTTGACACTGAACAAAATAGTCTGCATGGCACCATTATAAGTCATGCGACACCGGCTTAGAGGGAAGTCCTTACCAACATGCACCATGTGCCCAGAAATTCCTTTTCATAAGTTATTCGGAGGAATTCCATAATGGAGCCGGTCGACCCTAATCTTTTCGATCAAAGAATGTTGCTATCGCGCGTACGGTTGGCTTCTTGATACGTCCCAAACGTATCTATAATTTCTTCTGGTTCCATGCACATTTATGTGACATTGCTACATGTTTTACTATACTTCCATATAATTTTTCACATATTTGACTAACCTACTAACTCAGTGCACCCAATGCCAGTTTATGCCTGCTGATGTCTTTAGTTGCAGTGATTTTCCCCAATTTAAAATGGTCCAAAATTCTGGAAAAATCAAAATAAAAATCAGCGAGACGGAAGCATCCGGAACCCCAAAGGAGGGCCAGGGGGCCCATACCTGGCGCCCAGGCGGCCAGATGGTGCGGCCTCACCCCTGGTCGCGCCACCAGGGCGCCTGGGAGCCCCAGGTGGCTCCTGGCTCCCCCTTTTGGCCGATATTACCTCTTTGCTCCAGAAACCCTCGAGGGGAACCCCGCTTCACGAAATACCTCTCTGTTCCACCGTCACCCCGCTTCCAAGATCGGCAGCACTAGAAGACCTCTTCCCGGCACCCTGTCAGAGGGAGAATTGACCTCATGGAGCTTCTCCACCACCATGGACGCTTCCCGGATGTGCCGTGAGTAGTCCCCCTTGGACCATGGGTCCATGACCAGTAGCTATGTAATGTCTTCTCTCCAATCGTATTCTTCAATGTTTCGCCCTTGTGAGCTGCCCTACATGATCAAGGCACCTATGCAATTTTCCTGCTGTTGCTATTTTGTGTTTGCTGGGATC
Source organism: Bromus sterilis (assembly GCA_950022295.1). Taxonomy (NCBI): domain Eukaryota; kingdom Viridiplantae; phylum Streptophyta; class Magnoliopsida; order Poales; family Poaceae; genus Bromus; species Bromus sterilis. The sequence goes on along the minus strand of OX465595.1, from coordinate 240,344,543 downwards.
CGATGGATTATGAGATTATATTCAGATCGTGATGAGTTATATATTGGGTTTACCTTTTATATTTTGTTCTTGAGTAATTCTTGCATGTTCACCGTTGCTTTTTATTTATTTTACCAAGTAGTAGATAGTAAATCCAAGAGGGAGCGTTATGCATGATTGTGGGTTCATGCCCCCCGATGTCTAGCTTGAGTGACAGAAACATGATACTAAGGGATGTGTTGTTTCCACCAGGGAGAAAACAACGGTGCTTGTAACCGCGGTTGCAAAGATTGTTTACCTTCGCATAGATTGTTAATGCAATCGTCTGTTGCTTTGAGTTTACACTTTGGGTGGGGCTCGCAACTTAATACCAGTGAGATGTTCTGGATATATATCTCAGGGTGGATGATTAGTGAGTAGATGCAGATGGATTTCGTTCTAGTTGTCTTGGAGTACTGCCCATTCTTTTGGGTGTCTTACTTTCAAGTAGAATAATTAGCATTGCGACGCGTTTATAATTCTGTCAGTTTCCCAGCTGTAATTTGTTCACCCAGCTTAGCTGTTTTTATCGTCTTTTGGAGAGAGACATCACTAGTGAACATCATGGGACCCCGGTCGGTATTTACACAATTGTTTACACCTCCACGTTATTTACCACTTTTACTTTCAGTTGCATTTATCACTACCACTACGATTATCACTTACGGTTCATCCTTTGTAAACTGTAACCCCTATGTACAAATTGGGAGCAAAGTTATTTATGGTGTGTGCAGGTCCAGGTAAAGCAAGGGATTTTCAACGGTGCATCACTTGCCAAACCACCTACGTGTCGATCCTTGGAGTCCTCTTGTATTCGATAAACCTTACAGTCCTCATGTAATGGAAATTTTCGGCTACTACATCCACACCTTCCACTTGTGGTAACCAACAAGGAGCACTACTTCAGTGTCATCAAGAGAATTTCTGGCGCCGTTGCCGGGGACTCCAATCTTCAAGATAGGGGAGTTGAACACTATCTTTTACCTTTCCTTTTTAGTCTTGTTAGTTTACTTTCCAGTTTTTGCTTTATCTTGTGTGTATTATATGAAAAAACCAGAAAAATAGTTGCTACCTTTTGTGTAAGGCCCGATATGCGGTACTGTTCCAGATCTAGGTGTTTCCACCCAGATCCGGGGATGAAGCACATATCGGTCCCACCGCGACATATGACAAAGCCATATGCCCTGGATTTCCAACATGATATCACAACATTACAGATACAAGGATAGAACATCTCATACAATCGGCATACAAATGCCTTAATACAATACAACAGCGGAAGAATATATGTCTGAGTACAGACTACAAGAAAATGCCTAGTGGCAAAGAGAAAAACATCGATCCCCATAACCACACGTGTCCAGGCCCTCCGCCGGGATCCGCCTAACTAGTCGTCGTCGAGTCTCCACGTGAAACGTCGATCACCATACTTGTTGTCGATCAAGAACCCTGAAAAGAGTTTGGGGGTACACTACTAGGGAAATAGCTATACATGGAAAGCTTATTAGTGACGCATATAACAAGCCATGCGCCACCACCTGTTAGGGGTGGCGCACTGGAAAATAATGCGCCACCCATAAGACCTTAGGGGTGGCGCATTATTTCCCAGTGCGCCACCCCTAAGAGTGGGCCAGCCTGGATGAGCTTATACGTGGCGCATTTGGTAAAATGCGCCACCCCTAAGAACCTTATAGGTGGAACATTTCCAAACTGCGCCACCCCTAAGAGCTTAGGGGTGGCGCATTTTGGAAATGCGCCACCCATAAGAGCTTAGGGGTGGCGCATTTTGGAAATGCGCCACCCATAAGCTCTTAGGGGTGGTGCATCTTGCGTATGCGCCACTAATAAGAAGAAAATTCCCAACAGACAAATACACCCCCCCCCCCCCGTGGACCGCCTTTTCGGTTTGAAAAAAAATAAAAGAAAATGATAGAAATGTCAAAAAAAATAAAAGAAAATAAGTTTCCCATGTGATATGTGGTCTAGTTGTTAGGAAAATTTACAAATATGAATTTCGACTTTTTTTGCAAAATCTCTCGAGAATTGTGTAAAATGGGAATAACTTTTGCATATGACCTCCGATGAAAAAGTTTTTTATATGAAAAATCATCTACTCGAAAAGTTATATCCAAATTCAACTAGGTGGAACGCGTTGAACATTTTTAGAATCCTCAAAAACCTAACAGAAAAAAAGTTACGGGCGTTTGAAGATCTGGAGGACAAAAAAATTGAAAAAAAATTCAAAACTTATTAGTGGCGCATTTTGCTAGGTGCGCCACCCCTAAGGTTCTTATGCGTGGCGCATATTGTTATATGCGCCACTAATAAGGGTGTATATAACCCGTCCGGTTTCCTTCTCCTCCTTACCTCTTCATTCTTATCCTCCTCTCCACCATCTCCTCCTCCTCTCCACCTTCTCCATGGCGCCCTCCTCCTCCTCCTCCCCTCCTCCATGGCTCCTCCTTCTCCCCTTCTCCATGGCTCCAAGTCTGCTGCTGCTACTCCTCATCCTCCCCTCCTCCATGGCTCATCCTCCTCCTCCAAGTTTCCCCCTCCTTCACGGTTCTTCTTCCTCCTCCTCTCCTCCATGGCTCCTAATCCTCCAAGGTTCCTCCTCCCCTTTCTTCTTCCTCCTCCCCTCCTCCATGGCTCCTACTCCTCATGGTTCCTCCTCCCCTTTCTTGGCTCCACCTCCTCCTCGTCTCTTCCTCCATGGCGCCCTACATCCTGAGAAAAAAAAGTTAGATGAACGAGACTGAGAATAAAAATGACCAAGAAGAGTGGCTAGATGAACGGGACAAATCATTCAAACAAAAAAGAGCAAAAAAACGAGCAAAAAAATCGTAATCCAGATCCAGATCCAGATTCAAAATTCAAAAAAAAGTTAATGGTGGCGCATCTTCAAAATGCGCCACCCCTAAGAATCTTAGGCGTGGCGCATTTCAGAAATGCGCCACGCCTAAGATTCTTAGGGGTGGCGCATTTGAAATGCGCCACTATTAAGGCCTTATTAGTGGCTTGTTGTTAGTGGCGCATTTGAAATGCGCCACTAAACGCAAAAAAAGGACGCCACTAAAAGGCTATTCCCTAGTAGTGGTAGTATCATGAGTACAGAAGTACTCAGCATCCAACTGTAGTGGTCAACTGACCCAGCAAGGACTTCATCACTCGTCATTCTAGGAAAACTAGTAGTTTACGGTAAGGATGGGGTAAGTGGTGAGGTTGCTGCCGCACTAGCATTTATGAAGTGGCTAACGATCTAGAGAGTAAGATAAGAACAAAAGCATTCGATGAGGAATCGCCTCCAACAAGTCTTGCTATCAACTACTTACGCAATCATAACACCTATCATATCCTTGTCCTCCTCTTCGCATCCCGACGAAGAAGAAGCGGTCAAGGCACACACACGTTGATCAAGTTTATTAAGATTATCTCAGTTGTTGTTGTCTATGAACAAGGAGTAGGTCTCAAGTCGTCCATAACCGTGGACACGGCTTCTCGAAAAGATATAACCCTGCAGGGGTGTACCAACTGCCCATTACAAGGCTCCGCACGCACACCCATCTCTCTCCGTAGCTACCCATTACAGGCAACCATTTTATGATTTAGTTCCAAGAGATCCGAAACGACAGGTCCCTCTAACTAACAACGAACAAATCCGGGTGGCCCCCGGTGAGTCGACATCCAACTCAAAAGCCGGCCGCGCTCTCGAATCGGTCTCTACCGTCTGTCCCAGCTGTGGATATCCGGTTAATCACACATGGGAAACCGGGTCCTCAGCCGGACAAGGTGGGCCAGCAAGGGAACTATGTCCTCACTGGTCCAGGGTGGTTTGTAAACAACTGGCGGCCGACCAGCACACACACGGTTTCAAATGGTAAATCAGCTTGGGCCACCACTAGAAATGTTTTAAGCTAGGTAGGTAAGAAAAGGGGACCCCATAAAATCCCACACGTGGTTAGGCACGGTCGGTCGTAAAACCAATACCCGGAACTCGGGTCCTAGGTGACTCGAATGGAACAAAGCGTCGTGGCGGGATAGCCTAGACCTTCCATCCTTCGTCGAATATAGTCAACATTATAATAATCATATCATCAACAACAATATAATAATGTGATAGACCAAACCAAGGAGTAACAGGGTAACATCGTAGCATCCTAAGCATGCATACTAAGCAGGGGCTGAGCAACGAGCAATAGTAACATAGCAGTACAAGGTTTTCTGGGAGGGGACATGGCTGTATCGGTTTGAAAGAGGCTGTAGACATGTGGTAGGATCAAACATCGAACCTATCCTAGACTAGTATTCAAACCGCTGGTTGAAATAGAATGGATCGTAAGTAATTTATATGTCAGAACCCTCTGTTAGGTAATGTGCTAGGATCAAAGTCACCTTGCATTCAACAAAGAAAATCAAATGGAATTCAAATTCAAACTCAAATGGGAGAAGGAACACCCCCTAGATGAATTAATTCAAATGGCCAGAAATAAAGTTGCTCCAAAAATTCCTTTTGCATTTTTGAAAAGTCTCATAAATGAGTGTGATCACAGATCAAGTGATGTGGGACCAACCCCATGCTCATGGATTTTTCAAATATTCAAACAGGACCTTGGAATTAATCAAAAACCCCTATTTGATTTAAAGTTCAAATAAGTTGAATTTTAAAAACGTTCAAACTTTACAAGTGGCTAGCCTATTATATTATGAAGCCATATAAAATTTTTCAGCATTTTAGAAAATGCCTAGCTATTTTATTTAGCAAGGCACAACAAATAACAGAAAGAAAACAGAAAGGAAAAAGGAAATAAAGGCTTACCTGTGTTTCAGCCCAACTTGTTTCCCAGCCGTCCCAAGCCCACTTAACTCCGTTGTCGTCTTCCTCAAGCAGCTCGGTGTCGAGCCAGAGCTCGCCGTGGACACCACCGCAACGCCGAGAGCCTTCCAGGCACCCCTAAGCCTTATCTCCTCACCACGACGACGCCCTGGAGACGCCGTGTCCATTCCCCCCTAGAACTATTGGAAAAACAATTATAGATAATATTGACACTAATGGCGCACTATACATGTGGTGCGCCATTACTATTTAGTAATGGCGCACCATGTGCAGGTGCGCCATTAGTAACCTAAACAGTAATGGCGCACCTGGTGAAAAGTGCGCCATTACTATGTTTGACCAAGGTTTGACCCATTCCTGGACATAGTAATGGCGCACTTTTTATAAGTGCGCCATTAGTAAGGTGACATAGTAATGGCGCACTTGGTGAAAGGTGCGCCATTACTATGTCTTTGATCAAGGTTGACCCAGTCAAAGGCATAGTAATGGCACACTTTGTGAAGGTGCACCATTACTAACTTTCTGAGGTGGCCAAATTTTTTACCAAATGCACCCCCCACCCCGTGGACCGCCTTTTCAGTTTTTTAAAAAAATAAATGAAAATGATAGAAATGTCAAAAAAATAAAATAAAATAAGATTCCCATGAGATACGTGGTCTAGTTGTTAGGACAATTTAGATACATGAATTTTGACGTTTTTTGCAAAATCTCTCGAGAATTGTGTAAAATGGGCTTAACTTTTGCATACGACCTCCGATGAAAAAGTTTTTTATATGAAAAATCATCTACTCGAAAAGTTATATCCAAATTCAATTAGGTGTAACCCGTTGAACATTTTTAGAATCCTCAAAAACCTAACAGAAAAGAAGTTACGGGGCTTTTAAGATCTAGAGGGCAAAAAAATGGAAAAAAATTCAAACCTAGTAATAGCGCACTTCCCAAGGTGCGCCATTACTATCTTCCCGCCTTCAAAATTCAAAATATGTCAAAAAAAATAAAAAAACTTAGTAATGGCGCACCTTGGGCAAGGTGCGCCATTACTATCTTCCCGCCTTCAAAATTCCAAATAAAAAAAAATGTTACTAATGGCGCACATGCCCTAGGTGCGCCATTAGTATGCCGTATATATTGGCTGGCCGACCTCCTCTCTTACTTACCTCTTCATTTTTCACCTCATCTCCTTCTTTCCTCCACTCCATCTCCTCCTCTCCTCCACTCCATCCTCTCCTCCACTCCATCTCCACTCCTCTCCTCCACTCCATCTCCACTCGTCTCCTCCGGCGACCTCCTCCTCCTCCTCCTCTCCGGTGACCTCCTTCCACTCCTCTCCGGTGAGCTCCTCCTCACTCCTCTCCGACGAACTCCCTCCGGCGAACTCCTCCTCCCCTCCGGCGATGTAGGTGAGCTCCTTTCCGATGACCTCCTCCTCCTCCCTCCTCTCCTGCTCACGGTCTCTCCTCGGCCCTCCTCTTCAGCGAACTCCTCTCAGGCGAACTCCTCTCCGGTGAACTCCTCTCCGGTGAACTCCTCTCCAGCAAAGAGAACATACAAGATCTAAAAATGAGAACGAAATATGCAAAAAAAACGTGGAAAAAATGAGCAGAAAAAAAACGAGAAAAAACGAAAAAAAACCGCGATCCAGATCTAGATCGAGATCTAGATTCAAAATTCAAAATAGTAATGGCGCACATTGAGGGTTAGAATGTGCGCCATTAATATTTTCCCGCCTTCCAAATTCAAAAAAAATTTGAAAAAAAAATACAAAAAAAAGTTACTAGTGGCACACCTGAAGAGATAGTAATGGCGCACCAAATGTGTGCCATTACAATCGCTTACTAATGGAGTGCTAGTAATGGCGCACCTAATGTGCGCCATTAGTAGCCAAAATAGGTGCGCCATTAATGACCATTTTTCCAGTAGTGTGGGAGCCGTCTCCCCTTTCTCTCTCGCTCGAATCCATCGCCATCCGAGAGCAGCCGTGGAACACGCCGCCGTCTTCATGCGGCCATCGTCGACGAGAGGACGCACGCCAAGTCCATCAGCTCCGCCGTCGTCTACAACCCCACCGTGCAGAAGGAATCGAAGCCCGACGCCCCCACGAGCTTGCTAGCTTCATCGTCTTCGTCTCCGGCCGCCGCGGATCCACCTCTAAATCCGGCAGCTCCAGAGCCTCCCCGCCTCCGTAGACTACACCAGCGTGTTCACCAAAGCCTGGTGAGCTTCTCCCCTAACCCCGCGAGCCCCAGCTCTTCGTCTACGCCGATCTGCCATGGGAGCCGTAGCTCAGCTCCGCCGTGGTTCTCGTCGGCGAGCACCCGTGAAGCAATCGAGCTCGAGGCCATGTCCTTCACCTTCGCCAAGCTCCACTGCGTCGATCTAGACTTCCCCCGCTTCAAGTGGAGCCCTGCATCAAGTTTTGCCTCGCGGTCGTGCCTCTGTCGCCGCCAAACTCGTCGCCGGCGAGCGTACAGAGAACCCCAGCACCCCCAGCCTGCTCCAATCGAAGCGCGACGACGAGGGCTTCAACCTGGTGGAAGCAGCGCTCGATTTGGACCACGGGAACGCTGTCCCCGCGGACGCCGCCGTCTTGGGAGGTCGCCGGAGACACGCCGGCGACGAGGTCCACGTGGTAGGGGATTAGCCCTAATCCCTCCCCCCTGTGAGACTTATAGGTGGGCCCCCAGGCCCTTAAACCCCTGGTTAAGTTTAAAACAAATTAAACTCCCTAATTAACCTTTGGGTTATTTTAAAACTAAACTAAACGTTTTAATTAACACATGAGACACTAACATGTGGGTCCTAGTGGTCAGTGACCCCCTGACGTCAGCATGACCTCATGTTGATGCAGTAAAAGCTTTTCTAATTAAATCAACTAGACGCAACCCAATAGCCAGGGACATACACTTGATGGATGGAGGGAAAATGATGCACGCGTGTAGGCTAGAACATGTCGTGCTGATTAATTATACCTTGATGTTGAAGCTGAGATTGAAAGGGCCTTGGATTTCAACGGATTGAGTGGAAGGGGATCAGGAGAGGCTCGTTGAATCTCTTTAAGTTCGATCGGAACATGGAAATTACAGATGGGACATGCGAGGAGAAGGATCAGGTGGAGCGGAGTCGAGGGTTTCTCGTCGATGCTTTCACATTTTGGCGGCGAAGGATCACGATGGTGATGACCATGTGAGGGAGAAGTTTTTTGGCAGCCCTGGGAAGTGTTTTTTATTTTCATCAGCCTCGTTTACGTGTTTGTTAGGCGTCCAAGTGGGATGGTGGGAGAGGACTCCTTAGGTAATTGATCCTACGGCCGTAGATAAATCGGCAGATCTAATGGATATTTTTTCTTAGTTCTTGAGGATTAATGTGGAACCTTCGTTGGTGCTTCCAATTAGTAAATATAAGATTCCAGAAAATCCAGAAAATGAATTAAACTTTGGAAATTCATAACTAATTCATTTTAACTCCAAATTAAACATATAATATATGTAAAATTATCAGAAAAATGCAAGGATTCTGAATATGCACTTTGTTTTCATATTTGGCCATTTTAAAATGGGGGGAACAGAAGCAAACATGCATATGGAATTCATTTTAATTCAAATTGGAGTTTGAATTTGCAATTCATTTCCAATACACTACTTTTAAATGGAATTCCCTCACACATGAGAAGCATGTACATCAAGTTTCAACCTTCAACCATGTGTTTGTGCATTTTACTTATGTTGCCCCCCTTGATTGTTGTTTGTCGATAGAAGTGGAACCGGAACAGGAGGCTGCCCCCTTCGTTGAAGACCCCGATACTGAACCTCGTCAGCAAGGCAAGCAAACCCCCATTGATCATGTCGATAAAATCCCACTTCCCTCTCAGTCTCTCTTATGCATTATTTAGGATGATTACCATGCTACGTTTCTACCGCATAGATGAACCCATTCCTTTGCATGACCTATCATTTGTCACAGTAGTAAGCAAACCACAATCCTAGAAAATGTAGGAGTTGGTTGATATCATGTGCCCCTTGCAATTGTTACTTCTTATTGCATGCTTAGAGTGTTACAATGATGTTACTGTTATGTGGGTCAGGATTGTAGCAAACATGTTGATGATGGTGGAAATGTGTTGGTGAATCTATCCTAAAACAAGGTGAACGATGAGAGGCTGTGTAGGAGTACACGGTGGGTTGTCTCGTTGAACACCACCCTAAGTCCGAGTTCTTGTGTGGTGATCCAAGATGAAGAGTACAACCACACATTGGGCTCACTGACCCCTCTCAACCTACTAACTCATCCCTTTCGATGTCCAGATGCCGCAGTAGTACGGAGTCCTGGTAGGTTTGTGGCATGGCTGCTAAGTGAGAGAACGGCTCAGCCGAGACCGGCTTATGCACCACGCACACATCATCTGGGTCCACTTCGGTAAACCGGCCGGGTTCACGATAGTGGTAGTCAACCCAGGTAGGCGGCTTTCTTGGACTAGATCGGCTATGAGGTAACAGTTGTGGTGACCATCCTCGCCGACACTTCTTGAACGGTGTCGAGTGCAAAGGCAGTAACTGATGATCATGTGTGTGTAGCGGTACACCACTGCAGGGTTAGCAAAACTATTCGAATAGCCGCGTCCGCGGTAAGGGACTGCTTGGAAAGCTTAGCTTGATTATTAGAAAAGTTGAACTGGATACTTATAAAACTTGCCAAGATAAGCGTGAGTGCTATGGAGTGCTTTCTCGTGGGGATGTCGAGGAAGGCACCACAGTGGTGTAATTGGTTGGAGACATGTAGTGGACTCGTGTACGCTTCTTACCTCAAGTCTGGTACTCGTAGTTCAGGACTAGCCAAGTCAAAGCTGGCACTTCTGCTTATGAACCCCACCCCCTTTTACGTTGATACATGTGCATGAGTAGTATAACTCCTACGTAAGTCTTGCTGAGTACGACTTTGTACTCACGTTTGCTTATTCTATGTTTTAGATGAACCCACTGACCCCAAAGGTGGATTCTTCCTTGAGCTTGATGACTGAAGACCAAGCTAGTGTACTCCCAGTTAGCAGACTGGTTCCCTCGTGGAGGGCTTGTGTTTAAATAAGGCTTCTTAAGCCATTTGTTAAACTTGTCTGTACCCAGACATAATTTGCTTCCGCATGCTTGTTGTAATGTTGGATCACGGTCTCGTGATCTCTGTGTATGAGAGTTATCAATAAAATGTATACTTTGTAGAGAATTGTAATGATACCTGCTGTTCATACAAGGCATGTGTGCTGCGTGTATATTTATAACATGCATGTCTTTGTATGGGTTTTCGAGACCTTAGTTGTGATCTGGCTGGCGGTCTTTTATACAGCAAGTGCCCCTTAGATGTGCGCAGCTTGGGGCATCGTGGTGCGATTGTTCGTGGCTCTGTCACCTGCACACTTTGATGTATGATCGAGCCCGCCCTAGACCCCGACTAAGTGATCGGGCTGGAGTAAGTCTATGTAAGGGTGATAATACAATCGATAGTATGGTTGAGGCGACTTGTCTATGAGTTTCGGAGTTCACCACCCATATCATTTAGACTTGTGTGCGGACGATGAGGACCCATTTCAGTTGATCATCCGTCCTGGATGGGATGCCCCTCACGTTCGATGCTTTCCGAGAACGTTCTGTGCTTGGACTTGTCTGCTTAGACAAGTGGGTACGGTTCTCGGCTCTCCATATGATTGTGTTGTAGCGAGTCTTGCATACGCTAACCCCGGATCCCGACATACTTGGTATCAGAGCAGGACTGACTGTAGGATTATCAGCCTTGGCCGAAGTCGAGTCTAGCTTGCTGTAGTTATATAGTTACTCTGGGTATATAAGGGAACAACGTAAGGCTTCTTTTTCTCCTTACCCCCTTCGTTCTGAGTTCAGAGTCACCCTCATCTTGTTCTACGGGAAGATAGGACTAGGCTCATCTATGTCTTACTAGAACATCTCGTTGTTTGCTTCCTTGTAGCCGTAGGAAAGTTGTGCTCGGTTTGCTAGCATTGTTGTGCTTCTTGATTTCTTACATCGTATGTAAGTGCTGATTCATGTTGTAAGAAATTGTCTTTTCTTGCAAATTACAGCCGTTATGCTGCCCGAGTCATTCCAAGTTTCTTCATAATCTGATGCATTTGCAAACTCCTTCTTTCTGTTTCAGATGGCGGATCTTCCCCCCGAAAGATTGTTCGTCTGACTAGGTGCCTCGATGTGCGTGGGCATCCAGCCATGCTCACCGAGATGATGTCCTTCATTGGCTATCGATGGTATCCTGAGTACACCGCTGAGGAGCAGTTCCTTGACTTCAACCAGACTCAGTTCCACTGCACTGTCAGGATCTACCCACACCACATTGGAGTCTCTCAGCCTGTCCTCTTTGGACATGGCATTGGTTTTACCGAGAACATGGCTGTGCAGGATGCTGCATACTCATGTATTACCCTGCTGAGAGAGGAGCATGCCCTGCTTGCAGGATCACCTTTCCGCTATATCCCTTCCGCACTTCCAGCAGAAGAGGGATATTACACCGGATTGTACACAGATCACTCCCTGGAGGATACTTTGCTTCAGATCACTGCTCGGCACGCTTGTGATAGAGATCGTGATGCACGTGCCCTTCGCTTTGACCTTCACGCCACCTTTTATATTCTTTGAGAGAGGAAAGGTAAGTTGTAGAAACTTTCATGTTACAAAAACACCTCTCTTTATGATGAAAGTGTTGAAGTTGTTCTTGTTCCACCTTCCTATGCTTGTCACTTTGTGCTTCTTCAAGTTATTTTACTACAATATTCCTATGCATAGGAAGTGGGTTAGGCTGAAATGTGCTTCATATTTTCTTCTTGATGCTCTGTTTTGCTTCAAATCCTTATTATTATGAGAGCACCTTTTATATTCATCATGCCTAGCTTAAAGGCATAAAAGAAAGCGCTTGTTGGGAGGCAACCCAAGATGTTTTTACTTTTAGTTTAAGTGGTCTTGATGTTTGCTACTACTTTAGAAACATCATTGTATCTTTGTTTTAAAGCTTTGTGGCAAGTTTTAGCCTCTGATTGCAATAAAGTTCAAAAGTTGTGACATGCTGTCCAGAAACAGATCCTGTCCCCTTGAAGGAAAAATTGGCCATAAATCACCAGACCATCTTTTTCATCTGATTTTTCTGACAGCATGATCCATACAATTGTCTTTCATGCATCTGTTCTAATTTTTTTATTTGAGTTGCAGAAGCACCCCGAAAATGTTTTTACTACCTGCTGGTCTGTTTTTCACAGATGCTGCCATGTTTTGCGTTTTCTTCATTTTGCAAACCTTAAGCTTGATTTTCTTTGCAAAAACTTTTTGGCAATCTTGAGAAATAGTAGCTCTTCAAGAATATCTTTATTTCCAGTGGAGAAAAATATATTTTATCATGGGTACTAACCACTCTAATCATCTTATGATGAGTTTCGTATGAAGGGAGTTTTCAAGCATGCAAAGGAAGATGATGAAAGAAGATTCGGGAGTGTCAAGCGCTCAATCTTGGGGATGCCCCCATGCACCCCCAAGAAATATCAAACGAGACTCAAGCATATAATCTTGGGGATGCCCTCGTGCATCCCCTTCTCCATCAACAATCATCATTTCATCCTTCTCCATGCTATATTTTTATTGCTTCATATGTTATGTGCTAAACTTGGAGCGTCTCGCTCTTTAATTTTTAGTTTTTTTTAGTTTTTCTTGCTGTTCATTACAAGTTGGATACTAGCCTTCATTGTTTGGTAGAGAAACATGCTCCACACCACCATAGAACATAACATAGGCTTGCGTGCTTATCCTTTTGTGTGTGTTCTTTACCTGTTTCATAGTTGTTGTCATGCTTATCTTTTTAAGAGCTTTTGTTTAGGTTGTTCTAGGAACTCTCTTGAGTCTTCATGTTTATATTGTTTAGAGAGTTGGCTTGTTGCACTGAGTTGTGTGTGTTGCATGAGTAGGTAATTAAGTTTGCTATTACAAGTGTAGTAGTAACATGCAATAGTTTTGAGGTATTGATTAGAGTAATGTTTGGACATCAAGGTGCCAAGAGATTGATTCTATTAGTCATAGGTGTCGTATTTTTGGCAATCCGTGCTTATTTTCAAAAACTACAAAAATTAGTTGAGAACTCTAGCTACTAGATGGATCGCTAACCTCTGGAAGGGTTGGAATATATAGAGTACCCTAACGTACCATGGGTCGAGGATGCGCAAGGATAACCAAACCCCCATACACTCCTCCTCAGGGTACTCATCTCTTTGTTAACCTTCTGATAAGATAGAGAGTTACTGATAAGAAATGCATGAGTTATTCGGACTAATCCGAGTATTCGATTGTTGGCACTTCCACCTTCCCATATTTTTCTATCCTCTTCGGTAGCATGCATTGACGTTTCTCATCTTGAGAGTTGGTGCATACTTCGCCGGTGCATCCAAACCCTTGGCATGATACGTTCTGTCATCATAAACCTCCTTATATCTTCCTCAAAACATCCACCATACCTACCTAACAAGGCATTTCCATAGCCTTTCCGAGATACATTTCCATGCAACATCCACCATCTCATGACTTTATCTTCATGTCATACATTATTTTTCTTGATCGAGGAGCCACATGCTAGTTAGGCTTTTCCTTATTATTTCTACATGACGCGCTAGTATCATTGCATATCCTGCTACACTGGCAGAGGCATACATTTGCATACATCATGATAGTTTTCTTTTTCTTTATGTTGAGTACTTTTTATAAAGTGTGAAGATCTTCTATATTCTTGTAAAATATAGAGTGTTTCCCTTAAGTCAGGAAAAGATCACATAGAGGACAAATTAAAAGATCCCAAAGAGGACAAATTAAAAGACCCCAAAGAGGAAAAATGAGATATAAATAGAAAGACCCAAAGAGGCCACAAAAATACCAAAAAATACAAACAAAAGAGTAGTAAAAAGAGATAAAAGGGGAAACACTACTATTCCTTTTGAAAGATTCACACTCGTACTCCATTGCTATATTTGTACTCCACAGAGAGTATCATTCATGCATAACTATGTGGGGACCCTTTCATTATAGAACTTGGCTTCCATATTCCAAGGATGAGCCTCCTCAAATGAGATCTAGGTCTTCATGAGCAAGCAAGTTGGATGCACCCCCACTAATTCCATTGGAGAGCTTACCTTAGCTCATATGGGCATCCGTTGCATGACAATACCTACTCATCACATCATATCTATCATTTGGTCTTCTCTCGCCTATGATTGTCCTCAATGATGTGAGACTTTCACACCTTTTTGCCTTCCTTCCCCATCATTTATCTCTTTTCCATCCTAAGTTCCAACGTATCTTGCTCGCGCTCATCCATTGCATGAGTGCTCAGAGTCAAAAGGGAGAGGATCAGTTTGACTTGTAGGTGACTAGTGGTCTGGGGATGAGTCAAAAGAAGACCCCGAAGGAGACCAAGTGTGAAACTTTAGTAGTTTGAGTTCTCAATTATATTATATATTTTTTCATTCTCTAATCCCATATCCCATTGCTTGCAAGAAAACACCATTTGGAGACATTCGAGTCACCGACAGCGAGAACTCTTGCACCTTTATGTTTATACTTTGCTAGAAATAATACTAAGACTCTTTCTTGTTATTATCTTGACTTGAATTGCACATCTTCCTTGCTTTACTTTGAAGTTCTTATATGTGTGTTAGCATGTCACCACAGAAATTATCTGTGTTATTATTTACCTACTCGAGCACGAGCAGGAATTAAGCTTCGGGATGTTGATACGTCCCAAACGTATCTGTAATTTCTGCTTGTTCCACACACTTTTATGTGACATTGCTACATGTTTTGCTACACTTTCATATCATTTTACACATATTTGTACTAACCTACTAACTTAGTGCACCCAAAGCCAGTTTTTGTCTGCTGATGTGTTTAGCTGCAGTGATTTTCCCAAATTTAAAATTCTTCAAAAATTCCGGAAAAATCAGAAAAATAATCAGCGAGACGGAAGCTTCTAGAACAACGATGGAGGGCCAGGGTGGACACTTGCCGCCCAGACACCCAGGTGGTGCAGCCCCACCCTTGGCTGCGCCACCAAAGCCCATGGGAGCCCCAGGTTTCCCCTGGCTCCCCATTTGGCCTATGTTACCTCTTCGCTCCCGAAACCCTCGAGGAGAACCCCGCATCGCGAAATACCTCTCTGTTTCGCTGCCGCCAAGCTTCCAAGATTGGGAGCACTAGAAGACCTCTTCTCGGCACCATGCCGGAGGGAGGATTGACCTCCAAGAGCATCTCCACCACCATGGACGCTTCCGGGATGTGTTGTGAGTATTCCCACTTGGACCATGGGTTGATGAACACTAGCTATGTGATGTCTTCTCTCTAATCTTGTTATTTAATGTTTAGCCCTTGTGAGCTTCCCTACATGATCAAGGCACCTATGTAATTTTCCTGCTGTTTCTATGCTGTGTTTACTGGGATCCGATAGATTATGAGATTATGTTCAGATAGTGATGAGTTATATATTTATTTTAGCTTTTATATTTTGTTCTTGAGTAATTCTTGCATGTTCTCCGTTGCTTTTTATTGCTTTGGCCAAGTAGTAGATAGTAACTCCAAGAAGGAGTGTTATGCATGATTGTGGGTTCATGCCACCAGGGAGAAGACAACGGTGCTTGTAACCGCGGTTGCAAGGATAGTTTTCCTTACACATATATTGTGAATGCAATTTTCTGTTGCTTTGAGTTTACACTTTGGGTGGGGCTCGCAACTTAATACCAGCGAGATGTTCTGGATAGATATCTCAAGGTGGATGATTAGTGAGTAGATGCAGATGGATTTCGGTCTACTTCTCTTGGCGTACTGCCCATACTTTTGGGCCTCTTACTTTCAAGTAGCATAATTAGCATTGCGGTGCGTTTATAATTCTGTCAATTGCCCAGCTGTAATTTGATCACCTAGCTTAGCTGTTTTGTCGTCTTTTGGGAGAGAGACATCACTAGTGAACATCATGGGACCCCGTTCCATATTTCCACTATTGTTTACACCTCCACCTTATTTACCGCTTTTACTTTCAGTTGCATTTATCACTACCACTACCATTATCTCTTGCGTTTGATCATTTGTAAATAGCAAGGCCGAAGGGATTGGTAACCCCTCTGTACTCGTTGGGAGCAAAGTTATTTGTTGTGTGTATAGGTCCAGGTAACTCAAGTAATTTTCAATGGCGCATCACTTGCCGAACCACCTACTTGTCGATCCTTGGAGTCCTCCTGTATTGGATAAACCTTACAGTCCTTGTGTAAGGGAAATTTGCTGCTTCTACATCCACTTGGGGTAACCAACGAGGAGCACTATTTTAGTGCCATCACTTCTATGTGTTCTACAAATAAAAATATACATAAAGCAACGTACCTCAAACTTGAGGGCTAACATTTATCATTACAGACGACATCTCTAAATACAAATATCTAAGCATACAGAATGTTCATCCACAAAAAAAACAGGGCTCAACGAAAGGGCACAATTAATCCCGAGGCAGGGATGTCGACTGTGTCCCCTCCCAGCCACTAACACCCTTTTGAAGCATGGCAGGCACCGAGGGACTAAGCGTCGACTCCCCACTGATAAACTTTAGGGAAACGGCCCTCGGAGCCGGCATCACACGCCTCTTGTTATTATCATCATAGCCCGGCTCAAACGAGTCCATCTTTAAACCATCAGCAATCATGGTGGCATGTTGCCGCACGTCCTTCGCGACACGGTAATAATCACTCTTCTAATACTCCGAGCCATCAACTTTCTTCTCATCAAAACAAACGGTTAACCTTCTCATGTCCACGCTCGGGTGATACACCTTGCACAGGGTGAGGGATTGTATTACTCCTTTCCGACAAACCGACCTTTTTACCTCCTCCACCCATTCCGGAGGTCTCGACAGCTCCTGCAAGAAGTTGCTAGTCAAAGACAGATACTAGGAACTTCATGTAAGCGAATCGATAACACGACAGCTTCCCATGTGCATGCTGGCTATCATATCCTCGACGGCAGAAAAATCATCACCACCGGATCCTTTTAGTAATGAACGCTTTTGACCTGTGTTTTTTCTCAGGTATCAGAACAAAGCAAATGCACTCCCCCTCAATAAAATTAGAGGGAAGACAACATCAAAGTTCAGGATAACCTCAACTTACCCCGAATGGTTGTGGCCTGCTCCAAGAGACGGCTAAACGAGCTTGGATCGTTCCTTGGAAGCTGCACGGGAGTCGGCTAGAGCTTCGTCCTTGGATCGTTCCTTGGAAGCTGCATCGGCTCTCAGGCCCTCCAGCTCCGGAAGAAATATTTCATGTGCTCGCACAACCTCACGTTCAAGCTTTTCCTCCTTACCAACCTCAATGGCTAGTTGGTCCCGCCACATATTTTCCATTTCCCCAGACTTGAATACCAGAGCCTGTATATTAAAATCTTTGAAACTGAGGAACAAACCTCACACATATCTGACTATACTGTTTTCCTTCACTAGGATAATTTGTCGTAAATATTAAATATCTATCAGAACCCTATGTTGGGTATGTTCTATGAACAAGCCTCACCTTGCATTCATGTCAAAAATTTAAAATAAAATTGAAATGGGAGAGAGAACACCACCAGATGAATTTAATTCAAATGGCCATTTTAAAAGTTGCTCCAAAAATTCCTTTTGCATTTTTTAAAACTCCCATAAATGAGCGTGATCACATATCAAGTGATGTGGTTTCAAATACATGCTCATGGATTTTTCAAATATTCAAACAGGAGCATGAAATTAAATAAATACCCTTATTTGAATTTGAATTCAAATATTTTGAATTTAAAAAATGTTCAAAACTTGGATGTGACTAGCTATTGGTCATGTAAAGCCATATATAAATTTTGAGCATTTAATAAAATGCCTAGCTATTTTTTTGCTAAGGCAAAATAAATGACAGAATTTAAAAGAGAAAAGGAAAGGAAAGGGGATTACCTGCGAAGAGGCCCAACGCATCCCACCTCGGCCCAAGCCCACCTCCTCCTCTCTTGTCCTCTTCCTCAAGCAGCTCGCTGGAGGCAGCAGAGCGCGCGGCGACTGCCACCTCGACGGCCAGAGTCGTCTAGGCCTTCTCCTTGCTCCATAGCGCGCCACGGAGATGCCCCAACCCTCGCAACCTTTCCCCCCTCTCGCCGCTCTTCCTCTCGATCTCCCTCGCCGGAATTTCTCCCCTGCCCGAGCACCGCCGCTGAGCGTGCCGCCGTGCCCGCGTGGCCAACGACGCACAAAGGCCGCGAAATGGTGTCCAGAAGCTCCGTCTCCCCTCTCTAGCGCTTCCCGCAGAAAATCATGAGCTGAGAAGCCCCAGGATGATACCATCTTCATCAACTCGCCGCCGGCCGCCGTGGTGTTCCTCGCCAGAATACGATGTCGTCCTGCCTGACCCGACCACTACGTCCCATCAATAAGCTCCAGGGTGAGCTCACCTTCCGTTTTCCCCATCCCGCGCTCGGAATCATGACCCGGCATTTGTTCCCCTATTGCTCGAGCTCCGGCTGCCGTCGTTGAGGTCACCGCTGTCGACTGTGGCCTCCCAGTGGTCCTCCGACTTGTCTGGGCGACACGCGCGTGCGTGAGGCACCTCCTGGTGGCCACGGCGCAGCAAACCGTGCGCTATGTGCCGTTCTAGCGTGGGCGCCGCCGTGTGGTGTGGTTGTCGACGGCTAAACGCCGGTGGGCAGTTTAGCCTAAGCCTAACCCCACGCCCTAATCAGCCCCAAAGCCAATGACAAGTGAGGCCAGGCCCCCTAATAACCCCCTTTGTTTAATTAAACAGAGGGAATTAACCCACTGTGGCTGACAGGGCTGGCCCACTGGTCAGAGCCCCGTGATGTCACCCTTGTGTCACCATGACGAAGTAATTGGAATATAGATTAAAAGAAATCCAGAAATTGCAGAAAATACATTAAAATTAAAAAAATCATAGAAAATTCATATTAACTCCAAATTAAACATATAATATATGTAAATTATCAAAAAATACATGGATTCTGAATATGGACTTTGTTTCCATGTTTGACCAATTTAAATTGGGTGAACAGAAGCAAATGTGCATATGGAGTTCTTTTAAATTCAAATTTGAAGTGAATTTGCAAATTCCTTTGCAACCCACTTCTTTTAAATGGAATTGCCAACACAATGCAACCATGAACATCACCTTGCAACATTGATCATGTGTATGTGCATTGTACTTTATGTTGATCCCTTTTTTTCCATGTTTGTCGAATAGAAGTGGAGCCGGAATCAGGGGCAACCCCCTTCGTTGAAGACACTGTGTTGGAACCTCGTCAACAAGGCAAGCAAACCCCCATTGATCATGTTGATAAAATCCCACTTCCCTCTCAGTCTCGCTTATGCAAATGTTTCTACCGCATAGATGAACCCATTCCTTTGCATGACCTATCATTTTGTCACAGTAGTAAGAAAACCACAACCCTAGCAGATGTAGGAGTTGATTGATATCATGTGGCCCCTCCAAATGTTACTGCTTATTGCATGCTTAGAGTTACAATGAGGTTACTCTTTTGTGAGTCGGGATGGTAGTGATCATGATGATGATGGTGGAAAAGTGTTGGTGAATCTACCCTAAACAAGGTGAACGATGAGAGGTTGTGTAGTACACAGTGGGTTGTCTCGTTGAACACTGCCCTAAGTCCGAGTTCTTGTGTGGTGATCCAAGATAAAGAGTAGAACCACACATTGGGCTCACTGACACCTCTCAACTATTAACTCGTCCCGTGTCGTAGTCCAGTTGTCGCAGTAGTTTGGAGTTCTCAACTACCGGCTTATGCACCACATCATCTGGGTCCACTTCGGTAAACCGGTCGGGTTCACGATAGTGGAAACCAACCCAGGTAGGCGGCTTTCATGCACTAGATCGGCTATGAGGTAACAGTTTTGGTGAGCATCCTCGCCGGCACCCCTTGATCGAATGGTGAAGAGACCTGGCGGTAACTGATGGTCGTGTGTGTGTAGCAGTACACCCCTGCAGGGTTAACAAAACTATTCGAATAGCCGCGTCCGCGGTTATGGACTACTTGGTTATCTGTGCTTGATTATTAGACAACTTCAATGGATACTTTAAAACTGCCAAGATAAGTGTGAGTGCTATGGAGTGCTTTCTCGTGGGAAGTCGAGGAAGGCACCATAGTGGAGTAATTGCTTGGGAGACTTGGATAGATGGAATCGTGTACGCTTCTTACCTCATTCTGGTATTCGTAGTACAGGACTACCCGAGTCAAAGCTGTCACTTCTGCATTGAAACCCCACCTCCCTTTGCCTTGATACTTGAGAATGAGTAGGATAGTTCCTACGTAGGTCTTGTTGAGTACGACTTTGTAGTCACGTTTGCTTATTCTGTGTTTTAGATGAACCCAATGACCCCGAAGGTGGATTCTTAATGGATCTCGACGACTAAGATCAAGCTAGTGTAGTCCGAGTCAGAGGACTGGTTCCCTCGTGGAGGTCTTGTGTTTAAATAAGGCTTCTTAAGCCATTTGTTAAACATGTCTGTACTCAGACCTACTTTGCTTCCGCATGTTTGATGTAATGTTGGATCACAGTCTTGTGATCTCTTTGTGCACTCTGTGAGAGTTAAATAAAGTTGTATACTTTGTAGAGAATTGTAATGATACCTGTTGTTCATACTAGACATGTATGCTGCGTGTATGATTATAACTTGCATGTCTTAGTATGGGTTTTCGAGAGCTTGGTTGTGATATTGCTGGCGGTATTTTATACACCAAGTGGCCCTTAGATGTGCGTAGCTTGGGGAATCGCGATGCAATTGCTCGTGACTCTGTCACGTGGCACACTTTTTTGTATGATCGAGCCCGCCCGAGACCCCACTAAGTGATCGGGCTTGAGTATGTTTATGTAAGTGTTAGAATACAATCGATAGTATGGTTGAGGCGACTTGTCTATGAGTATGGGAGTTCACCACCCGTATCATTTATACTTGTGTGCGGACAATGATGAACCATCTCAGTGGATCATCTGGCCTGGATGGGATGCCCCTCACGTACGATGCTTTCCGAGAGCGTTATGTTCTTGGCCTTGTCTGCTTAGACAAGTGGGTACGGCTCTCGGCCCTCCATATGATTGTGTTGTGACAGGACTTGCATACGCAAACCCCGGGTCCCGACAATATCACTTACGCCAAATCATGGGGGATGGATATCAATAGAAGGAAGGAACATTTCAGAAAAATTACCTCATATTACTGCTTCATCTTCACCAGAAATTTTTGATGTTCGCCAAATGTATCATCACGCCCGTATACATACTATGAAAAGATTCCTCTCCTCGAGTCGGTGTCTTCTCTAGAGAAACAAGTTGTTGATTCGGTGAAGTCATGCCATGTACACTCGCCGCTCCACTAGTTGTCGGTGAACCGGAACCAGGGTGTCCCATGTCCCGTATGCCGTCCTCACCTTCGGGGATAGCACGGGTGCACTCTCGACGAGGACATCCTAGAAGGAGGTCTCGTGCGGACCGGACGAGCGATCCCGATATGCCGGTACCACCAAAACAAGGAGGAAGACGTCAAGACCTCGAAGAGTTCCGGCAAAGGGTTGCCATGGGCTCCACTCATCCTCGTAACGGTCCAGGAAGCCTTTGCCCGGTCCAAGGGATGGTGGGGCATCGTTCAAGCCCCACCAACCGACCAACCGACCATCACAGTGAATGCGCTAGAAGAAAAGAAAGCACCGCTTGCTAGGAGGGCATCGACACATGGCGCGCGCCCGTGCGGGTACTCAGTTTGTGCATGAGCCCGCTGCTCTCATAGAGCCATTGGATCTTCCCGAAATTCTTCAAGGCCCTTCGTGTCTGCACGAGGGGAGGAGACATAACGATCATCACTGTATCTATCATTGGCCCGGTAACGACCCCCTTAAACTGTAAAAGGCAGGCGTAGGCCACCTAGCAAAAGGACCCTTTGTGCCCCCGAGGGGGGGGGCAAGCCACCGACCGGCCAGAGGAGAGAAGGAAGGAAAGAGAGAAGAGAGAGAGTTCCTCCCCGGGCTTCTCGTTAGTTATGTAGCTCTAGATCCCTACCTTGGGGCTCCAGACGACATCCACCCAACAGTTGAGTAGGAAAAGGGGGTAACCCTCCCGGAAAACATTGTACTCAGTTCAGCTACTCCCAAGAAAGATCAGACAGGCAGAATTAGGGCCTTTTGTCTCCGGACGGCCCGAACCTGGTAAACTTGGTGTCTACTCGCATCATCCCTAAGCTCAAATGACGTTTTGACGCCACAACAACCTCCATCTTCATCGAGCTGCCGGGAACCTGACGTGTTCCCCGTTTAGCATGGCCTCCGAGCCGTGCCCTGTCGGAAGAAGTCCTTCGGGAAGGATTCTTCGGGTCAGCGTCTCCGCTGTTCTCCCTTCTTTCCGGTGCCGGACAAGGGCTGAGCTTGACCCCCCCGACATTTGGCGCTAGAAGGAGGGCCCGAGAAGCAACCCTCGGCACCAGTTTCCTAGAGTACCACGGTGTGGAAGCTGAGGACGTCGCCCCTGCCTTTTGAGCCAAACTTATGGTACCACCATCATCGACAGTGACTCCCTTCCTAGCCGACAAATATTCAGTGCCAAGATAGGAGACTACCTTGTCTGAAATAAGTGGCTCGTCCAAGGTAGCTCGCGCCCTACACAAGATACGAAAGATCGCTAAAAAAACGGCAACTCGCAACATGATTATGAGGAAGCCGGTAGATGATAGATGATTTACCCGACGCTCACCTTGAAATCACCAAAGTCCTCGCCCTCTGACTGCTCGGGTGATGGTACACCGACCCGGTTATCCTTTCCGCACAATGTAGGGCCATCATGGCCGGAAAGACGAGGATGAACTCGCCTATCAACATCATGGGGGATCATATCCGAAGGGAAGGCCGAACCCTCCTCATGGGCCCTCTTCCTACCTTCCGCCACCTATAAAGGTGAGAGCGAGAGGGATTGACAAAGAGAACATGTGAAAGAAATGTTCATCAATAAAATCATCATTCTCATAATACCTCCTCATCCGACGGAACCAAGTTCGAATCTTCTGCGTCATCCACTGATGGATCCATCCCACCATATTCTTGATCTTCCTGAAGAGTCGACTGAGCATGGTCATTGTAATGCAAGAAAAGTCGATGAAAGGAAAAAAATAAAAAAGACACACCGTCGTTGTCTCCTCCTCTTCGTCTTCATCAAAGTCGTCATCCTCTCCAACTCCCTCGGCGTGAGTCCAAGAAGGACCAACCGACCACCACCGATCATCAGCCTACGGAGCAGGACAATCAGTATTGAAGTCACACTTCTACTAAGACTAGAAATAGGGAAATAGATACCTGAGGAGCCCTGTTGCGCTTCCAAAAGGGTTTTCAACCCACTTGATTGATTACATTGATCGACTCCCCAAGGAGCCTCTTCGTCGACCGGCTTACTTCATCTGGCCCCAAAACGACTTGAGAGAACCTCATGTCGTCTCCAGGACTAGAGTATTCACACATAACCCGGGGAAGGATGCTAAGTTGTTGGATTTTCCAGCCGACCCAACACTTCGCCAGATCGACAGCGCTCATACCATGAACTAAAAGAGCGCTGACCCGGTGGAGAACCGGCTCAAGTTTCTTCTTGTCCTCTTTGCTGGGCTAGGAATTCAGGACAAGGGAATACTCAAGTCAATCCTCACGCAAGTCGGGCAACGATGGCTCACCCTCTAGACAAGTATGCTTAGAGTAAAAGAAGGATTTTTGCCATACCTTTGCATGGCTGTGAAGCTTCATCTTGGGTAACTCACGATGAGCTCACTGCTGAATGGTAACGGCTCCTCACTCTATAGGATGCCCTCCGCTCTTCTCCGTATGTTTGTTCCCATATAAAAATTCTTGGAACAGAGGAATGGACGGCTCCATGTGAAGATACACCTCATAGAATACGGTGAAGTTGTTGATGTTCAGAGCAGAATTGGCTGATAGGTCTTGAGGGTGTAACCCAAAGAATTCCAGGAGACTTCTGAAAAAGTGAGACCTAGGAGGGCAAAACCCACGGGTTACATGGTCAACAAATACCAGGACCTCGTCTTTCTCAGGTGGAGGTTGGACTTCACAAAAAGGAGAACACCATCTAATGGACTCATGTGATGGGAGTAGCCCTTCAACATGTAGCTCGGTGAGTCGTGTGTGGTTGACCAAAGACCCGACCCAGTCGGCGATCAGGGTAGTCTTGGCCTTGACCTTGGATTTCCCGGCTACCCCTTTATTGTTGGCTATCTCGGCCTTTTTGGTAGCGTAGACTCCTGACATCGCTGAGCCGTCTAAATGGCCAGTCAAAGGCGGAATAAGAATCGGCAAAACGTTAAAATCTAACCCAAGAAGTATACTGGGAAATAACAGGATCTGTTGGGGAAGCTTGGACTACTCGAGATGCAAGCTAGACGCTTCGGAAAAAAAGAGGGATGGATGGTCTCTTATTCAACGGAAGGGAACTGACGGATGTAAGGATTGATGCAGTCCCGCGAAATCAAGAAGCAAGAAAGAGCGTTGTAAAATAGGAAAGCTCGATGTATGAAATCCTCCTCTGGAATCCTCGAGCAAGCGGGAGGAAGAAGAGCAAGGATGAAGACAGGAGAAAGTAAGTGGAACGTTATAATGGATCCTATTTATGAGGACCTAGATTCAACTAACAGTACAAAACCCGCAGTGCAAATAAATGTGATCTCCTCAATCCCCGCATATGACATGACTGGATGAGCGGGCGGCGCCTCGATCTTGGTAGCCTAAAAGATTGTGTGCAAGATTTTATGAATCAGACCGCTAAAGTATGTCCACATGTGAAAGATACCGGCTTATTTCTACCAACTCTTCGAAGGACACTTCCTCCTTAAATAAGATTGCCCTGGAGCCGGCTCCACGCCAATCTTGGGGTCTACCGTCAGGGGGATAATTCTTAGACCCGGAAGGATCAGAAAGGAGGCCTCACGCTCAAGACGAAGGGAGTCGGCCTATGGGACGGCTAATTGAAAAGAAGTCCGAGAAGAAGATACGTCTTGTATACCCTCCGTTTTACAAGACGAAGACGGACGCATAAGGAAGGAGCTGAAGCCTCCTTGGGAACAAGATAGTCTCCAAGGAGATAGATTAGGAATCCATCTCATATAGTAGTCGGACTCCTTGTAAACCCTAGGACCCGGCGTATATGTAAGCCGAGGTACCGGGGCGTCCAAGGGGCGAATCATCTTAGACTAGTTCTTGAGACACCGACGACTCCTAGATCCTATGTAATCGAGATCTCCATAGATATAATACAAGAAGGAAGGGTGTATGTTGATGTTGCTCCATCCATCCATGATTACTTTGTCTCGGGTGTATTTGTAAACCCGAGGTGCTACCACCAAGGCTAGGGCACATGGGCAGTTCACGCGTCGGGGATGATCATCTCTGGTCCATGTTATTATATGTGTTGACCACTTGAGCCATCTAGAGATAGTCGGTGTGGCTGAAACCGATAGGTTTGCCACACACTTTGTGTTCTTCCTGTCCCATCAGCAATTGCTGGTAGTGAAGACATGATACAAGCCGGCTCGGGAGAGCTCTTTGGGATATTCTTGGTAGCCGTGACTGATCGTGCCTCCTCCGCTGCGGTTTTGTTCTGTAGTGATGAAGTTCTAGGAGTCAGATTCATTCGGGAACACGACAGGGCACTCTGGCCCCTGAGTTCCTCGGGAGAAACCGATCAAAGCGTGTGTTACGCCGACCAAGGGCTGATCCGTGTCATCGATTGCGCGAGCATGAGCCGCCCAATCACGGACCCCGCGTCTTGGTTGATAAAAAAGAGGACCAGGCCGATGGGGACCTCATAACTGAGATCTTCTTCTGGATCCTCGGTAGCGATGTTGGTGTAGAGCTTGTCGTGTCCATGTTTGGTTGTCGGGTTGATCGTGATGACTTCTACTCCATTTGAACTTCCTTCTGAACCTAGACACTCTTGCACGTAGGCCCCACGATGGACGCCAACTATCTTGGGAAAAGCACACTAGATGTCCTCATAGGAGAACTTAATGTGGGGCCTTTACTAAGAGTGGATACGAGGAGGAGTCGATCGCGAGAAAGAGATACGCAGGGATTTACCCAGGTTCAGCCCTTTGATGAGGTAAAGACCTACTTCGTGTCTTTCTTGTATTATGTGGGAGATCTCGATTACAAGGGTGCGAGTTGTCACCTATGCCTCGAGAGCTACCTAAATTGATTATCCCCTTGGACGTTGATGGGTGTAGATAACACCTCCTCGTTGGTTACCCAAAGTGGAAGGTTTAAGATCTAGATAGCAAAAAATTTCCCTCGGTGAAGATACCAAGGTTTGTCTCCAGTAGGATTCCAAGCTCAACAAGAAGGTGGCAAGAAAATAATGGCTTATTTTGCAACTTGAGGTTGCTTACTTGACCTGGACCTGCACACAAGATGCAGATAACTTTGCTCCGAACGAGTTTTGAGAGGTTGTCAATCTCTCGCGATCCTACCTGGACCTGCACACAAGATGCAGATAACTTTACTTGACTTGGCCTTGTTGTTTACAAAGGATCAAAAACACAGGGGGAAATAATATTTAGTGCAATTGAAAGGAATTAAAAACATTAAAAGTGAACGATGTAAATTATGATTTAACCATGGACCGGGGTGTCATGACTTTCACTAGTGATGTCTCTCTCCCAAAAGACAGTAATCAACTATGCTGGGTGAACAAATTACAGCTAGGCAATTGACATAATTATAAACGCATGCAATACTAATTATGCTACTAGAAATTAAAGAGGCTCAATGTGTGAGAATTACACCGAAACAAGTTAACTGTTTATTCATCAGCATCTACTCACTAATCATACACCTTGAGATATCTATCCAGAACATCTCGTTGGTATTAAGTTGCGAACCCCAACCAAGTTGCACGCTCAAAGAAACGGACAACTGCCTTAACACTCTACATAATGTAATCAATACTTGCAACCGCAGTTACAATCACCATAGTTTTCTCCCTGGTGGCAACAACACATCCCATAGTCTCGTGTTTTTGTCACTCAAGCTAGACATCGGGGGGTATGAACCCACAATCGAGCATAACGCTCCCTCTTGGAGTTGCAATCTACTACTTGGAAAAAGCAACAAACGCAGCGAGGAACATGTATGAACACTCAAGAACTAAAATATAAAGGTAAACCACATATATTACTCAAGACAAACTAAACATAATCTCATAATCCATCGGATCCCATTAAACACAGCATAGCAAAGCAGGAATTAATACAAAGGTGCCTTGATCATAATAGGCAACTCATAAGGGCTAAACATTAAGGCACAAAATTGGAGAGAAGACATCATCCAGCTACTGATCATGGACCCATGGTCCAAGGGGGACTACTCATGCCGCATATCGGAGGGGACCATGGTGATGGAGAAGCCTCCGGAGGTCAATCCTACCTCCGACAGCCTGCCGGGATAGGTTCTTCTAGCGATCCCGAGATCGTAATCGCCTCGGCGGTGAAACAATAGATGAAATTGCGTGACAGGGTTTCTCTCAAGGGTTTTTCAGAGCTGGAGGTAAATATAGGCAAAACGGGGCCCTCAGGGGTGCCTCCTGGTCCAGACGGCCAAGTGGCGCGGCCACCCCCCTAGCCACGCCATGGAGGCTCTTGGCCAGGGGGGCCCCCTCGAGGCATCCTTCGGGGTTCTGGATTCTTCTAACTTGGATATTTTATTTGTATTTTTACTGGAATTTTCTGAGAACTTTTATATTTATCCTTTTTCTGCAATGCATGGATAATAACAGACAGAAACTGGCACTGGGCACTGAATTAGTAGGTTAGTCAAAAATATGTTGTAAATGATATGAAAGTGCATCAAAACATATAGCAATATCACCAAAAGAAGCATGGAGCAAGCAAGAATTATAGTTACGTTTGAGACGAATCAACATCCCCAAGCTTAATTTCTTGTCGTGTTCGAGTAGGTAAATGGCCACAAAGATAATTTTTGTGGTGACATGCTACCAACAAAGATTTGAACTTTAAAGTACGGCAAGAAAGAGATGAAATTTAAGTAAAGATAATAACAAGCAAGATTATATATATAGTATTGAAACTAGCAAAGTAAGAACATAAAGGTGCAAGAAGCTCTCGTTGTCCGTGACTCGAATGAATCCAATCGCTGTTCCCGTGCAGAAAGTGGGAAATGGGTTTAGAGCAGAAAAAAAACTTAATATTTGTTGAGAACTCAATCTAGTAAGTTCACACATAGTCTCCTTTGGAATCTTATTATGACTCATCCCCATACTCGCTTGCTAACGAAGACGTAGATCTCTTTTGAGGAGGCTCATCATTGGAACATACAAGCTAAGTTCTATAGTGTAAAGGTCCCCACATAGTTACGCATGAATGATATGAAAACTCTCTATGACGTACAAATGCTACTTTGAAGCACGAGTGTGGATCTGTAAAAAGCAATAGTAGTGTTGCCCCTTCTCTCTTTTTATTTTCATTTTCTTTCTCTTTTTTCTATTTTTTATATTTTTTGGCCTCCTTGTATCTTTCTATTTATCTCTCATTTGTCCTCTTTCGGATCTTTTCATATGTCCTCTTTTTGGATGTTTTATTCGTGTCCTCTTTGGGATCTTTTCCTTACTTTAGGGAAATACTCTATATATTACAAGGATGATGAAGATCAACACAGTTTTACAGAAGTACTCAACATAAAGAAAACTGAAGATAAATCATGATGTATGCAAATGTATGCCTCTGCCAGTGTAGCAGGATGTGCAATCATACCAAGGAGTAATGTATTATAAGTGCAAGGCCAATTAGCATGCAGCTCTATGATCAAGAAAAAGCATGTATGACAACGAAAGATCAAGACATGAGAAGATGGATGTTGCATGGCAATGTATCTCGGAAAGGCTATGGAAATGCCTTGATAGGTAGGTATGGTGGTTGTTTTGAGGAAGGATATAATGAGGCTTATGATTACAGAGCGTATCATGCCAAGGATTTGGATGTACCGGTGTCGATAACCGGATACTGGGGTACCACGTTTCCCTAGTTCCGACTATGCCTCTCGGACAGCCAAAGTGTAACTATGAAGGGTCCCGGCAAGGAGACACCGAGAACTCTGCGGAAGAATGCCTCGGGCAAGTTCTGGGAAGATGGAGTCATCCAGTTGGTTCTCACCGCCCGACAAAGAGGACAGTGCATTCATTGCACTAGAAGACAAATTGCACCGCTGACAGGAGGCATCCTACACCTAGCGGGCTCCCTCGCGCATACTCAGCGCATGCATGCTCCAATCGTCCCCGTGACGCCATGGGACCTTCCCGGAACAGCCCGGAATGCCTCGTGTCCACAAACATAAGATAACCTCCCTTGCTGTAACTGTCAGTGGGACTGTGGCGAGCCCCTTGATCTATAAATGGGAGACGCCAACCACATCAGAAGGGGAGCTGGGATCGGAGGAAAAGAGAAAGAGGAGAAGCAAGAAGAAGAAAAGAGAAGAGAGAAGAGAAGAAGGAAGATCCATCCTAGAGAGAAACTATCACCTCCATGCATCCGCCTCTAGATGTATCCACACTAAAGAGGGTAGGGGAGTTCGTCGCCAGAACATCCCGGGAGACCTTCCTAGGATTCCCTTTGGGGGGAGAGAAGATCCATCAAGAGTAGAGGAGTATAGTGGAGTGTAGTGTAGGGTATCTTCTCCTAGAAGATCACCTTATACTGTGTTCTGCTCCATCATCAGCAAGAAGATCAGACATGCAGGAGTAGAGCTTTTAGTCTCCGGACGGCCCGAACCTGGGTAAACTCCTATGTTTACTCGTATCATCTCATTGTCGTTTCGACGTCACAGCAACCTTCGTCTACATTAAGCAACCGGGAAATTAGCGTGTTCCCCGTCCCGCATGGACCCCGGGTCGTGCCCTCCCAGGCGCGGTCCTCCTGAAAGGTTTTCTCGGGGCAGCGTCGCCGCTGTTCTCCCCTGCTTTTGGCCCGACAAGAGAGTGGCACTATAAGGAGGGTCTGAGAGACTCGACCCCCTACGGAGTGGCGCTAGAAGGAGGGCAGGCGACCACGTCGGTCATAACGTTTGTTTCGTATGCAGGTTGTAGAGTTTATTCGTATCTTCATCAAGCCGTAGCAAGCTCCGCCGGTGTGGGCATCGTCATGAGCGGCTGCTCATCATGGCCTTCACGGTGGTTACATGAGGTCTCCGCTCAGGGGCTTCTCGGTGCTCACTCGTGAGTGCTTCGAGGTACTTCGCCTCACAGATCCCCAGGAATGACATCTCAGATGGTTTTCGTGCCGTATGTCTATGCCTGACATGTTGTTGGACGGCTTCCCCTGGGCGGTCTTTTCAACCACCTTAGGATGGCTATCTCATTATTCCCGGACGATTGGGCTGGATGGTTTGTTCTTCCCGGATGATAATTCCCGGAACACACTTTTTTACCCAAGGCGGAGAGTGCACGAGGCCTCACCCTCGCTTTGCCTTGCCAAGAGATTTGCGCCAAACCCTCGCCCGATCAAGCTCTGCTCCGAGTAGCCTGCGGAGGCTCCGTACCTGCCTAGGATAGGCTTCCAACAGTTGGTCCGCACCTCCCTGGATCCAGCCATCCCGGAGAGACCGGGCTGGAGTCCCCGTCAAGCATCCGTGCGGACGGAAGTACCAGTCTCCCAGAAAAACTCACCGGAAAGATCCGCACAACTCGGACCTCGAGCCGAGGCACCACCACAAAACCTTTGATAGATTGCGCTCCAGTGAACCCCTCGGTTCTTGAAGCCGCTTTCTCCATGAGGACAACCAGTGGAAATGAGTACTCGCTGCTCATATTGCCATCTGAGTTCTCAGTGATTGCGCCTGCCGCACGCAATGGAGAATTCCCGCAGTACTCCTTCGATAATACGTGCAAGAGGTTAAATCAATACTACCAGAATCCGCTTGTCGGATGTTCTCTCACTAGGCGATGACATGGAAAGGTATCCATGAGGTACGAAAAGGGACAAGTTCTCTAAAAAGTTACCACATTCATTAGAACTACCCCATGAGGGGTTTTTCCTGAACGAAAGCGCTGCTTGGGTCTTTCCAGATCGTTATTTACATCTTGTGCTAACTGGATGGAATAGTTACACCACTACCACTGTCCACCTACTACTAAGTACAAAAGTATAGGGCCAAAATAAGAAGAGACCTACAGGGGTGAACCGTCGGATCTAAGCTGCAGCCCTTGCTCGGACCTTTTCGGCAGTCGGCCCGCCTCCTCAGTGTTCGGCGGCGGGCTCAACACCCATGAAGTCGTGGATGATCCCCATGGCGCCTTGCTCGCCGAGGTTTCTACTGACGACCCCTTCGCAACATTCCGCATGGGGCCCTGTCACAACCCCAACTTAGGTATGTGCCAGGGTTAGCAAGTAACTTTGCATAATGCCAAAAATTTCAAAAGAAATCCAAATGGGAAAAGAAAAGCCCTAAAGAATTTAATTCAAATGGCCAGATAAAAATTTCTTCCAAAAAATCCTCTGAACTTTTTGAAAAGTCTTATAAATAAACATGACCACATATAAAGTGAAGTGGGTCCCACTCCATGCGACAAGATTTTTCAAAAAGTCCAAACAGGACCATGGAAATTAAATTTAATCAGATTTGAATTGAAATTCAAATAGTTTGAATTTCAATAATCTTCAAATCTTGGGAGTGGCTAGTTATATGCCATGTAAGGCCAAATAAAAGTTTTGGAGATTTTTAAAAAGGATTTGCTATTTTATTTGAAAGAAAAAACAAATTACAGAAAACGAAAAACAGAAAGAAAATAAAAAGAGAAAGCAGGCCCAGCTTACAGGCCTGCAGCCGAACTTACCTAGCCGGCCCAGGCCCACCCCGACGCTCTTGTCGTCTTCCTTCACGGCGGCAAGCAGCTCGGTGGCGATCTCACCGCCGTGTACGCCACCGAGGCGCGTCTAGGCCTCCCCGAGCCCTTTCGCTTCGCCAAGACGACGCCCAGAAGCCCCCGCACTCCTTCCCCCTCTCGGTGCTCGTCTCCACTGCCTCCCCTCTCCGTTCTCGCAGCCGACCGAGCACCGCCGTAGAGCACGCCGCTGTGCCCAGGCGGCCAACAGCAACGACAAGTTGCGCCATCTTGTCCTAGCGCCTCCTCGAGGACGTCCTCTTCTACCCCAGCAGCTAATCGACGCCGAGAGCCCCGTAGACAATGCCATCTTCGTTGATTCGCCGCCGGCTGCCGTGGACCTCGTCAGGAAATTTTTCGTCACCGCGCCTCCTAAGCCCTCGTCATCGGCTCCATTGGCATCAGGGTGAGCACCCCTTCATTTCCCCCTAACCCCGGCCTCTCCCCGTGCCCTAGACGCCAA
Source organism: Bromus sterilis (assembly GCA_950022295.1). NCBI lineage: Eukaryota > Viridiplantae > Streptophyta > Magnoliopsida > Poales > Poaceae > Bromus > Bromus sterilis. The sequence goes on along the minus strand of OX465595.1, from coordinate 240,312,234 downwards.
GTTCATCTGTCCAGTGGCTCTAGCCGCCGCCTTGGTTGACGCCGACAACGACCACGGCTTCCCCGGAGACACTGCGTTACTCAGGAAGACGCGCGCGGCTGCGGGCTATCGCCTGGTGGTCACGCCTTGCAAAATCATGGCCTGGAGCGTACTCCGGCGAGCCCTCCGCCGTGGACCGAGGTCACCGGCGACGAGGCCGACGTGGCCCCACTTAATTAGGGGTTAACCCCCCTGGTTAGTTGGCCTAAGCCACTGACAAGTGGGTCCAGGCCCCCTAATAACCACCTTTGTTTAATTAAACAGAGGGAATTAACCCACTGTGGCAGACAGGCCGACCCCACCAGTCAGCCCCCCTACATCACTGTGATGCAATGCTGACGCAGTAAATAGATTTCTTTTTAAAAGCAAATCCAGAAAACCCATAAAAAGTTATAAACTATGGAAAATCATAGAAAATTCATACTAACTCCAAATTGGACAAATAATATATGAAAAATTATCAGAAAAATGCAAGGATTAAGAATATGCAATTTGGTTTTATGTTTGACCATTTTTAAATGGGGAAACGGTAACAATTGTGCATATGGCTTAATTTGAATTTGAATTTGGAGTTTGAATTTGCAAATACTTTGCATACACTTCAATTATATTGAAATTGCCACAAACCAGTATCCTTTACATCATGTCATAAATTATCATGTTCTTGTGCATTTACTACGATGATGCCCCCCCCTTTGTTGATGTTTTCTTCGGTAACAGCGTATCCGAGACGGAGATCACCCCCGAAGCAGAAGACCGATAAACCCTTGTATCGTCAGCAAGGCAAGCAAACCCCATTGATCATGTCTATAAAATCCCACTTGCCTCTCAGTCTCGCTTATGCATTGATTAGTTTGATCACCATCTTATCGATTCTACCGCATAGTTGAACCCATATCTGATGCATGACCTATAACCTTGTCACAGTAGTAAGCAAACCAAAATCCTAGCTGACATAGGAGTTGATTGATATCGTGAGGCCCATGCAAATGTTAAAGGTTATTGCATGCTTAGAGTTTACAATGAGAATACTTTTATGTGTGTCGGGATGGTAGTGAACATGGTGTTGATGAAGGTGAAACTGTGTTGGTGAATCTACCCTAATACAAGGTGAATGATGAGAGGTTGTGTAGGAGTACAAAGTGGGTTGTCTCATTGAACACCGCCTTAAGCCCGAGTTCTTGTATGGTAATCCAAGACAAAGAGTACAACCACAGATTGGGCGCACTGACCCCTCTCGGCCTAGTACCTCAATCCGTGTTGACATCCAGGAGTCACATTAGTTCGGGCCTTCCATTTGGCATATGCATAGAAAAAGAGTGAGTGAATTGTTGCATCGTCTTAGATATGTGGGTGGATCTATGAAGCCGGCCGGACTCTTGAGCGGGGCTACTCAGATAGTCGACTCCTGGAATAGACCGGTTGTGAGTGAAGTGTCGTGGTGAACATCCTCGCCGTCACCCCTTGAACGGTGACGAGTACCTGGCGGTAACTGATAGTCATGTGTGTGTAGCTTACACCCTTGCAAGGTTAACAAAACTTTTCGAATAGCCCCGTCCGCGGTTCTGGACTAGTTGGAACCTGTACCTGATTATTAGAAAACTTTAATGGATACCCTATAACTCGCAAGATAAGCGCGAGTGCTATGGCGGTCTTCCTCGTGGGGAAGTCGACGAAGTAACCATAGTGCTGTATTGGTTGAAGACTTGGTAGTGGACTCGTGTACGCTTCTTACGTCAAGTCTGGTACTCGTAGTACAGGACTAGCCAAGTCAAAGCTGGCACTTCTGCATGTTGAAAACCCACCTCCCTTTACCTTGAAACTTGAGAATGAGTAGTGTAGTTCTGATGTAAGTCTTGCTGAGTACGACTTTGTACCCACATTTTATTATTCTATGTTTTAGATGGGAACCCAGCCCCCGATGGAGTCACCTTCCTGAAGCTCGGCGTTGACTAAGTTAGTATAGTTCCAGACAGTAGTCTAGTCCCTCGTCGAAGGGCATGTATGTTGAACAAGGCTTCTCTAAGCCATTTGTTAATCTTGTCTGTACTCAGACCTAATTTTCTTCCGTTGTTTGATGTAATGATGGATCATAGTCATATGATCTTTGTGTACTCTATGTGTAAGTCAATAAAGAAATACTTTGTAGAGTTCATGCAATGTGTACCTGCTGTTTACACTGGACATGTATGATGCGTGTATGATTATAACATGCATGTCTTAGTGTGGGGTTTGATATCTTAGTTGTGTTCTTGCCGGCGGTCTTTTATACACCAAGTGGCCCTTAGATGTGCGCATCTTTGGGCATCGTGATGCGATTGCTCGTGACTCTGTCACGTGGAACACTTTGTTGTATGATTGAGCCCGCCCGAGACTCCGACTAAGTGATCGGGCTGGAGTCTGTTTATGTAAGTGTTGTGATTCAATCGATAATATGGTTGAGGCGACTTGTCTATGAGTATGGGATTTCACCACCCATAAGCATTTAGACTTCTGAGCGGATGAGGAGGACCCATCTCAGATGATCATCCAGGCCTGGATGGGATGCCCCTCACGTTCGATGCTTTCCGAGAGTGTTTTGTGCTTGGCCTTGTCTGCTTAGACAAGTGGGTACGGCTCTCGGCTCTCCATATGATTCTATTGTAACAGGAATTACATACGCATATTCCGGGTCCCGACAGACTTGGTATCAGAACAGGACTGTCTGTAGGATTATCAAACCCTTGGTCGAAGTCAAGTCTAGCATTCTATAGTTATATGGTTACTTGGGTATAAAGGGAACAATGTAAGGCTTCTTTTCTCCTTACCCTCATCGATCTGAGTTCTGAGTCACCCTCATATTTTCTAAGGGAAGATAGGACTAGGCTCATCTATGTCTTACTAGAACATCTTGTTGATTGCTTCTTTGTAGCCGTAGGACTGTTGTGGTTGTCCAGAGTCTTCGTGATTTTGAGTTCCTTGAAGAGATTGGATAAAATTCTTCATATTAGTTCTTCAAGGTTGTCTTATTAACCATCTTGGTGTAGCCGTTATGCTTCCCGATTTATTCCATGTTTCTAGGAATCATTGGCTCTTGCATTATAGTTTTCTCCGCCTTAAATCATGTCCTCCTATATTTGATTCCATCGTACAACCTGTTCTGATTGTTGATTTTTATCACACAGGATGTCAGGTGGAACTCGTAGTGATGTACGTCGCAATCGAAACCGTGATCGGAATCGAAGTAATGATGAACCTCCACCACCGCCTTCTGCCGCGGAAATCAAGATGGAAGCCGAGAAAAATAGACGTGATCAAACACGCCTTCTGGAGCTCATCGAGCAAAATACCGCTCGCTAGCGTAAAGTGGTTGTCAGCATTCAGGATTTCATCCTCCTCAAACCACCGTTATTTCGATGTTCTTCTGAGCCTCTTGAAGCTGATGATTGGCTCCATTCCATCCAGCGTAAGCTTGATACGGCACATGTTGCTCCCAATGATCGAGTTATATCCGCGTCATACTTTCTGGAAGGTGCTGCTCTTCAGTGGTGGGAGAACTATGTTGCGATGCAGCCTGATGGTCACGTAGTGACTTGGCATGAGTTCCGTGATGCCTTTCGAGGGTACCACATCCTGGATGAGATAATGGAGCGCAAGAAGGAAGAGTTTTGTAATCTGTCTCAAGGAGAGATGTCCATTCATGATTATTTGACGGAGTTCAACCGTCTTGCTCGTTATGCCCAAGATGAAATCACCACCGATGCCCGAAAGCAGGCAAGGTTCCGTAAGGGACTTAGCCCCATACTTCATCATGATCTTAACCTCCTTGAATTTGCCACCTTTGAGTATTTACTCAACAAATCCTTCAGAGCTGAGCATGGAAATGAAGTATTCGAAGATTCTCGCAAGCATGCTCTTGACCTTGCTCCTTCTTCAAGTTCAGCCCCTTAGAAACGCCGAATATGGATTCCAACTAGTGTCATACCTCAAAACCTTATTCAGAGGCCACCATCCAATATATGCCATCCACCTCAACACATTGTTCCACCCCGGAATGATGGTGTGCAATCAAGAACTCCTGCTCCCAGCAATTCAGGCAGGATGTGTTTCACATGTGGTCTGTCAGGCCATTACTTCCGACAATGCCCTCAGGTGTTGGTGGCACCACGTCGTTCGGTCATAAGCCTTCAAACAAATCAACCACCAAAACCTGTCTAGCCAAGCTTTCACATGAGGAAACCATTGCTACTTCTGACGTCATCCTTGGTACACTCCCAATCAATCATGTTCCCGCCTCCGTTGTTTTCGATCCAGGAGCATCTCATTCATTCATGTACGAGAGTTATGCACTTCGTCATGAGTTCCCCTTTGAAGAAATGTTTTCTCCAACGATAACTCAAACTCGTGGTTCAAAGTGGCAAACTAATAGATTAAGCCATGGCAATCAAATTGCAATTGAGGGTTTAGTATTACTTGCTTCTCTTATAGCCCTCAAATCTTTAGACATTGATGTCATCCTAGGAATGGATTGGTTATCAAGACAGAATGTTTTCCTTGATTGTAAAGCAAAGTAAGTTAAACTTACCCATCCTCCAGGCCAAATAATTGACTACACCTCACCTAGCTCTAGGATCCAGATGCATACTTTGAATGTGCTTCCCCTTCCTGACCTTGAAGATATTCCGGTGGTTCGTGACTTCCCGGATGTCTTTCCTGAAGAGCTGCCAGGGATGCCCCCTGACAGATGTGTAGAATTCATCGTAGATCTTATGCGAGGCACTGCCCCAATTTCTAGGCGCCCATATAGAATGGCCCCACATGAGTTAGCTGAGCTTAAAACCCAACTGGAAGCTTTGTTGGATAAAGGATTCATTCTCCCTAGCTCATCGCCATGGGGATGCGTCGTTCTGTTCGCAACGAAGAAAGATGGAACAGAAAGGATGTGTGTACTATTGCCCGCTAAATCTAGCGACGATAAAGAACAAGTACCCACTGCCCAGGATGAATGATTTTGATGATCAACGTGCTGGATCCTCTGTTTTCTCCAAGATGGTTTGAGATTAGGCTATCATCAAATAAAAATCCGAAACGAGGATGTCCCAAAGACGGCTTTACTTACTCGATATGGTCTTTACGAGTTCACTATCATGTCCTTCGGTCTAACCAATGCACCCGCCACTTTCTCGCACTTGATGAATTCAATCTTCATGGAGTTGCTGACCCTCAACTTAAAGGGATCTGTTGCAGCGTTCTCGATAAGTAAGAGTGTCGAACCCAACGAGGAGCGAAAGGTATTGATAGGTGATTTTGGACAAGGAATAGCTGCAAGCACTGAAAGATAACTTTTTAGGGGTTTTCGATATAAGCGACAATAAGATAAAAGTAAGCAAAGTAAATAGCGCTGAGGAGCAGAAAGTGGCCCAATCATTTTGAGTAAAGGATAAGCCTAGCAACTGGACTTATAAAGAATAAAGCGTTCTTGAGGACACATGGAGAGGTAGTCATGTCTTTTCGCCATACTCCGTATCGATAACAAGTGTTGTGCTGATAAGTGTTGAGTGGGTGGATCTACGATAGCACACATTCTAGAATAAGATAAGTGCACTCTTATGATTAAACATCTTGCAAGCGTCCACAAATACAAGATAGAAATTAAGGCAAAGCCTAACCACAGATATAAGATCAAGGATCCATTATTCCCTTGTGCAAAAGTGTGCAAACTGGGGTTCAGGTTTCTGTCACTCCGACAACCCACCATAAGCATTCTTTATACACAATGTATCCCCCTAGGTCCTTAATAAGGCGAAGTGTTGATTGTTCGACTCACACAACACCACTAGGAAAATAACAACACAACTTAAATATCAAACAACACAAATTACTTCAACCTCATATGACTACTAACAACTAGACTTCTCCCATGTCCTCAAGAACTAAAGTAACTACTCACAAGACATAAAAGAGACCATGATCAGAGGTGATAAATATATGATAAACAATCTGGACATAATGATATTTATCCAACAAAACTCAATAGCATTCACCACAAAGTACAAAGTAGTAATCAACAGCGATAGAGTAGAGAGGATAGATAGTACGGATTACAACAAAAGATAAACTTGTGAGGTGAGATTGGATCGTGGTGGAGATGGTGCTGATGTTGGTGATGATGTTGATGATGATCTCGATGATGCCCGTGACGATGGTGATGACGATGGAGATGATCCCCCCTTCCGGGAGGTGATCTCCTATGCGGAATCTTCCCACCGGAGAGCCCTTTTATTCTCTGTTGGTTTCCGCCACGGAACGGCAGCGGAACACCGTGAAATCTTCCTTTTTAGGGTTTTCGCGTAACGAGGAGTATATAGGACAGAGGGGGGAGCCGGGAGTGGCCCCAGGGCTCCAGGCGCCCTCCCGGCGCGGCCAGGGGTGGGGCCGCGCCAGGTGGCCGCCTGAGGTCCCTGTGCCCCCCCCCTCTGGCCCCTCTTCGGCGAGTCTTCGTTAATCCTTCGGAAATTACCCTCCGCCGATTTTTAGGTAATTTGGAGGTATTCTTCTTCATCAACTAAGCGTCCACTTTTTAGCGTTGAATCCTACGTCTGCTGCTTCGGCACCGGAAAGTTGCAAACTGTGTAAAATAAGCCAAAACAACATAAGAACCTCATCGCAATGTGAAATATATCAATGAATAAGGATGAATTATGATATAAAATAGTGATACATTTTGGACGTATCAACTCCCCCAAGCTTAGACCTCACTTGTCCCCAAGCGAAAACTGAGCTCAGTAAACCTGTCCACAAGTTTAGAGAGTGAAGTGTCGATAAATAGAATACGGACAAGAAGCATCATGATTTCTTCACCAAACTTAAACATCCTCAACAGCAATCTTCAACTCATAAGGCCCTTATGAAAGATTAATAACAATTATAAACATGAGTAGGGCTAAGGAAACTCATCAAATCATGGCAAACATGTCCTTTGGTCAAGAACAACTAATAGATTTTACTTTTGCTCTTTCTTTTTATATTTTGATGAGACAATTTGGAAATTTTGAAAGAAAAAGCTATTAGTCATGAAGTGAGAATGCTAACACAAAGGAATATGTTTGCTTGGAAAATGCTTTTGCAAACAACTTACTTATCAACAGATAATGTCAACAATGATAAGGCATGGAAAAACTTTAATGCGGCATTATATGGATGAATCCTTATCAGCACCAAGTGTTTGTTCTCTTTGGGAAAGGAGGAAGTAGGGAAAACTGACTCAACATAAAAGTAAAGGAAAGGCCTTGTTAAAGGCAAGTAGGGAAAACTCAAGTGCTATCCTTAAATCAAACAGAATAAAAAAACAAGTTTTGAGAGGTGCATGATTTGTCAACGAATGCTAATAGAAAACTCAATTACTTCTCAGATTGGACAAGTTTCAAGGAACGGCTCCCAAACGGGGACGATCACATCCCCGCAATCTCCTTTGTTTATCACTGCCAAAGTTTTCTGATTTCTCATGAACAAAGCGTGAATGAGGGTTTGTTTGTTGTATTATATTTTGTGAGTTGGGCGCACTCATGCCAGTTCCTCCTCGTATTAGGGGTTTGCAGATTAGACATGCAATCCCGGGATTAAACTTGTCCAACTTAAGAAGATCATGAATTAACTACTACTTCCCCATGAGCTAAAACAGGGGCACAAAATAGAAGATTTTGAACATTTAAGGACAATACAAAAATTCTATACTTTAGGAGTGGTAGTGGAATACCACAAATAGAAAGGTATGGTGGACTCATATGGAAGATACTGGTTTCAGGGTATGGATGCACAAGCAAAATTCCGCTTAGTACAGAGGTTTGGCTAGCAAAGGATTTGAGAGAACAGACAATTGATGATGACTTGGATGCAAACAATATAAAGCATAAACATTAAAATAAGCATAGCACATCAAGTTGTCTTCCTTGTCAACATAACACTACAAGCATAATAACAAAGAGGGTTTGGCTATGTCGCTACTTTGAGAAAAACATGCTTGTTTTTATGACCAAAGCTATGCTTGCCAAAATTAAATAAAGTTTTCAAAGCCGTACCTGATATAAGGTCAATACTCTCCATAAGAATCATCATAAGGTCGATTACGTGAAGAGAATACCGAGTGCAGCGAAGGGATCAATAGACTTCTCATTAATATTCCATCATAGACGACTCTACACTCACGGATAAATAACTCTCCAAAAAGGAGTGATAAACCTCAATGCAAATACCTATTTTATAACATAACTTCCCTAGAAATGATACGACTCTACTTAAATCTAAAAGACAAAGATAAAGATAAAGATACCGGGCACTCCCCCAAGCTTGGAACAAGCTAAGGGGATGCCATTACCCAAGGAGATTTACTCCTCATTCTTGTTCTTGTTGGTCGCGTACTCCTTGGCGAAGCGCTTCCATGGCAGGTGTTCTCCAGTCTCAATGGACATTCCCATCTCTAGGATCCTGCACTCAGCACCCAAACCCATGCGCAGAAACTTTAGTTCATACTCACAGTTCTGGTTTTGCAGATCATAGATCTGTGCTTGAAGCTCATAAACTTTTTCTTCAAGTGCGGCCAAACTTGACCACATCTCCTTCATCTCCTTCTTGTGGGAAGCCTCTATTTCGTTTATGATGTCGAAGTTAGCTTCAACACCACTCTCTACCATCTTCTTGAACTTGAAGACTGCAAGTTCCATCTCCTTCAGCCGCTCCTCGGTGCTTCCCTCCTTGTCTGGTCCCTTCAGATCCTCCTTGTGGAGGTCACAATCCTCCACACGAAGGATCTGGGGGTGCTTCTTTACCTCAGCGAGGTAAGGGTTGATGACGTTGATGATGAACTTGTCCTTGGGGGAACTTGGGGAAGCCATAGCACCTAGGTCTAGCTGAAAGATTATCTGGCAGAAACAGATCGAAAAGAAAACACACGAAATTGCGAGATACGTTGCCGGAACAGTCCGGGAAAATATATAGCAAAAATTTCTGCACAGCAAGGAAGATAACGGGTCAAAGTGGAATCAGAGACGGGCACCTGGGTCCCCAGGCGGCCTCCCGGCGCGGCCAGGGGTGGGGCCGCACCAGGGGGCGCCTGGGCCCCCTAGAGCTGGTCTCCGGCTCCACTTTGGCCTGAAATTTTCTATATTTTCCAAAAACTCGTAATCTGAAACTTTTATGGCGGTGTCGCGATGTTTCCTTACCGTAAGACATACCTTTCCTTATTCTGCTTCTGTTGGTGTCTGAAACTGGGCTGCAACATGTTCTTCATGAGTAGTTGTGTATACCAAATCCACTTCAACATTGAAAGGGTCTCCTACTATGTAATTCTTAAGTCTTTGCCCATTCACTACTTGAGGTTTGGTGCCTTCGAATTTGTTAATCTTGATAGCACCCGAGAAGTAGACTTCCTCAATATGAAATGGCCCTTCCCACCTGGAAAGTAGTTTACCTGGAGAAAACCTGAAAGAGGATCTAAACAACAAAACTTTATCACCAACATTAAATTCATGTTTCAGAATCCTCCTATCGTGCCACTTCTTTACCTTTTCCTTGAACATTTTAGCGCTCTCGTAAGATTCACTTCTCCACTCATCTAGAGAAGTCAAGTTCATGAGACGCTTTTCACCAGCTAATTTCGGGTCAACATTAAGCTCTCTAATAGCCCAGAAAGCTTTGTGTTCTAATTCTAATGGCAAATGGCAAGCCTTGCCACATACCATTTTATAGAGAGAAATGCCCATGGGGTTTTTGTAAGCAATTCTATACGCCCACAAATCATCTCCTAACTTATTCGATCAATCTTTTCTATTTCTATTGACTGTCTTCTGTAAGATCAACTTGATCTCTCTATTGGTGAGCTCAACTTGCCCACTAGTTTGAGGGCGGTACGTTGAAGCAATTCTATGATTGACATCGTACTTGGCTAAAGATTTTCTAAAAGCTCCATGCGTAAAGTGCGAACCCCCATCAGTCATGAGATACCTGGGTACCCCAAACCTTGGAAAAATTACATCCTTGATCATTTTGAAAGATATCTTGTGATCAGCAAATTCAGTGGGGATTGCCTCTACCCACTTGGTTACATACAACATCAACTAAGATGTGAGTGTACTTGTGCGAGGAAGGAAAAGGACCCATAAGATCAAAACCCCAGAAATACAAAGGCTCAATCACTAGAGAGTAATTCATAGGCATCTCATTCCTTCTACTAATATTACCAACTCTCTGACACTTATCACAGGACAAAACATAACTTCTAGCATCCTTAAAGAGAGTAGGCCAATAAAAACCTGATTGAAGAACCTTATGTGCGGTCCTCTCACCAGCATGATGTCCTCCATATGGACTGTCGTGCCATTGTTTGAGAATGTCCTTCTGCTCGTGTTCCGATATGCATCTTCTCACGATCCCATTTGGACCTTCTTTGAAAAGATGTGGGTCATCCCAAAAGTAATGCCTCAAATCATGAAAGAACTTCTTCCTTTGCTGAAATGTTAGACCTGGAGGCAAAAACTTTGCAACGATAAAGTTAGCATGATCTGCAAACCAAGGATCGGAGAGAGATTGTACTTTTACAACAGCTAGCTCCTCGTCCGGAAAACTGTCGTGGACTGGAATGGGATCATGCGGTATATCTTCCATCCCTGAAAGATTATCCGCAACCGGATTGTCTGCTCCTTTCCTATCGACAATCTGCAAATCAAATTCTTGAAGAAGGAGTACCCATCGGATGAGCCTTGGTCTGGGATCCGTCTTCCACATAAGATACTTAATGGCAGCATGGTCAGTATGAATAATAATCTTAGAATCAACAATATACTGCCTTAACTTATCACAAGCAAACACTACTGCTAAGAATTCCTTCTCAGTAGTAGCATAATTCTTTTGAGCACTATCATGGGTTTTGATAGAATAATATATAACATTCAACTTCTTATCAACCCTCTGCCCTAAAACAGCTCCAACAGCAAAATCACTAGCATCACACATAATTTCAAAAGGTAAATTCCAATCAGGTGGTTTTACTATAGGAGTGATTATTAAAGCTTTCTTAAGAACTTCGAAGGCTTCCTTACAATCATCATAAAAAAAAAGGAACGTCCTTCTGGAGAAGATTAGTGAGGGGTCTCAAAGTCTTAGAAAAGTCTTTAATAAATCTTCTATAGAAACCAGCATGACCGAGAAAACTACGAATACCTTTGATGTCCCTTGGGTAGGGCATCCTTTCAATTGCTTCGATCTTGGCCCTGTCCACCTCAATTCCCCTCTCGGAAATCTTGTGGCCAAGAACAATTCCCTCGTTGACCATAAAGTGGCACTTCTCCCAGTTAAGAACCAAAATTTTCTCCTCACATCTCTGCAAAACTTTATTAAGGTTGTGGAGAAAATGGTCAAAAGAAGTTCCATAGACGGAGAAATCTTCCATGAATACCTCCACAATTTCTTCACAAAAACCATGAAAGATAGCAGACATACACCTTTGAAAAGTATCAGGGGCATTACATAAACCAAGAGCCATACGCCTATAAGCATAAGTACCATAGGGACAAGTAAAAGTGGTCTTCTCTTGATCAGCAGTGTTAACATGAATCAGAGAGAAGCCAGAATAACCATCAAGATAAAAAAAGTGATTATTTTTGGATAACCTTTCAAGCATTTGGTCGATGAACGGCAACGGGTAGTGGTCCTTCCTATATTGCTGCAAAGGATCATTAGGAGGAATAGAAATTGAAGCAATATCTTCAATAATCTTATCATTACTGGGAAAATCAGTACCACAAGGCTTCTTAGAGAACTTAGAAAATTTAAATTCATAGGGCTCACCATTGAATTCAACAGAAACTTTACCTTTCTTGCAATCTATTATAGCTCCACAAGTTCTGAGAAAAGGTCTACCGAAAATAATAGGACAAAATTTATCCCTTACTGAACCAAGTACTAAAAAGTCGGTAGGACCTTTCCGCATAAGACTTCAACATCTCTCACTATTCCGATAGGAGAGATAGTTGCTCTGTTTGCAAGATGAATAGTAACATCAACTTCTTCAAGTTCACAAGGTGAAATCTCACTCATGATGTCTTGATAAAGTGAATACGGGATAGCACTAGCACTCGATCCCAAATCGCATAACCCATAATAATTGTGATCTGCTAATTTAGCAGTTACTACTAGGGTACCTGAAATTGGGCCTTTATTCTTGGTTGTGACAAGGTTAGTGGAAACAGCACAAAAATTTATATTGGAATCTAAAGCATCATTAGTAACAAGATCCTTAACCAACGCAACTCGAGGATCGACCTTGATCTGGTCCTCAGGTTCATCAATTCTTCTCTAACTCTTATTCATTATGCCTGTCAAAAAAGAGTGCTCCCTTATTATTACGGGAAAAGGGGCTTTTCATATATAGCTGCAGGCAAAATAGGGTCAGCAACATGAATATCAATAGGTAATTCTTTGAAGGGTTTATGATGCTGATCCTTTTTCCTCTTAGAAAAGTCAATATGAGAGGCAAAGTTCTTACAAAAATCAATCATCAGATGGGAATCAAGACCAATCTTAGAGAAAAATGTATTAAAATAATCAGTTTTCACATAACTCTCTATATAATCATGCTCATAATTTATAGTGGGTTCAATACCTTTATCTATTTCCCAATCTTCGGTATTCTTCTGGATCCTTTCAAGGAGATCCCATCTTTCTTCAACGCTTTTCGTCTGAAATACCCCACTAGAGGAGGCATCCAAAATCTCCTTATCCTGACGAGAAAGTCTAGCATAAAATTTTGTAAGTATAGCTTTCTTGGGGAGCTCATGAATAGGACTTTTGAGCATTAGGGCTTTCAATATCCCCCAAGCTTGACCGATGATTTCTCCGTCACGAGACCTAAAGTTATAGATATAGTTCCTGTCTCGATTAATTTCATGAAGAGGATAAAACTTGGTATAAAAGAGAGACATAAGCTCTTGCCAATCAAGCAAATGAGAGTTATCGAGAAGCTTCTACCAATCTGAAGCTTTATCTGTAAGAGATACGGAGAACAATTTCTTCATGACAAACTCCTTTGATACACCTGCAAGCATAAATAGTAAACATAGTTGTGATAAATATAGGAAGTGTACACTGGGATGTCTATCTCCTGCATAACGATTAACCAAAACACAATCGATAATACCAGCTGGTATTTTATAAGGCACAATTTAAGTAGGGGGGGAACAACCACCACAGATGTGGGGTGTTTCCCCGTAAGCAACGATCCAATAGCTAGGTTGTCCATACGGACAAAGAGGAGAAACATCAAAATAAAATCAACAATATAAAAAATTTCCTTACCAGCTTCACTTACCAATAGCGCTATCCTCCCCGGCAATGGCGCCAGAAAACGTTACATGATGACCCTCAACGTAAAGGGATCTATTGCAGCGTTTTTGATAAGTAAGAGTGTCGAACCCAAGAAGGAGCGAAAGGTATTGATAGGTGATTTTGGACAAGGAATAGCTGCAAGCAATGAGATATAACTTTTTAGGGTTTTTCGATATAAGCGACAATAAGATAAAAGTAAGCAAAGTAAATAGCGCTGAGGAGCAGCAAGTGGCCCAATCATTTTGAGCAAAGGATAAGCCTTGCAACTGGACTTATAAAGACTAAATCGTTCTTGAGGACACATGGAGAGGTAGTCACGTGTTTTCGCCATACTCCGTATCGATAACAAGTGTTGTGCTGATAAGTGTTGAGTGGGTGGATCTATGTTAGCACACCTTCTAGACTAATATAAGTGCACTCTTATGATTAAACATCTTGCAAGAATCCGCAAAAAAAAATAGAAATTAAGGCAAAGCCTAACCACAACAATAAGATCAAGGATCCATTATTCCCTTGTGCAAAAGTGTGCAAACTGGGGTTCAGGTTTCTGTCACTCCGGCAACCCACCATAAGCATTCTTTATACACAATGTATCCCCCTAGGTCCTTAATAATGCGAAGTGTTGAGTGTTCGACTCACACAACACCACTAGGAAAATAACAACACAACTTAAATATCAAACAACACAAATTACTTCAACCTCATATGACTACTAACAACTAGACTTCTCCCATGTCCTCAAGAACTAAAGTAACTACTCACAAGACATAAAAGAGACCATGATCAGAGGTGATAAATATATGATAAAAAATCCAGACATAATGATATTTCTCCAACAAAACTCAATAGCATTCACCACAAAGTAGTAATCAACACAGATAGAGTAGAGAGGATAGATAGTACCGATTACAACACAAGATAAACTTGTGAGGTGAGGTGAGATTGGATCGTGGTGGAGATGGTGCTGATGTTGGGGATGATGTTGATGCTGATCTCGATGATGCCCGTGACGATGGTGATGACGATGGCGATGATCTCCCCTTCCGGGAGGTGATCTCCTCGGCGGAATCTGCCCGCTGGAGAGCCCTTTTCTTCTCTGTAGTTTTCCTCCACGGAGCGGCGGCGGAACTCCGTGAAAGCTTCCTTTTTAGGGTTTTCGCGTAACGAGGAGTATATAGGCCAGAGGGGGGAGCCGGGAGTGGCCCCAGGGCTCCAGGTGCCCTCCCGGCGAGGCAAGCGGTGGGGCCGCGACAGGTGGCCGCCTGGGGTCCCTGTGGCCCCCCTCTGGCCCCTCTTCGGCGAGTCTTCGTTAATCCTTCGGAAAATACCCTCTGTCGATTTTTAGGTAATATGGACGTATTCTTCTTCAGCAACTCAGCGTCCATTATTTACCGCTGAATCCTGCGTCTGCTGCTTCGGCACCGGAAAGTTGCAAACTGTGTAAAATAAGCGAAAACAACATAACAACCTCATCGTAATGTGAAATATATCAATGAATAAAGATGAATTACGATATAAAATAGTGATGCATTTTGGACGTATCAGGAGTACCGAGATAAATTTGTTGTAGTTTATCTTGATGACATTCTCATCTACTCGAAGAACGAAGTAGAGCATGCAAAACATCTTAGGTTGGTAGTGATGGAACTTCGAGAGCACCGCCTTTATGACAATTTATCTAAGCGCGAATTTCGGCTACCAGAAGTGACCTACTTAGGCTACGTGATTTCTGCCAAAGGCATTGCTGTCAACGCCGAGAGAGTTCAGGTCGTCCTTGACTGGACTCCACCTGAATCAGTTAAGCAAGTTAGGAGTTTTCTTGGCCTAGAAAGCTATTGTCGCCGCTTCATTAAGAACTTATCTAAAGTTGCAAAGCCTCTAACTGAACTCCTCAAGAGAGATAAGAAATTCCAATGGACCTCGAAGTGCGAGGAAAGCTTTCAAGACCTAAAAACAAGATTGACTTCTGCACCCGTACTTGCACCTCCACACTCCAAAAGGGATTTCGAGATCTATTGTGACGCTTCACGGCAAGGGTTAGGATGCATACTTATGCAATATCGACATATCGTAGCATACGCTTCGCGCCAGTTGCGTCCACCTGAAGAGAACTACCCTAGCCATGATCTTGAACTCGCTGCCGTAGTTCATGACCTGAAGACATGGCGACATTACCTCCTTGGTAATCATTGCCAGATATATTCTGATCACCAAAGCCTCAAATACATATTGACCCAGCTAGATCTTAATCTCAGGAAAAGATGCTGGATAGAGTTGATAAAAGATTACGACGTAGGAATATCATACACCCCAGGCAAAGACAATGTCATGGCTGATGCACTAAGTCGTAAGTCGTATTGCAACAACCTCAGGGTACAACAGTATCAACCACTTCTTCATGAGGAATTTCGAAAGGTCAATCTTGAGATAGTTCCTCATGGTTTTCTTTCTACCTTGGTGGCGAAACCAACTCTTGAGGATCAAATCATAGTTGCCCAAAGGCGAGCACGAGGTGTTCGCAGGATCAAGGAGAACATTGCTAGTGGAGTTGCTAAATGTTTCTCCATAGATAGCAAAGGAACGGTATTCTTTGAAAATTGTTTGGTAGTACCTAAGAATAGGAACCTAAGGAAACTCATCCTAAAAGAAGCTCATGACACACCCCTCTCAATTCATCCCGGTGGCACAAAAATGTACCGAGATCTACACCAGAGATTTTGGTGGACTAGAATGAAGAGAGACGTTGCTCGATATGTTGCCGAATGTGATTCTTGTCGTTGCATTAAGGCCGAACACCATAGACCTGCCGGTACTCTACAACCTTTGCCTATTCCCGAGTGGAAATGGAAAAAAATTCAGTATGGATTTCATCACTGACTTTCCAAAAACCCAGAAAGGAAATGATGCCATCTTCGTTGTCATTGATAGACTTTCCAAAGTTGCTCACTTCCTTCCCGTTCGCGAGTCTATAACTGCTAGCCAGTTAGCGGACTTGTATGTCTCTAGAATTTTGTCTCTTCATGGTGTTCCTTTGTAAATCAATTCTGATCGTGGTAGCCTTTTTACCTCTAAATTCTGGGGAAGCTTTCAGAATGCTATGGGAACTCATCTCTCCTTTAGCACAGCCTTCCATCCTCAGTCTAGCGGTCAAGTTGAAAGGGTTAACCAAATCCTGGAAGACATGCTCAGAGATTGTGTTATCTCTTTCACAAAGAATTGGGAGAAATCTTTGCCATTGGCCGAATTTTCTTATAACAATATTTTCCAATCTAGTCTGAACATGGCTCCTTTTGAACTCCTCAATGGACGAAGATGTCGAACACCCCTAAACTGGTCAGAAACCGGTGAAAGAAAACTCTTTGGACCAGATATGATCAAGGAACCAAAAGAGCAAGTTCGCATTGTTCGTGATCAATTGAAAGCCGCACAGTCTCGTCAGAAAAGCTACTATGATCGTCATCATAGGCAAGAAAACTACCATCTGGATGAGAAGGCTTACCTTCGGGTTACTCCTCTGAAGGGAACCCAACGTTTTGGTATCAAAGGAAAGTTGGCCCACGTTACATCGGACCTTTTCACATTCTCGCTAAACGTGGAGAACTTGCCTACGAACTGGAACTACCCCCGCACCTTTCCCGAGTACATGATGTATTCCATGTGTCACAACTCAGGCGTTGCTTCAAGGACCCCGTCCGCGAAGTCGACCATGAAACGATTGATCTCCATGGTGACCTTTCTTATCGAGAGTACCCTGTTCGTATTCTTGATTCCGTAGAGCGTGTCACTTGTCGTCAGAAAAATCATGTTTCTCAAAGTGCAATGGTCGCATCACTCCGAGAAAGACGCCACATGGGAAAGAGAAGATCGCCTCCGTGCCGAGTACCCACCTTCCTTCCGACGATGTCTGAATCTCAGGACGAGATTCTTTTGAGTGGGGGCGAGTTGTCACAACCCCAACTTAGGTATGTGCTAGGGTTAGCAAGTAACTTAGCATCATGCCAAAAATTTCAAAAGAAATCCAAATGGGGAAAAGAAAAGCCCTAAAGAATTTAATTCAAATGGCCAGATAGAAAATTCTTCTAAAATATCCTCTGAACATTTTGAAAAGTCTTATAAATAAGCATGACCACATATAAAGTGAAGTGGGTCCCACTGCATGCTCCAACCTTTTTAAAAAAGTCCAAACAGGGCCTTGGAAATTTAATTTAATCATATTTGAATTGAAATTCAAATAGTTTGAATTTAAATAATCTTCAAATCTTGGGAGTGGCTAGTTATATGCCATGTAAGGACAAATGAAAGATTTTGATATTTTAGAAAATTATTTGCTATTTTATTTCAAAGAAAAAACAAATTACATAAAAAGAAAAAGAAAAAGAAAATAAAAAGGGAAAGCAGGCCCAGCTTACTAGGCCTGCAGCCCAACTTACCTAGCCGACCCAGGCCCACCCCGACGCTCGTGTTGTCTTCCTCGACGGCGGTAAGCAGCTCGGTCACGAGCTCACCGTCGTGCACGCCACTGAGGAGCGTCTAGGCCTCCCCGAGCCCTGCCGCTTCGCCACGACGACGCCCAGAAACCCCCGCACTCCTTCCCCCTCTCGGTGCTCGTATCCACTGCCTCCCCTCGCCGTTCTCGCAGCCGACCGAGCGCCGCCGCAGAGCACGCCTCCGTGCCCACGCGGCCAACAGTAACGACAAGCTGTGCCATCTTGTCCTAGCGCCTCCTCGTCGATGTCCTCGTCTGTCCCTGCAGCTAATCGAGTCCGAGAGCCCTGTAGACGACGCCATCTTCGCCGATTCGCCGCCGGCCGCCGTGGACCTCGTCGGGAAATTTGTCGTCACCGCGCCTCCTAAGCCCTCGTCGTCGGCTCCATTGGCATCAGGGTGAGCTCCCCATCATTTCCCCCCTAACCCCGGCATCACCCCGTGCCCTAGCCGCCAACTTTATCTGTCCAGTGGCTCCGGCCGCCGCCTTGGTTGACGCCGATGACGACCAAGGCCTCCCCAAAGACACTGCGATGCTCAGGAAGACGTCCGCGACTGCGGGCTATCGCCTGGTGGTCGCGCCTTTCCAAAATGTGGCCTGGAGCGTACTCCGGCGAGCCCTTCGTCGTGGACCGAGGTCACCGGCGACGAGGCCGACGTGGCCCCGCTTAATTAGGGGTTAACCCCCCTGGTTAGTTGGCCTAAGCCACTGACAAGTGGGGCCAGGCCCCCTAATAACCCCCTCTGTTTAATTAAACAGAGGGAATTAACCCACTGTGGCTGGCAGGCCGACCCCACCATTCAGCCCCCCCTACGTCATTGTGACGTAATGCTGATGCAGTAAATAGATTTCTTTTTAAAAGAAAATCCATAAAACCCAGAAAAAAGATATAAACTTTGGAAAATCATAGAAAATTCATACTAACTCCAAATTGGATAAATAATATATGAAAAAATATCAGAAAAATGAAAGGATTAAGAATACGCAATTTTTTTTACGTTTGACCATTTTAAAATGGGGAAACAGTACCAAATGTGCATATGGCTTAATTTGAATTTGAATTTGGAGTTTGAATTTGCAAATCCTTTGCAATACACTTCAATTTAATTGAATATGCTAGAAACCAGTATCCTTTACATCATTTCACAACTTATCATGTGCTTGTGCAATTACTTCGATGTTTCCCCCCCTTTGTTGATGTTTGCTTCGGTAATAGCGTATCTGTGACGGAGATCACCCCTGAAGCAGAAGACCGATAATCCCGTGTATCGTCAGCGAGGCAAGAAAATCCCATTGATCATGTCTATAAAATCCCACTTCCCTCTCAGTCTCGCTTATGCATTGATTAGGATGATCACCTTGTTATCGATTCTACCCCATAGTTGAACCCATATCCGATGCATGAACTATCATCTTATCATAGTAGTAAGCAAATGACAAGCCTAGCTGACATAGGAGTTGATTGATATCATGAGGCCCCTGCAACTGTTAATTCTTATTGCATGATGAGAGTTCACAATGAGGATACTTTTGATGTGAGTCGGCATGGTAGTGAACATGGTGCTGATGAAGGTGAAATTGTGTTGGTGAATCTACCCTAATACAAGGTGAACGATGCGAGGCTGTGTAGGAGTACACAGTGGGTTGTCTCGTTGAACGCTGCCTTAAGCCCGAGTTCTTGTATGGTAATCCAAGATAAGGAGTACAACCACAAATTGGGCTCACTAACCCCTCTCGGCCTAGTACCTCAATCTGTGTTGACGTCCAGGAGTCACATTAGTTCGGGCCTTCCATTTGGCATATGCATAGAAAAAGAGTGAGTGAAATGTTGTATCATCTTAGATATGTGGGTGAATCTGTGAGGCAGTGAAACCATCCACGGATGTCCTCTCGGTTGCCTAAATTGTCTGAGTCTGTATCGTTGATCCGGCCGGACTCTCGAGCGGGGCTACTCAGATAGTCGACTCCTGGAATAGACCGGTTGTGAGAAAAATTTCGTGGTGAACACCCTCGCCATCACCCCTTGAATGGTGACGAGTACCTGGAGGAACTGATGGTCATGTGTGTGTAGCTTACACCCTTGCAAGGTTAACAAAACTATTCGAATAACCGCGTCCGCGGTCATGGACTACTTGGAACATGTACCTGAATATTAGACAACATGAATGGATACCCTAAAACTCTTGAGATAAGCGTCAGTGCTATGGCGTGCTTCCTCGTGGGGAAGTCGAGGAAGTAACCATAGTGGTGTATTGGTTGGAGACTTGGTAGTGGACTCGTGTACGCTTCTTACCTCAAGTCTGTTACTCATAGTACAGGACTAGCCAAGTCAAAGCTGGCACTTCTGCATGTTGAAACCCCACCTCCCTTTACCTTGAAACTTGAGCATGACTAGTGTAGTTCTGATGTAAGTCTTGCTGAGTACGACTTTATACTCACGTTTTCTTATTCTATGTTTTAGATGAGAACCCAGCCCCTGATGGAGTCACCTTCCTGAAGCTCGACATTGACTAAGTTAGTATAGTTCCAGACATCAGTCTGGTCCCTCGTGGAAGGGTATGTAGGTTGAACAAGGCTTCTCTAAGCCATTTGTTAATCTTGTCTGTACTCAGACCAAATTTGCTTCCATTGTTTGATGTAATGATGGATCATAGTCATATGATCCTTGTGTACTCTATGGGTAATTCAATAAAGATATACTTTGTATATTTCATGCAATGTGTACCTGGTGTTTACACTGAATATGTATGTTGCGTGTATGATTATAACATGCATGTCTTAGTGTGGGGATCGATAGCTTAGTTGTGTTCTTTCCGGCGGTCTTTTATACACCAAGTGGCCCTTAGATGTGCGCAGCTTGGGGCATCGTGATGCGATTGCTCGTGAATCTGTCACAAGGCACACTTTGTTGTATGATTGAGCCCGCCCGAGACCCCGAGTAAGTGATCGGGCTGGAGTCTGTTTATGTAAGTGTTGTGATTCAATCGATAATATGGTTGAGGCGACTTGTCCATGAGTATGGGATTTCACCACCCATAATAATTTAGACTTGTGAGCGGACGATGAGGACCCATCTCAGATGATTATCCGGGCCTGGATGGGATGCCCCTCACGTTCGACGCTTTCCGAGAGTGTTCTGTGCTTGTCCTTGTCTGCTTCGACAAGTGGGTACGGCTTTCGGCTCTCCATATGATTGTGTTGTAACAGGAATTACATACGCATAATCCGGGTCCCGACAGGCCCCCACGGATGGAAGACCTTCAGCCAGAGGGTATCCTGGTCATCAAAGAGGAAGAGGATGGCCTAGAACTTCTTGATATTTCTCCAGCGCACAAATGCCGCCCAGCCTTGGTCTAGGTACATGGTGCCTCCGTCGCGAACGGCCGTGGCCACCCATGCAGAGTCGTTGGGCAGCCCTCCATCTGGAGCTACAAGCTCTATGGCTGGCGTCCCGCCATTGCACGCGCTAACGGCTCCGACAGTCGAAGCCAGCCGCATGTCGGGTCGGTAGCCGCCACGAAGAACTCGTGGGTCGGCAGCGCTGTGTGCGCCCTCATCAGGGCAGAAGACATCGCGCCGCCGCGGCCACGACCACGACCGCACCGGACCGCCGCACCGCCTCGGCCCACGCTGCCACCTCGAACTCCCAAGAACTCTTGGTCCGTAGCGCCCAAACTGTTGGGAGACGTCGGAGGCGCCATGGAGCATGAAGCCAGAAGGAGACGGTGAAGGAGGGGGAAAAGGAGAATGAACTCCTCCGCTTCATGTCGTCTCACTTAAATACCCAACGGACACTTGCAGGGGAGTAATTTTTCTACTCTACTGTAAGAACAGTAAATTATCGTGGGGTCAGCCGCTGCATTACCTCGAGTCTTGCCATCACCATCATCTATCAAATCCGACTGGAAGCGCACCATGTGGAACCGTCTGCCCTGTCCCCGTGACATGACAACCAGTGCACAGTCTACATGAACTTCTCGGACGACTAGACTTCAATTC
Organism: Bromus sterilis; assembly: GCA_950022295.1. Lineage (NCBI taxonomy): Eukaryota > Viridiplantae > Streptophyta > Magnoliopsida > Poales > Poaceae > Bromus > Bromus sterilis. Next base: position 240,290,354 of record OX465595.1, on the reverse strand, counting down.
CAGGAAGCCTCCACTAGAAGCCGAGCACGGGGGCTACTGTCGGTAACCGGATACTACGGGTAACACGTTTATCTGGTTCCGACTACACCTCTTTGGCAGCCCAAGTGTAAATACGAAGGTTTCTGGCAAGGAGACGCCGAGAATGTTGCGGAAGAATGCCTCGGACCAGTTCCGGGAGGATGGAGTCATCCAGTTGGTTCCCACAGCCCAACAAAGAGGACAGTGCATTCAATGCACTAGAAGACAAGCATGCACCACTGATAGGAGGCAGCCTACACCTGGCGGACTCCCTCGCACATACTCAGCGCATGCATGCTCCAATCGTCCCTGCGACGCCACGTCCCCGCGATGCCAGCAGAGCTATCTGATGTGCACGATGTCTTCCACGTATCGCAGCTTCGGAAGTGTCTAGGAGTGCCGGACAAGCCCGATGTTTTCAAGAACATCGATCACCGCACGGTGGACATCAACCGGGATCTCACGTACCGCGAGACGCGCCTTTGTAACCTGGAAGAAGCCACCCGAGTCACCCGTAAGCGCACGATCAAGTTCCACAAGGTCCAGTGGACAAATCACACAGAAGAGGAAGCCACCTGGGAACGGGAGGACTACCTCAAGCGTGAGTTCTCGCATCTTTTCACTAGCTTGTGAATCTCGGGGACGAGATTCTTTTTAAGGGGGGAAGGTCTGTCACATCCCAACTTTTATTACCCTGTTATTAGAGTAGCAAAGATTAGGGGTAACAAAAACATTCTAAAGTTGTGATGTGATGCAAATAAAAATTGCCCTACCATGCTTGCATTATGCATTGTTTCTATGCCATACTTGTTATCTTCCTGCCTTGTGCTATTGCCCTACTTTTTTTTCCTGGTCATGTCAAAAAGAGTCAACCAATAAAAATAATTAGCACATATCACACATATTGATCCACCAACACATCACCACCATAGCATATTAGCATCACTAACATTTTCATTAAATAAAGTTTTTCTTGCTTAGAAATTCATTATTTAAATAATGAAAAATACCTCTATAGCAGCAAGTATTTAATAAAAATATTTCAAAACTGCTAATTAATTGTTTGCTATTAATACAATAGTAATAATATTATTAACCCAATTAAAAAAATTCTTAAAAACTCTAAATAAATTGGAATAATACTCCTGGAGTTTTATAAATTATTTTGGAGGTTTTTGAAATTTTGCTTCAAATTTAAACCAAACCGGAGGTAAAACTTTTGCAAAACTATCTTTACTAGTATAAAAAATAATAATAAAAAGGAAACCTACGGTACCTGGGCCGCAGCCCATCTCCCTCTCTCTCTCCAGCCCGCATGGCAACCCCACCCCACCCCTACGTCATCAGGAGGCCCCCCCGATGACGCCAACCCTCACCGCCTCGACTGCCCAGTAGGCGAGGAGGCGAGAGCCCCGCTCCCCTCCCCTCCACGGCTATAAAACGAGGGCCACTTCCCCGCTCCCACCTCACTCCACCCCTCTCTAGCACCATAGCCCCGCTCAACCCCTAGCCCTCGGTAGAAGAAGAAAAGAAGCAGAAGAGGAAGCAGGAGAAGGAAGAAGAAGAAGGGAGGAAGGGGGAAGAAGAAGGAAAGGAGGGAGAGGCCAGCGTGCCTCTCCACCTCCGCCACCCACGCCGGAGCCGCGCCGGTGAAGGAGACGCCGCCGCCGATCGAGGAGGAGCCCGGAGAAGCCGCAGCCGTCCGCCTATCTACCCCCACTGTCTACGCCAAGCCGCCGCTCGCCCCGACGTCCCCGGTCGCATCTTTCTGCAAAAACGGAACCCCCTACCCGTGTCGCACGCCTGCTACCCGTCCCCGCTGTCCGCCGCCGTCCCGAGCAACCCCGGTGAGCGCTCCCCCGACCCCTACTGTCCGCCATGGCGCCCCCACTACCCCTCGTCGCGCCGCCCTTTTTGGGGCAAAAATGGGCCCCCAGGCCGCGCCGCACCTCCCCCGCCCCTGGTCGCCGTCTCCGGCCACCGGAGGGCCGACGGCGAGGCGCGGCATGCCCCTGGTCGCCATGGGCGCCCTCCCGTGACGTGGCCTGGGTGAGAGGAAGGAGATGGCCCCTGGCCATTGGATCACACTTATGCTGGGCTCGGCCCATTTTTTTTAAAAGAGAGAAGCGGCCGTAGGCGCCACATAGCCCTGGGCCGGCCCGCTGCCATTTTCGTTTTTTTAATAAATCATCAGCATAGAAATACTTTTAGAAAAATAATTACAACTGAGAAAAATATGAAATAAATTTTGTTATGTTCCTAAAATTAAGCTCTATATTTCTGCATGTTTAGAATCATTTTTTACAGTACCAAAATGATTGCTTTAGTTTTAACTAGTTAATTTCTTTTGTTAGCAGCTTAAAATAGTTTTAGTTAATTCTCTGTTGACCCTAAAAATGTAATGTTGACTTTTTTATGTTCTTGTGAATATTCTTGATTTTTCTGTATGTGTAGATTATTATTTAGCTTAGATAAATTTATGACCCCTTTTATTATTATTGCTTTTGCTAGTTTGATTTCTATAGAATTTATGGTGGTAGTATTAAATTTTTAGCTTATTATTAAAAATTGCCACTGGTCAGTAGCACTTTTGTATTGAAGTTAGTTAATAAAAACAAATTAAATTAAAAACTGTTAGTGATTAAAATGGATTAAAAACATTGCTTTTATTTCAAATTGTTTTATTTAATATTGATGTTAATAAATCCACTAAAATTATCCTATTGCCTTGTTATAAATTATAACCTTGTTGAGGTGGTATAAAATTTAAATCTTAGTAAATAGAAAATCTTGAAATTGTTTTGTCCTTTGTTGCTTGTGTTTGTGTTTGAAAAATTGAGTGATGTTTGCATTGCTATTTCCCCGTTGTAATGGTGATTTTCTTTTCGCAACTTGTAGACGATACGCCTTACGCTGCAGGTGAAGACCCCTCCCTTGCCGCCGAAGAAGCCGATCCAGGGTACATCGCCGAGGAAGGCAAGCCACCGTTAAAACTCAAAACCCCGCATTACCATTTTTACCTTTCTTGCATCACTTATATTGTATCATGCTAATTTTATATTCATATGGTTTGGGATTGTATTAGTTGTATTAGGAAAACAATACACACCCCCATAGCCTACCTATTTGGGAAAAGAAAGTAGAACCCCGGTGATCCCGACACTCCGTCGAGACCATCACTCAGCTCTAGCATTATCATTACATAAGAACTTGGAAAGTCATAATTCATCCTATATGGTACGGCATACACCTAAGAAGGTGGTATGGCCGGGTTTGTGGAACATCGTCGGACATGGACAAAGTCTGGAGGGACTCTCTATAAGTGCCGCGAAAATCTAGCATTACAGTACAACCTTTATACTCTGGTATGGGACAGGGCTAGTTGGAAGCTTGTTTGTCTTAGTACGGGGGTCCTATAACTACAGATGGATGCGTGATTCCACGAATCCGATAGCCCTCGAAGTCGATGGGTGAAATTCTCTAGGCTTAGTGTCGGAAGAAACCTTGGTGCTCTTCGACTACGGTGCAGGCTTGGGTCCAAGAGGAGCATGATCTGTCACACGGAAAGTCCATGCAGTACGCAAGGGGTGGATTCACCTGTACTAGGGTAGACAAGGGGAAAACTATGGTCGATTATCCGAGACCCGTATACTGAAGTATGACGATCCGTGGGGAAACACGGCGGATGTATTGAATGTGGTGGGTAAAGTATACAACCTCTGCAGAGTGTAAATTTATTCGACTAGCCGGAGTCCACGGTCATGGATAGCTAGTGAGCCACACTTTGTGGGGAATAGATGAGAAATCCCGGTACTGAATTTACGGTTCGCGATGATGATGTTGATATTGTTGGAAACAGGTTGGACTTGACTTATCCAAATTCATTGTGGGAAATAAAATTTGCCAAGTTTAAAACTTTGCCAACTTAATAATAATCTTGAGTAGATAGGAAATCCCTATGAAAAAAACTCCACCCGATAGCCATCCCATTATTTTCGTATGCAAAACTTTGTTTCTTTCTTTAGGTGGTTTGCGAGTACTTTGTATGTACTCACGGCTTTGTCCCTGGTTATTCCATCGGCCAGGCTTGGAGGAGCAGGTATATGACGATGATGCTACCGACGACTACTAGGACATGTTATGCTCTAATCTACCCTGTGGATTGTGTCGCCACTACCCTTGATGCTTTTGCTTTTCCACTACTATTTGAGCCCGATGAGGCCATGTAAAACTTTATTGTTGTATACTTGTATTCGGTATTGTATGAACTTTGAGACTATGATATCCATGTCGAGTTGTGTGTCATGCGAACTGATCATGGGAGCATGACCGTATACACAACTGGTCGCTTCGGGCATATAGTCCGGGGTGCCCACAAAAAGAGAAAGAGGAGATGCAAGAAGAAGAAACGAAAAGATGGAAGAGAAGAAGGAAGATCCATCCCAGAGAGGAACTACCACCTCCATGCATCCGCCTGTGGATGTATCCACAATAAAGAAGGTAGAGGAGTTTGTTGCCAGAACTTCCTGGGAGACTTCCCAAGGATTCCCTTTGGGAGGGAGAGCAGCTCCATCAAGAGTAGATAAGTATAGTGGAGTGTAAGGTAGGGTATCTTCTCCTATAAGATCGCATTGTACTGTGTTCTGGTCCATCATTAGCAAAAAGATCAGACGTGCAAGAGTAGGGCTTTTAGTCTCTGGACGGCCTAAACCTAGGTAAACCCCTATGTTTACTCGTATCACCCCATTGTCGTTTTGACGTCACAACAATCTTACTCTACATCAAGCAACCGGGAACCCAGCGTGTTCCCCATCCCGCATGGTCCCCGGGTCGTGACCTCCCGGGAGCGTTCCTCCCGAAAGGTGTTCTCGAGGCAGCGTCGTCGCTGTTATCCCCTGCATCTAGCCCGACAGGAGAGTGGCGCTATAAGGAGGGCCTGAGAGACTCGACCCTCGACAACCGGCGATGTTTGCACCGAATCTTGAAGTGAGAAAGGGCAATGCATAGTACCGAAGAGTCTAGCAAAATATGGCTGGTAGAAGTCCCAAGAATAGAATTGTCGGGACCCGGGGTTAGCGTATGAAATTCCAGTCACAATTCAATCACATAGAGAGCCGAGAGCCGTACCCACTTGTCTAAGCAGACAAGGCCAAGCACAGAACACTCTCGGAAAGCATCGTACGTGAGGGGCATCCCATCCAGGCCGGATGATCAACTGAGATGGGTCCTCATCGCCCGCTCACAAGTCTAAATGATTATGGGTGGTGAAATCCCATACTCACAGACAAGTCGCCTCAACCATGTTATCGATTGAATCATAACCCTTACATAAACAGACTCCATCCCGATCACTTAGTCGGGGTCTAGGGCGGGATCGATCATACAACAAAGTGTGCCATGTGACAGAGTCATGGGCAATCGCAACGCGATGCCCCAAGCTGCGCATAACTAAGGGCCACTTGGTGTATAAAAGAGCGCCAGCCAGATCACAACTAAGGTCTCGAAAACCCATACTAAGACATGCATGTTATAAACATACACGCAGCACACATGCCTAGTATGAACAGCAGGTATCATCACATAACTCTACAAAGTACTTCTTTATTGACTTACACATATAGCATACAAAGATCACATATCTGTGATCAACATTACATCATACAACGGAAGCAAATTAGGTCTGAGTACAGACAAGTTTAACAAATGGCTTAGATAAGCCTTGTAAACATACATGCCTTTCCACGAGGGACCAGACTGCTGTCTGGAACTATACTACCAAGGTCAACATCGAGCTTCACGAAGAGGACTCCATCGGGGTCCGGATTCTCATCTAAAACATAGAATAAGCAAACGTGAGTACAAATTCGTACTCAGCAAGACTTACATCAGATCTATACTACTCATGCTCAAGTTTCAAGGTAAAGGAAGTGGGGTTCATCATGCAGAAGTGCCAGCTTTGACTTGGCTAGTCCTGAACTACGAGTACCAGACTTGAGGTAAGAAGCGTACACGAGTCCACTACATGTCTCCAACCAATACACCACTATGGTTACTTCCTCGACTTCCCCACGAGAAAGCACGCCATAGCACTCACGCTTATCTTGCGAGTTTTATAAGTATCCATTCAAGTTTTCTATGATCAAGTTCAGGTCTCCAAGTAGTCCATAACCGCGGACACGGCTATTCGAATAGTTCATTAATCCTGCAGGGGTGTACATCTTCACACGCGTGTCATCACTTATCATCTCGTTCTTTTCACCCTTAAAGAGGGTGTCGGATGTGGATGAAACCAAGGCACTACCCTCACATCACCTTCTCTAATCCAGGAGTCGACTACCTGAGTTTGTCACCGCTCGAGAGTCCGGCCGGTTCCATGAAACGGACTCAGATAATGCACGGGACCGAGACGCCACCTTTGACAGATGGTTTCACTGCCTCACAGGTCCACCCACATATCTATAGTTAGGTCAAATGGAAAGCCCGAATCTAGTGTGATTCCTGGAGCGGATCGGGTACGTAAAGAGGCCAAACGGGGCTCCCATAAAACCCTACATGTGGTCATACTCTTTGTCTTGGATCACAAAACAGGAACTCAAGGCCTAGGGCAGTGTTCAACGAGACAACCCACTCTGTACTCCTACACAACCTCTCATCGTTCACCTTTGTTTAGGATGGATTCACCAACACGTTATCATCAGCACCACTGTGTTCATTCCAACCCGACTCACAATCATAACATCCTCATTGTATCACTAAGCAGCAATAAGAAGTAACAGTTGCAGGGGCCACATGCTCATCATTCAACTCCTATATCTGCTAGGATTGTGCTTTGCTTAATACGGTGGCAAAATGATAGGTCATGCATCGGAATGGGTTCAACTATGCGAAAGAACGTGTCTCGGTGATCTCCTAAACATGCATAAGCGAGACTGAGAGGGAAGTAGGATTTTATAGACATGATCAATGGGGTTTGCTTGCCTTGCTGACGGTACACTGGTCTTAACGGTGGTCTTCTTCTTCAGGGTGATCACCATCTCGGAACGTCTGTCATCGGAGGAAATCATCAACAAGGGGGGACAACTTCGGAAGTAAAATGCACATACACATGATAAGGTTGTCCATGATGTGAATGGTACTGGTTTGTAGCATATTCATCTTAATTGAAGTATATTGCAAAGGATTTGCAAATTCAAACTCCAAATTCAAATTCAAATTAAGTCATATACACATTTGCTTCTGTTCACCCATTTTAAAATGGTCAAACATAAAAACAAATTGCTTATTCTTAATCCTTGCATTTTTCTGATAATTTTTCATATATTATATTGTCGGGACCCGGGTTTAGCGTATGCAATTCCCGCTACGACATAGTCATATGGAGAGCCGAGAACCGTACCCACTTGCCTAAGCAGACAAGGCCAAGCTCAGAACGTTCTCGGAAAGAATCGTACGTGAGGGGCATCCCATCCAGGCCGGATGATCAACTGAGATGGGTCCTCATCGTCCGCACACAAGTCTAAGGATATGGGTGATGAACTCCCATATTCAAAGACAATTCGCCTCAACCATACTATCGACTATCTCATAACTCTTACATAGACTTACTCCAGCCAGATCACTTAGTCGGGGTCTAGGGCGGGCTCGATCATACCACAAAGTGTGCACGAGACGGAGTCTCGAGAAATCGCATCGCGATGCCCCAAGCTGCGCACATCTAAGGGCCACTTGGTGTATGAAAGACCGCCAGCCAGATCACAACTAAGGTCTCGAAAACCCATACAAAGACATGCATGTTATAAACATACACGCAACACACATGCCTTGTATGAACAACAGGTATCATTGCAATTCTCTACAAAGTATACATTTTATTGATAACTTTTACAGAGTGCACACAGAGATCACAAGTATGTGATCCAACATTACAACAACAAGCAGAAGCAAAGTATGTCTGAGTACAGACAAGTTTAACAAATGGCTTAAGAAGCCTTATTTAAACACAAGCCCTCCACGAGGGAACCAGTCGTCTGACTGGGACTAGACTAGCTTGATCTTCAGTCGTCGAGCTCGATGAAGAAGACACCTTCGGGTCAGTGGGTTCATCTAAAACATAGAATAAGCAAACGTGAGTACAAAGTCGTACTCAGCAAGACTTACATAGGAGATATACTAATCATGCACATGTATCAAGGTAAAGGGAGGTGGGGTTTCACTTGCAGAAGTGCCAGCTTTGACTTGGCTAGTCCTGAATTACGAGTACCAGACTTGAGGTAAGAAGCGTACACGATTCCACTACTTTCTCCAACTAATTACACCACTATGGTGCCTTCCTCGACTTCCCCACGAGAAAGCACGCCATAGCACTCACACTTATCTTGGTGTGTTTTAGAAGTATCCAGTTCAAGTTGTCTAATAATCAAGCTAAGCTTTCCAAGCAGTCCTTAACCGCGGACGCGACTATTCGAATAGTTTTGTTAACCCTGCAGGGGTGTACCGCTACACACACATGATCATCAGTTACCGCCTTTGTACTCGACACCGTTCAAGAAGTGTCGGCGAGGATGCTCACCACAACTGTTACCTCATAGCCTATCTAGTCCGAGAAAGCCGCCTACCTGGGTTGGCTACCACTATCGTGAACCCGGCCGGTTTACCGAAGTGGATCGAAGTGATGTGTGCGTGGTGCATAAGCCGGTCCCGGGTGAGCCGTTCTCTCACTTAGCAGCCAGGCCACAAACCTACCAGAACTCCGAACTATTGCGACATCTGGACATCGAAAGGGATGAGTTAGTAAGCTGAGAGGGGTCAGTGATCCCAATGTGTGGTTGTACTCTTCATCTTGGATCACCACACAAGAACTCGGACTTAGGGCGGTGTTCAACGAGACAACCCACTGTGTACTCCTACACAGCCTCTCATCGTTCACCTTGTATTAGGGTAGATTCACCAACACATTTCCACCATCATCACCATGATCACTACCATCCCGACTCACATAACAGTAACATCATTGTATCACTCTAAGCATGCAATAAGCAGTAACAATTGCAGGGGCCACATGATATCAATCAACTCTTACATTTGCTAGGATTGTGGTTTGCCTACTACTGTGACAAATGATAGGTCATGCAAAGGAATGGGTTCATCTATGAGGTAGAAACGTAGCATGGTAATCATCCTATACAATGCATAAGCGAGACATGAGAGGGAAGTGGGATTTTATCGACATGATCAATGGGGGTTTTCTTGCCTTGCTGACGAGGTTCGGGTTCAGGGTCTTCAACGAAGGTGGCAGCCTCCTGTTACGGTTCCACCTCTACTCGACAAACAAAAAACAAGGTAGCAAAGTAAATACAATGCCCAATCACATGATTGAAGGTTGAAACTTGATATATATGTTTCTGATGTGTTAGGCAATTCCATTTAAATGGAGTATATTGCAAATGAATTGCAAATTCAAACTCCAATTTGAATTCAAATTTAGCCAAGTTACAAAAGATATTGTTTGATCAAGTTAAACCATTTTAAAATGGTTATGATATGCCTCTGAAGTTCAAGTATAATGTGATATGTTGATATGGTTCACAATGCAAAAGAATTTGAAATAATTTTGATTTAATTCCATTTAAACCAAATACCAAATGCTACTGGTCACATTTTAAATTCAACTCAAACAAAGTTGAAAGCTGGAAATTTGGATAGATTATTTTCTCCTAATCATTTTTCATATATTATTTGTTAAATTTGGAGTTAATATGAATTTTCTATGAATTTCCAAAGTTTCAGCCTTTTTCTGGAATTTCTGTAATTTCTCTGATTTCTTTTTATTCTGGAAAATCTTTTATTGCGTCATGCTTGCGCAAGGGTGACGTGGGGGGGGTCTGACGTGTGGGGTCCAGTGGTCAGCCCCTGGGTTAATTAACTCGGTTAGTTTAAACTAACCGGGGGGATTAAGGGCTCTGGGCCCACTGGTCAGTGGCCCAGGGGGTGAATTAGGGGCTAATCACCCCGGACATGTCAGCCTCGCCGGCGGCTCAACGCCGGCGACCAACCGAGGCGGCGGCGACACAGGGGAGGGCGTCTCCTGCCACCGTTTGGTGTGCTGAGGCCACCAAACGGAAGCCCGAGCAAGCGCGCATCACCCAGCGCACAGTAGCGCCACCGGGGGGCACCGGAGTGATGCCGGCGACGAGCCCTAGCGGCGGCCGTGGCTCGGGCTCGTCGGAAAGGTCGCTGCGGAGGGAGAGCTTGGGCTAGCGCTAGAATTTCGGAACGCTGGGATCACCAGGAAGACGAAGGACATCACGGGAGAGACAGAGGTGCCCTGGAGCTTCGTCGACAACGTTCATGGCGGCGGTGCTCCTCTGCTCTAATGGCAAACGACGATGGAGTGCAAGGGGGTGGCCGTGCAATAGCTAAGGTGAACCGGGAGCTGACCGTGATTGCAATGGAGGTAATGGCGCGGTGGGAGGAGCTATGTGGCCGGCAAATTCGTCGACGGTGACTTGCGGTTCAGCTGAGCAGAGAAGCTCGATTGCGGCGGCTCAAGTGGCTCCTAGGTCAACATCCTCGGGCTCTTGGCGTGGACGACGGTGCTGCGTCAGGGGGACACGGCCTTCTGGCTCTTCTCCGGCGTTGGCCACGGATTCCGTCGACGGTGAATGGCGGAGGCTCTCGGGGAAGAAGGGGAAAGCGAGGAGAAGGCGCGAGACGAAGCGGCGATGGGGGGAAGTGGGTCACGGCGCCACGGGCGTCTCTCTGGCGCAAGGAGAAGGCACGGGAGGGCCTCCAGGCAGGCAGGTGGCGTAGCGGCCGCGCCATGCCGGCCACCGAGCTGCTTGCCGCCGCGCTGGAAGAAGACAAGGGGGGTTCCAGGTAAGCCCTTTTCCCTTTTTCTGTTTCTTTTCTATTTTCTTTTGTCTTTGTTTTTGTTTTGCTAAATAAAATAGCAAACCCATTTATTAAATGCTGAAACTTTTTATGTGGCATCACAATATACTAGGCTAGCCACTTGCAAAGTTTGAACATTTTTAAAATTCAAATAATTTGAACTTTAAATCAAATAGGGGTTTTTGATTATTTCCAAGGTCCTGTTTGAATATTTGAAAAATCCATGAGCATGGGGTGGGTCCCGCATCACTTGATATGTGATCACACTCATTTATAAGACTTTTAAAAAATCTAACATGAATTTTTGGAGAAGATTTTTATCTGGCCTTTTGAATTAATTCATCTGGGGGGGTTCCTTCTCCCATTTTGCTTTTGAATTTGATTTCAAAGACTTCTTTTGAAATTTTTAACATGATGCAATATGACTTTCATCCTAGCACATTACCTAACAGAGGGTTCTGACAACTCGCCCCCACTCAAAAGAATCTCGTCCCGGGATTCAGAAGTCTGCGGGAGGAAGGTGGGGTACTCGGCACTGAGACAGTCTTCTCTTTCCCACGTGGCTTCTCTCTCACAGTGGTGTGACCATTGCACTTTCAGAAACTTAATCTTCTGATGACGAGTGACACGCTCTGCGGAATCAAGAATACGAACGGGGTATTCTCGATAAGAAAGGTCATCTTGGAGATCAAGCGTTTCATGGTCAACTTCGCGGATGGGGTCCTTGAAGCAACGCCTGAGTTGGGACACATGGAATACATCATGTACTCGGGAAAGGTGCGGGGGTAGTTCAAGTTGGTAGGCAACTTCTCCACATTTAGCAAGAATGCGGAAAGGTCCGATGTAACGTGGGGCCAACTTTCCTTTGATACCGAAACGTTGGGTTCCCTTCAGAGGAGTAATCCGAAGGTAAGCCTTCTCATCCAGATTGTAGCTCTCTTGCCTATGATGACGATCATAGTAGCTTTTTTGACGAGACTGGGCTACTTTCAATTGATCACGAACAATGCGAACTTTCTCTTCTGCTTCCTTGATCATATCCGGTCCAAAGAATTGTTTTTCACCAGTTTCTGACCAGTTTAATGGTGTTCGACATCGTCGTCCATATAGGAGTTCAAAAGGAGCCATGTTCAGACTATGATAGAGGCGAAGGTGTCCCGATGTTTCGATGAGATGGTGGAGATCGATTATGGTGGAGGCAACTTTCACGATCCGACTACGAACGTGCGAAGACGTTGCGCCTTAGCGATCGCTAAACCAACTCCGAGAGGTTATTGATCCCGCGGATGCACGATCAACCTGACCACGAAGGTCTAATTCCTGCAAGCAATCGAAGAACAAGCAAGAACTAAGAATTGCAATCTGGATATTGCGAATATAAGATGAATGATTACGAAAGTTGGGGTTCCAATGAGGTCTTGGCCTGGTCGGATGACACAAACGAAGAGCTCGAAGTTGCGGCTATGGCTAACTTATATCTAATTAAAACCCAAGTCTAAACGACGCCCTAAGGGCTGTATATATGGGGGAACAGAGGGGATTTTCGTGACCCCTTGGAGGTGGGGTCCGAAAACAACCCTAACTCGGTTTCCCCACACATACGGATTCTAAAAACAGCCTATAAGGTGGTATTTCGAAATTACATGGGCCCAGCCCAATATTAAGGTGACGCAGCACCTATAATTGCCCTTGGACGAAAATAATGAAGTGGCATCTCGCGTATTTCGTCCAAGACTTCATGCGCGCCTTATGGTGGCTTCAAAGTGCGATAATCACCACTGGAAGCTCCGCTGTCCTTTCCCGCGCGCGCACCTTCTTCTCCATGCTTGATCCCGCTCCAATGACCATCCTTCTTGTCCATGCTAGGTCCTTCATTCATAAGCAAAACAAAAGTATCTAATTTAGGCAGCATCATATGTTCATGAACAATAGAAGGATTCGCAAGAAACGAAAGTACCTGATAATTTAGTTGACGTGCACGAGCTCTAGTAACTGGTCCAATATGTGTAGTTGGTGAGGATATGGGTGTAACATTAGTAGGGATGTCCTCATCATCCTCCCCTTCTTGAATGAAGTCGTCCTCGACGGAAGCTCATCATCTTCTCCCAAATAAGGCTTCAAATCTGCAATATTAAATGTGGGACTAACCCCAAAGGCTGCAGGTAGCTCAAGTTTATATGCATTATCATTAATTTTCTGCAAAACCTTAAAGGGACCATCAGCTCGAGGCATTAACTTAGACTTGCGCAAATCAGGAAACCTATCTTTACGTAGATGTAACCAAACAAGATCTCCGGGTTCAAACACAACATGCTTTCGACCCCTATCACCAGCAAGCTTGTATCTAGCATTCATGCGCTCAATGTTTTCTTTAGTTAACTCATGCATTTTTAATATCAATTCAGCACGTTGCTTAGCATCAAAATTAACCTTCTCCGAAGATGGAAGAGGTAGCAAATCAATAGGTGCACGAGGTAGAAAACCATAAACAATCTCAAAAGGGCACATTTTAGTGGTAGAATGCAATGAACGATTATAAGCAAATTCAATATGAGGTAAACATTCTTCCCACAGTTTCAAGTTACTCTTTAAAACAGCCCTAAGCATAGTAGACAAAGTCCTATTGACTACTTCAGTTTGTCCATCAGTTTGGGGATGACATGTAGTACTAAAAAGTAGTTTAGTCCCCAACTTAGCCCATAAGCATCTCCAAAAATGGCTAAGAAACTTAGTATCACGATCCGAGACAATAGTATTGGGCACACCATGTAAGCGAATAATCTCACGAAAGAATAAATCAGCAACATTAGCAGCATCATCGCTTTTATGACATGGTATAAAATGTGCCATCTTAGAAAATCTATCCACGACAACAAATATGCTATCCCTCCCATTCTTTGTTCGAGGAAAGCCTAAAACAAAGTCCATGGATATGTCCTCCCACGGAACACTAGGTACAGGTAAAGGCATGTATAAACCATGAGGATTGAGGCGTGACTTAGCTTTTTGACATGTAGTGCAGCGAGCAACAAAACGCTCAACATCCCGTCTCATCTTTGGCCAAAAGAAATGTGTAGCAAGTACGTCCTCCGTCTTCTTCACGCCAAAGTGTCCCATTAATCCTCCTCCATGCGCCTCCTGCAACAACAAAAGACGAATAGAGCTAGCTGGAATGCATAGCTTGTTAGAACGGAACACAAATCCATCATTAAGCACAAACTTGTTCCATGTTCTACCCTCTCTACAATTCTGCAATACATCTTTAAATTCCGCATCATTTACGTATTGATCTTTGATTGTCTCTAAACCGAAAATCTTGAAGTCAAGTTGTGAAAGCATAGTATAACGACGAGACAAAGCATCAGCAATAATATTATCTTTCCCCTTCTTGTGTTTAATGACATAAGGGAAAGTCTCAATAAATTCAACCCACTTAGCATGTCTACGATTAAGTTTTGCTTGACTTCTTATGTGTTTCAAAGATTCATGATCAGAATGTATAACAAATTCTTTGGGCCATAAATAATGTTGCCAAGTTTCTAATGTCCGAACAAGAGCATATAATTCCTTATCATAAGTAGAATAGTTCAGACTAGGCCCACTCAATTTTTCAGAAAAGTAAGCAACAGGTTTAGCATCTTGTAATAACACACCTCCCAAACCAATCCCACTAGCATCGCATTCAAGCTCAAAAGTCTTATTAAAATCAGGAAGTTGGAGCAAAGGAGCATGTGTTAACTTATCTTTCAATAAGGTGAAGGCTTCTTCCTGTGCGGTACCCCAAGTAAAAGGCACATCCTTGCGTGTAAGCTCATTGAGAGGTGCAGCAATGGTGCTGAAATCTCTCACAAAACGCCTATAGAATCCAGCGAGGCCAAGAAAACTCCTCACTTGTGTGACCGTTTTGGGCTGCGGCCAACTCTCAATCGCCTCGATCTTGGCTTTATCAACTTCAATTCCCTGCGGAGTAACAACATAGCCAAGAAACGATACTCGGTCGGTGCAAAAGGTGCACTTCCCAAGGTTACCAAACAAACGTGCATTACGTAGAGCAATAAAAACAGCACGTAAATGATCCAAATGTTCCTCCAAAGATTTGCTATAAATCAGTATATCATCAAAATAGACTACCACAAATCGTCCAATGAAAGCACGTAAAACCTCGTTCATTAATCTCATGAAAGTGCTAGGTGCATTAGTTAACCCAAAAGGCATGACTAACCACTCATATAATCCAAACTTAGTTTTAAATGCCGTTTTCCATTCATCTCCTAATTTCATGCGAATTTGATGGTATCCACTACGCAAATCAACTTTGGAAAACATGGTAGAGCCACTTAATTCATCAAGCATATCATCTAACCTAGGAATAGGATGACGATAACGAATAGTAATATTATTAATGGCTCGACAATCAACACACATACGCCATGTTCCATCCTTTTTAGGCACTAATATAACAGGAACAACACAAGGACTAAGGGATTCACGTATGTAACCTTTGTCGAGTAGCTCTTGTACTTGACGCTGAATCTCCTTTGTCTCCTCCGGATTGGTACGGTATGGCGCACGGTTGGGCAGTGAAGCACCGGGAATTAAATCAATCTGATGCTCAATCCCTCGAATAGGTGGTAATCCCGGTGGTACGTCTTGTGGAAAGATGTCAATAAACTCCTGCAAAAGGTCAGTGACAACAGGAGGCAAAGAAGGAGGCAATTCCTCAAATGAAAACAAAGCTTCTTTGCACACAAAAGCATAGCACACATATTGACTAACATCCAAATCTGAAATATCAACTTTAGTAGCAAGCAAAGTTGGACTAGTCAATTTAATTTCATTAGACACAGCAGAAGAAGATTTGCTATTAGTCTTATGTTGTTGCTCAAATTCTTTGGCTGCTATCTCATTTTCACTCTTATTTTTCTCCTGTTTAGCTTTACTAGCTCTAGCAAGATCATCTTTCACAATTTGTTCAGGAGACATAGGAAGTAAAGCAATATTTTTATCCTGATGAACCAGAGTAAACTGATTTGTCCTACCATGGTGTACAACATTCCTATCAAATTGCCATGGTCTACCAAGTAAAAGAGAGCATGCTTGCATGGGTACCACATCACAATCAACATAATCAGCATATGCAGCAATGCTAAAGTGCACACGAACAGAACGCGTTACCTTAATCTTACCACTATTGTTAAACCACTGAATATAGTACGGATGGGGGTGTGGTCTTGTGGTGAGAGATAGCTTCTCCACCAACTCCATGCTAGCCAAGTTGTTGCAACTCCCTCCGTCAATGATGATGCGAACCGAACGTTCTTTCACCACTCCCTTTGTGTGGAACAAATTATGCCTCTGGTTTTGCTCAGCCTTCGTTACCTGCACACTTAACACACGTTGAGCAACCAAACTAGCATATTTATCTGCATCATCAGGAGCCATATACTCCATATCATGAGCATCATCATGGGCACCCTGTTCCTCATGAGCAATGAGAACTAAAGTCTCCTCATCATAGTCACTCGCTGACTCATACCCACCATCCGCCGTAATAATCATCACACGCTTGGAGGGACAGTCTTTTGCGAAGTGACCTCCACCTTGGCACCTGCGACATTTAATATCACGATCTCGTGTTTGCCCTGTGGAAGCCATGGATGAAGAAGAACTCGCCGCTGGACCACTCTGTGCACCCTTGAATGGTGGCGCTGACTGTTTTGGTGGCTCCCTGTAAGAATGAGCGGCTGAAGTAGAGGGTGGAGCAGCAGGACGTGTGGATGTAGAAGGTCCACGCGATGTCCATGATGTATTTCGTCCTGCAGAAAAGTTAGGTCTCGTAGCGGCCTGTCGATCCTGCACTTCACGTTCAGCTTTACAAGCAAGATGAAACAAACGAGTAATAGTAGCATAGTCCTTGTATTCTAGAATAGTTTGTATCTCCCTGTTTAAGCCACCTATGAAACGTGCAAACATAGCTTCATTATCCTCTACTAGGCCACATCTAATCAATCCAGTTTGTAATTCTTGATAATATTCCTCTACAGAATTTTTTCCTTGTCTCAAACGCTGTAATTTTTGTAGCAATTCACGTTGATAATAAGGAGGAACCCAGCGAGTACGCATAGCATCTTTTAAAGCAGCCCAAGTAGCTGGAATATTATTAGCATGCAATCTACAATGTTCAGACCACCAAATAGATGCAAAACCCGTGAATTCACAAACAGCAGCAGTAACATGTCTATTCTCAGGATATTGTAAACATGTAAAGCGTTGTTCAGTTTCTAACTCCCAAGTAAGATAAGCATCAGGAATATATCTACCCTCAAACGGCTTAAGATTCAATTTAAGTTTAGGCACATGTTCATCATCGCGTACCTGAGGGGGTGGTTGGTGTCGACCGTGGCGAATGTTGGGACGTGGACGTCCAGCTGGCTGTTCATAGGCCGCTTCTTGTTCCACCTCCTCCTCGTAATCACCCTCGTAGTTGTCGTCCTGGCCGACGTCAGAGGCAGCAGCAGCAGTAACTGCAGCAGCAGCAGGAGCACCAGCAGCTTGTCCGCCCGGAAACAGAATACGTCGTGCACGTCGTGGTGGCGATGGCTGTGCTGGAGCGGCCGCAGGCTGTATAGGTAAGCGTGCGAGCAACTCAGTAAACTTGGCGTCGAGCTTGGTGTCGATCATCTTCTCCACACCATCAATCGCCTCTGTAAATCTGTTCTCGATGTCATTCACCTGTTCAGACATCATTTGTGCAAATTTATCATGTAATGCTTTGTTTGTCATATTCTCCCAATCAGGTGCATCCCGCGCCACTTCATCATGGGATCCTGGCATGGTTAGCAGAAATAGAAAACACACAGAAGTATGATCCTACTTTGACTAATGGGATGTGGGGTGGTGGAAAGCACAAATCCGTCAAGCTTTTCTTCAGTTCTTACCGATTCTTACCTAGCAGCAGGTGGTGATGTACAACCAACGGGTCAAAACTCTCAGAGATGTGGTAGAGCGATGGCCAGGAGGTGTCAACCGCACGAAGTAGAATATATGTGGAGCTGTAGGTAGGTTTGACAAATATGGTAGCAAAAAGCTCAACAGTAATCAAAACAGAGATGCAAAGTTGAATAAACACTCAACGTCGGTACTGTGCTGATCCTAGGCTAGACCGTACTAGAGACGCGAGCCTAAAACACCAACGAAAGCACGGCGCGGCACGTAATCAACTGAGAAGCACACTCTGAATTTTTTTTTTTCTCTTTTTTTTTTTTTTTTTTTTTTGCGATGCGGGATTGCGGTGGCTGGAAAAGTGCGAAAAAATCACTATGGTGGCGAACGTCTCAAAATGAGTTTCTGGACCTAAGGAACGTATGGGCACGAAATTTTTTCACCCCTGAATTTTTTTTTTTTTTTTTTTTTTTTTGGAAATCACCCCCTTCTACGTACGACAAAGATTGGTGAAATCCGACTCTAATCAACTCAAACTAATCTGGCTATGGAGAGGATGACTACTGTGCGGCGGCGACGTGGCAAACTGTGATCAGAACTCGAAACTCTAAGGGAACTAGACGCTAAGATCAGCAACTTGACACAACGATGCAACCGTAAATTCAACAAAGCAAGTACTGAAAAGAAAACTGGACAAAGGCTCGGACTGTCTTGGGACGTGATGATCTAACCCTAAATTTTTTTGGCTTTTTCGTGGGCTGTAGGTATGACGAACAGAATCAATCTAGACTACGAAAACTGGTAAATCTCACCGAGCAACCTGGAAATCTGATACCACTTGATAGAGGCGAAGGTGTCCCGATGTTTCGATGAGATGGTGGAGATCGATTATGGTGGAGGCAACTTTCACGATCCGACTACGAACGTGCGAAGACGTTGCGCCTTAGCGATCGCTAAACCAACTCCGAGAGGTTATTGATCCCGCGGATGCACGATCAACCTGACCACGAAGGTCTAATTCCTGCAAGCAATCGAAGAACAAGCAAGAACTAAGAATTGCAATCTGGATATTGCGAATATAAGATGAATGATTACGAAAGTTGGGGTTCAAATGAGGTCTTGGCCTGGTCGGATGACACAAACGAAGAGCTCGAAGTTGCGGCTATGGCTAACTTATATCTAATTAAAACCCAAGTCTAAACGACGCCCTAAGGGCTGTATATATGGGGGAACAGAGGGGATTTTCGTGACCCCTTGGAGGTGGGGTCCGAAAACAACCCTAACTCGGTTTCCCCACACATACGGATTCTAAAAACAGCCTATAAGCTGGTATTTCGAAATTACATGGGCCCAGCCCAATATTAAGGTGACGCAGCACCTATAATTGCCCTTGGACGAAAATAATGAAGTGGCATCTCGCGTATTTCGTCCAAGACTTCATGCGCGCCTTATGGTGGCTTCAAAGTGCGATAATCACCACTGGAAGCTCCGCTGTCCTTTCCCGCGCGCGCACCTTCTTCTCCATGCTTGATCCCGCTCCAATGACCATCCTTCTTGTCCATGCTAGGTCCTTCATTCATAAGCAAAACAAAAGTATCTAATTTAGGCAGCATCATATGTTCATGAACAATAGAAGGATTCGCAAGAAACGAAAGTACCTGATAATTTAGTTGACGTGCACGAGCTCTAGTAACTGGTCCAATATGTGTAGTTGGTGAGGATATGGGTGTAACATTAGTAGGGATGTCCTCATCAGACTAGATTGCAAGCTATTGTTATAAGCAAATTCGGAGAATGGCAGAGACTTCTCCCAATTCTTTCCGAATGAGATAACACAAGCTCTGAGAATGTCTTCAAGAATTTGGTTAACCCTTTCGACTTGACCGCTAGACTGAGGATGGAAAGCTGTACTAAAGGAGAGATGAGTTCCCATAGCATTCTGAAAGCTTCCCCAGAATCTAGAGGTCAAAAGGCTACCACGATCAGAATTGATTTCCAAAGGAACACCGTGAAGGGATACAATTCTAGAGACGTACAAGTCCGCTAACTGGTTAGCAGTTATAGACTCGCGAACTGGAAGGAAGTGAGAAACTTTGGAAAGCCTATCTATGACAACGAAGATGGCATCGTTTCCTTTCTGGGTTTTTGGAAAGCCGGTGATGAAGTCCATACCGACTTTGTCCCATTTCCACTCTATAATAGGCAAAGGTTGAAGTGTACCAGCAGGTCTTTGATGTTCTGCCTTAATGCGACGACAAACATCACATTCGGCAACAAATTGAGCAATGTCTCTCTTCATCCTACTCCACCAAAACCTCTGGCGTAGATCTCGGTACATTTTTGTGCTACCGGAATGAATTGAGAGGGGTGTGTCATGGGATTCTTTGAGGATGAGTTGCCTTAGTTCCCTATTCTTAGGTACTACCAAACGATTTCCAAAGAATACCGTTCCTTTACTATCTGTGGAGAAACATTTAGCAACTCCGCTAGCAATGTTCTCCTTGATCCGGCGAACACCTCGTGCATGCCTTTGGGAAACTATGATTTGATCCTCAAGAGTTGGTTTCGCCACCAAGGTAGAAAGATAGCCATGAGGAACAATCTCAAGATTGAGCTTGCGAAATTCCTCATGAAGAAGTGGTTCATACTGTTGTAACATGAGGTTGTTACAATACGACTTACGACTTAGTGCATCAGCCATGACATTGGCTTTTCCTGGGGTGTAAGAAATTCCTACGTCGTAATCTTTTATCAACTCAATCCAGCGTCTTTGCCTGAGATTAAGATCTGGCTGGGTGAAAA
Source organism: Bromus sterilis (assembly GCA_950022295.1). Taxonomy (NCBI): domain Eukaryota; kingdom Viridiplantae; phylum Streptophyta; class Magnoliopsida; order Poales; family Poaceae; genus Bromus; species Bromus sterilis. The sequence goes on along the minus strand of OX465595.1, from coordinate 240,269,702 downwards.
TGTATTTGAGGCTTTGGTGGTCGGAATAGATTTCCCAACGATTACCATGGAGTGGTAGCTACGTATGTGAAGAAGTACACCCCTGCAGGGTTAATGAACTATTCGAATAGCCGTGTCCGCGGTTATGGACTACTTGGAGATCTTTACTTGATTATTAGACAACTCAAATGGATACTCTAAAAATCGCAAGATAAGTGTGAGTGCTCTGGGTTGCTTCCTTGTGCGGAAGTCGAGGAAGGATCCATGGTTGTGTATTGATGTGGTGATCAAGATTAGATGGACTCATGTCCGCCTCTCATCTCAACTCTATGTAGTAGTAGTACAAGATAGCCAAGTCAAAGCTTTCTGCATTACAACCCCACTTGCCTTTACCTTGATACCTGAGCATGAGTAGTATAGTTCTGTTATAAGTCTTGCTGAGTACGACTTTGTACTCACGTTTTCTTATTCTATGTTTTAGAGACGAGACGACTGACCCTGATGGTGCCCCCCCTCAAGCTCGATGCCGACGAAGTAATGTAGTCCCAGACAGCATCCTGGTCCCTCTGGAGGGTCGTTGTGTTTTCTTAAAGGCTTCTTAAGCCATTTCTTAACCTTGTCTTTACTAAGACATAATTTTCTTCCGTTGTTGTATGATGTAATGTTGGGTCACAGTTATGTGATCTCTGCTTGTAACACTACTATATCTGCTCTGTATAGGAGATGCAATAAAACTACGAGTTTGTAGAGTTCATGTTGTGTTACCTGCTGTTTACACTAGACATGTATGTTGCATGTATGATTATAACGTGCATGTCTTAGTGTGGGATTCGATAGCTTAGTGGAGTTCTTGCCGGCGGTCTTTTATACACCAAGTGGCCCTTAGATGTGCGCAGCTTGGGGCATAGCGATGCGATTGCTCGTGACTCTGTCACGTGGCACACTTTGTTGTATGATTGAGCCGGCCCGAGACCTCGACTAAGAGATCGGGCTGGAGTCTGTTTATGTAAGTGTTATGATTCAATCGATAATATGGTTGAGGCGACTTGTCTATGAGTATGGGATTTCACCACCCATAATCATTTAGACTTGTGAGGGGGCGATTGGACCCATCTCAGTTGATCATCCGTCCTGGATGGGATGCCCCTCACATTCGATCTTTCCGAGAGTGTCTTGTACTTGGCCTTGTCTGCTTAGACAAGTGGGTATGGCTCTCGGCTCTCCATATGATTGAATTGTGACTGGAATTAAATATGCAAACCCCGGGTCCCGATAGAGTAAGACGCCCAACATACCCAAAGTAGCTGGTATGACACAGTCTTTCTCGACTGTACTGGCTTGGGTGGATAGGTCAAAGCATTTGGCATGTCGTTTGGGAGTGATGCGTGGTTTAGAACTTGCCAAATATTATCACCCTGACATGAAGGCAGAATTATAAGCTGGCGGCTTTCCTGAGCTAAACATCGATAGGTCCCACTTTTCCAAGGATGACTACACAAAGATCATCAAAGATAAGCGCATGTTCGCGACAAAGATTGCTGATGAAATCGATCTGACAGAGGTGGGACCCGGTTACGATGAGTGCAACAAGAGAAGGAAGCTTACTCCTCCCGAGCCAGTTGAATTCTCCGTGCTTCCTCTGTCCAAGATGAAGACTGTAGACCCGACAACTTCGACCGAGCTGGCTTCAGGTGAGGGAGAAGACGATTTGAGGATCGAAGATCTCTCAGATGTTGCATTATATGAAGGATTTGATAACTTTGTAGACCTATAGGTAGTACTAATGCGCAGCTCTGAAGGTATAGCAGGTAAGGAAGATGTGCTTAGGTCTAAAACTATTGCAATCGGGTCTGCTCCATTTATCTTGCCTTTGAGGAGTCGGTGACTGAAAACATTTTTAAATGCCATAGTGATCGCTGATGTAATAACGAGCTACTTTCTTTTGTGCGTAATATGCACATTGAACCTTCACGTTGTTTTTAAACCGCTCTTTAGATTTTGAATTCCTCGATGCCAATTCCCTTTAGCATTTATGTTTCTGTTTTTATAGAAATCGGGCAATTTGACAATTACTTGTGAAGTCTTTGAATATGTCTTCCTGCTTCCAAGCAGGTATGATATGCTGGGCTCTATGCTCCCAGCTCAGAGTAGTATGATATTTTGAGAATTGGTTAACAATTTGGAGTATGTAAAGTGACTTCCATTTCTTTTTCCAATCGTATTTTGATGAAGACGGCCAGACGCGTAATGTGCACCAGTGGTTCCTTTAGCAAGCTTAATTACCACCATGTCCTCAAAATGGGAGTTGGTGTATACCGGCTTGTCATGGTATCATCTGGGGTACATATATGTGTGTAAAGGTACAAGCGTTCGTGTGCTGGTGTTTTACAGAAATTAATATGTGGCCTCCCTGAGTCGGTGTAATGCTGAGTCATAGTAAAGCCAATATGTTTGTTTATTTTAAAGTCAAGGTGTAGCCCCCATGAGTCGGTAGGATCAATTTATGTTCATATCGAGTCATAGTAGAGTCAACCTATAACCCCCATGTATCAACTTCTAGTTCATTTGATAATGTTCAAGAAAGTCAATATTTTTAACGGAGGAAATAATTGATGTATTTGTGTATACAGAATGAAAAGGATGATTATGTATGCCAAAAATGTAAGAGATCATATAGAAGCCGACCGTACGCTTTACTGTCTCAACATTCTTTAAAGGTACAAGATCAACACTGACCTCCTCCTTTAAGCAGGAGGTTTTTTGTCTATCTTATAAAAAATAATTGTTGGTCACTTAATTGCGCGTGAGTGCAAACTTCTCTATAAGCAAGCATCGCATGACTTATTCAAGTGCTCTCTGTAATAGAATCAAACTCAACAGGCATCTGATAAATTAGGCTGGTGTTTGAACTAAAACGGGTCACGTAGGTCATAGAAGTGCGAGTCTGCATCAGCTATACAGGCAAAGATAAATCCATAGTAGCCCGGTTTCATGTATACGGCGAGTCCCCGGTTGAAGAATTGAAATCGAAAGATTTGAAGTCCCTAGGGTCCCTAAATAAAGCCATATACATGCCTGGTTCCAGGGAAGGGGTGATCAAGCCCTCCAGGTTTCCAAGGAATGAAATTGGAAAAAATGTAATGTAATGCAAAATGACAGAAAAGTAAAAAGTCAACAAATAATGGTTGTCTTTTGAATGTTTTTTAATAAGTACCCAGGGATATCCCTGTCCTACTTAGATACAATAAGGACGGAGTCATGCTATATCCCACGACTTCATGAATCTCCATATTGGACAAAGAGCATGGTCGCTGCCTATCGCTTATTTGACTAAACGACAGGTTTCACTAGGCAAACTTGTTCTTACCGTAGGGGGCTGTTGTTGAGGAGGCCGGATAACATCCGCCGTTTTTACCAGTTCCTTGGTGCTTGATGACCTAGGCAGGCTCTATAATGGGCAGGCCCGACATCTCTTGGGTCTGACGTTCTTTGGCCATAGGAGTCGATCATATTTTCTTCAGACAAGTGAGACTGCTTGTTGTCTTCTTCCCATTGTCGTTTGAATGCAAGCATGTGGTAGCATTGTTCCCAAGATTGATTTGCAGGGCGACCTGGTCTGGAGTGCTTTGGGCAGGGATCTTGTAGATTTTTTTCAGAATTATTTGTTCGATTTCTTTTATCTGGTCTCACAAAACTTCCCTGCTTCTGGGAGCCGGCTCTAATGTTTTCGTTCAGGTCCTCAATAGGCTTGCGTTTTCCATTGTTTTTATTTTGATTTTGAACCCTTCCGTACTTGACTTCATCGGAGCTGGCGTATCTGATGATTATGTCTACTAGTCCTTGCAAATCTCTGACCACTTCCTTCATCCGGTTTAGTGCGTGGGTCATAGGTCTAAGCCGACGGTCCAGGTCCACATAATTATCATTTGGCTGAACCTCTCGTGAAGATTGGTTGTGCGCTTTTCTGGAGTTCTTGTGTTCCCAAGCTATTTCTCTTTGTAGCCAGGCGGTCCTTTCTTGGTACTCCATTAGCTACTCATTGAATTCGGACCGACTTCCTCTGGTTGCTAACCTGGCTTCGGGTCTCTTTGGAATTTCCGGAGGGTTTGGGCTCCCTTCAGTGACACGATCTGAACTCTTGCCAACTGGGAGCTCAAATTGTACGACATCGGGTGGATTCTCTTGGACTCCTTCCTGTTGGTTTTCTTCGGAGGGAATAGTTGTTCTGATGTAGTTGCCGTCTTTTTCATCTAAAAAAGAGACTTTTATTGGGGATTGTGAAATGCTTTTTCCTTCCTTGGCCTCGACATGATGATCTGGTACTGATCCGTGGGTAAACCCGATGAAACGATGACTGAAATTGGCTGGTTACTGATGATCTGATTCCTTGGAGTCGGCACGGGGACTTGTGATGTAGCGGTGCATTAGCTGATAGCAGGGAAAATCCGGATCATACTCTTCTGGCGTGGGCCCTATTCGATTACTTCTGATTGGGCTGATGGACTTGGTGTCAGAACGCTTTGCTTCGCCGAGACATGAGTCGGCATCAGAGAGTTCTGCGGAGTCTTCGTGCGCCGAGATTGCGGCGGATCGTGTTGGTTCTAAAAAACGACGGATGACTCCGACGAAGACATGCCGAGATTTGGTTGGGGACTGACTTGTTGTTTCTGTAAGGATATCGCCATCTGGTTCCGGCTGGGATCCGTCAATTCTTCCGAGGGGTGGATGAAGTCGAGCGGGATCCGATGAGCCGACTCGATGGAATCAGTCTTCGGAGCCCAGGTGGTGTAGTTGATGTAGAGTTTTCCGCGCCGAGCGGCGATGAAGTCGTCCATGCCTCGCTGAGCTCCATCTAGAGTTACGACGCCTGCGTGCACATGCCACATGGATGGCGCCAACTGTCGTGGGAAAGTCATGGCAGATGTCCTCATTGGAGAACGTAGTTTCTGACCTTTGCTGGGAGGTTAATATGAGGAGAGAGTCGGCGAGAACACAAGACGCGAGATTTTACCCAGGTTTCGGCCCCTCGTAAGGTAAAGACCTACTCTTGCTTTTCTATTATTGGGTGTCGACTTCTCGAATACAAAGATGCGGAATCGCTACCTATGCCTCAAGAAGATCTAAGTTGAGTTGTTCCTTTGGTTCCCCGGGGTACCGGCTTATATAGATGTCGGGTCCCTAGGGTTACATGCATCCGACTTCTACACAAGACGGAGCCCTAATCTACTTACAAGTGGTTTCCTTGTTTACCAAGGTAAGTTCGATTCCTTCTACGATCTTTGGTCTTCATACTAGGCACGACCCCGTCTAGAAACTGGGTTCTCCTTCTGGGCCTTCCACGGACTAAGTAGGATTGGGTCTTCTATATGCCGGGTTATGGCCTTGATCCATCCCCTGACAACATCCTTGAACCATGATATCGTGAGGGTACTCTATGTGTTAAAACCCCTCTAGAGGTTAGTGATCCATCTAGTAGCTAGAATTCTCAACTAATTTTTGTAGTTTTCAAAAATAAGCACGTTGAACCAAAATACGACACCTATCACTAATAGGCTTGATCTCTTAACACACAGAAGTTCAAACAATAATCGAAACAATACCTCAAAACTATTGCAAGTTAATACTAAACTTATAATAGCAACCTTGATTATCTACTCAAAGTAAGACACACATTCAGAGCAACAGACCAACTCTCTAAACAAGATAAACATGAAACTCAAGAGAGTGATAAAACAATATCCTAAATTAAATCTCATAAATATAAACATGAAGTACAAGAGCTAAACATGATAGCAACTATAAATAAGAACGAATACTCAACAAATATTGGAATGAAAACTATTGGTATTCTAGGAAAAAGGTGGAGCATGTTTCTCTCCCAAACAAGGCATGCTAGGTTCCAACTGATACGTCCAAAATGCATCACTATTTTGTATTTTAATTTCCCACTAGTCATTGATATATTTCATTATGATGCCTCTCTCATGGTGTTTTGGTTTGTTTTACACAGTTTACAACTTTTCGTTACCAAAATAATAGGACCAGGAATCAGGAGGAAAAAGTGCACATACAGTGGACATATCTGCACTACTCCAAATGACCTAAAAATTTTAGGGCTTGATTTCCAGAAGAATTAAAGAAGGCATGCAGAAGTGACCTGGTAGCGCGACCTCCACCTGGCCGCGCCACCTTGCCTCCTGGGTGGTGGGCCTCGCCAACCGACTCCCCCTTCCACATACATACCCCTCGAAACCTAATTCTTCGGGGCGGCAACATATATCAGAAGTTCCACCGCCGCTGCGAGGCGAAAACCACCAGAGAAGAAAAGACCTATCCGGGAGGCAGATTACGCCGGGGAGAATCCTCCAGGAGGGGGAGAACATCCTCATCGTCATCTCCATCATCACGAGGATCATCAAGATCATCATCATCGCTGAACGCTCAAGAATGATCAGAGGGGGAGGGGGTGAATGATCACTTCTAAAAATTCTAAGGAACTGAGAAGGAATTCATACAAACTGCGAAGGACTATAGGCATCTCGAAGGAAATACAGTATCGAAGGACATGCATGGCTCGAGAGGATTGGGAGCGAAGGAAAACATCAAAGACAAAAAAGCAACGAGTAAATACTTAATTTAAATGCGAGAAGGAAAACGAGCATGACACAACGATGTTTGGTAAACCAGTTCACACTTTGCAAAGTTCTACATCTGGTTGGAGGGACTCGTGATTGAACACCTGGAACAAAACTCTCTCCGTCCTATTCTCCACTTCAACAAACTCCTCGAGCTTGTCCAGTTTTCATTCGTGGTAGATGATTCAGGACATCTTTGAGACCTTTAAAAACTTCCTTCAGCAGCGACAATTTCTCTTCGAGTGCTTGACAGGCGACGTCTAACCGTCTAGGAGACTTGTAGTTCTCCAAGATAAAAAAGATCGGCTAATCTCGACCTAAGTCTCTATGAATTGCTCAACTCAGTTCAGACTTGGGTTTTGGTTTTCTCACGATGTATCTCTCTTGGGATGCTCACAGTACTTCTGTCTTAGAATCTTCAGTGGAGCAGCCAACCCGAAATGGAGGGTAGGTGCGGGGTATTTATAGTTGGCGATCCCGATGGGTAAAATGACTGAAGTGACCCGATGCGACTGCTTGACGCGTGTCCACAACGGTCGGATTCCAATCACTGCGCAACTTTACTTGAGGAACAAGTAAGCTGACTTACCGAACGAGTTTCTCTCGAAGGCACGAAGTGCGATGACTTTGCCTTCGAGCTATTCACTCGACTCAGTAATTTCTTTCGGTAGGCTTTCGTGGGTTTAGGTTGAGCAGAGCAAATTCACTTCGACAAAGATCTCAACTAGCAAACCCCTCTTGATAGTACTGTTTTTCCTACGACTTAAGAAAATAAAGAGAAACTAGTAAAAAGACTAAGTCTTCGACCAGCTTCAGCTTTCTCCTCGTTGCACTTTTACTCGAGAGAGACCTCTTCTTCGACGAAATTTTTAGGGGTCGTGTTCCTTCAAAGGTTTCGGTAGGTGACTGCAGCTTCCCTGCAGTGAGTTGTCCTTCTACCTTCTCCTTGCAAACTCCATTCTTTCGGAACCTAAGTATCTGTTTATACTCGAAAACAATATTAGTTCCACTTCTGCTTTGTCCAACAATGTCCAAAACCTTCGGGGGAAAAACTTTCTCTTACAGTCTCCCCTTTTTGGACGATTGTCGACAAAACAGGCATCGATAAATAATTTGAAAGTTTTCAGTTTTCAATGATAAACCGGTGCTAAGATTGATGAAATACTCCCCCTTGATGTATGCATGGAAGATGAGAGTTTCCTGTGAAGTGCATATTTGACACGTAGAGTCGAGGGAAAAACATCAATAATCTTAGCGAGTGAAATTGCATTCCAGATAATATGCAATAAGAAATATGCAATCTCCTCGAATGACCTGTGAACTTATATGAAAGATAACTCCCTGCAAAAGGTTAAGTATAGCAACCAGCAGATAGATATCTTACGATAGAAATAGCAGTTCACAGACCTACTTAGAGTTAGTTACAACCAGATCGAAGATGAATCGAATGTTTGTTGAAACTACTCGGAAACTTCAAAGTTCAAAAGTACAACGAACGAAAAGCAAAGCCCTTAACCCCGTTGGCAAACTAATTTCTTCGATGCCACTACATCTCCCCCTTTTTTTCACAACGTACAAAAAGTCGAGAGAATAGGGTCGAAAGAAATCCCTACTCGCGTAGGCGGCGATGGCGACGTCGAGAAGATTCGGCGAGCGATGGAGCACGGCGAATGGGGCGAGCGCCTAGTGGAGTAATCTTCGTGCGGAATGAGTATTGATCTCCAGAAGATTCCAGCTGTGATTCCGATGGGGTCCTAGCGCTGCGAGGAAGTGGAGAGTAAACTCTCGCTTGGCGTGGAGGTGCTTCATCTTTCTCGGAGTCGGAAGATATGGTGTTCACGGTAATTTGATAGAAAGCATCAACACTGAGCACGTCCCTGTTCTTCGGCAGCAGAGGAATATTGAAATCCGGGCGATCTACTCGATCATCATTGGTCCAGCTCCTGTTAAGATGGGGAGGATATTCTTTGAAGCCGCATCGTTGAAGTTGACCGAGGGAATTGAATTTCCGCAGCCCTTTCCGATTGCGGCGAAGACATTCACGCAACATCTGATTTTTGTTCATGGCAATGTTGCGCAAATGGTTTATCTCATCCATCATTGACGGCTTCTGAATGAAATCTTGGTCAATATGATGTTGAAGCATTTGCTGTGAACGAAGAGAAACCTCCATGTGGTGCACTGGCTTGATGAACTTCGAGCGAATATTACGCTCAGTCAGTTGGGCGCGGATGCCAGTGTGCTCTGTAAACTGATCGTTGGGTCGAGTAACAATCTGCAACACTTCCCTAACTGGTGGAGTGAAAATCTTAGGGAATATTGATACGGGGAATGGCACGTCCCGAGAGTAATTGCAGATCGCCATTAGCCAAGGTGCATATGGCTTGTGGGAATTGTGATCATCAGCACAAGGCACCAACGTGCGAATGAAGTAGTCTTCAAAATCGAAGGGATGACCGTGGAATAACTTCAATAGAGAAAGTTGCACATCATGAGGAATTGGAAAATCATCGTGCATATCGAGCATTGGCATCAAGGTCTTCGAAAGAATATAGAACCATGCCTTTGCTTCAAAAACTAAGTGTCTTGGCTTCGGCTCAGCTGGTTAGTGATCTCCTACGACATCTGTATTCATCAACGAGGAAAATTCAGCAGGATTTGGAGCAGGTAAGTCATGAAGCTTGTGTGGTAATCGTTCGAACCGAGGTAAATTGATGATGGCCAGAAATTGATCGACAGTCATGTGAAATACTTGGCCTTGAATCATGTAATCAAATTTCCACGACTTGGAATTATCAGGATCACCAGTGACATATAGCGTGGCATAAAATTGCTTAATGAGCTCGGGATTGAAGCCACAATCGAGAGCAAACATTTTATGAGCATGCAGACCATCAATTGTTTCGGAAATATTCTCGAAACATGAGGTTGCGTACACCGTAGGCATATCAAGATATTGATGCTGGAAAACTCTCGCCTTGTTGTACAGCACACGGGTGTAGTAGATGGCTTACTCTTGGGTCCAAAACCGAAGAGAATATGCATTTATGGGCTTCTCGTAGGGATTGGTCCCGAAGAAAAACGGCTTGCGTTCACGCCTTTTGAAGATAGGGCCTCCTCGAAGAACATCAGGGCGGAAAAAGGGCAGCATTTCTCTCGGATGAGCAGAATGAAGAAGCTCATCGACTGGAAAGACTTCAGCAGCATTATCTGGCATTTGATATATTTTCTCAGCAGGACGTGGAATTGAAGATGGAACATTGACATTATTCTAAGCTGGGATGGCTGCAGGAACATTTTCCTCGGCCTGAGCTTCGACGTCAACTCCTTCGTCGGCATTGATATTTTGGGTGGCCTCCTCAGTCTCCATGGCCTCCATGTCTTCATTCAGCTGGGAAAAAACATCCAACATTTCTTCGTCCAAAGAGTTTGATGAGAAGGAGGAAGAACTTCCACTCGAACTGGCATTGCCAGAACTTTGTCTTTCGACAACATCTTGACGAGAAGAAACAGTGGTGATATCAACATCTGCATCTTCTCCTTCATGCAGACTCTGGGCAGAGGAATAATCCTTCTAAGCAGATGGAATGGTAGCCTGAGGTTCTTGCTCGACCTGAGCAGGTTGCTCGGTCTCATCTTGAGCTTGGGTCTCGATGGCTAGGGTGGTCGATGGAATGACACTAGGCGGTGATGGTTGATGAGGTGGTGGTGTTTGTTGTCGAGGTGGAGGAATGGCTTGGCGAGGGGGTGGAGTGGTTTGGCGCGGTGGTGGAGTTTTCTTACGTGGAGGAGTGGGTTTCTTGGTGGGGGGTGGTGCAGTTTCCTGTCTTGCTTTTGCAGCAACGACCTCGGTAGATTTTTGCTTCTTGGCATTTTTCTCGATCTCTGGCGTCCCACGCGCAAAGGTTGTGGTAGCAGACTTTCTCTTTCGAGATTGTCACTTAGATAGGGCTTCATTGTGCTCCTTGCACATAGAAGATACAACTTGTCGAACCTTGTCATTAACAGCAGTTATGTTTTCTTTCTGTGTCCTTCTGGTTGCTTCAAGGGTTGCAATCTTTGACTTGAAAAACTGTCGGGACGCAAGGTCCTCAGTTTCTTCTTGGAGCTGCTGGGTGTAAAACCTCTCTTTTTCTCTGTCCTTTCAATCCTAGGTAAGATATTATTCCCAACGAATCATCTATCGAGCAACTCGCTCTTGTATCTCTGGTGGGACATCATCGTCTGCAGTGACTTTGCTCGGTTTGGTAGCCATTTTCCAAAGTACGTGGCAAATCTGTGCTGCATCCCATGAAGCATTTATAGCATAATATCCTTTGTTGGAGCTTTCTTCATCGGCACCAAGGCCGGACAGAACTGGAGCAGCAAGGGCATGAGCAGGAGCCACTCGAGGAACTGGAGCAGCCTGAGCCTTCTGCCTATCCTCTTTGGCTTTCTTCTCGGCCTCCTTGGTGTCCTTGGCGGCAGCAATGGGTTTAGTTACGGCACTAGGGGCCGCAGCTTTATCCTTCGAGGCACTAGGGGCCTCAGCATTTTTCTTCGCAGTGCTAGCGGCTGCATCCTTTTCCTTCGTGACAGTGGGAGTCACCGCTTTCTCGGTGGCGCTAGGGGCCACGACCTTTTCTTTCGGAGCACTAAGAATAGTGCCTTCTTCAATTTGTCATCGATAATTTTCACAAACCAGATGCAAGATGCCCAATTTTTGAGCAATCTTGACCTTCTTGTGCTCGGCTTGACTATGGAAGTTGAACAACTTTGCCTTTTCGAAGTCTTGTGCTTCAAGAGCTTGCTTCTTGGCCAGCCTTTCTTTTCGCTAGATCAGCGTCTCATCGTCTTCAGCCACTTGGGCTTGCTTTCCCTTTGACCTGATCGAAGGTTTTTGTCTGCGAATTTGAACTAGGGGAGCAGAGGAAATAGGCGGATCTGTGGCCAAGTTGGTCATGTCAATGGTTGCTCGAGGAGCCTTCACAGCTGGCGCCTGGATCCTGATGCCTTTAATGCTCGACCTTTTCTTCTGAGCAATATCCTCGATGTCAGCCTCTGTGCCAGGGTCTTTATCATCGGAATTGGCTTCTTCTTCCGAAGATGCCTCTGGTGGAGAAACAATGACTTCCTTTTTCTTTCGCTTGGCATATTTCTTGCCAGCCTTCGGTTTAGCACTTGGGACAACTTCCTCGGCACCCTCAGCAGCAGCAGCCTCCTTTCTTGCTTTGGCTTCCTTACGTTTTTCGGCTCAGGCAGTTCGAGCCTCCACCAACTCTTTAAAATCAGCAGGAGTTTTGAGAGAAGATGGGTGCGCATCATCTGGAGGAGATGGGCGATTATCTTTCGTCGACTTGGGCCTTAAAGATTTGACATCGGACCAAGGATTTTTCAAGGCAAACAATCTCTCCCAGCGAGGAATCAATGACTTTTATTCATACCAGCGAAGCGCTTGAAGCCTTCAAATTTCTTGCAATCTATTTTCTCTCATACGTTCATCTTCTAAGCCTTCAGGCGTTCTCAATTTCTTCTCGATGATCAATTCCTCTGATAAACCTTCAGAGTTGTTGGTGATTCTTCTACGACCTCCCACACGCTTGGGTGCTCTGACATTTCCTTCGTTCCTAGACATTTTCCTTCCAAATAGTTACGTACGAGGGAATATAGGAAAGTTGTGACCAAGTACCAGCTGTTTTCGAGGAAAAGCATTTCGAACGCAGTAAACATGTCGAGGAATTTGTCTTGAAGCAAGTTTTTCATGGAAGTGCTAGGCTAGATTTCCATCGAGTGTTAATCTAACGACGAACTTGTATGAAAGAATTGCACAAGCGTAAATCTATCGATATGCATCTGTGGGATATGCCTAAGTGAGAGAATCCGAGGGATTTCTTACCTAGATCAGATTGGAAATCGACAGATAAGCCTAAAAACTGATTTCACAAAGTTCAATGATCCGAACGGATCAAACAGACCTAAAACAAATAACAGAAAATCAAGAACAAATCTGGAGCACGATGAACAGATGAGATTGGAATCGCGTCCAGAGCCTCACATAACCGAAATTGGTGATGTGCGGCGGCTACGGCGATGCAGATGAACTTCCTCGTCGATGGGAAGGTCTCCGGCGACTTTCTTCCGGCAGCAAAGCCGCGAGAGAGTCAACGGAGACGAACGACACGGCGGCGCGCGAGAGAGAGCTTCGGGAGCGGAGAGATGAAGTCGAGGGAATTGTGTGGTCTGTGCCGGTGGGGTGGATCAGTATTTATAGGGGAGGTGTCTGACATAACTATCGGATCTGATCCAACGGCGCAGATTTCGCGTCTCTCCGCATTCAACAGACGTATTTTGTGGCGGTAATCGCGCGAAAATCCCAACGAACCGAAATAAAGTTGCTCCACGTCCAATACCAAACTCATCGAACATCGATTATAAAAGTAGATAAAGGTTCGATAGATTTTCCTTCAGAATCAATGACATTCGAAGGGAATCTTAATCGAGGACAAATATACATGTTCACGAGAGAAAAATCAAAGATGGGGTAGGGATAGAATAGAGGGAAAACAGGGCCCGATGCTTAATCAATCTGAGGGAAAATTAGTGATAAAACTCGGAGTGATAAGTGTATAGGACAACACCAAACGAACAAAACAAACGAAAAATAAAACACGATAGAAAACTAACGTAAGTAAACAACATTAGAAAGGAAACATATAATACATAGTATCGATAGTTATGATCTTACTGCACATTGCGTGAGTCCAAAATGTTCAAATCACACCTTAGTGCACAAAACCTTTTCTCATCTAGGGGCTTCGTAAAGATATCAGCCAATTGATCTTTAGTGCGAACATGTCTGATAACAATATCTTCTCGCTGAACGTGATCTCGAAGAAAAATATGACGAATATCAATATGCTTCGTTCGAGAGTGTTGCACAGGGTTATGGGAAATTTTGATAGCACTCTCGTTATCACATAGCAATGGAATTTTCTTCACGAGAATACCATAATCTTTCAACGTTTGCTTGAGCCACAGAATTTGAGTGCATCTTGAACCGGCAGCAATATACTCGTCTTCAGCCGTAGAAATAGATACACAATTCTGTTTCTTTGAAGCCCAACAGACAAGAGATCTACCGAGAAAGTGACATGTGCCTGAGGTAGATTTCCTGTCGACTCGATCACCAGCCCAGTCAGAATCAGATTATCCAACGAGATCAAACTGGGCACCCTTGGGATACCATAGTACCAAAGTTGGTGTATGAGCCAGATATCAAAGAATTCGCTTGACAGGAATATGATGAGATTCTTTCGGGTTTGCCTGAAAATGAGCACACATACAAACTGATAGCATAATGTCAGGTCTAGATGCACAAAGGTAAAGAAGCGAACCGATCATCGAGCGATATTTCTTCTGATCGAAAGGTTTGCACTTCTCATCTGCATCTAGATGAACATTCGTAGGCATTGGAGTCTTGATAGTTTTGAAACTGACAAGATCAAACTTCTTTAGGCAATCTCTGAGATACTTCTCTTGAGAGATGAAAGTCCCATTCTTCTGTTGACAGATTTGAAGCCCGAGAAAGAACTTCAATTCACCCATCATAGACATTTCATATTTCTTCGACATCATATGAGAAAATTCTTCGCAAATATCAGTGTTAGTACAGCCAAATATAATATCATCGACATAAATTTGACACACACAAAGATCATTTTTGTATGCACGAGTAAATAGAGTCGGATCAGTTGTTCCTAGTTTGAAGCCCTTCTTCAGACGAAAATTCTTCAGTGTTTCATACCAAGCATGAGGTGCTTGCTTTAACCCATAAAGGGTCTTGTGCAACCTATACACCTTGTCAGGATTCTTCGGGTCTTCAAAACCTGGTGGATGCATAACATATACTACTATTTGGGTGTAGCCTTGTGCAACCGGTCGAGCTTTATTCCTTACAACAAAGCCATATTCATCTTGCTTGTTGCGAAAAATCCACTTCGTACCAATGATATTATGTTTCTTGGGATCAGGTCTATCGACAAGGGACCAAACTTTTTTTCTCTCGAACTTATTAAGTTCTTCGAGCATTGCAGTCATCCAGTCTGAGTCCTTCATGGCTTCATCGAATTTCGATGGTTCTAGCATGGATACAAACAAAAAAATTCCACAGAAGTTAGCTAAACGGGTACGAGAACGAGTGGTGGGACGACCTGGTAAACGAATCTCTTCGAGTATTGAGTCGACGTCCACTCTTCTTCGAACACGAGGTAAAGATTCGGGATCAGCTTGGCCTTCAGGATCAGCATGTCCTTCGGGATCATTTCCTTCGGGTTCAGCTTCTCCTTCGGGTTGAGCATTTTCTTCGTTTATGCGTTCTCCTTCGACCTGTACATCATTAGCTTCAGGATGTTGATCTCCAGCGCCCCGGGCTATGTGTGGGAACATTGGGCCATCATCATCCTTGTTGGCTTGATGTGCATTTCCTTCGATAGGTCGAATATCTCCAATAGCCATGTACCTAATAACTTCATCCAAACGAGGTTCATCCAGGTTAAGAGGTAATTGCTCCTTTTGAGAGTTGTTAGTTTCATCAAATCAAACATTTACAGTTTCTAAAAATTTGCCAAGATGAGAGTTGTAAACTCTGTAAGTGTGAGAATTTGAACCATAACCTAGGAGAAAACCTTCTTGAGCCTTTGGGGCAAACTTGGAGCTGTGATTCATATCTCTGATATAACAGGGAGCACCAAAAACTCTGAGATATGAAACATTCGGCTTTTTACCAGTGATGAGTTCATGTGAAGTTTTCTTCAGAAATTTGTGCAGATAAACCTTGTTGATGATATGACATGATGTATTAATTGCTTCGGCCCAGAACCTGATAGGAGTCTTGTATTCAGCAAGCATTGTTCTGGCCATTTCAATAAGTGTTCGATCCTTTCTCTCGACCACACCATTCTGTTGCGGTTTATAAGCAGCCGAGCATTCATGTGTAAAGCCATATTCATCAAGAAATTCTTCGATATGAGTGTTTTTGAATTATGTACCATTATGAATTCTGATATGCTTGAGAGATAATTCATATTCAATCTGAGCTCTCTTTGCGAAAGTTTTGAAAAATTCAACAACCTTTCTCTTGTCATCTAGAAAGAAACCCCAAGTATATCAAGAGAAATCATCAACAATAACTAGACCATACTTGTTACCTCCAAGGCTAGCATAATTTTGAGGACCGAATAAATCCATATGAAGCAATTCAAGAGGACGAGTAGTAGTCATTATAGTTTTTGCTGAATGATGTTTCTTGGCAATCTTTCCTGCTTCACAGGCACCGCATAGACGATCTTTATCGAATTTCACATTATCAATTCCAACGATATTCTTCTTCGAGATAAGTGGTTGAAGATTTTTCATTCCTGCATGACCAAGTCTTCGCTGCCATAGCCAACCATAAGTGGCTTTAGCCATTAAGCCTGTGGACACGGCAGGTCCCGAAGAGAAATCAACAATAGAAAGATCGCCTTTGCGATATCCTTCGAACACGAAGGAATATTCATCCTGTGAAAAGACAACACAACGAGAAGCAGAAAATAGTACAAGCATACCCACATCACAAAGTTTTGAGATAGACATAAGGTTATATCCTAGTGATTGAACAAGCACAACCTTGTCAATATGCTTATCCTTCGATATAGCGACCTTACCCAAACCAAGTACTTTTCCTTTCACTACTAGGGAATAGCCTTATGGTGGCGCACTATTTTTGAATTTAGTGGCGCATTAGGGATGCGCCACTAACTACAAGCCACTAATAAGGGCTTAGAGGTGGCGCATTCTGGATGCGCCACCCCTAAGGCCCTTATGCGTGGCGCATCTCAGAATGCGCCACCTATAAGCTCTTAGGGGTGGCGCATTCTGAAAATGCGCGACTATTAATTTCAATTTTGAATTTTGAATCTGGATCTAGAAAACAATTTTTTTTCTTAATCTTAGGTTAGTATGCTTAATGCCCGGTCAATATGCTTAATCTCAGGTCCAACTAACCTCCGTGGTTAAACTTCCCCGAGGGTCACCCATCCTAACACTACTCTAGCCCAGCACGCTTAACTTCTCGGTTCTATTCAAGTCTCACTCCAGCTCACCTAGCAGGCACTTGTTGATATATCTAACATATAAATCCTATTAAACCATGTTGATGTCTAGGACCTTGTTAATGTTCATTGGTGTGCTAAAATTTTCAACATTTTTTTGAAACTTTCTCGATGGGACCATTAGCATATTTTGAACTTTTTTTAGCTTCTCGGTGCAGTCCATGAAGCGGGCGCGGCTGCACTTGCGGGCGTCGTCGGGCTTGTAGCAGGCGAAGTCGACGAGGTAGACGGGGCGGGGGCGGGTGAGGAGGTAGGCGGTGCAGGCGGCGACGGTGAGCGCGAAGCAGGCGAGCAGGGAGGCGAGGTTGTGCTGGAGGACGCCGTGCCAGAGGCCGGCGAGGTCGGCCGGGGTGAAGGTGGAGAGGTGCGCGGCGACGAGGCCCGGCAGCAGCGCCAGGGCCAGGTATCTAAAATGTCCTGTAGCCTATTTTGAATTTAAAAAAAAAATTCAATTTTTTTTTCTGTTACTAGTGGCGCATTTCATACAAAATGCGCCACTACTAAGTTCAAATTTTTTTTCAAAATTTTCTCTTTTTTGGGCCTTCAGATCTTCAAACGCCCGTAACTTTTTTTTCTGTTAGGTTTTTGAGGATTCAAAAAATGTTCAACGGGTTACACCGTAGTGTTTGTTGTTGTCACCGAAAGTAATATATCTTTGAGATGATTCAGTAAGTTTGTCTTCGGTGAAAAAATCTTTGTCTCCGGTCATATGATTTGTACAACCACTATCCATGACCCATTCGGATCCACGGAAACATAGCCCTGCAGAAGAATTAGTTCTTCTTAACCACCCACAAACGAGCAGGTGACTTAGAAGGCATGGAAGTGCTAGATGAGGCAGCGATATTATAGCGAACAGGATTATATTGTCGATCGGGACCATCAAGCACACCATAAATATAATTCCTCTACGAGGGGTTAGAGTACTGGTAGGTAATAGCAGTTTTGGTATTATTGTCACGATGACGATAAACATTTCTATCAATTCGATAGTATTCCTTCTGGGGAACATTTGAAGCAGGCACCAAGGGTTCATTTCTATCCTCGAGAGAATAGTACTGATTCGGTGGTATCGAGGATTTTCCCTGCATAGAATGGTTAGGGGGCAGTTTTTCTACGAGAGATTTGCGAACCCAAATCTGTCGCTTATAGAAACCATTCTTCGGAGGAGTACTAACGAATTCAGCCGACACCTTTCCTACCTGATCTTTGACAACCTTGTAGTCAGAATCAAGTGATTCATCAACAATAGCCTTATCAATTTTGCAACTGAAACCTGAAAGGTTAGCAATATCAATGGGTTTTTCCGTCGCAAGAACCCAGAAAGTTTTAGGATACTGCTCGGGTTCCCAGTAGGTGCCATCAGGGTTGAGTTTCCTTACGAAACCAAGTCCTTCGTTTCGAGAATTCCTATGAAGTAGAGCCTTCCTTAGGATATCACATAGGTACTGGTGTCCCTGCACACTTTTGAACATGCCTTTTTCAAATAAGTTTCTCAACCTGAGGAGTTCCTCGGTAATAGTTTCCTCGTTCGAGGTATTAGCATCATCAATAACAATAGGTTGCTTTCCTTTCTATTTGTCAGAACCTCAACTAGGGTAAGTGCTAGGTTTGTTGTCCCTTTGCATCATGTGAAAATTTTCAAAAGAAATTAAAAAATGGGGAAAAGAAAAGCCCTGGAGAATTTAATTCAAATGGCTAGATAAAAATTTCTTCCAAAAATTCCTCTGTTATTTTTGAAAAGTCTCATAAATGAGTGTGATCACATATCAAGTGATGTGGGACAAACCCCATGATCATGGATTTTTCAAATATTCCAAACAGGGCTTGGAAATTAAATTAAACTCCAATTTGAATTGAAATTCAAATTGTTTGAATTTTAAAAGTCTCCAAAACTTGTGAGTGGCTATCTATATGTCTCCTAAGACCACATAAAAGTTTTGAGGAATTTAGAAAATGCTATGGTATTTATTTACTAGAACAAAGAAAGGACAGAAAATTAAAACAGAAACAGAAATAGAAAGAAAAGAAAAAAAACAAACCCAGCCCACCCCCTATGGCCTTGGGCCCAACTTAAGTTTCCTCGGCCCAAGCCCACGAGGGGCTTGTCGTCTACCCCAACCAGCTCGCTGTCGAGCATGCCGGGGGCGACGAACGCCACCTCGACGGCGAGAGCCGTCTAGGCCTCCTCAAGGCCCCTCAGTGCGCCACGACGACGCCCCAGTTCCCCCGCACCCTTTCCCCCTCCTCTGGCTCTCTCTCCACCACTCCCTCGCCGGAAAACCGCGACGTCCGAGAGCCGCCGCAGAGCGCGCCGCCGTGCCCGCGTGGCCAACGGCCCTCTCTCGCTGCGCCATAGTTTCCATCCTCTTCTCCGACGACGACTACCTCCAGCTGCCCCTTCAATTCGAGCCCGGAGGCCCCGACGACGTTACCCGCTTCAAGTCCTCCCCGCCGGCCGCAGAAGAAATTCCTCACTGCTGATCCATCCCCGGCCCCGCCGTGCTTCTCTTTGCGCTCAGGGTGAGCCCCTCGTCTATTTCCCCCTCCCCTTGTTTCTCCCCGCGCCCTAGCCGCCGTTCTCGTCGAGGCCAGTGCTCCGGCCGCTGCGGGATTCGTCGCCGCTGTGGCCTCGAGCCTCCTCGGGTGCCCTGGCTTGCACCACTGGATGCGGACGAGCACGGGGCACCTACCAGTGCAAAGACCGTGTCCTCCCGAGCCCAAAACCACAACTCCGGCGACGCTCCACCGTGGATTTGGTCGCCGCCGGCGAGCCCGGCATTAACCCTAATTAACCAACCAGCTAATCCCCCCATAGCTAATGACAGGTGGGCCCCGGCCCCCCTAACCCACTCTCTGTTAATTAAACAGAGGGGATTAACACCACTGCGACTGACACCCCGTCCCCATTGGCAGAGCCCCCCTGACGTCATGATGACGCAGTGCTGGCACAATAATTAGAAAAACAATTAAAAGATTTACAGAAAAGGCTAAAAATTGTTTAAACTTCTAAAATTCATAGAAAATTCATATGAACTCCAAATTGAACATATAATATATGAAAAATGATCAGCAGAAAATGCTCTATCCAAATATTCAACTTTCAACCATGTTTGAGTTGATCATAAATTGGGACCAGTAGCTTTTTCTATATGGCTTAATTGGAATTAATTCAAATAAAATGCAAATGCTATTCCAACTTTAACCTTTGCAATGCAAACCATTTCACTTGAACATCAGAGGCATATCATACACATGTCAAGATGGTTTACAAAGATAAAACAATGGCAAATGCAATTTGGCTAATTTGAAAATCATATATGGAGTTTCATTTTGCAATTCTTTTGCAAGAAACTTCAAGTAAATGGAATTTTCAACACATCAGTACCATGTACATCATGTTTTCACAACTTATCATGTGCTTGAGCATCGCAATTATATTTATATATCCCTTTATTGCTTTGTTTTCTCGATAGAAGTGGAACCAGAACCGGAGGCCACCCCCTTCGTTGAAGAGCCCGATACTGAACCTCGTCAGCAAGGCAAGCAAACCCCATTGATCATGTCTAAAAAATCCCACTTCTCTCTCGGTCTCGCTTATGCATGTTTAGGAGATCACCTTGTTATCGATTCTACCTCATAGTTGAACCCATATCCAATGCATGACCTATCATCTTGTCACAGTAGTAAGCAAACCACAATCCTAGCTGACATAGGAGTTGGTTGATATCATGTGGCCCCTGCAACTTTTACAGCTTATTGCATGCTTAGAGGTTACATTGAGGTTACTTTGATCTGTGAGTCGGGATGGTTGTGATCATGTTACTGATGAAGGTGAAACTGTGTTGGTGAATCCACCCTAATACAAGGTGAAAGATGAGAGGCTGTGTAGGAGTACACAGTGGGTTGTCTCGTTGAACAACGCCTAAAGCCCGAGTTCTTGTGTGGTGATCCAAGACAAAGAGTACTACGACATGTTGGGAACATGGACCCCCGCTCAACCTACTAACTCACCCCAGTTCAAGTCCAGGAGTCACTAGTTCGGGCTTTCCTTTTGGCAGATGCATAGAAAAAGAATGAATGAAAGTTTGTATCATTTAGATATGTGGGTGGACCTGTGAGACAGTAAAACCATCTGCTAAGGTGGCGTCTCGGTCGCATGCATCGTCTGAGTCCGTATCTTTGACCCGGCCGGACTCTTGAGCGGTGAGCAACTCAGATGGTTGATTCCTGGATTAGAACTGGCTTTGAGGTAAAAGTTGTGGAAATTATCCTCGCCGACAGTCGAGGAAGTAACCATAGTGGTGTATTGGTTGGAGATTTGGTAGTGGAGTCGTGTACGCTTCTTACCTCAAGTTTGGTACTCGTAGTACAGGACTAGCCAAGTCAAGGCTGACACTTCTGCATGTTGAAACCCCACCTCCCTTTACCTTGAAACTTGAGCATGAGTAGTATAGTTCTGATGTAAGTCTTGCTGAGTACGACTTTGTACTCACGTTTGCTTATTCTATGTTTTGGAGGAGAACCCAGCCCCAATGGAGACACCTTCCTGAAGCTCGACGTTGACTAAGCTAGTATAGTTCAAGACAGCAGTCTGGTCCCTCGTGGAAGGGCATGTATGTTGAACAAGGCTTCTCTAAGCCATTTTTTAAACTTGTCTGTACTCAGACCTGATTTTCTTCTGTTGTATGATGTAATGACGATCACAGACATGTGATCTTTGTATGCTCTATGTGTAAGTCAATAAAGATACACTTTGTAGAGTTATGTGATGATACCTGCTATTCATACTAGGCATGTGTGATGCGTGTATGTTTATAACATGCATGTCTTAGTATGGGTTTTCGAGACCTTAGTTGTGATCTGGCTGGCGGTCTTTTATACACCAAGTGGCCCTTAGATGTGCGCAGCTTGGGGCATCGCGATGCGATTGCTCATGACTCTATCACGTGGCACACTTTGTTGTATGATCGAGCCCGCCCTAGACCCCGACTAAGTGATCGGGCTGGAGTAAGTCTATGTAAGAGTTAGGATTCAATCGATAACATGGTTGAGGCGACTTGTCTATGAGTATGGGATTCACCACCCATAAGCATTTAGACTTGTGAGCGAACGATGAGGACCCATCTCAGTTGATCATCCGGCCTGGATGGGATGCCCCTCACGTTCGATGCTTTCCGAGAGTGTTCTGTGCTTGGCCTTGTTGCTTAGACAAGTGGGTACGGCTCTCGGCTCGCCATGTGATTGCATCGTGACTGGAATTACATACGCATATTCCGGGTCCCGACACTATTTCACAGAAATAGACTCAATTTTACTTCCTTCCAAACAGGTTAAGCAAGGTGAAGCAGATTCATTTTTAGCTCCTGAGCTTTGTTGAGCAATGAGCGTGAGATTGACATTCTCCAACTCTTCATGAGCCTTTCTCAGTTTCTCGAGAGCCATTTTCCTTTGAAGGAATTCATAGGTTAGCTTCTCGTAGTCCACTGAGAGAAGATCATGCCGAGAGGAAAGTTCATCATACTTTTCCTTCAGAGCTGCATGCTCATTTGTCAAAGTTTGACCTTTCTCAATCTCATCGATCAACAAAGTCTTAGAATTTTGAATAGTTTCATGTAGTGAATCTAGTTCATCTTGTTGGATTGAAGCAATTTTGGCAAGTTTGGCATAGCTTATCCTAGAGTTACTCTCATAAGAAGATCCATCATAAGTATCGTAGGAATTCTTAGAAGAGGATACCTTAGCCTTGGCCATGAAGCAGTAAGCTGGAGAATCATCTTCACTGCTTTGGTTGGTGAAGAATGAACTTGAAGTCTTGTTCGAAGCAAAAGCTAGACCAGCAACACCATCAGATTCAGAACCAGAATCAGAACCAGAATCAGAACCAGATCTTGAGTTTGAATCAGCTTCGGAACCGGATGCTTCATCTTCAGAGTTCATCTCTTTACCCCAAATAGGCTTTGGCACGGTGAGAATTCTTTCATCGAGTGGAATGTGGTTTCGAGGAAAAACTCTCTCGATGCTTGTGGTACTTCTTCTTCTTGTCATCATCAGAACCATATTTCTTGTCTTTTCTGGACTTTGAATCATATCTCTTCGACTCGTAGTTTTTGCTCGATCTGTGTGACTCGCTCGAAGAGTTTCTGTGAGAATGCGTTGATCTATGTTCAATTTCCCAGAGAAGACAATCAACAATGAAATGACCTGGCTTTTTGCACTTGTAGCAACAGTTATCTTTCGCTGAAGAGTTTTTGGATGATGATCGATGCTGTGATGAATTGCTCGAATGTCTTGAAGAGTAGTTTTTCTTCGGTGAAGAGGAATTCCTTCTGTAGAAGCGGTTGAATCTTTTCATTATCAGTTCCAGATCTTTTCCAATATTCTCGGGGTCATCTGAGGCACAACCATATTCAGAACTGGCTTCAAGAGAGGAGTGATGTGAAGCTTTGCCCTTGAGTGCGTGAGATTTTCTTCGAGTCCCATTAACATCTCGATTTTCTTCTTCTTCCATCTCGAAAGTGTTGAGTCTCTCGAAAATATCAGCGGCAACAAGATCCTTGAAATCAGTCCTTTCCTTAATCATCAGCACAATGTGATCGAAGGAATCATCAAGGGAACGGAGCAAAGTTCTGACAATTATGCAATTGGTAATGTATTCGCCACCGAGGGAAATCAGTTTATTTGACAATGCAGTGAGTCTACTGTATATGGAGTTAACCTTTTCTCCCTCGTGCCTCTTGAAATGATAGAATTTGCTTCGAAGGGTGTCAATACGAGCATCTTTCTGAGTAGAGACACCTTCACCAATCTTCTCGGGATAGTCCCAGACACATTTGGCCGAAGAAATATTCTTGACTTCATGATATTTCTCTGGAATCAGATGATTTGTAATGAATACCCAGACTTCAGCATCGAGGTCCATCTTCTTTGCCTCTTCGGGAGTGATAGCATTTTTGTCTTTGACAGTTACTCCATTCTTGACAACTTCCCAAGCGGCAGAGTTGATGGCCATGATGTTCCTCTTCATTTTGTCCTTCCAATAGGGATAGTCCTTCCCATTGTAAATAGGAATCGGTTCCCCCGAGCGAACAGTTGCAAACGGCATTCTTGACAACACTCCAGGTGGTTAGACCAAAATATGCAGAGCGTAGGGAGTGCCTAGCTCTGATACCAATTGAACGCTCAAGAATGATCAGAGGGGGAGGGGGTGAATGATCACTTCTAAAAATTCTAAGGAACTTAGAAGGAATTCATACAAACTGCGAAGGACTATAGGCATATCGAAGGAAATACAGTATCGAAAGACATGCATGGCTCGAGAGGATTGGGGGTGAAGGAAAACATCAAAGACAAACAAGCAACGAGTAAATACTTAATGTAAATGCGAGAAGGAAAACGAGCCTGACACAACGATGTTTGGTAAACCAGTTCACACTCTGCAAAGTGCTACGTCTGGTTGGAGGGACTGGTGATTGAACAGGTGGAGCAAAACTCTCTCCGTCCTATTCTCCACTGCAACAAACTCCTCGAGCTTGTCCAGTTTTCACTCGTGGTAGATGATTCAGGAT
This sequence comes from Bromus sterilis, assembly GCA_950022295.1. NCBI lineage: Eukaryota > Viridiplantae > Streptophyta > Magnoliopsida > Poales > Poaceae > Bromus > Bromus sterilis. The sequence goes on along the minus strand of OX465595.1, from coordinate 240,245,390 downwards.
ATATCCGAGACCTTCACAAACTTCCTTCAGCAGCGACAATTTCTCTTCGACTGCTTGACAGGCGACGCCTAACCGTCTAGGAGACTTGCAGTTCTCCAAGATAAAAAGATCGGCAAATCTCGACCTAAGTCTCTGTGAATTTCTCAACTCAGTTCAGACTTGGGTTTTGGTTTTCTCTCTATGTATCTCTCTTGGGATGCTCACTATACTTCTGTCTTAGAATCTTCAGTGGAGCAGCCAACCTGAAATGGCGGGTAGGTGCGGGGTATTTATAGTTGGCGATCCCGATGGGTAAAATGACTGAAGTGACCCGATGCGACTGCTTGACGCGTGTCCACAACGGTCGGATTCCAATCACTGCGCAACTTTACTTGTGGAACAAGTAAGCTGACTTATCGAACAAGTTCTCTCTCGAAGGCACGAAGTGCGATGACTTTGCCTTCGAGGTAGTCACTCGACTCAGTAAGATTTCTCTCGGTAGGATTTCGTGGGTTTAGGTTGAGCAGAGCAAATTCACTTCGACAAAGATCTCAACTAGAAAACCCCTCTTGATAGTACGGTTTTTCTACGACTCAAGAAAACAAAGAGAAACTAGTAAAAAGACTAAGTCTTCGACCAGCTTCAGCTTTCTCCTCGTTGTGATTTTACTCTTGAGACCTCTTCTTCAACGACATTTTTAGGGGTCGTCTTCCTTCAAAGGTTTCGGTAGATGTCTGCAGCTTCGCTGCAGTGAGTTGTCCTTCAACCTTCTCCTTGCAAACTCCATTCTTTCGGAACCTAAGTATCTGTTTATACTCGAAAACAATATTAGTTCCACTTCTGCTTTGTCCAATAATGTCCAAAACCTCTGGGGGAAAAACCTGCTCTTACAATCACCCTCTCCATCACCAGCACTATCTCCATCTGCATCCCATCTCACTTTAGCATTGCAATTTGTGTTGTACCTGCATTATTCATCCCCTCTACTTTACCGGTGTTGATTACTCTTTTATCGTGAATGATATTAATTTTGGTGGATAATTATTGTTACGACCAGATTGTTTATCATATATTTATCACCTCTGATCATGATCTCTTTTATGTCTTGTGAGTAGTTCCTTTAGTTCTTGAGAACATGGGAGAAGTCTAGTTGTTAGTAGTCATATGATGTTGAAGTAATATGTGTTGGTTTGATATTTAAGTTGTGGTGTCATTCTTCTAGTGTTGTTATGTGAACGTCGAATACATAACACTTCGCCATTCTAAGGACCTAGGGGAAGGCATTGTGTATAAAGAATGCTTACAGTGGGTTGCCAGAGTGACATAAACCTGAACCCCAGTTCACGTACTTTTGCAATAGGGAGTGTAGGATCCTAGAATTTATTTCTACGAGTAGGTTTACCTTAATTTATCTCTTGTATTTGAGGACGCTTGCAAGAGGTTTAATAGTAAGAGTGCACTTGTATTAGTCTAGGAGGTGTGCTAGCATAGGTTCACCCACACAACACTTATCCAAACAATACATAGTACTAGACGGAATATGATGAAAGTAACTAGACTACCTCTCTTGTGTGTCCTCGGAATACCTTTTGTGCTAAGATTGGTCTTGATTCCCTACTTATAATTGATTTTTGAAAAGACTTTGCCTCTTATATTGATGTTTTCACAAAGCAGGAGGGTCAACATCATAAGCCCTTCAAAGAATTACTTGTTGACATTAATGTTGTTGATCCTATCTTACCTACAGCTTTTTATGAGAAGCCCCCTTTTCCCACTAGGATAAGGGAGCATTCTTTTGTCACAGGGGTAGTGAATAAAAGTGAGAGAATGACTAGTGGCATGAGGATCTAATTAAGGTTGATCCTCAGGTTGCATTAGTCAAAGATCTTGTTACTAATAATGTTGAGGATTCCATTATAAAGTTTTGTGTTGTTTCCACTAACCTTGTTACAACCGAGAATAAAGGCCCAATTTTAGGTACTCTCGTTATATCTGTTAAATTAGGAGATCATAATTATTATGGGCTACGTGATTTGGGATCCAATGATAGTGATATTACTTTCACAATTTATCATGAGATCATGAATGAAATTCTACCCTGTGAAATTGAGGATATTGATGTTACTATTCATCTTGCAAATAAAGAAACTATCTTTCCTATTGGAATTGTGCGAGATGTTAAAGTCTTATGTGGAAAGGTAAAATATCCTACCGACTTATTAGTACTTGGGTGGGTACACGGTAATTTTTGTCCTATCATTTTTGGTAGACCTTTTCTCAAAACTTGTGGAGCTATTAAAGATTGCAGGAAGAAAAAGTTTCTGGTGAATTCAATGTTGAGCCTTATGAATTTAAATTTTCTAAATTATTGAAGCGGCCTCGTGGTACCGATTTTCCTAGTAATGATAAAATTATTGAAGAGATTGCTTCCATTTCTATTCCTCCTAACGATTCTTTGCAGCAATTTATGGAGGATCATGAGAATGACATTCATATGCAGGAAAGGAACGAACTAGATGACATCTTCCTAAGACAACCTGCTATCATAAAGCAAAACCTACCGGTGGAACCTTTAGGAATACTGTCACAACCAAAGGAGGATCTTGTGTTTTATGTAAAACCTCTTCCTGATACACTCAAGTATGCTTATTTAGATGAAAAGAAAATATATCATGCTAATCTTTCAGGTTAAGAAGAAGAACGGTTATTGGAAACCCTTCACAAACACCACGGTGCTCTAGGATACAAACTTGATGATCTTAAGGGAATTAGCCCATCAATTTGTCAACATAATATTAATCTTGAGCCCGATGCTAAACCAGTTGTTGATCATCACCGGCGGTCGAACCCGAATATGAAAGATGTGGTTAGAACCAAATTTTTAACGCTACTCGCAGCAGGTATCATCTATCCCGTAGCTGATAGTAAGTGGGAAGTCATGTTCATTGTGTTCCTAAGAAAGGAGATATTACCATAGTTCCTAATGATAAAAATAAACTAATCCCTCAAAGAACTATGATTGGATATAGAATGTGTATTGATTACAGGAAACTGAACAAGGCGACCAAGAAGGATCACTACCCGCTGCCTTTCATCGATCAAATGCTCGAGAGGTTATCTAAAAACACTCACTGTTGTTATCTTGATGGTTATTCAGGCTTCTCTCATATTCATGTTAACAATGCTGATCAAGAAAAGACTACTTTCACTTGTCCTTATGGTACTTATGCTTATAGGCGTATGCCTTTTGGTTTGTGCAATGCTCCTGCTACTTTCCAGAGATGTATGTCTGCAATATTTCATGGTTTTGTGAGGAGATTGTGGAGGTTTTCATGGATGATTTCTCCGTCTATGGAACCTCTTTTGACAACTGTCTCCACACTTTTAATAAGGTTTTGCAGCGGTGTGAAGAAACCAACTTAGTGCTCAATTGAGAGAAGTGTCACTTCATGCTTAACGAAGGAATCGTTCTTGGTCATAAGATTTCAGAAAAGGGAATCGAAGTGGACAAGGAAAAAATTGAAGCAATTGAGAGGATGCCCTATCCAAGGGACATTAAGGTATTCATAGTTTTCTCGGTCATGCTAGTTTCTATAGTAGATTTATTAAGGACTTTTCGAAGACTTAGAGCCCCTAACTAATGTTCTACATAATGATATTCCTTTTGTTTTTCATGACTCGATAACTGCTCTTATAGTCCAACCACCTGATTGGGGTTTACCCTTTGAAATCATGTGTGATGCTAGTGATCATGTTATTTATTATGCTAGCAAAAGTTGTCGCGGGGATGGATCAGGCCCATAGACCCGACATTAGGAACCTCCGGGCCGACTTAGATATGAAGGCCCACAAAGAAGATCCGACAAGGAGTCTGACGTGCCAAACGTGAAGATTGAAGATCTAGAAGGAATTCGTGTTACCTTATATATCACGTAGAAAAATTGTAAAGTAGAATAGAACTCCACATCGTATAGGAGTCGGACTCTAAGAATCTTGAGACCCGGCGCCTTTATAAGCCGAGGTCCACGGGAACCAGACCCAGAACTTACCTCAAGCCAGGACAAGACAACTCGCGCCATAACCTAGATCTCCACGAGACTAAAGTCGCAAAACATCATCACTGTAATCGATACAATCGACTCTTCCTATTGAAATTTTATTAGAATTGCGTGTAATTCAGTTCATCTTTTGTGAGCATTTTGATTTGAGGCCATCTTGATGTTGTTAATCTGTGTTGAAGTGGGCATCAGGCCGTTAATTGCTATTATTTCCTGTTAGTGTGCTGCTGATGTTCTTTTATTGCAGCTTTGGTTGATGATTGTGACACATCTATGAGGCCTATGGCATTGATTATTTTTGCATACTGTTAAGCAACATGTCTTCTTCCATTATAGGTATTGCATTGTCATGATATGCTTGCTGGTCATATAGTTGTTGAGCTCCAAAGTTGCTATGCCACTGTTTTTGACAGCCACCTCGGTTTTTCTCTAAGTCTGTAACGTTCCGATGCCATGTTGCATGCTTAATATCTTTTGATCTATGATGCCTATGACCTTGATTATTTTTGTACCTGATCCTCGTCATGTCTACTCCATGCTCATATATTGCTATGTCATGTTGCTGCAATTTTGCATATAGTTTTGCTCCTGTTTGTACAACATAAAAATAAGTTGTTTTGCTTGTATCTTTTTAACCGTAACTCGGTTTGGAGTGTTCTTTATATGTAACTTGATTAGTTTTTCGTGTACTTTGTGTTTATGCTATTGTTTTCTGCTGTTAACCAACCTAAAATATGGTTTAGGTAATAACAATACCAAATCTTTTAATTGTCGTCGGGTACTTAGTGTTATGCCATGTTTAGGTTGTGCCTCACTTAAATTGACTAGCATAGATAGTTTAATTTTTGCTTCACGTCTTTCCATGTTTTTGTGCTATGCCATGCTTGGGTGAGATGCCATTTTAACAACCTTGCTCACCTTAAGTAGCTAAACAACTTGACCGAATATAAAGGTGCGATATCGTCGTGTGAGACGAATGCCCCACTTAACCTGTTAGTAACCACTCTCGACGGTGGGTGCGATGTCTCGTATTGCCTTCTTGTTGATGCTTTCTCGTGTTTTCCTCGTAGTAATAGAGTGATTGCTTGTTGATTGCTTTCCAGTGTTTACCCTGTTGTGTGCTTCCGCGGGTACCTTCAGAGACGATGCGAGTTTGCGATCAACTACACCTTCGGAACCCGACTTATCAACATGCAAGGATTATACATTACTTCTGATCCATTCTATTTCAAACAGCGGTTTGCATGCTAGTCTATATTAGGTTCGATGTTTGATCCTACCACATGTTTACAACCTCTTTCAAACCGATACAACCATGTCCCCTCCCAGCAAACCATGTACTGCTATGTTACTATTGCTCGTTGCTTAGTCCCTGCTTAGTATGTATGCTTAGGATGCTATGATGTTACCCCCTGTTACTCCTTGGTTTGGGCTATCACATTATTATATTATATTTTTGTTGATGGTATGATTATTATAATGTTGACTATATTCGACGAAGGATGGAAGGTCTAGGCTATCCCGCCCTGACGCTTTGTTCCATTCGAGTCACCTAGGAACCGAGTTCTAGGTATTGGTTCTAAGACTGAGCGTGCCTAACCGCGTGTGGGATTTTATGGGGTCCACTTTTCTTACCTACATAGCTCCAAACATTTCTAAAGGTAGCCCAACTGATTTACCATTTGAAACCATGTGTGTGCTTGGTTGGGCCCCCAAACGTTTTGAAACAACCCGGACCAATGGAGACATAGTTCCTCTGGTTGGTCCACACTGGTGAGCTAGGGAAGTCCCCGTTGTATAGGAGAGACTAACCCCGACCTTAGCCATACGGAAGAGTCCGACCCGAGGGCACGGCCGGATCTTGGATTGGGTGTCGACTCCCCGAGGGAAACCCGGATTTGTGCGTTGTTAGTTAGAGGGACCTGTCGTTTCGTATCTCTCGGAACTAAATCATAAAATGGTTGCCTATGAGGGGTAGCAACTGAGAGAGATGGGCGTGCGTGCGGAGCCTTGTAATGGGCACTTGGTACACCCTTTCAGGGTCAAATCTTTTCGAGAAGCCGTGTCCACGGTTATGGACGACTTGAGACCTACTCCTTGTTCATAGACAACAAAAATTGAGATAATATTAATATAACTTTATCAACGTGTGTGTGCCTTGACTGTTTTCTCTTCATCGGGATGCGGAGAGGAGGACAAGGATAGGATAAGTGTTATGCTTGCGTAAGTAGGTGGATTGCAGACTTGTTGGAGGCGATTCCTCATCGAATGATTGGCTTCTTACCTTACTCTCTAGATCGTTAGCCACTTCATAAATGCTAGTGCGGCAGCAACCTCACCACTTACCCCATCCTTACTGTAAACTACGAGTTGTCCTAGAATGACGAGTGATGAAGTCCTTGCTGGGTCAGTTGACCACTACAGTTGTATGTTGAGTACTTCTGTACTCATGATACTACCCCCAAACTCTTTTCAGGGTTCTTGATCGACAACAGGCATGGTGATCGACGTTTCACGTGGAGACTCGACGACGACTAGTTAGGAGGATCCTAGCGGAGGGCTTGGACCCGTGTGGTTATGGGGATCGATGTTTTCTCTTTGCCAGTAGGAGATTGCTTGTAGTCTGTACCCAGACATGTATCTTCCGTTGTTGTATTGTATTTGAGGCAGTTGTATGCCGATTGTATGAGATGTTGTATCCTTGTATCTTTAATGTTGTGATATCATGTTGGAAATTCGGGGCATATGACTTCGTCATATGTCGCGGTGGAACCGATATGTGCTTCGTCCCCGGATCTAGATGGAAACATCTAGATCTGGAACAGTACCGCATATCGGGCCTTACAACTTGGTATCAGAGCCTTACCGATCGTAGGATCCCTTTTCTGGCCGAAGTCAAGTCTAGACAAAACCTATTTTGTAGTTACTAAGTTAGTTATCGGAGAGTAGGATATTTTTACTCCTTACCTTTGCTCTGGTCAGGACAAGTGTCGTAAGTATTTTATTCTCACCTTGTCCCCTTCAAAACTCTAGGATCTCGAGAGTGTGAAGTTTCGGAACTGTTACATTGCCTTGCTTGCAGTGAATTGTCTCGATTCCGATCTCAGGTTTGCGAATACCTGTAGTATCTTTAGTTCTTCCGACTCTGGGTAAACATCTTGGTCGTCTGTTGACTTCAGTCCTCTTGTCCGGTATCCTCGCGATTGGCGTGAGAATGATTCCCTTGATCTTCGCTTTCAACTATCGTTCCTCCTCTTGACACCGACGGTTTCGTATTTTCGACGATGTCGTCTCTCTGCGGAAAGTTTCTCGACAGAAGATCCTCGTTTGACATGGAGCAGAGTCCCTTGTTGGTGGTGTTGAAGATTGTCGACTCTCTTTTCTCCCCCCCTCTCTCCCGGATCGTATAGGATCTCGGGACGTGATCCCTTGTTGGTGGCGTTGTATTGTAACATCCCAGATTTCACTAAAATTATAATTTTTGTTTTCGGCGTGAATTGTCTGATTGTCTGATTTGTTTGCGGTGTTTGCATCCTCGATTTATCGATCGGTGATTATTTCCCCCCCTCGTATCTCGTATCGGACGGAGACCGGCCCTTGCCACCCTGACACTCGACCTTTGCGACACTGGGTTTCACCCGATCACCGTTGCGAAAACCGCACGAGACCAGCCGCAGCTAACGGAATGAAAAAACCCCATTTAATAATCAAACGGGTTATTTTTATAGCGCGCCGGAAAGTTTTATCATAACGGTTCCACCGTGAGGTGAATGCCGCCGGCTCGACGCGCTGATCGCGCAGTTCGAAGTTTTACCCGAATCGGAGGCCCTGCGAACCCCCGGCGGGCAGAAACGTAAACACCGCGCGCGCGAGAGAAAAACCGGGGATGTTTTTGCAAACTGCCAGCCACCTGGGCTATATAAAGACAACCACACTCCCACCCCTTTCTAAGGTTTCCCTAGACCAAAAATTGCAGCCACCCCCCTGTTTTGCCCCAAATCTGCCCCAAATTACCCCATTTTGGCAACCCTAGCCTCCCAACGGATCTGGACCGTCGGATCGGCCGATCCAACGGCCCAGAGCGGCCCAACTCCTCCACCTACCTAGCACTGTCCTCTCTCCTCACCGCACCGACCGCGCGCCACCGGAGCCCCGCAGAGCCGCCGCCGGCAACCTCCCTCCTCACTTCTCCTCACCGTGCCCCACCTCTCCTTCTCCTCCCTCTCATCTTCCCCTAACCCTCCTCCTCCTCTGTCGCGCAGGAACAGCGGGGGCGCCGCCGCGCCATGGCGAAGGGCCAGCCGAGCTGGAGCTCGCCGGAAGCCGCAGCGGTCCTCGCTACCGGCCTGGTTCGGCAGCCCTGCTCGCCGCGGCCCCGTTCCCGTTGCCTCCTTCGCACCTCCTCACCGGATGCACCAGCCCCGTTGCGGTTTCGCTGGAGAACCACCGGCTACCGCCGCCGCCGTCCTGCTCGGGAGGAGCCGGGCGCCCCGATCCAACCGCATGGACACTGTGGTGGGCCGGTGATGCGCCACTTCCCACAAGCCACCTGCGCCCACGGCCCGCACCAGCAGCCCCGGCGGCCCAACAACGCCAGAGGCCCAGGCCGCCTCCTAGCCCAGCCGCCTCATGGGCCAGCCCATGGTAGCCTTTTTTTTATTTGATGTTTTTCCTTTTTATCTATTTTTCTGATAATTCTCTGATACTTTTCTAAGTCTGGAAGTTTTGTACTACTGATTCAGTTTTGCGAGTAGATTTGCGGTCAAATCGTAGCTCGGATCGCGTTGCGCCGAAAAGGAAAAAAATTTTAGAATTGCGTGTACTTCAGTTCATCGTTTGTGAGCATTTTGATTTGAGGCCATCTTGATGTTGTTAATCTGTGTTGAAGTGGGCATCAGGCCGTTAATTGCTATTATTTCATGTTAGTGTGCTGCTGATGTTATTTTATTGCAACTTTGGTTGATGATTGTGACACATCCATGAGGCCTATTGCATTGATTCTTTATGCATACTGTTAAGCATCATGTCTACTTCCATTATATGTATTGCATTCTCATGATATGCTTGCTGGTCATATAGTTGTTGAGCTCCAAAGTTTCTATGCCACTGTTTTCGACAGCCACCTCTGTTTTTCTCTATGTCTGTAATGTTTCGATGCCATGTTGCATGCTTATTATCTTTTGATCTATGATGCCTATGACCTTGATTCTTTCTGTAACTGATCCTCGTCATGTCTACTACATGCTCATATATTGCTATGTCAAGTTGCTGCACTTTTGCATATAGTTTTGCTCCTGTTTGTACAGCATAAAAATAAGAGTTTCTTCCCTGTTTTCGTGATTTTCACTAAGTCCTAGATCAGTAATGTTTTATTGCATTTTTCATGGGCTATAACTAGTTGTTCATGATGCCTATTTTCATGATTATTTTTTCCATGCCTTCCCTGCCATTTCTACTTTATTTGCATATCATTTGTGAGCATGTTTGCATTGATTATCCTGTTTATGCAATGCTCTAAAGGGTGCTTCCTGATGTTGGCAGATTGTGTTCCAAACTTGTTTTGCTTGTATCTTTTTAACCGTAACTCCGTTTGGAGTGTTCTGTATATGTAACTTGATTAGTTTTTCGTGTACTTTGTGTTTATGCTATTGTTTTCTGCTGTTAACCAACCTAAAATATGGTTTAGGGCAGAACAGTACCAAATCTTCTAATTGTTGTGGGGTACTTAGTGTTATGCCATGTTTAGGTTGTGCCTCACTTAAATTGACTAGCATAGATAGTTTACTTTGTGCTTCACCTCTTGCCATGTTTGTGTGCTATGCCATGCTTGAGTGAGATGCCATGTTAAAAGCTTGCTCACCTTGAGTAGCTAAACAACTTGAACGAATATAAATGTGCGGTATCGTCGTGTGAGACGAATGCCCCACTTAACCTGTTAGTAACCACTCTCGACGGTAGGTGCGATGTCTCGTGTTGCCTTCTTGTTGATGCTAGCTCGTGTTTGCCTCATAGTAATAGAGTGCATGCTCGTTGATTGCTTTTCAGTGTTTACCCTCTTGTGTGCTTCCGCGGGTACCATCAGAGATGATGCGAGCTTGCGATCAACTACACCTTCGGAACCCGACTTATCAACAGGCAAGGGCTATACATTACTTATGATCCATTCTATTTCAAACATCGGTTTGCATGCTTTTCTAGGTTAGGTTCAATGTTTGATCCTACCACATGTTTACAACCTCTTTCAAACTGATACAGCCATGTCCCCTCCCAGCAAACCATGTACTTCTATGTTACTATTGCTCGTTGCTCAGCCCCTGCTTAGTATGCATGCTTAGGATGCTACGATGTTACCGCCTGTTACTCCTTGGTTTGGGATATCACATTATTATATTATATTGTTGTTGATTATATGATTATTATGATGTTGACCATATTCGACGAAGGATGGAAGGTCTAGGCTATCCCGCCCCGACGCTTTGTTCCATTCGAGTCACCTAGGACCCGAGTTCCGAGTATTGGTTTTAAGACTGAGCGTGCCTAACCGCGTGTGGGATTTTATGGGGTCCCCTTTTCTTACCTACCTAGCTCCAAACATTTCTAGAGGTGGCCCAAGCTGATTTACCATTTGAAACCATGTGTGTGCTTGGTTGGGCCCCCAACAGTTTTGAAAGAACCCGGACCAACGGAGACATAGTTCCTCTGGTTGGTCCACACTGGTAAGCTAGGGAAGTCCCCTGTTATATAGGTGAGACTAACCCCGACCTTAGCCATACGGAAGAGTCTGAACCGAGGAAGTGGCCGGCTCTTGGATTGGGTGTCGACTCCCCGGGGGCCACCCGGATTTGTGCGTTGTTAGTTAGAGGGACCTGTTGTCGGGACCCGGGGTTAGCGTATGTAATTCCAGTCACGATGCAATCACATTGAGAGCCGAGAACCGTACCCACTTGTCTAAGCAGACAAGGCCAAGCACAAAACGTTCTCGGTAAGCATCCAACGTGAGGGGCATCCCATTCAGGCCGGATGATCATCTGAGATGGGTCCTCATCGTCCGCTCACAAGTCTAGATGCTTATGGGTGGTGAATCCCATACTCATAGACAAGTCGCCTCAACCATGTTATCGATTGAATCCTAACTCTTACATAGACTTACTCCAGCCCGATCACTTAGTCGGGGTCTAGGGCGGGCTCGATCATACAACAAAGTGTGCACGTGACAGAGTCACGAGCAGTCGCATCGCGATGCCCCAAGCTGTGCACATCTAAGGGCCACTTGGTGTATAAAAGACCGCCAGCCAGATCACAACTAAGGTCTCGAAAACCCATACTAAGACATGCATGTTATAAACATACACGCAGCACACATGCCTAGTATGAACAGCAGGTATCATCACATAACTCTACAAAGTACTTCTTTATAGATACACACATAGAGCATACAAAGATCACATGTCTGTGATCACATTACATCATACAACGGAAGCAAATTAGGTCTGAGTACAGACAAGATTAACAAATGGCTTAGAGAAGCCTTGTACAACAAACATGCCCTTCCACGAGGGACCAGACTGCTGTCTGGGACTATGCTAACTTAGTCAACGTCGAGCTTCACGAAGGTGACTCCATCGGGGTCCGGTTTCTTATCTAAAACATAGAATAAGAAAACGTGAGTACAAAGTCGTACTCAGCAAGACTTACATAAGAACTAAACTACTCATGCTCAAGTATCAAGGTAAAGGGAGGTGGGGTTTCATCATGCAGAAGTGCCAGCTTTGACTTGGCTATTTCTGAACTACGAATACCAGACTTGAGGTAAGAAGCGTACACGAATCCACTACATCTCCAACCAATACACCACTATGGTTACTTCCTCTTCTTCCCCACGAGAAGCACACCATAGCACTCATGCTTATCTTGCAAGTTTTAGAAGTATCCCTTCAAGTTGTCTAATAATCAGGTACAGGTTCCAAGTAGTCCTTAACCGCGGACGCGGCTATTCGAATAGTTTTGTTAACCTTGCAAGGGTGTAAGCTACACACACATGACCATCAGTTCCCGCCAGGTCTCGCCACCGTTCAAGAGGTGACAGCGAGGATGTTCACCACGACACTTCGCTCACAACCGGTCTATTCCAGGAGTCGACTATCTGAGTTTGTCACTGCTCGAGAGTCCGGCCGGATCAATGAAACGGACCCAGACAATGTAGGCAACCGAGACGCCACCTCTGACAGATGGTTTCACTGTCTCACAGATCTGATAGAGGCGAAGGTGTCCCGATGTTTCGATGAGATGGTGGAGATCGATTTTGGTGGAGTAGACTTTCACGACCCGACTACGAACGTGCGAAGACGTTGCGCCTTAGCAATCGCTAAACCAACTCCGAGAGGTTATTGATCCCGCGGATGCACGATCAACCTGACCACGAAGGTCAATTCCTGCAAGCAATCGAAGAACAAGCAAGAACTAAGAATTGCAATCTGGATATTGCGAATATAAGATGAAAGATTAACAGAAGTTGGGGTTCCAATGCGGTCTTGGCCTGGTCGGACGACACAAACGAAGAACTCGAAGTTGCGGCTATGGCTAACTTAAATCTAATTAAAACCCAAGTCTAAACGACGCCCTAAGGGCTGTATATATGGGGGAACAGAGGGGATTTTCGTGACCCCTTGGAGGTGGGGTCCGAAAACAACCCTAACTCGGTTTCCCCACACATACGGACTCTAAAAACAGCCTATAATGTGGTATTTCGAAATTACATGGGCCCTGCCCAATATTAAGGTGACGCAGCTCCTATAATTGCTCTTGGACGAAAATAATGAAGTGGCATCTCGTGTATTCCGTCCAAGCCTTCATGCATGCCTTATGGTGGCTTCAACGTGCGAAAATCCCCACTGGAAGCTCCACTGTACTTTCCCCTGCGCGCACCTTCTTCTCCATTCTTGATCCCGCTCCAATGACCATCCTTCTTGTCCATGCTAGGTCCTTCATTCATAAGCAAAACAAAAGTATCTAATTTAGGCAGCATCATATGTTCATGAACAATAGAAGGATTCGCAAGAAACGAAAGTACCTGATAATTTAGTTGACGTGCACGTGCTCTAGTAACTGGTCCAGTATGTGTAGTTGGTGAGGGTATGGGTGTAACATTAGTAGGGATGTCCTCATCATCCTCCCCTTCTTGAATTGAAGTCGTCCTCGACGGAAGCTCATCATCTTCTCCCAAATAAGGTTTCAAATCTGCAATGTTAAATGTGGGACTAACCCCAAAATCTGCAGGTAGCTCAAGTTTATATGCATTATCATTAATTTTCTGTAAAACCTTAAAGGGACCATCAGCTCGTGGCATTAACTTAGACTTGCGCAAATCAGGAAACCTATCTTTTCGTAGATGTAACCAAACAAGATCTCCTGGTTCAAATACAACATGCTTTCGACCCCTATCACCAGCAAGCTTGTATCTAGCATTCATGCGCTCAATGTTTTCTTTAGTTAACTCATGCATTTTTAATATAATTTCAGCACGTTGCTTAGCATCAAAATTCACCTTCTCCGAAGATGGAAGAGGCAGCAAATCAATAGGTGCACGAGGTAGAAAACCATAAACAATCTCAAAAGGGCACATTTTAGTGGTAGAATGCACTGAACGATTATAAGCAAATTCAATATGAGGTAAACATTCTTCCCACAGTTTCAAGTTACTTTTTAAAACAGCCCTAAGCATAGTAGACAATGTCCTATTGACCACTTCAGTTTGTCCATCAGTTTGGGGATGACATGTAGTACTAAAGAGTAGTTTAGTCCCCAACTTAGCCCATAAGCATCTCCAAAAATGGCTAAGAAACTTAGTATCACGATCCGAGACAATAGTATTGGGCACACCATCTAAACGAATAATCTCTCCAAAGAATAAATCAGCAACATTAGCAGCATCATCGCTTTTATGACATGGTATAAAATGTGCCATCTTAGAAAATCTATCCACGACAACAAATATGCTATCCCTCCCCTTCTTTGTTCGAGGCAAGCCTAAAACAAAGTCCATGGATATGTCCTCCCACGGAACACTAGGTACAGGTAAAGGCATGTATAAACCATGAGGATTGAGTCGTGACTTAGCTTTTTGACATGTAGTGCAGCGAGCAACAAAACGCTCAACATCCCGTCTCATCTTTGGCCAAAAGAAATGTGTAGCAAGTACATCCTCCGTCTTTTTCACGCCAAAATGTCCCATTAATCCTCCTCCATGCGCCTCCTGCAACAACAAAAGACGAATAGAGCTAGCTGGAATGCATAGCTTGTTAGAACGGAACACAAATCCATCATTAAGCACAAACTTGTTCCATGTTCTACCCTCTCTACAATTCTGCAATACATCTTTAAATTCCACATCATTTGCATATTGTTCTTTGATTGTCTCTAAACCGAATATCTTGAAGTCAAGTTGTGAAAGCATAGTATAACGACGAGACAAAGCATCAGCAATAATATTATCTTTCCCCTTCTTGTGTTTAATGACATAAGGGAAAGTCTCAATAAATTCAACCCACTTAGCATGTCTACGATTAAGTTTTGCTTGACTTCTTATGTGTTTCAAAGATTCATGATCAGAATGTATAACAAATTCTTTGGGCCATAAATAATGTTGCCAAGTTTCTAATGTCCGAACAAGAGCATATAATTCCTTATCATAAGTAGAATAGTTCAGACTAGGCCCACTCAATTTTTCAGAAAAGTATGCAACAGGTTTAGCATCTTGTAATAACACACCTCCCAAACCAATCCCACTAGCATCGCATTCAAGCTCAAAAGTCTTATTAAAATCAGGAAGTTGGAGCAAAGGAGCATGTGTTAACTTATCTTTCAATACCGTGAAAGCTTCTTCCTGTGCGGTACCCCAAGTAAAAGGCACATCCTTGCGTGTAAGCTCATTGAGAGGGGCAGCAATGGTGCTGAAATCTCTCACAAAACGCCTATAGAATCCAGCGAGGCCAAGAAAACTCCTCACTTGTGTGACCGTTTTGGGCTGCAGCCAACTCTCAATCGCCTCGATCTTGGCTTTATCAACTTCAATACCCTGTGGAGTAACAACATAGCCAAGAAACGATACTCGGTCGGTGCAAAAGGTGCACTTCCCAAGGTTACCAAATAAACGTGCATTACGTAGAGCAATAAAAACAGCACGTAAATGATCCAAATGTTCCTCCAAAGATTTGCTATAAATCAGTATATCATCAAAATAGACTACCACAAATCGTCCAATGAAAGCACGTAAAACCTCGTTCATTAATCTCATGAAAGTGCTAGGTGCTTTAGTTAACCCAAAAGGCATGACTAACCACTCATATAATCCAAACTTAGTTTTAAAAGCCGTTTTCCATTCATCTCCTAATTTCATGCGAATTTGATGGTATCCACTACGCAAATCAACTTTGGAAAACATGGTAGAGCCACTTAATTCATCAAGCATATCATCTAACCTAGGAATAGGATGACGATAACGAATAGTAATATTATTAATGGCTCGAAAATCAACACACATACGCCATGTTCCATCCTTTTTAGGCACTAATATAACAGGAATAGCACAAGGACTAAGGGACTCACGTATGTAACCTTTGTCGAGTAGCTCTTGTACTTGACGCTGAATCTCCTTCGTCTCCTCCGGATTGGTACGGTATGGCGCACGGTTGGGCAACGAAGCACCGGGAATTAAGTCAATCTGATGCTCAATCCCTCGAATAGGTGGTAATCTCGGTGGTACGTCTTGTGGAAAGACGTCAATAAACTCCTGCAAAAGGTCAGTGACAACAGGAGGCAAAGAAGGAGGCAATTCCTCAAATGAAAACAAAGCTTCTTTGCACACAAAAGCATAGCACACATATTGACTAACATCCAAATCTGAAATATCAACCTTAGTAGCAAGCAAAGTTGGACTAGTCAATTTAATTTCATTAGAAACAGCAGCAGAAGATTTGCTATTAGTCTTATGTTGTTGCTCAAATTCTTTGGCTGCTATCTCATTCTCACTCTTATTTTTCTCCTGTTTTGCTTTACTAGCTCTAGCAAGATCATCTTTCACAATTTGTTCAGGAGACATAGGAAGTAAAGCAATATTTTTATCCTGATGAACTAGAGTAAACTGATTTGTCCTACCATGGTGTACAACATTCCTATCAAATTGCCATGGTCTACCAAGTAAAAGAGAGCATGCTTGCATGGGTACCACATCACAATCAACATAATCAGCATATGCAGCAATGCTAAAGTGCACACGAACAGAACGCGTTACCTTAATCTTACCACTATTGTTAAACCACTGAATATAGTACGGATGGGGGTGTGGTCTTGTGGTGAGAGATAGCTTCTCCACCAACTCCATGCTAGCCAAGTTGTTGCAACTCCCTCCGTCAATGATGATGCGAACCGAACGTTCTTTCACCACTCCCTTTGTGTGGAACAAATTATGCCTCTGGTTTTGCTCGGCCTTCGTTACCTGCACACTTAATACACGTTGAGAAACCAAACTAGCATATTTATCTGCATCATCAGGAGTCATATACTCTATATCATGAGCATCATCATGGGCACCCTGTTCCTCATGAGCAATGAGAACTAGAGTCTCCTCATCATAGTCGCTCGCTGACTCATACCCACCATCCGCCGTAATAGTCATCACACGCTTGGAGGGACAGTCTTTTGCGAAGTGACCTCCACCTTGGCACCTGCGACATTTAATATCACGATCTCGTGTTTGCCCTGTGGACGCCATGGATGAAGAAGAACTCGCCGCTGGACCACTCTGTGCACCCTTGAATGGTGGCGCTGGCTGTTTTGGTGGCTCCCTGTAAGAATGAGCGGCTGAAGTAGATGGTGGCGCAGCAGGACGTGTGGATGTAGAAGCTCCACGCGATGTCCATGATGTATTTCGTCCTGCAGAAAAGTTAGGTCTCGTAGCGGCCTGTCGATCCTGCACTTCACGTTCAGCTTTACAAGCAAGATGAAACAAACGAGTGATAGTAGCAAAGTCCTTGTATTCTAGAATAGTTTGTATCTCCCTGTTTAAGCCACCCATAAAACGTGCAAGCATAGCTTCATTATCCTCTACTAGGCCACATCTAATCAATCCAGTTTGTAATTCTTGATAATATTCCTCTACAGAATTTTTTCCTTGTCTCAAACGCTGTAATTTTTGTAACAATTCACGTTGATAATAAGGAGGAACCCAGCAAGTACGCATAGCATCTTTTAAAGCAGCCCAAGTAGTTGGAATATTATTAGCATGCAATCTACAATGTTCAGACCACCAAATAGATGCAAAGCCCGTGAATTCACAAACAGTAGCAGTAACACGTCTATTCTCAGGATATTGTAAACATGTAAAACGTTTTTCAGTTTCTAACTCCCAAGTAAGATAAGCATCAGGAATATATCTACCCTCAAACGGCTTAAGATTCTATTTAAGTTTAGGCACATGTTCATCATCGCGTACCTGAGGGGGTGGTTGGTGTCGACCGTGGCGAATGTTGGGACGTGGACGTCCAGCTGGCTGCTCATAGGCCGCTTCCTGTTCCACCTCCTCCTCGTAATCACCCTCGTAGTTGTCGTCCTGGCTGACGTCAGAAGCAGCAGCAGCAGCAGCAGTAGCAGCAACTGCAGCAGCAGGAGGAGCACCAATACCAGCAGCTTGTCCTCGCGGAAACAGAATATGTCGTGCACGTGGTAGTGGCGGTGGATGTGGCTGTGCTGAAGGTAGGCGTGCGATCAAATCAGTAAACTTGGCGTCGAGCTTGGTGTCGATCATCTTCTCCACGCCATCAATCGCCTCTGTAAATCTGGTCTCGATGTCCTGCACCTGTTGAGACATCATACGTGCAAATTTATCATGTAGCTCCTTGTTTGTCATGTTCTCCCAATCGGGTGCATCCCGCGCCACTTCATCATGTGATCCTGGCATGGTTAGCAGAAATAGAAAACACACAGGAATATGATCCTACTTCTACTAATGGGATGGATGTGGGGTGGTGGAAAGCACAAATCCGTCAAGCTTTTCTTACGTTCTTACCGATTCTTACCTAGCAGCAGGTGGTGATGTACAACCAACGGGTCAAAACTCTCAGAGATATGGTAGAGCGATGGCCAGGAGGTGTCAAAACGCACGATGTAGAATATATGTGGAGCTGTAGGTAGGCTTGACAAATATGGTAGCAAAAAGATCAACAGTAATCAAAACAGAGATGCAAAGCTGAATAAACACTCAACGTCGGTACTGTGCTGATCCTAGGCTAGACCGTACTAGAGACGCGAGCCTAAAACACCAACGAAAGCACGGCGCGGCACGTAACAACTGTGAAGCACACTCTGAATTTTTTGTTCTCTCTTTTTTTTTTTTTTTGCTTTTTTTTTTTGGCGATGCGGGACTGCGGGGGCTGAAAAAGTACGAAAAAATCACTATGGTGGCGAACGTCTCAAAACGAGTTTCTGGACCTAAGGAACGTATGGGCACAAAATTTTTTTACCCCTGAAAATTTTGGCCTAAAAACTGCTCTGGAAAGCGTGCCAGACTGAATTTTTTTTTTTTTTTTTTTTGGAAATCACCCTCTTCTACGTACGACAAAAGATTAGTGAAATCCGACTCTAATCAACTCAAAACTATTCTGGCTACGGAGATATCACAAACCGAACGGGTGATGGAACTCGACTCGGATCGGTAGGTTGTGGTGGTGTGTATGGACTCTGCTTGGCGGAACGTGGTGGTGTATCTGGACTCGGATTGGCGGAACGTGGTGGTGTACTACTGTTCGGCGGCGGCGTGACAAAACTGTGATCAGAACTCGAAACTCTAAGGTAACTAGACGCTAAGATCAGCAACTCGACACAACGATGCAACCGTAAATTCAACAAAGCAAGTACTGAAAAGAAAACTGGACAAAGGCTAGGACTGTCTTGGGACGTGATGATCTAACCCTAATTTTTTTTGTTGGCTTTTTCGTGGACTGTAGGTATGAAGAACAGAACCAATCTAGACTATGAAAACTGGTAAATCTCACCGAGCAACCTGGAAATCTGATACCACTTGATAGAGGCGAAGGTGTCCCGATGTTTCGATGAGATGGTGGAGATCGATTTTGGTGGAGTAGACTTTCACGACCCGACTACGAAGGTGCGAAGACGTTGCGCCTTAGCAATCGCTAAACCAACTCCGAGAGGTTATTGATCCCGCGGATGCACGATCAACCTGACCACGAAGGTCAATTCCTGCAAGCAATCGAAGAACAAGCAAGAACTAAGAATTGCAATCTGGATATTGCGAATATAAGATGAAAGATTAACAGAAGTTGGGGTTCCAATGCGGTCTTGGCCTGGTCGGACGACACAAACGAAGAACTCAAAGTTGCGGCTATGGCTAACTTAAATCTAATTAAAACCCAAGTCGAAACGACGCCCTAAGGGCTATATATATGGGGGAACAGAGGGGATTTTCGTGACCCCTTGGAGGTGGGGTCCGAAAACAACCCTAACTCGGTTTCCCCACACATACGGACTCTAAAAACAGCCTATAATGTGGTATTTCGAAATTACATGGGCCCAGCCCAATATTAAGGTGACGCAGCTCCTATAATTGCTCTTGGACGAAAATAATGAAGTGGCATCTCGTGTATTCCGTCCAAGCCTTCATGCATGCCTCATGGTGGCTTCAACGTGCGAAAATCCCCACTGGAAGCTCCACTGTACTTTCCCCTGCGCGCACCTTCTTCTCCATTCTTGATCCCGCTCCAATGACCATCCTTCTTGTCCATGCTAGGTCCTTCATTCATAAGCAAAACAAAAGTATCTAATTTAGGCAGCATCATATGTTCATGAACAATAGAAGGATTCGCAAGAAACGAAAGTACCTGATAATTTAGTTGACGTGCACGTGCTCTAGTAACTGGTCCAGTATGTGTAGTTGGTGAGGGTATGGGTGTAACATTAGTAGGGATGTCCTCATCAAGATCCACCCACATATCTAGGATGATGCAACATTTCCCCTCACTCTTTTTTCTATGCATATGTCAAATGGAAGGCCCGAACTAATGTGACTCCTGGACGTCGACACGGATCAAGGTACTAGGCCGAGAGGGGTCAGTGAGCCCAATGTGTGGTTGTACTCTTTGTCTTGGATTACAATACAAGAACTCGGTGCTTAAGACGGTGTTCAACGAGACAACCCACTGTGTACTCCTACACAGCCTCTCATCGTTCACCTTGTATTAGGGTGGATTCACCGACACAGTTTCACTTTCATCAACACCATGTTCACCATCATCCCCACTCACATCAAAAGCAACCTCATGTAACACTAAGCAATGCAATAAGCTATAACAGTTGCAGGGGCTTCATGATATCAATCAACTCCTACGTCAGCTAGGATTGTGGTTTGCTTACTACTGTGACAAGATGATAGGTCATGCATCGGATATGGGTTCAACTATGCGGTAGAATCGATACAAGATGATCTCCTAAACATGCATAAGCGAGACTGAGAGGGAATTGGGATTTTATAGACATGATCAATGGGGTTTGCTTGCCTTGTTGACGAGGTTCGATATCGGGGTCTTCAACGAAGGGGGTGGCCTCCGGTTCCGGTTGCACGTCTATCGAGCAAACAATCAAACAAGGTATAAATTTATTTGCAATGCTCAAACAGATGATCAATATTGAAAAGGTGATGTTCTTGGTCATAATGTGGGTACAATTCCATTTAAAAGAAGTCAAATGCAAAGTCATTTGCAAATGTGCTTCAAATTTGAATTTGAAATAAAGCCATATGGATGTTTTGCACTGTTCACCCATTTTAAAATGGTCAAACATGAAAACAGAGGCCATATTCATAATCCTTGGATTTTTCTGATAATTTTAGACATATTATATGTCCAATTTGGAGTTCATATGAATTAGTTATGATTTTCCAAAGTTTAATTAATTTTCTGTAATTTCTATATTTACTTTAATTCACTGGAAAAGCTTTATTGCGTCATGCTGAGGTCAGGGTGACGTCACAGGGGGGGCTGACGGGTGGGGTCGGCTTGTCAGCGAAAGAGGGGTTTAAACCCGGTTTAGTTTAATTAAACAGGGTTATTAGGGGGGCAGGGCCCACCAGTCAGTGACCCAAGGGTCACTAACAGGGGATTAGCCCCCTAAGCTAATCGGGCCGCCGGCGGTTAGCCGCCGGTGACTAACCCGTGCGGCGGCGCCCGTTGCGGACGGCGGTTCCGGGCACGGCTGGGCACGCGGAAGGCACCGGAGTGATGCCCGTGCTCGTCCGCTTCGAGCTGTGCCACTGGGGTCTCAAGGGGAGGTCTGGGAGCGCGCCGACGACGAAGAGCAGCGGCGGCGTAGCTCTGTCTTCGGCGAGATCAGTGGCTAGGGCACGGGGAGGAGAAGGGAGTAGGGCAAAACGACGAGCTGCGCACCCTGAGCGTGAAGAGGAACTCGGGGAAGCTGGAGGAGGCGAGACGGAGGCGTATTTCTCGCCGGAGCTTCACGGCGGCCGGAGAGGAACGGTGACGAAGGCGTTGGCTCCGGGGCTCCCAGGCTCGATTAACTGCACGGCTTGACGAAGATGAAGCTGGCAGAGCTTCTGGACAGCTTGCGGCGGCGAGTGGGGTACGGTGGCCGCGAGTTCTACGGCGGCGTGCTCCGGCTGGTTCTCGGGCTGCACGGGAATGGCGAGGAGGAGAGGGGGAAGAGGTCCAGAGAGAGGGGGAATGGACGCGGTGGCCTTCTGGGCGTCTCCAGGCGCCACGGGAAGAGAGGGGGGAGGCAGGTAGCTCCCTGGCACGCCCACGGCGGTCGCCGGCGTGCTGCCTGCCTGCCTGTCCTGGGGAGGAAGACGCATGTGCCCTCCCACGGTGGGCTGGGCTGGAAGGCTGGGGGGGCTTCAGTTGGGCCAGATGGCCAGGGGTCCCCTTTTCTAATTCTTCTCTGTTTTGTTTTTCTGCCCTTTTGTTTTGCCCTGGTAAAAAAATACCAAAACATTTTATAATAATGCCCAAATACTTTTATAAATACTAGGTGGTCAGTAGTAAACCACTTATAGAATTTGAGCATTTTTGAAATTCAATATATTTTGAATTTCAATTCAAATAGGGTCAAATTTAATTTCCAGGGCACTATTTTAAAATTAGAAAATTCCATGAGCATGGGATTGATCCCAAATCATTTTTAAAATGATCAGCATCATTTATAGGAATTTTCCAAATGTTCAAATGATTTTTGGAAAAAGATTTTTATCTGGCCATTTGAATTAATTTCTCAGAGCTTTCTGCTTCCCCATTTTTGAATTTCTTTTGAATTTTTGCATGATGCAAAGGGCACAAACAAACCCTAGCACTTACCCTAGTTGGGGTTCTGACACCTGTCGTTTCGCAAGCTCGCATCATCTCCAGAGGTACCCGCGGAAGCAGACAAGACGGAAACACTGGAAAGCAATCAACGAGCAAGCACTCTATTACTACGAGGCAAACACGAGCAAGCATCAACAAGAAGGCAACACGAGACATCGCACCTACCGTCGAGAGTGGTTACTAACAGGTTAAGTGGAGTACTCTTCACATACGACAATACCGCACATTTAGAAAGGTTCAAGTTGTTTAGCTACACAGGGTGAGCAAAGGTTATTAACATGGCATCTCACTCAAGAATGGCATAGCACACAAGCAAGGCAAGAGGTGAAGGATAAAGAAACTACCTAAGCTAGTCAATTTAAGTGGGGTGAAATCCTAGACATGGCAAACTATTGCGGACCCCACGATAAAAATGGAATTTGGTACTGTTCTTCCCTAAACAATATTCTATTATTTTTATTAGCAAGCAAGAGCAGCATAAACACAATCTACACAAAATTCTAGTCAAGTTACATATAAAGAACATTTTAATCGGAGCAACAGTTAGAAAGTTATTAAATAAACAATTTTACAGTGGCATGCGATGGTAATTAGCAGTAAACAACATGTAAACAAAGTCAAACATGGCAAAAGAGCACATTTTCATAATCAACACAAAATTCTAAGCAAGTTTCATGTTTTACGCGTCGCGATCGGAGCTACGGTTTAAAAGATACGGGCACCGCAAAAATACAAGAAAATAAGCTATTTAATCTGTCCAGAAAAAAAAGCATCCACGGGCCAAAACTAGGCTACTGGGCCGAAACCGGGGTGAGCGCGACATACTAAAAAGCGCATGTTGCGCTAGACAGCAAACGGGCCGGCCCAACAGAAATAAAGCAAAAAAAGGAAAAAAACATGGGTTGTTGGGCGCTCACCTAGCGGGCCAGGCCCAGGAGCAGGGGTGGGCGAAGCTTGGCTATATGGCGCTCAGGGCGGAGGCTGCGCCGCGGGCCGAGGAGTTGGGCTGCTTGGCGCGCCGGATCGGTGGCGTGGTGGGCCGCGTGCTGGAGGCCGGCCCACATCGGTTCCAGCTCGCACGATCCCGTCCGGATCGAGGCAGCGGGCGGCGGTTCCGGCGACCACGCCGGCGAGGTTGGATGGAGAAGGGCGATGAACTCGGGCGGCCATGGCGCTCGCCGGCGGCATCTTCCTGCTGCACAGAGAAGGAGAGGAGGTGAGACAGAGGGAAGGGGAGAAGGAGAGGCGCGGTGAGGGCGGCCTCACCGGGGCGGCTGCGGAGTGCGGCGGGGTCGGCTCGGGCGTGGGGAAGGAGAAGTCCGGGTGTGGAGGCTCCACCTAGCGATGTGGCGCAATCCTGACCGTCAGATCGGCCGATCTGACAGTCCAGAACCCATTGGGATGGATGTCAGATCTGGGAGGCTAGGTTTGGATGAAAAAAGGGCCTATTTTTGGGGCAAAGTGGAGGCGGTGGCTGCAATTTTCTGGCTAGGTAAATCCTAGAAAGGGGTGTGATAGAGGCGGGGTGTCCCGATCTTTCGATGAGATGATAACTAGGATTTGATGGAGTCGACTTTGACGATCCGACTACAAACGTGCAACGACGTTGCGCCTTAGCAATCGCTAAATCAATCTCCTGAAGGTTATTGACCACGCCGGAGCACGATCAACCTGACCACGAAGGTCTAGTGCCTGCAAGCAATCGAAGAACAAGCAAGAACTATGATAAAGCAATCTGAATATTGCGAATATGTAGATGAAGTATGAATAAAGTTGGGATTCCGAAAGCGGTCTTGATCTGGTCGTCGGACACAAACCGAGAACACGAAGATGCAGCAATTAGCTAAGCAGTCTTTTTAACTAAAAGAAATCCAAAAAAAAACCGTAGGGGTTGATCTACTTATATAGGACTAAAGGGTGGAGGCCAAGGGGGTGGAAGGACGTCCCAAGGAGTCCTAAAACTAAACCTAGGTCGTACAAGGCACTTGGGCCCATGTGGAGGTGATGCAACACCTATTGAGTTGGACTTTGATTCGAATTCTGCTGCTGGGTCGCACCGTTTTCGCAATATCTCCACGCTCCGAAGGAATTTGAAAGTGAAACCAATTGCGTTGGAAACTAGACGAGATAAGCTATCACCAGAAAAAAGAATCACCCAATTTGGAGTTCGTATGTAGAAACGGCGGCTGTTTGAAGTTGGGTATATCTCTGCAGTCCGAATCTGAGTCCATGACGTGAAAGACTTGGTCTCTATCTTCTCTTGGGCCAAAAGTGACGTGAAATAACTTCTTGTACAGCACACAATCATGCCCCTTTGTATTGACTTCATTTCTTGATCAAATGTAGAGTAATTAATGGTCATATCCATGATAATTATGTCCTCGTCATCTTCATGCTTGAACATGCTCCAATGCTCATCCTTCTTGTCCATGCTAGGTCCTTCATTTGTCAGCAACAGAAATATATCGACGTTAGGCAGCATCATATTCACATGAACATTAGAAACATTACCAAGAAGCGAAAGTACCTGATAATTTAATTGGTGTGCACGATCTCTAGTAATTGCTCCAGTAGGTATATTAGCAGGGGTTGTGGCTGTAACTATGGTAGTCATGTCCTCATCATCCTCCCCTTCTTGAAAGTAAAGCCGTCCCCGGCGTTTCTTAATCTGAAATGTGGCTAACAAAAGAGACAAGGTGTACATGTTGTATATATATATGTCATCCATTCTTACTTCCCTTAGTTTTTGGACATGTAACACATGTATATATGAGTAACTTTCGTATGTCGTGAAATATAAACATATATGATCATCACAATACATAAACGACATGAAAGTATTGCAACTCAGTTTGCATATATAAGTGAAGCTCTTATTCATATCTAAAGATGTACAATGCTCATCATTAAACCATCCCAATACCGGTGAAGAAACATTAATGTTTTTCGAAGGGCATGCTACAACAGGCTTAACTAAGTAGTCATGCAACAAGTCATTCGACGCAGAATCATCACCAAGATTAGAGGTCATATCAAAATGATTAAGAATTGGCAGTTTCATAATAGTAACATGATTATCCAAAATAGATGGTGTGCTCAAATCAACAGGTAACTCAAGACATGATGTATTAAAGTCTATTAGGCAAGCAACATCTTCATGTGAAGTTATGACATTCTCGAAAATTGGTTGTGTGATGAAACTACTGGATAGCTCAACACATGTTGCTTTTAAATCAGCAAGGTTCTCATGTGGAGGGGAAAGATCCATACCTTTGTCATTACCTTTTTGTGATGATAGATCAGATATTGGAGGAGTGCTGACGACAATTGATGTGGTTATGGTAGTGCTCATAGTGGTTGAAGGAACAACCTTCTCAACTTGTGGTATTTGCACATTCCGCTTGTTCGTCTTCTGGGCAACACGTCTGTCGATTTCCTGTTCAGCTTTACAAGCAAGACGAAACAAACGATCCATAGGATAACACTTTTCATGAATTAGGATATCCTGAATGTCACGGTTTAAACCTTCCCAAAATATGTCCATGAAATATTCTTCACTTTCCTCTAAAAGAGAATGCATGAATGTAGTTTCTAAAGCATCATAATATTCTGAAACGGTTTTAGTACCTTGTTTTAATTTTTTTAATTCCCTAACCTTGTCACGAGTATAATAAGAGGGAACGAATCTATATCGCATAGCAAGTTTGAGATCATTCCAAGTATTAGGTATATAATCAGGATATAAACTACAACATTCATTCCACCAAATAGAAGCAAAATCTTTGAAAGCACTAATTGCAGTTTTTACTTTCTTATGCTCAAGAAAATTATGGGAAACAAATATATCATTTATTTCAAACTCCCACTCAATGTATAAATCAGGTCTTAGACGTCCATGAAAGTGTGGTATAGAAACAATAACCTGATCATGTGCATGCTTATGTGTGTTTACCTTTTGCAGTGACTGTTGTGTAGTTGTAGGTGGTGGAAAATCTCCAACTATAGTTGCCGCCCAAGAAGATCTAACTCCAGAACCTGCCATGATTAGTAGAAAACAAGAAACAAATCACAAGTATATGTCCCTATGAACTACTAGGATGTGGTGGTAAAATGCTCACAGGATAGCAAATATCAATGTCTTACTAGTTCTTACCATGCAGCAGGTGGTGATCGGCAACAAACGGTGTCAAAAAACTCCAAAGATTAAGTAGAGCGATTGCCAGGTGAACGCACGTATACACGATGTAGAAATATGTGGAGCTTGGAAGGCTTTAATATGGTGGAAAAAATATCAGCAATAATCAATTCAGAGATGCAAAATTGAATTAACGCTCAACGACGATACTGTGCTGGTCCTAGTCTAGACCGGACTAGAGACGCGAGCCTAGAACACTAATGTGGTCACGACGTAGCACAACTAGCAGCAATGAATGATATGAAGTAGCTCTGAATAGCAAGATATAAGTGAAGATCATCAACAGAGCAAAGATAATGGTGAAAATAGGCTCCAAATCAAGATACACCAATATTCTCGCTACAACTTTCCTCTGAAATATATTTGCTAATTTTTTGATATTTTTCCTCCAATATGGCACTGACTTAAGCTTTCCGACGCAATAAGAATCACTCAATTTAGAGTTCGGATGAGGTGTCAAAAAAATTGAGAATCATCCCGAAATTTGACAAAAACTGTGTTCGGAAACTTTAGAGGTCAAAAAGTCCGTCTTAGAAGCCGATCTGGAGTTTCAAATAACACACAAGCTCCAGAACTATTTAGAAGCGGCTCAGAAATATCTTTAATTTGAGTACTCGTGGAGCCAAAACGGACTTCGGATGACAAAGTTATGCCCGTTTTAGTGGACACTGCTCAAAACTGATTCCGACGAGATTTCAAATACGAGTTCAACTAGAGATAGATCCGAAATTTTTCTTCTTTTTTCTCTTTTTTCCTTTTTTCTTTCTTTTTTTTCCTTTTTCTTTGGTGGATGGTAGAAGTAGGCAGCGGATGGGATGATGGTGCAGCAGCGGCGGTGACCAACGTGAACAGAACTCGAAACTCTAAAGGACTAGATACTAAGACCAGCAACTGAACACGACGATGCAACCGATAATTCAATAAAGCAAAGCACCGGAAATAAAATTGCGAAGGCTCAGATTGGTTTGGATATGATGATCTAATCTTATTTTTTGGCTTTTTGTGTGGGTGATAGGTGATAAAAAAACAGATCTAATATATGGATGTGGAATTCTCACCGAGCAACCTGAAAACTGATACCACTTGATATAGGTCATGCATCGGATATGGGTTCAACTATGTGGTAGAATCGATAACAAGTTGATCATCCTAATCAATGCATAAGCGAGACTGGGAGGGAAGTTGGATTTTATAGACATGATCAATGGGGGATTTCTTGCCTTGCTGACGAGGTTCAAACACAGTGTCTTCAATGAAGGGGTGGCCTCCGGTTCCGACTCCACTTCTATTCGACAAACATGGAAAACAAGGGATCAACATAAAGTACAATTCACATACACATGATCAATGTTGCAAGGTGATGTTCATGGTTGCAATGTGTTGACAATTCCATTTTAAATAAGTGGGTTGCAAAGGTATTTGCAAATTCACTCCAATTTTGAATTTAAAAGAATTCCATATGCACATTTGCTTCTGTTAACCCAATTTAAATTGGTCAAACATGTGAACAAAGTCCATATTAAGAATCCTTGCATTTTTTTGATAATTTTACATATATTATTTGTCCAATTTGGAGTTAAAATGAATTAGTTATGAATTTCCAAAGTTTAATTCATTTTCTGGATTTTCCCGCTTTTCTTTTACATAGAAAACCAATTATTGCGTCAGCATGACCTCATGCTGGCGTCAGCATGACCTGTAAGTGACTCAGTGTGTTAATTAAAACGTTTTATTTGATTTAACCATAACCAGAGGATTAGCAGCGGTCTGGGCCCACGTGGCAGTGGCCGAGGCGGGGTGATTAGTTGGGGATTAAGGCCCTAATGGCCTAGCTTGTCACCGGTGAGCTCTGTAGACGGCGGCGTGCTGACGGAACAGGGTTCTCGGCCACGCGAGGGTACGGGGAAGGCACGGGCGTGTGCCCCCGGCTCGCGCGCATCGAGTGGAGCAGGCGGGGGTCATAGGGGAGCACCAGGGCGAGGCCGGCGTCGAACCCGCGGCGGCCGGAGCTACTGGGCTCGATGGGGCGGCGACTCAGGGCGCGGGCTGAAGAATGGGGAGGGGGAACGAACCAACGGCTCACCCTGAACGCGATAAGGAGCACGGCGGGGCCGGGGAGGGTTTGGCGGAGGCGCAATCCTCGCCAGAGTTCATAGCGGTCGGCGGCAAATCGGAGAAGAGGCGACGTCGTCGAGGATTCCTGGGGCGATTCCTTGCGCTCAGTGACGAAGACGGGCATGGGAAGTCGCCTGGACACGGTTGAGCGACGGCCCATCACCGTTGGCCGGGTCGGAGCGCGATGGCGAGCGGTGGAGTTGTCTGGCTTCGTCGAAAACGACGAGGGAAGGAGGGGAAAAAGAGCAGGGGCAGGGGGAAAGGTCTCGGGCGGCTTCCGGGCGTTCGTTGGCAAGGATATAGGCTCGGGGAGGAAAGCTGCTGGCCTCGGCGACGCCGGCATGCTCCCCATGCCGCGAGCTACCTGCCTGGCTCGGGAAGGAAGACGCTCCTGCCCCTGGGCTGGGCCATCTCCCTGAGTTGGGATGCAGGTAGGTGGGCTTTTTCCCTTTTTCTTTTGTTTTTATTTTATTTGTTTTCTGTTCTATTTTTTTGTTTTGATTCTTAATCAAAATATTTTTATAAAATCCTGAAAACATTTATGTGAGTTTATAATGAATATATAAATCCACTCACCAAGTTTCAGAATTATTGGAATTATAATTATTTAATTCCAATTGCAAATACAATATTTATTTAATTTCCAAGGGCATTTGGACTTTTATAACAATCAGAGAGCATGAAGTGGGGCCTACTTCACTTTAAATGTGATCATGCCCATTTATGAGATTTTTCAAAACGTTCAAAGCATTTTTGGAAAAAGATTTTTTTCTGGCCTTTTATTACAAATTTTTGGGGCTTTTTGCTTCTCCATTTCTTTTTATTTTGCAAAGATTTTCATGATGCAAAAATGCTAGATTAGCAAAGCACAAACCTAAATTATGGTTCTGATAGTGTAAATGTGTTGGTGAACTTGACCTAAACAAGGTGAACGATGAGAGGCTTTGTAGGAGTAAATAGTGGGTTGTCATGTTGAACACCGCGTTAATCCTGATTTCTTGTGTGGTGATCCAATACAAAGAGTGCGACCACACATTGGGCTCACCGACCCCTCTCGAACTAGTACCCCAGAACTAGTACCCCATTTCGAACCCCAGAAGTCGCATTAGTTCACAAATTCTGGTAGGGTTGTGGCACGGTCTGCGAAGTGGAAGAACGGCTACTCAGACCGGCTTGGGACCCTACACACATCGTTTGAGGCCGTATTGGAACCTCGGCCAGACTTCCTTACAGACCCCCCTCAGATAGGCGACTCTCTGGACTACATCGGAGCTGTGGGCGAAGTATTGTGGTGAACATCCTCGACGACACCCCTTGAATGGTGCCGAGACCTGGCGGTAACTGATGGTCATGTGTGTGTAGTAGTACACCCCTGCAGGGTTAACAAAACTATTCGAATAGCCGCGTCCGCGGTTATGGACTACTTCGTTATTTCTGCTTGATTATTAGACAACTTCAACGAAAACTCTAAAACTTGAAAAGATAAGTTTGAGTCCTATGGTTTGCTTTCTCGTGGGAAGTGGAGGAAAGATCCATAGTAGTGTATTATTTGGGAGACTTGGATAGATGGACCCGGGTACGCTTCTTACCTCATTCTAGTGTTCGTAGTACAGGACTAGCAAAGTCAAAGATGGCACTTCTGCATTGAAACCTCACCTCCCTTTACCTTGAAACTTGAGCATGAGTAGTATAGTTCTGATGTAAGTCTTGTTGAGTATGACTTTGTACTAAGGTTTCCTTATTTATGTTTTTAGATGAACCCACTGACCCCGAAGGTGGATTCATCCTAGAGCTCGACGATTCACTAAGCTAGTGTAGTCCCAGACAGACGTCTGGTCCCTCGTGGAAGGGCTTGTTTCTAAGTAAGGCTTCTCTAAGCCATTTGTTAAACTTTTCTATACCTAGAAATAATTTTCTTCCGCTTGAATGATGTAATGTTGGATCACAGACTTGTGATCTCTGTGTGTGCTCTATGAGAGTTAAGAAAGTTGTAAACTTTGTAGAGTAATGTGATAATACCTGTTGTTCACACTAGACATGTATGATGCGTGTATGATTACAACGTTTATGTCTTAGTGTGGGGTTCGATAGCTTAGTTGTGTTCTTGCCGATGGTCTTTCATACACCAAGTGGCCTTTAGATGTGCGCAGCTTGGGGCTCGCGATTGCTCGTGACTCTGTCACATGGCACACTTTGTTGTATGATTGAGCCCGTCCGAGATCCCGACTAGGTGATCGGGCTGGAGTCTGTTTATGTAAGTGTTATAATTCAATCGATAATATGGTTGAGGCGACTTGTCTATGAGTATGGGATTTCACCATCATAATCATTTAGACTTGTGAGCGGACGATGAGGACCCATCTCAGTTGAACATTCAATGTACTGAACTGGCGTGTTATGCCAGATTTGCAGGCCGTGCTTTGGATGCGTAGGCAGTGTCCCTGTGGATTGGAGTTCATCACCGCCGTTGTTGTTCCGCTGCCCAGTTATATTCCGTTGCTAGAGAGTTATGCTACTTCTTGGTGTAGAGCCGAGGCTAGCCTGAGGAGCAAGTTGTGTCTCCACTAGCATTGTAATAGCCCCGTGTACCCGTTTATTGGTTAATAGAAAGTTGTTCAGTTCTATATCAAGCAGTCCCGTGTTCTAGAAGACTTGATCTCTGGGCTGGTGCACGGGCCGTTCCGGTCCTCTGAGCCGGGGTGCCACACTAAATCATAAAATGGCTGCCTCTGATGGGTAGAAACTAAGAGAGATGGGCGTGCGTGCGGAGCCTTGTAATGGGCAGTTGGTACACCCCTGCAGGGTTAAATCTTTTCGAGATGCCGTGTCCACGATTATGGACGACTTGAGAGCTACTCCTTGTTCATAGAAAACAACAACTAAGATAATCTTAATATAACTTGATCAACGTGTGTGTGCCTTGACTGCTTCTTCTTCGTCGGAATGCGAAGAGGAGGATAAGGATAGGATAGGTGTTATGATTGCGTAAGTAGTTGATAGCAAGACTTGTTGGAGGCGATTCCTCACCGAATGCTTGGTTCTCATCTTACTCTAAAATAGACTGCTAGCCACTCATATATTGCTAGTGCATCTGCAACCTCACCACTACCCCCATCTTACCGTGAGAAGTTAGTTCCAAGACTTTTGATATATTCTCACCCCTTTCTTTTCTTTTCCCCTTTATGTTTTTCCTGATCGGCCGCTGTAGCTGATTACTACCTCGACTCTTCTTCTGGACGCCTTCGTGGAGACTCGACGACGACTAGTTAGGCGGATCCCGGCGGAGAGCCTGGACCCGTGTGGTTGCGGGAATGGTGTGTTTTACCTTTGCCACTAGGAATCTGATTTTAGTCTGTACTCAGACATGTATCTTCCATTGATGTAATTTATTTAAGGCAGTTGTACGCCGATTGTATGAGATGTTGCATCCTTGTAGCTGTAATGTTGTGATATCATGTTGGAAATCCGGGGCATATGGCATCGTCATATGTCGCGGTGGGACCGATATGTGCTTCGTCCCCGGATCTGGATGGAAACATCTAGATCTGGAACAGTACCGCATATCGGGCCTGACAACTTGGTATCAGAGCTTTACCGGCCGTAGGATCCCTTTTCTGGCCGAAGTGGAGTCTAGACAAAAATTATTTTGTAGCTACTAAGTTAGTTATTGGAGAGTAGGATTCTTTTTCCTCCTTACCCATGCTCTGGTCAGGACAAGTGTTATAAGTTTTTTAAATTCTCTCCTTATCATCTTCAAACACTAGGACTCAAGTGTGTTGAGTTTCGGAACCGTTACAATACCTTGCTTGCAGGCAAAGCATGGATGTAACATGGCAAAACATAGCATAGTAATAACATATTCAAGGATAGCATGACAATGATAACATCAATCATAAAATGGCAACATGCTCACGGTCACTGATATAAGCATATCACTGTAAAGCAATTTTAAAAGGACGTCAAAGCTTTGCAAAGGCTCAAAGGGTATTGTGGCTTGCCTTTCACCAGAAGGGTGTGAAGAAGCTCCGGGTCTTCAACACAAGCAAAGCCCTGAAAATGTTTTGAAATAAAGTAGTGGAGAAAAAGGCAGACACCATCTTTTGTTTGACCAAAAAATAACAACATCACAACATGGCATGAAACCTATGCAAAAATGAAGAGGATATCTACACGAAACCAACACAAAAAGAATCACCTCAATCGGAGTTACGGGTGCGGAAATATGAGCGTTCGTTCGTTAGGCGGAGAATCTGCCTTAACCAGTGAACGTTCACAGCTCAGGGTTTCGAGAAATACGCTTTCAAAGTGGAGAAAGCGTACTTCGGATTGAAGAAGAGCAAAAATACGCCTTCTAGAGATGAAAGCGTATCTCGGGCCGACAGAGAACAAAAAGTGCTTTCCAGAGGGGAAAGCACGTTCGGCCGAGTACGTGTCCACTTAAAAAGGGTCGAGCCTGGCGTCAGTGACACACGCGGCTTACAGGAGGGCCCCGCGGCTCCTCTCTCTCTCCTCCCCTACCTCCTTCTTCCTCCAGTGGACACGAGCAGAAGCCGCCGGCCATGCTTGGCGCCGGTGAGGGAGGCCGCGGCCGCCGGCCCACGGAGGGACGCTGGGCGCGGCTCGATGACCGCCCCCGCCTGAGGTAGCGGGGTCACACTAGGAGACCTGCGGCGTCGTGCCCCCAGGGCTGGGCGGGCAGCGACGGGTGCCTACGGGCACTAGCCATGGGCGCGGGGGAAGAGGGCTCTGGCGGGGGTTGGGGGAGGCTCAGGAGTGGCCCGGTGATGCGGAAGGACGGAGTAGAGGGAGAACGGGGCCTCGGGTGGCGCGGAATTTGGTCGGGGTCCAGCGGAGGCCGTGGTGGCTGGGAGGTGCGAGGACACGCTCCAGCGAGAAATTGGGAGGGGGGTTGGGAGCAAGGAAGGCCGTGGAGTTGCTGGGTGTGCTTAAAAGGCTCGGAGGTGCGCCATTTTATTGGGGGAGATGGAATCCGAGCTCCGGTCCGCGACAGTGGCGGGCGGCACGGCGTGTGGTGAGATGGCGAAGTTGAGGGCGACGGGATGGGGTGGCGTGCTGCACTGGGATGAGGGAAAGTTGTGCGGCACGCGTGGACACGGAGAAGACGATGTGCGCGCACTGTGGCTCGAGATGGACACGTCGGGCACGCGCGGTGCGCGGCCAGAGCTTGCCAGGTGCTGCCAAGAGCGTGGCCACCAATTTGGGGATAATATTCTTCGTGGCCAAAGGTGTCTAGCATGAAGTCCTGGGCACCCTTAGCACAGTGGTACAACTGGATGGTCCAAAGGGTGAACAGGGTCATCTCTGGCTCACCACAAAGTTGGATACAACAAACTTGGAGCTTAAGTTGTGCTCACATGGTGGGGGTTTAGATAGGGTCAAGTTGTCTTTTGGCTTTAGGATAGGAGGTACTAGTGATCTGGAAAGTTTGGGGCCAAAATGATCAATGTACTTGGTACCTCCTTTGCAAATGTAGCCATGCTGCAGAAGGAGTTTGTGTTGTGGCATGGCTTGTACATAGCTCCCCTAGGCATGATCTTTTTCATAGCTCAATCATACAATAGGATGAGTGTGTACATCAAGTTTCATCTCATTTGGATCAGGCTAGCTAGCACTTCCTTTGTAAATGTCCAATTGGACAAGAAAGGCAATGTTGAAGCTAGCGTCTCATAGAATTGGTGAAATTTTCTGAAAGTTGGAGTACTGGGGTTATTTGGCATGGTGCACATGTGTATAAAATTTCATAGCCATTGGACAGACATAGCTAGAACTTGCTTCACAATGTGGCCCACTGACCAGAAACTTAATATTCACAATGCACTCACATGTTTAATGGGATTTGGCTCACATTTGAATTGGTGAAGTTATTTGGTGGTAGGATCATGCTCAAAAAGTTTTAAGGCAAATGGGATCCCCTATCATGCACTTGCTTCACAATGCCCCCTTGCTGCATCCAAACTTTGGGAATTTATTGTGGGACTTTGGCTAAGCAAATGGTGGTGGAATTTGGTGGAGATCAGTGACATGATCATATGAGATTTCACAAAAAGTTTCACCAGCAATGGATCAAGAGAAATGGCACTCCCTTCACAAAGCTCCATTGTGCCCCCACAGACAAATGAATTTTTCTATAGGAAAAATCCACTTGGGCTATGAATTTTTTTTGGAGAATTTGGCAAGATATGACAACAATGACATGTGGTAATTATTTGGGGATTTATGGAGCAACATAAATGGGGGTTGCTTCACAACCTCAAATAATACGAATATTCCTATTATTGGAAAAAGGAATATATGGCTTGAATAAAATGGTGGCTTGGATGAGGTGGAACAATGGAATGACATGGATAGGCTTGAAATCGAGGGTCACTTGAGCATGGAAAGAAAATATGCTCAAGTTTCAATTCCAACGAGGTGCTCAAAATCAAATCCAATAGAAAATCCAGATATAAATAAGAAAAGTTTTTGGAAAAAGAAAGTTCCAAAATCCAGGGTGTCACAAACCTACCACCCTTAGAAAAATCTCGTCCTCGAGATTTGGTTGCTCAGGGAACCATCGCCAACTTACCGTCCTTAGGAAACCTACTGCTTCTCAGATTTCCGTTTTACCGCATACTGTTCCCATGGTAGCATCCAATATATCTCTGCTGAGGGGGTTTACTTCACCCGATCCGTAGCTCTGACTGAATGTTCTTCCTTTATACCTCACATCCTTTCATGCTGATTTCCATCCTCATCTCTTCTGACTTGTATGGCAACTGGATGTCTTGTCATAGGCTGAATGTTGACGATATCCATACTGTGTCTAGGGTACCTCGGGCTTTATTCGTGATACGGTCTTGTATCCTTTGCATTGGAATCTTCGACAAGAGCTTGGCCTTCACCGGTAGTTGGTATCTCAGAATGTTTACTATCGGGGCCTTGACTGACGGCACGTGGGGTTGCATCACATTTCTTTTGGCATGTCCACCGGGCTCAAGGATTCGGAGCGGGGCACAAATTCTGCACATTCACTTATGCTGAGATTTGCCTGACAGGTGGACTTATCCGGGTGGCGATAGGTCATGATAGCTTCAATCCGGTTCTTGTATTTAAAATGCCAAGCTGAGCGGGTGACCTTTAATGAAGCAGACTGGGGTATCTTGGAAAGACGGACGATGCTGAACTTGAGGAATTGCTCGAACTGATGGGCTGGGTACGTGGTACTTTTCCCATACTAAATGTGATTTCTTTTCTACAGGCATCCAGGGTGGTCCAT
This sequence comes from Bromus sterilis, assembly GCA_950022295.1. Taxonomy (NCBI): domain Eukaryota; kingdom Viridiplantae; phylum Streptophyta; class Magnoliopsida; order Poales; family Poaceae; genus Bromus; species Bromus sterilis. The sequence goes on along the minus strand of OX465595.1, from coordinate 240,209,381 downwards.
CTGGCGTCAAATGATCGAGGAAAATTTGACTTGAGGTCCATAAAGTGCATCCCTTGGTCTTACCCGTCAGCTTGCAAGAGTTGCATACTTTTGACCGCTTACGAGGTGCAATGCTTATTCCGGGGGTATACATTGCAGCAAGGTTTGACATGTGCCAGGTTTGTCTGCCCTGGGTCTTGCTCCTATGACAATCAACTTTCTTGTACTGGCTTTTCTTTAGTCAGGGTTCTTTTCTTCTTGCATCATGGCTTATTGTTCTGCTGAAATCTTCCTCTGAGATAGACAGGTTACCATCACCTTTTGTTTCTTGGATTACCATGATAATATTGATTGCCATGAAGGGTATCTCAAAATCATCCCTTTTTCCGGGCCTTGTCAGACGGGGAAAGCTGACCCTCGCGATTGGGGCGGGATTCAATGCTCTACTGCTTCTGGTCTTCAGGGGGTGTTTTCATGACTTTGTCAGTCTTTCTGCCAGGCCGAGGGGTGTATCTGCTTCTTCCACTGACTTGTTTCCCAAGAGTTGCGGTTTCTCACCAATGTTCAAGTGCATAGCTCTTTCCCGATTGCAAGCATGGTGGTATCCACACCGGGGTAGCTTGCATACTTGAGAAGGATGCCCATAAGATGTGCGGGTCCAGACGATGTTGACGCCTTTGCGGTCTTCGAATAACTGAATTTCTGACAATACCGTTGCAGAACTGATGGCATGTCGAGAAAGTCTGTGTAGCTTTTCTGCGAAGCTCGGGGTAGCTTGCTAGAGGAGACTGGGTATCTTGCTCTGGAAGCTTGCTCTGGTGGCGTATCGAGGAAGGCGGGGTGTCGTACACGGGAAGCTGCCTCGATAGCTTGCTGAAGAAGGCGGGGTGTCTTGCCTTGGAAGCTTTCTTAATAACTCACTGACGAAGATAGGTTGTCTTGCTTTGGAAGTCTGCCTCTTTATACTGTGGATACATCGGTTCCTTTTGCTGGAGGTTTCTGCGACAGTCACAGTAGACGGTCGGGTAGCTTGTGCTGAAATCCATCGGTGGTGCGTACTGACTACGACTGAGTGTCTTGCACCGTAAGTTTCACCAGGTGACTTGTGGTGGAAGGCTGACTGTCTTTGCCGGGATGAAATCCTGGTAGCGTACTGAGGAAGGCTGGTACACTACATGTGTCGGCTGTGCCGGGTACCTTGTCACGGAAGACTGAAGTTCCTTATGTCTAAAGCTTTTCTTCACTGATATGGGGACAAAACTGACCACGGTGCCTGAAAATTTTCTGACTGCAGGCTTATCAGAGGAAACACTCTTGAAATCATCCCTTTGCTAGATGCGAGCTTCATGATACGTTCTAACCATCTTCCGGAATATATCAAAATAATTTCCATCTGATAAGATTGTAGCTGGTGTTTGCCATGTTTCGGACGCATATGCTTCTGGGTCACAATTTATGCTTTCCTTGCCTGAATCCTTGTGGCGGTCATAGCTGATGCAGACTTGATTCAAGTGATGGCTTGGGTAGAGTCTCTTCGTAAGCCACATGCTTCCAATGCGATTGGGCATGACTCTTGTTTGACTTGCTGATTTCCCACATCATCACGGCCTTTAACTGATCAAATCTTTACGATTGTACTGGTTACAGGAGAAATGTATGCCTGATGTAGATTATGGTTGCCGTATGATTCATACTTGAGCCAGAATGCTTCCGATGCAACCGGGTACGATCCATTCATGTCTTGCTGAGTGTCTTTATTTCTTTGTGGTCTTCCACTCATGGGATCTTCATGACTGTAACATTCACCGAAATGGCGCAAACTTGATTCATTCGGGAAGAACTCATACGGGAGCTGAATATTCCAGCGGCAAGCTGGCGTGGGTCCTTGATTTGGTGGCTTCATAATGCCCGGTGGTCTTGCACTGATTCTTCGAGGTTTGAGGGGGTTATGAGCAACTTTCCATCGGGGCGGATAAAGTGACACCAAAGAACCAATGAAGAAAACCACGGAACAAAAAGAAAACGAGGAACGGCTTGCTACCTCATCAGCTTTCGCGGTGGTCGATGACTATCCGGACTCCTTGCAAAGGAAAACATCGAATAACCCAGTAGCCACCAGAACGGTTTTTGCAACTCAGATCTGGGACTTGTACTGGAAAAGCTCAAGCATTGCTCACGACGGCCGACCGAAATCAGCTCAGAGCATGAGGCAATGTTGATAAAAAGAATGCAGAGGTCCCCTAAGACGGTCGAGAAAACAGCTCAGAGCATAGGGTCTCCACTGCGAAAATAAACTCAACAACTACCCGAGATGGCCGAAAAGCAGCTCCGAACACAGGACGGTTGTCGAAAAGAGAAATGCAAAACAGGCATCCACTCCGGTCGGCCGACGATGCATCAGCTCAGAACCAGACGTGGTGCCACTACAGAAAAACAAGCAAGGGTCCGTCCAAGTCATCTAACACCTGCCAAAACAGAGTTAGTTACTGTCGAGGAACAACGAACCAACAACGAGAACTAAGCAAGAACATCAACACTAAACAAGCACTGAGATCGCACGCAGGATCTCAGCTTATTGCTACACACATCAACATGCAACAAGCAACATGCAACACTACTACTCATGCATCACGAACTACGCGAAGCTCAGGCGTTCTGATCTGACGGCGGGTTGCCGGGCTAACAACCTTTGTTGATCACCTGTAGCTAAGCAACTTGAACCACCGTAAACGTGCGGTATTCGTCGTGTGCGACCGATACCCCACTTAAACTGTTAGTAACCGTTCTCGACGATAGATCCGTATCGCGTTGCCGTGTCGTGTGATGTCTTCTTGATCTTGTGTTGCCCTGTAGTAATAGAGTGCTTGCTCGTTGATTTTTTTCCAGTGTTTATCGTATTGTGTGCTTCCGCGGGTACCTTCGGAGACGATGCGAGCGTGCGATCAACTACACCTTCGGAACCCGACTTATCAACAGGCAAGGACTATACATTACTTATGATCCATTCTATTTCAACGAGCGGTTGGCATGCTAGTCTAGGATAGCTTCGATGTTTGATCCTACCACATGTTTACAGCCTCTTTCAAACCAATACAACCATGTCCCCTCCCAGCAAACCTTGTACTGCTATGTTACTATTGCTCGTTGCTCAGCCCCTTCTTAGTATGCATGCTTAGGATGCTACAATGTTACCCTGTTACTCCTTGGTTTGGGCTAGCACATTATTATATTGTTGTTGATGATATGATTATTATAATGATGACTATATTCGACGAAGGATGGAAGGTCTAGGCTATCCCGCCCCGACGCTTTGTTCCATTCGAGTCACCTAGGATCCGAGTTCCGGGTATTGGTTTTAAGACTGAGCGTGCCTAACCGTGTGTGGGATTTTATGGGGTCCCCTTTTCTTACCTACCTACCTTCAAACATTTCTAGTGGTGGCCCAAGCTGTTTTACCATTTGAAACCGTGTGTGTGCTGGTCAGCTGCCAGTAGTTTTTAAACTAACCCGGACCAGTTAGGACATAGTTCCCTTGCTGGCCCATCATGACCGGCTGAGGACCCGGTTTCCCATGTGTGATTAACCGGCAATCCAAACCTAGAGTCATACGGTAGAGATCAGATCGAGAGCGCGGCCGGCTCCTGAGCTGGATGTCGACTCACCGGGGGCCACCCGGATTTGTTTGTTGTTAGTTAGAGGGACCTATCGTTTCGGATCTCTTGGAACTAAATCATAAAATGGTTGCCTGTGATGGGTAGCAACTGAGAGAGATGGGCGTGCGTGCGGAGCCTTGTAATGGGCAGTTGATACACCCCTGCAGGGTTAAATCTTTTCGAGAAGCCGTGTCCACGGTTATGGACGACTTGAGACCTACTCCTTGTTCATAGACAACAAAAACTGAGATAATGTTAATATAACTTGATCAACGTGTGTGTGTGCCTTGACTACTTCTTCTTCGTCGGGATGCGAAGAGGAGGACAAGGATAGGATAGGTGTTATGTTTGCGTAGTAGTAGATAGCAACACTTGTTGGAGGCGATTCCTCATCGAATGCTTGGCATCTTACCTTACTCTCTAGATCGTTAGCCACTTCATAAATGCTAGTGCGGCAGCAACCTCACCACTTACCCCTTCCTTACCGTAAACTACTAGTTGTCCTAGAATGAGGAGTGATGAAGTCCTTGTTGGGTCAGTTGACCACTACAGTTGGATGCTGAGTACCTCTGTACTCACGATACTACCCCAAAACTCTTTTCAAGGTTCTTGATCGACAATAGGTATGGTGACTGACGTTTCACGTGGACACTCGACGACGACTAGTTAGGAGGATCCCGACGGAGGGCCTGGACCCGTGTGGTTATGGGGATCGATGTTTTTCTCTTTGCCACTAGGAATTTGATTGTAGTCTGTACTCAGACACGTACCTTCCGCTGTTGTATTGTATTTGAGGCAGTTGTATGCCAATTGTATGAGATGTTGTATCCTTGTATCTGTAATGTTGTGATATCATGTTGGAAATCCGGGACATATGGCTATGTCATATGTCGCGGTGGGACCGATATGTGCTTCGTCCCCGGATCTGGATGGAGACATCTAGATCTGGAACAGTACCGCATATCGGGACTTACATCCAATCCACAGGGACACTGGCTGGGACACCTCTTAGCTCGCAAACACCGGGAACGTCGTCCTACGCATCCAAAGCACGGCCTGCAAATCTGGCATAACACGCCAGGTCAGTACATTGAATGTACTTGCAAGCTCACAACAACCATGCATCAAGGCAAAACAATAACATGGCAACAGGTTAAAGTATATTAGTGAATTAAGCAGGTGAGCAACAATATCATGCAAACAGATATTCATCAAGCATATTATCAGCATTAAGACTAATGCACACACAATGGACCCCACATGATCGTCGCATGATCACGTGGCTTACCTCGGAGTCCTTACAGACTCAAGCACTGGGTCACTTCGTGACCAATCACTTCCACGGGCCGTCGCATGACCAAACGGGTCATCGCATGACCAATCAACGGGTTAGGTGTCCTTCGTTACCAGCCAACCAATCCGGTCATCGCATGACCATCCACTTACCACAATCATACCACCGAACTCATGTTGATCATATGGTGTGACCTAGTACGAACTGTGTCCCATGACCGAGGACTCGGCTATTCGAATATATTTGTGTGACTCTGCAGAGCTTGTGTAGTTTACCCACACTATGGAGTTCTTCCTCCATCCAGTACCCCGGAACTTGTCCCACAGGATCCTTGGAACTCGTACCGGAGGAGTGGACTAGGACTTCTCCAACGAGACCGATATACCGCGTGTCCTCCCTCTTACTGTATCACCGACATCCCGTCTTGGGTAGCCCCTGTGTCCTTCCGACACTGACCATCACGTGGCCCAGACCATCACTTGGTCCATAAACTTGTCCCTAACGGGGACTGCGCGCAAAACATACTTGGTTGTCAAGACTACCGTCGCCTGCCTGATCTGGGCAGCCTCACGCGCGTAGCCTCCCCTACTTTGGTGATACGCGTAAGAGAACCCACCGGCAGACCGAATCAAGGCCCGCCCATACAAGCAAATGTGGCTGCACGGATAAGTTCGGTTCGGTGGCACCTGATCAACTTGTCATGAAGCATGTCTCCAACAGCAAACACAAGCATCAGGTGCAACATGAGTAGCATCAGATCATAATAATGCATAGCATACTAGCATAATGATTTCAGATATGATCAAACACATTTTATATGGTGAACTCATCCGTGTTACAAAGATTAAGTTATTAACATGGCAACATTATGAATGTAGTTGAGCATAACTTAGGCATAACGTGAGCAGGTGTAGGAATAACCTGAGCACTTAAAATGGTGTTGGTATGTGGTGGTTACGATGATGCAGAGCATATCATAGCAATGACATAATCAAAGCATAGCATGGATGTAACATGCAAAAACATAGCATAGTAGTAGCATATTCAAGGATAGCATAACAATGATAACATCAATCATAAAATGGCAACATGATCACGGTCACCGATATAAGCATATCACTGTAAAGCAATTTTAAAATCACGTCAAAGCTTTGCAAAGGTGCAAAGGGTATTGTGGCTTGCCTTTCACCAGAAGGGTGTGAAGAAGCTCCGGGTCTTCAACACAAGCAAAGCCCTGAAAATATTTTGAAATAAAGGAGTGGAGAAAAAGTCAAACACCATCTATTGTTTGACCAGCAAATACCAACATCACAACATGGCATGAAACATATGACAAAATGAAAAGGAGATCGATACGAAACCAACGCAAAAAGAATTACCTCAATCGGAGTTACGGGTGCGGAGATATGAGCGTTCGTTCATTAGGCGGAGAATCTGCCTTAACCAGTGAACGTTCACAGCTCAGGGTTTGGAGAAATACGCTTTCAAAGCGGGGAAAGCGTACTTTGGGTTGACGAAGAGCGAAAATACGCCTTCTAGAGATGAAAGCGTATCTCGGGCCGACAGAGAACGGAAAGCACGTTTGGCCGAGTACGTGTCCACTTAAAAAGGGTCGGGCCCAGCATCAGTGACACACGCGGCTTACAGGTGGGCCCCGCGGCTGCTCTATCTCTCCTCCCCTGCCTCCTTCTTCCTCCTGTGGACACGAGAAGAGGCCGCCGGCCGTGCTTGGTGCCGGTGAGGGAGGCCGCGGCCGCCGGCCCATGGAGGGGCGCTGGGCGCGGCTCGACGACCGCCCCCGCCTGAGGTAACGGGGTCACACAGGGCGACCTGCGGCGCCGTGCCCCTAGGGCTGGGGCGGGCAGCCACGGGTTCCTACGAGAAATCGCCATGGGAACGGGGGAAGAGGGCTCTGGCGGGGGTTGGGGGAGGCTCAGGAGTGGCCCGGTGATGCGGAAGGACGGGGCAGAGGGGGAAGGGGGCCTCGAGTGGCGCGGAATTTGGCCGGGGTCTGGCGGAGGCCGTGGTGGCCGGGAGGCGCGAGGGCACGCTCCGACGAGAAATTGGGAGGGGGGTTGGGAGCAAGGAAGGCCGTGGAGTTGCTGGGGAGCGGCCACGGCGTGCGGTGAGCTGGCGAGGTTGAGGGCGACGGGACGGGGTGGCGTGCTGCACTGGGATAAGGGAAAGCCGTGCGGCGCGCGTGGACACGGAGAAGACGACGTGCGCGCACTGTGGCTCTAGATGGACACGTCGGGCACGCGTGGTGCGCGGACAGGGCACGCCAGGTGCTGCCAAGAGCGTGGCCGCCAATTTGGGGATAATATTCTTCGTGGCCAAAGGTGTCTAGCATGAAGTCTTGCGCACGCTTATCACAGTGGTACATCTGGATGGTCAAAAGGGTGAACAGGGTGGCTCACCACAAATTTGGATACAACAAACTTGGAGATTAAGTTGTGCTCACATGGTGGGGGTTTGTATAGGGTCAAGTTGTCTTTTGGCTTTAGGATAGGAGGGACTAGTGATCTGGAAAGTTTGGGGCCAAAATGATCAATGTACTTGGTACCTCCATTGCAAATGTAGCCATGCTGCAGAAGGTGTTTGTGCTGTGGCATGGCTTGTACATATCTCCCCTAGGCATGATCTTTTGCATAGCTCAATCATACACTAGGCTGAGTGTGTACATCAAGTTTCATCTCATTTGGATCGGGCTAGCTAGCACTTCCTTTGTAAATGTCCAATTGGACCAGAAATGCAATGTTGAAGCTAGGATCTCATAGGATTGGTGAAATTGGCTGAAAGTTGGTGTACTGGGTTATTTGGCATGGTGCACATGTGAATAAAATTTCATAGCCATTGGACACACATAGCTAGAACTTGCTTCACAATGTGGCCCACTGACCAGAAACTTAATATTCACAAGGCACTCATATGGTTAATGGGATTTGGCTCACATTTGGTTTGGTGGAGTTATTTGGTGGTAGGATCATGCTCAAAAAGTTTTAAGGCAAATGGGATCCTCTATCATGCACTTGCTTCACAATGCCCCCTTACTGCATCCAAACTTTGGGTTCTTATTGTGGGAGTTTGGCTAAGCAAATGGTGGTGGAATTTGGTGGAGATCAATGACATGATCATATGAGATTTCACAAAAAGTTTCACCAACAATGGATCAAGAGAAATGGCACTCCCTTCACAAAGCTCCATTCTGCCCCCATAGACAAATGAATTTTTCTAGAGGAAAAATCCACTTGGGCTATGAAATGTTTTTTGACAATTTGGCAAGATATGACATCAATGACATGTGGGAATTTTTTGGGGATTTATGGAGCAACATAAATGGGGGTTGCTTCACAACCTCAAATAATAGGAATATTCCTTTTATTGTAAAAAGGAATATATGGCTTGAATAAAATGGTGACTTGGATGAGGTGGAACAATGGAATGACATGGATAGGCTTGAAATCGAGGGTCACTTGAGCATGGAAAGAAAATATGCTCAAGTTTCAAGTCCAACGAGGTGCTCAAAATCAAATCCAATAGCAAATCCAGAAATAAATCAGAAAAGTTTTTGGAAAAAGAAAGTTCCAAAATTCAGGGTGTCACATTTAGTCCTGAGAGATCCTAAACGACAGGTCTGTTGACACACGAACACGTCACGTGTACCCTCGACGCCGGGGGTGATACACCGCAACTCACGTCGAAGGAGACCCGACCGGAAGCGCGGTACGCAAGCAATCCGGCGGGCGCTTTTGTAGACCCGAAACCCCACACTCCCGGGAGGGACCCCGTCAGGGAGCACGGCGGCTATGGGCTGCCCTAGGTCGACCTGATCGCCCCTAGGACCTCGTGGATCGTTGCCCTGCAAGAACAAGAACGAACGAAGAACGAGAAAGAAAGATAAAAGGGGAGAAGGATAAAATTAGGGTAAAGGATGTAGATGTGTTTGTTCGATTTGTGTGTTGTTTCAATCGGCCGTCACCTCATCTATATATGAGGAGGCTGGACTTTCCGTACAAGAAAAGGACTTCAAATCCCGTCCAAATCTTTCCAAACTTAACCGAACTCGGATTACAAGTGGGCCCGGGACAGCAGTTCGGTTTTCGGTAATTTTGGGGACGTAAATGACCTTGGATGTAAAAACTCAAAACATCAAAGTTGTAGCCCTCGAAATTTCCAAGAACTTTCATGTTGAACGTTTTTTGAGTCGGAGCCATCTTGAAAGGCTTTTGAGCTAATTTCAAACTCAGGTCGGAGAAAAACGCGAATCTGGAAAGTCTTCCCGAATCCCGTCGCCAAAATCGAACGTCCGTCGCCATTCGGACGTCCGTCCTGTCGGACGTCCGATTCCCGTCGGATTTCCGGTCCAAAAATTGGAGCCCTACTGACCTTTCCCGTCAAAAAATGTCGGACTTCCGATATCCGTCGGACGTCCGAACTTTCCTCGGAGGCTCTCTGACTTGCTTTACAGCAGCACACGGTTTCGGCCGTAACTTATTCATACGAACTCGGATTTGAACGTTTCAAATATCAAAATCGACCGGTTCGACGAGCCGAAGCCGCCCCATGTAGAACATTTTTCCATTTGAAGATGTCTTGAAGTCCTAATTGGCAGAATAGTACTTCGAATGTCATGGTCTTATTGCTTCAAACATAGTTTTGGCCTCCAAGATGGAATCGGATGACGATGGCTCGAACTACAAAAATGTTCATATCGATGACACCAAACTTTTTCATGAAGAGGACTTCTCCATTTGAGGTAATCTTATATAGGTTTATTGTGGTGCCAAAAACCGGTGTCAACACATGCCCCCCTGTTGGTTGGCAAAACTTGCGCGCCGAAAAATAACTTGCCCATTTTGTTCTAAGGACGATGTCAACACTCCATCGGCCACACATACTCTTAGGGCGATAAACGTATATCGGCCATGTTTTGTTCTTTGGGCGATAATCACATATCGACCATTTATTAGCACGATTAATCATGTATCATCCATTGCTTGTTTGAACTTTTTTATGCAGACTTGGGTGAAACCTTCTGAATTAAGAATATTGCCATAAGAAATCCATCAATAATCCCATACCAGGATCTATCTCAAAGATAACCACTGAACCATATTGTCCACCCTTTTGCGAGAATCTTGTAAACAATAAATATTGAACTTTCTCCAATCCTTGCTTTCGCCTGCATATAAAAATCTTCAACAATGGCCGAAACGGTGAACTCTGGTTCGGTCTCCCCTATATTGGCAAACTCAACATCGGCTCTTGAGCATTATGCAATACACCATAATTAACATGATAGCCAGATGTCTGTTGTGCCAATTTATTTGTCTTTTAATATCATGTCTAAATATATGAGCAATACTAAAGCAATTCAAGATATAAATTATATTTAGACACTTATCAACATAAATATGAAGTGATTCGTCAATACACATGAAATCCATATATATTTGATGCACAACTAATAACGAATCACCAACAACCTCAATATGAGTAGCACCTATAGCAGGCAAAATCTCTAAGTCGAATAATAACATCATATTCAACTTTGAATGTTTGTGTAACAACATTTAAAAGGCATGAGGATTTAAAACAGCACCACGAGGAGATATATAAACAATACCAAAACCTTGGCCATTGCTACAAACTAAGCAGTCAAAATATAATCTCCATGGCACTAATGAGACAAGGTTCAAAACAATGTTATGCTCAATAATAAAACAATAATGATTTTGCTTCTCGTAGATGCAAATTAGCTATATCATACTTAGCCAAATCATAATACCAATAGCCAATTCTGCAACTTATGAATTGGTCCATACAACATATTTTTAACGAATGTACACCTTGTCAAAATCTCCAACAAAACTAAGGACGATGTTTAGAAAACCACACCGGCCATGTTTAGATGTATTCTTAGGACGATAAAACAAATATCGACCATTAATATAAACGACATGTAGAATTCATCCACCAAAGCATATATAGCCGAAACAATCAAATGAAATAACAAATTAAATATTTCGGCCCCTTGAATCAGCAACAAGAATGTAACTAATCAAATGTATAGTGACTTGGTAACCCCCTATCATGATGTAAGAAATTATATTGCATCCATGGATCAAAATAAGTCCATGGAGGGTAACCAATCATACCTGATGATGAATTCCATGATAAAGGCATCAATGACATGTTTGAAGAATATGAATGATGTGCTAATCGAAGATTCCGGTTGGATGATGGAAACTTTTGTCTTAATATTTTATGAGATGATTTCTCCTTCTTCACTTTGGTCGTATTTTCTAAAATAGAAACATGCACACCATTTTTGGTTTGACTGTTGTTCTTGGGAATCCATGCCATATTCTTCTTTTCAAGTTCTCGTGCACTAAGCTATTGCAATTTCTTCTTCTGCCAATACGATAAACCGACTGGACGTCTCGATTGTGATTCTTTTTCAAGCAATGGCAATTCATTTTTGACCTTGTGCACTCTCAGCTTCTTCTGTTCATATTTGGCATCTTGATTCTTAACATTTGCTTGCTCCATGTCTTTGCCTTTAGTAGCCAATGTCAATGCTTCAATTGGCTCTTTATTATTTGAAATTAAATCTGAAGTGGCACACTTACGACCATCCTTTTTGACACGGTAAACTTGCTTGACCACCTCCTTTTGATTGAAACAGTCTTTGTTATGAAATTTTTCATCAAATTTGGACCTTCTCGGAGCTGCATAATCTTGATGAGATGGTTCAAAATAAGATGGATAATGTGCCCTAGAATTGTACATGTCCCGTGATGGATATTGACTCATATAAGCATAGGGATGTATCCATGACGATGGTATTGGCGGACCATAATAAGGATATGAGTATGATGTATTGAAATTATCACTTTGCAAACACTGGTTGTCAGATTTGCGCCTAGGGGGTGATCTTGATGCTTTTGAATTACTTGGCCGATGAGCAATTTTTTCCTCATTTATTTTCTGATATTTTTCCAATAGTTGCGCGAAAGTGATCTTTGATTTCTCACCCTTGTGCTTATCTCGGCCTTTGCTCTCTTTGGTTTTCCTTGCATCGATCTTTGGATTTGCTTGCTGCCCCCAGTGCTTGGCGTCTTCATTGTAACTTTAAAAGAATTCTCACCTTCAAGAATATCATCATTGCGCTCAGGAATAATTTGTATCCATGAAAGCTTGATCCCATCACCTGTAGCTTTTACCTTCTTGTCCTTAAATGAATTGGCTTTAAGCAACCAATGCAAAAAAAAATTGCCATCAGGACCAATAGGAATAGCCTGATGATCCCTTGGTATTTTAAAAAGTTTCAATCGTCCACTATCAATGGCCGATTTAACTATTTGACGAAACATATTGTAATCCTCAAAATTATGCTTGAACGAATCATGTAACTTACAATACATTCGTCCTTGGATTGATGGCTTAACATGGTGATCAAGAATTCTAATATAACCATTTTTCAGCAACAAATCAAAAATCAGATCACACATGTTTGAATCGAAGGTAAACATTTTGTTCTTTAACCGATCTTGGTGTGAGAACGGCTTTGGAAGTAAGCAAACAAATGGTTCAGATTTCGCATCACTCCATTCGGCTATGCATTTCATTTTGCACTCTATCTCCGATGACTTTGAAAAAGAAATTATACTATCATCAATTTTCTCGAAAGATTCAAATCTTGGCTTTATTTTTCTGAAATCAAAACTGTTATAACATATATGTCTCACTTGAGACCAAATGTAAGCCGAGTAGGAAACTAGCAAAGCTATCCATGTATACATAAACTTTAATTGAAACAATGGGAAAATCTTTTGTTGTAATAATAAGTCACTACCGGTCTCTCTAAATGGCTCAATGTGTTGACCGATATGCTTTGCTATAATTGTATTTCTAACAAGTAAATTATCCTTCTACATTGGTCTCTCAAGATTTGTTATAAGAATTTTTCTAATAGTTGCATTAACAATAAAATTATGACCAAATCTGAAAATAGATAAATTACTTGCTAGACATACCTTTTCATACGCGTTGAGAGAATATGATGGTTGCGTAAGTTGAATAATAGCTTGCTCCAGTTTTGGATGACTCTCCAACGTCTTTTCCTCATCTTTATCTTTGTTCCATGCTTCATCACTCGATTGATTATCAAGTGAACTTTGCTCAACTGCACGCTTGTGTTCTTGATGTTCATGATTAACCCAACTTTGTTCAGCCATATCACTTTGTTCTTGATGCTCATCAATTTCTGTGCTATGGAACTTAGCTTCAGAAAAATCAAGCACGGTTGTCATGTGCTGCCATGCCCTTTCTCAATGGTGCTTTCCTCTTTGGATTTGATGGATTCGGAACACGCACTAGTTGATTCGGCTTTTCCAGCCGAAGAACTTTCAATCTTCGAATCATCACTCTTTTCATCAATTGGCAAGGCTTCTTTTCTTTGAGCCAATTCTTTTTCTATTTGCTCCAAACGGCGAGCAGCTGATTTAGCTTTAAGCTTCTTCTCAAGCTCGGCCCACTCCGGGTAAGATTTCCCTCCAATACTTTCAGACTCTTTTAGCATTAGAACTTGAGTGTTGCCGAAAGTTTGCAATTGTATAGGGGGTATATAGTATGCTGGAGCAATAGGAGAAGACATATGCATTGGTGTGGAACTATATTTGTCCTGGCATAACCTATCAATTGGCAATAATTCATCTTCTTGCAAAACTCTAGCTTTTATTGCATTATAGTCAGGAGACAAACCACTAAGATATAATTTCATACAAATATCACTAATCCTGTCATTTTGGGCTTTCTTCCTTTCTAACGCAGCTACCTCTGCAACAACTTTAGATGAAGGTATGTATGCTCCTATAGATTGGTCACTTATTTGGCTATAACCATGAAGGTGTGGAGCCGAATTATGAGTATCAGCAGTTGCATATGGCACCGACAGATTATTAGCATGAGTTGTAGCATATGACGGTTGATGGTAATTGGCCGAATAACTAGTGCTAGCATGGCCAATTCCCCTATCCATCGGCATATTTTGATTAACATATTGCAAGTTAGGTGCCGATGAATAAAAAGGTGAAACATTATGTTGCATATTATTAAAAGTACCTACATGGGGTGTTTCAACTCTATTAACCGAGCTCATCATGTTGTTCATCGGCATATGGATTTCTGGGGTTGCCGATGCATGAGAATTGGAATACATATGGTGCATGTTACTAGTATCATAAGAATTCGAAGCATGTAAATTACTTTCAATCGGCCTTTGCACATAATTAGATGTATAATTAACCAAACTAGGGTTAGCCGATATAGTATATTCATTGAACGATCTAGTAGCACCATATGAGTTATTTGCATCTACATGAGGGGATTGAGTATTCATATTACCTTCGTAGATAGGAAATCCTTGATGATGATCTTTTCGTAGAAAGAACAGGTAGGATACCGTTCAAAGCTTCTTCCCCAGCGGAGTCGCCAAAAAGTGTGTTGACACACGAACACGTCATGTGTACCCTCGACGCCGGGGGTGATACACCGCAACTCACGTCGAAGGAGACCCGACCGGAAGCGCGGTACGCAAGCAATCCGGCGGGCGCTTTTGTAGACCCGAAACCCCACACTCCCGGGAGGGACCCCGTCAGGGAGAATGGCGGCTATGGGCTGCCCTAGGTCGACCTGATCGCCCATAGGACCTCGTGAATCTTTGCCCTCCAAGAACAAGAACGAACGAAGAACGAGAAAGAAAGATACAAGGGGAGAAGGATAAAATTAGGGTAAAAGATGTAGATGTGTTTGTTCGATTGTGTGTTGTTTCAATCGGCCGTAACCTCATCTATATATGAGGAGGCTGGACTTTCCGTACAAGAAAAGGACTTCCAATCCCGTCCAAATCTTTCCAAACTTAACCGAACTCGGATTACAAGTGGGCCCGGGACAGCAGTTCGGTTTTCGGTAATTTTGGGGATGTAAACGACCTCGGATGTAAAAACTCAAAAAATCAAAGTTGTAGCCCTCGAAATTTCCAAGAACTTTAATGTTGAACGTTTTTTGATTCGGGGACATCTTGATAGGTTTTTGAGCTGATTTCAAACTCAGGTCGGAGAAAAACGCGAATCTGGAAAGTCTTCCCGAATCCCGTCGCCAAAATCGGACGTCCGTCGCCATTCGGACGTCCATCCTGTCGGACGTCCGATTCCCGCCGTATTTCCGGTCCAAAAATCGGAGCCCTACTGACCTTTCCCGTCAAAAAATGTCGGACTTCCGATATCCGTCGGACGTCCGAACTTTCCTCGGAGGCTCTCTGACTTGCTTTACAGCAGCACACCGTTTCGGCCGTAACTTATTCATACGAACTCGGATTTGGACGTTTCAAATATCAAAATCGACCGGTTCGATGAGGCGAAGCCACCACATGTAGAATATTTTTCCATTTGATGATGTCTTCAAGTCCTAATTAGCAGAATAGTACTTCGAATGTCATGGTCTTATTGCTTCAAACATAGTTTCGGCCTCCAAGATGGAATCGGATGACGATGGCTCGAACTACAAAAATGTTCATACCGATGATACCAAACTTTTTCATGAAGAGGACTTCTCCATTTGAGGTAATCTTATATAGGTTTATTGTGGTGCCAAAAACCGGTGTCAACAAGGTCCCTAACAACGCACAAATCCGGGTGGCCCCCGGGGAGTCGACACCCAATCCAAAAGGCGGCCACGCTCTCGGATCGAACTCTTCTGTCTGGACGAGGTCGGAACTAAACCATCACTGTGGGAAGCCCCCTAGCTTCCAGGTGTGGACCAACGAAGGAACTCTATCTCTGCTGGCCCGAGTTGTTTGAATTCTACCGGCCGCGGACCGGTCACACACACGTTTGAAATGTTAATCATCTTGGGCCACCACTA
Source organism: Bromus sterilis (assembly GCA_950022295.1). Classification (NCBI taxonomy): domain Eukaryota; kingdom Viridiplantae; phylum Streptophyta; class Magnoliopsida; order Poales; family Poaceae; genus Bromus; species Bromus sterilis. The sequence continues at coordinate 240,193,529 of OX465595.1, read as the reverse complement.
GAAATGTTTGGAGCTAGGTAGGTAAGAAGAGGGGACCCCATAGTATCCCACACACAGTTAATCACGCTCGTCAAGAGACACAATACCCGGAACTCGGGTCCTAGGAGACTGGAATTGAACAAAGCGTCGAGCGGGATAGCCTAGACCTTCCATCCTTCGTCGAATATAGTCAACATTTATAATAATCATATCATCCACAACAATATAATAATGTGATAACCCAATCCAAGGAGTAACGGGAGGTAACAGTTGATAACATCCTAGCATGCATACTAAGCAGTGGCTGAGCAGCGAGCAATAGTAACATAGACGAACAAGGTTTGCTGGGATGTGGAGAACATGGTTGTTTGGGTTTATTTGAGAGGCATGAATATGAATTGGTAGGATCAAGCAATCGTTCTATCCTACACCTAGGTGCGAGTGAGCTGAAAGTTATAAGCATGATATATGCTCCCCCTTACCTGATGAGAAGACGAAGTCGAAGGTGTAGCCGATCGTAAGCTCGCATCATCTCCGAGAGGTACTCGCGGAAGCACACAAGAAGGAAACATTGGAAAAGGAAATAGACGAGCAAGCATCTATTACTACGAAGCAATCACGAGAAAGCATCAACAAGAAGGCAACACGAGACAACACACTACGGTATCACATCTATCGTCGAGAGCGGTTACTAACAGGTTAAGTGGAGTACTCATCACACACGATGATACCGCACATTTAGAAAGGTTCAAGTTGTTTAGCTACACAACATGAGCAAAAGTTGTTAACATGACATCTCACCCAAGAATGGCATATCACACAATCATGGCAAGAGGTGAAGTATAAATAAACTATCTAATCTAGTCACTCTAAGTGGGGGTCAAACCTATGCATGGCAACTATTACGGACCCCACGATATTTATTGCATTCGGTACTATTCTGTCCTAAACATAATTTTATTATTTTTATTAGCAAGCGAGAGCAGCATATTCACCTCATACACAAAATTCTAGTGAAGTTACATATAAGGAATATTTTATTCGGAGCAACGGTTAAAAAGTTATGGCAATTACAGTTTATAGTGGCATGCGGTGTAAATAATAGTGAAGCAGCATGTAAACTAAGAAAGTTTCATATTTAACGCGTCGCGATCCGAGCTACCGTTTAAAAGATATGGGCATCGCAAAGAAATGAATAAATCTTCCAATAAAATAAATACAGATAAATAGCTAAAGTCTCCACTGGGCCGAGTCTGCTCTAAGAGGCCCAAAACAGGTGGGCGCAAAATAACAAACTATCGCACAGGCGTTAGAAAAGCACTGGGACGAGCCCATCAATAAAACTAAAAAAAAGGAAAAGAAAAATAAAAAAGAGGCTCACCATAGCGGGCTTGGCCCAGTAGGAGGGGTGGGCGCGAGATTGGTTGGCCTCGCCCAAGGCGAGACAAGGCTGCGGGCCGGGTCGCGGCTGAGATGGAAGGGGGCCGGGGACGAGCTCCTGGGCCGCGGTGGCCCATGCGAGGCGAACAGGCACGGCGGCTCGTGCTCGTGTCGTTTCCCGCACGGGGCGGCACCGGCGCTACGCCGGGACTCGCCGGCCGGCCTTCGGCCCACGGTGAAGTCGCGGAGACATGCGCCATGGTGCGGATCTGAGCGCAGGGAAGCTCGCCGGCGAGGTTCTGGGGAGGCGCGAGGTAGACCAAGGCGGCGGCGAGCTCGGGTCGAGGTTGCCCATGGCAGCGGCGCGGTTTCATTGGTGCTCCTGGTAGAGAGAGGGAGAGGTGAGGAGAACAAAACGAGAGGAGGAGGGCGGCGCAGGTGTGGCGCTGCTCACCGGCGCATGGTGCGGTGGCTCCTCGGCTCGCCGGCCGGAGGAGAGGCGGCGGGTGGCTCAGTATGAGCTCCTCCATGGGAGGCGGCGAGATCCGGGCCCAAGCGGCTGGAGATGGGAGGAGGGCTCAGTGCGGCTACGTGGCGCTCTCTGGGCCGTCGGATCCTCAGATCTGGCAGTCCAAATTCGCTGGGAGCTACTTTTCAGATCTAGGAGCTAGGGTTTCGGCTGGTGGGGGATCTTGGAGGAAAATCTGGACATTGTGAGGGAGTGGCTGAAATTTTGGCTTAGGGGAAACCCTAGAAATGGGTGGGAGAGTGGTGGTCTTTATATAGCCCAGGTGGCTGGCAGTTTGCAAAAACATCCCAGGTTGTTCTCGCGCGCGCGGGGTGTTTACGTTCCTGACCGCCGGGGGTCCACAGGACCTCCGATTCGGGTAAAACTTCAAACTGCGCGATCAGTGCGTCGAGCCAGCGGCATTCACCTCGCGTTGGAACCGGTCCGAGAACACTTTCCGGCGCTCTATAAAAATAACCCGTTTAATTATCAAACGGGGTTTTTCGTTCCGTTGGCTTCGACGGGTCTCGTGCGGTTTTCGCGACGGTGATCGGGTGAAACCCGGTGTCGCAAAGGTCGAGTGTCATGGTGGCAAGGGTCGGTCTCCGTCCGGTACGAGATAAGATGGGGAAAATAATCGCCGATCGATAAATCGGGAATGCAAACACCGCAAACAAATCAGACAATCAAACAATTCACACATAAAACAAAAATTTTATTTTTTGTGAAATCTGGGTTGTTACACTTTGTAAACAGCAAGGCCGGAGGGATTGACAACCCCTCTATACTCATTGGGAGAAAAGTTACTTGTTGTGTGTGCAGGTCCACGTCAACTTCGTACCATCCGGCAACAATTTCTGGCGCCGTTGACACCTACTTGCATCTCTTGGAGTCCTACTGGATTGAATCTCAACCTTGGTATCTTCACTAAGGTAAATTTGTCGCTACGTTACTTCTCAACCTTCCACTTGGGGTAACCAATGAACGGCGAGAGGCTATCATTTCCTCACTAGCATCAGGGGGTCTCTCCGAGGGTTTTCGGGACGAGAGGTAAATATAGGCCGGGGAGGGGCCTGCGCCACCTGGCCACCTGGGTGGCAGATGGGCCCCCCTGGTAATCCTTCGGGGCTCTGGAAGCTTCCTCTACGCTGATTTTTATATGATTTTTCAGGAATTTTTTGACCATTGTAAATTTGGGTAAAAACCTGCAACTTACAGACATCAGCAGACAGAAACTGGCACTGGGTGCACTGAGTTAGTAGGTTAGTCCAAATATGTGTAAAAAGATATAAAAGTGTAGCAAAACACATAGCAATGTCACATAAAAGAGGATGAAACAAGAAGAAATTATAGATACGTTTGGGATGTGTCAGGCCTCCTCTTCCAAACCCTAGAGAATCAAAAAGTTTTGATTGCTACGGAGGGAGATCGGGCAAGAATGGAGCTTGGGCGTTAATGAAGGAGAGAGCAATAAATGAGGTGATTCTCTTTGGGGAAGAAGACCTCCCTTTTATAGGTGGGCAAAGAAATAGTCGTTGGCAGCGCACCAACCACGGTATTATCACTCCTAGAGCGGTATTGTCGTGGTGCGGTACTACCGTATCGGGAGCGGTACTACCGCCCCACGGTACTACCGAGGCCCAGTTCTATGCCCCATTCCCGTGAGTCCAGAGGACTTACGATAGTGAGTGCGGTACTAGACCACGGTACTACTGTGGTGCGGTTCTACCGCACCAAGAGCGGTACTACCGCCCCACTGTACTACCGAGGCCCAGTGCTGTGCTGCACTACGGCGAGTCCAGAGGACTTACGATAGTGAGTGCGGTACTAGACCACGGTACTACCGTGGTGCGGTAATACCGCACTGGGAGCTGTACCACCGCTCCACGGTACTACCGAGGCTTAGTACTATGCCCCAATACCGCGAGTCCAGAGGACTTACGGTAGTGAGTACGGTACTAGGCCACGGTACTACCGTGGCGCGGTACTATAGCTCCGAGGGCGGTATTACCGCCCTGTCAGAACTAGGGAGCCTATGCAACCATGTCAAAACCCTCCAAGACACACTGGAAAATATGTGGGTGCAGAGAGTGTGTATGTGTGATGATTCCACCCACCATTCCATAGCTGATCCCCTCTTAATAGTACGGTTTTCCTACGACTCAGTTCACCAAAAAGAAATCGAAAGGAAAACTTCGTCTTCACACTCCATCAACCGAGGGGAAGATAACCGTCTTGAGCCATGTCAAAACCCTCTGTTAGGTATGTGCTAGGATCAAGTCTCACTTTGCATCATGGAAAAATTTCAAAAAGAAAATGTAATGGGAGAGAGAACACCCCCCAGATGAATTTAATTCAAATGGCCAGAATAAAATTTGCTCCAAAAATTCCTTTTGCATTTTTGAAAAGTCTCATAAATGAGTGTGATCACATATCAACTGATGTGGGACAACCCCATGCTCATGGATTTTTCAAATATTCAAACAGGAGCATGGATTTAAATTTAAACCCCTATTTGAATTAATGTTCAAATAATTTGAATTTTAAAAATGTTCAAACTTTACAAGTGGCTAGCCTATTATATTGTGAGGCCATATAAAAAGTTTCAGCATTATATAAAATGTCTAACTATTTAATTTAGCTAGGACAAAACAAATAACAGAAAGAAAAGGAAATTGAAAAAGGAAAAGCCTTACCTGTGAAGGGGGCCAACTTATCGCCCCGCGGCCCACTAGCCTGGCCCAGCCCGCAACCCCCCTTGTCGTCTTCCCGCCGCGTCGACAAGCACCTCGGTGGAGGGCATGCCGACGCCGGCGAGCACCAGCCTGCCTGCCTGGCGCCCTCCCGAGCCTTCTAGTCACGCATGGAGACGCTCTGGAACCCGCCACGTTCATTCCCCCTCCCTCCGCAGTCCCTCTCGCCCCCTGTGCGATTTCCACAAACCAACAGAGCGCCGCCGCAGTTCGTTGTCGAGAGGAAATGCAGCCAACACCGGAGACAAGCCAGGAGACTGTGTCCCCCTTGCGCAACGCCGTCGTCCACGCCAAGCTGGAGAAGATGGTGAACTAATCGAGCATGGAGCCGTCGCAATCGTCGTCTTCATCTCGCCAAATGATACGTCCCAAACGTATCTATAATTTTCGCTTGCTCCATGCATGTTTTGTGTGATATTGCTATGCTTTTGATATACTTTCATATATTTTTATAACATATTTTGGAACTAACCTATTAATGGTTGCAAGAGTGCACAATTTCTTGTTTTTGTACTTTATGTGTAGGAATTACTTGGATAAAGGAAAAATCACAAAAAGGAGCCTTGTAGGAGTTGGATTCTAACTCTCCCGAAATCTGTCCCCACCAGACAGGTTTTAAAGATCGCCTCTTAAACGCTAGAAGACGGACTCAAAAGGAAATACTTAAAACTACAAAGTTGTAGGGAATTGTTTTCCGGTGGATTTAGACATAAAATTCGGCCCAATCGGAGTTCGGATGCTTCCATAAACCACGAAATACAGAAGACGTAATATGGATGACGATAATCCGAGAGTCTATATAAAGAGAGGAAACCTAGGTCAAAGGGCACCACGAAATTTCCTCCCCCTTGGCAGCCGTCTTGAGGGGGAGATCAATATCCACAACAGCACCATCTCCAAGGAAGAAGAAGGGGCCAAGGGCCGCTGCCCCCAAGGGCCGTGGACGTGGCCGTGGCCGCCGCCGTCGCCGTCTCCTTCATCTCCTTCGGGCTGCACCTCTCCATCAACAACTCTCCCTCTACCCATGTCCATTTGTGAGTAGTTCCCCTCGGAGCTAAGACTTATATCTTCATCTATGTGGTTTCTCTCTCTCCCATGATGGGATCTTTGTTGTGATCATAGGCTATGTTAATCTAGGGTGATCCCATGATATTTCCCCTTCCTCTATGTATTGGATTGATGTACTCAATTGATCTTATCTAGTATAATACCCGAGACCAAGGTGACAGCGGTCTATTGGACATGGGTTATAAGAATATTATCATGAGTACTTTCCTCTTTTGTGCGTTGATTGAAGATTGAGAGTCTCTTAGTGCTTGTCTTTGGCTATCCTTTAGATATGTTGTGGTGATTGTGGTACTCTCTTTGGATGGCCGCGGTGACATTGGGAAATCCATAGATGGAGAACTATGAACTTTGAGGTGTGATTTTGTAGCCCTACATAATTCCCATCCTCTCTTGACCACAAAGGAATGACCTCCGAGTGCGTCTTCTTGCATGTTTTATGGGAAATATCATGTGATTATACTATGTTAATGTTTTTGAGAGTTGCCACTAGTGAAAGTATGAAGCCTGGGCCTTGTTTCCATCATTGTTACACCGTTTGCACTCACTTTTGTCACATGTTTGCTTGCTGCTATTTTTATTACAGATTTATATTACCTTGCTTTGCCACACCTATCACTCGTATTTTACCATCTCTTCGCCGAACTAGTGCACCTATACAACTCCTAGTTGTATTAGGTGTGTTGGGGACACAAGAGACTTCTTGTATCTTAATTGCAGGGTTGCTTGAGAGAGACCATATTCAACCTCTACTTCCCTGAGTTCGATAAACCTTAGGTCATCCACTTGAGGGAAATTGCTGCTGTCCTACAAACCTCTGCGCTTGGAGGCCCAACATAGCCTACAAGAATAGAAGCGTGCGTAGACATCACCGGAGCCGCCGCGTGATTTCCTCGATTCCGGCCACCGTGAAGCATCTCCGACCGCGCCATTGCCTCCGGTGAGTTCAGGGTGAGCTACTGGTTCTCCTGAGCCAGCCCATCGTCTCCTTCCTCCTCTCTGCCGTCTTTTGCCATGCACGCCGAAGCACCTCGCCGCTGTGCTGCTCGTCGGCGAGCAACCGAGAACGAAACGAACCCACGCCCATGTCTTTCATCTTCGCCTTGCTCCGCTGGTCCGTTTGCACCTACGGCCGCTTCAAACGGCGCACCACAGCGAGATTCACCTCGAGCTAGTGGCTCCGCCGCCGCTAGGGCTTGTCGCCGACGACGATGTCGTACCCCCCAGGCCCTGTTCTTGCACTCATTCGATGCGCGTCACCAAGGGTCGCGTCCGAGTGGTTGCGGCGCTCGATTTGGGCCACGGAATCAACATCCCGAGTAGCGCCGCCACGGGATTTGGTCACCGGCGACTCGCCGCCGGCGAGATTACATGGACATCATTAGCTTAAGAGCTAATCCCCCCTAGAGACACTTACATGTGGGCCCAGCCCCTGACTAATCTCTGGATTAGTTTAAATCTAACTAAAACGGTTTAATTAACAAATGAGTCACTTAAAGGTGGGACCCTCTGGTCAGAGGCCCCCTGACGCCAGCATGAGGTCATGCTTGCGCAATAAACTGAGTTTCTATTTAAAGAATATTCAGAAATTCCAGAAAATGCTTTAAACTTTGGAAATTCATACCTAATTCATTTTAACTCCAAATTAAACATATAATATATGTAAAATTATCAGAAAAATGCAAGGATTCTTAATATGCAATCTGTTTTCATGTTTGACCAAATAAAACTGGGTGAACAGTGGCAACATTGCATATGAACCCTTTTGGAAATTCAATTGGAGTTTGATTTTGCATTTCAAATGCAATGCACTCCTTTTAATTGGAATAACTCACACATCAGTGACACATACATCAAGTTTCCACCTTCAACTCATGTGTTTGAGCATTGTCTTATTATTGTTTCGATGTTTGTGTTGTTTGTCGAATAGAGGTGGAGCCGAAACCCGAGATCACCCCCTTCGTTCAAGACCCCGATACTGAACCTCGTCAGCAAGGAAAGCAAACCCCCATTGATCATGTCGATAAAATCCCACTTCCCTCTCAGTCTCGCTTATGCATTGTTTAGGATGATTACCATGCTACATTTCTATCACATAGATGAACCCATTCCTTTGCATGACCTATCATTTGTCACCGTATTAAGCAAACCACAATCCTAGAAAATGTAGGAGTTGATTGATATCATGTGGCCCCTGCAACTGTTACTGCTTATTGCATGCTTAGAGTGATACAATGTTGATACTGTTATGTGAGTCGGGATGGTAGCAATCATGTTGATGATGGTGGAAATGTGTTGGTGAATCTACCCTAATACAAGGTGAACGATGAGAGGCTGTGTAGGAGTACACAGTGGGTTGTCTCGTTGAACACCGCCCCAAGCCCGAGTTCTTGTGTGGTGATCCAAGATGAAGAGTACTACCATATGTTGGGCAAACGGACCCCCGCTCAACCTATTAACTCACCCCTTCTCAGTTCAATGAGTCGTAGTAGTTCGGAGTTCTGGTAGGTTTGTGGCCTGGCTCCAAGGTGAAAGAACGGCTCAACCGAGACCGGCTTATGCACCACGCACATATCTTCTGGGACCACTTCGGTAAACCAGTCGGGTTACGAATGTGGAAACCATCCCAAATAGGCGTCTTCATTGAACTTGAGTTGGCTGTCAAGTAAAAGTTGTGGAGATTATCCTCGCCGACATCCGCTTGAAGGGTGACGAGATCCCGGCGGTAACTGATAGTTTCATGTGTGTAGCAGTACACCCCTGCAGAGCTAATAAACTATTCGAATAGCCGCGTCCGCGGTAAGGGACTACTTGGAAAGATGTGCCTAATTATTAGACAACTTGAACTGGATACTTATAAAAATTGCCAAGATAAGCATGAGTGCTATGGCGTTCTTTCTCGTGGGGAGTCGAGGAAGGCACCATAGTGGTGTATTTGGTTGGAGACATGTAGTGGACTCTTGTACGCTTCTTACCTCAAGTCTGGTACTCGTAGTTCAGGACTAGCCAAGTCAAAGCTGGCACTTCTGCATTCGAACCCCACCTACCTTTACCTTGATACATGTGCATGAGTAGTATATCTCCTACGTAAGTCTTGCTGAGTACAACTTTGTACTCACTTTTTCTTATTCTATGTTTTAGATGAACCCACTGACCCCGAAGGTGGATTCTTCCTCGAGCTCGACGACTGAAGACCAAGCTAGTGTAGTCCCAGTCAGCAAACTGGTTCCCTCGTGAAGGACTTGTTTATAAATAAGGCTTCTCTAAGCCATTTGTTAAACTTGTCTATACTCAGACCTACTTTTCTTCCACGTGCTTGTTGTAATGTTGGATCACGGTCTCGTGATCTCTGTGTGCACTCTGTAAGAGTTAACAATAAAGATGTAAACTTTGTAGAGAATTGCAATGATACATGCTGTTCATACTAGAAAAGTGTGCTGCGTGTATGATTATATCATGCATGTCTTAGTATGGGTTTTCCAGACCTTAGTTGTGATCTTGCTGGCGGTCTTTTATACACCAAGTGGCCCTTAGATGTGCGCAGCTTGGGGCATCACGATGCGATTGCTCGTGACTCTGTCACGTGCACACTATGATGTATGATCGAGCCCGCCCTAGACCTCGACTAAGTGATCGGGCTGGAGTAAGTCTATGTAAGTGTTATAATAAAATTGAGAGTATGGTTGAGGCGACTTGTCTATGAATATGGGAGTTCACTACCCATATAATTTAGACTTGTGTGCGGACGATGAGGACCCATCTCCGTTGATCATCCGGCCTGGATGGGATGCCCCTCACGTTCAATGCTTTCCGAGAGCGTTCTGTGCTTGGCCTTGTCTGCTTAGCCATGTGGGTACGGCTCTCGCCTCTCCATATGATTGTGTTGTAACGGGACTTGCATACGCTAACCCCGGGTCCCGACAAGCCATGAATATAATTATCTCAAATGCTCATCTCACACGGTTAATCGGCAAATGTATTGTCATCAATGGATAAAACCAACCAAGGGTAAATATGCCCTATCAAGCTCCCCCTATTTGGTGTATTGATGACAACACAAGATTTGCACAATATATAAGCGGGGAATGTAAAACATGCCATTGTTCTACAAAATATACACGGACTCCCCTAGGTGTGTGCATCAATTCAAATATGCCTTTGGAATGCAAGACACACACATTAGGATGAACACTCCCCCTATATTTTATAGACTAGGCCAAACTAGTTAGCAACAACAAATATGTGAGCATAAAGATAATATGGAATCTTAAGATTGCATCACATAACTAGACATAGAGAGTACGAAACATAAGATAGCGTATGTCTCACACGATACATATAAAAAGTCTCACAAGACGAACTAAAAAACAAATGTGTATAAAAGGAGTTCACAAGCGGGGCAACTGAAACAGAAAAACACGCTTGTGACTTGCCAACCCTAGAAGCTGCAAATCCCGAAGTCCTAAACTCTCTCCCCTTTGTCATCGAGACGCAAAAAAGGCATAGAGCGACCTAGCGCCCCAAGGTGATGGACTACTCGTCATACTCCTCGTCGTCGGACTCCTCAGAAGCCTCAGACTCCTCGGCTTCCTCAGTCTCCTCGGTAGCATGCAGCAGTTCGGTGGAAGAAGAGTCAGGCACATCATCTGCATGATCCCAATCGCTGAACATGGAGATCCACTTGTCCTCTAGAGTGATGTTCTCCTCTGACCCTCCCTTCAGTGTCATGCCCTGGTGCCTATAGAAATCCATCTAGCGCTTGTGGTTCTCCTTCTCCCTCTTGTGGGCCTGATACAACCTGTGTTGCCTGTCCTTCTAGAAACACAAGAGGTTCTTCACCTTCCTGGTGAGCTTGGCAGCCCACCCAGGCTGCTCAGGGTCTCTAGCAGAAGACCGAGCACCACTGCCAAAACTAGCAACAGAGCGAGTATGGGGAACTCAGCCAACACCTGTAGCAGTCTCCTTAACTATGACCTCGTCAGAATCGGCTGGAGAAGCAGGAGCATCACCATACCCCCCCAGCCCAGTTGTCCTTGATGCGTAGCTGAACCACCTCATGTGTGGTGAGAGGCCCAACTGGAAGTTATTCCTCCTCAAAAGTAGCTGCCCATGTGTTCTCGAAGAGAACCTGGAGATACGGGCCATAAATCTGGACCTTCCGCTCCATCACAGCACGGAAGATCTCCTCCCACATAATGTCACACACATCCAGAGTCTGCGTAGTGCCCCTGTACTCCATGCAAAGAAGAAGCATGTTCACCAGATAGCTGTGAACCAAGTCTAGGTTTCCCACACGAGGAAACAGAGAAGTCCTGAAGATCCTATGCATGATGTCCAAGAATGGGGTGAGAACCACCCTGTACTTCTCGTTCCCCTTTGCATCAGTGTTGGGGATAGAGGTTTGATATGCAGCCAGCTCACTCTTGTTCCTTGCTGCACCCTTAGTGTGGGGACGAGGACCAACTGACTCCTCCAAATAGCTGAACAGAATGTTCAGAGCATCCATAAAATCCTTCCAGGTGCTGATGACCCACAAGTGTAGGGCATCGCGATAGTCTTCGCAGGTAAGATAACCCAATTTATTGATTCGACACAAGGGAGCCAAAGAATATTAATAAGCTTTGGTAGTTGAGTTATCAGTTCAACCGCACCTGAAAGATACTTGCTTGGCAACGAGATATTAGTAGTAACGGTGATATCGAAGTGATGGTGGCAACGGATAAAGTGGTGGTAAAGCGACAAAAGTAAAAACAATAATAGTAAAGTAACTTGTAACCAACAGAATTAAAACATTGTAGGCTAGGGGGACGGATGGTTGGGCGCTTCATGGATGAGAGACATCATATAATTTATTTGGGGCAAGGCAAACGGAAAATTAATGATCATCTAGGAAAATATCAAACATGAGGCATGTATCCCAAAGGTAGTTGTACATGCTTGCAATAAGAACTTGCACAACATATTTTGTCCTACCATCCCGCTACAAACGGGGCCAAAAGGAACTTATGGTGATTAAGGTGCTCCTATCAAAGAGCACCGGAAGAAAGCATTAACGATCAATGGATACATGGAATCCTCAAATTGTAGTCCATCCCCTTTGGTGTCCCAAGTTGTCACCATTGGGATTGCCAGTTCCGGACTATAATAGGTGCATACAACTCATAGATAGGATCAAGAACACAAATATAATCATGCAAACACATAGGGTTCAGATCTGAAATCATGGCACTCGGGCCCAAAGTGACAAGCAATAAGAACAAAAAGTTGTAGCGGAGATTATAAACACCAAAGTAGATGATAGGCAACATGCCCCAAACAATCTAATGAACAATTACATGATCTAACTTATTCAATCCCTACCATCCCCTTTGCCTACAGCACGGAATTACTCACACGTGAAGGGAGAAGTCATGGAAGGGTGATGGAGTGGCGATGATGATGACGATGGCGATGATCCCCCCTCACCGGAGGCCAAAGAAGCCTCCAGATTAGCTCTCCCAGAGAAGAACAGAGGGTGGCGGCGGCTCCGCGAATAGAATTGGAAAAATGACTTCTGTTCTAGGGTTTCTCGGTCTTGGGTAAAAATAGGAGTCCAGGTAGGGCACAAGGGACACACCCAGGCACCCTGGTGGCGCGGCCAGGGGCCAGGCTCCGCCACCTGGACTCCAGGGCCAGGGGTAGCCCCCCACTGGCCCCTCTTCTGAAAGGTGGTTCTTCCCGGTGTGTGGATTTTTTCTATTTTTACTGGAATTTTCAGGGACACCTAAAAATCCATTTTCCTGCACACAAGAAAACCGTACAGGCAACTCTGCTGAAAATAGCGTCAGTCAGAGTTAGTTTCATTCATTTGAGACGTATCAGGTACAGGCAACTCTGCAAGAATGTGGCCAAAATAACAGCAAAAGTGTTTGGAAAAGTCCATACATTTGAGACGTATCAGGTACATCTAACCCGCTACTCTTTGCACATCCAATACATAGTCCTATCTTCGTGTGAGGAGAAGTATAATGTGGCATAAAACTGGGCCACCAGCTCAACATCGAAGTCCTTGTTGAAGGAAATGATGTTGGAGATCCCAAACTGATCACATAGATCCATAGCCTCTCCGAAGTAGTCACTGTTGTCGCTCATATGCTGCAGGCTGACGGACTTCACATGGGGAATGTAACAGTCCAGATTTCGCAAAAAATAAAATTTTTGTTTTCGGTGTGAATTTTTTGATTGTCTGATTTGTTTGCGGTGTTTGCATCCCCGATTTATAGATCGTCGATTATTTCCCCCCTCTTATCTCGTACCGGACGGAGACCGACTCTTGCCACCCTGCCACTTGACTTTTGCAACACCGAGTTTCACCCGATGACTGTCGCGAAAACTGCATGAGACCAGCCTAGCCAACGGAACGAAAAACCCCGTTTAATAGGTAAACAGGATATTTTTATAGCGCTCCGGAAAGTGTTCTCGGAACGGTTCCAGCGCGAGGTGAACGCCGCCGGCTCGACGCGCCGATCACGCAGTTCGAAGTTTTACCCGAATCGGAGGTCCTGCGGACCCTCGGCGGTCAGAAAAGTAAAACACCGCGCGCGAGAGAGAAAAACCGGGGATGTTTTTGCAAACTGCCAGCCACTTGAGTTATATAAAGACCACCACTCTCCCACCCCTTTCAAGGGTTTCCCCGATGCCAAAATTGCAACCACCACCTCACATTTTCCCCAAAACTACCCCATTTTTCGCAACCCTAGATCCCAAGCTCTCCTAGCCGTCGGATCCCAAGAACGGTGGCTCGGAGGCGGCCACGTCACCCCAACGCAGCTCCCATCCACCTCGGGCCCCGCGGGCCCGATCTTCCGCTGCCAGGCCCGAACCGGCCCGCGCCTGCCCGACCACCGCCTCCCGAGCGCCGCCGCCACCCGTCTCCGCCATGACGCCGGCGAGCAGCACCACTCCGGCGAGCCGCGCGCTGCCCCGGACGCCTCCTCTTCCTCGCGCCTCTCCCTCCTCTTCTCCTCCTCACCCCTCCCCCTTCTCATCGCAGGCACAGGGGCCTCCTCCGCCATGGACGACGAGCCGGAGCTCCGTCGAGCTCGCGGACCCGCTTCCCACCTCGCGTCGGCGAGCACCCAGCCACCGGATCCGGCCGACCAAGCACTCCGACGAACTCCCCTCACCGGATTCGCCTCCTCAGCCTCCTAGCCTCCTCGCCGGAGCGCGGCTACCGCGGCCACCGGCGCCGCCTGCCGCTCCCGCTCGGGGAGCCCGAGCGTGCCTCCACCTGCCGCTGTGGGCGGCCCCAGCCGCGCGGCCCAGACAACCACGGCTTCCTCTGGCCAGATGGGCCTGGCCCATGGGTGAACAGCCCACCGAGCCGCCCCTTTTTTTTCTCTGTTATTTTTTTTCTTTTATCTATTTCTGCTAAAAAAATTCTAAGTCTGGAAATACCTGCTGCTGATTCAATTTTGCGCTGTAGATTGCGATCAAACCATAGCCCGAATGTTGCGCCCAAAAGGAAAATTGTTTAGAATTGTGTGTACTTCAATCCATCTTTTGTGAGCATTTTGATTTGAGGCCTATTGCATTGATTCTTATTGCATACTGTTAAGCATCATGTCTACTTCAATCCTATGCAATGACTTGTCATGTTTGCCTATTGTAGGTATATTATTTATTGCTCCAAAGTGGTGACCCTGATAACATGTGATGCTGTTTATATAAAGTTTCTACTTTGCTTCCTTATATCTTTTTAACCGTGCATCCTATTGAGCATTGCAATATGTCATTTTGATCTAGGCCATGTCTACTTCCATTATATGTATTGCATTGTCATCTTTACATTCCTGGTCATAGATATGTTTAGCTCCAAAGTTGTTATCCTGCTGTTTTTGACAGCCACCTCTGTTTTTCACTAAGTCTATAACTTTCTGATGCCATGTTTCACGCTTAATATCTTTTGATCTGTTATGCCTCTTACCATGATTCTTGTTTTTACCTGATCATCATCATGCCTACTCCAAGCTCACATATTTCTATGTAATGTTGCTGCACTTTTGCATATAGCTTTACCCCTGTCTATACAACATGAAAATAACAGTTTCTTCCCTATTTTCCTGATTTTCACTAAGTCCTAGACCAGTAATGTTTTATAGCTTTTTCTGTTGCGTATAACTAATTGTTCATGATGCCTTTTGCCATGTCTACTTTAGTTGCCTATCATTTTTTAGCATGTTTGCATTCATTATACTGTTTATGCATTGCTCTAATGTGTGCTACCTGATGTTGGCAGATTGTGTGCATAACTTGTTTTGCTTGTATCTTTTTAACTGTAACTCCGTTTGGAGTGTTCTTTACATGTAACTTGATTAGTTTTTCGTGTACTTTGTGTTTATGCTATTGTTTGCTATTGTTAACCAACCTAAAATATGGTTTAGGACAGAACATTACCAAATGCTTTAATTGTCGTGGGGTACTTAGTGGAATGCCATGTTTAGGTTGTGCGTCATTTAAATTTACTAGCATAGATAGTTTATCTTCTGCTTCACCTCTTGTCATGTTTGTGTGATATGACATACTTGAGTGAGATGACATGTTAATAACCTCTGCTCACCTTGTGTAGCTAAACAACTTGAACCATTGTAAATGTGCGGTATCGTATTGTGTGACGAGTACTCCTCTTAACCTGTTAGTAACCGCTCTCGACGATAGATACGATGACGTATTGCGTTGTCTCGTGTTGCCTTCTTATTGATGCTTGCTCATGATTCCCCATAGTTATAGATGCTTGTTCGTCGATTGCCTTTTCCAGTGTTTCCTTCTTGTGTGCTTCCGCTGGTACCTCTCGGAGACGCTACGAGCTTGCGATCGACTTCACCTTCGGCTTCGTCTTGTCATCAGGTAAGGGGGAGCATATGTCATGCTTATAACATTCATCTCACTCGCGCCTAGTTGTATTATAGAAAGATTGCTTGATCCTACCACTTTATATTCATGCCTCTCAAATAAACCCAAAACAACCATGTCCTCCACATCCCAACAAACCTTGTTCGGCTATGTTGCATTTGCTCGCTGCTCAGCCACTTCTTAGTATGCATGCTAAGATGTTATCAACTGTTACCTCCTGTTACTCCTTGGATTGGGCTATCAAATTATTATATTGTTGTGGATGATATGGTTATTATAATGTTGACTATATTCGATAAAGGATGGAAGGTCTAGGCTATCCCTCCCCGACGCTTTGTTCCATTAGAGTCACCTAGGATCCGAGTTCCGGGTATTTGTTTTAAGACTGATCGTGCCTAACCGCGTGTAGGATACTATGGGGTCCCCCCTTCTTACCTATCTAGCTTCAAACATTTCTAGTGGTGGCCCAAGATGATTTAACATTTGAAACCGTGTGTGTGTCTGTTGGGTGGCTCCTGGTAGATATTCTTTAAAAACAACCCGGACCAGCGGGGACATGGTTTCCCTGTTGGTCCACCCTTGACCGGCTAGGTCCCGAGAACTCACGTGAGGTGTCCCGGCAACCCAAACCCTGTTGAGATGGAAGAGGTCGATCCGAGGGCACGACCGTCTTTTCGATTGGATGTCGACTCCCCGGGGGCCACCCGGATATGTTCGTGGTTAGCTAGAGGGACCTGTCGTTTCGAATCTCTCAGGACTAAATCATAAAATGGCTGCCTATGATGGGTAGAAACTGAGAGAGATGGGTGTGCGTGCGGAGCCTTGTAATGGGAAGTTGGTACACCCCTGCAGGGTTAAATCTTTTCGAGAAGCCGTGTCCACGATTATGGATGACTTGGAACCTACGTCTTGTTCATAGATAACATCAACTGAATCATAACTATAATTTGATCAACGTGTGTGTGCCTTGACTGCTTCTTCTTCTTCGGGATGCGAAGAGGAGGACAAGGATAGGATAGGTGTTATGATTGCGTCAGTAGTTGATAGCAAGACTTGTTGGAGGTGATTCCTTATCGAATGCTTGGATCTCATCTTACTCTAAAATAGACCGTTAGCCACTCATATATTGCTAGTGCGTCTGCAACCTCACCACTACCCCCTTCTTACCCGTGAGAAGTTAGTTACAAGACTTTTGATATATTCTCACCCCTTTCTTTTATTTTCCCGGCAAGCGGCACCACTCCGGCGAGCCGCGCGCTGCCCCCGATGCCTCCTCTTCCTCGCGCCTCTGCCTCCTCTTCTCCTCCTCACCCCCTCCCCCTTCTCCTCGCAGGCACAGGGGCCGCCGCCGCCATGGACTACGAGCCGGAGCTCCGTCAAGCTCACGGACCCGCTTCCCACCTCGCACCGGCGAGCACCCAGCCACCGGATCCGGCCGGCCAAGCACTCCGGCGACCTCCCCTCACCGGATCCGCCTCTTCCGCCGCCTAGCCTCCTCGCCGGAGCGCGGCAACCGCGGCCACCGGCGCGCTTGCCGCTCCCTCTCGGGGAGCCCGAGCGCGCCTCCACCTGCCGCTGTATGCCGGCCTCAGCCGCGCGACCCAGCTGGGGCGAGCGGCCCAGCCATCCACGGCTTCCTCTGGCCAGATGGGCCTGGCCCATGGGTGAGCAGCCCACCGAGCCGCCCGCTTTTTTTTCTCTGTTGTTTTTTTCTTTTATCTATTTCTGCTAAAAAAATTTAAGTCTGGAAATACCTGCTGCTGATTCAATTTTGCGCTGTAGATTGCAATCAAACCGTAGCTCGAATCACGTTGCGCCCAAAAGGAAAATTGTTTAGAATTGTGTGTACTTCAATCCATCTTTTGTGAGCATTTTAATTTAACGCCTATTGCATTGATTCTTGTTGCATACTGTTAAGCATCATGTCTACTTCAATCCTATGCAATCACTTATCATGTTCGCCTGCTGTAGGTATATTATTTATTGCTCCAAAGTGGTGACCCAGATAACATGTGCTGCTGTTTATATAAAGTTGCTAGTTTGCTGCCCTATATCTTTTTAACCGTGCATCCTATTGAGCATTGCAATATGTCATTTTGATCTATGCCATGTCTACTTCCATTATATGTATTGCATTGTCATGTTTACATTCCTGGTCATAGATATGTTTAGTTTCAAAGTTGCTATCCTGCTGTTTTGACAGCCAACTCTTTTTTTCACTAAGTCTTTAACTTTCCGATGCCATGTTGCACGCTTAATATATTTCGATCTGTTATGCCTATGACCATGATTCTTGTTTGTAACTAATCATCATCATGCCTACTCCATGCTCATATATTGCTATGTCATGTTGCTGCACTTTTGCATATAGCTTTATCCCTGTGTATACAGCATGAAAATAACAGTTTCTGCCCTATTTTCGTGATTTTCACTAAGTCCTAGACCAGTAATGTTTTATAGCTTTTTGTGTTGCTTATAACTAACTGTTCATGATGCGTTTTTGCATGATTTATTTTTCCATGCCTTCCCCGCCATGTCTACTTTAATTACATATCATTTTTGAGCATGTTTGCATTCATTATACTGTTTATGGATTGCTCGAAAGTGTTCTACCTGATGTTGGCAGATTGTGTGCATAACTTGTTTTCCTTGTATGTTTTTAACCGTAACTCCGTTTGGAGTGTTCTTTACATTAACTTGATTAGTTTTTCGTGTACTTTTTTTTATGCTATTGTTTTCTTCTGTTAACCAACCTAAAATATGGTTTATGACATAACAGTACCAAATGCTTTAATCTTCGTGGGGTACTTAGTGGAATGCCATGTTTAGGTTGTGCCTCATTTAAATTGACTAGCATAGATAGTTTATCTTCTTCTTCACCTCTTGTCATGTTTGTGTGATATGTCATGCTTGAGTGAGATGCCATGTTAATAACCTTTTCTCACCTTGTGTAGCTAAAAAACTTGAACCATTCCAATGTGCGGTATCGTCTTGTGTGACGAGTACTCCACTTAACCTGTTAGTAACCGCTCTCGACGATAGATACGATGCCGTAGTGCGTTGTCTCGTGTTGCCTTCTTATTGTGTGCTTCCGCGGGTACCTCTCGGAGACGTTGCGAGCTTGCGATCGACTTCACCTTCGGCTCCGTCCTCTCATCAGGTAAGGGGGAGCATATATCATCCTTATAACTTTCAGCTCACTCGCGCCTAGGTGTAGGATAGAACGATTGCTTGATCCTACCACTTTATATTCATGCCTCTCAAATAAACCCAAAACAGCCATGTCCTCCACATCCCAGCAAACCTTGTTCGGCTATGTTGCATTTGCTTGCTTCTGATCCACTACTTAGTATGCATGCTAGGATGTTATCAACTGTTACCCCATGTAACTCCTTGGATTGGGCTATCACATTATTATATTGTTGTGGATGATATGGTTATTATAATGTTGACTATATTCGACGAAGGATGGAAGTTCTAGGCTATCCCGCCCCAACGCTTTGTTCCATTCGAGTCACCTAGGATGCGAGTTCCGTGTATTGGTTTTAAGACTGAGCGTGCCTAACCGCGTGTGGGATACTATGGGGTCCCCTCTTCTTACCTATCTAGCTTCAAACATTTCTAGTGGTGGCCCAAGCTGATTTAACATTTGAAACCGTGTGTGTGTCTGTTGGGTGGCTCCTGGCAGATATTCTTTAAAAACAACCCGGACCAGCGGGGACATGGTTTCCCTGTTGGTCCACCCTTGACCGGCTAGGTCCCGGGAACTCACGTGAGGTGTCCCGGCAACCCAAACCCTGTTGAGATGGAAGAGGCCAATCCAAGGGCGCGGACGACTTTTGGATTGGATGTTGACTCCCCGGGGGCCACCCGGATTTGTTCGTTGTTAGCTAGAGGGACCTGTTGTTTCGGATCTCTCGGGACTAAATCATAAAATGGCTGCCTGTGATGGGTAGAAAATGAGAGATATGGGTGTGCGTGCAGAGCCTTGTAATGGGCAGTTGGTACAACCCTGCAGGATTAAATATTTTCGAGAAGCCGTTTCCACGGTTATGGAAGACTTGGAACCTACGTCTTGTTCATAGATAACATCAACTGAATCATAACTATAACTTGATCAACGTGTGTGTGCCTTGACTGCTTTTCCTTCGTCGGGGTGCGAAGAGGAGGACGAGGATAGGATAGGTGTTATGATTGCGTAAGTAGTTGATAGTAAGACTTGTTGGAGGCGATTCCTCATCGAATGCTTGGATCTTATCTTACTCTAAAATAGATCGTTAGCCACTCACATATTTCTAGTGCGTCTGCAACCTCACCACTACCCCCTTCTTACCCGTGAGAAGTTAGTTACAAGACTTTTGATATATTCTCACCCCTTTCTTCGCTTTTCCCTTTTATGTTTTTCCTGATCGGCCATTGCAGTTCATTACTACCTCGACTCTTCTTCTGGTCGCCTTCGTGGAGACTCGATGACGACTAGTTAGGCGGATCCCGGCGGAGAGCGTGGACCCGTGTGGTTACGGGAATGGTGTGTTTTACCTTTTGCCAGTAGGCATTTTAATGTAGTTTGTACTCAGACATATATCCTCCGCTGATGTAATGTATTTAAGGCAGTTGTATGCCGATTGTATGAGATGTTGTATCCATGTAGCTGTAATGTTGTGATATCATGTTGGAAATCCGGGGCATATGGCAGTGTCATATGTCGCGGTGGGACCGATATGTGATTTGTCCCTAGTTCTGCATAGAAACATCTAGATCTGGAACCGTACAGCATATCGGGCCTTACAGGGAACTATGAGGTTCTTCCTTCCCTTCATCACCTTATAGAACACATCCCGCTGAGACTTGTTCCAGAACTGGGTGCCCACAAGATCTTTGTCTTGAGCCTTGATGTACGGATTGACTTGGTGATACACCTTGTACTCTGGCACACTGATATCTGACACAAGCCTGATATACTCCTTCTTCTTGGTTGCAGCCTTCTTCACAGAGAACTTGCCTGACCGGTGGAAGTTTTGTCAGTTACATGCACCATAGTACTTATCGTGGGAAAATCACGGCAGATGTCGGTAGAGTCGGACTTATCATGGGACCTTGTTGCGACTCGAATTCGAGGAGAGAGTCGACATGGACACGGGACTCGATGGTTTACCCAGGTTCGGCCCCATCGATGCGGTAAAGACCTACTCCTGCTTCTTGACTATTTTGGGATCGAATCCTCAATAGGAAGAGCCGATCTTATCAATTACAGTGATGATGTTTCGCAACCTTAGTCTCGTGGAGATCTAGGTTATAGAGCGAGTTGTCTAGTCCTGGCTTGAGGTAAGTTCTGGCTCTGGCTCCTGTGGACCTCGGCCTATAAAGGTGCCGGGTCCCGGGATTCCTAGAGTTCGACTCCTACACGATGTGTAGTTTTATTCTACTTTTACAAGTTTGCTACGTGCTATACAAGGTAAGTCGAATCCCTTCTAGGGCTTCAATCTTCACGCTTGGCACGTCAGACTCCTGGTCGGGTCTTCTTTGTTGGCCTTCATATGGAAGTCGGCCCAGAGGTTTCTAATGTCGGGTCTATTGGTGATTAGGACATCTCTACTAATGTTACACCCACATCTTCACCAACTACACATACTGGACCAGTTACTAGAGCACGCGCACGTCAACTAAATTATCAGGTACTTTCGTTTCTTGTGAATCCTTCTAATGTTCAGGAACATATGATGCTGCCTAAATTAGATACTTTTGTTTGTCTTATGAATGAAGGACCTAGCATGGATAAGAAGGATGGTCATTGGAGCGGGTTCAAGCATGGAGAAGGAGGTGCGCGCGCGGGAAAGGACAATGGAGCTTCCAGTGGTGATTTTCGCACTTTGAGGCCACCATAAGGCGTGCATGAAGACTTGGACGAGAGACACAAGATGCCACATTAATATTTTCGTCCAAGGGTTATTATAGGTGCTGCGTCACCTTATAATTGGGCCAGGCCCATGTAATTTTGAAATACACTTAATAGGCTATTTTTTAGAGTCCGTATGTGTGGGGAAACCGAGTTATGGTTGTTTTCGGACCCCTCCTCCAAGGGGCCACGAAATTCCCCTCTGTTCCCCCATATATACAGCCCTTAGGGCGTCGTTTAGACTTTGGTTTTAATTAGATTTAAGTTAGCCATAGCCGCAACTTCGAGCTCTTCGTTCGTGTCATCCGACCAGGCCAAGACCTCATTGGAACCCCAACTTTCGTTAATCATTCATCTTATATTTGCAATATCCAGATTGCAATTCTTAGTTCTTGCTTGTTCTTTCGATTGCTTGCAAGAATTAGACCGTCGTGGTCAAGTTGATCGTGCATCCGCGGGATCAATAACCTCTCGGAGTTGGTTTAGCGATTGCTAAGGCGCAACGTCTTCGCACGTTCGTAGTCGGGTCGTGAAAGTCTACTCCACCATAATCGATCTCCATCATCTCATCAAAACATCGGGACACTTTCGCCTCTATCAATTGGCCTGATCCATTCCCCCAACATTAGCCCCCAGGATTGTTGTGATGCTTTAGTCTTCACAGCAATCTTCTTTGTTTTCTTCATTGCCGCCGGTTCTTCATGGATCAAGGGTCGACTTTATGCTTGGCGTTGATTGGGAGTCGGAGTCGTCTCTCTTCAATCTTGCTTTGATTCCTTTATCTCCATGAAGTCGACTCTTCTGGTTGAGTAAATTATCATTTGATGCTTACTAGGAGTCGACGTCAACTCTTTTTAGCTTTACATCTCCTTTTACTTGATTTTTTTTCTTTTTACCTTTGGTCAAAGATCCGATTTGGTTTTTATGATCACACTGCCCGAAACGCCGATTGGAGGCATTGATGTTTGTAATGGGAATCGAGGAGTCTTTTCATAAATGCTATCTACCATGGGTAGTTATCCCGTATCATTTATGGTATTAATTGATCTTCCCCATGAATCTACTATAAATATCCCTTGGATAGTTTGATCTTTCAAGCGCATCCATCTTCTTCTTCATCTTCCTGTTTTCCCCATGGCACCTAAGCTAGAATCCTCTTCTCCTTTGGCATCCAACGAGCCCGATCCCCGTGCAAGTACTCGAGGTCGCGGCCATGGTCATGGCCATGGTAGAGATCGTGGCCGTGGTAGAGGTAGAGGTAGAGGAACAAGTACTCGTGCTGCCTCTCCTTCCGAATCTCCCCCTTCTTCTTCTGAGAGGAGTGAGTTCTTGGTTCATATTCGGACGATTCGACGCTGGATCAAACTTCCTGAGTCTTTTACTCAACTTGTGATTGACTCAACGCCTTCGGGTCTTTGGCTCCGATCTGATGGATGTCCTCATGGGCCTGTCTGGGTGACAGTTAGATTTTCTAGCCATGGCACCATGTTTTTTGAGAAGGGTTGGAAAACTTTTCTTCACTCCAGGAATATCTCAAGAGGAGACACCATTACTTTCATATTTGATGGCGAAGACACCTTGTGGGCTAGGATCTTTGACTCGGATGGAGACCGAGCCTGCTGTTGTATTGAGAGCTCCATAGTGAAGAAGAAGCTTCAACGGAAAATGAAGCTGACTCTGAAGAAGATGTCTGAAGTTGTGGACTTTTCTTCTTAGTTATTTCGCCGAGTTTGGCTTTTTCTTGTAAGGTTGCCTCCTTTGATGTAAGACCCAGTTAGTTTGATGAATGAAAGTTATGAATTTTCATTGAGTTCATGAGTCCATGAATCGGTTTTATTCATGACTTTGAATATTTTTAAAGATGTATGAGAGCCAATTTTTGATGATAGTGTATGTATCTTTAGCCCCCTGAGTCGATTCAGAATAGTTGAGTATCGGTAATCGACTCATAGGATAGGTCGAATTGTAGCCCCCATGAGATGGTGTGGTCACGCTTACGTGTCGTACCGGGTCATCAAAGAAGTGTTGCTTCTCAAGAGTTGGTATAATTAGCATGGCGTTTGAGCCGATTCATCAAAGAAGAAGTTTTTCGAAGTAGTGTAGCCCCCAAGTGTCAGGTTGTCTTGCCTGCAGCAACCTGGGACTTACAAATTCTTGCATGTTTTCGGAATTCGGCAAGTATTATATGCCAAACCTTGTGATAAGGAATTTTTGAAGTATTACTCCCCAAGAGTCGGTGTACTCAGCTGGGTGATGTACCAAGTCTTTATTTGAGAAGAAACCTTTGAAGTGTAGTCCCCATGAGTCGGTGTGTGCATCTGTGTGAAGTGCCGAGTCACATAGGTCTATCTTTTAATCTGCCAAGTCTTATAGATATGACACGATGGGTTGTGTTCCCAGCTTCCAAATAGAGTGCTGGAATATGTTTCCTTCAGCAACCCGAAATAATGTGTGCTAATTCTAAGTCGGCATGAGCATCTATATGTGGCGAGAGCCTGTGCGATGAGTGTCAACTTATATATATATATATATATATAAGTTGACTTTATATGGCGAGAGCGAGTGCGACGAGTGTCGACTTGATGTATGGTGAGAGCCGTTGTGACCGAAGTCGACTTTATATATGGAGAGAGTCAGTGCGACGAGTGTCGACTTGATATATGGCGAGAGCCGTTGGGACCGAAGTCGACTTTATATATGGCGAGAGCGAGTGCGATGAGTGTATATATATATATATATGTATGGCGAGAGCCGTTGCGACCGAAGTCGATGCAGAAGATGCAATGTAAAAGGTATAATTCCCATAAGTCGGCATGTGTGTCTTGACACGCTGCTGCATCACATAGAGAATTTTTGGAGTTTGTAGTCCCCATGAGTTGGTATGAGCATCTTTTTGTGTCATACCAAGTCATAGAGAATTTTGAGCTATAGTCCCCATGAGTTGGTATGAACGTCTTTTTGTGTCATACCAAGTCACACAGGTTAATGCTCACGGTGTATGTTTTGGATGACATAGAAAATAGTAAAAGAAAAAGATATGCTATGATGATGATGTATGCAAAAAAAATTAAGTGTAAAGGCTCATATAGAAGTCGACTCCAGTTTTAACATGCCTTATCTTCTTGTTGAGATAGATGAATGGGTTATCTGTGAGTCGGTACTTCTCGGTAAGCCAGCAAAATATGACTAGCGTTCCCTGTACTTGAGACTAAACTCAGTAGGCGTTGCTGTAAGCCCCCAAGGTATTATACTAAGCCGGGTACACATAGGTCATGTGAACTTAAGCTATACAGGCCAAGGCGTGTTTAGCCAGTTCATGTATATGCCGGGATTTCTTCGGATAAGATTTGATGAGTGACATCGAGCTCCCGTACTTCCCCTGAATAAGCTTATACACACATGATTTTTACATATATATGCCGAGTTTTCGGATAAAGAGTCAATGATTGTCATCGAGCTCCCCGATTCCCATCAATATACATGCTCAGTACCAATAGAGGAGTTGATCAAGCCTCCAGGTCTCTGAGATATAATAATGGAAAATATGCAATGTATGATGCAAAAATATATAACATGAAACAAAAAGTTAAAGAGGAGTCGATATGGCGAGAGCCGTTGCGACAAAAGTCGACTTAGGTATATGTGGTGAGGGCCAGTGCGACAAAAGTCGACTTACGTATATTTTGATGGCGAAAGTCGGCGCGACGAATGTCGGCTTATATATTAATATGGCAAAAGCCAGTGCGACGTGTGTCGACTTAGTCAAATGTACAGTAATGTTCCTGTTCTACTCAAGTGTAATATGGACGGAGCTATGCGATGTTCCACGGCCTGGGAGTCTCCTCCATGCTTGTGCGCGTGTCTGCCTTCTCGCGTATATCCACTAGGTAGTAGGATCCATTGTACAGGTTCTTGCTGACCACAAACGGTCCTTCCCAAGGAGAGGATAACTTGTGCATTCCATCTCTTTTCTGTATGAGTCGGGGCACTAAATCACCTTCTTGGAAAGTCCGACTTCTGATGCGGCAGCTATGGTAGTGTCGCAGATCTTGTTGGTAAATAGCCGACTGAGCTGCAGCCAAATCTCGTTTTTCATCGAGAATATCCAAGGCATCTTGTCTTGCTTTCTCGTTTTCGGCTTCTATATAAGCAGTAACTCGTGGTGAGTCGTGACGTATGTCACTTGGGAGTACGGCTTCCGCTCCATAGACTAGGAAGAAGGGTGTATAGCCTGTTGACCTATTGGGAGTCGTCCTGATGCTCCATAATACTGAGTGTAACTCCTCTTCCCAGCAACCCGGCGTCCTTTTCAAGGGGACAACGAGTCGGGGTTTGATGCCTCGAAGCAACTCTTGGTTGGCTCTCTCGGCTTGTCCATTGGACTGTGGGTGATCCACTGATGCAAGGTCGAGTCGGATGTGCTCGTTCTGGAAGAATCGTTGCATAACCCCTTCTGATAGGTTAGAACCATTATCAGTGATGATGCTGTGGGGATAGCCGAATCTGTATATGATCTTTTTCAAGAATTTCATTGATGTCGCAGCGTCGCATTTGCTGACCGGCTCGGCCTCGACCCATTTGGTAAACTTATCCACTGCCACTAATATGTGGGTATTTTTGTTGGCTGACCTTTTGAAAGGTCCCACCATATCGAGCCCCCATACTGCAAAGGCCCAAGTGATAGGTATCATCCTGAGTTCTTGAGTCGGCACGTGAGCTTGTTTTGCATAGTGCTAACATCCATCACATTTCTTGACTATGTCCTCTGCATCCGCATGAGCTGTGAGAAAGTAGAAGCCATGTCGAAAGGCTTTAGCTACAAGCGAACGAGAGCCGACATGGTGTCCGCAATCTCCAGAGTGTATTTCGTTGAGGATGGCTCTACCTTCTTCTGGTGAGACACATCTCTGAAAAACATCTGCGGCACTCCACCGATGTAGCTCACCATTGATGAGTACAAAGGATTGGCTTCCCCTGACGATTTGTCTGGCCAACATCTCATCTTGAGGAAGGATTCCCCGAATTTTGTAATCCATGTAAGGTTCGACCAATGAGGGCGTAGCCTGAATTGCAGCGACCAAAGCCGGCTCTGGATCCGGCTCTGCTATGTCTTGCTCTGTTGGTGGTTGTAGAGACGGCTTTGTTAGAACATCCAGGAATACGTTTGGAGGGACCGGCTTTGGCTGAGAACCGAGTCAGGAGAGAGCATCTGCTGACTCGTTTTCCCTAAGGTCCACATGATCCAACTGGTATCCAACAAAAATTCTGGCTTGTCTTTGCACTTCTTGTCGATAAGCTGCCATTATGGGATTTTTGGAATCCCATTTTCCTGACACTTGTTGAGAAACGAGATCAGAGTCACCATAGCATTGGATCCAACCTATGCTCATTTCACGAGCTAGTCGAAGCCCTTGAAGTAAGGCTTCGTACTCTGCTGCATTGTTGGTGCAGGTGAACTACAGCTACAGAACATAGCAGAAATTTTTGCCTTTAGGTGAGGTAAGGACCACACTGGCTCCTGGCCCTTGGATCTGCCGGCTTCCATCGAAGTGCATCGTCCAATATTTGGTGACTGGCTTCTCCAGAGATATTTGGATTTATGTCCAGTCATTGTTGAAGTCGGCTAGCGCCTGGGATTTGATGGCCGTTCGAGGCTTGTATTTGATGTGATAAGCCCCCAACTCTATGGCCCACTTTGCAATCCTTCCCGTGGCTTCCCGGTTTTGGATGATATCTCCAAGTGGTGCTGAACTGGCTACAGTTATGGGGTGCTCCTGAAAGTAGTGCTTAAGTTTCCGACTCGCCATGAATACACCAAGAACCAATTTCTGTTAGTGAGGATAACGTTGCTTCGATAAAGTCAAAACCTCACTGACGTAATAAACTGGCCTTTGCAGGGGGTGCTCTTTGCCGGCTTCCATACACTCAACAACAGCCACAGCGCTGACTGCTCGATTATTGGCTGCGATATAAAGTAACATAGGTTCCTTTGGCTTGGGAGTCGCCAAGATTGGAGCCTGGGATAGTTGCTTCTTCAATGAATCGAGGGCCTGATCGGCTTTGTCATCCCAGACAAATGTTTCTGATTTCCTCAGAAGTCGATACAGGGGATTGCCTTTTCACCGAGCCGGCTTATAAACCGACTCAGAGCGGCTACACATCCTGTGAGTCGTTGGACTCCCTTTACTGAGGCCGGCTTCTGAAGAGTCATGACAACATGGAGTTTCTCTAGGTTTGCCTCGATACCTCTCTCTGATACTATGTATCCAAGGAGCTTACCTGCAGGTACCCCAAAGGTGCATTCGGCCGGGTTTAGCTTCATCTGGTACTTGCGCAGATTTTGGAAGGTTTCCCGTAAGTCACTGATGAGTGAGTCGGCCAATTGGGATTTGATCACTATATCATCTACATAAGCATGCACGTTGCACCCAATCTGCTCTTTGAGGCAACTCTGCAATGTTCGCTGATATGTGGCTCCCGCATTCTTAAGGCCAAAAGGCATAGAAGTGCAACAGTAGATCCTGAAGGGAGTGATGAAATCCGTTTTTTCTTGATCCTCAAGGGCCATCTTGATCTGGTGATAACAAGAGTAGGCGTCAAGGAAACATAGGAGTTCACATTCCGCAGTCGAGTCTATGATCTGGTCAATACGAGGCAACACGAAGGGATCCTTCGGGCAGGCCTTGTTTAAGTCTGTGTAGTCGATGCACATGCGCCAGGTCCCGTTCTTTTTCAAAACGAGGACCGGGTTTGCGAGCCATTCTGGATAGAATACTTCCATGATGAACCCGGCGGCAAGGAGCCGGGCTATCTCTTCCCCAATAGTGTTTCTCCTTTCATCGTTGAAACGGCGAAGGAATTGCTAGACCGGCTTCAGTTTTGGATCTATGTTTAGGTGGTGCTCAGCGAGTTCCCTCGGGACACCTGGCATATCGGAGGGTGTCACAACCCAAGTTTAGGTATGTGCTAGGGTTAGCAAGTAACTTTGCATCATGTGAAAAAATTCAAAAGAAATTCAAAAATGGGGAAGCAGAAAGCCCTGAGAAATTAATTCAAATGGCCAGATAAAAATTGCTTCCCAAAATTCCTCTGGTATTTTTGAAAAGTCTTATAAATATGCATGATCACATATAAAGTGAAGTGGGTCCCACTGCATGCTCCAAGATTTCTCAAAAATAGCATGAGTGCCTTGGAAATTAAATAAAACCCCTATTTGATTTGAAATTCAAATAGTTTGAATTTCAAAAATTCTCAAAACTTGGGAGTGGCTAGTGCTATGCCATGTAAGTCCATATAAATAATTTGGGGATTTTATAAAATGTTGTGGTATTTTTTATCAAAACAGAACAAATTGTAGAAAGCAAAAGAGAAAGAAAAATAGAAAGGGGCCTTACCTGTTTTGCGCACAACTAGTCGAACCACGGCCCAGGCCCACCTCCCTGCACTGTCGTCTACCTCCCCTCCGCCCGAAGCAGCTCGGTGGTGAGCTGGGAGCGTGGCGAGCGCCACCTCGAGTATCTATGAAAGGACGTGGATGTCTCCTAGAGGGGGTGGGTGAATAGGCGTTTAAAATAATTACGGTTTCATCTTGAACAAATGCGGAATAAAACTTAACGTTTAATTTGCCTAGCAAGAAACCTAAATAAGCTAGGCTCAACTATGTGCACCAACAACTCATACTAAGAAAGATAAACAACTAAGTGATAGCAAGATATATAACAAGAGAACTAAGGCTATCACAAAGTAGGTGCATAAGTAAATAGGTTGACTAGATGAACAACCTATGGGACAAGCAATGCATAATAATATGAGCAAGCACAAGATAAACATTGTAATAAGCTTGCTCAAAGTAAGGGGAGAGATAACCGCAAGTGGAGCCGATGGAGACAAGGATTTGTTACCGAAGTTCCTTCTCTTGCTATCTTCTCAACTTCACTTACTAAAACGAATCCTCGGAGAGAACTCAAACCGATGCACCAAATGCAATGGCAAGAGCACACGAAGTGCTAAGGTCCCCAACTCTCAAATCCCACCAAAGAAACAAAAGCTATGGAGGAATATGAGAGAAAGAACAAGGAGAACACCAAGAACTCCAAGATCTAGATCCACAAGATTCCCCTCACTTAGAGGAGAGATGGCTTTGTGGAGAATGTGGATCTAGACCTCCTCTCTCTTTTCCCTCAAAAAGGAGCAAGAATCATGGGAGGGAAAGGGAGTAAGCAAGCTCAAAGAGGTCAACAATGGTGGGAAGAACTTGCAAAAAACCGGTGGGGACAAAGGAAGAAGAAGACCCCCTTTTATAGTCCCCCACGAATCCAGCCATTGGGAACCGTTGGCAGCCCACCAACCACGGTACTACCGCTAGGAGAGCGGTACTACCGCCCCACGGTACTACCGAAGCCCAGTGCCGTGCCCACTACCGCAGATTCCAGTGGACTTACAGTAGTGAGTGCGATACTTTCCCATGGTACTACCGCACTGGGAGCAGTACTACCGCCCCACGGTACTACCGGGGGCCAGTACCGTTCCCACTACCGAAGAGTCCAGTGGACTTACGGTAGTGAGTGCGGTCCTCGCCCACGGTACTACCGTCGCGCGGTACTACCGCTCCAAGAGCGGTACTACCCCCCTGGCAGAACCAGGGAGCCCGTGCCACACAACAGATGAACTCCAAATGAAACAGTAAAACCCTGAACTGCCACAACTTCTGCAAATGAACTCCGATTAAGGAAAACTCAAGCTTGATGGAAAGCTTTATGGAAACATTTAGAAGTGGCAAGGGAGAAATGTCAAACAAATAGAGGTGTGAAACCTCTAACCGAGACGACCCGACAAATTTCCCACATCGAAAAACATAAGAGAAGAGGCATATGAAATCCCTTTTCGATGAACAAGAGCTTGTCATGAAGAAGACCACAAGCTCCAAAACTCACACAGAGAAAAGCCAAAAAAGAACCAATAAAGATGATGCCAAGGATGCAAACCTCTTTGGATAGCTCCATGAAGAACACCTTGGTCAACACGAAATCTTCATCCTACAACCTTGAAGCCACCATATGATCTTCAAGCGTTGCCTATGGACAAACCTTAAAGTATAACTCAAGGAAACAATTAGTCCATTAAGATTGTCATCAATTACCAAAACCAAACATAAGGGCACATGCCCTTTCAATCTCCCCCATTTTTGTAATTGATGACAAACACATTAAGAGGGTTTATATGATGAATTATGCTAATCATGCAAAGCAAGTATGCATGAGTAAGAGGGAATATGCTTAAGAACAAAACCAAAGCATGAACCTCCTCAAACAAAACCCTCTTAATGTGTTTCTCATCGATTGCCAAAATAGGCGAAAAAACTTAGAAGGCCGATATAAATGTGTTCCTCCCAAAAGGGTGTATTTCTAAAGAAATGAGGAATAAATTACACATATCCAAAGATATACAATGGGAGGAAAAACAAACGATATAGAGGATCCAAAGATTGCAAAAATATGAGATGGCACAAAGGCATAAGAAAAAGCAAGCAACAAACGATCCAACATGCCAAAAGATTATAAGATATTATGAATTGAGCATAGGAGTGTTCTAAAGAAAATTGAGAAGTTCCCCAAGATTTGTGCACTATTTAGAATCTTTGTAGTATAATACAAAGTTCACAAAAATTGGATCATCATTCCCCCAAAATCGATAGAAACACAACACATGTGCAAGTGTGCAAAGATATGAGACAAAGTCTAGCACTTGCAACAAACCAATGGTTGAGAAAATAGCAAAAGAGATAATCATAGGAATAGGCTCAACCAACAAGATGTGTGTGAGTCATGGCGAAGCACCTGATATGACTAGTATAAGGATGACTATTTAAGCATCAACATAGTCTTGAACAAATGAGACTCAAGATGCTAGACATGTCCTTACAACATAAGTTAAGAAGGTCACACACACAAACAACAAATGGGTTCACAAGCTTAAGTAAAATGCAAAGTAAAATAAAGGCTTGTGACAACCCCATGGTGAAGTTAGAAAATAATAGGCTCATCAAGACAAGCATGAGGACAACAATCTTGACCACCAAAAGAGTACACCAATAAGAATAGAATTAAGACACGCACTACACCACACACGCTTTCATGTAACCACCGAAGAATTTAACATTGAAAAAATAAAAAGGTGGACATGAAAGACAAAAGATATCCACTAAAAGTGTAACTTCTCTCAAGTGTATAAGATTCTAGGTAGATTATATCCACAAAGAAGCATGTACACCCAAGATAGTTACAAAAGGAGAGAACACGATATCCAAATGGAAGTCATAAATATACGAATAAGATCTTTGCTTGAAAGCATAGCCAATGGCTTAATATTATCTTATTGTATAAGGATGAAATCCACACAAACAACTATCAAATTCATCACAACTACCAACAAGGTATCAAGAGATAGTTGAGATGCTTTGAACAACGAAACAAGTATCGGAACCAATAATATATCTTGTAATTCTAGAACAAATCACGACTGGAAATATTTAGAAGTGGCAAGGGAGAAATGTCAAACAAATAGAGGTGTGAAACCTCTAACCGAGACGACCCGACAAATTTCCCACATCGAAAAACATAAGAGAAGACACATATGAAATCCATTTTCGATGAACAAGAGCTTGTCATGAAGAAGACCACAAGCTCCAAAACTCACACGGAGAAAAGCCAAACAAGAACCAAAAAAGATGATGCCAAGGATGCAAAAGGTTTGAGCTCTCCACGAACGACTCGACCTAGCCTAAAACACGGTCTCCTAACTACTACCAAGAGACCGGTAAACTAGACACCTATCTAGTCAAACCTTTGTCTTGCGCATAATCCTCTTGAGCTTGATGATGACGATCATGCCCGCCTCAAGTTGGAACATCTTCCTTGATTCCGCCGTCTCAATGAAGACTTGTAGATAGCTCCCCCATACTCCATTATGGGTGAGCCTCTTTTAGGCATATCTTTACACGACCATTATCACCAAATGGTCGGCAAGCTCCAAGCATACAATATCTTTGTGATGCTCCTCTTGACCTTGCACACATCACCTTAACCAATCTTTGGATAGCCCCATGAAGAACACCTTGGTCAACACGAAATCTTCATCCTACAACCTTGAAGCCACCATATGATCTTCAAGCGTTGCCTATGGACAAACCTTAAAGTATAAATCAAGGAAACAATTAGTCCATAAAGATTGTCATCAATTACAAAAATAAAACATAAGGGCACATGCCCTTTCAATCTCCCCCATTTTGGTAATTGATGACAAACACATTAAGAGGGTTTATATGATGAATTATGCTAATCATGCAAAGCAAGTATGCATGAGTAAGATGGAAAATGCTTAAGAACAAAACCAAAGCATGAACCTCCTCAAACAAAACCCTCTTAATGTGTTTGTCATCGATTGCCAAAATGGGCGAAAAAATTTAGAAGGCCGATATAGAATGTGTTCCTCCCAAAAGGGTGTATTTCTCAAGAAATGAGTGGAATAAAATACATATATCCAAAGATATACGATGGGAGGAAAAACAAACGATATAGAGGATCCAAAGATTGCAAAATAATGAGATGGCACAAAGGCATAAGAAAAAGCAAGCAACAAACGATCCAACATGCCAAAAGATTATAAGATATTATGAATTGAGCATAGGAGTGTTCTAAAGAAAATTGAGAAGTTCCCCAAGATTTGTGCACTATTTAGAATCTTTGTAGTATAATACAAAGTTCACAAAAATTGGATCATCATTCCCCCAAAATCGATAGAAACACAACACATGTGCAAGTGTGCAAAGATATGAGACAAAGTCTAGCACTTGCAACAAACCAATGGTTGAGAAAATAGCAAAAGAGATAATCATAGGAATAGGCTCAACCAACAAGATGTGTGTGAGTCATGGCGAAGCACCTGATATGACTAGTATAAGGATGACTATTTAAGCATCAACATAGTCTTGAACAAATGAGACTCAAGATGCTAGACATGTCCTTACAACATAAGTTAAGAAGGTCACACACACAAACAACAAATGGGTTCACAAGCTTAAGTAAAATGCAAAGTAAAATCAAGGCTTGTGACAACCCCATGGTGAAGTTAGAAAATAATAGGCTCATCAAGACAAGCATGAGGACAACAATCTTGACCACCAAAAGAGTACACCAATAAGAATAGAATTAAGACACGCACTACACCACACACGCTTTCATGTAACCACCGAAGAATTTAACATTGAAATAATAAAAAGGTGGACATGAAAGACCAAAGATATCCACTAAAAGTGTAACTTCTCTCAAGTGTATAAGATTCTAGGTAGATTATATCCACAAAGAAGCATGTACACCCAAGATAGTTACAAAAAGAGAGAACACGATATCCAAATGGAAGTCATAAATATACGAATAAGATCTTTGCTTGAAAGCATAGCCAATGGCTTAATATTATCTTATTGTATAAGGATTAAATCCACACAAACAACTATCAAATTCATCACAACTACCAACAAGGTATCAAGAGATAGTTGAGATGCTTTGAACAACGAAACAAGTATCGGAACCAATAATATATCTTGTAATTCTAGAACAAATCACGACTGGAAATATTTAGAAGTGGCAAGGGAGAAATGTCAAACAAATAGAGGTGTGAAACCTCTAACCGAGACGACCCGACAAATTTCCCACATCGAAAAACATAAGAGAAGACACATATGAAATCCATTTTCGATGAACAAGAGCTTGTCATGAAGAAGACCACAAGCTCCAAAACTCACACGGAGAAAAGCCAAACAAGAACCAAAAAAGATGATGCCAAGGATGCAAAAGGTTTGAGCTCTCCACGAACGACTCGACCTAGCCTATAACACGGTCTCCTAACTACTACCAAGAGACCGGTAAACTAGACACCTATCTAGTCAAACCTTTGTCTTGCGCATAATCCACTTGAGCTTGATGATGACGATCATGCCCGCCTCAACTTGGAACATCTTCCTTGATTCCGCCGGCTCGATGAAGACTTGTAGATAGCTCCCCCATACTCCATTATGGGTGAGCCTCTTTTAGGCACATCTTCACACGACCATTATCACCAAATGGTCGGCAAGCTCCAAGCATACAATATCTTTGTGATGCTCCTCTTGACCTTGCACACATCACCTTAACCAATCTTTGGATAGCTCCATGAAGAACACCTTGGTCAACACGAAATCTTCATCCTACAACCTTGAAGCCACCATATGATCTTCAAGCGTTGCCTATGGACAAACCTTAAAGTATAAATCAAGGAAACAATTAGTCCATAAAGATTGTCATCAATTACAAAAATAAAACATAATGGCACATGCCCTTTCAATCTCCCCCATTTTGGTAATTGATGACAAACACATTAAGAGGGTTTATATGATGAATTATGCTAATCATGCAAAGCAAGTATGCCTGAGTAAGATGGAAAATGCTTAAGAACAAAACCAAAGCATGAACCTCCTCAAACAAAACCCTCTTAATGTGTTTGTCATCGATTGCCAAAATGGGCGAAAAAAATTAGAAGGCCGATATAGAATGTGTTCCTCCCAAAAGGGTGTATTTCTCAAGAAATGAGTGGAATAAAATACATATATACAAATATATACGATGGGAGGAAAAACAAACTAGATAGAGGATCCAAAGATTGCAAAAATATGAGATGGTACAAAGGCATAAGAAAAAGCAAGCAATCAAACGATCCAACATGCCAAAAGATTATAAGATATTATGATTTGAGCATAGGAGTGTTCTAAAGAAAATTGAGAAGTTCCCCAAGATTTGTGCACTATTTAGAATCTTTGTAGTATAATACAAAGTTCACAAAAATTGGATCATCATTCCCCCAAAATCGATAGAAACACAACACATGTGCAAGTGTGCAAATATATGAGACAAAGTCTAGCACTTGCAACAAACCAATGGTTGAGAAAATAGCAAAAGAGATAATCATAGGAATAGGCTCAACCAACAAGATGTGTGTGAGTCATGGCGAAGCACTTTATATGACTAGTATAAGGATGACTATTTAAGCATCAACATAGTCTTGAATAAATGAGACTCAAGATGCTAGACATGTCCTTACAACATAAGTTAAGAAGGTCACACACACAAACAACAAATGGGTTCACAAGCTTAAGTAAAATGCAAAGTAAAATCAAGGCTTGTGACAACCCCATGGTGAAGTTAGAAAATAATAGGCTCATCAAGACAAGCATGAGGACAACAATCTTGACCACCAAAAGAGTACACCAATAAGAATAGAATTAAGACACGCACTACACCACACACGCTTTCATGTAACCACCGAAGAATTTAACATTGAAATAATAAAAAGGTGGACATGAAAGACCAAAGATATCCACTAAAAGTGTAACTTCTCTCAAGTGTATAAGATTCTAGGTAGAGTATATCCACAAAGAAGCATGTACACCCAAGATAGTTACAAAAAGAGAGAACACGATATCCAAATGGAAGTCATAAATATACGAATAAGATCTTTGCTTGAAAGCATAGCCAATGGCTTAATATTATCTTATTGTATAAGGATTAAATCCACACAAACAACTATCAAATTCATCACAACTACCAACAAGGTATCAAGAGATAGTTGAGATGCTTTGAACAACGAAACAAGTATCGGAACCAATAATATATCTTGTAATTCTAGAACAAATCACGACTGGAAATATTTAGAAGTGGCAAGGGAGAAATGTCAAACAAATAGAGGTGTGAAACCTCTAACCGAGACGACCCGACAAATTTCCCACATCGAAAAACATAAGAGAAGACACATATGAAATCCATTTTCGATGAACAAGAGCTTGTCATGAAGAAGACCACAAGCTCCAAAACTCACACGGAGAAAAGCCAAACAAGAACCAAAAAAGATGATGCCAAGGATGCAAAAGGTTTGAGCTCTCCACGAACGACTCGACCTAGCCTATAACACGGTCTCCTAACTACTACCAAGAGACCGGTAAACTAGACACCTATCTAGTCAAACCTTTGTCTTGCGCATAATCCACTTGAGCTTGATGATGACGATCATGCCCGCCTCAACTTGGAACATCTTCCTTGATTCCGCCGGCTCGATGAAGACTTGTAGATAGCTCCCCCATACTCCATTATGGGTGAGCCTCTTTTAGGCACATCTTCACACGACCATTATCACCAAATGGTCGGCAAGCTCCAAGCATACAATATCTTTGTGATGCTCCTCTTGACCTTGCACACATCACCTTAACCAATCTTTGGATAGCTCCATGAAGAACACCTTGGTCAACACAAAATCTTCATCCTACAACCTTGAAGCCACCATATGATCTTCAAGCGTTGCCTATGGACAAACCTTAAAGTATAAATCAAGGAAACAATTAGTCCATAAAGATTGTCATCAATTACAAAAATAAAACATAAGGGCACATGCCCTTTCAATCTCCCCCATTTTGGTAATTGATGACAAACACATTAAGAGGGTTTATATGATGAATTATGCTAATCATGCAAAGCAAGTATGCCTGAGTAAGATGGAAAATGCTTAAGAACAAAACCAAAGCATGAACCTCCTCAACCAAACCCTCTTAATGTGTTTGTCATCGATTGCCAAAATGGGCGAAAAAAATTAGAAGGCCGATATAGAATGTGTTCCTCCCAAAAGGGTGTATTTCTCAAGAAATGAGTGGAATAAAATACATATATACAAAGATATACGATGGGAGGAAAAACAAACTAGATAGAGGATCCAAAGATTGCAAAAATATGAGATGGTACAAAGGCATAAGAAAAAGCAAGCAATCAAACGATCCAACATGCCAAAAGATTATAAGATATTATGATTTGAGCATAGGAGTGTTCTAAAGAAAATTGAGAAGTTCCCCAAGATTTGTGCACTATTTAGAATCTTTGTAGTATAATACAAAGTTCACAAAAATTGGATCATCATTCCCCCAAAATCGATAGAAACACAACACATGTGCAAGTGTGCAAATATATGAGACAAAGTCTAGCACTTGCAACAAACCAATGGTTGAGCAAATAGCAAAAGAGATAATCATAGGAATAGGCTCAACCAACAAGATGTGTGTGAGTCATGGCGAAGCACTTTATATGACTAGTATAAGGATGACTATTTAAGCATCAACATAGTCTTGAAGAAATGAGACTCAAGATGCTAGACATGTCCTTCCAACATAAGTTAAGAAGGTCACACACACAAACAACAAATGGGTTCACAAGCTTAAGTAAAATGCAAAGTAAAATCAAGGCTTGTGACAACCCCATGGTGAAGATAGAAAATAATAGGCTCATCAAGACAAGCATGAGGACAACAATCTTCACCACCAAAAGAGTGCACCAATAAGAATAGAATTAAGACAAGCACTCCACCACACACGCTTTCATGTAACCACCGAAGAATTTAACATTGAAAAAATAAAAAGGTGGACATGAAAGACCAAAGATATCTGCCAAAAGTGTAACTTCTCTCAAGTGTATAAGATTCTAGGTAGATTATATCCACAAAGAAGAATGTACACCCAAGATAGTTACAAAAGGAGAGAACACGATATCCAAATAGAAGTCATAAATATACGAATAAGATCTTTGCTTGAAAGCATAGCAAATGGCTTAATATTATCTTATTGTATAAGGATGAAATCCACACAAACAACTATCAAATTCATCACAACTAGCAACAAGGTATCAAGAGATGTTGAGATGCTTTGAACAACGAAACAAGTATCGGAACCAATAATATATCTTGTAATTCTAGAACAAATCACGACTTGAAATATTTAGAAGTGGCAAGGGAGAAATGTCAAACAAATAGAGGTGTGAAACCTCTAACCGAGACGACCCGACAAATTTCCCACATCGAAAAACATAAGAGAAGACACATATGAAATCCGTTTTCGATGAACAAGAGCTTGTCATGAAGAAGACCACAAGCTCCAAAACTCACACGGAGAAAATCCAAACAAGAACCAATAAAGATGATGCCAAGGATGCAAAAGGTTTGAGCTCTCCACGAACGACTCAACCTAGCCTATAACACGGTCTCCTAACTACTACCAAGAGACCGGTAAACTAGACACCTATCTAGTCAAACCTTTGTCTTGCGCATAATCCACTTGAGCTTGATGATGACGATCATGCCCGCCTCAAGTTGGAACATCTTCCTTGATTCCGTCGGCTCGATGAAGACTTGTAGATAGCTCCCCCATACTCCATTATGGGTGAGCCTCTTTTAGGCACATCTTCACACAACCATTATCACCAAATGGTCGGCAAGCTCCAAGCATACAATATCTTCGTGATGCTCCTCTTGACCTTGCACACATCATCTTAACCAATCTTTGGATAGCTCCATGAAGAACACCTTGGTCAACACGAAATCTTCATCCTACAACCTTGAAGCCACAATATGATCTTCAAGTGTTGCCTATGGACAAACCTTAAAGTATAAATCAAGGAAACAATTAGTCCATAAAGATTGTCGTCAATTACCAAAATCAAACATAAGGGCACATGCCTTTTCAATCTCCCCCATTTTGGTAATTGATGACAAACACATTAAGAGGGTTTATATGATGAATTATGCTAATCATGCAAAGCAAGTATGCATGAGTAAGATGGAAAATGCTTAAGAATAAAACCAAAGCATGAACCTCCTCAAACAAAACCCTCTTAATGTGTTTGTCATCGATTGCCAAAATGGGCGAAAAAATTTAGAAGGCCGATATAGAATGTGTTCCTCCCAAAAGGGTGTATTTCTCAAGAAATGAGTGGAATAAAATACATATATCCAAAGATATACGATGGGAGGAAAAACAAACTATATAGAGGATCTAAAGATTGCAAAAATATGAGATGGTACAAAGGCATAAGAAAAAGCAAGCAATCAAACGATCCAACATGCCAAAAGATTATAAGATATTATGATTTGAGCATAGGAGTGTTTTAAAGAAAATTGAGAAGTTCCCCAAGATTTGTGCACTATTTAGAATCTTTGTAGTATAATACAAAGTTCACAAAAATTGGATCATCATTCCCCCAAAATCGATAGAAACACAACACATGTGCAAGTGTGCAAATATATGAGACAAAGTCTGGCACTTGCAACAAACCAATGGTTGAGAAAATAGCAAAAGAGATAATCATAATAATAGGCTCAAACAACAAGATGTGTGTGAGTCATGGCGAAGCACTTGATATGACTAGTATAAGGATGACTATTTAAGCATCAACATAGTCTTGAAGAAATGAGACTCAAGATGCTATACATGTCCTTCCAACATAAGTTAAGAAGGTCACACACACAAACAACAAATGGGTTCACAAGCTTAAGTAAAATGCTATTACACCCAGTAAAATGTTATTACACCCAGTAGTTCTTTGATCATACTCCCTATTACCTATGTTTTTCAATGCATTAGTTCTTCTTCTTTAGATTGCATGATAGGTTATGATATGCTATTACACCCAGTAGTTCATTGAGGTAGGTCTGATCCTTACATCATTGTCACCATCGTATACTAGGATATTGCTATATTAAGTAGACGTGGATTGGGAAGTGAATCATTATGAGGTATGAGTGATAATGTAGTAATTAGGACCCAGATAAAGTTAATGAACTACCTGGGTGGGATGGTTGCGAGTATCTTTGAGATGGCCAATGATGATTGCGGAAAGCCACCCAGGCTCAAAGGGACTAATTGTGTTGTCATACCTAGAAGCTTACATGTGCAGCCACAAGCTATTATGGGCCCTGGCTTAGTTGAGTAGGTTTTGTGACCTCTTTCCGGGATAGACTAGCAAATGTAGATTTTTTATAGGTGTACCGGTTTATCCAGCGGTTAAGGGGAAACACTTCTGAAAGACCATGTCTCGATCTTACAGTTTTCATACACCATGCAGTGTGGTGAACTCAAAAGGAGGCGATCGAGTCTTGTGGGGAAAAGTGCACAAACCTCTGCAGAGTATAAAACTAATCGATTAGCCGTGTCCCCGGTTATGGACAATTTGAGCGACTAGATGTGGTAATATTGATTTGTCTCATCATCTTTAATTAACTGATTGGTTTAATCACTTTGGGATAGATTGAGTGGGGGTTCCCATCTCAATCGTATGCTATTGTAGAACTTAGTTATTATTATTCTATATGGAAAATTAGCTTTTTGCAAAAATAAATGTAGAAGCTCCACCAGCCAAATTGCATGTATTGTAGGAAATTTTACTTCTTTCTGGGATATAATTTTCCGTACATTCAAACGTACTGACCCGTTGTCGGCCTGTAACCTTCGGTGTTGCAGGATTATATACGACGAGTAAGTGATACGATTAAGGGTCGTGAAGTCTACACTCACCTTTGCCGTTGGCGTTGATGGGACTCCACTTATATATTGTTTGTTCTGCTGTGTATTCTAGCTCAAGGGCTGTAAGGTAATAAACATCATGTATTTACGTTAATTTATGACATGTGATACTATGGTATTTCATCGAGTACCTGTGTGTGCTAGCATACTGATCCAGGGATAGCACAGAAGCACAGTAGACTTGGTTCCCTTCGGGACCGGGTCGTTACAAGATGGTATCAGAGGACATGTTGACTGTAGGTCGTGACCCTAGAAACTGAAAAGCCATAGGAAATTCTATTGCTAAAAATATTATTTTGAAAAAAAATCCATTACTTCTCATCTTTTCTGAGCTTTATCAAACACTCCCTATTACCCCTCTTACGCTACATCGAGACGGACAAGTTATTTGACTCATGATCAATTTACTCTAAAGAGTATTATACCATGCATTGGAAGAATGGAAGTTACCAACTACAAATATCGAAGATTTTGAGGACTCGAAGATTCTTTGAAGACTCTATAGACCCCAAGATTACCCATGACCTTTAGAGGACTAAACCCCTATTATATGATCACGTTAGATGCGGTGATTTGTGTGTTTTTTTTGTATTGTTCTCCCCTCCCCTCCAAACTTATCCCCTAAAGCCAAAACCCTTGGAACGAATAGATGGTATATGGAGATGAACTCATCTTTTCTGGAGCGATGACTCGGTTGGAGACCGAACAATGGATTCAGAATGTGGAGGATCACATGAAGGATAACAGTGTTGGAAGAAACGATATGGTGCAATATGCTCTTCGCTACTTTGCAAAAGGTGCTGCTACTTGGTGGAGAATGTAAAAATCTATCACTGAATGGCAAGGAGAAATTACTTGGGAGGAATTCAAACCGACTCTGCTAAAATCACTTCTTGTCTCTAGAACAAGGAAGCCTAGTGTAAACAATCTGAAGAAACCATGCACGTGCAAGATCTGTGGAGAAATAGGACACACCCACGAGGAACATCAGGATGAATGCTCTTATTGTGAAGAAAGTCACCTAGCTGAAGAAAGTTCCACTAGGCATGTTACCTGTTTCTGCTGTGAAGGAACTACCCACACCCAGCCCAGTGTAACTTATACCCCATGGTACAGAAAGTGATCCAACAACATAAGGAAGGGATGAAGGAAGCTCTTAGTAAAAAGATAGAAGTACTCATGATGAAGGAAGAGGTTAAAAACCCTCTTGAAGAAACATCAACCTGTGACGCCCCAAAAATCAATCCGTGTACAGTAATCATACACGCAGGGTACACGGCTGAGATTAGGGTGCCATGGTGAGAATATCACAGCACAACACTAAACACAAAAGGATAAACCAATATGTTACATTACAATACCAGGGATCATGAGGATCCGAATACATAAGTCATACAAGCCATAATATCTGAGTACCGACATAGTTAGTCAAGTTTTGACTTAAGAAGGCTAACACAAATGAAATCAGAGATACAGATCGAAAATGCGAGGCCTCCTGCCTGGGATCCACCAAACTACTCCTGGTCGACGGGGAACTCGACGTCGTAGTAGTCGCCTCCGGGGTACTCCTGCTCCTGGGCTCCAACGTCGGCTGCAGCGGCCAATCAGGGCAAGCGAAAAGGGGAAATAAAGCAAAGGTGAGTATCTAGCATACC
This sequence comes from Bromus sterilis, assembly GCA_950022295.1. Lineage (NCBI taxonomy): Eukaryota > Viridiplantae > Streptophyta > Magnoliopsida > Poales > Poaceae > Bromus > Bromus sterilis. The sequence goes on along the minus strand of OX465595.1, from coordinate 240,150,982 downwards.
CGCGAGTTTTACGTCCGCTACTAAGCATTTATGCATTGTATCAAATGGAAGGGGAGGCTATATATAGTGGACTGCAAGATAGAAATCAGAATAAGGGTAAGAAGCTAGTCCTATCGAAGACTAGCATTTTCCGACGAGTCATGCAACATGAGGTAAGAATCAACCAACAGTTAATATAAAGCATAAAGTAACAATGCAACAGAAGTTGCTGCAGCATTGTATAATAGTAAGTTGTAATAATTAGCAATGCCTCCGAGATCACCTCCTCAACTCCCCGACGAGGAAGCAAACCCGGAACCATACAGTTTAATAATAATAGTTTGTAGTGGTAAGATCCAGCTTCAGCACAAAGCGTCCTGTTATCGTGGACACGGCTATTCAAATAGATTAATCTTCCCTGCAGGGGTGCACTTGTGTTACACTACACGCACGGATCTCCAGGGTGGCGGGAACCTTGTTAGGGAACGCTCCACCAAGGCTATCCGACACTCATCGCCCATCTTTCAAACTCAACAGAGAGGTCATCCACCCGACTATATCCTATGTACGCGGGGCTTTGGACCCTAACCCCGACGTACTCCTGCACGGTGCGAGGCTGGCCGGTGAAGTTAAAGCAAATCCAAATAAGACACCACCGCGCAAGCAAATAAGACAACACCATTTCCGGGCGCAGGCCACGGTACTACTGACGTCTGAAAATTCCTCGGACGACACTATGAAGCAGAGGAGCCCATAACTCGTAATTCCCATGGGTAGGTAGTGCGTACATGGAATATAGCCAACTCAAGACATCCATTGAACCATTTGTCATTTTATTAACTCGCGGGACAACCGTTATCGTTGCCTCGACTTAACTGACCCGCGGACAACGACAGCAGTCAGGACCACCAGTACATCGGTGCCTGCCCTGTCGTCCCACCAAGTCTCTGCGGTTACCAACAAGGTGAACCGTCTCCTTACCTTGTGTCCCGTGTGCTCCTGGAGGATCTCGACTTTCGTGGTTTGGTAACTCTCGCGGCCAACGAAAAGGGGCCAAGCACACTGGTACACTGGTCGTACCCTCCCTGTCGTCCCGTCACAATACCACTCGCGGGCACCGTTGGGTCGCCCGACTTCTTACCTGAAGGACAACCGTTACTCAGGTACCTAGAGCGGCTATACAGAGTCAAAACCGAGTGGAGTACAAGGATTACTCGTCGATAGCTCACACTTGATGTTAGCCCGGCAGAGTCGAGCTAGGGGGCCTGAGGCGGTGTTTGCATTGTACCGTACATGTGCAGTTATAATATTAGTATCCGCGTTCACTCCCCTGAGTGATCACGACCCTTTATCTAATCCTAGCTAACAATGCGCAGGGTTCACTGCTGAATATAATATATAATAGGCAGCATAGGATAAAGGAAGGTACATCAAGGGGCGACAAAAGCAGGCTATGCAATTGAATAGGATTGTAAAGTAGCAGCAGCAGTAACGTTGCCTAGTGCAATAAAAGTACGGAAAGATAGGCGATATCTGGCGAAGTTACGGTTTAAAAGTTATTGAATTTCAAAGTTTAAATCATTTTTAAACAATTTTTTTATTATTAAAATAGAAACATTATCCACAAGTCTATCCAGAACAGTGCTGACATGTGGCTCCACATGTCAGCCTCACATTTTAGTAATTTATTTTATTAAACCTAATTATCCAGTGGAGTCCCACATGTCAGTGGAACATATTAGTTTTTATTGTAATTAAACTAACTTCTTACAGGTGGGTCCTAGGTGTCAGTGGGACAGTGCTAAATAACTAGTTTTATTTATTTTAAATGACTCGGGGCCCACCTGTCATGGACAGTGGGGGGGGGTTTAACTCCAGTTTAGTTTAACAGAGGGATTAGAGGGGGCGGGCCCGTGGTCAGTGGCTTATTAACCACTGATGGTGAACCTGACAGGAGGGGCCCTCCGGTCAGCCTCACCGAAGAGCTTACCGGTGGCTGAACGCCGGCGAGGCCAACGGCGCACACGCTACAGACTACGGGAGAGGGCGCGGGGTGGCACGTTTGAACCGGACTAGCACGTTTGAACTTGGGGTCGCCGGAATCGGCGTCGATGACGCGCGAGGCGGCGGACCGTGGGCGGGAGGTGACGCCGGAGACGTTCTAGCGGGTAGGCTTGGGTGTGAGCTACGTGGTTCGGCTCCTGGGTGTAGTGCAAACAAGATGAAGTGGTTGGCGCGTCAAACGCGTGCTCCAGGCCGCGGGCAGGAGAACGGCAGCTACGAGGTGGCCACGGCTCTCATGGTGGATCGAACTACGGGGAACGAGAAGCTAAGGGGAGGCATGGGGGAGGTGAAGGAGCTCACCTCGAATGCAGTGGTGGTGGAAGGGGGCTCGACGAAGGCTCGACGGCGGCGAATTCAAGCTGCAATAGTGCGGCGGCCGGTTTGGGGGAAGGGCGTGCGCTCGCGTGAGAGGCTCAGGGCTCAATTCCGTCCGTGGCCTGGCGTAGTCGAGGAAGGCGAACAGCTTGGACAAGGCGGCGTGGCGACGCGAGCTCACTGGCCGCGTCAGCTCACGGCCATGGCGACGGCGGCTCGGGTGGGATCTTTCCCCGGTGAAGGCGAGCTTAAGGGGGAGGGGAAATGGTGGCGGGTGTGTCCGAGGGAAGCTGGGGCTCGGCCTTATCGTCTCCGCGAAGGGAGGGAGCAGGTGCTGGCGGGACAGGCTCGCCAGCGTCGAAGGCGGGCTCGGCCGTATGGGAGCAGGTGAGGGGGCAGTTGGGGAAGAAGACAAGGGGAGGTTGGGCCGAGCTGGGCCGTCGCCCAGGGCGAGATTTAGTTATTTTGTATTTTCTTTCTTTTGTTTTACTGCTTTCTCTTAATGTAATTAATTTAAATGACTCTACATTTTATTTAAATGGTTTAGTGGTTTCTAAATTACATGCATGTCACATGTAGGTGACACAACAAGTTTGGTGCATTTTAAAACTCAATGAATATTTAAATTAGATTTAAAATGGCTAAAATGGGATTTATTAGCTACTGTTATAATTGTTTGTAAATTTTTATAACTTCAAAAATTACCAAAGCTGGTCCAACATGATTATAATGTTTTTAGGCAATTTAAAAAATTGGTTTCATAATTTTTGAGCAAGGTTCATTTTACCACAATTTTCATATCCTCAATTTCAAAGGTTTTGACTTTAGGGTTTGATTTCAAGTGATCAAGCAATTGGGACTTGGTTGTTGATCACCTACACCAAGGTTTTGATTAGCTCAGCACAAAGTTTGAACAAGTTCATGGGAACAACAGTGATTGATCAACAGTGATGATCAACAGTACAGATGATTACTGTTACAGACAATTGAGGGTGTTACAAATCTCCCCCACTACAAGAATTCTCGTCCCGAGAATTTAAGTGGTAGCGAGGAAAAGATCGGGATATTCATCGCAAAGGCGATCTTCTCGTTCCCAGGTGGCTTCATCTTCAGAATGATTCGACCACTGAACTTTGAGGAACTTGACGGTCTTGTTGCGGGTTCATCTTCAGACTGATTGAGAATGCGTCTCGGATGTTCTCGATAAGTCAACTCTTGTTGCAGCTCGATCATATCATGCTCCACTTCGCGTATAGGGTCCTTGAAGCAGCGACAGAGTTGCGACACGTGGAAGACATCGTGGACTTGGGAGAGGTTCGGCGGCAATTCCAATCGGTATGCCACGGGTCCACTCCTGGAAAGGATACGGAACGAGCCAATGTAGCGAGGAGCCAACTTGCCCATGATACTGAAGCGATGACTGCCCCTCATGGGAGTGACACGGAGGTAAGCGTATTCACCAGGTTGATACTCCATTTCCCGGTGTTTGCGGTCATAATTGCTCTTCTGACGAGACTGGGCGGCCTTGAGGTTTTCTTGCACAACACGAACCTGATCTTCAACTTGTTGGACAAGATCCGGTCCGAAGTAGGGTCGTTCCCGAGTTCCTGACCAATTCAGGGGGGTTCGACATTTACGTCCGTAAAGAACTTCGAAGGGGGGCATCTTCAAGCTAGCCTGATAGCTATTGTTGTACGAGAATTCCGCGTATGGGAGAGATTCCTCCCATTTCATGCCGAATGAAAGGACACAAGCGCGAAGCATTTCTTCCAGGACTTGATTGACTAGTTCAACTTGGCCTTGCGACTGGGGGTGATAAGCGGTGCTGAGAGACAGACGAGTCCCGAAGGCTTCCATGAAACTCTTCCAGTATCGTGAGGTGAAAAGGCTGCCACGGTCTGAACTGATCTCCAGCGGAATACCGTGGAGTGACACAATCCGGGAGATATACAAGTTTGCTAACTGACTAGCAGTGATCGTCTCCTTAACTGGCAGGAAGTGAGCAATCTTGGAGAATCGGTCAATGACGACAAAGATGGCATCGTTACCTTTCTGTGACTTTGGAAAACCGGTGACGAAGTCCATTTCAACTTTGTCCCACTTCCAATCAGGGGGAGGGAGTGGTTGCAACCAGCCAGCAGGTTTCTGATGTCCGGCCTTGACGCGACTGCAAACGTCACATTGAGAAACATAACAAGCGATGTCTTGCTTCATGTAAGGCCACCAGTACCGTTGACGAAGGTCTTTATACATCTTCGTACTGCCAGGGTGGATTGACAAGGGTGAATTATGGGCTTCTTGCATGATATCCGGGCCACAGTTAATGATGGTCGGGCTCACAGGAACTACTAAGCGGCCCTTGAAGTACACAGTATCACCATCATTGGTATCAATGGTAAAAGAGGAGGGCTTTCCTGCTGCGATGTCTTGCTTGATTTCACAATGTCATCGTCAAGAGGCTGTCTACTCTTGATGAGGGTGTCGAGGCTTGAATCGAGAACCAGATTGTTAACGTAACCTTGAGGAACAATCTCGAGGTTCAACTTGCGAAGCTCTTCATACAGATGTGGTTGCTGTACCTGAACTTCAAGTTAAGAACAGTAAGCTTTGCGGCTCAAGGCATCGGCCATCACATTAGCCTTTCCGGGGGTATAAGAAATATCCATGTTGAAGTCGGATATTGTCTCGAGCCATCGTTGTTGACGAAGATTCAGGTCTGGCTGAGTAAACAGGTACTTCCGGCTTTGGTGGTCGGTGTAGACCTCGCAACGATTACGGACGAGGTAATGTCGCCACAGCTTCAATGCATAAATTACTGCTGCCAATTCGAGATCATGTGTTGGATACTTGTCTTCGTGAGTACGCAACTGACGAGAGACATAAGAAATCACTTTCCGCTCTTGCATTAGGACACAGCCTAATCCTTGAAGAGACGCGTCGCAATATATAACGAAGTCCTTCTGAGTATCAGGGGGAGCGAGCACCGGGGGAGAAGTTAGCTTGTCCTTGAGCGCTTGGAAACTTTCTTGACATTTATCTGTCCACTCGAACTTGACGCCTTTGTGAAGCAGATTAGTCAGAGGCCTGGCAATCTTGGAAAACTTCTCGACGAAACGACAGCAATAGCTAACGAGCGCGAGGAAACTGCGGACTTGCTTGACGGTCTTGGGAGGAGTTCAGTCAAGAATAGCCTGGATACATTCTGGGGTGACGGCAATTCCATCCTTGGAAATCACATGTCCAAGGTAGGTTACTTCGGGAAGCCAGAACTCACACTTAGAATACTTAGCGTAGATTTTGTGTTCTCGAAGCTTCTCCAGTATAAGACGAAGATGTTCAGGATGTTCTTCTTCATTCTTGGAGTATATCAATATATCATCACGATAAACCACGACGAACTTGTCGAGGTACTCCATGAAAATATACTTCATCAATCTGGAGAAGGTGGTTGGAGCATTGGTTAAGCCAAAGTACATGACGGTGTACTCGTATGAACCATAACGAGTAATGAAGGCAGTCTTCGGAATGCCCTCATCAAGGACTCAGATTTGGTGATAACCCAACCTCAAGTCGAGTTTAGAAAACACCTTGGATCCGGCAAGTTGATCATACAGATCTTTGATCCGGGGAAGTGGGTATTTGTTCTTGATGGTGGCTTGGTTAATGGGCCGATAATCTTGGACCAATCGGTTCTTCCCATCACTCTTCTTGACAAAGAGCGAAGGTGCTCCCCAAGCAGAGGAACTGGGGCGAATGAATCCTTTCTGAAGTGCCTTGTCGATTTCCTCCTTAAGTTCAAGGAGTTCATGTGGAGGCATCTTGTAAGGACGCTTGGCGATAGGAACAGTTCCTGGCTTCAAGTCGATGAAGAATTCAACTTCTCTGATCGGGGGTATTCCCGGCAGTTCTTCTCGAAAGACGTCGGGAAAATCGCGAACGACCAGAACGTTCTCAATTCCTTCCAGAGGTGAGATATTCAAAGCATTCATCATAAAGATCTGTGTTTCAGCTTCACGGGTAATTCGGGTGGTGTGATTTAGAATCTCGCCGGAGGGGTGCCACAATACAGTGCGGCATCATGAAATTTCAACCAATCCATTCCTAGAATGAGATCTATGTTGGAAGACTTAAGGAGGATGGGCGAAGCAAAGAATTCAATACCTTCGATTTCAATGGTGGTGTTTGGCACTAGCATGGTGATTCGGCATTGGCCTATCGGGGTGCGAACAACCATCGGTGGTTTCATCGTTTCATACTTGAAGTTATGCGAAAATGCAAATGCTTCCGACATGAATGAATGCGATGCTCCTGTAGAAAATAAAGCAGTAGCAGGTACGGAATTAACGAGAAGGGTACCCATCACGGTAGCGGGTTGTTGATGAGCTTCTTCAACATTGATGTTGTTAGCATGTCCACGAGCATAAGCAGCATACCCAGTATTATAGTTGGGGGTCCTGTTGTTGCCACGACCATTTCCGCGGCCCGCAGGGTGAACTACCAGTTGCTTCTGTTTCTGGGGGCACTCCCTGGAAAAATGCCCAGGTTGGCGGCACGTGAAGCATAATCCATCCTGAGGACGAAGGGGTGTAGCATTGGGTGGTGGAGGCGGAGCTCTTGGCATCTGAGGTGGCGGAGGCAGACGGGGTGCAGTATAAGACGACCTTGGAGCAGGGACATGTGAATGGGTCACACTGGTAGGGAGCCAGATACGACGCTTCTGTGTTGCGCCCGAAGATGAGCCAACGTCACGATAGCGTTTCAGTGAGTTCTTGTGCTCCATCTGGGCAGTCTCGACGGTGATATCCTTGTTCACCATGGTGGCGAAGTTGGCAAAATCATGAACGGCAAGAACGAGCTTGAGGTCTGGATTGAGGCCACGACAGAACTTCTGCTGCCTGCGAGCATCAGTGATGATCTCTTCTTCCGCATAGTGAGAGAGGTTGAGGAACTCACGCTGATAGGCTTCAACAGTCATGTTGCCCTTAGTGTGGTTGCGGAATTCTTCGTGCTTGCGATCCATGATCCCCAGAGGAATGTAGCGGGCGCGAAAGGAAGACAGAAATTCATCCCAGGTGATGACTTCTCCAACTGACCCGCGGACAACGACAGCATTGTATAATAGTAAGTTGTAATAATTAGCAATGCCTCCGAGATCACCTCCTCGACTCCCCAACGAGGAAGCAAACCCTGAACCATACAGTTTAATAATAATAGTTTGTAGTGGTAAGATCCAGCTTCAGCATAAAGCGTCCTGTTACCGTGGACACGGCTATTCGAATAGATTAATCTTCCCTGCAGGGGTGCACTTGTGTTACACAACACGCACAGATCTCCAGGGTGGCGGGAACCTTGTTAGGGAACGCTCCACCGAGGCTATCCGACACTCCATATCCCATCTTTCAAACTCAACAGAGAGGTCATCCACCCGACTATATCCTATGTACGCGGGGCTTTGGACCCTAACCCCGACGTTCTCCTGCACGGTGCGAGGCTGGACGGTGAAGTTAAAGCAAATCCAAATAAGACACCACCGCGCGAGAAAATAAGACAACACCATTTCCCGGCGCAGGCCGCGGTACTTCTGATGTCTGAAGAGTCCTCGGACGATACTATAAAGCAGAGGAGCCCATAACACGTAATTCCCACGGGTAGGTAGTGCATACAAGGCATATAGCCAACTCAAGACATCCACTGAACCATTTGTCATTTTATTAACTTGCGGGACAACCGTTATCATTGCCTCGACTTAACTGATCCGCGGAATATGACAGCAGCCAGGACCACCAGTACATCGGTGCCTGCCCTGTCGTCCCACAAAGTCTCTGCGGTTACCAATAAGGCGAACCATCTCCTTACCTTCTCTCGCGTGTGCTCCTGGAGGAGATCGACTTTCGTGGTTTGGTAAATCTCGCGGCCAACGAACAGGGGCCAAGCACACCGGTACACTGGTCGTACCCTCCTTGTCGTCCCGTCGCAATACCACTCGCAGGCACCGTTGGGTCGCCCGACTTCTTACTTGAAGGAAAATCGTTGCTCAGGTACCTAGAGCGGCTATACAGAGTCAGCAACGAGTGGAGTACAAGGATTACTCCTCGATAGCTCACACTTGATGTTGGCCCGGCAGAGCCGATCTAGGGGGCCTGAGGCGGTGTCTGCATTGTACCGTACATGTGCAGTTATAATATAGTATCCGCGTTCACTCCCCTGAGTGATCACGGCCCTTTATCTAATCCTAGCTAACAATGCGCAGGGCTCACTGCTGAATATAATATATAATAGGCATCATAGGATAAAGGAAGGTACATCAAGGGGCGACAAAAACAGGCTATGCAATTGAATAGGATTGTAACGTAGCAGCAGCAGTAACAATGCCTAGTGCAAGAAAAGTACGGAAAGATAGGCGATATCTGGGGAAGAGAATGGCTCTGCTTGCCTGGAAGCTCGACGGTAGGTGTACATTACTCAAAGCATCAACAAGCACATTAGAAGCTTGAGCATTGAGATACGAGTTTTTCTCATCCACCAAGGATAGGTATTGAGTATCCTTTGGAGGAGAAAAACCCATATCTACAATTCGCTCCATACACGGGTCAATGCCCCGAAAATAATTAAGCATGCGAATTTTCCAAGCAACATAATTTGTGCCATCGAAACTAAGAGTGTCAACGAATCCTAAACCCCTAGTCGACATCTTTACTCTCAAGGCGGTGAAGCCCTATAAAGAGAGATGAGGCTCTCATACCAATTGAAAGGATGTGGCTTAGAGGGGGGGTGAATAGGCGTTTAAAATAATTACGGTTTCAGCTTGAACAAATGCGGAATAAAATTTAATGTTTAATCTGCCAAGCAAGAATCCTAAATAAGCTAGGCTCAACTATGTGAACCAACAACTTATACTAAGCATGATAAACAACTAAGTGATAGCAAGATATATAACAAGAGCACTAAGGCTATCACAAAGTAGGTGCACAAGTAAATAGGTTGACTAGATGAACAACCTATGGGACAAGCAATGCACAATAATATGAGCAAGCACAAGCTAAACAATGTAATAAGATTTATCAAAGTAAGGGGAGAGATAACCGCAAGTGGAGCCGATGGAGACAAGGATTTGTTACCGAAGTTCATTCTCTTGCGAGAAGTACGTCTCCGATTGGAGAGGGTGAGGAGCACAATGCTCACACGAAGCCAACGAGGGCCACCCCCTTTTTCTCCTCATGCTCTTACCAATGCAAGATGACGCGATTCCACTATTAGGACACTTGAGGGAGGTCACCTAACCCGTACAAATGGATACCCTTGGGGGCGGTCACCGAACCCGTACAAATGCTCGGGGCAATCTCCACAACCGAATTGGAGTCTCCCGTAGCGTGCCGAAGCTTTCCACCACAATGATTGTGCTCCACAACAACAAGCCTCTAGGTGCCAACGCACCCACGAGGTACAAGCTCTAGAGTGCCAATGCACTCAAGAGTAGCTATCTTCTCAACTTCACTTACTACAACGAATCCTCGGAGAGAACTCAAACCGATGCACCAAATGCAATGGCAAGAGCACACGAAGTGCTCAAGTCCCCAACTCTCAAATCCCACCAAAGCAACAAAAGCTATGGAGGAATATGGGAGAAAGAACAAGGAGAACACCAAGAACTCCAAGATCTAGATCCACAAGGTTCCCCTCACTTAGAGGAGAGATGGCTTGGTGGAGAATGTGTATCTAGACCTCCTCTCTCTTTTCCCTCAAAAAGGAGCAAGAATCGGGAGGGAAAGGGAGTAAGCAAGCTCAAAGAGGTGAACAATGGGGGGAAGAACTTGCAAAAAACCGGTGGGGACAAAGGAAGAAGAAGACCCCCTTTTATAGTCCCCCACGAATCGAGCCGTTGGGAACCGTTGGCAGCCCACCAACCATGGTACTACCGCTCGGAGAGCGGTACTACCGCCCCACGGTACTACCGAAACCCAGTGTCGTGCCCACTACCGCAGAGTCCAGTGGACTTACGGTAGTGAGTGCGGTACTTTCCCACGGTACTACCGCACTGGGAGCGGTACTACCGCCCCACGTTACTACCGGGGGCCAGTACCGTGCCCACTACCGCAAAGTCCAGTGGACTTACGGTAGTGAGTGCGGTACTCGCCCACGGTACTACCGTGGCGTGGTACTACCGTGGCGCAGTACTACCGCTCCAAGAGCGGTACTACCGCCCTGGAAGAACCAGGGAGCCCGTGCTACACAACAGATGAACTCCAAATGAAACAGTAAAACCCTGAACTGCCACAACTTCTGCAATTGAACTCCGATTAAGGAAAACTCAAGCTTGATGGAAAGCTAACGAACAGAGCTGCCTAATCACGATGCTAACCATGTCCTTCCAACATAAGTTAAGAAGGTCACACACAAAAACAACAAATGGGTTAACAAGCTTAAGTAAAATCAAGGCTTGTGACAACCCCATGGTGAAGATAGAAAATAATAGGCTCATCAAGACAAGCATGAGGACAACAATCTTCACCACCAAAAGAGTGCACCAATAAGAATAGAATTAAGACAGGCACTCCACCACACACGCTTTCATGTAACCACCGAAGAATTTAACATTGAAAAAATAAAAAGGTGGACATGAAAGACCAAGGATATCCACTAAAAGTGTAACTTCTCTCAAGTGTATAAGATTCTAGGTAGATTATATCCACAAAGAAGCATGTACACCCGAGATAGTTACAAAAGGAGAGAACACGATATCCAAATGGAAGTCATAAATATACGAATAAGATCTTTGCTTGAAAGCGTAGCCAATGGCTTAATATTATCTTATTGTATAAGGATGAAATCCACACAAACAACCATCAAAGTCATCACAACTAGCAAGAAGGTATCAAGAGATAGTTGAGATGCTTTGAACAACGAAACAAGTATCGCAACCAATAATATATCTTGCAATTCTAGAACAAATCACGACTGGAAATATTTAGAAGTGGCAAGGGAGAAATATAAAACAAATAGAGGTGTGAAACCTCTAACCGAGACGACCCGACAAATTTCCCACATCGAAAAACATAAGAGAAGACGCATATGAAATCCGTTTTTGATGAACAAGAGCTTTTCATGAAGAAGACCACAAGCTCCAAAACTCACACGGAGAAAATCCAAACAAGAACCAATAAAGATGATGCCAAGGATGCAAAAGGTTGGATCTCTCCACGAACAACTCGGCCTAGCCTATAACACGGTTTCCTAACTACTACCAAGAGACCGGTAAACTAGACATCTATCTATTCAAACCTTTGTCTTGCGCATAATCCACTTGAGCTTGATGATGACGATCATGCCCGCCTCAAGTTGGAACATCTTCCTTGATTCCGCCGGCTCGATGAAGACTTGTAGATAGCTTCCCCATAGTCCATTATGGGTGAGTCTATTTTAGGCACATCTTCACACGACCATTATCACCAAATGGTCGGCAAGCTCCAAGCATACAATATCTTCGTGATGCTCCTCTTGACCTTGCACACATCACCTTCACCAATCTTTGGATAGCTCCATGAAGAACACCTTGGTCAACACGAAATCTTCGTCCTACAACCTTGAAGCCACCACATGATATTCAAGTGTTGCCTATGGACAAACCTTAAAGTATAACTCAAGGAAACAATTAGTCCATAAAGATTGTCATCAATTACCAAAACCAAACATAAGGGCACAAGCCCTTTCAATCTCCCCCATTTTGGTAATTAATGACAAACAAATTAAGAGGGTTTATATGATGAATTATGCTAATCATGCAAAGCAAGTATGCATGAGTAAGAGGGAAAATGCTTAAGAACAAAACCAAAGCATGAACCTCCTCAAACAAAACCCTCTTAATGTGTTTCTCATCGATTGCCAAAATGGGAGAAAAAACTTAGAAGACCGATATAGAATATGTTCCTCCCAAAAGGGTGTATTTCTCAAGAAATGAGTGGAATAAAATACACATATCCAAAGATATACGATGGGAGGAAAAACAAACTATATAGAGGATCCAAAGATTGCAAAAATATGAGATGGCACAAAGGCATAAGAAAAAGCAAGCAATCAAACGATCCAACATGCCAAAAGATTATAAGATATTATGATTTCAGCATAGGAGCGTTCTAAAGAAAATAGAGAAGTTCCCCAAGATTTGTGCACTATTTAGAATCTTTGTAGTATAATAAAAATTTCACAAAAATTGGATCATCATTCCCCCAAAATCGATAGAAACACAACACATGTGCAAGTGTGCAAAGATATGACACAAAGTAAAGCACTTGCAACAAACCAATGGTTGAGCAAATAGCAAAAGAGATAATCATAGGAATAGGCTCAACCAACAAGATGTGTGTGAGTCATGGCGAAGCACTTGATATGACTAGTATAAGGACGACTATTTAAGCATCAACATAGTCTTGAAGAAATGAGACTCAGGATGCTAGACATGTCCTTCCAACATAAGTTAAGAAGGTCACACACACAAACAACAAATGGGTTCACAAGCTTAAGTAAAATGCAAAGTAAAATCAAGGCTTGTGACAACCCCATGGTGAAGACAAGCATGAGGACAACAATCTTCACCACCAAAAGTGTGCACAATAATAATAGAATTAAGACACGCACTCCACCACACACGCTTTCATGTAACCACCGAAGAATTTAACATTGAAAAAATAAAAAGGTGGACATGAAAGACCAAGGATATCAACTAAAAGTGTAACTTCTCTCAAGTGTATAAGATTCTAGGTAGATTATATCCACAAAGAACCATGTACACTCGAGATAGTTACAAAAGGATAGAACACGATATCCAAATATAAGTCATAAATATACGAATAAGATCTTTGCTTGAAAGCATGGCGAATGGCTTAATATTATCTTATTGTATAAGGATGAAATCCACACCACAACCATCAAAGTCATCACAACTAGTAACAAGGTATCAAGAGATAGTTGAGATGCTTTGAACAACGAAACAAGTATCGCAACCAATAATATATCTTGCAATTCTAGAACAAATCACGACTGGAAATATTTAGAAGTGGCAAGGGAGAAATGTCAAACAAATAGAGGTGTGAAACCTCTAACCGAGACAACCCGACAACTTTCCCACATCGAAAAACATAAGAGAAGACGCATATGAAATCCGTTTTCGATGAACAAGAGCTTGTCATGAAGAAGACCACAAGCTCCAAAACTCACATGGAGAAAAGCCAAACAAGAACCAATAAAGATGATGCCAAGGATGCAAAAGGTTTGAGCTATCCACGAATGACTCGGCCTAGCTTATAACACGGTCTCCTAAATACTACCAAGAGACCGGTAAACTAGACACATATCTAGTCAAACCTTTGTCTTGCGCATAATCCACTTGAGCTTGATGATGAAGATCATGCCCGCCTCAAGTTGCAACATCTTCCTTGATTCCGCCGGCTCGATGAAGACTTGTAGATATCTACCCCATACTCCATTATGGGTGAGCCTCTTTTAGGCACATCTTAACACGACCATTATCAACAAATGGTCGGCAAGCTCCAAGCATACAATATCTTCGTAATGCTCCTCTTGCCCTTGCACACACCACCTTAACCAATCTTTGGATAGCTCCATGAAGAACACCTTGGTCAACACGAAATCTTCATCCTACAACCTTTAAGCCACCATATGATCTTCAAGCGTTGCCTATGGAAAAACCTTAAAGTATAACTCAAGGAAACAATTATTCCATAAAGATTGTCATCAATTACCAAAACCAAACATAAGGGCACATGCCCTTTCAATCTCCCCCATTTTGGTCATTGATGACAAACACATTAAGAGGGTTTATATGATGAATTATGCTAATCATGCAAAGCAAGTATGCATGAGTAAGAGGGAAAATGCTTAAGAACAAAACCAAAGCATGAACCTCCTCAAACAAAACCCTCTTAATGTTTTTGTCATCGATTGCCAAAATGGGCGAAAAAACTTAGAACACCGATATAGAATGTGTTCCTCCCAAAAGGGTGTATTTCTCAAGAAATGAGTGGAATAAAATACACATATCCAAAGATATACGATGGGAGGAAAAACAAACTATATAGAGGATCCAAAGATTGCAAAAATATGAGATGGAACAAAGGCATAAGAAAAATAAAGCAATCAAACGATCCAACATGCCAAAAGATTATAAGATATTATGATTTGAGCATAGAAGTGTTCTAAAGAAAATAGAGAAGTTCCCCAAGATTTGTGCACTATTTAGAATCTTTGTAGTATAATACAAATTTCACAAAAATTGGATTATCATTCCCCCAAAATCGATAGAAACACAACACATGTGCAAGTGTGCAAAGATATGAGACAAAGTCTAGCACTTGCAACAAACCAATGGTTGAGCAAATAGCAAAAGAGATAATCAAGATGCTAGACATGTCCTTCCAACATAAGTTAAGAAGGTCACACACACAAACAACAAATGGGTTCACAAGCTTAAGTAAAATGCAAAGTAAAATCAAGGCTTGTGAAAACCCTATGGTGAAGATAGAAAATAATAGGCTCATCAAGACAAGCATGAGGAAAACAATCTTCACCACCAAAAGAGTGCACCAATAAGAATAGAATTAAGACACGCACTCCACCACACACGCTTTCATGTAACCAACAAGGAATTTAACATTAAAAAAATAAAAAGGTGGACATGAAAGACCAAGCATATCCACTAAAAGTGTAACTTCTCTCAAATGTATAAGATTCTAGGTAGATTATATCCACAAATAAGCAGGTACACCCGAGATAGTTAGAAAAGGAGAGAACACGATATCCAAATGGAAGTCATAAATATACGAATAAGATCTTTGCTTGAAAGCATAGACAATGGCTTAATATTATCTTATTGTATAAGGATGAAATCCACACAAACAGCAAATCAAAGTCATCACAACTAGCAACAAGTTATCAAGAGATAGTTGAGATGCTTTGAACAACGAAACAAGTATCGCAACCAATAATATATATTGCAATTCTAGAACAAATCACGACTGGAAATATTTAGAAGTGGCAAGGGAGAAATGTCAAACAAATAGAGTTGTGAAACCTCTAACCGAGACGACCCGACAAATTTCCCACATCAAAAAACATAAGAGAAGACGCATATGAAATCCATTTTCGATGAACAAGAGCTTGTCATGAAGAAGACCACAAGCTCCAGAACGCACACGGAGAAATCCAAACAAGAACCAATAAAGATGATGCCAAGGATGCAAAAGGTTTGAGCTCTCCACGAACGACTCGGCCTTGCCTATAACACGGTCTCCTAACTACTACCAAGAGACCAGTAAACTAGACACCTATCTAGTCAAACCTTTATCTTGCGCATAATCCACTTGTGACGCCCCCAAAATCAATCCATGTACAGTAATCATACACGCAGGGTACACAGCTGAGATTAGGGTGCCACGGTGAGAATATCACAGCACAACACTAAACAAAAAAGGATAAAACAATATGTTACAATACCAGGGATCACGAGGATTCGAATACATAAGTCATACAAGGCATAATATCTCACTACAGACATAGTTAGTCAAGTTTTTCCTTAAGAAGGCTAGCACAAATGACATCAGAGATACATATCGAAAAGCCGAGGCCTCCTGCCTGGGATCCACCGAACTACTCATGGTCCATGGGGAACTCGACGTCGTAGTAGTCGTCTCCGGGGTACTACTGCTCCTGGGCTCCAATGTCGGATGTAGCGGCCAATCAGGCAAAGAGAAAATGGGAAATAAAGCAAAGGTGAGTATCTAGCATACCCGCGAGCCTTACGTCCGCTACTAAGAATTTATGCATTGTATCAAATAGAAGGGGAGGCTATATATAGTGGACTGCAAGATAGAAATCAGAATAAGGGTAAGAAGCTAGGCCTATCGAAGACTAGCATCTTCCGACGAGTCTTGCAGCATGAGGTAAGAATCAGCCAACAGTTAATATAAAGCATAAAGTAACAATGCAGCAGAAGTTGCTGCAACATTATATAATAGTAAGTTATAATAATTAGCAATGCCTCCGAGATCACCTCCTCGACTCCCCGACGAGGAAGCAAACCCGGAACCATACAGTTTAATAATAATAGTTTGTAGTGGTAAGATCTAGCTTCAGCATAAAGCATCCTGTTACCGTGGACACGGCTATTCGAATAGATTAATCTTCCCTGCAGGGGTGCACTTGTGTTACACTACACGCATGGATCTCCAGGGTGGCGGGAACCTTGTTAGGGAACGCTCCACCGAGGCTATCCGACACTCCATAGCCCATCTTTCAAACTAAACAGAGAGGTCATCCGCCGGACTATATCCTATGTACGCGGGGCATTGGACCCTAACCCCGACGTACTCCTGCACGGTGCGAGGCTGGCCGGTGAAGTTAAAGCAAATCCAAATAAGACACCACCGCGCGAGCAAATAAGACAACACCACTTCCCGACGCAAGCCGCGGTGTTGCTGACGTCTAAAGAGTCCTCGGACGACACTATGAAGCAGAGGAGCCCATAACTCGTAATTCCCACGGGTAGGTAGTGCGTACATGGCATATAGCCAACTCAAGACATCCACTGAACCATTAGTCATTTTATTAACTTGCGGGAAAACCGTTATCGTTGCCTCGACTTAACTGACCCGCGTACAACGACAGCAGTCAGGACCACCAGTACATCGGTGCCTGCCCTGTCGTCCCACCAAGTCACTGCTGTTACCAACAAGGTGAACCGTCTCCTTACCTTGTCTCGTGTGCGCTCCAAGAGGACCTCGACTTTCGTTTTTTGGTAACACTCGCGGCCAACGATCAGGGGCCAAGCACACCGGTACACTGGTCGTACCCTCCCTGTCGTCCCGTCGCAATACCACTCGCGGGCACCGTTGGGTCGCCCGAATTCTTACCTGAAGGACAACCGTTGCTCAAGTACCTAGAGCGGCTATACAGAGTCAGCAACGAGTGGAGTACAAGGATTACTCCTAGATAGCTCACACTTGATGGTGGCTCGATAGAGCCGAGCTAGGGGGCCTGAGGCGGTGTCTGCATTGTACCGTACCTGTGCAGTTATAATATTTGTATACGCGTTCACTCCCGTGAGTGTTCGCGGCCCTCTATCTAATCCTAGCTAACAATGCGCAGGGCTCACTGCTGAATATAATATATATGTAATAGGCAACATAGGATAAAGGAAGGTACATCAAGGGGCTACAAAAACAGGCTATGCAATTGAATAGGATTGTAACGTAGCAGCAGGAGTAACAATGCCTAGTGCAAGAAATGTACGGAAAGATAGGCGATATCTGGGGAAGAGAATGGCTCTGCTTGCCTGGAAGCTCGACGGTAGAAGTAGGGTCATCGACGAAGTAGTCGTACTCAGCAGCGGTGTAGTCGGCGGCAGTAGTGGGGTCTATCAGAGATTAAGGAGGGGAGAAACAGTGAATACAAAGCAAGCATATACAAACAGATGCATGACATGACAGATGAAATGCTAACGGTATTCTAACGTAGTGCAATGCACGTTGCTCGGAGTGGGAATTCATCCGGGGATGAACTGCCTGCTCCGGGTGATTATCGGACAGGGTGTCCGGAGGGGGAAGGTATCATGCCGGAGGTGTCGTGGACATCCGACAAACATGTGAAAGGTGTATCCGTGTTAGTTGATCCATTCTAAACAACTTTCGTGTTCAGAATAAATTCATCCAGGTACTTTAGCAGTACCGGACAATTTATCGGACAATCGGTCCGGAGGGGGACGGTTCGATGTTTGTTGTGTTAGAGGGGTATGATAGACATACGGATAGCGTATACATATTCATTATATTTTTCTGATCAATTTTGATGTATAAAGTTTTTGTATCTGAGTTACGGTTTAAAAGTTATTAAATTTCAAAGTTTTAAATCATTTAAATGATTTTCTGAATTTCTTTTATTATTAAATTCCAACATTATCCAAAACATTATCCACAACAGTGCCTGACCCACATGTCAGCCTCTGTTTATTTATAAAACATTTTAATAAAAATAAAACAGGCACTGGCCCACATGTCAGCCTCTGGATTTTCTAATAAATTCAAAAAAAAATTAAAAAGGGGGGCCCAGTGGTTAGTGACACAAGTGCTAAATAACCAGTTTAAATTATTTTAAGTGGCCAGGGGCCCACTTGTCAGTGACTGGGAGTGGGGTTAAGTCTTTGTTTAATTAGCAGGGGGGTTAGGCCTTAACAGATAATTAGTGAGGGGGGGGGGCACACGGCAGGGGGTCAAACCCACTGGCCACGGGGCACACGCCGGCGACGCGGCCACTCCAGCCAGAGGCACGGTGGCGAGGCTTCCGGCCAGCTCCGGCGGCCGTTTCGCGAGACGTTCGGTACTACAGGTCCTACGCGACACGCCGCATCCAGTGGAGGCCACGGGGGCCGTGGGGGTGGCTGGAGACAGGGGCAACGGCGAGTGCCGGCGGCGGCCGTGACACGGCTTCGATGGCACACGACGCCCCGGGAGAAATCGAACGAGCGCATACAGGGAATCGACCCTACGGTCCAAGGCGGGTGCGTAGGTGCGGTTTGTGTGAGCCGGGCGGCCCGATGCTCACGGCCATGGCCATCCACGGCGGTGGCCGGAGCAAGAAAGAAGGGGAACGCAGCTAGGGATTATCGGGAAACAACGGGAACATGGGGAAGCAAGAGAGGCTCACCACGAACCCAACGCAGGTGACGACGCGCTCGGAGGAGGCGTGGACGTGGCGGAATCCGACGGCGATCCCGGCGGCCCGAGGAGGAAGACGACGACGATTGCGGGGGCTTCGAGGCGTCCCGGCTCGATTCCTCCGGTGAGGAGACGAATACAACATCGAGGAGGCTCCAGGACAAGGCGGTGGGGCTTGGGCAGCGCAGTGTCCGCGCGAGCTCATGAGACCGCGGCCAGGGAGGTCTCGGTTGCGACGAAGAAGACGAAGGCAAGGGGGGAAAAAGTGGCGAGGCCGATCCACAGTTCGCGGGGCTTGCCCTTATCT
The DNA here is from genome assembly GCA_950022295.1 of Bromus sterilis. Lineage (NCBI taxonomy): Eukaryota > Viridiplantae > Streptophyta > Magnoliopsida > Poales > Poaceae > Bromus > Bromus sterilis. Next base: position 240,131,596 of record OX465595.1, on the reverse strand, counting down.
CGTCGATGACTCCACGGGGGCAGGGGGAGCAGGTGAGAGGCGAGGGGGGGCCGACTTGTCGGCGTTGAGCGCGCGACATGGGGCCAGTGCCGCTGGGGAAGAAGAGAGAAGGAGGTGGGCCGGGTGGGCCGTTGCCCCGGGCGAGTTTAAGCATTTTCCATTTTTCTTTTCATTTTGCATTCTGTTCTTTTCCTTTTTTATTGGTTTTAATTGCTTTAACATTTTTGTAAAATGTGTGACCTGGTCCATAATTAGGAGTGTATATTTCCAGAGTGCCACAAAAAGTTTAGGCTTAAAATAAAACCATTTACTATTTCTTTATAATATTCAATTGTCAAATGGTGTTGTTTTGCTTGGTGTTTGAATTGTTTGAATTTTTCAGAGGCATAATAAAATACCATAACCACATGGGCATGACCCACTGATTATTTGTGATTTAATAAAAGTGGTTGTATAATTTTTGGACAAGTTTTATTTGCAACATTATTTTCAATATCAACAAAAGGGATTTTGGATTTGATTTGATTCAAATTTGATCATGGCATGATTTAGCAACAGTAATTGGCAACAATAATTGTCATTATCAAAAGGGTTACTATTAGAGACTCCAGGGGTGTTACACCACTTGAGCTTGATGATGACGATCATGCCCGCCTCAAGTTGGAACATCTTCCTTGATTCCTCCGGCTCGATGAAGACTTGTAGGTAGCTCCCCCATACACCATTATGGGTGAGCCTCTTTTGCTTCCCCATGTTCTTTTAGGCACATCTTCACACGACCATTATCACCAAATGGTGGGCAAGCTCCAAGCATACAATATCTTCGTGATGCTCCTCTTGACCTTGCACACATCACCTTAACCAATCTTTGGATAGCTCCATGAAAACACCTTGGTCAAAACGAAATCTTCATCCTACAACCTTGAAGCCACCATATGATCTTCAAGCGTTGCCTATGGAAAAACCTTAAAGTATAACTCAAGGAAACAATTAGTCCATAAAGATTGTCATCAAGTACCAAAACCAAACATAAGGGCACATGCCCTTTCAATCTCCCCCATTTTGGTAATTGATGACAAACACATTAAGAGGATTTATATGATGAATTATGCTAATCATGCAAAGCAAGTATGCATGAGTAAGAGGGAAAATGCTTAAGAACAAAACCAAAGCATGAACCTGCTCAAACAAAACCCTCTTAATGTGTTTGTCATCGATTTCCAAAATGGGCGAAAAAACCTAGAAGGCCGATATAGAATGTGTTCCTCCCAAAAGGGTGTATTCCTCAAGAAATGAGTGGAATAAAGTACACATATCCAAAGATATACGATGGGAGGAAAAACAAACTATATAGAGGATCCAAAGATTGCAAAAATATGAGATGGCACAAAGGCATAAGAAAAAGCAAGCAAACAAACGATCCAACATGCCAAAAGATTATAAGATATTATGATTTGAGCATAGGAGTGTTCTAAAGAAAATAGAGAAGTTCCCCAAGATTTGTGCACTATTTAGAGTCTTTGTAGTATAATACAAAGTTCACAAAAATTGGATCATCATTCCCCCAAAATCGATAGAAACACAACACATGTGCAAGTGTGCAAAGATATGAGACAAAGTCTAGCACTTGCAACAAACCAATGGTTGAGCAAATAGGAAAAGAGATAATCATAGGAATAGGCTCAACCAACAAGATGTGTGTGAGTCATGGCGAAGCACTTGATATGACTACTATAAGGATGACTATTTAAGCATCAACATAGTCTTGAAGAAATGAGACTCAAGATGCTAGACATGTCCTTCCAACATAAGTTAAGAAGGTCACACACACAAACAACAAATGGGTTCACAAGCTTAAGTAAAATGAAAAGTAAAATCAAGGCTTGTGACAACCCCATGGTGAAGATAGAAAAAAATAGGCTCATCAAGACAAGCATGAGGACAACACTCTTCACCACCAAAACAGTGCACCAATAAGAATAGAATTAAAACACGCACTTCACCACACACGCCTTCATGTGACCACCGAAGAATTTAACATTGAAAAAATAAAAAGGTGGACATGAAAGACCAAGGATATCCACTAAAAGTGTAACTTCTCTCAAGTGTATGAGATTCTAGGTAGATTATATCCACAAAGAAGCATTTACACCCGAGATAGTTACAAACGGAGAGAACACGATATCCAAATGGAAGTCATAAATATACGAATAAGATCTTTGCTTGAAACATAGCCAATGGCTTAATATTATATTATTGTATAAGGATGAAATCCACACAAACAACCATCAAAGTCATCACAACTAGCAACAAGGTATCAAGGGATAGTTGAGATGCTTTGAACAACGAAAAAAGTATCGCAACCAATAATATATCTTGCAATTCTAGAAAAAATCACGACTGGAAATATTTAGAACAGCCGAGGGAGAAATGTCAAACAAATAGAGGTGTGAAACCTCTAACCGAGATGACCCGACAAATTTCCCACATCGAAAAACATAAGAGAAGACGCATATGAAATCCGTTTTCGATGAACAAGATCTTGTCATGAAGAAGACCACAAGCTCTGAAACTCACAAGGAGAAAAGCCAAACAAGAACCAATAAAGATGATGCCAAGGATGCAAAAGGTTTGAGCTCTCCACGAACGACTCGGCCTAGCCTATAACACGGTCTCCTAACTACTACCAAGAGACCGGTAAACTAGACACCTATCTAGTCAAACCTTTGTCTTGCGCATAATCCACTTGAGCTTGATGATGAGGATCATGCCCTCCTCAAGTTGGAACATCTTCCTTGATTCCCCCGGCTCGATGAAGACTTGTAGATATCTCCCCCATACTCCATTATGGGTGAGCCTCTTTTAGGCACATCTTCACACGACCATTATCAACAAATGGTCGGCAAGCTCCAAGCATACAATATCTTCGTGATGCTGCTCTTGACCTTGCACACACCACCTTAACCAATCTTTGGATAGCTCCATGAAGAACACCTTGGTCAACACGAAATCTTCATCCTACAACCTTGAAGCCACCATATGATCTTCAAGCGTTTCCTATGGAAAAACCTTAAAGTATAACTCAAGGAAACAATTATTCCATAAAGATTGTCATCAATTACCAAAACCAAACATAAGGGCACATGCCCTTTAAATCTCCCCCATTTTGGTCATTGATGACAAACACATTAAGAGGGTTTATATGATGAATTATGCTAATCATGCAAAGCAAGTATGCATGAGTAAGAGGGAAAATGCTTAAGAACAAAACCAAAGCATGAACCTCCTCAAACAAAACCCTCTTAATGTGTTTGTCAACGATTGCCAAAATCGGCGAAAAAACTTAGAAGGCCGATATAGAATGTGTTCCTCCCAAAAGGGTGTATTTCTCAAGAAATTAGTGGAATAAAATACACATATCGAAAGATTTACGATGGGAGGAATAACAAACTATATAGAGGATCCAAAGATTGCAAAAATATGAGATGACACAAAGGCATAAGAAAAAGCAAGCAATCAAATGATCCAACATGCCAAAAGATTATAAGATATTATGATTTAAGCATAGGAGTGTTCTAACGAAAATAGAGAAGTTCCCCAAGATTTGTGCACTATTTAGAATCTTTGTAGTATAATACAAAGTTCACAAAAATTGGATCATCATTCCCCCAAAATCGATAGAAACACAACACATGTGCAAGTGTGCAAAGATATGAGACAATTTCTAGCACTTGCAACAAACCAATGGTTGAGCAAATAGCAAAACAGATAATCATACGAATAGGCTCAACCTACGAGATGTGTGTGATTCATGGCGAAGCACTTGATATGACTAGTATAAGGATGACTATTTAAGCATCAACATAGACTTGATGAAATGAGACTCAAGATGCTAGACATGTCCTTCCAACATAAGTTAAGAAGGTCACACACACAAAAAACAAATGGGTTCACAAGCTTAAGTAAAATGCAAAGTAAAATCAAGGCTTGTGACAACCCCATGGTGAAGATAGAAAATAATAGGCTCATCAAGACAAGCATGAGGACAACAATCTTCACCACCAAAAGAGTGCACCAATAAGAATAGAATTAAGACACGCACTCCACCACACACGCTTTCATGTAACCACCGAAGAATTTAATATTGAAAAAATAAAAAGGTGGACATGAAAGACCAAGAATATCCACTAAAAGTGTAACTTCTCTCAAGTGTATAAGATTCTAGGTAGATTATATCCACAAAGAAGCATGTACACCCGAGATAGTTACAAAAGGAGAGAACACGATATCCAAATGGAAGTCATAAATATACGAATAAGATCTTTGTATTGATATTATTGCCGTGTATTTATTGTTTCTCCCCCCTTTATTCTCCGGTAGACGTCGACACTGCCGCCGACAACACCGTTGCCGAGTACGACTACTTCGTCGACGACCCTACCCCTACCGTCGAGCTTCCAGGCAAGCATAGCCATTTTCCTTCCTTAGATATCACCTACCTTTCCGTACTTTTCTTGCACTAGGCATGGTGACTGCTGCTGCTATGTTACAATCCTATTCAATTGCATAGCATGTTTTTGTCTCCCCTTGATGTACCTTTCCATGTCCTATGCTGCGTATTAAATATAAATATAATATTCAGCAGTAAACCCTGTGCATTGTTAGCTAGGTTTAGAATATCGGGTCGTGATCACTCTGGTGAGTGAACGCGGATTACTATATATTACAACAACAACAGGTACGGATCAATGCAGACGCCCTAGGGAACCTACAATGGCGAGACTCTGTCGAGTCGCTTCGAGTTTCACTTACTAGTGGACGGAATCGTATTTCACTCTCGTCGGCTCAGTAGCGTAGCATCACTGGGATGGTACGAGGATATTACTCTTTAGTTCATTCCGCTGGTGTCTCGGCACCACCGGGGTGATACGAGAATATTCCTCTCTAGTTCATTCCGCTGATGTCTCTATCGAACCTCATCAAGTGTACCATCGAGGGTGATTGCTCCTTGTTTCACTTGATGGTAGGCACTCGAAGCAACTTGTGTCCTTATAGGTAAGGAGTCGGGTGACCCTACGGTGCCCGCGCAGGGTATCTTAACGGAACGACATTTCAGGTGTATTCCACCGGTGTGCGGAGGGACTGGTACTGTTCATGACCGACAGATATCCTGTTGTACGAAAGTCGAGCTCTTCGGAGCAAACACGAGACAAGGTAAGGAGACGGTTCACCTTGTTGGTAACCGCACGAGTTGGTGGGACGTCAGGGCAGGCACTGACGTTACTGGTGGTCCTGGCTGCTGTCGTTGTCCGCGAATCACCCGGATAGGGGCAACAATAATGGTTGTCCCGACAGAAAATAATAAAATGACTAACGTTTCAGGTGAATGAATTGAGTGGTTCGACGTGCCCTATACGCACTACCTCCACGTGGGATTACGGTGTGGGCCCTTCGCGTTGTGGTCTCGTTTGAAAGCTCTGAAAGACGTCCAGTTTCAGCATTGTGGTTGGGTCGGATCGTGCTGCGGCACTGGATCCACTTGGCGCACAACGACACGGAGTGCGAGGGATGATGGCCCATGAAGCTCTTGCGCTTAGTAATGTAGACCGGCGGGGACCTCTCTGATGAGCCGTAGGATGGGCCTCGGCGTGTCGGATAGCCTCGGTGGGGCATTCCTGTAACAGCCCACATGTAATAAGTTGCAAACACCATGTAATTTATTTTTCCTCTGTTGGACTTGTAACTTGGCATGGTGGAGGTTTATGTCATTTCATGTGGTGATTTAAATTGGCATTGAGATTGGAGTCATGTTGGGTAGTTTTCTTTTGCTTCCAAAGTGGTTCAAGAAGGGCAGTCATGGAATTTCCTTGTCACATGCTCACTTCACTTGACCCCAAACTTGGCCTAGCCATTTCTTTTGCTATTGCAAGGGTTTTAAAACCCTCAAAGCATTTTTTGCCACCACCAAAAACAGTAGCCCTAGTTCAAAGTGTTTTTGAATTCAAAAACAGGGCCACATTTTTGTTGTTGCCAAAATTGGTCAAACCAATTTTGAAAAATCTAGAAAAATGCAAGGATTAAGAGTTTCAAGCTCATGGAATTTTGAACCTTCTATTTTTCTCTCAAAAACTCTTCAAAGTCCTTTTCTATTTAATTTTAAGTGGAAAATGGTACTGTTTTGCCTTTGGAGATTTTTCACTGCATGAAAAATTGTTCAAATCAATTTTGGGTGATCAATCATCCTTTTTAGGGGATTTTAAAAATATTTAGAATATTTTTCTTTTTCCCTATCTTTTTCTTTTCCTTCTTTCTTTCTCTGCTGCTCTTTTCTTTTGGAAAAGGGCCTGACCCCCTTTGTTTTCTCTCTTTCCAGCCAGACCTGGCCCATCTGGGCCTCTGGCATCCCGCGGCCCAGCCACTTTCCAGCGAAGCGGTACGAGACCGGGCTCGACCGGCGTTGATCTTGGATCGGGCGGCGACGATAGGTCGCCTTTCCACGTCGTCTTCCTCCCCCTCTCACAACCGACGCCAGCATCGACGTCGACGCCCGTCGACGTGTCTGGAGGGAGCCCCCCCTTTATATTCCGCGCTCCCGAGCTCAGGAATCCCCCTAGGGTTCCATTCCTCCCCGCTTTTTCCGCCGCCGCCGCCGCTCGCACGAGATCCCCTCTCCCCTGTTCGCCGCCGCCTTGCATCGATTCCGCGGGCTAGCGTTTGTTCCGTGCCACCTTTGGTCTCACCGTTCCGTTTGCTTCACGCAGGCGTCAGGGAGGGGCTGTTGAACGCCCCGCAACGACGACCTCGCCTCCGACCCCGTCTGCTTCCTCGTCGCCGGCGACCTCCTTCCTCCGTCCGCGTTGCGCGTCGTCCACGACCACCCCTAGGTAAGCGAGACGACGTCCACCTTTCGCCTCGTAGCAGTAGGAGTAGGTTCCGCGCGTGTGGCCGCGAAGTCTTCCGCTGGAGCACGTTCTGTGGTGCCGCCAGCGAGGCCCGTGCCACCGGCGTGGTCTGGACAAGTGCGTGCGTGTCGTGGCCACGTCCAGATCACGCCTGTGCACCTAAAGTTAGAAGCTTGGCGCCCTCCCTTTTAAGCTGCACGATTTCTGAAGCTCGTGGTAGGCCGTGGCCGCAGGGTTTTCCGGTGAGGCTCGCGTCGCCGTTACTGCGACTCCGGTGCCCCGCAGACCGGGAACGGGCAGCTGGATGTGCCCTCTAAGCGCTGCGCCTCACCGTTCAGTCGCCGGTGTAGCATAGCAGTGGTGAGGTTCGACGCCGTTCCGCACCGTGCACTGTCAGGTCGGATCTCTGACGGAGTTCAGTGCACGGGTGCGCTTGTGTTAAGTGTATTGGCGCCCCTTTTTATACAGAAACCGTTTCGAGGCGCAGTGGTAGCAAGCGTGGAGACGAGCAGTGCGTCGAGGGTTCGATTCCCAGTCGCCCCCCCCCCCCCATTTTTTGATTTTACTCCGAGGCTGACACCCGGGGCCCTCACGTCAGTGAGTGGGCTGCCGTGGCCAGCAGGCGAGCCCAGTGGGCCAGTGGAGTGGCCTCGGTTCAGACGGGCCGTGGAGGGGGAGGTTGGGCCCCGAGCACCCGAGGCTGGCCCATGCGCCAAGTCCTCTCCTTTTTTTCTTTTTTTATTTTGTTTTCTTTTCTGATTTAAATTCAGTTTGAATTTGAATTTCAAATTCAAATCTGAATTTGTCCAAGTTGTCAAATAGGGGCATACCTTATATGTTTTTGGGGTACTTTGAGCTACTGAACACAGTGGTGATATTCATTTTGGCATATGACCCCTTCTGAAAATTGAAATATGGTCATTTTGCAAATAAACCCCTCTTGCCTTTTTCTTTGTTTTTGTAAATGGGTTCAAGTTTTAAATTGCCCATGTCATATATGATTTTTGGGTAGTTTTGCACAAAGAGTTGCATGGTGATGATGTTTTCATCATCTGAACCTCATTCAAAATTCATGTGGTGCAATTTTGCACTCAGCCCCTTGAACTTCAGTTGAATCTGCAACTGCCTTTACAAATCCAAATGGAGACATATCATATATGTTTTTGGGGTGCTTTTCTGCAAGGATTTCAGCAGTGATGTTATCATGATGTGTTGTTCAACTTTTGAGACAGGGTGTGATCACCTGGTTTAGAAGTTTTCTGATATGTCTGCCTGCAACATTTCAACTTCAGTGCATCTGAAATGTTGTTCATCTGATCTTTTCAAGTCTGTTCCAAGTCATCTTCTTTCTTCAATTCAGCCCCTAGCATATTGTCATATGCCCAGTGGCTGGCCTCAAACCTTTGTTGCTCCTTCCTGTGTGTCAATTTCACCGACACTAGTCCGTCTCCGGAATCATTGTTTTACTTTCATGTTATTTAAATTCTTGTAATGCTTGTTGTTCATGTCATGCTATTTACACCTAAGTTAAGGCTCAGACCAAAGCCATTACAATGTAAATAAAATGCATATGAAAGTGATGACTTGTCGTCATCACCTTCATTTAAACTTGACTAGACAGGGTCATACTATGTAAATAAAACTTAAGCATGCCATCCTTGTTTGAGTTGCATCAGTTGCTTACTTGTGTGCCTTTTCCTGCCGGTACCTTACGTTAGCACCTGAGACCGCCGAGGAGACTTACGTGGAGCTGTTCGACACCGAGCCCGAGGGTACTGTGGGTGCTGCTTCGACTACCTTACCAGGCAAGGGGGAGATCTGTGTCATTACTTTATAACTTTCTGCTCATGCCTAGCTGTAGATCTAGAACGTTGTTGCTTGATCCTATCTACCTTATATGCCATGTTTAAACCCATACAGCCATGATCCCCACATCCCAGCAAACCATTGTACTGCTAAGTTACCGCTTCTCAGCCATTGCTTAGTATGGATAGAAAACTTGCTGCTTACCCTATATATTTTATGGTTGGGATATCATGCTATAAAAGAAGTTGGTTGATATTTATTATTGTTAAATGATGTTAATTATACTTGACAAAAGGTGGAAGGCTGGACTATTCCCGTCTGGTGCTTTGTTCCATTTGAGTCACCTAGGACCCGAGTTCCGGGTATTGTGTTTCTTGACGAGCGTGCCTAATCGTGTGTGGGGTTTTATGGGGCCCCCTTATCTTACCTACCTAGCTTCTTACAATTCTAGTGGTGGCCCGAGCTGATTTACATTTGCTTCGCGTGTGTGTTGGTTGGTACCCCAGCTGTTTACAAACAAACTGGGCCAGTGGAGCATAGTTCTCTGTTGGTCCACCTGATCAGCTAGGACCCGGTCTCATAAGAGAACTAACCGGTAATCCGACCTGTGTCATACGGAAGAGTCCGATCCGAGAGCGTGGCCAGCTTGAGGTTTGGGTGTCGACTCCCCGGGGGCCACCCGGAGTTGTGCGTTGTTAGTTAGAGGGATTCTGACGTTCCGGAGTTTCAGGCGCTTACCTAGCCAAGTGGAAACCGGGCGTACATGCGACGTCTATAATGGACAGTTGGTACACCCCTGCAGGGTAAATCTTTTCGAAAAGCCGTGTCCGCGGTTATGGACTACTTGAGACCTACTCCTTGTTCATAGAATAACATCAATTATAAATGTGTTATAAAAATTTGACAAACCGTGTGTGTGCCTTGGATGTCCTTCTTCGTCCAGGGGGACCAAGAGAGAAACGAGGTTGTGTTATGTTTGCGTAAGTAGGTGGATAGCCGACCTGCGACACGTTGTCAACGTAACTTCTTGGATCTCACCTCTATTCTGATAGAACGTGTAGCCACCATATATGCTAGTACGGCTGCAAACTGTCTATATCTTTGCCTTACCTGTAGCGTTAGTTATTCCGTAATGATATGTTCTCACCCCCGTTTACCTTTTCCGCCTTTACCGCTTTGCCTGATCGGCCGCTGTAGTGGACTACTACCTCGACCCCAGCACTGGACGATACTTCGTGGAGGTGCCCCCGGAGGATGACAACGAGTACGACTACATCGACCAGTAGGATCCTTAGTTGGGCTCAGACGTTCCCGTGGGAGGATTTATGTGTAGCCCTCTCTAGGGCAATTTGGATCTTGACCGTACTCGGTCCCGACTATGCTTTCGCTTGATGTATTGATGTAATGTTGAGATGTACTCATGTTGATGTTATGTATTAGACAGTGGCGTTGTATGCCCTGCTCTATTATCTCTATATGTATTTCCTTTCTTGTAGAGTTGTGTTTCTATACCTGTTGTCTAAAACCCGGCAGCGACACGAGTGCGAGTGTCGTGCGCTGGTGGCGTTTGATGCGCTTCTAACTCCGACTGGACGCGAAAGAGACTAGTTAGAGTTAGTACCGCATCAGGGGCCTTACAATTCCCTAACAAGGTGTACGCCACCCTGGAGATCCGAGCGTGTAGGGGAACAGTAGTTCAGCCCCTGCAGGGATGATAATCTATTCGGATAGCCGTGTCCACGGTAACAGGACGGTTTATGCTGAAGCCAGAGCCTACTACTACAAACTACTACTATTAAACTGTTGGTTCCGGTTTCTCTTCCTCGCAGGGTAGTCTAGGAGGGGATCTCGGAGACATATATAATTGTTATCTACTACAACTTACTATTATACAATGCTGCAGCAACTTCTGCTGCATTGCTATTACATTCATGATTTTCAACTGTTGGCTGATTCTTACCTCATGCTGCAAGACTCGTCGGAAGATGCTAGTCTTGGATAGGCCTAGCTTCTTATCCTTATTCTGAATTTCTACCTTGCAGTCCACTATATACAGCCTCACCTTTCCATTTGATACAAATGCATAATTGCTTAGTAGCGGACGTAAGACTCGCGGGTATGCTAGATACTCACCTTTGCTTTATTTCCCCCTTTTTGTTTTTCCTGATCGGCCGCTGCAGTCGACGTTGGAGCCCAGGAGCACGAGATCCCAGATGCCGACCACCGCAACATGAAGATCCCCGATGCCTTCTACGATGTCGAGTTCCCCTTTGACCAGGAGTAGTTTGGAGGTTCCCAGGAAGGAGGCCTCGCCTTTTCGATCGTGTTGATTTTGTGCTAGCCTTCTTAAGGCAACCTTGTATCCTTGTGTCTATACTCAGATACTTTTGCTTCCGCTAACTTTGTGCTCTCGAGCTGTTGTATTCGAGCCCTCGTGGCCCCTATCTTGTATTAAACAGCTTGTATTATTTTATTTGTAGAGTTGTGTTGTGATATCTCACCGTGAGTCCCTGATCTCGATCGTGTACCTTGCGTGTATGATTACTGTACACGGTCTGATTTTGGGGGCGTCACAAGTTGGTATCATAGCCGACTGCCTGTAGGATACCCCCTTCCAACTCTTTGGTCAAAGTTGAGTCTAGTCTTGGCAAAACTATTTTACTAACAGTGTCGTGTGGCTTATCGGCCCACATCGCAAATTTGGTGGTATTAGGATCTTTTTCTCCGCACCTTTACTCTGGGATTCTACTCTCTTATCTTTTCGGGAAATTTTCTAACTCTGACATTAGGATCTCGTGGTCGCATCTACCCGGAGAGCCTTTCACCCAAGATGATCGCTTGCTTCACCTGAAGATTCCAAAGATTACTTTTCGATAAATTCCCGAGAACCTTCGTGTTCATCGCCTTTGCAATCCCCTGCCACCGATAAGTCTGTATGGAAATTACATCCACCTTTCGATCTGGAAATCATAATTCCTTTGTGCTTAAGCATCAAATTATTTCGATGCCTCTATCATCTGATGCACTTGCATTCTTTCTCCTTCTGGTTGAGTGTCGATACTCACCTTAGATTCTTTGCGAACCACCCGACCTTTGGTGGATTATTATCCGACTAATCTTACATGGCTTCTACCATGTTTCAATTGGATTCATCATGTGAAATACCAGCCCAACCCCTCGATGATTTGTGTTATCATCGACAAACTCACTTGTCTCTCTGCCAATACAACTTGGTCGTGTATATCATGCTCTGCTTTCCCTTAAGAAAGATATACAACTGATACTTGTATAATATCACCTTTTCCTTTCCATTGGTCTGTTTAACCCTTCTTGTGATATAACTTATCTGAGCGATAATCCCCTGCTTATGTAAGCACTTTGGTGTACTACTCTATCGATACAACCTGTTATTATCGTGGGTAACCCTTCTTGGCTAGCGCCGATGGACGAGAACTTTGCCAAATGATTCTCTTCATTCCTCGCACTTGGTATTTACGTCGTTGCCGAGATAACTGACGATGTGTTCTCTGACAAACCTCGCATCGCGATCGCATGGGATGTCACCACCCTTCTTATACAATGTGGGCCCAGAACCCACAGTTCCACAGGATTGAAAACTGACTCTTGTCATCTACCTTGCGATATTCGGCCCGATATCATGCTTATGCCTGATGCTCTTGACCCCTTTTCATCATCCGTCATCGACATCGAATGTATGTCCATCCTCTTGAAACTTCGTATGCCTTCTTTTGATCTCTCGATGTATTCCCCTGAGTTAAACTCGGAAGATACTTTGTACCCCATTCCCTTGGACCACCCCGGTTGATTAACCTGGTACTGATCCGTCCCCCTTAAGTTTATCTCCTAGCCTATTCGTAAGTGCGATGAAGCCCCCGAAAGAAGGATGACCACTCATTGAGATGCAGTGATGCAAAGAAATAAAGACATCAACGAGAATGATTAACTTATTCGCGGAGGACAACAAGACCCCGAAGATTCGCTAGAAATATGAAACCAAAACTCTACCCCTTTCACTACCTTTAATTCTCGGGACGAGAATTCTTTGTAGTGGGGGAGATTTGTAACACCCCGGGTGTCACGCTACAGTGATCACCTTATCTAATGCCAAGTCATTATGATTTGCAAATGTTAATCAACCTTGATCATGCCTCAGATCAAATGCGAACTCAATTGAATTTCCAAAACAAAAGTGAAACCAAAAATCGCACAACCAATTTTATTAAATACATGATAATCATTAGGTCATGAAAAATATGACTACCTATTTATTAAAATGTTTAATGAATCCAAACCAATAATAACGGTAGCAGAAACTGCTACTTAATCCAAATTCAGAATAATATAGAATTAAAATGAATTTATTGGGCAACTAAACTTTTTGTATTAGTGTAATAAATTGTAACAACAATATTGGTACTAGTATTACATTTAATAAAAATCAAATGTTAGTGAAACAAATTAAGACAATTACAAAAAAAATTGAAAAAAAAAAGAAGAAGCCGACCCAGGCCAACTGAGCCTAGTGCCCAGTCGGCCCAGGACGGCCTAGCCAGGCCCAGCCACCTAGACCCCCTGGCGTCGTAGACACCCGCCGTGGCCCGTGGCCTCTCTCTCGATCTCTCCCCTCCCTCCCGATCCCCTTTCCTCTTGATCCCCTCCCTTTGACGGCTGCGGCCGCCGTCGGCCCTCCCGGCCGCTGTGCTGCACAGCCGCGCCGCCCCCGGGCTCGGCCACCCATGGAGCCCACGGCCACCGCGCCGCCGCTGTGCGCCACCACCTGAATCGCCGCTCCCCCCTTCCTGGCGCCGCCCCTTGGCTAACCCTAGCCGCCACGGCTCGAGCCCCGTGCTATGGTCACCGATGCCATGGATCTCGGCGTGGTTCCGGTGATCTCCCCCCACGCCCCGGTGCTCTGCCCCGATATCCTTCGGTCTGCCCTCGAACCTCCCAGTGAGCACGCCGTTCCCTCCCCTCTCCCCCATCTCACCCGGTCGCCGTGGTCACGCCCGCTCGAGCGCAGCCGTGCCCTGCGCCTGGGCCACGCCCGCACTGCCTACAGACGCTCCAGGCCACCTGGGCGCCAACCCCCTGCCCTGCTTACTACCAGCCACGAACATAGCCATGGTCGTGGTGTGCGTATGCGTGTCTACTATGTGCGCTAGTGTGTCGCCTGATGCGATACCTGTTATCTGCAATTACTCTTTGATTAGACTTGTCCAATTGCTCCTTACAGGTTAAACACGTGCATTGGCCTAATGGATGAGAATGACCATACAAAATAACTCATATTTGTATATCAGAACATAATTACATTCCAGGAGTATCATAGTTTTTCTTTCACTAGACAGCAAGCTGCTGCTTGTGGCACTCTGCTGCCCAAGCTGTTGTTGCTTGCTGAAACTGTGCTGCTGATGTTACTACTGATGCTTCCGATCCCTCTTATGTGAGCAAGAAATCAGCAGCAAAACCTTAGCCAAATAGATTCAAGTGTAGATAAAAAATTATGTGTATTGAAAGTACACATAACCAGCTTCATTTTACACCATTAGACCGAATAAAATTGATGCATGGATTAGTTCCTATAAAATTAACAAAATCCAGTTTTTTGTCAACCGTAAAACAATCATGTCACCATTGCAAGTTTAGTGCAATAAATTGACATGCTACTTGAACTTGTCATTGCATCGAAGTATATGGCATGAAAGTACTTTGGTATGGTGGAAAACACATATATAAAGTATCTCCATTGGAGCTGTAGATCCGTGGCAATCGTCAAGAAAACTTGGCATCTTTTAATGATTTCTGGAATTAGCCTCGAGTAGCACTTTTTGTACTGAGTTTTAATTAAGTAAATGTGCTCTACTAAAAATGTCATCCGTGCCGGATTCGAGATCACTGACAGCTGATAAAGATTGGAATAGAACACAAATTCATCGGAGGAGTGAAACCCTAAACCATAGCCTTTCGAATGTGCTAATGGATGCTTAACACCGCAAAAATCGAAGACTTTGTAATTTCGGTGGAACCCAAATGAGACAATGACCAGTTGACCCCACTTGTTATTAAATAAATATAAGGATTAATTTAAATACCATGTATGACATGTGGGTCCCAACTGTTAGGTTGACTAGTCAAATTTACTGTGTGGATAATGTTGCTATTTAAATATTAAAACAATTCCAGAATATTGTTAAAACTTCAGAAAATCATATAAAATAAACCGTAACTCCGATGAAAATATTTTATATATGAAACTTGATTAGAAAAATATCACGAATACGGATACGCTACCCATACCCCAACCACACCCCTCTAACATACCGCACACGAGACATTCCCCCTCCGGTTGCACTGTCCGGTAATCACCCGGAGCCGGTAAAACTTTCCGGATGAAAATGTTCTGAATACGAAAGTTGCTCAGAATGGTTCAACGATCACGGATACACTATCCACATGTCTGTCAGATGTCTCTAACACTACAGACATGGAAACTTCCCCTCCGGATCATCCGTCCGATAATCAATCGGTACCGATGAGTCATCCCTGGATAAATTCCCGCTCCGCCTAAAATGCTTAACAATGCGTTAGAACATCGTGTACAATTCAATTGCCATGTATTGCTTTTGTATTGATATTATTGCCGTGTATTTATTGTTTCTCCCCCCTTTATTCTCCGGTAGACGTCGACACTGCCGCCGACAACACCGTTGCCGAGTACGACTACTTCGTCGACGACCCTACCCCTACCATCGAGCTTCCAGGCAAGTAGAGCCATTTTCCTTCCCTAGATATCACCTACCATTCCGTACTTTTCTTGCACTAGGCATGGTTACTGCTGTTGCTACGTTACAATCCTATTCAATTGCATAGCATGTTTGTCGCCCCTTGATGTACCTTTCCTTGTCCTATGCTGCCTATTAAATATAAATATAATATTTAGCAGTAAACCCTGCGCATTGTTAGCTAGGTTTAGAATAGCGGGCCGTGATCACTCTGGTGAGTGAACGCGGATTACGATATATTACAACTGCAATAGGTACAGATCAATGCAGACGCCCTAGGGAACCTACAACGGCGAGACTCTGCCGATTCGCTTCGAGTTTGACTTACTAGTGGACGGAATCGTATTTCACTCTCGTCGGCTCAATAGCGTAGCATCACTGGGATGATACGAGGGTATTCCTCTTTAGTTCATTCCGCTGGTGTCTCGGCACCACGGGGGTGATACGAGAATATTCCTCTTCAGTTCATTCCACTGATGTCTCTGTCGAACCTCATCAAGTGTACCATCGAGGGTGATTCCTCCTAGTTTCACTTGATGGTAGGCACTCAAATCAACTGGTGTCCTTACAGGTAAGGAGTCGGGTGACCCTACGGTGCCCACCCAGGGTATCTTAGCGGAACGACATGTCAGGTGTATTCCACCGGTGTGCGGTGGGCCTGGTACTGTTCGTGGCCGACAGATATCTTGTTGTACGAAAGTCCAGCTCTTCGGAGAAAACGCGAGACAAGGTAAGGAGACGGTTCACCTTGTTGGTAACCGCACGAGTTGGTGGGACGTCAGGGCAGGCACCGAAGTTACTGCTGGTCCTGGCTGCTGTCGTTGTCCGCGACTCACCCGGATAGGGGCAACGATAATGGTTGTCCCGACAGAAAATAATAAAATGTCTAACGGTTCAGGTGGATGACTTGAGTGGGTCGCCGTGCCCTATACGCACTACCTCCACGTGGGATTACAGTGTGGGCCCTCCGCGTTGTGGTCTCGTTTGAAAGCTCTGAAAGACGTCCAGTTTCAGCATTGTGGTTGGGTCGGATCGTGCTGCGGCACTGCATCCACTTTGCGCACAACGACCCGGAGTGCGAGGGGTGATGGCCCATGAAGCTCTTGAGCTTAGGACTGTAGACCGGCGGGGACCTCTCTGATGAACCGTAGGATGGGCCTCGGCGTGTCGGATAGCCTCGGTGGGGCATTCCCTAACAAGGTGTACGCCACCTTGGAGATCCGAGAGTGTAGGGTAACAGTAGTGCAGCGCCTGCAGGGATGATAATCTATTCTGATAGCCGTGTCCACGGTAACATGACGCTTTATGCTGAAGCCAGAGCCTACTACTACAAACTACTAATATTAAACTGTTGGTTCCGGTTTCTCTTCCTCGCAGGGTAGTCGAGGAGGGGATCTCGGAGGCATATATAATTGTCATCTAATACAACTTACTATTATACAATGTTGCAGCAACTTCTGCTGCATTGCTATTACGTTCATGCTTTTAAACTGTTCGCTGATTCTTACCTCATGCTGCAAGACTCGTCGGAAGATGCTAGTCTTCGATAGGACTAGCTTCTTATCCTTATTCTTAATTTCTACCTTGCAGTCCAACATATACAACCTCCCCTTTCCATTTGATACAAATGCATAATTGCTTAGTAGCGGACGTAAGACTCGAGGGTATGCTAGATACTCACCTTTGCTTTATTTCCACCTTTTTGTTTTTCCTGATCGGCCGCTCTGGTCGACGTTGGAGCCCAGGAGCAGGAGATCCCCAATGTCGACCACCGCAACATGAGGATCCCCGATGCCTTCTACGACGTCGAGTTCCCCTTTGACCAGGAGTAGTTTGGATCTTCCCAAGCAGAAGGCCTCGCCTTTTCGATCGTGTTGATTTTGTGCTAGCCTTCTTAAGGCAACCTTGTATCCTTGTGTCTGTACTCAGATACTTTTGCTTCCGCTAACTTCGTGCTCTCGAGCTGTTGTATTCGAGCCCTCGTGGCCCTTGGCTTTTATTAAATAGCTTGTATTACTTTATTTGTAGAGTTGTGTTGTGATATCTCACCGTGAGTCCCTGATCTTGATCGTGTACCTTGCGTGTATGATTACTGTACACAGTCTGATTTTGGGGGCGTCACAATAGAGGATCCAAAGATTGCAAAAATATGAGATGGCACAAAGGCATAAGAAAAGCAAGCAATCAAACGATCCAACATGCCAAAAGATTATAAGATATTATGATTTGAGCATAGGAGTGTTCTAAAGAAAATAGAGAAGTTCCCCAAGATTTGTGCACTATTTAGAATCTTTGTAGTATAATACAAAGTTCACAAAAATTGGATCATCATTCCCCCAAAATCGATAGAAACACAACACATGTGCAAGTGTGCAAAGATATGAGACAAAGTCTAGCACTTGCAACAAACCAATGGTTGAGCAAATAGCAAAAGAGATAATCATAGGAATAGGCTCAACCAACAAGATATGTGTGAGTCATGACGAAGCACTTGATATGACTAGTATAAGGATGACTATTTAAGCATCAACATAGTCTTGAAGAAATGAGACTCAAGATGCAAGACATGTCCTTCCAACATAAGTTAAGAAGGTCACACACACAAACAACAAATGGGTTCACAAGCTTAAGTAAAATGCAAAGTAAAATCAAGGCTTGTGACAACCCCATGGTGAATATAGAAAATAATAGGCTCATCAAGACAAGCATGAGGACAACACTCTTCACCACCAAAAGAGTGCACCAATAAGAATAGAATTAAGACACGCACTCCACCACACACGCCTTCATGTGACCACCGAAGAATTTAACATTGAAAAAAAAGGTGGATATGAAAGACCAAGGATATCCACTAAAAGTGTAACTTCTCTCAAGTATATAAGATTCTAGGTAGATTATATCCACAAAGAAGCATGTACACCCGAGATAGTTACAAAAGGAGAGAACATGATATCCAAATGGAAGTCATAAATATACGAATAAGATCTTTGCTTGAAAGCATAGCCAATGGCTTAATATTATCTTATTGTATAAGGATGAAATCCACACAAACAACCATCAAAGTCATCACAACTAGCAACAAGGTATCAAGAGATAGTTGAGATTCTTTGAACAACGAAACAAGTATGGAAACCATTAATATATCTTGCAATTCTAGAACAAATCACGACTGGAAATATTTAGAAGTGGCAAGGGAGAAATGTCAAAAAAATAGAGGTGTGAAACCTCTAACCGAGACGACCCGACAAATTTCCCACATCGAAAAACATAAGAGAAGACGCATATGAAATCCGTTTTGATGACCAAGAGCTTGTCATGAAGAAGACCACAAGCTCCAAAACTCAGACAGAGAAACGCCAAGGAAGAACCAATAAAGATGATGCCAAGGATGCAAAAGGTTTGAGCTCTCCACGAACGACTCGGCCTAGCCTATAACACGGTCTCCTAACTACTACCAAGAGACCGGTAAACTAGACACCTATCTAGTCAAACCTTTGTCTTACGCATAATCCACTTGAGCTTGATGATGACGATCATGCCCGCCTCAAGTTGCAACATCTTCCTTGATTCCGCCGGCTCGATGAAGACTTGTAGATAGCTCCCACATACTCCATTATGGGTGAGCCTCTTTTAGGCACATCTTCACACGACCATTATCACCAAATGGTCGGCAAGCTCCAAGCATAAAATATCTTCGTGATGCTCCTCTTGACCTTGCACACATCACCTTAACCAATCTTTGGATAGCTCCATGAAGAATACCTTGGTCAACACGAAATCTTCATCCTACAACCTTGAAGCCACCATATGATCTTCAAGCGTTGCCTATGGACAAACCTTAAAGTATAACTCAAGGAAACAATTAGTCCATAAATATTGTCATCAATTACCAAAACCAAACATAAGGGCACATGCCTTTTCAATCTCCCCCATTTTGTTAATTGATGACAAACACATTAAGAGGGTTTATATGATGAATTATGCTAATCATGCAAAGCAAGTATGCCTGAGTAAGAGGGAAATTGCTTAAGAGCAAAACCAAAGCATGAACCTCCTCAAACAAAACCCTCTTAATGTGTTTGTCATCGATTGCCAAATGTCGGGACCCGGGGTTAGCGTATGTAATTCCAGTCACGATACAATCACATGGAGAGCCGAGAACCGTACCCACTTGTCTAAGCAGACAAGGCCAAGCACAGAACGTTTCGGTAAGCATCGAACGTGAGGGGCATCCCATTCAGGCCGGATGATCAACTGAGATGGGTCCTCAACGTCCGCTCACAAGTCTAAATGCATATGGGTGGTGAATCCCATATTCATAGACAAGTCGCCTCAACCATGTTATCGATTGAATCCTAACTCTTACATAGACTTTCTACAGCCCGATCACTTAGTCGGGGTCTAGGGCGGGCTCGATCATACAACAAAGTGTGGACGTGACAGAGTCACGAACAATCGCATCGCGATGCCCCAAGCTGCGCACATCTAAGGGCCACTTGGTGTATAAAAGACCGCCAGCCAGATCACAACTAAGGTCTCAAAAACCCATACTAAGACATGCATGATATAAACATACACGCAGCACACATGCCTAGTATGAACAGCAGGTATCATCACATAACTCTACAAAGTACTTCTTTATTGATATACACATAGAGCATACAAAGATCACATGTCTGTGATCAACATTACATCATACAATGGCAGCAAATTAGGTCTGAGTACAGACAAGTTTAACAAATGGCTTAGAGAAGCCTTGTACACATACATGCCCTTCCACGAGGGACCAGACTGCTGTCTGGGACTATACTAACTTGGTCAACGTCGAGCTTCAGGTCGGTGACTCCATCGGGGTCCGGGTTCTCATCTAAAACATAGAATAAGCAAAGGTGAGTACAAAGTCGTACTCAGCAAGACTTACATCAGATCTATACTACTCATGCTCAAGTATCAAGATAAAGGAGGTGGGGTTCAACATGCAGAAGTGCCAGCTTTGACTTGGCTAATCCTGTACTACGAGTACCAGACTTGAGGTAAGAAGCGTACACGAGTCCACTACCAAGTCTCCAATCAATACACCACTATGGTTACTTCCTCGACTTCCCCACGAGGAGGCACGCCATAGCACTCATGCTTATCTTGCGAGTTTTATAAGTATCCATTCAAGTTGTCTATGATCAAGTAAAGGTTTCCAAGTAGTCCATAACCGCGGACACGACTATTCGAATAGTTCATTAACCCTGCAGGGGTGTACATCTTCACACGTGTGTCATCACTTATCGCCTCGTTCTTGTCACCCTTTAAGCGGATGTCGGACGTGGATGAAACCAAGGCACTACCCTCACATCACCTTCTCTAATCCAGGAGTCGACTACCTGAGTTGTCACCGCTCGAGAGTCCGGCCGGTTCCATGAAACGGACTCAGATAATGCAAGGGACCGAGACGCCACCTTTGACAGATGGTTTCACTGCCTCACAGGTCCACCCACATATCTATACATAAATCAAATGGAAAGCCCGAATCTAGTGTGACTCCTGGACTGGATCGGGTACGTAAAGAGGCCAAACGGGGCTCCCATAAAACCCTACATGTGGTCATACTCTTTGTCTTGGATCACAAAACAGGAACTCGAGGCCTAGGGCAGTGTTCAACGAGACAACCCACTGTGTATTCCTACACAGCCTCTCATCGTTCACCTTTGTTTAGGGTGGATTCACCAACACGTTAACATCAGCACCACTGTGTTCATTCCATCCCGACTCACAAACATAACATCCTCATTGTATCACTAAGCAGAAAAAGCAGTAACATCTGCAGGGGCCACATGCTCATCATTCAACTCCTAAATCTGCTAGGATTGTGGTTTGCTTAATACGGTGACAAAATGATAGGTCATGCATCGGAATGGGTTCAACTATGCGAAAGAACGTGTCTCGGTGATCTCCTAAACATGCATAAGCGAGACTGAGAGGGAAATAGGATTTTATAGACATGACCAATGGGGTTTGCTTGCCTTGCTGACGGTACACGGTTCTTAACGGTGGTCTTCTTCTTCGGGGTGATCACCGTCTCGGAACGTCTGTCATCGGAGGCAATCATCAACAAGGGGGGACAACTTCGGAAGTAAAAATGCACATACACATGATAAGGTTGTCCATGATGTGAATGGTACTGGTTTGTAGCATATTCAATTTAATTGAAGTATATTGCATTTGAAATGCAAATTCAAACTCCAAATTCAATTTCAAATTAAGTCACATACACATTTGCTTCTGTTCACCCATTTTAAAATGGTCAAACATAAAAACAAATTGCATATTCTTAATCCTTGCATTTTTCTGATAATTTTTCATATATTATATGTTTAATTTGGAGTTAATATGAATTAGTTATGAATTTCCAAAGTTTAAATGATTTTCTAGAATTTCTATAAATCTTTTAATTCTCTGGAAATTGTTTTAATTCATAAATGATTTACTGCGTCACTGTGACGTAGGGGTGACGTCAGGGGGGGGGGTGACCTGTGGGCCACCACTGTCAGTGTCACATGGGGTTAACCCCTCTCTGTTTAATTAACAGAGGGGTTTAGGGGCCAGGGGGCCCACCTGTCATAACTTTGGTTTAGGCGCTAAATAACTCGGGCCCACCGGCGGTTAGCCGGCGGTGACCATACCGCACGGCGGCGCCACTGCGGACGGCGGTTCCGTGCAGCAAAACGAGCGCTGCGGCCACCAAACGAAAGCCCGTGGACGCGCGCTCCTTCCTGGGCATCGTGGCGTCACCGAGGAGCACTGGAAGCTCGCCGTGGTCGAGCTCGCGCGGCGGCCGGAGTACTGACGCAGGCGGCACGGCGCTACAGGCACGGGGAGGAGCGTTGTTTAGGGGGGAAACGCAGGGGAGCTCACCCCGGAGCGAATGGACGGGACGGCGGGGTTGGAGGAGGCCGGATGGTGACGTAATCGACGTCGAACTCCACGGCGGCCGGCGGCGACTCGGTGACGAAGGCGTCGGCTCCAGAACTTCAAGAGCTCGATTGAATGCGCGGGAAGATGAAGTCGATGGCTCCGGTGCTACTGAACACTTCAGTTCGGCGAGAGGAGGCCGTTGGCCACGACTGGGTGCGGCGGCGCTCTCCGGTGGGTTCTCGGGTGGCGTCGAAATCGGCGACGGAGAGGGCAGAGAGATAGCGGCGAGAGGGGGAAGAAGGTGCGGGGCTTCTGGGCGCTTGCCTGGTGCCAGGAGAGGGCAGGGGGTGGCCTAGAAGGGCCTCGTCGGCGTCCACGGTGACCAACCCTCCAGGGAGCTTCTTGGAACGGCGGGGGAAGAAGACGACAGACGGGAGTGGCTGGGCTGGGCCGGGTGGGGGCTTCAGTTGGGCCAGAATGGCCAGGGGTCCCCTTTTCTATTTCTTTGTTCTTTTCTTTTTCTGTTATTCTGTTGTGCCTAGAAATAAATAGTTAGGCAATTTTGTAAAATGCCCAAACATTTTTATAAACCCTAGGTGACTAGTAGCTAGTCACATTTAGGATTTGGACATTTTTGAAATTCAACTTATTTGAATTTCAAATCAAATAGGGGTTTATTTAATTTTCCAAGGCACTGTTTGAAAATTAGAAAATTCCATGAGCAAGGGATTGATCCCAAACCATTTTTAAAATGATCAGCATCATTTATAGGAATTTTCCAAATATTCAAAAGATTTTTGGAAAAAGAGTTTTATCTGGCTATTTGAAATAATTTCTCAGGTCTTTTCTTTTCCCCATTTTTGAATTTCTTTTGGAATTTTTGCATGATGCAAAGGGATCAAACAAACCCTAGCACTTACCCTAGTTGGGGTTCTGACAACTCGCCCCCACTCAAAAGAATCTCGTCTCAAGATTCAAAAGTTGTCGGGAGGAAGGTGGGGTACTCGGCATGGAGGCGGTCTTCTCTTTCCCACGTTGCTTCTTTCTCGGAGTGATGTGACCATTGCACTTTGAGGAACTTGATCTTTTGACGACGAGTGACACGCTCTGCTGAATCAAGAATACGAACGGGGTACTCTCGATAAGAAAGGTCATCTTGGAGATCAAGCGTTTCATGGTCGACTTCGCGGATGGGGTCCTTGAAGCAACGCCTGAGTTGTGACACACTGAATACATCATGTACTCGGGAAAGGTGAGGGGATAGTTGAAATTGGTAGTCAACTTCTCCACGTTTAGCAATAATGCGGAAAGATCCGATGTAACGTGGGGCCAACTTGCCTTTGATACCAAATCTTTGGGTTCCCTTCAGAGGAGTAACCCGAAGGTAAGCCTTCTCATCCAGATTGTAGCTCTCTTCCCTATGATGACGATCATAGTAGCTTTTCTGATGAGATTGAGCGGCCTTCAATCGATCACGAACAATGCGAACTTGCTCTTCTGCTTCCTTGATCATATCCGGTCCAAAGAGTTGCCTTTCACCGGTTTCTGACCAGTTTAGGGGTGTTCGACATCGTCGGCCATAGAGGAATTCAAAGGGAGCCATGTTCAGACTAGATTGAAAACTATTGTTATAAGAAAATTCGGCAAATGGAAGAGATTTCTCCCAATTCTTTCCGAAAGAGATAACACAAGCTCTGAGCATGTCTTCCAAGATTTGATTAACCCTTTCAACTTGACCGCTAGATTGAGGGTGGAAAGCTGTACTAAAGGAGAGATGAGTTCCCATAGCATTTTGAAAACTTTCCCAGGATCTAGAGGTGAAAAGGCTACCACGATCAGAATTGATTACCAAAGGAACACCGTGAAGAGACACTATTCTAGAGACATACAAGTCCGCCAACTGACTAGCAGTTATAGACTCGCGAACCGGAAGAAAGTGAGCAACTTTTGAAAGTCTATCAATGACCACGAAGATGGCATCATTTCCTTTCTGGGTTTTTGGAAAGCCGGTGATGAAGTCCATACCGACCTTGTCCCATTTCCACTCGGGAATAGACAATGGTTGAAGAGTACCAGCAGGTCTTTGGTGTTCTGCCTTAATGCGACGAAAAACATCACATTCGGCAACAAATTGTGCAATGTCTCTCTTCATCCGGGTCCACCAAAATCTCTGGCGTAGATCTCGGTACATTTTTGTGCTACCGGGATGAATTGAGAGGGGAGTGTCATGAGCTTACCTAAGGATCAGCTGCCTTATGTCTTCATTCTCAGGAACTACTAAACGATTTTCAAAGAATATCGTTCCTTGATCATTTGCAGAAAAACATTTAGCAACTCCGCTAACAATGTTCTGCTTGATCTATTGAATACTACTATCTTGTTTCTGGGTGGCTATGATTTGATCCTCAAGGGTTGGTTTCGCCACCAAGGTAGAAAGAAATCCATGAGGAACTATGTCAAGATTGAGCTTGCGAAATTCCTCGTGAAGAAGTGGTTGATACTGTTGTAACATGAGGTTGTTACAATACGACTTACGACTTAGTGCATCAGCCATGACATTGGCCTTGCCTGGGGTGTAAGAAATTCCTAAGTCATAATCTTTTATCAACTCAATCCAGCGTCTTTTCCTGAGATTAAGATCTGGCTGGGTGAATATGTATTTGAGGCTTTGGTGATCAGAATAGATCTCACAACGATTACCAAGGAGGTAATGTCGCCAAGTCTTCAGGGCATGAACTACGGTAGCGAGTTCAAGATCATGGGTAGGATAGTTTTCTTCATGTGGACGCAACTGCCGTGAAGCATAAGCTACCACATGTCTATCTTGCATAAGTATGCATCCTAACCCTTGCCGTAAAGCATCACAATAGATTTCGAAATCCCTTTTGGTGTCTGGAGGCGCAAGTACGGGTGCAGAAGTCAATCTTATTTTTAGCTCTTGAAAGCTTTCCTCGCACTTGGGGGTCCATTGGAATTTCTTATCTTTCTTGAGGAGTTCAGTAAGAGGCTTTGCAACCTTAGAAAAGTTCTCGACGAAGCGGCGACAATAGCTTGCTAGACCGAGAAAACTCCTAACTTGCTTAACCGATTTAGGTGGAGTCCAGTCAAGGACAGCCTGAACTCTCTCGGGATTGACTGCGACACCTTTCGCAGAAATCACGTGGCCTAAGTAGGTCACTTCTGGTAGCCAAAATTCACACTTGGAGAACTTGGCATAAAGGCGGTGCTCTCTAAGTTTCATCAATACCAACCTAAGATGTTCTGCGTGCTCTTCTTCGTTCTTCGAGTAGATGAGAATGTCATCAAGATAAACCACAACAAATTTATCTAGGTACTCCATGAAGATCGAATTCATCAAGCGCGAGAATGTGGCGGGGGCATTGGTTAAACCGAAGGACATGACGGTGTACTCGTAAAGACCATAACGAGTAGTGAAAGCCGTTTTTAGAATGTCCTCATTTCGGATTTTGATTTGATGATAACCTAATCTCAAATCCATCTTGGAGAAGACAGAGGATCCAGCAAGTTGATCATAAAGATCATTGATCCTGGGCAGTGGGTACTTGTTCTTTAACATCGCTAGATTTAGCGGACGATAGTCTACGCACATCCTTTCTGTTCCATCTTTCTTCGTTACGAACAGAACGGGGCAACCCCATGGCGATGAGCTAGGGCGGATGAAACCTTTTTCCAATGAAGCATCAAGTTGGGTTTTTAGCTCAGCTAACTCATGTGGGGCCATTCTATATGGGCGTCTGGAAATTGGGGCTGTGCCTGGTATAAGATCCACTATGAATTCTACACACCTGTCGGGTGGCATTCCCGGCAACTCTTCAGGAAAGACATCCAGGAACTCACGAACCACCGGAACATCTTCAAGGTATGGAAGTGGAAGCACATTCAAAGCATGCATCTGGGTTCTAGAACTGGTGATGTGTAGTCAATGATCTGGCCTGAAGGATGGGTGAGTTCGACTGATTTGGCTTTACAATCAAGGAAAGCATTCTTCCTTGATAACCAATCCATTCCTAGGATGACATCAATGTCCGAAGACTTGAGGGCTATAAGAGAAGCAAGGAATACTAAAACCTCAATTGCAATTTGTTTGCCATGGCTTACTCTATTAGTTTGCCACTTTGAACCAGGAGTTTGAATGATCATTGGAGAAAACATTTCTTCAAAAGAAAATCCATGCCGAAGTGCATAACTCTCCGACATGAATGAATGAGAAGCTCCTGGATCGAAAAGAACGGAGGCGGGAACATGATTGACTGGGAGTGTGCCAAGGATAACGTCAGAAGTAGCAATGGTTTCCTTAACTGAGATTTGGTTCACACAACCACTACTTGTGGCTGAAAGCTTTGCTGGGATGGCTTTGGTGGTTGATTTCTTTGGAGGCTTGTGACTAGGTCGACGTGGTGCCACCAACATTGTAGGGCATTGTCGGAAGTAATGGCCTGTCAGACCACACGTGAAACACATCCTGCCTGAATTGCTGGGAGCAGGATTACTTGATTGCACACCATCATTCCTGGGAGGAACAATGTGTTGAGGTGGATGGCATATATTCGGTGGTGGTCTCTGAAGAAGGTTTTGAGGTATGGCACGGGTTGGAATCCAAATTCGGCGTTTCTGAGGGGCTGAACTAGAAGAAGGGGAAAGCTCAAGAGCATGCTTGCGAGACTCTTCGAACACTTCATTGCCATGCTCAGCTCTAAAGGATCTGTTGACTAAATCCTCAAAGGTGGCAAATTCAATGAGGTTGAGATCATGGCGAAGGATAGGGCTAAGTCCCTTACGGAACCTTGCCTACTTTCTGGCATCGGTGGTGATCTCATCTTGGGCATAACGAGCAAGATGGTTGAATTCTCTCACATACTCATGCATGGACATCTCTCCTTGAGTCAGATTGCAGAACTCTTCCTTCTTGCGCTCCATTAGTTCATCCAGAAGGTGGTACCCTCGAAAGGCATCACGGAACTCTTGCCAAGTCACTAGGTGACCATCAGGCTGCATCGCAACATAGTTCTCCCACCATTCAGCAGCAGAACCTTCCAGAAAGTATGCCGCGAATATAACTCGATCATCGGGAGCAGCATGTGCAGTATCAAGCTTATGCTCGATGGAACGGAGCCAATCATCAGCTTCAAGGGGCTCAGAAGAACATCGAAATACCGGTGGCTTGAGGAGGATGAAGTCCTGAATGCTCACAACCACATTGCAATGACATGAGGTATTCTGCTCGATGAGCTCCAGAAGGCGTGTTTGATCACATTGATTCTTCTCAGCTTCCATCATGATTTCCACCGCAGAAGGCGGTGGTGGAGGTGCATCATCATTTCGATTCCGAACACGGTCTCGATTCCGACGAACAGCACTACGAGTTCCACCTGACATCCTATGTGATAAAGATCAACAATCAGAACAGGTTCTACGATGGAATCAAAGACAAGAAGGACATGAAGAAGACAGAAAAGATTATAATGCGAAAGCAATGATCCACAGAAACTCGGAATAATTCCGGCAGCATAACGGCTACACCGGGATGAAAAATGAAACAACCTCGAAGAAATTGGACAGAACTTCTTCAAGGAACTCAACAGAACGGTGAGTCTGGACGACCACAACTGTCCTACGGCTACAAGGAGGAAAACAACGAGATGTTCTAGTAAATACATAGATGAGCCTAGTCCTATCATCCCATAGAAAAGATAAGGTGACTCAGAACTCAGATCGATGAGGGTAAGGAGAAAAAGAATCCTTACGTTGTTCCCTTATACCCAGAGTAACTATATAACTATAGAATGCTAGACTCGACTTCGACCAAGGGTTTGATAAGCCTACAGACAGTCCTGCTCTGAGAACCGTACCCACTTGTTTAAGCAGACAAGGCCAAGCACAGAACGTTCTCGGTAAGCATCGCACGTCAGGGGCATCCCATTCAGGCCGGATGATCAACTGAGATGGGTCCTCAACGTCCGCTCACAAGTCTAAATGCATATGGGTGGTGAATCCCATATTCATAGACAAGTCGCCTCAACCATGTTATCGATTGAATCCTAACTCTTACATAGACTTACTCCAGCCCGATCACTTAGTCGGGGTCTATGGCGGGCTCGATCATACAACAAAGTGTGGACGTGACAGAGTCACGAACAATCGCATCGCGATGCCCCAAGCTGCGCACATCTAAGGGCCACTTGGTGTATAAAAGACCGCCAGCCAGATCACAACTAAGGTCTTGAAAACCCATACTCAGACATGCATGATATAAACATACACGCAGCCCACATGCCTAGTATGAACAGCAGGTATCATCACATAACTCTACAAAGTACTTCTTTATTGATATACACAAAGAGCATACAAAGATCACATGTCTGTGATCAACAGTACATCATACAACGGCAGAAAATTAGGTCTGAGTACAGACAAGTTTAACAAATGGCTTAGAGAAGCCTTGTACACATACATGCCCTTCCACGAGGGACCAGACTGCTGTCTGGGACTATACTAACTTGGTCAACGTCGAGCTTCAGGTCGGTGACTCCATCGGGGTCCTGGTTCTCATCTAAAACATAGAATAAGCAAACGTGAGTACAAAGTCGTACTCAGCAAGACTTACATCAGATCTATACTACTCATGCTCAAGTATCAAGGTAAAGGAGGTGGGGTTCAACATGCAGAAGTGCCAGCTTTGACTTGGCTAATCCTGTACTACGAGTACCAGACTTGAGGTAAGAAGCGTACACGAGTCCACTACTAAGTCTCCAATCAATACACCACTATGGTTACTTCCTCGACTTCCCCACGAGGAGGCACGCCATAGCACTCACGCTTATCTTGAGAGTTTTATAAGTATCCATTCAAGTTGTCTATGATCAAGTAAAGGTTTCCAAGTAGTCCATAACCGCGGATATGGCTATTCGAATAGTTCATTAACCCTGCAGGGGTGTACATCTTCACACGTGTGTCATCACTTATCGCCTCGTTCTTGTCACCCTTCAAGCGGATGTCGGACGTGGATGAAACCAAGGCACTACCCTCACATCACCTTCTCTAATCCAGGAGTCGACTACCTGAGTTGTCACCGCTCGAGAGTCCGGCCGGTTCCACGAAACGGACTCAGATAATGCAAGGGACCGAGACGCCACCTTTGACAGATGGTTTCACTGCCTCACAGGTCCACCCACATATCTATACATAAATAAAATGGCAAGCCCGAATCTAGTGTGACTCCTGGACTGGATCGGGTATGTAAAGAGGCCAAACGGGGCTCCCATAAAACCCTACATGTGGTCATACTCTTTGTCTTGGATCACAAAATAGGAACTCGAGGCTTAGGGCAGTGTTCAACGAGACAATCCATTGTGTACTCCTACACAGCCTCTCATCGTTCACCTTTGTTTAGGGTGGATTCACCAACACGTTAACATCAGCACCACTGTGTTAATTCCATCCCGACTCACAAACATAACATCCTCATTGTATCACTAAGCAGCAAAAGCAGTAACAATTGCAGGGGCCACATGCTCATCATTCAACTCCTAAATCTGCTAGGATTGTGGTTTGCGTAATACAGTGAAAAAATGATAGGTCATGCATCGGAATGGGTTCAACTATGCGAAAAAACGTGTCTCGGTGATCTGCTAAACATGCATAAGCGAGACTGAGAGGGAAATAGGATATTATAGACATGATCAATGGGGTTTGCTTGCCTTGCTGACGGTACACGGGTCTTAACGGTGGTCTTCTTCTTCGGGGTGATCACCGTCTTGGAACGTCTGTCATCGGAGGCAATCATCAACAAGGGGGGACAACTTCAGAAGTAAAAATGCACATACACATGATAAGGTTGTCCATGATGTGAATTGTACTGGTTTGTAGCATATTCAATTTAATTGAAGTATATTGCATTTGAAATGCAAATTCAAACTCCAAATTCAATTTCAAATTAAGTCACATACACATTTGCTTCTTTTCACCCATTTTAAAATGGTCAAACATAAAAACAAATTTCATATTCTTAATCCTTGCATTTTTCTGATAATTTTTCATATATTATATGTTTAATTTGGAGTTAATATGAATTAGTTATGAATTTCCAAAGTTTCAATGATTTTCTGGAATTTCTGTAAAAATTTTAATTCTCTGGAAATTGTTTTAATTCATAAATGATTTACTGCGTCACTGTGACGCAAGGGTGACATCAGGGGGGGGGCTGACCTGTGGGCCACCACTGTCAGTGTCACAGGGGGTTAAACCCTCTTTGTTTAATTA
Organism: Bromus sterilis; assembly: GCA_950022295.1. Lineage (NCBI taxonomy): Eukaryota > Viridiplantae > Streptophyta > Magnoliopsida > Poales > Poaceae > Bromus > Bromus sterilis. The sequence goes on along the minus strand of OX465595.1, from coordinate 240,100,899 downwards.
ACGGAGGGGTTTAGGGGCCAGGGGGCCCACCTGTCATGGACTCGGGGGGGGGGGGGGGGGTTAAGTTTGGTTTAGGCGCTAAATAACTCGGGCCGCCGGCGGTTAGCCGGCGGTGACCAGACCGCACGGCGGCGCCACTGCGGACGGTGGTTCCGTGCAGCAAAACGAGCGCTGCGGCCACCAAACGAAAGCCCGTGGACGCGCGCTCCTTCCTGGGCATCGCGGCGTCACCGGGGAGCACTGGAAGCTCGCCGTGGTCGAGCTCGCGCGGCGGCCGGAGTACTGACGCAGGCGGCACGGCGCTACAGGCACGGGGAGGAGCGGGGTTTAGGGGGGAAACGCAGGGGAGCTCACCCCGGAGCGAATGGACGGGACGGCGGGGTGGAGGAGGCCGGATGGCGACGTAATCGACGTCGAACTCCACGGCGGCCGGTGGCGACTCGGCGACGAAGGCGTCGGCTCCAGAACTTCAAGAGCTCGATTGGGTGCGCGGGAAGATGAAGTCGATGGCTCCAGTGCTACTGGACACTTCAGTTCGGCGAGAGGAGGCCGTTGGCCACGACTGGGCGCGGCGGCGCTCTCCGGTGGGTTCTCGGGTGGCGTCGAAATCGGCGAGCGAGAGGGCAGAGAGATAGCGGCGAGAGGGGGAAGAAGGTGCGGGGCTTCTGGGCGCTTGCGTGGCGCCAGGAGAGGGCAGGGGGTGGCCTAGAAGGGCCTCGTCGGCGTCCACGGTGACCAGCGCTCCACGGAGCTGCTTGGAACGGCAGGGGAAGAAGACGACAGACGGGAGTGGCTGGGCTGGGCCGGCTGGGGTCTTTAGTTGGGCCAGAATGGCCAGGGGTCCCCTTTAATATTTCTTTTTTCTTTTCTTTTTCTGTTATTTTGTTGTGCCTAGAAATAAATAGTTAGGCAATTTTGTAAAATGCCCAAACATTTTTATAAACCCTAGGTGACCAGTAGCTAGTCACATTTAGGATTTGGACATTTTTGAAATTCAACTTATTTGAATTTCAAATCAAATAGGGGTTTATTTAATTTTCCACGGCACTTTTTGAAAATTAGAAAATTCCATGAGCATGGGATTGATCCCAAACCATTTTTAAAATGATCAGCATCATTTATAGGAATTTTCCTAATATTCAAAAGATTTTTGAAAAAAGATTTTTGTCTGGCTATTTGAAATAATTTCTCAGGGGTTTTCTTTTCCCCATTTTGAATTTCTTTTGGAATTTTTGCATGATGCAAAGGGATGAAACAAACCCTAGCACTTACCCTAGTTGTGGTTCTGACACCAAAATGGGCGAAAAAACTTAGAAGGCCGATATAAAATGTGTTCCTCCCAAAAGGGTGTATTTCTCAAGAAATGAGTGGAATGAAATACACATATCCAAAGATATACGATGGGAGGAAAAACAAACTATATAGAGGATCCAAAGATTGCAAAAATATGAGATGGCACAAAGGCAAAAGAAAAAGCAAGCAATCAAACGATCCAACATGCCAAAAGATTATAAGATATTATGATTTGAGCATAGGAGTGTTCTAAAGAAAATAGAGAAGTTCCCCAAGATTTGTGCACTATTTAGAATCTTTGTAGTATAATACAAAGTTCACAAATATTGGATCATCATTCCCCCAAAATCGATAGAAACACAACACATGTGCAAGTGTGCAAAGATATGAGACAAAGTCTAGCTCCTGCAACAAACCAATGGTTGAGCAAATAGAAAAAGAGATAATCATAGGAATAGGCTCAACCAAAAAGATGTGTGTGAGTCATGGCGAAGCACTTGATATGACTAGTATAAGGATGACTATTTAAGCATCAACATAGTCTTGAAGAAATGAGACTCAAGATGCTAGACATGTTCTTCCAACAAAAGTTAAGAAGGTCACACACACAAACAACAAATGGGTTCACAAGCTTAAGTAAGATGCAAAGTAAAATCAATTCTTGTGACAACCCCATGGTGAAGATAGAAAATAATAGGCTCATCAAGACAAGCATGAGGACAGCAATCTTCACCACCAAAAGAGTGCCTCAATAAGAATAGAATGAAGACACACACTCCACCACACACGCTTTCATGTAACCACCGTACAATTTAACATTGAAAAAATAAAAAGGTGGACATGAAAGACCAAGGATATCCACTAAAAGTGTAACTTCTCTCAAGTGTATAAAATTCTAGGTAGATTATATCCACAAAGAAGCATGTACACCCGAGATAGTTACAAAAGGAGAGAACACGATATCCAAATGGAAGTCATAAATATACGAATAAGATCTTTGCTTGAAAGCGTAGCCAATGGCTTAATATTATCTTATTGTATAAGGATGAAATCCACACAAATAACCATCAAAGTCATCACAACTAGCAACAAGGTATCAAGAGATGGTTGAGATGCTTTGAACAACGAAACAAGTATCGCAACCAATAATATATCTTGCAATTCTAGAAAAAATCACGACTGGAAATATTTCAAAGTGGCAAGGGAGAAATGTCAAACAAATAGAGGTGTGAAACCTCTAACCGAGACGACCCGACAAATTTCCCAGATCGAAAAACATAAGAGAAGACGCATATGAAATCCGTTTTCGATGAACAAGAGCTTGTCATGAAGAAGACCACAAGCTCCAAAACTCACACGGAGAAAAGCCAAACAAGAACCAATAAAGATGATGCCAAGGATGCAAAAGGTTTGAGATCTCCACGAACGACTCGGCCTATCCTATAACACGGTCTCCTAACTACTACCAAGAGACCGGTAACTAGACACCTATCTAGTTAAACCTTTTTCTTGCACATAATCCACTTGAGCTTGATGATGAAGATCATGCCCGCCTCAAGTTGCAACATCTTCCTTGATTCCGCCGCCTCGATGAAGACTTGTAGATAGCTCCCCCATACTCCATTATGGGTGAGCCTCTTTTAGGCACATCTTCACACGACCATTATCACCAAATGGTCGGCAAGCTCCAAGCATACAATATCTTCGTGATGCTCCTCTTGACCTTGCACACACCACCTTAACCAATCTTTGGATAGCTCCATGAAGAACACCTTAGTCAACACGAAATCTTCATCCTACAACCTTGAAGCCACCATATGATCTTCAAGCGTTGCCTATGGACAAACCTTAAAGTATAACTCAAGGAAACCGCCACGGCCGCCACCTCCCATCGCCGGAATTGGCGCTGCCCCGACCGCCTCCGGCCTCCTTGACCTCTCCCTGCCCCCACAGTGAGCCGCCGCGCCCGTTTATCCCCTTCCCCGCTCGATTCGCCGCCGTTTTGGCCACCTACACGGGCCGTGGCCGCCATGGCCGAGGCTCGAGCTCTCAGGAGAGCTCGCCATGGCATGCTGTTGTGCCCGTCTGCGTGCGCATCGCGTGGCCACGTCCTCCCTCCCGCGCCTCCCCACGACCCTCCTGGAAACGGCCACAGCCGGCCTCACCGTGGCCTCGCCGGCGGGCACGGTGGAGAACCGTGGGGCTAACCCCCCCCCCCCTCTCTGTCTCACCGACGTGTGAGCCAACACCAGAAGATTAGCACTAATCCCCTGCTAGCACTAACCCACTCCTAACCCACTGACATATGGGTCCCACCCCACTTAAGCACCTGTTTAAAAGATAACTTAACTGTTAGCTGTGTAGTGACTATGACATGTGGGTCCAGGCCTTATAGTAATCCCTGCGTAAATTAAAACAAATTAATTATAACATGTTAGTATGACAACTGGACCCCACTTCTGTTAATGAAATTAAAATGTTTTTATTATATGTGAGGCTGACATGTGGGACCCACTGGTCAGTAGGTCTGACTTGTCAGGTTTGACCAGTCAACTAGTTCTGGATAATGTTGGTTTAATAATAAAATAAATTCCAGAAACTGATTTAAAATGATTTAAATTTAGAAATTCAATATCTTTTAATCCGTAACTCAGATGAAAAAACTGTATACATGAAAATTGATCAGAAAAATATAAAAAATACAGATACGCTATCCGTTGGCCTACATCCCCCCTCTAACATAACGAACATCGACATCCCCCTCCGGGCCGTCTGTCCGATAATTGCCCGATACCGTAAAACTCTCCGGATGAATTTATTCTCAACACGAAAGTTGTTCAGAATGGATCAACTAACACGGATACACCCTTCACATGTTTGTCGGATGTCCATGACACCTCTGGCATGATACCTTCCCCCTCCGGACACTCTGTCCGGTAATCACCCGGAGCTGACAGTTCATCCACGGATGAATTCTCGCTCTGTGCTACGTGTATCGTACAACGTTAGAGCCTCGTTAACATTTATTATGTCATGTATTGTATTTTTATTTCTATTATTGCTGTGTATTTATTGTTTCTTCCCCCTCTCTTATTGTCTGGTAGTCTCGATGTCCACTGCTGATGCCCCTGTGATCGACTACTTCGTCGACGACCGTACCTCTACCGTCGAGCTTACAGGCAAGCAGAGCCATTTCCTTCCCCAGATATCGCCTATATTTCCGTACTTTCTTGCACTAGGCATTGTTGCTGCTGCTACGTTACAATCCTATTCAATTACATAGCCTGTCATTGTCACCCTTGATGTACCTTCCTTTATCCTATGCTGCCTATTGTATATATTATATTCAGCAGTGAACCCTGCGCCTTGTTAGTCAATAGGATTTGTTAGCGGGTTGTGTTCACTATGGGAGTGAATGCGGATACGATACATTACATCTGCTACAGGTACGGTCCAGAGCAGACACCGCTTCAGGCCCCTACCCCGGCTCTGCCGAGCCACATCAAGTGTGCGCTATCGAGGAGTAATCCTTGTACTCCACCCGGTGCTGACTCTGTATAGCCGTCCAAGGGTACTGAACCACGGTTTTCCTTACAGGTAAGAAGTCAGGTGACCCAACGGTGCCCGCGCAGGTTATCTTAGCAGAACGACAGGTCAGGTGTATTCCACTGGTGTGCGGCGGGCCTGGTACTTTTCGTGGCCGAAGGTTTTCCTGTTGTACGAAAGTCGAGCTCTTCGGAGCAAACGCGAGACAAGGTAAGGAGACGGCTCACCTTGTTGGTAACCGCACGATTTGGTGGGACGTCAGGGCAGGCACCGACGTTACTGGTGGTCCTGGCTGCTGTCGTTGTCCGCGACTCACCGAGAAAGGGGCAATGATAACGGTTGTCCCGACAGATAATAATTAAACGACTTAACGGTTCCGGTGGATGACTTGAGAGGCTGCAAATGCTTGTACGCACTACCTTCACGTGGGGTTACGGTGTGGGCCCTCCTCGTTGTGGTCTCGTTCGAAAGCTCTAAAAGACGTCCAGTTTCAGCATTGTGGTTGGGTCGGATCGTGCTGCGGCACTGGATCCACTTGGCGCACAACGACCCGGAGTGCGAGAGGTGATGGCCCATGAAGCTCTTGCGCTTAGGACTGTAGACCGGCAGGGACCTCTCTGATGAGCCGTAGGATGGGCCTCTATGTGTCGGATAGCCTTGGTGGGGCATTCCCTAACAAGGTTAACGCCACCCTGGAGATCCGAGATTGCAGGCTGAACAGTAGTGCACCCCTGCAGGGAGTTTGGTCTATTCGAATAGCCGTGTCCACGGTAACAGGACGCTTTATGCTGAAGCCAGAGCCTACTATTAGAAACTACTATTATTAAACTGTTGGTTCCAGTTTCTTTTCCTCGCAGGGAGTGGAGGAAGGGAACTCGGAGGCAGTATTATTATTAATCATTACAACTTACTATTATACAATGTTGCAGCAACTTCTGCTGCATTGTTATTACATTCATGCTATTGAACTGTTGGCTGATTCTTACCTCATGCTGCAAGACTCGTCGGAAGATGCTAGTCTTCGATACGCCTTGCTTCTTACCCTTATTCTGATTTCTATCTTGCAGTCCACTCTATATAGCCTCCCCTTTCCATTTTATACGTGCATAAATGCTTAGTAGCGGACGTAAGACTCGCGGGTATGCTAGATAGTCACCCTTGCTTTATTTTCCCCTTTTCGCTTTGCCTGATCGGCCGCTGCAGTCGACGTTGGAGCCCAGGAGCAGGAGATTCCAGGAGGAGCCTACTATGACATCGAGTTCCCGTTGACCTGGAGTAGTTCGGTGGATCCCAGGCAGGAGGCCTCGCCTTTTCGATCTGTATCTCTGATGTTATTTGTGCTAGCCTTCTTAACGCAAAACTTGACTAACTATGTTTGTACTCAGATATTATGTTTGTATGACTTATGTATTCGGGTCCGTGCGACCCCCTTCATTGTAATATATTGTTTTATCCTTTTGTGTTTAGTGTTGTGCTGTGATATTCTCACCGTGGCACCTTGATCTCGATCATGTACCCTGCGTGTATGATTACTGTACATGATCGTAAATCGAGGGCGTCACAAGTTGGTATCAGAGCCGACTGCCTGTAGGAAGCCACCCAACCACTATCTGGTCGAAGTTGAGTCTAGACTTTGAAAATACTATTTTGCTAACTTAATATTTGGCTTACGGGCCCACATCGATGTCACTACGTGTGATATCTATTGTATTAGGATCCTTTTCTTCGTACCTATGCTCTAGGAATGTGCTCTCTTATCCTTGCTGGTAAGTTTTAACTCTGACATTAGGATCACGTTCTCTTGATTCCACCCGGCGTTTTGGTGCTACCCCATTGATTGAGTCGTGTCGCAGGAGTTCTACCCCAGGTCCCGGACCGCGGATCCCATTCTCATTCTGGGCAGGCCGCGCGTCCTCTGGCATTAACTCCTGTGGCCAACAGTTTTCTTGCGGCGTGATTGACATAGTGGAATCTATGTCGCGTCGTGTAATCCTTACCGCGGTCTGCGCGCCGCCTACTGAATCCTTTTTCCTTAATTTCTACGACGTTACGCTGTCCGATTTTGACCGACTATGTGCAAAAGATATGTATGTCTATATGACTACTATTGTGTATCTACTGCACTTCTCGTTCATTGCTCATACTACATAATGTATGACTTCTTATCCTTGCAAATGCTTTGTCTGAATTAACCCCTGTTGTTCAGGCAGGATGGATGACGATCCCCCACCTCCACCTTATATGGCAACAGTTTGATCTGAACCGTCAGTTTATGGCCGGAGTAATGACCCAGCGTACTACTCAGAATTCCCCAATAACACTGCAGGAGTTCGTGCGCCTCAGCCCGTCCACCTTTCGCAGCTCCGCAAATCCTATGGATGCCGATGATTGGCTCCGTGATATTGCTTTTCAGATGGATTCGGCTGTTGTTTCCCCTACCAGTTACCTCACCTTTGCGACGTATCATCTGAGGGGTCCAGCTTCTCAGTGGTGGGAAAGCCACCGGCTTGCGTTTCCAGATGGAACGGTAACAACTTGGCAAGAATTCCAGTTAGCTTTCCGTGCATGGCACCTTCCTCAAGGTCTGATGGACCAGAAGAAGGAGGATTTCCGCCAACTCCGTCAGGGCCAGACAAATGTTGATGAATATCATAGGAAGTTCCTTGAATTGTCCCGCTATGCTGAGAGAGACATCGGCACCGACGCTCGCAAACAGGAGAGATTCCGAGAAGGACTGCATCCTGAAATAGAGCTCGCACTTGTCCTTCATGATTGTGCGGACTTTGCGACCCTTGTCAGCAAGGCTTTCCAAGTCGAAACTGCTCTGACTAAGCACCATGAGTCGCTCAAACGTGCTCGAGATGCTAGCCCCTCTTCGAGTCGGCCTGCTCAGAAACTTAGAGTCTGGCTCCCGCACAGTGTTTTTCACCGTTTCACCGGCCTGCTCCAACGCCAAGGCCGTCCTATGCTGCACCTCGTCTGCCTCCACCGCCGAGACAGCTAACGATTCCGACTGGACAACCCAATATTATGGCTCCTCCCCCTAATGATGGCTTATGGCGCCAGTGTGGACAGCCAGGTCACCATGCACCCTGTCCTCCATTTGACCGTAAAAGGAACTGTCGAAACCTTCGTACCAGAAAAGGTAATACCAAGCCGCCTCTTGTTGAACGTGGCTATGCCAATCATGCTGATGTTGAGAAGGCTAGGTTGGATCAGACTATTGTGATGGGAACCCTCCTTGTTAATTCAGTACCAGCTTCTGTTCTGTTTGATTCAGGAGCCTCACATTCCTTCATATCTGTTGCATTTGCACGTAAGCAAGACTTTCCATTCGAAAACCTGCACCCTCTGCTGGTGGTTTATTCTCCTGGTTCCATTTGGGATACCTCGATGATAGCCCACAACAATCGTATTGAAATTGGAGGATTGGTGTTTGCTGCTTCACTCATGGCCCTGAAGGTTTCTACCATTGACGTTATTCTTGGTATGGATTGGTTGAAAGCACATGATGCGCACATCCGCTATGGTACTAAAACAGTTCAGCTAACTCACCCTTCTGGCAAGACAATTCTGTACTCGGCCCGAACAGTTCAACATGCCGAGAACCAGATATATGCTCTGAATGCCATGAACACTGCACCTCTCGAAGGGATCGAAAACATTCCAGTCGTTCGGGATTTTCTCGACGTCTTCCCAAAAGAACTACAGGGAATACCCCCGATCAGAGATGTCGAATTCTTCATCGACTTGAAGCCTGGCACCGTCCCTATTGCTAAGCGCCCTTATAAGATGCCGCCTCACCACCTCCTTGAACTGAAGAAGGAGATCGACATGGATCTCCACAAAGGCTTCATTCGTCCAAGTTCCTCTGCTTGGGGAGCACCTTCACTCTTTGTCAAAAAGAGCCATGGAACGAAAAGTTTGGTCCAAGATTATCGACCTATCAACCAGGCAACAATACAGAACAAGTATCCGCTCCCTCGGATCAACGATCTATATGATCAACTTGCTGGATCTACGGTGTTCTCGAAACTCGACTTGAGGTTGGGTTATCATCAGATCCGGGTCCGTGAAGAGGACATTCCGAAGACCGCCTTCATTACTCGCTATGGTTCATACGAGTACACCGTCATGTCCTTTGGACTGACCAATGCCCCAGCCACTTTCTCTCGGTTGATGAACTATATATTCATGGAATACCTCGAAAGGTTCGTCGTGGTTTATCTCGATGATATATTGGTATACTCCAAGAATGAAGAAGAACATGCTGAACACCTTCGTCTTATACTGGAAAAGCTTCGAGAACACAAACTCTATGCTAAGTATTCTAAGTGTGAATTCTGGCTTCCCGAAGTAACTTACCTTGGTCATGTGATTTCCAAGGATGGCGTCGCCGTCAACCCAGAACGTATTAAGGCTATTCTTGACTGGACTCCTCCCAGGACGGTCAAGCAAGTCAGAAGTTTCCTCGGCCTCGCTAGCTATTGCCGTCGTTTCGTCGAGAACTTCTCCAAGATTGCCAAGCCTCTGACTAATCTGCTTCACAAAGGCGTTAAGTTTGAGTGGATAGACAAATGCCAGGAAAGTTTTCAAGCTCTCAAGGACAAGCTCACTTCTCCCCCAGTGCTTGATCCCCCTGATTCCAAGAAGGACTTCGTGATATACTGCGACGCGTCTCGTCAAGGATTAGGCTATGTCCTAATGCAAGAGCGCAAAGTGATTGCTTATGGCTCTCGTCAGTTGCGTTCTCACGAAGATAAGTATCCAACGCATGATCTCGAATTGGCAACAGTAATTATGCATTGAAGCTGTGGCGACATTACCTCGTTGGTAATCGTTGCGAGATCTACACCGATCACCAAAGCCTGAAGTACTTGTTTACTCAGCCCGACCTGAATCTCCGCCAACAGAGATGGCTCGAGACAATAGCCGATTTCAACATGGATATTCATTACACCCCTGGCAAAGCTAATGTGATGGCCGATGCTTTGATCCGTAAAGCTTACTGTAGTGAACTTGAGGTTCAACTAGAACAACCACCTCTGTATGAAGAGTTTCAAAAGCTGAACCTCGAGATTGTTCCTCAAGGTTATGTAAATAACCTGGTTATCGAACCGGATCTCGTCAAATCCGTCAAGGGTATACAGTTTTATGATGATTTCGTACACAAGATTAAGCGCGATATCGCAAATGGAAGACCCTCACCTTTTACAATTAATAGCGAAGGTGCGGTGTTCTACCAGAACCGTTTATTGGTTACTCAAAGCAAGGGAAGGCATGAGAACCTGGATATGACCCCGAAGGTCATGAAAGCGGCTCACGATACCCCGTTGTCCATTCATCCTGGAAGCACCAAGATGTACCAAGACATCCGTCAGCAGTTCTGGTGGCCTAACATGAAGCAAGACATTGCGCGATATGTTTCTGAATGTGACGTTTGTCGTCACGTCAAGGGTGAACATCAAAAACCCGCTGGAGCTCTAGAGCCACTTGAAATTCCTGAATGGAAGTGGGACAAAGTCCAGATGGACTTCGTCACCGGTTTTCCTAGATCACAGAAGGGAAACAATGCGATCTTTGTCGTCATCGACCGGTTCTCCAAGGTTGTTCACTTTATACCAGTGAAGGAGAAGATCACCGCTACTGAGTTGGCAGAATTGTATATCTCCCAAATTGTGTCACTCCACGGTATTCCGTTGGAGATCAATTCAGATCGTGGCAGCCTTTTCACCTCAAGGTATTGGAGGAGTTTCCAAGAAGCTTTGGGAACTATTTTGCATCTCAGCACCGCTTATCACCCCCAGTCACATGGCCAAGTTGAACGAGTCAATCAAGTGCTGGAAGACATGCTTCAAGCTTGTGTTATTTCCTTCGGTAAGAAATGGGAGGAATCTCTCCCGTTGGTCGAGTTCTCGTATAACAATAGCTACCACGCTAGTCTGAAGATGGCACCCTACGAAGTTCTCTATGGGCGTAAGTGTCGAACCCCTCTGAATTGGTCAGAAACTGGGGAACATACACTCATTGGTCCGGATATTGTTCAGCGAGCTGAAGATCAAGTTCACGTCATTCGTGAACATTTGAAGGCCGCTCAGTCCCGCCAGAAGAGCAACTATGACCGCAAACACTGGGAAATGGAGTATCAACCTGGTGAATATGCTTACCTCCGTCTCACTCGCATGAGAGACACTCATCGTTTCGGTATCAAGGGAAAGTTGGCTCCTCGCTACATTGGCCCGTTCCGTATCCTTTCCAGGAGTGGACCCGTGGCATACCGATTGGAATTGCTGCCGAACCTCTCCTTAGTCCATGATGTCTTTCACGTGTCGCAACTCCGGCGCTGCTTCAAGGACCCTATTTGAGAAGTGGAACATGATATGATTGAGATGCAACAGGACTTGACTTATCAAGAACATCCGAGCCGCATTCTTGATCAGTCTGGACGTCGAACCCGCAACAAGACAATCAAGTTCCTCAAAGTTAAGTGGTCAAATCACTCTGAGGAGGAGGCCACTTGGGAACGCGAAGATCGTCTTCGTGAGGAATACCCCGATCTTTTTCCTTCTACCGCTTAAATTCTCGGGACGTGCATATATTCAGTGGTTTAACAATAATGGTAAGATTAAGGTAACGCGTTCTGTTCGTGTGCACTTTAGCATTGCTGCATACTGATTATGTTGATTGTGATGTGGTACCCATGCAAGCATGCTCTCTTTTACTTGGTAGACCATGGCAATTTGATAGGAATGTTGTACACCATGGTAGGACAAATCAGTTTACTCTGGTTCATCAGGATAAACATATTGCTTTACTTCCTATGTCTCCTGAACAAATTGTGAAAGATGATCTTGCTAGAGCTAGTAAAGCTAAACAGGAGAAAAATAAGAGTGAAAATGAGATGGCAGCTAAAGAATTTGAGCAACAACATAAGACTAATAGAAAATCTTCTTCTGCTGTTTCTAATGAAATTAAATTGACTAGTCCAACTTTGCTTGCTACTAAGGTTGATATTTCAGATTTGGATGTTAGTCAATATGTGTGCTATGCTTTTGTGTGCAAAGAAGCTTTGTTTTCATTTGAGGAATTGCCTCCTTCTTTGCCTCCTGTTGTCACTGACCTTTTGTAGGAATTTATTGACGTCTTTCCACAAGACGTACCACCGGGATTACCACCTATTCGAGGGATTGAGCATCAGATTGACTTAATTCCCGGTGCTTCGCTGCCCAACCGTGCGCCATACCGTACCAATCCGGAGGAGACGAAGGAGATTCAGCGTCAAGTACAAGAGCTACTCGACAAAGGTTACATACGTGAATCACTTAGTCCTTGTGCTGTTCCTGTTATATTAGTGCCTAAAAAGGATGGAACTTGGTGTATGTGTGTTGATTGTAGAGCCATTAATAATATTACTATTCGTTATCGTCATCCTATTCCTAGGTTAGATGATATGCTTGATGAATTAAGTGGCTCTACCATGTTTTCCAAAGTTGATTTGCGTAGTGGATACCATCAAATTCGCATGAAATTAGGGGATGAATGGAAAACGGCATTTAAAACTAAGTTTGGATTATATGAGTGGTTAGTCATGCCTTTTGGGTTAACTAATGCACCTAGCACTTTTATGAGATTAATGAACGAGGTTTTACGTGCTTTCATTGGACGATTTGTGGTAGTCTATTTTGATGATATACTGATTTATAGCAAATCTTTGGAGGAACATTTGGATCATTTACGTGCTGTTTTTATTGCTCTACGTAATGCACGTTTATTTGGTAACCTTGGGAAGTGCACCTTTTGCACCGACCGAGTGTCGTTTCTTGGCTATGTTGTTACTCCGCAGGGAATTGAAGTTGATCATGCCAAGATCGAGGCAATTGAGAGTTGGCCGCAGCCCAAAACGGTCACACAAGTGAGGAGTTTTCTTGGCCTCGCTGGATTCTATAGGCGTTTTGTGAGAGATTTCAGCACCATTGCTGCACCTCTCAATGAGCTTAAACGCAAGGATGTGCCTTTTACTTGGGGTACCGCACAGGAAGAAGCTTTCACGGTATTGAAAGATAAGTTAACACATGCTCCTTTGCTCCAACTTCCTAATTTTAATAAGACTTTTGAGCTTGAATGCGATGCTAGTGGGATTGGTTTGGGAGGTGTGTTATTACAAGATGCTAAACCTGTTGCATACTTTTCTGAAAAATTGAGTGGGCCTAGTCTGAACTATTCTACTTATGATAAGGAATTATATGCTCTTGTTCGGACATTAGAAACTTGGCAACATTATTTATGGCCCAAAGAATTTGTTATACATTCTGATCATGAATCTTTGAAACACATAAGAAGTCAAGCAAAACTTAATCGTAGACATGCTAAGTGGGTTGAATTTATTGAGACTTTCCCTTATGTCATTAAACACAAGAAGGGGAAAGATAATATTATTGCTGATGCTTTGTCTCGTCGTTATACTATGCTTTCACAACTTGACTTCAAGATATTCGGTTTAGAGACAATCAAAGAACAATATGTAAATGATGCGGAATTTAAAGATGTATTGCAGAATTGTAGAGAGGGTAGAACATGGAACAAGTTTGTGCTTAATGATGGATTTGTGTTCCGTTCTAACAAGCTATGCATTCCAGCTAGCTCTATTCGTCTTTTGTTGTTGCAGGAGGCGCATGGAGGAGGATTAATGGGACATTTTGGCGTGAAAAAGACGGAGGACGTACTTGCTACACATTTCTTTTGGCCAAAGATGAGACGGGATGTTGAGCGTTTTGTTGCTCGCTGCACTACATGTCAAAAAGCTAAGTCACGACTCAATCCTCATGGTTTATACATGCCTTTACCTGTACCTAGTGTTCCGTGGGAGGACATATCCATGGAATTTGTTTTAGGCTTGCCTCGAACAAAGAAGGGGAGGGATAGCATATTTGTTGTCGTGGATAGATTTTCTAAGATGGCACATTTTATACCATGTCATAAAAGCGATGATGCTGCTAATGTTGCTGATTTATTCTTTCGAGAGATTATTCGTTTACATGGTGTGCCCAATACTATTGTCTCGGATCGTGATACTAAGTTTCTTAGCCATTTTTGGAGATGCTTATGGGCTAAGTTGGGGACTAAACTACTTTTTAGTACTACATGTCATCCCCAAACTGATGGACAAACTGAAGTGGTCAATAGGACATTGTCTACTATGCTTAGGGCTGTTTTAAAAAGTAACTTGAAACTGTGGGAAGAATGTTTACCTCATATTGAATTTGCTTATAATCGTTCAGTGCATTCTACCACTAAAATGTGCCCTTTTGAGATTGTTTATGGTTTTCTACCTCGTGCACCTATTGATTTGCTGCCTCTTCCATCTTCGGAGAAGGTTAATTTTGATGCTAAGCAACGTGCTGAATTGATATTAAAAATGCATGAGTTAACTAAAGAAAACATTGAGCGCATGAATGCTAGATACAAGCTTGTTGGTGATAGGGGTCGAAAGCATGTTGTGTTTGAACCAGGAGATCTTGTTTGGTTACATCTACGTAAAGATAGGTTTCCTGATTTGCGCAAGTCTAAGTTAATGCCACGAGCTGATGGTCCCTTTAAGGTTTTACAGAAAATTAATGATAATGCATATAAACTTGAGCTACCTGCAGATTTTGGGGTTAGTCCCACATTTAACATTGCAGATTTGAAACCTTATTTGGGAGAAGATGATGAGCTTCCGTCGAGGACGACTTCAATTCAAGAAGGGGAGGATGATGAGGACATCCCTACTAATGTTACACCCATACCCTCACCAACTACACATACTGGACCAGTTACTAGAGCACGTGCACGTCAACTAAATTATCAGGTACTTTCGTTTCTTGCGAATCCTTCTATTGTTCATGAACATATGATGCTGCCTAAATTAGATACTTTTGTTTTGCTTATGAATGAAGGACCTAGCATGGACAAGAAGGATGGTCATTGGAGCGGGATCAAGAATGGAGAAGAAGGTGCGCGCGGGGGAAAGTACAGTGGAGTTTCCAGTGGGGATTTTCGCACGTTGAAGCCACCATAAGGCATGCATGAAGGCTTGGACGGAATACACGAGATGCCACTTCATTATTTTCGTCCAAGAGCAATTATAGGTGCTGCGTCACCTTAATATTGGGCTGGGCCCATGTAATTTCGAAATACCACATTATAGGCTGTTTTTAGAGTCCGTATGTGTGGGGAAACCGAGTTAGGGTTGTTTTCGGACCCCACCTCGAAGGGGTCACGAAAATCCCCTCTGTTCCCCCATATATACAGCCCTTAGGGCGTCGTTTAGACTTGGGTTTTAATTAGATTAAAGTTAGCCATAGCCACAACTTCGAGCTCTTCGTTTGTGTCATCCGACCAGGCCAAGACCTCATTGGAACCCCAACTTTCGTAATCATTCATCTTATATTCGCAATATCCAGATTGCAATTCTTAGTTCTTGCTTGTTCTTCGATTGCTTGCAGCAATTAGACCTTCGTGGTCAGGTTGATCGTGCATCCGCGGGATCAATAACCTCTCGGAGTTGGTTTAGCGATCGCTAAGGCGCAACGTCTTCGCACGTTCGTAGTCGGATCGTGAAAGTCGTCTCCACCATAATCGATCTACACCATCTCATCGAAACATCGGGACACCTTCGCCTCTATCACCCCATGTGCTGGATTGAACCGGGGATCCACTGCATCGCCGGAATCGTGCCGTCTTCCCCGCCATGGCCGCCACCTCCCATCGCCGGAATTGGCACTGCCCCGACCGCCTCCGGCCTCCTTGACCTCTCCCCTGCCCCCACAGTGAGCCTCTACGCCCGTTTATCCCCTACCCCGCTCGATTCACCGCCGTTTTGGCTACCTGCACGGGCCGTGGCCGCCATGGCCGAGGCTCGAGCTCTAGGGAGAGCTCACCATGGCGTGCTGTTGTGCTCGCCTGCGTGCGCATCGCGTGGCCACGTCCTCCCTCCCGCGCCTCCCCACGACCCTCCTGGAAACGGCCACAACCGGCCTCACCGTGGCCTCGCCGGCGGGCACGGTGGAGAACCGTGGGGCTAACCCCCCCCCCCTCTCTGTCTCACCGACGTGTGGGCCAACACCAGAAGATTAGCACTAATCCCCTGCTAGCACTAACCCACTCCTAACCCACTGACATATGGGTCCCACCCCACTTAAGCACATGTTTAAAAGATAACTTAACTGTTAGCTGTGTAGTGACTATGACATGTGGGTCCAGGCCTTATAGTAATCCCTGGGTAAATTAAAACAAATTAATTATAACATGTTAGTATGACAACTAGGCCCCACTTCTGTTAATGAAATTAAAATGTTTTGATTATATGTGAGGCTGACATGTGGGACCCACTGGTCAGTAGGTCCCACTTGTCATGTTTGACTAGTCAACTAGTTCTGGATAATGTTGGTTTAATAATAAAATAAATTCCAGAAATTGATTTAAAATGATTTAAATTTAGAAATTCAATATCTTTTAATCCGTAATTCAGATGAAAAAACTTTATACATGAAAATTGATCGGGAAAATATATAAAATACGGATACACTATCCGTTGGCCTACCACCCCCCTCTAACATAACGAACATCGACATCCCCCTCTGGGCCGTCTGTCCGATAGTTGCCCGATACCTTAAAACTCTCCGGATGAATTTATTCTCAACACGAAAGTTGTTCAGAATGGATCAACTAACACAGATACACCCTTCACATGTTTGTCGGACGTTCATGACACCTCCGGCATGATACCTTCCCCCTCCGGACACCCTGTCCGGTAATCACCCGGAGCTGACAGTTCATCCACGGATGAATTCTCGCTTCGTGCTACGTGTATCGTACAACGTTAGAGCATCGTTAACATTTCTTATGTCATGTCTTGTATTTGTATTGCTATTATTGATGTGTATTTATTGTTTCTTCCCCTCTCTTATTGTCCGGTAGTCTCGACGTCCGATGCTGATGCCCCTGTGATCGACTACTTCGTCGACGACCGTACCTTTATCGTCGAGCTTACACGCAAGCAGAGCCATTTCCTTCCCCAGATATCGCCTATCTTTCCGTACTTTCTTGGACTAGGCATTGTTGCTGCTGCTACGTTACAATCCTATTCAATTGCATAGCCTGTCATTGTCACCCTTGATGTACCTTCCTTTATCCTATGTTGCCTATTGTATATATTATATTCAGCAGTGAACCCTGCGCCTTGTTAGTCAATAGGATTTGATAGCGGGTCGTGTTCACTCTTGGAGTGAATGCGGATACTATACATTACAACTGCTACAGGTACGGTTCAGAGCAGACACCGCTTCAGGCCCCTACCCCGGCTCTGCCGAGCCACATCAAGTGTGATCTATCACTACTAGGGAATGCCCTTTTAGTGGCGTCTTTTTTTTCGGCCACCCCTCAGACCCTTAGGCGTGGCGCATCTCAGAATGCTCCACCTATAAGCTCTTAGGGGTGGCGCATCGCATTCTGAAAATGCGCCACTATTAATTTTTTTAAATTTTGAATTTTGAATCTGGATCTGGAAAACAATTTTTTTATTTTTTTTATTTTTTTTCTTAATCTCAGGTTAGTATGCTTAATGCCCGGTCAATATGCTTAATCTCAGGTCAAACTAACCTCCGTGGTCAAACTTCCCCGAGGGTCACCCATCCTAGCACTACTCTAGCCCAGCACGCTTAACTTCTTCGTTCTATTCAACTCTCACTCCAGCTCACCTAGCAGGCACTTGTTGATATATCTAACATATAAATCCTATTAAACCATGTTGATGTCTAGGACCTTGTTAATGTTCATGGGTGTGCTAAAATTTTCAACAGTTTTTTGAAACTTTCTCGATGGGACCATTAGCATATTTTGAACTTTTTTAAAAAAAAAAAAATTTAAAATTTAAATTTAAAATTTTTTAATGTTACTATCTAAAATTTTCAACTTTTTTTAACTTCCCGATTTGTCCTCTAGCCTATTTTGAACATTACAAAAATTTCAATTTTTTTTTGTTAATAGTTCGATTTGTCCTCTAGCCAATTTTTTTAAATTTTTTTAACTACTAAGTTCAAATTTTTTTTTTAATTTTTTCTCTTTTTTTGGGCCTTCAGATCTTCAAACGCCCGTAACTTTTTTTCTGTTAGGTTTTTGAGGATTCTAAAAATGTTCAACGGGTTACACCCGATTGAATTTGGATATAACTTTTCGAGTAGATGATTTTTCATATAAAAAACTTTTTCATCGGAGGTTGTATGCAAAAGTTAAGCCCATTTTACGAAATTCTCGGGAGATTTTGCAAAAAAAGTCGAAATTCATATTTGTAAATTTTCCTAACAACTAGACCACATATCATTTGGGAAACTTATTTTCTTTTATTTTTTTGACATTTCTATCATTTTCTTTTATTTTTTTCAAATTGAAAAGGCGGTCCACAGTGGGGGGGTGTATTTGGGAATTTCCCCGCGCAGTTTTTTCTTATTAGTGGCGCATATGGGAAATGCGCCACCCCTAAGAGCTTATGGGTGACGCATTCTGGATGCGCCACTAATAATTCCTTAGGGGTGGCGCATTTCCAAAATGCGCCACCTATAAGGTTCTTAGGGGTGGCGCATTTCTCCAAATGCGCCACGTATAAGGGGATCCAGGGCTGGCCCACTCTTAGGGGTGGCGCATTTTAAAAAATGCGCCACCTATAAGGGCTTATAGGTGGCGCATTTTTTACCAGTGCGCCACCCCTTACAACATAGTGGCGCATTACATATAAAATGCGCCACTAATAAGCTTTCCATGTATAGCTATTTCCCTAGTAGTGTATCGAGGAGTAATCCTTGTACTCCACCCGGTGCTGACTCTGTATAGCCGTCCTAGGGTACTGAACCACGGTTGTCCTTACAGGTAAGAAGTCAGGTGACCCAACGGTGCCTGCGCAGGTTATCTTAGCGGAACGATAGGTCAGGTGTATTCCACCGGTGTGCGGCGGGCCTGGTACTGTTCGTGGCTAAGGATTTCCTGTTGTACGAAAGTCGAGCTCTTCGGAGCAAACGCGAGACAAGGTAAGGAGACGGTTCACCTTGTTGGTAACCGCACGATTTGGTGGGACGTCAGGGCAGGCACCGACGTTACTGGTTGTCCTGGCTGCTGTCATTGTCCGCGACTCACCGAGAAAGGGGCAACGATAACGGTTGTCCTGACAGATAATAATTAAACGACTTAACGGTTCCGGTGGATGACTTGAGAGGCCGCAAAGGCTTGTACGCACTACCTTCACGTGGCGTTACGGTGTGGGCCCTCCGCGTTGTAGTCTCGTTCGAAAGCTCTGAAAGACGTCCAGTTTCAACATTGTGGTTGGGTCGGATCGTGCTGCGGCACTAGATCCACTTGGCGCACAACGACCCGGAGTGCGAGAGGTGATGGCCCATGAAGCTCTTGCGCTTCGGACTGTAGACTGACGGGGACCTCTCTGATGAGCCGTAGGATGGGCCTCGAAGTGTCGGATAGCCTCGGTGGGGCATTCCCTAACAAGGTGTACGCCACCCTGGAGATCCGAGCGTGCAGGCTGAACAGTAGTGCACCCCTGCAGGGAGATTGATCTATTCGAATAGCCGTGTCCACGGTAACAGGACGCTTTATGCTGAAGCCAGAGCCTACTACTACAAACTACTATTATTATACTATTGGTTCCGGTTTCTTTTCCTTGCAGGGAGTCGAGGAAGGGAACTCGGAGGCAGTATTATTATTAATCATTACAACTTACTATTATACAATGCTGCAGCAACTTCTGCTGCATTGTTATTACATTCATGCTATTGAACTGTTGGCTTATTCTTACCTCATGCTGCAAGACTCGTCGGAAGATGCTAGTCTTCGATAGGCCTAGCTTCTTACCCTTATTTTGATTTCTATCTTGCAGTCCACTATATATAGCCTCCCCTTTCCATTCGATACGTGCATAAATGCTTAGTAGCGAACGTAAGACTCGCGGGTATGCTAGATAGTCACCCTTGCTTTATTTTCCCCTTTTCGCTTTCCCTGATCGGTCGCTGCATTCGACGTTGGAGCCCAGGATCAGGAGATTCCGTGAGGAGCCTACTACGACATCGAGTTCCTGTTGACCTGGAGTAGTTCGGTGGATCCCAGGCAGGAGGCCTCGCCTTTTCGATCTGTATCTCTGATGTTATTTCTGCTAGCCTTCTTAAGGCAAAACTTGACTAACTATGTCTGTACTCAGATATTATGTTTGTATGACTTATGTATTCGGGTCCGTGCGACCCCCTTCATTGTAATTTATTGGTTTATCCTTTTGTGTTTAGTGTTGTGCTGTGATATTCTCACCGTGGCACCTTGATCTCGATCATGTACCCTGCGTGTATGATTACTGTACATGATCGTAAATCGAGGGCGTCACAGCACATGCCCTTTCAATCTCCCCCATTTTGGTAATTGATGACAAACACATTAAGAGGGTTTATATGAAGAATTATGCTAATCATGCAAAGCAAGTATGCATGAGTAAGAGGGAAAATGCTTAAGAACAAAACCAAAGCATTAACCTCCTCAAACAAAACCCTCTTAATGTGTTTGTCATCGATTGCCAAAATTGGCGAAAAAACATAGAAGGCCGATATAGAATGTGTTCCTCCCAAAAGGGTGTATTTCTCATGAAATGAGTGGAATAAAATACACATATCCAAAGATATACGATGGGAGGAAAAACAAACTATATAGAGGATCCAAAGATTGCAAAAATATGATATGGCACAAAGGCATAAGAAAAAGCAAGCAATCAAACGATCCAACATGCCAAAAGATTATAAGATATTATGATTTGAGCATAGGAGTGTTCTAAAGAAAATAGAGAAGTTCCCCAAGATGTGTGCACTATTTAGAATCTTTGTAGTATAATACAAAGTTCACAAAAATTGGATCATCATTCCCCCTAAAATCGATAGAAACACAACACATGTGCAAGTGTGCAACGATATGAGACTAAGTCTAGCACTTGCAACAAATGATTGGTTGAGAAAATAGCAAAAGAGATAATCATAGGAATACGCTCAACAAACAAGATGTGTGTTAGTCATGGCGAAGCACTTGATATGACTTGTATAAGGATGACTATTTAAGCATCAACATAGTCTTGAAGAAATGAGACTCAAGATGCTAGACATGTCCTTCCAACATAAGTTAAGAAGGTCATGCACACAAACAACAAATGGGTTCACAAGCTTAAGTAAAATGCAAAGTAAAATCAAGGCTTGTGACAACCCCGTGGTGAAGATAGAAAATAATAGGCTCATCCAGACAAGCATGAGGACAACAATGTTCACCACCAAAAGAGTGCACCAATAAGAATAGAATTAAGACACCCACTCCACCACACACTCTTTCATGTAACCACCGAAGAATTTAACATTGAAAAAAAAGGTGGACATGAAAGAACAAGGATATACACTAAAAGTGTAACTTCTCTCAAGTGTATAAGATTCTAGGTACATTATATCCACAAAGAAGCATGTACACCCGAGATAGTTACAAAAGGAGAGAACGCGATATCCAAATGGAAGTCATAAATATACGAATAAGATCTTTGCTTGAAAGCATAGCCAATGGCTTAATATTATCTTATTGTATAAGGATGAAATCCACACAAACAACCATCAAAGTCATCACAACTAGCAACAAGGTATCAAGTGATAGTTGAGATGCTTTGAACAACGAAACAAGTATCGCAACCAATAATATATCTTGCAATTCTAGAACAAATCACGACTGGAAATATTTAGAAGTGGCAAGGGAGAAATGTCAAACAAATAGAGGTGTGAAACCTCTAACCGAGACGACCCGACAAATTTCCCGCATCGAAAAACATAAGAGAAGACACATATGAAATCCGTTTTCGATGAACAAGAGCTTGTCATGAAAAAGACCACAAGCTCCAAAACTCACACGAAGAAAAGCCAAACAAGAACCTATAAAGATGATGCCAAGGATGCAAAAGGTTTGAGCTCTCCACGAACGACTCGACCTAGCCTATAACACGGTCTCCTAACTACTACCAAGAGACCGGTAAAATAGACACCTATCTAGTCAAACCTTTGTCTTGCGCATAATCCACTTGAGCTTGATGATGACGATCATGCCCGCCTCAAGTTGGAACATCTTCCTTGATTCCGCCGGCTCGATGTAGACTTGTAGATAGCTCCCCCATACTCCATTATGGGTGAGCCTATTTTAAACACATCTTCACACGACCATTATCACCAAATGGTCGGCAAGATCCAAGCATACAGTATCTTTGTGATTCTCCTCTTGACCTTGCACACATCACCTTAACCAATCTTTGGATAGCTCCATGAAGAACACCTTGGTCAACACGAAATCTTCATCCTACAACCTTGAAGCCACCATATGATCTTCAAGCGTTGCCTATGGACAAACCTTAAAGTATAACTCAAGGAAACAATTAGTCCATAAAGATTGTCATCAATTACCAAAACCAAACATAAGGGCACAAGCCCTTTCAATCTCCCCCATTTTGGTAATTGATGACAAACACATTAAGAGGGTTTATATGATGAATTATGCTAATCATGCAAAGAAAGTATGCATGAGTAAGAGGGAAAATGCTTAAGAACAAAACCAAAGCATGAACCTCCTCAAACAAAACCCTCTTAATGTGTTTGTCATCGATGGCCAAAATGGGCGAAAAAACTTAGAAGACCGATATAGAATGTGTTCCTCCCAAAAGGGTGTATTTCTCAAGAAATGAGTGGAATAAAATACACATATCCAAAGATATACGATGGGAGGAAAAACAAACTATATAGAGGATCCAAAGATTGCAAAAATATGAGATGGCACAAAGGCATAAGAAAAAGAAAGCAATCAAACGATCCACCATGCAAAAATATTATAAGATATTATGATTTGAGCATAGGAGTGTTCTAAAGAAAATAGAGAAGTTCCCCAATATTTGTGCACTATTTAGAATCTTTGTAGTATAATACAAAGTTCACAAAAATTGGATCATCATTCCCCCAAAATCGATAGAAACACAATACATGTGCAAGTGTGCAAAGATATGAGACAAAGTCTAGCACTTGCAACAAACCAATGGTTGAGCAAATAGCAAAAGAGCTAATCATAGGAATAGGCTCAACCAACAAGATGTGTGTGAGTCATG
Source organism: Bromus sterilis (assembly GCA_950022295.1). NCBI lineage: Eukaryota > Viridiplantae > Streptophyta > Magnoliopsida > Poales > Poaceae > Bromus > Bromus sterilis. Next base: position 240,077,870 of record OX465595.1, on the reverse strand, counting down.
GCGAAGCACTTGATATGACTAGTATAAGGATGACTATTTAAGCATCAACATAGTCTTGAAGAAATTAGACTCAAGATGCTAGACATGTCCTTCCAACATAAGTTAAGAAGGTCACACACACAAATAACAAATGGGTTCACAAGCTTAATTAAAATGCAAAGTAAAATCAAGGCTTGTGACAACCCCATGGTGAAGATAGAAAATAATAGGCTCATCAAGACAAGCATGGGGACAACAATCTTCACCACCAAAAGGGTGCACCAATAAGAATAGAATTAAGACACGCACTCCACCACACACGCTTTCATGTAACCACCGAAGAATTTAAAATTGAAAAATTAAAAACGTGGACATGAAAGACCATGGATATCCACTAAAAGTGTAACTTCTCTCAAGTGTATAAGATTCTAGGTAGATTATATCCACAAAGAAGCATGTACACCCGAGATAGTTACAAAAGGAGAGAACACGATATCCAAATGAAAGTCATAAATATACGAATAAGATCTTTTGCTTGAAAGCATAGCCAATGGCTTAATATTATCTTATTGTATAAGGATGAAATCCACACAAACAACCATCAAAGTCATCACAACTAGCAACAAGGTATCAAGAGATAGTTGAGATGCTTTGAACAACGAAAAAAGTATCACAACCAATAATATATCTTGCAATTCTAGAACAAATCACGACTGGAAATATTTAGAAGTGGCAAGGGAGAAATGTCAAACAAATAGAGGTGTGAAACCTCTAACCGAGACGACCCGACAAATTTCCCACATCGAAAAACATAAGAGAAGACGCATATGAAATCCGTTTTCGATGAACAAGAGCTTGTCATGACGAAGACCACAAGATCCAAAACACACACAGAGAAAAGACAAACTAGAACCAATAAAGATGATGCCAAGGATACAAAAGGTTTGAGCTCTCCACGGATGACTTGGCCTAGCCCATAACACGGTCTCCTAACTACTACCAAGAGACCGGTAAACTATACACCTATCTAGTCAAACCTTTGTCTTGCGCATAATACACTTGAGCTTGATGATGACGATCATGCCCGCCTCAAGTTGCAACATCTTCCTTGATTCCGCCGCCTCGATGAAGACTTGTATATAGCTCCCCCATACTCCATTATGGGTGAGCCTCTTTTAGGCACATCTTCACACGAACATTATCACCAAATGGTCGGCATGCTCCAAGCATACAATATCTTCGTGATGCTCCTCTTGACCTTGCACACATCACCTTAACCAATCTTTGGATAGCTCCATGAAGAACACCTTGGTCAACACGAAATCTTCATCCTACAACCATGAAGCCACCATATGATCTTCAAGCGTTTCCTATGGACAAACCTTAAAGTATAACTCAAGGAAATAATTAGTCCATAAAGATTGTCTTCAATTACCAAAACCAGACATAAGGGCACATGCCCTTTCAATCTCCCCCATTTTGGTAATTGATGACAAACACATTAAGAGGGTTTATATGATGAATTATGCTAATCATGCAAAGCAAGTATGCATGAGTAAGAAGGAAAATTCTTAAGAAAAAACCAAAGCATGAACCTCCTCAAACAAAACCCTCTTAATGTGTTTGTCATCGATTGCCAAAATGGTCGAAAAAACATAGAAGGCCGACATAGAATGTGTTTCTCCCAAAAGGGTGTATTTCTTGTGACGCCCCCAAAATCAATCCGTGCACAGTAATCATACACGCAGGGTAGACGGCTGAGATTAGGGTGCCACGGTGAGAATATCACAGCACAACACTAAACACAAAAGGATAAATCAGTATGTTACAATACCAAAGATCACGAGGATCCGAATACATAAGTCATACAAGCCATAATATCTGAGTACAGACATAGTTAGTCAAGTTTTGCCTTAAGAAGGCTAGCACAATTGACATCAGAGATACAGATCGAAAAGGCGAGGCCTCCTGCCTGGGATCCACCTAACTACTCCTGGTCGACGAGAAACTCGATGTCGTAGTATTCGCCTGCGGGGTACTCCTGCTCCTGGGCTCCAACGTCGGCTACAGCGGCCGATCAGGCAAAGCGAAAAGGGGATAATAAAGCAAAGGTGAGTACCTAGCATACCCGCGAGTCTTACGTCCTCTACTAAGAATTATGCATTGTATCAAATGGAAAGGGGAGGCTATATATGGTGGACTGCAAGATAGAAATCAGAATAAGGGTAAGAAGCTAGGCCTAACGAAGACTAGCATCTTCCGACGAGTCTTGCAGCATGAGGAGAGAATAGCCAACAGTTCAATATAAAGCATAAAATAACAATGCAGCAGAAGTTGCTGCATCATTATGTAATAGTAAGTTGTAATAATTAACAATGCCTCCGAGATCCCCTCCTCGACATCCCACCGACGAAGAAAACTCGGAACCATACAGTTTAATAATAATAGTTTGTAGTGGTATGATCCAGCTTCAGCATAAAGCGTCCTGTTACCGTGGACACGGCTATTCGAATAGATTAAACTCCCTGCACGGTGCGAGGCTGGCCGGTAAGCAAAAGCAAACACCACTCGCGAGTAAAGAAGACACACAACTTCCCGGCAATCAGACCGCGATACTGCTGACGTCTGAAGAGATTTCGAATGAACTACGACGCAGGGGAGCCCATAACTCCTTATCCCACGTGAAGGTAGTGCGTACAGACCAACGGACCTCTCAAGTCATCCACCGAACCATTTAGCATTTTATTAACTTACGGGTCAACCATTATCGTTGCCTCGACTTAACTGACCCGCGAACAACGACAACAGTCAGGACCACCAGTACATCGGTTCCTGCCCTGTCGTCCCACCAAGTCTCTGCGGTTACCAACAAGATGAACCGACTCCTTACTATGTCTCGCGTGTGCTCCTGGAGGATCTCGACTTTCGTGGTTTGGTAACTCTCGCGGCCAACGATCAGGGGCCAAGCACACCGGTACACTGGTCCTACCCTCCCTGTAGTCCCGTCGCAATACCGCTTGCGGGCACCATAGGGTCGCCCGACTTCTTACCTTTAAGGACAACCGTTGCTCAAGTACCTAGAGCGCCTATATAGAGTCAGCAATGAGTGGAGTACAAGGATTACTCCTTGATAGCTCACACTTGATGGTGGTTCGGCAGAGCCGAGCTAGGGGGCCTGAGGCGGTGTCTGCATTGTACCGTACCTGTGCAGTTGTAATAAGTTGTATCCGCGTCACTCCCCTGAGTGATCACAGCCCGCTATCTAATCCTAGCTAACAATGCGCAGGGCTCACTGCTGAATATAATATATATAATAGGCAGCATAGGATAAAGGAAGGTACATCAAGGGGCGACAAAAATCAGCTATGCAATTGAATAGGATTCTAATCGTAGCAGCAGCAGTAATGCTGTAACAGCCCAGTTTTCACAAAAATTAAAAAATTGGTTTTTGGTGTGAATTGTTTGATTGTTTGATTTGTTTGCGGTGTTTGCATCCCCGATTGATCGATCGGCGATTATTTTCCCCCCTCTTATCTCGTATCGGCTCAGAAAATGGGATATTTTTATAGCGCGTCGTTTAATAAGTAAATGGGATATTTTTATAGCGCGCCGGAAATTCTTCTCAGAACGGTTCCAGCGCGAGGTGAACACCGCCGGCTCGACGCGCTGATCGCGCAGTTAGAAGTTTTACCCGAATCGGAGGTCCTGCGGACCCCCGGCGGTCAGAAACGTGAGCACCGCGCGTGCGAGAGAAAAACCGGGGATGTTTTTGCAAACTGCCAGCCACCGGGGCTATATAAAGACTACCACACTCCCACCCATTTCTAGGGTTTCCCTATCCACAAATTGCAGCCACCCCCCTCACAATAGCCCCAATTTTCGCAATTTAGCCCCATTTCCAGCAAACCCTACATCTCAGATATCCTGGACCGTTCGATCTGCGAATCGGAGGGCTCAGGATGTGCCACGTCATCGCCTAGCCACCAACCTCCTCTCTCTTCCTCCTCCAACCAAGCCGCCGCCTACACCGTGGAGCCACGCCGCCGCCTCCACTCCGGCCAGGGAGCCATCAGCGACTCCTTCTCCCCTGCCCGAGCCTCTCCTCTGCCCCTCCCCCTCACCTAGTTTCTCCTCTGTCCCCAGGCCGCCGCCGCGCAAGGAGGCCGCCGTCGGCGAGCCGCGCCATGGACGGCCAGGAGGAGCTCGCGCTTCCTCGACCTCGGAGACCGGCGCCGCCTCGAGCCCCGCATCTACCTCACCGGCGGCCGCCGCCTTGAATAGATCCCGGTAGTTGCGGCCTCCAGAGCCCTCGTCGCGCCTCGCCGTGCTGCCGCTGGTGGCCGGCGCCGCCATGGACGCGAGGTGCTTCGACGGGAACAGCCTGAGCCGGCCAGGCAAGCCAGCCGCAGGGTGGGCCGGCCTCTCTCCAACGGCCCACCAAGCCGAACCAGGCCCAGATCCAGCCAAGGCCCAGCCGCCCCTCCAAGCCCAGCCAGTGGCTCGAGCCGCCTCCTTGCCTGTTGGGCCTCAGCCCATGAGGTTGTTTTTTTTTCATAGCACCCCTGCGATTTTTCTAAGTCCCAGGATTTTTACTGCTGTTTCAGTTTTTCACGGTAATTTGCGAGTAAACCGTAGCTCCGATGAACGTGCCCCCAAAATGAAAGTAGCTTAGAATTGCGTGTACTTCAATTCATCTTTTGTGAGCATTTGCATTTGAGGTCACCTTGATTGTTTAATTGTGTGCTAAACAGGGCATCAGATCGTTAATTGCAACTGCTGCTGTTAAACTACCTGAAACTGTTGCTTGATCGAAACTTCTGGCGACGGTTGCTTCGCAACCGTACGTCGGGATTGAGTGATTCCTTTTGCGTTGCATTAAGAATTGTTTCTACTTCAGTTTCATGCATTCACATGCCATAATTTCTTGCTGCATCATGATTGTATCTTGCTCCAAAGTAGCTACCCTGCTGTTAATGTGCTGTTGTTTATATTTTGTTGCAACTTTGGTCGATGAGTGTGTCGCGACCATTTATCGGAATTGAGTGATTCCAATTGCATATTGTTAAGCACCATGTCTACTTTCATTACATGTATTGCATTGTCATGATATGCTTGCTGGTCATATAGTTATTGAGCTCCAAAGTCTGTAACGTTAAGATGTCATGTTGTTTGCTTAATATCTTTTGATCTATGATGCCTATTTGCATGATTCTTTTGCCATGCCTTCCTTGTCATTTCTAGTTTAATTTCATATCATTTGTTAGCATGTTTGAATTTATTATCCTTTTTATGCTTTTCTCTAAAGTGTGCTTCGTGATGTTGGCAGATTGTGTTCCAAACTTGTTTTGCTTATATCTTTTTAACCGTAGCTGCGTTTGGAGTGTTCTTTATATGTTACTTGATTAGTTTTTCGTGTACTTTTTGTTTATGGTATTGTTTGCTGCTGTTAACCAACCTAAAATATGGTTTAGGGCAGAACAGTACCAAATGTTTTAATCATCGTGCGACACTTAGTGTTATGCCATGTTTAGGTTGTGCCTCACTTAAATTGTCTAGCATAGATAGTTTCTTTTGTGCTTCACCTCTTGACATGTTTGTGTGCTATGCCATGCTTTATTGAGTTGCCATGTTAACAACCTTTGTTAATCATCTGTAACTAAGCAACTTGAACCTCTGTAAATGTGCGGTATCGTCGTGTGTGACGAGTACTCCACTTAACCTGTTAGTAACCGCTCTCGACGGTAGGTGCGATGTCTCGTGTTGCCTTATTGTTGATGCTTTCTCGTGTTTGCTCTGTAGTAATAGATGATGCTCGTTGATTGCTTTCCAGTGTTTACCACCTTGTGTGCTTCCGCGGGTACCTTCGGAGACGATGCGAGCTTGCGATCCACTACACCTTCGGAACCCGACTTATCAACAGGCAAGGACTATACATTACTTATGATTCATTCTATTTCAACCAGCGGTTTGCATGCTAGTCTAGGTTAGGTTCAATGTTTGATCCTACCACATGTTTACAGCATCTTTCAAACCGATACAGCCATGTCCCCTCCCAGCAAACCATGTACTGCTATGTTACTATTGCTCGTTGCTCAGCCCCTGCTTAGTATGCATGCTTAGGATGCTACGATGTTACCCTGTTACTCCTTGGTTTGGGATATCACATTATTACATTATTGTTGATGATATGATTATTATAATGTTGACTATATTCGACAAAGGATGGAAGGTCTAGGTTATCCCGCCCCGACGCTTTGTTCCATTCGAGTCACCTAGGATCCGAGTTCCGGGTATTGGTTTTAAGACTAAGCGTGCCTAACCGCGTGTGGGATTTTATGGGGTCCCCTTTTCTTATCTACGTAGCTTCAAACATTTCTAGTGGTGGCCCAAGCTGATTTACCATTTGAAATCGTGTGTGTGCTGGTCAGCTGCTAGTAGTTTATAAACCAACCTGGACCAGTGAGGACATAGTTCCCAGTTCGGCTGAGGACCCGGTTTCCCATGTGTGCTTAACCGGCTATCCAAACCCGAGACAGACGGTAGAGACCAGATCGAGAGAGCGGCCGGCTCCTGAGATGGATGTCGACTCACCGGGGGCCACCCAGATTTGTTTGTTGTTAGCTAGAGGGACCTGTCGTTTCGGATCTCTTGGAACTAAATCATAAAATGGTTGCCTATCATGGGTAGCAACTGAGAGAGATTGGCGTGCGTGCGGAGCCTTGTAATGGGCAGTTGGTACACCCCTGTAGGGTTAAATATTTTCGAGAAGCCGTGTCCACGGTTATGGACGACTTGAGACCTACTCCTTGTTCATAGACAACAACAACTGAGATAATATTAATATAACTTTGATCAACGTGTGTGTGCCTTGACTGCTTCTTCTTCGTTGGGATGCGAAGAGGAGGACAAGGATAGGATAGGTGTTATGCTTGCATAAGTAGGTGGGTAGCAGACTTGTTGGAGGCGATTCCTCATCGAGTGCTTGGCTTCTTATCTTACTCTCTAGATCGTTAGCCACTTCATAAATGCTAGTGCGGGAGCAACCTCACCACTTACCTCATCCTTACCGTAAACTACTAGTTGTCCTAGAATGACGAGTGATGAAGTCCTTGCTGGGTGAGATGACCAACTACAATTGGATGCTGAGTACTTCTGTACTCATGATACTACCCCCTAACTCTTTTCAGGGTTCTGATCGACAACGGGTATGGTGATCGACGTTTCACGTGGAGACTCGACGACGACTAGTTAGGCGGATCCCGGCGGAGGGCCTGGACCCGTGTGGTTATGGGATCGATGTTTTCTCTTTGCCACTAGGCATTTGCTTGTAGTCTGTACCCAGACATGTATCTTCCGCTGTTGTATTGTATTTGAGGCAGCTGTATACCGATTGTATGAGATGTTCTATCCTTGTATCTATAATGTTGTGATATCATGTTGGAAATCCGGGGCATATGGCTTTGTCATATGTCGCGGTGGGACCGGTATGTGCTTCGTCCCAGGATCTGGATGGAAACATCTAGATCTGGAACAGTACCGCATATCGGGCCTTACAAATGCCTAGTGCAAGAAAGTACGGAAAGATAGACGATATCTAGGGAAGAGAATGGCTCTGCTTGCCTGGAAGCTCGTAAGTAGAGGCAGGGTCGTCGACGAAGTAGTCGTACTCAGCAGCGGTGTAGTCGACGACACCAGCGAGGTCTACCGGATATTAAGGGGGGGAAGAAACAGTAAATACAAAGCAATCATAAACAAATAAAAGCATGGCATGACATAAGCAAAGGTAACGTGTTCTAACGCAGGGCAATGTATTATGCTCGAGCGGAAATTCATCCGGGGATGAAATACCGGCTCCGGGTGATTATCAACATACGGCCCGGAGGGGGGAAGGGTTCATGCCGGACGTGTCGTGGACATCCGAGAAACGTGTGGATGGTGTATCCGGGTTAGTTGATCTATTCCGAACCACTTTCGTGTTCGAAATAAATTCATCCGGGTACTTTAGCAGTACCGGACAATTTATCCGACAAACGGTCCAAAGGGGGACGGTTCGAGGTTCGGTACGTTAGAGGGGGGTGGTAGACCACCGAATAGCTTATCCATATTCGTTATATTTTTCTGATCAATTTTGATGTATAAAGTTTTTGAATCTGACTTACGGTTGTAAAGATATTCAAATTCAAAGTTTCAATAATTTTAAATCAATTTCTAGATTTTCTTTTATTAATAAATCCTAACATTATCCACAGAGGGGTTGACTGGTCAAACCTGACCAATGGGTCCCACTGGTCAGCCTCACATTTTTAATAATTCAAAATTAATAGAAAAATGACAGTGGGGTCCCACCTGTTAGTGGGACATTACATTTTCCAATTTAATTAAACTAACTAGTTACTGGTGGGGCCTAGCTGTCATTGACACATAGGTTTAATTAACAGGTATTTTAATTAATCAGATAGTTAAGTGGGGCAGGGCCCACATGTCATACATGCATATAACTAAGAAGACTTTATTTACTCTAACCATTTAATTAGAAAGTGGCCCCACATGTCATAGTGTGACTAGGGGGAGTCTTGTTAGAATGGGGATTATCCCACGGCTCCAATCAGAGCTCGCCGGCGGCGAGATGGCGCACGGCAGCGAGACCATCCCGTCCAGGGGGGAGGGCACGGCGGCGCCAGGACAGAGAGGCGAGGCGGAGCGCCCTCGGGCCGGTGCGACGGGGCACGCAGCCGCAGTCAGGGGGGTAGCCGGGGCGTGGCCATGGCGTCCACGCCGACGGGGCAGGGGCGGCTGGGGAAGCGCGCGTGCGCGAGGGCGGGGGGGAGGGGGGAAGGCGTGGCCATGCGTGCGTGCGCACGAGGGCACGATCAAGTGCAAGGTGAGCGCGGCGAGCTCGGACGCGCGCCATGGCGACCGTGGCGGTTGCGGGCATGAGGACGACGACGGTTGATACGTCCAAAACGTATCTATAATTTCTGCTTGCTCCATGCATGTTTTGTGTGATATTGCTATGATTTAGATACCCTTTCATACACTTTTGATCATATTTGGACTAACCTATTAACTCAGTGCACCACAGTGCCAGTTCCTGTTTTCTGTTGTTTTTCTATTTCAGTTTTCCCCCATATAAAAAGTGCCAGAAAAATTCCGGGAAAAATATAGGAAAAATTAGCGTACAGGAAGCTTCGCGAAGAGCCCGAGTGGGGCCAGAGGGGAGCCAGGGGTGGCCCAGGCGGCCACCCGGCGCGGCCCCACCCCTGGCCGCGCCAAGGGGGCGCCTGGGCCCCCTAGTCCACCTCTAGCTGCCCCCCTTCGCCTATATATTCTCCGTCACGGGAAACTTCAGAAAGGAGAAACCTTTTTCGCGAACTCGCCTCTGTTCCGCCGCTGCCGCGCTTCCGAGATCGGGAGCACCAGAAGACCTCTTCCCGGCACCCTGCCGGAGGGAGGGTTGACCTCCGGGAGTCTCCTCTCCACCATGGATGCTCCCCGGATGTCTCGTGAGTAGTTTTCCTTGGACCATGGGTCCGTGATCAGTAGCTATGTGATGTTCTTCTCCCCTCTTTGTTCTTCATGGCTTAGACCTCGTGAGCTGCCCTACATGATCGAGGCACTTTTGTAATCTTTCTGCTATTGCTATGCTGAGTTTGATGGGATCTGATGGATTATGAGATTATGTTCAGATTGTGATTGAGTAATATATTTGGTTTTTATCTCTTATTTTTGTTCCTAAGTAGTTCTTGCATGTTCTCCGTTGCTGTTTATTGCTTTGGCCAAGTAGTAGGTAGTAACCCCAAGAGGGAACGTTATGCTCGATTGTGGGTTCATGCCCCCCGATGACACGCTTGAGTGACAGAAACATGAGTCTAGGGGATGTGATGTTGCCACAAGGGGGAAAACAACGGTGCTTGTAACCGCGGTTGCAAGGATTGTTTACTTTACGCAAAGTGCTTTTTAATGCAGTTGTTTGTTGCTTTGGGTTTACACTTTGGGTGGGGCTTGCAACTTAATACCAGCGAGATGTTCTGGATAGATATCTGAAGGTGGATGATTAGTAGTAGATGTAGTTGGATTTCGGTCTACTTGTTTTGGCGTATTGCCCGTGCTTTTGAGCCTCTTCCTTTCTTTTTTAGCATAGTTAGCATTGCGTGCGTTCATAATCCTGTCAATTGCCCTTCTGTGATTTTTTTACCTTGCATAGCAGTTTTATCGTCTTTTGGGAGAGAGACATCACTAGTGAACATCACGTATCCCGGTCCATATCCTCATTACTGTTTCCATGCTCATTTAATTTTCTGCTTTTACTTTCAGTTGCTATCATTATCCCTTGTGTTTGATCCTTTGTGAACAACAAGACTGGAGAGATTGACAACCTCTCTGAACTTCGTTGGGAACAAAGTTATTTGTGTCTGTGTGCAGGTCCGCGTCAGTAGCGCCGTTGACACCTACTTATCATCTCTGGAGTCCTACTGGAGACAAACCTTGGTATCTTTACTGAGGGAAATTTGCTGCTGTGCTGCATCACGGCATCCACTTGGGGCTCACCAACGAAGGGCCAGAAGACTACACCCGTCAACTCTCGCGCCATCAAGCAAATTTCTAGCGCCGTTGCCGGGGACTCCAAGTGCTAAGATAGGGGAGTTGCACACTACCCTTTACCTTTGTTTTTTAGTCTTGTTAGTTTACCTATCAGTTTTTACTTTTGTGTCCCTTATAAAAAAAACAAAAATACCTACAAATGCTATCTTCACCATGGGTGTGGAACCACCGAAATATGGTAGGATGGACATGTTTTACTTGGCTCGTCTTCGATCAATTTGTGCTTGCGCTAAAAACCCAACCGACTTGGTTGAGGGAAAATCATTGGATGAGCATGCTCATTATACGCGGCACCGCCTATCTCAGAAAGGGAAACACTTATGGGACCAAATACAAACTTCTTATTGCTATGCCGAGTGTTTATGCCACATTTATGATTTTACTTGCTGCTCTAATATAGAGTGTAAACACCTTCCTTTCCAATGTGAGTTTAATGAAAATGAGATCCTATCTTCTTATGCCAAAGGTGTTTATGATTACCTTGATGTTGAAAAGATTGAAGAGTTTGTGGCTTTTAAAGGTGCTTATGAGATTGCTTCTTTGATTGAAAAGTATTACGATACTATTCACAAGTCTGAAAACTTTGCTGTTCTTGCTTATTGTTTTGAGAATTATACTTCCAATGCTTATATTGAGGATTTTAAAAATAGAATGATTGCTGCCCAAGAAGAGGCTAATGATTGCTATGAAGAGGAATCTTATGATTCCAAGGCCTCACTTGATACTTCCCTTTCTGATGATTTTGATACATGCTTTGTTGATGGCCATGATGCCACTATGGATGTTGCTGACAAAAATGAACTCTCTATAGTTCCTTATGTCAAGCATGAAATTGTTGCTATTGCACCCACACTTGATTTTCCTATTATCCTTTTTAAATCTCCAACTCATATTCCGGAGAACTGTGCTCCTATTGAGGCTCAATGTGATGGGTTGCATTTATCTTATCATCCTAAAAACCGTGTTGAAAACAATAAACGTGTGCTTGTAGGTCATGAACAACATGATTTATGTGATAGTTATATTCTTGATGTTTTTCATGATACTACTGAAAATTATTTTGAGAGAGGAAACTTTGGTTGTAGAAACTTTCATGTTACAAAAACACCTCTCTCTTTGTTGAAACCTTTGAAGTTCTTCCTGTTCCACCTCCCCATGCTTGTTGCTTTGCGCTTCTTCGATTTATTTCTTTACAAGTTTCCAAAGCATAGGAAATGGGTTAGGCTTAAATGTGTTTCATGTTTTCTTCTTGATGCTCTCTTTTGCTTCAAATCCTTATTCTTACGTGAGCATCTTTTATAATCTTTAAGCCTAGCTAATGGCTTTAAAGAAGCGCTTTCGGGAGGCAGCCCGCAACGAATTTAGGTTTTTCTTTTTTCTTTTGTTGTTTCTTGATGTTTTTTACTACTGTAGAAACATCATTGTATCTTTATTTTCAGCTTTGTGCCAAGTTATAGCCTCTTATGATAAGGGAAGCAAAAGTTGTGACATGCTGTCCAGAAAACAGATTATGTCCCTTGACAGAAAAATTCGAATCAAATCACCAGATCATCTTTTTGATCTGAATTTTTTTGACAGCGTGCTCTATACAATTTTGAAACTTCCGTATGTTCTGAGTTTTTTGATGTGAGTGGTATAAGTGCCTCTAAAAAATTATTTACTACCTGCTGTTCTGTTTTTCACAGATTTTGCCACGTTTTGTCTCTCCTAACTTTTGCAAACCTTAAGCTTGATTTTTATTTGCAAAATTTTTTTGGCACTCTTGAGAAACAGTAGCTCTTCAAGAATATCTTTATATCCAGTGGGGAAAATTTATTTTATTAAGGGTACTAACCTCTCTAATCAGCTTATGATGAGTTATGTATGAAGGGAGTTTTCAAGTGTGCGATGGAAGATGATGAAAGAAGATCCAGGAGTATCAAGCGCTCAAGCTTGGGGATGCGCCCATGCATCCCCAATAAATATTCAAGGAGACTCAAGCGTCTAAGCTTGGGGATGCTCCCGTGCATCCCCTTCTCCATCAACAATCATCAGTTCGTCCTTCGTCGCACTATATTTTTATCACTTCATGCGTTATGTGCTATTCTTGGAGCGTCTCGCTCTTAGGTTTTATTTTTAGTTTTATTTTGCTTTGCTTGCTTTTGATACCAAGTTAGATCCCGTCTTACTTTGTGTGGGAGAGAAACACGCTCCACTTCCAAAAACTAGAACACATCATAGGATTTTTCCTGCCTATCTTTTTGCTATTATGTGTTCTTTATCTTTTCGTAGCTACTACCATGTTTAGTTTTAGTCTTAGTTTGTCTTTAGTAAGAGCCTTGGCTTTTGTTTAGTTTGTTGCTGGAACTCTTTTTAGTTTTCATGTTTATCTTGTTAAAGAGAGTTGGTTGTTGCACTGAGTTGTGTCTTGTCTTGAAAGTAGGTAATTGAGGTTGCTATTTAATTCTAGTAGTAACTTGCAATAGTTTTGAGGTATTTTTGTGAGTAATGTCTGAACTTTTGGTGTCAAGACCTCTAGCCTTTTAGTGATAGGTGTCGTATTTTGGGCAATCCGTGTGTATTTTAAAAACCTACAAAACTAGTTGAGAACTCTAACTACTAGATGGATCACTAATCTTTGGACGGATCGAATATTAGAGAACACTCACGTACCATGAGTCGAGGATGTGCAAGGATAACCAAACCCCCATACACTCCTCCTCGGGGTACTTTTCTCTTTGTGAACCTCCTTTTTAGATTGAGAGTTACCGATAATAAGTGCATGAGTTCTTCGGACTAATGTAAGTATTGAAAGTTGACACATCCACCTTCCCATATTTTGCTAGCCTCTCCCGTGCCATGCATTGCCTTCTTCTCACTCCGAGAGTTGGTGTCCACCTTCGCCGGTACATCCAAACCCTTGGCATGATACGCTCTGTCATCATAAACCTCCTTATATCTTTCCTCAAAACAGCCACCATACCTACCTATCAAGGCATTTCCATAGCCTTTCCGAGATATATTGCCATGCAACATCCACCTCTTCATGACTTGATCTTCATGTCATACATGTTCCTGCTACACTGGCAGCGACATACATTGCATACATCATGATAGTTACATCTTCTTTATGATTTTGAGTACCTTGTAAAGTGTGAAAGATCTCCTTTACCTTCTTGTAAAATAGAGTGTTGCCCTTAAGTGAGGAAAAGATCCCAAAGTGGACACAATAAAAGATCCCAAAGAGGACAAATGAGAGTTACATAGAAAGAGCCATTGAGGCCACAAAAAATACAAAAAAATAGAAAAAAGAGAAAAAGAAATAAAAAGAGAGAAAGGGGCAACACTACTATCCTTTTGAGAAATCCACAGTAGTACTCCCTTTATATCCTTGTACTCCATAGAGATGATCATTATGCATATAGCTATGTGGGGACCTTCACACGATAGAACTTGGCTTGCATATATTCCAAGGATGAGCCTCCTCAAACGATCTCTAGGTCTTCATGAGCGAGCAAGTTAGATGCACCCCCACTAGTTCCATTGGAGAGCTTCCTAGCTCGTATGTGCATATGTTGCATGGCAATCCCTACTCCTCACATCATATCTATCATTTCACATCTCTTGCCTATGATTGTCCTCATTGATGTGAGCCTTTCTCCTCCTTTTTTGTCTTCCTCCTCCGTACTTCTCTCTTTGCCATCCTAAGTGTCAACTCTCGTGCTTACGCTCATCCATTGCATGAGTGCTCAAAATATTGAAAAAGGAGTGTATCAAATTGGCTTGTACCTGGCTAGTGGTCTGGGACGAGTCAAGATAAGATTCCAGAAAAAGACCGATTGTGAAACTTTAGTAGATTGAGTTCTCAACAAATAAATTGTTTTTCTCGTATTCCCTATCCCCCTTCTTGCACGCAAACACCATTTGGATACATTCGAGTCACGGACAGCGAGAGCTCTTGCACCTTTTGTTCTTTTGTTACTTGTTTCAATGCTAATATAGACTCTTTCATGTTATGACTTGAATTGAGTTTCTAACCATGATTGCTTTACTTTTCAAAGTTCTTTTATGGTTGCTAGCATGTCACCACAGAAATTATGCCGTTATCATTCACCTACTCGAGGACGAGCAGGAATTAAGCTTGGGGATGTTGAAACGTCCAAAACGTATCTATACTTTCTGCTTGCTCCATGCATGTTTTGTGTGATATTGCTATGATCTAGATACACTTTCATACACAATTGATCATATTTCGACTAACCTATTAACTCAGTGCACCACAGTGCCAGTTCCTGTTTTCTGCTATTTTTCTATTTCAGTTTTCCCCCATATAAAAAGTGCCAGAAAAAATCCGGGAAAAATATAGGAAAAATCAGCGTACAGGAAGCTTAGCGAAGAGCCCGAGTGGGGCCAGAGGGGAGCAAGGGGTGGCCTAGACGGCCACCCGGCGCGGCCCCACCCCTGGCCGCGCCAAGGGGCGCCTGGGGCCCCTGGTCCACCTCTAGCTGCCCCCCTTCGCCTATATATTCTCCATCATGGGAAACTTCAGAAAGGAGAACCCTTTTTCGCGATCTCGCCTCTATTCCGCCGCCGCCGCGCTTCCGAGATCGGGAGCACCAGAAGACCTCTTCCTGGCACCCTGCCGGAGGGAGGGTTGACCTCCGGGAGTCTCCTCTCGACCATGGATGCTCCCCGGATGTCTCGTGAGTAGTTTTCCTTGGACCATGGGTCCGTGATCAGTAGCTATGTGATGTTCTCCTCCCCTCTTGGTTCTTCATGGTTTAGACCTCGTGAGCTTCCCTACATGATCGAGGCACTTTTGTAATCTTTCTGCTATTGCTATGATGAGTTTGATGGGATCTGATGGATTATGAGATTATGTTCAGATTGTGATTGAGTAATATATTTGGTTTTTATCTCTTATATTTTTGTTCCTAATTAATTCTTGCATGTTCTCCGTTGTTGTTTATTGCTTTTGCCAAGTAGTAGGTAGTAACCCCAAGAGGGAACGTTATGCTCGATTGTGGGTTCATGCCCCGATGACACGCTTGAGTGACATAAACATGAGTCTAGGGGATGTGTTCTTGCCACAAGGGGGAAAACAACGATGCTTGTAACCGCGGTTGCAAGGATTGTTTACTTTACGCAAAGTGCTTTTTAATGAAGTTGTCTGTTGCTTTGGGTTTACAGTTTGGGTGGGGCATGCAACTTAATACCAGCGAGATGTTCTGGATAGATATCTCAAGGTGGATGATTAGTAGTAGATGCAGTTGGATTTCGGTCTACTTATTTTGGCGTACTGCCCGTGCTTTTGAGCCTCTTCCTTTCTTTTGTAGCATAGTTAGCATTGCGGTGCATTCATAATCCTGTCAATTGTCCTTCTGTAATTTGTTACCTTACATAGCAGTTTTATCGTCTTTTGGGAGAGAGACATCACGAGTGAACATCACGTATCCCGGTCCATATCCTCATTACTGTTTCCACGCTCACTTACTTTTCTGCTTTTACTTTCAGTTGCTATCATTATCCCTTGTGTTTGATCCTTTGTGAAAAACAAGACCGGAGAGATTGACAACCTCTCTAAACTTCGTTGGGAACAAAGTTATTTGTGTCTGTGTGCAGGTCCGCGTCAGTAGCGCCGCTGACACCTACTTATCATCTCTGGAGTCCTACTGGAGACAAACCTTGGTATCTTTACTGAGGGAAATTTGCTGTTGTGCTGCATCACGCCTTCCACTTGGGCTCACCAACGAAGGGCCAGAAGACTACACCCGTCAACTCTCGCACCATCAACGGTCTATGGTACACGCATTCAATTCATGCGGGGAACGGGGGAAACTGGAGGCGGAGCTCACCAGGATGGTGATGCAGAGCTTGGGGAGGCGTGGGGAGGCCTGCCGGGACGACAACCGATGGCGAGGAGGCACTGCTGTGGCTGGCAGGAATGGCAAATTCGATGTCGCGGAGCAGTGCTACGGCTCGAGCTTGATGGTGGGAGAACTAGAGGAGTGTGGTGGTCCTCATGGACACGCCGGCACGGGACGGCTTGGCCGCCGGCCATGACGAGCACGGTGGCGCGACCGCAATGAGCACGGGCGGGGCTCGGGTAGAGGGAGAGGGGCGATGGGGGCGAGATCCGCGGGAGGGGCGACTAGATTTAGGGTTCCAGAGGGGCTGCGGGGGTCTTGTACAAGCCGGGGCTCGTCGGATGGCCGACACGCCGACGACGACGGCCATGGAGCAGCCGATGCATGCCACGCCCCCCCTGTACGGTAGGAAGAAGAAGGGGGGCGGGGTGGGCCTGGGGTGTGGGCTGGACAGGAGGTGCGCCTGGGGGGTGGGGTTAGATAGGTTTTGCTTTTTCTTTTGTTTTTCTCTTTTTCTTTTTTTGTTATTTCTATTTTGTATTTGTTTAACTAACCTATGCATTTTTGTAAATTGTGGAATGTGCCTCATAATTAATGTTACACCTAAGGTAAGTGCCACAAATAGTTTGGGAAATTTTAAAAGTCATTTAATATTTTATTTAAATATTAAATTATTAATATGGGGTCTTTAGCTACTGTTTTTAATTATTTGAATTAATTTAGAGATTAATAAAATCCCCAAATTGGTGTGACATGCTGCACTGAATATTAGTGATTTAGTAAAAGTGGAAGCACAATTTTTGGACAAGGTTTATTTTGCACCTTGGTTTTAATATTCCACCGAAGGCATTTTGAACTTTGATTTGATTTCAAATAGAAATTGTTTGGACTTTGTCATCGATCCATGATGATCAAGGCCCAAGGTTCACATTGCATTCGACAATAACAAAGGGGAATTGAATTTGAGCTGAACCAAGTGGATCAAACAAAAAATTTGAACAATAGTGATCAACAGTAATGGTGATTACTTTTTCACTGACAGTGAGAGTGTTAGAAATCTCCCCCACTACAAGAATTCTCGTCCCGAGAATTTAGGCGGTAGAGGGGAAAAGATCGGGGTATTCATCACGAAGACGATCTTCGCGTTCCCAAGTGGCTTTGTCTACAGAATGATTCGACCACTGAACCTTGAGGAACTTGGTTGTCTTGTTGCGGGTTCGACGTTCAGACTGATCAAGAATGCGGCTCGGATGTTCTTGATAAGTCAAGTCCTGTTGCAGCTCAATCATATCATGTTCCACTTCTCGAATAGGGTCCTTGAAGCAGTGACGGAGTTGCGACACGTGGAAGACATCGTGAACTTGGGAGAGGTTCGGCGGCAATTCCAATCGGTATGCCACGGGTCCACTCCTGGAAAGGATACGGAACGGGCCAATGTAGCAAGGAGCTAACTTTCCTTTGATCCCGAAGCGGTGAGTGCCTCTCATGGGAGTGACACGAACGTACACGTATTCACCAGGTTGATAGACCATTTCCTTGCGCTTGCCGTCATAGTTGCTCTTATGGCGGGACTGAGCAGCTTTCAGATGTTGACGGATAACGCGAACCTGATCTTCAGCATGCTGTATAATGTCCGGACCAACAAGAGTTCGCTCCCAGTTTCTGACCAATTCAGAGGGGTTCGACACTTCCGTCCATAGAGAACTTCAAAGGGGGCCATCTTCAGACTAGCCTGATAGCTATTGTTGTAAGAGAATTTAGCAAACGGAAGAGATTCCTCCCATTTCTTGCCGAAGGAGATGACACAAGCCCGGAGCATATCTTCAAGCACTTGATTGACTCGTTCAACTTGGCCTTGCGACTGGGGTGATAGGCGGTGCTGAAATTCAGATGAGTGCCCATAGCTTCTTGGAAACTATCCCACAATATTGAGGTGAAAATGCTGCCACGGTCTGAACTGATCTCCAACAGAATGCCATGGAGGGACAAAATTCTGGAAACATACAAGTCTGCTAACTGACTAGCAGAGATCGTCTCCTTGACTGGCAGAAAGTGGGAAACCTTGGAGAAGCGGTCGATGACGACAAAGATAGCATCGTGGCCTTTCTGCGATCTGGGAAAACCAGTGACGAAGTCCATCTCGATCTTGTCCCACTTCCATTCAGGAATAGAAAGTGGTTGCAGAGTTCCAGCAGGTCTTTGATGTTCTGCTTTCACGCGACGGCAAACGTCACACTCGTCAACCTATCGAGCGATGTCTTGCTTCATGTTAGACCACCAGTACCGCTGACGAAGGTCTTGGTAAATCTTGGTACTACCAGGGTGAATCGAAAAAGGAGTATCATGAGCTTCTTTCATGACGCGCGGGGTCAAGTTTAAATTGGGCTTACTCCTAGGGACCACTAAACGATTCTTGAAATACAACGTTCCATCATCAGCAACAGTGAAGCATGATGGCTTTCCTCTAGCGATATACTTCTTGATTTTCTCGACATCAGATTCACATGTTTGTATCCACTTGATGGTGCTATCGAGGTCCGGCTCAACAACAAGATTATTCACATATCCCTGTGGAACAATCTCAAGATTCAGCTTGTGTAGCTCTTCATACAGAAGTGGCTGATGTACTTCAACTTCAAGTTCGCTACAGTAGGCTTTGCGACTCAAGGCATCGGCCATCACATTAGCTTTGCCAGGGGTGTAATGAATATCCATGTTGAAATCAGCTATTTTCTTGAGCCATCTTTATTGGCGGAAATTCAGATCTGGCTGAGTAAACAGGTACTTCAGGCTTTGGTGGTCGGTGTAGATCTCGCAACGATTACCAACGAGGTAATGTCGCCACAGCTTCAATGCATAAATCACCGCTGCCAATTCGAGATCATGTGTTGGATAGTTTTCTTCATGCGAACGCAACTGACGAGAACCATAAGAAATCACTTTGCGCTCTTGCATTAGGACACAGCCTAATCCTTGACGAGACGCGTCGCAATATATCACGAAGTCCTTCCGGGTATCCGGGGGAGCAAGCACCGGAGGAGAAGTGAGCTTGTCCTTGAGAGCTTGGAAACTTTCCTGACATTTGTCTGTCCACTCAAACTTGACACCTTTGTGAAGCAGAATGGTTAGAGGCTTGGCAATCTTGGAGAAGTTCTCGACAAAACGGCGGCAATAGCTGGTCAGTCCGAGGAAACTTCTGACTTGCTTGACAGTCTTGGGGGGAGTCCAATCTAGGATAGCCTGAATACGTTCTGGGTTGACGGTAGAGCCATCCTTGGAAATTACGTGACCAAGGTAGGTTACTTCGGGACGCCAAAACTCACACTTAGAATACTTAGCATAGAGTTTGTGTTCTCGAAGATTTTCCACTATAAGACGAAGATGTTCAGCATGCTCTTCTTCATTCTTGGAGTATATCAAGATATCATCCAGATAAACCACGACGAACTTGTCGATGTATTCCATGAATATATAGTTCATCAATCGGGAAAAGGTGGCTGGGGCATTCGTCAAGCCAAAGAACAGGACGGTGTACTCGTATGAACCATAACGAGTAATGAAGGCGGTCTTCGGAACATCCTCTTCACGGACCCGGATCTGATGGTAACCCAACCTCAAGTCGAGTTTCGAGAACACCGTAGATCCAACAAGTTGATCATACACATCAGTGATCCGAGGAAGTGGGTACTTTTTCTATATTGTTGCCTGGTTGATAGGTCGGTAATCTTGGACTAAACGGTTCATGCCATCACTCTTCTTGACAAAGAGCGAAGGTGCTCCCAAGCAGAGGAACTGGGGCGAATGAATTCTTTCTGAAGTGCCTTGTAGATTTCCTCCTTAAGCTCAAGGAGTTCATGTTGCGGCATCTTGTAAGGACGCTTGGCTATAGGAACAGTGCCTGGCTTCAAGTCGATGACGAATTCGACCTCTCTAGCCGGGGGTATTCCCGACAGTTCTTCTAGGAAGACGTCGGGAAATTCGCGAACGACTGGAACGTTCTCAATTCCTTCAAGTGGCGAAGCATTCAATGCATTCAGAGAATATATACGAGCTTCGGCATTCAGCGACACTATGGTAGTATGGTTCACAACCTTGCCGGAGGGGTGAAAGAGTCGGACGACTTTGTTGCCACAATAAAGTGCAGCATCATGAGCTTTCAGCCAATCCATTCCCAAGATAAGGTCTATAGTGGAGGTCTTCAGAATATGGGGGGAGACAAGGAACTCAAGCCTTTTGATCTCGACGGTGATGTTGGGAGCCATCATATCAACGTGACACTTGCCATTGGGAGTACTAACGGCTAAGGGAGTGCGCATCTTTTCGTGGTGTATGCCATGCTTAAATGCAAATGCCCCGGACATAAATGGATGCGATGCTCGTGTATCAAATAAAAAAGTAGTAGGTATTGAGTTAACGAGGAGAGTACCCATCACTGTAGTGGGTTGTGCCTGAGCTTCTTCAAGATCAATGTTGTAGGCATGCCCACGAGCATGAGCAGCAGACCCAGTATTATAGTTGGGGGTCATGTTGTTTCCACGACCATTTCCGCGACTAGAAGGGTGAACTACACGTTGCTTCTGTTTCTGGGGGCACTCTCTAGAAAAATGACCAGGCTGGCGGCACGTGAAGCATAATCCATCCTGAGGACGAAGGGGTGCAGCATTGGGTGGTGAAGGCAGAGCTCTTGGCATCTGCGGTGGCGGAGGTAGACGGGGTGCAGCATAAGACGGCCTCGGAGTAGGGGCAGGTGAATGGGTCACACTGTGAGGGATCCAGATGCGACGCTTTTGTGTTGCGCCCGAAGATGAGCCAACGTCACGATAGCGTTTCTGCGTGTCCTACACCATCTGGGCAGTCTCGACGGTGATAGCCTTGTTCACCATGGTGGCGAAGTTGGCAAAATCATGAACGGCAATAGCGAGCCGGAGGTCTGCATTGAGTCCACGCAGAACTTCTGCTATCTGCGAGCATCAGTGGTGATCTCTTCTTCCGCATAGCGAGAGAGGTTGAGGAACTCATGCTGATAGGCTTCAACAGTCATGTTGCCCTGAGTGAGGTTGCGGAATTCTTCCTGCTTACGGTCCATGATCCCCTGAGGAATGTAGCGAGCGCGAAAAGCTGACTGAAATTCATCCCAAGTGATGACTTCTCCGACTGGCAGTGAACGCTTGTGGGTGCTCCACCACTGAGCAGCAGCGCCTTTCAGGTGATAGGATGCAAAGTTCACATAGTCGGCTGGATCGACATTAGCAGACTCCAGTTCGTGAGTGATGTCGCGAAGCCAGTCATCAACATCCAATGGCTGAACAGAGTTGCAGAACATAGTGGGGTTGAGGCAGGTGAAGTCGTGCAGAGTCACGGTGGCATGCTGATGGTGGTGCCCATGTTGGTTCGGCTGAGGGAACTGAGCCATGACATTCTCCATGAACTGACGGTTCATCTTAAACTGCTGCATCATCCCGGCCATGTAATCTGGCGGCGGAGGTGGGTCGTTGGCACCACGACCACGACCACCACGACCAGCCATCCTTCTCGAATTTAACAGGGGTATTTCAGTGATGCAAATTTAACGAGATACCGGAAGCAAGCACGAGGTAAAGCGACAACAAAGAGGAGGCGCGGATATATAGGAGTAGTCATATAAGACATAGACATCCACACACAGAGTCAAACGAAAATCGGGCAGCGTAACATCATAGAAATTAAGGAAAAAGGACATACTAGGCGGCGCGTAGACTGCGGTAAGGATTACACAATGCGACATAGATTCTACTATGTCAATCACACCGCAAGAAAACTGTTGGCCACATGAGTTAATACCAGAGAACGCGCGGCCTTCCCAGAATGAGAATGGGATCCGCGGTCCGGGACCTGGGGTAGAACTCCTGCGACACGACTCAATCAATGAGGTAGCACCAGAACGCCGGGTGGAATCAAGAGAACGTGACCCTAATGTCAGAGTTAGTAAAACTTACCAGCAAGGATAAGAGAGCAGAGTCCCAGAACATAGGTAAGGAGAAAAGGATCCTAATACCATAGATACCACACGTAGTGACATCAATGTGGGCCCGGAAGCCAAATATTAAGTTAGCAAAAATAGTTTTTCAAAGTCTAGACTCAACATCGACCAAGTAGTGGTGGGGTGGCTTCCTACAAGCAGTCGGCTCTGATACCAACTTGTGACGCCCCCAAAATCAATCCGTGTACAGTAATCATACACGCAGGGTACACGGCTGAGATTAGGGTGCCACGGTGTGAATATCACAGCACAACACTAAACACAAAAGGATAAATCAGTATGTTACAATACCAGGAATCACGAGGATCCGAATACATGAGTCATACAAGCCATAATATCTGAGTACAGACATAGTTAGTCAAGTTTTGCCTTAAGAAGGCTAGCACAAATGACATCAGAGATACAGATCGAAAAGGCGAGGCCTCCTGCTTGGGATCCACCGAACTACTCCTGGTCGACGGGGAACTCGACATCGTAGTAGTCGCCTCTGGGGTACTCCTGCTCCTGGGCTCCAACGTCGGCTGCAGCGGCCGTTTAGGCAAAGCGAAAAGGGGAAAATAAAGAAAAGGTGAGTATCTAGCATACCCGCGAGTCTTACGTCCGCTACTAAGAATTATGCATTGTATCAAATGGAAAGGGGAGGCTATATATGGTGGACTGCAAGATAGAAATCAGAATAAGGGTAAGAAGATAGGCCTAACGAAGACTAGCATCTTCCGACGAGTCTTGCAGCATGAGGAGAGAATAGCGAACAGTTCAATATAAAGCATAAAATAACAATGCAGCAGAAGTTGCTTCAGCATTATATAATAGTAAGTTGTAATAATTAACAATGCCTCCGAGATCCCCTCCTCGACATCCCAGCGAGGAAGAAAACTCGGAACCATACAGTTTAATAATAATAGTTTGTAGTGTTAAGATCCAGCTTCAACATAAAGCGACCTCTTACCGTGGACACGGCTATTCGAATAGATTAAACTCCCTGTAGGGATGCACTACTGTTCAGACTGCACGCTCGGATCTCCAGGTTGGCGGGCACCTTGTTAGGGAACGCTCCACCAAAGCTATCCGACACGGCGCAGCCCATCCTAGGCTCAACAGAGAGGCCATCCGCCGGACTAAATCCTATGCGCCAAGGGGTCTAGGACCCTCACCCTTGCACGCTCCTGCACGGTGCGAGGCTGGCCGGGAAGCAAAAGCAAACACCACTCGCGAGTAAAGAAGACACACAACTTCCCGGCAATCAGACCGCGATACTGCTGACGTCTGAAGAGCTTCCGAATGAACTATGATGCAGGGGAGCCCATAACTCCTTATCCCACGTGAAGGTAGTGCGTACAGACCAACGGGCCTCTCAAGTCATCCACCGAACCATTTAGAGTTTTATTAACTTGCGGGACAACCGTTATCGTTGCCTCGACTTAACTGACCCGCGGACAACGACAGCAGTCAGGACCACCAGTACATCGGTGCCTGCCCTGTCGTCCCACCAAGTCTCTGCGGTTACCAACAAGGTGAACCAACTCCTTACCTTGTCTCGCGTGTGCTCCTGGAGGAGCTCGACTTTCGTGGTTTGGTAACTCTCGCGGCCAACGATCAGGGGCCAAGCACACCGGTACACTGGTCATACCCTCCCTGTCGTCCCGTCGCAATACCGCTCGCGAGCACCGTTGGGTCACCCGACTTCTTACCTTTAAGGACAACAGTTGCTCAAGTACCTAGAGCGACTATACATAGTCAGCAACGAGTGGAGTACAAGGATTACTCCTTGATAGCTCACACTTGATGGTGGTTCGGCAGAGCCGAGCTAGGGGGCCTGAGGCGGTGTCTGCATTGTACCGTACCTGTGCAGTTGTAATAAGTTGTATCCGCGTCACTCCCCTGAGTGATCACGGCCCGCTATCTAATCCTATCTAACAATGCGCAGGTATCACTGCTGAATATAATATATATAATAGGCAGCATAGGATAAAGGAAGGTACATCAAGGGGCGACAAAAACAGGATATGCAATTGAATAGGATTGTAATCGTAGCAGCAGCAGTAATGCCTAGTGCAAGAAAGTACGGAAAGATAGACGATATCTGGGGACGAGAATGGCTCTGCTTGCCTGGAAGCTCGACAGTAGAGGCAGGGTCATCGACGAAGTAGTCGTACTCAGCAGCGGTGTAGTCGACGGCAGCAGCGGGGTCTACCGGAGATTAAGTGGGGGGGGGGAAGAAACAGTAAATACAAAGCAATCATAAACAAACAAAAGCATGGCATGACATATAAAAGGTAACATGTTCTAACGCAGGGCAATGTATTATGCTCGGAGTGGAAATTCATCCGGGGATGAAATACCGGCTCTGTGTGATTATAGACATACGGCCCGGAGGGGGGAAGGGTTCATGCCGGAGGTGTCGTGGACATCCGACAAACGTGTGGATGGTGTATCCTGGTTAGTTGATCTATTCCGAACAACTTTCGTGTTCGAAATAAATTCATCCGGGTACTTTAGCAGTACCGGACAATTTATCCGACAAATGGTACAGAGGGGGACGGTTCGAGGTTCGATACGTAGAGGGGGTGGTAGACCAACAGATAGCTTATCCGTATTC
Organism: Bromus sterilis; assembly: GCA_950022295.1. Classification (NCBI taxonomy): domain Eukaryota; kingdom Viridiplantae; phylum Streptophyta; class Magnoliopsida; order Poales; family Poaceae; genus Bromus; species Bromus sterilis. Next base: position 240,052,825 of record OX465595.1, on the reverse strand, counting down.
GTTATATTTTTCTGATCAATTTTGATGTATAAAGTTTTTGAATCTGACTTACGGTTTAAAAGATATGTAATTCAAAGTTTAAATCATTTTAAATCAATTTCTAGATTTTCTTTTATTAATAAATCTTAACATTATCCACAGAGGGGTTGACTGGTCAAACCTGACCAGTGGGTCCCACTGGTCAGTCTCACATTTTAAATAATTCAAAATTAATAGTGTGGTCCCACCTGTTAGTGGGACATTACATTTTCCAATTTAATTAAACTAACTAGTTACTGGTGGGGCCTAGCTGTCATTGACACATAGGTTTAATTAACAGGTATTTTAATTAATCATATAGTTAAGTGGGGCAGGGCCCACATGTCATACATGCATACAACTAAGCAGACTTTATTTACTCTAACCATTTAATTAGACTGTGATCCCACATGCACGCGTGCGCGAGGGCGGGGGGGGGGGGAGGCGTGGCCATGCGCGCGTGCGCAAGAGGGCACGACCAAGCGCAAGGTGAGCGCGGCGAGCTCGGATGCGCGCAATAGCGACAGTGGCGGTTGTGGGCACGAGGACGACGACGGTCTATGGTACAGGCATTCAATTCGTGCGGGGAACGGGGGAAACTGGAGGCGGAGCTCACCAGGATGGTGATGACGAGCTTTGGGAGGCGTGGGGAGGCCTGCCGGGACGGCAATCGATGGCGAGGCAGCACTGCCGTGGCGGGCGGGAATAGAAATTCGACGTCGCGGAGCGGTGCTACGGCTCGAGCTTGATGGTGGGAGAACTAGAGGAGGGTGGTTGTCCTCATGGACACGCCGGCACGGGACGGCTTGGCCGCCGGCCACGGCGAGCACGGTGGCGCGACCGTAATGAGCACGGGCGGGGCTCGGGTAGAGGGAGAGGGGCGATGGGGGAGAGATCCACAGGAGGGGCGACTCGGTTTAGGGTTCCAGAGGGGCTGCGGGGGTCTTGTACAAGCAAGGGCTCGTCGGATGGCCGACACGCCGACGACGACGGCCATGGAGCAGCCGATGCGTGCCACGGCCCCCCCTGTACGGTTGGAAGAAGAATGGGGGCGGGGTGAGCCTGGGGTGTGGGCTGGACAGGAGGTGGGCCTGGGGGGTGGGGTTAGATAGGTTTTGCTTTTTCTTTTGTTTTTCTCTTTTTCTTTTTTTGTTATTTCTATTTTGTATTTGTTTTACTAACCTAGGAATTTTTGTAAATTGTGGAATGTGCCCCATAATTAATGTTACACCTAAGGTCAGTGCCACAAATAGTTTGGGAAATTTTAAAAGTCATTTAATATTTTATTTAAATATTAAATTATTAATATGGGGTCTGTTTTGAATTATTTGAATTAATTTAGAGACTAATAAAATCCCCAACTTGGTGTGACATGCTCCACTGAATATTAGTGATTTAATAAAAGTGGAAGCACAATTTTTGGGCAAGGTTTATTTTGCACCTTGGTTTTAATATTCCACCAAAAGCATTTTGAACTTTGATTTGATTTCAATTAGAAATGGTTTGGACTTTGTCATTGATCCATGATGATCAAGGCCCAAGGTTCACATTGCATTCAACAATAACAAAGGGGAATTGAATTTGAGCTGAACCAAGTGGATCAAACAAAAAATTTGAACAGTAGTGATCAACAATAATGGTGATTACTTTTCACTGACAGTGAGAGTGTTACATTTCTCAAGAAATGAGTGGAATAAAATACACATATCCAAAGATATACGATGGGAGGAAAAACAAACTATATACAGGATCCAAAGATTGCGAAAATATGATATGGCACAAAGGCATAAGAAAAAGCAAGCAATCAAACGATCCAACATGCCAAAAGATTATAAGATATTATGATTTGGGCATAGGAGTGTTCTAAAGAAAATAGAGAAGTTCCCCAAGATTTGTGCACTACTTAGAATTTTGTAGTATAATACAAAGTTCACAAAAATTGGATCATCATTCCCCCAAAATCGATAGAAACACAACACATGTGCAAGTGTGCAAAGATATGAGAAAAAGTCTAGCACTTGCAACAAACCAGTGGTTGAGAAAATAGAAAAAGATATAATCATAGGAATAGGCTCAACCAACAAGATGTGTGTGAGTCATGGCGAAGCACTTGATATGACTAGTATAAGGATAAATATTTAAGCATCAACATAGTCTTGAAGAAATGAGACTCAAGATGCTAGACATGTCCTTCCAACATAAGTTAAGAAGGTCACACACACAAACAACAAATGGGTTCACAAGCTTAAGTAAAATGCAAAGTAAAATCAAGGCTTGTGACAACCCCATGGTGAAGGTAGAAAATAATAGGCTCATCCAGACAAGCATGAGGACAACAATCTTCACCACCAAAAGAGTGCACCAATAAGAATAGAATTAAGACACGCACTCTACCACACACGCTTTCATGTAACCACCGAAGACTTTAACATTGAAAAAATAAAAAGGTGGACATGAAAGACCAAGGATATCCACTAAAAGTGTAACTTCTCTCAAGTGTATAAGATTCTAGATTATATCCACAAAGAAGCATGTACACCCGAGATAGTTACAAAAGGAGAGAACACGATATCCAAATGGAAGTCATAAATATACGAATAAGATCTTTGCTTGAAAGCATAGCCAATGGCTTAATATTATCTTATTGTATAAGGATGAAATCCACACAAACAACCATCAAAGTCATCACAACTAGCAACAAGGTATCAAGAGATAGTTGAGATTCTTTGAACAATGAAACAAGTATCGCAACCAATAATATATCTTGCAATTCTAGAACAAATCACGACTGGAATATTTAAAAGTGGCAAGGGAGAAATGTCAAACAAATATAGGTGTGAAACCTCTAACCGAGACGACCCGACAAATTTCCCATATCCAAAAACATAAGAGAAGACGCATATGAAATCCGTTTTCGATGAACAAGAGCTTGTCATGAAGAAGACCACAAGCTCCAAAACTCACACGGAGAAAAGCCAAACAAGAACCAATAAAGATGATGCCAAGGATGCAAAAGGTTTGAGCTCTCCACAAACGACTCGTCCTAGCCTATAACATGGTCTCCTAACTACTACCAAGAGACCGTTAAACTAGACACCTATCTAGTCAAACCTTTGTCTTCCGCATAATCCACTTGAGCTTGATGATGACGATCATGCCCGCCTCAAGTTGGAACATCTTCCTTGATTCCGCCGGCTCAATGAAGACTTGTAGATAGCTCCCCCATACTCCATTATGGGTGAGCCTCTTTTAGGCACATATTCACACGACCATTATCACCAAATGGTCGGGAAGCTCCAAACATACAATATATTCGTGATGCTCCTCTTGACCTTGCACACATCACCTTAACCAATCTTTGGATAGCTCCATGAAGAATACCTTGGTCAACACAAAATCTTCATCCTACTACCTTGAAGCCACCATATGATCTGCAAGCGTTGCCTATGGACAAACCTTAAAGTATAACTCAAGGAAACAATTAGTCCATAAAGATTGTCATCAATTACCAAAACCAAACATAAGGGCACATGACCTTTCAATCTCCCCCATTTTGGTAATTGATGACAAACACATTAAGAGGGTTTATATGATGAATTATGCTAATCATGAAAAGCAAGTATGAATGAGTAAGAGGGAAAATGCTTAAGAACAAAACCAAAGCATGAACCTCCTTAAACAAAACCCTCTTAATGTGTTTGTCATCGATTGCCAAAATGGGCAACAAAAAATTAGAAGGCCGATATAGAATGTGTTCCACCCAAAAGGGTGTATTTCTCAAGAAATGAGTGGAATAAAATACACATATCAAAACATATACGATGGGAGGAAAAACAAACTATATAGAGGATCCAATGATTGAAAAAATATGAGATGGCACAAAGGCATATGAAAAAGCAAGCAATCAAACGATCCCACATGCCAAAAGATTATAAGATATTATGATTTGAGCATAGGAGTGTTCTAAATAAAATAGAGAAGTTCCCCAAGATTAGTGCACTATTTAGAATCTTTGTAGTATAATACAAAGTTCTCAAAAAGTGGATAATCATTCCCCCAAAATCGATAGAAACACAACAGATGTGCAAGTGTGCAAAGATATGAGACAAAGTCTAGCACTTGCAACAAACCAATGGTTGAGCAAATAGAAAAAGAGATAATCATAGGAATAGGCTCAACCAACAAGATGTGTGTGAGTCATGGCGAATCACTTGATATGAGTAGTATAAGGATGACTATTTAAGCATCAACATAGTCTTGAAGAAATGAGTCTCAAGATGCTAGACATGTCCTTCCGACATAAGTTAAGAAGGTCACACACACAAACAACAAATGGGTTCACAAGATTCAGTAAAATGCAAAGTAAAATCAAGGCTTGTGACAACCCCATGGTGAAGATAGAAAATAATAGGCTCATCAAGACAAGCATGAGGACAACAATCTTGACCACCAAAAGAGTGCAGCAATAAGAATAGAATTAAGACACGCACTCCACCACACACGCTTTCATGTAACCACCAAAGAATTTAACATTGAAAAAATAAATAGGTTGACATGAAAGACCAACGATGTCCACTAAAAGTGTAACTTCTCTCAAGTGTATAAGTTTCTAGGTAGATTATTGTGACGCCCCCAAAATCAGACCGTGTACAGTAATCATACACGCAAGGTACACGATCGAGATCAGGGACTCGCGGTGAGATATCACAACAAAACTCTACAAATAAAATAATACAAGCTGTTTAATACAAGCCAGGGGCTACGAGGGCTCGAATACAACAGCTCGAGAGCACAAAGTCAGCGGAAGCAATAGTATCTAAGTACAGAAACAAGGATACAAGGTTACCTTAAGAAGGCTAGCACAAATAACAACAGATCGAAAAGGCGAGGCCTCCTGCCTAGGAACCTCCAAGCTACTCCTGGTCAACGGGGAACTCGACGTCGTAGTAGGCGCCTCCGGGGTACTCCTGCTGCAGCGCCCGATCAGGCAAAGCGAAAAAAGGGAAATAAAGCAAAGGTGAGTATCTAGCATACCCGCGAGTCTTACGTCCGCTACTAAGCATTATGCATTGTATCAACGGAAAGAAGAGGCTGTATATAGTGGACTGAAAGACAGAAATCCAGAGCAAGGGTAAGAAATTACGCCTATCGAAGACTAGCATCTTCCGACGATGTTTTGCTGCATGAGGTAAGAATCATCCAACAGTTTATATAAAGCATAAAGTAACAATGCAGCAGAAGTTGCTGCAGCATTGTATAATAATAAGTTGTAATAATTAGCAATGCCTCCGAGTTCACCTCCTCGACATCCCCGCGAGGAAGAAAACGCGGATCCATAATATTTAATAATAATAGTTTCTAGTGGTAAGATCCAGCTTCAGCATAAAGCGTCCTGTTACCGTGGACACGGCTATTCGAATAGATTAATCTTCCCTGCAGGGGTGCACTTGTGTTACGCTACACGCACGGATCTCCAGGGTGGCGGGAACCTTGTTAGGGAACGCTCCACCGAGGCTATCCGACACTTCATAGCCCATCTTTCAAACTCAACAGAGAGGCCATCTGCCGGTCTAAATCCTAAGTACGCCGAGCCTTGGACCCCAACCCGAACGTACTCCTACACGGTGCGTGGCTGGCCGGTGAAGTTGAAGCAAATCCAAATAAGACATCACCGCGCGAGGAAATAAGATAACACCACTTCCCGGCAATCAGCCCGCAGTACTGCTGACGTCTGAAGAGTCCTCGGATGACACTACGAAGCAGAGGAGCCCATAACTCGTAATTCCCACGGGTAGGTAGTGCGTACATGGCATATAGCCAACTCAAGACATTCACTGAACCATTTAGCATTTTAATTAACCTGCGTGACAACCGTTATCGTTGCCTCGACTTAACTGACCCGCGGACAACGACAGCAGCCAGAACCACCAGTACATCGGTGCCTGCCCCTTCGTCCCACCAAGTCACTGCGGTTACCAACAAGGTGAACCGTCTCCTTACCTTGTCTCGCGTGTGCTCCTGGAGGAGCTCGACTTTCGTGGTTAGGTAACTCTCGCGGCCAACGATCAGGGGCCAAGCACACCGGTACACTGGTCGTACCCTCCCTGTCGTCCCGTCGCAATACCACTCGCGGGCACCGTTGGGTCGCCCGACTTCTTACCTTTAAGGACAACCGTTGCTCAGGTACCTAGAGCGGCTATACAGAGTCAGGAACGAGTGGAGTACAAGGATTACTCCTTGATAGCTCACACTTGATGGTGGCTTGGCAGAGCCGAGCTAGGGGGCCTGAGGCGATGTCTGCATTGTACCGTACCTGTGCAGTTATAATAATTGTATCCGCGTTCACTCCCCTGAGTGATCATGGCCCTCTCTCTAATCCTAGCTAACAATGCGCAGGGCTCACTGCTGAATAATACATAATAATAATAATAGGCAGCATAGGATAAAGGAAGGCACATCAAGGGGCGACAAAAACAGGCTATGCAAGTGAATAGGAATGTAACGTAGCAGCAGCAGTAACAATGCCTAGTGCAAGAAATGTACGGAAAGATAGGCGATATCTGGGGAAGGGAATGGCCATGCTTGCCTGGAAGCTCGACGGTAGAGGTAGGGTAGTCGACGAAGTAGTCGTACTCAGCAGCGGTGTAGTCGACGGCAGCAGCGGGGTCTACCGAAGATTAAGGGGGGGAAGAAACAGTAAATACAAAGCAAGCATATACAAACAGATGCATGACATGACAGATGAGATGTTAACGGGGTTCTAACGCAGTGCAATGCACATTGCTCGGAACGGAAATTCATCCGGGGATGAACTACCGGCTCCGGGTGATTATCGGACAAGGTGTCCGGAGGGGGAATATATCGTGCCGGAGGTGTCGTGGACATCCGGCACATGTGTGGGTGGTGTATCCGGGTTAGTTGATCTATTCCGAACAACTTTCCTGTTCGAAATAAATTCATCCGGGTACTTTAGCAGTACCGGACAATTTATCGGACAGTCGGTCCGGAGGGGGACGGTTTGATGTTCGGCATGTTAGAGGGGTGTGGTGGGGGTATTGGTATCGTATCTGTATTCGTTGATTTGTTCTGAATAACTTTCGTATACAAAAGCTTTTCATCCGGGCAACGTATATCGGTACCGGGAATTATCGACAGACGGCCCGAAGGGGGGGGATGTCGATGTTCGGTACGTTAGAGGGGGGTGGTAGACATACGGATAGCGTATCCGTATTCATTATATTTTTCTGATCAATTTTCATGTACAAAGTTTTTAAATCTGAGTTACGGTTTAAAAGTTATTGAATTTCAAAGTTTAAATCAATTTAAATGATTTTCTGAATTTCTTTTTATTCCTATTACAACATTATCCAAAACATTATCCACAACAGTGCTGAAAGGGTGGACCCACATGTCATACACATAGGCAATTAACTCATTTTATTTAAATCAAAAATATCAGAGGGCCCACATGTCATAGACAGTGAATTTTCCAAATCATTTTAATTAATTCAAAAAGTAGTGGGACCCATCTGTCATTTGGTTAGTTTCCTAACAGAGGGGGTTATTCTTTAATCTGGTCATTAGGACTAATCAAATGGGGCAGTCCCACATGTCATAGGTTAAACAAAAGGGGGGGTATTTTCTTTTTCCATATTTTTTTACAGGGGCTTGTCCATGGCTGCGCACGCCGACGGTTAACCGACCATGGCGGCGATCCATTCTGACCAAGGGAGGCGCGGAGAGGAGCAAGGCGCGGCCACGCGTGCGCGTGTGCACGCGCAGCACAGGGGGCACATCTAGAGCGTGCGGGCGTGGGCAGGCCGAGCCATGGCGGGCGGCGGAGACACGAACACGGCGAGGTACACGGGAGACGAGCTCCGGGAACCAAAATAAACCCGGAGGGGCTGGAATCGGACGAGCCCTGCGCTACGCATCGACTGGTCAGCTTCGTTTTCAACAGGGAGGCCCGTGGTCACGACGGCGGACGCGCAGGTGGCGGCCGGAGCGCGGTTCAGTGGGGACGACGACTGGAGGGGACAAACCTAGTGCGGTGAGAGGGGAAACGACGGGAAGCTCACCGCTGGAGCGCACGGCGGCTCGGCGAAAGCTTAGTAGCAGCAGCATCGCCGGAATTGCAGGAGGACGCCGGCGGGATGGAGGTTGAAGACGATCTCCATGGCGACGTGGTCGGGCCCCACGGCTCGATTCACTTGGTGGGGTGGCGTAGTCGTCGACGGGGAGCGTGGGGGACAAGGCGACGAGTCTTGCGGTGGCCATTGGCCACGGTGGACACAGCGGCGCGGCCGCGGTTCTTCTAGGGCGTAGCCATGGCTCTGCCATTGCCGAGGACAAGCGAGCACGGGGAGAGTGAGAGGGGGCAAGGGGGAATGGAGTGAGCAGAGGGGGGGAGATGGGGGCAGGTGAGGTGGGGGAGGGAGCAGGTGGGGTGGGGGCATGGCCAACAGTGGCCATGGCCCTGTTGTCGTGCGGGGTGGGGGAAACAGGGGAGGGGGAGCAGTTGGAGAAGAAGGGGGGGCCCGGGGTGGGCCTTGTGCCAAGGGTGTAGGATAGCGATTTTTTATTTTCTCTTTTTTTTGTATTCTATTTTCTTTCTTTTCTGTTTTAATTTATTCTAGCCCATTTATCAAATTTATAAAACATGGGACTGGCCCCAATATTAGTGTTATACAATATAGAATTATTACTAAGAGTTTTTGTGATTTATAAAAATCATTTAATATCTTGTTTTCTTTAAAAGGTATTAAAACCCACTGTTTTGCTACTGTTTTTAATTATTTATAATATTAAAACATTTTAATAAAACCCCAAATCACTTTTATTATGGCCTACAGATTATTAGGCATTTTATAAAATTGTTTCCATAATTTTTAGTTCATTTAAAATTCCTACTTGTTTATTAAATTTACCATGGCAATTCAATAATTCCCTAGCATTTATTTTTATTTCATATTACTCCTAAAAAACTTTAATAAAATATCCATTACTATATTAACATGGCCCTATGATGGCTAGACAACTCTATTAATAGGTTTCACAACTTTGGTTTGATCTACGATTTCCATTTCCATTTTAAATTCCAAGACAATTTGGATAATCCAACCTTAAGGGTTTCATGATTATCATTGACTTGGGATTATGCAAATGACTAAGGTGGTTTTGGGTTAACCATGAACAATTGATGGACAGGAATCCACAAGTCTTGGAGAGAATTTATAATTTACCCAATTTGAAAATTTTATCTGGGTTGGAAATTGACAAAGCTATGATCAAAGGTGATCATGGCTTGATCATCAACAGTAATGATCACTAACAGTGGAATCACTGTAGTGATTACTGTTACTGATTCTGAGGGTGTTACAAATCTCCACCACTACAAATAATTCTCGTCCCAAGAATTAAAGGTAGTGTAAGGGGTAAAGTTTTGGTTTCGCGTTCTAACGATTCTTCTGGTGCTTGTTGTCTGTATCGAAGGAGTTAATCCTTCACGTTGATGTCTTCATCTCTCTGCATCGGTGCATCTTGATGAGTTTTACCTTTCTTCGGGGTCTTCATCGTATTTACGACCAGGTTAAGAGGTAAAGCTTAAGGGGGTCGGATCGATACAAGATCCATCAAATGGGGTTGCTCAAGGGTATGGGGTACAAAGTCCTTCCGAGTTTAACCTCAGGGAAGCACGTCGAGAGAAGTTTTAAGCGGATAGGCACGTATTCGATGCCGATGATGGAAGATGGGAAAGGGGCCCCGATCATCAGACACAAGCACTGAGTCTGATATCGGACGGAATATCACAATGTAGAGGACAAGAGTCAGGTTTCGGTCTTGTGGAACTGTGGGTTATGGGCCCCATTGAACCAGGGTGGTGACATTCAATGCGATCAAGTTGGAAGGGTATGACGGAGATCAACTTGTAAACTATGTCGGCAACAACATCAGTGCCAAGGGCGAGGGACGAAGAGAACCATTTTCCTGCTCGTTAGGACGAGGCGGACCAATTGGCAAAGTTCTCGTCCATCGGTGGTCACCGAAAATTCATCAACAATCGTAACTGGTTGTACAGACAATGTAGCACACCAAAGTGTTTACATAAACAGGGAATTTCAATGCTTAGATAAGATACATTACGAGAAAGGTTAAACAGACCAATGGAAAGGAAAAGGTGATGATACACAAGTATGAGGTGTATATCTTTCCCAAGGGAAAGCAGAGCATGATGTACACGACCAAGTTGTATTGGCAGAGAGTCAAGGGGGTTGTCGATGATAACACAAAGCATCGAGGGGGCAAGGATGGTATTTCACACAATGAATTCAATCGACACATGGAAGAAACCACGTAAGCTTAGTCGGATAATAATCCACGAAAAGGTCGGATTGTTCACAAAGGATCCGATGTGAGTATCGGCACTCAATCGGGAGGAGAAAGAATGCAAAGGCATCGAGTGATAGAAGCATCGGAATAATGCGATGCTTGAGTACAAGGGAATCGTGTTTTCCAGATCTGGAGGTGGATGCAATCATCCATACGGACTTATCGGTGGCAGGGGATTGCAAAGGCGATGAACACGCAGGTTCTTGGGAATTCATCAAAGAGTAATCGTCGGGATCTTCAGGTGAATCAGGCGATCATCGGGAATGTAGAGGTTTCCGGGAGGAAGGAGGTACGTGAACCTAAGTCAGAGTTAGTAAAACTTTACCAGCAAGGATAAGAGAGCAGAGTCCCAGAGCATAGGTACGAAGAAAAAGATCCTAATACCATAGATATCACACGTAGTGACATCGATGTGGGCCCGTAAGCCAAACATTAATTTAGCAAGTAGTTTTGCACATACTAGACTCGACTTCGACAGAGGAGTGGTTAGGGGCTTCCTACAGGCAGTCGGCTCTGATACCAACTTGTGACGCCCCCAAAATCAGACCGTGTACAGTAATCATACACGCAAGGTACACGATCGAGATCAGGGACTCATGGTTAGATATCACAACACAACTCTACAAATAAAATAATACAAGTTGTTTAATACAAGCCAGGGGCCACGAGGCCTCGAATACAACAGCTCGAGAGCACAAAATCAGCGGAAGCAATAGTATCTGAGTACAGACACAAGGATACAAGGTTGCCATAAGAAGGCTAGCACAAATAACAACAGATCGAAAAGGCGAGGCCTCCTGCCTGGGAACCTCCAAGCTACTCCTGGTCAACGGGGAACTCGACGTCGTAGTAGGCGCCTCCGGGGTACTCCTGCTCCTGGGCTCCAATGTCGGTTGCAGCGGCCGATCAGGCAAAGCGAAAAAAGGGAAATAAAGCAAAGGTGAGTATCTAGCATACCCGCGAGTCTTACGTCCGCTACTAAGCATTATGCATTGTATCAACGGAAAGAAGAGGCTGTATATAGTGGACTGAAAGACAGAAATCCAGAGCAAGGGTAAGAAATTAGGCCTATCGAAGACTAGCATCTTCCGACGATGTTTTGCAGCATGAGGTAAGAATCATCCAACAGTTTATATAAAGCATAAAGTAACAATGCAGCAGAAGTTGCTGCAGCATTGTATAATAATAAGTTGTAATTATTACCAATGCCTCTGAGTTCACCTCCTCGACATCCCCGCGAGGAAGAAAACCCGGAACCATACAATTTAATAATAATAGTTTCTAGTGGTAAGATCCAGCTTCAGCATAAAGCGTCCTGTTACCGTGAACACGGCTATTCGGATAGATTAATCTTCCCTGCAGGGGTGCACTTGTGTTACGCTACACGCACGGATCTCCAGGGTGGCGGGAACCTTGTTAGGGAACGCTCCACCGAGGCTATCCGACACTTCATAGCCCATCTTTCGAACTCAACAGAGAGGCCATCCGCCGGTCTAAATCCTAAGTACGCCGAGCCTTGGACCCCAACCCGAACGTACTCCTGCACGATGCGTGGCTGGCCGGTGAAGTTGAAGCAAATCCAAATAAGACATCACCGCGCGAGCAAATAAGACAACACCACTTCCCGGCAATCAGCCCGCAGTACTGCTGACGTCTGAAGAGTCCTCGGACGACACTACGAAGCATAGGAGCCCATAACTCGTAATTCCCACGGGTAGGTAGTGCGTACATGGCATATAGCCAACTCAAGACATTCACTGAACCATTTAGCATTTTAATTAACCTGCGTGACAACCGTTATCGTTGCCTCGACTTAACTGACCCACGGACAACGACAGCAACCAGGACCACCAGTACATCGGTGCCTGCCCCGTCGTCCCACCAAGTCACTACGGTTACCAACAAGGTGAACCGTCTCCTTACCTTGTCTGGCGTGTGCTCCTGGAGGAGCTCGACTTTCGTGGTTAGGTAACTCTCGCGGCCAACGATCAGGGGCCAAGCACACCGGTACACTGGTCGTACCCTCCCTGTCGTCCCGTCGCAATACCACTCGCGGGCACCGTTGGGTCGCCCAACTTCTTACCTTTAAGGACAACCGTTGCTCAGGTACCTAGAGCGGCTATACAGAGTCAGCAATGAGTGGAGTACAAGGATTACTCCTTGATAGCTCACACTTGATGGTTGCTCGGCAGAGCCGAGCTAGGGGGCCTGAGGCGATGTCTGCATTGTACCGTACCTGTGCAGTTATAATAATTGTATCCGCGTTCACTCCCCTGAGTGATCACGACCCTCTATCTAATCCTAGCTAACTATGCGGAGGGCTCACTTCTGAATAATACATAATAATAATAATAATAATAGGCAGCAGAGGATAAAGGAAGGCACATCAAGGGACGACAAAAACAGGCTATGCAAGTGAATAGGAATGTAACGTAGCAGCAGCAGTAACAATTCCTAGTGCAAGAAATGTACGGAAAGATAGGCGATATCTGGGGAAGTGAATGGCTCTGCTTGCCTGGAAGCTCGACGGTAGAGGTAGGGTCGTCGACGAAGTAGTCGTACTCAGCAGCGGTGTAGTCGACGGCAGCAGCGGGGTCTACCGAAGATTAAGGGGGGGAAGAAACAGTAAATACAAAGCAAGCATATACAAATAGATGCATGACATGACAGATGAGATGTTAACGGGGTTCTAACGCAGTGCAATGCACATTGCTCGGAACGGAAATTTATCCAGGGATGAACTACCGGCTCCGGGTGATTATCGGACAAGGTGTCCGGAGGGGGAATATATCATGCCGGAGGTGTCGTGGACATCCGGCACATGTGTGGGTGGTGTATCTGTGTTAGTTGATCTATTCCGAACAACTTTCGTGTTCGAAATAAATTCATCCGGGTACTTTAGCAGTACCGGACAATTTATCGGACAGTCAGTCCGGAGGGGGACGGTTCGATGTTCGGCATGTTAGAGGGGTGTGGTGGGGGTATGGGTATCGTATCTGTATTCGTTGATTTGTTCTGAATAACTTTCGTATACAAAAGGTTTTCATCCGGGCAACGTATATCGGTACCGGGAATTATCGACAAACAGCCCGAAGGGGGGAATGTCGATGTTCGGTACGTTAGAGGGGGGTGGTAGACATACGGATAGCGTATCCGTATTCCTTATATTTTTTTGATCAATTTAAATGATTTTTTGAATTTCTTTTTATTCCTATTACAACATTATCCAAAACATTATCCACAACAGTGCTGAAAGGGTGGACCCACATGTCATACACAGAGGCAATTAACTCATTTTATTTAAATCAAAAATATCAGAGGGCCCACATGTCATAGACAGTGCATTTTCCAAATCATTTTAATTAATTCAAAAAGTAGTGGGACCCATCTGTCATTTGGTTAGTTTCCTAACAGAGGGGGTTATTCTTTAATCTGGTCATTAGGACTAATCAAATGGGGCTGTCCCACATGTCATAGGTTAAAAAAAAGGAAGTATTTTCTTTTTCCATATTTTTTTTACAGCGGCTTGTCCATGGCTGCGCACGCCGGCGGTTAACCGACCACGGCGGCGATCAATTCCGACCAAGCGAGGCGCGGAGAGGAGCAAGGCGCGGCCGCGCGCGCGCGTGCACGCGCAGCACAGGGGGCACGTCTAGAGTGTGTGGGCGTGGGCAGGCCCAGCCATGGCGGGAGGCGGAGACACGAACACGGCGAGGTACACGGGAGACGAGCTCCGGCGACCAAAAGAAACCCGGAGGGGCTGGAATCGGACGATCCCTGCGCTACGCACCGACTGGTCAGCTTCGTTTTCAACAGGGAGGCCCGTGGTCACGACGCCGGACGCGCAGGTGGCGGCCGGAGCGCGGTTCAGTGGGGACGACGACTGGAGGGGACAAACCTAGTGCGGTGAGAGGGGAAATGACGGGAAGCTCACCGCGGGAGGTTAAAGACGATCTCCATGGCGACGTGGTCGGGCCCCACGGCTCGATTCACTTGGCGGGGTGGCGTAGTCGTCGACGGGGAGCGTGGGGGACAAGGCGACGAGTCTTGCGGTGGCCATTGGCCACGGTGAACACAGCGGCGCAGCCGCGGTTCTTCTAGGGCGCAGCCATGGCTCTGCCATTGCCGAGGACAAGCGAGCACGGGGAGAGTGAGAGGGGGCAAGGGGGAATGGAGTTAGCAGAGGGGGGGGGGAAGATGGGGGCAGGTGAGGTGGGGGAGGGAGCAGGTGGGGTGGGGGCATGGCCAACAGTGGCCATGGCCCTGTTGTCGTGCGGGGTGGGGGAAACAGGGGAGGGGGAGCAGTTGGAGAAGAAGGGGGGGGGCCGGGGTGGGCCTTGTGCCAAGGGTGTAGGATAGCGATTTTTTATTTTCTCTTTTTTTTTGTTTTCTGTTTTCTTTCTTTTCTGTGTTAATTTATTCTAGCCCATTTATCAAATTTATAAAACATGGGACTGGCCCCAATATTAGTGTGATACAATATAGAATTATTACTAAGAGTTTTTGTGATTTATAAAAATCATTTGATGTCTTGTTTTCTTTAAAAGGTATTAAAACCCACTGTTTTGCTACTGTTTTTAATTATTTATAATATTAAAACATTTTAATAAAACCCCAAATCACTTTTATTATGGCCTACAGATTATTAGGCATTTTATAAAATTGTTTCCATAATTTTTAGTTCATTTAAAATTCCTACTTGTTTATTAAATTTACCATGGCAATTCAATAATTCCCTAGCATTTAGTTTTATTTCATATTACACCTAAAACACTTTAATAAAATATCCATTACTATATTAACATGGCCCTATGATGGCTAGGCAACTCTATGAATAGGTTTCACAACTTTGGTTTGATCTACGATTTCCATTTCCATTTTAAATTCCAAGAAAATTTGGATAATCCAACCTTAAGGGTTTCATGATTATCATTGACTTGGGATTATGCAAATGACTAAGGTGGTTTTGGCTTAACCATGATCAAATGATGGACAGGAATCCACAAGTCTTGGAGAGAATTTATAATTTACCCAATTTGAAAATTTTATCTGGGTTGGAAATTGACAAAGCTATGATCAAAGGTGATCATGGCTTGATCATCAATAGTAATGATCAGTAACAGTGGAATCACTGTAGTGATTACTGTTACTGATTCTGAGGGTGTTACAAATCTCCACCACTACAAAGAATTCTCGTACCGAGAATTAAAGGTAGTGTAAGGGGTAAAGTTTTGATTTCGCGTTCTAACGATTCTTCTGGTTCTTGTTGTCTGTATCGAAGGAGTTAGTCCTTCACGTTGATGTCTTCATCTCTCTGCATCGGTGCATCTTGATGAGTTTTAATCCTTTCTTCGGGGTCTTCATCGTATTTACGACCAGGTTAAGAGGTAAAGCTTAAGGGGGTCGGATCGATACAAGATCCATCAAATGGGGTTGCTCAAGGGTATGGGGTACAAAGTCCTTCCGAGTTTAACCTCAGGGAAGCACGTCGAGAGAAGTTTTAAGAGGATAGGCACGTATTCGATGCCGATGATGGAAGATGGGAAAGGGGCCCCGATCATCAGACACAAGCACTGAGTCTGATATCGGACGGAATATCACAAGGTAGAGGACAAGAGTCAAGTTTCGGTCTTGTGGAACTGTGGGTTATGGGCCCCATTGAACCAGGTTGGTGACATTCAATGCGATCAAGTTGGAAGGGTATGACGGAGATCAACTTGTAAACTATGTCGGCAACAACATCAGTGCCAAGGGCGAGGGACGAAGAGAACCATTTTCCTGCTCGTTAGGACGAGGCGGACCAATTGGCAAAGTTCTCGTCCATCGGTGGTCACCGAAAAGTCATCAACAATCGTAACTAGTTGTACAGACAATGTAGCACACCAAAGTGTTTACATAAGTAGGGAATTTCACTTCTTAGATAAGATACATTACAAGAAAGGTTAAACAGACCAATGGAAAGGAAAAGGTGATGATACACAAGTATGAGGTGTATATCTTTCCCAAGGGAAAGCAGAGCACGATGTACACGACCAAGTTGTATTGGCAGAGAGTCAAGGGGGTTGTCGATGATAACACAAAGCATCGAGGGGCAAGGATGGTATTTCACACAATGAATTCAATCGACACATGGAAGAAACCACGTAAGCTTAGTCGGATAATAATCCACGAAAAGGTCAGATGGTTCACAAAGGATCCGATGTGAGTATCGGCACTCAATCGTGAGGAGAAAGAATGCAAAGGCATCGAGTGATAGAAGCATTGGAATAATGCGATGCTTGAGTACAAGGGAATCGCGTTTTCCAGATCGGGAGGTGGATGCAATCATCCACACGGACTTATCGGTGGCAGGGGATTGCAAAGGCGATGAACACGCATGTTCTTGGGAATTCATCAAAGAGTAATCGTCGGGATCTTCAGGTGAATCAGGCGATCATCGGGAATGTAGAGGTCTCCGGGAGGAAGGAGGTACGTGAACCTAAGTCAGAGTTAGTAAAAGTTTACCAGCAAGGATAAGAGAGCAGAGTCCCAGAGCATAGGTACAAAGAAAAAGATCCTAATACCATAGATATCACACGTAGTGACATCGATGTGGGCCCGTAAGCCAAACATTAAGTTAGCAAGTAGTTTTGCAAATACTAGACTCGACTTCGACAGAGGAGTGGTTAGGGGCTTCCTATAGGCAGTCGGCTCTGATACCAACTTGTGACGCCCCCAAAATCAGACCGTGTACAGTAATCATACACGCAAGGTACACGATCGAGATCAGGGACTCACGGTGAGATATCACAACACAACTCTACAAATAAAATAATACAAGCTGTTTAATACAAGCCAAGGGCCACGAGGGCTCGAATACAACAGCTCGAGAGCACAAAGTCAGCGGAAGCAATAGTATCAGAGTACAGACACAAGGATACAAGGTTGCCTTAAGAAAGCTAGCACAAATAACAACAGATCGAAAAGGCGAGGCCTCCTGCCTGGGAACCTCCAAGCTACTCCTGGTCAACGGGGAACTCGACGTCGTAGTAGGCGCCTCCGGGGTACTCCTGCTCCTGGGCTCCAATGTCGCCTGCAGCGGCCGATCAGGCACAGCGAAAAAAGGGAAATAAAGCAAAGGTGAGTATCTAGCATACCCGCGAGTCTTACGTCCGCTACTAAGCATTATGCATTGTATCAACGGAAAGAAGAGGTTGTATATAGTGGACTGAAAGACAGAAATCCAGAGCAAGGGTAAGAAACTAGGCCTATCGAAGACTAGCATCTTCCGACGATGTCTTGCAGCATGAGGTAAGAATCAGCCAACATTTTATATAAAGCATAAAGTAACAATGCAGCAGAAGTTGCTGCAGCATTGTATAATAATAAGTTGTAATAATTACCAATGCCTCCGAGTTCACCTCCTCGACATCCCCGCGAGGAAGAAAACCCGGAACCATACAATTTAATAATAATAGTTTCTAATGGTAAGATCTAGCTTCAGCATAAAGCGTCCTGTTACCGTGGACACGGCTATTCGAATAGATTAATCTTCCCTGCAGGGGTGCACTTGTGTTACGCTACACGCACGGATCTCCAGGGTGGCGGGAACCTTGTTAGGGAACGCTCCACCGAGGCTATCCGACACTTCATAGCCCATCTTTCAAACTCAACAGAGAGGCCATCCTCCGGTCTAAATCCTAAGTACGCCGAGCCTTGGACCCCAACCCGAACGTACTCCTGCACGATGCGTGGCTGGCCGGTGAAGTTGAAGCAAATCCAAATAAGACATCACCGCGCGAGCAAATAAGACAACACCACTTCCCGGCAATCAGCCCGCAGTACTGCTGACGTCTGAAGAGTCCTCGGACGACACTACGAAGCAGAGGAGCCCATAAGTCGTAATTCCCACGGGTAGGTAGTGCGTACATGGCATATAGCCAACTCAAGACATTCACTGAATCATTTAGCATTTTAATTAACCTGCGTGACAACTGTTATCGTTGCCTCGACTTAACTGACCCGCGGACAACGACAGCAGCCAGGACCACCAGTACATCGATGCCTGCCCCGTCGTCCCACCAAGTCACTGCGGTTACCAACAAGGTGAACCGTCTCCTTACCTTGTCTCGCGTGTGCTCCTAGAGGAGCTCGACTTTCGTGGTTAGGTAACTCTCGCGGCCAACGATCAGTGGCCAAGCACACCGGTACACTGGTCGTACCCTCCCTGTCGTCCCGTCGCAATACCACTCGCGGGCACCGTTGGGTCGCCCGACTTCTTACCTTTAAGGACAACCGTTGCTCAGGTACCTAGAGAGGCTATACAGAGTCAGCAACGAGTGGAGTACAAGGATTACTCCTTGATAGCTCACACTTGATGGTTGCTCGGCAGAGCCGAGCTAGGGGGCCTGAGGCGATGTCAGCATTGTACCGTACCTGTGCGGTTATAATAAGTGTATCCGCGTTCACTCCCCTGAGTGATCACGGCCCTCTATCTAATCCTAGCTAACAATGCGCAGGGCTCACTGTTGAATAATACATAATAATAATAATAGGCAGCATAGCATAAAGGAAGGCACATCAAGGGGCGACAAAAACAGGCTATGCAATTGAATAGGAATGTAACGTAGCAGCAGCAGTAACAATGCCTAGTGCAAGAAATGTATGGAAAGATAGGCGATATGTGGGGAAGAGAATGGCTCTGCTTGCCAGGAAGCTCGACGGTAGAGGTACGGTCGTCGACGAAGTAGTCATACTCAGCAGCGGTGTAGTCGACGGCAGCAGCGGGGTCTACCGAAGATTAAGGGGGGGGAAGAAACAGTAAATACAAAGCAAGCATATACAAACAGATGCATGACATGACAGATGAGATGTTAACGGGGTTCTAACGCAGTGCAATGCACATTTCTCGGAACGGAAATTCATCCGGGGATGAACTACCGGCTCCGGGTGATTATCGGACAAGGTGTCCGGAGGGGTAATATATCATGTCGGAGGTGTCGTGGACATCCGGCACATGTGTGGGTGGTGTATCCGGGTTAGTTGATCTATTCCGAACAACTTTCATGTTCGAAATAAATTCATCCGGGTACTTTAGCAGTACCGGACAATTTATCGGACAGTCGGTCCGGAGGGGGACGGTTCGATGTTCGGCATGTTAGAGGGGTGTGGTGGGGGTATGGGTATCGTATCTGTATTCGTTGATTTGTTCTGAATAACTTTCGTATACAAAAGTTTTTCATCCGGGCAACGTATATCGGTACCGGGAATTATCGACAAACGGCCCGAAGGGGGGAATGTCGATGTTCGGTACGTTAGAGGGGGGTGGTAGACATACGGATAGCGTATCCGTATTCTTTATATTTTTCTGATCAATTTTCATGTATAAAGTTTTTAAATCTGAGTTACGGTTTAAAAGTTATTGAATTTCAAAGTTTAAAGCAATTTAAATGATTTTTTGAATTTCTTTTTATTCCTATTACAACATTATCCAAAACATTACCCACAACAGTGCTGAAAGGGTGGACCCACATGTCATACACAGAGGCAATTAACTCATTTTATTTAAATCAAAAATATCAGAGGGCCCACATGTCATAGACAGTGCATTTTCCAAATCATTTTAATTAATTCAACAAGCAGTGGGACCCATCTGTCATTTGGTTAGTTTCCTAACAGAGGGGGTTATTCTTTAATCTGGTCATTAGGACTAATCAAATGGGGCTGTCCCACATGTCATAGGTTAAAAAAAGGGGGGTATTTTCTTTTTCCATATTTTTTTTACAGGGGCTTGTCCATGGCTGCGCACGCCGGCGGTTAACCGACCACGGCGGCGATCCATTCCGACCAAGGGAGGCGCGGAGAGGAGCAAGGCGCGGATAGCGATTTTTTATTTTCTTTTTTATTTTCTTTTTTGTTTTCTTTCTTTTCTGTTTTAATTTATTCTAGCCCATTTATCAAATTTATAAAACATGGTACTGGCCCCAATATTAGTGTTATACAATATAGAATTATTACTAAGAGTTTTTGTGATTTATAAAAATCATTTGATGTCTTTTTTTCTTTAAAAGGTATTCAAACCCACTGTTTTGCTACTGTTTTTAATTATTTATAATACTAAAACATTTTAATAAAACCCCAAATCACTTTTATTATGGCCTAAAGATTATTAGGCATTTTATAAAATTGTTTCCATAATTTTTAGTTCATTTAAAATTCCTACTTGTTTATTAAATTTACCATGGCAATTCAATAATTCCCTAGCATTTATTTTTATTTCATATTACTCCTAAAACACTTTAATAAAATATCCATTACTATATTAACATGGCCCTATGATGGCTAGGCAACTCTATTAATAGGTTTCACAACTTTGGTTTCATCTACGATTTCCATTTCCATTTTAAATTCCAAGACAATTTGGATAATCCAACCTTAAGGGTTTCATGATTGTCATTGACTTGGCATTATGCAAATGACTAAGGTGGTTTTGG
Source organism: Bromus sterilis (assembly GCA_950022295.1). Lineage (NCBI taxonomy): Eukaryota > Viridiplantae > Streptophyta > Magnoliopsida > Poales > Poaceae > Bromus > Bromus sterilis. The sequence continues at coordinate 240,031,946 of OX465595.1, read as the reverse complement.
TTTAACCATGATCAAATGATGGACAGGAATCCACAAGTCTTGGAGAGAATTTATAATTTATCCAATTTGAAAATTTTATCTGGGTTGGAAATTGACAAAGCTATGATCAAAGGTGATCATGGCTTGATCATCAACAGTAATGATCACTAACAGTGGAATCACTGTAGTGATTACTGTTACCGATTCTGAGGGTGTTACAATTATATCCACAAAGAAGCATGTACACCCGAGATAGTTACAAAAGGAGAGAACACGATATCCAAATGGAAGTCATAAATATAAGAATAAGATCTTTGCCTGAAAGCATATCCGATGGCTTAATATATCTTATTGTATAAGGATGAAATCCACACAAACAACCATCAAAGTCATCACAACTAGCAACAAGGTATCAAGAGATAGTTGAGATGCTTTGAACAACGAAACAAGTATCGCAACCAATAATAAATCTTGCAATTCTAGAAAAAATCACGACTGGAAATATTTAGAAGTGGCAAGGGAGAAATGTCAAACAAATAGAGGTGTGAAACCTCTAACCGAGACGACCAGACAAATTTCCCACATCGAAAAACATAAGAGAAGACGCATATGAAATCCGTTTTCGATGAACAAGAGCTTGTCATGAAGAAGACCACAAGCTCCAAAACTCACATGGAGAAAAGCCAAACAAGAACCAATAAAGATGATGCCAAGGATGAAAAAGGTTTGAGCTCTCCACGAACGACTCGGCCTATCCTATAACAGGGTCTCCTAACTACTACCAAGAGACCGGTAAACTAGACACCTATCTAGTCAAACCTTTGTCTTGCGCATAATCCACTTGAGCTTGATGATGACGATCATGCCCGCCTCAAGTTGGAACATCTTCCTTGATTCCGCCGGCTCGATGAAGACTTGTAGATAGCTCCCCCATACTCCATTATGGGTGAGCCTCTTTTAGGCACATCTTCACACGACCATTATCACCAAATGGTCGGCAAGCTCCAAGCATACAATATCTTCATGATGCTCCTCTTTACCTTGCACACATCACCTTAACTAATCTTTGGATAGCTCCTTGATGAACACCTTGGTCAACACGAAATCTTCATCCTACAACCTTGAAGCCACCATATGATCTTCAAGCGTTGCCTATGGACAAACCTTAAAGTATAACTCAAGGAAACAATTAGTCCATAAAGATTGTCATCAATTACCAAAACCAAACATCAGGGCACATGTCCTTTCAATCTCCCCCATTTTGGTAATTAATGACAAACACATTAAGAGGGTTTATATGATGAATTATGCTAATCATGCAAAGCAAGTATGCATGAGTAAGAGGGAAAATGCTTAAGAACAAAACCAAAGCATGAACCTCCTCATACAAAACCCTCTTAATGTGTTTGTCATCGATTGCCAAAATGGGCGAAAAAACTTAGAAGGCCGATATAGAATGTGTTCCTCCCAAAAGGGTGTATTTCTCAAGAAATGAGTGGAATAAAATACACATATCCAAATATATACGATGGGAGGAAAAACAAACTATATAGAGGATCCAAAGATTGAAAAAATATGAGATGGCACAAAGGCATAAGAAAAAGAAAGCAATCAAACGATCCAACATGCCAAAAGATTTCGGCGGAATGCGCCACGCATAAGGAACCTCTTGGTGGCGCATTCTGGAAAAATGCGCCACCCCTAAGCCTTAACCTCCACGGCCCCCTCCCCCTTGCTCGTCACAGTACCCATTCGAGCACGATCCCTTCTCGAGCCCTAGCCGCCACCGTCCTCGCCGCCGACGCCGGAGCCGCCCCTCGACGCCACCGCGGAGGAGCCGCTCCTCTACGCCACCGCGGAGGGTCCGCTCGACGCCACAGGAGCCGCTCGCCGCCACTGGAGCCCCTCGACGCCACCGGAGCCTCCACCCCGACGCCCCCGAGGTGATCCCCCTCGACGCCTCCATCTCCATCCCTGCCCCCTTCTTACTTCCCTTGTTATTCAAAGAAAACAGAGAGGGGATTTGAGATTCTTGGTCCATATATGATGATGCATATGTTTTCTTCCATGTGTTTGTTAGAAATTGTTAAGGAATCCTGCACATGTGTTTGTTTTCTTACTAGAAATTGTTAAGAAATTGCTAGAAACTTACTCCATATATGATGATGCATATGTTTTCTTCCATGACTAAGCAACAATCCTTGAATCAGTGCATATAGTTGATGTTAGCTTAATGTTATCTTGGATTAATTAATAACACCATAATTTTTTTTTTTAAATAATCCAATGAACTTTGCTATTTTTATTATCGATAATGGTTTGTTTGAGTTATATTGTTTATTTTATTCTTGATAATGGTTTGTTTGAGTTATATTGTTTATTTTATTATCGATACAAAGCAGTTTTGAAATGCTAAAGTAGCTAGTGTGAAACTATTTTGCTATGTTGCTTTCAGAGCAAGTTTACTCCATGCAAATTAAATATTTTTGTTGCTTGCTGTTTTTTGTGTCCTGTGTGTGTCATGTGTGTGTGTGTCTTGTGTGTGTGTGATGTGTAGAATCTGTGTGTGTGATGTGTGTGTGTCCTGTGTGTGTGTGTGATGGCATCACAAAATAGTGTAGAATAAAATGTGTGTGGTGCTTGTGTTCTTCATATATGCTGGTTGTGCCTACATACTAGGCATTTTTGTGTGCAGGGACTCACATTATCCCCTTTCTCCCGAAATGTTGATTAACTTCCATTTCGGTTTAGAATGGGGCACTCTCATGTTAAGAAAAATAGCAAAGGTCATGCCGAATTTTTCCGTGAATTCGTGCATGACCTTTTCTATTTTTCTTAACATGAGAGTATTTGAATTTATTTATTGTGATAATTAATTAAGTAGTTGCATTTCTTAATATTGTACTAGTGCAAGCATGTCGACCGGAGCCGACGCCGGTCCTTCTTCTCAGCCGGGAGAAAAAAGGAAGCAATTTTGGGAATACTCCCAGGAGGAGGTCGAGGAGCAGAGAGAAGAGGAAGTACCTCCGGGCGAGGAGGAGTATGAAAAGGAGATAGAGTCAGAGTCCGACTCATCGGATGATGACCTAGAGGAGGAGGTCGGTACGACAGACGGCGAGAGGAACATCGGCGAGGATGATGGGACCGGTGGCTCCAACACAGATGGTACCCAGTCGAAGAAGAGGAATCGGAAACCGACAAAGGTCGGCGTCATCAGGCAAGAGTTTACTGTTGTGACCGCCATCGCGATTCCTAAAGAGCCCGAACGTTTTTCGGAAGGGTACGGCCGTCAAGTCGCGGCGATCCTCCGCAACACCGTGCCGATCACCACGATTAACCTCGGGAGTCGTGACAATATTCATTATTGTCAGCTTCTTATCAACAAGCTGCATGGACGATACAAGTTTCCGGAGCCGTACGATAACACCAAACTCAGAGGGAACAAAGTATACACATGGGCCCTCAGGAAGATGAGCAAGGCCTTGTCCAGTTGGAAAACCCGGGTGAAGAGGGCAATTTTTTAAAAGAACAAAACCTGGGAGGAGCACAAGGAGAAAGAGCCGTTGATCGACGAAGCTACCTACAACCTTTTCAAGGCTAGGTGTGAGTCCGAGCATGCCAAGGCCGCGAGTGTAATGGGCAAGGCCATGCGGTCGCAGGTCATAGGTAACCACCGTCTCGGAGCCGGTGGCTACAAAAGTTCCAAGCCTAAATGGGACAAGGAGGATGCCGAGTACGCCGCTGCGGGCATACCTAACCCCTTCCAGCAATACAAAGATGATCCGCAGACCGAATTCTTTGTGAGGGCCCGAAGCTATAACGACAAAGCAACCTCGAAAATAATTATCGATCCTAAGATTCAGGAGTTTACGACTGCCGTGGTAAGTAGTTTACCATGTGACCTTGTCGTTTGAATTCTCGAGTGAAGTTCACAATTTCTTAACATTTCGCATTCTTTTTGCAGCAAGAAGAAATGAAAATCGCCTCATCGCAGGAGTCGTCGGTTAAGCCGGCCGGCCCGTGGGACAACGCCTTTAACAGGGCGTTGAACAAGGTCAAGAAGGATGACGACGTGACGGCGAAGCCATCGTCAGCCGACCGTGTGGTCGGCATTGGTGCGGACCTAAATTGGTCCGAATATTATGGAAAATCGGCGGAGCAGTCTAGTTCGAGGGGGCGCAAGGCGAGAAGGACCGAAGAAGATGCCGCTTATGTTCGTGGACTGGAGGAGAAGGTGAACATGCTTCCGCAGCTTGTCCAGGACGAAGTGGCGAAGACGATGAACGCTCTCCTTCCAGATATGATGCAGTCGCTCGCGAATTGGCAAGCGCGTGGTGGACAAGGGCCCATACCAGTCCCCAGCATTTGTCAGCAGCAACTCAGGCACCGCGGCGTCTGCAGTCCCGACTCCGGCCGTAGTGGTGGCTCCCGCACCGACTCCCGGCGTATTGGTGACTCCGGTCGCCAACACCGCGGCGGCGACGCCGGACGTGATGGTAACTCCTCCGGCCACGATCGAGCAACCGGGGCATAACAATAATGCACCCGGCGGCAGCGCAAATAAGGCGACCGACGCCACGGAGGCAGCGCGCCCTCCGTCTCTTGCATGCCCGCCGTCATCGGCGGGGTCTCTTCACTAGCCCACCTCGACGCCCTCAAGGTAACTGTAAGCGTTTGCAACTCAAACGAGGACTTCATCTCCTTTCCTTTTTTAGTGGAATCTCTCTGATGCCGTACATGCATAAATATATCTCTTTCGCAGGAGGACACTCCATGCATTCTATTACAAGTCGTGGACGGCGAGTTGAAGGATGTTGCCAAAGGTAAAATCATTCAACCACAAAATCGAATCATGCACAATATGCCGATGGCACTGGAGATGCATAGGGTTCAAATCTCTCTCGTGATTTTGGGCTACGAGAGAGTTGAACCTCCCATTCAACCCGCCGGATACGATGAGGACGAGCCGGCAGTCCTCAGTGATTGTTTCAACCAAATATGCCTATGGCCGAAGAGCCAAATGCGTTTAATGATGGGGGAAAGGGGCACCACACCTAGGACAACACCGCTAATCATCGTGTCGGCGCCACATGATCCCATCGGCGCAAAACAAGAAGATGATGATCTTGATGATGATATCAGCGCCGACCAGTTCATCAAAACTTTGTATGCTGTTGATGACTTATTCATGCCTCCTGCTGAAGGAGCCTATCAGCATGACGAGGAAGCTCGCGGTCCAGCTAATCCTGCGGCGAAGCCTGCTTGCTCCACGCGTCTCTTCGCTACTTCTCAGGACATGTCTCTAGCAGCTTGCGCCTTCACCGAGCCTCAAGCAGATGCCACAAGGAGATCTGTTCTCAGCCCGTCCACACTCCATAAGGCGGCCACTGAGCAGATAAAGGCCGGTGACTGCTCAAAATCAGAAAAGAAGAAGGGACGGAAAAGAAAGAAGAGCATCACTTCTAGTAGCCAACCTTCGATGCCGATCCGGGCTCAGGACGGGCCACCAAGACCCAAGGATCTCTCGTTTGAAATCCATGTGGCTGGTAGGGCGATGCTACCTAAGGACATGCTGGACCTTGCAACTTCGGATATGCAGAGTGTGCATCATAGTATTATGGCATTAGAGAAGATTCTTCTTCGAGAAGAGAATCCCTCGTACCCGGTTTCATGGCCAAGGTGCCACTCAACATGGGCTTCATCAACACTATCCCCGCGGATATGATAATCCTGCGATTTTCGGAGATCTTCAATTTGTACCATCTCAAGCGGCTGGACATAAGCCTTATCCGTCTGTTCTCGCTCAGCCTTTCTATGAGTATCAGGAGAGATAAGACCCCAAGCGTCGCGATATTGGACCCCTTCTACATGCGTGAAAGCATCTTGATGGACGACGGGGACGCGGCTCTCGCGGCGGGGTACATCACAGACTTCATGCTACGGAACGCCGACAAGGATTCATTTCTTATGACCTACTCTCCCAAGTAAGTCATTCGCTCGCCTCCGTAGCATATATGCTTTCTTAGCTTTCCATTTTCCTCTTCCAACATTCCTTTTGGATTGTTTTAATTATGCAGAGAGGATCAAGACTGCGTGCTCATCTGCTTTTCACCGAAACACTCGCATGCCGTGCATTTAGACTCGGGGAGTGTGAAGAAGAAAGATTACAAGTATATCATGAGAGTTTTGGATGATGCTCTCGTCGGCTACATAAAAGCCAGAGGCAAGATCATGAAGCACAAGTTCAGGAAAAATCAGCCTGCCGTGAACGTGTTCAACCATGTAACACAGTTCCCGTGCGTCAAGCAGCCGGCTAGCAGTGTGAGGGATGCGTACTACGCCCTTCATCACATGAGGGCGATTGTACAGGAACAACGCAACCTTACGCTGCCAAGTCATCTCAGAGCGTGGGCCGAAAGGAAGGCGGAAATCGCCGATGCAAATCTGAAGGAGGAGTTCTTTCACATCCAAGCGCAGATGGCGACTATCATCCGTCATGAAGTACAAATGAGGGGGTCGATCTTCCACTCGAACATTGCACCATCCAATGGGGAGATAGAAGTCCGCCTAAAGGCCCTGCGTGACACAAGGCCTTTCATGACGAAAGAAGGATGCCGCCCATTCCCCGAGCCGAGTCAGAACAATTGAATGTACTCTTTGTGTAATTTGGATGTAATTTGGATGTACTCTTTGTGTAGTAGATAGTAGTGTCAAATACTCTTGGTGCTCTTTGTGTATAAAGATCACTGCATATGCATTTTTATTCATATGTGCATGCTTCTCACCATTGATCGACTTGCTTTAAGTTGTTGATAAGAATAGATGCTAGATTTCTTTGTTCTCCTTTGGTATGATTCATATGGATGTGACCTCTAAAGCTTTGTTTTGTGAAGGATGAAGAGCAAACAAGATATGATGACGAAAGTAGCTTTCGGTTTTCAGTAATTGTTGGACTCATTGTAATTTTGTGATGGATGTAATCTTGTGAATCTTGTTGGCCTCTAAACCTTTGTAAATCTTTGTAATGAAAATTATAATGCAATTCTTTTGTATCAATAATTGTTGGCCTCATTGTTATATTGTATTTTGCATTTCTGTAATATAATAAAAATATCTGTAATGCTTTTATTCTTTTCTGTAATTCTTTTTTTTTCTTTTCTGTAATTCTTTAGTGGTGCATTTTGTCAGGGTTTAGTGGCGCACTGTGAATGCGCCACCCCTAAGGCCCTTAGGCGTGGCGCATACCAGAATGCGCCACCCCTAAGAGCTTAGAGGTGGCGCATTCTGAGATGCGCCACGCCTAAGGGCCTTAGGGGTGGCGCATCTAGAATGCGCCACCTCTAAGCCCTTATTAGTGGCTTGTAGTTAGTGGCGCATCCCTAATGCGCCACTAAACACAAAAAAAGGGCGCCACTAAAAGGGCATTCCCTAGTAGTGTGTCGTGAAGAAGACCACAAGCTCCAAAACTTACACGGAGAAAAGCCAAACAAGAACCAATAAAGATGATGCCAAGGATGCAAAAGGTTTGAGCTCTCCACGAACGACTCGGCCTAGCCTATAACACGGTCTCCTAACTACTACCAAGAGACCGGTAAACTAGACACCTATCTAGTCAAATCTTTGTCTTGCGCATAATCCACTTGAGCTTGATGATGACGATCATGTCCGCCTCAAGTTGGAACATCTTCCTTGATTCCGCCGGCTCGATGAAGACTTGTAGATAGCTCCCCCATACTCCATTATGGGTGAGCCTCTTTTAGGCACATCCTCACACGACCATTATCACCAAATGGTCGGCAAGCTCCAAGCATACAATATCTTCGTGATGCTCCTCTGGACCTTGCACACATCACCTTAACCAATCCTTAGATAGCTCCATGAAGAACACCTTGGTCAACACGAAATCTTCATCCTACAACCTTGAAGCCACCATATGATCTTCAAGCGTTGCCTATGGACAAACCTTAAAGTATAACTCAAGGAAACAATTAGTCCATAAAGATTGTCATCAATTACCAAAACCAAACATAAGGGCACATGCCCTTTCAATCTCCCCCATTTTGGTAATTGATGACAAACACATTAAGAGGGTTTATATGATGAATTATGCTAATCATGCAAAGCAAGTATGCATGAGTAAGAGGGAAAATGCTTAAGAACAAAACCAAAGCATGAACCTCCTCAAACAAAACCCTCTTAATGTGTTTGTCATCGATTTCCAAAATGGGAGAAAAAACTTAGAAGGCCGATATAGAATGTGTTCCTCCCAAAAGGGTGTATTTCTGAAGAAATGAGTGGAATAAAATTTACATATCCAAAGATATACGATGGGAGGAAAAAAAACTATATAGAGTATCCAAAGATTGCAAAAATATGAGATGGCACAAAGGCATAAGAAAAAGCAAGAAATCTAACGATCCAACATGCCAAAAGATTATAAGATGTTATGATTTGTGCATAGAAGTGTTCTAAAGAAAATAGAGAAGTTCCCCAAGATTTGTGCACTATTTAGAATCTTTGTAGTATAATACAAAGTTCACAAAAATTGGATCATCATTCCCCCAAAATCGATAGAAACACAACACATGTGCAAGTGTGCAAAGATATGAGACAAAGTCTAGCACTTGCAACAAACCAATGGTTGAGCAAATAGCAAAAGAGATAATCATAGGAATAGGCTCAACCAACAAGATGTGTGTGCGGCATGGCGAAGCACTTGATATGACTAGTATAAGGATGTCTATTTAAGCATCAACATAGTCTTGAAGAAATGAGACTCAATGTGACGCCCCTAAAATCAATCCATGTACAGTAATCATACACGCAGGGTACACGGCTGAGATTAGGGTGCCACGGTGAGAATATCACAGCACAACACTAAACACAAAAGGATAAACCAATATTTTACCAGATAAGGGGTCACCCGGACCCGAATACATAAGTTATACAAGCCATAATATCTGAGTACAGACATAGTTAGTCAAGTTTTTCCTTAAGAAGGCTAGCAGAAATAACATCAGAGATACAGATCGAATAGGCAAGGCCTCCTTCCTGGGAGCCTCCGAAACTACTCCTAGTCCTGGTCAGCGGGGGTCTCGACGTAGTAGTATCCGCCTTCGGGGTACTCCTGCTCCTGGACTCCAACGTCGAGTGCAGCGGCCGATTAGGCAAAACATAAAGGGGTAAATAAAGCAAAGGTGAGTATCTAGCATACCCGCGAGTCTTACGTCCACTACTAAGCATTATGCATTGTATCAAATGGAAAGGGGAGGCTGTATATAGTGGACTGCAAGATAGAAATCAGAATAAGAATAAGAAGCTAGGCCTAACGAAGACTAGCATCTTCTGACGTTGTCTTGCAGCATGAGAAGAGAAACATCCAACAGGTTATATAAAGCATAAACTAACAATGAAGGAGAAGTTGCTGCAACATTGTATAATAGTAAGTTGTAATGATTAATAATAATAATGCCTCCGAGTTGCCCTCCTCGACTTCCCTGCGAGGAAGAAAACCCGGAACCATACAGTTTAATAGTAGTAGTTTGTAGTGGTAAGATCCAGCTTCAGCATAAAGCGTCCTGTTACCGTGGACACACCTATTCGAATAGATTAAACTCCTTGCAGGGGTGCACTACTGTTCAGCCTGCACGCTCGGATCTCCAAGGTGGCGTTAACCTTGTTAGGGAACGCCCCACCAAGGCTATCTGACACATCGCAGCCCATCCTAGGCTCAGCAGAGAGGCCATCCGCCGGACTATATCCTATGCGCCAAGGGGTCTAGGTCCCTCACCCTTGCACGCTCCTGCACGGTACGAGACCGGCCTGTGAAGCAAAAGAAAATCCAAAACACACATGTCGCAGCAAAGAAGAGAAGACCGCTTCCCGGCTATCAGCCTGTGATACTGATGACGTCTGAAGAGCTTTCGAACAAACTACAACGTAGGGGATCCCATAACTCCTTATCCCACATTAAGGTAGTGCGTACAGACCAACGGGTCTCTCAAGTCATCCGCCGAACCATTTAGCATTTTAATATTATCTCGCAGACAACCGTTATCGCTGTCTGACTAACAACACAACGGACATCTAACAGTAACAAGGACCACCAGTAACGTCGGGGCCTGCCCTGTCGTCCCGTCAAAGCGCACGGTTACCATCAAGGTGAATTGTCTCGCGTGTGCTCTTGGTAGAGCTCGACTTTTTCGTGGTTTGGTAACTCTCGCGAGATACGAGCAGGGGCCAAGCACGCCAGTAACGTCGGTCGTACCCTCCTTGTCGCTCCCAACAATATACCGCTCGCGGGCACCGTTGGGTCGCCCGACTCTTACCTTTAAGGACACCAGTTAATTCGAGTGCTTACCATTAAGTGAAACCAAGAGGAATCACCCTCGATGGCACATTTAAAGGGGTTTGACAGAGACATCAGCGGAATTAACTAAAGAGGAATATTCTCGTATCAGCCCGGTGGTGCCGAGACACCAGCGGGATGAACTAAAGAGGAATACCCTCATATCATCCCAGTGATGCTACGCTACTAAGCCGATGAGAGTGAATTACGAGTCAGTCCCCTCGTAAGTCAAACTCGAAGCGACTCAGCAGAGTCTCTCCGTTGTAGGTTCCCTAGGGCGTCTGCATTGATCCGTACCTGTTGCAGTTGTATATATTTTGTATCCACGTCACTCCCCTGAGTGACCACGGCCCGCTATCTAATCCTAGCTAACAATGCGTAGGGCTCACTGCTGAATATAATATATAGATATAGCAGGCAGCATAGGATAAGGAAGGTACATCAAGGGGCGACAAAATCAGGCAATGCAATTGAATAGGATTGTAACGTAGCAGCAGCAGTAACAATGCCTAGTGCAAGAAAGTACGGAAAGGTAGGCGATATCTCGGGAAGAGAATGGCTCTGCTTGCCTAGAAGCTCGACGGTAGAGGTACGGTCGTCGACGGAGTATTCGTACTCAGCAGCGGTGTAGTCGGCGGTAGCAGCGGGGTCTTCCGGAGAATAAAGGGGGGAGAAACAGTAAATATAAAGCAATCATATACAAACAGATGCATGACATGACAGATGCAATGTTAACGTTGTTCTAACGCAGTGCAATGCACGTTGCACGGAGCGGGAATTCATCCGGGGATGAAATACCAGCTTCGGGTGATTACCGAACAGGGTGTCCGGAGGGGGAAGGGTTCATGCCGGAGGTGTGGTGGACATCCGACAAAGATAAGGGGGTGTATTCGTGTTAGTTGAACCATTCCGGACAACTTTCGTGTTCGAAATAAATTCATCCGGCAGGTTTTTACTGGCACCGGGAATTATCGACAGACAGCCCGGAGGGGGGTAATGTCGATGATCGGTGTGTTAGAGGGGTGTGGTTGATATACGAATAGCGTATCCGTACTCGTTATATTTTTCTGATCAATTTTCATGTATAAAGTTTTTTAATCTGACTTACGGTTTAAAAGATATTCAAATTCAAAGTTTAAATCATTTTAAATCAATTTCTGGATTTTCTATTATTAAATAAATAAACATTATCCACAGAGGGTTGACTGGTCAAAGCTGACATGGGGTCCCACATGTCAGCCTCACAGTATTTATAATACATTTTATTAAATTAAAATAGAGCCAGGGCCCACATGTCATTGACTGGGATTAAATCTAAATTCTTATTAAATAATAATCTGACAGCGGGGGCCACCAGTCAGTGACACATGTTTAATTAAACAGTTAATTAATTTAATTTAACAGGGTTAGGGCCCATGTGTCATTGGTTGTGGGGGGGTTATTTTAACTAACAGTTAATTAGTGGTTTAATGAGGCGGTGGGGGCCAGATTAACAGGGGATTAACCAGGGCATGGGCCCACTTGACAGTGGCTCAAGCCACTGGCTAACAGGGGCGTGCCCCGCCGTCGACTAGCCGGAGCACGGCAGCGCTCGGCGGGAGGGCACTCCATTGACCATCTGAGCGGCGGAGGGGGTGGAATCGGGCGAGGGCGGCGTCGCGCTTCTACTGGGACCGACATCACGGACTGGGGCGGGGATGGCGTGGAGGCGCGTGGCGAGGCACCTGGACAACCTCCCGTGGCACGGGGAGGCCGTTGGCCGTGTCGACGGCGACCTCCCGGCGACGGCGAGCTCGGGTGAGCTCCTGGTCGATGAAGAAATGGCGCGAGGGAGGTGGGGAAGATGGCGCCTGCTCGATCTAGGGTTTCCAGCGGGCACAGGGGGCGACTCGGGGGTGCTCTTATCCACCCAGATGGGGGGAGGGGCCGGCGTGCCCAGCATCGACATGCCCCCGTGCGGCACGTGATGAATAGAGCGGGGGGAAGAAGAAGACAGGGGAGGGGGGCTGGGCCGGGGTGGTGGGCCTCGCCTGCGGCGAGAGATAGATTTAGTTTTTTTATCTCTTTTCTTTTCTGTTAAACTCCGTGGCATTTATTTTGATGCATTATATATTTTAGTAAAATATGACACATGTACCATAATTAATACAGCATCATACCAGAGGTCTACAAAAGAAATTTGGGACTTTATAAAGTCATTGGATATTTATTTGGAATTTGCAAAAGGCAAATAGTGTTGTTTTAGCACTGTTATTATTTGTTTGAAATTTTCCATAGCACAATAAATACCCATGACCACATTGGCATGGTCCAATGATTATTTGGGATTTTTAAAAGTGGTTCCAAGATTTTTGGAAAAGATTTTATTGTGAACATATTTTTAATATTCAACCAAAAGCATTTCAAGCCTTGCCTTGTTTGCAATTGGTTATGGGATTGGACTTGTGTTGAATTTTCATGATCAAAGCCCATGGTTCACGTTGCTTAACAACATCAAAAACGGGAATTTGAATTTGAACTGAACCAAGTTGCTCAAAGAAAAAAATTTGGAACAGTAGTGATCAACAGTAATGGTGATTACTGTTCTCTGACAGTGAGAGTGTTACACTCGAGATGCTAGACATGTCCTTCCAACATAATTTAAGAAGGTCACACACACAAACAACAAATGGGTTCACAAGCATAAGTAAAATGCAAAGTAAAATCAAGCCTTCTAACAACCCCATGGTGAAGATAGAAAATAATAGGCTCATCAAGACAAGCATGAGGACAACAATCTTCACCACCAAAAGAGTGCACCAATAAGAATAGAATAAAGACACGCACTCCACCACACACGCTTTCATGTAACCACTGTCGGGGGATTGGTACCCGGGTAGGCTAACCCAAGCGGAAGCAAGCTTTCAAAACAAGGATGGACCAATCGGGCTGCAGCTGGGCCGAGCCGGGCAGAGGTACGGCCGATTGCTCCAAGGCAATCGACCATACCAAGTGCCAGCAGTCGGCCCAGGCGCAATCGGGCCACCCTTCTCCAAAGATGATCACCCGATTGGTCCGCAGCTGGACCGAGGCCGATTCCTAGAAGGCCGATTGCCCAGAGCAATCGACCCCACCAGGAACCACCAGTCGGTCCAGGCGCAATCGGAGCAACCTACCACCCAGTCGGGGGTATGATTACGAGGTCATAAATGCCATATCCCGAGATATCTAGGTGGCAGGAAGGCCAGGTCGTGTCGAGGATTTGCTGGAGATACGGTGTCGACCTCCCCGCCGATTCCGCGGACAGGCCGACAAGACCGCACCCCCTAGCTCCACTGTTCACTCCTAGGTTCTACGAGGTAGCAGCATGGGCCGCCACTCGTAGGCTCCGGGTCACCCGGAGAGGAGCAGTCGGTGGGCCCAGGCCGATTAGAGGATGACGGATGGGTCCATTCGGCGATGAAGTTACCGTAGTACCCTGGACTCACACTATAAGAGCCAGGGTACCCCCTCCTGCGCGAGGGACGCCACACTTGAGATCTCATTAACTCATTCCCCCTCTAGTTCATTCATTGCCCGTAGTCACTCTCAGGGAAGCAGGAGAGGACCTTGCCCACGGCGGCGGCGTACTCCTTCCCCTGAGAAGATAGAAGAGCAGTTATTGTAGTCCCTTCATTGATATACAAGAGACAAGCAGGAGCAGGGGTGTTATCTCTCCGGAGAGCCCCGAACCTGGGTACATCGTGGTGTCTTCACTGTGCTTGTGCCCAACCCGATTCCGGCACCATCGACATTTCCTCCCTCGTGTCTTCCCCTCACTTTAGCCATCCCCATGGCATCTGCCGTCACATATCGACGACAGTTGGCGCCCACCGTGGGGCAGACCCAGGCGTCGACTGGAGTCAAGATCCGGACGGGATTTTCCTCTGCATCCAGCGGTAGCCACGCCTCCGGCCTGATTCTAAGGCGTGGGGCAATCGATTATGTAGTGGACTACTCGGCGCGGTACAGGGCTGGAGCACCCTTGCCGCCCGGAGTGTCGCTGCAAGTGGGAAGTCATCGTCTCTTCATTGGCAGCTTCCCTGAGGCATATCCCAGAGACATCCGCATCTTCTCGTGTGCTACAGATCCGCTCTCGACCAGGGGCTGCATCGTAGCACCTGGCCGAGAGGAGGGCCGACTGCACGCCGCGGTCATGATGGCGGGAGCATCTTCGTCGACCAACCGTGATCCGGCAAGCGCAGCAAGGAAGGACAAGGAAGTAGCTAATGCGGCAGAGCGAATCGGCATCAGTGCGTTGCGGGATGTGTTATACACACCTGTGAACCGGAATGGTGATCCGGAGCAGGTGCACACCGAGCTGGAAACAGCACGGCTCGCTCTGGCTCGCAGGGCTGAGCAAGTGTTGGCAGAAGAGCGTCGGCTAGGAGCCATCAGAAGGGAGTACAACGCAGCTCATGCAGGACCGCGCCGGCCGATTGAGCCCGCAGTCCTGGAAGACCTGAGAAGCCGAGGAAGAGCAGTCAACCAGCAGCTATCAGGAGATGAGCAGCCGGAGCGTCCGAGAAGGCCGGTGCAACCGGAGCAGCCAGCGCAGTCGGCATTCATCCAGAGGCCAACATATAGCACACCGGACAAGAATTTGAGAGCCGCCGAGCAGATAGCGCTCGAGCTGGAAGAATTGGAAGGAGATGAGCGGCGAGAACAGTCGCGCCGAATGCGTGAGCTGATAGCGGCCGCAAAAGAGCAGAGGCTTGTGGCAATGGGCAATCAGAATGCTGAGCCAGAGGCATCAAGAGGAACTGTGAGGCTGAATGCGGGAGCTAGCCAGCGACCGAATGCATCGCGCCAGCACAGGCATCAACCTGCACCGTCTCGGCACGACAGCAAGGTCAGAAGCAATCGGCCACCCCCAGCAGCAAGCAGAAGAATGGAAGAGCCAGCTGTTAACAGCAGGCGCCATGACATGCCGCAGCAATCGGCGCCAAGATCAGCAATCAGCACCCGACTTGGCCCTCGCCAAATCGGCCAGAACAACGCAAGGCATCGCATTGAGCTCCTGGAGAAGGAAGCTCAGGAAGATGAAGAAGGAGAAGCTGGCCCATCATGTTTTGGTCACTGCATTCGGACGGAGAGATTCCCCAAAGGCTTCACATTACCGAGAGACACTCCCAAGTACAATGGCTCGGTGAAACCAG
The DNA here is from genome assembly GCA_950022295.1 of Bromus sterilis. Classification (NCBI taxonomy): domain Eukaryota; kingdom Viridiplantae; phylum Streptophyta; class Magnoliopsida; order Poales; family Poaceae; genus Bromus; species Bromus sterilis. The sequence goes on along the minus strand of OX465595.1, from coordinate 240,016,442 downwards.
AAGATTGGATGTCCGATTACCTGACGGCAGTCCGCATTGCAGGAGGCAATCGGCGTGTAGCAGTCCGCTACGCACCTCTCATGCTGCAAGGCTCAGCGCGGACGTGGTTGAACAGTTTGCCCAAGGACAGTGTGAATTGCTGGGAGGATTTCACGACCGCATTCATTCACAACTTCACAAGCACGTATGAGAGGCCCAACCTCCCACGGCAGTTAGCTCTGTGTGTGCAAGGAAAGGACGAGCCCCTCCGAGATTACCTATCTCGGTGGATCAAGCTGAAGAATTCATGCGAAGGAGTCCATGAGATACAGGCCATTCAGTATTTTACTGATGGGTGCCTGGCGGATTCAATGTTGAAGCACAAGCTGCTCCGCAAAGACTTCACGTCGCTCGCTGAGCTTATGAAGGTGGCAAATGCGTTCGCTATGTCCGATTCTGCGATGCGCCATATCCAACTCGGAGTTGGAGGTGTGATCCAATCACCAGGGGCTCCGCAGTCGGACACAGGGAACCAAGGCCTCAGTCGGAAGGAAAGAAGAGAGAACAATCGCAACAACAACAACAACAACCAGCAGAACAACGGCAAGCGCAAGGACGAGCAGCCTGATTCCCAGTATGGCAGTCGGCAGGTAGCCGCTGTTCAAAATGAGGTAGATCCAGCGGCTGCAGGAGGCAGTCGGAAGATGAGACCAAATGTGAGACCCCCAGGGCAGATGAAGCCCAAATACACATTCGAGGATATGTTGGACGCACCATGCAAATTGCACAGCACGCCTGGGAGGCCGTCTGCGCACACCACTCGGCAGTGTGACTTCGTGAGAAGGATTGCAAAGGGAGAAGCTTTACCACCACCACCACCACCACCACCCCAGAACAGAGGACCACCTCAGCAACAGAACCAGTACCCGCAGCAGGATGCGGCCTACATGATTTTTACCAGCGAGTCCACGGATAAGGGTAGTCGGAGAGCCCGAGCCCAAGAAGTCAATGCCACTATGCCGCCGATCCCCCAATTTGTGCACTAGTCCGAATGTCCGATATCCTGGGACAGAGCAGATCATCCCACCATTTTGCCAAATCCAGGCAATTATCCGCTGGTGGTGGACGCTCTGGTTGCAGGACCAAGATTTTCATGCAAGTTTTCTCGAGTGCTAGTTGATGGAGGAAGCACAATCAACATTTTGTACAGAGATACAATGCTCAAGCTAGGGCTCACAGAGCGGGACCTGGAGCGCAGTTGGACGACATTCCATGGGATTGTTCCTGGACTGTCTTGCACCCCCATGGGTCGCATTCGGCTGGATGTCATATTTGGCACGGAAGAAAATTTCAGGAGAGAGCCGATTTGGTTTGATGTGGCCGACCTCAGCAGTCCTTACCATGCCCTATTGGGGTTACCAGCATTTGCCAAGTTCATGATCAATGCACAGCAGACAAACCTGAAGATGAAGATCCCGGGGCCAAACGGTGTCATCACAGTCACCGCAGACTTCAGGAAGTCCCTCGAGTGCACATCCGCTGGCAGCAGTTTGGCTGAATCCCTAGTGGTGGAGACGGAGAAGTGCCATCTCGGCAAAGTCATTGCAATGGCGCAAGCACAAAGCAAGAATCCACTTCCGGTTGGCCCAGCAAAGAGAGTAGATGAGGAATCGGCTTTTCAGTCAGCCAAGGACAGCAAGAAGATTGCTCTAGATCCCTCCGACTCAACCAAGTTCGTTGTAGTCGGAGCTGGACTTAGCGATAAATAGGAAAGCGAGCTCGTCGAGTTCCTCCGTGAGAATCGGGACATCTTTGCATGGTCTCCGCAAGACATGCCTGGTGTTCCGAGAGAGCTCGCCGAGCACAAGCTGCACATTCGGCCAGGCTCGAAGCCGGTCAAGCAACCCCTGAGACGTTTTTCTGAGGACAAGAGAAGGGCAATCGGTGAAGAGATTGCGAAGCTGCAAGCGGCAGGTTTCATCATGGAGGTGTTTTACACCGAGTGGCTGGCAAATCCAGTCCTCGTTATGAAGAAGAACAAGACTTGGCGTATGTGTATAGATTATACTTGTCTGAACAAAGCATGCCCGAAAGATCCGTTTGCTCTGCCCCGTATTGATCAAGTGATTGATTCTACGGCCGGCTGCGAGCTGTTGTCCTTTCTGGATGCTACTGCTGGATATCACCAGATCAAGTTGGCTGTGGAAGATCAGATCAAAACTGCATTCATAACCCCTTTTGGGGCCTATTGTTATATCACCATGCCTTTTGGTCTGAAGAATGGAGGAGCCACTTATCAGCGCACGATTCAGAGGTGCACACATTCCCAACTCGGCAGGAATCTCCATGTATACGTGGACGATTTGGTGGTGAAGTCGGCAAAGGGGATCACATTGCTAGATGATCTCAGAGAAACATTCGCGAATTTGAGAACTTATCAGATCAAGCTCAACCCGGAGAAGTGTGTGTTTGGAGTCCAAGCCGGCAAGCTGTTGGGGTTTCTCGTTTCCGAGAGAGGAATCGAATGCAACCCTGAAAAGATAGCTGCAATAGAGCGCATGGAGCAGCCCAAGACCCTGAAGAAGATGCAGAAATTCACCGGTTGCCTCGCATCTCTCAGCCGATTCCTCAGTCGGCTGGGTGAAAAGGCAATCCCATTATACCAGCTGATGAAGAAGACCGAGAAGTTCACATGGACCCCTCAAGCAAACGAAGCATTCCGAGAACTCAAGCGCATGCTCTCCATGGCACCAATCCTGGCTGCCCCGATTGAGAAGGAGCCAATGATGTTATACATTGCGGCAACCAATCGGGTGATCAGCACAGTCATGGTGGTGGAGCGGCCCGAGAAGGACAAGGCACAACAAATCCAGCGCCCAGTGTACTACATCAGCGAAGTACTCTCGGCATCCAAGCAGAACTACCCTCACTATCAGAAGATGTGCTATGGCGTGTACATGGCAGCCAAAAGATTGAAGCCCTACTTTCAAGCTCACCTGATCAAAGTTGTCAGCTCGGCTCCATTAGCCGACATCATGGGAAGCAGAGATGCAACCGGAAGGGTGGCAAAATGGGCAATTGAAGTCGCCAGTCACGGCATCCAGTATGAACCTAGGACGGCAATCAAGTCGCAAGCAGTGGCCGATTTCCTGGTGGACTGGGCTGAAACTCAGTACATGCCGCAGCTCCCAATGTCGGATTGCTGGCGAATGCACTTTGATGGCTCCAAGATGAAGAATGGCCTAGGGGCTGGGGTGGTACTCACTTCCTCAAGAGGAGATCAGTTGCAGTACGTGCTTCAGATTCACTTCGCAGCATCAAACAATGTCGCCGAGTACGAAGCCCTTGTGCATGGTATCAAGCTTGCCAAGGAAATTGGTATTCGGAACATCGAGTGCTTTGGTGATTCCGACCTGGTGGTACAGCAGTGCTCGGGCACCTGGGATGCAAAAGATGCTAACATGGCAAGCTATCGATTCCTAGTGCAGCAGATCAGCGGATATTTTGAAGGTTGCGAGTTCCATCATGTGCCGAGAGCAAACAACGAAGCAGCAGATGCATTGTCCAAGCTAGGTTCCACAAGGCAATCAATCCCACCAGGCGTATCTCTGGAGCATATCAAGAAGCCATCTATCATTCCATCCCCAGAGTCCGAGTCCATTTTTATCTCGGAGACCGATCTTGAAGCACTCAGAAAGGCAAAAGAAGTTCAACCGGCCAAACCTGCAACCATGAAGAAGCAGTCCAGCGCCTAGGGTGTCTCGGCAATAGCACCAGGGGCTGCCGATTGCGAGCCAGGGGCTGCAGAGGAGAAGAAGAAGAGCAAAGGGAAGAAAGCGGAGGCCGCACTAGAAGGCACAACCTCCGAAGAGCCAATGACATCAGAAATTGCCGCGTGCAATGATGAATCTCCAGCTCCAGACGAGAAGTCAGCACCAGGGGCTGCCGAATGCGTGCCAGACGCCGCAGTCGGCAGTTCAGAAGTAGAGGTCGAAATGGCAGACGTCCAAGTGGCCGAGATCGAGGAGGTCAGTGGTCAAGAGGCCGAGGTCCAAGAGGAAGTCCCACCTCAGCATGCGGCCGTAATGGTGGTCGTCAGTGCGCCGTCATGGGCACAACCGATTAGAGATTTCTTAGCAGATTGGATCCTCACACCAGATTTAGCAGAGTCCAGGCAGATCAGCCGCAGATCTTGGGCGTATACAATAATCAACAATGAGCTGATGCGCAAGAGTGCAACTGGTATCCTCCAGAGGTGTGTTGAAGAGGACAGAGGCTTGGAGCTGCTCAGAGACATCCATCAGGGTGAATGTAGTCATCACGCGTCAGCAAAGGCAATCGCCAACAAGGCTTTCCGACATGGTTTCTACTGGCCAACTGCACTCGCAGCGGCTGAAAATCTGGTGAAGCACTGCAAGGGTTGTCAGCGATTCAAGGCAAAGAGTCATCAGCCAGCATCGGCACTGAAGACCATCCCAATAGCTTGGCCGTTTGCAGTTTGGGGTTTGGACATGGTCGGACCATTCAAGAGAGCTCGGAGTGGCATGACACATCTCCTAGTGGCAGTCGACAAGTTTACCAAGTGGATTGAAGCAAGACCAATCAAAAAGTTGGATGGGCCGACTGCGGTTCGGTTTGTGGCCGACATCGTATGCTGATACGGTGTACCTAACAGCATCATCACCGACAACGGCACAAACTTCGCAAAGGGGGCGCTGGCCCGATATGCGTCTCAGCAAGGCATTCGGCTCGATCTAGCATCTGTGGCACACCCACAGTCCAATGGTCAAGTCGAAAGGGCAAATGGACTAATCCTATCGGGTATCAGGCCCAGATTGGTAGAGCCACTTGAGAGGGCACCCGGAGCATGGATCCACGAACTTCCAGCAGTACTGTTCAGCTTGAGGACCACTCCAAACAGGTCGACTGGATTCACTCCTTTCTTCCTGGTGTATGGCTCAGAAGCAGTCATCCCTTCCGACATTGAGTTTGATTCACCTCGGCACGCCCTGTACACAAAAGAAGCAAGATTGGCAAGAGAAGACGGCATCGACCTCAAAGAAGAAGCTTGTCTGTTGGCCTTGTCTAGGTCAGCAGTCTACCAGCAGAAGTTGAGGCACTACCACAGCAAGAAGATTCGTCCTCTCGCTTTCCGAGAGGGAGATATGGTGCTACGCCGAATCCAGAAGTCAGAGGGGCAGCACAAGTTATCCTCACCATGGGAAGGGCCATTTGTTGTCAACAGAGCGCTCAAGAACAATTCCTATTATCTGATCGACTGCACCAAGGGCACTCGGCACAAGGACACGTCAGGAGTAGAGACGGAGCGGCCGTGGAACGCCGAGTTGTTGTGTCCGTTCTATAGTTGAGCGGCCGAAATTTATGTAAGCCATTCGGCAAACAATCAGTAAAAAGTTATCGTGTCTCTGAAAATGAGCATTCGAGTACTTTTGTACAATTTCATTCGAAGAGCTAGCCTCAATCGGCAACGATCAGTCATACCCGAGATGTGCGTAGCACATTCAGGGACCGGCCGACCGCGAAGTCAAATAAATAAGCCATCGAGGCACGGGGACTGCAGGCTGACCTTCAATCGAACACTTAGCTCGAGTACAAATCACTAGCAGGTTTGTGGCATCGAGGAGGGTGGCGATTGAGGCAGTCGGTAGAACAAATTCCCGGGAAACAATCCGAAAGAGGCCACCAAGGGCAGTCGACAGGACGGAGTCACCGATTGCGCTGCAAATCAGGACATCGGATCTGGTAGCGAGCAATCGGTGCTTGCTCTTGCAGAATCCTTTGCGGTAAAAATCTTGTCGTGTAAAAAAAAAGCTTATCGAACCTTGGCCGGATGTCTACTGTTGATCCGATTGCGGACCGCATAACGGCAGCAAGGTCGACACAGCAGACATCCCCAAGTGTAGCCGATAAAGGAAACCGACAAAGACGCAAAGTCGATCGCACATGCAAAAGTGACAAACAAGCAATCGGATTGCATCAAAAGTAATAGGCCCGAGGCCGAATAATGTCATTACATCAAAGTCACACCCAGTAGGTGTCGACAGAATTAAAAATATGTCTTACAAGCGGACAGTCGGAATACAAATTAAAGAGAACATAGCTTAAGCAGTCGGAGGCACTGAGCTAGAAGGTGGCGCAGACGGGTCCGATTGAGCTTCAGAATTTGCAGCACCTTTCTGTTTAGACTTCGGAGACGTCTGGGATGAGCCGCTGTCGGAGAGCTCCTCGGCCAGGCCAGAGATGGTAAAGGCAGGGAGCGGGTTCCCTCCCTGATCGAGATACGGAGTATACTCGTAGGGAGAAAACCAATTCACCATCGTGCTGGCTAGCCGATTGACTTCGGCGTAGGTTTTGTCAAGAAGGTCAGAGGCATTGTCTCGAAGGCTGTGCAATCGGGAGAGCTTCACTTGAGGGTACCAAGACATCACAGTTTGAAGAGCGGTCTCCGCACCAGTCCTTCCGGCCGAATTCAGCAGAACATCGATCCGACGTGGGATAGCCTTAAGAAGAGTCCGAGTCTGCTCAGTGGTGGCATTCGGAGTGTCCCCTTGGTCAGAATCCTCGTCATCCTGAGTGTCTGCCTTACGGGTCTCGGCAGAGGAGTCAGCAGCATTCTTCATCTTCTGCAATCCGGCCTTAAGTTCAGTCGGCGACCACAGTGCTTCAGCAATCCTTAGAATTCCAAGCTTAAAGGATAGGGCAATTCCCTGGATAATAGGAATGCGGGCTTGGGTGCCGATCAGATATTCGTGCCGAGTCCAGACGTTATCTGCACGGTCACAGGTCCCTCCAGCGGCGATGGTATCCTCTCGGGACTTGGCGACAACTGCATAAGCAGCTGCTTCAGATTCGGGCCAAGCCTCTGCATCAAGAAGGAAGGGCATAAGTAATAAGATAAGAGAAGAAAGCAACCGGAAAGTGCACTCGGCAACAAGGAAGACTCACGGCCAAGGAGGAGGTCCATTTCGGTTAATGTATCGCAGAAGCCCTTGGCTCGGCGGCGCATTCGGGTGGTCTCCTCATAGTTGCGCTTCTCCAGTTCTTCGAATTTGGCGACAAGCTCGTCATGATCTTTGCGAATGGAGTCTCGGGCAGAAATTGCTTCATCCCTTTCAGATTGCAGAGAAACTCGGGCGGCGACGGCAGCATCCCGTTCAGCAAGAAGCCCATCCCCAGTAGCTGTCACTGCAGCGATGTCGGCCAGATGTTTCTTCTCAAAAGCAGCCATTTCAGATTGGAGGCTTTGAATAGTCCGATTCAAATCCTTCTCTACCCCCTGCAGCAGAGTTACCTCCCCGGTGGATTTATCAAGGGCTGGACCTTGTTGGCTAAGTTCTGCAGCCAATTCTGCAATTCGGCCTTGAAGATCATTTACCATAGGAATAGAAGCTACAAGAGAGCGCGAAGATTTCAATACCAGAGCAGTTGCCAAGTGAAGAAGAGACAGCGGTGACATAGAGGATACCTCTTAGCTTAGTGATTTCAGCCGATTGGTTGTTAACCTGCAGCTGGGCCTGGGCGAGGGTTCGAAGGCTAGCAGTATAAGCTTCCAGGAGTTTTTCGAAGACAATTCTTTTCTCTTCCATGACAGCCTGTGATGAACAGCAAGACGGAGTCAGACATAAAGCAACAAGTGAAAAAGATCTGAACCGATTGTGACCAATCGGCCCGAATCTCGGGGACTACACCCAGTGGGTGCGCTTGCGCGCACCCACCGGAAGAAAGTCTACCGATTGAGGAAGGCAAACGATAAAGCAAAAAATGCTAAAGATCCGAACCGATTGTAACCAATCGGCCCGAATCTCGGGGACTACACCCAGTGGGTGCGCTTGCGCGCACCCACCGGAAGAAAGTCTACCGATTGAGGAAAGCAAACGATAAAGCAAAAAATGCTAATGATCCGAACCGATTGTAACCAATCGACCCGAATCTCGGGGACTACACCCAGTGGGTGCTCTTGCGCGCACCCACCGGAAGAAAGTCTACCGATTGAGGAAGGCAAATGATGAAGCAAAAAGTGCTAAAGATCCGAACCGATTGTAACCAATCGGCCCGAATCTCGGGGACTACACCCACTGGGTGCGCTTGCGCGCACCCACCGGAAGAAAAATTGTCGAAGTAAAACAGAGGTACAGAAGGAAAAGTTAAAGAGTTTACCGAATGGTGAGAGGTCAGCTGTTGAAGGTCCCGAGCAAGGGCTTCGGCGAACTCATTCACCCGGCTCAGAGTGCTCGTCACGGGATCCCGAGGACGAGGCGAAGCGTGAGGCTCAGCGCCGACATGACGGGCGCGAGAGTACTCGGCTCGGAAGTGATCCACCGAGCGCATAAGAATCTCGGAGGGAGAGGAAATCGGCGGTGGCGCTGAAGTAGGAACGATGGCGAAAGCTGTAGTGGTGAGGACTGGCGGCACGGATGTTGGTGAAGGACCGGACTCACCCGATTGCGGCGGCGGCGCAACCGGGCGAGTCGGAGCAGAAGTGGTAGCAACGATTGGCGGCGGGATCGTCACAGTCGGTGGATCAGGTAGTACGGCAGGCGGAACGATGGAGGCAACCGGTGGTGCCGACACCAAAATCGGCGATGGGGTCGTCACCACCAGCGTATCAGAGGCGGTCATCGCAGCAGGGGAAGTCGCGGCATGCGAAGCCGGGTTGGAGCGGCGCGGTGGAGACGGAGCAATTGGGTCAGCCGGTTGCATTCCTCCACCACCAAGAGCCACCCGGTCCGCTGCATCCTGGAGAGTTGGGGAGACAAGAGTGGAAGAAGAGGTCTTCGAAATCGCCGCGAGTCGGGCCTTCTTGGCAGCGCGCTCGGCATCTTTGGAGGAGCGATGAGCGGGTACCGGCCGCTTGTGGACGGCAGCAGTAGAGGCAGCGGGCGAGGTGACGGTTTGGGCACAGAGGGGAATGTCGGTGTCAACGTCATCAAGCCCAATCAGCTCCCTGAAAGAAGAAAGGGAGAGGAATCAGTAAAAGCAAAGATAGTGAAGCAGGAGGCATAAAGGCAAGAGCATACCCGATTGTCCTGGGTGCGCCCGTGGGCATTCGGCAGCGAAGTGGAGCGACGTTCAGTGGCGCCTGGACAGTCGGCCTCCGAGTTGTCGCCTCTCGGACTTGTTTGCCCTTGCTGGCAGTCGGCTTGGCCTTGGCAACTTGGCTGGAAGCCACACCAGAGGAGGAGCCGGCGGCCGAGGTGCGCTTGGCCGGCACTTTTGGAGGCCTGGCTCGAGGAGCTGCATCGGAACCATTACCCTTTGAGACACTATCATCATCACTCCACTCAGCCAAAAATTGCTCAAGGGAAGGGTCAGGCGTACCCCCTTGAGCTGGCGGCCGAGTGTTGGTCGTCGGAGGGTTGGTGCGCTCCGCGTCATCATCATCAGCATCCATGGGGTCGGAGGACTCTCCGGAAGACTCATCGTCTTCATCATTCCCACTGGACTCGGCGGAAGGAGTCTCGCCGTTGTACTCGAGGTCGGTGGGATCCTCTTCCGTGCGATCAGGGGCGTACACGCCAGCTTCCTGGCCGTCCTCCATGAGGTTGGACTGAATAAAGTGCTGAGGAGGTATAAGCAGTCAGAGCAATCGGAAAAGAAAGCAACCGGAAGAGCGTGTAATCGGAGCATACCACAGGCGGCTTTCCCTGGCGAACGAGATAATCAAGCCCGAAGCGGAAGGGGTCAGGCAAGGCGCTAGAGGTGATGGCCTTCACTCGGGTGCAAAGGTCTTCTGTCTTCATCCGCCACGTGCAGAGCCGAGTGGGATCTCGAGGTCCCGACACATCGCAGAGGCGATGAACTCGGCGCTGCAGGGGAAGAATCCGAGCGTGAAGCCACGCAGCTACCAAGTCGGTGGGAAGGAGTCCTTCTTGCTCCAGCTGGGTGACCCTGGCAGCCTGGGCATCGACATCGCAGTCTCCGACGCCGTGCTTCAGCGACCACTGATGTTTCTCAATCGGCCGGGCGAGAGAGAACTCGGGCAGATTGAGGAGGTCGGGGCCTTGGTCAGGGGACTTGACGTAGAAAAACGAGGTCTGCCAATTCTTGCAGGATTGGACGATCTCGGGGCTCGTGTACTTCGACTTGCCGGTTGCGACAAGGCAACTGCCGCAGTCGGTCATGTCAGTCGGGTACGTTGGCTTGCCACCTTCGATGGTGGAGGCCACCATAGCACCCGTCCGAGCGTTGTGAGCTCGGAGGTTGAAGAAGCGTTTCCAAAGAGCGACACTCGGACGGCAGCCGAGGTACCCTTCACAGAGCGTCACGAACCCGGAGAGGATCATGATGAAATTGGCAGCAAGGTGGTGAGGCTGCAGTCGGTGGAAATCGAGGAATTCGCGAAAAAAGGCGCTAGCGGGAAGGCCGAATCCACGCTCGAAGTGAGCGAGGAACACGACCCTCTCGCCCGTGTGCACGCTGGGGACGACCTCGGTCTTGCTGGGAATCCTCCATTCGACTCCCGCGGGCATCTTCCGGGCGCAGACGAGAGACTCGACGGCGGCGGCGGTGGCCTGAGATCCTTTCCAGCATCCGCGGCTCGCCTGCGACACATCTCGTCGAGGCTCCATGGCTGTCGCCGGCGAGGAACAGAGGAGAGAAAAGAGGGAGGCGGAGCACGAGAGCTGCGGAGAATATCGGCTGCGGTGGCGACGGAAGCAGCGGAGAGCACGAGCCCGTGGCCGGAGCAGGCGCGAGATGCAGACACCGGCGGCGGGGAGAATCGCGTGGAGCGGCGAGGGCGCAGAGGAGAGAAGGCTAGGGGTCGAAGGAAGTGTTTGGGAGAAGGAAGAGGCGAAGCCCCCCCGTTGGCTTATATGGGCGGCGGGGGGGGGGGGGGGAAGAGTGGGATGACCCTGTGGCTGTGTGGCCCGGTGTGGCTTAGGGCACAGGGAGGCCAACCGGCAGACCAGCGCAAAGGATCCCGGCGCAAGAGGCGAGGTGTGCGACGTGGGGGTCAGGCCCTGCAATTATGTCACGTCGCGCGTAGGTCGTGGGTCCCAGCTCATTGATCACGTCGCGGGCGAATCGGAAGTAACCATTGGAGGGAAATCGGCGAAAGAGATCTTTCTCAAAAAAGTGAAGACATGAATTAAGAGAGAACCACGTCCAATCGGATGGAAATTTGGTCAACCGAGTGTGATCTCCGACTCGGCCGACGAACTCGGAATGACGCACTCGAAGAGGCCACAGCAGTCGGAGAACGTCAAGGCAGAGATTGAAAAACTGCAAAGGCCCCGAGGTCAAGCGACCGTGGGACCTTTACAGCTTTAGGGGCTACTGTCGGGGGATTGGTACCCGGGTAGGCTAACCCAAGCGGAAGCAAGCTTTCAAGACAAGGATGGACCAATCGGGTTGCAGCTGGGCCGAGCCGGGCAGAGGTACGGCCGATTGCTCCAAGGCAATCGACCATACCAAGTGCCAGCAGTCGGCCCAGGCGCAATCGGGCCACCCTTCTCCAAAGATGATCACCCGATTGGTCCGTAGCTGGACCGAGGCCGATTCCTAGAAGGCCGATTGCCCAGAGAAATCGACCCCACCAGGAACCACCAGTCGGTCCAGGCGCAATCGGAGCAACCTACCACCCAGTCGGGGGTATGATTACGAGGTCATAAATGCCATATCCCAAGATATCTGGGTGGCAGGAAGGCCAGGTCGTGTCGAGGATTTGCTGGAGATACGGTGTCGACCTCCCCGCCGATTCCGCGGACAGGCCGACAAGACCGCACCCCCTAACTCCACTGTTCACTCCTAGGTTCTACGAGGTAGCAGCATGGGCCGCCACTCGTAGGCTCCGGGTCACCCGGAGAGGAGCAGTCGGTGGGCCCAGGCCGATTAGAGGATGACGGATGGGTCCATTCGGCGATGAAGTTACCGTAGTACCCTGGACTCACACTATAAGAGCTAGGGTACCCCCTCCTGCGCGAGGGACGCCACACCTAAGATCTCATTAACTCATTCCCCCTCTAGTTCATTCATTGCCCGTAGTCACTCCTCAGGGAAGCAGGAGAGGACCTTGCCCACGGCGGCGGCGTACTCCTTCCCCTGAGAAGATAGAAGAGCAGTTATTGTAGTCCCTTCATTGATATACAAGAGACAAGCAGGAGTAGGGGTGTTATCTCTCCGGAGAGCCCCGAACCTGGGTACATCGTGGTGTCTTCACTGTGCTTGTGCCCAACCCGATTCCGGCACCATCGACATTTCCTCCCTCGTGTCTTCCCCTCACTTTAGCCATCCCCATGGCATCTGCCGTCACATATCGACGACAACCACCGAAGAATTTAACTTTGAAAAAATAAAAAGGTGGACATGAAAGACCAAGGATATCCACTAAAAGTGTAAATTCTCTCAAGTTTATAAGATTCTAGGTAGCTTATATCCACAAAGAAGCATGTACACCCGAGATAGTTACAAAAGGAGAGGACACGATATCCAAATGGAAGTCATAAATATACGAATAAGATCTTTGCTTGAAAGCATAGCCAATGGCTTAATATTATCTTACTGTATAAGGATGAAATCCACACAAAAAACCATCAAAGTCATCACAACTAGCAACAAGGTATCAAGAGATAGCTGAGATGCTTTGAACAACGAAACAAGTATCGCAACCAATAATATATCTTGCAATTCTAGAACAAATCATGACTGGAAATATTTAGAAGTGGCAAGGGAGAAATGTCAAACAAATATAGGTGTGAAACCTCTAACCGAGACGACCCGACAAATTTCCCATATCCAAAAACATAAGAGAAGACGCATATGAAATCCGTTTCGATGAACAAGAGCTTGTCATGAAGAAGACCACAAGCTCCAAAACTCACACGGAGAAAAGCCAAACAAGAACCAATAAAGATGATGCCAAGGATGCAAAAGGTTTGAGCTCTCCACGAACGACTCGGCCTAGCCTGTAACACGGTCTCCTAACTACTACCAAGAGACCGGTAAACTAGACACCTATCTAGTCAAACCTTTGTCTTGCGCATAATGCTCTTGAGCTTGATGATGACGATCATGCCCGCCTCAAATTGGAACATCTTCCTTGATTCTTCCGGCTCGATGAAGACTTGTAGATAGCTCCCCATACAACATTATGGGTGAGCCTCTTTTAGGCACATCTTCACAAGACCATTATCCCCAAATGGTCGGCAAGCTCCAAGCATACAATATCTTCGTGATGCTCCTCTTGACCTTGCACACATCACCTTAACCAATCTTTTGATAGCTCCATGAAGAACACCTTGGTCAACACGAAATCTTCATCATACAACCTTGAAGCCACCATATGATCTCCAAGCGTTGCCTATGGAAAAACCGTAAATTATAACTAAAGGAAACAATTAGTCCATAAAGATTGTCATCAATTACCAAAACCAAACATAAGGGCACATGCCCTTTCAATCTCCCCCATTTTGGTAATTGATGACAAACACATTAAGAGGGTTTATATGATGAATTATGCTAATCATGCAAAGCAAGTATGCATGAGTAAGAGGGAAAATGCTTAAGAACAAAACCAAAGCATGAACCTCCTCAAACAAAACCCTCTTAATGTGTTTGTCATCGATTGCCAAAATGGGCAAAAAAACTTAGAAGGCCGATATAGAATGTGTTCCTCCCAAAAGGGTGTATTTCTCAAGAAATGAGTGGAATAAAATACACATATCCAAAGATATACGATGGGAGGAAAAACAAACTATATAGAGGATCCAAAGATTGCAAAAATATGAAATGCCACAAAGGCATAAGAAAAAGCAAGCAATCAAACGATCCAACATGCCAAAAGATAATAAGATATTATGATTTGAGCATAGGAGTGTTCCAAAGAAAATAGAGAAGTTCCCCAAGATTTGTGCACTATTAAGAATCTTTGTAGTATAATACAAAGTTCACAAAAATTGGATCTTCATTCCCCCAAAATCGATAGAAACACAACACATGTGCAAGTGTGCAAAGATATGAGACAAAGTCTAGCACTTGCAACAAACCAATGGTTGAGCAAATAGCAAAAGAGATAATCATAGGAATAGGCTCAACCAACATGATGTGTGTGAGACATGGCGAAGCACTTGATATGACTAGTATAAGGATGAATATTTAAGGATCAACATAGTCTTGAAGAAATGAGACTCAAGATGCTAGACATGTCCTTCCAACATAAGTTAATAAGGTCACATGTAACACTCTCACTGTCAGTGAACAGTAATCACCATTACTGTTGATCACTACTGTTCAAAAATTTTGTTTAATCAACTTGGTTCAGCTAAAATTCAATTCCCCTTTGTTATTGTTGAATGCAATGTGAACCTTGGGCCTTGATCATCATGGATCAATAACAAATTCCAAACCATTTCTATTTGAAATCAAATCAAAGTTCAAAATGCCTTTGGTGGAATAGTAAAACCAAGGTGCAAAATAAACCTTGTCCAAAAATTGTGCTTCCACTTTTATTAAATCACTAATATTCAGTGGAGCATGTCACACCAATTTGAAGATTCTATTAATCTCTGAATTAATTCAAATAATTCAAAACAGTAGCCAAAACCCCATATTAATAATTTAATATTTAAATAAAATATTTAATGACTTTTAAAATTGCCCAACCTTTTTGTGGCAGTAGCCTATGGTGAATACTAAATTGTGGGACACATTCAACATTTTACAAAATTCCTAAGTGACTAAATTAAATACCAAAGAAAATAAACAGAAAAAGAAAAGAGAAAAACAAAAGTAAAAAGAAAACAACCCAGCCTACTGCCTAGCCCATCTACCCACCCCTCCCCTTGGGCCAACCTAGCCCGCAGCCCACCTGCACCCCCCCCCCCCGAAAACGGCCCACCCCGGCCTCCCCCACTCATCGTCCTCCTGTTCACCCCCACCCCCCGTGTCAACCATCCGCCATGGACACGCACGCCCGGCGACGCCGTGGCGAGCATCGACGGCATCCTGGCGGCTACAAGACGCCCCCAGTGTGCCCCTGCGCCGTGGCCTAACCCTAGGCCACCAACCCCCCCCCCCCCCCAACCCTCTCGCGCCTCTCTCTCTCTCTCTGCCCGTGCTCGCCGCGACGCGACCGTCGCCGCCGCCGTGCATCGTCGCGGCCAGAGGCCACCACGGCGCGCGCAAGCTTGTCAAGCCTCCTCGCCGCGCTCCTCCTCGTCTTCCCTCGCAGACCGCCGTCGCCGAGACGCTGTGCCCGCCGCGAATAGTCCATCCCCTCCCTCCACGGTCACGACCTCGCCGCCCACGAATTCGACGCACTCAGCGCCTCCCCGAGCCTGCTGCCTCCTTGACGTCCTCCGCGGTGAGCTGCTGAGTCGAATGCCCCTCTTCCCCCCTCGTTTAGCCGCCCGGGATGCCGTGCCCGTGAGATCCATGCACCGGCCGCCGCATTGCTTCGCGCCGCCGACGTTCTAGCCCTCCCCGGCGACCACCTCATGCCACAACAGTTGCGCGACGTCCACCCCGTTCCATTCCCCCTAGCCGCGCCCCAAATGGCTCACCGGAGCGAGCGCACGACCTCGCCGGTGTGCCCTGTCCATCGCCGCCGTCAATGGCGTGGACGCCCTGGGGTTAACCCCTCCCCCACTTACATGCGGGCCCGCCCGTTTTGGATTAGCGCTAATGACCCATTAGGCCTAAGACACACACTGTAACTTGTCTGTTAAGTAAATACCCCCTTGCTGCCTATTACATGTGGGGCCACCCATTTCATTAACTACTGGATTAGTTAAGCTAGAGCCTATGACAACTGGGTCCCACTTGTAAGTATTAAAAAAATGAATTTATAATAATATTAGTGTATGACATGTGGGCCCTGGCCCTATTTAAATTGATTAAATATTTTTATTATCTCTGTGAGGCTGACAAGTGGGACCCACTGGTCAGATTTGACCAGTCAACCCCTCTGTGGATAATGTTTGAATTAAATATTAAAATAAAATCTAGAAAATGATTTAAATTGAATTAAAAGTTTAAAATGAATATCTTTTAAACCGTAAGGCAGATTAAAAAACTTTATACATGAAAATTGATCAGAAAAATACGAAAAATACAGATACGCTATCCGTATGTCAACCACCCCCCTCTAATACAACGAACATCGACATTCCCCCCTCCGGGTCGTCTGACCGATGATTGCCCGATACCGTAAAACTCTCTGCATGAATTTATTTCGAACACGAAAGTTGTTCGGAATAGATCAACTAACCTAGATACACCACTCACACGTGTGTCTGATGTCCACGACACCTCCGACATGGTACCTTCCCCCTCCGGACACCCTGTCCGGTAATTACCCGGAGCTAGTAGTTTATCCCGGGATGAATTTCCGCTCCGAGCTGAGTGCATGGTACTACGTTAGAGCACCGATAACATTTCATCTGTCATGTAATGCATTGATTTCTATGTTTGCTTTATATTTACTGTGTCTCCCCCCCCCTTTATTCTTCGGTAGACCCTGCTGGTGCCGCCGAGTACACCGCCACTGAGTACGACTACTACGTCGACGACCGTACCCCTACCGTCGAGCTTCCAGGCAAGCAGAGTCATTCTCTTCCCCAGATATCGCATATCTTTCCGTACATTTCTTGCACTAGGCATTGTTACTTCTGTTGCAACGTTACAGTCCTATTCAAATGCATAGCTTATCATTGTCACCCCTTGATGTACCTTCCTTTATCCTATGCTGCCTATTATATATATTACATTCAGTAGTTAGACCTGCGCTTTGTTAGTCACTAGGATAAGATAGAGGGTCGTGATCACTCTGGGAGTGATTGTGGAAACGTTACTTATAACTTCTACAGGTACGGTTCAGAGCAGACACCGATACAGGCCCCTACCCCAGTTCTGCCGAGCCACCTCAAGTGTGAGCTATCGAGGAGTAATCCTTGTACTCCACTCGAGGCTGACTTTGTATAGCCGGCCTAGGGTACTGATCCACGGGTGTCCTTAAAGGTAAGGAGTCGGGTGACCCCACAGTGCCCGCGTAGGGTATCCTAGCGGAACGACAGGTCAGGTGTATTCCACCGGTGTGCGGCGGGCCTAGTACTGTTCGTGGCCGACAGATATCCTGTTGTACGAAATTCGAGCTCTTCCAAGAGCAAACGCGAGACAAGGTAAGGATACGGTTCACCTTGTTGGTAGCCGCACGAGTTGGTGGGACGACAGGGCAGGCGCCACTGGATATGGTAATGGGGGTGGACCTGGTTGCTGTCGTTGTCCATGGCTCACCTAAATAAGGACAATGATAACGGTTGTTCCGACAGATAATAATTAAAATACTTAATGGGTCAGGTGGATGACTTGAGTGGGTCGTCGTGCCCTTTACGCACTACCTCCACGTGGGATTACGGTGTGGGCCCTCTGCGTTGTAGCCTCATTCGAGGGCTCTTCAGACGTTAGCTTTACCTCGGGCTGATTGCCGGGCTTGGACCGCTTACTCCGGTAGTTGGAAGTGGGTCTGCTTCAGCGGCCAGCCACGTACCGTGCAGGAGTACAAAGTACAGGGGTCCAAAGTTCCTTTGTACTTAGGATTTAGACTGGCGGATGGCCTCTCTGTTGAGCTCGAAGGATGGACTTCGGCGTATCGGATAGCCTCGGTGGGGCATTTCCTAACAAGGTGTACGCCACCCTGGAGATCCGAGCTTGTAGGGTAACAGTAGTGCAGCCCTTGCAGGGAAGATTATCTATTCGGATAGCCGTGTCCACGGTAACAGGACGCTTTATGCTGAAGCCAGACTCTACTACTACAAACTACTACTACTAAACTGATTGGTTCCGGGTTTTCTTCCTCGCAGGGAAGTCGAGGAGGGATTCTCGGAGGCATATGTAAATGTTATATAATACAACATACTATTATACAATGCTGCAGCAACTTCTGCTGCATTGTTATTACATTAATTCTATTGAACTGTTGGCTATTCTCTCCTCATGCTGCAAGACCCGTCGGAAGATGCTAGTCTTCGTTAGGCCTAGCTTCTTGCCCTTATTCTGATTTCTATCTTGCAGTCCACTATATATAGCCTCCATTTCCATTTGATACATGCATAAATGCTTAGTAGCGGACATAAGACTCGCGGGTATGCTAGATACTCACCTTTGCTTTATTTCCCCTTTTTCGGTTTGCCTGATCGGCCGCTGCAATCGACTTTGGAGCCCAGGAGTAGGAGTACCCCGGAGGCGACTACTACGACGTCGAGTTCCCCGTTGACCAGGAGTAGTTCGGTGGATCCTAGGCAGTAGGCCTCGCCTTTTCGATCTGTATCTCTGATGCTATTTGTGCTAGCCTTCTTAAGGCAAAACTCGACTAACTATGTCTGTACTCAGATATTATGATTGTATAACTTATGTATTTGGATCCTCGTGATCCCTGGTATTGCAACATATTGGTTTATCCTTTTGTGTTTAGTGTTGTGCTGTGATATTCTCATCGTGGCACCCTAATCTCAGCCGTGTACCCTGCGTGTATGATTACTATACACAGATTGATTTTGGGGGCATCACATCACACACACAAACAACAAATGGGTTCACAAGCTTAAGTAAAATGCAAAGTGAAATCAAGGCTTGTGACAACCCCATGGTGAATATAGAAAATAATAGGCTCATCAAGACAAGCATGAGGAAAACAATCTTCACCACCAAAAGAGTGCACCAATAAGAATAGAATAAAGACACGCACTCCACCACACACGCTTTCATGTAACCACCGAAGAATTTAACATTGAAAAAATAAAAAGGTGGACATGAAAGACCAAGGATATCCACTAAAAGTGTAACTTCTCTCAAGTGTATAAGATTCTAGGTAGATTATATCCACAAAGAAGCATGTACACCCGAGATAGTTATAAAGGGAGAGAAACACGATATCCAAATGGAAGTCATAAATATACGAATAAGATCTTTGCCTGAAAGCATAGCCAATGGCTTAATATTATCTTATTGTATAAGGATGAAATCCACACAAACAACCATCAAATCATCACAACTAGCAACAAGGAATCAAGAGATAGTTGAGATGCTTTGAACAACGAAAAAGTATCGCAACCAATAATATATCTTGCAATTCTAGAACAAATCACGACTGGAAATATTTAGAAGTGGCAAGGGAGAAATGTCAAAGTAACATCCCAAAATTGTAAATTTTGGAATGTTATAATAATTAGATATTAATGATTGCGTTGTTTGTATTTTATTTGAGTGAGATAGACTAGGATCTGAAACTTTTGGAGTTTAAATGAATATTAAAAATGAGAGGGAATAAAATGACTTTTCCTAATATTCATTTTTGTTCTTTTACATTTATTATTTAAAAACAAACCCAACAAATAAAAATAGAGAGAAGGTAATATGACTCCTTCAATAAATAAAATAAAGTTGGGAAAATATTTCAAATAAAAGATTTCATTTTTGTTTTATTGGATCTTATTTTGAATACTTTTATTTTTAAATTAAAAATAATTAAATAAGGGAAGATAACATGACTTCTTCAATTTCACTGAAAATGATTTAAAACCTTGCTTTGGATTTATTTGAATTTATTGAATGAAGTTTTTCTTTATTATTCTATTTTGTATAAATAACTTATTGAAAATATTATTTACATTTTATTAAGTTTTTAGAATTTTATTTCGTATTTTTACGACTTATATTTTATTTTATAAAACTCTTTGAAGTTTAAGAAAAGTAGTTATATATATATAAACGTAATTACGTTTTACGTATTTTTATTATTTTAAAAATATAAAATGTTATTTTTTTGGCTACTTTTATTATATTAAAAATACCTCTATATATATATATATTATATTTTTAAGTTCGCAAAAAAAAATATGGGCCGGCCGGCCCAGCCGGACCAGCCAGCCGCCAGGCCAAGCGCGTCGGGCACGTACGTGCCTTCCTCTTTCCCAGTTCAACGAGAAATAGAGTCCGGCTTGGACTCGGTACGCGCAACGGCCGGCGACCGTGGTCGCTTAGAACTCCATCTCCGATTGCCCTTTTGCCAAGAAAACTTGTCCCATAAATATCCCACGTCCCTCTCCACCGTTTCCCCACAAAATTTCGCCCTAAACCGCCCTAAATCGAGCTAATTTCGAGGTACATCTCGCCGGAAAATTTCGACTTTGCCGGTAGATCCCGTCGCCGGTGAGCCTCCCCTTGATCCCAAATTTTGCATACCGATTTCTTTCTTCGTTGTGCATCTAATAGACATATTTTCCCTCTTTTATTCTTGCGCAAGATTAATCCCCAAATTGTACGCGCACCGCGGGCGTTCATCGGAGCGCGCTCGGTTCATCGCGTCCCTACGCCCGTACGAACGACTTTGCGGATCATCACCACCACCTTTGTGACCTCCTAATTAAGCCCTACATCCAAGACGTCCTCGTTGATGCCGAAGATCACCGGAATCGTCGTCTTCGTCGCGTCAAATCTACACGCCGCGGTTAGTAAAAACACCGTAACTTTTTATCCGTTGCTCCGTTTTAGACGAAACCAGTGGAAAAATCGTTGTTTTAAAACCCTCTTTTATTTTGAAATCTTATATCCAGTAGAACCCCAAAATTATATCTTTTATTTTCTAAAATAATCAAATATGTTCAGAATCAATTTCGACTTTAGTTAATCGTATCTTTTGTTTTACAACTCGATTTTGATTGATTCTTTTTGCAAACGAAAACCCTAACTAAACCCTATATTCTAGACACCTGAAAACCCACTTTGAACGCATTTCTGTTCTTTTTTGCAAAATCTTTTATTTGGTTTTACTTTTGGAGTTTCAAAAAAATAAAATTGTTTGCCTTCTTTTGGATTGTTGATTTATTGTGTGCAACCTTGTTTGCTTGGTTACGATAGATTGCTCGGAGTGTGACGATTAGAATTGTCGGAATTGTGAGCGCGAATAACTTCATCAAGATTCAAGGCAAGTCATATCTTTGATCATACTCCCTATTACCTATGTTTTCAATGCATTAGTTCTTCTTCTTTAGATTGCATGATAGGTTATGCTATGCTATTACACCCAATAGTTCATTGAGGTAGGTCTGATCCTTATATCATTGTCACCATCATATACTATGATATTGCTATGCTAAGTAGACGTGGATTGGGAAGTGAATCATTATGAGGTATGAGTGATAATGTAGTAATTAGGACCAAGATAAAGTTAATGAACTACCTGGGTGGGATGGTTGCGAGTATCCTGGGTTTGGCCAGTGATGACTGCGGAAAGCCACCCAGGCTCAAAGGGACTGTTTGTATTGACATACCTAGAAGCTTACATGTGCAGCCACAAGCTACTATGGGCTCTGGCTTGGTTGATCAGTTGTAGGGACTCTTACTAGGTAGCGCTACGAAAGTAGTTGTGAGTAGGTGGGATGGGTGCTACCGGAGTAAGGGGAACTCTTCTGAAAGACCATGTCTCGATCTTCTAGTTGTCATACACCATGCAGTGTGATAAACTACAAAGGAGGCGATCGATTCTTGTGGGGAAAAGTGCACAAACCTCTGCAGAGTATAAAACTAATCGATTAGCCGTGTCCCCGGTTATGGACAATTTGAGCGACTAGATGTGGTAATATTGATTTGTCTCATCATATTTAATTAATTGATTGGTTTAATCGTATGCTATTGTAGAACTTAGTTATTATTATTCTATAGGGAAAATCAGCTTTTTGCAAAAATAAATGTAGAAGCTCCACCAGCCAAATTGCATGTATTTTAGGAAATTTTACTTCTTTCTAGGATATGATTTGCCGTACATTCAAATGTACTGACCCGTTGTCGGGCTGTAACCTACGGTGTTGCAGGATTATATACGACGAGTAAGTGATACGATATAGGGTCGTGAAGTCTATACTCAGCTTTGCCATTGGCGTTGATGGGATATCACTTATATATTGATTGTTCTGCTGTGTATTCTAGCCCAAGGGCTGTAAGGTAATAAATACCATGTATTTACGTTAATTTATCACATGTGATACTATGGTATTTCATCGAGTACCTGTGTGTGATAGCATACTGATCCAGGGATAGCACAGAAGCACAGTAGACTTGGTTCCCTTCGGGACCGGGTCGTTACAAGATGGTATCAGAGCCAAATTGACCGTAGGTCGTGACCCTAGAAACTGGAAAGCCATAGAAAATTCTATTGCTAAAAAATTTATTTTGAAAAAAAATTCCATTACTTCTCATCTTTTCTGAGTTTTATAAAACATTCCCTCTTACCCCAAACAAGTTAGACTATACCCGTGCCACTTGACTATTTGGAAGGATCATCTTACGCTACATCGAGAAGGACAAGTTACTGGACTCATGATCGATTAAGTGTAAAGAGGATTATACCGTGCATTGGAAGAATGGAAGGTACCAACTACAAGTATTGAAGATTTCGAAGACTCGAAGATTTTTTTTGAAGACTCTGAAGATACCAAGACTACCCATGACCTTTAGAGGACTAAACCCCTATTATACACTCACGTTAGATGCGGTGATTTGTGTGTGTGTGTGTTTTTTTGTGTTGTTCTCCCCTCCCCTCCAATCTTATTCCCTAAACCAAAACCCTTGGACTCCATAGATGGTCTATGGAGATGAACTCATATTTTCCGGAGCGATGACTAGGTTGGATACCGAACAATGGATTCAGAACATGGAGGATCACATGAAGGATAATAGTGTTGGATGAAACTATATGGTGCAATATGCTCTTAAGTACTTTGCAAAAGGTGTTGCGACTTGGTGGAGGATGTACCAAGCTATCAATGGATTGCAAGGAGAAATCACTTGGGAGGAATTCAAACTGACTCTGCTAAGATCTCGTCTTGTCTCCCAAACAGGGAAGCCTAGTGTAAACGATATGAAGAAACCATGCGCATGTAAGATCTGTGGAGAAATAGGACACACCCATGAGGAACATCAGGATGAATGCCCTTATTGTGAAGAAAGTCACCTAGCTGAAGAATGTCCCATTAGGAAGGTTACCTGTTTCTTGTGTGAAGGAACTACCCATTACCCTTCCCAGTGTAACTTATACCCCATGGTACAGAAAGTGATCCAACAACATAAGCAAGGGATGAAGGAAGCTCTTAGTAAATAGATAGAAGTACTCATGATGAAGGAAGATGTTAAAGACCCTCTTGAAGAACCATCAACCCCAGTTTGCATCAAGTCATGCTATTCATGTGGAGAAGAAGGACATATTTCACAAAATTGCACAAAGAAGGGGGACGAGTATCTGGGTAAATTCCCGACAATAGAAGTGGAGTATGACCAACAAGAAATAGAAGATTGGAGCAACATAGAAAGGTCGAGAAATAAACACAAGGTGTTTGGAAGTGTCATGTGTTGGCATTGTCACAAGGATGGACGCTATGAACCAGGTTGCCCCTGTAAAGACTACGACGTTCTCGCAAGAAGAAAAACCCAGACCAAGAAGAAGAGGATGAATCAAGAGTCACAGAAGAAGCCTTACAACCCGGAGAAAACCGCTTATGTTAAAGACGTCAAGAATATAGAGGAGATGAATGCATCCCAGAAATCTAAGGATGGATATGATGAAAGCAGTGTGTATCGCCAGAAGAACCCAATTTCTGCAAAGAAGGATCGGAGTCAAGTCATTCGTTTTAGGTGCAGAGAATCAGGGCACTACTCTACCAAATGCCCCGAAAGGAAGCCAAATACTCAAGGAGTTTAAGTACTCACAATCAGACCCCGAGATTGGAAAGGAGTAATGTGTTTTGCTGCAATGAGAAAGATCACTTTGCCAGAGAATATCGTAATGGATAGAAGTCTTATGATGAGATATTAGATATGAAGCATGCAATAAGCGTAGTAGGAAATATTTTGTAAAATATAAACGTCGGATGGAGATGTGTAAATTCTATGAGATTGCAATGATCAATTTGAGAATTAGTGAAGCTAGTATGTGCCTTTGGTTAGAAAATAAACCACATGTGTGAATTGGATTTTTATGAGTAGTAACACTACAGAGCAAGGAGAAGTGATTCGGAAGCTAATGTAAGGATAAGGAAGAGACCCTGGATTTTATTTTTAAGGGTGGTAGATTATTACCCGAAGAATGATCGAAGTGTTAACTACATCGGACCTCATAATGGAGTTTTGACAAGTAAATCGTGAGTCCGTTTGGAGATGTGATAATCTGCATTAAGATATTCAGGAAGGAGTATAGTTGAATTTTAAGAATGAGAAGTAAGACTTATGTTTGAGATGGAGAATATTTGCAACCCAAGGAGGAGTTAAGATTTATAATAGATGAGGTGGGGCATAACCCACAAGCTCCAGGATCGGATAGAAATCAAGCACGCTCTTGCGGAAAGAAGGACCGTGGAGGAAGCTACGATTTTGACAACCAACAATCTTATAGGAGTATACGTAAAACCTGAGAGTTGTGAAGAGATGGTAGTGGTTTTGTTTGGCATGCAGAAACCATGGATTTACCCGAACTCAGTTCATGGAGAAGATTTTTGCAGTGCTTGTGAGGATGCCCGAGTGTTAGAATGCGAGATTCGCTAAACCATATACAAGATAATGATTTGGGTGCGTAATGGATTGGCCACCATAACGATTACTCCTATTATTTGCTTTGTTATGTGGGATGGCATATCTAGAGTGACTTACCTAAAGTAGAGAGAGACGACGACGCTAAACCAAAACATTAGACTGGTACGATGTTGACCCTGTACATTGCAACCCTCGTGAATCATAAGTAATACGGTGAGAATAAGCCAAGACCCATTTTCTACAGGAAGCCCTCATGTTGACCACCATGAGAGTACCGATATTTGTTAGTATTGGCGTTCGACCTATCATTCATGAAGGATTAACATATGGAAGACTGTTCATTTGGATAATGGATTCAATACAAAAAAAGGGATATATGTACAAAGAATTCATCGAAAGAGCAAGATTCTTGAAAACCTGGGAATTTTGTTTTAAGGGTGGTAGCACCCTAGAGCTTCAGAGGATCAATGAATTTCGGAGATGAAAGACCCCAAACCTAACATTTTCTTTATTGCCTCTTCGAATCTCGAGGACGAGATTCATTTTAAGGGTGGTAGATTTGTAACATCCCAAAATTCTAAATTTTGGAATGTTATAATAATTAGATATTTATGATTGCATTGTTTGTATTTGATTTGAGTGAGATAGACTAGGATCTGAAACTTTTGGAGTTTAAATGAATATTAAAAATGAGAGGGAATAAAATGACTTTTCCTAATATTCAGTTTTGTTCTTTTACATTTATTATTTAAAAACAAACCCAACAAATAAAAATAGAGAGAAGGTAATATGACTCCTTCAATAAATAAAATAAAGTTGGGAAAATGTTTTAAATAAAAGTTTTCATTTTTATTTTATTGGATCTTATTTTGAATACTTTTATTTTTTTAAATAAAAATAATTAAATAAGGGAAGATAACATGACTTCTTCAATTTCACTGAAAATGATTTAAAACCTTGCTTTGGATTTATTTGAATTTATTGAATGAAGTTTTTCTTTATTATTCTATTTTGTATAAATAACTTATTGAAAATATTATTTACGTTTTACTAAGATTTGAGAATTTTATTTCGTATTTTTCCGACTTATATTTTATTTTATAAAACTCCTTGAAGTTTAAGAAAAATACATATATATATATATAAACGTACTTACGTTTTACATATTTTTGTTATTTTAAAAATATAAATTTTTATTTTTTTGGGCTACTTTTATTATATTAAAAATACCTCTATAAATATATTTTTTCTAAAAAAAAGTTCGCAAAAAAAAATGGGCCGGCCAGCCCAGCCTGACCATCCAGCCGCCAGGCCAAGCGCGTCGGGCACGTACGGTCCTTCCTCTTTCCCAGCTCAACGAGAAACAGAGTCCTGCTTGGACTCTGTACGCGCAACGGCCGGCGACCGTGGTCGCTTAGAACTCCATCTCCGATTGCCCTTTTGCCAAGAAAACTTGTCCCATAAATATCCCACGTCCCTCTCCACCGTTTCCCCACAAAATTTCGCCCCAAACCGCCCTAAATCGAGCTAATTTCGAGGTACATCTCGCCGGAAAATTTTGATTTTGCCGGTAGATCCCGTCGCCGGTGAGCCTCCCCTTGATCCCAAATTTTGCATACCGACTTCTTTCTTCATTGTGCATCTAATAGACATCTTTTCCCTCTTTTATTCTTGCGCAAGATTGATCCCCAAATTGTACGCGCACCGCGGGAGTTCATCAGAGCGCGCTCGGTTCATCGCGTCCCTACGCCCGTACGGACGACCTTGCGGATCATCACCACCACCTTTTTGACCTCCTAATCAAGCCCTACATCGTAGACGTCCTCATTGACGCCGAAGATCACCGGAATCGTCGTCTTCGTCGCGTCAAATCTACACGCCGCGGTTAGTAAAAACGTCGTAACTTTTTATCCGTTGCTCCGTTTTAGACGAAACCAGTGGCAAAATCGTTGTTTTGAAACTCTCTTTTATTTTGAAATATTCTATCCAGTAGAACCCTAAAATTTTATCTTTTATTTTCGAAAATAATCAAATTTGTTCAAAATCAATTTTGAATTTAGTTAATTGTATCTTTTGTTTTACAACTCGATTTTGATTGATTCTTTTTTCAAACGAAAACCCTAACTAAACCCTATATTCTAGACACCTGAAAACCCACTTTGAACGCATTTCTGTTCTGTTTTTCAAAATCTTTTATTTGGTTTTTCTTTTGGAGTTTCAAAAAAAAAACTGTTTGCCTTCTTTTGGATTGTTGATTTATTGTGTGCAACCTTGTTTGCTTGGTTACGATAGATTGCTCGGAGCGTGACGATTAGAATTGTCGGAATTGTGAGCGCGAATAACTTCATCAAGATTCAAGGAAAGTCATATCTTTGATCATACTCCCTATTACCTATGTTTTCAATGCATTAGTTCTTCTTCTTTAGATTGCATGATAGGTTATGCTATGCTATTACACCCAATAGTTCATTGAGGTAGGTCTGATCCTTATATCATTGTCACCATCATATACTATGATATTGCTATGCTAAGTAGACGTGGATTGGGAAGTGAATCATTATGAGGTATGAGTGATAATGTAGTAATTAGGACCAAGATAAAGTTAATGAACTACCTGGGTGGGATGGTTGTGAGTATCCTGGGGATGGCCAGTGATGACTGCGGAAAGCCACCCAGGCTCAAAGGGACTGTTTATATTGACATACCTAGAAGCTTACGTGTGCAGCCACAAGCTACTATGGGCTCTGGCTTGGTTGATCAGTTGTAGAGACTCTTACTAGGTAGCGCTACGAAAGTAGTTGTGAGTAGGTGGGATGGGTGCTACCGGAGTAAGGGGAACTCTTTTGAAAGACCATGTCTCGATCTTCTAGTTATCATACACCATGCAGTGTGATAAACTACAAAGGAGGCGATCGAGTCTTGTGGGGAAAAGTGCACAAACCTCTGCAGAGTATAAAACTAATCGATTAGCCGTGTCCCCGATTATGGACAATTTGAGCGACTAGATGTGGTAATATTGATTTGTCTCATCATCTTTAATTAATTGATTGGTTTAATCACTTTGGGATAGATTGAGTGGGGGTTCCCATCTTAATCGTATGCTATTGTAGAACTTAGTTATTATTATTCTACAGGGAAAATTAGCTTTTTGCAAAAATAAATGTAGAAGCTCCACCAGCCAAATTGCATGTATTGTAGGAAATTTTACTTCTTTCTGGGATATGATTTTCCGTACATTCAAATGTACTGACCCGTTGTGATACGATATAGGGTCGTGAAGTCTACACTCAACTTTTCCGTTGGCGTTGATGGGATTTCACTTATATATTGATTGTTCTACTGTGTATTCTAGCCCAAGGGTTGTAAGGTAATAAATACCATGTATTTACGTTAATTTATGACATGTGATACTATGGTATTTCATCGAGTACCTGTGTGTGCTAGCATACTGATCCAGGGATAGCACAGAAGCACAGTAGACTTGGTTCCCTTCGGGACCGGGTCGTTACAGTCAAACAAATACAGGTGTGAAACCTCTAACCGAGACGACCCGACAAATTTCCCACATCGAAAAACATAAGAGAAGACGCATATGAAATCCGTTTTCGATGAACAAGAGCTTGTCATGAAGAAGACCACAAGCTCGAAAACTCACACGGAGAAAAGCCAAACAAGAACCAATAAAGATGATGCCATGGATGAAAAAGGTTTGAGCTCTCCATGAACGTCTCGGCCTATCCTATAACACGGTCTCCTAACTACTACCAAGAGACCGGTAAACTAGACACCTATCTAGTCAAACCTTTGTCTTGCGCATAATCCACTTGAGCTTGATGATGACGATCATGCCCGCCTCAAGTTGGAACATCTTCCTTGATTCCGCCGGCTCGATGAAGACTTGTAGATAGCTCCCCCATACTCCATTATGGGTAAGCCTCTTTTAGGCACATCTTCACACGACCATTATCACCAAATGGTCGGCAAGCTCCAAGCATACAATATCTTCGTGATGCTCCTCTTGACCTTGCACACATCACCTTAACCAATCTTTGGATAGCTCCACGAAGAACACCTTGGTCAACACGAAATCTTCATCCTACAACCTTGAAGCCACCATATGATCT
This sequence comes from Bromus sterilis, assembly GCA_950022295.1. Classification (NCBI taxonomy): domain Eukaryota; kingdom Viridiplantae; phylum Streptophyta; class Magnoliopsida; order Poales; family Poaceae; genus Bromus; species Bromus sterilis. The sequence continues at coordinate 239,987,802 of OX465595.1, read as the reverse complement.
TCATGCGTTGCCTATGGACAAACCATAAAGTATAACTCAAGGAAAAAATTAGTCCATAAAGATTGTCATCAATTACCAAAACCAAACATAAGGGCACATGCCCTTTCAATCTCCCCCATTTTGCTAATTGATGACAAACACATTAAGAGGGTTTATATGATGAATTATGCTAATCATGCAAAGCAAGTATGCATGAGTAAGAGGGAAAATGCTTAAGGACAAAACCAAAGCATGAAACTCCTCAAACAAAACCCTCTTAATGTGTTTGTCATCGATTGCCAAAATGGGCAAAAAAACTTAGAAGGCCGATATAGAATGTGTTCCTCCCAAAAGGGTGTATTTCTCAAGAAATGAGTGGAATAAAATACACATATCCAAAGATATACGATGGGAGGAAAAACAAATTATATAGAGGATCCAAAGATTGCAAAAATATGAGATGGCACAAAGGCATAAGAAAAAGCAAGCAATCAAACGATCCAACATGCCAAAAGATTATAAGATATTATGCTTGGAGCATAGGAGTGTTCTAAAGAAAATAAAGAAGTTCCCCAAGATTTGTGCACTATTTATAATCTTTGTAGTATAATACAAAGTTCACAAAAATTGGATCATCATTCCCCCAAAATCGATAGAAACACAACACATGTGCAAGTGTGCAAAGATATGAGACAAAGTCTAGCACTTGCAACAAACCAATGGTTGAGCAAATAGCAAAAGTGATAATCATAGGAATAGGCTCAACCAACAAGATGTGTGTGAGTCATGGCGAAGCACTTGATATGAATAGTATAAGGATGACTATTTAAGCATCAACATAGTCTTGAAGAAATTAGACTCAAGATGCTAGACATGTCCTTCCAACATAAGTTAAGAAGGTCACACACACAAATAACAAATGGGTTCACAAGCTTAATTAAAATGCAAAGTAAAATCAAGGCTTGTGACAACCCCGTGGTGAAGATAGAAAATAATAGGCTCATCAAGACAAGCATGAGGATAACAATCTTCACCACCAAAAGAGTGCACCAATAAGAATAGAATTAAGACACGCACTCCACCACACACGCTTTCATGTAACCACCGAAGAATTTAAAAATGAACAATTAAAAAGGTGGACATGAAAGACCAAGGATATCCACTAAAAGTGTAACTTCTCTCAAGTGTATAAGATTCTAGGTAGATTATATCAACAAAGAAGCATGTACACCCGAGATAGTTACAAAAGGAGAGAACACGATATCCAAATGGAAGTTATAAATATACGAATAAGATCTTTGCTTGAAAGCATAGCCAATGGCTTAATATTATCTTATTGTATAAGGATATAATCCACACAAACTACCATCAAATTCATCACAACTAGCAACAAGGTATCAAGAGATAGTTGAGATGCTTTAAGCAACGAAACAAGTATCGCAACCAATAATATATCTTGCAATTCTAGAACAAATCACGACTGGAAATATTTAGAAGTGGCAAGGGAGAAATGTCAAACAAATAGAGGTGTGAAACCTCTAACCGAGACGACCCGATAAATTTCCCACATCAAAAAACATAAGAGAAGACGCATATGAAATCCGTTTTCGATGAACATAAGCTTGTCATATAAAGCATAAAGTAATAACAATGCAGCAGAAGTTGCTGCATCATTGTATAATAGTAAGTTGTGATAATTAATAATAATAATGCCTCCGAGTTCCCCTCCTCGACTTGCCTGCGAGGACGAAAACCCAGAACCATACGGTTTAATAGTAGTAGTTTGTAATGGTAAGATCCAGCTTCAGCATAAAGCGTCCTGTTACCGTGAACACGGCTATTCGAATAGATTAATCTTCCTTGCAGGGGTGCATTGGCGTGACTCTACGACGCTCGGATATCCAGGGTGGCGTACACCTTGTTAGGGAACACCCCACGGAAGCTATCCGACACAAAGTAGCCCATCCTTCGGCAATCAACAGAGAGGTCATCCGCCGGACTATATCCTATGTACGCCGGGCTGTGGACCCTAACCCGAACGTACTCCTGCACGGTGCGTGACTGACCGGTGAAGCAAAATCAAAGCAAATACAAATACACCGGTCGAGCAAGAGAAGAAAACACCACTTCCCGGCAATCATCCCGCGATACTGCTGACGTCTGAAGACCCTCGAACGAGACTACGATGCAGGGGAGCCCAGAGTCCTTATCCCACTTGTAGGTAGTGTGTACAAGCCAAAAGGCTACTCAAGACATCCGCCGAACCATTTAGCATTTTAATTAACCTGCGTGACAACCGTTATCGTTGCCTCGACTTAACTGGCCCGCGGACAACGACAGCAGTCAGGACCACCAGTACATCGGTGCCTGCCTTGTCGTCCCACCAAGTCTCTGCGGTTACCAACAAGGTGAACCGTCTCCTTACCTTATCTCGCGTGTGCTCTTGGTAGTGCTCGACTTTCGTGGTGTTGGTAACTCTCGCGAGATACGAGCAGGGGCCAAGCACGCAAGTAACGTCGGTCGTACCCTCACTGTCGTTCCCGACGCAATACAGCTCGCGTGCACCGTTGGGTCGCCTGACTTCTTACCTTTAAGGACAACCGTGCTCAGGTACCTAGAGCGGCTATACAGAGTCATCAACGAGTGGAGTACAAGGATTACTCCTTGATAGCTCACACTTGAAGGTGGCTCGGCAGAGTCGAGCTACGGGGCCTTAGGCGGTGTCTGCATTGTACCGTACCTGTGCAGTTGTATATATTGTATCTGTGTTCACTCCCCTGAGTGGTCACGACCCGCTATATAATCCTAGCTAACAATGCGCAGAGCTCACTGCTGAAACAATGCATAATTATAATAGGCAGCATAGGATAACGGAGGTACATCAAGGGCGAAAAAAACAGGCTATGCAATTGAATAGGATTGTAATCATAGAAACAACAGTAACAATGCCTAGTGCAAGAAATGTACGGAAAAGATAGGCGATATCTGGGGAAGAAAATGGCTCTGCTTTCCTGGTAGCTCGACGGTAGGGCTAGGGTCGTCGACGAAGTAGTCGTACCCGGCAGCAGTGTAGTCGGCAGTAGCAGCGGGGTCTACCGGAGAAAAAGGGGGGAAGAAACAGTAAATACAAAGCAATCATAGCAAACAGATGAATAACATGACGTATGCAATGATAACGATGTTCTAACGCATTGCAATGCACGTTGCATGGAGCGGGAGTCCATCCGGGGATGAACTGCCAGCTCCGGGTGATTACCGGACAGGGTGTCCAGAGGGGGAAGGTAACATGTCGGAGGTGTCGTGTACACCCGACAAACATAAGGGGGGTGTATCCGTGTTAGTTGATCCATTCAGAACAACATTCGTGCTCTGAATAAATTCATCCGGATAGTTTAACAGTACGGGACAAATCATCGGACAAACGGTCCGGAGGGGGGCGGTTCGATGTTCGGTATGTTAGAGGGGGGTGTTAGACCAACAAGTAGCGTATACATATTCGTTATATTTTTCTGATCAATTTTCATGTATAGAGTTTTTGAATCAGACTTACGGTTTAAAAGATATTGAATTTCCAAATTTAAATAAATTTAAATCAATTTCTGGATTTTCTTTTATTAATAAATCTTAACATTATCCATAGAGGGTTGACTGGTCAAACCTGACCAGTGGGTGGGACTCACTGGTCAGCCTCACATCAAATAAAATCATTTTATTTAATTTAATTAGAGCCAGGACCTATATGTCATACTCTAGTTTTTAATAAAAAACATTTAATTTACAAAATTATTGAAGAGGGCCCAGGTGTCATACCCACTAGGGTTAATAGTCTTTTACTTTACCTAAACAGTTGAGGGGGGGCATCTGCCATTGAGTGTTAGGGGTAGGTTTAGTTAATTAATAGGGGGTTACCATCTAAACTGACGATTATACCTAATTAAGTGGGGTGGGTCCCACACGTCAGAGAGCCGCAGCGGCTGTTAACACGTGCACGTGAGTTGGTGCCCGCCGACGATGAGCAACAGGGCGCTGCAGCCCTCCATTCCGGCGAGGGGGGGGACAGGGGGAGTTGGTCGGGCTTTGGGCGCGCACAAGACGGACCTAGGGGAGCACCGGGCGCGGTGAGCGCGCGGGTAGTGTGGCCAGGAGCGTGCCCAAGGCGGCCAGCGGCGGCCTGGGCCACGGCTCCGCGACGACGGCGAACGAGTGACGAATCTGAGGGGGAAATGGGGGCATTGGACTCGGTGGCTCACAGAGAAACAGGGGGCGTCGCGGCTGTGGGAGGAGGAGGTGTGGCGGCGGCGAATCCTTCGACGTCGGGCGACGACCGTGGCGGAGTAGAGGTGAAGGGGGCGGCGTCTCGCGTCCGTGCCGGCCCGAATTGACGCGCGAGGAGGGCGTGGCGGTCGACGGGCGAGCTCCTGGACCAGAACTCGAGGCTCGGGGGGGGGGCTTGATAGCCGCGGTGGCGATGGAGGGACGACGACGACGCAGCTCGGGCAAGGGGGCGCGAGGGCGAGGGGAAAACTGAGGGGGGGGGAACGGTTGGCGGGCTAGGGTTAGGGTTCCAGTTGGGGCGACTCTTATCCTCGCCGGAGGGGCCCTGGATGCCCTCCACGGCACCGGCCATGGCGTGCAGCCTAGGGATGCCATCCATGGCACCCCCTGCGCACTGTAGGTAGGGGATGGGAGGGGTGAGGGGGTCGGGTGGGCTTGTCTGGCCCAGGGGGAAGAGGGGCGATGGGCTAGTGGTGCAGTAGATTAGGTTTATTTTTATTTTGTTTCTTTTTACTTTTCTGTTAATTCACTTTTGCAATTGTTTTACTAACTTAGGCATTTTTTTAAAATGTGGTTGGTGCCCCATAATTCATGTTTCACCTAAGGTCAGTGCCACAAAAGTTTGGGCAATTTTAAAAGTCATTTAATATTTTATTTAAATATTAAATTATTAATATGGGGTTTTTAGCTACTGTTTTGAATTGTTTGAATCAATTTAGAGATAAATAAAATCCCCAAATTGGTGTGACATGCTCCACTGAATATTAGTGATTTAATAAAAGTGGAAGCACAATTTTTGGACAAGGTTTATTTTGCACCCTTGTTTTAATATTCCACCAAAGGAATTTTGAACTTTGATTTGTTTTCAAATAGAAATGGTTTGGACTTTGATATTGATCCATGATGATCAAGGCCCAAGGTTCACATTACATCCAACAATAACAAAGGGGAATTGAATTTGAGCTGAACCAAGTTGATCAAACAAAAAATTTGAACAGTAGTGATCAACAGTAATGGTGATTACTGTTCACTGACAGTCAGAGTGTTACAAATCTCTCCAACTACAAGAATTCTCGCCCCGAGAATTTAGGTGGTAGAGGGGAAAAGATCGGGGTATTCATCGCGAAGGCGATCTTCTCGTTCCCAAGTGGCTTCATCTTCAGAATGATTCGACCACTGAACCTTGAGGACTTTGACGGTCTTGTTGTGGGTTCGACGTTCAGACTGATCAAAAATGCGACTCGGATGTTTTTGATATGTCAAGTCTTGCTGCAGCTTGATCATATCATGCTCCACTTCTCGAATAGGGTCCTTGAAGCAGCGTCGGAGTTGCGACACGTGGAAGACATTGTGGACTTTGGAGAGGTTCGGCGGCAATTCCAATCGGTATGCCATTGGTCCATTTCGGGAAAGAATACAGAACGGGCCAATGTAGCGAGGAGCTAACTTGCCGTTCAATCCGAAACAATGAGTGCCTCTCATCGGAGTGACACGGAGGTACGCGTATTCACCAGGCTGATAGACCATTTCCTTGTGCTTGCGGTCGTAGTTACTCTTCTAACGAGACTGATCGGCCTTCAGATGTTCACGAATAACGCGAACTTGATCTTCAGCATGTTGGATAATGTCCGGACCAATGAGAGTTCGTTCCCCAGTTTCTGACCAATTCAGAGGGGTTCGACACTTACGTCCATAAAGAACTTCAAAGGGTGCCATCTTCAGATTAGCCTGATAGCTATTGTTGTACGAGAATTCAGAAAATGGAAGAGATTCCTCCCATTTCTTACCGAATGAGATGACACAAGCTCGAAGCACATCTTCAAGCACTTGATTAACTCGTTCAACTTGACCTTGCGACTGGGGGTGATAAACGGTGCTGAAATTCAGGTGAGTTACCATAGCTTCTTGGAAAATATCCCAAAATCTTGAGGTCAAAATACTGCCACGGTCTGAACTGATCTCCAACGGAATGCCATGGAGGGACATAATTCTGGAAACATACAAGTCTGCTAACTGACTAGCAGAGATCGTCTCTTTGACTGGCAGAAAGTGGGCAACCTTGGAGAAGCGGTCGATGACGACAAAGATAGCATCGTGGCCTTTCTGCGATCTGGGAAAACTAGTGACGAAGTCCATCTCGATCTTGTCCCACTTCCATTCAGGAATAGAAAGTGGTTGCAGAGTTCCAGCAGGTCTTTGATGGTCTTCTTTCACGCGACGGCAAACGTCACACTCGTCAACATATCGAGCAATGTCTTGCTTCATGTTAGACCACCAGTACCGCTGACGAATGTCTTGGTACATCTTGGTACTACGAGGGTGGATCGACAAAGGTGTATCATGAGCTTCTTTCATGACATCAGGGGCGTAATTCAGGTTGGACTTTGCTACCGAAACCACTAAACGATCCTTGAATTACACCGCATTATCATCATTTGCATCAATAGTGAAGAATGAGGGCTCTCCGCTGGCGACACGCCGCTTAATCTTCCAAATGTCAGAGTCATAATGTTGTACCTCCTTGATGCGGGTGTCGAGGTCTGGTTTGACCACCAGGGAGTTCACATATCCCTGCGGAACAATTTCGATGTTCAGCTTGCTGAGCTCTTCATACAGAAGTGGTTGTTGTACTTGAACTTCAAGTTCACTACAATAGGCTTTGCGGCTGAGGGCATCAGCCACCACATTAGCTTTGCCAGGGGTGTAAGAAATTCCCATGTTGTAGTCGGCTATTGTCTCGAGCCATCTCTGCTGGCGGAGATTCAGGTCGGGCTGAGTAAACAGCTACTTCAGGCTTTGGTGATCGGTGTAGATCTCGCAGCGATTACCGACGAGATAATGTCGCCACAACTTCAATGCATAAATTACCGCTGCCAATTCAAGATCATGTGTTGGATACTTATCTTCGTGAGCACGCAGTTGACGAGAGCCATAAGCAATCACTTTGCGCTCTTGCATTAGGACACAGCCTAATCCTTGACGAGACGCGTCACAATATATCACGAAGTCCTTCTGAGTATCAGGCGGAGCAAGCACTGGGGGAGAAGTGAGCTTGTCCTTGAGTGCTTGGAAACTTTCCTGACATTTATCTGTCCACTCAAACTTGACGCCTTTGTGAAGCAGGTGAGTCAGAGGCCTGGCAATCTTGGAGAAGTTCTCGACGAAACGGCGGCAATAGCTGGCAATGCCGAGGAAACTTCTGACTTGCTTGACAATCTTGGGAGGAGTCCAGTCAAGAATAGCCTGGATACGTTCGGGGTTGACGGAAATGCCATCCTTGGAAATCACATGACCAAGGTAGGTTACTTCAGGAAGCCAGAACTGGCACTTAGAATACTTAGCGTAGAGTTTGTGTTCTTGATGCTTCTCCAGTATAAGGCGAAGATGTTCAACATGTTCTTCTTCATTCTTGGAGTATATTAAGATATCATCTAGATAAACCACGACAAACTTGTCAAGGTATTCCATGAATATATAGTTCATCAAACGGGAGAAAGTGGCTGGAGAATTCGTCAAGCCAAAGGACATGAAAGTTTAATCGTATGAACCATAGCGAGTAATGAAAGCGGTCTTCGGAATGTCCTCTTCACGGACTCGGATCTGATGGTAACCCAACCTTAAGTCGATTTCGAAAACACCATGGATCCAGCAAGTTGATCATACAGATCGTTGATCCGGTGAAGCGGATATTTGTTCTGGATGGTGGCTTGGTTGATGGGTCGGTAATCTTGGACTAAACGATATGTTCCATTGCTCTTCTTGACAAAGAGCGAAGGTGCTCCCCAAGAAGAGGAACTTGGGCGAATGAATCCTTTGTGAAGGGCTTCGTCGATCTCCTTCTTCAGTTCAAGGAGGTGGTGAGGTGGCATCTTATAGGGACGGTTGACAATAGGGACGGTGCCAGGCTTCAGGTCGATGACGAATTCCACCTCTCGGATCGGGGGTATTCCCGGGAGTTCTTCTGGGAAGACGTCGGGAAAATCACGAACGACTGGAACGTTCTCAATCCCGTCAAGAGGTGAGATATTCAGAGCATTCATCATATAGATCTGCGTTTCCGCATCTTGGGTAATTCGGGTGGTGTGGTTAACAATCTCGCCGGAGAGGTGAAAAAGTTGGACATAACTGGTGCCACAATACAGTGCGGCATCGTGGACTTTCAACCAATCCATGCCCAGAATGAGGTATATGGTGGAAGACTTCGGGAGGATGGGGGAAGCAAGGAACTCAATTCCTTCAATTTCGACGATGGTTTTGGGCACTATCTTGGAGGTGTGGCAATGGCCTACCGGAGTGCGGATAACCATCGGTGGATCCATCTTTTCTATCGTGAAGTTATGCGACAATGCAAATGCTTCTGACATGAATGAATGCGATGCTCTTGAATCAAATAAAACAGTAGCAGGTACTAAATTAACAAGGAGGGTACCCATCACGGTAGCAGGTTGCTCCTGAGCTTCTTCGACATTAATGTTGTAAGCATGTCCGCGAGTGTGAGCAGAAGACCCAGTGTTATAGTTGGGGGTCCTGTTGTGGCCACGACCATTTCCACGGCCAGCAGGGTGAACTACCAGTTGATTCTGTCGTTGGGGGGCAGACTCTGGAGAAGTGACCTGGCTGATGGCACTTGAAGCACAAGCCATCTTGAGGACGGAGGGGTGCAGTCTCAGTCTTCGGCTGTCTCGGCGGGGGCGGAGGCAGATGAGGTGCAACAAACGACGGCCTTGGTGCCGGGGCAGGTGGACGATACACACTGTGTGGAAGCCAATCGCGTTGCTTCTGTGCTGTGCCCGAAGATGAGCTAGCATCACGGGGGCGCTTCGGCGAACCCTGGAACTTAGCCTGAGCGGTCTCAAGAGTGATAGTCTGGTTCACCATAGTAGCAAAGTCGGGGAAGACATGCAGGGCTAGAGCAAGCTGGAGATCTGAGTTGAGTCCATCACGGAACTTATCTTGCCTACTTGCATCATTGGGGAGGTCACTTGCAGCATAGCGGGAGAGGCGGAGGAATTCCCTCTGATATGCCTCGACAGTTTTGTTGCCCTGAACGAGGTTGCGGAACTCAGCCTTCATACGGTTCATAATCGCATGGGGGACATAACGAGCATGGAAGGTAGTCTTGAAGTCATTCCAGGTGACGACAGTCCCTTCAACTAGCGAGCCCTTGTAGGTGTCCCACCACTGAGCAGCGGGGCCACGCAGGAAATAGGACGCGAAGTTGACGTAATCAGCAGCGCTCACATTAGCGAACTCCAACTGAAGGTTGATGTCACGGATCCAATCATCGGCATCCAGCGGCTGTTCAGGTTGGTGGAAGAGAGGGGGATTGAGACGCATGAAATCCCGCAGAGTAACCACAGGCGGTTTGTTCTGGTGATGGTTCTGATTCTGGTTCTGCTTCTGGAGCTGGTCTATGACTCCTTGCATAAACACCTGGTTCATCTGAAACTGCTGCATCATTGCGGCCATGTAGTCCGGCGGCGGAGGTGGATCGTTGGCACCACGACCACGACCACGACCACCACGACCAGCCATCCTGCTAGAATTTAACAGGGGTATTTCAGCTATGAAAATTTAACGAGATGCCGGAAACGAGTAAGAGGTAAAACGACAACAAAGAGGAGGCGCGGATATATAGGAGTAGTCATATAAGACATACACATCCACACATAGAGTCAACAGGAAAATCGGGCAGCGTAACGTCGTAGAAATTAAGGAAAAAGGACACACTAGGCGGCGCGCAGACCGCGGTAAGGATTACACGACGCGACATAGATTCCACTATGTCAATCACGCCGCAAGAAAACTGTTGGCCACATGAGTTAATGCCAGAGGATGCGCGGCCTGCCCAGAATGAGAATGGGATCCGCGGTCCGAGACCTGGGGTAGAACTCCTGCGACACGACTCAATCAATGGGGAAGCACCAGAACGCCGGGTGGAATCAAGAGAACGTGATCCTAATGTCAGAGTTTGTAAAACTTACCAGCAAGGATAAGAGAGCAGATTCCGAGAGCATAGGTAAAGAGAAAAGGATCCTAATACAATAGATATCACACGTAGTGACATCGATGTGGGCCCGTAAGCCAAACATTAAGTTAGCAAAATAGTTTTTCAAAGTCTAGACTCAACTTCGACCAGGTAGTGGTTGGGTGGCTTACTACAGGCAGTCGGCTCTGATACCAACTTGTGACGCCCTTAAAATCAATCCATGTACAGTACTCATACACGCAGGGTACACGGCTGAGATTAGGGTGCCACGGTGAGAATATCACAGCACAACACTAAAGACAAAAGGATAAACCAATATGTTACAATAAAAGGGGTCGAGCGGACCCGAATACATAAGTTATACAAGCCATAATATCTGAGTACAGACATAGTTAGTCAAGTATTGCCTTAAGAAGGCTAGCACAAATAACATCAGAGATACAGATCGAAAAGGCAAGGCCTCCTGCCTGGGAGCCTCCATAGCTACTCCATGTCCTGGTCAGCGGGGGTCTCGACGTAGTAGTATCCACCTCCGGGGTACTCCTGCTCCTGGGCTCCAACGTCGACTGCAGCGGCCGATCAGGCAAAACATAAAGGGGGAAATAAAGCAAAGGTGAGTATCTAGTATACCCACGAGTCTTACGTCCGCTACTAAGCATTATGCATTGTATCAAATGGAAAGGGGAGGCTGTATATAGTGGACTCCAAGATAGAAATCAGAATAAGGGTAAGAAGCTAGGCCTATCGAAGACTAGCATCTTCTGACGAGTCTTGCAGCATGAGAAGAGAATCAGCCAACAGTTCATATAAAGCATAAAGTAATAACAATGCAGCAGAAGTTGCTACAGCATTGTATAATAGTAAGTTGTGATAATTAATAATAATAATGCCTCTGAGTTCCCCTCCTCGACTTCCCTGCGAGGAAGAAATCCCGGAACCATACAGTTTAATAGTAGTAGTTTGTAGTGGTAAGATCTAGCTTCAGCATAAAGCGTCCTGTTACCGTGGACACGGCTATTCGAATAGATTAATCTTCCCTGCAGCGGTGCACTGGCGTGACTCTACGATGCTCGGATCTCCAGGATGGCGTACACCTTGTTAGAGAACACCCCACCGAAGATATCCGACACAAAGTAGCCCATCCTTCGGCAATCAACAGAGAGGTCATCCGCCGGACTATATCCTATGTACACCGGGCTTTGGACCCTAACCCGAACGTACTCCTGCACGGTGCGTGACTAGCCGGTGAAGCAAAATCAAAGAAAATACAAATACACCGCTCGAGCAAGAGAAGACAACACCACTTCCCGGCAATCAGCCCGCGATACTGCTGACGTCTGAAGACCCTCGAACGAGACTACGATGCAGGGGAGCCCACACTCCTTATCCCACGTGTAGGTAGTGCATACAAGCCAAAAGTCTACTCAAGACATCCGCCGAACCATTTAGCATTTTAATTAACCTGCGTGACAACCGTTATCGTTGCCTCGACTTAACTAACCCGCGGACAATGACAGCAGTCAGGACCACCAGTACATTGGTGCCTGCCCTGTCGTCCCACCAAGTCTCTGCGGTTACCAACAAGGTGAACTGTCTCGTTATCTTGTCTCGCGTGTGCTCTTGCTAGAGCTCGACTTTCGTGGTGTTGGTAACTCTCGCGAGATACGAGCAGGGGCCAAGAACGCCAGTAACGTCGGTCGTACCCTCCCTGTCGTTCCCGACGCAATACCGCTCGCGGGCACTGTTAGGTCGCCCGACTTCTTACCTTTAAGGACAACCGTGCTCAGGTACCTAGATCGGCTATACAGAGTCATCAACGAGTGGAGTACAAGGATTACTCCTTGATAGCTGTAACACCCTCAGTATCTGCAACAGTAATCACTGTCACTGTGGATCATCACGGTTTCTAATCACTGTTGTTCCCTGTCCTTAATCAAACTTTGCTCTGATCATATTCAAACCCATGATGTGTGGTGATCAAAACTCAAGGCCCCGTGTGCCTTGATCACTTGGAATCAAACCCAAACCCTAAACCTTTTGAAATGAAAATTAAAACAATGTGGCAAATAAAAGTTTGCCCAAAATTTATGAAACCACTTTGATAAATTCACTAATAATCTCTGGATCATGTTGGTATAGTTGTTGTTATTTATTGCACTACCAAATAATTCAAACAAATAAAACAATAGTTTGAATTGCCCATTTTAATCATTTAATAAATAAAAGAAATATCTAATGGACTTATTTTGCTACAAAAACTTTTGTGGCACTGTTATACAGTGCACTATTAATTTAGAGACAGATTGCATATTTTCAAAAATGCCTAGATAACTAAAACAATTACAAAGGATATTAAAAAGAAAATAATAATAATAAAAATAAAAACTATATTGCGCCTGGGCGCAACCCTCCCATTGGGCCGGCCCACCCACCTTGCCCCCTGTACAAAGAGGCCGAACCCCCCCCCCTCGGTCAACTCCTCCCAACTCCCCACCCCCGATCCCCTCCCCCGATCTGGACCAGACCAGAGCCCCCGATCCCGACCCCCTCTGCGCCCCCCGTCTCCCTCCTAACACGCCGCCGGCAGGCCTGGCCCCAGAGCCGGCCGCCTCCCGTGCACCCCCCCCCCCCCCACGGCGCCTCCTCGGTCGTCCCCCTGGAGTCCACGCCTCCTCAACCCCCGCCTGGCCCCTGCTGCCCCGGGCTCCTCCTCCCCTGCTACCTCCTCCGCCGAGCCCTTGACGCCCCAAGCTCGGCCTCCCCGGCAGCAGTGCCCGACCGCGATGAACACCCCCCCCCCCTTGTGAGCTCCCATGGCGCAACGCCCTCCCCTCTCCCCCTTTTTCCCCGCCTCGTTGCGTCCCCGTGGGCTACCCGCGCCGGCAGCCACCTTGGCCGGTGTTCGAGCTCCCGAGCTCGCTCGCCATGGCGTGCTTCCGCGCCCTCCAGCGCGCGTCCCGTGGCCACGCGCCCCCCCTGCGCTCGCTCCGGTCGTCGCCGTAACCCCGGCTGTGCCCGCACCCCATCCCGCCCCCCTCGCTGTTTTGGTCTGCGTCGACGGGCTCCTGCTCGCCGCAGTGGTCACGGGCTGGCTAATCGCCCTGGACTAAACCCCCCTAACACTCCCTGACAAGTGGGGGCCCATCCCCTAATCAATCTGTTAATTAAAATTAAGTGGTAGGCTAATTCCCCTGTGAGGCTGACTTGTGGACCCCTCCCCATATGTTAATTAAGTTATTTGGTTAAAATAAACTTTGTTTAGTTCATGTGCCTATGACCAGTGGGGCCCCCCCACCTCTAATTGAGTTTGGTTAAAAATGCTAATAAAAATGAGTCAATGACATGTGGGACCCCACTGTCATTTAATTAATAAAATTGATTTATTAAAAATGTGAGGCTGACCAGTGAGTCCCACTGGTCAGGTTTGACCAGTCAACTCTCTGTGGATAATGTTGCATTTTATTAATAAAAGAAATCCAGAAAATGATTTAAAATTGATTTAAACTTCCAAAATCAATATCTTTTAAACCGTGTATCAGATGAAAAAACTTTATACATGAAAGTTGATCAGAAAAATATAACGGTTAAGGAAACTCTACCCGGATACCCACCACACCCCTCTAACATACCGAACATCGAAACGCCCCCCTCTGAACCGTTTGCCCGATGAATTGTCCGGTACTGCAATAGTACCCGGATGAATTTATTTCGAACACGAAAGTTGTTCGGAATAGGGCAACTAACCCGGATACACCCCCCTCACGTTTGTCGGATGTCCATGACACCCTCGGCATGATACCTTCCCCCTCCGGACACCCTGTCCGGTAATCACCCGGAGCTGACAGTTCATCCACGGATGAATTCCCGCTCCGTGCTACGTGTATCGTACAACGTTAGAGCATCGTTAACATTTCATATGTCATGTCTGGTATTTGTATTGCTATTATTGTTGTGTATTTATTGTTTCGCCCCCCTATTTTATTGTCCGGTAGTCTCGACGTCCGCTTGATGTTCCTTCCTTTATCCTATGCTGCCTATTATATATATTATATTCAGCAGTGAATCCTGCGCATTGTTAGTCAATAGGGTTAGATAGCGGGCCGTGTTCACTCTGGGAGTGAATGCGGATACGATACATTACAACTGCTACAGGTACGGTTCAGAGCAGACACCGCTTCAGACCCCTACCCCGGCTCTGTCGAGCCACATCAAGTGTGAGCTATCGAGGAGTAATCCTTGTACTCCACTCGTTGTTGACTCTGTATAGCCGTCCTAGGGTACTGAACCACGGTTGTACTTATAGGTAAGGAGTCGGGTGACCCCACGGTGCCCGCGCAGGGTATATTAGCGGAACGATAGGTCAGGTGTATTCCACCGGTGTGCGGCGGGCCTGGTACTGTTCGTGGCGGAAGGATTTCCTGTTGTACGAAAGTCGAGCTCTTTAGAGAAAACACGAGACAAGGTAAGGAGACGGTTCACCTTGTTGGTAACCGCACGAGTTGGTGGGACGTCAGGGCAGGCACCGACGTTATTGGTGGTCCTGGCTGCTGACGGTAATCGCGACTCATTCAGTAAGGGACAACGATAAAGGTTGTCTCGACAGAAAATTAATAAAATGCTTAATAGGTTTGGCGGATGACTTGAGTAGCCTTTTGGCTTGTACGCACTACCTATACGTGGGGTTACGCGTTTGGGCGCCTCCGCAATGTAGTCTCGTTAAAAAGCTCTGAAAGACGTCCAGTTCAGCATTGCGGCAGGGACGGATCGCGCTGCGGCGTTGGAATTCACCCTCCTCACAATGACCCGGAGAGCGAGGGGTGATAGGCCCATGACCCCCTTGCCCTTAGGGCTGTAGACCGATGGGGACCTCTCTGATGAGTCATAGGATGGAATGCGTCGTGTCGGATAGCCTCGGTGGGGCATTCCCTAACAAGGTGTACGCCACCCTGGAGATCCGAGCGTGTAGTGTCACACTAGTGAACCCCTGCAGGGAGTTTAATCTATTCGAATAGTCGTGTCCATGGTAACAGGACTCTTTATGCTGAAGCCAGATCCTATCACTACAAACTACTACTATTAAACTATTGGTTTCGGGTTTTCTTCCTCGCGGGGATGTCGAGGAGGGGAACTCGGAGGCATTGCTAATTATTACAACTTATTATTATACAATGCTACAGCAACTTCTGCTGCATTGTTACTTTATGCTTTATATAAACTGTTGGCTGATTCTTACCTCATGCTGCAAGACTCGTCGGAAGATGCTAGTCTTCGATAGGCCTAGCTTCCTATCCTTATTATGATTTCTACCTTGCAGCCCACTATATATAGCCTCCCCTTTCCATTTGATACATGCATAAATGCTTAGTAGCGGACGTAAGACTCGCGGGTATGCTAGATACTCACCTTTGCTTTATTTCCCTTTTTCGCTTTGCTTGATCGGCCGCTGCAGACGACGTTGGAGTCCAGGAGCAGAAGATCCCCAGAGCCCTCTACGACGTCGATTTCCCGTTGACCAGGAGTAATTCGGTGCATCCCAGGCAGGAGGCCTCGCCTTTTTGATCTGTACCTCTGATGTTATTCGTGCTAGCCTTCTTAAGGCAAAACTTGACTAACTATGTCTGTACTCAGATATTATGATTGTATGACTTATGTATTCGGGTCCGTGTGACCCCACTTCATTGTAATATATTTGGTTTATCCTTTTGTGATTAGTGTTGTGCTGTGATATTCTCACCGTGGCACCTTGATCTCGATCATGTACTCTGCGTGTATGATTACTGTACATGATTGTAAATCGAGGGCGTCACAAGTTGGTATCAGAGCCGACTGACAGTAGGAAGCCACCCAACCACTACCTGGTCGAAGTTGAGTCTAGACTTTGAAAAAACTAGTTTGCTAACTTAATATTTGGCTTACAGGCCCACATCGATGTCACTACGTGTGATATCTATGGTATTAGGATCCTTTTCTCCTTACCTATGCTATGGGACTCTGCTCTCTTATCCTTGCTGGTAAGTTTTACAACCTCTGACATTAGGATCACGTTCTCTTGATTCCATCCGGCGTTCTGGTGCTACCCCATTGATTGAGTCGTGTCGCAGAAGTTCTACCCCAGGTCCCGGACCGCGGATCCCATTCTCATTCTGGGCAGGCCGCGCGTCCTCTGGCATTAACTCCAGTGGCAAACAGTTTTCTTGCGGCATGATTGACATAGTGGAATCTATGTCGCGTCGTGTAATCCTTCCCGCGGTCTGCGCGCCGCCTACTGAGTCCTTTTTCCTTAATTTCTACGACGTTACGCTGTCCGATTTTGACTGATTATGTGCAAAGATCTGTATGTCTTTATGACTACTATGGTGTATCTACCGCACTTCTCGTTCATTGCTCGTACTACATCATGTATGACTTCTCATCCTGGAAAATACTTTGTCTGTACTAACCCCTGCTGTTTAGGCAGGATGGCCGACGATCCCCCACCCCCACCGTATTTTTCCGCCCTGTAGCAACAGTTTGAGCTGAACCGTGAGCAGTTTGATCTGAACCGTCAATTCATGGCCGGAGTAATGGCCCAGCTTCCAAACCATAATGCCCCAATCACACTGCAAGAGTTCGTGCACCTCAACCCGTCCACCTTTCGCGACTCCGCAAATCCTATGGATGCTGATGATTGGCTTCGTGATATCGCCTTTCAGATGGAGTCAGCTGCTGTTGCCCCTGACAGTTATGTCACCTATGCGACGTATCATCTGAGGGGTCCAGCTGATCAATGGTAGGAAAGCCACAGGCTTGCGCTGCCAGATGGAACTGTAACTACTTGGCAAGAATTTCAGTCATCCTTCCGAGCATGGCACATTCCTCTAGGTCTGATGGACCAGAAGAAGGAGGAGTTCCGCAAACTCCGTCAGGACCAGACAACTGTTGGTGAATATCATAGGAAATTCCTTGAGTTGTCCCGCTATGCTGGGAGAGACGTCGCCACCGACGCTCGCAAACAGGAGAAATTCCGAGATGGACTGCATCCTGATATAGAGCTTGCACTTGTCCTTCATGATTGTGCGGACTTGGCGACCCTTGTCAGCAAGGCTTTCCAAGTCGAAACTGCCCTGAATAAGCACCATGAGTCGCTCAAGCGTGCTCGAGATGCTGGCCCATCTTCGGGTCGGCCCGTTCAGAAACTTCGAGTCTGTCTCCCTCACAATGTTTTTCACCGGCCTGCTCCAACGCCAATGCCGTCTTATGCTGCACCTCGTCTGCCTCCGCCTCCGAGACAGCTAACAGTACCGGCTGCACAACCCAATATTATGGCTCCTCCCCAGAACGATGGCTTATGTCGCCAAAGTGGACAGCCAGGTCACCGCGCACCTTGTCCTCCTATTGGCAGAAAAAGAAGTTGTAGAAGCCGTCATTCCGGTAACAGCAACACCAAACAGTGTACTATGAGTTGTGCTCAGGTCACTCATGTCAAGATGCAAGAAGCTCGCGAGTCCCCAAAAATAGTGATGGACACATTACTCGTCAATTCAACGCCATCTTCTGTTCTTTTTGATTCCGGGGCATCGCATTCCTTTATGTCCCAATCGTTTGCTCAGTTGCATGGAATAGCTACGAAACCCTTGGCCACTCTTTTAGCGGTTAATGCTGTTGGATCTCAGAGCCGTGCCACCATGATGAGCCCCGAAACCACCATTGCAATTGTGGGACTGTTGTTCCCTGCTCCTCTTATTCTCCTGAAGTCGTCCATCATTGATGTCATACTCGGTATGGATTGGTTGGCGGCACATGATGCCCGTATCCACTGTGCCACTAAGACATTTCAACTCACGCACCCTTCTGGAAAAAAGATTCTGTACTCGGCCCGAACAGCTCAGCATGCCGAAGGCAAGATATATGCTCTGAATGCTTTGAATCCTCACCTCTTGAAGGGATCGAGAATGTTCCAGTTGTTCGCGATTTTCTCGACGTCTTCCCAGAAGAACTGCCGGGAATACCCCCGATCAGAGATGTCGAATTCTTCATCGACTTGAAGCCTGGCACCGTCCCTATTGCTAAGCGCCCTTATAAGATGTCGCCTCACCACCTCCTTGAACTGAAGAAGGAGATCGACATGGCACTCCACAAAGGCTTCATCCGTCCAAGTTCCTCTGCTTGGGGAGCACCTTCACTCTTTGTCAAGAAGAGCGATGGAACGAACCGTTTGGTCCAAGATTACCGACCTATCAACCAGGAAACCATACAGAACAAGTATCTGCTTCCTCGGATCAACGATCTATATGATCAACTTGCTGGATCTACGGTGTTCTCGAAACTCGACTTGAGGTTGGGTTACCATCAGATTCGGGTCCGCGAAGAGGACATCTCGAAGACCGCCTTCATTACTCGTTATGGTTCATACGAGTACACTGTCATGTCCTTTGGCTTGACGAATGCCCCAGCCACATTTTCCCGATTGATGAACTATATATTCATGGAATACCTCGACAAGTTCGTCGTGGTTTATCTGGATGATATCTTGGTATACTCCAAGAATGAAGAGGAACATGTTGAACACCTTCGTCTTATACTGGAAAAGCTTCGAGAACACAAACTATATGCTAAGTATTCCAAGTGTTAGTTCTGGCTTCCCGAAGTAACCTACCTTGGTCATGTGATTTCCAAGGATGGCGTTGCCGTCACCCCAGAACGTATCCAGGCTATTCTTGACTGGACTCCTCCCAAGACCGTCAAGCACGTCAGAAGTTTCCTCGGACTCGCTAGCTATTGCCGCCGTTTCGTGGAGAACTTCTCCAAGATTGCCAAGCCTCTGACTAATCTGCTTCACAAAGGCGTCAAGTTTGAGTGGACTGATAAATGTCAAGAAAGTTTTCAAGCTCTCAAGGACAAGCTCACTTCTCCCCCAGTGTTTGCTCCCCATGATACCAAGAAGGACTTCGTGATATACTGCGACGCGTCTCGTCAAGGGTTAGGCTGTGTCCTAATGCAAGAGCGTCGCGTGATTGCTTATGGCTCTCGTCAGTTGCGTTCTCACGAAGATAATTGTCCAACACATGATCTCGAATTGGCAGCAGTAATTTATGCATTGAAGTTGTGGCGACACTACCTCGTCGGTAATCGTTGCGAGATCTACACCGATCATCAAAGACTGAAGTACTTGTTTACTCAGCCAGACCTAAATCTCTGCCAACAAAGATGGCTCGAGAGAATAGCCGATTTCAACATGGATATTCATTACACCCCTGGCAAGGCTAATGTGATGGCCGATGCTTTGAGCCGTAAAGCTTACTGTAGTGAACTTGAGGTTCAACTAGAACAACCACCTCTGTATGACGAGTTTCAAAAGCTGAACCTCGAGATTGTTCTCAAGGTTATGTAAATAACCTGGTTATCGAACCAGATCTCGTCAAATCCATCAAGGGTATACAGTTTTATGATGATTTCGTACACAAGATTAAGCGCGATATCGCCAATGGGAGACCGTCACCCTTCACCATTGATAGCAAAGGTGCGGTGTTCTACGAGAACCATTTGGTGGTCCCTCACAGCAAGGGCAGGCATGAGAACCTGGATATGACCCCGAAGGTCATGAAAGCGGCTCACGATACCCCGTTGTCCATTCATCCTGGAAGCACCAAGATGTACCAAGACATTCGTCAGCAGTTCTGGTGGCCTAACATGAAGCAAGACATTGCCCGATATGTGTCTGAATGTGACATTTGTCGTCGCGTCAAGGGTGAACATCAAAAACCCGCTGGAGCTCTACAACCACTTGAAATTCCTGAATGGAAGTGGGACAAAGTCCAGATGGACTTCGTCACCGGTTTTCCTAGATCACAGAAGGGAAACGATGCGAACTTTGTCGTCATCGACCGGTTCTCCAAGGTTGCTCACTTTATACCAGTCAAGGAGAAGATCACTGCTACTCAATTGGCAGAATTGTATATCTCCCAAATTGTGTCACTCCACGGTATTCCGTTGGAGATCAGTTCAAATCATGGCAGCCTTTTCACCTCAAGATATTGGAGGAGTTTCCAAGAAGCTTTGGGGACTATTCTGCATCTCAGCACCGCTTATCACCCCCAGTCACAAGGCCAAGTTGAACGATTCAATCAAGTGCTTGAAGACATGCTTCGATCTTGTGTTATTTACTTCGGTAAGAAATGGGAGGAATCTCTCCCATTGGTCGAGTTCTCGTATAACAATATCTACCACGCTAGTCTGAAGATGGCACCCTACGAAGTTCTCTATGGGTGTAAGTGTCGAACCCCTCTGAATTGGTCAGAAACTGGGGAACGTACACTCATTGGTCCGGATATTGTTCAGCGAGCGGAAGATCAAGTGCACGTCATTCGTGAACATTTGAAGGCCGCTCAGTCCCGCCAGAAGAGCAACTATGACCGCAAACACCGGGAAATGGAGTTTCAACCTGGTGAATACGCTTACCTCCGTGTCAATCCCATGAGAGGCACTCATCGCTTCGGGATCAAAGGTAAGTTAGCTCCTCGCTACATTGGCCCGTTCCGTATTCTTTCCAGGAGTGGACCCGTGGTATACCGATTGGAATTGCCGCCGAACCTCTCCCAAGTCCATGATGTCTTCCACGTGTCGCAACTCCTACGCTTCTTCAAGGACCCTATCCGTGAAGTGGAACATGATATGATTGAGCTGCAACAGGACTTGACTTATCAAGAACATCCGAGCCGCATTCTTGATCAGTATGAATGTCGAGCCCGCAACAAGACCGTCAAATTCCTCAAGGTTCAGTGGTCGAATCATTCTGAAGATGAAGCCACCTGGGAACGCGAAGACCGCCTTCGCGATGAATACCCCGATCTTTTCCTCGCTACCACTTAAATTCTCGGGACGAGAATTCTTGTAGTGGGGGAGATTTGTAACACCCTCAGTATGTGTAACAGTAATCACTGTCACTGTGGATCATCACTGTTGCTAATCACTGTTGTTCCCTGTCCTTCATCAAACTTTTCTCTGATCATATTCAAACCCATGATGTGTGGTGATCAAACCCATGATGTGTGGTGATCAAAACTCAAGGCCCCGGGTGTTTTGATCACTTGGAATCAAACCCAAACCCTAAACCTTTTTAAATGAAAATTAAAACAATGTGGCAAATAAAAGTTTGCCCAAAATTTATGAAACCACTTTTATAAATTCACTAATAATTTCTGGATCATGTTGGTATAGTTGTTGTTATTTATTGAACTACCAAATAATTCAAACAAATAAAACAGTAGTTTTGCACCTTGGTTTTCATATTCCACCAAAGGCATTTTGAACTTTGATTTGTTTTCAAATAGAAATTGTTTGGACTTTGTTATTGATCCATGATGATCAAGGCCCAAGGTTCACATTGCATCCAACAATAACAAAGGGGAATTGAATTTGAGCTGAACCAAGTTGATCAAACAAAAAATTTGAACAGTAGAGATCAACAGTAATGATGATTACTGTTCACTGACCGTCAGAGTGTTACAAAGTATGCATGAGTAAGAGGGAAAAATCTTAAGAAAAAAACCAAAGCATGAACCTCCTTAAACCAAACCCTCTTAATGTGTTAGTCATCGATTGCCAAAATGGGCGAAAAACTTAGAAGGCCGATATAGAATGTTTTCCTCCCAAAAGGGTGTATTTCTCACGAAATGAGTGGAATAAAATACACATATCCAAAGATATACGATGGGAGGAAAAACAAACTATATAGAGGATCCAAAGATTGCAAAAATATGAGATGGCACAAAGGCATAAGAAAAAGAAAGCAATCAAACGATTCAACATGCCAAAAGATTATAAGATATTATGATTTGAGCATAGGAGTGTTCTAAAGAAAATAGAGAAGTTCCCCAAGATTTGTGCACTATTTAGATTACAAAGTTCACAAAAATTGGATCATCATTCCCCCAAAATCGATAGAAACACAACACATGTGCAAGCGTGCAAAGATATGAGACAAAGTCTAGCACTTGCAACAAACCAATGGTTGAGCAAATAGCAAAAGAGATAATCATAGGAATAGGCTGAACCAACAAGATGTGTGTGAGTCATGGCGAAGCACTTGATATGACTAGTATAAGGATGACTATTTAAGCATCAACATAGTCTTGAAGAAATGAGACTCAAGATGCTAGACATGTCCTTCCAACATAAGTTAAGAAGGTCACACACACACAAACAACAAATGGGTTCACAAGCTTAAGTAAAATGCAAAGTAAAATCAAGGCTTGTGACAACCCCATGGTGAAGATAGAAAATAATAGGCTCATCAAGACAAGCATGAGGACAACAATCTTCACCACCAAAAGATTGCACCAATAAGAATGGAATTAAGACACGCACTCCACCACACATGCTTTCATGTAACCACCGAAGAATTTAACATTGAAAAAATAAAAGGTGGACATGAATGATCAAGAATATCCACTAAAAGTGTAACTTCTCTCAAGTGTATAAGATTCTAGGTAGATTCTATCCACAAAGAAGCATGTACACCTGAGATAGTTACAAAAGGAGAGAACACGATATCCAAATGGAAGTCATAAATATACGAATAAGATCTTTGCTTGAAAGCATAGCCAATGGCTTAATATTATCTTATTGTATAAGGATGAAATCCACACAAACAACCATCAAAGTCATCACAACTAGCAACAAGGTATCAAGAGATAGTTGAGATGCTTTGAACAACGAAACAAGTATCACAACCAATAATATATCTTGCAATTCTAGAACAAATCACGACTGGAAATATTTAGAAGTGGCAAGGGAGAAATGTCAAACAAACAGAGGTGTGAAACCTCTAACCGAGACGACCCAACAAATTTCCCACATCGAAAAACAAAAGAGAAGACGCATATGAAATCCGTTTTCGATGAACAAGAGCTTGTCATGAAGAAGACCACAAGCTCCAAAACTCACACGGAGAAAAGCCAAACAAGAACCAATAAACATGATGCCAAGGATGCAAAAGGTTTGAGCTCTCCACGAACGACTCGGCCTAGCCTATAACACGGTCTCCTAACTACTACCAAGAGACCGGTAAACTAGACACCTATCTAGTCAAACCTTTGTCTTGCGCATAATCCACTTGAGCTTGATGATGACGATCATGCCCGCCTCAAGTTGGAACATCTTGCTTGATTCCGCCGGCTCGATGAAGACTTGTAGATAGCTCCCCCATACTCCATTATGGGCGAGTGTAAGGCCCGATATGCGGTACTTTTCCAGATCTAGGTGTTTCCACCCAGATCCGGGGACGAAGCACATATCGGTCCCACCGCGACATATGACAAAGCCATATGCCCCGGATTTCCAACATGATATCACAACATTACAGATACAAGGATACAACATCTCATACAATCGGCATACAACTGCCTTAAATACAATACATCAGCGGAAGATACATGTCTGAGTACAGACTACAATTAAATGCCTACTGGCAAAGAGAAAACATCGATCCCCATAACCACACGGGTCCAGGCCCTCCGCCGGTATCCGCCTAACTAGTTGTCGTTGAGTCTCCACGTGAAACATCGATCACCATACCTGTTGTCGATCAAGAACCCTGAAAAGAGTTTGGGGGGTAGTATCATGAGTACAGAGGTACTCGGCATCCAACTGTAGTGGTCATCTGACCCGGCAAGGACTTCATCACTCGTCATTCTAGGACAACTAGTAGTTTACGGTAAGGAAGGGGTAAGTGGTGAGGTTGCTGCCGGACTAGCATTTATGAAGTGGCTAACGATCTATAGAGTAAGATAAGAAGCCAAGCATTCGATGAGGAATCGCCTCCAAAAAGTCTGCTATCCACCTACACACGCAAACATAACACCTACCCTATCCTTGTCCTCCTCTTCGTATCCCGACGAAGAAGATGCAGTCAAGGCACACACACACGTTGGTCAAGTTATATTAAGATTATCTCAGTTGTTGTTGTCTATGAACAAGGAGTAGGTCTCAAGTCGTCCATAACCGTGGACACGGCTTCTCGAAAAGATTTAACCCTGCAGGGGTGTGCCAACTGCCCATTACGAGGCGTCACATGCTCGCCCATCTCTCTCAGTTGCTACCCATGATAGGCAACCATTTTATGATTTAGTTCCAAGAGATCCGAAACGACAGGTCCCTCTATCTAACAACGCACAAATCCGGGTGGCCCCCGGGGAGTCGACACCCAATCCAAAAGCCGGCCACGCTCTCGGATCGGACTCTTCCGTATGGCTAAGGTCGGGGTTAGTCTCGCCTATATAACAGGGGACTTCCCTTGCTCACCAAGTGTAGCCAACAGAGGAACTAAGTCTCCGCTGGACCGAGTTGTTTGAAAACTACTGGCAGCTGACCAGCACACACACGGTTTCAAATGGTAAATCAGCTTGGGCCACCTCTAGAAATGTTTGAAGCTAGGTAGGTAAGAAGAGGGGACCCCATAAAATCCCACACGCGATTAGGCACGCTCAGTCTTAAAACCAATACCCGGAACTCGGATCATAGGTGACTCGAATGGAACAAAGCGTCGGGGCGGGATAGCCTAGACCTTCCATCCTTCGTCGAATATAGTCAACATTATAATAATCATATCATCAACAACAATATAACAATGCGATATCCCAAACCAAGGAGTAACAGGGTAACATCGTAGCACCTAAGCATGCATACTAAGCAGGGGCTGAGAAACGAGCAAATGTAGCATAGCAGTTCATGGTTTGCTGGGAGGGGATATGGCTGTATGGGTTTGAAAGAGGTTGTAAACATGTGGTAGGATCAAACATCGAACCTAACCTAGACTAGCATGCAAACCGCTGGTTGAAATAGAATGGATCATAAGTAATGTATAGTCCTTGCCTGTTGATAAGTCAGATTCCGAAGGTGTAGTCGATCGCAAGCTCGCATCGTCTCCGAAGGTACCCGCGGAAGCACACAAGACGATAAACACTGGAAAGCAATCAATGGTGCACCACTATTAATACGGAGCAACACAAGATCAAAGAGGCAGCACAAGGCACGGCAACGCGATACGGATCTATCATCGAGAATTGTTACTAACAATTTAAGTGGGGTATCGGTTACACACGACGAATACCGCACGTTTATGGTGGTTCAAGTTGCTTAGCTACAGGTGATCAACCAACGGTTATTAACATGGCAACTCAAGCAAGCATGGCATATCACACAAACATGGCAAGAGGTGAAGCACAAAGTAAACTATCTATGCTAGTCAATTTAAGTGAGGCACAAGCTAAGCATGGCATATCACTAAGTGCCGCACAATGATTAAAACATTTGGTATTGTTCTGTCCTAAACCATATTTTAGGTTGGTTAACAATAGCAAACAATAGCATAAACACAAAGTACACGAAAAACTAATCAAGTTACATATAAAGAACACCCCAAACGGAGTTACGGTTTAAAGATATAAACAAAACAAATCACGAGCACAATCTCCAACATCAGGAAGCACACTTTAGAGCAATGCATAAACAGGATAATCAATGCAAACATGCTCACAAATGATATGGAATTAAAGTAGACATGACATGAAGGCATGGCAAAAAGAATCATGAAAATAGGCATCATAGATCAATAGATATTAAGCAAACAACATGGCATCGTGACGTTACAGACTTAGAGAAAAACAGAGGTGGCTGTCAAAAACAGCAGCATAGCAAATTTGGAGCTAAATATCTATATGACCAGCAAGCATAATATGACAATGCAATACATGTAATGGAAGTAGACATGATGATTATCAATATGCAATTGGAATCACACAATTCCGATAAACGGTCGCGACACACTCGTCGACCGAAGTTTCAACAAAATAACAGTTTTAGAAACAGCAGCACATTAACATCATGATAGCTACTTTGGAGCAAGATATAATCATGATGCAGCAAGCAATGAAGGCATATGAATGCATGAAACTGAAGTAGAAATAATGCTTAACGCAACACAAAAGGAATCTATCAATTCCGATGAACGGTTGCGAAGCAATCGTCACCCGAAGTTGCAACAAAATAATAACAGCAGCACTTAACAGGAAAAAAAGCAATTAACGGCCTGATGCCCACTTCAACGCAGAATTAAACTATCTAGACGGCCTCAAACGGAAAAACTTTCTACATACAAAGGCTAGAGCACGAAAAACTGAGCAACTTTCGTTTTGGGGGCACGTTCATCGGAGCTACGGATTAATCGCTATCATCGTTACAAAATTGAAACAGCAGCAGATATTCAGCACTTAACAGAAAAAATAAAATAAAAACGCTTAAGGAAAAAAAAGGAGGGTGGCTGGGCTGGCTCACCCCAACTGGGCCGAGCCCAACAGTGGAGGCGGCCTGGCGCTGGGGCTGGTGTGGCGGGCTGGGGAGGCCGCTCGGGCCGCGGGGTGCTGGGCTGGGCAGGCCGGCCCACCCGGCAGCGGCTGGATCGGGCGGCTGCGAGCGTTCGTGCTCCGTCCCGACGGGAGCAGGTAGCGGCGGCCGATGCCGGCTTCGGCGAGGGCGGCTAGGCGGCGGAGGAGGCCGGGAACGATGGGGCTCGAGGCGCGGCGCCGTGCTGGATCCGGCGTTGGAGGGGTCGCCGGCGTCGTGGTCTCCGGGAGAGGCGGCAGACCTCGGCCGTGGCCCTAGGGATGGCCATGGCGGGCGGCCTGTGCTTGCTGCGGGCAGAGAGAAAAAGGTGAGAGGAGGAGGAAGAAGGCGCGAGGGAAGAGAGGAGAGGGAGGAAGGGAGCCGGCGGGCGGCTAGCCGGAGAGAGGCCGGCGGCACGGGGCTGCTGCGTGCCCATGGGCAGGAGGTGGTGTGGAGAGGAGTCCAGGAGAGAGAGAGAGGAGAGGCTGCTGGCTACGTGGCGCTCTCTGGTGCGTCCGATCGCGGGATCGAACAGCCCGAAAGTCTGGGATCTGGGAGGCAAAACTGGGCAAAGTGGAGGGGGGTGGCTACAAATTGTGGCTAGGGAAACCCTAGAAATGGGTGGGAGTGCGGTGGTCTTTATATAGCCCCGGTGGCTCGCAGTTTGCAAAAATATCCCTGGTTTCTCTCTCGCGCGTCCGGTGGTCATGTTTCTGACCGCCGGGGGTCCGCAGTACCTCCGATTCGGGTAAAAATTTGAACTGCGCGATCAGCGCGTCGAGCCGGCGGCGTTCACCTCGCGTTGGAACCGTTCCGAGAACACTTTCCGGTGCGCTATAAAAATATCCCATTTACTTATTAAACGGGATTTTTCGTTCCGTTGGCTGCGGCTGGTCTCATGCGATTTTCGCGACGGTGATCGGGTGAAACCCGGTGTCGCAAAGGTCGAGTGTCAGGGTGGCAAGGGTCGGTCTCCGTCAGATACGAGATAAGAGGGGGGAAAATAACCGCGGATCGATAAATCGGGGATGCAAACACCGCAAACAAATCAGGCAATCAAACAATTTACACCGAAAACAATTTTTTTAATTTTTGTTAAAACTGGGCTGTTACAGCGAGCCTCTTTTAGGCACATCTTCACACGACCATTATCACCAAATGGTCGGCAAGCTCCAAGCATACAATATCTTCGTGATGCTCCTCATGACCTTGCACACATCACCTTAACCAATCTTTGGATAGCTCCATGAAGAACACCTTGGTCAACACGAAATCTTCATCCTACAACCTTGAAGCCACCATATGATCTTCAAGCGTTGCCTATGGACAAACCTTAAAGTATAACTCAAGGAAACAATTAGTCCATAAAGATTGTCATCAATTACCAAAACCAAACATAAGGGCACATGCCCTTTCAATCTCCCCCATTTTGGTAATTGATGACAAACACATTAAGAGGGTTTATATGATGAATTATGCTAATCATGCAAAGCAAGTATGCATGAGTAAGAGGGAAAATGCTTACGAACAAAACCAAAGCATGAACCTCCTCAAACAAAACCCTCTTAATGTGTTTGTCATCGATTGCCAAAATGGGCAAAAAAACATAGAAGGCCGATATAGAATGTGTTCCTCCCAAAAGGGTGTATTTCTCAAGAAATGAGTGGAATAAAATACACATATCCAAAGATATAAGATGGGAGGAAAAAGAAACTATATAGAGGATCCAAAGATTGCAAAAATATTAGATGGCACAAAGGCATAAGAAAAAGCAAGTAATCAAACGATCCAACATGCCAAAAGATTATAAGATATTATGATTTGAGCATAGGAGTGTTCTAAAGAAAATAGAGAAGTTCCCCAAGATTTGTGCACTATTTAGAATCTTTGTAGTATAATACAAAGTTCACAAAAATTGGATCATCATTCCCCCAAAATCGATAGAAACACAACACATGTGCAAGTGTGCAAAGATATGAGACAAAGCCTAGCACTTGCAACAAACCAATGGTTGAGAAAATAGCAAAAGAGATAATCATAGGAATAGGCTCAACCAACAAGATGTGTGTGAGTCATGGCGAAGAACTTGATATTACTAGTATAAGGATGACTATTTAAGCATCAACATAGTATTGAAGAACTGAGACTCAAGATGCTAGACATGTCCTTCCAATTATAAGTTAAGAAGGTCACACACACAAACAAGAAAATGGGTTCACAAGCTTAAGTAAAATGCAAAGTAAAATCAAGGCTTGTGACAACCCCATGGTGAAGATAGAAAATAATAGGCTCATCAAGACAAGCATGAGGACAACAATCTTCACAACCAAAAGAGTGCACCAATAAGAATAGAATTAAGACACGCACTCCACCACACACGCTTTTATGTAACCACCGAAGAATTTAACATTGAAAAAATAAAAAGGTGGACATGAAAGAACAAGGATATCCACTAAAAGTGTAACTTCTCTCAAGTGTAAGATTCTAGGTAGATTATATCCACAAAGAAGCATGTACACCCGAGATAGTTACAAAAGGAGAGAACACGATTTCCAAATGGAAGTCATAAATATGCGAATAAGATCTTTACTTGAAAGCATAGCCAATGGCTTAATATTATCTTATTGTATAAGGATGAAATACACACAAACAACCATCAAAGTCATCACAACTGGAAATATTTAGAAGTGGCAAGGGAGAAATGTCAAACAAATAGAGGTGTGAAACCTCTAACCGAGACGACCCGACAAATTTCCCACATCGAAAAACATAAGAGAAGACGCATATGAAATCCGTTTTCGATGAACAAGAGCTTGTCATGAAGAAGACCACAAGCTCCAAAACTCACACGGAGAAAAGCCAAACAAGAACCAATAAAGATGATGCCAAGGATGCAAAAGGTTTGAGCTCTAAACGAACGACTCGGCCTAACCTATAACACGGTCTCCTAACTACTACCAAGAGACCGGTAAACTAGACACCTATCTAGTCAAACCTTTGTCTTGCGCATAATCCACTTGACCTTGATGATGACCATCATGCCCGCCTCAAGTTGGAACATCTTCCTTGATTTCGCCGGCTCGATGAAGACTTGTAGATAGCTCCCCCATACTTCATTATGGGTGAGTCTCTTTTAGGCACATCTTCACACGACCATTATCACCAAATTGTCGGCAAGCTCCAAGCTTACAATATCTTCGTGATGCTACTCTTGACCTTGCACACATCAACTTAACCAATCGTTGGATAGCTCCATGAAGAACACCTTGGTCAACATGAATTCTTCATCCTACAACCTTGAAGCCACCATATGATTTTCAAGCGTTGCCTATGGACAAACCTTAAAGTATAACTCAAGGAAACAATTAGTCCATAAAGATTGTCATCAATTACCAAAACCAAACATTAGGGCACATGCCCTTTCAATCTCCCCCATTTTGGTAATTGATGACAAACACATTAAGAGGGTTTATATTATGTATTATGCTAATCATGCAAAGAAAGTATGCATGAGTAAGAGGGAAAATGCTTAAGAACAAAACCAAAGCATGAACCTCCTAAAACAAAACCCTCTTAATGTGTTTGTCATCGATTGCCAAAATGGGAGCAAAAACTTAGAAGGCCGATATAGAATGTGTTCCTCCCAAAAGGGTGTATTTCTCAAGAAATGAGTGGAATAAAATACACATATCCAAAGATATAAGATGGGAGGAAAAACAAACTATATAGAGGATCCAAAGATTGCAAAAATATTAGATGGCACAAAGGCATAAGAAAAAGCAAGCAATCAAACGATCCAACATGACAAAAGATTATACGATATTATGATTTGAGCATAGGAGTGTTCTAAAGAAAATAGAGAAGTTCCCCAAGATTTGTGCACTATTTAGAATCTTTGTAGTATAATACAAAGTTCACAAAAATTGGATCATCATTCCCCCAAAATCGATAGAAACACAACACATGTGCAAGTGTGCAAAGATATGAGACAAAGCCTAGCACTTGCAACAAACCAATGGTTGAGCAAATAGCAAAAGAGATAATCATAGGAATAGGCTCAACCAACAAGATGTGTGTGAGTCATGGCGAAGCACTTGATATTACTAGTATAAGGATGACTATTTAAGCATCAACATAGTATTGAAGAACTGAGACTCAAGATGCTAGACATGTCCTTCAACCATAAGTTAAGAAGGTCACACACACAATCAACAAAATGGGTTCACAAGCTTATGTAAAATGCAAAGTAAAATCAAGGCTTGTGACAACCCCATGGTGAAGATAGAAAATAATAGGCTCATCAAGACAAGCATGAGGACAACAATCTTCACCACCAAAAGAGTGCACCAATAAGAATAGAATTAAGACACGCACTCCACCAGACACGCTTTCATGTAACCACCGAAGAATTTAACATTGAGAAAATAAAAAGGTGGACATGAAAGACCAAGGATATCCACTAAAAGTGTAACTTCTCTCAAGTGTATAAGATTCTAGGTAGATTATATCCACAAAGAAGCATGTACACCCGAGATAGTTACAAAAGGAGAGAAGATGATATCCAAATGGAAGTCATAAATATACGAATAAGATCTTTGCTTGAAAGCATAGTGATGCCCCAAAGGCGTAAGGGATCGAGATAGTCTTCGTTGGTAAGTTAACCCAATTTATTGGTTCGACACACGGGGAGCCAAAGAATATTTATAAGCTTTGACAGTTGAGTTGTCAATTCAACCGCACCTGAAATATACTTGCTTGCAACAATAGATAAGTGGTAATGATAATATGATTGTGATAGTGGCAACAGCAAAAGTAACAACAAAAGTAACAACTAATGATCAGCAGGATTGAAAACACTGTAGGCTAGGGAGATGGATGGTTGGGCGCTGCATGGATGAGAGTGAACATATAATAGATTCTAACACGGGGAAAAGCACACAGAAAAGCAATGATCATCTAGGCAAATATCAAACAATAAGCATGTATCCCGTAGGTAGTTGTGCGTGCTTGCAATAAGAACTTGCACAACATCTTTTGTCCTACCATCCCGCTACGAACGGGGCCAAAGGGAACTTATGGAGATTAAGGTGCTCTTGTCAAAGAGCACCGGAACAAAGCAATAAACTCAATGGATACATGGAATCCTCAAATTATGGACCATCCCCTTTGGTGTCCCAAGCTTTCACCTTTGGGATCGCCGGTTCCGGACCATAATAGGTGCATACAACTCATAGATAGGATCTAGAACACAAATATATTCATGAAAACACATAGGGTTCAGATCTGAAAACATGGCACTCGGGCCCAAAGTGACAAGCATTAAGAGCAACAAGTTGAAGCAAAGAAGATAAACACCAATCTAGATGATAGGCAAGATGCCCCCAACAATCTGACGAACTATTACATGATCAAACTCATCCAATCCCTACCATCCCCTTTGCCTACAGCAGGGAATTACTCACACATGTGAAGAGAAGTCATGGAGGATGGATGGAGTGGTGATGGTGATGACGATGGCGACGATCTCCCCTCTCCGGAGGCCAAATCAGCCTCCAGATTAGCCCTCCCGAAGAAGAATAGAGGGTGGCGGCGGCTCCGCGACGGAAACTGGGAAAACAACTTCTTTTCTGGGGTTTTCTCGTCACGGGGATAAATAGGAGTCTTGGTAGGGCACCAGAGGAGGGGGGAGGCGGCCAGAGGGCGCGGCCCCACCCCTGGCCGCGCCAGGGGGGCGCCTGGGGGCCCCCAGGACTCCCCTCTGGTCCCACTTCTGGCTTCTGTCTCCTTCGGGTGCGTGGATTTTCTGGCATTTTTCTGGGAATTTTATGGAACGTCTAAAAATCCATTTTCCTACACCCAATAAAACCATACAGGCAGCTCTGCTGAAAACAGCGTTAGTCCGAGTTAGTTTCGTCCAAATCATGCAAGAATGAGGGCAAAACAATAGCAAAAGTGTTTGGAAAAGTTGATACGTTTGAGACGTATCACATAGGCAATGGCTTAATATTATCTTATTGTATAAGGATGAAATCCACAAAAACAACCATCAAAGTCATCACAACTAGCAACAAGGTATCAAGAGATAGTTGAGATGCTTTGAACAACGAAACAAGTATCGCAACCAATAATATATCTTGTAATTCTAGAACAAATCATGACTGGAAATATTTAGAAGTGGCAAGGGAGAAATGTCAAACAAATAGAGGTGTGAAACCTCTAACCGAGACGACCCGACAAATTTCCCACATCGAAAAACATAAGAGAAGACGCATATGAAATCCGTTTTCGATGAACAAGAGCTTGTCATGAAGAAGACCACCAGTTCCAAAACTCACACGGAGAAAAGCCAAACAAGAACCAATAAAGATGATGCCAAGGATTCAAAAGGTTTGAGCTCTCCACGAACGACTCGGCCTAGCCTATAACACGGTCTCCTAACTACTACCAAGAGACCGGTAAACTAGACACCTATCTAGTCAAACCTTTGTCTTGCGCATAATCCACTTGAGCTTGATGATGGCGATCATGCCCGCCTCAAGTTGGAACATCTTCCTTGATTCCGCCGGCTCGATGAAGACTTGTAGATAGCTCCCCCATACTCCATTATGGGTGAGCCTCTTTTAGGCACATCTTCACACGACCATTATCACCAAATGGTCGGCAAGCTCCAAGCATACAATATCTTCGTGATGCTCCTCTTGACCTTGCACACATCACCTTAACCAATCTTTGGATAGCTCCATGAAGAACACCTTGGTCAACACGAAATCTTCAACCTACAACCTTGAAGCCACCATATGATCTTCAAGCGTTGCCTATGGACAAACCTTAAAGTATAACTCAAGGCAACAATTAGTCCATAAAGATTGTCATCAATTACCAAAACCAAACATAAGGGCACATGCCCTTTCAATCTCCCCCATTTTGGTAATTGATGACAAACACATTAAGAGGGTTTATATGATGAATTATGCTAATCATGCAAAGCAAGTATGCATGAGTAAGAGGGAAAATGCTTAAGAACAAAACCAAAGCATGAACCTCCTCAAACAAAACTCTCTTAATGTGTTTGTCATCGATTGCCAAAATGGGCGAAAAAACTTAGAAGGCCGATATAGAATGTGTTCCTCCCAGAAGGGTGTATTTCTCAAGAAATGAGTGGAATAAAATACACATATCCAAAGATATACGATGGGAGGAAAAAAACTATATAGAGGATCCAAAGATTGCAAAAATATGAGATGGCACAAAGGCATAAGAAAAAGCAAGCAATCGAACGATCCAACATGCCAAAAGATTATAAGATATTATGATTTGAGCATAGGAGTGTTCTAAAGAAAATAGAGAATTTCCCCAAGATTTGTGCACTATTTAGAATCTTTGAGTATAATACAAAGTTCACAAAAATTGGATCATCATTCCCCCAAAATCGATAGGAACACAACACATGTGCAAGTGTGCAAAGATATGAGACAAAGTCTAGCACTTGCAACAAACCAATGGTTGAGCAAATAGCAAAAGATATAATCATAGGAATAGGCTCAACCAACAAGATGTGTGTGAGTCATGGCGAAGCACTTGATATGACTAGTATAAGGATGACTATTTAAGTATCAACATAGTTTTGAAGAAATGAGACTCAAGATGCTAGACATGTCCTTCCAACATAAGTTAAGAAGGTCACACACACAAACAACAAATGTGTTCACAAGCTTAAGTAAAATGCAAAGTAAAATCAAGGCTTGTGACAAACCCATGGTGAAGATAGAAAATAATAGGCTCATCAAGACAAGCATGAGGACAACAATCTTCACCACCAAAAGAGTGCACCAATAAGAATAGAATTAAGACACGCACTCCACCACACAAGCTTTCATGTAACCACCGAAGAATTTAACATTGAAAAAATAAAAAGGTGGACATGAAAGACCAAGGATATCCACTAAAAGTGTAACTTCTCTCAAGTGTATAAGATTCTAGGTAGATTATATCCACAAAGAAGCATGTGCACCCGAGATAGTTACAAAAGGAGAGAACACGATATCCAAATGGAAGTCATAAATATACGAATAAGATCTTTGCTTGAAAGCATAGCCAATGGCATAATATTATTTTATTGTATAAGGATGAAATCCACACAAACAACCATCAAAGTCATCACAACTAGCAACAAGGTATCAAGAGATAGTTCAGATGCTTTGAACAATGAAACAAGTATCGCAACCAATAATATATTTTGCAATTCTAGAACAAATCACGACTTGAAATATTTAGAAGTGGCAAGGGAGAAATTTCAAACAAATAGAGGTGTGAAACCTCTAACCGAGACGACCCGACAAATTTCCCACATCGAAAAACATAAGAGAAGACGCATATGAAATCCGTTTTCGATGATCAAGAGCTTGTCATGAAGAAGACCACAAGCTCCAAAACTCACACGGAGAAAAGCCAAACAAGAACCAATAAAGATGATGCCAAGGATGCAAAAGGTTTGAGCTCTCCACGAACGACTCGGCCTAGCCTATAACACGGTCTCCTAACTACTAGCAAGAGACCGGTAAACTAGATACCTATCTAGTCAAACCTTTGTCTTGCGCATAATCCACTAGAGCTTCATGATGACGATCATGCCCGCCTCAAGTTGGAACATCTTCCTTGATTCCGACGGCTCGATGAAGACTTGTAGATAGCTCCCCCATACTCCATTATGGGTGAGCCTCTTTTAGGCACATCTTCACACGACCATTATCACCAAATGGTCGGCAAGCTCCAAGCATACGATATCTTCGTGATGCTCCTCTTGACCTTGCACACATCAACTTAACCAATCTTTGGATAGCTCCATGAAGAACACCTTGGTCAACACGAAATCTTCATCCTACAACCTTGAAGCCACCATATGATCTTCAAGCGTTGCCTATGGACAAACCTTAAAGTATAACTCAAGGAAACAATTAGTCCAGAAAGATTGTCATCAATTACCAAAACCAAACATAAGGGCACATGCCCTTTCATTGTAGACCTCCCCGGGCTTCCTCTCCTCGCCACGAAGACGCCCAGAGCCCCGGAAGCCTATCCCTCCTCTCTCTTCTCTCTCTCCCGCTCTCCTTGGCCGAAATCTCGCGCCGCCCGAAGCTCACCGGAGCGCCGCACCGTGGGCACCCGTGGCCACCGGCTTCCCCCCGCTACACCACCATGCCCAGAAGGACCGGGGACGTCGTCTTCTTCGATTCCCCTCGTCAATTTGCGCCAAGACCCACCAGAGGCGACGCCCGCATTAGCATCCCGCCGCCGGCCGCCATGAAGTCTTCGCCGGAATTCATCGCCTCTAGCTTCTCCCCGGCACCTCCGTCCTCACCATCGAGCTCAGGGTGAGCAGACGCACTGATTACCCCTCCTCTTTCTACTTCCCGCGCTCCCAGTCGCCATGCCCGTCGGGCTCAACTCCGGCCACCACGGAGCTTGACACCGGCGAGGCTTCGGTGCTTCCTAGCCGTCCTCGTGGGCACGAGGTGATGCGGGCGAGCTCTGGGAGCACACCCATGCCCTCTGTTTGGCCAACGGCGCCTCGCACCGCTGTCCACGTGAGCGCTGCCGTCCGGGATGGCCACCGACGACTTAACGCCGGCGAGCCGACGTGGCGTGGTTAGTTAATCTAACCCCCACCTCCTAATTACCCCCTTAAGCCTATGACAGGTGGGTCCCCCTGGCCCCTAACCCTCTGTTAATTTTAATGAAGAGAGGATTAAACCCTCCCAGCCACTGACATGCCAACCCCACCAGTCAGCCCCCCCTGACGTCACCCCTGCGTCAAAGTGACGCGGTAATTATAATTTTATTTTAAAAGTAATCCAGAAATTGCAGAAAATACAATAAACTTTAGAAAATCATAGAAAATTCATACTAACTCCAAATTAAAAAAATAATATATGAAAAATTATCAGAAAAATGCAAGGATTATGAATATGCAACTTGTTTCTATGTTTTACCATTTTAAAATGGGTGAACAGTAGCAAAAATGCATATGGCATAATTTGAATTTGAATTTGAAGTTTGAATTTGCATTCCAAATGCAATACACTTCAATTAAGATGAATTTTCCACAAACCAGTAGCATTCACATCATGGACAACTATATCATGTTCTTGTGCGTTCTATTTCAATGTTGTCCCCCCCCCCCTTTTTGTTGATGATTGCCTCCGATAACAGACTTTCCGAGACGGTGATCACCCCCGAAGAAGAAGAATTCCAGTAAACCAGTGTATCGTCAGAAAGGCAAGCAAACCCCATTGATCATGTCTATAAAATCCTACTTCCCTCCCAGTCTCTCTTATGCATGTTTAGGAGATCACCGAGACACGTTCTTTCGCATAGTTGAACCCATTCCGATGCATGACCTGTCATTTTGTCACCGTATTAATTAAACCACAATCCTAGCAGATATAGGAGTTGAATGATGAGCATGTGGCCCCTGCAACTGTTACTTCTTATTGCTGCTTAGTGATACAATGAGGTTACATTGTTTGTTAGTCGGGATGGATATTCATAATGGTGCTGATGATAACGTGTTGGTGAATCCACCCTAAACAAAGGTGAACGATGAGAGGCTGTGTAGGAGTACACAGTGGGTTGTCTCGTTGAACACTGCCCTAGGCCCCGAGTTCCTATTTTGTGATCCAAGACAAAGAGTATGACCACATGTAGGGTTTATGGGAGCCCCGTTTGGCCTCTTTACTTACCCGATCCAGTCCAGGAGTCACACTAGATTCAGGCTTACCATTTTGCATGTGCATAGAAAAAGAATGAAGAAAAGGTTGCATCATATAGATATGGGGGTGGACCTGTAAGGCAGTAAAACCATCTGACAGAGGTGGCGTCTCGGTCCTTTGCATTATCTGAGTCCGTTTCGTTGAACCGGCCGGACTCTCGAGCGGTGTCAAACTCAGGTAGTCGACTCCTGGATTAGTGAAGGTGATGTGAGGGTAGTGCCTTGGTTTCATCCACGTCCGACACCCGCTTGAAGGGTGACAAGAACGAGGCGATAAGTGATGACACGCGTGTGAAGATGTACACCCCTGCTGGGTTAATAAACTATTCGAATAGCCGTGTCTACGGTTATGGACTACTTGGATACCTCTACTTGATCATTAGACAACTTGAATGGATACTCTAAAACTCGCAAGATAAGTGTGAGTGCTATGGTGTGCTTCCTCGTGGGGAAGTCGAGGAAGTATCCATAGTGGTGTATTGGTTGGAGACTTGGTAGTGGACTCATGTACGCTTCTTACCTCAAGTCTGGTACTCGTAGTACAGGACTAGCCAAGTCAAGCTGGCACTTCTGCATTGAAACCCCACCTCCCTTTACCTTGAAAATTGAGCATGAGTAGTATAGTTCTGATGTAAGTCTTGCTCACGTTTTCTTATTCTATGTTTTAGATGGAAACCCAGACCCCAATGGAGTCACCTTCCTGAAGCTCGACGTTGACTAAGTTAGTATAGTTCCAGACAGCAGTCTGGTCCCTCGTGGAAGGGCATGTTTGTTGAACAAGGCTTCTCTAAGCCATTTGTTAAACTTGTTTGTACTCAGACCTAATTTGCTTCCGTTGTATGATGTAATGTTGATCACAGACATGTGATCTTTGTATGCTCTATGTGTAAGTCAATAAAGAAGTACTTTGTAGAGTTATGTGATGATACCTGCTGTTCATACTAGACATGTGTGCTGCGTGTATGATTATAACATGCATGTCTTAGTATGGGTTTTCGATAACTTAGTTGTGTTCTTGCCGACGGTCTTTTATACACCAAGTGGCCCTTAGATGTGCGCAGCTTGGGGCATCGTGATGCGATTGCTCGTGAATCTGTCAC
The DNA here is from genome assembly GCA_950022295.1 of Bromus sterilis. Lineage (NCBI taxonomy): Eukaryota > Viridiplantae > Streptophyta > Magnoliopsida > Poales > Poaceae > Bromus > Bromus sterilis. Next base: position 239,949,332 of record OX465595.1, on the reverse strand, counting down.
GTGGCACACTTTGTTGTATGATTGAGCCCGTCCGAGATCCCGACTAAGTGATCAGGCTAGAGTCTGTTTATGTAAGTGCTATGATTCAATCGATATTATGGTTCAGGCGACTTGTCTATGAGTATGGGATTTCACCACCCATAAGCATTTAGACTTGTGAGCGGACGATGAGGACCCATCTCAGATGATCATCCGGGCCTGGATGGGATGCCCCTCATGTTCGATGATTTCCGAGAGTGTTCTGTGCTTGGCCTTGTCTACTTAGACAAGTGGGTATGGCTCTCGGCTCTCCATATGATTGTGTTATAACTGGAATTACATATGCATATTCCAGGCAGGAGGCCTCGCCTTTTCGATCGTTGTTGTTTTTGTGCTAGCCTTCTTAAGGAAGATCATGTGTACCTTGTGTCTGTACTCAGATACTATTGCTTCCACTAACTTTGTGCTCTCGAGCTATTTTATTCGAGCCCTCGTGGCCCCTGGCTTGTATTACACATCTTGTATTATTTATATTTCTATAGTTGTGTTTTAATATCTTACAGTGAGTCCCTGATCTCGATCGTGTACCTTGCGTGTATGATTAATGTACACGACTTGATTTTGGGGGGATCACAAGTTGGTATCAGAGCCGACTGCCTGTCGGAGACCCCTTCCAACTCCTTGGTCGAAGTTGAGTCTAGTCTTTGCAGAACTACTTTGCTAACAGTGTCGTGTGGCTTATCGGCCCACGTCACAAACTGGATGGCATTAGGATCTTTTTTCTCCGCACCTTTACTCTGGGACTCCGATCTCTCTCCTCTTTCGGGTTAAAGATTTTACTAACACTAACTTTAAGTTCTCGTTCCTCCTTCCTTTCGGAGATCCCTGCAGTCCAGATGATCGCTTACTTCGCCGGAAGATTCCTAAGATACTCTCCGATGAATTCCCGAGACCCTATGTGTTCATCGCCATTGCAATCCCTGCCACCGATACGTCCGTATGAATAATTACATACATATTTCGTTCGTCCGTTTAATCCCAGATACTCTTGTGTTTACAAGATGCCCCGAAGTACTGTCCATTGTTCCGGGAATCCTTAGGCTACAGCCTTGCAGTTGATCCTTATGAATTCATTCTTCCGGCTCAGATGTCATTCCGGACATGAGTTGGAACTCGGTAAATCAAACCTTGGTTGATTGTCCGACCAGTTCCATTCGACTTACTCATCTTTTGATCGGAGAGTTTGCTTCCGATCCTCCATCCTGGAAATCATAATTCCTTTGCACTTACATCGAATTATTCCGATGTTCCTATAATTCGATGCCCTTGCATTCTTTCTTCTTATGGTTGAGTACCGATACTCACACCAGATTCTCTGTGGGCCCATAACCCACAGTTCCACAGGATCGAAACCTGACTCTCCTTTACATTCCTGTTTCCGAGGTTATTCCTTGCGCTTGGCCTCGTATGCAGTTCACGAGTCACCTACCTTGTGATATTCAGTCCGATATCAGGCTCAGTACTTATGCCCGATGCTCTGGACCCCCCTTTTCATTATTCGTTATCGACGTCCAATGCTTGCATATCTGCCTGAAACTTCTCATACCTTCTTTTGTTTCTCTCGATGTATTCCCCGAGTCTAAACTCGAGAGATACTTTGATAGAGGCGAAGGTGTCCCGATGTTTCGATGAGATGGTGGAGATCGATTATGGTGGAGACGACTTTCACGATCCGACTACGAACGTGCGAAGACGTTGCGCCTTAGCGATCGCTAAACCAACTCCGAGAGGTTATTGATCCCGCGGATGCACGATCAACCTGACCACGAAGGTCTAATTCCTGCAAGAAATCGAAGAACAAGCAAGAACTAAGAATTTCAATCTGGATATTGCGAATATAAGATGAATGATTACGAAAGTTGGGGTTCCAATGCGGTCCTGGCCTGGTCGGATGACACAAACGAAGAGCTCGAAGTTGCGGCTATGGCTAACTTAAATCTAATTAAAACCCAAGTATAAACGATGCCCTAAGGGCTGTATATATGGGGGAACAGAGGGGATTTTCGTGACCCCTTGGAGGTGGGGTCCGAAAACAACCCTAACTCGGTTTCCCCACACATACGGACTCTAAAAACAGCCTATAATGTGGTATTTCGAAATTACATGGGCCCATCCCAATGTTAAGGTGACGCAACACCTATAATTTCCCTTGGACGAAAATAATGAAGTGGCATCTCGCGTATTTCGTCCAAGACTTCATGCGCGCCTTATGGTGGCTTCAAAGTGCGATAATCACCACTGGAAGCTCCATTGTCCTTTCCCGCGCGCGCACCTTCTTCTCCATGCTTGATCCCGCTCCAATGACCATCCTTCTTGTCCATGGTAGGTCCTTCATTCATAAGCAAAACAAAAGTATCTAATTTAGGCAGCATCATATGTTCATGAACAATAGAAGGATTCGCAAGAAACGAAAGTACCTGATAATTTAGTTGACGTGCACGTGCTCTAGTAACTGGTCCAATATGTGTAGTTGGTGAGGATATGGGTGTAACATTAGTAGGGATGTCCTCATCATCCTCCCCTTCTTGAATTGAAGTCGTCCTCGACAGAAGCTCATCATCTTCTCCCAAATAAGACTTCAAATCTGCAATAATAAATGTGGGACTAACCCCAAAGGATGCAGGTAGCTCAAGTTTATATGCATTATCATTAATTTTCTGCAAAACCTTAAAGGGACAATCAGCTCGTGGCATTAACTTAGACTTGCGCAAATCAGGAAACCTATCTTTACGTAGATGTAACCAAACAAGATCTCCTGGTTCAAACACAACATGCTTTCTACCCTTATCACCAGCAAGCTTGTATCTAGCATTGATTCTCTCAATGTTTTCTTTAGTTAACTCATGCATTTTTAATATCAATTCAGCACGTTGCTTAGCATCAAAATTAACCTTCTCCGAAGATGGAAGAGGCAGCAAATCAATAGGTGCACGAGGTAGAAAACCATAAACAATCTCAAAAGGGCACATTTTAGTGGTAGAATGCAATGAACGATTATAAGAAAATTCAATATGAGGTAAACATTCTTCCCACATTTTTAAGTTACTCTTTAAAACAGCGCTAAGCATAGTAGACAAAGTCCTATTGACTACTTCAGTTTGTCCATCAGTTTGGGGATGACATGTAGTACTAAAAAGTAGTTTAGTCCCCAACTTAGCCCATAAGCATCTCCAAAAATGGCTAAGAAACTTAGTATCACGATCCGAGACAATAGTATTGGGCACACCATGTAAACGAATAATCTCACGAAAGAATAAATCAGCAACATTAGCAGCATCATCGCTTTTATGACATGGTATAAAGTGTGCCATCTTAGAAAATCTATCCACGACAACAAAGATGCTATCCCTCCCCTTCTTTGTTCGAGGCAAGCCTAAAACAAAGTCCATGGATATGTCCTCCCACGGAATACTAGGTACAGGTAAAGGCATGTATAAACCACGACGATTGAGTCGTGACTTAGCTTTTTGACATGTAGTGCAGCGAGCAACAAACCGCTCAACATCCCATCTCATCTTTGGCCAAAAGAAATGTGTAGCAAGTACATCCTCCGTCTTCTTCACGCCAAAGTGTCCCATTAATCCTCCTCCATGTGCCTCCTGCAACAACAAAAGACGAATAGAGCTAGCTGGAATGCATAGCTTGTTAGAACGAAACACGAATCCATCATTAAGCACAAACTTGTTCCATGTTCTACCTTCTCTACAATTCTGCAATACATCTTTAAATTCCGGATCATGCACATATTGATCTTTGATTGTCTCTAAACCGAATATCTTAAAGTCAAGTTGTGAAAGCATAGTATAACGACGAGACAATGCATCAGCAATAATATTATCTTTACCCTTCTTGTGTTTAATGACATAAGGGATAAGTTCAACCCACTTAGCATGTCTACCATTAAGTTTTGCTTGACTTCTTATGTGTTTTAAAGATTCATGATCAGAATGTATAACAAATTCTTTGGGCCATAAATAATGTTGCCAAGTTTCTAAAGTCCAAACAAGAGCATATAATTCCTTATCATAAGTAGAATAGTTCAGACTAGGCCCACTAAATTTTTCAGAAAAGTATGCAACAGGTTTAGCATCTTGTAATAACACACCTCCCAAACCAATCCCACTAGCATCGCATTCAAGCTCAAAAGTCTTATTAAAATCAGGAAGTTGGAGAAAAGGAGCATGTGTTAACTTATCTTTCAATACCGTGAAGGCTTCTTCCTGTGCGGTACCCCAAGTAAAAGGCACATCCTTGCGTGTAAGCTCATTGAGAGGTGCAGCAATGGTGCTGAAATCTCTCACAAAACGCCTATAGAATCCAGCGAGGCCAAGAAAACTCTGCACTTGTGTGACCGTTTTGGGCTACGGCCAACTCTCAATCGCCTCGATCTTGGCTTTATCAACTTCAATACCCTGTGGAGTAACAACATAGCCAAGAAACGATACTCGGTCGGTGCAAAAGGTGCACTTCCCAAGGTTACCAAACAAACGTGCATTACGTAGAGCAATAAAAACAGCACGTAAATGATCCAAATGTTCCTCCAAAGATTTGCTATAAATCAGTATATCATCAAAATAGACTACCACAAATCGTCCAATGAAAGCACCTAAAACCTCGTTCATTAATCTCATGAAGGTGCTAGGTGCATTAGTTAACCCAAAAGGCATGACTAACCACTCATATAGTCCAAACTTAGTTTTAAATGTTGTTTTCCATTCATCTCCTAATTTCATGCGAATTTGATGGTATCCACTACGCAAATCAACTTTGGAAGACATGGTAGAGCCACTTAATTCATCAAGCATATCATCTAACCTAGGAATAGGATGACGATAACGAATAGTAATATTATTAATGGCTCTACAATCAACACACATACGCCATGTTCCATCCTTTTTTGGCACTAATATAACAGGAACAGCACAAGGACTAAGGGATTCGCGTATATAACCTTTGTCGAGTAGCTCTTGTACTTGACGCTGAATCTCCTTTGTCTCCTCAGGATTGGTACGGTATGGCGCACGGTTGGGCAGCAAAGCACCGGGAATTAAGTCAATCTGATGCTCAATCCCTCGAATAGGTGGTAATCCCGGTGGTACATCTTGGGGAAAGACGTCTATAAACTCCTGCAAAAGGTCAGTGACAACAGGAGGCAAAGAAGGAGGCAATTCCTCAAATGAAAACAAAGCTTCTTTGCACACAAAATCATAGCACACATATTGACTAACATCCAAATCCGAAATATCAACCTTAGTAGCAAGAAAAGTTGGACTAGTCAATTTAATTTCATTAGAAACAGCAGAAGAAGATTTGCTATTAGTCTTATGTTGTTGCTCAAATTCTTTAGCTGCTATCTCATTCTCACTCTTATTTTTCTCCTGTTTAGCTTTACTAGCTCTAGCAAGATCATCTTTCACAATTTGTTCAGGAGACATAGGAAGTAAAGCAATATTTTTATCCTGATGAACCAAAGTAAACTGATTTGTTCTACCATGGTGTACAACATTCCTATCAAATTTCCATGGTCTACCAAGTAAAAGAGAGCATGCTTTCATGGGTACCACATCACAATCAACATAATCAGCATATGCAGCAATGCTAAAGTGCACACGAACAGAACGCGTTACCTTAATCTTACCACTATTGTTAAACCACTGAATATAGTACGGATGAGGGTGTGGTCTTGTGGTGAGAGATAGCTTCTCCACCAACTCCATGCTAGCCAAGTTGTTGCAACTCCCTCCATCAATAATGATGCGAACCAAACGTTCTTTCACCACTCCCTTTGTGTGGAACAAATTATGCCTCTGGTTTTGCTCGGACTTCGTTACCTGCACACTTAACACACGTTGAGCAACCAAACTAGCATATTTATCTGCATCATCAGGAGCCATATATTCTATATCATGAGCATCATTATGGGCACCCTGTTCCTCATTAGCAATGAGGACTAAAGTCTCCTCATCATAGTCACTCGCTGACTCATACCCACCATCCGCCGTAATAGTCATCACACGCTTGGAGGGACAGTCTTTTGCGAAGTGACCTCCACCTTGGCACCTGCGACATTTAATATCACGATCTCGTGTTTTCCCTGTGGAAGCCATGGATGAAGAAGAACTAGCCGCTGGACCACTCTGTGCACCCTTGAATGGTGGCGCTAGCTGTTTTGGTGGCTCCCTGTAAGAATGAGCGGCTGAAGTGGATGGTGGTGCAGCAGGACGTGTGGATGTAGAAGGTCCACGCGATGTCCATGATGTATTTCGTCCTGTAGAAAAGTTAGGTCTCGTAGCGGCCTGTCGATCCTGCACTTCACGTTCAGCTTTACAAGCAAGATGAAACAAACGAGTAATAGTAGCATAGTCCTTGTATTCTAGAATAGTTTGTATCTCCCTGTTTAAGCCACCCATAAATCGTGCAAGCATAGCTTCATTATCCTCTACTAGGCCACATCTAATCAATCCAGTTTGTAATTCTTGATAATATTCCTCTACAGAATTTTTTCCTTGTCTCAAACGCTGTAATTTTTGTAGCAATTCACGTTGATAATAAGGAGGAACCCAGCGAGTACGCATAGCATCTTTTAAAGCAGCCCAAGTAGTTGGAGTATTATTAGCATGCAATCTACAATGTTCAGACCACCAAATATATGCAAACCCCGTGAATTCACAAACAGGAGAAGTAACACGTCTATTCTCAGGATATTGTAAACATGTAAAGCGTTGTTCAGTTTCTAACTCCCAAGTAAGATAAGCATCAGGAATATATCTACCCTCAAACGGCTTAAGATTCAATTTAAGTTTAGGCACATGTTCATCATCGCGTACCTGAGGGGGTGGTTGGTGTCGACCGTGGCGAATGTTGGGACGTGGACGTCCAGCTGGCTGCTCATAGGCCGCTTCCTGTTCCACCTCCTCCTCGTAATCACCCTCGTAGTTTTCGTCCTGGCCGACGTCAGAAGCAGCAGCAGTAGAAGCAACTGCAGCAGCAGGAGGAGCACCAATACCAGCAGCTTGTCCGCCCGGAAACAGAATACGTCGTGCACGTCGTGGTGGCGGTGGTTGTGCTGGAGCGGCAGCAGGCTGTGTAGGTAGGCGTGCGATCAACTCAGTAAACTTGGCGTCGAGCTTGGTGTCGATCATCTTCTCCACGCCATCAATCGCCTCTGTAAATCTGTTCTCGATGTCATTCACCTGTTCAGACATCATTTGTGCAAATTTATCATGTAGCTCCTTATTTGTCATGTTCTCCCAATCGGGTGCATCCCGCGCCACTTCATCATGTGATCCTGGCATGGTTAGCAGAAATAGAAAACACACAGGAATATGATCCTACTTCTGCTAATGGGATGTGGGGTGGTGGAAAGCACAAATCCGTCAAGCTTTTCTTTCGTTCTTACCGATTCTTACCTAGCAGCAGGTGGTGATGTACAACCAACGGGTCAAAACTCTCAGAGATATGGTAGAGCGATGGCCAGGAGGTGTCAAAGCGCACGATGTAGAATATATGTCGAGTTGTAAAAAGGCTGACAAGTATGGTAGCAAAAGCTCAACAGTAATCAAAACAGAGATGCAAAGCTGAATAAACACTCGACGTCGGTACTGTGCTGATCCTAGGCTAGACCGTACTAGAGACGCGAGCCTAAAACACCAACGAAAGCAAGGCGCGGTACGTAAACAACTGAGAAGCACACTCTGAATTTTTTTTCGCTCTTTCTTTTTTGGAAATCACCCCCTTCTACGTACGACAAAAGATTGGTGAAATCCGACTCTAATCAACTCAAAACTATTCTGGCTACGGAGATATCACAAACCGAATGGGTGATGGAACTCAACTCGGATCGGTAGGTTGTAGTGGTGTATATGGACTCGGCTTGGCGGAACGTGGTGGTGTATCTGGACTCAGATTGGCGGAACGTGGTGGTGTACTACTGTGCGGCGGCGGCGTGACAAACTGTGATCAGAACTTGAAACTCTAAGGGAACTAGACGCTAAGATCAGCAACTCGACACAACGATGCAACCGCAAATTCAACAAAGCAAACTACTGTAAAGAAAACTGGACAAAGGCTCGGACTGTTTTGGGACGTGATGATCTAACCCTAATTTATTTTTTGGCTTTTTCGTGGACTGTAGGTATGAAGAACAGAACCAATCTAGACTACGAAAAGCTGGTAAATCTCACCGATCAACCTAGAAATCTGATAACACTTGATAGAGGCGAAGGTGTCCCGATGTTTCGATGAGATGGTGGAGATCGATTATGGTGGAGACGACTTTCACGATCCGACTACGAACGTGCGAAGACGTTGCGCCTTAGCGATCGCTAAACCAAATCCGAGAGGTTATTGATCCCGCGGATGCACGATCAACCTGACCACGAAGGTCTAATTCCTGCAAGCAATCGAAGAACAAGCAAGAACTAAGAATTGCAATATGGATATTGCGAATATAAGATGAATGATTACGAAAGTTGGGGTTCCAATGCGGTCTTGGCCTGGTCGGATGACACAAACGAAGAGCTCGAAGTTGCGGCTATGGATAACTTAAATCTAATTAAAACCCAAGTCTAAGCGACGCCCTAAGGGCTGTATATATGGGGGAACAGAGGGTATTTTCGTGACCCCTTGGAGGTGGGGTCCGAAAACAACCCTAACTCGGTTTCCCCACACATACGGACTCTAAAAACAGCCTATAATGTGGTATTTCGAAATTACATGGGCCCGGCCCAATATTAAGGTGACGCAGCACCTATAATTGCCCTTGGACGAAAATAATGAAGTGGCATCTCGCGTATTTCGTCCAAGACTTCATGCGCGCCTTATGGTGGCTTCAAAGTGCGATAATCACCACTGGAAGCTCCATTGTCCTTTCCCGCTCGCGCACCTTCTTCTCCATGCTTGATCCCGCTCCAATGACCATCCTTCTTGTCCATGCTAGGTCCTTCATTCATAAGAAAAACAAAAGTATCTAATTTAGGCAGCATCATATGTTCATGAACAATAGAAGGATTCGCAAGAAACGAAAGTACCTGATAATTTAGTTGACGTGCACGTGCTCTAGTAACTGGTCCAATATGTGTAGTTGGTGAGGATATGGGTGTAACATTAGTAGGGATGTCCTCATCATACTTGTACCCCATTTTCTCAGCCAGCCTCGGATTATTAACCTTGTACCGGTCCAACCCCTTGAGTTTTCCTCCTAACCTATTCGTAAGTACGATGAAGCCCGCGAACGAAGGATGACAACTCATTGAGATGCACCGAAACAGAGAAATCAAGACAACAACATGCAGGATTAACTTCTTCGCGAAGGACTGCAAACACCAGAATAATCGTTAGAATACGAGACCGAAACCTTACCCCTTACACTACCTTTAATTCTCGAGACGAGAGTTTTTTGTAGCGGGGGAGATTTGTAACACCCTCACTGTCAAGCTACAGTGATCAATCCTATTAATGACTAATCCCAGTCATTAACCATGCTCTAATAATATTTGAAATAAATCTTAATAAAGGTTCCCTTGGTTGGAATTAAAAAACAAAGTGGAAAATAAATCTTTAACTAAAAATTGTGCAACCTATTTTATAAAATGCTAAATAATCAGTAGACCATGAAAATATAGAAAGAGGTATTTGTTAAAATGTTTAATAAATTCAAACAAATAAAATTAGTAGAAAAATAGCCATTTTCTCCCTTTTTAAATAAAATAAAATGCAAATGATTTTTGTTGGGCACCAAACTTTTTGTAGCACTATAACACTGGTAGAAAGAGGCCCATTTGTCCCGGTTCCAGAGGCCCATTTGTCCCGGTTCCGGAACCGGAACTAAAGGGTCGTAACTAATGCCTAAAACCTTTGGTCCCATTTTTCCCACGAACCGGCACAGATGAGGCTCCACGTGGCCTCTGCGGCTTGATCAGGCAGAAGGGCCTTTTGTCCCGGTTGCTAAAATATTCCACGTGTCAGCTTTTCAGAGGCTGGGTTTTTTTTAGATGGGGGGTTGAGTGTTTTGTAGGGTTAATTTAGGGGTTTGTGTTAGCTAGCTAATTAATAGAGAGAGGTTTCCTCTCTTATCTCCGTGCTTGGTCGACGCTACATACTATACGTATAGCGAGGACTTGGTCGACATGCTAGCTAGATAGTAAGAAAATGAAGGAATTAAACCATTAAGTACAGAAGATCGTCATGAACATATACAGAGAGAAGTGATCGACATCTCCTTCTCCGAGATATAGTTCGAACAACAAGTTTTCGTATATCTATCTGACGATACTGGCTACATATATACAATATAACTTCTCTTACAATACCCTAATTAAGCTGTGAAATTCAGTTCCATATGGTATTCTCCGCCTTTCTTGGTGACATGGTCCACAAAAGAATCCCGCCAATTCCTCTTGAATTGCTATTATGCGATCTTGTGGTGCGAGTTCTTGCTGCAACTCCCAAATCTAATTCGAAGAAGGGGGTCAATACAAATATATGAATGAAGCTCAACACAGATGATGGTAATAAAATAAAATTATGAATATTATTGCTTACGCACTTTAAATTGTTCTTTAGAGTAGCCGGCAATCTTAGAGATCGTCGCATTGTATATGTACTCACAAATGTAGTACCCACAAAGATTAGTCCCTTCTTCCTGCCACAACCACATTACGAGAAATAGAGGTCAATCAAACTGATAATCAAGCATTATATAAATGGTACTGATGAAACTATAGAATCAATATAATGGGAGATGCGCGGAACTAGCTAGTAGTACTTACTTTCGGGTTTGAAAATTTCAGATCCTTCGGCAGTCCTAGAGCTTTTTTGGTGAACTGTATCGAAACCCTGCCAAACATAAAAAATAATTATTACCTGATATCAGAAAATTAACAAAGTTGTCGAAATGGTGCGATAATGATCGATTGAACTTACTTCTTAAGCATTTCAGTGACGACCACATACATCTCGGGGTCTTTTCCTCTTGAGTCTAAGATGCTTACTACTCCCTCCTCAAGCATAATCTCTACGATAATAAAGTGGAAGCTGCGCACGCATGCATAACTCATCAATTACAAGACTATAACCTCGAGTAAATAACGAAAACTGAATATGCACAGTAACACTCACTTGATGTTGTAAGGCCAGATTATTTTTTGTTTGTTTTGATGTTGAAGCAAAGATTGTAGCAAGTTGGCCTCGGCTAGTTTGGGAAATTTTGCAATCTCAAAATGATTAAAGAGATTTAGGTTAATGAACCCAATATTATAGATTTGTCTTTGCTTGCATTCCACGATCTTCAATCTGCATGATATAGTGAATTATATGTACATTCAATGAATGAGCTGAGCTATATATAAAGACTTAATTAAAGAAGTAGTACTTATAGACAGTAGCAAGTGACGATTACGTTATCGATGGCCCTTTGATTGTAAAGCTGGAATAGCTCCTCAAATGGAACCGGCAACAAGTCAAGTCCAACGAGGTCCTGCTTGTCTTTAACCATAACCATCACATTATCGTACTCTGAATTCTTGCAGGCGTTCATGTACCACTGATGTAATCTTCGCATCATCGTTGGTAGTTGTTCAATAGGTGATGTGAAGAGAGGATACCCGTACCGGTATTTGTATTCGTCCGCTAACTCCAGTGGATCAAAATGTGTATCGTCGGGCAGGTAATCACCAGGTTTGGTACCGGGCAACACCCCGGCCGCCAGGTAATCATCAGGATTGGTACCGGGCACCATCCCGGCCGGCAGATTTGCGACGACGATATCGCTAGACACCTGCACCGGGGGGCATGATTTGTTCGCCTGTTCACCGAGCTGGGGAATTGTTTTCCCTATTGCAATTTGTTTTTCTCTCCTTTTGTCAGTTGCTGTGGTTCCAAGCCGGTGCGCTTCTTGTTCTTTCTTTTTCAGAGTGCGGACATAGTTGTCATCCAGCGGAGCCGGTGTTGGTCGCTTCAGGGCATCCAAAGTGCGCTTCGCTTTCGACTCATCTATCTTCGGAGGCGGAGGTGGTTTTTTCTTTTTCAAACAGGCATCCACTTCGGCTTGAACGATCTTCGCGGTTTCCTCCGAGCTCTTCTCGTATGGTAACTTCTCAAGAGGCTTGACAGGATGATGGACCATATTTGTATCGCTTCCCGCCACTGATTGTACTGCTAGACGCCGGAGGGACGACGACTCTTTTCCTTTGTTGTTTAAGATCAGGCGCCGGAGCAGCCGGAGCGGCGGCGGCGGCTCTCTTCTGCTCTTGCTGACGAGGCGAAGGAGGAAGCGGGCTGCTCGGACGCGCCGACGCAGGCGGAGAAGGAGGCGGAGGAGGAGGCGTGCACTGATCACTCGCCGGAGGAGGATGCAAAGGAGTAGGCGTGCCCTGATCACTCGCCGGAGGAGGAGGCAGAGGAGGAGGCGGGCCCTTACTCGCCGGAAGAGGAGGCGTGCCCTGATCACTCGCCGGAGGAGGAGGCGAGCCCTTACTCGACGGAGGGGGAGGAGGAGGCGGGCCCTTACTCGCCGGAAGAGGAGGAGGCGGAGGCGTCGTCCAGTTCGGAAGCTTGATGAATTCTTTCTGCCATAGACATGAAGTCCTTAGAGCATTCTCCAGGAGAGTTCCATCTTCTCCGGTAGGGTAGTCAAGCTCAATCTCCTCATATCCATCCACTATTTCATCGACCGTCACAACAGCATAGCCTTGTGGAATCAGACGACAGTGAAAAGTTCCATTGGGTCGAGGAGGTGCAACATGGCCGATAGACACCATGGGTTTGAAGTGCAGCAATGGTTTCTTAAGGTGGCAAACTTGAGCCTCCGTGATTTCATCCACGGGGTACATGCGAGTCGTCAAATCAGGCTGCGCAATGAGCTCGGTGGAAGCCACGCTGCTTCTACGCTGAGATGGCGGGGTAGCTTCTAGGGTAGCTTCGTTAGCTCGATGCCTCTCCTCTAGCGCTTGTACTCTTGCATGCAGCTTCTGCATATCGCTAAGCTCATGTTTCCTCTTCCTCTCCCTGCTTCTGTAATTGCCTGCGTCGTCGGGAAACCCATGCTTCCACGGAATGGAGCCTGGCGAGCCTCGTGTTCGTCCTGGGTGCTCAGGATTCCCAAGGGCCTTTGTGAGATCGTCGTTCTCTGTGTCGGGAACGAACGTCCCTTCCCGCGATGCAGCGAATAATTCCCGAAGCTTATCTACCATTAGGTTCAGTTGTTCGTTCGTCCAAACGCACTTCCCTGTTTCAGGGTGCAAGGTTCCCCCAACCCTGAAGAACCAATTCCTTCCACGCTCTGACCAGTTCAATGTCTCTAGTACGATCCCTTTATCAACAAGGTCCTTTTCAGCCTTGTCCCACAACGGACGGGCTTTGAGGTATCCACCTGACCCCGTGTGATGGTGATGCTTCTTCTTTGCAGCATTTAGCTTGTTTATCGCTGAGATCTTCATACTCTTCTCCGATGTCATGTGGGCCACAAATGCGGGCCACTGTTCTCTTATCTTCTCAAATCGGCCCTCAAATATTGGAGTCTTGTTTTTGTCGACAAACGTTGTTTTCAACTCATTCTTCCACCTCCTGAATAGATTCGCCATCTTCTTAAGAGCATGAGCCTTGACCTTTTGCTCTATAACTGGCTTTTCCGGATCCTCCTCTTCCGGTAGTGTGAAATTTGCCTTCAGCGCGGTCCAAAGATCATCTTTCTGTCTATCGGTGACAAAAGACACTTCAGGGTCTCCGCCCTTCGGCTTATTCCATTGGTGGATGGTGATCGGGATCATGTCCCTAACAAGAACCCCGCACTGAGCAGAAAATGCTTCCTTGGTCCGGCTGGGTTCAATCGGTTGGCCATCTCTACAGATGCTGGTGATCGTGAACCTTTCATCCGAGCGTAAATTTTTCTTCGGGCCTCGTCTCGTTACCGAGGTTTGGCTCGATCCGGATCTGGAGGGCTAGAAAAGAAGAAAGAAGAGAGTTAAATGTGTACATACCAAAACAATTAATGCATCAATTAATATATATACCTCACCGGACTTTGCAACAACTCCTTCCTCCGTTCGCTCACCGGAGCCGTCATCACCGTCTCCTTCCTCCGTTCGCTCACCGGAGCCATCATAAGCATGTCCTTCCATCTCCATTGTCCGATCACCGGAGCCTGCTTCACCCTCTTCTTCCAGACCATCGGTGTCGTTCAGAAACGATAAGACATCACCTCCTTCCCGGACGACGTCGCCCACTAACAACGGTCCTTCGCGGATGATTTCCCCCAACAAATATTCTTATTCTAAGTTTCTTGGATGATCGTCCATAGTTTCTGCAAAATAAACCTATATAATTAAGATGGCGCCCGGAGCCAGACACCCGTGCAACCGATGTCTGATGGAAAACGTGACATGACACCCGGAGCCAGACACCCGCGCAATTGATGTCTGATGGAAAACGTGACATGACGCCCGGAGCCAGACACCTGTGCAATTGATGTCTGATGGAAAGTGTGAGGATAAGCCGAAAAACCCATCAACCCCTCGACGACCCTCGACCCATCGACTATCCTCGACCCATCGACGACCCTCGACCCCTCGACGACCCTCGACCCCTCGACGATCCTCGACCCCTCAACGATCCTCGACCCCTCAACGACCCTTGACCCCTCAGAACAATGCATAAACAGGATAATGAATGCAAACATGCTCACAATTGATATGCAACTAAAGTAGACATGGCAGGGAAGGCATGGCAAAAGGAATCATGCAAAAAGGCATCATGGTACAAACAAGAATCATGGTAGGCATCATAGATCAAAAGATATTAAGCGTGCAACATGGCATTGGAAAGTTACAGACTTAGAGAAAAACATATTGCAATGTTCAATAGGATGCACGGTTAAAAAGATATAGGACAGCAAAGTATAGCAACTTTATATAAACAGCAGCACATATCATCAGGGTCACCACTTTGGAGCAAGAATTATTATATCTATAGCATGCAAACATGTCAAGTAATTGCATAGAACTGAAGTAGACATGATGCTTAACAATATGCAACAAGAATCAATAGCATAGGCCTCATGGATGTGTCACAATCATCAATCAAACTTGCAACAAAATAATAGAAGCAGCACTTGATAGAAATTAACAACAGTTAACAGTCTGATGCCCACTTCAACAAAGATTAACAACATCAAGATGGCCTCAAATCAAAATGCTCATAAAAGATGAACTGAAGTACACACAAAACTAAACAATTGACCCTCGGCAACCCTCGACCCTCGACCCCTCAACGACCCTCGACGACCCTCGACCCATCGACGACCCTCGAACCCTCGGCGACCCTCGACCCTCTATGTACCGGCGCGGCGATCCTCGACACCCCTCTCAATCTCGATTTTTTAAAATAGAGGAGAAGGAGAAAAAAACAAGGAGAAGAAGCAGGAATAGAGGAGAAGAAGAAAAAATATTATTTTTTTCTTCTTCTCCTCTATTCCTTCTTCTTCTCCTCTTTTTTTTCTTCCTCTCCCTCTTCTTCTCCTCTTCTTATTTTTCTTTTTCCCTCTCCTTTTTCCTTTTCCTTTTTCCTTCTTCTACCTCTCTTTTCTTCTTCCCCCCCCCAACACTAGAGCATTTTAACTTAGTAAAATTGAGACTTATAAAACTGAAAAAAAATTGAGAAAACAAAAAAAATTATTTATGTTTCCTTTTCTCTGTTTTCTTTTAATTAAAAAAATTTCTTCTCCCCAGCCCCCACTGCAGCCATATGCATCCATAGCGCATGCACGCCATGGCCGTGGCCATGGACGTCATGGCTGGCGGCGAGGGTGGCGAGGGGCAGCTGGAGCGGCGAGGGGCGGCCGATGCTCCCCTCCTGGCCATGGCGGCGCACGGGAGGAGATCCTTCTCCCGGCCATGGCGAGGCTGCGGCAGGCGCGCGGGCAATGCAAGAGAGAGGGGGGATGGCGAGACGACGCTCACAGCGGGGGTGGTGCCGGCGAGGTTGTCGCCGTCGACGGGGGCGGTGCGGCGGTGCGGCGCGGCGGTTGGGCAGCCTGACGGCGTCGGTTTCTTCTCAGGCGTCGTCGGGGGCAAATGGCGAGATGAGAACTGAAAAAATCCGAAGTGCTAGTTATATACCAGGAGCATTGGTCCGGTTGGTGGCACCAACCGGTACCAGTGCTAACCTTTGGTACCTGTTCATGCCACCAACCGGTACCACAGGTCTTTTTCAGCAGCCCAATTAGCGGGAAAGAGAGACCTTTGGTACCGGTTGGTGGCACGAACCGGTACCAAAGGTTAGCATTGGTACTGTTTGGTGGAACGAACCGGAACCAAAGGCCACCTTTCGTACCGGTAGGTGCCACCAACCGGGACAAAACTTGCGCTGCCGCGATGCGGTGGGATGTTTAGTCCCACCTCACTACTCGAGAGACAGCCGGAGTGGTTTATAAGAGCTGATGCGTGTACCACTTCGAGCTCCTCTCAACCGCAGGCTTTCGGGCCTACTCTGTTACTGCTTGCCTGTGGGCCTTCTGTGTCTGCTGCGGGCCTGGATCCTGGCCCATTAGTGGGTTTCTAGACGTATACAGGTCGTGTCAGCCCAGTAGGTGGTATTATTTTCCTCTGAAAAAGGACCTTTAGTCCCGGTTGGTGCCGCCAACCAGTACTAAAGGCCTCTCCCACCGGTTGGCACCTAGAACCAGTACTAAAGGTCCCTTGTAACCAACTAAAGTTAGTACCACCTCGCTAGCCGAAGTGGAGTTAGACCTGTTTATAAGCGCTCCGTGTGGACTTATCGTAGCATAACAAGTTCAGTAAAGGACGTAAATGGAGAAATTCATTTGTATCCTGTACTCTGTCCGGGAAAAATTTGGACGGAGCTCGTTTGGTTGGCAGACTTGCCAGATCTGCCAACCAAGCGTGGTCCGTCTGAAATTTGCCTTGACTGTGTACAGGATGTGGAGTATTCTTCCATTGACGTCCTATAATGAAATTGCTATACTTTTTTTTGTTTTCCAATCAAACAAAACACAAGGTTTCACCTGCATACAGCCCGACGGTGGCTCATGAGTGCAAGCATATCAAATACACCGTCGGACGTATGCAGGTAATCCGAATGATTTGTATTTGGTCGATGAAGTGAAAGATTACTAGCTAGATATATATAAGATCAACAAAACACACGATTTCTCCTGAATACAGCCCGACGGTGGCTCATGAGTGCAAGCATATCAAATGCACCGTCGAACGTATGCAGGCGAATCCGAATGGTTTGTATTCGGCCGATGAACTGAGTATCGAACATGTCCTAGAGGTGGGCTATATATATAGGCAACGACAAGCCTGATCAAACGACTCACAAGTGCTTCAAAGAAACACGCAATTTATGTGCTTCTTCTTGATTGGTTGGATCCAATGGCTCAGAAGCCTGATCCAACGACTCACAAGCGCCAAGAACTGAAATTGGACCTCGACATACACGGCAATGATTTATTTTGGGCTAAATGACCCTGAAATTGGAAAATCACTACAACTGAACTCAGAAAAGGTTGAAACTTGGCATGGTATCATCATTTGACCCACATAACATGTGTGCAAAAGTTGAGAGGGTTACAGCAAAAGCTGGATGCAGTTCATGTACAAACTGGACCATCTCTTTCAAAGTACGAGGGTTTCAGACGAAAACTCATCTGTTACAAAGGCATTTCATTTTTCTAAACTTATTTGAACTCAAGACTTTTTTTGCATTCAATATGCATCATTCAAAGCCACATACTAAAATTTCAACCCTTTCTGACTTCATTTGCTCTTTTTGATGCATTTAATGATTTATTTTGAGCTAAATGACCATAAAATTGGAAAGCACTACAACTAAACTGAGAAAAGGTTGAAACTTGGCATGGTATCATCATTTGACCCACATAACATGTGTGCAAAAGTTGAGAGGGTTACGGCAAAAGCTGGATGCACTTCGTGTACAAAATGGACCATCTCTTTCGAAGTACGAGGGTTTCAGACGAAAACTCATCTGTTACAAAGGCATTTCATTTTTCTAAACTTATTTGAACTCAAGACTTTTTGTGCATTCAATATGCATCATTCAAAGCCACATACTAAAATTTCAACCCTTTCTGACTTCATTTGCTCTTTTTCATGTATTTAATGATTTATTTTGAGCTAAATGACCCTGAAATTGGAAAGCACTACAACTAAACTCGGAAAAGGTTGAAACTTGGCATGGTATCCTCATTTGACCCACATAACATGTGTGCAAAAGTTGAGAGGGTTACGGCAAAAACTGGATGCAGTTCGTGTACAAACTGGACCATCTCTTTCGAAGTACGAGGGTTTCAGACGAAAACTCATCTGTTACAAAGGCATTTCATTTTTCTAAACTTATTTGAACTCAAGACTTTTTGTGCATTCAATATGCACCCTTCAAAGCCACATACTAAAATTTCAACCCTTCCGGACTTCATCAGTCTTCACTTTTTCTTGGCTTGTGTCCTTTGCTTATTGCGCCGCAACCATGGATATTCTTCATCGCTTAACAGGGTGCTTGGATCAGCCTTGACTTTGAAGGGGGGAATTTCATGAAACTTTTCATAATCTCCAGACTTGTCTGTCTTTCCCTCCAATCCCACGATGTCTCTTTTTCCTGAAATAACTATGTGGCGCTTTGGCTCGTTGTATGATGTATTTGCTTCCATATCTTTTCTTTTTCTCGGTTTGGTAGACATGTCCTTCACATAGAAAACCTGCGCCACATCATTGGCTAGGACGAATGGTTCATCTGTGTAACCAAGATTGTTCAGATTCATTGTTGTCATTCCATACTGTGGGTCTACCTGTACCTCGCCTCCTGACAGATTGACCCATTTTCACTTAAACAAAGGGACCTTAAAGTCATGTCCGTAGTCAAGTTCCCATATGTCCACTATGTAACCATAATATGTGTCCTTTCCCCTCTCGGTTGTTGCATCAAAGCGGACACCGCTGTTTTGGTTGGTGCTCTTTTGATCTTGGGTGATCGTGTAAAATGTATTCCCATTTATCTCGTATCCTTTGTAAGTCAATAAAGTTGAAGACAGTCCCCTGGACAACGAGAACAGCTCATCAGAAACGGTGCTGTCACCTCTAACACGTGTTTCCAACCAATCTCCGAAAGTCCTGATGTGTTCATGTGTAATCCAGTCATCACACTCCTCCGGGTGTTTGGAGCGCAGACTGTTCTTGTGTTCATCGACATACGGGGCCACTAAGATGGAGTTTTGTAGAACTGTGTAGTGTGCTTGAGACCAAGAATGTCCGTCCCTGCATATTATTGAGTCCCTTCCAATCGTGCCTTTTCTAGCCAGTTTCCCCTCATACCGCGATTCAGGGAGACCAATCTTCTTAAGTCCAGGAATGAAGTCGACACAAAACCCAATGACATCCTCTGTTTGATGGCCCATGGAGATGCTTCCTTCTGGCCTAGCGCGGTTACGGACATATTTATTTAGGACTCCCATGAACCTCTCAAAGGGTAACATATTGTGTAGAAATACGAGGCCCAGAATGAAAATCTCGTCGACTAGATGAACTAGGACGTGCGTCATGATATTGAAGAACGATGGTGGGAACACCAGCTCGAAACTGACAAGACATTGCGCCACATCACTCCTTAGCCTTGGTAGGATTTCTGTATCGATCACCTTCTGAGAGATTGCATTGAGGAATTCACATAGCTTAACAATGGCTAATCGAACGTTTTCCGGTAGAAGCCTCCTCAATGCAACCGGAAGCAGTTGCGTCATAATCACGTGGCAGTCATGAGACTTTAGGTTCTGGAACTTTTTCTCGACCATATTTATTATTCCCTTTATATTCGACGAGAAGCCAGACGGGACCTTCATACTGAGCAGACATTCAAAGAAGATTTCCTTCTCTTCTTTGGGAAGAGCGTAGCTGGCAGGACCTTCATACTGCTTTGGAGGAATGCCATCTTTTTCGTGCAAATGTTGCAGGTCCTCCCGTGCCTCCGGTATATCTTTTTTCTTCCCATACACGCCTAAGAAGCCTAGCAGGTTCACGCAAAGGTTCTTCGTCACGTGCATCACGTCATTCGAAGAGTGGACATCTAGGTATTTCCAGTAGGGTAGGTCCCAAAATATAGATTTCTTCTTCCACATGGGTGCGCGTCCCTCGTCGTCATTCGGAACAGATAGTCCGCCGGGACCCTTTCCAAATATTACGTGTAAATCATTGACCATTGCAAGTACGTGATTACCGGTTCGCTTGGCGGGCTTCTTCCGGTGATCTGCCTCGCCTTTGAAATGCTTGCCTTTCCTACGACATTGATGGTTGGTCGGAAGAAATCGATGATGCACCAGGTACACATTCTTCCTGCAGTTGTCCAAGTATATACTTTCGGTGTCAGCTAAACAGTGAGTGCATGCATGGTATCCCTTGTTTGTCTGTCCTGAAAGGTTACTGAGAGCAGGCCAATCATTAATAGTTACAAACAGCAACGCATGCAGGTCAAATTCCTCCTGTTTGTGCTCATCCCACACACGTACACCGTTTCCATTCCACAGCTGTAGCGACCCGGTCCCGAAGGGAACCAAGTCTACTATGCTTTTGTGCTATCCCTGGATCATTATGCTAGCACACACAGTATTCGATGAAATACCATAGTATCACATGTCATAAATTAACGTAAATACATGGTATTTATTACCTTACAACCCTTAGGCTAGAATACACAGCAGAACAACCAATATATAAGTGGAGTCCCATCAACGCCAACGGCAAAGTTGAGTGTAGACTTCACGACCCTATATCGTATCACTTACTCGTCTTATATAATCCTGCAACACCGAAGGTTACAGCCCGACAACGGGTCAGTACATTTGAATGTACGGCAAATCATATCCCAGAAAGAAGTAAAATTTCCTACAATACATGCAATTTGGCTGGTGGAGCTTCTACATTTATTTTTGCAAAAAGCTAATTTTCCCTATAGAATAATAATAACTAAGTTCTACAATAGCATACGATTGAGACGGGAACCCCCACTCAATCTATCCCAAAGTGATTAACCCAATAAATAAATTAAAGATGATGAGACAAATCAATATTACCACATCTAGTCGCTCAAATTTTCCATAACCGGGGACACAGCTAATCGATTAGTTTTATACTCTGCAGAAGTTTGCGCACTTTTCCCCACAAGACTCGATCACCTCCTTTGTAGTTTGTCACACTGCATGGTGTATGACAACTGGAAGATCGAGACATGGTCTTTCAGAAGAGTTTCCCTTACTCCAGTAGCACCCATCCCACCTACTCACAATACTTTCGTAGTGCTACCTAGTAAGAGTCCCTAAAATTGATCAACCAAGCCAGAGCCCATAGTAGCTTGTGGCTGCACACGTAAGCTTCTAGGTATGTCAATACAAACAGTCCCTTTGAGCCTGGGTGGCTTTCCTCAGTCATCACTGGCCACCCCCAGGATACTCGCAACCATCCCACCCAGGTAGTTCATTAACTTTATCTTGGTCCTAATTACTACATTATCACTCATACCTCATAATGATTCACTTCCCAATCCACGTCTACTTAGCATAGCAATATCCTATTATACGATGGTGACAATGATGTAAGGATCAGACCTACCTCAATGAACTACGGGGTGTAATAGCATAGCATAACCTATCATGCAATCTAAAGAAGAAGAACTAATGCATTGAAAACATAGGTAATAGGGAGTATGGTCAAAGATATGACTTGCCTTGAATCTTGATGAAGTTATTCGCGCTCATAATTCCGACAATTCTACTCGTCACACTCCGAGCAATCTATCGTAACCAAGCACACAAGGTTGCACACAATCAATACACAAACAAAGGCAAAACAAGGTTCATGAACTCCAAAAGAAAAACTAAATAAAAGTTTTGCAAAGCAGATCATGATTGAGTTCAAAAGTGGGTAGCCAAGTGTCTATAATATAGGGTTTAGCTAGGGTTTTAGTTTGCAAAAAGAATCAATCAAATCCGAGTTGTAAAACAAAAGATACGATCAAAAGAAACTTGATTTTGAATCTGATCAGATTTGAATATTTTCGAAAATTAAAAATAAATTTTAGGGTTGTACTGGATAGAAGATTTCAAAATAAAACCGTGGGCTTTGGAATCACGCAAAACGGATCTACGAGTAAAAATATATTACTAGAACAGTTTTGCATAGGATTATATATTTATTTATTTTGATCAAACGGAAAAAATAATTTTCTCAAAACTTGGATCTACAGTACACAATATTTAAAGGGTTTCAAAACAACGATTTTGCCACTGGTTTCGTCTAAAACGGAGCAACGGATAAAAAGTTACGGCGTTTTTACTAACCGCGACGTGTAGATTTGACGCGACGAAGACGACAATGCCGGCGATCTTCGGCATCAACGAGGACGTCTAGGATGTAGGGCTTGATTAGAAGATCACAACGGTGGTGGTGATTGATAGAGGCGAAGGTGTCCCGATGTTTCGATGAGAGGATGGAGATCGATTTTTGGTGGAGTAGACTTTCACGACCCGACTACGAACGTGCGAAGACGTTGCGCCTTAGCAATCGCTAAACCAACTCCGAGAGGTTATTGATCCCGCGGATGCACGATCAACCTGACCACGAAGGTCAATTCCTGCAAGCAATCGAAGAACAAGCAAGAACTAAGAATTGCAATCTGGATATTGCGAATATAAGATGAAAGATTAACAGAAGTTGGGGTTCCAATGCGGTCTTGGCCTGGTCGGACGACACAAACGAAGAACTCGAAGTTGCAGCTATGGCTAACTTAAATCTAATTAAAACCCAAGTCTAAACGACGCCCTAAGGGCTGTATATATGGGGGAACAGAGGGGATTTTCGTGACCCCTTGGAGGTGGGGTCCGAAAACAACCCTAACTCGGTTTCCCCACACATACGGACTCTAAAAACAGCCTATAATGTGGTATTTCGAAATTACATGGGCCCAGCCCAATATTAAGGTGACGCAGCACCTATAATTGCTCTTGGACGAAAATAATGAAGTGGCATCTCGTGTATTCCGTCCAAGCCTTCATGCATGCCTTATGGTGGCTTCAACGTGCGAAAATCCCCACTGGAAGCTCCATTGTTCTCTCCCGCGCGCGCACCTTCTTCTCCATGCTTGATCCCGCTCCAATGACCATCCTTCTTGTCCATGCTAGGTCCTTCATTCATAAGCAAAACAAAAGTATCTAATTTAGGCAGCATCATATGTTCATGAACAATAGAAGGGTTCGCAAGAAACGAAAGTACCTGATAATTTAGTTGACGTGCACGTGCTCTAGTAACTGGTCCAGTATGTGTAGTTGGTGAGGGTATGGGTGTAACATTAGTAGGGATGTCCTCATCAGTGATGATCTCCAACGTCGTCCGTAAGGGCGTGGCAACGCGGTGAACCGAGCGCACACCGATGAACTTCCGCGGTACGCGTACAATTTGGGGATCAATCTTGCGCAAGAAAAGAAGAGGGAAAAGATGTCAATTAGATGCACAACGAAGAGAGGAGTCGGCCTGCAGAATTTGGGTCAAGGGGAGGCTCACAGGTGACGAAATTCGTCCAACAATGAAGCTTCGTTGGACCTAGATCTACCTCGAAATTAGCTCGATTTGGAACGGTTTGGGGCGAAATTTTGTGGGCAATCGATGAAGAGCGACATGGGGTATTTATGAGACAAGATTTCGGGGACAGAGGGCAATGGGAGAGCAGTCCCGGGCGGACACGGCCGCCGGTGACGCACGAGTCCGTTCTGGACTCTGCTTGTTGCTGGAGGAGAACGAAGGGCACGTGCGTGTGTGCACGGGCGAGCTGGCTGCTGGTCCGTCTGGCCGCTGGCTCGGCTGGGCCGGCGCCATATTTTTTTTTGCAAACTTTTTTTTAGAAAAAAATATATATATGTAGGTATTTTTAATATAATAAAAATAGCCCAAAAAAATATCATCTTATATTTTAAAAATAATAAAAATACGTAAAACGTAATTACGTTTATATACATATATATACGTACTTTTCTTAAACTTTAAAGAGTTTTATAAATTAAAATATAAGTCGGAAAAATACAAAATAAAATTCTAAAATCTTAGAAAAACGTAAATAATACTTTCAATAAGTTATTTATACAAAATAGAATAATAAAGAAAAACTTCATTCAATAAATTCAAATAAATCCAAAGCAAGGTTTTAAATCATTTTCAACGAAATTGGAGAAGTCATGTTATCTTCCCTTATTTAATTATTTTTATTTAAAAAAATAAAAGTATTCAAAATAAGATCCAATAAAATAAAATGAATACTTTTATTTGAAACATTTTCCCAACTTTATTTTATTTGTTGAAGGAGTCATATTACCTTCTCTCTATTTTTATTTGTTGGATTTGTTTTTAAATAATAAATGTAAAAGAACAAAAATGAATATTAGGGAAAGTCATTTTATTCTCTCTCATTTTTTATATTTATTTAAACTTCAAAAGTTTCAGATCCTAGTCTATCTCACTCAGATCAATTACACACAAATCAAACAAGACAATCATAATTATTTAATATTTATAACATTCCAAAAATTTATAATTTTGGGATGTTACAACAGCTGTAAAAGTTATTCAACTAATGGCCTTAGGTACACATCAATGTCGTTTCCGGGTTGCTTAGGGCCTTGGATGAGAATTGGCATCATAATGAACTTCCGCTTCACGCACATCCAAGGAGGAAGGTTAAACATACATAGAGTCACGGGCCAGGTGCTGTGATTGCTTCGCTGCTCCCCGAAAGGATTAATGCCATCCGCGCTTAAACCAAACCATATGTTCCTTGGGTCATGTCCAAACTTATCCCGGTACTTTCTCTCGATCTTTCTCCATTGTGACCCATCAGAGGGGTGTCTCAAATTCCCGTCTTTCTTACGGTCTTCATTGTGCCATCGCAACAACATCGCATGCTCTTTGTTTCTGAACAGACGTTTCAACCGTGGTATTATAGGAGCATACCACATCACCTTTGCAGGAACCGTCTTTCTGCGGGGCTCGCCGTCAACATCACCAGGGTCATCTCGTCTGATCTTATACCGCAATGCACCGCATACCGGGCATGCATTCAAATCCTCGTACGCACCGCGGTGAAGGATGCAGTCATTAGGGCATGCATGTATCTTCTGCACCTCCAATCCTAGAGGGCATACGACCTTATTTGCTGCGTACGTAGTGTCAGGCAATTCATTATCCTTTGGAAGTATTTTCTTAAATATTTTCAGTAGCTTATCAAATCCTTTGTCAGACACAACATTGTTTGCCTTTCACTGCAGCAATTCCAGTACGGTACCGAGCTTTGTGATGCCCTCTTCGCAATTGGAGTACAACCCTTTTTTGTGATCCTCTAACATCCGATCGAATTTCATCTTCTCCTTTTCACTTTCACACCGTCTCCTTGCATCAACAATGACCCGGCGGAGATCATCATCGGGCACATCATCCAGTTCCTCTTGATCTTCATCGGGCACATCGTCCGCTTCCCTCGTTGCAGCATCACTGTATTCAGGGGGCACATAGTTGTCATCGTACTCTTCTTCTTTGTCGTCTTCCATCATAACCCCTATTTCTCCGTGCTTGGTCCAAACATTATAGTGTGGCATGAATCCCTTATAAAGCAGGTGGGCGTGAATGGTTTGCCGGTCAGAGTAAGACTTTGTATTCCCACATGTAGGGCATGGACAACACAGAAAACCATTCTGCTTGTTTGCCTCAGCCAGTTCGAGAAACTCAAGCACGCCCTTAATGTACTGGGAGGTGTGTCTGTCACCGTACATCCATTGCCGGTTCATCTGCGTGCATTATATATAATTAAGTGTGTCAAAAACCATTACAGAACATCATGAATAGATAAGTGACCAAATTAATAGAAGTTCATCATCATAGTAAAACCAAAGTACATACATAGTTCTCATTGAACAACATACAGCTCTCCAGAGCATCTAACTAAGCCATACATTGAAACTATGTAAAACATTTCAATGCAACAACAAAAGCGATCACAATCGCAATGAAGGTAAAAATTGAACCAACGGCATAATGATACCAAGCCTCGGTATCAATTGCATATTTTCTGATCTTTCTAATCTTCAAGCGCATTGCATCCATCTTGATCTTGTTATCATTGATGACATCCGCAACATGCAACTCCAATAACATCTTCTCCTTCTCAATTCTTTTTATTTTTTCCTTCAAGTTATTGTTTTCTTCTTCAACTAAATTTAACCTCTCGACAATAGGGTCGGTAGGAATTTCCGGTTCAACTACCTCCTAGATAAATAAAACATATGTCACGTTGGTCGGCATAATTGTCATAAACAAAAAATGAACCAAATAGTTATAAAAGATAATATATACCACATCTGAATCATAGACAGGACGAGGGCCGACATGTGCAGATAACATAACCATCGCACTATATAATAAAAAGTAGTAATAAAAATAAGAAAATTAGACAAGTATATATCTAATCATAAAAGTAAGAATTATTTTCTTTTAGAAAGAAAATAAGAACAAGAGGCTCACCACGGTGGTGTCGGCGACGAGATTGGCGTGGGCGATCGACGGTGGTGAAGACGGGTACGAGACGTGATGAATCGCTAAACCTAGACAAATCTTGAGGAAAACGGAGCTTGGAGGTCGAGTTTGGAGAGGAGAAAGCTTAAGTAGTGTGGCTCGGGCATTTCATCGAACACATCATGTGCATTGGAGGTGAGCAAGAGAACCAGAAAGCCCTCCCCTTGCCCTCCTCGAAAAAACAGAGCACCAGTGGAGTGCTCTGCTCGTCGGCGAGGGGTATATATAGCCAAATCATTAGTCCCGGTTTGTGGCTGGAACCGGTACTAATGGCTGTGGGCCAGGAGCGAGGCCCATTGGTCCCGGTTCTTGTCTGGAACCGGGACATATGCCCCCAGACGAACCAGGACCATTGCCCCCACGAGGCTCGGACGGCCCCCAGGGCGCACGAACCGAGACATATGACCCCCATGGGTTCCGATTCGTGGCACAACCGGGACTAATGGGCTGGAGAGGCCTGAACCAAAGCCCTGTTTTCTACTAGTGTAATTAGGTGTAACAATAATATTGGGACAAGTTACCTATTTTACAAAAAAACAAATACTAGGCAAACTAAAATAAAACATAAGCGAGAGAGGTAAAGCAAAAGCATAAAAATAAATAAATGGAAAAGGTCTATGATTCGCTCAGGGCAATCACCCAGCGGGCCCAGCCCATCTCCCAGTCGTTACCCTCTCCTTCTCCCTCCTGCCTACTGTTCCTCCTCCCCGTTGTCGTCGCCATGGCCATGGATGGCCACACGTCGAGCATCCCGCGGTTCCCCTCCAGGATAAGCACCTTTCTGCACCTAGAAACCCTAGCAAGCACTTTCTTCTCTCCCTCCCCACCCTGTTGCTCTTACTCTCGCGCCAAGGCCATCGCCGCCGTCACCATGGTCTGGTCGCCCGCACAGCCCCGAGGCTCCCCGCGACCTGCCGCTGCGCCCACCGGACCGGCGCGCTCCTCCACGCCGGCTGCACCCCCAAGCCGAGGCCGGGACACCCTCGAGTCCGACGCCCCCTCCTTTGCATCCCACGGCCACCCTGACCATCGCCGCCACTAGCACTACTCTGAGACCTCCACGAGCCCGCTGCCGCCCCTACCATCGCCTCGCTGTGAGTCGCCTCTTCCCACCCCTTTGCTCCCTCGATCCGTCACTATTAGCACCTGCTGTTATTGCTTCCAGCCACGGCCTTGGCCATGGTCGTGGGTGGCGTTGGTCTATAATGTGGGTGTGCGTTGTGTGCGTGTGTGCATTGTGTGTGTTTGTGCGTACGAGCGTGCATAGCCGTGTCACCGCCTAAGCAGGCTACGCCCCTTGTTGCACCTTGCTGCTGCAGCTGCTCGCCGTCGTTGATGTATGGACACCCCGAGCGCCTGCGCCCTGCTGATGGCTGCTGCTGTTACCCTGCTGCTGTTGCTAGTTGCAACTGTTGAACCCTCTTTAATGGGCAATAAAACAACAGCTAAACCAAAACAAAGTTTGATGTGGATAAAAATGATATGGATAGAAAGTACACCTAACAAGCTTTGTTTTACCCCACTGGACCGTATCAAATTGATGCATGGATTAAATGCAATAAAAAAATAAAATGCAGAATTTTGTTAAAAGCAAAACAAGTTATATCAACATGGCTACTTTAGAGCAAGAAATAAAAGTGCCATAGGAGTTTGTCATGGCATCAAAGGGCATGACATGGTTGTACTCGTATTGTATTGCAAAGTACCTATAGGATATGTCCCCATTGGAGTTATAGATCAGTGGAATTCGTCAGGCAAAGTTGGTAAATTATAACAGTTTGTGGAAGTGACATCATGTACCACTTTTCCAACAAATTTTTAATTAAGTAAATTAAGTCTAATAAATTTGGTTCCCATACCAGATTGTAGATCATAGAAAACTGATAAACTTTCATATAAGGCACTAACTCGGCGGATGAGCGGAACCCTAAACCGTAGCCCCTCAAAGACAGCTAGATGATGTTTAAACAGCGATTCTCATACTTAGCAATATTCCAAAAAAATCCCAAATAGACAATGAGATGTGGGACCCCCTAGCACTGTTCATAATTTGACCAGTCAAAGACCTCTGTGTATGACATGTGAGTCCCCTTTGTTAGTTGACTCAGTCAAAGTTACTATTCTGGATAATGATGTATTTAATAATAAAATAAAATCTAAAAATCCTATAAAATGATTAAATCTTTGGAAATCGATATTTTTTAAACCATAATTCGGATCAAAATAATTTATATATCAAAGTTGATCAGAAAAATATCACGAATCCGAATACGCTACCCGTATACCCACCGCATCCCTCTAACCTACCGAACGTGGAACATTTCTCCTCCGGTTCATCTGTCTGTCTAACGATCGGAGCCGGTAAAACTTTTCGGATGAAAATGTTCTGTATATGGAAGTTGTTCAGAATGGATCAACGAGCATGGATACAGTATCCACATCTATGTCAGATGTCGCTAGCACTGCAGAGATGGAACCTTCCCCTCCGTATCATCTGTTCGGTAATCAACCGGTACTGATGAGTCATCCCCGAATAAATTCCCGCTCCGCCTAAAATACTTAACACTGCGTTAGTTCACCTCTAGATTAACGTATTTTCCATGTATTGTATTTGTATTGCAATTATTGTCGTGTATTTATTGTTTCTCCCCCTTCTTCTTCGGTAGACAAGGACACTGCTGCCAACGACACCGTTGCCGAGTACAACTACTTCGTCACACACAACGATACCGCACATTTAGAATCGGATCAAGTTGTTTAGCTACACCACATGAGCAAATGTTGTTAACATGGCATCTCACTCAAGCATGGCATATCACACAATTGTGGCAAGAGGTGAAGCATAAATAAACTATGCAATCTAGTTACTTTAAGTGGGGGTAAAACCTATACATGGCAGCTATTACGAACCCCACGATAATTATTGCATTTGGTACTGTTCTTCCCTAAACATAATTTTATTATTTTATTAGCAATCAAGAGCAGCATATTCATGATCTACACAAAATTCTAGCCAAGTTTAATATAAGAAACATTTTATTCGGAGCAACGGTTAAAAAGTTACGGCCTATTACATTTACAGTTGCATGCGACGTAAATAACAGTAACATAGCATGTAGACAAGTGCAAATATGGCAAACATCAACATTTTATTAATCTACATGAAAAACTAAGCAAGTTTCATGTTTAACGTGCCGCGATCCGAGCTACTGTTAAAAGATATGGGCATCGGAAAAATACAACAATCTGCAAATAAATATAACCAGAAAAAAAACTACTAAGCGTCTCCGGGCCGAAACTGCTCTAAATAGGCCCAACAGGGGGCAGCGTAGAATAGCTAATAGGCGCTCACAGCGCTACTTAGGCCATGGGCCGGCCCAACATCCTCAGCAAAACAGAAAAGGGGGGGGCTAAGGGGCGCTCACCTAGTGGGACATGGCCCATGACGCGGGGCTGGGCGCGGGATAACGTGGTCTGGCCCACGGGCGATGAAGAGGTGCTGGGCCGCGCGGGCGTTGACGGGCCGATGGCTGGTGGCCGGCCCACGTGGGCGCGGTGGCCAGTCCGGTAGCCTCGTCCCGACCTGGACGGACCCCGGCGGCGGCGGCGGCTCCCGCCGGCGAGCGGCGTCGCGTCGGTGCGAGGAGGCGGGGCAGGGAAGCGCGGATCCGGTCGTCCCTTGCTGGATATGCTCGGCGGCGGGGCGAGGAGGACGCTTGGCGGCGACGTGAGCTTCGCCCACGGCCATGGCGCGGCGGCGCGGACTCCGGCGACGTCGGCCTGGCGCGACAGCGGCGCTCCTTCCCTGCGAGGAGAAGAGGGAGGGGTGAGACGAGGGAAGGAGGATAAGGGGCGCACGGAGAGGGAGGCGGCCGGTGGCTCGCCGGAGGACAAGGGTGCGGCGGCGCAGTGGTTCTCCACGGGGGAAGCTCGGGGCGGCGGCGGTGAGGCAGATCTCGTGGGCCTGCGGTGGCGGCTCCAGGGCCCTGCGGGGCCCGATCTGGTGGGGAGTCTGGCTGTGGACGAACTGGGACGATCTGAGCCATGGATGGCCAGATCTGACGGTTGGGATGGCTCAGGGCTAGAGTTTCGGGATTTGGAGGGTTTTTTTGGAGCAGATCTGAGAATTGTGAGGGGGGTGGCTGCAATTTTTACATGGGGGGAACCCTAAAAGGGCTAAGGGAGAGGGGTGGTCTTTATATAGGCTGGCCTGGATGGCAAGTTTACACAAATGCCCCGGGGTTTTCTCTCTCGCGTCCGGTAGTCCATGTTTCTGACCGCCGGGAGTCCATACGACCTCCGATTTGGACAAAATCTCGAACCACGCGCTCAGCGCGACGAGCCCGTCAGTACTTCCTCACTTCGATACAGTTCCGAGAACATTTTTCGGTGCCCAATAAAATAATCCATTTAATTATTAAATGGGGTTTTTGGTTTGATGGCGATGGTTGGAGTTGTGCTGAAAGTTGCGTCGGTGCTCGAGTGAAACCCGGTGTCGCAACGGTCGTGTGCCGTTTGGGAAAAAGGTTTAGTCACGCATGTCGGTACGAGAAAGAGGGGGAAAATATTCACCGATTAATAAATCAACGAAGCAAATACTACAAACAAATATAGCAATCAGCAAAAATAAAGCAAAAAACATTTTTTTTAATTTGGATGAAAATCCCGGGCTGTTACACTAAACCTACAGAGCAATAAATTGGAACCTCCTTGATCTTCGTGCACGACGTGACTAAATAGGCAGGCGTCGCCTCAATCTTTGTGGAAGTAAATATTACATGCAGATTTCATTTCCAATGGATGTAACAATTAAATATGACGACACGGACTTCGTGTTGGCTGACACGTGGACCAAAGAAGGGATTGTCGGCTTATCTTTGGACGGGTCATCCATTGACGGTTCATTTTCAAGGAAGATTACCACGAAGCTGGCTTCATGCCAATCTTGGGGGCTACTGTCAGGGGGATTATTTAGACCCAACAGAATCAACCAGAAGGCCTCCCTGCGACAAAGGGATTCGGCTAGTGGTTCGGCTCGATAGAAGACTAAGGCCCAAAAAGGACTCAGCCTATTAACTGAGTCATGTTACAAGATGAAGAACGACACCGAAGGAGGAGCCAACTAACCTGGGAGGAACAGATAGCCGCCAAGAGATAGAATAGGACTCCGTCCTCGTGTTGTAGTCGGATTCATTGTAAACCCTAGGACCCGACGTGTATATAAGAAGAGGTCCCGGGACGCCCAACGGAGAACAATCTTAGATAGCTCTCGAGACACAAGCGACAACTAGCGCCCTTGTGATCGAGATCTCCACCACATAATACAAGAAAAGCAGGAGTAGGTATTTACCTCATCGAGGGGACCTGGGTAAATCCCCGCGTCTCTCTCTCCCGATCGACTCTTCCTCCTAGTATCCGCTCGTAGCTAAGGCCCCGCGTTAAGTTCTCCTATGAGGACATCTGACATGATTTTCCCACGACACGACTCTTTTTGTCTCCGGTGAGCAACAACAACTCGGGTGGCGTGTGTGTTGGTTCTGATTGGGTGCGGCATTACCCAAAGAAGATGATTCTTTGGCGTATCTGCAATGGATGAAGGGGGGAGACACGGGTGGCGAAGCCTGATGGAATTGATATTGATGCCTATGAGACGCGGACATCGAGCAAGACAGGTATGGTCTGTAATCTCGGTGGATCTGATGAACCCGCATGACCCATTCGATGATTTGAACAATAATCAGTTGAAGGACAAAAACCAAATATGCTTTGCATCTAAGTAGGACTATGGAGAACTTACCTTGTTGTTGACACATTTGTAGAACCTAGATCCAGCGTTGCTACCGGTCTTAGCGATGAAGGAGTACAGGTTGCCGCGGCAGTCGGGACAAGGGATGAGAGGAAGAACTTCGTCCGAATCCGAGGAGAACAAAGATTGCGTCATTTTGTTGGATCAATCTACAATTGCATAGAAGGGGCAGCTGTTGGGGTGGGAAGGCGCTTACTCGTGGAGGGAAAGGTACAATAATTGCAGCTCGTAACGGCGGAGGGGCGGTCCCAATGGGTACTAGACGGGACAGGACGTGGTGCTAACTTCTGTGCTCTGAGGTCGAGTGATAACAGGGTGGAAATTAATGCAAAACTGAAAATATACGGTTGGAATACATGCTGCAGCAACAATCCCCATGAGCTCAGAACAGCACTTTCGGTCAACGACGCCTTGTAGAGTAGCATTTATTTACTACGAGCATGGTTAATAATATAGCCCTGGCTATAAGGCTTTGCGATGTCATTTATAGTTCATCTTATAACCAATATGTACAATAGTTAGCTACATAAGTATATTACTTTTACAATACATGGTTTACGTTTCATCTTCATTAGATCATTGATGGCGCGCGTTGCTGCGCTGTCTATTTTAGTTCTCAGTTCTTAAGGATATAACATTATTTCTATACATTTGCTTGGATTGTTTGGAAATATCATGCTTCCTATAGATTGTATTTCTCTTTAATTTTCAAAATAATGGTACATAAATCATCTTCACTTCTGGCAACATTCCAACTTCCATGTGAACATAAGCTTACATATAAATAGGACCTCGATAGTTGTAACAACCCAGATTTCACAAAAATTACAATTTTGTTTTCGGTGTGAATTGTTTGATTGTATTATTTGTTTGCGGTGTTTGCATCTCTGATTTATTGATAGGCGATTATTTTCCCCCTCTTATCTCGTGCCGGACGGAGACCGACCCTTGTCACCCTGACACTCGACCTTTGCGACACCGGGTTCACCCGATCACCGCCGCGAAAACACGCACAAGACCAGCCGTAGCCAACGGAACAAAAACCCCGTTTAATAAGTAAACGGGATATTTTTTATAGCGTGCCGGAAAGTTTTCTCGGTACGGTTCCAGCGCGAGGTGAACGCCGCCGGCTCGACGCGCTGATCACGCAGTTCAAAGATTTACCCAAATCGGAGGTCCTGTGGACCCCCGGCGGTCAGAAACGTAAACACCGCGCGCGAGAGAGAAACCAGAAATGTTTTGGCAAACTACCAACCACCTGGGCTATATAAGGACAACCACTCCCCCAACCCTTTCTAGGGTTTCCCTGAGCCAAAATTGCAGCCACCCAATCCACTTTACCCCATTTTCGTCCAACCCTAGCCCCAGATCTGAAACTGCCCCTTCAGGCGCTCTGGACCGTCAAATCTAGCGATCCGACGGCCCAGGGAGTGCCACGTCACCCCTAGCCGGCCACCTCTCTCCTCCCACCGCCTCCATCGACTCGAGCCGCGCCGCCTCGGCAGCTCTGGCCGCCGCAGCCGCCCGCCGGCGAGCTGCTCGCCCGCGCCGCCCTAGCCAGGTCGCGGGGGGCCGCCTCTCCTCCTCCCGTGCCCTCTCGCCCTCACCTTGTCCCTCTCTTCTTCCCGCAGGAACAGCGCCGCCGCCGCCATGGGGGCTCGACCCTCGAGCTCGGCCAGCAAGGAACTCGTCTGAGGCCGCACCGAGACGCCGCCGCGGTCACCTCGCCGCCAACCGCCCGGATCCGCCTCCGCCGCTCTCTCCCCTCGACCTCGCGCCTCAACGCGCCGCCTGAGCCCGCTGCCGTGAGCCGCCCCCTCAAGACCCGTCGGCGACCGCGGATCCGAGCCGCCGCGCTCCCTCCGGCCTCCCTGCCTGCCTCGCCGTCCTCTCGCTGTCGCGCCGCCGCGCGCCGGCGTCCGCCGCCGCAGCCACCGGCCGGCCCCCGATCTGGATCGGGAGAGCCAGCCACCCGGGTGGGCCGGCCCAGCCAACGCGGCCTGCCAGCCTTCTCCTGGTCCACCAGCGCCCTCCAAGCCTAGGCCGCCTCCTCTGCCGCGATGGGCCGAAGCCCAACTGGGTGAGGCCCATTTTTTATTTTTTTCCCCTCTCTGTTTTCTTTCCTTTATCTAAATTTTTTCTAAGTCTGGAAAGAATTGTTGCTGTTACGTTTTTGCGAATAGATTTGCGAGTAATTCGTAGCCCGTATCGCGTTGCGCCCAAAAGAAAAATTGCTTAGAATTGTGTGTACTTCAATTCATCTTTTGTGAGCATTTTGATTTGAGGCCATCTTGATGTTGTTAATCTGTGTCGAAGTGGGCACCAGACTGTTAACTGCTGCTAATTTCTGTTATGGGTTGTTGCATATTATTTTATTGCAAGTTTGATTGATGATTGTGTCACATCCATGAGGCCTATTGCATTAATTCTTGTTGCATACTGTTAAGCATCATGTCTACTTCCATTATATTTATTGTATTGTCATGTTAGAATTCCTTTTGACAGTTATATTTAGCTTCAAACTTGCTATGCCGCTGATGTTGACAGCCACCTCTGTTTTTTACTAAGTCTGTAACTTTCCGATGCCATGTTGCATTCTTAATATCTTTTGATATGTGAAGCATATGACCTTGATTCTTGTTTGTACCTGGTCACCATCATGTCTAGTTCATGCCCATATATTGTTATGTCATGTTGCTGCACTTTTGCATATAGCTTCACCCATGTTTATACAGCATGAATATAACAGTTTCTGTCATGTTTTCCTGATTTTCACTAAGTCCTAGACCAGTAATGTTTTATTGCATTTTGCTTGGGCCATAATTAGTTGTTCATGATGGCTATTTGCATGATTCCTTTTTCCATGCCATGGGTGCCATGTCTACTTTAGTTGCATATCATTTTTTTGCATGTTTGAAACCTTTTTCTTGTTTATTTGTTGCTCTAAAGTGTGCTACCTGATGTTGGCAGATTGCACCCGTAACTTGTTTTGCTTGTATCTTTTTAACCGTAACTCCGTTTGGAGTGTTCTTTACATGTAACTTGATTAGTTTTTCATGTACTTTGTGTTTATGCTATTGTTTTCTGTTGTTAACCAACCTAAAATATGGTTTAGGGCAGTGTGACGCCCCCAAAATCAATCTGTGTACAGTAATCATACACGCAGGGTACACGGCTGAGATTAGGGTGCCACGGTGAGAATATCACAGCACAACACTAAACACAAAAGGATAAACCAATATGTTACAATAAAAGGGGGGGCCACGCGGACCCGAATACATAAGTTATACAAACCATAATATCTGAGTACAAACATAGTTAGTCAAGTTTTGCCTTAAGAAGGCTAGCACAAATAACATCAGAGATACAGATCGAAAAGGCAAGGCCTCCTGCCTGGGAGCCTCCGAAACTACTCCTGGTCCTGGTCAACGGGGGTCTCGATGTAGTAGTATCCGCCTCCGGGGTACTCCTGCTCCTGGGCTCCAACGTCGACTGCAGCGGCCGATCAGGCAAAACATAAAAGGGGAAATAAAGCAAAGGTGAGTATCTAGTATACCCGCGAGTCTTACGTCCGCTACTAAGCATTATGCATTGTATCAAATGGAAAGGGGAGGCTGTATATAGTGGACTGCAAGATAGAAATCAGAATAAGGGTAAGAAGCTAGGCCTATCGAAGACTAGCATCTTCTGACGATGTCTTGCAGCATGAGAAGAGAATCAGCCAACAGTTCATATAAAGCATAAAGTAACAACGAAGCAGAAGTTGCTGCAACATTGTATAATATAAGTTGTAATGATTAATAATAATAATGCCTCCGAGTTCCCTTCCTCGACTCCCTGCGAGGAAAAAGACCCGGAACCATACAGTTTAATAGTAATAGTTTCTAGTGGTAAGATCCAGCTTCAGCATAAAGCGTCCTGTTACCGTGGACACGGCTATTCGAATAGATTAAACTCCCTGCAGGGGTGCACTACTGTTCAGCCTGCACGCTCGGATCTCCAGGGTGACGTGAACCTTGTTAGGGAACGCCCCACCGAGGCTATCCGACACGACGCAGCCCATCCTAGGCTCAACAGAGAGGCCATCTGCCGGACTATATCCTATGCGCCAAGGGGTCTAGGACCCTCACCCTTGCACGCTCCTGCATGGTGCGTGGCTGGCCGGTGAAGCGAAAGCAAATCCAAAAATACACCGTCCGGAAGAAGAAGACACCACTCCCTGGCGCAGGCCGCAGTACTGCTGACGTCTGAAGAGCTTTCGGACAAACTACGACGCATGGGAGCCCATAACTCCTTATCCCACGTGAAGGTAGTGCGTACAGACCAACGGGTCTCTCAAGTCATCCGCCGAACCATTTAGCATTTTAATTAACCTGCGTGACAACCGTTATCGTTGCCTCGACTTAACCGACCCGCGGTCAACGACAGCAGTCAGGACCACCAGTACATCGGTGCCTGCCCTGTCGTTCCACCAAGTCACTGCGGTTACCAACAAGGTGAACCGTCTCCTTACCTTGTCTCGCGTGTGCTCTTGGTAGAGCTCGACTTTCGTGGTTTGGTAACTCTCGCGAGATACGAGCAGGGGCCAAGCACGCCAGTAACGTCGGTCGTACCCTCCCTGTCGTTCCCGACGATATACCGCTCGTGGGCACCGTTGGGTCGCCCGACTTCTTACCTTTAAGGACAGCCGCGGTCCAGGACCCTATGGCGGTAAGACAAAGTCAGCCTCGAGTGGAGTACAAGGATTACTCCTGGATAGCTAACACTTGAGGTGACTAGGCATAACCCAGATAGGGGCCTTTGGCGGTGTCTGCTTTGTTTCGTACCTACACCAGTTATATATTGTATCCGTGTTCACTCCCCTGAGTGGTCACGTCCCGCTATCTAGTCCTAGCTAACAATGCGCAGGGCTCACTGCTGAATATATGCATAATTATAACAGGCAGCATAGGAAAAAGGAAGGTACAACAAGGGCGACAAAATCAGGCTATGCAATTGAATAAGATTGTAATCGTAGCAGCAGCAGTAACAATGCCTAGTGCAAGAAATGTACGGAAAGATAGGCGATATCTGGGGAAGAGAATGGCGCTGCTTTCCTGGAAGCTCGCGGGTAGGGGCAGGGTCGTCGACGAAGTAGTCGTACCCGGCAGCAGTGTAGTCGGCGGTAGCAGCGGGGTCTACCGGAGAATTAAAAGAGGGGATAAACACCGTAAATACAAAGCAATCATATCAAACAGATACATGGCATGACGTATGCAAAGTTAACGGTGGTCTAACGCAGTACGATGTATCAGGCTCAGAGCGGGAATTCATCCGGGGATGAACTACCAGCTCCGGGTGATTACCGGACAGGGTGTCCGGAGGGGGGAAGGATCAAGCCGGAGGTGTCGTGGACATCCGACAAAGACAAGGGGGGTGTATCTGTGTTAGTTGATCTATTCCGAACAACATTCGTGTTCGGAATAAATTCATCCGGATACTTTAACAGTATCGGACAAATCATCGGACAAACGGTCCGTAGGGGGACGGTTCGACGTTCGGTATGTTAGAGGGGTGTGGTGAAGGTATGGGTATCGTATTTGCATTATGTGATCCGTTCTGAGCAACTTTCGTATACAAAGTATTTTGATCCGGGCAAATTTTATCGGTACCGGAAATTTACCGATAGACAGCCCGGGAGGGGGGTGTCGATGTTCGATGCGTTAGGGGGGTGTGGCAGACATACGGATAGCGTATTCGTATTCGTTATAATTTTCTGATCAATTTTTATGTATAAACTTTTTTGATCTGAGCTACGGTTTATTTTCTATGATTTTCTAAAGTTTTAAGCAATTTAAATCATTTTCTAAATCATTTTTAAATTATTTTTATTTATTAACAGAAACATTATCCACAGCACAGTTGACTGGTCAAACTGACATATGGGACCCAGATGTCAGCCTCACAGCCAAATAAAACATTTTTATTAAATTAAATTACCCTGGACCCACATGTCATACACTAGCAGTTAATTCAAATTTAATTAACTTAACAGGGCCTAGGACCCACATGTCATACTCACACATTCATAATTACCATTTTAATTAGTTATTTGATTTACCTAATGGCTGGGGGGGCACTGGTCATACACAGGGGGTTATTTTCTTTCTTAATTAGCAGGGGGGGTTAGCCTGGCTAATTAACCAGGGGGGGGCTTAGCCATGCGCATGGCCGATGCTTGCGAGCTCGCGCCGGGCCAGGACGACGCTCCGTCGAGGGGGCGTGCAGGGGGTATGGCGAGGCGCGAGGGGGCGTCCACGAGTGCGCTCGTGCTGCGTAGGGTAGTGAGGGGGGCGCGGCCATAGAGGACAGTAGGCGCGCGGCAAACGACATCAACAGGGTGCGGCCATGGAGGCCGTGGCTCACTGGAATGGCGATTACGACAACGGATCGAGGGGGAAACGCGAGGGGGTTGAAGGAGGAGCTCACAGTGAGCACCTGGGCGGTTTCAGGGAGGCTGGGGGATCTCAGGGCGTGCGAATCAACGACGGCGGCGCGGTGGACGTGGCGGGAGACGACGAAGATGGCGGCGGCTGTGGAACGGCTCCGGCCAAATTAGCGCGTGAGGGGGCAGAGTCGAAGGTGCTGAAGCTCCTGGACAACTTGGCGTGGTGAATGGGGGGCCGGTGCCGTGAGGACGACGGCGGCGTGCCCACGACGGACGCCCGTCGAGCTCGAGGAGGAAGCAGGAGAGTGGGGAGGGGGATCTGGAACGTGCGGGTTAGGGTTTCAGAGGGAGAGAGGGGCGCGGGGGGGGGGGGGGCTCTTATCCCCGCCGGTGGCTCGCCGGATGGGCGCCACGGCGACCATGGCGTGCGTCCTGGCCAGGGGATGAGTGACACGGAGGGGAGGGCATGAACAGGAGGGAGATGACCGCGGTGGGGGGGGCCTTGGGCTTGCTAGTGGGCTGGGTGGCCCAGGGGGGAGCAGGGGAAAGGGCCAGTGGGTGGGGCTAGATTAGGTTTCCTTTTATTTTATCCTTTTTTTATTTTTGCTTTTCTGTTTATTTATTTATTTGTATTTATTTTAGTTACCTAGACATTTTTGAAAAACTTTTAATGTGCCCCATAATTTAGCAATCACCCTAGGTTAGTGCCACAAATAGTTTGGACAATTTTAAAAGTCATTTAATATTTGAATTAAATATTAAATGGTTATTTGGGGGGTTTTGGCTATTGATTACAATTGTTTGAAATTTTTCAGTGGCATGATAAATACCCAAAATCATATTGGCATGGTCCACTGATTATTAGTGATTTTTCAAAAGTGGTTCCACAATTATTGGACAATGTTTTATTCATCACTTATTTTTAATATTCAACAAAAGGCACTTTGGGTTTTGTTTGTACTCAAGGTTTATCAAGGCTTGATCAAGGTGATTAGAGGCTTGCTAATCACAGAGAGTTATATTAACAAAATGTTTACAGATGCCTGACACCGAGGGTGTTACAGGAAGAAAAGTACCAATTACTTAAATTGTCATGGGGCACTTAGTGGAATGCCATGTTTTGGTTGTGCCTCACTTAAATTGAGTAGCATAGATAGTTTCTCTTATGCTTCACCTCTTGCCATGTTTGTGTGCTATGCCATGCTTGAGTGAGATGCCATGTTAACAACCTTTGCTCATCTTGTGTAGCTAAACAACTTGAACCCTTGTAAACGTGCGGTATCGTCGTGTGTGACGAGTACTCCACTTAACCTGTTAGTAACCGCTCTCGACGATAGATGCGATGCCGTGCGTTGTCTCGTGTTGCCTTCTTGTTGATGCTTGCTCGTGATTGCCTCGTAGTAATAGATGCTTGCTCGTCGATTGTCTTTTCCAGTGTTTCCTTCTTGTGTGCTTCCGCGGGTACCCTCGGAGACGTTGCAAGCTTGCGATTGACTACCCTTCGGATTCGTCTTCTCATCAGGTAAGGGGGAGCATATATCATGCTTATAACT
Source organism: Bromus sterilis (assembly GCA_950022295.1). Classification (NCBI taxonomy): domain Eukaryota; kingdom Viridiplantae; phylum Streptophyta; class Magnoliopsida; order Poales; family Poaceae; genus Bromus; species Bromus sterilis. Next base: position 239,908,874 of record OX465595.1, on the reverse strand, counting down.
TTCATCTCACTCGCGCCTAGGTGTAGGATAGAACGATAGCTTGATCCTACCAGTTTATATTCTTGCCTCTCAAATAAACCCAAACAGCCATGTCCTCCACATCCCAGCAAACCTTGTTCGGCTATGTTACTATTGCTCGCTGCTCAGCCACTACTTAGTATGCATGCTAGGATGTTATCAACTGTTATCCTGTTACTCCTTGGATTGGGCTATCACATTATTATATTTATTGTGGATGATATTGTTATTATAATGTTGACTATATTCGACGAAGGATGAAAGGTCTAGGCTATCCCGCCCCGACGCTTTGTTCCATTCGAGTCACCTAGGATCCGAGTTCCGGGTATTGGTTTTAAGACTAAGCGTGCCTAACCGCGTGTGGGAATTTATGGGGTCCCCTTTTCTTACCTATCTAGCTTCAAACATTTCTAGAGGTGGCCCAAGCTGATTTACCATTTGAAACCATGCATATATGTCTGTCGGGTCGCTCCTAGCGGATATCCTTTAAAACAACCCGGGCCAGCGGAGACATGGTTCCTCTGTTGGTCCACACTGGTGAGCTAGGAGGCTGCCCACATGTGAGGGGATCAGTTACCTCGACCTTGGCCAGACGAAAGAGTCCGATCCGAGAGCGTGGCCAGCTTTTGGATTGGGTGTCGACTCCCCGGGGGCCACCCGGATTTGTTCGTTGTTAGCTAGAGGGACCCGTCGTTTCGGATCTCTTGGGACTAAATTATAAAATGGCTGCCTGTGATGGGTAGAAGCTAAGAGAGATGGGCGTGCGTGCGGAGCCTTGTAATGGGCAGTTGGTACACCCCTGCAGGGTTAAATCTTTTCGAGAAGCCGTGTCCACGGTTATGGATGACTTGAGACCTACTCCTTGTTCATAGACAACAACAACTGAGATAATCCTAACAACATTATCAACGTGTGTGTGCCTTGACTGCTTCTTCTTCGTCGGGATGCGAAGAGGAGGACAAGGATAGGATAGGTGTTATGCTTGCGTAAGTAGTTGATAGCAAGACTTGTTGGAGGCGATTCCTCATCGAATGCTTGGCTCTCATCTTACTCTGAATAGACCGTTAGCCACTCATATATTGCTAGTGCGACTGCAACCTCACCACTACCCCCATCTTACCCGTGAGAAGTTAGTTACAGGACTTTTCATATATTATCATCCCTTTCTTTTCCTTTCCCTTTTATGTTTTGCCTGATCGGCCGCTGCAGTTGATTACTACCTCGACCCTTCTTCTGGACGCCTTCGTGGAGACTCGACGATGACTAGTTAGGCGGATCCCGGCAGAGAACCTAGACCCGTGCGGTTAAGGGAATGGTATGTTTTACCTTTGCTACTAGGCATTTGATTGTAGTCTGTACTCAGACATGTATCTTCCGCTGATGTATTGTATTAAGGCAGTTGTATGCCGATTGTATGAGATGTTGTATCCTTGTAGCTGTAATGTTGTGATATCATGTTGGAAATCCGGGACATATGGCATTGTCATATGTCGCGGTGGGACCGATATGTGCTTCGTCCCCGGATCTGGATGGAAACATCTAGATCTGGAACAGTACCGCATATCGGGCCTTACAACTTGGTATCAGAGCCTTACCGACCGTAGGATCACTTCTCTGGCCGAAGTCGAGTCTAGACCAAAATCTATTTTGTAGTTACTGAGTTAGTTATCGGAGAGTAGGATTCTTTTTACTCCTTACCCTTGCTCTGGTCAGGACAAGTGTCGTAAGTGTTTTAAATCCTCGCCTTATCCCCTTCAAACTCTAGGATCTCGAGTGTGTTGAGTATCGGAACAGTTACAATGCTCTGCTTGCAACGTATTGTCTCGATTCCGATCTCAGGTTTGGGAAATCCTGTAGTACCTTTATTTCTTCGAATTCGGGTTAAACATCTTGGTCGTCCGTTGGCCCCTCCTCATACCTAGTATCCTCGCTATTAGAGTGAGAATGCTTCCCTTGATCGTCACTTTCAACTATCGTTCTTTCTTTTCTTCACCCGATGGTTCCGTTCTTCGACGTCGCCGTCTCTCTGCGGAAAGTTTTCTCAACGGAACTTCATCGTCGACATGGGGCAGAGTCCCTTGTTGGTGGTGTTGAAGATCGTCGTCTCTCTTTTCTCTCCCCCCCTCTCCCCTGGATCGTCCAGGATCTCGAGACGAGATCCCTTGTTGGTGTTGTTGTATTATAACAGCCCAGATTTCACAAAAACTAAAATTTTGTTTTCAGTGTGAATTGTTTGATTGTATGATTTGTTTGTGGTGTTTGCATCTCCCATTTATCGATCGGCGATTATTTCCCCCCCCCCTCTTATCTCGCACCGGACGGAGACCGACTCTTGCCACCCTGACACTCGACCTTTGCAACACCGGGTTTCACCCAATCACTGTCGCGAAAACCCGCACAAGACCAGCCGTAGCCAACGGAACAAAAACCCCGTTTAATAAGTAAACGGGATATTTGTTATAGCGTGCCGAAAAGTTTTCTCTGAACGGTTCCAGCGCGAGGTGAACGTCGCCGGCTCAACGTGCTGATCGCGCAGTTCAAAGTTTTACCCGAATCGGAGGTCCTGCAGACCCCCGGCGGTCAGAAACGTAAACATCTCGCGCGAGAGAGAGAAACCGGGGATGTTTTTGCGAACGGCCAGCCACCTGGGCTATATAAAGACCACCACTCCCCCACCCCTTTCTAGGGTTTCCTTGAGCCAAAATTGTAGCCACCCCCTCCACTTTACCCTATTTTCGCCCAACCCTAGCCCCAGATCTGAAACTGCCCCCTCAGACGCTCTGGACCGTCAGATCTCGCGATCCGACGGCCCAGGGAGTGCCACGTCACCCCTAGCCAGCCTCCTCTCTCCTCCCACCGCCTCCATCGCCCGAGCCGCGCCGCCTCGGCAGCTCCGGCCGCCGCAGCCGCCCGCCGGCGAGCTGCTCGCCCGCGCCGCCCCAGCCAGGTCGCCGTCGCCGCCTCTCCTCCTCCCGTGCCCTCTCGCCCTCACCTCGTCCCTCTCTTATTCACGCAGGAATGGCGCCGCCGCCTCCATGGGGGCTCGACCCTCGAGCTCGGGCGACGAGGAACTCGTCCGATGCCGCACCGAGACGCCGGCTTGGTCACCTCGCCGCCAACCGCCCGGATCCGCCTCCGCCGCTCTCTCCCCTCGACCTCGCGCCTCCACGCGTCGCCCGAGCCCGCTGCCGTGAGCCGCCCCCTCAAGACCCGCCAGCGACCGCGGATCCGAGCCACCGCGCTCCCTCCGGCCTCCCTTCCTGCCTCGCCGTCATTTCGCTGTCGCGCCGCCGCAGCCGCCGACCGGCCCCCAATCTGGATCGAGAGAGACAGCCACCCAGGTGGGCCGGCCCAGCCAACGCGGCCCGCCAGCCTCATCCCGGTCCACTAGCGCCCTCCAAGCCCAAGCCACTGTAACACCCTCAGATCTAGTATAGTAATCACTACAGTGATTCCACTGTTAGTGATCATTACTGTTGACGATCAAGACATGATCACCTTTAATCATAGCTCTGTCAATTTACAACCCTGATTTAATTTTCAATTACTTGTGGATTATAATATTGCTCCAAGAAGTTGTGGGTGATTATTAAATCATCTTGCCGTTTACTAAACCAAGTAAACTCCTAGTCTCAACAAGAATCACAAGTCAGTGGAAATTATGAACCCAAGGTGGTGGGGTTATCAAAATTGTTTTGAAAATTAATATGGAAATGGAAATCATAGATCAAACCTAAGTTGTGAAACCTATTAATAGAATTGCCTAGCCATCATAGGGCCATGTTGATGGCTTCTCTCCCTTTGTTGGTTACCCCAAGTGGAAGGTTGAGATGTAGCGCAGCAGCAAGTTTCCCTCGGTAAAGATACCAAGTTTTTCTCCAGTAGGACTCCAGAGATGATAAGTAGGTTTCAGCGGCGCAACTGACGTGGACCTACACACAGACACAGATAACTTTGTTCCCAACGACGTTCAGAGAGGTTGTCAATCTCTCCGGTCTTGTTGTTCACAAAGGGTAAAACACAAAGGATAATGATAGCAACTGAAAGTAAAAAGCAAGAAAGTAAAGAAAGCGAGGAAACAGTAATAAGGATATGGACCGGGATACGTGATGTTCTCTAGTGATGTCTCTCTCCAAAAAGACGATAAAATTGCTATGCGAGGTAAACAAATTACAGAAGGGAAATTGACAGGATTATGAACGCACCACAATGCTAACTATGCTACAAAAGAAAGGAATAGGCTCAAAAGCACGGGCAGTATGCCAAAATAAGTAGACCGTAATCCAACTGCATCTACTACTAATCATCCACCTTGAGATATCTATCCAGAACATCTCGCTGGTATTAAGTTGCGAGCCCCACCCAAAGTGTAAACCCAAAGCAACAGACAACTGCATTAAAAAGAACTTTGCGTAAAGTAAACAATCCTTGCAACCGCGGTTACAAGCAACGTTGTTTTCCCCTTGTGGCAACAGCACATCCCCTAGACTCATGTTTCTGGCACTCAAGTGTGTCATCGGGGGGCATGAACCCACAATCGAGCACAACGTTCCCTCTTGGAGTCACTACCTACTACTTGGCCAAAGCAATAAACAGCAACGGAGAACATGCAAGAATTACTTAGGAACAAAAATATAAGAGATAAAAACCAAATATATTACTCTATCACAATCTGAACATAATCTCATAATCCATCAGATCCCAACAAACTAAGCATAGCAATAGCATAAATATTACAAAAGTGCCTCGATCATGTAGGGAAGCTCACGAGGTCTAAACCATGAAGAACAAAGAGGGGAGGAGAACATCACATAGCTACTGATCACGGACCCATGGTCCAAGGAAAACTAATCACAAGACATCCGGCGAGCATCCATGGTGGAGAGGAGACTCCCGGAGGTCAATCCTCCCTCCGGCAGGGTGCCGGGAAGAGGTCTTCTGGTGCTCCCGATCTCGGATGCGCGGCAGCGGCGGAACAGATGCGTATTTGCGAAATAGGGTTCTATCTTCGGAGTTTCCCCGTGACGGAGAATAAATAAGCAAAGGGGGGCAGCCAGAGGTGGACCAATGGCCCCAGGCGCCCCCCTGGCGCGGCCAGGGGTGGGGCCGCGCCGGGTGGCCGCCTGGGCCCCCCTGGCTCCCCTCTGGCCCCACTCGGGCTCTTCGCGAAGCTTCCTGTACGCTGATTTTTCCTGTATTTTTTTCCCGGAATTTTTCTGGCACTTTTTATATGGGGGAAAACTGAAATAGAAAAACAGCAGAAAACAGGAACTCGCACTGGGGTGCACTGAGTTAATAGGTTAGTCCAAATATGATCAAAAGTGTATGAAAGTGTATCTAGATCATAGCAATATCACACAAAACATGCATGCAATAAGCAGAAATTATAGATACGTTTTGGACGTATCAACATCCCCAAGCTTAATTCCTGCTTTTCCTCGAGTAGGTAAATGATAACAGCATAATTTCTGTGGTGACATGCTAGCAACCATAAAAGAACTTTGAAAAGTAAAGCAATCAAGGTTAGAGATTCAATTCAAGTCATAACATGCAAGAGTCTATATTAGCATTGAAACAAGTAACAAAAGAACAATAGGTGCAAGAGCTCTCGCTGTCCGTGACTCGAATGTCTCCAAATGGTGTTTGCGTGCAAGAAGGGGGATAGGGAATACGAGAAAAAGTATTTTTGTTGAGAACTCAATCTACTAAAGTTTCACACTTGGTCCTCTTTGGAATCTTATCTTGACTCGTCCCCAGACCACTAGCCAGGTACAAGTCAATTTTCTCCACTCCTTTCGATATTTCGAGCACTCATGCAATGGATGAGCGTAAGCACGAGAGTTGACACTTAGGATGGCAAAGAGAGAAGTACGGAGGAGGAAGACAAAAAGGATGAGAAAGGCTCACATCAATGAGGACAATCATAGGCAAGAGATGCCAAATGATAGATATGATGTGAGGAGTAGGGATTGCCATGAAACGGATGCACATATGAGCTAAGAAGCTCTCCAATGGAACTAGTGGGGGTGCATCTAACTTGCTCGCTCATGAAGACCTAGAGCTCATTTGAGGAGGCTCATCCTTCGAATATGCAAGCCAAGTTCTATAGTTTGAAGGTCCTCACATAGCTATATGCATGAAGATCATCTCTATGGAGTACAAGGATATAAAGGGAGTACTAGTGTGGATCTCTCAAAAGGATAGTAGTGTTGCCCCTTTCTCTCTTTTTATTTCTTTTTTTCTATTTTTTCTTTTTTTTGGTGGCCTCAATGGCTCTTTCTATATAACTCTCCTTTGTCCTCTTTGGGATCTTTTAATGTGTCCACTTTGGGATCTTTTATTGTGTCCACTTTGGGATCTTTTCCTCACTGAAGGGCAACACTCTATTTTACAAGAAGGGTAAAGGAGATATTTCACACTTTACAAGGTACTCAAAATCATAAAGAAGATGTAACTATCATGATGTATGCAATGTATGTCGCTGCCAGTGTAGCAGGAACATGTATGACATGAAGATCAAGTCATGAAGAGGTGGATGTTGCATGGCAATATATCTCGGAAAGGCTATGGAAATGCCTTGGTAGGTAGGTATGGTGGCTGTTTTGAGGAAAGATATAAGGAGGCTTATGATGACAGAGCGTATCATGCCAAGGGTTTGGATGTACCGGCGAAGGTGGACACCAACTCTCGGAGTGAGAAGAAGGCAATGCACGGCACGGGAGAGGCTAGCAAAATATGGGAAGGTGGAAGTGTCAAATTTCAATACTTACATTAGTCCGAAGAACTCATGCACTTATTATCGGTAACTCTCAATATAATAAGGAGCTTCACAAAGAGACAAGTACCCCGAGGAGGAGTGTATGGGGGTTTGGTTATCCTTGCGCATCCTCAACTCATGGTACGTGAGTGTACTCTAATATTCGATCCTTCCAAGGATTAGTGATCCATCTAGTAGCTAGAGTTCTCAACTAGTTTTGTAGGTTTTGAAAATAAACACGGATTGCCCAAAATACGACACCTATTACTAATAGGCTAGAGCTCTTGATACCAAAAGTTCAAACATTACTCACATCAATACCTCAAAACTATTGCAAGTTACTACTAGAAGAAAATAGAAACCTCAATTACCTACTCTCAAGAGAAGACACAACTCAGTGCAACAACCAACTCTCTTTACCAAGATAAACATGAAAACTAAAAAGAGTTCCAGCAACAAACTAAACAAAATCCAAGGCTCTTGCTAAAGACAAACTAAGACTAAGACTAAACATGGCAATAGCTATGAAAAGGTAAAGAACACACAACAGCAAAAAGATAAGCAGGAAAAATCCTATGATGTGTTCTAGAATTTGAAAGTGGAGCGTGTTTCTCTCCCACACAAAGTAAGACGGGATCTAACTTGTTATGAACAGCAAGCAAAGCTAAAGAAAAATAAAACCTAAGAGCGAGACGGTCCAAGCATACCACATAACGCATGAAGTGATAAAAATATAGTGAGACGAAGGACGAACCGATGATTGTTGATGGAGAAGGGGATGCACGGGGGAATCCCCAAGCTTAGACGCTTGAGTCTCCTTGAATATTTGTTGGGGATTCATGGGGGCTGCCCCAAGCTTGAGCGCTTGACACTCCTGGATCTTCTTTCATCATCTTCCATCGCACACTTGAAAACTCCCTTCATACATAACTCATCATAAGCTGATTAGAGAGGTTAGTACCCTTAATAAATAATTTTTCACCACTGGATATAAAGATATTCTTGAAGATCTACTGTTTCTAAAGAGTGCCAAAAAGTTTTTGCAAAGAAAAAGCAAGCTTAAGGTTTGCAAAAGTTAGGAGAGACAAAACGTGGCAGAATCTGTGAAAAACAGAACAGCAGGTAGTAAAGATTTTTTAGGGGAACTTCTGCAACTCAAATCAAAAAACTCAGAACATACGGAAGTTTCGTAATTGTATAGAGCATACTATGTAAAAATTTCAGCTCAAAAAGATTAACTGGTATTTTTATGGAATTTTTCTGGTCACGAGGACAGAATCTGTTTTCTGGACAGCATGTCACAACTTTTACTTCCCTTGCCGTAAGAGGCTATAACTTGGCACAAAGCTGAAAAATAAAGATACAATGATGTTGTTACAGTAGTAACAATCATCAAGACACAACAAAAGCAAAAAAAAACTAAATTCATTGCGGGCTGCCTCCCGAAAGCGCTTTCTTTTATGCCTTTAAGCTAGGCATGATGCAAAAGAAAAATCAAGTTTTGTCAAGAGAAAGAGAATAAATAGCCCGTGTAACGGACTCAAAAGGTAACTTGATTTTCTTTCTAAGGAAGTGTTCCATTCCCTTTTTGAATGGGAATTGGAATTTTATATTCCCCTCTTTCATGTCAATAACTGCACCGACGGTGCGAAGAAAAGGACGTCCCAAAATAATTGGACACAAAGGTTCACACTCTATATCCATAACAATAAAATCAACGGGAACATAGTTGTCATTGACAATGATAAGAACATCGTCGATCTTCCCCAAAGGTTTCTTTATGGAAGAATCAACAAGACGAACACCAAAAGAACAAGGCTCAAAGGGTTTCAGTTCAAACATATCAAATATTCTTTTGGGCATAACGGAGGTATTAGCTCCAACATCAAATAAAGCATAGCAAGAGAAGTTATTTAATTTAATTTATATCATTGGGTCCCAACCATCATCTAGCTTCCTAGGTATGGAGGCTTCTACTCTAAGCTTCTCCTCCCTAGCTTTGATGAGAGCATTTGTGATATGCTCCGTGAAGGCAAGATTAAGTGTGCTAGTGTGGGGGTCTCTAGACATTTTGTGTAACAAGCTAATAACTTCTGAGAGGGTACAACTATCAAAATCAATATCACTACTATCAAAGGTGGTAGTAGTGTCATCTAGGCTCACTTGTTTGAAACCCTCTATGTTCATAGGAGTTTCTTTATCTTCGGTTGAGGTATTAGCATCACCATTAATAGGTCCAACGGGACTAGGAGTGCATTGGGTGCTAATAGTTTGGGTTTCCTCAACAATTTGGATAGTGGCAACTGTGTGGTGTGTAGGAAGGCTCTTAATTCTATCCTCTTCCTCTTTTTCTCTAGCCCATCTTTCTTTAAGTTTAGCCATCATCCTAATATTTTCATTAATTTGTAATTGGATAGCATTAATAGGAGTGGCCTTATTCTCCTCAAGGGGAGAGGTCCTAATTTTAAGAATCTCAATATCAAGGGCTAAGCTTTCTACCTTCAAAGAGATATTATCTATTTTAGCTAACTTCTCCTCTACATTTTTGTTGAAGGCTTTTTGGGTAGTGATAAAGTCTCTAAGCATGCTTTCTAATTCAGAAGAGGGGTTCTTGTTGCTAGGGTAGGTGTTGTTGTTCCCATAGTTGGATGGAAACGCTCTAGGATTGCTAGCAAAATTTCCCCTATAAGCATTGTTGTTGAAGTTGTTTCTAGCACTAAAGTTCACATCTACTTGTTCTTGAGCAACCAAAGAATTTAAAGGGACATCATGAGGATCAATAGAGGTTTGCTTGGTAAGTCGAGACATAATTAAGTCAACTTTTTCATTGAGGGAGGTAATTTCCTTGGCGCGTTCGGTGTGCCATTGGGAATAATTGGTCATCATCTCATCCAGAAGCTTCGTGGCAGCACCAAGTGTAGTTGACATAAAGGTTCCTCCCGCGGCCAAATCTAACAGGTTCCGCGAGGTAAAGTTCAAGCCTGCATAAAAAGTCTGGATAACCATCCAGGTAGTCAAACCATGTGTAGGGCATTTCTTAACAAGATATTTCATTCGTTCCCAAGCTTGGGCAACGTGTTCATTATCCAATTGCTTAAAATTCATAATGTTACTCCTCAATTGGATAATTTTAGTAGGTGGGTAATACTTCCCTATAAAAGCATCTTTGCACTTATCCCAAGAATCTATGCTATTCCTAGGCAAAGATTGAAACCAGATTTTAGCGTCTCCCCTTAAAGAGAAAGGAAAGAGCTTGAGCTTAACAATATCACCTTCTACTTCTTTATACTTTTGCATATCACATAATTCAACAAAATTGTTCAAGTGTAAAGAAGAATCATCTCCAGCACCAGAGAATTGATCTCTCATAACAAGGTTTAGCAAAGCAGGTTTAATTTCATAAGAGGTAGTTGAAGTGGCAGGTGTGGCAATGGGAGTGCAGATAAAGTCTTGGTTGTTGTGACTAGTGAAGTCACACAACTTGGTGTTTTCAGTGGAACCCATAGTAGCAGGAAGTGTGGCAGATTGTTTTGTTGTTTTTTGATAAAAGACACAAAGATAAAAACTGAAAGGTAAACTAACAAGACTAAAAAACAAAGGTAAAGGGTAGTGTGCAACTCCCCTATCTTAGCACTCGGAGTCCCCGGCAACGGCGCCAGAAATTCGCTTGATAGCTTCTCGCCCTTCGTTGGTTACCCCAAGTGGAAGGTTGAGATGTAGCGCAGCAGCAAGTTTCCCTCGCTGAAGATACCAAGGTTTGTCTCCAGTAGGACTCCAGAGATGATAAGTAGGTGTCAGCGGCGCAACTGACGTGGACCTGCACACAGACACAGATAACTTTGTTCCCACCGAAGTTCAGAGAGGTTGCCAATCTCTCCGGTCTTGTTGTTCACAAAGGGTAAAACACAAACGATAATGATAGCAACTGAAAGTAAAAAAGCAGGAAAGTAAATATAGCGTGGAAACAGTAATAAGGATATGGACCGGGATACGTGATGTTCGCTAGTGATGTCTCTCTCCCAAAAGATGATAAAATTGCTATGCGAGGTAAACAAATTAAAGAAGGGCAATTGATAGGTTTATGAACGCACCGCAATGCTAACTATGCTACAAAAGAAAGGAAGAGGCTCAAAAGCTCGGGAAGTACGCCAAAATAAGTAGACTGTAATCCAACTGCATCTACTACTAATCATCCACCTTGAGATATCTATCCAGAACATCTCGCTGGTATTAAGTTGTGAGCCCCACCCAAAGTGTAAACCCAAAGCAACAGACAACTGCATTAAAAAGAACTTTGCGTAAAGTAAACAATCCTTGCAACCGCGGTTACAAGCACTGTTTTTTTCCCCCTTGTGGCAACAGCATATCCCCTAGACTCATGTTTCTGTCACTCAAGCGTGTCATCGGGGGGCATGAACCCACAATCGAGCACAATGTTCCCTCTTGGAGTCACTACCTACTACTTGGCCAAAGCACCAAAAAGCAACGGAGACCATGCAAGAATTACTTAGGAACAAAAATACAAGAGATAAAAACCAAATATATTACTCTATCACAATCTGAACATAATCTCATAATCCATCAGATCCCAACAAACTCAGCATAGCAATAGCAGAAATATTACAAAAGTGCCTCGATCATGTAGGGCAGCTCACGAGGTCTAAACCATGAAGAACAAAGAGGGGAGGAGAACATCACATAGCTATTGATCACGGACCCATGGTCCAAGAAAAACTACTCACGAGACATCCGGCGAGCATCCATGGTGGAGAGGAGACTCCCGGAGGTCAATCCTCCCTCCGGCAGGGTGCCGGGAAGAGGTCTTCTGGTGGTCCCGATCTCGGAAGCGCGGCGGCGGCGGAACAGAGGCGAGTTTGCGAAATAGGGTTCCGTCCTCGGAGTTTCCCCGTGACGGAGAATAAATAGGCGAAGGGGGCAGCCAGAGGTGGACCAGGGGCCCCAGGCGCCCCCTGGCGCGGCCAGGGGTGGGGCCCCAGGCGCCCCCCTGGCGCGGCCAGGGGTGGGGCCGCGCCGGGTGGCCGCCTGGGCCCCCTGGCTCCCCTCTGGCCCCACTCGGGCTCTTTGCGAAGCTTCCTATACCCTGATTTTTCCTGTATTTTTCCCGGAAGTTTTCTGGCACTTTTTATATGGGGGAAAACTGAAAGAGAAAAACAGCAGAAAACAGGAACTGGCACTGGGGTGCAATGAGTTAATAGGTTAGTCCAAATATGATCAAAAGTGTATGAAAGTGTATCTAGAGCATAGCAATATCACACAAAACATGCATGGAGCAAGCAGAAATTATAGATAGGTTTTGGACGTATCACATGTTAATAGAGTAATGGATATTTTATTAAAGTGTTTTAGGAATAATATGAAATAAAATAAATGCTTGGGAATTATTGAACTTCCATGGTAATTATAATAAACAAGTGAAATTTTATATGCACTAAAAATTGTGAAACAATTTTTATTAAATACCTAATAATCAGAAGGTCATGTAAAAAGATAAATGATACTTTATTAACTATTTAAATAATACAGATAAATATAAATAGTAGCAAAAATAACTCCATATAATATTTTGTGCATTCAATAAAATCTAAATGATATTATTATTGTTCAAATATTTTTCTAGCAGTAGACTAAATTACAACAATATTTTTGGTGTAGTTTGCATATTTTACAAAATTATATTAGTAGGAAAATAAAATGCAAACAAGATAGAAAAGAAAACAACAAGGAAATACAAAAAGCCTACCCTACGCCTGGGGCGAGGCCACCCCGGGACCAACCCGGCCGCCCCCTTCCTCTCTCCTCCTTCTCCCTCCCACCAACCTCCCCTTCCCCCATCCCCCCCCCCCCCCCCGCGCTGTAGCCATGGACAGAGGGCAGCGCGTCGGCCCCTCCCCTCACCTGCCCCCTACCTGCCCCCCCTCTCCCGATGGATAAGATCGAGCCTCAGTGCCCCCGTGGGCATCCCAGATATTTCCCCCCTCTCTCCACTGCTCGTCTCGTCGTCCGCCTCTCGCCGTTGACGCCGCCATGGACGCCACCTCGAACTCGCGCGCCCACCGAGTCCCCCAGCCCCAGCCAGGTTGCCCTGGAGCCCCGCCATCGTCTTCCTCGTCTGCCTATGGAAGGAATTGAGCCCGGAGCCACAGCACAGAGCGCTACGTCGTCGTCTTCAACCTCCTGCCCTCCGGCGAGGTCCTTCAAATTTTGGCCGGCCAGTCCCTCCCCGAGCCCGCCGCCACCCACTGCAGCCCCTCCGTGAGCACCTCTCCCGTCGCCAACCCCTCTAGCTTTCCTCCTTGCACCGTACCTGCATTCGCCATCGGTTCCGAGTTCGTCGTGGCCGCCATGGAAACGCCAGGCCGCGCCCTGCTCGCCGAGCCCGCCCCTACCCCGCGTCAGCCGCGCTCTAGCTCCCCTTCCTGCGCTCCTCACGCTGCCCGCCTCCACTCTGAACGCTCCTCACGCTGCCCGCCTCCACTCTGAACGCCACCCCGTGCTCATGCGCGGCTGGTTTTGCTGCTAGCCACGGCACTGGCTATGGTCGTGTGCATGTGCAGCATCCGTGTGATGTGTGTGCGCGCGTCCTGTGTGCGTGTGTGCGTGGTTTGCTGCGTGTGTGTGTGTGGAGAGCACGACACCGGCTGGCTCCGGCCGCCCCCTGGCCACAACCACAGCCACCCCTGGCCGCCCTGCAGCGCTGCACAGCAGCAGCTGATGCTGCCTCCAGCGGCTACTCGCTGCTGCTTTGCTGAAGCCGCTTCCCGCTGCTTGGTGTTTCTGCTACAAAAAAATCTGCTGCTGAATCCCTTTTCTTTGTAACAAAACAGCAGCAAATAAATAGCCAAACAAAGTCTAAAGTGAATAAAATTAATATGGGTAGTTAGTACACTTAAGAAGCTTCACTTTGTTCCATTGGACCAATTTCAAATGATGCACCGATTAATTCGTTGAAAAATGGCAAATATGCAAAAATCTATGATAAGCTAGTAGAATAAAACGATTTGAGTTCGCAGATAACTTTCTAACTTTCTAGAATTTGCAAATAGGTCCTCTACCATTAATTAGAATTTAGATTAAATAAATCTGCTAAATAAATAGCCTATACCATGTGGGGCCCCTCTACTATTTAAATACATAAATAATTTATTTAGCTACAGTTAATGACAGTAGGGTCCCACCTATCAGTTGACCTGGTCAAACATCCATGCTCTAGATAATGTTGCTTTTATTATTAAAACAAATTCAGAAATTGCTATAAAATAAATAAAACTGTATAAATCAATATCTTTTAAACCGTATCTCCGATGAAAATAATTTATACATGAAACTTGATCATAAAAATATAACGAATATGGATACGCTATCCGTATACCAATCACCACCTCTAACACAACGAACACAAGACATTCCCCCTCCGGTTGCATTGTCCGGTAATCGCCCGGAGCCGGAAAAACTTTTCGGATGAAATTGTTTTGAATATGAAAGTTGTTCAGAACGAATCAACGAGTACGGATACACTATCCACATGTCTGTCAGATGCCTCTAACACTGCAGACATGGAACCTTCCCCCTCCGGATCATCTTTCCGGTAATCAATCGGTACTGACGAGTCATCCCCGGCTAAATTCTCGTTTCGCCTGCAACGTGTAGTACCGCGTTAGTTCACCTCTAGCTTAACGTTTGCCATGTCTTGTATTTGTATTGATATTATTGCCGTGTATTTATTTATTTTCGCCCTCTCTTATTGTTCCATAGTCACGACGTCCGCTGCCGATGCCCCTGTGATCGACTACTTCGTCGACGATCGTACCCCTACCGTCGAGCTTCCAGGCAAGCAGAGCCATTCTCTTCCCCAGATATCACCTATCTTTTCCGTACTTTTCTTGCACTAGGCATTGTTACTGCTGTTGCTGCTATGTTACAATCCTATTCAATTGCATAGCCTGTCATTATCACCCCTTGATGTACCTTCCTTTATCCTATGCTGCCTTATAAATATATATTTTGTTCAGAAGTTAGCCCTGCGCATTGTTAGTTACTAGGATTAGATAGCGGGTCGTGATCACTCTGGGAGTGATCGCGGAAATGATATATTACAACTGCAACAGGTACGGATCAATGCAGACGCCCTAGGGAACCTACAACGGCGAGACTCTGCCGAGTCGCTTCGAGTTTGGCTTACGAGTGGAATGGACTCGTATTTCACTCTCGTCGGCTCAGTAGCGTAGCATCACTGGGATGATATGAGGTTTACCTCTTTAGTTCATTCCGCTGATGTCTCTGTCAAACCTCTTTAAGTGTGCCATCGAGGGTGATACCTCCTGGTTTCACTTAATGGTAGGAACTCGAACCAACTGGTGTCCTTAAAGGTAAGAAGTCGGGCGACCCAACGGTGCCCGCGAGTGGTATTGCGACGGGACGACAGGGAGGGTACGACCAGTGTACCGGTGTGCTTGGCCCCTGATCGTCGACCGCAAGAGTTACCAAACCACGAAAGTCGAGCTCTGCCAGGAGCACACGCGAGACAAAGTAAGGATACGGTTCACATTGTTGGTAACCGCAGAGACTTGGTGGGACGACAGGGCAGGCACCGATGTACTGGTGGTCCTGGCTGCTGTCGTTGTCCGTGGGTCAGTTAAGTCGAGGCAACGATAATGGTTGTCATGCAGGTTAATTAAAATGCTAAATGGTTCAGTGGATGTCTTGAGTTGGCTATATGCCATGTACGCACTACATTCCCGTGGGAATTACGAGTTATGGGCTCCTCTGCTTCGTAGTGTCGTCCGAGGACTCTTCAGACGTCAGCAGTACCGCGGCCTGCACCGGGAAGTGGTGTTGTCTTATTTGCTCGCGCGATGGTGTCTTATTTGGATTTGATTTAACTTCACCGGCCAGCCTCGCACCGTGCAGGAGTACGTCGGGGTTAGGGTCCAAAGCCCCACGTACATAGGATATAGTCCGGCGGATGACCTCTCTGTTGAGTTTGAAAGATGGGCTATGAAGTGTCGGATAGCCTCGGTGGAGCGTTCCCTAAGAAGGTGCCCGCCACCTGGAGATCCGTGCGTGTAGTGTAACACAAGTGCACCCCTGCAGGGAAGATTAATCTATTCGAATAGCCGTGTCCAAGGTAACAGGACGCTTTATGCTGAAGCTGGATCTTACCACTACAAACTATTATTATTAAACTGTATGGTTTCGGGTTTTCTTCCTCGCTGGGATGTCGAGGAGGTGAACTCAGTGGCATTGCTAATTATTACAACTTGTTATTATACAATGCTGCAGCAACTTCTGCTGCATTGTTACTTTATGCTTTATATAAACTGTTGGCTATTCTCTCCTCATGCTGCAAGACTCGTCGGAAGATGCTAGTCTTCGATAGGCCTACCTTCTTATCCTTCTTCTGATTTCTGCCTTGCAGACCACTATATACAGCCTCCCCTTTCCATTTGATACAAATGCATAAATGCTTAGTAGAGGACGTAAGACTCGCGGGTATGCTAGATACTCACCTGCTTTATTTTCCCCTTTTTTGTTTTTCCTGATCGGCCGCTGCAGTCGACATTGGAGCATTGGAATCCAGGAGCAGGAGTTCCCCGACGCCGACCACCGGAACATGACGATCCCCGATGCCTTCTACGACGTTGAGTTCCCCTTTGACCAGGAGTAGTTCGGAGGTTCCCAGGCAGGAGGCCTTGCCTTTTCGATCGAGTGTTGATTTTGTGCTAGCCTTCTTAAGGCAACCTTGTACCCTTGTGTCTATACTCAGATACTATTTATTTATCTAATTTTGTGCTTTCGAGCTGTTGTATTCGAGCCCCTCGTGGCCCATGGCTTGTATTAAACAACTTTTATTTTTTTATTTGTAGAGTTGTGTTGTGAAATCTCACCGTGAGTCCCTGATCTCGATCGTGTACCTTGCGTGTATGATTACTGTACACGGTATGATTTTGGGGGCGTCACAAGTTGGTATCAGAGCCGACTGCCTGTAGGACACCCCTTTCCAACTCCCCTGTCGAAGTCGAGTCTAGTCTTTGCAAAACTACTTTACTAACAGTGTCGTGTGGCTTATCGGCCCACGTCGCAAACTTGGTGGTATTAGGATCCTTTTCTCCGCATCTTTACTCTGGGATTCTACTCTCTTATCCTTTCGGGTAATTTTGCTAACTCTGACATTAGGATCTCGTGGTCGCATCTACCCGGAGAGCCCTTCACCCAAGATGATCGCTTGCTTCACCTGAAGATTTTGAAGATTACTCTCCGATAAACTCCCGAGAACCTATGTGTTGATCGCCTTTGCAATCTCGTGCCACCGATAAGTCCGTATGGATGATTACATCCACCTCCTGATCTGGAAATCATAATTCCCTTGTACTTAAGCATCAAATTATTTCGATGCTCCTATCACCTGATGCCTTTGCATTCTTTCTCCTTCTGGTTGAGTGCCGATACTCACGTCAGATTCTTTGCGAACCACCCGACCTTTGGTGGATTATTATCCGACTAATCTTACATGGCTTCTTCCATGTGTCAATTGGATTCATCGTGTGAAATACCATCCCTGTCCTCGATGATTTGTGTTATCATCGACAGCCTCCCTTGACTTCCTGCCAATACAACTTAGTCGTGTATATTGTGATCTGCTTTCCTTGGGAAAGCCATACACCTGATACTTGTGTATCATCACATTTTCCTTTACATTGGTCTGTTTAACCTTTCTTGTAATGCATCTTATCTAAGCAGTGAAATTCTCCTGCTTGTGTAAACACCTTGGTGTGCAACCTCGTCGGTAACACCTTGTTGCCATTGTTGATGAAATTTCGTTAACCACCGGGACGAGAACTTTGCCAATTGGTCTGCCTCGTATTTACGAGCAGAAAATGGTTCTCTTTGTCCACTGCTCCTAGTATCGATGTTGTTGCCGACATAACCGACCAAAACCAGATTCTTTATGGGCCCATAACCCACAGTTCCACAGGACCGAAACCTGACTATTGTCGCCTGCCTCGTGATATTTCGTCCAATATCAGACTCAGTGCTTACGCCTGATGATCTGGGGCCCTTTTCCCATCTTACATCATCGGCATCGAATACGTGCCTATTCTCTTAAAACTTCTCACGATGTACTTCCCTGAGGTTAAACTCGAAAGGAATTTGTACCCCATACCCTTGAGCAACCCCATTTGATTGATCTTGTATCGATCCGACCCCCTTAACCTTTACCTCTTAACCTGTTCGTGAGTGCGATGAAGCCCCGAGGAAAGGATGAAAACTCATCGAGATGCACCGATGCAAAGAGATGAAGACCTCAACATGAAGGATTAAATTCTTCGAGTAAGACAACAAGAACCAGAAGATTTGTTAGAAGGCGAAACCGAAACTCTACCCCTTACACTACTTTTAATTCTCGGGACGAGAATTCTTTGTAGTGGTGGAGATTTGTAACACCCTCAGATCTAGTACAGTAATCACTACAGTGATTCCACTTTTAGTGATCATTACTGTTAACGATCAAGACATGATCACCTTTGATCATAGCTCTGTCAATTTACAACCCCGATTTAATTTTCAATTACTTGTGGATTATAATATTGCTCCAAGAAGTTGTGGGTGATTATTAAATCATCTTGCTGTTTACTAAACCAAGTAAACTCCTAGTCTCAACAAGAATCACATGTCAGTGGAAATTATGAACCCAAGGTGGTGGGGTTATCAAAATTGTTTTGAAAATTAATATGGAAATGGAAATCATAGATCAAACCAAAGTTGTGAAACCTATTAATATAATTGCCTAGCCATCATAGAGCCATGTTAATATAGTAATGGATATTTTATTAAAGTGTTTTAGGAATAATATGAAATAAAATAAATGCTTGGGAATTATTGAATTGCCATGGTAATTATAATAAACAAGTGAAATTTTTTATGCACTAAAAATTGTGAAACCATTTTTCTTAAATACCTAATAATCAGAAGGTCATGTAAAAAGATAAATGATATTTTATTAACTATTTAAATAATACAGATAAATATAAACAGTAGCAAAAATAGCTCCATATAATATTTTGTGCATTGAATAAAATCTAAATGATTTTATTATTGTTCAAATATTTTTCTAGCAGTAGACTAAATTACAACAATATTTTTGGTGTAGTTTGCATATTTTACAAAATTGTATTAGTAGGCAAATAAAATGTAAACATGATAGAAAAGAAAACAAAAAGAAAATACAAAAAGCCTATCCTACGCCTGGGGCGAGGCCACCCCGGGCCCAACCCGGCCGCCCCCTTCCTCTCTCCTCCTTCTCCCTCCCACCAACCTCCCCTGCCCCCATCCCCCCCCCCCCCCGCTGTAGCCGTGGATAGAGGGCAGCGCGTCGGCCCCTCCCCTCACCTGCCCCCTACCTTCCATCGAGCCTCAGTGCCCCCGTGGACATCCCAGATATTTCCCCCCTCTCTCCACTGCTCGTCTCGTCGTCCGCCTTTCGCCGTTGACGCCGCCATGGACGCCACCTCGAACTCGCGCGCCCACTGAGTCCCCCAACCCCAGCCAGGTTTCCCTGGAGCCCCGCCATCGTCTTCCTCGTCTGCCTGTGGAAGGAATTGAGCCCGGAGCCACAGCACAGAGCGCTACGTCATCGTCTTCAACCTCCTGCCCTCCGGCGAGGTCCTTCAAATTTTGGCCGACCAGTCCCTCCCCGAGCCCGCCGCCACCCACTACAGCCCCTCCGTGAGCACCTCTCCCGTCGCCAACCCCTCTAACTTTCCTCCTTGCACCGTACCTGCATTCGCCATCGGTTCCGAGTTCGTCGTGGCCGCCATGGAAACGCCAGGCCGCGCCCTGCTCGCCGAGCCCGCCCCTACCCCGCGTCGGCCGCGCTCTGGTTCCCCTTCCTGCGCTCCTCACGCTACCCGCCTCCACTCTGAACGCCACCCCGTGCTCATGCTCGGTTGGTTATGCTGCTAGCGACGGCACTGGCTATGGCCGTGTGCATGTGCAGTGTCCGTGTGATGTGTGTGCGCGCGTCCTGTGTGCGTGTGTGCGCGCGTCCTGTGTGCGTGTGTGCGTGGTTTGCTGCGTGTGTGTGTGTGGAGAGCACGGCACCGGCTGGCTCCGGCCGCCCCCTGGCCACAACCACAGCCACCCCTGGCCGCCCTGCAGCGCTGCACAGCAGCAGCTGATGCTGCCTCCAGTGGCTGCTCGCTGCTGCTTTGCTGAAGCCGCTTCCCGCTGCTTGGTGTTTCTGCTACAAAAAAATCTGCTGCTGAATCCCTTTTCTTTGTAACAAAACAGCAGCAAATAAATAGCCAAACAAAGTCTAAAGTGAATAAAATTAATATGGGTAGTTAGTACACTTAACAAGCTTCACTTTGTTCCATTGGACCAATTTCAAATGATGCACCGATTAATTCGTAGAAAAATGGCAAATATGCAAAAATCTATGATAAGCTAGTAGAATAAAACGATTTGAGTTCGCAGATAACTTCCTAACTTTCTAGAATTTGCAAATAGGTCCTCTACCATTAATTAGAATTTAGATTAAATAAATCTGCTAAATAAATAGCCTATGACATCTGGGGCCCCCTCTACTATTTAAATACATAAATAATTTATTTAGCTACAGTTAATGACAGTTGGGTCCCACCTATCAGTTGACCTGGTCAAACATCCATGCTCTTTTTAATGTTGCTTTTATTATTAAAACAAATTCAGAAATTGCTATAAAATAAATAAAACTGTATAAATCAATATCTTTTAAACCGTATCTCCGATGAAAATAATTTATACATGAAACTTGATCAGAAAAATATAATGAATATGGATACGTTATCCATATACCAATCACCCCCTCTAACACAACGAACACGAGACATTCCCCCTCCGATTGCATTGTCCGGTAATCGCCCGGAGCCGGAAAAACTTTTCGGATGAAATTGTTCTGAATATGAAAGTTGTTAAGAACGAATCAACGAGTACGGATACACTATCCACATGTCTGTCAGATGCCTCTAACACTGCAGACATGGAACCTTCCCCCTCCGGATCATCTTTCCGGTAATCAATCGGTACTGACGAGTCATCCCCGGATAAATTCTCGTTTCGCCTGCAACGTGTAGTACCGCGTTAGTTCACCTCTAGCTTAACGTTTTCCATGCCTTGTATTTGTATTGATATTATTGCCGTGTATTTATTTATTTTCGCCCTCTCTTATTGTTCGATAGTCACGACGTCCTCTGCCGATGCCCCTGTGATCAACTACTTCGTCGACGACCGTACCCCTACCGTCGAGCTTCCAGGCAAGCAGAGCCATTCTCTTCCCTAGATATCACCTATCTTTTCCGTACTTTTCTTGCACTAGGCATTGTTACTGCTGCTGCTGCTGCTACGTTACAATCCTATTCAATTGCATAGCCTGTCATTGTCACACCTTGATGTACCTTCCTTTATCCTATGTTGCCTTATAAATATATATTATGTTTAGCAGTTAGCCCTGCGCATTGTTAGTTACTAGGATTAGATAGCGGGTCGTGATCACTCTAGGAGTGATCGCGGAAACGATATATTACAACTGCAACAGGTAAGGATAAATGCAGACGCCCTAGGGAACCTACAACGGCGAGACTCTGCCGAGTCGCTTCGAGTTTGGCTTACGAGTGGAATGGACTAGTATTTCACTCTCGTCGGCTCAGTAGCGTAGCATCACCGGGATGATATGAGGTTTACCTCTTTAGTTCATTCCGCTGATGTCTCTGTCAAACCTATTTAAGTGTGCCATCGAGGGTGATACCTCCTGGTTTCACTTAATGGTAGGAACTCGAACCAACGGGTGTCCTTAAAGGTAAGAAGTCGGGCGACCCAACGGTGCCCGCGAGTGGTATTGCGACGGGACGACAGGGAGGGTACGAGAGTTACTGATGGCTTCTTTCCCATTGTTGGTTACCCCAAGTGGAAGGTTGAGATGTAGCGCAGCAGCAAGTTTCCCTCGGTGAAGATACCAAGGTTTGTGTCCAGTAGGACTCCAGAGATGATAAGTAGGTGTCAGCGGCGCAACTGACGTGGACCTACACATAGACACAGATAACTTTGTTCCCAACGAAGTTCAGAGAGGTTGTCAATCTCTCCGGTCTTGTTGTTCACAAAGGGTAAAACACAAAGGATAATGATAGCAACTGAAAGTAAAAAGCAAGAAAGTAAAGAAAGCGTGGAAACAGTAATAAGGATATGGACCGGGATACGTGATGTTCGGTAGTGATGTCTCTCTCCCAAAAGATGATAAAATTGCTATGCGAGGTAAACAAATTACAGAAGGGCAATTGACAGGATTATGAACGCACCGCAATGCTAACTATGCTACAAAAGAAAGGAAGAGACTGAAAAGCACGGGCAGTACGCCAAAATAAGTAGATCGTAATCCAACTGCATCTGCTACTAATCATCCACCTTGAGATATCTATCCAGAACATCTCGCTGGTATTAAGTTGCGAGCCCCACCCAAAGTGTAAACCCAAAGCAACAGACAACTGCATTAAAAAGAACTTTGCGTAAAGTAAACAATCCTTGCAACCGCGGTTACAAGCACCGTTGTTTTCCCCCTTGTGGCAACAGCACATCCCCTAGACTCATGTTTCTGTCACTCAAGCGTGTCATCGGGGGGCATGAACCCACAATCGAGCACAACGTTCCCTCTTGGAGTCACTACCTACTACTTGGCCAAGGCAATAAACAGCAACGGAGAACATGCAAGAATTACTTAGGAACAAAAATATAAGAGATAAAAACCAAATATATTACTCTATCACAATCTGAACATAATCTCATAATCCATCAGATCCCAACAAACTCAGCATAGCAATAGAAGAAATATTACAAAAGTGCCTCGATCATGTAGGGCATCTCACGAGGTCTAAACCATGAAGAACAAAGAGGGGAGGAGAACATCACATAGCTACTGATCACGGACCCATGGTCCAAGGAAAACTACTCACGAGACATCCGGCGAGCATCCATGGTGTAGAGGAGACTCCCGGAGGTCAATCCTCCCTCCGGCAGGGTGCCGGGAAGAGGTCTTCTGGTGCTCCCGATCTCGGAAGAGCGGCGGCGGCGGAACATAGGCGAGTTTGAGAAATAGGGTTCTGTCTTCGGAGTTTCCCCGTGACGGAGAATAAATAGGCGAAGGGGGGCAGCCAGAGGTGGACCAGGGGCCCCAGGCGCCCCCCTGGAGCGGCCAGGGGTGGGGCCGCGCCGGGTGGCCGCCTGGGCCCTCCTGGCTCCCCTCTGGCCCCACTCGGGCTCTTCGCGAAGCTTCCTGTACGCTGATTTTTCCTGTATTTTTCCCGGAATTTTTCTGGCACTTTTTATATGGGGGAAAACTGAAATAGAAAAACAGTAGAAAACAGGAACTGGCACTCGGGTGCACTGAGTTAATAGGTTATCCAAATATGATCAAAAGTGTATGAAAGTGTATCTAGATCATAGCAATATCACACAAAACATGCATGGAGCAAGCAGAAATTATAGATACGTTTTGGACGTATCAACATCCCCAAGCTTAATTCATGCTCATCCTCGAGTAGGTAAATGATAACAGCATAATTTCTGTGGTGACATGCTAGCAACCATAAAAGAACTTTGAAAAGTAAAGCAATCAAGGTTAGAGATTCAATTCAAGTCATAACATGCAAGAGTCTATATTAGCATTGAAACGAGTAACAAAAGAACATTAGGTGCAAGAGCTCTCGCGGTCCGTGACTCAAATGTCTCCAAATGGTGTTTGCGTGCAAGAAGGGGGATAGGGAATACGAGAAAAAGTATTTTTGTTGAGAACTCAATCTACTAAAGTTTCACACTTGGTCCTCTTTGGAATCTTATCTTGACTCGTCCCCAAACCACTAGCCAGGTACAAGTCAATTTGATCCACTCCTTTTTGATATTTCAAGCACTCATGCAATGGATGAGCGTAAGCACGAGAGTTGACACTTAGGATGGCAAAGAGAGAAGTACGGAGGAGGAAGACAAAAAGGATGAGAAAGGCTCACATCAATGAGGACAATCATAGGCAAGAGATGCCAAATGATAGATATGATGTGAGGAGTAGGGATTGCCATGCAACGGATGCACATATGAGCTAAGAAGCTCTCCAATGGAACTAGTGGGGGTGCATCTAACTTGCTCGCTCATGAAGACCTAGAGCTCGTTTGAGGAGGCTCATCCTTGGAATATGCAATCCAAGTTCTATAGTGTGAAGGTCCTCACATAGCTATATGCATGAAGATCATCTCTATGGAGTACAAGGATATAAAGGGAGTACTTGTGTGGATCTCTCAAAAGGATAGTAGTGTTGCCCCTTTCTCTCTTTTTATTTCTTTTTTTCTCTTTTTCTATTTTTTTGTATTAATTTTTTGGTGGCCTCAATGGCTCTTTCTATTTAACTCTCATTTGTCCTCTTTGGGATCTTTTAATGTGTCCACTTTGGGATATTTTATTGTGTCCACTTTGGGATCTTTTCCTCACTTAAGGGCAACACTCTATTTTACAAGAAGGGTAAATGAGATCTTTCACACTTTACAAGGTACTCAAAATCATAAAGAAGATGTAACTATGATGATGTATGCAATGTATGTCGCTGTCAGTGTAGCAGGAACATGTATGACATGAAGATCAAGTCATGAAGAGGTGGATGTTGCATGGCAATATAACTCGGAAAGGCTATGGAAATTCCTTGGTAGGTAGGTATGGTGGCTGTTTTGAGGAAAGATATAAGGAGGCTTATGATGACAGAGCGTATCATGCCAAGGGTTTGGATGTACCGGCGAAGGTGGACACCAACTCTCGGAGTGAGAAGAAGGCAATGCACAGCACGGGAGAGGCTAGCAAAATATGGGAAGGTGGAAGTGTCAACTTTCAATACTTACATTAGTCCGAAGAACTCATGCACTTATTATCGGTAACTCTCAATCTAATAAGGAGGTTCACATAGAGACAAGTACCCCGAGGAGGAGTGTATGGGGGTTTGGTTATCCTTGCGCATCCTCGACTCATGGTACGTGAGTGTACCCTAATATTCGATCCCTCCAAGGATTAGTGATCCATCTAGTACCTAGAGTTCTCAAATAGTTTTGTAGGTTTTGAAAATAAACACGGATTTCCCAAAATACGACACCTATCACTAATAGGCTAGAGCTCTTGACACCAAAAGTTCAAACATTACTCACATCAATACCTCAAAACTATTGC
This sequence comes from Bromus sterilis, assembly GCA_950022295.1. Classification (NCBI taxonomy): domain Eukaryota; kingdom Viridiplantae; phylum Streptophyta; class Magnoliopsida; order Poales; family Poaceae; genus Bromus; species Bromus sterilis. The sequence continues at coordinate 239,883,850 of OX465595.1, read as the reverse complement.
AAGTTACTATTAGAAGAAAATAGCAACCTCAATTACCTACTCTCAAGAAAAGACACAACTCAGTGCAACAACCAACTCTCTTTAACAAGATAAACATGAAAACTAAAAAGAGTTCCAGCAACAAACTAAACAAAAGCCAAGGCTCTTGCTAAAGACAAACTAAGACTAAACATGGCAGTAGCTATGAAAAGATAAAGAACACACAACAGCAAAAAGATAAGAAGGAAAAATCCTATGATGTGTTCTAGAATTTGAAAGTGGAGCGTGTTTCTCTCCCACACAAAGTAAGACGGGATCTAACTTGTTATGAACAGCAAGCAAAGATAAAGAAAAATAAAACCTAAGAGCGAGACGCTCCAAGCATAGCACATAACGCATGAAGTGATAAAAATATAGTGAGACGAAGGACGAACCGATGTTTGTTGATGGAGAAGGGGATGCACGGGGCATCCCCAAGCTTAGACGCTTGAGTCTCCTTGAATATTTGTTGGGGATGCATGGGGGCGTCCCCAAGCTTGAGCGCTTGACACTCCTGGATCTTCTTTCATCATCTTCCATCGCACACTTGAAAACTCCCTTCATACATAACTCATCATAAGCTGATTAGAGAGGTTAGTACCCTTAATAAATAATTTTTCCCCACTGGATATAAAGATATTCTTGAAGAGCTACTGTTTCTCAAGAGTGCCAAAAAGTTTTTGCAAAGAAAAAGCGAGCTTAAGGTTTGCAAAAGTTAGGAGAGACAAAACGTGGCAGAATCTGTGAAAAACAGAACAGTAGGTAGTAAAGAATTTTTTAGGGGAACTTCTGTAACTCAAATCTAAAAACTCAGAACATACGGAAGTTTCGTAATTGTATAGAGCATACTGTGTAAAAATTTCAGCTCAAAAAGATTAACTGGAATTTTTCTGGAATTTTTCTGGTCACGAGGACATAATCTGTTTTCTGGACAGCATGTCACTACTTTTACTTCCCTTGCCGTAAGAGCCTATAACTTGGCACAAAGCTGAAAAATAAATATACAATGATGTTGCTACAGTAGTAACAATCATCAAGACACAACAAAATAAAAAAAAACCTAAATTCGTTGCGGGCTGCCTCCCGAAAGCGCTTCTTTAGAGCCATTAGCTAGGCTTAAAGATTATAAAATATGATCTCACAAGAGAATGGGAATTTTAGCAAAAGAGAGCATCAAGAAGAAAATTTGAAACACATTTAAGCCTAACCCACTTCCTATGCATAGGAATCTTGTAAGAAAATAAATCAAAGAAGTACAAAGTGACATGCATAGGGAGGTGGAACAAGAACAACTTCGAAAGTTTCAGTTTAGAGAGAGGCGTTTTTTCGCATGGAAGTTTCTATAACCAAACTTTACTCTCTCAAAGTAATTTCAGTAATATCATGAACAACATCAAGAATATAACTATCATGTAAATCATATTGTTCATGACCTACAAGCACACGTGTATTTTTTTCAACACGGTTTTTAGGATCATAAGATAAATGCAACCCATCACATTGAGCTTTGATAAGAGGAAAATTTTCCGGAGTTGGAGATTTTAAAAGGATAATAGGACACTAAAGTGTGGTTGCGATAGAAAAAATTTCATACTTAACATGAGGAACTATAGCAAGTTCATCTCCGTAAGCATCATCCATAGTGGCATCACGGCCATAAGCATAGAAGGCATCAACTTCATGAAAAAGGGATATTTCAAAAGAATCCATAGGATCATAATACTTATATAAGGTGAGAGTCAAAGAGTTACTCTCATTAGAAGGTAGACATGGATGGCTCCATTCTTCCTCCTTTTGTTCGTCACTCTCCTCCTCTTCTTCATCCAAAGAGCTTTCAGGTTCAGTAATTTCTTCTTCTATAGAGTCCTGCAAAACATTAGTCTCTTCCTTTTAGGTAGAGATTCTATCAAGATGATCAGTAATATAATAATTTGCATCATAATTTTCCAAACAATAGTTAAGTATAACAAGACTCTCGGATTTGTAAGGGGCTTCATCAATATTTTCAAGCAAAGAAGTAATTTCATAGGCGCCCTTAAAACCAACAAATTCTTCTATTTGTTCTGCATCATAAAAATCATAATTTCCCTTAGCATAAGAAGCTAAGGTTTCATCCTCATTGTACTCACATTGGAAAGCAAGGTGTTTGTGCCTCATAAAGCAACAAGATTCATCCCTGCAGAAAGATATATTTTATATTGAGCACAAGTTTTTAGCATACTCATCCGATTGATGTATGAGTCTCCATAAGTGTATCCCTTTTTGAGACAAGCAGTATTCCTTGTAATATTCTTGTTGATCCTCGGTTAATCCTCTTTCCAATAAGATCTAGTTTCAAAGAAGTTAGACATTGATTGGCAAGTAAGGAACTAGACATACTATATATATTTTTTGATTTTTGATACAAGACACAAAGATAAAAACTGAAAGGTAAACTAACAAGACTAAAAAAACAAAGGTAAAGGGTAGTGTGCAACTCCTCTATCTATGCACTCGGAGTCCCCGGCAACGGCGCCAGAAATTCGCTTGATGGCTTCTCGCCCTTTGTTGGTTACCCCAAGTGGAAGGTTGAGATGTAGCGCAGCAGCAAGTTTCCCTCGGTGAAGATACCAAGGTTTGTCTCCAGTAGAACTCCAGAGATGATAAGTAGGTGTCAGCGACGCAACTGACGTGGACCTGCACACAGACACAGATAACTTTGTTCCCAACGAAGTTCAGAGAGGTTGTCAATCTCTCCGGTCTTGTTGTTCACAAAGGGTAAAACACAAAGGATAATGATAGCAACTGAAAGTAAAAAGCAGGAAAGTAAAGAAAGCGTGGAAACAGTAATAAGGATATGGACCGGGATACGTGATGTTCACTAGTGATGTCTCTCTCCCAAAAGACGATAAAATTGCTATGCGAGGTAAACAAATTATGGAAGGGCAATTGACAGGATTATGAACGCACCACAATGCTAACTATGCTACAAAAGAAATGAAGAGACTCAAAATCACGGGCAGTACGCCAAAATAAGTAGACCGTAATCCAACTGCATCTACTACTAATCATCCACCTTGAGATATCTATCCAGAACATCTCGCCGGTATTAAGTTGCGAGCCCCACCCAAAGTGTAAACCCAAAGCAACAGACAACTGCATTAAAAAGAACTTTCCGTAAAGTAAACAATCCTTGCAACCGCGGTTACAAGCACCGTTGTTTTCCCCCTTGTGGCAACAGCACATCCCCTAGACTCATGTTTCTGTCACTCAAGCGTGTCATCGGGGGGCATGAACCCACAATCGAGCACAACGTTCCCTCTTGGAGTCACTACCTACTACATGGCCAAAGCAATAAACAGCAACGGAGAGCATGCAAGAATTACTTAGGAACAAAAATTTAAGAGATAAAACCCAAATATATTACTCTTATCACAATCTGAACATAATCTCATAATCCATCAGATCCAACAAACTCAGCATAGCAATAGCAGAAATATTACAAAAGTTTCTCGATCATGTAGGCCAGCTCACGAGGTCTAAACCATGAAGAACAAAGAGGGGAGGAGAACATCACATAGCTACTGATCACGGACCCATGGTCCAAGGAAAACTACTCACGAGACATCCGGCGAGCATCCATGGTGGAGAGGAGACTCCCGGAGGTCGATCCTCCTTCCGGTAGGGTGCCGGGACGAGGTCTTCTGGTGCTCCGGATCTCGGAAGCGCGGCGGCGGCGGAACAGAGGCGAGTTTGCGAAATAGGGTTCTGTCTTCGGAGTTTCCCCGTGACGGAGAATAAATACGCGAAGGGGGGCAGCCAGAGGTGGACCAGGGGCCCCAGGCGCCCCCCCCCCTGGCGCGGCCAGGGGTGGGGCCGCGTCGGGTGGCCGCCTGGGCCCCCCTGGCTCCCCTCTGGCCCCACTCAGGCTCTTCGCGAAGCTTCCTGTACGCTGATTTTTCATGTATTTTTCCCGGAATTTTTCTGGCACTTTTTATATGGGGGAAAACTGAAATAGAAAAACAGCAGAAAACAGGAACTGGCACTGGGGTGCACTGAGTTAATAGGTTAGTCCAAATATGATCAAAAGTGTATGAAAGTGTATCTAGATCATAGCAATATCACACAAAACATGCATGGAGCAAGCAGAAATTATAGATATGTTTTGGACGTATCAGTTACCAAACCACGAAAGTCGAGCTCCCCCGGGAGCACACGCGAGACAAGGTAAGGAGACGGTTCACCTTGATGGTAACCGCAGAGACTTGGTGGGACGACAGGGCAGGCACCGATGTACTGGCGGTCCTGGCTGCTGTCGTTGTCATGCAGGTTAATTAAAATGCTAAATGGTTTAGTGGATGTCTTGAGTTGGCTATATGCCATGTACGCACTACCTACCCGTGGGAATTACGAGTTATGGGCTCCTCTGCTTCGTAGTGTCGTCCGAGGACTCTTCAGACGTCAGCAGTACCGCGGCCTGCGCCGGGAAGTGGTGTTTTCTTATTTGCTCGTGCGGTGGTGTCTTATTTGGATTTGCTTTAACTTCACCGGTCAGCCTCGCACCGTGGAGGAGTACGTCGGGGTTAGGGTCCAAAGCCCCGCATACATAGGATATAGTCCGGCGGATGACCTCTCTGTTGAGTTTGAAAGATGGGCTATGAAGTGTCGGATAGCCTCGGTGGAGCGTTCCCTAAGAAGGTGCCCGCCACCCTGGAGATCCGTGCGTGTAGTGGAACACAAGTGCACCCCTGCAGGGAAGATTAATCTATTCGAATAGCCGTGTCCATGGTAACAGGACGCTTTATGCTGAAGCTGGATCTTACCACTACAAACTATTATTATTAAACTGTATGGTTCTGGGTTTTCTTCCTCGCTGGGATGTCGAGGAGGTGAACTCAGTGGCATTGCTAATTATTACAACTTATTATTATACAATGCTGCAGCAACTTCTGCTGCATTGTTACTTTATGCTTTATATAAACTGTTGGCTATTCTCTCCTCATGCTGCAAGACTCGTCGGAAGATGCTAGTCTTCCATAGGCCTAGCTTCTTATCCTTGTTCTGATTTCTGCCTTGCAGTCCACTATATACAGCCTCCCCTTTCCATTTGATACAAATGCATAAATGCTTAGTAGCGGACGTAAGACTCGCGGGTATGCTAGATACTCACCTGCTTTATTTTCCCTTTTTTTGTTTTGCCTGATCGGCCGCTGTAGTCGACGTTGGAGCATTGGAATCCAGGAGCAGGAGTTCCCCGACGCCGACCACCACAACGTGAAGATCCCCGATGCCTTCTACGACGTTGAGTTCCCCTTTGACCAGAAGTAGTTCGGAGGTTCCCAGGCAGGAGGCCTTGCCTTTTCGATCGAGTGTTGATTTTGTGCTAGCCTTCTTAAGGCAACCTTGTACCCTTGTGTCTGTACTCAGATACTATTGCTTCCGCTAACTTTGTGCTTTCGAGCTTTTGTATTCGAGCCCCTCGTGGCCCATGGCTTGTATTAAACAGCTTGTATTTTTTATTTGTAGAGTTGTGTTGTGATATCTCACCGTGAGTCCCTGATCTCGATCGTGTACCTTGCGTGTATGATTACTGTACACGGTCTGATTTTGGGGGCGTCACAGCGCCTCCTCTGCCGCGATGGGCCGAAGCCCAACTGGGTGAGGCCCCTTTTATTTATTTTTCCCCTCTCTGTTTTCTTTCCTTTATCTAAATTTTTGCTAAGTCTGGAAAGAATTGCTGCTGTTACGTTTTTGCGAATAGATTTGCGAGTAATCCGTAGCCCGTATCGCGTTGCGCCCAAAAGAAAAATTGCTTATAATTGTGTGTGCTTCAATTCATCTTTTGTGAGAATTTTTATTTGAGGCCATCTTGATGTTGTTAATCTGTGTCGAAGTGGGCACCAGACTGTTAACTGCTGCTAATTTCTGTTATGGGTTGTTGCATATTATTTTATTGCAAGTTTGATTGATGATTGTGTCACATCCATGAGGCCTATTGCATTAATTCTTGTTGCATACTGTTAAGCATCATGTCTACTTCCATTATATGTATTGTATTGTCATGTTAGCATTCCTGTTGATAGTTATATTTAGCTCCAAACTTGCTATGCCGCTGATGTTGACAGCCACCTCTGTTTTTTACTAAGTCTGTAACTTTCCGATGCCATGTTGCATGCTTAATATCTTTTGATATGTGAAGCATATGACCTTGATTCTTGTTTGTACCTGGTCACCATCATGTCTAGTTCATGCCCATATATTGCTATGTCATGTTGCTGCACTTTTGCAAATAGCTTCACCCCTGTTTATACAGCATGAATATAACAGTTTCTGTCATGTTTTCCTGATTTTCACTAAGTCCTAGACCAGTAATGTTTTATTGCATTTTTCTTGGGCCATAATTAGTTGTTCATGATGGCTATTTGTATGATTCCTTTTTCCATGCCATGGCTGCCATTTCTACTTTAGTTGCATATACTTTTTTTGCATGTTTGAAACCTTTTGCTTGTTTATTTATTTCTCTAAAGTGTGCTACCTGATGTTGGTAGATTGCACCCGTAACTTGTTTTGCTTGTATCTTTTTAACCGTAACTCCGTTTGGAGTGTTCTTTACATGTAACTTGATTAGTTTTTCATGTACTTTGTGTTTATGCTATTGTTTTCTGTTGTTAACCAACCTAAAATATTGTTTAGGGCAGAAAATTACCAATTACTTAAATTGTCATGGGGCACTTAGTGGAATGCCATGTTTAGGTTGTGCCTCACTTAAATTGAGTAGCATAGATAGTTTCTCTTATGCTTTACCTCTTGCCATGTTTGTGTGCTATGCCATTCTTGAGTGAGATGCCATGTTAACAACCTTTGCTCATCTTGTGTAGCTAAACAACTTGAACCCTTGTAAACGTGCGGTATCGTCGTGTGTGACGAGTACTCCACTTAACCTGTTAGTAACCGCTCTCGACGATAGATGCGATGTCGTGCGTTGTCTCGTGTTGCCTTCTTGTTGATGCTTGCTCGTGATTGCATCGTAGTAATAGATGCTTGCTCGTGATTGCATCGTAGTAATAGATGCTTGCTCGTAAATTGTCTTTTCCAGTGTTTCCTTCTTGTGCGCTTCCGCGGGTACCCTCGGAGACGTTGCGAGCTTGCGATTGACTACACCTTCGGCTTCGTCTTCTCATCAGGTAAGGGGGGGCATATATCATGCTTATAACTTTCATCTCACTCGCGCCTAGGTGTAGTATAGAAAGATTGCTTGATCCTACCACTTTATATTCTTGCCTCTCAAATAAACCCAAACAGCCATGTCCTCCACATCCCAGCAAACCTTGTTCGGCTATGTTACTATTGCTCGCTGCTCAGCCACTGCTTAGTATCCATGTTAGGGTGTTATCAACTGTTATCCTGTTACTCCTTGGATTGGGCTATCACATTATTATATTTATTGTGGATGATATTGTTATTATAGTGTTGGCTATATTCGACGAAGGATGGAAGGTCTAGGCTATCCCGTCCCGATGCTTTGTTCCATTTGAGTCACCTAGGATCCGAGTTCCGGGTATTGGTTTTAAGACTGAGCGTGCCTAACCGCGTGTGGGATTTTATGGGGTCCCCTTTTATTAACTATCTAGCTTCAAACATTTCTAGAGGTGGCCCAAGCTGATTTAGCATTTGAAACCATGCTATATGTCTCTCGGGTCGCTCCTAGCAGATATCCTTTAAAACAACGCGGGCCAACGGAGACATGGTTCCTCTGTTGGTCCACACTCATGAGCTAGGGGCTGCCCACATGTGAGGGGATCAGTTACCTCGACCTTGGCCAGACAGAAGAGTCTGATCCGAGAGCGTGGCCAGCTTTTGGATTGGGCGTCGACTCCCCGGGGCCACCCGAATTTGTTCGTTGTTAGATAGAGGGACCTGTCGTTTCGGATCTCTCGGGAATAAATCATAAAATGGCTGACTGTGATGGGTAGAAACTGAGAGAGATGGGCGTGCTTCCGGAGCCTTGTAATGGGCAGTTGATACGTCTCAAACGTATCTACTTTTCCAAACACTTTTTCTATTGATTTGCCCTCATTCTTGCATGATTTGGACGAAACTAACCCGGACTGACGCTGTTTTCAGCAGAGCTGTCTGTATGGTTTTATTGTGCGCATGAAAATGGATTTTTAGGTGTCTCAGAAAATTCCAGGAAAAATCACAGAAAATCCACGCACCCGAGGGGCCATTGTGCCAGAAGTGGGGCTAGAGGGCAGCCAAGGGGGCCCCAGGCGCCCCCCCTGGCGCGACCAGGGGTGGGGTCGCGCCCTCTGGCCGTCTGCCCCCTCCTCTGGTGCCCTACCGAGGCCCCTATTTATTCCTTTGATGAAAAACCTCTGCTGGTGCCCTACCGAGCCTCCGCCACCCTCTGTTCTTCTCCGGGAGGGCTAATCTGGAGGTTGTTTTGGCCTCCGGTGACGGGAGATCATCTCCATCGTCATCATCATCACCACTCCATCCTCCCTTCATGACTTCTCCATCCATGTGTGAGTAATTCCCTGCGGTAGGCAAAGGGTATGGTAGGGATTGGATGAGTTAGATCATGTAATAATTTATCAAATTTTTGGGGGCATGTTGCCTATCATCTAGATTGTTGTTTATCATCTTTGCTTCAACTTGTTGCTCTTAATGCTTATCACTTTGGGCCCGAGTGCCATGATTTCATATCTGAACCCTATGTGTTTGCATGAATATATTTGTGTTCTTGATCCTATCTATGAGTTGTATGCACCTGTTATAGTTCGGAACCGGCGATCCCAAAGGTGACAGCTTGGGACACCAAAGGGGATGGACTATAATTTGAGGATTTCATGTATCCATTGATTGTTAATGCTTTGTTCCGGTGCTTTTTGACAGGAGCACCTTAATCTCCATAAGTTCCTTTTGGCCCCGTTCGTAGCGGGATGGTAGGACAAAAGATGTTGTGCAAGTTCTTATTGCAAGCACGTACAACTACCTATCGGGTACATGCCTCATGTTTGATTTATGCCTAGATGATCATTGCTTTTCGGTGTGCCTTGCCCCAGTTAAATACATGATGTGTCTTATCCATGCAGCGCCCAACCATCCATCTCCCTAGCCTACAGTGTTTTAATTCTGTTGGTTACTAGTTGTTTGCTTTTGCTGTTTTACTGTCGCTATTTCACCACCACTATTATCATTGCTATCATCACCTCCATATCGCAGTTACTACTAATATCTTGTTGCAATTAAGTGTATCTCAGGTGCGGTGGAATTGACAACTCCACTGTCAAAGCTTGTGGATATTCTTTGGCTCCCCTTGAGTCGAATCTATGAATTGGGTTATTCTTACCCGCGAAGACTATCTCGATCCCCTGCAGTTGTGGGTTATCAAGCCTGTTTTCTGGCGCCGTTGCCGGGGAGCATATCTTTATTCACAAGTCTACTTGAAGTATTTTACCTGCTGCAATTTATCCGCGATGGGTAAGAAAGAAGACCCCAAGGTCCCGAACTTACCATCCCGTACAAGAAAAGGTATTGTTTTGAACACTAGTGCTACACTTGATTCACCTTTAGTTATGAGAAAGTTTGCTTCACCTCCACCACATGATGCTTCTACTGAATCCGTTACTATGTCCGATACTTTTGATGATGCTTCTACTAATCTTGATGATATTGGTTCACTTCGTCACGCTCTTGAGAAACAGATCGCAGCTGCAAAAAAATCTGGAATTGAAATTCCTGGTACTTGCTACCCTTTTGATGGAACTTACAATTATCCTGATTTGAGTAAACTCAAGGAGAGACTCCTTGATGACGATTATGTTATACTTGATGATGATTTATGCAGGGAGCTTAATGAATGTGCTGATTCCGACCTTGCTGCTATAAAGAAGCTGCTAGCAAAGCACTCCTTCAAGAACAAATTTACTCCTGGTCCTACTTTTGCTACGTCTCCTATATGCATCAATGATCCTGATTATAATTTCTCTATTGATCTTTCACTTATATCTATGGTTGAAGCTGACCCATTTTATAGCTATTGCACACCTGGCCAAACTCACTGAGTTGGGTGGCTTGTTTACTACGGATGAAAAGATACGAAACTTTTATGTTACTAAACTTCTTCCTTTCTCTTTAAAGGAAGGTGCTAAAGCATGGTATGATGCACTACCATGTGGTTCCATTAGGAGTCCTCAAGATTTATCTCACTCTTTTGCTGAAAAGTACGTTCCTGCTCATATGCAACATGCTGCTTTACAAAGAATTTATAACTTTAAACAGTTGTAGGATAAGAACCTCCCTAAAGCTTGGGGGAGGTATTGTAGTCTGATCCAGGCTAGACCGGGACATGGAGTCCCTAAGAATGAATTAATTGATATATTTTATGTTGGTATAACTGATGAATCCAGATCCTATTTGGACAGTTGTGTTGGTTGTGTTTTCAGGAAAAGAACACCGGACGATGCATAAGAATTAATGGGCAAGATTGCCAAGAACCACGAAGATTGGTCCGTCCCTGAACCACCTCCACCACCAAAAAAGAGGGGCATGCTTGTCCTAAGCCCCGAAGATATGCAAGAAGCAAAGAAGTCTATTAAATAGAAGGGTATTAAAACTGAAGACGTGAAGAATATACCCCCTATTGAGAAGTTGTGTGAGCCTACCACTCATCCTCCTATGGTAGAGGTACACTCTCTTTTAGATTTCAATGCAAGTGACATCCCTCATGGTAAGCCTCCTGATCAATGTTTAGGTGAGCTTGATAATTTTATTATAAAGAAAAATCACTTTAATGAGAGGATACAAAGTCAGTTGCATGATAATTCCCTTGCTATAGAAACTTTGCTTGATGTTTTAGGAAGAATAGTTAATGATGTTAAATGTCTTGTGAAGCATTTTCATATGGTTCAAACTCAGCTTGAACAAATTTCTAATGTGCAAAAAGATTTGCTTCCTAATAATGCCAAAAAGGATATATAGGCCTTCGGGATTAAAACCCGAGGAGGAACTAGCACTCAAGATCCTATCTATCCGGAGGGGCGTCCGAAGAGGATCGAGCAATATTCTCAAATACAGGAAGAAGAAATTTGTAGTTCTCCGAAAAAGAAGAAGAAGCACAAAGAAGCTGACAATTCCAATGATCCAAATAGTATATCTACCTCCGATGCTGAGACTGAAGACGGTGCTGAGCCTGAAAAAGATGGTGAAAAGAATGATCCACCCAAAGTTCGAGAAGAAGAAGCACCCGACAAACGCAAGAAATACACTAGAGAAGACTTCATCGCAAGAAGACATGGGAAGGAAAGAGAACCATGGGTACAGAAACCCATGCCCTTTCCAGGCAAGTCTCTCAAAACTAAAGAAGAAGAGCATTACAATAAGTTTTGTGAATGGATGAAACCTCTTTTTCTTCAAATTCCTTTGACTGATGGTATTAAGTTACCTCCCTATTCGAGATATATGAAAGATATTGTTACTAATAAAAGTAAAGTTCCTAATGAAGCAATATCTACTATGCTTGCTAACTACTCTTTTAGTGTCAAGATTCCTGAGAAGCTTGGTGATCCAGGTATACCCACCATTCCTTGCTCCATAAAGAATAATTATGTCAAGACTGATCTATGTGATCTTGGAGCAGGAGTGAGTGTTATGCCTTTCTCTCTTTACAAGAGATTTTGTTTAGAAAAACTAATCCCTACAGATATCTCTCTTCAGATGGCTGACAAGTCAACAGCCGTTCCCATTGGTATTTGTGAGGATGTTCCCGTTGAAGTTGCTAATTGTTTAATCCTTACTGATTTTGTTGTGCTTGACATGCCCGAGGATGGGAGCATGTCTATTATTCTTGGTAGACCTTTTCTTAACACTGCAAGTGCTATTATTGATTGCAATAAAGGAAAGGTTACTTTTAATGTGAATGATAAAGAACACACGGTGTATTTTCCAAAGAAGATTGACAAGAGGCATGGCCTCAGAGCATGGTTAATAGTATGTAGCGACCCGGTCCCGAAGGGAACCAAGTCTACTATGCTTCTGTGCTATCCCTGGATCAGTATGCTAGCACACACAGTACTCGATGAAATACCATAGTATCACATGTCATAAATTAACGTAAGTACATGGTATTTATTACCTTACAGCCCTTAGGCTAGAATACAAAGCAGAACAATCAATATATAAGTGGAGTCCCATCAACGCCAACGGAAAAGTTGAGTGTAGACTTCACGACCCTATAATGTATCACTTACTCGTCGTATATAATCCTGCAACACCGAAGATTACAGTCCGACAACGGGTCAGTACATTTGAATGTACGGCAAATCATATCCCAAAATAAAGTAAAATTTCCTACAATACATGCAATTTGGCTGGTGGAGCTTCTACATTTATTTTGAGAAAAGCTAATTTTCCCTATAGAATAATAATAACTAAGTTCTACAATAGCATACGATTGAGATGGAAAATTCCACTCAATCTATCTCAAAGTGATTAAACCAATCAGTTAATTAAAGATGATGAGACAAATCAATATTACCACATCTAGTCGCTCAAATTGTCCATAACCGGGGACACGGCTAATCGATTAGTTTTACACTCTGTAGAGGTTTGCGCACTTTTCCCCACAAGACTCGACCGCCTCCTTTGTAGTTCGTCACACTGCATGATGTATGACAACTGGAAGATCGAGACATGGTCTTTCAGAAGAGTTTCACGTACTCCGGTAGCACCCATCCCACCTACTCATAACTACTTTCGTAGCTCTACCTAGTAAGAGTCCCTACAACTGATCAACCAAGCCAGAGCCCATAGTAGCTTGTGGCTGCATACGTAAGCTTCTATGTATGTCAATACAAACAGTCCCTTTGAGCCTGGGTGGCTTTCCGCAGTCATCACTGGCCATCCCCAGGATACTCGCAACCATCCCACCCAGGTACTTCATTAACTTTATCTTGGTCCTAATTACTACATCATCACTCATACCTCATAAGATTCACTTCCCAATCCACGTCTACTTAGCATAGCAATATCATAGTTTACGATGGTGACAATGATGTAAGGATCAGACCTACCTCAATGAACTACTGGGTGTAATAGCATAACATAACCTATCATGCAATCTAAAGAAGAAGAACTAATGCATTGAAAACATAGGTAATAGGGAGTATGATCAAAGATATGACTTGCCTTGAATCTTGATGAAGTTATTCGCGCTCACAATTCCGACAATTCTACTCGTCACACTCCGAGCAATCTATCTTAACCAAGCACACAAGGTTGCACACAATAAATCAATAATCCAAAAGAAGGCAAAAAAAATTGAAACTCCAAAAGAAAAACCAAATAATTTTTTTTGCAAAACAAAACATGATTGGTTCAAAAGTGGGTTGCAAGGTATCTATGATATAGGGTTTTAGTTTGCAAAAAGGAATCAATCAAAACCGAGTTGTAAAACAAAAGATACGATCAACTAAAGTCGAAATTGATTCTGATCAATTTGAATATTTTCGAGAATTAAAAATAAATTTTAGGGTTGTACTGGATAGAGGATTCTGAAAGAAAACCGTGGGCTTTGGAATCACGCAAAACGGACCTACGAGTAAAAAGATATTACTAGAACGGTTTTGCATAGGATTTAGGAATTTTTTTGATCAAACGGAAAAATAATTTTCTCAAAACTTGGATCTACAGTACCCAATATGTAGAGGGTTTCAAAACAACGATTTTTCCATTGGTTTCGTCTAAAACGGAGCAATGGATAAAAAGTTACGGCGTTTTTACTAACCGCGGCGTGTAGATTTGACGCGACGAAGACGACGATTGCGGCGATCATCGGCGTCAACGAGGACGTCTAGGATGTAGGGCTTGATTAGGAGATCACAACGGTGGTGGTGATGATCTCCAACGTTATCCGTACGCGCGTGGCGACGCGATGAACCGAGCGCGCTCCGATGAACTCCCGCGGTGCGCGTACAATTTTGGGGATCAATCTTGCGCAAGAATAAGAGGGAAAAGATGTCCATTGGATGCATAACGAAGAAAGAAGTCGGTATGCAAAATTTGGGGTCAACGGGAGGCTCACCGACGACGGGATCTACCGGTAAAGTCGAAATTTTCCGGCGAGATCTACCTCAAAATTGGCTCGATTTGGGACGGTTTGGGGCGAAATTTTGTAGGAAATCAGTGGAAGGGACGTGGGGTATTTAAGGGGCAAGATTTCGTGGACAAAGGGCAAACGGAAAGGAGTCTGTGACGGACAAGGTCGCCGTCGTGCGCGCTGGAGTCACACGAACAGAAAACGGGAGAAGAACGAGCGAGCGGGGCGGCTGGGCCACTTGGCCGTTTCGGCCCGCTGCCCGGCGTGGCTGGCTGGGCCGGCTTCGGCCTGGCTGGCGTGCCACCCCCTTTTTTTACGAATTTTTTTAATTTGTTTTGAGAAACTTACTATAGAGATGTTTTTGAAATAATAAAATAACTCTAAAAAAATAACGCAATATTTAAAAATAAAAAAAATAAATATTACGAAATTAGCTTTATTTATTTATTTATTTATTCATTTTTCCTGAACTTCAAAGAGTATTATAAAATAAAATATAAGTCGGAAAAATACAATATAAATTCCTAAAATCTTAGGATAATTTAAATAAAATATTCAATGACTTTTTATCCAAAATAAAAAGATTCAAAAAAACATTTTATAATAAATTCAAATAAACCCCAAAGCAAGGTTTTAAATCATTTTCAAATGAAATTGAAGAAGTCATGTTATCTTCCCTCATTTAATTTTTTTAAAATATAAAATTATTTAAAATAACATCCAATAAAATAAAAATTCTATTGAAAACATTTTTCCAACTTTCTTTTATTTGTTGAAGGAGTCATATTACCTTCTCTCTATTTTTATTTGTTGGATTTGTTTTAAATAATAAATGTAAAAGAACAAAAATAAATATTAGGAAAAGTCCTTTTAGTCCCTCTCATTTTAATATTCATTTAAACTCTAAATTTTTTTCAGGTCCTAGTCTATCTCACTCAAATTAATTACACACAAATCAAACAAGAAAATCATAATTATCTAATTATTATAACATTCAAAAATTTAGAATTTTGGGATGTTACATAGTATAGCCAGCTGCTGGCTATAAGGAGATGCCATGTCATCTATAGCTAACTTTATAGTCAACAAGTACAATAGAAAGGCTATAAGGAGTACTACTTTAGCAATATATGACCCACATGTCTATCTCACAAAGTGTCTAGGAGCACGTGTTGCAGTTGGCTACTAATTAGTAGTCTGCTTCTCTTCTCTCTCCTCTTCTCTCTCTTCCAACTAAGCACAAATATATTATTTAATTCCTTATAGCCAGCTGACTAGGCACTATTGTACTTGCTCTCAACTCTATAGAGAATATTGAGACCGTGAAGATTGGTGATTGGGATTGTCCTCTAAATGTGCAGCACAAATACAAAACCATTATGGTGGGGACAATATCCATTAAAGTAAAGGTACCATGAATGCTTCATAGTAAGTGAAACTTTTTGCTCTATGTATTGCTAGTTTAGTAGTAGGACTTGATCAACCTTGCTATTATATGAGTTTTATATAAGTAAAAAGTAGAGGTTGGTATGTTTGCACTGCTTTTATCTTTATCTTTCTTGTTGTACCAAGTTTATATGTTTTTGAAACTTCACAACTCTAATCACTGCTCCAAGTTTTCAGAAAGTTTCGCAGCTTTTTGAACTTCGAAATTTTTTCAATAGTGAAGTTGTCAGAAAAAATTCCAGAAAAATAAAAATAAAAATATCCATGTCGGGAGTGACCCAGAGGCACCTGGGGCTGACAAGAGGGGGCACCAGTGGCCCGGGCGGCCAGCTGGCCTGGACTGCCCCCTAGTCGCGCCCACAGGGCGCCTGGGGCCCACCAGCCCCACCTCCAGGTATGTCTTCTTCCTCCTCCTTCGTCTCTCTCCAAAAAACACGAGTTCTGCTCCAGTTCTTGCGTTCTTGCTGTTCTTGGAGGCAATTTTCGATCTCTCTCTACAGCCCATCATTCGAGCTGAGATTTTGAGAAAATACTCCCTAGTATGTAACTCCTTCACCCCTCCAATTAGATTTTTGATTGGTGGCTTCATTTGTGAGTATTTAGTAGCTCTTGGTGTTGTTCATATGAGCTTGCATGCATGTGTAGAAATTTATTTTCCAAGTTTTGATGCAAGTTTATGCCTTAGGTAAGTGAGTAGAGTGTTTTGCCTCAACTCACTTTGTTTAAATCCTTGTTTTGTGAATTGTCAAAAATTTCAAAAATGAGTTTCTTTGGAAAAGAAAAGGGGTGGCTTGGGAAGAAGAAGCCCGAGCGCTCCGATCGAATTACTAGAGCTGCAGCTTCACCCTCAACAGTTAGGGTGAGCTACAATGAAGATCATGTGCCCCTGGAGTTGTTGAAAGACACAAGTCCAGCATGCGCAATGATGTATCCGTGCGATGATTTTCTTACAACTCCAGGAATTAAGGAGGAATTTATAGCCTTTGTGCCAATGCAGGTTTGACACAGCTAGCTTTATGCTGTGTGGTACAATACAAGAAGCTCACCTCCTGCTTTGTTAACAGTTTTTGTTATAACCATGATGCTGGAACCGTCGAGTTCAAACTTTATAATGATCTCATAACCATGTCTTTGGCATAGATTTGTGATATAATAGGTGTGCCGAACGTTGGTCAGACAACGAAGATGACCACGCAGCCTTCCGAGTTGAGGACCCTCTTCAACTCCCTTTGTTGCCAGGCGGAAACCGACATCCGGCGTACGAAGATTTCCAGCATTCAGTTTCCACACCTTAGGAACGGATGGTCCTTCAACGAGATTCAGTTCGATGAGTTCATGGCTAATTACCAGCCGCATAACCCCATGGAGGGGGTTGTGCCCGATGAGGAGGAGCATGGTGAGTTCCCACCTTTCCACGGAGAGACCTTCACCGAGCATGGCGAGGGATCTTCTTCCGCTTGGAGCGTAGGGCCTTCCTCATGGGAGGACCCGAGGACTTCGGTGTATGCACCGGAGGGCTCATACGACTCCTGGACTTACCATTACCTCGGAGCAGGAGGCTCCTGGGGGCAGTAGCTGCTACCAACTTAGGCCAAAAGCATAAGTTTGGGAGAGTACGTTCCCTTCTCACCTTTCCATTGTATTATCCGTTTTTATTTTTTGTTCGTTTTGATCTTTTCGAAGTTTTTGCCCGTTCTTCTTTGTTCTTTTATTTTGCAAAACAACAAAAAGATTTCTCTTTTCTTTTCCTTTCGCTATACCTTTGAAAAACCCAAAAAGATTTTTTTTCTCTCTTTAGTTTGCTTTGTTGCAGAGTTCAGCTCGAGTCCGTGATGGCATTTGCACTTGATTATATTTTCCTACGTTCAATCGTGCAAGTGACAAGGCAGTGATGACGAAGATCGATGAAAGGGATGCAACAAGGAAAACCGGTATGAACTGTTCTTGTTTCTACTTTTGTACATATGCTTGTACTTATGATTTAGAGACCAGCTTGTAGCGACATAGTGCCATGTTTACAATGCTTTCCCAGTGTTCATGCTTTCCTTGTGGCTAATCTCGAATATCTAGAGTACATAATATGTTGTTAAAATGATTTACATGCATTGCATTGTTCATAGTTTTGCATCTTGAAGTGGTATTTCCCTTTGGAGAATTCTTGGATTGACTTGGCACATGCTTACACATGTTTATGACTGAAAAGTCTACTATGCCTTGATGATCTTTGAATTTCAGAATAGTCATATCATTTTCATGCTCAATTCAATGTTACTTTGTCGCTCTGCATGATTATGATTGTTATTGCTCTCTAGTTGGTCGCTTCCCAGTCTTTTGCTAGCCTTCGCTCGCACTAAGCGGAATTCTGCTTGTGCATCCAAAATCCTTGAAACCAGTTTTTCCATATGAGTCCACCATACCTTCCTATGTGGTATTTACCGGCCATCTTAACGAGGACTTTCTTGTACCATCTCGAAATTATTCAAAAACACTCCTGTGTTGTGCCTCTGCTTTAGCTCATGAGGAAGTAGTAGGTGATTCATGAACGTCTTATGTTAGACATGTTTTATTTCGGGATTGCATGTCTAATCTGCAAACCCCTAATACGAGGAGGGACTGACATGAGTGCACCCAGCTAACAAAAGATAATCACAACCAACAAACCCTCCTTCATGCTTTGTCTATGAGAAATCAGAAAACTTTGGCAGTGATAAACAAAGGAGATTAAGGGGATGTGATCGTCCCCATCTTGCGAGCCGTTCCTCTAAACATGTCTAGTGTAAGAGGTGATTGAGTTGTCTACTAGCATTCGTTGACGAATCATGCACCTCCCAAAACACTTTTTATCTCTGTTTTCAAAACTAAGAGCTCTGGTACAAGTTTAGTCTTTGCTTCCAGCCATGGTTTTTCAACCTTTCCATCAAACTCCACGGTTCGAGAGTCTCCACCTTATTTCTTCAAAGCACCAACTAGGAGAGCATAATTGTCATTCTGAGTGTAATGTGCATTGTCCCAAAGTACTACATTGTCTTCTGCATGATTGTGATATTATTTATTCTGAAATTCTTAGTTCTAGTCTCATTTAAAACTCCGGAGGAGTTTCTGCATTGTAGTCTATCGAGATACCACTCTATTATGTTCAAGCTATGTGCATTGTAGTCTTGTCTTGATTTTCAGTAACGTATTATTTACTTTTAGTTGTTTGTGATTGCTCACATGAAAGAAGGATTGCTTCGTGCATTGTCCCTATAGCATTGTGTCAATACCTTCTATACTCTTTTCTTAGTACGTGCTTATTTACATCTTATGAAGCAAAAGAGTTTGTCAAAGTTTTCTTTGTCGCGTTCAGTTCGTTGAACTGAATTGCTTGAGGACAAGAAATAGGCTAAGCTTGGGGGAGTTGATACGTCTCAAACGTATCTACTTTTCCAAACACTTTTGCTATTGATTTGCCCTCATTCTTGCATGATTTGGACGAAACTAACCCGGACTGACTCTATTTTTAGCAGAGCTGTCTGTATGGTTTTATTGTGCACAGGAAAATGGATTTTTAGGTGTCTCAGAAAATTCCAGGAAAAATCACAGAAAATTCACGCATCCGAGGGGCCATTGTGCCAGAAGTGGGGCCAGAGGGCAGCCAAGGGGGCCCCAGGCGCCCCCCTGGCGCGGCCAGGGGTGGGACCGCGCCCTCTGGCCGCCTGGGCGCCTGCCCCCTCCTCTGGTGCCCTACCGAGACCCCTATTTATTCCCGGGACGGAAAAACCCCGAAACAAAAGTCGTTTTCCCAATTCGCGTCGCGGAGCCGCCGCCACCCTTTGTTCTTCTCCGGGAGGGCTAATCTGGAGGTTGTTTTGGTCTCCGGTGAGGGGAGATCATCGCCATCGTCATCATCAACACCACTCCATCCTCCCTTCATGACTTCTCCATCCATGTGTGAGTAATTCCCTGCTGTAGGCAAAGGGTATGGTAGGGATTGGATGAGTTAGATCATGTAATAGTTTATCAGATTGTTGGGGGCATGTTGCCTATCATCTAGATTGTTGTTTATCATCTTTGCTTCAACTTGTTGCTCTTAATGCTTATCACTTTGGGCCCGAGTGCCATGATTTCAGATCTGAACCCTATGTGTTTGTATGAATATATTTGTGTTCTTGATCCTATCTATGAGTTGTATGCACCTGTTATAGTCCGGAACCAGCGATCCCAAAGGTGACAGCTTGGAGACCAAAGGGGATGGACTATAATTTGAGGATTTCATGTATCCATTGATTGTTAATGCTTTGTTCCGGTGCTCTTTGACAGGAGCACCTTAATCTCCATAAGTTCATTTTGGCCCCGTTCGTAGTGGGATGGTAGGACAAAAGATGGTGTGCAAGTTCTTATTGCAAGCACGTACAACTACCTATGGGGTACATGCCTGATGTTTGATTTATGCCTAGATGATCATTGATTTTCTGTGTGCCTTGCCCCAAGTTAAATACATGATGTGTCTTATCCATGCAGCGCCCAACCATCCATCTCCCTAGCCTACAGTGTTTTAATTCTGCTGGTTACTAGTTGTTTGCTTTTGCTGTTTTACTGTCGATATTTCACCACCACTATTACCGTTGCTATCATCACCTCCATATCGCAGTTACTACTAATATCTTGTTGAAAGTAAGTGTATCTTAGGTGCGGTGGAATTGACAACTCCACTGTCAAAGCTTGTGGATATTCTTTGGCTCCCCTTGAGTCGAATCTATAAATTGGATTATTCTTACCCACGAAGACTATCTCGATCCCCTGCAGTTGTGGGTTATCAGAAGTTGGTACAACCCTGCAGGGTTAAATCTTTTCGAGAAGCTGTGTCCACGGTTATGGACGATTTGGTACCTACTCCTTGTTTATAGACAACAACAACTTAGATAATTCTAAAAACTTGATCAACGTGTGTGTGCCTTGACTGCTTCTTCTTCGTCGGGATGCGAAGAGGAGGACAAGGATAAGATAGGTGTTATGCTTGCGTTAGTAGTTGATAGCAAGACTTGTTGGAGTCGATTCCTCATCGAATGCTTGGCTCTCATCTTACTCTAAATAGACCGTTAGCCACTCATATATTGCTAGTGCGACTGCAACCTCACCACTACCCCCATCTAACCCGTGAGAAGTTAGTTACAAGACTTTTGATATATTCTCACCCCTTTCTTTTCCTTTCCCTTTTATGTTTTTCCTGATCAGCCGCTGCAGTTGATTACTACCTCGACCCTTCTTCTGGACGCCTTCGTGGAGACTCGACGACGCCTAGTTAGGCGGATCCCGGCGGAGAACATGGACCCGTGCGGTTACGGTAATGGTGTGTTTTACCTTTGCCACTAGGCATTTGATTGTAGTCTGTACTCAGACATGTATCTTTCGTTGATGTATTGTATTAAGGTAGTTGTATGCCGATTGTATGAGATGTTATATCCTTATAGCTGTAATGTTGTGATATCATGTTGAAAATCTGGGGCATATGGCATTGTCATATGTCGCGGTGGGACCGATATGTGCTTCGTCCCCGGATCTAGATGAAAACATCTAGTTTTTCTTGAACAGTACCGCATATCGGGCCTTACAATAGTTGCCACACGTGTGGGCGGAGCAGTTCCACCCACACGTTTTTAGATGGCAATTTTAGTTATGTATAGATGGCAATTATGAGCCAAAATTTGCAATGTTAAAACACACATGGCAACTTTTGTTTCAACCTGACAATTTTGACTAATAATTGCTATCTATACATAACTAAAATTGTCATCTAAAAATGTGTGGGCGAAAGCGCTCCGCCCACACGTGTGGTGCGTATCATTTCCCTATAAATATTGCAGTTCCATAAGCCAATCTATGAACGGTAGAAAAATGAAAGGATATGCACAGTTTGGTTCAAGCATACAATCTTGTTTGTAGTTGCATACGAACATGGAGTTAAACATAATATAAAATTGCAATATATAACGATGGAAGAAGGCAACGTGACAGTAATACTCCCTCCGTAGTGATCTAAAACATCTTATATTAGTTTACGGAGGAAGTATTATACTTGGAAAATAAATTTTATGGTAGCATAGAGCGAACCAGAGAAGACACAGACCTCAAATACGCACCAGAATCACTGCACAAAATTTCTATAATTACGAATACATCCAATAGGGCAGACTGTGAGAGGACATGAGAAGTATAATCATATACTATCCAAGAAAATCAAGAATCTTGATTATTGTATCAAAAGGAAGGCACACTACATGCTTACATATCGTATTTTGCGTGCTAACATAGATATTTAGATAATAAGAAGAAACTACTCCACATCCAACACTTGATCTACAATTCTGTACGATTGACAATCGGATGGATGTTCTGCACTTTATTCTATGCTTGGATTTGAACGTACAAAAATTGTAACTAAAGTGTCGTGTGCATAGAAGTATTGATAATAATATCTTCTTACATAAGAATGTATTTTTTTCCAAAAGATAGTTCTTTATACAAATTCCAATGTCACTACAATATTTTTTTCATTAGGGCTTAAAAACTTGGTTTTACTATTTTACATGGAATAGGAGGTACTAAGTGAACCGAGCAAGAAAAGGCAACAAAAAATTTCAGTATTCTTTCATTCTCTGCATACATTATATTTTTGCAAAAATGTATCTTCTTATTCATTATTGTTTCAGCTCATAGGGGCTAGATGCTCTACCTAAGGCGACTGCCATACATGGATACACGCAGCTTCACCGACCAAACAACCGACTTAAAGACCCTCCTTGTGGTGATGCTTAGAAAGGGGATAACCTCATTTATTACCTTGCTCAGAATGGCCAAGTTGCTAACTAACCCACCTTAATTCTGACATTAAATCAACACTGCATTCACTTGAGTTCAGACGCTATGGAGTCAGAGTAGTTGCATGACTTGAGGCATTGGGCAGCAGGCTGGGATGAAGGTGTGGCAGTTGTATACCACCACATAGAACACCAGCGAGCAAAGGGTCTGAAGATACACTTTCGTTGATGTTTTATAAGTAAGTACAGGATGTCCCTTCCTGATCAACTACTCCACTTGCATTAAGTGATTCATCTAGAATATATTGTCTGCATTATTTGAAATGAAGTAATGGTTTTTCTAATCCTACATTTACCTAGAGAATCATTCTGAAGCATCAAGGAACACACACATGTCCAGAAGTAGCAGCAGTAGCTAATGTGCAAAGTTAACTCCAATGCTAGAATACCAAAAATGCTAGTACATCCCAATAGCCAAAGAACATAAGCAACAAAAAATGGCATCGTATGTCAAGCATCTAGCAATGGGTTAACTCATTTATCTCCGAGTTGCAACTCTTAGGAAACAATAGTGGTCATCAAAAGTACAATATATTGTAATTCCCTAGAAATAGGATTTAATTGTTGGTAATTCTTATCTGAGTGAATATTTGTGGGGACCTGAGCATAGGACAAGGGGGCCTGTCCGTGAATGACACCCGTGTCGCCTCCATGAGCCGGTCTGGAGCTTGTCACAACAAGCGATTTGTGCCCGTCTGCTCAAGCAATTTAAACATCTAATCCAAATGGGAGTTGTTCTAGAAAGGTGTAAAACCTTGAGGAATCCACATGTAGAATTGAACAGGTGAGAAGCCTTGCAGAGGAGAGCAACTTTTTGTTGAACCTTCCGAGGAGAGTATCAACAGGTAAACCTAGAGAACATACATAGTTTGTGAGTACAAAGCACAGTATGTGTAAAATCAAATTCTTAAATTGGGTTGGATGAAGAATCAGAGATGTAGGAATGAACAATCACCCATGGCCGCAGAAAAATAGTTTCACAAGTGAGAGGAGTTGACTAGTTGGGAAGGAGCATTGGCACGGTCGATATTATATGAGCACGCGTGAATTAAAGTAAAAATGAATTGTCATTCGTAACGAACCTGCAATAATCTTCAGTTCAGTCGGTTCATCAATTGCCATTAACCGGTTCAGATTAAAATCTCAACGAATCGATGGCGAGTAAATTTCAATCAACAACCGGTTGTTCACTGCCCGGGTCACCGCCCAGTTGCGTCACTGGCCAGGACGCCATGCGGTCGCCCGACGAGGAGCATCGTGTTGGTCGGACTTGAAGCACGGTGGCCATGAGATACCGTCAGAAGTCAGACGCGTCGATCCAACCCCTACACAGTCGCCATCACTACCGCCCAGCTTCTCTTCGCCAGCCGACGGCTGTGTTGGTTCGAACCAAAAGATACGCCTACATATTTATCCATCAGAATCAGTTAACCGAGCAGGAGCTGAAATCCGTCAACCTAGAGAATCTGCACTGTTGATGAGCAGAAAGAACAGTATCAATAAAACATATTATAAATATGAAGAATTGGGGGAAGAGGAGATGTACAAAGCAGGAGGGATTTCTTTTTTGCAAGGTAAAGATGGGGGGGATTGAAACGTACTGTATTAGAGAGTAGAGACTTAAGCATCACCCATCGCTGGTTTGAAGAAGTGGGGGAGGACAAGCGGCAGGGTAGGAATTATATGGGCATGCGTGTATTGAAGTAAAAAACATGAATCGACACAGACAACTGATTTCAATTATCGCTTGCAGCTTCATCGATTACCATTAATGGCTGATTAACTTGGAGACTGAAGGCCAATCGATAGTTGGCTATTGGCCGCCCCGGTATGATCCCGCTCTTCACGTCGAAAAAATGCCCTTGAGCAAACCGTACCACGGAGCCTCCGCCTTGCCTGGACTCCCCAACTCCTCCGGTCGATCCAGACCTCGCCCTTTCCTGGATGGAGCGCCTCGTGTGTGTGTGTTTCTGAGGAAGGATTGGATGGATAAACAATGGGTTGCTCGCTCGCTAGTCCATCGCTATATGCCTGTCAATGGACCAGTGGCGGCTGGAATGGGCTGGGCTACGGCCCAGTTATCCACAATGCACCGATTCGGCCTGTGGAGCAGCTGGCTATTAGGACAGCCAGCCCAGTGGCGGGATAGACCACTTAAGACACGAATCCAACAACCAAAAACAGTTATATCACGTAAACGGACGACTGAAATCACAAAGTGCTAAGAGGACCCGCTTTAGGTCCGATTTTACTGTTCTAAATAAAGTGCGTAGAAGCACGTGCTAGAGCTGGCTCTTCACGAAAAACCCATTTTTCTTCTCTCTCCTCTATTTCTCATCCAATTCAAAAAACATATAGTATTTTAATCCTTACAGCCTGCTAACTACGACCTTATTGTACTTGCTTTACTGCTGCTTCATTTCATGCCGCCACACCTCCGCATAAACATACACCCAACAAACGGCACACGCCCCGAACGCCTACCCTGCACGCGCAAGGTCTTCTTCCAGCCCCCAATTCAATCCAAGGAGAGGAAGAGGAGAAGCACCGAGGCTTCTAGAACCTTCAGCCGGGGACGTCCCGGCGGAGGCATATGTGGGGGCGGCACTACTGGGGCGGACGGCGGCCGAGCGGCGGCGGAGGCGTGGTGGTGATGTTCACGTGGCTGTCGAGCCAGGAGAGGCACGTGCGGGCGTACGTGGAGCTGTACGCGGCCCTTGGGTGGGCGTGCCACGTCTGCCACTCCGACTTCATTACCCTGTACGTGCGCCTCTCTCCACTCCCAAGCCATCTTTTTTAGGTTCCAGGGATGTTTCATCTCCCATATTGATGGCGTTTATTTGGAACCTTCCAAATTGATCCACAACTTAACATAGGTAGTAGTAGGTTGGATGGATGTGGGAAGAAAAGCTGTGACCATATGTGGATTCTGTCTGTTGGATGGTTCCAATTGTTTCTACTGTAATGATGATGCGATACAATGTAATCCCCTGTTTGTTCCCATTCGCATGTTTGCCCAGGTTTATGCCGGACAAGGCTGATGTGCTCGCTGACCGGCTGCTCACGGAGCTCGTTAAGGTCTGTGCGTCCCGCGCTATTGCTACCTCCACCCATAGTTGCCATGTTACCGTTACGGTGGGTACGAGGGACGGGAACAGGGGACGAGAGTCGAAGGCTGTAAAAAATAAGGTACAACGGGGGTATACATCTCTCGTATGATTTTTCTACATCGGAAACGCGATCCAATCAGTTTCGGTATGGTGAATCTGGTACGGTTGCCGGGGGGACGAATCAGGACCATAACCCGGCATATAGAAGATCTAGGCCGATTCAGCTCATGAAAGGCCTAGAAGGAGAACTCGGTTTCTAGACCGGGTCGCGCCCAGTATGAAGCCCGAAGACCTTAGAAGAAATAGGACTTACCTTAATAAACAAGGAAACCACTTGTAACTAGAGTAGGACTCCGTCTCGTATAGAAGTCGGACTTATGTAACCCTAGGGTTCCGGCATCTATATAAGCAAATAACTCAGGGAGCCAAAGGGACAACTCAACTTAGATCTTCTCGAGGCATAGGTAGCGATTCCACATCTTTGTATTCGAGAAGTCGACATCCAATAATAGAAAAGCAGGAGTAGGTCTTTACCTTACGAGGGGACGAAACCTGGGTAAATCTCGTGTCTTGTGATCTTGCCGACTCTCTTCTTGTATTCACCTCGCAGCAAAGGTCCCATGCTAAGTTCTCCAACGAGGACATCTGTCGTGACTTTCCCACGACAGTTGGAGCCCACCGTAGGGCCTGCGCACGCAGGCATCGTAACTCCGGAGGGAGCTCAGTGAGGCATGGACGACTTCATCGCCGCTCAGATCGAAGGAAGCCGTCGCGGAAAACTCTACATCAACAACACCACCTGGGCTCCGGGGACTGATTCCATCGAGTCAGCTCATCGGATCCCGGTCGACTTCATCCAGCCCCTCGGAAGATCGGACGGATCATTGCCGGAACCAGATAGCGATATCCCTACAAAAGCAACAAGCCGGTCCTCAACCAAATCTTAGCATGTCTTCTTCGGAGTCGTCCCTCGATCTTCAGAACAAACACGATCCGCCGAAATCTCGGCGCACGGCGACTCGGCAGAACTATTTGATGTTGGCTCATGTTTCGGCGAAGCAAAGCGTTCTGATACCAACTCTATCAGCCCAATCAGAAGTAACGGACTCGGGCCCGCGCCAGAAGAGTATGATCTGGATTTTCCCTTCTATCAGCCAACGTACCGCTCCATCACAAGTCCCCGTGCCGACTCCAAGGAGTCAGATCATCAGAAACCGACCAATTCTACTCATCGTTTCGTCGGGATTACCCATGAATCTCTAGTACCAGATCATCCTGCCGAGGCCAAGGAAGGAGAAAGCGTTTTACAATCCCGAGAAAAAGTCTCTTTTTCAGACGAAGAAGATGGCAATAACATGAGAGAATCTAGCCCCTTTGGAGAAACCTAGCATGAGGGAAATCAAGTAGACCCTACGCGCATGGTTAAAATCACAAGCCCAATTAGCAACAACCCAGATCCCACGGAAATCCCAAAGGAATACAAGATCGATACGACTAGGGAAGACCGGGTCAGGCACAACGAGGAAATAGGAAACCACCAGAAGAAGGTGACCCGTCAACAAAGGGAGGAAGCATATGAGCACCAAAACCTTGCAGAAACACGCACTCGCTTCTCACAGGAGGCGCAACTGGATGTGGACTACAAGATTATGGGTCATGTGCTTGAACCAATAACCCGCGCGCTAAACAATGTAAAGGAAGTGGTCGGGGATCTTCAAGAACTTATCAATGCTGTCACCAGATACGCCGAGTCGGACGAAGCCAAATATGGAGGAATTCGGGACCAAAGTCCAATCAATATCGAAAAACGAAAATTCGATCGAAATACGATTGAGGATACTAACACCGGCTCCCAGAAGCAAGGAAACTCCATAAGACCAGACAAAAGAACTCATATGTATGCTAATTCAATTACATGCTCGCATTCAGACAACAATGGAGCAAAGAGCAAATGAACCCGCCCATATAAATTCCGTTAGTTTTCTACAGGCAAAGGATAGAAGACCCAAGACTACAGACCCACCTATTATGGAGTCGGTACGGGTCGCCAAGCATCAAGTGAATGGTAAAAACAAAACGATACAACTCTCCTATGGTAAGTACAAGTTTATCCAGTGAAGCCTGTCATCTATTTAATAGGCGAGAGCCGGCAACCACGCGCTCAATTAATAAAGGAACTCACAAAGCCGTGGGAAAATGCACAGCTCCGTCGCTATTACATCTAGACAGATCAGGAATGTACCTGGACAACTTGTTTTAAGATATAAAACACAAGAGTCGACCACTACAGGCCGACCCCTTTTTCCTTTTTCTCGTTATCTTACATTTTTTACATTCACATTACATTCTTGCATTACGTTCTTGCACTCACCATTTGGAGTCCTGGAGGGCTTGATTACCCCTCTTATTGGAACCAGACATGTATATCGCTGTATTTAGAGACCTTGGAGGCTTGAAGTCTTTCGACTTCAGCTTGACAACTAGGGACTCGACGTATATGTGAAAAGTGCCTACTATGGCATTGGCCTGTACAGCTGCTGCAAACTCGCACTAATATGACCTACGTGGACCATTCTAGTTTCAAACATCAACCGGTTCTATTAAGACGCCTCTTGAAATTTGACTCTATTACAGGGAACACTAGAAACAGTCATGCAATGCCTTCTTACAGAGAAGTTTCAGCTTACACACAAGAAAGTGACCAACATTTATTTTCCACAAGTCAGATCGAGGCCTTTTATTCATCAATTGGCTGATCCAGAACTTGTGTCGTTAAAGAACGTTGTGACAGTCACGCGAACGACCGATCTTCTACGAGCCTTTACATTTTTCTGCATGCATAAACATCTTTTACATCTTTTGGTCGCTTATTTTTCTTGCATACATGAAACATACACATTATCGACTGTACTAACAAGTCTGCACCTGAAAGTCACGAACGCGTTGTACGATGATTCAGAATACGTATTGATTGTTCATAACCGACTCATGAGGGCCGCATGTTTATTTTTCTAAACTTTGGCATTTTTACAGTACGCCAGTGGATAAATGTTTGTGCCCGCATGCGAATATGTGGCCCCGATGATACCATGAAAAGTCAGTATACACCGGCTTTCGTAGTAAGACCACGGTAAAAACTGGGCTTGTCAAAGGAATCGCTGGCATACGTAACGCGTTCGGCCGACTTCTAATATAAGCGGAGACCGTTTTTCATCAGAGAAAACCGACTTTACCAAGAAAAGCAAGTTTTTAATACAAGCTAGCATTCATCATTCAAAGGGATAGAAAAGCAGTTCAAAAAGAACTACGATTGTTCAGGTGCATACTACGCACAAAAGATAAGTAACATCAGCTAACACTATGGCATTTCAGATGTTCTCAGTCAATGATTTCTAAAAGCAAGATAACTAGAGCAGGTTCGGTTACAACAGCTTCAACTTAAGCACGTCCCTTTGGCTGCTTTATCTTCAGGGCTGTATTTCAGTACTAGCCACACGAGCCATGAGGTTATCACAACCATCATATAACTGCACGTCCGAAAGATCTTCAATCATCAAGTCATCTTTCTCCTCACCTGAAGCCGGCTCGGCTGAAGATGTCGGGTCCGTAGATTTTGACGGAGGAAGCATGGAAAAGGCAACCGGCTCGGGAGGAGTAGTCTTCTGTCTCATATTGCGTTCATCATAACTAGGTTCCAACATGGATAGATCTACTCTTCAGCAATTTTTGTGTCAAACATGCGAGTCTCCTTGATAATCTTGGAATAGTCATCAGTAGAGAACTGAGACCCATCAACATTCAGCTCAGGGAAGCCGCCCGCCAACAATTCCGGCTTCATATCTTGATGGTATGCTTTTGCGAGCTCTAGGCCACGCACCACCCCCAATCGACATGCCGAGCGCTTTACTAAATCGACCCAAGCCGGTACAGTTGAGAACAATTGCATCAGGCCGGTTAATTTGGGTATGACTGCAGGCCGACCTTGAGTTGCGACAATGGATCTGACGGCTCCTTCACAGAGTTGTTTGATCACTGTATATAATAGAGTCATCTTCATACCTGGTAACTCCCGGAGAGCAGGATGCTCCTTGCCTATTTCAGAGTTTGCAAAAGTCAGCAAAACTCATGAGTGTATAAAAACATAAAAATTGCACTCAGCTAAAAAACAACTTACCAAAGACGGCCACAACGAACTGAGGAACACTCCTCTTGAGAGTATTCAACCTCTTCTCTATCACTTGATATTTGGACATAGCATCATCAGCGGTTTTACTTAAAGCGCTTTGCACCTCGGCATGGTGCCATTTTACCACCTCCAGCTCCTCGATTTTCTTCTTCAGTTCATCGAGAAGCCGGCTAAACTCCTCATCAGTTTGCTGTCGTTTTTTAGACTCGGCTTGAAGCTTCTCCTCTAATTGTCGAGTCGCCTGGCCGGCTTCCAGAGCCAATGCCTGCACAAAATGAGTACAAAAGTCCCTGCTTACTACAAGTATATAACCGGGTACTTGGGGGCTACATTATTTCAAAACATGTTCACAAGTTCTAGGTTGCTACAGGCAAGAAAACCCGGTACTTGGGGGCTACACCAATATAGTTGTCTTACATATGAGATTCAAAAAGAGGCTACTCGGAAATAAAAAGAAAATATGCATACCTCATATCGCTTCTTCATGCAAACGATCAAGTCACGTTGTTCACCAAGTCGACTCATCGATTGAAGGTACAAATCTTCCAGAGAGGCCTTCTCTAGAGTCGACTTAAAATACTGACTTGTAGATGGTTTATCAGCAACAGAAATAACCGGCTCAGCAACATGATCCTCGCTCGCAGAAACTTCCTCCTCAGCCATAGACTTATTAGTTGAAGGAGTCAAAATTGGATCTGGGGCAGTAACCGTCTCCTGAGAGTGGGGAGCCGGTTCCCTATCATCCTCCTTTGGAGAGTCGTCCTTGTACGCAGCAGAAGGACTTGACACAGTTTGGGTGGATTTTTCTGGCTAATTCTCCTTTATAACAGAAACAGTAGGCATCTTTTTAGCCATGATAACCGTCCCCTTTGACATTCCGGAGTCGGTCTTTGTTTTGATCTTCGCTTGAGCCCTAGAAACCGAACAAAGCTCATGATCAATACCATTCTATGAGTAGCAACCATTATTTACTCAAAAGTACGTACCCATGGTTGATGGGAAACTTGCTGGGGAGTCGCACAGATGACTCCCCAAAGGACGGGCTTTGCTCGCGTAAACAGCGGGTTGCTGTAGCTCGGCACCTCCCTTCTGGCGAACCCGGCGTGGAGTATCAGGAATATTAGAGCCAAGGGGACCGACGGACTCAAAACTATGAGCCCGCTTTTTCTTTTCTTGTCCCTATAATGAAAAATATAAGACATAGCTTATAATAAGGTTTATTTGAAAAGAAAGAGCATTTAAAGTACCTCTTGCTTGGGGACCTTTTTCTTCTCCACCTTGGAGGAGTCGGCAGTGTCAGGAGGGTTTTCTTCTTCATTGTAGTTGCTTCCATCTTTTCCTAAGTCCTCCTGCATGGACAGAGAGGGATCTTGAGTGGTGACCCACCATGAGCCGGTTACCTAGAAATACAACCAAAGGTCAAATTATCAGAACAAGCGACAAAAAATTTGGTCTTATACTAAGAAACAAAGCCGGTTATCAACGTACCGCTGGAGCCGGATTATCCGTACAGAAGGGAGCCAGACCGATCGTCGAGATAATAACTTTGATCTCTGCAAGGTACTTCTTCTAGGCTGACACGAGAGTGGTCGGAGTGAACTCTGTGTGTGCATACCGCATGGGGTCATTTAGACCTGAATAATCGCACATAAGCCGGCTGCTAAGGTGAGAGGTTGAATTTGCCAGCCGACCCAGCACCGAATCAGATCGATACCAAGAAGCCCGTGAGCAAGAAGTGCTTTTATTCTGCCAAGCACAGGTCCGAGTTTCTCTTTCTGCTCCTTTGATGGGTAAGGATTAAAATGTACCTGATCAACAAGTCGGCTCTCACGGAAGCAGGGTAAGGGATTCTTTTTTTCTAGGACTTCGGCAGTACAGTAAAAGAAAGACTTCTGCCATGTCCTCACATGAGTAGCCAATTTTATGGATGGATACACACTTTTCTGCCACCTTTGGATGGGGATCCCCCAACATTCGAGAAGTGGGCCTCCGCTATACTTAGTTTGTTTACTGCCATAAAAGAGCTCGGCAAACAAGAGTAAAGTCGGCTTCCTCTGCAAATATACTTCACAAAAAACTTGGAAGTTGCAGATGTTCAAAACGGAGTTTGGAGTGAGATCTTGGGGATGCAAGACGTATGCGCCCAAAACATTTCTGAAAAATCTGGACCCGGGAAAACGAAAACCCCGGGTTATGTGATCTCCAAAAACGACTACTTCACCTTCTCGGGGTTGAGGTCGAATCTCGTCCCCAGGAGCACGCCAATGAATCTCCTCTCGGGAAGGCAAAATTCCCGACCTCTCCATCTCCTCTAGCTGGAGCTGGGTCATCTGTAACCGCATCTAGTTCACCTCATAGGTATTCTTGGGAACCGGTTTTATCTTGTGTTTGAGCCTTTCTATTCCTAGAAACAGGTTTCTTCCCCATGACGGAAGAGAAGGACCTGAATCATGAATGTGCAAAGTCGGTTGGAAAAAGAACGGCTAAGAATACATCATAGTCTGAGTTCATTATCTACAAGTCGAATTCTACGTAAAACAAGTTTCACACAAAGGTATAAGACAAATGGATCTACGAGACCTAAAAAATACATGCGAAAAGGAAGATTTTATTTTGATATCCGCGAAGAGATAGAAATGACTACAATATGTCCAAAGCGGATTTAAAGGGGAGAATTTCTGAAACAAACAAAGGACCTAAAGGGAGATTCATGGGTAGATTCAAACTAATCTACGACGTCTGGAAAAGCCTCCATTTGTTCATCTCGTTTTCTTCGAGCTCAGAAGGTAACAATGGCGATATGAACAAACTAAGCAGGGAAGACAAAGAGAATTCGAGGATTAACTTACTCACGCGATGATCGAGAATGGCAAGAACCCAGATCTTCTTTCATGCAAACGCGAGTGAAGAGTGCGCTCGTGACAGTTGTGGAGAAGATCGAGAGATTGGTCTTTGGTACGCGAGGAAGAAGAAGAGGCGAAGGTTGAAATGGATGTAGGTGGCCGGAAACTAGGAGGTCCACTTATAAAGGACTACTCGGCCGAAAATCGAGGCGCCACAAAGAGCAGCCCAACAGAAAGTCTCCTAGATCCTCGCAGCATTAAAAGTATACATTTGTTAATGTGACCGAGGTAATCGAGGAAAACGTTTCAGCAATCTCCGTAATAAATGGAGAGCAAGATTCACTACCATAAATGTGCCGATGGAAATCAACAAGAGTCCGGCTTTCTAGGAGTCGGCAGGGATGACTGCAAAAGGAGTCGGAAAGATCATTGAGAAGCTAAAGCGTCACACTAATCTTGGGGGCTAATGTCGTGTGGATGGACCAGGACCATAACCCGGCATATAGAAGATCTAGGCCGACTCAGCCCATGGAAGGCCTAGAAGGAGAACTCGGTTTCTAGACCGGGTCGCGCCCAGTATGAAGCCCGAAGACCTTAGAAGGAATAGGACTTACCTTGATAAACAAGGAAACCATTTGTAACTAGAGTAGGACTCCGTCTCGTGTAGAAGTCGGACTTATGTAACCCTAGGGTTCCGTCATCTATATAAGCCGGTACCCCGGGGAGCCAAAGGGACAACTCAACTTAGATCTTCTCGAGGTATAGGTAGCGATTCCGCATCTTTGTATTCGAGAAGTCGACACCCAAGAATAGAAAAGATGGAGTAGGTATTTACCTTACGAGGGACCAAAACCTGGGTAAATCTCGTGTCTTGTGATCTCCGAAAAAAGGCTTTCGCCCCGCTTTATAGATAAAGAAAATATCCAACAACAGTCAAGAGTGTTACTCAGAAAATCAAACCAGCTGGGGCAACAGCACATCAAGCCCAAAAGAAAAAGAAAAAGAGCGGACGCCACGAGGGTCCTTACGCCAGAACGCTCAGCCCGCAGAAGATGGAGAAGCCAGTCGCCTAGCCTCCGAAGTCAAGGCCTCAGTCATCTAGAGGAGGCGGTCTCTATCCCTGTGCCTCGAGAGTGGGTGCCAGTGCTGTAAAAAAGCCAGGAATTTAAAAAGCATATTAGAGGACCGTCGCAGGAAGACGCGTTCGATCACCATTTTATTCCTAATCGTCCAAAGGGTCCAGGTCAGCACCGCGAAGATGAGCCAGAACAGCCGCCGTCTAATAGTGGGTTGATTGGCCTTAGATTGCACGAACTCGGCGAGGTCTGGGGCCTCCCAGTCGGGTCCCAGAGCCTCACGGACAAAGCGCCAGAGGAAACTAGCAGCTGTGCAAGCAAACAAAATGTGATGTCCAGTCTTAGGGACATCACAGAGAGGACAGATGCCAGTGCCCGGGCCCTGGCGTTTGAGGACCTCAGTCCCGGAGGGGAGGCGGCCCCGAAGTAACTGCCACAGGAAGATCTTAAATTCTTAATCTTCAGCGGGACGGGAGCCTTCCATAAGTGGGCCATCCATGGGATGGATGGAGCCTGGCAGAGGGCCCGATAGGTGGAGGCCACAGAGAAGTGCCCGGAAGAAGTCAGTGACCAGGAGACTCGGTCCGAGCGCATGGGCCGGGTGGAAGGGAGAAGGGCCCGAAGGGAAGTCCACGCCCGGGTCTCTTCCGGGCCAAAGGTTAGTTGAAAGGCGATATCCCAGGTGTCGTTGGCCCCGGCCTCAGCGACCAATACATTGGGGTTGGAGCAAATCGCAAAGAGGCTAGGGAATGAAGATCGGAGGGTGCTATCCCCAACCCAAGCATCAAGCCAGAAGAGAGTATCTGATCTGTCACCAATCGAAACGGATAAGCCCAGGCGGACCTGGGGCTTAATGGCCTGGATGGCCCGTCAGAACTGGGACCCTGCCGGGGACTAGCAGGAAAGCAGCGGTCTGCCCCTAAGGTATTTAGCTCTGATGAGCTGAAGCCAAAGGCCACCATCACCGGAGAGAATGCACCAAACCCAACGAAGCATCAGAGCTACGTTCATGCAATGGGAGACGCTGATCCCAAGGCCCCCAAGGACTTAGGCAGACAAATGTCAGCCCATTTGACCATGTGGTACTTGGGCCTTCCGTTGGCGCCTTGCCAAAAGAAGCGGGCTAGGTCCCGGTCAAAGGCACTATGGACGCCTTCCGGAAGGAGAAAGAGGCCCATAAGGTACATGGGAAGACTTGAGAGGCAAGCATCGATGGGGATGGTCTTGCTACCCGTGGAGGTACATAGCCCCACCCAGGGCTCAGATCTAGAAGCGACCCGGTTCATCACCGGGTCGAAGGCATGGATCTGGAGGCAGGATCCAGAGATCGGGATGCCCAAATAGGTAAGAGGGAATGACCCTAGCTTACAGTTAAGGTTGTTTGCGATACGCTGAGCATCCTCATCAGAGTACCCGAGAACCACCACCTCGCTCTTGTCAAAATTGATCTTCAATCCTGACATAGCCTCAAAGCAGAGGAGAAGGAACTTGAGGTTGATGATATCGAGGTCCGATCCCTCTACCATGATCATCGTATCGTCGGCATATTGGAGGTGGGTGACCCCTCCTCCAGGGATGAGGTGCCCCACGATACCCTTGAGGTGGCCGGCGGTCCTAGCTTTGTCAAGGATGTTCGCGAGGGCGTCCACCACAAGGTTGAACAGGAGGGGGGAGATAGGGTCCCCTTGTCTAACACCACGAGACGGCCTAAAATATGGGCCAATGGTGCCATTGATATTGATGGCGGTGGACCCCGAGCGGACTAGCTACATAACCCAACATGACCAACGGTCATCGAAACCCCTACGGTCAAGGGCCAGCCGGAGGAAAGCCCAGTCGAGCCGATCGTAGGCCTTCTGGAAGTCCAACTTGAGGAAGATACCTCGCTGGTGCTTGGACTTGACCTCGTGGACAATTTCATGGAGGGCCAAGATTGCATCGTGGATATAGCGACCCTTCATAAAAGAAAATTGGAAGGGGTGGGCAATGTGGTTAGCAACCGGTGCCAGCCTGTTGGCACACACCTTCGCAAAAAGCCACTCGATTACATTGGGGACCGTAATGGGACGAAATTGCCGGATATCCGTAGCCCCCACAACCTTGGGGATCAACGTAATAATCCCATAGTTCAGCCTAGCCATATCCAAGGTCCCAATATAGAACTCGTGGAACATGGGCATAATAACGGGCTGAAGCTGGGGCCAGAAACGGCGAAAGAAGGAGGCCGGAAGGCCATTGGGGCCCGGGGCGGAGGAGGCTTTCATATCAGCCAGGGCTCTGGCCACTTCCTCCACAGAGGAGGGGCCAGTGAGATCAGCGTTCTTCTCCGCCGAAACAATTTCCGGTTCGTGCCAGAAGTTTGGGGCTAAGGAGACCCCAGATCGGGGTTCCGCAGTGAAGAGCTCCTTATAGAAGGAGTAGATGTGATCCGAGATAAGGGGAGGGGGGGGGGGTCTTCTAGAAGAACATCCCCATCCCATAGGCATGGGATGGAATGCTTTCGCCTACGACCGTTGGCGATAGCATGGAAGTATTTAGTGTTAGAGTCACCCCGGAGGAGCCATTTTTTATTGCCCCTACGGCGCCAAAACAACTCCTCCCCTTCAAAGATCGCCATCAGGGAGGCTTCAAGGGAGTAGCGAAGGAGCCAACCGTCCGGGGAAAGGCCCCCAGTGTCAGCCTGGAGGTCGAGGTTGCTGATCTGATCTAGGAGGGCTTTCTTGCGCGCTCGGAGGTCGGCCCCGAGGTTAGCGCCCCAGCCGCGCATGAACTGGCGCACATCCTTAGCACAATGGTGCCACCGGTCCACGCCAGAGAAGAGGCGGATAGGGGCAGTGCAGGCGGTTATCCAGCGGTCCTTAACCGCATCGATGAACCCCGGATGGAGCAACCACGAGTCCTCAAAGTGGAAGCGACGGGCCGGGGTGGGGGTGCCCTCCCCCGTATTCAAAAGAAGGGGGGAGTGATCAGAGCCGATGCGAGTGACTAAGCGCAGAGAGCACAGAGGGAACTTCATCTCCCAATCAATGGAGACGAGGACCCTATCAAGAACACTACGAATAGGGTTCTACTGGTTATTAGACCAGGTGTATCGTCCCCCCACGCGGGTAACCTCTCTAAGGGCGAGGTCAGCGATGCATGTGTTAAAAGCCCGCATCTGGGGGACGTCAGCGCACTCAGAGCTCTTCTCCTCAGATGACCGGATCAGGTTAAAATCCCCGACCACCACCACCGGTGTGGGGCACCAGGCGACTTTCGCCCGCAGCTCGGCCAGGAAAGCGGCGGACCTACTATGGTCCGTCGGACCATAGACAATGATGACCTCCCAGCAGAAATGGGAGGTCCTATCAGTTATGGTCATACTAAGGAAGAATTCGCCGCGGTCCACGTCTTCAATCTCGAACTTCTCGTCTTTTATGCCCATCAAAATACCACCCGAATGACCCGTAGCAGGGAGCCATTGCCAGGAGAATTTAGTGGGGGAGAGCGCTTCCAGTTCCTGGATGGAGAAGTCAAGTCTAATCGTCTCTTGAAGGCCAACGATGTTAATCACCTCATCCCGAATGTAGTTGATCAGCTGCCTTCGGCGGCCTAGCTGACCGAACCCCCACATGTTCCAGCAGAGGAGCTTCATCGAGCAACCTTGGCTAAGGTCTATTCACCTCGCAGCAAAGGTCCCATGCTAAGTTCTCTAATGAGGACATCTGTCGTGACTTTCCCACGACAACAGTACTATGGGTCGAGAAACGCTAACCTTTCCTAGTCAATGGAGGTGTCAAATCCATGAAGAATAAGACGGATCGTCTCCTCCACATCAACACAATACATTGATTAGCATGTTTTGGAGTCAATGAAGACTGGACTGAAGAACACGGAATTCCTAAGAACACGATAGGGGAAGGGAAAAGAAACGGTAGCGCATGCATTGTTCCCGCATCGATTCGAGAACCGAGGCTTCCAGATCTCTGGACCTGAATCAAGTACCAGACTGCGGGAACGCTGAATCTGCATCGAATCGTACTGAATCCGACCTCGTTCCAGAATCTGTTTCCGGGACGATGAATCCGGAACGAGGGACGACCTACCGTACCCCCTTTCCGGCTACTATGCCTCCACCTGCCTTGCTCATTACTCTGTCTCTTTGGATGGATAATTAACTGTTTCTGATTTACTTGTTGCAAGCATCCATCGTTAATGATTCCATCTTCAAATCCAGGAACTCAAGATTAGACCAGTACCTGTTGTGTTCGCATCCTTTTCAGGCGGACCAAAAGGTTGCACATACAAGGTTCTTCAGGTAACAAGATTAGACCATTACCCGATTACTTTTGTAAGCTTTTAAAGGGAACAGTTATCTCTTGATGCCTGCTCTAGGATCTGTAGGCTAAAGCTATCTTTCTTCACTGGCAGCTGATCGAGACAAGGTGCAAAGGGCAGCTGAGTTTGGTATGACTTACTTAATTTTGCTGTTTGCACGCACTTGTCATGAAAATTTTATTCAGGAAAACAAGTTGCAGCCTGCCAATGAGGATTATTTTAGTTTGTATCTTTTTACTCATGTTGCTGAAAACTTGATGCTTTTCCTTCTTGCAGGATGACTATCAACTTGTACGGGATTGCTTATGTGGGCAAATGTATGACTCGAGTCCTGTAGATTTTGTGAGGGATTTAGGCACCCGCTTTCTCCTTCACCCAAGTGTCCTCAAGATGCCTCAACCTCCACGTGCCTTGTCATGGATGACTAGAGGCATTGCCTCGGGTCTAGACACTCTTTTCATTGGCAAGTTTGAATCACAGCGCAAAGAATATTGGGAGACACTGTACTCATCAGTGGTATGTCACTCCATTGTGTACAATGTCTTATAACCTGATTGCAGGTGGACATTTTGCAGATATATGTGACCTTCATCCATTATATTTGCAGCATGTTGGCCCAATACTCATATTCTGTTCAGAGGATGATGAACTCGCTCCATTTTCAGTTGTTCAAAACTTTGGACAGCGTCTGCTGGAGTTGGGCGCTGATGTGAATTTTGTTAAATGGCACAGTTCTCCGCATGTAGGTACGCTCTTTGTTATTGATGCAATCCTCCAAGTCACGTGGAAGCTATTAATGCAAAGACTAAACCTGCTGTCCAACTTAACATGGACAAAAGTGCTGGTTCGTGTTAGTTAAAACAGGCATTGACAACTATATGTGGGAATGCATAATGTTGACACGACGAAATTGCACAATTTACCAATTACCACTCATCATAGTGCAAGATTACTACTGCGGGTATCAATCTAGACCAACAACTGATCAGTTTTTTAATACACTAGACTGCCAAACTCATAGCGTTCAGTTGTTCACTTATTCCGCAACTTTCTCATGGAATTTTCTTATATGATAGTTGAAGGTAAACAGAAATCTAGGTTTATACAGAATATCCCAACTCGTCCTGGGGTCACCCTTCCCAGCCATAAATGTAATCACGTGTACTAGTGACTTGCCAGTTAACCACTTTGCAATTTCAACAAGTAGAACAAGAGTGTTGACATTCTGAATATGAATTAAAGTTTTTAAGGAAGCCTTAATTATGTGGCGTTTCTATTGTTCCCATCGCGTGGAGGTCATTTCATTCCGTAAAATCCCTTGTCTAATATAAAGCTGTGCAAAAACTGGGGTCAATATCATAAGCCACATTCGTGGAATTATATGAACTTTAACCGCCTGATTGACAAAGCATTGTTGGACTGTTCAAGTAGCATGGACATTGTTGGCTTGGACTGTGTTTGGACTTCTGTTTCGAGTTCGGCTATGCCAGATAAGGCCGTGTTAAACTTGGAGTTTGACAGATTTGTATATGCTGAAAGAGAAGATGTCTTATGCAACTAATCAGTATGAACACCTCAAGAATTTCATTTTATGCCCGTCAGGCTGTCACTGTGCAAGGGCCTCATTCCTAGTTCTATGTATGGTTTGTGCACATTTGACTTCAACGGATACTTTTTTAGCTGAATAACAAATGCTAGGCTTAGTAAGAGTTTGATTTCAATGGAGAATTTTGAGCTGAACAACAAGTACTAGGCTTAGTAAGGATTTGTTCTTACACGTGCACATTTAACTTTGATTGAGAATTTTGAGCTGAATAACAAATGCTAGGCTTAGTAAGAATTCATATAATTCATATGGTATGCTCCTATTGTTATTACTCCCTCCGATCCATAAAAAGTGTCGCACGTTTTGTACTAAGTTAGTACAAACTTTGTACTAAGTGGGCGACACTTTTTATGGATCGGAGGGAGTATCTTTTTTCCCCTAATTTTCTGTATGACTTAATGGTAAAGATAGTAAATCCATAATCTAACAAAGTCTTGCATCTGCTCATGAAACATACAAGAAGGATGGTAGAAGGAACCAATGTCTTGCATCTGCAAAATAAGTCCTCCTTGCAACAAATTGTTAATGGCCAACTGTTCTAAGTTGTCGTCAACAGTCATATTTTCTTAAAGTCTGGAGGAGCATGGTTCATTACACTGCTCATAAGTTTGTTTTTAGATAAACGGCTATAGGCCGACTTTATAGATTAAAGCCACGACGGCGAGAGTCAGCATTACAAACATCGCAAACGGTACAGAAGGAAGGGAAGTTCAGATACAGGCCAACAGTTGGATGATTACAACTCTTTTATCTGGCTCTGCCTGTATGAAACAATACAACACCCTCACACCTTGTCTTATCTGCTTACCACTATCTCTTTACCATTTGTTATGCAGGACATTACAAGCATCACCCTGAGGAATACCGGGATGCAGTAACTGAGCTGCTCACGAAGGCTTCAGCGCTTTACAGAAGCAGAAAACTAGACTACAGTGTCGGCATGAGTGAGTACAGTGACTCCCCTTACCCGGCTCGCAATCTCCATAAAACTGCTATGAGCTCCAGCGATAGGCTAAGGAGGGTTCCAGCTGATCCAGCCAATCATTTTTTCTTACCGAGCTCCATGGAGTACCATGAAAGCAGCAGCGAAGCGCCAAAACCCGAGTTGTTTAACACGAGTGTTGAAAGCCTGAACCCTGATGGAGTGTTGGGGAAGATGCTCTATGATGTATGTGTCCCCAAGAACGTGGAAGGCTGGGACTTCAGTCCTGCATTAATAGGTGGAGGGCATATGCATTTTACTGCTCGCCGGCATGGTACTCTCAATCCGATAAAATGTATACGCCGCTCAAGACTCTAATGATTTTGACTCAACATTTCAGTGCGTTCTAGCCGACTGTTCTATACTGTGTGTTTGATGGATTCTGCTGAAAATTTGAGATGCCCACTATCCATCAAATAAAATGCGAGATTTGTGCCCTATGTGCGGTATTTTTTGTTGCCATTCCGAGATATATTATCATGCAACTTTCATCGTTCTTCATATGACTTATCCTTCGTTGTCATATTGCCTTGCATGATAATAGAGTCGACATGATAGTTGTGGCAAAGCCACCTGTTGATCAGTAACTACATGATCGCGGTAAAATCATTGCACATACTAGTACATTGTTAGAGGCATTCATATAGAGTCATCTTTTAACTCAGAGTTGTAAGCAAATAAAAGTGTGACATTAATTAAAGTGTGTTCCTATCGGTGAGGATAAAAAAAAGCCAAACGTGCTCACCAAAAAAGGCCACAAAAAGAGAACAACCCACATAAAAAAAGAGATAAAGAGACAAAGGATACACGAACTATCCTTTATGCACACTTGTACTTCAGAGTAGCACCCTATGCTTCATACATAGAGAGTTCATATATCCTTCATGATATATAGTAGTGGGGGATCTTTACATTATAAAACATGTGTTGTATATTTCAATGACGAGCTCCCTAAAATGCTCTGTCTTCATGAGCAAGCAAGTTGGATGCACCCCTCACTTAATCCATTGGAGCTTGCATACACTTATAGCTCTAGTGCATCCATTGCATGGCAATTCCTACTCCCCGCGCCGATATATATCACCTGGCTTCCTCTTACCTAATGATTATCCTCGTTGGTGTGAGACTTTCTCACTTGTTAACTTCCTATACCCCATCATCGTTCTCTTTGCCATTTAAGCGCCGGTAATCTTGCTCACGCTTATCCATTGTATTAGTTGCTCGAAGCAGAAAAGGAGTGGACCATGTACCCTGTATTTAACCACCACCTTGGGGTAGTGTCGCAATAAGGTTGTTGTTAGACTATGAGAAAATTGAAGATTCTAACGAGTTCTCAACGTGTTTTTATTATAAACCTTCCTCACTCTTGGTATGGGAACTCTGGCTGGAGACATTCGATTCACGAAATGCAATAGCTCAATTGTGTGCATGTTTATTCATTACTTGTTTAATACAAACTACATAGTGTAGTGAGACTGTGGTTTGAATTTCTTTCGATTCCGAGATTGTTTGATACTCGAACGGTTAAATATGTGACAACATGGTTTTTTTAGAACTGTCAATAAACCTCCACCCCCTATTTAAGGCAGCCCCCTTGGCCAAAAAATTGAGAAAAACCACCCTTCAAATTTTGTTCCTTCCTCTCTCAACCCCCTCTCCACCCGAAACCTAGCCAGTCCCTCAGATTTGTCTGCCAAATCTCAATTCGATGACTCAGATCTAGCCCTAAATCCCACCTCTAGTCTCCCAATCACATCGGGTTTGTCAAGCCCAAATGGAAGCCCGTCGAGGCTTGTATCCCATCGATCCAGCTTGTAGTGCCCCGAGCTCCTTGCTCTCGTGGAGCTTCATCCGCCGTCGTGGCCGACAAGCTTTAGGTCCGCCGCATCACTCCCTTACCCAGGTGTAACAGCCCGGGATTTTCACCCAAATTAAAATTTTTGTTTGTTGCGTTTTTCTGAGGCCCGTATCCTTTTCACCGTAGCCCGGATCACGACATGTTCTACATGAAAGTTGCTTAGTTTTTTGTGTAGATTAATAAAATGTGCTCCTTTGCCATGTATGCCTTGTCTACATATTGTTTCACTGCTATTTACGTTGCATGCCACCGTAAACTGTTTCTTTAATAACTTTTTAACTGTTGCTCCAATAAAAATGTTCCTTACATGTAACTTGACTAGAATTGCGTGTAGATTGTGAATATGCTGCTCTTGCTTGCTAATAAAAATAATAAAATATTGTTTAGGGAAAAACAGTACCAAACATTATAATTTTCGTGGGGTAAATAGTGATAAGCATGTTTAGGAGTTTGCCCCACTTCTAGCTTAGATAGCTTACTTATGCTTCACCTTTATTCATGATTGTGTGATATGCCATGCTTGGGTGAGATGCCATGTTAACAACCTTTGCTCATGTTGTGTAGCTAAACAACTTTAACCATCGTAAAACATGCAGTACCGTCATGTGTGACGAATAGTCCACTCAACCTGCTAGTAACCACTCTCGACGATAGATGCGATACCGTAGTGTGTTGTCTCGTGTTGATTTCTTATTGTTGATTGCTCGTGATTGCTTCGTAGTAATAGATG
Source organism: Bromus sterilis (assembly GCA_950022295.1). Classification (NCBI taxonomy): domain Eukaryota; kingdom Viridiplantae; phylum Streptophyta; class Magnoliopsida; order Poales; family Poaceae; genus Bromus; species Bromus sterilis. The sequence continues at coordinate 239,840,744 of OX465595.1, read as the reverse complement.
CTTGCTCGTCGATTTCTTTCCAGCGTTTCCTTCCTGTGTGCTCCCACGGTTACTCTCGGAGACGGTGCGAGCTCGCGATCGCCTACACCTTCGGAACCCGACTTATCAACAGGCAAGGACTATACATTACTTATGATCCATTTTATTATAACCAGCGGTTTGCATGCTAGTCTAGGTTAGGTTCGATGTTTGATCCTACCACATGTTTACAAATTGCTCGTTGCTCAGCCCCTGCTTAGTATGCATGTTACCCTGTTACGAATGTTACCCTGTTACTTCTTGGATTGGGCTATCACATTATTATATTGTTGTGGATGATATGATTATTATAATGTTGGATATACTCGACGAAGGATGGAAGGTCTAGTCTATCCCGCCCCGATGCTTTGTTCCATTCGAGTCACCTAGGATCCGAGTTCTGGGTATTGTGTCTCTTGACGAGCGTGCCTAACCGCGTGTGGGATACTATGGTGTCCCCTTTTCTTACCTACCTAGCTTCAAACATTTCTAGAGGTGGCCCAAGCTGATTTACCATTTGAAACCATGCATATATATCTGTCGGGTCGCTCCTAGCAGATATCCTTTAAAACAACCTAGGCCAGCGGGGACATGGTTTCCCTGTTGGTCCACCTTTGGCCGGCGAGGGGACGGGACCTCACATGAGGTGTCTCGGTAACCCAAACCCTGTTGAGACGGAAGAGGCCGATCCGAGGGCGCGACCGTCTTTTGGATCGGATGTCGACTCCCCGGGGGCCACTCGGATTTGTTCGTTGTTAGCTAGAGGGACCTGTCATTTCAGATCTCTCGGAACTAAATCATAAAATGGTTGCCTATGATGGTTAAATCTTTTTGAGAAGCCGTGTCCACGGTTATGGACGACTTGAGACCTACTCCTTGTTCAAAGACAACAACAATTGAGATAATCTTAATAACTTGATCAATGTGTGTGTGCCTTGACTGCTTCTTATTCGTCGAGATGCGAAGGGGAGGACAAGGATATGATATGTGTTATGTTTGCGTAAGTAGCTTATAACAAGACTTGTTGGAGGCGATTCCTCATCGAATGCTTGGCTTCTTATCTTACTCTCTAGATCGTTAGCCACTTCATAAATGCTAGTGCGGCAGCAACCTCACCACTTACCCCATCCTTACCGTGAACTACTAGTTATCCTAGAATGACGAGTGATGAAGTCCTTGCTGGGTCAGATGATCACTACAGTTGGATGCTGAGTACCTCTGTACTCATGATACTACCCCCAAACTCTTTTCAGGGTTCTTGATTGACAACAAGTGTGGTGATCGACGTTTCACGTGGAGACTCGACGACGACTAGTTAGGCGGATCCCGGCAGAGAGCCTGGACCCGTGTGGTTACGGGAATGGTGTGTTTTATGTTTGCCATTAGGCATTTGATTGTAGTCTGTACTCAGACATGTATCTTCCGCTGATATAATGTATTTAAGGCTATTGTATGCCGATTGTATGAGATGTTGTATCCTTGTAGCTGTAATGTTGTGATATCATGTTGGAAATCCGGGGCATATGGCATTGTCATATGTCACGGTGGGATCGATATGTGTTTTGTCCCTGGATCTGAATGGAAATATCTAGATCTGGAACAGTACCGCATATCGGGCCTTACACCAGGTCACCGCCCTCTCCATTTCCCTTTCCTTGCTCCCTCTCCCCTCCCCTCGCTAACCATCTCTCTCTCATACAACACGCCATGCCTAGGAGGTAGATGTATGAGAGGCCTTCTGTAACAGCCCAGATTTCACAAAAATTAAAATTTTTGTTTTCGATGTGAATTGTTTGATAGTCTGATTTGTTTGCGGTGTTTGCATCCCCGATTTATCGATCGACGATTATTTCCCCCCCTCTTATCTCGTACCGGACGGAGACCGACCCTTGCCACCCTGACACTCGACCTTTGCGACACCGGGTTTCACCCGATCACCATCGCGAAAACCGGCACAAGACCAGCCACACCCAACAGAACGAAAAACCCCGTTTAATAAGTAAACGGGATATTTTTATAGCGCGCCGAAAAGTGTTCTCGAAACGGTTCCAGCGTGAGGTGAACTCCGCCGGCTCAACGCGCTGATCGCGCAGTTCGAAGTTTTACCCGAATCGGAGGTCCTGCGGACTCTCGGCGGTCAAAAACGTAAACGCCGCGCGTGCGAGAGAAAAACCGGGGATGTTTTTGCAAACTGCCAGCCACCTGGGCTATATAAAGACCACCACTCTCCCACCCCTCTCTAGGGTTTCCCCTAAGCACAAATTGCAGCCACCCCCTCCAAATTGACCCAAAAATCTACCAATTACCCCAAAATCCCGAAACCCTAGATCAGGGGCGTTCCCAGCCCTCGGATCTGAGATTGAAGGGCCAGGAATCGTCCACGTCAGCCCCAGCCAACCACCTACCCACCTCCTCTCTCCTCCCGTATCCTCCGCGCCGCCTCCACCCCACGGCATGCCGCTGCCGCCTCCGACTCCGGCCGCCGCGCGCCGCGTCCGTGGCCTCCCCTCTCCTTCCCAGCGCTCCTCCCCTCATTGGACCTCACCGCCGCCTCCCCTCTCGCCTGCAGGTCGCCGGCAACCGCCCGGAGCCGCCACCTCGCCATGGCCGGCGTGCCAAGCCGCGCACGTCGCAGGCTCGCACCGCCGCCAGCAGGATCCAAGCCGACGTCCTCCCCAACCGGTCCCGCGTGCCCCTGGCCTCCTGCCCCACTAGTGCCACCTCGTCGGAGCTCGCCGCCGGCCTGAGAGCCCCCGCCGCGCTGCTCCCGATCGGGATCGGGACGTGCCCGATCCGGTCAACCGCCGCCCGGCTAGGCTCCTCCAGTTCGTGTGCCGGCCATGCCCCTCGGCCCAGCCGCGGCCCAGCAAATAGAGCCGGCCCAGCCACCCGCCAGGCCTCTCCCGCTCCAGATGGGCCGAGGCCCAAGAGGTCGACTTTTTTTTCTAGACCCCTTAAATTTTTTGCTGAGTATGTAAAATTTTGCTGCTGATTGAATTTTACGCTGTAGATTGCGATTAAACGGTAACTCGGATGACGTTGCGCCCAAAAGGAAAATTGTTTAGATTTGTGTGTACTTCAATCTATCTTTTGTGAGCAATTTGATTTGAGGCCATCTTGATGTTGTTAATCACTGTTGAAGTGGGCATCAGACTGTTAACTGCTATTATTTTCTGTTAGTGTGCTGCTGCTGTTATTTTATTGCAAGTTTGATTGATGATTGTGACACATCCATGCGGCCTATTGCATTGATTCTTGTTGCATACTGTTAAGCATCATGTCTTCTTCCATTATATGTATTGCATTGTCATGTTTACATTCCTGGTCATATAGTTATTAAGCTCCAAAGTTGCTATCCTACTGTTGTTGACAGCCACCTCAGTTTTTCACTAAGTCTGTAACTTTCCGATGCCATGTTGCATGCTTAATATCTTTTGATCTGTGATGCCTATGACCATGATTCTTGTTTGTACCTGATCACCATCATGTCTACTTCATGCCCATGTATTGCTATGTCATATTGCTTCACTTTTGCATATAGTTTTACTCCTGTTTATACAGCATGATGATAACAGTTTCTGCCCTGTTTTCCTGAATTTCACAAAGTCCTAGAGCAGTAATGTTTTATTGCATTTTGCTTGGGCTATAATTAATTGTTCATGATGCTTATTTGCATGATTCCTTTTGACATGCCTTCCCTGCCATGTCTACTTTAGTTGCATATCATTTGTGAGCATGTTTGCACTCATTATCCTGTTTATGCATTGCTTCCTGATGTTGACAGATTGTGTTCCAAACTTGTTTTTCTTATATCTTTTTAACCGTAACTCCGTTTGGAGTGTTCTTTATATGTAACTTGATTAGTTTTTCGTGTACTTTGTATTTATGCTATTGTTTGCTGCTGTTAACCAACCTAAAATATGGTTTAGGGCATAACAGTACCAAATGTTTTAATTGTCGTGGGGCACTTAGTGGAATGCCATGTTTAGGAGTTTGTCCCACTTAAATTGACTAGCATAGATAGTTTACCTTATGCTTCACCTCTTGTCATGTTTGTGTGCTATGCCATGCTTGAGTGAGATGCCATGTTAACAACCTTTGCTCACCTTGTGTAGCTAAACAACTTGAAATATTCTAAATGTGCGGTATCATCGTGTGTGACGAATACTCCACTTAACCTGTTAGTAACCGCCCTCGACGATAGATGCGATGCCATGTGTTGTCTCGTGTTGCCTTCTTGTTGATGATTGATTGCTTCGTAGTAATAGATGCTTGCTCGTCGATTGCCTTTTCCAGTGTTTCCTTCTTGTGTGCTTCCGCGGGTACCTCTCGGAGACGTTGCGAGCTTGCGATCGACTACACCTTCGGATCGTCTTATCATCAGGTAAGGGGGAGCATATATCATGCTTATAAATTTCAGCTCACTCGCGCCTTGGTGTAGGATAGAACGATTGCTTGATCCTACCACTTTATATTCATGCCTCTCAAATAAACCCAAACAGCCATGTCCTCCACATCCCAACAAACCTTGTTTGGCTATGTTACTATTGCTCGCTGCTCAGCCACTTCTTAGTATGCATGATAGGATGTTATCAACTGTTATCCTATTACTCCTTGGATTGGGCTATCACATTATTATACTACTAGGGAATGCCCTTTTAGTGGCATCCTTTTTTTTCTGTTTAGTGGCGCATTATGGATGCGCCACTAACTACAAGCAACTAATAAGGGCTTATAGGTGGCGCATTATGGATGCGCCACTAACTACAAGCAACTAATAAGGGCTTATAGGTGGCGCATTCTGGATGCGCCACCCCTAAGGCCCTTAGGCGTGGCGCATCTCAGAATGCGCCACCTATAAGCTCTTAGGGGTGGCGAATTCTGAAATGCGGCATGCCTAAGGGTCCTTAGGGGTGGCACATTCCTAATGCGCCACGAAATCCAGACATAATGCGCCACTAAATTGGTTACAGAAAACAAAAAAAAAGAATTACAGAAAAGAATAAAACAGTACAAAATTACAAACATTACATATATTTTTACCATATTACAGAAATTCAAAAGACAATATTACAATGAGCCAAAAAATTATTGATACAAAAGAATTGCATTATAATTCTTATTACAAAGATTTACAAGAGATTACATCCATCACCGTCTAAGGTTTAGAGGCCAACAGGATTCACAACATTACAATGAGCCCAACAATTATTGAAAACAGAAAGCTACTTTCTTCATCAGCTATTGTTTGCTCTTCAACCTGCACAAAACAACGATTTTAGAGGTCGCATCCATATGAATTCATAGCAAAGGATAACAACGCAATATAGCATCTATTCTTATCAAAAACATAAAGCAAGTCGATCAATGGCCAGGAGCATGCACATATGCATAAAAATGCATATGAAGTGACCTTTATACATACAGATCACCAAGAGTATTTGACACTACCATCGTCTACTACACAAAGAGTACATCCAAATTACATGTAGGGCACACATTCATCAAACGACTGCCATATATAACATAAATTGGTCACATCTTCTGACTCGGCTCGGGGAATGGGCGGCATCCTTCTTTTGTCATGAAAGGCCTTTAGGCGGACTTCTAACTCCCCATTGGATGGTGAAATGTTGGAGTGGAAGATCGACCCCCTCATTTGTACTTCATGACGGATGATAGTCGCCATCTGCGCTTGGATGTGAAAGAACTCCTCCTTAAGATTTGCATCAGTGATTTCTGCCTTCCTTTCGGCCCAAGCTCTGAGATGAATTGGCAGCGTAAGGTTGCATTGTTCCTGTACAATCTCCCTCATGTGATGAAGGGCGTAGTATGCATCCCTCACACTGCCAGCCGGCTGCTTGACGCACGGGAACTGCGTTACGTGGCTGAACACGTTCACGCCAGGCTGATTCTTCCTGAACTTGTGCTTCACCATCTTGCCTCCGGCTTTTATGTAGCCGGCGAGAGCATCATCCAAAACTCTCATGATATACTTTTAATCTTTCTTCTTCACACTCCCCGAGTCTAAATACACGACATGCGAGTGTTGCGGTGAAAAGCAGATGAGCACGCAGTCTTGATCCTCACTGCATAATTAAAATAATCCAAAAGGAATGTTGGAAGAGGACAATGGAAAGCTAAGAAAGCATATATGCTAAGGCGACGAGCGAATGACTTACTTGGGAGAGTAGGTCATAAGAAATGAATCCTTGCCGGCGTTCTGTAGCATGAAGTCTGTGATGTACCCCGCCGCGAGAGCCGCGTCCCCATCGTCCATCAAGATGCTTTCACACATGTAGAAGGGGTCCAATATCGCAACGCTCGGGGTCTTATCTATCCTGATACTCATAGAAAGGCTGAGCGAGAACAAACGGATAAGGCTATGGTCCAGCCGCTTGAGAAGGTACAAATTGAAGATCTCCGAAAACGGATATGTTGATGAAGCCCATGTTGAGTGGCACCTTGGCGATGAAAACCGGGTACGAGGGATTCTCTTCTCGAAGAAGAATATTTTCTAATGCCATAATACTGTGATGCACAATCTGCATATCCGAAGTTGCAAGGTCGATCATGTCCTTAGGTAGCATCGCCCTACCCTCCACATGGATTTCAAACGAGAGATCCTTGGGTCTTGGTGGCCCGTCCTGAGCCCGGATCGGCATCGATGGTTGGCTGCTCGAAGTGATGCTCTTCTTTCTTTTCCGTCCCTTCTTCTTTTCTGATTTCGAGAAGTCACCGGCCTTTATCTACTCAGTGGCCGCCTTTTGGAGTGTGGCGGGCAGAGAATAGATCTCCTTGTGGCATCTTCTTGTGGCTCAGTGAAGGCGCAAGCTGCTGGAGACATCTCCTGAGAAGCAGCGAAGAGACGCGTGGAGCAAGAATTCTTCGCCGCAGGATCAGCTGGACCGCGAGCTTCCTCGTCATGCTGATAGGCTCCTTCAGAAGGAGGCATGAATAAGTCATCAGCATCATACAAAGTATTGATGAACTGGTCGGCGTTGATATCATCATCAAGATCATCGTCTTCTTGTTGTGCGCCGATGGGATCATGTGGCGCCGACACGATGACTAGCGGTGTTGTCCTAGGTGTGGTGCCCCTTTCCCCCGTCATTAAACGCATTTGGGTCTTCGGCCATAGGCATATTTGGCCGAAACAGTCACTGAGGACTGCCGGCTCGTCCTCATCGTATCCGGGGGGTTGAATGGGAGGTTCAACTCTCTCGTAACCCGAAATCACGAGAGAGATTTGAACCCTATGCATCTCCGGTGCCATCGGCATATTGTGCATGATTTGATTTTGTGGTTGAATGATTTTACCTTTGGCAACATCCTTCAACTCGCCGTCCACGACTTGTAATATAATGCATGGAGTGTCCTCCTGCGAAAGAGATATATGCATGTAGGGCATCAAAGAGATTCCTCTAAAAAAAGCAAGGAGATGAAGTCCTCGTTTGAGTTGTAGACGCTTATAGTTACCTTGAGGGCGTCGAGGTCGGCCAATGAAGATACCCCGCCGATGACGGCGGACATGCAAGAGACGGAGGGCGCGCTGCCTCCCGTGGCGTCGGTCGCCCTATTTGTGCTGCCGCCGGGTGCATTATTGTTATGCCCCGGTTGCTCGATCATGGCTGGAGGAGTTACCATCACGTCCGGCACCGCCGCCGCAGTGGTGTTGGTGGCCGGAGTCACCAATATGCCGGGAGTCGGTGCGGGAGACACCACTACGGCGGGAGTCGTGACTGAAGGCACCGCGATGCCCGAGTTGCTGCCGACAGTATGGGCCCTTGTCCACCACACGCTTGCCAATTCGCGAGTGACCGCATCATATCTGGAAGGAGAGCGTTCATCGTCTTCGCCACTTCGTCCTGGACAAGCCGCGGAAGCATGTTCACCTTCTCCTCCAGTCCACGAACATAAGCGGCGTCTCCTTCGTTCCTTCTCACCTTGCGCCCCCTCGAACCGGACTGCTCCACCGATTTTCCATAATATTCGGACCAATTTAGGTCCGCACCAAAGCCGACCACACGGCCGGCTGACGATGGCTTCGCCGTCACGTCGTCAACCTTATTGACTTTGTTCAACGCCCAGTTAAAGGCGTTGTCCCACGGGCCGACCGGCTTAACCGACGACTCCTGCGATGAGGCGATTTTCATTTCCGCTTGCTGCAGAAAGAATGTGAAACATTAAGAAATTGTGAACTTCACTAGAGAATTCAATCGACAAGTTCGCGTGGTAAACTACTTACCACGGCAGTCGTAAACTCCTGAATCTTAGGGTCGATGACTATTTTCGAGGTTGCTTTGTCCTTATAGCTCCGGGCCCTCACAAAGAATTCGGTCTCCGGATCATCTTTGTATGGATGGAAGGGGTTAGGTATGCCCGCAGCGGCGTACTCGGCATCCTCCTTGTCCCATTTAGGCTTGGAACTTCTGTAACCACCGGCTCCGAGACGGTGGTTACCTATGACCTGCGACCGCATGGCCTTGCCCTTTGCACTCGCGTCCTTGGCTTGCCCGGACTCACACGTAGCCTTGAAAAGGTTGTAGGTAGCTTCGTCAATCAACGGACCTTTCTCCTTGAGCTCCTCCCAGGTTTTGTTCTTTTCAATAATTTCCCTCTTCACCCGGGTCTTCCAACTGGACAAGGCCTTGCTCATCTTCCTAAGGGCCCATGTGTTTACTTTGTTCCCTTTGAGTTTGGTGTTATCGTATGGCTCCGGAAACTTGTATCGTCCGTGCATCTTGTTGATATGAAGCTGACAATAGTGAATATTCTCACGACTCCTGAGGTTAATCGTGGTGATCGGCACGGTGTTGCGGAGGATTGTCGCGACTTGACGGCCGTACCCTTTCGAAAAACGTTTGGTGTTATCGTATTGGTCAGTTTCCGATTCCTCTTCTTCGACTAGGTACCATCTGTGTTGGAGCCACCGGTCCCATCATCCTCGCCGTTGTTTCTCTCGCCGTCTGTCGTACCAGCCTCCTCCTCCAAGTCATCATCTGATGAGTCGGACTCCGACTCTATCTCGTCCATAGGTACTTCCTCTTCTCTCTGCTCCTCGACCTCCTCTTGGGAGTATTCCCAAAATTTCTTCCTTTTGTTCCCGGCTGAGAAGAAGGACCGGCGTCGGCTCCGGTCGACATGTTTGCACTAGTATAATATTAAGAAATGCAACTACTTAATTAATTAGCACAATAAATAAATGCAACTACTCTCATGTTAAAAAAATAGAAAAGGGACGTCATGCACGAATTCACGGAAAAATTCGGCATGACCTTTTCTATTTTTCTTAACATGACCGAATAGTACATTTGTGCCCTCCGGCATGAGGTGTTCATGAACAAGACCCACAAGAGTGGAAGCCCGGGCACAGAGCCCCTTGGCAACATCAACAGCGGCCGACATGGCATCCAAGGCTCCTCGAAGAACTCCAGACCCCGATGCAACCACTTCCGCTACACTCGCACCCGTAGAGGCTGCACCAGGAAACAAAAATCACTACGGGAAGATAACGAGACAAAAGCACCGAGCAACGGAATGACGACTTACACACAAGCGAGTCCGCCAAGACTCGAAGACGCTCGCACTCGACCGCCTCCGCCTGCACAAGCGCATCCTCAGCCTGACGCAGGCGCACCAGCTCCTTGTGCTGATCGTGCAGCTCCTTCTCCTTGGAAGCCAAAGCAGTCTTAAGGTTGGAAATCGTTCTTTCCTCTTTCTCGGACTGCTTCTCGGCAGTTTGACGAGGGTCTGAAAAACAAGACAACACTCAGAACGAAGGACCCAACAGTTCAAGCACGGCAGCACAAGAAGAAATACTCACCACTCATGGCAGACAAAGCACCCTGGGCAGAACTGTGGGCCTGCCGCCAACGCTCAGCTTCGACCACCAGACGCTCACAGAGCTGGAACACCGGCTACTCGAAGAAATCAAATATAAAAAACAGAACCAAAGCAAGACTACAACCAATCGCAAGCGTTTTCTTGCAGCCTTGGGGGCTACTCCCATCGGGAGCACTGGCCTTGGTCCCAATGACGACACAAAGAAAAAATAGAGCCAAGGAAAGACTACAAGCAACCGCAAGCACTTGCTTGCAGCCTCGGGGGCTACTCCCATCGGGAGCACTGCCGTGCCCCCGATGAAAAAAACTACACAAGCAAACAGGAAACAAACTCACCAGCCCAGCTATGCGGTCGAAAAAGCGGACTTTATCTTCAACGCCAATACCAAGACGACCCAAGTAAGGACGATCTGGAGAAGCAGACTCGGCATCAGGAGCAACAACACCAGACGTCACAGGCGGAGCCGCAGCAGGAATCGCACCCGCAGCCGGGACAACAGGAGTCACCGTCGGCACGGATTGACCAATAGCAGCCGAAGAATCCCCAGTATGCTTGGCGGCTGCTCCAGAGTCAGTCGACTGCAGGTCGACAGCAGCCGCACTGGTGGAGGAAGCAGCCGGAGCAGTCGCAGCGCTACAAGATAAACAACATCAGACAAAAGAACAGAGGAAAAACAGCTCCAGCAAAGTCAAGCATATGCTTACCCGCCACACGCAGAGCGAGCACGCAACAACCTCCCAAACCTGGGCCTTTTGCACGAAGCAACAGGGGGAGACGGCTCAGCAGACGGTACAAACAGCGGGACAACACCACTTGTCGCGTCAAGATCCTCGCCGCTCGAAGGCCACGACCGCTTGACACGAAAGGGAGCCGATTCCTCACTATCTCCAGTCCCCGGAAGCTCAACCTCAGTGGCACCCGCAAGCACGCTGGCACCAGCACTCGGAGCAGCATCGTCAGCAGCGGAAGCATCGGGCTCTTCGCGAATATCAGCATCCTCCGGCTGCGGAGGGTTGCACAACACAGGAACATGATCCTACAAAACAAATAGCACCATCAGCAAGCAGTCAAGCAAACATCTCAATCAGACGATAAATTCAAAAGCGCGAACCTGCGGCAACGCGTGATCAAAAGCGTAAGGAAGGACGAAGCGCATCTCAGAAACGCCCGAGCACTTGGTCACATACTGGATCCGGGCCAAGACGCCATCTGCATTAAGTTCCTCACGGGAGCATCTCGTTGAGTCCTCGAGTCCCTCATATTGCCACATGGGACGAACTCGATGCTGCAATGGCTAGACGCGCCTCCCCATAAACACAGAGATGAGCTGCCCACCGGTCAAGTTGTCCATCAATACAGCAATCCTCTCCAAGAATGGAGCCACCGCAGACGACTCCATCGCAGACAAAGAATGGGACCACGAAGCCTGCTTTACTACTCGCGCTTCGGGATTAAAGGGAGCAAGAGCAAATCGCTGCCCAACAACGTGCTGATCCTTCAGATAGAACCAACTTTACCGCCAAGAACTAACGGAGTCAAGCATCTTCAAATCAAAGTACGAATGCTTATCCCTAATGGATATACCCACCTGCCCCACAACATACTCGGAGTTCGTCCTCTTTATGCAAAAGAGGCGCTTCCAGAGCCCCCAATGGGGATGGATCCCCAAGAAGGCTTCACAAAGGGTAATAACGGAGGCAATGTGCAAAATCCCATTGGGAGTCAAATTATGCAGCTGAAGACGGTAGGGTACAGCAAACCGCGAACAAAAGGGTGAATCGGAAGGGCAAACCCGCGAGGGAAGAAAGCCTGAAAGCACACCCGCTCATCCGCCGTCGGAGCAGGAACCGACTCATCCCCTGGAATCCGCACGACATCCCTCGCCACCAAGCCATTAGAAATCAGCGCGCCGAGATCTGCAGTGTAACGCCCCGGCCACACCCACCGGTTCCCGACGTACGCCTGGCGGGATCTAGACTGTCCTCACAGACCAACACTAGTCTTTCCTACGCACTTTGTCCTCACTCGTGCGCACCCGGGAACAACTTCTCGGTCGGTCACCCATCCTCAAATCGCTCCAAGCCAAGCACGCTTAACTTTGGAGTTCTTTGGATCTGGGCTCCCGGAAAAGAAGGTGCACCTTGTTGATATGAGTAGTCTATCATTCCTATTAAGCCAGGATGTCACATACACCCCCACTCAAAGGAACCGATGTCCTCATCGGCCCACAGGAACGTTCCCTCTTGGCACACGTCTGTGCGTCCAGTGCCGACACATGTCCCACATGTTCGCGCTCTGACCCACACACGCCCGTATAACCGCAAGGGTCGGCTCTGATACCATTTGTAACGCCCCGGCCACACCCACCGGTTCCCGGCGTACGCCTGGCGGGATCTAGACTGTCCTCACAGACCAACACTAGTCTTTCCTACGCACTTTGTCCTCACTCGTGCGCACCAGGGAATAACTTCCCGGTCGGTCACCCATCCTCCAATCGCTCCAAGCCAAGCATGCTTAACTTTGGAGTTCTTTGGATCTGGGCTCCCGGAAAAGAAGTTGCACCTTGTTGATATGAGTAGTCTATCATTCCTATTAAGCCAGGATGTCACATGCAGCCCCAAAGATCGAGCGCTCCCACTTGCCAGACATCTTGGCCGATTCCGGAGCAGCATGGGAGCGCGTTGTCATCAGTTTCGCCGCAAGCAGCAAAAGGAGGAAGGAGAAGGCTCAAGAACAGCGGAAATCCAGAAGCAAGAGGAGAAGGAAATGGCTGGGTAAAACCTAAAAGTTACTCAGCCGCTCGGTATTTAACCAACAGCCAGGCGAGTAGGGGCACCGTTCAATCCCAGCGTCCAGTAAACGTGTCATGATCCCACAGAAGGAGAAAAACATGGAAAACCCAACCGGCGCAGTAAGAACACCGCCCACTACACACGTAAAAAGAGGACCATAATCACACGAAGCGAAAATTTCGGCGAGACAGCGCCAAGTCATTTCCTTTGACAGGCCACTGTGGTCAAGATGCCAGAAAAACGAGCCAGCGTCACATCCTAAACAAGGCGTATCGAGTACGTTTCCCAGCCTCAGAGTTTCAACCGCCTAAATCTTTTTTTCGATGGGCAAAACATTTTACTCCCATCGGGAGCATCTCCACTAGAGTTTCACGTGCTCCCTCACCTAAAGGACAAATATGTGCTCGAGTGATCACACACACTCACAGGGTCCCGAGTGCTCCCTCACTCGAAAGAAAAAAACGTGATCGGGTACTTTATCACCCGAAAGGAAAAGAAAATACGTGCTCGAGTAACTGCTCGCACCCATGAGAGTTTCGGGTGCTCCCTCACCACGACACAAGATAAACCAAACTTACAGTCGCCAGACCGAACGGTCTCAGAGTATCGGGTGCTCCCTCACCCCGAGAGCGACGGAGATACTCGAGTGATTACTCGCATAACTCTAAAGTACCCGAACACTCGAAGACCTCCCGAGCAAGTATTCCTCCACATTATTCCTCGCCCGAGCGCCCGGCAAAGCTCCGCGAGTGACCGCTAAAACAGCTCACTTGATTGTTTATTCCAAGTGGGTGCATTATCTACTGGGCTCCGCGCCTCAATAAAAATACATATTCCTGGAACACGATACACTGTGCCCAGATGCCACGCAAGCTTAGCGTGTAGGTAAGACCCCGCTGCGCAGATCGGCCGGGCTGGGACTTGCCGCAGAGCGATTTCACTCCCAATCTTTTCCATGCGCTTGCATGATAGAAAAATCCGGGCGGACGCGCCTAGGCTACGAACTTTACTGGCAGCAATTGATCACTGTAAGACCTTCATCGGCATGACTTTTGCTTTACACCAGTGTTCCAAGCTCATGTCGAGGGACGTGGGTTTGAGTGGGCTACTGCGGTTTTTTCCACTAGTGCAATTCACAAAGGCTCGACCAGTCAAATCCTTGGGCCCTTTCAGCTTAGCATCCCTCGAAACAGGTTTTGTCATGGCCCCTGACTGCCAGCGACCCGCGGTTGAACCGTGCATACATAAAAACGATGCAACTATGGACTCGAGTCCCTGCACGACTCTTCGAGCCCCCCAGGCACTCGGGGGCTACTGACGAGGGGGTGACCCCACGACTCCTATGGATGAGCCTACCCGGTGTACCTGAAGACAGAAGGCCCACATAGATGTCGCCTGGGCCCAACCTTGGCCCACTATTGGCACCGACGTAGGAGTCCGCGACTCATAATGAAGGTGCAAACTTGCCATACGGTACAAGATCAGGGTTAGGAAACTTCATCTGTAATCCAGGACGGACTCCCCGAGACCTAGCCTAGTATATAAAGGCTAGGAGGGGAGACGTCGAGATCATCCAAGACACAATCTGTAATCCTAGCCTTGTACGCACTAGCCTTGGCTCCCCTGTAATCGCCATCTCCAATCAATAACATCGAGCAGGAACGTATCCTCCTATTAGCCGACGAGCTATCGTCCAACCTGTGCCTCTCATGACTAACCCAGGGTCCCTGACCATGGGATTTGCCGGGGTACATCCCCGTCAATCCGATTTCCGGGTATTGGTTTTAAGACTGAGCGTGCCTAACCGTGTGTGGGATTTTATGGGGTCCCCTTTTCTTACCTACCTAGATTCAAACATTTCTAGTGGTGGCCCAAGCTGATTTACCATTTGAAAATCATGCATATATGTCTGTCGGGTCACTCCTAGGAGATATCCTTTAAAATAACTTGGGCCAGCGGAGACATGTTTTCTCTATTAGTCCACCCCAGGGAGCTAGGGGGCTGCCCACATTAGTTTGGGTAGCTAACCCGACCTCGTCCAGACGGTAGAGGCCAATTCGAGAGCGCGGCCGGCTTTTGAGTTGGATGTCGACTCACCGGGGGCCACCCGGATTTGTTCGTTGTTAGCTAGAGGGACCTGTCATTTCGTATCTCTTGGAACTAAATCATAAAATGGTTGCCTATGATGGGTAGCAACTGAGAGAGATGGGCGTGCATGCGGAGCCTTGTAATGGGTAGTTGGTACACCCCTGCAGGGTTAAATCTTTTCGAGAAGCCGTGTCCACGGTTATGGATGACTTGAGACCTACTCCTTGTTCATAGACAACAACAACTGAGATAATCTTAATAAACTTGATCAACGTGTGTGTGGCTTGACCGCTTCTTCTTCGTCGGGATGTGAAGAGGAGGACAAGGATAGGATATGTGTTATGTTTCCGTAAGTAGTTAATAGCAAGACATGTTGGAGGCGATTCCTCATCGAATGCTTGGTTCTCATCTTACTCTAAAATAGACCGTTAGCCACTCATATATTGCTAGTGTGTCTGCAACCTCACCACTACCCCCATCTTACCGTGAGAAGTTAGTTACAAGACTTTGATATATTCTCACCCCTTTCTTTTCTTTTCCCTTTTATGTTTTTCCTGATCGCCCGCTGCAGTTGTTTACTACCTCGACCTTTCTTCTGGACACATTCGCGAAGACTCGACGACGACTAGTTAGGCGGATCCCGGCGGTGAGCCTGGACCCGTGTGGTTACGGGAATGGTGTGTTTTACCTTTGCCAACAGGCATTTGAATGTAGTCTGTACTCAGACATGTGTCTTCCGCGGATGTATTGTATTAAGGCAGTTGTGTGCCGATTGTATGAGATGTTATACCCATGTAGCTGTAATGTTGTGATATCATGTTGGAAATCCGGGGCATATGACATTGTCATATGTTGCGG
This sequence comes from Bromus sterilis, assembly GCA_950022295.1. Classification (NCBI taxonomy): domain Eukaryota; kingdom Viridiplantae; phylum Streptophyta; class Magnoliopsida; order Poales; family Poaceae; genus Bromus; species Bromus sterilis. Next base: position 239,825,142 of record OX465595.1, on the reverse strand, counting down.
TGGGACCGATATGTGCTTCATCCCCGGATCTGGATGGAAACATCTAGATCTGGAATAGTACCGCATATCGGGCCTTACACCTTCCCCTTCCCCCTCTATGCGTGTCTGAGAGCCTGATACCTCTCCAACATATATGTAAGTTTCTATTATTTCGTGCTATTATGCCATCACTATCATAGACTTGAATATAATTTTTATGCCATTTTTATATGATTTCATTGGTACAAACCTATTAACCTAGTGCTTCGACCAACTTCTATTTTATGTTGTTTTTTGACCTTTACAGGAAAATCAATTTATCCGGACACAAAAGACCCAAGAATTATTTCTGTATTTTTCTGGAACAGAAGAGGCCGGTAGATGGAAGGGGGGGGGGAGTCTGGAACCTTCTAGGCCCCCACACGGCCAAGTGCCACGGCTAGGGGGTTAGGGCGCTCCACCTAGCCGTGTGGCTCCCCTTTGACTCCGTTTAACCTAATTATTTTGTGCCGATTACTTATAAATCCAAAAACACGAAAACTCTCGACGAGAAGCAGTTTCTGCTATTGTATGATCCTACCAAGATGAGATCAATTTGGGAGCTATTTTCGTAGTGCTGCCGAGAGGGGGATCGATCACCGGAGGCTTCTTCATCAACCTTGTTGCATCCATGGTGATGTGTGAGTAGGTCCTCTCAGACATTCAGGGGCATGTCTGAAACTAGTTGGCATCTCTATCCCTCTCTCTCCCTCTCTCTCTCTTGGATCTTCAATACCATGTTCCTCCTTTCTATGGGGAGTTAGATCAATCTAATGTAATTCTGGATGTGTTCGTTGGGACGCGATGAATTGTGAGTTTATGGATCAAATTGTTCATGATATATTAATACATTACTTGTGATTCTATCTTGTGTTTACTCATAGCTATGTATGCTTTCAGATCTATCTTGTAGCACTGGCCATGTATGTGGGTTTTATCTTGAGAGAAAGTGGTGCATAGTAGTATGTTCAATCTTGTGGTGTTCTATATCTTAGTGACCTTATTTGGGACAACACATGTATTTGTATTGTTGCTACTTGTAACACCCCCAGTGTCAGCAACAGTAATCACTTTGATTAGTGCCTGATCACTGTTGTTTGACAAGCCATGATCACCTTTGATCATAGCTCTGACAATTCCAAACCTGATAAATTTTTCAAATTTTTATGGACTATTGAATTGCTCCAAGAAATTGTGGGTGATTGATAACCATCTTGCAAATACCTAAACCAAGTTAACTCCTAGCCATCTGAATAATCACAAATCAATGATAATTATGAAACCAATGGTGTGGGGTTATCCAATTGTTTTATACATTAAAATAAAAATGAAAACTATAGTTGGACCTTAATGATGGAACATAATAATAAAATTGCCTATCAATCGTTAGGCCATGGTTATCATAGAAAGTGTTATTCTAATTAAAGTGGTTCGGTAATATTGGGAAAAGAAAACAATAGCTTGGGAATTATTAAATGGCCATGGTAAATTTAATAAGCAAGTAGGAATTTTAAATGCACTAAAAATTGTGAAACCCATTTTATTAAATACCTAATAATCAGTAGGTCATATAAAAAGATAAATGTTATTTTATTAACTTATTTAAATAATGAAGATAAATATAAACAGTAGCAAAAACAGCTCCATTTAATATTTTGTGCATTGAATAAAATCTAGATGAATTTTATTGTGGGCCAAACTTTTTGTGGCATCATGTTAAAGTGTAACACTAATATAGGTGGAAGTATAACATTTTACAAAAATCAAAACCTAGCTAAACTAAATACAAACAGAAAATAAAATTTAAAAGAAACAAAAACAAAGAAAATTAAAAAAGGACCTATATTCCGCCCTAGGCAAAAGGCCCACACGGCCCAACCCCAGCCCCCCTCTCTCTCTCCTGCTTCCCCTTCACCTGCCCCCCCCCCCCCCCCCCCGCGTACGCGCACAGGGGCATGGCCATGGCCACTGTGGCCATGCCGTTCCCCCACCTCACCTTCCCTACCTGCTCCCCCTCTCCTCGGGTGGATGAGAGCACCCCAAGCCCCGCGCCCCCTGCCCCTCCTCCATTCCCCCCTCCCTCGAGATCCTCCGTCTCCTTTTCTTCTGGACCGAGGCCGCCTTGTCCTAGAGCCTCCTCGATGTCGTATTCGTCTCCTCACCGGAGGAATCGAGCCGGGACGCCTCGAAGCCTCCGCAATCTTCGTCGTCTTCCTCCTCGGGCCGCCGGGATCGCAGTCAGATTCCGCCACGTCCACACCTCCCCCGAGCTCGCCGTCGACATCCATGGACTTCTGGTGAGCTCCTCTGCGGATTCCCCTTGTTTCCCCTTCGGTTTCGTGCCGTAGTTCGCCGTCCCAAGCCGTGCGCGCTCCGACCGCCGCCGGTATGCTCGTCGTCGTCGTTTTAGTCGCCCCATATGAACTACGAGTGCACTAGAGAACATGTAGCGCTGGCCTCGCTCGGGTTCCCTCTCCCCCAGTCGTTTTGGTAGCAGTAGTTGGCCGGAATAGCCTCGCCATGTTCCCCTGCCGTCGCCATTGTTGGCGTGGAGCTCTGCTCCGGCCACGCCCCAGCCTCCCGCACCATCCCTCGGGTGCGCAGCTCGCCCAGCTCCGCGTGGGAGAAAGCGGGGCGCGATTTGGTGCACCGTGTCGACGAGGTGCTCGCCGCTGGCCTCCCTGTGCCACGCCGGCGAGCGTGGTTATAGCCGTGGGCAACCACCCCACCCCTCACTGCCATGTGGGCTAGGATCTCTAACCCCCCCTAATTAGAATGAATCAAATTAACCCCCCCTGTTAATTAATAGAGGTACTTACATGTGGGGTCACCCCCCTGATTAAATAGCTAAAAATGATTTTATTAGTTTAGTACTCAATGACAGGTGGGCCAGCCCCCTTAATTCACTATTAAGTTAAATAGTAGTGATAAATTAATATGGCCCTATGACACCTGGGCCCCACAGTTGTTTAATTAAATAAAATGCTTTTTATAGGAATGTTAGTATGACATGTGGGACCCCACTGGATAATTAGGTTTAATAAAATGAATTATTAAAATGTGAGGCTGACATGTGGAGCCCACATGTCAGCACTGTTGTGGATAAGGTTGTGGATAATGTTGAGTTTATTACTAAAGGAAATCCCCGAAATTCATTTATAATGATTAAAACTTTAAAATTGAATATCTTTTAAACCGTAACTCCGATGAAAATACTTTATACATGAAAATTGATCAGAAAAATAGAATGAATACGAATACGCTATCTGTATACCAACCACCCCCCTTTAACATACCAAACGTCGAACCGTCCCCCTCCGGACCGTTTGTCCGATGATTTGTCCGGTACTGTTAAAGTATCCGGATGAATTTATTCTGAACACGAAAGTCGTTCAGAATGGATCAACTAACACGGATACACCTTTCACATGTTTGTCGGATGTCCACGACACCTCCGACATGGTACCTTCCCCCTCCGGGCACCCTGTTCGGTAATTACCCGGAGCTGGCAGTTCATCCCCGGATGAATTCCTGCTCCGAGCATAATGCATCGTACTGCGTTAGTACAGCGATAGAAATTCATTTGTCGTGTCATGCTTATGTTTGCTATGATTGATTTATATTTACTGTTTCTCCCCCCTTTTTTCTCCGGTAGACCCCGCTGCTACCGCCGACTACACCGCTGCTGGGTACGACTACTTCGTCGACGACCCTAGTTCTACCGTCGAGCTTCCAGGCAAGCAGAGCCATTCTCTTCCCCATACATCGCCTATATTTCCGTACATTTCTTGCACTAGGAATTGTTACTGCTGCTGCTACGTTACAATCCTATTCAATTGCATAGCTTGTTTTTGTTGCCCCTTGATGTACCTCCTTTATCCTATGCTGCATATTATTATTATGCATTATTCAGCAGTGAGCCCTGCGCATTGTTAGCTAGGATTAGATAGCGGGCCGTGATCACTCAGGGGAGTGAACGCGGATATAAAATATATATACAACTGCAACAGGTACGGTACAATGCAGACACCACCTCAGGCCCCTACCTCGGCTCTGTCGAGCCACATCAAGTGGAGCTATCATGGAGTAATCCTCGTAATCCACTCGTTGCTGACTCTCTATAGCCGCTCTAGGTACCTGTGCAACGGTTGTCCTTCAGGTAAGAAGTCGGGTGACCCAACAGTGCCCGCGAGTGGTATTGCGACGGGACGACAGGGAGGGTACGACCAGTGTACCGGTGTGCTTGGCCCCTGATCGTTGGCTGCGACAGTTACCAAACCACGAAAGTTGAGCTCCTCCAGGAGCACACGCGAGACAAGGTAAGGAGACGGTTCACCTTGTTGGTAACCGCAGAGACTTGGTGGGACGACAGGGCAGGTACCGATGTACTGGTGGTCCTGGCTGCTGTCGTTGTCCGCGGGTCAGTTAAGTCAAGGCAACAATAACAGTTGTCACGTAGGTTAATTAAAATGCTAAATGGTTCGACGGATGTCTTGAGTAGCCTTTTGGCTTATACGCGTTGCCTACACGTGGGAATTACGAGTTATGGGCTCCTTTGCTTCGTAGTGTCGTCCGAGGACTCTTCAGACGTCAGCAGTACCGCGACCTGCGCCGGGAAGTGGTGTTGTCTTATTTTCTCGCTCGGTGGTGTCTTATTTGGATTTGCTTTAACTTCACCGGGCAGCCTCGCACCGTGCAGGAGTACGTCGGGGTTAGGGTCCAAAGCCCCGCGTACATAGGATATAGTCCGGCGGATGACCTCTCTGTTTAGTTTGAAAGATGGGCTACGGAGTGTCGGATAGCCTTGGTGGAGCGTTCCCTAACAAGGTGCCCGCCACCCTGGAGATCCGTGCGTGTAGTATAACACAAGTGCACCCCTGCAGGGAAGATTAATCTATTCGAATAGCCGTGTCCACGGTAATAGGACGCTTTATGCTGAAGCTGGATCTTACCACTACAAACTATTATTATTAAACTGTATGGTTTCGGGTTTTTCTTCCTCGCTGAGATGTGAGGAGGTGAACTCGGAGGCATTGCTAATTATTACAACTTATTATTATACAATTCTGCAGCAACTTCTGCTGCATTGTTACTTTATGCTTTATATAAACTGCTGGCTGTTTCTTTTCTCATGCTGCAAGACTCGTCGGAAGATGCTAGTATTCGATAGGCCTAGCTTCTTACCCTTGCTCTGATTTCTGCCCTTCTGTCCACTATATATAGCCTCCCCTTTCCATTTGATACGTGCATAATGATTAGTAGCGAACGTAAGTCTCGCGGGTATACTAGATACTCACCCTGCTTTATTTCCTTTACTGTTTTGCTTGATTGGCCGCTGCAGTCGACGTTGGAGCCCCGAAGCTGGAGATCCCCGATGACGACCACCAGAACATGAAGCCCCCTGATGACCACGACCAGGAGTAGTTTGGAGGTTCCCAGGCAAGAGGCCTCGCCTTTCGATCGTGTTGTTATTTGTGCTAGCCTTCTTAAGGAAAATCATGTGTACTCTATGTCCGTACTCAGATACTATTGCTTCCGCTAACTTTATGTTCTCGAGCTGTTATATTCGAGCCCACGTGGCCCCTTGCTTGTATTAAACAGCTTGTATTATTTTATTTATGGAGTTGTGCTGTGATATTTCCACCGTGACACCCTGATCTCGATCGTGTAACTTGCGTGTATGATTACTGTACATGATCGTAAATCGGGGGCGTTACACTACTAAGCGGTAAGCAACGGGATTTTTTTAGTATTGCACTATTTTCTTTGCTTACTTTATGTCATCTTTCTTATGTCGTTACTCTGTTTGTTATGAACTTAGTACTTCTTGATGTGTGCTGGATAGCGGTTTAGAAGTGGAGTAACAGGGATGGGAGTAGTTTGAGTATGTATGTTGTTGTGTCGATGATTAAATTGGACTTGTTGACGTTATAGAACGAAGATAAGATTTTCACTAGCAAATGGATGACGACAATAGGATCCCCGAGTGTGATGACTATGCCGATGACTGGGGTATGCGAGACAAGCTGACAACCCTCACTTGAAAAATGGGAGGTGCTTCTCCCTCACGCTTAAGGAGGGCTTCGAATATATTACGGTATGTAATAAGTGCGCCACATATTTCTTTTTAATTAAGAATTACTTAAGATTCTTGCTTTAACGTGTAATTTATAATTTGACTAGTACATCCCCTGCTGTGCAAGACATTATGTCTTAGAGAAGCTCTCTTTCGATGACTGGCAATAGGTGGATATGAAAAAAGCTTACCTTAAAATAAAACATTGTTTCATTTTTAAGGTTAAGGTCATAAATGGGAGAAATGACTAATTGTTACCAAGTTCATTGAAAATTGATAATAACTACAAACTTGATTCTTTCTTGCTAAAATATTAACTAAGGACTTGATTGTGAGGGAACATTGCTCCTAGGGAAAAACATCAAGATGCCCAAGTATGCGTGCACGTACATATCCATAGCTGTATGAACAGAAAAATACACGATCGTTCACTAGATCCTTTCGCTAATCTTTTACAAACATAGTCGTCGTCGTCAACCAAATCTAGCCGCCACGACACCTGTAAATCCATCAACGAGATGAAAACGCCGCACGCTGACGGCACGAAGCTATGTGTCGTTCCACTATGGAAGGAAGCTGAAGACAGGACGATGGAACAACAAACGACACTATATCAATCAACCAGCAGGTGCTCCACAACATGCCGGCGTCGTCCTCCGCCTTCAACTGCTCTTTACCAACTTCTTCAACAAGCACATCGGCTGCCAAGACATCATCGTCTTCTCAGGCACATTAAAAAGGACAGTACAAGTTTAGAAGATAAACAAGGATCGATCATTTTCCTACTGCTAGGATGGTACCGTGAAATATTTCATTTTTTCGTGTAGCGAACGATTAGGTACTTTTCCTGTATGCATCGATTGATCTTGTATAGGAATATGCATGTACGCACATATTTTTGGGTTTTCCCCTAGCAATAATGTACTCTTACAGTTCGGTCCCTAGTTAATATTCTAGCAAGAAAGAATTATTGGGGTTCGGGGCAGATTTTTTTTTCACAACCTACGATACCAAAGCCCAAGAGCTATGCTATGGTGATGCAAGTAACGGATGGAAATAGGTCACATACTAGTATGTAGTCCGTTAAGCGGAAAACATTCCCGCGTGAACGTGGTTGATGTAGTCGTGCCGGCAATCTCTGATGCCGCGCAACAAATCCACGATGACTCCAATAGCTACCCTGTCCTCGTAGACCGATGACGGGATTACGTCCCCATCGGAACATTGTCGATGAAGACCTCGCGATACGTCCACGAGGATGAAGTAGCACCACAAGTGTAGCGCCTTGCGGGATTACACACATACAGTGTACCCGACGTCCCTCCGGGCTCTGAACCAGAAGAGCAGCGGAAAGAAGATGGATTTGGATACTGATTCCAGCAGCACGACGACGTGCATATGGTGGAGAAACCCTCAACCCAGTGCAGACTCCAAACAAGGAAAGTCCGCTCAAAGGCAGGAGAGAGAGAGAGAGAGAGAGAAGAGAACTTGTCTAAAAAATTCATGATGAAAAAGGGCACCCTACCCCTCCTTATATAGGACAAGGAGAGGGGAGGGGGGCAACCTCCCTCAACTTCCCATGTGAGACTAATCTCAAGTGAAGGGGAGAGGCGCACCAATAAGGGGGGTGGGCCCCTTCATGGCGCCATGGCCCATGGTTGAAGACTTCCTCTTCCCCTAATGGGCCCTATGGGGGCCATGTGCCTTTTAATTCATTTTAATTATATTTTAATATTTAATTCTGTTAATTAAATAATAAAACATATTTAAAAATTATTAAATAATATTTTGAACATTTCAAAATATCCAGAACTTCTTCCGGCACTTCCCGGAACTATTCCGGTGTTCTCTCTTATTTCTCCGGTGATCCCGGATCTATCCTTAATGCATCAAATACCCTTAAGTGTGACACCCTATGGTCCGGGAAACAGCATACATGATCAAGACACTCTCTTGATCAATGACCATCGTTCAGACCTAGTTACAATCCTAGATGCCCCTTGCGCTTCCATCAAATGAACTTCATCGCTGTTGGATCCATTAACGCTGTGCCTGTTCCCTTTGTCCTATGGTACTTTGCTTGTCCGAGGTTTGATCGTCGGTATCCAGTATACCTAGTTCATCCTCGTTACTGACAAACATGTTTACTCGTTCTCGTGATATACAACCCCGTGACCTAGTCACATGATTTCAATCTTGATGATGTACTATCACCGAGTGGGCCCAGAGTACGTATTCGTCACTCGGATGGACAAATCCCTCTTTGATCTATTTGCATACTCATCAACATATATATTTTGGAATACCCAAAGTACACCTTTATGGCCAGCATATTTCAGTCTGGCGATGGATGCAAATCAAAGCATCCTAATAGATAGAAATTACGTATGATCATCAAGGTCAAAGGATCTGGTCACTATGTTATAGTTATCGCAATGTTGAACTTAGGTGACTCGATCACATTGCAACACTTCTGTTGGGTGTGTGTCCATCATATCATTCTCCCAATGATATGACCTCATTGTCAACGGACTTATGTGTCTCCATGATCAGGAAACCTTGATCATCAATTGCCCAATGAGCTAGTATACTAGAATTAACTAGGGACCTTGTTTGTTTGTATACCACACATGTATTAAGGTTTCCGCTTAATACAGTTATAGAACAGTATAAAAATTATTATGAACTAATGGAATATGCAATAAACATATTTTGTTTTCCTCTAGGGCACATTCCCAACAGTCTCCCACTTGCACTACAGTACAAATAATCTAGTTGCATTTTTCTGTGGATCATAACTCCATATCATGTATATGGTTATAGATCATGCTTGCTTGTGGAAAAGGTTGTATCAACGGTTTGGGTACCATTCAGATTCATATGTCTTTTTCAAATCATTAATGTCACCTAGTTTGAAATTACTTCATTATCCATTATAATGATGAGGTATATATCTATTTGGCGGTAGAGTGAGGCTTCGTTTGTTGTGTTTCAGCAATGACATCCGTTGGGTCACGCGAACTTTCCCATAGTCATGCACACTGAAACTCACTCAGTCAGAAGTCGAACTTCTTAAGCAAAAATATAAGTCCCGCCACTTCTAAAGCAGCCACATCAATGTAGATTTAATCCTTAGTGCATAGTATGCAACTTTGATGTCTAACCATGTTTCTTTCAACTTAGGAATTTATTAGTATGATATCTCAATTTTCTAGGTTAGTGTCAGAACTTGAACCAGCATAACATTTATTGTCAAGTTCACTGTCCTTTACAAATTAGCGATGTATCCTCAGTTCTCTCCAACCATTGGAGGATAAACTTAACTCTTTGTTCAATGATTTACTTCATAAATCATATCACAACATGTTCTTCTTACTAATAACTTGGGTCACATTACGTCGAGTAAAAAACTTTGGTTTTGTATGAAAGAACTTATGACAGAGGCATATAGGATGTAACACATCCAATTCTTTCATTTAACCATTTTTCTTGTACTGAGATTAGATCAATACTTCTCTTGGATACACAAGTAAGAACTACCTTCTTGACTTGTCCCATTCTGAACTCCTTCAGAATCTTATCCAGGAAATTATTCCGACTCAATGTTATTAAACACATTAATCTATCTTAATAGATTTTCAATGCTTAATGCTTATTCATCTTCATTTATGAAAGATTCAAATAATCATTAATACAAACTGCACCATTCATAATGTGTTATCCATATATGAGAATGTTGTCATGCTCCTACTCAAATATGTCAACCACATATAAGATTAGGATAACACTCACATGGTTCCTAGTCAAATATGTCACCCACATATTAAGTTTAGGATATAATACTCCCATAGCTCCCACTCAAAATATGTCTTCCACATATTAAGTTTAGGAAACTATTAAGTTCCCACTCAGTTTCATGCAAATGCATGTTTCTTAATATTTTGGCTAAATCCAAAATCACTTTGATCATCCATCAAATTGAGAATTTAGGTTACGAGACACTAGTATCCATATGTTTTTCAAAACCTTCTTGTTTACCAATTACAACACTTCTTCAAATGCAGGATTTGAGGAAGTCACGATATTGATAACAATTTGGATCAATCGTACCGAATATCCCATTGACTCAAGCATCGCTACATATTGTAGTCAACCTTTTTAATTTGTCAGAAACATCCTTAATGACAAATCGATCTTGATGTCTTGTTTGATGTTCACATTTATTCCTTATAACTTTGAAGTTACTGAGAATATCAAGTAACCTCATTACTCGATAAGATTCAAGAAATCTTAAATGTAACTCAATATAGGATTTCATGACTCATAGTCATATCTCGTACTTAGGTCCACCATCGCTTCTTCGTAGTTCATAGGCATGTCTTGTTTCATTAACTTGACATGTGAATCATGAATATTATTTTGCACAAGGGAAAATATGTATTCTTGAATCCTACTTTGTTCAGTAAAAGCTTTAACCGAAACATCATGATCATTATTCCGTTGCGCTATTCTGACATCTGGAGGCAAGGTCAATTACCTTGGTTGAACTTTCACTTTTCTTCCATTAACACATTCATCAAGAAATTTTTATGACAAACACCAAAACACTTAGCAACACAAGTTTTGCTCTTTTGGTTCTATTTGTGGAAGATGCATCCATAGTTGTCTAAGAATACACTACAAAGATAATTTATCATATAAATTAGGCTTCCTAGAATCCACGACACACCATAACATATATAGGGTTGGTTTCCACGAACTCAGATAGTTCCCTATACTGAAGTGAGTGTTTGCATATTAAACTAATAACTCTAAACAATAATAACGTAACTCGGTAAGAGATAACTTAGACCTTATACTATTGAATAGAGTGTGATTATAAGGTTCATGCACATCAACAATATGGAAGTGTCTCAAAACATCGTAATTTGTGGAACAACTTTCACAAGTCTTTATGGCCAAGACCAACTCAAATCATTTGTCACTTTGATAAAATCATAGAGACTTGTATTTCTTGTTAATTTAATATCCATATTTATTCTGAAATCCCTTTTGATCACATCAAAATATTTCAGACTCATGTTTGTCATCATTCTGAAATCCCTTTGATCATATCAAATTATTTCAGACTCATGTTTCATTAGTGAATACACATATTCATCTAAGTCCACATATGAAGTCCACGAAATAATGAAATTCACTACATGCTGAAATATGATACATCACAATGTATTATATACAACAATCATTGCAAACTCTGTTTTACCAGAATGCGAGGTTTTAGTCCTCTCACCTAAAGAGGCATGGTTTGCATGTGTCAAGAGATCAAGTATCTCAAAACTTCATCATACCATTCATGACTTAAACGGTATTGTCATTATTTGGATAATTCTTGGCATTAAAATATTTCTTATAAATGATCAAGCTACTATCATCAATATAAGAATAACTCATTCATAACCGTAATGTGACCATAAAATATATCATTCATAAAAGGAGAATAACTGACTTGTTACTCACTAATATGAATAATTGTCTTTGCGAGATGCAAGACACACTAATAAAGTTCACATTCAAACAATCATGAATTTATTCATATATTAATCAAATTATAGGTGTAGAGGGAGAGTGTTGTCGACCATCAACTATCTTAATTATCATCAGCACACATTGTCACCTCATCCCTTCCAAGACACTCTATAAGCAGCTTGTTCAAGCATCAAATACTTAATCAACCGCAATTAGTATTTTGTGGGGAAAGACATTTATAACCTGTATATCAAATATACTTTCTCCGTTAATGACTATTCCTGCATTGGTTCTACTTTTAAAGTTCACAACTTTAATGATGACCTCATGACAAGTGAACGATTCTCCTTCATGAGATACTCCAGACATGTTCTTTGTAGCTGGGAGGAAGCGGATGTAACTTCCTAGTTATCGCAAAGTAACCAGTCATTCAGTAGTCCAAATTGTACACAAGGTGTTCATGTATCTTATACATTTTCCAAGTGACTATCTCAGCAGGTTATTCCTTCCACCATGGTTGAAATAAACCCCGTCCATATACTCATATTCCATTACTCTAATTTGTGAGTTAGTGCTTTCAAGTTCTCCTAACACGTCATATGTGTTGGTGTCGTTAATATGCATTCACAATTCATATTCCATAGAATGAAGTGTGGTGTATTGGACAGTCATATTTAAGTGATGGTGAGTACGATACTTATAATCATCTTCCTTAAGCACGCACCTATCATGTGTATCTCCTAGCAGTTCTCGAATTACGTTTAGCAAGCCATTACTAATGATTATGTCTCTAATGGTGTTGGTACACCTCAATGAAGTAAGACCCAATTACCTTAAGTTCTACATCACACAAACAGAGCCAAAGTTATAAACATTTTGGGTATGACATTATCTACACTGATATTTTCTAAGACATGAAGATTAAGTTCATAATATGGAGTTCATGCTTTAAAACAATTCTGGAACTCCCACTCAGACAAACATCCCTCATAGTTGATTACACAATCCTTGAAGAACATACCTCCCCCGATCATCACGGCCATCAGTATGTTGTTCAAGGTAGGCCATCATGCCAATCACATCATCTATGTGACTCATGTTTGGGTCTTTCGATCTTGTGTCCCGAGGCCATATCTGCATATGCCAGGTTCGCCACAATAACCTTAGTGATTATATGTCGCGTATGCAAGGCCATGTTTATGGACATGCTAGGATTGCTCCACCCATCTCATTTGAACGTTAAAATGTTTGACACCCGTGTGACACGTGATGCCTCCATAATGCAGATCTTTCCAGATGGTGCTTCACTAAGGAAGGACACTTTGTTGGATTATTGAGGGATCATCCTATAATGCTACTGTCGTATATCTAACATATTAGCAAAACAAGATGCAACAATATAAATCATACTAACTATGATGCCCCCTGCAAATTAAAGTTTAGACGCCTCTACTTTATCTTTTGCAAGTTTTACATGGCTGCTAGGGCTTTCGAGGTAGAACCGTTTCTATGCCTACGAACATACAACCACAACAATTCAGCAATTGTCTCTATTACACCCCTGTCGGGGCCCTCCGTTGCAAACGTCTTCACAAAGCTAATGTTGGAGAGACAGACACCCCCATCCACTTATATGGTACAAGCCATTTGTCAAGCGTGGAACCAGTCTCGCGTAAACGCATAAGGTCGGTCGGGGCCGCTTCATCAGAACATTGCCGCAACTCTAAATGAGTACACGTGGGAGGGTAACAATTGGAGAATTGATGCCACATACTAGATGTGTTCTATCCGTACAATACATCTACGCATAGCCTTGTTCATGACACCACTGTTGGATTTCGGGGCAGAAAACAATAATTTTTCATAACCTACGATACCCAAGCCCAAGACCTATGCTATGGCGATGCAAGTAATGGATGGAAATAGGGCACATACCAGTATGTAGTCCGTTAAGAGGGAAATGTTCCCGCGTGAACGTAGTTGATGTAGTCGTACCGGCAATCCCCGATGCCGCGCAGATCCACGATGACTCCAATAGCCACCCGATCATCGTAGACCGATGACCGGATTATGTCCCCGTCGGAACGTTGTCGATGAAGACCTCGCGATACGACCATGACGATGAAGTATCACCACAAGTGTAGCGCCTCATGGAATTACACACATACGATGTACCCGATGTCCCTCCGGGCTCCGAACCAGAAGAGCATCGGAATAAGATGGATTCGGATCCCGATTCCAGCAACACGACATCGTGCGTATGGTGGAGAAACCCCCAACCCAATGCAGACTCCAAACAAGGGGAGTCCGCTCAAAGGAAGGAGAGAGAGAGAGAGAGAGAGAGCGAGAGCGAGAGCGCGCGCGCGAGAGAGAGAGAGAGAGAGAGAGAGAGAGAGAGAAGAGAACTTGTCTCAAAAATTCATGATGAAAAAGGGGCACCCTACCCCTCCTTATATAGGACAAGGAGGGGGGAGGGGGCAACCTCCCTCAACTTCCCATGTGAGACTAATTTCAAGTGAAGGGGAGAGGCGCACCAATAAGGGGGGTGGGCCCCTTCATGGCGCCATGGCCCATGGGGGAAGACTTCCTCTTCCCCTAATGGGCCCTATGAGGCCCATGTGCCTTTTAATTCATTTTTAATTATATTTAATTTTATTTGAATATTTAATTCTGTTAATTAAAAAATAAAACATATTTAAACATTATTAAATAATATTTTGAACCTTTCAAAATATTCGGAACTTCTTCCGGCACTTCCCTTAACTATTTCGGTGTTCTCTCTTATTTCTCCGGTGATCCTGAATCTATCCTTAATGCATCGAATAACCTTAAGCGTGACACCCTACGGTCTGGGAAACAACAGACATGATCAAGACACTCTCTTGATCAATGAACATCGATCAGACCTGGTTACAATCCTAGATGGCCCCTGCGCTTCCATCGAATGAACTTCATCGCTGTTGGATCCGTTAACGTTGTTCCTATTCCCTTTGTCCTATGGTACTTTGCTTGTCCGAGGTTTGATCGTCAGTATCCAATATGCCTAGTTCATCCTCGTTACCGACAAACATGTTTACTCGTTCCCGTGATATTAAAACCCCGTGACCTAGTCGCATGATTGCAATCTTTATGATGTAATATCATCGAGTGAGCCTAGAGTACCTATCCGTCACTCGGATGGACAAATCCCACTTTGATATATTTTCATACTCATCAACATATTTATTTAGGAATACCCAAAGTACACATTTACGGCCAGCATATTTCAGTTAGGCGGTGGATCCAAATCAGAGCATCCTAATAGATAGCAATTACGTATGATCATCACGGTCAAAGGATCTGGTCACTACGTTATAGTTATCGCAATGTTGAACTTATGTGACTCGATCACACTGCAACACTTTTGGTGGGTGTGTGTTCATCATATCATTCTCCCAAAGATATGACCTCATTGTCAACGGACTTATGTGTCTCCATGATCAGGAAACCTTGATCATCATTTGCCCAATGAGCTAGTATAGTAGAGTTAACTAGGGACCTAATTTGTTTGTATACCACACGTGTATTAAGGTTTCCGCTTAATACAGTTATAACACAGTATAGACTTACTATGAACTAATGGAATATGCTAATAAACATATTTTATTCGCCTCTAGGGCACATGCTCAACAAGAATCAAGTTTGTAGTTATTTTCAAATTCCAATGAACTTAATAACAAATAGATTACACACATTTTGGTTGTCCAAGTTGGAGAGCACTATGCAAGGCTTATGGATTTGAGGAAGATATGAGAATATCCTTTGATATTGGCATTCCTCAATATGATCCAGTCACCGGTTATCATTTTGATGAAGACATTTGGGTCGATCTCGACACGATTCAATTTCTACCTCAGTGTGAGTTTGTTATTCTCACCAATTCTTATTGAAAAATAGTTGGTATTCACCACCACTTATTAACTTGTTTATTTACAATCGCCAGCTTATGTCCTTTCTTTGAGAGATACACAGAAGATAGTAGACAAGACCTATTACACTCCTGGCTCAGTGCTAACTTGGGAGGAGAAGAATTCTCTTGTCACTTTTGTTAGTGATGTGCTGACTTTTAATACCATCCATGGAGCTCGCCAAAACTATGAAGAATACATGCCACTGGTCCACGAGTTGAGCGATGCTAACATGTCGGGACATGGGGTTAGCGTATGCAAGTCACGCTACAACACAATCATATGGAGAGCCGAGAACTGTACCCACTTTTCAAAGCAAACAAGGCCAAGCACAGAACGTTCTCGGAAAGCATCGAACATGAGGGGCATCCCATACAGGCCGGATGATCAACGGAGATGGGTCCTCATCGTCCGCATGCAAATCTAAATGATACGGGTGATGAACTCCCATACTCATAGACAAGTCGCCTCAACCATACTCTCGATTGTATTATAACACTTACATAGACTTACTCCAGCCCGATCACTTAGTCGGGGTCTACGGCGGGCTCGATCATACATCAAAGTGTGTACGTGACGGAGTCACGAGCAATCGCATCGCGATGCCCCAAGATGCGCACATCTAAGGGCCACTTGGTGTATAAAAGACCACCAGCCAGATCACAACTAATGTCTCGAAAACCCATACTAAAACATGCATGTTATAACCATACACGCAACACACATGTCTCGTATGAACAGCAGGTATGTCGGGACCCGGGGTTAGCGTATGCAAGTACAGCTAAGACATAGTCATATGGAGAGCCGAGAACCGTACCCACTTGTCTAAGCAGACAAGGCCAAGCACAGAACATTCTCGGAGAGCATCGTACGTGAGGGGCATCCCATCCAGGCCGGATGATCAACTGAGATGGGTCCTCATCGTCCGCACACAAGTCTAATGATATGGGTGATGAGCTCCCATATTCAAAGACAAGTCGCCTCAACCATACTATCGACTATCTCATAACTCTTACATAGACTTACTCCAGCCCGATCACTTAGTCGGGGTCTAGGGCGGGCTCGATCATACCACAAAGTGTGCACGAGACGGAGTCTCGAGTAATCGCATCGCGATGCCCCAAGCTGCGCACATCTAAGGGCCACTTGGTGTATGAAAGACCGCCAGCCATTACACAACTAAGGTATCGAAAACCCATACAAAGACATGCATGTTATAAACATACACGCAGCACACATGCATGTTATAGAGTACACACAGAGATCACATACATGTGATCCAACATTACAACACAGGCGGAAGCAAATTATGTCTGAGTACAGACAAGTTTAACAAATGGCTTAAGAAGCCTTATTTAAACACAAAGCCCTCCACGAGGGAACCAGTCGTCTGACTGGGACTAGACTAGTGTAACTTCAGTCGTCCAGCTCAATGAAGAAGCCACCTTCGGGGTCAGTGGCATCATCTAAAACATAGATTAAGCAAACGTGAGTACAAAGTCGTACTCAGCAAGACTTACATAGGAGCTATACTACTCATGCATATGTATCAAGGTAAAGGGAGGTGGGGTTCACTTGCAGAAGTGCCAGCTTTGACTTGGCTAATCCTGAACTACGAGTACAAGACTTTGAGGTAAGAAGCGTACACGAGTCCACTACTTTCACCAACCAATACACCACTATGGTGCCTTCCTCGACTTCCCCACAAGAAAGCACGCCATAGCACTCACACTTATCTTGGTGTGTTTTAGAAGTATCCGGTTCAAGTTATCTAATAATCAAGCTAAGCTTTCCAAGCAGTCCATAACCGCGGACGCGGCTATTCGAATAGTTTTGTTAACCTTGCAAGGGTGTACCGCTACACACACATGATCATCATTTACCGCCTTTGATCTCGACACCATTCAAGGGGTGCCAGCGAGGATGCTCACCACAACTGTTACCTCATAGCCGATCTAGTCCGAGAAAGCCGCCTACTTGGGTTGGTTACCACAATCGTGAACCCGGCCGGTTTACCGAAGTGGACCCAAGTGATGTGTGCGTGGTGCGTAAGCCGGTCTCGGATGAGCCGTTCTCTCACTTAGCAACCAGGCCACAGACCTACCAGAACTCCGAACTATTGCGACATATGGACATCAAAAGGGATGAGTTAGTAAGTTGAGAGGGGTCAGTGAGCCCAATGTGTGGTTGTACTCTTCATCTTGGATCACCACACAAGAACTCGTACTAGGGCGGTGTTCAACGAGACAACCCACCATGTACTCCTACACAGCCTCTCATCGTTCACCTTGTATTAGGGTCGATTCACCAACACTTTTCTACCAACATCAACATGATCATTCCCATCCCGACTCACATCACAGTAACAACATGGTATCCTACTAAGCATGCAATAAGCAGTAACATTGCAGGGGCCACATGATATCAATCAACTCCTACATTTGCTAGGATTGTGGTTTGCTTACTACTGTGACAAAAGGATAGGTCATGCAAAGGAATGGGTTCATCTATGCGGTAGAAACGAAGCATGGTGATCATCCTAAACAATGCATAAGCGAGACATGAGAGGGAAGTGGGATTTTATCGACATGATCAATGGGGGTTTGCTTGCCTTGCTGACGAGGTTCGGGTTCTGGATCTTCAGCGAAGGGGGTGACCTCTTGCTCCGGTTCCACCTCTACTCGACAAACAAAGCACGAAGTAGCAATCAATATGAATGCAATGCTCAAGTATATGATTGAATGTTTAAAACTTGAAGTATAAGTTTTGATGTGTGTGAGGCAATTCCATTTAAGTGGAGTATATTGCATTTGAAATGCAATTTCAAAATCCACATTTGAATTTAACTTAGCCAAGTTGAATGTGACATAGTTTGATCATTTTGAATCAACTTCAAATGTGTATGATATGCCTCTGATGTGTGGTTGAATTACATCATAATTCCATGGTCCAAGTAGCAAAAGCATTTGGTTTGAATTTGAATTAAATTCAAATAAACCAAATGACATATGCTACTGGTCCCATTTTAAATTCAACTCAAACAGAGTTGAAAGTTGCATATTTGGAAAGATAATTTTCTCCTGATCATTTTTCATATATTATTTGTCCAATTTGGAGTTAATATGAATTTTCTATGAATTTCCAAAGTTTGGGGTATTTTCTGGAATTTCTGGAATTCTTTTTAATTAGAAAAGCTTTTATTGCGCCAGCACTGCATCAGCATGACGTAAGGGGTTTTTTGACCCCGGTCAAACTGACCAGTGGGCCAGGGATGTCAGCCTCTCATCTAATTTCCCTGTTAGATTAATCTAACAGAGAGGATTAGAGGGGGCTGGGCCCACCTGTAAGTGACCCAGGGGGGTTGGTTTAGTGGCTAATCACCCCGGCCACGTCAGGCTTGCCGGCGGCTAGCCGCCGGTGGCCACCAGTGCGGCGGCGCTGCACGGGGAGAGCGCTCCCGTGGTCCAAATCGCGCGCTTCGACCACTGAGACGAAGCTCTCGGTGTCGCGCGTCGATTGAGACCGAAAGGGGAGGTGGGGAGGCCCTGTAGGCATGCCGGCGTCGAGCTTTGGCGGCGGCGGTGCTACTGGCTAGAGGCCGAACTCGATACAGAGCTCCAAATGGCGCGTGGTTGGGTGCGTTCGAAGCAACGGAGCACGGGGAACGCAAAGGACAAGGTAGCGGGGTCGATGGCTTAACGGTTGCTCGCCGACGACGAGCACGGCGGCGCTGCACTTCGGTGTTCATGGCGAAAGACGACAGAGAGCGAGAGGGAGACTACGGAGTAGTTCTAGCGAACTGGGAGCTCACCGTGAATCCAGCTGAAGCGGTGGCGAAGTCGGAGGAGCTCGGGGTTGGACGGAATTGAAGGAAGTTCACGGCGGCTCCGGCGATGAAGATGTTGAAGCTCACGTCGTCTGAGTTGGCGTTGAGCTTCGATTGACTTGGGGGAACGACGGAGTCGACGGTGCTGGAGCGACTAGACACGGCGGCAAGGCTGGAGGAGCTCAGTCGCCACGTCGGTGCACTGCCGCGCCGGGCTAGGGTTTCTGCGGCGGAGTGATTTCTTTGCGGGGAGAAGAACCAGAGGGCGAGGAAGGGGAAAGTGAGGCGCGGGGCGCCTCCTGGTGCGATAAGGACGCTGGGGAGGCCTGGAAGCTTGAAGACGTCGCCGTGGCGTCCACGGCGTCGGCGCCGCGCCACCGAGCTGCTTGGAAGCGCGGGGTGGAAGACGACAAGGGGGCTTCGCGGGCTGGGCCGGCTGGAGAGGTGGGCCTTGCCCCTGGCGAGAGGTAAGTCCTTTTCCTTTTTCTGTTTAATCTTTCCTTTCTGTTTTTCTGTATATTTGTTTTGACTTTGGTAAAAATACCAAATCATTTTATTAAATGCTGAAAACTTTTACATGGCCTCATAATAATATAGACTAGCCACTCATAAACTTTCAACATTTTTAAAATTCAAATGATTTGAATTTTAAATCAAATAGGGGTATTTCATTAATTCCAAGGTACTGTTTGAATATATGAAAAATCTATGAGCATGGGGTGGGTCCCACATCACTTGATATGTGATCACACTCATTTATAAGACTTTTCAAAACTCTAACATGAATTTTTGGAAAAGATTTTTATCTGGCCTTTTGAATTAATTCATATGGGGGGTGTTCCTTCTCCCATTTTGATTTTGAAATTGATTTCCAAGATTTCTTTTGAAATTTTGACATGATGCAAAGGCACTAGCTAACCCTAGCACATTACCTAACAGAGGGTTCTGACAAGGTATCTTTGCAATTCTCTACAAAGTTTACAACTTTATTGATAACTCTTACAGAGTGCACACAGAGATCACGAGACCGTGATCCAACATTACATCAAGCATGCAGAAGCAAAGTAGGCCTGAGTACAGACAATTTTAACAAATGGCTTAGAGAACCCTTATTTATAAACAAGCCCTTCCACGAGGGACCAGTCGTTTGACTGGGACTACACTAGCTTGGCTTCAATCATCGAGCTCCAGGAAGAATCCACCTTCGGGGTCAGTGTGTTCATCTAAAACATAGAATAAGCAAACGTGAGTACAAAGTCTTACTCAGCAAGAATTACGTAGGAGCTATACTACTCATGCACATGTATCAAGGTAAATGGAGGTGGGGTTCAAATGCAGAAGTGTCAGCTTTGACTTGGCTAGTCCTGAACTACGAGTACCAGACTTGAGGTAAGAAGCGTACACGAGTACACTACATGTCTCCATCCAATTACACCACTATGGTGCCTTCCTCGACTTCCCACGAGAAAGCACGCCATAGCACTCATGCTTATCTTGGCAAGTTTTATAAGTATCCGGTTCAAGTTGTCTAATAATCAAGCTAAGCTTTCCATGCAGTCCATAACTGCGGACGCGGCTATTCGAATAGTTTTGTTAACCCTGTAGGGGTGTACCGCTACACACACATGACCATTAGTTACCGCCTTGGCCTCGACACCATTCAAGGGGTGTCGGCGAGGATGCTCACCACAACTGTTACCTCATAGACGATCTAGTCCAAGAAAGCCGCCTACCTGGGTTGGCTACCACTATCGTGAACCCGTCCGGTTTACCGAAGTGGACCCAGATGATGTGTGCGTGGTGCATAAGCCGGTCTCTCACTTAGCAGCCAGGCCACAAACCTACCAGAACTCCGAACTATTGCGACATCTAGACATCGAAAGGGATGAGTTAGTAGGTTGAGAGGGGTCAGTGAGCCCAATGTGTGGTTGTACTCTTTATCTTGGATCACCACACAAGAACTCGGACTTAGGGCGGTGTTCAACGAGACAACCCACTGTGTACTCCTACACAACCTCTCATCGTTCACCTTGTATTAGGTTAGATTCACCAACACATTTCCACCATCTTCAACATGATCACTACTATCCCGACTCACATAACAGTATCAACATTTTAACACTCTAAGCATGCAATAACTAGTAATAGTTGCAGGGGCCACATGATATCAAACAACTCCTACATCTGCTAGGATTGTGGTTTGCTTACTACTGTGACAAAAAGATAGGTCATGCAAAGGAATGGGTTCATCTATGCGGTAGAAACGTGTCATGGTAATCATCCTAAACAATGCATAAGCGAGACTGAGAGGGAAGTGGGATTTTATCGACATGATCAATGGGGATTTTCTTGCCTTACTGACAAGGTTCAGTCACGGGGTCTTCAACGAAGGGGGTGATCTCGGGTTCCGATTCCACTTCTATTAGCAACATGACAATCATAGGATCAACATAATGTACAATTGACAATCACATGAATAAGATTGTAATGGTGATGTTCACGGTTGCAATGTGGGTAAAATTCCATTTAAAAGAAGTGGAATGCAAAGTCATTTGCAAATTCACTCCAAATTTGAATTCAAATTAAATGCATATGGACAAATGCTACTATTCACCTAATTTAAATTGGTCAAACATGAAAACAGAGTCCATATTCACAATCCCTGTATTTTTCTGATCATTTTAGACATATTATACGCCCCATTTGGAGTTAAAATGATTTAGTTATGATTTTCTAAAGTTTAAGCCCTTTCTGGATTTTTCTGAATTTCTTTTAATCTGTAAAATCGAATTACTGTGTCATGCTGCATCAGCATGACGTGGGGGGGGGGCTCTGACATGTGGGGCCAGCATGTCAGTGGCACATGAATTAATCCCTTTGTTTATTTTAAACAGAGAGGGGGTTAAGGCCTGGGGCCCCCACCTGTCATTAACCTGGTGTCAACTAACATGGGGGTTAATTAGCTTCTGTTTAATTTGAGCTGGGTTAATTAGGATAGCCTGGGCCCACTATCAGTGGCCCAGGGGGGATTAGTGCACTGGGGTTAGGGGTTAAGCTCGGGGTTAGGGATAATGGCGTCGCCGTAGTTACTGTACACGCTGGAGCTTCGCCGGGATCTCGTTTTCGGCCACGAGGGAGGGATCTGGAGGCACGGGCTGGCACATCCATTGGAGCGAGCGGGATGTCAAGGGGAGGCCCCAGGCCACGGCTACGACGACAAGTGCGGCGGCCGGAGCACTGGCTAGGTGGGGCACGACGTGTAGAGCTCAGGGAGGACAACATAGAGGGGGAATCGAGGAGCAAATCTCACCGGAATTCGACGAGAGGCACGGCAGGGGCTGGGGAGGTCCTGGCGCAGAGATATTGCTCGCCGGAGTTCCTGTGTTCGGCGGCAACTCGATGAAGGGAACGTCTCGCCGTTGGCTCCCGGTCCAAATTGGAAGCGTAGCTTGATGGTGTCGAGGCCGGGGAACCTCCTGGACAACTTGCGACGTCGAAAGGGGCACGGTGGCCACGAGTTCTACGGCGGCGTGCTCCGCTAGGGTTACTGGTACGCGCGATTTCTCGGCGGGGAAGAGAGAGGGAGGCCAGAGAGAGGGGGAAAAGTGAGTGGCACTTCTCCAGGTATCGGCGGCTGCGAGAAGGAGGTAGGGGCACGGCAGGGGAGCTGCCACGATGTCGACCTCGGCATGCCGGGCACGCAGCACCGTGCCTGGCTGCTAGGGGAAGACGACAATAGCAGTGGCTGATACGTCCCAAACGTATCTATAATTTCTGCTTGCTCCATGCATGTTTTGTGTGACTTTGCCATGTTTTGCTTGAACTTTCATACACTTTTGAACCTATTTGGACTAACCTATTAACTCAGTGCACCCAGTTTCCAGTTTCTTTTTTCTGCTGTTTTTGTATTTCAGGTTTTCCGGCCATTAAAAGTGCTCCAAAAATTCCGGACAAAATATATAAAAATCAGCGCAACAGAAGCTTCCAGAATCACCAAGAGAGGGAAGGGGGGCCACCACCAGGCAGCCAGGAGGGCAGGTGGCGCGGCCCCACCCTGGGCCGCGCCAGGGACCCTCCTGACTGCCTCGTGGGTCCCCTCGACGCCCCCTTCGCCTATATTTACCCCTCGGGGTGGAAACCCCTAATACGGACTCCTCTTTCGCGATCTCGCCTCTGTTCCGCCGCCGCCGCCGTTTCAAGATCGGGGCTGCCTGGAGAAGCTGCTCCGGCACCCTGCCGAGAGAAGCTACCCCCTCCGAGAGACCCTCCATAGCCATGGACGCCTCTCGTATGTACCGTTAGTAATTTCCCTTGGACCATGGGTCCGTGACCAGTAGCTATGTGATCTATCTCTCCCCCTTTTGTGCTTCCACTTTCGAGTCCTCGTGAGCTGCCTCACATGATCGAGGCATCTATGTAATTCTCCTGTTGCTATGCTGAGTTTGTTGGGATCTGATGGATTATGAGACTATGTTCAAATTGTGATGAGTAATATATTTGGTTCTTCTCTTTTATATTTTGTTCTTGAGTAAATTCTTGCATGTTCTCGGTTGCGGTATTTGCTTTGGCCAAGTATTTTATTTTCAACTCCAAGAGAGAGCATTATGCTTGATTGTGGGTTCAACCCCTTGATGTCTAGCTTGAGTGACAGAAACATGAGACTAGGGGATGTGCTGTTGCCACCAGGGATAAAACAACGGTGCTTGTACCTGCGGGTGCAAGGATTGTTTACTTTGAGAAAAGTTCTTTTAATGCAGTTGTCTGTTGCTTTGAGTTTACACTTTGGGTGAGATTCGCAACTTAATACCAGCGAGATGTTCTGGATAGATATCTCAAGGGGGATGATTCGTAGTAGATGCAGATGGATTTCGGTCTACTTACCTTGGCGTACTGCCCATTGCTTTTGAGTCCTTCCTTTATTTGCAGCATAGTTAGCATTGCGGTGCCTTCATAATCCTGTCAACTGCCCAACTGTGATTTGTTTACCTCGCTAGCACTTTTATCGTCTTTTGGGAGAGAGACATCACTAGTGAAAATCATGGGACCCTGGTCCATCTTCACATTATTGTTCACACCCTCAATTTACTTTCATCTTTTACTTTCCTTTGCACCTTTTATCTCTTGCGTTGATCCTTTGTAAAACGACAAGGCCGGAGGAATTGACAACTTCTGCTTCATTGTTACTTTATTGCTTTATATGAACTGTTGGCTGTTTCTCTTCTCATGCTGCAAGACATCGTCAGAAGATGCTAGTCTTCGATAGGCCTAGATTCTTACCCTTATTCTGATTTCTACCTTGCAGTCCACTATATATAGCCTCCCCTTTCCATTTGATACAATGCATAATGCTTAGTAGCGGAAGTAAGACTCGCGGGTATGCTAGATACTCACCTTTGCTTTATTTCCCCTTTTTGTTTTGCCTGATCGGCCGCTGCAGTCGACGTTGGAGCCTTGGAGTCCAGGAGCAGGAGATCCCCGACGCCAACCACCTACACCTGAAGATCCCCGATGCCTTCTACGACGTCGAGTTCCCTGTTGACCAGGAGTAGTTTGGAGGTTCCCAGGCAGGAGGCCTCGCCTTTTGGATCTGTTATTATTTTGTGCTAGCCTTCTTAAGGAAACCTTGTATTCTTGTGTCTGTACTCAGATACTATTGCTTCTGCTGACTTTGTGCTCTTGAGCTGTTGTATTCGAGCCCTCGAGGCCCCTGGCTTGTATTAAACAACTTGTATTATTTTATTGGTAGAGTTGTGTTTTGATATCTCACCGTGAGTCCCTGATCTCGATCATGTACCTTGCGTGTATGATTACTATACACGACTTGATTTTGCGGGCGTCACACTTTTGAGCCCTTCCTTTCTTTGCAGCATAGTTAGCATTGCGGTGCCTTCATAATCCTGTCAATTTCCCAACTGTGATTTGTTTACCTCGCTAGCACTTTTATCGTCTTTTGGGAGAGAGACATCACTAGTGAAAATCATGGGACCCTGGTCCATCTTCACATTATTGTTCACACCCTCAATTTACTTTCAGCTTTTACTTTCCTTTGCACCTTTTATCTCTTGCGTTGATCCTTTGTAAAACGACAAGGCCGGAGGAATTGACAACTCCTCTGTACTCATTGGGAGCAAAGTTATTTGTTGCTGTGTGCAGGTCCACGACAACACCCTAGTCAGGAAGCAATTTCTGGCGACGTTGCCACCTAATTGTATCTCCTGAGTCCTACTGGTTCGATAACCTTGGTATCTTCACCGAGGGAAACTTGCTGCTGCACTGCATCTCAAACCTACAACTTGGGGTAACCAACGAGAGGCGAGAAGCCATCAAGCAAATTTCTGGCGCCGTTGCCGGGGACTCAAGTCTACAAGATAGGGGAGTTGCACACTATCTTTTACCTTTGCTTTTTAGTCTTGTCAGTTTACTTTTCAGTTTTTACTTTTGTGTCCCTAAATCAAAAATACCAAAAATACCTACTGATGCTATCTTCACCATGGGTGTGGAACCACCCAAATATGGTAGGATGGACATGTTTCACTTGGATCGTCTTCGATCAATTTGTGCTCGCGCTAAAAACCCAACCCACTTGGTTGAGGGAAAATCATTGGATGAGCATGCTCATTATACGCGGCACCACCTATCTCAGAAAGGGAAACAATTATGGGATCAAATACAAGTTTCTTATTGCTATGCTGAGTGTTTATGCCACATTTATGATTTTACTTGCTGCTCTAATATAGAGCGTAAACACCTTCCTTTCCAATATGAGTTTAATGAAAATGAGATCCTATCTTCTTATGCCAAAGGTTTTTATGATTACTTTGATGTTGAAAAGATTGAAGAGTTTGTTGCTTTTAAAGGTGCTTATGAGATTGCTTCTTTGATTGAAAAGTATTACGATACTATTCACAAGTCTGAAAACTTTGCCGTTCTTGCTTATTGCTTTGAGAATTATACTTCCAATGCTTATATTGAGGATTTTAAAAATAGAATGCTTGCTGCCCAAGAAGAGGCTAATGATTGCTATGAAGAGGAATCTTATGATTCTGAGGACTCACTTGATACTTCCCTTTCTGATGATTTTGATACTTGCTTTGTTGATGGCCATGATGCCATTATGGATGATGCCTACGAAGATGAACTTGCTATAGTTCCTTATGTTAAGCATGAAATTATTTTTGTTACACCCACACTTGATTGCCCTATTATCCTTTTGAAATCTCCAACTATTCCGGAGAATTTTGCTCTTATCAAGGCTCAATGTGATGAATTGCATCTATCTTATCATCCTAAAAACCGTGTTGAAAACAATACACGTGTGCTTGTAGGTCATGAACAACATGATTTATGTGATAGTTATATTCTTGATGTTTCTCATGATGCTACTGAGAATTACTTTGAGAGAGGAAAGTTTGGTTGTAGAAACTTCCATGTTACAAAAACACCTCTCTTCATGTTGAAAGTTTTGAAGTTGTTCTTGTTCTACCTTCCTATGCATGTCACTTTGTGCTTCTTTGATTTATTTTCTTACAATATGCCTATTCATAGGAAGTGGGTTAGGCTTAAATGCATTTCATATTTGCTTCTTGATGCTCTCTTTTGCTTCAAAATTCTTATTCTTGTGAGAGCATCTTCTATAATTTTTGAGCCTAGCTAATGGCTTTAAAGAAGCGCTTCCGGGAGGTAGCCCGCAATGAATTTAGGTTTTTCTTTTTGCTTTTGTTTGTTCTTAGTGGTCTTGATGATTGTTACTACTGTATCAACATCATTGTATCTTTACTTTTCAAGCTTTGTGCCAAGTTTAGCCTCATACGGCAAGGGAAGTAAAAGTTGTGACATGCTGTGCAGAAAACAGATTCTATCCTTGTGACTAGAAAAATTAGAGAAAAATCCCACTTCGTCTTTTTGAGCTGAATTTTTTACACAGCGTGCTATATAAAATTACGCAACTTCCGTATTTTCTGAGTTTTTTGATTTGAGTTGCAGAAGTACCGATAAAAAATTCTTTTCTATCTGTTGTTCTGTTTTTCACAGATTCTGCCACGTTTTGTCTCTCTTCACTTTTGCAAACCTTAAGCTTGCTTTTTCTTTGCAAAAACCTTTTGGCAGTCTTGGGAAACAGTAGCTCTTCCTGGAAATCTTTATTTGCAGTAGAGGAAAATTATTTGATTAGGGTACTAACCTCTCTAATCAGCCTACAATGAGTTATGTATGAAGGGAGTTTTCAAGTGCGCGATGGAGGATGATGAAAGAAGATTCAGGAGGGTCAAACGCTCAAGCTTGGGGATTCCCATGTGCACCCCCAATAAATATTCAAGGAGACTCAAGCGTCTGAGCTTGGGGATGCCCCCGTGCATCCCCTTCTTCATCAACAATTATCAGTTCGTCTCTCGTTGCACTATATATCACTTCATGCATTATGTGCTATTCTTGGAGCGTCTCGCTCTTAGGTTTTGTTTTTAGTTTTCTTTTGCTTTGTTTGCTGTAGTAACAAGTTAGACCCCAACTTACTCTTTTGTGTGGGAGATATTCACGCTCCGCTTGAACTAGAACTCCTCATAGGATTTGCATGCTTATTCTTTTAGCTGTGAGCTGTTCTTTTTCTTTTCTTAGCTGCTGTTCTGTTTAGTTGTAGTGCTTTAGTTTTTTCTAGATCTTTTCTTTTTGTCTTAGGTTGAACTTTCTATAGGTTGCATGTTTTATCTTTTTAGAGAGTTTTCCTGTTGCACTGAGTTCTGTGTCTTGACTGAAAGTAGGTAGATAAAGTTGCTGTTCTCTTTGTAGTAGTAACTTGCAATAGTTTTGAGGTATTGACTAGAGTAATGTTTGAACTTATGGTGTCAAGAGCTCTTGCCTATTAGTGATAGATGTCGTATTTTGGGCAATCCGTGTGTTTTTCAAAAACCAAAATCCCTGTTGAGAACTCTAGCTACTAGATGGATCACTAACCTCTGGAGGGTTCGAATATTAGAGTACACTCACGTACCATGAGTCGAGGATGCGCAAGGATAACCAAACCCCCATACACTCCTCCTCGGGGTACCTGTCTCTTTGTGAACCTCCTGATTAGATTGAGAGTTACCGATAATAAGTGCATGAGTTCTTCGGACTAATGTGAGTATTCGAAAGTTGACACTTCCACCTACCTATACTTTTTCTAGCCTCTTCAGTAAATACATGCATTGCCCTTTCTCACCTCGAGAGTTGGCGCATACTTCGCCGGTGCATCCAAACACTTGGCACGATACGCTCTGTCATCATAAGCCTCCTTATATCTTTCCTCAAAACATCCACCATACCTACTTCCAAGGAATTTCCATAGCCTTTCCGAGATACATTGCCATGCAACATCCACCTTCTCATGACTTGATCTTCATGTCATACATGCTACTTGCTTGATCGATGAGCCGCATGCTAGTTGGGCCTTGCCCTAATCATTTCTTTATGACGCGCTAGTATCATTGCATATCCGGCTATCCTGGTAGAAGCATACATTTGCATCATGATAGTTACATTTTCTTTATGTGAGTACCTTTGTAAAGTGTGAAAGATCTCCTATATTCTTGTAAAATATAGAGTATTGACCCTAAAGTTAGGAAAAGATCCCAAAGAGGACAAAATCAAAAGATCCCAAAGAGAACAAATGAGAGTTAAATAGAAAGAGCCATTGAGGCCACCAAAAAAAAGAGAAAAAGAGAAAAAAATAAAAAGAGAGAAGGGGGCATACTACTATTCCTTTTGAGAGATCCACACTAGTACTTAATCTCCTATCCTTGTATTCCATAGAGATCATCATTCATGCATATAGGTATGTGGGGACCCTTCACACTATAGAACTTGGCTTGTATATTCCAATGATGAGCCTCCTCAAACGAGCTCTAGGTCTTCTTGAGCAAGCAAGTTAGATGCACCCCACTAGTTCCCTTTGAGAGCTTTTAGCTCACATGTGCGTCCGTTGTATGGCAATCCCTACTCCTCACATCATATCTATCATATGGCCTTCTCTCGCCTATGATTGTCCTCATTGATGTGAGCCTTTCACACCTTTTTATCTTCCTCCTCCACCTTCTTTCTGTTTCGCCTTTTAGGTGTCAACTTTCTTGCTCACGCTCATCCATTGCATGAGTGCTCAAAATATCGAAAGGGAGTGGATCAGTTTGACTTGTACCTGGCTAGTGGTCTGGGGACGAGTCCAGATAAGAATCCAAAGGAGATCAAGTGTGAAACTTTAGTAGACAGTTGTTCTCAACAACCTTATTTTTTCTCTCGTATTTCCCTATCCCTTGCTTGCACGCAAACACCATCTGGAGACATTCGAGTCACGGACAGCGAGAGCTCTTTCACCTTTTGTTCTTTTGTTGCTTGTGTTAATGCTAATATAGACTCTTGCTTGTTAAGACTTGAATTGAATTGCATGCTTTGATTGCTTTACTTAAAAGTCCTTTTATGGTTGTGTGGCATGTCACCACATAAATTATGCTTGTTATCATTTACCTACTCGAGGACGAGCAGGAATTAAGCTTGGGGATGTTGATACGTCCCAAACGTATCTATAATTTCTGCTTGCTCCATGCATGTTTTGTGTGACTTTGCCATGTTTTGCTTGAACTTTCATACACTTTTGAACCTATTTGGACTAACCTATTAACTCAGTGAACCAAGTTGACAGTTTCTGTTTTCTGCTGTTTTTGTATTTCAGGTTTTCCGGCCATTAAAAGTGCTCCAAAAATTCCGGGAAAAATATATAAAAAATCAGCCAACAGAAGCTTCCGGAATCACCAAGAGAAGGAAGGGGGGCCACCACAAGGCAGCTAGGAGGGCAGGTGGCGCGGCCCCACCCTGGGCCACGCCAGGGACCCTCCTGACTGCCTCGTGGGTCCCCTCGACGCCCCCTTCGCCTATATTTACCCCTCGGGGTGGAAACCCCTAATACGGACTCCTCTTTCGCGATCTCGCCTCTGTTCCGCCGCCGCCGCCGTTTCAAGATCGGGGCTGCCTGGAGAAGCTGCTCCGGCACCCTGCCGGGAGAAGCTACCCCCTCCGGGAGACCCTCCATAGCCATGGACGCCTCCCATATGTACCGTGAGTATTTTCCCTTGGACCATGGGTCCGTGACCAGTAGCTATGTGATCTATCTCTCCCCCTTTTGTGCTTCCACTTTCGAGCCCTCGTGAGCTGCCTCACATGATCGAGGCATCTATGTAATTTCTGTTGTTGCTATGCTCAGTTTGTTGGGATCTGATGGATTATGAGACTATGTTCAGATTGTGATGAGTAATATATTTGGTTCTTCTCTTTTATATTTTGTTCTTGAGTAAATTCTTGCATGTTCTCCGTTGCGGTATTTGCTTTGGCCAAGTATTTTATTTGCAACTCCAAGAGAGAGCGTTATGCTCGATTGTGGGTTCAGCCCCTTGATGTCTAGCTTGAGTGACAGAAACATGAGACTAGGGGATGTGCTTTTGCCACCAGGGATAAAACAACGGTGCTTGTACCTGCAGGTGCAAGGATTGTTTACTTTACGCAAAGTTCTTTTAATGCAGTTGTTTGTTGCTTTGAGTTTACACTTTGGGTGGGATTCGCAAATTAATACCAGCGAGATGTTTTGGATAGATTTCTCAAGGGGGATGATTCGTAGTAGATGCAGATGGATTTCGGTCTAGTTACCTTAGCGTAATGCCCATTTCTTTTTGTAACACCCCGAGAGCCAGTAACAGTAATCACTACTGTGATCCCCTTGATAATGATCATCGCTGTTATTAATCAACCCATGATCACCTTTGATCATAGCTCTGTCATATTCCAATCCTGATAAAATTTTCAAATTGGGTGGATTATAAATCTTGCTCCAAGAATTTTGGGAGATTATTAATCACCTTGCAAATAATTAGACCAAGTCATACCTAGCCTATAGGATAAACCCAAGTCAATGATAGTTATGAAACCAATGATGTTGGGTTATCTAATTTGTCATGGAAGTTAAAAATAAAATAAAAATGATAGTTGGACCATAAATGATGAAACCTGTTAATAAAATGCCTAGCAATCCTTAGGCCTTGTTAATATAGTAATGGATATTTTATCAAAGTGTTTTAGTAATGTTATGAAATAAAACAATATCTTGAAAATTCAATAAAAGTGGAAATTGAAGTTTATTCAAAAATTATGCAACCAATTTTATTAATTGCCTAATAATTAATAAGTCATAAAAATTAGTAACGAGATTTGAATACCTTATTTAAATACATTAAACAAATCAAAACAATGCCTAATCCAGAAATTTTCAATCCTTTTTAAATAGAACAAAAATCAAATGATTTTATGAAAGTCTCAAACTTTTTGTAACAACATATTATAGTGTAATAGTAATATGGGAGCAGGTCTCTTGTTTTAGAAAATTCAATTGATGGCTAATCAAAATTTGAAACATGAATAAAATAGAAACACAAAAGGAAAGAAAATAATGGCGCTATCTCTTGCCTAGGGAAAACCCTAACCGGGCCCGGCCCACTTTCCCCATCTCCCTTCTTCCTCCTATTCACAGCCGTGCGTGGCGGCCATCCGTGGCGCCATGGACGCTGTCGGCGCCGTGGCGAGCATCCCACGGCTCACCGGCGAGAACAAGTACCCCCGCGCCCCCGTGACCCCGAACCCTAACCCTAGCCCTCGCCCGCGCCTTTTGCCCCCTCCTGCTCGTCGTATTCTTCGTCGCCCGTGCCGCCATGGCCTCGAGCCCGTGAGCACGCGCGGCCGCCGTGCCTCCCGTGCCCAACCAGCATGTCCAGGAGGTCCAACGCGCTCGACCTCATCTCCCAATGTAGTCAGTCATCGCCGGGAGCCACCATCGCCAGTGAATCGTGGTCGTCTTCTTCCTCGGGTCGCCGGAAGTCCCGGAAAAATTCGGCCGCTACACACCTCCCCCGAGCTCGCCGTCGATGGCTATGGACTTCTGGTGAGCTCCTCGACTGTTTCCCTCTCTCCCCTCCTTCGTTTCGCTGTCGTAAAGCCTCCCACCGACGCCATAACCGCCGGGGCCGCCATGGAGGCGCCGCGC
The DNA here is from genome assembly GCA_950022295.1 of Bromus sterilis. NCBI lineage: Eukaryota > Viridiplantae > Streptophyta > Magnoliopsida > Poales > Poaceae > Bromus > Bromus sterilis. The sequence goes on along the minus strand of OX465595.1, from coordinate 239,792,695 downwards.
GCCCTGGTTCGTGCTCGGCCTTGCCCCCGTGCGCATCCGCTGCTCTCCGCACGCCCCAACCACGCTCTGGTCGCGCCGGGCCACGCCCTGTGCCCGCTCCCTCCGCGCGCTACAGCTGCGGCGGCACGGCGGCCTCGCCTCCCTCGGCCAGTGGCCATGGATGAGTCCCACCTTCCCTCGCTACCCACCTCGGCCTGCTGCCCCTGCCTGCGATGGCTACACCCCTGCCGTGGTTCCCCTCTTCGGTTCGGCCTTGTCGTCGTGCACCTCGCCGGCGGCGAGCGCTGGGTGTGGTCGGCTGTAACAGCCGTGGCCTAAGCCCCTAGTGCCTCTGACATATGGGCCCTGTGCCACTAACTTCCTGTTAGTTAATCATCAGAGGAGAATAACCCCCCTTGTGAATGACAGGTGGACCCCCCTTGCTATTTAATTAAGTGAAATGAATCTGTTAAAGTATCTGTCAATGATATGTGGGGCCAGGTGTTGTTTAATTAAACTAAATGTATTATTACAAACTAGAGGATGACATGTGGGACCCCCATGTCAGTTGACCAGTCAACTGCCTGTGGATAATGTTGGATTTTTAATAATAAAAATAATTCTAGAAAATCTTTTAAATGATTTAAAACTTCGAATTTAAATATCTTTTAAACCGTAAGTCAGATTAAAAAAGTTTATACATCAAAATTGATCAAAAAAATATAACGAATATGGATACGCTATCCGTATACCCACCACACCGCCCTAACACACCGATAATCGACATCTCCCCTCCGGGCTGTCTGCCGATAATTCCCGGTGCCGGTAAAAACCTGCCAGATGAATTTATTCCGAACACGAAAGTTGTCCGGAATGGTTCAACTAACACGGATACACCCCCCTTATGTTTGTCGGGTGTCCACGACACCTCCGGAATGATACCTCCCCCCTCTGGACACCCTGTCCGGTAATCACCCGGAGCTGGCAAATCATCCCCGGATGAATTCCCGCTCCGAGCCTGATACATCGTACTGCGTTAGAACACCGACATCGATAAATTTGCCATGTGAATCATATGTTTGCATTGCTTGCTTTGTATTTACTGTTTCTTCCCCCCTTATCTCCGGTAGACCCCGCTGCTACCGCCAACTACACCGCTGCCGGGTATGACTACTTCGTCGACGACCCTGCCCCTACCGTCGAGCTTCCAGGAAAGCAGAGCCATTCTCTTCCCCATATATCGCCTACCTTTCCGTACCTTCTTGCACTAGGCATTGTTACTGCTGCTGCTACGGTTACTATCCTATTCAATTGCATAGCCGGATTTTGTTGCCCCTTGATGTACCTTCCTTATCATATGCTGCCTGCTATATCTGTATATTATATTCAGAAGTGAGCCCTGCGCATTGTTAGCTAGGATTAGATAGCGGGCCGTGGCCACTCAGGGGAGTGACGCGGATACAAAATATATACAACTGCAACAGGTACGGATCAATGCAGACGTCCTAGGGAACCTACAACGGCGAGACTCTGCTGAGTCGCTTCGAGTTTGACTTACGAGTGGACGAACTCGTATTTCAATCTCGTCGGTTCACTAGCGTAGCATCACTGGGATGATACGAGGGTTTTCCTCTTTAGTTCATTCCGCTGGTGTCTCGGCACCACCGGGGTGATACGAGAATATTCCTCTTTAGTTCATTCCGCTGATGTCTCCGTCGAACCTCGTTAATTGTGCCATCGAGGGTGATTCCTCCTGGTTTCACTTAATGGTAGGAACTCGAATCAACCGGTGTCCTTAAAGGTAAGAGTCGGGCGACCCAACGGTGCCCGCGAGAGGTATATTGTCAGGAGCGATAGGGAGGGTACGACCGACATTACTGGCGTACTTGGCCCCTGTTCGTATCTCGCGAGAGTTACCAAACCACGAAAAAAGTCGAGCTCTACCAAGACCACACGCGAGACAAGGTAAGGAGACGGTTCACCTTGTCGGTAACCGCGCGCTTTTGACTGGACGACAGGGCAGGCCCCGACGTTACCGGTGGGCCTTGTTGCTGTTCGTTGTCCGTTGTGTTGTTAGTCAGACAGCGATAACGGTTGTCTGCGAGATAATATTAAAATGCTAAATGGTTCGGCGGATGACTTGAGAGACCGTTGGTTTGTACGCACTACCTACACGTGGGATTACGGTGTTGGCCCTCCGCGTCGTAGTTTGTCCGAAAGCTCTTCAGACGTCAGCAGTACCACGGGCTGATTGCCGGGAAGCGGTCTTGTCTTATTTGCTGCAGCAGGTGTGTTTTGGTTTTGCTTTTTCTTCACCGGCCAGTCTCGTAACGTGCAGGAGCGTGCAAGGGTGAGGGACCTAGACCCCTTGGCGCATAGGATATAGTCCGGCGGATGACCTCTCTTCTGAGCCTAGGATGGGATGCGATGTGTCGGATAGCCTCGGTGGGGCATTCCCTAACAAGGTGTACGCCACCCTGGAGATCCGAGTGTGCAGGCTGCACAGTAGTGCACCCCTGCAGGGAGTTTAATCTATTCGAATAGCCGTGTCCACGGTAACATGACGCTTTATGCTGAACCTGGATCTTACCACTACAAACTATTACTATTAAATTGTATGGTTCCAGGTTTTCTTCCTCGCAGGGAAGTCGAGGAGGGGAACTTGGAGGCATTATTATTATTTGTCGGGACCCGGGGTTAGCGTATGTAATTCCGATCACAATGCAATCACATGGAGAGCCGAGAGCCGTACCCACTTGTCTAAGCAGACAAGGCCAAGCACAGATCACTCTCGGTAAGCATCGAACGTGAGGGGCATCCCATTCAGGCCGGATGATCAACTGAGATGGGTCCTCAACGTCCGCTCACAAGTCTAATTCTTATGGGTGGTGAATCCCATACTCATAGACAAGTCGCCTCAACCATGTTATCGATTGAATCATAACCCTTACATAGACTTACTCCAGCCCGATCACTTAGTCGGGATCTCGGGCGGGCTCAATCATACAACAAAGTGTGCCACGTGACAGAGTCACGAGCAATCGCATCGCGATGCCCCAAGATGCGCACATCTAAGGGCCACTTGGTGTATAAAAGACCGCCGGCAAGAACACAACTAAGCTATCGAACCCCACACTAAGACATGCATGTTATAAACATCCACACAGCATACATGTCCAGTGTAAACAACAGGTAATCACAACATGAACTCTACAAACTCAGTCTTTATAACTTCTGCTAAACAGAGCAGACATAGTAGTTGTATTACAAGCAGAGATCACATGTTTGTCATCCAACATTACATCAAACATCAACGGAAGCAAATTATGTCTTAGTAAAGACAAGTTTAACAAATGGCTTAAGAAGCCTGAAAGAAAAATACAACGACACTCCAGAGGGCACAGGATGCTACCTGGAACTATACGACATTGGTCCACGTCAAGCTCGAGGTAGAGGCCACCATCAGGGTCAGTGGTCTCGTCTCTAAAACATAGAATAAGCAAACGTGAGTACAAAGTCGTACTCAGCAAGACTTACATAGGAACTATACTACTCATGCACATGTATCAAGGTAAAGGGAGGTGGGGTTTCACTTGCAGAAGTGCCAGCTTTGACTTGGCTAGTCCTAAACTACGAGTACCAGAGAGAGGTAAGAACGTACACGAGTCCAAGTAACAGTCTCCAATCAATACTCCACTATGGTGCCTTCCTCGACTTCCCCACGAGGAAGCACGCCATAGCACTCTCACTTATCTTAGTGTGATTTAGAAGTATCCGGTTCAAGTTATCTATGATCAAGTAAAGGTCTCCAAGTAGTCCATAACCACGGACACGACTATCCGAATAGTTCATTAACCCTGCAGGGGTGTACTGCTACACACACGCCTCATCATTTACCGCCTGGGGATGGACCCTTCAAATGAGTACCGGCGCGGATGCTGCCATGACACTTCACTCACGACACCATCTCTAGTCCTAGGGAGTCGCCTATTTGAGTTGGGACCACAATTGGAATCCGGTCGATTGTTCCGATGCGGACTCAAACGTTGTGTGACCGCCATCAAGCTCAACTCGATCATGATCACTTGATTCAACGTGCCCACAACCTACGCCAACCACTTACCTTGGTTCCACCTGCTTGAGATCGTTAAAGGGCGAACTACTTGCGACTCCTGGACTGGTCCGGGGTGAGGTACTAGGCCGAGAGGGGCCAGTGAGCCCAATGTGTGGTCGTACTCTTTGTCTTGGATAACAACACAAGAACTCGGGCTTAAGGAAGTGTTCAACGAGACAACCCACTGTGTACTCCTACACAGCCTCTCATCGTTCACCTTTGTTTAGGGTAGATTCACCAACACGTTACCACCATCATTCACATGATCACTACCATCCTGACTCACATCAAAGTAACCTCAGGTAATAACTCTAAGCATGCAATAAGCTGTAACAGTTGCAGGGGCCACCTGATATCAACCAACTCCTACATCTGCTAGGATTGTGGTTTGCTTACTACTGTGAAAAAATGATAGGTCATGCAAAGGAATGGGTTCAACTAGCGGTAGAACGTATCATGGTGACATCCTAAACATGCATTTGCGAGAATGAGAGGGAACTGGGATTTATCGACATGATCAAAGAGGGGGTGGTTGCCTTGCTGACGATCACGAGGTAACACTCTTCTGACGTGAGGTTGAACTCGTCTCCGAGATCAACTCTACCGAGAAGATGCAATCACCGAAGCACTGGAAGTAAAGCACAATCAAGATAATACCATGCACATTCAATATGCAAAACATAGCATGGCAATGTGCTGATGTGACCTATGTTTGAATTGCCACATTTTAATTGAAGTTGATTTGAAAAGTAAATTCAAATTCAAACTCCAAATGTGATTTAAATTTGGTCAACTTGCATTTGCTAAATTTTGTTCATTTTAAACCAAAAAATCATATGTGTGAAATGCTTCTGAAGTACAAGTGATGTGTGGTGCATTTCAATGGTTGAAGTTGGAATAATTTTTGAAATGAATTTGAAATAATTCCAATTAAATCAAATAGCAAAAGCTACTGATCCCTTTTTAAGATCAACTCCAACATAGATGAAAGTTGGAAATTTGGATAGAGGATTTTCTCCTGATCATTTTTCATATATTATATGTTAAATTTGGAGTTAAAATGAATTTCTATGATTTTTCAAAATTTCAGCCATTTTCTGGAATTTATTGAATTAAACAATTTGATTTAATCTTTACTGCGTCATCACTAGGTCATGCTGACGCCAGGTTTGACCAGTCAACTGACAGGGCAGCCCCACCTGTCAGCCTCACTGGGGTTAACTAAATCTGTTTAAATTTAACCCGGATTAATTAAGGGGCTGGGCCCACTGTCAGCGAGAGAGAGGGGGGGGGATTAGGAGTCGGTTTAGGTTTAACCGACCGGCGGCGGCTCTGCCACGGCGGCGCTCTCGCCGGGGTGGCGATTTAGGCCACGGGGGAGGAGGCTGGGGGCACGGGAGCGAAGCTCGCGACGTCGCGCGTCGCCTGGGCTAGGAGGGGTTCGAGGGGGAGGCTTCAGGCCACGGCTACGTCGACGGGGGGCGGCGGCCGGAGCCACCGGTCATGGCGGATGACGAAAGAGGGCTCGGGGGTGGAGGGCGAGGGCACCAGCGGTTAGCCTGCGGTCTCCTGCAGCTGTTGGCGCACACGGGGCACCCAGGGGGGCCCGTGGCTACGCCGGCGAGCAGGCCCGCGGCGACGAGCAGGCCCGCGGCGACGAGCTCACGGCCATGGCGGGGAAATGGTGATTGGGAGCACGGGGAGGAGACCCAGACGGGGCATTATGAAGAGGACCTCACCGGGAAGACGAAGGTGAGCTCGGAGAGGTCCCAGAGGCACTGGCGGCGACGAATTTCCGACGAGGAGCACGGCGGCCGTGGCGGAGGAAGTCGATGCGGGCGGCGACTAGGAGGTGGCTTGGCTCAATTGGGCGGCGCAGCTTGACGAAGTCGACGTCGAGGAACCGCATGGACACGTTGGTGCGGCGGACTGTCTCTGTTGGCCACGCAGGCGCACGGGCTCGTTCCAGCGAGCTCGCGGGGCGGCTCAGAAAAAGGCGGCAAAGGAGAGGAGGGAGGTCGCGAGGGGAGGGGAAATGGCCTGGGGCCTTCTGGGTGTCTCCAGAGCGAGAGAGAAGAGGAGGGGAGAGCAGGAGGTGGCGAGGAGGGGGAGGCATGCCCGCCACGCAGCGCACGGCGCGGCTGCCTCTCCTTCTGGCAGAGGAGGAAGACGACAGAGGAGAGGAGCCGGGCTGGGCCAGGTGGGCCTTCGCCCGTGGGCGCAAGGTAAGGTTTCTCTCTGCTTTTCTTATTTTTCCTTCTGTTCTTTGTTTTGCCCATTTAAAATAAATAGCTAGGGCATTTATAAAAATCCCCAAACATTTTTATAAAACCTAGGTGACTATATAGAAGTCAACCCCAAGTTTTGGGAATTTTTGAAATTCAATGTATTTGAATTTCAATTCAAATAAGCAATTTATTTAATTTCCAAGCCACCTTTTGGATTATTGAAAAATCTACGAGCATGGGATTAATCCCAAATCACTTTTAAAATGATTCCACTCATTTATAGGATTTTTCAATACATTCAAAAGAATTTTGGAAAAATATTTATTTCTGGCCTTTTTATAAAATTCATTTAGGGCTTATCTTTTCCCCATTTCCTTTTCTTTTGCAATTTTTTTCAAGATGCAAAAGTGCAAGCTAGGTTAAACACAAACCTAATTTGGGGTTCTGACAACTCGCCCCCACTCAAAAGAATCTCGTCCCGAGATTCAGAAGTCGTCGGGAGGAAGGTGGGGTACTCAGCTCGTAGACGATCGTCTCGTTCCCAGGTGGCTTCTTGCTCTGAATGATGTGACCACTGTACTTTGAGGAATCTGATCTTCTGACGTCTGGTGCTACGCTCGGCTTCATCAAGAATACGAACATGGTACTCTCGATATGAAAGGTTATCTTGGAGGTCAAGCGTTTCGTGGTCTACTTCGCGGATGGGGTCCTTGAAGCAACGCCTGAGTTGAGAGACGTGGAAGACATCATGAACCTGGGAGAGGTGAGGGGGTAGTTCCAATTGGTAGGCAACTTCTCCACGTTTAGCGACAATGCGAAAGGGACCGATATAACGTGGGGCCAACTTGCCTTTGATACCGAAGCAATGGGTACCCTTCAGAGGAGTAACCCGAAGGTAAGCCTTCTCATCCAGATTATAGCTTTCTTCCCTATGATGACGATCATAATAGCTTTTCTGACGAGACTGGGCTGTTTTCAACTTCTCACGAACAATGCGAACCTGCTCTTCTGCATCCTGAATCAAATCCGGTCCAAAGAATTGTCTTTCACTGGTTTCTGACCAGTTTAGGGGTGTTCGACATTTCCGTCCATAGAGAAATTCAAAAGGAGCCATGCCCAAACTAGATTGGAAACTATTGTTATACGCAAATTCGGCAAAAGGAAGAGAATTCTCCCATTTCTTTCCGAAAGAGATAACACAAGCTCTGAGCATGTCTTCGAGAATTTGATTGACCCTTTCTACTTGACCACTGGACTGCGGGTGATAAGCGGTGCTAAAGGAGAGGTGGGTTCCCATAGCATTCTGGAAACTTTCCCAAAATCGAGAAGTGAAAAGACTACCACGGTCTGAATTGATTTCCAAAGGAACACCGTGAAGTGACACGATTCGGGAGACATACAAGTCCGCTAACTGGCTAGCAGTTATAGACTCTCGAACTGGAAGGAAGTGAGCAACTTTTGAAAGTCGATCAATGACAACGAAGATGGCATCATTTCCTTTCTGGGTTTTTGGAAAGCCAGTGATGAAATCCATACTGACTTTATCCCACTTCCACTCGGGGATAGGCAAAGGTCTAAGAGTACCAGCAGGTCTTTGATGTTCTGCTTTAACGCGACGACAAACATCACATTCAGCAATGAACTGAGCAATTTCTCTCTTCATCCTAGTCCACCAAAATCTCTGGCGTAGATCTCGGTACATTTTTGTGCTACCGGGATGAAAGGAGAGGGGTGTATCATGGGCTTCTTTGAGGATGAGTTGCCTTAGTTCCCTATTCTTAGGTACTACCAAACGATTTTCAAAGAATGTCGTTCCTTTACTATCTGTGGAGAAACATTTAGCAACTCCGCTAGCAATGTTCTCCTTGATCCGGCGAACACCTCGTGCACGCCTTTGGGCAACTATGATTTTATCCTCAAGGGTTGGTTTTGCCACCAAGTTGAAAAGAGATCCACGAGGAACAATCTCGAGGTTGAGCTTTCGAAATTCCTCATGAAGAAGTGGTTGATACTGTTGTAACATGAGGTTGTTACAATACGACTTACGACTTAGTGCATCAGCCATGACATTGGCTTTGCCGGGGGTGTAAGAAATTCCTAAGTCATAATCTTTTATCAACTCAATCCAGCGTCTTTGCCTGAGATTAAGATCTGGCTGGGTGAATATGTATTTGAGGCTTTGGTGGTCGGAATAGATCTCACAACGATTACCAAGGAGGTAATGTCGCCAAGTTGTCAAGGCATGAACTACGGCAGTGAGTTCAAGATCATGGGTAGGATAGTTCTCTTCATGTGGCCGCAACTGGCGTGAAGCATAAGCTACCACATGTCGATCTTGTAGAAGTATGCATCCTAACCCTTGCCGTGAGGCATCACAATAGATCTCGAAATCCTTTTGGTGTCTGAAGGCGCAAGTACGGGTGCAGAAGTCAATCTTCTTTTTAGCTCTTGGAAGCTTTCCTCGCACTTGGGAGTCCAGTCGAATTTCTTCTCTTTCTTGAGGAGTTCAGTTAGAGGCTTTGCAACTTTAGAAAAGTTCTCGACGAAGCGGCGACAATAGCTTGCTAAGCCAAGAAAACTCCTAACTTGCTTAACCGATTCAGGTGGAGTCCAGGCAAGGACGGCCTGAACTCTCTCGGGATTGACAGCAATGCCTTTTGCAGAAATCACGTGGCCTAAGTAGGTCACTTCTGGTAGCCAGAATTCACACTTGGAGATTTTAGCATACAGGCGATGCTCTCTAAGTTTCATCAATACCAACCTAAGATGTTCTGCGTGATCTTCTTCGTTCTTCGAGTAGATGAGAATGTCATCAAGATAAACTACAACAAATTTATCTAAGTAGTCCATGAAGATCGAATTCATCAAGAGCGAGAATGTGGCGGGGGCATTGGTTAAACTGAAGGACATGACGGTGTACTCATAAAGACCATAACGAGTAGTAAAAGCCGTTTTGGGAATGTCCTCGTTTCTGATTTTGATTTGATGATAGCCTAATCTCAAATCCATCTTAGAGAAGACAGAGGATCCTGCAAGTTGATCATAAAGATCATTGATCCTGGGCAGTGGGTACTTGTTCTTTATCGTCGCTAGATTTAGCGGGCGATAGTCTACGCACATCCTTTCTGTTCCATCTTTCTTCGTGACGAACAGAACGGGGCAACCCCATGGCGATGAGCTAGGGCGGATGAAGCCTTTTTCCAACGAAGCTTCAAGTTGGATTTTGAGCTCATCTAACTCACGTGGGGCCATTCTATATGGGCGTCTGGATATTGGGGCGGTTCCTGGAATAAGATCTACCACAAACTCTATAGATCTGTCAGGTGGTATTCCTGGCAACTCTTCTGGAAAGACATCCGGGAAGTCACGAACCACCGGAATATCTTCAAGGTCTGGAAGACGAAGCACATTCAAAGAATGCACCTGGGTTTTAGGGCTTGGTGAGGTGTACTTGATTGTCTGGCCTGATGGATGGTTTAGTTTCACTGACTTGGCTTTACAATCAAGGACAGCACTCTGTCTTGATAACCAATCCATTCCTAGGATGACATCAATGTCTGAAGACTTGAGGGCTATAAGTGAGGCAAGGAATACTAAACCCTCAATAGGAATTTCATTCTCATGACTCACCATGGTGGTGTGCCATCTAGATCCAGGGGCTTGCACAACTAAGGGGGTGGATAACATCGAAAAAGAGATGTCATGTGACAGTGCAAAGTCCTGGGATATGAATGAGTGAGATGCTCCTGGGTCAAACAGAACCGAAGCTGGGGTGGAATTGACAGGAAGGGTTCCGAGTACAACATCGGTTGACTTGTGGGAATCTAGAATCGATACGTGATTCACATAACCATATTCATAGGCAGGAGGCTTGACCTTGGAAGTCTTGGGTGGTGGCTTACCACGACGAAAGGTTTGCTTTGGTTTAGGTGTGGTGGCTACATGATTTTGGGGACACTCTCGAACATTGTGGCCTGATTGTCCACATTGGAAACAAACACCACGTGGAATGAAAGGAACTTGAGCACTGGATTGTCCAACAAAATTCCAAGGAGGAAGATTGGGTTGAGGTGTACAATATATGGTGGTTGATGGTCTAGAAGCACTTACAGCACGACTGACGTCACTGAAGGGAATCCAAACACGACGTTTTCGAGAAACTGGGCCAGAAGATTGGGCAAACTCACGATCACGCTTGCGAGACTCTTCATACAACTCATTTCCATACTCGGCCTTGAAGGATTTGTCGACTAAGTCCCTGAAGTTGACGAACTCGTGAAGATTCATGTCATGACGAAGAACGGGGCTAAGTCCCTTGCGGAACCTTGCTTGTTTCTTGGCATCGATGGATACTTCTTCTTGGGCATAACGTGCTAGACGAGTGAACTCAGTCCTATACTCATGAACAGTCATCTTTCCTTGGGTCAGATTGAAAAATTCTTCTCTCTTGCGCTCCATCAGCTGATCCGGAATATGGTATCCACGGAAGTCATCACAGTACTCTTGCCAAGTCACCACGTGACCAACTGGTTGCATTGCCACGAAGTTTTCCCACCATTGAAGAGCAGCACCTTACAGAAAGTATGCCACGAATAGCACACGATCACCTGGAGCAACGTGGGCTGTCTCAAGCTTAAGCTCGAGGGAACGAAGCCAATCATCGGCATCAAGGGGCTCGGAAGAACATCGGAATACTGGCGGGTTGAGGAGAATGAAGTCCTGGATGGTAACAACACTATGATGCTGACGAGAAGTGTTTTGCTCAATACGCTCGAGAAGACGTGTCTGGTCACGACGATTCTGCTCAGCCTCCATCATGATTTCTGCCGTTGAGGTTGGTGGTGGAGGTTCTTCATCGTCTATGTAACTGGAACTGGGATCAACACCTTGATTTGCACCTGACATTCTGTGTGATAAGAATCAACAATCAGAATAGGATTTTGGACACAAATCTATGCTAAGATAGAAGACTATAATGCAATAGCATCAAATCCACAAACGGACAGCATAACGGCTGCACCGGGATGGAAATTGAGACAACCTACAGAATAACGGACATCACTTCCACAGAAACACTATGGAATGATGGCTTAGAAAGACCACAACACTCCTACAGCTACAAAGAATCAATCAACGAGATGTCCTAGTAAAGACATAGATGAGTCTAGTCCTATCTTCCCGTAGAATAAGATGAGGGTGACTCAGAACTCAGATCGATGAGGATAAGGAGAAAAAGAAGTCTTACGTTGTTCCCTTATACCCAAAGTAACTATATAACTATAGAATGCTAGACTCGACATCGGCCAAGGGTTTGATAATCCTACAGGAAGTCCTGCTCTGATACCAAGTCTGTCGGGACCCGGGGTTAGCGTATGTAATTCCGATCACAATGCAATCACATGGAGAGCCGAGAGCCGTACCCACTTGTCTAAGCAGACAAGGCGAAGCACAGATCACTCTCGGTAAGCATCGAACGTGAGGGGCATCCCATTCAGGCCGGATGATCAACTGAGATGGGTCCTCAACGTCCGCTCACAAGTCTAATGCTTATGGGTGGTGAATCCCATACTCATAGACAAGTCGCCTCAACCATGTTATCAATTGAATCATAACCCTTACATAGACTTACTCCAGCCCGATCACTTAGTCGGGATCTCGGGCGGGCTCAATCATACAACAAAGTGTGCCACGTGACAGAGTCACGAGCAATCGCATCGCGATGCCCCAAGCTGCGCACATCTAAGGGCCACTTGGTGTATAAAAGACCGCCGGCAAGAACACAACTAAGCTATCGAACCCCACACTAAGACATGCATGTTATAAACATACACGCAGCATACATGTCCAGTGTAAACAGCAGGTAATCACAACATGAACTCTACAAACTCAGTCTTTATAACTTCTGCTAAACAGAGCAAACATAGTAGTTGTATTACAAGTAGAGATCACATGTTTGTGATCCAACATTACATCAAACATCAACGGAAGAAAATTATGTCTTAGTAAAGACAAGTTTAACAAATGGCTTAAGAAGCCTGAAAGAAAAATACAACGACCCTCCAGAGGGCATAGGCTGCTGCCTGGAACTATACGACATTGGTCCACGTCGAGCTCGAGGTAGAGGCCACCATCAGGGTCAGTGGTCTCGTCTCTAAAACATAGAATAAGCAAACATGAGTACAAAGTCGTACTCAGCAAGACTTACATAGGAACTATACTACTCATGCACATGTATCAAGGTAAAGGGAGGTGGGGTTTCACTTGCAGAAGTGCCAGCTTTGACTTGGCTAGTCCTAAACTACGAGTACCAGAGAGAGGTAAGAATGTACACGAGTCCAAGTAATAGTCTCCAATCAATACTCCACTATGGTGCCTTCCTCGACTTCCCCACGAGGAAGCACGCCATAGTACTCACACTTATCTTGGTGTCTTTTAGAAGTATCCGGTTCAAGTTATCTATGATCAAGTAAAGGTCTCCAAGTAGTCCATAACCGCGGACACGGCTATCCGAATAGTTCATTAACCCTGCAGGGGTGTACTGCTACACACACGCCTCATCATTTACCGCCTGGGGATGGACCCTTCAAATGAGTACCGGCGAGGATGCTGCCACGACACTTCACTCACGGCACCATCTCTAGTCCTAGGGAGTCGCCTATTTGAGTTGGGACCACAATCGGAATCCGGCCGATTGTTCCGATGCGGACTCAAACGTTGTGTGACCGCCATCAAGCTCAACTCGATCATGATCACTTGATTCAACGTGCCCACAACCTACGCCAACCACTTACCTTGGTTCCACCTGCTTGAGATCGTTAAAGGGCGAATTACTTGCGACTCCTGGACTGGTCCGGGGTGAGGTACTAGGCCGAGAGGGGCCAGTGAGCCCAATGTGTGGTCGTACTCTTTGTCTTGGATAACAACACAAGAACTCGGGCTTAAGGCAGTGTTCAACGAGACAACCCACTGTGTACTCCTACACAGCTTCTCATCGTTCACCTTTGTTTAGGGTAGATTCACCAACACGTTACCACCATCATTCACATGATCACTACCATCCCGACTCACATCAAAGTAGCCTCAGGTGACAACTCTAAGCATGCAATAAGCTGTAACAGTTGCAGGGGCCACATGATATCAACCAACTCCTACATCTGCTAGGATCGTGGTTTGCTTACTACTGTGACAAAATGATAGGTCATGCAAAGGAATGGGTTCAACTAGCGGTAGAACGTATCATGGTGACATCCTAAACATGCATTTGCGAGAATGAGAGGGAACTGGGATTTTATCGACATGATCAAAGAGGGGGTGGTTGCCTTGCTGACGATCACGAGGTAACACTCTTCTGACGTGAGGTTGAACTCGTCTCTGAGATCAACTCTACCGAGAAGATGCAATCACCGAAGCACTGGAAGTAAAGCAAAATCAAGATAATACCATGCACATTCAATATGCAAAACATAGCATGGCAATGTGCTGATGTGACCTATGTTTGAATTGCCACATTTTAATTGAAGTTGATTTGAAAAGTAAATTCAAATTCAAACTCCAAATGTGATTTAAATTTGGTCAACTTGCATTTGCTAAAGCTTGTTCATTTTAAACCAAAAGATCATATGTGTGAAATGCTTCTGAAGTACAAGTGATGTGTGGTGCATTTCAATGGTTAAAGTTGGAATAATTTTTGAAATGAATTTGAAATAATTCCAATTAAATCAAAGAGCAAAAGCTACTGATCCCTTTTTAAGATCAACTCCAACATAGCTGAAAGTTGGAAATTTGGATAGAATATTTTCTCCTGATCATTTTTCATATATTATATGTTAAATTTGGAGTTAAAATGAATTTTCTATGATTTTTCAAAGTTTCAGCCATTTTCTGGAATTTATTGAATTAAACAATTTGATTTAATCTTTACTACATCATCACAAGGTCATGCTGACGCCAGGTTTGACCAGTCAACTGACAGGGCGGCCCCACCTGTCAGCCTCACTGGGGTTAACTAAATCTGTTTAAATTTAACCCGGATTAATTAAGGGGCTGGGCCCACTGTCAGCGAGAGAGAGGGGGGGATTAGGAGTCGGTTTAGGTTTAACCGACCGGCGGCTAAACGCCGGTGGCTCTGCCACGGCGGTGCTCTCGCCGGGGTGGCGATTTAGGCCACGGGGGAGGAGGCTGGGGGCACGGGAGCGAAGCTCGCGACGTCGCACGTCGCCTGGGCTAGGAGGGGTTCGAGGGGGGAGGCTTCAGGCCACGGCTACGTCGACGGGGGGCGGCGGCCGGAGCCACCGGTCATGGCGGATGACGACAGAGGGCTCGGGGGTGGAGGGCGAGGGCACTAGCGGTTAGCCTGCGGTCTCCTGCAGCTGTTGGCGCACACGGGGCACCCAGGGGGGGCCCGTGGCCACGCCGGCGAGCAGGCCCGCGGCGACGAGCTCACGGCCATGGCGGGGAAATGGTGATTGGGAGCACGGGGAGGAGACCCAGACGGGGCATTATGAAGAGGACCTCACCGGGAAGACGAAGGTGAGCTCGGAGAGGTCCCGGAGGCACTGGCGGCGACGAACTTCCGACGAGGAGCACGGCGGCCGTGGCGGAGGAAGTCGATGCGGGCGGCGACTAGGAGGCGGCTTGGCTCAATTTGGCGGCGCAGCTTGACGAAGTCGACATCGAGGAACCGCATGGACACGTTGGTGCGGCGGCCTGTCTCCGTTGGCCACGTAGGCGCACGGTCTCGTTCCGGCGAGCTCTCGGGGCGGCTCGGAAAAAGGCGGCAGAGGAGACGAGGGAGGTCGCGAGGGGAGGGGAAATGGCCTGGGGCCTTCTGGGTGTCTCCAGAGCGAGAGAGAAGAGGAGGGGAGAGAAGGAGGTGGCGAGGAGGGGGAGGCATGCCCGCCACGCAGCGCACGGCGCGGCTGCCTCTCCTTCTGGCAGAGGAGGAAGACGACAGAGGAGAGGAGATGGGCTGGGCCAGGTGGGCCTTCGCCCGTGGGCGCAAGGTAAGGTTTCTCTCTCCTTTTCTTTTTTTCCCTTCTGTTCTTTGTTTTTCCCATTTAAAATAAATAGCTAGGGCATTTATAAAAATCCCCAAACATTTTTATAAAACCTAGGTGACTATATAGAAGTCAACCCCAAGTTTTGGGAATTTTTGAAATTCAATGTATTTGAATTTCAATTCAAATAAGCAATTTATTTAATTTCCAAGCCACCTTTTGGATTATTGAAAAATCTATGAGCATGGGATTAATCCCAAATCACTTTTAAAATGATTCCACTCATTTAGGATTTTTCAATACATTCAAAAGAATTTTGGAAAAAGATTTATTTCTGGCCTTTTTATAAAATTCATTTAGGGCTTTTCTTTTCCCCATTTCCTTTTCTTTTGCAATTTTTTTCAAGATGCAAAAAATGCAAGCTAGGTTAAACACAAACCTAATTTGGGGTTCTGACATTATTATTAATTATTACAACTTACTATTGTACAATGTTGCAGCAACTTCTGCTTCATTGTTACTTTATTGCTTTATATGAACTGTTGGCTGTTTCTCTTCTCATGCTGCAAGACATCGTCAGAAGATGCTAGTCTTCGATAGGCCTAGCTTCTTACCCTTATTCTGATTTCTAACTTGCAGTCCACTATATATAGCCTCCCCTTTCCATAATATACAATGCATAATGCTTAGTAGAGGACGTAAGACTCGCGGGTATGCTAGATACTCACCTTTGCTTTATTTCCCCTTTTTGTTTTGCCTGATCGGCCGCTGCAGTCGAAGTTGGAGCCTTGGAGTCCAGGAGCAGGAGATCCCCGACGCCGACCACCTACACCTGAAGATCCCCGATGCCTTCTACGACGTCGAGTTCCCTGTTGACCAGGAGTAGTTTGGAGGTTCCCAGGAAGGAGGCCTCGCCTTTTGGATCTGTTATTATTTTGTCCTAGCCTTCTTAAGGCAACCTTGTATTCTTGTGTCTGTACTCAGATACTATTGCTTCCGCTGACTTTGTGCTCTTGAGATGTTGTATTCGAGCCCTCGAGGCCCCTGGCTTGTATTAAACAACTTGTATTATTTTATTGGTAGAGTTGTGTTGTGATATCTCACCGTGAGTCCCTGATCTCGATCATGTACCTTGCGTGTATGATTACTGTACACGACTTGATTTTGGGGGCGTCACACTTTTGAGCCCTTCCTTTCTTTGCAGCATAGTTAGCATTGCGGTGCCTTCATAATCCTGTCAATTTCCCAACTGTGATTTGTTTGCCTCGCTAGCACTTTTATCGTCTTTTGGGAGAGAGACATCACTAGTGAAAATCATGGGACCCTGGTCCATCTTCACATTATTGTTCACACCCTCAATTTACTTTCAGCTTTTACTTTCCTTTGCACCATTTATCTCTTGCGTTGATCCTTTGTGAAATGACAAGGCCGTAGGAATTCACAACTCCTCTGTACTAGTTGGGAGCAAAGTTATTTGTTGCTGTGTGCAGGTCCACGACAACACCCTAGTCAGGAAGCAATTTCTGGCGACGTTGCCACCTAATTGTATCTCCTGAGTCCTACTGGTTCGATAACCTTGGTATCTTCACCGAGGGAAACTTGCTGCTGCACTGCATCTCAAACCTTCCACTTGGGGTAACCAACGAGAGGCGAGAAGCCATCAAGCAAATTTCTGGCGCCGTTGCCGGGGACTCAAGTCTACAAGATAGGGGAGTTGCACACTATCTTTTACCTTTGCTTTTTAGTCTTGTCAGTTTACTTTTCAGTTTTTACTTTTGTGTCCCTAAATCAAAAATACCAAAAATACCTACTGATGCTATCTTCACCATGGGTGTGGAACCACCCAAATATGGTAGGATGGACATGTTTCACTTGGATCGTCTTCGATCAATTTGTGCTCGCGCTCAAAAACCAACCCACTTGGTTGAGGGAAAATCATTGGATGAGCATGCTCATTATACGCGGCACCGCCTATCTCAGAAAGGGAAACAATTATGGGATCAAATACAAGTTTCTTATTGCTATGCTGAGTGTTTATGCCACATTTATGATTTTACTTGTTGCTCTAATATAGAGCGTAAACACCTTCCTTTCCAATGTGAGTTTAATGAAAATGAGATCCTATCTTCTTATGCCAAAGGTGTTTATGATTACTTTGATGTTGAAAAGATTGAAGAGTTTGTTGCTTTTAAAGGTGCTTATGAGATTGCTTCTTTGGTTGAAAAGTATTACGATACTATTCACAAGTCTGAAAACTTTGCTGTTCTTGCTTATTGCTTTGAGAATTATACTTCCAATGCTTATATTGAGGATTTTAAAAATAGAATGCTTGCTGCCCAAGAAGAGGCTAATGATTGCTATGAAGAGGAATCTTATGATTCTGAGGACTCACTTGATACTTCCCTTTCTGATGATTTTGATACTTGCTTTGTTGATGGCCATGATGCCATTATGGATGATGCCTACGAAGATGAACTTGCTATAGTTCCTTATGTTAAGAATGAAATTATTTTTGTTACACCCACACATGATTGCCCTATTATCCTTTTGAAATCTCCAACTATTCCGGAGAATTTTGCTCTTATCAAGGCTCAATGTGATGGGTTGCATCTATCTTATCATCCTAAAAACAGTGTTGAAAACAATACACGTGTGCTTGTAGATCATGAACAACATGATTTATGTGGTAGTTATATTCTTGATGTTTCTCATGACGCTACTGAGAATTACTTTGAGAGAGGAAAGTTTGGTTGTAGAAACTTCCATGTTACAAAAACACCTCTCTTCATGTTGAAAGTTTTGAAGTTGTTCTTGTTCTACCTTCCTATGCATGTCACTTTGTGCTTCTTTGATTTATTTTCTTACAATATGCCTATGCATAGGAAGTGGGTTAGGCTTAAATGCATTTCATATTTGCTTCTTGATGCTCTCTTTTGCTTCAAAATTCTTATTCTTGTGAGAGCATCTTTTATAATCTTTAAGCCTAGCTAATGGTTTTAAAGAAGCGCTTCCGGGAGGCAGCCCGCAACGAATTTAGGTTATTCTTTTTGCTTTTGTTCTTTTCTTAGTGTCTTGATGATTGTTACTACTGTATCAACATCATTGTATCTTTACTTTTCAAGCTTTGTGCCAAGTTTAGCCTCATACGGCAAGGGAAGTAAAAGTTCTGACATGCTGTCCAGAAAACAGATTCTGTCCTTGTGACTATAAAAATCAGAGAAAAATCCCACTTCGTCTTTTTGAGCTGAATTTTTTAGGTAGCGTGCTCTATACAATTAGGAAACTTCCGTATGTTCTGAGTTTTTTGATTTGAGTTGCAGAAGTACCCCTAAATAATTATTTTCTATCTTCTGTTCTGTTTTTCACAGATTCTGCCACGTTTTGTCTCTCTTCACTTTTGCAAACCTTAAGCTTGCTTTTTCTTCGCAAAAACCTTTTGGAAATCTTGGGAAACAGTAGCTCTTCCTGGAAATATTTATTTTCAGTAGAGGAAAATTATTTTATTAGGGTACTAACCTCTCTAATCAGCCTACAATGAGTTATGCATGAAGGGAGTTTTCAAGTGCGCGATGGAGGATGATGAAAGAAGATTCAGGAGGGTCAAACGCTCAAGCTTGGGGATGCCCATGTGCACCCCCAATAAATATTCAAGGAGACTCAAGCGTCTAAGCTTGGGGATGCCCCCGTGCATCCCCTTCTTCATCAACAATTATCAGTTCGTCTCTCGTTGCACTATATTTTTATCACTTCATGCATTATGTGCTATTCTTGGAGCGTCTCGCTGTTAGGTTTTGTTTTTAGTTTTCTTTTGCTTTGTTTGCTGTAGTAACAAGTTTTTAGACCTCATAGGATTTGCATGCTTATTCTTTTAGTTGTGAGCTGTTCTTTTTCTTTTCTTAGCTGCTGTTCTGTTTAGTTGTTGCGCTTTAGTTTTTTCTAGATCTTTTCTTTTTGTCTTAGGTTGAACTTTCTATAGGTTGCATGTTTTATCTTGTTAGAGAGTTTGCCTGTTGCACTGAGTTCTGTGTCTTGACTGAAAGTAGGTAGTTAAAGTTGATGTTCTCTTTGTAGTAGTAACTTGCAATAGTTTTGAGGTATTGACTAGAGTAATGTTTGAACTTATGGTGTCAAGAGCTCTTGCCTATTAGTGATAGATGTCGTATTTTGGGCAATCCATGTGTTTTTCGATAACCAAAAACCCCTGTTGAGAACTCTAGCTACTATATGGATCACTATCCTCTGGAGGGTTCAAATATTAGAGTACACTCACGTACCATGAGTCGAGGATGCGCAAGGATAACCAAACCCCCATACACTCCTCCTCGGGGTACCTGTCTCTTTGTGAACCTCCTGATTAGATTGAGAGTTACCGATAATAAGTGCATGAGTTCTTCGGACTAATGTGAGTATTCGAAAGTTGACACTTCCACCTACCTATACTTTTTCTAGCCTCTTCAGTACCGTGCATTGCCCTTTCTCACCTCGAGAGTTGGCGCATACTTCACCGGTGCATCCAAACCCTTGGCACGATACGCTCTGTCATCATAAGCCTCCTTATATATTTCCTCAAAACAGCCACCATACCTACGTACAAGGCATTTCCATAGCCTTTCCGAGATACATTGCCATGCAACATCAACCTTCTCATGACTTGATCTTCATGTCATACATGCTACTTGCTTGATCGATGAGCCGCATGCTAGTTGGGCCTTGCCCTAATCATTGCTTCATGACGCGCTAGTATCATTGCATATCCTGCTATCCTGGCAGAAGCATACATTTGCATCATGATAGTTACATTTTCTTTATGTGAGTACCTTTGTAAAGTGTGAAATATCTCCTATATTCTTGTAAAATATAGAGTATTGCCCCTAAAGTTAGGAAAAGACCCCAAAGAGGACAAAATCAAAAGATCCCAAAGAGGACAAATGAGAGTTAAATAGAAAGAGCCATTGAGGCCACCAAAAAAATAAAAAAAAATAAAAAGAGAAAAAAAATAAAAAAGAGAGAAGGGGACATACTACTATTTCTTTTGAGAGATCCACACTAGTACTTAATCTCCTATCCCTTGTATTCCATAGAGATCATCATTCATGCATATAGCTATGTGGGGACCCTTTACACTATAGAACTTGGCTTGTATATTCCAATGATGAGCCTCCTCAAACCAGCTCTAGGTCTTCTTGAGCAAGCAAGTTAGATGCACCCCCACTAGTTCCCTTGGAGAGCTTTTAGCTCACATGTGCATCCGTTGTATGGCAATCCCTTCTCCTCACATCATATCTATCATATGGCCTTCTCTAACCTATGATTGTCCTCATTGATGTGAGCCTTTCACACCTTTTTATCTTCCTCCTCCACCTTCTTTCTGTTTCGCCTTTTAGGTGTCAACTTTCTTGCTCACGCTCATCCATTTCATGAGTGCTCAAAATATCGAAAGGGAGTGGATCAGTTTGACTTGTACCTGGCTAGTGGTCTGGGGACGAGTCCAGATAAGAATCCAAAGGAGACCAAGTTTGAAATTTTAGTAGACAGTTGTTCTCAACAACCTTATTTTTTCTCTCGTATTTCCCTATCCCTTGCTTGCACGCAAACACCATCTGGAGACATTCGAGTCACGGACAGCGAGAGATCTTGCACCTTTTGTTCTTTTGTTGCTTGTGTCAATGCTAATATAGACTCTTGCTT
The DNA here is from genome assembly GCA_950022295.1 of Bromus sterilis. NCBI lineage: Eukaryota > Viridiplantae > Streptophyta > Magnoliopsida > Poales > Poaceae > Bromus > Bromus sterilis. The sequence goes on along the minus strand of OX465595.1, from coordinate 239,771,690 downwards.
GTTAAGACTTGAATTGAATTGCATGCTTTGATTGCTTTACTTAAAAGTCCTTTTATGGTTGTGTGGCATGTCACCACATAAATTATGCTTGTTATCATTTACCTACTCGAGGACGAGAAGGAATTAAGCTTGGGGATGTTGATACGTCCCAAACGTATCTATAATTTCTGCTTGCTCCATGCATGTTTTGTGTGACTTTGCCATGTTTTGCTTGAACTTTCATACACTTTTGAACCTATTTGGACTAACCTATTAAATCAGTGCACCAAGTTGCCAGTTTATGTTTTCTGCTATTTTTGTATTTCAGGTTTTCCGGCCATTAAAAGTGCTCCAAAAATTCCGGGAAAAATATATAAAAAATTAGCGCAACAGAAGCTTCCGGAATCACCAAGAGAAGGAAGGGGGCCCACCACCAGGCAGCCAGGAGGGAAGGTGGCGCGGCCCCACCCTGGGCCGCGACAGGGACCCTCCTGACTACCTCGTGCGTACCCTCGACGCCCCCCTTCGCCTATATTTACCCCTAGGGGTTGAAACCCCTAATACGGACTCCACTTTCGCGATCTCGCCTCTGTTCCGCCGCCGCCGCCGTTTCAAGATCGGGGCTGCCTGGAGAAGCTGCTCCGGCACCCTGCCGGGAGAAGCTACCCCCTCTGGGAGGCCCTCCATAGCCATGGACACCTCCCGTATGTACCGTTAGTAGTTTCCCCTTGACCATGGGTCTGTGACCAGTAGCTATGTGATCTATCTCTCCCCCTTTTGTGCTTCCACTTTCGAGTCCTCGTGAGATTCCTCACATGATCGAGGCATCTATGTAATTTTTGCTGTTGCTATGCTGATTTTGTTGGGATCTGATGGATTATGAGACTATGTTCAGATTGTGATGAGTAATATATTTGGTTCTTCTCTTTTATATTTTGTTCTTGAGTAATTTTTTTCATGTTCTCCGTTGCGGTATTTGCTTTGGCCAAGTATTTTATTTGCAACTCCAAGAGAGAGCGTTATGCTCGATTGTAGGTTCAACCCCTTGATGTCTAGCTTGAGTGACATAAACATGAGACTAGGGGATGTGTTGTTGTCACCAGGGATAAGAAAACGGTGCTTGTACCTGCGGGTGCAAGGATTGTTTACTTTACGCAAAGTTCTTTTAATGCAGTTGTCTGTTGCTTTGAGTTTACACTTTGGATGGGATTCGTAACTTAATACCAGCGAGATGCTCTGGATAGATATCTCAAGGTGGATGATTCGTAGTAGATGCAGATGGATTTCGGTCTACTTACCTTGGCGTACTGCCCATTGCTTTTGAGCCCTTCCTTTCTTTGCAGCATAGTTAGCATTGCGGTGCCTTCATAATCCTGTCAATTGCCCAACTGTCATTTGTTTACCTCGCTAGCACTTTTATCGTCTTTTGGGAGAGAGACATCACTAGTGAAAATCACGGGACCCTGGTCCATCTTCACATTATTGTTCACAGCCTCAATTTACTTTCATCTTTTACTTTCCTTTGCACCTTTTATCTCTTTCGTTGATCCTTTGTAAAACGACAAGGCCAGAGGAATTGACAACTCCTCTGTACTCTTTGGGAGCAAAGTTATTTGTTGCTGTGTGCAGGTCCACGACAACACCCTAGTCAGGAAGCAATTTCTCGCGACGTTGCCACCTACTTGTATCTCCTGAGTCCTACTGGTTCGATAACCTTGGTATCTTCACCGAGGGAAACTTGCTGCTGCACTGCATCTCAAACCTTCCACTTGGGGTAACCAACGAGGGGCGAGAAGCCATCAGTGGCGGCTGGGCTGGGTTGGGCCAGGAGGTAGGTGGGCTTCGCCCTAGGCGCCAGGTAAGCCTCTGTCCTTTTCTTTCTTATTTCTTTTTCTGTATTTTTTTGGCTCTGCTAAAAATAGCTAGCCGTTTTCTAAAATGCTCTAACTTTTTATATGGCCTCACAATATAATTATCTAGCCACTTATAAAGTTTAGACATTTTTAAAATCCAAATAATTTGAACTTTAACTCAAATAGGGGTTTAAATTAATTCCAAGCTTCTGTTTTGAATTTTTGAAAATTCCATGAGCATGGGAATGCTACCACATCACTTTATATGTGATGAGACTCATTTATGTGAGTTTTCAAAAGTCCAAAAGGATTTTTTGGAACAACTTTATTTCTGGCCAAATGAATTAAATTCATCTGGGGGGTTTCTTCTCCCATTTCAATTTCTTTTGAAATTTTTAACATGATGCAAAGTTACTTGCTAACCCTAGCACATACCTAACACAGGGTTCTGATAACTCACCCCCACTCAAAAGAATCTCGTCCCGAGATTCAGAAGTCTGCGGGAGGAAGGAGGGATACTCGGCACTGAGACGGTCTTCTCTTTCCCATGTGGCTTCTCTCTCATAGTGGTGTGACCATTGCACTTTTAGAAACTTAATCTTCCGACGGTGAGTGACACGCTCTGCTGAATTAAGAATACGAACGGGGTATTCTCGATAAGAAAGGTCATCTTGGAGATGAAGCATTTCATGGTCGACTTCGCGGATGGGGCCCTTGAAGCAACGCCTGAGTTGTGACACATGGAATACATCATGTACTCGGGTAAGGTGCGGGGGTAGTTCAAGTTGGTAGGCAACTTCTCCATGTTTAGCCAGAATGCGGAAAGGTCCAATGTAACGTGGGGCCAACTTGCCTTTGATACCGAATCGTTGGGTTCCCTTCAGAGGAGTAACCAGAAGGTAACCCTTCTCATCCAGATTTTAGCTTTCTTGCCTATGATGACGATCATAGTAGCTTTTCTGACGAGACTGGGATGTTTTCAATTGATCATGAACAATATGAACTTGCTCTTCTGCTTCCATGATCATATCCGGTCCAAAGAATTGTCTTTCACCGGTTTCTGACCAGCTTAGGGTGTTCGACATCTTCGTCCATAGAGGAGTTCAAAAGGAGCCATGTTCAGACTAGATTGGAAACTATTGTTATAAGCAAATTCAGCGAATGGAAGAGACTTCTCCCAATTCTTTCCGAATGGGATAACACAAGCTCTGAGCATGTCCTCAATAATTTGGTTAACCCTTTCAACTTGACCACTAGACTGAGGATGGAAAGCTGTACTAAAGGAGAGATGGGTTCCCATAGCATTCTGAAAGCTTCCCCAAAATCTAGATGTGACAAGGCTACCACGATCAGAATTGATTTCCAAAGGAACACCATGAAGAGACACAATTCTAGAGACATACAAGTACGCTAACTGGCTAGCAGTTATAGACTCGCGAACTGGAAGGAAGTGAGCAACTTTTGAAAGTGTATCCACGACAACGAAGATGGCATCATTTCCTTTCTGGGTTTTTGGAAAGCCAGTGATGAAATCCATACTAACTTTGTCCCATTTCCACTCTGGAATATGCAAAGGTTGAAGAGTACCAGCAGGTCTTTGATGTTCTGCCTTAATGCGACGACAAACATCACATTCGGCAACATATCGAGCAATGTCTCTCTTCATCCTAGTCCACCAAAATCTCTGGCGTAGATCTCGGTACATTTTTGTGCTACCGGGATGAATCGAGAGGGGTGTGTCATGGGCTTCTTTGAGGATGAGTTGCCTTAGTTCCCTATTCTTAGGTACTACCAAACGATTTCCAAAGAATACCGTTCCTTTACTATCTGTGGAGAAACATTTAGAAACTCCGCTAGCAATGTTCTCCTTGATCCGGCGAACAGCTCGTGCACGCCTTTGGGCAACTATGATTTGATCCTCAAGAGTTGGTTTCGCCACCAAGGTAGAAAGATAGCCATGAGGGACAATCTCAAGATTGAGCTTGCGAAATTCCTCATGAAGAAGTGGCTGACACTGTTGTATCAACATTATTCAGCGTCTTTGCCTAAGATTAAGATCTAGCTGGGTGAATATGTATTTGAGGCTTTGGTGGTCGGAATAGATCTCACAACGATTACCAAGGAGGTAATGTCACCATGGTTTCAAGGCATGAACTACGGTAGCAAGTTCAAGATCATGGGTAGGGTAGTTCTCTTCATGTGGACGCAACTGGCGTGAAGCATAAGCTACCACATGTCTATCTTGCATAAGTATGCCTCCTAACCCTTGCGGTGAAGCATCACAATAGATCTCGAAATCCTTTTTGGTGTCTGGAGGCGCAAGTACGGGTGCAGAAGTCAATCTTATTTTTAGCTCTTGAAAGCTTTCCTCGCACTTGGGAGTCCATTGGAATTTCTTCTCTTTCTTGAGGAGTTCAGTTAGAGGCTTTGCAAATTTAGAAAAGTTCTCGACGAAGCGGCAGCAATAGCTTGCTAAGACAAGAAAACTCCTAACTTGCTTAACCGATTCAGGTGGAGTCCAGTCAAGGACGGCCTGAACTCTCTCGGGATTGACAACAATTCCTTTGGAAGAAATCACGTGGCCTAAATAGGTTACTTCTGGTAGCCAAAATTCACACTTGGAGAACTTGGCTTAAAGGCGGTGCTCTCGAAGTTTCATCAATACCAGCCTGAGATATTCGGCATGTTCTTCTTCGTTCTTCGAGTATATAAGGATGTCATCAAGGTAAACCACGACGAACTTGTCCAAATACTCCATGAAGATCGAATTCATCATGCGCGAGAAAGTGGCGGGGCATTGGTTAAACCGAAGCACATGATGGTGTACCCTTAAAGACCATAACAAGAAGTGAAGGCCGTTTTTGGAATGTCCTCGTTTCAGATTTTGATTTGATGATAACCTAATCTCAAATCCATCTTGGAGAAGATAGAGGATCCAGCAAGTTGATAATAAAGATCATTGATCCTGGGAAGTGGGTACTTGTTCTTTATCGTCGCTAGATTTAGTGGGCGATAGTATACTCACATCCTTTCTGTTCCGTCTTTCTTCGTTACGAATAGAACGGGGCAAACCCGTGGCGATGAGCTAGGGCGGATGAAGCCTTTTGCCAACAAAGCTTCAAGTTGGATTTTAAGCTCAGCCAACTCACGTGGGGCCATTTTTTATGGGCGTCTAGAAATTGGGGCGGTGCCTGGCATAAGATCCACTATGAACTCTACGCATCTGTCTGGTGGCAAGATTTAAGGGGGTGGATTACTGGGTAGTTTTCTTGAGGATGACTGTGGCCTACTAGGGCTATAACAGATATGTCAGAGTAGCAAAGTACCCCAACACGATGAAAAGTGTGGTTATTCTAGCTAGAAGACATCTAAAGTGGAAGGAAGAACTGCAAATGCATCAACATAGGTTTCTAGAATAAAACCTACAACAAACTCTATGGAACTGTCGGGCATGCCACCTAACAAATCTTCTAGAAAGACATCCGAAATAGAGAGAAGGATTTTGCAAATGCATCAGATTATGAATAAACCTGGAATGACTCGGATAGCATAACGGCTGTAATTGCAAGAAAAGACAATTTCTTACAACATGAAAACAACACTTACATATGATGTAAGAAATCAGGAAGCACAACAACTCTAGCAAACCGAACACAACTTTCCGACGGCTACAAGGAAGCAAACAACGAGATGTTCTAGTAAGACATAGATGAGCCTAATCCTATCTTCCCGTAGAATAAGATGAGGGTGACTCAGAACTCAGAACGATGAGGGTACGGAGAAAAAAGAAGCCTTACCTTGTTCCCTTATATACCCAGAGTAACTATATAACTATAGAAGGCTAGACTCGACTTGGACCAAGGCTGATAATCCTACAGTCAGTCCGGCTCTGATACCAAGTCTGTCGGGACCCAGGGTTAGCGTATGCAAGTCCCGCTACAACACAATCATATGTAGAGCCGAGAACGGTACCCACTTGTCTAAGAAGACAAGGCCAAGCACTGAACGTTCTCGGAAAGCATCGAACATGAGGGGCATCCCATCCAGGCCGGATGATTAACTAAGATGGGTCCTCATCGTCCGCACGCAAGTCTAAATGATACGGGTGATGAACTCCCATACTCATAGACAAGTCGCCTCAACCATACTCTTGATTGTATTATAACACTTACATAGACTTACTCCAGCCCGATCACTTAGTCGGGGTCTAGGGGGGCTCGATCATACATCAAAGTGTGCACGTGACGGAGTCACGAACAATCGCATCGCGATGCCCCAAGCTGCGCACATCTAAGGGCCACTTGGTGTATAAAAGACCACCCGCCAGATCACAACTAAGGTCTCGAAGACCCATACAAAGACATGCATGTGATAAACATAAACGCAGCACACATGCCTTGTATGAACAACAGGTATCATTGCAATTCTCTACAAAGTATACTTTTTATTGATAACTCTCATAGAGTGCACACAGAGATCACGAGACCGTGATCCAACATTACAACAAGCATGCGGAAGAAAAGTAGGTCTGAGTATAGACAAGTTTAACAAATGGCTTAGAGAAGCCTTATTTATAAACAAGCCCTCCACGAGGGAACCAGTCTGCTGACTGGGACTACACTAGCTTGGTATTCAGTCGTCAAGCTCGAGGAAAAATCCACCTTCGGGGTCAGTGGGTTCATCTAAAACATAGAATAAGCACACATGAGTACAAAGTCGTACTTAACAAGACATACGTAGGAGCTATACTACTCATGCACATGTATCAAGGTAAAGGGAGGTGGGGTTCATAAGCAGAAGTGCAGCCTTTGACTTGGCTAGTCCTGAACTACGAGTACTAGACTTGAGGTAAGAAGAGTACACGAGTCAACTACATGTCTGTAACAGCCCAGATTTCACAAAAATTAAAAAAAATGTTTTCGGTGTGAATTGTTTGATTGTCTGATTTGATTGCGGTGTTTGCATCCCCGATTTATCGATCGTCGATTATGTCCCCCCTCTTATCTCGTACCTGACGGAGACCGACCCTTGCCACCCTGACACTCGACCTTTGCGACATCGGGTTTCACCCGATCACCGTCGCGAAAACCTGCACGAGACCAGCCGTAGCCAATGGAACGAAAACCCCCCGCTTAATAATTAAACGGGTTATTTTTATAGCGCGCCGGAAAGTGTTCTCGAAACGGTTCCAGCGCGAGGTGAACGCCGCTGGCTCGACGCGCTGATCGCGCGGTTCACAGATTTACCCGAATCGGAGGTCATGCGGACCCCCGGCGGTCAGAAACGTAAACACCGCGCGGGCGAGAGAAAAACCGGGGATGTTTTTGCAAACTACCAGCCACCTGGCTATATATAGACCACCACACCACTTAGGGTTTCCCCTAAGCACCTAGGCAGCCACCAGCCCCAGATCTGGCATAAAACACCCCATTTTCGAAGTTTTATCCCCATTTTTCTCAAACCCTAACTTCCCTGCGATCTGGACCGTCGGATCGGCCGATCCAACGGCCCAGACGCGCCCCAGCAACCCCTGCCCGAGCTGCCGCCGCCTCTGGCTCCGGCCATCCACGGCGAGCCGCGCCGCTGCCGACCACCATGCCCGACTCCGGCGAGCTCCCTCCTCTTCCCGCGCCTCTTCCTCTCTTCCCTCCTCACCTCTCCTCCCTCTGCATGCAGCTCGCGTGGCCGCCATTGCCATGGCCAGGACCTCGAGCCGAGCTCGGACCGCCGCCCCAGCAGACCTCCCACGCTGGCGCCACCATAGATCCGGCGACAACACTCACCGCCGCGCCCGTTCCCCCCGACCTTGCAGCGCCTCCCTGGCCGGAGCGCCACCGGCGAGGCCGCCTCCGGCCAGCAACCGTCGCCCCTACGTGACCCAGCGGGAGCACGAACTGGCCGCCCGCCTCCAACGCTCGTGCCCGTGTGGGCCGGCCTCCCCCACGGCCCAGCCGACCTGCCAGGCCGCGGCCCACCAGCTCCGCTCGGCCCAGCCGCACCAGGCTGCCTTCTCCTCACCAGATGGGCCGAGCCCGTTAGGGTGAGGCCCTTTTTTTTCTGTTATGTTTTTTTCCTTTTCTAGTTTAATTAATTGGCAGATTGTATAGTTTTTTTGCGGTGCCCGTATCTTTTTAACGGTAGCTCGGATCACGACGCGTTAAACATGAAAGTTGCTTAGAATTTTGTCTAGTTTAATAAATTGTGCTCCTTTGCCATGTTTGACTTTGTTTATATGCTGTTTACTTCTAATTACAACTGCTTGCCACTGTAAATGTAATTGCTTATATCTTTTTAACCGTAACTCCGGTTGGAGTGTTCTTTATATGTAACTTGACTAGAATTGCATGTAGATTGTCTTTATGCTACTCTTGCTTGCTAATAAAAATAATAAAATATTGTTTAGGGAAAAACAGTACCAAATTCCATTTTATCGTGGGGTCCGCAATAGTTTGTCATGTATAGGTTTTACCCCCACTTAAATTGACTAGATTAGATAGTTTATTTATGCATCACCTATTGCCATGTTTGTGTGATATGCCATGCTTGAGTGAGATGCCATGTTAATAACCTCTGCTCACCTTGTGTAGCTAAACAACTTGAACTGTTTCTAAATGTGCGGTATCGTCGTGTGTGACGAGTACTCCACTTAACCTGTTAGTAACCGCTCTCGACGGTAGGTGCGATGTCTCGTGTTGTCTTCTTGTTGATGCTTGCTCGTGATTGCTTCGTAGTAATAGATGCTTGCTCGTTGATTGCTTTCCTGTGTTTATCGTCTTGAGTGCTTACGGGGTTACCTTCGGAGACGATGCGAGCTTGCGATCAACTTCACCTTCGGAACCCGACTTATCAACAGGCAAGGACTATACATTACTTATGATCCATTCTATTTCAACCAGCGGTTTGCATGCTAGTCTAGGATAGGTTTGATGTTTGATCCTACCACATGTTTATAGCCTCTTTTAAACCGATACAGCCATGTCCCCTCCCAGCAAAACCTTGTACTGCTATGTTACTATTGCTCGTTGCTCAGCCCCTGCTTAGTATGCATGCTTAGGATGCTACGATGTTACCATGTTACTCCTTGGTATGGACTATCATATTATTATATTGTTGTTGATGATATGATTATTATAAATGTTGACTATATTTGACGAAGGATGGAAGGTCTAGGCTATCCCGCCCCGACGCTTTGTTCCATTTGAGTCACCTAGGATCCGAGTTACGGGTATTGGTTTTAAGACTGAGCGTTCCTAACCGCGTGTGGGATTTTATGGGGTCCCCTTTTCTTACCTACCTAGCTTCAAACATTTCTAGAGGTGGCCCAAGCTGATTTACCTTTTGCAAACCATGCATATATATCTGTCGGGTCGCTCCTAGCAGATATCCTTTAAACCAACCCGGACCAGTGAGGACTTTGTTTCCCTGTTGGTCCACCTTTGATCGGCGAGGGCCCGAGGCCTCACGTGAGGTGTCTCGGTAACCCAAACCCTATTGAGACGGAAGAGTCCGATCTGAGAGCGTGGCCAACTTTTGGATTGGGTGTCGACTCCCCGGGGCCACCCGGATTTGTTCGTTGTTAGTTAGAGGGGCCTGTCGTGTCGGATCTCTTGGGACTAAATCATAAATTGGTTGCCTATGATGGGTAGCAACTGAGAGAGATAGGCGTGCGTGCGGAGCCTTGTAACGGGAAGTTAATACACCCCTGCAGGGTTAAATCTTTTCGAGAAGCCGTGTCCACGGTTATGGACAATTGAGACCTACTCCTTGTTCATAGACAACAATAACTGAGATAATCTTAATATAACTTGATCAATGTGTGTGTGCCTTGACTGCTTCTTCTTCGTCGGGATGCGAAGAAGAGGACAAGGATAGAATAGGTGTTATGTTTGCGAAGTAGGTGGATAGAAGACTTGTTGGAGGCGATTCCTCATCAAATGCTTGGCTTCTTATGTTACTCTCTAGATCGTTAGTCACTTCATAAATTCTAGTGCGACAGCAACCTCACCACTTACCCCATCCTTACCATAAACTACTAGTTGTCCTAGAATGACGAGTGATGAATTCCTTGCTGGGTCATATGACCACTACAGTTGGATGCTGAGTACTTCTATACTCATGATACTACCCCCAAACTCTTTTCAGGGTTCTTGATCGACAACAGGTATGGTGATCGACGTTTCACATGGAGACTCGACGACGACTAGATAGACGGATCCCGGCGGAGGGACTGGACCCGTGTGGTTATGGGAATCGATGTTTTCTCTTTGCCAGTAGGCATTTGATTGTAGTCTGTACTCAGACATGTATCTTCCGCTGTTATATTGTATTAAGGCATTTGTATGCCGATTGTATGAGATGTTGTATCCTTGTATCTGTAATGTTGTGATATCATGTTGGAAATCCGAGGCATATGGCTATGTCATATGTCGCGGTGGGACCGATATGTGCTTCGTCCCCGGTTCTGGATGGAAACATCTAGATCTGGAACAGTACCACATATCGGGCCTTACAATGTCTCCAACCAACTACACCACTACGGTGCCTTCCTCGACTTCCCCACGAGAAAGCACGCAATAGCACTCACGCTTGTCTTGGCAAGTTTTATAAGTATCCAGTTCAAGTTGTCTAATAATCAAGCTAAGCTTTCCAAGTAGTCCCTTACCGCGGACGCAGTTATTTGAATAGTTTTGTTAACCCTGCAAGGGTGTACCGCTACACACACATGACCATCAGTTACCTCCTTTGATCTCGACACCATTCAAGGGGTGTCAGCGAGGATGCTCACCACAACTGTTACCTCATAGACGATCTAATCCAAGAAAGCCGCCTACCTGGGTTGGCTACCCCTATCGTGAACCCGGCCGGTTTACCGGAGTGGACCCAGATGATGTGTGCGTGGTGCATAAGCCGGTCTCGGCTGAGCCGTTCTCTCACTTAGCGGCCAGGCCACAAACCTACCAGAACTCCGAACTACTGCGACATCTGGACATCGAAATGGATGAGGTAGTAGGTTGAGAGGGGTCAGGGAGCCCAATGTGTGGTTGTACTCTTCATCTTGGATCACCACACAAGAACTAGGACTTAGGGCGGTGTTCAACGAGACAACCCACTGTGTACTCCTACACAGCCTCTCATTGTTTACCTTGTATTAGGGTAGATTCACCAACACATTTCCACCATCATCATCATGATTGCTACCATCCCGACTCACATAACAGTATCATCATTGTTACACTCTAAGCATGCTGCATTTGTTAAAATGGTCAAACATGAAAAAGTGCATATTCAGAATCGTTGCATTTTTTGATAATTTTACATATATTATATGTTTAATTTGGAGTTAAAATGAATTAGTTATGAATTTCCAAAGTTTAATCTATTTTCTAGATTTTCTGGAATTCTTTTAAATTGAAAATGCATTACTGTGTCACTCTGATGTCATGCTGGCGTCAGGGGGGGTTCTAACCAGGGGGTCCCACCTGTAAGTGTCTCATGTGTTAATTAAAACGTTTAGCTTAGTTTTAAATTAACCCAAAAGGTTAATTAGGGCCTAGGGCCCACCTGTCATTCTCTGTGTGGTTATTTAAACAAGTTTAATTTGTTTTAAATTTAACCAGGGGTTTAAGGGCCTGGGGGCCCCACCTGTAAGTCTCACAAGGGGGAGGGATTAGGGCTAATCCCCTACCACGTGGACCTCGTCGCCGGCGTGTCTTAGGCGACCTACCGAGGCAGCGGCGTCCGCGGGGACGGCGTTCCCGTGGTCCAAATCGAGCGCTGCTTCCACCAGGTTGAAGCCCTCGTCGTCGCGCTTCGTTTGGAGCAGGCTGGGGGTGCTGGGGAACTCTGTACACTCGCCGGCGACGAGTTTGGCGGCGACAGAGGCACGGCGGTGAGGCAAAATTTGGTGCAGGGCTCCACTTGAAGCGGGGGAAGGATAGATCGACGCAGTGGAGCACGACGAAGGTAAGGACATGGCCCCGAGCTCGATTGCTTCACGGGTGCTCGCCAACAAGCACCACGACGGAGCTGAGCTATGGCTCCCATGGCAGATCGACGTAGAGGAAGAGCTAGGGCTCCCGGGGTTAGGGGAAAAGCTCACCAGGCTTTGGTGAACACGCTGGTGTAGTCTACGGAGGCGGGGAGGCTTTCGAGCTGCCGGGTTTAGAGGTGGATCCGCGGCGGCCAGAGACGAAGACGATGAAGCTGGCGAGCTCGTGGGGGCGCCGGGCTTCGATTCCTTCTGCACGGTGGGGCTGTAGAGGACGGCGGAGTTGATGGACTTGGCGGTGCGTCCTCTCGTCGACGGTGGCCGCGTGAAGACGGCGGCGTGTTCCACTGCTGCTCTCGGATGGCGATGGATTCGAGCGGGAGAGAAAGGGGAGACGGCTCCCAGGGGGGGGGGAATGGACATGGCATCTCCAGGGCGTCGTCTTGGCGAGGAGATAAGGCTTGGGGGCGCCTGGAAGGCTCTCAGCGTCGCGGTGGCGTCCACAACGCGCTCTGGCTCGACACCGAGCTGCTTGAGGAAGACGACAGCGGAGGTAAGTGGGCTTGGGCCGGCTGGGAAACAAGTTGGGCTGAAACATAGGTAAGCCCTTTTTTCCTTTTTTCCTTTCTGTTTTCTTTCTGTTATTTGTTGTGCCTTGCTAAATAAAATAGCTAGGAATTTTCTAAAATGCTGAAACTTTTTATATGGCTTCATAATATAATAGGCTAGCCACTTGTAAAGTTTGAACATTTTGAAAATTCAACTTATTTGAACTTTAAATCAAATAGGGGGTTTTGATTAATTCCAAGGTCCTGTTTGAATATTTGAAAAATCCATGAGCATGGGGCTGGTCCCACATCACTTGATATGTGATCACACTCATTTATGAGACTTTTCAAAAATGCAAAAGGAATTTTTGGAGAAACTTTATTTCTGGCCATTTGAATTAATTCATCTAGGGGGTGTTCCTTCTCCCATTTTAGTTTGAATTTGAATTCCGTTTGATTTTATTTGATGAATGCAAGGTGACTTTGATCCTAGCACATTAACTAGCAGTGGTTTCTGACAAGATCGGGGATGCAAACACCGCAAAAATCAGACAATCAAACAATTCACACCGAGAACAATTTTTTTTAATTTTTGTGAAATCTGGGCTGTTACAGGGAACCTCCTGGACAACTTGCGGCGTCGAAAGGGGCACGATGGCCACGAGTTCTACGGCGGCGTGCTCCGCTAGGGTTATGGGTAAGCCCGATTTCTCGCCGGGGAAGAGAGAGGGAGGCCAGAGAGAAGGGGAAAAGTGAGTGGCGCTTCTCCAGGCATCGGCGGCTGCGAGAAGGAGGCAGGGGCATGGCAGGGGAGCTGCCACGACGTCGACCTTGGCATGCCGGGCACGCAGCACCGTGCCTGGCTTCCTGGGGAAGACGACAACAGCAGTGGCGGCTGGCCTGGGTTGGGCCAGGAGGTAGGTGGGCTTCACCCTAGTCGCCAGGTAAGCCTTTGTCCTTTTCTTTCTTATTTCTTTTTCTGTATTTTTTTGGCTCTGCTAAAAATAGCTATCCATTTTCTAAAATGCTCTAACTTTTTATATGGCCTCACAATATAATTAGCTAGCCACTTATAAAGTTTAGACATTTTTAAAATTCAAATAATTTGAACTTTAACTCAAATAGGGGTTTAAATTAATTCCAAGCTTCTGTTTTGAATTTTTGAAAATTCCATGAGCATGGGAATGCTACCACATAACTTTATATGTGATCACACTCATTTATGTGAGTTTTCAAAAGTCCAAAAGGAATTTTTGGAGCAACTTTATTTCTGGCCAAATGAATTAAATTCATCTGGGGGGTTTCTTCTCCCATTTCAATTTCTTTTGAAATTTTTAACATGATGCAAAGTTACTTACTAACCCTAGCACATATCTAACACAGGGTTCTGACATAACATTAGTGCAAATAGCATGGTAAAATTGTTTACTATTGTGCGACTAGTCCATCTTTTTCATACATTATTCCATCTTTTCATGCATTATTTCTTTATAAGTAAAATACATAACTAACTATGTTATATACATTATGTCTTAAACAGAAACTCCCGAATGATGTTTTGCCTTTGTGGATGTATGTCCAGGTGAGATGACAATTGTTGGCGTACGACCATGGACACATGGTTTGCAACATCCATACTGAATCGAATATCTAACAGATGGATGCCTCAAAATCAAAGGATGGAGAAAATTAGTGATTAAGAGCAAGCCAAAAATTGGAGACCGGTGGACCTCTCTACTCCTTGAGATGAAGGGATTTTTTTGCTGAGCTTTATTTTATCTAAGAGAAAGGAGTAGTAAGTCCTGGTATACCTAGCTAGGATGATAACATTTAGCTAGTCTACTTAAGTATGATTAATCAAACATTGTTAATTATATAATTATGATGATGAGTTGCTTTATCAATACGATGATAATGAGTACTACGATGACGAGTTGCTTTTGGTTTTGTTGGCACTAATTTTTTCTTATCACTAGTTGCTGATGTGTAATCATACACGTGATGTACACGATCAAAATCAGAGACTCACAATAAGTATACCACAACACAAAACTAGACACAAATATGATAAAACCTTTATATTACATGCCAGGGGTCACGAGGACCCGAATACATAAGTCATACAAATCATAATATTTGAGTACACACATAGTTAGTCAAGTTTTGCCTTAAGAAGGCTAGCACAAATACGATACAGATCAAAAACGCGAGGCCTCCTGCCTGGGAGCCTCCGAACTACTCCTGCTCATCAGGAAGCTACACGCGAGACTTACATCCAGGCATTCTAAGCATTTATGCAATTGTATCAAATGAAAAGGGGAGGTTATATAGTGTGCTGAACAGCAGAAAGCCAGAGTAAAGGGGGAGAAACTAGGCCTATTGAAGACTAGCATCTCGAAGCGGTCTTGCAGCATCAGAAGAGAATAGCCATGAAATTTTATAAGGTTGTTATAATAATGATATATATCAGTAATAACATCAAGCCCAGAGATTCTTTCTAGAGAACCCTGCGAGAAAAAAAATCCCGGGGTGAATCTAGAACCCTAGATGTTTGCCTAGGGATTCTCCTCCTATTCCTCGATTCTTTATTAAGGAGACAAATAGATAATATCGCATCTGATAAAAGAGCGGCTATTCCCCTAAGAAAGAAAAGGGGCATTCTTCCTTCATAGATTCCCGATGCCGAGCTACCATATCAACAGTTTATAATATAAAAATATTAGTTCAGTTGTAGTTGCAGATCCAGATACAATACCGAGCATCCTGTTACCGTAGACATGGCTATTCGAATAGATTAGTTCTCTGCAGGGGCTGCACTACTGTTACCCTACACGCTCGGATCTCCAGGGTCATGTACACCTTTATGGGGAAGGCCCGACCGAGAATATCCGACATACCATAGATGTAATCTAGGCTCAACATAGAGGCCAACACGTCGGTCTAAATCCTAAGTACGCAGGGGTCTTGGGTCATCGCCCTTTGTGCTCCTACATGTTGCGAGAATGGCCGGCGAAGCAGACCCACCTGCCTCAGCAAGAGCCCAGGGTGTCCAATCCCAGCAATCAGCCCACATGAGTCGTGACATCTGGAGAGGTTTTGATAGGGAACATACGACGTCAAGGATCCAATACTCATTACCCCACGTCGAGGTAGCGTATATAGGCCAGTGTCCATCTTAGATCAATGACACTGATCCATTAAGCGCATCATTAATATCTCGCAAAGATGACCGTTATCGTCGCTCGGACTAGGTAACATGCGAACAACAAACAGGAGCCATGCCCACCTCTCTCTCCAAATGCTATATGCCTGCCCTGTCGTCCCGTCACATCTCGCGGGTACCAACAAGGTAACCCATCTCCTTACCTTATCTCACAAGCACTCTTGGAGTCGCTCGACTTTCGGAATGAAAGGGTAACTCTTGCGAACAACGATCAGGGTCCAGGCTCATCGCACACCGGTAGTACCCGCCTACCCTATCGTCCCGTCACAATACCTCTCGCGGGCACCGTAGGGTCGCCCGTCTCCTTACCTTGTGGACACCATGGTTCAGGTCCCTACCCTCGAGTGAAAACTGGAGGTATCAACCTCATTGGTCCACACTTGATTAACAGTTCGACTGAGACATCATCGGGGTGAGCTCACAAGGAATCAAGCTTCTTAAGATTACACTGGTGGTGCTACACTACAGAGACGGCATCGAGCATGAACTAGAAAGAATCACCCTCAGTAAATCACACTTTGATGTGACTCGACAGGGTCGAACCGTTGTAAGTGCCTTTAGGAGTGTCTGAGCTCAATACCGCTGAAGTTGCAGTAATGTACTGTTCCCGAGTTCACTCCCCAGAGTGCGCATGGATTGATAACTAAGCATAGCTCACGGACAATGGCGTATGTCCATCTGATGAATTAGTATATCTAAAGCAGCACAGGATAAAGGTAGGGTACAATAGCAGGCGACAAAAATGGATATGCAGCAGAATCGGAACTAATGTAACAACACCAATAACAATATCTAATGCAAGAATAGTACGGAAAAGGTAGGTGATATCTGGGAGAGGGGAATGGCTCTGCTTTCCTGGAAGCTCAATAGTAGGGGGATAGTCATCGACATAGTATTCGTACTCAACGGTGTCGTCGGTGACAGTCGCGGGGTCTATCGGAGAGAAAAGGGGGGCAGAAACAGTAAATATAAAGCAATCATATGCAAACAGATGCATGGCATGGAAAATGTAATATTGACAGTGTTCTAATGTAGTGCTAGATGCTTTGCTCGGAGCGGGACTTCATCCGGGGATGAATTACTGGCTCCAAGTGATTATCACCAGACGATCCAAGGGGGAAAGTATCATGTTCGTTATGATAGAGGGGGTGATGGGTATATGGATAACATATCCGTATTTGTTGTAATTTTTTGAGAAAAATTCATATAATTTTTTTAATCTAACTTATGGTTTAAAAAATATTTATTTTCAAAGTTTAAATCATTTTGAACATTTTTTGGATTTTCTTTTATTATTAAAAGCATCATTATCCATATCTTTATCCAAAATAGTGATCTGACTAGTAGGGCCCATTTGTCATTGGTAGTGGCTAATTAAATCCAACTTATAATATTAATCAATACAGATGGCCCACAAGTCATTGACTCACTTTTCAATAATTCATTTTAAGCATCTAATCAGTAAGGTGGGCCCCATCTATCATACTTACAATGACAATCTAATAGTTATTTAGTTTAACTAATCGCCGAGACCCACATGTCATCGAGCCAGGGGGTTATCTCAGTTCATTAAGTTGTTGTTTAATTAGGAGGGTACTGGACCCACATGTAATTGTCAGAGGGGGTGGGGTTAGGTGATAATTAGTTATCTAACAAAGGGGGTCCATAGGGCAGTGGCCCAGGTGCACACCGACGACGCGGCGACGACCGTGCTCTCGGAATAGGCTACAGTTGGAGGTGTTCTTGGGCTCTATCGGACCGGGGATTCAAGCTGCAATGAACGGTGTCCGCCGTTGGACCTGGGACGACCGGAAAGTGCGGCGGCAACAAGCTGCGGCATCGATGCTATCGAACATCGATGTGAACGCGGCTATGAAACCTACGGCCTAGTAGACGCATGCCCATGCCACTGGCGCGCGCTGTGCCGCACGGGAGAGCAATCTATGGCCGTCCATGGCGGCGGCGAGCTCGACTTCAATGGAGGGTATAGCTAGAGCGAGAGGGGAGGGGTGAGCCCACTTGGCGGTGGTAGCCATGCTCACCAGCAGGGCGTAGAGGAGGGCAGCAGGCTCAGGGAGGCGCGAGGCGACCGGAATTGCTCGACGAAGTTTGTCGAATGTAGAAAGGGGGGAAGACCACTATGGCGTTTCCAGTGCGTATCCGTCAAATTCCTCTCTTGTGATGAAGAAGACGACGAGTGTGCACCCGTCGGACACACTGGTTTGGGCTGTGGTGGACGGTGGCCACGCGAGCTCACGACGGGCTGTCCATGACGGGTTCGGCCGAGTCGAGGAAGATAAAGGAGAGGGGGGAAAGGGCTTGGGGTGGATTTAGGGTTAGGGTTCATGGGGCGTGGCATTCTTATCCCCGCCGATTTACTATTTCGGCGCGAGAGCGATGGGGTTCGACGGCGACGACGAGCTCGTCGGGTGCGCCATGGCGGGTCTGGAGAACAGGAAGAAGGAGAGGCGATGGTGGGCTGGGCTGGGCCATGTTGGGCTTTGCCCTGGGTGTAGGATAGATATTTTTTAATTTTCTTCTTTTCTATTTTACCTACCCTTTCTGTTTTATTTTATTTGGCTACTAATTTGTTTGTAAAAAAGTGCCACTGGTCCAATTAAATACTTAGTAACGTTATCAGTTGGCACAAATCTTTTGAGGCAATTTGGACTCCACTTGAATTGTGCTTATAATTAGAAGATTTACTTGGGGATGTCTTCACTACTGTTTTGATTTGTTTAAATTTATTAAACATTGTAATAAAATTCCATTGTTATTTTATTATGACCTAATGATCTTTAGGCATTTTGTAAGGCCCGATATGCGGTACCGTTCCAGATCTAGATGTTTCCATCCAGATCCGAGGATGAAGCACATATCTGTCCCACCGCGACATATGACAATGCCATATGCCTCGAATTTCCAACATGATATCACAACATTACAACTACATTG
Source organism: Bromus sterilis (assembly GCA_950022295.1). Taxonomy (NCBI): domain Eukaryota; kingdom Viridiplantae; phylum Streptophyta; class Magnoliopsida; order Poales; family Poaceae; genus Bromus; species Bromus sterilis. The sequence goes on along the minus strand of OX465595.1, from coordinate 239,753,144 downwards.
ATACAACATCTCATACAATCGGAATACAACTGCCTTAAATAAATTACATCAGCGGAAGATACATGTCTGAGTACAGACTACAATCAAATTCCAAGTGGCAAAGAGAAAAAGACATCGCTCCCATAACCACACGGGTCCAGGCCCTCCGCCGGGATCCGCCTAACTAGTCGTCGTCGAGTCTCCACGTGAAACGTCGATCACCATACCTGTTGTCGACCAAGAACCCTGAAAAGAGTTTGGGGGTAGTATCATGAGCACAGAAGTACTCAACATCCAACTGTAGTGGTCAACTGACCCAGCAAGGACTTCATCACTCGTCATTCTAGGATAACTAGTATTCACGGTAAGGATGGGGTAAGTGGTGAGGTTTCTGCCGCACTAGCATTTATGAAGTGGCTAATGATCTAGAGAGTCAGATAAGAAATCAAGCATTCGATGAGGAATCGCCTCGAACAAGTCCGATATCCACCTACTCACGCACGCATAACACCTATCCTATCCTTGTCCTCCTGTTCGCATCCCGACGAAGAAGAAGCAGTCAAGGCACACACACGTTGATCAAGTTATTAAGATTATCTTAGTTGTTGTTGTCTATGAACAAGGAGTAGGCCTCAAGTCGTCCATAACCGTGGACACGGCTTCTCAAAAAGATTTAACCCTGCAGGGGTATACCAACTTCCCATTACAATGCTCCGCACGCACGGACGCACATCTCCCGCAGTTGCTACTCATAATAGGCAACCATTTTATGATTTAGTTCCGAGAGATCCGGTACGACAGGTCCCTCTAACTAACAACGCACAAATCCAGGTGGCCCCCGTTGATTCGACATCCAACTCAAAAGCCGTCCGCGCACTCGAATTGGCCTCTACCGTCTAGACGAGGTCGGGTTAGCTACACAAACCATGTGGGCAGCCCCCTAGCTCCATGGGGGTGGACCAACAAGAGATACCATGTCTCCGCTGGCCCAAGTTATTTTAAAGGATATCTGCTAGGAGCGACCTGACAGACATATATGCATGATTTCCAAATGGTAAATCAGCTTGGGCCACCACTAGAAATGTTTGAATCTAGGTAGGTAAGAAAAGGGGACCCCATAAAATCCCACACGCGGTTAGGAACGCTCAGTCTTAAAACCAATACCCGGAACTTGGGTCCTAGGTGACTCGAATGGAACTAAGCGTCGGCGCGGGATAACCTAGACCTTCCATCCTCCGTCGAATATATTCAACATTATAATAATCATATCATCCACAACAATATAATAATGTGATAGCCCAATCCCAGGAGTAGCAGGGTAACATCGTAGCATCCTAAGCATGCATACTAAGAAGGGGATGAGCAACGAGCAATAGTAACATAGCAGTACATGGTTTGCTGGGAGGGTGACATGGCTGTATCGGTTTGAGAGAGGTTGTAAACATGTGGTAGGATCAAACATCGAACCTAACCTAGACTAGCATGCAAACTGTTGGTTATAATAGAATGGATCATAAGTAATGTATAGTCCTTGCCTGTTGATAAGTCGGGTTCCGAAGGTGTACGCGGTCGCGAGCTCAGATCGTCTCCGAGAGTACCCGCGGGAGGACACAAGAAGGAAACACTGGAAAGAAATCGACGAGCAAGAATCTATTACTACGAAGAAATCACGAGCAATCAACAACAAGAAGGCAACACGATACAACACACTACGGTATCGCATCTACCGTCGAGAGCGGTTACTAGCAGGTTAAGTGGAGTATTTGTCACATACGACGGTACTGCATGTTCTTAGCTACACAAAAAGAGAAAATGTTGTAAACATGGTATCTCAATCAAGCATGGCATATCACACAATCATGGCAAGAGGTGAAGCATAAATAAACTATCTATGCTAGTCAATTTAAGTGGGGCAAACTCCTAAACATGGCAAACTGCTAAGTACCCCACGATAATTTATAGTATTACTAATGTTCTGCCCTAAACCGTATTTTATATTTGTTAACAGCAGAAAACAATAGCATAAACACAATCCAGATGAAATTCTAACCAAGTTACATGTAAGAAACATATGAATCGGGGAAACGGTTAAGAAGTTATGCCAATTACAGTTTTCAGTGGCATGCGATGTAATTAGCAGTGAAACAAGACGCAAACAAAGTCAAACATGGAAAATGAGACATTTTATTAACCTGCACAAAATTCTAAGCAACTTTCATGCTTACCACGTCGCAATCCGAGCTACCGTTAAAAAGATACGGGCACCGCAAAATCCTATATTTTGTCTGTATTTATTAAATTTGCAGATAATTCTAAACGAGCACTAGGCCTAAAGAAGATCTAACGGGCCTAAACAAGGGCGGGCGCAGGAAACTAAATAACGCTCACGGGGGACAAATAGCAATGGGCCAAGCCCAACACCAAGCAGCAACAAATAAAAAAAAACAGGCTCCTCACCACGTCGGCCTGGCCCATGGTGAAGGGCGGGCGAAGGATAGCTCGCTGCCGCTCAGGGCGAGAAGAGTGCGCGGGCCGTGTGAGGAGTTGGGCTTCCTCGGGGCGCTTGGTGGGCCACGGTTGCTGGGCTGCATGGGCCCAGCTGGCAGCCAACGATGGGAGGCATGCGAGCGGGCGCACGTTCGCTGGATGCTCTCGATCCAGGCAGCGGTGGCGGCGGGCCCGGCTGTCTTCCGGCGAGGAGGCTCGTCGGCTTGAGATGATGGGGCACGAGGCGGTGGAGGGGAGTCACCGGAAGCGAGGCAGCCCGACATGGTCGCTGGAGGCGGCCGCCAGCCACGACCTGGGTTCCTTGGCGCGGGGCAGCGCCCATGGAGCACGGCTGCAGAGAGAGCGGCGGCGAGGAGCGAGGAGAGAGGAGAGGGAGAGGGCGCGATAGAGGAGGGGACCTGCGGGGTGCGGCGGCTCGACGCAACGGCTCGCCGGATTTGGTGGCCGGCGCGGCCATGGCTGGCTCAGGGGAGGCGTTGGAGGAGCTCAAGCGGCGCGCCCAGATGGGCTTGTGCGGGCCGCTATGGCGTGGATCCAGCCCTGCGGGGCCTGGGGCGGCGAGAGGCTGGGTGGGAGGCTCGGGGGCGACGTGGCAGCTCCAGGAGCGTCGATTTTGCGATCCGACGGCCCTGATGCTATGGTATCTAGGGTTTTGGCTGGGTGGAGGGGTTTGGATCAGATCTGGCAATTTCTAGAGGGGGGTGGCTGCAAATTGTTTTTGGGGAAATCCTAGAAGGGCTAGGAGATAGTGGAGGTCTTTATATAGGCTGGTCTGGATGGCAAGTTTACGCAAAAGCCCTCGGGTTTTCTCTCTCGCGTCCGATACTACACGTTTCTAACCGCCGGGAGTGCATACGACCTCCGATTCGGGCGAAATCTCAAACCACGTGCTCAGCGCGTCGAGCCCGTCAGTCGTACCTCACTTCGATACGGTTCCGAGAACATTTTTATGGCGCCCAATAAAATAATATGTTTATTAAATAAAGAGGGTTTTCGTTCCGATGGCGATGGCTGGTCTTGTGCCGGTTGCGACGGTGCTCGGGTGAAACCCGGTGTCACAAAGGTCGTGTAACGTGGTGGAAAAGGGTCGGTCTCGCATCCGATACGAGAAATATGGGGGGGGGGGAGGAATATTCACCGATCAATAATTCGGTGAAGCAAACACAACAAACAATACAAGCAATCATCACTGCAACGCAACAAACAAAATTTTTATTTTTTGTGAAAATCTGGGCTGTTACAATTCAACACCACCAACAAGCGATCTCGTTCCGAGATCCAGGACGACCCGAGGGAGAGGGGAAGGGGGAAAGAAGAGAGTCGACGATCTTCAACACCACCAACAAGGGGCCCTGCTCCATGTCGAACGAGGAACCTCTGTCGAGAAACTTTTCGTAGAGAGATGGCGATGTCGCCAAATGAAACCATCAGGTGTCAAGAGGAAGAACGACAACGAGAAATGACGATCAAATGAAGCATTCTCACTCAAATCGTGACGATACTGGGCAAGAGAGGAATAAATTCAACATACGACCAAGATGTTATCCGTAGTCGGGGAAGCTAAAGGTACTACAGGAATTGCCAACCCTGAGATCGGAATCGAGACACTACGCTGCAATTCGGGCATTGTAACGATTCCGACACTCCAGTTACTTGAGATCCTAGAGTTTGAAGGGTATAAGAAGAGAATTAAAACACTTACGGCACTTGTCCTGACCAGAGCAAAGGTAAGGAGTAAAAAGATTCCTACCCTTCGATAACTAACTTAGTAACTACAAAATAGTTTTTGTCTAGACTCGACTTCGGCTAGAGAAGGGATCCTATGGTCGGTAAGGCTCTGATACCAAGTTGTAAGGCCCGATATGCGGTACTGTTCCAGATCTAGATGTTTCCATCCAGATCCGAGGCCGAAGCACATATCGGTTCCACCGCGACATATGACAATGCCATATGCCCCGGATTTCCAACATGATATCACAACATTATAGCTACATGGATACAACATCTCATAAAATCGGCATACAACTGCCTTAAATACATTACATCAGCGCAAGATACATGTATGAGTACAGACTACAATCAAATGCCTAGTGGCAAAGAGAAAAAGACATCGCTCCCATAACCACACGGGTCCAGGCCCTCCGACGGGATCCGCCTAACTAGTCGCCGTCAAGTATCCACGTGAAACGTTGATCACCATACCTGTTGTCGACCAACAACCCTGAAAAGAGTTTGGGGGTAGTATCATGAGTACAGAAGTAATCATCATCCAACTGTAGTGGTCAACTGACCCAACAAGGACTTCATCACTCATCATTCTAGGATAACTAGTAGTTCATGGTAAGGATCGAGTAAGTGGTGAGGTTGCTGCCGCACTAGCATTTATGAAGTGGCTAACGATCTAGAGAGTAAGATAAGAAGTCAAGAATTCGATGAGGAATCGCCTCCAACAAGTCATGCTATCAGCTACTTACGCAAACATAACACCCATCCTATCCTTGTACTCCCCTTCGCATCCCGACGAAGAAGAAGCAGTCAAGGCACACACATGTTGATCAAGCTATTAAGATTATCTTAGTTGTTGTTATCTATGAACAAGGAGTAGGTCTCAAGTCGTCCATAACCGTGGACACGGCTTCTCGAAAAGATTTAACCCTGCAGGGGTGTACCAACTGCCCATTACAAGGCTCCGCACGCACACCCATCTCCCTCAGTTGCTACCCATCATAGGCAACCATTTTATGATTTAGTTCCAAGAGATCCGGTACGACAGGTCCCTCTAAGTAACAACGCACAAATCCGGGTGGCCCCCGGTGAGTCGACATCCAACTCAAAAGTCGGCCGCGCTCTCGAAATGGCCTCTACTGTCAGGACGAGGTCGGGTTAGCTACCCAAACCATGTGGGCAGCCCCCTAGCTCCCTGGGGTGGACCAACAAGAGATACCATGTCTCCGCTGGCCCAAGTTATTTAAAGGATATCTGCTAGGAGCGACCCGACATACATATATGCATGATTTTCAAATGGTAAATCAGTTTGGGCCACCACTAGAAATGTTTGAAGCTAGGTAGGTAAGAAAAGGGGACCCCATAAATGTCACAACCCCAAGTTAGGTATGTGCTAGGATTAGCAAGTCACTTTGCATCATGTTAGAAATTTCAAAAGAAATCTATTGAAATCAAATTCAAATTCAAATGGGAGAAGGAACACCCACCAAATGAATTAATTCAAAAGGCCAGAAATGAATCTTCTCCAAATATTCATGTTTGATTTTTGAAAAGTCTTATAAATGAGTTTGATCACATATCAAGTGATGTGGGAACCACCCCATGCTCATGGATTTTTCAAATATTCAAACAAGACCTTGGAATTAATCAACAAACCCTATTTGATTTAAAGTTCAAATAATTTGAATTTTAAAAATGTTCAAACTTTACAAGTGGCTAGCCTAGTATATTGTGAAGCCACATAAAAAGTTTCAGCATTTAATAAAATGCCTAGCTATTTATTTAGCACAGCAAAACAAAATAGCAGAAGTAAAATAGAAAAGAAAAAGGAAAAAGGAAACTTACCTGGCCATTTCGGCCCAACTCATCGCCCCCCTGGCCCAAGCCTGCCTGGACCCCTTGTCGTCTTCCCCCAGTGCGGAAAGCACCTCGCTGGAGGGCATGCCGATGCCGGCGGCAGCTGCTAGCCTGCCTGGCGCCCCCAAGCCTTATCCTCGCGCCTGGAGACGCCCAGCTCACTCCCGGATCCATTCCCACCCTCCATAGCTTCTTCCCCTTCCTCCCGTGCTCGATTTCGCCACCGCCCGAAGCTTCACCGGAGCCCCCCGCCGTAGAAGATGCGGCCACTGCGAGCTAGAGCTCCTGAAAGCTTGTCCAGGAGCTTCCACGCCTTCGACTCCGTCGCCATGCAACAGATCAAGAGCCCGGAGCCACCGTAGCCGCCTGAATCGCGATCGCGCCGTCATCGGACCCGCAAGACCTCGCCGTCGAATTCGTCGCCATCACGCTGCCGTTTGCCTCGCCGCCTGCTCTGCTCAGTTCCTGGTGAGCGCGGGATCAAAACCCCTAACCTTTCCCCCTCGATTTCGTCCTCTAGCCAGATCCGCCATGGAAGCCGACGAGCTCCGTCGCCATGGACGACGGCGACACCGCTCCAGTTCCCCTCCGTCTCGTCTAGCGCGCGCACAACGTTCCCCATCCCCGCAGCTACACAACGCGCTAGGCCACGCCCTATTTAGTGCACTGTGGCATCGACTGCTTCAAAGCCGAGCCACGGCAGCCGCAAGAGCTCGTCGCCGGCATCACTCCGGTGCCCCCCGGTGACGCTGCTGTGCTCTGGGTGATGCGCGCATGCTCGGGCTTTTGTTTGGTGGCCTTAGCGCACCAAATGGTGGCCGGAGATGCCCTCCCCTGTGTCACCGCCGCCTCGGTTGGTCGCCGGCGGCGGCTGATGTGTCCGGCGAGTTTAACTCGCTAACTAACCCCCCTAGGCCACTTACATGTGGACCCAGGCTGCTAATTAACCGCTGGTTAGTTTAAACTAACCTGGTTTTTCAACCCAGCCACTGACTAGGTGGCCCCACACGTCACAACCCCCCTGACGCCAGCATGACATCACAGTGACGCAGTAAATGTTTATTTGAATTAAAATAAATCCAGAAAATGACAGAAAATATGCTAAACTTTCAAAATTCATAGAAAATTCATCCTAACTCCAAATATAGCAAATAATATGTCTAAAATTATTAGAAAAATTCAAGGAATCTGAATATGCAATCTATTTTCATGTTTGACCTAGTTTGCTTGGGTGAACAGTGGCAACGAGGTATATGGATTCATTTTAAATTCAAAATGGAGTTTGAATTTGCAATTCATTTGCAATATACTCCATTTAAATGGAATTGCCTCACACATCAGAAGCATGCAAACCAAGTTTCAACTTTCAACCATGTGCTTGTGCATTGTATTTACTTTGCTACCTTGTTTGTTGTTTGTCGAGTAGAAGTTGAACCAGAACAGGAGGCTGCCCCCTTCGTTGAAGATCCCGAGACTGAACCTCGTCAGCAAGGCAAGCAAACCCCCATTGATCATGTCGATAAAATCCCACTTTCCTCTCATGTGTCTCTTATGCATTGTATAGGATGATTACCATGCTACGTTTCTACCGCATAGATGAACCCATTGCTTTGCATGACCTATCATTTGTCACAGTAGTAAGCAAACCCACAATCCTAGCAAATGTAGGAGTTGGTTGATATCATGTGACCCCTGCAATTGTTACTGCTTATTGCATGCTTAGAGTGATACAATGTTGTTACTGTTATGTGAGTCGGGATGGTAGTGATCATGTGGAAGATGGTGGAAATGTGTTGGTGAATCTACCCTAATACAAGGTGAACGATGAGAGACTGTGTAGGAGTACACGGTGGGTTGTCTTGTTGAACACCGCCCTAAGTCCGAGTTCTTGTGTGGTGATCCAAGATGAAGAGTACAACTACACATTGGGCTCACTGACCCCTCTCAACCTATTAACTCATCCCTTTCGATGTCCAGATGTCGCAGTAGTTCGGAGTTCTGGTAGGTTTGTGGCCTGGCTGCTAAGTGAGAGAACGGCTCAACCGAGACCGGCTTATGCACCACGCACACATCATCTGGGTCCACTTCGGTAAACCGGCCGGGTTCACGATAGTGGTAGCCAACACAGGTAGGCGGCTTTCTTGGACTAGATCGGCTATGAGGTAACAGTTGTGGTGAGCATCCTCGCTGACACCCCTTGAATGGTGTCGAGATCAAAGGCGGTAACTGATGGTCATGTGTGTGTAGCGGTACACCCCTGCAGGGTTAACAAAACTATTCGAATAGCCGCATCCGGGGTTAAGGACTGCTTGGAAAGCTTAGCTTGATTATTAGACAACTTGAACTGGATACTTATAAAACTTGCCAAGATAAGCGTGAGTGCTATGGCGTGCTTTCTCGTGGGAAGTAGAGGAAGACACCATAGTGGTGTATTTGGTTGGAGATGTAGTAGACTCGTGTACGCTTCTTACCTCAAGTCTGGTACTCGTAGTTCAGGGCTAGCCAAGTCAAAGCTGGCATTTCTGCAATTGAACCCCACCTCCCTTTACCTTGATACATGTGCATGAGTAGTATAGTTCCTACGTAAGTCTTGCTGAGTACGACTTTGTACTCACGTTTTCTTATTCTATGTTTTAGCTGAACCCACTTACCCCAAAGGTGGATTCTTCCTCGAGCTCGACGACTGATCAAGCTAGTGTAGTCCCAGTCAGACGACTAGTTCACTGACCCTGAAGGTGGATTCTTCATCGAGCTCGACGACTGAAGACCAAGCTAGTGTAGTCCCAGTCAGACGACTAGTTCCCTCGTGGAGGGCTTGTGTTTAAATAAGGCTTCTTAAGCCATTTGTTAAACTTGTCTGTACTCAGACCTACTTTGCTTCCGCTTGTTTGTTGTAATGTTAGATCACATGCTTGTGATCTATGTGTGCACTCTGTGAGGGTTATCAATAAAATGTATACTTTGTAGAGAATTGCAATGATACCTGCTGTTCATACAAGGCATGTGTGCTGCGTGTATGTTTATAACATGCATGTATTTGTATGGGTTTTCGAGACCTTAGTTGTGATCTGGCTGACGGTCTTTTATACACCAAGTGGCCCTTAGATGTGCGCAGCTTGGGGCATCGCGATGCGATTGCTCGAGACTCTGTCTCATGCACACTTTGTTGTATGATCGAGCCCGCCCTAGACCCCGACTAAGTGATCGGGCTGGAGTAAGTCTATGTAAGAGCTATCAGATAGTCGATAGTATGGTTGAGGCGACTTGTCTGTGAATATGGGAGTTCATCACCCATATCATTTAGACTTGTGTGCGGACGATGAGGACGCATCTCAGTTGATCATCCGGCCTGGATGGGGTGCCCCTCACGCACGATGCTTTCCGAGAACGTTCTGTGCTTGGCCTTGTCTGCTTAGACAAGTGGGTACGGTTCTCGGCTCTCCATATGACTATGTCGTAGAGGGACTTGCATACGCTAACCCCGGGTCCCGATAGACTTGGTATCAGAGCAGGACTAACTGTAGGATTATCAGCCTTGGACGAAGTCGAGTCTAGCCTGCTATAGTTATATAGTTACTCTGGGTATATAAGGGAACAACGTAAGGCTTCTTTTTTCTCCTTACCCCCTTCGTTCTGAGTTCTGAGTCACCTTACCTCTTCTACGGGAAGATAGGACTAAGCTCATCTATGTCTTACTAGAACATCTCGTTGTTTGCTTCCTTGTAGCCGTAGGAAAGTTGTGATCGGTTTGTTAGAGTTGTTGTGCTTCCTGATTTCTTACATCGTATGTAAGTGCTGTTTCCATGTTGTAAGAAATTGTCTTTTCTTGCAATTACAGCCGTTATGCTGTCCGAGTCATTCCAGGTTTCTTCATAATCTGATGCATTTCCAAACTCCTTCTTTCTGTTTCAGATGGCAGATCTTCACCCTCGGCAGATTGTTCGTCTGACTAGGTGCCTTAGTGTGCGTGGGCATCCTGCCATGCTGATCGAGATGATGTCCTTCATTGGATACCGATAGTACCCTGAGTACACAGTTGAGGAGCAGTTCCTTGACTTCAACCAGACCCAGTTCCACTGCATTGTCAGGATCTACCCGCACCACACTGGAGTCACTTAGCCTATCCACTTTGGACATGGCATTGGCATGACCGAGAACATGGCTATGCAGGATGCTGCATACTCATGTATTACCCTGCTGATAGAGGAGCACGCATTGCTTGGAGGCACATCTTTCCGCTATATCCCTGCTACACTTCCAGGAGAAGAGGGATATTACACCGGACTGTACACAGATCACTCTTTGGAGGACCCTTTGCTTCAGATCACTGCTCGGCACGCTTGTGATAGAGATCGTGATGCACGTGCCCTTCGTTTTGAGCTTCACGCCACCCGTGTCCGTCTGTATCGAGCACTTACACTTCTGGCTCCATTTGTGAGTGTTGGATCAGTGGAGTATGATGCTATCTACCCAGCCAGGACACAAATGCCTTCTCGAGTTGCTTGGCCCGAGATTGGAGGCATTTTCCACCCCGTGGTCCTCTGCTTCTACCCTATGCTGGACCTAGGCCCCATCCTTGCCCAAATGGATATCAGGGTCCACAGGCCTCCGTGTTTTCCGATGGTCACCTTCAGCTACCGGGTTACGCGGGTAACTTTTACGAGGACTACTATGGAGATGGAGATGAGTGACACCGCCTGTGGTCTTACTTTAGTGAGGCTGTGGTAGTATCTTAGTATATTGTACGCAAGGTTTTCTAAGTTCCAGAGGCTTAGATAAATAATGTATAGGAAGTCAGAGTGCCTCTGAAGGATGTATCATTTTCATCACGTTTGTATTAGCTTGGCGCTTGTACTAAAATGATGTATGGTTGTATGACAGCTTGTGAATATATGGCTTGTATGCTTTTATCACCATGTTTTCAAGATGATTACTTCCTTTGCTCTGTGATTCTTCCAGTACCTTCAATACCCTGTTTATACTCTTCCAATTATTTCTGTTTGACTTTGGTTTAACCTCCAAGATGTCTCAAGGAACCCGTGGCCAGCTTGGTCGTGCCCATGGTCGTGGGAATGAACCGGAGGAAGGCAATCTGCCACCCCCACCCACGATGGCTTAGGTTCTGATGGAGGTTGAGAGGAACCGCCGAGACTCTCAACATTTGCTGGAGGTCATTGCCCGCAACACCACTCAGCAGCGCAACTTGTTGGTGTATTTGAGCGACTTCATCCGGCTACATCCCCCGGTTTTCAGCTACTTCACCGAGCCCCTTGACGCTGATGACTGGCTTCGCAGCATCGAGAGGAAGCTCCAGGCAGGCCATGTTGCAGCTGGTGACAGGGTCAGCTATGCCACTTACCACCTCGAGGGTGCAGCTAGCTCTTGGTGGGATAATTTACTGAACATGCGTCCCTTTGGAGCGCCCACAACTTGGGATGAGTTCTGCACTTCATTCCGTGAGCACCACATTCCAAAGGGTCTTATGGACCGCAAGTGTGAGGAGTTATGTAACCTCACCCAAGGCAGGAGGTCTGTTGACGAGTTTAGTCGTGAGTTCAACCGACTTGCTCGTTATGCTACTGAAGAGGTCTCCACCGACGCCAACAAGCAAGAGAGGTTCCGTCGTGGACTCAATTCTGGACTCCGTCGTGAGCTCAACCTACATGACTTCGCCACCTTCCAGGTCCTTGTCAACAAGGCCATCAAGGCAGAGGACATGAACACCCCCAATGACTTCCGCAAACACCCTAGAGATGATGGTTCATCCAGTTCAGGCTCTTAGAAGCGCAAGATCTGGATCCCCAGCAGTATGTTTCGCCAGAACAACCCACCGAGGCCATCCTATGTGGCGCCTCGTCCACCAGCTTCGTTCCACCCAGCTCCACCAAACAACCCAGATCCACGCACTGTCTTTGGATCCTGCTACAAGTGTGGTCAGGCAGGCCACTACTCCCGAGAGTGTCCCCAGAACCAACTCCAGAATCAGAATGCTCCACCCCGTGCCGGAGGCAACAATAACGGTCGTGGCAAGCCACCCCCGAAGGTCTTCACCACAAAACCCGCTCCTCCCGGCAATCGTGGACGTGTGAATCAGATTTGCGCCGAAGAGACTGACGACACCACTGACATCATTCTTGGTACGCTCCCAGTCAATTATGTTCCTACTTCCGTTCTTTTCGACCCAGGAGCATCTCATTCATTCATGTCGGAAAGTTATGCACTTCGTCATGAGTTATCTTTTCTTGAATTGTCCACCCCAATGATTATTCAAACTCCAGGGTCAAGATGGCAAACTAATAGAGTAAGCCATGGTAATCAAATTGCAATTTAGGGTTTAGTATTCCTTGCTTTACTCATAGCCCTCAAGTCTTCAGACATTGATGTCATCCTTGGCATGGATTGGCTATCAAGGAAGAATGCCTACCTTGATTGCAAAGGTAAATCAGTGAAACTCACCCACCCTTCAGGCAAGACAGTCCACTACACCTCACCCAGAATAAGAACCCAGGTGCATTCTTTGAACGTACTTCCCCTTCCCGACCTTGAAGATATTCCGGTGGTTCGTGACTTCTCGAATGTCTTTACTGAGGAGCTGCCGGGAATGCCACCCGACAGATGTGTAGAGTTCATAGTAGATCTTATGGTAGGAACCACACCAATTTCCAGACGCCCATAAAAAATGGCCCCACGTGAGTTAGCTGAGCTTAAAACCCAACTCGAAGATTTGTTGGAAAAAGGCTTCATCCGCCCTATCTCATCGCCATGGGGTTGCCCCGTTCTATTCGTAACGAAGAAAGATGGAACAGAAAGGATGTGCGTAGACTATCGCCCGCTAAATCTAGCGACGATAAAGAACAAGTACCCACTTCCCAGGATCAATGATCTTTATGATCAACTTGTTGGATCCTCTGTCTTCTCAAAGATGGATTTGAGATTAGGTTATCATCAAATCAAAATCCGAAACGAGGACATTCCAAAAACGGCTTTCACTACTCGTTATGGTCTTTATGAGTACACCGTCATGTCCTTTGGTTTAACCAATGCCCCCGCCACTTTCTCGCGCATGATGAATTCGATCTTCATGGAGTACCTAGATAAATTTGTTGTGGTTTATCTCGATGACATTCTCATCTACTCGAAGAACGAAGAAGAACATGCCGAACACCTAAGGCTGGTATTGATGAAACTTAGAGAGCATCGCCTGTATGCTAAATTCTCCAAGTGTGAATTTTGGCGACCAGAAGTGACCTACTTAGGCCACGTGATTTCTGCAAAAGGCATTGCTGTGAATCCCGAGAGAGTTCAGGCCGTCCTTGACTGGACTCCACCTGAATCGGTTAAGCAAGTTAGGAGTTTTCTTGGCCTAGCCAGATATTGCCGTCACTTCGTCGAGAACTTTTCTAAAGTTGCAAAGCCTCTAACTGAACTCCTCAAGAAAGATAAGAAATTCCTATGGACTCCCAAGTGTGAGGAAAGCTTTCAAGAGCTAAAAAGGAGATTGACTTCTGCACCCGTACTTGCGCCTCCAGACACCAAAAAGGATTTCAAGATCTTTTGTGACGCCTCACGGCAAGGGTTAGGATGCATACTTCTGCAAGATAGACATGTGGTAGCTTATGCTTCACGCCAGTTGCGGCCACATGAAGAGAACTATCCTACCCACGATCTTTAACTCGCTGTCGTAGTTCATGCCCTGACAACTTGGCGACATTACCTCCTTGGTAATCATTGTGAGATCTATTCCGACCACCAAAGCCTCAAATACATATTCACCCAGCCAGATCTTAATCTCAGGCAAAGACGCTGGATTGAGTTGATAAAAGATTACGACGTAGGAATTTCTTACACCCCAGGCAAAGCCAATGTCATGGCTGATGCACTAAGTCGTAAGTCGTATTGTAACAACCTCATGTTACAACAGTATCAACCACTTCTTCATGAGGAATTTTTCAAGCTCAATCTTGAGATTGTTCCTCATGGCTATCTTTCTACCTTGGTGGCGAAACCAACTCTTGAGGATCAAATCATAGTTGCCCAAAGCGTGCACGAGGTGTTCGCCGGATCAAAGAGAACATTGCTAGCGGAGTTGCTAGATGATTCTCCACAGATAGTAAAGGAACGGTATTCTTTGGAAATCGTTTGGTAGTACCTAAGAATAGGGAAATAAGGCAACTCATCCTCAAGGAAGCCCATGACACACCCCTCTCGATTCATCCCGGTAGCACAAAAATGTACCGAGATCTACGCCAGAGATTTTGGTGGACTAGGATGAAGAGAGACATTTCTCGATTTGTTGCCGAATGTGATGTTTGCTGTCACATTAAGGCAGAGCATCAAAGACCTTCTTGTACACTTCAACCTTTGCCTATTCCAGAGTGGAAATGGGAAAAAGTCGGTATGGACTTCATCACCGGATTTCCAAAAACCCAGAAAGGAAATGATGCCATCTTCGTTGTCCTAGATAGGCTTTCCAAAGTTGCTCACTTCCTTCCCGTTCGCGAGTTTATAACTGCTAGCCAGTTAGTGGACGTGTACGTCTCTACAATTGTGTCCCTTCACGGTGTTCCTTTGGAAATAAATTCTGATCGTGGTAGCCTTTTCACCTCTAGATTTTGGGGAAGCTTTCAGAATGATATAGGAACTCATCTCTCCTTTAGTACAGCTTTCCATCCTCAGTCTAGCGGTCAATTCGAAAGGGTTAACCAAATTCTTGAAGACATGCTCAGAGCTTGTGTTATCTCATTCGGAAAGAATTGGGAGAAGACTCTTCCATTCACCGAATTTTCTTATAACAATAGTTTCCAATCTAGTCTGAACATGGCTCCTTTTGAACTCCTATATGGATGACGATGTCGAACACCCCTAAACTGGTCAGAAACCGGTGAAAGGAAATTCTTTGGACCGGATATGATCAAGGAAGCAGAAGAGCAAGTTCGCATTGTTCGTGATCAATTGAAAGCAGCCGAGTCTCATCAGAAAAGCTACTATGATCGTCATCATAGGCAAGAGAGCTACAATCTGGATTAGAAGGCTTACCTTCGGGTTACTCCTCTGAAGGGAACCCAACGTTTCGGTATCAAAGGCAAGTTGGCCCCACGTTACATCGGTCCTTTCCGCATTCTTGCTAAACGTGGAGAAGTTGCCTACCAACTTGAAATACCCCCACACCTTTCCCGAGTACATGATGTATTCCATGTGTCACAACTCAGGCGTTGCTTCAAGGACCCCATCCGCGAAGTCGACCATGAAACGCTTGATCTCCAAGATGACCTTTCTTATCGAGAATACCCCGTTCGTATTCTTGATTCCGCAGAGCGTGTCACTCGACGTCAGAAGATTAAGTTTCTGAAAGTGCAATGGTCACACCACTCTGAGACAGAAGCCACGTGGGAAAGAGAAGACCGTCTCCGTGCCGAGTACCCCTCCTTTCTCCCGCAGACTTCTGAATCTCGGAACGAGATTCTATTGAGTGGGGGCGAGTTGTCACAACCCCAAGTTAGGTATGTGCTAGGATTAGCAAGTCACTTTGCGTCATGTTAAAAATTTCAAAAGAAATCAATTGAAATCAAATTCAAACTCAAATGGGAGAAGGAACACCCCTAGATGAATTAATTCAAAAGGCCAGAAATGAAACTTCTCCAAAAATTCATGTTTGATTTTTGAAAAGTCTTATAAATGAGTGTGATCACATATCAAGTGATGTGGGAACCACCCCATGCTCATGGATTTTTCAAATATTCAAACAGGACCTTGGAATTAATCAAAAACCCCTATTTGATTTAAAGTTCAAATAATTTGAATTTTAAAAATGTTCAAACTTTACAAGTGGCTAGCCTAGTATATTGTGAAGCCACATAAAAAGTTTCAGCGTTTAATAAAATTCCTAGCTATTTGTTTAGCACAGCAAAACAAAATAGCAGAAGAAAAACAGAAAAGAAAAAGGAAAAATGAAACTTACCTGGCTTCTGTTTGGTGGCCTCAGCGCTCCAAATGGTGGCCGGAGACGCCCTCCCCTGTGTCGCCGCCGCCTCGGTTGGTCGTCGGCGTTGAGCCGCCGGCGAGGCTGATGTGTCCGGCGAGTTTAACTTGCTAACTAACCCCCCTGGGCCACTTACATGTGGGCCCAGACTGCTAATTAACCCCTGGTTAGTTTAAACTAACCGGGTTTTTCAACCCAGCCACTGACTAGGTGGCCCCACACGTCACAAGCCCCCTGACGCCAGCATGACATCACAGTGACGCAGTAAATGTTTATTTGAATTAAAACAAATCTAGAAAATGACAGAAAATATGATAAACTTTCGAAATTCATAGAAAATTCATCCTAACTCCAAATATAGCAAATAATATGTCTAAAATTATTAGAAAAATTCAAGGAATCTGAATATGCAATCTGTTTTCATGTTTGACCAAGTTTGCTTGGGTGAACAGTGGAAACAAGGTATATGGATTCATTTTAAATTCAAAATGGAGTTTGAATTTGCGATGAAGAGGGAGGAGAGAGGAGATGGAGAGGGCGCGACAAAGGAGGGGAGCTGCGGGGTGCGGTGGCGCGACGCGACGGGTCGCCGGAGTTGGTGGTCGGTGCGGCCATGGCTGGCTCAGGGGAGGCGTTGGAGGACCTCAGGCGGCGCGCCCAGATGGGCTTCTGCGGGCCGCGGCGGCGGGAGGCTGGCTGGGAGGCTCAGGGGCGACGTGGCAGCTCGAGGAGCGTCGATCTTGCGATCTCGAGGAGAAACCATGAATTCTATTCCCTCGATCTCGATGGTGAGGTTAGGTGCTACGATGTCAACATGACAATGGCCCCCGGGAGTTTTAATGATCAAGGGGGTATGCATCTTTTTGTGTGGTATGCCATGCTTAAATGCAAATGCTACGGACATAAATGAATGTGATGCTCCCGAATTAAATTAAACAGTAGCTGGTATTGAGTTAACGAGAAGGGTACCCATCAGAGTAGCAGGCTGGTTCTGAAGCTCTTCAATGTCAATGTTGTAGGCATGAACACGAGCATGAGCAGCAGACCCACTATTATAGTTGGGGTACGGTTGTTGTTACAACCAATTCCGCGGCCAACGGGACGAACTGCCAGTTTATTCTGATCCTCGGGGCAGTCTCTGGCCATGTAACCTGGGAGGCGGCACTTGAAGCACAATACATCCTGAGGACGAAGGGGTACAACATTGGGTGGAGGAGGTTGAATTCTTGGCCGACTTGGTGGTGGTGGAGGCAAACGGGGTGCAACATAGGAAGGCCTTGGAGCAGGGGAAGGTGGCTGATACACACTGTAGGGAAGCAAAACACAACGCTTCTGTGTTGCGCCCAAAGATGTGCCAACGTCACGATAGCACTTATGCTAGTCCTTGTGCTCCATATGAGCAGTCTCGGTCGTGATAGCCTTATTCACCAAGGGGCGAAGTTGGAGAAGTCATGAGCGGCAAGAGTAAGCCGGAGGGCTGAATGGATTCGATGGCGGAACTTCTCCTGCCTACGAGTATCAATGGTGATATCTTCTTCCGCATAGCGGGAGAGGTTGAAAAATTCCCGCTGATAAGCTTCGACAGTCATATTGCCCTGACTGAGGTTACGAAACTCTGCCCTCTTCCCGTCCATAATTCTTGGAATGTAGCGGGCACGGAAAGCAGACTGAAAGTCCTTCCAGGTGATGACTGCCCCATCCGGCAGTGAACGCTTGTGGGTGCTCCACCATTGAGCAGTGGAGCCCTTCAGGAAGTAGGACGCAAATGTAACAAGGTTGGCAAGGGCAACGTTGGCAGACTCCATCTCGTGAGTGATGTCGTGAAGCCGGTCATCAGCATCAAGTGGTTGTTTAGAGTTGCGGAACATCGTAGGATTGAGATGGGTAAAGTCGTCCAGACCTATTACGGCAGGCTGCTGATGGTGTCCATGATGGTTCTGGTTTTGGAAATGAGCCACGATTCCTTCCATGAACTGGCGGTTCAGTTCGAATTGCTGCATCATGCCAGCCATATAGTCTGGCAGAGGTGGTGGGTTGTTGGTACCACGGCCACGACCACCAGGCCTAACTATCCTACTAAAATTTAACAGGGGGTAGTTCAGTAAAACAATTTGCGAGATACTTGATACAAGCGGTGACAATGAACAAGTAGTGCAATAGATACATAGAAGTAGTCAATTAAGACATACAGATCCATACATAGAGTCGGTTACAAACGGAGAACGTAACATCATAGAAATGGAACAAAAGAAATATGAGGCGGTGCGGTGACCGCGGTAAATGAATACACAACATGGTACAACAAAGGATGCCTCAACGTCGGGAGACGACACTGAAACCTGGTAACTGCAAGTGTCGGCCACGAGTGCTCACGGTAGTAGAATCCTGCGCTCCGTAATCACTCTGGTGCAGTACTCGGTCCCAAACTGAAAGAAGACACTAGTGCAGATGGTAGCTATCACAATACTCCTTTCCCAATCCCTTGGCCGAAACTGTTTGCGATGTTGTCAACGCAAACGGTAGAAATAAAAAACCGTGTTCCCGAAACTGAACCGCCTGGGAAACGTGCACCATTGGCCCCCATTCTGAAAATTATTACGTGGGTGATGTAGGATTGACGGTTCTTTGAAAACCCGTCTGCAATACCTAGAGTGAAATCCCACGGTTGCAAACAAGGGACCGCTAGCCCTTCATCACAATCGTTAATATTTCCTCGTATGTTTGGGATACCTAATCTATCAGGCACATTTCTGAAAATACATCCGTTGGCGGGAACAAAGCTGACGATTCGACCAAGCAACCGTCTGCATAAATATTCAGAACACCCACGGTAGTAGACAATGAACCGCTAGCCCTTGTTACCAATCGGTTGTGGTTACTGAAATTTGTGGGATATGTGCTTTATCACAAACGCTTCTGAAAATCTAAGTGTTGATGTTGGAAGGCACATAGTTCGTACAATCAACTGTGCATGATAACACCTAATAACACCGACAGTTGCTTGAAATGAACCGCTAGCTTCTTCTATGTATTTTATATTTATTTAAAATTAGCTAGTTTCTCTTGGCAGACGTTCTGAACTCCAAAATTTTGTGCGATGATATGGTGTAACACAAACAGGTAAGTTTTCGAAAATGTCTGCTTTGTAGACACACATTTCGCGACTGCAACCCGTTTGAGATATCCTTGGCAACACAAATTTTTCTGTGCAGAGAAATGTCTGCTCTGCCAACCAAACGATTATAATTTTAGACTATTTACAAACACCACGTGTGTGATACCTTGCGCACTTTTTAAATTTTTTGAATTAAAGAGTAACAAGAACCTTGCCATATAGAAGCATCACACACGATTGCTTTAATACAACCGCCATTGCGTCAGCCGCTCGTCTTCCTGGGCGTCGTATTGGCTTGTACCCGCCGAAGACTTCTAGTCAAACAGATCGAACACCGCTTGATCGTTTGCAATGGCTACGCGTACGCTCGCGATCTAGCTAAGTAGGCGCAAGGTCACGCGCACAACCACACAAACTTCCCGCCCGTAGCCAAAAAAATCCCAATGCGGGCCATAGAGAGTGTCATGTCGGGACACATGAGCCGCATTCACATCCCTTCTTTTGCCCTCTCTTCCCACAGATCAACAATGGGTCCGGTGCACGGTACCCCAGCAGATCATGAGGTAGTGACTCCACCGGCATCTCCACCGGCAGTGCCGGACAACTTTTTGCTAGATCCAGTACCTGTACTGGTACCGCGGGCCAGCCGCACTCCTCGATGGTATGCACATATCAGCCCTTTCTCCCGCAACACCGGTCGCACAGCGCTTCCTTTTTCCGCCCTGCCATACTGCGGACCATCCGAGCAATGGCGCGCGGCATGCAGGAGGAGGGGAGCACCATCCAGGCACAGGGGGGCAGCATGTAGGAGGAGGGGAGCACCATCCTGGCGTAGGGGGTGGCATGCAAGCTCCGGTGAGAACCATCCAAGCGCCGACGAGAACATTCAGGCGCCGGCGAGAACATTCTGGCGCCGGCGAGCACAATCCAAGCGCCGGCGAGAACCATCCAGGCGCCGGAGCGTGCCACCCAGGGTCCTCCAGGCTTCGGCGACAAAAACGGCGCCACCGTCGAGCGCTTCAATGCCTTCATCGCGCAGGAGGAAAGGGAGATGGCTATGGCAGTGGAAGCTTCCATCCGTGAGGAGGAATATCGTCAGCATGATCTAGCAAAGTACGAGAAAACGTCCGCTTCACGGAAGGGCATCGGGAGGGGCTGGAGGAGGATGCCTGTAGATGGCAGGGTTTCTTCTTCGGTGGCTCTAACTGATATGCGCGTGCGGCAGGGAGCTTTTAGCTAGTAGTAAATATTTTTGGTTCCTCAGTATATCGTCGATGGACTGCCAGCATAGTTGAAATGAGCTAGATACGTGGGTAAAAGCTATTTCAGTACGTACTTGACACTAGTTTAGGGTTTATTTTTGTTATTCTTATAGTTGAACTAATTGGAGAAAAGGAACCATGCTCCTTTATGCAATGGAGATCTATGTTATGCAATGAAAATCTATTGTCAGTGAATCCTATGTGTGTATTCTCTTGTTTGACTGATTGGCAGATGCAAAGTTTTGTTCAAATACAGATGAAGAAAGGCATACGGGTTATTAAAACAGACTGTTGGCAATGCGCGACCGCTCGCGCCAGTTTTCCATTGCAGATTTCGCTGCCCATTTTGCGAAGAGGAATAGTAGTTGACTTAGGTAGAAGCTTGGGACCAGCGGTGAGATAGAACTAGTACCAGTAAGGAGCGGTGCTGCGTGCTCCTCGCACGCGACCGTCTAGTCAACGCTGAGCACATGCCACGCCTCTCCCGTATAATCTTCACACAACTAGCTATGCCTTTAGACAGTCTCATGAGCCTCGATCTCTTGGAAAATAATTGCACACATAATCATTTGTATGAAATACATCAAATTCCCCCTCAATTGCCTCCAAACAATCCCAATCCCTTATACAGGAGAGGAACAAGGAATTTCATTGTTCATCAGACTAGCTAAACAACAGATACTTAACTACAATAATAAGATAACTAACGTGAGCTACATCATATTGACTTGACCAAGAAAAATTTCCCTACACTTGTTCATCATCTTGACTCGCATGGAAGGCTCGAGATCTTCATCGTTGGCCACCATTTCCTTGAACAATTGGTAGGAAACGGGTCTATGATTGCCGGCATCGAGCTTGGAAATGGCAGAGGCAGTGGTCAAATCCACATGGTCTTCATCGCTTTGGGACACCCCCGCCTCCTTAAGCTTGAGAGATTTAGTGAGTTTTGCCACGGAATCATACATTTCCAAGGCCTTAACTCTGCTTCCTCACATCGTGGGCTGCCATATAGGCCATTGATGCGTTATTCATGGTCTTAGAGGCGAGGTCCGCAACTTTGTTCGCGACTTCAGTCAAGCGAGTTGCTTCTGTCGCCGCGTTCATGGCGGTCTAAGCCCAGACATCCGCCTTTGCCGTGGCAATCTGCGATTGTAAGGTCGAGAATGCCCCCATGAGCAAGAACATGTTGGTGTTCTCCTCCGCCAGAGAGATGGTGGTTGGATATTCAAGTATCATTGTTGGTGAGGGGGGCACTTGGCGACCTTGATGGAGGGTCCATGGTTGCGATGGCAAGAAGGAAGAACATGCATGTTTTATATGGGAGCATTGAGGGGATGAGGGGTTTAACCTCACGGACTGAGATTCAGTGACATAAGTCAAATGAATTTGGGTGCAGGACAGATGGGTCCAATAGTTGCTAGGCCCACCTGTCATGCACCCAAAAAGTCATGTGACTTGAGTCACTGAAGTTGGATCCCTGTCTCATGGTAATCTAGCACTAGTCCCGGTGAGAAGCGCTGGTGCGTGCTCCTGGCACACTTCCGTCTAGTCAAACCTGTTCGCACGCCATGCCTCTCCCGTCTAATCATCGCACACCTAATTGTGCCTGTGGACAGTCGCGAGCCTAGCTTGGAAAATAATTTCACTTGTTCATCATCTTGACTCGCATGGAAGGCTCAAGATCTTCATAGTTGGCCACCATTTCCTTGAACAATTGGTAGGCATCAGCTGTCTGATTGCTGGCTTCGATCTTGGAAATGGAAGAGAGAGAGTGGTCAAATCCACATGCTCGTCGTCGCTTTGGGCCACCCCCGCCTCCTTAAACTTGGGAGATTTAGTGACTTTTGTCGCGGAATCATACATTTCTTAGCCATGGTTGCGATGTGAAAGTAGGAAGAACAAGTAGTAGTATTTGGGAGAAGTGAGGGAAGGAGGGGTTTAACATCAAATGCTCTGTCTCACGGTGAGCTAGCACTACTCCCGGTGAGGAGGGATGGTGCGCGCGTGCTCCTGGCACACTGCCCTCTAGTCAAACCTGTTCTCACGCCACGCCTCTCCCGTCTAATCACCGCACTATGCCTGTGGATAGTCCCGAGGCTAGCTGCTAGTAGCTAGACATGGAGTAGTAATATTTTGCGATGAAATCTGCAACGGCTGAGAACAAATCATGCAAACAACACAAAAGATTTATTACAGGTTCCCCGCTACATAGTTCATCGCCTGCGATACAGTCGAGTTCTTCGTCGACTAAAACCATAAAAACTTAAACTTAAAACTTACACTAGATGTTGTGGTCATACCAAAGGTATACCCTTAAGCATTAGAAATCAAGGGGTACCCTTAGCATTATGGTCACCCAAGAATACCCAAGAACAGAAAATAAATCAGCGAATCGTAAAGAGTCGAACAAAACACAGAGACGAAGGTCAGAATGTCTCCGAGTAATCCGTCAATCGGAAACGAGATGGTCTCCGACTAATCAGTTACTCGAAAGAGGCGATCGTCTCCGAGTAATCAGTTACTCGGAAAGAAGATAGGTTCCGAGTAACCAGTTACTCGGAAGAGAGAATCAACGAGCTGTTCACTACTCGGAGGAAGGAAGAGCAACAGGAGCGAAGCATTAAAGCCAGAGGCATTTCTCCTTCTTAATTAGCAGTAATGAGTAGACCGTTTCCTGTAATAAGTATAGACGTTTATTCATGTAATTATGACCCATTTACTGGGGTATTGAAGGGGCAGAGGCGCACTCTATATAAGACTCCCCACTCACCCTAGGAAGGGTTACACACACAATATTCTTCAAACCCTGAGAAAGAACAACCCAGTAAGCCTGGGACAGGACTAAGTTTTTTATATCTAAGGAGAGGCCTAACCTGTATAATCCCTCTTGCGTCAACCTGTCTGCGTATAGATTCATATAGCTCTAATCACACCCCTACATGTATTGTCAGGATTATATCCACGATAGTTGGTGCCCACCTTGGGGATGAGTTGATCATCAATCGCAGAGATGGTTTCCTTTTCGTCCTCCTCGTTGATTCACGGCCCGAGATCGTCCACGGCGAGATGTTTTTCTTCGGATCATTGGCCTTCCTGGCCGATGATTCTTCTTGGTTTGCAGAAGCGCCGCTCCAAGCACAATTGTTGCCCGTAAGGGGCAGCGTCCATTTCCGAGCTGATGAGTCGGGGGCTCTACGCCTCCAACTGCCTGCTCAACAAAAGTCATCCGCTCCTCTATCCGTCAACTGCAAGAAGAAGCATTCATGCCATCCACGCTTTCCTCATCGCAACAAGCAAGTGATGGTGCAGCAAGTGGCGGCCATTGACTCACTAGAGTCGGTGCAACAAGCCCTTGATGAACTGATAGCAAGAGAAGGCCCAGGGGCGTCCATCTTGCATATCTTCAACTCAGTCGGAGATGAAGGTATGCAGACATCTGACTCATAGCCTGATGCAGAACAAGAAGGAAGCAGCGGCGTCCCAATCGCAGTTTCGGAAGTTTGCATGGCGGAAAAACCACCACCAGAACCATCACAAGGTCGAGCTGATGGAGCTCAGAATGAAACTAATAGCCCATCTGGGGCCAATAACTGCGAGCAAGGCCGGCGAACTTCTGCCTTCCGGAGGTTGGAACTCGGAGGGTCAAGCCGGCAGCCCTGACCGCTTACTCGGGAAGAGCCAGAAGAGGCAGACGCAGCAGAGCGACTGCTGCACACTCCCATTGATACATCCACTCCAGAAGGTCGAGGCCTGGAATCATCTAGATTAACCAACCTTGCTGAGCGAGAACGCCTAGCCGAGTTGGAAAATACTCTAGAGCGTCAAGCCCGAGAGGTTACTCCTCTCAAGAAAAGTAGAACCAGTCGTCAGTTGCGAGTCCCGGGAGGAAGAGAGCCTTTTCGAGCTATGGAAACCCCGGTGGAGAACCTTATAGCGGCAACTCGGACTGAAAATTCCCTGCAACCTAGTGGGTCAGCGGCTGAAGGAACTCAACACCTGACATTTCTTATTGCAGAAGGCAGTAGAGCAAAACGTTGTGGTTAGTCAATCACTACAACGTGTTCATTCTCAAGTTCTTCCCACTTGAACTTCGTAGTCCGTTCATACGCCTTACGGTGTTAATCTAAGAAACAGAAACGTCTCACATCGGCAAAGGAATAATCCTCGAGAAGGATATCGCCATGATCAGTATCGACGTATGGAACCTTGGGGAGAGGACGATCATGGGTGTAAGGCCCGATATGCGGTACTGTTCCAAATCTAGATGTTTCCATCCAGATCCGGGGACGAAGTACATATCGGTCCCACCGCGACATATGACAAAGCCATATGCCCCGGATTTCCAACATGATATCACAACATTACAGATACAATGATACAACATCTCATACAATCGGCATACAACTGCCTTAATACAATACAACAGCGGAAGATATATGTCTGAGTACAGACTAGAAGCAAATGCCTAGTGGCAAAGAGAAAACAACGATCCCATAACCACACGGGTCCAGGCCCTCCGCCGGGATCCGCTTAACTAGTCGTCGTCGAGTCTCCACGTGAAACGTCGATCACCGTACCTGTTGTCGATCAAGAACCCTGAAAAGAGGTTGGGGGTAGTATCATGAGTACAAAGGTACTCAGCATCCAACTGTAGTGGTCATCTGACCCAGCAAGGACTTCATCACTCGTCATTCTAGGACAACTAGTAGTTTACGGTAAAGAAGGGGTAAGTGGTGAGGTTGCTTCCGCACTAGCAATTATGAAGTGGCTAACGATCTAGAGAGTAAGATAAGAAGCCAAGCATTCGATGAGGAATCGCCTCCAACAAGTCTGCTATCCACCTACTACGCAAACATAACACCTGTCCTATCCTTGTCCTCCTCTTCGCATCCCGACGAAGAAGTAGTAGTCAAGGCACACACACATTGATCAAGTTACATTAAGATTATCTCAGTTGTTGTTGTCTATGAACAAGACGTAGGTCTCAAGTCGTCCATAACCGTGGACACGGCTTCTCAAAAAGATTTAACCCTGCAGGGGTGTACCAACTGCCCATTACGAGGCTCCGCACGCACGTCCATCACTCTCAGTTGCTACCCATCACAGGCAACCATTTTATGATTTAGTTCCAAGAGATCCGAAATGACAGGTCCCTCTAACTAACAACGAACAAATCCGGGTGGCCCCCGGTGAGTCGACATCCATCTCAGGAGCCGGCCGCTCTCTCGATCTGGTCTCTACCGTCTATCGCAGGTTTGGATAGCCGGTTAATCACACATGGGAAATCGGGTCCTCAGCCGAACAAAGTGGGCCAGCAAGGGAACTAAGTCCTCACTGGTCCGGGTTGGTTGGAAAACTACTGGCGTACGACCAGCACACACGCGGTTTCAAATGATAAATCAGCTTGGCCCACCACTAGAAATGCTTGAAGCTAGGTAGGTAAGAAAAGGGGACCCCATAAAATCCCACACGCGGTTAGGCACGCTAAGTCTTAAAACCAATACCCGAAACTCGGATCCTAGGTGTCTCGAATGGAACAAAGCGTCGGGGCGGGATAGCCTAGACTTTCCATCCTTCGTCGAATATAGTCAACATTAATAATAATCATATCATCAACAATAATATATTAATCAGGTGATATCCCAACCCAAAGAGTAACAGGGTAACATCGTAGCATCCTAAGCATGCATACTAAGCAGGGGCTGAGCAACGAGCAATAGTAACATAGCAGTACAAGGTTTGCTGGGAAGGGACATGGCTGTATCGGTTTGAAAGAGGCTGTAAACATGTGGTAGGATCAAACATCGAAGCTAACCTAGACTAGCATGC
The DNA here is from genome assembly GCA_950022295.1 of Bromus sterilis. Classification (NCBI taxonomy): domain Eukaryota; kingdom Viridiplantae; phylum Streptophyta; class Magnoliopsida; order Poales; family Poaceae; genus Bromus; species Bromus sterilis. The sequence continues at coordinate 239,726,887 of OX465595.1, read as the reverse complement.
AAACCGCTGGTTGAAATAGAATGGATCATAAGTAATGTATAGTCCTTGCCTGTTGATAAGTCGGGTTCCGAAGGTGTAGTTGATCGCACGCTCGCATCGTCTCCGAGAGGTACCCGCGGAAGCACACAAGACGATAAACACTGGAAAGCAATCAACGGTGCACCACTATTACTACGGAGCAATACAAGAGCAAGCATCAACAAGAAGTAACACGAGACATCGCACCTACCGTCGAGAGCGGTTACTAACGATTTAAGTGGAGTACTCGTCACACACGACGATACCGCACGTTTACGGTGGTTCAAGTTGTTTAGCTACAGGTGACCAAACAACGGTTATTAACATGGCAACTCAAGCAAGCATGGCATAGCACACAAACATGTCAAGAGGTGAAGCACAAAGTAAACTATCTATGCTAGTCAATTTAAGTGGGGCACAACCTAAACATGGCATAGCACTAAGTGCCGCACGACGATTAAAAGAATTGGTACTGTTCTGTCCTAAACCATATTTTAGGTTGGTTAACAACAGCAAACAATAGCATAAACACAAAGAACACAAAAAACTAATGAAGTTACATATAAAGAACACTCCCAACGGAGTTACGGTTAAAAAGATACAAGCAAAACAAGTTACGGGCACATGCTGTATAAACAGGGGTAAATCTATATGCAAAAGAGCAGCAACATGACATAGCAATACATGGGATGAAGGTAGACATGATGCTTGACAATATGCAATTGGAATCACTCAATTCCGATAAACGGTTGCGAAGCAATCGTCACCCGAAGTTGCAATAAAATAACAGTTTCAGCAACAGCAGCTCAATAACATCAGGATAGCTACTTTGGAGCAAGATTTAATACATCTAAAGCACCCAAACATGGCAAGTTAAAGCATGGAATTTAAGTACACATGATGCTTAACACATAGGAGAAAGAATCAATGCAATAGGCCTCATGGATTTGTTACAATCGTCATGCAAAGTTGCAACAAAATAATAACAACAGCACATAACAGGAAAAAGTAGCAGTTTAACGGCCTGATGCCCACTTTAGCACACAATTACACAATCAATATGAGCTCAAATGCAAATGCTCACAAAAGATGAAAGCTAGAGCACGCAATTCTAAACAATTCGTCTTTTGGGCGCGAAGTCATCCGGGCTACGGATCGCTTGCTATCGTCAACGCGGAATCGAATCAGCAGCAAAATAATAAAGGACTTAGCAAAATAATAAAAAGAAATAACAGCAGAGAGGGAAAAAAAAAGGGGGGGCTACCATTGGGCTTGGCCCAAGAGGCCAGAGGCGGCTCGGGCTGGTGGCTGGGCTGGCGCCAGGCCGCTGGAGTGGGCCGTGGGGCGCGCCTGGCCCACGTGGCTGGCCTCCACGCGCAGGAGCGCTTGGCTCGCATGGCCTCCCGCATCGAGCCGGCCAGGGGCGGCGGCGGTTGCAGGCGAGCTCCCTCGCCGGAGGGCCATGGGAGGAGGCCGGAACGGGCCGCGGGGACGGGCCCAGGGGCACGGGACGCCGCGGATCCGGTGGAGGCGGCCGGAGTGGGGTGCGCCGACGGGGTCTTGGCGGCGCGGAGCTCGGCTCCCTGCCATGGCGCGGAACCTGCGGGAAGAAAGGAGCGGCGGGGTGAGTGGGAGGAGAAGGGGAAGGAGAGAGGGAAGAGAGGGAGGAGAAGGAGAGGAGCGCCGGCGGTCTGGCTCGAGTGCGGCGGCTCGCCGGCCGTCGGCTTCCACGGGCGAGGCGGCGCGGGGTGGGAGTTAGGAGAGAGAAAGAGGAGGTGGGTGGCAGGCTCGATCTGGGCCGTCGGATCGCGAGATCTGACGGTCCAGATCGTGGGAGGCATTTTTTCAGATCTGAAGCTAGGGTTTGAAACGAAAAAAACGGGGTATTTTCCAGATCTGGGAGGCTAGGGGCTGCCTAGGTGCTTAGGGAAACCCTAGAAGGAGGTGGGAGTGTGGTGGTATTTATATAGCCCCGGTGGCTGGCAGTTTGCAAAAACATCCTTGGTTTTTCTCTCGCGCGCACGGTGCTCACGTATCTGACCGCCGGGGGTCCGCAGTACCTCCGATTCGGGTAAAACTTCGAACTGCGTGATCAGCACATCCAGCCGGAGGCGTTCACCTCGCGCTGGAACCGTTCCGAGAACACTCTCCGGCGCGCTATAAAAATATCCCGTTTACCTATTAAACGGGGTTTTTTGTTCCGTTGGCTGCGGCTGGTCTCGTGCGGTTTTCGCGACGGTGATCGGGTGAAATCCGGTGTCTCAAAGGTTGAGTGTCAGGGTGGCAAGGGTCGGTCTCCGTACGATACGAGATAAGAGGGGGAAAATAATCGCCGATCAATAAATCGGGGATGCAAACACCGCAAACAAATCAGACAATCAAACAATTCACGCCGAAAACAAAATTTTTAATTTTTGTGAAAACTGGGCTGTTACAATGGGGCTCACAGATTGGACCGAGGTGCTCCACGAAGAGAAGAGTTTCATCAACACCGAGCTGGTCATCAGGGTGACCGATATACCGATGTTGATGACGATGCCAGGAGCCATCTGGTGCAGAGCCGAGTTGATCGTGCTAGGTCTCATCGGCAAGATCAGGGTCACCCCTCAATGGAGACCGGGACAGTTTGTTTCAGTGAGAGGATTCGTTCCACTCCAATTCCTCACTTTCGAATAGCACAAGGGTTGGACGAGTACCGAGGTGATGCCAATCCTTAGACGTGGTTGGGTTATAGAATAGCAGTGCAAATAGGAGGTGGAGGAGATGAGATATCAATGATGCACCTCCCTTTGATGCTGGAAGGCTCAACTCGGACATGGTTGAACCAACTTCCTCCCAGCAGTATTTGGATTTGGGAGGACCTGGAGAGAGTTTTTGTAAAAATTTTTGAAGGAACATACAAACGCCCTGGAGGTTTGACCGAGTTGCAGTTGTGTGTTTAGGGAAACACCGAGTCTACTCGGGATTACATCCACCGGTGGATTACGCTTCATAACTCGGTGGAAGGAGTGTCCTAATTCCAAGAAATTCCCGCCTTCAAGCTAGGAGTCAAGTACAAAGAGCTCAGACTCAAGTTAGCAAGGTCTCCTCATGTCATTTCACTCGGGAGATTGATGGAGATAGCAAACAAATACGCCAACGGCGAAGAAGAAATCCGTCAGAAGAACCAACAACACCGAGGGGAAGGTAGCAACTCGGCACCAAACCCCAAGCCAAAGGCCGGTAACAACAATAAGCGGAAGGCAGAAGTCGCACCAACCGATGCCGAACTAGTAGCAGCAACCAATGCCTCGGGGATTCAAGGAAGAATGCAGCCAAGAAAGGAATGGAAGCCTCGCCAGAAAAAGTCAACAAATGATGATGATGTCTTAGATCAACCCTGCCCTCTCCATACAACCTGAGACACCGAAGGAAAGTTGATCCTCCCGAAGCATACAACTCGGCAATGTCGTCTGATCAAGAGCGCGGCTCAGAACGCAAAGGCAGGCCCTTAGCAAGACAAAGAAACGTGCAACAAGAAGGCAGCCAACTCGTACTTGGACAGTGATGGCGTGCTAGTTATTTTTGCTGGTCGAGAGTCAAAAAGAATTGAGAAGATACGGTTCAGAGAAGTCAACTCGGCGGCCCCGACGGTTCTGAGTTACATGAAGTGGGTTGACACTCCGATCACATTTGACCAATCAGACCACCCTCCTCATATTCCACATCCAGGAAGACATGCTTTGATTGTCGATCCGCTGGTTGAAACAGGCAATGGAAATTTCAGGTTGAGAAATATTCTAATGGATGGAGGCAGTGGCATAAATATCCTACACGCGAGCACCTTGAAGAGCATGAACATTCAGATGACTAAACTACAGAAGAGTTATTTGGAGTTTCATGGAATCATTCCAGCATAGAAGGCACACTCAATGGGCATGATCACTCTCAATGTCGTCTTTAGAACCCCGAGTAACTACTGGAAGAAAAAGATTACCTTTGAGGTAGTCGACTTCCCGAGTGCTTATCACGCCTTACTCGGAAGGCCATCCTATGCCAAATTCATGGACATACCTTGTTATGTCTACCTAAAGCTGAGGATGCCTGGACCACATGGTGTCATTACCATTTCAGGAGATTACAAACAAGCTGAAGACCTATTGTAGAAAGGGTCATTGATTGCTGATCAGCAGATGGCTGAGGTGGATTTGGCCGAGTACAAGAAAGCTGCTGATTCGTCCGAGTTACTTCAGCCTAAGAAGGTATCATCGTTTGAGTGAGAAGGGGAAACCAAGAGGGTGAAAATTCATCCTACCGATAAGGATAAGTTCACCAACATTGCAACCGACTTGGATCCACAATAGGAACTCGAGCTCATCAACTTCCTTCGTGAGAATTTGGATATCTTTGCATGGAAGCCCTATGATATGCCTGGAATTCCATGGGAGTTGGCTGATCACGAGTTACATATTGATCCAAAAGCAAGACTAGTTAAAGTGTCCCTTAGGTGTCTTTCTTCCAAAAAATGAAAATATATCAGACAAGAAGTACCAAGATTGTTAGCAGCTAGATTCATCAGAGAGATTTTCCACTCCGAGTGGTTAGCTAACCCTGTAATGGTTCCGAAGAAAGATAAAACTTGGAGAACTTGTATTGATTTCCGTCATATCAATAAAGTTTGTCCAAAATAACATTTTCCTCTTCCTCCCATTGACCAGATTGTGGATTCCACATCAGGGTGCGAGAGATTGTGTTTCCTCGATGCATACTCGGGTTATCATCAAATCGGGCTATATGAACGAGATGAACTGAAAACAACATTCATAACCCCATTCGGACTTAAGAATGCAGGGGCCACATATCAACGCATGATGCAAAACTGCTTGATTTGGCAAATTGGCAGAAATGTTGAAGTATATGTGGACGATATTGTGATCAAGTCAGCCGAAGGGAGCAGTTTGTTAGCAGATTTGGCTGAAACTTTTCAGAGCCTCCGAGCTTACAACATCAAGCTGAACTTAGAAAAATGTGTTTTTGGGGTACCAACAGGGAAGTTACTCGGATTTGGTCTCTGAGCGAGGTATCGAGGCAAACCCGGAAAAAATTGCTGCAATTCAAAACATGAAGCCACCACAAGAGCTCCGAGATGTCCAAAGATTAACAGGGTGCCTTGTAACACTTAGCCGATTTATTTCTAGGTTGGGAGAGAAAGCATTACCTCTCTACTAACTGATGAAAAAATTGCCAAATTTTGTTTGGACTGAAAAGGCTCAAGCGGCTTTTGATGAGCTCAAAAAGCAGTTATCAACTCGGCTAGTCCTCGTAGCACCAAAAGAAAAAGAGCCCCTCCTGTTATATATTGCAGCTACAAGCCAAGTTGTCAGCGTAGCCATAGTGGTAGAAAGAGAGGAAGAAGGAAAGGCCAGAAGGTGCAAAGGCCATAGTCAATCCCAGAGCATTGGAGTATGTTCTTTGATGGTTCCAAAATGCTAAATGGAGCAGGCGCAGGAGTAGTTTTGGGCCCACCAAGAAAGGATGAAATGAGATATGTTCTCCAAATATATTTTCCAGCTACAAATAACGAAGCCAAGTATGAGGCCATTTTGTACGGTTTGCGGATGGCCATTTCACTTGGAATTCGGAGGCTGATGGTATTTGGAGATTCAGACCTAGTAATAAATCAAGTAATGAAGGAATGGGACATTCGGAGTACAACAATGACAAATTACTGTGTAGCAGTCAAAAAATTGGAGAAAACATTTGATGGGCTTGAGCTCCATCACATTCCAAGAGCTCAAAACCAAGCAACAGACGACTCGGCCAAGCTCGAATCAACTCGAAGTCAGATTCCATCTGGAATTTATCTGGAACATTTGCATTCCCCTACCGTCAAAGAAGATCCTTTTTCGGAAGCCGATCCAGAGATGTTGCCAGATAAAAACATACCAGAGAAGGAGGACATACCTGTAGTCATAGATATGGTCTTTGATGTGGAAGTGACCCAACCAGAATGGACATCACCCATCTTTACTTATTTGTAGAAACAAGAGCTGCCAAAAGACGAGTTGGAAGCCAAACAGATTGTTCGCTAGTAAAAGTCTTACTCGGTGATCAATGACGAGTTGTATAGAAACAGTGTCACTAAGCTGCCCCAGCGATGCATCTCGGAAGAGGAAGGACGCCTTATTTTACAAGATATCCATGCAGGCGATTGCGGACATCATGCCTCAAGTTGAACATTAGTGGCAAAAGCCTTCCGAGCTGGTTCTTCTGGCCCAAAGCACTTAGTGATGCCAGGGACATTGTGGATCATTAAAAGGGATATCAGTTCTATGCAAATCAACCACATAAACCCGCTTCCGAGTTAAAGACAATACCATTGGCTTGGCCTTTCACTGTGTGGGGCCTTGATATGATCAGACCACTCAAGACAGGCAAGTACGGTTTCACACACATATTGGTTGCTGTTGATAAGTTTACAAAATGGATAGAAGCAAAACCCATAAAATCCTTAGATTCAGTGACAACAATCAATTTTATTCAAGGCATCATACATTGTTTCGGCCTGCCACATGACATCATCACAGACAACGGCTCAAACTATAACTCGGCAGAATTCAAGGATTTCTGTTGGACCAATGGAATTCAAGTTAACTATGCTTTGATGGCACATCCTCAATCCAATGGACAGGTTGAGCGAGCCAATGGGTTGATCTTGAAGGGAATCAAGCCACGTCTCCTTAGGGAATTGAAAGAAGCAGCAGGTGCTTGGGTAGATGAACTCCCCTCGGTTCTGTGGGGATTGAGGACAACTCGAAATCGCTCTACTCGGTCTACTCCTTTCTTTATGGTCTATGGTGCCGAGGCCGTCCTGCCGAGTGATTTGAAACATAATGCCCCCCCGAGTAACTCAGTATACTGAAGAAGAAGCTGAGGCCGCAAGACGAGATGGTGTAGACCTTCTTGAAGAAGAGCGAAATTTAGACCTTACCCGCTCTGCATTCTACCAGCAAGATCTTCGTCGATATCACGATCGACACGTCCGAGCTCGCTAATTTCAAGAAGGTGACATGGTGCTACGTGTGAAGAAAACTTCTGATCACAAACTGGCACCCCCCTGCGAGGGTCCCTTTATCATATCTCGTGTATTGCATAATGGGGCCTATCGGCTGTATGATGTAACCAACTACAAAGGCGAACCGCATGCATGGAATGCCCAATTGTTACATTGGTTTTATGCATAAAGTTAGTTATGCAATTTTAATAAAATAAAGTCCTTAGTCAGATGAGCGTTTTTCTATGTCTCTTTGTCTCAGGATCTGTTTTATCACAAAAATCAAGTTTCTCGTCCGAGCTGCGCACAGCTCGGACGAGGCACTTAGAATTTTTTTTCTAAGTATCCTTTCAAGTTATTTATAACTTGGGGGCTGCTTAATGATTCATAAAGTCAAGTTTCTCGTCCGAGCTGCGCATAGCTCGGACGAGGCACTTAGCAAAAAAAATCTAAGTATGCTTTCAAGTTATTTATAACTTGGGGGCTGCTTAATGACTCATAAAATCAAGTTTCTCGTCCGAGCTGCGCACAGCTCGGACGAGGCACTTAACAATAATTTTCTAAGTATCATTTCAAGTTATTTATAACTTGGGGGCTTCTTAATGATTCATAAAATCAAGTTTCTCGTCCGAGCTGCGCACAACTCGGACGAGGCACTTCGCAAAAAATTTCTAAGTATCCTTTCAAGTTACCTATAACTTAGGGGCTGCTTAATGATTCATAAAATCAAGTTTCTTGTCCGAGTTGCGCACAGCTTGACGAGGCACTTAGCAAAAAAAAATTTAAGTATCCTTTCAAGTTATTTATAACTCGGGGGCTGCTTAGTGATTCATAAAATCAAGTTTCTCATCCGAGCCGCGCACAGCTCGGACGAGGCACTTAGCAAAAAAATTATAAGTATTCTTTCAAGTTATTTATAACTTGGGGGCTACTTAATGATTCATAAAATTATGTTTCTCGTCCGAGCTGCGCACAGCTCGGACGAGGCACTTCGCAAAAAATTTCTAAGTATCCTTTCAAGTTATCTATAACTTAGGGGTTGCTTAATGATTCATAAAATCAAGTTTCTCGTCCGAGCTGCGCACAGCTCGGACGAGGCACTTAACAAAAATTTTCTAAGTATCCTTTCAAGTTATTTATAACTTGGGGGCTTCTTAATGATTCATAAAATCAAGTTTCTCGTTCGAGCTGCGCACTGCTCGGACGAGACACTTAGAAAAATCTTTCTAAGTATCCTTTCAAGTTATTTATAACTTGGGGGCTGCTTAATTATTCATAAAATCAAGTCTCTTGTCCGAGCTGCGCACAGCTCGGACGAGGAACTTAGCAATTTTTTTCTAAGTATCCTTTCAAGTTATTTATAACTTGGGGGCTACTTAATGATTCATAAAATCAAGTTTCTTATCCGAGCTGCACACAGCTCAGACGAGGCAATAAGCAAAATTTTCCTGAGTTCTCCCTAAATATAGGATTACTTAATGCATGAAATCACCAGATAAACACAACGCACTTTCAGGCATATAGCAAGCAACATCAAAGCATGTTCAGCGCCAAAGGCACAACATAAAACCTCAGAAGTTTTCCCTACAATTTCACTCGTCATACCGAGAAAAATTCAAAATAGTTTTATCTTCAGAACCATGCCTACTCCTCTCCAGCTTCATCCGATTCACTTGTGACCCAAGTAGACTCAACGAAAAAGTCAAGATCTGGCATCAGCGCAACTCGGCTAGCAGTCTAAGCATAACGACTCCGGAACGTGGTGTAACTTTGACCTTGCTCCGGATCACCCTGATACGTCTCAAACGTATCTACTTTTCCAAACACTTTTCTATTGTTTTGCCCTCATCCTTGCATGATATTAACTAAACTAACCCGGACTGACGCTTTTTTCAGCAGAGCTGCCTGTATGGTTTTATTGTGTGCAGGAAAATGGATTTTTGGACATCTTAGAAAATTCCCAGAAAAATTACAAAAAATCCACGCACCCGAAGGAGCCCGGAGCCAAAAGTGGCGCCTGAGGGCAGCCAGGGGGGGTCCAGGCGCCCTGCTGGCGCGGCCCCACCCCTGGCCGCGACAGGTGGCCGCCTGGGTGGCTCCCACTGCCTCTGGTGCCCTACCTGGACTCCTATTTATTCCCGTGACGCAAAAACTCCGAAACGGAAGTCTCTTTTCCAGAACCCGCCGCGGAGCCGCCGCCACCCTCTATTCTTCCTCGGGAGGGCTAATCTGGAGGTTGATTTGTCCTTCTGAGAGGGGAGATTGTCGCCATCGTCATCACCATCACCAATCCGTCCTCCCTCCATGACTTCTCTTCACATGTGTGAGTAAATCCCTGCTGTAGGCAAAGGGGATGGTAGGGATTTGATGAGTTTGATCATGTAATAGTTCGTCAGATTGTTGGGGGCATGTTGACTATCATCTACTATGGTGTTTATCATCTTTGCTACAACTTGTTTCTCTTAATGCTTGTCACTTTGGGCCCGAGTGCCCTGTTTTCAGATCTGAACCACTTATGTTTTCATGAATATATTTATGTTTGAGATCCTATCTATGAGTTGTTTGCACCTATTATGGTCGGGAACCGGCGATCCCAAAGGTGACAACTTGGGACACCAAAGGGGATGGTCCATAATTTGAGGATTCCATGTATCCATCGAGTTTATTGCTTTGTTCCGGTGCTCTTTGACAGGAGCACCTTAACTTCCATAAGTTCCCTTTGGCCCTGTTCGTAGCGGGATGGTAGGACAAAAGATGGTGTGCATGTTCTTATTGCAAGCACAGACAACTACCTACGGGATACATGCCTAATGTTTGATATTTTCCTAGATGATCATTTCTTTTTTGTGTGCCTTGCCCCGTGTTAGAATCTATTACATGTTCACTCTTATTCATGCAGCGCCCAACCATCCATCTCCCTAGCCTACAACGTTTTAATCCTGTTGGTTACTACTAGTTTATTTTCGATGTTTTACTTTCGTCGCTATCGCTATCACTATCATACCACAGTTACTATTAATACTTTGTTGCAAGAAAGTATATTTCAGGTGCGGTTGAATTGAAAACTCAACTGTCAAAGCTTATAAATACTCTTTGGCTCCCCTTGTGTCGAATCAATAAATTAGGTTGACTTACCCGCGAGAACACTACAATCGATCCCCTACAGTTGAGGGTCATCACACCCCCACCAACCTTCTCAAGGATATGAACCCTATCAGGTAAGTGCGCTTTCGTCAGGGCCAAGGCATAGTTAGCACCACTCCGAGTAGAAGACCGCTTCCAGCGTGCAAACTGTTAAGGAGCAGACTAAAGGAAGGGAACCACTGAATCAAGGTTAACACAACTGCTTTCCCCAGATGAAATGTTGTTGTTTAATGCCAGGGTTGCACCCATCGCTTCCTCCACAAATTTGGCAGCTTTAGCACATCACATGGTCAACAGGCCCCGGGCCAGAGAAAATTCCGCCGTGACAGGAGTATAGTTGCCCCTTTTCATAATTTCTTCCAACTCAGCCATCCAAGCTTGCTCCGCCTCTGGGTCAGTGGCATATACTGCAAGGGGACAGGTAAGTATCGATTTAAATGGCAAGAAAACACAAGTTCATCTCTTGTCACTGGATTGACGCTTACCAGCCAGAGTTTCGCTGAAAATAGCAAACCTCCCAGCGTAATACTCTTCAGCAGTTTTTACGGCCTTCCGAGTTGTCTCAAGTTCTGTCTTGTGTGCCTCCTCTTCTTTGGAGCGCAGCTCGGACAACCTTTCCAAGTCAGACTGAAGCTTCGCAATGGAGGCTTCATTCTCTTTTATGGCTTCTTGCAGGTAGTGCAGTTGCTTCTCCAAAGCCTTCTTCTTTTTGGCTCGTTTCTCTGCTTGTTCAATCTCTTTAATCATTTTCTTCACAAAATGTTCATTCTCCTTGATTTTTGCATCAAAATCTTTCTTGGCAGCCTCTGCATAAGGACAGAAAATGAATTTTTTCAAAGTCAAGAAGTTCTCCCCTCTTGAACAATTTGGGACAAAATGGCTGACCACTATCTTCAGCATGTTGTCTTTTCATCTTGTTATGCTCCTCTAGAAGCATCTCGTATGCTTTCTTCGTGGCCTCATTATCCTCTTGTAAATTTACAAAGGAAGAACCCAGCTTGCAAGCCTCCTAATATAGGAGAAGAATCAAAATCAGCAAAGTCTGTTAACAAAAGACTCCGAATAACTGCAAGAAGTTACTCACAGCCTTGGGGGCTACACCCAACGGGTGCACTAAGAATTGCTCCCACTAGAAGATTAAAGAACAAAGTCTCATATCAAAAAACTCTGAGTAACTTCAAGAAGTTACTCCGAGCCTTGGGGGCTACACCCAGTGGGTGCACTAAGATGTGCCCCCATTGGACGATCAAATATCTAAATTGCCAAAGTCTCCTACAAAAATACTCCGAGTAACTTCAAGAAGTTACTCGGAGCCTTGGGGGCTACACCCAGTGGGTGCACTAATAAGTGCCCCCACTGGACGTTCAAAAATCAAAATTAACAAAGTTTCCTATCAAAAGACTCCGAGTAACTTCAAGAAGTTACTCGGAGCCCTGGGAGGCTATGCCCACTAGGTGCACTAAGAAGTTCCCCCACTGGAAGGCATAAGTTAACGAAGGCCAATAACTCCGACAGAAAAGTCATTCGGACACCCAGTGGGTGGAAAACTTACATAAGTACTTACGTGCATGTTCTCCTTTATGGACTCTGCTTCAAAGGCTAGTTCACGCAAGTGTGATTCGAACTGAGAGGACTTTAGCAGAGAAGCCTTCAATCCACTAAATATAGTACTCTCAATTGGAGTACCAACTGGAATTGAAGAAGAAGTTGGAACAGTCTCACGAACAGCCATCGAGGAACAGACTTTTGGTGGAGCAGGAGGAGCAACCAAATCATCATCAGCAGTAGCAGTAGGCATGGTAATAACCGGCTCAGGAGCAGCTTGAACAGGGTTAACCTCAGTATTATCAACACGGGCATCCACATCCACGTCCACGAAAGAAAACGATCAAAGAGAATGATAAGCAAAATACAAGTGACGCTGTCTCATACAACTAATCAGAAGCAAGAAAAATATCACATACTTTCAGCAGTGGTTTGCTCGGGGATGGTATCCATCACAGGAAAGTCAGTCACCCCACAGGTGCTGACACCTTCAAAAGTTTCTGGATCTTGTCCCTCAACCCCAGGAAAGGACTCAGAACCACTCGGACGAACGCTAAAAAAGAAAGGCTCATGAAGAAAGTAAAACAAGCAAGGAATAGGAATGCAAGGTGAAAAGACAGAAAGTTACTTGCGAACAGTCTTCAGAGCACGCTGGGGAGGAGCAACAACACTAGCAACAGTTTTGGGTTTCATAACATCAGCAGTATCCCCCGCAGGTGTAATCTTCCGACCTCCAAGCGTAGTCAAAGATTTCTTGGGTCTCATAGGGGCAACCTTCCCGTGACTCGAAGAAAAAACGGGAAGCTTGCGACTTCTCTCCCCACTACTCGGAGGAAGAGAACGTATGCGACTCCGCACAAGTCCCTCCCCAGCCGAGTCACGGTCTTGGTTGTTTTTGGAGCGTATCTCGGAGGTTACCTGAGGAAGAGCCGCACCGGATTCCATTTCATCTCCAGCTTCAACCTCAACCCCAGCACCCGTGTTACTATCTTTGTCCTCTTCAATAGGATGTCTAGGAGCCAAGGGAATAGGCGAATGAAACAGGGTAACATCCTGATATAGAATGTCCAGAGTCAGATCAAACAGACAAGAAGAAGATTAGCACAAGAATGCATACAAAGGGAATGAACCTACCAAGGTAGGGGGATGCTGGCTGTCAAGGGGTCTGACTCGGCCTGCTATCTGCAGACCATGAGTCACGCTGGTGATAACCTTCATCTGATGCTCAAATTCATCTACCGGCATCTCAACATTATTATACCGGGTGTCATCCCCAAGCCCAGTGTATGTCCACATCCCCCGAGCTTTATCTTGGAGAGGTTAGATTCTCCGAATAACAAAAGTGGCAATTAGATCCATGGCATCTAGGCCATTCTTCTTGAGCTTCACAACTTCACGCATTAGAGGGAGCACATGTTCTTTCTCAGCGTTGATCAAGCAAGGATTCCAACCCTGAGAATCGGTCAGCCTCACATCCGAGTTAGGGGGCAACGTCCGAACTCCAGGCCCTTCTGCCACCTTGCACTAAAACCAACTGTTTTGACAATTCTTCACGGAATCCGCCAGACTAGAAAGAAAATATTGGGCCCCCTACTTCTAGTCAAGGAATAAACCCCCGCATGGTTGAATTACACACCACTACCCTCCCCAGATTTTTCACCTTTTGAGGTTTGATGGTGTAAATGGTGCGAAAGAGATGCCAATGGGGCTCTATGCCTAAGAAACCCTCGCATACGGTAAAAAAGCTGGAAAGAAGAGTAATGGCGTTTGGGACAATATGGTGAAGCTGACAACCAGTGAAGGCCAAGAAACCAAGCAGAAACGGATGTGGAGGAAGAGAAAAACCATGATGCATGTGGGAAAGACGCAAAACTTGCTCACCGTCTTGAGGAAGGGGTTATTCTTCCCCAGGAGGTGGAGCACGACAGCCATGGCGAGGAAGCATACCAGAGTCTTGGTACCCCTGGAGCATCTCCGCCGTGATGATCGATGGCAACCACTCACCGGCAGACATGGCTCCAACCGAGGGCTCCGATGGATTGCCAGAAGTTATTCGGAAACCTCTCCGACAAGTAAAACATTACTCGGACAAGAACATCACAAACCGAGTAAGACATTACTTGGATTTTTTCCCGAATAAGCCACCACTCGGAGAAAGTCATTGCCAAAACAACCAAGTAAGCTACCACTCGGAGCGTCAAAGAAGGCATAAAGTACTCAAAAAACTCGAAGCAGTGACATTATGGGATACCATATCAGAAACTAAGTAACGAGTTAGAAAGGAATTGCGTTTTCAAGCGCACAACAAATGGAAAATATTTTATTCATTAATTGCTCGAGAAAAGTTCCAAGTAATTAATTCACCAGTAGTCCGTCTCTGACGTAGATTGCCAGACCACTAGTAAGATAAGGCGCATGGTGTAAAGAATTGATATCCCATGTGGTATGATCTAAAGCCTATCTTATGGTGCTTTAGAATATCAAAATTTAAAAATCTGGTTCATATGGAGTTAAAGGCCTTTTACTCCCAGACACGCCCTCCGGGTCCTCAGTCCACCTCTTCCGAGAGACGCTTGAGTGTCGACAGATTTTTTTCGTTAACTTGCCCAACCCACGTTCGAGGGAAAAGTTCAAATATCAATAAAGTCCTTCTGGGCCTCCAATTGAGTTTAATCTTCACATACCTCATGAATCTTGATGACATCTACTGCCTCAATCACGAGTGCCCGAAAGCACTTGGGGGCTACTGTCGTGGTGATACCAAAGGTATACCCTTAAGCATTAGAAATCACGGGGTACCCTTAGCATTGTGGTCTCCCAAGAATACCCAAGAACAGAAAATAAATCAGCGAATCGTAACGTGTCTGACAAAACACAGAGACGAAGGTCACAATGTCTCCGATTAATCCGTCACTCGGAAACGATATGGTCTCCGAGTAATCAGTTACTCAGAAGAGGCGATCGTCTCTTACTAATCAGTTACTAAGAAAGCAGATAGGCTCTGAGTAAACAATTACTCAGAAGAGGAAATCAACGATCTGTTCACTACTCGGAGGAAGGAAGAGCAACGGGCGCGAAGCATTAAAGCCAGAGGCATTTCTCCTTCTTAATTAGTAGTAATGAGTAGACCATTTCCTGTAATAAGTATAGACGTTTATTCCTGTAATTATTGCCCATTTACTGGGGTATTGAAGGGGCAGAGGCGCACTCTATATAAGCCTCCCCCTCACCCTAGGAAGGGTTACACACACAGTATTCTTCAAACCCTGAGAAAGAATACCCCAGTAAGCCTGGGACAGGACTAAGGTTTTTATCTCTAAGGAGAGGCCTAACCTGTATAATCCCTCTTGCGTCAACCTCTCTGCGTACAGGTTCATATAGATCCAATTACACCCATCCATCTATTGTCATGATTATATCCACGACACTAGATAGGTATGGCACCTGGAGGCGATGATCGACGACGGCTCACGAACACAGCCGACGGTTAAAGCCGACTGAAGGCTTGCATGTCGCGGGGATGGACAAGAATGCCACTTTGTAGAGGGTGTAGGAGAGCCTGTATGCGTTTAGCGACTTGTCGAAGGGACCGACGATGGCGCCCTCCATAACGGCCAACAACTCTTCCTTCGCGGCGTCCAGCTTGATCGCAGCGTTGTTGAGCCTCTTGGATGATAGATAAATGTGTTCTGCGACGTAGCAGGTTCACCCAACCCTTGTCGCCAGCTTCAGTATGGCGCAGCCTCTTCACACGGTGCGACGGCTCAATAACAGGCGAAGGGGTCGAGCTGCCGTCGCCTCATGTGCATCCTCCACCTCCCAGAAGTCTCGATGGCTCGTCGACAGGCGGAGGGATTTGGATGTCGTTGTCCGCTATGTCTCCGCCCAATCCTGCCCCTCCCACAAGGCTTGACGGATCATCGACAGGCAGAGGGATGATTTGGCTGCGGTCGTCCTCTATGCCTTCGCCGCATTGTCCACTTCTGCGAGGCTCGATGGGTCATCGAAAGGCGGAGGGATCGAGCTACCTTTGTCCTCTTTTCCCAGCCGCATCCTCCTCTGACCGCACAGAGTGACGACTCGACGACGGGCAGAGGGGTTAAAATGCCATTGTCAGTCTTTCTTCCACCGCATCCTCCACCTCCCCCTTCTCCCGACATGGATGTAGGCTTTAGAGGACTAGGAAATATGGCAGGAGGACGAATTGGAGCTGTGGTGAAGGTGCAGGGGTCGGTAGTGGGGCATACGGGGTGGAGGATATCCTAGACAGGAACCCTAAAAGGCCACACCCAATGTTCATATAGGGCGGGCGGGCTGCGGGATAGTGTTTACTAAGCACACATATCCAAATTTCTCACCGTTTTCTTTCCAGTACAGATGGAAAAGCATACGCATACAGGAATATAATCCTTTGCATTGTAAGAGCTGGTGGGTTAAACCCTAAAGGACTTTGAAATTGAAACAGATACAAATGATGACTAATCAGTATGAGACTTTGCATGTTGTCGTCGTTTCACATGACCGGAATGTTGTATAAATTTGAGATTATCATGATAGAAAATAGGGGTACTTCCTGTAAAAAATGAGCCATTCATACCGAAATATCACACAGGTATCGAAATAGGGGTACTTCTTATTCTAAAATCCTTTAAGCCCCCAATTTTTTTGTATGTGTTAAGCAATAGAAACTCACACAGGTATCCCAA
The DNA here is from genome assembly GCA_950022295.1 of Bromus sterilis. Taxonomy (NCBI): domain Eukaryota; kingdom Viridiplantae; phylum Streptophyta; class Magnoliopsida; order Poales; family Poaceae; genus Bromus; species Bromus sterilis. The sequence goes on along the minus strand of OX465595.1, from coordinate 239,710,441 downwards.
AATTTCAAACATTTTTTACTTCATTTGACAAATATAATGTACCAGGTGAATCATTTTCAAGAAAAACAACCCTAGAAATGAAAATCAATTCAAATGAAATCTAAATTTGATGAAACTTGGCATGTTGTAATCATTTCACCAACAATGTATTGGTTAAATTTAAAGATGGTTATGATAAAAACAAGTGGTACTTCGTGTATGAAGTTGTACCATTCACTTCGAAGCATCGGTGTTTCTATTGGAAACATCCACATTACAAATACAACATATAATTTTTAAGTGATTTGAAACCCAAACTTTTTATGTGTTCACCATTAAACATTCACACTAACATCCTAATATTTCAAACAGTTGCGACTTCATTTGCTAAATATTATGTATTTAGTGATATATTTTTGAACAAAACGCCCATGGAATTTAAAGGCGATTAAAATGACCTCCGAATAGGATGAGATTTACATGCTGTCATCATTGCACGAACATGGTACGTGGTAAAAAATTGAGAGGATTTTGACAAAAACTGATGCCACTTAGTGTACAAAATTGGGTCGTTCCTATCGAAATGTCAGGGTTTCTACGTGAAACAAGCACATTAGAAAGACAACATTTCTTTGTAGAATCCTTTAGCCTCCATTTTATGTGTGTGTTTAGCATTAAGCACTCACACTAGTATCCTAAAATTTCAAACAATTTTGAGTTCATTTGATAAATATAATGGAACAAGTGATTCATTTTCGAGCAACACGACCCTAAAATTGGCAATCCATTCAAAAGATCTCTAAATTGGATGAAACTTGACATGTTGTCATCATTTCACCAACAATATATGTGGTGAAATTTAAAGATGGTTATGATAAAAACCGGTGATACTTCGTGTACAAAACTTGACCATTCCCTTCGATTCATCAGGAATACAACATATTATTTTTTAAATGATTTGAACCCCAAATTTTTGATGTGTTCACAACTAAGAATTCACGCTAACATCATAAAATTTAAAATAGTCTGGATCTCATTTGATAAATATTATGCCTTTACTGATATTGTTTAGCAAAAGGACCATGAAATTAAAATTCGATTAAAATGACCTCTTAACGGGATGAGATTGGGCATGCCGTCATCATTTCATGAACATGGTACGTGGTAAAAATTTGAGAGGATTATGACAAAATCTGGTGGCACTTAGTGTACAAACTGCATTAGTTGAATGTTGGTCAAACACTGGAAAACCCCGTTGACCGTTTGAAAAACCAGCTGGAAAAATCTCGTAACCATAGTGCACAACCGTGGCCGTTGGATGTAACCTTAGCGCCAAAGGGTAGTCGTTCGATCTCAGCGCGATCCGCGAGGAGCTGGTTCTGCAACCTGATTGGCTGGCTTTCATCAAAGTATATGCACATAATTTAAAATGGAAAAGCTTTTGTGATGCGAGAACATAAGTGGGACGCCTCCTAACAAAGGCTTCCGTCTGAAGCTATACTCAATCCACATCTAGATTTCCCCACCTTAGGTGATTCATGCACATAGTCTATTCCCCAACCCATAAATTGTCATGGCTCCGACTCATTATGAGAGGGCTCGTAGAGCCGCCTATGCCGCCGCCAGGGATGCCTTCCAGAGGCGATGGTTCCGACGATGTTGCTTGGAGTCCGGCCTTGCGTGTCTTCAATACGAGGCATCGTTTGGTGACCGATTCCTCCATTAGCCCGGCCTGCGCGAGTATCACCAATTTCACGGTTATTTCCATCTTGCTGGCTGGTCATGCCCGATTGGCGAACCCTTTTCAATCCACTACCTCGGTTGTCTCCGCCTTCTCCATCCCGACCGCATCCGCCCATCGCGCAACTACGGAAGCGGCCAGGGCGTCTGCATTAGCCCATACGGAGACGGAAGCCACAGAAAGGGCGACGCAAGCCGCCAGCAGGGTGGCGGCATACGCCGATAACCCAGCGGCCTCTCTAGACCGGCTCATTGACGTTTAGGAGGCCAACAGGGAGGCTGCATTGCCGATGCCGCAGCGGCCTCTCTAGACCAGCAGCTCCTCGACATTCAGGAGGCCAACAGAGCGGCAGCTTACGCCAATGCCACGGCGACCTCTTTGGACCAGCAGCTCATCGATGTTCAGGAGGCCAACAGGGCGGCGACCTCTTTGGACCAGCAGCTCATCGATGTTCAGGAGGCCAACAGGGCGGCGACATTTATGTTAAGTCCAGTATCTTGTGTAACTATTGAGGTGGTTCGATTTAGAAAGTGTGAGCTTTGCTGATGACTAAGTTGTTTTCTTAAATTAACAACTGTTCTTAATATATTCAATGACATGGATGTTCGCTATAATCAGGATAATTCGCACCAAATTTTGAAGGTTCCCATATGGATTTATTTTTAGTTTCGTCTGCGACTCCACTTCTCCCGCAAGCCCCCTCCCCACCTACCCAATTTTTTTTTCAGCCAGGTGAATATCTAAGCTTCCCACTCCTTCCTTCCACCACCAAAGTACGCATTCCCCCCTTCTTGTTCAAATCCTCTCTTGCTCCTCCTAGCGCTGCGGCCTATACGACGCAGGCAACTCGCGCGATGACCTACGCGGCGCAGCCCCGCCCTCGTTCTGCATGTCGGGCGCGGAGGCCTACACGGCGCAACCCCCTCGTTCCGTCTACCGCGCGCGACGGCCTAGACTGTGTAGGCCGGCTGCCCCCCTCCCTGCTAGTCGTGCCTCTTCGGTAGGCTCTCCCTGTTCCGGTAAGATCCTGGCCGCCCTCCTGATGCGCATACTCTTACTCCTCCATGGATCATGTATGGCCCGACCACCAAATCATGGAGGATACACTTGCTGTGGATGCCACCCTCACCGCACTCGCGCATCCTTGCATCCAAGTTCGGCAGTCGTGTGCTACGACAGTGTGGAGGGAAGCCACAGCGAGGAAACCTCGCCTCCTTTCAATGGGAAGGATCCCATTGCCATATCCATCGACGACGAGTAGCTCATTCTTAGCTTCATAGATACATATGTTTAGTTAGATATGCCCCAGAGTTAAATTATCTTCAGATCACACTACTAGGAAAAAGCTTATATGTAGAGGATTAACAGTAGCGCCCTCAAAAAAGAGGCACTACTACTAATTAACAGTAGCGCCTCCTCTCGGGACCCGCTACTACTAGGCCTTTAGCAGTAGCGCCCCCCAATGTGACCCGCTACTTGTAAAGGAGGTCCCCAACCAACCCAGCTGACAAGTAATAGTAGTAGCGCCTGCCAGGAACGTCCGCTACCACTACCATCATAGCATTAGTGCCTTCAAATGTCGCCCACTACAGCTAACGTGGACCCGATGGTCCGCACATAGCAACAACATGTCTCCAGGAGGGGCGCTGCTGCTATGGGCTCTTAAGTGTACCACAGGGTCGCCCCGACCCTACTCTCTCACTCACTCTCTCTCACTCTCCTTCCCCGCGCCGTAGTCCCGCTCCTTCACCTTCACCCCAACTCGGCGCCCCGACCCGCCGCCCCGATTCGCTGCCCCGACCCGCCGCCCCAACCTGCCGCTGCCCCGACCCGCCGCTCCCGGCCCTGCACACTCATCAGGTTCGGTCCCTTGCTCCCCCTCCCCTTCATTGATAGATAGATAGATGCATTGATTGATATATATATGGATTGATGGGTTGATAGATAGATAGATGGATTGATAGATAGATAGATAGATAGATAGGTGGATTGATAGATAGATAGATAGACGATTTTAGATAGATAGATAGATAGATAGATGAGTTTAGATAGATATATGGATAGATAGATACATGATTTTAGATAGATAGATAGATAGATTTTAGCACAATTTGGGAGAGATGTAGAATCTTTTCTTAATGATGTTTTCTTTGAGCTAATTTTTAATGAGGAGAACTAGTTTGGGTTGTTAATATATTTGAAGAGGACATGCCTCAAGTTGTTTATTGTTGTTATCCTGATAAAGGGACAAATATTGTCCCCTTTCTTCCGAAATGTTGATTAATTTCCGTTTCGTTTGAGAATGGGGCACTCCCATGTTAGGAAAAGTGGAAAATATCATGCCCAATTTTTTCGTGAATTCGTGCATAACCTTTGCTATTTTTATTGACCTAGAAGGTGTCCGATTCTCAACCGAAATGAAAATAATTTGTTTCGGCATCAAATTTATTTTAATCATTACTTTTCCTATTTTTTGAATGCCGACGATTAAAAATGTTTCGTATTTTAATAAAACTTTGTATAATATATAAGTTCTTGGCGACGATTCCCGGCCCGCATCACCGTCCCCGCGGCAGTGAGCACCTTCTTGATAGGATGGGAAATGTCTGGGACTGGGCTCCCCCGGGCTGGCACTGGGAGGTGGTCTCTGAGGCTCCCCTCTTGGTGAGGAATCCGGGTCCTGTCGTCAACCCGGAGCTTCTTTTCTGGAGGTCGCGTGGGCCACAAAGGGTGCAGAGGGAGGCAGCCCACGAGGCGGTGGTACGCCGACGTGTGAGGGAGGAGGAAGAGCACATCCGCCGGTACATGCTCGCGTTGGACGCCAGGTTCTCGAATACCTGGCAGATTATTTAGGGACCTCATCTGGGCTATGACTTTTTACGAGTTCCTTATCTTTGGGTGTTCACTGCCCGCGGCTCAGGGAGCCGATGTCGTTTAATGTATTAGTGATATATTATTGTTGTTGCATTAACTGGATTACTCGAAATATATGTATTAGTGACATTATTGTTGCACTCACTGATAAAATATTATTGTTGCAATTTTATTCGAGTTCATCATTATTTTCCTCCTTTTTTGAATGTCGATGATCATTTTTGTACTTCAGCATTATTTTTTCTCATTTTATGTTTTAAATGTCGATTATTAAAACCGTTGTGACATCGATGTCCAATTAAATTTTTGAATTATGAAGACAGATAATGTCTCCCAAGTGTGAGTACTGTCACGATGACTCGGGTCAATGCAACGATGTTGTGTTGGATGAAGCAGACACATACTTCTCCCTCACGCTTAAGCTCTGGGTTCAAAAATTGTACGGTATGCAACATGAACAACATGTTCTTCTTATGGTACATGCATGACTTAAGTTTATGTTTAACATATCATTTTTTTTCTAATTCAACTAGTGCATCCCTTGCTTTGCAAGACGCCACGTTTGTGACAGGATCAATATTCAAGATTTCGATGAAACTATTAGAAAATAAGTTAACATTAATACGAAACATTTCGTTCGTATGGTTAAAATCTTTAATGAACCAGATGCCACATTCTTTAGCTGTTCAAAATGGGATGCATTATGCAAGACATATGCATTTTATGATAATATGAAAATAGAATTTGATCTTGGAAATCGCCGTCGAGGCTCCAATGTTTTTCGTGATGATGAAATTTCCATGGAACTAGGCGACATGATTCGAGTTGATGTTCATGTGAGTTTGTTATACAACAATTTTCTTAATTGTACAACTTATTTTCTTTGCTTCCAAATGTTGAGAACTCATTTATAATTGCCAGTTTATGTTCTTTCCATGGAAGAACTATGGAATCTTTTTGATAATACCTTCTATAATGGTGGCTTCGACCTAAGTATTATTGAACAAGAAGCATTCATCGAAGTTCTTAAATTGTTACCTTCGTATGTGAACTATTTAAAGGCTGGCTGTCCTTTTATACCATACGTGCCATTTCTACTTAAGTTGGAGGACTATATGCTTAAATGGAATAGCCTGGTAAGATTTTTATCATTCTGTCAGTAGCCTATCTTGTCCAAAAAGGCATTCTTATTAAGTATACTCCATTGCTAACTATGCTACTAATATGTATGTTCTTCAACAGAGGATACCGCAAGCTTGTACGCCTAGATGGATGCTGGGATCTAAAGGCGAAGTCCAAATTGTTTGTGCACGGCCATGGACAGAACCTTTCACACATGATTACTACACTGAAAGTGGATCAGATGGCTGTGTCGAAATCAAAGCATGGTTGAAGATACGAGTCCAGAAGAAACCACAACCTAGAGACAAGTTGTTCTCTATTCTCTATTTTGGAGAATATGGATGTTCTTTTTGGTTTGATTTCCTTTCACCTTCGCGTGTTGATTAGGTACGGTCCTATATATATTTAGTAGTAGTGAATTCGAACAATTAGGTTATCAAAGTTAAACTATGAAACATCTTTGTGTTGGATATTATGGCTTTCGTACTTGTTGTTATTGAAGTTAAACTAGGAAAAACTTTGTGTTGGATATTATGATCATGTGATAATATATATGAGATGATTGATTTAGACTATTGTCTGTGTATAAGATGTTGAGGTGTGTATGTCTATAAATTGATGATACTATTGTGTGCATTATACTATTAAACCTATACAAACAAGTATTAGAAAATGGGCAGAAATGAAAAAAAATGAAAAATATTATAAGTAGCGCCTCACAGAGGCAGGCGCTACCGCTAGTGATATTAGTAGGGGCACCTCCAGGAGGCACTACTGCTAACACTACGTAGCAGTAGCGGTTGCTTCTACAAGTTCCACATGCGTTGCTCATGCCTTGCATCTATTTTTTTTCGATTGCATATGAAAATAATTGTTTTGTTTGGATTGCATCCAGAACTTCAAGTAATTGAACTCATACTCTGTATAATGTTATCATGCAATGTGATGCCAAAGTTAATTATCGATCATTGACACTTGAAAGCCTATTCATTTCCTATATTTGTTAGGCATGTTGTAGCTACTTAGCTGGACTTTCCATGTCTTGAATCAGTTGGATTGTATGGTGTATTATGTATGCACGAACCAGTTATCATTGACCGCATGCCAATTCTTACATTACCTAATCATTAGCTACTTTATGAAATTTCAGGGTAGTAATGGGCGACTCTGAGATTTACAAAGGTATACACATCGTATAAATGGCTTATATCCCATTAGTGTACAATTGAAGGAAAATGACACTGCTCGTATTCTAATATTTACATTTTTCTTGTAGCTCCCTTTGTCAGAGGATTAGATCCACAGTTCGGCCTATTTAGCATCTAGGGAAACGAGGTGACCATTACTAAGAAACTTAGAAAAATTGTAAGGATAAAGAAACTGGACACGAAATATAATAAACTCTTTGTCTGCACAATGAAGAAGACTTCAGTCTCCTATAGGATGGTACTAATTTACATCCCTACCATATTTTCCCCTACGCTCACAATTTCCATACTGAAAAACTATATTTATGCATATCTTTGTATTCAATATTTTTCGAAGCAGTTCACCGATGATTATCTATCAAACCACCTGTATGGTCAAGAGGCTAGAAATGTTTTTGTACAACCCGAGCTATAATATTGAAGCCTTCCTGAAAAGGGCAAATGATGGCGGGCAATCATCCAGAGGCGCTGAGCTAAAGTTGCAAAGGCCTTTAACATTCTCTAAGGCTCAATTTTCGCATTCCTCTTCGACAGTTTCCCAGATGAGATTCATCTATCTATCTACCGACTATGATGCTGTACTTTGCAAAGGTTGTTTCTATATTTTGGCCTGGTGTACTATCTGCTGGTTGTTACCAAAGGTTTCGCGTTTCTATAATGCGGCATGCTGTACTAGCTGCTGGATGTATTGTGATTTCAGTAATTATGAAAATCCTGGTGACCATTAAAAGCATATGAAAGATAATGTGTTATATATATATATGAATGTGCTTATATCAGAAATTTAAAAATATCCTAGAATATTTCAGATAAATACAATGCTAATTAAAATGCTAGTTATTGGATCGTTGCACACGGTTATACATATAAGTTCAACACTAATAGCTATGTACATCGCACCATTCGATAAGAAATGAGCGTTGGGGATTTATTTATAATTCCACACCATATTTTGTGAACAACCGTTTGTAATGTTCAGCATACAGTACAGACAGTTTGGCAGAAAAGAACGTTTGAGATTTAATTCTGAAACCACATGAGCATTTCTGCACAAACGTTTGTGTAGGTGTGAATAACAAATATGTGTACTATATACAAACTGTATGGAATAGCTTCGGGTATCCCACGCAGTTCCTGACACACCAGCGTATAGAATAGTATAACTCAACACAAATGTAGTTTCTTTAGTAAACTTACGCAATAGGATAATAATGTTAGACGAACATTCATTTCTCAAACCTTCGAGTTATCTTGTGCGTATGCGCGGACTATCCATAGGAAACGGTTTCTGGCTAGCGTGTGAAATATGCCCCCTATCGCAATCGAACGCAAGGCGACGGTTCCGATTCCCGTTTCCGATAGGGGTAAAAAACATTTTGGATAGCTATCGCGCGCACTAGTGAGAGTTCCCGTTACATACGAACGTCCTCCTACATCATGCCAATCTATACCAGAAGGCATCTGAGTCCAGCGTGGGTATATGATATATTCTGGGTGCATACCTTCCTGGACTAAGGGTAGCAACTGTTGGGGCTCGGGGACAAAAATATTTTTTTTCATAACCTACGAAGCCCAAAACCAAGACCTATGTTATGCTGATGTAATGTAACAAAGGGAAATCGACAACATAACAGTATGTAGTCCGTTAAGCGGGAAATGTTCCCGCGTGAACGTGGTTGATGTAGTCGTACTTGCCGATCCTCAGTGCGGCGGAGATTCTAGACGACTCCAGAAGAAACTCGGTCCTTGAAGACAGATTCCGGAATTATGTCCCCGTCGGAACGTTGTCGGTGAAGACGTCGTGACATAGCCTCGATGATGAAGGAGTACCACAAGTGTAGCACCTCACATGATTACACGCATACGGTGTACCCTGTCCCTCTGGGATCGGAACCAGGCGAGCAGCGGAAAGAAGATGGATTCGGGTCCCGATTCCAGCAGCACGACGTCGTGCGTATTATGGAGAAATCCCCAGCCAAGTGCTGCTAACTCCAAACAAGGGGAGTCTGCTCGAGGAACGAGAATGAGAGAGAGAGAGAGAGAGTTGTCTCAAAAAGAGAAAATTTTGAATGAATAAAAGGGGGCACCCTCCCCTCCGTATATAGTCTAAGGAGGGGAGCCAACTTCCCTCCCTCCTCGACGTGGGACTAATCCCACTAGGGGGGAGGTGCGCCGGCTATGAGAGGGAGTGGGCCCCTCCCTTGGCGCATGGCCCAAGGGGGGAGGCTCCTCATTTCCCTAATGGGCCCTATGAGGCCCATGTGCCTTTTAATTCATTTTTTCATCATTTAAATCAGATTTTTATTATTTAATTCATTAATTAAATACTAAAACATATTTAAATAATATTTTGAAAAATTCAAAATCTCCAGAACCATTTCTGTCCTCCACCGAAACAATTCCAGTGTTCTCTCTTATTTCACCGATGATCCCAAATCTATGCTTATTCCGTCGAATACCCTTAAGCATGATACCCTACGGTTTGGGCAACAATAGACATGATCAAGACACTATCTAACCAATGACCATCATATGGGATCTGGTTACAATCCTTGATGGCCGTTGTACTTCCATCGAATTAAGTTCATCGGTTAACCGTTAACGTTGAGTCCTGATCCCTTTGTCACATGGTGCTTTCTTTGTCCGAGGTTTGATTGTCAGTATCCTATACCTAGTTCATCCTCGTTACCGAAAAACATATTTACTCGTCTCCATGATTTACAACCCTGTGACCTAGTCACATGGTTTCGTAATATTTATGATGTAATATCACCGAGTGGGCCCAGAGTACCTATCTGTCACTCGGGTGGACAAATCCCATTCTCATAGATCTCATACTCCTCAACATATCGACTTCGGAATACCCAAGATGCACCTTTATGGTGACCCTATTACGGTGTATCAGTTGATACACTCAAAGCATCCTCCGGAGATAGTGATTATGCATGATCATTACGGTCTAAGGATCGGGTCACAACGTTTTAAGTTATCGGAATGTTGAACTATGTGACTGGATCATATTGCAACACTTTAGGTGGGTGTGTGTCCATCATATCATTCACCTAATATTATGACCTCATTGTCAACAGACTATTATGTTCTCATGATCAGGAAACCTTGATCATCAATTGCCCAATGTGTCGGGGGGATGGATCAAGGACATAACCCGACATATAGGAGACCCAAAGGAGACTCAGTCCATGGAAGACCCAGAAGGATAACCCGGTTTCTAGACCGGGTCGCGCCCAGTATGGAGCCCGACCACCGTAGAAGTAATATGACTTATGTTGATAAACAAGGAAACTACTTGTAACTAGACTAGGACTCTGTCTCGTCTAGAAGTCGGATCCATGTAACCCTAGGGACCCGACATCTATATAAGTCGGTTCCACGGGGAACCAAAGGGACAACTCAACTTAGATCTTCTCGAGGCATAGGTAGCGATTCTGCATCTTTGTATTCGAGAAGTCGACACCCAATAATAGAAAAGAAGGAGTAGGTCTTTACCTTACGAGGGGCCGAACCCTGTGTAAAATCTCGCGTCTTGTGATCACGCCGACTCTCTCCTCGTATTCACCTCGCAGCAAAGGTCCCACGCTAAGTCCTACAATGAGGACATCTGCCGTGAGTTTCCCACGATAGTTGGCGCCCACCGTGGGGCCTGCGCACGCAGGCGTTGTCATCCTGGAGGGAGCTCCGTGAGGTATCCAAGGTTTCATCACCGGCCGGATCACCAGAAGCCGGCGAGGGAAGCTCTACATCAATGACACCGCCTGGGGTCCCGAGGACGACTCTGCCAAGTCAGGCCATCGGATCCCAGTCGGTTCCACCCACCTCTTCATCGGCAGGACAAACGGATCTGAGCCCGAGCCAGATCGTGACGTCCCTGTTGAAGCCGCGAGTCGGTATAAAACCGACTCTAGGCATGTCTTCGTCGGATTCGCAAACGGATCTCCATAGCCGGTGTGCTCTGTTTAGACCTTGGAACAGGATGACTCGGCGGAACTCTCTGATTAGAGGAGTACGACCTAGAGTCCCCCTATTTTCGGCCACCGTACTACGCCACCGTCTACATAGCGGGCCCCCAGGATCAATAGAACATGGTTATAAATCCGGCTAGAGGATCGGCTGTCCATACCAGAACCGGCCTTGACCGGAACGGAGGCCCTCAGAGCTACCCTGAACGCTTTGCAGACAGCTCTCGCCACTCCGACCACTGCGGAAAATTAGGAGTCACGCAAGGCAGAGATCGACGAGCTTGAGAAGGAGGTTTCCAGAATTCGCAGGGAAATCCAGCTGGAGAAGGAAAAGATGGCGGAAGAAGCAAGCCGGCTTGCGCGAGAAGCCAGGAACGTGCAGGAGAAATCCGCATAGCTAAATGCTCAGATGGAGAACTTCTCAGCCACCCAACAAGCCAGGCACGCGATTCAGATCCCGCCGGGTATGGTAGGAGAAGCACTTTTCCAAAGTCCACAGCAGGGTGCCACACAGCCAGGGTTCATGCCTCTGCGAGAACCGACTCGATTCCATACACCGCCTAGCCACTATAACAATGCCATTGGGAACGTCTTGGTTGTGACACAGTATCTGGCCAATGTTCTGATCCATGGAAACACCCCCGCGGACTTGGCCACACGAGACGTAGTAGAGATGCTCAAAACTACGGTCGTTCAGCAGGCACAATACTCACATGGTTTCTCATATTTACATGAGACTCCTCGTCCAAGTATGAGTCGGCAAGCAGAATCCCCGGCTACCGCCGCCGCCAGCAGCCATCGCCAGCAGAGAGGACAGCCGGATATCGAACCACAGCAGACAACCCGATTTACCGCACGACCGTTTGCCATTGTCCCCGAACCGGCAGTACAACCCCCACTTCAGGAGGAAGAGGCATGTTTTTTTAGTCGTTCGGTGAGAAATCGGTGCTTGGTTCCCGCTTGGCAGAATACCCGCATATGGACATATTTCAAAGGCCCTCGCAAAATCCCAAACTGCACAGCAGACATGGACCCGACGGCGTGGATCGTAAGTTATAATCTAGCAATGGATATGCTACAGGCTAGCAAGGAGTCTGTGCCCGATACCTCACAATGATGCTGGAAAGGCCAACTCTCACCTGGCTCAAGAATCTCCCCAAGAACTCCATCAGCTCCTGGTCAGAGTTGAAGGATAAGTTCATAAAAAATTTCCAAGGCAGATGCCGGCGCACCACCACAATCATCGATCTGGAGCACTGTGTTCAAATGTAAGGAGATTCATCCCACCACTAGGAACGATGAGTCGCCGAAATTAGTCACTTCTCGGACAGCATCACTGCCAAGACAGCCGTTTTAGTCCTGGAGAAGAACTGCAAATTTGAGCCTTTGATCCATAAACTCGGTCGTATTAAGAGAATGGTCAAAGATATGGGGGAACTCATGGATGCAGTCACTAAGTATGCCTAGTCTGACAAAACCAAAGACCGCGACTCCGATGAGGACAAAACTGGACAAGGAAAGAAAGCTGGTGGCAAAGGGCGGGAATCAGAGTCAGCAGAACAAGCGCCGACTTGATCAGAATGCATCTGACTGGGTAGCCAACACCAATGTCGGCTCCCAAAGTCAGAGGCAAGGGGGCAACTACCGGAAGACAGAGGAGAGATTTCGCCCAAATAGCTATGGGTCCTCTATCAAAGGGTTGTGCCCAAGACATAGTAGACCCGGTCACCCGTCTAATCACTCCTAGGAAAACTGCAACATCATGCATGAGTTGAAGCGACGAGGAGGCAACGGTCACAGGTTCAGGAGCCGGTTACAATAATGGCAACAAACAAACCGGTCACCAGGGAGTCGGCTACAAGAATAGCAATCAGTAGTCAGGACACACAGGAACCGGCTCAAGATCCCAGTACCAAGGATCCGGAGGCGGGAGGAAAATGCAATCAGGACTTGCCGGATTTCAAGAAAACCCGAAGCAACTCAATGAGCATGAAGCATATCACATTTTCACCACCAACAGCTGTTGGAGAGATACAAAACTTCAACAGCGTCTGCTTTGTCTGTGGCGAAGGAGCAGCCATACCTAAGTGGCTCAACTGGTCTGAAAAGCCAATAACCTGGACAAGGGATGATCACCCCCCAGTGGTAGATAACCCGGGGACCCTAGCCTTGGTAGTAGCACCACAAGTTGGAGGATACACCTTGCATAAGGTACTCATGGATGGAGGAAGTAGCATCAACATCCTGTACTATGAGACTTTCCGCAGAATGGGGTTAACCCACAAACAGCTACAACTCTCCAATATGATTTTTGATGTAATCGTCCCAGGTAAATCGGCATGACCCATAGGCAAGATATACCTCGAGATGGATTTTGGGACTTAAAAATATCGCTCTGAAATCATACCCTTCGAAGTCGTCAAACTCGAGAGTCCATATCACGCCATTTTGGGAAGGCCGGCTTACGCCCGCTTCATGGCTCGTCCCTTCTACGTCTATCCGAAGGTCAAAATTCCAGTTCAGAACGTACCAATCATGGTTGAAGGAAGCCAGTCATGGGCTACTGAATGCGAGGAACAACATTTTAAATACGCCGAGTCAGGCTGCGCTAAGGAAGACTTGATGACTTATAAGGAGAGTAAATCCGGAGGATCCCACGATCTTGAAAAAGCCGACTCTTGATACCAACCGAAGTTTCAACCAGCTCAAGATAACAAGAAAGTCGACTTCGTCCCTGGTGATCCTTCACAACAGTTCATCATTAGGACGGGGCTCTCCGATAAATAGGAAAGAGCGCACATCGAGTTCCTCTGTGAGAACCGGGACATCTTTGCATGGAAACCTTCTGACATGACAGGCGTCCCAAGGGAACTTGCTAAGCACCACCTTAAAACAGATCCAAACCTGAAGCCGGTGAAGCAATTCCTTTGTTGTTTCAACGATGAGAGAAGAGATGCTCTTGGAGAAGAGATAGCCCGGCTCCTAGCTGTCGGGTTCATCATGGAAGTTTTTCATCCTGAGTGGTCGTTAATCCCGGTCCTCGTTTTGAAAAAGAACGGGACTTGGCGTATGTGTATTGATTACACAGACTTAGACAAATCCTGCCCGAAAGATCCTTTTTCTCTACTCCGCATTGATCTTGTGTTTTCTCGATGCCTAATCTGGGTACCACTAGATTAAGATGGCCATTGAGGAACAGGAGAAGACATCCTTCATCACCCCCTTTGGAGCTTATTTCTATACTTCTATGCCTTTCGGTTTGAAGAATGCAGGAGCCACCTATCAACGAATGTTCCAGAACTTCCTCAAGGAACAAATTGGTCGTAATGTGCATGCTTATGTGGATGACATATTGATAAAGTCCCAGTTAGCTGACTCCCTGATTGGCGACCTACGAGAAACTTTCAAGAATCTGCGTACTTACCAGATGAAGCTGAACCCGACCAAGTGTACTTTTGGAGTCCCATCTGGAAAACTCCTTGGATACATTGTATCTGAGAGGGGGATCGAGGCAAACCCAGAAAAAATCAGTTCTATCATGGCACTCCAGAAACTGACTTCTGTCAAAGGGGTTTAGCGGTTTACGGGGTGTGTGGCCTCTTTGAGCCGGTTCATAAGTTGGCTTGGTGAAAAAGCCATCCCGTTATACCGACTTCTACGTAAGAAAGAGAAATTCGTCTGGGATGCAGAGGTAGATGAGGCGCTTGAGTCACTAAAGAAGCAATTGTCCCAAGCATCCATCTTGGCAGCTCCCAAACCAAGGGAACCTATGCTTCTCTACATATCATCTAACGTTCAAGCGGTTAGCGTGGCGGTCGTTGTTGAACGCAAAGAAGAGGGCAAGGAACATCCCTTGCAGGGACCTGTTTACTATGTCAGTGACGTCTTGACATCATCCAAGAACGATATCCTCAATGGCACAAGCTGGTTGTGTTTATCGCAAGCCAAAAGCTGAAGCATTACTTTCAGGAGCACCCAATCACAATAGTCAACTCGGCACCACTCTCCGACATCATCCAGAATCTAGAGACTACCGAAAGAATTGCCAAGTGGTGCATCGAACTGGGATCCTATCACATTAAGTATGAGCCACGAACAACTGTCAAATCCCAGGCCCTGGTCGACTTTATCAATGATTGGAAGGAATTCCAGGAACTTTCGGATAAACCAACTACCAAGTATTGGATGATGCACTTTGATGGAAGTCGGCAGCTCCAGGGATTAGGAGCCGTAGTCGTTCTCACTTCACCTAGGGGGGAATAATTCTGTTACGTCTTACAACTGCAATTTACTTGCACTAACAATGCAGCTAAATATGAAACCCTACTCCACGGCCTGCGATTGGCACGTGAGATGAACATAAGTCGTATCCAATGTTTTGGTGATTCGGATCTTGTTTCCCAACAAGTATCAGGGAAGTGATATTCTATGAACCCCATCATGGGGGCCTACAGACGAGAAGTTTCGAGGCAAGCCGGATTATTTACCGGCTACCAAGTGGACCATGTGGATCGCATGAAAAATGAGGCAGCTAACGCTTTGTCCCGGCTCGGCTCTTAACAGAAGACGCTTCCCCCAAACGTTTTCTTTGATGTCCTATTGCATTCGTCTGTGCAGCTCCCCACAGAAAAGGATATAGCAGTACTGGACCCGGAGATGCCCTTAGTAGCCGCAATACATGCCACTCCCTCGTGGGTCATGCCATATTTGGATTACAAGACCCGGGGTATCCTCCCAACAAAAGATATATTGGCTAGAAAAATCATCAGACGAAGCAAATCTTTTGTCCTTATCAATGGAGAGATACACCTACTTAGTCCCACACAAGTTTTCCAGAGATGTGTTTCGCTAGAAGAAGGACGAGCCATACTAAACGAAATACACTCTAGAGACTGTGGTCATCATGCCGGTTCCCGATCACTAGTGGCCAAAGCTTATCGCCATGGATTTTACTGGCCCATGGCTCATGCGGATGTGGAGGATATAGTAAATAAGTGCGATGGTTACCAGGGGTATGCAAGGCAAGACCTCGTGCCGGCTCAAGAAATCAGGATGATTCCAATCAGCTGGCCTTTTGCAGTCTGGGGGCTTGATATGGTAGGGCCTTTCAGGCAATCCAAGTGCGGAAATACTCACCTCTTGGTTTAAGTAGACAAATTTACCAAGTGGGTCGAAGCGAAGCCGGTCAGCAAGTGTGCAGCGGCAACGACGCTCAAATTTTTGAAGAAAATCATCTTCAGATTCGGTTACCCCCGCAGGATCATCACTGAAAATGGAAGTAATTTTTCAGAAGGAGAAATGTAGCGTTTCTGTGAGAAGGAGCATATCCGGCTTGATCTTGCGTCCGTGGCTCACCCATTGTCCAATGGACAGGCCAAGAGGGCTAATTAGGAATTACTACGTGGTATTAAACCCGAACTTCGTGTTCCTCTAATAAGAACGTCGGGTTGTTGGGTTGAAGAATTACCCTAAGTGCTTTGCAGTATCAGGACTACGCCAAACAAGTCGACTGGTCGTACACCTTTCTTCCTCGGTTATGGATCTGAAGCCGTCCTCCCAAGCAACATCCGTCATGAGTCACCCCGAGTCACTGCTTATGTCGAAGCTTATAATGAAGAAGCAAGACAAGACTCTTGAGACGTCCTTGATGAGGAACGAGACTTAGCGGCTGCCTAGTCGGCTATCTATCAGCAAGACCTGCGGCAATATCACAGTCGGTGCATAAAGAGTCGGAATTTTCAAGAGTGGGACTTAGTGCTCCGCCTAATACAAAAAAGGAAAAGAATTCACAAGTTATCCCCACCTTGGGAAGGAAAGTTCATGGTGGGCAAGAATTTATACAATGGATCCTACTACTTGGTTTATATACGCAAGCCGACTTCCACACACACGCCCGAAGAAGAGACTCCTAGGACGTGGAATATAGCTCAGCTCCGTCCCTATTATAGTTGAGTAGATAGGAACATTCTTGTACACCAGTTTACAGATAACAATAATATAAGAAGCCGACTTCCTTTCTTTTAGAAAACTTTATTCCTGTTTTTTATGCCGATTTCCTTTTTATGTTTATTTTTCTTTTTATCTTGCATTGCATTACATTCTTGCATCCAATTCCTTGGAAACCTGGAGGGCTTGGTCACCCCTCCCTGGTACCAGACATGTATATTGCTTTATTTAGGGACCCTGGGGACTTGAAGTCTTTTGACTTCAATTCTTCAACTGGGGACTCGACATATACATGAAATTAGCCTACTATGGCTTTATCTTTGCATGTATAGCTGCTGCAGACTTGCACTTCTATGACCTACGTGACCCGTTTTAGTTCAAACACCAACCGACTTCATCCAATGCTTGTTGAGTTTGATTCTATTACAGAGAACACTACAATAAGTCATGCGATGCTTGCTTACAGAGAAGTTTTGACTTAAGCGCAATTAAGTGACCAACAATTCTTTTCTACAAGACAAATAGAAAACCTTCTTAAGGAGTCGATCAGTCCTGATCTTGTATCGGTAAAGAATGTTGTGACAGTTACGCGTACGGACGACTTCCATATGAGCTCTTCCATTTTTTGCATACGTAAGCATTCTTTTCATTCATTTTTGCATGTTTACTTTTTTCAAACATACACAAACATATCAATTATTTCCTCTGTCGTAATATCGACTTTCATGAACATTACTAAATGAACTAAAAGTCGGTACTTGGCGGCTATAGGTTGACTCTACTATGACTCGATATGAACATGAATTGATCATTACCGACTCATGGGGGCTACACCTCGATTTCAAAATAAAAATAAAAAACTTGTTGATTTTACTATGACTCGCATGACATACAATAGTCATTGCCTACTCATGGGGGCTACATGTTGATTTTATTATGATTCGACATGACACGCAATTAATCATCCTGATTCATGGGGGCTACAAATAGTCATGATACTGAACCCTCAAATAATTGTTCCAAACTCAGTACAAGTTGGTTATGAAAAAACTAGCTAATTAAAGCATTATATTAACTATTTGGGATACTTTACTGAAGTCACATATCCCTTTTTTATTAATATGTCTTCATAAGACAGAACATTACAGGAATGACCAGCACTGAAAGGAAAAACTATTATAAAGCATCATGGCTGAATTTCTTCAACGTCATCATCATTGATAGAAACACCATTATTGTCAGTCGATGCACCTTGTCCATTATATAATTCACTATCGCTGCTACTAGAACTCTCCACGCAACATTCCATGGGATCCCCGTAAGAATCAAAACACCTTGCCCACAAGGTTTTGTCTCGATCATACTTAAAGACAATGCTATCCCGCTTTTTAAGGCTGCGGGAGAGGATAAAGGTTTTCCAACCCTTCTCTAAGAACATGGAACCGTTGCTAGAAAATCTTGTGGTCACCCAGATAGGCCCATGAGGGCAACCATACGACCGAAGCCAAAAACCTGCGGGCTTGGAGTCTTCCACAACTTGAGCAAAAGAGTTGGGAAGACGAACCCATCGACGAGTCTTTAAGTGGAGCACTATGAGGAACTCATGGCTAAGCTCCCCCTCATGAACAACACCATGGTAGGAAGAGGAAGATAACCTCCCACGGGATCCACGTCCTTGCTCACCACGACCTCGACCTCGACCTCGACCTCGGCCGCGACCACAACCATGGGAAGTTGTATTACCCTCATCAATGGAATCCAACTCATTGTTGGCTACTGGATCGCGGTTGCGGAGCTTGGGGGCCATGAGTGAGCGAGCTTGCAGAAGGAGAAGAAGAAGAGGAGAGTGCGTATTTTTTTCACCACACATTTGGTTGGATATATAACTCATAATTCGAAGGGGAAACGTTAGTAAACATCATTATGACCATGCTGATTACCAATGTCAGGTGGCATTAAAGAAAAAGGCTCTTCGACTTTTACGAATTACATAAATGAGACATTCAATGGTAACGCCTCGTTTCCTGAAGACATTTAAGAAGGTATGACAGTTAATGTGAAAACGGCTCTTTGAACAAGATCAACAAAATGTCGGCTTGTCAAAAGAATCTATGTTTTGATTAATAGAGTTGAATTTGTGAATAGTTGGTGGCAGCACTTGCATAAGAATCCAGGAAGACTTCCATGAAGCTATCTACACACCAATCTTGGGGGCTAATGTCGAGGCGATGGATCAAGACCATAACCCGGCATATAGGAGACCCAAAGCCGACTCAGTCCATGGAAGGTCCAGAAGGAGAACCTGGTTTCTAGACCGGGTCGTGCACACTATGAAGCCTGAAGACCGTAGAAGGAATATGACTTACCTTGTTAAACAAGTAAACTACTTGTAACTATACTAGGACTCCGTGTCGTGTAGAAGTCTGATCCATGTAACCCTAGGGACCCGACATGTATATAAGTCGGTGCTCCGGGGAACCAAAGGGACAGCTCAACTTACATCTTCTCGAGGCATAGGTAGCGATTCCGCATCTTTGTGTTCGAGAAGTCGACACCCAATAATAGAAAAGCAGGAGTAGGTCTTTACAGAAAATCTCACATCTTGTGATCTCACCGACTCTCTCCTCGTATTCACCTCGCAGCAAAGGTCCCACGCTAAGTCCTCCAATGAGGGCATCTGCTGTGACTTTCCCACGACACAATGATCTAGTATACTAGAGTTAACTAGGGACCTGGTTGTTTCTATACCACATGTGTATAAATGTTTTTGCATAATATAGTTATAGCATAGTATAAAACTTATTATGAACTAATGGAATATGCTAATAAACATACTTTATTATTTTCCTATATGGCATATTCCCAACAGTCTCCCACTTGAGCTAGAGTACAAATAATCTAGTTGCATTTTTCTATGGATCATAACTCCATATCCTCTATATGGTTATTGATCATACATACTTGTGGAAAAGGCTGAGTCAACATTCTGTACCATTCAGATCTGTATTTTTTTTGCAAATCATTAATGTCACCTAGTTTGACATTCACTTTATTATCCCAGGATAATGACAAGGTATATATTTGGCTTCGGATGCGACCTTCGGCAATGATGCAAATGTTTAACGCATCTTTCTATATTTGGGTTTGGCAAGCCCCTAAATTGGCCAGTTGTTATGAAATAGAGTGATATTCATTTTGGATTGTTTGGAGGACATTAGACCTCTATATGTTCCTGAAGCCAATTTCAGGAAGATTGTGAAAGTGCATCTAGAGAAAATTTTGTTCTGGCAACACCTATACTGGAAAAAAGATGTACTCAAAGATATGTGAAAGTGGGTGAGGAAAACTCCAAATTCTTCCAAGCAATGGCTTCAGAAATATTGATTTCCAGATGCAATAGAGTGATATTCATTTTAGATTGTTTGGAGGACATTAGACCTCTATATGTTCCTGAAGCCAATTTCAGGAAGATTGTGAAACTGCATCTAGAGAAAATTTTGTTCTGGCAACACCTGTACTGGAAAAAAAGATGTACTAAAAGATATGTGAAAGTGGGTGAGGAAAACTCCAAATTCTTCCAAGAAATGGCTTCAGAAAGGCACAGGAGGAATTCCATTGCCTCTTTGAACTTGTCTGATGGAACTGTTTGTTATCAACATGATACAATTGCTGCAACTTTCTGGTCTGCTTTCAAGAACAGGATGGGGGTGGCCAAAGGCATTGCCATGAGATGTGATCTGCCTGCCCTATTGCATCAGGTGGAGGATTTGGATTCCCTTGTGGATCCTTTTGGTAAAAAGGAGATGGATGACACTGTGCATTCATTGCCTACTAATAAATCACCTGGGCCTGATGGCTTCGATGGTAAATTCCTTAAAACTTGTTGGCTTATCATATGCAATTATTTCTATAACTTGGCTGCTGAATTCCATACTAGCACGGCTCACTTGGAGGGTCTCAATGGTTCTTACATCACCCTAATTCATAAGAAATCTAGTCCTGAAACGGTGAATGATTTCAGACCTATTTCCCTCACTAGTGTTGGTATTAAGTTCATCACTAAGATGGATGCAAATAGATTGCAAAGGGATATTAGAAAGTGCATTCACAAAAACCAATATGGCTTTATCAAGGACAGATCTATTCAGGACTGCATTGCCTGGACTCTAGAGTATCTACATCAGTGCCACCAATCTAAGAGACCACTGTTGCTGCTCAAAATTGACTTTGAAAAGGCTTTTGATTCCATTGAGCACTCTTCTATCCTTGAGATTCTCAAATATAAAGGGTTTCCTCATAAGTGGAGGATTTGGGTGCAGCAGCTATTGGAGAGTGGGTCCTCATCTGTCCTGCTGAATGGAATTCCTGGGAGACAGATTAAATGCAGAAGCGGAGTTAGGCAGGGTGATCCTCTGTCACCCCTTCTTTTTGTCCTTGCTGCTGACTTGCTGCAATCAATGATCAATGATCTTCTCCAAAAGGGACTCCTCAACCTACCCATTCCATGCCATGACACTGATTTTCCTGTAGTGCAGTATGCTGATGATACCATCCTGGTGCTGCCTGCTGATGTCCAACAAGTTTTGGTGTTGAAAAAGGCTCTTCAGAACTTTTCTGAGACCACTGGCCTTGAGATAAACTACAACAAATCATCAATGATCCCGATTAACATTTATGAAGTTACTCTCTCCCAATTGGCTGCTGCTTTTGGGTGTCAAGTGGGGAAATTGCCCTTCACTTATCCGGGGCTACCAGTTGGAACCACCAGACCTAAAATGGTGGATCTTCTGCCTCTGGTTGACTGCATGGAGAGAAGGCTTACTGCTAGCTCTTGCTTTCTTTCTCAGGGAGGAAAGTTATAGTTATTAAACTCAGTTATTTCCTCTTTGCCCATATACTTCCTTTGCTCTCTGAATATACCCATTGGTATAATTAAGAAAATTGAAAGGATACAGAGGCAGTGCCTGTGGAGGAAATATGGTCAGGACTCTGGTAAATCTCTGGCTGCTTGGGATCTTGTTTGCAGACCCAAAAACAAAGGGGGACTGGGAATCTTAAATTTGCAGCTGCAGAATCAGGCCCTACTTATGAAGCACCTGAAGAAATTTTATAACAAAGAGGAGGTGCCCTGGGTGACTCTCATCTGGAACTCATATTACCATCAAAGAGTACCCCATGCAACTGAGCTCTGTGGTTCTTTCTGGTGGAGGGATGTAGCCAAATACATGGATAGTTTTGTGGCTGTCTCCAAGATTCAGATTGGCCCTGGGGATTCTGTTCTGTTATGGCAGGATCAATGGATTGAACAGATGAATAGACCACTAGCTAACAAATTTGCTAGATTGTTTTCCTATGCTAAAGATCCTTTGATTTCTGTCTAGGAGGTTTTGGGTACAACTGAGATCACTGAACTGTTCAATCTACCACTTTCTGCTCAAGCATATGAGGAGCTCATGGAACTTACCTTGATACTTCAGAATCACACTTCACAGCTGGATTCAGATTGCTGGACCTGGAGGCATAGTTCTAAGGAGACATACACTGCAAAGAAATTTTATACCATGGTTCATGCTCCTATTCAATCCAACCCTCTGCTAAACTGGATCTGGAAATCTTTTTGCATCCTCAAAACTAAGGTTTTTGCATGGCTAGTGATTATGGATCGTCTGAACACCAAGGACATTATCATTAGAAGACACCGGCATATTGAGGATGGGCCAGAATGTGTGTTATGCCCCACTCAACACCTGGAGACCCGAGATCATCTGTTCTTTCATTGTAACTTCAGTGCTAGGATATGGACATATCTTCAAATTGATTGGTCTTTGGGGACTGATATGGTGCAGGTAGCAACACAAGCTAGAGAGGCTTTTTAGAAACCTTTCTTTGCTGAGGTGGTTTTCACTGCCTGGTGGAATATATGGATGGTCGGGAATACCAAATGCTTCAAACATGAGAGGCCATCCTATGCAAAGTGGAAAATGGGCTTCATCCATGACCTCACCTTGCTTAGTTACAGGATCAAACCTAGGTTTAAAGAGGAGCTACTTAGATGGATTGACTTTCTGCCCCCTTGAGGGCTTATTTTTTTTAAGCTTTGTTGTAAATTCTGTAAATATTGTGTGCCTTTAATAAAATGCTGGGGGCGTTCTACCCTTTAGTTTTAAAGCTTCAATTTTTATTTATTTATTTGGCAGTAGAGTGAGACTTCGTTTGTTGTGTTTCAGCAATGACGTCCGTTGGGTCACGCGGAATTTCCCTTAGTCATTGTAACACCCTCTGTGTCAGGAAAATAGTAATCACTTTTGTTAATAAAAAATCATTGTTACTAATCTTGCCTTGATCATCTTTGAATCAGATCATATTCAAAGTCCCTTTGGTTGGAATTATAAACAAAACGGAAATAAAAAATAGCTATGAATGTTGCAATCAATTTTGTTAAATGCCTAAAAGTCAATAGGTCATGATGCTATAGCAAAGGTATTTATTAAAATGATTAAATAAAATAAACAATCCAAACCAGTAGCCAAAACAACCCTTTTAATCATTTATTAATTGTATCAAAATCAAATGATTTTATAAAAGGACCAAATTTTATGTAGCATCATATCAATGTGTAATAGAAATATTGGAGCAAGTCCCATCTTTAACAGAAATCAAAAGCTAAACAAGACAAACACAAACAGAAAAGAAAAATAATAAAAAAATGCGAAATGCCTATCCTACGCCTTGACAATCCAAGGCCCAGCCCACCTCCCCGCACCCGTAGACAGGCCCAGCCCACCCCGGCTTTCCCTTTACTCGCTACAGTGGGGGAAGGACAACCATGGCGTGGCGGCATCGCGCTATCGAGCCGCGTCGTGCCACCATGGCAGCCATCCGGTGGCTCACCGGCGTGGTTAAGTCTCCCCGAGCCCCCCGCAAACTCTAGATCCATCGCGCCCACCATTTGCCCCCTCCACTGCTTTGTTCCCCACCTCACCTAGCCGCCATGGCCGCCGCCATGTGAGCTGGCGCGACCAACATCGTCCTCGCGCCTCGCCGTCGTGTCTAGAGGGTTGCTCGGTGTCAACCTCATCTCGGCGCGCGGGGAATCGAACCGGGGAGCCCCATGGACGTCGACCCATTTCTCCTCTCCGTTCATGGTCGCCAGCGTTCATCTCATCGATCCGCTCCGCCCCTGGTGCTACAAAGCCCCCAACGACCTTTCTTGCGCCCCTAGGTGAGCCCCGCATTGAATCCCCATCTCTGTCGCCCCATTTATTGCGTCCAATCGCCGCCGCCATGGATGGTCAAGCCCAGCTCCGCCGTGCGGTTCCGCCAATGACGCCGCCGCCGTTGTTGCCTCCTCCCCGCGGCCTCCCGCCGGTCCAAATGGATGCGCACGAGTGCCTGCTACGCCCAGAGACCACCCACGCACGCTCCCATCGCCGGAGATGGCCGGCCGGAGGTCCTCCACCGTGCGGGATTAGCGTCGGCACTAACCGCTGACATGGCTGGTTAGGTTATCCCCTAACCCCCCCCCCCACTAACATCACTGACCCCTGGGCCCCATGACCCTAATTACAGAGCTAACTAAAGTGAAATGGAGATAAAAACCCCTGTTAAATTAACTGAGACAATGACATGTGGGCACATTAGCTTGTTGAATAATTAAAACAAAAATATAACTCTTTGTGTCATTAGCAACTCGGCCCCACTTGTAAGGATTAAATAAAATAGATTTTATTATATGTTTCAATGACATATGGGGCCCAATGGTCAGTTGATCTGGTCAAAGGCTCCAGCCTATGACATGTGGGTCCCCTCTGTCAGGTTTGACCAGTCAAAATTACTGTTTTGGATAATGCTGATTTATTAAAAAAACCAAAAATTCTTTTAAATTGATTAAACTTTAAAAATCAATATCAACCGTAAGTCAGATGAAAATAATTTATACACGAAACTGGATCAGAAAAATAAAATGATGAAGAATACACTATCTACACACCTGTTAGATGTCTACAACACTGCATACATGGAAACTTCCCCCTCCGGGTCATTTGTCGATAATCACGCGGAGCCGGTAGTTCATCCCTGGATGAATTCCTACTTCGAGGAAAGCACATTGTACTTCGTTAGAACACCGTCAACATTGACATTTCCATGCCTTTCATCTGTGTTGCTATTATTGCCGTGTATTTATTGTTTCTCCCCCCTTATTCTCCGATAGACCCTGACGTTACCGCGGACGACGTTGTTGGGTACGACTACTACGTCGACGACCGTAACCCTATTGTCGAGCTTCCAAGCAAGCAGTGCCCCATTCCCTCTCCAAGATATCACCTATCTATCTATATTTATCTTTGCCCTAGGCATTAACGCTGCTACGTTACATTCCTATTCAATTGCATAGCCTGTTTTTGTCGCCCCTTGATGTACGTTCCTTATCCTATGCTGCCTAGTATATAAATATAATATTCAGCAGTTAGCCCTGCGCAATGTTACTCAACTAGATTTAGTAATCGGGTCTCCTTCACTTTAGGGAGTGAACGTGGAACACAAACGATTTAAATTGCTGCAACAGGTACGGTACAGAGCAGACGACCAAGGGAACCTACAACGGCGGGACTCTGACGACTCGCTCCATGTTCGACTTACGAGTGGATGGACTCGTATTTCACTCTCGTCGCCGGCTCGGTAGCGTAGCATCACCGGGGTGATACGAGGGTATTCCTCTTTAGTTCATTCCCGCTGATGTCTCTGTCGAACCACTTCAAGTTTACCATCGAGGGTGATTCCTCCTGGTTTCACTTGATGGTAGGCACCTGAATCAATTGGTGTTCTTACAGGTAAGTAGTCGGGTGGCCTAACAGTGCCCGCGAGAGGTATTGTAAGGTCGTTGGTCTGAGATAACATCGTGGGCCCTGTCCTTGGTCGTTGGCCTGAGATAACAAACCACGAAAGTCGAGCTCCTCCAGGAGCACACACGAGATAAGGTAAGGAGACGGTTCACCTTGTTAGTAACCGCGTGATTTGACGGGACGATAGGGCGGGCACCGATGAGCGGTGGTCCTAGTTGCTGTTCGTTGTCTGTTGTGTTAATAAGTCGGGACAACGATAACGGTTGACCCACGAGATAATAAAAATGCTTAAATGGGTCAGGTGGATGAATTGAGTGGGTCGACGTTCCCTATATGCGCTAACTCCATGCGGGATAATAGCTGTGGGCCCCTCGGCGGCGTACATTCCATCGAAAGTTCTAAAAGATGTCCAGTTTAGCATTGCGGCCACGGCGGAACTTCGGGACCCGGGGTTAGCATATGTAATTCCAGTCATGATACAATCACATGGAGAGCCGAGAACCGTACCCAGTTGTCTAAGCAGACAAGGCCAAGCACAGAACGTTCTCGGTAAGCATCGAACGTGAGGGGCATCCCATTCAGGCCGGATGATCAACTGAGATGGGCCTCATCGTCCGCTCACAAGTCTAAATGCTTATGGGTGGTGAATCCCATACTCATAGACAAGTCGCCTCAACCATGTTATCGATTGGATCCTAACTCTTACATAGACTTACTCCAGCCCGATCACTTAGTCGGGGTCTAGGGCGGGCTCGATCATACAACTAAGTGTGCACGTGACAGAGTCACGAGCAATCGCATCGCGATGCCCCAAGCTGCGCACATCTAAGGGCCACTTGGTGTATAAAAGACCGCCAGCCAGATCGCAACTAAGGTCTCGAAAACCCATACTAAGACATGCATGTTATAAACATACACGCAGCACACATGCCTAGTATGAACAGCAGGTATCATCACATAACTTTACAAAGTACTCTTTATTGATATACACATAGAGCATACAAAGATCACATGTCTGTGATCAACATTACATCATACAACGGAAGCAAATTAGGTCTGAGTACAGACAAGTTTAACAAATGGCTTAGAGAAGCCTTGTACAACAAACATGCCCTTCCACGAGGGACCAGACTGCTGTCTGGGATTATGCTACCAAGGTCAACGTCAAGCTTCACGAAGGTGACTCCATCGAGATCCGGTTCTTATCTAAAACATAGAATAAGCAAACGTGAGTACAAAGTCGTACTCAGCAAGACTTACATCAGAACTACACTACTCATGCTCAAGTATCAAGGTAAAGGAGGTGGGGTTTCATCATGCAGAAGTGCCAGCTTTGACTTGGCTAATCCTGTACTACGAGTACCAGACTTTGAGGTAAGAAGCATACACGAGTCCACTACATCTCCAACCAATACAGCACTATGGTTACTTCCTCGACTTCCCCACGAGGAGGCACACCATAGCACTCACGCTTATCTTGCGAGTTTTATAAGTATCCATTCAAGTTATCTATGATCAAGTAGAGGTTTCCAAGTAGTCCATAACCGCGGACACGGCTATTCGAATAGTTCATTAACCCTGCAGGGGTGTTCATCTTCACACGCTTGTCATCACTTATCGCCTCGTTCTTGGCATCCTTCAAGCGGATGTCGGACGTGGATGAAACCAAGGCACTAACCTCACATCACCTTCTCTAATCCAGGAGTCGACTACCTGAGTTTGGCACCGCTCGAGAGTCCGGCCGGTTCCGCGAAACGGACTCAGATAATGTAAGGGACCGAGACGCCACCTCTGCCAGATGGTTTCACTGCCTCACAAGTCCACCCACATATCTAGGATGATGCAACCTTTTCTTCATATTTTTTTCTATGCATATGCCAAATGGAAAGCCCGAATCTATTGTGACTCCTGGACCGGATCGGGTATGTAAAGAGGCCAAACGGGGCTCCCATAAAACCCTACATGTGGTCATACTCTTTGTCTTGGATCACAAAACAGGTACTCGGGGCCTAGGGCAGTGTTCAACGAGACAACCCACTGTGTACTCCTACACAGCCTCTCATCGTTCACCTTTTCTTAGGTGGATTCACCAACACGTTTCACTTTCATCAACACCACTGTGTTCATTCCATCCCGACTCACAATCAAAACATCCTCATTGTATCACTAAGCAGCAAAATCAGTAACAGTTGTAGGGGCCACATGCTCATCATTCAACTCCTAAATCTGCTAGGGTTGTGGTTTGCTTAATACGGTGACAAAATGATAGGTCATGCATCGGAATGGGTTCAACTATGCGAAAGAACGTGTCTCGGTGATCTCCTAAACATGCATAAGCGAGACTGAGAGGGAAATAGGATTTTATAGACATGATCAATGTGGTTTGCTTGCTTTGCTGACGAGGTTCGATATCGGGGTCTTCAACGAAGGAGGTGGCCTCCGGTTCCGGTTGCACGTCTATCGAGCAAACAACCAAACAAGAATAAATATAAATTTAATTGCAATGCATCAAACACATGATCAATATTGAAATTGTGATGTTCTTGGTCACAATGTGGGTACAATTCCATTTAAAAGAAGTCAAATGCAAAGGCATTTGCAAATGTGCTTCAATTTTGAATTTGAAATAAAGCCATATGGATGTTTTGCACTGTTCACCCAATTTTAATTGGTCAAATATGAAACCAGAGCCCATATTCATAATCCTTGGATTTTTCTGATATTTTTAGACATATTATTTGTTATATTTGGAGTTAAAATGAATTAGTTATGAATTTTCCAAGTTTATCTCATTTTCTGGAATTTTCTCTGTTTTATTTAAATCATTTCTATTTTCTGGAATTGAATTATTGCGCCAGCATGGCGTGGGGGTGACGTCAGGGGGGGGCTGACAAGTGGGGTCCCCATGTCAGCCTCACAGGGGTTAATCCCTCTGTTAGTTTAACTAACAGTGGGTTAGGGGTGGCCTGGGGCCCACTTGTCATGGACTCGGGGGGGGGGGGTTAAGCTGGGTCATTAGGCGCTAAACAGCTCGGCCCGCCGGCGGTTAGCCGTCGGTGACCTTGGGCACGGCGGAGTGGTCTCCGGAGTGACCAAACGGCCACGGGAGAGCACGGGGAAGGTGCCAAATCGATCCCCACGTGCCCCCGCATCCATCTGTGCTATCCGGGGGTCTCCAGGGGGGCTGTGGCGACGGCGGCTTCAAGAACGGCGGCGGTTGTGGCTCTGCTCCGGTGAGATCAGTGACTAGGGCTCGGGGAGGAGAAGGGAGTAGGGCAAAACGATGAGCTTCTCACCCTGAGCGTGAAGAGGGACTCGGGGAAGCCGGAGGAGGTGAGACGGCGGCGTATTTCACGCCGGAACTTCACGGCGGCCGGAGAGGAACGGTGACGAAGGCGACGAATAAGGAGCTCCTCGGCTCGATTGGCTGCACGGCTTGAGGAAGACGATGCCGTCGGAGCTTCTAGACAGCTTGCGGCGGCGAGTAGGGCACGGTGGCCGCGAGTTCTACGGCGGCGTGCTCCGGCTAGGCTTCGGGTCCGATCAGGAACGGGAGAGGGAGAGGGGGAGGAGGTCCAGAGAGAGGGGAAACTAGCGCGGAGCTTCGAGGGGGTTCCCCTGGCGAGGAGATAGGATCGGGGAGGAGGCGTGGACGGCCTGGCCGTCGCGGTGTCCTCGGCGGGGCTCGGCATGCTCGACAGCGCGGAGGTGGAGGAAGACGACAGAGGAGTCGGCGGGCTGGGCCAGGCTGGTGGGCTCGGGGGGATGAGTTGGGCTGAAAGCCTGGGGTTCTTTCCCTTTTCTAATTCTTTCTGTTTTTTCCTTTTCTGTTGTTTGTTTTGCCCCAAATAAAAATAGCAGAGCATTTTATAAAATACCCAAATCTTTTATGTGGGCTTAGGATACAAATAGCTAGCCACTCATAAAACTTGGATATTATTAAAATTCAAAACATTTGAATTTTAATTCAAATAGGGGTTTATTTAAATTCCAAAGCCACTGTTTGAATATTAGAAAATTCCATGTGCATGGGATTGATCCCAAACCACTTTTAAAATGATCAGCAACATTTCTAGGAATTTTCCAATCATTCAAATGATTTTTGGAAAAATATTTTTTTCTGGCCATTTGAATTAAATTCTCAGGGCTTTCTGCTTCCCCATTTTTGAATTTCATTTGAAATTTTTGCATGATGCAAAGGTAGCTCAAACAATCCTAGCACTTACCCTAGTTGGGGTTCTGACACGGATCGTGCCACCCAGTTGGGGGTCGTGCTGGTATCCCCACTGCGCGCAATGAAACGGAGTGTGAGGGGCGAATGCCCAAGACCCCCGAGCGCTTAGGACTTTAGACCGGCGGAGACCTCTCTGATGAGCCTAGGTAGGACTACGGCATGTCGGATAGCCTTGGTGGGGCATTAACTAACAAGGTGTACGCCACCCTAGAGATCTGAGCTTGTAGGGTAACAGTAGTGCAGCCCCTGTAGGGATGATAATCTATCTGAATAGTCTTGTCCACTGTAACATGACGCTTTATGCTGAAGCAAGATCGTACTACTACAAACTATTATGAGTAAACTGTTGGTTCCGAGTATTCTTCCTCGCAGGGAAGTCGAGGAAGGGATCTCAGAGGCATTGATAATTATTACAACTTACTATTATACAATGCTGCAGCAACTTCTGCTGCATTGTTACTTTATGCTTTATATATAACTGTTGGCTGATCTCTTCTTGTGCTTCAAGAACCGACTGAAGATGCTAGTCTTCGATAGGCCTAGTGTATTCCCCCTTACCCTAGTATTTTCTTTTAATTTGCATACCCTGGTATTTCTGTCTTGCAGTCCACTATACAACCTCTTCTTCCATTTTGATACCAATGCATAAATGCTTAGTAGCCTGGGTTTAAGTCTCGCTGAGTATGCTAGATACTCACCCTTGCGTTATTTCCCCCTTTGTTTTATATACCTGGTTGCTGCAATCAGACGTTGGATCCTTGTAGTCCAGGAGCAGAAGATCCCCAGTGCTTGATTCGTCGTGGAGTTCCCCCTCGACCAGGAGTATTTCGGAGGTTCCCCGACAGGACGCCTGCACCTTTTCGATCGTTGCTGTTTTTGTGCTAGCCTTGTTAAGGAAAATCATGTGTACCTTGTGTCTGTACTCAGATACTATTGCTTCCGCTAACTTTGTGCTCTCGAGCTGTTGTATTCGAGCCCTCGTGGCCCCTGGCTTTTATTATACAACTTGTATTATTTTTTATTTTTAGAGTTGTGTTGTGATATCATGCCGTGATTCCTTGATCTCAGTCGTGTACCTTGCGTGTATGATTACTGTACACGGTCCGATTTCGGGGGTGTCACAGTCATGCACATTGAAAATAACTCTGTGAGAAGTCGAACTTTTTATGCCAAACTATAACTCTTGCCACTTCTAAAGAAACCATATCAACGTAGATTTAATCCTTAGTCCATTATACGAAACTTTGATGTTTAACCATGTTTATTTCAACTTGGGCATTTATCAGTATGACATCTCAATTTTCTAGGTTAGTGTCAGAACTTGAACCAGCATAATATTTATGGTTAAGTTCTCTATCCTTTACAAATTAGAGATTTATCCTCAGTTCTCTCCAGACACTGAAAGATAAACTTAACTCTTTATTCTATGATTTACTCATAAATCATATCACCATATTTCTTCTTACTAAGAACTTGGGTATCATTACGTCGAGTACAAAACTCTGGTTTTATATGTAAAAACCTATGACAGAGGCATAGAGATGTAGCACATCCATTTCTTTCATTTAACAATTCATTTAAGCATTTTTCTTGTATTGAGATTAAGTAGAAAATTCTCTTGGATATACAAGTAAGAACTACCTTCTTGACTTGTCCCATTCTGAATTTCTTCAGGAACTTATCCAGGAAAGTATTCTGACTCAGTGTTATTAAACGCGTTAATCTATCTTAATAGATTTTCAATGCTTAACTTCATTCATGAAAGATTTCAATAATCATTAATACCAACTACACCATTCACAATATGTTATCAATATATGAGAATGTTGTCACGCTCCCCACTCAAATATGTCATCCACATATTAAGTCCGGGATAATACTCCCTTAGCTCCGACTCAAAATATTTCGTCCACATATTAAGTTTAGGATACTATTCATCTACCACTCAGTTTCATGCAAATGCATGTTCCCTCGATATTTTGGCTCAGTCCAAAACCCTTTGATCATTCATCAAATCGATCATTCCTGTTACAAGACACTAGCATCCATATGTTTTCCAAAACTCTTTTGTTGTACCAATTACAACACTTCTTCAAATAAAGAATTTGAGGAAGTCACGGTATTGATGACGTTTTGGATCAATCGTAGTGAACATCCCATTGAGTCAAGCATTGCTACATATTGTAGTCAATCTTTTAATTTTTTCATAAACATCCTTTGTGACAAATCGATCTTGATGTCTTCCTTTGATGTTTACATTTCTTCCTTTTAACCTTGTAGTTATTGAGAATATCTAGTAACATCCTTACTCAATAAGATTCAAGTAATTTTAAATGTAACTCAATATAGAATTTCATGACTCATAGTCATTTCTCGTACTTATGTCCACCATCGTTTCTTCGTAGTTCGTAGGTATGTCTTCTTCCATCAACATGACAAGTGAATCATGAATGTTATTTTGCACAAGGGGCAAATATTCCTTCCGAGAAGGGTGCGGGGCGAGGCGTAGGTATGTCTTCTTCCATCACCGAAATGTTCCTTCCGAGAAGGGTGCGGGGCGAGGCGTCGCCCCTCCTCCTGAGTGGGCGCGAGGGACCTCGGCACGTACGAGGAATAGAACTGGGGCAAAGGCGCCGCTGTCGCCCTCTCTCAGACCAGAGGGCGACGCATTCAATGCCCTTTTGAATGTTCTTGATGTGGTGGGACCGTCTTGCCCCCCCCCCCCCCGCACCGCTTAAGGGAGAGGGCGTTGCTACTTCTTCCGGTTTCCTGCTTTGTGGAACTCCTTTCCGACAACGCCTTGTTCGTACCAAGAGGTATCCTTCCTTGGAAAGATGCTGCAGGCTTCCGGAATGGGGGAGCAAAATCCTGCTCCCCAACATTAGCCCCCGGGACTGGCTTTGGCGTAGATCCTTGGTACGAGAGCCATTCCAGGTCTGATGGTCCGGGAAGCTAAAATATCCGGGATGTAGTATTGGAAGTGTGAAGGTGTGGGGTTACGGGCCCTCCTGGCGGCGGAAACCAACACGTGTCGCAAGAAGCCTGTGGGGCAGGAACTTGATGGCGGCCGCGGAGGCTGAGAGTCGCCACGATCCAATGCCCGAGGTGGAGTAATTGGGGTACTTACCGCGTCCCGCTGGGGGCAAAGGGGAGTTATTCCCATCTGCCTGCGGATGAATCCGGCACCTCACAGTAGCTTCTTCTTTCAAACAACGTCAGTTGCGCATGCCATGGCGACAAGACGTCAGGCTTCCGAGGAGGCGGAAGATGACAACCCCCGAGCCCTCCGCGGAGGAGTTCGCGGCGGTCGTGGGCGAGGGAGGGGGAGGGGGAGGAGAGGAGGACGGGCGGCGCCGGAGATTGGGTCTTCGCTAGGAGTCCTTGTTCCTGCCACGCGGGGGCAAAGGACTCACAGGAAAACGTGTCGTGGCCACGGCATTGGAGACCGTGGGGCGATGCCGCCGGCCAGGATCTGAAATTCCCACGGCAAGTGCTTTGGCTTCGAGTTTGGCGTCGAATTGACATTGGCTTCGAGGTGGCTCCCTATTCCAAGGCGTTCCGCGAAGTGGTGCGGGATGCCGAGCCCCTGCACTTCCACTTGCAGGTGAACGGATGTCCACACGGGACGGTGAAGGTGGAGACCCACCGGGCGACCACTGGAGATCTTCTCTTGTCGCACGGGTGGAAGGTTTTCGCCGGCGGCCGAAAGCTGGAGTTTGGAGACTTCATCTTGTTCTGCTATGACGGCGATGACCTCTTGACGCTGATGTGCTTCGTTATGAACGACGGGCGGATGGAGTGCTGCCCGGAAAGCTCCTGCAGCGGCGCGACCTCGTCCGTGAATGATGGTGACGATGCCTCCTCCGAGCAGCACAAGGGGGAAGACACCTCTAGCAACGACGGCGGCGAGAGGATCCCGGAGGATATCAAGCCGGTGGTCCAGATCGACTGAAGGCGTCCCATGCACTTTTCTTCTGTTTCTTCTAAGCCAAGAGGCTCCAGTTTGTGAACCGTTCTTGAGAAGATTATATTGGATTCTTATTTTGCGAACCATTCTCGAGACGACGAGTTTGGTCGCTTTTTTTTTGCGCGTCCTTTCCTGCAAAAAATGTCTGACCGTGTGGGTGAAGACAAGAGAGAAACAAGTGCCGCATAATACCTACCGCCGTGCGAGCTAGATGGAAGAACTTAGTCTGGCAGTATTTTGCGTGCTGGTTAGGTTTCTTCCAAAAAGCACGGCGGATAGTAGGTTAGTCCGAGTATCGTAAATGTTAAACGTGCTAACACACATCGATTTAGCCCCCGGGGATTTTTTCGTTGCATTCATGAACATGGATCCGGAGATCACAGCTTACAAATGTGGCACTGCCGGGAAACTGGTCATCCGACAACTTTATACCCTCACGGATAGAACTTACGGAGATGATACTTCCGGAGGTGCTCGATGTTCCACGAGTTTCTCACGGGGACTCCATCCTCGGTCTCTAGGCGGACGGATCCGGTCCGGGTGACTTGGACTACCCGATAAGGGCCTTCCCACTTTGGAGACAGCTTGTTTAGACCCCTCCTGGACTATAGCCAACGGAGGACATGGTCGCCTTCCTCAAGTTCTCGGGAACGGATGTGGCAGCTGTGATAGCGGCGTAGTCCTTGCTGGTACTGCGTGGCGCGTGTAGAAGCCCGAGTATGTACTTCCTCGGCAACGATGACATGTCCTTGTCGTAGTTGTTGCTGTTCGGCCTCATCGAAGGCGCGAACTCGGGGAGATCCGTATCTGAGTTCTATGGGGAGTACCACCTCCGCTCTGTAAACGAGAGCGAAGGGTGTCTTATTTGTGGATCGGTTGGGTGTGGTCCATATTGACAATAGAACAGCTGGGAGCTCATCCACCCACCGCTTTCCACACTTCTCTAGCCACTGGAAAGTACGGGTCCAGAGACCTCGTAGTACTTCCGAATTGGCTCTCTCTGCCTTGCCGTTGCTCCTCGGATGAGCCACTGAAGAGAAACACACTATACTGCCCATTAGCTCATAGTACTCAAGGAAGGCCTGGCTTGTGAACTGGGTGTCGTTCTCCGTGATGATCGGTTAGGGACACCGAAACGACACACCAGGCTTCGAATGAACTCTATGGCAAACCGCGCCATGACGATGCGGAATGGTTCCACTTCTGGCCACTTGGTGAACTCATAGCCCCCGATAGCATGGTGGAATGGGCCCAGAATGTCCAGTCCCCAGACCGCAAAGGGCCATGACAGAGGGATGGTCTGGAGTGCTTGTGCCTGTTGATGCACGACCTTGACGTGGATCTGGCATGTATCGCAGGTGTTGACAAGCTCCATGGCGTCGTTCAAGGCGGTGGGCCAATAGAAACCTTGCCGGAACGCCTTGCCAACGAGAGCATGGGAGCCAATGTGGGCGCCACATGTTCCTTCGTCGATGTCTTGGAGCATTGTGCTTGCTTGGATGAATGAGGAAGACTGCTTGGGAAACTGCCCCTTGGTCTCGATCCTCTACTCTTTGGTCTTTGGCCACATGGGGTCGACTAAGGGTTTGAGTAAACGCTAAACGAACACCCCTAGCGGTACTTTTTCCTTCCGGGCAGCGATCTTAGATAGCTCGTCCGCGATGCTGTTCTTGGACCTTGGGATATGCTCCATCCCTAGGCCATGGAAGTATTTCTTGAGCTTGAGGACTTCGTTGACGATGCCTGCATCTGGGGGCACCCATAGTCGTCCTTGCCTTGATTGACCACCAGTTGAGAGTCGCCTCTAACTATGAGTCTTTTGATTCCGAGACCCATGGCAGCCGTCAAACCGGCGAGCATCCCTTCGTACTCTGCTGTGTTGTTGGTGGAGGCGTCTCCCTCGAACAACATCTGCACAGCATACTTCAAGACTTCTCTAGTTGGGGAAACCAGGACAGCTCCGGCCCCGGCTGCTTGCAAAGAGAAGGATCCGTCAAAGTACAAGGTCCACTCATTGTTTTCTTCACGCCGGGAAGTGAAGATGCTTCCTGGAGGTCTTCGTCATCTTCTGGAGTCGGAGTCCATTCAGTAAAAAAATCAGCCAGTACCTTTCTCTTGATGGTGGAGGAGTTGACGAACGTGAGGTCGAAGCCAGAAAGCTCCAGCGCTTGTTCCATGTTTCGGCTAGTGGCTTCTTGGTTTCTCAGGATGCTCTCGAGTGGTAAACTGGTCACCACTCGGATCGGGTGTGCATGAAAATAGTGCCTGAGGTTCGGGGAACCTATGAGCACTTCGAGAAGTATATTCAGGATCTGCGGGTGCCGACGTCTTGCATCCCGGAGGAAGGTGCTGATGAAGTTGACTGGCTTTTGGGTTGTTCTCCTGACAGGAACCTTGGCCCCGTGGGCTCCGGCTATAGGATATGACTCCTCAGGCTTGCTTGTCGTTGTTGGGGCTCCACCGTTTTCTTCTTCTAGGTCTCGTTCGACCACCAATGCTCCTCTTACCACCTAAGATGTTGCCGAGATGTACAACAACAAGGGTTCGCGTGGGCAGGGCGCCTCTAAGGTTGTGGTGATGCGAGATACTTCTTGAGGTCTTGGAAAGCGGCTTCAGCTTCAAGGGTCCACTCGATGGGACCGGATTTTTTTAGGAGCTTGAAGAACGGGGGTGCTCTCTCGGGTAATCGGGAGATGAACCTCCCAAGTGCTGTAATGCAACCGTTCAGTCTCTAGACATCCTTGATGCTTTTTGGGGCCCGCATTTTCTCGATCGCTTTGATATTGTCAGGGTTGACTTCGATGCCACTGTGGGACACCAAAAACCCGAGGAGCTTGCCAGAAGGCACACCAAAAACACAATTCTCATGGTTCAGCTTCAGTTGCATCTTGTCGAGATTGCGGAATGTCTCACACAAGTCCTCAACAAGTAGTTGCGGCCCAAGGCCGATGTGGATGGCTCTCTGGAAGATAGAACCTGCATTCTTCAACCCAAAGGGCATACATATGTAGCGATATGTGCCGCAAGGGTTGATTAACGCAGTTTTCTCTTCGTCTTCAACTGCCATCTTAATCAGGTGGTATCCAGCATATGCATACAGGCAAGACAACCGAGCACACTCCGCTGTTGATTCCATGATTTGATCAATGCGAGGGATTGGAAAAGATTCTTTGAGGTAGGCGTCGTTAACATCGCCGTAATCGATGCACAATCTCTTGTTCCCGTTCGCCTTGTGCACGACTACTGGGTTAGCTAACTAGGTGGAGTGTCAAATCTCCCGGACGATTCCGGCATTGAGAAACTTATAGATCTCTTCCGCTATGAACTCTTCACGGCCTGGCGCTTGACAAAGGTCCTTCTGCTTCACAGGCTTGGCACCAGGCTTGACTGCTAGCTTGTGTTCGATCACCTCCTTGGGAACCCAAGGAAGATCGGAGGGCTCTCATGAGAAAACGCTGGCGTGTTCGAGGAAGAAGGCGACGAGCGCGCTTTCATATTCGGGGGAGAGGTCAGCACCGATGGACACGGTGTGACTTCCATCTTTCGAGATAGGAACTTTATTTGACACAGCCGCCAGAGCGAGCTGGCCGGGCTTTTGTTTCTTGGTCACTTGCCAGACGGCGTCCACCGCGGGGCGTGGACTTCCTACGGGATGCTTGTTGCTAGTTGGGCGGCGGGAATCCGGCGCTCCATTCTTCTGTCTTCGCTGGCAGGTCTTCCGAAAAGCGGGGTATTGTCTCCGAGAACATGCACGTCACTCAGAAGCGGTGCCTTTCCGGCTACCCTTGTGGAAGGGGCCTTCTTTGCTTCGCCTTGGACGCAGCGTAGAGCTTCTCGCGCGTCGCCGACTAGGGTGATGACACCACAGGTTGACGAGGTTGTAGAGCCCGTGATGCACGGAGGCGAACCTCCTGATAAACGGCCGCCCGAGCAGTCCGTTATATAAAAGAGGCAAGTCCGAGAAATCAAAGATGAGCATCTTCGTCCGGAAATTTGCAGGGTCCCTGAGGGTAAAGGGAAGTGAAATCTTCCCGAGCGGCTGGACCTCCATCCCACTGACTCTGTGGAAGGCAGCGGACGGGAGGAGGTGGATTCTCGAAATCTTCATCTTCTTGAAGGCGCGGGAGGATAGCAGGTTTATGCTGGAACCGGTGTCGTACATCATCTTGCTGACCTTGATGTTGCTCATCGTCGAGTAGAGGAGCGTGGGAGGCAAGCCATCGTTGTCATCCAGGAGAGTAGCAGGGTGGTCGCCGACGTCCACCACCAGAGGGATGCTGGCCCAACGGGAAACCCGGGGCCCCTCCGGGGGTGACTGGACCACGAGGACCTGTCTCACAGCCTTGTGGTATTGACGGTTGGAGGCGAGAGCAGACGCTCCCCCATGGATGTAACCGACAAAATCCACTGCGGCCTAAAAGGCGTCGCTTGCGTCATCTTCTCTCCTCCGGAAATGTCACCGTCGGAAGGCGGCCTCTTCGACTTGCCCTTGTTCTGGTAGCCACCTCGGCCCCCACGTTGGGAGCCCTACGCCCCCCAATGCTGGGCCTTCCTTTCGGCGTCCTTCTTGGCGTAGAAGGCCGCCATGTCTTCCTAGATCTTGATGAAGGAGCGGCACTCGGACAGGTCATGCTCGTAGGTCTTGTGTATCTTGCAGTAGGCAGACGACGTAGCGTCCGCGGCGGCAACCAGGATTTCGGTGGAGGGTGGTTGCAGATCGGCCCCGTGCCCCTTCGTCGTGAACACGTGTTGGTGTACGCGCTTGCAGGCCCCGGGCTCCCCAGAATGTTGGTTGTTTCCGGAAGGAGCTCGAGCCACAGGGCGTCTTCCGTCATCTCGATTAACAGGAAGGACCGACTCTTCGACGAGGGCGACCTTATCGGCTAGCTCAAACAGGGTAGTGATAGTCTTCATGGACCGGGTGATCCTCTTCTCGAGCATGCACGTGTTCTTGACGTTGGCATGAAAGGTGGCAATGATTGTGGCCTCATGCGCGTCGGGGAAGCAATGCTGCATCTGGTTGAACCTCTGGATGAACTTCTGGAGAGGTTCGCCATCCTTTTGTACTACTCGGCGCAAGTCACTGACGATTTTCGGAGGTTGGACACCCCCAAAAAATGCGCTACTAGGGAATAGCCTTTAGTGGCGTCCTTTTTTGCCTTTAGTGGCGCATTTCAAATGCGCCACTAAGGACAAGCCACTAAGAAGGCCTTAATAGTGGCGCATTTCAAATGCGCCACCCCTAAAACTCTTATGCGTGGCGCATTTCAAGATGCGCCACCCATAAGCCCTTATGGGTGGCGCATTCTGAAAATGCGCCACTATTAAATTTTTTTTAAATTTTGAATTTTGAATCTGAATCTGGAATACGATTTTATTTTTTCTTTATTTTTTTTTCTTAATCTCAGGTTAATATGCTTAATCCCCGGTCACTATGCTTAATCTCAGGTGAAACTAACATCCATGGTCAAACTTCCCCAAGGGTCACCCATCCTAGCACTACTCCAGCCCAGCACACTTAGCTTCTCGGTTCTATTCAACTCTCACTCCAGCTCACCTAGCACGCACTTGTTGATATATCTATCATATAAATCCTATTAAACCATGTTGATGTCTAGAACCTTATTGATGTTCATGGGTGTGCTAAAAATTTTAACATTTTTTTGAAACTTTCTCGATGGGACCATTAGCATATTTTTAACTTTTTAAAAAAAAATTGGTTTTTTTAATTTTTATGTTACTAAAATTTTCAACTTTTTTTGAAACTTCCCGATCGGTCCTCTAGCCTATTTTGATTTTTTTAAATAAAAAATTATTTAAAAAAATATTCAATTTTATTTTTCTGTTGCTAGTGGCGCATTTCATACTAAGTTCAACAAAATTCATTTTTTTGTCTCTAGATCTTCAAATGCTCGTAACTTTTTCTGTTAGGTTTTTGAGGATTCTAAAAATGTTCAACGTTTGAATTTGGATATAACTTTTTGAGTAGATGATTTTTCATATAAAAAGCTTTTTCATCGGAAGTCGTATGCAAAAGTTATGCCCATTTTACAAAATTCTCGAGAGGTTTTGCAAAAAAAGTCGAAATTCATATCTGTAAATTTTCCTAACAACTAGACCACATATCATATAGGAAACTTAATTTTTTTTTTGAAATTTCTATCATTTTCTTTCCATAAGCTCTTAGGGGTGGCGCATTTCCAAAATGCGCCACCTATAAGGTTCTTAGGGGTGGCGCATTTATCCAAATGCACCACGTATAAGGGGTAGTGGTGGTGCATTTAAAAAAAAGCGCCACCTATAAGAGCTTATAGGTGGCGATTTTTTACCAGTGCGCCACCCCTTACAACATAGTGGCGCATTACATATAAAATGCGCCACTAATAAGGTTTCCATGTATAGCTATTTCTCTAGTAGTGTTGGCCGGCGGATACATCATCCACCTACGGAAGTTGTCCTTGAGCTTCATGGCGAAGTAGTTGGCTATCGCCTTGTCGTCTCCCCCGCGATCTCAACAACAGTGATGTACATGCGGATGAACTCACGAGGGTCTATCTTTCCGTCATAAGGAAGTGGACCATGTATCCGTAACTTCTTGGGCCACTTGACACTGCGGAGATCTTGGGTGAAGGCTACACACACGGTGCTGTAGTCGCTCTCATCAGCAAGAATCCCCTCTCGAACAACATCGAGAGGAGGAACTCGGACGTCGGAACACCGACGAGTTTCCTTCTGCCTAACAATAGTGGTTCGAGCGTCTTCGTGACGGCGATCACCCAGGCGAGCACGTTGGTCCGGGGACAAACGGTGTCTGGAAGATGCCACAGAAGCTACACCAAGAGATCTGGCCCGTCGATGAGTGGTCTGGCGGAAAGCAGGGTCACGACAGCACTCATCTCAGGGGTGGTCTTGTCGAGGCCCACGTTTGGGGGGAGTGCATAGTGCGCTCCTTCCCTCAGGCGGAAGCGTTGGGGAGCGTGGTAGGCCCCGTGCGTCGCCTAGATGGCGCGGGAATGCGGCGATCGAGCTCCTGCTGCTTCTGCAAATCCCACGCGGAGAGTTGGGCGATGGTCAGTCTCCAGGTCCCCAGCCGATCACCGGAAGAGAGAAACTTGCTGAGGGCCCTGATTTGTGCCAGCGCCTCTGCGGGGGTACGTAGTCCGTTGGGAGTGGGGATATGACGAGAGGGTCTGTCACCGTTGGCAGAGGGATGGCTACCGTGAAGCGCCGTTTCTTCGGGTGGCCCGTCAGGTTGGGTTGTGCGCTCCTCAGCGGGATCCTGAGCGCGACGTGCTGATGGGTTTTTTGAGGTGGTAGGGATGCCGCGGGGGCGCCTGCTCCGCGTTCCTCACCATTGCACTCCAAGGGCGGAAGGCCACCGGCTGGCCGCTCTCCCTCCGAGGAAGTCTCGGCTCCTCTTGGGCCACGGGGCAAGTGATCGCTCCGCGCTCGACAACGGTAGAGCGTCTCCAAGGTTGAAAGCCCCCCGTCAATGTCGTGCTAAGGGTGAGCTTGCGTGTGTGGAGGGGTCGACATTGCGAGGTCGGCTTGGTGACGAAGATCCTCAAATGACATGTGTCCGGCGCCCTCCTTCTAGAGACAGATGTCGGGGGTCGGATCGCTTGTCGCCTATAGGTGCTCATTATTCTATAGGTGCTTATCTGAATGATCTCCGGATCATTAACACTTGAAACTTGTCATTGAGCTTGCTGATCTAGGTCGGTTGGTCGTTTTGACTTCCTCTACTCTCTTCTACTCTGGCTAAAAATTACCATCTAAATATTGGCGCGGGCGACAGCTGGATCAAGGATTAAAGGAGACATTGGATGCTCTTCACACAGTGAAGGGGTCAATCCGTCGTCGATGCCGCATGAGGCCCAATAAGTCTTGGATTTCAAGATTGTGTCAACAGTACAACCACATGTTATATGGGCAATGGTTTTGTTAATTAGTTAGTTCACCCTTATTATATTCATCGTCGCACTGAAGATGGGACAACTTCCTTGCAAGGAGAACCCCGGCACAAAAGGGGGCAAGGAATGTGAAATGCGGTTACTACCTTGTGAAAACTAGTGGGCATGTCATAGTAAGGGTAGGTCTAATGAAAGACCTCGTCACAATCTCCCTGCCGGTATACAAAATTGTGTACTACTCCGGCGACGGCTGGTGGCATCAAGACAAGATTGTATCGTGTGGGTACAGGGTACAACTTCTGTAGAGTGTAACACTATTCGAAAAGCCATGTCCACGGTCATAGACGACACATGAATCTTTCTTCACATACGTGAACCTGTCTTGCTTATTCCCTGTTTGCCCCTATTCTTGGAACCAATGAAGGATGTGAGTGGAACGAGGATCCTCACCATGATGAAAGTTATGATGGAAAATTCTTGTTTTCGGCTAAAACCGCTTATCAAACTATTATGCCTTTTGAAAGAAAATTAGCTTTTATGCAAAAGAACCATACAACCTTCCTTTGAAGCCTCATGTCGTTGCTAGGGCCTTTCCCGGGTGGCTTGTTGAGTATGAAATGTACTTATGGCAATAATTTTCTTTAAAGAGGGTTCCATGAAGACGAAGGTGATTCTTACGACTACTATGGCGATTCGTAGGAGTGACGTCACGTGGATTACATCAACTGCCTGTGGCTGAGATGGAGTCGCTACACATTTTTACTTTCCGCTGTTTCCTGATTGTAATAAATTTATATGAATGCCTTATAGCAAGTTATGCTAATTGTAATACATTTATGTATTCTACAATGATAGCATTTCACTTTGTTGTCAACAATGATCCTGGGGTGGACAATTAACACAAGAGGGTCTTGAAATTATTTCCGTGTTCTCACAGAAGTGGCATTAGAGCCGACGTTGACCTAGTGACGTGGCCTTCAAAAGAAATGGAATCCTTAGGATTTATGTTGCAATAAAATAAAACTATGTTAAAAAAATATCTAGTATTTCGCTGCTTTATTTATTTCCTTCTCTTGTTAAAATTGTTACTGAGTATTTTCTAAATCATATTTATGTAGATGGTGATATCATCCTCGCGCCGGATTGACAATTTTGGCCATCTCGGACGTCGGTTTCATGATATGCTGACTTACTTAGGCTACATCAGAGATCCAAAAGTTTCTTTCCATTCCTACCGCATTGTCTGGGCGATGAGCGCTTCAGGGTCAAGTTGGTGATATACCCAAGGGGGGAGGTGGATATTGGATATCGATACAATGACGAGGGAGAAGATGGCGTGGATTTTTTTCAT
Source organism: Bromus sterilis (assembly GCA_950022295.1). Classification (NCBI taxonomy): domain Eukaryota; kingdom Viridiplantae; phylum Streptophyta; class Magnoliopsida; order Poales; family Poaceae; genus Bromus; species Bromus sterilis. Next base: position 239,667,286 of record OX465595.1, on the reverse strand, counting down.
TCGAGTTGTACATCAGGCGATGCGACACATAGCTGGATACCATCAGGATGAGCTGCAGAACTCTCCATGTCGGTACTTTGCTTTCTGTATCAGGGAAGGAACAATCCAGCAAAACAGAGAGTACATAGAGGAGGATGATCCTACGATCATTCATATGGATTCACTAACCCTTGGGCTGGGGCGCCACCTCGCGGATACTACATCGGTGCTGGAGGAGACGCGTCGTCGCTTGGAGTATTACCAGGGGAGAGTGGAGACACTTGAGGAGAGACTAGTGGAGGCAAACACTTCCTTACACGCTGCCCATGAAGGAAAGGAGGCCGCTGAGGCAGTAGCAGGGAAGGGGATCATCGTCACTATGATAGATGAAGCCACAAGGAATTCTACGTTTGCAATGGACGATGGTGACCACCAGGAGATGCCAGCAGAGAATCTTTTGGCTCCGCCACCATAGAGGATGCATGCAAGCATGAAGATTACACAGAAGAAGAAGTGCCTCCAAGCGAAGAAGCGTCGCCTGACTTCGAGCACCATCGAATCTCGAGGAACAGGTCGACGACACCCACGGAGAGACCAATTCCGAGGAGGGAATTGCGGCTACACCAGATGAGACCACATCAGCATCGTTCCAGCTTCACTTTGTGCCGGCAGCTACCCACCCATACGATGCACCTGAGCAGTACGGGTACCTCGACGAGTAATTGGTCTGTAGGAACCATGAGTATGTTATCTAAGATTATGTGAGTGAACGTTTGCAATTTTCTTGTTTGCTATGTGTGTAGTAGACTATGCCAATATGTGGTATAGCTACTAATGTATCCAGTACTTCGTGCAAGAGTGTTTTATTTGGAGTTTATTTGGAGTTCTTCTACTTGTGTTTATTTTATTTTAATGCGGGGTTATTGGTTAGATATTTCCCTCTTATCAATACTAACCTTAGGAAGTCCAACTTTCACACAAGGTTGAAAGAAACCCCCACTCGTGTTTATTTTATTTGAAGTGTTCCAAGCATTGTAATTTGTGGAACAACTTTCACACAAGTCCGTATTCCCAAGGCGAACTCAAAACATTTTTCACTTTGAACAAATTGTAGAGACTTGTTTTTCTTGTTAATTTAGTACTCGTCTTCATTCTGAAATCCCTTTGATCACATCAAACAATTTCATACTCTTGTTTAATTAGTGAATCCACATATTCATCTAAGTCCACATATGAAGTTCACGAAATAATGAAATTCACTACATGATGAAATATGATATATCATCATTTATGATATTCAATAATCAGTGTAAAGTCTATTTTACCAGAATGCGGAGTTTCATTCATCTTTGGCAGAAGAGTCATGGTTGCATGTCTCAAGAGATCAAGTATCTCAAGACTTCATCATACCATTCATGACTTAAACGGTAGTGTCATTATTAAGTTTGGATTCTTGGCATTACATATTTTATAAATGATCAAACTACTATCATCAATATTAAAATAAGAATAACTCATTCATAACCGTAATGTGACCCTAAAAGATATCATTCATAGAAGGAGAACAACCGACTTGTTTCTCACTAATATGAATAATTATCTTTGCGAGAAGCAAGACACACTAATAAAGACCACACTTACATGATTACAAAATTTATTCATATAACAAATCAAATGATAGATATAGAGGGAGTGTGTTGTCGACTATCAACTATATTGATTACCGTCAGCACACATTGTCACCTCATCCCTTTCAAGGCACTCTTTAAGAAGTAAGTTCAAGCATCGAATACTAAATCAACCGCAATTAGTGTTTTCTGGGGAAATATATTTATAACCCGTATATCAAATATACTTTCTCCGTCAATGACTATTCCTGCATTGGTTCTATCTTTAAAGTTCACAACTTTAACCACGACCTCATGACAGGTGAACGATTCTCCTTCATGACATGGCCTAGACATGATCTTTGTAGCTGGGAGGAAACGGATGCAACTCCCCAGTTGTCGCAAAGTAAGAAGTCATTTTGTAGTCCAAGTGGTACACAAGGTGTTCATGTATCTTATACATTTCCAGGTGACTTTCTCAGCAGGTTGTTCCTTCCACCATGGTTGAAAGAAACCCCATCCAGATAGTCATTCTCCATTACTCTGATTTGTAACTTAGTGCTTTAAGTTCATCTACCACGCCATACGTGTTCATGTCATTAACATGCATTCACAATTCAGATTTCATAGAATGAAGTATGGTGTATTGGACAGTGAATTATAAGTGATGGTGAGTAAGATACTCATCGTCATCTTTCTCAATTACGGAGTTATCAGGTGTATCTCCTAGTAGTTCTCGTATTACGTTTTGCGAGTTATTACTAATGAGTATGTCTCTAATGGTGTTGGTACCAATAAATGAAGTAAGACCCATCTACCTTAAGTTCTTCATCACGCATAAAAGAGCCATAGTTATAAACATTGGCGTATGACATCATCTACAATGATATTCGCTAAGAAACAAAGACTAAGTTCATAATAGCAGTTCATGTTTTAAAATCATTCTGGAACTCCCACTCAGACAAACATCCCTCATAGTTAATTCTAAGTGACTACACAATCCCTGAGAACTATACCTCCCCCGATCTCACGTCCATCAGTATATTCTGAAGGTAGGCTATCATGCCAATCACATCATCCATGTGACTCATGCTTGAACTTCCGATCTTGTGTCCCAAGGCCATATCTGCATATGCCAGGCTCGCCACAGTAACATTAGTGATTATATGACGCGTATGCAAGGCCATGTTTCTATACAGGATAGGCTTGCTCCACCCATCACATTTGAACGCTAAAATGTTTGACACCCTGATACGTCCCAAACGTATCTATCATTTCTGCTTGTTCCATGCTTTTATGGGTGAATTTGCTATATGTTTTGCTACACTTTCATACCTTTTTTAACATATTTGGATTAACCTACTAACTTAGTGCCCCAGTGCCAGTTTCTGTCTGTTGTTGTCCGTGCATTGCAGGAAAATGCCAATTATTGAAGTTCTCTGAAAAATCAGGCAAAATGAAATAAAAAATCAGCAGATCAGAAGACTCCAGAAGCCCGAAGGGGAGCCGGAGGGCCCCCCCCCCATCACCAGGAGGTCCCCTGGCGCGGCCTAGGGTGGGGCCGCGTCACCTGGCCGCCTGGTCAGGTGGGGCCCCCTGGTGCCCCCCTTTCGCCTATATTTACCTCTCGCTTCGAAAACCCTCGGGAGGCCCTCCGTTACGCGATTTTCACCACTGTTCCACCTCCGCCGCGATCCCGAGATCGGGATCGCCAGAAGACCCTGTCCCGGAACCTTGTCGGAAGGAAGGAGGATTGATCCCCGGGAGATTCTCCATCACCAGGAGCGCTTCCCCGATGTGCCGTGAGTAGTCCACCTTGGACCATGGGTCCATGATCAGTAGCTTTGTGATGTTTTCTCTCCAATCTTGTGCCTCAATTCTTAGCCCTTGTGAGCTACCCTACATGATCAATGCACCTATGTATTAGTTTATGTGTTACTATGCTATGTTTGCTAGGATCTGTTGGATTATGAGATTATAATATATTGTGATGAGTAATATATTTGGTTTACCTCTTATGTTTTAGTTCTTGAGTATTTTTGCATGTTCTCCGTTGCTTTTTATTACTTTGGCCAAGTAGTAGATAGTAACTCCAAGAGGGAGCATTATGATTGATTGTGGGTTCATGCCCCCCGATGTCTAGCTTGAGTGACAGAAACATGAGACTACAGGATGTGATGTTGCCACCAGGGAGAAAACAACGATTCTTGTAACTGTGGTTGCAAGGATTTTTTACCTTACGCATAGTGTGTTAAAGAAGTTGCCTGTTGATTTGATCCTACATTTGTGTTGAAGTTCGCAACTTAATTCCAGTGACATGTTCTGGATAGAGATCTCAAGGTGGATGATTAGTGAGTAGATGTTGATGAGTAAACGGGCTACTCGTCTTGGCGTACTGCCCATACGATTAAGCCTCTAGCTTTCTTGTCGCATAATTAACATTGCGGTGCATTTATAATTCTTTCAATTGCCCAGCTGTAATTAGTTCACCCAACATACTTGTTTATCGTCTTTTGGGAGATAGAAATCACTAGTGAAAGTCATGGGACCCCGGTCCATATTTCCACCATAGTTTACACCATAAATATTTACTGCTTTTATTTCCTTTCCATTGTTATCACCACTACTATTCCCCCTCGTGTTTGATCCTTTGTAAACAACAAGACCGGAGAGATTGACAACATCTCTGTACTCGTTGGGAGAAAAGTTATTAGCTTTTGTGTGCAGGTCCAGGTCAAGTGAGAAACTTATCTCAAACAACGCCTTGCTCGTTTGACCACCTACTTGTATCTCTTGGAGTCCTACTAGTCACTAACCTTGGTATCTTCACCGAGGGAAATTTGTTGTTGTCTACTTCTCAACCTTCCACTTGGGGTAGCCAACGAGGAGCACTAACCGGTGCCATCAAGCTAAATTTATGGCACCGTTACCGGGGACACATTCTACAAGATAGGGGAGTTGCACACTATCTTTTACCTTTGCTTTTTAGTCTTGCAATTTAATTTCTAGTTTTTGCTTTTGTGTCTTATATCAAAAACCAAAAAAAAATTTAGTTACTTTGTTCTTGCTTGCTGATGTTACTATGGGTTCCACTGAAAGCACTAAGTTGTGTGACTTCACTAGTCACTACAACAATGACTTTATCAGCACTCCTATTTATCCACCTGCCACTTCAGCACCTTCTTATGAAATCAAACCTTCTTTATTAAATCTTGTTATGAAAGAACAATTCTCCGGTGCTGGAGATGCTGCTGCTTTGCACTTAAATATTTTTTTGAGCTTTGTGATATGCAAAAGTGCAAAGAAGTAGATGGTGTCATTGTTAAACTTAAGCCTTTTCCTTTTTCTTTGAGAGGAAGAGCTAAGGTGTGGCTTCAATCCTTGCCTAGTAATATCATAGATTATTGGGAAAATGCAAGGGTGATTTTATTGGGAAGTACTATCCACCTGAAAAAATTATCCAGTTGAGAAGTAACATTATGAATTTTAGGCAAATGGATAATGAACACATTGCCCAAGCTTGGGAACCTATGAAAATTCTTTTTAAGAATTTCCCTACACATGATTTGACTACTTGGATGATTATCCAAACTTTCTATGCAAACGTAAACTATAGCTCGCGGAATTTGTTGGACTCGGCCGCGGGAGGAACCTTTATGTCAACTACACTTGGTGATGCCACGAAGCTATTGGACAAGATGATGACAAACTATTCTCAATGGCACACCGGAAGATGTCCAACAGGTAGCAAGTTAAACTCTATTGAGGAGATCTCCTCTTTAAATGAAAATCTCATATTGATCATCATGATGTTCCTTTAAATTCTTTGGTTGCTAAAGAAAAAGTAGATGGTAATTTTATTTCTAGGAACAACTTCAACAATAATTGAAAGTCCAAGTATGTAATCAGAGGGGGGGGGTTAAGGATCACTTAGAATTTTCGAATGAAACTTTGAAGTGAAGCACAAAAACAACACAGAAAGAACACGAGAAAAAGTAACACGGAAGAAAAACAAGCAACGAGTCTAAACACAACGAGTCAAATCATGCTGAAGCATAACATGGAAGCAAATGAAATACAGAATGTAAGTGCTTGAAGTAAAAGCAACGAGTCAAATCCCACTCAAGTTTTTATTAAGGTGAATCATCTGTCAAGATCCCTTTGTTAGGATTAGCATCTCTAACCAAGACTTTCTTGCTTTTTGTGACATTGGATCCATGGTTTCCACTATGCCAAAATTAGTTTATGATTCTTTGAAACTAGATATGGATAAATTGTTGATACAGTGAGGAAGATAGTTCTCTCACTTCTTGTTGGTTATCCCAAGTAGAAGGTGAGATGTAGCGTAGCAGCAAATTTCCCTCTGTGAAGATACCAAGGTTTGTCTCCAGTAGGACTCGTAGAAATACAAGAAGGTGTCACGGCGCTTGACGTGGACCTACACACACAACAAGTAACTTTGCTCCCAACGAGTACAGAGGAGTTGTCAATTCCTCCGGCCTTGCTGTTTACAAAGGATCAATGCAAGAGATAATAATAATGGAAACTGAAAGTAAAGACTGAAAGTAAATTGAGGGTCTAAACAATGGTGGAAATATGGACCGAGGTCACACGACTTTCATTAGTGATGTCTCTCTCCCAAGAGACGATAAAAGTGCTAGCGAGGTAAACAAATCACAGCAGGGCAATTGACAGGATCATAAATGCACCGCAATGCTAACTATACTACAAAAGAAAGGAAGAGGCTCAAAAGCAATGGGCAGTACGCCAAGGTAAGTAGACCGAAATCCATTTGCATATACTACGAATCATCCACCTTGAGATATCTATCCAGAACATCTCGCTGGTATTAAGTTGCGAATCCCACCCAAAGTGTAAACTCAAAGCGACAGACAACTGCATTAAAAGAACTTTGCGTAAAGTAAACAATCCTTGCACCCGCAGGTACAAGCATCATTGTTTTCTCCCTGGTGGCAACAACACATCCCCTAGTATCATGTTTCTATCACTCAAGCTAGACATCAGGGGGCTGAACCCACAATCAAGCATAATGCTCCCTCTTAGAGTTGCAACAAATCACTTGGCCAAAGAAAAATACGGCAACGGAGAACATGCAAGAATTAACTTAAGAACTAAAATATAAAAGAGAACCAAATATATTACTCATCACAATCTGAACATAGTCTCATAATCCATCAGATCCCAGCAAACTCAGCATAGCAACACAGAAAATTACAAAGGTGCCTCGATCATGTGAGGTATCTCACCAGGTCTCGAAAAGTGGAAGCACAAAGAGGGGAGGAGAACATCACATAGCTACTGGTCATGGACCCATGTTCCAAGGGGGACTACTCACAGCACATCCGGGAGGCGTACATGGTGACGGATGGTTTCCCGGAGGGGGTTCCTCCTTCCGGCAGGGTGCCGGGGCAGCTTCTCCTGGCAGCCCTGATCTTGAAACGGCGGCGGTGACAGTACATAGAGGAGAACGGGAATAGCAGATCGATATTAGGGGTTTTCTCCACGGGCACTAAATATAGGCCAAGGGGGCACCGAGGGGGGGCACAGGGCAGCCAGGAGGGTGCCCGGCGCGCATTAGGGTGGGGCCGCACCAGGGACCCTCCTGGGGCCCTGGTGGGTCCACTGCCTTCCTTCCTTGGTTCTTCGGGAAGCTTCCGGGACGCTGATTTTTTATATATTTTTTCCGGAATTTATTTGGCACTTTTAATGGCCGGAAAACCTGAAATATAAAAACAGCAGAAAACAGGAACTGGCAACTGGGTGCACTGAGTTAATAGGTTAGTCCAAATATGGTAAAAATTGTATGAAAGTTCAAGCAAAACATGGCAAAGTCACACAAATCATGCCTGGAGCAAGTAGAAATTATAGATACGTTTGGGACGTATCAGGATTGCACCGATGGATTTCTTCATCATGGAGCCAAACCAAAGTAACATCGTGCTTGGAAGGGACTTCCTCCGAGCTATGAAAGGCTTCATTGATATTGTTAAGAGAGTTGGTTGTTGCACTGAGTTGTGTCTTGTCTTGAAAGTAGGTAATTGAGGTTGCTATTTAATTTTAGTACTAAATTGCAATAGTTTTGAGGTATTGTTGTGAGTAATGTTTCAACTTTTGGTGTCAAGAGCTCTAGCCTGTTAGTGATAGGTGTCGTATTTTGGGCAATCCGTGTTTATTTTCAAAACCTATAAAACTAGTTGAGAAATCTAGCTACTAGATGGATCGCTAATCTTTGGAGGGATCAGATATTAGAGTACACTCACGTACCATGAGTCGAGGATGCGCAAGGATAACCAAACCACCATACACTCCTCCTCGGGGTACTTGTCTCTTTGTGAACCTCCTTATTAGATTGAGAGTTACCGATAATAAGTGCATGAGTTCTTCGGAATAATGTAAGTATTGAATGTTGACACTTACACCTCCTCATATTTGCTAGCCTCTCCCGTGCCGTGCATTGCCTTCTTATCACTCCGAGAGTTGGCGTCCACCTTCGCCGGTACATCCAAACCCTTGGCATGATACGCTCTGTCATCATAAACCTCCTTATATATTTCCTCAAAACAGCCACCATACCTACCTATCAAGGAATTTCCATAGCCTTTCCGAGATATATTGCCATGCAACTTCCACCTCTTCATGACTTGATCTTCATGTCATACATGTTCCTGCTAAAGTGGCAGCGGCATACATTGCATAACATCATGATAGCTACATCTTCTTTATGATTCGAGTACCTTGTAAAGTGTGAAAGATCTTCTATACCCTCTTGTAAATTAGAGTGTAGCCCTTAAGTGAAGAAAAGATCCCAAAGTGGACAAAATAGGAGATCCCAAAGAGGACAAATTAGAGTTAAATAGAAAGATCCATTGAGGCCACCAAAAAAATAGAAAAAGAGAAAAAAGAAAATAAAAAGAGAGAAAGGGGCAACACTACTATCCTTTTGAAAGATCCACACTAGCACTCCCTCTTATCTTTTTACTCCATAGAGATGATCATTCATTCATATAGCTATGTGGGGACCTTCACACTATAGAACTTGGCTTGCATATTCCAAGGATGAGCCTCCTCAAAAGAGGTCTAGGTCTTCATGAGCGAGCAAGTTAGATGCACCCCACTAGTTCCATTGGAGAGCTTTCTTAGCTCATATGTGCATCCGTTGCATGGCAATCCCTACTCCTCATATAATATCTATCATTTGGACTTATCGCCTATGATTGTCCTCATTGATGTGAGCCATTCTCACCTTTTTGTCTTCCTCCACCATATTTCTCTCTTTTCCATCCTAAGTGCCAACTCTCGTGCTTACGCTCATCCATTGCACGAGTGCTCAAAATATCAAAAAGGAGTGGATAAAATTGACTTGTACCTGGCTAGTGGTCTAGGGACGAGTCAAGATAAGATTCCAAAGAAGAATGTAACACCCTCAGTGTCTGTAACAGTAATCACTTTGACTGTTGACTATTACTATTGCTAATCATTATTGCTCAGCATGCCTTGATCAAACTTTGCATTTGATCATTTCCAAAACCATGGTGGTTGGTATTAAACCAATGTGCCATCTATGCCTTGATCATCATGGTTCAAATGAAAATCCAAAAATCCCTTTTTCTTGATATTAAAACAATGGGGAAAAATAAACTTGTTCCAAAAATTGTGAAACCACTTTTACAAAATTCCTAATTTTCAGTAAATCATATTAAAACTATAATGGGTTTTTTATTATGATGTTAAATAATTTAAATAAATCATAACAGTAGCAAAACAGTGGCATTTAATAACTATAAAATAAAATAAAAATTAATTGAATTTATATACCAACCAAACTTTTTGTGGCATCACCATATTATGTAACAATAATATTGGGCCAATTACAACTTTTACAAAAATGTTAAAGCAACTAAAACAAATAAAATAGAACTACAAAAGAAAAACGGAAAATCAATAAAGCAAAAAATAGAAAAATACCTATCCTACGCCTGGGGCGAGGCCCACCTAACAGGCCCAGCCCAACCCCCCCCCCCCATCTTCAACCTCTGTTCACCGGGGGGCTCGTGTCGAGCATCCCGCGGCAAGGCCTTCGCCGTGGCGGCCATCCGCCGGTTCCCGGTGGGGATAAGATCCCCCGCCCCCATAGAAACCCTAGGAATCGTCAGACCGCTCCTCCTCTCCCTCACGCCATCTCCTCTGCCTCGCTCAGCCGAGGGACGTGCCGCCGCCTCACCGCGGCCAACGGCCACCCCGGGCCACGCCACCCTGTCCAGGAAGGACGCACGTCGACGGCTATGTCGCCCCCGCGCTCCAATTCGAGACGGGGCACCATGGGGACTCGCCCTCGACCTCCTCCCCGCCCGTCGGCCGCCGCGAGCACTGTCGACAAATTCGTCGACTACGGCGCACCCTCGAGCTCACTTCCACCCCATACGTGCTCCTGGTGAGCCAACCCACCGCCGCCACTTCCCTTGTTCCTTCTCTCTCGCCGTAGCTCGCTCCCCCGCATCCATGGCCACCCCGAGTCGCGCCCGTGCTCACCGCGTCTAGCGCGCGCCATGGTCGTGCCCCGCTCATGCTCTCCCCGCCCAGCCCACGCTTTGGCCGTGCCCAGCGCACGCGCCGGCCGCCAGTGGCTGTGGCCCCTGCTCCTCGCCGCCGACGTGCTCGGGAAGCCTAGCCGTGGGCACGGCTGTGCCACTGCCAGTGGGCCAGCCCAGATCTCATTAGGGGCTAATCCCCAATTAGACATAACCCCCTCCTGTTAAAAATTGTAAAGAAAAAAGAATATGACAGATGGGCCCCAGGACTTTAAATTAAATTAAACAGATTACTTGAAATCTTGTGTCTATGACACAGGGGCCCCACTGGGCTATTAGTTTAATTAATTTGCAGATTAAAAAAATGAGTCAATGACATGTGGGACCCCACTGTCATTTAATTAATAAAATGGTTTTATTAAAATTGTGAGGCTGACCAGTGGGTCCCACTGGTCAGGTTGGTCCAGTCAACTGATGTTGGAATAATGTTATATTAAATAATAAAGATAATTCAGAAAATGATTCAAATTGTTTTAAACTTTGAATTTGAATATCTTTTAAAACGTAAGTCAGATTCCAAAACTTTATACATGAAAATTGATTAGAAAAATACAAAGAATACGGCTACGCTACAGTTATGTCCACCACCCCCTCTAGCATACCGAACCCAAGACTTTCCCCTATCCGGATCGTCTGTTCGGTAATTTCCCGGGAGCCGGTATAATTGCCGGTTAAACTCCCGTTTCATCTACAGCGTGTAGCACCACATTAGTTCACCTCTAGTTTAACGTTTGCCATTGCTTGTATTTGTATTTATATTATTGTCGTGTATTTATTTTTTCTTCCCAATCTCTTATTGTTCGGTAGTCTCGACGTCTGCTGCCAATGCCCCTGTGATCGACTACTTCGTCGACGATCGTACCTCTACCGTCGAGCTTCCAGGCAAGCAGAGACATTCTCTTCCCCCAGATATCGCCTATTTTTTCTGAACTTTTCTTGCACTAGGCATTTCTACTTCTACGTTACTTACCTATTCAACTGCATATCCTGTCATTGTCGCCCCTTGATGCACCTTCCTTTATCCTATGCTTGCTATTACATATATCATATTCAGCAGTGAGCCCTGCGCATTGTTAGCTAGGATTAGATAGTGGGCCGTGATCACTCTGGGAGTGATCGCGGATACAATATATTAAAATTGCTACAGGTACGGTACAATGCATACACTGTCTAAGGCCCCTACCTCGGCTCTACCGAGCCACCTCAAGTGTGAGCTATCGAGGAGTAATCCTTGTACTCCACTCGTTGTTGACTCTGTATAGCCGCCCTAGGGTCCTGAACAACGGTTTTCCTTAAAGGTAAGAGTCGCGTGACCCAATGGTGCCCGCGAGAGGTATTGTATCGGGACGGCAGGACAGGCGGATACCATCGTGGGCCTGGTCCTTGCTCGTTGGTGGTGAGATACCACACCACGAAAGTCGAGCTCTTCCAAGAGCACACGCGAGACAAGGTAAGGAGACGGTTCACCTTGTCGGTAAACGCAGAGCTTTCACGGGACAATAGAGCAGGCACCAATGTACTGGTGGTCATGGCTGCTGTTCGTTGTCCGTTGTGTTGACTAGTCGGGCAATGATAACGGTTGTCCGCGAGATAATAATAAAATGACTAACGGTTCAGGTGGATCACTTGAGACGCCGCAAAGGCCTGTACGCACTACCTTCAGGTGGGATTACGGTGTGGGCCCTCTGCGTTGTGGTATCCTTCGAAAGTTCTGAAAGACGTCCATTTCAGCATTGCGGCCGCGGCGGATCATGCCACCCAGTTGCGGGTGGTGCTGGTATCCCCACTGTGAGCAACGACCCGGAGTGCAAGGGACGACGGCCCAAGACCCCAGCGCGCTTAGGACTGTAGACCGGCGGGGACCTCTCTGATGAGCCGTAGAATGGGCCTCGGCGTGTTGGATAGCCTCGGTGGGGCATTCCCTAACAAGGTGTACGCCACCCTGGAGATCCGAGCGTGCAGGATGAACAGTAGTGCACCCCTGCAGGGAGTTTGATCTATTCGAATAGCCTAGTCCACGGTAACAGGACGCTTTATGCTGAAGCCAGAGCCTACTACTACAAACTACTACTATTAAACTGTTGGTTCCGGTGTCTCTTCCTCGTAGGGAAGTAGAGGAGGGGATCTCGGAGGCATTGAAAATTATTGATAATTACAACTAACTATTATACAATGTTGCAGCAACTTCTGCTGCATTGTTATTACATTCCTGTTATTGAACTATTGGCTATTTTCTTCTCGTGCTTCAAGACTGGTTGGAAGATGCTAGTCTTCGATAGGCCTAGCTTCTCATCCCTATTCTGATTTCTACCTTGCAGTCCACTATATACAGCCTCCCCTTTTCATTTGATACAATTGCATAAATGCTTAGTAGAGGACGTAAGACTCGCGGGTATGCTAGATACTCACCCTTGCTTTATTCCCCCCTTTTGTTTTGCCTGATCGGCTGCTGCAGTCAACGTTGGAGCTCAGAAGCAGGAGTACCTCGCTGGTGGGTACTACTACGTCGAGACCCCCTTTGACCAGGACCAGGAATAATTCGGTGCATCCCAGGCAGGAGGCCTTTCCTTTTCGATCTGTACCTCTGATGTTATTTGTGCTAGCCTTCTTAAGGCAAAACTTGACTAACTATGTTTGTACTCAGATATTATGATTGTTTAACTTATATTTTCGGATCCTCGTGATCCCTAGTTTGTAATATCAGTTTTATCTTATTTGAGTCTAGTGTTGTGTTGTGATATTATCATCATGGCACCCTGATTTTGGTCGTGTACCCTGCGTGTATGATTACTGTACACGGCTTGATTTTGGGGGCGTCACAAGTTGGTATCAGAGCCAGGTTTCGATCCTGGGACCTGTGGGTTATGGGCCCACATCGATGTCACTACGTGTGATATCTATGGTATTAGGAACCCTTTCTCCTTACCTATACTCTGGGAATCTACTCTCTTATCCTTGCTGGTAAGTTTTACTAACTCTGACATTAGGATCACGTTCTCTTGATTCCACCCGGCGTTCCGGTGCTTCCCCTTTGATTGAGTCGTGTCGCAGGAGTTCTGACCTAGGTCCCGGACCGCGGATTCCCTTTCACTCGGGGTAGGCCGCGCATTCTCTGGCACAAACTCATGTGGCCAACAGTTTTCTTGCGACGTGATTGACATATCGGAAGCTATGTCGTGTCGTGTAATCCTTACCGTGGTCTGCGCGCTGCCTAGTGTGTCATTTTTCCTTACTTTCTACGACGTTAGGCTGCCCAATTTTTGATTGACTCCTTGTGTGGATGTGTATGTCTTATATGACTACTCCTATATATCCGCGCCTCCTCTTCGTTGTCGCAATACCTCAGGCTTTCTTCCAGTATCTAGCAAAATTGTCGTGGCTGAAATACCCCTGTTAAAATTTAAGGAGGATGGCTGATGATCCCCCACCTCCGCGTTATTTGGCCGCAATGATGCACCAGTTTGAACTGAACCGTGAGCAGTTTGATCTGAACCGTCAGTTCATGGACGGAGTAATGGCCCGGCTTGCAAACCAGAATGCCCCAATCACACTGCAAGAGTTCGTGCGCCTCAACCCGTCTGTTTTCCGCAACTCCACCAATCCGATGGATGTTGATGATTGGCTCTGTGAAATCTTGTTTGAGATGGAGTCAGCTAAATGTTGCCCCGCCCAGTTATGTTACGTTTGCAGCATTTCATCTCAAGGGTTCAGCCGCTCAATGGTGGGAAAGCCACAGGCGTGTGTTGCCTGTTGGGACTGTGACTACTTGGCAAGAATTCCAGTTAGCCTTCCGTGCATGGCACATTCCTCGAGGTCTGATGGACCAGAAGAAGGAGGAGTTTCTTAAACTTAGACAAGGCACGACCACTGTTGTCGAATATCATAGGAGATTCCTTGAACTATCTCGTTATGCTGAGGATGACGTCGGCACTGACGCACGCAAGCAGGAGAAATTCCGTGAAGGATTGCATCCCAATATGAAGCTCGCACTAGCTGTTAATGATTTCGCAGACTTTGCGACGCTCGTCAGCATGGCATTCCAAGTTGAAACTGCTCTGGCTGATAAACATGAATCCCTCAAGCGTACTCGAGATGCTGGCCCATCCTCAGGACGGCCCTCTCAGAAACTTCGAGTCTATATTCCACACAATGTCCATCACCGACCTGCCCCAACACCAAGACCGTCTTATGTTGCACCTCGTCCGCCTCCACCGTCGAGACAACTTACAAGTCGGGCTACGCAGACCCATGCTCCGTCTGTCGAGTTATGCAGCAAGTGTGGACAACCAGGGAACCTTGCTCCCGACTGTCGCCCGGTTCCGTCTCAGAAGGCACCATGTTCCTCTGCTAGTCCTAACAAGAGTTGTCGAAATCGTCGTCTTAGAAACCGTAATGCCAGACACTCTGCTGTTGTGCTTGGTTGTGTCAATCATTTCGATGCTGAAAAGGCTTAGAAGGATCCGGCTATCGTGATGGGAACCCTCCCTGTTAATTCAGTACCAGCTTCCGTCCTGTTTGATTCAGGATTGTCACGTTCCTTCATGTCTGAGGCGTTTGCACGTAAACAAGGGTTGTCATTCGACATGTACCCTCCGCTAGTGGTTAGTTCCCCAGGATCCATGTGGGAGACCTCGATGATAGCCCACAACAATCATATGACAATTGGAGGCTTAGTGTTCACTACTTCACTCATATCCCTCAAGTCTACTACCATTGACGTAATTCTTGGTATGGATTGGCTGAAAGCGCATGATGCTCACATTCACTGTGGCACTAAGACAGTTCAGCTCACTCACCCTTCGGGCAAGAAAATCCTATACTCAGCTCGAACAATTCAGCATGCAAAGAGCTAGATATATGCTCTGAATGCTCTGAACGCTGCACCTCTCGAAGGCATCGAAAACATTCCAGTCGTTTGCGATTTTCCAGATGTCTTTCCAGAAGAATTGCCGGGAATACCCCCGATCAGAAATGTCGAATTCATCATCAACTTGAAGCCAGGCACTATTCCTATTGCCAAGCGTCCTTACAAGATGCCGCCACATGAACTCCTTAAACTTAAGGGGCAAATCGACAAGGCACTTCAGAAAGGATTCATTCGCCCCAGTTCCTCTGCTTGGGGAGCACCTTCGCTCTTTGTCAAGAAAAGCGATGGCACGAACCGTTTGGTCCAATATTACCGGCCTATCAACCAAGCAACAATATAGAACAAGTATCCGCTTCCTCGGATCAACGATTTGTATGATCAACTGGCTGGATCTACGGTGTTCTCGAAACTCGACTTGAGGTTAGGTTACCATCAGATCCGGGTCCGTAAGGAGGACATTCCGAAGACCGCTTTCATTACTCGCTATGGTTCATACGAGTACACCGTCATGTCTTTTGGCTTAACCAACGCTCCAGCCACCTTCTCACGATTGAAGAACTATATATTCATGGAATACCTCGACAAGTTCGTCGTGGTTTATCTGGATGATATCTTGGTATACTCCAAGAATGAAGAGGAACATGCTAAAACATTCGTCTTTTACTAGAAAAGCTTCGAGAACTCAAACTCTATGCTAAGTATTCTAAGTGTGAGTTTTGGTTTCCAGAAGTAACCTACCTTGGTCATGTGATTTCCAAGGATGGCGTTGCCGTCAACCCAGAACTTATTCAGGCTATTCTTGACTGGACTCCTCCCAGGACTGTCAAGCAAGTTAGAAGTTTCCTCGGCCTCGCTAGCTATTGCCGCCGTTTTGTCGAGAACTTCTCCAGAATTGCCAAGCCTCTGACAAATCTTCTTCACAAAGGCGTCAAGTTTGAGTGGACAGAAAAATGTCAGGAAAGTTTCCAAGATCTCAAGGACAAGCTCACTTGTCCTCCGGTGATTGCTCCCCCTGATACTCGGAAGGACTTCGTGATATACTGCGACGCGTCCCGTCAAGGATTAGGCTGTGTCCTAATGCAAGAGAGCAAAGTGATTGTTTATGGCTCTCGTCAGTTGCGTTCTCATGAAGATAAATATCCAACGCATGATCTCGAATTGGCAGCAGTAATTTATGCATTGAAGCTGTGGCGACATTACCTCGTTGGTAATCGTTGCGATATCTACACCGACCACCAAAGCATGAAGTACATGTTTACTCAGCCTGACCTGAATCTCCTCCAACAAAGATGGCTCTAGACAATAGCCGATTTCAACATGGATATTCATTACACCCCTGGCAAGGCTAATGTGATGGCCGATGCCTTGAGCCGCAAATCCTACTGTAGTGAACTTGAAGTTCAAATACAACAGCCACCTCTGTATGAAGAGCTCCGCAAGCTGAACATCGAAATTGTTCCATAGGGATATGTGAATTCCCTGGTTGTCGAACCAGACTTATACAACCGCATGAAGTTTGCACATAAATATGACTCTAACACTCTGAAGATTAAGCGGTATGTCGCAAGTGGGAAGCCCTCATCCTTCACTATTGCCGATGATGGTACATTGTACTTCAATGGTCGGCTAGTGGTCCCCATAAACAGGCCCAACCTGAACTACGCCCCACATGTCATGAAAGAAGCTCACAATACCCCTTTGTCGATTCACCCTGGTAGTACCAAGATGTACCAAGACATTCGTCAGCGGTACTGGTGGTCTAACATGAAAAAAGACATTGCTCGTTATGTTGATGAGTGTGACGTTTGCCGTCGCGTCAAAGCCGAACATCAAAGACCTGCTGGAACTCTGCAACCGCTTTGTATTCCTGAATGGAAGTGGGACAAGATTGAAAGGGACTTCGTCACCGGATTTCCCCGATCACAGAAGGGTCATGATGCTATCTTTGTCGTCGTCGACCGGTTCTCCAAGGTTGCTCACTTTCTTCTAGTCAAGGAGACTATCTCTGCTAGTCAGTTAGCCGACTTGTATGTTTCCAGAATTGTGTCCCTCCACGGTATTCCGTTGGAGATCAGTTCAGACTGTGGCAGCATTTTCACCTCAAGATTTTGGGATAGTTTCCAGGAAGCTATGGTCACTCACCTAAACTTCAGCTCCGCTTATCACCCCCAGTCGCAAGGCAAAGTTGAACGAGTCAATCAAGTGCTTGAAGATATGCTTCGATCTTGTGTCATTTCATTCGGTAAGAAATGGGAGGAATCTCTCCCATTTGCTGAATTCTCATACAACAATAGCTATCAAGCCAGTCTCAAGATGGCACCCTTTGAAGTTCTGTATGGACGTAAGTGTCGAACCCCTCTGAATTGGTCAGAAACTGGGAAACGAGCACTCGTTGGTCCGGATATTATCCAACATGCTGAAGATCAGGTTCGTGTTATCTGTGAACATTTGAAGGCTGCTCACTCCCGTCAGAAGAGTATCTATGACCGCAAGCACAAGGAAATGGTGTATCAACCCGGCGAACAAGCTTACCTTCGTGTCACTCCCATGAGGGGCACTCATCATTTCGGGATCAAAGGCAAGTTAGATCCTCGCTACATTGGCCTGTTTCGTATCCTTTCCAGAAGTGGACCTGTGGCATACCGATTGGAATTGCCACTGAACCTCTCCCAAGTCCATGATGTCTTTCACGTGTCGCAACTCCGTCACTGCTTCTAGGCCCCTATTCTTGAAGTGGAACTTGATATGATTGAGCTGCAGCAGAACTTGACTTATCGAGAACATCCGAGCAACATTCTTGATCAGTCTGAACGTCGAACCCGCAACAAGACAACCAAGGTCCTCAAAGTTCAGTGGTCGAATCACTCTGAAGAGGAGGCCACTTGGGAACGCAAAGAGCGTCTTCGTGAAGAATACCCCGATCTTTTTCTAACTACCACTTAAATTCTCGGGGCCAGAATTCTTGTAGTGGGGGAGATTTGTAACACCCTTAGTGTCTATAACAGTAATCACTTTGACTGATGACTATTACTTTTGCTAATCATTGTTTCTCATCATGCCTTGATCAAACTTTGCATTTGATCATTTCCAAAACCGTGGTGGTTGGTATTAAAACCAATGTGCCATCTACGCCTTGATCATGATGGTTCAAATGAAAATCCAAAAATCCCTTTTTCTTGATATTAAAACAATGGGGAAAAATAAACTTGTTCCAAAAATTGTGAAACCACTTTTATAAAATTCCTAATATTCAGTAGATCATATTAAAACTATAATGGGGTTTTTATTATGATGTTAAATTCTTTAAATAAATCATAACAGTAGCAAAACAGTGGCCACCGCCCACCGCCGCCACTGCCCTGGTGAGACAGCCCACCGCCGCCACTGCCCTTGTCCCTTCCCTCTCGCCGTAGCTCTCTCCCCCGCATCCATGGCCACTCCGAGCCACACCCGTGCTCGCCGCATCTAGCGCGCCATGGTTACGCCCCACTCATGCTCTCCCCGCCCAGCCCACGCTTTGGCCGTGACCAGCGCACGCGTCGGCCGTTAGTGGCCGTGGCCCCTTCTCCTCGCCGCCGACGTGCTCGGGCAGCCCAGCCGTGGGCACGGCTGTGCCACGGCCAGTGGGCTAGCCCAGATCTCATTAGGGGCTAATCCCCAATTGGACGTAACCCCCTCCTGTTAAAAATTGTAAATAAAAAAAGACTCTATGAAAGATGGGCCCCAGGCCTTTAAATTAATTAAATAGATTAGTTGAAATCCTGTGTCTATGACACAGGGGCCCCACTGGGCTATTAGTTTAATTAATTTGCAGATTAAAAATCGAGTCGATGACATGTGGGACCCCACTGTCATTTAATTAATAAAATGGTTTTATTAAAATTGTGAGGCTGACCAGTGGGACCCACTGGTCAGGTTTGACCAGTCAACTACTGTTGGAATAATGTTATATTAAATAATAAAGATAATTCAGAAAATGATTCAAATTGTTTCAAACTTTGACTTTGAATATCTTTTAAACCGTAAGTCAGATTCAAAAACTTTATACATGAAAATTGATTAGAAAAAATATAACGAATACGGATACGCTACCCGTATGTACACCACCCCCTCTAGCATACCGAACCGAGACTTTCCCCCCTCCGGATCATCTGTTCGGTAATTTCCATGGAGCCGGTATAATTTCCGGTTAAATTCCCGTTTCGTTACAACGTGTAGCACCACATTAGTTCACCTCTAGTTTAACGTTTGCCATTGCTCTTATTTGTATTGCTCTTATTGTCGTTTAGTTATTGTTTCTTCCCCATCTCTTTTTATCCGGTAGTCTTGACGTCCGCTGTCGATGCCCCTGTGATCGACTACTTCGTCGACGACCGTACCTCTACCCCAGATATCGCCTATCTTTTCCGTACTTTTCTCGCACTAGGCATTGCTGCTGCTGCTATGTTACTTACCTATTCAACTGCATAGCCTGTCATTGTCGCCCCTTGATGTACCTTCCTTTATCCTATGTTGCCTATTATATATATCATATTCAGCAGTGAGCCCTGCGCATTGTTAGCTAGAATTAGATAGTGGGCCGTGATCACTCTCGGAGTGATCGCGGATACAATATATTACAATTGCTACAGGAACGGTACAATGCAGACACCGTCTAAGGCCCCTACCTCGGCTTTGCCGAGCCACCTCAAGTGTGAGCTATCGAGGAGTATGTTGAGCCACTCCAGCAGAACGACGTCATGCCTTATGGTGGAGAACTCCAATCCAGGTGCAGACTCCAAACAAGGGGAGTCCACTTCCGGGAACGAGAAGGAGGAAGAAGGAGATATTGGTGTGTTGGAAAAAGGGGGGTCTACCCCTCCTTATATAGGCCAAGGGGGGTGCCATCCTCCTCCCCTCCCCCATGTGGGACTAAACTCCCAAGGGGGGGGGATTGCGCCGGCCAAGGGGGGTGGTGGGCCCCACCCTTGGCGCCAAGCCCAAGGGGGGAGACCCCCTCCTCCCTTAATGGTCCCATGGGCCCATTTAGCCTTTTCCCCATTTTTTTAATTTTTTTAATATGTTTTAAATATCTAATTCAGATAATTAAATAATAAAACATTATTAA
This sequence comes from Bromus sterilis, assembly GCA_950022295.1. Classification (NCBI taxonomy): domain Eukaryota; kingdom Viridiplantae; phylum Streptophyta; class Magnoliopsida; order Poales; family Poaceae; genus Bromus; species Bromus sterilis. The sequence goes on along the minus strand of OX465595.1, from coordinate 239,647,117 downwards.
AACAATTAAACTTTATTTTGAACTATTCAAAATGTCCGGAAACCATTCCGTCCTCCTCCGGAACTATTCCGGTGATTCCTCCTATTTCACCGATTGATCCCGTAACGGTCCTATGCATCGATTGCCCTTAAGTGTAACACCCTAACGGTCCGGGAAACAACAGACATGGTCAAGACTCTTCTCATTGACCAATGACTAGTCAGTTGGACCTGGTTACAATCCTTGACAGCCCCTGCGCTTCCATCGAATGAACTTCGATCGCTTTTGGAAACCGTTAACGATACGACGTAATCCCTTTGTGTTGCGGTACTTTGTTTGTCCGAGGTTTGATCGTCGGTATCCTACATACCGTGTTCACATCTCGTTCACAACAAAGAACTTCTCTTGTCCATGATCATTGCATCTCTTGTGACCTAGTCACGTCCTTGCAAGGTGTTGTTGCAATATCACCGAGTGGGCCCAGAGTACCTGTCCTGTCACAAGGACTGACAAATCTCGCTCTGATCTATTAACATACTCATCAGCCATCTATTTCGGAATACCCAAAGTGCACCGTTATAGCCAGCATATTTCAGTCAGGCGGTGGGATACAAATCAAAGTCTCCTCATAGATGAGAATTACGTATGATCATTACGGTCTAAGGACTAAGACATATGTTACAAAGTCATAGCAACGCTGAACTATGTGACTCGATCACATTGCAATACTTTAGGTGGGTGTACGTCCATCATATCATTCCCCTTAACGATATGACCTCATTGTCAATGGACTTAAGTGTCGCCATGATCAGGAAAGCTTGATCAACCAATTGCCCAATGATATAGTTTACCCGAGTTAAACTATGGACCATGTTTTATACTACACCTGTATTAGTATTTCCAAGTAATACAGTTATAGCACAGTATAACGTATTATGAACAAAACGGATATGTGACAAATATCTTTATTAATTTGTCTCTAGGGCACATATCCAACTGTCTCCCAATTGCACTAGAGTACAAATTACACTAGTTTACATCAGGTATGTATCTAACACCAATGGTTTCTCGGTGTTCTTCAAACTTGCCCTGTGGAAGAGGTTTAGTCATCGGGTCTGCTGCGTTCAAATTCGTATGTATCTTATGAATCCTATAGTGTCCATCCCTGACGTAGTCTCGCGTCACATGGAACTTTCGGAGGATGTGCTTGGTTGTAGAGTGAGTTCTTGGCTCCTTCGCGTTAGCAATGGCACTCGTGTTGTCGCAGAAGATTCCCACGGGGTCAGTGCAGCTGGGAAAGACGCCAAGCTCGATCACGAACTTCTTCAGCCACAGCGCCTCGTTTGACGCTTCGCAAGCGGCAATATACTCCGAATCCATTGTAGATTGGGCGACGACTGACTGTTTCCCGCTCCTCCAGCTAATTGCGCCACCATTCAACATGAAAACATATCCCGTCTGGGATTTCGAGTCATCTATATCTGAGCCGAGGCTTGCGTCAACGTAACCCTTTACGGTGAGCTCCTCATCAACTCCTCCATAAACGAGAAAGAGATCCTTGGTTCTTCTCAAGTACTTAAGGATGTTCTTTACTGCTGTCTAGTGAGCCATTCCTGGGTTACTCTGGTAGCGATTAGTCATACTAATGGCCAGCGCTAAATCCGGTCTGGTACATAACATATCATACATGAGAGAACCTATGGCTGAGGCATAGGGCTTTGAGGACATCTCCTCCTTCTCTTTTGCTGTGGTTGGGCATTGAGTCACGCATAATTTGACACCTTTTATAACTGGCAAGAGGCCTCTCTTGGAGTTACCCATACTGAACCTTTTCAATATCTTGTCAATATAAGTGCTCTGACTCAAGGCCAACCGTCGATTAGGTCTATCTCTATAGATCTTAATCCCCAATATGTACGCAGCTTCACCTAGGTCGTTCATGGAAAATTTTCTATTCAGATATTCCTTCACTTCCTCTAAGAATTTCTTATCGTTCCCTATTAGTAATATGTCATCTACATATAACACAAGGAATGCTACAGAGATCCCACTCAGTTTCTTATAGACGCAGAACTCTTCGACGTTTTGGACAAATCCAAAATCTTTAATGACCTCATCAAATCAAAGATTCCAGCTCCGAGATGCTTGCTTCAACCCATAGATGGACCGTTGAAGCTTGCACACCTTACCAGCGTTCCTTGGATCGACAAACCCCTCTGGTTGCATCATATACAACTCTTCCTCAATGTTGCCATTTAGGAATGCAGTTTTCACATCCATCTGGCATATCTCTTAATCATGATATGCAGCTATTGCTAGTAGGATCCGAATAGACTTTATCATCGCTACAGGAGAGAACGTCTCCTCGTAGTCAACTCCTTAAATTTGTCGAAACCCCTTCGCGACAAGTCGAGCTTTGTAGACAGATATGTTTCCGTCTGTGTCAGTCTTTTTCTTGAAAATCCATTTATTCTCGACGGCCTTGAGGTCCTCGGGAATATCCACCAAAGTCCATACTTTGTTGGTGTACATGGAGTATATTTCGGATTTCATGGCTTCAAGCCATTTCTCGGACTCGGGTCCCTCCATTGCTTCTTTGTAACTTGTAGGTTCATCTGACTCATCAGCCGAGATTGCATTCACGAGTTGTCCGTAAAACTCAGTAGGTTGACGGACTCTTGATGACCTACGGGGCATAAACGGTTCCTCTTCATTCTCATCATGATCATCATCAATGTCATGATCGTTATGAATGTCGTTCTGGCCATTCTCTTCAGCTCCCACTGTGGAAGATGGTTCCAGAACAATTTCCATAGCCGTTTCTTCCAATTGGAGTGATTGGTCAGTCACTTCATCGAGGTCTATTTTCCTCCGACTCAACTCTTTCGCGAGAAACTCCTTCTCAAGAAAGTGTCCCGTCTTGGCAACAAACGTTTTGCTGTCAGACTTGTTGTAGAAGGTGTATCCACAAGTTTCCTTGGGATAGCCCACAAAGATGCACTTATCCGCCTTGGATTCAAGTTTGTCAGGCTGTAGTTTCCTAACATAAGCGTCACGACCCCAAATCTTCAGGTGAGACAACTTAGGTTTCGTGCCATGCCATTCTTCAAATGGTGTTTTCTTTACGGATTTGGATGGTGCCCTATTAAGAATATGAGCGGCAGTTTCTAGTGCATACCCCCAGAATGACACAGGAAAATCAGTATGAGACATCATTGATCGTACGCTATCCAATAGGGTTCGATTACGTCGCTCAGCCACACCGTTTCTCTGAGGTGTGCCTGCCGGCGTAAGCTTTGGTACTATGCCACAAGACTTCAGATGATTGCCAAACTCGTGACTCAAATACTCGCCACCTCGATCCGATCGAAGGTGCTTGATTTTCTTTCCGAGTTGATTTTCGACCTCATTCTGAAATTCCTTGAACTTTTCAAAGGTTTCAGACTTGTCCTTCATCAAGTAAATATACCCATATCTACTCAAGTCATCAGTAAAGGTCACGAAGTAACGAAGACCATTGCGAGTGGGGACGTTCATGGGTCCACATACATCCGTGTGTATGATCCCCAATAACTCATCCGCACGCTCCCTTATCCCATTGAATGGAGTCCTTGTCATTTTTCCCATGAGGCATGGTTCACATGTATCAAGGGATCCAAAATCCAATGACTCAAGAAGTCCATCCTTATGGAGCTTCTCCATGCGCTTTATACCAATATGACCAAGTCGGCAATGCCACATCTTCATGTGATCTTCATCATTCTTCAATCTTTTGGCCTCAATATTGTTAATGTGACACACGTCACCATCGAGATCAAGTACGAATAAACCATGCAACTCCGGTGCGTGTACATAAAACATTTCATCCATATAAATCGAACAACCAATTGTATCAGACTTAAAAGAATAGCGGTCTCGCTTCAAGAAAGAGCCACTAACGATGTTCACACTCAACGCGGGTACATAGTAGCAATTATTCATAACTAAAACCAATCCCGAAGGGAGACTAAGATGCTTCGTGCCGACCGCCAATACTTGAATTTGACAGCCATTCCCCACACGCATCGTCACTTCATCCTTGAGCAAGCGTCTCCTATTCCTTAGTCCCTGAATGGAATTAGAAATATGAGCGACGGATCTTGTATCAAGTATCCAGGATGTGTTCCCGGCGCTTGTCAAGAGAAGATCAACAATATGTATATCAAATATACCTTCGTCTCTCTTGGCGACCTTTCCAGCCTTCTTGTCCTTTAGGTACTTGGGGCAGTTGCATTTCCAGTGACCTTCACCCTTGCAGTAGAAGCACTCCACTCCGGGTTTAGGCTTGGGTGCCTTGGGAGGAGCGGCAACTGACTTGCCATCCCTCTTGGGGCCACCTCTCTTGGCCTTCTCCCGCCTGCTTGACTTCTTGAAGTCAGTGGTCTTGTTGACCATGAAGACGGTGTGCTCCTTCTTGATCTCAACCTCGGCGCTCTTCAGCATGGCGAACAACTCAGAAGGGGTTTTGGTCATCCCCTGCATGTTGTAGTTCAGCACAAAGCCTTTGTAGCTAGGGGGAAGCGACTGCAACACCCTATCAACAGCAAGTTCATCTGGAATCTGGCATTCCAGAGCATTCAAGCGCTGAACGTAGCCAGACATTTTGACTACGTGCTCACTCATGCTGCCGTGCTCGTCCATCTTTGCTGAGAAGAAGGCTTCAGAAGCCTCGTACCGTTCAGCCTTGGCTTGAGGTGCGAAGACCGCCTTGAGGTCGGTGATAATCTCATAGACATTCTTCTTGTCCTGACTGGCATCATCTGCTGGTGCGTCACCTAACGCGCCCTCTAGTACGTATGCCATCTTGAGGGGAACGAGGAGAATCCTCAGGGTGCGGAACCAGTTGGTGAAGTTTGTCCCATCTATTTTTAGCTTATCTTTCTCTAGGAATGATCCTAAGTTGAACGAGGGGCGAGGTGCTGCCATCTACAATGTTGATTCGCAAGGATACATATTTAGACTTTTGTTCATAATGTGGAGTTTCAATTAAATCTCAAAATTCTAGAAAGCTCCCACTTAGATAAACACCTCTCAATTTAACTAAGTGATTACACAATCCCAGCCCCCATACCTCCCCCGATCGTCACGGCCATCAGTATGCGAACCAGGTAGGCCTCTAAGCCAATCAAATCAGGCATGTGACTCGTGCTCGACCTTTCGGCCTCCTGTGTTCCAGGCCCGCATCTACATACGTCAAGCCTGCCAATCGAACCTTGATGTTAGCTGTTCAGCAAGGCCATATCTGCATATACCAGGCTTGCCGAACCCAACCTCATGCGAACTCCGTTGAATATGTAGGACAACTCCGGTATGTACGGAGCATCAAGCCATATGGGAGAACCTTCCAAGCGGTGCCCACCAAGGGAGAACACAATGTTGGTATTGTGAGAGATGGTCCTGTTTCGTGCTACCGTCGATATATCTAGCATACTAGCATAAAACAGAAAGTAAAATTGTAAATCATACAACCTATGATCCCCCTTCATGCAAAGCAAAGTTAAACTCCTTTCTACTTTGGCTTGTGCAAGTTTTACGTGGATGCTAGGGGTTTCGAGAGAGACAACCGTTTCTATCCTGCGAAAAACATGCCACAACACTGTCTCCCATCCGTCTCTATTACACCCCTGTCGGGGCCCTCTGTTGCAAACATCTTCGCATCGCTAATGCAGAGAGAAAGACACCCCCCCAGCCACTTTATATGGTACAAGCCATATGTCAAGCGTGGAACCAGTCTCGCGTAAACGCGTAAGGTCGGTCGGGGGCCGCTTCATCAAACATTGCCGCAACGCTAAATGAGTACACGTGGGAGGGTAACGAATGAAGATTCGATGCCCACATCTTAGATGTGTTCTACCCGTACAATACATCTATGCATCACTAGCTCTAATACCACTGTTGGGATACGGGGCAGAATACACAAATTGATCATACCTACGGTACCCGAACCCAAGATCTATGCTATGGCGATGTAAAGTAACGGAGGGAATCGGTGTTCATACCTTTGAAGACCTAAAGAGGGAAACGTTCTTGCGAACGTGGCTGGCGTAGACTCGGAACTACGACCTCCCTGTCGTGTAGAAGACCACCACCGGCGAGGATGACTCCCGATAAACCTCCAGCGACGAAGTAGCATCACAGGTGTAGTGCCTCGAAGATATTATACACGTACGGTACAATCGATGTTCCTCCCGGGCCCCGAACCAGGCGAGGAGCGGAAAAAAGACGGCTACGGATCCCGACTCCAGCAGAACGACGACCTGCCTTATGGTGGAGAACTCCAATCCAGGTGCAGACTCCAAACAAGGGGAGTCCACTTCCGGGAAGGAGAAGGAGGAAGAAGGAGATATTGGTGTGTTGGAAAAAGGGGGGTCTACCCCTCCTTATATAGGCCAAGGGGGGTGCCATCCTCCTTCCCTCCCCCATGTGGGACTAAACTCCCAAGGGGGGGGGAGTGCGCCGGCCAAGGGGGGTGGTGGGCCCCACCCTTGGCGCCAAGCCCAAGGGGGAAGACCCCCTCTTCCCTTAATGGGCCCATGGGCCCATTTAGCCTTTTTCCCATTTTTTAATTTATTTAATATGTTTTAAATATTTAATTCAGATAATTAAATAATAAAACATTATTAAAACAATTAAAATTTATTTTGAACTATTCAAAATGTCCGGAAACCATTCCGTCCTCCTCCGGAACTATTCCGGCGATTCCTGCTATTTCACCGATTAATCCCGTAACTGTCCTATGCATCGATTGCCCTTAAGTGTAACACCCTAACGGTCCGGGAAACAGCAGACATGGTCGAGATTGTTCTCATTGACCAATGACTAGTCAGTTGGACCTGGTTACAATCCTTGAAAGCTCTGCGCTTCCATCGAATGAACTTCGATCGCTTTTGGAAACCGTTAACGATACGGCGTAATCCCTTTGTCCTGCGGTACTTTGTTTGTCCGAGGTTTGATCTTCGGTATCCTACATACCGTGTTCACATCTCGTTCACAACAAACAAATTCTCTCGTCCATGATCATTGCATCTCTTGTGACCTAGTCACGTCCTTGCAAGGTGTTGATGCAATATCACCGAGAGGGCCCAGAGTACCTGTCCTGTCACAAGGACTGACAAATCCCGCTCTGATCTATTAACATACTCATCAACCATCTATTTCGGAATACCCAAAGTGCACCGTTATAGACAGCATATTTCAGTCAGGCGGTGGGATACAAATCAAAGTCTCCTCATAGATGACAATTACGTATGATCTTTACGGTCTAAGGACTAAGCCATATGTTACAAAGTCATAGCAACGCTGAACTATGTGACTCGATCACATTGCAATACTTTAGGTGGGTGTACGTCCATCACATCATTCCCCTTAACGATATGACCTCATTGTCAATGGACTTAAGTGTCGCCATGATCAGGAAAGCTTGAGCAATCAATTGCCCAATGAGATAGTTTACCCAAGTTAAACTACGGACCATGTTTTATACTACACCTGTATTATTATTTCCAAGTAATACAGTTATAGCACAGTATAAAACGTATTATGAACAAAACGGATATGTGACAAATATCTTTATTAATTTGTCTCTAGGGCACATGTCCAACAGAGTAATCCTTGTACTCCACTAGTTGCTGAATCTGTGTAGCCGCCCCAGGGTCCTGAACAACGGTTGTCCTTAAAGGTAAGAGCCGGGTGACCCAACGGTGCCCGCGAGAGGTATTGTATCGGGAAGGCAGGACAGGCGGATACCATCGTGGGCCTGGTCCTTGCTCGTTGGCCATGAGATACCAAACCACGAAAGTCGAGCTCTTCCATGAGCACACGCGAGACAAGGTAAGGAGACGGTTCACTTTGTTAGTAACCGCAGAGCTTTAACGGGACGATAGAGCAGGCACTGATGTACTGGTGATGGTACGATTTAACGCCCCCCCGTTGGTTACCCAAAGTGGAAGGTTGAGATGTAGATAGCAGCAATTTCCCTTACCGAAGATGCTAAGGTTGAGTATCGAACCAGTAGGACTCCAACAGATAGAAGAAGGTGGTGAAGTGAACAATGGCGCCGTTCACAACCTAAGGTTGCTTACTTCACCTGGACCTGCACACACAGCAAATAGCTTTGCTTCACAACGAGTACAGAGGAGTTGTCAATTCCTCCGGCCTTGTTGTCTACAAAGGATAAAACGCACGGGATAATAATGATAGTGATAGCAACGGAAATGTAAATACTGAAAGTAAATTGATTGTGTAAACAGTATTGGAAATATGGATTGGGGTCCTATGATGTTCACTAATGATGTCTCTCCCAAAAGTCGATAAAATAGCCATGCGAGGTAAACAAATTACAGCTGGGCAATTGACAGGATTATGTGCGCAAACCAATGCTAATTATGCTATAAAGAAAGGAAGAGACTCAAAAAGCATGGGCAGTACGCCAAGACAAGTAGACCGAAATCCATCTGCATCTACCTACTAATCATCCACCTTGAGATATCTATCCAGAACATCTCGCTGGTATTAAGTTGCGAATCCCACCCAAAGTGTAAACTCAAAGCAACGGACAACTGCATTAAAGAACTTTGCGTAAAGTAAACAATCCTTGCACCCGCAAGTACAAGCACCGTTGTTTTCCCCCTTGTGGCAACAGCACATCCCCTAGACTCATGTTTTTGTCACTCAAGCTAGTCATCGGGGGGCATGAACCCACAATCATGCATAACGCTCCCTCTTGGAGTCACTACCTACTACTTGGCCAAAGCAATAAACAGCAACAGAGAACATGCAAGAATTACTCAAGAACATAAATATAAAAGAGAAGAATCAAATATATTACTCAAACACAATCTGAACATAATCTCATAATCCATCGGATCCCAGCAAACTCAGCATAGCAACAGCAGAAATATTACATATGTGCCTCGATCATGTAGGGCAGCTCACGAGGTCTAATCCATGAAGAACAAAGAGGGGAGCAAAACATCACATAGATACTGATCCTAGACCCATGGTCTAAGGTGGACTACTCACGGTTCATCCGGGAAGCATACATGGTGGTGGAGAAGCTCCCGGAGGTGGTTCCTCCCTCCGGCAGGGTGCCGGGAAGATGTCTTCTGGTGCTCTCGATCTTTGAAGCGCGTCGGCGGCGGAACAGAGGAGAGATCGCGAAAAAGGGTTCCCGTCACGGGGGTTTCTTGTCACGAGGAATAAATAGGCGAAGCGGGGCAGCCAGGGGGGCCACTAGGGGTCCAGGCGCCCCCCCTAGCGCGACCCACCCTAGGGCGCGTCGGGAGGGCTTTTGGGGCCCTGGTGGGTCCCCTCTGGCCCCCTCGGTGATTCCAGAAGCTTCTTCTACGCTGATTTTTTTATTGGATTTTTCCCGAATTTTTGGAGCACTTTTTATATGGGGGAAACCTGAAATAGAAAAACGGCAGAAAACAGGAACTGGCACTGGGGTGCACTGAGTTAATAGGTTAGTCCAAATATGATCAAAAGTGTATGGAAGTTCATCAATATCATAGAAATATCACACAAAAGAGGCATGGAGCAAGCAGAAATTATAGATACGTTTTGGACGTATCAACTGGTGGTCCTGGCTGCTGTTCGTTGTCCGTTGTGTTGACTAGTCGGGCAACGATAACGGTTGTCCGCGAGATAATAATAAAATGACTATCGGTTCAGGTGGATGACTTTAGAGGCCGCAAAGGCCTGTACGCACTAACTTCACGTGGGATTGCGGTGTGGGCCCTCCGTGTTGTGGTCTCGTTCGAAAGTTCTGAAAGACTTCCATTTCAGCATTGCGGCCGCGGCTGATCGTGCCACCCAGTTGGGGGTGGTGCTGGTATCCCCTTTGCGAGCAACGACCTGGAGTGCAAGGGGCGACGGCCCAAGACCCCCGAGCGCTTAGGACTGTAGACCGGCGGGGACCTCTCTGATGAGCCGTAGGATGGGCCTCGGCGTGGCGGATAGCCTCGGTGGGGCATTCCCTAACAAGGTGTACGCCACCCTGGAGATCCGACCGTGCAGGCTGAACGGTAGTGCACCCCTGCAGGGAGTTTGATCTATTCGAATAGACGTGTCCACGGTAACATGATGCTTTATGCTGAAGCCAGAGCCTACTACTACAAACTACTACTATTAAACTGTTGGTTCCGGTTTCTCTTCCTCGCAGGGAAGTCGAGCAGGGGATCTCGGAGGCATTGAAAATTATTGATAATTAAAACTTACTATTATACAATGCTGCAGCAACTTCTGCTGCATTGTTATTACATTCATGCTATTGAACTGTTGGATATTCTCTTCTTGTGCTTCAAGACTCGTTGGAAGATGTTACCTTGCAGTCCACTATATACAACCTCCCCTTTCCATTTGATATAATTGCATAAATGCTTAGTAGCGGACGTAAGACTCGCGGGTATGCTAGATACTCACCCTTGCTTTATTTCCCCCTTTTTGTTTTGCCTGATCGGCCGCTGCAGTCGACGTTGGAGCTCAGGAGCAGGAGTACCTCGCTGGCCGGTACTACTACGTCGAGACCACCTTTTACCAGGACCGGGAGTAGTTCGGTGGATCCCACGCAGGAGGCCTCGCCTTTTCGATATGTATCTCTGATGTTATTTGTGCTAGACTTCTTAAGGCAAAACTTGACTAACTATGTCTGTACTCACATATTATGATTATTTAACTTATGTTTTCGGATCCTCGTGATCCCTGGTTTTTAATATCAGTTTTATCTTATTTGAGTCTAGTGTTGTGTTGTGATATTATCATCGTGGCACCCTGATTTCGGTCGTGTACCCTGCGTGTATGATTACTGTACACGGCTTGATTTTAGGGGCATCACAAAGACCAACTGTGAAACTTTAGTAGATTGAGTTCTCAACAAAAATATTTTTTTCTCGTATTCCCTATCCCCTTTCTAGCACGCAAACACCATTTGGAAACATTCGAGTCACGGACAGCGAGACCTCTTGCACCTAATGTTCTTTTATTACTTGTTTCAAGGCTAATATAGACTCTTGGATGTTATAACTTGAATTGAATCACATACCTTGATTGCTTTACTTTTCAAAGTTCTTATATAGTTGCTAGCATGTCACCACAGAAATTATGCTTGTTGTCATTTACCTACACTACTAGAATTCACCAGTTTGTCATGTGCCAGCGCCTTTTCCGTCTGTTTTTCGTCGGGGCGGACGGCAAAGCCGTGGTATGCCGTCTGCTACCCTAAGTATAGACGGTAAAACGAAGACATAAGGCAAATAACAGATTTGCCGTCTGCGTTGGCGCAGGCAGAAGGCAAAGGTACCTATGCCATCCAGAGACGGACGGCAAACCTCCAGCGGGGCCCACTCAAGCGAGGCACGCGGCCTGGCTAACGGCCCTCGGCTTTGCCGTCTGTCGACGGACGGCAACAAGGCCTTTGCCGTATTTCGGCAGACGGCAAAGCCGGGGCCCGTTAACCCCCCGCACGGTCTCTCTCTCTCTCTCTCCCAAACCCCTCTCTCTCCCGACCCGTGTCGCCGCCGCCCTACCCCGCCGCACTGCCCCGTCCCGCGCGCCGCCGCCCTTCACCGCTGGTGAGGCCCTGTCCTCCTCTCCTCCACTCCTCCTCTCCTCTCCTCTCCTCCCCTCTCCTCCTCTCTTCTCCTCTCCTCTGAACGGTGCCGCTGCAGGTCTCGCCGCCGTCGATGACCCTCCTCGCCGGCGCCAACCTCCTCACCGGCGCCACCTCCCGCCACCGCCGCCACCTCCCGCCACCCCTGGTAAGGCCTCCTCCCCTGTTTTTTTTCTTATTTTTCTGTTAATTAGATGTGGTAATTTTTATTAGTGTAGTTAGTTTAGGTTTTATTAGTTCTAGTTTAGTTAGTTTTTGCATATGTGTTAGTTTTTTTAATTAGTTAGTTAGTTTTAGGTTTTAGGTTGTGTTAGAAGCATTCTTTGTTTAGGTTTAATTACATATTAGTTAGATTTTCGTTTATTTAGTTTAGTTAGAAGAAATAAAAAAAAGAGGAGAAAAAATAGCAGTAAAAGTATAATAGGAAAATAAGAAGAGAAAAAAGAAAAGAAAGGAAATAAAAGAAGAAGATCGAGTGAGTTGAAGGTGAATAAAAAGAAGAATTTGGAGGTGAAGAAGAAGAAGTTGATGGTGGAGGAGGAGAAGAAGGTGGTGGAGAGAAGAAGAAAGAAGAGAAAGAAGGAGAAGCAGCCCGAACCGTCGCCACCGCAATAACCACCTGCCGCTCCCGCCCTTCCCTCTGGCTTACCGGTGAAAGTTGAGGTGGACGAAAACTCGTCGCTCCTTCCGGTGAAGATGGAGGATACACTCTATGTAGACCTTCTCTCTAGGTCGTAGTAGATCGTATCCCGATGAACATTGTTAGTATTACATAATGTAGTTAGTAATTAGATGTTAGTATTACTTGGCTTAATTACCGATAGTACTGTTTGTGTTGATTTTTTGAAATTTAATGTGCAGGTGTGTATCCCGAGCACCGCCGTCGAGGGTCTCGTGTTCGAAGACCTCCCCTACATTCGAGGGTGAGCAAAAAATGTCTTATATCCTCTTCCCCCCTTCATTTGCTCTGTTCCGGCCTTCATGCCGATGACACTAGCTAGGTAAATAAAGTCGCGTAACCAGTATGCGTCTCCCGTTCGAAAGGATTACAGTATAAATATGCATTCATTTTCATATTTATAATAGTAATTCTTTCGAATTGTCCAACGTTATCCATGGACAGCCCGAGTATGTGTAGATTGGGTCGTTTTTCCATGCCATGTTCCTGATCCGACGTGGAATTTCGTCAGCGCCTCCCTGTTGTTCTCAGGATACACAACCTCTCGGCTTGTTGTCGATACGTGTATTAGGAGAACAGCGGGGAGGTGCTGCCGAAATTCTGCGTCGGGTCGGGAGCAGAGCATGGGAAAACGAACCCAATCTACACATACTCGGGTGGGATTAGGACATATCTTTACATATTAGTGTGTAGGTTAATTAATTGACAATGTCGTAGCTATGTATAAAAGAAATAAAAAGTGGACGTAATAAAATTGACAAACTTGTATTTTTGTTGTTTAGTAGCTAGCTAGTGACAAGATGAGCGATGATCGTGCCTGGATGTACACCGGTCGCCCTAATCAGAAAGAGATCAGCACTGAATGGGAAATGAAAACCAAGGAATTTCTGAGAGAAGCGTTTGCAAATGGTCAGAGAAAAACCTGGTGCCCCCGTGTTAGGTGCGATAACTATAAACAGGCGACAGAGGTGGATATGGGTAAACACTTGCAGAAGTTGGGTTTTAAGCCTGATTATACGGTGTGTACTTTCCATGGCGAGTCTGCCGGACGCAGGAGAGAGGAGGTGGTCCGCCAGCGCACGGACGAGTACGGAACCGGGATCGAATACATGGTGCAGGACTTTGACGATGCGCGGGATGAGGACAATGAGATGGAGGAAACTACGAAGGCCTTCTATGAGATGTTGGAGTCCTCAAAACGTCCTCTCCACGCTCACACTGAGCTTTGTCAGCTCGATGCCATCTCACAAGTGATGGCTCTGAAGGCACAATTCAACTTGGGCACATAAATGCTATAATGCAATCATGACCCTATTTGGGCGGTTTCTACCAAAAGATCATGTTATGCCTGCAAACCTGTACCAATCGGATAAGATTCTCAAGGTACTTAAGATGCCCTATGAGCAGATACATGCTTGTGAGAATGGATGTGATTTATTTAGGAAAGAGTATGCGCAGGAAGACTATTGTCCCAAATGCAAGTCATCCAGGTATGTTGTGGTAGACAATGGTCCAGGTGAGAAGACGCAGACCAAAATACCCGTAAATGTTTTTCGGTATCTTCCAGTGATACCAAGAATTCAACGCCTTTACATGATGGAAGAGACAGCCAGACATATGACATGGCGCAAATATGGGAAGAGAACGGAATTTGATGCAGATGGGAAGCCGATGTTGACTCACCCATCAGATGGTTTAGCAGCAAAAAGCTAAGGAGCCAAAGCATTGCCGAATCGCCGTCGGCACGGATGGGTTCAATCCTTTCGATCTGATGGCAGCCTCATATAGTTGTTGGCCTGTATTTGTCATGCCACTCAATCTTCCCCCCTTAGAGATTATGAAAAGGAAGAACATTTCCCTGACATTGATAATACCAGGGCCCAAATATTCGGGGAAGAATATGGATGTGTACATGCAACCGCTTAAGGAGGAATTGCAACAAGCTTGGGATGAAGGGTTCAAGACATACGATGCAGCTAGCAAAAAGACCTTCATAATGCATGTGTGGTATCAGTACTCGATGCATGAACTTCCGGCATATGCGCTATTCTCTGGCATGTGTGCTCATGGAAGGTTCGCATGCCCAACATGCAAGGCTGCTATTCAGTTTCATTGGCTGAAGGCGGGTGGCAAGTATTCCTGCTTCGACTTGCATAGACAGTTTCTGGCTCCTAAGCATCCTTTCAAAAGAGACAGGAAGAACTTCATCAAAGGCAAAGCTGTCAAAAACCTGGAAGCACCTACGATGACGGGTGAACAGGTCCTGGCTTAGTTGAACTCTCTCGAGCCTGATCCAGAACGTCCCGGGTATTTCAAGGGATATAATTCGGAACACGCATGGACTCACAAGACAAGCTTCTAGCATCTCCCCTACTTCAAAGACCTCGAACTACCACACAACATTGATGTGATGCACACTGAAAAGAATATCGGTGAGGCCCTATTTGGTACATTTTTTGGCATAGATGGGAAGTCAAAGGATAATCCTAAAGCTAGAGTCGACCAGGAGACTCTATGTGATAGACCTTTACAGAACATGCGACAGCCGAAAGGAAGGAAGAATTGGTCGAAGCCAAGGGCCTGGTTCAATCTTGAAAGGGGGCATATGAGGGAAATTCTCTTGTGGGTGCAAAACTGTTTGATGTTCCCCGATGGGTATGCAGCGAATCTAAGGAGGGGAGCTAGTCCAGAAAAATTGAAAATATTTGGGCTCAAGAGTCATGATTGGCACATATGGCTTGAGCGGGTAATGCCGGTGATGTTGCGCGACTATATCCCCGAGGAAGAATGGATAGTACTGGCAGAACTGAGCTATTTCTTCCGTGTTCTTTGTGCTAAAGAACTATCCGATGGCATGCTAGAAGACATGGAAGAGACGGCGGCGGAGTTGCTCTGCAAGTTAGAAAAGATCTTTCCACCGGGTTTTTTTAATCCGATGCAGAATTTGATATTGAATCTCCCGACCGAGGCAAGATTGGGTGGCCCTGTGCAAAACCGTTGGTGCTATTCAACCGAGAGAATGCAGAAGACGCTTCGAGAAAAATGTAAAAATAAACGTAGAATTGAAGCAAACTTCGTGACAGCACACTATGAAGCCAAAAATCTCCATTTGCATAATCCAAAGCCTCGATACAATACTTGCGACCCCGAACGACATCAATCCAACCTCAGCCTACTCAAAGGGAAGCTTGGATCTGTTGGTGCTTCGAGAAATATGATTTTGGATCTCGAAGAATGGAGGACCCTTACGTTGTATATCTTTACCAACCTAACAGAAGTGCGGCCGTACATCGAGTAAGTGCTCGGTACGTAAAATGTTTTGCAACTTCTTATAATTCTGGTTTCTTATTCACATCAATTGGTACAGTCGATACGTCGCCCAATACTCGAATGGAGCGGTTATTGAAAGGGATTCCATCGCAGAGTATGAGCTTCTCGCCAAACATGGACACGGCAATCCCGGTTTCATCTCTTGGTTCAAATGAACGGTAACTACCATTCATAAAGGGTTTCATTTGTTGTTCATATTTCCGACTAATATACCAATCTTTTCCTATTAAGCTTATAGGCAAATTCACCTGACGAGCCTATAGACGCCGAATTGAGACAAGTCGCTAATGGTTTTGACTTTAAGGTCCGTACATTTGAGAAATACGATATCAACGGGTATCGCTTTCGTACCATTGGTAAAGAACAAATAATGCCCGATCAAACATCTACAAATTCAGGTGTGTCGGCTGTTGGCGAAGGAGGTATCGAATATTATGGAAGAGTTGAAGCAATATACGAACTTCTATTCTATGGTGAAAATCCTCCGAACGTCGTTGTCTTCAAATGTTATTGTTTTCTTTCGTCGGAGACTAGACGGACTCATGAACATGTAGGTCTAGTCTAAATTCGACAAGACACACATTTCAATGTCCATGATGTCTATATTACGTCTCAACAGGCCACCCAGGTTTTCTATCTACCATACCCCTGCCAAACGGTTGAAAACCTGAAAGGTTGGGATGTCGTTTATGATGTGCCGCCACATCTTAGACCACCTCCCCCCAATGAAGATGATTATGAGCCTCACATTAACCCGGAGACATATGAAGGAGAATTCTTCCAAGAAACCCGGAGCCTGAAAAAACGTTTCCGAAACCGCTCTACACAACTCGAGAACATGGAACAAGACAATGAGAGTGAACCCGATACCGATGATGAGGAAGAAGCCCATACCAATGATGTGCAAGAGCCTCCAGAAGAAGAAGAGGTTACTGCTCCAGATGACTTGTCAATGCTTGACCGTTTACAGAAAGGCCTTCCAAATGTTGGTGTTGTTGAACCCAACGATGCCGTCATTTACGACGACACGCGTGATAGTGATGATGATCCATCAATTGATCCCGGAGAAGAGACGGATGATCCCGACTATTTTTAGTTGTATGAATCCCAACTTTAAATATATTTATATACATTCTCATTATATTAATTACTTTTTTCTTTTGTAGTAGTATTATTTCTTTTTCTCATTTGTACTAATTTCTTTTACTATGCTTTCTGGCAAGTTCGTGACAGATATGGAGGGCGAGACCTCCGCGGGTGGTTCTTCGTCACGAGGTAGGGGCCGGGGTACTACGCTCGCACCAGGGACTCTACGAAATTCTTTGCTCGAGAGTATGTCCTCGCCGCCTACTTTTGAGGTGCCCAAGGGGAGAGGAGGTCGGACGAAGAGGAGCGGAAGAGGAGGCAGAGCAGGTGGTGGCCGCAAGAGAGGGAGGCGGACAGTTGCGCCTTCCTCGCCACCACCTCCGGCTAATTCACCAGAGCACAGGGTGGTTCCCTCCCCGGAGAGTCCCGTGGTGGAGGAGGAGGCTACATCCGGGCGCACGTCCTGGGGTCCATGGCCTGAGGTGGAGACGCCCGAGGGGGAGGTTGGTGAAAAGAGGCAGGTTGGTGAAGAGGAGGCGGTTCACACTGATGATGAGGCTGAGGGGGTGATATGTCCAAAACGTATCAATAATTTCTGCTTGCTCCATGCATGTTTTGTGTGATATTGCTATGATCTAGATACACTTTCATACATTTTTGATCATATTTGGACTAACCTATTAACTCAGTGCACCCCAATGCAAGTTCCTGTTTTCTGCTGTTTTTCTATTTCAGTTTTCCCCCATATAAAAAGTGCCAGAAAAATTCGGGAAAATTCAGATAAAAAATCAGCGTGACGGAAGCTTCGAGAAAATCCCGGGAGGGGCCAGAGGGGGGCCAAGGGGGGCCCAGGCGGCCACCCGGCGAGGCCCCACCCCTGGCCGCGCCAGGGGGCTCCTGGGGCCCCTGGTCCACCTCTGGCTGCCCCTCTTCGCATATTTATCCCTCGTCACGGGAAAACTCCGAAAGAGGAACCCTATTCCGCGAAGTCGCCTCTGTTCCGCCGACGCGCGCTTCTAAGATCGGGAGCACCAGAAGACCTCTTCCCGGCACCCTGCCGGAGGGAGGATTGACCTCCGGGAGTCTCCTCTCCACCATGGATGCTCCCCGGATGTCTCGTGAGTAGTTTTCCTTGGACCATGGGTCCGTGATCAGTAGCTATGTGATGTTCTCCTCCCCTCTTTGATCTTCATTGTTTAGACCTCGTAAGCTTCCCTACATGATCGAGGCACCTTTGTAATATTTCTGCTATTGCTATGTTGAGTTTGATCGGATCTGATGGATTATGTGATTATGTTCAGATTGTGATAGAGTAATATATTTGGTTTTTATCTCTCATATTTTAGTTCCTAAGTAATTCTTGCATGCTCTCCGTTGCTGTTTATTGCTTGGGCCAAGTAGTAGGTAGTGACTCCAAGAGGGAGCGTTGTGCTAGATTGTGGTTTCATGCCTCCCCGATGACATGCTTGAGTGACAGAAACATGAGTCTAGGGGATGTGCTATTGCCACAAGGGGGAAAACAACGGTGCTTGTAACCGCGGTTACAAGGATTGTTTACTTTACGCAAAGTTCTTTTTAATGTAGTTTTCTGTTGCTTTGGGTTTACACTTTGGGTGGGGCTCGCAACTTAATACCAGCGAGATGTTCTAGATAGATATCTCAAGGTGGATGATTAGTAGTAGATGCAGATGGATTTCGGTCTACTTACTTTGGCGTACTGCCCATGCTTTTGAACCTCTTCCTTTCTTTTGTAGCATAGTTAGCATTGCGGTGCGTTCTTAACACTGTCAATTGCCTTTCTGTAATTTGTTTACCTTGCATAGCATTTTTATCGTCTTTTGGGAGAGAGACATCACTAGCGAACATCACGTATCCCGGTCCATATCCTCATTATTGTTTCCAAGCTATATTTACCTTTCTGCATTTACTTTCAAGTTGCTATCATTATCCCCTTGCGTTTTATCATTTGTGAACAACAAGACCGGAGAGATTGAAAACCTCTCTGAACTTCGTTGGGAGCAAAGTTATCTGTGTCTGTGTGCAGGTCCGCGTCAGTTGCGCCGCTGAAACCTACTTATCATCTCTGGAGTCCTACTGGAGACAAACCTTGGTATCTTTGCTGAGGGAAAACTTGCTGCTGTACCGCATCACGCCTTCCACTTGGGGCCTACCAACGAAGGGCGAGAAGCCGTCATCAAGAGCAATTTCTGGCGCCGTTGCCGGGGACTCCGAGTGCTAAGATAGGGGAGTTGCACACTACCCTTTACCTTTGTTTTTCAGTCTTGTTAGTTTATCTTTCAGTTTTTATCTTTGTGTCTTTTATCAAAAATCACAAAAAAATATATTTATCTTGCTAGCTTTCATTATGTCTGGTCCTTCTGCCTTTGTTGAGACGGAGGTTCTCACCTTTAAACAAAAAGGTGGAGAAAGTCTAAAAGATGCTTGGTATAGAATTAATTATTCTCAAATAAGAGCCACCAAGAAGCAATCCACTACTATCCTGCTTAGAAATTTTTATGTTGGGATTGCTCCTTGGAATAGGTTTATATTAGATACTGCTATGAATGGGAATTTTCTAGAAGCTCCGACTTGGGAGTCTCTTAATGTTATTGAAAATCTTGTTGGAAATCTCCCTATTGCTAGCATACAAGAAGATATGACTCTATCTCACATTATGAAGAAACTTGAAAAGATAGAGTTAGAAATACCAAGTATAGCTAGGATAAATGAGTTGGATCGCAAGATTCAAGGGAATTTGAATAGGCTTGATATCTCCATGCTTAAAATTAACAAAACTTTGGAGGTCATCAAATCCCGTGATACGGATCTTTCTAGGATAGATGAGATTGAGGAAATCATTAATACTCTTGGAACTACTTTCTCCTCAATCAAACCAAAAAAGGTAGAGACTTCGGCAAGAAGGGAACCTAAGTTCAATTATGTCCCTAAGGTTCCCCGACCTAAAAAGGAACCACCTATTGCCAAAGAAGTTGAGACAGTGAAAACTTTGGAAGAAATACCTCTCTTTGATAATTTTATAAATGAATCTTCCATTGATTTTTCGCCTTTTGGTTTTCTCCCTAGAAGTATCTTCATTAGGCCTTTATTTGAAAGACCTCTTAAGAACAGTTGTACAATGGAAGAGCTTTTTGATGATCTTGATAATGATTCAATTGATACAACTAGATCTTTTTTGCATCATGCCTAGCTAATGGCTTTAAAGAAGCGCTTTCGGGAGGCAGCCTGCAACGAATTTATGTTTTTCTTTTTGCTTTTGTTGTGTCTTGATGATTGTTACTACTGTAGAAACATCATTGTATCTTTACTTTTCAGCTTTGTGCCAAGTTATAGCCTCTTACGGCAAGTGAAGTAAAAGTTGTGACATGCTGTCCAGAAAACAGATTCTATCCTCGTGACCAGAAAAATTCCAGAAGAATCCCAGTTCATCTTTTTGAGCTGAATTTTTTACACAGTATGCTCTATACAATTATGAAACTTCCGTATGTTCGGAGTTTTTTGATTTGAGTTGCAGAAGTGCCCCTAAAAATTCTTTACTATCTGCTGTTCTGTTTTTCACAGATTCTGCCACGTTTTGTCTCTCCTTACTTTTGCAAACCTTAAACTTGTTTTTCTTTGCAAAAACTTTTTGGCACTCTTGATAAACAGTAGATCTTCAAGATTATCTTTATATTCAGTGGAGAAAAAAATTATTTATTAAGGGTACTAACCTCTCTAATCAGCTTATGATGAGTTATGTATGAAGGGAGTTTTCAAGTGTGCGTTGGAAGATGATGAAAGAAGATCCAGGAGTGTCTAGCGCTCAAGCTTGCGGATGCCCCCATGCATCCCCAATAAATATTCAAGGAGACTCAAGCATCTAAGCTTGGGGATGCCCCCCGTGCATCCCCTTCTCCATCAACCATCATCAGTTCTTCCTTCGTCTCACTATATTTTTATCACTTCATGTGTTATGTGCTATGATTGGAGCGTCTCGCGCTTAGGTTTTATTTTTAGTTTTCTTTAGCTTTGCTTTCTGTTCATAACAAGTTAGATCCCGTCTTACTTTGTGTGGGACAGAAACACGCTCCACTTTCAAAATCTTGAACACATAATAGGATTTTTCCTACCTATCTTTTTACTGTTGTGGGCTCTTTATCTTTTCATAGCTACTGCCATGTTTAGTTTTAGTCTTAGTTTGTCTTTAGCAAGAGATTTGGCTTTTGTTTAGTTTGTTGCTGCAACTCTTTGTAGTTTTCATGTTTATCTTGTTAAGAGAGTTGGTTGTTGCACTGAGTTGTGTTTTGTCTTGAAAGTAGGTAATTGAGGTTGCTATTTAATTTTAGTAGTAGCTTGCAATAGTTTTGAGGCATTGTTGTGAGTAATGTTTGGACTTTTGGTGTCAAGAGCTCTTGCCTATTAGTGATAGGTGTCGTATTTTGGGCAATCCGTGTTTATTTTCAAAACCTACAAAACTAGTTGAGAACTCTAGCTACTAGATAGATCACTACTCTTCTGAGGAGTCGAATATTAGAGTACACTCACGTACCATGAGTCGAGGATGCGCAAGGATAACCAAACCCCCATACACTCCTCCTCGGGGTACTTGTCTCTTTGTGAACCTCCTCATTAGATTGAGAGTTACCGATAATAAGTGCATTAGTTCTTCGGACTAATGTAAGTATTGAGAGTTGACACTTCCACCTTCCCACATTTTGCTAGCCTTTCCGGGTCGTGCATTGCCTTCTTCTCACTCCGAGAGTTGGTGTCCACCTTCGCCGGTACATCCAAACCCTTGGCATGATACGCTCTGTCATTATAATCCTCCCTTTATCCATCCTCAAAACAGCCACCATACCTACCTATCAAGGCATTTCCATAGCCTTTCCGAGTTACATTGCCATGCAACTTCCACCTCTTCATGACTTGATCTTCGTGTCATACATGTTCCTGCTACACTGGCAGCGACATACATTGCATACATCATGATAGTTACATCTTCTTTATGATTTTGAGTACCTTGTAAAGTGTGAAAGATCTCCTTTACCTTCTTGTAAAATAGAGTGTTGCCCTTAAGTGAGGAAAAGATCCCAAAGTGGACACATTAAAAGATCCCAAAGAGGAAAAATGAGAGTTAAATAGAAAGAGCCATTGAGGCCACCAAAAAAATACAAAAAAATACAAAAAAGATAAAAAGAAATAAAAAGAGAGAAAGGGGCAACACTACTATCCTTTTGAGAGATCCACACTAGTACTCCCTCTATATCTTTGTACTCCATAGAGATGATCTTTATGCATATAGTTTGGAGAGCTTCTTAGCTCGTATGTGCATCCATTGCATGGCAATCCCTACTCCTCACATCATATCTATCATTTGGCATCTCTTGCCTATGATTGTCCTCATTGATGTGAGCCTTTCTCATCCTTTTTGTCTTCCTCCTCCACCATATTTCTCTCTTTGCCATCCTAAGTGTCAACTCTCGTGCTTACGCTCATCCATTGCATGAGTGCTCAAAATATCGAAAAGAAGTGGATCAAATTGACTTGTACCTGGCTAGTGGTCTGGGGACGAGTCAAGATAAGATTCCAAAGAGGACCAAGTGTGAAACTTTAGTAGATTGAGTTCTCAACAAAAATACTTTTTTTCTCGTATTCCCTATCCTCCTTTCTTGCACGCAAACACAATTTGGAGACATTCGAGTCACGGATAGCAAGATCTCTTGCACCTTTTTGTTCTTTTGTTACTTATTTCAATGCTAATATAGACTCTTTCCTGTTATGACTTGAATTGAATCTTTGACCTTGATTGCTTTACTTTTCAAAGTTCTTTTATGGTTGCTAGCATGTCACCATAGAAATTATGCTTGTTATCATTTACCTACTCGAGGACGAGCAGGAATTAAGCTTGGGGATGTTAATACGTCCAAAACGTATCGATAATTTCTGCTTGCTCCATGCATGTTTTGTGTGATATTGCTATGATCTAGATACACTTTCATACATTTTGGATCATATTTGGACTAACCTATTAACTCAGTGCACCCAGTGCCAGTTCCTGTTTTCTGCTATTTTTCTATTTTAGTTTTCCCCCATATAAAAAGTGCCAGAAAAATTCGGGAAAATTCAGATAAAAAATCAGCGTGACGGAAGCTTCGAGAAAAGCCCGGGAGGGGCCAGAGGTGGGCCACGGGGGGCCCAGGCGGCCACCCGGCGCGGCCCCACCCCTGGCCGCGCGAGGGGGGCGCCTGGGGGCCCTGGTCCACCTCTGGCTGCCCCCCTTCGCCTATTTATCCCCCGTCACGGGAAAACTCCAAAAGAGGAACCCTATTCCGCGAACTCGCCTCTGTTCCGCCGCCGCCGCTCTTCCAAGATCGGGAGCACCAGAAGACCTCTTCCCGGCACCCTGCCGGAGGGAGGATTGACCTCCGGGAGTCTCCTCTCCACCATGGATGCTCCTCGGATGTCTCGTGAGTAGTTTTCCTTGGACCATGGGTCCGTGATCAGTAGCTATGTGATGTTCTCCCCCCCTCTTTGATCTTCATTGTTTAGACCTCGTGAGCTGCCCAACATGATCGAGGCACCTTTGTAATATTTCTGTTATTGCTATGTTGAGTTTGATCGGATCTGATGGATTATGTGATTATGTTCAGATTGTGATAGAGTAATATATTTGGTTTTTATCTCTCATATTTTAGTTCCTAAGTAATTCTTGCATGCTCTCCGTTGCTGTTTATTGCTTGGGCCAAGTAGTAGGTAGTGACTCCAAGAGGGAGCGTTGTGCTAGATTGTGGTTTCATGCCTCCCCGATGACATGCTTGAGTGACAGAAACATGAGTCTAGGGGATGTGTTGTTTCCACAAGGGGGAAAACAACGGTTGTCTTTTTAATGCAGTTGTCTGTTGCTTTGGGTTTACACTTTGGGTGGGGCTCGCAACTTAATACCAGCGAGATGTTTTGGATAGATATCTCAAGGTGGATGATTAGTAGTAGATGCAGATGGATTTCGGTCTACTTACTTTGGCGTACTGCCCGTGCTTTTGAACCTCTTCGTTTCTTTTGTAGCATAGTTAGCATTGCGGTGCGTTCTTAATCCTGTCAATTGCCTTTCTGTAATTTGTTTACCTCGCATAGCATTTTTATCGTCTTTTGGGAGAGAGACATCACTAGCGAACATCACGTATCCCGGTCCATATCCTCACTATTGTTTCCAAGCTATATTTACCTTTCTGCATTTACTTTCAAGTTGATATCATTATCCCCTTGCGTTTTATCATTTGTGAACAACAAGACCGGAGAGATTGACAACCTCTCTGAACTTCGTTGGGAGCAAAGTTATCTGTGTCTGTGTGCAGGTCCGCGTCAGTTGTGCCGCTGACACCTACTTATCATCTCTGGAGTCCTACTGGAGACAAACCTTGGTATCTTTACTGAGGGAAAACTTGCTGCTGTACAGCATCACGCCTTCCACTTGGAGCCTACCAACGAAGGGCGAGAAGCCGTCATCAGGGGGCTGAGGGTAACACCGTGTACCAGCGTGGGGGTACACGGCTCCCGGCTGAGCCGGTGACTCCCGCCCATAGGTCGTTGATTACGCCTGATGGAGAGGCGTAAGTGCACTTAATTACTTTGTTTCAGTACGCCGAGGTTTATGCAAATATCTGATGGCTTTTTTTACTTTTTTGTATTGTAGGGGTTGGGCATACGCCTCGGGTGTCCGCAATCCCAACGGCATCCTTGGTGTGCTCATCAGGCAGAATTTCCCGGGTTTTTTCAGTTGCGCGATGATGATTCGCCTCCGCAGCCTGGACTCTTTTGGGAGCACTATATAGCTGCCGAGGCCCCGTCAAATACGACCGTCAACGGGGTCGAATGCCACACCAGAGCGGACATGGTGTTGAACGGCTTTTGGGTAATTTCTCTTTCACACAATGAGAACTTGAGAATAGCTAGGTAGTTGGTGCACACATCAGTGTTGTCTCGTGCTATTAATATCAGGTCTATTACAAGGTCGAAGAGTCCATCGAGGAGGAGGTGGGAAAGGTGCTCATCCAAGAGTGTAGGCGCCTCTTGCAGAACACAAGGCACGAGATGCGAGTGCAGGCGGTCTTTGACTACTACGCCAAGCGTGGCCTTAAGCGTAGCAAGTCGGAATGCCGAAAGAAGTATCTTTTGAGGGACCAGTACATGATGGTAACCCCTTCTTGTGTCTTTTAGTTTTGTTGATTTCATTCCTAGCTAGCTAGTCCTATATAATTGCTAATCTTCATGGTTACTAACTTAGGCGCCACCGAGATGGTGTGCGGACAAGATGGATTGTTGGGAGGTCATTGTGGACCAGTGGTGCTCAGAAGCTTGGTTGGCCTCCCACAACAATGCCAAGGACCGGCGCGCCCAGATGGTTGGTGTGCCACACCATCAAGGCAGCCGCAACTTAGCTGGTTACGGGAAAAAATGGGTATTTGTGTTTTGCTAATATTGTCTTTTACGCACCCACAACTTAGCAGTTTACTAATATTGTGCTTTTCTTTGTCTTTTAGGCGGAGCATAATAAAAAAGAGCCGCTTGGTGTGTTCGACAACTATGGCATGTCCCATATAGCTTCGTACAAGAAGGCCAAGGCACTCTCAGAGTCGGATATTGCCACTCCGTCGACTTTGACCAACGTTGCCGCCTACGATAAGATGAAGGCTTATACCGAGGTGGCGAAGGAGAAGCACGGGCAGGATTATACCCCGGTTGGGAAGCCTATAGACTCGGAGCTGGTGATGATCTCTGGTGGCGGAGGGCGCCATGGCGCCATGGCCATTGGAGATAAGTTGATTCGGTGCAATAGGACTCTTCCTGAGATCAAGGCGCGCCAAACGAGCTCTTCTCCTGCTATAAGGACTCGTGCGCGGCCAGTCGATCTCGCTATCGAGGTTAGCCATAAGGATTCTTGCATTCTTGTGTTCTCTTATCGAATATTACAGTGCTAACTACAGGAGTGGGATTGCAGGAAGCTCTTGAGAGAGAGCGACAGAATACCCAGCGGCTACTCGAGGAGAAGGAGCGGTTGGCGGAGGATAAGGCAGCAGAGAGAGAGCGGTTGGCGGAGGAGAGGACGGCGAAGGCTCTTGAGGAGGCCGCGGCACGCCACGATGCGTCGAACTGGGCCTTGTACGATCTCATCGTGGTAAGTCACTTGTTCATATTCACCCAAAGAACGCATGTTATAATGTTTGTTTATATTAGGAACTAATATGATTGACTCGTGGAAAACAAATGTGTAGACTATGTGCGAGAAGACTGGCCAGGCCGCTCCACCGATGCCGATCATCTCTCCTATGGGGCGGTGAGTATCTTTCAATGATCATCAATACCTTATTGCATGGTGTCATGCTAACCGCTAGTTGATCTTTTCGTGCAGCATAACTCTCGGGCTGCATCCCATGACCCTTCTCCCCCGTCAACCTCGGGCAACCCGACTGATGCTTCTCAGCCACCTCAGCCTTGAGGGCTACACTTCGATAATTTTTGTTCTTATTTTTCTTTATAAATGCTTAGTTAGTTTCAAAATGCATATTTAGCTTGATTTTCTCACAAAATGGTGAAGTTAGCTTCATTTGCTCACAAGATACTAAAGTTAGCTTGAATCGCTCACAAAATGCTAAAGTTAGCTTGATTCTCTTAAAAAATTCTAAAGTTAGTTAAAGTTCCTGACAAAATGCTAAAGTTAGCTTAATTGGCTCACAATATGCTAAAGTCAGCTTAATTCCTCAAAACATGCTATTAATTGCTCAAATTATTCTAAAGTTTCTTAAATTGCTCACAAATGCTAAAGTTAGCTTCACTGGCTCAAAACATGCTAATGTTTGATTAATTGCTCACAAATTCTAAAGGTTAGCTTAATTTCTCAAAATGTGCTCACAAATGCTAAAGGTTAGGTGCCTCACAAAATGCTAAAGCTAGCTTAATTGGCTAACAATATGCTAAAGTCAGCTTAATTCCTAAAAACATGCTATTGATTGCTCAAATTATGCTAAAGTCTCTTAAATTGCTCACAAATGCTAAAGTTAGCTTCATTGACTCAAAACATGCTAAATTGCTCACAAATTTTAGAGGTTAGCTTAATTTCTCAAAATGTGCTCACAAATGCTAAAGGTTAGCTTAATTGCTCACAAATGCTAAAGAAAATAGAAGAAGAAGAAGAAGAAGAAGAAGAAGAGAGAAGAAGAATAAGAGGAAGAGAGAAGAAGATCTTCTTCTTCTTATTTTTCTTGTTCTTGTCATTCTCCTTCTCTTATTACTTAATCTTTTTGTCCTCCTTCTTGCTCTAACTTTCTTATTTTTATTTTGCAGATTTGCTTTACGGGGGTCATGCATTGCTGGAGTTGTTGTCTGGAGACTTTGTTGTTGTTATGAACTTGGTGTGATGTTGTTATGAACTGTTTGGAGACTTTGTGTAATGAACTATGTGTGATGTATATATGAAACAATGTGTTTATTGTTGTTAACCTTGTTGGAGACTTTTTAATATTGTTGGAGATTCATATGTTCTTGGATATGATGTGATGTGGTGTGATAGGTGTTGTTATATATATATATATATATATATATATATATATATATATGTATTGTTTTTTTCCAAATGCAGGGTTTAAAAGAAAAATAGAAAAAAGAGAGACAATATAGGTTCTTTGCCGTCTGCAAGCAGTCGGCAAAGCCCTTTGCCGTCTGCTGGTGGTCGGCAAAGGTGACACGTGGCACCCAGCTGTGCAATCTGGGAACAGACTGGGTGCCATTTGGTCTGTATGCCGTCTGCATATACATGGCAGACGGCAAAGAACATTACTATGTCGTCTGCCCGGCAGACGGCAAAGATCTGATGAGAGGTGACATCTTGATGACGTCTCCATATCTTTGCCGTCTGTCGGTAGACGGCACACCTCGCCGTTAACGGCCTGACGGAGGGGCTTGTAACCTTTTTGTCGTCAAGCTGTCATTGTCGTCTACTTGCCAGTATATGGTCGGCAAAGGGCTTTTCCGTCCGTCAATTTTGTGCAGACGGCAAAGAACCTCTTTGCTGAAGAAACTGTTGACAGGAGTTGTGCCGACCGGGGGCAGACGGAAAAGTTCTTTGCCGACCGCTAAAGGTGTGTTTGTCGTCTGCCAAGGCAGACGGCAAACAAGAGAATTCCAGTAGTGCTACTTGACGAGGAGCAGGAATTAAGCTTGGGGATGTTGATACGTCCCAAACGTATCGATAATTTCTGCTTGCTCCATGCATGTTTTGTGTGATATTGCTATGATCTAGATACACTTTCATACACTTTTGATCATATTTGGACTAACCTATTAACTCAGTGCACCCCAGTGCTAGTTTATGTTTTCTGCTGGTTTTTTATTCCAGGTTTCCCCCATATTAAAAGTGCTCCAAAAATTCGGGAAAAAGTGGATAAAAAATCAGCGCATCGGAAGCCTCCAGAACCCTGAAGGAGGGCCGGGGGGCCACCACCAGGTGCCCAGGCAGCCACCTGGCGCGACCAAGGGCTTGGCCGCGCCAGGGGGGAGCCTGGACTCCTGGTGGCTGATACGTGAGAGATGATAATGGATTCTCGCCCTTCGTTGGTTACCCCAAGTGGAAGGTTAGATGTAGGATAGCAGAAAATTTCCCTATGTAGAGGATAGGGTTTGTCTCCCGTAGGACTCCGACAATGATAATTAGGTGTCAGCAGCGCACCTGACGCGGACCTGCACACAACACAATTAACTTTGCTCCCAACGAAGTTCAAAGAGGTTGTCAATCTCTCCGGTCTTGTTGTTTACACAGGATCAAACACACAGGATAATGATAATGATACCAACTGAAAGTGAACACTGAAAATGAAAATAGCTTGTAAAGAATGATGAGAATATGGAACGGGTTCCCGTGATGTTCACTAGTGATGTCTCTCTCCCAAAAGACGATAAAACTGCTATGTGAGGTAACAAATTACAGATGGGCAATTGATAGGATTATAAACGCACCGCAAGGCTAACTATAATACAAAAGAAATGAAGAGGCTCGTAAGCATGGACAGTACGCCAAAATACGTAGACTGAAATCCATCTGCATCTACTACTAATCATCCACCTCGAGATATCTATCCAGAACATCTCGCAGGTATAAAGTTGCGAGCCCCACCCAAAGTGTAAACCCAAAGCAACAGACAACTGCATTAAAAATAACTTTGCGTAAAGTAAACAATCCTTGCAACCGCGGATACAAGCACCGTTGTTTTCCCCCTTGTGGCCACAACACATCCCCTAGACTCATGTTTCTGTCACTCAAGCGTGTCATCGGGGGGCATGAACCCACAATCGAACATAATGTTCCCTCTTGGAGTCACTACCTACTACTTGGCCAAAGCAATAAACAACAACGGAGAACATGCAAGAA
The DNA here is from genome assembly GCA_950022295.1 of Bromus sterilis. NCBI lineage: Eukaryota > Viridiplantae > Streptophyta > Magnoliopsida > Poales > Poaceae > Bromus > Bromus sterilis. Next base: position 239,617,981 of record OX465595.1, on the reverse strand, counting down.
TTACTTAGGAACAAAAATATAAAAGATAAAAACCAAATATATTACTCTATCACAATCTGAACATAATCTCATAATCCATTAGATCCCATCAAACTCAGCATAGCAACAGCAGAAAGATTACATATGTGCCTCGATCATGTAGGGCAGCTCACGAGGTCTAAACCATGAAGAACAAAGAGGGGAGGAGAACATCACATAGCTACTAATCACGGACTCATTGTCTAAAAGAAACTACTCACCGTACATCCGAGAAGTGTCCATGGTGAAGGGGAAGCTCCCGGAGGTCGATCCTCCCTCCGACTGGGTGCTGAGAAGAGGTTTGCTGGGCTCCCGATCTTAGAAGCGCGGCGGCGGCGGAACAGAGGCGAGATCACGGAAAAGGGTTCTCTCTCCGGAAGTTTCACGTCACGGGAAATAAATAGGTGAAGGGGGGCAGCCAGGGGGCACCAGGGGTCCAGGCGCCCCCCTGGCGCGGCCAAGCCCTAGGCCGCGCCAGGTGGCCTCCTGGGGCCCTAGTGGGTACCACCTGGTCCTCCTTCGGGGCTCGGGAAGCTTCCTTCACGCTAATTTTTTTATCTTATTTTCCCGAAGTTTTGGAGCACTTTTATATTGGGGGAAAACTGAAATAGAAAAACACCAGAAAACAGGAACTGCCAATGGAGTGCACTGAGTTAGTAGGTTAGTCCAAATATGATCAAAAGTGTATGAAAGTGTATCTAGATCATAGCGATATCACACAAAACATGCATGGAACAAGCAGAAATTATCGATACGTTTGGGACGTATCAACATCCCCAAGCTTAATTTCTGCTCGCCCTCGAGGAGGTAAATGATAATAAACGTAATTTCTGTGGTGACATTCTAGCAAGCATATAAGAACTTTGAAAAGTAAATCAACCAAGGTATGGGATTCAATTCAAGTCATGACATGCAAGATTCTATATTAGCATTGAAAAAAGTAACAAAAGAACATTAGGTGCAAGAGCTCTCGCTGTCCGTGACTCGAATGTCTCCAAATGGTGTTTGCGTGCAAGAAGGGGGATAGGGAATACGAGAAAAATGTATTTTTTGTTGAGAACTCAATCTACTAAAGTTTCACACTTGGTCTTCTTTGGAATCTTATCTTGACTCGTCCCCAGACCACTAGCCACGTACAGGTCAATTTGATCCACTCCTTTTCGATATTTTGAGCACTCATGCAATGGATGAGTGTAAGCACGAGAGTTGACACTTAGGATGGCAAAGAGAGAATATGGTGGAGGAAGAAGAAAAAAAGGGTGAGAATGGCTCACATCAATGAGGACAATCATAGGTGAGAAGGCTAAATGATAGATATGATTTGAGGAGTAGGAATTGCCATGCAACGGATGCACATATGAGCTGAAAAGCTCTCCAATGGTACTAGTGGGGTTGCATCTAACTTGCTGGCTCATGAAGACCTATAGCTCTTTTGAGGAGGCTCATCCATGGAATATGCAAGCCAAGTTATATAGTGTGAAGGTCCCCACATAGCTATATGCATGAATGATCATCTCTATGGAGTAAAAAGATAAGAGGGAGTACTAGTGTGGATCTTTCAAAAGGATAGTAGTGTTGCCCCTTTCTCTCTTTTTATTTTTATTTTCCCTTATTTCTATTTTTTTGTATTTTTTGGTGGCCTCAATGGCTCTTTCTATTTAACTCTCATTTGTCCTCTTTGGGATCTTTTATTTTTTCCACTTTGGGATATTTTCCTCACTTAAGGGTAACACTCTAATTTACAAGAGAGTATAGAAGATCTTTCACACTTTACAAGGTACTCAAATCATAAAGAAGATGTATCTATCATGATGTATGCAATGTATGCCGCTGCCAGTGTAGCAGGAACATGTATGGCATGAAGATCAAGTCATGAAGAGGTGGATGTTGCATGGCAATATATCTCGGAAAGGCTATGGAAATTCCTAGATAGGTAGGTATGGTGGCTATTTTGAGGAAAGATATAGGGAGATTTATGATGACAGAGCATATCTTGGCAAGGGTTTGGATGTACCGGCGAAGGTGGACGCCAACTCTCGGAGTGAGAAGGAGGCAATGCACGGCACAGGAGAGGCTAGCAAATATGAGGAGGTGGAAGTGTCAACTTTCAATATTTACATTAGTCTGAATAACTCATGCACTTATTATCGGTAACTCTCAATCAAATAAGGAGGTTCAGAAAGAGACAAGTACCCCGAGGAGGAGTGTATGGGGGTTTGGTTATCCTTGCGCATCCTCGACTCATGGTACGTGAGTGTACTCTAATATTCAATCCCTCCAAAGATTAGCGATCCATCTAGTAGCTAGAGTTCTCAACTAGTTTTGTAGGTTTTGAAAATAAACACGGATTGCCCAAAATACGACACCTATCACTAATAGGATAGAGCTCTTGACACCAAAAGTTCAAACATTACTCACATCAACACCTCAAAACTATTGCAAGTTACTACTAAAATTAAATAGCAACCTCAATTACCTACTCTCAAAACAAGACACAACTCAGTGCAAAAACCAACTCTCTTATCAAGATAAACCTGAAAACTAAAGAGAGTTCCAGCAACAAACTAAACAAAATCCAAGGCTCTTGCTCAAGACAAACTAAGACTAAAACTAAACATGGCAGTAGCTACGAAAAGATAAAGAACACACAACAGTAAAAAGATAGGCATGAAAAATCCTATATGTGTTCTAGATTATGAAAGTGGAGCGTGTTTCTCTCCCACACAAAGTAAGACGAGGTCTAACTTGTTATGGAGCGATACGCTCCAAGCATAGCACATAACGCATGAAGTGACAAAAATATAGTGAGATGAAGGACGAACTGATGATTGTTGATGGAGAAGGGGATGCACGGGGGCATCCCCAAGCTTAGACACTTGAGTCTCCTTGAATATTTATTGGGGATGCATGGGGGCATACCCAAGCTTGAGCGCTTGACACTCCTGGATCTTCTTTCATCATCTTGCATCGCACACTTGAAAACTCCCTTCATACATAACTCATCATAAGCTGATTAGAGAGGTTAGTACCCTTAATAAAATAAATTTACCCACTGGATATAAATATATGCTTGAAGAGCTACTTTTATCAAGATTGCCAAAAGTTTTTTTCAACGAAAAAGCAAGCTTAAGGTTTGCAAAAGTTAGGAGAGATAAAACGTGGCAGAATCTGTGAAAAACAGAACAACAGGTAGTAGAGAATTTTTTAGGGGTACTTCTACAACTCAAATAGAGAACTCAGAACATACAAAAGTTCCGCGATTGTATAGAGCACGTTGTGTAAAAAATTAAGCTCAAAAATATGAACTGGTGATTTGACCCGATTTTTCCCGTCACGAAGACAAAATCTGTTTTGTAGACAACATGTCCCAACTTTCGCTTCCCTTGTCATAAGAGGCTATAACTTGGCACGAAGCTTGAAAATAAAGATACAATGATGTTTCTACAGTAGTAACAATCATCAAGACAACTAATAACAGAAGTAAAAACATCTTGGGTTGCCTCCCAACCGAGGTTTAAAATAGCGGGATACGGGATATATCGGCGGGATTTTTTGGCAGCTATTTGGGGATATTCGATACATAGAATGCAGCTATATCGGCAAGATATTGGGCTATTTTCCAATATTCAATGAAGGAAAAAAATATCGGTGAGCTTTCCTAGAAGATATATCGGCCAAATATCGGGCTATCTTAAATCATGCTCCCAACAAGCGCTTTCTTTTCCGCCTTTAAGCTAGGCATAAGGCAAAAGAAGAATCAAGTTTTATCAAGAGAAAGAGAATAGCTAGCCCGTGTAACGGACTCAAAAGGTAACTTGATTTTATTTCTAGGGAAGTGTTCCATCCCCTTTTTGAGAGGGAATTGAAATTTTATATTCCCCTCTTTCATGTTAATGATAGCACCAACGGTACGGAGAAAAGGACGTCCCAAAATAATTGGACATAAAGGTTCACACTCTATGTCCATAATAATAAAATCAACAGGAACATAATTGTCATTGAAATTGATAATAACATCGTCGATCTTCCTCAAAGGTTTCTTTCCGGAAGAGTCGACAAGACAAACACCAAAAGAACAAGAATCAAAAGGTTTCAAATCAAACACATCATACATTCTTTTGGGCATGACGGAGGTACTAGCTCCAACGTCACATAAAGCATAGCAAGAGAAGTTATTTAATTTAATTTAGATCATAGGGTCCCAACCATCATCTACCTTCCTAGGTATGGAGGCTTCTATCCTTAGCTTCTCGTCCCTAGATTTGATGAGAGCATTCGTGATATGCTCCGTGAAGGCAAGATTAAGTGTGCTAGTGTGGGGGGTCTCTAGACATTTTGTGTAGTAAGCTAATAAATTCTGAGAGGGTGCAACTATCAAAATCAATATCACTACTATCAAAGGTGGTAGTAGTGTCATCTAGGCTCACTTGTTTAAAACCCTCTATGTTCATAGGGGTTTCTTCTTCTACAGTTGAGGTATTAGCATCACCATTAATAGGTCCACTTGGACTAGAGTGCATTGGGTGCTAATAGTTTCGGTATCCTCAACAATTTGGATAGTTGCAACTGTGTGGTGTGTAGGAAGGCCCTTAATTCTATCATATTCATCTTTTTCTATAGCTCATCTTTCTTTAAGTTTAGCCATCATCCTAATATTTTCATTAATTTGTAACTGGAAAGCATTAATAGGGGTGGCCTTGCTCTCCTCAAGGGGAGAGGTTTTAATTTTTAACATCTCAACATCAAGGGCTAAGTTGTCTACCTTCAAACAAAGATTATCTAATTTTGCTAGCTTTTCTACCACATTCTTGTTGAAGGCTTTTTGGGTAGTGATAAAGTCTCTAAGCATGTTGTCCAATTCAGAAGTGGGGTTCTTGTTGCTAGGGTAAGTTTTGTTGTTCCCATAAGTGGATGGAAACGATCTAGAATTACTAGCAAAGTTGCCCCGATAAGCATTATTATTAAAGTTGTTTCTAGCAATGAAGTTCACATCTACATGTTTCTGAGCAACCAAAGAATTTAAAGGAACATCATGAGGATCAACAGAGGGTTGCTTGGTAAGTAGAGACATTATTAAATCAACTTTATCATTTAGGGAGGTAATTTCCTCGACGGAATTTACCTTCCTACCTGTTGGAGCGCGTTCGGTGTGCCATTGGGAATAGTTGGTCATCATCTCATCGAGGAGTTTTGTGGTAGCACTGAGTGTAGTTGACATAAAGGTTCCTCCCGCAGCCGAATCTAACAGGTTCCGCGAGGTAAAGTTCAAGCATGCATAAAAAGTCTAGATAACCATCCAGGTAGTCAAACCATGTGTAGGGCATTTCTTAACAAGAGATTTTATACGTTCCCAAGCTTGGGAAACCTGTTCATTATCTAATTGCCTAAAATTCAAAATGTTACTCCTCAATTGGATAATTGTAGCAGGTGGGTAGTATTTCCCAATAAAATCATCTTTGCACTTATCCCAAGAATCTATGCTATTCCTAGGCAAAGATTGAAACCAGATTTTAGCTTCTCCTCTCAAAGAGAAAGGAAAGAGCTTGAGCTTAACAACATCACCTTCTACTTCTTTATACTTTTGCATATCACATAATTCATCAAAATTATTCAAGTTTAAAGCAGCATCATCTCCAGCACCAAAGAATTGATCTCTCATAACAAGGTTTAGCAAAGAAGGTTTAATTTCATAAGAGGTAGTTGAAGTGCCAGGTGTGGCAATAGGAGTGCTGATAAAGTCTTTGTTGTTGTGACTGGTGAAGTCACACAACTTGGTGTTTTTAGTGGAACCCATAGTAGCAGCAAGTGTGGAAGATTTTTTTGTAATTTTTGATATAAGACACAAAGATAAAAATAGAAAAGTAAACTAACAAGACTAAAAAGTAAAGGTAAAAGGTAGTGGGTAACTCCCATATCTTATCACTCGGAGTCCCTGGCAACGACGCCAGAAATTTGTTTGACTCGCGAGAGATGATAATGGCTTCTCGCCCTTTGTTGGTTACCCCAAGTGGAAGGATAGATGTAGGATAGCAGCAAATTTCCCCTATGTAGAGGATAGGGTTTGTCTCTCCGTAGGACTCCGGCAATGATAAGTAGGTGTCAGCGACGCACCTGTCGCGGACCTTCACACAACACAATTAAATTTGCACCCAACGAAGTTCAGGGACGTTGTCAATCTCTCCGGTCTTGTTGTTTACAAAGGATCAAACACACAGGATAATGATAATGATAATAACTGAAAGTAAATACTGAAAAGGAAATAAGCTTGTAAACAATGATGAGAATATGGACCGGGGTCCCATGATGTTCACTAGTGATGTCTCTCTCCCAAAAGACGATAAAACTGCTATGCGAGGTAAAAAAAATTACAGCTGGGCAATTGACATGATTATAAACGCACAGCAATGCCAACTATGCTACAAAGAAAGGAAGAGGCTCAAAATCATGGGCAGTACGCCAAAATAAGTACACTGGAATCCATCTGCATCTACTACTAATCATCCACCTCGAGATATCTATCCAGAACATCTCGCTGGTATTAAGTTGCGAGCCCCACCCAAAGTGTAAACCCAAAGCAATAAAGAACTGTATTAAAAAGAACTTTGCATAAGGTAAACAATCCTTCCAACCGCGGTTACAAGCACCGTTGTTTTCCCCCTTGTGGCCACAGCACATCCCCTAGACTCATGTTTCTGTCACTCAAACGTTTCATCGGGGGGGCATGAACCACAATCGAGCATAATGTTCCCTCTTGGAGTCACTACCTAGTACTTGGCCAAAGGATTAAACAGCAACGGAGAACATACAATAATTACTTAGGAACAAAAATATAAAAGATAAAAACCAAATATATTAGTCTATCACAATCTGAACATAATCTCATAATCCATCAGATCCCATCAAACTCAGCATAGCAACAACAGAAAGATTACATATGTGCCTCGATCATGTAGGGCAGCTCACGAGGTCTAAACCATGAAGAACAAAGAGGGGTGTAGAAGATCACATAGCTACTGATCACGGACTCATGGTCCAAAGGAAACAACTCACGGTACATCCGGGAAGCGTCCATGGTGGAGGGGAAGCTCCCGGAGGTCGATCGTCACTCCGGTAGGGTGCTGGGAAGAGGTTTGCTGGCACTCCCGATCTTGGAAGTGAGGCGGCGGCAGAACAGAGGCGAGATCACGGAAAAGGGTTCTCTCTCCGGAAGTTTCGCGTCACGGGAAATAAATAGGCGAAGGGGGGCAGCCAGGGGGGCGACCAGGGGTCCAGACACCCCCTTGGCGCGGGCAAGCCCTAGGCCGCGCCAGGTGGCCGCTTGGCCCCCTGGTGGGTCCCACATGGTCCTCCTTCGGGGCTCGAGAAGCTTCCTTCACGCTGATTTTTCCCGGATTTTTTGAGCACTTTTAATATGGGGGAAAACTGAAATAGAAAAATAGCGGAAAACGGGAACTGCCACTGGGGTGCACTGAGTTAGTAGGTTAGTCCAAATATGATCAAAAGTGTATCTAAATCATAGCAATATCACACAAAACATGCATGGAACGAGCAGAAATTATCGATACGTTTGGGACGTATCAACATCCCCAAGCTTAATTCCTGCTCGTCCTCGAGTAGGTAAATGATAATAAACATAATTTCTGTGGTGACAAGCTAGCAACCATATAAGAACTTTGAAAAGTAAAGCAATCAAGGTACGGGATTCAATTCAAGTCATAACATGAAAGAGTCTATATTAGCATTGAAACAAGTAACAAAAGAACATTAGGTGCAAGAGCTCTCGCTGTCGGTGACTCGAATGTCGCCGTTCACAACTCAGGGTTGCTTACTTCACCTTGACCTGAACACAGACACAAATAACTTTTCTCCCAATGAAGTTCAGAGAGGTTGTCAATCTCTCTAGTCTTGTTGTTTACAAAGGATCAAACATGAGGGATAATGATAATGATAACATTTGAAAGTAAAAGAAGAAAAGTAAATGAGCGCGTAAACAATGATGAGAATATGGACCGGGGTCCCGTGATGTTCACTAGTGATGTCTCTCTCCCAAAAGACGATAAAACTGCTATGCGAGGTAATCAAATTACAGATGGGAAATTGACAGGATTATAAACGCACCGCAGTGCTAATTTTGCTCCATAAGAAATCCAACTTTATCTACTACTAATCATCCACCTTGAGATATTTATCCAGAACATCTCGCTGGTATTAAGTTGCGAGCCCCACCCAAAGTGTAGACCCAAAGCAACAGACAACTGCATTAAAACGAACTGTGCGTAAAGTAAACAATCCTTGCAACCGCGGTTACAAGCACCGTTGTTTTCCCCCTTGTGGCCATAGCACATCCCCTACACTCATGTTTCTATCACTCAAGCGTGTCATCAAGGGGCATGTACCCACAATCGAGCATAACGTTCCCTCTTGGAGTCACTACCTACTACTTGGCCAAAGCAATAAACAGCAATGGAGAACATGCAAGAATTACTTAGGAACAAAAATATAAGATATAAAAACAAAATATATTACTCTATCACAATCTGAACATAATCTCATAATCCATCAGATCCTATGAAACTCAGCATAGCAACAGCAGGAGAATTTACGTATGTGCCTCGATCATGTAGGGCAGCTCATGAGGTCTAAACCATGAAGAACAAAGAGGGGAGGAGAACATCACATAGCCACTGATCACGGACCCATGGTACAAGGTATACTACTCACGGCACATCCGGGAAGTGTCCATGGTCGAACCTCCCTCCAGCAGGGTGCCAGGAAAGGTCCTGACGGTGCTCCCGATCTTGGAAGCACGGCGGCGGCGGAACAGAGGCGAGTTTGCGAAATAGGGTTATGTCTCCAGATTTTTCCCGTGACGGAGATTAAATAGGCGAAGGGGGCAGCCAGGGGGGCACCAGGGGTCCAAGCGCCCCCCTGGCCACGCCAGGTGGCTGCCTGGGCACCAGGTGGTGGCCCCTGGCCCTCCTTCGGGGCTTGGGAAGCTTCCGGTACGCTGATTTTTTATCTGATTTTTCCCGGATTTTTGGAGCACTTTTTATATGGGGAAAACTGAAATAGAAAAACAACAGAAAACAGGAACTGGCACTGGGGTACACTGAGTTAGTAGGTTAGTCCAAATATGATCAAAAGTGTATGAAAGTGTATCTAGATCATAGCAATATCACACAAAACATGCATGGAACGCGCAGAAATTATTGATACGTTTGGGACGTATCAGTGACCCCCTTGGTTTCCCCCTTTGCCTATATATTCCCCGTGACGTGAAACTTCCGACAAGATAAACCCTTTTTGCGATCTCGCCTCTGTTCTGCCGCCGCCGCGCTTCCAAGATCGGGAGCACCATCAGGCTTCTTCATGGCACCCTGCCGGAGGGAGGATCGACCTCCGGGAGCTTCCCCTTCACAATGGACGCTCCCCGGATGTGCCGTGAGTAGTTTCCTTTGGACCATGGGTCCGTGATCAGTAGCTATGTGATGTTCTCCTTCCCTCTTTGTTCTTCATGGTTTAGACCTTGTGAGCTGCCCTACATGATCGAGGCACATATGTAAACTTTCAGCTGTTGCTATGCTGAGTTTGACGGGATCTGATGGATTATGAGATTATGTTCATATTGTGATAGAGTAATATATTTGGTTCTTATCATTTATATTTATGTTCCTAAGTAATTCTTGCATGGTCTCCGTTGCTGTTTATTGCTTTGGCCAAGTAGTAGGTAGTAACTCCAAGAGGGAACGTTATGCTTGATTGTGGGTTCATGCCCCCTGATGACACGCTTGAGTGACAGAAACATGAGTCTAGGGGATGTGATGTTGCCACAAGGTGGAAAACAATGGTGCTTGTAACCGTGGTTGCAAGGATTGTTTACTTTACGCAAAGTGATTTTTAATGCAGTTGTCTGTTGCTTTGGGTTTACACTTTGGGTGGGGCTCGCAACTTAATACCAGCGAGATGTTCTGGATAGATATCTCAAGGTGGATGATTAGTAGTAGATGCAGTTGGATTTCGGTCTACTTATTTTGGCGTTTTTCCCATGCTTTTGAGCCTCTTCCTTTGTTTTGTAGCATGGTTAGCATTGCGGTGCGTTTATAATACTGTTGATTGCCCATCTGTAATTTGTTTACCTCACATATCAGTTTTATCGTATTTTGGGAGAGAGACATCACTAGTGAACATCACGGGACCCTGGTCCATATTCTCATCACTGTTTGCACGCTCATTTACTTTTCTGCTTTTACTTTCAGTTGCTATCATTATCATTATCCCTTGTGTTTTGATCCTTTGTAAACAACAAGACCGGAGAGATTGACAACCTCTCTAAACTTCGTTGGAAGCAAAGTTATTTGTGTCTGTGTGCAGGTCCAGGAGAAGCAAGTGATTATTTTCAAATGGCGCATCACTTGCCGAACCACCTACTTATCATTTCCGGAGTCCTACAGGAGACAATCTTAAAACTTTGGTATCTTCACCGAGGGAAACTTGCCGCTACATTGCATCTCACCTTCCACTTGGGGTAACCAAGGAAGGGCGAGAAGCAATTATCATCTCTCGCGTATCAATAGGGTGATAGTTGCTACATGCATTATGAAAAATATAGGTGTGATATGGTCAATGTGTAACTTGCCTTGTTCCTGTTCCAGACGATCACACTCTTCACAGAAAGTTGCGGTGCACTCCGGACAGTCTACACGATCACACAACATAGCATTCAATAACACATTTAACACATAAACAATGCAACAGTAAAAGAACCAAATGAACAGCAAGGAAAAACACTAAACAGTAGCTAATAGATATCTACAAGTCACTACGATCCCAACGCAACTGGAATCGACGAAAACGGATACACCGTATGAAAGATATGGTCACGGGACGTTTGAACTTGAATCTGTACAAAATTCAAATTCAAAAAGTGTAACAGTGGAAAGTTTATCCTACTGTAAACTACACTTCACTAAGGTCGCAACGCAAAAAGAATCACCTAAAACAGATACACGGTTAAAAAGATATAGCTAATACCGTTCTAGGGTGAAATATGTGAAAAGGGGCCTCTTCGCGAATAAAATAAAACTTCCATCGCGACTAGGTCCTCGGCTAAGGAACGAACGGCATTCGCTCCGATGAACTTTTTGGCGAGAGTTCGCCGCATAGCTAACCGGTGGTTAACCAAGAAAAACCTGAAACCCTAAAAAAACCAAATCCAAATCTGAGATCTGGACGGTTCGATCTCCACCGTGCGTCAGAGAACGGACAGACGGGGACGACGACGACTCTCACCCGTGCGGCGGCGTTGCGCAGCGCGGGGGGCGGCGAGTGGCGGCGGGGTGGCGGCAGCTTACCATGGGCCGGCGGACGGCCGGGGCCGCGGCGCCCGGCGGCTGCTAGAAGTAGCCGGCGACTCTCAAGTTGGCGGCTCCCGCGGGCGTAAATTAGGGTTTTCAAACAAAAGAAAAGGAAAAAAATTCAGGACTTATATAGCCCGAATTTTTTTTTCGAGTCCGACTCGAACTTAAATCGCACGCGGCGGAAAATAACAGACTGGGTCGCTGGAAGGCCCAAAACGAAAACTCGTTTCTTAAAAATTGTATTTTTCTCAACCAGCTACGTAGAACATTTTTATATAATAAACTATTAGTTTTAAAAATGTCACAACAATAAAATAAAATAATAAAAGTATTTGTTTTTGCCGAAATTACTATTTCAGCTATTATGCAATTTTCATAAATACTCCCTCCGTCCCATAATATAGTAACGTTTTGTGAGCTAGTCTAGTTCAAAAAACGTTACTACATTATGGGACGGAGGGAGTACCTTTTATGCAATAAAATTCGTATGAGCATTATAAAAATCACAAAATTAATTTTTGAGTTATTTATAATTCCCAAAACACATTTAAAGAACATCCAAAAATATTTTCAACATATTTAAAATGGGAATAAGTCATGTTATATCCTCTCCAATAAATTGCCTTAAGTTAAAAAATGTTTAAAATATTCAGAAAGTCCAAATAATGCAAAATTCGAGCATGACATGCATTTGATGATATATTAACATCCGAATTTATAAAATTGGGATGTTACAAACCTATTTCCCTTAAGATGAATATCGTCCTCGAGATTCGGGCTGGCTAGAAAAGAGGTGTGGATGATCTTGCTTCAAATCCTCTTCTCGCTCCCAAGTAGCTTCTTCCTCGGTATGATGATCGCATTGAACTTTGCATAGCTTCATTGTCTTGGTGCGGGTAATGATACGTCCCAAACGTATCGATAATTTCTGCTTACTCCATGCATGTGTTTGTGTGATATTTCTATGATCGAGATACGCTTTCATACACTTTTGATCATATTTGGACTAACCTATTAACTCAGTGCACCCTTGTGCCAGTTTATGTTTTCTACTGTTTTTTGTTCTAGGTTTTCCCCTATTAAAAGTGCTCCAAAAATTCGGGAAAATCGGATAAATAAATCTTCGCAACGGAAGCCTCCAGAACCCCGAAGGAGGGCCAGGGGGCACCACCAGGTGCCCAGGCGTCCACCTGGCGCGGCCTAGGCCTTGGCCGCGCCAGGGGGGCGCCTGGACCTATGGTGGCCCCCTTGGCTGCCCCCTTCACCTATATATTCCACGTGACGTGAAACTTCCGAAAAGAGAACCCCTTTTCGCGATCCCGCCTATGTTCCGCCGCTGCCGCGCTTCCAACATAAGGAGCGCCAGCAGACTTCTTCCCGGCACCCTGCCGGAGGGAGGATCGACCTCCGGGAGCTTCCCCTTCACCATGGACGCTTCCCGGATGTGCCGTGAGTAGTTTCCTTTGGACCATGGGTCCGTGATCAGTAGCTATGTGATGTTCTCCTCCCCTCTTTGTTCTTCATGGTTTAGACCTCGTGAACTGCCCTACATGATCGAGGCACATATGTAATCTTTCTGTTGTTGCTATGCTGAGTTTGATGGGATCTGATGGATTATGAGATTTTGTTCGGATTGTGATAGAGTAATTTATTTGGTTCTTATCTTTTATATTTTTGTTCCTAAGTAATTCTTGCATGTTCTCCGTTGTTGTTTATTGCTTTGGCCAAGTAGTAGGTAGTAACTCCAAGAGGGAACGTTATGCTCGATTGTGGGTTCATCCCCGCTGATGACACGCTTGAATGACAGAAACATGAGTCTAGGGGATGTGCTGTTTCCACAAGGGGGAAAACAACGGTGCTTGTGACCGCGCTTGCAAGGATTGTTTACTTTACGCAAAATGCTTTTTAATGAAGTTGTCTGTTGCTTTGGGTTTACACTTTGGGTGGGGCTCGCAACTTAATACCAGCGAGATGTACTGGATATATATCTCAAGGTGGATGATTAGTAGTAGATAAAGTTGGATTTAGGTCTACTTATTTTGGCGTACTGCCCATGCTTTTGAGCCTCTTCCTTTCTTTTGTAGCATAGTTAGCATTGCAGTGCGTTTATAATCGTGTCAATTTCCCATCTGTAATTTGTTTACCTCACATAGCAGTTTTATCTTCTTTTGGGGGAGAGCCATCACTAGTGAACATCATGGGACCCCAATCCATATTCTCATCACTGTTTACAAGCGTATTTACTTTTATTCTTTTACTTTCAGTTGCTATCATTATCATTATCCCTCGTGTTTTGATCCTTTGTAAACAACAAGACTGGAGAGATTGACAACCTCTCTAAACTTCATTGGGAGCAAAGTTATTTGTGTCTGTGTGCAGGTCCAGGTCAAGGAAGCAAAATTTTTCTAAATCGGTGCCATTGTTTCCTTGCCAACTACTTATCATTGCAGGAGTCCTACGGGAGACAAACCCTATCCTCTACATAGGGGAAATATGCTGCTATCCTACAACTCACCTTCCACTTGGGGTAACCAACGAAGGGCGAGAAACCATTATCATCATCTCGCACATCAAGCAAATTTCTGGCGCCGTTGCCGGGGACTCCGAGTGATAAGATAGAGGAGTTGCCCACTACCTTTTACCTTTACTTTTTAGTCTTTTTAGTTTACCTTTCAGTTTTTATCTTTGTGTCTTATATCGAAAATTACAAAAAAATCTGTCACAGTTGCTGCTACTATGGGTTCCACTGAAAACACCAGGTTGTGTGACTTCACTGGTCACAACAACAAATACTTTATCTGCACTCCTATTGCCACACTTGCTACTTCAGCTACCTCTTATGAAATTAAACCTTCTTTGCTAAACCTTGTTATGAGAGATCAATTATCTGGTGCTGGAGATGATGTTGCTTTACACTTGAATAATTTTGTTGAATTATGTGATATGCAAAAGTATAAAGAAGTAGAAGTTGATGTTGTTAAGCTCAATCTTTTTCCTTTCTCTTTGAGGGAAGGAGCTAAAATTTGGTTTCACTCTTTTCCTAGGAATAGCATAGATTCTTGGGATAAGTGCAAAGAAGCTTTTATTGGGAAGTATTACCCACCCGCTAAAATTATCCAATTGAGAAGTAACATTATGAATTTTAAGCAATCGGATAATGAACAGGTTGCCAAAGCTTGGGAAATTATGAAATCTCTTGTTAAGAAATGCCGGACACATGGTTTGACTACCTGGATGGTTATCCAGACTTTTTATGTAGGCTTGAACTTTACCTCGCGGAACATGTTAGATTCGACCGCGGGAGGAACCTTTATGTCAACTAAACTTGGTGCTGCCACAAAGCTTCTCGACGAAATGATGACCAATTATTCCCAATGGCACACCGAACGCGCTCCAACAGGTAGGAAGGTAAACTCTGTCGAGGAGATTACCTCCCTAAATGAAAAAGTTGACTTAATTATGTCTCTACTTACCAAGAAACCCTCTATTGATCCTCATGATGTTCCTTTAAATTATTTGGTTGCTCAGGAACAAGTAGATGTGAACTTTATTGCTAGAAACAATTTCAACAACAATGCTTATAGGGGCAATTTTGCTACCAATCCTAGACCGTTTCCATCCAACTATGGGAACAACAACACTTATCCTGGCAACAACTCCTATAACCCAACTTGCAAAGAAAGAGACCTACCTAGCATGAGAAACTGGTAGAAATAGAAAAGGCTACTAAGAATTATATGCATACCCAGTTCGAACAAAAAAAAGCTTTCTCTATGCAATTAGGTGGGCACACTGCCATTCTGCAAAACATTAGTAAGCAACTTCAGAGCCTGAACAATGAGATTTCTAATCTCCAAACTAGACTTAAAGCTACTGAAACCTACGTTCAAATATGTCCCACACCCAATATACTTTTATAAATCAAATGGAAGCCAAACCAGAAGTTATCCCTATGGAGGAGGATAGAATTAAGAGCCTTCCTACACACCACATAGTTGCCACTATCCAAATAGTTGAGGATACCAAAACTATTAGCACCCAATGCACTCCTGGTCCCATTGGACCTATTAATGGTGATGCTAATACCTCAAATGTAGAAGAAGAAACCCCTATGAACATAGAGGGTTTCAAACAAGTGAGCCTAGATGACACTACTACCACCTTTGATAGTAGTGATATTGATTTTGATAGTTGCACCCTCTCAGAAGTTATTAGCTTACTACACAAAATGTCTAGAGACCCCCACACTAGCACACTTAATCTTGCCTTCACGGAGCATATCACAAATGCTCTCATCAAAGCTAGGCAGGAGAAGCTAAGGATAAAAGCCTCCATACCTAGGAAGCTAGATGATTGTTGGGACCCTATGATCAAAATTAAATTAAATAACTTATCTTTCTATGCTTTATGTGACGTTAGAGCTAGTACCTCCACCATGCCCAAAAGAATGTATGATATGTTTGAATTGAAACCTTTTGATTCTTGTTCTATGGTGTTCTTCTTGTCGAATCTTCCGTAAAGAAACCTTTGGGGAAGATCGACGATGTTCTTATCATTGTCAATGACAACTATGTTCCCGTTGATTTTATTGTTATGGATATAGAGTGTGAATCTTTATGTACAATTATTTTGGGGCGTCCTTTTCTCCGCACCGTTGGTGTTATCATTGACATGAAAGAGGGGAATAAAAAATTTCAATTCCCTCTCAAAAAGGGGATGGAACACTTCCCTAGAAAGAAAATCAAGTTACCTTTTGAGTCCATTACACGGGCTAGCTATTCTCTTTCTCTTGATAAAACTTGATTCTTCTTTTGCCTTATGCCTAGCTTAAAGTTGTAAAAGAAAGCGCTTGTTGGGAGGCAACCCAAGATGTTTTTACTTCTGTTTTTAGTGGTCTTGATGATTTTTACAACTATAGCAACATCATTGTATCTTTATTTTCAAGCTTTGTGCCAAGTTATAGCATCTTATGATAAGGGAAGCAAAAGTTGTGACATGATTCTGTCTTCTTGACGGAAAAAATCGGATCAAATCACCAGTTCATCTTTTCGAGCTGAATTCTTTACACAGCATGCTCTATAGAATTGTTAAACTTTCATATGTTCTGAGTTTTTTGATTTGAGTTGCAGAAGTATCCCGAAAAAATTCTCTACTACCTTCTGTTCTGTTTTTCACAGATTTTGCCACGTTTTATCTCTCCTTACTTTTGCAAACCTTCAGCTTGCTTTTTCTTTGCAAAAACTTTTTGGCAATCTTGAGAAACATTAGCTCTTCAAGAATATATTTATATCCAGTGGGGAAAAACTATTTTATTAAGGGTACGAACCTCTCTATTCAGCTTATGATGAGTTATGTATGAAGGGAGTTTTCAAGTGTGCGATGGAAGATGATGAAAGAAGATCCGGGAGTGTCAAGTGCTCAAGCTTGGGGATTGCCCCATGCATCCCCAATAAATATTCAAGGAGACTCAAGTGTCTAAGCTTGGAGATGCCCCCGTGCATCCCCTTCTCCATCAACAATCATCAGTTCGTCCTTCCTCTCACTATATTTTTATCACTTCATGTGTTATGTGCTATGCTTGGAGCGTCTCACTCTTAGGTTTTATTTTTAGTTTTCTTTAGCTTTTCTT
Organism: Bromus sterilis; assembly: GCA_950022295.1. NCBI lineage: Eukaryota > Viridiplantae > Streptophyta > Magnoliopsida > Poales > Poaceae > Bromus > Bromus sterilis. The sequence continues at coordinate 239,600,977 of OX465595.1, read as the reverse complement.
GCTGTTCATAACAAGTTAGACCCCATCTTACTTTGCGTGGGAGAGAAACACGCTCCACTCCAATCTAGAACACATCATAGGATTTTTCATTCTTATCTTGTTGTTGTTGTGTGTTCTTTATCTTTTTGTAGCTACTGCCATGTTTAGTTTTAGTCTTGGTTTGTCTTTAGCAAGAGCCTTGGATTTTGTTTAGTTTGTTGCTGGAACTCTCTTTAGCTTTTATGTTTATCTTATTAAGAGAGTTGGTTGTTGCACTGTGTTGTGTGTTTTCTTGAACGTAGGTAATTGAGGTTGCTTTTTAATTTTAGTAGTAACTTGCAATAGTTTTGAGGTATTTATGTGAGTAATGTTTGAACTTTTGGTGTCAAGAGCTCTAGCCTATTAGTGATAGGTGTCGTATTTTGGGAAATCTGGGTGTATTTTCAAAAACCTACAAAAACTAGTTGATAACTCTAGCTACTAGATGGATCACTAATCTTTGGAGGGATCGGATATTAGAGTACACTCACGTACCATGAGTCGAGGATGCGCAAGGATAACCAAACCCACATACATTCCTCCTCGGGGTACTTGTCTCTTTGTGAAACTCCTTATTAGATTGAGAGTTACCCATAATAAGTGCATGAGTTCTTCGGACTAATGTAAGTATTGAAAGTTGACACTTACACCTCCTCATATTTGCTAGCCTCTCCCGTGTCATGCATTGCCTTCTTCTCACTCCGAGAGTTGGCGTCCACCTTCGCCGGTACATCCAAACCCTTAGCATGATGCGCTCTGTCATCATAAACCTCCTTATATCTTTCCTCAAAATAACCACCATACCTACCTAGCAAGGCATCTCCATAGCCTTTCTGATATATATTGCCATGCAACATTGTAATAGCCCAGAAATTCCATCCTAATTAAAAAAATTGTCGCGTTTTTTGGTTGCTTGACCATAATTGTTTGCAGTGTTTGCTTTTCCAGTTTATTAATCGGTGAATATTCCTCCCCTATTTCTCGTATCGGATGCGTGTCCGGACCCCGAACACCACGGCACACGACCTTTGCGACACCGGGTTTCACCCGAGCACCGTCGCAACCGGCACAAGACCAGCCATCGCCATCGGACCGAAAACCCCCATTTAATAATTAAATGGATTATTTTATTGGGCGTCAGAAAATGTTCTCGAAAACGTTATCGAAGTGAGGTTGAATCCACGGGCTCGCTGCGCTGAGCGCGTGGTTCGAGATTTCGTCCGAATCGGAGTTTGTACAGAGTTTCGGCGATCATAAACGTGCGACGTGGGATTCGGGATATAAACGGGGGTATTTTTGTCTTCTGTCGGACCACCTACCCTATATAAGGACCCCTCACCTTCACCCAAGTCATTAGGGTTTCCCTCCGTGGAAAATTTGCAGCCATCCCCGTGATCTATCTCAGATCTGCCTCCCCACAGTCTCCAACCCCGAAACCCTAGCCCCCAGCGATCTGGACCGTCGGATCTGAAGTCCAACAGCCCAAAGGCCGCCACGTCCCCCTCCCCACCGCGCAACAACTCCCACCGCTCCGCCGGGCCCCACAGGGCCCTGATATGGGCTTGGAAGCCCGCGCCACCCCGTCCCTAGCGTGCGCCGCCGCCCCGCCGTGCTCCGGCGAGCGCTGCCGCCGCGCCCACCACTCCCGTGAGCCGCCCTTGCTGCGCCGCCCCCTTCTTCTCCCTCCCTCACCTCTCTCTGCTTCACAGGAGCCGCCGGCCACCGTCAACGGAGAACCGGCGGACCTCGGCAAGCCGCGCCATGGCCGGGCGCGAGAGGAGCTCGACCCCGAGCTCGCGCCGCCGTGCCCCCAGGCCGCTGACGACGAACCTTTCCACCAGATCCAGAGGATCCCGCTCGGCCCCGTCCTCCCCTCGCCAGAGAACCACGCCTAGCCACCGGGAACCAACCGAGCGCCGCCGCCATCTCGATCGGATCGGGAGGATCTCCAATCCAGCGCCGCTCGCCCAACCATCATGGCCACGTGGGTCGGCGCTCCCCGAGGCCCATCTCCTTGCCCCGCGGCCTAGCGTGCCAGATCGGACCACAACTCCTCCTCTCGCCCTGGGCGCTAGCAAGCTATCTTCCGCCACCCTGCGAGCTGGACCTCGGCCCAGAGGTGAGCGCCCCAGCCTTTTCCTTTTTTTATTTTTTTTCCTGAGCAGAATGGGCTTGGCCCACTATTATTGTGCCTGTGTAGCGCCCGTGGGCGTTTATTAGTATCCAGCGCTCGATTGCTTAGGACCAGTAGCTTTAGTTTGGTCCCAGAAGCGTTTTTTTTCTTTTCTCGATAGATAAATATGGCAGATTGTATTATTATTTTTGGTATGCGAATATCTTTTTAACGGTAGCTCGAATCGCGACGCTTTAAACATGAAAGTTGCTCCATTTTTCACATAGATTAATAAAATGTTTCTCTTTGCCATGTTTGAACTTGGTTACATGTTTTTTTACTGCTATTTACGTCGCATGCCACTGTAAAATTTAATAGGCCGTAACTTTTTAACCGTTGCTCGGTTTAAATTTTTTCCTATATGTAAATTGAATAGAATTTCGTGTAGATTGTGATTGTGCTGCTCTTGCTTTCTAATAAAAATAATAAAATATGGTTTATGGCAGAACAGTACCAAATGCTTCAATTATCGTGGGGTACTTAGTGTTATGCCATGTTTAGGATTGTACCCACTTAAATTGACTAGATTAGATAGTTTACTTTGTGCTTCACCTCTTGCCATGATTGTGTGTCATGCCATGCTTGAGTGAGATGCTATGTTAACAACCTTTGCTCATCTTGTGTAGCTAAACAACTTGAACCCTTGATGATAAATGTGTGGTATCATCGTGTGTGACGACTACCTCACGTAACCCGCTAGTTACCGCTCTCGACGATAGATGCGATACCGTAGTGCGTTGTCTCGTGTTGCCTTCTTGTTGATGCTTTCTCATGATTGCTTCGTAGTAATAGATGCTTGCTCGACGATTGCCTTTTCCAGTGTTTACTTCTTGTGTGCTCCCGTGGGTACTCTCGGAGATGATGCGAGCGTGCGATCGACTACACCTTCAGTTTCGTCTTCTCATCAGGTAAGGGGGAGCATATATCATGCTTATAACTTTCAGCTCACTCGCGCCTAGGTGTAGGATAGAACGATTGCTTGATCCTACCACTTCATATTCATGCCTCTCAAATAAACCCAAACAACCATGTCCTCCACATCCCAGCAAACCTTGTTCGGCTATGTTACTATTTCTCGCTGCTCAGCCACTTCTTAGTATGCATGCTAGGATGCTATCAACTGTTATCCTGTTACTCCTTGGATTGGGCTATCACATTATTATATTATTGCGAATGATACGATTATTATTATGTTGACTATATTCGATGATGGATGGAAGGTCTAGGCTATCCCGCCCCGACGATTTGTTCCATTCGAGTCACCTAGGATCCGAGTTCCGGGTGTTGGTTCTAAGACTGAGCGTGCCTAACCGCGTGTGGGATTTTATGGGGTCCCATTTTCTTACCTACCTAGCTTCAAACATTTCTAGTGATGGCCCAAGCTGATTTACCATTTGCAAACCATGCATATATGTTTGTCGGTCGCTCCTAGCAAATATCCTTTAAAATTGGATCGGGTACGTAAAGAGGCCAAACGGGGTTCCCATAAAACCCTACATGTGGTCATACTATTTGTCTTGGATCACCAAACAGGAACTCGGGGCCTAGGGCAGTGTTCAACGAGACAACCCACTGTGTACTCCTACACAGCCTCTCATCGTTCACCTTTGTTTAGGGTGGATTCACCAACACGTTATCATCAGCATCACTGTGTTCATTCCATCCCGACTCACAATCATAACAGCCTCATTGTATCACTAAGCAGCAAAAGAAGTAACAGTTGTAGGGGCCACATGCTCATCATTCAACTCCTAAATCTGCTAGGATTGTGGTTTGCTTAATACGGTGACAAAATGATAGGTCATGCATCGGAATGGGTTCAACTATGCGAAAGAACGTGTCTCGGTGATCTCCTAAACATGCATAAGAGAGACTGAGAGGGAAATAGGATTTTATAGACATGATCAATGGGGTTTGCTTGCCTTGCTGACGAGGTTCGATAACGGTGTCTTCAACGAAGGGGGTGGCCTCCGGTTCCAGTTGCACGTCTATCGAGCAAACAATCAAACAAGGAATAATTATACTTGCAGTGCTCAAGCACATGATCAATATTGTAATGTGATGTTCATGGTTGCATTGTGTGGGCAATTCCATTTAAAAGGAGTATATTGCATTTGAGTTGCAAATTCAAATTCCATTTGAATTATCGATGAATTTCAAATGCATTTGAATGCATGAAAGGTCATTTGAAAAGTTGATCATGAAGTGATGTGGTATAGTTGAGGTAATGCCTCTGATGTGGGGGTGAAACTAATTAAAAGAAGTGTGTTGCAAAATCATTTGCAAATTCACTCCAAATTTGAATTTGAATTAAATTCATATGGATGTTTGCCACTGTTCACCCAATTTTAATTGGTCAAACATGAAAACAGAGCCCATATTCATAATCCTTGGATTTTTCTGATATTTTTAGACATATTATTTGCTATATTTGGAGTTTGGATGAATTAATTATGAATTTCCAAATTTTAAAGCATTTTCTGGAATTTTCTTTCTTTTCTTTAATTCTTTTAATCTCTGGAAAAGGTTTTACTGCGTCATGCTGACATCAGCATGACGTGGGGGTGTCTGACGGCTGGGTCCCCCATGTCAGTGGGAGAGGGGTTTAATCGCCTCTGTTTAATTAAAAGAGAGGTGTTAGGGGGGGGGGCTGGCCCACTTGTCATAGAGGTTTAGGGGGGGTTAGGAGATGATTAAGGCCTAATCGGCCGGCGGTTAGCCGCCGGCGTCTTGAGCGCGGCGGCGCTCTGTCGGAACAGAGCTACGGGCCACGGGGAGGGAAGAGGACGGCACCAGGGGGTACCTCTCGCTCGTGCGCTTCGAGTGGAGTACGCCGGGGACCTCGGGGAGGCCTGGAGCCATGCCGGCGACGAGGAGTGCGGCGGCCGGGCTCGGGCTCAGGTGGATACGGCGATAGAGGCCACGGGGAGAAGAACTGAGGGCACGGGCGTGCAGCCCGCGGCGTTGTGCAGCGAAGGGAGCAGGCGGGGGTCAAAGGCGTGGTCTCGGGCCACGGCTACGTCGTCGGGCGCGGCGGCCGGACTACTGTCGACGGCGACAAGAAGAAAACGGGCGCGGAAGAGGCTAGGGATAGGGGGAAAACGCAGAGGATCTCACCAGGAGCACGCCGGTGTTGGCTAGGGAGGCTGGGGAAGACGGACGTCGGGGAATTCGTCGACGGAGCTCGCGGCGGCTGGCGATGGATCCTTGAAGCTGGCATCGCGCTCGGGGCTTCCGGGCTCGATTGCTTGTGCTTGAAGACGAAGATGACTGCTGCGGTGCGGCTGGACAAGCTCGTTCGGCGGATGGCTGCCATTGGCCACGTCGGGGCGGCGGCGTGCTCTGCGGGGTGCTCGTTTCTTCACGGGGAGCTCGCCGGGGTGAGAGGGGAAGGGTCCGGGGGAGGGGGAATGGACGTGCAGCTCGTCCAGCATCGACATGGTGTGGTTAGGAAGCTCGGGGGGGGGGGGGGCGCAGCTGGAGGCTAGGGGCGCGTCGCGGTGGCGTCGGTGGCGTCGGTGGCTTTCCACCGAGCACCTTAGGGGTGCGGGGAGGAAGAAGACAAGAAAAAGGGTTGCTGGGCTGGGCCGTCCTGGGTGAGTTGGGTTGAAAGCCAGGGATACTTCCCGTTTTCTAATTCTTTCCTGTTAATTTTTCTGTCTTTTGTTTGCTCCAATAAATAAAAATACCAGAGCATTTTATAAAATACCCAAAACTTTTATGTGGGCTTAGAATATAAGTAGCTAGCCACTTATAACTTTTGGGCATTTTCGAAATTCAAATAATTTGAATTTCAAATCAAATAGGGGTTTATTTAATTTCCAAAGCCACTGTTTGAATATTAGAAAATTCCATGTGCATGGGATTGATCCCAAACCACTTTTAAAATGATCAGCAACATTTCTAGGAATTTTCCAAGCATTCAAATGATTTTTGGAAAAATATTTTTATCTGGCCATTTGATTTAAATTTCTCAGAGATTTTCTTTTCCCCATTTTTTAATTTTCTCTTTGAATTTTTCACATGAAGCAAAGGGAACTCAAACCCTAGCACTTGCCTAAATTGGGGTTGTGACAACTCGCCCCCACTCAGAAGAATCTCGTCCCAAGATTCAGAAGTCTGCGGGACGAAGGAGGGGTATTCGACACGAGGCGGTCTTCTCTTTCCCAGGTTGGTTCTTTCTCGGAGTGATGTGACCATTGCACTTTGAGAAACTTGATCTTCTGACGACGCATGACACGCTCTGCGGAATCAAGAATACGAACAGGGTACTCTCGATAAGAAAGGTCATCTTGGAGATCAAGCGTTTCATGGTCGACTTCGTGGATGGGGTCCTTGAAGCAACGCCTGAGTTGTGACACATGGAATACATCATGTACTCGGGAAAGGTGCGGATGTAGTTCAAGTTGGTAGGCAACTTCTGCACATTTAGCTAGAATGCGGAAAGGTCCGATGTAACGTGGGGCCAACTTGCCTTTGATACCGAATCTGTGGGTTCCCTTCAGAGGAGTAACCCGAAGGTAAGCCTTCTCATCAAGATTGTAGCTCTCCTCTCTATGATGACGATCATAGTAGCTCTTTTGACGAGACTGAGCGGCTTTCAAACGATCACGAACAATGCGAACTTTCTCTTCTACTTCCTTGATCATATCCGGTCCAAAGAGTTGTCTTCCACCGGTTTCTGACCAGTTTAGGGGTGTTCGGCATCGTCGTCCATAGAGGAGTTCAAAAGGAGCCATGTTCAGACTAGATTGAAAACTATTGTTATAAGCAAATTCGGCGAAGGGAAGAGATTTCTCCCAATTCTTTCCGAAAGAGATAACACAAGCTCTGAGCATGTCTTCCAAGATTTGATTAACCCTTTCAACTTGACCGCTAGATTGAGGATGGAAAGCTGTACTAAAGGATAGATGAGTTCCCATAGCATTCTGAAAGCTTCCCCAGAATCTAGAGGTGAAAAGGCTACCACGATCAGAATTGATCACCAAAGGAACACCGTGAAGAGACACAATTCTAGAGATGTACAAGTCCGCTAACTGGCTAGAAGTTATAGACTCGCGAACTGGAAGGAAGTGAGCAACTTTGGAAAGTCTATCAATGACCACGAGATGGCATCGTTTCCTTTCTGGGTTTTTGGAAAGCCGGTGATGAAGTCCATACCGACTTTGTCCCATTTCCACTCTGGAATAGGCAAAGGTTGAAGTGTCCCAGCAGGTCTTTGGTGTTCTGCCTTAATGCGACGACAAACATCACATTCAGCAACAAATCGAGCAATGTCTCTCTTCATCCGGGTCCACCAAAATCTCTGGCGTAGATCTCGGTACATTTTTGTGCTACCGGGATGAATTGAGAGGGGTGTGTCATGGGCTTCTTTGAGGATGAGTTGCCTTAGATCCCTATTCTTAGGTACTACCAAACGATTTTCAAAGAATACCGTTCCTTTACTATCTGTGGAGAAACATTTAGCAACTCCGCTAGCAATGTTCTCCTTGATCCGGCGAACACCTCGTGCACGCCTTTGGGCAACTCTAATTTGATCCTGAAGTTGAAAAGAGATCCACGAGGAACAATCTCGAGATTGAGCTTTCGAAATTCCTCATGAAGAAGTGGTTGATACTGTTGTGACATGAGGTTGTTACAATACGACTTACGACTTAGTGCATCAGCCATGACATTGGCCTTGCCTGGGGTGTAAGAAATTCCTAAGTCATAATATTTTATCAACTCTATCCAGCGTCTTTGCCTGAGATTAAGATATGGCAGGGTGAAAATATATTTGAGGATTTGGTAGTCGGAATATATCTCACAACGATTACCAAGGAGGTAATGTCGCCAAGTCTTCAGGGCATGAACTACGGCAGCGAGTTCAAGATCATGGGTAGGATAGTTCTCTTCATGTGTCCGCAACTGGCGTGAAGCATAAGCTACCACATGTCTATCTTGCATAAGTATGCATCCTAACCCTTGCCGTGAAGCATGACAATAGATCTCGAAATCCCTTTTGGTGTCTGGAGGTGCAAGTACGGGTGCAGAAGTCAATCTTCTTTTTAGCTCTTGAAAGCTTCCCTCGCACTTGGAAGTCCATTGGAATTTCTTATCTTTCTTGAGGAGTTCAGTTAGAGGCTTTGCAACTTTAGAAAAGTTCTCGACGAAGCGACGGCAATAGCTTTCTAAGCCAAGAAAACTTCTAACTTGCTTAACCGATTCAGGTGGAGTCCAGTCAAGGACGGCCTGAACTCTCTCGGGATTGACTGCAACACCTTTCGCAGAAATCACGTGGCCTAAGTAGGTCACTTATGGTAGCCAAAATTCACACTTGGAGAACTTGGCATAAAGGCGGTGCTCTCTAAGTTTCATCAATACCAGCCTTAGATGCTCGGCATGTTCTTCTTCGTTCTTCGAGTATATAAGGATGTCATCGAGGTAAACCACGACGAACTTGTCCAAATACTCCATGAAGATCGAGTTCATCATGCGTGAAAAAGTAGCAGGGGCATTGGTTAGACCGAAGGACATGACGGTGTACTCGTAAAGACCATAACGAGTAGTAAAAGCCGTTTTTGGAATGTCCTCGTTTCGGATTTGATTTGATGATAGCCTAATCTCAAATCCATCTTGGAGAAGACAGAGGATCCTGCAAGTTGATCATAAAGATCATTGATCCTGGGCAATGGGTAATTGTTCTTTATCGTCGCTAGATTTAGCGGGCGATAGTCTACGCACATCCTTTCTGTTCCATCTTTCTTCGTTACGAACAGAACGAGGCAATCCCCATGGAGATGAGCTAGGGCGGATGAAGCCTTTTTCCAACAACACTTCAAGTTGGATTTTTAGCTCAGCTAACTCATGTCGGGCCATTCTATATGGGCGTCTGGAAATTGAGGCTGTGCCTGGTATAAGATCCACTATGGGTTCTACACATCTGTCGGTGACTAGGTTTAAGGGGTTAGATCTCTGGATAGCTTTCTAGAGGATGACCAAGGTTTACTAGGGGCTACAACAGATATGTCAGAGTAGCAAAGTACCCCAACACGATGATTAGTGTGGTTCTTCTGGCTAGAAGACATCTAAAGTGGGAGGAAGAACTGCAATTGAATCACTATAGGTTTCTAGAACAAAACCTACAACAAACTCTAGAGAACTATCGGGCATACCACCTAGAAGTTCTTCTAAAAGGACAACCGAAAAGGAAAGAAGGATTTTGCAAATGCATCAGATTATGAAGAAACCTGGAATGACTCGGACAGCATAACGGCTGTAATTGCAAGAGAAATGGAAATCCTCACAACATCTCAACAGCACTTACATAGGATGTCTCAAAATAGGAAGCACAACGACTCTAGAAGACTGAACACAACTTTCCTACGGCTACAAGGAAGCAAACAATGAGATGTTCTAGTAAGACATAGATGAGCCTAGTCCTATCATCCCGTAGAAAAGATAAGGGTGACTCAGAACTCAGATCGATGAGGATAAGGAGAAAAAGAAGCCTTACGTTGTTCCCTTATTCCCAAGTAACTATATAACTATAGAATGCTAGACTCGACTTCGACCAAGGGTTTGATAATCCTACAGACAGTCCTGCTCTGATACCAAGTCTGTCGGGACCCGGGGTTAGCGTATGTAATTCCAGTCACGATGCAATCACATGGAGAGCCGAGAACCGTACCCACTTGTCTAAGAAGACAAGGCCAAGCACAGAACGTTCTCGGTAAGCATCGAACGTGAGGGGCATCCCATTCAGGCCGGATGATCATCTGAGATGGGTCCTCATCGTCCGCTCACAAGTCTAGATACTTATGGGTGGTGAATCCCATACTCATAGACAAGTCGCCTCAACCATGTTATCGATTGAATCCTAACTCTTACATATACTTACTCCAGCCCGATCACTTAGTCGGGGTCTAGGGCGGGCTCGATCATACAACAAAGTGTGCACGTGACAGAGTCACGAGCAATCGCATCGCGATGCCCCAAGCTGCGCACATCTAAGGGCCACTTGGTGTATAAAGGACCGCCAGCCAGATCACAACTAAGGTCTCGAAAACCCATACTAAGACATGCATGTTATAAACATACACGCAGCACACATGCCTAGTATGAACAGCAGGTATAATCACATAACTCTACAAAGTACTCTTTATAAATATACACATAGAGCATACAAAGATCACATGTCTGTGATCACATTACATCATACAACGGAAGCAAATTAGGTCTGAGTACAGACAAGTTTAACAAATGGCTTAGAGAAGCCTTGTACAACAAACATGCCCTTCCACGAGGGACCAGACTGCTGTCTGGGACTATGCTAACTTAGTCAACGTCGAGCTTCACGAAGGTGACTCCATCGGTGTCCGGTTCTTATCTAAAACATAGAAAAAGAAAACGTGAGTACAAAGTCGTACTCAGCAAGATTTACATCAGATCTATACTACTCATGCTCAAGTTTCAAGGTAAAGGGGAGGTGGGATTCAACATGCAGAAGTGCCAGCTTTTACTTGGCTAGTCTTGAACTACGAGTACCAGACTTGAGGTAAGAAGCGTACACGAGTCCACTACATGTCTCCAAACAATACACCACTATGGTTACTTCCTCGACTTCCACACGAAGAAGCACACCATAGCACTCACGCTTATCTTGCGAGTTTTATAAGTATCCATTCAAGTTATCTATTGATCAAGTAGAGGTCTCCAAGTAGTCCATAACCGCGGACACGGCTATTCGAATAGTTCATTAACCCTGCAGGGGTGTACATCTTCACACGCGTGTCATCACTTATCGCCTCGTTCTCGTCACCCTTCAAGCGGGTGTCGGACGTGGATGAAACCAAGCCACTAACCTCACATCACCTTCTCTAATCCAGGAGTCGACTACCTGAGTTTGGCACCGCTCGAGAGTCCAGCCGGTTCCACGAAACGGACTCAGATAATGTAAGGGAACGAGACGCCACCTCTGCCAGATGGTTTCACTGCCTCACAAGTCCACCCACATATCTATATGATGCAACCTTTTCTTCATTCTTTTTCTATGCACATGCCAAATGGAAAGCCCGAATCTATTGTGACTCCTGGACTGGATCAGGTACGTAAAGAGGCCAAATGGGGTTCCCATAAAACCCTACATGTGGTCATACTCTTTTTCTTGGATCACAAAACAGGAACTCGGGGCCTAGGGCAGTGTTCAACGAGACAACCCACTGTGTACTCCTACACAGCCTCTCATCGTTCACCTTTGTTTAGGGTGGATTCACCAACACGTTATCATCAGCATCACTGTGTTCATTCCATCCCGACTCACAATCATAACATCCTCATTGTATCACTGAGCAGCAAAAGCAGTAACAGTTGTAGGGGCCACATGCTCATCATTCAACTCCTAAATCTTCTAGGATTGTGGTTTGCTTAATACGGTGAAAAAATGATAGGTCATGCATCGGAATGGGTTCAACTATGCGAAAGAACGTGTCTCGGTGATCTCCTAAACATGCATAAGCGAGACTGAGAGGGAAATAGGATTTTATAGACATGATCAATGGGGTTTGCTTGCCTTGCTGACGAGGTTCGATAACAGTGTCTTCAACGAAGGGGGTGGCCTCCGGTTCCAGTTGCACGTCTATCGAGCAAACAATCAAACAAGGAATAATTATACTTGCAGTGCTCAAGCACATGCTCAATATTGTAATGTGATGTTCATGGTTGCATTGTGTGGGCAATTCCATTTAAAAGGAGTATATTGCATTTGAGTTGCAAATTTAAACTCCATTTGAATTATCGATGAATTTCGAATGCATTTGAATGCATGAAAGTTCATTTGAAAAGTTGATCATGAAGTGATGTGGTATAGTTGAGGTAATGCCTCTGATGTGGGGGTGAAACTATTTAAAAGAAGTGTGTTGCAAAATCATTTGCAAATTCACTCCAAATTTGAATTTGAATTAAATGCATATGGATGTTTGCCACTGTTCACCCAATTTTAATTGGTCAAACATGAAAACAGAGCCCATATTCATAATCCTTTGATTTTTCTGATATTTTTAGACATATTTTTTGCAATATTTGGAGTTAGGATGAATTAATTATAAATTTCCAAAGTTTAAAGCATTTTCTGGAATTTTCTTTCTTTTCTTCAATTCTTTTAATCTCTAGAAAAGGTTTTACTGCGTCATGCTGACATCAGCATGAGGTGGGGGTGTCTGACGGCTGGGTCCCCCATGTCAGTGGGAGAGGGGTTTAATCCCCTCTGTTTAATTAACAGAGAGGTGTTAGGGGGGGCTGGCCCACTTGTCATAGAGGTTTAGGGGGGGGTTAGGAGATGATTAAGGCCTAATCGGCCGGCGGTTAGCCGCCGGCATCTTGAGCTCGGCGGCGCTCTGTCGGAACAGCGCTACGGGCCACGGGGAGGGAAGAGGAGGGCACCAGGGGGTACCTCTCACTCGTGCGCTTCGAGTAGAGTACGGCGGGGACCTCGGGGAGGCCTGGAGCCATGCCGGCGACGAGGAGCGCGGCGGCCGGGCTCGGGCTCAGGTGGAGACGGCGATAGAGGCCACGGGGAGAAGAACTGAGGGCACGGGCATGCAGCCCGCGGCGTTGTGCAGCGAAGGGAGAAGGCGGGGGTCAAAGGCGTGGTCTCGGGCCACGGCTACGTCGTCGGGCGCGGCGGCCGGACTACTGTCGACGGCGACAAGAAGAAAACGGGCGCGGAAGAGGCTGGGGATAGGGGGAAAACGCAGAGGAGCTCACCAGGAGCACGCCGGTGTTGGCTAGGGAGGCTGGTGAAGACGGACGTCGGGGAATTCGTCGACGGAGCTCGCGGCGGCTGGCGATGGATCCTTGAAGCTGGCGTCGCGCTCGGGGCTTTCGGGCTCGATTGCTTGTGCTTGAAGACGAAGACGACTGCTGCGGTGCGGCTGGACAAGCTCGTTCGGCGGATGGCTGCCGTTGGCCACGTCGGGGCGGCGGCGTGCTCTGCGGGGTGCTCGGTTCTTCACGGGGAGCTCGCCGGGGTGAGAGGGGAAGGGTCCAGGGGAGGGGGAATGGACGTGCAGCTCGTCCAGCATCGACGTGGTGTGGTTAGGAAGCTCGGGGGGCAGCTGGAGGCTAGGGGCGCGTCGCGGTGGCGTCGGTGGCTTTCCACCGAGCACCTTAGGGGCGCGGGGAGGAAGAAGACAAGAAAAAGGGCTGCTGGGCTGGGCCGGCCTGGGTGAGTTGGGCTGAAAGTCAGGGATACTTCCCGTTTTCTAATTCTTTCCTGTTAATTTTTCTGTCTTTTGTTTTCTCCAATAAATAAAAATACCAGAGCATTTTATAAAATCCCCAAAACTTTTATGTGGGCTTAGAATATAAGTAGCTAGCCACTTATAACTTTTGGGCATTTTTGAAATTCAAATAATTTGAATTTCAAATCAAATAGGGGTTTATTTAATTTCCAAAGCCACTGTTTGAATATTAGAAAATTCCATGTGCATGGGATTGATCCCAAACCACTTTTAAAATGATCAGCAACATTTCTAGGAATTTTCCAAGCATTCAAATGATTTTTGGAAAAATATTTTTATCTGACCATTTGATTTAAATTTCTCAGGGCTTTTCTTTTCCCCATTTTTGAATTTTCTCTTTGAATTTTTCACATGATGCAAAGGGAACTCAAATCCTAGCACTTGCCTATATTGGGGTTGTGACAGCCTGTCATTTCGGCTCTCTCGGAACTAAATCATAAAATGTTTGCCTGTGATGGGTAGCAACTGAGAGAGATGGGCGTGTGTGCGGAGCCTTGTAATGGGCAGTTGGTACACCCCTGCAAGGTTAAATCTTTTCAAGAAGCCATGTCCACTGTTATGGATGACTTGAGACCTACTCCTTGTTCATAGACAACTACAACTGATATAATCTTAATAACTTGATCAAAGTGTGATGAGGACATCCCTACTAATGTTACACCCATACCCTCACCAACTACACATACTGGACCAGTTACTAGAGCACGTGCACGTCAACTAAATTATCAGGTACTTTCGTTTCTTGCGAACCCTTCTATTGTTCATGAACATATGATGCTGCCTAAATTAGATACTTTTGTTTTGCTTATGAATGAAGGACCTAGCATGGACAAGAAGGATGGTCATTGGAGCGGGATCAAGCATGGAGAAGAAGGTGCGCGCGCGGGAGAGAACAATGGAGCTTCCAGTGGGGATTTTCGCACGTTGAAGCCACCATAAGGCATGCATGAAGGCTTGGACGGAATACACGAGATGCCACTTCATTATTTTCGTCCAAGAGCAATTATAGGTGCTGCGTCACCTTAATATTGGGCTGGGCCCATGTAATTTCGAAATACCACATTATAGGCTGTTTTTAGAGTCCGTATGTGTGGGGAAACCGAGTTAGGGTTGTTTTCGGACCCCACCTCCAAGGGGTCACGAAAATCCCCTCTGTTCCCCCATATATACAGCCCTTAGGGCGTCGTTTAGACTTGGGTTTTAATTAGATTTAAGTTAGCCATAGCCGCAACTTCGAGCTCTTCGTTTGTGTCATCCGACCAGGCCAAGACCTCATTGGAACCCCAACTTTCGTAATCATTCATCTTATATTCGCAATATCCAGATTGCAATTCTTAGTTCTTGCTTGTTCTTCGATTGCTTGCAGGAATTAGACCTTCGTGGTCAGGTTGATCGTGCATCCGCGGGATCAATAACCTCTCGGAGTTGGTTTAGCGATTGCTAAGGCGCAACGTCTTCGCACGTTCGTAGTCGGGTCGTGAAAGTCTACTCCACCAAAAAAATCGATCTCCATCCTCTCATCGAAACATCGGGACACCTTCGCCTCTATCAAGTGGTATCAGATTTCCAGGTTGCTCGGTGAGATTTACCAGTTTTCGTAGTCTAGATTGGTTCTGTTCTTCATACCTACAGTCCACGAAAAAGCCAACAAAAAAAAATTAGGGTTAGATCATCACGTCCCAAAACAGTCCGAGCCTTTGTCCAGTTTTCTTTACAGTAGTTTGCATTGTTGAATTTGCGGTTGCATCGTTGTGTCGAGTTGCTGATCTTAGCGTCTAGTTACCCTAGAGTTTCGAGTTCTGATCACAGTTTGTCACGCCGCCGCCGCACAGTAGTACACCACCACGTTCCGCCAATCCGAGTCCAGATACACCACCACGTTCCGCCAAGCCGAGTCCATACACACCACCACAACCTACCGATCCGAGTTGAGTTCCATCACCTGTTCGGTTTGTGCTCGTTCCGTAGCCAGATTAGTTTTGAGTTGATTAGAGTCGGATTTCACCAATCCTTTGTCGTACGTAGAAGGAGGTGATTTCCAAAAAAAAAAAAAATAAAGCAAAAAAAAAAAAAAAAAAAGAGGAAAAAAATAAAAAAAATTCAGAGTGTGCTTCTCAGTTGATTACGTGCCGCGCCGTGCTTTCGTTGGTGTTTTAGGCTCGCGTCTCTAGTACGGTCTAGCCTAGGATCAGCACAGTACCGACGTTGAGTGTTTATTCAACTTTGCATCTCTGTTTTGATTACTGTTGAGCTTTTTGCTACCATATTTGTCAAGCCTACCTACAGCTCCACATATATTCTACTACGTGCGGTTGACACCTCCTGGCCATCGCTCTACCACATCTCTGAGAGTTTTGACCCGTTGGTTGTACATCACCACCTGCTGCTAGGTAAGAATCGGTAAGAACTAAAGAAAAGCTTGACGGATTTGTGCTTTCCACCACCCCACATCCCATTAGTAGAAGTAGGATCATACTTCTGTGTGTTTTCTATCTCTGCTAACCATGCCAGGATCCCATGATGAAGTGGCGCGGGATGCACCTGATTGGGAGAATATGACAAACAAAGCATTACATGATAAATTTGCACAAATGATGTCTGAACAGGTGAATGACATCGAGAACAGATTTACAGAGGCGATTGATGGTGTGGAGAAGATGATCGACACCAAGCTCGACGCCAAGTTTACTGAGTTGCTCGCACGCCTACCTGCACAGCCTGCGGCCGCTCCAGCACAGCCACCGCCACCACGACGTGCACGACGTATTCTGTTTCCGGGCGGACAAGCTGCTGGTGCTCCTGCTGCTGCTGCAGTTACTGCTGCTGCCTCTGACGTCGGCCAGGACGACAACTACGAGGGTGATTACGAGGAGGAGGTGGAACAGGAAGCGGCCTATGAGCAGCCAGCTGGGCGTCCACGTCCCAACATTCGCCACGGTCGACACCAACCACCCCCTCAGGTACGCGATGATGAACATGTGCCTAAACTTAAATTGAATCTTAAGCCGTTTGAGGGTAGATATATTCCTGATGCTTATCTTACTTGGGAGTTAGAAACTGAACAACGCTTTACATGTTTACAATATCCTGAGAATAGACGTGTTACTGCTGCTGTTTGTGAATTCACGGGTTTTGCATCTATTTGGTGGTCTGAACATTGTAGATTACATGCTAATAATATTCCAGCTACTTGGGCTGCTTTAAAAGATGCTATGCGTACTCGCTGGGTTCCTCCTTATTATCAACGTGAATTGCTACAAAAATTACAGCGTTTGAGACAAGGAAAAAATTCTGTAGAGGAATATTATCAAGAATTACAAACTGGATTGATTAGATGTGGCCTAGTAGAGGATAATGAAGCTATGTTCGCACGTTTTATAGGTGGCTTAAACAGGGAGATACAAACTATTTTAGAATACAAGGACTATGCTACTATTACTCGTTTGTTTCATCTTGCTTGTAAAGCTGAACGTGAAGTGCAGGATCGACAGGCCGCTACGAGACCTAACTTTTCTGCAGGACGAAATACATCATGGACATCGCGTGGACCTTCTACATCCACACGTCCTGCTGCACCACCCTCTACTTCAGCCGCTCATTCTTACAGGGAGCCACCAAAACAGTCAGCGCCACCATTCAAGGGTGCACAGAGTGGTCCAGCGGCGAGTTCTTCTTCATCCATGGCTTCCACAGGGCAAACACGAGATCGTGATATTAAATGTCGCAGGTGCCAAGGTGGAGGTCACTTCGCAAAAGACTGTCCCTCCAAGCGTGTGATGATTATTACGGCGGATGGTGGGTATGAGTCAGCGAGCGACTATGATGAGGAGACTTTAGTTCTCATTGCTCACGAGGAACAGGGTGCCCATGATGATGCTCATGATATAGAGTATATGGCTCCTGATGATGCAGATCAATATGCTAGTTTGGTTGCTCAACGTGTGTTAAGTGTGCAGGTATCGAAGGCCGAGCAAAACCAGAGGCATAATTTGTTCCACACAAAGGGAGTGGTGAAAGAACGTTCGGTTCGCATCATTATTGACGGAGGGAGTTGCAACAACTTGGCGAGCATGGAGTTGGTGGAGAAGCTATCTCTCACCACAAGACCACACCCCCATCCGTACTATATTCAGTGGTTTAACAATAGTGGTAAGATTAAGGTAACGCGTTCTGTTCGTGTGCACTTTAGCATTGCTGCATATGCTGATTATGTTGATTGTGATGTGGTACCCATGCAAGCATGCTCTCTTTTACTTGGTAGACCATGGCAATTTGATAGGAATGTTGTACACCATGGTAGGACAAATCAGTTTACTCTGGTTCATCAGGATAAAAATATTGCTTTACTTCCTATGTCTCCTGAACAAATTGTGAAAGATGATCTTGCTAGAGCTAGTAAAGCAAAACAGGAGAAAAATAAGAGTGAGAATGAGATAGCAGCCAAAGAATTTGAGCAACAACATAAGACTAATAGCAAATCTTCTTCTGCTGTTTCTAGTGAAATTAAATTGACTAGTCCAACTTTGCTTGCTACTAAGGTTGATATTTCAGATTTGGATGTTAGTCAATATGTGTGCTATGCTTTTGTGTGCAAAGAAGCTTTGTTTTCATTTGAGGAATTGCCTCCTTCTTTGCCTCCTGTTGTCACTGACCTTTTGCAGGAGTTTATTGACGTCTTTCCACAAGACGTACCACCGGGATTACCACCTATTCGAGGGATTGAGCATCAGATTGACTTAATTCCCGGTGCTTCGTTGCCCAACCGTGCGCCATACCGTACCAATCCGGAGGAGACGAAGGAGATTCAGCGTCAAGTACAAGAGCTACTCGACAAAGGTTACATACGTGAGTCCCTTAGTCCTTGTGCTGTACCTGTTATATTAGTGCCTAAAAAGGATGGAACATGGCGTATGTGTGTTGATTGTCGAGCCATTAATAATATTACTATTCGTTATCGTCATCCTATTCCTAGGTTAGATGATATGCTTGATGAATTAAGTGGCTCTACCATGTTTTCCAAAGTTGATTTGCGTAGTGGATACCATCAAATTCGCATGAAATTAGGAGATGAATGGAAAACGGCTTTTAAAACTAAGTTTGGATTATATGAGTGGTTAGTCATGCCTTTTGGGTTAACTAATGCACCTAGCACTTTCATGAGATTAATGAACGAGGTTTTACGTGCTTTCATTGGACGATTTGTGGTAGTCTATTTTGATGATATACTGATTTATAGCAAATCTTTGGAGGAACATTTGGATCATTTACGTGCTGTTTTTATTGCTTTACGTAATGCACGTTTATTTGGTAACCTTGGGAAGTGCACCTTTTGCACCGACCGAGTATCGTTTCTTGGCTATGTTGTTACTCCACAGGGTATTGAAGTTGATAAAGCCAAGATCGAGGCGATTGAGAGTTGGCCGCAGCCCAAAACGGTCACACAAGTGAGGAGTTTTCTTGGCCTCGCTGGATTCTATAGGCGTTTTGTGAGAGATTTCAGCACCATTGCTGCCCCTCTCAATGAGCTTACACGCAAGGATGTGCCTTTTACTTGGGGTACCGCACAGGAAGAAGCTTTCACGGTATTGAAAGATAAGTTAACACATGCTCCTTTGCTCCAACTTCCTGATTTTAATAAGACTTTTGAGCTTGAATGCGATGCTAGTGGGATTGGTTTGGGAGGTGTGTTATTACAAGATGCTAAACCTGTTGCATACTTTTCTGAAAAATTGAGTGGGCCTAGTCTGAACTATTCTACTTATGATAAGGAATTATATGCTCTTGTTCGGACATTAGAAACTTGGCAACATTATTTATGGCCCAAAGAATTTGTTATACATTCTGATCATGAATCTTTGAAACACATAAGAAGTCAAGCAAAACTTAATCGTAGACATGCTAAGTGGGTTGAATTTATTGAGACTTTCCCTTATGTCATTAAACACAAGAAGGGGAAAGATAATATTATTGCTGATGCTTTGTCTCGTCGTTATACTATGCTTTCACAACTTGACTTCAAGATATTCGGTTTAGAGACAATCAAAGAACAATATGCAAATGATGCGGAATTTAAAGATGTATTGCAGAATTGTAGAGAGGGTAGAACTTGGAACAAGTTTGTGCTTAATGATGGATTTGTGTTCCGTTCTAACAAGCTATGCATTCCAGCTAGCTCTATTCGTCTTTTGTTGTTGCAGGAGGCGCATGGAGGAGGATTAATGGGACATTTTGGCGTGAAAAAGACGGAGGACGTACTTGCTACACATTTCTTTTGGCCAAAGATGAGACGGGATGTTGAGCGTTTTGTTGCTCGCTGCACTACATGTCAAAAAGCTAAGTCACGACTCAATCCTCATGGTTTATACATGCCTTTACCTGTACCTAGTGTTCCGTGGGAGGACATATCCATGGACTTTGTTTTAGGCTTGCCTCGAACAAAGAAGGGGAGGGATAGCATATTTGTTGTCGTGGATAGATTTTCTAAGATGGCACATTTTATACCATGTCATAAAAGCGATGATGCTGCTACTGTTGCTGATTTATTCTTTGGAGAGATTATTCGTTTACATGGTGTGCCCAATACTATTGTCTCGGATCGTGATACTAAGTTTCTTAGCCATTTTTGGAGATGCTTATGGGCTAAGTTGGGGACTAAACTACTTTTTAGTACTACATGTCATCCCCAAACTGATGGACAAACTGAAGTGGTCAATAGGACATTGTCTACTATGCTTAGGGCTGTTTTAAAAAGTAACTTGAAACTGTGGGAAGAATGTTTACCTCATATTGAATTTGCTTATAATCGTTCAGTGCATTCTACCACTAAAATGTGCCCTTTTGAGATTGTTTATGGTTTTCTACCTCGTGCACCTATTGATTTGCTGCCTCTTCCATCTTCGGAGAAGGTGAATTTTGATGCTAAGCAACGTGCTGAATTGATATTAAAAATGCATGAGTTAACTAAAGAAAACATTGAGCGCATGAATGCTAGATACAAGCTTGCTGGTGATAGGGGTCGAAAGCATGTTGTTTTTGAACCAGGAGATCTTGTTTGGTTACATCTACGAAAAGATAGGTTTCCTGATTTGCGCAAGTCTAAGTTAATGCCACGAGCTGATGGTCCCTTTAAGGTTTTACAGAAAATTAATGATAATGCATATAAACTTGAGCTACCTGCAGATTTTGGGGTTAGTCCCACATTTAACATTGCAGATTTGAAACCTTATTTGGGAGAAGATGATGAGCTTCCGTCGAGGACGACTTCAATTCAAGAAGGGGAGGATGATGAGGACATCCCTACTAATGTTACACCCATACCCTCACCAACTACACATACTGGACCAGTTACTAGAGCACGTGCACGTCAACTAAATTATCAGGTACTTTCGTTTCTTGCGAACCCTTCTATTGTTCATGAACATATGATGCTGCCTAAATTAGATACTTTTGTTTTGCTTATGAATGAAGGACCTAGCATGGACAAGAAGGATGGTCATTGGAGCGGGATCAAGCATGGAGAAGAAGGTGCGCGCGCGGGAGAGAACAATGGAGCTTCCAGTGGGGATTTTCGCACGTTGAAGCCACCATAAGGCATGCATGAAGGCTTGGACGGAATACACGAGATGCCACTTCATTATTTTCGTCCAAGAGCAATTATAGGTGCTGCGTCACCTTAATATTGGGCTGGGCCCATGTAATTTCGAAATACCACATTATAGGCTGTTTTTAGAGTCCGTATGTGTGGGGAAACCGAGTTAGGGTTGTTTTCGGACCCCACCTCCAAGGGGTCACGAAAATCCCCTCTGTTCCCCCATATATACAGCCCTTAGGGCGTCGTTTAGACTTGGGTTTTAATTAGATTTAAGTTAGCCATAGCCGCAACTTCGAGCTCTTCGTTTGTGTCATCCGACCAGGCCAAGACCTCATTGGAACCCCAACTTTCGTAATCATTCATCTTATATTCGCAATATCCAGATTGCAATTCTTAGTTCTTGCTTGTTCTTCGATTGCTTGCAGGAATTAGACCTTCGTGGTCAGGTTGATCGTGCATCCGCGGGATCAATAACCTCTCGGAGTTGGTTTAGCGATTGCTAAGGCGCAACGTCTTCGCACGTTCGTAGTCGGGTCGTGAAAGTCTACTCCACCAAAAAAATCGATCTCCATCCTCTCATCGAAACATCGGGACACCTTCGCCTCTATCAAAGTGTTTGTGCCTTGACTGCTTCTTCTTCATCGGGGGATGAAAGAGGAGGACAAGGATAGGATAGGTGTTATGTTTGCGTAAGTAGCTAATAGCAAGACTTGTTGGAGGCGATTCCTCATCGAATGCTTGGTTCTCATCTTACTCTAAAATAGACTGTTAGCCACTCATATATTTCTAGTGTAACTACAACCTCACCACTACCCTCATCTTACCGTGAGAAGTTAGTTACAAGACTTGTTGATATAGCTCACCTCTTCTTTTTTCTTTTACGCACGTTATGCGAACGATCTTGGACTTCAGAGGAGCTCGACGACCCTTCTTCTGGACGCCTTCGCGGAGACTCCACGACGACTAGTTAGGCGGATCCCGACGGAGAGCCTGGACCTGTGCGGTTACGGGAATGGTGTGTTTTACCTTTGCCATTAGGCATTTGATTGTAGTCTGTACTCAGACATGTGTCTTCGGCAAATGTGTTGTATTAAGGCAGCTGTATGCCGATTGTATGAGATGTAGTATCCATGTAGATGTAATGTTGTGATATCATGTTGGAAATCCGGGGAATATGGCAGTGTCATATGTCGCGGTGGGACCGATATGTGCTTCGTCCCCGGATCTGGATGGAAACATCTAGATCTGGGACATTACCTCATATAAGGCCTTACAAACATCCACCTCTTCATGACTTGATCTTCATGTCATACACGTTCCTGCTACAATGGCAGCGTCATACATTGCATAACATCATGATAGCTACATCTTCTTTATGATTCGAGTACCTTGTAAAGTGTGAAAGATCTTCTATACCCTCTTGTAAATTAGAGTGTTGCCCTTAAGTGAGGAAAAGAGACCAAAGTGGACAAAATAAAAGATCCCAAAGCGGACAAATGAGAGTTAAATAGAAAGAGTCATTGAGGCCACCAAAAATAGAAAAATCAGAAAAAAGAAATAAAAAGAGAGAAAGGGACAACACTACTATCCTTTTGAAAGATCCACACTAGTACTCCCTCTTATCCTTGTACTACATAGAGATGATCATTCATGCATATAGCTATGCGGGACCTTCACACTATAGAACTTGGCTTGCATATTCCAAGGATGAGCCTCCTCAAAAGAGCTCTAGGTCTTCATGAGCGAGCAAGTTAGATGCACCCCCAGTAGTTCCATTGGAGATCTTTTCAGCTCATATGTGCATCCGTTGCATGGCAATCCCTACTCCTCACATCATATCTATCATTTGGCCTTCTCGCCTATGATTTTCCTCATTGATGTGAGCCTTTCTCATCCTTTTTGTCTTCCTCCTCCACCATATTTCTCTCTTTGCCAACCTAAGTTTCAACTCTCGTGCTTACGCTCATCCATTGCATGAGTGCTCAAAATATCGAAAAGGAGTGGATTAAATTGACTTGTACCTGGCTAGTGGTCTGGGGACGAGTCAAGATAAGATTCCAAAGAAGACCAAGTGTGAAACTTTAGTAGATTGAGTTCTCAACAAAAATGATTTTTTTTCTCGTATTCCCTATCCCCCTTCTTGCACGCAAACACCATTTGGAGACTTTCCAGTCACGGACAGCGAGAGATCTTGCACCTAATGTTCTTTTGTTACTTGTTTGAATGCCAATATAGACTCTCCAATGATATGACTTGAATGGAATCACATACCTTGATAGCTTTACTTTTCAAAGTTCGCATATGGTTGCTAGCATGTCACCACAGAAATTATGCTTATTATCATTTACCTACTCGAGGATGAGCAGGAATTAAGCTTGGGGATGTTGATACGTCCCAAACGTATCGATAATTTCTGCTTGCTCCCTTGCATGTTTTGTGTGATATTGTTATGATCTAGATACACTTTCATACACTTTTGATCATATTTGGACTAACCTATTAGCTCACTGCAACCCAGTGCCATTTTATGTTTTCTGCTGTTTTTTTGTTCCAGGTTTCCCCCATATTAAAAGTTCTCCAAAAAATCGGGAAAAATTGGAAAAAAAGTCTGCTCATCGGAAGCCTCCAGAACCCTGAAGGAGGGCCGGGGGGCACCACCAAGTGCCCAGGCGGCCACCTGGCACGTCCTACGGCTTGGCCGCGCCAGGGGGGCGCCTGGACCCCTGGTGGCCCCCTGGCTGCCCCCCTTCGCCTATATATTCCCCGTGACGTAAAATTCAGAAAATAGAACCCCTTTTCGCGATCTCGCCTCTGTTCAGCTGCCGCCGCACTTCCAGATCGGGAGTGCCAGCAAACTTCTTCCCGGCACCCTGCCGGAGGGAGGATCGACCTCCGGGAGCTTCCCCTTCGCCATGGACGCTTCCCGGATGTGTCGTGAGTAGTTTCCTTTGGACCATGGGTCCGTGATCAGTAGCTATGTGATGTTCTCCTCCCCTCTTTGTTCTTCATGGTTTAGACCTCGTGAGCTGCCCTACATGATCGAGGCGCATATGTAATCTTTCTGATGTTGCTATGCTGAGTTTGATGGGATCTGATGGATTATGAGATTATGTTCGGATTGTGATAGAGTAATATATTTGGTTCTTATCTTTTATATTTTTGTTCCTAAGTAATTCTTGCATGTTCTCCGTTCCTGTTTATTGCTTTGGCCAAGTAGTAGGTAGTAACTACAAGAGGGGACGTTATGCTCGATTGTGGGTTCATGCCCCCTGATGACACGCTTGAGTGACAGAAACCTGAGTCTAGGGGATGTGATGTTGCCACAAGGGGGAAAACAACGGTGCTTGTAACGGCGGTTGCATGGATTGTTTACTTTATGCAAAGTGATTTTTAATGCAGTTGTCTGTTGCTTTGGGTTTACACTTTGGGTGGGGCTCGCAACTTAATACCAGCGAGATGTTCTGGATAGATATTTCAAGGTGGATGATTAGTAGTAGATGCAGTTGGATTTCGGTCTACTATTTTGGCGTATTGACCATGATTTTGAGCCTCTTCCTTTCTTTTGTAGCACAGTTAGAATTGCGGTGTGTTTATAATCCTGTGAATTGCCCATCTGTAATATGGTACCTCGCATAGCAGTTTTATCGTCTTTTGGGAGAGAGACATCACTAGTGAACATCACGAGACCCCGGTCCATATTCTCATCACTGTTTACACGCTTATTTACTTTTTTGATTTTACTTTCAGTTGCTATCATTATCATTATCCCTCGTGTTTTGATCCTTTGTAAACAACAAGACCGGAGAGATTGACAACCTCCCTGAACTTCGTTGGGAGCAAAGTTATTTGTGTCTATGTGTAGGTCCAGGTCAAGGAAGCAACTTTTGTCTAAAACAGTGTCATTGTTTCCTTGCCACCTACTTATCATTTCCGAAGTCCTACGGGAGACAAACCCTATCCTCTACATAGGGGAAATATGCTACTATCCTACATCTCACCTTCCACTTGGGGTAACCAACGAAGGGAGAGAAACCATTATCATCATATCGCACATCAGGTAACTCTTTTTGCAGTCTCCAGAATCTTCACAGGCTTCTCCTCATAAGTCAAGTCACTATCCAACTGAATTGCCTCAAGTGGTACTGTGTCTCTCAAAGGAACATCTGCCATCTCTGCATGACACTTCTTCAGCGGGGATACGTGAAACACATCATGAAGTCCTGACAAAGCTTCTGGCAACTCCAACTGATAATCTACCTCTCTTCTGCGCTCCGAGATCTTGTAAGGCCCCACAAAACGTGGTGCTAACTTTCCTTTGATCCCAAACATCTTGATTCCACGAATCGGTGAAACTTTGAGATATGCACGGTCCCAACCTCATAGGTTACATCCTTACACTTAGCATCAACATAACTCTTCTGCCTGGACTGTGCTATCTTCAGCCTATCACAGATCAACTTGACCTTCTCCTCATCATCTCTGATTAGGTTTGGTCCAAACAACTAGCGTTTTCCTACCTCATCCCACATCAACGGATCCACTGTAACGACCCAATTCACATAGAATTGGACTCTCTATGCTCAAGTGCTAGTCCCTGGATCGAAATCGCTAGCACACACAGTAATAGATGTATAACAAAGTACAAGTGCATCATTATTACATCGTATGATCCAGAATTCATAAAATAAACAAGTTGCATAGCTCAAGGCTAGCTTATTCAATATAAATATAGCGGAAGTAGCAAATAGTAAATATCAAGGAGTCCCATCAACATCCACACCTAAATGCACCTTACTGGTCGTCTAAAAAACCTGCAACACGAAGGTTACAGCCCGACAACGGGTCAGTACATCTGATTTGTACGGCAAGCCACACGAAAAATGATATAATAGATCTATTGGTACATGCAAGGTAAGTCAAAGGAAGGCTTATGGTTTTATTTTGCAGAAAGCTGATTTTCCCCTCAATCTACCTATTAGTCAAATTTTAGTTTATCTTACTACATAAGGTTGAATTGGGCTACACCAATTCCAACCCATACCCTTTATTAAATTTTCCCACTCAAGTTTTTATTAAGGTGAATCATCTGTCAAGATCCTCCAATAACAGTAATGCCTAGTTGCTCAAAGTTGTCCATAACCGGGGACACGGCTAATCATGATTAGTTTGTACGCTCTGCAGAGGTTTGTACACTTTACCCACTGAACTCAACCCGAAGATTGAGACGAAGTCTTTCAGAAGAGGTCACCTACACCGAACGGCAAGCCGGTACACCTATCATATCTACATCTGCTAGCTTTTCACAGGAGAGGCTTCCTACAACGTAATCAACTAAGCCAGCGCCCATACGGCCAGTGGCTGTACATGGAAGCTTCTAGTCACCAAGTATGTTTGATCTTTTTTAGCCTGGACGACGCCCATTTATGTTTAGAGGGTAGATACCATGATGGTACGAGCCCCCAGGAAGCACTCCCTGCCCGTCCTGAGGTGAATTCTATTTAAGGTTTGCTAGTCAAGTTATGAAATCCTCACATAGCTCCATTTAATCTCAAAACAATCCTCGTCTACAAGCATAGCAATATATAATAATCACGAACTAAGGCAACAAAGAATACATGATCAGATCATATGGATATCCTACCAGGTTTGCAGCAATAATATATAGTAGCATTCCTACACAAGCATAGGGTGATAGTTTATACATGCATAATGAAAAATATAGGTGTGATATGGTCAATGTGTAACTTGCCTTGTTCCTCTTCCAGACGATCACACTCTTCATAGAAAGTTGTGGTGCACTCCGGACAGTCTACACAATCAAATAACATAGCATTCAATAACATATTTAACACATAAACAATGCAACAGTGAAAGAACCAAATGAACAGAAAGTAAAAACACTAAACAGTAGCTAAACGATATCTACAAGTTACTATGATCCCAACACAACTGGAATCGACGAAAACGGATACACCGTATGAAAGATACAGTCATCGGACGATTGAACTTGAATCTGTAAAAAATTCAAATTCAAAAAGTTTAAAAGTGCAAAGTGTACCCTACTGTAAAATACACTTCCCTACGGCCGCAACGCAAAAAGAATCACCGAAAACAGACACACGGTTAAAAAGATATAGCTAATATCGTTCTAGGGTGAAATCTGTGAAAAAAGGTCTCTTCGCGAATTAAATAAAATTTCTATCGTGACTAGGTCCTCGGTTACGGAACGAACGACGTTCGCTCCAATGATCTTTTCAGCGAGCATTCATCGAATAGCTAACCGACGGTTAACCGAGAAAAACCCAAAACCCAAAAAAAAAAAAACAAGATCTGAGATCCTGGACTACCTTTTACTTCGTAGCTCTCTGTTCGTCGAATTTCTCTCACCGGCGCGGCGGCGGCCGGCGGTGGCGCGGCGGCGGCGTTGCGTGGCGCGAGGCGGCCGAGAGTGGCGGAGCGTGCGGCGGCACGAGGAGGCGGGGTGCGGTAGCTTACCGTGGGCCGCCGCGGGCGGCGGCGGGCGGCGGTCGGCGGCTGCTAGAAGGCGGCGGCGGCGGCTCTCAACTTGGCGGGTCCCCGCGGACGTAAATTAGGGCTTTCAAAAAGAAGAAAACGAAAAAAATTCAGGACTTGTATAGCCCAATCTTTTTTTTGAGTCCGACTCGGACTCAAATCGCACGCGGCGGAAAATAACAGACTGGGCCGCTGGAAGGCCCAAAACGAAAACTTGGTTTTTTAAAATTTTATTTTGGTCGACCAGCTTCTTAGAACATTTTTATATAATAAAATATTAATTTTAAAAATGTCACACTAATAAAATAATACAATAAAAGTGATTGTTTTTGCCGAAATTACTATTTCAGCTATTATGCAATTTTCATAAATACCTTTTATGCAATAAAATCCGTATGAGCATTATAAAAATCCCAAAAATACTTTTTGAGTTATTTATAATTCCCATAACACATTTAAAGAACATCCAAAAATATTTTCAACACTTTTCAACTTTATTTAAAATGGGGATAAGTCATGTTATATCCTATCCAATAAATTGCCTTAAGTTAAAAAATGTTTAAAATATTCAGAAAATCCAAATAATGTGAAATTCCAGCATGACATGCATATGATGATCTATGAACATCCGAATTTAGAAAATTGGGATGTTAGAACAGTAAGAAAAACGGATCTACGAAACCTAAGAAATGTATGCGAAAATGAGGAGTTTGTTCCAATACTTGCGGGAAACAGAGATGATTGCGATATGTATGAAAACAGATCTGAGCGAGGCACCCGTAAAGTAACCACCAGACTTAGAGGCGATTCGCATATAGATTATAACCAATCTATAGCATCTATAAATATTGTCATTGTTCATCTCGTTTTCGCCAAGCTCAAGGGTAAAGCAGCAATGGCGACATGAACAGGCAGATCGTGGTAGGCAAGAGAATAATTGGGAGAACTTACTCGCGCGATGGACGAGAGTGGCGGGGTCCCAGATCTTCTTTGCACAGCCGGACTTGGAGAGTATGCTCCAAGTGACAGCGGAGGAAGTCGAGGGCTTGGTCTCCGATGCGCGAGGAAGAAGAAGAAGAGATGACGGTTGGAGTGGATTGAAAAGCATATGACTTTGGAGGGCCCATTTATAGGGATTGTCGTCCGAAAATCGAGGCGCCACGAAGAGCTCCCTAACAGAAAGGCTCCTTGATCCCCGCATCGTTAAAATGATGCGTTGGTTGAGATATCGGGGTAATCGGGAGAATCAGTTTGAAAGGTCACCGCAACTAATGGAAAACAGGATTTGCTACCATAAAATATACTAGAGAGGGGTCGGATCTGACTTTTTAGAGAGCCGGCATCGATAGTTGCAAAAGAAGCCAGGAAGATCGTCATGTAGCTAAAGCATCGCGCCAATCTTGGGGGCTAATGTCGGGGGAGGGGGGTGGGTGAAGACCATAACCCGGCATATAGATGATCAAGGCCGACTTGCCTGAGGAAGGCCCAGATGAAGACTCGGTTATGGGCCGGGTCGTACCAACCATGAAGACCGAAGGCCTTAGAAGGAAATAGACTTGCCTTAAAGGACAAGGAAACTACTTGTAATTGGACTAGGACTTTGGCTTCGTGTAGGAGTCATATTATGTAAGCCCTAGGACCCGACATCTATATAAGCCAGGGTCCTGGGACATCAAAGGGACAACTCAACTTAGAACCTCTCGAGGCATAGGAAGTGATTATGAACCCTTGTAATCGAGAAGTCGACACCCAATAATAGAAAAGAAGGAGTAGGTCTTTACCTTACGAGGGGCCGAACCCTGGGTAAACTCGTGTGTTCCATGTTTCCGCAGAATCTCTCCTTGTATCCACCTCGTTGCAAAAAGCCCACGTTAAGTTCTACAATGAGGACATCTGCCGTGACTTTCCCACGACACTACCCACCTGCTAAAATTATTCAGTTGAGAAGTAACATTATGAATTTTAGACAACTCGATAATGAACCCATTGCCCAAGCTTGGGAACGTATGAAATCTCTTGTTAAGAATTTCCTTACAAATGGTTTGACTACTTCGATGGTTTTCCATACTTTCTATGAAGGATTGAACTTTACCTCGCGGTATCTGTTGGACTCGGCCGCAGGAGGAAACTTCATGTCAACTAAACTTGGTGCTTCCACAAAGCTATTGGACGAGATGATGACAAATTATTGTCAATTGCACACCGAAAGATCTCCAACAGGTAGGAAGGTAAAATCTGTTGAGGAGATATCCTCTTTAAATGAAAAGGTTGACTTGGTCATGTCTTTACTTACTAAGCAAGCTCCTATTGATCCTCATGAAGTTTCTTTAATTTCTTCGGTTGCTCAAGAAAGAGAGCAAGTAGATGTTAATTTTATTTCGAGGAACAACTTCAATAATAATGCTTATAGGAGTAACTTTGGTAGCAATCCTAGAACGTTCCCATCCAACAACTATGGGAACAACAACTCTTATGATTACACTCCTATTGATCGAAGAATGCCTAGTTATGAGAAACTATTAGAAATAGAGAAGGCCACAAATAACTACATGCACACTCAATATGAATAAAATAAAGCCTTCTCTAGATAATTAGATGTGCGTTCTTCTATTTTTCAAAACATTGGAAGACAACTTGAGAGCCTGAACAGTGAGATTTCTAATCTCCAGACTAGACTCACCACCACGGAAATCCAAGTTTCCAATATGTCTCACACCTCGGCTACTTTGATAAATCAAATGGCGGCCAAAACTGAAGTGGTTTCGTCTCTAGAAGAGGAAGATAGGATTAAGAGCCTTCCTACATGTCACAACCCCAAGTTAGGTTTGTGTTAGGATCAAGTGCTACCTTGCATCATGTGAAAAATTTCAAAAAGAAAATCAAAAATGGGGAAAAGAAAAGCCCTGAAAATTAAATCAAATGGCCAGATAAAAATCTTTTTCCAAAAATCATTTGAACATTTGGAAAATTCCTATAAATGGTGCTGATCATTTTAAAAATTGTTTGGGAGCAATCCCATGCTCATGGAATTTTCTAATATTCAAACAGTGGCTTTGGAAATTAAATAAACCCCTATTTGATTTAATTTTCAAATGTTTTGAATTTCAAAAGTGCTCAAATTTTATAAGTGGTTAACTCTATATATATTGAGGCCACATAAAAATTTGTAGCATTTTAGAAAATGTCTAGCTATTTTTTTAGCTAGGACAAAACAATTGCAGAAAAGAAAACAGAAGAAAATAAGAAAAAGGAAACTAACCTGGGAAGAAGCCCAACTTAAACCCCGCGGCCCAGCAGCAGCCCAGGCCCACCTCCCCTCTTGTCATCTACCTCCCCACGCCCCGAAGCTGCTCGGTGGAATGCATGCAGCATGCCACCGCGCCGCCGACGAGCTCATCGCCACCTCCTGCTTCCCCGGTCCACGTCCCGGCGTCTGGACACGTCCTGAGGCGTCGTGGACCACTTCCCCCTCTCCCTGTGCTCTCCCGTGTGCTCCAGGTGCTCGCAGCAATCCAACACGCCAAGCCCCGGTCCAAATGGCGCTCCAGAGAGCGATTCCGATGTCGCCGGACTTCTGTTTCCGCCAACTTCGTCGCCGGCGTCACTCCTGTACTCCCCGGTGACGCTGTCGTGCCCTGGGTGAAGCGCGCAAGCACGTAGAGTCGATTGGTGGTCGCGACGTGTCGTTTGGTCGCCGGAGTCGTCGTCCAGTGGATCGCCGCCGCGTCGGGCGTCGCCGTCGACATGTCGCCGGCAGCGCTGACGTGGCCGTGGTTAAGTTAACCACTAATCCCCCCCGTTAGCCACTGACAGTGGGGCCCCAGCCCCTAATCCCTCTGCTTCATTAAGTTAACCACGGGATTAAACCCGCAGAGGCTGACCAGTGGGGCCCCCTAGTCAGTTTGACTGGTCAACCCCCCCTGCTGACGCAATAAATCAAAAAAAGAATTAATTTAAATCAGAGAATTTCCAGAAATTCCAGAAAATAGGACAAACTTTGG
The DNA here is from genome assembly GCA_950022295.1 of Bromus sterilis. Classification (NCBI taxonomy): domain Eukaryota; kingdom Viridiplantae; phylum Streptophyta; class Magnoliopsida; order Poales; family Poaceae; genus Bromus; species Bromus sterilis. The sequence continues at coordinate 239,569,402 of OX465595.1, read as the reverse complement.
AAATTCATATTTAATTCATCCTAACTCCAAATATAGCAAATAATATATGAAAAATGATCAGGAGAAAATTATCTTTCCAAATATGCAACTTTCAGCTATGTTGGAGTTGATTTTAAAATGGGACCAGTAGCATATGTCATTTGAATTATTTGGAATTATTTCAAATTCAAATCAAATTCTTTTGCAACTTGGACCATGGAATTATGCTACATTTCACCTACACTTCAGAAGCTTATCACACACATGATCATTTGGATTACAAAATGCAAATGCTAGAAAATGCAACTTGGACCAATTTAAATACATTTGGAGTTTGAATTAGAATTCACTTTCAAATCAACGTCAATGAACTTGTTGCAAATGGAACCTAGATCACATCAATGCAATTCACAGCATTTGACAACATAATCATGTGCTTGAGCATTGCAACTTATTTATGCTTTGTTTATATTGTTTGCTCGGATAGAAGTGGATCCGGAACTCGAGGTCACCCCCTTCGTTGAAGACCCCGTGACTGAACCTCGTCAGCAAGGCAAGCAAACCCCCATTGATCATGTCGATAAAATCCCATTTCCCTCTCATGTCTCGCTTATGCATTGTTTAGGATGATCACCATGATAACGTTTCTATCGCATAGTTGAACCCATATCCTTTGCATGACCTATCATCTTGTCACAGTAGTAAGCAAACCACAATCCTAGCAGATGTAGGAGTTGGTTGATATCATGTGACCCCTGCAACTGTTACTTCTTATTGCATGCTTAGTGGTACAATGAGGTTGCTTATGATGTGAGTCGGGATGATGATAAACATGGTGTTGATGAAAGTGAAATGTGTTGGTGAATCTACCCTAATACAAGGTGAACGATGAGAGGCTGTGTAGGAGTACACGGTGGGTTGTCTCGTTGAACACCGCCCTAACACGAGTTCTTGTTTGGTGATCCAAGATGAAGAGTACAACCACACATTGGGCTCACTGACCCCTCTCGGCTTACTAACTCATCCCCTTCGATGTCCAGATGTCGCAATAGTTCGGATTTCTGTAGGTATTGTGGCCTGGTAGCCAAGTGAGAGAACGGATCATCCGAGACCGGCTTGCGCTCCACGCACACATCGTCTGGGTCCACTTCGGTAAACCGGTCGGGTTCACGATAGTGGCAGACAACCCAGATAGGCGGCTTTCATGGACTAGATCGGCTATGAGGTAACGGTTGTGGTGGCATCTTCGCTGTCATCTCTTGAACGGTGACACGCAAAAGGCGGTAACTGATGGCACGTGTGTGTAGCGGTACACCCCTGCAGGGTTAACAAAACTATTCGAATAGCCGCGTCCGCGGTTAAGGACTGCTTGGAAAGCTTAGCTTGATTATTAGACAACTTGAACTGGATACTTTTAAAATACACCAAGATAAGCGTGAGTGCTATGGTGTGCTTCTCGTGGGGAAGTCGAGGAAGTAACCATAGTGGTGTAATTGGTTGAAGAGATGTAGTGGACTCGTGTACGCTTCTTACCTCAAAAGTCTGGTACTCATAATTCAGGACTAGCCAAGTCAAAGCTGGCACTTCTGCAAGTGAAACCCCACCTCCCTTTACCTTGATACATATGCATGAGTAGTATAGTTCCTATGTAAGTCTTGCTGAGTACGATTTTGTACTCACGTTTGCTTAATCTATGTTTTAGATGAACCCACCGACCCCGATGGTGGCTTCTACTTGAAGCTCGAAGGATGAAGACTCAGACCAAGACCAAGCTAGTGTAGTCCCAGTCAGACGACTGGTTCCCTCGTGGAGGGCTTGTTTTTAGATAAGGCTTCTCTAAGCCATTTGTTAAACTTGTCTGTACTCAGACCTACTTGCTTCCGCTTGTTTGATGTAATGTTGGATCACATGCTTGTGATCTCTGTGTGCACTCTGTAAGAGTTATTAATAAATATGTATACTTTGTAGAGAATTGCAATGATACCTTCTGTTCATACAAGGCATGTGTGCTGCGTGTATGTTTATAACATGCATGTCTTTGTATGGGTTTTCGAGACCTTAGTTGTGATCTGGCTGGCGGTCTTTTATACACCAAGTGGCCCTTAGATGTGCGCAACTTGGGGCATCGCGATGCGATTGCTCGAGACTTCGTCTCGTGCACACTTTGATGTATGATCGAGCCCGCCCTAGACCTCAACTAAGTGATCGGGCTGGAGTAAGTCTATGTAAGGGTTATGAGATAGTCGATAGTATGGTTGAGGCGACTTGTCTTTGAATATGGGAGTTCATCACCCATATCATTTGACTTGTGTGCGGACGATGAGGACCCATCTCAGTTGATCATCCGGCCTGGATGGGATGCCCCTCACGTACGATGCTCTCCGAGAACGTTCTGTGCTTGGCCTTGTCTGCTTAGACAAGTGGGTACGGTTCTCGGCTCTCCATATGACTATGTCGTAGCGGGACTTGCATACGCTAACCCCGGGTCCCGACACTACACACACCACTAATGCTACTATACAAGTTGTTGAGGATCACAAAACCTTTGGAACCCAACACATCCCTAGTCCACCGAATGGATCAATCAATGGTGATGCTAACACCTCAACTTTAGGACAAGAAGGTTCCAATAATGTAGAGACTACCATGTTGGGATACGGGGCAGAAAACACAAAATTTTCATACCTACGGTACCCGAACCCAAGATCTATGCTCTGGCGATGTAAAGTAACGGAGGGAATCGGTGTTCCAACCTTTGAAGACCGAAAGAGGGAAACGTTATTGCGAACGTGGTTGGCGTAGACTCGGAGCTACGACTTCCCCGTCGTGTAGTAGACCACCGGCGAGGATGACTCTCGGTTGGCCTCCAGTGATGAAGTAGCACCACAGGTGTAGTGCCTCGAAGAGATTATACATGTACGGTACAATCGATGTTCCTCCCGGGCCCCGAACCAGGCGAGCAGCGGAAGAAAGACGGATTCGGATCACGACTCCAGTAGAGCGACGTCCTGCCTTATGGTGGAGAACTCCAATCCAGGTGCAGACTCCAAACAAGGGGAGTCCACTTCCTAGAAGAAGAAGGAGAGAGAGGAATAATTGTGTGTTGGAAAAGGGGGTGTACCCCTCCTTATATAGGCCAAGGGGGGGTGCTATCCTCCTCCCCTCCCCCATGAGGGACTAAAGTCCCAAGGGGGGGAGTGCGCCGGCCAAAGGGGTGATGGCCCCACCCTTGGCGCCAAGCCCAAGGGGGGAACCCCCTCCTCCCCTAATTGGCCCCATAGGCCCATATTGCCTTTTTTCAAAAAAAAATTTAACATGTTTAAATATTTAATTCAGATAATTAAATAATAAAACATTATTAAAACAAATTAAACTTTATTTTGAACCATTCAAAATGTCTGGAACAACTTCTGTCCTCCTCCGGAACTATTCCGGTGATTTCTCCTATTTCACCGATTGATCCCGAAACTGTCCTATGCATCGATTGCCCTTAAGTGTAACACCCTAACGGTGGAAACAGAAGATATGGTCGAGACTCTTCTCATTGACCAATGACTAGTCAGTTGGACCTGGTTACAATCCTTGACAACCCTGCGCTTCCATCGAATGAACTTCAATGGCTATTGGAAACCGTTAACAATACGATGTAATCCCTTTGTACTGCGGTACTTTGTTTGTCCGAGGTTCGATCGTCGGTATCCCACATACCGTGTTCACATCTCGTTCACAACAAACAAGTTTACTCGTCCGTGCCTATTGCATCTCTCGTGACCTAGTCCCTGCTTGCAAGCTATTGATGCAATATCACCGAGTGGGCCCAGAGTACCTGTCATGTTACAAGGACTAACAAATTCCGCTCTGATCTACTAACATACTAATCAACCATCTATTTCAGAATACCCAAAGTGCACCGTTATAGCCAGCATATTTCATTCAGGCGGTGGGATACAAATCAAAGTCTCCTCATAGATGACAATTACGTATGATCATTACGGTCTAAGGACTAAGCCATATGTTACAAAGTCATCCCAACGTTGAACTATGTGACTCGATCACATTGCACTACTTTAGGTGGGTGTATGTCCATCACATCATTCCCCTAATGACATGACCTCATTGTCAATGGACTTAAGTGTCGCCACGATCAGGAAAGCTTGATCAATCAATTTCCCAATGAGATAGTTTACCCGAGTTAAACTACGGACCTATGTTTTATACTACACCTGTATTAGTATTTCCAAGTAATACGGTTATAGCACAGTATAAAACGTATTATGAACAAAATGGATATGTAACAAATATCTTTGTTAATTTGTCTCTAGGGCACATATCCAACAGTCTCGTAGAGTACAAATTACACTAGTTTACATCAGCTATGTATCTATCACCAATAGTCTCTCGGTGTTCTTCAAACTTTCCATGAGGAAGAGGTTTAGTCATCGTGTCTGTTGCGTTCAGATCCGTATGTATCTTGGGAATCCTAGTGTGTCCATCCCGGACGTAGTCTCGCGTCACATGGAACTTTTAGAGAATGTGCTTGGTTGTAGAGTGAGTTCTTGGCTCCTTCGCGTTAGCAATGGCACCCGTGTTGTCGCAGAAGATTCCCACGGGGTCAGTGCAACTGGGAAAGACGCCAAGCTCGATCACGAACTTCTTCAGCCATAGCGCCTCGTTTGACGCTTTGCAAGCGGCAATATACTCTGATTCCCATTGTAGATTGGGCGACGACTGATTGTTTTCCACTCCTCTAGCTAATTGCACCACCGTTCAACATAAAAACATATCTCGTCTGGGATTTCGAATCATCTAGGTCTGAGACGAGGCTTGTGTCAACGTAACCCTTTACGGTGAGCTCCTCATCAACTCCTCCATAAAAGAGAAAGATATCCTTTGTTCTTCTCAAGTACTTTAGGATGTTCTTTACTGTGGTCCAGTGAGCCATTCCCGGATTACTCTGGTAGTGATTAGTCATACTAATAGCCAGCGCTAAATCCGGCCGGGTACATAACATAGCATACATGAGAGAACCTGTGGCTGAGGCATAAGGTTTTGAGGACATTTCCTCCTTCTCTTTTGCTGTGGTCGGGCACTGAGTCACGCTAAACTTGACACCTTTTATAACTGGCAAGAGGCCTCTCTTGGAGTTATCCATATTGAACCTTTTCAATATCTTGTCAATATAAGTGCTCTGACTCAAAGCCAATAGTCGATTAGGTCTATCTCTACAGATCTTAATCCCCAATATGTACGCAGCTTCACCAAGCTCCATGGAAAATTGTCCGTTCAGATATTCCTTCACTTCTCCTAAGAATTTATTATCGTTCCCTATTAGCAATATGTAATCTACATATAACACAAGGGATGCTACAGAGCTCCCACTCAGTTTCTTATAGACGCAGAACTCTTCGACGTTTTGGACAAATCCAAAAGCTTTAATGACCTCATCAAATCGAAGATTCCAGCTCCAAGATGCTTGCTTCAACCCATAGATGGACTGTTGAAGCTTGCACACCTTACCAGCATTCCTTGGATCGATAAACCCCTCTGGTTGCATCATATACAACTCTTCCTTTGTTGCCATTTAGGAATGTAGTTTTCACATCCATCTACCATATCTCGTAATCATTATATGCAGCTATTGCTAGTAGGATCCGAATAGACTTTATCATCGCTATAAGAGTGAACATCTCCTCGTAGTCAACTCCTTGAATTTGTCGGAACCCCTTCGCGACAAGATGAGCTTTGTAGACAGATACGTTTCCTTCTACGTCAGTCTTTTTCTTGAAAACCCATTTATTCTCGACGGCCTTGCGGTCCTCGGGAATATCCACCAAAGTCCAAACTTTGTCGGTGTACATGGAGTCTATTTTTGATTTCATGGCTTCAAGCCATTTCTCGGACTCGGGTCCCTCCATTGCTTCTTTGTAACTCGTAGGTTCATCTGACTGATCAGCCGAGATTGCATTCACAAGATGTCCGTAAAACTCAGTAGCTTGACGGACTCTTGATGACCCACGGGGCATAATAGGTTCCTCTTCATTCTCATCATGATCATCATGTATGTCATGATCATTATGAATGTCATTCTGGCCATTCTCTTCAGCTCCCACTGTGGAAGAAGGTTCCAGAACAACTTATGTGGCCGTTTCATCCAATTGGAGTGATTGGTCAGTCACTTCATCGAGGTCTATTTTCCTCCCACTCAATTCTTTCGAGAGAAACTCTTTCTCAAGAAAGTGTACAGTCTTGGAAACAAACGTTTTGCTCTCAGACTGATTGTAGAATGTGTATCCACAAGTTTCCTTGGGATATCCCACAAAGATGCACTTATCCGCCTTGGATTCAAGTTTGTCTGGCTGTAGTTTCCTAACATAAGCCTCACAACCCCAAATCTTTAGGTGAGACAACTTAGGTTTCGTGCCATGCCATTCTTCAAATGGTGTTGTCTTTACGGATTTGGATGGTGCCCTATTAAGAACGTAAGCGGCAGTTTCTAATGCATACCCCCAGAATGACACCGGCAAATCAGTATGAGACATCATCGATCGTATGCTATCCAATAGGGTTCAATTACGTCGTTCATCTACACCGTTTCTCTGAGGTGTGCCTGCCGGCGTAAGCTGTGGTACTATGCCACAAGACTTCAGATGATTGCCAAACTCGTGACTTAAATACTCGCCACCTCGATCCGATCAAAGGTGCTTGATTTTATTTCCGAGTTGATTCTCGACCTCATTCTGAAATTCCTTGAACCTTTCAAAGGTTTCAGACTTATGTTTCATCAAGTAAATATACCCATATCTACTCAAGTCATCAGTAAAGGTCACGAAGTAACGAAGACCATTGCGTGTGGGGACGTTCATGGGTCCACATACATCCGTATGTATGATCCCCAATAAGTCATCCGCACGCTCCATTATCCCATTGAATGGAGTTCTTGTCATTTTGCCCAAGAGGCATGGTTCACATGTATCAAGGGATCCAAAATCCAATGAATCAAGAAGTCCATCCTTATGGAGCCTCTCCATGCGCTTTATACCAATATGACCAAGTCGGGAATGCCACATCATCATGTGCTCTTCATCACAACTCTTTAATATTTTGGCCTCTATATTGTTAATGTGACTCACGTCACCATCGAGATCAAGTACGAATAAACCACGTTGCTCCGGCGCGTGAACATAGAACACTTCATTCTTATAAGTCGAACAACAAATTGTATCAGACTTAAAATAATAGTGGTCTCGCTTCAAGCAAGAGCCACTAACGATGTTCACACTCAATGCGGGTACATAGTAGCATTAATTCAGAACTAAAACTAATCCCGAAGGGAGACTAAGATGCTTCGTGTCGACCGCCAACACATCAATTTGACAGCCATTCCTCACGCGCATCGTCACTTCATCTTTCAGCAAGCGTCACTTATTCCTTAGTCCCTGAACGGAATTAGAAATATGAGCGACAGATCCTGTATCAAGTATCCAGGATGTGTTCCCGACGCTTGTCAAGAAAAGATCAACAATATGTATATCAAATATACCTTCGTCTCTCTTGGCGACCTTGCCAGCCTTCTTGTCCTTTAGGTACTTGGGGTAGTTGCATTTCTAGTGACCTTCACCCTTGCAGTAGAAGCACTCAACTCCCGGTTTGGGCTTAGGTGACTTGGGAGGAGTGACAACTGACTTGCCATCCCTTTTGGGGCCACCTTTCTTATCCTTCTCCCATCTGCTTGACTTCTTAAACTCAGTGGTCTTGTTGACCATGAAGACAGTGTGCTCCTTCTTGATTTCAACCTCAGCACTCTTCAGCATGGCGAACAACTCAGAAGGGGTTTTGGTCATCCCATGCATGTTGTAGTTCAGCACAAAGCCTTTGTAGCTAGGGGGAAGCGACTGCAACACCCTATCAACAGCAAGCTCATCTGGAATCTGACATTCCAGAGCATTCAAGCGTTGAACGTAGCCAGACATCTTGACCACATGCTCACTCACGCTGTCGTGCTCGTCCATCTTTGTTGATAAGAAGGCTTCAGAAGCCTCATACCGTTCAGCCCTGGCTTGAGGTGCAAAGACCGCCTTGAGGTCGGTGATAATCTCATATGCACCCATCCTCTCAAAGCGTTTCTGCAGCTCAGCATCCATGGAGTAAGCATGCCACTCTGGACAAGGTTGTAATCATCAGTCTTGGAGAGATAGACATTGTTCTCATCCTGACTGGCATCATCTGCTGGTGCGTCACCTAACACGCCCTCTAGTACGTATGCCATTTTGAGGGGAACGAGGAGAATCCTCAGGGTACGGAACCAGTTGGTGAAGTTTGACCCATCAGTTTTCAGTTTGTCTTTCTCTAGGAACGATCCTAAGTTGAACGAGGGGTGTGGTGCTGCCATCTACAAAGTTTGATTCACAAGGATACATATTTAAACTTTTGTTCATAATGTGGAGTTTTCAATTTAATCTTCAAAATTCTAGAAATCTCCCACTTAGATAAACACCTCTCAATTTAGCTAAGTGATTACACAATCCTAGACCCCATACCTCCCCCGATCGCCATGGCCATCAGTATGCGACCCAGGTAGGCCTCTAAGTCAATCACATCAGGTATGTGACTCATGCTCGATCTTTCGATCTACTGTGTTCCAATCCCGCATCTACATATGTCAAGCCTGCCAATCGAACCTTGATGTTAGCTGTTCAGCAAGGCCATATCTGCATATGCCAGGCTTGCCGAACCCAACCTCATGCGAACGCCATATAATATGTGTGACACCCGGTATGTACGGAATGTCGGCCATATGGTAGAACCTTCCAGGCGGTGCCCACCAAGGGAGAAAACAATGTTGGTATTGTGAGAGATGGTCATATTTGTGCTACCGTCGTCATATCTAGCATACTAGCATAAACAGGAAGTAAAACTGTAAATCATACAAACTATGATACCCATTCATGCAGAGAAAATTCAAACGCCTTTCTACTTTAGCTTGTGCAAGTTTTACGTGGCTGCTAGTGGTTTCGAGAGAGAGAACCGTTTCTAACCTGCGAAAAACATGCCACAACACCGTCTCCCATTCATCTCTATTACACCCCTGTCGGGGCCCTCCGTTGCAAACATCTTCGCATCGCTAATGCAGAGAGACAAACACCCCCCAGCCACTTTATATGCTACAAGCCATATGTCAATCATGGAACCAGTCTCGCGTAAACGCGTAAGGTCGGTCGGGGGCCGCTTCATCAAACATTGCCGCAATGGTAAATGAGTACACGTGGGAGGGTAACGAATGAAGATTCGATGCCCACATCCTAGATGTGTTCTACCCGTACAATACATCTACGCATAGCTAGCTCATGATACCACTGTTGGGATACCGGGCAAAAAACACAAATTTTTCATACCTACGGTACCCTAACCCAAGATCTATGTTATGGCAATGTAAAGTAAAGGAGGGAATCGGTGTTCATACCCTTGAAGACCGAAAGAGGGAAACGTTTTTGCGAACGTGGTTGGAGTAGACTCGGAGCTACGACCTCCCTATCGTGTAGTAGACCATCAGTGAGGATGACTCCCGATTGACCTCCAGCGATGAAGTAGCACCACAGGTGTAGTGCCTCGAAGAGATTATACACGTACGGTACAATCGATGTTCCTCCCGGGCCCCGAACCAGGCGAGCAGCAGAAGAAAGACGGATTCGGATCCCAACTCCAGCAGAGCGACGGCCTGCCTTATGGTGGAGAACTCCAATCCAGGTGCAGACTCCAAACAAGGGGAGTCCACTTCCTAGAAGGAGAAGGAGAGAGAGGAATAATTGTGTGTTGGAAAAGGGGGTGTACCAGTCCTTATATAGGCAAAGGGGGGTGCTATCCTCCTCCCCCATGTGGCACTAAACTCCCAAGGGGGGAGTGCGCCGGCCAAGGGGGGGATGGGCCCCACCCTTGGCGCCAAGCCCAAGGGGGGAACCCCCTCCTCCCCTAATGGGCCCCATAGGCCCATATAGCCTTTTTCCAAAAAATAAATAATTACTTTAATATGTTTAAATATTTAATTCAGATAATTAAATAATAAAACATTACTAAAACAGATTAAACTTTATTTTGAACCATTCAAAATGTCCGGAACAACTTCCGTCCTCCTTCGGAACTATTCCGGTGATTTCTCCTATTTCACGATTGATCCCGAAACTGTCCTATGCATCGATTGCCCTTAAGTGTAACACCCTAATGGTCCGGGAAACAACAGACATGGTCGAGACTCTTCTCATTGACCAATGACTAGTCAGTTGGCCTGGTTACAATCCTTGACAGCCCCTGCGCTTCCATCGAATGAACTTCAATCGCTTTTGGAAACCTTTAACAATACGACGTAATCCCTTTGTACTGCGGTACTTTGTTTGTCCGAGGTTCGATCGTAGGTATCCCACATACCGTGTTCACATCTCGTTCACAACAAACAAGTTTACTCGTCCGTGCCTATTGCATCTCCCGTGACCTAGTCACCTGCTTGCAAGCTATTGATGCAATATCACCGAGTGGGCCCAGAGTACCTGTCATGTTACAAGGACTGACAAATCCCGCTCTGATCTATTAACATACTCATCAACCATCTATTTCGGAATACCCAAAGTGCACCATTATAGCCAGCATATTTCGGTCAGGCGGTGGGATACAAATCAAAGTCTCCTCATAGATGACAATTACGTATGATCATTACGGTCTAAGGACTAAGCCATACGTTACAAAGTCATCGCAACGCTGAACTATGTGACTCGATCACATTGCAATACTTTAGGTGGGTGTATGTCCATCACATCATTCCCCTAATGACATAACCTCATTGTCAATGGACTTAAGTGTCGCCATGATCAGGAAAGTTTGATCAATCAATTGCCCAATGAGATAGTTTACCCGAGTTAAACTACAGACCTATGTTTTATACCTACACCTGTATTAGTATTTCCATGTAATACAGTTATAGCACAGTATAAAATGTATTATGAACAAAACGGATATGTGACAAATATCTTTATTAATTTGTCTCTAGGGCACATATCCAACATACCAAGAGAATGAGCTTACATGACATCACCACCACTTTAATTAATGGTAGTGATCTTGATTTTTATAATTGTTGTCTTTCTGAAGTTATCACTTTTTTGCAATGAATGGCTAAAGACCCCCACACTAGTTCACTTAACATTGCCTTCACCGAGCATATTACCAATGCTCTTATCAAAGCTAGGGATGAGAAACTTAAGTTAGAAGTTTATATTCCTAGATAACTAGAAGATGGCTGGGATCCTATGGTCAAAATCAAATTGAATAAAAAAATTCTTGCTTTACTTTATGTGATGTTGGAGCTAGTGCCTCCGTTTTACCCAAAAGAATGTATGATATGATTGAATTAAAACCTTTTAATCCTTGTTCTTTTGGTTTTCATCTCATTGATTCTTCCGTAAAGAAACCTTTAGGAAGGATTGATGATGTTCTTATTGTTGTCACTGATAATTATGTTCCCGTCGATTTTCTTGTCATGGACATTGAGTGTGATCCCTCATGTCCAACTATTTTGGGACGTTATTTTCTCCGCATTGTTGGTGCTATCACTAATATGAAAGAAGGGACTATTAGATTCCAACTCCCCCTCAAAAAGAGAATGGAACACTTCCCTCGAAAGAAGATTAAGTTACCTTATGAGTCCGTTACACGCGCGAGTTATTAATACGTCCCAAACGTATCTATAATTTCTTCTTGCTCCATGCATGTTTTGTGTGATATTGCTATGTTTTAGATACACTTTCGTACACTTTTGATCATATTTCGACTAACCTAATAACTCAGTGCACCCCAGTGCCAGTTTCTATTTTCTGCTGTTTTTCTATTTCAGGTTTCCCCCGTATGAAAAGTGCTCCAAAAATTCCAGAAAAATCCAATAAAAAATCAGCGTACGGGAAAGTTCTAGAGTCCCAAAGGGGGCCGGAGGGGACCCACCAGGGCCCTAGGCGCCCTCCCGGCGCGCCCTATAGTGGGGCCGCACCAGGGGGGCGCCTAGACCCTGGTGGCCCCCCTAGCTGCCCCCTTCACCTATATTTATCTCTCGACCCGAAACCCCGGAAGACAGAACCCTTTTTCGCGATCTCGCCTTTTTCCTGCCGCCGCCGCGCTTCCATGATCGGGAGCACCAGAAGACCTCTTCCCGGCACCCTGCCGGAGGGAGGATTGACCTCTGGGAGCTTCTCCACCACCATGGACGCTTCCCGGATGATCCGTGAGTAGTCCATGTTGGACCATGGGTCCATGATCAGTAGCTATGTGATGTTCTCCTCCCCTCTTTGTTCTTCATGGATTAGACCTTGTGAGCTGCCCTACATGATCAAGGCACATATGTAATTCTTTCTGTTGTTGCTATGCTGAGTTTACTGGGATCTGATGGATTATGAGACTATGTTCAGATTGTGATTGAGCAATATATTTGGTTCTTCTCTTTTATATTTATGTTCTTGAGTAATACTTGCATGTTATCCGTTGCTGGTTATTGCTTTGGCCAAGTAGTAGGTAGTGACTTCAAGAGGGAGTGTTATGCTTGATTGTGGGTTCATGCCCCCGATGACTACCTTAAGTGACAGAAACATGAGTCCAGGAGATGTGCTGTGGCCACAAGGGGGGAAACAACGGTGCTTGTAACCGCGGTTGCAAGGATTGTTTACTTTACGCAAAGTTCTTTTTAATGCGGTTGTCTGTTGCTTTGGGTTTACACTTTTGGTGGGGCTCGCAACTTAATACCACCGAGATATTCTAGATAGATATCTCAAGGTGGATGATTAGTAGTAGATGCAGTTGGATTTCGGTCTACTTATTTTGGTGTACCGCCCATACTTTCGAGCCTTTTCCTTTCTTTGTACATAGTTAGCATTGGTTTACGCCCCTAATCCTGTCAATTGCCCAGTTGTGATTTGTTTACCTCGCATTACAGTTTTATCGTCTTTTGGGAGAGAGACATCACTAGAGAACATCATGGGACCCCGGTCCATATTTCCACCACTGTTTACACCCTCAAATTTACTTCCTGCTTTTACTTTCTAGTTGCAGTCGCTATTATCCTTTTATCTGTTGCGTTGATGCTTTGTAAACGGCAAGACTGGAGAGATTGACAACCTCTCTGTACTTGTTGGGAGCAAAGTTATTTGTATCTATGTGCAGGTCCAGGCGAAGAAAGTGATTATCACAAATAGCGCGTCACTTGCCGAACCACCTACTTGAAGCTATCGGAGTCCTAAGGGAGACAATCTAACGCTTGGCATCTTTGCCAAGGGAAATTTGCTGATAGGCTACATCCAACCTTCCACTTGGGGTAACCAACGAGGAGCACTACTTCATTGTCATCAAGACAATCCTTGGCGCCATTGCCGGGGACTCCAATCTTCAAGATAGGGGAGTTGCACACTATCTTTTATCTTTGCTTTTTAGTCTTGTTAGTTTACCTTTCAGTTCTTGCTTTAGTGTCCTTTATCAAAAATCACAAAAAAAAATTACCTTGCTAGTATTTGTCATCATGTCTGGTCCGTTTGCCTTTATTGAGACATAAGTTCTCACCTTTAAGCAGAAAGGTGGTGAAAGTTTAAAAGATGCTTGGTATAGAATTAATGATTCTCAGAAAAGAGCCACCAAGAAGCAATCCACTAATATCCTGCTTAGAAACTTTTATGTTGGAATTACTCCTTGGAATAGGTTCCTTCTAGATACTGCTATCAATGGGAATTTCCTAGACGCCCCAATATTGTAATCTCTTAATGTTATTGAAAATCTGGTTGGAAACCTCCCTGTTGCAAGCATTCAAGAAGATATCACTCTAGTTCACATTATGAAAAAACATGAAAAGATATAATTAGAAATACCAAACATAATTAAGATAAATGAGTTGGATCATAAGATTCAAGGGAAATTGAATAGACTTGATAGCTCTATGCATAAAATTATCAAAACTTTGGAGACAATCAAATCCCACGATTTGGATCCTTCTAGGATAGATAAGATTGAGGAAATCATTGACACTTTAGGAACTACTTTCTCCTCAATCAAACCAAAAAAGGTAGAAACTCCGGCAAGGAAGGAAACTAAGTTCAATTATGTCCCTAAGGTTCCCCGACCTAAAAATAATCCGCCCAATGCCAAGGGAGTTGAAACCGTGAAAACTTTGGAAGAAATACCTCTCTTAGATAAATTTATAAATGAAACCCCAACTGATTTCCCGCCTTTTAGTTTTATCCCTAGAAGTATCTTCATTAGGCCTTTATTTGAAAGACCTCTTAAAACTAGTTGTACAATTGAAGAGTTTTTTCATGATCTTGATGATGGTTCGATTGATACAATGTGATTCTTCTTTTTGCTTCTTGCCTAGCTTAAAGGCGTAATAGAAAGCGCTTGTTGGGAGGCAACCGAAGATGTTTTTACTTCTGTTTTTAGTGGTATTGATGATTGTTACTACTGTAGCAACATAATTGTATCTTTATTTTCAAGCTTTGTGCCAAGTTTAACCGCCGATTGCAAGAAAGTTCAAAAGTTGCGACAAGCTATCCAGAAAACAGATTTTGTCCTTGGACGGAAAAATTCACAATAAATCACCAGATCATCTTTTTGATCTGAATTTTTTTGACGGCGTGCTCTATACAATTGGCTTTCGAGCGTATGTTCTGAGTTTTTTGATTGAGTTTCAGAATTACCCCAAAAAAATTATTTACTACTTGTTGGTCTGTTTTTCGCAGATTCTGCCACGTTTTTCCTTTCCTCACTTTTGCAAGTCTTGCGCTAGCTTTTTCTTTGAAAAAACTTTTTGGAAATCTTGAGAAATAGTAGCCCTTCAAGAAAATATTTATTTCCAGTAGAGGAAAATTGTTTTATTAAAGGGAACTAACCTCTCTAATCAGCTTATGATGAGTTATGTATGAAGGGAGTTTTCAAGTGTGCGAGGGAAGATGATGAAAGAAGAACCGGGAGTGTCAAACGCTAAATCGTGGGGATGCCCCCATGCATCCCCAATAAATATCCAAGGATACTCAAGAGTCTAAGCTTGGGGATGCCCCCGTGCATCCCCTTCTTCATCAACAATTATCAGTTTTTCCTTCGTTCCACTATATTTTTATCACTTCATGCGTTATGTGCTATGCTTGGAGCGTCTCGCTCTTAGGTTTACTTTTTAGTTTTATTTTGCTTTGTTTGTTGTTCATAACAAGTTAGAACCCAACTTTCTTTGTGTGGGAGAAAAACACGCTCCACTTTAAACTAGAACACATCATAGAATTTTCATGCTTATCTTTCTTTTGTTGTGTGTTCTTTATCTTTTCATAGTTGTTGTCATGTTTAGCTCTTGTGCTTTCATGTTTATCTTTTTCAAGAGATTTTAGTTTAGTTTGTTTCTGGAACTCTCTTTAGTTTTCATGTTTATCTTGTTAAGAGAGTTGGTTGTTGCACTGAGTTGTGTCTTACCTTTAAGTAGGTAATTGAGGTTGCTATTCAATTGTAGTAGTAACTTGCAATAGTTTTGAGGTATTGTTGTGAGTAATGTTTGAAATTTTGGTGTCAAGAGCCCTAGCCTATTAGTGATAGGTGGCGTATTTTGGGCAGTCCGTATTTATTTTCAAAAACTACAAAAACTAGTTGAGAACTCTAACTATTAGATGGATCACTAATCTTTGGAGGGATCGGATATTAGAGTACACTCACGTACCATGAGTCGAGGATGCGCAAGGATAACCAAACCCCCATACACTCCTCCTCGGGGTACTTGTCTCTTTGTGAACCTCCTGATTAGATTGAGAGTTACCGATAATAAGTGCATGTGTTCTTCGGACTAATGTAAGTACTGAAAGTTGACACTTCCACCTCCTCATATTTGCTAGCCTCTTCGGTACCGTGCATTGCCTCTTCTCACTCCGAGATTTGGCGTCCACCTCGCTGGTGCATCCAAACCCTTGGCATGATACGCTTTGTCATCATAAACCTCCTTATATCTTTCCTCAAAACAGCCACCATACCTACCTATCAAGGCATTTCCATAGCCTTTCCGAGATATATTTCCATGCAACATCCACCTTCTCATGACTTGATCTTCATGTCATACATGTTCTTGCTACACTGGCAGAGGCATACATTTGCATACATCATGATAGCTACATCTTATTTATGTTGAGTACCTTGTAAAGTTTGAAAGATCTTCTATACTTCTTCTAAAATAGAGTGTTGCCCTTATGTAAGGCCCGATATGCGGTACTGTTCCAGATCTAGATGTTTCCATCCAGATCCGGGGACGAAGCACATATCGGTCCCACCGCGACATATGAGGAAGTCATATGCCCCGGATTTCCAACATGATATCACACCATTACAGATACAGGATACAACATCTCATACAATCGGCATACAACTGCCTTAATACAATACAACAGCGGAAGATATATGTCTGAGTACAGACTACAAGCAAATGCCTACTGGCAAAGAGAAAAACATCGATCCCATAACCACATGGGTCCAGGCCCTCCGCCGGGATCCTCTTAACTAGTCGTCGTCGAGTCTCCACGTGAAACGTCGGTCACCACACCTGTTGTCGATCAAGAACCCTGAAAAGAGTTTGGGGGTAGTATCATGAGTACAGAGGTACTCAGCATCCAACTGTAGTGGTCATCTGACCCAGCAAGGTTCAAGTTGTTTAGCTACAGGTGATCAACGAAGGTTGTTAACATGGCAACTCAAGCAAGCATGGCATAGCACACAAACATGGCAAAAGGTGAAGCGCAAAGTAAACTATCTATGCTAGTCAATTTAAGTGAGGCACAACCTATACATGGCATAACACTAAGTGCCGCACGATGATTAAAAGATTTGGTACTGTTCTGCCCTAAACCATATTTTATGTTGGTTAACAACAGCAAACAATAGCTTAAACACAAAGTACACGAAAAACTAATCAAGTTACATATAAAGAACACTCCAAACGGAGTTACGGTTAAAAAGATACAAGCAAAACAAGTCACGGGCACAATCTGCCAACATCACGAAGCACACTTTAGAGCAATGCATAAACAATTTAATCGATGCAAACATGCTCACAAATGATAAAAATTCAATTAGACATGACAGGTAAGGCATCGCAAAAGGAATAATGCAAAAAGGCATCACAGATCAAAAGATATTAAGCAAACAACATGGCATTGCAAAATAACAGACTTTGTGAAAAACTGAGGTGGCTGTCAAAAACAGCAGCATAGCAACTTTGGAGCTCAAAATCTATATGACCAGGAATGCTAACATGAATATGCAATACATGTAATGAAAGTAGACATGATGCTTAACAATATGCAATTGGAATAACTCAATTCCGATAAACGGTCGCGACACACTCGTCGACCGAAGTTGCAACAAAATAACAGTTTCAGCAACAGCAGCACAATAACATCAGGATCACCACTTTGGAGCAAGATTTAATACAGCTAAAGCACCCAAACATGGTAAGTTAAAGCATGGAATTTAAGTACACATGATGCTTAACACAATGGAAAAAGAATCAATGCAATAGGCCTCATGGATGAGTCACAATCATCATGCAACGTTGCAACAAAATAATAACAGCAGCACATAACAGGAAAATTAGCAGTTTAACGGCCTGATGTCCTGTTCAGAACACATTTACACAATCAAGATGAGCTCAAATGCAAATTCTCACAAAAGATGAATTAAAGTACACGCAATTCTGAGCAACTTTCGTTTTGGGGGCACGTTCATCGGAGCTACGGATTACTCGCAATACTACTCGCAAAAACAGACCAGCACACAGGTTTTATCAGACTTAGCAAAAAAATAACAGCAGAGAAGGAAATAAAATAAAATAAAATAAAATAAAGGCGGCCTGGGCCTCACCCATGGGCCTCGGCCCATCTGGCCGCTGGAGGCTCGGCTGTGGAGGAGGGGCCGGCTTGGGCCGCTGGCCGGCTGGAGGCCTGGCTGGGCCGGCCCAGCTGCGGTGGATCGGGCAGGGGCTTCGTCCCCGTCAGGAACGACGAGTGGCGGCGGCTGCTACCAATGGCGCGCCGGCCACCGACGACGAGAGGCAGCGGGGCGAGGTGGCTGGGACGGGACCGCGGCGGCAGGCGGCGGTGGGGGCCGGATCTGGTGGTGGCTGGCAGTGAGGGAGCTTCGAGCTCGGCGGACGGGCTTCGAGGCCATGACTTCCATGGCGAGCTCCTGCGCAGGGGAGAGGAGGCGGGGTGAGAGGGAGTTGAAGAGGAAGGGAGCGCGGGAGGAAGGAGAAGGGGCGCGGCTCGGCTGGCTCGTCGGCCTGCTCGCCGGCGGCGTCCGGAGGGAGGAGGCGGCGCGGGCGGCGCCTCCACGGGCGTGGGCAGCGGCTTGGTTGGAGGAGGAAGAGAGAGGAGGTTGGGAGGCGATCTCGGCCGTCAGATCGGGTGATCTGATGGTCCAGATCTGCTAGGCTGGAACTGCTACGAAAAATTGGGGTATTGGGCAAATTTTGGGGCAAAAACAGGGGTGTGGCTGCAATTTGTGGCTAGGGAAACCCTAAAAATGGGTGGGAGTGTGGTGGTCTCTATATAGCCCCGGTGGCTGGCAGTTTGCAAAAACATCCTCGGTTTTTCTCTCGCGCGCGCGGTGCTCACGTTTCTGACCGCTGGGGGTCCGCAGTACCTCCGATTCGGGTAAAACTTCGAACTGCGCGATAAACGCGTCGAGCCGGCGGCGTTCACCTCACGCTGGAACCGTTCCGAAAACACTTTCTGGCGCGCTATAAAAATATCCCGCTTAATTTTTAAACGGGGTTTTTCGTTCCGTTGGCTGCGGCTAGTCTCGTGCGGTTTTCGCGACGGTGATCGGGTGAAACCCGGTGTCGCAAAGGTCGAGTGTCAGGGTGGCAAGGGTCGGTCTCCGTCCTATACGAGATAAGAGGGGGAAAAATAATCGCCGATCAATAAATCGGGGATGCAAACACCGCAAACAAATCAGACAATCAAACAATTCACACCGAAAACAAAAATTTAATTTTTGTGAAAACTGGGCTGTTACAATACAACACCACCAACAAGGGATCTCGTCCCGAGATCCAGGACGATCCGGGGGAGAGGGGAAGGGGGAAAAGAAGAGAGACGACGATCTTCAAAACCACCAACAAGGGACTCTGCTCCATGTCGACGTCGAACTTCCGTTGAGATAAATTTCCGCAGAGAGACGGCAACGTCGAAAATACAAAACCGTCGGTGTCGAGAGAAGGAACGACAAAGATAACCGGATCAAAGGATAGTGTTTTCGACGCAAGTCGTGAAAACACCGGCAAAAGGATGGATGGCAATGAATGACCCAGATGCTTCCCGAAGTCGGAGAAGCTAAAGGTACTACCAGAATTCCCACCTGAGCTCGGAATCGAGACAATACATCCCAAGCAAAGCATTGTAACGATTTCGATACTCCACACACTCGAGATCCTAGAGTTTGAAAGGGATAAGAGAGAATAAAACACTTACGACACTTGTCCTGACCAGAGCAAAGGTAAGGAGTAAAAATATCCTACTCTCCGATAGCTAACTTCATAACTACAAAATAATTTTTGTCTAGACTCGACTTCGGCCAGAGAAGGGATCCTACGGTCGGTAAGGCTCTGATACCAAGTTGTAAGGCCCGATATGCGGTACTGTTCCAGATCTAGATGTTTCCATCCAGATCCGGGGACGAAGCACATATCGGTCCCACCGCGACATATGACGAAGTCATATGCCCCGGATTTCCAACATGATATCACAACATTACAGATACAGGATACAACATCTCATACAATCGGCATACAACTGCCTTAATACAATACAACAGCGGAAGATATATGTCTGAGTACAGACTACAAGAAAATGCCTACTGGCAAAGAGAAAAACATCGATCCCATAGCCACACGGGTCCAGGCCCTCCGCCGGGATCCGCCTAACTGGTCGTCGTCGAGTCTCCACGTGAAACGTCGGTCACCACACCTGTTGTCGATCAAGAACCCTGAAAAGAGTTTGGGGGTAGTATCATGAGTACAGAGGTACTCAGCATCCAACTGTAGTGGTCATCTGACCCAGCAAGGACTTCATCACTCGTCATTCTAGGACAACAAGTAGTTTACGGTAAGGAAGGGGTAAGTGGTGAGGTTGCTGCCGCATTAGCATTTATGAAGTGGCTAACGATCTAGAGAGTAAGATCTGAAGCCAAGCATTCGATGAGGAATCGCCTCCAACAAGTCTTGCTATCAACTACTTACGCAAACATAACACCTATCCTATCCTTGTCCTCCTCTTCGCATCCCGACGAAGAAGAAGCAGTCAAGGCACACACACACGTTGATCAAGTTATATTAAGATTATCTCAGTTGTTGTTGTCTATGAACAAGGAGTAGGTCTCTAGTCGTCCATAACCGTGGACACGGCTTCTCGAAAAGATTTAACCCTGCAGGGGTGTACCAACTGCCCATTACGAGGCTCCGCACGCACGTCCATCACTCTCAGTTGCTACCCATCACAGGCAACCATTTTATGATTTAGTTCCAAGCGATCCGAAAACGACAGGTCCCTCTAACTAACAACGAACAAATCCGGGTGGCCCCGGTGAGTCGACATCCATCTCAGTAGCCGGCCGCGCTCTCGATCTGGTCTCCACCGTATGTCGCAGGTTTGGATAGCCGGTTAATCACACATGGGACACCGGGTCCTCAGCCGGACAAGGTGGGCCAGCAAGGGAACTAAGTCCTCACTGGTCCGGATTGGTTTGTAAACAACTGGCAGCTGACCAGCACACACACGGTTTCAAATGGTAAATCAGCTTGGGCCACCACTAGAAATGTTTGAAGCTAGGTAGGTAAGAAAAGTGGACCCCATAAAATCCCACACGCGGTTAGGCACGCTCAGTCTTAAAACCAATACCCGGAACTCGGATCCTAGGTGACTCGAATGGAACAAAGCGTCGGGGCGGGATAGCCGAGACCTTCCATCCTTCGTCCAATATAGTGAACATTATAATAATCATATCATCAACAACAATATAATAATGTGATATCCCAAACCCAGGAGTAACAGGGGAACATCGTAGCATCCTAAGCATGCATACTAAGCAGGGGCTGAGCAACGAGCAATAGTAACATAGCAGTACAAGGTTTGCTGGGAAGGGACATGGTTGTATCGGTTTGAAAAAGGCTGTAAACATGTGGTAGGATCAAACATCGAACCTAACCTAGACTAGCATGCAAACCGCTGGTTGAAATAGAATGAATCATAAGTAATGTATAGTCCTTTCCTGTTGATAAGTCGGGTTCCAAAGGTGTAGCCGATCGCAAGTTTGCATCTTCTCCGAGAGGTACCCGCGGGAGCACACAAGAAGTAAACACTGGAAAGCAATCAACGATCAAGCACTCTATTACTACGAGGCAACACAAGATCAAGAAGACAACACAAGACACCGCACCTACCGTCGAGAGCGGTTACTAACAATTTAAGTGGAGTACTCGTCACACACGACGATACCGCACATTTAGAAAGGTTCAAGTTGTTTAGCTACAGGTGATCAACAAAGGTTGTTAACATGGAAACTCAAGCAAGCATGTCATAGCACACAAACATGGCAAAAGGTTAAGCACAAAGTAAACTATCTATGCTAGTCAATTTAAGTGAGGCACAACCTATACATGGCCTAACACTAAGTGCCGCACGATGATTAAAAGATTTGGTAATGTTCTGCCCTAAACCATATTTTAGGTTGGTTAACAACAGAAAACAATAGCTTACACACAAAGTACATGAAAAACTAATCAAGTTACATATAAAGAACACTCCAAACGGAGTTACGGTTAAAAAGATACAAGCAAAACAAGTCACGGGCACAATCTGCCAACATCACGAAGCACACTTTAGAGCAATGCATAAACAAGTTAATCAATGCAAACATGCTCACAAATGATAAAAATTAAATTATACATGACAGGTAAGGCATCTCAAAAGAAATCATGCAAAAAGGCATGACAGATCAAAAGATATTAAGCAAACAACATGGCATTGCAAAATAACAGACTTTGTGAAACACTGAGGTGGCTGTCAAAAACAGCAGCATAGCAACTTTGGAGCCCAAAATCTATATGACCAGGAATGCTAACATGAAGATGCAATACATGTAATGAAAGTAGACATGATGCTTAACAATATGCAATTGGAATCACTCAATTCCGATAAACTTTCGCGACACACTCGTCCACCGAAGTTGCAACAAAATAACAGTTTCAGCAACAGCAGCACAATAACATCAGGATCACCACTTTGGAGCAAGATTTAATACAGCTAAAGCACCCAAACATGGCAAGTTAAAGCATGGAATTGAAGTACACATGATGCTTAACACAATGGAAAAAGAATCAATGCAATAGGCCTCATGGATGAGTCACAATCATCATGCAAAGTTGCAACAAAATAATAACAGCAGCACATAACAGGAAAATTAGCAGTTTAACGGCCTGATGCCCTGTTCAGCACACATTTACACAATCAAGATGAGCTCAAATGCAAATGCTCACAAAAGATGAATTAAAGTACACGCAATTCTGAGTGACTTTCGTTTTGGGGGCACGTTCATCGGAGCTACGGATTACTCGCAATACTACTCGCAAAAACAGACCAGCACACAGTTTTTATCAGACTTAGCAAAAAAAATAACAGCAGAGAAGGAAAAAAAATAAAATAAAATAAAAAAAAGACGGCCTGGGCCTCACCCATGGGCCTCGGCCCATCTGGCCGCTGGAGGCTCGGCTGTGGAGGAGGGGCCGGCTTGGGCCGCTGGCCGGCTGGAGGCCTGGCTGGGCCGGCCCAGCTGCGGTGGATCGGGCAGGGGCTTCGTCCCCGTCAGGAACGACGAGCGGCGGCGGCTGCTACCGATGGCGCGCCGGCCACCGGCGACGAGAGGCAGCGGGGCGAGGTGGCTGGGACGGGACCGCGGCGGCAGGCGGCGGTGGGGGCCGGATCCGGTGGTGGCTGGCGGTGAGGGAGCTTCGAGCTCGGCGGACGGGCTTCAAGGCCATGGCTTCCATGGCGAGCTCCTGCGCAGGGGAGAGGAGGCGGGGTGAGAGGGAGGAGAAGAGGAAGGGAGCGCGGGAGGAAGGAGAAGGGGCGCGGCTCGGCTGGCTTGTCGGCCTTGTCGCCGGCGGCGTCCGAAGGGAGGAGGCGGTGCGGGCGGATCCTCCACGGGCGTGGGCAGCGGCTTGGTTGGAGGAGGAAGAGAGAGGAGGTTGGGAGGCGATCTCGGCCGTCAGATCGGGTGATCTGATGGTCCAGATCTGCTAGGCTGGAACTGCTACGAAAAATTGGGGTATTGGGCAAATTTTGGGGCAAAAACAGGGGTGTGGCTGCAATTTGTGGCTAGGGAAACCCTAAAAATGGGTGGGAGTGTGGTGGTCTCTATATAGCCCCGGTGGCTGGCAGTTTGAAAAAACATCCTCGGTTTTTCTCTCGCGCGCGCGGTGCTCACATTTCTGACCGCTGGGGGTCCGCAGTACCTCCGATTCGGGTAAAACTTCGAACTGCGCGATAAACGCGTCGAGCCGGCGGCGTTCACCTCACGCTGGAACCGTTCCGAAAACACTTTCCGGCGCGCTATAAAAATATCCCGCTTAATTTTTAAACGGGGTTTTTCGTTCCGTTGGCTGCGGCTAGTCTCGTGCGGTTTTCGCAACGGTGATCGGGTGAAACCCGGTGTCGCAAAGGTCGAGTGTCAGGGTGGCAAGGGTCGGTCTCCGTCCTATACGAGATAAGAGGGGGAGAAATAATCGCCGATCAATAAATCGGGGATGCAAACACCGCAAACAAATCAGACAATCAAACAATTCACACCGAAAACAAAAATTTAATTTTTGTGAAAACTGGGCTGTTACAGTACAACACCACCAACAAGGGATCTCGTCCCGAGATCCAGGACGATCCGGGGGAGAGGGGAAGGGGGAAAAGAAGAGAGACGACGATCTTCAAAACCACCAACAAGGGACTCTGCTCCATGTCGACGTCGAACTTCCGTTGAGATAAATTTCCGCAGAGAGACGGCAACGTCGAAAATACAAAACCGTCGGTGTCGAGAGAAGGAACGACAAAGATAACCGGATCAAAGGATAGTGTTTTCGACGCAAGTCGTGAAAACACCGGCAAAAGGATGGATGGCAATGAATGACCCAGATGCTTCCCGAAGTCGGAGAAGCTAAAGGTACTACCAGAATTCCCACCTGAGCTCGGAATCGAGACAATACATCCCAAGCAAAGCATTGTAACGATTTCGATACTCCACACACTCGAGATCCTAGAGTTTGAAAGGGATAAGAGAGAATAAAACACTTACGACACTTGTCCTGACCAGAGCAAAGGTAAGGAGTAAAAATATCCTACTCTCCGATAGCTAACTTCATAACTACAAAATAATTTTTGTCTAGACTCGACTTCGGCCAGAGAAGGGATCCTACGGTCGGTAAGGCTCTGATACCAAGTTGTAAGGCCCGATATGCGGTACTGTTCCAGATCTAGATGTTTCCATCCAGATCCGGGGACGAAGCACATATCGGTCCCACCGCGACATATGACGAAGTCGTATGCCCCGGATTTCCAACATGATATCACAACATTACAGATACAGGATACAACATCTCATACAATCGGCATACAACTGCCTTAATACAATACAACAGCGGAAGATATATGTCTGAGTACAGACTACAAGAAAATGCCTACTGGCAAAGAGAAAAACATCGATCCCATAGCCACACGGGTCCAGGCCCTCCGCTGGGATCCGCCTAACTAGTCGTCGTCGAGTCTCCACGTGAAACGTCGGTCACCACACCTGTTGTCGATCAAGAACCCTGAAAAGAGTTTGGGGGTAGTATCATGAGTACAGAGGTACTCAGCATCCAACTGTAGTGGTCATCTGACCCAGCAAGGACTTCATCACTCGTCATTCTAGGACAACTAGTAGTTTACGGTAAGGAAGGGGTAAGTGGTGAGGTTGCTGCCGCATTAGCATTTATGAAGTGGCTAACGATCTAGAGAGTAAGATCTGAAGCCAAGCATTCGATGAGGAATCGCCTCCAACAAGTCTTGCTATCAACTACTTACGCAAACATAACACCTATCCTATCCTTGTCCTCCTCTTCGCATCCCGACGAAGAAGAAGCAGTCAAGGCACACACACACGTTGATCAAGTTATATTAAGATTATCTCAGTTGTTGTTGTCTATGAACAAGGAGTAGGTCTCTAGTCGTCCATAACCGTGGACACGGCTTCTCGAAAAGATTTAACCCTGCAGGGGTGTACCAACTGCCCATTACGAGGCTCCGCACGCACGTCCATCACTCTCAGTTGCTACCCATCACAGGCAACCATTTTATGATTTAGTTCCAAGCGATCCGAAAACGACAGGTCCCTCTAACTAACAACGAACAAATCCGGGTGGCCCCGGTGAGTCGGCATCCATCTCAGTAGCCGGCCGCGCTCTCGATCTGGTCTCCACCGTATGTCGCAGGTTTGGATAGCCGGTTAATCACACATGGGACACCGGGTCCTCAGCCGGACAAGGTGGGCCAGCAAGGGAACTAAGTCCTCACTGGTCCGGATTGGTTTGTAAACAACTGGCAGCTGACCAGCACACACACGGTTTCAAATGGTAAATCAGCTTGGGCCACCACTAGAAATGTTTGAAGCTAGGTAGGTAAGAAAAGTGGACCCCATAAAATCCCACACGCGGTTAGGCACGCTCAGTCTTAAAACCAATACCCGGAACTCGGATCCTAGGTGACTCGAATGGAACAAAGCGTCGGGGCGGGATAGCCGAGACCTTCCATCCTTCGTCCAATATAGTGAACATTATAATAATCATATCATCAACAACAATATAATAATGTGATATCCCAAACCCAGGAGTAACAGGGGAACATCGTAGCATCCTAAGCATGCATACTAAGCAGGGGCTGAGCAACGAGCAATAGTAACATAGCAGTACAAGGTTTGCTGGGAAGGGACATGGTTGTATCGGTTTGAAAAAGGCTGTAAACATGTGGTAGGATCAAACATCGAACCTAACCTAGACTAGCATGCACACCGCTGGTTGAAATAGAATGAATCATAAGTAATGTATAGTCCTTTCCTGTTGATAAGTCGGGTTCCAAAGGTGTAGCCGATCGCAAGTTTGCATCTTCTCCGAGAGGTACCCGCGGGAGCACACAAGAAGTAAACACTGGAAAGCAATCAACGATCAAGCACTCTATTACTACGAGGCAACACAAGATCAAGAAGACAACACAAGACACCGCACCTATCGTCGAGAGCGGTTACTAACAATTTAAGTGGAGTACTCGTCACACACGACGATACCGCACATTTAGAAAGGTTCAAGTTGTTTAGCTACAGGTGATCAACAAAGGTTGTTAACATGGAAACTCAAGCAAGCATGTCATAGCACACAAACATGGCAAAAGGTTAAGCACAAAGTAAACTATCTATGCTAGTCAATTTAAGTGAGGCACAACCTATACATGGCATAACACTAAGTGCCGCACGATGATTAAAAGATTTGGTAATGTTCTGCCCTAAACCATATTTTAGGTTGGTTAACAACAGAAAAAAATAGCTTACACACAAAGTACATGAAAAACTAATCAAGTTACATATAAAGAACACTCCAAACGGAGTTACGGTTAAAAAGATACAAGCAAAACAAGTCACGGGCACAATCTGCCAACATCACGAAGCACACTTTAGAGCAATGCATAAACAAGTTAATCAATGCAAACATGCTCACAAATGATAAAAATTAAATTATACATGACAGGTAAGGCATCTCAAAAGAAATCATGCAAAAAGGCATGACAGATCAAAAGATATTAAGCAAACAACATGGCATTGCAAAATAACAGACTTTGTGAAACACTGAGGTGGCTGTCAAAAACAGCAGCATAGCAACTTTGGAGCCCAAAATCTATATGACCAGGAATGCTAACATGAAGATGCAATACATGTAATGAAAGTAGACATGATGCTTAACAATATGCAATTGGAATCACTCAATTCCGATAAACTTTCGCGACACACTCGTCCACCGAAGTTGCAACAAAATAACAGTTTCAGCAACAGCAGCACAATAACATCAGGATCACCACTTTGGAGCAAGATTTAATACAGCTAAAGCACCCAAACATGGCAAGTTAAAGCATGGAATTGAAGTACACATGATGCTTAACACAATGGAAAAAGAATCAATGCAATAGGCCTCATGGATGAGTCACAATCATCATGCAAAGTTGCAACAAAATAATAACAGCAGCACATAACAGGAAAATTAGCAGTTTAACGGCCTGATGCCCTGTTCAGCACACATTTACACAATCAAGATGAGCTCAAATGCAAATGCTCACAAAAGATGAATTAAAGTACACGCAATTCTGAGTGACTTTCGTTTTGGGGGCACGTTCATCGGAGCTACGGATTACTCGCAATACTACTCGCAAAAACAGACCAGCACACAGTTTTTATCAGACTTAGCAAAAAAAATAACAGCAGAGAAGGAAAAAAAATAAAATAAAATAAAAAAAAGACGGCCTGGGCCTCACCCATGGGCCTCGGCCCATCTGGCCGCTGGAGGCTCGGCTGTGGAGGAGGGGCCGGCTTGGGCCGCTGGCCGGCTGGAGGCCTGGCTGGGCCGGCCCAGCTGCGGTGGATCGGGCAGGGGCTTCGTCCCCGTCAGGAACGACGAGCGGCGGCGGCTGCTACCGATGGCGCGCCGGCCACCGGCGACGAGAGGCAGCGGGGCGAGGTGGCTGGGACGGGACCGCGGCGGCAGGCGGCGGTGGGGGCCGGATCCGGTGGTGGCTGGCGGTGAGGGAGCTTCGAGCTCGGCGGACGGGCTTCAAGGCCATGGCTTCCATGGCGAGCTCCTGCGCAGGGGAGAGGAGGCGGGGTGAGAGGGAGGAGAAGAGGAAGGGAGCGCGGGAGGAAGGAGAAGGGGCGCGGCTCGGCTGGCTTGTCGGCCTTGTCGCCGGCGGCGTCCGAAGGGAGGAGGCGGTGCGGGCGTATCCTCCACGGGCGTGGGCAGCGGCTTGGTTGGAGGAGGAAGAGAGAGGAGGTTGGGAGGCGATCTCAGCCGTCAGATCGGGTGATCTGATGGTCCAGATCTGCTAGGCTGGAACTGCTACGAAAAATTGGGGTATTGGGCAAATTTTGGGGCAAAAACAGGGGTGTGGCTGCAATTTGTGGCTAGGGAAACCCTAAAAATGGGTGGGAGTGTGGTGGTCTCTATATAGCCCCGGTGGCTGGCAGTTTGCAAAAACATCCTCGGTTTTTCTCTCGCGCGCGCGGTGCTCACGTTTCTGACCGCTGGGGGTCCGCAGTACCTCCGATTCGGGTAAAACTTCGAACTGCGCGATAAACGCGTCGAGCCGGCGGCGTTCACCTCACGCTGGAACCGTTCCGAAAACACTTTCCGGCGCGCTATAAAAATATCCCGCTTAATTTTTAAACGGGGTTTTTCGTTCCGTTGGCTGCGGCTAGTCTCGTGCGGTTTTCGCGACGGTGATCGGGTGAAACCCGGTGTCGCAAAGGTCGAGTGTCAGGGTGGCAAGGGTCGGTCTCCGTCCTATACGAGATAAGAGGGGGAGAAATAATCGCCGATCAATAAATCGGGGATGCAAACACCGCAAACAAATCAGACAATCAAACAATTCACACCGAAAACAAAAATTTAATTTTTGTGAAAACTGGGCTGTTACAATACAACACCACCAACAAGGGATCTCGTCCCGAGATCCAGGACGATCCGGGGGAGAGGGGAAGGGGGAAAAGAAGAGAGACGACGATCTTCAAAACCACCAACAAGGGACTCTGCTCCATGTCGACGTCGAACTTCCGTTGAGATAAATTTCCGCAGAGAGACGGCAACGTCGAAAATACAAAACCGTCGGTGTCGAGAGAAGGAACGACAAAGATAACCGGATCAAAGGATAGTGTTTTCGACGCAAGTCGTGAAAACACCGGCAAAAGGATGGATGGCAATGAATGACCCAGATGCTTCCCGAAGTCGGAGAAGCTAAAGGTACTACCAGAATTCCCACCTGAGCTCGGAATCGAGACAATACATCCCAAGCAAAGCATTGTAACGATTTCGATACTCCACACACTCGAGATCCTAGAGTTTGAAAGGGATAAGAGAGAATAAAACACTTACGACACTTGTCCTGACCAGAGCAAAGGTAAGGAGTAAAAATATCCTACTCTCCGATAGCTAACTTCATAACTACAAAATAATTTTTGTCTAGACTCGACTTCGGCCAGAGAAGGGATCCTACGGTCGGTAAGGCTCTGATACCAAGTTGTAAGGCCCGATATGCGGTACTGTTCCAGATCTAGATGTTTCCATCCAGATCCGGGGACGAAGCACATATCGGTCCCACCGCGACATATGACGAAGTCGTATGCCCCGGATTTCCAACATGATATCACAACATTACAGATACAGGATACAACATCTCATACAATCGGCATACAACTGCCTTAATACAATACAACAGCGGAAGATATATGTCTGAGTACAGACTACAAGAAAATGCCTACTGGCAAAGAGAAAAACATCGATCCCATAGCCACACGGGTCCAGGCCCTCCGCCGGGATCCGCCTAACTAGTCGTCGTCGAGTCTCCACGTGAAACGTCGGTCACCACACCTGTTGTCGATCAAGAACCCTGAAAAGAGTTTGGGGGTAGTATCATGAGTACAGAGGTACTCAGCATCCAACTGTAGTGGTCATCTGACCCAGCAAGGACTTCATCACTCGTCATTCTAGGACAACTAGTAGTTTACGGTAAGGAAGGGGTAAGTGGTGAGGTTGCTGCCGCATTAGCATTTATGAAGTGGCTAACGATCTAGAGAGTAAGATCTGAAGCCAAGCATTCGATGAGGAATCGCCTCCAACAAGTCTTGCTATCAACTACTTACGCAAACATAACACCTATCCTATCCTTGTCCTCCTCTTCGCATCCCGACGAAGAAGAAGCAGTCAAGGCACACACACACGTTGATCAAGTTATATTAAGATTATCTCAGTTGTTGTTGTCTATGAACAAGGAGTAGGTCTCTAGTCGTCCATAACCGTGGACACGGCTTCTCGAAAAGATTTAACCCTGCAGGGGTGTACCAACTGCCCATTACGAGGCTCCGCACGCACGTCCATCACTCTCAGTTGCTACCCATCACAGGCAACCATTTTATGATTTAGTTCCAAGCGATCCGAAAACGACAGGTCCCTCTAACTAACAACGAACAAATCCGGGTGGCCCCGGTGAGTCGGCATCCATCTCAGTAGCCGGCCGCGCTCTCGATCTGGTCTCCACCGTATGTCGCAGGTTTGGATAGCCGGTTAATCACACATGGGACACCGGGTCCTCAGCCGGACAAGGTGGGCCAGCAAGGGAACTAAGTCCTCACTGGTCCGGATTGGTTTGTAAACAACTGGCAGCTGACCAGCACACACACGGTTTCAAATGGTAAATCAGCTTGGGCCACCACTAGAAATGTTTGAAGCTAGGTAGGTAAGAAAAGTGGACCCCATAAAATCCCACACGCGGTTAGGCACGCTCAGTCTTAAAACCAATACCCGGAACTCGGATCCTAGGTGACTCGAATGGAACAAAGCGTCGGGGCGGGATAGCCGAGACCTTCCATCCTTCGTCCAATATAGTGAACATTATAATAATCATATCATCAACAACAATATAATAATGTGATATCCCAAACCCAGGAGTAACAGGGGAACATCGTAGCATCCTAAGCATGCATACTAAGCAGGGGCTGAGCAACGAGCAATAGTAACATAGCAGTACAAGGTTTGCTGGGAAGGGACATGGTTGTATCGGTTTGAAAAAGGCTGTAAACATGTGGTAGGATCAAACATCGAACCTAACCTAGACTAGCATGCACACCGCTGGTTGAAATAGAATGAATCATAAGTAATGTATAGTCCTTTCCTGTTGATAAGTCGGGTTCCAAAGGTGTAGCCGATCGCAAGTTTGCATCTTCTCCGAGAGGTACCCGCGGGAGCACACAAGAAGTAAACACTGGAAAGCAATCAACGATCAAGCACTCTATTACTACGAGGCAACACAAGATCAAGAAGACAACACAAGACACCGCACCTACCGTCGAGAGCGGTTACTAACAATTTAAGTGGAGTACTCGTCACACACGACGATACCGCACATTTAGAAAGGTTCAAGTTGTTTAGCTACAGGTGATCAACAAAGGTTGTTAACATGGAAACTCAAGCAAGCATGTCATAGCACACAAACATGGCAAAAGGTTAAGCACAAAGTAAACTATCTATGCTAGTCAATTTAAGTGAGGCACAACCTATACATGGCATAACACTAAGTGCCGCACGATGATTAAAAGATTTGGTAATGTTCTGCCCTAAACCATATTTTAGGTTGGTTAACAACAGAAAACAATAGCTTACACACAAAGTACATGAAAAACTAATCAAGTTACATATAAAGAACACTCCAAACGGAGTTACGGTTAAAAAGATACAAGCAAAACAAGTCACGGGCACAATCTGCCAACATCACGAAGCACACTTTAGAGCAATGCATAAACAAGTTAATCAATGCAAACATGCTCACAAATGATAAAAATTAAATTATACATGACAGGTAAGGCATCTCAAAAGAAATCATGCAAAAAGGCATGACAGATCAAAAGATATTAAGCAAACAACATGGCATTGCAAAATAACAGACTTTGTGAAACACTGAGGTGGCTGTCAAAAACAGCAGCATAGCAACTTTGGAGCCCAAAATCTATATGACCAGGAATGCTAACATGAAGATGCAATACATGTAATGAAAGTAGACATGATGCTTAACAATATGCAATTGGAATCACTCAATTCCGATAAACTTTCGCGACACACTCGTCCACCGAAGTTGCAACAAAATAACAGTTTCAGCAACAGCAGCACAATAACATCAGGATCACCACTTTGGAGCAAGATTTAATACAGCTAAAGCACCCAAACATGGCAAGTTAAAGCATGGAATTGAAGTACACATGATGCTTAACACAATGGAAAAAGAATCAATGCAATAGGCCTCATGGATGAGTCACAATCATCATGCAAAGTTGCAACAAAATAATAACAGCAGCACATAACAGGAAAATTAGCAGTTTAACGGCCTGATGCCCTGTTCAGCACACATTTACACAATCAAGATGAGCTCAAATGCAAATGCTCACAAAAGATGAATTAAAGTACACGCAATTCTGAGTGACTTTCGTTTTGGGGGCACGTTCATCGGAGCTACGGATTACTCGCAATACTACTCGCAAAAACAGACCAGCACACAGTTTTTATCAGACTTAGCAAAAAAAATAACAGCAGAGAAGGAAAAAAAATAAAATAAAATAAAAAAAAGACGGCCTGGGCCTCACCCATGGGCCTCGGCCCATCTGGCCGCTGGAGGCTCGGCTGTGGAGGAGGGGCCGGCTTGGGCCGCTGGCCGGCTGGAGGCCTGGCTGGGCCGGCCCAGCTGCGGTGGATCGGGCAGGGGCTTCGTCCCCGTCAGGAACGACGAGCGGCGGCGGCTGCTACCGATGGCGCGCCGGCCACCGGCGACGAGAGGCAGCGGGGCGAGGTGGCTGGGACGGGACCGCGGCGGCAGGCGGCGGTGGGGGCCGGATCCGGTGGTGGCTGGCGGTGAGGGAGCTTCGAGCTCGGCGGACGGGCTTCAAGGCCATGGCTTCCATGGCGAGCTCCTGCGCAGGGGAGAGGAGGCGGGGTGAGAGGGAGGAGAAGAGGAAGGGAGCGCGGGAGGAAGGAGAAGGGGCGCGGCTCGGCTGGCTTGTCGGCCTTGTCGCCGGCGGCGTCCGAAGGGAGGAGGCGACGCGGGCGGATCCTCCACGGGCGTGGGCAGCGGCTTGGTTGGAGGAGGAAGAGAGAGGAGGTTGGGAGGCGATCTCGGCCGTCAGATCGGGTGATCTGATGGTCCAGATCTGCTAGGCTGGAACTGCTACGAAAAATTGGGGTATTGGGCAAATTTTGGGGCAAAAACAGGGGTGTGGCTGCAATTTGTGGCTAGGGAAACCCTAAAAATGGGTGGGAGTGTGGTGGTCTCTATATAGCCCCGGTGGCTGGCAGTTTGCAAAAACATCCTCGGTTTTTCTCTCGCGCGCGCGGTGCTCACGTTTCTGACCGCTGGGGGTCCGCAGTACCTCCGATTCGGGTAAAACTTCGAACTGCGCGATAAACGCGTCGAGCCGGCGGCGTTCACCTCACGCTGGAACCGTTCCGAAAACACTTTCCGGCGCGCTATAAAAATATCCCGCTTAATTTTTAAACGGGGTTTTTCGTTCCGTTGGCTGCGGCTAGTCTCGTGCGGTTTTCGCGACGGTGATCGGGTGAAACCCGATGTCGCAAAGGTCGAGTGTCAGGGTGGCAAGGGTCGGTCTCCGTCCGATACGAGATAAGAGGGGGAAAAATAATCGCCGATCAATAAATCAGGGATGCAAACACCGCAAACAAATCAGAATATCAAACAATTCACACCGAAAACAAAAATTTTAATTTTTGTGAAAACTGGGCTGTTACACCTTATGTGAGGAAAAGTTTCCAAAGAGGACAAATTAAAAAATCCCAAAGAGGACAAATGAGAGTTAAATAGAAAGAGTCATTGAGGCCACCAAAAAATACAAAAAATAGGAAAAGAAAATAAAAAGAGAGAAGGGGGCAACACTACTATTCCTTTTGAAAGATCCACACTCGTACTCCCTCTTATACCTTGTACTCCATAGAGATGATCATATATGTATATAGCTATGTGGGGACCTTCACACTATAGAACTTGGCTTATATATTCCAATGATGAGCCTCCTCAAATGAGCTCTAGGTCTTCTTGCAATCGGCGGCTAAACTTGGTACAAAGCTTGAAAATAAAAATACAATGATGTCGCTATAGTAGTAACAATCATCAAGACCGCTAAAAACTGCAAGAAAACTGAAAGTAAAGATAACAAGGGTTGTCTCCCTAGAGCTCTTTCTTTATAGCCATGAAGATAGGCTTAAGATTTTAATGATGCTTTCGTAGAAATAAGAGTTGAAGAACAAAAGAGAGCATCAAAAAGCAAATTTCAAACACATTTAAGTCTAACATGCTTCCTATGCATAGGAATATTGCAATAGAATAATTCATTTAAGCACAAAGCAATAAGCATAGGAAGGCAAAACAAGTGCAGCTCCAAAACCTTCAACATAAAGAGAGGGAACATGATATTATTAAAATATCTATAAGCATATGTTCCCTTCTCATAATAATTTTCAGTGGGATCATGAATAAACTCAACCATATAAGTATCACATAAAGCATTTTTACCATGATCCACATGCAAAAGGGTACTCTTACATAAGCATAATCTTTCTCATTGGTAATAGTGGGAGTAGGACTATCATAAACAACTTGAACACTATAGATTAATTGTGTATTAGGAAGATGGTGTTCAGCAAGAGAGTAATTCCCTCCATGATTATGACAAGTTTCATAAGGATAAATTCTCCTCATGTCATACGTACCTTTACAATCACTATAGATAGGAGTTATAACATCATCATAGTAGAGAAGAGCATTATCATTGCTAGGAACTATATTTGTAAACATGTTGTCTTTATTATTACTAGAAAAAGAATTATCAATTACCACATCACTAATGGGTAAAGGACTTGCAATCTTATCATCCCCAAGCTTAGAGCTTTCCATATCATCACTCTCGGAGTTGGTACCAAAAAGATTTTCAAGATCATAAGTAGAATTATCATCATTTTCCCAATCATCAAAAGTAACATGCATATCATAATCAAAATCATCTTGAATAGTGCCTACGGACTTAACATCAGGATAATAATGAATGCAATCAAGCTCACCATCCTCCAAAAATTTATGTACGTTAGGATAAAAATTGATGCAATGAATAAGCCCAGGCCAGGTTGATACCCATTATTCTTCCTTCTTGCTCCTATTCCTCCTCCTCTTCTTTTTCTTCTTCACCTTACGAGGGAGTGGTTGGAGATGAAGTTTCTCCACATATCCTGGTTTATCATTACAAACAATAGGGGAAACTTGGGAGAAACTCTCATTTTTATTAGTAGAAATATAAGAGACATTTTTATACTTTGGTAAAGTTCCCTCCTTTCTAATCTTACTTATGTAATCATTTTCATGGCAATTAACAACACAATAGAGATGGCAATTTTTCAAAGTGTTGTTTATTCCTATGGCATTATCATCTATCCAAGCAGTTTTTTTATAGCTCTTGACACATCAAAAATAACATAAGTTCATCATAAAGATCAGAAGTGATCATGTTATCACACAACTAGTTAACAGTTATGCTTTGAAAGTTCATACATTGAAAATTAAAGTGACCCTCTATACCACAAAGTTCACAAGTAAAAGGATAAAGGTCACACAATTCTCTAGCAATTTCATTTAAATCTTTGACCCAAGTGATTGCTCTTTGATGCTTATGTTGCTTACAATACTTATCTTCTTCAATAATAGGCCGTTCACAAGGTTTGTCCACCCCACAAAAATTAACATGCTCATATAAAACTTCATTTTCAGGAATTGGATCATGCATGTTGCAATCATCATGAACAATCTCATTTTCTTTGCAAATCTCTTTAAAATGGTCATGATGCTTGATCCAATTCTCCTTAGGCATATTAAGATGTGAATAAAAAGATTTGAGGAAATCAACAAGGAGTCAAGAATCAAGCCCAAACTTAGCACTAAACTTATTAAAACTTGCAGTTTCAACAAAGGACTTAATGCAATCAAACTCATAACTTATACCTGAATCTTTACCTTTGTCGATCTCCCAATCTTCAGTATTGCGTTGAATTTTTTCAAGGAGTTCTCATTTATCATCAATCTTTTCGTTTGTGAAAGAACCCATAGAGTAAGCATCGAGCAAGTCTTTATCTTGTCGAGAGAGCCTCGCATAGAAATTAGTAATAATTATATCTTTGGGGAGCCCATGGTTAGGACATTTTAGCATTAAAGTTTTCAGTCTCCCCCAAGCTTGAGCTATGCTCTCTTCGTCACAAGGATAGAAATTATAAACATAATTCCTATTCTCATGGACTTCATGAAGAGGATAAAACTTGGAGTAAAATAGAGACTGGATCTCTTCCTAATCTCTTAGGTGAGAATCATCTAGTAGCCTATACCATCCCAATGTCTTTCCTTTCAGTGACAAGGGAAATAATTTCCTCATGACTCCACCTCTTGTCAAACCTAAAATCTTAAATAACTCACAAATTTCTGTAAGTTTCAACAAATGAATACTAAGATTGACTGTCCCATCATAACAACCATTCCTAATTATTTCAATTATCCAAAGTGGTATTTTGAATGGGATACATTCAGTAGGTGGAGGAGACTTCTCTACCACGGGTGTGGTAAAGAGGCCTTCCCCAAGCAGCGAACTAAGAGTGCAGTTTTCCATACACATAACTAGTGAAAAATAAAAACAAGAAACGAAAAGATATAATTTCAAGATCTAAAGATATACCTTCAAACCTTACCTCCCCGGCAACGGCACTAGAAATAGCTTGATGTCTATGCACGCTTATATTCTTTTAGACTATGTTGGGCCTCCAAGCGCAGAGGTTTGTAGGACAGCAGCAATTTCCCTCAAGTGGATGACCTAAGGTTTATCGTACTCAGGGAAGTAGAGGTTGAAGATGGTCTCTCTCAAGCAACCCTGCAATTAAGATACAAGAAGTCTCTTGTGTCCCCAAAACACCTAATACAACTAGGAGTTGTATAGATGCACTACTTCGGCGAAGAGATAGTAAAATATGGTTGATAGGTGTGGCAAAACGAAGTAATATAAATCTGTAATAAAAATTACAGCAAGCAAACAAGTATTAAACGTGAGCACAAATGGTATTGCAATGGTGGAAACAAGGCCTAGGCTTCATACTTTCACTAGTGACAACTCCCAACAACATTAACATAGTCTAATCACATTATATTTCCCCTAAAACATGCATTGTAGACGTACTCGGAGGTCATTCCTTTGTGATCAAGAGAGGACGAGAATTACGTAGGGCTACAAAAGCACAACTCGGAGTTCGTAGTTCTCATCCATGCACTTCCCAATGTCACCGCGGCCATACAAAGAGAGTACCACAATCACCACAACATATCTCAAGGATAGTCAAAGCCAAGCACCAAGAGACTCTCAATCTTAAATCAATTCACAAAAGAGGAAATCACTCATGAAAATATTCTTCTAACCCATGTCCAATAGACCGTTGTCACCATGGTCTCGGGGATTATACTAGATAAGATCAAATGAGTACATCAATCCAATACATAGAGGAAGGGGAAATAGCATGGGATCACCCTAGATTAACATAGCCTATGATCACAATGAAGATCACATCATGGGAGAGAGAGAGTGAGAGAAGACCACATAGCTACTGGTAGAAACCTCAGTCCCGAGGAGGAACTACTCCCGCATCATGGAGGGAGGAAGAACCGTCGATGGAGATGAATCCGGGGGCACTTCCCCGTCCCGGCAGGGTGCCGACACAGGAATTCTGGTCCCCCGAAGCTTGTTGGCGATGGTGGAGGAGATCGGAATTGCTTCTTGTAAGGCCCGATATGCGGTACTGTTCCAGATCTAGATGTTTCCATCCAGATCCGGGGACGAAGCACATATCGGTCCCACCGCGACATATGACATAGCCATATGCCCCGGATTTCCAACATGATATCACAACATTACAGATACAAGGATACAACATCTCATACAATCGGCATACATCTGCCTCAAATACAATACAACAGCGGAAGATACATGTCTGAGTACAGACTGCAACCAAATGCCTACTGGCAAAGAGAAAAACATCGATCCCATAACCACACGGGTCCAGGCCCTCCGCCGGGATCCGCCTAACTAGTCGTCGTCGAGTCTCCACGTGAAACGTCGATCACCGTACCTGTTGTCGATCAGAACCCTGAAAATATTTTGGGGGTAGTATCATGAGTACAGAGGTACTCAGCATCCAACTGTAGTGGTCATCTGACCCAGCAAGGACTTCATCACTCGTCATTCTAGTACAACTAGTAGTTTACGGTAAGGAAGGGGTAAGTGGTGAGGTTGCTGCCGCACTAGCAATTATGAAGTGGCTCACGATCTAGAGAGTAAGATAAGGAGCCAAGCATTCGATGAGGAATCTCCTCCAAAAAGTCTTGCTATCAGCTACTTACGCAAACATAACACCTATCCTATCCTTGTCCTCCTCTTCGCATCCTGTCGAAGAAGAAGCAGTCAAGGCACACACACACACGTTGATCAAGTTGTTAAGATTATCTCAGTTGTTGTTTTCTATGAACAAGGAGTAGGTCTCAAGTCGTCCATAACCGTGGACACGGATTCTCGAAAAGATTTAACCCTGCAGGGGTGTACCAACTGCCCATTACGAGGCTCCGCACGCACGTCCATCACTCTCAGTTGCTACCCATCACAGGAAACCATTTTATGATTTAGTTCCAAGAGATCTGAAACGACAAGTACCTCTAACTAACAACGAACAAATCCGGGTGGCCCCCGGTGAGTCGACATCCATCTCAGGAGCCGACCGCTCTCTCGATCTGGTCTCTACCGTATGACTCCAGGTTTGGATTGCCAGTTAATCACACATGGGACACCGGGTCCTCTGCCGGTCATGATGGGCCAGCAAGGGAACTATGTCCTCACTGGTCCGGGTTGGTTTGTAAACAACTGGCAGCTGACCAGCACACACACGGTTTCAAATGGTAAATCAGCTTGGGCCACCACTAGAAATGTTTGAAGCTAGGTAGGTAAGAAAAGGGGACCCCATAAAATACCACACACGGTTAGGCACGCTCAGTCTTAAAACCAATACCCGGAACTTGGGTCCTAGGTGACTCGAATGGAACAAAGCGTCGGGGCGGGATTGCCTAGACCTTCCATCCTTCGTCGAATATAGTGAACATTATAATAATCATATCATCAACAACAATATAATAATGTGATATCCCAAACCAAGGAGTAACAGGGTAACATCGTAGCATCCTAAGCATGCATACTAAGCAGGGGCTGAGCAACGAGCAATAGTAACATAGCAGTACAAGGTTTGCTGGGAAAGGACATGGCTGTATCGGTTTGAAAGAGGTTGTAAACATGTGGTAGGATCAAACATCGAACCTAACCTAGACTAGCATGCAAACCGCTGGTTGAAATAGAATGGATCATAAGTAATGTATAGTCCTTGCATGTTGATAAGTCGGGTTCCGAAGGTGTAGTTGATCGCAAGCTCGCATCGTCTCCGAGAGGTACCCGCGGAAGCACACAAGACGATAAACACTGGAAAGCAATCAACGAGCAAGCACTCTATTAATACGAGGCAAAACACGAGAAAGCGTCAACAAGAAGGCAACACGATACATCGCACCTACCGTCGAGAGCGGTTACTAACAGGTTAAATGGAGTACACGTCACACACGACGAATACCGCACGTTTACGGTGGTTCAAGTTGTTTATCTACAGGTGATCAACAAAGGTTGTTAACATGGCAACTCAAGCAAGCATGGCATAGCACACAAACATGTCAAGAGGTGAAGCACAAAGTAAACTATCTATGCTAGTCAATTTAAGTGAGGCACAATCCTAAACATGGCATAACACTAAGTGTCGCACGACAATTAAAGGATTTGGTACTGTTCTGCCCTAAACCATATTTTAGGTTTGTTAACAACAGCAAACAATAGCATAAACACAAAGTACACGAAAAACTAATCAAGTTACATATAAAGAACACCCCAAACAGAGTTACGGTTAAAAAGATACAAGCAAAACAAGTTACGGGCAGAATCTGCCAACATCACGAAGCACACTTCAGAGCAATGCATAAACAGGATAATCAATGGAAACATGCTCACAAAAGACATGAAATTAAACTAGACATGACAGGGAATGCATGGCAAAAAGAATCATGCAAATAGACATCATAGATCAAAAGATATTAAGCAAACAACATGGCATCGCAAAGTAACAGACTTAGAGAAAAACAGAGGTGGCTGTCAAAAACAGCAGCATAGCAACTTTGGAGCTAAATATCTATATGACCAATAATGCTAACATGAATATGCAATATATATAATGAAAGTAGACATGATGCTTAACAATATGCAATTGGAATCACTCAATTCCGATAACGGTCGCGACACACTCGTCGACCGAAGTTGCAACAAAATAACAGTTTCAGCAACAACAGTACAATAACATCAGGATAGCTACTTTGGAGCAAGATTTAATATAGCTAGAGCACCCAAATATGACATGTTAAAGCATGGAAATGAAGTACACATGATGCTTAACACATAGGAAAAAGAATCAATGCAATAGGCCTCATGGATGAGTCACAATCATCATGCAAAGTTGCAATAAAATATAAACAGCAACACTTCACAGGAAATAGTAGCAGTTTAACGGCCTGATGCCCACTTTAGCACACAATTACACAATCAAGATGACCTCAAATGCAAAAACTTTCTACATACGAATGCTAGAGCACGCAAAACTGAGCAACTTTTGTTTTGGGGGCACGTCCATCGGAGTTACGGTTTATTTGCAAACTACAGCGCAAAATTGAATCAGCAGGAGTTATTCAGCACTTAACAAAAAAATAAAAGAAAAACGCTTAAGGGAAGGCTGGCGGGCAGGCCTGGCGCTAGGCAGGCTGCGGTGGGCCGCTGGAGCCACTCCAGCCCGCGTGGGCGCGAGCAGGCGGCTCGGGGCCTTCGTGCTCCTCCCGCATCGGCACGGGGAGGGCGGCCATGGCGGCTCAGCACGGAGCCGGCGGCGGCTTCTGGCGACGCAGGGCGGGCGCGGCCGGCGGTTCCAGCCGGTGGAAGGCGGCGGCGGCACCTCCAGGGCGGCGGCGGACGAGCTTGAGTAGCCATGGCGCGGCTCGGCCTCCATGGCTGCGCGGTTGCGTGTTCCTGGGAGGGAGAGAGAGCGGAGTGAGAGGCAGAGGAGAAGGGAGAGGGGAGGGAAGAGGAGGAGACCTGGGCGCGGAGGAGAGGCGGCCGCGGGGGCGCGGTGGCCGGCAGCCAGCGGCGGCGGCGGTGGATCCCCACGGCCCAAGGTGGGAGGAGAGAGAGGACAGAGGTTGGTGGCTAGGGAGCTCCCTGGCCGTCAGATCGCAAGATCTGACGGTCCAGATCCATTGGGCAGATCTGACCTAGGGTTTGGACGAAAAAAATGGGGTATTTCGGGCAGATCTGGAAAATCAGAGGGGGGTGGCTGCAAATTTTGGCTAGTGAAACCCTAGAAAAGGGGTGGGAGTGTGGTGGTCTTTATATAGCCCCGGTGGCTGGCAGTTTGCAAAAACATCCCCGGTTTTTCTCTCGCGCGCGCGGTGCTCACGTTTCTGACCGCCGGGGGTCCGCAGTACCTCCGATTCGGGTAAAACTTCGAACTGCGTGATCAGCGCATCGAGCCGGAGGCGTTAACCTCGCACTGGAACCGTTCCGAGAACACTTTCCGGCGTGCTATAAAAATATCCCGTTCAATTATTAAACGGGGTTTTTCGTTCCGTTTGTTGCGGCTAGTCTCATGCGGTTTTCACGACGGTGATCGGGTGAAACCCGGTGTCGCAAAGGTCGAGTGTCAGGGTGGCAAGGGTCGGTCTCCGTCCGGTACGAGATAAGAGGGGGAAAAATAATCGCCGATCGATAAATCGGGGATGCAAACACCGCAAACAAATCAGACAATCAAATAATTCACACCGAAAACAAAATTTTTAATTTCCGTGAAAACTGGGTTGTTACACTTCTGGAAAAAAGGGTTCTGGAATCATGGTTTTTGTAACGCGAGTAAAAATAAGGGCCAAGGGGGGCCACCAGGGGAGGTCCCAGTCGCCCAGTCGACCTCCCGACGCGGCCCCACCCTAGGCCGCGCCCGGTGGCTGCCTCGGTATCAGATGGCCCCCCTCCATCTCTCCTTCGGTGATTCCGGAAGGTTCCTTCGCGGTGATTTTTTTATATATTTTTCTCGGAATTTATTGGGCACTTTAAGTAATGGGAAAACCTGAAATACAAAAATAGCAGAAAACTGAAACTGGCACTGGGGCACTGAGTTAATAGGTTAGTCCAAATATGATCAAAAGTGTATATAAATCATAGTAATATCACACAAAACATGCATGGAGAAAGCAGAAATTATAAATACGTTTGGCACGTATCACTCCTCCACCATATATCTCTCTTTGTCATCCTAAGAGTGAACTCTCGTGCTTACGCTCATCCATTGCATGAGTGCTCAAAATATCAAAAGGGAGTGGATCAAATTGACTTGTACCTGGCTAGTGGTCAGGGGACGAGTCAAGATAAGATTCCAAAGAAGACTAAGTGTGAAACTTTAGTAGATTGAGTTCTCAACAAATAAATATTTATTCTCGTATTCCCATCTCCCACTTCTTGCACGCAAATACCATCTGGATACATTCGAGTCATGGACAGCAAGAGCTCTTGCACCTTAATGTTCTTTTGTTGCTTGTTTCAATGCTAATATAGACTCTTGCTTGTTATGACTTGAATTGAATTACATACCTTGATTGCTTTACTTAAAAGTTCTTCTATGGTTGGTAGCATGTCACCACGGAAATTATGCGTGTTATCATTTACCTACTTGATGGTACGATTTAACGCTCCCTCGTTGAATCGTACCATAAGTGGAAGGTTGAGATGTAGATAGCGGCAATTTCCCTTAGCGACGATGCTAAGGTTGAATGTCGAACCAATAGGACTCCAACCAATACAAGAAGGTGGTGAAGTGAACAATGGCGCCATTCACAACTCAAGGTTGCTTACTTCACCTGGACCTGCACACACAGCAAATAACTTTGCTTCCCAACGATTACAGAGCAGTTGTCAATTCCTCTGGCCTTGTTGTTTACAAAGGATAAAATGCACGGGATAATAATGATAATGATAGCAACGGAAAAGTAAATAAAGCAGTAAATTGATAGTGGGTGTAAACAGTATTGAAAATATGGACCATGGTCCTATGATGTTCACTAGTTATGTCTCTCTCCCAAAAGCCGATAAAATATCCATGCGAGGTAAACAAATTACAGCTGGGCAATTGAAAGGATTATGTGCGCAAACCAATGCTAACTATGCTATAAAGAAAGGAAGAGGCTCAAAAGCATGGGCGGTACGCCAAGACAAGTAGACCGAAATCCATCGGCATCTACCTACTAATCATCCACCTTGAGATATCTATCCTGAACATCTCACTGGTATTAAGTTGCGAATCACACCCAAAGTGTAAACTCAAAGCAACGGACAACTGCATTAAAGAACTTTGCGTAAAGTAAACAATCCTTGCACCCGCAAGTACAAGCACCGTTGTTTTCCCCCTTGTGGCAACAGCACATCCCCTAGACTCATGTTTCTGTCACTCAAGCTAGTCATCAGGGCGCATGAACCCACAATCATGCATAACGCTCCCTCTTGGAGTCACTACCTACTACTTGGCCAAAGCAATAAACAGCAACGAAGAACATTCAAGAATTACTCTAGAACATAAATATAAAAGAGGAGAATCAAATATATTACTCAAACACAATCTGGACATAGTCTCATAATCCATCGAATCCCAGCAAACTCAGCATAGCAACCGCAGAAAGATTACACATGTGCCTCTATCATGTAGGGCAGCTCACGAGGTCTAATCCATGAAGAACAAAGAAGGGAGGAGAACATCACATAGCTACTAATCATAGACCCATGGTCCAAGGTGGACTACTCACGGTTCATCCGGGAAGCATCCATGGTGGTGGACAAGCTCCCGGAGGTGATTCCTCCCTCCGGCAGGGTGCCGGGAAGAGGTCTTCTGGTGCTCCCGATCTTGGAAGCGCGGTGGCGGCGGAATAGAGGAGAGATCGCGAAAAAGGGTTACCGTCACGGGGGTTTCACGTCACGAGGGATATATAGGCGAAGGGGGGCCACCAGGGGTACAGGCGGCCCCTTGGAGCGTCCCCACCCTAGGGCGCCTGGGGCCTTGGTGGGTCCCCTCTGCCCCCCCCCCCTCGTTGATTCCCGAAGCTTATTCTGAGCTGATTTTTTATTGTATTTCTCCCGAATTTTTGGAGCACTTTTAATATGGGGGAAATCTGAGATAGAAAAATAGCAGAAAACAGGAACTGGCATTGGGGTGCACTGAGTTAATAGGTTAGTCCAAAAATGATCAAAAGTGTATGGAAGTTCATCAATATCATAGCAATATCACACAAAAGAGGCATGGAGCAAGCAGAAATTATAGATACGTTTTGGACGTATCAACATTCCCAAGCTTAATTCCTGCTCGTCCTCGAGTAGGTAAATGATAAAAGCATAATTTATGTGGTGACATGCTAACAACCATATAAGAACTTTTAAGTAAAGCAATCAAGGCATGTAATTCAATTCAAGTCATAACAGGCAAGAGTCTATATTTAGCACTGAAACAAGCAACATAAGAACATAAAGGTGCAAGAGCTCTCGCTGTCCGTGACTTGAATGTATCCAAATGGTGTTTGCGTGCAAGAAAGGGGATAGGGATATATAAGAAAAAGTATTTTTGTTTTGAGAACTCAATCTACTAAAGTTTCACACTTGGTCTTATTTGGAATCTTATCTTGACTCATCCCCAGACCACTAGCGAGGTACAAGTCAAAATGATCCACTCCTTTTCGACATTTTGAGCACTCATGCAATGGATGAGCGTAAGCAAGAAAGTTGACACTTAGGAT
The DNA here is from genome assembly GCA_950022295.1 of Bromus sterilis. Classification (NCBI taxonomy): domain Eukaryota; kingdom Viridiplantae; phylum Streptophyta; class Magnoliopsida; order Poales; family Poaceae; genus Bromus; species Bromus sterilis. The sequence goes on along the minus strand of OX465595.1, from coordinate 239,524,523 downwards.
GGCAAAGAGATAATATGGTGGAGGAGGATGACAAAAAGGTGTGAAAGGCTCACATCAATGAGGACAATCATAGGAGAGAGAAAGCCAAATGATTGATATGATGTGAGGAGTAGGGATTTCCATGCAACAGATGCACATATGAGCTAAGGTAAGCTCTCGAAAGGAACTAGTGGGGGTGCATCCAACTTGCTTGCTCAAGAAGACCTAGAGCTCATTTGAGGAGGCTCATCATTGGAATATACAAGCCAAGTTCTATAGTGTGAAGGTCCCCACATAGCTATATGCATAAATGATAATCTCTATGGAGTGCAAGATATAAGAGGGAGTACGAGTGTGATCTCTCAAAAGGAATAGTAGTGTGCCCCCTTCTCTCTTTTTATTTCTTTCTCTTTCTTTTTTGGTGGCCTCAATGGCTCTTTCTATTTCTCTCATTTGTCCTCTGTGGGATATTTTAATTTGTCCTCTTTGGGATCTTTTAATTTGTCCACTTTGGGATCTTTTCCTCACTTTAGGGGAAACACTCTATATATTACAAAAAGTATAGAAGATCTTTCACACTTTACAAAAGTACTCAAATCATAAAGAAGATGTAATCATGATGTATGCAAGTGTATGCCTCTGCCAGTGTAGCAGGATATGCAATGATACTAGCGCGTCATGTAGCAATGATTAGGGAAAGGCCCAACTAGCATGCGGCTCATCGATCAAGCAAGTAGCATGTATGACATGAAGATCAAGTCATGAGAAGATGGATGTTGCATGGAAATATATCTCGGAAAGGCTATGGAAATACCTTGATAGGTAGGTATGGTGGATGTTTTGAGGAAGGATATAAGGAGGTTTATGATGACAGAGCGTATCATGCCAAGGGTTTGGATGTACCGGCGAAGGTGGACGCCAACTCTCGGAGTGAGAAGAAAGCAATGCACGGCACAGGAGAGGCTAGAAAAAGATGGGAAGGTGGAAGTGTCAACTTTAGAATACTCACATTAGTCCGAAGAACTCATGCACTTATTATCTGTAACTCTCAATCTAATAAGGAGGTTTCACAAAGAGACAAGTACCCCGAGGAGGAGTGTATGGGGGTTTGGTTATCCTTGCGCATCCTCGACTCATGGTATGTGAGTGTACTCTAATATTCGATCCCTCCAAAGAGTAGTGATCCATCTAGTAGCTAAAGTTCTCAACTAATTTTGTAAGTTTTGAAAATAAACACGGATTTCCCAAAATATAACATCTATCACTAATAGGCTAAAGCTCTTGACACCAAAAGTCCAAACATTACTCAAAGCAACCTCAGTTACCTACTTCAAGTCAAGACACAAAACTCAGTGCAACAGGCAAACTCTCTAAACAAGACAAACATGAAAACTCAAGAGAGTTCCAGCAACAAACTAAACAAAACCTCATAAAAAGATAAGCATGAAAAGTAAGAGCTAAACATGACAGTAGCTATGAAAAAGATGAAGAACACACACAGCAAAGATAAGCATGAAAAATCATATGTTTTGTTCTAGATTTTGAAAGTGGGGCGTGTTTTTCTCCCACACAAAGAAAGTTGGGTACTAACTTGTTATGAACAGCAAGCAAAGATAAAGAAAACTAAAAATAAAACCTAAGAGCGAGACGCTCCAAGCATATGTAACATCCCAAAATTCTTCGAATTTTGGAATGTTAATAAAATTAAATAGATAATGATTGTTTTATTGATGTGTTTGATTTTCTCTGGGATTTAAAACTATTGGAGTTTATTGAATATTAAAAAGAGAGGGAATAAAAGGACTTTCCCTAATATTCATAATTGGTGTTTTTGGAATTTATTATTTTAAAACAAAACCAACAGAACAAAATGAGAGAAGGTTATATGACTCCTTCAACATTTTAAAAGTTTGGAAAATATTTTAAATCCTTATTGGAATTCTTTTGAATATTCAAAACATTTTTCAACACATGGCAGTTCGCTGGAGAGGATATAAAAGGACTTATCCCCATTTTTCATTCGTTGAAAAATAGTTTAAAATATTTTTGGGAGACTTTTTAATTTTACTTTGGAATTATAAATATTTTCTAAAATTATTTTTGGAATTTATTTATGCTCCGGAAATTTTTTTAAATCAATTTTCGGAGTTTTCAGTATTTTTAAAAATAAGCTGCAAAGTTTTTATTTTATTTTATTATTTTTGTCAAGCCAAAAATTCAATTTTATTATTTTAAAAATATTGGCGAAGACGGAATTGTAAAATAAATTTCCGTGATTTTTCTAATATTGTTTTGGGCCTAATGGGCCTGTTCTGGTTTTTTTTCCGCAGACCGATTTTGTATTTATCTCGGATTTAAAAAAAAGGTTTAGGGGCTGGCTATAAATAGCCCCGATTAGGGCTAAATTATTTTCGCTTAGCATTTTAGGTTAGCTCTAAACTAATCCGCGGGACCCGTCATTGTCGGAATCTCGCCGGAGTGCGTTTTTTTTGCGTTTTTCGAGGTAATCTTTCGCGGATCGCCGTCCTAGCCGTCCCCGCGCCACACCGGAGCCACGCCGCCGCCGTCCTGCGTCGCCGCCGCCCGGCGTCGCCGCCGCTCGCCGAGCTCACTGCTGTCGTGCGCCCGTGGCCGCGCCTGGCCGTCCGCGGTGCCTGTGGCCGCGCGCCCGTGCGCCCTCCGCCGCGCCCGCGCCGCCGGCCTCCGCCGCCCCCGGCCCTGGCTGCCTGCTCGCCTGGCCGGTGAGCCCCGAGCCGAGCCGCTGCTCCCGCGCCATGGCTGCCCCCGTGCGTGCCCGTGGCGTGAGGTTGGAGATGGAGTTGAGGAAAAAAAAGTTAGAAAAACGTTTCGAAAAAAAAAAATAAAAAAAAATTCAGATCTGGATCTAAACCGCCCAGGGACCCGATCGCGTTTTTCAGAAAAAATTTATTTACGTACGGGCCCTTTTTACAGTAGAACCCCCCGGTACCCCCGTTTTTCACCCGATACCGTTTTAGCGACTACTTTTTAACCGTAACTCGGAATTGGGCGATTCCAGTTGCGTTGCGACCATGTAGAAATTATCAAGCCAGTAGACCTAGTGTTACAGAAGTTTGACGTATTTAAATTTGGATCCCAAGCTGATCCAAATTTGAACTTTCGGCAGCCGTAACTTTTTACCGGTGCACCCGTTTGCGCCGTTTCTTTTTGCGTTGGATCACTCGTTCCTTGTACCTTCTGTTTATACCATGTCTACACAAAAATTCACAATTTTATTGATCTGTTCAAATTCAAGTTCAATTCCATGTTGCAATTGCTATGACTTGCGTTGTAGTATTCCGTTTCACGTGATTCTTTTTGCATATTGAATCATATGAGACATCTTATCGGCAATATCCACATTCCATTCATGTTGCTATGATCTTTACTTTGATTTCATAATTCCTTGATCATACTCTTGTATCGACAATTCCTTATCCGTTGACTCTCTCGAGTTCACGTTCCACCGATCACCTTCGAACACATCCACACCTTTGCACTTCAAAACCTTTTGTTTTGTTGCTAAAACCTTAGTGATTGTTTTGTTGATCTTTTGTTTGTAATGTGATGTGATTTCTTATTTGAGTTCTTTCGTTGACAATAGATTTTTCGGAGTGTGACGAGTAGAGTTGACTGGAACGTGAGAGCGAAGATCTTCATCGAATGTATAAGGCAAGTGATGCTTTGACCATACTCATACCTATATTTTCTATATGCATTATGTTAGGAAATATCACTCTATTGCATGATAGGTAGTTTATTATTCTGTTGCTGCAAAACCAGTTAGGATAGCCATATGTTTTGACTTGTCTACCGTAGATCAACCTAGCCGTGTTGTTGCTTTATTGCTATTGCTTTGTAGACGTGGTTTGGGTTGTGAGAATTCATGGAGCGCATGTGAGCTATTAAATAAACTGTGTAGCAACTTTAATATAATAGAAATCACTTCTGGACGGGCGGGTTGCATCCCGGTAGTTGTGGCTCGGTTGAGGACAATGCCGGGGTTAAATGCACCCAATGGTTGTTTTGGTGGTGAACCGGGTGCGTCATGGTGTCTACCCTCTCACGCAGTGGGCGCCGTCCAGGCTCAAAAAGATCAGACATGCAATATTACTAGTAGCTTCCGTGTACAGCCACTGGCTATATGGGCTCTGGCTTAGCACGAGTACGTTGTGGGGAACCTGGCCCTGGTAGCTAGCTGATGTAGATGTGTTGTTAGGTGTACCGGCTACCAAAGGGTGGAGGCAACCTCTTCAGAAAGTCTTTGTCTCAATCTTCGGGTTGAGTCCAGTGGGGAACGTGTACAACCTCTACAGAGCGTATAAACTGATCATGATTAGCCGTGTCCACGGTTACGGACGAACTTTGAGCAACTAGTCAGTACTGTTGATGAATGATCTTGACAGATGAACACTTCATAATAATTTGGTTGGGACAAGAGTAGCATGGGTTGCTGTGTGTTTCAGGTAGAACTCAACTTAAAATTTTGACTAGTCTAGTTCAGGAGAAAATTGGCTTTCTGCAAAACTAAACCATAAGCCTTTCCTTTGAATTACCTTGCATGTAGTTGTAGGTCCTTTATATAAACTTTTCCGTGTCACTTGCCGTACAAATCATATGTACTGACCCGTTGTCGGGCTGTAACCTTCGGTGTTGCAGGTTTTTCAGACGATCAGTAAGGTGCGTTTAGGGGTTGCGAGTCTACACTCAGCATGTTCGCATGTGGCTGTTGATGGGACTCCACTTTATTTGTTTTTTCTTCCGCTATATTTACATTGAGTAAGCTAGCCTTGAGCTATGCAACTTGTTATTTATTTACTCTGGATCATACGTTGTAATAATGATGCACTTGTACTTTGATATACATCTACAATACTGTGTGTGCCAGCGAGTTCGATCCAGGGACTGGCACTTGAACACAGAGACTTCAATTCTGTGTGAATTGGGTCGTTACAGATGGTATCAGAGCAGTGTGTTGACTGTAGGTTCGTGACCCTAGAAAATGGATAGAAAAAGCCATAGGAACCAAAATATTTTATCACTCTTTGATTACTTACTCTATCCACTAGTATTTCTCATCTATTATTCATCTTCTAAAACTCCTCATCTTGTTTTACTGTAAATACCCCTTGAGTTGTTTATACCTTGGAAGACAAGACATTTGAGAAGAACATCATCAACCTCGTGGATCAATTGAAGTTATGATCACAGGAACCAGAAGAATACCCTATGAGGATCAATAAGTTTTGACACTACGAGAGAATCTTTAAGATCAGCTTAGCTGAGAAGGGTGAAGCATTAGATTCAGACCACCAATTTTATGTGAAGTTAGATGAACGAATTTCGCGTAGCGTGATGAGATCGTATGTCTTGCACATATGACCTTACCCTAGGAGTTGTTTGTGTGTTTTTAATTTTGTGACTGTATTGTTTGTTGTTATGTGTTACTGTCGGACGTAGGTGTTTTTGCCGCTTTCTTGTTTGAGTGCATATGTTTGGTGTTATCTTTAGTTGTTGTCTTGTCGGTGTTATATTTTTTCCCTAACCCTTGTCGTATGGGTTTAATAGATGGGGTATGGAGTAGGACTCGCCTTTTCTGGGGCGATGTCGAGACTGAAGGTGGAGCAATGGATTCGCCGTATGGAGGAGCACATGAAGATGAACAAGGTTGGAAGTGAGGACATGGTCCCCTATGCTGTTAAGTACTTGGTAGAAGAAGCTGCTACTTGGTGGAGAATGCACCAAGCGATTGACGAATCACAAAGGAAGATTACTTGGAAGGAATTTACAAAGATTTTGTTGGGATCCCGCCTCGTCACCCCGATGCAAAGGACGGTAACCCTTAAGTGGATCCGTGCCTGTACAATTTGCGGAGAAACAGGGCACTCCTATGAAGGACACCAAGATGGATGTCCCTATTGTGAAGAAATTCACTCGGGTGAAGAATGCCCCACTGCACAAGTCACATGTTTTACGTGTGAAGGAACTGATCATTACCCCGCTCAGTGTCAATTTTTCATCGTGACACAACAAGTGGTTCAACATCAAAAGGAAGGAATGAAGAAAGTTATCCAAGAATTGAAGGAAGCACCCGTGAAGAAGAAAATGAAGGACATTAGCCACATTCAGTGTTTCCGGTGCAGGAATATGGGACGTTACGCCAACATGTGTCTAGAATTGAAGGGAAAGAAGAGGTTGTGAATGCGGAAGCAAGGATGCTGACTTGAAGAAGCTTATGTTGGCATTGGAGGATAGACGTTCGTAGGTTTGCACTAAGTGTATGGTGGTACCTTCTAAATGTTAGTTGGAGATGTGGATCGATGCATTGTTTTGCTGTGGATTGACTAGATGTTTTATGTCATGATTGTTTTGTTAAGTTTTGTCTTGTACCCTGTGACCCTGTTATGTCTTGTTTTGATTGATTTTGTGTGTGGCCCTTTTATGTTTCTTCTATGCGAGTAGAATAAGTTTACGTTTCATTAGACCCTCATCTATTTAGTATGCTTCAAGACTAAAGAAGACACAACAAGAAGAAGAATAACTTGACGGATGACTCAACGATATGAAGATTGTTTCGACATTCAAAATTGAAGCTACCGGCATTGAAGACTTGAAGACCTGGAAGATTAAAAGTTTCTATCGTTGAATCGAGTATGTGGGATGTCATTTCTTGTTTTACTGACAGCTACACATCAAAACTTATTTTCAAAACTAGTGTGATGTTTGTATGGGTATCTCTCCCTATCTCTCTCTCTCTCTACCTCGCTATCTACATTCTATTCCCCCTCATCCTCATCCCTAAACTGAAGAAGCTACTACAATGGCTGCAAATGTCAAGGCTGGAATAAAGATGGATGCAACCGATGATGAGTTCAAAGTTAACCCCTTGTGCCCGGATCTTACAACAAGCGAGCACAATCTTGCTGAAGGAAGAACCTCAAAGAAAGTTGTAGTCCACCAGTACACGTTTTATAGCAGTCTGCGCAAACCTGAGTGTTGAGGAAACGATAGATGTTTGTTTGGCTTGCAGAACCATGGATTTATCTGGACCCAGTTCAAGATAAGGAGGACTTCTGCAATGCTTGTGAGAATGACCGAGTGTTAGATTGCGAGATTCACTAAACCATATACAAGGAAATGATTTGGGTGCGGAATGGATTGATCACCATGACGACTACTCTTATTATTTGCTCTTGCTATGCGGGGTAGTAAATCTTGAGTGACTTACCTATAACAGAGAGACGATGATGTTAAGCCCAAACCATAGAATGGTACGATGTGTGACCCCAGTAGAAGTTTACCTTTGGTGTTATACGGTGAGGATGGACCAAGACCATTTGCTGCAGGTATCTCGTGGAAGTATTATTGATGACCACCAAGAGAGTATCGATAGTTGTTTAGTAGTGGCGTCTGAGTTGTCAGCCATGAAGTCTCAGTACTTGGAAGACCACTCTCTTGCTAAGGAATGGAAACCTCAAAGGAGGAATTCGTGAAACCTCAAAGACCGCAGGTGAAACCTGTACGGAGAATGTCATCGATGGATTAAGATACTGGAAGCCCACACTTGTGATGAAGAATTTCATGCCCCAATGGAGTATGAAGATTATGTGTGAGGAGCTCGCTGAGGGAGCAAGCTTTTGAAGACTAAGTCTCTTTCCTTTTAAGGGTGGTAGCACCCTAGCTCATCGGAGGATCGATGGACTGCTATGAAGATCCGAACCCTAACCTTTCTCTCTAGCCTTCTCGAATCTCGAGGACGAGATTCCTTTTAAGGGTGGTAGTGTGTAACATCCCAAAATTCTTTGAATTTTGGAATGTTAATAAAATTAAATAGATAATGATTGTTTGATTGATGTGTTTGATTTTCTCTGAGATTTAAAACTTTTGGAGTTTATTGAATATTAAAAAGAGAGGGAATAAAAGGACTTTCCCTAATATTCATAATTGGTGTTTTTGGAATTTATTATTTTAAAACAAAACCAACAGAACAAAATGAGAGAAGGTTATATGACTCCATCAACATTTTAAAAGTTTGGAAAATATTTTAAATCCTTATTGGAATTCTTTTGAATATTCAAAACATTTTTCAACACATGGCAGTTCGTTGGAGAGGATATAAAAGGACTTATCCCCATTTTTAATTCGTTGAAAAATAGTTTAAAATATTTTTGGGAGACTTCTTAATTTTACTTTGGAGTTATAAATATTTTCTAAAATTATTTTTGGAATTTATTTATGCTCCGGAAAAGTTTTTAAATCAATTTTCGGAGTTTTCGGTATTTTTAAAATGCCAGAAAAGTATTCAAAAATATTTAAAAATAAGCTACAAAGTTTTTATTTTATTATTTTGGTCAAGCCAAAATTCAATTTTATTATTTTAAAAATATTGGCAAAGACGGAATTTTAAAATAAATATCCGTGATTTTTCTAATATTGTTTTGGGCCTAATGGGCCTGTTCTATTTTTTTTTCCCGCAGACCGATTTTGTATTTATCTCGGATTTAAAAAAAAGAGGTTTAATGGCTGGCTATAAATAGCCCTGAGTAGGGCTAAATTATTTTCGCTTAGAGTTTTAGGGTTAGCTCTAAACTAATCCGCGGGACCCGCCGCCGCCGACGTCATCGCCGGAATCTCACCGGAGTGCGTTTTTTGCGTTTTTCGAGGTAATCTTTCGCGGATCGCCGTCCTAACCGTCCTCGCGCCTCACCGGAGCCGCGCCGCCGCCTCACCGGAGCTGCGCCGCCACCGCTCGCCGAGCTCACTGCCGTCGTGCGCCCGTGGCCACGCCTGGCCGTCCGCGCGCCTGTGGCCGCGCGCCGCCGGCCTCCGCCGCCCCCGGCCCTGGCCGCCTGCTCGCCTGGCCGGTGAGCCCCGAGCTGAGCCGCTGCTCCCGCGCCATGGCTGCCCCCGTGCGTGCCCGTGGCGTGAGGTTGGAGATGGAGTTGAGGAAAAAAAAAGTTAGAAAAACGTTTCGAAAAAAAAAAATCAGATCTGGATCCAAATCACCCGGGGACCCGATCGCATTTTTCAGAAAATTTTGATTTACGTACGGGCCCTTTTTACAGTAGAACCTCCCGATACCCCGTTTTTCACCCGATACCGTTTTCGCGACTACTTTTTAACCGTAACTCGGAATTGGGCGATTCCAGTTGCGTTGCGACCGTGTAGAAATTATCTAGCCAGTAGACCTAGTGTTACAGAAGTTTGAAGTATTTAAATTTGGATCCCAAGCTGATCCAAATTTGAACTTTCGGCAGCCGTAACTTTTTACCGGTGCACCCGTTTGCGCCGTTTCTTTTTGCGTTGGATCACTCGTTCCTTGTACCTTCTGGTTATACCATGTGTACACAAAAATTCACAAGTTTATTGATCTTTTCAAATTCAAATTCAATTCCATGTTGCAATTGCTATGACTTGCGTTGTAGTATTCCGTTTCACGTGATTCTTTTTGCATATTGAATCATATGAGACATCTTATCGGCAATATCCACATACCATTCATGTTGCTATGATCTTTACTTTGATTTCATAATTCCTTGATCATACTCTTGTATCGACAATTCCTTATCCGTTGACTCTCTCGAGTTCACGTTCCACCGATCACCTTCGAGCACATCCACACCTTTGCACTTCAAAACCTTTTGTTTTGTTGCTAAAACCTTAGTGATTGTTTTGTTGATCTTTTGTTTGTAATGTGATGTGATTTCTTATTTGATTTCTTTCGTTGACAATAGATTGCTCGGAGTGTGACGAGTAGAGTTGACTGGAACGTGAGAGCGAAGATCTTCATCGAATGTATAAGGCAAGTGATGCTTTGACCATACTCATACCTATATTTTCTATATGCATTATGTTAGGAAATATCACTCTATTGCATGATAGGTAGTTTATTATTCTGTTGCTGCAAAACCAGTTAGGATAGCCATATGTTTTGACTTGTCTACCGTAGATCAACCTAGCCGTGTTGTTGCTTTATTGCTATTGCTTTGTAGACGTGGTTTGGGTTGTGAGAATTCATGGAGCGCATGTGAGCTATTAAATAAACTGTGTAGCAATTTTAATATAATAGAAATCACTTCTGGACGGGCGGGTTGCATCCCGGTAGTTGTGGCTCGGTTGAGGAAAGTGCCGGGGTTAAATGCACCCAATGGTTGTTTTGGTGGTGAACCGGGTGCGTCATGGTGTCTACCCTCTCACGCAGTGGGCGCCGTCCAGGCTCAAAAAGATCAGACATGCAATATTACTAGTAGCTTCCGTGTGTTGGGATACGGGGCTGAAAACATAAATTTTTCATACCTACGGTACCCGAACCCAAGATCTATGCTATGGCGATGTAATGTAACAGAGGGAATCGGTGTTCATACCTTTGAAGACCGAAAGAGGGAAACGTTCTTGCGAACGTGGTTGGCGTAGACTCAGAACTACGACCTCCCTGTCGTGTAGAAGACCACCACCGGCGAGGATGACTCCCGGTAAACCTCCAGCGACGAAGTAGCACCACAGGTGTAGTGCCTCGAAGAGATTACACACGTACAGTGCAACCGATGTTCCCTCCGGGCTCCGAACCAGGCGAGCAGCGGAAAGAAGACGGATTCGGATCCCGACTCCGGCAGAGCGACGGCCTGCCTTATGGTGGAGAACTCCAATCCTGGTGCAGACTCCAAACAAGGGGAGTCCACTTCCAGAAATGGAGAAAGAGAGAGAGAACTCAATGAGATGATGGAAAAAGGGGGGTCTACCCCTCCTTATAAAGGCCAAGGGGGGGGTGTGATCCCTCTTCCCTCCCCCATGTGGGACTAAACCCCCCAAGGGGGGGAAGGGCGTCGGCCATAGGGGGGATGGGCCCCACCCTTGGCACCAAGCCCAAGGGGGGGAACCCCCTCCTCCCCTAATGGGCCCCAAGGGCCCATATAGCCTTTTTCCATTAATTTTAATTATTTAAATACATTTTAATATTTAATTCAGATAATTAAATACTAAAACATTATTAAACATAATTAAACATTATTTTGAACCTTTCAAAATATCCGGAACAACTTCCGTTCTCTCCCGGAACTATTCCGGTGCTTTCTCCTATTTCACCGATGATCCCGAATCTGTCCCAGCATCAATTGCCCCTTAAGTGTGACACCCTAACGGTCCGGGAAACAGCAGACATGGTCGAGACTCTTCTCATTGACCAATGACTAGTCAGTTGGACCTGGTTACAATCCTTGACAGCCCCTGCGCTTCCATCGAATGAACTTCGATCTCTTTTGGAAACCGTTAACGATACGACGTAATCCCTTTGTGCTGCGGTACTTTGTTTGTCCGAGGTTTGATCGTCGGTATCCCACATACCGTGTTCACATCTCGTTCACAACAAACAAGTTTACTCGTCCATGATCATTGCATCTCTTGTGACCTAGTCACTTGCTTGCAAGCTGTTGATGCAATATCACCGAGTGGGCCCAGAGTACCTGTCCTGTCACAAGGACTGACAAATCCCGCTCTGATCTATTCACATACTCATCAACCATCTATTTCGGAATACCCAAAGTGCACCGTTATAGCCAGCATATTTCAGTCAGGCGGTGGGATACAAATCAAAGTCTCCTCATAGATGACAATTACGTATGATCATTGCGGTCTAAGGACTAAGCCATACGTTACAAAGTCATAGCAACGCTGAACTATGTGACTCGATCACATTGCATTACTTTCGGTGGGTGTCCGTCCATCACATCATTCCCCTAATGATATGAGCTCATTGTCAATGGACTTAAGTGTCGCCATGATCAGGAAAGCTTGATCAATCAATTGCCCAATGAGATAGTTTACCCGAGTTAAACTACGGACCATGTTTTATACTACACCTGTATTAGTATTTCCATGTAATACAGTTATAGCACAGTATAAAACGTATTATGAACAAAACGGATATGTGACAAATATCTTTATTAATTTGTCTCTAGGGCACATATCCAACACCGTGTACAGCCACTGGTTATATGGGCTCTGGCTTAGCACGAGTACGTTGTGGGGAACCTGGCCCTGGTAGCTAGCTGATGTAGATGTGTTGTTAGGTGTACCGGCTACCAAAGGGTGGAGGCAACCTCTTCAGAAAGTCTTTGTCTCAATCTTCGGGTTGAGTCCAGTGGGGAACGTGTACAACCTCTGCAGAGCGTATAAACTGATCATGATTAGCCGTGTCCACGGTTACGGACGAACTTTGAGCAACTAGTCAGTACTGTTGATGAATGATCTTGACAGATGAACACTTCATAATAATTTGGTTGGGACAAGAGTAGCATGGGTTGCTGTGTGTTTCAGGTAGAACTCAACTTAAAATTTTGACTAGTCTAGTTCAGGAGAAAATTGGCTTTCTGCAAAACTAAACCATAAGCCTTTCCTTTGACTTACCTTGCATGTAGTTGTAGGTCCTTTATATAAACTTTTCCGTGTCACTTGCCGTACAAATCAGATGTACTGACCCGTTGTCGGGCTGTAACCTTCGGTGTTGCAGGTTTTTCAGACGATCAGTAAGGTGCGCTTAGGGGTTGCGAGTCTACACTCAGCATGTTCGCATGTGGCTGTTGATGGGACTCCACTTTATTTGTTTTTTCTTCCGCTATATTTACATTGAGTAAGCTAGCCTTGACCTATGCAACTTGTTATTTATTTACTCTGGATCATACGTTGTAATAATGATGCACTTGTACTTTGATATACATCTATAATACTGTGTGTGCCAGCGAGTTTGATCCAGGGACTGGCACTTGAACACAGAGACTTCAATTATGTGTGAATTGGATCGTTACAGCATAGCACATAACGCATGAAGTGATAAAAATATAATGAGACGAGAGACGAGCTGATAATTGTTGATGAAGAAGGGGATGCACGGGGGCATCCCCAAGCTTAGACGCTTGAGTCTCCTTGAATATTTCTTGGGGATGCATGGGAGCATTCCCAAGCTTGAGCGCTTGACACTCCGGAATCTTCTTTCATCATCTTCCCTCGCACACTTGAAAACTCCCTTCATACATAACTCATCATAATCTGATTAGCGAGGTTAGTACCCATAATAAAATAATTTTTCCTCTACTGGAAACAAGGATATTCTTGAAGAGCTACTGTTTCTCAAGATTGCCAAAAAAAATTTGCAAAGAAAAAGCAAGCTTAAGGTTTGAAAATGAAGAAGAGGCAAAACAGGACAGAATCTGTGAAAAACAGACCAGCAGGTAGTAAAGAATTTTGTAGGGATATTTATGTAACTTAAATCAAAAAACTCAGAACATACGAAAGTTCCGTAATTTTATAGAGAACTCTTTGTAAAAATTTCAGCTCAAAAAGATGAACTGGGATATTTTTGAGATTTTTCTAGTCACGAGGACAAAATCTGTTTTCTGGACAGCATGTCACAACTTTCACTTCCCTTGTCATATGAGGCTATAAATGGCACAAAGCTTGAAAAGTAAAGATACAATGATGTTGCTACAGTAGTAACAATCATCAAGACCACTAAAAACTGAAGGAAAACAAAAAGGAAATCCTAAATTCGTTGTGGGCTGCCTCCCGAAAGCGCTTCTTTAAAGCCATTAGCTAGGCTAAATGCAAATACGAGGAATCAAAGATCATCATAATAAATCGGAGTTGTAAATCGATTCAAATGGTTCCTCAACAAGTTCATCCTTGTTTCTTTTAGGAAAGGGGTATATACCTTTTTCTTTCCCGCGTAGGCGTATTTGTCCCTTACCTAAATTAATGAAGCCTTTCACGGCCCGGAGGAAATCCCTCCCAAGCACTATATTTCCTTGGTTTGGCTTCATGACGAAGAAATCAACCATTGCGATCCCTTTAAGGAATGTCACTGGTACATCTTTTATCCTTCCCTGGATCTCAGAACTATCTCCATTAGCATGTTCATGATAGGATGACAATTTGTCCATGTTAAATTTTAAAGAATCATGAACAACTTTTGGGATAGTAGAAACCATGGACCCAATGTCACAGAAAGCAAGGAAGTATTGATTAGAGATGCTAATTCTAACAAAGGGTTCCCAGTCACCATCTAACTCATAAATATCTTTCTTATTTGGCTGGGGTTTCTTTACTTTTCTCAAGTCTAGAGCATCCAATCTCTTTTCAATAGTAGCAAGTCTATCTATGATAGTATCAAAACTATGATCATAAACAAAGTAACTTGATAGACCATGTATAATTTCAAGAGCTCTAGCTCCATCACAAGCTAAGAAATACCCTTCGGCTATAATATCCAAAGAGTGTTTGCGCCATCTAAAAAGACCATAGTAAAAATTTCTAAGCACAATTTTTATAGGTATCCAAGGCATAATTCTTCTATGTGCATCAGAAATTCTATCCCAACCCTTCTTCATATTTTCTCCATCCCTTTGATGGAAATCTAGAACCTCTGATTCCCTCAAGGCACCAAATCCTAACATGCTTGACTAAACAGAAAGGATAACTAAAATCAAGATAACTATTTTTTTGATTTTTGATAAAGAGAACTAAAGAAAAAACTGAAAGGTAAACTAACAAGAATAAAAAGCAAAGATAAAAGATAGTGTGCAACTCCCCTATCTTGAAGAGTGGAGTCCCCGGCAACGGCGCCAGAAATTGATTTTGATGGTACGATTTAACGCCCCCTCGTTGGTTACCCAAAGTGGAAGGTTGATATGTAGATAGCGGCAATTTCCCTTAGTGAATATGCTAAGGTTGAATGTCAAACCAATAGGACTCCAATAGATACAATAAGGTGGTGAAGTGAACAATGGTGGCGTTCACAACTCAAGGTTGCTTACTTCACCTGGACCTGCACACACAGCAAATAACTTTGCTTCCCAACGAGTAAAGAGGAGTTGTCAATTCCTCCGTCCTTTTTGTTTACAAAGGACAAAACACACGGGATAATAATGATAATGATAGCAACGGAAAAGTAAATAAAGCAATAAATTGATAGTGGGTGTAAACGGTATTGAAAATATGAACCAGGGTCCTATGATGTTCACTAGTGATGTCTCTCTCCCAAAAGACGATAAAATAGCCATGCGAGGTAAAAAAATTACAGCTGGGCAATTGAAAGGATTATGTGCGCAAACCAACGCTAACTATGCTATAAAGAATGGAAGAGGCTCAAAAGCATGGGCGGTACGCCAATACAAGTAGACCGAAATCCATCTGCATCTACCTACTAATCATCCACCTTGAGATATCTATCCAGAACATCTCGTTGGTATTAAGTTGCGAATCCCAGCCAAAGTGTAAACTCAAAGCAACGGACAACTGCATTAAAGAACTTTGCGTAAAGTAAACAATCCTTGCACCCGCAAGTACAAGCACCGTTGTTTTCCCCCTTGTGGCAACAGCACATCCCCTACACTCATGTTTCTGTCACTCAAGCTAGTCATCAGGGGGCATGAACCCACAATCATGCATAACGCTCCCTCTTGGAGTCACTACCTACTACTTGTCCAAAGAAATAAATAGCAACGGAGAACATGCAATAATTACTCTAGAACATAAATATAAAAGAGGAGATTCAAATATATTACTCAAACACAATCTGAACATAGTCTCATAATCCATCGGATCCCAGCAAACTCAGCATATCAACAGTAGAAAGATTACATATGTGCCTCGATCATGTAGGGCAGCTTACGAGGTCTAATCCATGAAGAACAAAGAAGGGAGGAGAACATCACATAGCTACTGATCATAGACCCATGGTCCAAGGTGGAATACTCATGGTTCATCCGGGAAGCATCCATGGTGGTGGAGAAGCTCCCGGAGGTGATTCCTCCCTCCGGCAGGGTGCCGGGAAGAGGTCTTCTGGTGCTCCCGATCTTGGAAGTGTGGCGGCGGCGGAACAGAGGAGAGATCGCGAAAAAGGGTTCTCGTCACGGGGGTTTCACGTCACGAGGGATATGTAGGCGAAGGGGGGCTGGCAGGGGGACCACCAGGGGTCCAGGCGGCCCCCTGGTGCAGCCCCACCCTAGGGCGCGCCGGGAGGGCGCCTGGGGCCCTGGTGGGTCCCCTCTGGCCCTCCTCGGTGATTCTCGAAGCTTCTTCTGCGCTGATTTTTTATTGTATTCTTCCCGAATTTTTGGAGCACTTTTAATATGGGGGAAATCTGAGATAGAAAAACAGCAGAAAACAGGAACTGGCACTGGGGTGCACTCAGTTAATAGGTTAGTCCAAATATGATCAAAAGTGTATGGAAGTTCATCAATATCATAGCAATATCACACAAAAGAGGCATGGAGCAAGCAAAAATTATAGATACGTTTTGGACGTATCACTACTCGAGGACGAGCAGGAATTAAGCTTGGGGATGTTGATACGTCCCAAACGTATCTATAATTTCTGCTTGCTCCATGCATGTTTTGTGTGATACTGCTATGTTTTAGATACACTTTCATACACCTTTGATCATATTTGGACTAACCTATTAACTCAGTGCACCCCAGTGCCAGTTTCTTTTTTCTGCTGTTTTTCTATTTCAGGTTTCCCCGTATTAAAAGTCCTCCAAAAATTCCGAAAAATCCCATAAAAATCAGCGTACGGGAACCTTCATGTGTCCCGAAGAGGGCCGGAGGGGACCCACCAGGTCCCTAGGCGCCCTCCCGGTGTGCCCTGTAGTGGGGACGCGCCAAGGAGCCGCCTGGACCCCTGGTGGCCCCTTGACTGCCCCTTCGCCTATATTTATCTCTCGACCCGAACCCCCCAAAGACAGAATCCTTTTTCGCGATCCCGCCTCTGTTCCGCCGCCGTCGCGCTTCCAAGATCGGGAGCTCCAGAAGACCTCTTCCTGACACCCTTCCGGAGGGAGAATTGACCTCCGGGAGCTTCTCCACCACCATGGACGCTTCCCGGATGATCCATGAGTAGTCCATCTTGGACCATGGGTCCATGATCAATAGCTATGTGATGTTCTCCTCCCCTCTTTGCTCTTCATGGATTAGACCTTGTGAGCTGCCCTACATGATCAAGGCACGTATGTAATTGTTTCTGCTATTGCTATGCTGAGTTTGCTAGGATTTGATGGATTATGAGACCATGTTCATATTGTGATTGAGTAATATATTTGGTTCTTCTCTTTTATATTTTTGTTCTTGAGTAATTCTTGCATGTTCTTTGTTGTTGTTTATTGCTTTGTCCAAGTAGTAGGTAGTGACTCCAAGAGGGAGCGTTATGCTTGATTGTGGGTTCGTGCCCCCTGATGACTATCTTGAGTGACAGAAACATGAGTCTAGGGGATGTGTTGTTTCCACAAGGGGGAAAACAACGGTGCTTGTAACCGCGGTGGCAAGGGTTGTTTACTTTACGCAAAGTTCTTTTAATGTAGTTGTCTGTTGCTTTGGGTTTACACTTTGGGTGGGGCTCGCAACTTAATACTAGCGAGATATTCTAGATAGATATCTCAAGGTGGATGATTAGTAGTAGATGCAGTTGGATTTTGGTCTACTTATTTTGGTGTACCGCCCATGCTTTTGAGCCTCTTCCTTTCTTTCTAGCATAGTTAGCATTGGTTTACGCCCGTAATCCTGTCAATTACCCAGTTGTGATTTGTTTACCTCGCATAGCATTTTTATCGTCTTTTTGGAGAGAGACATCACTAGTGAACATCATGGGACCCCGGTCCATATTTCCACCACTGTTTACACACTCAAATTTACTTCCCGCTTTCACTTTCTATTTGAAGTCTCTATTATTCTTTTATCTGTTGCGTTGATCCTTTGTAAACGGCAAGGCCGGAGAGATTGACGACCTCTCTGTACTCGTTGGGAGCAAAGTAATTTGTATCTGTGTGCAGGTCCAGGCGAAGAAAGTGATTATCATAAATGGTGCGTCACTTGCCGAACCACCTACTTGAAGCTATCGGAGTCCTACGGGAGAGAATCTAAACTTTGTCATCTTTGCCAAGGGAAATTTTCTGCTAGGATACATCCAACATTCCCCTTGGGGTAACCAACGTGGAGCACTAATTCAGTGCCATAAGTTATTCTTTTGGAGCTGACAAAACTTGATATTTTTGCATCATGCCTAGCTCAAAGGCATAAAAGAAAGAACTTATTGGGAGGCAACCCAAAAAAAAATTAATTTTAATTTTAGTGTTCTTTATGCTTGTTACTACTGTATCAACATCATTGTATCTTTATTTTCAAGCTTTCTGCCAAGTTTTAGCCTCCGGTTGCATGAAAGATCAAAAGTTGTGACATGCTGTCGAGAAACAGATTCTGTCCGCTTGACGAAAAAATTCACTAAAAATCACCAGATCATCTTTTTGAACTGAATTGTTTTGACAGTATGCTCTATACAATTGGATTTCTGGCGTCTGTTATAAGTTTTTTGATTTGAGTTGCAGAAGTTCCCCGAAAAAATTATTTACTACCTGTTGGTCTATTTTTCACAGAATCTTCCAGGTTTCGCGTTTTCTCCGTTTTGCAAATCTTAAGCTTGCTTATTCTTCGCAAAAACTTTTTTTCAATCTTGAGAATCAGTAGCTCTTCATGAAAATCTTTATTTCTAGTGGAGAAAAAATGTTTATTTAAGGGTACTAACCACTCTAATCAGCTTATTATGAGTTTCGTATGAAGGGAGTTTTCAAGTATGCGAAAGAAGATGATGAAAGAAGATTCAAGAGTGTCAAAACCTCAAGCTTGGGGATGTCCGCATGCACCCCCATGAAATATCCAAGGATACTCAATCGTCTAAGCTTGAGTATGCCCCCGTCCATCCCCTTCTGCATCAATAATCATCATTTCGTCTTTCTCCTTGCTATATTTTTATCACTTCATATGTTATGTGCTATGCTTGGAGCGTCTCCCTCTTTACTTCTTAGTTTGTTTTAGTTTTTCTTGCTATTCATAACAAGTTGGACCCTAGCCTTTATTTTTGTGGAGAGAAACACACTCCACTCCACCCTAGAACACAACATAGGTTGCATGCATATCTTTAATTGTGTTTTCTTTAACTTTTCGTAGTTGTTGTCATTCTTAACTCTTAGTTTTCATGCTTATTCTTTTTAAGAGCTTCTATTTAGGTTGTTTCCTTTGGAACTCTCTTGAGTTATCATGCTTATCTTGTTTAGAGAGTTGGTCTGTTGCACTGACTTGTGGGTCTTGCATGAGTATGTGATGAGGACATGGCTACCATAGTTACAGCCACAACCCCTGCTAATATACCTACTGGACCAATTACTAGAGATCGTGCACACCAATTAAATTATCAGGTACTTTCGCTTCTTGGTAATGTTTCTAATGTTCATGTGAATATGATGCTGCCTAACGTCGATATATTTCTGTTGCTGACAAATGAAGGACCTAGCATGGACAAGAAGGATGAGCATTGGAGCATGTTCAAGCATGAAGATGATGAGGACATAATTATCATGGATATGACCATTAATTCCTCTATATTTGATCAAGAAATGAAGTCAATACAAAGGGGCATGATTGTGTGCTGTACAAGAAGTTATTTCACGTCACTTTTGGCCCAAGAGAAGATAGAGACCAAGTCTTTCACGTCATGGACTCAGATTCGGACTGCAGAGATATACCCAACTTCAAACAGCCGCCGTTTCTACATACGAACTCCAAATTGGGTGATTCTTTTTTCTGGTGATAGCTTATCTCGTTTAGTTTCCAACGCAATTGGTTTCACCTTCAAATTCCTTCGGAGCGTGGAGATATTGCGAAAACGGTGCGACCCAGCAGCAGAATCCGAATCAAAGTCCAACTCAATAGGTGTTGCATCACCTCCACATGGGCCCAAGTGCCTTGTACGACCTAGGTTTAGTTTTAGGACTCCTTGGGATGTCCTTCCACCCCCTTGGCCTCCACCCTTTAGTCCTATATAAGTAGATCAACCCCTAGGGTTTTTCTTTGGATTTCTTTTAGTTAAAAAGACTGCTTAGCTAATTGCTGCATCTTCGTGTACTCGGTTTGTGTCCAACGACCAGATCAAGACCGCTTTCGGAATCCCAACTTTAATCATACTTCATCTACATATTCGAAATATTCAGATTGCTTTATCATAGTTCTTGCTTGTTCTTCGATTGCTTGCAGGCACTAGACCTTCGTGGTCAGGTTGATCGTGCTCCGGCGTGGTCAATAACCTTCAGGAGATTGGTTTAGCGATTGCTAAGGCGCAACGTCGTTGCACGTTTGTAGTCGGATCGTCAAAGTCGACTCCATCAAATCGTAGTTATCATCTCATCGAAAGATCGGGACACCCCGCCTCTATCAGTATGTAATTGAGGTTGCTATTATAAGTGTAGTAGTAACTTGCAATAGTTTTGAGGTATTGATTTGAGTAATGTTTGGACTTTTGGTACCAAGATCTTGATCCTATTAGTGATAGGTGTCATATTTTAGGCAATCTGCGCTTATTTTCGAAAACTACATAAATTATTTGAGAACTCTAGCTAATAGATGGATCGCTAACCTCTGGAGGGGTTGGAATATATAGAGTACCCTCACGTAAAATGGGTCGAGGATGAGTAAGCATAACCAAACCCCCATACACTCCTCCTCGGGGTACTTGTCTCTTTGTGAACCCCTGATTAGATAGAGAGTTATCGATAATAAGTGCATGAGTTCTTCGGACTAATGCGAGTATTCAGTTTGTGGCACTTCTACCTTCCATATTTTGCTAGCCTCTTTGGTACCGTGCATTGACCTTTCTCATCTTGAGAGTTGGTGCAAACTTTGCGGGTGCATCCAAACCCTTGGCATGATACGCTCTGTCATCATAAACCTCCTTATATCTTCCTCAAAACAGCCACCATACCTACATATCAAGGCATTTCCATAGCCTTTCCGAGATACATTGTCATGCAACATCCATCATCTCATGACTTGATCTTCATGTCATACATGCTTTTGCTTGATCGTAGAGCCGCATGCTAGTTGGGCCTTGCCCTTATCATTGCTACATGACGCGCTAGTATCATTGCATATCCTACTACACTGGCAGAGGCATACATTTGCATACATCATGACAGTTTTTCAGTTTTCTTTATGTTGAGTACTTATTGTAAAGTGTGAGATCTTCTATATTTTTGTAAAATATGGAGTGTTTCCCTTAAATTGAGGAAAAGATCCCAAAGAGGAAAAAATAAAAGATCCCAAAAGAGGACAAATTAAAAGATCCCAAAGATGACAAATGAGAGATAAATAGAAAGAGCCAATGAGGCCACGAAAATACAAAAAATAGAAGAAAGAAAGAAAACAAAACAAAAAGATAGAAGGGGGCAACACTACTATTCCTTTTGAAAGATCCAGACTCGTACTCCAAAATTATATTTGTACTCCATAGAGATTTTCATATCATACATTCATAACTATGTGGGGATCCTTACACTATAGAACTTGGTTTTCATATTCCAAGGATGATCCTCCTCAAATGAGCTCTAGGTCTTCATGAGCAAAGCAAGTTGGATGCACCCCCACTAGTTCCATTGGAGAGCTTACCTTAGCTCATATGTCCATCCGTTGCATGGCAATCCATACTCCTCACATCATATCTATCATTTGGCTTTCTCTCGCCTATGATTTTCCTCATTGATGTGAGCCTTTCACACCTTTTTTGTCTTCCTTCCCCATCATTTTTATCTTTGTATTCCTAAGTGCCAACATATCTTGCTTGCGCTCATCCATTGCATGATTTCTTAAAGTCGAAAGGAAGAGGATCAGTTTGACTTGTGCTTGACTAGTGGTCTGGAGACGAGTCAAAATAAGATTCTGAAGGGGACCAAGTGTGAAGTTTTAGTAGATTGAGTCCTCAATTAAAATATATAGTATTTTTATGCTCTAAATCCATCTCCCACTTCTTGCACGCAAACACCATTTGGAGACATTCAAGTCATGGACAGTGAGACACTTGTACCTTTATGTTCTTACTTTGCTAGTTTCAATACTAGATATAGACTCTTGCTTGTTATTGTCTTGGCTTGAATTGCATATCTTACTTGCTTTGCTTTGTAGTTCTTATATGTGTGTTAGCATGTCACCACATAAATTATCTGTGTTATCATTTACCTACTCGAGGATGAGCAGGAATTAATCTTTGGGATGTTGATACGTCCAAAACAAATCTATAATTTCTGATTGTTCCATGCTTATTTGGGTGACATTGCTATGTCTTTTGCTACACTTCCATACCTTTTTACACATATTTGGAGTAACCTACTAACTCAGTGCACCCAGTGGCAGTTTCTGTCTGCTGATGTTTGTGATTTGCAGATTTATACCCATATTTATAGTGCCCAAAAAATTCCAAGAAAAATATATAAAAAATCAGCATTCTGGAAGACTCCAGAAGACCGAAGGGGACCCGAAGGGCGTCCAACCCCCTCCCAAGCGGCCAGTGGGCGCGGCCCCACCCCCTGGCCGCGCCGGGTGGCCTCGTGGAGTGTTGGGTCCTCCCCTCTGGCCCCCCTTTCTCCTATATTCAGTCCTCGGTACAGAAACCCTGAAAAAATACACCGCATCACGAATTTCACCTTTGTTCCGGCGCCGTTGCAATCCCGAGATCGGGATCGCCAAAAGTCCTTGTCCCGACACCCTGTCAGAGGGAGGATTGATCTTCGGGAGCTTCTCCACCACCATGAGCGCTTCCCGGATGTGTCGTGAGTAATCCCCCATGGACCATGGGTCCATGACCAGTAGCTATGTGATGTCTTTTATCCAATCTTGTTCTTTAATTCTTAGTCCTTATGAGCTTCCCTACATGATCAAGGCACTTATGTAATATTTTTGTTGTTGCTATGCTGTGTTTGCTGGGATCCGATGGATTATGAGATTATGTTCAGATCGTAAAGAGTTATATATTTGGTTATCCTTTTATATTTTGTTCTTCAGTAGTTCTTGCATGTTCTTCGTTACTTTTTATTGCTTTGGCCAAGTAGTAGATATTAACTCATGGATGGAGCATTATGCTTGATTGTGGGTTCATGCCCCCTGATGTCTAGCTTGAGTGACAGAAACATGAGACTATGGGATGTGTTGTTGCTACCAGGGTAAAAACAACGGTGCTTGTAACCGTGGTTGCAAGGATTGTTTGCCTTACGCAAAGTTTGTTAATGCAGTTGTCTGTTGCTTTGGGTTTACACTTTGGGTGGGGCTCGTAACTTAATTCCAGCGAGATGTTCCGGATAGATACCTCAAGGTGGACGATTAGTGAGTATATGATGATGAATAAACGGTCTACTTGTCTTGGCATACTGCCCATACATTTGAGCCTCTAACTTTCTTGTGGCATAATTAGCATTGCGGTGCGTTTATAATTCTGGTAATTGCCCAGTTGTAATTTGTTCACCCAGCTTAGTTGTTTTAGCGTATTTTTGGAGAGAGACATCACTAGTGAACATCATGGGACCCCGTTCCATAATTACACCATTTTTACACCTCAACTCTTTACTACTTTTATTTCCTTTTTGTTGCAATCACCACTACTATTCCCTCTTGTGTTTTGGTCCTTTGTAAACAATAAGACCGGAGAAATTGACAACCTCTCTGAACTCGTTGGGAGCAAAGTTATTTGTTGATGTGTGCAGGTCCACGTCAACTCCCTAGATAGAAGTAATTTCTAGCACTGTTGCCACCTACTTGCAGAACTTGGAGTCCTACTAGATTGATAACATTGGTATCTTCACGGAGGGAAATTTGCTACTAGCTACATCTCAACCTTCCACTTGGGGTAACCAACGAGGGGCGAGAAGCCATCAGTGGTTGTTTCACCCACCGTCAAAGCCCTTCCCCCTCAACTGTCACTAGTTCAACAACGGTGACCACCTCCCGACAGCGTCCACTCTAGCATCGTCTTCCACCTTTTTCGGCCTTGATGGAGGCCCCGTCCTTCTTGGGTGACGATACATCTCAAATGTATGTATAATTTTTTCTTGTTCCATGCTTGTTTTGATGACTTTGATATATGTTTTGATGCACTTGCATATCCTTTTACAAAATATTTGGGAGTATCCTATTAATCTTGTGCCCATCGCCAATTTATGCCTGTTATTGTCCGTGCATTGCAAAAAATGTGGAAAATCAATATTGCCGGAAAATTTCAAAAAATCTTATATGAAGGAAGCTTCCAGATGCCTGAAGGGGGCCTAGGGGGGAGCCACCACCTGGTTGCCTGGCCCGGTGGGGCCACTCTTGGTTCCCGGTTTCACCTCAATTTATTCTTTTTCCCCAAAAACCCTCAGAGAGGACTCCTTTTCCACGTTTACGCCATTGTTCCACCACCATCGCGAGCAGAAGTTCCTATCCCGGCACCCTGCCGGGGGAAGGTTTGATCTCCGGATACCCCTCCATCACCATGATTGCTCCGTGATGCTTCGTGAGTACTTCCTCCTTGGACCTAGGGTTCATGGAAGCAAGCTAGTTGATGTATTCTCTCCAATCTTGTGGTTCAATGTTTAGTCCTTGTGAGCTGCCTATCATAATCAAGGCATATATGATATAGTTTATGTGTTGTTATGTTGTGTTTGTTGGGATCCTATGGATTATGAGATTATGTTCAGATTGTGGAACTAATATATTTTGATCTCTTTCACATTGTGTTCTTGGGTGTTCCTGCATGTTCTCCATTGTAGTTTATTACTTTGGTCAAGTAGTAGATTGTAACTCTAAGAGGGAGTATTATGCTAGATAGTGGGTTCATTCCTCCTGATGTCCATCTTGAGCGACAGAAACATGGGACTAGGGAATGTGCTATTGCCATTAGGGGTAAAACAGTGGTGCTCGTGACTGTGTGTCACAAGTGTTGCTTACATTAAACATAAAGTGTTAAACCAATCTTCTGTTGCTTTGGGTTTGCAACATATAGTTGTGGCTCGCAAATTAATACCAACGAGATGTTCTGGATAGATATCTCCAGGTTGATGATTAGGAAAGTAGATTCTGGTGAATAAACGGTCTACTTGTCTTGGTGTAATGATTCCCATACAATTGAACCTTGCACTCTCTGCTAGCATAATTAGCATTTCAATGCGTTCATAATCCTGTCAGTTGCCCAGCTGTAATTTGTTCACGCATCATAGTTTTTATCGTCTTTTGGGACAGCGACATCACTAGTGAGCACCATGATGTTCCGGTCCATATCCACACCATAAATTTACACCGCTACAATTTACTGTTTTCCTTTTCTTTCAGTTGCATATTTTTAGTATGTCTTGCATTTAACCCTTTGTAAACAACAATGCCGGAGAGATTGAAAACCTCTCTGACTCATTGGGAGCAAATTTAGTTGTGTCTTGTGCGCAGGTTCAAGTCAACTTACGCACTACCATAATTTCTAGCGCTGTGGTTTTCCACCTACTTATCGTCACCGGAATCCTATGGGAGATATAAACCTTCATATCTTTACTGAGGGAAGCTTGCTTCTATCTACATCATAACCTTCCACTTGGGGTAACCAACGAGGAGGTGTTATCTACACCCATTAGGTGACCGCGTCAAGCTCCCAGTCTCTCCCTAGTCGATCGATTCATCCCCTACGTGAATTTTGTCGGTCCTTAGTTCACACATGGTGGTTCCGGAGAGGGTCATCCCCTCGGTGTCCGCTGGCCTAGCCCACCTTGTGGCGGCGACTTGGGTGATGCTGGAGAACCGATGCTCCTCGGTGGCTCCCTGGATGCCTGCCTCACCCCGTCATAAATCTTCCTCTCGACCTACACCTATGAAGACTTCGCGTCCGATAGACCACATCCCACACGAGCTCTGGGGTTGTGCTACAATTGAAGGCAACCTGGACATGTGTCGACACTCTGCACCAACGTTGTCGTCTGCATTAGATGCATCGACGAGGGCCACAAGTCTGGTAGTCCAAGCGCCCTGTTCGTCCTCTTCTGGGGAGGTCATAGGGTTGGAACGCGAACGCAGTGGCTTGGAATGTTAATAAAAAAATATAATAATGATTGTTTGCTTGATAGGATTTATTTTCACTAGGATTCGAAACTCCTTTCAGTTTAAATGTATATTAAAATAAGAGAGAATAAAAGGACTTTCCCTAATATTCATTATTGGTGTTTTGGAATTTATTATATAAAACAAATCCAACAAATTAAAAATGAGAGAAGGTAATTGATACGTCCAAAGTGTATCTATAATTTCTGCTTGCTCCATGCATGTTTTGTGTGATATTGGTATGATCTAGATAAACTTTCATACAATTTTGATCATATTTGGACTACTTATTAACGCGGTGCACCACAGTGCCAGTTCCTGTTTTCTGATGTTTTTCTATTTCAGTTTTCCCCCATATTAAAAGTGCTCCAAAAATTCGGGAAAATCGGATAAAAAATCAGCGCAACGGAAGCTTCCGGAACCCGGAAGGAGGGCCAGAGGGGCACCACCTGGTGCCTAGGCGGGAAGGTGGCGCGGCCTAGGGCTTGGACGCGCCACCAGTGCGCCTGGACCCCTGGTGGCCCCCCTGGCTGCCCCCTTCGCCTATTTAATCTCCGTGATGCGAAACCTCCGAGGATAGAACCCTTTTTCGCGATCTCGCCTCTGTTCCACCGCTGTCGCGCTTCCAAGATCGGGAGCGCCAGCAGACTTCTTCCTGGCATCCTGCCGGAGGGAGGATTGACCTCCGGGAGCTTCCCCTCCACCATTGACGCTTCCCGGATGTGCCGTGAGTAGTTTCCCTTGGACCATGGGTCCATGATCAGTAGCTTTGTGATGTTCTCCTCCCCTCTTTGTTCTTCATAGTTTAGTCCTCGTGAGCTGCCCTACATGATCGAGGCACATATGTAATTTTCTGCAGTTGCTATGCTGAGTTTGCTGGGATCTGATGGGTGATCAGATTATGTTCAGATTGTGATGGAGTAATATATTTGGTTCTTATCTTTTATATTTTGTTCCTAAGTAATTCTTGCATGTTCTCCGTTGTTGTTTATTGCTTTGGCCAAGTAGTAGGTAGTAACTCCAAGAAGGAACCTTACGCTCGATTGTGGGTTCATGCCCCCCGATGACACGCTTGAGTGACAGAAACATGAGTCTAGGGGATGTGCTGTTACCAAAAGGGGGAAAACAACGGTGCTAGTAACCACGGTTGCAAGGATTGTTTACTTTTCGCAAAGTGCTTTTTAATTCAGTTATATGTTGCTTTGGGTTTACACTTTGGGTGGGGCTCGCAACTTAATACCAGCGAGATGTTCTGGATAGATATCTCAAGGTGGATGATTGGTAGTAGATGAAGTTGGATTTCGGTCTACTTATTTGGGCGTATCGCCCATGCTTTTGAGCCTCTTCCTTTCTTTGTAGCATAGTTAGCATTGCGGTGCGTTTATAATCCTGTCAATTGCCCAGCTGTAATTTGTTTACCTCGCATAGAAGTTTTATCTTCTTTTGGGAGAGAGACATCACTAGTGAACATCACGGGACCCCGGTCCATATTATCATTACTGTTTACACGCTCATTTACTTTCCTGCTTTTACTTTTTAGCTGCTATCATTATTATCAGTTGCGTTGATCCTTTGTGAACATCAAGGCCGGAGAGATTGACAACCTCTCTGTACTCGTTGGGAAGCAAAGTTATTTGTGTTGTGTGCAGGTCCTCGTTAATTGCACCGTTGACACCTAATTATCATCTCCGGAGTCCTACTGCTGACAAACCTTGGTATCTTCTTCGAGGGAAATTTGCCGTTATCCTACATCTCACCTTCCACTTGGGGAAACCAACGAGGAGAGGTGTTGCACCCGTCAACTCTCTCGTCATCAAGCAAATTTCTGGCGCCGTTGCCGGGGACTCCGAGTGCTAAGATAGGGGATTTTCCCACTACATTTTTCCTTTGCTCTTTAGTATTGTTAGTTTACCTTTCAGTTTTTATCTTTGTGTCTTATATCAAAAATCAAAAAAAAAATTATCTTTCTAGCAGCTCTCATTATGTCTGGTCCTTTTGCCTTTGTTGAGACAGAGGTTCTCACCTTTAACCAAAAAGGTGGTGAAAGTTTGAAAGATGCTTGATATAGAATTAATGATTCTCAAAAAAAAGCCACCAGGAAGCAATCCACTACTATCCTGCTTAGAATTTTTTATGTTGGGATTACTCCTTGGAATAGGTTCATTCTAGACACTGCTATCAATGGGAATATCTTAGAAGCCCCAATTTGGGAGTCTCTTAATGTTATTGAAAATCTTGTTGGAAATCTCCTTGTTGTTAGCATACAAGAAGATATAACTCTAGCTCACATTATGAAGAAACTTGAAAAGATAGAGTTAGAAATACCAAGTATAACTAGGATAAATGAGTTGGATCGCAAGATTCAAGGGAATTTGAATAGACTTGATAGCTCCATGCTTAAAATTATTAAAACTTTGGAGACCATCAAATCCCATGATATGGATCCTTCTAGGATTGATAAGATTGAGGAAATCATTAATACTCTAGGAACTACTTTCTCCTCAATCAAACCAAAAAAAAGTAGAGACTCCGTCAAGGAAGGAACCTAAGTTCAATTATGTCCCTAAGGTTCCCCGACCTAAAAATAATCTACCCATTGCCAAGGAAGTCGAGACCGTGAAAACTTTGGAAGAAATACCTCTTTTTGATAAATTTATAAATGAAACTCCCATTGATTTTCCGCCTTTTGGTTTTCTCCCTAGAATTATCTTCATTAGGCCTTTATTTGAAAGACCTCTTAAGACTAGTTGTACAATTTAAGAGCTTTTTGATGACCTTGGTGATGGTTCGATTGATACAACTTGATCTTTTGCTTTATGTCTAGCTTAAAGGCATAAAAGAAAGCGCTTGTTGGGAGGCAACCCAAGATGTTTTTACTTCTGTTTTTAGCAGTCTTGATGATTGTTACTACTGTAGCAACATCATTGTATCTTTATTTTTCAAGCTTTGTGCCAAGTTATAGCCTCTTATGATAAGGGAAGCAAAAGTTGTGACATGCTGTCTAGAAAACAGATTTTGTCTTCTTGACGGAAAAAATCAGAACAAATCACCAGTTCATCTTTTTGAGCTGAATTTTTACACAACATGCTCTATACAATTGTGAAACTTTCGTATGTTCTAAGTTTTTTTATTGGAGTTGCAGAAGTGCACCGAAAAAATTCTCTATTATCTGTTGTTCTGTTTTTCACAGATTCTGCCACGTTTTGCCTTTCCTTACTTTTGAAAACCTTAAGCTTTCCTTTTATTTGCAAAAACTTTTTGGCAATCTTGATAAACAGTATATATTCAAGATTATCTTTATATACAGTCCAGAAAATTATTTTATTAAGGGTACTAACCTCTCTAATCAACTTATGATGAGGTATGTATGAAGGGAGTTTTCAAGTGTGTGAGGGAAGATGATGAAAGAAGATCCGGGAGTGTCAAGCCCTCAATCTTGGGGATGCCCCCATGCATACCCAATAAATATTCAAGGAGACTCAAGCGTCTAAGCTTGGTGATGCCCCCGTGCATCCCCTTCTCCATCAACAATCATCAGTTCGTCCTTCGTTTCACTATTTTTTCACTTCATGCGTTATGTGCTATGCTTGGAGCGTCTCGCTCTTAGGTTTACTTTTTCATTTTATTTAGCTTTGATTGCTGTTCACTAACAAGTTAGACCCCAACTTACTTTGTGTGGGAGAGAAACACGCTCCACTCCAATCTAGAACACATCAAAGGATTTTGCATGCCTATCTTTTTACTGTTGTGTGTTCTTTATCTTTTCATAGCTACTGCCATGTTTAGTTTTAGTCTTCGTTTGTCTTTAGCAAGAGCCTTGGCTTTTTTTTAGTTTGTTTCTGGAACTCTCTTTAGTTTTCATATTTATCTTGTTAAGAGAGTTGGTTGTTGCACTGAGTTTTGTCTTGTCTTGAAAGTAGGTAATTCAGGTTGCTATTTAATTGTAGTAGTAACCGGCAATGGTTTTGAGGTATTGATGTGAGTAATGTTTGAACTTTTGGTGTCAAGAGCTCTAGCCTATTAGTGATAGGTGTCGTATTTTGGGCAATCCGTGTGTATTTTCAAAAACCTACAAAACTAGTTGAGAACTCTAGCTACTAGATGGATCGCTAATCTTTTGAGGGATTGGATATTAGAGTACACTCACGTACCATGGGTCGAGGATGCTCAAGGATAACCAAACCCCCATAAACTCCTCCTCGGGGTACTTGTCTCTTTGTGAACCTCCTTATTAGATTGAGAGTTACCGATCATAAGTGCATGAGTTCTTCAGACTAATTTAAGTATTGAAAGTTGACACTTCCACCTCCTCATATTTGCTAGCCTCTTACGAACCGTGCATTACCCTCTTCTCACTCCGAGAGTTGGCGTCCACCTTCGCCAGTACATCCAAACCCTTGCATGATACGTGATGTGCGAGGTAATGATAGTGATTTCTCGCCCTCCGTTGGTAAACCCCAAGTGGAAGGCGTGATGTAGCACAGCAGAAAATTTCCCTCAGTAAAGATACCAAGGTTTGTCTCCAGTAGGACTCCAGAGATGATAAGTAGGTGTTAACGGCGCAACTAACGCGGACCTGCACACAGACACAAATAACTTTGTTCCCAATGAAGTTCAGAGAGGTTGTCAATCTCTCCGGTCTTCTTGTTCACAAAGGATCAAACGCAAGGGATAATGATAGCAACTAAAATTAAAAACAGAAAAGTAAATGAGCGTGTAAACAGTGATGAGGATATGGACCGGGATACGTGATGTTCACTAGTGATGTCTCTCTCCCAAAAGACGATAAAACTGCTATGCGAGGTGAACAAATTACAGAAGGGCAATTGACAGGATTATGAACGCACCGCAATGCTAACTATGCTACAAAAGAAAGGAAGAGGCTCAAAAGCATGGGCAGTACGCCAAACTAAGTAGACCGAAATCCAACTGCATCTACTACTAATCATCCACCTTGAGATATCTATCCATAACATCTCGCTGGTATTAAGTTGCGAGCCCCACCCAAAGTGTAAACCCAAAGCAACAGACAACTACATTAAAAAGCACTTTGCGTAAAGTAAACAATCCTTGCAACTTCGGTTACAAGCACCGTTGTTTTCCCCCTTGTGGAAACATCACATCCCCTAGACTCATGTTTCTGTCACTCAAGCGTGTCATCGGGGGGCATGAACCCACAATCGAGCAAAACGTTCCCTCTTGGGGTTACTACCTACTACTTGGACAAAGGAATAAACAGCAACGGAGAACATGCAAGAATTACTTAGGAACAAAAATATAAGAGATAAGAACCAAATATATTACTCAATCACAATCTGAACATAATCTCATAATCCATCAGATCCCATCAAACTCAGCATAGAAACAGCAGAAAGATTACAAAAGTGCCTCGATCATGTAGGGCAGCTCACGAGGTCGAAACCATGAAGAACAAAGAGGGGAGGAGAACATCACATAGCTACTGATCACGGACCCATGGTCCAAGGAAAACTACTCACAAGACATCCGGGAAGCATCCATGGTGGAGAGGAGACTCCCGGAGGTCAACCCTCCCTCCGGCAGGGTGCCGGGAAGAGGTCTTCTATTGCTCCTGATCTCGGAACCGAGGCGGCGGCGGAACAGAGGCGAGATCGCGAAAAAGCGTTCCGTCCTCGAGGGTTTCACGTCACGTGGAATATATAGGCGAAGGGGCCCAGCCAGAGGTGGACCAGGGGCCCCAGGCGCCCCCTTGGTGTGGCCCAGGGGGTGGCCGCGCCGGGTGGCCGCCTGGGCCACCCCTGGCTCCCCTCTGGCCCCACTCGGGCTCTTCGCGAAGCTTCCTGTACGCTGATTTTTCCTATATTTTTCCCAGAATTTTTCTGGCACTTTTTATATGGGGGAAAACT
This sequence comes from Bromus sterilis, assembly GCA_950022295.1. Taxonomy (NCBI): domain Eukaryota; kingdom Viridiplantae; phylum Streptophyta; class Magnoliopsida; order Poales; family Poaceae; genus Bromus; species Bromus sterilis. The sequence goes on along the minus strand of OX465595.1, from coordinate 239,492,725 downwards.
GAAAATAGAAAAACAGCAGAAAACAGGAACTGGCACTGTGGTGCACTGAGTTAATAGGTTAGTCCAAATATGATCAAAAGTGTATGAAAGTGTATCTAGATCATAGCAATATGACACAAAACATGCATGGAGCAAGCAGAAATTATAGATACGTTTTGGACGTATCAACATCCCCAAGCTTAATTCCTGCTCGTCCTCAAGTAGGTAAATGATAACGGCATAATTTCTGTGCTGACATGCTAACAACCATAAAAGAACTTTGAAAAGTAAAGCAATCAAGGTTAGAGATTCAATTCAAGTCATAATATGCAAGAGTCTATATTAGCAATTAAACAAGTAACAAAAGAACATTAGGTGCAAGAGCTCTCGCTGTCCGTGACTTGAATGTCTCCAAATGGTGTTTGCGTGCAAGAAGGGGGATAGGGAATACGAGAAAAAACATTTATTTGTTGAGAACTCAATCTACTAAAGTTTCACAATTGGTCTTTTTCTGGAATCTTATCTTGACTCGTCCCCAGACCACTAGCCAGGTACAAGTCAATTTGATCCACTCCTTTTTCAATATTTTGAGCACTCATGCAATGGATGAGCGTAAGCACGAGAGTTGACACTTTGGATGTCAAAGAGAGAAATAGTGTGGAGGAGGAAGACAAAAAGGGTGAGAAAGGCTCACATCAATGCGGACAATCATAAGCAATTGATGCCAAATGATAGATATGATGTGAGGAGTAGGGATTGCCATGCAACGGATGCACATACGAGCTAGGAAGCTCTCCAATGGAACTAGTGGGGATGCATCTAACTTGCTCGCTCATGAAGACCTAGAACTCGTTTGAGGAGGCTCATCCTTGGAATATGCAAGCCAAGTTCTATAGTGTGAAGGTCCCCACATAGCTATATGCATAATGATCATCTCTATGGAGTACAAGGATATAAAGGGAGTACTAGTGTGGATCTCTCAAAAGGATAGTAGTGTTGCCCCTTTCTCTCTTTTTATTTCTTTTTCTATTTTTTCTATTTTTTGTATTTTTTTGTGGCCTCAATGGCTCTTTCTATTTAACTCTCATTTGTCCTCTTTGGGATCTTTTATTGTGTCCACTTTGGGATCTTTTCCTCACTTAAGGGCAACACTCTATTTTACAAGAAGGTAAAGGAGATCTTTCACACTTTACAAGGTACTCAAAATCATAAAGAAGATGTAACTATCATGACGTTTGCAATGTATGTCGCTGCCAGTGTAGAAGGAACATGTATGACATGAAGATCAAGTCATGAAGAGGTGGATGTTGCATGGCAATATATCTCGGAAAGGCTATGGAAATGCCTTGATAGGTAGGTATGGTGGCTGTTTTGAGGAAAGATATAAGGAGGTTTATGATGAAAGAGCGTAACATGCCAAGGGTTTGGATGTACCGGCGAAGGTGGACACCAACTCTCGGAGTGAGAAGAAGGCAATGCACGACACGGGAGAGGCTAGCAAAATATGGGAAGGTGGAAGTGTCAACTTTCAATACTTACATTAGTCCGAAGAACTCATGCACTTATTATCGGTAACTCTCAATCTAATAAGGAGGTTCACAAAGAGACAAGTACCCCGAGGAGGAGTGTATGGGGGTTTGGTTATCCTTGCGCATCCTCGACTCATGGTACGTGAGTGTACTCTAATATTCGATCCCTCCAAAGATTAGTGATCCATCTAGTAGCTAGAGTTCTCAACTAGTTTTGTAGGTTTTGAAAATACACACGGATTGCCCAAAATACGACACCTATCACTAATAGGCTAGAGCTCTTGACACCAAAAGTTCAAACATTACTCACATCAAAACATCAAAACTATTGCAAGTTACTACTAGAATTAAATAGCAACCTCAATTACCTACTTCCAAGACAAAACACAACTCAGTGCAACAACCAACTCTCTTTAACAAGATAAACATGAAAATTAAAAAGAGTTCCAGCAACAGACTAAACAAAAGCCAAGGCTCTTGCTAAAATCAAACTAAGACTAAAACTAAACATGGCAGCAGCTATGAAAAGATAAAGAACACACAACGGCAAAATGATAAGCAGGAAAAATCCTATGATGTGTTCTAGATTTTGAAAGTGGAGCGTGTTTCTCTCCCACAAAAAGTAAGACGGGGTCTAACTTGTTATGAACAGCAAGCAAAACTAAAGAAAACTAAAAATAAAACCTAAGAGCGATACGCTCCAAGCATAGCACATAACGCATGAAGTGATAAAAATATAGTGAGACGAAGGACGAACTGATGATTGTTGATGGAGAAGGGGATGCACGGGGTCATCCCCAAGCTTAGACGCTTGAGTCTCCTTGAATATTTATTGGGGATGCATGGGGGCATCCCCAAGCTTGAGCGCTTGACACTCCTGGATCTTTTTTCATCATCTTCCATCGCACACTTGAAAACTCACTTCATACATAACTCATCATAAGCTGATTAGAGAGGTTAGTACCCTTAATAAAATAATTTTTCCCCACTGGATATAAAGGTATTCTTGAAGATCTACTGTTTCTCAAGAGTGCCAAAAAGGTTTTTGCAAAGAAAAACCAAGCTTAAGGTTTGCAAAAGTTAGGAGAGACAAAACGAGGCAGAATCTGTGAAAAACAGAACAGCAGGTAGTAAAGAATTATTTAGGGGCACTTCTGCAACTCAAATCAAAAAACTCAGAACATACGAAAGTTTCACAATTGTATAGAGCACGCTTTCAAAAAAATTCAGATCAAAAAGATGATCTGGTGATTTGATTCGAATTTTTCTGTCAAGGGACAGAATCTGTTTTCTGGACAACATGTCATAACTTTTGCTTCCCTTATCATAAGAGGCTATAACTTGACACAAAGCTGAAAAATAAAGATACAATGATGTTGCTACAGTAGTAAAAAACATCAAGACACAACAAAAGCAAAAGGAAAAACCTAAATTCGTTGCGGGCTGCCTCCCGAAAGCGCTTTCTTTTATGCCTTTAAGCTAGGCATGATGCAAAAGATCAAGTTGTAGCAATCGAATCATTATCAAGATCATCAAAAAGCTCTTCAATTGTACAACTAGTCTTAAGAGGTCTTCCAAATAAAGGCCTAATGAAGATACTTCTAGGGAGAAAACCAAAAGGCGGAAAATCAATGGAAGATTCATTTATAGAATTATCAAAGAGAGGTATTTCTTACAAAGTTTTCACGGTTTCAACTTCTTTATCAATGGGTGGTTTATTTTTAGGTCCGGGAACCCTAGGGACATAATTGAACTTAGGTTCCCTTCCTGCTGAAGTCTCTACCTTTTTTGGTTTGATTGAGGAAAAAGTAGTTCCTAGAGTATTAATGATTTCCTCAATCTTATCAATCCTAGAAAGATCCGTATCACGGGATTTGATGACCTCCAAAGTTTTAATAATTTTAAGCATGGAGCTATCAAGCCTATTCAAATTCCCTTTAATCTTGCGATCCAACTCATGTATCCTAGTTATACTTGGTATTTCTAACTCTATCTTTTCAAGTTTCTTCATAATGTGAGCTAGAGTTATATCTTCTTGTATGCTAGCAATAGGGAGATTTCCAACAAGATTTTCAATAACATTAAGAGACTCCCAAATCGGGGCTTCTAGGAAATTCCCATTGATAGAAGTATCTAATATGAACCTATTCCAAGGAGTAATCCCGACATAAAAATTTCTAAGCAGGGTAGTAGTGGATTGCTTCTTGGTGGCTCTTTTTTGAGAATCATTAATTCTATACCAAGCATCTTTTAAACTTTCACCACCTTTTTGTTTAAAGGTGAGAATCTCTGTCTCAACAAAGGCAAAAGGGCCAGACATAATGCCAACTACTAGCAAGATAAATAAATTTTTTGTGATTTTTGATATAAGACACAAAGATAAAAACTGAAAGGTAAACTAACAAGACTAAAAAACAAAGGTAAAGGGTAGTGTGCAACTCCCCTATCTTAGCACTCGGAGTCCCCGGCAACGGCGCCAGAAATTTGGCTTGATGTGCGAGGTAATGATAGTGATTTCTCGCCCTTCGTTGGTAAACCCCAAGTGGAATGCGTGATGTAGCACAGCAGCAAATTTCCCTCAGTAAAGATACCAAGGTTTGTCTCCAGTAGGACTCCAGAGATGATAAGTAGGTGTCAGCGGCGCCACTGACGCGGACCTGCAGACAGACACAAATAACTTTGTTCCCAACGAAGTTCAGAGAGGTTTTCAATCTCTCCGGTCTTGTTGTTCACAAAGGATCAAATGCAAGGGATAATGATTGCAACTGAAAGTAAAAACTGAAAAGTAAATGAGCGTGTAAACAGTGATGAGGATATGGACCGGGATACGTGATGTTCACTAGTGATGTCTCTCTCCCAAAAGACGATAAAACTGCTATGCGAGTTGAAAAAATGACAGAAGGGCAATTGACAGGATTATGAACGCACCGCAATGCTAACTATGCTACAAAATAAAGGAAGTGGCTCAAAAGCATGGGAAGTACGCCAAAATAAGTAGACCGAAATCCAACTGCATCTACTACTAATCATCCACCTTGAGATATCTATCCAGAACATCTCGCTGGTATTAAGTTGCGAGCCCCACCCAAAGTGTAAACCCAAAGCAACAGACAACTGCATTAAAAAGAACTTTGCGTAAAGTAAACAATCCTTGCAACTGCGGTTACAAGCACCGTTGTTTTCCCCCTTGTGGCAACAGCACATCCCTTAGACTCATGTTTCTGTCACTCAAGCGTGTCATCGGGGGGCATGAACCCACAATCGAGCAAAACGTTCCCTCTTGGGGTTACTACCTACTACTTGGCCAAAGCAATAAACAGCAATGGAGAACATGCAAGAATTACTTAGGAACAAAAATATAAGAGATAAGAACCAAATATATTACTCAATCACAATCTGAACATAATCTCATAATCCATCAGATCCCATCAAACTCAGCATAGCAACAGCAGAAATATTACAAAAGTACCTCGATCATGTAAGGCAGCTCACGAGGTCTAAACCATGAAGAACAAAGAGGGGAGGAGAACATCACATAGCTACTGATCACGGACCCATGGTCCAAGGAAAACTACTCACAAGACATCCGGGAAGCATCCATGGTGGAGAGGAGACTCCCGGAGGTCAACCCTCACTCCGGGAGGGTGCCGGGAAGAGGTCTTCTGGTGCCTCCGATCTCGGAAGCGCGGCGGCGGCGGAACAGAGGCGAGATCGTGAAAAAGGGTTCTGTCCTCGAGGGTTTCACGTCACGGGGAATATATAGGCGAAGGGGGGCAGCCAGAGGTGGACCAGGGGCCCCAGGCGCCCCCCTGGCACGGCCCAGGGGGTGGTCGCGCCGGGTGGCCGCCTGGGCCACCCCTGGCTCCCCTCTGGCCCCACTCAGGCTCTTCGCGAAGCTTCCTGTACGCGATTTTCCTATATTTTTCCCCGAATTTTTCTGGCACTTTTTATATGGGGGGAAACTGAAAATAGAAAAACAGCAGAAAACAGGAACTGGCACTGTGGTGCACTGAGTTAATAGGTTACTCCAAATATGATCAAAAGTGTATGAAAGTGTATCTAGATCATAGAAATATGACACAAAACATGCATGGAGCAAGCAGAAATTATAGATACGTTTTGGACGCAATTTCTTCATGCATATTTTGTGTGATATTGCTATGATCTAGATACACTTTCATACAAATTTGATCATATTTGGACTAACTTATTAACTCAATGCACCACAGTGTCAGTTCCTGTTTTCTGCTATTTTTCTATTTCAGTTTTCCCCATATTAAAAGTGCTCCAAAAATTCGACAAAAATCAGATAAAAAATCAGCGCAACGGAAGCTTCCGGAACCCCGAAGGAGGGCCAGAGGGGGCCCACCTGGTGCCCAGGTGGCCAGGTGGCGCGACCGAGGGCTTGGCCGCGCTACCAGGGCGCCTGGACCCCTGGTGCCCCCCTTGGCTGCCCCCCCTTCGCCTATTTAATCTTTGACGCGAAACCTCCGAGGAGAGAACCCTTTTTCGCGAGCTCGTCTCTGTTTCACCGCCGCCGCGCTTCCAAGATCGGGAGGGCCAGCAGACTTCTTACCGGCACCCTGCCGGAGGGAGGATTGACCTCCGGGAGCTTCCCCTCCACCATGGACGCTTCCCGGATGTGCCATGAATAGTTTCCCTTGGACGATGGGTCCGTGATCAGTAGCTATGTGATGTTCTCCTCCCCTCTTTGTTCTTCATGGTTTAGTCCTCGTGAGCTGCCCCACATCATCGAGGCACATATGTAATTTTTCTGCTGTTGCTATGCTGAGTTTGCTGGGATCTGATGGATTATGAGATTATGTTCAGATTGTGATAGAATAATATATTTGGTTCTTATCTTTTATATTTTTCTTCCTAAGTAATTCTTGCATGTTCTACGTTGTTGTTTATTGCTTTGGCCAAGTAGTAGGTAGTAACTCCAAGAGGGAACCTTATGCTCGATTGTGGGTTCATGCCCCCCGATGACACACTTGAGTGACAGAAACATGAGTCTAGGGGATGTGTTGTTGCCACAAGGGGGAAAACAACGGTGCTTGTAACCGCGGTTGCAAGGATTGTTTACTTTACACAAAGTGCTTTTTATGTAGTTTTCTGTTGCTTTGGGTTTACACTTTGGGTGGGGCTCGCAACTTAATACCAGCGATATGTTCTGGATAGATATCTCAAGGTGGATGATTAGTAGTAGATGCAGTTGGATTTCGGTCTACTTATTTTGGCGTACCTCCCATGCTTTGGAGACTCTTCCTTTCTTTGTAGCATAGTTAGCATTGCGGTGCGTTTATAATCCTGTCAATTGCTCAGCTGTAAAAATTTTACCTCGCATAGCAGTTTTATGTTCTTTTGGGAGAGAGACATCACTAGTGAACATCACGGAACCCCGGTCCATATTCTAATTACTGTTTACACGCTCATTTACTTTCCTGTTTTTACTTTTTAGCTGCTATCATTATTATCCGTTGCGTTGATCCTTTGTGAATAGCAAGGCCGGAGAGATTGATAACCTCTATGTACTCGTTGGGAAGCAAAGTTATTTGTGTTGTGTGCAGGTCTACGTCAATTGCGTTGTTGCCACGTACTTATCATCTCCGGAGTCCTACTGGAGACAAACCTTGGAATCTTCACCGAGGGAAATTTGTCGTTATCCTACATCTCACCTTCCACTTGGGGTAACCAACGAGGAGAGGTGTTGCACCCGTCAACTCTCTCGTCATCAGTAATATGAGTCCTTCAACATATTAAAAGAGTTGGTAAATTTTTTAAATAATCATTAGGGTTTTATTGGAGTTTTAAAATATTTTTGGAATTATTTATAACCCTAAGTTCATTTTAGGGAATATTTATAAAGCCCAAAATAATATTTTGAAAATATTGTTTTTCCTGTGGACTTAGAAAAAAATGTGCAGCTGCGCCGGCTTGCCCAGGGCCTCGTCCCACTCTCTTCATAGCTCGCGCGCGAGCGCATAGCAGCTAAGCTAATGGGCCAGAGAAGCAGCCACCGTAGCTCTCTTTCTTTTGTTTTTTTTCCTGCTTTGTACGTGTACAGAACAAACACAAAACGTACAAGATTCTAACCGAATCCAACTAACTCAAATCGATCTGGCCGATTTTGATCTTCTCGTTTTGTCCTCGCCCCTTATAGCTCTACAGCGCATCCCTTGACCCTCTTTTCTTTCTTTTTCCCCAAACAAATCCAACGCCGCCAGAAACCAATCTCGCCCAAAAAAAGTGTACGGCTGCAGCTTTCCGTCATCCATTGCGTCGCTGCCGGTACGTCTCCTTCGCTCCCATGAACACCTCTTGAATCAATAGTCTAATCCACATCGATTGACAAGGTCTCATGGGCTAGTTTGCAACTTCGCACGTCGTCGGAGTTCACCGGGAGCACCGGGTTCACGCCACTGCCGCGGTCGAACTAAAACCCAGTCATCGATTTCGACAGTACCATCAATGTCCGCTCTGTATGGCTCACGCCGTAGACATCTTTTGTTCGCTGGAAATTCATCAGAGCCGCCGCCATCGACATCCGAAGCCACCGTGTCTACGTCCTGTACGTGTACAGGTAAACAACACTTGTTTCTTTTGTTTTTTTACTTAGCAACATGGCCCAAATCTGGCCATCCATCTTTACTTAATCCAACGACCTCGAGCGAAGAGGTAACGGTGACTCGCAACACGTCACGTGTCCTAGTACTTAGGTGTAAATAAAATTGTTACCAATTAGTCTTGTTTTCGTAGAATAGCCCCCGTTTTTAGAATTGCTATATCTTTTAAACCGTAAATCCAATTTGGCTGATTCCAAAGCATAGATTCATCCTTTGATCTCCTCTAACCAGTACACCTATCAACTCAACCTTTTGAAACTTTTAAATTTGATTTTGTTTATATTCAAATTCAAACTACCGATGGCCATATCTTTTGAACCGTTGACCCAATTCAATTGATTATTTTTGCATAGTTTGATCTCCTCTAACCAGTACACCTATCAACTCAACCTTTTGAAACTTTTAAATTTGATTTTGTTTATATTCAAATTCAAACTACCGAAGGCCATATCTTTTGAACCGTTGACCCAATTCAATTGATTATTTTTGCATAGGATCACTCATGTCATGTACTTTCTATCCATATCATTTATCCATAACATTAAAATATTTCTTGATCTATTTGAATTCAAATTTAATTCAAACTTCAACTTACTATGACTTGTGTTGTGGTATTCCTTCACATGATTCTTTTAACATATCGGATCATTTGAAACATCCTACCGGTGATATCCACACACCTTTCATTTTGCCTTGATATGTATCCTTAAATCTTAATGTCTTTAGTAGCGATATTTTATAGTTAGAATTCTTTATCCGTTGACTCACTCGAGTTTACCTTCCACCTATCACATTCGAGCACATCGACACTACTACTGTATCAAGTCTAGTTGTTTTTGTTGCTAAACCTTATCGTGTTTGATTTGTTGATCTTTTGGTTCCTTTTGGCGTGATTGTTTATGTGGTATCTTTCTTTTACGATAGATTGCTCGAATTGTGACGAGTAGAGTTATCCGGATTGTGAGAGCGAAGAACTTCATCGAATGTATAAGGCAAGTTACACTTTGACCATACCTCATCCTATATTTTTCATTATGCATATAGTACTTTATCACCCTATGCATGTGTAGGACTATTATATATTATTATGCTGCAAACCTGGTAGGATAGCCATATGATCTGATCATGTATTCTTTGTCGCCTTAGTTCGTGATTGTTATATATTGCTATGCTTGTAGACGGGGATTGTCTTGAGAATACATTGAGTTTTGTGAGGATTTAATAACTTGACTAGCAACCTTAAATAGAATTCACCTCTGGACGGGCAGGGAGAGCATCCTAGGGCTCGTTCCTTATCTAAGGTAGGACCAGGTCCAAATGCTTCCCGAATGGTTGGAATTGGTGGTATAAAGAACGTCATGGTATCTACCCTCTGAACGTAAGTGGGCGCCATCCAGGCTCAAAAAGATCAGACATACTTGGGACCAGTATCTTCCATGTAAAACCGCTGGCCATATGGGCTCTGTCTTAGTCGAGTACGGTGTAGGAAACCTCTCCCATGCAAAGCTAGCAGATGTAGATTTTGGTAGGTGTACCGTCTTGCCGTTGGGTGTACGTGACCACTTCTGAAATACTTCGTCTCAATCTTCGGGTTGAGTTCAACAGAAAAAGTGTACAAAACTCTGCAGAGTCATAAACTAATCATGATTAGCCGTGTCCACGGTTATGGACAACTTTGAGCAACTTGGCCATTACTGTTATTAGAGGATCTTGACAGATGATTCACCTTAATAAAATTTGAGTGGGAAATTTTAATAAAGGGTATGGGTTGTAATTTGTGTCGCCCAATTCAACCTTATGTTTAATAATGTTGTAAGTTAAACTAAAATTTGACTAATAGGTATATTGAGGGAAAAAACAGCTTTCTGTAAAATAAAACCATAAGCCTTCCTTTGAGTTATCCTTGCATGTATATGTAGGTCTGTTATATCCTTTTTTGTGTGTCTTTCCGTACAAATCAGATGTACTGACCCGCTGTCGGGTTGTAACCTTCGGTGTTGCAGGGTTGTATACGATGAGTAAGTGATGCGATGTAGGGTTACAATGTATATACTCAACTATGCCGATGGAGTTGATGGACGCCACGAAGCTCTTTGTAATACTAGATCTTCGATGTAATATTTATGACATGTGGTTTATTCTTGATATTACATCATGTACTGTGTGCGCTAGCTATTGATCCAGGGACTAGCACAGAATGCACAGAGACTTGGATTCTTAGTGAATCGGGTCGTTACAGATGATATCAGAGCCCATGTTGATTGTAGGTCGTGACCCTAGAAAATGGATAGGAAAATCCATAGGAACAAAAATATTTTATCATTATTTGGTTACTTACTCTCTCCACTAGTGTCTCTCATCTATTATTCCTCTTCTAAACTCCTTCTCTTTTTTTAATGTAAATGACCATCCTAGTTGCTTATGCCCATGAAGACATGACTTTTGAGAAGTACGTCATCAACCTCGTGGATCAATTGAAGTTACGATTTCCAGAACTAGAAGGAGTACCCTTTGAGGTTCGGTAAGTTTGGACACTACGAGAGGATTTTCAAGATCAGTGTAGTTGAGAAGGATGAAGCTTAGACTCAGACCACCACTTTTAGGTGAAGTTAAATAAACGATTTGCGCGTAGTATGATGAGATCGTATGTCTTGTACATATGACCTTACTCTAGGTGTTGTTTGTGTGGTTTGAATTTTGTGACTTTATTGATTGATGTTATGTGATGTTGTTTTCATGTAGGTGTTTGCCTTATTCTTGTTTGTGTGCATGTGCTTGGTGCTACCTTTAGTTTGTTTTCTTGTCTGTAACCTAGTTTCCTTTAACCCTTGTTGTTTGGGCTCAATTGATGGAGTATGTAGTAGGACTCCCCTTTTCCGGGGCGATGACTAGACTGAAGGTGGAGAAATGGATTCATCATATGGAGGAACACATGGAGCATAACAAGGTTGGAAGTGATGACATGGTCCACTATGCTGTCAAGTACTTTGTAGAAGGGGCTTCTACTTGGTGGACAATGCATCAGGCGATTAACGAATCAAGAAGGAAGATTACTTGGAAGGAGTTTACAAAGATTTTGTTGGGATCCTGCCTCGTCACCCCGATGCAAAGGGTGGTAAACCTTAAGAGGCCCCGTGCCTGCAAAATTTGCGGGGAAGTAGGACACTCCTACTAAAGACACCAAAATGGATGTCCCTATTGTGAGGAAATGTACTTGGGTGAAGAATGTCCCACTTCTCATGTCACATATTTTGTGTGTGAAGGAAATAATCATTACCCCACTCAGCGTCAATTTTTCATCATGATACAACACGTAATCCAACAACAAAAGGAAGGAATGAAAAAGATTATCCAGGAGTTCAGGGAAGCACCCACGAAGAAGAAAAAGAAGGACCTTATCCAACTTGAGTGTTACCGGTGCAGGAACATGGGACACTACGCCAACATGTGTCTAGGATTGAAGGGAAAGAAGAAGAGGTGAACGTGGGAACAAAGACATCGACATGTTGAAGCTTATGTTTGGCAATTCGAGGATAGACATTCTTAGGTGTGCAGTAAGTGTACGGTGTTACCTTTTTGTGTTAGTTGGAGATGTGGTAGATGCATGTTTTTGCTATGGATGAACTAGATGTCTTATGTCATGTTTGTTTTGTTAGGTTTTGCCCGTGTCCTTTGACACTGATATGTCTTTGATTGATGTTGTGTGTTGTGCTTTGCGTTTCTTCTATGTGAGTAGAATAATTTTACATTTCATTAGCCCCCATCTATTTAGTATGCTTCAAGACTGAAGAAGACATAACAACAAGAAGAATAAGTCGACAAGTGACTCGACGATACGAAGATTGTTTCAACAATGCAAAACTGAAGCTACCGACATTGAAGACTTGAAGACTAAGATTCAAAGTTTCTACCATTAGATCATTGTTGTGAGCTGTCATTTCTTGTTTTTACCGGCAGCTACACATCAAAACTTATTTTCAAAACTAGTGTGATGTTTGTATGGGTATTTACCTCTCTCTATATTCTGTTCCCCCTCTACTCAATTCCTACACTGAAGGAGTTACTACAATGGTTGCTAATGTCAAGACCGGAATAAAGATGGATGCAAATTAATGATGAGTTCAAGGATAACCCCGTGTGCGAGGATCTTACAACAAGCAAACACAATCTTGGTGAAGGAAGAACCTTGGATGGAGTTGTAGTTCATCAATGCACGTTTTATAGTAGTTTGCGCAAACCTGAGTGTTGTGAAGAAACGATAGATGTTTTGTTTGGCTTGCAAAACCAATGGATTTATCTAAACCCAGTTCAAGATCAAGAGGAATTTTCTACAATGGCTGTGAGGATGACCGAGTGTTAGATTGCGAGATTCGCTAAACCATATACAAGGTAATGATTTGGGTGTGGAATGGATTGATCACCATGCCGACTACTCTTATTATTCGCTCTTGCTATGCGGGATAGTAAAATCTTGAGTGACTTACCTATAGCAGAGAGACGACGATGTTAAGCCTGAACCATAGAATGGTACAATGTTTGACCACTGTAGAAGATTACCGTTTATAATAGTATGTTATGCGGTGAGTATAGGCCAAGACCATTTCCTGCAGGTATCCCTTAAAATAATTCTTAATGACCACCAAGAGAGTATCGATGGTTGTTTAGGAATGGCGCTTGACCCATCGTCCATGACGGTTCAGTATTTTGAAGACCACACTTTTGATAGAGGACTCAATGCTTCAATGGAGTATGAGGAAGATGTGTGCATACCTCGCTGAAGGAGCAAGACATTTGAAGACCACGTTGCATTCAGCTTAAGGGTGGTAGCACCCTAAATCACCAGAAGATCGACGGATTATCTTGAAGACCCAAACCCTATCGTCTTCTTTCTAGCCTTTTCGAATCTCGGGGACGAGATTCATTTTAAGGGTGGTAGTCTGTAACATCCCAAAAATTTCTAAATTTTGGAATGTTAATAAACAAATTATAATAATGATTGTTTGATTGATAGGATTGATTTTCACTAGGATTTGAAACTCCTTTGAGTTTAAATGGATATTAAAATAAGAGAGAATAAAAGGATTATCCCTAATATTCATTATTGGTGTTTTGGAATTTATTATTCAAAACAAATCCAACAAATTAAAAATGAGAGAAGGTAATATAACTCCTTCAACATATTAAAAGAGTTGGTAAATGTTTTAAATAATCATTTGGGTTTTATTAGAGTTTTAAAATAATTTTGGAATTATTTATAACCCTAAGTTCATTTTAGGGAATATTTATAAAGCCCAAAATAATATTTTTTAAATATTGTTTTTCCTCTGGACTTAGAAAAAAATGCGCAGCTGCGCAGGCTTCCCCAGGGCCTCGTCCCACTCTCTTCATCGCTCACGCGCGAGCGCATAGCAGCTAAGCTAATGGGCCAGCGAAGCAGCCATCGCAGCTCTCTTTCCTGGTTTTCTTTTTTTCTGCCTTGTACTTGTACAACACAAACACAAAACGTACATGATTCTAACCGAATCCAACTAACTCAAATCGATCTCGCCGATTTTGATCTTCTCATTTTGTCCTCGCCCCTTATAGCTCTACCACGCATCCCTTGACCCTATTTTCTTTCTTTTTCCCCAAACAAATCCAACGCCGCCAGAAGCCAATCTCGCCCAAAAAAAGTGTACGACTGCAGCTTTCCGTCCTCCATTGCGCCGCTGCAGGTACGTCTCCTTCGCTCCCATGAACACCTCTTGAATCTATAGTCAAAGCCGCATCTGATTTACAAGGTCTCATGGGCTAGTTTGCAACTTCGCACGTCGACGGAGTTAACCGGGAGCACCGGGTTCACGCCACTGTCGTAGTCGAACTAGAACCCGGCCATCATTTTCAACAGTACCATCACGGTCCGCTTTGTATGGCTCACGACGTAGACATATTTTGTTCCCTGGAAAGTCATCGGAGCCGCCGCCATCGACATCCGAAGCCACCGTGTCGTACGTGTATAGGTAAACAACGCTTGTTTCTTCTGGTTTTTTTACTTAGCAACGTGGCACAAACCTGGCCATCCATCTTTACTTAATCCAACGGCCTCGAGCGAAGAGGTACCGGCGACTCGCAACATGCCACGTGTCCCTGATGAGGACATCTCTACTAATGTTACACCCACATCTTCACCAACTACACATACTGGACCAGTTACTAGAGCACGCGCACGTCAACTAAATTATCAGGTACTTTCGTTTCTTGCGAATCCTTCTAATGTTCAGGAACATATGATGTTGCCTAAATTAGATACTTTTGTTTGTCTTATGAATGAAGGACCTAGCATGGATAAGAAGGATGGTCATTGGAGCGGGATCAAGCATGGAGAAGGAGGTGCGTGCGTGGGAAAGGACAATGGAGATTCAAGTGGTGATTTTCGCACTTTGAGGCCACCATAAGGCGTCCATGAAGACTTGGACGAGAGACACAAGATACCACATTAATATTTTCATCCAAGTGTTATTATAGGTGCTGCGTCACCTTATTATTGGGCCAGGCCCATGTAATTTCGAAATACACTTAATAGGCTATTTCTTAGAGTCCGTATGTGTGAGGAAACCGAGTCAGGGTTGTTTTCGGACCCCTCCTCCAAGGGACCATGAAATTCCCCTCTGTTCCCCCATATATATAGCCCTTAGGGCGTCGTTTAGACTTGGGTTTTAATTAGATTTAAGTTAGCCATAGCCGCAACTTCGAGATCGTCGTTTGTGTCATCCGACCAGGCCAAGACCGCATTGGAACCCCAACTTATGTTAATCTTTCATCTTATATTCGCAATATCCAGATTGCAATTCTTAGTTCTTGCTTGTTCTTGTCGATTGCTTGCAGGAATTAGACCTTCGTGGTCAGGTTGATCGTGCATCCGCGGGATCAATAACCTCTCGGAGTTGGTTTAGCGATTGCTAAGGCGCAACGTCTTCGCACGTTCGTAGTCGGGTCGTGAAAGTCTACTCCACCAAAATCGATCTCCATCATCTCATCGAAACATCGGGACACCTTCGCCTCTATCAAGTGGTATCAGATTTCCAGGTTGCTCGGTGAGATTTACCAGTTTTCATAGTCTAGATTGGTTCTGTTCTTCATACCTACAGTCCACGAAAAAGCCAACAAAAAAATTAGGGTTAGATCATCACGTCCCAAGACAGTCCTAGACTTTGTCCAGTTTTCTTTTCAGTACTTGCTTTGTTGAATTTACGGTTGCATCGTTGTGTCAAGTTGCTGATCTTAGCGTCTAGTTCCCTTAGAATTTCAAGTTCTGATCACAGTTTGCCACGTCGCCGCCGCACAATAGTCATCCTACCACGTTCCGCCAATCCGAGTCCAGATACACCACCACGTTCCGCCAAGCAGAGTCCATATACACCACCACGACCTACCGATCCGAGTTGAGTTCCATCACCCGTTCGGTTTGTGATCTCTCCGTAGCCAGATTAGTTTTGAGTTGATTAGAGTCGGATTTCACCAATCTTTTGTCGTACGTAGAAGGGACCAAAAAAAAAGAGTCTGGCACGCTTTCCAGAGCAGTTTTTAGGCCAAAACTTTCAGGGGTAAAAAAATTTCGTGCCCATACGTTCCTTAGGTCTAGAAACTCATTTTGAGACGTTCGCCACCATAGTGTTTTTTTCGCACTTTTTCAGCCACCGCAGTCCCGCATCGCAAAAAAAAAGAGAAAAAAAAATTCAGAGTGTGCTTTTCAGTTGTTTACGTGCCACGCCGTGCTTTCGTTGGTGTTTTAGGCTCGCGTCTCTAGTACGGTCTAGCCTAGGATCAGCACAGTACCGACGTTGAGTGTTTATTCAGCTTTGCATCTCTGTTTTGATTACTGTTGAGTTTTTCCTACCATACTTGTCAGCCTTCCTACAGCTCCACATATATTCTACATCGTGCGTTTGACACCTCCTGGCCATCGCTCTACCATATCTCTGAGAGTTTTGAACCGTTGGTTGTACATCACCACCTGCTGCTAGGTAAGAATCGGTAAGAACGAAAGAAAAGCTTGACGGATTTGTGCTTTCCACCACCCCACATCCCATTAGTAGAAGTAGGATCATATTCCTGTGTGTTTTCTATTTCTGCTAACCATGCCAGGATCACATGATGAAGTGGCGCGGGATGCACCCGATTGGGAGAACATGACAAACAAGGAGCTACATGATAAATTTGCACAAATGATGTTTGAACAGGTGAATGACATCAAGAACAGATTTACAGAGGCGATTGATGGCGTGGAAAAGATGATTGACACCAAGCTCGACGCCAAGTTTACTGAGTTGATCGCACGCCTACCTACACAGCCTGCTGCCGCTCCAGCACAGCCACAACCACCGCCACTACCACGTGCACGACGTATTCTGTTTCCGAGAGGACAAGCTGCTGGTATTGGTGCTCCTGCTGCTGCTGCAGTAGCTGCTACTGCTGCTGCTTCTGACGTCGGCCAGGACGACAACTACGAGGGTGATTACGAGGAGGAGGTGGAACAGGAAGCGGCCTATGAGCAGCCAGCTGGACGGCCACGTCCCAACATTCGCCACGGTCAACACCAACCACCCCCTCAGGTACGCGATGATGAACATGTGCCTAAACTTAAATTGAATCTTAAACCGTTTGAGGGTAGATATATTCCTGATGCTTATCTTACTTGGGAGTTAGAAACTGAACAACGCTTTACATGTTTACAATATCCTGAGAATAGACGTGTTACTGCTGCTGTTTGTGAATTCACGGGGTTTGCATCTATTTGGTGGTCTGAACATTGTAGATTGCATGCTAATAATATTCCAACTACTTGGGCTGCTTTAAAAGATGCTATGCGTACTCGCTGGGTTCCTCCTTATTATCAACGTTAATTGCTACAAAAATTACAGCGTTTGAGACAGGGAAAAAATTCTGTAGAGGAATATTATCAAGAATTGCAAACTGGATTGATTAGATGTGGCCTAGTAGAGGATAATGAAGCTATGCTTGCACGTTTTATGGGTGGCTTAAACAGGGAGATCCAAACTATTCTAGAATACAAGGACTATGCTACTATCACTCGTTTGTTTCATCTTGCTTGTAAAGCTAAACGTAAAGTGCAGGATCGACAGGCCGCTACGAGACCTAACTTTTCTGCAGGTCGAAATACATCATGGACATCGCGTGGACCTTCTACATCCACACGTCCTGCTGCACCACCATCTACGTCAGCCGGTCATTCTTACAGGGAGCCACCAAAACAGCTAGCGCCACCATTCAAGGGTGCACAGAGTGGTCCAACGGCGAGTTCTTCTTCATCCATGGCTTCCACAGGGCAAACACGAGATCGTGATATTAAATGTCGCAGGTGCCAAGGTGGAGGTCACTTCACAAAAGACTGTCCCTCCAAGCATGTGATGACTGTTACGGAGGATGGTGGGTATGAGTCAGCGAGTGACTATGATGAGGAGACTTTAGTTCTCATTGCTCATGAGGAACAGGGTGCCCATGATGATGCTCATGATATAGAGTATATGGCTCCTGATGATGCAGATAAATATGCTAGTTTGGTTGCTCAACGTGTGTTAAGTGTGCAGGTAACGAAGGCCGAGAAAAACAAGAGGCATAATTTGTTCCACACAAAGGGAGTGGTGAAAGAACGTTCGGTTCGCATCATCATTGACGGAGGGAGTTGCAACAACTTGGCTAGCATGGATTTGGTGGAGAAGCTATCTCTCACCACAAGACCACACCCCCATCCGTACTATATTCAGTGGTTTAACAATAGTGGTAAGATTAAGGTAACGCGTTTTGTTCGTGTGCACTTTAGAATTGCTGCATATGTTGATTATGTTGATTGTGATGTGGTACCCATGCAAGCATGCTCTCTTTTACTTGGTAGACCATGGCAATTTGATAGGAATGTTGTACACCATGGTAGGACAAATCAGTTTACTCTGGTTGATCAGGATAAAAATATTGCTTTACTTCCTATGTCTCCTGAACAAATTGTGAAAGATGATCTTGCTAGAGCTAGTAAAGCTAAACAGGAGAAAAATAAGAGTGAAAATGAGATAGCATCTAAAGAATTTGAGCAACAACATAAGACTAATAGCAAATCTTCTTCTGTTGTTTCTAATGAAATTAAATTGACTAGTCCAACTTTGCTTGCTACTAAGGTTGATATTTTGGATTTGGATGTTAGTCAATATGTGTGCTATGCTTTTGTGTGCAAAGAAGCTTTGTTTTCATTTGAGGAATTGCCTCCTTCTTTGCCTCCTGTTGTCACTGACCTTTTGCAGGAGTTTATTGACGTCTTTCCACAAGACGTACCACCGGGATTACCACCTATTCGAGGGATTGAGCATCAGATTGACTTAATTCCCGGTGCTTCGCTGCCCAACCGTGCGCCATACCGTACCAATCCGGAGGAGACGAAGGAGATTCAGCGTCAAGTACAAGAGCTACTCGACAAAGGTTACATACGTGAATCCCTTAGTCCTTGTGTTGTTCCTGTTATATTAGTGCCTAAAAAGGATGGAACATGGCGTATGTGTGTTGATTGTCGAGCCATTAATAATATTACTATTCGTTATCGTCATCCTATTCCTAGGTTAGATGATATGCTTGATGAATTAAGTGGCTCTACCATGTTTTCCAAAGTTGATTTGCGTAGTGGATACCATCAAATTCGCATGAAATTAGGAGATGAATGGAAAACGGCATTTAAAACTAAGTTTGGATTATATGAGTGGTTAGTCATGCCTTTTGGGTTAACTAATGCACCTAGCACTTTCATGAGATTAATGAACGAGGTTTTACGTGCTTTCATTGGACGATTTGTGGTAGTCTATTTTGATGATATACTGATTTATAGCAAATCTTTGGAGGAACATTTGGATCATTTACGTGTTGTTTTTATTGCTCTACGTAATGCACGTTTGTTTGGTAACCTTGGGAAGTGCACCTTTTGCACCGACCGAGTATCGTTTCTTGGCTATGTTGTTACTCCGCAGGGAATTGAAGTTGATAAAGCCAAGATCGAGGCGATTGAGAGTTGGCCGCAGCCCAAAACGGTCGCACAAGTGAGGAGTTTTCTTGGCCTCGCTGGATTCTATAGGCGTTTTGTCAGAGATTTCAGCACCATTGCTGCACCTCTCAATGAGCTTACACGCAAGGATGTGCCTTTTACTTGGGGTACCGCACAAGAAGAAGCCTTCAAGGTATTGAAAGATAAGTTAACACATGGTCCTTTGCTCCAACTTCCTGATTTTAATAAGACTTTTGAGCTTGAATGCGATGCTACTGGGATTGGTTTGGGAGGTGTGTTATTACAAGATGCTAAACCTGTTGCATACTTTTCTGAAAAATTGAGTGGGCCTAGTCTGAACTATTCTACTTATGATAAGGAATTATATGCTCTTGTTCGGACATTAGAAACTTGGCAATATTATTTATGGCCCAAAGAATTTGTTATACATTCTGATCATGAATCTTTGAAACACATAAGAAGTCAAGCAAAACTTAATCGTAGACATGCTAAGTGGGTTGAATTTATTGAGACTTTCCCTTATGTCATTAAACACAAGAAGGGGAAAGATAATATTATTGCTGATGCATTGTCTCGTCGTTATACTATGCTTTCACAACTTGACTTCAAGATATTCGGTTTAGAGACAATCAAAGATCAATATGTAAATGATGCGGAATTTAAAGATGTATTGCAGAATTGTAGAGAGGGTAGAACATGGAAAAATTTTGTGCTTAGTGATGGATTTGTGTTCCGTTCTAACAAGCTATGCATTCCAGCTAGCTCTATTCGTCTTTTGTTGTTGCAGGAGGCGCATGGAGGAGGATTAATGGGACACTTTGGCGTGAAAAAGAGGGAGGACGTACTTGCTACACATTTCTTTTGGCCAAAGATGAGACGGGATGTTGAGCGCTTTGTTGCTCGCTGCACTACATGTCAAAAAGCTAAGTCACGACTCAATCCTCATGGTTTATACATGCCTTTACCTGTACCTAGTGTTCCGTGGGAGGACATATCCATGGACTTTGTTTTAGGCTTGCCTCGAACAAAGAAGGGGAGGGATAGCATATTTGTTGTCGTGGATAGATTTTCTAAGATGGCACATTTATACCATGTCATAAAAGCGATGATGCTGCTAATGTTGCTGATTTATTCTTTCGTGAGATTATTCGCTTACATGGTGTGCCCAATACTATTGTCTCGGATCATGATACTAAGTTTCTTAGCCATTTTTGGAGATGCTTATGGGCTAAGTTGGGGCTAAACTACTTTTTAGTACTACATGTCATCCCCAAACTGATGGTCAAACTGAAGTAGTCAAAAGGACTTTGTCTACTATGCTTAGGGCTGTTTTAAAGAGTAACTTGAAAATGTGGGAAGAATGTTTACCTCATATTGAATTTGCTTATAATCGTTCATTTCATTCTACCACTAAAATGTGCCCTTTTGAGATTGTTT
Source organism: Bromus sterilis (assembly GCA_950022295.1). Classification (NCBI taxonomy): domain Eukaryota; kingdom Viridiplantae; phylum Streptophyta; class Magnoliopsida; order Poales; family Poaceae; genus Bromus; species Bromus sterilis. The sequence goes on along the minus strand of OX465595.1, from coordinate 239,472,113 downwards.
ATGGTTTTCTACCTCGTGCACCTATTGATTTGCTGCCTCTTCCATCTTCGGAGAGGGTTAATTTTGATGCTAAGTAACGTGCTGAATTGATATTAAAAATGCATGAGTTAACTAAAGAAAACATTGAGAAAATGAATGCTAGATACAAGCTTGCTGGTGATAAGGGTAGAAAGCATGTTGTGTTTGAACCAGGAGATCTTGTTTGGTTACATCTACGCAAAGATAGGTTTCCTGATTTGCGCAAGTCTAAGTTAATGCCACGAGCTGATGGTCCCTTTAAGGTTTTACAGAAAAATAATGATAATGCATATAAACTTGAGCTACCTGCAGATTTTGGGGTTAGTCCCACATTTAACATTGCAGATTTGAAACCTTATTTGGGAGAAGATGATGAGCTTCCGTCGAGGACGACTTCAATTCAAGAAGGGGAGGATGATGAGGACATCTCTACTAATGTTACACCCACATCTTCACCAAGTACACATACTGGACCAGTTACTAGAGCACGCGCACGTCAACTAAATTATCAGGTACTTTCGTTTCTTGCGAATCCTTCTAATGTTCAGGAACATATGATGCTGCCTAAATTAGATACTTTTGTTTGTCTTATGAATGAAGGACCTAGCATGGATAAGAAGGATGGTCATTGGAGCGGGATCAAGCATGGAGAAGGAGGTGCGCGCGCGGGAAAGGACAATGGAGCTTCCAGTGGTGATTTTCGCACTTTGAGGCCACCATAAGGCGTGCATGAAGACTTGGACGAGAGACACAAGATGCCACATTAATATTTTCGTTCAAGTGTTATTATAGGTGTTGTGTCACCTTATTATTGGGCCAGGCCCATGTAATTTCGAAATACACTTAATAGGCTATTTTTTAGAGTCCGTATGTGTGAGGAAACCGAGTTAGGGTTGTTTACGGACCCCTCCTCCAAGGGGCCACGAAATTCCCCTCTGTTCCCCCATATATACAGCCCTTAGGGCGTCGTTTAGACTTGGGTTTTAATTAGATTTAAGTTAGCCATAGCCGCAACTTCGAGCTCTTCGTTTGTGTCATCCGACCAGGCCAAGACCGCATTGGAACCCCAACTTCTGTTAATCTTTCATCTTATATTCGCAATATCCAGATTGCAATTCTTAGTTCTTGCTTGTTCTTGTCGATTGCTTGCAGGAATTAGACCTTCGTGGTCAGGTTGATCGTGCATCCGCGGGATCAATAACCTCTCGGAGTTGGTTTAGCGATTGCTAAGGCGCAACGTCTTCGCACGTTCGTAGTCGGGTCATGAAAGTCTACTCCACCAAAATCGATCTCCATCATCTCATCGAAACATCGGGACACCTTCGCCTCTATCAGTCCCAAGACTTAGATGTAAATAAAATTGTTACCAGTTAGTCTTGTTTTCATGGAATAGTCCCCGTTTTTAGAATTGCTATATCTTTTAAACCGTAAATCTGATTTAGCTGATTCCAAAGCCTAGATTCATCTTTTGAGATCCTTTAACCATTACACCTATCAAATCAACCTTTTGATACTATTAAATTTGTTTTTTTTATATTCAAATTCAAACTATCGAAGGTCATATCTTTTGAACCGTTGACCCAATTCAATTGATTCTTTTTGCATAGGATCACTCATGTCATGTACTTTCTGTCAATATCATTTATCCACAACATTAAAATATTTCTTGATCTATTTGAATTAAAATTTAATTCAAACTTCAACTTACTATGACTTGTGTTGTAGTATTCCTTTTCACGTGATTCTTTTTACATATCAGATCATTTGAAACATCCTACCGGTGATATCCACACACCTTTCATTTTGCCTTGATATGTATCCTTAGTTCTTAATGTCTTTAATAGTGATATTTTATAGTCGCAATTCTTTATCCGTTGACTCACTCAAGTTTACCTTCCACCTATCACCTTCGAGCACATCGACACTAGTATTGTATCAAGCCTAGTTGTTTTTGTTGCTAAACCTTATCGTGTTTGATTCATTGATCTTTTGGTTCCTTTTGGCGTGATTGTTTATCAGTACACCACGGGCAGAATCTAAAGGCACCCCAACTGTCAGGACAAGCCACTATAGACGGCAATTGGACTGCCGGCAAAGAACACTGTCGGTAGGCCGACCTGTCCAGAATAATCCTGTCGGGAAAAATCTTTCCCAGCAGGCAAACCTTGCCCGGCAATTCCATTGCCCTGTTTTCCCTATCATTCCCGGCAAGCCACTGACCTGCCTGGATAACCTATGCTGGCAGTTGGATTGTCGTGAAAGGCTATAACTAGCTAAACCAGTACATATACAACTATGCTCTATCTCATTTCAATATGCAATCAAACTCGCACAGATAAAGTTAAAATAGCATCACACAGATAGACGTGAACATGACCATAAATCTTTATCGCACAATCATATTTTGTTCATATATATAAGAAGTTTATCCACAAAGTCATGAGATGACTTCATCGAGTGCACAAGTACATAACACACACCCAACAACAAAATGCACAAAAACAGTGCATATATATAGAGTATATTTATAAGACAGTGATGAACACCCACACCCAACAACAAAATGCATTCATCTAAGTCCATGGAGCATCCAGTCTTGCAATGATGATCTACATCTTGCACTGTCAATCAACCTGAAGAAAAGAAAGTGAGATGAGTTAGTACGCATCTACCAGAAACAATGTGAAAATTGAATTGCAACTATGACCATGTAGCTCTATACACAAACCACATAGAAGCAAATAGGAAGAGATACAAAATGGTTCGATCTTCATGCATCTATAAGTAAACGGAATAAAAAAATCAAGGAAGTGTAGGACAAGAACAATGTAGCACGACCATAAAGCAGCAAAAAAAATAAACAATAAAACTTTTCACATTTTGAAGCGGATTCCAAACCAAATAAACTTTTTAGAGTTAACTATACAAACTGGAGAAATCCAAATTAACATTATTGTGCATACCATAGAAAATTATAACCAGGATAACAAAAGTATGTATTTTAACACATAGGTACTGCAGAACTTTGACATAGATACAACAAGTTAAGACTTTAAAACTATCCACTAATACAAGTTTTTAAACATGCAACATACAATAGATATATTTATACAAGTTAAAATATTGCAAGGTCTGATTACCTACATGAGAAGTTCTGTAGAGAAACATGAAGCAGCAACAATGCAATTTTGTTACCTGAATGGTGAACTTGCTATATCGACAGAGGGTCCAACCATATAAGAGGAAGCATATCAGCAAAAATTGGGAGTTGGTGCGGCTCTTAGTGCCGGAGTCAAACATTATGCACTAGACAACCCCGTGGTCGCACTGGATAGTAAGAAAGGGCAACAAATGGAAACATTAGCACCCAGATATGATCAGAAATAATGATGGGCAAGGCAGCACAGGGCGACAACCTCGCCGTTTCATCGGCTTGGGAAGCAAGGCAGCACACCGCCATTATTGGCGACCATGATTATAACCACCAGGTCATGTTGAGTGCCACCAAGATTATTCCAGAAGATCATCAAACATATAGATGACTAGCAAACTTGTAAGAAAAGGAAGAAACATGATTATGGAACATGGAAATAAATGTTTCACACCACGTACATATATATCACAGGTACTTGAACTAGTACTGGACTACAAATAATTTCTAGAGCAAGTGCAGTACACAGGTCATAGATTTAACTAGTTCTCACTCATCATCAAAATATAAAAGTACCAAACCACATGAATTCTCGATAGCAGAAATTCCAGAGAGAGAGAGAGAGAGAGAGTAGAGAGAGTAGAGGCAGCAGGTTGAAGGAGAAGCAGCCGGCGTGTTTTACAGAGAATATGGTATACACCCGGCTCAACTAATTATAGTTTTTTTGTCTCCCCAAAGGAGCATACCACCGATCCAGAGAACATGGTATACACCTGCAGGTTCAACAATATATGAATTTTATTTATATAATTAACTTCTATCCAATCTAACCAGATTTCACAAGCCACCGATCCCGAGAACATGACATGCTACTGTTAGGTAGATCAGATATGTATTCATTCATTATAAATCATTTAACAAAATAATTCCAATTGAAATAAAAATAAGAAGGAAACCAGAATCTTCACTTATCCATGTCTAGTTCACATGCTACCGATCCTTAGAATATAGCATGCTAATCCATAGTGGTTAAGTGATTGCTCTCAATGGCAACATAATTGGCACAAGTTAAGTATCTAACACTTAATGATCTACATGTATTAGATTAAAAGCAGAAAATGACGAAGTTTACGAGTGAACTAAGGATTTGAGCACTCAAAACAAATAGCTTTCACTAATTTTAGCAAAGCAGGCATTGGGTAGATCACTAGTTTACAGGAGGAAATGGAAATAAAAGGAACAAGTAGCAAACAATTTCCATCAAGTAGCAACTTTACTTTAGGCAATAATAACAATGAGCACCTGACTGGAGTCTAGCAAAGTTGAAAACCAAATGACAGAGCTTCAGGAACAGAAGCTTATCTATCTAGTAGATGAGCACCGATCAACCTCCATGGGCTAGAGTCAAGTGGCAGCAGTCAAGCAGTAAAGGAAACCTCCATTTAATTCTTCAAAAAAGAAGCCAGGAGTTAGGATAGCTTACACTAACGATCTCTCCATCTGGTAGAGGCTAGGGTTCTACCGGTTCGAGGACGTAGGTTGTAGGGGTGGAAGTGAGGGAGGAGCGGTTGGGAGGTTCGGCGCCGGCGGCGGGGCGCCGTCGCGATGGAGGGAGGAGGCGGCGGCTAGGCGCAGGGGGCGGCTAGGGTTGGGGATCTCCCGTCTCCTGAGGGAGACGACAGTTAATACTGTTTTATTGTCTGTTTAATATCGAAGGGGTACATGTGTTTATATAGGAGGACGGCCTCCTCTAAACCCTAATTTACTTGGGCTAAGCCCCTAATTTACTTGGGCTAAGCCCATAACTAGCCACTAGTGGGCTTCTTCCGCGAATACTGGATCCCGACCATAACATCTCTCCCCGCCTCCGCAAACAGCTCGTCCTCGAGCTGAACATCTGGAAATTGCTGGCGGAGGTCTTCAAGAGTCTCCCAAGTCGCCTCATCCTCTGACATGCCTGTCCAATGCACCAAGACGTGCCAGACACCGCGGCGCCGCTGGGCCTTCATTACGCGAGCCACACTCGCCGGGGCAGGCTCGAGACGACCATCCGAAGTATGTGGAAGAGCTGGCGGTGCAGACGGAGGCTCTCCACGGTAGGCCTTCAGGAGGCCGATGTTGAAGACGTCGTGGAGGCGCGAGCCCGTGGGCAGCTCCAGACGGTAGGCGAGCGTGCCGATGCGCTCCAGCACACGAAAGGGACCGGCGTAGCGAGGCCCCAACTTGCGCCTGGAGCGCGGGTCCAGGGACTGGGTCGTCCTATGAAGAAGACGAAGCCAGACCCAGTCGCCCACCTCAAACTCCGCCGCGCGATGGTGTGCATCATAGTACTTCCGGGCCAACTGCTGGGCCTGAATAAGACGCTGGCGCGCTTCAGTCAGTATCTCGTCGCGGGTACGAAGTAGGTCATCTGCCGTCTCAGTGCGTGTCATGCCCGGCGCATAGGGAAGCATCGCGGGCGGTGGCCTTCCATAAACCACCTCAAAGGGCGTGGCGTGCAGCGCGGAGTGGTAGGAAGTGTTGTAGCAGAATTCCGCCCACGGCAGCCAGTCCACCCAAGCTCGTGGACGATCCCCGGTGATGCAGCGCAGGTACATGGCGATGATCTTGTTGACGACCTCAGACTGGCCGTCCATCTGGGGGTGAAACGCCGTGCTCATGCGGAGCTTCACGCCCGCCAACCCAAAGAGGTCCCTCCAAACGTGACCCGTGAACACAGGGTCACGATCACTGACGATAGAGGACGGAAACCCGTGGAGGCGGACGATGCCGGCGAAGAAAGCGCGTGCCACGGACGCCGCCGTGTAGGGATGACCGAGGGCGATGAAGTGCGCGTACTTAGAGAAGCGATCGACCACCGTGAGGATGACGGACTTGCCGCCAACCTTTGGTAGTCCCTCGATGAAGTCCATGGAGATGTCCGCCCACACCTGGGAGGGCACGTCCAGCGGCTGCAGGAGACTCGCCGGACGGAGCGTCTCCGTCTTATTCCGCTGGCACGTCACACACGCCCGTACCCAATCTCGTACCAGGGCGCCATCCCCTGGAATATAAAAATCAGTACGGAGACGGTGCAGGGTCTTCTGGACACCCTCATGACCTGCAGAATGTGCCAAGGACAAGGCCTGGTGGCGCAGGTCGCCATGATCCGGCACGAAGATGCGACGGCCATGGAGAAGCAGTCCCTCATCCAGGCGCCACGGCGCGGCCAGCTCGCCGTCGGCCAGGCGCTGGCGCAGATGCTGCGCGTCCGTGGCCGTGGAAGTAGCGCGGCGAACCTCGTCAATGAAGGCGAAAGACGGCCCGGAGTGGATGCAGAGGGCCGCGCCCACAGTAGGCGTGTCGGCCGTGTCGTCGACGTCGCGGCGGGATAGGGCGTCGGCGACCGTGTTAAGGCGGCCGGGACGGTACTCGACGGTGAAGTCGAAGCCGAAGAGCTTGCTGATCCACTGATGCTGCGGTACGGTGGAGAGGCGCTGATCTAGCAAGAACTTCAGACTGTAGTGGTCCGTGCGCACACGGAACGTCCGACCCCAAAGATAAGGCCGCCAATGGCGCACTGCCTGGACCAGCCCGATCAACTCGCGCTCATAAGCGGCGAGCTTGTGGTGGCGCGCGGCAAAGGGGCGGCTGAAGAACGCGAGTGGCCCCTCGCCCTGGTGAAGGACGGCTCCGAAGCCGATACCGGAGGCGTCGCAGTCCACCACGAACGGTGCGTCGAAGTCCGGCATCTGGAGGACAGGGCCCGTCGTGAGGGCTCGCTGCAGGGCGGCGAATGCCGTGGCCGCCTCCTCGTCCCAGGAGAAGGCGTCGCGGCGAAGCAGGCGGGTGAGTGGTGCGGCGATGATGCCGAAGTCCTGGATGTACCGCCGGTAGTATCCTGTGAGGCCCAAAAATCCGCGAAGAGCCCGCGGCGACTGTGGCGTCGGCCAGGCGGCGACGGCGGCGACCTTGTCCGCGTCCATCGCGACACCGTCCGCCGAGAGGACGTGGCCCAAGTAGGCGACGAAGGTCGTGCCAAACGAGCACTTCGAGCGCTTGAGATGAAGGCGATGCGCTCGAAGCTCGTTGAAGATGATGGCCACATGCTGCAGGTGCTCCGCCCAAGAGGCGCTGTAGATAAGAATATCATCAAAAAACACAAGCACAAAGCGGCGTAAGTAAGGGCTAAGCACGTCGTTCATCAAGGCCTGAAAGGTTGTCGGGGCGTTGGAGAGGCCGAACGGCATCACCAAGAACTCGTAGTGGCCATGGTGCGTGCGGAACGCCGTCTTCGCGATGTCGTCAGGGTGCATGCGCACCTGATGATAGCCCGAGCGGAGATCGAGCTTGGTGAAGAAGCGCGCGCCATGTAGCTCGTCCAGGAGCTCATCCACGACGGGGATGGGAAACTTGTCCTTGGACGTCATGGTGTTGAGAGCGCGGAAGTCGATGCAGAAACGCCACGTGCCGTCGGCCTTGCGCACAAGGAGCACCGGAGCGGAAAACGGGGATGTCGAAATACGAATGATGCCCTGGGCCAGCATTACCGCTACCTGGCGCTCAAGCTCGTCCTTCTGCAGCTGGGGATACCGGTACGGCCGCACGGCGACGGGCGCCGTGTTCGGCAGCAGGTGTATGCGGTGGTCACAAGGCCGCGAGGGAGGGAGGCCCTGTGGCTCGTCGAAGATGTCGCCGTGCTGCTGCAGTAGGTCGGCTAGTAGGGGTTGCGCCTCGTCAAGCGCGGCGGCCATGATGTGGAGCTGCGGAGATGCGCCGGTGCTGCCCAGGCCCGTCCAGTGGACGCGGCGGCCGTCCGCGCGCCAGAAGATAAGGGACAGCACGTCGAGGTCCCACAGGATGGGCCCCAACGTGCGCAGGAAATCGACGCCGAGGATGAAGTCGTAGCAGCCCAAGTTGATGCCGACGCAGTCGATGGAGAACGGCTCGTTGCCTATGAGCACGGGAACCTGTCGTGCCACGCCCTGGCACGTAAGACGGTCCCCGTTGGCGACAGTGACGCTGTACTACTCTGAACCCACCGGCTGAAGAGTCAGGCGGCGCATGGCGGTGTTGGACAAGAAGTTGTGCGTCGAGCCCGTGTCCACCAGCGCCGTAAGGCACTCCCCCTTGATCGTCACCGAGAGCAACATCGTTTTTGCCGTCTGGATGCCTGCCATCGCATGAAGAGAAACGACGTAGGCGGAGGCGTTGACCGGCCCGTAGGTCGTGACGCCGGCCTCAGTGACGGTGGTAGTTGCGAGCTCGGCAATGAGGGCCTCCACGTCGGCATCGTCGACAGTCTCCAGGTAGAAGAGGCGAGCGCACGTGTGGCCGGGCACATACGGCTCGTCGCAGTTGAAGCAGAGCCCTTTGCGGCGCCTGTCGAGATGCTCCGCAGATGTCAGGCGCTTGAATGGGCGGTTCGGCGCAGGAGGTCCCGCGGCCGCGGTAGCCAGCGCGGGTCGTGGTGGGGCGGTTGGCGCCGGGGTGGGCCGGGGCGCGGGTCGAGTGCTGCCGCGACCCGTGTAGACCTGCTGCATGGCGAGGGCGCGCTGCTCATACGCGCGTGCGTAGTACATGGCCGTCTGCAGGTCCGCAGGCTCTCGCATCTCGACGTCGACGCGGATGTGGTCGGGGAGGCCGCCGACGAAGAGGTCAGCGCGCTGGCGGGCGGAGACGCCCGGGGCATGACAGGCGAGCGTTTGGAAATGGTCGGCGAAGTCCTGGACCGTGGTGGTGAAGGCGAGGCGGCCGAGCTCGGCGAGGCGGCTCCCGCGGAGGGTCGGCCCAAATCGTTGGAGGCACAGGTCGCGGAAGCGCTCCCATGACGGCATCCCGCCCTCGTCCTGCTCTAGGGCGTAGTACCATGTCTGTGCGGGGCCACGGAGGTGATAGGAGGCGAGCCACGTGCGGTCGGAGACAAGCGTTCGCTGCCCCCGGAAGAACTGCTCGCACTGATTCAGCCAGTTCAGGGGATCGACCGTGCCGTCGTAGGTGGCGAAATCCATCTTGGTGAAGCGGGGCGGCTGCGGCCCGGGCGGCGCAGTCCCGTAGTCGCCCTCCTGGCGGCCTGTGGTGAAGGGTGGGCTCCCGACGAAGGGAGCAGCCAACGGCGGCACCATCGGCTGGGGTGCCGCCGGTTGTGTAGACGGGCGGCGCGTCGGCCCATGCCGGGATCGGCGAGGGCGAGGACGGCCACTTGAAGGCGGCGCGCCCCGGGGTGGTGGCGGGGGCCGGTGGCAGCGGGGCGGCGGACGCGGCAGCCGCGGCGGCCGGCGGTTGCTGGCCCGCCCGGAGCTCGGCCAGCTCGAGGCGGATGGCGCGTAGGCTGTCGGCGAAGGTGGCGGCGAGCTCCGCTAGGGCCGCGGGGAGCGGATCGGCCCCCGGGTTGGCGGCGGCGGGGGCGGCCCCCGGCTGCACGGCCGGCGTCATGGCGGCGGAGGTGGAGGGAACGGCGGCGGACGGGGTGGGGACGAGGTTGGTGGAGAGTCCGTTGGAGCCCATCAAACCTAGGCTAGCTGATACCAAAGTGGTAGAGGCTAGGGTTCTACCGGTTCGAGGACGTAGGTTGTAGGGGTGGAAGTGAGGGAGGAGCGGTTGGGAGGTTCGGCGCCGGCGGCGGGGCGCTGTCGCGATGGAGGGAGGAGGCGGCGGCTAGGCGCAGGGGGCGGCTAGGGTTGGGGATCTCCCGTCTCCTGAGGGAGACGACAGTTAATACTGTTTTATTGTCTGTTTAATATTGAAGGGGTACATGTGTTTATATAGGAGGACGGCCTCCTCTAAACCCTAATTTACTTGGGCTAAGCCCCTAATTTACTTGGGCTAAGCCCATAACTAGCCACTAGTGGGCTTCTTCCGCGAATACTGGATCCCGACCATAACACCATCTCAGCATTTCCAGGGTACATCTGCAGTCAAGCCATGAATGCATCACAAGCTTTTTTGTAGTCCTACCGTTGGGAAGTTAGGCAGATTATAGTATGCAGGGAGATGCTCTCTAACCAAGTGCAAGGTGAGTAGACTGACTTATCTGACCTCGAGCAACATGAGAGCAGCTCCTTTCCAGTAGTAACCTTTGATCCATTCAGGGCACAGTTCGATATATGCAGGTGTTAGCGTCGAGCAAAGCCTTCTTTGCATCAGCCATTTCCAGATGGAAAACACTCCTATTCGAATACAGTGTCGCATTAGTAGGATCTACCTCAATCGCCTACATCAAAACAAAGAGTTGAAAATAGTGAGGGATATGTCATAAGCAAACACGTTTTTTATGTGGAAGAACCGAAAAACATATATCTGTAATAACTTGTACAGGGATGCTTATGCACGGCTAGCAAAAGCAACATTTACCCGTGTTTTCCACTATGATATTACTTTCCGTATTTAGAACTCACAGCATACAATATAATAATCTGAATGAAGCATACGAAAGAAGATGATGCTTTAAAAATGAATATAATGTGTTTACACTTTAGCATCAAGCTTCTAAAGATGACAGAATATTTGGAAAACTCAATGATACAGATCAGTAACATGTGGAAAAAGGAACCCTGAATATTACCCTCTCCACTCTAGAACTTGGTCGGCCATCAAATTTTTCCCGAGGTTAAGCATCTTGACTTGAATATGTTAATCTGCCAAGAAATATAAAGATGTATCAGTAGCACAACAAGAAAAACAAGTACACACAAATGGGGGCAAATTAATGTACGAATAAATCTGAGAACTTGAGCATGAAAATTGAAAGAGGTAGGAAGGCACCACTGACTTAGAGCATCTCCAGCCGCGCCCCCAAGAGGCCCCCAGGACGGCGAAACTAGCGCCGTGGGGAGGAAATTCCCCTTGCCGCGCCCCCAAGGGCCCAAATAGCGCCGGATTGGGCTAAAATTGAGTCCGGCGATCCCAACCCAAACCCAGCGCGCTGGGGGTCGCTTGGGGTCGCCGGATGAAAGGAAAGCGCTCGAATGGGAAGGAAAGTTCGCGCGATTTCGCGCGTCCACGCGCCGCGCCCCACCTGTCGGCGTGTGAACACGCGTCGTCGTCATCGCCTCGCCTCGGCTTCCCCGCACCTGTCGCCGCCGCAGAGAATCAATGCGGCGCCGGTGACGAGTCCAATCGGCGCAGAGGGCATCAATGCGGGTCGCCGAGAAACCCAACGGTCCGACGACCGCGCCGCCGCCTGTTCGCGTTCTTCCCCCGCTATAAAAGGGGCTCCCCGGGGCGCCTAGCCGCGCTCTCCTCTCTCGCCCTCTCTGCTCCTCGCCGCCCTCTCCTCTCTCGCCATCTCGCCGCGCACTCTGCTCTCCTCTCCTCTCTCGCCATGGCCGACGACGAGCTCGCCCGCAACGGTTTCCGCACCCGGAGCCTGTCGCAGATGGAGGCTCTCCTCCTCGCGTAGGTCGGCTACCCGTGCCCGCCGGACACCAGGCCGCCCCACTCGTGGGTGCTGTCCGCCGGCGGTGTGCCGGTACCTCCGGTGCCGTTGATCGGCACGGCCGCCTTCCGTCGGGAGGTGGACGCGGTGCGGGCCACGATGACTGCGGCGGAGCGCGCCAACCCAGGCAACGCAGCGAACAATACGCCTGCCTGGGAGCAGTACTTCGAGCTCCGGCGTGCCCAGGCACGGGCCTCTACCAATGGCCTGGCCATCGTGGCAGGCCGGTACAACCGCGACGGGCGGGCACGCTGGTGGAGCGCTCCGGGGCGAACGCTCGAGTTCGTCATGCGCCACATTGACAACGGCAACTCGCCGCGCCTCGACTACCCCAACACGGGCTACGGCGCCGGCCTGGGCCGTCGATCCTACACCCGCGCCACTCCTTTGTGGGCATCGATGCCCCGCGAAGGCGGCGACTCGTCGTCCTCCTCCGGCGCTCCTTCGCGCTCCCAATCGTCGGGGCCGGCCTTCTCGACGCCGCAGTTCGCCCCGGTGAAAACCGAGGTGAAACTGGAGGTGAAGAAGGAGCACTCCCCGGCGAAGCGCCGTGGTTTCCTCGGCAAGGTCCTTGGGAAGAAGAAGAAGGACAAGGACATTGCCCCGCCGCCTCCTCCTCCGCCGCCGGCCGCCGGCAGCGACGACGAAGAGGGCCTCGCCTTCCAGATGGACTGGGCGAGGCGAGACTACTTCGCCGAGCAGGTGCGCCTACAACAGCTGGAGATGGATCGGGTCGAGGGCATGAAACGGACCGAGCAGGCGAAGCGCGGCGAGGGCAGCAACAGCCGCAGCAAGTGGGCGCCTCCACGACCTCCGTCGCCGCCGTTCATCGTCCTCGACGGCACTGACGACGAGGAGGAGCCACTGCGGGTTCGGAGGAGGAGGGGCTCCATCGGCGGCGGGACCTGTGGCGCGCAGGCCGGCGTCAAGCTGGAGCCAAAGGATGGCGGCGACGGCGACGATGGCGGTGCAGCCGGCGGCGCCGCTGGAGGAGGAGGCGGCCCGGAGTCGTCAATGGAGGCGCTCTACTCTTTCTTCTTCGATCAGTAGGCTAGCGTAATTTTTTTATCTTTTATGTAAAAATCGCCCGAATGTTATGAATTCAGTCGAACTTCCTCTAAATTAAATGCGTTTGGTCGTTTTTTGTTTGAAATTGGCCGATACTTGGGGGCCATCTTGGGGCCGCGGCTGGGTAGCCGGCCCCCCAGGACCTATCGCCGCGCAAGTGCCCCCCAAGCGGCGCTAAAAATAGCGCCGCAAGTCGTCCTGGGGGGGCGAACGGCTGGAGATGCTCTTACACATATGTGGATCTGCTCCATGGATACACACTTCAGCTAGGTGTGCACCATCTAGCTGCACGGCGGCCACCCGAGCTGACGATTCCAGTTGGAGCAGAGGACGCACAGTCCAACCTGAGTCTGACCTGCAAGCCAAAATCAGATGGAGATTAGAGAATATAGGGCTGAAATTCATGGAGATGGCGGAAATATGGGGATTTAAACCATGGGGAGAAGCAGGGCGGGGGATATGGCAGCGGCATACTTCGCCGTCGCTGACGACGTTCTGGAGGAGCGATTTGGGAAAAAGGAGACAACAAAGAGTGGCGGCATGGTACGACGGAGACAATGTCGTGCTCGAAACCCTAGCGACGGGGAGGGGTTGGGCACGGGCGCTCCAAGCCGCGTGAGGCGCATCTGACCGGAGGGGATGAAGGAGCCGAGGTAGGGGTGCTTGGGGCTGTGTTGCGCGCACGCCATGGCCGTTGTGACTCACCGGAATCGGTGAGCGTTCATGGCGGCGGCGAGGAGGATTCGCGCGAAAGAGAGAGAGGGGAGCTGGGTGGTGTCAAGAACACAAGGGAAAATTCAGACAAGAACAGGGATTCAGACAAAGCAGCTAATTTCACACAGAAAATTCAGGGGAAGTCCACTCTCAGATGTAGATTTTATTGGATCAAACGGAACATAGAGGTCAAGCACGCCACTGGCGGATAGGGTTTACAACCCAACATCAAAAACTCTGATTACAAGTGAGAGGGAGAGGTTCTTATAAAGGCACTGAGCCAAAAGAGGAAATAAAGAAGGAAATGGACAAGCGGAAATCTCAAACGGCTCACAGGAGCGTATGCACCCACTAACTAGAAAATTCAAAAAAAAATGCAAAGCAATTCAAAAAAATCTGAATTTTTGTGGAATCCAACATGTTCATGCATGTGACATTCGTGCAAAATTTCATGGTATTTCGACATTCGATTTCTAAAAAACCACGACCATCTTGATTCTTGATGAATAGTGTCATTTTTCAAAAACCCTCATAGTCCCAAAATTTAACATTTTTGCCGAGGATTACTCGAATGTTCAAACTTCACGAATTTTGGGATGGACTTCGCACACATGACCATCTTGCATCATACAAAATCTCCGAATTTTTTGGTTTTGTTTACTTTTCGAAATGATGTTCGTATTACTAATAGGAGCAAATGCACCTAGGACCCAAAAAACCGCGTCCACGGACAAGGCAGTTGTGCCGGGTGAGCCCAGCGCTGGTTGTAGCCTGTGGACGGTCGGATTGCACATCAACGGCTGGAATGCTAGGCGAATCGGTATGAGCCTAGAAACAGGGGAGTGTTCATCTTCAGTTACCCAGTGTCATCTTCAGACAGGCCGTGCAGTTCCTGTCAAATCCTCCCCGTTGAGCCAGCACTTGTCCTCAAGGCTGAAATCCAGGAAATACCTTTTGAATGAAGGCAGAGTCCTCCCATGTGGCTGCTTCCTCCGGTAAGTTGATCCACTTGATTAACCAACGAACGACAGGCACACTTATATTTCCTTGTGGCCTAGGAATTAGTTTTCTGTCAAGTACTTTCTCAGGGGCCATCCTGATCATTCCTTGATCATCGACTAGTGGCAAATGCTTATTAGGGATTACTTGAGGACCAAAGTGTCGCTTGAGCTGGCTGACATGGAAGGTAGGATGCAATTGACAGCCTTCAGGTAGCAGAAGCTTATAAGCAGCAGTACCAAATTTCTGCAAAACTCTAAATGGACCATAATACTTAGAGTGCAGCTTGAGGTGTCTATGAAGACTGAGGGAAGTATGTCGATAGGGTTGCAGTTTGATATACACCATGTCCCCCTCTGAAAAACATCTGTCACTGCGATGCTGATCAGCATAATGCTTCGTTCTTGCTTGAGCTTTGTGTAGATTATCCTTGATAACCTCCATTGCCAAATCTCTGTCCTGAAGGAGAGTTGCAGAATCAATGCAAATAGAGTCTGGTAGAGATGACTCAGCCACCATTAGAGGGGGAAATCCATACAAGGCCTGAAATGGGGTCATTTGCAGAGATGTATGAAAACTTGTATTGTACCACCATTCAGCCAGTGCTAACCAGCTGTGCCATTTCCTTGGTTGCTGGAAACACATGCACCTTAGATAATTCTCTAAGCACTGATTCACCCTTTCAGTTTGCCCATCAGATTGAGGGTGATAGCTAGTACTCATATGTAACTTGATATGCAGAGATTTAAAAATCTGCTGCCAGAGATTACTAGTGAAAATCCTATCTCTGTCAGTGACAATCACAGAGGGCATCCCATGTAATCTGAAAATGTTTTTAGAAAATGCTTTGGCCACTGTCTGAACTGTAATGGGATGCTTCAGTGCAATAAAGTGTGCATACTTGGTGAACCTATGCACCACCACTAGAATCATATCCTTATGTTCAGAGACAGGTAAACCTTCCACAAAGTCCATGCTAATGTGACCCCAAGCAAAATCAGGAACAGGGAGAGGTTGAAGAAGACCTGGATAAGGGGTATGTTCACTCTTGTTAAGCTGACAAGTAGGGTAGGTTTTCACAAAAGAAATCACATCTTGCTTTAATCCAGGCCAGTGAAAAACAAGCTTGACCCTTTGGTATGTTGCTCTTTCACCAGAATGTCCTCCCAATTCTGATTTATGAAAGGTGCTCAAAATATCCTGCCTGAGTTTTGTATTGGACCCCACTACTATCTTGTTCTTGAATCTCAGGATGCCACTTCTGAAGGTATAAGGGCCATTTGCCTCCTTATCCACCGCACATTGGGCAATTAACTCTTTGACTTTAGGATCCTGAGAATAACTCCTTGTAACTTCTGTTACCCAAGTTGGTACCACACTGCTAGTAGTTAGAGCCTGCAACCTATATTTAACTCGAGAGAGAGCATCAGCAGCTTTGTTTTCTTTTCCTTTCTTGTATTCCACAATATAATTGTAACCCAAGAGCTTCACTAACAGTTTATGTTGGATTCCTTCAGTCAGCTTTTGATCTTGCATGTATTTGAGACTCTCCTGGTCAGTTCTTATAATCAATGCAGTGGCTAAGAAATAAGGCTTCCACTTTTTTACAGCCTCAATGATAGCAAGAGCTTCTTTATCATAAGTTGACATTGCGGCAGCTTTGGGACCAATCACTTTACTAAAATAAGAAATGGACCTTCCCTCTTGCATAAGAACAGCCCCCAACCCATATCCACTAGCGTCTGCTTCTAAGACAAAAGGTTTTGTGAAATCAGGTAGTGCTAGAACAGGGGAATTGGTGAGTTTCTTTTTGATCTCCACAAAAGCAATGTCTTGGTCCTTTTCCCATTTGAATGTGTCCTTCTTGAGTGCATTGAAGAGTGGTCGACATGTGAGGCCATAGCCCTGAATAAATCTTCTATAATAACCACTGAGGCCTAAGAAGCTTCGTAATTCAGTGACATTTCGAGGAACGGGCCATTCATTAACAGCTTTGATTTTGATAGGGTCAGTTGCTACTCCCTCTTTTTGAATTATGTGGCCCAAGTATTCAACTTTGTCTTGGCCAAAAGTACATTTGGACAATTTAGCATGGAGCTGATGTTGCTGTAAAAGTTCCAAAACTTGGGTCAAATGAATCAAGTGTTCTTGCAATGATTTGCTGTAGATCAAGATGCCGTCAAAGAACACCACCACAAACTTCCTTAGAAAGGCAGCAAGAATAGCATTCATGAGTGTCTGAAAAGTAGCCGGCGCATTGGTGAGGCCAAAGGGCATAACTCTGTATTCAAAGAGTCCCAAGTGTGTGATAAAAGCAGTTTTGATGATGTCCACAGGGTCCATTCTAATTTGGTGATAGCCACTTCGGAGATCAATCTTAGTAAAAATAACTGCTCCTTTTAACTCATCCAATAGATCTTCTATGACTGGTATTGGGTACTTGTTTTTGACAGTGAAGGAGTTTAATTTTCTGAAATCGGTGAAAAGTCTCCAAGTTCCATCTTTTTTCCTCACCAATAATGCAGGAGAAGAATAAGGGCTTGTACTAGGTTGAATAACCATAGTTTTCAACAATTCCTTAATAATTTTCTCCAAAATTTCCTTTTGGTGATATGGCAATCTGTATGCTCTCTGATTCACAATCTTTGCCTCAGGGACCAAAGGTATTTTGTGATCACAGAATCGTGCAGGTGGCATTCCTTGTGGCTCTGTAAATACCTCCTTGAACTTGTCAATAATCAGTTGCAATGCAGGAGAGCAGGATACAGCAACTCTTTCTTCATTGTTGCATTCGTTTGTATAAAGGAAAAGGCCACACACAGCCTGGTCCATGAGCTTGTCATCAGTGGAAGACAACACTCGAGGTGTAACTAAGGGAATGGTCTCATCCACGAATGTAATCATAGTATCCAGAGATTTGGTGATTTTCATTTCCATTTTGATAAAATCCATCTGGACAGGACTATATCTCTTGAGCCAATCCACTCCTAATATCACATCATATCCTTTGAGTTTGAGCACTCTGAAAGTATCATTAAACTGTTCCCCTTGGATTGTATAAGGACAATCTTCACATATAAATTCACTCCATAGGATGCCACCACTAGCTACTTGAACTTTAACTCTCTGGGCAGGTTTCGGCTTGGTCAGCAACTTATCTGCCATATCTGGGGAAATGAAAGTGGAAGTACTACCACTATCCACTAAAGCAGTAGCAACATGAGTACCAAATCTGATGTACACAATGAATGTGTTTTTCCCAGCTCCAATTCCTAGTGCAGCATGCATAGATACATGTAAAACTTCCTGTCCTTCTTGACTCTCTGGCAGTTCTTGATCAGCATCTTCGTAATCAGTGACATATATAATATCAGTGTTATCATTGTCTTGAGCCTGCAAATCTTGGATTTGGGCTTTTTGTCCCATTCTGCGCACTTGTCTATGACCTGGCACCCAAGGCTCTCTGCATTTGTAGCAAACCTGGTTTATTTTTGCTTGTTGAATGATGGCATTCCTGTTTTGAGGGGCTGGAGGGGTTTTGGGGTTCTCAAAGATCATGTGCCTACGAGGTTGTGCAGTATATGGCTTAGGTTGCTGTGGGAGTGCAGCTTTATCCATGCGCCTTGCATACCACATAGCAACTTGTATGGTTTGAGGCTTGAGGCACTCAATATGACTTTTGAGTGTAAGGATTTAAACCAGCTATGAAGCTGTTCATGTAGTACTCGTCAGGAATCGCTGGATTATCTCTTCTCATCAAGTTTAATCCCTGTTCAAACTGTGTGATATACTCATTGAGTGACCCTTGTTGAGTGATAGCATGGAAACTTCGAACATTTTCACACACCAAAGTGACGGAAAATCTGCCTGCCAAGTAAGCACAAAAACGATGCCAAGGAACATTTTGTGGGTTGAATCCAGTGCCGCGCCACCATTCCACCGCACTACCCTTCAAGTATGAAACTGCAACTTCTGTGCGGTGTTCCAGGGGTGTGTGTGCTGCCGAAAAATACTGCTCCAGATTTTGGATCCAAGCATCAACATTGTCACCGTCAAATTCACTGATATTTAGGCATGCTGGTTTCACAGTAAGAGAGTAACGTCTGTCCTGCGTCTGCCCCTGACCCTGCCTGCGCACTTGGCCCTCCCAGCTATCCTCATCATGGAATCCGTCACCCTGAGGCTGCATTTCACCTCTCAGATTACCAAAGTTTGGATGTCTGTACGCAGTTTTGGGTGTCACTTCAAGAGGCAGCTCTCGGCGAGGGGTTTTGGGTGTCCCATCAAGGTTAACTTCTCTGCCAACTGAATTGCGCAATACACCGGAACCCACTGTTGGAGGTGCTTGTTTATCAGTGTTCTGGAGTTGCGGCTGCAATTGTTTGGGACGCCCCGCTGCTGCTGTTGGGACAAAAGGTGACTTCTGAAGTACACTCCCTTTCCCAGAGTGTTCTCCTTGATTTTCATCTTCCTGTTGGTCAGAGTCAACTAACAAACGCTGAAAATTAGCCTGAATTTTGTCAAAGTTTTTCTACATCGTAACAAAGTTCCGATTAACAGTGTCTTGGAATTCATGAAACTCCTTTTGATCATCTTCACGAGCACGCTGCAAGGTGTTCATGTACAAAACAAGTGACTCGAGCTCCAGTGCCACTGTTGAATCTGACTCAGTTGGTGGCGCCATCTTGCTTCTAAACCTCAGAGCAGAACACACAAAAGGGTGGGTTTTGGGTGGGGATTTTCTTACTTGGAGCTATGTTCTACCGCCGCTGTTCGCCAACACCAACTCCTTCCGCCTCCAAGCCACACAATCCGAAGATCTACACCGGGATTTAACGGCCCAAACAGGGAGTTTGAACAACCGGGTATCAATTCGAACTGCAGCCGAACTTTGTCTACTCCCGACCGCCACCGTTCAGACGAATTCACCGCCACCGGGATCTGACCAGCAACGAGGGGATTTTACGAGAGATCCCAACCCTAGCAGTGCTCCAGATCCAAAACGCCTCCGAAGATCATAGGCTCTGAATACCAATTGTCAAGAACTCAAGGGAAAATTCAGACAAGAACAGGGGATTCAGACAGAGCAGCTAATTTCACACAGAAAATTCAGGGGAAGTCCACTCTCAGATGTAGATTTTATTGGATCAAACGGAACATAGAGGTCAAGCACGCCACTGGCGGCTAGGGTTTACAACCCAACATCAAAAACTCTGATTACAAGTGAGAGGGAGAGGTTCTTATAAAGGCACTGAGCCAAAAGAGGAAATAAAGAAGGAAACGGACAAGGCAGTTGTGCCGGGTGAGCCCAACGCTGGTTGTAGCCTGTGGACGGTCGGATTGCACATCAACGGTTGGGATGCCAGGAGAATCGGTATGAGCCTAAAAACAGGGGAGTGTTCATCTTCAGTTACCCAGTGTCATCTTCAGACAGGCCGTGCAGTTCTTGTCAGGTGGGAAGCCGTGGTTTGGATTGGATTGGGGCGGCCGCGGGGAGGGGAGCCATGGCCGTGAGGAGGGAGCGGTGGCCGTGGGGAGGCGGCGGGGAGGGAGGAGATGGGGGTGAGATGAGAGATTAGGGATTACAGATGGAGGGGAGCGGCGCGAGATTTGCGGATGTTCCCTCCTCTGACGCCTTTTCCCCTCAAATTTTTTCATCTCCGCGCATTTTTTTCGGCTTCTAAGCCTCAAATATTTTTTCCGACAGTCATCTGTCAGCATGACTGAAACTATACCGGCAGTTAGATTGTCAGCACCTTCTCATAACAACCAGTGCTACATATCTACCAGTAGGTACCATTTAACGTCACCTTAACTGCCGGCATAGGTCTATCTTTTCCGGCAGTCCTCTGCCGTTAGATCCTGCCCGTGGTGTAGTGTATGTGGTATCTTTTTTTACGATAGATTGCTTGAAGTGTGACGAGTAGAGTTATCCGGATTGTGAGAGCGAAGAACTTCATCGAATGTATAAGGCAAGTTACACTTTGACCATACCTCATCCTATATTTTTCATTATGCATGTAGTACTTTATCACCCTATGCATGTGTAGGATTATTATATACTATTATGATGCAAACCTGGTAGGATATCCCTATGAACTGATCATGTATTCTTTGTCACGTTAGTTCGTGATTGTTATATATTACTATGCTTGTAGATGGGGATTGCCTTGAGAATACATTGAGTTTTGTGAGGATTTAATAACTTGACTAGCAACCTTAAATAGAATTCATCTCTAGAAGGGCAGGGAGACCATCCTGGGGCTCGTGCCTTATCTAAGGCGGGACCAGGGACAAATGCTTCCCGAATGGTTGGAATTGGTGGTATAAAGAACGTCATGGTATCTACCCTCTAAACGTAAGTGGGCGCCGTCTAGGCTAAAAAATATAAGACATACTTGGTGACCTGTAGTTTCCATGTACAACCGCTGGCCATATGAGCTCTGGCTTAGTCGAGTACATTGTAGGAAGCCTCTCCCGTGCAAAGCTAGCATATGTAGATTTTGGTAGGTGTATCGGATTGCCGTTGGGTGTAGGTGACCTCTTTTGAAAGACTTCGTC
Source organism: Bromus sterilis (assembly GCA_950022295.1). Lineage (NCBI taxonomy): Eukaryota > Viridiplantae > Streptophyta > Magnoliopsida > Poales > Poaceae > Bromus > Bromus sterilis. The sequence continues at coordinate 239,451,186 of OX465595.1, read as the reverse complement.
TCAATCTTCGGGTTGAGTCCAGCGGAGAAAGTGTACACAAATCTGCAGAGTCATAAAGTAATCATCATTAGCTGTGTCCACGGTTATGGAAAACTTGGAACAACTTGGTCATTACTGTTATTGGAGGATCTTGACAGATGATTCGCCTTAATAAAATTTGAGTGGGAAATTTTAATAAAGGGTATGGGTTGTAATTGGTGTCGCCCAATTCAACCTTATGTTTAATAATGTAGTAAGATAAAGTAAAATTTGACTAATATGTATATTGAGGGAAAAACTAGCTTTCTGCAAAATAAAACCATAAGCCTTCCTTTGACTTATCCTTGCATGTAGATGTAGGTCTGTTATATCCTTTTTCGTGTGGCTTTCCGTACAAATCAAATGTACTAACCCGTTGTCGGGTTGTAACCTTCGGTGTTGCAGGATTGTATACGACGAATAAGTGATGCGATGTAGGGTTACGATGTCTATACTCAACTGTGCCGGTGGAGTTGATGGACGCCACGAAGCTCTTTATTGTTTTTCCGCTGTATTTTATTTGTAAGCTAGCCTTGAGCTATGTAGGTATGCTTTATTGTAATACTGGATCTTCGATGTAATATTGACATGTGGTTTATTCTTGATATTACATCATGTATTGTGTGTGCTAGCTATTGATCCAAGGATTAGCACAAAATGCATAGAGACTTGGATTCTTAGTGAATCGGGTCGTTACAGCCCTGTCATCAAGCTTCCTCTCGACCTGCACCTATGAAGACTTCGCGTCCGATGGACCACATCCCACACGATCTCTGGGGTTGTGCTACAATTGAAGGAAACATGGACATGCGTCGACACTCTGCACCAACGTTGTCGTCTGCATTAGGTGCATCGGCGAGGGCCACAAGTCTGGTAGTACAAGCGCCCTGTTCGTCCTCTTTCGGGGAGGTCATAGATATCTGCAGCATGCTCCTACGCAGTTGCCTTCTATTATGTTGGGCTTGGGCGGAGCAGCTCGGCAAACATCGGAGGTCATGCGAGGTACATCGGTAGTGACTCCAAGGGGCACGCTCTCTAGAATGTTTCGCCCTCCTGGCGCTAACTGTTGATCCTAATGTGAGGTGGTGCAGGGTAGTCCATCGCCGCCATGCTCTCCAATGCATTGGGTGGAGCCTCTCCATGCCGGGTATTGCTGTTATATTCCCTCCTCGAAGGAGATGATTGCGACCGAGGCGGAGCTGGATTGTTTTGCGGTGGTGTTTACTGATACGTCCCAAACGTATCTATAATGTTTTCTTGTTTGATGCTTCTTTTGGTGATATTGCTATATGTATTGATGCACTTTCATATCATTTACAACATATTTGGGACTAACCTATTAACCAACTGCCTAGTGCCAGTTTTGTCTACTTTTGTCTGTGCATTGCAGAAAAAGGTGAAAAATCAAAGTTCTTGGAAAATTCTAGAAAAAATCCACAAAATCCTTTACGTCGGAAAACTCTAGAAACCAGAAGGGCTCTCGAAGGGGGGCACTCCTGTCCCAGGCGCCTCTAGGGCGCACCCTGTAACATCCCAGTTTTCACAAAAATTAAAAAAATTGTTTTCGGTGTGAATTGTTTGATTGTCTGATTTGTTTGCGGTGTTTGCATCCCCGATTTATCGATCAACGATTATTTTTCCCCCCTGTTATCTCGTACCAGACGTAGACCGACCCTTGCCACCCTGACACTCGACCTTTGCGACACCGGGATTTCACCCGAGCACCGTCGCCACCGGCACAAGTCCAGCCATCGCCACCGGAACGAAAACCCCGTTTATTTAATAAACGGATTATTTTATTGGGGCGCCGAAAAATATTGTTGGAATGTCACCGCAGTGAGGTACGATCAACGGGCACGACGCGCTGAGCGCGTGGTTCGAGATTTCGTCGGAATCGGAGTCCGTACGGAGTCTCGGCGGTCACGAACGCGATCACCGGACACGCGAGAGGGGTACCGAGGGTATTTGCGTAACCTGGCCACCCAGCCTGCCCTATATAATGACCCCCACCTCCCAAACCAGCCAGTTAGGGTTCCCCTATGGCAATTTTGCAGCCACCCCCTCAATTTTTTGTCCATTTTTCGCACCGCAAACCTCCAGATCTCGAAACCCTAACCCCAGGGACATCCAGGACCGTCAGATATGAGATCTGAGGGTCCCGGAGAGGCCACGTCACCCCCAACTGCAGCACAGGCCGCATCCGGGCCCCGCGGGACCGAGCCGCCGCCGCCAGGGCCCGCCAAGCCCATCTGGCTGCCCGCTCATCGTCGGCCATGGAGGAGCCGCGCCCGAGCCGCTGCTCGACGCCGGCCGCCGCTGCCGCGCCCACCGCTCCGGTGAGGAGCCCCTGCGCCGCGCCCTTCCTCCTCCCCTCCCGTCTAATCTCACCCTCTCCTCTGCCTCATCTGCACAGGACGTCGCCGCCTCGTCGCCATGGCCGGAGGTCCGACCTCACGCCGCCCGACCTCGCCGCCCAGGAAGCTCCCCGTCGTCGCCAGCCCTCCGCCGCGCCTAGATCCGGCGCCGACGAGGCCATCCGTGGCGGATCCGGACGCCCTGCCTCCGCCCCTCCGCTGTCGGGCTGCCAGCCGGCGAGCCGAGCGCGGCGGCCGCCGCCGCCGAGGCACGGGCACGGGAGGCCCCGAGCTCGGCCTCCTCCAACCGTCCTGTAGCCTGGTGGGCCGGCGTGCCCTCCTGCGGCCCAGCCCAGCCAGAGGCCAGATCCAACCCAGGCCAACTCCAGGATGAGTTGGGCCGGCCCAGTGGTGAAGCCGCCGCCCTTTTTTTTCTTCCTGTTTTTTTCCTTTTCTAAATTTCTGTTTTTTTTCTGCTAAGTCCTGTTAATTTCTGCTGCTGATTCGATTTCGCGGTGACGATTGCGAGTAATCCGTAGCTCCGATGAACGTGCCCCCAAAACGAAAGTTGCTCAATTTTGCGTGCTCTAGCGTCCGTATGTAGAAAGTTTTTCTGTTTGAGGCCGTCTAGATAATTTAATTCTGCGTCGAAGTGGGTACCAGATCGTTAGCTGTGTTGTTGTTGCTGAACTGTTATTTTATTGCAACTTCGTGCGACGGTTGCGAAGAAACCGTTCATCGGAATTGATTGATTCCTTTTGCATCCTGTTAATCATTGTTTCTACTTCAGTTCCATGCCTTCACATGCCATATTTGCTTGCTGCATATAGATTGTATCTTGCTCCAAAGTAGGTACCCTGCTGTTAGTGTGCTGCTGTTTATATTTTGTTGCAACTTCGGTCGACGAGTGTGTCGCGACCGTTTATCAATTGAGTGATTCCAATTGCATATTGTTAAGCATCATGTCTACTTCATGCCCATATATTGCTATGTCATGTTGCTGCACTTTTGCATATAGATTTGCCCCTGTTTATACAGCTTGTGCCCGTAACTTGTTTTGCTTGTATCTTTTTAACCGTAACTCCGTTTGATAGAGGCGAAGGTGTCCCGATGTTTCGATGAGATGATGGAGATCGATTATGGTGGAGTAGACTTTCACGACCCGACTACGAACGTGCGAAGACGTTGCGCCTTAGCAATTGCTAAACCAACTCCGAGAGGTTATTGATCCCGCGGATGCACGATCAACCTGACCACGAAGGTCTAATTCCTGCAAGCAATCAAAAGAACAAGCAAGAACTAAGAATTGCAATCTGGATATTGCAAATATAAGATGAATGATTAACGAAAGTTGGGGTTCCAATGCGGTCTTGGCCTGGTCGGATGACACAAACGAAGAGCTCGAAGTTGCGGCTATGGCTAACTTAAATCTAATTAAAACCCAAGTCTAAACGACGCTCTAAGGGCTGTATATATGGGGGAACAGAGGGGAATTTTGTGGCCCCTTGGAGGAGGGGTCCGAAAACAACCCTAACTCGGTTTCCCCACACATACGGACTCGAAAAAATAGCCTATTAAGTGTATTTCGAAATTACATGGGCCTGGCCCAATAATAAGGTGAAACAGCACCTATAATAACCCTTGGACGAAAATATTAATGTGGCATCTTGTGTCTCTCGTCCAAGTCTTCATGCACGCCTTATGGTGGCCTCAAAGTGCGAAAATCACCACTGGAAGCTCCAATGTCCTTTCCCGCGCGCGCACCTCCTTCTCCATGCATGATCCCGCTCCAATGACCATCCTTCTTATCCATGCTAGGTCCTTCATTCATAAGACAAACAAAAGTATCTAATTTAGGCAGCATCATATGTTCATGAACATTAGAAGGATTCGCAAGAAATGAAAGTACCTGATAATTTAGTTGACGTGCGCGTGCTCTAGTAACTGGTCCAGTATGTGTAGTTGGTGAAGATGTGGGTGTAATATTAGTAGAGATGTCCTCATCATCCTCCCCTTGTTGAATTGAAGTCTTCCTTGACGGAAGCTCATCATCTTCTCCCAAATAAGGTTTCAAATCTGCAATGTTAAATGTGGGACTAACCCCAAAATCTGCAGGTAGCTCAAGTTTATATGCATTATCATTAATTTTCTGTAAAACCTTAAAGGGAACATCAGCTCGTGGCATTAACTTAGACTTGCGCAAATTAGGAAACCTATCTTTACGTAGATGTAACCAAATAAGATCGCCTGGTTCAAACACAACATGCTTTCTACCCTTATCACCAGCAAGCTTGTATCGAGCATTCATTCTCTCAATGTTTTCTTTAGTTAACTCATGCATTTTTAATATCAATTCAGCACGTTGCTTAGCATCAAAATTAACCTTCTCCGAAGATGGAAGAGGCAGCAAATCAATAGGTGCACGAGGTAGAAAACCATAAACAATCTCAAAAGGGCACATTTTAGTGGTAGAATGCAATGAACGATTATAAGCAAATTCAATATGAGGTAAACATTCTTCCCACATTTTCAAGTTACTCTTTAAAACAGCCCTAAGCATAGTAGACAATGTCCTATTGACCACTTCAGTTTGTCCATCAGTTTGGGGATGACATGTAGTACTAAAAAGTAGTTTAGTCCCCAACTTAGCCCATAAGCATCTCCAAAAATGACTAAGAAACTTAGTATCACGATCCGAGACAATAGTATTGGGCACACCATGTAAGCGAATAATCTCACGAAAGAATAAATCAGCAACATTAGCAGCATCATCGCTTTTATGACATAGTATAAAATGTGCCATCTTAGAAAATCTATCCACGACAACAAATATGCTATCCCTCCCCTTCTTTGTTCGAGGCAAGCCTAAAACAAAGTCCATGGATATGTCCTCCCACGGAACACTAGGTACAGGTAAAGGCATGTATAAACCATGAGGATTGAGTCGTGACTTAGCTTTTTGACATGTAGTGCAGCAAGCAATAAAACGCTCAACATCCCGTCTCATCTTTGGCCAAAAGAAATGTGTAGCAAGTACGTCCTCCGTCTTCTTCACGCCAAAGTGTCCCATTAATCCTCCTCCATGCGCCTCCTGCAACAACAAAAGACGAATAGAGATAGCTGGATTGCATAGCTTGTTAGAACGGAACACAAATCCATCATTAAGCACAAACTTGTTCCATGTTCTACCCTCTCTACAATTCTGCAATACATCTGTAAATTCCGTATCATGTACATATTGATCTTTGATTGTCTCTAAACCGAATATCTTGAAGTCAAGTTGTGAAAGCATAGTATAACGACGAGACAAAGCATCAGCAATAATATTATCTTTCCCCTTCTTGTGTTTAATGACATAAGGGAAAGTCTCAATAAATTCAACCCACTTAGCATGTCTACGATTAAGTTATGCTTGACTTCTTATGTGTTTCAAAGATTCATGATCAGAATGTATAACAAATTCTTTGGGCCATAAAAAATGTTGCCAAGTTTCTAAAGTCCGAACAAGAGCATATAATTCCTTATCATAAGTAGAATAGTTCAGACTAGGCCCACTCAATTTTTCAGAAAAGTACGCAACAGGTTTAGCATCTTGTAATAACACACCTCCCAAACCAATCCCACTAGCATCGCATTCAAGCTCAAAAGTCTTATTAAAATCAGGAATTTGGAGCAAAGGAGCATGTGTTAACTTATCTTTCAATACCGTGAAGGCTTCTTCCTGTGCGGTACCCTAAGTAAAAGGCACATCCTTGCGTGTAAGCTCATTGAGAGGTGCAACAATGGTGCTGAAATCTCTCACAAAACGCCTATATAATCCAGCGAGGCCAAGAAAACTCCTCACTTGTGTGACCGTTTTGGGCTGCGGCCAACTCTCAATCGCCTCGATCTTGGCTTTATCAACTTCAATTCCCTGTGGAGTAACAACATAGCCAAGAAAAGATACTCGGTCGGTGCAAAAGGTGCACTTCCCAAGGTTACCAAACAAACGTGCATTACGTAGAGCAATAAAAACAACACGTAAATGATCCAAATGTTCTTCCAAAGATTTGCTATAAATCAGTATATCATCAAAATAGACTACCACAAATCGTCCAATGAAAGCACGTAAAACCTCGTTCATTAATCTCATGAAAGTGCTAGGTGCATTAGTTAACCCAAAAGGCATGACTAACCACTCATATAATCCAAACTTAGTTTTAAATGTCGTTTTCCATTCATCTCCTAATTTCATGCGAATTTGATGGTATCCACTACGCAAATCAACTTTGGAAAACATGGTAGAGCCACTTAATTCATCAAGCATATCATCTAACCTAGGAATAGGATGACGATAACGAATAGTAATATTATTAATGGCTCTACAATCAACACACATACGCCATGTTCCATCCTTTTTAGGCACTAATATAACAGGAACAGCACAAGGACTAAGGGATTCACGTATGTAACCTTTGTCGAGTAGCTCTTGTACTTGACGCTGAATCTCCTACGTCTCCTCCGGATTGGTACGGTATGGCGCACGGTTAGGCAGCGAAGCACCGGGAATTAAGTCAATCTGATGCTCAATCCCTCGAATAGGTGGTAATCCCGGTGGCACGTCTTGTGGAAAGACGTCAATAAACTCCTGCAAAAGGTCAGTGACAACAGGAGGCAAAGAAGGAGGCAATTCCTCAAATGAAAATAAAGCTTCTTTGCACACAAAAGCATAGCACACATATTGGCTAACATCCAAATCCGAATTATCAACCTTAGTAGCAAGCAAAGTTGGACTAGTCAATTTAATTTCATTAGAAACAGCAGAAGAAGATTTGCTATTAGTCTTATGTTGTTTCTCAAATTCTTTAGCTGCTATCTCATTTTCACTCTTATTTTTCTCCTGTTTAGCTTTACTAGCTCTAGCAAGATCATCTTTCACAATTTGTTCAGGAGACATAGGAAGTAAAGCAATATTTTTATCCTGATGAACCAGAGTAAATTGATTTGTCCTACCATGGTGTACAACATTCCTATCAAATTGCCATGGTCTACCAAGTAAAAGAGAGCATGCTTGCATGGGTACCACATCACAATCAACATAATCAGCATATGCAGCAATGCTAAAGTGCACACGAACAGAACGCGTTACCTTAATCTTACCACTATTGTTAAACCACTGAATATAGTATGGATGGGAGTGTGGTCTTGTGGTGAGAGATAGCTTCTCCACCAACTCCATGCTAGCCAAGTTGTTGCAACTCCCTCCGTCAATAATGATGCGAACCGAACGTTCTTTCACCACTCCCTTTGTGTGGAACAAATTATGCCTCTGGTTTTTCTCGGCATTCGTTACCTGCACACTTAACAGACGTTGAGCAACCAAACTAGCATATTTATCCGCATCATCAGGAGCCATATACTCTATATCATAAGCTTCATCATGGGCACCCTGTTCCTCATGAGCAATGAGAACTAAAGTCTCCTCGTCATAGTCACTCGCTGACTCATACCCACCATCCGCCGTAATAGTCATCACACGCTTGGAGGGACAGTCTTTTGCGAAGTGACCTCCACCTTGGCACCTGCGACATTTAATATCACGATCTCGTGTTTGCCCTGTGGAAGCCATGGATGAAGAAGAACTCGCCGCTGGACCACTCTGTGCACCCTTGAATGGTGGCGCTGGCTGTTTTGGTGGCTCCCTGTAAGAATGAGCGGCTGAAGTAGATGGTGGTGCAGCAGGACGTGTGGATGTAGAAGCTCCACGCGATGTCCATGATGTATTTCGTCCTGCAGAATAGTTAGGTCTCGTAGCGGCCTGTCGATCCTGCACTTCACGTTCAGCTTTACAAGCAAGATGAAACAAACGGGTGATAGTAGCATAGTCCTTGTATTCTAGAATAGTTTGTATCTCCCTGTTTAAGCCACCCATAAAACGTGCAAGCATAGCTTCATTATCCTCTACTAGGACACATCTAATCAATCCAGTTTGTAATTCTTGATAATATTCCTCTACAGAATTTTTTCCTTGTCTCAAACGCTGTAATTTTTGTAGCAATTCACGTTGATAATAAGGAGGAACCCAGCGAGTACGCATAGCATCTTTTAAAGCAGCCCAAGTAGTTGGAATATTATTAGCATGCAATCTACAATGTTCAGACCACCAAATAGATGCAAACCCCGTGAATTCACAAACAGCAGAAGTAACACGTCTATTCTCAGGATATTGTAAACATGTAAAGCGTTGTTCAGTTTCTAACTCCCAAGTAAGATAAACATCAGGAATATATCTACCATCAAACGGCTTAAGACTCAATTTAAGTTTAGGCACATGTTCATCATCGCGTACCTGAGGGGGTGGTTGGTGTCGACCGTGGCGAATATTGGGACGTGGACGTCCAGCTGGCTGCTCATAGGCCGCTTCCTGTTCCACCTCCTCCTCGTAATCACCCTCGTAGTTGTCGTCCTGGCCGACGTCAGAAGCAGCAGCAGTAGCAGCAACTGCAACAGCAGGAGGAGCACCAGCAGCTTGTCCGCCCGGAAACAGAATACGTCGTGCACGTCGTGGTGGCGGTGGCTGTGCTGGAGCGGCAGCAGGCTGTGTAGGTAGGCGTGCGATCAACTCAGTAAACTTGGCGTCAAGCTTGGTGTCGATCATCTTCTCCACGCCATCAATCGCCTCTGTAAATCTGTTCTCGATGTCATTCACCTGTTCAGACATCATTTGTCTAAATTTATCATGTAGCGCCTTGTTTGTCATGTTCTCCCAATCGGGTGCATCCCGCGCCACTTCATCATGTGATCCTGGCATGGTTAGCGTAAATAGAAAACACACAGGAATATGATCCTACTTCTACTAATGGGATGTGGGGTGGTGGAAAGCACAAATTCGTCAAGCTTTTCTTTCGCTCTTACCGATTCTTACCTAGCAGCAGGTGGTGATGTACAACCAACGGGTCAAAACTCTCAGAGATATGGTAGAGCGATGGCCAGGAGGTGTCAAAACACACGATGTAGAATATATGTGGAGCTTTAGGAAGGCTGACAAGTATGGTAGCAAAAGCTCAACAGTAATCAAAACAGAGATGCAAAGCTGAATAAACACTCAACGTTGGTACTGTGCTGATCCTAGGCTAGACCGTACTAGAGACGCGAGCCTAAAACACCAACGAAAGCACGGCGCGGCACGTAAACAACTGAGAAGCACACTCGGAAAAAAAATTCTCTCTATTTGTTTTTTGCTTTTTTTTGCGATGCGGGACTGCGGTGGCTGAAAAAGTGCGAAAAAATCACTATGGTAGCGAACGTCTCAAAATGATTTTCTGGACCTAAGGAAGGTATGGGCACGAAATTTTTTCACCCCTGAATTTTTTTGCCTAAAAACTTCTCTGGAATTTTTTTTATTTTTTTGGAAAACACCCCCCTTCTCTGGACGGAAAAAGTTTGGTGAAATCCGACTCTAACAACTCAGAACTAATCTGGCTACAGAGAGATCACGAACCGTACTGATGGTGGAACTCAACTCGGACTGGTGGGACGTGGTGGTGTATGTGGACTCGTATTGGCGGAACGTGGTAGGATGACTACTGTGCGGCGGCGACGTGGCAAACTGTGATCCGAACTCGAAACTCTAAGGGAACTAGACGTTAAGATCAGCAACTTGACACAACGATGCAACCGTAAATTCAACAAAGCAAGTACTGGAAAGAAAATTGGACAAAGGCTAGGACTGTCTTGGGACGTGATGATCTAACCCTAAAATTTTTTTGTTGGCTTTTTCTTGGACTATAGGTATGAAGAACAGAACCAATCTAAACTACGAAAACTGGTAAATCTCACCGAGCAACCTGGAAATCTGATACCACTTGATAGAGGCGAAGGTGTCCCGATGTTTCGATGAGATGATGGAGATCGATTATGGTGGAGTAGACTTTCACGACCCGACTACGAACGTGCGAAGAAGTTGCGCCTTAGCAATCGCTAAACCAACTCCGAGAGGTTATTGATCCCGCGGATGCACGATCAACCTGACCACGAAGGTCTAATTCCTGCAAGCAATCGAAAGAACAAGCAAGGACTAAGAATTGCAATCTGGATATTGCGAATATAAGATGAATGATTAACGAAAGTTGGGGTTCCAATGCGGTCTTGTCCTGGTCGGATGACACAAACGAAGAGCTCGAAGTTGAGGCTATGGCTAACTTAAATCTAATTAAAACCCAAGTCTAAACGATGCCCTAAGGGCTATATATATGGGGGAACAGAGGGGAATTTCGTGGCCCCTTGGAGGAGGGGTCCGAAAACAACCCTAACTCGGTTTCCCCACACATACGGACTCTAAAAAATAGCCTATTAAGTGTATTTCGAAATTACATGGGCCTGGCCCAATAATAAGGTGACGCAGCACCTATAATAACCCTTGGACGAAAATATTAATGTGCCATCTTGTGTCTCTCGTCCAAGTCTTCATGCACGCCTTATGGTGGCCTCAAAGTGCGAAAATCACCACTGGAAGCTCCAATGTCCTTTCCCGCGCGCGCACCTCCTTCTCCATGCTTGATCCCGCTCCAATGACCATCCTTCTTATCCATGCTAGGTCCTTCATTCATAAGACAAACAAAAGTATCTAATTTAGGCAGCATCATATGTTCATGAACATTAGAAGGATTCAGAAGAAACGAAAGTACCTGATAATTTACTTGACGTGCGCGTGCTCTAGTAACTGGTCCAGTATGTGTAGTTGGTGAAGATGTGGGTGTAATATTAGTAGAGATGTCCTCATCACCGTTTGAGGTGTTCTTTATATGTAACTTGATTAGTTTTTCATGTACTTTGTGTTTATGCTATTGTTTGCTGTTGTTAACCAACCTAAAATATGGTCTAGGACAGAACATTACCAAATCCTTTAATTTTCGTGAGGCACTTAGTGTTATGCCATGTTTAGGGTGTTGCCTCGCTTAACTTGACTAGTATAGCTAGTTTACTTTGTGCTTAACCTTTTGCCATTATTGTGTGCTATGCCATGCTTGGGTGCCTTGCCATGTTAAAACCGTTGGTTGATCACCTGTAGCTAAACAACTTGAACCACCGTAAACGTGCGGTATCGTCGTGTGTGACGAGTACTCCACTTAACCCGTTAGTAACCGCTATCGACGGTAGATCCGTATCGCGTTGCCGTGCCTTGTGTTGTCTTCTTGATCTTGTGTTGCCCCGTAGTAATAGAGTGCTTGCTCGTTGATTGCTTTCCAGTGTTTATCATCTTGTGTGCTTCCGCGGGTACCTTCGGAGACGATGCGAGCTTGCGATCAACTACACCTTCGGAACCCGACTTATCAACAGGCAAGGACTATACATTACTTATGATCCATTCTATTTCAACCAGCGGTTTGCATGTTAGTCTAGGTTAGGTTCGATGTTTTATCCTACCACATGTTTACAGCCTCTTTCAAACTGATACAACCATGTCCCCTCCCAGCAAACCTTGTACTGCTATGTTACTATTGCTCGTTGCTCAGCCCCTGCTTAGTATGCATGCTTAGGATGCTACGATGTTACCCTGTTACTCCTTGGTTTGGGATATCACATTATTATATTATTGTTGTTGATGATATGATTATTATAAATGTTGACTATATTCGACGAAGGATGGAAGGTCTAGGTTATCCCGCCCTGACGCTTTGTTCTATTCGAGTCACCTAGGACCCGAGTTCCGGGTATTGGTTTTGAGACTAAGCGTGCCTAACCGCGTGTGGGATTTTATGGGGTCCCCTTTTCTTACCTACCTAGCTTCAAACATTTCTAGAGGTGGCCCAAGCTGATTTACCATTTGAAACCGTGTGCGTAACTGGTCTGCAGCCAGTGGTTTGAAAACAACTCGGGCCAGCAAAGACATAGTTCCTTTGTTGGTCCACACTGGTGAGATAGGGAAGTCCCCTGTTATATAGGTGAGGCTAACCCCGACCTTAGCCATTCGGAAGAGTCCGATCCGAGAGCGTGGCCGGCTTTTGGGTTGGGTGTCGACTCCCTGGGGGCCACCCGGATTTTTTCGTTGTTAGTTAGAGGGACCTGTCGTTTCGGATCGCTTGGAACTAAATCATAAAATGGTTGCCTGTGATGGGCAGCAACTGAGAGAGATGGACGTGCGTGCGGAGCCTCGTAATGGGTCGTTTGTACACCCCTGCAGGGTTAAATCTTTTCGAGAAGCCGTGTCCACGGTTATGGACGACTTGAGACCTACTCCTTGTTCATAGACAACAATAGCTGAGATAATTTTAATATAACTTGATCAACGTGTGTGTGCCTTGACTTCTTCTTCTTCGTCGGGATGCGAAGAGGAGGACAAGGATAGGATAGGTGTTATGTTTGCGTAGTAGGTGGATAGCAAGAGTTGTTGGAGGCGATTCCTCATTCGAATGCTTGACTTCTTATCTTACTCTCTAGATACTTAGCCACTGTATAAATGCTAGTGCGGCAGCAACCTCACCACTTACCCAATCCTTACCGTAAACTACTAGTTGTCCTAGAATGACGAGTGATCAAGTCCTTGCTGTGTCAGATGACCACTACAGTTGGATGCTGAGTACTTCTGTTCTCATGATACTACCCCCAAACTCTTTTCAGGGTTCTTGATCGACAACAGGTACGGTGATCGACGTTTCATGTGGAGACTCGAGGACGACTAGTTAGGCGGATCCCGGCGGAGGGCCTGGACCAGTGTGGTTATGGGATCGATGTTTTTCTCTTTGCCAGTAGGCATTTTCTTGTAGTCTGTACCCAGACATGTATCTTCCGCTGATGTATTGTATTAAGGCAGTTGTATGCCGATTGTATGAGATGTTGTATCCTTGTATCTGTAATGTTGTGATATCATGTTGGAAATCCGGGGCATATGACTTCGTCATATGTCGCGGTGGGACCGATATGTGCTTCGTCCCCGGATCTGGATGGAAACGTCTAGATCTGGAACCGTACCGCATATCGGGCCTTACAACTTGGTATCAGAGCCTTACCGACCGTAGGATCCCCTCTCTGGCCGAAGTCGAGTCTAGACAAAAACTATTTTGTAGTTACTAAGATAGTTATCGGAGAGTAGGATTCTTTTTACTCCTTACCCTTGCTCTGGTTAGGACAAGTGTCGTAAGTTTTTATTCTCGACTTATCCCCTTTCAAACTTTAGGATCTCGAGAGTTTGGAGTTTCGAAATCGTTACAATGCCTTGCTTGCAGCGTATTGTCTCGATTCCGAGCTCAGGTTTGGGAAATCCTGTAGTACCTTTAGTTCTTCCGACTCTGGGTAAACATCTTGGTCTTCTGCTGACTTCAGTTCCCTTGCCGAGTATCCTCACGATTTCAGTGAGAATGCTTCCCTTGATCGTCGCGTTGAATTGCCGTTCTTCCTCTTGATCACCTGATGGTTTCGTTTTTCGACGTCGCCATCTCTCTGCGGAAATTTATCTCGACAGAAGTTCGTCGTTCGGCATGGAGCAGAGTCCCTTGTTGGTGGTGTTGAAGATCGTCGTCTCTTTTTTCTCTTCCCCCTCTCCCCCGGATCGTCCTGGATCTCGGGACGAGATCCCTTGTTGGTGGTGTTGTATTGTAACAGCCCAGTTTTCACAAAATAAAAAAAAATGTTTTCGGTGTGAATTGTTTGATTGTCTGATTTGTTTGCGGTGTTTGCATCCCCGATTTATCGATCGACGATTATTTTTTCCCCCTGTTATCTCGTACCGGACGGAGACCGACCCTTGCCACCCTGACACTCGACCTTTGCGACACCGGGATTTCACCTGAGCACCGTCGTCACCGGCACAAGTCCAGCCATCGCCACCGGAACGAAAACCCTGTTTATTTAATAAACGGATTATTTTATTGGGGCGCCTAAAAATATTGTCAGAATGTCACCGCAGTGAGGTACGATCAACGGGCTCGACGCGCTGAGCGCGTGGTTCGAGATTTCGTCGGAATCGGAGTCCGTACGGAGTCTCGGCGGTCACGAACGCGATCACCAGACATGCGAGAGGGGTACCGAGGGTATTTGCGTAACCTGGCCACCCAGCCTGCCCTATATAATGACCCCCACCTCCCAAACTAGCCAATTAGGGTTCCACTATGGAAATTTTGAAGCCACCCCCTCAATTTTTTGTCCATTTTTCGCACCCCAAACCTCCAGATCTCGAAACCCTAACCCCAGGGACATCCAGGACCGTCAGATCTGGGATCTGAGGGTCCAGGAGAGGCCACGTCACCCCCAACCGCAGCACAGGCCGTGTCCGGGACCCGCGGGCCCGAGCCGCCGCCGCCAGGGCCCGCCAAGCCCATCTGGCCGCCCCCTCGTCGTCGGCCATGGAGGAGCCGTGCCCGAGCCGCCGCTCGACGCCGGCCGCCGCTGCCGCGCCCACCGCTCCGGTGAGGAGCCCCTACGCCGCGCCCTTCCTCCTCCCCTCCCGTCTCACCTCACCCTCTCCTCTGCCTCATCTGCACAGGACGTCACCGCCTCGTCGCCATGGCCGGAGGTCCGACCTCACGCCGCCCGACCTCGCCGCCCAGGAAGCTCCCCGTCGTCGCCAGCCCTCCGCCGCGCCTAGATCCGGCGCCGACGAGGCCATCCGTGGCGGATCCGGATGCCCTGCCTCCTCCCCTCCGCTGTCGGGCTGCCGGCCGGCGAGCCGAGCGCGGCGGCCGCCGCCGCCGAGGCACGGGCACGGGAGGCCCCGAGCTCGGCCTCCTCCAACCGCCCCGTACCCTGGTGGGTCGGCGTGCCCTCCAGCGACCCAGCCCAGCCGGAGGCCAGATCCAACCCAGGACAACTCCAGGAAGAGTTGGGCCGGCCCAGTGGTGAAGCCGCCGCCCATTTTTTTCTTTCTGTTTTTTTTCCTTTTCTAAATTTCTATTTTTTTCTGCTAAGTCTTGTTAATTTCTGTTGCTGATTCGATTTCGAGGTGACGACTGCGAGTAATCCGTAGCTCCGTTGAACGTGCCCCCAAAACGAAAGTTGCTCAGTTTTGCATGCTCTAGCGTTCGTATGTAGAAAGTTTTTCCGTTTGAGGCCGTCTAGATAATTTAATTCTGCGTCGAAGTGGGTACCAAATCGTTAGCTGTGTTGTTGTTGCTGAACTGTTATTTTATTGCAACTTGGGGCGACGGTTGCGAAGCAACCGTTCGTCGGAATTGATTGATTCCTTTTGCATCCTCTTAAGCATTGTTTCTACTTAAGTTCCATGCCTTCACATGCCATATTTGCTTGCTGCATATAGATTGTATCTTGCTCCAAAGTAGCTACCCTGCTGTTAGTGTGCTGCTGTTTATATTTTGTTGCAACTTCGGTCGACGAGTGTGTCGCGACCGTTTATCAGAATTGAGTGTTTCCAATTGCATATTGTTAAGCATCATGTCTAATTCATGACCATGTATTTCTATGTCATGTTGCTGCACTTTTGCATATAGATTTGCCCCTTTTTATACAGCTTGTGCCCGTAACTTGTTTTGCTTGTATCTTTTTAACCGTAACTCCGTTTGAGGTGTTCTTTATATGTAACTTGATTAGTTTTTCGTGTAATTTGTGTTTATGCTATTGTTTGCTGTTGTTAACCAACATAAAATATGGTCTAGGACAGAACAGTACCAAATCCTTTAATTTTCGTGAGGCACTTAGTTTTATGCCATGTTTAGGGTGTTGCCTCGCTTAACTTGACTAGTATAGCTAGTTTACTTTGTGCTTAACCTTTTACAATTTTTTTGTGCTATGCCATGCTTGGGTGCCTTGCCATGTTAATAAACGTTGGTTGATCACCTGTAGCTAAACAACTTGAACCACCGTAAACGTGCGGTATCGTCGTGTGTGACGAGTACTCCACTTAACCCGGTAGTAACCGCTATCGACGGTAGATCCGTATCGCGTTGTCGTGCCTTGTGTTGTCTTCTTGATCTTGTGTTGCCCCATAGTAATAGAGTGCTTTCTCATTGATTGCTTTCCAGTGATTATCGTCTTGTGTGCTTCCGCGGGTACCTTCGGAGACGATGCGAGCTTGCGATCAACTACACCTTCGGAACCCGACTTATCAACAGGCAAGGACTATACATTACTTATGATCCATTCTATCTCAACCAGCGGTTTGCATGCTAGTCTAGGTTAGGTTTGATGTTTGATCCTACCACATGTTTACAGCCTCTTTCAAACTGATACAACCATGTCCCCTCCCAGCAAACCTTGTACTGCTATGTTACTATTGCTCATTGCTCAGCCCCTGCTTAGTATGCATGCTTAGGATGCTACGATGTTACCCTGTTACTCCTTGGTTTGGGATATCAGATTATTATATTATTGTTGATGATATGATTATTATAAATGTTGACTATATTCGACGAAGGATGGAAGGTCTAGGTTATCCCGCCCCGACGCTTTGTTCCATTCGAGTCACCTAGGACCCGAGTTCCGGGTATTGGTTTTGAGACTGAGCGTGCCTAACCGCGTGTGGGATTTTATGGGGTCCCCTTTTCTTACCTACCTAGCTTCAAACATTTCTAGAGGTGGCCCAAGCTGATTTACCATTTGAAACCGTGTGCGTAACTGGTCTGCAGCCAGTGGTTTTAAAACAACTCGGGCGATCAGAGACATAGTTCCTTTGTTGGTCCACACTGGTGAGCTAGGGAAGTCCCCTGTTATATAGGTGAGGCTAACCCCGACCTTAGCCATTCGGAAGAGTCCGATCCGAGAGCGTGGCCGGCTTTTGGGTTGGGTGTCGACTCCCCGGGGGCCACCCGGATTTGTTCGTTGTTAGTTAGAGGGACCTGTCGTTTCGGATCTCTTGGAACTAAATCATAAAATGGTTGCCTGTGATGGGTAGCAACTGAGAGAGATGGACGTGCGTGCGGAGCCTCATAATAGGCAGTTGGTACACCCCTGCAGGGTTAAATCTTTTCGAGAAGCCGTGTCCACAGTTATGGACGACTTGAGACCTACTCCTTGTTCATAGACAACAACAGCTGAGATAATTTTAATATAACTTGATCAACGTGTGTGTGCCTTGACTTTCTCTTCTTCGTCGGGATGCAAAGAGGAGGACAAGGATAGGATAGGTGTTATGTTTGCGTAGTAGGTGGATAGAAAGACTTGTTGGAGGCGATTCCTCATTTGAATGCTTGACTTCTTATCTTACTCTCTAGATCGTTAGCCACTGTATAAATGCTAGTGCGGCAGCAACCTCACCACTTACTCCATCCTTACCGTAAACTACTAGTTGTCCTAGAATGACGAGTGATGAAGTCCTTGCTGGGTCAGATGACCACTACAGTTGGATGCTGAGTACTTTTGTACTCATGATACTACCCCCAAACTCTTTTCAGGGTTCTTGATCGACAACAGGTACGGTGATCGACGTTTCACGTGGAGACTCGACGACGACTAGTTAGGCGGATCCCGGCGGACGGCCTGGACCCGTGTGGTTATGGTATCGATGTTTTTCTCTTTGCCAGTAGGCATTTGCTTGTAGTCTGTACCCAGACATGTATCTTCCGCTGATGTATTGTATTAAGGCAGTTGTATTCCGATTGTATGAGATGTTGTATCCTTGTATCTGTGATGTTGTGATATCATGTTGGAAATCCGGGGCATATGACTTCATCATATGTCGCGGTGGGACCGATATGTGCTTCGTCCCCGGATTTGGATGGAAACGTCTAGATCTGGAACAATACCGCATATCGGGCCTTACACACCCTCTGGCCTCCTGGGCCAGTGGGGCCACCTGTCGGCGGGATGAACCAAGCCCATAAACCGACATTAGATTTATGGGCCAACTCTATAAGGAAACCCACAAGAGAAGACCCGGCCACGAGCCGGACGTGCCAAGCGTGAAGATTGAAGCCATAGAAGGAATTCAACTTACCTTGTATAAAACGTAGAATATTTGTAAATTAGAATTGGACTCCACTTCGTGTAGGAGTCGGACTCGCGGAATCCAGGGACCCGGTGCATTTATAAGTCGAGGTCTAGGGGATCCAGAGGCAACTCAACTCAAGTCAGTACTAGGCACTTATGACATAACCTAGATCTTGTAAGGTCCGATATGCGGTACTGTTCCAGATCTAGGTGTTTCCACCCAGATCCGGGGACGAAGCACATATCGGTCCCACCGCGACATATGACAACGCCATAGGCCCCGGATTTCCAACATGATATCACAACATTACAGATACAAGGATACAACATCTCATACAAGCGGCATACAACTGCCTTAATACAATATAACAACGGAAGATACATGTCTGAGTACAGACTACAAGCAAATGCCTAGTGGCAAAAGAAAATCAACGATTCCCATAACCACACGGGTCCAGGCCCTCCGCCGGGATCCGCCTAACTAGTCATCGTCAAGTCTCCACGTGAAACGTCGGTCACCATACCTGTTGTCGATCAAGAACCCTGAAAAGAGTTTGGGGGTAGTATCATGAGTACAAATGTACTCAGCATCCAACTGTAGTGGTCAGCTGACCCAGAAAGGACTTCATCACTCGTCATTCTAGGAAAACTAGTAGTTCACGGTAAGGATGGGGTAAGTGGTGAGGTTGCTGCCGCACTAGCATTTATGAAGTGGCTAACGATCTAGAGAGTAAGATAAGAATCCAAGAATTCGATGAGGAATCGCCTCCAACAAGTCTTGCTATCCAGCTACTACGCAAACATAACACCTATCCTATCCTTGTCCTCCTCTTCGCATCCTGACGAAGAAGAAGCATTCAAGGCACACACACGTTGATCAAATTATGTTAAGATTATCTCAGTTGTTGGTGTCTATGAACAAGGAGTAGGTCTCAAGTCGTCCATAACCGTGGACACGGCTTCTCGAAAAGATTTAACCCTGCAGGGGTGTACCAACTGCCCATTACAAGGCTCCGCACGCTCTCCCATCTCTCTCAGTTGCTACCCATCACAGGCAACCATTTTATGATTTAGTACCAAGAGATCCGAAATGACAGGTCCCTTTAGCTAACAACGAACAAATCCGGGTGGCCCCCGGGGAGTCGACACCCAATCCAAAAGCTGGCCACGCGCTCGGATCGGACTCTTCCGTCTCAACAGGGTTTGGGTTACCGAGACGCCTCACGTGAGGCCTCGGGCCCTCGCCGGTCAAAGGTGGACCAACAGGGAAACTAAGTCCTCTCTGGTCCGGGTTGTTTTAAAGGATGTCTGCCAGGAGCTACACGACAGGCATATATGCATGGTTTTCAAATGGTAAATCAGCTTGGGCGACCTCTAGAAATGTTGAAGCTGGATAGGTAAGAAAAGGGGACCCCATAAAATCCCACACGCGGTTAGGCACACTCAGTCTTAAAACCAATACCCGGAACTCGGATCCTAGGTGACTCAAATGGAACAAAGCGTCGGGGCGGGATAGCCTAGACCTTCCATCCTTCGTCGAATATAGTCAACATTTATAATAATCATATCATCAACAACAATAATATAATAATGTGATATCCCAAACCAAGGAGTAACAGGGTAACATCGTAGCATCCTAAGCATGCATACTAAGCAGGGGCTGAGCAACGAGCAATAGTAACATAGCAGTGCATGGTTTGCTGGGGGGGGCATGGATGTATCGGTTTGAAAGAGGCTGTAAACATGTGGTAGGTTCAAACATCGAACCTAACCTAGACTAGCATGCAAACCGCTGGTTGAAATAGAATGGATCATAAGTAATGTATAGTCCTTGCCTGTTGATAAGTCGGGTTCCGAAGGTGTAGTTGATCGCAAGCTCGCACCGTCTCTGAGAGGTACCCGCGGAAGCACACAAGACGATAAACACTGGAAAGCAATCAATGAGCAAGCACTCTATTACTATGGGGCAACAAAAGATCAAGAAGACAACACACGACACGGCAACGCGATACGGATCTATCGTCGAGAACGGTTACTAACAGTTTAAGTGGGGTATCGGTCACACACGACGAATACCACACGTTTACGGTGGTTCAAGTTGCTTAGCTATAGGTGATCAACCAACGGTTATTAACATGGCAACTCAAGCAAGCATGGCATAGCACACAAACATGTCAAGAGGTGAAGCACAAAGTAAACTATCTATGCTAGTCAATTTAAGTGAGGCACAATCCTAAACATGGCATACACTAAGTGCCGCATGATGATTAAAACATTTGGTACTGTTCTGTGCTAAACCATGTTTTAGGTTGGTTAAAAACAGCAAACAATAGCATAAACACAAAGTACACGAAAAACTAATCAAGTTACATATAAAGAAAACCCCAAACGGAGTTACGGTTAAAAAGATATAAGCAAAACAAGTTACGGGCACAATCTGCCAACATCACGAAGCACACTTTAGAGCAATGCATAAACAGGATAATGAATGCAAACATGCTCACAACTGATATGGAACTAAAGTAGACATGACAGGGAAGGCATGTCAAAAGGAATCATGCAAATAGGCATCATAGATCAAAAGATATTAAGCAAACAACATGGCATCGCAAAGTAACAGACTTAGTGAAAATCAGAGGTGGCTGTCAACAACAACAGCATAGCAACTTTGGAGCTAAATATCTATATGACCAGGAATTCTAGCTTGAATATGCAATACATGTAATGAAAGTAGACATTATGCTTAACAATATGCAATTGGAATCACTCAATTCCGATAAACGGTCGCGACACACTCGTCGACCGAAGTTGCAACAAAATAACAGTTTCAGCAACAGCATCACAATAACTGCAGGGTAGCTATTGTGGAGCAAGATTTAATATAGCTAGAGCACCCAAATATGACAAGTTAAAGCATGGAAATGAAGTACACATTATGCTTAACACATAGGAAAAATAATCAATGCAATAGGCCTCATGGATGAGTCACAATCATCATGCAAAGTTGCAATAAAATAATAACAGCAGCACATAACAGAATTAGCAACATTTAACAGCCTGATGCCATGTTCAACACACAATTTCATATTCACGATGACCTCAAATGGATTAACTCCCAAAAGCATTATGATAGAGCACATCAACAACAACAAAATTTATTTTGGGCGCAAGTTCATCCGAGGTACAGATCTACCGTAAAACTACGCGCAAAACAGATCACAGCAACAGTTTTCACTGACTTAGTCAAAAAACTGGAAAATGAAAAAGAAAACAAACAGGAAAAAGAAAAAGAAAAAAGGAGCCAGGCCTCACCCATGGGCCGGCCCAAGGTGGCGGCTGGAGAGGCCAGCTCAGCCTGGCGCTGGCTGGGCCGTGGAGGCTACAGGCCGGCCCACCCACTGGATCGAGGGGCGCGCTCCTCCTGGCGTCCTCTCCAGGACATGGCGGCGCCGCCGGCTGGTGGCGCTCCGGCCAGCGAGGCGAGCGGGCGGAGCTTGGTGAGGGTGTGCGGGGGCGAGCACTGGAGGCGCGGCGAGGCCGTGGGGCCTGGATCCGGCCGGTGGCCGCAGGATGCGCCGGCTGCGAGCTTCAAGAGCTCCTCGCGCGCCCGGCCATGGCGCGGCTTGCCGAGGTCGGCCGGACCCGGCGACGGCGGCCGGCGGCTCATGCGTGGCGACCTGTGGAGGAGGGGGCGGAGGTGTAAGACCAGGAGAGGAAGGAGGTGCGCGGTGGCGGCCTCACTAGAGGGGCGCGGCGGTGCGCTCGCTGTGGACGGTGGAGACGGGCGGCGCGGGCCCGCGGCGGCCCAGATCCGGCCCTGCGGGGCCCGGCAGCACGGTGGAGGCAGGGTGGCTGGCTTGTTCTCCAAGAGGGTGACGTGGCATGCTTGAGTGCCCTCCATCTCGCAGATCAACGGTTAGGAACGGTCAGGAGCTAGGGTTTCGGGATTGGAGAAGGATTTTGGACGAAATTGGGCAAAAATTGAGGGTGGTGGCTGCAAAAAGTGTTAGGGAAACACTAATTGGCTGGTTTGGGAGGTGGGGGTCATTATATAGGCAGGTTGGCTGGCCTATTTACGCAAATGCCCTCAGTACTCCTCTCGCGTGTCCGGTGATCGCGTTCATGACCGCCGAGACTCCGTACGGACTCCGATTCGGACGAAACTTCAACCTACGCGCTCAGCGCCTCGAGCCCGTCGATCGTACCTCACTGCGGTGACATTCCGACAACATTTTCTGGCGCGCTATAAAAATAACCCATTTAATTATTAAACGGGGTTTTCGTTCCGTTGGCTGCGGCTGGTCTCGTGCGGTTTTCGCGACGGTGATCGGGTGAAACCCGGTGTCGCAAAGGTCAAGTGTCAGGGTGGAAAGGGTCGGTCTCCGTCTGGTACGAGATAAGAGGGGGGGGGGAAATAATCGCCGATCAATAAATCAGGGATGCAAACCCCGCAAACAAATCAGACAATCAAACAGTTCACACCGAAAACAAAATTTTTAATTTTTTGTGAAAACTGGGCTGTTACAATACAACACCACCAACAATGGATCTCGTCCCGAGATCCAGGACGATCCGGGGGAGAGAGAAAAAGAGTCGACGGTCTTCAACACCACCAACAAGGGACTCTGCTCCATGTCGACGTCGAACTTCTGTCGAGATAATTTTCCGTAGAGAGACGACATCGTCGGAATAACGAACCCACCGAAAGATCAAGAGGAAGAACGATCGCGAAAACCAGATCGAGGGATAGTGATTTTCGACGCAAGTCGTAAAAACACCAGGAAAAAGGAGGGAGGGCAAAGGACGACTCAGATGATATCTGAAACCGGAGAAGCTAAAGGTACTACAGGAATTCCCACCTGAGATCGGAATCGAGACAATACGCTGCAAGCAAGGCATTGTAACGGTTCCGAAAGTCCACACACTCGAGATCCTAAAGTTTTGAAGGGGATAAGATAAGAATTAAAACACTTACGACACTTGTCCTGACCAGAGCAAGGGTAAAGAGTAAAAAGATCCTACTCTCCGATAACTAACTTAGTAACTACAAAATATTCTTTTGTCTAGACTCGACTTCGGCCAGAGAGGGGATCCTACGGTCGGTAAGGCTCTGATACCAAGTTGTAAGGCCCGATATGCGGTACTGTTCCAGATCTAGGTGTTTCCACCCAGATCCGGGGACGAAGCACATATCGGTCCCACCGCGACATATGACAACGCCATATGCCCCATATTTCCAACATGATATCACAACATTACAGATACAAGGATACAACATCTCATACAAGCGGCATACAACTGCCTTAATACAATATAACAGCGGAAGATACATGTCTGAGTACAGACTACAAGCAAATGCCTAGTGGAAAAAGAAAATCATCGATTCCCATAACCACACGGGTCCAGGCCCTCCGCCGGGATCCGCCTAACTAGTCATCGTCGAGTCTCCACGTGAAACATCGGTCACCATACCTGTTGTCGATCAAGAACCTTGAAAAGAGTTTGGGGGTAGTATCATGAGTACAGATGTACTCAGCATCCAACTGTAGTGGTCAACTGACCCAGCAAGGACTTCATCACTTGTCATTCTAGGACAACTAGTAGTTTACGGTAAGGATGGGGTAAGTGGTGAGGTTGCTGCCGCACTAGCATTTATGAAGTGGCTAACGATCTAGAGAGTAAGATAAGAAGCCAAGCATTCGATGAGGAATCGCCTCCAACAATTCTTGCTATCCAGCTACTACGCAAACATAACACCTATCCTATCCTTGTCCTCCTCTTCGCATCCCGGCGAAGAAGAAGCAGTCAAGGCACACACACGTTGATCAAATTATGTTAAGATTATCTCAGTTGTTGTTGTCTATGAACAAGGAGTAGGTCTCAAGTCATCCATAACCGTGGACACGGCTTCTCGAAAAGATTTAACCCTGCAGGGGTGTACCAACTGCCCATTACAAGGCTCCGCACGCTCACCCATCTCTCTCAGTTGCTACCCATCACAGGCAACCATTTTATGATTTAGTTCCAAGAGATCCGAAACGACAGGTTCCTCTAGCTAACAAAGAACAAATCCGGGTGGCCCCCGGGGAGTCGACACCCAATCCAAAAGATGGCCACGCTCTCGGATCGGACTCTTTCGTCTCCACAGGGTTTGGGTTACCGAGACGCCTCACGTGAGGCCTCGGGCCCTCGCCGGTCAAAGGTGGACAACCAGGGAAACTAAGTCCTCACTGGTCCAGGTTGTTTTAAAGGATGTCTGCCAGGAGCTACCCGACAGGCATACATGCATGGTTTACAAATGGTAAATCAGCTTGGGCCACCTCTAGAAATGTTGAAGCTAGATAGGTAAGAAAAGGGGACCCCATAAAATCCCACACGCGGTTAGGCACGCTCAGTCTTAAAACCAATACCCGGAACTCGGATCCCAGGTGACTCAAATGGAACAAAGCGTCGGGGCGGGATAGCCTAGACCTTCCATCCTTCGTCGAATATAGTCAACATTTATAATAATCATATCATCAACAACAATAATATAATAATGTGATATCCCAAACCAAGGAGTAACATGGCAACATCGTAGCATCCGAAGCATGCATACTAAGCAGGGGCTGAGCAACGAGCAATAGTAACATAGCAGTGCATGGTTTGCTGGGAGGGGACATGGCTGTATCGGTTTGAAAGAGGCTGTAAACATGTGGTAGGATCAAACATCGAACCTAACCTAGACTATCATGCAAACCGCTGGTTGAAATAGAATGGATCATAAGTAATGTATAGTCCTTGCCTGTTGATAAGTCGGGTTCCGAAGTTGTAGTTGATCGCAAGCTCGCACCGTCTCCGAGAGGTACCCGCGGAAGCACACAAGACGATAAACACTGGAAAGCAATCAACGAGCAAGCAATCTATTACTACAGGGCAACACAAGATCAAGAAGACAACACACGACACGGCAACGCGATACGGATCTATCGTCGAGAACGGTTACTAACAGTTTAAGTGGGGTATCGGTCATACACGACGAATACCACACGTTTACGGTGGTTCAAGTTGCTTAGCTACAGGTGATCAACCAACGGTTATTAACATGGCAACTCAAGCAAGCATGGCATAGCACAAAAACATGTCAAGAGGTGAAGCACAAAGTAAACTATCTATGCTAGTCAATTTAAGTGAGGCACAATCCTAAACATGGCATACACTAAGTGCCGCATGATGATTAAAACATTTGGTACTGTTCTGTCCTAAACCATATTTTAGGTTGGTTAACAACAGAAAAAATAGCATAAACACAAAGTACACGAAAAACTAATCAAGTTACATATAAAGAACACCCCAAACTTAGTTACGGTTAAAAAGATATAAGCAAAACAAGTTACGGGCACAATCTGCCAACATCACGAAGCACACTTTAGAGAAATGCATAAACAGGATAATGAATGCAATCATGCTCACAAATGATATGGAACTAAAGTATACATGATAGGGAAGGCATGGCAAAAGGAATCATGCAAATAGGCATCATAGATCAAAAGATATTAAGCAAACAACATGGCATCGCAAAGTAACAGACTTAGTGAAAATCAGAGGTGGCTGTCAACAACAGCAGCATAGCAACTTTGGAGCTAAATATCTATATGACCAGGAATTCTAGCATGAAGATGAAATACATGTAATGAAAGTAGACATGATGCTTAACAATATGCAATTGGAATCACTCAATTCCGATAAACGGTCGCGACACACTCGTCGACCGAAGTTGCAACAAAATAACAGTTTCAGCAACAACAGCACAATAACAGCAGGGTAGCTACTTTGGAGCAAGATTTAATATAGCTAGAGCACCCAAATATGACAAGTTATAGCATTGAAATGAAGTACACATTATGCTTAACACATAGGAAAAATAATCAATGCAATAGGCCTCATGGATGAGTCACAATCATCATGCAAAGTTGCAACAAAATAATAACAGCAGCACATAACAGAATTAGCAACATTTAACAGCCTGATGCCCTGTTCAACACACAATTTCATATTCACGGTGACCTCAAATGGATTAACTCCCAAAAGCATTATGATAGAGCACATCAACAACAACAAAATTTATTTTGGGCGCAAGTTCATCCGAGGTACAGATCTACCGTAAAACTACGCGCAAAACAGATCACAACAACAGTTTTCACCCACTTAGCCAAAAAAACTGGAAAATGAAAAAAAACAGACAGGAAAAAGAAAGAAAAAAAGGAGCCAGGCCTCACCCATGGGCCGGCCCAAGGTGGCGGCTGGAGAGGCCAGCTCAGCCTGGCGCTGGCTGGGCCGTGGAGGCTACAGGCCGGCCCACCCGCTGGATCGAGGGGCGCGCTCCTCCTGGCGTCCTCTCCAGGACGTGGCGGCGCCGCCGGCTGGTGGCGCTCCGGCCGGCGAGGCGAGCGGGCGGAGCTGGGTGAGGGTGTGCGGGGGCGAGCACTAGAGGCGCGGCGAGGCCGTGGGGCTTGGATCCGGCCGGTGGCCATATGATGCGCCGGCTGCGAGCTTCAAGAGCTCCTCGCGCGCCCGGCCATGGCGCGGCTTGCCGAGGTCGGCCGGACCCAGCGACGGTGGCCGGCGGCTCATGCGTGGCGACCTGTGGAGGAGGGGGCGGAGGTGGGAGACCAGGAGAGGAAGGAGGTGCGCGGCGGCGGCCTCACCGGAGGGGCGCGGCGGTGCGCTCGCCGTGGACGATGGAGACGAGCGGCGCTGGCCCGCGGCGGCCCAGATCCGGCCCTGCGGGGCCCGGCGGCGCGGTGGAGGCTGGGAGGCTGGCTTGTTCTCCAAGGGTGTGATGTGGCATGCCTGAGTGCCCTCCATCTCGCAGATCAACGGTTAGGAACGGTCAGGAGCTAGGGCTTCGGGATTGGAGAAGGATTTTGGACGAAATTGGGCAAAAATTGAGGGGGGTGGCTGCAAAAGTCTTAGGGAAACCCTAATTGGCTGGTTTGGGAGGTGGGGGTCATTATATAGGCAGGTTGGCTGGCCTGTTTACGCAAATGCCCTCGGTACTCCTCTCGCGTGTCCGGTGATCGCGTTCGTGACCGCCGAGACTCCGTACGGACTCCGATTTGGACGAAACTTCGACCTACGCGCTCAGCGCCTCGAGCCCGTCGATCGTACCTCACTGCGGTGACGTTCCGACAACATTTTCTAGCGCTCTATAAAAATAAACCATTTAATTATTAAACGGGGTTTTCGTTCCGTTGGCTGTGGCGGGTCTCATGCGGTTTTCGCGACGGTGATCGGGTGAAACCCGGTGTGGCAAAGGTCGAGTGTCAGGGTGGCAAGGGTCGGTCTCCGTCCGGTACGAGATAAGAGGGGGGAAAATAATCACCGATCAATAAATCGGGGATGCAAACACCGCAAACAAATCAGACAATCGAACAATTCACACCGAAAACAAAAATTTTAATTTTTTGTGAAAACTGGGCTGTTACAGATCTCCTCGAAACTAAGGTTGTGTTTTAACTCCTTTGTAATCGATACGTGGGCTCTTCTAATCGAGGAGTCGATACCCGCAATAATAAGAAGCAGGAGTAGGTCTTTACCTCGAGACAAAGAGGGTCCAAAACCTGGGTAAATCGCCGAGGCTCTTGTCCATGTCGACTCTCTCCTTGTATTCACCTTGCAGCAAAGGTCCCATGTCAAGTTCGACTCTTCAAACATCTTCCATGACTTTTCCATGACAGTTGGCGCCCACCATGGGGCCTGCGCATGCAGGTGTTGAGATTCTAGGAGGGGCTCTGCAAGGCATGTAAGAATTTGTCGCCGGACGAATCACTAGAAGCCGACGCGGGAAGCTCTACATCGACGACTCAGCTTCGGGCCCTGAAGCCGATTCCGTCGAATCTGGATATCGGGTCCCGATCGGGTCTATTCACATCTTCGCCAGATCCAGATCCCGAAGTCCCCATGGAATCCTCGAGTCGGCGTCATGCCGGCTCTAGGAACGCTTTCGTTGGATTCATCAATGGATCTCTAGATCCAGAGAGTTATGTCGGGTCCATCCGATCTGTCGGGAGTGAGAGGCTTGGCCCCGGGGCAGCAGAATACAACCCAAACTTCCCTCACTTCGAGCCTCCGTACTACTTCATAGTGTTCATGGTCGACGTCGGAGAGCAGGGGAGTCAGGGGGCACAGAACATATCTCAAAATCGAGACATAGAGACGGCTGTCAACGTCGCTCCTAATCCAGATAGGGAGCCGGTGGCTCGCTCAACAGAACAAGTTCTCACAGATGCATAATCCCTTTCAGACGCCCTGAACTCTCTCGACGAAGCTTTGGCTACGCCAATGACGGTAGAGAATTAGGAATCCTGGAGGACATGGATTAATGGACTCAAAGCACGGGTGATGAGCATACGGAGAGAAATCAACGCCGAAAAAGAGAAAATAGCGGAAAGAGAAACCCGGCTAACCCAGCAAGCCAGGCGCCTACGGGAAGAGTGGAAGCTGATAGAGGCTCAGAGACTAAGCCTCGCCAACACACGCCCCGAAGGGCCTGCAAGTCGGATCCCACCTGACTTCCGGGGACGAGCTTTGTTCCAGAGTCCTCATCAGTCGACTCCTCTAGGATATATGCCGCCCAGGCAACCGGCTCCTGCACCACATCCAGATCGATTCCATACACCTCCTCATCACTACAGTAACCCCATGGAAATGTCATGGCGGGAACCCAGTTTCTCACCAATGCACCCATTCATGGAGATACCCCGGTGGACCACGCTTCTCGAGAAGACATCGATCTGCTCAAGACTGCGATCACACAACAAGCTCAATACTCACAACGAAACTCATACTTGCATGCGAATCCATACCAAAGTGTGAGCCGGCAGGAAGACTCGTCGGGTCCAGCAACCTCGAGCAGTCATCGCCAGCGTGGAGCACCACCACCTCCGGACCCTCAAGGGGCGGTGAGGATTGTAGACCTACCGGCTAATCCCAACCTCCAGCGTTGTGTAGAGCCGGTGACCCAACTTCCCCCAAACGATCAAAACACCGAGTTTGTCAGCAGATCCGTGGGTAACCGGTGCCTGGTGTGAGCTCTACGAAACACACGCTTGCCACCAGATTTCAAGGGACCACGTAAGATCACAAACTATACGGCTGAAATGGACCCGGCAATTTGGATCGAAAGCTATGATCTAGCCATGGATGTGCTGCAAGCCAGCGAAGAAGTTTGTGCCCGTTACCTCACGGTGATGTTGGAAGGGCCGGCTCGCACATGGTTTTAAAACATCCCAGAGAGCTCTGTCACCTCTTGGACGGATCTCAAAGAATAGTTTATCAAAAATTTCCAAGGCACATGCCGGCGAGCCACCACAATTGTCGACTTGGATCATTGTGTCCAGAAGGAAGGAGAGTTGGCCCTGAGTTGGGCACGACGGGTTGCAGAAATAGTCCACTTCTCGGACACTATTATTGCCCAGACAATTGTGATCGTTTTGGAAAGGAACTGCAAGTTTGAGCCCTTAGTACACAAACTTGGCCGAATCAAGAGAACGGTCAAGAACATGGGGGAAATCATGGACGCGATTATCAAGTACGCCGAGTCTGACAAAACCAAGAATGTTGACTCCGAAGAGGATAAAACCGCCCAGAATAAAAAGAACGGCGGCAAAGGATCCTAGACCTAGAATCAACAGACCAAGCGTCGACTTGATCAGACTACTTCTGACTTGGTAGACAACACAAATGTGGGCTTCCAAAGGCAGAAGCAGGGGGGCTATATCTACCGCAAGACGGAAGGAAATTTTCGCCTAAACAACTTTGAAGAAGCTATGAAAAGGCCTTTCCCAACACATAGTAAACCCGGTCGTCCAGCCAATCATTCTTGGGAAAATTGCAACTTCATGAAGGAGTTTGCATGGCGAGGAAGCTAGGGACCCCCCGGGTCAGGTGGAGGAGCCGGCCAGAACAGTAACAACAAAATTTTGGCCATCAGGGAGCCGACGCAGTAACTCAACACCAAGGACCCGGAGGAGGAGGGCAGCAAAATCAGTCAGGGCTTGCTGGATTTCAAGCAAACCCAAAACAACTTCAAGACCACTGAGCATACCACGTCTTCACCACCAGCAGTTGTCGGAGAGATAGGAAGCTGCAGCGGAGAGCCACCATGGCCGTGGCCACAGAGCCATCTTGTCCTAGGTGGCTCAATTGGTCAGAACAACCAATGACTTGGACAAGGGACGACCATCCCGCACTGGTAGATAACCCGGGGACTCTGGCTCTGGTAGTCTCTCCACAAATTGGAGGATATACGCTTGACAAAGTGCTCATGGACGGAGGAAGCAGCATCAACATCCTTTACTACGAGACTTTCCACGGGATGGGATTGACTAAAAAACAACTGCAACCCTCTAACACTGTTTTCCACGGGATAGTCCCAAGCAAGTCGGAACGCCTGATAGGCAAGATCTACCTGGAGACGGCCTTTGGAAACGCTGAAAACTTTCGCTCTGAGATCATACCCTTTGAAGTGGTAAAACTCGAGAGCCCATATCATGCCATCTTGGGAAGACTGGCTTATTCTAGGTTCATGGCTCGACCGTGCTATGTCTACCTAAAGCTCAAGATGTCGGGTCCTCATGGCCCAATTACGGTAGATGGGAGCCGGTCCAGGGCTTCGAAGTGTGACGAAAAGCATGTCAAATTTGCTTAGTCGGCATGTGCCAAAGAGGACTTGTCAGCATACCAGGAAAAGGTAGACCAGACAGACTCCACCATCTTGAAAAAACCGACTCCCGATACCAACCCCATGTTCCAACCGGCTCAGGATACAAAGAAAGTCAACTTTGTCCCTGGTGACTCTTCTCAGCAGTTCATCATTGGGACATGATTATCTGATAAATAGGAAAGCGCGCTCATCGAGTTCCTCCATGAGAATCAAGACATCTTTGCATGGAAACTTTCTGACATGCCAGGTGTCCCGAGGGAACTCGCTGAGCACCACCTAAATATAGACCCAAAACTGAAGCCGGTCAAACAATTCCCTCGTCGTTTCAACGATGAAAGGAGGAACGCCATTGGGGAAGAGATTGTTCGACTCCTTGCCGTCAGATTCATCATGGTAGTCTTTTATCCGGAGTGGCTCGCAAACCCGGTCCTCATTTTGAAAAGAATGGGACTTGGCGTATGTGTATTGATTACACCGACTTACACAAGGCCTGCCCAAAGGATCCCTTTGCGCTACCTCGCATTGACCAAATCATAGACTCGACTGCGGGATGTGAGCTCCTGTGTTTCCTTGATGCATACTCTGGTTATCACCAGACCAAGATGGCTCTTGAGGATCAAGAGAAAACGTCTTCCATCACTCCCTTCAGGATTTATTGTTTATTGTTATACTTATATGACTTTCGGCTTGAAGAATGCGGGATCCACCTACCAGCGAACAGTGCAGACTCAAAGAGAAAATTGGGCACAATGTGCATGCTTACGTGGACGACATAGTGGTCAAATCTCAGCTGGCGGACTCGCTAATCATTGACTGAGACCTTCAAGAATCTGCGTAAATACCAGATGAAGTTAAACCCGGCCAAATGCACCTTTGGGGTCCCTGCAGGGAAGCTCCTCGGATACATAGTATCTGAGAAAGGTATTGAGGCGAACCCGGAGAAAATCAACGCTATCATGGCTCTTCAGAAGACGGCTTCAGTGAAAGGAGTCCAACGACTCACATGATGCGTAGCCGCCGTAAGCCGGTTTATTAGCCGACTTGGAGAGAAGGAAATCACCCTGTATAGACTATTGCAAAAATTGGAAAATGTTGTTTGGGATGATGAGGCTGATCAGGCTCTGGAGTCGCTGAAGAAGCAGCTATCCCAATCTCCAATCCTGGAGGCTCCTAAGCCAAAAGAACGAATGCTACTCTATATCTCATCCAACAATTGAGCAGTCAGCGTTGAAGTTGTGGTTGAGCGGATGGAAGCCGACAAGGAGCACCCCTTGAAGAGGCCAGTTTATTATGTTAGTGAGGTTTTGAGTTCATCGAAGCAACGCTACCCTCACTGGCAGAAATTGGTCCTTGGTGTATTCATGGCGAGTCGGAAGTTCAAGCACTATTTCCAGGAGCACCCCATAACTGTAGTCAGCTCACACCACTTACAGACATCATCCAAAACCGGGAAGCCATGGGAAGGATTGCAAAGTGGGCTATAGAATTGGGGGATTACCACACAAATATGAGCCACACACGACCATCAAGTCCCATGCGTTGGTCGACTTTATCAACGACTGGATAGAAATCCAAGAACCTACAGAGAAGCCGATTACCAAATACTGTACTATGCATTTTAATGGCAGTCGACAGCTCCAAGAGTCAGGAGCCGGCGTGGTCCTTACCTCACCTAAAGTAGAGAAATTCTGCTATGTCTTGCAATTGCAGTTCACTTGCACCAACAACGCAGCAGAATATGAAGCCCTACTTCATGGGTTACGGATGGCTCGTGAAATGAACATATGCCAGGGTCAATGCTATGGCGACTCTGACCTCGTTTCTCAACAAGTGTCAAGAAAATGGAATTCCAAATATGCTACCATGGTATCTTATCAGCGAGAAGTGGAAAGGCAAGCGTATTCTTTGTTGGCTAAGGTGGATTACGTGGACCGCAAGAGAAATGAAGCAGGAGACGCCTTGTCCCGGCTTGGCTCTTAGCAAAAGTCGGTCCCTCCTAACATATTCCGGCATGTCCTAACAAAGCCTTCTATGCAACCACCAACAGATCAAGACATAGAAGAGACGGATCCAGAATTAGCATTGGTGGCCGCAATACATGCCACCCCCTCATGGTTTATACCTTAGTTGGATTACATGACCCGGGGAATCCTTCCTCCAGATGAAATACTGGCTAGGAAGATTTTCAGGAGGAGTAAATCCTTTGTACTCATCAATGGTGAGTTACATCGACGAAGTCCTGCAGATGTTTTTCAGAGATGTGTCTCACCATAAGAAGGTAAAGCCATCCTCAATGAAATACACTTTGGAGATTGTGGACACCATGCCGGCTCTCGTTCGCTTGTAGCTGAAGCCTATCGGCACGGTCTCTACTGGCTCACATCACATGCGGATGTAGAGGATATAGTCAAAAAGTGTGATGGATGCCAGCGGTACGCAAAGCAAGCTCACGTGCCGGCTCAAGAACTTAGGATGATCCATGTCACTTGGCCCTTTGCAGTATGGGGGATTGATATGGTGGGACCTTTCAAAAGGTCAGCCAACAAGAATGCCCACTTATTAGTAGAAGTGGATAAATTCACCAAATGGGTTGAGGCAGAGCCGGTCAGTAAATGTGACGCTACAACAACAATAAAATTCTTGAAAAAGATAATATACAGATTTGGCAACCCCCACAGCATCATCAATGATAATGGATCTAACCTCTCAGAAGGGGTTATGCATCGATTATGCCAGAATGAGCACATCCGACTCGACCTTGCGTCGGTGGCTCACCCACAGTCCAACGGACAAGCCGAGAGAGCCAGCCAAGAATTTATCCGAGGCATCAAACCCCGACTCTATGTTCCCTTGGAAAGGACGCCGGGTTGTTGGGAAGAGGAGCTACCCTTAGTACTATGGAGAATCAGGACGACTCCTAACAGGTCGATAGGCTACACAACCTTCTTCCTGGTATATGGAGCGGAAGCCATTCTCCCAAGTGACATACGTCACGACTCACCAACAGTCACCACATACGTGGAAGCCGACAATGAGAAAGCGAGGCAGGACTCCTTGGATGTTCTCGATGAAAAACGAGAACTGGCAGCAACTCAGTCGGCTATCTACCAACAAGATCTGCGACGTTACCATAGCCGCCGCATCAAAAGTCGGACTTTCCAGGAAGGTGATTTAGTGCTCCGACTTATACAGAAAAAGGATGGAATGCACAAGTTATCCTTTCCATGGTAAGGACCGTTTGTGGTCAGCAAAAACCTGTACAATGGATCCTACTACCTGGTTGATATACGCGAGAAGGAAGACTCATGCTCATCTATGGAGGAGACTCCCAGACCGTGGAACATCGCACAACTCCGTCCATATTATATTTGAGTAGAACAGGAACATTATTGTACACTTATATAAGTCGACATTTGTTGCACTGGCTCTCACCATATAATATACATAAGTCGACTTCTGGCGCATTGGCCTTCGCCATATATATATATATATATATATATATATATATATATATATATATATATATATATATATATATAGGGTGGGTCTCTTCTAACAACACCCCTTAAGACCTTATTCTAACAACACTAAGTCTTATTCTGCCAACACCCACGCACTAAAAAAACGAAACATACACCCACCCCCCGCTAACCTTATCCACTTTACCCCCGCACGCCTCACCTCCTCCTACCCCGAGCCAAAACTTCCCCACACCCTGGCGTTGCGTCCTCCTGACCACGCTGCCAGCCGCCCCCATTCTCCACCCGCGCCGCCCGTTTTGGCCACCAGAGCCCGCTGCCCTCCCCCACCCCTGGCCACCACCTCCCCCACCCCCAGTGTTGTCGCGCCGCTGATACGTCCAAAACGTATCTATAATTTCTGCTTGCTCCATGCCTCTTTTGTGTGATATTGCTATGATATTGATGAACGTCCATACACTTTTGATCATATTTGTACTAACCTATTAACTCAGTGCACCCCAGTGCCAGTTCCTGTTTTCTGCTGTTTTTCTATTTCAGGTTTCCCCCTTATTAAAAGTACCAGAAAAATTCCGGGAAAAATATAGGAAAAATCAGCGTACCAGAAGCTTCGAGAAAATCCCGAGAGGGGCCAGGGGGGCCCCAGGCGGCCAGTGGGCGCGGCCCCACCCCTGGCCGCGCCAGGGGGGCGCCTGGAGCCCCTGGCCCACCTCTGGCTGCCCCCTTTCACCTATTTATTCCCCGTGACGAGAAACCCTCGGGGATGGAACCCTTTTTCGTGATCTCTCCTCTGTTCCACCGTCGTCGCGCTTCCAAGATCGGGAGCACAAGAAGACCTCTTCCCGGCACCCTGACGGAGGGAGGAATCACCTCCGGGAGCTTCTCCAGCACCATGGATGCTTCCCGGATGAACCGTGAGTAGTCCACCTTGGACCATGGGTCCATGATCAGTAGCTATGTGATGTTCTCCTCCCCTCTTTGTTCTTCATGGATTAGACCTCGTGAGCTACCCTACATGATCGAGGCACATATGTAATCTTTTTGCTGTTGCTATGCTGAGTTTGCTGGGATCCGATGGATTATGAAATTATGTTCAGATTGTGATTGAGTTATATATTTGATTCTCTTCTTTTATATTTATGTTCTGGAGTAACTCTTGCATGTTCTCCATTGTTGTTTATTGCTTTGGCCAAGTAGTAGGTAGTGACTCCAAGAGGGAGCGTTATGCATGATTGTGGGTTCATGCCCCCCGATGACTAGCTTGAGTGACAGAAACATGAGTCTAGGGGATGTGTTGTTGCCACAAGGGGGAAAACAACGGTGCTTGTACTTGCGGGTGCAAGGATTGTTTACTTTACGCAAAGTTCTTTAATGCAGTTGTCCGTTGCTTTGAGTTTACACTTTGGGTGGGATTCACAACTTAATACCAGCGAGATGTTCTGGATAGATATCTCAAGGTGGATGATTAGTGGGTAGATGCAGATGGATTTCAGTCTACTTGTCTTGGCGTACCGCCCGTGCTTTTGAGCCTCTTCCTTTTTGTTTTGCATAATTAGCATTGGTTTGCGCACATAATCCTATCAATTGCTGATGTGCGAGGTGATGATAGTGATTTGTCGCCCTTCATTGGTAAACCCCAAGAGGAAGGTGTGATGTAGCACAGCAGAAAATTTCCCTCAGTAAAGATACCAAGGTTTGTGTCCAGTAGGACTCCGGAGATGATAAGTAGGTGTCAGCGGCGCAACTGACGCGGACCTGCACACAGACGCAAATAACTTTGTTCCCAACGAAGTTCAAAGAGGTTGTCAATCTCTCCGGTCTTGTTGTTCACAAAGGATCAAACACAAGGGATAATGATAGCAACTGAAAGTAAAAGAAGAAAAGTAAATGAGTGTGGAAACAGTGATGAGGATATGGACCGGGATACGTGATGTTCACTAGTGATGTCTCTCTCCCAAAAGACGATAAAACTGCTATGCGAGGTGAACAAATTACAGAAGGGCAATTGACAGGATTATGAACGCACCACAATTTTAACTATGCTACAAAAGAAAGGAAGAGGCTCAAAAGCATGGGCAGAACGCCAAAATAAGTAGACCGAAATCCAACTGCATCTACTACTAATCATCCACCTTGAGATATCTATACAGAACATCTCGGTGGTATTAAGTTGCGAGCCCCACCCAAAGTGTAAACCCAAAGCAACAGACAACTGCATTAAAAAGAACTTTGCGTAAAGTAAACAATCCTTGCAACCGCGGTTACAAGCACCGTTGTCTTCCCCCTTGTCGCAACAACACATCCCCTAGACTCATGTTTCTGTCACTCAAGCGTGTCATCAGGGGGCATGAACCCACAATCGAGCATAACGTTCCCTCTTGGGGTTACTACCTACTACTTGGCCAAAGCAATAAACAGCAACGGAGAACATGCAAGAATTACTTAAGAACAAAAATATAAAAGATAAGAACCAAATATATTACTCTATCACAATATGAACATAATCTCATAATCCATCAGATCCCATCAAACTCAGCATAGCAACAGCAGAAAGATTACAAAAGTGCCTCGATCATGTAGGGCAGCTCACGAGGTCTAAACCATGAAGAAAAAAGGAGGGGAGGAGAACATCACATAGCTACTGATCACGGACCCATGGTGACGGGGATCAACCCCGGAAAATCCCATGGTCAGGGACCCTGGGTTAGTCATGAAAGGCGCAGGTTGCACGATAACTCGTCGGCAAACAAGGAGGCTTTCTCCTGCTCGATATTATTGATTGGGAAGATGCGATTACAGAGGAAGCCAAGGCTAGAGTGCTCAGGGCTAGGGTTACAGGTGAGATTCAATGTCTTTGGCTTCGCCCCTCCTAGCCCTTATATATCGGGCTAGGTCTCGGGGAGTTCATCTACATGTACAGGTAAACTTTCCTAACCCTAGCTTGCTCCATACGGCAGGTCTTCACACCTTCCTTGTGAGTCGAGGACCTCTACGTCGGTGCCATCTAGTGGGCCGAGGCCGTATCTTCATGGGCCTTCTGCCTTCATGGACACCAGGTAGGCTAATCCGTAGGAGTCGTGGGGTCACCCCCTCGTCAATAGCCCCCGAGTGCCTGGGGGACTCGAAGAGTCGCGCGGGGACTCGAGTACATTCATTTGTCGTTTATTGATATGCACGGTTTATCCATGGGTCGCTGGCAGTCTGGTGGCCATGACAAAACCTGTTTCGAGGGATGCTAAGCTGAAAGGGCCCAAGGAGTCGACGGACCGAGCCTTGGTGAATTGCACTAGGGAAAATACCACAGTAGCCCAATCAAACCCAAGTCCCTCGACGTGATCTTGGAACACTGATGTCGAGCAAAAGTCCGGCCGCTTCAGGTCTTACGGTGTTCATTTGCCGCCAGTAATGTGTGTAGCCTAAGGCGCGTCCGCCCGGCTTATCTATCATGCTCAGCGCATGGGAAAGGTTGGGAGTGAAATCGCTCTTCGGCAAGTCCTAGCCCAGCCGTACTTCGCAGCGGGGTCTTACCTACACGCTAATCTTGCGTGGCATCTGGACATAGTGTATCGTGTTCCAGGAATTGTGTGTTTTTGAGGCGCGGAGCCTTTATAGCATTGCACCCGCTTGGAACAAAACATCAAGCGAGTTGTTCACTCATTCACCCGAGGAGCTTTGTTTCGAGTGCTCAGTCGGGAGGTTATTCGCGAGTAATCACTCGAATGCCGCTTCGGCTTTTCAGGTGAGGGAGCACCTGAGATTCTTAGCGTCGTATGGTCTTGGTGAGTGCTTGTTTATCTTACGTGGGGTTGAGCGAGCACCCGGGACTCTCATTGGTGCGAGTGTTCACTCGAGCACTTGTCTGGATTTTAGGTGAGGGAGCACCCAAGACTCTCATTGGAGCGAGTGTTCACTCGAGCACGTGGTTGGCTTTTAGGTGAGGGAGCACCCGAGACTCTTATTGGTGTACGCTCCCGATGGGAGTAAGATGTTTTTCTTCCTTGGGGAAAATATCTGAAAAGATGGAATCTCTGAGCCTTGATGGCGTACTGAGTGCGCCTTGCTGTTTGGGTTTCTTCGCCGTTCGTCAGGGTTAGTGATGCCTTTGTTTGATGGCTGTTAGTGATGCGCTGCCAGTGAACCGTCATATCTCGAGGACCGGTCATAATGATGGCCGTTTGTGGCATGCGGCAGGCGCCGGTTGAGTTTCCCATGTGTGCATTGGAAACGCGCGCGAATTGACGCGCCCTGCGTACAGTGCTTCCCGTGGGAAAGCATCTTTCGTCTTGGAATTCGAGACGGCTAGGTCGTTTGGTCTTTGAATTAATTGCTGCTGTCGTCTTGGCTTCTCTGTGCTTCGAGGATTTTTGTTCTATAAATAGGCATTTCTCTTCTACGCTTCTATCCAACTCGCTGCTTCACCTCTTTCTTCATCTCTCCTTCCGCTCATGGTTCCTAGGCGAGGCGTTGGCCGTGGCCGTGGTCGTCGTGGCCGTGGTGGCCGCACACCATGCTCATGTCGTGGAGGTCGTCATGGTGCAGTGCCAGTGCCTTCCCCCTCTCCCTTGGAGGAGGGTTTCTGGCGCTATGATTTTATTTTGCGCGTTCGTGGCTAAAGTGCCAATCGCATCCTTCTTCCCTATGCTTTTTCTGCCACTGTCTCTGAACGTGGCTTGGATGGCCTGCTTCTGCACCTTCAGGGGAGCTGTCGATCTCCTTCTTATGTTGAGTTGGAGGTTGATAGCTCTCGCTTGATTTTTCTTGGCTCTGGTTGGGGTTTATTTGCTCGGCGGTTGAATTTGCGAGGTGGTGATATGCTTAGCTGTCGCTTTGACGGTGAGAGCACTGTCACTGTCCGCGCATTCGATCCGAGTGGAAACAGCATGGATCCGCATGGGCAGGAGTCGAGCAGCGACAACTCCATGAAGTCGAGGAGTCCTTCGCCTGCGTCTTCAACTGCTTCTTCCTCCAGGGGATCTTCTGATGGTGGTGGTGAGCCGTCTTCAACTGCTTCCTCCTCTGCTTCTGAAGAAGACCTCGATGTCAAGCCACCGGTTAAACGAGCGCGGCAGGCGTCCTTGTAGAACTGGAGGCAGCAGCGTCATCTTCGCCGGCAGCTTGGTTGGAGCTGGAGAAGAAGCTAGTGGAGCAGGAGAAGAAGCTGGTGGAGCAGCTTCCCCAGTGGCTCCCCAAATAAGTCGAGCTTCACCTTTTGTTATGTCATTGACATCATGAGCCTGCTGCTTTCATCCCTACTTTGTCTGTGATGATGCTCTTGTACTATAGTTGATTACCCCTCATGGGCACACATGTAGAAGTCATAGTTCCTTGGGTGATTTCCTCTTGTAATAGGAGCTGCCTTCTATCCAAATGTAGTTGAGTCCTTTTGTATTGAGGATGATATCTATGATGTAAACCATGCTTTATCCTTTGTGTATATTTGAGCTTTTGTCCCACCAAAAAACTGTGTCTT
Organism: Bromus sterilis; assembly: GCA_950022295.1. Taxonomy (NCBI): domain Eukaryota; kingdom Viridiplantae; phylum Streptophyta; class Magnoliopsida; order Poales; family Poaceae; genus Bromus; species Bromus sterilis. The sequence goes on along the minus strand of OX465595.1, from coordinate 239,411,304 downwards.
CACCATCAGGAGTTGTCTTTGAATCCCCCTTTTTTTGGGGAACTGAGAGTTACGATTGACTCTTTTGCGGCTAGGAACTGTCTTCGGGTCCGTCTTGTACTTGGTACTATGGATTTTTGTCGGGTGCGCGACAGCGCTCCCGATGGGAGTAGCCCCCGAGGCTACGCTTGAATCGAAGGGTCAGGCGTAGGCTAGAGTTTTGTTTCCTTTGTCGTCTTTTATCGGGTGCGCGGCAGCGCTCCCGATGGGAGTAGCCCCCGAGTCTTTAGGTGATCGTTGGCGATCGGGTGAAGACTAGATGAACTTGTGCTTCCTCCAAAGTTTCTTCAAAAAGTGTTTGGATGTCATGGGGGTGTTGATGGTCATCTCTCGGGTGGGATTTGTGCTCGGGCCCCAAGTGCTTCGTGAAGGAGGTCGCATAGGCGATGGCGTTGCTCAGGGAGTTTTTATTCTTAGGCCCCCGAGTGCTTCGATTAAGATCACGCAGGCGATAGAGTTTCTCGGGGGGGGGGGGGGGGGGAGTTTCTCTTCAGCCCCCGAGTGCTTCGATTAGGATCGCGAGTGCGATAACAGTTGCTCGGGGGGGGGGGGGGAGTTTCCTCTTCAGCCCCCGAGTGCTTCGATTAAGATCGCATGTGCGATAGCAGGTACTCGGGGGGGGGAGTTTCCTCTTCATCCCCCGAGTACTTCGATTAAGATCGCGTGTGCGATAGCAGGTGCTCGGGGGGGGGGGGGGGAGTTTCCTCTTCAGCCCCCGAGTGCTTCGATCAAGATCGCATGTGCGATAGCAGGTGCTCGGGGGGGGGGGGGGGAGTTTCCTCTTCAGCCCCCGAGTGCTTCGATCAAGATCGCATGTGCGATAGCAGGTGCTCGGGGGGGGGGGGAGTTTCCTCTTCAGCCCCCGAGTGCTTTGATTAAGATCGCATGTGCGATAGCAGGTGCTCGGGGGGGGGGGGAGTTTCCTCTTCAGCCCCCGAGTGCTTTGGTTAAGATCGCATGTGTGATGGCAGATGCTCGGGGGGGGGGGGGTTCCTCTTCAGCCCCCGAGTGCTTTGAGATGGCCTTATTTGGGCGACATTTATTTTATTGCGGTCAAGCGATTTACATGAATTGCCAGTCATGTCCGACCGATAGGGGCTATGGATAGAATAGTCGCAAGTTTGCTACGTTCCATGGGTTGCCCACGTCCTCGTCTGTCTTTGGGTTCTTCAGCCTGTAGGCGCCGCCTCCGATGACTTCTGAGATTATGAATGTTCCTTCCCATTGGGGGCAAGTCTGTGGACCTTCTCTTGTATTAGTCGTAGGACTAGATCACCTTTGTTGAAGGTTCTAGTGCGCAATCGACTGCTTTGGTAGGTACGCGGTTTGTCTTGGTACCCTTCTGATTTTGCCAGGGCTGTGTCTCTTGCTTCATCAGCCGTATCTTTATCGTCTTGTAATGCCTCTTCTGCTTCTTCTTCCTCGTATCCGGTGACCCGGGGTGCTCCGAACTTGAGGTCGTGTGGCAGGACTGCCTCTGCTCCGTACACCATGAAGAAGGGTGTGTATTGGGTTGCAGTGTTTGGCGTGGTTCATAAGCTCCACATCACCGCGGGGAGTTCTTCTACCCAGTTACCGGCGGCTCGAGTGGTGCGAGGAGTCGTTTCTTGATTCCTCGACAGACAAGGCCGTTTGCTGTTTCCACCTGGCCGTTGGACTGCGGGTGCGCGACTGATGCATAGTTGATTTTTATGCCCAGTTCTTCACATAAATTCTGAAATTCTGCAGCCGTGAAGTTCGTGCCGTTGTCCGTGATGATGTTGTGTGGCACTCCAAATCTGAAGATGATCGATTTGATGAAGTTGATAGCCGTGAGAGCTGTAGAGCTGGTGATGGGTACTGCTTCGATCCACTTGGTGAACTTGTCGACTACGACGAGCAGGTGTGTTCTTCCGCCCTTTGATGATTTCTTTAGTGGGCCCACCATGTCGAGTCCCCAGGTGGCAAACGGCCAGGATAGTGGTATGGTCTTGAGCTCTGATGCGGGAGCATGTGGCCTGTTGGCGAATTTTTGACAGGCGACGCAACGTCGCACGATTTGCTCTGCGTTTTTCATGGCTGTGGGCCAGTAGAAACCCGCTCGGAATGCTTTGGACACGAGCACTCGACTGCTCGCGTGGTGCCCGCAGGTGCCTTCGTGGATTTCTAGCAATAGGGCTTTGCCGTCCTCTTCGTCAATGCACCTTTGGAGTATCTGGGTGATGCTGCGCTTGTATAATTGTCTGTTGATAACAGTGAATGCCTTGGATCGTCGGCTGATGCACTGTGCTTCGGCTACTTCTTGTGGTAGCGTGCCTTCGATTAGGAATCGGAGGAACGGTTTTGTCCGGACAGGTCCTTCGAATTCTGTCAGGGATGTGCTGTCGGATGCGCTGGTGCTCGTTTCTGCTGATGGTGTTGCTGCTGCCACCTGCGTTATTTCTGGTGCGTCTTCGCCGTCCACGACCGCTTCGGGTGTTGCTGACTGCGCCTTGATGGATCTCCGGTTGATGCTTTCGAGAAAAACGCCAGGTGGGACGGGCGCCCGGGTCGAACCGATGTTCGCGAGCTCGTCAGCTTCTGTGTTGTTGTCCCTGGTGATGTAGTTGAGCTCGCAACCGTCGAAATTTCCTTCAAACTCGTTGTAGAGCTTTTGGTAAGCCGCCATGTTGTCGACTATTGCGTTGCAGTTTCTCATCGTCTGCTGGACGACGAGATTGGAGTCCCCGTAAATCATGAGGCGAGTGGCTTCGCATGTTTTGGCCATGCACATGCCATGTAGGAGTGCCTCGTATTCTGCTTCGTTGTTGGAAGCGTGACTGAAGTTGATCTGGAGGACGTATTTCAGTTTTGTTACTTTGGGGGAAATGAGTACAACTCCTGCCCCAGCTCCTTGTTGTCTCTTGGATCCGTCGAAGAACATTGACCATGAGCTTGATAGGTCTGGGGGGCCTGGTGTTTGAACCTCCGTCCACTTGACCAGAAAATCTAGGAGTACTTGGGCTTTGATGGCTGTTGGGTGCTTGTACTGCAGGTCTCGTGGGCTGAGCTCGATGTTCCACTCGGCGACTCGCCCGGTTGCTCCAGGATTGTTTAGTATGTCAGCGAGTGGTGCGCTGCTCACGATTGTGATAGGGTGCTCGTCGAAGTACTGGGACACCTTTCTTGAAGTCATGACGATGGCTAGTAGTAGCTTCTTATAGTGCGGGTACCGCTGCTGGGATTTGGTCAGGAGCATGCTGAGGTAGTAGATTGGTCTCTGAATGCTCTGGACCTTGCCTTCTTCTGCGCGTTCGACAACGAGCGTTGTGCTTACTACACTGCTGCGTGCTGCCACGTAGAGGTATAGCTTCTCACGTTCCTTGGGTACCGCCGGGATTGGTGGAGTTGAAAGTGTCTTTTTCAGGTCTGTGAATGCTTGGCGGGCTTCCTCCGTCCACTCGAATTTCTTTCCTTTCGTGAGCAGTTGATAGAAAGGCAGCGTGTGTTCTCCAAGCCTGCTTATGAAGCGGCTGAGAGCTGCAAGTTTTCCAGTGAGCTGCTGCACTCCTTTGACGTCGGTTGGTTCTTGCATGAGGGTGATGGCTTGGACTTTCTCGGGATTTTCCTCGATTCCGCGGGCGGAGACCATGTAGCCAAGCAGCTTTCCCGCCGGTACGCCGAATGCGCACTTCTTTGGGTTGAGTTTGATTCTGTATTTGTGGAGCGCTGCGAAGGTTTCACGCAGGTCGTCGAGTAGTGTCGCTGCTTTATAGGTCTTGATGACGATGTCGTCTACGTAGACTTGTATGTTTCTTTCGATTTGCTCCTTCAGGCAGGCCTGCATCATTCGTTGGTAAGTGGCGCCTGCGTTTTTGAGCCCGAAGGGCATGGTCTTGTAGCAAAATACTCCATAGGGGGTGATGAACGATGTGTGCTCTTCGTCTTCTTCCTTCATCCTGATCTGGTTGTATCCTGAGTAAGCGTCCAGAAAGGAGAGTAGGTCGCACCCTGCTGTTGAGTCGATTATCTGATCGATTCTAGGCAGGGGGAAGTGATCCTTAGGGCAATGTTTGTTGACTGGTCCGTAGTCGACGCACATGCGCAGCACGGTCGTGTCTTTCTTTGGCACCAGCACTGGGTTTGCTATCCAGGTGGCTTTCTTCATTTCTCGAATGAACTGAGCGTCGAGTAACTGGTTGACTTCCTCTCCGATTGCTCTGCGCTTGGGCTCCGAGAATTGTCTCAGCGCTTGCTTCACTGGCCTCGTGTTTGGCTTGATGCGTAGGGCGTGTTCCGCGAATTCGCGTGGTATCCCAGGCATGTCGGCTGGGCACCAGGCGAATATTTCCCACTCGTCTCGGAGGAAGGCGACGAGAGCTGCTGCCTGCTCCTCTGGTAGGTGGGCGTACACGCGGACTGTTTTGTCCGGGTCCGTTGGGTGCACTTGGTGAGTGACTGTGTCGCTGTCGATACTGAAGTCGCGTCCGTACTCCCTGGATTCGCTTCGGTTCACCAATGGGAAGGTGCTCTTGTCCGTCACCATGGCTATTTCTCTGAGTTCTTGTTTGGCTCCGAATGTGTCAGAGATTCTGTGGAAATCACGATCACATTGATCTGATTTGATGAAGCTTCCGTTGATCGTGAGGACTCCTGATGATCCTGGCATTTTGAGCTTGAGGTAGGCGTAGTGTGGGACCGCCATGAATTGCGCGAATGCTGGCCGTCCCAGTATAGCGTGATACTGCGATTGCCAATCGAGTACCTCGAACTCGAGGACGTGCTTTGCGAAGTTACGTCGGTTGCCAAAGACCACTTCGAGTTCGACGACTCCGAGGGATGTGGCTGCTTCTCCTGGGACTACCCCATACAACTCGGTGCTTGATTTTCTCCATACTGATCGTGGGATCAGCATTTTTTGCAGGGTGCTGGTGAAGATGATGTTCATGCTGCTGCCTCCGTCCATGAAGACCCGGTCCATGTCGTATCCTCCGATTTGTGCATCGAGCACTAGGGGTGCATGCCCCGGTCTTGGGACTGCGAGTGGATGGTCGTCCTGTGAGAACGTGATGCTGGTCTCCGTGTCATGCAATTGGTAGATTTCGACTATGTTTGTGCTCTCGGCTGCTCTGGCCTGCAGGGTTTGGGCGTCGCATTGTGCTTGCGGTACTCTTCCTTCTTGGATCATGAGCACCTGTGCTTGCGACGGGCTGCGACGTCCTTCCAGGTTTGAGGTCGGCGATTGCTCGGGGCGTCGGTTACGTCTGTCTTCTTTCTGCTTCTCCTTCTTGACGTCGTCGGCTAGCTTGTTGAACAGACGGCAGTCTCTCAAGGTGTGACTTGATCTGACGCGTCCCCAGTCATCCTCGAAGCTGTGGATCGTGCAGGTTCCTGCTAGCTGCTCTCTGGCCGTGATTTTGCTAGATCCGACGTGCCTCTTCCTTCTTGCGATTCTGAAGATCTGCTCGTGATCCTCCGGGTGCTCGTGGAGGCGAGGATCGGTTTCGATTCCTCGACTCATGTCTTGGTTTTTGATGAGGTTGGCGAATTCATACGGCCTTCAATCTGGGTCGTAGTACTCGCCAACAGGTGTCTCGGAGTGGCTGTCTTGGTTGGCATCGGATGCCCGTGCGCGCCTTTTGGGTCGTCGATTCCTTCTGCCTTGGCGGTGGTTCTGCTGATCGTTAGATTCAATCTCGTAGTCATCGTCTTGATGTGAGGTGGGTGCCCGGGCGGTGGAGGGTTGTCGGAATATTTGTGAGTCCTCCACTGCGCGTCGCAGTTCGTCGAGTGGAATTCCTTCGTAAAGGCCCCTCGCCGTTCTTCTGGGTCGTCGACTCCTTCGGTGCTGGCGCGGTACTTGGCCGTTACCGTAGTATCGGTCCTGGCGTGACTGCAGCTCGAGTGGTCTAGATGGGGTGGCGAAGATGTTTGCCGTGATCTTGAATCCTTCGAGTGGGCTAGGTCGGGTTCTTGCCCTCGAGTTGTGGCTTGCTGAAGATGGGACCGCTGAGATCGTGATCCCAACCTGCGTAGTTCCCACAGACGGCGCCAATTGACGGGGATCAACCCCGGAAAATCCCATGGTCAGGGACCCTGGGTTAGTCATGAAAGGCGCAGGTTGGACGATAACTCGTCGGCAAACAAGGAGGCTTGCTCCTGCTCGATATTATTGATTGGGAAGATGCGATTACAGAGGAAGCCAAGGCTGGAGTGCTCAGGGTTAGGGTTACAGGTGAGATTCGATGTCTTTGGCTTCGCCCCTCCTAGCCCTTATATATCGGGCTAGGTCTCGGGGAGTTCATCTACATGTACAGGTAAATTTTACTAACACTTGCTTGCTCCATACGGCAGGTCTTCGCACCTTCCTTGTGAGTCGAGGACCTCTACGTCGGTGCCATCTAGTGGGCCGAGGCCGTCTCTTCATGGGCCTTCTGCCTTCATGGACACCAGGTAGGCTCATCCGTAGGAGTCGTGGGGTCACCCCCTCGTCACATGGTCCAAAGGAAACTACTCACGACACATCCGGGAAGCATCCATGGTGGAGAGGAGACTCCCGGAGGTTGGCCCTCCCTCCGGCAGGGTGCCGGGAAGAGGTCTGCTGGTGCTCCCGATCTCGGAAGCGCGGCGGCGGCGGAACAGAGGCGAGATCGCGAAAAAGGGTTCTTCTTCTGAGGGTTTCTCGTCACGGAGAATATATAGGCGAAGGGGGGCAGCCAGGGGGCCACCAGGGGTCCAGGCGCCCCCCTAGCGCGGCCATCCCCTGGGGCGCGCCACCAGGGCGCCTGGGCCCCTGGTGGTGGCCCTCTGGCCCCACTCAGGTTCTTCCGGAAGGTTCTTCTGCGCTGATTTTTTATCTGATTTTTCCCGAATTTTTGGAGCACTTTTTATATGGGGAAAAACTGAAATAGAAAAACAATAGAAAACAGGAACTGGCACTGTAGTGCACTGAGTTAATAGGTTAGTCCAAATATGATCAAAAGTGTATGAAAGTGTATCTAGATCATAGCAATATCACACAAAACATGCATGGAGCAAGCAGAAATTATAGATACGTTTTGGACGTATCAACATCCCCAAGCTTAATTCCTGCTCGTCCTCGAGTAGGTAAATGATAACAGCATAATTTCTGTGGTGACATGCTAGCAACCATATAAGAACTTTTAAAAAGTTAGAGATTCAATTCAAGTCAGAACATGCAAGAGTCCATATTAGCATTGAAACAAGTAACAAAAGAACATTAGGTGCAAGAGCTCTCGCAGTCCGTGACTCGAATGTCTCCAAATGGTGTTTGCGTGCAAGAAGGAGGATAGGGAATACGAGAAAAATATTTATTTGTTGAGAACTCAATCTACTAAAGTTTCACACATGGTCTTTTTCAGGAATCTTATCTTGACTCGTCCCCAGACCACTAGCCAGGTACAAGTCAATTTGATCCACTCCTTTTTCAATATTTTGAGCACTCATGCAATGGATGAGCGTAAGCACGAGAGTTGACACTTAGGATGGCAAAGAGAGAAGTACGGAGGAGGAGGAAGACAAAAAAGAATGACAAAGGCTCACATCAATGAGGACAATCATAGGCAAGAGATGCCAAATGATAGATATGATGTGAGGAGTAGGGATTGCCATGCAACGGATGCACATATGAGCTAGGAAGCTCTCCAATGAAACTAGTGGGGGTGCATCTAACTTGCTCGCTCATGAAGACCTAGAGCTCGTTTGAGGGGGCTCATCCTTGGAATATGCAAGCCAAGTTCTATAGTGTGAAGGTCCCCACATAGCTATATGCATAATGATCATCTCTATGGAGTACAAGGATATAAAGGGAGTACTAGTGTGGATCTCTCAAAAGGATAGTAGTGTTGCCCCTTTCTCTCTTTTTATTTTTTTTCTCTTTTTCTATTTTTTTTCTATTTTTTTGTGGCCCCAATGGCTCTTTCTATTTAACTCTCATTTTTCCTCTTTGGGATCTTTTATTGTGTCCACTTTGGGATCTTTTCCTCACTTAAGGGCAACACTCTATTTTACAAGAAGGTATAGGAAATCTTCCACACTTTACAAGGTACTCAAAATCATAAAGAAGATGTAGCTATCATGATGTATGCAATGTATGTCGTTGCCAGTGTAGCAGGAACATGTATGACACGAAGATCAAGTCATGAAGAGGTAGATGTTGCATGGCAATATATCTCGCAAAGGCTATGGAAATGCCTTGATAGGTAGGTATGGTGGATGTTTTGAGGAAAGATATAAGGAGGCTTATGATGACAAAGCGTATCATGCCAAGGGTTTGGATGTACCGGCGAAGGTGGACGCCAACTCCCGGAGTGAGAAGAAGGCAATGCACGGCACGGGAGAGTCTAGCAAAATATGGGAAGGTGGAAGTGTCAACTTTCAATACTTACATTAGTCCGAAGAACTCATGCACTTATTATCGGTAACTCTCAATCTAATAAGGAGGTTCACAAAGAGACAAGTACCCCGAGGAGGAGTGTATGGGGGTTTGGTTATCCTTGCGCATCCTCGACTCATGGTACGTGAGTGTACTCTAATATTTGATCCCTCCAAAGATTAGTGATCCATCTAGTAGTTAGAGTTCTCAACTAGTTTTTTGTAGGTTTTGAAAATACACACGGATTTCCCAAAATACGACACCTATCACTAATAGGCTAAAGCTATTGACACCAAAAGTACAGACACTACTCACACCAATACCTCAAAACTATTGCAAGTTACTACTAGAATTAAATAGCAACCTCAATTACCTACTTTCAAGAAAAAACACAACTCAGTGCAACAACCAACTCTCTTAACAAGATAAACATGAAAACTAAAGAGAGTTCCAGCAACAAACTAAACAAAATCCAAGGCTCTTGCTAAAGACAAACTAAGACTAAAACTAAACATGGCAGCAGCTACGAAAAGATAAAGAACACACAACAGCAAAAAGATAAGCAGGAAAAATCCTATGATGTGTTCTAGATTGGAGTGGAGCGTGTTTCTGTCGCACACAAAGTAAGATGGGGTCTAACTTGTTATGACCAGCAAGCAAAACTAAAGAAAACTAAAAATAAAACCTAAGAGCGAGACGCTCCAAGCATAGCACATAACGCATGAAGTGATAAAAATATAGTGAGACGAAGGACGAACTGATGATTGTTGATGGAGAAGGGGATGCACGGGGGCATCCCCAAGCTTAGACGCTTGAGTCTCCTTGAATATTTATTGGGGATGCATGGGGGCATCCCCAAGCTTGAGCGCTTGACACTCCTGGATCTTCTTTCATCATCTTCCATCGCACACTTGAAAACTCCCTTCATACATAACTCATCATAAGATGATTAGAGAGGTTAGTACCCTTAATAAAATAATTTTTCCCCACTTGATATAAAGATATTCTTGAAGAGCTACTGTTTCTCAAGAGTTCCAAAAAGTTTTTGCAAAGCAACAGCAAGCTTAAGGTTTGCAAAAGTGAAGAGAGGCAAAACGTGGCAGAATCTGTGAAAAACAGAACAGCAGGTAGTAGAGAATTTTTTCGAGGCACTTCTGCAACTCAAATCAAAACACTCAGAACATACGAAAGTTTCACAATTGTATAGAGCATGCTATCAAAAAAATTCAGATCAGAAAGATGATCTGGTGATTTTATTCAAATTTTTCTGTCCAGGGACAGAATCTGTTTTCTGGACAGCATGTCACAACTTTTGCTTCCCTTATCATAAGAGGCTATAACTTGGCACAAAGCTGAAAAATAATGATACAATGATGTTGATACAGTAGTAACAAACATCAAGATTCAACAAAAGCAAAAAGAAACCTAATTCGTTGTGGGCTGCCTCCCAAAAGCGCTTTCTTTTATGCCTTTAAGCTAGGCATGATGCAAAAGATCAACTTGTATCAATCGAATCATTATCAAGATCATCAAAAAGCTCTTCAATTGTACAAGTAGTCTTAAGAGGTCTTTCAAATAAAGGCCTAATGAAGATACTTCGAGGGAGAACACCAAAAGGCGGAAAATCAATGGGAGATTCATTTATAAAATTATCAAAGAGAGGTATTTCTTCCAAAGTTTTCACGGTTTCAACTTCTTTGGCAATGGGTGTTTTATTTTTAGGTCGGGGAACCCTAGGGACATGATTGAACTTAGGTTCACTTCTTGCTGAAGTCTCTACCTTTCTTGGTTTGATTGAGGAAAATGTAGTTCCTAGAGTATTAATGATTTCCTCAATCTTATCAATCCTAGAAAGATCCATATCACGGGATTTGATGACCTCCAAAGTTTTAATAATTTTAAGCATGGAGCTATCAAGCCTATTCAAACTCGCTTGAATCTTGCGATCCAACTCATTTATCCTAGTTATACTTGGTATTTCTAACTCTATGTTTTCAAGTTTCTTCATAATGTGAGCTAGAGTTATGTCTTCTTGTATGCTAGCAATAGGGAGGTTTCCAACAAGATTTTCAATAACATCAAGAGACTCCCAAATCGGGGCTTCTAGGAAATTCCCATTGATAGCAGTATCTAATATGAACCTATTCCAAGGAGTAATCCCGACATAAAAATTTCTAAGCAGGATAGTAGTGGATTGCTTCTTGGTGGCTCTTTTTTGAGAATCATTAATTCTATGCCAAGCATCTTTTAAACTTTCACCACCTTTTTGTTTAAAGGTGAGAACCTCTGTCTCAACAAAGGCAAAAGGGCCAGACATAATGACAACTACTTGCAAGATGAATATTTTTTTTTTGATTTTTGATATAGGACACAAAGATAAAAAATGAAAGGTAAACTAACAAGACTAAAAAACAAAGGTAAAGGGTAGTGTGCAACTCCCCTATCTTAACACTCAGAGTCCCCGGCAACGGCGCCAGAAATTCTTTGCTTGATGTGCAAGGTGATGATAGTGATTTCTCGCCCTTTGTTGGTAAACCCCAAGAGGAAGGTGTGATGTAGCACAGCAGAAAATTTCCCTCAGTAAAGATACCAAGGTTTGTCTCCAGTAGGACTCCGGAGATGATAAGTAGGTGTCAGCGGCGCAACTGACGCGGACCTGCACACAGACGCAAATAACTTTGTTCCCAACGAAGTTCAGAGAAGTTTTCAATCTCTACGGTCTTGTTGTTCACAAAGGATAAAACACAAGGGATAATGATAGCAACTGAAAGTAAAAGAAGAAAATTAAATGAGTGTGGAAACAGTGATGATGATATGGACCGGGATACGTGATGTTCAGTAGTGATGTCTCTCTCCCAAAAGACGATGAAACTGCTATGCGAGGTGAACAAATTACAGAAGGGCAATTGACAGGATTATGAACGCACCGCAATGCTAACTATGCTACAAAAGAAAGGAAGAGGCTCAAAAGCATGGGCAGAACGCCAAAATAAGTAGACCGAAATCCAACTGCATCTACTACTAATCATCCACCTTGAGATATCTATCCATAACATCTCGCTGGTATTAAGTTGCAAGCCCCACTCAAAGTGTAAACCCAAAGCAACAGACAACTGCATTAAAAAGCACTTTGCGTAAAGTAAACAATCCTGGCAACCGCGGTTACAAGCACCGTTGTTTTCCCCCTTGTGGCAACAGCACATCCCCTAGACTCATGTTTCTGTCACTCAAGCGTGTCATCAGGGGGCATGAACCCACAATCGAGCATAACGTTCCCTCTTGGGGTTACTACCTACTACTTGGCCAAAGCAATAAACAGCAACGGAGAACATGCAAGAATTACTTAAGAACAAAAATATAAAAGATAAGAACCAAATATATTACTCTATCACAATCTGAACATAATCTCATAATCCATCAGATCCCATCAAACTCAGCATAGCAACAGCAGAAAGATTACAAAAGTGCCTCGATCATGTAGGGAAGCTCACGAGGTCTAAACCATGAAGAACAAAGATGGGAGGAGAACATCACATAGCTACTAATCACGGACCCATGGTCCAAAGGAAACTACTCACAGCACATCCGGGAAGCATCCATGGTGGAGAGGAGACTCCCGGAGGTCGGCCCTCCCTCCGGCAGGGTGCCGGGAAGAGGTCTGCTGGTGCTCCCGATCTCGGAAGCGCGGCGGCGGCGGAAGAGAGGCGAGATCGCGAAAAAGGGTTCTTCTTCTGAGGGTTTCTCGTCGCGGAGAATATATAGGCGAAGGGGGGCAGCCAGGGGGCCCACCAGGGGTCCAGGTGGCCCCCTGGCGCGGCCAACCCCTGGGGCGCGCCACCAGGGCGCCTGGGCGCCTGGTGTTGGCCCTCTGGCCCCACTCAGGTTCTTCCGGAAGGTTCTTCTATGCTGATTTTTTATCTGATTTTTCCTGAATTTTTGGAGCACTTTTTATATGGGGGAAAACTGAAATAGAAAAACAGCAAAAAACAGGAACTGGCACTGTGGTGCACTGAGTTAATAGGTTAGTCCAAATATGATCAAAAGTGTATGAAAGTGTGTCTAGATCATAGCAATATCACACAAAACATGCATGGAGCAAGCAGAAATTATAGATACGTTTTGGACGTATCAATTGCCCAGCTGTAATTTGTTTACCTCGCATGGCTATTTTATCGTCTTTTGGGAGAGAGACATCACTAGTGAACATCATGAGATCCCGGTCCATACTTCCACCACTGTTTACGCTATTAATTTACTTTCAGTATTTACTTTTCAGTAGCTATCACTATCTATCATTATTATCCCGTGCGTTTTATCCTTTGTAAACAACAAGGCCGAAGGAATTGAAAATTCCTTTGTACTCGTTGGGAGCAAAGCTATTTGTTGTGTGTGCAGGTCCAGGTGAAGTTAGCAATCCTTAGATTGTCAACGACGCCAATTGTTCACTTCACCACCTACTTGTATCTGTTGGAGTCCTCCTGGACGATACTCAACCTTAGCATTTTGCTAAGGGAAATTTGTCGCTATCTACATCTCACCTTCCACTTGGGGTAACCAACGGGGGCGAGAAGTTATCTCGTGTATCAAGCAAATTTCTTGTGCCGTTGCCGGGGACTCCACTCTTCAAGTTAGGGGAGTTGCACACTATCTTTTATCTTTGCTTTTTAGTCTTGTTAGTTACCTTTCAGTTTTTGCTTTAGTGTCTTTTATAAGAAATAAAAAATAGTTATCTTGCTTGCTGCTACTATGGGTTCCTCTGAAAACATCAAGTTGTGTGACTTCACTAGTCACAACAACAGTGACTTTATCTGCACTACTATTGCTACACCTGCTACTTCAGCACCTTCTTATGAGATTAAACCTGCTTTGCTGAACCTTGTTATGAAAGATCAATTCTCTGGTGCTAGAGATGATGTTGCTTTGCATTTAAATAATTTTATTGAGCTTTATGATATGCAAAAGTACAAAGAAGTAGATGGTGATATTGTTAAGCTTATGCTTTTTTCCTTTCTCTTTGAGGGATGAAGCTAAAATCTGGTTTCAATCCTTGCCTAAGAATAGCATAGATTCTTGGGATAAGTGCAAGGATGCTTTTATCGGGAAGTACTACCCCCTGCTAAGATTATCCAGTTGAGGAGCTTTATTATGAATTTTAAACAATTGGATAATGAACATGTTGCCCAAGCTTGCGAACGCATGAAATCTCTTGTTAAGAATTGCCCTACGCATGGTTTGACTACTTGGATGGTTATCCAGACTTTTTATGCACTCTTGAACTTTACCTCACGGAACTTGTTAGATTCGGCCGCGGGAGGAACCTTTATGTCAACTACACGTGGTGCTGCCACAAAACTTCTCGATGAGATGATGACCAACTATTCCCAATGGCACAGCGAAAGAGCTCCAACAGGTAGGAAGGTAAACTCTGTCGAGGAGATCTCCCTAAATGAAAAAGTTGACTTGATCATGTCTTTACTTACCAAGCAATCTCCTATTGATCCTCAAAATGTTCCTTTAAATTCTTTGATTGCTCAGGATCAAGTAGATGTGAACTTTATCTCTATAAACAACTTCAACAACAATGCTTATAGGAGTAACTTTGGTAGCAATCCTAGACCGTTCCCCTCCAACAACTATGGGAACAACAACACTTATCCTAGCACCAAAAACTCCACTTCTGAATTAGAGAGTGTGCTTAAAGACTTTATCACTACCCAAAAAGCCTTCAACAAGAATGTAGAGGAAAAACTAGACAAACTAGATACCCTCTCGTTGAAGGTAGACAATTTATCTCATGAAGTAGAATTGCTTAAAATTATAACTTATCCCCTTGAGGAGAGGAAGGTCACTCCTATGAATGCTATCCAATTGCAAATTAATGAAAACATTAGGATGATGGCTAAACTCAAAGAGAGATGGGCTAGAGAAAAGGAGGAAGAAGATAGAATTAAGAGCCTTCCTACACACCATACTGTTGCTACTATCCAAGTGGTTGAGGATATCCAAACTCTTAGCACCCAATGCACCCCTAGTCCCATAGGACCTATTAATGGTGATGCTATGACCTCAACCGTAGAAGAAGAAATTCCTATGACTATAGAAGCTACCAAACAAGTGAGCCTAAAGGACACCACTACCACTCTACTTGATAGTAGTGACCTTGATTTTGATAATTGCACTCTTTCTGAAGTTATTCGTTTCCTTCGTCAGATGTCTAGAGACCCCCACACTAGCACACTTAATCTTGCCTTCACTGAGCATATCACTAATGCTCTCATCAAAGCTAGGGAGGAGAAGCTTAGGTTAGAAGCCTCCTTACCTAGAAAGCTAGAATATGGTTGGGATCCTATGATTAAAATTAAGTTGAATAACTTTTCTTGCTATGCTTTATGTGATGTTGGAGCTAGTACCTCCGTTATGCCCAAAAGAATGTATGATATATTTGAGTTGAAACATTTTGATGCTTGTTCTTTTGGTGTTCGTCTCGTCGATTCTTCCGTAAAGAAACCTTTGGGGAAGATAGATGATGTTCTTATCATTGTCAATGACAACTATGTTCCCGTTGATTTTACTATTATGGACATTGAATGTGAACCTTCTTGTCCAATTATTTTGGGACGTCCTTTTCTTCGCACCGTTGGTGCTGTTATTGATATGAAAGAAGGGATTACAAAATTCCAATTCCCTCTCAAGAAAGGGATGGAACACTTATCTAGGAAAAAGGTTAAGTTGTCTTTTGAGTCCGTCACACGGGCTAGTTATTTTCTTGAAAAGACTTGATCTATTTGCATTAAGCCTAGCTAATGGCTTTAAAGAAGCGCTTTCGGGAGGCAGCCCGCAACGAATTTAGGTTTTCCTTTTTGTTTTTCTTCTGTTATTAGTGGTCTTGATGATTGTTACTACTGTAGCAACATCATTGTATCTTTACTTTTCAAGCTTTGTGCCTTTTATAGCCTCATACGACAAGGGAAGTGAAAGTTGTGACATGCTGTCCAGAAAATAGATTCTGTCCTCGTGACTAGAAAAATCAGAGAAAAATCCCAGTTCATCCTTTTGAGCTGAATTTTTTACACAGCGTGCTCTATACAATTACAAAACTTTCGTATGTTCTGAGTTTTTTGATTTGAGTTGCATAAGTATCCCTAAAAAAACTCGTTTCTACCTGCTGGTCTGTTCTTCACAGATTCCGTCCTGTTTTGCCTTTTCTTCGTTTTGCAAACCTTAAGCTTGATTTTTATTTGAAAAAACTTTTTGGAAATCTTGAGAAACAGTATATATTCAAGGTTATCTTTATTTACAGTAGAGAAAAAATTATTTTATTATGGGTACTAACCTCGCTAATCAGATTATGATGAGTTATGTATGAAGGGAGTTTTCAAGTGTGCGAGGGAAGATGATGAAAGAAGATTAAGAAGTGTCAAGCGTTCAAGCTTGGGGATGCCCCCATGCATCCCCAAGAAATATTCAAGGAGACTCAAGCGTCTAAGCTTGGGGATGCCCCCGTGCATCCCCTTCTCCATCGACAATTATCAGTTCGTCTCTCGTTTCACTATATTTTTATCACTTCATGCGTTATGTGCTATTCTTGGAGCGTCTCGCTCTTAGGTTTATTTTTAGTTTTCTTTAGCTTTGCTTGCTGTTCATAACAAGTTAGAGCCCAGCTTTCTTTGTGTGAGAGAGAAACACGCTCCACTTCCAAAATTTAGAACACAACATAGGACTTTTTCCTGCTTATCTTTGTTGTGTTTGTTCTTTATCGTTCCATAGCTGCTGTCATGCTTTGCTCTTAGCTTTCATGTTTATCTTTTTAAGAGATTTTTTTATTTTGTTGCTGGAACTCTCTTGAGTTTTCATGGTTATCTTGTTTAGAGACTTTGCCTGTTGCACTAAGTTTTGTGTCTTGACTTGAAGTAGGCAATTGAGGTTGCTATTCTTTTTGTAGTAGTAACTTGCAAAAGTTTTGAGGTATTGTCTTGAGTAATGTTTAGGGTTTAAGTAATGTTTGGACTTTTGGTGTCAAGAGCTTTAGCCCATTAGTGATAGATGTCGTATTTTTGGAAATCCGTGTTTCTTTTAAAAAACCTACAAATTAGTTGAGAACTTTAGCTACTAGTTGGATCACTACTCTTTTGAGGGGTCGAATATTAGAGTACACTCACGTACCATGAGTCGAGGATCCGCAAGGATAACCAAACCCCCATACACTCCTCCTCGGGGTACTTTTCTCTTTGTGAACCTCCTTATTAGATTGAGAGTTACCGATAATAAGTGCATGAGTTCTTCGGACTAATGTGAGTATTCGAAAGTTGACACTTCCACCTTCCCATATTTTGCTAGCCTTCCCTGTGCCGTGCATTGCTTTCTTCTCACTCCGAGAGTTAGCGTCCACTTTCGCCGGTACATCCAAACCCTTGGCACGATACGCTCTGTCATCATAAGCCTCCTTATATCCTTCCTCAAAACATCCACCATAACTACCTATCAAGGCATTTCCATAACCTTTCCGAGATATATTGCCATGCAACATCCATCTTCTCGTGACTTGCACTACTAGGAAAATAGCTATACATGGAAAGCTTATTAGTGGCGCATATAGAAAGCCATGCGCCACCATCTGTTAGGGGTGGCGCACTGGAAAATAATGCGCCACCCATAAGGTCTTATGGGTGGCGCATTATTTTCCAGTGCGCCACCCCTAAGAGTGGGCCAGCCTAGATGATCTTATACGTGGCGCATCTAGCAATATGCGCCACCCCTAAGAACCTTATGGGTGGCGCATATACAGAATGCGCCACCCCTAAGAGCTTAGGGGTGGCGCATTCTGTAAATGCGCCACCCATAAGGTCCTTAGGGGTGGCGCATTTCTCTAATGCGGCACCCATAAGAGCTTAGGGGTGGCGCATTTCACCAATGCGCCACCACTCACTTGCTATATGCGCCACTAAATGCCTAGAGTTGCCCTTATCTACTCCACCCCACCTACCACATCTCATTCACTCCACACAATTCTCAAACTAGATCCACTCTTCTCACCCTAGATCTATTCGGTTTTCTCCTCCTCCCCACCTCATTTCTTCCATTTATCCATCGATACTTGGCATTACATCTATTTTGTTTCATATTGAAGTAAGTGGACCTCCTCCCAAACTTTTTTGTTCCATTTATGACCCATATACTTGCCTTTATTAGCTTGGGGTTTGTTGTATATGTGAAGCTTGGGTTTGATGCATATGTGAAGCTTGTGGTGGTTTGATGTATATGTGAAGCTTATGGTGGTTTGATGTATATGTGTATCTTGAGTGGCAAATGTTTTTCCGAAATGTCGATTCATTTCCGTTTCGGCAAATTTCTGGCGCACTCTCCGCATGCTCCCATGCATTATTAAGGAAGGTCATGCCGAATTTTTCCGGCGACGACTGTGATATATAATTGTGTTGCTCTCTCCGTGCACGCAGGTGATCGACCATGGTCCGCGAGATGGTGAGCGATATCACCGTGGCTAGGTGGATGCAATGTGCGACAAACGACATGCTAAGGAATAATAGGTCGGATATAAGATGTCCGTGTCGGAGATGCAAACTGTAGTGCGTGACCGAGCCTGATTCCGGAATATTGCAAAGACACCTGAAGCGTAATGGTTTGATGGATGGCTACACACGATGGATAAGTGATGAAGCTGGTGAGGAGGAGGACGTCAATGGTTGGGCTCCAGTAAATGAGGAAGGGCAACCAGAAAACAGCGGCGGGCATGATGACGAAGAGCATCCCGTACATGATCATGAAGAAGATGCCGAAGCGGATCATGTAGATCAAGATGTCGTACATGAAGATCAAGATGTTGGACATGATGAGGATTCAAGCTGGGTGCGGGACCCTCATGTTCAAGAGCTGCTTGTCAAAGAGGCGTTGAACGCAAGAGGTGCAGCTAGAGAGAAAGCCAAGATGGCACAACTCGAGAAAGACGCGATTACGAAGTTGTACGAAGGATGCAACGACGGGGATACCCGCTTGAATGTAAGACTTGGGGCTATGGAGATGAAGGCAAAACACAAATGGACCGACGAAAGCTTCGATGATAACATGGCATTCTGGCACGATCGTCTTCCGAAGGGAAACACGTGCCCAACTAGTATCGCTGAGGCCAAGAAAGTCCTTTGCCCTCTCGATCTTCCGCACGTTAAATACCACGTCTGCATAAATGATTGCATGATCTATCGGGGTGAGGACGAAGATAAAACCACATGTTCGGTGTGCGGTGTTAGTCGATACAAGAGAGGGAAGAAAGTTCCTAGAAAAGTGGTATGGTACTTTCCGATCACTCCTCGTCTGCAGAGGTATTTCGTAGATCCCGAGGAAGCAAAGCTCATGACCTGGCACGCGGATAGAAAGAAGCTAAAAAAGGATGACCCGAACCCGGATCCTGAAAAGGAGGACATGTTGAGGCACCCTTCAGATGGTAGCCAATGGACTGCGTTGGATCTCGAATACCCAGATTTTGGGAAAGAACCAAGGAACCTCAGGATTGGTGTGAGCGCCGATGGAGTCAATCCGTTTGGCGGCCAGAGCAGCACACACAGTACCTGGCCCGTGTTTGTATGCATATACAACCTTCCCCCCTGGAAGTGCATGAAGAAAAAGTACATAACAATGTGTATGCTAGTTCAAGGGCCGAAACAACCAGGTACGAACCTCAATCTATATCTTCAGCTGTTGAAAGAGGAGCTAGAAACGTTATGGAAAGACGGAGTCAATACGTGGGACGCCGCGGCAAAAGAATATTTCCCAATGAAAGTCGTGGTGATCACGACGGTGCACGACTATCTCGGATACGGATATTTCTCAAGGCAGGTGGTCCAAGGATTCTGTGCATGCGTTAGGTGCATGGATAATACAACGTACCGCGAGCTACCAAAAGATCCCGGATCTTCAAAAACCGTGTTCCAGGGGTCTCGAAGGTGGCTTCCCAAGAAACACGCGTGGAGAAAACAGGGACATATGTTCGATGGAAGCGAGGAGCTCCGAGCACCCCCAGCTCGAAGGAGCGGCAAAGAAATCGACAACTTGCTAAAAACTTGGAAAGAGTGCCCCGCGCCGGGAAAGAAAAAAAAGAAGACTCAGTCGTTGATGAGGGTATGGAAAGTGAGGTCTGTTTTCTGGGATTTGGAATACTGGAGTCTACTCCACAGTCCTCATAGCCTTGATCTAATGCATATCACAAACAACGTGTGCGAGAGCTTGTTTGGCACGCTGCTCAACATGCCGGAGAAGACCAAGGACGGGCCAAAAGCAAGGAATGACTTGAAATTTATGGGCATCAGGAGGGAACTTTACCCCCCTAGTGACGACGATGATGAGCCGGAGGAGGAAGAGGATACGGAAACGCAAAACTCTCGCAAACGAAAAAGGACGACCAAGAAGAAGACCGGTATTGATCACTGCCCTCCGACATGCTTCACTCTGTGCGAGGAGGAGATCAAGCGGTTTATCCACTGCCTCATAGGAGTAAAATTTCCGAACGGCTACGCGGGGAAGATAAGCAGATACCTAGACGAGGCGAAGCAGCGTTTCAGCGGGATGAAATCTCACGACTGTGTCGTGCTGATGACGCAGATTCTCCCGGTTGCGATGCGAGGGATAATGGACGAGCACGTCCGTAAAACGTTGTTTGGCCTTTGCAACATTTTTGACGTCATCTCCCGGAAGTCGATTTGCGCTACGCAACTCAAAAGGCTACAGGAGGAGATCGTGCTCATACTATGCGACCTTGAGATCTATTTCCCGCCCGCGTTCTTCGACATTATGGTGCATCTTCTGATCCACGTCGTGGAGGATATCGTCCAACTCGGGCCTGCGTTTCTGCGCAGCATGATGCCGTTCGAAAGGATGAATGGACACATCAAAAAATACGTTCGTAACAGGTCCCGTCCAGATGCAAGCATAGCGAAGGGCTTTCTAACCGAAGAGTGCATCTCTTTTTGCACGAATTATCTCAACACCGAGAACCCTGTTGGTCTGGCCGTCAACAAGCACTTTGGCAGGACCTATGGGTGTGGTCACCACGATGGAAGCCGCGCAATGCATGTCAACTTTGACGGTCGAGACATCGACTTTGAAAGAGCAAGCCTAGTCGCGCTACAACACATCCAGCTGGTCGATCCTTGGATAGTAAAGCACAAGGATTTAATTAGGAAGAAGTACAGTGACCAGGGCCTGCAGATAACGGACCGAGATCCACGGCTAATCAAAGAGCACAACTCCGGTTTCATGACTTGGTTCAGGGACGAGCTTCGTGCTAATCCCCCGCGAAGGAACGCTTCCGAGAACGAAAAGATGATATTCACCTTGTCACAGGGTGCCGCACGCAACCTGATGACCTATCAAGCGTATGATATCAACGGCTACACATTTTAGACGGAGGAAAAGGACAATAACTGCGATTACCAGAACTCAGGGGTAACGGGGATATTCTACACCGATGACGTCAAGGAAAGATTCTATGGAAGGATCGAGGACATATGGGAGCTCGACTACTGTGGAGAGAAGGTGTCGATGTTCCGTGTGAGATGGGCCAAGAGCGTCGTAAAAGAAGACCGGTACTTCACCACCATGGTTATACCCGAAGCCAAATCCAAGTCTGCGGGCGCAAACGTCACCGCGAAAAATGAGCCTTGGGTACTGTCTAGCCAAGTGGACCAATGCTTCTTCATTACCGACCCATCAAAGCCGAGCCGCGTTGTAGTGAGGAGAGGCAAAAGAAACATCATCGGAATGGATGGAGTCGCCGACGAGCAAGACTTTGACAAGTACGGCGACCCGAAGATGGAGGATGACTACGCCGCTCAGGATACATACACCACAACCCTACCGAAGAAAGGTCTCCTCCCGTTCAAGAGGAAAAGTGAAGGCGTCCCGGGCCTAAATTATTCAACCACGACAAAGAAGGACAAGAAGAAGATCGTGAGGAAACGATAGCTAGATAGCAGCTAGATAGCTAGCTCCAAATTTAAGAAAAATATTTTGTAATTCATGATCACTTTCTGTATGCATGGATTTAATATGCACTTTGTAATTGATGATCACAATCTTATGTTTCCAAATGCCGCTACACCTTGTGTTTGTGGATCTTGGTTCGGCGACGACACGGTTAAGGCATGGTATGTGGATCGATATGATCACATTATTATGTTTGGATCATAGTTTGAAGTGTATGAACATCGACGATACACAATCGAAGCACCATTCTCAAAAGGTCGGTTAGATCAAGTACTCCCTCCGTTTCTTTTTACTCCGCATATAAGATTTGGTCAAAGTCAATCTTAATAAAGTTTGACCACTTTTACAAAAAAATGTACTCCATAATTAATATTTTTAAATGGTTTCACTTTAATTAAAAAATAAATAATTGTTTAAACTTTAATTAAAAAATAAAAAGGCTTAGGGGTGGCGCATATTGTTGAAATGCGCCACTAAGTTCTCTTAGGGGTGGCGCATTTTGCCAGAATGCGCCACCAACAGGTTTCTTATGCGTGGCACATTTTCCCGCGATGCGCCACGCATAAGAAACTTGTTGGTGGCGCATTCTGGCGAAATGCGCCACCCCTAAGCCTTAACCTTCATCGGGCCCCTCCCCTTTCCCGTGCCCATTCCCCATTCGCTCATCCCATTCCCCATTCCTCGCCACACCGGAGCCCTAGCGCCGCCGCACCGGAGCCCCTCGCGCCACCGCCTCGCGCCACCGGAGTCCCCCCTCTCCTCGCCGATTGCCTCCACCGCAGACGGCCCCGCCCCCGCCCCCGCCGTTCATCGGAGCCGTGCCGACCCCTCCACGGCGACCTAGGCGACGCCCCTCCACCGCCAGGTACCCCCTCCCTCCCCTTGCTAGCTTCCGACGACGGCCGTGGTGGCCATGGCGCCGCCCCCAACCCCCACTCCTCCTGCTGCTCATAAATCCTTTGGGGGGATTATTGTTAGGATTATTGCTAGGATTATTGTTAGGATTATCGCTAGGATTATTGTTGTTGATTTTGATTATTGCTAGGATTATTGTTGTTGATTTTTTTAAGTGAAATTGGTTATGTGCCATGTACAATTGCTAGTATAAATAAAAATACAAATTTTGATTTGATTTTATTTGTACAAATTTTGATTTGAAAAATTTCTTAGGGTCACTGTTTTAAGATAGATAGAGGGAGAGCTGTTGAAAAAATTTCTGTTGAAAATTTCGGCTGCTGAATTAGGTCGTGTTGCTGCTGCTCAATTATAGTCATTTTTATTTGATTTGGTGCATATAGAACAAGCCATTTCTGGATGCATATAAAACAAGCCATTTTTTGGGGCCCAAACTAAGCACTTTCTGGATGCATATAGAGCAATTGATCTGCTAAATGCAGAACACACTTGCACCTTTTGAAATGTTAGCACTAGTCATAGCATAGATGTTACTCCATCCCTCTTGAAATAAAATCATGTGGGTGTGAATGATGTTGTTAATAAGACATTAACTTCAAGAGACATGCAAGAGCAATATCCTACATATTAAATTGTTGGACAAATAATTTTTAAAGTGTTATGAGTCTTGCAAGAGCTAGGACAGTGGAGAAGCATTGAACATCATGTTACAATTAAAACACTCAAAATTTCTGCACTTTAGTACTAGCCTCCTATATATTGTGTGAGGAGCATGTGGCATGGCATAGCAGCATAGCAGGGAGGGAGGTTATGTTTATCTCATCGTGTTTGTCCCCTGTTTTAGTCAAGCTCATTTTTTATCCATTTACAAGTATACATAATTTGCAATGCATTGTTTACCATATGAAATTTACCTATATATATGTTTCTTGAATATCTACTGTTTGAATATCTATTTTTGTGCATTGTTGTGCCTACATGTAGGCATTTGTTTTGTGCAGGTACAAATTATTATCCCCTTTCTCCCGAAATGTTGATTAACTTCCGTTTCGGTTGAGAATGGGCACTCTCATGTTAAGAAAAAGAGCAAAGGTCATGCCGAATTTTTCCGTGAATTCGTGCATGACCTTTGCTATTTTTCTTAACATGAGAGTATTTGCATTTATTTATTGTGCTAATTAATTAAGTAGTTGCATTTCTTAATATTGTACTAGTGCAAACATGTCGACCGGAGCCGACGCCGGTCCTTCTTCTCAGCCGGGAGAAAAAAGGAAGCAATTTTGGGAATACTCCCAGGAGGAGGTCGAGGAGCAGAGAGAAGAGGAAGTACCTCCGGGCGAGGAGGAGTATGAGGAGGAGATAGAGTCGGAGTCCGACTCATCGGATGATGACCTAGAGGAGGAGGCCGGTACGACAGACGGCGAGAGGAACATCGGCGAGGATGATGGGACCGGTGGCTCCAACACAGATGGTACCCAGTCGAAGAAGAGTAATCGGAAACCGACCAAGGTCGGCGTCATCAGGCAAGAGTTTACTGTTGTGATCGCCGTCGGGATTCCTAAAGAGCCCGAACGTTTTTCGGAAGGGTACGGCCTTCAAGTCGCGGCGATCCTCCGCAACACCGTGCCGATCACCACGATTAACCTCAGGAGTCGTGAGAATATTCATTATTGTCAGCTTCTTATCAACAAGTTGCACGGACAAGACAAGTTTCCGGAGCCGTACAATAACACCAAACTCAGAGGGAACAAAGTAAACACATGGGCCCTCAGGAAGATGAGCAAGGCCTTGTCCATTTGGAAAACCCGGGTGAAGAGGGAAATTTTTGAAAAGAACAAAACCTGGGAGGAGCTCAAGGAGAAGCGGCCGTTGATCGACGAAGCTACCTACAACCTTTTCAAGGCTAGGTGTGAGTCCGAGCAAGCCAAGGACGCTAGTACAAAGGGCAAGGCCATGCGGTCGCAGGTCATAGGTAACCACCGTCTCGGAGCCGGTGGTTACAAAAGTTCCAAGCCTAAATGGGACAAGGAGGATGCCGAGTACGCCGCTGCGGGCATACCTAACCCCTTCCAGCAATACAAAGATCATCCGCAGACCGAATTCTTTGTGAGGGCCCGGAGCTATAAGGACAAAGAAACCTCGAAAATAATTATCGATCCTAAGATTCAGGAGTTTACGACTGCCGTGGTAAGTAGTTTACCACGCGACCTTGTCGATTGAATTCTCGAGTGAAGTTCACAATTTCTTAACATTTCACATTCTTTTTGCAGCAAGCAGAAATGAAAATCGCCTCATCGCAGGAGTCGTCGGTTAAGCCGGCCGGCCCGTGGGACAACGCCTTTAACAGAGCGTTGAACAAGGTCAAGAAGGTTGACGACGTGAAGGCGAAGCCATCGTCAGCCGGCCGTGTGGTCAGCTTTGGTGCGGACCTAAATTGGTCCGAATATTATGGAAAATCGGCGAAGCAGTCCGGTTCGAGGGGGCGCAAGGTGAGAAGGACCGAAGAAGATGCCGTTTATGTTCGTGGACTGGAGGAGAAGGTGAACATGCTTCCGCAGCTTGTCCATGACGAAGTGGCGAAGACGATGAACGCTCTCCTTCCAGATATGATGCAGTCGCTCGCGAATTGGCAAGCGCTTGGTGGACAAGGGCCCATACCAGTCCCCAGCATGGTCGGCAGCAACTCGGGCACCGCGGCGCCTGCAGTCCCGACTCCGTCCGTAGTGGTGGCTCCCGCACCGACTCCCGGCGTATTGGTGACTCGGGCTGCTAACACCGCGGCGGCGACGCCGGACGTGATGGTAACTCCTCCGGCCATGATCGAGCAACCGGGCATAACAATAATGCACCCGGCGGCAGCGCAAATAGGGCGACCGACGCCACGGGAGGCAGCGCGCCCTCCGTCTCTTGCATGCCCGCCGTCATCGGCGGGGTCTCTTCACTAGCCGACCTCGACACCCTCAAGGTAACTATAAGCGTCTACAACTCAAACGAGGACTTCATCTCCTTGCCTTTTTTAGTGGAATCTCTCTGATGCCGTACATGCATATATATATATATATATATATATATATATAATCATTCAACCACAAAATCGAATCATGCACAATATGCCGATGGCACCGGAGATGCATAGGGTTCAAATCTCTCTCGTGATTTCGGGCTACGAGAGAGTTGAACCTCCCATTCAACCCCCCGGATATGATGAGGACGAGCCGGCAGTCCTCAGTGACTGTTTCAACCAAATATGCCTATGGCCGAAGAGCCAAATGCGTTTAATGACGGGGGAAAGGGGCACCACACCTAGGACAACACCGCTAGTCATCGTGTCGGCGCCACATGATCCCATCGGCGCACAACAAGAAGACGATGATCTTGATGATGATATCAGCGCCGACCAGTTCATCAATACTTTGTATGATGCTGATGACTTATTCATGCCTCCTGCTGAAGGAGCCTATCAGCATGACGAGGAAGCTCGCGGTCCAGCTGATCCTGCGGCGAAGCCTGCTTGCTCCACGCGTCTCTTCGCTTCTTCTCAGGACATGTCTCCAGCAGCTTGCGCCTTCACCGAGCCTCAAGAAGATGCCACAAGGAGATCTATTCTCAGCCCGTCCACACTCCATAAGGCGGCCACTGAGCAGATAAAGGCCGGTGACTGCTCAAAATCAGAAAAGAAGAAGGGACGAAAAAGAAAGAAGAGCATCACTTCTAGTAGCCAACCTTCGATGCCGACCCGGGCTCAGGACGGGCCACCAAGACCCAAGGATCTCTCGTTTGAAATCCATGTGGCTGGTAGGGCGATGCTACCTAAGGACATGCTGGACCTTGCAACTTCGGATATGCAGAGTGTGCATCATAGTATTATGGCATTAGAGAAGATTCTTCTTCGAGAAGAGAATCCCTCGTACCCGGTTTTCATGGCCAAGGTGCCACTCAACATGGGCTTCATCAACACTATCCCCGCGGATATGATAATCCTGCGATTTTCGGAGATCTTCAATTTGTACCATCTCAAGCGGCTGGACCATAGCCTTATCCGTCTGTTCTCGCTCAGCCTTTCTATGAGTATCAGGAGAGATAAGACCCCGAGCATCGCGATATTGGACCCCTTCTACATGCGTGAAAGCATCTTGATGGACGACGGGGACGCGGCTCTCGCGGCGGGGTACATCATAGACTTCATGCTACGGAACGCCGACAAGGATTCATTTCTTATGACCTACTCTCCCAAGTAAGTCATTCGCTCGCCTCCGTAGCATATATGCTTTCTTAGCTTTCCATTGTCCTCTTCCAACATTCCTTTTGGATTGTTTTAATTATGCAGTGAGGATCAAGACTGCGTGCTCATCTGCTTTTCACCGCAACACTCGCATGCCGTGTATTTAGACTCGGGGAGTGTGAAGAAGAAAGATTACAAGTATATCATGAGAGTTTTGGATGATGCTCTCGTCGGCTACATAAAAGCCGGAGCCAAGATCATGAAGCACAAGTTCAGGAAAAATCAGCCTGGCGTGAACGTGTTCAACCACGTAACACAGTTCCCGTGCGTCAAGCAGCCGGCTGGCAGTGTGAGGGATGCGTACTACGCCCTTCATCACATGAGGGCGATTGGACAGGAACAACGCAACCTTACGCTGCCAAGTCATCTCAGAGCATGGGCCGAAAGGAAGGCAGAAATCGCCGATGCAAATCTGAAGGAGGAGTTCTTTCACATCCAAGCGCAGATGGCGACTATCATCCGTCATGAAGTACAAATGAGGGGGTCGATCTTCCACTCGAACATTGCACCATCCAATGGGGAGATAGAAGTCCGCCTAAAGGCCCTGCGTGACACAAGGCCTTTCATGACGAAAGAAGGATGCCGCCCATTCCCCGAGCCGAGTCAGAACAATTGAATGTACTCTTTGTGTAATTTGGATGTAATTTGGATGTACTCTTTGTGTAGTAGATGGTAGTGTCAAATACTCTTGGTGCTCTTTGTGTATAAAGGTCACTGCATATGCATTTTTATGCATATGTGCATGCTTCTGACCATTGATCGACTTGCTTTAAGTTGTTGATAAGAATAGATGCTAGATTGCTTTGTTCTCCTTTGGTATGATTCATATGGATGTGACCTCTAAAGCTTTGTTTTGTGCAGGTTGAAGAGCAAACAAGATATGATGACGAAAGTAGCTTTCGGTTTTCAATAATTGTTGGACTCATTGTAATTCTGTGATGGATGTAATCTTGTGAATCTTGTTGGCCTCTAAACCTTTGTAAATCTTTGTAATGAAAATTATAATGCAATTCTTTTGTATCAATAATTGTTGGCCTCATTGTTATATTGTATTTTGCATTTCTGTAATATAATAAAAATATCTGTAATGCTTTTATTTTTTTCTGTAATTCTTTTTTTTCTGTAATTCTTTAGTGGCGCATTTTGTCAGGGTTTAGTGGCGCACTGTGAATGCGCCACCCCTAAGGCCCTTAGGCGTGGCGCATACCAGAATGCGCCACCTCTAAGCCCTTATTAGTGGCTTGTAGTTAGTGGCGCATCCCTAATGCGCCACTAAACACAAAAAAAGGGCGCCACTAAAAGGGCATTCCCTAGTAGTGTTGATCTTCATGTCATACATGCTACTTGCTTGATCGATGAGACGCATGCTAGTTGGGCCTTGCCCTAATCATTGCTACATGACGCGCTAGTATCATTGCATATCCTGCTACACTGGCAGAGGCATACATTTGCATACATCATGATATTTACATTTTCTTTTTGATTCGAGTACTTTGTAAAGTGTGAAAGATCTTCTATAATTTTTGTAATATATAGAGTGTTGCCCCTAAAGTGAGAAAAATATCCCAAAGAGGACAAATTAAAATATCCCAAAGAGGACAAATGATAGTTAAATAGAAAGAGCCATTGAGGCCACCAAAAAATACAAAAATATATAAAAAATCGAAAAAGAAAAAAAGAGAAGGGGGCACACTACTATTCTTTTTGAGAAGATCCACACTCGTATTTCATCTTGTATCTTGTACTCCATAGAGATTATCATTCATGCATATAACTATGTGGGGACCTTCACACTATAGAACTTGGCTTGTATATTCCAATGATGAGCCTCCTCAAATGAGCTCTAGGTCTTCTTGAGCAAGCAAGTTGGATGATCTCCCACTAGTTCCATTGGAGAGCTTACCTTAGCTCATATGTGCATCCGTTGCATGGCAATCCCTACTCCTCACATCATATCTATCATTTGGCTTTCTCTCGCCTATGATTGTCCTCATTGATGTGAGCCTTTCACACATTTTTGTCTTCCTCCTTCACCTTATTCTCTCTTTGCCATCCTAAGTGTCAACTTTCTTGCTTACGCTCATCCATTGCATGAGTGCTCAAAATATCGAGAAGGAGTGCATCATTTTGACTTGTACCTGGCTAGTGGTCTGGGGATGAGTCAAGATAAGATTCCAAAGAAGACCAAGTGTGACACTTTAGTAGATTGAGTTCTCAACAATAAAAATACTTTTTCTCGTAAATCCCTATCCCCTTTCTTGCACGCAAACACCATTTGGAGACATTCGAGTCACGGACAGCGAGAGCTCTTGCACCTTTATGTTCTTATGTTGCTTATTTCAATGCTAGATATAGACTCTTGCCTGTTATGACTTGAATTGAATTGCATGCTTTGATTGCTTTACTTACAAAGTTCTTATATGGTTGTTAGCATGTCACCACAGAAATTATTCTTGTTATCATTTACCTACTCGAGGACGAGCAAGAATTAAGCTTGGGGATGTTGATACGTCCAAAATGTATCTATAATTTTTGCTTGCTCCATGCCTCTTTTGTGTGATATTGCTATGATATTGATGAACTTCCATACACTTTTGAGCATATTTGGACTAACCTATTAACTCAGTGCACCCCAGTGCCAGTTCCTGTTTTCTGCCGTTTTTCTATTTCAGGTTTCCCCTTATTAAAAGTACCAGAAAAATTCCGGGAAAAATATAGGAAAAATCAGTGTACCAAAAGCTTCGAGAAAAGCCCGAGAGGGGCAAGAGGGGAGCCAGGGGGCCCCAGGCAGCCAGTGGGCGCGGCCCCACCCCTGGCCGCGCCAGGGGGGCGGCGCCTGGAGCCCCTGGCCCACCTCTGGATGCCACCTTTCGCCTATTTATTCCCTGTGACGAGAAACCCTCGGGGACGGAACCCTTTTTCGCGATCTCTCCTCTGTTCCACCGATGTCGCGCTTCCAAGATCGGGAGCACCAGAAGACCTCTTCCCGGCACCCTGCCGGAGGGAGGAATCACCTCCGGGAGCTTCTCCACCACCATGGATGCTTCCCGGATGAACCGTGAGTAGTCCACCTTGGACCATGGGTCCATGATCAGTAGCTATGTGATGTTCTACTCCCCTCTTTGTTCTTAATGGATTAGACCTCGTGAGATGCCCTACATGATCGAGGCACATATGTAATTTTTCTGCTATTGCTATGCTGAGTTTGCTGGAATCCGATGGAGCGTTATGCATGATTGGGTTCATGCCCCCTGATGACTAGCTTGAGTGACAGAAACATGAGTCTAGGGGATGTGTTGTTGCCACAAGGGGGAAACAACGGTGCTTGTACTTGCGGGGTGGAAGGATTGTTTACTTTACGCAAAGTTCTTTAATGCGGTTGTCCGTTGCTTTGAGTTTACACTTTGGGTGGGATTCGCAACTTAATACCAGCGAGATGTTTTGGATATATATCTCAAGGTGGATGATTAGTGGGTAGATGCAGATGGATTTCAGTCTACTTGTCTTGGCGTACCGCCCGTGCTTTTGAGCCTCTTCCTTTCTGTTTTGCATAATTAGCATTGGTTTGCGCACATAATCCTATCAATTGCCCAGTTGTAATTTGTTTACCTCGCATGGCTATTTTATTGTCTTTTGGGAGAGAGACATCACTAGTGAACATCATGAGATCCCGGTCCATACTTCCACCACTGTTTACGCTATTAATTTACTTTTAGTATTTACTTTTCAGTAGCTATCACTATCTATCATTATTATCCCGTGCGTTTTATCCTTTGTAAACAACAAGGCCGGAGGAATTGACAACTCCTCTGTACTCGTTGGGAGCAAAGCTATCTGTTGTGTGTGCAGGTCCAGGTGAAGTTAGCAATCCTTAGATTGTCAACGGCGCCAATTGTTCACTTCACCACCTACTTGTATCTGTTGGAGTCCTCCTGGACGATACTCAACCTTAACATTTTGCTAAGGGAAATTTGCCACTATCTACATCTCACCTTCCACTTGGGGTAACCAACGGGGGCGAGAAGTTATCTCGTGTATCAGCCGCCAACTCGCCATCTCCCTCGCCCCCCTCCCACCACGGCGACCGCGCAACCACCTCCCCTCCTCACCCCCGCCCCCGCCCGCCACCTCCCCTCCCCACCCCCGATCCCGCCCGCCACCTACCCTCCGCACCCCCGCCCCCTGGCCGCGACCTCCCCTCCCACTTCCTCTACACCTCACCGGCCCTCAAATCCGGGATCCCCTGTGCCGGATCCTCCCATGGGCGCCGGGATCCACGGCCGTTTCTGCACGTCGGCGCCGGCGTGATCTACAACACGCTAGCTCCCCCGAGCACCTCTCCCTCCCCCCGACAAACTCCTACTACGTCGTGACGCCTGATCCACCATCTCCGTCCTGGCGGAGGGGTCTTGCCGGCGAGCCATCCATCCTCCCCCGCGCATTTGCCGGCGCCGCAACCTTCCTCTTCGCCCCAGGCGCCTCCCCTGCGGTACACCACCGGGCCACAGGAGACACTCAGACGCCCCAAACGCCTCTGGACATGCTCCTCCAGCCACGCACGGTGCTCCCTTGATGTTTCTTTTCCCTCATCACTCCCTCACTTCTCTAACTTTGAAAGGACCACGATGTCGCCTAGAGGGGGGGGGGGGTGAATAGGCGTTTTAAACCTTTTAAGGATTTGTTAATATCCGGATGCGGAAATAAACTAAGTGGATACTTAACAAGCACAAATCCTTAATATACTAGGCTCAACTAAGTGCAACAACAACTTTATTCTAAACTATATGAACACAATAATGATACTAGTAGGCACAAGTAAGTTACACAAACTTACACAAGATATATATCACAATATGTGGATATGTGAGATACAATATACCAATTCACACGAGGAACAATATGGAACAATAGTAGCACGTATGAATTGCGGAGTATAATGTGTTGGCTAAAACAATCACTACGATATGATAGCCAACACAATATAATGAGGACAACAAGATATAGTGAATGCAAGGTCAAATGACCAAAGTAAACCACAAGTAGTGAGCTAGGGTTAGAGATAACCGTAGACGGTCCGAGGACCAAGCCGGACGGTCCGAGGACCCAGTCGGACGGTCTGGGACAAGCCCGGACGGTCCGACGTAGATCCCGGACGTCCGACAACTTTAACGGGTAGGAAGCCAGTGAATAAGGGCATAGCCGGACGACCCGGTCGGACCGTCCGGGGTTCATCCCGGACCGTCCGGGCATAGCCCGGACCGTCCGACATGCAACCCGGACCGTCCGACAAGGGCATAAAACCCACTGGACTCGGGTGCCCATGTTCGGACCATCCAACTTCGAACCCGGACCGTCCGAGCAATGCCCGGACCGTCCGACATCGAGCCTGTACCGTCCGACCATAGGAAAGTCAGCAGGAACCCAAAACTGAAACATGCATAACTTTTACATACGAACTCCGATTTTGATGATCTTGGGCTTATTTTAAAGCTATTGAAAAGATCAAGATCCTCACATAGAGAACCACCCAAGATAAGCCAAAATTGAAGGTGCAAAGTATGTAAAGGATATGCCATAGTATTTGAGAAATGAGTTGGCTTCGGATTTCCCCCCTTTTGGTATAAAGGATAGGAGTGGAATTGAGGTAGGAATTGTTGACTTGAGCAAGTCCATCACTAAACCCCTTTGATCCCCTCTTAATAGTGCGGGATCCCTATGACTCAAGAATAATAAAAGAACTATACTATAGCTTCCGGAAATCCATTCTTGAGCATATATCATTTTTTATGGTCAATGAACCACGACACAATACCTTTGACTTGAGCGTTCCACTTGAGCTTAATGATGGGGTCATGCTTGGCTCAAGATGTCCATGAAATATTGGTCACATAACTCGGTGAAGACTTCATTAGTATCCTCGCAAGTCATGAGGAAAGCTTTGCATTATATTCCATCTTCACATGTGCCACCGCGTGATCATCCGCAAGCTTCAAGCATGTAATCCTCTGAGATGCATATCTTGAACTTGACCTTGTATAACTTGATGACCATTACACTTGATGTCATCATCTCATGGGCACTTGTGATCTTTCTCTTGATGCATTCCCATGAGAATCACCTATCCCTCAAAGATATAGAAATACATCGTATGGGTTAGAACTCAAAGCACAATTGACAATTTCTTACCATGCCACAAGATCCCATGTGGTACATAAGTAGTGCTAGAGTGTTGACCATCAAGAATTCAATCTTTCATCTATCTCTTGGTCAACATTCATCTTTACTCCATGATCAAGTGGTGTCCAGTCCAAAAGACACATGACAGATATATTGCACGCATTATTGAGTCCTTATGATGACCTCAAATGGAAAAGTGTTCAACATGAATATTCTCAGTCTTTTTGAGGAGAATGACTTTGCTTCTTGAATCATCTTAATCCGAGGTTGTAATCAGCACATGAGACGCAAAAACTGATCTTCAATTGATTGTATTCATTGCAACATCATCCATTCTTCTTATCATTATCCATGGGACAACCATCCATAGATACATGAAGCCATTGTTGCTTTATTGGAATCATCATTCATTACCAAGCCACAATGGATATATTTGTGTTTATGAACAATGTTCATCATGCATTGCCTATGTAACTTTCCTTCAAATATATATATCTCAATGCAAACATTAGTCCATAAGGATTGTCATTAATTACCAAAACCACACATGGGGACTACATGTACTTTCAATCTCCCCCATTTTGGTAGTTGATGACAATCTCAGTAAGAGGGTTTATATAATGAATATTCAAACAATCATGCAACTTATCCAAGGATAAATTGTATACTTGGGTTCTTTTGATAGCATAAAGTAAGACAAAGTTACTTTATGTTATCCGCACCGGTTATACTAGCATCAAAATACTACATAAGAATTTGATGTTAGTAGAACCATAATATATAGAGAAAACTCCCCCACAATATATGCATGTGTGAATGAACTTGAATTTCATTGCATATGTTGACCATGTTGAAGTTTACTCTATATGCGTAGCTCATTCATGCCATAACCATATATAACACTAATAGATATGCATGAATGACCTCAACCACTAAACCCTCTAAACTTCTCCCCCATTGGCAACAAATGCAAAAATGGAAGGAAAGATCTAGAGAAACCCATATGGTATGAGACCACCATAATGTGTGCATATGACAAGTTATGAGTGAAAACAAATGCACATATTCTATAAGGAACACATGGAGAAGCTCAACCTTAAGTGGGGATCAATATAAGGTAGCAAGGGACAAAGATATGAAGATAGGAATTAGACATATGAGGAATACATTAACACACATGAGTGCAAAAGGAATATGCAAGACATACAAGCACTCACATAACACCCTTCTACCGAAGCCACCAAAGAAACATCAATGAACAAACTAAGTGGTCGGCAATGGGTAGATGATATCAAGGGAATATATTAACTTTTTGATGTATATAAGTTCCGAAGTGGAAATACACAAAGAAAATCACATATAAAAGATAGTTACAATTTATAGCGACATGATATCCATATGTGAACCCATTGTTACACAAGTTTTGATCCTATCATAAGAGCAAGGCACATGACACATGACATGTGACACATGACACATGGAACATGGCACATGGCACAAATTGATCTAATTTTTATAACCATGAATTGCTAATCAAGAAAGCACATACTACGAGCAATTAGAGTGTTTATACAATATCATCAATATTGCATATGAGAGCACATTTGAGGATTTGATACGCAATAAATTTTCTTATGACAAATTTTGGGGTAACTTTCCCATTATATGCAACTTCCCAAATGCCCCATATCACAAAACTTTGCTTGTAAGAACATGCAAGAAACACACTTTTAGCAAGAACTAATCATGCCATGATGCAACCTACACAAGGTTGACCACATTACACTATATATATATGCTTGCAATACTTTCATGTTACCGTGATGGCATTGGAATAAAGTTTGTAGATCAATAACATATTATGGCTTGACTCCTGGTTCCTCATGAAAGCACCACCTTCTCAATGAATAAGCCAAGCACTCAACATTCCTCAAATGTACCTGAGACCATTTAAGTACAATATGGTCCCCAACCTTACTGGGTCCAAAGTGGTTAGCATAGCTACAATACATAGGGAAAACTCCACTTAAGTATGTGAATATGAATATGACTACACATCTTAAACGTCAAGGTTTGATGGAGTTTCCCCTACATATCTTGGATCAAATAGAGCAAGCAGGGCATGAAGATACACATATATTTAAGCATGCATGCACAAGCATATCAAGAACCAAGAAGATATAATTTAGACTATATAATATATAAACGATGAACACTTTAAATAAAATCAATCATCCTTTATGTTGTCCAAATTGTATCAAAGTGATGAATCAACACATGATCACACACATAGTTCAACATATGAACGAAGCAAAACCAAAGTGCACATAAGATATACATTACACGTATTTTCAAGGTCATATCACACTCAAATGGATATAAGATAGAACAACTAGTGAGACAACCAACTCCCGTAACTTCACAAAACTAAGAATATGAGCTTGAGCAAGGCGCGGGAGAACATTTGGGAGACAAATGGATTTCTCGGCAAGATGTAAAATGTAAGTTGAAGCAAAGCCGAGACGAAGATGATCTACTAATTCTACCACATGAAGGAATACCAAGTTTAATGGTATCTAGAATAATACTCGATGGTAGATTTCAACGATATGCATGATCAACTTCAATATATAAGGCATATGATGAGAGTTTATAATTAACCACAATGTATGTATAGGAGATTCTTAATATTCCAATTATATAGATAACCATGCATAACCATAATTGGAATGAATTGAATCAAACAATTCCCACCTAAGAATTTTATGACAGATAATGGAAAAATCGCACAAGAATATCATACTCAAACAAAACAATGTAAGCCACAGAGATCTAAGATAATTTCAAATATGAATTCTAAATGTCATTATTTAATTTATTCACGTCTTTAAGGATTGTGGTATGCACATAGCATACCGCTCCCCCATAATGTGACAGTTCATGTATTATCCACATGTGTCAAATGAGACCCAATTTATGAGATATTTCTAGGAGTTGTGCATGGATGCACGTTTTACATTGTGAGTATAGACTATGCTAGATAATATTGTACAAATAATTCTAGATAGTATTCCACATATATACACATTCAAGGTTTGTGATATGTGTAAACATAACACTCCCCCATAATGTGATGATCCATTGATATCACGAAAGAGCCAAATAAGATTCAACTAATGAAGCAATAAAGGCTAGAAACAACACACACATACACTCACAATTGTATGAGGTGCATTGCAACCTACATATGCTAAATACCACAAATCAAGCATAATAAGAGGCACAACATACAAACACATGCTAGGCACAAAACCTACACATGCACGGTGCTAGTAACTTTCAATGTAAACAATGTAACTACAAGTTACCGCAAGGAGGAGCATAGGATTAATGAATATGATGATAATCCACTTGACTAGTAATTAACCACAACTTGTGGTGAAAGTACTTTCTTCTTCTTCATGAAGTATCCAAGTCTCCAATGCTCTCCAACCACCTATTGATCAAGTTAGAGCTTGTTGGTCCCCAACAAAGTTGGGTCCTAAGAAATTAGTCACAATAGGTTTGGCAACCCAAATGGTCTTATTCACCTTCGAACCACTTTGGGTACCCACAAACTTGGCAAACACATTGCCAACATTATCCTTCCTAAGTAAATAATGATCATTTATTATTGGAGGCTTAGGGATGTTACCGTTGGGACATGATGAAGATATGTGTCCCTTCTTACGACAATTATAGCAACATTTGCTTCCCTTTCTCTTCTTCTTTTTCTTCTCAACATGAGGATCATTATCATGGTTAATCACGGAGAGAGGCCTTTCTTCATCTTGAGATTTTTCTTGAGGCCGCTTCCCATGATGCTTCTTACTTGAGGCCTTCTCCTTCATTGGACAAGACCTTACATGGTGTCCAACTTTCTTGCATTTGAAGCATATAATGTTGGCCTCATTCTCGACTTGGTCTTGTCGCTTCTTATTGTTCTTGGACTTCTTCTTGTTGGATATAAAACTATGTTCACACCTATCTTGAGGGAAATTTTGTACACTCAAGATATTGTTGAGTGTGGATTTCCCATCATAGCACTTCTCCAAGTCTTTCTTCAAAAGAATGACTTGGGCCTTGAGCTCTTTATTTTCCTCTACAATGTTAGTATTGAAAAAAGAGCTATAGGATATAGAAGCTTCATTATTAGAGCAACAAGGCATGGTGAGCAAATCATCGCAACATGTAGCAACATCATGTAGAGAGAAATTGCAAGGACTAGCACATGACAACAAGGCATTTCGTGTAGAACCTGTGCTAATGTCCACATGAGACTCATAAGATTTTACCTTAGTGATCATAGCCTCATGGGCTAACTTTAGCCTATCATGAGAGGTTAGAAGGTCCTCATGAGTGCTCGAGAGCTTTTCATGAATTACTTCCAATTTCCCATAATTTCTAGTTAGCAAATCAAGTTGAGAACTTATCTCAACATTCTCCTTCAATATTGATGCTTCACAAAAAATAGGATTAGTAGTACAAGCATCAGTGACAACATGAGAGGAAAAGGTAGAACCAAGAGACTTAGAGAGTTTAGTGCGCTCTCCTTTGACGTTCTTGTATCCAAGGTCAAGGTGCTCAAAATCCTCTTTAAGCTTATAATGAGAAACTTCAATCTCTTCTTTTGAACACTTCAAGTCTCTCAAAGATTGATGAGCCAAAATGATATTATGTTCAAGTAGTTCATTTTTATCTTGCACTTCATGAAGTAAATCATTACGTTTATCAAAGGAGGCAAGAACATCTTGGAACATCCTATATGTGTCCTTGTTAACCCTACAAAGGGTTTTCCCAATCTCATAGAGATTTTGGGTCATGGCAACATCATTTTCATCACAATCATCATCATCATCACTAAGAGAAGAGGATACCTCATCATTACCTCTTGCCATGAGGCACATGTGCATCGGTGATGACTTTTCCGGACAAGAGGGATCTTCGTTAATCAAGTGTGCCACATTTTTCTTGGTTTCCTCTACATGGTTAGTCATACAATAACTAGAGAAAATTGAAGCATTTATATCATGGCAACATGGAAGATCAAGCATACCATCACAAGAGTATTTCAAGGAATCATTGGAGGAAATGCATGGATTATTGACAAAAGAGTCTATGCCAAAGTTGACGCAAGCTATACTCAAGTCCATGGAAGCCCCAATGCTAGCATTTCTACAAGGAGGATCATCTATAATAATCTCAACATCATCATCACACATGATTTCTCCACTTACCATGTCATTACCTTGTGACAAGCTAAATGTTGGTAAAGTGGAAGATGTTGATGTGTCCAAGTAGTCGGAGGTGGAGGCCATAGGGTGCTCGTCATGACATGAGGTTGTCGAGACTTTCCCAATTGTCTCCATGGGAGAAATATTGGCTTCATCAAGATATGATCCACCATATACATCATCAAGTTTGGTCCAAGCCTCATGAGCTGTCTTACACATCAAAATAGACTTAAACACATCAAAAATGTTATAGCTTGATGAATGGCTCCCAAAGCATCACTATCAATATGCATATCCTCAAGAGATGGAGATAGACAATCCTTTGCAATATGAGCCCCAATAGTATCAATTCGCAAAACATTTGGACCCATGGTCCGAAAGTGACATAGCATGTGAATTCTCCACAAGTGATAATTTGTGCCATCAAAATCAAAGATGTCATTGTGCACTATACCACTAGTCGACATCTTACTCTCCATGCGGTGAAGCCTAATAAGGAGAGACCTTGCTCTGATACCAATTGAAAGGACCACAATGTCGCCTAGAGGGGGGTGAATAGGTGTTTTAAACCTTTTATGGATTTTTTAGTATCCGGATGCGGAAATAAACTAAGTGGATACTTAACAAGCACAAATCCTTAATATACTAGGCTCAACTAAGTGCAACAACAACTTTATTCTAAACTATATGAACACAATAATGATACTAGTAGGCACAAGTAAGTTACACAAACTTACACAAGATATATATCACAAGATGTGGATATGTGAGATACAATATACCAATTCACACGAGGAACAATATGGAACAATAGTAGCACGTATGAATTGCGGAGTATAATGTGTTGGCCTAAAACAATCACTACGATATGATAGCCAACATAATATAATGAGGACAACAAGATATAGTGAATGCAAGGTCAAATGACCAAAGTGAACCACAAGTAGTGAGCTAGGGTTAGAGATAACCGTAGACTCGGAGACGCGGATGTATCCCGATGTTCACTTCCTTGGAGGGAAACTACTCACCGTTTGGAGAGAGTGGGTGTTACCACGAAGGCACACCAACGCCACGAAGGCTCACCCTATTCCCCTTGAGATACCACCACGAAGGCGATTCCCAACCACTAGTGGTAGACCTTGAGGCGGCCTCCAAACCTTCACAAACTTTCCGGGGGGAAAATCACAAGTTGATTCATCACCGGAGCACTCCTACCGCCTAGGAGTCTCCAACCTCCAAGAGTAACAAGATCAAGGGGGAAATGCTCAAGACTTGCTCAAATCGCGAATTCCTTTGGTCAAAAGAGGGAGAGGGAGTGGATCTATCAATGGGTGAAATCTCTCTCAAGAACTCTCATAAATCTCTTCGGGATCTAGGATTTGGTGTAGGAGAAAGGAGAGGAGCCTTTTAGGGTTCTTGTGTGTTTGGAATGAAGTGCTCAACCCTCACCCGGAGTGGGTGAGGGGTATTTATAATACACACGAGATCTAGCCGTTTGGTGCAGATCTGGAGCATCCCGGACGGTCTGGGACAATCCCGGACGGTCCGACATAGATCCCGGACGTCCGACAACTTTAACGGGTAGGAAGCCAGTGAATAAGGGCATAGCCGGACGACCCGGTCGGACCGTCCGGGGTTCATCCCGGACCGTCCGGGCATAGCCCGGACCGTCCGACAAGGGCATAAAACCCACTGGACTCGGGTGCCCATGTTCGGACCATCCAACTTCGAACCCGGACCGTCCGAGCAATGCCCGGACCGTCCGACATCGAGCCCGGACCGTCCGACCATAGGAAAGTCAGCAGGAACCCAAAACTGAAACATGCATAACTTTTACATACGAACTCCGATTTTGATGATCTTGGGCTTATTTTAAAGCTATTGAAAAGCTCAAGATCCTCACATAGAGAACCACCCAAGATAAGCCAAAATTTAAGGTGCAAAGTATGTAAAGGATATGCCATAGTATTTGAGAAATGAGTTGGCTTTGGATTTCCCCCCTTTTGGTATAAAGGATAGGAGTGAATTGAGGGAGGAATTATTGACTTGAGCAAGTCCATTACTAAACCCCTTTGATACCCTCTTAATAGTGCGGGATCCCTATGACTCAAGAATAATAAAAGAACTATACTACAGCTTCCGGAAATCCATTCTTGAGCATGTATCATTTTCGATGGTCAATGATCCACGGCACAATACCTTTGACTTGAGCGTTCCACTTGAGCTTGATGATGGGGTCATGCTTGGCTCAAGATGTCCATGAAATATTGGTCACATAACTCGGTGAAGACTTCATTAGTATCCTCGCAAGTCATGAGGAAAGCTTTGCATTATATTCCATCTTCACATGTGCCACCGCGTGATCATCCGCAAGCTTCAAGCATGTAATCCTCTGAGATGCATATCTTGAACTTGACCTTGTATAACTTGATGACCATTACACTTGATGTCATCATCTCATGGGCACTTGTGATCTTTCTCTTGATGCATTCCCATGAGAATCACCTATCCCTCAAAGATATAGAAATACATCGTATGGGTTAGAACTCAAAGCACAATTGAGAATTTCTTACCATGCCACAAGATCCCATGTGGTACATAAGTAGTGCTAGAGTGTTGACCATCAAGAATTCAATCTTTCATTTTTCTCTTGGTCAACATTCATCTTTACTCCATGATCAAGTGGTGTCCAGTCCAAAAGAC
The DNA here is from genome assembly GCA_950022295.1 of Bromus sterilis. NCBI lineage: Eukaryota > Viridiplantae > Streptophyta > Magnoliopsida > Poales > Poaceae > Bromus > Bromus sterilis. The sequence continues at coordinate 239,370,569 of OX465595.1, read as the reverse complement.
ACATGACAGATATATTGCACGAATTATTGAGTCCTTATGATGACCTCAAATGGAAAAGTGTTCAACATGAATATTCTCAGTCTTGTTGAGGAGAATGACTTTGCTTCTTGAATCATCTTAATCCGAGGTTGTAATCAGCACATGAGACCCAAAAACTGATCTTCAATTGATTGTATTCATTGCAACATCATCCATTCTTCTTATCATTATCCATGGGACAACCATCCATAGATACATGAAGCCATTGTTGCTTTATTGGAATCATCATTCATTACCAAGCCACAATGGATATATTTGTGTTTATGAACAATGTTCATCATGCATTGCCTATGTAACTTTCCTTCAAATATATATATCTCAATGCAAACATTAGTCCATGAGGATTGTCATTAATTACCAAAACCACACATGGGGACTACATGTACTTTCAAACTTTGTCTCCACAGGAGCTGCTCAGCGTGGATGTTGTTATGTGTTGAGGGATCTGCCTCCTCCCCAGCCGGGATGCAGTGCGGCTGATGCACTATTGAAGTTGGGAGTGATGCATGTTTTTTATGTTAGGCCTGATTTATTTGTAGGTGTTGTTCTGGAAAAAACAAGATTGTCTTGTAGTTAATGAAAAGAAAGAAATGCAGTTCGTTGTAAAAAAGAGAAAAAAGTATTATTCAGAGGTGGTTGTGTTGTTTATGCAGGCACATGTCTAAGATTTTGTTTAATGTGGTTCATATTAAACTGTGCTACGGTTCATTTTTCTTGATCATGTGGTTCACTTTTTTTGCCAGTATAAAACCCTCCTTTTTGAGTGGTCCAATATGTTGTCACATGTAGCAAAAAAATGTGGTTCACCTTTCTGTAGTGTTGTGGTTCTCTTTGGTCCATTTTTCTTGACAACAAGTTTGAGAAAAAAATACAAATATATCATATAGTTCACTCAGCTGATGTAGTCCGGTTTTCAATATGATGCAACGCGGTTGACCCGTCAAATGAACTACGATATGATAAAAATAAATGCAGTTCACTTGCCTCGTCCTTGCGGTGCACGCTCGTTGATAAAAAAAATATGTTCAAAGTTAAAAACACAAGTGCAGTTCTCTCTGTCGATAAATGCAACTGGTCTCTGAAGGATGCAGTACGCTTCTTCGATTTCGGATCCGCAAAAAACATGTACAATTCTGTTTGGCGATAATGCAGTGCGCCTACACCGTGGGATGCGGTGCGGTTGCCCGGCGAATGCAGTTCACTTGGCCGATTCCGGGTCCGCGTAGAACCCGTGCGCTCTGTTTGTCGATAATGCAGTGCGCTTGACTGTCGGATGCAAACAAATGCAGTTCACTCGCCGATTTTTTGTTCCGCGAAAAAAGTGAGTCCGCGTTTTAGTAAAATCGACGCTACTTTTAAACCGTAAGGAGTTAGAGAGAAATTTATACATGAAAATCGAGCGCCTCGACGATACCTATCCAACCGTGTAACAATTGAATCGACCGGACGAACGAATCAAAATGTTTTACGCAAATACGCCCGCTGTCCACAAGAGGGCAGCGCCACCGTTTTCGAAATTTCTTCAAAACCGTAAAGAATTTAGAAAAGTGTTCAACATGTCGAAGATGATCCTACTCTATACGAATCCAACGATGTATCATACTCATCGTTTCGACAAACGGTTAAAAAGTTTGACTCTCTACGAGATCCGAAAACCAAAAATAGAGTGGCTGCGTTTTTTTATCTGAAATTACTATCAAACCGTGAGGAATTAGAGAAAATGTTATACATATGGATGGAGCGCCTGATCAATACCTTTCCAACGGTGTATCATACACGTCATTCGGACGAACGGTTTAAGAGAAATCGCGAAAATACGCCCGCTGCAAAAGTATGTCGCCATACCATTTTTGAAACTTCTCTTAATCCGTGAGGAATATGGACAAGTGTTCAACATACGGAAGATGCTCCATTTCAGTATGAATCCAACAGTGTATCATACGCTCAATTCCGACAAACCGTGAAAAAGTTGAAGCGAAAACGGTGCATACAGTTCTGTTTACCCGAGCTGCAGTGCTTCGAATTCAGCAGTACGGTTCTCTTTACGATACGATGCATATATATATATATAGGGAAAAGCTTAAGAGCTCCGCCATACAACGGACAACTCATGCGGCGGCCGGCTCGGTCAAGCCACTTGGGCCCGGTGGGCCTATTAATTACTAGAACCCGGTCTCCTACAGTACTTAGCTAGCCCAGGGACAAGTTGCACAGTAAAAAAAACAGCATAAATAGGAACGAAGCAGTTCAATACGAATATAGGCCTGCTGTGCAGTAGCGTACTTTTTTCCATCTTGCTACAGTACTTCTATTAGCTCCAGTGTTTTCCTGCTACAAGCCTATAAGACTGCTAGGAACTACTACTCTTGAAAAATTTATAAATTGATTTTTTCTTTGTAGTGACGCATAAATGTGTATCAAAGTGTTTCTGAAAATAATATTATAACCTGATATTTAAACCTAAAAGTAGATAGGCGAGCACAACAAAACACATTATAATTTATTTTACAACCACTTATACAATTTTACGAAATAACATGACAACTAGATAAAATCAAACCGACAAGCATAACAACACTATAGAAACTTCGATCCGATAACCACTGAGAATTTGTGTAAAATTAAATTAACAAATACAACAAAACAATGTGGCTACTAGCTTTTACACAAATTAGAAATATTTTATGCAATAATATGACCACTTGGTACAAATAAAATTGGAAAGCACATCAAAAAAATATGTCAACTAGATTTTACAAGCATTAAAATCTTTTATGCATAAATATGACAACTTGGTAAAATTAAATTGGAAATCACATCAAAAAAATAATGTGGCAACTAGATTTTACAAGCATTAAAAATCTTAAAAAAAATGAAAACTTGGTAAAATTAAATTGGAAAGAACATAAAAATAATAATGTGGCAACTATTTTTTACAAGCATTAAAAGCTTTAATAAAAAATATGACTACTTGATAAAATTAAATTAGAAATCACATCAAAAAAATGTGGCAACTAGATTTTACAAGCATTAATGAGTTATTATAGAATATATAACAACTTGGTGAAATTAAAATGGAAAGCACATGAAAATAATAATATGGCGACTAGATTTTACAAACATTAAAAGATTTCATAAAAAATATGACAACTGGGTAAAATTAAATTGGAAAGCACATCAAAAAATGTGGAAACTAGAATTTTTTCTGCATTACAAAACTATTATAAAAACATATGACAACTTGGTACAATTAAATTGGGAAGAGGTCAAAATTATTTGGCAACTATTCCCTCCGTTCCAAAATAACTGTCTTGACCTTAGTATAACTTTGTATTAGAGCTAGTACAAATTTGAGACAGTTATTTTGGAATGGAGGGAGTAGGTTTTAAAACTGTTGAAACGTTTTAAAACTGTTGACAATTTAGTAAAATGGTACTAACTACCAACTATATAAGCAGAAAAATCACTTGAATCGGTTAAGCAATATGACAACTTGATAAAAATATTCCTAAAGCAACATATTTTATACACATTACACGTAAAAACCAACTATTCCTTAATGTTTTGAAATTAAAAATATTACTTAAAAATGATGTGATTTGGGGCAGCTTTTTTACGTAGCTAGCTAGCTATCTAGTACCATTTGCATGATGTATTGCTAGTCAGAGTAGTAGCTTGTAAACAATAGCTAGCTAGATAAAGAAACTAGCATCAAGTAACTATCAAGGACATGTAAGCTGCGAGCCTGCATGCCTGTCGTTACTGTTTAAAGGTGCAAATGATGCTCTCTAGTAGCCGCCGCACGGAAGTTGCTGTAGAGTGCGCTCCATATATATATACATATATATAAGATGAGTCTATTCTATTAATTATAGAATAATATTCTACAATAGGTTCCCTCTTACTCCCTCCGTCCCGAATTATAAGACGTTTTGAAGAATTCCGACCAGCCCAAATCTATGTAAAAGTACAATTCTACCCCTGTCTCCCAGCGCCCATCGCCTAGCGGTGTCCCCGCCATCGCCCAGGCGCTCGCTCGTCGTCGAGGCGACCAGGAGCTCGAAGCCCAATCGCTCCTCGCTCAGGATGCAAGCGATCCCTGCCTAGGCGCTCCTCACCCAGGACCCAGGAGCTCGAAGCCTGGAGCTCTCCTCCCCCAGGCGCTCCTCGCCCAGGACCTAGGAGCACTCCTCCCCCAGGTGCTCCTCGCCCAAGACCCAGGAGCTCGAAGCCCGGAGCTCTCCTCCCCCAGGCGCTCCTCCCCCAGGCGCTCCTCGCCCAGGACCCAGGAGCCCGGCGCTCTCCTCTTCCAGGCTCTCCTCCCCCAGGCGCTCCTCGCCCAGGCTCCTCTATTCTCCTCGTCTTAGGCGCTGCTGGCCAGATACAAATTGATTTGAACAAATTGGTCAATTGATTTGAATAATTAATTCAAATTGATCAATTGATTCAAATTGGCTGTAAAACACGGTGAGTCAGTCAATTAATTCAAATTGGCAGTGAAAGAAAAAAAATTAGACATTTCAAAAGGGGCAGGATTAAAACAAGCATAACACAGGGAAAATCCCAAATAACTTCAGAAAACGAAGAGCAGAGAAAATACTATGGCTGGATGGACACTTGTGCCCATCTCTAGACAAGGAGAACCATACAATGGGCATATTGTCTGAACTGTTGTTTTTTTGCCATTGATAGCAGGTGTGTGCACTTTTGAAATGATTAGTCATAGCTCAGATTACTGTTCCGCAGAAAACTCATTCAAAAATCAGGAACTATAACATCACAAACATAAGTCATCCGGACTATTTTCAGTTCATTTAGTCTATTATTCTTATTCCAGAGTAAAAAACACACTCAAGAATTAGGAGCCAGACTCAAAATTGTTTTGTTATTCAACTTAAGTAATGTACTCCAGTTCAAACCAGTAGATTGTGCATTGTCATTTCTTGAAAACAAGAGATTGTCTTACTAGCAATCCTAATTAAATTAGATTCAGTACTCGTCTCATTCTTTCGAACAAACTACTATGAAACTCTGAAACTTTGGAGTAGATTTGGAGACAGAGGAGGCTGCCTCTGAAACTGAAACTCTGGTCCTTACCCTGAGCTTGTACTTGTAGAAGCCGAACCCGGCGAGTCCGGCACCGATGATGCACAATAGCAACCAGAGTCGTCACCAGCCTATCACCGTCGTTCTCTTCCCAACGCAGGTGTCCTCGGCCTGGATGTACACTTGCTTGGCCTGCAACAAAAAACAGAGTAGAAGACGACGTTTAAACAAGCTTGTGCACAATTCATGGAGTACTCCATGATCTATCAGCACAACCGAGAAAAAAAAACACTACAGGTGACACCACCACACCACATGAAAAAAAATACTGCCCCAAATTAACAAAAATAATCACACAATAAACAATCATACTCACAGACTGCTAAGGTGCAGAGCTCCTATAACCAATCACAGAGCAAGAAGTTAACCAAAATGTGTTCCATGGACCATGGAGGCAGGACTAGTGTATCATACTCAGACCATGTACAAAACTTGAATATTTTGTTACATACCATCTTCTCTGTTAGTAAGGTTGAATACAATTCATGTGCAAAAATCTGAATTTTGTTCACGGGTTATTCAATGCAAGTAAATGGGCTAAATCAACTGGATATGACCATCTTCTCTGTTAAGGCTGAAAAGAGGTTAAATCAACAGATTTGGGGTTTCAGTTTCAGATCATCTTTTACACTTATCTACTCCAGATTTGGAGTACAAGATTACAACAGTTGCAAACACCTAACCAGTTTCAGACTTAACCAAACAATAAGGCTGATACATCGATTTCATTCAGAGATGAAACAATATGTCGATTAGTATTCCTTCTGGTAGGACATGTAATTGAGTAAGACAATTAACAAAACAATCGTGCATATATTACCACTAAAGTAAAATTACGTTGAAAGGAATCAGATTTAGCTGCTTCTTGCAGCCGAGGGGCTAGGAATACATACAGATACAGAGGTGGTGGACAGTACTGAATCTTCCTTTTCCACATTAGCTGGGAAAATCTGATTCCAAACGTGAATCTCATTCAAAGTCTGCAATACCATTGTTTCTTCTGACTGAAAAGCAGAGAACAACAGAAGAGGAAAAAACGCACATCACTGATTGATTCATACAGTAAACCAACTAACCTGGAAACATCTGAAATCTTGGAGTGCGTTGGAGCTACCGGAGAGGATACCCGCGGTGATGGCGATGAGGGCGACAGGGAGGCGGAGGTCGCCTACAGTGGCGTCGAACACGGATGCTCTGTTAGCGTTGGGGTCCGCCGCAGATCAGCGCTGAGAGCGGCACCATCGGCTGGAGATGCAAGCTGCCGCGGATCGCCTAGAGGGGACACCGCCGGCTTCCTGGGATGCGGATGCGACTCCTCCATAGCCTACTGAAGCTACCGCCATCGTCCTCCGCCACCGTCCCCCTCCACCGCTTACGCAGAGCCAGCAGGGAAGGGAGTGCCGCGGGAACGCGACAATGGCAGCAGATCCAGCACCATGGCACCGCCGCTTCCGCTCCTCCTCGACTTCAAACGCCTCCTGCTCCTCCCGCTCGTCCATACGGCGGCTTCTTCCAGCCACTACAGGTCCAGCCGCCGGCAGAGCTTCTCACCTCCACTTCAGTAAAAGAGGGGTCTTTGTGGCCACCGCGCTGGTGCAGGCGACGCGACGACTTGGGTGAGAGGGATGCGGTGATACGCGGCGTCGGAGCGACGCGAGCGAGAGGGAGGCGGCAAGGCGGCGACGCGGCCGAGATTTCACGGAGGGGAGTGCGAAGAGAGAATGGGCGGAGAAGAGAGTGTGGAGGGGTAAAACGGGAAAGGAAGAAAAAAACGTAGCGTGGCAGATTTTGTACATGGACATGAAAAACGTCTTATAAAATGGGACGGAGGGAGTATATAAAGAAATTGCTCAAAAGACAAAATCCCTACGCCCACGCCTCTCTTTATCCTCCCGCAACCTTGCATCCTTCCACCGTCCGCCGCGGGCCTCACACACCCGCGTCGCCGGCCTCACTCCCCCGCGCCGCAGGCCGACCGTTCGCCGACCTCACTCCCCTCGCGCCGCAGGCCGCCCGGCCTCACTCTCCCACAAGCTCATCGCGGTGCTCAACGACATCGACCGCCCGACCGCCCGACCTCCCGCTGACCGCGCTCGATGTCGTCGGCCGCCGGCCTACCTCGCCCGCGCTCCTCGCGGTGCTTGCCGTCGCTGTACGCCCAGCCTCCCTCCCCCGGCTCTCCTCCGCGCGCGATGTTGCCCGGTGGCTCCTGAAGAACAGTCTCGGCCAAGAGCTGCTCGATCCGGCGCTTCTGGTCGTGCTCTCCAAGGCCACGCGCCCGCCAGGCCTCCTTTCCCCTCGCTGGACGCTCGGCCTCCCTGCACCTCGCCGGCGTGCAGCCCGTCTAGCCTCCATACGCTTCGCTGCCTGTGTTCGTCAGTCCAACTGATCCCGTGTGGGTATTCATTGATGGTTCCGGGATCGCAGCGGCCTATCTGCACGGATGCTTGCAGAAGTCCTCTGCACATCCATCCACATAGGCGTCAATTGATGGAGGGGAACCCTGGCCTCCAGGCGCAGCGCGCTCCATGCCGGCCTCCTCCGGCGAGCGTTCAGCGTGATCGTCGTTGTCAGGCGATAGTAGTGCGCACCATGCATAAGACTTGGTTGCTTGCCAGCAAGATTCGTTTTGAGACTTCTGGCGAGCCAAGCTCAAGATGAACAATGTGTCAGTGTGGTTCTACGCTCGGGCAGCCATGCACAATGCCTTTTTTTCCAGTTCTGATCCTAGTGTTTCTGTGAATGAGAAGTTTAGATTGTGCAAGTCGATGGATGATGAGGCAGATTTAAGACTCAGTTATTGTATATCTTGGACACTAATTTGCAACTATTCTTTTTTTTCCTTATCATTTGCAGATTGATTCTATGTTTGCAACTCATGAATTAGAAGCAGCACAAGTAACCTTATAGAAAAAGTAGTACCAAAATAATATCAATAAGCAGTACAATAATCTCAAATAAAGAAATACAAAAGTGTTCTCATAAATAGTACAGAAACATATCTATATGCAGTACAACATATCGGCGGCGGCCAGTTTGTGGCGGCGGAGGGGGAGCTATAAGGCCGGCGAGATGGGTGTACGGCAACCCTGCTCATACCCGACGAACTCCCCCGGGATTTGAAAACGCAGCCGGTTGCCTTGTCCCATGGAGTGGGCGAGCCGCCGTCGTAGGATTGCCCCACTGAAGATGCTCGTATCCATCCCTTAGTGGAGTATTATCAAGTGTCCATTGGACTTTTACTTGTCTCTTGCGAAAGATTTGGATAAACATGCATGGAGCGACTGCAGTTTTTCTGTTCGTATCTTGCAGAACTTATATACGATGATAACTATATTGGCCTTGGACATAGGAAATTGAAGTATGATAAATTGAGGTAATGAAGGGCCGCCGATTTGCGCATCACCTAGGCGAGCTCCTTCTCCTCCTTCACGACGGCGAGGCGCTCTGCTTCTCCCGGCTCAACGGATGCCAAAGCTCGCTTCACATCGAGGATCACCGCCAAGGCGGCATGACAACACCTTGCGTGCGGCAGCATGTACCGCTCGAGGACGTCAAACACGTCCCAGTGGTCTTGCCGCCACCACAGAACAATCGGTCGCGGTCCCTCCCTTGTCATGAGCACTAAGATTCGACGAGGGGCGGCATTGGCATCGTGGCCGGTGGCTGTGGTCTTCATCGGTGGAAGGCTCCTGTGCGTCGTGGAAAAGTACAAGATACATGTCAAGGGATGTTGAGTTCTATGAGAAAAATTATGAGCAGTATAAAAATTCATTTTGAGTAGTACAAAAAATTCACACTGCTCTCTTGTGCATTCATGCTCTTTTTTATTGCCAGGCAGATGGCTGAATCACTCTAGGAAGTACCAATGATTCGTCATGGGCAGTACAATAATCTTATAGTAAGAAATACAAGAATAATTTCATCAGCAGTACAAAACTATTTTATAAAGCAGTATAAACTACAAATTAAAAAATGTAGTACATACCTTTTTATTACTCGGTAGTATTAGTGAATCACCCTCGACAAATACAATTGATACAATTTTAGTGTTTTCAAAACCGTTCAAAAATAATGTATAATTTGAAAAAACTTAAAACATTAAAAAGTTTGTACATTTCAGTAGCTTTCCAACGGTATATCATTTGCATAATTCCGAGAAGTGGTTAAAAAATTAATATCAAATTACTGTTCGTATATTTTGAAATCTCGGTACTTTCCTAACTGCTCAATAATTATGTAAAATTTGAAAAACCTTAATACACGAAAAATATGGGAAAATTCAATAGCTTTCCAATGCCTTATCTTTTGCATCATTTTGAGGTTAAAAAGTTATACATAATCATCTTTTAATAAAACTGATTTTAAGTATTTTCAAAATTGTTCAAAAACTATGCAAAATTTGCAAAATATTAAAACAAGAAAACGTTTGGAAATTTCAGTAGCTTTCCAACGGTATATCATTTGTGCTATTACGAGAAGTGGGTAAAAATTTCCGCTCAAAACACTTTTCAATCAGCTTATGATGATTTCTTTTTTTTGAAAATTTATAATAAAAAATCTAAAAATTTGAAAAAAGTCACAATACAAATAAGTTGAGAATTTTCTGTATCTTTCCAACGGTATATCATTTGCGCAATTCCGATTAACGGTTTAGAATCTACGATTGAATTACTACACGCACACAGAAGAGCAGTACCGAATTTACGAAAAAGAAGTACGGTTGTGTTTTACAGAAGAAGTACGGAATCTCTATATCGGGCAGTACGAGATTATTGCAGAATATTATTCTATCATCGATTATAGAATAGACGACATGTATATATATATATCGATCTATTCTGCTAATATTAGCAGAATAATTATTCTACTAACACTTCCGAACTGCATCGGAATCTATGCGCACTGCTTTGGTGTACTGTCCGAACCGCACAAGTGACAGTGGAGAACTGCTTCAAATGCATAACGTTTCCAACTGGTTTTGATTGATTTACGTTTGTTTATTTTTGTTCACGATGATCCGCGATGATCATTTATGTGTTGAAACGCGAAATTTTGAAAAAAACAATGTAATCGACGGAGTTAGCGGATCCGCCTCTGTTATTTGGCACGAGCATGAGCTTCTCATCGACCTTTGCGGGAATCATACTCGATTACACTATAATTTAGCGTGTTTTCTAAGTTGGTGATCATCTTTGTGTTACTCCGCGATGGATTCATTTTCTACTTCATTTGATTCTTTGGACGATTGGTCGAATTTGTCTCCCGTGGCGGAAGAACTCTGTCCCGCGGCGTGGTGTGTTCGAGCGGGCGTGCACTGGGTGCCCAATATGCAATTTGTGCGTGTGCTATATGTTTTGTTCGGTAGCGCATTGTATCCTTGTTGTGTTTTTTTGTTGCGTGGATTGTGGAGGTGAACTAGGCAGATCGGGTTTTGTTGGCTTATTAAGTTTTTTGTTTGGCACGCACGTGAGCTGCAGTTATTTTCCATGTGAGCTGCATCTTCTCATTGGTCTGCACTGCAGTTGGTCATCGTACCGCACTGCATCGGGGGTCATTTTTATGGCCGCTGTGTATACATACGGCTGGGTCCATTGCCTCCCCTCCAACCTTATCCGCGGTGGCCATCAATGTCTTGTGTAGTCGCTCTTCCTCCCCCCACCCCACCCCCATTATTTTTCCCCGCAGATCCGTCTTCTTTCCCCCAACCATATCCTCTCCCCCCCCTCGCAATGGATTCCTCATGCGCCTGCTTGGCAAGGATGGAGCCCATGCTGGAGACCTGCGTTTTTTTCTGAAGGTTTGGCTTTGAATCAGAGGCAGCGGCACATCGCTCTCTGTTCCCTGCTGTATTCTCCAGCTATTGGATTCGGGGCTCCATTCGTCCATCAAATGACTGACGACGATGTCAATGATTCATGGGTATGTATTTTTGTGGATATCTTTTCTTTTGTTGTGTGTAGGTAACTCTATATGGATATTGTAGTAGTATTAGTTTCTAAAGAGACATTTTCACCAGTACAAGTGAACTGCTTTCCCATAGATTCATGGGTATGTATTTTTATGCATATCGTTTCTTTTTTGTTGTGTGTAGTTAGCCCTATCTGAATATTGTAGCAGTTTTTAGTTTCTGAAGAAACATTTTCACGAGTACAAGTGAACTGCTTTCCCATAGATTTTTATTATGAAGATTGTAGCAGTATTAGCTTCTGAAGAAAAAAAATCATTTAGTACAAGTGAACTTCTTTCCCATAGTTTTTTATTAAGAAGATTGTAACATCAGCAGCAGTTGAAGCTTTCCTGTGTTATACCTTATTCATATTTGTTCTTGTATTGCAGAAATTCCCTTCTGGTCTAGTCAAGGTAACAGAAAGTTGTGTTAATTTGGTATTGGTTAGCAAGAATGGATATCATAATGTTGATGTCATGTATTCTGTTGGCTCTGATGATTGTTTGGTTCTCAAAGATGGCTGGAAGGAATTGGTGGAGGAATCTGGTCTTCAGGCTGGGGATGTTGTCATGGCTATGTTTTAAAGGCATGCAAATTGTTTGGAAATCAAGTTAAATTTGCTTTAGATCAGTTCTGATTTGAGTAGCAGTAGCATGAAACAATTTGTTGTAATAATTTGCCATCTTGCGTGGCATCTAGTTTATTTTCTAGAAATCTGACTTGCATGGTGAACAATGTTTTATCTTGTTGCTGAAAAGGCAGTGAAACATTATCTTAATATTTGTGTTTTGTCAAAAGTTTTTTGATTCATTACTGATGAAATGAAGGTTGTGAACTCGCATGTGTGTAGTTAACACTATTTTCTTATTGTAGCACTAGTAGTTTGTGGAGGAAACATTATCACTGAGTATAAGTGAACTGCTTTTTGACAGAGAGTTTTTTATGTGTATCCTAGTAGCAGCAGTAGTTGAGATATATACAGACTGGAAACACCCACTAAGCTTTTTTTTTCTTCTGTAACCCATATATGGAACTACAGGGCTAATAAAAGGACTGCATTAACCCATACATGGAACTACAGTGCTAATAAAAGAGGACTGCTTGAACCATTGTTTTGTGAACTATTTTTGATAACACACTGAGAACTGAAAATTGTTGATAGATACAAACCCAAGGTTCTGTGCTCATAATAAGCAAAGTACATCATCAAGCAAACTAAAGCAACATAAGAAAACATTGTGCCAAAGCAAATAACAACGAAAGCAAACTAATCGACATAAGCAAAAGGAAACAACTTGAGCACTCGCGACAGGAACCCTTGGTTATCAACATATTGCATGCATCATTAGTTCCACTCGTGCAAGGCGGAGGTGGAAGGTGACCCCCCCAGCTCCCCTTGCCCCAGGATGACCTCGGGCGCTTCCTTGTCTGCTCCTTTACATCGCGGGTGAGGCCATTCTGCACTGTGGTGATGCGGTTCCATATCTCGAACGCAGTGTAGGCGTCCTTTGCAGCATACTCAACGTGCCTCCTGCTGAGAATCGAAGTCCACTTGTGGTGCTCTTGGTATGTTATCTTTCTCGTCATGTCTGCGTAGTAGTCGTCGATGATGACGGCAGATACATCACCAAGTGAGTCCAGTTTCTTCGTTGCTTCAGGCACCCTCCAGTTCGTCTGAATGTCAGTGAAGTTGTGGATGTCCAGGTTGCAGAGTGAAAGCTTCTCCTTGTCTTGGTCTATGGAGAAACCAGCGAACTCGTACCTACGTGAACCACAAGTTATTCATGCGCAAACTGCATACAGATGACAAATAGAACTGCACACGGAGGACAAACATAACTGCATACAGATGACAAGGAGAGATCCATCAGCCTGCACATAGAAAGAATGGCTTACTTTGGGTTGCTGAGGAACTTGTTGAAGGCGATGCATCTCTTGCCCATTGTAGTGCAAACTTGGAAAAGCAGCACTGCGTGATCTTTGCCGACGGAGAGTTGAATCACGACGGCGTCCCTCTTGTTAGGGGTGTACTCGATGTCGATGCTGATGATCTTCTCGCGGCACCCCTGGAGAACTTCCTTGTACTCGTCGACGTACATCGCCATGGTGTCCACGTCGTTAGTGCAGACCACCGTGAGCACGGTCTTCCCGTGCGCTTGGACATCGTTATAGACGTTGGTGAACGGCATGGCTGGAAAGAGGAGGAACAGGAGGAGGAATCGCAGTTTTTGTGAATGATCAGGCGTTGGAGTGCGGTATTTAAAGTGGAGCGGGAGAAACATCTGCCCAGCGCACGATCTCCATCTCCAACCGGCATGGCGATCGTGGTTTGCGTTCGTGGGGATCGTGGCCTTCGTGCATTTTTTCGAACCGGCCTGATAGAGGAGCAGGGCGCGCGGGGCTTCGCTTTGTTTCTGGAGATTGTGGCCTCATATTTTTCGGGGCGGTTTCTACCAAAGTAATTGAATAGAGGTTCGCAGGCGAACCGCATTGTAGTTTGCAACCGAACTGCATCGTGTTTGTTCTTGTAGAGAACGAGCCGTTTTTGGCTTTTGTCTCTGACTTGTGGGCCGCTGCTGTAGAGTAGTTTATTTTTTACAATACGTGCCGCTGACTCGTGGGCTCAAATGTTGTAGTTACTAACCCATCCCCCCGTCTCCTCTGCTTCTCGCCGTCACCTCCTCATTACCCCCGTCACCCGTACGAAATCCCCCTGGTCTCGTGGCGGAGAGGGACGACGCCCGCAGCCGCCGCCGTCCGCCGCCGTCGCCGTGCTGTTCGGCCGGCCGTCACAACATCTCACGGTGAGTTCCTCTCTTCCTTTTCCACTGTCTCCATCTCTTCCTCTCTGCTCGTCTATTTTTGGATCCGGAAAATCACCATCGGTGTTCACGATTGTGTTTCTAGGGTTGGTTTCGAGCAGCATCCTCTGCTTAAGTACGTTTTGTATGCTCGAACCGCAACATCCTTTGCTTAACAAGGTTGTGATCTGTTGGCTTTTGAAATTTGTTAGCAATGTGCATCTAGGGTTTTTTCTCTGTCTGTTTTAGGTTGCTGCCTAGGGTTTGATTATTATCATTTTTTGTTTGCAGATATAGCATGGCTTCTCCTACTAGAAGAAGTCCAAGGTTTGGAGGAAAATGTAAGTGAACTGCTTTTCCTATCCATGTGATTGTGAAGCATTGTAGTTTTATTTGTAATTCTGCTTCAGGCTTATACTTTTTCTTGCTTTTTTAATTTCCTTTAGATAATACAACTTCTTCATCACCAATTGATGCCTCTCCAATCAGCATGGCCGCCCCATCTGGTAATTTTTAATGTCTTTTTGCCCCATTTTTCCACACAGTTTTTCGAAGAATTGCCCCACCTGTCAACTTCTTCCTCACCAAGAAGAAGGCAAAAAATCTTGTAGCAATTTTTTGTTATTGAGAACTGCATGTATTTATTTTGTTTGTACATCCAAGTGCACTCTATTTTTATCTTGTTTTTTTAATTGCTTTTCTTTTGAATCAAATAGTGCACTGCATCACAGATTTCCTTACTAATATCCATTTTCAGACATGCTGGCAATATATGAACTGCCTCAAGTTAATTGTTTTCAATTTTTTGTCATGAAATGAACTGCATTAAGTTTTAATTGCTTATTTAGTTTAGTTAATGATTTGTACTTTTTACATTTTATTTGTTAATGAACTGCATTTAGTTATTTTGTGTCTATTTTTCTATTTATCTTGTCTAAAAAGTGCACTGCATTTGTACGTTGCTTTAGTATTTTTTTTCTATCCATATGTGTGTCCCAATTGATATGATTTGCATTTAGTTTAGTTTTCCCTCTTACACATTTTTTTTCTTACCTACAGTTTTATGTCCTGATGGATCCGGTGGTGGGGGTGTTAACTATTTGATTACACGTTATTTCACAACTGATGTTGTCCGGGGCGGGACATCTGGTCAGGGCAACATGCTACCCGAAATGAGCGAAACCCAGTCGCAATCTGTTGATGGCACATAACCAGTTACATAGGATTGGATGTCGCCGATCAGATCGCAGCTGATAATGAGAGGAAAAGACAGAAAGCGATTGCGCTTGGTAACTGTTTCGAGAAGGAGCCTAAGGAAAAGCAAGTAAAGTTTGCTGAGGTTAAGGAGATAGGAAGGAGGATTGCAGACTCAAAAAAGTCTGCTAAGTTTGCCCCTTCAAAGAATACTGTGAAGAGAAAACATAACACTATTGAAGAGGAAGGCTTAAGTTCTCCACGGCGCAGCCCTCGTGTTGATTACTCAAAGAGGCATAATTACGCTGACGTTGATGTGGATCGGATTCAAAGAAAGCGGCCAAGTGCTGACGATTACTCTGGTATTGACTTTGATCCTCCATCTAAGCGGGCATGGGAAAACGTAGGTGGAGAAAGGCTGGACCATGATTCTGGTGGGGAGGATTTTAATGCTACGAAGGTATTCACTTTTATAATTTCTTTGTTTTTTGTGCATGAGTTGCTGATGTGAACTGCATTTTTATTCTTTTTTTTGTTTTTGTGCATGAGTTGCTGATGTGAACTGTATTTTTATTCTTTTTTGTAGATTGCTAAGAGTACCAAAAGGAAGAGGTCTGAAGACGATGCTGCGGAGGAATGGCAGTTTAATAAGACTGTTCGGCTGTCTACCCCAAACGTATGCAAATTTGTTGATAAGTTGAAGGAGCCGCACAAAATTTTGGTGCGGAAAGCAGGTTTTGGTATTGTCTTCGACTTGAAAGTGAAGAAGAATGTTTCTCGTGTGCTTATGTGCAAGCTGATGGGAAAGATCAACCTTGAGACGATGAGATTGGACTGCGGGTTAAATAAGGTTCTGGAAATCAATCGTGAGGCTGTACATGACATTTTTTATTTCCCTATGGGTTCTCGCACTTCTCCCAGGCCTGCTGACAGCGGCCATGATGATTCGCTGGCTACTCTGAAGGACGAGCTTGGTTTTAACCGTTCTCGGAGCATAGACGTGAAGGATCTGATTATTCTACTTGGCACCCTAGTTGAGGATCCTGCGAAGGTTATATGGTTGTGAAGGTTTTCTTTCTCATTGTGTTCCAGTGCTTGCTTTTCCCCATGTAAGGCCCCCGATGCAGTGCTAACTCAAGTTAGTCGCTTTCGCGCCCCGCTCGAGTTAGTAGCGCATAAAAGGCCACCGGCTCACGACACTCGCACTCGTGTCGCTGCCGGATTCTTGACAACAGATATAAGAACAATTAACTTTAAGCCAAGACATAAACATATAGAGTCCAGGGCATACATCGGGATTGGGATTTATTACATCATCTCAGAGGTCCATGGACCCAACAGTACATCATGCAACAAGCGGAAGACAATCACGACCGAATACGTTCAAAATCCAAATGGCCCTAGAGAGGGCTGCACATAAATAAGTCCACCCACGGAACGTCGGAACCCAACTATAGGATCTACTGAACGAAGTCATCCTCATCGTCGTCCTCCGGGGGCACCTCCAACAAGCAACGTCCGGTGCTCGGGTCGAGGTAGTAACCTTCGCACAAAACAGTAAAAGCACAAAAGGAAACAGGGGTGAGATTATATAATTACAGGATAACTAATTCCCACGGTAAGACAATGTAAAAGTAAAGGTTGCAGCCGCACTAGCATATATGGTGGCTATCGTTCTATTAGAGTAGAGGTAAGACCCAAGAATGCACGTGACATCATTTCATAAGTCTGCTATCCACCTACTTACGGCAAACATAACACAACCTTGATCTTCTCTCAGTCCCCCTGGACGAAGAAAAGCAACCAAGGCACTCACACGGTAGGCAAGTTTTAATTATGATTCAAGTTGATGTTCTTCTATGAACAAGGAGTAGGTCTCAAGTCGTCCATAACCGCGGACACGAATTTTCGAAAAGATTTAACCCTGCAGGGGTGTACCAACTTCCCATCATAGGCTTCACATGTACGCCCGGTTTCCACTTGGCTAGGTAAGCGCCTGAAACTCCGGAACGTCAGAGTCCCTCTAACTAACAACACATAACTCCGGGTGGCCCCCGGTGAGTCGACACCCAACTCAAAAGCCGGCCGCGCTCTCGAATCGGTCTCTACCGTCTGTCGCAGGTTTGGATACCCGGTTAATCACACATGGGGCACCGGGTCCTCAGCCGGACAAGGTGGGCCAGCCAAGGAACAAGTCCTCCTGGCCCGTGGTGGTTTGTAAACAACTGGGGTACCACCAGCACACACACACGTTGCAAATAGTAAATCAGCTCGGGCCACCACTAGAACTGTATGAAGCTGGGCAGGTAAGACAAGGGGACCCCATAGAATCCCACACACGATTAGGCACGCTCGTCGAGAAACACAATACCCGGAACTCGGGACCTAGGTAACTCAAATGGAACAAAACACCTGGCGGGAACAGCCTGGTCTCCCATCTTTCGTCAAGTATAGTTAACATCATAATAATAATAAATATCAACCAACTTCTCTAATAACATGATTTCCCAACCAACATAGGGTAAGCACCAAGTTTCCTAATCATACTAATCAATGGCTGAGCAGCGGTAACTTAGCAATACAAGGTTTTGCTGGGATGTGGGGATCATGGCTGTTTGGTTTCGATTGTGGCATGAGTAAGGTGGATAGGATCAAACAATCGTTCTAAACTACAGCTAGGCAGGTAGGCAGAGAGTTATAAAGTAATGGTATGAATCTTCCCCTTGCCTGGGTAATCGGTCGACGGAGTAGACGTAGCAGGGTCCTCGGGCTCGGTGTCGGAAACCTCCACGTAAGTATCCTCGGCAGTCTCAGGCGCTAACGTAAGGTACCGGCAAGGAAAGGCACACAAGTAAGCAATGGGTGCAATACACAGGCAAGGATGGTATGATCAAGTTTAATAGACAATGATGTGACCCTATCTAGTCAGATTTAAATGAAGGGGGTGACGACACGTCAACAACTTCATATGCAATTTATTTACGTTGAATGGCTTTGGTCTTAGCCTTAAACAATAACAACAATTAACATTAATAAACATCGTGAAATAACTATCGACCCGAAGACGGAGAAAAGTGTAGGTGAATTTGACACCGGGAAGGTACAACAGGAGAAAAGGATCCAACCACATTGCATATGACAATATGCTAGGTGCTGATCTGAGATTGCAAAGAGTTGAAGATGACATGGAGCAAAGCTTGAATGAACAGATGAACATGATTTCAACATGCACTGAAGCTGAAAAGAATGCAAATAAGGAAAACAAGGTTTTGAAATGGTTTAAGTGATTACACCATGTCCATTGAGTTGCATAAAACATCAGATGGACATCACCATTTCAATCCTTACATTTTTCTACCCCAAAACCATATATGGCTTGTCACACTTTGAATTTTGCAAAACACCTTGCAAATTCAAAAGAGACGAGGGGCTTTTTTGAAAAATTACCACTACTCCAAAATTAGAGGGGCAAGATGCAAAAATGAACATCACCATTGTGTTAAGTGGGAAAAACTACCCCAAGTTCATATTATGGATTATATGTTTGAGGTAGTGAGCATTGAAATTCAAATTCAGATGGAATTTGAATTTTGAAAATACTTGAAAAAGAAAAACAAAAGAAAAAGAAAAAGGAAAAAGCACTGGCCCAAATGGGCTGGCCTCGGCTGCTGCTGGCCCAGCAAGCCGTTGCGGCTGACATGGGGCTGCTGGGCTGTGCCCAGCAAGGCCACTGTGGCCTGAGCCACTAACCAGGCTGGCCCAGAGGTCAGCCATACCGATAAAACGAAAAAGAAGGGGCAAGGTGCTCTGAGCTGGACTCAAACCCGCGCCTCACCGATGCGTCCCGCGCTCCCCTACCACTACGTTACGATACAAGTTCTGAACAACAGAAATGCAGCAGCCAACGTAAGTTGTACCCCCTGTTAACTGAACCAGGGAGGCAGCCGACAGTCCACCGCAGCCAGGGCTACTCCGGCGACGGTGACATCCACTACAGCCCACCGGCGGCTAGATGGAGACTTGCAGCGCGTAGATGATACACCCATGTATCCATTTTTGCCTAGGGCCATTCTGGAAACCTCACGACGGCGGCCCTGCCTCGCCGGGAACTTCACAGGGCACGCAACTCTGCATCTTCAGGGACCGGACGGCCGCAGCCTGTTCCAGCGACGAACACGTCGCCCACGGTGCCTCTCCTGCTTCGCTCAATCGTGGATTAGAAAGTGGGCACACCCACGCAGACGTGGCTGCCCAGATGCAATCGCGAGGAGGCCACTGCAGGACCCTAGGATGCCGGCGAGCATGGCGACTCCGCTGCAGGTTGACTCGCACTGACAGAGACAACACGCGAGGAGGCAAGGAGTCCAAAGGTGGCTCCTTGGCCTCCTTTCGCGCGTCCGGAACGCGACCCGCACACGCACGCGTGCAACCGGGACATGCCACGGGCATGGCGACTAAGAATTGAACGCCGGCGACGAGCTACGGCGGCGACTACGGCAACGCGAGGGGAAAAGTCTAGCGATCTCGGGCAAGAAAGGAGAGGGGGCGTCGTCGGTCAGCTAGGGGTGGTCGGCGACGTACTCGAGCGTAGAGGAGGACGGTTGGAGTGGAAGTAGCCGACTTCGGGGAAGAAGAGGTTCACGGCGAGGTAGAAAGCGCCGGGGACGTTTCGCTGCTCCTCGGGCTCCCTGCTTGCGCGGGTCGACGGAGACGTCGTCGGAGTTCCTCCCTGCAAGCCCTCGGTCGAAGGCGTCGGCTCACGGCGGCAAATTCGTTCATACGCCGGAGGAACAGGGGAGGGACCCCATGTCCATGGCGGCGGCGGTGAGAAAAATTGGAGGGGGAGGGACGAACCCTAGGGGATGCGGCTTCTAATAGGGGGCGACGACTCGATGTGACGGCCGGAGACGGCGAGGGGAACGGCTCCGGCAGCCCTGCCTCTCTCGGCGTCCGCGTCGCCCGCTAAGGGAGGAGGCAGCCGTCGGGCTCTGTTAAAATCCAGGCCGTGGAGCATATCGAATGGCTGTGGGGCGCTCCGTACCGCTTCGGATGGATGGGCTCGAGCCCAAGGGGAGCAGGGCAAGCTGGCTGGCCTGGATAGTCTGTCTCCAAAGGAGAGAGAAAAAGGTTTTCCATTAAATAAATAACAGAAATTCCCAAGAGTTTTCGTGGGCAATCCACAAAAGAGAAAAACATATAAAAATATGTTTCTAGATCCTTGCATTATTCTCCATTTTACAAAATTGGTCTGGCCATTTTTGGAACAACTAAAATGTGGGGCCATTTTTGAAATTCAAACCACATTGAACTATGGCCCACATTTTTAGAGTTGGCAAAATGGTGCAAGGATTTTTAAAGGCTTGGGAAGGGGGAAAGAATTGGCTATGCCAAGTTTGGGGTCAAGGGGAGCATGCATGCAACATAGAAAAATCCTCAAACACCCTTCTTGAACCAATTTTGGATCAATTGAAAGCAACTCAAATAGGCTCCAATCCCAATGCAAATTTAAATCACCACATGAAATGATAAACACTAGCATCATGTCAAGTTACAAAGTCATCAGACAAAGTACAACTTCATGTTGATTTCTATTTATTGCTCATGGGCTGTTACAACACTCCCCCACCAACACAAGATCTCGTCCCGAGATCTAAGCCTGAAACAACTCAGGATACTCAGAACGGAGATGATCTTCACGCTCCCACGTTGCTTCCTTCTCCGAATGATGTTCCCATTGGACCTTCATGAACTTGACGGTCTTGTTGCGAGTCTTGCACTCGGACGTCTCAAGAACACGGACTGGACGCTCTGAGTAGGAAAGGTCCGCACTCAGCTGGATCTCGCCCAAGTCAACGGCACGCTCTGGCTGCTTGAAGCACTGCTTTAGCTGGGACACATGGAACACGTCATGCACCATGGACAGACTCTCTGGAAGCTCGAGCCGAAAGGCAAGAGGTCCTCTAGTCTCAAGTATGCGGAAAGGTCCGAAAAATCTTGGAGCGAGCTTTCCTTTGATGCCAAAGCGATGAGTTCCCCTCAATGGAGACACTTTGAGGTATGCCCATTCGCCAACTTCGAAAGCTACACCCTGTGTCTTTTGTCATAATAGGCCTTCTGCCTAGACTGTGCTGCCTTTAGGTGCTCTCGGATAATCTTCACTCTGTCCTCTGCCTCCTGGATCACATCTGGACCGAACAACTGCCTCTCACCTGTCTCAGACCAGTTCAAAGGTGTCCTGCACTTCCGGCCATACAAGACATCAAATGGCGCTGCCTGCAGACTTGCCTGATAGCTGTTGTTGTAAGAGAACTCAGCATACGGCAAGCACTCTTCCCACTTCATGCCGAAGGATATGACACATGCTCGAAGCATGTCCTCGAGGATTTGGTTCACGTGCTCGACTTGCCCACTTGTCTGAGGGTGATAAGCGGTACTGAACAACACTGTCGTACCAATTGCCTTTTGAAAGGCCTGCCAGAACTTAGAGGCGAAAAGGCTGCCTCTATCGGAACTGATCTTCTTGGGAATGCCATGCAAAGATACAATTCTTGCGGTGTACAAATCCGCTAACTGAGCTGCTGAAATGGAGTCCTTCACTGGAAATAAGTGGACAACTTTGGAAAGATTGTTAATGACAACAAAGATGGCATTGTTCTTCTTCTGCGATAAGGGGAAGCCTGTGATGAAATCCATCTCTATGTGATCCCATTTC
Source organism: Bromus sterilis (assembly GCA_950022295.1). Classification (NCBI taxonomy): domain Eukaryota; kingdom Viridiplantae; phylum Streptophyta; class Magnoliopsida; order Poales; family Poaceae; genus Bromus; species Bromus sterilis. The sequence continues at coordinate 239,348,767 of OX465595.1, read as the reverse complement.
CACTCCGGAATCTCAAGTGGCTAAAGCAACCCTGCAGGCTTCTGGTGCTGTGCCTTCACTCTCCTGCACACATCATACTGAGACACGTAACGGGCAACATCCCGCTTCATACGAGTCCACCAAAAGCTTTGCTTGAGATCTTGATACATCTTTGTACTGCCAGGGTGAATAGACAGCTTGGAATCATGGGCTTCCTTCATGATGACCTCTCTGAGATCTCCCACCTTGGGAACAACAACTCGCTCTTCGAACAACACGGTGCCGTCATTATGCACTGAAAAGCAGCCATACTTTGGAACTGAGGCGGCAATACACTGTTTGATCTTTTGTATCATTGAGCTGCTAGACCGAGCTTCACGAATCTTCTCATGGATAGTGGGCTCTACCACAAGGTTATCAAGGTAGCCTGCTGGAACTAGCTCGAGATTGAGCCTTCGAAAGAACTCACACAAATCAGGGTGGATCTTCTGCACCTGGATATTATTGCAATCTCCCTTGCGGCTCAGTGCATCAGCTATAACATTCGCCTTCCCAGGCGTGTACTGAATATCAACTGTGTACTCAGTAATAGTTTCAAGCCATCTTCTTTGCCTCAAGTTCAGATTTGGCTGAGTGAACAAGTACTTCAGACTCTTGTGGTCGGTGAACACGTCCACCTTCCTCCCTAAGAGGAGGTGTCACCAAGTGATCAAAGCGTGCACAAATGCTGCAAGCTCCAAGTCGTGCGTGGGATAATTCCTCTCACTTGTCTTCAAATGACGTGAGGTATAAGCCACAATATTCCTGCGTTGCATCAAAACTCCGCCTAGACCTTGCAATGAGGCATCACAAAACACCTGAAAAGGCTATGATTCATCTAGCGGCGTGAGAATTGGAGCTGTTGTCAACTTCTCTTTCAACTCCTCGAAGGCTGACTGACAAGCTGGTGACCAAGTGTACCGTTTGCCTTTGCACAACAATTCAGTCATTGGCTTTGCTATTTTGGAGAAATTCTGCACAAACCTCCTGCAATAACTGGCGAGGCCGAGAAAACTCCTTAGATGCTTCACATTCTTCGGCGGAGCCCACTCTTGAATAGTGCGGACTCGCTATGGATCAACCAAGATTCCCTCAGCAGAAATAACATGGCCCAGAAAATTGACCTTGTCCATCCAAAACTCACACTTGGAAAACTTGGCGTAGTACCGGTGCTCTCTCAGCTTCTGCAGCACCAGGCACAGATGTTCCTCATGCTCATCCTCTGACTTGGAATAGACAAGAATGTCGTCGATGCTGAGGATCACAAACACATCAAACCATTCTTGGAACAAATAGTTCATAGCTCTCATGAATGTTGGAGGGGCGTTTGAGAACCCGAAAGTCATGACTGTGAACTCATACAACCCATAACGTGTGTTGAACGCGGTCTTGGGAATGTCCTCTTCACGAACACGGATTTGATGATACCCCATCCTCAAGTCAAGCTTGTAAAACACCTTTTCCCCATTCAACTGTTCGAACAAATCATTGATGCGGGGTAGAGGGTACTTGTTCTTGATGGTCTTCTTGTTTATACCGCGATAGTCCTAGACCAAGCGGCTAGTCCCATCCTTCTTCTGGACAAACAAAGCTGGTCCACCCCAAGGGGAAGTGCTCGCGCGGATAAAACCGCCTGCCTCCAACTCTGTCAACTTCTTATTGAGATCAATCAACTCCTTCGAACACATCTTGTACGGACGCCGATAAATCGGCTGGGTACCAGGATCTAGCTCAATAACGAACTTGTAAGAGCAAAGTTTTGCCCCCGAGTGTTTTGGATATTGTTGGACAAGACAGTAGAGGAACTAACAATGTTTTCTAGCGTAAACAGTTGTATAGGTTCCTGAAGAACAAGCTAGGTGATAAAGCTTCAGGGAAGGTTTTCAAGCTATCGAAGCATTACCCCCTGAGCGAAGCTTAATCACGGAGGATGACCCCCAAAAATGAAGGTGTCCTGAAGCTCAACTCTTTGAAGGAAATGAAGAAGACGGTGCAAGACTTAGATGTTTTTGTGTAGTTCTTTTTCTGTTCTTTGAGTCATAGGACAAACCGTACTATCAAGAGGGGTCTTTAGTTTGTGGACACCGAAGTCATTGAGAAAATGCTCAGATCAAATCCAAACCAAGTGAGAAGCCTGAGCGAAGAAATCTCATGTGCACTGAGTTAAGCTTCGGTGTCAAAGACTTCGTTCTTCGGCCTCTGAAGCAAAACTAAGTCCGTGAGTCAGCTTTACTTGTTCCTCAAGTAAAGTTGCGCAGTAATGACAAATCCGACCGTTGTGGACACGTGTCAAGCTGTCACCTCGGGTCAATTTTGTCATTTCGCACCTCGGGATCGCCAACTATAAATACGCCGCCCCCTCCACCATTTGCGGGTGGATGCTCCAAGAATATTCCTGAGTGAGATTGAAGAGAGCACCCCAAATACTTCACCGAAGAAAAACCCAAAACCCAGAATACTGAATCCTAAGTCCCATTGATCTGAGTAGATTTGAGATGACTTAGGTGAAAGCTTACTAGCCTTTTTGATGAGGACATCCCTACTAATGTTACACCCATATCCTCACCAACTACACATATTGGACCAGTTACTAGAGCTCGTGCACGTCAACTAAATTATCAGGTACTTTCGTTTCTTGCGAATCCTTCTATTGTTCATGAACATATGATACTGCCTAAATTAGAAACTTTTGTTTTGCTTATGAATGAAGGACCTAGCATGGACAAGAAGGATGGTCATTGGAGCGGGATCAAGCATGGAGAAGAAGGTGCGCGCGCGGGAAAGGACAGCGGAGCTTCCAGTGGTGATTATCGCACTTTGAAGCCACCATAAGGCGCGCATGAAGTCTTGGACGAAATACGCGAGATGCCACTTCATTATTTTCTTCCAAGGGCAATTATAGGTGCTGCGTCACCTTAATATTGGGCTGGGCCCATGTAATTTCGAAATACCACCTTATAGGCTGTTTTTAGAGTCCGTATGTGTGGGGAAACCGAGTTAGGGTTGTTTTCGGACCCCACCTCCAAGGGGTCACGAAAATCCCCTCTGTTCCCCCATATATACAGCCCTTAGGGCGTCGTTTAGACTTGGGTTTTAATTAGATATAAGTTAGCCATAGCCGCAACTTCGAGCTCTTCGTTTGTGTCATCCGACCAGGCCAAGACCTCATTGGAACCCCAACTTTCGTAATCATTCATCTTATATTCGCAATATCCAGATTGCAATTCTTAGTTCTTGCTTGTTCTTCGATTGCTTGCAGGAATTAGACCTTCGTGGTCAGGTTGATCGTGCATCCGCGGGATCAATAACCTCTCGGAGTTGGTTTAGCGATCGCTAAGGCGCAACGTCTTCGCACGTTCGTAGTCGGATCGTGAAAGTTGCCTCCACCATAATCGATCTCCACCATCTCATCGAAACATCGGGACACCTTCGCCTCTATCACTTTTTATCTTGGAGAACTGCAATTCTCCTAGACGGTTAGACTGTTGTTCTTCAGAGAGCGAAGAGTTATTGTCACCTCGTAGTCCAGTTTGTCAAAGGTTTCGGTGATTTCCTCAATAATCAACCACGAGTGAAGAACTGACCAAGCTCAAGGAGTTTGGTGCAGTGGAGAAACGGACGGAGAGAGATTTGCTCCAGGTGTTCAATCACCAGTCCCTCCAACCAGACGTAGCGCTTTGCAGATCGTGAACTGGTCGAACAAACATCGCCGAGTCCCAGATCGTTTTACTTCAAGCATTTACCTTCAGTATTGCATTAGCTTCGCAGTTATGCTTCAATGTGTTTTGATTCACTGCATTTAGTTTCGCTTCCATTTTTACTTCGCTATTCCGCTTCAATTATGCTTCACTTCAATAGTTTCAGTCAAATTTTTTGAAGTGATCATTCACCCCCTCCCCCTCTGATCACATACTTGGACTTTCAATTGGTATCAGAGCTAGTAACTCCCTACACTCTGTGTGTTTTGGATTAACCTCCTGGAGTGTCTTCAAGTATGTATTTCGCAGCTATTCGCTTCGGCGAACCTATTCCTGTTTTCAATGGGAAGGACTACCCGTACTGGAAGGACAAAATGAAGAGAAATATCATGGCTATCAACTCGACTGCCTGGCAAGTTGTCTTGTATGGAGTCACTGTTGCCGATGAGAAGGCCATCACTTCTGAAGAAGAAAAACTGATTGATCTTGATTCTGAAGTTTGGGTTTTCATCATCAATCACTTGACACCAGAAAAGTATCATGAAGTGAAGAATATTCCATCTGCCAAAGGTGTCTGGGACTATCTTGAAAAGATTGGTGAAGGTGTTTCTACCCAGAAGGATGCCAGAATTGACACACTACGAAGCAAATTCTATCGCTTCAAGAGAAACAAGGGTGAAAAAAGTCAGCTCCATTTACAGCAGACTCACAGCTCTTGCAAATGAGTTGATTTCCCTCGGTGCTGATGACATTACTCCTCACTCAGTTGTAAGAACTTTGCTTCACTCATTGGATGACTCATTTGATCACATTGTGCTGATGATCAAGGAAAGGACTGTTTTCAGACGTCTTGTTGCCGCTGATATTCTTGAGAGACTCAATACCTTTGAAATGGAAGAAGATGAGAAACGTGACATTAATGGCTCTCGAAGAAAAACTCATGCCTTGAAAGAAAAAGCTTCACGTCATTCTTCACCCGAAGTCAGTTCTGCTTCAGGTGTCGAATCAGATGATCCTGCAAGCATTGGAAAAGATTTAGCATTGATCATGAGACGCTTCAACCGCTTCCAAAGAAAAGGTTTTTCTTCACCGAAAAGGAGTTATTCTTCAAGGAGGTCAACTCACTCATCTCACCGCTCATCCTCAAGAAGCTCTCCATCGGAGAACAACTGCTGCTAGAAGTGCAAGAAGTCAGGTCACTACATTGCTGATTGCCCTCTGCGGGAAGCTGAGAACAAAGCAAAGCATTCGCTCAAAGACTCCTCAACCAAGTCCCACAGATCTTCCAGAAGCTATGAATCCAAGAGACATGATTCTAGTTCGAGAAGAGATAAGAAGAAAGATTCTGATGATGACAAGAGGAAGAAGTATCATAAGAAGCGTGAGGGTTCTTCATCGAAGACTTACTCGTCTCGGCGAAGCAGCTCTCACCGTGCCAAGGCCTATCTGGGAAAGGAGATGAACTCTGAAGACGAAGCCTCTGGGTCCGAAGCTGAATCAGGCTCAAGGTCTAGGTCTGGGTCCGAATCAGATGGTGTTGCTGGTTTGGCATTCGCTTCAGGAGATGCTTCGACAAAAGCTTCGAGCTCATTCTTCACCAACAACAGTAGTGAAGATGAATCTCCTGCATATTGCTTCATGGCCAAGGCGAAGGTATCTTCATCAAAATCTAACTATGATACCTCTGATTGTTCCTCATATGATAGTGATTCGAAGATAAGCTATGCTAAACTTGCTAAAATTGCTTCAATCCAACAAGATGAACTTGATTCGCTAAGCAAAACCATTAAGAAATCAAAAACTCTGTTGATCGATGAGATAGAGAAAGGTCAAACTTTGACTAATGAGCATGCAGCTCTGAAAGAAAAGTTTGAAGAATTATCCTCTCGGCATGATCTTCTTTCAGTGGATTATGAGAAGCTCACCTATGAATTTCTTCAAAGGAAAATGGCTCTCGAAAGACTGAAAGAGGCTCATGAAGAGTTGGAAAATGTCAATCTCTCTCTCATGGCTCAAAAAGGTTCTGAAGCAAATCATAAAACTGATTCACCTTGCTTAACTTGTCTGGAACGAAGCAAAACTGATTCCAAAGGGAAAGCTCCTATTGTTATTGATGATACTAATGCCTCTGATGAGGAAAATCCTGCTGTTACCGAGGAACTCCTCAGGCTGAAAAACTTATTTGAAACAGGCATGTTCAAAAGTGTGCAAGGTCACCAGTATCTTTGTGATATCCTGAGGAAGGCTCTCCTTTACAGGAATCCCAGGAATGAAGGTGTTGGTTTTGAGAGAAAGATAAACCCTGATGGAACCTATTGGGAACCTGAGCAGTATCCTAAGACTGTTTGGGTCCTAGCGAAGGAGAATCCTATTGATATTGCTAACCTTTCAGGTTTCGACTGCAAAATGAACAAAGCTATTGTGGATGAATCACTTGATTTAGACTACAAACTCATCAAAGATGAACAGGGAAAGGTTACTGCTGAGTATGTTGGTACTCCGCCTAAGAATGGCTTCTATAAGAGGCAGATATGGGTGTAGAAAGCACTTGTGGAAAAACTACCTGCTAACCATACCATGCAGGGAAAGTCTTAGGTACTACCGAATCATTTCTACTCTCTAGAAACAAGAAATGATTCACTGGTGCCCGAATCAAATGTTCCGCAGAAGCAATACCATCGCACTGGTCGTCATACTTATCGTCCTCATAATAATCATACTAAGATTGCATATGCTCATTCTTATCCTAACCATTCGCAGAGGACTTAAATTTATGGTGTGCTTGATGGTACACCGAAGCAATACACTCCTGTTCGCTTTAATATTGCTTCAACTAGTGCTTCAACATCTTCTCAGTCACCTGCTCGTTTGTGGGTGGTTAAGAAGAACTAATTCTTCTGCAGGGCTATGTCTCCGGTGGATCCGAATGGGTCATGGATAGTGGTTGCACAAATCATATGACCGGAGACAAGGAGTTATTCACCGAAGAAAAACTATCTCACTCTTCTCAGAAGTACATTACCTTCGGTGATAACAATAAGGGTAAAGTTTTAGGTTTGGGTAAGGTTGCCATATCAAAAGATAAGCACATTGACAAGGTTATGCTAGTCCAATCCCTTGGATATAATCTTATGTCTATTTCTAAGCTATGCCATATGGGTATGCTTGTTCTATTTTCTGCTTCGCGTTGTGTTGACTTTTCACAGGATGACTATACGTTTGTCTTCGAGGGTTACCGAAAAGGATATTTATACATTGTTGATTTTTCTTCGGGCCGTGCTGTATCCACATGCTTAATGGCAAAAGCTTCATCTGGTTGGTTATGTCATCGAAGACTTGGTCATGCAGGGATGAGAAATCTTCATAATCTGGTGAAGAAGAACCATATTATTGGCCTTAACGAAGTAAAATTCGATAAGGATCGTCTCTGCAGTGCTTGTGAAGCTGGTAAGATTACGAAGAAACATCATTCAGCGAAGACTATCATGACTACCACTCGTCCTCTTGAATTGCTTCATATGGATCTTTTTGGTCCTCAAAACTATGCAAGCCTAGGAGGAAACAAATATGGTCTTGTTATTGTTGATGATTTCTCTCGTTATACTTGGGTTTTCTTTTTGGATGACAAGAGCAAAGTTGTTGAAATCTTCAAGTCATTCGCTAAGAGAGCTCAAACTGAATATGAATTATCTCTGAAGCATATCCGAAGTGATAATGGAACTGAATTCAAGAATACTCATATTGAATATTTTCTTGATGATCATGGTTTTACTCATGAGTTCTCTGCTGGTTACACACCTCAACAGAATGGTGTTGTTGAAAGGAAGAATAGAACTCTTATTGAAATGGCCAGAACTATGCTTGCTGAATACAAGACTCCCATTAGGTTTTGGGCCGAAGCAATTAACACAGCCTGTCATATCATCAACAAGGTTTACCTTCACAAGTTTCTGAAGAAAACTTCACATGAGCTTATCACTGGTAACAAACCAAATGTTTCGTACCTTAGGGTATTTGGTGCTCCATGCTTTATTAGAGACATGAATCATAGCTCCAAATTTGCCCCTAAGGCACATGAAGGTTTTTTTTAGGTTATGGCTGAAACTCTCACACCTACAGGGTCTATAACTCTCACTTTGGGAAAGTTATGGAAACTGTGAATGTGAGGTTTGATGAAACTAATGGCTCTCAAAAATAGCATTTGCCTCATGATCTAGATGAAACACCTCTTGATGAAGTGATCAGGTCCATGGCTATTGGAGAAATTCGCCCTGTTGAAGCTAATGATCGTCAAGCTAATAGGTATGATGATGGTCCAATGTTCCCACACATAGCCCGGGGCGCTGGAGATCAACATCCTGAAGCTAATGATGAATAGGACGAAGAAGAACAAGGGAACGAAGGAAATGCTAATCCCGATGGAAATGCTGAAGCAGAAGGTGAAGCAGATCCTGAAGCTGAAGCAGATCCTGAAGCAGAAGCTGAGCCTGAAGCAAATGATTCAATCTTATCACGAGTTCGAAGAAGAGTTGATGTTGATTCGATCCTTGAAGAAATTCATCAACCAGGTCGTCCCACAACTCGCTCTCGTACTCGTTTGGCTAACTTCTGTGGAAACTTTTCGTTTGTCTCCAAGCTAGAACCTTCAAAGTTTGATGAAGCCATGAAGGACCCAGATTGGTTAACTGCTATGCTCGAAGAACTTAATCAGTTCAAGCGAAACAAAGTCTGGTCCTTAGTTGACAGACCTGATCCCACGAAGCACAACATCATTGGTACAAAGTGGATTTTTTGCAACAAGCAAGATGAAGACGGTATAGTGGCAAGAAACAAAGCACGACTGGTAGCACAAGGATACACCCAAATCGAAGGTATCGATTTCGGCGAAACTTATGCTCCAGTTGCTCGTCTTGAATCCATTCGTGTTATGCTTGCTTTTGCAAATTTCAATGGCATTCTACTTTATCAAATGGATGTGAAAAGTGCTTTCCTTAACGGAGAAATCGAGGAAGAAGTGTATGTTATGCAGCCTCCAGGTTTTGAAGACCCAAAGAAACCCGACATGGTGTACATGTTACACAAGGCCCTCTATGGGTTGAAGCAAGCACCTCGTGCTTGGTACGACACATTGAAGGATTTCCTTCTGAAGAAAGGCTTCAAACCAGGAACAACTGACCCAACACTTTTCACTCGATCTTATAATGGTGATTTGTTTGTATGTCAAATATATGTAGATGATATCATTTTTGGATGCACTAACACTGAAATCAGCGAAGAATTTTCCAAAATGATGTCGAAGAAATATGAGATGTCTATGATGGGTGAATTGAAGTTTTTCCTTGGACTTCAAATTCGTCAACAGAAGAATGGCACCTTTATTTCTCAAGAAAAATATCTCAAGGATTGCCTGAAGAAGTTTGGTCTTACTGATTGCAAAACTATCAAAACTCCAATGCCAGCCAATGGCTTCTTAGATGCAGATGAGAAGGGCAAAGCCTTCGACCAGAAGAAATATCGGTCTATGATTGGATCTCTCTTATATCTTTGTGCATCTAGACCTGAGATTATGCTTTCAGTATGTATTTGTGCTCGTTTTCAGGCCAATCCAAAAGAATCACATCATACTGCTGTAAAGCGAATTCTTCGGTATCTTGCTCACACACCTACCTTGGGCTTGTGGTATCCCAAGGGAGCTCAGTTTGATCTCATTGGCTATTCTGATTCAGACTGGGCTGGTGATCGTGTGGATAGGAAATCAACTTCAGGGACTTGTCATTTCCTTGGAAGATCACTTGTGTGCTGGGCTTCAAAGAAGCAAAACTGTGTTTCAATATCTACTGCTGAAGCTGAATACATTGCTGCTGGTTCATGTTGTACTCAGATTCTTTGGCTGAAACAAACACTGAAGGATTATGGTATTCATGTGAAGAAAATTCCACTTCTATGTGATAATGAGAGTGCAATCAAAATTGCTCACAATCCTGTGCAGCACTCTCGCACGAAGCATATTGACATTCGCCATCATTTTCTTCGTGATCATGTTCAGCGTGAAGATATTGTCATAAGTCATGTCAGAACTGAAGATCAACTAGCTGACATATTTACGAAACCATTGGATGAGAAAAGGTTCTGTGCGTTAAGGTGTGAGCTCAATATATTGGACTCACGAAATGTACTGTAAGATCGAACCTTTTACTCCTGTATATACTTATTTACTTTGTTGCTTAACTTTTAGTTTCGTTGTTTGTTTTTGCTTCGCTTATTTGATTTTATTTCGTTTGGATTTAGTCCTCTATGCTTATCACCTTTTTATTCGTTCGGTTTTTCTTCGAGGTGATAAGTTTCGGACCCTACCTTTTCTATTCTTCTTCTTTCTTATTCTGTCTGTCCAAAGTGGTTGAGCACAATTGAAACGGAGAGTATTTTGCTTCGAACATCATTGAGTTCCGAATCAAATGCTTCCAATTTTTATCGAAGTTTTACTCAAGTCGAGGACTTATTCTTCGGTCCTTGAGATTTTCTCGCGATTCGCCACGAAATCCTCGCCGTAGAATCCGGAGAGACAGACGCTGGAGGCCGTTCAATCTGATCTGACAGCTCCTGTCAGACCGGCCTATATAAGGCATCCCACCCCAGCGAAACCTTCCCACCTCCTCATTTGCATCTCTCCGGAACCCTCTCTCTCCCGAGCGCCGCCGAGCTCTTCGTCCCCATCGCCGTTCTCGCCGCTTTACTGCCGGAAGAGCGCCGCCGTGGACTTCACGCCGTCGACGAGCACGTCCTCCTCGCTCATCGCCGCCGTAGCTGCTCGACGCCACCGAGTTAGGGTACGCCGAGCCCCCGATCCGATCTCTGTTATCTTTGCTCCTCCTTCTTCTAGATCGGATCCATGTTCTTAGTCTGTTTGTTGGGATGAATTCCTTTGGTTTCTTTGATCCGTTGGATCGTTGCAGTGTTGGGAAATCTGTTTCTGCTAGCCTAAAGGTTCCCATCTCGATTCAGGTTAGAAGTTAGGGCTTGAGTCTTTCTGTTCTGTGTTAGGGTTTCAGTTCTTCATTGCATGAAGTTAAGTCTAGCTCAGAACAGACAAGAATCTTCACCCAAAATTCCTCACTGAATCTCTTGTCAAAACTTTTGTTTTTGGATCGAAACTTTTGCTGGTGCTCATTCCATACTTGCCTTTTTCCCTCACTACCTTTATGCTTTTCACAGGATGTCTGCAGAGTTAGGCTTCGGAAATGAGTCACCAAATCTTGACCACATCAACGAAGCAGAACGGTCTGCTCTGAAGAAGAAAGGTGGCAGAACGAAGGAATCCATTCGCTTAGAGCTTGGATATGATACGCCTCCTGGAGAAACCAAGGATCAGCGCAAGAATCGCCTCCAAAACATTCGCCGATACTGGGATGTTAGATGGTACAAGTACAAGAGCATTCCTGACTGGAAGTGGGCTATGCAATTTGCCTTCAGTCCACCCTTTCAATATACTTCGGCTATGTGCAGTCAGTACACCGAAGAAAATCGCCATTTATACTACCCAGTTCCACCGAAGCTTCCACACCCCAACACTCTCAAGACTCCAGCTGACTATCCTGACGAAGAAGAACGTTTGAGGATTGCTGCTGAAAACAAGAGACTGAAAGAAGAGAAGAAGGCAGCCAAGTTGGCTGAAGCTGAAGCCCATGATGTTGGGCCTAGCTCAAAGAAGAAGAAGAAGAAGCTCAAGAAGAAATCTTCTTCTCCTCCTCATGCTACCACAGAAGATGAAGAGCAAGCTAAGTTAGAGCAAGCAACTCTGGAGGATTCAATGTTGGATGAATCAAATGTTGCTGACAACGAATCAGAATCCGAAGCAGATGATGAATCTGATGATCCTGCTCCCCCAAGAAGCAAAGACTTCATATCCCAGTGAAGAATAAGCCAGGAGAGAAACCTGCTGCTAAGGGGATTAAGTTTCAAGACCCCAAGGACAAATCTTCTGCTCGCCCCACCATTGATTTGTCAAACTTGGTGGTTGCGAAGCCCTTGGCCTCCAAGCCACCGGCTGATGCCCTCAACACTGAGAGGCGATCGAAGCAGAAGCATGACCCTGCTAAGAAGCAATCCACTGCAAAGGCTTCAGCACCATCGAAGCCCAAGCAGTCTACGGCTCAAAACCCTTCAGCGAAGCACAAGCTCACTGAAGAAGAATTGAGACAGAAAGACCTCGAAGAGGCACTTGAGCGCAACATACTTGCCAGAAGTTCTGCTGAGAAGAAGAAAGCAGATGAGGACACTGCAAGAAAGAAAAAGGAGTTGGACTCTGCCAGATTGGCTGCAGAGAAGGCTGAGACGAAGCGCAAGCTCGCCGAAGCCGAAAAGAATGAAGAAAAAGCTGCCGCTGAAGCTAAACAGCTGGCCGAGCTTGAAGCAAAACGCAAGGCCACTCTAGACAGCCTCAGGACAAAGAAAGCAGAGAAAGCTGCTAGGGCAAGTCAAAAGAAGCCCGTTGTTGATATGACTCCCTCCTCTATTCCATCGAAGCAGAAAGGCATATCTATGCCTGAAGCTCAAGCTGAAGCTGATCGCCACAGTGACCATCAGTTCCCTGACCCACGTGAAGGCGAACTATGGGATCAGTTGGGCATCACTGAAGCCCTTTGGGAGAAATGTGCTGTTGAAGAGCCCGAAACTGTTGATCTTGGAGAAGTTTACATCTCAAGCTCCATCGAAGCAATGATCTCCACTATGATCAGTCAGTTGAAGGACTTGCATTCAAGAGATAGGGCTGAAATCAAGAAGATTCACAACTATCAGAAGCGCGCTGAATCTGAACCAGATGAAGAATTCAAACAGCACGCTCTGAAATTGCTTCAACAAGTGACGGACGTCAATTCCACCACCAAGAATAATATCAAAATCTTCAAAGGCAAAGTCAAGGCCGCTGTTGATGAAATGGTGAAGACTCATAATGCTTCCATTGTGGAAAGGGATTCAAGGAAGCGAAAGGCTTCGTTTGAAGCAGAACCAGTTGTTGCACAACCATCGGCTACAAAGCCCACTGCTTCAAAGGCTTCGGGTCCTTCACCCAAGAAGAAAACCACCAAGAAGAGGAAGGTTACTTTGGCTTCAGCTGCTGACATGGACACCAGTGATGAACAGCCGAAGGAAACTCCTGAAGCAGCTCCCACTCCTACACCGAAGCCAAAGCCATCCCAGCCCATACCAAAACCTTCAGCTCCACCCACCAAGACTCCCACACCTCCTCCTACCAGAACCACCCCCAAACCAACTCCACCTCAAAGAGCTCCTACCCCTACTCCCTCCACTGCACGAACTCCCACACCCATTCCACCCCGTGCACCAACACCCATCGGTGCTCCAAACCCCTCACCACAAAGAATTCCGACTCCACCATCTGCTCCCGCACCACCTCCATCACCTCCCCATGAAGAAAATGCACCATCCCCAACCCACTCCCGAACACATGTCACCCGAGATTTGTCCCCTACCAGATCCATTCAAGAGTCCGAAACCATTGTGCCTCGCACCGAAGTACAGGACGACGAAGAAGAACAAGTTCAGATACTGAATCTGTCGCAAGAGCAAGCGCTGATAGTCGCTCAAACTGCTGGCCCTTCTAGCGCCAATCCAATTGCTCCTCTGCAAAGGTTTCGCGCGCATTCGCGCCCCTGCCAAGATACCCAGCTTGACTCCAATTACCCTTGTGAAACTTTTCCTATTTTCAAGGGTGCTGGTTATTCTTCAAGGCATGGCCCGGACTTCAACTTGGAACAGCATCAGAAGCGCCACCGTTTCTTTGGTGTCAGCCCATATGCTTCAGATCGCACTGCAGATGATCTTCTCTTTTGGACTGCAGAACAACAAATCCTATACACCAAAGTCTTCTGTCAGCAAGGAGTTCTGTTCAGGAATAAATTTCTGGATATGCGAAGTCTTTCCACTGCCACTTGCTTTCAGAACGTCGCCGAAACCATTGAGAATCAGAATTTGAGCACTCCCTTCAATTCTGAACTTATCAAGCAATTCTATGCAACTCTCTATGTTTCTGGTGAAGCAAATGAACCCAGCTCATGGACGCTGGAATGGATGATTCAAGGAAAAGTCTTCAGAATGTCCTCTGCTGAATTCATGGAAATTGTCAATATTCCACGGCATTCTGGAGCTCAAGAAAAGATTCACTTAGAACCTGATCTGACTGAAGAAGAATTTGCGACTCTGCTGGACACTGAAGTCTCTGCAAGCTATTTACCTGAAAACATTCGCCCGAAGCATTTGAACTTCATCTCCAGGACTTGGTTCTACATGTTGTCCAACTCATTGATCCCTTTAAGTACTGCTTCGGAAGAATCGAACATTTATCCAGAGACAAGGCATGCAATTATGAAGCTCACTCATGGTATCATCTTTGACTTTGAGGATTGCTTCATTAGGAACTTGGTTCATGCAGCAGAGCTACCATTCACACTGAAACCTTATGCTCCCTGGCTGCAAGTTGTATGTGATTATGGCAGAAACGAAGACTTTGTGGCTCGCCATCATCCGAAGCTTTTCTTGCCACTAGTGCGTGACACTTTGGCATTGCTGAGGAAGCCCAATGATCCTTTTGCTACATATGTTGGTGTACGCCATGAAGTAAATGAGCGAAACTTATCCAAGAAGTTCCAGAAAGACTGCCATCATTTTGAAGTTAATCTTTGTTCACAGCAAATGCTTGACAACTACATTGAAGCCAATCAGCGCCAGATGCAATTTCTTGCTGATGAGATAAACAGAGTTGGCAATATTGCTCTCAACAACAATCATTTTCTGCGTGAGCTCAAGCGTCATTCCTGGAAGGGGCTCCGTAAATTTAACTCTGTCAAAGGCCTTCGTAAAGATCGCATCTACAAAGAGTATGAGCACATCCAGCGAAACTTTTCTCGTGATTATACAGTTGACCGCCCGAATCAGAAGATCCCTCCCCTGCACAAGATTGATGAAGTGTTCTTCGTCAACGAACCTGAACCCATCCAGCTTGATACCGTCTCCGAGAATGACTCCGTTACTTCAAAGGACGACGAAGGCCTCGACGACAGCGACCTCGACATCAACCTCATCACCCAGACGCGCCACGAAGCTATTCCTTCGTCTTCTTCCGAAGAAGAATCCTCCGGCGATCAGTCTTCATCGGATGAGTCTTCGTCAAGCGCAACTTCGTCGGGTTCCCAGGGTGCAGATGCCGCGCAATAGATCTCTCGAACCTTTTCTCAACCTTTTGCCCAATCATTGACAAAAAGGGGGAGAATGAGGGCATCGATGAGTTAGATTTGCATCGGGGAAAGGGTTTGCTATCTGCTTTTGCTTCGTTCGGTTAAGTTACAACAAACATTCAATTCTCTTCGATTGGGTTGTAACTTAAGTTTAACTTCGGTACTACTACTTATGTGATACGCTTAAGTTTTAATAACCCCTTTGCTTGCAAGTATTTCTTCGTATCTTTTATCTTGCAGGTGGTTATTATTTTCTAAGTCACAGGTCATTGGAAGCAATTGCATACATTATTGGATATATATCTTCAACTACAATTGTCTTCGCTAAGATAGTTGTTTTTCTCTCAACCGAATTTTTTTCCTTCAAGCATTAACTTCGATTATATAAATCTTTGATGCTTGCATTCAGGGGGAGCCAAAAACCACATATCTTAGAGTTTGTCCCATCACTCCACAAAAACTTCAATATCTTTTATCGATGCCTGTTTTGTCAACAATAGTCCAAAAAGGGGGAGATTGTAAGAGCAAAGTTTTGCCCCCGAGTGTTTTGGATATTGTTGGACAAGACAGTAGAGGAACTAACAATGTTTTCTAGCGTAAACAGTTGTATAGGTTCCTGAAGGACAAGCTAGGTGATAAAGCTTCAGGGAGGGTTTCAAGCTATCGAAGCATTACCCCCTGAGCGAAGCTTAATCACGGAGGATGACCCCCAAAAATGAAGGTGTCCTGAAGCTCAACTCTTTGAAGGAAATGAAGAAGACAGTGCAAGACTTAGATGTTTTTGTGTAGTTCTTTTTCTGTTCTTTGAGTCATAGGACAAACCGTACTATCAAGAGGGGTCTTTAGTTTGTGGACACCGAAGTCATTGAGAAAATGCTCAGATCAAATCCAAACCAAGTGAGAAGCCTGAGCGAAGAAATCTCATGTGCACTGAGTTAAGCTTCGGTGTCAAAGACTTCGTTCTTCGGCCTCTGAAGCAGAACTAAGTCCGTGAGTCAGCTTTACTTGTTCCATAAGTAAAGTTGCGCAGTAATGACAAATCCGACCGTTGTGGGCACGTGTCAAGCTGTCAGCTCGGGTCAATTTTGTCATTTCGCACCTTGGGATCGCCAACTATAAATACGCCGCCCCCTCCTCCATTTGGGGGTGGCTGCTCCAAGAATATTCCTGGGTGAGATTGAAGAGAGCACCCCAAAGACTTCACCGAAGAAAAACCCAAAACCCAGAATACTGAAGCCTAAGTCCCATTGATCTGAGTAGATTCGAGATGACTTAGGTGAAAGCTTACTAGCCTTTTTTATCTTGGAGAACTGCAATTCTCCTAGACGGTTAGAGTGTTGTTCTTCAGAGAGCGAAGAGTTATTGTCGCCTCGTAGTCCAGTTTGTCAAAGGTTTCAGTGATTTCCTCAATAATGAACCACGAGTGAAGAACTGACCAAGCTCAAGGAGTTTGGTGTAGTGGAGAAACGGACGGAGAGAGATTTGCTCCAGGTGTTCAATCACCAGTCCCTCCAACCAGACGTAGCGCTTTGCAGAGCGTGAACTGGTCGAACAAACATCGCCGAGTCCCAGTTCGTTTTACTTCGAGCATTTACCTTCAGTATTGCATTAGCTTCGCAGTTATGCTTCAATGTGTTTTGATTCACTGCATTTAGTTTCGCTTCCAGTTTTACTTCGCTATTCCGCTTCAATTATGCTTCACTTCAATAGTTTCTGTCAAAATTTTTGAAGTGATCATTCACCCGCTCCCCCTCTGATCACATACTTGGACTTTCAGAACTCAATAGCTCGAACTGGGGGAATTCCTGGAACCACCTCCGGAAAGACGTCTGGGAACTCACATACAACTTTGACTTCTTCGAGCAAAGGTGTAACTCATGCGTTCAAGGCGTACAATTGTGCTGGTCCTGCTATAGAGCCACAAGTGTACAAGACTTCTGCGCCTGAATCATGTGTCAA
Source organism: Bromus sterilis (assembly GCA_950022295.1). Lineage (NCBI taxonomy): Eukaryota > Viridiplantae > Streptophyta > Magnoliopsida > Poales > Poaceae > Bromus > Bromus sterilis. Next base: position 239,331,840 of record OX465595.1, on the reverse strand, counting down.
CTTCACTAATCTGGTCAGACAATCAATATTGGCCTTGTGCAGCACAAGCCAATCCATGCCCAAAATGACATCGATGTCGGAACGAGGCAAGAAAATCAGGGACGTTGTGAAAACAACACCCTGAATATGGATCTCCACATCTGGAACAACCCTGGAAGACTCCACTCTAGAGCCCGGAGAACAAACTGAGAGTGGTCTAGGCAACTTCTCTCTCGGAAGGTCAAGTGACATAGAAAAGGCATTGGATATGAACGAATGGGAACCTCCGGAATCGAACAGAACTGTCGCTGGAACTGAACACACAAGCAACCTACCAAGAACGATCTCTGAAGACTGCTGAGCATCTGTGAGCATCACGTTGTTCACTTGAACTGCACGTGGTTGTGACTTCACCATCGCGGTGCTCGGAGTAGAGCGAGGTGGAGGCGGTGGGAGCCGAGCAAAGCACGGGTCGGTGCAGTTGGGAAAAGTGTGCCCCGGCTCCCTGCACTTGTGGCAGATCACGCCTAACCTGGGCTGGTACTGTGGCCTGGGTGGCTGATACGTCCAAAACGTATCTATAATTTCTGCTTGCTCCATGCATGTTTTGTGTGATATTGCTATGATCTAGATACACTTTCATACACTTTTGATCATATTTGGACTAACCTATTAACTCAGTGCACCACAGTGCCAGTTCCTGTTTTCTGCTGTTTTTATATTTCAGTTTTCCCCCATATATAAAGTGCCAGAAAAATTCCGGGAAAAATATAGGAAAAATGAGCGTACAGGAAGCTTCGCGAAGAGCCCGAGTGGGGCCAGAGGGGAGCCAGGGATGGCCTAGGCGGCCACCCGGTGCGGCCCCACCCCTAGCCGCGCCAGGGGGGCGCCTGGGGCCCCTGGTCCTCCTCTGGCTGCCCCCCTTCTCCTATATATTCTCCGTCACGGGAAACTTCCGAAAGGAGAACCCTTTTTCGTGATCTCTCCTTTGTTTCGCCGCCGCCGCGCTTCCGAGATCGGGAGCACCAGAAGACCTCTTCCCGGCACCCTGCCGGAGGGAGGGCCGACCTCCGGGAGTCTCCTCTCCACCATGGATGCTCCCCGGATGTCTCGTGAGTAGTTTTCCTTGGACCACGGGTCCGTGATCAGTAGCTATGTGATGTTCTCCTTCCCTCTTTGTTCTTCATGGTTTAGACCTCGTGAGCTACCCTACATGATCGAGGCACTTTTGTAATCTTTGTGCTGTTGCTATACTGAGTTTGATGGGATCTGATGGATTATGAGATTATGTTCAGATTGTGATTGAGTAATATATTTGGTTTTTATCTCTTATATTTTTGTTCCTAAGTAATTCTTGCATGTTCTCCGTTGTTGTTTATTGCTTTGGCCAAGTAGTAGGTAGTAACCCCAAGAGGGAACGTTATGCTCGATTGTGGGTTCATGCCCCCCGATGACACGCTTGAGTGACAGAAACATGAGTCTAGGGGATGTGCTGTTGCCACAAGGGGGAAAACAACGGTGCTTGTAACCACGGTTGCAAGGATTGTTTACTTTACGCAAAGTGCTTTTTAATGCAGTTGTCTGTTGCTTTGGGTTTACACTTTGGGTGTCAGAACCCCAACTAGGGTAAGTGCTAGGGTTTGCTTGTCCCTTTGCATCATGGGAAATTTCAAAAGAAATTCAAAAATGGGGAAAACAGAAAGCCCCGAGAATTTAAATAAATGGCCAGATAAAAATCTTTTTCCAAAAATCATTTGAATGTTTGGAAAATTCCTAGAATTGTTGCTGATCATTGCAAAAGTGGTTTGAGAATTTTCCCATGCCCATGGAATATTCATAAATTCAAAAGGTGCATTGGAAATTAAATTAAACTCCAATTTGAATTTAAATTCAAATTGTTTGATTTTTAAAATTCACCAAAACTTATGAGTGGCTAGCTATTTATGTTATAAGCCCACATAAAAGTTTTCATGATTTTATAAAATGCCTTGCTATTTTATTCAGGGCAAAACATATTGACAGAAAAGGAAAAACAGAAAGAAATAGAAAAGAGGAACCCCCTGGCCATCTGGCCCAACTTACCTTAGGCCTCGGCCCAGCCCACTAGACGAGCTTGTCGTCTACCCCAAGCAGCTCGCTGTCGAGCATGCCGGGGGCCGACGACCGCCACCTCGACGGCGAGCACCTTCTAGGCCCCCCCGAGGCTTCTCCTCGCGCCACCACACCCGCCAGGAGCCGCCACACCTTTTTCCCCCATCGTTGCTTCCTCCCCGTCGCTCTTCGTCGAGTTTTCGCACGGACCTGAAGCCCAGCCGGAGCACGCCGCCGTAGAACTCGCGGCCACCGTGCCCCACTCGACGCCGCAAGCTGTCCAGAAGCTCCGCCAACATCGTCTTCGTCAAGCCGTGCAGTTAATCGAGCCTGGGAGCTCCGGAGCCAACGCCTTCGTCACCGTTCCTCTCCGGCCGCCGTGAAGCTCCGGCGAGAAATACGCCGCCGTCTCGCCTCCTCCGGCTTCCCCGAGTTCCTCTTCACGCTCAGGGTGAGCAGCTCGTCGTTTTGCCCTACTCCCTTCTCCTCCCCGTGGCCTAGCCACTGATCTCGCCGAAGACAAAGCTGCACCGCCGCTACTCTTCGTCGCCGGCGCGCTCCCAGACCACCCCTTGAGACCCCAGTGGCACAGCTCGAAGCGGGCGAGCACGGGCTACCCCCTAGTAGCTTCCCCGTGCCCAGACGTGCCCGGAACCGCCGTCCGCAACGGGCGCCGCCGCACGGGTTAGTCACCGGCGGCTAACCGCCGGCGGCCCGATTAGCTTAGGGGGCTAATCCCCTGTTAGTGACCCTTGGGTCACTGACTGGTGGGCCGTGGCCCCCCTAATAACCCTGTTTAATTAAACTAAACCGGGTTTAAACCCCTCTTCCACTGACAAGCCGACCCCACCCGTCAGCCCCCCCCTGTGATGTCACCCTGACCTCAGCATGACGCAATAAAGACTTTCCAGAAAATATAAATGAATTAAAGTAATTACAGAAATTACAGAAAATTGAATAAACTTTGGAAAATCATAACTAATTCATATGAACTCCAAATTGGACATATAATATGTCTAAAATTATCAGAACAATCCAAGGTTTATGAATATGGGCTCTGTTATCATGTTTGACCATTTTAAAATGGGTGAACAGTGCAAAACATCCATATGGCTTTATTTCAAATTCAAATTTGAAGCACATTTGCAAATGAATTTGCATTTGACTTCTTTTAAATGGAATTGTACCCACATTGTGACCAAGAACATCACCATTTCAATATTGATCAAGTGTTTGAGCATTGCAAATAAATTTATACCTTGTTTGATTGTTTGCTCGATAGACGTGCAACCGGAACCGGAGGCCACCCCCTTCGATGAAGACCCCGATATCGAACCTCGTCAGCAAGGCAAGCAAACCCCATTGATCATGTCTATGAAATCCCAATTCCCTCTCAGTCTCTCTTATGCATGTTTAGGAGATCACTTTGTATCGATTCTACCGCATAGTTGAACCCATATCCGATGCATGACCTATCATCTTGTCACAGTAGTAAGCAAACCACAATCCTAGCTGACATAGGAGTTGGTTGATATCATGTGGCCCCTGCAACTATTACAGCTTATTGCATGCTTAGTGTTACAGTGAGGTTGCTTTTGATGTGAGTCGGGATGATGGTAAACATGGTGTTGATGAAAGTGAAACTGTGTCGGTGAATCCACCCTAATTCAAGGTGAACGATGAGAGGCTGTGTAGGAGTACACAGTGGGTTGTCTCGTTGGACACCGCCTTAAGCACCGAGTTCTTGTATGGTAATCCAAGACAAAGAGTACAACCACACATTGGGCTCACTGACCCCTCTCGGGCTAGTACCTTGATCCGTGTTGACGTCCAGGAGTCACATTAGTTCGGGCTTTCCATTTGACATGTGCATAGAAAAAGAACAAAGTAAATGGTTGCATCATATAGATATGTGGGTGCACCTGTGAGGCAGGAAAACCATCTGCCAGAGGTGGCGTCTCGGTCACCTGCATTGTTTGAGTCCGTTTCGTTGATCCGGCCGGGCTCTTGAGCGGAGGCAAACTCAGATAATCGACTCCTGGAATAGACCGGTTGTGAGCGAAGTGTCGTGGTGAACATCCTCGCTGTCACCTCTTGAACGGTGGCGAGACCTGGCGGTAACCGATGGTCATGTGTGTGTAGCTTACACCCTTGCAAGGTTAAAAAAACTATTCGAATAGCCGCGTCCGCGGTTAAGGACTACTTGGAACCTGTACCTGATTATTAGACAACTTGAACTGGATACTTCTAAAATACACCAAGATAAGTGTGAGTGCTATGGCGTGCTTTCTCGTGGGGAAGTCGAGGAAGGCACCATAGTGGTGTATTTTTTGGAGATGTAGTGGACTCGTGTACGCTTCTTACCTCAAGTCTGGTACTCGTAGTTCAGGATTAGCCAAGTCAAAGCTGGCACTTCTGCGTGATGAAAACCCACCTCCCTTTACCTTGATACTTGAGCATGAGTAGAATAGATCTGATGTAAGTCTTGCTGAGTACGACTTTGTACTGACGTTTGCTTATTCTATGTTTTAGATGAGAACCCGGACCCCGATGGAGTTACCTTCGTGAAGCTCGACGTTGACCTTGGTAGTATAGTCCCAGACAGCAGTCTGGTCCCTCGTGGAAGGGTATGTTTGTTTACAAGGCTTCTCTAAGCCATTTGTTAAACTTGTCTGTACTCAGACCTAATTTTCTTCCGTTGTTTGATGTAATGATGATCACAGACATGTGATCTTTGTATGCTCTATGTGTATATCAATAAAGAGTACTTTGTAGAGTTATGTGATGATACCTGCTGTTCATACTGGGCATGTGTGCTGCGTGTATGTTTATACCATGCATGTCTTAGTATGGGTTTTCGAGACCTTAGTTGTGATCTGGATGGCGGTCTTTTATACACCAAGTGGCCCTTAGATGTGCGCATCTTGGGGCATCGCGATGCGATTGCTCGTGACTCTGTCACGTGCACACTTTGTTGTATGATCGAGCCCGCCCTAGACCCCGACTAAGTGATCGGGCTGGAGTAAGTCTATGTAAGAGTTAGGATCCAATCGACAACATGGTTGAGGCGACTTGTCTATGAATATGGGATTCACCACCCATAAGCATTTAGACTTGTGAGCGGACGTGGAGGACCCATCTCAGTTGATCATCCGGCCTTAATGGGATGCCCCTCACGTTCGATGCTTACCGAGAACGTTCTGTGCTTGGCCTTGTCTGCTTAGACAAGTGGGTACGGTTCTCGGCTCTCCATGTGATTGTATCATGACTGGAATTACATATGCTAACCCCGGGTCCCGACAGACTTGGTATCAGAGCAGGACTGTCTGTAGGCTTATCAACCCTTGGTCGAAGTCGAGTCTAGCATTCTATAGTTATATAGTTACTCTGGGTATAAGGGAACAACGTAAGGCTTCTTTTTCTCCTTACCCTCATCGATCTGAGTTCTGGGTCACCCTTATCTTTTCTACGGGATGATAGGACTAGGCTCATCTATGTCTTACTAGAACATCTCGCTGAGTGCTTCATTGTAGCCGTAGGATTGTTGTGGTCGTCCAGTGTCTCCGTGTCTTGAGTTCCTTGAGGAAGTTCTGTCCAATCTCCTCAAGGTTGTTTCATTTTCCATCCCGGTGTAGCCGTTATGCTGCCGGAATTATTCCGAGTTTCTGTGGATCATTGCCTTCGCATTATAATCCTTTCTGCCTTCATCATGTCTTGTTATCCTTGAATCCATCATGCAACCTGTTCTGATTGTTGATTTTTATCACACAGGATGTCAGGTGGAACTCGTAGTGCTGTTCGTCGGAATCGAGACCGTGTTCGGAATCGAAATGATGATGAACCTCTACCACAGCCTTCTGCGGCGGAAATCATGATGGAAGCTGAGAAGAATCAACGTGACCAAACACGCCTTCTGGAGCTCATCGAGCAGAATACCGCTCGTCAGCGTAATGTGGTCGTGAGCATTCAGGACTTCATCCTCCTCAAGCCACCGGTACTTCGATGTTCTTCTAAGCCCCTTGAAGCTGATGATTGGCTCCGTTCCATCGAGCGTAAGCTTGACACTGCACATGTTGCTCCCGATGACCGAGTTATATTCGCGGCATACTTTCTTGAAGGTGCTGCCGCTGAATGGTGGGAGAACTATGTTGCTATGGAGCCAGATAGTCACCTAGTGACTTGGCAGGAGTTCTGTGTTGCCTTTCGAGGGTACCACCTTCTGGATGAGTTGATGGAGCGCAAGAAAGAAGAGTTCTGCAACCTGACTCAAGGAGAGATGTCCAGGAAAGGTTCCGCAAGGGACTTAGCCCCATCCTTCGTCATGATCTCAACCTCATCGAATTTGCCACCTTTGAGGATTTAGTCAACAGATCCTTCAGAGCTGAGCATGGAAATGAAGTGTTCGAAGAGTCTCGCAAGCATGCTCTTGAGCTTGCTCCTTCTTCAAGTTCAGCCCCTCAGAAACGCCAAATTTGGATTCCAACCAGAGCCATACCTCAAAACTTTCTTCAGAGGCCACCACCAAATATATGCCATCCACCTCAACACATTGTTCCACCCCGGAATGATGGTGTGCAGCCAAGTAATCCCACTCCCAGCAATTCAGATAGGGTATGCTTTAAGTGTGGTCTTCCAGGCCATTACTATCGTCAATGCCCTCAGGTCTTGATGGCACCACGTCATTCTCGACCCAAGCCTCCAAAGAAATCAACCACCAAAGCCTTTCTAGCAAAGCCTTCATCCACTAGTAGTGGTTGTGTGAACCAAATCTCAGTTGAGGAAACCGCTGATGCTTCTGACGTCATTCTTGGCACACTCCCAGTCAATCATGTCCCCGCCTCCGTTCTTTTCGATCCAGGAGCTTCTCATTCATTCATGTCGGAGAGTTATGCACTTCGTCATGAGTTTCCTTTTGAAGAAATTTTGTCTCCAATGATCATTCAAACTCCTGGTTCAAAGTGGCAAACTAATAGAGTAAGCCATGGCATTCAAATTGCAATTGAGGGTTTAGTATTCCTTGCTTCACTTATAGCCCTCAAGTCTTCGGACATTGATGTTATCCTAGGAATGGATTGGTTATCAAGGCAGAATGCTTTCCTTGATTGTAAAGCCAAATCAGTTAAACTCACCCATCCTTCAGGCCAGATCATTGACTACACATCACCCAGCTCTAAAATCCAAATGCATACTTTGAATGTGCTTCCCCTTCCTGATCTTGAAGATGTTCCGGTGGTTCGTGACTTCCCGGATGTCTTTCCTGAAGAGCTGCCGGGAATGCCACCCGACAGGTGTGTAGAATTCATAGTGGATCTTATACCAGGCACAACCCCAATTTCTAGACGACCATATAGAATGGCCCCACATGAGTTAGCTGAGCTTAAAACCCAACTTGATGCTTCGTTGGCAAAAGGCTTCATCCGCCCTAGCTCATCGCCATGGGGTTGCCCCGTTCTGTTCGTAACGAAGAAAGATGGAACAGAAAGGATGTGCGTAGACTATCGTCCGCTAAATCTAGCGACGATAAAGAACAAGTACCCACTGCCCAGGATCAATGATCTTTATGATCAACTTGCAGGATCCTCTATCTTCTCCAAGATGGATTTGAGATTAGGTTATCATCAAATCAAAATCCGAAACGAGGACATTCCAAAAACGGCTTTCACTACTCGTTATGGTCTTTACGAGTATACTGTCATGTCCTTTGGTTTAACCAATGCCCCCGCCACATTCTCGCGCTTGATGAATTCGATCTTCATGGAGTACCTAGATAAATTTGTTGTGGTTTATCTTGATGACATTCTCATCTACTCGAAGAACGGAGAAGAGCACGCAGAACATCTTAGGTTGGTATTGATGAAACTTAGAGAGCATTGCCTTTATGCCAAGTTCTCCAAGTGTGAATTTTGGCTACCAGAAGTGACCTACTTAGGCCACGTGATTTCTGCGAAAGGTGTTGCAGTCAATCCCGAGAGAGTTCAGGCCGTCCTTGACTGGACTCCACCTGAATCGGTTAAGCAAGTTAGGAGTTTTCTTGGCTTAGCAAGCTATTGCCGTTGCTTCGTCGAGAACTTTTCTAAAGTTGCAAAGTCTCTTACTGAACTCCTCAAGAAAGATAAGAAGTTCCTATGGACCCCCAAGTGCGAGGAAAGCTTTCAAGAGCTAAAAAGAAGATTGACTTCTGCACCCGTACTTGCACCTCCAGACACCAAAAGGGATTTCGAGATCTATTGTGATGCTTCACGGCAAGGGTTAGGATGCATACTTATGCAAGATCGACATGTGGTAGCTTATGCTTCACGCCAGTTGCGTCCACATGAAGAGAACTATCCTACCCATGATCTTGAACTCGCTGCCGTAGTTCATGCTCTGAAGACTTGGCGACATTACCTCCTTGGTAATTGTTGTGAGATATATTCCGACCACCAAAGCCTCAAATATATTTTCACCCAGCCAGATCTTAATCTCAGGCAAAGACGCTGGATTGAGTTGATAAAAGATTATGACTTAGGAATTTCTTACACCCCAGGCAAAGCCAATGTCATGGCTGATGCACTAAGTCGTAAGTCGTATTGTAACAACCTCATGTTACAACAGTATCAACCACTTCTTCATGAGGAATTTCGAAAGCTCAATCTCGAGGTTGTTTCTCGTGGATCTCTTTTCAACTTGGTGGCGAAACCAACCCTTGAGGATCAAATCATAGTTGCCCAAAGGCGTGCACGAGGTGTTCGCCGGATCAAGGAGAACATTGCTAGCGGAGTTGCTAAATGTTTCTCCACAGATAGTAAAGGAACGGTATTCTTTGAAGATCGTTTGGTAGTACCTAAGAATAGGGATCTAAGGCAACTCATCCTCAAACAAGCCCATGATACACCCCTCTCAATTCATCCCGGTAGCACAAAAATGTACCGAGATCTACGCCAGAGATTTTGGTGGACCAGGATGAAGAGAGACATTGCTCGATTTGTTGCTGAATGTGATGTTTGTCGTCGCATTAAGGCAAAACACCAAAGACCTGCTGGTACACTTCAACCTTTGCCTATTCCAGAGTGGAAATGGGACAAAGTCGGTATGGACTTCATCACCGGCTTTCCAAAAACCCAGAAAGGAAATGATGCCATCTTCGTTGTCATTGATAGACTTTCCAAAGTTGCTCACTTCCTTCCCGTTCGCGAGTCTATAACTGCTAGTCAGTTGGCGGACTTGTACGTCTCTAGAATTGTGTCTCTTCACGGTGTTCCTTTGGTGATCAATTCTGATCGTGGCAGCCTTTTCACCTCTAGATTCTGGGGAAGCTTTCAAAATGCTATGGGAACTCATCTCTCCTTTAGTACAACTTTTCATCCTCAGTCTAGCGGTCAAGTCGAAAGGGTTAATCAAATCTTGGAAGACATGCTCAGAGCTTGTGTTATCTCTTTCGGAAAGAATTGGGAGAAATCTCTTCTGATAGAGGCGGAGGTGTCCCGATCTTTCGATGAGAGATAACTATCGATTTGGTGGAGACGACTCTGACGATCCGACTACGAACGTGCAACAACGTCGCGCCTTAGCAATCGCTAAACCAATCTCCGGAGGTTATTGACCACGTCGGAGCACGATCAACCTGACCACGAAGGTCTAGTGCCTGCAAGCAATCGAAGAACAAGAAAGAACTATGATAAAGCAATCTGAATATTGCGAATATGTAGATGAAGTATGAATAAAGTTGGGATTCCGAAAGCGGTCTTGATCTGGTCGTTGGACACAAACCGAGTACACGAAGATGCAGCAATTAGCTAAGCAGTCTTTTTAACTAAAAGAAATCCAAAGAAAAACCCTAGGGGTTGATCTACTTATATAGGACTAAAAGGTGGAGGCCAAGGGGGTGGAAGGACGTCCCAAGGAGTCCTAAAACTAAACCTAGGTCGTACAAGGCACTTGGGCCCATGTGGAGGTGATGCAACACCTATTGAGTTGGACTTTGATTCGGATTCTACTGCTGGGTCGCACCGTTTTTGCAATATCTCCACGCTCCGAAGGAATTTGAAGGTGAAACCAATTGCGTTGGAAACTAGACGAGATAAGCTATCACCAGAAAAAAGAATCACCCAATTTGGAGTTCGTATGTAGAAACGGCGGCTGTTTGAAGTTGGGTATATCTCTGCAGTCCGAATCTGAGTCCATGACGTGAAAGACTTGGTCTCTATCTTCTCTTGGGCCAAAAGTGACGTGAAATAACTTCTTGTACAGCACACAATCATGTCCCTTTGTATTGACTTCATTTCTTGATCAAATATAGAGGAATTAATGGTCATATCCATGATAATTATGTCCTCATCATCTTCATGCTTGAACATGCTCCAATGCTCATCCTTCTTGTCCAGGCTAGGTCCTTCATTTGTCAGCAACAGAAATATATCGACGTTAGGCAGCATCATATTCACATGAACATTAGAAACATTACCAAGAAGCGAAAGTACCTGATAATTTAATTGGTGTGCACGATCTCTAGTAATTGGTCCAGTAGGTATATTAGCAGGGGTTGTGGCTGTAACTATGGTAGTCATGTCCTCATCATCTTTCCTTCGCCAAATTTTCTTATAACAACAGTTTTCAATCTAGTCTGAACATGGCTCCCTTTGAACTCCTCTATGGACGACGATGTCGAACACCCCTTAACTGGTCAGAAACTGGTGAAAGACAACTCTTATGACCGGATATGATCAAGGAAGCAGAAGAGAAAGTTCGCATTGTTCGTGATCGTTTGAAAGCCGCTCCGTCTCGTCAAAAGAGCTACTATGATCGTCATCATAGGGAAGAGAGCTATAGCGTTGATGAGAAGGCTTACCTTCGGGTTACACCTCTGAAGGGAACCCAAAGATTCGGTATCAAAGGCAAGTTGGCCCCACGTGACATCGGACCTTTCCGCATTCTCTCTAAACGTGGAGAAGTTGCCTACCAACTTGAACTACCCCCTCACCTTTCCCGAGTACATGATGTATTCCATGTGTCACAACTCAGGCGTTGCTTCAAGGACCCCATCCGCGAAGTCGACCATGAAACGCTTGATCTACAAGATGACCGTTCTTATCGAGAGTACCCTGTTCGTATTCTTGATTCAGCAGAGCGTGTCACTCGCTGTCAGAAGATCAAGTTCCTCAAGGTGCAATGGTCACATCACTCCGAGAAAGAAGCAACGTGGGAAAGAGAAGACCGCCTCCGTGCCGAGTACCCCACCTTCCTCCCGACGACTTCTGAATCTCGGGACGAGATTATTTTGAGTGGGGGCGAGTTGTCAGAACCCCAACTAGGGTAAGTGCTAGGGTTTGCTTGTCCCTTTGCATCATGGGAAATTTCAAAAGAAATTCAAAAATGGGGAAAACAGAAAGCCCTGAGAATTTAAATATATGGCCAGATAAAAATCTTTTTCCAAAAATCATTTGAATGTTTGGAAAATTCCTAGCATTGTTGCTGATCATTGCAAAAGTGGTTTGGGAATTTTCCCATGCCCATGGAATATTCAAAAATTCAAAAGGTGCATTGGAAATTAAATTAAACTCCAATTTGAATTTAAATTCAAATTGATTGATTTTTAAAAGTCACCAAAACTTATGAGTGGCTAGCTATTTATGTTATAAGCCCACATAAAAGTTTTCATGATTTTATAAAATGCCTTGCTATTTTATTCAGGGAAAAACATATTTACAGAAAAGGAAAAACAGAAAGAAATAGAAAAGAGGAACCCCCTGGCCATCTGGCCCAACTTACCTTAGGCCTCGGCCCAGCCCACTAGACGAGCTTGTCGTCTACCCCAAGCAGCTCGCTGTCGAGCATGCCGGGGGCCGACGACCGCCACCTCGACGGCGAGCACCTTCTAGGCCCCCCCGAGGCTTCTCCTCGCGCCACCACACCCGCCAGGAGCCGCCACACCTTTTGCCCCCATCGCTGATTCCTCCCCGTCGCTCTTCGTCGAGTTTTCGCACGGACCCGAAGCCCAGCCGGAGCACGCCGCCGTAGAACTCGCGGCCACCGTGCCCCACTCGCCGCCGCAAGCTGTCCAGAAGCTCCGCCAACATCGTCTTCGTAAAGCCGTGCAGTTAATCGAGCCTGGGAGCTCCGGAGCCAATGCCTTCGTCACCGTTCCTCTCCGGCCGCCGTGAAGCTCCGGCGAGAAATACGCCGCCCTCTCGCCTCCTCCGGCTTCCCCGAGTTCCTCTTCACGCTCAGGGTGAGCAGCTCGTCGTTTTGCCCTACTCCCTTCTCCTCCCCGTGCCCTAGCCACTGATCTCGCCGAAGAGAGAGCTGCGCCGCCGCTGCTCTTCGTCCCCGGCGCGCTCCCAGACCTCCCCTTGAGACCCCAGTGGCATAGCTCGAAGCGGGCGAGCACGGGCTACCCCCTGGTAGCTTCCCCGTGCCCAGACGTGCCCGGAACCGCCGTCCGCAACGGGCGCCGCCGCACGGGTTAGTCACCGCCGGCTAACCGCCGGCGGCCCGATTAGCTTAGGGGGCTAATCCCCTGTTAGTGACCCTTGGGTCACTGACTGGTGGGCCCTGGCCCCCCTAATAACCCTGTTTAATTAAACTAAACCGGGTTTAAACCCCTCTTCCACTGACAAGCCGACCCCACCCGTCAGCCCCCCCTGTGACGTCACCCTGACCTCAGCATGAAGCAATAAAGACTTTCCAGAAAATATAAATGAATTAAAGTAATTACAAAAATTACAGAAAATTGAAAAAACTTTGGAAAATCATAACTAATTCATATGAACTCCAAATTGGACATATAATATGTCTAAAATTATCAAAAAAATCCAAGGTTTATGAATATGGGCTCCGTTTTCATGTTTGACCATTTTAAAATGGGTGAACAGTGCAAAACATCCATATGGCTTTATTTCAAATTCAAATTTGAAGCACATTTGCAAATTACTTTGAATTTGACTTCTTTTAAATGGAATTGTACCCACATTGTGACCAAGAACATCACCATTTCAATATTGATCATGTGTTTGAGCATTGCAAATAAATTTATACCTTGTTTGATTGTTTGCTCGATAGACGTGCAACCGGAACCGGAGGCCACCCCCTTCGATGAAGACCCCGATATCGAACCTCGTCAGCAAGGCAAGCAAACCCCATTGATCATGTCTATAAAATCCCAATTCCCTCTCAGTCTCTCTTATGCATGTTTAGGAGATCACTTTGTATCGATTCTACCGCATAGTTGAACCCATATCCGATGGATGACCTATCATCTTGTCACAGTAGTAAGCAAACCACAATCCTAGCTGACATAGGAGTTGGTTGATATCATGTGGCCCCTGCAACTGTTACAGCTTATTGCATGCTTAGTGTTACAGTGAGGTTGCTTTTGATGTGAGTCGGGATGATGGTAAACATGGTGTTGATGAAAGTGAAACTGTGTCGGTGAATCCACCCTAATACAAGGTGAACGATGAGAGGCTGTGTAGGAGTACACAGTGGGTTGTCTCGTTGGACACCGCCTTAAGCACCGAGTTCTTGTATGGTAATCCAAGACAAAGAGTACAACCACACATTGGGCTCACTGACCCCTCTCGGCCTAGTACCTTGATCCGTGTCGACGTCCAGGAGTCACATTAGTTCGGGCTTTCCATTTGACATGTGCATAGAAAAAGAAAAAAGGAAATGGTTGCATCATATAGATATGTGGGTGCACCTGTGAGGCAGGAAAACCATCTGCCAGAGGTGGCGTCTCGGTCACCTGCATTGTTTGAGTCCGTTTCGTTGATCCGGCCGGGCTCTCGAGCGGAGGCAAACTCAGATAGTCGACTCCTGGAATACACCGGTTGTGAGCGAAGTGTCGTGGTGTACATCCTCGCTGTCGCCTCTTGAACGGTGGCGAGACCTGGCGGTAACCGATGGTCATGTGTGTGTAGCTTACGCCCTTGCAAGGTTAACAAAACTATTCGAATAGCCGCGTCCGCGGTTAAGGACTACTTGGAACCTGTACCTGATTATTAGACAACTTGAACTGGATACTTCTAAAATACACCAAGATAAGTGTGAGTGCTATGGCGTGCTTTCTCGTGGGGAAGTCGAGGAAGGCACCATAGTGGTGTATTGGTTGGAGATGTAGTGGACTCGTGTACGCTTCTTACCTCAAGTCTGGTACTCGTAGTTCAGGATTAGCCAAGTCAAAGCTGGCACTTCTGCATGATGAAAACCCACCTCCCTGTACCTTGATACTTGAGCATGAGTAGTATAGATCTGATGTAAGTCTTGCTGAGTACGACTTTGTACTCACGTTTTCTTATTCTATGTTTTAGAAGAGAACCCGGACCCCGATGGAGTTACCTTCGTGAATCTCGACGTTGACCTTGGTAGTATAGTCCCAGACAGCAGTCTGGTCCCTTGTGGAAGGGTATGTTTGTTTACAAGGCTTCTCTAAGCCATTTGTTAAACTTGTCTGTACTCAGACCTAATTTGCTTCCGTTGTTTGATGTAATGATGATCACAGACATGTGATCTTTGTATGCTCTATGTGTATATCACTAAAGAGTACTTTGTAGAGTTATGTGATGATACTTGCTGTTCATACTGGGCATGTGTGCTGCGTGTATGTTTATAACATGCATGTCTTAGTATGGGTTTTCGAGACCTTAGTTGTGATCTGGCTGGCGGTCTTTTATACACCAAGTGGCCCTTAGATGTGCGCAGCTTGGTGCGTCGCGATGCGATTGCTCGTGACTCTGTCACGTGCACACTTTGTTGTATGATCGAGCCCGCCCTAGACCCCGACTAAGTGATCGGGCTGGAGTAAGTCTATGTAAGAGTTAGGATCCAATCGACAACATGGTTGAGGCGACTTGTCTATGAATATGGGATTCACCACCCATAAGCATTTAGACTTGTGAGCGGACGTTGAGGACCCATCTCAGTTGATCATACGGCCTGAATGGGATGCCCCTCACGCTCGATGCTTAACGAGAACGTTCTCTGCTTGGCCTTGTCTGCTTAGACAAGTGGGTACGGTTCTCGGCTCTCCATGTGATTCTATCATGACTGGAATTACATACGCTAACCCCGGGTCCCGACATTGGATGGGGCTCGCTACTTAATACCAGCGAGATGTTCTGGATAGATATCTCAAGGTAGATGATTAGTAGTAGATGCAGTTGGATTTCGGTCTACTTATTTTGGCGTACTGTCCGTGCTTTTGAGCCTCTTCCTTTCTTTTGTAGCATAGTTAGCATTGCGGTGCGTTCATAATCCTGTCAATTGCCCTTCTGTAATTTGTTTACCTCGCATAGCAGTTTTATCGTCTTTTGGGAGAGAGACATCACTAGTGAACATCACGTATCCCGGTCCATAACCTCATTACTGTTTCCACGCTCATTTACTTTTCTGCTTTTACTTTCAGTTGCTATCATTATCCCTTGTGTTTGATCCTTTGTGAACAACAAGACTGGAGAGATTGACAACCTCTCTGAACTTCATTGGAAACAAAGTTATTTGTGTCTGTGTGCAGGTCCGCGTCAGTTGCGCCGCTGACACCTACTTATCATCTCTGGAGTCCTACTGGAGACAAACCTTGGTATCTTTACTGAGGGAAATTTGCTGCTGTGCTACATCACGCCTTCCACTTGGGGCTCACCAACGAAGGGCGAGAAGACTTCACCCGTCAACTCTCGCGCCATCAAGCAAATTTTTGGCGCCGTTGCCGGGGACTCCGAGTGCTAAGATAGGGGAGTTGCACACTACCCTTTACCTTTGTTTTTTAGTCTTGTTAGTTTACCTTTAAGTTTTTATCTTTGTGTCTTATTTGAAAAACCACAGAAATAGTTGCTACCTTTTGCCTTTGCCTTGCTTTGCCTAGTGATGCTATCCTCACGATGGGTGCTGAACCACCCAAATATGGAAGGATGGACATGTTTCACTTGGATCGTCTTCGATCAATTTGTGCTCGCGCTAAAAACCCAACCGACTTGGTTGAGGGAAAATCATTGGATGAGCATGCTCATTAGACGCAGCACCGCCTATCTGAGAAAGGGAAAAAATTATGGGACCAAATACAAACTTCTTATAGTTATGCCGAGTGTTTATGCCACATTTATGATTTTACTTGCTGCTCTAATATAGAGCGTAAACACCTTCCTTTCCAATGTGAGTTTAATGAAAATGAGATCCTATCTTCTTATGCAAAAGGTGTTTATGATTACTTTGATGTTGAAAAGATTGAAGAGTTTGTTGCTTTTAAAGGTGCTTATGAGATTGCTTCTTTGATTGAAAAGTATTACGATACTATTCACAAGTCTGAAAACTTTGCTGTTCTTGCTTATTGCTTTGAGCATTATACTTCCAATGCTTATATTGAGGATTTTAAAAATAGAATGCTTTCTTCCCAAGAAGAGGCTAATGATTGCTATGAAGAGGAATCTTATGATTCCGAGGACTCACTTGATACTTCCCTTTCTGATGATTTTGATACTTGCTTTGTTGATGGCCATGATGCCACTATGGATGATGCCTACGAAGATGAACTTGCTATAGTTCCTTATGTTAAGAATGAAATTATTGTTGTTGCACCCACACTTGATTTCCCTATTATCCTTTTGAAATCTCCAACTATTCCAGAGAATTTTTTCTCTTATCAAGGCTCAATGTGATGGGTTGCATCTATCTTATCATCCTAAAAACCGTGTTGAAAACAATACGCGTGTGCTTTTTGGTCATGAACAACATGATTTATGTGATAGTTATATTCTTGATGTTGTTCATGATACTACTGAAAATTACTTTGAGAGAGGAAAGTTTGGTTGTAGAAACTTTCATGTTACAAAAACACCTCTCTTTATGATGAAAGTTTTGAAGTTGTTCTTGTTACACCTTCCTATGCATGTCACTTTGTGCTTCTTTGATTTATTTTCTTACAAGATTCCTATGCATAGGAAGTGGGTTAGGCTTAAATGTGTTTCATGTTTGCCTCTTGATGCTCTCTTTTGCTTCAAATCCTTATTCTTACGTGAGCATCTTTTATAATCTTCATGCCTAGCTTAAAGGCATAAAAGAAAGCGCTTTCGGGAGGCAACCCGCAACGAATTTAGGTTTATTTTTTCTTTTGTTGTGTCTTGATGTTTTTTACTACTGTAGCAACATCATTGTATCTTTATTTTTCAGCTTTGTGCCAAGTTATAGCCTCTTATGATAAGGGAAGCAAAAGTTGTGACGTGCAGTCCAGAAAACAGATTCCGTCCCTTGACAGAAAAATTCGAATCAAATCACCAGATCATCTTTTTGATCTGATTTGTTTTGATAGCGTGCTCTATACAATTGTGAAAGTTTTTTGATTTGAGTTGCAGAAGTTCCCCTAAAAAAATCTTTACTACCTATTGTTCTGTTTTTCACAGATTCTGCCACGTTTTGTCTCTCCTAACTTTTGCAAACCTTAAGCTTGCTTTTTCTTTGCAAAAACTTTTTGGCACTCTTGAGAAACAGTAGCTCTTCAAGAATATCTTTATATTCAGTGGGAAAAAATTATTTTATTAAGGCTACTGACCTCTCTAATCAGCTTATGATGAGTTATGTATGAAGGGAGTTTTCAAGTGTGCGATGGAAGATGATGAAAGAAGATCCAGGAGTGTCAAGCGCTCAAGCTTGGGGATGCCCCCATGCATCCCCAATAAATATTCAAGGAGACTCAAGCGTCTAAGCTTGGGGATGCCCCCGTGCATCCCCTTCTCCATCAACAATCATCAGTTCGTCCTTCGTGTCACTATATTTTTATCACTTCATGCGTTATGTGCTATGCTTGGAGCGTCTCGCTCTTAGGTTTTATTTTTAGTTTTCTTTAGCTTTGCTTGCTGTTCATAACAATTTAGATCCCGTCTTACTTTGTGTGGGAGAGAAACACGCTCCACTTTCAAAATCTAGAACACATCATAGGATTTTTCCTGCCTATCTTTTTGCTGTTGTGTGTTCTTTATCTTTTCGTAGCTGCTGCCATGTTTAGTTTTAGTCTTAGTTTGTCTTTAGCAATAGCCTTGGCTTTTGTTTAGTTTGTTGCTGGAACTCTTTTTAGTTTTCATGTTTATCTTGTTAAAGAGAGTTGGTTGTTGCACTGAGTTGTGTCTTGTCTTGAAAGTAGGTAATTGAGGTTTCTATTTAATTCTAGCAGTAACTTGCAATAGTTTTGAGGTATTGTTGTGAGTAATGTTTGAACTTTTGGTGTCAAGAGCTCTAGCCTATTAGTGATAGGTGTCGTATTTTTGGCAATCCGTGTGTATTTTCAAACCTACAAAATTAGTTGAGAACTCTAGCTACTAGATGGATCACTAATCTTTGGAGGGATCGAATATTAGAGAACACTCACGTACCATGAGTCGAGGATGCGCAAGGATAACCAAACCCCCATACACTCCTCCTCGGGGTACTTTTCTCTTTGTGAACCTCCTTTTTAGATTGAGAGTTACCGATAATAATTGCATGAGTTCTTCGGACTAATGTAAGTATTGAAAGTTGACACTTCCACCTTCCCATATTTTGCTAGCCTCTCACGTGCCGTGTATTGCCTTCTTCTCACTCCGAGAGTTGGTGTCCACCTTCGCCGGTACATCCAAACCCTTGGCATGATACGCTCTGTCATCATAAACCTCCTTATATCTTTCCTCAAAACAGCCACCATACTACCTATCAAGGTATTTCCATAGCCTTTCCGAGATATATTTCCATGCAACATCCACCTCTTCATGACTTGATCTTCATGTCATACATGTTCCTGCTACACTGGCAGCGACATACATTGCATAAATCATGATAGTTTCATCTTCTTTATGATTTTGAGTACCTTGTAAAGTGTGAAAGATCTCCTTTACCTTCTTGTAAAATAGAGTGTTGCCCTTAAGTGAGTAAAAGATCCCAAAGTGGACACAATAAAAGATCCCAAAGAGGACAAATGAGAGTTAAATAGAAAGAGCCATTGACGCCACAAAAAAAATACAAAAAATAGAAAAAAGAGAAAAAGAAATAAAAAGAGAGAAAGGGGCAACACTACTATCCTTTTGAGAGATCCACACTAGTACTCCCTTTATATCCTTGTACTCCATAGAGATGATCATTATGCATATAGCTATGTGGGGACCTTCACACTATAGAACTTGGCTTGCATATTCCAAGGATGAGCCTCCTCAAACGAGCTCTAGGTCTTCATGAGCGAGCAAGTTAGATGCACCCCCACTAGTTCCATTGGAGAGCTTCCTAGCTCGTATGTGCATCCGTTGCATGGCAATCCCTACTCCTCACATCATATCTATCATTTGGCATCTCTTGCCTATGATTGTCCTCATTGATGTGAGCCTTTCTCATCCTTTTTGTCTTCCTCCTCCGCACTTCTCTCTTTTCCATCCTAAGTGTCAACTCTCGTGCTTACGCTCATCCATTGCATGAGTGCTCAAAATATTGAAAAGGGAGTGGATCAAATTGACTTGTACCTGGCTAGTGGTCTGGGGACGAGTCAAGATAAGATTCCAGAAAAAGACCAAGTGTGAAACTTTAGTAGATTGAGTTCTCAACAAATAAATTGTTTTTCTCGTATTCCCTATCCCCCTTCTTGCACGCAAACACCATTTGGAGACATTCGAGACATGGACAGCGAGAGCTCTTGCACCTAATGTTCTTTTGTTACTTGTTTCAATGCTAATATAGACTCTTGCTTGTTATGACTTGAATTGAGTTTCTAACCTTGATTGCTTTACTTTTCAAAGTTCTTATATGGTTGCTAGCATGTCACCACAGAAATTATGCCGTTATCATTTACCTACTCGAGGACGAGCAAGAATTAAGCTTGGGGATGTTGATACGTCCAAAACGTATCTATAATTTCTGCTTGCTCCATGCATGTTTTGTGTGATATTGCTATGATCTAGATACACTTTCATACACTTTTGATCATATTTGGACTAACCTATTAACTCAGTGCACCACAGTGCCAGTTCCTGTTTTCTGCTGTTTTTCTATTTCAGTTTTCCCCCATATAAAAAGTGCCAGAAAAATTCCGGGAAAAATATAGGAAAAATCAGCGTACAGGAAGCTTCGCGAAGAGCCCGAGTGGGGCCAGAGGGGAGCCAGGGGTGGCCCAGGCGGCCACCCGGCGCGGCCCCACCTCTGGCCGCGCGAGGGGGTGCCTGGGGCCCCTGGTCCACCTTTGGCTGCCCCCCTTCGCCTATATATTCTCCGTCACAGGAAACTTCCGAAAGGAGGACCCTTTTTCGCGATCTCTCCTCTGTTCCGCCGCTGCCGCGCTTCCGAGATCGGGAGCACCAGAAGACCTCTTCCCGTCACCCTGCCGGAGGGAGGGCCGACCTCCGGGAGTCTCCTCTCCACCATGGATGCTCCCCGGATGTCTCGTGAGTAGTTTTCCTTGGACCACGGGTCCGTGATCAGTAGCTATGTGATGTTCTCCTCCCCTCTTTGTTCTTCATGATTTAGACCTCGTGAGCTGCCCTACATGATCGAGGAACTTTTGTAATCTTTCTGCTGTTGCTATGCTGAGTTTGATGGGATCTGATGGATTATGAGATTATGTTCAGATTGTGATTGAATAATATATTTGGTTTTTATCTCTTATATTTTTGTTCCTAAGTAATTCTTGCATGTTCTCCGTTGTTGTTTATTGCTTTGGCCAAGTAGTAGGTAGTAACCCCAAGAGGGAACGTTATGCTCGATTGTGGGTTCATGCCCCCCGATGACACGCTTGAGTGACAGAAACATGAGTCTAGGGGATGTGCTGTTGCCACAAGGGGGAAAACAACGGTGCTTGTAACCGCGGTTGCAAGGATTGTTTACTTTACGCAAAGTGCTTTTTAATGCAGTTGTCTGTTGCTTTCGGTTTACACTTTGGGTGGGGCTCGCAACTTAATACCGGCGAGATGTTCTGGATAGATATCTCAAGGTGGATGATTAGTAGTAGATGCAGTTGAATTTCGGTCTACTTATTTTGGCGTACTGCCCGTGCTTTTGAGCCTCTTCCTTTCTTTTGTAGCATAGTTAGCATTGCGGTGCATTCATAATCCTGTCAATTTCCCTTCTGTAATTTGTTTACCTCGCATAGCAGTTTTATCGTCTTTTGGGAGAGACATCACTAGTGAACATCACGTATCCCGGTCCATAACCTCATTACTGTTTCCTCGCTCATTTACTTTTCTTCTTTTACTTTCAGTTGCTATCATTATCCCTTGTGTTTGATCCTTTGTGAACAACAAGACCGAAGAGATTGACAACCTCTCTGAACTTCGTTGGGAACAAAGTTATTTGTGTCTGTGTGCAGGTTCGCGTCAGTTGCGCCGCTGACACCTACTTATCATCTCTGGAGTCCTACTGGAGAGAAACCTTGGTATCTTTACTAAGGGAAATTTGTTGTTGTGCTACATCACGCCTTCCACTTGGTTCTCACCAACGAAGGGCGAGAAGACTTCACCCGTCAACTCTCGCTCCATCAGTGGCCTCGCGTGTGGTGGTGTAGAGTGAGGCCCCTGCTGAACTGGGACGGGAGGGCGGGCAAAAGTGCGGACAACTGCCCCCCTCTGCTGGAACTGCTGTCTTTGCGGTGGTGCCTCTGTAACCCAAGTCTTTGCCTTCTTTTGGAACATCACTGGGAAGTTGTGCTCTCTCTGGCGCTTCCTGTCTGCATCCCACTTTGCTCTGGCTGACTCCTGGAGGATAGCCTGATCCACGAACTGCGAGAACATCGTGGGGTTGCACTGGGTGATACTTGATCTCTGTGCTGAGACCCCCACAAAATCTGGCAATCCTCTTGGCCTTTGTGCTGACCTCCTCCGGAGCATACCTGGCGAGCCTGACGAAGGCCAGGTTGTACTCCTGAACTGACCCGTCACCCTGTCTCAGAGCCAAGAACTCCTCTCGCTTCCTGTCCATCAAGCCACTCGGAATATGTGCTGCTCTAAAGTCTGCGACAAAGTCTGCCCACGTGATGATAGCATCGCCCTTGTTTCCCTTGTAGGTATCGTACCAGCTGGCTGCTGCACCCTGAAGCTGGAAGGAGGCGAAGGTGACGTAGTCGACTGGTCTGACGGTGTTTGCATTGAAGTGCGTCTTGATTTCTGCGATCCAATCATCCGCTTCCAGCGGGTCTCGAGCCTCGGAGAACCTGGGGGGGGGGTTGATAGCGAGGAACTGTTGCAGAGTCGTGTACTGCAGTCGATCACTCCTCTGGGCAGTCTGGTTCTGCAGCATTTGTAAAATCGCAGTTGTGCCCTGAGCCACTGCGGTCAGAACCTCCCCAAGGAGAGGGTTCTCTGGCGGCGGCATGTTCGCTCTTGGCATCCTGTATACAGGAACATTTATGAGAACATGATAGAAACATTGAAGAAACCAGAAGATAAAGAAATATTGACAACAAAACTTCCTCACGAGGTATGAGGAAGCCGAAGGCTGAAAATCCACCAAGGTTAACCCGGAAAGTCGAAAGCTAGGTGCTACTTGAATTCCCAAATCGAGATCATCCGAATCCAAGATAATAATCTGCTAGCGAGCACACAACAATATATACGAGTGGTTGAAGACCTGAACGTTGAGACATCTGCCCTGAGCGGCCCGCCGAAGCGGTCTCCTATAGGGGGAGGAACCACATCCGGATGATGCCAACCATCCCTGTATAGGATTTTCACCTGAGGTATGCCGTAAGCGAGGTGGAGCTGTCAACCCCAAGTGGAGGCTCAGTGTTCTCAACGTACGCCAACCTTTCTCGTCGCTAGCAAAAAATTATAGAGGAATTGGAGCCTCATGTAAATGAGAACCTAGATTTGTTTTAAAAGGGGATAAGTTGCAGAGAGAAAGCAGCGTTTCACTTCCTCACGGAAAAAGGGGTGGGAGGGTGGGGTAAGAAGAAAAAGAAAGAGTTCCTACTCTCCGATTTTTCCTTAATAACTACAAAATAGTTTCTAGACTCAACTTCGGCCAGTAAGGGGTCCTACAGTCAGTCCTACTCTGATACCAAGTTGTAAGGCCCCCGATGCGGTGCTAACTCAAGTTAGTCGCTTTCGCGCCCCGCTCGAGTTAGTAGCGCATAAAAGGCCACCGGCTCACGACACTCGCACTCGTGTCGCTGACGGATTCTCGACAACAGATATAAGAACAATGAACTTTAAGCTAAGACATAAACATATAGAGTCCAGGGCATACATCGCCACTGGGATTTATTACATCATCTTAGAGGTCCATGGACCCAACAGTACATCATGCAACAAGAGGAAGACAATCATTACCGAATACAGTCAAAATCCAAATGGCCCTAGAGAGGGATGCACATAAATAAGTCCACCCACGGAACGTCGGAACCCAACTATAGGATCTACTGAACGAAGTCATCCTCATCGTCGTCCTCCGGGGGCACCTCCACGAAGTAACGTTCGGTGCTCGGGTCGAGGTAATAGTCAACTGCAACGGCCGATCAGGAAAACCAGTAAAAGCACAAAAGGAAACATGGGTGAGATTATATCATTACAGGATAACTAACTCCCTACGGTAAGTCAAGGTAAAATTAAAGGTTGCAGCCGCACTAGCATATATGGTGGCTATCGTTCTATTAGAGTAGAGGTAAGACCCAAGAATGCACGTGACATCGTGTCATAAGTCTGCTATCCACCTACTTATGGTAAACATAACGCAACCTTGATCTTCTCTCGGTCCCCCTGGACGAAGAAAAGCAACCAAGGCACTCACACGGTAGGCAAGTTTTAATTATGATTCAAGTTGATGTTCTTCTATGAACAAGGAGTAGGTCTCAAGTCGTCCATAACCGCGGACACGGCTTTTCGAAAAGATTTAACCCTGCAGGGGTGTACCAACTGCCCATCATAGGCTTCGCATGTACGCCCGGTTTCCACTTGGCTAGGTAAGCACCTGAACCTCCGGAACGTCAGAGTCCCTCTAACTAACAACGCACAATTCCGGGTGGCCCCCGGTGAGTCGACATCTAAGTCAAAAGACGGCCGCGCTCTTGAATCGGTCTCTATCGTCTGTCGCAGGTTTGGATACCCGGTTAATCACACATGGGGCACCGAGTCCTCAGCCGGACAAGGTGGGCCAGCCAAGGAACAAGTCCTCCTGGCCCGGGGTGGTTTGTAAACAACTGGGGTACCACCAGCACACACACATTGCAAATAGTAAGTCAGCTCGGGCCACCACTAGAACTGTATGAAGCTGGGTAGGTAAGACAAGGGGACCCCATATAATACCACACACGATTAGGCACGCTCGTCGAGAAACACAATACCCGGAACTCGGGACCTAGGTGACTCAACTAGAACAAAACACCTGGCGGGAACAGCCTGGTCTCCCATCTTTCGTCAAGTATAGTTAACATCATAATAATAATAAATATCAACCAACTTCTCTAATAACATGATATCCCAACAAGCATAGGGTAAGCATCAAGTTTCCTAATCATACTAAGCAATGGCTGAGCAGCGGTAACTTAGCAATACAAGGTTTTGCTGGGATGTGGGGATCATGGCTGTTTGGTTTCGATTGTGGCATGAGTAAGGTGGATAGGATCAAACAATCGTTCTAGACTACAGCTAGGCAGGTAGGCAGAGAGTTATAAAGTAATGGTATGAATCTTCCCCTTGCCTAGGTAATCGGTCGACGGAGTAGACGTAGCAGGGTCCTCGGGCTCGGTGTCGGAAACCTCCACGTAAGTCTCCTCGGCAGTCTCAGGCACTAACGTAAGGTACCGGCAAGGAAAGGCACACAAGTAAGCAATGGGTGCAATACACAGGCAAGGATGGTATGATCAAGTTTAATAGACAATGATGTGACCCTATCTAGTTAGATTTAAATGAAGGGGGTGACGACACGTCAACAACTTCATATGCAATTTATTTACGTTGAATGGCTTTGGTTTTAGCCTTAATTTTGGTGTAAGTAGCATGGCAACATGGCATGGCATGAAACAATAACAACAATTAACATTAATAAACATCATGAAATAACTATCGACTCTGGAGACGGAGAAAAGTGTCGGTGAATTTGACACCGGGAAGGTACAACTGGAGAAAAGGATCCAGCCACATTGCATATGACAATATGCTAGGGGCTGATCTAATATTGCAAAGAGTTGAAGATGACATGGAGCAAAGCTTGAATGAACAGATGAACAGGATTTCAACATGCACTGAAGCTGAAAAGAATGGAAATAAGGAAAACAAGGTTTTGAAATGGTTTAAGTGATCACATTAGGTCCATTGAGTTGCATAAAACATCAGATGGACATCACCATTTCAATCCTTGCATTTTTCTACCCCAAAACCATATATGGCTTGTCACACTTTGAATTTTGCAAAACACCTTGCAAATTCAAAAGAGACGAGCGGCTTTTTTGCAAAATTACCACTACTCCAAAATTAGAGGGGCAAGATGCAAAAATGAACATCACCATTGTGGTCAGTGGGAATAACTACCCCAAGTTCATATATTGGATTATATGTTTGAGGTAGTGAGCATTGAAATTCAAATTCAGATGGAATTTGAATTTTGAAGATACTTGAAAAAGAAAAAGAAAAGAAAAGAAAAAGAAAAAAGCACTGGCCCAAATGGGATGGCCTCGGCTGGTGCTGACCCAGCAAGCCGTTGCGGCTGACAAGGGGCTGCTGGGCTGTGCCCAGCAAGGCCACTGTGGCCTGAGCCACTGACCAGGCTGGCCCAAAGGTCAGCCATACTGATAAAACAAAAAAGAAGGGGGCAAGGTGCTCCGAGCGGGACTCAAACCCGCGCCTCACCGATGCGTCCCGCGCTCCCCTACCACTGCGCTACGATACAAGTTCTGAACAACAGAAAGGCAGCAACCAACGTAAGTTGTACCCCTGTTAACTGAACCAGGGAGGCAGCCGACAGTCCACCGCAGCCAGGGCTACTCCGGCGACGGTGACATCCACTACAGCCCACCAGCGGGTAGATAGAGACTTGCAGCGCGTAGATGATACACCCATTTATCCATTTTTCCTAGGGCCGTGCCGGAAACCTCACGATGGCGGCCCTGCCTCGTTGGGAACTTCACGGGGCACGCAACTCTGCATCTTCAGGGACCGGCCGGCCGCAGCCTTTTCCAGCGATGAACACGTCGCCTCAACCGTGGATTGGAAAGGGGGCACACCCACGCAGACGTGGTTGCCCAGATGCGATCGCGAGGAGGCAACTGCAGGACCCTAGGAGGCCGGCGAGCATGGCGACTCCGCTGCAGGTTGACTCGCACTGACAGAGACAACGCGCAAGGAGGAAACGAGTCCAAAGGTGGATCCTTGGCCTCCTTTCGCGTGTCCGGAACGCGACCCGCACACGCGCGCATGCATCCGGGACATGCGACGGGCACGGCGACTAAAAATTGAACGCCGGCGACGAGCTACTGCGGCGACTACGACAACGCGAGGGGAAAAGTCTAGCGCTCTCGGGCAAGAAAGGAGAGGGGGCATCGTCGGTCTCCAAGGGGTGGTCGGCGACGTGCTCGAGCGTAGAGGAGGAAGGTTGGAGTGGAAGTAGCCGACTTCGGGGAAGAATAGGTTGACGGCGAGGAAGAAGACGCCGGGGACGTTTCGCTGCTCCTCGGGCTCCCTGCTTGCGCGGGTCGACGGAGACGGCGTCGGAGTTCCTCCCTGCAAGCCCTCGGTCGAAGGTGTCGGCTCACGGCGGCGAATTCGTTCATATGGCGGAGGAACAGGGGTGGGACTCCATGTCCATGGCGGCGGCGGTGAGAAAAACTGGAGGGGGAGGGACGAACCCTAGGGGATGCGGCTTCTTATAGGGGGCGACGGCTCGATGTGACGGCCGGAGACGGCGAGGGGAACGGCTCCGGCAGCCCTGCCTCTCTCGGCGTCCGCGTCGCCCGCTAACGGAGGAGGCATCCGTTGGGCTCCGTTAAAATCCAGGCCGTGGAGCATATCGAACGGCTGGGAGGCGCTCCGTACCGCTTCGTTGGATGGGCTCGAGCCCAAGGGGAGCAGGCCAAGCTGGGCTGGCCTGGCTAGTCTGTCTCCAGAGGAGAGAAAAAAAGGTTTTTCCATTAAATAAATAACAGAAATTCCCAAGAGTTTTCGTGGGCAATCCACAAAAGAGAAAAACATATAAAAATATGTTTCTAGATCCTTGCATTATTCTCCATTTTACAAAATTTGTCTGGCCATTTTTGGAACAACTAAAATGTGGGGCCATTTTCGAAATTCAAACCACATTGAACTATGGCCCACATTTTTAGAGTTGGCAAAATGGTGCAAGGATTTTTAAAGGCTTGGGAAGGGGAAAGAATTGGCTATGCCAAGTTTGGGGTCAAGGGGAGCATGCTTGCAACATAGAAAAAAAAAATCCTCAAACACCCTTCTTGAACCATTTTTGGAGCAATTGAAAGCAACTCAAATAGGCTCCAATCCCAATGCAAATTTAAATCACCACATGAAATGATAAACACTAGCATCATGTCAAGTTACAAAGTCATCAGACAAAGTACAACTTCATGTTGATTTCTATTTATTGCTCATGGGCTGTTACACCCCAGCCCTGCAACTCGGTTGTCCAGGGTAGCTTCTATGGTTGAAAACTTGGACTTTTTCTCTATGGATGAGATGGACTTTTGCCAGCTTGTTTTTGATGAGCTGAAGGCAACTGTGTTCAAGTGGAATTCTGAAGGGAGCAAGAAGAACTGTGCCGAGGGCTGCACCATTGTGCCCATGTTCATGTACCTGGATTGCTTGAATCTTCGCAATGTATCTGTTATGCATACACACACGCCACACGCTGCAATACTGTCCCATGAGCAGTTGAAGAAGCTTCACAACGCCGACATTATTGTCAGGGGAAAGATACAACTGGATACTTACAAGTTTGGGAAGTTGCCGGTCAGTTCATAGCCATCTTTTTTGTGTTTGTTATACTCTCCTTTTTTCAGTACGCTAAATGTGAACCTCTTATGTACTTACATGAGAACTGCTTCTTTTTTTGTTAAATTTGTTCAGTGGAAGGCGCCAGGGGCCATTGTGTACATGCGGACTCCAGCTGTTGAACTGCATGCAAGGTTTTGTGAGCCTCTTGCTTGGGGTTCTCCAATTCGGCGGGTTCATGGTGATGCTAGGGGTTCTCCACTTCGGCGGGTTCATGGTGCTGCTAGGGCGGCTGTTGGAGGTTTTTTTGGCGAGGGTTCCGGCGAGGCTCGTGAGGACCGCAATATATTCGTTCAGGTTGATGAGCTTCTTGACAGGGTTATTAATTTAACTTCTGATTTCCCAACCTCTGGTTCTAGGATGAGGGATATCGCTGGACTGTTTACTGCTGGCAAAGGCCCTTCTGAAGCAGAAATTGAGGCCGCTCATAACTTTGACTGCGGGCAGCTTGAATTCCTTAAGCTGTTAGTCACGAATATCAGGTCGTCATTCGTTCAGTTTAAGCATTCTCAGGATGACAAGTGCGCTAGGTATGAGCAGGAAGCTGAGGCAATTGTGAAGGAAATGAACAGGCGGGAACATGTTGTTAGGCCATCTTTTTCTTACCGCACAACTGTTGATGTATGTCTTTTCTCATATGCGAACTGCTTTTTTATCGGTTTTGATTCTTTTGATTTTTTTATGTGTGTTTTTTTGTGGCATTTGACCCTTTTTTGCATCCTTTTAATTTTGCATGTGGAGGAGAGTCTTCTAATGCTAATGCGCGCCGCGATGATGACCCCCACGACCATCATGGTTTTGATTCCTATATCTTGTTTGATAGGCCACAGTCCTCTGTTGTTGAGGCTGCTAGAGATAACCCTATTGACGAAGGTGTCATAGACAAGGTTTGATATCTTTTATATTTTTCTACCAAACTTCATTGTTTTAATGTTTTTGTAGTGTCCAAAACAAAGAATCATATGTGCACCAACAGTGGTAGTGAACTGCAACTTAATCTTTTTGTAGTGTCCAAAACAAAGAAGCACAACTGCATAATTAGTGGTTGTGAACTGTAGTTTATTATTTTGTAGTTTCTACTAACAAAGAATTATACTTGTACCAGTAGCCCTAGTGAACTGCATTTTTTTTGGAAATCATTTTGTTATAATTGTTTTTATTTATGTTGTTGTTTTTTAGGATCGCGAAACAATTGATGAAATCCATGCGAAGGAGGCATAGGTTGACGCTAACAAGGATGATGAGGCTGACGTGTCTAAAGAGATGGAAGGAGACGCTGGTCTGGTGAGCATAGAGAACTGCATTTATGTTTTATTTTTCATGCAAGCTGCATGGTTTTTTTCTTTCTTAGTGAACCACATCACCACCAATGTGTAATGTGTTTTTTTACTCATCGGGACTGCAGATTAAATGATGAAATTCAAGGGGAGCGCACCACAGAGGCTGATACTGTAGAAAGGGACATTGGTCTGGTGAGCATAGAGAACTGCATTTATGTTTTATTTTTCATGCGAGCTGCATGGTTTTTTGCTTTCTTAGTGAACTGCATCACCACCAATGTGTAATGTGTTTTTTTACTCATCAGGACTGCGGATTAAATGATGAAATTCAAGGGGAGCGCACCACAGAGGCTGATAATATAGAAAGGGACACTGGTCTTGTGAGCATAGAGAACTGCATTTATGTTTTATTTTTCATGCGAGCTGCATGGTTTTTTGCTTTCTTAGTAAACTGCATGACCACCAATATGTAATGTGTTTTTTTTACTCATCAGGACTGCGGATTAGGTCATTACATGTTGAATGTCCATTGTTGGAAGCTGAAAACAAATCAAAGCATTCACTGAGAGTTTCCTCAAGCAAGTCTCATAGATCATCAAAAAGCTATGAGTCAAAGAGACACGATTCCAGTTCAAGAAGATACAAGAAGAAAGATTTCGATGATGACAGGAAAAAGAAGTATCACAAGAAGCGTGAGAGTTCTTCTTCGAAGACACACTCTTCTCGTCGAAGCAATTCTCATCGTGGCAAGGCCTATATGGGAAAGGAGATGAACTCTAAAGAAAAAGCCTCTGGATCCATAGTTGAATCAGGCTCAAGATCTCCATCTGGATCCGTGTCTGATGGTGTTGCATGATTGGCATTTGCTTCGGCCGGTGCTTCGAGCTCGTTCTTCACCAACCACAGCAGTGAAGATGAAACTCCTGCATACTGCTTCATGGCCAAAGAAAAGGTATCTTCATCCAAAGTTACCTATGATACTTCTGATTGTTCTTCATATGACAGTGACTCAACGATAAGCTACGCTAAACTGGCTAAAATTGCTTCAATCCAACAAGATGAACTTGAATCGCTAAGCAAAACCATTAAGAAATCAGAGACCCTGTTGATCGATCAGATAGAGAAAGGTCAAACTTTAACTAATGAGCATGCTGCCCTTAAGGAGAAGTTTGAAGAATTATCCTCTCGACATGATCTTCTTTCCGTTGACTATGAGAAGCTTACCTATGAATTTCTTCAGAGGAAAATGGCTCTCGAAAAACTGAAAGAGGCTCATGAAGTGTTGGAAAATGTCAATCTCTCTCTCATGGCTCAACAAGGTTCTGAAGAAAATCAAAAATCTGATTCACCTTGCTTAACTTGCCTGGAACGAAGCAAAACTGATTCTAAAGGCAAAGCATCTATTATTATTGATGATACTAACGCCTCAGATGAGGAAAAATCTGCTGTTACCGAGGAACTTCTCAGGTTGAAATATTTATTTGAAACATGACTGTTCAAAAGTGTTCAGGGACACCAGCATCTCTGTGATATCCTGAAGAAGGCACTCATTCACAAGAATCCGAGGAATGAAGGTGTTGGCTTTGAATGGAAGCTAAACCCTGATGGCACTTACTGGGAACCTGAGCAGTACCCTAAAACTGTATGGGTTCTAGTGAAGGATAAGCCTATAGATATTGCTAATCTTTCAGGTTACAACTGCAAAATTGACAAGGAAATTGTTGATGAGTCACTTGATTCTGACTAGAAGCTTGACAAGTACCAGGATGGAAAGGTTTCAGCCGAGTACATTGGTGCCCCTCCAAAGAATGGTTCCTATAAGAGACAAATTTGGGTGCGCAAGTCACTCGTTGAGAAATTGCCTGCTAACCACTCTATGCAAGGAAAGTCTTCGGTACCACCGAAACACTTCTATTCTCTCGAGGAGAGAAACGATTCTCTGGTGCGCGAATCAAATGTTCCTCAAAAGGAATACTATCGCACTGGTTATTACACTTATCGACACCGTGATAATAATGATAAGATTGCATATGCTCATTCATATCCTAACCCTTCGCAGAGAAATTACATATATGGTGTACTTGATGGTCCACCTAGGCAATATAACCCTGTTCGATTTGATATTGCTTCAACAAGTGCTTCCACCCTTTCTCAGTCACCTGCTCGTTTGTGGGTGGTTAAGAAGAACTAATTCGTCTGCAGGGCTATGTCTCCGGTGGATCCGAATGGGTCATGGAAAGTGATTTCACTAATCATATGACCAGAGACAAGGAGTTATTCACCGAAGAAAAACTATCGCAATCTTCTCAGAAGTACATTGCCTTCGGTGATAACAATGGTAAAGTTTTAGGTTTGGGTAAGGTTGCCATATCGAAAGATAAGAATATTGACAAGTTTATGCTAGTTCAATCTCTTGGTTATAATCTCATGTCTATTTCAAAGTTATGCGATATGGGTATGCTTGTTCTATTTTCTGCTTCGCGCTGTGTTGTCTTTTCATAGGATGACTATACTTTTGTCTTCAAGGGTGACCGAAAAGGAGATTTATATATTGTTGATTTTTCTTCGGGCCCTGCCGTATCCACATGCTTAATGGCAAAAGCTTCATCAGGTTAGTTATGACATCGAAGACTTGGTCATGGAGGGATGAGAAATCTTCAAACTCTAGTGAAGAAGAAGCATGTTATTGGACTTAACAAAGTAAAATTCGATAAGGATCGTCTCTGCAGTGCTTGTGAAGCTGGCAAAATTATGAAGAAACATCATTCAACGAAGACTATCATGACCACTACTCGTCCCCTTGAATTGCTTCACATGGATCTTTTCGGTCCTCAAAATTATGCAAGTCTGGGAGGAAACAAATATGGTCTCGTCATTGTTGATGATTTCTCTCGCTATACTTGGGTTTTCTTTCTGAATGACAAGAGCAAAGTTGTTGAAATCTTCAAATCATTCGCTAAGAGAGCTCAAACTAAATATGGATTATCTCTGAAGCATATCTGAAGTGATAATGGAACCGGATTCAAAAATACTCATATTGAAGATTATCTTGATGATCATGGCTTTACTCATGAATTCTCTGCTGCTTATACAGCTCAACAAAATGGTGTAGTTGAAAGAAAGAATAGAACTCTTATTGAAATTGCCAGAACCATGCTTGCTGAATATAAAACTCCTATCAGGTTCTAGGCCGAAGCAATTAACACTGCATGGCATATCATTAACAAGGTTTACCTTCACAAATTTCTGAAGAAGACTTCACATGAGCTTATCACTGGTAACAAGCCCAATGTATCATATCTTAGGGTATTTGGTGCTCCGTGCTTTATTAGAGATATGAATCATAGCTCCAAATTTCCCCTAAGGCACATGAATGTTTTCTACTAGGTTATGGCTCAAACTCTCACACTTACAGGGTGTATAACTCCCACTTTGGGAAAGTTATGGAAACTGTGAATGTGAGGTTTAATGAAACTAATGGCTCTCAAAAGGAGCATTTGCCTCATGCTCTAGATGAACCTCCTCTCTATGAAGTGATCAGGTCCATGGCCATTGGAGAGATTCGTCTTGTCGAAGCAAACTCACGTCAAGCAAATCAAGATGATGATGATCCAATGTTCCCACACATGGCCCAGGGCGCTGGAGAACAACATTCTGAAGCTAATGATGGACAGGATGAAGAAGAACCTGTGAACGAAGAAAATTCACATTCTGAAGGAAATGCCGATCCTGAATGGAATGATCCTGAAGGAAATGCCAATCCCGAAGGAAATGTTGACCTTGAAGAAGAACCAGAGCCACAAGCAAATGAAAATGCACTGTCTCGAGTGCGAAGAAGAGTTGATGTTGATTCGATCCTTGAAGAAATTCAACAACTAGGTCGTGCCATAACTCGCTCTCGTACTCGTTTCGCTAGCTTCTGTGGATTTTTTTCGTTTGTCTCCATGCTAGAACCTTCAAAGTTTGATGAAGCCATGAAGGACCCAGATTGTTTAACTCCTATGCTCGAAGAACTTAACCAGTTCGAGCGAAACAAAGTCTGGTCCTTAGTTGAAAGGCCTGATCCCACGAAGCACAACATCATTGGTACAAAGTGGATTTTTCGCAACAAGCAAGATGAAGATGGTATTGTGGCAAGAAACAAAGCACGACTGGTAGCACAAGGGTACACCCAAATCGAAGGTATCGATTTCGGTGAAACTTATGCTCCAGTTGCTCGTCTCGAATCCATTCGTGTTATGCTTGTTTTTTGCAAATTTCAATGGTATCCTGCTTTATCAAATGGATGTGAAAAGTTATTTTCTTAATGGAGAAATCGAAGAAGAAGTGTATGTTATGCAGCCTCCAGGTTTTGAAGACTCGAAGAATCTTGACATGGTGTACAGGTTGCACAAAGCTCTTTATGGGTTGAAGCAAGCACCTCGTGCTTGGTATGACACCTTCAAGGTCTTCCTTCTGAAGAAAGGCTTCAAACCAGGAACAACTTACCCAACTCTTTTCACTCGCTCTTATAATGGTGATTTGTTTGTATGTCAAATTTATGTAGATGATATTATTTTTGGCTACACTAACACTGAAATCAGCAAAGAATTTTCCAAAATGACGTCGAAGAAATATGAGATGTCTATGATGGGTGAGTTGAAGTTCTTCCTTGGACTTCAAATCCGTCAACAGAAGAATGACACCTTTATTTCTCAAGAAAAATATCTCAAGGATTGCCTGAAGAAGTTCAGACTCACTGATTGCAAAACGATTAAGACTCCAATGCCTACAAATGGCTTCCTAGATGTAGATGAATAGGGCAAAGCCTTCGATCAAAAGAAATATCGGTCTATGATTGGCTCTCTCTTATATTTATGTGAATCTAGACCTGACATTATGCTTTCAGTGTGTATTTGTGCTCGCTTTCAGGAAAATCCAAAGAAATCACGTCATACTGCTGTGAAGCGAATTCTTCGATATCTAGCTCACATTGGGTTTGTGGTATAACAAGGGAGCTCAGTTTGACCTTATTGGATATTCTGATTCGGACTGGGCTGGTGATCGTGTTGATAGGAAATCTAGTTCAGGCACTTGTAATTTCCTCGGAAGATCACTTGTGTGTTGGGCTTCCAAGAAGCAAAACTGTGTATCAATATCTACTTCTGAAGCCAAATACATTGCTGCTGGTTCATGTTGTACTCAAATTCTTTGGCTGAAGCAGACGCTGAAGGATTATGTTATTCATGTGAAGAAAATTCCTCTTCTATGTGATAATGAGAGTGCAATCAAAATTTCTCACAATCCTGTGCAGCACTCTCGCACGAAGCATATTGACATTCGCCATCATTTTCTTCGTGATCATGTTCAGCGTGAAGATATTGTGATTAGTCATGTCAGAACTGAAGATCATCTGGCTGATATTTTCACGAAACCATTGGATGAGAAAAGGTTCTATGCGTTAAGGTGTGAGCTCAATATTTTGGACTCACAAAATGTACTGTAAGACCGAACCTTATCTCCCTGTAAATATTAACTTACTTCGATTTACGTTTTGGTTTCGATGTTTGTTTTTGCTTCGATTTCTATCTTTTATTTTTTATTGGATTTAGTCCTCTATGCTTATCACCTTTAGCTTCGCTTTGTTTTTCTTCGAGGTGATAAGTTTCGGACCCTACCCGCTCTGCTCTTTTTCTCCCTTATTCTATCCGTCTAATACGGTTGAGCACAACTGAAACAGAAAGTATTATGGTTCGAACATCATTGAGTTTCGAATCATATGCTTCCAACTTTATCGAAGTTTTTACTCAAGACCAAGACTTTTTCTTCGGTCGTTGAGATCCCGTAAAATCCGGGTCGTTGAGATTTTCTTGCGATCCGCTACCATATCCGGGCCGTTGAATGCGGAGAGTCAGTTGCTGGGCGCCGTCCGATCTGATCTGACAGCTCCTGTCAGACCAGCCCTATATATATCCGCCACCCCAGCGACACCAAACATTCATTCACTTCCAACTCTCCCGCAACCCTAATCTCTCGACCGATCCTCCGAGCTCCTCGTCCCCGTCGTTGTCTTTGCTGCTTCGCTACCGAAAGGACGTCGTCGTGGACTTCACGCCGACGATGAGCACGTCCTCCACTCCTCGCCGCTGTAGCCGCCCATCGTCACCAAGTTAGGGTATGCCTGGGCTCGATCCAATCTTCTCCCTCTCCTCTCTTGTTTCCTCAATCAGATTGGATGCGTTTTCTTAGGGTTTTCAGATTGTTTCTTGATAGGTTTTCTCGATCCGTTGGATCTTTGATCTCTTGGGAAACTTGTTTAGAGCAAAAGCTTCCCATCCCGATTTAGGTTAGGAATTAGGGTTTAGATGACCTCTGTTCCGTGCTAGGGTATGCTCTTGATTGTTACTCAACAAATATTTGCCTAGTCTTGCTTAGAACAAGTTGGAATCATCACCCATCTTAAACCGAATCTCTTGTCAAAATTTGTTCTCTTTGGTCGAAACCTTTTGCTAGTGCTCAGTCCATACTTGTCTTTATCCCTCGTTCCCTTCTGCTTTTTCACAGGATGTCTGAGGATTTGGGATTCGGTGATGAGTCCCCGGTTCTAGACCACATCAAGGAAGCTGAACAGAATACTCCTAAGAAAAGAGGAGGCAGAACGAAGGAGAAGAACAATACTCGTGGAATTCCCGAATCAATTCGGAAGCAGCTTGGATATGACACCCCTCCTGAAGAAACAAAGGACCAGCGAAAGATTCATTTGCAAGGCATTCGACGCTACTGGGCCATCAGGTGGTACAAGTACAAAAGTATCCTTGGTTGGAAATGGGCAATGCAATTTTCCTTCAGTCCACCCTTTCAGTATGCTTCGCACATGTGTGGCAAGTATACCGAAGAAAATCGGCATCTCTACTACCCAGTCCCACCAAAGTATCCTCACCCCCAATACACTCAAGACACCCGTTGACTACCCAGAAGAGCAAAAGCGATTGAGAATTGCTGCCGAAAAGAAACGCCTCAAAGCTAAGAAAAAGGCAGCCAAGTTAGCTCCTGTCGAAGCTCGTGGAGATGGGCCAAGCTTGAAGAAGAAACACAAACTGAAGAAGAAATCTACCTCACCCCCTCATGCCTTCACTGATAAGGAAGAGCGAGCAAGGTAGGAACAATCCGCTCTAGAAGACTTTATCCATGATGAGTCCAATGATGAAGCTGATGACGAATCAGAAGCTGAAGCAGATGATGAGTCTGAGCCTACTCCTCCCAAGAAACAAAAGCGTTGAATTCCATTGAAGAAGAAGCCCGGAGAAAAACCTGCTGCCAAAGGGCTAAAGATTCAGGATCCAACTGATAAGCCCTTAGCTCACCCCACCATCGACATGACCAACTTGGTGGTCACAAAGCCCTTGGCCTGGAAGCCACCGGCAGAGAACCTCAATACTAAGAGCCGCTCAAAGCTGAGGCATGACCCAGCGAAGCAGAAGAAAGCTGAGAAATCTGCTGCCCCAACGAAGCCTAAGCCGACCACCGCTCCAAACCCTTCAGCGAAGCGAAAGCTCACTAAAGCAGAATTGAAACAGAAAGACCACGAGGAGGCACTTAATCGCACCGTTCTTGCCCGATATTCTGCCATCAAGTAGAAGGAAGCAGAAGAAGCTGCTAGGAAACAAAGAGAACTTGACTCTGCCAGGTTTGCTGCTGAGAAGGCTGAAACGAAGAGTAAGCTCGAAGAAGCCAAGAAAAATGAAGAAAGGCTGCAGCTGAATCAAAACAGCTTGCAGAAACTGAAGCCAAGCGCAAGGATGCACTTGATGGTCTTAAAACAAGGAAGGCTGAGAAAGCAGCCAGGGCTGCCCAGAAGAAGGCAGTGGTGGATATGACCCCTTCTACTGAAGCAAATCCGCCAAAGTAGAAAGGCATTTCTATGACTGAAGCTCATGAAGAGCAAGATTGCCATAGTGGGCATCAATTCCCTGATCCACGTGAAGTAGAACTATGGGATCACTTGGGTGTGACTGAAGCCCTTTGGAAGAAATGTGAAGCTGAAGATCCTGAAGCAATTGTTCTCGGTGAAGTCTACATCTCAGGCTCTATCGAAGCTATGATCACTACAATGATCACTCAGCTGAAGGACTTGCACTCAAGGGACAGGGCTGAAACAACCAAGATCCATAACTATCAACAGCGTGCTGAAGCCGAAACTGATGAAGACTTCAAAGTGCACGCTTTGAAAATGCTTCAGAAGGTGACAGATGTGAACACCACCACCAAAGACAACATCAAGACCTACAAAGGGAAGATTAAAGCTATCGTTGAGGAAATGGTCAAAACGCACAATGCTTCGATCATGGAAAGAGATTCCAAGAAGCGCAAGGCCACGCTGGAAGCTGAACCAGCTGCAGCAAAGCCTTCTGAAGAAAAACCTTCTGGCCCTTCTCCCAAGAAGAAAACCACCAAGAGGCGGAAGATTAAGCTTGCCTCGGCTGCTGAAATGGACACAAGCGATGAATCCATCAGCCAGCCGAAGGAAAACCCCGAAGCCATTCCTACTCCACCTGCTCCCAAGCCAAAGCCCTCCAAACCCAAGGCAAACACTTCAGCTCCACCCACCAAGACTCCCACTCCACCACCTAAAGCTTCGTCCCCCAAGCAAACACATGTTCCCCTCTCTCCCGCACCAACTCCACCCGCCACTGAACCCACACCTCATCCCAAAGCTCCAACTCCAAAATGAACCCCAACCCCATAGCCTGCACTAGTTCCACCTCATGCCCCAACACCAAATCCCATTCCATCCCAAGCACCCCAAAGAGATTCTACCCCTCCTGCAGCTCTAGCCCCTCCACCATCTCCTCCTCCAGAAGCCCATGATCTCAGTCCCTCCAACTCCAGAACCCGTGGCTCCCGAGAATTTTCTCCTGCAAGAACTGCTCAGGAATCGGAAGCAAATTTGCTCCAGCCTGAAGCACATGAAGACGAAGAAGAACAAGTTCAGAGCCTGAATTCTTCGCAAGAGAAAGCTTTGATCGTTGCTCAGACTGCTGGCCCTTCTAATGTTTCCCAAGCTGCTCCTCTGCAAAGGACCCGACCTCCCTGTCGTCCAAGTCAAGACACTCAGCTGAACTCCATGTACCCTTGTGAAAATGTTCCCATTTTCAAGGGTGCTGGTTGTTCTTCGCGCCATGGGCCAGAGTTCAATCTTGAACAACACCAGAAGCGCCACCGATTCTTTGAATTCAGTCCATATGCTTAAGACAGTACTGCAGATGACTTTCACTTCTGTACAGCAGAACAACAGATCCTTTACACCAAAGTC
Organism: Bromus sterilis; assembly: GCA_950022295.1. Taxonomy (NCBI): domain Eukaryota; kingdom Viridiplantae; phylum Streptophyta; class Magnoliopsida; order Poales; family Poaceae; genus Bromus; species Bromus sterilis. The sequence continues at coordinate 239,293,297 of OX465595.1, read as the reverse complement.
TACTGCCATCAAGGTGTGCTTTTCCGCCACAGATACCTTGATATGCAAAGTCTTGCAACTACAACCTGCTTCCAGAACATCTCCGAAACTATTGAGAATCAGAATTTGACTCGGTTGTTTGCCTTGAGCACTACCTTCAATTCTGAACTCATCAAGAAATTCTATGCCACCTTATATGTTTCTGGTGATGCAAATGTGCCTAGCACTTGGATTCTTGAATGCATGATTCAAGGAGAAGTCTTCAGAATGTCTTCAACATAATTCATGGAAATTGTGAACATTCCAAGGCATACTGGAGAACTAGAAAAGATTCACATGGAGCCAGATTTGACTGAAGAACAATTTTCAACTTTGCTAGATACTGAAGTCACGGCTGATTATTCCTGAAAACATTTGCCCGAAGCACCTCATTTTCATCTCCAAGACTTGGTTTTACATCTTGTTGAAGACTTTGATCCCATTGAGTACTGCTTCGGAGGAATCAAATCTCTATCCTGAAGTCAGGCATGCAATAATGAAGCTCACTCATGGTCTGGTGTTTGACTTCGAGGAATGTTTTCTGCGCAACATGGTACATGCCGCTGAACTGCCCTTCACCCTGAAGCCATATGCTCCCTGGCTACAACCTGTTTGCAATTATGGCATGAATGATGACTTTGTGGCTCGCCACCATCCGAAGCTTTTCACACCTCCAGTTCGTGACACTTTGGAATTGGTGAGGAAACCCAGTGACATCTTTGCCACTTATGTTGGGGTGCACCACGAAGTAAATGAAAGGAACATATCGAAGCGTTTCCAGAAGGACTGTCATCACTTTGAATTAAATCTTTGGTCTCAGCAAATTCTTGAAAACTTCATTGAAGCCAATCAGCGCCAGATGCAGTTCTTGGCAAATGAGATCAACCGTGTCGGCAAATTTGCTTTGAACAATAATCAATATCTTCGTGTGATGAAGCGTCATTCCTGGAAAGAACTCCGAAAATTCAACTACGTAAAAGGTCTTCGCAAAGATCGCATTTACAAGGAATATGAGCACCTCCAGCGAAACTTTTCCACAGATGACACAGTGGACAGACCGAATCCAAAGCTCCCGCCCCTTTAGAAGATCGATGAAGTATTCTTCGTGAATGAGCCTGATCCCATCCGCCCCGACACCGTCTCCGAGAATGACTCAGTTACCTCGAAGGACGACGCCGGCCTCGACGACAGCAACCTCGACATCAACCTCATCACCCAGAAGAACCTTGAAGTTCTTCCTTTGCCCGAGTCGGAAGAAGAATCTTCAGGAGATGAATCTTCTTCGGACGAGTCTACGTCAAGCTCTGCTTCGTCGGGATCCAAGGGTGCTGATGCCGCGCAGTAGTTATGTCGATCCGCTTCCCAACATTTTGTCCAATCATTGACAAAAAGGGGGAGAAGAGTTGGCATCGATGAGTTAGATTTACATCGGGGATAGGGCTTTTGCACTCACTTTTGGTTAAGTTACAACAAACATTCCGTTCCCTTCGATTGGGTTGTAACTTAAGTTTACATTCGGTTGTGCTACTTCTGTGATACCCTTAAGTTTTAATAACCCCTTGCTGGCAAGTATTGCTTCATACTCTCTATCTTGCAGGTGGTTATTTCATTTGTCACAGGTCATTGGAAGGAATTGCTCATACTTATGGTTTTCTATTCTCACTTGCAATTGCCTTCACTAACATATTTGTTTTGCTCTCCAACGAAGAAATATTCCTCAAGCATTCACTTCGATCATATAAATCTTCGATGCTTGAATTCAGGGGGAGCCAAAAACTTCATATCTTAGAGTTTGTCCAATCACTTCACAAAAACTTCAATATATTTTATCGATGCCTGTTTTGTCAACAATAGTCCAAAAAGGGGGAGATTGTAAGAGCAAAGTTTTGCCCCCATGTGTTTTGGATATTGTTGGACAAGACAGTAGAGGAACTAACAATGTTTTCTAGTATAAACAGTTGATTAGGTTCCTGAAGGACAAGCTTGGTGATAAAGCTTCAAGTAAGGTTTTCAAGGTATCGAAGAATTACCCCTTGAGCGAAGCTTAATCACGGAGGATGACCTCCCCCCCCCCAAAATGAAGGTCTGCTGAAGCAAAACTCATCGAAGGAAATGAAGAAGACGGCGCAAGACTTAGATGTTTTTGTGTAGTTCTTTTTCTGTTCTTTGAGTCATAGGACAAACCGTACTATCAAGAGGGGTTTTAGTTTGTGGACACCGAAGTTATTGAGAAAATGCTCAGATCAAATCCAAACCAAGTGAGAAGCCTGAGTGAAGAAATCTCATGTGCACTGAGTAAAGTTTTGGTAGCAAAGACTTCGTTCTTTGGCTTCCGAAGCACAACTAAGTCTGTGAGTCAACTTTACTTGTTCCGCAAGTAAAGTTGCACATTAATGACTAATCCGACCGTTGTGGACACGCGTCAAGCTGTCACTTTGGGTCAAATCAGTCATTTCGCACCTCGGGATCGCCAACTATAAATACGCCGCCCCTCCTCCATTTGTGGGTGGCTGCTTTGAGAATATTCCTGAGAGAGATTGAAGAGAGCACCCCAAGAACGCCACCGAAGAAAAACCCAAAAACGAGACCACCGAATCCTAAGTCCCATTGATCTGAGTAGATTCGAAATGACTTAGGTGAATACTTGCTAGCCTTTTTATCTTGTAGAACTGAAATTCTCCTAGACGGTCACACGGGCTATTTATTCTCTTTAAAAGACTTGATCTTCTGCTTTAAGCCTAGCTAATGGCTCTAAAGAAGCGCTTTCGGGAGGCAGCCCGCAACGAATTTAGGTTTTTCTTTTTGCTTTTGTTCTGTTCTTAGTGGTCTTGATGATTGTTACTACTGTATCAACATCATTGTATCTTTACTTTTCAAGCTTTGTGCCAAGTTTAGCCTCAGATTGCAAGAAAGGTCAAAAGTTGGTGCTTGCTGTCCAGAAACAGATTCTGTCTGCTTGACGGAAAAATTCTCAATAAATCACCGGATCATCTTTTTTATCTGAATTTGTTTGACAGCATGCTCCATACAATTACCTTTCAGGCATCTGTTCAAAGTTTTTTGATTTGAGTTGCAGAAGTACCTCGAAAAAATTCTCCTTTCTCTTATGTTCTGTTTTTCTCAGCTTCTGCCCCGGTTTTTCTTTTCGCAGTTTTTCAATCCTTAAGCTTGCTTTTTCTTTGCAAACTTTTTTGGGAAGGCAAGAGAAACAGTAGCTCTTCCTGGAAATCTTTATTTGCAGTAGAGGAAAATTATTTTAATAGGGTACTAACCTCTCTAATCAGCCTACAATGAGTTATGTATGAAGGGAGTTTTCAAGTGCGCGATGGAGGATGATGAAAGAAGATTCAGGAGTGTCAAACGCTCAAGCTTGGGGATGCCCATGTGCACCCCCAATAAATATTCAAGAAGAATCAAGCGTCTAAGCTTGGGGATGCCTCCGATGCATCCCCTTCTTCATCATCAATCATCAGTTTGTCCCTCGTTGCACTATATTTTTGTCACTTCATGCGTTGTTTGCTTTTCTTGGAGCATCTCGCTCTTTACTTTTCTAGGTTTGTTTTGCTTTCTTTGATGTAGTAACAAGTTAGACCCCAACTTACTCTTTTGTGTGGGAGAGATTCACGCTCCGCTTGAACTAGAACTCCTCATAGGATTTGCATGCTTATTCTTTTAGCTGTGAGTTGTTCTTTTTTCTTTTCTTAGTTGTTGTTCTGTTTAGTTGTAGTGGTTTAGTTTTTCTAGAGCTTTTCTTTTGTCTTAGGTTGAACTTTCTATAGGTTGCATGTTTTATCTTGTTAGAGAGTTTGGCTGTTGCACTGAGTTCTGTGTCTTGACTGAAAGTAGGTAGTTAAAGTTGCTATTCTCTTTGTAGTAGTAACTTGCAATAGTTTTGAGGTATTGACTAGAGAAATGTTTGAACTTATGGTGTCAAGAGCTCTTGCCTATTAGTGATAGATGTCGTATTTTGGGCAATCCGTGTGTTTTTCGAAAACCAAAAAACCCCTGTTGAGAACTCTAGCTACTAGATGGATCACTAACCTCTAGAGGGTTCGAATATTAGAGTACACTCACGTACCATGAGTCGAGGATGCGCAAGGATAACCAAACCCCCATACACTCCTCCTCGGGGTACCTATTTCTTTGTGAACCTCCTTATTAGATTGAGAGTTACCGATAATAAGTGCATGAGTTCTTCGGACTAATGTTAGTATTCGAAAGTTGACACTTCCACCCACCTATACTTTTTCTAGCCTCTTCGGTACCGTGAGTTCTTCGGATGCACCGACGAAGTATGCGCCAACTCTCGAGGTGTAAAATATAGAGTATTGCCCCTAAAGTGAGGAAAAGATCCCAAAGAGGACAAAATCAAAAGATCACAAAGAGGACAAATGAGAGTTAAATAGAAAGAGACATTGAGGCCACCAAAAAAATAAAAAAAGAGAAAAAGAGAAAAGAAAAAAAAAGAGAAGGGGGCATACTACTATTCCTTTTGAGAGATCCACCCTAGTACTTCATCTTCTATCCCTTGTACTCCATAGAGATCATCATCATGCATATAGCTATGTGGGGACCCTTCACACTATATAACTTGGCTTGTATATTCCAATGATGAGCCTCCTCAAACGAGCTATAGGTCTTCTTGAGCAAGCAAGTTAGATGCACCCCCACTAGTTCCCTTGGAGTGCTTTTAGCTCACATGTGCATCCGTTGTATGGAAATCCCTACTCCTCACATCATATCTATCATATGGCCTTCTCTCGCCTATGATTGTCCTCATTGATGTGAGCCTTTCACACCTTTTTGTCTTCCTCCTCCACCTTCTTTCTGTTTTGCCTTTTAGGTGTCAACTTTCTTTCTCACGCTCATCCATTGCATGAGTGCTCAAAATATCGAAAGGGAGTGGATCAGTTTGACTTGTACTTGGCTAGTGGTCTGGGGACGAGTCCAGATAAGAATCCAAAGGAGACCAAGTGTGAAACTTTAGTAGATAGTTGTTCTCAACAACCTTTTTTCTCTTTCTTCCCAGTCCCTTGCTTGCACGCAAACACCATTTGGAGACATTCGAGTCACGGACAGCAAGAGCTCTTGCACCTTTTGTTCTTTTGTTACTTGTGTCAATGCTAATATAGACTCTTTCTTGTTAAGACTTGAATTGAATTGCATGCTTTGATTGCTTTACTTAAAGGTCCTTATTTGGTTGTGTGGCATGTCACCACAGAAATTATGCTTGTTATCATTTACCTACTCGAGGACGAGCAGGAATTAAGCTTGGGGATGTTGATACGTCCCAAACGTATCTATAATTTTTGCTTGCTCCATGCATGGTTTGTGTGACTTTGCCATGTTTTGCTTGAACTTTCATACACTTTTGAACCTCTTTGGAATAACCTATTAACTCAGTGCACCTAGTTGCCAGTTTCTGTTTTCTGCTATTTTTGTATTTCCGGTTTTCCGGCCATTAAAAGTGCTCCAAAAATTCTGGGAAAAATATATAAAAAATCAGCGCAACAGAAGCTTCCGGAATCACCAAGAGAGGGAAGGGGGGCCACCACCAGGCAGCCAGGAGGGCAGGTGGCGCGGCCCCACCCTGGGCCGCGCCAGGGACCCTCCTGACTGCCTCGTGGGTCCCCTCGATGCCCCCCTTCGCCTATATTTACCCCTTGGGGTGGAAACCCCTAATATCGATCTCTTTCTCGCGAACTCCCCTCTGTACCGCCGCCGCCGCCGTTTCAAGATCGGGGCTGCCTGGAGAAGCTACCCCGACACCCTGCCGGAAGGAGGAACCCCCTCTAGGAGACCATCCATATCCATGGACGCCTCCCGGATGTGCCATGAGTAGTCCCCCTTGGACCATGGGTCCGTGACCAGTAGCTATGTGATGAATCTCTTCCCCCTTTGTGCTTCCACTTTCGAGTCCTCGTGAGCTTCCTCACATGATCGAGACATCTATGTAATTTCTGCTGTTGCTATGCTGAGTTTGTTGGGATCTGATGGATTATGAGACTATGTTCAGATTGTGATGAGTAATATATTTGGTTCTTCTCTTTTATATTTTGTTCTTGAGTAAATTCTTGCATGTTCTCCGTTGCGGTATTTTCTTTGGCCAAGTATTTTATTTGCAACTCCAAGAGAGAGCGTTATGCTCGATTGTGGGTTCAGCCCCCTGATGTCTAGCTTGAGTGACAGAAACATGAGACTAGGGGATGTGATGTTGCCACCAGGGATAAAACAACGGTGCTTGTACCTGCGGGTGCAAGGATTGTTTACTTTACGCAAAGTTCTTTTAATGCAGTTGTCTGTTGCTTTGAGTTTACACTTTGGGTGGGATTCACAACTTAATACCAGCGAGATGTTCTGGATAGATATCTCAAGGTGGATGATTCGTAGTAGATGTAGATGGATTTCGGTCTACTTACCTTGGCGTACTGCCCATTGCTTTTGAGCCCTTCCTTTCTTTGCAGCATAGTTAGCATTGCGGTGCCTTCATAATCCTGTCAATTGTCCAACTGTGATTTGTTTACCTCGCTAGCACTTTTATCTTCTTTCGGAGAGAGACATCACTAGTGAAAATCACAGGACCCCGGTCCATCTTCACATTATTGTTCACACCCTCAATTTACTTTCAGCTTTTACTTTCCTTTGCACCTTTTATATCTTGCGTTGATCCTTTGTAAACGACAAGGCCGGAGGAATTGACAACTCCTCTGTACTCGTTGGGAGCAAAGTTATTTGTTGCTGGGTTAGAATGGTGTTAGCAGAATAAGAATTTTGTTAGTAGAATAAGCTCTTAAGGGGTGTTAGTAGAATAGACCCACCCTATATATATATATATATATATATATATATATACATGCCGTCTATTCTAAAATCGATGATAGAATAATATTCTGTAATAATCTCGTACTGCCCGAGATGACGATCTCGTACTTCTTCTGTAATACACTGTCGTACTGCTTTTTCATGAAGTCGGTACTGCTCTTCTGTCTGTGCGTAGTATTTCAATCGTAGATTCTAAGCCGTTAATAGGAATTGCGCAAATATATACCGTCTGAAAACTACAGAAAATCCTCAACTTTTTTGTATTGTGACTTTTTCCTAATTTTTATATTTTTTGTTATGAATTTTCAAAAAACAGAAATCATCACAAGCTCATTGAAAATTGTTTTGAACGCAAGTTTTTACCCACTTCTCGGAATTGTGCAAATGATATACCGTTGGAAAGCTAGTGAAATTTCCAAATGTTTTCATGTTTTTCAAATTTTGCATAATTTTTTAACAGTATTGAAAATACTAAAAACCAGTTTTATTAAAAGTTGATTATGGATAATTTTAGAACCTCAAAATGATGCAAAAGATATGGCGTTAGAAAGCTATTGAAATTTCCCATCTTTTTCGTGTATTAAGGTTTTTGAAATTTTACATAATTTTTTAGCAGTTTTGAAAATACCAAGATTCATTCAAAATAAACGAATAGTAATTTGATATTAATTTTTTAACCACTTCTCCGAATGGCAGAAATGATATACCATTGGAAAGCTACTGAAATTTACAAACGTTTTCGTGTTTTAAGTTCTTTCAAATTATGCATCATTTTTGAACAGTTTTGATAATACTAAAAATCCATTTTTTTAAATATGATCATTGATGTTCATCGGACTTCGGAATGATGCAACTGATATGGCGTTGGAAAAGTATTGAAATTTAGCAACTTTTTCATGTTTTAACCTTTTTCCATTTATGCACCATTTTTGAACAATATTCAAAATACCGATATTTTTTTTGTTCCAAGGAAACATAGTATTGTACTTCTGTGAAATATGAGTTTCGTACTGCCCGATCAATAAAGAAGTTTTCGTACTGCTCAAAATGATTAAATTGTACTGCCCATAATTATTTGCAGAGAACTCAAATTCTCTCGATATGTATCTTGTACTTCTGTGTATTTGAGTTTCGTACAGCCCGATAATAATAATAATAATAATAATAATAATAATAATTGTACTGCTGAAAATAAATAAATTGTATTGTTCGGATTTTTAAAAAAGAACACAATTTTTCATTGTACTTCTGTGAAATAGATATTTCATACTGCCCTGCAATAAATAAATTATATTCCTTCAAATGATTAAATTATATTGCTCATAAATTATTTTTACATAACTCAGCTCCCCTCGACATGTATCTTGTACTTTTGTTGAATATGATTTTTGTACTGCCCGGTAATAAAACATTAGTAAATTTTATCGCCCAAAATGAATCAAAGGTACTACCTAGGGGTGATTCAGTGGTACTTCCTGGCAACGAGAAGGTTCGTATTACTTATTTTAAATTTTTTTACTTTGTAGTGCTTTATTTTCATGTTCAACACTGTTAATTACATTATTCTTGTATTTCTTTCTACGAGATTATTGTACTGCTCGTAGTTTTTTTAAAGAACTCAACTTTGCCCTATACTTTTGAGGAATATGAGTTTTGTACTGCCTGGCAAAAAAAATAAACTTTTGTATTGCTTAAAATGAATGAATTGTACTTCCCGTCTTATACTTCTGCGGAATATGAATTTCGATATTGCTCAAAATGAATTTTTTGTACTGCTCATATTTTTTTTCATAGAACTCAACATCTCTCGACATGTATGTTGTACTTCTGTCAATTATCAGTTTCGTACTGATAATAAAAGAAATGAACACGTTGTAACTTAGACCTCTCATATAAGAGTCGGGTTGTGAAATCATGCGCACTTTATCTGTTGACTGCACGCTTAATTGACGCACTAGTGCTCGATTTAATCTATAAACAAGTGAGTAGAGAGTGAACCAACTCGTGGAAAGGAAGTGTCTTGTTTTGGAGTCATCGTGAGGACTAGGGAGGAAACCACCACGATGAACAGATGACTTTTCATTACGATGCATGCATGAGTACTATACTTGTCACTGCCGCGGACCTTGACCAGTACGTAAGAGGAGTTGAAAATCAAGTGGAGACTAGCCAATTCACTCCACATCTCCCCAAAAACCACAAGGCTAGCTGCGATTGATTTGATTGGCAGGCAAGTCCCAGTCGACGGCCACCGCTTTGGACCAGACTCCAGAACGAGTACAACATGTGCCCGGCCGGCGGCTATTCCATGTTCGATCGCGTCGCCAGCTCGCGCACCGGAGGTTCCATCGTTCCATCGAGTCTGACTTATTTTCATGGCGGGGAGATGAAGTCTGACTTGGCCAGGCAGCCACTTCTTTCTTCAACTCGGAGTGCAGAAGCAGCGACCAGGGCCGTCAGCAGCTGTGATGCACACGTGTGCGTGCCAGATCCAGCGGGAGGAGGCCCCAGTGGTAGCAGGCGGTTCGAGGCGGCCAGCCCGCGTGGAGCAGACGGCCGGCGCGGGCGGAGGCGGCCGGCGAGGGTGGAGACGCTCGGCGCGGCTGGAGGACCGGCGAGGATGAAGGCGGCCGGCACGGGGTGGAGGGCCGGTGAGGATGTAGGCGGCCGGTGCGTGTGCGGAACGGAGGCCGCCGACGCTTGTGTGAAACGAAGGGATAAGGAGAGGTGGAACGTGAAGAGATCAGCATGGGGAGTTTTCTTTTATACAGGAAAATTGCTCTATATAATGTGGGAGCTTATTGTAGAATATTATTCTACAATCAATTATAGAATAGACCCACCATATATATATATATATATATGAACGGAATATTCTATTACCTGTAGCAGAATATATTCGGTTACATGGCCCCCTATAAGGGGCCGATTCTTACAACCTCCACCGGTCCGAACCGGTACGTCTCCCGACCGGGCACCCTGCCTCCCACCGTCTCGTACTCCACCTCGAACACCCATCGGCGGCTCCCCATCTACTTGGTTTCTTTCGTCGGAGGCGCTGCCGCGGGCGAGCGAGCTACGGCGATAGCCGGAGCAAGGGAGCCCGCGGCGCCGTGACGGGCCGGCACCTCGCATCGCCAGTCGCCGCCGCGCACTGCCGAGCACGAGCAGGAGCGCCGCCGCCGGATCCTGTGCTTCCAGCTGCCGCAGCCGGGTCCCGTTGCCACAGCCAAAACCGCGTCGCCGCCCGCCTCCGGCTTCGCCTGCCTGGATCTATGCGTCGCCGTTGATTTAAGCCTGATGGCTCCTCCAACTCAGAAATTCATCCCGATTCGACAGAGAAGACAACATGACATGGAAGATGAAGAACAATCCAACCGCATTCAGGTGATTGTCTTTGAACTGATGAGCTTTGAGTTGGGGAATAATTTGAACTGATCCTAGTTTGAGTGAAAATTTGAACAAGACTAAATTAATTCACCTCAGTACATTGCATGTTCCTGGGTCAGTTCGACTATCAAAAAAAGATTTATTTGGTTCATGTACGTACATCGCATTAGAGGTTAGTGGGTAAGTTCATAGCTGCTACTTCCTTCAGTTCGACTGAATAAAAAAACAACAAGAGTTGATGTCAGTACATCACATGTTTATGGATCAGTTCATATATTGTACTTGCTTCAATTAGAAAAACTCCGTGAGTATGCATCAGTTCTACTTTTATATGACCAGTCAGTTCAAAAATATCTGTTACATAGAAAAATTATATGTTCACATCGGTTCTTCTTTTACATGGCCTCACGGTTTTCTCGATTTGTTCATATCATGCAGACGCAGCAGAGGCAGCAGCACGGCGGTGCTGGTTTTGACACTCCAGCCGGTTACCAAGCTCCCCCTGGTTGGATAACCCCGGTGATACCAAGTGGATATTTCAGCACCACCGACAGATTTGAATCAGCGCCAGGATCAGCATATGAAACACCGCAAGCCGCCGGAGGTGCAGGAATTGATCCTTTTGGTCTGCATAGAGAGCTGCAATGTCCTCAGCCTTTGAGGGTTTGCTTTCCGGATGATAACATCACAGAAAGACAAGGAACAGTACCACCATTTGTTCCGTCAACAAACATAATCCGTACTGCGAAAGAAGTTTCAACGGGAAACACGCAAGCACACAAAAGTCTTCTGCGGGCAGGTCTATTCCACACAACCCTCAAGCAAGCAATCCTCTAGCAAGCAATCAGAACAAAAGCAGGCCTTCATCATCTTTGCTGCCACCGCGAGATCCACTACTGCACATGCCGATGGTGACGCCGCCAGGACCTATTTATCCTGGTGAGCAGCAAACGCCGGAAGTGGCGAGATCATACACGCACGTAAGTTTTTTTGTCTTTCGAAACCATCTACTGCTTTGTACTGCATGTCAGTTCTAATTTTCTGCGGCCAGTTAGTTCTGTGTTACTACTGCCATTCGGTTCTATCAATTTCACGTCCCTGCTGAAATAATTCTCTTCCATGTCCTATGCAGCCTCTAGACACACAATCATATGTGTTGCCAAAACTAGAGATGCGCTTTGAAACACTAAAAATGGCTCAGGATTTTTACAACGTGTACACCATGCATGCCGGCTTTGGCATCAGAGTTGGACCTGCTGATGCAAAAAGAACATATTTCTATTGCACGTGCCAGGGGAAACATAAACCAACTGTTTTAGAAGCTAATAGACAAAGGAACAAGACATCTAGCAGAACTAGTTGCAAAGCAATGATCAGGGTGAAAAAGGAATGGGATGGATATTTTGTAATCAAAGACATAGTGTGGGAGCACAACCACCGACTGACACTCGGACCGGACATGCTTCGGCTTTTGCACTCACATAAGACTTTTGACAGCACGATTCTCGAATACGTCAAGTTCCTGCAGTTCAAAGGCATGAGCCAGTCGTAGATAATGAATATTCTAAATGGCGATGATCCAGGAAGTGTGTTGATGTGCATGACAGCACGGGACATAATCAACGCGTAAGTCCGGAACAACAATCAAAGCGTTTTAATTTCGTTTCCATGGGTTTCCTTTCGTATTCACTTCCTTTTCAGTTGTGCAAAAAATTATCTATTGCGGTCAGTTCTGTAATTCCTCAATACTAAGTACAACTACCCTTTTGTATCTGTTGTTTAAAACATCATCTACTACTAAAATCTGGTCGAAAAATAAATTCAAAACATTCTACTTCTCGGTAATTCGGAGTCAATTATATGTTTGTTATGCCTGTCAGTTCTATGTGTACCTATTTCCAATTACAACTATCTTCTTTATATCTGTATCAGCTCTATACAATGCAACAACATGCTGTCAGTTCAATGTTCCCCCTACTTGTCATTTCTACATTTCTTCAGATGCTAAGTACAACTATCCTCTTGTATCTATGTTCAAACTGTGCATTGCACCTGCTGAAAAAGTCTGACCAGAAAATTAAAAAACATTATACTGTGCAGAAAAGCGAGGAACACCAGAATGGATGATGTTGATGATATACTAAAGACAATAAACTTCTTCAGGGAAATGAAAGCGATAAACAATGAATTCTTCTGCGACATCCAGCTGGATGAATCTGATAGGGTGAAGAACATATTCTGGGCACACGCGAGCTTCCGCGGATCATATCAAGACTTTGGTGACGTTGTCACCTTCGATACAACATATAAGACCAACAAGTACCACATGCCACTTGGGGTGTTTGTCGGCACCAACAGCAACATGCAAACAACCTTGTTTTCTTTTGCGTTGATAAGGGATGAGGAGGCTGAGTCATTTAAGTGGCTTTTTAGGATATTTTTAAGGTGCATGAGAGGGACGGTTCCAACATGCATTCTCACAGGTGAAACCACCACCCTCCCCATGTTTTGCCTCATGTTTGATGCCCGCTGTTTTGCAACAAAAAACATGCATGACTAACCTCTTGCTCATATAATTAATCACCAGACCAGTGCCCCACCATGGCAAGAGCAATACCAGTTGTCTTCCCAAATACCCTTCACAGGCTGTGACGCTGGCACATTACGAAGAAGTTCAAGGATCACCTTGCGTACCTGTACAAGAACCATGAAGGCTTCAAAGATCAGTTCAGAGCGATCCTGAACTAGCCACTCATGCCGATTGAGTTTGAAGCTTCCTGGAAATGGCTAATGGACACATTTGGTCTTCATGACGATGCTACATTGGTGTCAATGTGGAACGACAGGGAAAATGGATAATCAATGTGGAACAATAGGGAAAAATGGATATCTGCTTACTTCAAGGAGGTATTCTGTGCAAGAATGACATCAACACAACGCAGCGAAAGAATTAACCACTCGCTCAAGAGAAACTATGTGAATAAGAAGCAAAACCTCCACGCATTTGTAAAAGGAATAAACAGATTAGTGCAGGCGAGAGCACAAACAGAAAAAGAGGCAACAATGCTTTGTTGAGTATGAATTTTTTTCCCAAACCTCGTAAACCAAATGGTTTTCATACTAACCAATGTTAACTAGTGTTAACCAATCTTTACTTGCACAGAAAAAGGCCAACACGCTTACACTGTATGGTTTTGAGACACAAATGGCCGAGGTGTACACTCGCAGTGTTTACAGGAAACTCCGGGAGAGGATTAAAATCAGCACCCTCTTCAGGGTAAAAGAGACCCTGATGGTGAAACATACGAATGCGAGTGCAAGCTTTGGGAACACACAGGTGAGAAAGAAAAAAATTGACACAACAACCAACCTTTTGGCTGTCAGTTCTTTGTGTCATTCTTGTTCAAAAATAATCCCTTTTCTATCAGTTCTATAATTACTAAATCATAAGTTCATATTGGTCGCTTGCTCAGTGATGTGTGTTAGTCCTGTGTTTGCTCAGCCTCCAAGTTCTGTAATTCCTCCATCAAAAGTACAACTAACATCTTGTATATTTGTTTCAAACTGGAGAAAACAACATCTATTAAAAATCTCTTTGTTACCACAAAAAATGCAGGTCTCTTCTTCTTGCATGTCATGTGTATGCTACAGACGCAGAAAGATGATGTCATCCCGGAAAAATACATACTCAGTTGGTACACAAAGCGTGCCGTTACAGATCCCAATTTCAATAGAAGAAACATGCGGTCGGTGATGACAGATGATGCCTCCCAATACTGCGTGGAAAGCGCAATGCTCCAGCTAAATATGCGGGTCCACAGAAAAATCTTGAGAAGTGCAGAACAGACAGCAAGGGCTAAGCATGTCATGCAAAACCTGGAGCATGAGCTGGATGCCATGCACTCTGTTACAGCAGAAGATGACGGGGGGGGGGGGGGGATGAAACAAATAATATAGAGCTTGATATCGCCACAACATTGGCTGAGATGAACCACATTGGAACTTTACCCAAAAATGACGAGTGCGAGCAAGAGGCAGGCGTCACTGGAGCGCAAGCAGATCATCACAACTCCGCAGATCAGCGTGGAGATGCCTCATTCAACAAAGATGAGAAGCGCAGGGTGATAAAACCACCGATATACTCAGCAAACAAAGGGCGTAAGAAGAAAACAGAAGCAGCACAAGCGGCAGCAAACAAGGCGCCCCCTCCTGTGCGGCGAGTTGAATTCAACGAGAACGACAAACCTAAAGGCGTAAGGGCATGTGGCATCTGCGGCCTTGTTATAGACCACAATGCACGCACTGATCTTACTATAAGCAACAAGAAGAAGTCGCAGAAGCAGAAGACAAAAACAAAGTCGGCAAGAAAACAACAGCGGGAAGATGAAGATGACGAAGAAGAGTTTGAGGACGATAATACAAAATCAGAGCAGGAGGACATGCAAGATGACATTGAAGATGACGTTTCCAAGGATGAAACTGAAAGTGAAGCTCAAAGGGAAAGCAGCAAACAAGTTAAAGGGAAGGTGAAAACAAAGCAACGACAACAACAACCAACAAGATGAAGCAAAAGTCTACGAACTGGCTAGTTCATCAATATTTATCAAAACTGTTGCCATGCTCTTTTTGATTGTGTCTGTATCATTAGGATATCATTCAAGTTGCTGAAAAAACAACTGCGTATATATGATGGATTTATGGATTGAACATCATAATCATACACGAATCTTGTTCAAACATGACCACAAAAATCTTTGTTCAACATGACACTGTTGTCAGTACTGGTGCGTTATTTCACATATTAAGTTCAGGTGCTGAGAACAAGATCAGTTCTGCTAGAATAACGGCTTCAGTACAAGTGTTAAAAAATGTAATATATCTGAACATAGTAAGTTCAGATGCTGGGAACAAGATCAATTCTGCTAGAATTAACAGCTACATTACAAGTGTTAAAAAATGTAATATATCTGCTATTAAAAAATGAGCTGTTAAAAACGAAACCAAAAAATTTATACTATACATGCAAAAAAACTTGTAAGTTCAACAAGTACATTACGAATAAAAAATTGCGCCAGAATGTGAGGAAACGCAAAAGAATAAAAAACGGTACAATAAATATTGATCGGTATTTACTGATTACATTAAAAAATAGTCCGATAAGTGGGGCACGCTAGTCAGTGCTCCTTGACGTGACTACTCAGTTCCACTTCCCCGTAGAAACAGGACCGACTCCTCGCAACTCAATAGTTATCCATCAAAACCACCTCCACCACCTCCCCCACTTCCGCCGGATCAGTTACACAATCCTCTCTGCCACCGCAAGGATAACCAACAATCGCCCCAACGCCACCACGCCATTCAAATAGCGCCCCCATCCCCACCCCAAACCTGCACAAAACCACCGCGACCACCATATTCTCCTCCATTTCCTCTCTAGCCGGTTGTAGAGAGCGCCATGGAGCACCCACACAAGTACACCAGTGAGTACTTCGGAGTCGAGACCCACGGCAGGCACAAGCTCCACGTCGTGTGCATGAGTGAGGCGGAAGAGGCGGACTAGATGCTGGGCAAGCTGTTTATGATGCTTTGCGGCAAGAGAAGTGAAGAGCGATTCGTCGGAGTCGACGTTGAGTTCACCCCAGACGTCGACGTCACCAAGCATCCCAACCTCTATCAGAGGGCGGCTGCCCTCCAACGCTGCATGGACAATGAGGTACTGGTGTACCACATCAGCGCCGCTGCTGCTAGGTATGAAAAAACCCTCACCTGTGAATTTTATTTAGATAGCAAATCTGTTAGTGACCTTGGCGTTTCCTATTTTTTCTGGTATAAAAAAAACCCTCACCTAAATATTTGATTGTGGTTTTCAAAGATTGGATTCGAGAACAATAGTTATTGGGATTTGCTAGATTAGATTTGTGCATTTGAATCAGAGCATCTGCTTATTTTTAGCCAGTTCAATGATTCTCCAACCCTAAGTACAACTAGCACCTTGTATCCTAGTAGTTTACATTCATACAAAAATAAAAAATGTGTTTCTGAATCAGAGCATCTATGTATTTTTTAGTAAGTTCTATGATTCCCCAAACCCTAAGTACAACTAGCATCCTGTTGAGTCTATATATTTTCTGTCAGTTATATGATTCCCACCAAACCATAAGAAACAACTAACATCTTGTATCTCTGTTCAATCTGAAGGAAAATTGCATCCTTTCAAAAAATCTGCAAAGAATTAAAAACATCCTACTGTTGGGTAGTGCAGCTAGTTCTATGTGTGCTCCGTTTTTCAGTTCAATGTGTGCTCTGCTTTCAGTTCTATCACTGCTCATCGCTCAGAGCTATTGTTACATCTGTGTTTAAAAAATAAGAGAATACAATCTTTACTTTATTTTGTAAGGGATTATCCGTGCGTTCACGTGTTTAGATTTCAGATCGTGCTTCTGCTTATTTTATAAGGATGGATCTGCTTATTTCAACTCCGAAAAAATTGATTCAGAGCTTTCATTTTGCTTCATGTCTTTCTCTGCAGGCCCCAGCGCCTACCGAACTTCCTCGACACAGGTCATTTCACGTATGTGGGATTTTCCATTGCAACAGACAAGCGCATGATGGAACTGGTCGGCATAACGATCAGGCCAGACAAGTACATTGACATACAGAGAGAGTGGAGGAAGCTCAACAATCATTACAAGCCATACGACTCTTTGGCTGATGTTGCCTCCATGGTGATTGATCCATACAACAAGAGCATGAAGAGCAAGATCAACAAATAAGAGGACCACATAAGGTGGGCTACTCCACCACTCCTCGCACACCTCGTACACTATGCATCCATAGATGTGTACACCGCGTATGAATCATGGAGGCACATCTCCATTATCTAGCGGGGGCTGAAGAGGAGCCAGGACGACTGGGCCCTGCGGGCAGAGGGGTACTCTCTGGACGAAATATACGGCACCAGTGGTGCTATGCAGTACAACTAAAGTAGATATGTGCTCGTCAGTATCATTTTGCTTTCACATTAGCAGGTTGTCCCCGTTATTAGGTTTGGTTGAACTTCTATATATAGTTCATTACTAGGTTGTCCGTTAGTAAGTTTGCTTGAACTTCTACCTAAAGTCAGTTTGTATCGTCAGAACTATTACCTATCGTCATGCTTCGTGCCTTCGAAATTACTGTTGTGTTTGCACTATATGTCATACTCTCCTGGGCAAGTTCACAATACACAGCTACATCAGTGCGAACCAAAAATCTGCGCTGACCTTGTGTAATGCAACTTAGTTTGATGCTGTAAAAAATCTTAGACTTTCTCTGTCAAGTATATCAGACTTTGATGATCAGTTCACGATGCACAAAAACCTCAGTACTACTCTGAAAAAATTAAAATATAAATGGAAGAAATAGTAACAAAAAAGCCACTTCATATAAAAAATCGTATGATTGCAAAAATGTTATACAACACGATCACCAAAAAAAATAGTTGCTAATGTTTCTCCAATTCATCATCACCTAACAATGAAGAAGCTCAAAAACCTAAGTCATAACTGGCATCACAATATGTTTAGCTTGTCAGTTCAACCTGCACAACCATACCAGTTCCCCATCCGAAAAAGGCTAGAATCAAATCATGGTGTACAAAAATCATACTGTTATCCAGTCAACTTCAAAAACATATTGCGCGTCTTGCTTATTACAAACAATTTTCAATAAGATAAAACTAAGGGGGGTCCCCCCCCCTTATACTATACATGCAAAAAAACTTATAAGTTCCACAAGTACATAACCGAAAAGTTAATCTATCCACTATAGATGCAAGTTCAGATACACAAATGCTATCAGGTCAAGTTGGTAAAAAAGGGGGAAGTTAGCAATCAAAACCTAAGTCATAACTGGCATCACAATATGTTTAGCTTGTCGGTTCAACCTGCACAACCATACCGGTTCCCCATCCGAAAAAGGCCAGAACCAAATCATGGTGTACAAAAAACATACTGTTATCTAGTCAACTTCAAAAACATACTGCGCGTCTCGCGGACTTATTACAAAAAATCAGTACAAAAACACACTACACACCTCGTCAAAAATTTGAACAAACATAGTTTTGGTGGACAGAAAACATTCAGTTCAAAACAAAAATTGCGGATCTCAGGAAACTCTCCTCCGACCTTGCGACTATGCATCAGGACCCAGTTCTTGAATCTCCTCAGGGAGCTCCGACAGATCAATCTCGTTCTTGTTGTTGAACACAATACTATACAGATTCTATGCCTTCCAGTCAACAATCTGAGGCTGCAAAAAATAAAAGGAATCAATATAAGCCGAGAACCCTTAAGCACAATGTAATTTCCTTCGCTGAAAAGAGAAACCTCACATCTTCATTGTGGATATCCTCTGCAAGATCTTCACCGTTGTAAACTGCTGCGAATTTTAGAGCATAATGCCCACACTCGTTCGACCCTTGCTTAGGAACTGGAACGTACCTAGGCCTAACAGCAATTGTGGCCCAATTAGGCTGCTTGCTGGCTTTGTACTACTCTTTACCATAAAGACCCTCACAAACTTGGACAAATCTCTTTACCTACAAAAAAACAAGAATGTGAGAAAAAGCCTTTTAAGAAAGCCAATGAAAAAATGAAAGAGCAGATAGGATTTATCTACAAAAACTCTAGAATCTACTCACTATATTAGGAGTGTCCTTGTGGTACTTGCTGCGTGATGGCTCCCAATTCCTGGGGTATGTCAACGAAACCATAATCTCAATGCGGTTGCGCAACCGATTGACAATTAACAATGTGTAGTGCGCTATAGTAGCGCCACTAGCTGAGGTACCAATCATTTTGAACATTGGCATAATCACCTAGAAAACCACAGAGAAAATACACTCAAAACAACTGGTTAAAAATATAAGAAATAGACCTCATCAAGCGCATCAAAGAAAACCCCCGAGGGGGCTCGCAAACTCACAAGCATAGCGTTGAGTAAAACTTCCCCAGCGCTGAGTACCCGCCTGGCTTCCCTCGCTGCCATATCCACGTCGAATGCCTTAAAATCGAAGAATGTACAATCAAGTGTGGTATGCGAGAGAAAAACATAAATATCAATAAAAAAGTGACCAAAACACATCAGTACAAAAATAGTAGGTACAAAAGTACATGTTAGGGAGTACAGTTTATAAAAATAAAAATACACACTGTTGGATAACAAAAAGCTGCATAACTGTCAGTTCAAAGCAACATGCATCCTCAATGCAAGACCAAAACGAAATATCAAAAAAAAAATCTTTCATTCCTTACCGAAATGAAGTACGGACTCAGCACAATCCTTTCTCCAGATATAAAATTGTGGTTTCTTTCAGGGTTGTCTTTCAAGTCGTTGATAAGGAATTCCATTAAATCCGCTTCCATCTGCTGGCCAGGACCAAAAGCTTCAATAATTCGAGCGCCAGTAAATGGAGAATCAGCTTCGAACGGTTGCAATATCAATGCAAAAATTGTGCTGCTGTTAGGTGCCAAAAATTAGACACCAGAAAAGAAGCAAATTAAAAAATCAAACATATATCACATCAGTTCAGCGGTAACACCGGCAACAGTTCTAGGTGAAAAACAAAACACCATACATAGTAGAAAACCCCTAATACGAGAAGGGACTGCAAACCCCTAATACGAGAAGGGACTGGCATGAGTAATAAACAAAGGAATTTAAGGGGATGTGATCGTCCCCACATGGGAGCCGTTCCTCGAAACTTGTCCAAATCATGAAGTGAGTGAGTTATCTATCAGCAGTCGTTGACGGATCATGCACCTCCCAAAAGTCTGTTTTTATTCTGTTTGATCTAGAGATGGCACATGAGTTTTCCCTGCTTACCCTTTTGCACGGGGTTTATCCTTTATTTTGTGCTGAGTCAGTCCTTCCTACTTCCTTCCTTCTTGAGAGAGAACATACACCTGATGTTAATAAAGATTCTTGCATACAAAGCTGCATTGAAAGTTAGCATGTTACATCTTTGTTGACATTATCTTTTGATAAGTGAGTTGTTTGCAAAAGCTTATGCGGAGTAACATCTTCCTTTGTGTTAACATGTGCACTTCTTGACTAATAACATGTTCTTTCCAAAGCTTCAACTGGTTCCATTATAAGTGAAAGAGCAAAAGTAAAAGTTATTAGTTGTTCCTTGACCAAGGCTATGTTTTCCATGATTTGATGAGTTTTCCAGGTCCTACTTTGTTATAATTGTTACTACTTTCTCATAAGGACCTTATGAGTTGAGGTTGCTGTTGAGGATGCTTCAGTTTGGTGAGAAATCTTGATGCTTCTTGTCCGTATTCTTTTATCGACACTTCACTCTCTAAACTTGTGGACAGGTTTACCAAGCTCAGCAATCGCTTGGGCACAAGCGAGGTCTAAGCTTGGGGGAGTTGATACGTCCAAAATGCATCACTATTTTATATTGTAATTTCATCCTATTCATTGATATATTCCACTTTAAAGTATTGTTCTTATGTTGTTTTGTCTTGTTTTACACAGTTTACAACTTTCCGGTGCCGAAGCAGCAGAACCAGAATTCAGCGGGGAAAAGTGGACACCAAGTTGTTGAATCAGATAAAGTCCAAATGCGATGAAAATTTACGGGGAGCGTTTTTATGGGAATTGACTGGGGATCACCGAAGACGGAGGTGAGGGGACCCACCAGGCAGCCAGAAGGGTGCCTGGCGCGGGCCCCCTCCTGGCCGCGCCAGGCACCCTCCTGGATGCCTGGTGGCCCCCCTCGGTGCCCCCTCTCGCCTATAAGACCCCCCTGGGGTGAAAACCCTAAGAAGAGGAGAGTTTCCATGTTTCGCCGCCGCCACGGGGCGGAAACCTACAGAGGAGAAAATCCATCTCCGGCAGGCAGATTCCGTCGGGGAGATCACCTCCCGGAAGGGGAGATCGTCGCCATCATCATCATCATCGTCACGGGCATCATCGAGATCATCATCAAAATCATCCCCAACATCAGCACCATCTCCATCTCCATCCCATCTCATCTCACAATTGCAACTTGTGTTGTAATCCGTACTATCTATCCTCTCTACTCTGTTGGTGTTGATTACTACTTTGTGGTGAATGCAATTGAGTTTTGTTGGAGAAATATCATTGTGTCCAGATTGTTTGCCACCCATCTATCACCTCTGATCATGATCTCTTTTATGTCTTGTGAGTAGTTACTTTAGTTCTTGAGAACATGGGAGAAGTCTAGTTGTTAGTAGTCATATGATGTTGAAGTTTTATGTGTTGTTTGATACTTAAGTTGTGTTGTTATTTCTCTAGTGGTGTTATGTGAGTCGAACACTTAACACTTCACCTTTCATGGGCCTAGAGGAATACATTGTGCACAAAGGATGCTTATGGTGGGTTGCCGGAGTGACAGAAACCTGAACCCCAGTTCGCACACTTTTGCACAAGGGAATTATGGATCCTTGATCGTAATACTGTGGTTAGGCTTATGCCTTAATTACTACCTTGTATTTGCGGATGCTTGCAAGGTGTGTAATCATAAGAGTACACTTACCTTAGTCTAGAAGGTGTACTAGCATTGATCCACCCACCGACACTTATCAACACAATACATATTACTTGGCGGAGTATGGTGAAAGTAACTTGGCTATCTCTCTCGTGTGTTCTCGAGAACGCTTTAGCTTTTATAAGTTTAGTTCCTAGGCTTATCCTTGTGAAAGGATTGGGCCACTTGCTACTCCTCAGTAGCCTGTTTACTTTGCTTGTCTTTTAATTTTCTGTTGCTTAAACCAAAAACCCCTAAATATTTACCTTTGAGTGTGTGCAACCTTTCCTTATCCAGTGTCACTTATCAGCACCTTCTGCTCCTCGCTGGGATCGACATCCTTATTTATCGAAAAGCTACAATTGATCCCCTAGACTTGTGGGTTATCAAGAATCGTTTATTGGTGCGGTTAACAGGGGAGGCAAACTCAACTAAACCTATTAACTTCACCGCCATCACCTTGCGGCGCACTCCTTGAGCAAGCGGAGAAACAGCTTTAGCAGCGCTGCTCCTGGTAACTCTAACCATAGGTCGAGAAATCTTGGAGAAATCTTCATCTGAACTGCTATCGATCAGTTGAGTGACGGGTTCCTTTGGTGTAACTGGACTCCTGATAACAACTTTAGCTTCATTCTTAATAGCTTCCATACGACCCTGCTTAACACCAGACCTTGTCTTCCCAGAGAATGATACCTGGCTCAAATCGATAACTTGGCGTTCAAGCTCCTGAAATTGTGTGCCAAATATTATATAATCCCCCTCCTATAGCTCAAGCTTAGGGCATGTGAAAAACAAATAAATAAAATTTGATAAGGTAAGTTCAACAATACAATGTGTGATGGTTCGCATAAAAATAAAAGAAGCTAATTTTTAAAAAGGAATCACTATACGTACATGGCTTCATACCAAACATGACCTTAAATTCAACCTCAAAAATACTGCTGGTCGCTAATGAATACAAAAGAGTTTTTCTACTGACAGGAATGTCTTCATATGAGTAATCTAAGATTTCTATCACTCCGTCATCCCTGCAATCAATACCGTGGCAAAAACAAAAACAAAAGCAGATTCATTAGAGAACATAAGGAGAAAACGCTAGAAAATAGAGAACAACTAAAAAACAGTGAAAAGTAAATAGTAAACAGCAAAAACTCACGTGTTTTGCTGCTTCGGCACACGAACAAACTCACAAGAGAAATCGTCAATAGAAAGAGGATTAAGTGTTCTTGCCCTTTGAACACAAGATTGCCGCCACACTTCTTTGATGTTATCAGTCATGTTTTTCGCGAAAGTAATCGCATAAGAATCGTATTCATCACGGTATGAGTCGAGAAACTCGAAGCGCCGAAACTTCAAATTGAGAATAATCAGGACCCAATGGCCAACATCTTCGCCGGGTATAGGTTTACATCCAAGCGAAAGCAAAGGCGGGTCGAATGTTGGGAAGTATATCTGACAAATAAACACAACACAAGAATACATCAGTTCAAAAACATCCAAAAAAAGAATAACCAGTTATTAAAAATGCTAAGAAACGTAAGTTCAAGTATGCTAAGAAACATCAGTTCTGTGCGCCCAAAAAAACAAAAGACTTAGAAACATGCAAAGTCGAAACCATCGATGCTGTCAGGCCCTGTCCTAGCAAACCAACGCAGCACATTAGGGTCAAACATCCCACAATGGATCTTGGTCTACCAACAAAAAAGCAAAAAGTGGTTAAAACACTACGTCACAAATTACGCACTTATAAAACATGGACAGAAGAAAAAAAATTGGAAGGACCAAAACTGATTGAGAATAGCGCGTCACACTAACCGTTAGCCATCTCGGAACAATAAGGGTCTCTGTGCCTCTGTACTTCATACGCAGAGCGTAAAGACAAACATCAGCAACATTGGAGTTGAGCATGACACGTCCACTAAATGAAGACGCTACATCACCAACGGTTGTGTCACACTCCGCGTTTTGAAACATTGTTTTCTCGCTGTGAAAAATAAATAAAATGTTAAGAAAAAAACATGTAAGTGGATGAAAAATCATTAAAAAACACATGAAAATCTGAACTAACCGTTTCTTGCGATTCACACGCAACCTTGAAACAGCAAAGTAAAATTTATCAATAGTCTTAGTAACTGTTGATGATAACTCCAAATCCTGTGACGATGGCACTTCCTGCGATGATACAACAACCTGCAGTGATGGCGCATCTTTCGACGATGGCACATCATGCGTGCACGGACCTGGCGAAATGGATAACACTGTGTCGACACTAGGAATAACCTCAACTACCGGTGAACAGCTATACTCGAGAACTCGAGCCACATCAACGCCAACAAAATCATTTACAATCTTGTCGCTAGCACCGCTAGGAGATTTGCCACCAGCTATGTTGGCGTCTAAATCATCCGGGTGAGCTGCATTCTCGCGATCGACCATGATACTAGAATCTACTGCGCAACCGGGCACTGCCTCACGATCAGCAACGACCTGTTTCCAAAAACGACACACTTACAAAAGTGCAAACGTTGTATGCAGCAAGTTCAACTAGTGATTAGTGTACGCGAACCTTAGAAGCCTGATGATCAACTCTGCAACTTGCATTTACGACACCTGGCGTCGCATCGAGTTCAGCGGCAGCCTGTATAAAAACAACAAACTTATATAAGTTCAATTACTCTCGCAATGACAGTACAAACACGAAGTGCAGCAAGTTCAACTATAGATTATTATGCAATAACCTGAAAATCTTGCTCATCAACACCGTGACTTGCATTTACAGCAACATCGTCGGTTGAGGCAGGCTTAGCACCGGTATCAATAACAGGAGCCTAGAGCGGAAACAAGCGAGAAAATGTTAACATAAAAAGACACTACAAAAAGTTCAATCACAATATTCGCCTAAGTTCAGCAGCGAGCACGAAAAAGAAAAAAGGATAAAAATGTATCACCTCAAAAACAGGACAGTCCACCCCGACATAAAATCTATCATTAGAAACAGGGCAATCCACCCCATCATCATTCCTGTTTTCGCGAACACCTACATCAACTCCATCAAATCCATCCTGCGAAACATTAAAAATTAAACGAGCGGTTGGCCCATGCATATATATGAAAAGTTCAGATACACATCTGCTATCAGATCAAGTTAGGAAGAAAAATTATAAAAAAATTTATCATCTTAACAAAAAAAACCTATTAGTTCGGATATAATAGGAGCATTGTTAAAAATATTTTCAATACAAAAATTAAGGGGGGTCCCCCGACCCCCCCCCCTTATACTATACATGCAAAAAAACTTGTAAAGTTCAACAAGTACATAACCAAATAGTTAATCTAGCCACTATAGATGCAAGTTCAGATACACAAATGCTATCAGTTCAAGTTGGTAAAAAAGGGGGAAGTTAGAAAATTTGTAACCTTAACAACAGAACCGTTCACACCAACATCATTTTTATCATCATTTGTATCAACCCAAGCAGTGGCAGCCTCAACATCAGCATCATTAAGGCTAGCACCAGCATCATTGTCCTTGTACTCCTTGCAGCGAGAGTCTTGCATAGACTTGAACAGCTTGATACTTTTCGTCAGACGAACCATGCTCTTCAGAAGGTGTCCAACATTCTCACGGATATCACTGATAGAATTACTCTCAATCTCAACATAATCTTTCGAAGCTTCAGCATTAAAACAATCACCCTCTGGGAGAATACTAGCAATACGTCTTAGCTTCCCAATGCGATCCAAATCAGAAATTGCAACATCAAGACCAAGACCAGAACTATGCACAGGAGTGCCTTTCAGGGATACGCGTTCGGGAACAGATACACGCTCAGTGCAGCAACCATCTATACCAATATCATGGAAATTATCAGTCCTGGAAGTATCCTCAGGCATCTCCAGGATAGGGCGTTTATAAACACGGAAAAAACCACTTCAGCCCGAGTTTTCCACTGGCATCAACAAAAGAGAAAAACATGAGATACGTCTCAAACGTATCTACTTTTCCAAACACTTTTGCTATTGTTTTGCCCTCATTCTTGCATGATTTGGAAGAAACTAACTCGGACTAACGCTACTTTCAGTAGAGCTGCCTGTATGGTTTTATTGTGCGCAGGAAAATGGATTTTTAGGTGTCGTCGTTTAGTAACAACAGATGCCATAGGGATGGCTAAAGAGAGGGGAAGACTCGAAGGAGAATGATGTCGATGGTGCCGGAAACGGGTTGGGCACAAGCACGGTGAAGGACACCACGATGTACCCAGGTTCGGGGCTCTCCGGAGAGATAACACCCCTACTCCTGCTTGTCTGCTTACTATAAATGAACTCACGAACTACAATCAATGCTCATGGAGCTGCTCAGAGGAAGAAGAGACCTGCCGTGGGCATGGCTCTCCTCTTCTTCTCTACGGGTTCTACTGTGTGAAGTAAATGCGAATGGGGGAGTCCCTCTCACAGGAGGGGTACTCCGGGCTCTTATAGTGTGAGCTCGGGGTACTACGGTCATTTCAGTCGGGAGCTGGCCCCAGCTGTCATCCTCTCGTCGGATGGGGTACACCGACTGCAAATCTCCGGTTGATCCGGACTTGTCAAGCGGCTGCCCATGCTGTAGCTTCTAGGTAATGATGATGAACAGTGGAGCTACGTCCTCTGGTCTCGTCGTCCTGTCTCCGGATTCAGAGGAAAAGGGTGACAACACTCCTCTGACAGATCGGCGAAGTGACTTAGCTTACTGCCACCCGGATCTCTCGGGATCCCGCATTTATGACCTTGTACCAGAGACATCCGATCTGGATAAGGTGAACTCTTGAGCCGATTGAGGAGTGTGCCGATTGCGCCTGGGCCGACTTCTTGCATTCGGCATGGCCGATTGCTAGGGAGCAATCGGCCATGCGACTGCCTAGCTCGGCCCAGCAGCAGCCCAATCGGCCTCCTCCTTGTCTTGAAAAAATGCTTTCGTCTGGGTGACCCTACCTGGGTACCATTCCCCCGACACTAGCCCCTAAAGCTGTAAGGGTCCCACGGTTACTTGAATGCGGGGCACTTGCAGTTTTTCTTTTCTTATCCTTGCGCCTTGATTGCTCTAGCCTCATCGGACATCTCCATCCGATCTGAACGCTCAGATCGGAGATTCTGCCCGACTGACCAGCCCAACAATGGTTCGATACAATTTCTCCGACCTCGGCTGCCAGCTCGTCGATTGCTCTCGTGCTTCTCTGATAAACGATCCGTCGCCAAACCTTGGCCGAGCTGAGATCTGGCTCAGCCGATTACTTCTCCAACGTATACTTTTGACCAACTTCTGAACAACCCACGTCGCACGTCGTTTCCGATTCCCCAGGGCAGTTAATGCTCCGGGCCCCACGACCCACGCGCAACAGGATGTTACTGCGCACGCCTCGCATTCTGCGTCATGAACTTCTGCGCCAAAACCGCCCCATTATCTCTTGATACACGCGGCCACACCGGGCCACACGAGCCGCACCTGCGATCCCACTCGCCCCCGCCTCCCATATAAGCCAATGGGGGAGGGGGCTCCTCGGGATCAACCGCACTTCTTCTTCTTCATTCTCTTTCTCTTCTCTGCGCCGCCGCGGTGCCTCTACTCCGGCGACCTTGGTCTAGCGTGCTCGTGGCGCCGCAGCACCGCACCACCTCTCTGCAACTGCTTGCGCACTTCGCCGCTGCCGCACCTCCGTTTGCCAGCATCCGCTGCCGGATCCCTCTCGCCCTTCTCCCCGGATTCCTCTTTCACCGCCCTGGAAGACGCCATGGCCGCCGCAGACGAGAAATCCGCCGCCAGCCGCGGCCGGTGGAAAGGCTCCACCGTCAACGACGACGAGATTCGTCGGCTCCTCCACGCGCGCAAGATGCCGGCTGGCATCTAGTGGCGTGCCCCCGGTGAGGAGATCGTGCCGGAACCACTTGCCGGCGAGCGCGTGTTTTTTGCGGCGCATTTTGAGAGCGGCTTCGGGCTGCCGGTGAGCACCTTTTTTCGAGAGTTCTTGGATTTCCACCGACTGCAACCACACCACCTCGCCGCCAACTTCATCATGACGATGTCGGGATTCGTCACCCTTTGCGAAGGCTATCTCGGAATCCGGCCGAGCATCGGGCAGTGGAAGCGCCTCTTCCACCTCCGAGGTCACATGGCTCGGACCGGGAGGCTTCTGCCAAATCCATACGGGGACGAGCCGATTCATGAGACCGCCATGACTGACTGCGGCGGATGCATCCTTTACTCAAGTAAACAAGGCTATGAGTCCCCTGCCATCATTCAATCAGTCAAAGATTGGCAGACCACTTTTTTCTACGTCCGATCTCCTGACAAGGGCCCCGACCTCATCAACCTGCCCGAATTTCAGCTCGCCCCTCCCACGGAGAAATACCAGTGGTCGACCAAGCTTGGGGTCGGCGACTGCGACATTGACGCTCAAGTAGCTCGGATTGCGCAGCTTGAGAAAGATGGCCTTAAGGCATACGACCTCGTGGCCACCTGGCTCCAGGTCCGAGTGCTCCCGCTTCAACGCCGAGTGCACCGCATCTGCGACATGGCAACCTGGAGGGATCCCACTCGGATCTGCACCAAGAAGCTGAGCAACCAAGCGCTGCGCCTCCGAGTGAAATCACTCACCACCACTCTCTTGCCGAAACCATTTCGGTTCGGCCTGAAGTGTCTTCACCGCGGAATCAATCCTCCCGAGGTATGCTCCAATTTCTTTCTCTGTTCGCCCGATTGCTCGATTTCTCACTTGCTCTTCTGATGCTCTGCTCATTCTTCAGTACTTTATCGCGACTGCTTTGATGCAAGACGGCCAAGTCGCCGGCGAATTCACCCCTGACCGTGAGGAGGAGGATCCAGCCGACCTCGAATACGACGACTCCCCCGCCTCAGACTCCGACGCCGAGGACAACCCCGCCAACGCCTGTGCAGCCGACCAAGGGGGTATGCATGATTCCTCCTTCGAACAATTTCTGGATGAATGGAGGGACGAAGACAGCGCCTCAAAGGTTGGAGGTTCCGGTGCAGATTCGCACCCTGACCCCAAGAAGGCGCCGTTTAAATGCTCCCGAGCTGACGGCCCGTCGAACGGTGTTGCGCCGAGAAAGCACGCGAAGACAACGGTGGTCGCCCCGAGAGGGAAGGCCACACAAACTGGGCGCACTCGAGCCTAACCGACTGGGAAGGTTCCTGGTACCAAGCCCAAGGTCGGCCCCGTTCTGCAGGAGGTTCCTCTGGATATCCCGCCTCTGCGCTTCCGGATGCCCCGAGGAGCACTGATGACTGTGGGGTACTTATTTCTCCTTCCTTTTCTTCCTTTACATTCTCCTTTCCTTTGTTTCTTATCTCTCTTTTCTGCTCAGGGCTGCCATTGACTTGGACGACATTGACCGGGACGTCCCTGCCGTCACCGGCCCAACTCCTTCTACCACTTGCGCCCATACTGATGCTACCAGAAAACGGCCGCCGATTGTTCCTCTCTCTGCCAAGGATGCCGAGCGCAAGGCCAAGAAACTTCTCGCCAACCTCGCCAAGCCTCCGAGCCAGCCTCCGAGCAAGCCTCTGCCCAAAGCCTTCGTGGCTCCAAAGGACATCGTCGACCTGGAGTCCACCGACGCCGAGGGATTGCAATCGGATCCTCCGATTGCTCCTTCCCCGCCGCAGTCCTCTGGTCAAATCCTAACTGCCATCGCAACGACCACCCCGCCGATCGTGACGGTATCTCCTCCTTCAACGACTGCTCCGACGCCGAATGCCACTGCTCCACCAGCCACCTCAACGCCACCCTCGACTACTGCTGCTTCCAAGGCTATAATCCTTCAGCCGACGTCAACGACGACCTCGACGACCTCCTCTGCTGCCCCCGAATCGCAGATGCACTCGGTGGAGCATTTCCGAATGGCTTATTCTCACACCAGTCCTGCCGATTCCGAGCCTAAAGCCTCACGCCGCTTTCCCTTGGCCTCCCATGGAACCATGGCTTCGGCTTATGACCGAGTAAAAGCGCTCTCCACCAGCGTGCTTCAGGAGCTCGAACTCGTTGACCACAATTATACTGTAAGTCCTCTTTTCCAAGTGGGGGCGCGCAAGAGCACCCACTGGGTGTAGTCCCCGAGATTCGGGCCGATTGCGTGCAATCGGCTCGGATCTTCTTTCGACTTTTGCATTCATAGGCCTTCCTCAGATCGGTGGATCTGCCCTCAAGTGGGTGCAGTCCCCGAGATTCGGGCCGATTGCGTGCAATCAGCTCGGATCTTCTTTCGACTTTAGCATTCCTAGGCCTTCCTCAGATCGGTGGATCTGCCCTCAAGTGGGTGCGCGCAAGCGCACCCACTGGGTGTAGTCCCCGAGATTTGGGCCGATTGCGTGCAATTAGCTCGGATCTTCTTTTGAATTTTGATCTCGTCAGTTTTCGTACTGATTCTTCTTTCAATGCACAGGCTGCCGCCGAGGAAAAACGTAAAGTTTTCGAGAACCTTCTCGAGTCCTATGCCGCCATCTTGCGACTCCTCGCCTCTGCTCAGCTTCAGGTGAACCAGCAGACCGCCAAGGTCGCCGAGCTGACAGGTACTTCTCCTGATCCCCGCCTGATTGATTTCCATTTCCGATTCTAATTTCTTCCTCCGATCTGCATTGCAGCTATTGCCGCATCTCTGCCCACCATTACTGCTCTCCAGGGTCGTGTGGCCGAGCTGGTGGAGCAGCTCGGCCGACAAGGCCCCGAGCTTGCCGCTGCTCAGCAGGAACTTGAGCGCCTTCGAGCTGCCGAGGCTGATTTATCTTGCACTGCCGAGCGGCAGCGAAGTGAAATGGCTGCTCTCAGAACCAGTCACCAAACGGAACTGGAGACGGTGATTTCGACCCAGGCCAAGACTGCTGACATCCTGCGCTCGGAGCGTGATTCCGCAGTGTCAGCTCGGACAACCGTGCAAGCTGAACGGGACGACGCAGTAGCCAAGCTGGATGCTATGACACTGCGCCATAATGATGAGCTAACCAAAGCCCGACGCGAGGCCCGGACTAATCTCGAGGGGCTTCGTGAGATGGACTCTCTTCTTTATGGTGAGCTATCTCTCTTGTTTTGGTTCCCCTATTGACTTCTTCTCTTTTGTATCTTCTCATATTTAACTTCCTGATACAGAATATTGGCCTGCCTCCGAATCCGCCGCTCAACGCGCAGTCTCTGAAGAGAGGCGCATCCGAGCCGAAGAAGGCTGGCCTGTAAGACCTGAGGCTGGAGGATGGAAGGTTCGGAGCAAGGTGATGCCCCGACTGCCACTCATGATCAAGTGCTGACGCTGCTGAAAGCTGCTCCCCGCTGAGTCGAGGCTTTGCTGGATTCAGCTGCCCGGACTGGCGCCGAGATGGCGCTTCAGACTGTGCTGAGCTGGTATCCCAAGCTGAATCTAGCTCGGCTTTACACTATGCGGGACGGGGCAGACGAGCTCCTTGAGACGGCCTATACTCAGGTGAACCGTCTTGCCACAGCCATGGCCGGGTGGTTCCCTCATACTGAATACACCCCTGTTCTCGACGACGCTGGGATGACGATTGCGCCACTTCCTATCACTGCTCTGGCTGCTGACAACCCTTCTTCTGGCGGACGTGCTCGAGGAGGTCAAGGCATCCAACCTGCGCGCTCTTCAAGCTCTTATCTCTATCATGATGACTTGTCCGACAGCGGCTCGTCCCGTAGTTTACCTAAGGCCACTTCAAAGCGGACAAGTGCCAAGCCAGCTGTAGTCAGTCCCTCCAAGGTGCGGGAAGACTCGATGGGGCCTAAGAAATCGGAAGTGACTGATGTGCCAGAGGGTCCGACTGCGCCGGAGCAAGCAGTTCCAACCGCTACACCAGTGCCAACCACTGCTCCGACTGCTTCGGCCGTACCGCCGACCTCCATCGTTCCAGACGCCTAGCTAGTGAATCTTATGTCTTTTACTGCAACTTTTGCAAGACTTTGCTAAATTTTTAAGGACACCCACTGGGGATGTTGTGATGTAATGAACTCATTCGGCCTTGAGCCTCTTATCTTTGCTTATTCCATAATTTTCTTATGTGATCAACTTCCTTCTTTTCGCTTTATCGTTTTTGCTCTTTGCCATTTTCCCTTGGGGGTATAAATCCATATTTGCCAACAGCCGACGTGTGGTCTGGTGTCGGCTCACAAGATCATACACCGTTGGGATTTGGTCATTGAGGCTGAACTGTTCTAGCATTAGCGCGGAAGGATTCTGCATAGACTTAGTTAGACGATTGTTCCATGCCGACTGCTTGGTGCATCGATCGGGGAGATGGCGCCGTCGGCCATGATCCTCTTTCAGAGTGTTTTTACGTGTGAGACGTGGTACTACAGGTCCGACCAGCTACTGCTTCATCGATGCCACAGTCAATTTGTGATCTGTGCTCGTGTCGCATGCTAGCTTGGCTTTGAAACTGTAGTTCTCACATTTTTCTTTCTTTTATACTTGCGACCGCGCGGTCGGTCAGTCCCCGAGTGAGGTTGTTCACCTATCTCGGGAGTGACAAGGCTTTGCCCCCTGAGGTTTGCCCAGAGACGAGAAGCTTATATAAAGACAATCGAATGCCATCTCTCAGACGCATGACAGCTTTACTGATTGAATGCTTGATAGCATGAATACACTCACATGACTCAACTGTAAAACGGGCATAATAGCTCGGCGTTCTAGGGATGTTGTGTCTCCACTCCTGAAGTATCTTTATGCCGAGTGCCTTTCGTGCAATCGATGAGGTAATATGCATTGTTCTTGAGTGCTCTGCTGACGATGAAAGGACCCTCCCAGGGTGATGATAACTTGTGCTGACCATCTGACTTCTGGATTCGGCGGAGCACCAAATCGCCTTCGCGGAAAGCGAGGGGGCGGATCTTCTTGCTGTGGTAGTGCCTCAGCCTCTGCTGATAAATCGCCGACCTGGACAGAGCCAACAGACAAGCTTCTTCCTTCAGATCAACACCATCTTCTCGCGCTTCCTTGGCCTCTGCTTCGGTGTATAGGGCACACCGAGGTGAATCAAATTCTATGTCGGCTAGGATGACTGCTTCTGAACCATACACCAGGAAGTATGGGGTGAATCCGGTTGATCTGTTGGGCGTGGTTCTCAGACTCCATAAGACTGCTGGGAGCTCATCAATCCAGGCCCCAGGTGCTCTTTCGAGTGGGTCGATCAATCTGGGCTTGATGCCTGCAAGGATGAGACCATTGGCCCTTTCTGCCTATCCGTTTGACTGAGGGTGCGCTACTGATGCCACATCGAGCCGGATGTCGTACTCGGATGCATACCGAGCTAACGCCCCCTTTGAAAAGTTCGTGTCGTTGTCGGTGATGATGCTGTTTGGCATTCCATATCTACTTGCGACATCGGCGATGAAACGAACTGATGTCGGACCATCCATCTTCTTGATCGGGCGTGCCTCGATCCACTTGGTGAATTTGTCGACTGTGACCAGTAGGTGGGTTAGACCACCCCTTTCCCGCTTGAACGGTCCAACCATGTCCAGCCCCCAAACTGCAAACGGACATGTTATTGGAATTGTTTTGAGCGCCGATGCCGGGAGATGACTCTTGGCCTTGAACCACTGACAACCATTGCAGTGTTTAACCAGATGCTCTGCCGCGGCGCGCGCTGTCTGTCAATAGAAACCATGGCGAAATGCCTTGGCTACTATTGCAGCTGCTGATGCGTGATGACCGCATTCGCCTTGATGAATATCCCGGAGCAGCTCGAGCCCCCTGTCCTCCTCTACACATCGCTGGAGAACTCCGGTTACACTTCTGTGCATCAATTCATTGTTGATGATGGTGTATGCACCAGATCGGCGCTGTATCTTCCTGGCTTAAACTTCATCTGGGGGGAGAGTTCCATCAACCAGGAATTTTCTGACCGGCTGTGCCCAGGTCGGAGCGGTGACAACTATCATGACCATTGCATGCTGTGTTGCGGTCGCTTCTTCTTGCTCGGATTCTTGTACTTCTGTCATCTCGGAGTCAATCTCCGAGCTGATGACTTCAACCTCTTGCTTGTCGTCGGCAGCCCCTGGTACTGCTTGCTCGGCTGAGACCGGGGCCTGAGGATCTGCTGGCTCTTCCCTTGAGACTGGTATCTCTAGCTCAGAATCGGCAGCCCCTGATGTCGATGGATTGAATGAGTTCCCGACACCTGGTGCTGCTGCTTCTTTTGCTTTTACCTTCTTTTTCTTGCCGAGATCGTCAGCCCCTGGACCGCAATCGGCAGCGTCTGGACTTGCCAGGCCTGCCGATCCCGCCGCTTCCTGGGCACCTGACTGCCGCTTCAACGTCGGAATCTTCATTGGTTTGTCGGGACCCGGAATAGGCGTATGTAATTCCAGTCACGATGCAATCACATGGAGAGCCGAGAACCGTACCCACTTGCCTAAGCAGACAAGGCCAACAACAGAACGTTCTCGGTAACAATCGAACGTGAGGGGCATCCCATTCAGGCCGGATGATCATCTGAGATGGGTCCTCATCGTCCGCTCACAAGTCTAGATGCTTATGGGTGGTGAATCCCATACTCATAGACAAGTCGCCTCAACCATGTTATCGATTGAATCCTAACTCTTACATAGACTTACTCCAGCACGATCACTTAGTCGGGGTCTAGGGCGGGCTCGATCATACAACAAAGTGTGCACGTGACAGAGTCACGAACAATCGCATCGCGATGCCCCAAGATGTGCACATCTAAGGGCCACTTGGTGTATAAAAGACCGCCAGCCAGATCACAACTAAGTTCTCGAAAACCCATACTAAGACATGCATGTTATAAACATACACGCAGCACACATGCCTAGTATGAACAGCAGGTATCATCACATAACTCTACAAAGTACTTCTTTATTGACTTACACATAGAGTATACAAAGATCACATGTATGTGATCAACATTACATCATACAACGGAAGCAAATTAGGTCTGAGTACAGACAAGTTTAACAAATGGCTTAGAGAAGCCTTGTAAACATGCATGCCCTTCCACGAGGGACCAGACTGTTGTCTGGAACTATGCTACCAAGGTCAACGTCGAGCTTCAGGTCGGTGAATCCATCGGGGTCCGGGTTCTCATCTAAAACATAGAATAAGCAAACGTGAGTACAAAATCGTACTCAGCACGACTTACATCAGAACTACACTACTCATGCTCAAGTATCAAGGTAAAGGGAGGTGGGGTTTCATCTTGCAGAAGTGCCAGCTTTGACTTGGATAGTCCTGTACTACGAGTACCAGACTTGAGGTAAGAAGCGTACACGAGTCCACTATCCAAGTCTCCAACCAATACACCACTATGGTTACTTCCTCGACTTCCCCACGAGGAAGCACACCATAGCACTCACGCTTATCTTGCGAGTTTTAGAAGTATCCATTCAAGTTGTCTAATAATCAGGTACAGGTTCCAAGTAGTCCTTAACCGCGGACGCGGCTATTCGAATAGTTTTGTTAACCTTGCAAGGGTGTAAGCTACACACACATGACCATCGGTTACCGCCAGGTCTCGCCACCGTTCAAGAGGTGACAGCGAGGATGTTCACCACGACACTTCGCTCACAACCGGTCTATTCCAGGAGTCGACTATCTGAGTTTGCCTCCGCTCGAGAGCCCGGCCGGATCAACGAAACGGACTCAAACAATGTAAGTGACCGAGACGCCACCTCTGGCAGATGGTTTTCCTGCCTCACAGGTGCACCCACATATCTATATGATGCAACCATTTCCTTCGTTCTTTTTCTATGCACATGTCAAATGGAAAGCCCTAACTAATGTGACTCCTGGACGTCGACACGGATCAAGGTACTAGGCCGAGAGGGGTCAGTGAGACCAATGTGTGGTTGTACTCTTTGTCTTGGATTACCATACAAGAACTCGGTGCTTAAGGCGGTGTTCAACGAGACAACCCACTGTGTACTCCTACACAGCCTCTCATCGCTCACCTTGTATTAGGGTGGATTAACCAACACAATTTCACTTTCATCAACACCATGTTCACTATCATCCCGACTCACATCAAAAGCAACCTCATTGTACCACTAAGCATGCAATAAGAATTAACAGTTGCAGTGGCCACATGATATCAATCAACTCCTATGTCAGCTAGGATTGTGGTTTGCTTACTACTGTGACAAGATGATAGGTCATGCATCGGATATGGGTTCAACTATGCGGTAGAATCGATACAAGGTGATCTCCTAAACATGCATAAGCGAGACTGAGAGGGAATTGGGATTTTATAGACATGATCAATGGGGTTTGCTTGCCTTGCCGACGAGGTTCGTTACGGTGTCTTCAACGAAGGGGGGTGGCCTCCGGTTCCAGTTGCACGTCTATCGAGCAAACAAAGCAATCAAGGAATAAATATAATTGCGATGCTCAAGCACATGATTAGTTGAGAAAACATGATGTACACGGTATTGATGTGTTGACAATTCCATTTAATTGAAGTGTATTGCAATAGAATTGCAAATTCAAACTTCAAATTTGAATTCAAATTAAGCCATATACAAACTTGCTACTGTTGCCCCATTTTAAAATGGTCAAACATAAAAAAAATTGCATATTCTTAATCCTTGCATTTTTCTGATAAATTTTCATATATTATATGTCCAATTTGGAGTTAATATGAATTTCCTATGATTTATTGAAGTTTTGGCTATTTTCTGTAATTTCTGGAATCCTTTTAATTTTGAAAAAGGGATTAATGCGTCACTGCGGTGTCATGCTGGCGTCAGGGGGTTTGACCCGAGTCAAACTGACAAGGGGCCCCACTGGTCAGTCTCTCCGGGTTAAATCCCTGTTAGATTAATCTAACAGAGGTATTAAGGGGGGCCAGTGACCCACTGGTCAGTGACCTGGGTCAACTAACCCAGGGGTTAGGACCCTAATCACTGCCACGTCGCCGTGGTCAACTCCGGCGAGTCACCGGCGAGGTCAGAGAGACCGGCGAGCTCGGGAGGACGATTCCCTGTGCCAAAAAGGACGTTGTGGCCTCCATTCGAACCAGGAAGCTCCCGCGCGTCACCCTGGACCAACAAGCGAGCTCGGGGGTCACCGAAGCGTCGCCAGCGTCGAGGGAGGCGGAGGCCGTGGCTCTGGAGATGTCGGGAGGACGCTCTGGAGCGCGCTTTTGATCGGGGAGTGGGGCGTTGCGAAGCTGTGGTGTTGGGGATCACGGTGCACGTCACGGGCGAAGCAGAAGGGAAGGGGAGCAGCGTCGCCGTCGTTCATGGAGGCGGTGCCTCTCAGCGTTCATGGCAAATCGGGCTAGGAGAAGGAAGGGGCGCCAATACTTGAGGGGAAAACGGCGCGAGCTCACCGTGATGCGAACGGAGCCGACGGGGAGGTTGGGGAAGGGCTGGAGATGACGAATTCGTCGACGAGCTTCACGGCGGCCGGCGGCGTCTCGTTGAAGATGGCGACGATCTCGGGTCTTCTGGGCTCGATTACGCGCTTGGGAAGACGAAGACGAGCACGGCGAGTCTTCTGGACACGGTGGCTCGCCGCGAGGGGCACGGTGGCCACGCGAGTGCGGCGGCGCGGCGAGACCGAGAGCTCGGAGGCGATGAGAAACCGGCGTGAGAGAGAGCTAGAGGGAGAAGGGAGAGGAGGAGAAGTGTTGCGGGGCTCTGGGCGTCTCCGTGGCACGCGTAGGAGGAGGGGGAGGCTCTGGAAGCGCCTCGGTGGCCACGGCGGCGTCGTCGGCTCCCTCCCAGCTCGCCACCGAGTTGGTTAAGGAAGACGACAAGGGGTGTGCGGGCTGGGGTGGGCCAAACGGGCCAGGGGGAAACTAGTTGGGCCGAAGCCAGGGGCTGTTCCCCTTTTTCCTTTTCTTCTCTTTTTCTTTCTGTAATTTTGTTGTGCCTTGATAAATAAATACCTAGTCAATTTATAAAATGGAAAAAACTTTTACATGGACTTAAAAAGCATATAGTTAGCCACTCACAAGTTTTGGAGACTTTTGAAATTCAAACAATTTGAATTTAAATTCAAATTGGAGTTCAATTTAATTTCCAAGGCACCTTTTGAATTTTTGAATATTCCATGGGCATGGGAAAATACCCATACCACTTTTAAAATGATCAGCATCAATTATAGGAATTTTCCAATTATTCAAATGATTTTTGGAAAAAGATTTTTATCTGGCTATTTGAATTAATTTCTCAGGGCTTTCTGCTTCCCCATGTTTTGAATTTCATTTGAAATTTCACATGATGCAAAGGACTGAAGCAACCCTAGCACTTACCCTAGTTGGGGTTCTGACAACTCGCCCCCACTCAAAAGAATCTCGTCCCGAGATTCAGAAGTCTGCGGGAGGAAGGAGGGGTACTCGGCACGGAGGCGGTCTTCTCTTTCCCATGTAGCTTCTTTCTCGGAGTGATGTGACC
Source organism: Bromus sterilis (assembly GCA_950022295.1). Lineage (NCBI taxonomy): Eukaryota > Viridiplantae > Streptophyta > Magnoliopsida > Poales > Poaceae > Bromus > Bromus sterilis. Next base: position 239,255,116 of record OX465595.1, on the reverse strand, counting down.
ATTGCACTTTCAGAAACCTGATCTGCTGACGACGAGTGACACGCTCTGCGGAATCAAGAATACGAACAGGGTACTCTCGATAAGAAAGGTCCTCTTGGAGATCAAGCGTTTCATGGTCGACTTCGCGGATGGGGTCCTTGAAGCAACGCCTGAGTTGTGACACATGGAATACATCATGTACTCGGAAAAGGTGAGGAGGTAGTTCAAGTTGGTAGGCAACTTCTCCACGTTTAGCAAGAATGCGGAAAGGTCCGATGTAACGTGGGGCCAACTTGCCTTTGATACCGAATCTTTGGGTTCCCTTCAGAGGAGTAACCCGAAGGTAAGCCTTCTCATCCAGATTGTAGCTCTCTTCCCTATGATGACGATCATAGTAGCTTTTCTGACGAGACTGTGCGGCTTTCAATCGATCACGAACAATGTGAACTTGCTCTTCTGCTTCCTTGATCATATCCGGTCCAAAGAGTTGTCTTTCACCGGTTTCTGACCAGTTTAAAGGTGTTCGACATTGTCGTCCATATAGGAGTTCAAAAGGAGCCATGTTCAGACTAGATTGAAAACTATTGTTATAAGAAAATTCGGCAAATGGAAGAGATTTCTCCCAATTCTTTCCGAATGAGATAACACAAGCTCTGAGCATGTCTTCCAAAATTTGATTAACCCTTTCAACTTGACCGCTATACTGGGGATGGAAAGCTGTACTAAAGGATAGATGAGTTCCCATAGCATTCTGAAAGCTTCCCCAAAATCTAGAGGTGAAAAGGCTACCTCGATCAGAATTGATTTCCAAAGGAACACCATGAAGAGACACAATTCTAGAGACATACAAGTCCGCCAACTGACTAGCAGTTATAGACTCGCAAACGGGAAGGAAGTGAGCAACTTTGGAAAGCCTATCTATGACAACGAAGATGGCATCATTTCCTTTCTAGGTTTTTGGAAAGCCGGTGATGAAGTCCATACCGACTTTGTCCCATTTCCACTTGGGAATAGGCAAAGGTTGAAGTGTACCAGCAGGTCTTTGGTGTTTGGCCTTAATGCGACGACAAACATCACATTCAACAACAAATCGAGCAATGTCTCTCTTCATCCTAGTCCACCAAAATCTCTGGCGTAGATCTCGGTACATTTTTGTGCTACCGGGATGAATTGAGAGGGGTGTGTCATGGGCTTCTTTGAGGATGAGTTGCCTTAGATCCCTATTCTTAGGTACTACCAAATGATTTTCAAAGAATACCGTTCCATTGCTATCTGTGGAGAAACATTTAGCAACTCCGCTAGCAATGTTCTCCTTGATCCGGCGAACACCTCGTGCACGCCTTTGGGCAACTATGATTTGATCCTCAAGGGTTGGTTTCTCCACCAAGTTGAAAAGAGATCCACGAGGAACAATCTCGAGGTTGAGCTTTCAAAATTCCTCATGAAGAAGTGGTTGATACTGTTGTAACATGAGGTTGTTACAATACGACTTACGACTTAGTGCATCATCCATGACATTAGCTTTGCCTGGGGTGTAAGAAATTCCTAAGTCATAATCTTTTATCAACTCTATCCAGCGTCTTTGCCTGAGATTAAGATCTCACTGGGTGAATATGTATTTGAGGCTTTGGTGGTCGGAATAAATCTCACAACGATTACCAAGGAGGTAATGTCGCCAAGTCTTCAGGGCATGAACTACGGCAGCTAGTTCAAGATCATGGGTAGGATAGTTCTCTTCATGTGGACGCAACTGGCGTGAAGCATAAGCTACCACATGTCTATCTTGCATAAGTATGCATCCTAACCCTTGCCGTGAAGCATCACAATAGATCTCGAAATCCCTTTTGGTGTCTGGAGGTGCAAGTACGGGTGCAGAAATCAATTTTCTTTTTAGCTCTTGAAAGCTTTCCTCGCACTTTGGGGTCCATTGGAATTTCTTATCTTTCTTGAGGAGTTCAGTTAGAGGCTTTGCAACTTTGGAGAAGTTCTCAACGAAGCGGCGACAATAGCTGGCAAGGACAAGAAAACTCCTAACTTGCTTAACCGATTCAAGTGGATTCCAGTCAAGGACGGCCTGAACTCTCTCGGGATTGACTGCAACACCTTTCGCAGAAATCACGTGGCCTAAGTAGGTCACTTCTGGTAGCCAAAATTCACACTTGGAGAACTTGGCATAAAGGCGTTGCTCTCTAAGTTTCATCAATACCAACCTAAGATGTTCTGCGTGCTCTTCTTCGTTCTTCGAGTAGATGAGAATGTCATCAAGATAAACTACAACAAATTTATCTAGGTACTCCATGAAGATCGAATTCATCAAGCGCGAGAATGTGGCGGGGGAATTGGTTAAACCGAAGGACATGGCGGTGTACTCGTAAAGACCGTAACGAGTAGTAAAAGCCGTTTTGGGAATGTCCTCGTTTCGGATTTTGATTTGATGATAGCCTAATCTCAAATCCATCTTGGAGAAGACAGAGGATCCAGCAAGTTGATCATAAAGATCATTGATCCTGGGCAGTGGGTACTTGTTCTTTATCGTCGATAGATTTAGCGGGCGATAGTCTACACACATCCTTTCTGTTCCATCTTTCTTCGTTCCGAACAGAACGGGGCAACCCCATGGCGATGAGCTAGGGCGGATGAAGCCTTTTTCCAACGAAGCATCAAGTTGGGTTTTTAGCTCAGCTAGCTCATGTGGGGCCATTCTATATGGGCGTCTGGAAATTGGGGTTGTGCCTGGTATAAGATCCACTATGAATTCTACACATCTGTCGGGTGGCATTCCCGACAGCTCTTCAGGAAAGACATCCGGGAAGTCCCGAACCACCGGAACATCTTCAAGGTCAGGAAGGGGAAGCACATTCAAAGTATGCATCTGGTTTCTAGAGCTGGGTGAGGTGTAGTCAATGGTCTGGCCTGAAGGATGGGTGAGTTTAACTGACTTGGCTTTACAATCAAGGAAAACATTCTGCCTTGATAACCAATCCATTCCTAGGATGACATCAATATCTGAAGACTTGAGGGCTATAAGTGAAGCAAGGAATACTAAACCCTCAATTGCAATTTGATTGCCATGGCTTACTCTATTAGTTTGCCACTTTGAACCAGGAGTTTGAATGATCATTGGAGAAAACATTTCTTCAAAGGAAAATTCATGAAGAAGTGCATAACTCTCCGACATGAATGAATGAGAAGCTCCTGGATCGAAAAGAACGGAAGCGGGGACATGATTGACTGGGAGTGTACCAAGAATGACGTCAGAAGCAGCAGTGGTTTCCTCAACTGAGATTTGGTTCACACAACCACTACTAGTGGATGAAGGCTTTGTTTTCAAGGGTTTGGAGGTGGATTTCTTTGGAGGCTTGGGTCGAGAATGACGTGGTGTCATCAAGACCTGAGGGCATTGACGATAGTAATGGCCTGGAAGACCACACTTAAAACATACCCTGTCTGAAATGCTGGGAGTGGAATTACTTGGCTGCACACCATCATTCCGGGGAGGAGCAATGTGTTGAGGTGGATGGCATATATTGGATGGTGGCCTCTGAAGAAAGTTTTGAGGTATGGCACTAGTTGGAATCCAAATTCTGCGTTTCCGAGGGGCTGAACTTGAACAAGGAGCAAGCTCAAGAGCATCCTTGCGAGACTCTTCGAAAATTTCATTGCCATGCTCAGCTCTGAAGGATCTGTTGACTAAATCCTCAAAGGTGGAAAATTCGATGAGGTTGAGATCATGTCGAAGAATGGGGCTAAGTCCCTTACGGAACCTTGCCTGCTTTCTGGCATCGGTGGTGATCTCATCTTGGGCATAACGAGCAAGACGGTTGAACTCTCTCACATACTCATGAATGGACATCTCCCCTTGAGTCAGATTGCAGAACTCTTCCTTCTTGCGCTCCATCAACTCATCCAGAATGTGGTACCCTCGAAAGGCAACACAGAACTCCTGCCAAGTTACTACGTGACTATCTGGCTGCATAGCAACATAGTTCTCCCACCATTGAATAGCAGCACCTTCCACGAAGTATACCGCGAAAATAACTCGGTCATCGGGAGCAACATGTGCCGTATCAAGCTTACGCTCGATGGAACGGATCCAATCATCAGCTTCAAGGGGGTCAGAAGAACATCGAAATACCGGTGGCTTGAGGAGGATGAAGTCCTGAATGCTCACAACCACATTGCGATGATGGGAGGTATTTTGCTCGATGAGTTCCAGAAGGCGTGTTTGATCACGTCTATTCCGCTCGGTTTCCATCATGATTTCCGCCGCAGAAGGCGGTGGTAGAGGTTCATCACCATTTCGATTCCGAACACGGTCTCGATTCCGACGAACAGCACTACGAGTTCCACCTGACATCCTATGTGATAAAAATCAACAATCAGAACAGGTTCTAAGATGGAATCAAGGATAACAAGACATGATGAAGGCGGAAAAGATTATAATGCGAAGGCAATGATCCACAGAAACTCGGAATAATTCCGGCAGCATAACGGCTACACCGGGATGGAAAACAAGACAATCTCGAGGAGATTGGACAGAACTTCCTCAAGGAACTCAACAGAATGACGAGTCTGGACGACCACAACTGTCCTACGGCTACAAGGAGGCAAACAACGAGATGTTCTAGTCAGACATAGATGAGCCTAGTCCTATCATCCCATAGAAAAGATAAGGGTGACTCAGAACTCAGATCGATGAGGATAAGGAGAAAAATAAGCCTTACGTTGTTCCCTTATACCCAGAGTAACTATATAACTATAGAATGCTAGACTCGACTTCGACCAAGGGTTGACTAATCCTACAGACAGTCCTGCTCTGATACCAAGTCTGCAGGGACCCGGAATAGGCGTATGTAATTCCAGTCATGATGCAATCACATGGAGAGCCGAGAACCGTACCCACTTGTCTAAACAGACAAGGCCAACAACAGAACGTTCTCGGTAACAATCGAACATGAGGGGCATCCCATTCAGGCCGGATGATCATCAGAGATGGGTCCTCATCGTCCGCTCAGAAGTCTAGATGCTTATGGGTGGTGAATCCCATACTCATAGACAAGTCGCCTCAACCATGTTATCGATTGAATCCTAACTCTTACATAGACTTACTCCAGCCCGATCACTTAGTCGGGGTCTAGGGCGGGCTCGATCATACAACAAAGTGTGCACGTGACAGAGTCACGAACAATCGCATCGCGATGCCCCAAGCTGAGCACATCTAAGGGCCACTTGGTGTATAAAAGACCGCCAGCCAGATCACAACTAAGGTCTCGAAAACCCATACTAAGACATGCATGTTATAAACATACACGCAGCACACATGCCTAGTATGAACAACAGGTATCATCACATAACTCTACAAAGTACTTCTTTATTGACTTACACATAGAGTATACAAAGATCACATGTATGTGATCAACATTACATCATACAACGGAAGCAAATTAGGTCTGAGTACAGACAAGTTTAACAAATGGCTTAGAGAAGCCTTGTAAACATACATGCCCTTCCACGAGGGACCAGACTGCTGTCTGGAACTATGCTACCAAGGTCAACGTCGAGCTTCAGGTAGGTGACTCCATCGGGGTCCGGGTTCTCATCTAAAACATAGAATAAGCAAACGTGAGTACAAAATCGTACTCAGCAAGACTTACATCAGAACTACACTACTCATGCTCAAGTATCAAGGTAAAGGGAGGTGGGGTTTCATCTTGCAGAAGTGCCAGCTTTGACTTGGCTAGTCCTGTACTACGAGTACCAGACTTGAGGTAAGAAGCGTACACGAGTCCACTATCCAAGTCTCCAACCAATACACCACTATGGTTACTTCCTCGACTTCCCCACGAGGAAGCACACCATAGCACTCACGCTTATCTTGTGAGTTTTATAAGTATCCATTCAAGTTGTCTAATAATCAGGTACAGGTTCCAAGTAGTCCTTAACCGCGGACGCGGCTATTCGAATAGTTTTGTTAACCTTGCAAGGGTGTAAGCTACACACACATGACCATCGGTTACCGCCAGGTCTCGCCACCGTTCAAGAGGTGACAGCGAGGATGTTCACCACGACACTTCGCTCACAACTGGTCTATTCCAGGAGTCGACTATCTGAGTTTGCCTCCGCTCGAGAGCCCGGCCGGATCAACGAAACGGACTCAAACAATGTAAGTGACCGAGACGCCACCTCTGGCAGATGGTTTTCCTGCCTCACAGGTGCACCCACATATCTATATGATGCAACCATTTCCTTCGTTCTTTTTCTATGCACATGTCAAATGGAAAGCCCGAACTAATGTGACTCCTGGACGTCGACACGGATCAAGGTACTAGGCCGAGAGGGGTCAGTGAGACCAATGTGTGGTTGTACTCTTTGTCTTGGATTACCATACAAGAACTCGGTGCTTAAGGCGGTGTTCAACGAGACAACCCACTGTGTACTCCTACACAGCCTCTCATCGCTCACCTTGTATTAGGGTGGATTCACCAACACAATTTCACTTTCATCAACACCATGTTCACTATCATCCCGACTCACATCAAAAGCAACCTCATTGTACCACTAAGCATGCAATAAGAATTAACAGTTGCAGTGGCCTCATGATATCAATCAACTCCTATGTCAGCTAGGATTGTGGTTTGCTTACTACTGTGACAAGATGATAGGTCATGCATCGGATATGGGTTCAACTATGAGGTAGAATCGATACAAGGTGATCTCCTAAACATGCATAAGCGAGACTGAGAGGGAATTGGGATTTTATAGACATGATCAATGGGGTTTGCTTGCCTTGTCGACGAGGTTCGTTACGGTGTCTTCAACGAAGGGGGGTGGCCTCCGGTTCCAGTTGCACGTCTATCGAGCAAACAAAGCAATCAAGGAATAAATATAATTGCGATGCTCAAGCACATGATTAGTTGAGAAAACATGATGTACACGGTATTGATGTGTTGACAATTCCATTTAATTGAAGTGTATTGCAATAGAATTGCAAATTCAAACTTCAAATTTGAATTCAAATTAAGCCATATACAAACTTGCTACTGTTGCCCCATTTTATAATGGTCAAACATAAAAAACAAATTGCATATTATTAATCCTTGCATTTTTCTGATAATTTTTCATATATTATATGTCCAATTTGGAGTTAATATGAATTTCCTATGATTTATTGAAGTTTTGGCTATTTTCTGTAATTTCTGGAATTCTTTTAATTTTGAAAAAGGGATTAATGCGTCACTGCGGTGTCATGCTGGCGTCAGGGGGGTTTGACCCGAGTCAAACTGACAAGGGGCCCCACTGGTCAGTCTCTCCGGGTTAAATCCCTGTTAGATTAATCTAACAGAGGTATTAAGGGGGGCCAGTGACCCACTGGTCAGTGACCTGGGTCAACTAACCCAGGGGTTAGGACCCTAATCACTGCCACGTCGCCGTGGTCAACTCCGGCGAGTCACCGGCGAGGTCAGAGAGACCGGCGAGCTCGGGAGGACGATTCCCTGTGCCAAAAAGGACGTTGTGGCCTCCATTCGAACCAGGAAGCTCCCGCGCGTCACCCTGGACCAACAGGCGAGCTCAGGGGTCACCGGAGCGTCGCCGGCGTCGAGGGAGGCGGAGGCCGTGGCTCTGGAGCTGTCGGGAGGACGCTCTGGAGCGCGCTTTTGACCGTGGAGTGGGGCGTTGCGAAGCTGTGGTGTTGGGGATCACGATGCGCGTCACGGGCGAAGCAGAAGGGAAGGGGAGCAGCGTCGCCGTTGTTCATGGCGGCGGTGCCTCTCGGCGTTCATGGCAAATCGGGCTAGGAGAAGGGAGGGGCGCCAATACTTGAGTGGAAAACGGCGCGAGCTCACCGTGATGCGAACGGAGCCGACTGGGAGGTTGGGGAAGGGCTGGAGACAACGAATTCATCGACGAGCTTCACGGCGGCCGGCGGCGTCTCGTTGAAGATGGCGACGACCTCGGGTCTTCTGGGCTCGATTACGCGCTTGGGAAGACGAAGACGAGCACGGCGAGTCTTATGGACACGGTAGCTCGCCGCGAGGGGCACGGTGGCCACGCGAGTGCGGCGGCGTGGCGAGACCGAGCGCTCGGAGGCGGTGAGAAACCGGCGAGAGAGAGAGCTAGAGGGAGAAGGGAGAGGAGGAGAAGTGCTGCGGGGCTTTGGGCGTCTCCGTGGCACGCGTAGGAGGAGGGGGAGGCTCTGGAAGCGCCTCGGTGGCCACGGCGGCGTCGTCGGCTCCCTCCCAGCTCGCCACCGAGCTGGTTGAGGAAGACGACAAGGGGTGTGCGGGCTGGGTTGGGCCAAACGGGCCAGGGGGAAACTAGTTGGGCCGAAGCCAGGGGTTGTTCCCCTTTTTCCTTTTCTTCTCTTTTTCTTTCTGTAATTTTGTTGTGCCTTGATAAATAAATACCTAGGCAATTTATAAAATGGCAAAAACTTATACATGGACTTACAAAGCATATAGTTAGCCACTCACAAGTTTTGGAGACTTTTGAAATTCAAACAATTTGAATTTAAATTCAAATTGGAGTTCAATTTAATTTCCAAGGCACCTTTTGAATTTTTGAATATTCCATGGGCATGGGAAAATACCCAAACCACTTTTAAAATGATCAGCATCATTTATAGGAATTTTCCAATTATTCAAATGATTTTTGGAAAAAGATTTTTATCTGGCCATTTGAATTAATTTCTCAGGGCTTTCTGCTTCCCCATGTTTTGAATTTCATTTGAAATTTCACATGATGCAAAGGACTCAAGCAACCCTAGCACTTACCCTAGTTGGGGTTCTGACATGGTTGAACCAACTTTGCTTGCCTCAACGCCTCCAGGTCAGTTTCTGATATGAAAATGGACTCAGACTCTGGTGACGGCGTGATAGACGGCTTCTTGATGTGCTCCAACGATACCCCTGGTGGAATGCTTTGCCTGGTGGATCCGAGCTTGGACAGGGCATATGCTGCTTCATTGTTTGCTCTGGGCACATGGTGAAATTCACAGCCTTCAGAATATCCACTTAGCTGTTGCACCAAGAAACGGTAGCTCGCCATATTTGCATCTTTGGCGTCCCAATTGCATGTACACTGCTGCACCACCAGGTCGGAATCGCCAAAACACTCTATGTTCCGAATGCCGATCTCCTTGGCTAGTTTGATGCCATGCACAAGGGCCTCGTATTCAGCGACATTGTTTGACGCTGCGAAATGGATTTGCAACACATCATGCAGCCGATCTCCTTTTGGTGATGTGAGAACAATGCCAGCCCCTAGGCCATTCTTCATCTTGGACCCATCAAAGTGCATTCTCCAGAAGTCCGATCCTGGGACGGGTGGCATATATTGAGTTTCAGCCCAGTCCACCAGGAAGTCGGCCAACAATTGAGATTTGATTGCTGTTCTTGGCTCATACTGGATGCCATGGTTGGCGATCTCAATTGCCCATTTGGCCACTCTGCCGGTTGCATCTCTACTGCCAATGATGTCGGCTAACGGGGCTGAGCGGACCACCACAATCGGATGAGCTTGAAAATAGGGCTTCAATCTCTTAGCCGCCATGTCGACTCCGTAGCACATCTTCTGGTAGTGGGGATAATTTTTCTTGGACGTTGAGAGTACCTCGCTGATGTAATATACTGGCCGCTGAATCGGCTGCGATTTGTCCTTCTCAGGATGCTCTACCACCAACACTGCACTGATCACCCTATTGTTTGCCGCGATATACAACATCATCGGCTCCTTCTCAATCGGTGCGGCCAGAATTGGTGCGGTGGAGAGCATATGCTTCAGCTCCTTGAATGCCTCATCTGCTTGTGGAGTCCATGTGAACTTCTCCATTTTCTTCATGAGTTGATACAATGGGATTGCTTTCTCTCCCAGCCGACTGAGAAATCGGCTGAGTGAAGCCAAGCAACCGGTGAACTTTTGTACTTGCTTCAAATTCCTGGGTCGATCCATCCGTTCGATTGCGGCTATCTTCTCGGGGTTGCATTCAATTCCTCTTTCAGAAACGAGAAACCCCAAGAGCTTGCCGGCTGGAACACCAAACACACACTTCTCTGGATTCAGCTTGATCTGGTAGACTCGCAAATTGGCGAATGTTTCCTTGAGATCGTCCAGGAGTGTGACCCCTTTGACTGTCTTCACCACCAAATCATCTACATATACATGCAAGTTTCTGCCGAGCTGAGAATGAGTACAATGTTGGATGGTGCGCTGATAAGTAGCACCTCCATTCTTCAGACCAAAAGGCATGGTGATATAGCAATAAGCCCCAAAGGGGGTTATAAAGGCAGTTTTTATTTGATCTTCCACAGCCATTTTAATCTGGTGATAGCTAGCGGTGGCATCCAGAAATGACAACAGCTCGCAGCCAGCCGTAGAGTCAATGACTTGATCTATACGGGGCAGAGCAAACGGATCTTTGGGGCATGCCTTGTTCAGGCAGGTGTAATCGATACACATGCGCCAAGTCTTGTTCTTCTTCATCACGAGAACTGGGTTGGCCAGCCACTCGGGGTAGAACACCTCCATGAAGAAGCCTGCAGCCTTGAGCTTGGCAATCTCCTCGCCGATTGCTCTTCTCTTGTCTTCGGAAAAACGTCGAAGAGGTTGCTTGATCGGTTTAGAACCTGCCCGAATGTGAAGCTTGTGCTCGGCGAGTTCCCTCGGCACTCCAGGCATGTCTTGTGGAGACCATGCAAAGATGTCCCGGTTCTCACGGAGGAACTCGACGAGCTCGCTTTCCTATTTGTTGCTAAGTCCTGCTTCGACCACAACGAACTTAGTTGGGTCGGAGGGATCTAGAGCAACCTTCTTGCTGTCCTTGGATGCCTGGAAAGCTATCTCCTTATCTGCTCGCTTGGCTGGGCCGACTGGGAGAGGAGCCTTGCTTTGAGCTTGGGCCATTGCCACCAACTTGTCGAGCTGGCGCTTCTCGTCGACCACCACTAAGGAATCGGCCAGGTTTGCACCGGAGGACGAGCACTCGAGAGACTTCCTGAAGTCCCCGGCGACAGTGATGATGCCATTCGGACCTGGTAGCTTCATCTTCAGGTAGGGCTCATATGAGTTGAGCATGAACTTGGCGATTGCTGGCAATCCCAAGAGGGCATGGTATGGGCTGCTGAGGTCGGCGACCTCGAACCAGATCGGGTCTCTTCTGAAGTTCTCCTCTTTCCCAAAGATTACATCCAGCCGAATGCGACCCATGGGAGTGCATGACAGGCCAGGGACAATCCCATGGAAAGTCGTCCGACTGCGCTCCAGGTCTCTCTCCGTGAGTCCCAACTTGACCAATGTGTCCCTATATGGAATGTTGATTGTACTCCCTGGATCAATGAGCACTCGGGAAAAAAGACATGAAAACTTTGGTGCCGCAAACAAAGCTTCCACCACGAGCGGATATGTGCCTGGATTCGGCATGATGCTTGGGTGATCTTCCCTACCTCAGGTAATCTTGCAATCGGACCAGTGCATATATTGGGGAATCGGGGGCATTGTGGCATTGACCTCCTGAGCTCGGGCCCTCCGACTGCCCTTGTCACTTGACTCGCTGGTAAAAATCATATATGCGGCATCTTGCCACGGGAACTGGTTCTGCGCCTGAGGTGGTGCTCTGTTCTGAGGTGGTGGTGGGGGTGGAGGTGGTAATGCTTCTCCCTTTGCTATGCGCTTGACAAAATTACATTGCCGAGTGGTATGCGCCGCTGGCTTGCCTGGACTGCTGTGCATCTTGCATGGCTGATCTAGCATGTCCTCGAATGTGTACTTGGGCTTCATCGGCCATTGCGGCTTCGCATTCGGCTTCATCTTCCGACTGCCACTTGCAGCCCCTTGTTCATCTTGATCCTGGACAGAGGCCACCTGCCGACTGCCATACTGAGCATCTGGCTGCTCATCTTTCCTCTTTCCACTGTTTTGCTGGTTGTTGTTGTTGTTCCGATTGATATCTCTGCGCTCTCGCCGACTGAGCCCCTGGTTCCCTGTCTCTGCCGCTTGCGCAGCCCCTTGTGTCTAAACCACGCCGCCGACTCCGAGCTGAATAGGCTCGCGCATCGTGGAGTCGGAGACGGCAAATGCGTTGGCTACCTTCATGAGCTCGACCAGTGATGAAAAATCTTTGCGGAGCAGTTTGTGCTTCAGCATTGATCCCGCCAGACACCCATCAGTGAAATACTGGATGGCCTGGATCTCATGGACTCCTTCACATGAATTCTTCAGCTTGATCCACCGAGCCAAGTACTCTCGGGGTGGCTCGTCCTTGCCTTGCACGCATAACGCGAGCTGCCGAGGAAGATGTGGCCGATCATACGTGTCGGTGAAGTTGCGAATGAAAGCTTTCGAAAAATCCTCCCAGCAGTTGATGTTGTTGCCGGGCAGACAGTTCAACCATGTCCGAGCTGACCCCTGTAGCATCAGAGGACCATAGCGTACAGCTACACGCCAACTTCCGCCGGCAATGCCGACTGCGGTCATGTAATCTGTCAACCAGTCCTCTGGCTTAACAGAGCCGTTGTACTTGGGGGTGTCTCTGGGCAGGGTGAATCCCTTGGGGAACTGCTCGGTCCGAATGCGATGCCCGAAACATGCTGGGCCGGCTTCTCCCTCCTCTTCTTGCTGTGCATCTCTTTCCAACAGCTCAATGCGATGCCTGGCATCATTCTGGCTGATCTGACGAGCACCAAGCCGATTGCTGATTGCTAGCCTTGCTTCTGGCTGACGAGGTGGGTCATTGCGCCTGCTGCTCACAGCTGGCTCTTCTGCTCTATGGTTCATGACTGGAGGACCCCGGTTTCTTCTGACCCTGCTCTCACGTCGGGACTGGCATGGCTTCCTGTTTTGCCGCGACGCATTCGGCCGCTGGCTGACCTTTGGAGATGGCCTCGCAGTCCTTCCCGATGCTTCAGGGCCTGCCCCTGGATTGTCCAATGCCGCCTGCTGCTGCTGCTTGTCCAACGCCAGCAGCTCGCGCATTCGACGAGTCTGCTGACGCCGCTCTTCGCCATCCAGATCTTCCAGCTCGTTTGCAATCTGCTCGGCAGCTTGCAAATTCTTCTCGGGGGTGCTGTATGCTGGTCACTGGACAAATGCCGACGCTGCCGGTTGCTCGGCTCCTGACATCTCTCTGCCGACAGCGCGGCCTCTGCTCCTGAGATCTTCTAGGACTGTGGGCGCAATCGTCCGCTGCTGGTTGGCATCCGCTGCATTGTACTCTCTAGTGATAGCTCCCAGCCTGCGCTCTTCTTCCAGCACGTGCTCGGCCCTGCGAGCGAGAGCGAGCCGTGCTGTCTCCAGATCGGTGTGAACTTGATCAGGATCACCATTCCTGTTCACGGGTGTGTACAACACATCCCGCAACGCACTGGTGCCGACTCTTTCTGCGGCGTTCCTGCCATCATCACAGCCGCATGCACACGCGACTCCTCTCCGCCGGGAGCTGCTGTGCAGCCCCTGGTCGGGAGCGGATCCGTGGCACTGGAAAAGACGCGCACCTCCTTGGGATACGCCTCGGGGAAACAGCTGATGAAGAGACGATGGCTACCGATCCGCAGCGATACATCGGGCGGCAGGGGTGCGCCGACCCCGAACCGCGGAGCATAATCCACCACAAAATCCACTGCCCCACGCCTAAAGATCAGGCCGGAGGCGTGGCTCATGCTCGACGACGAGGAAGATCTCGTCCGGATCAGAACTCCAGTCGACGCCTCGGTCTGCCCCATGGTGGGCGCCAACTGTCGTCATTTAGTAACAACAGATGCCATAGGGATGGCTAAAGAGAGGGGAAGACTCGAGGGAGAATGATGTCGATGGTGCCGGAAACGGGTTGGGCACAAGCACGGTGAAGGACACCACGATGTACCCAGGTTCGGGGCTCTCCGGAGAGATAACACTCCTACTCCTGCTTGTCTGCTTACTATAAATGAACTCACGAACTACAATCAATGCTCATGGAGCTGCTAAGAGGAAGAAGAGACCTGCCGTGGGCATGGCTCTCCTCTGCTTCTCTACGGGTTCTAATGTGTGAAGTAAATGCGAATGGGGGAGTCCCTCTCACAGGAGGGGTACCCCGGGCTCTTATAGTGTGAGCTCGGGGTACTACGGTCATTTAAGTCAGGAGCTGGCCCCAGCTGTCATCCTCTCGTCGGCTGGGGTCCACCGACTGCAAATCTCCGGTTGATCCGGACTTGTCAAGCGGCTGCCCATGCTGTAGCTTCTAGGTAATGATGATGAACAGTGGAGCTACGTCCTCTGGTCTCGTCGTCCTATCTCCGGATTCAGAGGAAAAGGGTGACAACGCTCCTGTGACAGATCGGCGAAGTGACTTAGCTTACTGCCACCCGGATCTCTCGGGATCCCGCAATTATGACCTTGTACCAGAGACATCCGATCTGGATAAGGTCAACTCTTGAGCCGATTGAGGAGTGTGCCAATTGCGCCTGGGCCGACTGCTCGCATTCGGCATGGCTGATTGCTAGGGAGCAATCGGCCATGCAACTGCCTAGCTCGGCCCAGCAGCAGCCCAATCAGCCTCCTCCTTGTCTTGAAAGAATGCTTTCGTCTGGGTGACCCTACCTGGGTACCATTCCCAATCGGCCTCCTCCTTGTCTTGAAAGATTCAGTAGAGCTGCCTGTATGGTTTTATTGTGCACAGGAAAATGGATTTTTAGGTGTCTCAGAAAATTCCAGGAAAAATCACAGAAAATCCACGCACCCGAAGGGCCACTGTGCTAGAAGTGGGACCAAAGGGCAGCCAAGGGGGCCCCAGCCGCCTCCCTGGCGCGGCCAGGGGTGGGGCCGCGCCCTCTGGCCGCCTGGGGGCCTCCCTCCTCCTATAGTGCCCTACCGAGGCTCCTATTTATTCCCGTGACAGAGAAACCCCGAAACATAAGTCGTTTTTCCAATCCACGTCACGGAGCCGCCGCCACCCTCTGTTCTTCTCCAGGAGGGCTAATCTGGAGGCTGTTTTGGCCTCCGGTGAGGGGAGATCATCACCGTCGTCATCATCATCACCACTCCATCCTCCCTCCATGACTTCTCCATCCATGTGTGAGTAATTACCTGCTGTAGGGAAAGGGGATGGTAGGGATTGGATGAGTTAGATCATGTAATAGTTTATCAGATTGTTGGGGGCATGTTGCCTATCTTCTAGATTGTTGTTTATCATCTCTGCTTCAACTTGTTGCTCTTAATGCTTGTCACTTTGGGCCCGAGTGCCATGATTTCAGATCTGAACCCTATGTCTTTGCATGAATATATTTGTGTTCTTGATCCTATCTATGAGTTGTATGCACCTGTTATAGTCCGAAATCGGCGATCCCAAAGGTGACAGCTTGGGACACCAAAGGGGATGGACTATAGTTTGAGGATCCCATGGATCCACTGATTGTTAATGCTTAGTTCTGGTGCTCTTTGACAGGAGCACCTTAATCTCCATAAGTTCCTTTTGGCCCCGTTCGTAGCGGGATGGTAGGACAAAAGATGTTGTGCAAATTCTTATTGCAAGCACGTACAACTACCTGTGGGGTACATGCCTGATGTTTGATTTATGCCTAGATGATCATTGTTTTTCTGTGTGCCTTGCCCCAAGTTAAATACATGATGTGCCTTATCCATGCAGCGCCCAACCATCCATCTCCCTAGCCTACAGTGTTTTAATTCT
Organism: Bromus sterilis; assembly: GCA_950022295.1. Taxonomy (NCBI): domain Eukaryota; kingdom Viridiplantae; phylum Streptophyta; class Magnoliopsida; order Poales; family Poaceae; genus Bromus; species Bromus sterilis. Next base: position 239,239,485 of record OX465595.1, on the reverse strand, counting down.
GCTGGTTACTAGTTGTTTACTTTTGCTATTTTACTGTCGCTATTTCACCACCACTATTACCGTTGCTATCATCACTTCCATACCGCAGTTACTATTAATATTTTGTTGCAAGTAAGTGTATCTCAGGTGCGGTGGAATTGACAACTCCACTGTCAAAGCTTGTGGATATTCTTTGGCTCCCCTTGAGTCGAATCTATAAATTGGGTTATTCTTACCCGCGAAGACTATCTCGATCCCCTGCAGTTGTGGGTTATCAAGCCTGTTTTCTGGCGCCGTTTCCGGGGAGCATAGCTTTATTCACAAGTCTACTTGAAGTATTTTACCTGCTGCAATTTATCTACTATGGGTAAGAAAGAAGACCCCAAGGTCCCGATCTTACCATCCCGTACAAGAAAAGGTACTGTTCAGAACACTAGTGCTACACTTGATTCACATTCAGTTATGAGTAAGTTTGCTTCACCTCCACCACATGATGCTTGTACTGAATCTGTTACTATGTCCGATACTTTTGATGATGCTTCTACTACTCTTGATGATATTGGTTCACTTAGTCACACTCTTGAGAAACAGATAGCTGCTGCAAAAAAATCTGGAATTGAAATTCCCGATACTTGCTACCCTTTTGATGGAACTTACAATTATCCTGATTTGAGTAAACTCAAGGAGAGACTCCTTGATGATGATTATATTATACTTGATGTTGATTTATGCAGGGAGCTAACAGAGTTTGTCAACTCTGACCCTGATGCTATTAAGAAGCTTCTCGAAAAACACTCCCTGAAGAACAAGACCGTTCCTGATCCTAAATTTGCTACATCTCCTATATGCATCAATGATCCTGATTATAATTTCTCTGTTGATCTTTCACTTATATCTATGTTTGAAGCTGACCGCTTTTATGGCAGAGAAAATGATGATGCTATTGCACACCTGACCAAACTCACTGAGTTGGGTGGCCTGTTTACTACAGATGAAAAGATACGAAACTTCTATGTTACTAAGCTTCTTCCTTTCTCTTCAAAGGAAGGTGCTAAAGCATGGTATGATGCACTACCATGTGGTCCCATTAGGAGTCCTCAAGACTTAGCTCACTCTTTTGTTGATAAGTAATTTCCTGCTCATATGCAGCATGCTGCTTTACGAAGAATTTATAACTTTAAACAGTTGCAGGATGAGAACCTCCCTAAATCTTGGGGGAGGTATTGCAGTCTGATCCAGGCTAGACCGGGACATGGAGTCCCTAAGAATGAATTAATTGATATATTTTATGTTGGTCTAACCGATGAATCTAGATCCTATTTGGACAGTTGTGGTGGTTGTGTTTTCAGGAAAAGAACACCAGACGATGCGGAAGAATTAATGGGCAAGATTGCCAAGAACCATGAAGATTGGTCCGTCTCTGAACCACCTCCACCACCAAGAAAAAGGGGCATGCTTGTCCTAAGCCCCGAAGATATGCAAGAAACGAAGAAGTCTATTAAAGAGAAGGGTATTAAAACTGAAGACGTAAAGAATCTACCCCCTATTGAGAAGTTGTGTGAGCCTACCACTCACCCTCCTATGGTAGAGGTACACTCTCTTTTAGATTTCAATGCAAGTGACATCCCTCATGGTAAGCCTCCTGATCAATGTTTAGATGAGCTTAATAATTTTATTATGAAGCAAAATCACTTTAATGAGAGGATACAAAGCCAGCTGCATGATAATTCTCTTGCTATCAAAAGCTTGCTTGATGTTCTAGGTAGAACAGTTAATGATGTTAAATGTCTTGTGAAGTATTTTCATATGGTTCAAAGTCAGCTTGATCAAATTTCTAATGTGCAAAAAGATTTTCTTGCTAATAATGCCAAACAGGATATACATGCCTTCGGGATTAAAACCCGAGGAGGAACTAGCACTCAAGATCCTGTCTATCCGGAGGGGCATCCGAAGAGGATCGAGCAAGATTCTCCCAAATGTAGGAAGGTACAACAAGAAAGATAAAGCTAAAAGAAATGCAAACATGATAACTTCTACTTTTTACTTATATAAAACTCATCTAATAGTAAGGTTGATCAAGTCCTACTACCAAACTAGCAATACATAGAGCAAAAAGTTTCACTTACTATGAAGCATTCATGGTACCTTTACTTTAATGGATATTGTCCCCACCATAATGGTTTTGTATTTGTGGTGTACATGTAGAGGACAATCCCAATCACCAATCTTCACGGTCTCGATATTCTCTATAGAGTTGAGGCCATGCCTTTTGTCAATCGGAAAATACACTGTGTGTTCTTTATCATTCACATTGAAAGTAACCTTTCCTTTATTGCAATCAATAATAGCACCTGCGGTGTTAAGAAAAGGTCTACCAAGAATAATAGACATGCTCCCATCCTCGGGCATGTCAAGCACAACAAAATCTGTAAGGATTAAACAATTAGCAACTTCAACGGGAACATCCTCACAAATACCAATGGGAACGGCTGTTGACTTGTCAGCCATCTGAAGAGAGATATCTGTAGGGATTAGTTTTTCTAAACAAAGCCTCTTGTAAAGAGAGAAAGGCATAACACTCACTCCTGCTCCAAGATCACATAAAGAAGTCTTGACATAATTATTCTTTATGGAGCAAGGAATGGTGGGTATACCTGGATCACCAAGCTTCTCAGGAATCTTTCCACTAAAAGAGTAGTTAGTAAGCATAGTAGATATTGCTTCATTAGGAACTTTTCTTTTATTAGTAACAATATCTTTCATATATCTCGAGTAAGGAGGTAACTTAATAGCATGAGTCAAAGGAATTTGAAGAAAAAGAGGTTTCATCCATTCACAAAACTTATTGTAATGCTCTTCTTCTTTAGTTTTGAGAGACTTACCTGGAAAGGGCATGGGTTTTTGTACCCATGGTTCTCTTTCCTTCCCATGTCTTCTTGCAATAAAGTCTTCTCTAGTGTATTTCTTGCGTTTATCGGGTGCTTCTTCTTCTCAAACTTCGGGTGGATCATTCTTTTCACCATCCTTTTCAGGCTTAGCACCGTCTTCAGTCTCAGCATCGGAGGTAGATATACTATTTGGATCATTGGAATTGTCAGCTTCTTTGTGCTTCTTCTTCTTCTTCTTCTTCAGAGATCTTGCTCGATCCTCTTAACACCGCAGGTGCTATTATTGATTGCAATAAAGGAAAGGTTACTTTCAATGTGAATGATAAAGAACACACGGTGTATTTTCTGAAGAAGATTGACAAAAGGCATGGCCTCAACTCTATAGAGAATATCGAGACCATGAAGATTGGTGATTGGGATTGTCCTCTACATGTGCACCACAAATACAAAACCATTATGGTGGGGACAATATCCATTAAAGTAAAGGTACCATGAATGCTTCATAGTAAGTGAAACTTTTTGCTCTATGTATTGCTAGTTTGGTAGTAGGACTTGATCAACCTTACTATTAGATGAGTTTTATATAAGTAAAAAGTAGAAGTTATCATGTTTGCATTTCTTTTAGCTTTATCTTTCTTGTTTTACCAAGTTTATATGTTTTTGAAGCTTCACAACTCTAATCACTGCTCCAAGTTTTCAAAAAGTTTTGCAGCTTTTTGTACTCCGAATTTTTTTCAACAGTGAAGTTGTCAGAAAAATTATATAAAAAATTTCCATGCCGGGAGTGACCCAGAGGCACCTGGGGCTGACCAGGGGGGCCACCAGTGGCCCAGGCGGCCAACTGGCGCGGCCTGCCCCCTGGCCGCGCCCACAAGGCGCCTGGGGCCCACAGGCCCCACCTCCAGGTATGTCTTCTTCCCCCTTCTTCCTCTCTCTCCAAAAACACGAGTTCTGCTCAAGTTCTTGCGTTCTTGCTGTTCTTGGAGGCGATTTTCGATCTCTCTCTACAACCCATCATTCAAGCTGAGATTTTGAGAAAATACTCCCTGGTATGTAACTCCTTCACTCCCTCCAATTAGATTGTTGATTGGTGGCTTCATTTGTGAGTACTTAGTAGCTCTTGGTGCAGTTCATATGAGCTTGCATGCATGTGTAGAAATTTATTTTCCAAGTTTTGATGCAAGTTTATGCCTTAGGTAAGTGAGTAGAGTAGTTTGCCTGAACTCACTTTGTTTAAATTCTTGTTTTTGTGAATTGTAAAAAAATTCAGAAATGAGTTTCTTTGGAAAAGAATGATGGCTTGGGAAGAAGAAGCCCGAGCGCTCCGATCGAGTTACTAGAGCTGCAGATTCACCCTCGGCAGTTAGGGTGAGCTACAATGAAGATCATGTGCCCATGGAGTTGTTGGAAGACACAAGTCCAGCATGCGCAATGATGTACCCGTGCGATGATTTTCTTACAGCTCTAGGAATTAAGAAGGAATTTTATGGCCTTTGTGCCAATGCAGATTTGACACAGCTAGCATTATGTCGTGTCGTACAATACAAAAAGCTTACCTCCTTCTTTGTTAACAGTTTTTGTTATAACCATGATGCTGGAACCGTCGAGTTCAAACTTTATAATGATCTCATAACCATGTCTTTGGCACAGTTTTGTGATATAATAGGTGTGTCGAACGTTGGTCAGACAACGAAGATGACCATGCAGCCTTCCGGGTTGAGGAGTCTCTTCAACTCCCTTTGTTTCCAGGAGGAGACCGACATTCGGCGTACGAAGATTTCCAGCATTCAGTTTCCACACCTCAGGTATTGCGTATTTTGTTGCTAGAGGGGTGTTAGCTCGTGACAACACGAGCAATGGCTCTACACCAGATTTCGCTATTTATGCGAACGCCCTCTCTGATAAGAATGAGTATAATGTGGGTGCCTTGATTGCTCGACGCCTTGTTACGAACAGTAACAAAGGAGATTTATATGGTGGCGTTTGCGCCACACTTATCCTTGAGTATCTTGAGCGCACCCCGCATCCTGATGATGTTCCCTTTTCATACGCGAGTCTCGATCTTGCGGCTATGAAGAGGCATAAGTTTGTTACCATGACTTCCCAGTTTGGCAACCTTGATTATATTTTGAGGTTTGAAAGGACCATTACTCGTGAGATCCGTCTACCTGCACCACTTTTTTTTGATAGCACTCGTAGGAACGGATGGTCCTTCAACGAGATTCAGTTCGATGAGTTCATGCCTCATTACCAGCCGCATAACCCCATGGAGGGGGTTGTGCCAGATGAGGAGGAGCATGTGAGTTCCCACCTTTCCAGGGAGAGACCTTCACCGAGCAAGGCGAGGGGTCTTCTTCCGCTTGGAGTGCAGGGCCTTCCTCATGGGAGGACCCGAGGACACTCCTGGACTTACCATTGCCCCGGAGCAGGAGGCTCCTGGGGGCAGTAGCTGCTACCAACTTAGGCCAAAAGCCTAAGCTTGGGGGAGTACGTTCCCTTCTCACCTTTCCATTCTATTATCCGTTTTCATTTTGTTCGCTTTGATCTTTTCGAATTTTTTGCCCATTCTTCTTTGTTCTTTTATTTTGCAAAAACAAAAAAAAGATTTCTCTTTTCCTTTTCTTTCGCTAAATCTTTGAAAAATCCAAAAATATTTTATTTTCTCTCTTTAGTTTGCTTTGTTGCAGAGTTCAACTCGAGTCCGTGATGGCATTTGCACTTGATTATATTTCCTACGTTCAACCGTGCAAGCGACAAGGCAGTTATGACGAAGATCGACGAAAGGGATGCAACAAGAAAAAGCGGTTGAACTCTTTTTGTTTCTACTTTTGTACATATGCTTGTACTTATGATTAGAGACCAGCTTGTAGCGACATAGTGCTATGTTTACAATGCTTTCCCAGTGTTCATGCTTTCCTTGTGGGTAATCTCAAATAGCTAGAGTACATAATGTGTTGTTGAAATGATTTACATGCATTTCATTGTTCATGGTTTGGCATACTGAAGTGGTATTTCCCTTTGGAGAATTCTTGGATTGACTTGGCACATGCTTACACATGTTTATGACTGGAAAGTCTACTATGCCTTGATGATCTGTGAGTTTCAGAATAGTTGTATCATTTTCATGCCCAATTCAATGTTACTTTGTCGCTCTGCATGATTATGATTGTTATTGCTCTCTAGTTGGTCGCTTCCCAGTCTTTTGCTAGCCTTCGCTCGCACTAAGCGGATTTCTGCTTGTGCATCAAAATCCTTGAAACCAGTTTTTTCATATGAGTCCACCATACCTTCCTATGTGGTATTTACCGGCCATCCTAACGAAGACTTTCTTGTACCATCTCGAAATCATTCAAAAGCACTCTTGTGTTGTGCCTCTTCTTCAGCTCATGAGGAAGTAGTAGGTGATTCATGACCGTCTTATGTTAGACATGTTTTATTCCGGGATTGCATGTCTAATCTGCAAACCCCTAATACGAGGAGGGACTGGCATGAGTGTGCCCAGCTCACAAAAGATAATCACAACCAACAAACCCTCCTTCACGCTTTGTTTATGAGAAATCAGAAAACTTTGGCAGTGATAAACAAAGGAGATTAAGGGGATGTGATCGTCTCCATCTTGGGAGCCGTTCCTCGAAACATGTCTAGCGTAAGAGGTGATTGAGTTGTCTACTAGCATTCATTGATGAATCATGCACCTCCCAAAAACTTTTTATCTCTGTTTTTCAAAACCAAGAGCTCTGGTACAAGTTTAGTCTTTGCTTCCAACCACGGGTTTTCAACCTTTCCATCAAACTCCACGGTTCGAGAGTCTCCACCTTCTTTCTTCAAAGCACCAACTAGGAGAGCATAATTGTCATTCTGAGTGTAATGTGCATTGTCCCAAAGTACTACATTGTCTTTTGCATGATTGTGGTATTACTTATTCTGAAGTTCTTAGTTCTAGTCTCCTGTAAAACTCCGGAGGAGTTTCTGCATTTATGTTTTGCTTCACTCATGGAGGCTATCGAAATACCACTCTATTATGTTCAAGCTTTGTGCATTGTAATCTTGTCTTGATTTTCAGTAGCATATTATTTACTTTTAAGATGTTTGTGATTGTTCACATGAAAGAAGGATTGCTTCGTGCATTGTCCTCATAGCATTGTTTTGATACTTGCTAAATTCTTTTCGTAGTACATGCTTATATACATTCATTGAAGCAAAAGAGTTTGTCAAAGTTTTATTTGTCGCGTTCAGTTCGTTGTACTGAATTGCTTGAGGACAGGCAATATGCTAAGCTTGGGGGAGTTGATACGTCTCAAACGTATCTACTTTTACAAACACTTTTGCTATTGTTTTGCCCTCATTCTTGCATGATTTGGACAAAACTAACCCGGACTAACGATGTTTTCAGCAGAGCTGCCTGTATGGTTTTATTGTGAGCAGGAAAATGGATTTTTAGGTGTCTCGGAAAATTCCAGGAAAAATCACAGAAAATCCACGCACCCGAGGGCAGCCAAGGGAGGCCCAGGCGCCCCCTGGCGCGGCCAGGGGTGGGGCCGCGCCCTCTGGCCTCCTGGGGGCCTCCCCCCCCTCCTCTGGTGCCCTACCGAGGCTCCTATTTATTCCCGTGATGGACAAACCCCGAAACAAAAGTCATTTTTCCAATCCACATCGCGGAGCCGCCGCCACCCTCTATTCTTCTCCGGGAGGGCTAATCTGGAGGCTGTTTTGGCCTCCGGTGAGGGGAGATCATCGCCATCGTCATCATCATCACCACTCCATCCTCCCTCCATGACTTCTCCATCCATGTGTGAGTAATTCCCTGTTGTAGGCAAAGGGGATGGTAGGGATTGGATGAGTTAGATCATGTAATAGTTTATCAGATTGTTGGGGGCATGTTGCCTATCATCTAGATTGTTGTTTATCATCTCTGCTTCAACTTGTTGCTCTTAATGCTTCTCACTTTGGGCCCGAATGCCATGATTTCAGATCTGAACCCTATGTCTTTGCATGAATATATTTGTGTTCTTGATCCTACCTATGAGTTGTATGCACCTGTTATAGTCCGGAACCGGCGATCCCAAAGGTGACAGCTTGGGACACCAAAGGGGATGGACTATAGTTTGAGGATCCCATGTATCCATTGATTGTTAATGCTTTGTCCCGGTGCTCTTTGACAGGAGCACCTTAATCTCCATAAGTTCCTTTTGGCCCCGTTCATAGCGGGATGGTAGGACAAAAGATGTTGTACAAGTTCTTATTGCAAGCACGTACAACTACCTGTGGGGTACATGCCTGATGTTTGATTTATGCCTAGATGATCATTGCTTTTCTGTGTGCCTTGCCCCAAGTTAAATACATGATGTGCCTTATCCATGCAGCGCCCAACCATCCATCTCCCTAGCCTACAGTGTTTTAATTCTGTTGGTTACTAGTTGTTTACTTTTGCTGTTTTACTGTCTCTATTTCACCACCACTATTACCGTTGCTATCATCACTTCCATACCGCAGTTACTATTAATATCTTGTTGCAAGTAAGTGTATCTCAGGTGCGGTGGAATTGAAAACTCCACTGTCAAATCTTGTGGATATTCTTTGGCTCCCCTTGAGTTGAATCTATAAATTGTGTTATTCTTACCCGCGAAGACTATCTCGATCCCCTACAGTTGTGGGTTATCAACATGTAAGAAATAATGATACAAAATAACATAACAACAAAATACACAAGTATAATAGAAATCTCCCCGGAAGCTTCCCGAAAATCCAGGTCCTTGGGTCAGCATTGCCTCTTGTTATCAGATCTACTTCCATGAGCTCTGAGAGCTTCTCCTGGTTCGTGAAACATATACGAGGCGTCCGAAGCTTTTCCATGGATGAGGCAGTCCAGATACATCAGTACATGCGCGATAGAGCAACCTGTAATTGCCTTTCCTAAAGTTATTCCGTATTGGTACCTCACAACAGCTCTCCTAAGCTCATCAACCATATGATGGCAGTAGTCCATGTCAGCCATGTCCTCAATGAAAAGATTCTCAAACATTGCAGCCTCCCTTGAAACCCGAGTGGCAGTTCCAGGAAAAACAACTTCCATAAACACAATGATAAAGAACACACGGATAGAGAGATCATCTTTTTCTTCGTCATCAACGAGTTGCGTAAGCGCAATTCTCAAATCCCTTGTCTTGATATCACTGCTCCTGCTAATGCCTAGCTCTGATTTTAACCTCATAACAGCATCATCATAGCCATCCTTTGATGGCCTTGGCGGAGTACGGTTACCTCTAGGGAAACCTAAAAGAACCTGCATGCCATCACTAGTGATTCGTAGCCTCTTATTTGACTGGCCCATGTCAAGAGTCATCGTCTCAGGATCAATCTTCAGATACAAAACACCCATCAGAGGCCAAGAAATATTAGCTTTCACTTTCCAATCAAAGATAGAACCAAAACCAGCCGAACGAACTCTTGCTACATGGTGTTGCTTCAGCAATTTGGCACAGACGTCAACTTCTTTCAGAGAACAACACAATGTAATATTCAGACGTTGAGTATCAGCATCAAGGATAGCGCAGGCTTTCTTTTTCCTTCCTCTTGTAACTTTCACCGGGCTCCTCACACTAACAGGCTATAAACACACAATAAAAATGTTAAGCTATAAGCTTCAACTATTATTTATTTCATAAGTTCAACTGCAGAAAAAAAAGTGATTAAAAATAGTGCTCCTTAAAAAATACACAAAAAAAGACAAAATATCAAAACATAATAATAAAAAATCCTATCAGTACAATACAAATCCACACATCAGTACTAAGAGCAACATTCATATAAGTAAGTAACTCTTCGCTAAATTATTTCGCGTTTAATTGCTGACAAAACCAAAAAAGGGTGCTCAGTACAACTATAGTAGCTACATAAGGACATCTTAGAAAAAGAAAGTTAATAATTATAAACAAAAATAGATGCAAAACAACCTGCACAAAGACCAACCTGTCAGTTCATAGGGCCAAACAACATCAGTGCAGTACCAAAAAAAGGAAATCTCCAAGAAGACAAAATAATATACCTTGACAAACTCATCTTCAGAATCGACATGGAGCTCGTCTGGGTCGGAAACATGATCCTCGGCTGAAAAATGCCGACGTTTCTTCACACCTTTGTTGACCTTGGCAGGAGGCATTTTCCTCTTCTTATTAACTTCCACATCAGACATCGGCTTTTGAATCAAACAACGAGGGCTGCGATGAACAAAAGAACTGTCTGCTTTGCTTCCACCAGCACAATCAACAACAGCATTCCCTGCAGTAGGTTCCCAACAAGGGCTATGTCTCTCCATTTCGTCAACGGATGTATTGCGACCGGCTTGCAACTGTGGAGAGCTCCTCTGTTTAAATGAAACATCACAATCTGACCTTGGCCTCTTAACTTTTTCACAGACGTTCGATAACGAGAATAGAGTTGAGTCAACCTAGTTTGCATTAGATTCAACTTTGCTGCAGCCGGACACTTTAAACCACCAGCAGCATTTTCAACCGGTGCATGGTCATCACCGCCTTTTGAATGCTCAGGAATGATATGAAGGTGCTCGATACCGGCCCATAACACCAGCAGCCCTTTTGCGCCAGCTTAACTCCTTCTTCCTCTCAAAATCATTCAATTTCTTCTTTCTCCTTTCTGCATCCATCCAATCCTGCAACGGAACATCCTCAGCCTGCGTAATTGCTTCAATACCATCAACTGATTGTGACTGAGTAACAGACAATTGCGGGATGCCATCGCAATCATCAAGACGTGCGGAGTTAATATCTGTGACAACTTCCTTGATTATATCATTGGGTAAATCATTCGCTGCATAGCGAAAATAACATAATTCTAGTTACAGGAAGCAAAAGATACTTAACAAGAACGGTAATAACAGATGCCCAAACAAAAATTGTAAAACATAATACACAAAAGAAACATTTTAAAGCACATGATGGGAAAAAACCAACAAAGAAAATAGCTGGCAACATTGGCAAGATCTTGTAGTCGATCTGATTTCTCAGATTCAGGAGGAACATGCACTCCTTGAACATTTGCAACAAGATGATTATCAGCGAAAAAAGGAAAACTATTCCACATATCAGCAGTAAGTTATATCGCCTCAGTTCATATAACAACATCAAATCAGTACAGCTAGAAAAAAACATGTCGTTTGCATTTCAACTATTCCACATATCAGTAGTGAGTTATATCGCCTCAGTTCGTGTAACAACATCAAATCAGTACATCTAGAAAAAATAGCATGACATTTGCATTTCACACAAAAAATGTGCTCCATATTTCCATAAAAATCGACTACTAAAGCATAAAAGATAGTAAAAACCCGCGTTTGCGCTGCTGTTTTTACTCTTCCCCGGGCTAGCCATCCAGATCTGGTGCGCCGCCTAACTTTGCACGATCCAAAAACCTGCAACAGCACCAAAAAACCTAGGGTTTTGAGGAACGCGATTGGAAAAGGGAGCGAAAAACAGAAGAAAGCAACGACTCAAATCTCACCTCTTGGCCGAAAAAAATCGACGAAATCGACGCCGATTCAGCTCGCCGGCGCCGCCGCCCACCACAAGAAAACTGCAAACGAGGAGCCCCAAAGGGACGGGGTAAGGGACGAAATTAAACGGACAACAAAAGGAATCGATTAAAAGGTATAGGAATCCAGCCTCCAAAACGCGATGATTTGTAGCTGCAAGCGAGCTTCGCACCGGCGGCTACTGCTTCCGACAGAGTAGAGAAACAGAGAGCGAAAATATCGGGGAGGAGGCAAGAAAGGCGTGAAGATTCCTCGTCCACATATTACAGCGAAAGGGTACTTATATTACATAAAATATAAAGGGGGGAAACCAACCGGCTCCCGCCACATTAAATTTAAAAACATTTTTATTAAATATGCACATCATTCAACAGTTACTCCCCCATTTAATGGGATTAAAAAACAAAAAAATTACAGATAATAAAATAAATAAAACAACTGCAGAATAGATTCAATAAGTACAACTAAAAACACATGATGCCATCCAAAAAGAAACAATTAAAATAGTCTGCCTACAAAATTTTCAATGACCCAAGAAAAATGTGTTCCACCCAAACCTCATGATGCGGGGTTTTTTGTCTAACAATTAAAAAACACTTAAATCTGTAAGTTCAACTGTGACGTCGAGGATGGTTCTGTTTTTCATTTAATGAGCTCGTCTCAACATCCATCATCGAAAACGTGACGACGACCGCCTGGACTTCGCTTGCCCTAAGCTAGTATGACAAAAGTTCAACTATGCCAAGAACCCTAAGCTGCTGACGCTCTAATGTAACGGCTCCTATATAAAAATATTTTCATAAACGAAAAAGAATATTAAATCAAAGTTTAGATGTGCTACCTTAAGAATAATAAACTTTATCCATGTTACCCAAAAAAATAAAATTTCATACAAGATGTGAGTATTCAAACACAACTTTTTTTTGCAAGTTCAATCACTACAATAATTCGCAGTAAAGGTGTGGTATTGATATAAAAAACACTAATTAATAGGGGCCCCTATATTTTTTTACAATTACTCTAAAGGTTCAGAACTGATACCAAAATAAAAGTACACTAATAAAATCACTAAGGCCACAAAACCTCTCTAAGTTCAATCGCCACAATACAATCAGTTCAGTTAATACACCTCCTCTCAGTCCAGATGTGCTAGTAGCGTAAAAATACAATCATTGCTAGAAGGTAAGAAAACAAAACAAAACAGTAGGCCAACGAAAAACATATGTAAGTGCAATCGCCATAGTGCACACAGGTCAGGTGTGCTAGCAACCACAAAAAAAAAATTACGGCAACGAATATTTGTAAGTTCAATAAAAATAACTCTCTCAGTTCGATTTCTGATGTGCTAGCACAATAAAAAACTAAAAACAACATTACAAAATTTAAAGTTACGAGGGATGAAACACATGTAGTGTTAAAAACACAGGTGAACTGGTTCATACAAAACTTGTCCACAAAACAAAACACAAAAATAATTATTCAAGAGATAAAATGTGATATTGTTCGGCATCCTAAAAACACAAATTAAATTCTTCTGTAAAAGAACATGCTAACCACATAAAAATAAAAGAAAAAATCATTAGTTCATGCCGCCCTAAGCCTTCGACATCTCAGCGTCAAGGTTGGCCTTCTTCTGCAGGAGGGCTTCCTTGCGCAGCAGCAGAGCGTCCTTTCGTGCCAGCTCTACCTCCTGTTCAAGCAATACATTCCTCCTTGCAAGATCCAGGTTCATGTCCATCATTTCCTTCAGATCCTTGTCGATGGCTTCATAGTGATCCACATTAGTTTTGGCCTGCGCCAGCTCCTCCTCCCTCGCTGCTACAGCCTTGTTGATGTTCTCATCAGCCAACTCCAAAGCCTTGACGAGCTCTACTTCCAGGTTGTTGATAGTTGCCTTTAGAGCCGCAACCATGTCCCTCTCAGTTCTGAACAACATCGAACATAATCAGTAAACAAATTATTTCACACAAACTGGTGTCTTGCTACAAAAATCCGTTTCAAGAAAAGGAAATCAGTTCAAAAATGTGATGCATTATAAATTCCTTAGTTTTATACATAATGGATCTGCTAACAAAATACACATGTTGTGTTATAAAAAACAAATTATTTCACAAAAACTGTGTTATCAGCCACTGAAGAAAAAAAATAAGTTCGTTATACCCACTGAAACAAATAAAAACTAAAATAAGACAAAATATATATAAACAAATACAAGGTCCATAGTAAGATCTACCTACAGAAACAAATCAGTTCAAAATCTGATTCAGCATCGATTCATAGTTTTATGCAGAATAGATCTGCCAACAAAAATACACATGTCATCTCTTATAATTACAAAAATAAAAAAATATATGGGGGGGGGTTCCCACAACATCATATAAAACAAAAAAAATATACCTAAATAAAACAATCAGTTCAAAAACTATGCGGCCATCAACTCTTAGTAAGTTCTACCTACACAACATGTACCTACAAAACATCATAGTAAGTTCTACCTACACAAAAAAATCAGTTCAAAATCTATGCAGCCATCAATTCATAGTTTTATTGCAGGATAGATCTGCTAAGAAAATACACAAGTCATCTCTTATGATTACAAAAACAAAATATATGGGGGGGAGAACCTCCCAACCCCCTCACACAACCACAACATATAGTGTTATCAGCCACTTGAGAGAACAAAAATAAACCCTAAAAGACAAAATATGTAAAGAAAGCCAAAAGTCCATAATAACTTCTACCCCCTACAAAAAGAAATCAATTCAAAATCTCATGCAGTATCAATCTGAAGTCAGTTCTATAAAGAAAACAGTTCACATTATGATGACATATCAATCCAAGATTCTACCCCCCCCCCCCCCCAGCATCAACCCGAACGCACAAACAATAAAGATAAAGGGTGAAAAAACTGAGATAGGAGAAAACCCATATAAACCTGGAACGCTTGAAAGGAGAAGAACCATTGCTATCCTGGTTAGACAATCCGAAGCAGAAGCAAAAAACAAAAGCCTATGCGCGCGATGCGAGGAGGAAAGTTGGAGGAGATGAAATGAGAACAACAAAAGACCCTCTGTTTATATAGCAGGCATCGACGACAGAATAGGAGGAAAAAACAAACCACCACGCGTGATTATCCCCGTTATCTTCGGAAACCAAACCGCAAAAAAGGAGTGATGCGCCAACTGCCAACTCTAATCCACCGGAATCAATCGTCCCTAACAAGAAAAATTTGATCATTTGCTGCCACGACTAGAATAACCAAAATTAATAGGCAAAAACAGTTCGTACCAACCAAATACTTTTAAATGGAAAAATCATTTCACGTTTTTATGCCCCATGCAGACGAGGACGCACGACCGCCGGCGATGTCTAGTTCGTCGGGCTTCATCTTGCTTGGGGCAAATTTAAACAGGAAATCACAATTACCATAGAAAACGAGCCTGCGAAATCGCTCCGCGCGATCCCTGCCGCGCTCCCCAACAAGGTAACGTGAGAGGGCACCGCGAACCTCGCCGGAAAAACCTGCGTCTCCACCCGTGGTTCACTGCCGGCCGTGGTCGTGCCACCGTCGAGGACACCTCCGGAATGAAACGAAAACCTCCGCCGGGTGTAACAGCCCAGATTTCACCAAAAAATTAAAAAAATTTGTTTTCGGTGTGAATTGTTTGATTGTCTGATTTGTTTGCGGTGTCTGCATCCCCGATTTATCGATCGACGATTATTTCCCCCCCTTGCCACCCTGACACTCGACCTTTGCGACACCGGGTTTCACCCGATCACCGTCGCGAAAACCGCACGAGACCAGCCGCAGCCAACAGAACGAAAAACCCCGTTTAATAATTAAACGGGATATTTTTATAGCGCGCCGGGAAGTGTTCTCGGAATGGTTCCAACGCGAGGTGAACGCCGCCGTCTCGACGCGCTGATCGCGCAGTTCGAAGTTTTACCCGAATCGGAGGTACTGCGGACCCCCGACGGCCTTGTGGGCCTCGGCCCACGGTGAGAGCTTGCTGCCTCTTTTTTTCGTCTGTGTTTTCTATTTTTTCTGCTAAGTCTGAAAAATTGTGTGCTGTAATCAGTTTTGCGATGAAGTTTGCGATCAAACCGTAGCCCGGATCACGATGCGCCCAAAAGGAAAATTTCTTAGAATTTTGTGTACTTCAATCCATATTTTGTGAGCATTTTGATTTGAGGCCATCTTGATGGTGCAAATCTGTGTTGAAGTGGGCATCAGGCTGTTAACTTCTGTTAATTTCTGTTTAGTGTTGCTGTTATTATTTTGTTGCAACTTTGGTTGATGATTGTGACAAATCCATGAGGCCTATTGCATTGATTCTTTTTCCTATGTGTTAAGCATCATGTGTACTTCATTTACATGCTTTAACTTGTCATGTTTGGGTGCTTTAGCTATATTAAATCTTGCTCCAAAGTGGTGATCCTGATGTTAATGTGATGCGGTGCTGAAAACTGTTAATTTGTTGCAACTTCGGGAGACGGTTGCGTCGCAACCGTTTATCGGAATTGAGTGATTCCAATTGCATATTGTTAAGCATCATGTCTACTTCCATTATATGTATTTCATCGTCATGATATGCTTGCTGGTCATATAGTTATTGAGCTCCAAAGTTGCTATCCCGCTGTTTTTGACAGCCACCTCTGTTTTTCTCCAAGTCTGTAACGTTCTGATGCCATGTTGCATGCTTAATATCTTTTAATCTATGATGCCTTTTTACATGATTCCTTTTGCCATGCCTTACTTGTCATGTCTACTTTATTTGCATATCATCTGTGAGCATGTTTGTATTCAATAACCTGTTTATGCATTGCTCTAAAGTGTGCTTCGTGATGTTAGCAGATTGTGCCCGTAACTTGTTTTGCTTGTATCTTTTTAACCGTAACTCCGTTTGGAGTGTGCCTTATATGTAACTTGATTAGTTTTTCTTGTACTTTGTGTTTATGCTATTTTTTGTTGTTGTTAACCAACCTAAAATATGGTTTAGGACAGAACAGTACCAAATGTTTTAATCATCGTGCGACACTTAGTGTTATGCCATGTTTAGGTTGTGCCTCACTTAAATTGACTAGCATAGATAGTTTACTTTGTGCTTCACCTCTTTCCATGTTTGTGTTCTATGCCATGCTTGCTTGAGTTGCCATGTTAATAACCGTTGGTTGATCACCTGTAGCTTAGCAACTTGAACCACCGTAAACGTGCGGTATTCGTCGTGTGTGACGAGTACTTCACTTAACCTGTTAGTAACCGCTCTCGACGGTAGGTGTGATGTCTCGTGTTGCTTCTTGTTGATGCTTTCTCGTGTTTGCTTCGTAGTAATAGAGTGCTTGCTCGTTGATTGCTTTCCAGTGTTTATCGTCTTGTGTGCTTCCGTGGGTACCTTCGGAGACGTTGCGAGCGTGCGATCGACTACACCTTCGGAACCTGACTTATCAACAGGCAAGGACTATACATTACTTATGATCCATTATATTTCAACCAGCGGTTTGCATGCTAGTCTAGGTTAGGTTCGATGTTTGATCCTACCACATGTTTACAACCTTTTTCAAACCGATACAGCCATGTCCCTTCCCAGCAAACCTTGTACTACTATGTTACTATTGCTCGTTGCTTAGCCCCTGCTTAGTATGCATGCTTAGGATGCTATGATGTTACCCTGTTACTCCTTGGTTTGGGCTGTCACATTATTATATTATATTGCTGTTGATGATATGATTATTATAATGTTGACTATATTCAACGTAGGATGGAAGGTCTAGGCTATCCTGCCCCGACGCTTTGTTCCATTCGAGTCACCTAGGATCCGAGTTCCGGGTATTTGTTTTAAGACTGAGCGTGCCTAACCGTGTGTGGGATTTTATGGGGTCCCCTTTTCTTACCTACCTAGCTTCAAACATTTCTAGTGGTGGCCCAAGCTGATTTACCATTTGAAACCGTGTGTGTGCTGGTCAGCTGCCAATAGTTTTTAAACCAACCCGGACCAGTGAGTACATACTTCCCTTGCTGGCCCATCATGACCGGCTGAGGACCCGGTTTCCCATGTGTGATTAACCGGCAATCCAAACATGGAGTCATACGGTAGAGACCAGATCGAGAGCGCGGCCGGCTCCTGAGCTGGATGTCGACTCACCGGGGGCCACCCGGATTTGTTCGTTGTTAGCTAGAGGGACCTGTCATTTCGGATCTCTCGGAACTAAATCATAAAATGGTTTCCTGTGATGGGTAGCAACTGAGAGAGATGGGCGTGCATGCGGAGCCTTGTAATGGGCAGTTGGTACACCCCTGCAAGGTAAAATCTTTTCGAGAAGCCGTGTCCACGGTTATGAACGACTTGAGACCTACTCCTTGTTCATAGACAACAACACCTGAGATAATTTTAATATAACTTGATCAACGTGTGTGTGTGCCTTGACTACTTCTTCTTCATCAGGATGCGAAGAGGAGGACAAGGATAGGATAGGTGTTATGATTGCGTAAGTAGTTAATAGCAAGACTTTTGGAGGCGATTCCTCATCGAATGCTTGGCTTCTTACCTTACTCTCTAGATCGTTAGCCACTTCATAAATGCTAGTCTGGTTGCAACCTCACCACTTACCCCTTCCTTACCGTAAACTACTAGTTGTCCTAGAATGACGAGTGATGAAGTCCTTACTGGGTCAGTTGACCACTACAGTTGGATGCTGAGTACTTCTGTACTCATGATACTACCCCCAAACTCTTTTCAGGGTTCTTGATCGACAACAGGTATGGTGACCGACGTTTCACGTGGAGACTCGACGACAACTAGTTAGGCAGATCCCGGCGGAGGGCCTGGACCCGTGTGGTTATGAGGATCGATGTTTTTCTCTTTGCCACTAGGCATTTGATTGTAGTCTATACTCATAAATGTATCTTCCGCTGTTGTATTGTATTAAGGCAGTTATATGCCGATTGTATGAGATGTTATATCCTTGTATCTGTAATGTTGTGATATCATGTTGGAAATCCGGGGCATATGGCTATGTCATATGTCGCGGTGGGACCGATATGTGCTTCGTCCCCGGATCTGGATGGAAACATCTAGATCTGGAACAGTAGCGCATATCGGGCCTTACAACTTGGTATCAGAGCCTTACCGACCGTAGGATCCCTTTTCTGGCCGAAGTCGAGTCTAGAAAAAAACTATTTTGTAGTTGCTAAGTTAGTTGTCGGAGAGTAGGATTCTATTTACTCCTTACCCTTGCTCTGGTCAGGACTAGTGCCATAAGTGTTTTACTCTCGACTTATCCCCCTTCAAACTCTAGGGTCTCGAGTGTGTGGAGCTCGGACTCGTTACAATGCCTTGCTTGCAGCGTATTGTCTCGATTCCGACCTCAGGTTGGGCATTCTTGTAGTACCTTTAGCTTTCTTCGATTCTGGATATCGTCTTGGTCGTCCATTGCCCTCCATCCTTTTTTCTCGGTGTTTTTATGAATTGCGTCGAAAGCACTACCCTTTGATCCAGCTTTCATTGTCGTTCTTCCTCTTGACACTGACGGTTTCATTTTCCGACGTTGCCTTCTCTCTGCGGAAAATTTATCTCAACCCAAGTTCGACGTCGACATGGAGCAAAGTCCCTTGTTGGTGGTGTTGAAGATTGTCGACTCTCGTTTCTCTCCTGTCCTCTCCCCCGGATCGTCCAGGATCTCGGGACGAGATCCCTTGTTGGTGGTGTTGTATTGTAACAGCCCATATTTCACAAAAAAATTAAATTTTTTTGTTTTCGGTGTGAATTGTTTGATTGTCTGATTTGTTTGCGGTGTCTGCATCCCCGGTTTATCGATCGGCGATTATTTTTCCCCCTCTTATCTCGTATCGGACGGAGACCGACCCTTGCCACCCTGACACTCGACCTTTGCGACACCGGGTTTCACCCGATCACCGTCGCGAAAACCGCACGAGACCAGCCGCAGCCAACAGAACGAAAAACCCCGTTTAATAATTAAACGGGATATTTTTATAGCGCGCCGGGAAGTGTTCTCGGAACGGTTCCAACGCGAGGTGAACGCCTCCGGCTCGACGCGCTGATCGCGCAGTTTGAAGTTTTACCCCAATCGGAGGTACTGCGGACCCCCGGCGGTCAGAAACGTGAGCACCGCGCGCACGAGAGAAAAACCGGGGATGTTTTTGCAAACTGCCAGCCACCTAGGCTATATAAAGACCACCACACTCCCACCCATTTCTAGGGTTTCCCTAGCCACAAAATTGCAGCCACCCCCTCAGATCTGCCTCCAATTTTGCCCAATAGCCCCAATTTTCGTCCAAACCTTAGCCAGAGGCAATCTCAGCCATCGGATCGCAGATCGGGCGGATCTGAGTGCGCCACGTCAGCCCCCTGGAGCTCCACCAACCTCCTCTCTCCTCTCTCTCCAGCCGTGGAGCCCGAGTCGCCGCCGCCGCCGGCAGCCGACGCCGCTGCGCCGCCGACCAGCCCTGATGGCTTTCCTCCTCCCCGCGCCCTGCCCTTCTCTCTCTCCGCTCGCCTCACCACTCCTCCTCCCCGTTGCAGGTCGCCGCAGCAAGCTGCCATGGCCATGCCCAGCGCGGCCTCGACCTCGGCTGCCACCTCCTGGAGCTCGCCGCCGGCCTCGTCTAGCGCCGGATCCGCGCCTCCTCCGCCCCGCTCGCCGGCGGGAGCCAGCCGACGTTCGCGCCGCCAGCCGCCGTGCGGGAACGGTGTCGTGGCGAGGCCACCAACCGCCACCGCCAGCTGGGCCTGCTCGCCCCGCGCGGCCCACCTTCCAGCAGCCCAACCGACGCCACGGCCTTGTGGGCCTCGGCCCACGGTGAGAGCATGCTACCTCTTTTTTTTCGTCTATGTTTTCTATTTTTTCTGCTAAGTCTAAAAAATTGTGTGCTATAATCAGTTTTGCGATGAAGTTTGCGATCAAACCGTAGCCAGGATCACGATGCGCCAAAAAGGAAAATTTCTTAGAATTTTGTGTACTTCAATCCATCTTTTGTGAGCATTTTGATTTGAGGCCATCTTGATGGTGCAAATCTGTGTTGAAGTGGGCATCAGGCTGTTAACTTCTGTTAATTTCTGTTTAGTGTTGCTGTTATTATTTTGTTGCAACTTTGGTTGATGATTGTGACAAATCCATGAGGCCTATTGCATTGATTCTTTTTCCTATGTGTTAAGCATCATGTGTACTTAATTTCCATGCTTTAACTTGTCATGTTTGGGTGATTTAGCTATATTAAATCTTGCTCCAAAGTGGTGATCCTGATGTTAATGTGTTGTTGTGCTGAAAACTGTTAATTTGTTGTAACTTCGGGAGACGGTAGCGTCGCAACCGTTTATCGGAATTGAGTGATTCCAATTGCATATTGTTAAGCATCATGTCTACTTACATTATATGTATTGCATCGTCATGATATGCTTGCTGGTCATATAGTTATTGGGCTCCAAAGTTGCTATCCCGTTGTTTTTTACAGCCACCTCTGTTTTTCTCTAAGTCTGTAACATTCGATGCCATGTTGCATGCTTAATATCTTTTGATCTATGATGCCTTTTTACATGATTCCTTTTTCCATGCCTTCCTTGTCATGTCTACCTTATTTTCATATCATCTGTGAGCATGTTTGCATTCAATAACCTGTTTATGCATTGCTCTAAAGTGTGCTTCGTGATGTTGGCAGATTGTGCCCGTAACTTGTTTTGCTTGTATCTTTTTAACCGTAACTCCGTTTCGAGTGTGCCTTATATGTAACTTGATTAGTTTTTCGTGTACTTTGTGTTTATGCTATTGTTTGTTGTCGTTAACCAACCTAAAATATGGTTTAGGACAGAACAGTACCAAATGTTTTAATCATCGTGTGGCACTTAGTGTTATGCCATGTTTAGGTTGTGCCTCACTTAAATTGACTAGCATAGATAGTTTACTTTGTGCTTCACCTCTTGCCATGTTTGTGTGCTATGACATGCTTGCTTGAGTTTCCATGTTAATAACCGTTGGTTGATCACTTGTAGCTAAGCAACTTGAACCACCGTAAACGTGCGGTATTCGTTGTGTGTGACGAGTACTCCACTTAACCTGTTAGTAACCGCTCTCGACGGTAGGTGCGATGTCTCGTGTTGCTTCTTGTTGATGCTTGCTTGTGTTTGCTTCGTAGTAATAGAGTGCTTGCTCATTGATTGATTTTCGGTGTTTATCGTCTTGTGTGCTTCCGCGGGTACCTTCGAAGACGTTGCGAGCGTGCGATCGACTACACCTTCGGAACCCGACTTATCAACAGGCAAGGACTATAGATGACTTATGATCCATTCTATTTCAACCAGCGGTTTGCATGCTAGTCTAGGTTAGGTTCGATGTTTGATCCTACCACATGTTTACAGCCTTTTTCAAACCGATACAGCCATGTCCCTTCCCAGCAAACCTTGTACTGCTATGTTACTATTGCTCGTTGCTCAGCCCCTGCTTAGTATGCATGCTTAGGATGCTACGATGTTACCCTGTTACTCCTTGGTTTGGTCTGTCACATTATTATATTATATTGTTGTTGATGATATGATTATTATAATGTTGACTATATTCGACGAAGGATGGAAGGTCTAGGCTATCCCGCCCCGACGCTTTGTTCCATTCGAGTCACCTAGGATCCGAGTTCCGGGTATTGGTTTTAAGACTGAGCGTGACTAACCGCGTGTGGGATTTTATGGGGTCCCCTTTTCTTACCCACCTAGCTTCAAACATTTCTAGTGGTGGCCCAAGCTGATTTACCATTTGAAACCGTGTGTGTGCTGGTCAGTTGCCAGTAGTTTTTATACCAACCCGGACCAGTGAGGACATAGTTCCCTTGTTGTCCCATCATGACCGGCTGAGGACCCGGTTTCCCATGTGTGATTAACCAACAATCCAAACCTGGAGTCATACGGTAGAGACCAGATCAAGAGCGCGGCCGGCTCCTGAGCTGGATGTCGACTCACCGGGGGCCACCCGGATTTGTTCGTTGTTAGCTAGAGGGACCTGTCGTTTCGGATCTCTCAGAACTAAATCATAAAATGGTTGCCTGCGATGGGTAGCAACTGAGAGATATGGGCGTGCGTGCGGAGCCTTGTAATGGGCAGTTGGTACACCCTTACGGGGTTAAATCTTTTCGAGAAGCCGTGTCCACGATTATGGACGACTTGAGACCTACTCCTTGTTCATAGACAACAATAGCTGAGATAATTTTAATATAACTTGATCAACGTGTGTGTGTGTGCCTTGACTGCTTCTTCTTCGTCGGGATGCGAAGAGGAGGACAAGGATAGGATAGGTGTTATGATTGTGTATGTAGTTAATAGCAAGACTTTTGGAGGCGATTCCTCATCGAATGCTTGGCTTCTTACCTTACTCTCTAGATCGTTAGCCACTTCATAAATGCTAGTGCGGCAGCAACCTCACCACTTACCCCTTCCTTACCGTAAATTACTAGTTGTCCTAGAATGACGAGTGATGAAGTTCTTGCTGGGTCAGTTGACCACTACAGTTGGATGTTGAGTACTTCTGTACTCATGATACTACCCCCAAACTCTTTTCATGGTTCTTGATCGACAACAGGTATGGTGACCGACGTTTCACGTGGAGACTCGACAACGACTAGTTAGGCGGATCCCGACGGAGGGCCTGGACCCGTGTGGTTATGGGGATCGATATTTTTCTCTTTGCCACTAGGCATTTGATTGTAGTTTGTACTCAGACATGTATCTTCCGTTGTTGTATTGTATTAAGGCAGTTGTATGATGATACGTCCAAAACGTATCTATAATTTCTGCTTGCTCCATGCATGTTTTGTGTGATATTGCTATGATCTAGATACACTTTCATACACTTTTGATCATATTTGGACTAACCAGTTCCTGTTTTCTGCTGTTTTTCTATTTCAGTTTCCCCCGTATAAAAAGTGCCAGAAAAATTCCGGGAAAAATATAGGAAAAATCAGCGTACAGGAAGCTTCGCGAAGAGCCCGAGTGGGGCCAGAGGGGAGCCAGGGGTGGCCCAGGCGGCCACCCGGCGTGGCCACCCCCTGGGCCGCGCCAGGGGGGCGCCTGGGGCCCCTGGTCCACCTCTGGCTGCCCCCCTTCACCTATATATTCCCCGTGATGTGAAACCCTCGAGGACAGAACCCTTTTTCGCGATCTCGCCTCTGTTCCTCCGCCGCCGCACTTCCGAGATCGGGAGCACCAGAAGACCTCTTCCCGGCACCCTGCCGGAGGGAGGGTTGACCTCCGGGAGTCTCCTCTCCACCATGGATGCTTCCCGGATGTCTTGTGAGTAGTTTTCCTTGGACCATGGGTCCGTGATCAGTAGCTATGTGATGTTCTCCTCCCCTCTTTGTTCTTCATGGTTTAGACCTAGTGAGCTGCCCTACATGATCGAGGCACTTTTGTAATCTTTCTGCTGTTGCTATGCTGAGTTTGATGGGATCTGATGGATTATGAGATTGTGTTCAGATTGTGATTGAGTAATATATTTGGTTCTTATCTCTTATATTTTTGTTCCTAAGTAATTCTTGCATGTTCTCCGTTGCTGTTTATTGCTTTGGCCAAGTAGTAGGTAGTAACCCCAAGAGGGAACGTTTTGCTCGATTGTGGGTTCATGCCCCCCGATGACACGCTTGAGTGACAGAAACATGAGTCTAGGGGATGTGCTGTTGCCACAAGGGGGAAAACAAAGGTGCTTGTAACCACGGTTGTAGGGATTGTTTACTTTACGCAAAGTGCTTTTTAATGCAGTTGTCTGTTGCTTTGGGTTTACACTTTGGGTGGGGCTCGCAACTTAATACCAGCGAGATGTTCTGGATAGATATCTCAAGGTGGATGATTAGTAGTAGATGCAGTTGGATTTCGGTCTACTTATTTTGGCGTACTGCCCATGCTTTTGAGCCTCTTCCTTTCTTTTGTAGCATAGTTAGCATTGCGGTGCGTTCATAATCCTGTCAATTGCCCTTCTGTAATTTGTTCACCTCACATAGCAGTTGAAAGTGCATGTGCCCTCATGTTTGGTTTTGGTAATTAATGACAATCTATATGGACTAATGGTTTGCTTGAGTTGTACTTTAAGGTTTTTCCATAGGCAGTGCTTGAAGATCATATGTTGGCTTCAAGGTTGAAAGGGGAAGATCATGTGATGGCCAATGTGTTATTCATGGAGTTATCCAAAGATTGGTCATGTGAGAGTTGAGCATATTGCAAGCATGTCTTGAAGAAGGAGGTTGTGTAAACATTCATGTTTAACTTCAAGACATCATCTTAATGAGGAGTGTTGGAAAGACTCATGTTTGATCAAGACAAAGTGCGAAGAATGGAATCGAGTTGATCAACACACAAAGTATAGAAGATGTACCTTGTGGGATCATGTGATCTCACGGTATGGTAAGCATTGTCCATTATGCTTTGTGTACTAACCCATTTTCTATGTGTGTGGTGTTTCTATGTGAGGTTAGGAATCTTTCCATGGGCTGGCATCAAAAGGAAGATTTCATATAGCCCGAGAGAGAGGATGGAATCAAGTGGTGATGGCCATCAAGATGTGCCTAAACTAGGCTCACCCATAATGGAGTATGGGGGAGCAATCCACTTCTCTTCATCGAGCCGACGCAATCAAGAAAGATGTTCCAACTTGAGGTGGGAATGATCATCATCATCAAGCTCCAGTGGATTATGCGCAAGACAAAGGTTTGACCTTTATAGGTCTCTAGTTTACCGGTCTCATGGTGGTAGTTAAGAGACCGGGTTATAGGCTAGGCCGCATTGTTCGTGGAGAGCTCAAACCTTTGCATCCTTGGCATCATCTTTATTGGTTCTTGTTTGGTTTTTCTCTTTGTGAGTGATGGAGCTTGAGTTCTTATTCATTACAAGCTCTTCTTTATCGAAAACGGGTTTCATATACATCTACTTTTGTGTTTTCGATGCTGGTGTTTTTGTCAGCTCTTATCTTGTGAAGGTTTCACTTTCTACCTTGTTGGCATTTTAACCTTTCCTTTATTTTCATCATTTCTTTTTGTTGATCTTGGGTGGTTCTCTATGTGAGGACCTAGAGCTTTTCCATAGCTTTAAAACAAGCCCAAGATCATCAAAATCGGAGTTCGTATGAAAAGTTACGCATGTTCTCGTTTCCTGAGATGGGCTGTCTCTGGGTATTCCGGGCACCCGGGGTCTTGGACCCCCGGGTACCCGGGGTATGCAGTAAACTTCCTGAACAGTCCGGGTACCCTGGGTATTGGACCCCCGGGTGCCCGGTCCCCTGGCCAAATGTCTCTAGATGGTCCGGGTGCCCGGTCCCTTTACTCCGGGTGCCCGGGGTTGGCCGGCTGCCAACGGTTGGATCCGTGGAAGGGGTATTTATACCCTCCTTCTTCCTCCTTCCAACCCCAATCTTCCCCAAGCTTCTTCCTCCATTGCTAGACCTCAAAAAGCTTGGTCTCTCCACCCCTAGCCACCCAAACTTGTTGATCTTTTGGGGATTGGAGGAGATTCACCCGATCTACTCTTCCACCAAACCAATTTGAGTTTCCCCTCTAAGTGAAGGGAGATTTGTTGTTAGATCTTGGAGTTCTTGGTGTTTCTCCTTGTTCTTCCTCTCATATTCCTCCATAGATTTTGTTGCTTTGGTGGGATTTGAGAGTGAGGGATTTGAGCACTTTGTGTGTTCTTGCCATTTGCATTTGGTGCATTGGGTTGAGTTCTCTCCGAGGATTCGTGGTAGTAGTAAGTGAAGTTGGGTATTGAGAAGATTGTTACTCTTGAGCTTGTTCCTAGGGTTCTTTGGCCCCTAGAGGCTTGGTGTTGTTGCGGAGCTCAATCATTGTGGTGTAAAGCTCCGGACGCTACGGGAGCCTCCAATTAGGTTGTGGAAATTGCCCCGAGCATTTGTACGGGTACGGTGACCGCCGTCAAGGGTTACCATTTGTACGGGTTCGGTGACCGCCCTCAAGTGTCCCATAGTGGAATCACGGCATCTTGCCTTGGTGAGAGCGTGAGGAGAAATAGGGTGGCCCTCGTTGGCTTCGTGTGAGCATTGTGTTCCACACCCTCTCCAAACGGAGACGTACTTCTCGCAAGAGAAGGAACTTCGGTAACAAATCCTTGTCTCCATCGGCTCCACTTGCGTTTATCTATACCTTTACTTTGAGCAAGCTCATTACCTTGTTTATCTTGTGCTTGCTCATATTGTTGTTGCATTTCTTGTCCCATAGGTTGCTCTCCTAGTTGCTTATCTAGTCAACCTATTTACTTGTGCACTCACTTTGTGATAGCCATAGTGTTCTTGTTATATATATTGCTATCACATAGTTGTTTATCTTTCTTAGTTTAAGTTTTTGGTGCACATAGTTGAGCCTAGCTTATTTAGGTTTCTTTCTTGGCAAATTGAACGTTAAGTTTTATTCTATATTTTTTCAAGCCTAAACCGTAATTATTTTAAGCGCCTATTCACCCTCTAGGCGACATCCACGTCCTTTCAGCAATTTTATCGTCTTTTGGGAGAGAGACATCACTAGTGAACATCACGTATCCCGGTCCATATCCTCATTACTGTTTACACGCTCATTTACTTTTCTGCTTTTACTTTCAGTTGCTATCATTATCCCTTGCGTTTGATCCTTTGTGAACAACAAGACCGGAGAGATTGACAACCTCTCTGAACTTCGTTGGGAACAAAGTTATTTGTGTCTGTGTGTAGGTCCGCGTCAGTTGCGCCGCTGACACCTACTTATCATCTCTGGAGTCCTACTGGAGACAAACCTTGGTATCTTTACTGAGGGAAATTTGCTGATGTGCTACATCACGCCTTCCACTTGGGGTTTAACAACGAAGGGCGAGAAATCACCATCATTACCTCGCACATCAAGCCAAATTTCTGGCGCCGTTGCCGGGGACTCCGAGTGCTAAGATAGGGGAGTTGCACACTACCCTTTACCTTTGTTTTTTTTAGTCTTGTTAGTTTACCTTTCAGTTTTTATCTTTGTGTCTTATATCAAAAATCACAAAAAAAAAATTGTTTATCTTGTTGTTAGTAGTCCTCCTTGTTTAGATGAACATGTTAGGGCTAGGTGCTTTGCGGGAATCGGAAGTTCTCGATTTCCGTCAAAGAGATGGAGAAAATATGAAGAAGGCATGGGACAGAATCCCTGAAGCACATAAAAGAATTATGCCTTGGATACCTATAAAAATTGTGCTTAGAAATTTTTACCATGGTCTTTTTAAATGGTGTACACACTCTCTTGATATTATAGTTGAAGGAGATTTTCTAGAGTGTGATGAAGTTAGGGCTCTTGATATTTTGCATAGTCTATCTAGTTATTTTGTTTATGATCGTAGTATTGATACTATCATAGATAGACTTGCCACTATTGAAAAAAGATTGGATGCTCTAGACTTGGGGAAAGTAGAGGAACTTAAGTCCAACAAGAAAGAAATGTTGGAGATAGATGATGATTGGGAGCCCTTTGTTAGGATTAGCATCTCTAACCAAGGCTTCCTTGCTCTTTGTGATATTGGATCCACAGTTTCTACTATGCCAAAAATAGTTTATGATTCTTTGAAGCTAGATATGGATAAATTATCACCTTATCATGAACATTCTAATGGAGATATTTCAGAGATTAAAGGAAAGGTAAAAGAAGTCCAAGTTGCATTCCTTCATAGGACTGCACCAATGGATTTCTTCGTCATGGAGCCAAACCAAAGTAACATTGTGCTCAGAAGAGACTTCCTCCGTGCTATGAAAGGCTTCATTGATATTGGTAACGGGCACATACGCTTACGCGGTATGGCGAAAGGTAAGTATCTCTTTCCTAGGAAGAAGAAGAATGAGCTTATTGAAAATCAATTTGAAGGTTTTTATGATTCTGATCTTGGAGACCCTTGATTCTTCTTTTGCATCATGCCTAGCTTAAAGGCATAAAAGAAAGCGCTTTCGGGAGGCAGCCCGCAACGAATTTAGGTTTTTCTTTTTTATTTTGTTGTGTCTTGATGATTGTTACTACTGTAGCAACATCATTGTATCTTTATTTTCAGCTTTGTGCCAAGTTATAGCCTCTTATGATAAGGGAAGCAAAAGTTGTGACATGCTGTCCAGAAAAAAAAATCTGTCCCTTGACAGAAAAATTCGAATCAAATCACTAGATCATCTCTTTGATCTGAATTTTTTTGACAGCGTGCTCTATACAATTGTGAAACTTTCGTATGTTCTGAGTTTTTTGATTTGAGTTGTAGAAGTGCCCCTAAATAATTCTTTACTACCCACTGTTCTGTTTTTCACAGATTCTGCCACGTTTTGTCTCTCCTAACTTTTGCAAACCTTAAGCTTGCTTTTTCTTTGCAAAAACTTTTTGGCACTCTTGAGAAACAGTAGCTCTTCAAGAATATCTTTATATCCAGTGGGAAAAAATTATTTTATTAAGGGTACTAACCTCTCTAATCAGCTTATGATGAGTTATGTATGAAGGGAGTTTTCAAGTGTGCGATGGAAGATGATGAAAAAAGATCCAGGAGTGTCAAGCGCTCAAGCTTGGGGATGCCCCCATGCATCCCCAATAAATATTCAAGGAGACTCAAGCGTCTAAGCTTGGGGATGCCCCCGTGCATCCCCTTCTCCATCAACAATCATCAGTTCGTCCTTCATCTCACTATATTTTTATCACTTCATGCGTTATGTGCTATGCTTGGAGCGTCTCGCTCTTAGGTTTTCTTTTTAGCTTTCTTTAGTTTTGCTTGCTGTTCATAACAAGTTAGACCCCGTCTTACTTTGTGTGGGAGAGAAACACGCTCCACTTTGAAAATCTAGAACACATCATAGGATTCTTCCTGCTAATCTTTTTGCTGTTGTGTGTTCTTTATCTTTTCATAGCTGTTGCCATGTTTAGTTTTAGTCTTAGTTTGTCTTTAGCAAGAGCCTTGGCTTTGTTTAGTCTGTTGCTGGAACTCTTTTTAGTTTTCATGTTTATCTTGTTAAAGAGAGTTGGTTGTTGCACTGAGTTGTGTTTTGTCTTGGAAGTAGGTAATTGAGGTTGCTATTTAATTCTAGTAGTAACTTGCAATAGTTTTGAAGTTTTGATGTGAGTAATGTTTGAACTTTTGGTGTCAAGAGCTCTAGCCTATTAGTGATAGGTGTCGTATTTTGGGAAATCCGTGTGTATTTTCAAAACCTACAAAACTAGTTGAGAACTTTAGCTACTAGATGGATCACTAATCTTTGGAGGGATCGAATATTAGAGAACACTCACGTACCACGAGTCGAGGATGCGCAAGGATAACCAAACCCCCATACACTCCTCCTCGGGGTACTTGTCTCTTTGTGAACCTCCTTATTAGATTGAGAGTTACCGATAATAAGTGCATGAGTTCTTCGGACTAATGTAAGTATTGAAAGTTGACACTTCCACCTTTCCATATTTTGCTAGCCTCTCCCGTGCCGTGCATTGCCTTCTTCTCACTCCGAGAGTTGGTGTCCACCTTCGCCGGTACATCCAAACCCTTGGCATGATACGCCCTGTCATCATAAACCTCCTTATATCTTTCCTCAAAACAGCCACCATACCTACCCATCAAGGCATTTCCATAGCCTTTCCGAGATATATTGCCATGCAACATCCACATCTTCATGACTTGATCTTCATGTCATACATGTTCCTGCTACACTAGCAGCGACATACATTGCATACATCATGATAGTTACATCTTCTTTATGATTTTGAGTACCTTGTAAAGTGTGCAAGATCTCCTTTACCTTCTTGTAAAATAGAGTGTTGCCCTTAAGTGAGGAAAAGATCCCAAAGTGGACACAATAAAAGATCCCAAAGAGGACAAATGAGAGTTCAATAGAAAGAGTCATTGAGGCCACAAAAATACAAAAAATAAGAAAAAAGAGAAAAAGAAATAAAAAGAGAGAAAGGGGCAACACTACTATCCTTTTGAGAGATCCACACTAGTACTCCCTTTATATCCTTGTACTCCATAGAGATGATCATTATGCATATAGCTATGTGGGGACGTTCACACTATAGAACTTGGCTTGCATATTCCAAGGATGAGCCTCCTCAAACGAGCTCTAGGTCTTCATGAGCGAGCAAGTTAGATGCACCCCCACTAGTTCCATTGGAGAGCTTCCTAGCTCGTATGTGCATCCGTTGCATGGCAATCCCTACTCCTCACATCATATCTATCATTTGGCATCTCTTGCCTATGATTGTCCTCATTGATGTGAGCCTTTCTCACCCTTTTTGTCTTCCTCCTCCACACTATTTCTCTCTTTGCCATCCAAAGTGTCAACTCTCGTGCTTACGCTCATCCATTGCATGAGTGCTCAAAATATTGAAAAAGGAGTGGATCAAATTGACTTGTACCTGGCTAGTGGTCTGGGGACGAGTCAAGATAAGATTCTAGAAAAAGACCAAGTGTGAAACTTTAGTACATTGAGTTCTCAACAAATAAATGTTTTTTCTCGTATTCCCTATCCCCCTTCTTGCACGCTAACACCATTTGGAGACATTCGAGTCACAGACAGCGAGAGCTCTTGCACCTAATGTTCTTTTGTTACTTGTTTCAATGCTAATATAGACTCTTGCCTGTTATGACTTGAATTGAATCTCTAACCTTGATTGTTTTACTTTTCAAAGTTCTTATATGGTTGCTAGCATGTCACCACAGAAATTATGCCGTTATCATTTACCTACTCGAGGACGAGCAGGAATTAAGCTTGGGGATGTTGATACGTCCAAAACGTATCTATAATTTCTGCTTGCTCCATGCATGTTTTGTGTGATATTGCTATGATCTAGATACACTTTCATACACTTTTGATCATATTTGGACTAACCTATTAACTCAGTGCACCACAGTGCCAGTTCCTGTTTTCTGCTGTTTTTCTATTTCCGTTTCCCCCGTATAAAAAGTGCCAGAAAAATTCCGGGAAAAATATAGGAAAAATCAGCGTACAGGAAGCTTCGCGAAGAGCCTGAGTGGGGCCAGAGGGTAGCAAGGGGTGGCCCAGGCGGCCACCCGGCGTGGCCACCCCCTGGGCCGCGCCAGGGGGGCGCCTGGGGCCCCTGGTCCACCTCTGGCTGCCCCCCTTCGCATATATATTCCCCGTGACGTGAAACCCTCGAGGACAGAACCCTTTTTCGCGATCTCGCCGCTGTTCCGCCGCCGCCGCGCTTCCGAGATCGGGAGCACCAGAAGACCTCTTCCCGGCACCCTGCCGGAGGGAGGGTTGACCTCCGGGAGTCTCCTCTCCACCATGGATGCTTCCCGGATGTCTTGTGAGTAGTTTTCCTTGGACCATGGGTCCGTGATCAGTAGCTATGTGATGTTATCCTCCCCTCTTTGTTCTTCATGGTTTAGACCTCGTGAGCTGCCCTACATGATCGAGGCACTTTTGTAATCTTTCTGCTGTTGCTATGCTGAGTTTGATGGGATCTGATGGATTATGAGATCATGTTCAGATTGTGATTGAGTAATATATTTGGTTCTTATCTCTTATATTTTTGTTCCTAAGTAATTCTTGCATGTTCTCCGTTGCTGTTTATTGATTTGGCCAAGTAGTAGGTAGTAACCCCAAGAGGGAACGTTTTGCTCGATTGTGGGTTCATGCCCCCCGATGACACGCTTGAGTGACAGAAACATGAGTCTAGGGGATGTGCTATTGCCACAAGGGGGAAAACAACGGTGCTTATAACCACGGTTGCAGGGATTGTTTACTTTACGCAAAGTGCTTTTTAATGCAGTTGTCTGTTGCTTTGGGTTTACACTTTGGGTGGGGCTCGCAACTTAATACCAGCGAGATGTTCTGGATACATATCTCAAGGTGGATGATTAGTAGTAGATGCAGTTGGATTTCGGTCTACTTATTTTGGCGTACTACCCATGCTTTTGAGCCTCTTCCTTTCTTTTGTAGCATAGTTAGCATTGCGGTGCGTTCATAATCCTGTCAATTGCCCTTCTGTAATTTGTTCACCTCGCATAGCAGTTTTATCGTCTTTTGGGAGAGAGACATCACTAGTGAACATCACGTATCCCGGTCCATATCCTCATTACTGTTTACACGCTCATTTACTTTTCTGCTTTTACTTTCAGTTGCTATCATTATCCCTTGCGTTTGATCCTTTGTGAACAACAAGACCGGAGAGATTGACAACCTCTCTGAACTTCGTTGGGAACAAAGTTATTTGTGTCTGTGTGCAGGTCCGCGTCAGTTGCGCCGCTGACACCTACTTATCATCTCTGAGTCCTACTGGAGACAAACCTTTGTATCTTTACTGAGCGAAATTTGCCGCTGTGCTACATCACGCCTTCCACTTGGGGTTTACCAACGAAGGGCGAGAAATCACTATCATTACCTCACATCATATGCCGATTGTATGAGATGTTGTATCCTTGTATCTGTAATGTTGTGATATCATGTTGGAATTCCGGGGCATATGGCTATGTCATATGTCGCGGTGGGACCGATATGTGCTTCTTCCCCGGATCTGGATGGAAACATCTAGATCTAGAAAAGTACCGCATATCGGGCCTTACACCGGGCCTGCGGAATCACGCCCACAACGCGCTATGCTCGAGCCATCCACAAATCGGAAAAGGAGAACCGCCAGAATTCCGCCGTGAAAATATGCACCTCCGCCGTGGAAGCTCGCCGACGATCATAGACACACAAAAAACACATCAAAATCAAACCAAAATCCTAGCCGGGCCTGTGAAATCACGTCCTGAATGTGATGCCCTCGATCCATGTAGAGGATCTGGCCGGAGGACCGCTGCAATTGCACCGCTGAACATTGCGCGCCCGCTCCGACGGGTTGTAACAGACGCAAGTTCGAGACAGATAAGTCGTAAGTTTAAACCCGTATTCCTATCAGTTCTAAATTTTTAATAGAATATTATTCTGCTACTGGTACCGTACTATTTTTTTGAAGAGTTTAGTGTTTAGGTTTTAGGGTTTAGGGTTTTAGGGTTTAGGGTTTACGTGTAACATCGGCCCCTTATAAGGCCGATTTGAAAAAAGCTCAGTCCGATCAGGAAGAAAAAAAGCCCATCCCAACCTTATCTGCTACCTACTATGGACGCGCATCCATACCCACGCGCCGGCGCCGCCGCCCGCCTACCCCTTCCTACCACGCGGTGCCGCCGCCGGTCGCCTATCCTTCACTACCACGCGCTGCCGCCGCCGCCGCCGTCCTCGCCGCCGCCGTGTCTTTAGCCGTCCTCCGCCGTCCATTAAGCCTATCCCGCGATGCCGCCTCGTCCTTAGCCGTCCTCCGCCACCCACCCAGCCAGCCTCCTCCTTCCGCGTCGCCGCTCCGCCAGCCACCTCCTTCCCCCGCCGCCGAGCGCCTCCTTCTCGTCGTCGGGCACCACTTCTACATGCGCGCCTCCTCGTCACCGGGCGCCGCCCCTACCCGCGGCCTCCTCCGTGACCCTCCTCGCCGTTGGGCGCCGTTCCCTCCTCGTGCCCCTTCTCGATGCAGGGCGTGAGTGTCAGGAACTGGTTATGCTTCGAAGGAGAATTCAGAGAAACAGGGGAAATTCAGAGAGCAAGTACTCTAAGGATTGAGTTTTATTGCTGGAATTGAGGATACAAGTAGGTGCAGCACGCCACTAGTGGCTAGGGTTCAACCCAAAAGCAACAACTGCCTCTCCGGCTCGAGATCCCTGGCTTATATAGCCACACACACACACACTAGCGGCTAAAACAGCTTGTTAAAGAAAGTGAAGTTGTCAGAAAAGCAACAGGACAGCTCCAGCTGCCGTGGGCCGTTAGATGAAGATCCAACGTCAAGCGAAGTTCCCACGAACCGGTAAGTTACAATCCTTCCTGAGCGTTGGATGAACGATCGATGGTGGTGGCTTCATATGGCACCCAGAAACAGGGGAATGCCTAGTTCTTCAGATAGATGGTCAGGCAGCCTGACAATACCCCCCTCCCGAGACAGGGCTTGCCCTCAAGCCTGAAAAGAAGGGAAAATTTTCTGGATGAAGGCTAAATCCTCCCATGTGGCAGCCTCTGGGGGCATGTTGACCCATTTCACCAACCAGCGCACCACAGGGACAGTAATATTGCCCTGAACCCTGGGAATCAATTTCCTTTCCAGTATCGCTTCAGGAAACATATGGATGATGCCCTGATCATTCACCAAGGGAAGATGTTTAGTTGGAATAACCTCAGGTCCAATGTGTTTCTTCAGCTGGCTCACATGAAACGTGTGGTGAAGTTGACATCCCTCTGGTAACAGAAGCTGGTAAGCAGCAGCCCCAATTCTCTTCAAAATTCGAAATGGTCCATAAAACTTCGAGTGTAGTTTGACATGCTTATGTAGACTGAGAGACGTGTGTCTGTATGGCTGCAACTTAAGATACACCATGTCTCCCACTTGAAATTCTCTGTCTTTCCTCTTGTTATCAGCATAGAATTTCATTCGTGCTTGAGCTTTCACTAAGTTCTCCTTGATAACCTCCCTTGCTAGCTCTTTATCCTGGAGCAAATCGTCTGACTCAGAACTGATACTGTCAGGTAGAGCAGCTTCCCCAATCAGAGGAGGTTTAAAGCCATATAAGGCCTGAAATGGAGTCATTTGTAAGGAGGTATGAAAGCTAGTGTTATACCACCATTCTGCTAATGGCAACCAGTTGTGCCACTTCTTTGGTTGCTGGAAACACATGCATCTCAAATAATTTTCCAAGCATTGATTAACTCGCTCAGTTTGGCCATCAGATTGAGGGTGATAACTTGTACTGAAATGTAACTTCACCTTGAGTGTTTTGAACAGCTGTTGCCACAATGTGCTAGTAAAAATTCTATCTCTATCAGTAACAATCACAGTTGGTAATCCATGCAATCTGAATATCTGCTGGGAAAATGCTTTAGCCACTGACTGGACACAGATGGGATGCTTCATTGCAATAAAATGGGCATATTTGGTGAATCTGTCCACCACCACCAAAATCATATCTTTGTTGTCAAATACTGGCAGGCCCTCTACAAAGTCCATGCTGATATGGGCCCACGCAATATCTGGAACTAGTAGTGGTTGAAGAAGACCAGGATAGGGGGTGTGTTCAGATTTATTCAATTGGAAGACAGGACAAGCTTTAACAAAGGATATGACTTCTTGTTTCAGTCCATGCCAATGAAAAAGTAAGCCAATTCTCTTGTAAGTAGCTCTTTCCCCTGAATGCCCCCCTAACTCAGACTTATGAAACGTCCTAATGATGTCCTGTCGAAGATTTGTGCTATTGCCCACCACAATCTTGTTCTTATATCTTAGAATCCCATTGTTGTACTTGTAGTTACTGGCAGGATCAGTATCCACTGCAGACTGTGATATTAGCTCTTTAAGTTTGCTGTCTTGAGCATAGCTTTTACCTACTTCAGTGATCCACATAGGTACAGTGGTAGAGGCTGTGAGAGTATGCAAGTAATGTTTAATCCTAGAAAGAGCATCTGCAGCCTTATTTTCTTTGCCCTTCTTATATTCCACAGTATAAGTAAAACCCAGCAATTTGATCAACAATTTGTGTTGAACTCCTTCAGTGATCCTCTGTTCTTGAATGTACTTGAGGCTTTGTTGATCAGTTCTGATAATTAAGGAAGTGGCCAAGAAATAATGCTTCCATTTCTTTACAGCTTCAATTATTGCCATGGCCTCTTTATCATAGGTGGAAAGAGCTGCTGCTTTAGGGCCTATAGCTTTACTGAAATAAGCCACTGGTCTGCCATTTTGCATTAATACAGCTCCTAGGCCATATCCACTAGCATCAGCTTCCAGGACAAAAGCTTGAGAGAAATCAGGTAGTGCAAGAACAGGGGAGTGAGTGAGTTTATGTTTGATCTCCTCAAAAGCTAGCTGCTGCTCCTTAGTCCACTGGAATGCATTTTTCTTTAGGGCATTGAACAGTGGTTTGCAAATGATGCCATAGTTTTTAATAAATCTTCTATAATACCCACTCAATCCCAAGAAGCCCCTGAGTTCAGTAACATTAGCAGGTGTTGGCCACTCACTGACAGATTTAATTTTTAGAGGATCTGTAGATACTCCTTCCTTTTGAATGATATGCCCCAAGTATTCAATTTGTTCTTGTCCAAAAGAACACTTACTCAATTTGGCATATAGTTTGTGCTCCTGTAATGCTTGAAACACTTGAGACAAATGGTTTACATGCTCTTCCCTAGACTTGCTGTAAACCAGGATATCATCAAAGAATACCACCACAAATATTCTAATACAAAAGGATAGCACCTCATTCATCATAGATTGGAAGGAAGGTGGTCCATTAGTGAGACCAAAAGGCATCACTAAATATTCAAATAAGCCCATGTGTGTAGCAAAAGCAGTTTTCTGAATATCTTCAGTACACATTCTTATTTGATGATATCCACTTCTCAGATCAATTTTGGAGAAAATTACAGCTCCTTGCAGCTCATCAAGTAGATCTTCAATTACTGGAATAGGATATTTATTTTTAACTGTGATTGCATTTAACTTCCTATAATCAGTGCACAATCTCCAAGTGCCATCTTTTTTCCTGACTAACAAAACTGGGGAAGAGTAAGGACTACTGCTGGGTCGTATAATACTTGCTTGCAGCAGTTCTTTTATAATCTTGTCAAGAATATCCTTCTGGTGGTATGGCATCCTGTAAGCTTTTTGATTCACAATTGGTGCACCTGGAACCAAGTGGATTCTGTGATCACAAGTTCTTGAGGGTGGTAGTGTAGTGGGAGGGGCAAAAATCTCCTGAAACTGTTCTACCAACTTCTGCAATTGAGGTGGGATGAAAGAAGTTTCCTCGTTTTCCAATTCTGCAGTAGTTGTAAACAACAAAAGACCACACACTGCATTGTCCATCAGTTTTTCAGCTTTGTCCTCAGTTTCTTTAGGTGAAGCACCAGGAACAGTCTCATCCACAAAGGTGATTTCTGGACCTGCTGGTTTAGTTACTTTCAGATACATTTTCACAAAATCCATCTGGACAGGACTGTACTTTCTCAACCAGTCCACTCCCAAGATTATATCATAACCTTTGAGCTTCAGAACTCTGAATGTATCATTAAACTGTTCACTTTGTATAGAATACACACAATCTTTGCAGATGAACTCATTCCATAGTGTCCCACCACTAGCAACTAGTACTTTTACTTTAGGAATTGGGACTGGAGCACTAGACATATGTTGTGCTTTTTCAGGTGAAACAAATGTGGATGTGCTTCCACTGTCCACTAGAGCTGTTGCAGTGCAAGATCCCAATTTAATGTACACTATAAAAGTGTTTTTCACAGCTCCAATACCCATTGCAGCATGTATGGAAACTTGTAAGACTTGATCTCCCTCTGTGGCATCTTGGAACTCCTGTTCAGGCTCATCATAATCATGGACATACACCACTTCAGCAGTATCTTGCTCCTGCATTTGCAGAGCTTGAATTTGTGCTTTTTGACTCATCTTACAAACTTGTCTGTGGCCAGGCACCCAAGGTTCTCTGCATTTATAGCAGACCTGGTTAATCTTAGCCTGTTGAATAATGGCATTCCTGTTTGGTAGTGCTGGCTGTGGTTTCTGCTGATCAAAGGTCACCTGTCTCTTAGCCTGAGGAATATACTGCCTGGGCTGTTGAAAGGTTGCTGCCTTTTCCATTCTTCTTGCATACCACACTGCAGACTGCATGTCTTTAGGTTTCAAACACTCTAAATGGCTCTGAATGTAAGGATTCAGGCCATCCATGAAGCTTTGCAAATAATAATCATCAGGAATGGCTGGATTATCCCTTCTCACCAGATTCATACCATGCTCAAATTCTCTCACATAATCATTCAAGGAGCTAGTCTGAGTAATTAAATGAAATGATCTCACATTTTCACAAGCTGACGTGACTGAGAATCTCTCACTAAGGAATGCACAAAATCTATGCCATGGCACATTCAGCACATTATATCCAGTTCCCCTCCACCATTCTATTGCTGGCCCAGTGAGATATGATATGGCCAATTCGGTTTTGTGCTCAAGAGGTGTTCTGGCAGCAGCAAAGTACTGCTCTAAATTCTGAATCCAAGCATCAGCATCTTGTCCCGCAAATTCTGCAATGTTCATCCTAGCTGGTTTCATAGTGAGTGGGTTTCTTCTTTCTTCAGTGTACTGGTTTCCTAGCCTTTGCATATGGCCTTCTCTTAGCTCTTCCTCATAACTTTCTTCTCTTGCTGCAGCATTCTGCTGAGATTGGTGCCCTGGATTAACGGTGACCATGTTGTGCCTTGATTGAGATGCATTAGGATGTCTGTACACAGTTTTAGGTGTACCATCCAGATGAAGCTCTCTGCCCTGCAAATCTCTCAACACTGAAGAGCCTACTGTCTGTTGCCCATTATTGAAGTTCAAAGGAAGCTGCTTTGGTCTACCTGCTGGTTGCATCTGCCCTTGTGGTGTCTTGTTTTGCACACTACCTTGTACAGACTGATCTCCAGGACCCTCTGTCTCAGTGATGTCAGGTTCGAGCATCAACTTCTTCAAACTGTCTTGAATTTTGTCAAAGTTGCTTTGCATCAGCACAAAATTCCTGTTAACAGTGGTTTGAAACTCCTGAAACTCTCGTCTGTCCTCTTCTTGTGTGCAATGTAAAGCTTTCATATCCAACACAAGGGACTCCAATTCCAACTCAGTGGTGGTAGTGGAATCAACAGGAGGAGCCATGATGTGAATTGCTAAAACCCCTTACAACACACAGGGACAGGGTGGGTGGGAATTCTCACCAGATCACCTTGCTACCGCCGCCAATCGCTACTCCAGCGCCTCCCTCCACCAAGCCACACAATCTGGCAGATCGAGCCCGGAATTTTACCACTCTGACAAGATGTCAATGCAACCGGTTGATCCTACCAAACTGCAGCCGAGCAAGCCTACTCCAGGCCGCCACCTTTCAAACAATCACACCGCCGCCGGGATCTAAGCAAAGAAGGGGGATTTTACGAGAGATCCCAACCCCAACTCGCTCCAGATCCAATCGCCTCCAAGAATCTATGGCTCTGATTACCAATTGTCAGGAACTGGTTATGCTTCGAAGGAGAATTCAGAGAAACAAGGGAAATTCAGAGAGCAAGTACTCTAAGGATTGAGTTTTATTGCTGGAATTGAGGATACAAGTAGGTGTAGCACGCCACTGGCGGCTAGGGTTCAACCCAAAAGCAACAACTGCCTCTCCGGCTCGAGATCCCTGGCTTATATAGTCACACACACACACTAGCGGCTAAAACAGCTTGTTAAAGAAAGTGAAGTTGTCGGAAAAGCAACAGGACAGCTCCAGCTGCCGTGGGCTGTTAGATGAAGATCCAACGTCAAGCGAAGTTCCCACGAACCGGTAAGTTACAATCCTTCCTGAGCGTTGGATGCACGATCGATGGTGGTGGCTTCATATGGCACCCAGAAACAGGGAATGCCTAGTTCTTCAGATAGTTGGTCAGGCAGCCTGACAGTGAGCCCCTCCCGACGCAACTCTCCACCACCAAGAGCGGCCATCCCCATACCCATCCCCTTCCCCTCGCGGCCAGATCGGTTTGTGCGCCGTGCTCTGACGGGTTGACTCCGATACCCGCGCCCGCCGTCATGATCCAGCGCCCAGCACCGCCATCTCCATGCGCCGCACTGCTGGTTCGCAGGGGAGATGTTGGCCGTCTGCACCCATCGGATTCGACCTTCCATGTCCGTTCACCTCCGCCACCCAAGGTCGTTCACCATGGCCACCAATCCCCGTTCAACACCACTGTCAACGCTCGTCAACAAAAACATCCAGGACAACCTCGACCTCATACTGCTACGGCTGGTACTCCTCCTTTCCCTGCTACTATTTGTTTCTGCACCCTACGACTATGTTTCTGAACTTCTACTGGTGACCATCTACAGGTGTTGCCTGTACCTTGAACTGGAGCACAAAAATTCTATCGAAGTAGCAGGTGGATGGTGTTGGTGCCTTTTGCTTAATTGTTGTAAAATCTGGTTGTACATCAATTACTGAAATGGATTTTTATTCTGCTCCATGTCCTGGTTGTTGCTTACCTATGCAAAGTGATTCTGATTGGAGCATAAGGTGGATGGTGGCTTGTTTTATTGCTTGACATCTATCTATTGTGGCATTTATGATAGATAATAGTAGCAAGTTCAAAATCCCTTGAAGTTGTGGTTCATATTACAGTGGTAACTGGTCGTTCATCTAAAACATGGAAAAAGGTATTTCTTCACTGTTCAACTTCCTTTTTTTGTTTATGTCTTAAGAAAATTGTACTAATATTTATGTCTGTCCATTGTTACTATATGAAACGAAAAAAATGTAAGTTCTTCATTACTTTAACAGTTCGATGCGTACAAAATAGTAAAGGTTCATTCAACAAAAAATACTGATTTTATTTGTCTAAAATAAAAAATAGAAGTCTATAAGTTCACGCTGGGAAATATATATAAGAGAAAAAATTATAAGTTGTTTCTCTCAGCTTCAAAGAGGTTCAGTTCATAACTTTGAACACCCAGAGATTCAGTTCTAAACTTGCAATATCTCCAGGAATGTTGCTACTAAATTGTTTCAGTTTGAGTTCATTTTGAACCACATGTGCCATCTTGATATCTTCTGGAATAAATAATTTTTATTGATATATCACAGTACAAATGTCAACTAGGATGACATGTATGTATCAAAAAATGGCATGATTTGTTCATCGCACTGGAGTACACAAATGCCACAGGGTCGGAGACCGTACATATTTCTTATCTCTATTGCTATAAGTTCAAATGGTCTAAGCTCGCATGTTATTGTCCAATTAGTTCAAGTGATCATTGTTTTCTTTGTTTGTGTGTATGTCTAAGAGGGACCTGAAAAAAGGAATTTAACTACTCCCTCCGATCCAAATTAATTGACGCACACTTAGTATAACTTTGTACTAGAGTTGTACTAAGTGTGCGTCAATTTATATGGATCGGAGGGAGTATGATAGTTTTTTTAGGGGACGAATGCTTAATTTTTAGCAGTTGTAGTACATATGTTAGAAGAGTTCATTGACAAAAAGGGTGTAATTTACGATTGAATTACCATCAGTATTGGATTTGTTACTATAGTCCCATGTAGAGAAATGTGTTTCTTGTATGCACTCTATTTCGGATATATTTGCTACTCAAGTTAGTTTCTAAATCAAACTTCAGAGCATGCAAGAGCTAGAGAACTGATTGGTTCTGTTATTTGTAGTTGTCACGTTTTAAAAATGAGTAAGTTCAAATATTGGATGTGTGATGGTTTAATGTTCAGGGGAGTTGCTGGATTTCACTACTTCTTTTACAGTAAAAAATTGGATATGTGATGATTCCTCCCTGGCGACCCTAACAACGAATGCAGCAACAATTATTACACTCACCCTCGGGGATTGTTCATTTTTGTGATCCAAATAGATGAGAATAAATCATCCGGTCTGATAGAGAAAAATTACTAGTGATTTAGTTGAAGAAAAGTTGTTTTCTGCCTTTTTCTATCGCCTTAATCTTACTTCCATCCAACTAGTTTGAAATTCAAATATGTCGTGCAGCACCTTCACCAACTTCCGGATGAACACCAGCAACAGTCAGCCCAGGCCCATCAAAATCGGCAACGACTAGATCTCCAGTCTCGACGGCGACCCTCGTCCTAGACGCGGTGGTTGCTCTTCTGCTTTCTTACTACTACTTCTGAAGAAGATTTGCCGCATGGTTTGTTCCATGAATTACTTTGATGTGTATTGGTATTGCCCCGAGATTTAGTGACTACCTTTGTGTGAAGAGATCCTTTCTACTACTTCTGAAGAAGATTTGCCGCATGGTTTGTTCCATGAATTACTTTGATGTGTATTGGTATTGCCCCGAGATTTAGTGACTACCTTTGTGTGAAGAGATCCTTTGTGTTAGTAGTTCGTTTTAGCTTACTGTTTGCCTAAACTATGAATTCTTATTGGCACTAACTTGTTGAAGCGAGTGCCTTGCAGGTTGAAGCGAGTGCATGTGGTGCAGCACTGCAGGCTGCCGTGTGTAGAAGGATAGAGAGGGGTTTGGTGGAATCGATGTTTATTGCTTGAGCCTTGGACGCATATATACAGGAGTACAATGATCTACTTGGAGTACAAGTCAAGGTAGAATAGAGTCCTACGCTATCTATGTTTCCTAATAGTTCATATACTCAACATCCCCCGCAGTCACAACGTAGCGATGCAGACGGTGAGACTGGAGAAGAATCCGAAGGCAGAGCCGACGGACATTCCCACCACAGTCATAACGGTCGACGCATCGCGGAGTTTGTGGCTGGTGTGGAAGCCAACGAGGTTTCCAAGCAGGCGGTAGCCCTTTGTGTCGTTGTCGAAGTAGCCGAGAGCGTAGGGTGGTGTAGCAGTGGTCGAGATAGCCGTGCGATGGACGCCGTGGTCGATGTCGAGTTGGGATGGCCGGTGTCGAGGTAGTCGTCGTGGACCGGGAAGAAGAGCGGCGGCGGCCTGAGGAGGAGGCGGCGGCGGCGGCTAGGTCAGAAACGCGGCGACGGTGCTCGAAGTAGGCGAGAAAGAACCCGATAGCGTGACGAAGACCGACGCGGACTGTGGCGTTCCCGCGCTTAGAGAGACGGCGCGGCGCATATCACATAGAAGTCGCGCGGGGACGACGAAGTGGCCCATGCGCCACGACGCTACGACCCAAAGGGGCGACGCAGTGGCAACGCGCGGGTCGCGGCGACGGCGTTGAAGACCTCGGGGTGATTGCAGGTACCGCGCGCCACGCTCGCTACGACCCTAAAGGGCGACGCAGCGACAACGCGAGGGTCGGTGCAGCCTCGGGGAAGGCCTGAAGCGGATGGCCTCGGGGCGGCGGTTGATCGCGGGCCGCGGCACTACGGCCCGAAGGGGCGACGCAGCGGCAGCGCGAGTGTCGGTGCAGTCTCGGGGAAGGCCTGAAGCGGATGGCCTCGGGGCGGCGGTTGACCGCGGGCCGCGGCACTACGGCCCGAAGGGGCGACGCAGCGGCATCGCGCGGGTTGGTGCAGCCACGGGGAGAACCACAGGGCAGCAACGCTGCGGCCCGATGAGGCGACGCAGCGGCAGCCTGTTGCTTGATCGGTGGAGTGGCACGCTGAACTCGGGGACAGGGCGGTGACGCCTAGTGTCGGAGTAGAGGCGTGTGTCGACGACGACGATGGGCGACGCAAACCGATCTTAGATCAAAAAACCAAAAAAGACGCCGATCAAGACAACCGGCGAAAGAGAAAAAAACCCGGATCAAGAGATCGGGAAAAAGACTCTCTAGGGCAGCCGATCCACGGAACCGGCGGACGAACCCTAGGTACGGGCGGCGTGGCCCCCGGTGCCGGCGATCATGGATCGGCCCCGGGGGCGGCGCGGGCGGAAGCGACGGCGACAGATAGGGTTTAGATCGTGTTTAGGCTGATACCATGTAGAAGGATAGAGAGGGGTTTGGTGGAATCGATGTTTATTGCTTGAGCCGTGGACGCATATATACAGGAGTACAATGATCTACTTGGAGTACAAGTCAAGGTAGAATAGAGTTCTACGCTATCTATGTTTCCTAATAGTTCATATACTCAACACCATGCAATGGGGAATGACAAATGTCAAGGTCGAATCAGACTGCCAAGTGCTAATAAAGGCTATCCAAAGCTCAGAATCTGGCCGTGCACCTGAAGGCATCTTATTCAGGGAAATTAGAGATTTTGCTCATCTACAACTTCAGTTATATTTCGTTTTCCTTTTCCCCCAGGGCGTGTAATACATTAGTGCACGCCTTAAAGGCTTTCGGCGCCAGCCATCAGGCAGCCGTGCAGCTGTGGTCTGAGGACCTGGCTGATGTAGGGACAAAGATCCAGTGATTTGCTGTGAGCAAGTCATCAGTGAACAGTACGGTGACATTCTCTCTTTCCACACCATTCGATCGAGAATCAACGGATAG
Organism: Bromus sterilis; assembly: GCA_950022295.1. Taxonomy (NCBI): domain Eukaryota; kingdom Viridiplantae; phylum Streptophyta; class Magnoliopsida; order Poales; family Poaceae; genus Bromus; species Bromus sterilis. Next base: position 239,195,108 of record OX465595.1, on the reverse strand, counting down.
ATCTCATAAACAGTGCGCAGCTACAGTACATGTCTAAAGTACTTTCACTACAGGATTTGACCTCATACAAAACGGAGGCACGTCCTCATATAAAATGGAGGCATGACCTCATATAAAACGGAGGCACGGCCTCATACAAAATTGAGACACGACTTTTTATAAAACGGAGACACGTGCCTCTGTTTTGTATGAGGTCGTGCCTTCGTTTTATAAGAAGTCGTGCCTCAGTTTTGTATGAGGTCGTGCCTCCGTTTTGTATGAGGTCGTGCCCCCGTTTTATATGAAGTCGGTACCTCCGCGAGATGCACTATAGTACTACACACAGATCCTGTAGTGAGCGTACTGTAGCTGCGCACTGTTTATGAGATCTATCCGTTGATTCTCGATCGAATGGTGTGAAAAGAGAGAATGCCACCGCACTGTTCACTGGTGACTTGCCCACATCAAGTCACTAGATCTCTGTCCATGATATAGATGTTCGAAATAAGTATGAAGGAAAATGGAAACAACTACAAAATCTGAAATAAAAAGTTTCACGGAGTAAAATTGGAATTTTTAAATTAAAAATATCAAATGTTAAATTGAAAAAAAAGTCTCACATAGAAAAATTGAAATGTAAATCAGAATAAAACTAATAAAGTACAAAATATTAAATAAATAATTTAGTTCAATGACGGTCGAGCGGTTAGTACGATTATGCTTCACGCTGTTGTTGAGGTTCACTTATGTTTTCCTTATAAAATATACATAAATAGGGGCTATGGCTTCCCCCAACGTAAGTTTTGGAATCGCCTCCAAATGCGACGTTGTGTCACCGCTTGCTCCGGCTTGTTCCTAGCTCGACCTCGCCATAAGTTCAAACACGATCGCACCATCAATACGACTATGACACACCATGTGGTTTTGATTATTTTGTTTAGACCCCCTCCACACACACAAGTTAAGTCTCGGATTCGCCTCCGCATGAACGCGGTTGGGGGCAACCAGTTCAGGCATGACACTGCCATCAATATAAACACGGTTGCCATCAGTACGACTATGACCTAACGCCGATGGGGGAAACCAGCTCAAACACGGTTACATCATGAATACAACTATGACATAACACGGATGGGATGGACAATCAGTACAAACACGACTGAGCCGTCAGTATGACTATGAGCTAAGGCGGATGGGTTATTCAGTTCCAACAAGGCTATGCCGTTACAACTATGACACACGGTGCGATTCTAGTTATTTTTCTTAGGTCTCCCGCCAAATGTCAATTCTCGCCTTCGCATGAACACGGTTGGCGCAAGCAGTTTAGACACGAATGCATCGTCAATAGGAACACAATTGCGCCGTTAGTACGGCTATGACCTAACACGGATGTGGGAAATCAGTTCAAACACGACCACACCGTTAATTTGACTATTACACGGAGTGTGGTTTTGGTTATTTTATTTAGACCCCCCACAAGTCAAGTCTCGGAGTCTCCTCTGCATGAACGTGATTGGAGGTAATAAGTTCAGCACAAGGTTCCGCCGTCAATAAAACACGGTTGCAACGTTAATTCAAACACGGTTTTGTCGTCAGTAGGAAATGACGTAACACGGATGTGGGCAATCAGATCAAACTCCGTCGCACCGTCAGTACGACTATGAAAAGTGGTGCAGTGCTGGTTCACTTCTGTTTCCCCCATGAAAAAAATATATATAGAAAATGGGGACTATCTCTTCACTAACATACCATGCAATCAATACAAGCACGTTTGTGTTGTCAGTACACCTAACACCTAACTTGGATGGGGGAAATCAGTACAAGTACGAATGATTCGCTAGTACGGGTAGGACCTAACGCTCATGGGTACAATAAGTTCAAACTAAGACAAAACCAAAAAGTTAAATCTCGAACTCTCCTCCACATGCGACACCACGTAACACTTGGAATCGAGCTAACGTCAATGGGACAATCAATTCAAACATGAATGCACCATCAGTACGACTATGATACACACTTTGTTCAATATGAATTTTATCGTGTTAAAAATTGATCTTAAATTTTATTGAATTTCATAAAACTTTCAACACGAAAAGTAGACTTTTTCAATAGGTTTTTAACAGTATATCATTTACTTAATTCCGAGAAACAATTAAAAAGTTATGACTAAAATAGTACCAAAAAAATAGAGTAAAATTCATGCTCTCAAACTCCTCAGTTCAAACCCGTAGATCAGTCAGTTCGACTACTCTGTTTTTCAGACGGAAAATAAATAATCTAGTTTTCTCGCGTTTGAAATTACTCTTAAACGTTTCAGAATTAGAGTAAATTTTCAACATGAAGGTTTCACATTTTTCGCTATCTTTCCAACGGTATATTATTTGCCCCATTCCGATAAACTTGTAAAAAAATTAGTATTCAAAACTAGATTTGACTGTATTCAAATTTGTTTTAAAACCCTAAGGAATTAGGAACAAAATCATATACAAAAAAGTTTCGCATTTTCCATAGCTTTCCAACGCTGTATCGTTTGCGTCAATCCGATAAACGGTTTGCAAAAAACAGGGAAAATACTATCCGCCCAGATTTTAAGCATTTTTCAAATTACTTTTAAACCGTATAAAAATAGAAAAAACTTTATATAAGTAAAAGTAGAAGAATTTCACAAGCTTTCCAACACCATCTCATTTTTTCAATTCCGACAAACCATTTAAAAATGACGTCAAAAATATGATTCGCGTTTTTGAATTAAAAAAAACGTATTTTGAAAACTGCTAAAAAACCCGCGATGATTTTGCAAGAAAATTCATATTAACTGGAATGCCGCTTTCCATAGCTTGCGAACGGTATATTACACGCCCGTTCCGATAAATAAATATGCGTAGATTGGTTTTTTAAACTAGAGCTGTGAACAGTACCGAATTAATGCACGCGCCAGTTCAAACTCGTGCTTCTGTCAGTTCTAAGTTTGTAACAGAATAATATTCTGCTACTCGTAACAGAATAACTCCTATGTGTGTGTATATATATATAGCCGGTCTATTCTGCTAATATTAGCAGAATAACTATTCTGCCAACACTTCAGAACTGCATCGTATCGCAAGGGTAACCTCACTGCCCACTTAACAGCACTGCAGTCTCGGGTAAAACATAACCGTATGCACCGTTTTCGCTTCAACTTTTTAACCATTCATCGGAATTGAGCGTGTGATACAACGTTGGATTTGTATTGAAATGGAGCATCTTTCGTATGTTGAACGCTTCTTATAATTCCTCACGGATTAAGAGCAGTTTCGAAAACGGCGTGGCGACGCACTTTCACAGCGGGCGTTTATTCGCGATTTCTCTTAAACCGTTCGTCAGAATGATGCGTATGATACACCTTTGGAAAGGTATTGATCAGGCGCTCCATCCATATGTATAACACTTTCTCTATTTTCTCACGGTTTGAGAGTAATTTCAGATAAAAAAACGCAGGAACTCTGTTTTTGGTTTACGTATCTTATAGAGAGGCAAACTTTTTAACCGTTTGTCGAAACGATGCGTATGATACACCGTTGGATTCGTATGAGTAGGAGCATCTCCGACATGTTGAACACTTTTCGAGATTCTTCACGGTTTTGAAGGAATTTGAAAACGGTCCACTGCCCTCTGGTGGACAGCGGGTGTTTTTGCGTAATTTTTTTTGATTCGTTCGTCCAATCGATGCAATTGATACACGGTTGGATAACTCTCGTCGAGGCGCTCCATTTTCATGTAAAAAACACTCTTTAATTCATCACGGTTTAAAAGTTGTGTCGATTCTACTAAAAAAGCGAAACTCCGTTCTTCGCGGAACCGAAATCGCCAATGTGAACTGCATTCAACGAACAACCGCACTGCATTACCGGCAAACAGAAAATCCCATGTCTTTTCGTGGATCCAAAATTGACCAAATGAACTGCATTCAGTGAGCAACTGATTGCATTTGTCAGCAAAGAGAACTGCACAGCTTATTTTTTCTTTTTTTATAAGAATCGTTGCAGTTTGGTTCGTGGGAAGTGAACGCGAGCACTCAAAAAGTGAACTGCACTACTTTTCATATTTTTTACATCACATATATACGGTGAACATGCAAGTGAACCGCATTGAATAGATTTCTCGCATATTGAACAAATTTCTGTTTTTTCGCTACAAACCGCACTGCACACAAACTATTCAACAATTTTTATTTAAAAAACTAAAAATTAGCTCTGAATAACAACAATGTGTAGAATGAACATCACGGCGTTGCTGCGTGCACTACATGTTGTCGTAGGTGTGCACTGCACTTTTTTGTGAGCCCATGTCGTCCAGGGTCAGCGGTGGCTGAGGCTGAGCTGGGAGGCCGCGGGGGTGCTGCTCCTGCGCGCGCGCTCTACGCCGCCCTCCTCGTGTTGGCCTGGTCGCTGATCTAGGCCATCTTGGTGGAAGTCCCCGACGACCGGCATCAGATCCAGGACGTCAACGGCGAGCCTCTGTAGGTGATCCTCGTCGGCGTGGAGACCGGCTTGCCGTGTGGCCAACTCCCGGGCGGCACATCCATGAGTAGGGGAGCACGACGGAAGGAGCAGGGGGCATGGAGGGCGGCGTCGATCTGGTGCTGGCCGGCCGCACTTGGCCGCAACAGGACGGATCCAGTCGCGATTCGTCTCAACTGGCCGCCGATGACCAGATCACGGGGGGATTTGGAGTTTGTTTTGGGGGCCGACGGCGGGGGCAAGCTAGGTGGGGTGGGGTAAGAACGCGGGGAGGGGAGGGGGAGCGGTGGCCCTGGCGGTGACGGGGAAGAACGCGTGGAGGGGAAGGAAGTCGTTCCGTCACCGGTGATGGGGGAAGATAGCGCAGACAGAGGAAGGAGCGGTGAGGAGAGACAGAGATGGTAGCGGTGGGGGTTGGGGGTGGGCGGCGCGCACGGGGATTAACAGACTGTATTGGGCCGGTGCGGGTCGCCGTTGTCTACGAGGCGCTCCGCGCTAGGAGGTTGGTTAGGGTGTTGGCAGAATAAGGATTAGTGTTGTTAGAATAAGGTCTTAAGGGGTGTTGTTAGAATAGACCCACCCTATATATATATTTGTACCCGTCTATTCTTCTAATAATAGCAGAATAACTATTCTGCTAACACTTCTGCACTGCATCGGACGCTAATGAGAACCGCACTGCTGACTCACGAGCACTGCAGCTCGTGTGAAACAAAACCGCATGTAGTATTTTCTCTCTAACTTTTTAACCTTTGATCGGAATTGAGCGTATGATACACCGTTTGATTCGTATGAAAAATGAGCATCTTTGATATGTTGAACACTTCCCCCGATTCTTCACGGATTAAGAGAAATTTCCAAAATGGTGCAGCGACCCAGTTTCGCAGCGACAGTTTTTCCGTGATTTCTCTTAAACCGTTTATCGGAATGATGCAAACAATAAACGTTGGAAAGATATCGATCAGGCGCTCCATCCATATGTAGAAAACTTTGTCTAATTCGCTACGGATTTGAGAGAAATCTAGACGCAAAAAAAACGCGCACACTCTGTATTTCGCCACCGGATCTTGTAGAGATTCAAACTTTTTAACCGCTTGTCCGAACGATGCGTATGATACACCGTTGGATTCGTATGGAGTAGGATAACAATCCATATGTTGAACACTTTTCCAAATTCCTCACGGTTTTGAAGTAATTTGAAAAACGGTGTGGCTGTCCACATTTGGGGCAGCGGACGTTTTTGTGTAAATTCTTTTGATTCACTTATACGATTGATGCAATTGATACAAATTTGAATAGATATTGTCGAGGCGCTCCATTTTCATGTATAACACACTTTCTAATTCCTTACGGTTTAAAAGTTGTGTTGATTCTACTAAAAACGCGAAACTCCGTTCTTCACGCACCCGAAATCGACCAAGTGAACTACATTCACCGGGCAACCGCACCGCATCCGACGGGAAAGCACACTGCATTATCGCCAAACAGAACACACTTGTTTTTCGCAGATCCGGAATCGGCCAAGTGAACTGCATCGGATGGGCAACCGCACCGCATTTCTCGACACAGAGAACTGCACGCACTAGAAACTTGAGTTAGAAGGGTGTTAGCAGAATAAATTTTTTTTTAGTAGAATAAGGTCTTAAGTGGTGTTAGTAGAATAGAACCACCATATATATATATATATATACCACAGGCGCACGCCGCCGCCCGCCCCGTGATCCACCTGGCGCCACCGCGCCGCCCGCCCTCCTCCGTGGCCGCCGGCCCGGATCCGAGCGACCAACGTCATCCTGGATTGGCACCGCCGCCATCCTCTGCGGCGGATCGAGCGGGAGCTCCACCCCTTTCCAAAGATGGGCGTCGGCAATGGTGAGGGAGGTTGTCGCCGCCCTGCCCCGACCTAGATGCGTTGTGACCCGACCTCCAGGTGCCTTTCCCTCAACGGCGACCTCCCGACAACCTCAACTGCAGCTCGTCGGTCCGAAATATGGAGCTCGCCCGCGAACAGAACCGCAACACCCCATCTCCCGCCCCTAGGAAACTCCACTGCGACGGACTTTGGATGGATTCAGTCCCCGGCGCACCTCCCGGCGGCGTGCAGGACTTCAACAACGCATGGTGTCCGTGGCGCACCACCCGTCGAACAGGCGTGCAATTCTCTGCGGTTTTGTTCATGTTCATCCATTGGTGTCCGCGTGTTCCAACAACGCATGCAGTTCGGTTTCTCTTTGTATTGACTGCAGTTTGTTGCAGCACCATGAATAGTACTGTGAGTTTGGATATGCAGTGCGCTAGCGACCGGTTTTCATTTCACATAAATTTTATGGATTTTTTTAAAGTTTATTTGTACCATGGAGAAAAAAGAAGAACCATTGAGGTTCGGTTGCCATGTCATGTAGTCCAGAGATGATGTAATTTTGCTGTGCAGTTCTTTTTATGGAAAACAATTCTTAGAATGATCCATTTCTACTGCAGTGCACTTGCCCCGGCGGATGCAGTGCACTTCATTGATTTCGGTGTGCAATTCTCTTTTATTGTTATTTGCAGTGCTAAGATGAATTTACAAAAATATATGCGTTCACTCGCCTCGTCCTTTGCGGTGCACGCTTGTTGATAAAAAATGGTGTTAAAAGTTAAAAAAGTAAGTGCAGTTCTCTCTGTCGATAAATGCAACCGGTGCCCGTCCTATGCAGTTCGCTTCGTCAATTTCGAATTCGCGAGAACACGTGCGTTTTGTTTGGCGATAAGGCAGTGCGCTTACCCCGTTGGATGCGGTGCGGTTTCCCGGCGAATGCAGTTCGCTTGGTCGATTTCGGGTCCGCGAAGAAAGGAGTTCCGCGTTTTTAGTAGAAACAACACAACTTTTAAACTGTAAGGAGTTAGAAAGAGTGCTCTACATACAAATCGAGCGTATCGACGATAGATATCCAACCGTGTATCGATTGCATCGATCGGACGAACGAATCAAAGAAAATTACGCAAAAAAGCCCGCTGTCCACAAGAGGGCAGCACACCGTTTTAGAAATTCCTTCAAAACCGTGAAGAATCTAGAAAAGTGTTCAACATGTCGGAGATGCTCCTACTCCATATGAATCCAACGGTGTATTACACGCATCTTTTCGACAAACGGGTAAAAAGTTTGACTCTTGTAACACCCTCACTGTCAGTGAACAGTAATCAGGGTTACTGTTCATCTCTACTGTTCAAAACTTTTGTTTGATCAACTGGTTCAGTTCAAATTCAAATTCTCCTTTGATATTGTTGCAAGCAAATATGACCATGGACCTTGATCATCATTGGCCAACTAAAGTCCAAGCCATTTGAAATAAAATTCAAACAAACCCTAAAATGCCTTTTGATGAATATTAAAAATATGGTGCCAATAAATCTTTTCCAAAAATCTTGGAACCACTTTTATAAAATCCCAAATAATCATTGGACCATGCCCATGTAATCATTGGTATTTATTGGGCTACTGAAAATTGTAAACAATTAATAACAATAGAAATTCCAGGTCAATTGCTCATTTAATAATAAAATAAATTAGCAAAAGAGTTTAGAAAAACCCTAAACTTTTTGTGCTACTCTAGGAATATGCTCTACTAATTATGGAACCAAAATGGCATTATATAAAAATTCCTAAGCCATTTAAAAAAATGCTAACAGAATTTTACAGAAAAAGAAAAGAACAAAATGGGCTCTGATTATTTGTCGCACGGGCCAAAGGCCCACCCATCGGCCCACCCGGGCCCCTTTTTCCTTTTTCTTTCCCCCCACCTCTTCCTGTTCCTCTGGCCGACACGGCCATGGCAACAGTGGTCGTCGCCACCGGACCTCCTCTCCGCCTCGGTCGCTACAGGGGGGTGGCGAGAGGATAAGACGACGCCCCCGAGCAGCCTCCCCTCTCGCGCAACCCTAGATCGAGCAGTAGCCCTCCCCCTCGCTGTTTTTCTCCCTCGACCAGGAGCTCGCCTGAGCTCGCCGTCGCCGGGAGGTCGTCGTCGACGCGGCCAACGGCCTCCCTGTGCTACGGGAGGTTGTCCAGGAGGTCGGCCGCGCTCGACTCCTTCCTCTCGTGCTCGCAATCGACACCGGGACGCGCCGCGCATCGCGAATCGCGAGCTTCTTCCTCCTCCAGCCGCCGCGCTATTGTCGCCGTGGAGCTCTGCTCCGACCTCCCTTGGCCTCTCCGACCCCGCCTTTGCACTCCCGGTGAGCGGAAGCTTCCATTCCCCCCGTTCCTTGCGTGTTTTAGTCGCCGTTTGCGCCGTCTCGGAGCTCGTCCGCCATGGCCAGGAGCCCAGCGCCCTGCCGCCTCCCTGGCCGACGACCTCCTATATCGCGCCTCCCTCTAGCCGCTCCCGGCCGTGGCCTCCTCCCCCTGGCCGTGCCGTGTTCGCCGGCGGGCACGGGCACAGGCACGGGTTAAACCAGGGGCAACCCCCCTAATAGCCCCCCAGCCCACTGACCCCTGGGACCCACCCAGGGGATTAACCACTAACCCCTCTGTTAGATTAGTTAAAAAGAACAAAAAAACTGTTAGATAAAAGTGTATCACTGACAGGTGGGGTCCCCCATTTAAATAACCCCTCTGTATTAATTATATTGTTAATTATGCCGCTGTGACAATGACATCTGGACCCCACCTGTAAGCATTTAAAGTAAATAGAAATTGTTTTATTTAAAATTGTTAGTATGACATGTGGGACCCCATGTCAGTTGACTAGTCAACTGCCTGTGGATAATCTTGGATTTATAATAATAAAAATAATTCAAAATGTTTTAGAAAATGATTTAAAATGCTTAAAACTTTAGAAAATCATAGGAAATAAAGTGTGGCTCAGATCAAAAAACTTTATACATGAAAATTGATCAGAAAAATATAGCGAATACGAATACGCTATATGTATGTCTACCCCACCCCCCTAACCCACCGAACATCGAACCGTCCCCCTCCGGACCGTCTGTCCGATGATTTGTCCCGTACTGTTAAAGTATCCGGTTGAATTTATTCCGAACACGAAAGTTGTACGAAATGGTTCAACTAACACGGATACACCCCCTTATGTTCGTCGGATGTCCACGACACCTCCGGCATGAACCCTTCCCCCTCTGGATACCCTGTCCGGTAATCACCCGGAGCCGGTATTACATCCCCGGATGAATTCTCGCTCCGAGCAACGTGCAATGCACTGCGTTAGAACACCGTTAACATTGCCTACGTCATGCTATTCATCTGTTTGCTATGATTTCTTTATATTTATTGTTTCTTCCCCCCTTTTGTTCTCCGGTAGACCCCGCTGCTACCGTCGACTACACCGCTGCCGGGTACGACTACTTTGTTGACGACCCTACCCCTATCGTCGAGCTTCCAGGCAAGCAGAGCCATTCTCTTCCCCAGATATCGCCTACCTTTTCCGTACTTTCTTGCACTAGGCATTGTTACTACTGCTGCTACGTTATAATCCTATTCAATTGCATAGCCTATTTTTGTCGCCCCTTGTTGTACCTTCCTTTGTCCTATGCTGCCTGTTATAAATATGCATATATTCAGCAGTGAGCCCTGCGCATTGTTAGCTAGGACTAGATAGCGGGCCGTGATCACTCACGGGAGTGAACACGGATACAATATATAACTGTTGCAGGCACGGAACAAAGCAGACACCGCCAAAGGCCCCTATCTGGGTTATGCCTAGTCACCTCAAGTGTGAGCTATATAGGAGTAATCCTTGTATTCCACTCGAGGCTGACTTTGTCTTGCCGCCATAGGGTCCTGGACAGCGGTTGTCCTTAAAGGTAAGAAGTCGGGCGACCCAACGGTGCCCGCGAGAGGTATATTGTCAGGAACGACAGGGAGGGTACGACCGACGTTACTGGCGTGCTTGGCCCCTGCTCGTATCTCGCGAGAGTTACCAAACTACGAAAAGTCGAGCTCTACCAAGAGCAAACGCGAGACAAGGTAAGGAGACGGTTCACCTTGTTGGTAACCGTAGTGACTTGGTGGGACGACAGGGCAGGCACCGATGTACTGGTGGACCTGACTGCTGTCGTTGACCGCGAGTCGGTTAAGTCGAGGCAACGATAACGGTTGTCACGCAGGATAATTAAAATGCTAAATGGTTCGGCGGATGTCTTGAGTAGCCTTTTTGGCTTGTACGCACTACCTACACGTGGGACGAGGAGTGTGGGCTCCCCTGCATCGTAGTCTCGTTCGAGGGTCTTCAGACGTCAGCAGTATCGCGGGCTGATTGCCGGGAAGTGGTGTTGTCTTCTCTTGCTCGAGCGGTGTATTTGTATTTGCTTTGATTTTGCTTCACCGGCCAGTCACGCACCGTGCAGAAGTACGTTCGGGTTAGGGTCCAAAGCCCGGCGTACATAGGATATAGTCCGGTGGATGACCTCTTTGTTGATTGCCGAAGGATGGGCTACTTTGTGTCGGATAGCTTTGGTGGAGCGTTCCCTAACAAGGTTCCCGCCACCCTGGAGATCTGAGCGTCGTAGAGTCACGCCAGTGCACCCCTCCAGGGAAGATTAATCTATTCGAATAGCCGTGTCCACGGTAACAGGACGCTTTATGCTGAAGCTAGATCTTACCACTAGAAACTATTACTATTAAACTGTATGGTTCCGGGTCTTCTTCCTCGCAGGGAGTCGAGGAAGGGAACTCGGAGGCAGTATTATTATTAATTATTACAACTTACTATTATACAATGCTGCAGCAACTTCTGCTGCATTGTTATTACATTTCTGCTATTGAACTGTTGGCTGTTTCTCTTCTCATGCTGCAAGACATCGTCAGAAGATTCTAGTCTTCGATAGGCCTAGATTCTTACCCTTATTCTGATTTCTATCTTGCAGTCCACTATATATACAGCCTCCCCTTTCCATTTGATACAATGCATAATGCTTAGTAGCGGACGTAAGACTCGCGGGTATGCTAGATACTCACCTTTGCTTTATTTCCCCCTTTATGTTTTACCTGATCGGCCGCTGCAGTCGACGTTGGAGCCCAGGAGAAGGAGTACCCCGGAGGCGGATACTACTACGTCGAGACCCCCGCTGACCAGGACCAGGAGTAGTTTCGGAGGCTCCCAGGCAGGAGGCCTTGCCTTTTCGATCTGTATCTCTGATGTTATTTGTGCTAGCCTTCTTAAGGCAAAACTTGACTAACTATGTCTGTACTCAGATAATATGGCTTGTATAACTTATGTATTCGGGTCCGCGTGACCCCCTCTTTATTGTAACATATTGGTTTATCCTTTTGTGTTTAGTGTTGTGCTGTGATATTCTCATCGTGGCACCCTAATCTCAGCCGTGTACCCTGCGTGTATGATTACTTTACACAGATTGATTTTGGGGGCGTCACAAGTTGGTATCAGAGCCGACTGCCTGTAGGAAGCCACCCCACCACTACCTGGTCGAAGTTGAGTCTAGACTTTGAAAAACTATTTTGCTAACTTCATATTTGGCTTACGGGCCCACATCGATGTCACTACGTGTGATATCTATGGTATTAGGATCCTTTTCTCCTTACCTATGCTCTGGGAATCTGCTCTCTTATCCTTGCTGGTAAGTTTTACAAACTCTGACATTAGGATCACGTTCTCTTGATTCCATCCGGCGTTTTGGTGCTTCCCCATTGATTGAGTCGTGTTGCAGGAGTTCTACCCCAGGTCCCGGACCGCGGATCCCATTCTCATTCTAGGCAGGCCGCGCGTCCTCTGGCATTAACTCCTGTGGCCAACAGTTTTCTTGCGGCGTGATTGACATAGTGGAATCTATGTCACGTCGTGTAATCCCTACCGCGGTCTGCGCCGCCTAGTCTGTCCTTTTTCCTTAATTTCTACGACGTTACGCTGCCCGATTTTCGATTGATTCTATGTGTGGATGTGTATGTCTTATATGACTACTCGTATATATCCGCGCCTCCTCTTTGTTGTCGCTTTATCTCTTACTCGTTTCCGGTATCTCGATAAATGTTCATCGCTGAAATACCCCTGTTAAATTCTAGCAGGATGGCTGGTCGTGGTGGTCGTGGTCGTGGTCGTGGTGCCAACGATCCACCTCCGCCGCCGGACTACATGGCCGCGATGATGCAGCAGTTTCAGATGAACCAGGTGTTTATGCAAGGAGTCATAGATCAGCTCCAGAACCAGAATCAGAACCAGAACCAGCATCAGAACCAACCGCCTGTGGTTACTCTGCGGGACTTCATGTGTCTCAATCCACCTCTCTTCCACCAACCTGAACAACCGCTAGATGCCGATGATTGGCTCCGTGACATCAACCGTCAGTTGGAGTTCGCTAATGTGAGCGCTGCTGATTACGTCAACTTCGCGTCCTATTTCCTGTGTGGCCCCGCTGCTCAGTGGTGGGACACTAATAAGGGCTCGCTAGCTGAAGGGACTGTCGTCACCTGGAATGACTTCAAGACTGCCTTCCGTGCTCGTTATGTCCCCCAGGCGATTATGAACCGTATGAAGGCCGAGTTCCGCAACCTTGTTCAGGGCAACAAAACTGTCGAGGCTTATCAGAGGGAATTCCTCCACCTCTCCCGCTATGCTGCAAGTGACCTCCCAAATGATGCAAGTAGGCAAGAGAAGTTCCGTGATGGACTCAACCCAGATCTCCAGCTTGCACTGGCTTTGCACGTCTTCCCCGACTTCGCTACCATGGTGAACCAGACTATCACTCTTGAGACCGCTCAGCTTAAGTTCGGTGGTTCGCCGAAGCGCCCCCATGATGCTGGCTCATCTTCGGGCACAGCACAGAAGCAACGCGTTTGGCTTCCACACATTGTGTATCGTCCACCTGCCCCTGCACCAAGGCCGTCGTATGTTGCACCTCGTCTTCCTTCGCCCCCGCCGAGACAGCCGAAGACTGAGACTGCACCCCTCCGTCCTCAAGATGGCTTGTGCTTCAAGTGCCATCAGCCAGGTCACTTTTCCAGAGACTGCCCTCAGTGACAGAATCAACTGGTAGTTCAACCTGTTGGCCGTGGAAATGCCCGTGGCAACAACAGGACCCCCAACTATAACACTGGGTCTTCTTCTCACACTCGCGGACATGCTTACAACATTAATGTCGAAGAATCTCAGGAGCAACCTGCTACCGTGATGGGTACCCTTCTTGTTAATTCAGTACCTTCTACTGTTTTATTTGATACATGAGCATCGCATTCGTTCATGTCGAAAGAATTTGCATTGTCGCATAACTTCATGGTAGAAAAGATGGATCCACCGATGGTTGTCCGCACTCCGATAGGCCATTGCCACACCTCCAAGATAGTGCCCAAAACCATCGTCGAAATTGAAGGAATTGAGTTCCTTGCTTCCCCCATCCTCCTGAAGTCTTCCAGCATAGACCTCATTCTGGGCATGGATTGGTTGAAAGTCCACGATGCCGCACTATATTGTGGCACCAGTTCTGTCCAACTTTTTCACCCCTCCGGCGAGATTGTTAACCACACCACCCGAATTACCCAAGATGCGGAAACACATATATATATGATGAATGCTCTGAATGTCTCACCTCTTGACGGGATTGAGAACGTTCGAGTCGTTCGTGATTTTTCCGACGTCTTCCCAGAAGAACTCCCGGGAATACCCCCGATCCGAGAGGTGGAATTCGTCATCGACCTGAAGCCTGGCACCGTCCCTATTGCCAAGCGTCCCTATAAGATGCCACCTCACCACCTCCTTGAACTGAAGAAGGAAATCGACGAAGCACTTCACAAAGGATTCATTCGCCCAAGTTCCTCTTCTTGGGGAGCACCTTCGCTCTTTGTCAAGAAGAGCGATGGAACAAATCGTTTGGTCCAAGATTACCGACCCATCAACCAAGCCACCATCCAGAACAAATATCCGCTTCCCCGGATCAACGATCTGTATGATCAACTTGCTGGATCCACGGTATTTTCGAAACTCGACTTGAGGTTGGGTTACCATCAGATCCGAGTCCGTGAAGAGGACATTCCGAAGATCGCTTTCATTACGCGCTATGGTTCATACGAGTACACTGTCATGTCCTTTGGCTTGACGAATGCTCCAGCCACTTTCTCCTGATTGATGAACTATATATTCATGGAATACCTCGACAAGTTTGTCGTGGTTTATCTGGACGATATCTTAATATACTCCAAGAATAAAGGGGAGCATGCTGAACATCTTCGCCTTATACTGGAGAAGCTTCGAGAACACAAACTCTACGCTAAGTATTCTAAGTGCGAGTTCTGGCTTCCTGAAGTGACCTACCTTGGTCACGTGATTTCCAAGGATGGCATTGCCGTCAACCCAGAACGTATCCAGGCTATTCTTGATTGGACTCCCCCCAAGACTGTCAAACAAGTCAGAAGTTTCCTCGGACTCGCCAGCTATTGTCGCCGTTTCGTCGAGAACTTCTCCAAGATTGCCAGGCCTTTGACTAACCTGCTTCACAAAGGCGTCAAGTTTGAGTGGACTGATAAATGTCAAGAAAGTTTTCAAGCTCTCAAGGACAAGCTCACTTCTCCCCCAGTGCTTGCTCCCCCTGATACTCAGAAGGACTTCGTGATATATTGCGACGCGTCTCGTCAAGGATTAGGCTGTGTCCTAATGCAAGAGCGCAAAGTGATAGCTTATGGCTCTCTTCAACTGCGTGCTCACGAAGATAAGTATCCAACTCATGATCTCGAATTGGCAGCGGTAATTTATGCATTGAAGTTGTGGCGACATTACCTCGTCGGTAATCGTTGCAAAATCTACACCGACCACCAAAGCCTGAAGTACCTATTTACTCAACCAGACCTGAATCTTCGCCAGCAGAGATGGCTCGAGACAATAGCCGACTACAACATGGGAATTTCTTACACCCCTGGCAAAGCTAATGTGGTGGCTGATGCCCTCAGCCGCAAAGCCTACTGTAGTGAACTTGAAGTTCAAGTACAACAACCCCTACTGTATGAAGAGCTCCGCAAGCTGAACATCGAAGTTGTTCCCCAGGGATATGTGAACTCCCTGGTGGTCAAACCAGACCTTGACACCCGCATCAAGACGGTACAACATTATGACTCTGAAATTTGGAAGATTAAGCGGCGTGTCGCCAGCGGAGAGCCCTCATTCTTCACTATTGATGCAAATGATGATAATGCGGTGTCCTTCAAGGGTCGTTTAGTGGTTCCGGTAGCCAAGGCCAACCTGAATTACGCCCCTGATGTCATGAAAGAAGCTCATGATACACCTTTGTCGATCCATCCTGGTAGTACCAAGATGTACCAAGACATTCGTCAGCGGTACTGGTGGTCTAACATGAAGCAAGACATTGCTCGTTATGTTGAAGAGTGTGACGTTTGTCGTCGCGTTAAAGCAGAACATAAAAGACCCGCTGGAACTCTGCAACCGCTTTCTATTCCTGAATGGAAGTGGTACTAGATCGAGATGGACTTCGTCACTGGTTTTCCCAGATCGCAGAAAGGCCATGATGCTATCTTTGTCGTCATCGACCGCTTCTCCAAGGTTACCCACTTTCTTCCAGTCAAGGAGACGATCTCTGCTAGTCAGTTAGCAGACTTGTATGTTTCTAGAATTGTGTCCCTCCATGGCATTCCGTTGGAGATCAGTTCAGACCGTGGCAGTATTTTCACCTCGAAGTTCTGGGATAGTTTCCAAGAAGCTATGGGCACTCACCTAAATTTCAGCACCGCTTATCACCCCCAGTCGCAAGGACAAGTCGAACGAGTTAATCAAGTGCTTGAAGACATGCTTCGAGCTTGTGTCATTTCATTCAGTAAGAAATGGGAGGAATCTCTTCCATTTGCTGAATTTTCGTACAACAATAGCTATCAAGCTATTCTGCAGATGGCTCCCTTTGAAGTTCTTTACGGACGTAAGTGTCGAACCCCTCTGAATTGGTCAGAAACTGGGGAACGAACCCTCATTGGTCCGGACATCATACAGCACGCCGAAGATCAGGTCCGCGTTATTCGTGAACACTTGAAGGTTGCTCAGTCTCGTCAGAAGAGCAACTATGACCGCAAACACAAGGAAATGGTTTATCAACCTGGCGAATACGCGTACCTCCGTGTCACTCCGATGAGAGGCACTCACTGCTTCGGAATCAAAGGAAAATTAGCTCCGCGCTACATTGGCCCGTTCCGTATCCTTTCCAGAAGTGGACCGGTGGCATACCGTTTGGAATTGCCGGCAAACCTCTCCCAACTCCACGATGTATTCCACGTGTCGCAACTCCGACGCTGCTTCAAGGACCCTATTCGAGAAGTGGAACATGATATGATCGAGCTGCAACAGGACTTGACTTATCAAGAACATCCGAGCCGCATTCTTGATCAGTCTGAACGCAAAACCCGCAACAAGACGACGAAGTTTCTCAAAGTTCAGTGGTCGAATCATTCTGAAGATGAAGCCACTTGGGAACGCGAAGATCGTCTTCGTGAAGAATACCCCAATATTTTCACCTCTACCACTTAAATTCTCGAGACGAGAATTCTTGTAGTGGGGGAGATTTGTAACACCCTCACTGTCAGTGAACAGTAATCAGGGTTACTGTTCATCTCTACTGTTCAAAACTTTTGTTTGATCAACTGGTTCAGTTCAAATTCAAATTCTCCTTTGATATTGTTGCAAGCAAATATGAACCATGGACCTTGATCATCATTGGCCAACTAAAGTCCAAGCCATTTGAAATAAAATTCAAACAAACCCTAAAATGCCTTTTGATGAATATTAAAAATATGGTGCCAATAAATCTTTTCCAAAAATCTTGGAACCACTTTTATAAAATCCCAAATAATCATTGGACCATGCCCATGTAATCATTGGTATTTATTGGGCTACTGAAAATTGTAAACAATTAATAACAGTAGAAATTCCAGGCCAATTGCTCATTTAATAATAAAATAAATTAGCAAAAGAGTTTAGAAAAACCCTAAACTTTTTGTGGTACTCTAGGAATATGCTCTACTAATTATGGAACCGAAATGGCATTATATAAAAATTCCTCAGCCATTTAAATAAATGCTAACAGAATTTTACAGAAAAAGAAAAGAACAAAATGGGCTCTGATTATTTGTCGCACGGGCCAAAGGCCCACCCATCGGCCCACCCGGGCCCCTTTTTCCTTTTTCTTTCCCCCCACCTCTTCCTGTTCCTCTGGCCGACACGGCCATGGCAACAGTGGCCGTCGCCACCGGACCTCCTCGCCGCCTCGGTCGCTACAGGGGGTGGCGAGAGGATAAGACGGCGCCCCGAGCAGCCTCCCCTCTCGCGCAACCCTAGATCGAGCAGTAACCCTCACCCTCGCTGTTTTTCTCCCTCGACTAGGAGCTCGCCCGAGCTCGCCGTCGCCGGGAGGTCACTGTCGACGCGGCCAACGGCCTCCCCGTGCCACGGGAGGTTGTCCAGGAGGTCGTCCGCGCTCGACTCCTTCCTCTCGTGCTCGCAATCGACACCGGGACGCCCCGCGCATCGCGAATCGCGAGCTTCTTCCTCCTCCAGCCGCCGCGCTATTGCCGCCGTGGAGCTCTGCTCCGACCTCCCCTGGCCTCTCCGACCCAGCCTTTGCACTCCCGGTGAGCGGCAGCTTCCATTCCCCCCGTTCCTTGCGTGTTTTAGTCGCCAATTGCGCCGTCTCGGAGCTCAGCCGCCATGGCCAGGAGCCCAGCGCCCTGCCGCCTCCCTGGCCGACGGCCTCCTCTATCGCGCCTCCCTCTAGCCGCTCTCGGCCGTGGCCTCCTCCCCCTGGCGCCGCCGCGGCTCCCCCTCCCCTCGCCGTTTGGCCAGCCCCGCCGTGCCGTGTTCGCCGGCGGGCACGGGCACAGGCACAGGTTAAACCAGGGGCAACCCCCCTAATAGCCCCCCAGCCCACTGACCCCTGGGACCCACCCAGGGGATTAACCACTAACCCCTCTGTTAGATTAGTTAAAAAGAAGAAAACAACTGTTAGATAAAAGTGTCTCACTGACTGGTGGGGTCCCCCATTTAAATAACCCCTCTGTATTAATTATATTGTTAATTATGCCCCTGTGACAATGACATCTGGACCCCACCTGTAAGCATTTAAAGTAAATAGAAATTGTTTTATTTAAAATTGTTAGTATGACATGTGGGACCCCATGTCAGTTGACCA
This sequence comes from Bromus sterilis, assembly GCA_950022295.1. Lineage (NCBI taxonomy): Eukaryota > Viridiplantae > Streptophyta > Magnoliopsida > Poales > Poaceae > Bromus > Bromus sterilis. The sequence continues at coordinate 239,176,506 of OX465595.1, read as the reverse complement.
GTCAACTTCCTGTGGATAATGTTGGATTTATAATAATAAAAATAATTCAAAATGTTTTAGAAAATGATTTAAAATGCTTAAAACTTTAGAAAATCATAGAAAATAAACCGTGGCTCAGATCAAAAAACTTTATACACGAAAATTGATCAGAAAAATATAACGAATACGAATACGCTATCTGTATGTCTACCACACCCCCCTAACGCACCGAACATCGAACCGTCCCCCTCCGGACCGTCTGTCCGATGATTTGTCCCGTACTGTTAAAGTATCCGGATGAATTTATTCCGAACACGAAAGTTGTCCGGAATGGTTCAACTAACACGGATACACCCCCTTATGTTTGTCGAATGTCCACGACACCTCCGGCATGAACCCTTCCCCCTCCGGACACCCTGTCCGGTAATCATCCGGAGCCGGTATTACATCCCCGGATGAATTCCCGCTCCGAGCAACATGCAATGCACTGCGTTAGAACACCGTTAACATTGCCTACGTCATGCTATTCATCTGTTTGCTATGATTGCTTTATATTTATTGTTTCTTCCCCCCTTTTGTTCTCCGGTAGACCCCGCTGCTACCGCCGACTACACCGTTGCCGGGTACGACTACTTCGTCGACGACCCTACCCCTACAGTCGAGCTTTCAGGCAAGCAGAGCCATTCTCTTCCCCAGATATCGCCTACCTTTTCCGTACTTTCTTGCACTAGGCATTGTTACTACTGCTGCTACGTTATAATCCTATTCAATTGCATAGCCTGTTTTTGTCGCCCCTTTTTGTACCTTCCTTTGTCCTATGCTGCCTGTTATAAATATGCATATATTCAGCAGTGAGCCCTGCGCATTGTTAGCTAGGACTAGATAGCGGGCCGTGATCACTCAGGGGAGTGAACACAGATACAATATATAACTGTTGCAGGCACGGAACACAGCAGACACCGCCAAAGGCCCCTATCTGGGTTATGCCTAGTCACCTCAAGTGTGAGCTATACAGGAGTAATCCTTGTACTCCACTCGAGGCTGACTTTGTCTTGCCGCCATAGGCTCCTGGAGAGCGGTTGTCCATAAAGGGAAGAAGTCGGGCGACCCAACGGTGCCCGCGAGAGGTATATTGTCGGGAACGATAGGGAGGGTACGACCGACGTTACTGGCGTGCTTGGCCCCTGCTCGTATCTCGCGAGAGTTACCAAACTACGAAAAGTCGAGCTCTACCAAGAGCAAACGCGAGACAAGGTAAGGAGACGGTTCACCTTGTTGGTAACCGCAGTTACTTGGTGGGACGACAGGGCAGGCACCGATGTACTGGTGGACCTGACTGCTGTCGTTGACCGCGGGTCGGTTAAGTCGAGGCAACGATAACGGTTGTCACGCAGGATAATTAAAATGCTAAATGGTTCGGCGGATGTCTTGAGTAGCCTTTTTGGCTTGTACGCACTACCTACACGTGGGACGAGGAGTGTGGGCTCCCCTGCATCGTAGTCTCGTTCGAGGGTCTTCAGACGTCAGCAGTATCGCGGGCTGATTGCCGGGAAGTGGTGTTGTCTTCTCTTGCTCGAGCGGTGTATTTGTATTTGCTTTGATTTTGCTTCACCGGCCAGTCACGCACCGTGCAGAAGTACGTTCGGGTTAGGGTCCAAAGCCCGGCGTACATAGGATATAGTCCGGCGGATGACCTCTCTGTTGATTGCCGAAGGATGGGCTACTTTGTGTCGGATAGCTTTGGTGGAGCGTTCCCTAACAAGGTTCCCGCCACCCTGGAGATCTGAGCGTCGTAGAGTCACGGCAGTGCACCCCTCCAGGGAAGATTAATCTATTCGAATAGCCGTGTCCACGGTAACAGGACGCTTTATTCTGAAGCTGGATCTTACCACTAGAAACTATTACTATTAAACTGTATGGTTCCGGGTCTTCTTCCTCGCAGGGAGTCGAGGAAGGGAACTCGGAGGCATTATTATTATTAATTATTACAACTTACTATTATACAATGTTGCAGCAACTTCTGCTGCATTGTTATTACATTTCTGGTATTGAACTGTTGGTTGTTTCTCTTCTCATGCTGCAAGACATCGTCAGAAGATGCTAGTCTTCGATAGGCCTAGCTTCTTACCCTTATTCTGATTTTTATCTTGCAGTCCACTATATATACAGCCTCCCCTTTCCATTTGATACAATGCATAATGCTTAGTAGCGGACGTAAGACTCGCGGGTATGCTAGATACTCACCTTTGCTTTATTTCCCCCTTTATGTTTTGCCTGATCGGCCGCTGCAGTCGACGTTGGAGCCCAGGAGCAGGAGTACCCCGGAGGCGGATACTACTACGTCGAGACCCCCGCTGACCAGGACCAAGAGTAGTTTCGGAGGCTCCCAGGCAGGAGGCCTTGCCTTTTCGATCTGTATCTCTGATGTTATTTGTGCTAGCCTCTTAAGGCAAAACTTGACTAACTATGTCTGTACTCAGATATTATGGCTTGTATAACTTATGTATTCGGGTCCGCGTGACCCCCCCCTTTATTGTAACATATTGGTTTATCCTTTTGTGTTTAGTGTTGTGCTGTGATATTCTCACCGTGGCACCCTAATCGCAGCCGTGTACCCTGCTTGTATGATTACTGTACACGGATTGATTTTGGGGGCGTCACAACTCTTTAAAAGATTCGTCGACAAAAAACAGAGTTACTGCGTTTTTTCCTATTTGAAATTCCTCCCAAACCGCGAGGAATTAGACAAAGTGTTCTACATATGGATGGAGAGCCAGATCGATATCTTTCCAATGGTATATCATTTTCATCATTCCGATGAACGGTTTAAGAGAAATCGCGAAAAAACCGCCCAATGTGAAAGTGTGTGGCCACATTGTTTTCAAAACTGCTCTTAATCCGTGAGGAATCTGGACAAGTATTGTTTTCAAAACTTCTCTTGACAAGTATTGTTTTCAAAACTGCTCTTAATGTGAAAGTGTGTGGCCACATACGAAAGATGATCCATTTCCATACGAATCCAACGGTGTATCATACGCTCGATTCCGATGGACAGTTAAAAAGTTGAAGCGAAAACGGTGCATGTGGTTCTGTTTTACCCGAGTTGCAGTGCTTTTAAGTCAGCAGTGAGGTTCCCTTTGCGACACGATGCAGTTCTAAAGTGTTATCAGAATATATATATATGGTAACGCTAAACTAAGTGTTATTCTACTAACACCACTAAAGTGTTATTCTACTAACAAAAATCCTTATTCTTCTAACACCCCCCTAACCCACCTTCTAGCGCGGAGCGCCCCCGTGGACAGCGGCCTTGATCCCCTCCCCGCCTTCTAGCATGGCAGCGCCTCGTGGCCGGCGGCGACCCGATCCCCTCTCTGCCTCCTAGCGCGGTAGCGCCCCGTCGCCGGCGGCCAACGGCGACGCCCACCCCCTTCCCCCAGGCTTCTTGCGTGGAGCGGCCCCCGATGAAGCGCCTCGGCGATGCACCGCCTCACCTGAACGAGCCTTCTTCCGCGACGAAGGCTAGGAAGCGACGCAGCCCCGCTCCTTCACACCAACTGCCCCGAATCGACGGCGAAATCGCCGCTGTGCGTTCCTCAGCAACGTACAGCCGCGGGAGAAGCCTGGACAGAGGCGAATTCTACCGCGATCTAGATGCGTCGCCGCCTCGATTCAGCGCGCCAGCTGCACCACCCCTGCCACAGATCGGAGCCTCAGGCATGGGAGACTTGCCGCCGTTCAGCAAATCGGAGCAGCCAGCGTCGAAGTTGCATGGCAGGGGAAAGAGAAATGCAAGGAGGCCTTCTCCGACAAACTCGCAATCGTCGTGGGAGCGAACTGCAATGGTCATATCGCCCATCCAGCCTTCACCGGCGACAATGGAGAAAGTTGAAAAAGTTCATGTGTTCTTGCAGCGCAGGTGGGCTGCACGGCGACAACATTCCGAACTGCATCTGCAGAACAACAGAACTACACTCAAGAGGAGGGTGGCGCATCAAGATAATTGTAAGGCCTGATATGCGGTACTGTTCAAGATCTAGACGTTTCCATCCAGATCCGGGGACGAAGCACATATCGGTCCCACCGCGACACATGACGAAGTCATATGCCCCGGATTTCCAACATGATATCACAACATTACAGATACAGGATACAACATCTCATACAATCGGCATACAACTGCCTTAAATACAATACAACAACGTAAGATATATGTTTGAGTACAGACTACAATCAAATGCCTAGTGGCAAAGAGAAAAACATCGATCCCATAACCACACGGGTCCAGGCCTCCGCCGGGATCCGCCTAACTAGTCGTCGTCGAGTCTCCACGTGAAACGTCGATCATCATACCTGTTGTCGATCAGAACCCTGAAAAGAGTTTGGGGGTAGTATCATGAGTACAGAAGTACTCAGCATCCAACTGTAGTGGTCAACTGACCCAGCAAGGACATCATCACTCGTCATTCTAGGACAACTAGTAGTTTACGGTAAGGAAGGGGTAAGTGGTGCGGTTGCTGCCGCACTAGCATTTATGAAGTGGCTAACGATCTAGAGAGTAAGATAAGAAGCCAAAAATTCGATGAGGAATCGCCTCCAACAAGTCTTGCTATCAACTACTTACGCAAACATAACACCTATCCTATCCTTGTCCTCCTCTTCGCATCCCGACGAAGAAGAAGCAGTCAAGGCACACACACATTGATCAAGTTATATTAATATTATCTCAGTTGTTGTTGTCTATGAACAAGGAGTAGGTCTCAAGTCGTCCATAACCGTGGACACGGCTTCTCGAAAAGATTTAACCCTGCAGGGGTGTACCAACTGCCCATTACGAGGCTCCGCACGCACGTCCATCTCTCTCAGTTGCTACCCATCACAGGCAACCATTTTATGATTTAGTTCCAAGAGATCCGAAACGACAGGTCCCTCTAGCTAACAACGAACAAATCCGGGTGGCCCTCGGTGAGTCGACATCCATCTCAGGAGCCGGACGCGCTCTCGATCTGGTCTCAACCGTCTGTCGCAGGTGTGGATAGCCGGTTAATCACACATGGGAAACCGGGTCCTCAGCCGGACAAGGTGGGCCAGCAAGGGAACTAAGTCCTCACTGGTCCAGGTTGGTTTGTAAACAACTGGCGGCCGACCAGCACACACACGGTTTCAAATGGTAAATCAGCTTGGGCCACCACTAGAAATGTTTGAAGCTAGGTAGTTAAGAAAAGGGGACCCCATAAAATCCCACACGCGGTTAGGCACGCTCAGTCTTAAAACCAATACCCGGAACTCAGATCCTAGGTGACTCGAATGGAACAAAGCGTCGGGGCAGGATAGCCTAGACCTTCCATCCTTCGTCGAATATAGTCAACATTATAATAATCATATCATCAACAACAATAGAATAATGTGATATCCCAAACCAAGGAGTAACAGGGTAACGTCGTAGCATCCTAAGCATGCATACTAAGCAGGGGCTGAGCAACGAGCAATAGTAACATAGCAGTACATGGTTTGCTAGGAGGGGACATGGCTGTATGGGTTTTGAAAAAGGCTGTAAACATGTGGTAGGATCAAACATCGAACCTATCCTAGACTAGCATGCAAACCGCTGGTTGAAATAGAATGGATCATATGTAATGTATAGTCCTTGCCTGTTGATAAGTCGGGTTCCGAAGGTGTAGTTGATCGCAAGCTCGCATCGTCTCCGAGAGGTACCCGCGGAAGCACATAGGAAGGAAACACTGGAAAGCAATCAACGAGCAAGCACTCTATTACTACGAGGCAAACACGAGCAAGCATCAACAAGAAGGCAACACGAGACATTGCACCTAACGTCGAGAGCGGTTACTAACAGGTTAAGTGGAGTACTCGTCACACACGACGATACTGCACGTTTTACGATGGTTAAAGTTGTTTAGCCACACAAGGTGAGCAAAGGTTGTTAACATGGCAAAGCATAGAAGCATGGCAAGAGGTGAAGCACAAATAAACTACCTAAGCTAGTCAATTTAAGTGGGGTGAAATCCTAGACATGGCAAACTATTGCGGACCCCACGATAAAATGGAATTTGGTACTGTTTTGCCCTAAACAATATTTTATTATTTTTATTAGCAAGCAAGAACAACATAAACACAATCTACATGCAATTCTAGTCAAGTTACATATAAGAAACATTTTAAACAGAGCAACGGTTAAAAAGTTATAGCAATTACGGTTTACAGTGGCAGGCAGTGTAATTAGCAGGTAAACAGCATGTAAACAAGGTCAAACATGGCAACAAGCAACATTTTAATAATCTACGCGCAAAACGGAGCAACTTTCATGTAGAAAGCGTCTCCATCGGAGCTACCGATGAAAGTTATAGCACTCGCAATAAAACAATACAATCTGCCTAAACAATAAATAAACTCCTAGAAAAAAAACCACTCGGGCCGAAACTAGTGCTATTGGGCCCAACAGAAAAAAAAACCAGAACTAATAAAAAAATAAAAGGGGGCAGCCTCACCTCTGGGCCCGGGCCCATCTGGCCTGGAGGCCGGCCTGGGGGAGGTGGGCCTCGTGGGTGCGCTGGCCCACCACGGTGGCAGCGGCGGCTGGCTGCTCGGTCTCCTGGCTGGAGCGGTTGCCCGGCTCGGGCCGACCTGGTCGCCGGCAGGCGGCGGCGGAGGGGCTCGCCGGCCGGCGAGGGAGGCGCGCAGGGGAGGCCGGGAGGCGCGTGAGGCGGCGGATCCGGATTCCGGCGACGAGGACCTCCTGGGGCGGCTCGGGCTTGGGGAGAACGAGGCCATGGCGAGCTCCTGTTCTCGGGCGGCGCGGGCGAGGTCGAAGGAAGGGCGCGGGGACGGCTGGGTCGGCGGATCCGACGAGCTACGAGGCGCAAGGGCAGTCACGGCGAGGTCCAACACGGCGCGACGTCGAGCTTCATCTTGAGGCATCCATGGCGCAAGCATACGGGAGGGAGAGAGAGTTAAGAGACCAGGGGAAGGAGGAAGGAGAAGGAGAACGGGGGGAGAAGGGAGGAGAGGGAGGCGACCTGTGGGGGCGCGGCTCCGGCTAGCCGGCGACGGCGGCTGCTGGACGCCGGCGGGGTGCTGCGCTTCCACGGGAAGGGGAGGAGGGAGCTGCGGTGAGGCGCCGGGCTGGAGGAGAGAGGAGACTAGGTGGGTGCTGACGTGGCGCGATCGGGGCCGCTGGATGCCCAGATCTGACGGTTGGGGCTGTTTTGGATCTAGGGTTCCGAAAATTGAGGTGCTATTGGGCAGATCTGGCAAAGTGGAGGGGGTGGCTGCAAATTTGGGCTCAGGGAAACCCTGAGTGGGGGTGGGAGAGTGGTGGTCTTTATATAGCCCCGGTGGCTGGCAGTTTGCAAGAAACATCTCCGGTTTTTCTCTCGCGCGCGCGGTGCTCACTTTTCTGACCGCCGGGGGTCCGCAGTACCTCCGATCCGGGTAAAACTTAGAACTGCGCGATCAGCGTGTCGAGCCGGAGGCGTTCACCTCGCGTTGGAACCGTTCCGAGAAAACTTTCCGGCACACTATAAAAATATCCCGTTTAATTATTAAACGGGGTTTTTTGTTCCGTTGGTTGCGGCTGGTCTCGTGCGGTTTTCGCGACGGTGATCGGGTGAAACCTGGTGTCGCAAAGGTCGAGTGTCAGGGTGGCAAGGGTCGGTCTCCGTCCGATACGAGATAAGAGGAGGAAAATAATCGCCGATCGATAAATCGGGGATGCAAACACCGAAACAAATCAGACAATCAAACAATTCACACAGAAAACAAAATTTTAAATTTTTGTGAAATCTGGGTTGTTACAATAATGTAAGCAGATCGACTACCAAAAACACCCCACCCCCAGTTTAATATAGTGCAAATTGGCTTCTAATGTTGATTAGAAATTCAAATTGCGGTGCTCTGTTTATTGCCATGCAGTGCCTTCTTTCGTCAACTGCATTCACGTCTGTCTCCATGGCTTACATATGTAGGGGTACATGTAAGAACTAGTTTGTAACAATGCAGTGCGCATTAGGTTACATATGTAGAGCATTGTGTCTTAAGACTGAACAGCATGAAACTAGTTTGCTTATTTCTGCCTGTTAAATAACTTCCAGTGCAATATAGTATGGAAATACAGTGCAGTTCACTCTTAACAGAAAAAATGACATATAGTGTGTTGTGAAGTGCAGTTTCTGCGATTGCGTATAGAATGGCATGTAGAATGGAATTGCAGTGCAGTTCACTATTTAAAAAGAAAAAATGTACCACTTTTAATTAATACTAAAGTGAATTCCACTGCCTATTGTCCTATGCAAGACATGGTTGTGCAAAGAAGCCAGAAGATGCAACGAGTGATTCACAACACAGAACCCTTGAACTGCATTGGGAGAGAAGAGTGGGAGATGGCCGCATGGATAACGCCAGAAATACCTAGGGTTTTTTTCAACACAACAAACAGGACTGTTACTCACCGGAAGAAGATGTAGAGGACAAAGATGAAAACAGAGAAGAAGATAGTGGGCAAGATGAGGAGGATGACGATCTGGTCTACATGGGGGCGCGCGCGCAACAAAACGATGATGAGGGTGATGATGAAGAGCAACTCATAACAGTTATGCAACCAAGGTACACGCGCGTTTTTGAAACATTTGGTCAGCATATGAGAACGGATAATATTGCGCCTCCACAAGCCAATCTTGAACCGCAGCAAGTTCAGGAGCGACCAATTCGTCAACACATAGACAATGGAATTCCACCCAGGCCACCTACCACGCAACAAAGGAATCAGAACCCGAATCAAAAAGAGACGCAAGCAACAAGAAAAGTAAAGTTCTCAACACTTCTGCCTCCTCGAGATCCTCGACTACACAGGTCTGTTGTAACTCCTCCATGCCCAATAAACATCGGTGAGTTGCAAACACCTGAGGAGTAGAAGAAATACACACATGTAAGCTTCCTTGCCTTACTGTTGCAGTTCACTTACGAATTCTTTTTCAGCTTGAGCATTCTTCGTTAACAAAAAGAAAAACATTTCATGTTGCGGTGCAGAACGAGAACTTTCTCCAAGAACTTGTGTCTGCGAAAGGTATGCAGTTCACCTCTTGCACTGCAGCACAAAACTTCTACAACACATATGCAAGGCACGCAGGCTTCAGGACAGGCAAAGGGAGCACATTAAAGACAAACAACTACATAGTTTTCTCTAGGGAGGGCAAGAACAAAGAGACTGGAAAATTATGGCAGAAAGCGAGAAAAACAAAGAAAAGAACTGGCTGCAAGGCGAGAATAAGAGTGAAAAAAATCAAGGATTTGTTTATGATAGCACATATTGAGCTCAATCACAACCACAAGATGATTGAGAGCCCGACTATGCTTCTGCACATGCACTCACATAAGAGGGATGATCCATTGCTTGATAAAATAGTGAAGCACATGCAGAGAGACAACCTAATGCGCACGCAGATTATGTCAACCCTGTCAAGAATGTCAGGAGGGCTACACTTTATGGGGCGCACTAGCCGTGATTGGGTGAAAAAGTACGTTCATTAAACTGGTGGATATCTTCATCTATTTGATGCAGTTCTCTTGTGTGTTTCTGTGTGTTGTTTAATGTTGATGTATATACTCTGCTTTTGAACTGCAGGAAGTACAAGTTCGCAAAGGAGGAAACAGAGGACGACGTGAAAAAACTCCTGGCTTTCTTTGAGAAGATGCAGGAAATAAACCCAGAGTTCTTCTATGATTACGACAAAGATGTCGATAACCGTGTGAAAAACATCTTCTAGGCGAACGCAAGCTGCTGGGGGTCCTACGAAGATTTTGGAGATTGTGTCACATTCGACATGACGTACAAGACAAACAAGTTTCACATGCCTCTAGACGTGTTCGTTGGAGTAAACCACCACCTGCAAAGTACGATATTTGTTGTGGCTCTCGTCAGAGACGAAAGGATACCGTCTTTCGAGTGAGTGTTCCGGTTGTTATTGCGTTGCATGAACAACAAACAGCCAATCTTCTTACTAACAGGTAAACCAAGGAAGACCATTTCTTACATTCAAACAAAAAATCAGCAAAAAAGGAAAAAAAGAAACACAATTCTCTCAAAATAACTAACTGCTTCTTTTCAAAACCATGCAGATCAATGCCCCTCCATGGATGCAGCGATAAAGAGTACGCTGCTAGGCACCCTGCACAAGTTATGCTGTTGGCATATACTGAAAAAATACAAGGATTACCTGTCCTTGCTATACAAAGCGTATGAGACATTCAAAGATGAGCTGACCTCAGTTCTCAACCACCCACTAATGCCATCGGAGTTTGAACGCACTTGGTGTGATCTTATGGAGAAGTATAACTTACAAGGTGATAAAATTATGAAGGCGCTCTGGACAGAACGGAAAGAATGAATATCAGCTTACTACGAGGAGGTATTCTGTGCACGGATGACATCGACACGGAGAAGTGAAAGCATGAACCGGATCTTGAAGAGGAACTTTGTAAGGGAAAGACACGATCTGCACATCTTTGCAGAGCAGGTGGATAGGTGCATCCAGACAAGGAAGGGCATCGAGCACGCGGAGAACATGGCTAACGAGGTATGTAACATAGAAAACATTTTAAGCTGGATGAGCGAATCACAATCACTACTGCTTCCCTTGATATTTAAATTGCAGTTCTCTTATGTATTCACAAAAATGACATGAGAGTGTGATGCTAAGATGCAGTTCTCTTCTATATACATAGAGTAAAACACAATGCTTCATGTATACAGTGCAGTGCACTTAGTGCAAAAAATACAGGGCAACTCATATGCATAAATGCAGTGCGCTTAGAACATGTTATAATTACATCGGGTTGCGAATACATAATAAGTATGTGTTAGTGGGATGTGGTCTCCACATTTATCTATTCTATTTTTGTTTAGAAAATATGGGGGGGTCCCCCCAACCCCCCAACCCCCTGTAACAGCCCAGATTTTGCAAAAATTAAATTTTTGTTTTCGGTGTGAATTGTTTGATTGTCTGATTTGTTTGCGGTGTTTGCATCCCCGATTTATCGATCGGCGATTATTCCCCCCCCCCTCTTATCTCGTACCGGACGGAGACCGACCCTTGCCACCCCGACACTCGACCTTTGCGACACCGGGTTTCACCCGATCATCGTCGCGAAAACCGCACAAGACCAGGCGAAGACAACGAAACGAAAAACCCCGTTTGATAATTAAACGGGTTATTTTTATAACGCGCCGGGAAGTGTTCTCAGAACGGTTCCAGCGCGAGGTGAACGCCGCCGGCTCGACGCGCTAATCGCGCAGATCGAAGTTTTACCAGAATCCGTTTTCCTGAAGGAGATAGAAAGGATCACTACGCACAAAAATATAATGGAGGAAATAGAAAGGAGAACAAGTACAAACCCGTTTTCCTGCTGCGAAACATTAACATGAGCCAGCACAAAGCCGTCGAGGGTGGGAGGGTTCAACGGCTCATCGCAGCTTGCACTGCCATCTTTCCAAACTTTTTTTATATTCTTAACCATTTACCTGAAGACATTACTAGAAGCAGGACTGTCAGGACCATTGTTTGAGTCGAGAAACTCAAAATGATTTGCTGAAAGGTTCAAAGTAACCAAGCAGTAGTGACCGATCGCATCCTTCGTTAATGCAGGAGGAGGATCAAACGTTGCAAACATAATCTGTATTAAAAAGGAATAAAAACAAACCAGATGAGAAAAAAGTAAAAGTAAAAAAACTTATTTCAAAAAATGATGAAAATGGTCAAGGGAATACCAAGTTTTTCTTGTCCACACGTTCCTCTGGACTTGAAGAAAACATCTTTTTAAGAGCCCTATTTGTGGCACCGCCGTCTAGATGGAATTTTGCCAAAAAGGCAAAAGCACAAAGTTAATGTGACCACTGAAAAAAAAACTTATAGCACTGTAAATGTAGATGAGGGAGAAGGATAAATTAATGAAAACGCTTACACATAGCTTGTACGGGACAGTCAACGTTTGAGATTTTTTGAACCTCTCAACTAACATAGAGACCCCAATATTTGCGAGGCGCGTGCTCAGCGTTCCGTAGGACCCAGAAGACTCGCTGACCTGACCGATAGTAATATCACCAAACACGTCCTTGATGCAACTAAATCCCTTCAAAAAAGAAGAAAAAACACAACAAAAAGTCATAAGCTGTGTGTCCCTAAAAATAGATAACACAATAAAATAACCGGGTATCAGACAAAAAAAACATGCTTCTTCTTCTTATCCCTCCTAGCCCCCGTAACAACATCATATAACTCATTGTATCTCCTCAGAACAGCTGGATCAATTCTCGAAGGAGTGACAACAGCTAATTCCTCGTCTACAAAACATAGTGAGACCGATATCAGAGAATAGAACAACACGGTTTATTCAACCAGAAAATATAACAAAAATAATGCAGTTCGCTTACCTTCGGTTTCAGAATCCGCATCCCGTCACTCCCTGGATGCATCTTGGCTGAGACTCAATTCCTCCAGCCCGGTGATATCATCGTCAAGCGACGCTTGATTGCTCATGTCCTGCGCAAGACTTGGTTGTTCCTCTTCAGGGCCAATCAAATCTGTCTCAGCTGGCGCTTTGGTTGTCTCAGCTGGGACATCCAGATTAGTGTCAGCCAGATTTTCTTGAGATTGCTCGGTTGCACGAGGGGCGACATGGAAGTTCTCAGGCACATCGTCACCAGACAATAAAACAGATGGCCCAACAACACCATCACTGCCAACGGCGGTCCCCGCATCATCATCCACGACTCTATCTCCTTCTCTCCCTTCTGCCATTTCAACTATGACACGAGGATCCCCTTCTCTCTCCTCTGGCTTATCAGCATCCACAACATCCTCACTTCCTTCTCTCTCTTCTGCCTTTTCAGCCTCGACGGAACCCTCACCTCCCTCTCTACCATCTGCCTTATCAACCTCCACATTAGGATCCCCTCCTTCTCTTCTTTCTACAGTATCAGCAGCCTCCGTGGTGCGCTCCCCTTGAATATCATTATTTAATCTGCATTCCTGATGAGTAAAAAAAACACATTACACATTGGTGGTGATGCAGTTCACTAAGAAAAGAAAAAACAATGCAACTCGCATGGAAAATAAAAAAATAAAACATAAATGCAGTTCTCTATGCTCACCAGACCAACGTCCCCTTCTACAGTATCAGCAGCCTCTGTGGTGCGCTCCCCTTGAATTTCATCGTTTAATCCGATGTCATGATTAGTAAAAAAACAAATTACACATTGGTGCTGATGCAGTTCACTAAGAAAACAAAAAACCATGCAGTTCTCTATGCTCACCAGACCAACGTCTCCTTCCATCTCTTTAGACACACCAGCCTCATCATCCTTGTTAGCGTCAACCTCTGCCTTTTCATCAATTGTTTCGCGATCCTAAAAAACAAAAACATAAATAAAAACAATTATAATAAAATGCTTTCTAGAAAAAAATGCAGTTCACTGGGGCTACTGGTATAAGTATAATTCTTTGTTAGTAGAAACTACAAAAAAATAAACTGCAGTTCACTACCACTATTTATGAAGTTGTGCTTCTTTGTTCTGGACACTACAAAAAGATTAAGCTGAGTTCACTACCACTGCTGGTGCACATATGATTCTTTGTTTTGGACACTACAAAAACATTAAAACAATGAAGTTCGGTAGAAAAATAGAAATATATCAAACCTTGTCTATGACACCTTTGTCAACAAGGTTGTCTCTAGCAGCCTCAACAACAGGGGACTATGGCCTATCAAACAGGATATCGGAATCAAACCATGGTGGTCGTGGGGGTCATCATCGCGGCGCGCGTTAGCATTAGAAGACTCTCCTGCGCACTGCAAAATTAAAAAGGATGCAAAAACAAATGGTCAAATGCCACAAAAACACACATTAAAAAATCAAAGAATCAAAACCGATAAAAAGCAGTTCGCATATGAGAAAAAGACATACATCAATAGTTGCACGGTCAGACAAAGAAGGCCTAACAACATGTTCCCACCTGTTCATTTCTTTCACAATTTCCTCAGATTCCTGGTCATACCTAGCGCATTTGTCATCCTGAGAATGCTTAAACTGAATGAATGACGACCTTATATTCATTACTGACAACTTAAGGAATTGAAGCTGCCCACAGTCAAAGTTATGAGCGGCCTCGATTTCTGCTTCAGAAGGGCCTTTGCCAGCAGTAAACAGTCTAACAATATTCCTCATCCTAGAACCAGAGGTTGGGAAATCAGAAGTTAAATTAATGACCCTGTCAAGAAGCTCATCAACCTGGACGAATATATTGCGGTCATCACGAGCCTCGCCGGAACCCTTGCCTGAAAAACCTCCAGCAACCGCCCTAGCAGCACCATGAACCCGCCAAAGTGGAGAACCACTAGCATCACTATGAACCCGCCGAATTGGAGAACCCCTAGTAAGACCCGATATGCGGTACTGTTTCAGATTTGGACGTTTTCGTCCAAACCCGAGGACGAAGCACATATCAGACCCACCACGACATATGACGAAGCCATATGTCTCGGATTTCAACATGATAGCACAACATTACAGCTACAAGGATACAACATCTCATACAATCGGCATACAGCTGTCTTAATATAATACATCAGCGGAAGATACATGTCTGAGTACAGACTACAATCAAATGCCTAGTGGCATAGAGAAAATCATCGATCCCATAACCACACGGGTCCAGGCCCTCCGCCGGGATCCGCCTAACTAGTCGTCGTCGAGTCTCCACGTGAAACGTCGATCACCATACTTGTTGTCGATCAAGAACCCTGAAAAGAGTTTGGGGGTAGTATCATGAGTACAGATGTACTCATCATCCAACTATAGTGGCCATCTGACCCAGCAAGGACTTCATCACTCGTCATTCTAGGATAACTAGTAGTTCACGGTAAGGAAGAGATAGTGGTGAGGTTGCTGCCGCACTAGCATTTATGAAGTGGCTAACGATCTAGAGAGTAAGATAAGAAGCCAAGCATTCAATGAGGAATCTCCTCCAACAAGTCTTGCTATCAGCTAATTACGCAAACATAACACCTATCCTATCTTTGTCCTCCTCTTCGCATCCCGACGAAGAAGAAGCAGTCAAGGCACACACACACGTTGATCAAGTTATATTAAGATTATCTCAGTTGTTGTTGTATATGAACAAGGAGTAGGTCTCAAGTTGTCCATAACCATGGACACGGCTTATCGAAAAGATTTAACCCTGCAGGGGTGTACCAACTGCCCATTATAAGCTCCGCATGTACGCTGGTTCTCTCAGTCAGGCCCGTTAAAGACACTCATTGAAGAGTTGTTCCGAGAGTCCAGACTTTATAATCCCTCTAACTAACAACGCACAATTCCGGGTGGCCCCCGGTGAGTCGACATCCAGCTCACGAGCCGGCCGCGCTCTCGATCTGGTCTCTACCGTATGACTCTAGGTTTGGATTATTCGTATCTGCTCAACTGAGCCCAGGTCCTCAGCCGGTCAGGTTGGACCAACGGGAAACACTGCCCCCACTGGCCCGGGTTGTTTCGAAAACTGCTGATTGCGGACCAGTCACACACACGGTTTCAAATGGTAAATCAGCTTGGGCCACCACTAGAACTGTTTGGAGCTAGGTAGGTAAGAAGAGGGGACCCCATAGAATCCCACACGTGGTTAGGCACGCTCACCAAGAGACACAATAACCGGAACTCGGGACCTAGGTGACTCGAATGGAACAAAGCATCAGGGCGGGATAGCCTAGACCTTCCATCCTTCCTCAAGTATAGTCAACATTTATAATAATCATATCATACACAACAATATAATAGTGTGATAGCCGAATCCAAGGAGTAACATGGTAACATTCGTAGCATCCTAAGCATGCATACTAAGCAGGGGCTGAGCAACAAGAAATGGTAACATAGCAGTACATGGTTTGCTAGGAGGGGACATGGCTGTATTGGTTTAAGAGAGGCTGTAAACATGTGGTAGGATCAAACATCAAACCTAACCTAGACTAGCATGCAAACCGCTGGTTATAATAGAATGGATCATAAGTAATGCATAGTCCTTGCCTGTTGATAAGTCGGGTTCCGAAGGTGTAGTCGATCACAAACTCGCATCATCTCCGAGAGTATCCGCGGGAGCACACAAGAAGGAAACACTGGAAAGCAAGCAACGAAGATGCATACTATTACTACGGAGCAACACAAGCAAGCAATGATCAAACAAGCATGGTCAAGTATGATGCATGTCAGTTTAATGGCATGGCATGGACGTATTTGCAAGCAAGTTTAAATGAAGCATCGGGAAGCAAGGGTGCAATTCTAATGACAACCTTCATATGCATTACGTAGGTGAATTACGGATCCGAAGGATCCTTATGTTATAATTATTATAATGCATGATCATGACATAAGAAATGAAATAGAACATGACATGAACAAGAATTTCCCACTCACGAAGATAGACCTCGAGATGGGATTCCTTAAATTGAATATATGCAAATGACATGGCATGGTATGATGCAACTAATACAATATATAGCAAGCAAAGAAATAAAGTGCAAGACTACGCTACCGGCAATCTACGGTCATCGGATCGCAACAACAAGGGAAAGGAATGGAAGGATTGCACCGTGTACATCATCGTGAGATGTTACGTGCAAAAATACACTATCATCAAATGATGCATGCCCATTTGACAAAATGAACAACACCATCACCTTCCTCACATTTTTATAGCCCAAAAACATATATTATATGTCAAATTTGGAGCAAGGATGCACATTTTACAAGCGTTGCAAAAACGAGGCAGATTGGTTCAATTCAAATCATTTAAATTTAATCCAAACAAAGAAAAAGGAGGGAGATCCTCCCTTGGGATGGCTTCGGCCAATTGGGCCCAAACCCTCACGGGTTCGCTCTGTTGAGCGCCCACGGTCGAGATGAGAAGCTGGGCCGAGCCCATCTCTATGCTAGAGCAAAAACATAGCAAAAGACTCAGTTTCAATCCTTCCAACTAGGATTTGAACCAGGGACCCCTGGATGAAAGCCACGATGCTCTACCAGTGCGCTACAGCTCGAAATACAACATACCTTTTAACTGAATCAACATAGCACATGCTGCAAGGGATAACTGAATCTAGATGAAGCAAAAACAGAGAAAAAGGGGCACCTTGCCCAGCCTGGGAATTGATCCCGCGACCTCTCGGTTGCAACCACGGGATCCCAGCCACTGAGCTACTGCTGCTAGTGTTGCTAGGGGACGGTTCTGACAGAAAATAAAACGGTCAAGGCGTTAACTAAACCCAACACTGAAGAAAATTATAGAGTTCTCGTTCTCTGTCGAAACTAAAGACGAGCTGCAGCGACGAGGAGAAGCACGAGCATGCACATGGCGAGGCCTGGGTGGCCTAGGGCGTGAGCTGGGGTTGCCGGGCATGCATGGGGTCATCACGCGGGTGCATGTTGGGCGTGCTCGTTGCACGGGCGGGCATCGGCGACGTGCAGCACGGGAACGGCTACTCGGGAGCACCGAACAGGGGATGGGGACCTACGCAGGAGAGAGCATATGGGGAACGGGAGGAGGAGGCGATCACAAGGGGGCTGCAGGAGGCGATCGAGCTCGGGGTCGCGGGAGAAGACGACGACGACGAAGATGGGCTGCACGTGGCAGCGGCGACCATGGCCCTGGACCTCCTGTCCATGGCGGCTTGGGCAGGGAGAAGAAGAAAAGGAGGGGAAGGAGAGATGGCGGCGGGGAGAGGGGAACCCTAGAGGAGGGGAAAGAGAGGGAGAGGGAGGCTATGAACTGACTGGCAACTTCCCAAACTTGTAAGTATCTTGGTGTATCTTTCCCTTGACAATAATGTCGGCGTTGTGAAGCTTCTTCAACTGCTCATGGGAAAGTATTGCATCTCGTGGCATGTGCGTATGCATAACAGATACATTGCGAAGATTCAACCAATGCAGGTACATGAACAGGGGCACGATGGTGCATCCCTCGGCACAGTTCTGCTTGCTCCCTTTAGAATTCCACTTGTACACAGCTGCCTTCATCTCATCAACAACAAGCTGGCAAAAGTCCATCTCAGCCATAGAGGCAAGGTCCAAGTTTTCAACCATAGCAGCTACCCTGGACAACCGAGTTGCAGGGCTGGGGAAAAGCAAGCTCTGGAAAACAATGAGAAAGAAAACCTTCACAGCCATATCAACCTTCGCAGGATCCTCAACCAGGGTGCCAAGTAGAATAAGCAAGTCCTTCACGTCTATGCTCCGAGAACGGTTAAAACCAAGATCTTCCTTCAGAGTAGCCAGCGAATCATCATGGCCGCTGTCAGCAGGCCTGGGAGCAGTGCGAGAACCCATAGGGAAATAAAAAATGTCATGTACAACCTCATGATTGATTTCCAGAACCTTATTTGACCCGCAGTCCAATCTCACCGTCTCAGGGTTGATCTTTCCCATCAGCATGCACATAAGCACACGAGAAACATTTTTCTTCACTTTCAAGTCGAAGACAATACCAAAACCTGCTTGCCGCACCAAAAATTTGTGCGGATCCTTCAACTTATCAACAGCTTTGCATACGTTTGGGATAGACAGCCGGACAGTCTTATTAAACCGCCATTCCTCCACAACATCGTCTTCATACCTCCTCCTTTTGGTAATCTTAGCAATCTACAAAAAAGAATAAAAATGCAGTTCACATCAGCAACTCATGCACAAAAAACAAAAAAGAATAAAAATGCAGTTCACATCAGCAACTCATGCACACAAAAAATTATAACAGCGAATACCTTCGTAGCATGAACATCCTCCCCACCAGAATCATGGACCAGCCTTTCTCCACCTACATTTTCCCGCGCCCGCTTGGATGGAGGATCAAAGTCAACACCAGAGTAATCGTCAGCACTCGGCCGCTTTCTTTTAATCCGATCCACATCAACCTCAGCGTAATTAGGCCTCTTTGAGTAATCAACACGAGGGCTACGCCGTGGAGAACTTAAACCTTCCTCTACAACAGTGTTAAGTTTTCTCTTCACAGTATTCTTTGAAGGGGCAAACTTAGCAGACTTTTTTGAGTCTGTAATCCTCCTTCCTATCTCCTTACCCTCAGCAAACTTTACTTGCTTTGCCTTATGCTCCTTCTCTAAACGGTTACCAAGCGCAATCGCTTTCTGCCTTTTCCTCTCATTATCAACTGCGATCTGATCGGGGACCATCCAATCCTTTGTAACTGGTTCTGTGCCATCAACAGATTGCGACTGGGTTTCGCTCATTTCGGGTAGCATGCTTCCCTGACCAGATGTCCCGCCCCCGACAACATCGGCTGTGAAATAACGTGTAATCAAATAGTTAACACCCCCACCACCGGACCCATCAGGACATAAAACTGTAGGTAAGAAAAAAATCTTTGTAAGAGGGAAAACTAAACTAAATGCAGATCATATCAATTGGGCCACACATATGGATAGACAAAAAATACTAAAGCAATGTACAAATACAGTGCACGTTTAAAACAAGATAAAGAGAAAAATAGACACAAAATAACTAAATGCAGTTCATTAACAAATAAAACGTGAAAAGTGCAGTTCATTAACTAAACTAAATAAGCAATTAAAACTTAATGCAATTCATTTCATGACAAAAAATTGAAAACAATTAACTTGAGTCAGTTCATATATTGCCAGCATGTCTGAAAATGGATATTAGTAAGGAAATCTATGATGCAGTGCACTATTTCATTCAAAAGAAAAGCAATTAACAAACAAGATAAAAATGCAGTGCACTTTGATGTACAAACAAAATAAATACATGCAGTTCGCCATAACAGATTATGTCTTCTTCGTGAGGAAGAAGTTGACAGGTGGGGCAATTCTTCGAAAAACAATGTGGTGAAATGGGGAAAAAAGACATTAAAAATTACCAGATGGGGCGGCCATGCTGATTGGTGAGGCATCAATTGGTGATGAAGAAGTTGTATTATCTAAAGGGAATTAAAAAAAACAAGAAAAAGTATAAGCCTGAAGCAGAATTACTAAAATGAACTACAATGCTTGCATAGGAGAAGCAATTCACTTACATTTTCCTCCAAACCTTGGACTTCTTCTAGTAAGAAAAGCCATGCTATATCTGCAAACAAAAAAGGATAATAATCAAAACCTAGCCAGTAACCTAAAACAGACAGAGAGAAAACCCTAGATGCACATTGCTAACAAATTTCAAAAAGCCAACAGATCACAACCTAGTTAAGCAAAGGATGTTGCGATTCGAGCATACAAAACGTGCTTAAGCAGAGGATGCTGCTCCAAACTAACCCTAGAAAGACAATCGTGAACACCGATGGCGATTTTCCCGATCCAAAAATAGACGAGCAGAGTTGAAGAGATGGAGCCAATGGAAAAGGAAGAGAGGGACTCACCGTGAGATGCTATGAAGGCCGGCCGAACAACACGGAGACGGCGGCGGCAGCAGGCGTCGTCCCTCTCCGCCACGAGACTAGGGAGATTTCATACGAGCGAGGGGGGTAATGAGGAGGCGACGGCGAGAAGCAGAGGAGACATGGGAGGTTAGTAAGTACAACACTTGGGCCCACGATTCAGCGACGCGTATTATAAAAAAATTAAAAAAAATACAGCCGCGGTCCACAAGTCAGAGACAAAAACCAAAAAACGGCTCGTTCTCTACGAGAACAAACACAATGCATTTCGGTTACAACATACAATGCGGTTCGCCTGTGAACCTCTCTTCAATTACTTTGTTAGAAACCGCCCGAAAAATACAAGGCCACGATATCTCGACACAAGCGAAGCCCCGCGCGCCATGCTCCTCTATCAAGTCGGTTTAAAAAACGCACGAAGGCCAAGATCCCCACGAACGCAAACCACAATCGCCATGCCGGTTGGGAAATGAGATCGTGCGCTGGGCAGATGTTGCTCCCGCTCCCCTTTAAATTCCGCACTCCAACGCCTGATCATTCACAAAAACTACAATTCCTCCTCTTGTTCCTCCTCTTTCCAGCCATGTCGTTCACCAAGGTCTATAATGATATCCACGCGCACGGGAAGACCGTGCTCACGGTGGTCTACACCAACGACGTGGACACCGTGGTGATGTACGTCGACGAGTACAAAGAAGTTCTCCAAGGGCGCCGCGAGAAGATCGTTGGCATCGACATCGAGTACACCCCTGACAAGAGGGACGCCGCCATGATTCAACTCTCCATCGACAAAGATCACGCGGTGCTGCTTTTCCAAGTTTGCGCTACAATGGGAAAAAGATGCATCGCCTTCTACAAGTTCCTCAGCAACCCAAAGTAATCCATTATTTCTATGTGCAGGCTGATGGATCTCTCCTTGTCGTCTGTATGCAGTTCTATTTGTCATCCGTATGCAGTTCTATTTGTCGTCTGTATGCAGTTCGCGCATGAATAACTTGTGGTTCACGTAGGTACGAGTTCGCTGGTTTCTCCATAGACCAGGACAAGGAGAAGCTTTCACGCTTCAAACTGCACATCCACAACTTCACCGACATTCAGACGAACTGGAGGATACCTGAAGCAACAAATAAACTTGACTCACTTGGCGATGTATTTGCCATCATAATCGACGACTACTACGCAGACATGAAGAGCAAGATGATAGACCAAGAGCACGGCGAGTGGACTTCGATTCTCAGCAGGAGGCACGTTGAGTATGCTGCAAAGGACGCCTACACTGCGTTCGAGATATGGAACCGCATCACCACAGTGCAGAATGGCCTCACCCGAGCTATAAAGGAGCAGACAAGGAAGCGCCCGAGGTCATCCTGGGGCAAGGGAAGCTGGGGGGATCACCTTCCATCTCCGCCTGGCACGATTGGAACTGATGACGCATGCCAAATGCTGATAACCAAGGGTTCCTGTCGCAAGGGCTCAAGTTGTTTCCTTCTGCTTATGTCGATTAGTGTGCTTTCGTTGTTATTTGCTTTGGCACAATGTTTGCTTATGTTGCTTTAGTTTGCTTGATGATGTACTTTGCTTATTATGAGCACAAAACCTTGGTTTGTATCTATCAACAATTTGCAGTTCTCAGTGTGTTATGAAAAATAGTTCACAAAACAATGGTTCATGTGGTCCTCTTTTGTTAGCACTGTAGTTCCATGCATGGGTTAATGCAGTCCTCTTTTATTAGCCATGTAGTTCCATATATGGGTTACTGAAAATATAGAAAGTTCAGTGGGTGTTTCCAGTTTGTATATATCTCAACTACTGCTGCTACTAGGATACACATAAAAAACTCTCTGTCAAAAAGCAGTTCACTTATACTCAGTGATAATGTTTCCTTCACAAACTACTGCTGCTACAATAATAAAAATAGTGTTAACTACACACATGCGAGTTCACAAACTGCATTTCGTCAGTAATGAATCAAAAAACTTTTGACAAAACACAAACATTAAGATAATGTTTAATTGCCTTTTCAGCAACAAGATAAAACAATGTTCACCATGCAAGTCAGATTTCTCTAGAAAATAAACTAGATGCCACACAAGATGGCAAATTATTACAACAAATTGTTTCATGCTACTTCTACTCAAAGCAGAAATGATCTAAAGAAACTTTAACTTGATTTCCCAAAAAATTGCATGCCTATAAAACATAGCCATGACAACATCCCCAGCCTGAAGACCAGATTCCTCCACCAATTCCTTCCATCCATCTTTGAGAACCAAACAATCATCAGAGCCAACAAAATACATGACATCAACATCATGATATCCATTCTTGCTAACCAAGACCAAATTAACACAACATTCTGTTAGCCTGACTAGACTAGAAGGGAATTTCTACAAAACAAGAAATAATATGAATAAGGTATAACACAGGAAAGCTTTAACTGCTGCTGCTGTTACAATCTTCTTTATAAAAAACTATGGAAAAGCAGTTCACTTGTACTAAATGAAAAATGTTTCTTCAGAAGCTAATACTGCTACAATCTTCATAATAAAAATCTATGGGAAAGCATTCACTTGTACTCGTGAAAATGTTTCTTCAGAAACTAAAAACTGCTACAATATTCAGATAGGGTTAACTACACACAACAAAAAAGAAACGATGTGCATAAAAATACATACCCATGAATCTATGGGAAATCAGTTCACTTGTACTGGTGAAAATGTTTCTTCAGAAACTAATACTACTACAATATTCAGATAGAGTTATATGCACACAACAAAAGAAAAGATATCCATAAAAATACATACCCATGAATCATTGACATCGTCGTCAGTCATTTGATGGACGAATGGAGCCCTGAATCCAATAACTGGAGAATACTGCAGGGAACAGAGAGCAATGTGCCGCTGCCTCCGATTCAAAACCAAACCTTCAAAAAAAACGCAGGTCTCTAGCATGGGCTCCATCCTTGCCAAGCAGCGGCACGAGCAATCCATTGCCGGGGGGAGGATATGATTGGGGGAAAGAAGACAGATCTACAGGGAAAAATAATGGGGTGGGTGGGGGGGAGGAGCGACTACACAAGACACTGATGGCCGCCGCGGATAAGGTAGGAGGGGAGGCAATGGACCCAGCCGTATATATACACAGCGGCCATAAAAAATGACCTCCGATGCAGTGCGGTAGGATAACCAACTGCAGTGCAGACCAATGACCATATGCAGCTCACATGGCAAATAACTGCAGCTCACGTGCGTGCCAAGCAAAAAAATTGATTAAGCCAACAAAACTCGATCGGCCTAGTTCACCTCCACAATCCGTGCAACAAGAAACACAACAAGGATACAATGCGCTACCGAACAAAACATATAGCGCACACACAAATTGCATATTGGGCACCCCGTGCACGCCCGCTCGAACATACCACGCCACGAGATAGAGTTCTTCCGCCACGGGAGACAAATTCGACCAATCGTCCGAACAATCGAACGAATTAGCAAATGAATCCGTCGCGGAGTAACACAAACATGATCACCAACTTAGAAAACACACTAAAACTACAGTGTAATCGAGTATGATCCCCGCAAAAGGACGATGAGAATCTCCTGCTTGTGCCAAATAACAAAGGCGAATCCGCTAACTCTGTCGATTACGTAGTTTTTTTCGAAAATTTCGCGTTTCAACACATAAATGATCATCGCGAACACAAATAAACAAACGAAAATCAATCAAAACCAGTTGGAAACGCTATGCATTTGAAGCAGTTCTCCGCTGTCACTTGTGCGGTTCGGACAGTACACCAAAGCAGTGCGCATAGCTTTCCGATGCAATTTGAAAGTGTTAGCAGAATAGTTATTCTGCTAATATTAGCAGAATAGACCGACTGGGGTTACACTATTCATCACCCTGGGTGAGAAATTTTTATTCCTCACCCCAGCCAGACTTGTATGCAGCACGCATGCAAAGAGAAAAAGAAAGCCTCGTGTACTAGTAATTTACGGCACAAATCTGAGGTAAAATTATGGTACTAGTTCCATGCGCCAGATCCCCGTAGTGAAGACTTTCCACTCTTCCCACACGCACGGAATGTAAAGTTACGGCTTGGAGATGAGTAAATTACAACCATGCAACACACCTTGTCCCTTCCTAGTGTCATTTACGCTCTACCATGTTGGTGCAATGTGCTCACTTTAATTAGTTTGAACAAGGCATTTTACGTGATTTTAAGTTTGCACAACATCTAAGCATCTATCTTTCCCACACAACAAATTCAACCATGTTGTGCTCAATTTAATTAGTTTGAACAAGGCATTTTGCATATATATTTTTGCACAACATCTACGTATCTATCTTCCTGGCACATCAAATACAACCATGCTGAGAACCTGAACCCTTTCGAACCTGCAACGAAGGCCATAAAGTATTTTCGATGAAAAAAATGTAACAATTTAGAAAGCTGTAAGTACTTTTGAATCCATTAGTTCCCGGATAGAAATTTTCATAGTGAAGTATGACAATATATGATATAGGAAAAGAAGCATCTAGATATTCACGCAGGGTGCAAAACAAAATCTGAACCAATACATCAAGCTTCTTGTTCTGAACCAAACAGAAACCAAACTGAAAATGATTTTCAGATGTAGTATATTTGCCGAATTTTAAGAAGGCCTCATGAGGAATTATTGAACATCACAAAAATTTCCCTGCGACCCTCCTCATGAAGGCATACATGTAATCTGTAGAAATCATCTTGGTGATCCCTGAATCTCTCTGAGTGAATGTCCCCTTGGATGTGTATATGTCTGGCTTGGCTTGAGTATGTCTTGTGTGAATGTCCTCTTGGATGTCTCTGAATCTCTCGTAGTGGCATACATGAGTGAATCTCCCTGAATCTCACAATAGTGCCCCCTTGGATGTGTATGACACAAGCATGCCTGCACCGGTCCAAGAACTCCAGTTAATGAATGTCTAGGGATAGAAGGCGAAACAAATGTAAATTGCACTTCGTTTCATAGTTGTGGTGATAGCTTCTAATGGCATCTTTAGCCGATCTCCTAAATGTTACAGTAAACGGCCGAATAAATGTTAGTGGAGTATTTTTGCTGCACTAAACTTTGGTCGTTTCTAGCCGATGTCGTAAACTTAGTGGAGTAAAAAATGAATTCAGGGAAAATGGACACATACTCCTGTAAATTTATGGAGAGAGGGCGATACTGGAGAGCTCCAGCAGCGAAGAGCAGGTTGTCAACCGTGTTGCTACAAGGAGATGCAGACCACATCGACAGGGAAGCCAATGGTCAATGAACCTGACACCGAGGACCGACGAGTTAATTGCAAAAAACCACGACAATTCGGGTGAGTATTGCAGAAAACACATATTTTCAGTTTTGTTGCAAATTAGACTAATTTTTTTGCTAATCTTTTGCAAAAACCACAAATTGCTTAATTTACTTTATTTAAGTATGTTTATGACAGATGGGGCCTACATGTAAGGGTGACATGGATGATTATTTTATAGAAAGACCCCTCACTGATTTTTAAAAAAGCAATCGGGTCCTTGCTGGTGCAGCGCCGTCCTGCTCGCCCGCAAGCTCTCCGGTGTTGTGGTCCCCCTGGACTCCGGTCGCCGTGGAACTCCTCCACCTCCTCACCAAGGTCGCCCGTGGCCGCCGCCTCGCCACCTCCTCACCATGGCCGCCATCCAGCGCCATCTCACCTCCTCCTCTCCCGACTCCCCTCGCCACCTCCTCACCGTGGCCGCCCGGGGCCGTGGCCGCCGCGCCCGCCCGAGGCCTGGCCGTGGACGCCCGGGGCCGTGGTCGCCGCGCCCGCCCGTGGCCTGACCGTGGCCGCCCGGGGACGGGGCCGCCGCGCCCGCCCGTGGCCTGGCCGTGGCCGCCCGGGGACGGGGCCGCCGCGCCCGCCCGTGGCCTGGCCGTGGTCGCCCCGCCCGCCCGTGGCCGCTCGGGAACGGGGCCGTCGCGCCGCCCGTGCTTTCTGTAAGATGTATGGAAGAAGAAAGGAGAGGGGACCTGATTGCTTTCTTCAGTTTTTTGGAGGAATGTTTTTGCAAAATATCACTCTTACATGTGGGTTCCTTCTGTCATAAAGCGGGTTAAAACAAGATAATCGCTTGATCTGTGGTTTTTGCAAAAGATTAGCAAAAATATTAGTCTAATTCGCAACAAAACTGAAAATATGTATTTTCTGCAATACTCGCCCAAATTGTCGTGGTTTTTTGCAATTAACTCGAGGACCGACAGCAATGTTGCACGGCTGGTCGTCCTACTGTGAATCATCGATGACCCACATCAATGAGCAAATGTGTTATTTGTAAAATAATTCGGTTACATATCGTTACATACACAATTATTATTCAGATATATATAGATAGCAGCACCCCCCATGAGTGGCAGAGTCCAGCCATCTTTTAGGGAGTCAAGGAGCATATTCTAATTCTTCAGATAGATATGTACAACAGTTTATTGCAAACACATATATGTTACAGATAGATACATACACCCGTCAGGTAGATACGGATAGGCTGCAGCTTCCGTCAGTGTCAAAATTCAGCCATCAAAAAGGGAGGCCGGGAGCGCGGTGGCCGGCCGACATCTTGTGACCACGTCGATGCATCGAACGCGCTAGAATGCAGGCCAAGATGCTAACTACAACGCGGTCGGCAAACTAGGTAATTGTGAAGAGGATGTAAAGGCAAACTGGAAAGAGCATGGACAAAGGAAACGGAGATGGAAGCTAATTGGAATTTTCGAACGGGGTAACTAGAACTCGGTTGATTACCTCCTCACGTGGACTCACACCAAACAAGAATTCATCCAAACAACAGCATTGTCCTGAATTTGTAGCCCATGCACAACCACCCGTTGCAGCGCAACCGAGATGAAGACCCAGAGCCACTGCCGGCGAACACCCAGCCAAACGCCGCACACCACATCGTCCTAGATGATGGCTTGACGCCGCACACCACGCCGCCTCAGTTGGTCGAGGGACAACCCCAGATGACGCCGCCGAGCAGCACGCCGCCTCGTCAAACAGCCAATGATTTAATCGCCGAACACCACGCCGCCGTCGCCATTAATAACTCAAAACAGTTCGCGTCTACTACGGAGAGGTGGGCAAAGCTTCTGATCAACAGAACGGCCGCAAAAAAACAAGGGAAAAGGTTCCCGTCAGCCGGCAGATAACGTCGTGCGCGTCGGCCTTCTCCTGCGCTCGCCACGTGTCTACGTGGACGCTTAATGCTTTGGATTCCTTTGCAACAGAGGTTCTTTTGCAATGGTCCGATCGCAACAAAGTCTTTGTTGCAAAGCTTGTTGTTTCATGTGTGTATGATTGGTTTTTTTTATTTGGATCCCTTTACAGCAGAGACTCTGTTGCAATGGTCCAACCGCAACAGAGCATTTGTTGCAAAGCTCGTTGTCTCAGGTGTGTACGATCGAGAAAAAAAATACTTAGATCTTTACGCACAAAAAAATCTTTGCGCACAAAAAAGTTTCGCAACAAGCATTATGTTGCAATAGAGCTTCGCAACAAGCCTCCCGTTGCAAAAAAATGTTTTACGCGAACGCTATATCCAATGGCGCCTGTGAAAAATCTCTGCGCGCGAAAAAGCTTCGCAACAAGCATTCTGTTGCAAAGGAGCTTCGCAACAAACCTTCCGTTGCAAAGGAATATTCGGTGCAGTTTTATGTATAGTGTTTTGTTCATTACTTTTTAACCGTTAATCGGAATTACAGAAATGATATACCGTTGGATAGCTATTGAATAGCAGAAACATGTCCATGTTGATCATTTTCTCAAAATCATTACCTGTTTTTAAACAAAATTCAAAAAATTAAAATTTTATCAAACGAGTTTTGAAGTTTTTGTTAAAGAATTTTTTTGATCTGTTTATCGCAATGATGCGTATGATATACCATTGGAAAGCTATCGATTAGCCCTAACCGTCCCATATATAACATTTTTTCAAATTATTTGTTATTTTCGAACTTTTTTCTACGAAGTGCTACAGTACATGTTAACTGCTCGGGCAGAACAGTTAACTGGGCTATACTGAGCAAGCTAATTGGCATACTAAAATTTTGTTTTTTTCTTATTTTTTCTATTTTTCGTCCGGGTGAAGCTAACCGCCATGACCGAAAAGCTAACTGCTACGAATTTTTGGCAGTTAACATCCAATTTTATTTTATTTTGTTTTATTTTATTTTATTTTTAACTGCTATGAAAAAGCTAACGCTGAGATCGAAATGCCTAACTGCCAACACTTTTTGGGCAGTTAGAAAAAAAAAATCATCGAAAGTTTTTTTCCCTTTTTATTTAATTTTCTTGAGTCAAAAAGTTGCAGGGAGTGAAATAGCTAACTGCCTATAGTTTTCCGCAGTTAGCACCAAGATAACTACTAGGAGTGAAAAATAATCATTCTTTTTTTCTCGAGTCAAGCTAACCGCGGGGAAGTAAAACAACTAACTATCGAGACTTTTTGGCAGTTAGCAAAAATTTAACTTGTAGAATGAAATTTTAACTTTTTTTTGTTGGGGTTACGCTAACTGCTAAGATTTAAATAGATAATTGTTAGTAACATCAAGTTAACCAGAGTAGAAATATGTTCTCGTTCCTTTTTTTATCCGATGGTCATAATAACTGCTCGAACTATTGTAGCTAACTGTTTCGATACAAATAAGATTAAAAAATAAATCAAACATGAATCCAAATAAGATAGATTTTTTGTTTTTATTTTTTTCACCCGGATCAAGTTAACCACCAAGACCAGAAAAGCTAACTACAGTACAAGCTAACTGCTGAAGCGAAATAGCTAACTCCTCTATGCTGAGTAAGCTAACTGCGAGACTAAAAAAATGTTTTTTCCTTTTTATTTTTTCGCTCGGGTCAAGCTAACTGCCAAGACAAGAATAGCTATATATACATCACTGGATATTTTGTACAAAATGAAAGGCACACTAGAAAATATTTATATATAAAGTATCATAATATACCAAAGATTCAAATTATATAAACAAATTACATGCATCCACGCAAGTATGTCAGGTAGGATCAGTTAACATAGGTAACTAGATTACAAAAGAGTTGACCTCGTATATGTAGTACTAATAGCCCATTTTTTTTATTGTCATAGGAAATTTCATGATTTATGGAAGAATATTGTGGATATTTAGTTATGCTTAATGATTCGAGCAAAATACTTCAGATTTGAAATATACAACTCTCTGGTAAAGTAAACACTAAACAGTATACTGCTAGTCAGACATCTTTGTGTTCCTAAAATATATATTGCATCCCTGCAGGTTCTAAAATTGTTTTTGCAAATGGATCTCAAGACCCATGGCGCCATGCGTCTAAGTAGAAATCATCAGAAGAACATAGTCGTGCTAGCTAGCAGGGAGAACTGCACATCGGCCGATCCAACTTTCCTGCGGGAGGTTGTGCCCAAAGAGCCAAAGCGGTAGCGACATAGCCTCCCATGGATGAGGTCGACTCCCACATCCCAGATATTTATCCACATAAAATGAGATTGTACTCTTGCTTCCCATCCATTCATTTATGCCCATGCAATGCTCCACATATAACAAATATCGCACATATCTGAGTATTGAAGCAGCCACAATTTCTCCTGTCGTTGTACAGTGCTAGGACTAGTAACATATAGATACTGCTCCATCCGCCCAGATTATTTTAACTTCTGAGGCAAACAACTTTGTACAACTCGTAAGCTCTTTTTTTCTACAAACTGAAAGGATCAACTCAGGTTAGGTAATGGCATATTCAGTGTAAGAGGCTGTTGTTTGTATGTAGAATACCTGAATATTTTTTGGAAGGAAATGGATCATTCCATTGGTAACTTTATTCCAGTTCCTCGCTGAATATTTGAGTTGTTCATCTGTACCTATCATGGCTTTCAATATTTGCAGAACAAATATAAGTACAAATCATAAATAAATACGCCAACAATATAGGAGGTCAACAGACAAATGTAAAGTCAAAACTTGAGTTGTAGTACTTCATAATTGGAAAGTTATATAAATAAAAAGAAAATGTATTGGTCTATTAGGTAATCAAGCAAAGCGTACATGTAACAGTTTGAAACTTAAGATGCATTACTTCACTGTTTGTTATGAAGTACTCCGCGCCTCCTCCTGTGCTCTTCCTCCTCCGCCTGCCGCACCACCCGGACGACCATGGCACCGCGACCGACGGCATCTAGGCTCTTGGTAGTAGCTAGCTAGCACAACGAAAGAGCATATACACAATGCTACTGGAGACAATAGAGAAATCTTCCTCTGCTCGCTCGCTCACACACCATAGAGCTAGCAGAAAGACTCTGCGACCGTAAATTATAGCCTTTTCCTCCCATGTTAAGCATTATAATCATAATACAGAGCGAGAAAGCTAACTGCTAAAGTAAACTAATGGCCTTACTAGTTTACCGAAGCTAACTTCTGCTTGTTGCGCTCGTAAGCCTCTAGGACTAACTAACGGTAATAATAGAGTTGTAGTTAAAATTGAGGTAAGAATGTGCTGCAGAAAATTGCATGGTGTGGCCGACTGAATTGCAGTTACACGCTTCCTCGTCAGTATGCTTGCTAAATGGCAATGATTTCTTACCTGTTGATCGAATTGAATCAGATGTAAGCGCTCCAGGAATTGATTGGAGAGGCAACAGAGATCAACCGACCAGTTGTGTCATCATACTGCAGTTAGCCAATTAGCAGTATAATTGGCAAACAACTAGAAACTCAATTAGCACCAAGTTAACTACAACAACGCTTATAGCTAACTGGAGAAGTGAAAATAGCTAACTGAGAAAGACAAACATTTAACTATTTGAAGAACAAAAATTCTCGTTCTGTACACAAAGTGCAGACAGTCAACTCCCAAGTGCTACGGTACATCAAGAAAGCCTTTTCTTGTACCTAATTTTTTCACATGGCTAGCTGACTTCACAAAAACTACAAAGATAACTGCCTCCATGGCGAGAATCCCAACTAGCAACCGTGCCTGCTAACTGCAACAAGATGGACATCGTTCAAATTAACATAGCAGGGGCAAGATGAGGGGCAGTAACATCATTGCAGCGAATCAAGGCGCTGGTTAATGGAAGTAGTAGTAACAGCAGCAGGGGAAAGGGGGGAGGAGGGGCAAGACGAGGTCGGTGTCCACAGCTCGAAGGACACTATAGAGGAAGGTGGTGGTGTTGAGGCCGGAGGAGCCGGGGACCTGCGCCGCCGACAGCACGTCCTCGCACCCAGTGCTCCCCTCGTCCTCGCACGCGGACCTGCGCCAACAGCCGAAGAGTGCGGCAGTAGTAGTTGGATCCTGGCGGCGGTGCTTGCTAATATATATAAGAGGAGCGCTGCAGCTCGGATAAAAAACGAAATACATCAACGTTTTTGCTATAACATTTTAACTATTTATTGTAACTGAGCGTATGATACATCGTTGGATTCGTACGGAAATGGAGCATCTTTCGTATGTTGAACAATTCTCCCTATTCTTCACGAATTAAGAGCAGTTTTAAAAATGGTGCGGTGGCCCACTTTCCAGTGAGAGTATTTTCGCGATTTCTCTCAAACCGTTTATCAGAATGATGCAAATGATACATGGTTAGAAAGATATTGATCATACGCTCCATCCATATGTAAAACACTTTGTCTAATTCGCTACGCTTTGAGAGGAATTTTGCTTCAACTAAAATGCGCAAACTCTGTTTTTCGTCGACGGAACTTTTTACCCGCTTGTCCGAACGATGCGTATGATACACCGTTGGATTTGTATGGAGTAGGAGCTTAATCCATATGTTGAACACTTTTCAAGATTTTTCGCGGTTTTAAAGTAATTTGATAAACGGTGCGGCTACACTTATGTGGGCAGCGGAGAGTTTTTGCGTAAATTTTTTTTGATTCGCTTATCTGATTGATGCAATTGATGCACCATTGGATAGCTACCGTCGAAGCGCTCCATTTGTATGTAGAACTCCTCTAATTCCTTGCGGTTTAAGAGCAACGTCGATTTTAGTAAATCGCGGAACTTTGTTTTTTCGCATACCCGGAATCGACGAAGTGAACTGCATCGACCAGGCAACCGCACCGCACTTGTCCACAGAGAGCACTGCACGCTTTTTTTATTCATTTATCAGAACTTCGCATTTCGCTTCGATGGACGTGAACCGCGGAACAAACCTAAGTGAACCGCACAAGTTTTTTTTAATATTTTCTTGTAATTTACATATACAGTAAACATTATTCAGTGAATTGCATCGGAACACCAAGCGCACAACAACATTATTTAGTGAATTGCATGGGAACACCAAGCGCACTGCAACGCGGACCCAACGAAGTGAACTGCGCGATTTTCTTTGTTTTTTTATAACATATGTATATAACAAACTGTAACTCCGCCTATGTTTTTTTAGACGTAGCCGGTCCCAAGCCCGGGTAAAGGAGGAGGGTTGTGTTAGGCTTGGCGAGCCAACGTGAAAACCCAGCCACTCTTATGGATATGAAACCCAAAAGAACATCGTTGGGGCGTAACCCTCTTAGCGACGCGCCATATCGGAACCCGGGTGTGGTGACAAATGAGCAAGGGCCGGGCCGTCACCCCCTGGTGGTGCGCCGTATCTTGATCTGGATACGGTGACAAGTGAGCAAGGATCGGGTCGTCGCATCCTTAGTGGCGCGCTACATCGTCGCCCGGGTGTAGTGAAAAATAAGCAAGGGTCTTCGCATTTGATTCGACGAATGCGAAGGGTAAGGAAGCTAGCCGAGCCTAAGAGGATTCGCATAGGTAGTTGAACGTAGGGTCCCTGACAGGTAAGTTGCGGGAGTTAGTGGATGCAGCAGTGAGAAGAGGTGTTGATATCCTATAGCATCCAAGAAACCAAGTGGAAGGGACAGAAGGCGAAGGAGGTAGAGGAGACCGGTTTCAAGCTGTGGTACACGGGGACCACTGCGAACAAAAACAGAGTGGGTATCTTGATCAACAAGAGCCTCAAGGATGGAGTGGTAGACGTCAAGAGGCAAGGTGATCAGATTATCCTGGTCAAGATGGTCGTTGGGGACCTGGTTCTCAACGTTATCAGCGCCTATGCCTCACAAGTAGGCCACAGTGAGAGCACCAAGTTGGAGTTCTGGGAAGGCCTGAAGGACTTGGTGATAGAGGCGAAGGTGTCCCGATGTTTCGATGAGATGATGGAGATCGATTATGGTGGAGTAGACTTTCACGACCCGACTACGAACGTGCGAAGACGTTGCGCCTTAGCGATCGCTAAACCAACTCCGAGAGGTTATTGATCCCGCGGATGCACGATCAACCTGACCACGAAGGTCTAATTCCTGCAAGCAATCGAAAGAACAAGCAAGAACTAAGAAAAGCAATCTGGATATTGCGAATATAAGATGAATGATTAACAGAAGTTGGGGTTCCAATGCGGTCTTGGCCTGGTCGGACGACACAAACGAAGAACTCGAAGTTGCGGCTATGGCTAACTTAAATCTAATTAAAACCCAAGTCTAAACGACGCCCTAAGGGCTGTATATATGGGGGAACAGAGGGGAATTTCGTGGCCCCTTGGAGGTGGGGTCCGAAACCAACCCTAACTCGGTTTCCCCACACATACAGACTCTAAAAACAGCCTATAATGTGGTATTTCGAAATTACATGGGCCCAGCCCAATATTAAGGTGACGCAACACCTATAATTGCCCTTGGACGAAAATAATGAAGTGACATCTCGCGTATTTCGTCCAAGACTTCATGCGCGCCTTATGGTGGCTTCAAAGTGTGATAATCACCACTGGAAGCTCCACTGTACTTTCCCGCGCGCGCACCTTCTTCTCCATGCTTGATCCCGCTCCAATGACCATCCTTCTTGTCCATGCTAGGTCCTTCATTCATAAGCAAAACAAAAGTATCTAATTTAGGCAGCATCATATGTTCATGAACAATAGAAGGATTCGCAAGAAACGAAAGTACCTGATAATTTAGTTGACGTGCACGTGCTCTAGTAACTGGTCCAGTATGTGTAGTTGGTGAGGATATGGGTGTAACATTAGTAGGGATGTCCTCATCATCCTCCCCTTCTTGAATTGAAGTCGTCCTCGACGGAAGCTCATCATCTTCTCCCAAATAAGGTTTCAAATCTGCAATGTTAAATGTGGGACTAACCCCAAAATCTGCAGGTAGCTCAAGTTTATATGCATTATCATTAATTTTCTGTAAAACCTTAAAGGGACCATCAGCTCGTGGCATTAACTTAGACTTGCGCAAATCAGGAAACCTATCTTTACGTAGATGTAACCAAACAAGATCTCCTGGTTCAAACACAACATGCTTTCGACCCCTATCACCAGCAAGCTTGTATCTAGCATTCATGCGCTCAATGTTTTCTTTAGTTAACTCATGCATTTTTAATATCAATTCAGCACGTTGCTTAGCATCAAAATTAACCTTCTCCGAAGATGGAAGAGGCAGTAAATCAATAGGTGCACGAGGTAGAAAACCATAAACAATCTCAAAAGGGCACATTTTAGTGGTAGAATGCAATGAACGATTATAAGCAAATTCAATATGAGCTAAACATTCTTCCCATAGTTTCAAGTTACTCTTTAAAACAGCCCTAAGCATAGTAGACAATGTCCTATTGACCACTTCAGTTTGTCCATCAGTTTGGGGATGACATGTAGTACTAAAAAGTAGTTTAGTCCCCAACTTAGCCCATAAACATCTCAAAAAATGGCTAAGAAACTTAGTATCACGATCCGAGAAAATAGTATTGGGCACACCATGTAAGCGAATAATCTCTTGAAAGAATAAATCAGCAACATTAGCAGCATCATCACTTTTATGACATGGTATAAAGTGTGCCATCTTAGAAAATCTATCCACGACAACAAATATGCTATCCCTCCCCTTCTTTGTTCGAGGCAAGCCTAAAACAAAGTCCATGGATATGTCCTCCCACGGAACACTAGGTACAGGTAAAGGCATGTATAAACCATGAGGATTGAGTCGTGACTTAGCTTTTTGACATGTAGGGCAGCGAGCAACAAAACGCTCAACATCCCGTCTCATCTTTGGCCAAAAGAAATATGTAGCAAGTACGTCCTCCTTCTTCTTCACGCCAAAGTGTCCCATTAAACCTCCTCCATGCGCCTCCTGCAACAACAAAAGACGAATAGAGCTAGCTGGAATGCATAGCTTGTTAGAACGGAACACAAATCCATCATTAAGCACAAACTTGTTCCATGTTCTACCCTCTCTACAATTCTGCAATACATCTTTAAATTCCGCATCACGTACATATTGATCTTTGATTGTCTCTAAACCGAATATCTTGAAGTCAAGTTGTGAAAGCATAGTATAACGACGAGACAATGCATCAGCAATAATATTATCTTTCCCCTTCTTGTGTTTAATGACATAAGGGAAAGTCTCAATAAATTCAACCCACTTAGCATGTCTACGATTAAGTTTTGCTTGACTTCTTATGTGTTTCAAAGATTCATGATCAGAATGTATAACAAATTCTTTGGGCCATAAATAATGTTGCCAAGTTTCTAATGTCCGAACAAGAGCATATAATTCCTTATCATAAGTAGAATAGTTCAGACTAGGCCCACTCAATTTTTCAGAAAAGTATGCAACAGGTTTAGCATCTTGTAATAACACACCTCCCAAACCAATCCCACTAGCATCGCATTCAAGCTCAAAAGTCTTATTAAAATCAGGAAGTTGGAGCAAAGGAGCATGTGTTAACTTATCTTTCAATACCGTGAAGGCTTCTTCCTGTGCGGTACCCCAAGTAAAAGGCACATCCTTGCGTGTAAGCTCATTGAGAGGTGCAGCAATGGTGCTGAAATCTCTCACAAAACGCCTATAGAATCCAGCGAGGCCAAGAAAACTCCTCACTTGTGTGACCGTTTTGGGCTGCGGCTAACTCTCAATCGCCTCGATCTTGGCTTTATCAACTTCAATACCCTGTGGAGTAACAACATAGCCAAGAAACGATACTCGGTCGGTGCAAAAGGTGCACTTCCCAAGGTTACCAAACAAACGTGCATTACGTAGAGCAATAAAAACAGCACGTAAATGATCCAAATGTTCCTCCAAAGATTTGCTATAAATCAATATATCATCAAAATAGA
Source organism: Bromus sterilis (assembly GCA_950022295.1). Taxonomy (NCBI): domain Eukaryota; kingdom Viridiplantae; phylum Streptophyta; class Magnoliopsida; order Poales; family Poaceae; genus Bromus; species Bromus sterilis. The sequence goes on along the minus strand of OX465595.1, from coordinate 239,139,897 downwards.
ATACCACAAATCTTCCAATGAAAGCACGTAAAACCTCGTTCATTAATCGCATGAAAGTGCTAGGTGCATTAGTTAACCCAAAAGGCATGACTAACCACTCATATAATCCAAACTTAGTTTTAAATGTCGTTTTCCATTCATCTCCTAATTTCATGCGAATTTGATGGTATCCACTACGCAAATCAACTTTGGAAAACATGGTAGAGCCACTTAATTCATCAAGCATATCATCTAACCTAGGAATAGGATGACGATAACGAATAGTAATATTATTAATGGCTCGACAATCAACACACATACGCCATGTTCCATCCTTTTTAGGCACTAATATAACAGGAACAACACAAGGACTAAGGGATTCACGTATGTAACCTTTGTCGAGTAGCTCTTGTACTTGACGCTGAATCTCCTTCGTCTCCTCCGGATTGGTACGGTATGGCGCACGGTTGGGCAACGAAGCACCGGGAATTAAGTCAATCTGATGCTCAATCCCTCGAATAGGTGGTAATCCCGGTGGTACGTCTTGTGGAAAGACGTCAATAAACTCCTGCAAAAGGTCAGTGACAACAGGAGGCAAAGAAGGAGGCAATTCCTCAAATGAAAACAAAGCTTCTTTGCACACAAAAGCATAGCACACATATTGACTAACATCCAAATCTGAAATATCAACCTTAGTAGCAAGCAAAGTTGGACTAGTCAATTTAATTTCATTAGAAACAGCAGAAGAAGATTTGCTATTAGTCTTATGTTGTTGCTCAAATTCTTTGGCTGCTATCTCATTTTCACTCTTATTTTTCTGCTGTTTAGCTTTACTAGCTCTAGCAAGATCATCTTTCACAATTTGTTCAGGAGACATAGGAAGTAGAGCAATATTTTTATCCTGATGAACCAGAGTAAACTGATTTGTCCTACCATGGTGTACAACATTCCTATCAAATTGCCATGGTCTACCAAGTAAAAGAGAGCATGCTTGCATGGGTACCACATCACAATCAACATAATCAGCATATGCAGCAATGCTAAAGTGCACACGAACAGAACGCGTTACCTTAATCTTACCACTATTGTTAAACCACTGAATATAGTACGGATGGGGGTGTGGTCTTGTGGTGAGAGATAGCTTCTCCACCAACTCCATGCTAGCCAAGTTGTTGCAACTCCCTCCGTCAATGATGATGCGAACCGAACGTTCTTTCACCACTCCCTTTGTGTGGAACAAATTATGCCTCTGGTTTTGCTCGGCCTTCGTTACCTGCACACTTAACACACGTTGAGCAACCAAACTAGCATATTTATCCGCATCATCAGGAGCCATATATTCTATATCATAAGCATCATCATGGGCACCCTGTTCCTCATGAGCAATGAGAACTAAAGTCTCCTCATCATAGTCACTCGCTAACTCATACCCACCATCCGCCGTAACAGTCATCACACGCTTGGAGGGACAGTCTTTGGCGAAGTGACCTCCACCTTGGCACCGGCGACATTTAATATCACGATCTCGTGTTTGCCCTGTGGAAGCCATGGATGAAGAAGAACTCGCCGCTGGACCACTCTGTGCACCCTTGAATGGTGGCGCTGGCTGTTTGGGTGGCTCCCTGTAAGAATGAGCGGCTGAAGTAGATGGTAGTGCAGCAGGACGTGTGGATGTAGAAGGTCCACGCGATGTCCATGATGTATTTCGTCCTGCAGAAAAGTTAGGTCTCGTAGCGGCCTGTCGATCCTGCACTTCACGTTCAGCTTTACAAGCAAGATGAAACAAACGAGTAATAGTAGCAAAGTCCTTGTATTCTAGAATAATTTGTATCTCCCTGTTTAAGCCACCCATAAAACGTGCAAGCATAGCTTCATTATCCTCTACTAGACCACATCTAATCAATCCAGTTTGTAATTCTTGATAATATTCCTCTACAGAACTTTTTCCTTGTCTCAAACGCTGTAATTTTTGGAGCAATTCACGTTGATAATAAGGAGGAACCTAGCGAGTACGCATAGCATATTTTAAAGCATCCCAAGTAGTTGGAATATTATTAGCATGCAATCTACAATGTTCAGACCACCAAATAGATGCAAACCCCGTGAATTCACAAACAGCAGCAGTAACACGTCTATTCTCAGGATATTGTAAACATGTAAAGCGTTGTTCAGTTTCTAATTCCCAAGTAAGATAAGCATCCGGAATATATCTACCCTCAAACGGCTTAAGATTCAATTTAAGTTTAGGCACATGTTCATCATCGCGTACCTAAGGGGGTGGTTGGTGTCGACCGTGGCGAATGTTGGGACGAGGACGTCCAGCTGGCTGCTCATAGGCCGCTTCCTGTTCCACCTCCTCCTCGTAATCACCCTCGTAGTTGTCGTCCTGGCCTACGTCAAAAGCAGCAGCAGTAGCAGCAACTGCAGCAGCAGGAGGAGCACCAATACCAGCAGCTTGTCCTCTCGGAAACAGAATACGTCGTGCACGTGGTAGTGGCGGTGGTTGTGGCTGTGCTGGAGCGGCAGCAGGCTGTGTAGGTAGGCGTGCGATCAACTCAGTAAACTTGGCGTCGAGCTTGGTGTCGATCATCTTTTCCACGCCATCAATCGCCTCTGTAAATCTGTTCTCGATGTCATTCACCTGTTCAGACATCATTTGTGCAAATTTATCATGTAGCTCCTTGTTTGTCATGTTCTCCCAATAGGGTGCATCCCGTGCCACTTCATCATGTGATCCTGGCATGGTTAGCAGAAAGAGAGAACACCCAGAAATATGATCCTACTTTTACTAATGGGATGTGGGGTGGTGGAAAGCACAAATCCGTCAAGCTTTTCTTTCGTTCTTACCAATTCTTACCTAGCAGCAGGTGGTGACGTACAACCAATGGGTCAAAACTCTCAGAGATGTGGTAGAGCGATGGCCAGGAGGTGTCAAAACGCACGATGTAGAATATATGTGGAGCTGGAGGAAGGCTGACAAGTATGGTAGCAAAAACTCAACAGTAATCAAAACAAAGATGCAAAGCTGAATAAACACTCAACGTTGGTACTGTGCTGATCCTAGGCTAGACCGTACTAGAGACGCGAGCCTAAAACACCAACGAAAGCACGGCGCGGCACGTAAACAACTGAGAAGCACACTCTGAAAAAAAAATTCTCTCTCTTTTTTTTTGCGATGCGGGACTGCGGTGGCTGAAAAAGTGCGAAAAAATCACTATGGTGGCAAACGTCTCAAAATGAGTTTCTGGACCTAAGGAACGTATGGGCACAAATTTTTTTTACCCCTGAAATTTTTGGCCTAAAAACTGCTCTGGAAATCACCCCCTTCTACGTACGAAAAAAGATTGGTGAAATCCGACTCTAACAACTCAGACCGTGGTGATGTATATGGACTCGGAGTGGCAGAACGTGGTGGTGTATATGGACTCGGATTGGTGGAACGTGATGAAGTATATGGACTCGGATTGGCGAAACGTGGTGAAGTCTATACTACTGTACGGCGGCGGCGTGACAAACTGTGATCAGAACTCGAAACTCTAAGGGAACTAGATGCTAAGATCAGCAACTTGACACAACGATGCAACCGCAAATTCAACAAAGCAAGTACTGAAAAGAAAACCGGACAAAGGCTCGGACTGTTTTGGGACGTGATGATCTAACCCTAATTTTTGTTTGGCTTTTTCGTGGACTGTAGGTATGAAGAACAGAACCAATCTAGACTACGAAAAACTGGTAAATCTCACCGATCAACCTGGAAATCTGATACCACTTGATAGAGGCAATGGTGTCCCGATGTTTCGATGAGATGATGGAGATCGATTATGGTGGAGTAGACTTTCACGACCCGACTACGAACGTGCGAAGACGTTGCGCCTTAGCGATCGCTAAACCAACTCCGAGAGGTTATTGATCCCGCGGATGCACGATCAACCTGACCACGAAGGTCTAATTCCTGCAAGCAATCGAAAGAACAAGCAAGAACTAAGAAAAGCAATCTGGATATTGCGAATATAAGATGAATGATTAACAGAAGTTGGGGTTCCAATGCGGTCTTGGCCTGGTCGGACGACACAAACGAAGAACTCGAAGTTGCGACTATGGCTAACTTAAATCTAATTAAAACCCAAGTCTAAACGACGCCCTAAGGGCTGTATATATGGGGGAACAGAGGGGAATTTCGTGGCCCCTTGGAGGTGGGGTCCGAAAACAACCCTAACTCGGTTTCCCCACACATACAGACTCTAAAAACAGCCTATAATGTGGTATTTCGAAATTACATGGGCCCAGCCCAATATTAAGGTGACGCAGCACCTATAATTGCCCTTGGACGAAAATAATGAAGTGACATCTTGCGTATTTCGTCCAAGACTTCATGCGCGCCTTATGGTGGCTTCAAAGTGTGATAATCACCACTGGAAGCTCCACTGTACTTTCCCGCGCGCGCACCTTCTTCTCCATGCTTGATCCCGCTCCAATGACCATCCTTCTTGTCCATGCTAGGTCCTTCATTCATAAGCAAAACAAAAGTATCTAATTTAGGCAGCATCATATGTTCATGAACAATAGAAGGATTCGCAAGAAACGAAAGTACCTGATAATTTAGTTGACGTGCACGTGCTCTAGTAACTGGTCCAGTATGTGTAGTTGGTGAGGATATGGGTGTAACATTAGTAGGGATGTCCTCATCACTTGGTTAGGAGTGTTTCTATTGGCGAGCGGCTCTTCATAGGAGACCTTAATGGCCATGTGACGGACGTCGGATCCAACAGCCACGGGGGCCGGGGGATCCAACCGATGGGGCGACGCGGCCTGGATCTGTTCGTCATGGAGACCGGGGGCGGTGTGGAAGGGGCTACGCTGGCAGCGCGCCGCCGCGGGGGAAGAAGGCGACGGCCGTGGCGGTCGGATCCGCCGGGGGCCACTGGTGGCCGGAATCCGCCATGCCCGGTCGAGCAAGCCGGCTGTGGGAGTGGGAGACGCGCCGACAGTGGAAGGTGGTGGGGAGCGCGCCGACAATGGGAGGTCAGGGGCGACTCGGGATGGGAGGCAGGGGTGGATCCCGACGGCGGCGTGGGGTGTATCCCAGCGGCGGGCGCGCAACACGGGATGGAGGCGGTGTGGGGAGGGGGGGAGGGGAATTTGGACGTGTTCGAGGGAAAGTGGGAGGTGGTGCTAGTTTTTTTTTCTGTTTCTTCCCTTGCGGAATAAGCATTTTTGTTAGGAAAATAAGGTCTTAGAGGGTATTAATAGATTAGACCCACCCTCTCTGTGTATATATAGGACCCGCTTATTCTATTATCAGTAATAGAATACTATTGGAAAATGATATGCCCCGAACGTTTGGGCCGTGCCCCCTCGCCCGAACGGCCACACACTTACGCGCACTAATAATAAAGCACGCATTCATCCATGCGTAGCTTTTTCGTTTTTCGTATTTCAAAAAGTTTTATCTCTTAAATAAAAATTCCGATTAAAATTCCGTTTTCTCCATTAAGTTTTTCTCGACGAGATCTTCAAAACTAGATGTCATATTGATATGTTTCGAGAACTTTTTTTCCGGACCAAAAGTTGCCATGTTGTTTAAACTGAAATTGTCATCCTGTTTACACTAAAGTTGCCATGATTTCTTTCATCTATTTTTTCTTATATTTTTTAAAACTACCATTGTATTTTAACACCGTTTGACTCATCGTCGATGACCGAAAGAGCTGTGGTGATGCTCAGTGGACCCCGAGCAGATATCTGGAGCGGGGGGAGGTGTGCGCGACATGACAATCTTCTAGGTTACGAATGCGTCGAGGAGATCCTCTGACGCATTTCAAGCGTGACGGTGGGGGAGGGGACATGGATCGGGGGGAGAGTTTGTCGACGGTGTGTTGCTGCTCTGGTGGCGACTCTTTTTTGTGCCCATGGAAATTTCTATTCATATGGCATGGCAATTTCTATTCATAGGACATGTCAATTGTTATTCATAGGACATGTCAATTCTTATTCGCAGGACTAGCGTCTACAACTTCAAGTTGCCACCTCACATAACTAAACTTGCCATAAAAAACATTAGAGATTGCCATGTGCTAGTCTCACACATGTATCAGCATTGCCATAAAACATGCCACAAGTGTGGGTAGAAAGATGGCAAGCTCACACGCTTTGGTCGCAACTTTAACACATGTGAGATGACAACTTCTACTAAAACATGACAACTTCACTAAATATATGGCAACTTTGGCTAATAATTGCCATCTACATACACCTAAAATTAGCATCTGGAAAAACACGTGGGCGGAAGTTACTCCTATATATGGCAATTTTATTCATAGGACATGACAATTCTTATTCATAGGACATGACAATTCTTATTCACATGACCAACGTCTACAACTTTGAAGTTGCCACCCTCACATTACTAAAACATCAGGGATTGTCATGTACTCGTGTCACACATGTGGTAGTTATCAGCATCCCAAGTTTTTTCGATCTACCAATGGTAAACTATTTCCTTTTTGTGTCCATGGCAAATTTAACATCGCCATGGCAATTTAAGATATGTTTTTGCCATGACAAAATAAACATGTGTTTACCCAAGGTAAGTTTATAAAGTTTTATTTTATGAATTATGACAAATTTACATAGAACGTTGAAGAAAAAATGCAAAAAAAACGTAGTTGAAGGAAATGATGGTAATTTTAGTGCAAACAGCGTGGCAATTTAAGTGCAATAGACATGGCAATTTTTAACCCGAAAAAAAGTTGTCGAAACATATTGATATGGGATCTAGTTTTGAAGATCTTGTCGCGACGGATTTAATGGTGAAAACGGAATTTTGAACGGAATTTTTATTTGAAAGATAAAACTTTTTAAATTTTGAAAAGGCTAAAAGCTGCACTAATAGTACTATTACGGACAAGCTGACGTGCCGGGCGTTACGTGGGAAAATAATTCTATGAGACCTGGTCTCATTTCTTATCAGGTGAGACCCCTCTCAGAAAGCAGCACGTGTCCATACGAATCTTAAAGCATCTTCTAACTCGATGCATTCTCTCCTTAACTTCACATTCGTTTGGATTCACCATTCATGGCTGCAGCACGGCTGACGGGGCTGCTATCCTGCTACTACTTTGGCGTGGCCATAGTCTGCTTGCTTTGTAAATCTGCCGATTGGCCTTAACTGGCTTTGTCCTACACGGCCATGTCCACACAAATTTCTTGTCGGAGCCGGACGCGTCTCCACCTCCTGGCAGTCGATGCGCTGATGCCTGTATGGCCTCGCGCCATCTTCAACCATTGGTCGCAGACCTGGTTCCTGGCCTCGGGCCCAAGCCATATCCGGGCTATGGAAGCGGCGCTAAGTAAGTTCCGGGGTCACGCGGTCCTGCTACAGGAGCTGGTAAGTTCAGACCCTCTCCCCTGTTTTCAAAGCACAGTGTACATCAACAACTCAATCTGGATGTTCATATTGTTGATGCCTACTGAGGCTTCTCCTCGCCTTTGAGAATGAGATTGATATCTACTTTTTACTGATGTTCTGAATTTACTCATTGGATAGCTTCCTTCTTGGACAACAATTCTGAATTTACTGATGTTCAAAACTGATGAACTGATCAACAATTTACAGATGTTCACTCCCAAAAAATAAATTGACTTCTCTTTCAGTATGTATAATCTTCAAAAGATCAGATTTACATCAAAGGAATGAGATCGATATCTGAAGTTACAGTCTAATTAGGCTCTACATCTTTAGGTCCTTTTCTTGCTAGCACATGTTGGCACTTAGCCAACAACAATGAAGACGTCCATCATGAATGAAGAACTGTGCTAGAAGAATGGATAAGAGTTCAGACTTTCATTTAAGAGAAGGCACGCATCCTTAAATCATTAATTTGAAATCCAAAAGAGAATTAAGGTGCACAACACATGTTCGACCAAATGGCTGGCTAAAGGTAAGTTCTCTGGTGCACTTATTTATCCCGATGTTTAGTTTTAATTCCCTTTGTTTTCCAATGTTCTATTGTTCCTCAATTGTTTCTTGTGTTAATGCTTCTTGGGACAACTTCTTGCTGATATGAGCTCGTCGGCCATGGAAAATAATCCACATTGCGGAGGAGGTTCAGAGTTCAGGCAGTATACTTGACAAAAGTTCAATGTGAGTACGGATGTAGCACCTTGGGGAGTACTGGCATTATTGTTTAGAAAAAAGGTTAAGACCAATAATTATTTTGAATGCATCGAGTTTCAGTCACAGGAGTTTAACCACCATTTTGGAATCGTTTCCGAAAGTCCACTAGCCTGCATGCTCGAAATGGACTCTTGGAGTGCTAGCTGCAAGGCGCCACTACTGCCCCTTCTGTCTAATTACTGCCTACTACTCCAGTATTAATACTACTCATTTAGTCCATATCTCTCTCCCAACACATGCATGGCACAGTGTAGCTAGATGTGGTGTACCTACACTAGACAAAACATTGACTAGTAACAAAATGATTATGCATGCCATCTGTTTGAATATATGCTTAAATGTGCATGCGTGTGCAAATTCCTATTTTGTTTTTCTTCTCTTCGATCATTTGCACCATGGTGTGGAGATTGTGTACTTCTGAATGTCCACATTTCCCTTGTCAAAATTATACGATGAGTTCAAAGTAAATGTGTGGGAAAGTTCATTTATTAGTAGCATATAAGCTCATAAATCAAAACGTTGAAAGCTCAAATGAATAATTTCAAAAAAATTGTATGGAAAGTACATGTATTACTAGCATGTTTGTTTAAAAAACAAATGTTCAGTTCAATTACTCAATTTACTTCAATTCAATTCTTCTTATATTAACAATTCAGTCCAATGGCTATATCTTCAGTTTAATTTATTTTAGTACAATTACAAGCTGATCCACATTCTACTTCAGTATTTTTTGACTCTCGTGAGAAAGGATGTGCTATATTGGAATAGTATAACATATACAAAAAATTTCGAATTAACTTTAAGAAGACTTCAATGAAATAACATCTATGGTCCATTCCACCTTGGATCTTTCTCCTCTTGCTCTCAATTATTCAAATTGTAGTTATCTATTCTTTGTGTTCTGAGTGTCCATTTGTTTGTTATGCTTATGAGAAACTGAATATGATTTTCTTTTAGTTGTGTGAATATGATTTTTCATTTAATTTTATGCAGATCAGGATAAAGGAAAGTGGCAACTCCAAAATTTGTGTGCTTAGCAAGCTCTTGACATAGAGTACACAAGAATTGATGATTCAGCCTTATGGGAGTCTTTTGGATGCTGGTTTAGTTCTAGGATTTGTCCACTTGATTTATTATAAGTAACCGTGAAGCACTAGAACTATCTAGTTACAAGTACTTTGTGAACAATTGCAACATTCTGGATTCAAATTTTGTGTTTTACATGTGTACTCCATTTGCCTTGCATGCATGAACTACAATACTTTGTGAAAAGTCAGATTATTATATATATATATAAGTTGGTACTTTGTTCGGTGCAGTTTTTTGGATAGTTTTTTGGCTATAACTTTTTAACCATTTATCGGAATAACGCAAATGATATTCCGTTAGATAGCTATTGAATAGCAGAAATGTTTTCATATTGATAATTTTCTCCAAATCTTTACGATTTTTAAACAATATTCAAAAAACTAAAATTTCACCAAACAAATTTTCAAAGTTTTTGTGAATTTTTTTGATCCATTGATCGGAATGATGCATATGGTACACAGTTGGAAAGCTATCGATTAGCACTTACGTTTTTGTATAGAACACTTTTTTAGATTCTTTATGGTTTAAGAGTAGTTTTGAAAAAACTAACGTCGTTTTCGAACTTTTTTGTCCGAACTACTACAGTAGACTTTAACTGCTCAGGCGGAATAGTTAACTGCACTATATCGAGCAAGCTAACTGCCAAACTGAAAAAATCATTTTTTTCTTATTTATTCTTTTTTTCGATCGGATCAAGCTAACTGCCAAGACCGGAATACCTAACTGCTAGGATTTTTCGGCAGTTAGCAACAAATTTAACCACCAGGAGTGAATTGTTTCTTTGGTTTTTTTTCTCGTGTCAAGCTAACTACGGTTACTGAAACAGCTAACTGCTCTATGCCGAGCAAGCTAACCACGGGACAGAAAATTTTGTTTTTTTCTCCTTTTCTTTTTTCTTCCTGGTCAAGCTAACCGCCATGACCGAAAAAACTAATTGCATGGAGTTTTCGGCAGTTAGCATGAAGTTTAACTTTCATAATGATTTTTTTATTCTTTTTTTTCTTGAGTCAAGCTATCTGCGGAGGACTGTAATAGCTAACTGGTAGAACTTTTCGGCAGTTAGCATCAAATTAACTACCACGATTGTTTTTTTTCGAGTAAAGCTAACCAAGGCTGAATAGCTAACTTCCACGTCGACCGATGCTAACTGCCTCATCATAGAAGGAGTAACTACCTCATTATTTATATTTCGCTCGTGTCAAGCTAACTTCTCGAGTAAAATAACTAACTGACATACACGAGCAAGCTAACCATGAGAATTTTTTTTTATTTTTTTATGAATTCTTTTTTCGCTTTAATCATGGTAACTGTCGGGACTATTTTTTTAATCTTTTTTTTACCGAGATCAAGCTCACTGTGAGCGACTAAAAGAGCTAACTGCCTGAAATGAAATAGCTAACTTTTTCATCAATGATCAAATTAAACCGCCAAAATTTTAAATTTGTATTGCAAAGTTTACTTCTCTTTTGGGATAACCAAAGCCAATTATTGGGATTTAAACAACTAATTGTAAGATCTGCGACAGTTAGTAATAAGTTAACTATTGGGATTGAAAAGACTAACCTTTTTCTTTTGTTCTCTTTTGTTGGTATCACACTAACTACCGGGATAGAAATAGCTAAGGCCCAGATTGAAGATACAATTTTTTTCTTTCAATCTTTTTCCTCTCGGGTCAAACTAATTGTCGAGGATTAGAATAGCTAACTTCCAAGAATTACAGCAATTAACTCTAAATTAGGTGCTGAATTAAAATTACAAAACTAAAATTCTATTTTATTTACTTATTCCCTGATTCATAGCAAGGGTAGGGAACTACTACTGCTACTGAAATCTTGCTAAACCGTATGCAACAAGAAAGATAACTGCTTCATGTGTTTTTTCTCACCGTACCATATAACTTTACTTCTAGATTAGTATAAATGCTAATAATACTTTTCGCACACATTAATTTATTCCATCGTTTTCTGTACGTTTTTCCATCGGCACTATCGACAAGAATGGAGAATACTAATTTATTTTCTTTCGTTCTTTTTGTTTGGATCATGCTAATCGCGGGGCACTGAAATAGCTAACTGTTTGGAATTACATCAATTCATACCAATTTAACCATCAGAATTGCTAAAATATCATGGTGTTTTAACTTTTAGTTTTTTAATAACAGTGAGCCAGAGGAGTTTGTGAATTATTAACTCCCGGCTGTTTGAATTATCAAAAACAAAACAACCAACGATACGAAAGTGTTAAATGAGATTATCTAGACATGATGGTCACAGGAAAAAAAATCTTATAAGACCCGGGTCTTACGAGCAGACCGTGAGACTCTCTTCGGATGAGGACATCTGGCATAACCGAATCTCCAAGCACCTGCCCAGTTATGGAATCCTGAAATCCCCCAGTTATCCTCTCTTCGCCCAGTTATCCCAAATCCGTTGTTCTTCTCGCGTTCGCTTGCCGCGGCCGCGGCCGTCGCCGGCCCCGCTGTTCTCCCTCACGGCCTCACCATCCATGGCAGAAGCTTCGCCGCCCCTGTTCACTTCTCCGGTGTGAGGCGCAACTCCTCGGCTTGCTTCTCCGTCTCGCTCGCGGCGGCGGCGGCAGTGGCCGCTGTCCTACGCATTCCTCGGCGGCCTGGAAGCTTGCTCTTGAGGTGTAGCTCGCTGCGGCAGCGGCGGTGTCCGCGGAGGCGGTGGCTGCTCCGCAGTCCACGCGTTCATCGGCGCCCCGGCAACTAGCTCTTGAGGCGTAGCTCCCAGCTCGTTGCGGCCGCGACGGTGACCGCTGCCCCGCAGTGCACTTGTTCCTTGGTGCTCCGGCGGCTTGCTCTTGAGGCATAGCTAACCAGCTCGCTGCGTATTTGCACTGTGATTTAGTTTGTTGGTGTGGCTTGACTTGTAAAACTATAAGCCTGAACAAAGGCAACTTCAGCTACGTGTACTGAATTTTTATTCAGAAACAAAATGTATCCTGCTAGGCAGACAAATTTGATGTGATGTGAATGAAATCTTGTGCAATTTGCAGTATATATTTGTTGTTGTCCACTCTTGTGATAACATTGATGTGCAGTTTGCAGTTGTTTTCAACCTTTGTGGTAAAAGGGATCTGAAATCAGCCAAGAAGACAACCTGCTAGCATGTCCATTTTCTAAAAATAGTGTGCTTAGCCTGAAGCTTATGAAATAGCTTGTATGAGTGTATTGCTGTCAGCATATTTGTTGAATAAGTGCATAAATAGAGTCCTGACATTGTTAGGGTCATGGAGGTATACTTGAATAAAAGGATAGCTTCAGTTTAATTAGCAACAAGTATATACCGGCAAAGACAAGCAACTGCAGTAAAATGTTGCACCATTTGGCATGAACATAACATAAAAAGAAATCTCCAGTTTAATGTTTCACCATTTGGCTTGAACATAACATAACAAGAAAAAATTCAGTTTGATGTTGCGCCATTCGGCCTGAACATAATACCCCAGTGTTACCAACATGAACAAAACTTCAAGCAAATAGCATCATTTAGCTGACATGCCCAGCTAACTAGCATTAAGGAAGAAAGAAGATAGTAACCATCAGTATATGACCCAGATGTCACAGCTGAAACCTTGATGTACTAGCACCTTCGCTGAAATCTAATTGACGAGCAGCCGGCATTGTTGTGCCATCTTTATGAGCTTCAATCAACAATCTTGTAAATTCTCCTGGAATCGGTGGAACAAAAACGGATGGATACTCTCCAAATGGCATGGGTACAGAGGGATATACTGTATCGACACAAGCAAATTCCGAAGGGGCAACTGTTGATGGAGCAAACACTGACTCCTTTGCTGGATGATGTGTATCTTTTCCTGCACTTTTTTTGTGTATGTGTAAGAAATAGAAGTGAAACGTTCCTATTTATTTTTGTGTATATATATGAAACAGAAGTGAAACCTTCCTACTTATTTTCATTTTGTGTGTAGATAATAAGAAATAGAAGTGAAATTCACACGTACCCTTTTTTTCCCTTTCTTTCCTCCCTCTAGCACATCTTTTGATCTTTTTTTCATTGGACCTTTTATTCGTTCAGGAGCTTTAAATGACACTGTTGTCTTGGCAGGATTTTCAGTCATTTCAGAGGAACTTTCAGAGTCCTCATCTTCATCCAATTTTAGATTGCTAAGTAATTCACGCGCTTCCAAAGCTAACTTAGCAATACCAACATTGAGATGTGTAAGAACCTCCCTTGAAACTTTACATTCCAATGCAAGTGACATCATCTTTCGAGAAGTATGTGCAAACATGGAGTCTAGGCTATCATTGGTATTTGGTTTGGATGTAAAAATTTCTTGTTTTGCATGTTTTGTCCATCTTTTCAATATGTACTGACTTGGCAAGGTGATGATGTTGGAGCAGGTGAAAACCTTATGAATATGCTTACATAATATACCTACAACATTCAAAATCTCAGTAAGTAATTTCAAAAGTTATCATATAAAGGAACTGGTATGAAGGAAGCGACTAGCGAGGGAGCATGTATTTCATACCTACACAGCCATACAACCTGCATGAACAATATATCTCCAAAGTAGTTGGGTTAAAAGTCACTATGGCTTCATCATTCTTGTACTCAAAAGATGTCAACTTGTAAGTACTATTTTTGCCATCGGTGCTCAGAAAAATACATGACAAACAAAATTGCTTCTGGAATTCCTCTTGGAACTCAGAATAGAGTGTCCGGGTATATGATTCTGCTGCAGACTTCAACAAAGGCAAGTTAGGTACACAGAGTGTTGGGTTGGTATGGCGTGACTTGTAGTCTTCGTACTTTTCTTTGCGACGAAGACGAGCAATGCACTTATCATATGCTTGTATCAGTTCTGAAAGGCATAGTTTTTTGCGGAAAGTTTTCTTGAACACATTGTTCATTCCTTCACTCCTTTGTGTTGATGTCATGTCTGCACTAAAAGACTCCCGACGATAAATAGTAGCCCACTTCTCACACAACTTGTATAGATTGTTTATCCAAGAATTTCCCTCAATCTGGTACTTGACCAATAGATCATGCCATCTATTCTCAAAATGTGCCACTGATCTATCTTCATACACACATCTTTTGAATTCTACAAGAAACTTAGGATGGTCGCTAATTACTTGACTTAGATGTTTAGCAACATTTTGATACAAATGCCATAAACAAAGACGGTGTCGTGTTTCCATGAAAACCCTTCCAATAGCATTTATAATGGCAGCACATTGATCAGTGAATATTGTTTCAGGCTGCTTACCAGACATAGCTTGTAGGAAGGTTCTGAAAACCCATTCAAAGGTATCAGCAGTTTCATTATATAGCAATGCTGCACCAAAAAGAACGGTTTTTTTATGATGATTAACACCAATAAATGGAGCGAATGACATTTGAAACTTATTGGTTGAAAATGTAGTGTCAAAGGAAAGGGCATCCCCAAAGATAGAATAATCCATGATAGCTTGTCCATCAGTCCAAAAGATATTCATTATTGTACCATCAACATCATTTAATTGCATGGCATAGAAAAATGAAGGGTCCTCAGCTTGCTTGTTCTTTAGATGCTCCATTAATGTTTGTGCATCTTTGGTTTCCAAATACTTCGAGCGCTCACTTCGTAAATAATTGTTGCAATCCATTTGCAAGAAGGGTACTGCATCTTTACCATACCAAAGCTCACAAAAATCATATATTTCAGATTGTTTAATTCCTGATGTCCTCATCTGCTTAATCATGTGTCGGTCGGCATCTAAAAGTTGACGTTGCGATCTAAGCATGTGCCTCTTATCTGGACTTACAAACTGATGATTGTGATCGAGCATGACTTTCTGAACACCCCAAATACCCTCTCGAGAGATGCTAAACTGAACATGAGCCATGCAATCAGTCCTCAAAATAGCTTGTTCTTTCTTGACTACATGTGTTGAATGAGTGGCCTTCACACCTGACTTGCTACAGACCAAGTATTTTGAACTTAAAGACCCATCTGCTCTATATTTAAGGTGACACTTCCTAATACTGAATCCTTTGGTTCTAGCATAAAAATTGTAAAACGCGTATGCCTCTTCCTCAGATTGAAAACTCATACCAACTTTTGGAACAATTTTTTCATCTTGCAAATCCTGATCGTTCCTTGGTATGGTACTCATCCTCGGCGGAATTGGGTTCCTTGACGATTGCTGCAAGGATAATGAAACCAATCAAAAATTATTCAGACAGAACTAAGTGCAAACAGAAAGAGGGTTGTACTCACCATGAGTGGAGGAGGTGTGGGTACAGGAGGCTGCAATAAGGGGGCTGCCATATATGTTGCTT
Organism: Bromus sterilis; assembly: GCA_950022295.1. Taxonomy (NCBI): domain Eukaryota; kingdom Viridiplantae; phylum Streptophyta; class Magnoliopsida; order Poales; family Poaceae; genus Bromus; species Bromus sterilis. The sequence goes on along the minus strand of OX465595.1, from coordinate 239,124,339 downwards.
GATCCGGCGCCTCGTCCTGATTGTTGCTTGTTGTGCTGCTCATCCTCAAAGGAATTGTGTTCATTGACAATTTCTGTGAGGACTGAGGACAATGGAACCATTCAAAAATTGTTTAGATAGAATTATGTGCAAACTGAAAAGCGGGTACTACTCACCATCGGTGGCGGAGGTATGGGTAGAGGAGGTCGTGAAGGGGCAACAATATACGTTGCTTGATCCGGTGCTTCGTCGCTGTCGTCGGGCTGCGCCATCTTGCTGCGTCGTTGCCGGCGGAAGGAAGAGACAGAGAAAGACGCGTGAACGTGTGAAACAGATGGGATGAAAGGAATCCCAAGATTATAGCGATTAGTTACCAGAATAAGAGAATTAATTGATTTGCTTTGTTTAGATTTTTTGCCAGATGTCCTCGTCCGAAGAGGGTCTCACGGTCTGCGACCCGGGTCTTATAAGTTTTTTTTTCCATGGTCACACACATAAACTGACTTTTGAAAAAGAGAAAAAATTATCTATGTGTGATCCATGAGAAAACAAAACATACATGCATACATATATCGCAAGTTCAACACTTCATAACTCACAAGGACAACCTGTCTACGCTTTGGAACTTTGGACAATTATTGTCACCATCGACGCTCTGCACATCTGCATACTAATGCATACACACTCACAGAGCGTTCAGAACTGAATCCTATGTATGCCTATGCCAGCACTCAGGATACTCTCTTCCCGAGTACGCCTCCGCCCTTGTCCGGGCGACTCCGGCGGCTAGGGTCTCAAATCCGATGACTCGGTGATGATTTCCGGCAAGTCTGGCCTTGTACCGTCTCCTTCCTCCTCCCCTTCCTTCGTTCTCCTTTCCATCTCCCTCTCCCCTGAATCCCTCTCCATCCCGTCCTCATCCATTCTCTGCTGCTCCCTTTCTGGGTTTCTTCAGATCCGTCTTCTTCCTCCCTCTGTTCATCCATTTCTGGATCATTCTCTCCCTGAAAATCCATCCCCTCACGGATCCCCCTTCCTCGTTCGCTGTTGTGCTCTTTTCTTCTATCCCGCTCCTCTTCTGCCGGCAGTTTCTTGCTGGGGATTCAGTCAGATGAAATCTATCGCTTGGAATTGCAGAGGTATGGGCCGAAGCCTTAGTAGTAAGTGCATGTTATTTCTGGCTAGATTAATTCGTGCTACAAAGGCCCAGATTACCTTTATTTCTGAGATTAAATCATCCAAGATTCAACCCCCTGATTTAGTTAATCGTTTTAATGTTACTAATGGTTTTGTTGTTCCTTCTAGAGGCGCTTCTAGCGGTTTGTGGCTCATGTGGACAGATGATTTGAAACTTTCAATTCAACATGCTTCCTTCCACTATATTTTAGCTAATGTAGTTCATGTAGCCTCGGATGTTGAATTTTTCTTAGTGTGCATCTATGGTGATCCGTATCACCGTCAGACTACTGAAATCTGGAATATGGTTGCCTCTTTTGTGTATGAAAATCTGGCAAACCTGTTTTATGTATGGGTGACTTGAATGATATCTTATATGTTGCAGACAAGTATAATGGTTGCACTAATTTTCCCCGTATGTCTGCCTTTCGCTCGCTTGTTAAAAATTGTGGTTTGTTTGATGTTGGTTATAGTGGGCCTGCTTACACTTGGCGTGGTACTCAACATACTGCTAATCCTGTCTATCAACGTTTGGATAGATGTTTGGTTAATTCTGATTGGTGTGCTTCTTATCCTAATACTAAAGTGCTCAATTTGCCTATCATTGTTAGTGATCATGCTCCTATTATCATGTCCACTGATGGTATCTTTAAAAAGCATAGAAAAACTTTTAAATTTGAAAACTGGTGGCTTTTGGAGAAAGATTTCAATGATGTGGCCAAAAATGCTTGGTCCAACTGTACTCATCAATCTTTTTCTGCTAAAACTAATTCTCTTGCTAGTTCCCTTAAAGTATGGTGCAGGAAAAAAAACCTATTCAGCAGGAATTAGATGACATTGAAACGCAGATCAACCAAATTCAGATGATGGCTCCTCATGAACAAGATCTTGCTTTGGAATCCTCTCTCTCATTCAGGTGTGATAACAACTTAACCAAACTGGATCAATTTTACAGGCAAAGAAGTAAAAAAGGATGGGCTAAAGATGGTGAAAGGAATACCAAATTCTTCCAACAAGCTGTTCTCAAAAGAAGGAAAAGGAATACTATTTCATCTACTAAGGATGAAAATGACGTGGTTCATTTCAAGCCTAATCTTATTGCCAACACTTTCGTCAACTATTTTAAATTCATCTTCTCCTCTTCCCATAGCCATCCTGGAAGGCCTTTTGTGAATCCCACTCTTCCTGCTAATTCTAATGATCCTACTTATTCTGTCCCAGATAAAAAATGAAGTTTACCAAATTCTTAAGGACATGAAACGCAATGCTTCTCCAGGTCCTGATGGGTTCAATGTTGAATTTTATTTGTCTGCTTGGAATTGGATTGGTGAGGAAGTCACTTCTGTGGTGCAGATTTTTTTTATTACTAGTATTCTTCCTTCTCACATAAGTGACACTAATATTGCGCTCATTCCTAAAAAATTGGTGCCCCAAATTCCTACTGATTTCAGACCCATAAGTTTGTGTAATGTCATTTACAAGATCATTGCTAAAGCACTAGCCAATAGACTCAAGCCTCATCTCCCTGATTATATTGATCCAGCTCAACAAGCCTTTATTAAAGGTCGTAGAATTAGTGATAATATTATTATTGCTCAGGAGGTCGCTCATTCATTTGCTCTTAAATCTTGGTCTCATCAAGCTTTCATGCTTAAAATTGATCTTGCTAAAGATTTTGATCGCCTTGAATGGAATTTCATTGTCTCTGCTCTTATTCGTAAAGGGTTGCATGCTCATTTTATCAATCTCATTTATGCTTGCATTTCTAACCCTACCTTCTCAGTTATTATTAATGGCCAACCTTCTCACATGTTTAAAAGTCAGAGGGGCATAAGACAGGGATGCCCTTTGTCCCCTTATCTTTTTGTCTTGTCCATTAATGAACATTCTCTCAGCCTCAATGATGCCATGAACTCTAACTCTATGCAGGGAATATCTCTTGGAACAAATTTCCCTTCTATCCATTCTATGCTTTTTGCAGATGATCTCTTGCTCTGTGGTCAAGCAAATGTTCCTGAAGCCACTGCTATTCTCCATATTCTTCAGCATTTTTGTCAGGCTTCTGGTCAGATTCCTAACTGGAACAAATCATCCATTCTATTCAGCGCTCATGTCACTCCATCAGTCAAACAACAGATCAAAGGTTTGTTTCTTGTTCCTGACATGGACAACTCTTTCACTCATTTGGGACATCCTTTAATTCTTCCTTCAAAAAATAGAGATGTTGCCTATTCCTTTGTTGTGGAAAAATTCAGAAATAAACTCCCTACGTTTAAAGCTAACATGCTTTCTCATGCTGCTAGGATTGAATTTATCAGATCTGTTTTCTCCTTTATCCCTGTTTACTACATGTCCAACATTATTTTTTCCCGTAAATTGATTACTCAGCTAACTGCTATTATTAGAACTTTCTGGTGGTCTGGTGTTAGGGACAATAATGCAAGCAAAAGTCTTTGTCTTCGTGCCTGGAAAGATGTGTGTAATGCTAAAGATGAGGGTGGGCTTGGAATTAGGAATCTCCAAGCGATCAATGAAAGCCTTATTCTGTTTGCTGCTTGGAGAATTGCCAACTCCCCTCATTCTCATCTTTATCAAGTTCTCAAAGCGAAGTATTTCTATGATTCTTCTATTTGGAAAGCTTCTAAACAAGTCCCTAAGTCTAGTTTCTGGTCTTCCATTCTCAAGCTCATGCCTAAACTTAAATCCCATGCCTCTTACCAAATTACTTAAGGGAACATTTCTGTTTGGAGCTCACCCTGGTGTAACAGATGGGATGATATGCATGACCATTTAATTATCCAACAACCTGGTTTCATTTACCCCGCCATTGTTTCTGATCTCTGGCTCCCTGGCCAAATTTTTTGGAATGTTCCCCATCAATAACCTGTTCCAGGAACCACTTGCTTCTATTATTGCTCAAACTAGCATTATCAATGATAATTGCCCTGACATTCTTTGCTGGAATCTTACTCCTAATGGCTCATGTTCTACTAGATCTTCCTATAAGCTTTGTTTGCAGGATATACAATCCACTTCAAGAAACTCTCCCACTCAGGTTTCTTCACAGATTAAAGTTCTTCTCAAAGCCATTTGGAAAGATAAAGCGATCATTCCGAAGATTCAGGCCTTTGGATGGAGGCTTCTCAGGAAGGCACTGCCCACAGGTAAGAGGGCTGGTAGAATCTCTACTCATATCTCTAAATTTTGCTCCAGGTGTGGTCAAGAGGAAGATGAGATTCATCTTTTCTTTCTTTTTGATTTTGCCAGAGCTGTGTGGTTCTCTCACCCTTGGAATCTTAGGTCTGAAACTTTGGTTAACCATAATCAATCCATGCATGCTGTTGTTAACTCTTTACTCAATTCTGGTCATCCTTTTGCATCCATGCCAACATTCTTAACTATTTGTGGTGCATTTGGAAAGCAAGAAACGATTGCCTTTTCAACCGAAAGTGCTCCCTACCTCAACATATTCATTCTGCTGTAAATGCTTTAAAAAAGTTTTGCTGATCTCAAGAATAATGATGACACTAATCCTCTAATTGCCTCTTCTGGTCCTAAACCTTCAAATCATTCTATTCCTGTGCAAGGCAACTCTATACATTCAGACCTTCTTATCTCAGGGCCTAAAATTTATTCGGATGCTGCTTTTCAATGCAAGAAAATAGCAGGCGATGCTTGATGGCTTCTCGCCCCTCGTTGGTTACCCCAAGTGGAAGGTTTGAGATGCAGTGCAGCAGCAAGTTTCCCTCGGTGAAGATACCAAGGTTATCGAACCAGTAGGACTCAAGAGATACAAGTAGGTGGCAACGTCGCCAGAAATTGCTTACTGACTAGGGTGGGTTCGTGGACCTGCACACAACAACAAATAACTTTGCTCCCAACGAGTACAGAGGAGTTGTCAATTCCTCCGGCCTTGTCGTTTACAAAGGATCAATGCAAGAGATAAAAGGTGCAAAGGAAAGTAAAAGCTGAAAGTAAATTGAGGGTGTGAACAATAATGTGAAGACGGACCAGGGTCCCGTGATTTTCACTAGTGATGTCTCTCTCCCAAAAGACGATAAAAGTGCTAGCGAGGTAAAAAAATCACAGTCGGGCAATTGACAGGATTATGAAGGCACCGCAATGCTAACTATGCTGCAAAGAAAGGAAGGGCTCAAAAGCAATGGGCAGTACGCCAAGGTAAGTAGACCGAAATCCATCTGCATCTACTACGAATCATCCACCTTGAGATATCTATCCAGAACATCTCGCTGGTATTAAGTTACGAATCCCACCCAAAGTGTAAACTCAAAGCAACAGACAACTGCATTAAAAGAACTTTGCGTAAAGTAAGCAATCCTTGCACCCGCAGGTACAAGCACCGTTGTTTTAGCCCTGGTGGCAACAACACATCCCCTAGTCTCATGTTTTTGTCACTCAAGCTAAACATCAAGGGGCTGAACCCACAATCGAGCATAACGCTCTCTCTTGGAGTTACAAATAAAATACTTGTCCAAAGCAAATACCGCAACGGAGAACATGCAAGAATTTACTCAAGAACAAAATATAAAAGAGAAGAACCAAATATATTACTCATCACAATCTGAACATAGTCTCATAATCTATCAGATCCCAACAAACTCAATATAGCAACAACATAAATTACATGGATGCCTCGATCATGTGAGGCAACTCACGAGGACTCGAAAGTGGAAGCACAAAAGGGGGAGAGATTCATCACATAGCTACTGGTCACAGAACTATGGTTCAAGGGGGACTACTCACGGTACATCCGGGAGGCGTCCATGGCTATGGATGGTCTCCCGGAGGGGGTTCCTCCTTCCGGCAGGGTGCCGGGGCAGCTTCTCCAGGCAGCCCCAATCTTGAAACGACGGTGGCGGCGGTACAGAGGGGAGTTCGCGAGAAAAAGATCGATATTAGGGGTTTCCACCCCGAGGGGTAAATATAGGCGAAGGGGGGCACCGAGGGGACCCACGAGGCAGTCAGGAGGGTCCTTGGCGCGGCCCAGGGTGGGTCCGCGCCACTTGCCCTCCTGGCTGCCTGGTGGTGGCCCCCTTCCCTCTCTTGGTGATTCCGGAAGCTTTTGTTGCGCTGGTTTTTTATATATTTTTCATGGAATTTTTGGAGCACTTTTAATGGCCGGAAAACCTGAAATACAAAAACAACAGAAAACAGAAACTGACAACTGGGTGCACTGAGTTAATAGGTTAGTCCAAATAGGTTCAAAAGTGTACGAAAGTTCTAGCAAAACATGGCAAAGTCACACAAAACATGCATGGAGCAAGCAGAAATTATAGATACGTTTGGGACGTATCAACATCCCCAAGCTTAATTCCTGCTCGTCCTCGAGTAGGTAAATGATAACAAGCATAATTTCTGTGGTGACATGCCACACAACCAAATAAGGACCTTTAAGTAAAGCAATCAAAGCATGCAATTCAATTCAAGTCTTAACAAGCAAGAGTCTATATTAGCATTGACACAAGCAACAAAAGAACAAAGGGTGCAAGAGCTCTCGCTGTCCGTGACTCGAATGTCTCCAAATGGTGTTTGCGTGCAAGCAAGGGACTGGGAGGAAAGAGAAAAAAGGTTGTTGAGAACAACTATCTACTAAAGTTTCACACTTGGTCTCCTTTGGATTCTTATCTGGACTCGTCCCCAGACCACTAGCTAGGTACAAGTCAAACTGATCCACTCCCTTTCAATATTTTGAGCACTCATGCAATGGATGAGCGTGAGCAAGAAAGTTGACACCTAAAAGGCGAAACAGAAAGAAGGTGGAGGAGGACAAAAAGGTGTGAAAGGCTCACATCAATGAGGACAATCATAGGCAAGAGAAGGCCATATGATAGATATGATGTGAGGAGTAGGGATTGCCATACAACGGATTCACATGTGAGCTAAAAGCTCTCCAAGGGAACTAGTGGGGGTGCATCTAACTTGCTTGCTCAAGAAGATCTAGAGCTCGTTTGAGGAGGCTCATCATTGGAATATACAAGCCAAGTTCTATAGTTTGAAGGTACCCACATAGCTATATGCATGATGATGATCTCTATGGAGTACAAGGGATAGAAGATGAAGTACTAGTGTGGATCTCTCAAAAGGAATAGTAGTATGCCCCCTTCTCTCTTTTTATTTTTCTTTTCTCTTTTTATTTTTTTTTATTTTTTTGGTGGCCTCAATGGCTCTTTCTATTTAACTCTCATTTGTCCTCTTTGGGATCTTTTTATTTTGTCCTCTTTGGGATCTTTTCCTCACTTTAGGGGCAATACTCTATATTTTACAAGAATATAGGAGATCTTTCACACTTTACAAAGGTACTCACATAAAGAAAATGTAACTATCATGATGCAAATGTATGCTTCTGCCAGGGTAGCAGGATATGCAATGATACTAGCGCGTCATGTAGCAATGATTAGGGCAGCCTCTCATCGTTCACCTTGTTTAGGTCAAGTTCACCAACACGTTAACACCAGCATTAACATGATCACAACCATCCCGACTCACAAAAGAGTAACCTCGTTGTAAATCTAAGCATGCAATAAGCTTTAACAGTTGCAGGGGGACACATGATATGAATCAACTCCTACGTCTGCTAGGATTGTGGTTTTGCTTACTACTGTGAAAAGATGATATGTCATGCAAAGGAATGGGTTCAACTATGCGGTAGAACTGCATCATGGTAAACATCCTAAACAATGCATAAGCGAGACTAAGAGGGAAGTGTGATTTTATCGACATGATCAATGGGGGTTTCCTTGCCTTGCTGACGATACACGGGTTTATCGATCTTCTGCTTCGGGGGTGACCTCCATCTCAGAAACACTGTTACCGGAACAATCATCAACAAAGGGGGCAACATCAAAAGTAAATGCACAAGCACATGATAAGTTGTGACATGATGTATAGGGTACTGGTTTGTGGAAAATTCAATTTAATTGAAATGTATTGCAAAAGATTTGCAAATTCAAACTCCAAATTTGAATTCAAATTATGCTATATGCATATGTTCTACTGGTGCCCCATTTTAAAATGGTCAAACATAAAAACAAATTGCATATTCTTAATCCTTGCATTTGTTTGATAATTTTGCATATATTATTTGTCCAATTTGGAGTTAGTATGAATTTTCTATGAATTTTCAAAGTTTAAATGATTTTCTGCCATTTTCTAATTATCTTTTAAACAAAAAATGAGTTATTGCGTCATGGTGACGTCAGGATGACGCAGGGGGGCTGACATGTGGGCCCTTCTGTCATAGGCAGTGGGGTTAATTCCCCTCTGTTTAAAAATAACCCACAGTTAATTAGTTGGCTAGGGCCCACTGTCATAGGCTCTGGGTGGGGGTTAGTGGGTGTTTAGGGTTAATTAACCCGGTGGCTCGGGCCACGGCAGAGCAACGCTGGAGTTGCGATTTCGGCCATGGGATGGGAAAAGGAGGGCATGGTTAGGTGCTTCTCGCTCTCCCGCGTATGCTGGTGCTAGCAGGGGGTCACAGGGGAGCTCCAGGCCACATGGTCGTTGACTTGTGCGGCGGCCGAAGTTCTGTTCACGGCGGGGATGGGCTACGGTTCATGGGGAGAAGCGTGGGATGGGGAAAACACGCAGGAGCTCACCAGGAGCGCGACGAACTGCTCAAGGGGGCCGGAGATGATCTGGTGGTGGCGCAATTCGTCGTCGACGAGCTCGGTGGCCGGCGGCGAAACTTGAAGTTGGCGTCTTACTCGGGGCTTCCGGGCTCAATTGCTCGCGCTTGAAGACGAAGGCGGCTGCTGTGGGGCTTCTGGAAATATCAGCTCGCCGGGAGATGCATGATGGCCACGGCGTTGCACGGCGGCGTGCTCCGGCTGGGATCGGGTTGCTGCAGGATTCGCGAGAGAGAGCTTGGGGAGGGAGCCAGAGGAGGGGGGAACTGGTGTGGGGCACGTGGCCGTCTCTGTGGCGGGAGAAGAAGGCAGGGGGCCTAGAACGTCGCCGACGTCGCGCTGGCGTCGACCGAGCACTCTCGGCTCACCACCGAGGTGCTTGGGGTAGACGACAAGCCCCAGGTGGGCTTGGGCAGTGGGGGGTTTAGTTGGGCCAGAGGCCTGTAGGTTTGGGCTGGGTTTTGTTTTTCTTTATTTCTTCTCTGTTTTTCTTTTTCTGTTCTTTGTTTGGCTTTGAAATAAATAGCAAAGCATTTTTTAAATGCCCAAATATTTTATGTGGCCTTACTAGTCATATAGCTAGCCACTCATAAAGTTTGGGGATTTTTGAAATTCATATAATTTGAATTTCAATTCAAATAGGGGCTTTAATTTAATTCCAAGGCACTTCTAATATTTTTGAAAAAATCAATGAGCCTTGAGTGGGACCCACTCCACTTTATATGTGATCTCACTTCTTTCTAGGACTTTTCAAAAATATCACAGTGATTTTTGGAGCAACTTTTTATCTGGCCATTTGAATTAAATTCAATTAGGGCTTTTCTGCTTTCCCCATTTCAATTTATTTTGAATTTTTTTGCATGATGCAAAGTCCAAGCTAACCCTAGCACATACCTAAAAGAGAGTTGTGAAAACTCCCCCCCATAAAAAACAAGAATCTCTATACAATTCGGGTGCTCCCTCACCTAGAAGATGATGAAGTGCTCGAGTACTTACTCACACTTAAAAGGTGGTCAAACATACAAGAAACGTACCCGCCCGAGCACTTTAAAGTGTCGCATGGGTGCAGCCCTTATCGACTCCTCGCCTAAGATTATCGAGTGACTACTACTCGTCCATTTGATTTTTTTTCCAAGTGGGTGCATATCTAAATTAGGCTCCGCGCCTCAAAAAATGATACCTCGGCGGCGATACACTGCACCCCAGATGTCGCACAAGCTTAGCGCGTAGGTAAGACCTCACAGTCTACCGGACCGGGACTTGCCACATGGAGAAGTTGAGCCAATGACGGACGCGTCAAGGCTATTTTCTGAGACCGACGACATTGATCCTATAAGACCTGCAGCGGCATGGAGTTGCTAGGCACCGGTTGTTTCCCAAGTTCGTGTCGAGGGACACAGCTTGATTTTGGGCTTCTGAGGTGTTTGAATCTATTCACCAAGGCTCGACCAGTCGACTACGTTGGGACTCTCTAGCTTATGATCCCTCGAATAAACTATCTTTATGGCTAAACATCCGAGGACTCGCAGATGCGCTGCGCACATGAGGATGGACAATTAAAAGTTTTGAGTCCCTGCGCAACTCATACAGATGAGGGTACCTGGTGCGTATCAAGCTAGAGGGCCCGTTGGAAGCCTCAACCGGCCCACAGCTGGCCCACTTGAGGCAACCGCCATAAAGGAGTCCTCGACGATCATGAAGGCCACGACTTGGCGTCGAAGACTTAAGAAAGATTAGGAAACCCTCTCTGTAAACCTAGACGGACTCCTTGCGACCCAACCTAGTATATAAAGGATGGGAGAGGGGACGTCTGGGGCATCGAATCTCATAGCTACACCTCCGGTCCCGAGCGATGTAGGCTGGACATCCAATGTAATTTCCTCCATTATAATACGATCGAGCAGTAAGTGCTTTCTCCTATTAGCCGACGAGTATCGCCAACCTGCACATCTCCTCTACGATCTAACCCAGGGTGACAGCCATGGGATTCGCCGAGGTCAAACGTCGTCACTCATGGATAGAACTTATGGAGATGGTACTTCCGGAGGTGCTCGATGTTCCACGACTTTCTCACGGGGACTCCATCCTTGGCATCCAGGCGTACGGATTCGGGCCGGGTTACTTGAACTACCTGATAAGGGCCTTCCCACTTTGGAGACAGCTTGTTTAGACCCCTCCCGGACTGTAGCCATAAGAGGATAAGGTCGCCTTGCTCAAGTTCTCGGGAGCGGACGTGGCGGCTGTGATAACGGCGTAGTCCTTGCTGGTACCGCGCAGCGCATGTAGCAGCCCGAGTACGTACTTCCTCGGCAACGACGACATCTCTTTTTCGGAATTGATGCTGTTCGGCCTCATCGAAGGCGCGAACTCTGCGAGATCCGTATCTGAGTTCTATGGGGAGTACCGCCTCCGCTCCGTAAACGAGAGCGAAGGGCGTCTCATTTGTGGCTCGGTTGGGTGTGGTCCGGATTGACCATAGAACAGCTGGGAGCTCATCCACCCACCGCTTTCCACACTTTGCGAGCGGCTGGAAAGTACGGGTCCGGAGACCTCAGAGTACTTCTGAATTGGATCTCTCTGCATGGTCGTTGCTCCTCGGGTGACCTACTAAAGCGAAACACACAGCGGTGCCCATTTTCTAGCAGTACTCGAGGAAGGCCTGGCTTGTGAACTGGGTGTCATTGTCCGTGATGATCCGGTTAGGGACTCCGAAACGGCACACAAGGCTTCTGATGAACTTGATGGCGGACTACACCGTGACCTTGCAGACTGGTTCTACCTCTGGCCCCTTGTTGAACTTGTCGATGGTGATGTAGAGGAACTCATAGCCCCCGGTAGTACGGGGTAATGGTCCCAGGATATCCAATCTTCATACCGCAAAGGGCCATGACAGAGGGATGGTCTGGAGTGCTTGTGCCGGTTGATGAACGGCCTTGGCGTGGAACTGGCAGGCGTCGCATGTGTTGACAAGATCCATGGCGTCGTTCAAGGAGGTGGGCCAATAGAACCCTTGCCGGAAAGCATTGTCAATCAACGCCCGAGAAACAATGTGGGCGCCGCATATTCCTTCGTGGATGACACGGAGCACCTCCTTGCCTTGATTTGTGGGGATGCACAGTAGCTTCACGTCGTTGGGACGCCTGCGGTAGAGGGCTCCATGGAGTAAGAGATACATCGATGACTGGCGAGCAATCCCCTCGGCATCTTTTCGGCTGCTCGGTAGCTCTCCGTTCTTCAGGTAGTTCAGGATGTCAGCGCCCCAACCCAGGGATGTAAGGCCGACAGCGAGAACCTGGTGCTTGACGGGGACGAGTGAGGGCGTTTTTCCAGGAAACTGCCCCTTGGTCTCGATCTTCCGCTTCTTGATCTTTGGCCGCATGGGGTCGACTAAGGGTTTGTGTAAACGCTCGACGAACACACCTGGTGGCACCTTTTCTTTCCGGGCAGCGAATTTAGACTGTTCGTCTGCAACTCTGTTCTGAGACCTGGGGATGTGCTCCATCCCCAAACCATGGAAGTACTTCTCGAGCTTGTGGACTTCGTCGACGTATGCCTACATTTGTGGGCACCCGTAGTCATCCTTGACTTGCCTGACACCAGTTGGGAGTCGCCTCTGACTATGAGTATTTTGATTCCGAGACCCATGGCGGCTCTTAAACCAGCGAGCAACCCTTCGTACTCTGTTGTGTTGTTGGTGGAGGACCTCTCCGCTGGGGGAAACCAAGACGGCGCCAGCCCTCGCTCCCTGCAAAGAGAAGGATCCGTCAAAGTACAGGGTTCACTCATTGTTGTCTTCAGCGTCGGGAAGCGAAGATGATTCCCGGGGATCTTCGTCGTCTTCTAGAGTCAGAGTCTATTCAGCAATGAAATCAGCCAGTACCTTGATCTTGATGGTGGAGGAGTTGTCAAACGTGAGGTAGAAGCCGGAAAGCTCCAGCGCCCACTCCATGATCCGGCCAGTGGCTTCTCGGTTCCTCAGAATACGCTCGAGTGGAAAGCTAGTCACCACTCTAATTCGGTGTGCTTGGAAATAGTGCTTGAGCTTTCGGGAAGCTATGAGCACCCCGAGAAGTATCTTCTGGTTCTGCGGGTACACACGTCTCACGTCTCGGAGGACGGTGCTGATGAAGTAGACGGGCTTCTGGGTCGTCCTCCTGGCAGGAACCTTGGCCCCGTGGGCTCCAGGTTCAGAAGGTGATTCCTCCGATTTGCTTGCTGTGGGTGGGGTTTTACCGTCTTCTTCTTCTGGGTCACGTTCGACCACCAATGGTCCGCTTACCACCTGAGATGTTGCCGAGATGTACAACAGCAGGGGTTCACGTGGGCGAGGTGCCACTAAGTTTGGTGGTGACGCGCGGTATTTCTTGAGTTCTTAAAAAGCAGCTTCACCTTCTGGGGTCCACTCAAAGGGACTGAATTTCTTTAGGAGCTTGAATAACGGCAGTGCTCTTTCGACTAATCGGGAGATGAATCTCCCAAGTGCTGTGATGCACCCGTTCAATATCTGGATATCCTTAATGCATTTCGGGGCCTGCATTTGCTCGATCGCCTTGATCTTGTTGGGGTTGACTTCAATGCCACGATGGGACACCAAAAACACGAGGAGCTTGCCGGAAGGCACACCGAAAACACACATTTCCGGATTTAGCTTCAATTTCATCTTGTCGAGATTGCGGAACGTCTCGCGCAGGTCCTCAACAAGACAGTCTTCTTTTTTGGTCTTGACCACAATGTTGTCCATGTAGGCCTAAACATTGCGATGGAGTTGTGGCCCAAGGCCGTTGTGGATGGCTCTCCGGAAGGTGGATCCTGCATTTTTTTAACCCAAAGGGCATGCATATGTAGCAATATGTGCCGCAGGGGGTGATGAACGCGGTTTTCTCTTCGTCTTCGACCGCCATCTTGATATGGTGGTAACTGGCGTAAGCATCCAGGAAAGACAACCGAGCACACTCCGCTGTTGAGTCCACGATTTGATCAATGCGAGAGAGAGGGAAAGGATCTTTAGGGAAGGCGTCGTTGACGTCACCGTAGTTGATGCACAACCTCTTGTTCCCATTCGCCTTGGGGACAATAACGGGGTTAGCTAACCAGGTGGGGTGTCTGATTTCCCGGATGAACCCGGCTTTGAGTAACTTTTAGATCTCTTCCTCCATGAACTCTTGATGATCCGGCCCTTGGCGGTGGACCTTCTGCTTCACAGGCTTGGTACCTGCCTTGACTACTAGCTTGTGATCGATCACCTCCCTAGGAACTTTGGGAAGATCGGAGGGTTCCCATGCAAAAATGCTGGCGTGTTCGCGGAGGAAGACGTTGAGCGCGTTTTCCTATTTGGGGGAGAGGTCAGCACCGATGGACACGGTGCGACTTGCATCCTCCGAGATAGGAACTTTCTTCGACACAGCTGCCGGGGCGAGCTGGTTGGGCTTCGGCTTCTTGGTCACTTTCGCAGGGAGGGAACACTCCCCCGGATGCTTTTTGCCCGCTGGGGCGGCAGGAACCGGGGGTTCCATTCTTCTGTCTTCACTGAGGGGCCTTCCGGGAAGCGGGTTGTGTTCCCCGAGAACATGCATGTCGCTCGGAAGCGGTGCCTTCCCAGCTGCCGTCGCGGCAGCGGCTTTCTTTGCCTCGCCTTGAACGCGACGCAGAGCTTCTCGCCCTTCATCGGCTAGGGTGATGACGCCTCTGGGACCCGAAATCTTCACGAGGTTGTAGATCCCATGATGCACAGAAGCGAACCTCTGGATAAACGGAGTCCCAAGCAGTCTGTTATACAGGAGAGGTAGGTCTATGACATCAAAAGTGAGCATCTCTGTCCGTAAATTGGCGGGGTCTTCGAGGGTAACAGGAAGCAAAATCTTTCCAATTGGGTGGACCTCCATCCCGCTGACCCCTCGCAATGAGGAGGACAGAAGGAGGTGGCATCTTGGAATATGCATCCTCTCGAAGGCGAGGGAGGACATCGGTTCGATGCTGGACCCGATGTCGTAAATCATCTTTCTGACCTTGATATTGTTGATCGTCGGGAAAAGGAGCGTAGGCGGCAGGCCATCGTTGTCATCCGGGAGAGTAGCAGGGTGGTCGCTGACGTCCACCACCAAAGGGATGTTGGCCCAGCGGGAAACCTGGGGCCCCTCCGGCGGAGACTGAACCGCGAGGACCTGTCTCATGACCTTGTGGTTGTCGGGACCCAAAATATGCGTATGTAATTCTAGCCTTAACTCAATCACATGGAGATCCGAGAGACATACCCACTCATAATAAAAGAAGAGTCTCTGGTATATCGTTCTCTCGGAAAGCTCAAACGAGAGGCGCATCCCATCCAGGCCCGGATGATCAATTGTGATGGGGATCTTCATTGTTCTCTCACAAGTCTAATTGATTATGGGTGGTGAACTACCATATTCAAAGACAAGTCTCCTCAACCATGTTTTCAATTGAACCTTAGCATTTACATAAACAGACTCCAGCCCGATTCACTTAGTCGGTTCTCGGGCGGGCTCGATCGTACAACAAAGTGTGCCACGTAAAGGAGTCAGATGAGGACATCTCCGTACGTGAAATCGCATCGCGATGCTCCAAGCTGCGCACAACTCAGAGCCACCTGGCTTTAAGAAAGACCTCCAGCGAGAGAACAACTAAGCTATCAAACCCCACACTAAGACATGCTTATATAATCATAAATGCAACACACATGTCTAGTGTAAACAACAAGTACTCATCACATGAACTCTACAAAGCTTACATCTTTATTGTATATGCTAAACAGAGAAGACATAGTAGTAGTATTACAAGCAGAGATCACATGACTGTGACCCAACATTACATCAAACAAAACGGAAGCAAAATATGTCTTAGTAAAGAAAAGGTTAGCAAATGGATTAAGAAGCCTTAAGAAAACACAACGACCCTCCAGAGGGACCAGGCTGCTGTCTGGAACTACATGACTTCATCAGCGTCGAGCTTGAGGGGTAGGTCACCATCAGGGTCAGTGGACTCGTCTCTAAAACATAAAATAAGCAAATGTGAGTACAGACGTACTCAGCAAGACTTACATCAGAACTATAGTACTGATGCTCAAGTTTCACGGTAAAGGCAAGTGGGGTTGTAATGTAGAAAGCTTTGACTTGGCTATCCTGTACTATGACTACATAGAGTTGAGATGAGAGGCGCACACGAGTCCATCTAATCTTGATCACCACGTAAATACACCACCATGGATTCTTCCTTGACATCCCACAAGGAAGCAACCCAAAGCTCTCACACTTATCTTGGCAGTTTTCGTTCAAGTTTTCTAATAATCAAGTATAGGTCTCCAAGTAGTCCATAACCGCGGACACGGCTATTCGAATAGTTCATTAACCCTGCAGGGGTGTGCGCTTCACACACGTGTCATCACTTACCGCCCGTGACTCGTCATCCTTCAAGAGGATGTCGGACGAGGATAAACACCAAGGCACTTACCTCAGGGCTCCAACTCTAGTCTACGGGATCGCCTATCTAAGTATGTACTGCAAGCGGGAATCCGACCGGGGTTTCCGTTCAGGACTCTGACGATGAATCGACGACTCGACAAGCCCACCTCGACGGATGGTACTGCGGTTGTGTAAAACCGTGCTACAAAGTAAGCGTGCATCATCTCCCACTCCGGCACAAAATCAAATCAAAGAAGCAATAACCCATGCGGATCCTGGACCATAGTCGGGGTGAGTTAATAGGCCAAACGGGTCTGACGGGGATGTTCCCCGGCAAATCCCATGGTCAGGGACCCTGGGTTAGTCATGAGAGGCACAGGTTGGACGATAGCTCATCGGCTAACAGGAGGATACGTTCCTGCTCGATGTTATTGATCGGAGATGGCGATTACAGGGGAGCCAAGGCTAGTGCGCACAAGGCTAGGGTTACAGATTGTGTATTGCTTGATCTCGACGTCTCCCCTCCTAGCCTTTATATACTAGGCTAGGTATCAGGGAGTCCTTCCTGGATTACAGATGAGGTTTCCTAACCATGATCTCGTTCCGTACGGCAAGTTTGCACCTTCCTTGTGACTCGCGGACTCATACGTCGGTGCCACTAGTGGGCCAAGGCTGGGCCCAGGCAACATATTTGTGGGCCTTCTGTCTTCGGGTACACCAGGTAGGCTCATCCATAGGAGTCGTGGGGTCACCCCCTCGTCAGTAGCCCCGAGTGCCTGGGGGACTCGAAGACGCGCGCAGGGAATCGAGTCCATTCTTGCCTCATTTTTTGATGTAGGCACGGTTTAACCGCGGGTCGCTGGCAGTCTGGGGCCATGACAAAACCTGTTTCGAGGGATGCTAAGCTGAAAGGGCCCAAGGACTCGACGGGTCGAGCCTTGGTGAATTGCTCTAGTGGCAAAAACCGCAGTAGCCAAATCAAACCCATGTCCCTCGCCATGAGCTTGGAACACTGGTGTATAGCAAAAGTCATGCCGCTGCAGGTCTTACAGTGATCAATTGCCGCCAGTAAAGTTCGTAGCCTAGGCGCGTCCGCCCGCCTTTTTCTATCATGCATGCGCATGGGAAAGGTTGGGAGTGAAATCGCTCTTCGGCAAGTCCCAGCCCGGCCGATCTTCGCAGCGGGGTCTTACCTACACGCTAAGCTTGCGTGGCATCTGGGCACATTGTATCGTGTTCCAAGAATATGTATTTTTATTGAGGCGTGGAGCCTAGTAGATAATGCACCCACTTGGAATAAACAATCAAGTGAGCTGTTTTAGCGGTCACTCGCGGAGCTTCACCGAGTGCTCGGGCGAGGAGTAACACAGAGGAATATTTGCTCGGGAGGTCGTCAAGTGCTTGGGTATATAGAGTTTTGTGAGTAATCACTCGAATATCGCTTTTGCTCTCAGGGTGAGGGAGCACCCGATACTCCGGGACCGCTCTATCTGGCGAGCGCAGGTCTGCTCATCTTGCATCGTGGTGAGGGAGCACCCGAAACTCTCAAGGGTGCGAGTAATCACTCGAGCACATCTTTTCTTCTAGGTGAGGGAGCACCTGAGACTCTCGTAGGTGCGAGTGACCACTCGAGCACATTTTTCCTTCTGGGTGAGGGAGCACCCGAAAAACTCTCATGGGTGGATACGCTCCCGATGGGAGTTAGATATATTTGAAAAAATGTATTTAAACTACAAAGAAAACGGTGCTTGCACGTTTCCTCTTCTGCTCATTGCCCCTTTGATTTTACCTCTTGTTTGGTGAAGATAACTATCTCCTGGCTGGAGGACCGTCAAAGATGCTCTGGCGGCTAACCGTCATGTCTTCATGACCGGTCATAATGATGGATTTTGATGGCGTGCTGCAGACACCTGTTGAGTTATCGATGCGCACATTGAAAACGCGCGAGATTTGACGCATCCAGCGCACTGTGCCTCCCGTGTGAAGGCATCTTTGTCTCGGACTTCGAATCGCCCGGCGTGCTTGGTCTTTTAATTAATGGCTCCCATCGTCTGGGCTTCTACATGCTCTTGGGTTTGTGCTATAAATAGACCCCTCTTCTTCATCTAGCAGCGGTATTCGACCTCTGCTCATCTTGCTCCTCTTTATCTTCCTCTTCTCATGGCGCCCAAGCGCGGAGCTGGTATGACTGGCCGCGGTCGTGCTCGCCGTGGCCGTGGTGGTTGTACTCTGCGCTCTTCTCGCGGTGGTCGTCGTGGTGCAGCGCTGGTGCCTTCCTCCTCTTCCTCGGAGGAGGGGGTTTGGTGTTATGACTTTCTCCTGCACGTCCGTGTCCGGGGCGCTGCTCGCATTCTTCTTCCTTTTGCATTTGCTGCCATTGTTTCTGAGCGTGGCCTTGATGGCTTGCTGCTTCGTCTTCAGGGGTGCGCTCGATCTCCTTCTTATGTTAAGCTGGAGATCGATAGTTCCCTCTTGATTTTTCTTGGCTTTGGCTGGAAATCCTTTGCTCGTCGGTTGAACTTGCGTGATGGTGACACTCTTTGTTGCCGTTTTGATGGCAAGGACACTCTTGTCATCCACGCCTTTGACCCAAGCGGTAACCGCATGTATCCGTACTGGCCGGAGACGAGCAGTGATTGTTCTGACAGGTCGAGGAGTCCTTTGCCCGCGTCGTCAACTGCTTCCTCCTTCGGTGACTCTTCGGGTGCTGGTGCTGAGCCGTCTTCAACTGCTTCCCCCTCCTGTTCTGAAGAGGATCTCGACGTCAAACCACCGGTCAAGCGGGCGCACCAGGCGACCTTGTAAAACTGGAGGCGGCAGCGTCATCTTCGCCGGCAGCTCGGGTGGAGCTGGAGAAAAGCTGGTGGAGCATCGTCTTCAACTTCTCCGCAAATAAGTCGAGCTTCACCTTTTGTTATGTCATTGACATCATGAGCCTGCTGCTTTGACTCCTCCTTTGTCTGTGATGATGCTAGCTGTCTTGGTGCCAATCATCCCAGCATGGGCACTCATGTAGAAGTGATAATTCCTTGCTGTAGGATTATCGGCTGCTTGTGCCTTTTGTAACTAGATTAGTTCTCAATGTAATGAGGATTGCCTTCGAGTAATCAGAGCTGCCTTCTATCCAATTTACTTTGAATCTTTTTGTACTGAAAATGACCCTTGTGATGTGAACTGTTCTTGAGTCTTTGCAGCGGAATTTGTCTTTGAGCCCTTTGCAACCGATTGCTGTGTTCGAGTCCTGGCGATCGAGAGCTGTCTTCGAGTCCTTTGCAACCGAGGGCTGTTTTCGAGTCCTGTGCGATCGAGAGCTATCTTTGAGTCCTTTGAGATCGAGAGCTGTCTTCGAGTCCATCAAAAACTTCGCACTGCGGGTTCTATCGGGTGCGTGACAGCGCTCCCGATGGGAGTAGCCCCCGAGGCTACGTTTGAGTCGGAGAGTTGAACGTAGGCTGAGATTTGTTTCCTTTGTCGTCCTTTCATTATTTTCGGTCTTTTATCAGGTGTGCGGTAGCGCTCCCGATGGGAGTAGCCCCCGAGTATTTAGGTGATCGCTGGCGATCAGGTGAAGACTTAAAGAATTGTCTGCGTCCTGCGCTCCGTCCATATCTCTTCAGGGTACATGGTGTTCCATCTGGTTGTAGCCGTATCTTTCCTTTTGATTCCGGACAGAGTTCAACGGGTGGCGCTTGTTGATGGGTTTTTGCTTGGACCCTTTTGAGTTTCGGGCTGCGTGAGTGATGATGACGTCTCTCGGGGAGAGATTTTGTAATCGAGCCCCCGAGTTTTTTGGTGAAAAGGTCGCGATTGCGACGATATCGTCTCTCGGGGGGAGTTTTGTACCCGGGCCCCTGAGTGCTTTGGTAAAAGATCGAGATTGCGATGACAGCGTCTCTCGGGGGTGTTTTGTACTCGAGCCCCCGAGTGCTTTGGTGAAAGATCGCGATTGCGACGATAGCGTCCCTCGGGGGGAGTTTTGTACTCGAGCCCCCCGAGTGCTTTGGTAAAAGATCGCGATTGCGATCATAGCGTCTCTCGGGGGGAGTTTTGTACTCAAGCCCCCGAGTGCTTTGGTGAAAGATCAAGATTGCGACGATAGCGTCCCTCGGGGGGAGTTTTGTACTCGAGCCCCCGAGTTCTTTGGTAAAGGATCGCGATTGCGACGATAGCGTCTCTCGGGGGGAGTTTTGTACTCGAGCCCCCGAGTGCTTTGGTGAAAGATCGCGATTGCGACGATAGCGTCTCTCGGGGGGAGTTTTGTACTCGAGCCCCCGAGTGCTTTGGTATGGTAGTATTTGGGCAACATCATTTTATTGCGTTGAAGGTTTACATGAGCTGCCAGATGAGCATGACTGGTGGGGACTATGGGTAGAACAGGCGTAGGTTCGCTACGTTCCATGGATTTCCCACGTCCTCGTCAGTCTTCGGGTTCTTCAGTCTATAGGCGCCTCCTCCTATGACTTCTGTGATTATGAACGGTCCTTCCCATTGGGGGGCAAGCTTGTGAACTTTCTCTTGTATGAGCCGTAGGATAAGGTCGCCCTTATTGAAGGTTCTGGTGCGCAGGCGACTGCTTTGGTAAGTGCGCAGTTTGTCCTGGTACCCCTCTGCCTTTGCTAAGGCTGTGTCCCTTGCTTCATCTGCTGTGTCCTTGTCATCTTGCAACGCTTCTTCTGCGTCTTCTTCTTCGTACCCTGAGATCCGGGGTGCCCCGAATTTGAGGTCATGTGGTAGCACTGCCTCCGCCCCGTATGCCATGAAGAAAGGTGTGTACTGAGTTGCGGTATTTGGGGTAGTGCGCAGGCTCCATAATACTGCGGGGAGTTCTTCTACCCAGTTGCCTGCGGCCTGCTCGAGTCGTGCGAGGAGCCGTTTTTTGATTCCGCCGCATACTAGGCCATTTGCTTTCTCTACCTGGCCGTTGGACTGCGGGTGCGCAACTGATGCATAGTTGATTTTGCTACCCAGCTCTTCGCAGAAGTTTTGGAATTTTGCCGTTGTGAAGTTCGTACCGTTGTCCGTGATGATGTTGTGTGGTACTCCGAACCTGAATATTATTGATTTGATGAAATTCACTGCCGTGAGGGCTGTGGAGCTGGTGATGGGCACTTCTTCGATCCACTTGGTGAATTTGTCGACTGCTACTAGCAGGTGAGTTCTTCCTCCTTTTGATGATTTTTTGAGCGGGCCCACCATGTCGAGTCCCCAGGTGGCGAACGGCCACGATAGTGGTATGGTTTTGAGTTCTGAGGCCGACGCGTGCGGTCTGCTGGCAATTTTTTGGCAAGCAATGCAACGCCGCACGATGTCTTCTGCGTTTTATCGTAGTGGGCCAATAAAACCCTGCTCGGAACGCTTTGGATACGAGTACTCGGCTGCTCGCGTGGTGCCCGCAGGTGCCCTCGTGGATTTCGAGCAGTAGGGCTTTTCCGTCTTCTTTGTCAATGCACTTCTGAAGTATCTGGGTGATGCTTCGCTTGTATAACTGTCTGTTGATGACTGTGAATGCCTTGGATCGGAGGCTGATGCGCCGAGCTTCTGAGACGTCTTGCGGTAGTGTGGCGTTGATTATGAATCGGAGGACTTGCTGGTCCTTCGAGTGTTGTTGGATCTATAGGTTCGGCCTCTTGGCTGCTGTTGCCTTCAGATGGACTTGCTGATGCCACTTGTGCTGCTTCTGTGGCGTCGTCATCTACAGCTGCCTCTGGTGCTGTTGGTTTCTCCTTGATGGATCGCTGGCTGATGCTTTCAAGGAAGACGCCGGGTGGTACTGGTCCTCGAGTCGAGCCGATGTTTGCGAGTTTGTCAGCTTCTGTGTTGTTTGCTCTGGGGATATAATTGAGCTCGCAGCCGTTGACACTTCCTTCGAGTGCGTTGTAGAGCTTCTGATAGGCCGCCATGTTGTCGGCTACTGCATTGCAATCTTTCATCGCCTGTTGGACGACGAGGTTGGAGTCTCCATAGATTACGAGGCAAGTGGCACCGCATGTTTTGGCCATACGCATGCCATAGAGCAGTGCCTCGTATTCGGCTTCGTTGTTGGAGGCGTGGCTGAAGTTGATCTGGAGGACGTATTTGATCTTGGTTCCTTTGGGGGAGACCAGAACGACTCCTACTCCGGCTCCTTGCTGTATTTTGGACCCATCGAAGAACATTGTCCATGAGTTCGATAGGTCCGGGGGGGCTGGTGTCTGGACTTCCGTCCACTCGACCAGAAAATCTGGGAGTACTTGGGCCTTGATTGCTGTTGGGTGCTTGCATTGCAGGTCCCGCGGACTAAGCTCAATGTTCCACTCGGCGACTCGCCCAGTCGCTCCGGGGTTGTTGAGAATGTCTGCGAGTGGTGCGCTGCTCACGATTGTGATAGGGTGTTCGTCGAAGTAGTGCGACACCTTTCTTGAGGTCGTGATGATGGCCAGTAGTAACTTCTGGTAGTGCGGGTACCGCTGCTGGGATTTTGTCAAGAGCATGCTGAGGTAGTAGATCGGCCTCTGTATGCTCTGGATCTTGCCTTCTTCTGTACGCTCGACGACGAGTACTGTGCTTACCACGCTGTTGTGTGCTGCCACGTAGAGGTACAACTTTTCTTTTTCTTTGGTTACCGCCAGGGTCGGTGGGGTTGATAGTGTGTTCTTCAGGTCCGCGAATGCTTTGCGGGATTCTTCGGTCCACTCGAATTTCTCTGCTTTTCTCAGCAACTGGTAGAATGGCAATGTGCGCTCTCCCAATCTGCTGATGAAACGACTCAGGGTTGCGAGTCTTCCGGTGAGCTGCTGCACGCCTGTGATGTTGGTTGGTTCTTGCATCGTGGCGATTGCTTGGACTTTCTCGGGGGTCGCTTCAATTCCTCGAGCAGAGACCATGTACCTGAGCAGCTTCCCGACTGGGACGCAGAATGCGCACTTCTTCGGGTTGAGCTTGATTCTGTACTTGTTGAGTGCTGCAAAGGTCTCGCGCAGGTCGTCGAGTAGCGTGTTTGCAATGTAGGTTTTGATGACTATGTCGTCCACGTAGACCTGCACGTTTCTTCCGATTTGCTCTTTTAAGCAGGCTTGCATCATCCGTTGGTATGTGGCGCCGGCGTTCTTGAGTCCGAAGGCATTGTTCTGTAGCAAAATATGCCGTAAGGGGTGATGAATGATGTATGCTCTTCGTCTTCTTCCTTCATCCTGATCTGATTGTATCCTAAGTAAGCGTCGAGGAACGATAGTAGATCGCAGCCTGCTGTCGAGTTGATTATCTGATCGATTCTCGGCAAGGGAAAGTGGTCCTTTGGGCAGTGTTTGTTGACTGGCCCGTAGTCGACGCACATTCGCAGTACGTCCGTGTCTTTCTTGGGGACTAGCATAGGGTTGGCGACCCAAGTGACTTTCTTCGTCTCTCAAATGAATTAGGCGTCAAGTAGTCGGTTGACTTCCTCTCCGATTGCTCTACGTTTGGGTTCTGAGAATCTTCGTAGCACATGCTTCACTGGTTTGGTTTTTGGCTTGATGCGCAGCGCGTGCTCCGCGAACTCGCGCGTACTCCCGGCATGTCGGCTGGGCACCAGGCAAAGATTTCCCATTCTTCGCGGAGGAAAGTGATGAGGGCAGTCACTTGCTCTTCCGGGAGGTGGGCGTACACCCGGACTATTTTTTCTGGGTCTGTCGGGTGCACCTGGTGGGTGATCGTGTCGCTGTCAATCTTGAAGTCCCGTCCATACTCTTTTGACTCGCTTCGACTTGCTAGCGGAAGGATACTTTTGTCTGTCGCCATGGCTATTTCTGCGAGTTCTTGCTCGGTTCCAAAGGTGTCAGAGACTTTGTGGAAATTGCGATCGCATTTATCTGACTTGATGAAGCTCCCGTTGACTGTAATGACGCCCGCGGATCCTGGCATCTTGAGTTTGAGGTAGGCGTAGTGCAGAATCGCCATGAATTGAGCGAACGCTGGATGTCCCAATATGGCGTGATACTGTGATTGCCAATCGAGTACTTCGAACTCGAGGGTGTGTCTTGCAAAATTGCGTCTGTTGCCGAAGACGACTTCGAGCTCGATTAGTCCAAGGGAAGTAGCTGCTTCTCCTGGGAATACTCCGTATAACACGGTGCTTGATTTCTTCCATACTGATCGAGGGATCAGCATCTTGCGCAGGGTGCTGACGAAGATGATGTTCATGCTGCTGCCTCCGTCCATGAAGATTCTGTCCATGTCGTACCCTCCGATTTGGGCGTCGAGTACCACGGGCGCGTGCCCCGGCCTTGGGACCGCAGGCGGGTGATCTCTCTAGGAGAACGTGATGCTGGTTTCTGCGTCGTGTAGCTGGTAGACTTCGACTGTGTTTAGGTTCTCGGCTGCTCTGGCCTGCAGGGTGTAGGCGTCCTGTTGGGCTTGCGATACCTTGCATTCTTGGATCATGTACATCTGTCCGTGAGTGGGCGACTGCTCGGTTCGTCGGGCGCGCTTGGATTCTTGCTGTTTTTCCTCCTTGAGGCTGTCGGCGAGTTCGTTGGACAGGCGGCAGTCTCCCAGAGTGTGGCTCGATCTGATGTTTCCCCAGTTGTCTTCGACGCAGTGGATTGTGCAGGGTCCTTTTAGCTGTTCCCTGACCATGAGCTTGCTGGATCCGGCGTGCCGCTTCCTCCTTGAAATTCGGAAGAACAACGCTTGGTCTGCTGGGTGCTCGTGAGCTCGCGGGTCAACTTTGATCCCTTCACTTAGATTCTGTTTCCTTATTAGATTGGCGAATTGGTCTGGCCTTCGATCTGGGTCATAGTATTCGCCGGTCCGAGTCTCAGAGTCGCTGTCCTGGCGGGCGGGGGCTGTCCGCACGGCGGCGGGTCGTCGAGTGGTCCGCGATCGCGTGGCTGTATAATTCGACTCGTCGGGTGAGGTCTCTTCGTAGAATCCTCGTGCCTTTCTTCTGAGCCATCGATTTCTTCCTCGTTGGCGATGGTCTTGGCTGTTGCTGATCTCGAGCTCGGAGTTAGTGTCTTGTTGAGCGGCGGATACCTGGGTGGCGGTGGTTCGTCGAGTGGCCGGCAGGTCCTCTTCTTCATGTTGTAGTTCGTCGATCGAGATAACCGTGTAGAACCCTCGCGCCTTTCTTTTGGGTCGTCGATTTCTCCTTCGCTGGCGGTGGGCTCGGTTGCCTCCGTAGTATTGGTCTTGGCACGACTGCAGGCTGAGCGATCTTGCTGGGGCAGCGGATATATTCTCGGTGATCTTGAATTCCTCAGGTGGATTGTATCTGGTTCTTGCTCTTGAGTTGCGGCTTGCTGAAGATGGAACCATCGAGATCGTAATTCCAACCTGTGTAGTCCCCACGGACGGCGCCAATTGATGGGGATGTACCCCGGCAAATCCCATGGTCAGGGACCATGGGTTAGTCATGAGAGGCACAAGTTAGACGATAGCTCGTCGGCTAACAGGAGGATACGTTCCTGCTCGATGTTATTGATCGGAGATGGCGATTACAGGGGAGCCAAGGCTAGTGCGCACAAGTCTAGGGTTACAGATTGTGTATTGCTTGATCTCGACGTCTCCCCTCCTAGCCTTTATATACTAGGCTAGGTATCGGGGAGTCCGTCCTGGATTACAGAGGAAGTTTCCTAACCATGATCTCGTTCCGTACGACAAGTTTGCACCTTCCTTGTGACTCGCGGACTCATACGTCGGTGCCACTAGTGGGCCAAGGCTATGCCCACGCGGCATCTTTGTGGGCCTTTTGTCTACGGGTACACCGGGTAGGCTCATCCATAGGAGTCGTGGGGTCACCCCCTCGTCAGGGTCCCATAGCCCTGCATGCGGAAGTACTCTTGTCTTGGATCACAACATGAGAACTCGGGGCCTAGGGCAGTGTAAATGAGATAACCCACTGTTTAATCCTACACAGCCTCTCATTTTTCACCATTGTTAGGGTGATTTCACCAACACATTGCCATTATGTTACATTGTTCTCTACCATCCCGGTACATCACCCAGATGGATCATCTTCATTGCATACAACTCTATCATAGCATAAGCATAACATGTATGTTGGGCCACATGATGACCACAAGCAATCCTACATCTGCTAGGTTGAGGTTTGCTTAATACTGTGGAAGAAATGATAGGCATGCACAAGATAGGTTCAACTAGCGGTGCAACAGTAACATGTCAATCACCTAATCCTGCATAAGAGAGAACAAGAGGGAAATGGGTTTATATGGACATGATCAATGAGAGTTTGCTTGCCTTGCTGACGTATGTGCATTATCGATCATCAAACGTGATTTTGAACTCGTCTCCGGAATAACCTTCTACCGAGAAGAAGCAAAAACCGAAGCAATGGATGAAAGGAAACAACATTCAATAAATTGCAATACAATAAGCAAGATGAAATACATGGCATGACATGGTTCTTATGTGAACTATTTTTATGATGCAACATATTAATTGAAGTTGATTTGAAAAAGAATTTCAAATTCAAACTCCAAATGGTTATTAAAAAATGTCCATATTGCATTTGCTACTGATTTTTCATTGTAAACTACTTTGTCATGCTTGAAAGTAGCATATTTGGATTCCTTGCATTTTTCTGATAATTTTTCATATATAAAACTTTGCAATCTGAGTTATGCTTAATTTTCTATGATTTATTGAAGTTTTGTGTATTTTTGGGATTTTCATTTAAACAGAGAAAAGGCTTTGTTGCATCAGCATGACACAATGATGATGTCAGGGGGTTGACTGGTCAAGCTCACCAGTGGGCCAGCCTTGTCATAGGCTCTCGAGTCAAACTCCATTTGTTAAAAATAACAGGTAATTATTAGGGGGACAGGGCCCCACCTGTCAGTGAGGTTTAGCGGGAGATTAGGGCCTAACGGCAAGCAACGTTGGCACGGCCGGCGTTTAGCCGCCGGTGGCCACGGGCCGCGGTGGAGGATCGCCGGAGTGGCGCTCCCGGCCACAGAAAGGCATGGGGAGTGTACCAAGGGGGAGCCCTCGATGCCGCGCTCCACCCAGCACATGCGGGAGTCCAAGGCGAGGCCGGAGACGAGGCCGCCATCGAGCCGCATGGAGGCCGGAGCTCGACTCGTCGGCGATGGCGATTCAGAGCGCTAATACAGGCGCGGCGGGGAAAATAATCTGGATCTCACCGCGTGCACGACTGGGTGGTCGGGGAAGGCAAAAGAGCGGCGGCAACGACGTATTTGACGGAGGTATCCACGGTGGCCTTAGCTCCTTGGGGACGCTGGCGTCATCTACAGGGTACCCGAGCTCGAAGTCTTCGACAGTGAGGCGAGGCTCGACGATACGGATCTCCTGGACATCGTTTCTTGGCGATGGGTGACCATTGGCCGCAGTGGTTCACGACGGTCAGCAGCGGCGAGCTCTTGGGGCGGTGGGAAAGCAGCGAGTGAGAAGAGGAAAAGGGCTGGCGAGACGTGGAAATGGCAGAGGGGTGCGCTGGGCCTCCACGGCGCTGGATAGGGACCGGTGGAGAGGCAGCTGCGTGGCCACCAGGAGGTGGCGCCCATGCGACGCGCACAGCTCGGCCGTCCCTCCTTCTGGCAGAGGAGGAAGAAGACAAGAAGGAGGGGTGGGTCGGGCCAGGATGGCTGGGCCAAGTGGGCCAGAAGGTAAAGAGGTGAGTTTATTTCTCATTTTTCTTTTATTTCATTTCTGTTACTTTGTTTTGTTTTGATTTTATATATCAAAACATTTTATAAAACCCTGAAATTTTATTGGGGCATTATGTGACTGATATAAAGTTACCCCCAAATTTTAAGGATTTTTTGAAATCAAAATACTTGAATCGAACTCATATATGAATTTTATTTAATTTCCAAGCTTCTTTTAGAGTTTTTTAAAATTTCCATGAGCATGAGATGGGACCCACCACACATGAAATGTGATCATGCCCATTTATTGAGATTTCCAAAAAGTTCAGAAGATTTTTGGAACAAGATTTTTGTCTGGCCTTTTAGTTGACTTGATTTTGAGGCTTTTCAAAATTTCCCATTTCTTAACCAAAGAAATTTAAACATGATGAAAATATTACTTGCTAATACAAAGCATACCTAACTAGGGTTGTGACAAATCGCCCGCACTCAAAAGAATATCGTCCCGAGATTCAGGAGTCATCGGGAAGAGAGTGGGGTACTCGGCTCGAAGACGATCTTCTAGTTCCCAGGTGGCTTCCTTCTCAGAAGGGTTGGACCACTGCACTTTGAGGAACTTGATCTTATGACGTCGGGTCGTACGCTCAGCTTCTTCAAGGATACGAACAGGATACTCTCGATATGACAGGTTTTCTTGGAGCTCAAGCGTTTCGTGGTCTACTTCGCGGATAGGATCCTTGAAGCAATGCCTGAGTTGGGATACGTGGAAGACATCGTGAACCTGAGAAAGATGCGTGGGTACTTCAAGTTGGTAGGCAACATATCCACGTTTAGCGAGAATGCAAAAAGGACCAATGTAACGTGGGGCCAATTTGCCTTTGATACCGAAGCGATGGGTTCCCTTCAGAGGAGTAACCCGAAGGTAAGCATTCTCGTTCAGCCCTTAGTTTTCTTGCCTATGACGACGAACAATGCAAACCTTCTCTTTTCCTTCCTGGATCATATCCGGTCCAAAGAATTGTCTTTCACCGGCTTCTGACCAGCTCAATGGTGTCCGACATTTTCGTCCACAGAGAAATTCAAAAGGTGCCATGCCCAAGCTAGATTGGAAGCTGTTGTTATAAGCAAAATCGGCGATTGGAAGAGATTTTTCCCAACTCTTTCCGAATGAGATATCATAGGCTATGAGCATGTCTTCAAGAACTAGATTGACTCTTTCTACTTGACCACTTGACTGGGGATGAAAAGTGGTGCTAAAGGAGAGATGGGTGTAAGGCCCGATATGCGGTACTGTTCCAGATCTAGATGTTTCCATCCAGATCCGGGGACGAAGCACATATCGGTCCCACCGCGACATATGACGAAGTCATATGCCCCGTATTTCCAACATGATATCACAACATTACAGATACAAGGATACAACATCTCATACAATTGGCATACAACTGCCTCAAATACAATACAACAACGGAAGATACATGTCTGGGTACAGACTACAAGCAAATGCCTAGTGGCAAAGAGAAAAACATCGATCCCCATAACCACACGGGTCCAGGCCCTCCGCCGGGATCCGCCTAACTAGTCGTCGTCGAGTCTCCACGTGAAAGTCGATCACCATACCCGTTGTCGATCGAGAACCCTGTTGATAAGTCGGGTTCCGAAGGTGTAGCCGAACGCAAACTCGCATCGTCTCCGAAGGTACCCGTGGAAGCACATAAGACGGTAAACACTGGAAAGCAATCAACGAGAAAGCATATATTACTAGGAATCAAACACGAGCAAGCATCGACAAGAAGGCAACACGAGACATCGCGCCTACCGTCGAGAGCGGTTACTAACAGGTTAAGTGGAGTACTCGTCACACACGACGATACCGCACATTTACAAGGGTTCAAGTTGTTTAGCTACAGGTGATCAACAAAGGTTGTTAACATGGCAACTCAAGCAAGCATGGCATAGCACACAAACATGGCAAGAGGTGAAGCATAAAGGAAACTATCTATGCTAGTCAATTTAAGTGAGGCACAACCTAAACATGGCATTCCACTAAGTACCCCACGACAATTAAAGGATTTGGTACTGTTCTGTCCTAAACCATATTTTAGGTTGGTTAACAACAGCAAACAATAGCATAAACACAAAGTACACGAAAAACTAATCAAGTTACATATAAAGAACACTCCAAACGGAGTTACGGTTAAAAAGTTACAAGCAAAACAAGCTTGGAACACAATCTGCCAACATCACGAAGCACACTTTAGAGCAATGCATAAACATGATAATGAATGCAAAATGCTCACAAATGATATGCAAATAAAGTAGACATGACAGGTAAGGCATGGAAAAAGAATCATGCAAAAAGAAATCACAGATCAAAAGATATTAAGCATGCAACATGGCATCGGAACGTTACAGACTTAGTGAAAAACAGCGATGGCTGTCAACAACAGCGGCATAGCAACTTTGGAGCTCAATAACTATATGACCAGAAAGCATATCATGACAATGGAATACATATAAGGGAAGTAGACATGATGCTTAACAATATGCAATTGTAATCACTCAATTCTGATAAACGGTTGCGACGCAACCGTCACCCGAAGTTGCAACAAATTAACAGTTTCAGCAACAGCAACACATTAACATCAGGGTCACCACTTTGGAGCAAGATTTAATATAGCTAAAGCACCCAAGCATGACAAGTTAAAGCATGGAAATAAAGTACACATGATGCTTAACATATAGGAAAAAGAATCAATGCAATAGGCCTCATGGATGTGTCACAATCATCAACCAAAGTTGCAATAAAATAACAACAGCAGCACATAACAGCAATTAGTAGCAGTTTAACGGCCTGATGCCCACTTCAACACAGATTAACAACATCAAGATGGCCTCAAAATAAATAACTTCCTAAAGATCAACTCTAGAGCACACAAAGCACAACCAAACAAAAAAAGAACCACTTCATTCGGAGCTATGAGTCAACGGGAAATTACGTTGCAAAACAAGGCCAACAGCAGTTTGAACTCAGACTTAGAAAAAATAACAGGAAAAACAATAAAGCAGAAAAAATAAAAACGGGCCTTACCCCTAGCTGGGCTCAGCCCATGGCGGCTGGAGAGGGGCTGGCGGCCTGGCTTGGCGCTGGGCCACGCTGGGCTGGCCGACCCACTTGCGCTGGAGGCCCAGCCGGTCGGCGGTTGCGGGGAGGCCGCTGGATCGGGCGCCTCCCGATCCCGGCGAGGGCGGCGATGAGGCGAGCCAGGCAGCGGCTGGGAGGAGCGTAGTCGGCGGGGGCGTGCGGGTCCGGCTGCGGGACGTGGTGGCTCGGCCACCTCGAGCTTCTCCACCGAGCTCGGGAGCCCATGGCGGCGCCGGCCATGGCGCACGGCGGAGGACAGCGGCACGACATCCTGCAGGCGAGGGAGAAGAGGGAGGTGAGCGAGAGGAGGAGGCGCGGGGAAGAGGAGAGGGCCATGGTGGCCGGGTTGCTCGCCGGCGACCGCGAGTTGGCCGGAGGCGGTAGGCGTCCCGGGCGTCGGGCGACTCCACAGCTGGCGGGCTGGAGGAGAGAGGAGACCTCCAGGGGGGCGACGTGGCACGATCTGGGCCATTGGTGCCCAGATCTGACGGTGGAGATCAGATCTGGCTAGGGTTTTTCGGATCTCGGGCTATTTTGGAGCAAAAAAAGGGGGGTGGCTGCAATTTTGTGGCTAGGGAAACCCTAGAAAGGGGTGTAAGTGTGGTGGTCTTTATATAGCCCAGGTGGCTGGCAGTTTGCAAAAACATCCCCGATTTTTCTCTCGCGCCCGCGGTGCTCACGTTTCTGACCACCTGGGGCCCGCAGGACTTCCGATTCGGGTAAAACTTTGAACTGCGCGATCAGCGCGTCGAGCCAGCGGCGTTCACCTCGCGTTGGAACCATTTCGAGAACACTTTCCGGCGTGCTATAAAAATATCCCGTTTAATTATTAAACAGAGTTTTTCGTTCCGTTGGCTGCGGCTGGTCTCGTGCGCTTTTTGCGACGGTGATCGGGTGAAACCCGGTGTCGCAAAGGTCGAGTGTCAGGGTGGCAAGGGTCAGTCTCCGTCCGGTACGAGATAAGAGGGGGAAAAATAATCGCCGATTGATAAATCGGGGATGCAAACACCGCAAACAAATCAGACAATAAAACAATTCATACCAAAAACAAAATTTTTAATTTTTGTGAAATCTGGGCCGTTACAATGGGTTCCCATAGCATTTTGACAACTTCCCCATAATCGAGAAGTGAAAAGACTTCCATGGTCTGAGTCGATTTCCATAGGAACACCATGGAGAGAGACTATTCGAGAGACATATAAATCCGCTAACTGGCTAGCAGTTATACTCTCACGAACAGGAAGGAAATGAGAAACTTTGGAAAGACGGTCAATGACCACGAAGATGGCATTGTTTCCCTTTTGAGACTTTGGAAAGCCAGTGATGAAATCCATACTAAATTTATCCAATTTCCACTTAGGGATAGGCAAAGGTTGAAGAGTAACATCAGGCCTTTAATGTTCTGTCTTCATGCCACGACAAATAGCACATTCGGCAACATGTTGAGCGATTTCCCGCTTCATACTGGTCCACCAAAATCTGTGGCGTAGATCTCGGTACATTTTCGTGCTACTAGGATGAATCGAGAGGGGAGTGTCATGAGCTTCCTTAAGAATCCACAGTTTTAGGTTTGGATTTTCGGGCACTACGAGACGATTCTGAAAGAATATCGTCCCTTGATAATTTACACAGAAGCATCTAGCACTTTTGCTAGCAGGTTATCTTTGATCTCTTGGATACCACTATCATGTTTCTGGGTAGCTACGATTTTTTCCTCGAGAGTTGGTTTCACTATCAACGTGGAAAGGAATCCATGAGGAACAATCTCGAGATTGAGCTTTCAAAATTCCTCATAGAGAAGTGGTTGACATTGCGACAACATGAGGTTATTGCAATAGGATTTACGACTTAGTGTATCAGCCATGACATTGGCTTTGCCTGGAGTTTAAGAGATCCCTCAGTCATAATCCTTAATCAACTCAATCCAGCGTCTTTGCCTGAGATTAAGATCTGGCTGGGTGAATATGTATTTGAGGCTCTGGTGGTAGGAATAGATCTCACAACGATTACCAAGGATGTAATGTCGCCAAGTCTTCAGGGCATGAACTATGGCAGCGAGTTCAAGATCATGGCTAGGGTAATTGTCTTAATGTGGACGCAATTGGCGCGAAGCGTATGCTACCACATGCCGATCTTGCATAAGAATGCATCCTAACCCTTGCCGTGAAGAATCACAATAGATTTCGAAATCCCTTTTGGTTTTTGGAGGCGCAAGTACGGATGCTGAAGTCAATCTTCTTTTCAGCTCTTGAAACTTTCCTTGCACTTGGGGGTCCATTCAAATTTCTTATCTTTCTTGAGGAGTTCAGATAGAGGCTTTGAAAATTTTGAGAAGTTCTCAACGAAGTGGCGATAATAGCTTGCTAAGCCAAGAATACTCCGAACTTGCTTAACCGATTCAGGTGGAGTCCAGTCAAGGACGGCCTGAACTCTCTCGGGATTGACAACAATGCCTTTTGCAGAAATCACGTGGGCTAGGTAGGTCACTTCTGGTAACCAGAATTCACACTTGGAGAATTTGCCATATAAGCGATGCTCTCGAAGTTTCATCAATACCAGCCTTAGATGCTCAAGATGTTCTTCTTCGTTCTTCGAGTATATAAGGATGTCATCGAGGTAATCCACAACGAACTTGTCCAAATACTCCATGAAGATCGAATTCATTAAGCGCGAAAAAGTGGCTGGGGCATTGGTTAAACCGAAGGACATGAAGGTGTACTCATAAAGACCATAACGAGTAGTGAAAGTCGTTTTGGGAATGTCCTTATTTCTGATTTTGATTTGATGATAACCTAATCTCAAATCTATTTTCGAGAAGACTGAGGATCCGGCATGTTGATCATAAAGGTCATTAGTCCTGGGAAGTGGGTACTTGTTCTTTATCTTCGCTAGATTAAGCAGGCGATAATCTACGCACATCCTTTCTGTTCCATCTTTCTTCGTTAGGAACAGAACGGGGCATCCCCATGGCGATGAGATAGGTCGGATGAAGCCTTTTGACAACGAAGCTTCAAGTTGGATTTTGAGCTCAACAAAATCATGTTGGGACATTCTATATGGGCGTCTAGAAATTGGGGTGGTTCCTGGGATAAGATCTACAATGAATTCTACACATCTGTTAGGAGGCATTCCTGGAAGCTCTTCTGGAAAGACATCCGGAAAGTTACAAACTATCGGAATATCTTCAAGGTTAGGAAGGGGATGTTCATTCCACAAATATAGCTGGGTTTCTGAACCTTGATATGTGAAATGGACTATCTTGTCGGAAGGATGAGTGAGTTGAACTTATTTAGTGGCACAATCAATCTTGGCACAGTGTTTTGACAACCAATCCATACCTAAGATGATATTAATATCTGAATATTTGAGGTCTATGAGAGAAGCAAGGAATACAAGATCCTCAACAACAATTTCATTGTCACGACTTACCATACTGGTACGCCATGTGGATCCTGGAGTTTTAATCATGAAAGAGGTAGGCAACTCCTCGAATGAAATGTCATGCAGGAGTGCGAACTTTTTAGACAAAAAGGAATGAGAAGCTCCAGAATCAAATAGAACAGAAGCAGGTTTGGATTTAACAAGAAGTATACCGAGTAAAACCTTAGTATCCTCTTGGGCTTCTTTGATGGTGGCATGGTTCACACGATCGTATTCAACAACATCGGACTTGGCCTTGGAAGACTTTGGTGGTTTGGTTTTATGTTTTGGAAGAGGAGGAACATTGTCTTGCAATGTGGCCAGGATTACCACACTTGTAGAACAATCGGGTGTTAGGTTGTGGAGTTTGGATGGCACGCTCTCTACTATATTTATGGGGTTTCTTGCTTGGTGGAGGAAGTTGAGGTTCCATGGGAGATAGTCTTGGAATCAAGTGCGAAGAAAGGGCACTATTTGGAATCAACGTTTCTGATAACCCAACTAGAAGATGAAGCAAGATCACGATCACGCTTGCGAGACTCTTCAAACACCTCATTTCCATGCTCATCTCTGAATGATCTATTGACTAAATCCTCAAAGTTGACAAATTCAAGGAGATTGAGATCATGATGAAGGATAGGGCTAAGTCCCTTGCGGAACCTTCCCCGCTTCTTGGCGTCGGTTGATATCTTCTCAGGGGAATAACGAGGAAGACGATTGAACTCAGTCCCATACTGATGAACAGTCATATTTCCCTGAGATAGATTGCATAACTCTTCCCTCTTTCCTTCCATCAACTCATCCAGAATGTGGTACCCTTGGAAGGCATCACGAAACTCTTACCAAGTCACTAAGTGACAACAAGGCTGCATTGCAACAAAACTCTCCCACCATTCACCAGCAGCACCTTCCAGAAAGTATGCCGCAAACATCGCACGATCATCCGGAGCAACATGCGCCGTCTCAGGCTTACGCTCGATGGAACGGAGCCAATCATCGGCATCAACGGGCTCAGAAGAACATCGGAAAACTGGTGGGTTCAAGAGGATGAAATCCTGGATGGAGATTACCACATTTCTCTGATGAGAAATATTCTTCTCAATGAGCTCGAAAAGGCGTGTTTGCTCACAATGATTTCTCTTTGCCTTCATCATGATTTCTGCCGCAGAAGGCAGTGGAGGAGGATCATCATCACCAACTTGATTACCGTGACCAAGTTAAACACATGTAGTTCCACCTGACATTCTGTGTGATGAAAATCAACAATCAGAGTAGGATTTTTTATGGGATCAAAGCAAAGATATAATTTAAGAGCGAACAAGATTGTAATGCAAAAGCATCAGAATCACTGGAAACATGGGACAATTTGAACAACATAATGGTTGTACCGGGATGAAAAATGAGAAAACTTGCCAGAATTTGAATAGAACTTACTCAAGAAACTCAATAACGTGATGACTCTAGACGACCACAACATTTCTACGACTACAAGGAAGCAATCAACGATATGTTCTAGTAAGGACATAGATGAGCCTAGTCCTATCTTCCCTTAGAAAACATGAGGGTGACTCAGAACTTAGATCGATGAGGGTAAGGAGAAAAAATAAGTCTTACGTTGTTCCCATATACCCAAATAACTATATAAATATAGAATGCTAGACTTGACATCGACCAAGGTTTAGTAATCCTACAGACAGTCCTGCTCTGATACCAAGTCTGTCGGGACCAAGGATATGTGTATGTAATTCTAGCCTAAACTCAATCACATGGAGAGCCGAGAGACATACCCACTCAACATAAAAGAAGAGGCTCTGGCATATCGTTATTTCGAAAAGCTGAAACGAGAGGGCATCCCATCCAGGACTGGATGATCAATTTTTGGTGGGATCCTCATCGTTCGCTCACAAGTCTAAATGATTATGGGTGGTTAACTCTCATACTCAAAGACAAGTCACATCAACCATGTTGTCGATTGAACCTTAGCATTTACATAAACAGACTCCAGCCCGATTCACTTAGTCGGGGTCTCGGGCGGGCTCGATCGTACAACAAAGTGTGCCACATAACGGAATCAGATGAGAACATCTCCGTACGTGCAATCGCATCGCGATGCTCCAAGCTACGCACAACTCAGAGCCACCTGGCTGTAAGAAATACCGCCAGCGAGAGCACAACTAAGCTATCGAACCCCACACTAAGACATGCATGATATAATCATATTCGCAACACACATGTCTAGTGTAAACAGCAGGTACTCATCACATGAACTCTACAAAGTCTACATCTTTATTGTATCTGCTAAACAGAGCAGACATAGTAGTAGTATTACAAGCAAAGATCACATGACTGTGACCCAACATTACATTCAACAACAACGGAAGAAAAATATGTCTTAGTAAATACAAGGTTAACAAATGGCTTAAGAAGCCTTAAGAAAAGACAACGACCCTCGAGAAAGACCAGGCTCCTGTCTGGAACTACATGAATTCATCGGCGTCGAGCATGAGGGGGAGGTCACCATCAGGGTCAGTGATCTCGTCTCTGAAACAGAAAATAAGAAAACGTTAGTACAAGGACGTACTCAGAAAGACTTACATCAGAACTATACTACTGATGCTCAAGTTTCAAGGTAAAGGAAAGTGGGGTTGTAAGGAAGAAAGCTTTGACTTGGCTATCTTGTACTACGACTACATAGAGATGAGATGAGAGGCGCACACTAGTCCATCTAATCTTGATCACCACATCAATAAACCACCATGGATTCTTCCTTGACTTCCCACAAGGAAGCAACCCAAAGCACTCACACTTATCATGGCAGTTTTAAAGTATCTGTTCAAGTTGTCTAATAATCAAGTATATGTCTCCAAGTAGTCCATAACCGCGGACACGGCTATTCGAATAGTTCAGTAACCCTGCAGGGGTGTACGCTTCACACACGTGTCATCAC
This sequence comes from Bromus sterilis, assembly GCA_950022295.1. NCBI lineage: Eukaryota > Viridiplantae > Streptophyta > Magnoliopsida > Poales > Poaceae > Bromus > Bromus sterilis. Next base: position 239,087,026 of record OX465595.1, on the reverse strand, counting down.
TTACCGCCCGTGAGTCGTCATCCTTCAAGCGGATGTAGGACGAGGATAAACACCAAGGCATTTACGTCACGTCTCAAACTCTAGTCCAGGGGATCGCCTATCTGAGTATGTACCCAGAGCGGGAATTCGGCCGGGGTTTCCGTTCAGGACTCAGGCAATGTATGGACGGCCCGACAAGCCCACCTCGACGGATGGTACCGCGCTTGTCTAAAACCGTGCTACAAAGTAACCGTGCATCACCTCCAACAATGGCACAAAATCAAATCGAAGAAGCAATAACCCTTGCGAATCCTGGACCATGCTCGGGGTGAGTTAATAGGAAAAACGGGGTCCCATAGCCCTGCATGTGGAAGTACTCTTATCCTGGAACACAACACGAGAACTCGGGGCCTAGGGCAGTGTAAATGAGACAACCCACTGTGTACTCCTACACAACCTCTCATTGTTCACCATTTTTAGGGTGATTTCACCAACACATTACCGTTATGTTGCATTGTTCTCTAGCATCCCGGTACATCACCCAGATGGACCATCTTCATTGCATACAACTCTAGCATAGCATAAGCATAGCATGGATGAGGGGGCACATGATGAACACAAGCAATCCTAGATCTTTGAGGTTGAGGTTTTCTTAATGCTGTGTCATAAATGATAGGTCATGCAAAGGATGGGTTCAACTAGCAGTAGAATGGTAACATGTGAATCACCTAATCATGCATAAGAGAGAACAAGAAGGAAATGGTTTTATATATACATGATCAATGGGGGTTTGCTTGCCTTGCTGAAAAATGTGAATTATCGATCTTCAAACGTGATGTTGAACTCGTCTCCGAAATAACCTTCTACCGAGAAGAAGAAAACACCGAAGCAATGGAAGAAAGGAAACAACATTCAATAAATTGCAATGCAACAAGCAAGATAAAATACATGGCATGGCATGGTACTGATGTGACCTATTTTTATGTTGCAACATATTAATTGATGTTGATTTGAAAAATAATTTCAAATTAAAACTCCAAATGGTTATTCAAAAATGTCCATATTGCATTTGCTACTGTTTGTTCATTGTAAACTATTTTTTCATGCTTGAAAGTAGCATATTTGGATTCCTTGCATTTTTTGATAATCTTTCATATATAAAACTTTGCAATCTGAGTTATGTTTAATTTTCTATGATTTATTGATGTTTTGTGTATTTTCTGGATTTTCGAGAAAAGGCTTAATTGCATCATCATGACGTGATGTTAGGGGGTTGACTGGTCAAGCTGACCAGTGGGCCAGCCCTGTCATAGGTTCTCAGGTTAAACTCCATTTGTAAAAAAATAACATGTAATTATTAGGGGGACAGGGCCCCACATGTCAGTGAGGTTTATAGGGGGATTAGGGCCTAACGACAAAGCCACGTTGGCACGGTCGACATTTAGCCGCCGGTGGCCACGGGCCGCGGTGGAGGATCGCCAGAGTGGCGCTCCCGGCCACGGGAAGGCACGGGGAGGGTACCAAGGGGGAGCCCTCGATGTCGCGCTCCACCCAGCGCATGCGGGAGTCCAAGGCGAGACCGGCGTCGAGCCGCACGGCGGCCGGAGCTGGGGCTTGTCGGCGATGGTGATGCAGAGCGCTAAAATAGGCGCGGCTAGGGGGAAAAGGACCGGGATCTCACCGTGAGCATGACTGGGTGGTCGGGGAAGCCAAAAGAGCGGCAGCGGCGACGTATTTGACGACGGAATCCACGGCGGCCGGAGCTCCTTGGGGACGCTGGCGTCATCTACAGGGTACCTGAGCTCGAGATCTTCGACGGTGAGGTGAGGATCGATGATACAGATCATCTAGACATCTTTTCTCGGTGATGGGTGACCGGTGGCGGCGGTGGTTCACGACGGTGAGCTGCGGCGAGCTCTCGGGGCGGTGGGAAACCAGCGAAGGAGAAGAGGAAAAGGGCTGGCGAGACGTGCAAATGGCAGAGGGGTGCGCGGGGGCCTCCACGGCGCTGGATAGGGACGGGGGGAGAGGCAGCTGCGTGGCCACCAGGAGGTGGCGGCCATGCGAGGCGGACGGCTCGTCCGTCCCTCCTTCCAGAAGAGGAGGAAGAAGACAAGAAGGAGGGGTGGGTCCGGCTAGGCTGGCAAGGCCAAGTTGGCCAGAAGGTAAGGTGGTGAGTTTCTTTCTCTTTTTTCTTTTATTTCATGTATGTTAATTTGTTTTTTTTTATTTTATATATCAAAACATTGTATAAAACCCTCAAACTTTTATTGGGACATTATGTGACTGATATAAAGTTACCCCCAAATTTTCTGGATTTTTGGAGTTCAAAATATTTGAATCCAATTCATATATGAATTTTATTTAATTTCCAAGCTTCTTTTAGATTTTTCGAAAATTTCCATGAGCATGAGATTGGACCCACCGCACATGAAATGTGATCATGCCGATTTATAGAGATTTTTGAAAAGTTCAGAAGATTTTTGGAACAAGATTTTTGTCTGGCCTTTTATTTACCTTGATTTTGAGGCTTTTCAAAATTTACCATTTATTAACCAAAGTAATTTGAACATGATGCAAATATTACTTTCTAATACAAAGCATACATAACTAGGTTTGTGACAGTGGTATTGACGATTGGAGGTGAGAGCGGACGCTCTCCTATTAATGTAACCGACAAAGTCCATGGCGGCCTGGAAGTTGTCACCTGCGTCTTCTCCGGATTCCTCTCCTCCGGAAACGTTACCACTGGAAGGTGGTCTCCTCGGCTTTCCCTTGTTCTGGTATCCCCCTCGGCCCACGCTTTGGGAGGTCCCACCTCGCTGAGCTTCCTTTTGGCGTCCTTCTTGGCGTAAAAGGTTGCCATGTCCCCTTGGAGCTTGACGATGGGACATCACTCGTACAAGTCGTGCTTGTCAGTCTTGTGAATCTTTCAATAGGGTGACACGGTGGTGTCCGCGGCGGAAACCACGATGTCGGTGGAGGGTGGCTGCCGTGCGGCCTCGTTGTCCTCCGTGGTGAACACGGCTTGGTGCGCACGCTTGCGGGCCGCGGGCTCCCCGGAATGCTGATTCTTTCCGGTACAAGATCGAGTTGCAGGGTGCCTCCCAACGTCTCTATTAATAGGTTGGACCGCCTCTTCGACGCGGGCGACCTTGTCAGCCAGCTCAAACAAAGCGGTGATAGTCTTGATGGATCGGGTGATCATCTTCTCGAGCATGCGCGGGTTCTTGACGTTGGGGTGGAAGGTGGCGATGATCGCGGCCTCATGTGTGTCGGGGATGCAGTGTATCACCGGAGTGAACCTGTGGATGAACTTCCAAAGAAGTTTGTCGTCCTTTTGCACTACTGGACGCAAGGCACTGACGGTTTTTGGAGGTTGAACACCCCCCCCCCCAGCAAAAGCGCCAACGAACTTTTCGCAGGGCTCGGCCCACGAGCTGATGGAGTTGGTCGGTAGGTGCATCATCCACCAGTGGATGTCGTCCTTGAGCTTCATTGAGAAGTAATTGACTTTTGCCTTGTTGTCTCCCCCGCGATCTCAACTGTAGTGTTGTACATGCGGATGAATTCGCGATTGTCGGTCTTCCCGTCATACGAAAGTGCACCATCTATCTGGAAATTCTTTGGCCACTTGACACTGCGGAGATCTTGGGTGAAGGCTACGCACACGGTGTTGTAGTCACTATCACCGGAAATAATTCCTTCCCAGATAGCATCGATAGGAGGAACTCGAGCGTCGGAACACCGGTGAGTTTCCTTCTGCCTAACGATGGTGGTACGAGCGTTTTCGTGGCGGCGATCATCTAGACGAGCACGCTGGTCCAGGGACCCAAGGTGCCCTGAAGATGCCACAAAAGCTGCGCCAGGAGATTCGGCCCGTCGATGAGTGGTCTGGCGGACAACGGGGTCACGACAGCGCTCATCTCGGGGGTGGTCTTGTCGAGGCCCGTGTTGGGGGGAGTGCACAGTGCGTTCCTACCCCCGGGCGGAAGAGTTGGGGAGCACAGTCGGCCCGTGCGTTGCCGAGATGGCATAGAGGCACATTGATCGAGCCCCTGTTGCTTCTGAAGGGCCCAAGAGGAGAGCTGGGCAATAGTAAGCCGCCAAGTCTCCAGCCGATCTGTAAGAGCAAAGTTTTGCCCCCGTGTGTTTTGGATATTGTTGGACAAAACAGTAGAGGAACTAATAATGTTTTCTAGTATAAACAGTTGCTTAGGTTCCTAAAGGACAAGCTATGTGATAAAGCTTCAGGGAAGGTCTTCAAGTTATCGAAGCATAATCCACAGAGCGAAGCTTAATCACGAAGGTTGACCCCCAAAAATGAAGGTGTCCTGAAGCTCTACTCATTGAAGGAAATGAAGAAGACGGCGCAAGACTTAGATGTTTTTGTGTAGTTCTTTTTTGGTTCCTTGAGTCATAGGACAAACCGTACTATCAAGAGGGGTATTTAGTTTGTGGATACCGAAGTCATTGAGAAATGCTCAGATCAAATCCAAACCAAGTGAGAAGCCTGAGCGAAGAAATCTCATGTGCACTAAGTTAAGCTTCGGTAGCAAAGACTTCGTTCTTTGGCTTCTGAAGCAGAACTAAGTCCGTGAGTCAGCTTTACTTGTTCCTCAAGTAAAGTTGCGCATTGATGACAAATCCGACCGTTGTGGACACGTGTCAAGCTGTCACCTCGGGTCAGTTTGGTCATTCCGCACCTCGGGATCTCCAACTATAAATACGCCGCCCCCTCCTCCATTTGCGGGTGGCTGCTCTGAGATCATTCCAAGAGAGACTGAAGAGAGCAACCCCAAAACGCCACCGAAGCAAAACCCAAAATCCAGAATACTGAAGCCTAAGTCCCAGTGATCTGAGTAGATTTGAGATGACTTAGGTGAAAGCTTACTAGCCTTTTTTATCTTGGAGAACTGCAATTCTCCTAGACGGTTAGAGAGTTGTACTTCAGAGAGCGAAGAGTAATTGTCGCCTCAAAGTCCAGTTTGTCAAAGGTTTCGGTGATTTCCTCAATAATCAACCACGAGTGAAGAACTGATCAAGCTCAAGGAGTTTGATGCAGTGGAGCAACGGACGGAGAGAGATTTGCTCCAGGTGTTCAATCACCAGTCCCTCCAACCAGACGTAGCGCTTTGCAGAGCGTGAACTGGTCGAACAAACATCGCCGAGTCCCAGTTCGTTTTACTTCAAGCATTTACCTTCAGTATAGCATTTGCTTCACTGTTATGCTTCAATGTGTTTTGATTCACTGCATTTAGTTTCGCTTCCAGTTATTCTTCGCTATTCCGCACTGCTTATGCTTCACTTCAATAGTTTCAGTAGAAAATTTTGAAGTGATCATTCACCCCCTCCCCCTCTGATCACATACTTGGACTTTCAATTGGTATCAGAGCTAGTCACTCCCTACACTCTGTGTGTTTTGGATTAACCTCCTGGAGTGTCTTCAATGTCTTCAAGTATGTCTTTCGCAGCTATTCGCTCCGGCGAACCTATTCCTATTTTTAATGGGAAGGACTACTCGTACTGGAAGGACAAGATGAAGAGAAATATCATGGCTATCAACTCTATCGTCTGGCAAGTTGTCTTGTATGGTGTCACTGTTGCAGACGAGAACGCCATCACTCCTGAAGAAGCCAAACTGATTGATCTTGATTCTGTAGTTTGGGTTTTCATCACCAATCACTTGACACCAGAAAAGTATCATGAAGTGAAGAATATTCCTACTGCCAAAGGTGTCTGGGACTATCTTGAAAAGATTGGTGAAGGTGTTTCTACCCAAAAGGATGCCAGAATTGACACACTACGAAGCAAATTCTATCGCTTCAAGAGAATCGAGGGTGAAAAAGTGAGCTCAATTTACAGCAGACTCACAACTCTTGAAAATGAGTTGATTTCCCTCGGTGCTGATGAAATTACTCCTCACTCAGTTGTAAGAACTTTGCTTCGCTCATTAGATGACTCGTTTGATCACATTGTGCTGATGATCAAGGAAAGGACTGATTTCAGACGTCTTGTTGCCGCTGATATTCTTGAGAGACTCACTACCTTTGAAATGGAAAAAGATGAGAAACGTGACATAAATGGTTCGCGAAGAAAAACTCATGCTTTGAAAGCAAAAGTTTCACGTCATTCTTCACCCGAGGTTAGTTCTGCTTCAGGTGTCGAATCAGATGATCCTGCAAGTATTGGGAGGGATTTGGCATTGATCATGAGACGCTTCAATCGCTTCCAAAGAAAATGTTTTTCTTCACCGAGAAAGAGTTATTCTTCAAGAAGCTCCACTCACTCATCTCACCGTTCATCCTCAAGAAGCTCACCATCAAAAGACAACTGTTGCTACAAATGCAAGAAACCAGGTCACTACATTGTTGATTGTCCTCTGTGGGAAGCTGAGAACAAAGCAAAGCCTTCGCTCAGAGACTCCTCATCCAAGTCCCACAGATCTTCCAGAAGCTATGAATCCAAGAGACATGATTCCAGTTCGAGAAGAGATAAGAAGAAAGATTCTGATGATGACAAGAAGAAGAAGTATCATAAGAAGCGTGAGGGTTCTTCCTCGAAGACTCACTCGTCTCGTCGAAGAAGCTCTCACCGAGCCAAGGCCTATCTGGGAAAGGAGATGAACTCCGAAGACGAAGCCTCTGGGTCCGAAGCTCATTCAGGCTCAAGGTCTGGGTCAGGATCCGAATCAGATGGTGTTGCTGGTTTGGCATTCGCTTCAGCAGATTCTTCGACAAAAGCTTCGAGCTCATTCTTCACCAACAACAGTAGTGAAGATGAATCTCCTGCATATTGCTTCATGGCCAAGGCGAAGGTATCTTCATCGAAATCTAACTATGATACCTCTGATTGTTCTTCATATGACAGTGATTCAAAGATAAGCTATGCTAAACTTGCTAAAATTGCTTCAATCCAACAAGATGAACTTGATTCACTAAGCAAAACCATTAAGAAATCAGAAACTCTGTTGATCGATGAGATAGACAAAGGTCAAACTTTAACTAATGGGCATGAAGCTCTGAAAGAAAAGTTTGAAGAATTATCCTCTCGGCATGATCTTCTTTTAGCTGATTATGAGAAGCTCACCTATGAATTTCTTCAGAGGAAAATGGCTCTCGATAAACTGAAAGAGGCTCATGAAGAGTTGGAAAATGTCAATCTCTCTCTCATGGCTCAACAAGGTTCTGAAGCAAATCATAAAACTGAATCACCTTGTTTGGATTGTTTGGAACGAAGAAAAATTGATTCCAAAGGCAAAGCTCCCATTGTTATTGATGATACTAATTCCTCTGATGAGGAAAACCCTGCTGTTACCGAGGAACTCCTCAGGTTGAAAAACTTATTTGATACAGGCATGTTCAAAAGTGTGCAAGGTCACCAGTATCTCTGTGATATCTTGAGTAAGGCTCTCCTTCACAGGAATCCCAGGAATGAAGGTGTTGGTTTCGAGAGAAAAATAAACCCTGATGGCACCTATTGGGAACCTGAGCAGTATCCTAAGACTATTTGGGTCCTTGCGAAAGGGAACCCCATTGATATAGCTAACCTTTCAGGTTTTGATTGCAAGATGAACAAAGCCATTGTAGACGAATCACTTGACTCAGACTACAAGCTCATCAAAGATGAACAGGGAAAGGTTACAGCTGAGTATGTTGGTACTCCTCCTAAGAATGGCTTCTATAAGAGGCAGATATGGGTGCAGAAAGCACTTGTGGAAAAACTGCCTGCTAACCATACCATGCAGGGAAAGTCTTCGGTACCATCGAATCATTTCTATTCTCTTGAAACGAGAAATGATCCTCTGGTGACCGAATCAAATGTTCCGCAGAAGCAATACTATCGCACTGGTCGTCATACTTATCGTCCTCATAATAATCATACTAAGATTGCATATGCTCATTCTTATGCTAAACATTCGCAGAGGACTTACTTTTATGGTGTGCTTGATGGTACACCGAAGCAATACACTCCTATTAGATTTAATATTGCTTCAACCAGTGCTTCAACATCTTCTCAGTCACCTGCTCGTTTGTGGGTGGTTAAGAAGAACTAATTCTTCTGCAGGGCTATGTCTCCGGTGGATCCGAATGGGTCATGGATAGTGGTTGCACAAATCATATGACCGGAGACAAGGAGTTATTCACCAAAGAAAAATTATCTCACTCCTCTCAGAAGTACATTACCTTCGGTGATAACAACAAGGGTAAAGTTTTAGGTTTGGGTAAGGTTGCCATATCGAAAGATAAGCACATTGACAAGGTTATGCTAGTCCAATCCCTTGGATATAATCTAATGTCTATTTCGAAGTTATGCGATATGGGTATGCTTGTTCTATTTTCTGCTTCGCGTTGTGTTGTCTTTTCACAGGATGACTATGCGTTTGTCTTCGAGGGTTACCGAAAAGGAGACTTATACATTGTTGATTTTTCTTCGGGCCCCGCTGTATCCACATGCTTAATGGAAAAAGCTTCATCTGGTTGGTTATGGCATCGAAGACTTGGTCATGCAGGGATGAGAAATCTTCATAACTTAGTGAAGAAGAATCATGTTATTGGCCTTAGCGAAGTTAAATTCGACAAGGATCGTCTCTGCAGTGCTTGTGAAGCTGGTAAAATTACGAAGAAATATCATTCAGCGAAGACTATCATGACTACCACTCGTCCTCTTGAATTGCTTCATATGGATCTCTTTGGTCCTCAAAATTATGCAAGCCTGGGAGGAAATAAATATGGTCTAGTTATTGTTGATGATTTCTCTCGTTATACTTGGGTTTTCTTTTTGGATGACAAGAGAAAAGTTGTTGAAATCTTCAAGTCATTCGCCAAGAGAGCTCAAACATAATATGAATTATCTCTGAAGCATATCCGAAGTGATAATGGAACTGAATTCAAAAATACTCGTATTGAAGATTTTCTTGATGATCATGGTTTTACTCATGAGTTCTCTGCTGCTTATACACCTCAACAGAATGGTGTTGTTGAAAGGAAGAATAGAACTCTCATTGAGATGGCCAGAACTATGCTTGCTGAATACAAGACTCCTATTAGGTTCTGGGCCGAAGCAATTAACACTGCTTGTCATATCATCAACAAGGTTTACCTTCACAAATTTCTGAAGAAGACTTCACATGTGCTTATCACTGGTAACAAACCAAATGTTTCGTACCTTAGGGTGTTTGGTGCTCCATGCTTCATTAGAGATATGAATCATAGCTCCTAATTTGCCCCTAAGGCACATGAAGGTTTTCTTTTAGGTTATGGCTCAAACTCTCATACTTACAGAGTCTATAACTCTCACTTTGGGAAAGTTATGGAAACTGTGAATGTGAGATTTGGTGAAACTAATGGCTCTCAAAAAAAGCATTTGCCTCATGATCTAGATGAACCTCCTCTTGATGAAGTGATCAGGTCCATGGCTATTGGAGAGATTCGCCCTATTGAAGCCAATGCTCGTCAAGCTAATAGGGATGATGATGGTCCAATGTTCCCACACATAGCCCGAGGCGCTGGAGATCAACATTCTGAAGCTAATGAGGAACAGGACGAAGAAGAGCAAAGGAACGAAGGAAATGCTGATGCTGAAGCTGAAGCAGATCCTGAAGCAGAAGCTGAGCCTGAAGCAAATGATTCAACCTTATCACGAGTTCGAAGAAGAGTTGATGTTGACTCGATTCTTGAAGAAATTCATCAACCAGGTCGTCCTACAACTCGCTCTCGTACTCGTTTGGCTAACTTCTGTGGAAATTTTTCGTTTGTCTCCATGTTAGAACCGTCGAAGTTTGATGAAGCCATGAAGGATCCAAATTGGTTAACTGCCATGCTCGAAGAACTTAACCAGTTTGAGCGAAACAAAGTCTGGTCCTTAGTTGATAGACCTGATCCCACGAAGCACAACATCATTGGTACAAAGTGGATTTTTCGCAACAAGCAAGATGAAGATGGTATAGTGCTAAGAAACAAAGCACGACTGGTAGCACAAGGTTACACCCAAATTGAAGGTATCGATTTCGGTGAAACTTATGCTCCTGTTGCTCGTCTCGAATCCATTCGTGTTATGCTTGCTTTTGCAAATTTCAATGGTATTCTGCTTTATCAAATGGATGTGAAAAGTGCTTTTCTTAACGGAGATATCGAGGAAGAAGTGTATGTTATGCAGCCTCCAGGTTTTGAAGACCCGAAGAAACCCGACATGGTGTACAGGTTACACAAGGCCCTCTATGGGTTGAAGCAAGCACCTCGTGCTTGGTACGACACATTGAAGGATTTCCTTCTGAAGAAAGGCTTCAAACCAGGAACCACTGACCCAACACTTTTCACTCGATCTTATAATGGTGATCTGTTTGTATGTCAAATATATGTAGATGATATCATTTTTGGATGCACTAACACAGAAATCAGTGAAGAATTTGCCAAAATGATGTCGAAGAAATATGAGATGTCTATGATGGGTGAATTGAAGTTCTTCCTTGGACTTCAAATCTGTCAACAGAAGAATGGCACCTTTATTTCTCAAGAAAAATATCTCAAGGATTGCCTGAAGAAGTTTGGTCTCACTGAATGCAAAACCATTAAGACGCCTATGCCTACCAATGGCTTCTTAGACGCAGATGAGAAGGGCAAAGCCTTCGACCAGAAGAAATATCGGTCTACGATTGGATCCCTTTTATATCTTTGTGCATCTATACCTGACATTATGCTTTCAGTATGTATTTGTGCTCGTTTTTAGGCCAATCCAAAGGAATCACATCATACTGCCGTAAAGCGAATTCTTCGTTATCTTGCTCACACACCTACCTTGGGCTTGTGGTATCCCAAGGGAGCTCAGTTTGATCTCATTGGCTATTCTGACTCAGACTGGGCTGGTGATCGTGTGGATAGGAAATCAACTTCAGGGACTTGTCATTTCCATGGAAGATCACTTGTGTGTTGGGCTTCAAAGAAGCAAAACTGTGTTTCAATATCTACTGCTGAAGCCGAATACATTGCTGCTGGGTCATGCTGTACTCAGATTCTCTGGCTGAAGCAAACGCTGAAGGATTATGGTATTCATGTGAAGAAAATCCCTCTCCTATGTGATAATGAGAGTGCAATCAAAATTGCCCACAATCCTGTACAACACTCTCGCACGAAGCATATTGACATTCGCCATCATTTTCTTCGTGATCATGTTCAACGTGAAGATATTGTGATCAGTCATGTCAGGACTGAAGATCAACTGGCAGACATTTTCACGAAACCATTGGATGAGAAAAGATTCTGTGCGTTAAGGTGTGAGCTCAGTATATTGGACTCACGACATGTACTGTAAGACCGAACCGTTTACTTATGTAAATATTCATTTACTTCGTTACTTACCTATTCTGTTTCGTTGTCTGTTTTTGCTTCGCTTTCTTTATCTTATTTCTTTTGGATTTAGTCCTCTATGCTTATCACCTTTTGCTTCGTTTGGTTTTTCTTCGAGGTGATAAGTTTCGGACCCTACCCTTTCTGTTCTTTTTCTTTCTTACTCTATCTGTCCAAAATGCTTGAGCATAATTGAAACGGAAAGTATTTTTCTTCGAACGTCATTGAGTTCCGAAGCAAATGCTTCCAATTCCCATCGAAGTTTTACTCAAGTCGAGGACTTATTCTTCGGTCGTTGAGATCCCATCAAATCCGGGTCGTTGAGATTCTATCGCGATTCGCCACGAAATCCTCGCCGTAGAATCCGGAAAGACAATGCTGGGGGCCGTTCGATCTGATCTGACAGCTCCTGTCAGACCGGCCTTTATAAGGCATCCCACCCCAGCGAAGCCAACTCACCTCCTCATTCGCATCTCCCCGGAAACCTCTCTCTCTCTCGAGCTCCGCCGAGCTCCTCGTCTCCGTCGCCGCTCTCGCCGCTTCACTGCCGGAAGAGCGCCGCCGTGGACTTCACGCCGTCGACGAGCACATCCTCTCCGTTCTTCGCTGCCGTAGTTGCTTGACGCCACCGAGATAGGGTACGCCAAGCCTCGATCCAATCTCCATCTCTTGTGTTCTTCTTTCCCTAGATTGGATCCGAGTTCTTAGTTTGTTTGTTTTTGGATGATTTCCGTAGGTTTCCTTGATCCGTTGGATCGTTGCACCGTTGCGAAACCTGATTCTGCTAGTCAAGGTTTCCTCCTCGATTCAGGTTAGAAGTTAGGGTTAGTATCTATCTGTTCTGTGTTAGGGTTTCTGTTCATCATTGTGTGAGGTTAAGTCTAGCTCAGAACAGACCAGAATATTTACCCAAAATTCTTCACTGAATCTCTTGTCAAAAGTGTTTTTGGATCGAAACTTTTTCTGGTGCTCATTCCATACTCGCCTTTTTCCCTCGCTACCTTTATGCTTTTCACAGGATGTCTGCTGAGTTAGACTTCGGTAATGAGTCACCAAACCTTGATCACATCAATGAAGCAGAACGTACTGCACCGAAGAAGAAAGGTGGAAGAACAAAGGAAACCAACAACGCCAGAGGCATCCCCGAATCAATTCGCATTGCTCTGGGTTATGACACACCTCCTGAAGAGACCAAGGAGCAGCGCAAGAACTGCTTGCAAAACATTCGCAGGTACTGGGCAGTTCGATGGTACAAGTACAAGAGCATCCCTACCTGGAAGTGGACTATGCAGTTTGCCTTCAGTCCGCCCTTTCGGTACACTTCAACCATGTGCAGTCAGTACACTAAAGAGAATCGTCACCTGTACTACCCTGTTCCACCGAAGCTTCCTCACACCAACACCCTCAAGACACCAGATGATTACCCAGAAGAGAAAGAACGACTGAGAATTGCAGCTAAAGCCAAGAGGCTGAAAGAAGAGAAAAAGGCAGCCAAGTTGGCTGAAGCTGAAGCCCAAGGTGAAGGGCCTAGCAAGAAGAAGAAGAAGAAGCTGAAGAAGAAGTCTGCTTCTCCACCCCATGCTACAACAGAAGATGAAGAATCTTCCAGAGCAGCTTGCTCTAATCTGACAGATTCCATGATGGATGAATCTAATGCAGCAGATGACGAATCAGAATTCGAAGCAGATGACGAATCGGATGATCCTGCTCCCCCCAAGAAACAAAAACTTCAGATCCCACTGAAGAAAAAGCCAGGAGAGAAACCTGAGGCTAAGGTCAAACCTTCTGCTCGTCCCACCATTGATCTCTCCAACTTGTTTGTCACGAAGCCCTTGGCCTCCAAGCCACCGGCTGATGCCCCCGACACTGAGAGGCGATAAAAGCAGAAGCACGACCCCGCCAAGAGACAACCTGCAAAGGCTTCAGCATCAACGAAGCCCAAGCAGTCTGCTGCAAAAATCCCTTCAGCGAAGCACAAGCTCACTGAAGAATAATTGAGACAGAAAGACCTCGAAGAGGCACTTGAGCGCAACATCCATGCCAGAAGCGCAGCTGAGAAGAAGAAGGCAGATGAGGATGCTGCCAGACAGAAAAAGGAGTTGGACTCAGCCAAGATGGCTGCAGAGAAGGCTGAGACGAAGCGCAAGCTCGCCGAAGCCGCAAAGAACGAAGAGAAAGCTGCTGCTGAAGCTAAACAGCTTGCTGAACATGAAGCTAAACGCAAGGCTTCATTAGAAAGCCTCAGAACGAAGAAAGCTGAGAAAGCTGCTAGGGCAGGCCAGAAGAAGCCTGTAGTTGATATGACTCCCTCCGCTATTCCATTGAAGAAGAAAGGAATATCTTTGCCTGAAGCTCAAGCTGAAGCTGATCGTCAGAGTGACCATTCATTTCCTGACTCACGTGAAGGCGAACTCTGGGATCAGTTGGGCATCACTGAAGCCCTTTGGGAGAAGTGTGCTGCTGAAGATCCTGATGCTGTTGACATTGGAGAAGTGTACATCTCCAGGTCCATCGAAGCTATGATCTCCACCATGATCAGTCAGCTGAAGGATCTGCATTCAAGAGACAGGGCTGAAATGAAAAAGATTCACAACTATCAGAAGCGAGCTGAATCAGAACCTGATGAAGAATTCAAACAGCACGCCCTGAAATTGCTTCAACAAGTGACAGAAGTCAATTCCACCACCAAGGACAATATCAAAATCTTCAAAGGCAAAGTGAAGGCCGCTGTTGATGACATGGTGAAGACCCATAATGCTTCCATTATGGAAAGGGACTCAAGGAAACGCAAGGCTTCGCCCGAAGCTGAACGTGTTGTTGTTGCACCAACATCTCCTAAGCCTGCTGCATCAAAGGCAACAGGACCCTCACCCAAGAAGAAAACCACCAAGAGGCGGAAGGTTACTTTGGCCTCAGCCGCAGACATGGATACAAGTGATGAACAGCCCCCGGAATCTCCTGAAGCCGTTCCCACTCCTGCCCCGAAGCCAAAGCCATCCAAGCCCGCATCAAAGCCTTTAGCTCCACCCACCAAGACTCCCACACCTCCTCCTACCAGAACCACCCCCAAGCAAACTCCAACACAAAGAACTCCTAACCCCACTCCAACGCCTGCACGAACCCCCACACCTATAGCACCTCGAGTTCCCACATCCATTCGTGCTCGAACCCCCGAACCACAAAGGATTCCCACTCCACCAGTTGCTCCCGCACCACCTCCATCACCTCCCCGTGAAGCTAATGCTCCATCACCAACCCACTCCAGAACCCATGTATCCCGAGAGTTTTCCCCCACCAGAACAGTTCAAGAGTTTGAAGCAAATGTGCCCGACATCGAAGCACATGATGACGAAGACGAACAAGTACAAATTCTGAATCTATCGCAAGAGCAAGCGCTTGTAGTCGCTCAATCTGCTGGCCCTTCAAGAGCCAATCAAATTGCTCCTCTGCAAAGAATTCGTGACCGTTCGCACCCCTGCCAAGATACCCAGCTTGACTCCAATTACCCGCGTGAAACTTTTCCTATATTCAAGGGTGCTGGTTATTCTTCAAGGCATGGCCCGGAATTCAACCTGGAACAACGTAGGAAGCGCCATCGATTCTTTGATGTTAGTCCTTATGCTTCTGACCGCACTGCGGATGATCTTCGTTTTTGGACTGCTGAACAACAAGTCTTATACACCAAAGTCTTCTGCCAGCAAGGAGTTCTGTTTAGGCACAAGTTTCTGGACTTGCGAAGTCTTTCCACTGCATCCTGCTTTCAGAACGTCCTCAAAACTATTGAAAATCAGAATTTGACTCGGTTGTTTGCGTTGAGCACTCCTTTCAACTCAGAGCTCATCAAGCAATTCTATGCAAACCTTTATGTGTCTGGTGATGCCAATGAACCCAGCTCATGGACGCTGGAATGGATGATTCAAGGCAAAGTCTTCAGGATGTCCTCTGCCGAATTCATGGAAATTGCCAACATTCCTAGGAATTCTAGAGTTCATGAAAAGATTCATGCTGAACCTGATTTGTCTGAAGAAGAATTTTCAACTCTGTTGGATCCTGAAGGCACTGATAACCATATTCCTCAAAACATTCGCCCGAAGCACTTGAACTTCATTTCAAGGACTTGGTTCTTCATCCTGTCAAACTCATTGATTCCTTTGAGTACAGCTTCGGAAGAATCGAATCTTTATCCAGAGACAAGGCATGCTATTATGAAACTCACTCATGGCCTTCTCTTCGACTTTGATGATTGCTTCATTAGGAATTTGGTTCATGCAGCAGAGCTACCTTTCACACTGAAACCCTATGCTCCCTGGCTGCAAGTTGTATGTAACTATGGTTGGAACGAAGACTTTGTGGCACGCCATCATCCGAAGCTTTTCCTCCCACCAGTGCGTGACTCCTTGGAACTGCTAAGGAAACCCAATGATCCATTTGCCACATATGTTGGTGTGCGCCATGAAATCAATGAGCGAAACTTATCCAAGACGTTCCAGAAAGACTGCCATCATTTTGAAGTTAATCTTCGCACGCAGCAAATGCTTGACAACTTTATTTAAGCAAATCAACGCCAGATGCATTTTCTAGCTGATGAGATCAACCGTGTTGGCAATATAGCACTCAACAACAATCAGTACTTGCGTGTGCTCAAGCGACATTCCTGGAAGGGACTCCGGAAATTCAACTCTGTGAAAGGTCTTCGTAAAGATCGCATCCACAAATATTATCCGCACCTCCGGCGAAACTTTGCTCGTGATGACTCAGTGGACCGCCCGAATCAGAAAATCCCTCCCCTGCACAAGATTGATGAAGTATTCTTCGTCAACGAGCCTGAACCCATCCGGCCAGATACCGTCTACGAGAATGACTCCATCACCTCAAAGGACGACGACAGCCTCGACGAGAGCGTCCTCGACATCAACCTCATCACTCAGACACGCCACAAAGCTATTCCTACGTCTTCTTCCGAAGAAGAATCCTCAGGCGATCAGTCTTCGTCGGATGAGTCTTCGTCGAGCACAGCTTCGTCGGGTTCTCAGGGTGCTGATGCTGCGTAATAGATCTCTCGAACCTCCTCTCAACCTTTTGTCCAATCATTGACAAAAAGGGGGAGAATGAGGGCATCGATGAGTTAGCTTTGCATCGGGGAAAGGGTTCTTGCTATCTGTTTTTGCTTCGTTTGGTTAAGTTACAACAAACATTCCATTCCTTTCGATTGGGTTGTAACTTAAGTTTAACTTCAGTCATGCTACTCCTGTGCTACACTTAAAGTCTTAATAACCCCTTGGCTTGCAAGTATTGCTTCGTATCTTCTATCTTGCAGGTGGTTATTTTTTTCTAGTCACAGGTCATTGGAAGCTATTCCATACATTCCTGGATATATATCTTCAATGCAATTGTATTCACTAAGATATTTCGTTCTGCTCTCCACCGAAGAAAAATTATCTCAAGCATTAACTTCAATTATATAAATCTTCGATGCTTGTATTCAGGGGGAGCCAAAAACTTCATATCTTAGAGTTTGTCCCATCCTTCACAAAAACTTCAATATCCTTTATCGATGCCTGTTTTGTCAACAATAGTCCAAAAAGGGGGAGATTGTAAGAGCAAAGTTTTGCCCCCGTGTGTTTTGGATATTGTTGGACAAAACAGTAGAGGAACTAACAATGTTTTCTAGTATAAACAGTTGCTTAGGTTCCTGAAGGACAAGCTATGTGATAAAGCTTCAGGGAAGGTCTTCAAGTTATCGAAGTATAATCCACGGAGCGAAGCTTAATCACGAAGGTTGATCCCCAAAAATGAAGGTGTCCTGAAGCTCTACTCATTGAAGGAAATGAAGAAGACGGCGCAAGACTTAGATGTTTTTGTGTAGTTCTTTTTCGGTTCCTTGAGTCATAGGACAAACCGTACTATCAAGAGGGGTATTTAGTTTGTGGATACCGAAGTCATTGAGAAATGCTCAGATCAAATCCAAACCAAGTGAGAAGCCTGAGCGAAGAAATCTCATGTGCACTAAGTTAAGCTTCGGTAGCAAAGACTTCGTTCTTTGGCTTCTGAAGCAGAACTAAGTCCGTGAGTCAGCTTTACTTGTTCCTCAAGTAAAGTTGCGCATTGATGACAAATCCGACCGTTGTGGACACGTGTCAAGCTGTCACCTCGGGTTAGTTTGGTCATTCCGCACCTCGGGATCGCCAACTATAAATACGCCGCCCCCTCCTCCATTTGCGGGTGGCTGCTCTAAGATCATTCCAAGAGAGACTGAAGAGAGCAACCCCAAAACGCCACCGAAGCAAAACCCAAAATCCAGAATACTGAAGCCTAAGTCCCAGTGATCTGAGTAGATTTGAGATGACTTAGGTGAAAGCTTACTAGCCTTTTTTATCTTGGAGAACTGCAATTCTCCTAGACGGTTAGAGAGTTGTACTTCAGAGAGCGAAGAGTAATTGTCGCCTCGAAGTCCAGTTTGTCAAAGGTTTCGGTGATTTCCTCAATAATCAACCACGAGTGAAGAACTGATCAAGCTCAAGGAGTTTGATGCAGTGGAGCAACGGACGGAGAGAGATTTGCTCCAGGTGTTCAATCACCAGTCCCTCCAACCAGACGTAGCGCTTTGCAGAGCGTGAAGTGGTCGAACAAACATCGACGAGTCCCAGTTCGTTTTACTTCAAGCATTTACCTTCAGTATAGCATTTGCTTCACTGTTATGCTTCAATGTGTTTTGATTCACTGCATTTAGTTTCGCTTCCAGTTATTCTTCGCTATTCCGCACTGCTTATGCTTCACTTCAATAGTTTCAGTAGAAAATTTTGAAGTGATCATTCACCCCCTCCCCCTCTGATCACATACTTGGACTTTCACGATCCACAGAAGTGAGGAATTGGCTAAGAGCGGCGCCTCCACGGGGGTGCGCAACCTGTCAGGAGTGGGGATGTGCGGAGACCCACCGCTTCATTCGGAGGCCCGTCCCCGACTCGGCTCCGGTACCGCACCTACTGGGCCTGCGGGGAAGTGATGAGATGGTCCTGCACCGTTAGGTGAGGGATGGCCGCGGTGAGGCACTGATTCTTCGGGTACGTCAGGCCGGGCCGCGCGCTCCTCGGCGGGAGCCGGAGCGCGACATGTAGACGGGTCTTCTGGAGGTGGCGGGGATGTCGCGGAGCAGCCTGCTCTGCATTCCTCATTGTTGCGCTCCGGAGGCGGAAGGCCACCAGCTGACCGTCCTCACTTTGAGGCAGTCTCGGATCCTCTCCGGCCGCGAGGCGAGTGGTCGCTCCGCGCCCGGCGACGGGAGAGCGTATCCAGGGTAGAGAGCCCTTCGTCGATGTCGTGCTGGGGGTGAGCTCGCGTGTGTCGAGGGGACGATCCTCATATGAAGTGCGTGCGGCGCCCTCCTTCTACCGCCAGATGTCGGGAGTCGGATCCCCGAGGGATTATACGATTCTGGGACGCGCACACGAAATACAATGAAGAACACTGGTACCGGGACACGCTGGGATTTACCAAGGTTCGGGCCGTCCGCAGACTAAAATCCCTACTCATGCTTGTATGGATTGATACTGTGGGAGCAACAAAGGAGTGGAGCTCTTCGGGATGGATACAACCTATGATGCAATCAGGTGTCCTTTTGATCGTTTTTTGCCCTTCCTATAGCTAGGGCCTCCCTTTTATAGTTTAAGGGGGTCACCACAAATGCCCGTAGGCGGCGCCGTCCTTCTAGATCTACAGGCGACGGGTGTCACCGAGACGCTACTTACGGAATGGGTGTGTGGCAGGGCAAAACAACTCCTCCTGAGCGGGTGCACGGGGCCTCGGCACGTACGAGGAATGGTACCGAAGCGAAGGCGCCGTTGTCGCCCTGTCCTCCAGACTAGGGGGCGGCGCGTTGAATGTTAGTTGGAGCGTTCTGCATGTGGTTGGACCGCCTTGTCCCCTCCACGCCACTTAAGGAAGAGGGCGACGCAACTTCTTCTGGGTTGACGCTATGCGGAACTCCTTTCCTGCAACACGTTGCTTGTATTATGAGGTAGTTTCTCTGGTGATATGCTGAAGGTTTCCGGAACGGGAGAGAGAACTCCTGTTCCCCGACAGTGGTGAAGATAAATCTCTAGATATTATAAATGGTTTGTCTAGTTTCTTTGTTTATGATTATGGAGTTGATGCTATTATAGATATACTCGTCTCTATTAAGGAGAAAATTGTTGCTTTAGGCATGAGAAATGTAGACAAACCCAAACCAATTAGAGAAGAGATCTTAGAGATAGAGGACGATTGGGAACCCTTTATTAGCATTACACTACTAGAAAAATAGCTATAGATAATATGGACACTAATGGCGCACCACATGTGTAGTGCGCCATTACTAAATAGCAATGGCGCACCATGTCCTGGTGCGCCATTAGTTCCCCTGTTACTAATTGGCGCACGTACCAGCAGGTGCGCCACCGCCCATTCACTCCTGGACAAGCCCCCCTCCCCTGACTTAGCAATGGCACACTACTTGGAAGTGCTCCATAAGGCACGAGGGATGCTAATGGCGCACTTCTGCGATGTGCGCCATTGCTAAGTCAGGGGAGGGGTGGGCCTAGGCCTGATGACATAGCAATAGCGCATGTCCCAGAAGTGTGCCATTACTAAGTGTATAACTCTAATGGCGCACTTCTAGGATGTGCACCATTGCTATCCTGGTCCCCCCTTTGGCCTGCTGGGACCACCTGTCCCAGAGTTAGTAATGGCGCATATTTTGTGAGGTGCGCCATTGCTAACTCTGGGAGCAGCTAGATATTTTTTCAGCACACCACACTCACTTTCCCCGCCTCCAACAAGCTTCTCTCGGTTCCTTCCTTCTCCTCACCTTATTTGCACCATAGACCTACCCAAAATAAGTAGTTGTATCTCCTTTTTTCATTGGTAAGTAAGGTATCTCTCTTTATTGTTGTGTAGATCTAGTTTGTTCTCTCTCGAACACACTTTTTGTCGGTGTATATGTGTGGTGTGATGTGATGATCATGGGGTATATATGTATGTCTGTTGTGATAATGGATGTGTGATGATCATGGGATATGTATGTACATGTGTGTTTGCAGGTACCTCACATATGCGATAATTGCCAATATTTTGCCGGAATGTTGATTCATTTCCGTTTCGGCGACCATGGTTCAATACTTTGCATTATTTTTTGTCCTAATAATTAGGCAAGGTCATGCCAATTTTTTTGGCTCTAAAATATCGTTTTGCTCTATGCCCCGCAGGCGACCATGGTTCGCAAGATGACCGGAGGCATCGTGGATAGGTTTTTGAGCTCCACGAAGGCCGAGATGATTCAAAAGAACGAGACGGAGATAAGATGTCTGTGTCGAAGATGCAAGCTGAAGTGCCTTTTGGACCCGGATTCAAAAACCATAAAAGGGCACCTGCTCACGCGTGGTGTCATGGATGGCTATCGGTGGCAAGGTGATGAAGAAGATTATGAATTCGTCCAGGGTGGCCGGGCAATAGTAAGAAGAAATAGCGCCGAGGGCGGGCGTGAAGACGAAGACTCTTCCGAACATGATCACAATGCAGGAGACAATCATGATGTAGAAGATGCCGGACATGATCATGAGGAAGATCAAGAAAAAGGGCATGATCATCATGAAGATGAAGATGCCGGAGAAGACGACAATGATGGACCATCGTCGATGGACTGGGTGCAGGACCCTCATCTCCAAGAGTTGCTTCTGAACCAGGCGAGTAATAACGCAAGAGCTGTCGCCCGAGAGAAAGCCAAGCTGAATCAACTTGAGATGGACGCAGTTATTATATTGTATGAAGGATGCAATCCCGAGGATACCCGCCTGAAAGTAGCGCTCATGGCTCTGGAGATGAAAGTAAAACATAAAATGACCGACACATGCTTCGACGAAAACATGTCATTCTGGAAAGACCTTCTTCCCAAGGGGAACACGTGCCCGACCAGTTTCAATGAGGCGAAGAAAATCGTGTGTCCTCTAGATTTACCGCATGTTAGATACCATGTCTGCGTTAACGATTGCATCATTTATCGGCATGAGTACGCGGAGACTATCGTATGTCCGAATTGTGGCGCCAGTCGATATAAGAAGAAGAATAAAGCTCCTAAAAAAATGGTGTGGTACTTTCCGATCATTCCTCGTCTGCAACGTTATTTCGCGGACCCTAAGCAAGCAAAGCTCATGCGCTGGCATGCGGAAAGGAAGTAGCAAAAGGAAGAAGCTGAAAAATGAACCAGAAAAAGACAGGATGTTGAGTCACCTTTCTGATGGGACCAAGTGGGAGGCGTTGAACTTCGAGGAGGACTTTGGGAAGGATCCAAGGAACATAGTGTTGGTCGCGAGCACCGATGGAGTCAATCCTTTCGGCAACCAGAGCAGCACACATAGCACCTGGCCAGTGTTTGTGGGCATGTACAACATCCCCCTGGGAGTGCATGAAGAGGAAGTACATGCACATGAGTGCGCTAATTGAAGGGCCGAAACAACCAGGAAATGACCTCAATCTGTATCTGGGGCTCCTAAAAGAGGAGCTAGATACGCTATGGAGAACGCCATTCAATACGTTGGACGCTCTAGAATAAAAGTATTTCCCTATGAAAGTCGCACTGCTCACGACGGTGCACGACTATCTCGGTTTAGGATATGTCGCAGGGCAGGTGGTCCACGGACACTGTGGATGCGCTTGGTGCATGGACGACACAACATATCACCAGCTACCTAAGGATCCCGGGTCTTCAAAAACCGTGTTCATGGGACATCGAAGATGGCTTCCTCAAAATGACCCATGGAGAAAACGCAAGGATCTGTTCGATGGACAGCCGAACTCCGAAAGGCCCCACGTAGGAGGAGCGGCACCGAAATAGACATGCTGTTGAAAAATTGGAAAGAGTGCCCACCGCAGGAAAGATCAATTCTAAGCGAAAGGCGCCAAAGCCGCTGTTGAAGGTATGGAAAACGAGGTCTGTTTTTGGGACTTGCCGTACTGGAACATCCTCGATGTGCCAAACAGCCTTGATGTCATGCATATCACGAAGAATGTGTGCAAGAGTCTTCTTGCTACCCTGCTCAACATGCCAGAAAAGAACAAAGATGGGCCGAAAGCAAGGGAAGACTTGCTATCAATGGGCATCAGGGAGGAGCTTCACGCAAACCGCCCTAATGATGATGATGATGATGACGACGACGATGATGATGATGATGAGCCACCGGAGGACACGGAAAGTCGTCGCAAAGGCAAAAAGGCCAAGAAGCAGAGCAAACATTATTACTGCCCCCCCCCCCCCCCGCGTGCTTCACTCTAAGTCAGAAGGAGATCCAACAGTTTATCAACTGCCTCCTAGGAATAAAACTTCCTTACGGTTTTGCTGGGAAGATCAGCAGATACCTAGACTCAGCGAAGCAGAGGTTCAGCGGAATGAAGTCTCACGACTGTCACGTGCTGATGACGCAGCTACTTTCGGTTGCAATGCACGGGATCATGGACGACCACGTTCGTGAAACGCTATTTGGCCTATGAAATTTTTTCGATGTCATCTCTCGGAAGTCGGTTGGCGTGAGGCAACTCAGAAGGCTACAAGAAGAGATCGTGGTGATACTATGCGAGCTCGAGATATACTTCCCGCCCGCATTCTTCGATGTCATGGTGCATCTCCTCGTCCATATCGTGGATGATATCATCCAACTCGGGCCGACGTTCCTGCACAGCATGATGCCGGTCGAAAGGATGAATGGTGTAATCAAAGGATACGTTCGCAACAGAGAACGTCCAGATGGAAGCATAGCCCAGGGCTTTCTGACCGAAGAGTGCATCTCCTTTTGCACCAATTATCTAGGCATCGATAACCCTGTTGGTCTGCCCGTGAACAGGCACCTCAGCAGGCTCGCTAGATGTTGTCACCGCGAGGGTCGCCGCGAAATGCATGTCGACTTCCAGGATCGACTCGCCGACTTTGAAAGAGCAAACCTAGTCGCGCTTCAACACATTGACTTGGTCGATCCTTGGGTGGTAGAGCACAAAACCTCAATTGAGAAGATGTACAATGACCGAGGCGAACAGTGGACGGACGGATATGTACTCAAAGAGCACAACTCATGCTTCACGCGTTGGTTCAAGGACAAGCTTCTATCGTACCCTTTACATGAGGACTCTTCCGAGGAAGAAAAACTCATATTCGCCTTGTCACAGGGCGCCGAGCACAACCTGATGACATATCAAGCGTACGATATCAACGGCTACACATTCTACACCGAGGAAAAGGACATGAAGAGAGATTATCAGAACTCCGGGGTAACGATGGAAGCCTACACTAGTAACGTCAAGAAAATATACTACAAAATGATCGAGGAGATCTGGGAGCTCAGCTACGCTGGAGAGAAGGTGTCGATGTTTCGTGTCTGGTGATCCAAGAGCATGGTAAAAGAAAGCCGGTATTTCACCACAATGGTTATACCCGAAGCCAAATCGAAGACTGCGGGCGCAAACGTCACCGCAAAATGAGCCATGGGTACTGGCTAGCCAAGTGGACCAATGCTTCTTCATTACCGACCCGTCAAAGCCCAGCCATGTTGTCGTGCGGAGAGCAAAAGGAACATCATTGGAATGGATGGAGCCGCCAACGAGCAAGACTTCGACAAGTACGGCGGCCCGAAGATTGAAGATGACGACGACGATGATGCAGTAGCATACAAGACAAGAAGAAGCAGGACCACCCTACCTAAATGCGGTCGCCCTTTCAAGAGAAGAAATCAAGGGGTTCCGGGGCTAAATTATGCAAACGCGAAAAAGAAGGGCAAAAAGATTGTGTAAAGATGATAGCTAATAAGATCCAATCACAATGTGTCTGCCGCACGCGTGTGTGTATGTGGGAATTTTGCATCATTTTTCTATGAAGATATTGATATGTCATTATTACTATGTATTTTTTTAAAATGCAAAAAAATGGGGTGCTTATATTTTTGGAGATTTTTTAAATATTATATTATTTTAGAGATGGATATGCCATGTGGTTATTTTAAAGTGTTTGGATGTTTATGATAAGGTTGATATAATTTTTTTTAAAGTGCAAAAAAGATGGGACTACCATTTTTTAAAGTGTTTGGATGTTTATGATAAGGTTGATATAATTTTTTTTAAAGTGCAAAAAAGATGGACTACCAGGATTCGAACCTGGGTGGCTAGATTCATGTATCAAGGGACCAAGCACTAAACTATGTAAGTGGTTCTGTCCATTGGCACAGACGCACCTCTTTTAAGCTAGATATGGATTAATGTTAATGGCGCACCTTGCCGAAAGTGCGCCATTGTTATTGACTATCCTTATGGCGCACGTACCAGATGTGCGCCATTGCTAACCCGTACCCCTCTAGCTAATCCCCACCTCTCCCCTCTCCCGAAACCCTAACCCCCATTCTCCCCGTGCCCCTCCTCTGCGTCCGGCGACCCTCCGGCGACCCCGCGTCCCCACGAACCTCCGGCGACCCCGCGCCCCTCCTCCCACGTCCTCTCTCTCTCTATCTCTCTCTCTCTTTCACCGCCCCCTCCGCCTCTCTCTGCAGGACTCGCCGCCGCCTGTCGTCGTCATCCACACCGCCGCCCACACCATCTCCCAGCCGCGCCACCGCCGACCGCCCTGCCTCTCCGAGATCTATGTCCATGACCGCCCTGCACCGTCTACCCGGCTGCGCAACTGCTTCACCTCCTGCCGATCTTCCCTCGTGGCCACAACCAACATAGGTGAGTTCCCCTTCTTCTATTCTTCCTCCCCCGTGCCCTGTTGTGTGAGCTTTTGGTCGGTCCTGCTCAGGTACATAGGCTTGATTCGACTTGTACGGCCAAGATGAGAAAAATCTTGCAATCATTCTGGAATCTGCATTAGTTATATAGACCACTGAACATTCAAACTCTAATCTTTGCTTGAGTAAAACCATAGTTTCTTCACTTGTGAAACATTGAATTTTGCTTGTTGTGCTGCAAAAATAAAAAAATCATGGCTATTAAGAACGCCATCAGACGAGGCAAGCAATGCTGGCTATTGTTGTCTTTTGATTGATTGTCTTGATACTATTAATCTCCAGGACTACACTGACAAGAACAGACCCAAGATGCTAGTCTTGGTCTCTTTTGTTTGGTTCCTGTGAGGTATGAGCTATGCAGAATCTCTTGGTGAGGATTTCTAGTTTGTTTACTCTAAACCAAACTTGCTTCGCTGGAGGACTTCAACCTACTACTTGCCCGAGAAATATTTGTATATTTTTCTATCTCCATAGGAATATTTTAACTGTATACATTAGTTATATATTTACCTGCACAATTCCTCACTGTGAGTTTGGAATGATTATACAAGAAAAAGATGTTTGGCTGTGAACTTTGATTCAGTATATAAGACTAGAAACTGAGAAGTTGTGTTTGCAAAAATTTAGTAGTAACCTTTTAAACAGAAATGAGCTACTACATAGATGAAGTTATTATGTAATAGCAAAATTTCAATCTCTCTGTAGCTTACTTCCATGATAATTATGAAGTATTACATAAACTTTTGAGACCAGTGTGGTGATGGAGTGGAATATTTCTCTTTGAAGTTGGTCTGAAAGTCGCCAATGTTTGCACATTTAGTTCATGTTTAGTCTACAAAGTATCTTCCATATAGTCTTTTGTAAAGTTTTTGTTTGTTTACCCTTGAGTTGTCTGTCTGTAAATGACCATTCTCACTGTAGCTTATTTTCTTAGAGTAGTAGAATTTAGCAAGTAGTGGGTCTGCAATTCAGCTGTAAATGTCTGCAAATATTAGAGTTTTTTATCATTATTTTCTTGTAGACTTCTCACTATAAATGTCTGTAATATTAGAGTTCTCACTATAACCTATATATATTAGTGTTGTCATCTCAGTCTATTTTTACTTCATTTGTTTGAGTCAATGCATTTAGAGCGACATTCAGATTCATTGCTACCAACTTCCCAAATAACTTCACTCTCTCTGTAGCTTACTTCCATGATAATTATGAAGTATTAACATAAATTTTCCTCCGGTCAATCCTGTTTTGATATGTCAAATATCAGAGTATAAATTGCTATCTACAAAGAAAAACATGTTTTGCTATGTACACTAATATTTGTTATCAAAGTCCACTGTGCCATGTTAGCTGATTTAGTGTGCACTGATTTGAGTGTCCTTCCATATAGGAATATCACTCCATTTTCTAAAGCTTCAGACCCTTATTTCACTTCAAGCACTCTCTATTAAAGGTAAACTTTTAAATCTGAGCTTGAGTTTTGGACTTGTTCTGCCTATCACATTATTAGGTAGTTTTTAGTGAATCTGTTAGTATCATGTGGGCGCTATTTTTAGATTGGTACAAATAATGTGGACTTCTATAGTTTTTAGTGAATCTGTTAGTATCTGTTGTGCCTATATGTAGGCCTTTTATTGCAGGTACAAATAATGACCCCATTCTCCCGAAATGTCGATTAATTTCCGTTTTGGTTGAGAATGGGGTCCTAGCTCAAGAAATTAGCAAAAGTCATGCCGAATTTTTCCATGAATTCGTGCATGACCTTTGTTAGTTTTCTTGACCTAGAAGGTGCTTTGCATGTAATTGTCCAACCCATAATATTGTGTTTGATTAAAAAAATCATTATGACAGTATGCATGTGCTCTTGATTCTTGATATGTATGTGTTCAGTAGCACCACACCTGTCCATGATCTCTGAACGCGTGTAGTACTAGAAACTACATAGCTCAACAATCTCCAAAGTAGTATATAGTGTTAGGCACATGCAGATTTGATCACTGGCAGGATGAAAGCTACACACATCATAATAGAAACATCAAGAACTTCTTATACAAACAACAAGAGTGTGCAAAGGACTAAAACTATAAGCTTTAGATACATCGTTGTTGATTCATGGTCAGGACTCTAGTAACTGCCAATAGAAAGGTGAAGACCGAAGTCGTAAATGTATTGGTCCATAACACATGTAGTGTAGAAATTATAGCTCAACATTTGGTTTTTGCGTATAGATACTACACATTATAAACATAAACTTATTTTGTTATGAACCTAGTGAAATAATTGTAGTTAGTTGTGCTAAGACAGTCATTGGGAACAAACATGCACC
Organism: Bromus sterilis; assembly: GCA_950022295.1. NCBI lineage: Eukaryota > Viridiplantae > Streptophyta > Magnoliopsida > Poales > Poaceae > Bromus > Bromus sterilis. Next base: position 239,059,583 of record OX465595.1, on the reverse strand, counting down.
TCTAGACCAAAACGTACAGTTGGTAAGCTATCACAAAAACAATGAACAATAGACATGCACCTCTAGATGGCCTAAAGAAGTGAAATCTATCTGAGAACAACAAAAAATATAGTCAAATGTCGTGTCTAGAATAAGAACTCATGTCAGATACTTCTAGATTTATGTTGCCATCTAAATAATAGTACTAAACAAAACCCCTGAAAGGCTGAGAGCACTTATTCAAAGCCTCAACCAAAGTTCGTTAATTTATTTGTCTTGAACCAAAGTCCGTTAAGTATTGCCGTATGACCACAACTTCATGCTACATGGATTAAACTCCGAAGAGGAGTACTATTATACTCTATAGGAGGATATGACCCTACAAGATTTCAATAGAGATGAAGTCATGAATGGATCACTATAATGTTGTTATCTTATAATGCCATTAATGCCATTAGAGCTCTTGTTCCACTATAATGTTGTTATCTTATAGTACTGTTTTTTCTCTGGTCCCATTGTCTTAATTTTTTACCGTTCTATTTTTTCTAAAATTTCTATATTTCCATCAAACCAAAAGATGACATTTAATTTTTTTTAAACCTGCCTTTTATTTTTTCCTTTTCTAGTTTTCCTCTAAACGTGAGAGGAATAGATATACTAGTTACCCTGATATCATCCAATCACTCTAGTAGCATTTTTTCTTATCCTATTTAGTGGGTGTAGATGGCCGACAACGATGAGGCCTCCGGTTCGCACCACCAGAAGCAATATTGGGAGATGAGCATGGACGATGATCCACAATCTCAACCTCGCTACGAGGGCATCGGGGATGACTCTACCGATCCCGAGTACACAACCGCTAGCGGGGATGATTGTGGTGCCGCGGAGGCCGATCCCGCCACTGATGATGGCAGCCAACCCACAGATGGAAGCCAACCGAAGAGGCAAAAAAGGGAGACGCGCCCGAGCAAGCTAGCCACCGTCAAGGAGGAATTTCCCGAAGTGGTCAAAAAGGGGCTTCCAACGGCGCCCAAAAAATTAGTCGGTGATTACGCCGGACAACTTGGGTGCATTCTCCGGGGCACCGTCTCGATCAACACCGAGAACCTAAGGCATCCTAACCGAGCGAATTTGCGCAACCTCCTCTTCACGAAGCTGCACAACCAATACAAGATCCCCGCTCAATTCGCAAACACACAACTACACGGGAATAAAGTGAACAGTGCCGCCCTCACGAAGATGAGCACATCCCTGGCTACTTGGAGAAGCACGGTGAAGAAAATGATCAGTAAAGGTGTTAGTTACGAGAAGATCAAGGAGGAAAATCCTTCGATCAGCGAAACTAACTACGAGGAGTTCAAGCTCAAGTGCGAGGACACCTCAACCAGTGAATCGAGTCAGTGGGGGAAAAGTATGCGGGAATTGAACTTAGGGGTCCACAAACTCGGTCTCGGTGGTTACAAAGTGGCGGAACCGAAATGGGACAAGGAGGACGCGGAGCGTGCCATGCAAGGCCTACCGCCCCTCTGCAAAAAATACGGAGATAAGTCTACCGATAACTATGTCAGTGCCCGGTACAAGAGGAACCCAATAACAGGGGAGCTTACGACGGATCCGAAGGTGGATGAGCTTGAGCGTCTTCTGGTAAAGAATACCTCCCCCCTGTTAAATTGGCTCCATATGGTTGCATTTTAAAATTAGTGAAGCCAAATTTATGAATGGTCCCCGCATTCCTTGTGCAGGAAACTGAAAGCAGCAACGCGGGGTCCCCGCCTATCGCCCCTTGGGACAACTCTTTAAATAGGGAAATCAACACACTCAAGAAAAAGGATAAGCTTAGTAAGCCGTCGTCAGCTGGTCGTGTGTCCGGCAAAGGATGTTCCACAAAATGGTCGGACTACTATAGCACTAGGCGAAAGGAGAAAAGCACTAGCGGCTCGGAGGCACAACTCCAGGAAAAAATGGAGCAGATTCCATGCATTGTGGAAGAACAAGTTGGACATGCGCTCAACAACATGATGCCTTCCTTGTTTGTGTTCATGCGAGACTGGCTTGCGAGCGGTCAAGAGGGGTTGCCCCCGATTCCCAGCTTCATGGGCAACAACTCTCACAATGCGACCGCAGCGGCGGCGGACGCGTTGGTGTCCCCGGCGGCGGATGCGTTTGTGACCCCGGCGGCGGCGAGGACGGTGCCCCCGGCTGCGGACCCGACGGTGTCCCTGACGGCGGATGCGTTTGTGACCTCGGCGGCGGAGCAAGTAATTGAGCGTAAAAGACCAACGCCCGACACCTTAGGAGAAAGCGCCCCCTCCGTCACATGCCCGCCCGCCATTGGCGGTCCATCGACATTAGTCGAGCTTGACACCATCACGGTAACCAAGCCTCGGCCGATGACTTCATCTCCTTTTTCCTTTGACTGGGCATCCTTGACGCCCTACATGATTTCGCAGGGCACCATCAACGTTCCATGCAGTCTCCTGCACTTCGTGGATGAGGAGTTGGTCGATGTTGCCGTGGGCAGAATCGTTCAACCGGGCATCCGCGTGTTCCATGGTAATCCGATGCCAACCAACGTGCATAAGGTTCAACTGATTCGGGTGCTGGATGGCTACGGCGAATTTTTACCTCCCTATCGACCCCCCTGGAGCCGAGGACGAAGATGTGATGGACCTCCACGGCTGCTTGAACTGGAGCTTGCTCTGGCCAAAGTGCCAGATTCGTTTGGGGGTGGGGAACTACTCCACCCCACCGCCAGTCGTGCCGGCGCCAAGCCATGGCAAGACCTCTGCAACGGCGTCGGCTGATCCGGGCAACCACCCCACGGACATCGATGTGGCAAAAGATCGGAGAAACACCAACACCAACACACTACTTTCCCGTGTCGATGACTTCTACGAGCAACACGGTGGGTGCGACATGGACGACCTTTTCCTGCCTGCTTCTCAAGAACCCAACCTTGGTGCAAAAGACTCCTCCCACCCATCTCGTAGCGCGGAGATGAATTCCAACAATAAGGATCGACTGTTCAGTTCTCAGGAGACGCCTCCAGCTGCCTCCTTCACCGAGGCTGAGACGGCCGAGGCACGAAATGTTATCAGCCCCAACACACTCAGGAAGGCGGTCTCCGAGCAGGTAAAGGCCCCATTACATGAGAAGCCGAAGAAGAAGGGACAGACAAGAAGGAGGAAGGGTCCCACTACTGCGAGCCAGCCGGCACCGACGATCCGTACTCAAGACCGGCCACCAAGACCCGACGGAATCATGTGGCGGGTAGGCCGATGCTATTTGCTGCGATGCTCGATGCTGCAACCGGTGCTATGAAGAGTATGCATGACATTGTTCTGAATACAGAGACGCGGCATCTCAGAGAGAATGATGTGGCATACCCGGTTTTCACCGCCAAGGTGCCAGAGGGAAAGGGCTTTGTTGCTTGCAACATCAGACGTGTGATCTTCCTGCGGTTTGATGACATCTTCGCTATGTTTCACCTTTTTCCGCTGCACTACACATTTGTTCGGCTATTTGCGCTCAGTATGGAGATGTGGGTCATTAGAGACAAGACCCCGAACATCGTTATAGTCGACCCCTTCTACATGCGTGCCAAGCTCTTGTGCAGCTCCGGGGAACGGCGACTCGCTAGTGATTACCTCGAAGGCGTCATTCTGGCGAACAAGGATAAGGACAACTTCCTCTTGCCTTACTTTCCCGAGTATGTCATCCCCTCACGTCCCCGTAACGTACAATAGATTGCTTAAATTTCGGTCGTTCTTTTCCTCCTAACATCCGTGTTGTGTGAAGTGATGAAACAAAGTGCACACTCATCGCTCTAAGCCCGAAATGGTGCATGGCCACGTATTTGGACCCGGACCGCGAGTCGAACAAAGACTACACAAATATCAAGAAAGTTCTTGATGAGGCTCTCTCGCGCTACTCCAAATCTGGAGGCACCTTCAAGAAGGAAGTTGTTAGGTACGACGCGCATGTGTTCAATCACGTAACAAAGTTTGCCTGCGTCAAGCAGCCGCTTGGCGGTAAGAAGGATGCCTACTACGCCATCCATCACATGCGGGCGTTCGTACGGGACTAGAAGCAGCTTACGCTGCCATCTCATCTCAAGCACTGGGCCAAACGCTTGTCGGAAATCCAATACGCCGACCTCAAACAAGAATTCTTTCGCATCCAGTCGGAGTTGGCAGGAATCATCTCTGAGATGTCCTTCGTAACACGGGGGAGTTCTACCTCAACAATAAACTGTCAAACCGTGAAATAGATACAATGCTAAGATTGCAGGCTCACGGCGATCGCTCATTCATGAGCATCACGAAAGACGGCGGCTTCACCCACGCTCCGGCCCGTGAGCGGAGTCAAAAGTCTTGATGCCCGTGCGCCTAGCTATGTAGTTCTGGACTATCGACGAGAGCTCGTGTTTGTTGTATAAACTTTTATGAACCTGTATGTACATATGTCTCCTTAGTTTAAACAGTCATCATTCAACTTATATGTAGTCGATGCTATTTATTACTAGGACCATGAACCGTGTGCTATTAATGTGTGTTCCTTTTCTCTTCCTTTGGTCCATAATTTTGTTGTATACGTATGTACTGCTTAAATATTATCTATAAGTTGCTCTTAATGTTTTGTTTGTCTAGTGCATAAAGCAGATGCCGTCGTATGTCGTGTACAATGGTAGGATTCCCGGAGTCTACGACGACTGGGAGGATTGTCAGAGACAGGTTCACCTTTTTAGCGATAAAAGTTACAAAGGGTACCCCACAAGCTAGATACGCGCGCTATCTAGCGGGGGAGAGGAGAGAGCGGAGGAGGAACCGGATGAAGATCACTTTGGTCACGATGATGCTCATCATGACCGCCACCCTCTTCTTCAATGTCATGGTAGTTTAGATATCGACTTGTAATGTGAAGACAAACTCGCTACTCGGGACTTGTAATGTTCTAACTTTGTTCGGTATTTTGAATTCGGAGACTAATATGATGATTTGTAATCGGAGACTAATCTTCTATTGTATTCGATAAATTTGTTGTTTATATCTGTGTTGTTTATAAATCTGTTGTTTATATCTGTTTGTAACATGTGCAAATACAGAAAAGCAAAAGAAAAAAAAACTAATATTCATAGTAATGGCGCATGTGGAGAAACACATCAATGACGCACTTCCTAAAAGTGCGCCATTAGTAACCCAGAGCACAAGATACACATATGGTGGGACCAGTAACATCAGTGGCGCATGGGTGGCCTTAGTAATGGCGCACTCCCGGTGCGCCATTAGTATCCAGGATAGTAATGGCGCACCAGATGTGCGTCATTACTATCACTTACTAATGGCGTGCTAGTAATGGCACACCTAAAGTGCGCCATTAATGTCAAAAACAAGTGCGCCATTAAAGACCTTTTTTCCAAGTAGTGTTAGTATCTTCAACCAATACTTTCTTGCTTATTATGATATTGGATCTGTGGTTTCTACCATGCCCAAAATTGTTATGATTCTTTAAAGCTTGTAAGTATGGTTGATTTACCTCGCTATAATGAATATGATAATGGTGATATTTCTGAGATTCAAGGGAAGGTTGATAATATCGAAGTTCGATTTGCAAAAACGGACGCCACGGTTGACTTCATAATTTTGAAGTCAACAAATCAAGGAAAAATAGTACTTGGAAGGACTTTTCTCCAAGCCATGAAGGGTTTTATTGATGTAAGTAAAGGTCAAATACGCTTATGAGGGAAAGCCAAAGGTACGTATCTCTTTCCAAGGAAAAAATAAAGATGAGATCATTGAAGAGCAATTTGCAAATTTTGATCATCCTATTGATGACGCTTTCTTTGAACCTTGATCTGTTTTGCTTCATGCCTAGCTCAAAGGCATAAAAGAAAGAAATTACTAGGAGGAAACCAATTTTTTTACATTCAGTTTTAGTGGTCTTGATGCTTGTTACTACTGTAGCAACATCGACGTATCTTTATTTTCAAGATTTGTGCCAAGTTTTAGCCTCCGGTGATAAGTGGATCAAATATTGCGACATGTTGTCCAAAAACCAGATTCTGTCAGCCCCACACAAAAATTTGCGTAAAATTACTCGATCATATTTTTGATCTTAATGCTTTTGACAGTATGCTCTACACAATTATGAAGCTTCCACCTGTTCTGAGTTTTTTCATGTGAGTTGCATAAGTTCCCCGAAAAACTTATTTACTACCTGTTGTTCTGTTTTTCCCAGATTCTGCCCGGTTTTGTGCTTCTTCAATTTTGCAAATCTTGCGCATGCTTTTTCTTTGCAATTTTTTTTGGAAATCTTGAGAAATAGTAGCCCTTGTTGAATATCCTTTTTTCCAACAAAGGTTAAGTGAAATTAATTCATTTGAGGCACTAATCACTCTAATCAATTTATGAGGAGTTTCGTATGAAGGGATTTTTCAAGTGTGCGAAGGGAGATGATGAGAAGATTCAGGAGTGCCAAGAGCTCAAGCTTGGGGATGCCTCCGGCACCCTCAAGAAACATTCAAGGAGACTCAAGCGTCTAAGCTTGGGGATGCCCACGTGCATCCCCTTCTACATCAACAATCATTAGTTCGTCCTTCTCCATACTATATTTTTATCACTTCATGTCTTATGTGTAATGCTTGGAGCGTATTGCATTTACTTTTTAGTTAGCTTTGATTAGTTTAGTTTTGTTTGTTTTCCATAAAAAGTTTGTCCCTAGCATGCCTTGTTTGGGAGAGAAACACGCTCTGCTTTTGCCTAGAATGCTCATAGTTGTCTCTTCTATCTTTGATGAGTGTTCGTTATTATTTCTTGATGCTTTCATGTTTATCTCTTGCTCTTCATGTTTATATTTAGAGCTAGTTTAGGATATTGTTTTAGTACTCTCTGGAGTTTCATGTTTATCTTGTTTAGAGAGTTGGCTTGTTGCATTGAATGTGTGTCTTGCTTTGAGTAGATAATTGAGGTGGTTATTACGAGTTTAGTAGTAACTTTAAATAGTTTTGAGCTATTACTTCAAGTAATGTTTGGACTTCTGTGTGACAAGAGCTCAAGCATATTAGTGATAGGTGTCGTAATTTGGTTCAATGTGCTTATTTTCAAAAAGTACAAAAAAATAGTTGAGAACTCTAGCTACTAAGTGGATCACTAACCTCTAGAGGGGTTGTAATATATAGAGTACCCTCACGTTATCATGAGATGAGGATGCGCAACGATAACCAAGCCTCCCATACACTCCTCCTAGGGGTACTTGCCTTTTTGTGAATCTCCCGACTAGATAGAGAGTTACCGATAATAAGTGGATGGGTTCCTTTGACTAATGCGAGTATTCAATTGTTGGCAATTCCACCATCCATATTTTGCAAGCCTCTTCGGTACCGTGCATTGCCCTTTCTCATCTTGAGAGTCCGTGCAAACTTCATCGATGCATCCAAATCCTTGGCATGATACACTCTTCCATCATAAGCCTCATTATATCTTCCTCAAAACAACCACCATGCCTACCTAACAAGGCATTTCCATATCCTTTCCGAGATACATTACCATGCAACATCCATCTTCTCATGACTTGATCTTTCATTGTCATACATGCTTTTTCTTGATCGTAGAGCTACAAGCTAGTTGGGCCTTGCCCTCATAATTTCTACATGACGCGCTAGTATCTTTATACACATCCTGCTGCACTGGCAGAGGCATAAGCTACTATGAGAAAGGCTAGTAGTAGCGCCCCTTTTGGCTCATCAGTAGCACCCCCCTGCGCTCTACTGATAGCACGCTACAACTAACTTGTAGCAGCAGCGCGCACGGGCACCCGCTACTATTACGTATGGTTAGCAATAGCGCCCCCCGTAGAGAACGCTACTACTAATATTGGCAGCAGCGCCCCCCTGTACCAGTCACTACTGGTATACGGGTGCTACTTCTATATGTAATAGGCGCTATTGGTATTTATTTTTCATTTTCTATTTCTTTTACCAGTGTATTTTTGTTGTATTTATACAGATATTATACAATATAGTCTCATACACATACACATGTTTTCTACAGAGTACAGATCTCATCATATCATACACATACAATAATCTGATTATCATATATATATCATCATGATCTCATATCCAACACAAATGATATCTCTCGTCATGTCATCTCTAAAATAGCGATAGATGTTGTCACAATATCTTAAATACATGCAACTACAAGAAAGTTTCATCATCCATCTAAACTATGATATAGAATAGAAGAGCGGTCACTATGAGGAAGAGTTGAATTATGTAGTAGCTCATGAAGCGCCGCCTCTTATCTTCCTCTCGCTCCTCCCACTCCTCTCGCGCTAGCGTAAACCTAAAGTAACTAGCTTTTGCTTCCTCTCTGGTATTGAATCCTCTTTGGCTATCGTCTAGGAACCGGTGCACTTGGGCCTGACACTCTGGCCACTGATCGTACATTCCTGGAACCTTTCCTATGTACACGACATAGCACTTCTTCGCCATCGATGATCTATGTACTTGTTAGGGATGCATATAATCATGGGAATTCAACAATAGTACACAACATAATATACTTGAGGAACACGAAGAGAAAAAGTTAGTGAATAGATGCAACTTAAAGTAACATACATAATATAATATACACACGTAGTTCATCGTACCCAACACTAATTCACTAGCTAGCTAGTGTGATGCAAGTAGTTCAACATGACCGTTAAATTGCATCACAAAGTTTTCATATTGCTTCCAAAAGTACAAATTCAACCGAGACATCATCATCGGCATAGTCAATACACTAGAACTTCCATCTATCCATATCTGGGAGGACGCACCCTAGCTTCTTGAACGGCATAATATCCAAAAGCTGCATTCCTATGCGAGCTATAACATCAGGTCGCGATATTGGGTCGTGGTAGAACATCCCCTTCTCGTCGACGACTTCTTTCATCGTGATGGTTGCAATATCCTTCAGGATGCGAAAGAAGTCATCTCTTACTTTATAATCCGGTTCGGCTAAGTTCTCTGCCCATTTCATTATATGACCGTCATATTTGCTTGCCATGCGAAGAAGTTGTTGATCCTTTCTGAACTCCATCATGAGATGGATGACATAGTATCCACCGTTTGTACTTCCTTCCGGTTGACGGATACTGCAGAAGTTGGTTTTATGTCCGAAACACGGCGAACCCTTCATTCGTTCATGTTTTTCGATGTGGCCACCCCTCATGAGGAAGCCTTGGAGAGCGGAATCCAGAAGACTCTTTACTTTGGTGTAGTCCTTCTTTTTGAAGTTCCTAGACGAGTCGAAATACACGGCTTGGGAGACTCGTGGGTAAAGAACGATAAGGACGGCGTGCCCCTCGCTGCGCAAAATAAATGCACCTCAAATTAGCTAGCCTCCATATGAGAAAAGGAATGATTGAAATTTAAAGCCAATCGGGCAATGACTTACAACGGATGATAAGGCATGAGAACCATTTCCTTTTCCTTATTCGTCAGCATGAAATTTTCGATGTAGTCCCTAGAAGTTGTAAGTTCATAGTCACCTAGCGAAAAGGACTCATGCATGTAGTATGGATCTGCCACCGCGATTTGCGAGATTTGCTCTCTGTTGATGACAAAGCTCATATGGAGAGCAAAAATGCGGACGATCGTAAAATTCAGCCGCCTACTAAGGAATATCTCAAAGATGTGATCAAACCGCAGGAAGAACACTTCCGCGAGCATCGTGTTGACGTAGCCCTTGCCCGTAGGCACACGCGCCGCATAAAGTGGATATGTTGGATCCTTCGAGGCAAGGATGCTTTTCTCCATCGACAGTACATGGTTGTGCAGTCGCCTGAGATCCCCTGATATGTTCTCCAACGGTTTCGGCATTAGGATCGGCTCGCCCGAGACATGGATCAACGTCGTAACTTTCATCTGTAGACGGTCTGCAAAACCTGTTTGCGGAACCGAGTTGCTGCTAGAAGCATTGGCAGCCTTACCCGATCTCTTCATCGCCTTCTTCTAGGGAATAGGTTGTGATGATCCTTTCATAGCGCCCTTGATCGCCACCCCAAGTGTTGACGGGCTGATGAGCACCTTCTCACGTTGATCGTCGCCTTGTCCATGCTGGCTTGATGCGACATCTGGAGGCGTGTCATGCAAGGGTTGCACGAAGAGAGAATTTTTGCACTCAGACCTAGGATGCTCCTGCTCCGTCAGAATATCCATCTCCTCGTCCATATGCTCCTTATTTTCCGAGTCATATGGCTGACTCATCATTTCTACTTCGTGAATGTAGGCGGTGTTGAGGAATTTCATAGGGTCACCATCCTCGTCCATGACATCATCCATTGCTTGCTTGACCACGGGGGGGGGGGGGGGGGGGGGAGATCACGATCCACTCTGCTTGGACCCCCTTCCTTGCGTCGCTCGCTGATCTCACCTAGCATAATAGGCGGTGCTAATAATTTCGGAGGCAGGGTGGTGGTGTTAATACCTTCTTCGGGATGTGTTGTCCTTGGTGTGGTCATCACGGCGACCGACTCGACACGAAGAAGAGCCTTCGTCCATAGGATGAAATAGCCCTTGGAGTCCGCAAGCCGCTAAGGGGTCTCGTCTTCCTCTCCCCTGAGTTGTGCCGGAGGAACGAAATCCTCGTGGCCCGGTTTGACACTCGCTAGGGAAACCTCTAAAGTGGTACTGGGCATCTACATGGTGTGGAACATCCGTTGCGTGGGATTTATTATCGTTGTCGTTTCCACATCCACCGTCTGGCCATTGATCATGTATAGTAAGGTGCATGGGTTTCTCTCGGCATGTGAAAACATGTCTACGGCGTCAGACATCCAAAAGGCAACGAAAAATGGATATATTATAGATATGTTGGTCTGACACGTAATTACCGTGAGGGTGTCGAGCACAGCCAAAGGCGAAGGCCCGCGTAGCACGCCAGAGACAAAGGACAGGCTGCTATGAGCAGCTGATGGAGAATATCCGGATGCGAGACCAGGCGCCGCTGGTGCGAGGTTCACCAAGTTTCTCCCGACGAAGCTAGGACGGGGATATCCTCTGACGTTTTGTCTGGATTTTGCTTTGTCCACTCGATAAGAGCCGGGATCAAGGATGAAACCGAAGCTGCGAAATCATCTCTACAGGCAGCTAAAGCTGCATTTACTGCCGACTTGATCATCTCTTCTTTGATCGCTTGTTCGGTCTCAGCTGCTTTTTTCTCAACCGCAAGCTTCACCTTCTCGTCAATGTTGACCTGACTAAACTTCCTTCTTTCCCTTTTGACCTCAGGGTCCTCGTGGTAGTACTGCTTCCACTGGGCACCGTCTCCGAAGCCGTGCACACGTCCAATCTGCAGCCGAGTGTCCAAAGTGAGGCCCTTCAATACGTTCACGGCCCGGTTGAGATGGTTGTCCCACTTGGGCCTCATCGTCGACTGAGAAGATGAGTCTCTTTCGGCATCAAGCTTGTGTTGCTCTTTCTGCGAAAGAAACGTGGACCATTTACCAATGTTACTACAACGTGTATTTTGACTTGATGAGAAGGTAATATATATAAGGTGGAAGAAATAATTATTACCAGTAATCTCATCAATTCCCTCGTGGGCTCGTCTGTGGAGAAAAACTTTTTCTTAGAGTCCCACTTGTAGCCGGCCCTGATGAAGTCATACTCTTGCGGGTCAGTGAACTCCGCCAACGGGTCTGGGATCCCCGCGGCTTCACATTCCGCATCCTCCTTTACCCATATGGGCCTTTTGCCAATGCAACCACGGCTTCTAAGGCGGTGTTTCCCCATGTTCAATATTTGAAGCCCCTTGAATTTCTCGGACCTCAGCTTGGTGTAAGGCCCGATATGCGGTACTGTTCCAGATCTAGGTGTTTCCACCCAGATCCGGGGACGAAGCACATATCGGTCCCACCGCGACATATGACAAAGTCATATGCCCTGGATTTCCAACATGATATCACAACATTATAGATACAAGGATACAACATCTCATACAATCGGCATACAACTGCCTTAATAAAATACAACAGCGGAAGGTATATGTCTGAGTACAGACTACAATCAAATGCCTACTGGCAAAGAGAAAAACATCGATCCCCATAACCACACGGGTCCAGGCCCTCCGCCGGGATCCGCCTAACTAGTCATCGTCGAGTCTCCACGGGAAAAGTAGATCACCATACCTGTTGTCGATCAAGAACCCTGAAAAGAGTTTGGGGGTAGTATCATGAGTACAAAAGTACTCAACATCCAACTGTAGTGGTCAACTGACCCATCAAGGACTTCATCACTCGTCATTCTAGGACAACTAGTAGTTTACGGTCAGGATGGGTTAAGTGGTGAGGTTGCTGCCGCACTAGCATTTATGAAATAGCTAACGATCTAGAGAGTAAGATAAGAAGCCAAGCATTCGATGAGGAATCGCCTCCAACAAGTCTGCTATCAACTACTTACGCAAGCATAACACCTATCCTATCCTTGTCCTCCTCTTCGCATCCCGACGAAGAAGAAGCAGTCAAGGCACACAAACATTGATCAAGTTATATTAAGATTATCTCAGTTGTTGTTGTTGTTGTTTATGAACAAGGAGTAGGTCTCAAGTCGTCCATAACCGTGGACACGGCTTCTCGAAAAGATTTAACCCTGTAGGGGTGTACCAACTGCCCATTACAAGGCTCCGCACGCACGCCCATCTCTCTTAGTTGCTACCCATTATAGGAAACCATTTTATGATTTAGTTCCGAGAGATCCGAAATGACAGGTCCCTCTAACTAACAATGAACAAATCCGGGTGGCCCCCGGTGAGTGGACACCCAACTCAAAAGCCGGCCGCGCTCTCGAATCGGTCTCTACCGTCTGTCGCAGGTTTGGATAGCCGGTTAATCTCACATGAGACCGGGTCATCAACTGAACAAGGTGGACCAACAAGGAAACCATGTCCCCGCTGGACCAGGTTGGTTTGAAAACAACTGGCGGCCGACCAGCACACACACGGTTTCAAATGGTAAATCAGCTTGGGCCACCACTAGAAATGTTTGAAGCTAGGTAGGTAAGAAAAGGGGACCCCATAAAATCCCACACGCGGTTAGGCACGCTCAGTCTTAAAACCAATACCCAAAACTCGGGTCTTAGGTGTCTCGAATCGAACAAAGCGTCGGGGCAGGATAGCCTAGACCTTCCATCCTTCGTCAAATATAGTCAACATTTATAATAATCAATATCATCAACAACAATATAATAATGTGATAGCCCAAACCAAGGAGTATCAGGGTAACATCGTAGCATCCTAAGCATGCATACTAAGCAGGGGATGAGCAACGAGCAATAGTAACATAGCAGTACATGGTTTGCTGGGAGGGGACATGGCTATATCGGTTTGAAAGAGGCTGTAAACATGTGTTAGGATCAAACCTCGAACCTATCCTATACTAGCATGCAAACCACTGGTTGAAATAGAATGGATCATAAGTAATGTATAGTCCTTGCCTGTTGATAAGTCGGGTTCCGAAGGTGTAGTTGATCGCAAGCTCGCATCGTCTCCGAGAGGTACCTGCGGAAGCACACAAGACGGTAAACACTGGAAAGCAATCAACGAGCAAGCATCTATTACTACGAAACAATCACGAGCAAGCATCAACAAGGAGGCAACACGAGACATCTCACCTAGCGTCGAGAGCGGTTACTAACAGGTTAAGTGGAGTACTCGTCACACACGACGATACCGCACATTTGGAAAGGTTCAAGTTGTTTAGCTACATGTGATCATCAAAGGTTGTTAACATGGCATATTACTCAAGCATGGCATAGCACACAAACATTTAAAGAGGTGAAGCAATAAGATAAACTATCTCTGCTAGTCAAATTAAGTGAGGCACAACCTAAACATGGCACCACACTAAGTACCCCACAAAAATTAAAAGATTTGGTACTGTTCTGCCTTAAACCATATTTTAGGTTGGTTAACAGCAGAAAACAAAAGCATAAACACAAAGTACACGAAAAACTAATCAAGTTACATATAAAGAACACCCCAAACGGAGTTACGGTTAAAAAGATACAAGCAAAACAAGTTTGGAACACAATCTGCCAACATCAGGAAGCACACTTTAGAGCAATGCATAAACATGATAATGAATGCAAACATGCTCACAAATGATATGCAACTAAAGTAGACATGGCAGGGAAGGCATGGAAAAAATAATCATGCAAATAGGCATCATGAACAACTAGTTATAGCCCATGCAAAATGCAATAAAACATTACTGGTCAAGGACTTAGTGAAAATCAGGAAAACATGGCAGAAACTGTTATTTTTATGCTGTATAAACAGGAGCAAAACTATATGGAAATGTGCAGCAACATGACATAGAAAAATACGGGCATCAAGTAGACATGATGGTGAGAAGGTACAAACAAGCATCAAGGTCATAGGCATTACAGATCAAAAGATATTAAGCATGCAACATGGCATCGGAACGTTACTGACTTAGAGAAAAACAGAGGTGGCTGTCAAAAACAGTGGCATAGCAACTTTGGAGCTCAATAACTAGATGACCAGCAAGCATATCATGACAATGCAATACATATAAGTGAAGTAGACATGATGCTTAACAGTATGCAAAAAGAATCAATGCAATAGGCCTCATGGATGTGTCACAATCATCAATCAAACTTGCAATAGAATAACAACAACATCACATAACAGAAATTAGTAGCAGTTAACAGCCTGATGCCCACTTCAACAGTGATTAACAACATCAAGATGACCTCAAATCAAAATGCTCACAAAATATGGATTGAAGTACACACAATTCTAAACAAATTTCCTTTTGGGCGCAATGTCATCCGAGCTACGGTTTGATCGCAAATTACGTCGCAAAATAGCATCAACAGCAAAAAATCAGGGACTTGAAAAAATCACAGGGTGCCAGAAAAAAAAACTGACGGGCCCTCACCATGGGCCTCGGCCCATCTGGCCGCTTGGTGGCTGGATCTGGCGCAGCTAGTGGCTGGGCCTTGGGGAGCCTTGCTGGGCCGCCTGCTGCTAGGCTGCGGGGGCATCGGGTGGGCCGTGGCCTGGCCCATGGCGGCGGTTGGAGGGAGCCGGCTCGATCCTGCCTGGATCGAGACCGACGGCGGCGCCGGCGAGGGCCAGTAGGCGAGGCGGCGGCGCAGCAAGGTGCAGAGGGGGAAGGAGGAGCCGGATCCCGGCGCGGTGGTTGTCGGCGAGCTCCAAGGCGGCGGGGCCTCGAGCTCTTGCTTCGGGCAGCGGCCTCCCATGGCGCGCCGGCCATGGCAGGGACGACGGCGGCCTCCGGCGAAGCCTACGCGAGGAGAGGGAGAGGGCAGATGAGGGAGAGAGGGAAGGGGAGAAGGCCGCGAGGGCGAGCTCTCACCTGGGCGTCGACTGCTGCTGGCGGCAGCCGGAGATGGAGGCGGCGGCGAGCCGAGGCGTGGAGGAGAGAGAAGGTGGAGAGGAGAGAGAGGTAGGTGGAGGGGTTGGGCCGATCTGGGCCGTTGGATCGGCCGATCCGACGGTCCGAATTCGCTGGGAGGCTAGGGTTGCGAAAATGGGGCAATTTGGGGCAGATTTGGGGCAAAAACAGGGGGATGGCTGCAATTTTTAGGCTAGGGAAACCCTAGAAAGAGATGGAGGAGTGGTGGTCTTTATATAGCCCAGGTGGCTGGCATTTTTCAAAAACATCCCCGGTTTTTCTCTCGCGCTCACGGTGTTTACGTTTCTTACCGCCGGGGGTCCGCAGGACCTCCGATTCGGGTAAAACTTCGAACTGCGCGATCAGCGCGTCGAGCCGGCAGCGTTTATCTCGCGTTGGAACCATTCTGAGAACACTTTCCGGTGCTCTATAAAAATAACCCGTTTAATTATTAACCGGGGTTTTTCGTTCCGTTGGCTGCGGCTGGTCTCGTGCGGTTTTCACGACGGTGATCGGTGAACCCCGGTGTCGCAAAGGTCGAGTGTCAGGGTGGCAAGGGTCGGTCTCCGTCCGGTACGAGATAAAAGGGGAAAAATAATCGCCGATCGATAAATCAGGGATGCAAACACCGCAAACAAATCAGACAATCAAACAATTCACACCGAAAACAATTTTTTTTAATTTTTGTGAAATCTGGGCTGCTACACTTGGCTACATCGGTAGAGCAAGTGTTTTTGAATTTTAAGAACTCATCTTCCGTAAGTGATGAATTTGAGGCTAAAATCTTGGACATAGATTTATTCTTCTCAATCAATCGTTTCACCCTCACTTTCCAGGCAGACAATGCATTGCTGAACTTGACCATGACGGCGGCGTTTATGTCAGTCATGGCATCATCCACCCACGGTTCTTTGCTCTCATCCCAATTCTGGATCTTGAATCTGTTGTGCAACTTCATAAGGACTAAATGCTCCATATTTGGTACACTCCTCAAGTCATAGGCGTTGATGCTCACGGATTCCCGTAGGATGCATCCGACTTTGTTGCCGTCACACTTGTGAGCTTTCGCCGGCGCTATTGGCTCGAATTTGGTAGGATGCACCTCTGTCACTAGCAGTTTCTCGGTATTGAGCTTGTTTGGTTTTCGTACCCTCTCCTTCTTATTTGCAGTTGATTCATTAGCGGGTTCGGCGGTGCCGGTGTCAGTGCCATCGGTGCCATCATGTGTGCCATCGGTGCCGGTGTCAGTGCCATCCGTCCCACTAGCGGCATTTGGATCACCTTTGTCTCGTTGCTGAGAACACATATGGTCCAGGAAGGCGTGTTCTTGCTCATGGTAGTCAAAATATTCCACGTCTACGTTGTTTCTCGACATGTTTCCTACGATATATTTAGTCTCCAAGGTAAATTATATAACTACAAAAAGGACTAAATACTATGCTATCAAATACCGGGCCCTCGATATGTCATACTTTGTATCACAAGTCATGTCAAAATTCACGGTAAATTTTGGCATGACCTTTGCTAAAAACTGGACATATCGGGAACCCGAATTTTTTCGGAATGGAAATAAATCAACATTCCGGCAAAACATAGGCCCCTCGGATCCCCTCATATGGAAAAGTTCATAAAAACTTCATTTCATTTGCATTTTCAACTCCAAAACTTCATACAAACTCATGGCAAATGCATTTTAACAAACATGGCATAGGCATTTTAACAAATTAACATGGCATAGGAATTTTAAGAAATTAACATGGCATGGGCATTTTAACAAATTAACATGGCATATGCATTTTAACAAACACCTGCCGTGCAAATTAAGGGAGGGGCGGGGAGAGGAGGAGGGGAGAGGGAGGTCGGAGGGGAGAGGAGGAGGGGAGACGAAGGTCGGAGGGGAGAGGAGGTGTATACCTCTCCCTTCTCAACAACGTTGGTGGCCGAGGACGGGGGGCAGCGAACAGAGGAGAGGACGGGGGGGGGGGGGGGGGGGGACGGAGGCGAGGACAGAGGCGCGGACGGGGGCAGTGGATGGGGGCGAGTTCGAGAGAGCGAGCGAGAGGTAGAGAGAGAGTGTGTGAATGAAGAAGAAACCGCACGCCCCTGGTTTAAGTGAAAAGTAGATGTAGCGCCCGTCTTGGACACACGCTATAGCTAATTTAGCAGTAGCGGGCGCCAGGTAACCGCGCGCTGCTGTTAAAGTATCTATAGCGTTGCTAAACGGTCTACCACGTCAATGTGTTGTAGCACTACTAAGTTTGCCCTGTCAAAGTCGTTGCGTCGATCCGAGTGGTCGACATGCAGTTCCCTCAGTTCGTTGGTGTGACCTTCCCCTCCGAGCCTCCCATGGTGTTTGTTAACGGGCAAACCAACAACAGGGACGTCGTCATCTCCGTTGCATAGATAATTCTCGCAGAAAGAGATGCACTCTTGTGTTAGATAGCCTTGTACGATGCTTCCATCTGGTCGGGACATGTTACTAACGAATCCTTTGATGACCCCATTCATCCTCTCGAACAGCATCATGTTGTGCAGGTATGACAGGCCGAGCTCTATGATGTGGTCCACAATGTGGACACACAGATGCACCATGACGTCAAAGAATGCAGGCGGGAAGTACATCTCGAGCTCACATAGTATGAAAACGATCTCTTCCTTTAGCCTTATCAGTTGCTTCGAACTGATCGACTTTCGAGAGATAACATCAAAAAAATTACAGAAACCAGTAAGCGTGTCAAGGACGTTCTTGTCCATTATCCCTCTAAGGGAAACCGGTAGTATCTGCGTCATCATCATGTGACAGTCATGAGACTTCATCCCGTTGAACCTTTTTTTCTGCATGTCTAGATATCTTCTTATCTTCCCACAGTAACCGGAACTAACTCTTATTCCGGTAAGACACTTGAAAAATTGATCGATCTCATTCGTATTGAAGGTGAAGCAATAAGGGGGGAAATATTTCTCTTCCTTCTTTCTTTTTTTCCCCGCCTGCTGTCCCCCGCCTCCGTCTCCGTCTCCATCTCTGTCTCGGTCGTTTTATGGGGTATGTGGAGATCTGCCCTTATTTCCAAATCTTCCAATTCTCTTCTTGCCTTCGGCCCATCCTTGGTCTTCTCTGGCATGTTCATCAGTGTGCCAAGAAAACTCTCGAGAACATTCTTCGTGATATGCATTTGATCAAGACAATGAGGTGTATCGAGTTTGGGCCAGTACTCCAAGTCCCAGAAAACAAACCTTGTTTTCCATACCTTCAGCAACGGCTCTGGTTTTTTCTTCTTTCCAGGCGGGGGGGGGGGGGGCAATCTTTCCAGTTTTTCAACAACTCATCAATTTTGGTGCCGCTCCTCTTACGTGGAGGTCCTCGATGCTCAGTCTGACCATTGAATATATCTCCACGGTTTCTCCATGGGTCATTCTTCTCGAGCCATCTTCTATGCCCCATGTACACGATTTTCGAAGAACCACCATCTTTCGATAGTTGCTGAGACGTTGTATCATCCATTCACCTCATGCATCCACAATATCCATGGCACAGCATGCCTGATACATATCTGTAACCGAGATAATCGTGCACCGTCGTCAGCACCGTGGCTTTCATATAGAAATATTCTTTTCCGAAAGCGTCCCATGTCTTGACTGGTGTTTTCCATAACATTTCCATCTCCTCTTTCAATAGCTCGAGATATAGATTAATATTATTTCCCGGCTGTTTCGGACCTTGAATGAGAATGCTCATGTGTATGTACCTTGTCTTCAAGCACTTCCACGGGGGAATGTTGTAAATCCCTACAAACACGGGCCATGTGTTGTGGTTGGTGTTCTGCTTGCCAAACGGATTCATGCCATCTGAAATCATGCAAAGCATGACATTCCTTGGATCAAGATGAAATCCATATTCGGCGTTCAATACTCTCCACTGGCTTCGATCCATGGGGTATCTCATCTTCGGATCATCTCCATCATCGGGCACCTCCCTGTCCGCGTGCCACCGCGTGAGCTCTGCCTCCTTAGGATCTACGAAATAACGCTGCAGACGAGGAATGATCGGAAAGTACCATACAACTTTCTGAGGAGATTTCTTTCCGTCCTTCTTGTATCTATCAGCATGGCACACCAGGCAACAGATTTTTTCTGCGTTTTCGTTTCGATAAATGATGCAATCGTTGATGCATGCATGGTATCTAATGTGCGGTAGATCAAGATGCACAAAATTTTCTTGGCCTCATCGACACTAGTAGGACAAAGGTTCCCCTTGGGAAGAACTGACTTGTGTAGATACTTGAGATGATCATCGAGGCTTTTGTCGCTCCATTTGTTTTTAGCCTTCGTCTTTAGAAGTTCGAGCGTGAAACTCAAGCGGGTCACCTCAGGAGCGCAACCATCATACATTGGAGTCTTCGAGTCCACCTCCAATTGCTCCAACTTGGCCTCCTCTCTAGAAGCAGCTCTATCTCTATTCGTCTTCTTGCGAAGCAGGTCTCGAACATGAGGGTCCTGCACGAATGAATTTAGTAGCGACGAAGGATTCGTCATGTCCGCATCTTCTCCGTCATTACCTTGTGCGACCTCTTCTTCGTCATTACCATGTTCGTCCTGTACTTCACCGCCATTACCATGTGCGGTTTCTTCATCTTCGGATTCATCAATCATCTCTTCATCCAGTTGAGCCTTCAAATGTCCACCAATAAAGGGGTCCAGCTAGACGCCTTCTTTGCATTTTCGACGCGGACATAAAATCTCCTTTTCGTGTTTTTCATTCAAGTCGTCCACCACGGCTCGCAAGTATCTATCCACCATCCTTCCACATACCTTCATGGTCGCATGTGAGTTATAAAAAAAATATTATAACGACACATGCATATGCATATCAAAGTCATACTAAAATTCGGCTTGACCTTTCCTAAACTTGGACATATAGAGTTTGCCCGAAATTCGCCGAAAAGGAAAAAAATCGACATTTCGGCAAAACATAGGCAAAATCTCATATCACACACCATACACAAGCACAAATATTTTCATTGATGCAAAGCATAATTTTTTACACACATCTCATGCATTCTTCCACCTAGAGAGAGAAAGTGACGAGGGGGTGACCCCACGACTCCTATGGATGAGCCTACCCGGTGTCCCCGAAGACAGGAGGCCCACACAGATGCCGCCTGGGCCATCCTTGGCCCACTAGTGGCACCGACATAGGAGTCCGCGACTCATAAGGAAGGTGCAAAACTTGCCGTACGGAACAAGATCAGGGTTAGGAAACTTCATATGTAATCCAGGACGGATTCCCCGAGACCTAGCCTAGTATATAAAGGCTAGGACGGGAGACGTCTAGATCATACAATACACAATATGTAACCCTAGCCTTGTGCGCACTAGCCTTGGCTCCCTTGTAATCGCCATCTCCAATCAATAACATCGAGCAGGAACGTATCCTCCTGTTAGCCGACGAGCTATCGTCCAACCTGTGCCTCTCATGACTAACCCAGGGTCCCTGACCATGGGATTTGCCGGGGTACATCCCCGTCAATTGGCGCCGTCTGTGGGAACTACACAGGTTGGAATTACGATCTCAGCGGGTCCGTCTTCAGAAAGCCAGAGCTCAAGAGCAAGAACCAGATGCAATCCACCCGAAGAATTCAAGATCACGGCAAACATCTCCGCCGTCCCAGCGAGATCGCTCAGCCTGCAGCCGTGCCAAGACCAATACCACGGCGACAATCGAGCCCACCGCCAGCGAAAGAGAACTCGACGACCCAAATGAAAGGCGCGAGGGTTCCACATGGAGATCCCGATCGACGAGCTACAGCACGACGCAGAGGGCTTGCCGATCACTCGACGACCCACTGCCACCCAGGCACCCGCCGCACAACAAGACATCGACTCCGAGCTCGAGATCATCGATCGCCAAGACCATCGCTGACGGGGATCAACCCCGACAAATCCCATGGTCAGGGACCCCAGGTTAGTCATGAGAGGCACAGGTTGGACGATAGCTCGTCGGCAAACAGGAGGACACGTTCCTGTTCGATATTATTGATGAGGGAGATGCGATTACAGTGGATGCCGAGGCTGGAGCGCTCAAGGCTAGGGTTACAGACGATATTGGATCCTCGGACGGCGGACAAGCGACACATGGGGCACGATTTACCCAGCTTCAGGCCCCCGGAGGGAAAACCCTACAAGCTGCTTGTCTGATCTTGTATTGATGATGATGTACAGAGGTGCCGTGAGGGCTTTGGTGGAGAGAGATCTGTCTAGCCCTATGCGTGGGGGTTTAGGTGATGTTGTGAGATGATGTGGTTGTCTAGAGAGGTGCCCCTGCCTCGCTTTATATAGATAGCCAGGTAGGGGTTTACATGAGTCCTAGTCGACTACGAATATGAGTCCTTGTCTTGCACCTCAAGTCTTGGTCTTCACGTCTTACTCCGTCATGTCGGTGTCCATGAGTGGGCCTCTGGTGGGCCGCTAGCCATGACACGCACCAGGTACCCTCTCGTAGAGGAGTCGTGGGGTCACCCCCTCGTCAGTAGCCCCCGAGTGCCTGGGGGACTCGAAGAGTCGCGCAGGGACTCAAATCTGCAGTAGCCGTCGTAGTGCGTGTCGATCATTTGCTGATGAACAGTCGAAGATGTCGTGAGTATGCTCCCGATGGGAGTATTTGGATGAAGCATCGAAATTGCAGTCCGGTTCGTCTTCGTATTTCGTCGTCGGGTGAAGAGAAGTTGCCCAGTCGAGCGGTCGTCGGGTTCCGAAAGCGCTCCCGATGGGAGTAGTCCCCGAGGCTATGTGCGACTCGTAGAGTCGGGCATAGGCTCAAGTTGTTTTTAAGCTAACCCCGTCGTTCTTGTTAGATGCCTGAGTAGTGCTCGTCGGGTACGCGTCAGCGCTCCTGATGGGAGTAGCCCCCGAGGCTATGTTCGACTGCTTGCAGTCGAGCATAGACTCAAGACTTCTTCGTCGTCGATTAATTGTCATCCGAGGAAGTGCTCGACTCGGGTCTTGCGTCGTAGGCGTGAGTTGTTGTAGAGATCAGTCGTGGACGAGGAGGTTGGCATCGCCGCATCAGGAGGGCACCCAGCCCCCGAGCTTCTGCTGAGAAGGAAAAACAAGGTGCAACTGTATTAAGATGTACTTGCGCAATATACAAAATAATTGTAAGGCGCATGATTTGCAGATGTTTCACTTTTGTCGAGTGGAAAATGTAGCTGCATATACGGTTTAAGCGTGTATTTTTGTGAGTAGGCCCTCCAGCAGCAAACTCCTGCCGGGTAACAGGGACGCGATGCCAGACTTGTTGAACCCGGAGACGAGAGCGGCCTTTTGGTACCCAGCCTCACTATTTTGACGAACGCGAATAAACAACATATAAAACTGAGCATGATCCGAAGAATGATTTTGTAGCCCTCAGATGTTTGTGTGCGACTGCGTCGTCGTCTTTGGCGACTGATCAAGATTCAAGAATGTATAAAGGTTTTGGAGTCATAGCATAAGAATGTAAAGAAACTTAGCTGTATGATCGATGTGGCGGAGGATGTCAAAGATGAGCAGTCGAGCAGTCGATGATGAGCAGTCGACGAGGAGAGAACGGAGTCGATGTGACGGCGACTGCGACGTTCAGCCCCCGAGTCCGCGAGCCCCCGAGTGTTGAGGTGGCGGAGTTGCGCGGCGAAGTCGTCGTGATGAAGTTGTTCGGCGAGCGACGAGAGGACTCGAAGTGGCGATTCCTGCGCGATGGAGCTCGGTACGGGAGAGCCCGCACAAAGGAGCTCGGCGCAGGATGATTCGTGTGCTTGGAGTCGACGGTGCGGCGAGTGACCAAGAAGGACTCGACGCACCGGGCGGGATCCTTCGATTGTTCATTGTGTGATGTTGTTGTAGCGGTGTGAGTCGATGTAGAAATCTTGGCGAGTCATCCATGGTATGTCGAGTTGGAGTAGAATCCTTGTGGGTCAAGATTGAACCCGAATTCACGATTGGAAATTTGCGATCTTGCAGATCCAAAAACGCGTTGCAGTGCGAGAGCCGCTGACGGAGCTCTAACCGTTGGAATTTTCTGAAATTTTTTGTTCGAGAGCATGCTTTCACCGGAGGGATCTTCAATTTGATGTCCGAGCTAATGTCAGGAATTTTTGTGCTGGAGTCGCGCGGAGTTCCGTCAGATTCCGAGAGTGCTTCAGTGTGGGAGTCGCCGACGGAGATCCAGCCGTTGGAATTTGCTGAAATTTTCACAGAGTTTCGAAAATTTAATTTCGCATCTTTTCACCAAAGGGATCGTTGAGATGAGCTCCGAGTCGCCATCGCAAGTGCCCGCAACACATACGTTTTTCTGTCCTGTAGGCCGCGCGTGAGCGCTTTTGTTGATGTCGATCTTCGAGTGACGCGCTCGAAAACTTTCTTCTTTTCTCCGTGGTCTTGATGTAGATCTTGATGTAGTTGTTGAAGAAGCCGAGGGATCCAAGCAGATCGGAACCTGCTCGAGTCATGGAGTCGACGAGTATTGACGGAGTCGCTGTCTTGACGGTTGCTGGTGACGAGGCCGCCGAGATCGCGATTCCAACCTTTGTAGTTCCCACAGACGGCGCCATTTGACGGGGATCAACCCCGGCAAATCCCATGGTCAGGGACCCTGGGTTAGTCATGAGAGGCACAGGTTGGACGATAGCTCGTCGGCAAACAGTAGGACACGTTCCTGTTCGATATTATTGATGAGGGAGATGCGATTACAGTGGATGCCGAGGTTGGAGCGCTCAAGGCTAGGGTTACAGACGATATTGGATCCCATGACGGCGGACAAGCGACACATGGGGCACGATTTACCCAGCTTCAGGCCCCCGGAGGGAAAACCCTACATGCTGCTTGTCTGATCTTGTATTGATGATGATGTACAGAGGTGTCGTGAGGGCTTTGGTGGAGAGAGATCTGTCTAGCCCTATGCGTGGGGGTTTAGGTGATGTTGTGAGCTGATGTGGTTGTCTAGAGAGGTGCCCCTGCCTCACTTTATATAGATAGCCAAGTAGGGGTTTACATGAGTCCTAGTCGACTACGAATATGAGTCCTTGTCTTGCGCCTCAAGTCTTGGTCTTCACGTCTTACTCCGTCATGTCGGTGTCCACGAGTGGGCCTCTGGTGGGCCGCCAGCCATGACACGCGCGAGGTACCCTCTCGTAGAGGAGTCATGGGGTCACCCCCTCGTCAATCGCCAACGAGGAAGAAGTTGACAACCCAGAAGTCAGGCGCGAGGATTCTACGAAGCGACTCCACTCGACGGGTCGAACTATACAGCCACACGATCGCCGACCACTCGACGACCCGCCGCCGTGCGGACAGCCGCCGCCCGCCAGGACAGCGACTCCGAGACTCAGATCGGCGAATACTACGACCAAGATAGAAGACCAGAAGAATTCGCCAATCTCATAAGGAACCAGAATCTAAGAGAGGGGATCGAAATCGACCCGCGAGTTCACGAGCACCCAGCGGATCACGCGTTGTTCTTCCGAATCTCAAGGAGGAAACGGCATGCCGGATCCAGCAAGTTCATGGTTAGGGAACAACTAGAAGGACCCTGCACGATCCACTGCTTCGAAGATAACTGGGGAAACATCAGATCGAGCCACACCCTGGGAGACTGCCGCCTGTTCAACGAACTCGCCGACAGCCTCAAGGAAGAAAAACAACGAGAAGCCAATCGCACCTGGCGAACCGAGCAGTCGCCGACTCAAGGACAGGTGTACACGATCCAAAAAGGCAGGGTATCGCAAGCCCAACATGACGCCTACACCCTGCAAGCCAGAGCAGCCGAGAACCTAAACGCAGACGAAGTCTACCAGCTACACGACGCAGAAACCAGCATCACGTTTGACCAGAATGATCACCCGCCTGCAGTCCCAAGGCCGGGACACGCGCCCTTGGTACTCGACGCTCAAATTGGAGGATACAACATGGACATAATCTTCATGGACGGAGGCAGCAGCATGAACATAATCTTCGTCTGCACCCTACGCAAGATGCTGATCCCACGACCAGTATGGAAGAAATCAAGCACAATGCTATACAGAGTAGAACCAGGAGAGGCGGCCACTTCCCTTGGAGTAATCGAGCTCGAAGTTGTCTTTGGCACCAGACGTAATTTCGCAAGACACACCCTCGAGTTCGAAGTACTCGATTGGCAGTCGCAATACCACACCATATTGGTACGTCCAGCATTCGCGTAGTTCATGGCGATTCCGCACTACGCCTACCTCAAACTCAAGATGCCAGGATCCACGGGCGTCATTACAGTCAACGGGAGCTTCACCAAGTGAGACAAGTGCGATCGCAATTTCCACAAAGTCTCCGACACGGTCACAGAAATAGCCATGGCGACAGACAAAAGTATCTTTCCACTAGCAAGCCGAAGCGAGTCAAAAGAGTACGGGCGGGACTTCAGGATCGACAGCGACACGGTCACCCACCAGGTGGACCCGATGACCCAGAAAAAATAGTCCGCGTGTACGCCCACCTCCCGGAAGAGCAAGCGACTGCCCTCATCGCTTTCCTCCGCGAATAATGGGAAATCTTTGCCTGGTGCCCAGCCGACATGCCAGGAGTACCGCGCGATCTCGCGGAACACGCGCTGCGCATCAAGCCAAACACCAAGCCAGTGAAGCAGGCGCTACGAAGATTCTCAGAACCAAAGCGCAGAGCAATCGGGGAGGAAGTCAACCGATTACTCGACGCCCAATTTATCCGAGAGTCGAAGAAAACCACTTGGGTCGCCAACCCCGTGCTGGTACCCAAGAAAGACACAGACGTACTACGAATGTGCGTCGACTACGGGCCAGTCAACAAACACTTTCCAAAGGATCACTTTCCCCTGCCTAGGATAGATTAGATAATTGACTCGACAGCAGGATGCGACCTCCTATCGTTCCTCGACGCCTACTCAGGATACAATCAGATCAGGATGAAAGAAGAAGACGAAGAACATACATCATTCATCACCCCTTACGGCGTATTTTGCTACAGAACAATGCCTTTCGGACTCAAGAACGCCGGTGCCACATTCCAGCGGATGATGCAAGCCTGCTTAAAAGATCAAATAGGAAGAAACGTGCAGGTCTACGTGGACGACATCGTCATCAAAACCTACAGTGCAAACACGCTACTCGACGACCTGTGCGAGACCTTTGCAGCACTCAACAAATACAGAATCAAGCTCAACCCGAAGAAGTGCGCATTCGGCGTCCCAGCCGGGAAGCTGCTCGGGTACATGGTCTCCGCTCGAGGAATCGAAGCGAACCCCGAGAAATTTCAAGAAATCGCCAGGATGAAGGAACCAACCGACATCACAGGCGTGCAGCAGCTCACAGGAAGACTCGCAACCCTGAGTCATTTCGTTAGTAGATTGGGAGAACGCACATTGCCATTCTACCAGTTGCTGAGAAAAGGAGAAAAATTCGAGTGGACCGAAGAAGCCCGCAAAGCATTCGCGGACCTGAAGAAGACACTCTCGACCCCACCGATCTTGGCGGTCCCCAAAGAAAAAGAAAAACTGTACCTCTACGTGGCAGCACGCAACAGCGTGGTAAGCACAACACTCGTCGTCGAGCGCACAGAAGAAGGCAAGGTCCAGAGCATACAAAGGCCGATCTACTACCTCAGCATGCTCTTAACAAAGTCCCAACAGTGGTACCGGCACTACCAGAAGCTACTATTGGCCATCATCACGACCTCAAGAAAAGTGTCGCACTACTTCAACGAACACCCTATCACAATCGTGAGCAGCGCACCACTCGCAGACATTCTCAACAACCCCGGAGCGACTGAGCGAGTCGCCGAGTGGAACATTGAGCTTAGTCCGCGGGACCTGCAATTCAAGCACCCAACAGCAATCAAGGCCCAAGTACTCCCAGATTTTCTGGTCGAGTGGACGGAAGTCCAGACACCAGCCCCCCCGGACCTATCGAACTCATGGACAATGTTCTTCGATGGGTCCAAAATACAGCAAGGAGCCGGAGTAGGAGTCGTTCTGGTCTCCCCCAAAGGAACCAAGATCAAATACGTCCTCCAGATCAACTTCAGCCACGCCTCCAACAACGAAGCCGAATACGAGGCACTGCTCTATGGCATGCGTATGGCCAAAACATGCGGTGCCACTTGCCTCGTAATCTATGGAGACTCCAACCTCGTCGTCCAACAGGCGATGAAAGATTGCAATGCAGTAGCCGACAACATGGCGGCCTATCAGAAGCTCTACAACGCACTCGAAGGATTCTACGAAGAGACCTCACCCGACGAGTCGAATTATACAACCACGCGATCGCGGACCACTCGACGACCCGCCGCCGTGCGGACAGCCCCCGCCCGCCAGGACAGCGACTCTGAGACTCGGACCGGCGAATACTATGACCCAGATCGAAGGCCAGACCAATTCGCCAATCTAATAAGGAAACAGAATCTAAGTGAAGGGATCAAAGTTGACCCGCGAGCTCACGAGCACCCAGCAGACCAAGCGTTGTTCTTCCGAATTTCAAGGAGGAAGTGGCACGCCGGATCCAGCAAGCTCATGGTCAGGGAACAGCTAAAAGGACCCTGCACAATCCACTGCGTCGAAGACAACTGGGGAAACATCAGATCGAGCCACACTCTGGGAGACTGCCGCCTGTCCAACGAACTCGCCGACAGCCTCAAGGAGGAAAAACAGCAAGAAGCCAAGCGCGCCCGACGAACCGAGCAGTCGCCCACTCACGGACAGATGTACATGATCCAAGAATGCAAGGTATCGCAAGCCCAACAGGACGCCTACACCCTGCAGGCCAGAGCAGCCGAGAACCTAAACACAGTCGAAGTCTACCAGCTACACGACGAAGAAACCAGCATCACGTTCTCCCAGAGAGATCACCCGCCTGCGGTCCCAAGGCCGGGGCACGCGCCCGTGGTACTCGACGCCCAAATCGGAGGGTACGACATGGACAGAATCTTCATGGACGGAGGCAGCAGCATGAACATCATCTTCGTCAGCACCCTGCGCAAGATGCTGATCCCTCGATCAGTATGGAAGAAATCAAGCACCGTGTTATACGGAGTATTCCCAGGAGAAGCAGCTACTTCCCTTGGACTAATCGAGCTCGAAGTCGTCTTCGGCAACAGACGCAATTTTGCAAGACACACCCTCGAGTTCGAAGTACTCGATTGGCAATCACAGTATCACGCCATATTGGGACATCCAGCGTTCGCTCAATTCATGGCGATTCTGCACTACGCCTACCTCAAACTCAAGATGCCAGGATCCGCGGGCGTCATTACAGTCAACGGGAGCTTCATCAAGTCAGATAAATGCGATCGCAATTTCCACAAAGTCTCTGACACCTTTGGAACCGAGCAAGAACTCGCAGAAATAGCCATGGCGACAGACAAAAGTATCCTTCCGCTAGCAAGTCGAAGCGAGTCAAAAGAGTATGGACGGGACTTCAAGATTGACAGCGACACGATCACCCACCAGGTGCACCCGACAGACCCAGAAAAAATAGTCCGGGTGTACGCCCACCTCCCGGAAGAGCAAGTGACTGCCCTCATCACTTTCCTCCGCGAAGAATGGGAAATCTTTGCCTGGTGCCCAGCCGACATGCCGGGAGTACGCGCGAGTTCGCGGAGCACGCGCTGCGCATCAAGCCAAAAACCAAACCAGTGAAGCATGTGCTACGAAGATTCTCAGAACCCAAACGCAGAGCAATCGGAGAGGAAGTCAACCGACTACTTGACGCCTAATTCATTCGAGAGACGAAGAAAGTCACTTGGGTCGCCAACCCTATGCTAGTCCCCAAGAAAGACACGGACGTACTGCGAATGTGCGTCGACTACGGGCAGTCAACAAACACTGCCCAAAGGACCACTTTCCCTTGCCGAGAATCGATCAGATAATCAACTCGACAGCAGGCTGCGATCTACTATCGTTCCTCGACGCTTACTTAGGATACAATCAGATCAGGATGAAGGAAGAAGACGAAGAGCATACATCATTCATCACCCCTTACGACATATTTTGCTACAGAACAATGCCTTCGGACTCAAGAACGCCGGCGCCACATACCAACGGATGATGCAAGCCTGCTTAAAAGAGCAAATCGGAAGAAACGTGCAGGTCTACGTGGACGACATAGTCATCAAAACCTACATTGCAAACACGCTACTCGACGACCTGCGCGAGACCTTTGCAGCACTCAACAAGTACAGAATCAAGCTCAACCCGAAGAAGTGCGCATTCTGCGTCCCAGCCGGGAAGCTGCTCAGGTACATGGTCTCTGCTCGAGGAATTGAAGCGACCCCCGAGAAAGTCCAAGCAATCGCCACGATGCAAGAACCAACCAACATCACAGGCGTGCAGCAGCTCACCGGAAGACTCGCAACCCTGAGTCGTTTCATCAGCAGATTGGGAGAGCGCACATTGCCATTCTACCAGTTGCTGAGAAAAGCAGAGAAATTCGAGTGGACCGAAGAATCCCGCAAAGCATTCGCGGACCTGAAGAACACACTATCAACCCCACCGACCCTGGCGGTAACCAAAGAAGAAGAAAAGTTGTACCTCTACGTGGCAGCACACAACAGCGTGGTAAGCACAGTACTCGTCGTCGAGCGTACAGAAGAAGGCAAGATCCAGAGCATACAGAGGCCGATCTACTACCTCAGCATGCTCTTGACAAAATCCCAGCAGCGGTACCCGCACTACCAGAAGTTACTACTGGCCATCATCACGACCTCAAGAAAGGTGTCGCACTACTTCGACGAACACCCTATCACAATCGTGAGCAGCGCACCACGCGCGTACATCCTCAACAACCCGGGAGCGACTGGGCGAGTCGCCGAGTGGAACATTGAGCTCAGTCCGTGGGACCTGCAATTCAAGCACCCAACAGCAATCAAAGCGCAAGTACTCCCAGACTTTCTGGTCGAGTGGATGGAGGTCCAGACACCAGGCCCCCCAGACCTATCGAACTCATGGACAATGTTCTTCGATGGGTCCAAAAGACAGCAATGAGCCAGAGCAGGAGTCGTTCTGATCTCCCCCAAAGGAACCAAGCTCAAATACGTCCTCCAGATCAACTTCAGCCACGCCTCCAACAACGAAGCCGAATACGAGGCACTGCTCTACGGCATGCGCATGGCCAAAACATGCGGTGCCACTCGCCTCGTAATCTACGGAGACTCCAACCTCGTCGTCCATCAGGCGATGAAAGACTGCAATGCAGTAGCCGACAACATGGCGGCCTACCAGAAGCTCTACAACACGCTCGAAGGAAGTTTTGATGGCTGCGAGCTCCACTATATCCCGAGAACAAACAACACAGAAGCTGACGAACTTGGAAACATTGGCTCGACTCGAGGACCAGTACCACCAGGCGTGTTCCTCGAAAGCATTAGCCAGAGATCCATCAAGGGAAAAACAGCAGCACCAGAGGCAGCTGTAGATGACGACAGCACAGAGCCAACACAGGTGGCATCAGCAAGCCCATCTGAAGGAAACAACAGTCAAGCGGTCGAACCTACAGATCCAACAACACTCGAAGGACCAGCGTGGACAAAACCGTTCCTCCGATTCCTAATCGAAGGCACGCTACCGCAAGACGTCTCAGAAGCTCGGTGCATCAGTTGTCGATCCAAGGCATTCACAGTGATCAACAGACAGTTATACAAGCGCAGCATCACCCAGATACTCCAAAAGTGCATCGACGAAGAAGACGACAAAGCCCTATTGCTCGAAATCCACGAGGGCACCTGCGGGCACCACGCGAGCAGTCGAGTGCTCGTGTCCAAAGCATTCCGAACAGGGTTTATTGGCCCACCGCGATGAAAAACGCAGAGGACATCATGCGGTGTTGCATTTCCTGTCAAAAATTCGCCAGCAGGCCACACGCTCCAGCCTCAGAACTCAAGACCATACAAATATCATGGCCGTTCGCCACCTGGGGACTCGACATGGTAGGCCCACTCACGAAGTCATCAAAAGGAGGAAGAACACACCTACTGGTAGCAGTCGACAAGTTCACCAAGTGGATCGAAGTAGTGCCCATCACCAGTTCCACAGCCCTCACGGCAGTGAAATTTATCAAATCAATCATCTTCAGGTTCGGGGTGCCACACAAAATCATCACGGACAATGGAACGAACTTCACAGCCATAGAATTTCAGAACTTCTGCGAAGAACTGGGCATCAAAATCAACTACGCATCAGTCGCGCACCCGCAGTCTAACGGCCAGGTGGAAAAAGAAAATGGCCTAGTATGCGGAGGACTCAAAAAGCGGCTCCTTGCACCACTCGAGAAAGCCGCAGGCAACTGGATAGAAGAACTCCCTGCAGTACTTTGGAGCCTGCGTACCACCCCAAATACTGCAACCCAGTACACACCTTTCTTCATGGTGTACGGGTCGGAGGCAGTGCTACCACATGACCTATACCCAAAGCACTCGGGGGCTTCAGTACAAAACTCCTCCCGAGAGACGCTATCGTCCCTCACACGATCTATACCCAAAGCACTCGGGGGCTCGAGTACAAAACTCCCCCCGAGAGACGCTATAGTCGCTCACGCGATCTATACCCAAAGCACTCGGGGACTCAAGCACATCCCCCTCGGAGAAAAACTACCACGTCCCACACGGCTCGTAACTTACAAATAAAGGGCCAAGTAAAAACCGCGGACAGACGCCAGCCGCTGAGAACCGCCCGGAATCAAAGGGAAGACACGGTTACAAACAGATAGAACACCAAGTACTCTGGAGAAATCTGTATGGAGCTCAAGACGCAGACACTCTTTTAGTGTTCACCTGATCGCCAACGATCACCTAAAGACTCGGGGGCTACTCCCATCGGGAGCGCTGTCGCGCACCCGATAAAAGACGACCGCTAACAGAAAAATGATAAAGGAAACAAATCTCAGCCTATGTTCGACTCTACGACTCAAACGTAGCCTCGGGGGCAACTCCCATCGGGAGCGCTGTCGCGCAACCGATAGAACCCACAGTGAAAAGATTCGATGGACTCGAAGACATCCCTCGGTTGCAAAGGACCCGAAGACACATTCCGTTACAAAGACTCAAGCACAGTTCACATTAGAAAGACCCGAAGATCGTTCTCAGTACTATATTCGAAGTACATTGGATAGAAGGCAACTCTGACTACTCGAAGACAATCATCATTACATGGAGAACCAACCTAGTTACAAAAGACACAAGCAGCCAATAAGTCTACAGCATCAATCACCCAAGGAATTATGACTTCTACATGTATGCCCATGCTGAGATAATTGCCACTAAGACAACATGCACCATCACAGACAAAGGAGGAGTCGAAGCGGCCAGTTCATGATGTCAATGACATAACAAAAGGTGAAGCTCGACTTATTTGCGTAGCACCGAGGACGATGCTCCACCAGCTTCGTCTCCTGCACCACAAGCTTCTTCTCCAGCTCCACCCGAGCTGCCGGCGAAGATGACGCCGCTGCCTCCAGTTCTACAAGGTCGCCTGGCGCGCCCGCTTGATCGGTGGCTTGACGTCGGGGTCCTCTTCAGAGCCAGAGGAGGAAGCAGTTGAAGAAGGCTCAGCATCAGCACCCGAAGAGTCGCCGGAGGAGGAAGCAGTTGAAGACGCAGGTGAAGGAGA
The DNA here is from genome assembly GCA_950022295.1 of Bromus sterilis. Taxonomy (NCBI): domain Eukaryota; kingdom Viridiplantae; phylum Streptophyta; class Magnoliopsida; order Poales; family Poaceae; genus Bromus; species Bromus sterilis. The sequence continues at coordinate 239,026,543 of OX465595.1, read as the reverse complement.
CCTCGACCTATCAGAACCATCGCTGCTTGTCTCCGGCAAGTACGGATCCATGCGGTTGCCACTTGGGTCAAAGGAACGGATGATAAGAGTGTCTTCGCCATCAAAACCGCAATAAAGAGTGTCACCATCACGCAAGTTCAAGCGTCGAGCAAATGATTTCCAGCCAAAGCCAAGAAAAATCAAGCGGGAACTATCAATCTCCAACTTAACATAAGAAGGAGATCGAGCGCACCCCTGAAGACGAAGCAACAAGCCATCAAGACTGCGCTCAGAAACAAGGGCAGAAAATGCAGAAGGAAGCAGAATGCGAGCAGCGTTCCGGCCACGGACGCGCAGGAGGAAATCATAGCGCCAAAAACCCTCCTCCGAGGAAGAGGAGGAAGGCGTCGACGGTGCACCACGACGGCCACCGCGAGAAGAGTGCGGAGTACGACCACCGCGACCACGGCGAACCCGGCCGCGGCTAGTCATACCTGCACCTCGTTTTGGTCCCATGAGAAGATGAAGAAGAGGAGCTAGAGAGGTAGAAGACGAAAACTACTGCCAGATGAAGAAAAGGGGTCTATTTATAGCAGAACCCCAAGGGCACGCAGAAGCCCAGGCGACGGCAGCAATTAATTCAAAGACCAAGCAGGCCGGGCGATTCGAATTCCGAGACAAAGATGCCTTCACACGGGCGGCACTGTGCGCTGGACGCGTCAAATCTCGCGCGTTTTCAATACGCGCATCGGTAACTCAACAGGCGGCTGCAGCACACCACCAACAACCATCAATATGACCGGTCATGAAGACATGACGGTTCGCAGACAGAGCATCTTTGACGGTCCTCCATCAAAGAGATCATTATCCTTACCAAGAAGAGGTAAGTTAAAATGGCAGCGCAAAAAATACAGCCTGCAAGCACCGTTTTTACTAACTCAAAAACATTTTTCAAATATATTTAACTCCCATCAGGAGCATCTCCACTAGAATTTTGGGTGCTCCCTCACCTAAAGAGTAAAAACGTGCTCGAGTGATTACTTGCACCCATGAGAGTTTCGGGTGCTCCCTCACCTAGAAGTAAAAACGTGCTCGAGTGATTACTCGCACCCATAAGAGTTTCGGGTGCTCCCTCACCCAAAAGAAAAGACGTGCTCGAGTAATTACTCGCACACATGAACGGTTTCGGGTGCTCCCTCACCACGACAGAAGATAAGCAGACCTGCACTCGCCAGATCGAGCGATCCCAGAGTATCGGGTGATCCCTCACCCCGAGAGCAAAGGCGATACTTGAGTGATTACTCACAAAACCATAAGTACCCGAACACTCGAAGACCTCCCGAGCAAGTACTCCTCTACATTATTCCTCGTCTGAGCGCTCGACCAAGCTCAACGAAGGACTGCTAAAACAACTCACTTGATTGTTTATTCCAAGTGGGTGCATTATCAACTAGGCTCCGCGCCTCAATAAAAAATACATATTCCTGGAAACACGACACACTATGCCCAGATGCCACGCAAGCTTAGCGTGTAGGTAAGACCCCGCTGCGCAGATCGGCCGGGCTGGGACTTGCCGCAGAGCGATTTCACTCCCAATCTTTCCCATGCGTTTGCATGATAGAAAAGGCCGGGCGAACGCGCCTAGGCTACGAACTTTAGTGGCGGCAATTGATCACTGTAAAACCTGCAGCGGCATGACTTTTGCTCGACACCAGTGTTCCAAGCTCATGTCGAGGGACATGGGTTTGATTGGGCTACTGCGGTTTTTGCCACTAGTGCAATTCACCAAGGCTCGACCAGTCGACTCCTGGGGCCCTTTCAGCTTAGCATCCCTCGAAACAGGTTTTGTCATGGCCCCAGACTGCCAGCGACTCGCGGTTAAACCGTGCATACTTAAAAACGACGCAAGAACGGACTCGAGTACCTGCGCGACTCTTCGATCCCCCCAGGCACTCGGGGGCTACTGACGAGGGGGTGACCCCACGACTCCTATGGATGAGCCTACCCGGTGTACCCGAAGACAGGAGGCCCAAAAAGATGCCGCCTGGGCCCAGCCTTGGCCCACTAGTGGCACCGACATAGGAGTCCGCAACTCATAAGGAAGGTGCAAAACTTGCCGTACGAAACAAGATCAGGGTTAGGAAACCTCATCTGTAATCCAGGACGGATTCCCCGAGACCTAGCCTAGTATATAAAGGCTAGGAGGGGAGACGTCGAGATCATCCAATACACAATCTGTAACCCTAGCCTTGTGTGCACTAGCCTTGGCTCCCCTGTAATCACCATCTCCAATCAATAACATCGAGCAGGAACGTATCCTCCTGTTAGCCGACGAGCTATCGTCCAACCTGTGCCTCTCATGACTAACCCAGGGTCCCTGACCATGGGATGTGCCGGGGTACATCCCCGTCAGAAAGTATATATACCTTTTATTAAAATATGACACCTTTGGATAACCTTTGCACTAGCTAGTGATGGGAAGGAGACAAAGGTGTGAAAGAGAGATAGCTAGATCCATTTATGGTGGGAAGAAAGTTAGATGAGGATGAGAGAAATAGTGCATATGCATGGTGGTGGTGGAGGAGAAAGCAAAGAAGAATTAAAGAGAGAGATATTGCATTAATGGAGATGGTGTGTATTGCACTAAAGGAGGTTCTGTAGTGCATTAATGGGGATGGACAAGAGGTAGGAGAAGGATGAGGAAGAAGAAAGTGAGGGAGAGAGAGAGGAGAGAGGGGGAGGGGGTGGGTGGCTAAAGTTGGCTCGGCCTTACCAGTAGCGCCTGTACCGCAACGGCGCTACTTCTATCTAGTTAGCAGTAGCACCCCGTATGGAATGGCGCTGCTGCTATTTGCGGGCCTCTGGGCTGTTTTGGGACCACAGTTGCAACAGCGCGCGACCCACGGAGGCGCTACTGCTAACTCAATAGCAGTAGAGGGTTTTCGAAGGAGGCGCTACTACTACAGCTTGTCAGCTGGGTTTGGTGGGGACCACCTGTACCAGTAGCGGCGTAGACAAGAGGCGCTACTGCTAAGGGTCTAGCGGTTGCGGGCCTCCTGGAGGGCCGCTACTGCTAGGTAGCAGTACCGCCTATTATTTGTAGGCGCTACTGATACTCTTCTGCCTATAAGCTTTTTCCTAGTATTGATACATTTGCATTCATCATGATTTATCTTCAGTTCTATTTATGTTGAGTACTTCTGTAAAAGTGTGTGATCTTCATCATCCTTGTAATATATATAGTGCAACCCTTTAATACGTCCCAAATTTATCTATAATTTCTGCTTGTTTCATTCTTTTTTTGGGTGACATTGCTATGTGTTTTGCTACACTTTCATACCTTTTTACACATATTTGGACTAACCTACTAACTTAGTGCACCCAGTGCCAGTTGCTGTCTGCTGATGTCTGTTAATTGTAGGTTTGTACCCATATAAAAGTGCCCAAAAAATTCCAAGAAAAATATAAAAAAAATCAGCATTCCAGAAGACTCCGGAAGACCGAAAATGAGCCAAACGGGGGCCACCCCCTCCCAGGCGGCCAGGTGGCGCGGCCCCACTCCTGGTCGAGCCAGGAGGCCGCCTAGAGGTGTGGGGCCTCCCCTCTTGCCCTCCTTCCGCCTATATTTACTCCTCGGTACAAAACCCCTAAAAAAGACCTTGTGTCGCGAAATTCGCCACTATTCCGCCGCCGCGATCCCGAGATCGGGATTGCCAGATGACCTTGTCCCGGCAGCCTGCTGGAGGGAGGATTGTTCTTCGGGAGCTACTCCACCACCATGAAATCTTTTCGGATGTGTCGTGAGTAGTACCCCTTGGACCATGGGTCCATGACCAGTAGCTATGTGATGTCTTCTCTCCAATCTTGTGCTTCAATTCTTAGCCCTTGTGAGCTGCCCTACATAATCAAGGCATCTGTTTAATATTTATGCTATTGCTATGATGTGTTTGTTGGGATCCGATGGATTATGAGATTATGTTCAGATCGTGATGAATTATATATTTGGTTCTCCTTTTATATTTTGTTCTTGAGTAATTCTTTCATGTTCTCCATTGCTTTTTAATGTTTTGGCCAAGTAGTAGATAGTAACTCCAAGAGGGAGCGTTATGCTTGATTGTGGGTTCATGCCCCCCGATGTCTAGCTTGAGTGATAGAAACATGAGACTAGGGGATGTGTTGCTGCCACCAGGGAGAAAACAACAGTGGTTGTAACCGCCGTTGCCAGAATTGTTTACCTTACGCATAGTTTGTTAATGCAGTTGTCTGTTGCATTGGGTTTATATTTTGGGTGGGGCTCGCCACTTAATACGAGCGAGATGTTTTGGATAGATATGTCAAGGTGGATAATTAGTGAGTAGATGTTGATGAATAAACGGTCTACTTGTCTTGGCGTACTGCCCATACGATTGAGCCTCTAACTTTCTTGTAGAATAATTAGAATTGTGGTGCATTTATAATTCTGTCAATTTCTCAGATGTAATTTGTTCACCCGACATAGCTATTTTATTGTCTTTTTGAAAAGAGACATCACTAGTTAACATCATGGAACCCCGGTCCATATTTCCACCATCTTGTTGATCCTTGGAGTCCTCCTGGATTCCATAAACCTTACAGTCCTCGTGTAAGGGGAATTTGCTGCTACTACATCCAAGCCTTCCACTTGGGGTAACCAATGAGAAGCACTACTTCAGTGCCATCCCCCTTAAGTGAGGAAAAGATCCCAAAGAGGACACAAACAAAAGATCCCAAAAGAGGATACATGAAAATATCTCAAACAGGACAAATGAGAGATAAATAGAAAGAGCCAATGAGGCCACAAATAAAAAAAGAGAAAGAAATAAAAAGAGAGAAGGGGGAAACACTACTATTCCTTTTAAAAGATCCACACTCATGCTTAAAAGTTGAATTTGTACTTCATAGAGAGTTTTTCATGTCATTCATGCATAACTATGTGGGGACCCTTACACTATAGAACTTCGCTTGTATATTCCAATGATGAGGCTCCTCAAAAGAGCTCTAGGTCTTCGTGAGCAAGCCAGTTGGATGTACCCCCACTAGTTCTATTGGAAAACGTTCATACCCATAGCTCATTTGTGCATCCGTTGCATGACAATCCGTACTCCTCACATCATATCTATCATTTGGCTGTCTCTCGCCTATGATTGTCCTCATTGATGTGAGCCTTTCACACTATTTGACTTCCTTTCCCCATCATTTATCTCTTTGCCATCCTAAGTGCCAACTAATATTGCTCGCGCTCATTCATTGCATGAGTGATCGAAATCAAAAGGGAGAGGATCAAATTGACTTGTACCTGGCCAACAGTCTGGGACGAGACATAATAACATTCCAAAAGAGACTAAGTGTGAATGTTAGTAGATTGAGTTCTCAACAACTATTCAGTATTTTTATGCTCTAAACCCATCTCCCACTTTCTTCACGGGAACACCGATTGGAGACATTTGAGTCACAGACAGCGAGAACTTATTGTGCCTTTATGTTCTTACTTTTCTAGTTTCAATACTAGATATAGAATCTTTCTTGTCATGATCTTGACTTGAATTCCATATCTTGCTTTATGTACTTTAAATTTCAAATCTTTATTGGTAGCATGTCTGTCGAGGGAAGGATCCAGCGGTGGGGTGTCTTCCCCGAGGGGCGACCTCTCCCTGCCGGCCATCTCCATCCGCTCATCTTGCCGAAAAGCGCAGCCAGAGCTGCGGAAGCTCTTTGTTCTTGGAGGTTGCCTTGGTGTCGAAACGGCATTGATGATGGTGGTAAAATGCGAGCAAACACAGTGGTTTACCCAGGTTCGGGCCGCTCGAAAACGTAAGACCCTACTCCTGCATGTATGATCTTTCTTGAGGGTCTTGGTGGAGCACACAGTACAAGATGATCCCCTCGGGGAGGATTTCCTATACTACACACTTCTCCCTTCTTGGCTAGATAGAGTGGACTGGGGACTACTCCAAGGATTCCTTCTCCTATCATGGAAGAGGTGCTTTCCTGCCTTTGACGGCTGGCTCCTTGGATTCTTCTATCCTACCGAGAAGCTCATGGGGCAGCTCCTCAGCCTACCTCCTATCCTTTTGTCTCCAACCATTTTCACTCCTTTCTCTTCTCTTTGGCCGGAGTCTCCCTTTTATATCCCAAGGGGATATAACAAGGTGCCACTATTAGGTACAGTGATGGTCATAATTCTATCCCCCTCTGCGCAGGCGTTACAAGGGGTCTTGAAGTCTTCCGGGAAGGTCCAGCGGTGTCAAGGGGATAGCTGGCTCATGTACGCGCTGAGTAGACGCGGAGGCTAGCCCCAGGTGTCGGGATCCTCATGTCGCTTGGTTCGGGTTGTCTTCTAGCGCATTGAATGGGCTGCTCGCCTGGTCGAGCGGTGGGAATCGGCTGGGGTCCCACCTTCCCGAGCGCCAAGCGAGATATCTTTCTGGGAGATGAACGTCGTACAAGGGTACAACGCTCTCGGTATCTTCTCGCCGGAGCCCTCCGATATGTGGTACTCCATGGTTGGGATGATGAACCCCTGCAGGCTGCTCCATCCCCAACGCGAATTGGGGATCTTTGAGGGTGGTCTGCGTTAATTCTTCCTCTTGGATGCTCTTGCTGAAGCGTAGAGGGGGGAGAACTTCATGCTTCCCATCTGGAATGTCCGAGAGGCATGCTAGTGGTTAGGTAAATGGGACACCCCTGGTTTCTGGTTACCGATAATATCCCTCAGGCTCGGCTCCAATGAAAGGCTTCCTGGAATCGGAGATGAGTCACCCGAGAAGGCATGGTAATCTACGCAACGGCTGTCTTGTCACGGGGACAGTGCTGGTCCTTCCACGTGCTGCATATCCAATTGGATTTTACGGGTGATCATGATAATGTCCCTGAAAAAGATGGAAAGACTCGATGCAAGGTAAAAGTAGGGGCACAATAATAAACTTACTGGCAAGGGTGTAGAAAAATCACTACCTGTGGTGGCCTTGCGATACAGTGTTGGTCCTGCCACGTGTCACGTAGCAAGTTGGATTTGACGGGTGATCATGATGATGGCCCTGCAAAAGATGGAAAGACTCGAGACAAGGAAAAAGTAGGGCCATAGTAATAAATTTACTTGCAAGGGTGCAGAAAAAATACTCCCTGTGGTGGCCTTGCGATTATTTAAGAGAGGGGAGAGAATCGGAGGGGGAAACTCTCCCTCCCCATTCTCTACCTTTGTTTCTGGTTCTCCTGCTCCACGGAACCTCTGACGCACTCCAACACCTTGGATGTCGCGGCCCAGTCAATGTTGGGAGTGCGCGGTGTTGGAGATATGCCCTAGAGGCAATCATGTTATGATGTTATATCCTTATGTATTCATGAGTTACTTGTATTGTCCTTGAATATCATCACTCATATGTATCAATAAGTATGTGACTTGTTTGTGAGACTATATATTCTATGATGATTGATCTAATGGTCCCTAGTTGATAAGGTTATGTGGACACATATTCTTGACTAGTATATGATTCCGTTGATGACTATGTTTCACAAGTCATGAGTATGGAGATGCTACCGATAGTATGAACTTAGTGATGGGATCACTGAGGTGGACAGAGACCCACTTTGAGACGCAGCGAGATATTGTCATCTGTTAGTCTCAATACAATGTATATGCCATGTCCTAGACCTGAGGTCCGCACATGTTCTCGGGATGAGGAATGAGTCACTTAGGGACTATCAAACGCTACACCGTAACTGGGTAGTTATAAAGGTAGCTTACGGGTGAGTCATGATACATGCCGCGAGACATGGTTGATCAAGATGGGATTTTCCCCTCCACTTGGGAGATATATTCTCTGGGCCCTCTCGAGCGATAAGATTCAGAAAGCATGGCCATGCGACATGGTTTAAGTGTTAACCCAGTTCAGGAATCTGTATGACGGTTTCGAGAAGAGAGGTCAAGCTATCACAAGGGTGACAAGTACTCGCCTTGAGCTTGACAACATATATCGTGAGGCAAAAGGAATGTTGCATATGACACTTTGTAATGGTTCGTCTTATGACTTTACGCATATATGGGAGCCGACACGTTCTGCTAGGAACCGCTACCGACTATCGAACCAGATGTGATCCTGGTCGTGTCCATGTATACATGAACCTATAGGGTCGCATGCTTAAGGGGAAAGGAGCCCATTCGGATGTGATCCAAATGGAATTTGGATAGAGGGTCCGGATTGCCTCAAGGGTTGAGGCCATTCCACGGGCGCCTATATAAGGGCTAGGGTGAACCCCAAAGGGGTACAGGTCAGACCACAACCCTAGCCGCCACTCCACCTCCAGGCCGATCCACCGTACCTAGTAGTCCGCCGCCCGGTGCTTCTCCTTGTATGTGCGCATCCCTTGGAGGCGCCGCACCAGCGGCGTTTGTACGAACTGTTCGCGGGATTAGATCGCGGGACTCCGTTCGTGGGATCGGTACAAGGGATCGGTTCGAGGGATTCGAGGAGCCACCGCCGACGTGCATCGCCAACTCTCCTTCCGCTGCCATGACTGCGCGTCTAGTGGTAATCCCTAATCACGTAGTTCATCCCTAGTAGCAGTGATCTTGGTTGTGCGTGGTAGAAATTTTTAATTTGGCTCTAGCGTAACGTACCGCGTGCCCCAACGGTGGTATCAGTGCCTCTTCTATGTGATGGTGAATTCGTGATAGATTTGCATATAGAGATGTGTAGATCAGATCGGTTTTGCATGTATGTTTGAGGTTCTTGATTTCATGATCTGTCCCGAGGCGCGAGCTACTTAGGTCGTGCCACAAATTATCCGTAGAGGCCAGTTATCCTCCATTGGGATAGACAGTGTGTCGTAAACCCTACTGTGGCATGCGGATATCACTAGGTGATTGATCCGGGACACGGATCAGGACACGGCGTAGATATGATCTGCGTTGTCCAGAAGTCTGTGAGCAGGCACTACTAGGAAAAACGCTACTAGTAGCGCCCCATAAATGGCTACTAGTAGCGCGCGGTGACGCGCTACTACTAGCACGCTACAGCTAACTTTTAGTAGTAGCGCGTGTTTGCGCGCGCTACTACTAGTTCTGATAGCAGTAGCGCCCCTCATGTCCACGCGCTACTGCTAAATAGCAGCAGTGCCCTCTTTATTCGCGCGCTACTACTATTAATTTCAAAAAACAAAAAAAAATCATCGGTGTCCGCGCTCTGGCAGTCGCGCCGGTAGCCGCGGGGCAGTGTGGGGACGATGACGGCTCTGCAGGGCGGCGAGGTTGCGCGCGATTGGGCGGTGAGGAGGAGGTCACCAGAGTAGGAGCACGTGAGGAGGAGGTCGTCGGAGTAGGAGCACCGTGAGGAGGAGGTCGCCGGAGTAGGAGCACCGTGAGGAGGAGGAGGTCGAGGAGGAGCACCATGAGGAGGAGGTCGCCGGAGGAGCACCGAGGAGGAGGTCGCTGGAGGAGGAGCACCGTGAGGAGGAAGAGGAGGTCACCGGAGAGGAGGAGATGGAGTGGAGGAGAGGAGGAGATGGAGTGGAGGAGATGAAGTGTGAGGAGTGGAGGAGAAAATGCGTGGTGGGGGTTTTGTTACCCCTGCCATGTCATAGAAACTGCCACATCAGACCAAGCAGTAGCGCCCCTCTTGTACATGCGCTACTGTTAAGTAGTAGTAGTAGCGCCCCATTTGTACAGGCGCTACTGTGAAGTAGTAGTAGCGCCCCTATTGTCCACCCGCTACTGGTAAGCCTCCACCTACTTTTTTCGAATATTTTGGCCTCCGAATCTTAAAATCATCGTAACTTTTTTCTGTTAGGTTTTTGAGGATTCTAAAAATGTTCAACGGGTTCCCCCGATTGAATTTGAATATAACTTTTTGGGTAGATGATTTTTCATGTAAAAAACTTTTTCATCCGAGTTCGTATGCAAAAGTTATGCCATTTTACAAATTCTAGAGAGATTTTCAAAAAAAGTCGAAATTCATATTTTTCAATTTCCCTAACAACTAGACCACATATCACATGGGAATCTCATTTTATTTTATTTTTTTTGACATTTCCATCATTTTCTTTTATTTTTTCTAAAACTAAAAAGGCGGTCCACGGGGCGGCGGGGGGGGGGGGGGGGTTGTATTTGTATGTGTGTGGCCCCATTGAAGACCACTTACTAGTAGCGCCCCCATTGTACAGGCGTTACTAGTATGGCATGTCCAAGAGGGCACCGTGAAGACCACTTAGTAGCAGCGTGGGTTTATACCGCGCGCTACTACTACCAACTTAGTAGTAGCGCCCCTTTTGTACAGGGCGCTACTGTTAAGTAGTAGTAGCGCCCCTTTTATGCAGGCGCTACTGCTAAAGGCATAGCAGTAGCGCCCCTCTTGTGCAAGGCGCTACTGTTAATTAGCAGTAGCGCCCCTTTTTTGAGGGCGCTACTGTTAAGCCTCTACCTATAAGCTTTTTTCTAGTAGTGAGGTTCGGTTCAGAGGCCATATCTTGGTCATATGAACTCCTATTGAGCTCCGTGACCTACCAAACGATGCAGAATGAAAAGATATGTAAAACAGCGATTTTTCGTTAATTAGGTGATTTTTTGCAGACCTAATTTGACTAGTGCTAAAAGAGGTTTAGATAGCAGTAGAACGTCTAACTTGGTTTTTCTGGGAATGATTGTGATCTGGTATAACCCATTGTGTATGTTATTATTCATGACCTGCGTGTCATGGTTTTGACAACCGGCTTGGGCCATATGGTTGTCTCATTATTGTATTAATGACATGTGTGTCAACTTGTGGAGCCATGTAATTTAATTTATTTTCATAGTTATTAGTCTGTAATAGCATAGTAACTTATGTAACACTTGGCGGTTGACACTATGGCGTGGAGATGGAGATCACCACGAGGACAACCGTACATGGAGATGGAGATTGCCATGGGAGGTTCACGCACATGGAGATGGAGATCACCATGCACTATGATAAAGGGGGCTATACTATATCACTTGTATAAACTGCATGTGAAAGTTTATCCCTTTATGCATCCTTCTTTGACATGGTAGATGTTTTAAGTAGGATGATCCCTCAAAGAACGTCAAGTAAAATTTTCCTCCCCAATTGCTGCACATCACATGCCTATAAAATTAGGGTGCTGCTAGATCTCCATGGCGTGGTGGGTTTGTGTCAGACACTTAAGCGCATAGCACTTGGTTAACTTGTCGAGGCTATCAAAACAGTTTTGGGCCTTGAGGAATAGGTCTTGGTGTGTATGTGATGCGCATCAACAAACATGAGTCGTATGGTTGATGCGATTAGCAAGGAGTTGCTTACCGGTAGATCGATTCGGATAGCATTGATGCAAAATCTCACTAGTCAATTCGCCCCATCGGATCCTGAATCACTTAGTGTCAACTCAAGGGATGTTGAACTTAGTGGGAGTAATTTTATTAAAGAATTTAATATGAATTGCTCTTCATGAATACATGTCTTAGTATTTTTCATTTTATGTTGTAGATCAATGGCACCACCTGCTCCAGTTACCAATTCTGCGTTGAAATCCATCCTTGAGAAAGATAAACTGAATGGAACAAACTTTACCACCTGGTATAGAAATCTGAGAATTGTTCTCAAGCATGATAAGAAGGAAAATGTTCTAGAGGAACTGCTTCCAGAGGAACCGACTGATAATGCCACCGCTGCTGCTAAGAATGCCTATCAGAAACTCAAGGATGAGTCTACTGAAATCAGCTGCCTCATGTTGGCTTCTATGGAGCCTGAGCTGCAACAGCAGTTCGAAGACATTAGGGATTTCGATATGATCGAGAGTCTTAAGGGCATGTTTCAGGTTCAGGCTAGGACCGAAAGGTTCAATGTCTGGCGATCCCTGATGGATTGTAAGCTGAAAGAGGGTGATCCACTGAGCCCGCATGTCATCAAAATGATGGGATAAATGCAAGCTTTGGATCTTCTTGGGCATCCGTTGACTCCTGAGTCATCTACAGATACAATTATGTGTTCTCTTCCGCCAAGCTATAACTCGTTCATTACGAACTTTCATATGCATGGCATGGAAAATAAGCGCACTGAATTGCATGGGATGCTTAAGATAGTAGAGCAGGACATTAAGAAGGGAACGCATCAAGTGTTGATGGTGCAGAACACGGCCATGTTCAAGAAGTCATGGACCAAGAAGAAGGCTAACGCAAAGGGCAAGGACAAGGATGTGATCCCGACTCCATCCCCGGCGCCTAAGCCTGGACCTTACGCAGAGACCATTTTCTTCTATTGCAAGGAGAATGGTCCCTAGAAGAGGAACTGCAATAAGTGGCTCGCCAGCAAGGGCAAGAGCAGTGGGAGTACGTCTTCTACAGGTACACTTGTTGTATATGTTATAGACATTTATCTTACGGATATTTCTAATAGTTCTTGGGTATATGATACCGGATCGGTTATTCACATTTGCAACTCGATCCAGGCACTAAAAAGAAGTAGAGATGTCGCAAGAGGAGAAGTTGACATTCGCGTCGGGAATAAAGAAAGTGTTGCTGCATTAGCCGTCGGCACCATGCAACTTAATTTACATTCTGGATTTTTAATGGAGCTTGATAATTGTTATTATGTTCCATCATTAAGTCGAAACATTATTTCTGCCTCATGTTTGATGAGACAAGGTTATGAATTCATTATTAAGGACAATGGTTGTTCTATATATTTTAATAAGATGTTTTATGGCTGGGTGCCCATTGTGAATGGGTTATTCATTTTGAATCTTGAAGGTGAATATGTCTATAATATAAATGCCAAGAGGCTTAAACCTAACGATCTGAATACAACTTACTTTTGGCACTGTCGACTTGGTCATATTATTGAAAAGCACATGAAGAAGCTCTATGATGATGGACTTTTAAATTCGTTTGATTTTGAATCATTCGAGACATGCGAATCATGCCTACTCGGCAAGATGACCAAGACACCTTTTTCAAAGAGTTGCGAGAGGGCGTCCGACTTGTTGGAACTCATACATACTGATGTGTGTGGACCAATGAGCACGACTGCTAGAGGTGGTTACCAGTACTTTGTGAATTTCACTGACGACTTGAGTAGATATGGATATATCTACTTGATAAGGCACAACTTGGAAACCTTTCTAAAGTTCAAGGAGTTCCAGAATGAAGTAGAGAATAAACTCGGCAAGACGATCAAACTTCTGCGATCAGATCATGGAGGTGAATATCTGAGTCAAGAGTTTGATGATCATATGACGAGTCGTGGAATTTTTCGACAACTCACTCCTCCTGGAACACCGCAGAGAAATGGCGTGTCGGAACGGAGAAATCGTACCTTGTTGGACATGGTTCGATCGATGATGAGTCAGTCAGATCTACCGTTGGCATTTTTGGGTTATGTTCTAGAAACGGTAGCTTTCACACTAAACATAGTACCATCTAAATCCGTAGATACGACACCATATGAGATATGGACTGGGAAGCCTCACATTTTATATTTTCTAAAGATTTTGGGTTGTGAAGCGTTTGTCAAGCGACTTCAGTCGGACAAGCTCGCACCCAAATCGGATAAGTGCATATTCGTGGGATATCCAAGGGAAATCTTAGGGTATTACTTCTACAACCAACAAGAGGGAAAAGTGTTTGTCGCTCGACACGGTACCTTCCTTGAGAAAGAGTTTCTCACTAGGAAGGCTAGTGGGAGGATGGTGAAACTCGAAGAGGTTCGAGATAAACCACTTGGGGAAGACACGACAAGTGATTCCATTACGGCAGAGCCAGTCAGTGAACCCATGGTTGAAGTAACACCCGCACCACGAAGGTCAGAAAGGCTGCGTAAATGCAAGAAATTTATTGTTGTTGGACAACGATGAGCCTTTGACATATGTGGAAGCGATGGTGGATCCAGATTCCGAGTTATGGCTTGAGATCCGAGTTAAAGTCCATGGATGATAATCAAGTTTGGAACTTGGTTGATCTGCCAAATGTTGCAAGAACCATTGAGTGCAAATGGATCTTTAAGAAGAAAACTGATATGGATGGAAATGTTCAAATCCATAAAGATCGACTTGTCGCGAAGGGGTTTCGACAAGTTCAAGGAATTTACTACAACGAGATCTTCTCGCCTGTAGCGATGCTTAAATTAGTTCGAATTATTCTAGCTATAGATGCTTATTTCGATTATGAGATTTGGCAGATGGATGTCAAAACAACTTTCCTTAATGGAAATCTAGAAGAGGACGTGCATATGATACAGCCCTAGGGTTTTGTCGATAGAGAGAATGCTAGTAAGGTATGCAAACTTCAAAAATCCATTTATGCATTGAAGCAAGCATCTCGGAGTTGGAATATTCATTTTAAAGAGGTTGTCAAATCGTTTGGCTTCATCGAGAACGAAAAGGAACCTTGTGTGTTGAAGAAGTTTAGTGGGAGCTCAATCGTATTTCTAATCTTATATGTGGATGACATATTACTGATTGGGAATGACATTCCAATGCTTGAAGCTGTCAAGGACTCATTGAAAAATAGTTTTGCAATGAAGGACTTGGGAGAAGCAGCTTAAATTTTGGGAATCAAGATCTATAGAGATAGATCAAGGAGGCTTATTGGATTAAGCCAGAGTACATATATTGACAAGGTGTTGAAAAGGTTCAACATGCATGAGGCTAAGAAAGGGTTCTTTCCTGCATCACATGGCATTCATCTAAGCAAGACTCAAGATCCATCGAGTCCTGATGAGCAAAGACACATGGATAAGATTCCGTATGCTTCGCCCATCGGGTCTATCATGTATGCTATGGTATGTACTCGTCCAGATGTTTCCTATGCTCTAAGTGCTACGAGCAGATACCAGGCTAATCCAGGTGAGAGCCACTGGACAGCAGTTAAGAGCATCCTAAAGTACCTGAGAAGGACTAAGGGTATGTTCCTAGTTTATGGAGGCGAGGATGAGCTCGTTGTGAAGGGTTACACCAATGCTAGTTTCCAAACCGACAAGGATGATTTTCAATCGCAATTTGGTTATGTGTTCATTCTGAACGGAGGTGCAGTGAGCTGGAAGAGTTCCAAGAAGAGGCGGTAGCTGATTCTACAACAGAGGCTGAGTACCTTGCAGCTTCTGAAGCTTCAAAGGAAGGTGTTTGGATAAGGGATTTCATTACCCTACTTGGTGTGGTTCTAGACTCGACAAACCCGTTGGACCTCTATTGTGATAATAGTGGTGCCATCGCACAGGCCAGGGAGCCAAGGCATCACCAGAAATCCAAGCACATAGAAAGGCGTCATCATTTCATACGACAATTCGTCGATGAAGGTAATATAAATGTATGCAAAGTACACACAGATGCAAACGTTGCTGATCCTTTGACGAAGCCTCTCCCGATGCCGGAGCATGAGGTGCACGTAAGAGCCATGGGCCTTAGATGCCTAACTGATTGACTCTAGTGCAAGTGGGAGACTGTTGGAGATATACCCTAGAGGCAATCATGTTATGATGTTATCTCCTTATGTATTCATGAGTTACTTGTATTATCCTTGAACATCATCACTCATATGTATCAATAAGAATGTGACTTTTTTGTGAGACTATATATTCTATGATGATTGTTCTATTGGTCCCTAGTTGATAAGGTAATGCGGACACATATCCTTGATTAGTATATGATTCGGTTGATGACTATGTTTCACAAGTCATGATCATGGAGATGCTACCGATAGTATGAACTTAGTGGTGGGATCACTGAGTTGGACAGAGACCCATTTTGTGACTCAGCGAGATATTTTCATCTGTTAGTCTCAATACAATGTATATGCCATGTCCTAGACCTGAGGTCCTCGCATGTTCTCGGGATGAGGAATGACTCACTTAGGGACTATCAAACGCTACACCATAACTGGGTATTTATAAAGGTAGCTTATGGGTGAGTCATCATACATGCCGTGAGACATGGTTGATCAAGATGGGATTTGCCCCTCCACTTTGGAGAGATATTCTCTGGGCCCTCTCGAGTGATAAGATTCAGAAAGCAGGGCCATGCGACATGGTTTAAGTGTTAACCCGGTTCAGGAATATGCATCACAGTTTCGAGAAGGTCAAGCTATCACAAGGGTGACAAGTACTCGCCTTGAGCATGACAACATATATCGTGAGGCAAAATGAATGTTGCATATGACACCTTGTAATGGTTCGTCTTATGACTTTAAGCATATATGGGAGCCGGCACGTTCTGCGAGGAACCGCTACCGACTATCGAACCAGATGTGATCCGGGTCGTGTCCATGTATACGTGAACCTATAGGGTCGCGCGCTTAAGGGGAAAGGAGCCCATTCGGATGTGATCCGAATGGAATATGGATGGAGGGCCCGGATTGCCTCAAGGGTTGAGGCCATTCCACAGGCGCCTATATAAGGGCTAGGGAGAACCCTGAAGGGGTACAGGTCATACCTCAACCCTAGCCGCCACTCCACCTCCAGGCCGAGCTGCCGGACCTAGCAGTCCACCGCCCGGTGCTCCTCCTTGTACGTACGCATCCCTTGGAGGCCACGCACCTGCGGCGTTTGGACGAACTGTTCGGGGGATTGGATGGCGCGACTCCGTTCGTGGGATCAGTACGAGGGATCGGTTCGAGGGATTCGAGGAGCCGCCGACGACGTGCATCGCCAACTCTCCTTCCGCTGCCATGACTGCGCGTCTAGTGGTAATCGCTAATCACGTAGTTCATCCCAAGTAGCAGTGATCTTGGTTGTGCGTGGTAGAAATTTTTAATTTGGCGCTAGCGTAGCGTACCGTGTGCCCCAACATGCGGCGGCGCTATAAGTCGCGGCGGCAGCGTGACCATCCAAGGGGCCTTGCGCGGGCGAGGTCGAGGCGGAGGACCGTCTTCTTCAGCTCCAATGAGTGCGCATTCGTGGGTCGCGACCCACGAGTTCTTCATGGGGCTGGTCGAGCCCCTATGCGGTTGGCTCATGCTGCCTGGCCCGTTTGCACATGCGATGGTGGGGCGCAAGCCCCAGGGCATGTGGCTCCGGTTGGAAGGCTTCCCTCACAGTGCGGGTTGGGTGGCCACATCTTTCGGATGAGACGGGGCCATGTACCTGGACCAGGGGTTGCAGATGTTCACCCTTTGGTGCAACATCCAACAGTACTAGGCCATCTTGTTACGGTTCTACGACCAGGAAACCCTGTGGCTGAAGATCTTCCATTCATGGGGGATATGTGTGGACTGTTGCGTGGAAGTCACCGCGGTTGGCTCCGGCGAGTTTGGCACCGTGGGCATCACTCAAGATTTCCTGGGTGCCGAAGTTGCCGGCGGTAGCGGTGACGCTGGTCGTGGATGATTGTGGCGGAGCGCCGCCGCCGGGGGATATCGAGGAAGGACGCTGCCCCCAAGCTGCATGATGTTTTTATTTTGACCCTGCACTTTAGTAGTTACTGGTAGTTGATGAGGGCTTGTGGAGTAGCCAATCCATTAGTTAGCGTAACTTCTATATATCAGCCCATGAACCCAAGATGTATTTTGGTTTCAGAAGAACTCCCGATGGGAATGAATGTGGCACTCGGAGACTTACCTGGCGGATCGCTTGCCTGGTACATGCCATAAAATTCTTTGGCTAACACGGATGTGAGGAAAGATCCGTCTCGCAGATCGTCTGAAATGTATCTTGGCCTTAGACACAGCTTATCCAGAGGGGTGAAGCGCCCAGCCCCCGTGTGTGTGGGAGGCGCGTTCCTGGGATAGAGTCGACAAAAGGAAGTGAGAGCATTGACCGCTCCTCCCCTTCGTTGCTCAGTCTAGAAAACACTTCCGAGAACTCCAAAGTCCTGAGAAGCATAGGCTTCACTTGGCTGACCATGTGAGGCTGATGCCCTAAGCAAGGGTACCTTGGAGCAAAATTTGAGTTGTGTGGTCCACTCAAACAGGCCTTTCGAGGAGACTAGTACATACGCCCGCACGATGCATGACGGGGACTCCAGCTTGGCCCCCACAGGATGCATGGATCCCAGGAGGTAGGGTCTGTTAAGATGGGACTCTTCCTGGGAAGGTGCGGAACCTCCTCAGGCTACCCAAACGGGGCTCATCGGATGGGACGATAAATTTACATGATCCGACTGCGCGAAGCAAGATCGACCGTTTGGGTTTCGGTCCTCTGCGAGCAATAGCTGTCACCAGACAAGGCGAGTGTTTGCAGGGCTCTACCATGGTTTTGCGGGAACGAGAGGTCGCACCCCTATTTCTCGAAGCAGCAAGTCTTTCCGGGAATAATCAACGGGGAGAAGAGAATCATCCGGAACTACTGTCCGGGAATAATAATATGGACTTTTTTGGGAACCTGGTGGATGCTGTCGTGGGGATGGATCAGGCCCATAGACCCCGCATTAAAAACCTCTGGGTCGACTTACCTGCGAGGGCCCACAAAGAAGACCCGGCCAGGAGTCGGGCGTGCGAAGCGTGAAGATTGAAGCCCTAGAAGGAATTCGATTTACCTTGTATAGCACGTAGTAAATTTGTAAAGTAGAATAGAACTCCACCTCGTGTAGGAGTCGGACTCTCGGAATCCCGGGACACGGTACCTCTATAAGCCGAGGTCCACGGGAGCTAGAGCCAGAATTTACCTCAAGCCAGGACTAGAAAACTCGCGATAAAACCTAGATCTCCACGAGACTAAGGTTGTGAAACATCACCACTGTAATCGATAAGTTCGGCTCTTCTTATTGAGGAGTTGATTCCACAATAATCAATAATCAGGAGTAGGTCTTTACCGCACCGACGGGGCCGAACCTGGGTAAACTTCCGAGTCCCGTGTCTATGTCGACTCTCTCCTCGAATTTTCCTCGCAGCAAAGGTCCCATGATAAGTTCGACTCCGCGAACATCTGCCGTGACTTCCCAACGACAGTTCGCGCCCACCGTGGGGCCTGCGCTCGCAGGTGTTGAGATTCTAGGAGGAGCTCTGCAAGGTGTGGAAGGATTCGTTGCTGGACGAATCACCAGAAGCCGGCGTGGAAAGCTCTACATCGACGACTCAACTTGGGGCCCTGAGGCCGGTTCCGTCGAATCCGGGTACCGGGTCCCGATCGGGTCTATTCACATCTTCATTGGGATGACAGACGGATCATGAAGTGCCCATGGAAAGCTCGAGTCGACAATATGCCGGCTCAAGGCACACTTTTGATGGGTTCCTTGCTGGATCTCCAGAGTCGGCACGCTCGGTCGAGTCCTTGACGCCTGACGCCTCAGAAGAATCATCTGACGCTGACTCACATCCCAGTGAAACAAGCCTCTCAGATACCGGCTCCATCCGATCTGCCGGGAGCAACAGACTCGGCCTGTGAACAGCAGAATACGACCCCGACTTCCCGCAGTACGAGCCTCCATACTGCGTGACAGTTTTCATGGCAGGCACCGAAGAGCAGAGAGATCAGGGGGCTCAGGGCGCATCACAAAATCGGAACGTAGAGACGGCTCACAACACGGCCCCAAATCCAGATAGGGAGCAGCCAGAAGTTCTCACGGGAGGATAAGTCCTCATAGATGCGTTAAATGCCCTGGACGAAGCCTTAGCTACAACAATGACTGCGGAAAACCAGGAATCCTGGAGAACGCACAGATGGTGGAGAGAGAAACCCGGCTCGCCCAAGAAACTAGGCACTTACAACACGAGTCGGAGTTGATAGAAGCTCAGAAACTAAGTCTCGCCAACACACGCCCTGCAGGGCCCGTGAGACGGATTCCCGCTAATCTCCAGGCAAGGATACTATTCCAGGATACACATCAGTCGACTCCTCTAGGGTACACACCACCAAGGAAACCTGCCCCCTCACCACGGCAGGAACAGTTCCATACACCTCCGAATCATTTCAAGAATCCCATGGCTAACGTGGTGGCAGCGACACGGTTCCTCGCCAGCGTGCCTGCGCATGGAGACACTCCGATGGACCAGCCCACTCAAGGGGCAATTGATTTTATCAAAACTGCAATCACACAGCAAGCCTAGAACTCACAGGGATTCCAATACTTACACGAGACCCCATATCAAAGTGTGAGCCGGCAAGCGGACTCACCGGCTCCAGTCGGCTCGAGCAGCCATCGCCAGCGTAGAGCTCTATCACCTCCGGACCCTCAGGGGGCAATAAGGATCCCAGACCTACCGGCCGGCTCCAATCCCGAACGCCGCGTAGAGCCGGTGGCCAAACCTCCACCCCAAGATCAAAACACCGAGTTCACTAGAAGATCCGTGGGAAACCAATGCCTGGTGCCGGCTCTAAGAAATACACGCTTACCATCAGATTTCAAGGGACCACGTAAGATCTCGAACTATACAGCTGACATGGACCCGATAGCTTGGATCGAAAGTTATGACCTAGCCATAGACATGTTACAAGCCAGCGAAGGAGTTTGCGCCCGTTACCTCACAATGATGTTGGAAGGGCCGGCTCGCATATGGTTCAAAAATCTCCCACAGAACTCTGTCTCCTCCAGGGCGGATCTCAAGGAAAAGTTAATCAAGAACTTCCAAGGCACTTGTCGGTGAGCTACCACAATTGTTGACTTGGAGCATTGTGTCCAGAAGGAAGGAGAGTCGACCCTGAGTTGGGCACGATGGGTAGCAGAAATAATCCACTCCTCGGACACCATCACTGCCCAAACAGTCGTCATTGTCTTGGAAAGGAACTGCAAGTTTGAGCCCCTAGTGCACAAGCTTGGCCGACTCAAGAGGACGGTCAGGGATATAGGAGAGCTCATGAACGCGGTTATCAAATATGCCGAGTCTAACAAAACCAAGGATACTGAACCTCAACGGGATAAAGCCGGCCAGAACAAAAACGGCGGCAAAACACTCCAGAATCTGAATCAGCAAACCAAGTGGCGACTTGATCAGACTACTTCTGACTTGGTAGCCAACACAAATGTCGGCTCCCAAAGACATAAGCAGGGGGCAAAAACTACCGCAAGTCGGAAGGAAATTTTCGCCCAAACAGCTTTGAAGCAGCGTGTCGGGACCCGGGGTTAGCGTATGCAAGACTCGCTACAACACAATCATATGGAGAGCCGAGAACCGTACCCACTTGTCTAAGCAGACAAGGCCAAGAACAGAACATTCTCGGAAAGCATCGAACGTGAGGGGCATCCCATCCAGGCCGGATGATCAACTGAGATGGGTCCTCATCGCACGCACACAAGTCTAAATGATATGGGTGGTGAACTCCCATACTCATAGACAAGTCGCCTCAACCATACTATCGATTGTATCATAACCCTTACATAGACTTACTCCAGCCCGATCACTTAGTCGGAGTCTAGGGCGGGCTCGATCATACATCAAAGTGTGCACGTGACGGAGTCACGAGCAATCTCATCGCGATGCCCCAAGCTTCACACATCTAAGGGCCACTTGGTGTATAAAAGACCGCCAGCCAGATCACAACTAAGGTCTCGAAAACCCATACTAAGACATGCATGATATAATCATACACGCAACACACATGTCCAGTATGAACAGG
Source organism: Bromus sterilis (assembly GCA_950022295.1). Lineage (NCBI taxonomy): Eukaryota > Viridiplantae > Streptophyta > Magnoliopsida > Poales > Poaceae > Bromus > Bromus sterilis. Next base: position 239,005,079 of record OX465595.1, on the reverse strand, counting down.
AGGTTTCATTGCAATTCTCTACAAAGTTTACATCTTTATTGATAACTCTTACAGAGTGCACATAGAGATCACGAGACCGTGATCCAACATTACAACAAGCATGTGAAAGAAAAGTAGGTGTGATTACAGAAAAGTTTCAAATGGCTTAGAGAAGCCTTATTTATAAACAAACCCTTCACGAGGGAACCAGTCTGCTGACTGAGACTACACTAGCTTGGTCTTCAGTCGTCGAGCTCGAGGAAGAATCCACCTTCGGGGTCAGTGGGTTCATCTAAAACATAGAATAAGCAAACGTGAGTACAAAGTCGTACTCAGCAAGATTTACATAGGAGCTATACTACTCATGCACATGTATCAAGGTAAAGGGAGGTGGGGTTCACGAGAAGAAGTGCCATCTTTGACTTAGCTAGTCCTGAACTACGAGTACCAGACTTGAGCTAAGAAGCGTACATGAGTCCACTACATCTCCAACCAATTACACCACTATGGTGCCTTCCTCGACTTCCCACGAGAAAGCACGCCATAGCACTCACGCTTATCTTAGAAATTTTATAAGTAGCCATTGAAGTTGTCTAATAATCAAGCTAAGCTTTCCATGCAGTCCATAACCGCGGACGCGGCTATTCGAATAGTTTTGTTAACCCTGCAGGGGTGTACCGCTACACACACATGACCATCAGTTACCGCAAGGTCTCGTCACCATTCAAGGGGTGCCGGCGAGGATGCTTACCACAACTGTTACCTCATAGCCAATCTAGTCCAAGAAAGCCGCCTACCTGGGTTGGTTTCCACTATCGTGAACCCGGCCGGTTTACCGAAGTGGACCCAGATGACGTGTGCAGGGCCCCAAGCCGGTATCGGTTGAGCCGTTCTCGCACTTAGCAGGCCGTGCCACAAACCTACCAGAACTCCAAAATACTGCGACATCTGGACATCGAAAGGGATGAGTTAGTAGGTTGAGAGGGGTCAGTGAGCCCAATGTGTGGTTGTACTCTTTATCTTGGATCACCACACAAGAACTCGGACTTAGGGCGGTGTTCAACGAGACAACCCACTGTGTACTCCTACACAACCTCTCATCGTTCACCTTGTATTAGGGTAGATTCACCAACACATTTCCACCACCATCAACATGATTTCTACCATCCCGACTCACATAACATTATCAACATTGTATCACTCTAAGCATGCAATAAGCAGTAACAGTTGCAGGGGCCACATGATATCATTCAACTCCTACATTTTCTAGGATTGTGGTTTTCTTACTACTGTGAAAAATGATAGGTCATGCAACGGAATGGGTTCATCTATGCGGTAGACACGTAGCATGGTAATCATCCTAAACAATGCATAAGCGAGACTGAGAGGGAAGTGGGATTTTCTCGACATGATCAATGGGGGTTTGCTTGCCTTGCTGACGAGGTTCAGTATCAGGGTCTTCAACGAAGGGGGCAGCCACCTGTTCCGGTTCAACCTCTACTCGACAAACAACAATCAAAGGAGCAACATAAGTACAATGCACAATCACATGGTTGAAGGTTGAAACTTGATGTATGTGTCACTGATGTGTGAGTTATTCCATTTAAAAGGAGTATATTGCAATTGAATTGCAAATTCAAACTCCATTTGATTTCTCGATGACTTTCAAATGCATTTGAATCCATGAATGTTCATTTGAAATTGTTGAGCATGAAGTGATGTTGTAAAGACGAGGTAAAGTCTCTTATGTGTGGATGAAACCATTTAAAAGAAGTGTGTTGCGAAGTCATGTGCAAAATCACTCCAAATTTGAATTTGAAAAGGATCCATATGCACATATGCCACTGTTCACCCATTTTAAAATGGTCAAACATGAAAACAAATTTCATATTCAGAATCCTTGCATTTTATGATAATTTTACATATATTATTTGTCCAATTTGGAGTTCATATGAATTTTCTATGATTTTTCAAAGTTTATTGTATTTTCTGCAATTTCTGGATTTCTTTTAATCTATATTCCAATTACTGCGTCAGCATGGTGTCACTGTGACGTGGGGGGGCTGACCAGTCAAACTGACTAGGGGGCCCCACCTGTCAATGACACAGGGGGGTTAATCCCCTGTTTAACTAATCTGTGATTAATTAGAGGGCCCTGGGCCCAGTTGTCAGTGGCTCAGGGGGTTGGATTAGGGGTGGAGTTAGGCTTGGGCTAAACTGCCCACCGGCGTTTAGCCGGCGGCAACCTCTGTATGCGGCGGCGCCCGCACGGAACGGTGGTGAAGGGCCCCATTGGCCAAACGGAGGGCACCAGGCGACTCCTCGTGCTCGACCGCGTAGAATGGAGCAGGCGGGGGTCACCTTGGCTGCCGGAATCACCACCGGCGTCGACTACCGCGCGGCGGCCGAAGGTGAGCTCGACGGGCGCGACAGTTTTGGGCACGGGAGAGGCCGGGGTTAGGGGGGAAATGATGGGAAGCTCACCCCGGAGTCGATGGCATTGACAACTACGACGGGGAGGGCGCGGTGGCGACGGATTCAATGGCGAGCTCCCGCGGCTCCGGCGAGATGGCGAAGAAGACGACGGCTGATACAGTGGCTCCGAGCTCGATTACTTGTGCACGGAGAAGAACACGAGCACGGCGCGCGTCCTGGCCATCTTGGGGAAGCTCGAGGAGGCCGGTGGCCACGCGGGTGCGGCGGCTCGCTCCGGCGCGAGCTTCGGGCGACGACGAACTCGAGCGGGAGAGAGGGGAAGGTGAGCTGCGAGAGGGGAAAAGTGACCAGAGGTTCCAGGGCATGGTGGTGGTGCGTCTAGGGGTCTCGGGGTCGTCCACGGCAAAGGAGGTAGCAAGGCGGCGTCGGCGGCGAGTGCATGCATTACAGCGAGCACCTTCGGGGCGCGGGGGAGGTAGACGACAAGGTGGGGTGGGCTGGGCTGGCTGTTGGGCTGCGGGGTTTAAGTCGGGCCACTTCCAGGTAAGTTCTTCCCCTTTCCTTTTTCTTTTCTATTTTATTTTATGTCACTTGTTTTGTTGTGCTAAATAAATTGCTAGGCATTTTATAAAATGCTGAAACTTTTTATATGGCCTCAAAATATAATAGACTAGCCACTTATAAAGTTTGAACATTTTTAAAATTCAAATTATTTGAACTTTAATTCAAATAGGGGTTTAACTTAATTCCAAGCTCCTGTTTTGAATATTTGAAAAATCCATGAGCATGGGAATGCTACCACATCACTTTATATGTGATCACACTCATTTATGTGAGTTTTCAAAAATGCAAAAGGAATTTTTGAAGCAACTTTTTATCTGGCCATTTGAATTAAATTCATCCGGGAGGGTGTTCTCTTCCCATTTCAATTTATTTTGGAAATTTTTAACATGATGCAAAGTGAGACTTGATCCTAGCACATACCTAATAGAGGGTTCTGACAACTCACCCCACTTCAAAGAATCTCGTCCCGAGATTCAGAAGTCTGTGGGAGGAAGGAGGGGTACTCGGCACTGAGACAGTCTTCTCTTCCCCACGTGGCTTCTTTCTCAGAGTGGTGTGACCATTGCATTTTCAGAAACTTAATCTTCTGACGACGAGTGCCACGCTCTGCTGAATCAAGAATACGAACGGGTATTCTCAATAAGAAAGATTATCTTGGAGATCAAGCGTTTCATGGTCTAGTTCGCGGATGGGGTCCTTGAAGCAACGCCTGAGTTGTGACACATGGAATACATCATGTACTCGGGAAAGGTGCGGGGGTAGTTCAAGTTGGTAGGCAACTTCTTCACTTTTAGAAAGAATGCGGAAAGGTCCAATGTAACGTGGGGCCAACTTTCTTTTGATACCGAAACGTTCGGTTCCCTTCACGGGAGTAACCCGAAGGTAAGCCTTCTCGTTCAGATTGTAGCTTTCTTGCCTATGATGACGATCATAGTAGCTTTTCTGACGAGACTAGGCTGCTTTCAATTGATCACGAACAATGCGAACTTGCTCTTCTGCTTCCATGATCATATCCGGTCCAAAGAATTGTCTTTCACCGGTTTCTGACCAGTTTAGGGCTGTTCGATATCTTCGTCCATATAGGAGTTCAAAAGGAGCCATGTTCAGACTAGATTGGAAACTATTGTTATAAGAAAATTCGGAAAATGGAAGAGACTTCTCCCAATTCTTTCCAAATGAGATAACACAAGCTCTGAGCACGTCTTCGAGAATTTTGTTAACCCTTTCGACTTGACAACTAGACTGAGGATGGAAAGCTGTACTAAAGGAGAGATGAGTTCCCATAGCATTCTGAAAGCTTCCCCAAAATCTAGAGCTGAAAAGGCTACCACGATCAGAATTGATTTCCAAAGGAACAGCATGAAGAGACACAATTCTAGAGACTTACAAGTCCGCTAACTGGCTAGCAGTTATAGACTCGCGAACGGGAAGGAAGTGAGAAACTTTGGAAAATCTATCAACGACAACGAAGTTGGCATCATTTCCTTTCTGGTTTTTTGGAAAGCCAGTGATGAAATCCATACTGACCTTATCCCATTTCCACTCTGGAATAGGCAAAGGTTGAAGAGTACCAGCAGGTCTTTGATGTTCTGCCTTAATGCGATGACAAACATCACATTCAACAACAAATCGAGCAATGTCTCTCTTCATCCTGGTCCACCAAAATCTCTGGCGTAGATCTCGGTACATTTTTGTGCTACCAGGATGAATCGAGAGGGGGGTGTCATGGTCTTCTTTGAGGATGAGTTGTCTTAGGTCCCTATTCTTAGGTACTACCAAAAGATTTCCAAAGAATACCGTTCCTTTGGTATCTGTGGAGAAACATTTAGCAACTCCGCTAGCAATGTTCTCCTTGTTCCGACGAACACCTCGTGCACGCCTTTGGGCAACTATGATTTGATCCTCAAGAGTTGGTTTTGCCACCAAGTTGAAAAGAGATCCACGAGGAACAATATCGAGATTGAGCTTTCGAAATTCCTCATGAAGTAGTGGTTGATACTGTTGTAACATGGGGTTGTTACAATACGACTTACGACTTAGTGCATCAGCCATGACATTGGCTTTGCCTATGGTGTAAGAAATTCCTAAGTCATACTCTTTTATCAACTCTATCAAGCGTCTTTGCCTGAGATTAACATCTGGCTGGGTGAATATGTATTTGAGGCTTTGGTGGTCGGAATAGATCTCACAACGATTACCAAGGAGGTAATGTCGCCAAGTTGTCAGGGCATGAACTACGGCAGCGAGTTCAAGATCATGGGTAGGATAGTTCTCTTCATGTGGACGCAACTGGCGTGAAGCATAAGCTACCACATGTCTATCTTGCATAAGTATGCATCCTAACCCTTGCTTTGAGGCGTCGCAAAAGATCTCGAAATCCTTTTTGGTGTCTTGAGGCGCAAGTACGGGTGCAGAAGTCAATCTTCTTTTTAGCTCTTGAAAGCTTTCCTCGCACTTGGGGGTCCATTCGAATTTCTTATATTTCTTGAGGAGTTCAGTTAGAGGCTTTGCAACTTTGGAGAAGTTCTCAACAAAGTGGCGACAATCGCTTGCTAAGCCAAGAAAACTCCTAGCTTGCTTAACCGATTCAGGTGGAGTCCAGTCAAGGACGGCCTGAACTCTCTCGGGATTCACAGCAATGCCTTTTGCAGAAATCACGTGGCCTAAATAGGTCACTTCTGGTAGCCAAAATTCACACTTGGAGAATTTAGCATACAGGCGATGCTATCGAAGTTTCATCAATACCATCCTGAGATGTTCGGCATGTTCTTCTTCGTTCTTCGAGTAGATGAGAATGTCATCAAGATAACTACAACAAATTTATCCAAGTAGTCCATGAAGATCGAATTCATCATGCACGAGAATGTGGCGGGGGCATTGGTCAAACCAAAGGACATGGCGGTGTACTCGTAAAGACCATAACGAGTAGTAAAAGCCATTTTGGGAATGTCCTCGTTTCGGATTTTGATTTGATGATAACCTAATCTCAAATCCATCTTGGAGAAGATAGAGGATCCAGCAAGTTGATCATAAAGATCATTGATCCTGGGCAGTGGGTATTTCAGAACCCCAACTAGGGTAAGTGCTAGGGTTGCTTCTGCCCTTTTCATCATGAAGAAAATCCAAAAAGAAGGAAAAGAAAAGCCCTGAGAAATTAAATCAAATGGCCACATAAAAATCTTTTTCTAGAAATCATTTGAACATTTCAAAAATTTCTAGAATTGTTGCTGATCATTGCAAAAGTGGTTTGGGATCATCCCCATGCCCATGAAATTTTCTAAAAATCAAAATGTGCCTTGGAAATTAAATAATACCCCAATTTGAATTGGAATTCAAATTGTTTGAATTTCAAAAATGCCCAAAAGTTATAAGTGGCTAGCTACTTATATCCTAAGCCCGCATAAAAGATTTGGGTATTTTATAAAATGCTCTACTATTTATTTCAGAGCAAAACAAATAGGAAAAAAGAAAAACAGAAAGAAACAGAAAGAAAAAGGTGAAAGGGAAAGCAGCCCAACCCTGCAGGCCGCTGGTCCAACTAGCAGTACCCGGCCCAGCCCACCTGCCCCCCAGTGTCGTCTTCCTCCCCGGCGCCCGAAGCAGCTCGGTGGCGCGCTCACCGCCGCGCAGGACACCGAGGAGCTTCCAGGCCCTCCCCTTCTCCCCCAGGACGCCACGCAGACGTCCACAAGGTTCTCCATCTTCCCCCCTAGCCCCTGGTCACCTCCTTCTCTCGGCGTCGCCATTTTGCGCAAGAACCGAGCCCAATTGGACCACGCCGCCGTGCCCGACGTGGCCACTGGCTCCCCCTCGCTGCGCCATCGTGCCTGGAAGGACTGCCGTCGTCGTCTACGTCGAGTCCCCTCTTAGAATTGGGTCAAGGCCCACCGAAGACGTCGTCGTCCTCAAAGTATCGTCGTCGACCGCCGTGCACGTCCTCAACGAAATACGTCGGCGTCTCGCTTCCTCCGGCGTCCAGCACACTCAGGTGGATCTCGCGCGCGTTTCCCCTCTCCAACCGACTCCTCCCGTGGCCTGGAGCACCGTGTCCGTCGCACCAGAGCTCCGGCCGCCGCGCAACTTGGCACCGGCGAGGTTCCGGCCGCCCCCTGGCCTCCCTGGTGGCACAGCTTGAAGCGGGCGAGCACGGGCTACCCCCTGGTAGCTTCCTTGTGCCCAGCCGTGCCCGGAACCGCCGAAACCAGTGACCGCTGCCGTGCGATTTGGTCGCCGGCGACCTCACTCCGGCGAGGCCGACGTGGCAGGTGATTAGGGGACTAATCCCCCTCTAATCCACACTGCCATGTGGGCCCAATGGCCTAATCTAATTAGCAGTTTAAAATAAATAGAGGATTAACCTCTGTGCCACTGACAAGCCGACCCCACCAGTCAGCCCCCGCCCTTACTTCACAGTGAGCTCAGCATGACGCAGTAAATGGAAATTGAATTAAAAGAATTCAGAAAATGGCAGAAAATCACATAAACCTTAGAAAATCATAGAAAATTCATATTAACTCCAAATTTAACATATAATATATGAAAAATTATCAGAAAAATGCAAGGGTTATGAATATGCAACTTGTTTCTATGTTTGACCATTTTAAAATTGGTGAACAGTAGCAAACATGCATATGGCATAATTTGAATTTCAATTTGAAGTTTGAATTTGCATTCCAAATGCAATACACTTCATTTAAATTGAATGTGCCACAAATCAGTACCATTCACATCATGGAACAACTATATCATGTGCTTGTGCATTTACTTCCGAAGTTGTCCCCCTTGTTGATGATTGCCTGCGATGACAAACGTTCCGAGACGGTGATCACCCCTGAAGAAGAAGAAGTCCGGTAAAATCCGTGTATCGTCAGCAAGGCTAGCAAACCCCATTGATCATGTCTATAAAATCCCACTTCCCTCTCAGTATCGCTTATGCATGATTAGGAGATCACCTTGGTATCGATTCTACCGCATAGTTGAAACCATATCCGATGCATGACCTATCATCTTGTCAGAGTAGTAAGAAAACCACAATCCTAGATGACATAGGAGTTGTTTGATATCATGTGACCCCTGCAACTGTTACATCTTATTGCATGCTTAGAGGTTACAATGAGATTACTTTGATCTATGAGCCGGGATGGTTGAGATCATGTTACTGATGAAGGTGAAACTGTGTTGGTGAATCCACCCTAAACAAAGGTGAACGATGAGAGGTTGTGTAGGAATACACAGTGGGTTGTCTCGTTGAACACTGCCCTAGGCCCCGAGTTCCTGTTTTTTGATCCAAGACAAAGAGTATGACCACATGTAGGGTTTATGGGAGCCCCGTTTGGCCTCTTTACGTACCCGATCCGGTCCAGGAGTCACAATAGATTCGGGCTTTCCATTTGGCATGTGCACAGAAAAAGAATGAAGAAAAGGTTGCATCATATAGATATGTGGGTGGACTTGTGAGGCAGTGAAACCATCTGGAAGAGGTGGCGTCTCGGTCCTTGCATTATTTGAGTCCGTTTCATTGAACCGGCCAGACTCTCGAGCGGTGCCAAACTCAGGTAGTCGACTCATGGATTAGAGAAGGTGATGTGAGGATAGTGCCTTGGTTTCATCCACGTCCGACACCCGCTTGAAGGGTGACGAGAACGAGGCGATAAGTGATGACACGCGTGTGAAGATGTACACCCCTGCAGGGTTAATAAACTATTCGAATAGCCGTGTCCGCGGTTATGGACTACTTGGAGACCGCTACTTGATCATAGACAACTTGAATGGATACTTCTAAAACTCGCAAGATAAGCGTGAGTGCTATAGTGGGCTTCCTCATGGGGAAGTCGAGGAAGTATCCATAGTGGTGTTTTACTTGGAGGCTTAGTAGTGGACTCGTGTTACCTCAAGTTTGGTACTCGTAGTACAGGACTAGCCAAGTCAAAGATGGCACTTCTGCATGTTGAAACCCCACCTCCTTTTACCTTGAAACTTGAGCATGAGTAGTGTAGTTCTGATGTAAGTCTTGCTGAGTACGACTTTGTACTCACGTTTACTTATTCTATGTTTTAGATGAGAATCCGGACCCCGATGGAGTCACCTTCGTGAAGCTTGACGTTGACCTTGGTAGTATAGTTCCAGACAGTAGTCTGGTCCCTCGTGGAAGGGCATGTTTGTTGAACAAGGCTTCTCGAAGCCATTTGTTAAACTTGTCTGTACTCAGACCTAATTTTCTTCCGTTGTATGATGTAATGATGATCACAGACATGTGATCTTTGTATGCTCTATGTGTAAGTCAATAAAGATACACTTTGTAGAGTTATGTGATGATACCTGCTGTTCATACTAGGCATGTGTGCTGCGTGTATGTTTATAACATACATGTCTTAGTATGGGTTTTCGAGACCTTAGTTGTGATCTGGCTGGCGGTCTTTTATACACCAAGTGGCCCTTAGATGTGTGAAGCTTGGGGCATCGCGCTGCGATTGCTCGTGACTCTGTCACGTGCACACTTTGTTGTATGATCGAGCCCGCCCTAGACCCCGACTAAGTGATCGGGCTGGAGTAAGTCTATGTAAGAGTTAGGATTCAATCGATAACATGGTTGAGGCGACTTGTCTATGAGTATGGGATTCACCACCCATAAGCATTTAGACTTGTGAGCGGACGATGAGGACCCATCTCAGTTGATCATCCGGCCTGGATGGGATGCCCCTCACGTTCGATGCTTTCCGAGAGTGTTCTGTGCTTGGCCTTGTCTGCTTAGACAAGTGGGCTCGATCATACATCAAATTGTGCACGTGACGGAGTCACGAGCAATCGCATCGCGATGCCCCAAGCTGCGCACATCTAAGGGCCCCTCAGTGTATAAAAGACCGCCAGCCAGATCAGAACTAAGGTCTCGAAAACCCATACTAAGATATGCATGATATAATCATACACGCAGCACACATTTCCAGTATGAACAGCAGGTATCATTGCAATTCTATACAAAGTTTACATCTTTATTGATAACTCTTACAGAGTGCACACAGAGATCATGAGACCGTGATCAAACATTACAACAAGCATGCGGAAGCAAAGTCGGTCTGAGTACAGACAAGTTTAACAAATGGCTTAGAGAAGCCTTATTTATAAACAAGCCCTTCACGAGGTAACCAGTCTGCTGACTGGGACTACACTAGCTTGGTTTTCAGTCGTCGAGCTCGAGGAAGAATCCACCTTCGGGGCCACTGGGTTCATCTAAAACATAGAATAAGCAAACGTGAGTACAAAGTCGTACTCAGCAAGACTTACGTAGGAGCTATACTACTCATGCACATGTATCAAGGTAAAGGGAGGTGGGGTTCACGAGTAGAAGTGCCAGCTTTGACTTAGCTAGTCCTGAACTACGAGTACCAGACTTGAGGTAAGAAGCGTACACGAGTCCACTACATCTCCTGCAGGGGTGTACCGCTACACACACATGACCATCAGTTACCGCCAGGTCTCGTCACCATTCAAGGGGTGCCGGCGAGGATGCTCACCACTACAGTTACCTCATAGCCGATCTAGTCCAAGAAAGCCGCCTACCTGGGTTGGTTTCCACTATCGTGAACCCGGCCGGTGATGAGGACATCCCTACTAATGTTACACCCATATCCTCACCAACTACACATATTGGACCAGTTACTAGAGCTCGTGCACGTCAACTAAATTATCAGGTACTTTCGTTTCTTGCGAATCCTTCTATTGTTCATGAACATATGATGCTGCCTAAATTAGATACTTTTGTTTTGCTTATGAATGAAGGACCTAGCATGGACAAGAAGGATGCTCATTGGAGCGGGATCAAGCATGGAGAAGAAGGTGCGCGCGCGGGAAAGGACAGCGGAGCTTCCAGTGGTGATTGTCGCACTTTGAAGCCACCATAAGGCGCGCATGAAGTCTTGGACGAAATACGCGAGATGCCACTTCATTATTTTCGTCCAAGGGCAATTATAGGTGCTGCGTCACCTTAATATTGGGCTGGGCCCATGTAATTTCGAAATACCACCTTATAGGCTGTTTTTAGAGTCCGTATGTGTGGGGAAACCGAGTTAGGGTTGTTTTCGGACCCCACCTCGAAGGGGTCACGAAAATCCCCTCTGTTCCCCCATATATACAGCCCTTAGGGCATCGTTTAGACTTGGGTTTTAATTAGATTTAAGTTAGCCATAGCCGCAACTTCGAGCTCTTCGTTTGTGTCATCCGACCAGGCCAAGACCTCATTGGAACCCCAACTTCTGTTAATCTTTCATCTTATATTCGCAATATCCAGATTGCAATTCTTAGTTCTTGCTTGTTCTTCGATTGCTTGCAGGAATTGACCTTCTTGGTCAGGTTGATCGTGCATCCGCGGAATCAATAACCTCTCGGAGTTGGTTTAGCGATTGCTAAGGCGCAACGTCTTCGCACGTTCGTAGTCGGGTCGTGAAAGTCTACTCCACCAAAAATCGATCTCCACCATCTCATCGAAACATCGGGACACCTTCGCCTCTATCAAGTGGTATCAAACTACTTTTTAGTACTACATGTCATCCCCAAACTGATGGACAAACTGAAGTGGTCAATAGGACATTGTCTACTATGCTTAGGGCTGTTTTAAAGAGTAACTTGAAACTGTGGGAAGAATGTTTACCTCATATTGAATTTGCTTATAATCGTTCATTGCATTCTACCACTAAAATGTGCCCTTTTGAGATTGTTTATGGTTTTCTACCTCGTGCACCTATTGATTTGCTGCCTCTTCCATCTTCGGAGAAGGTTACTTTTGATGCTAAGCAACGTGCTGAATTGATATTAAAAATGCATGAGTTAACTAAAGAAAACATTGAGCGCATGAATGCTAGATACAAGCTTGCTGGTGATAGGGGTCGAAAGCATGTTGTGTTTGAACCCGGAGATCTTGTTTGGTTACATCTACGTAAAGATAGGTTTCCTGATTTGCGCAAGTCTAAGTTAATGCCTCGAGCTGATGGTCCCTTTAAGGTTTTGCAGAAAATTAATGATAATGCATATAAACTGGAGCTACCTGCACCCTTTGGGGTTAGTCCCACATTTAATATTGCAGATTTGAAGCCTTATTTGGGAGAAGATGATGAGCTTCCGTCGAGGACGACTTCAATTCAAGAAGGGGAGGATGATGAGGACATCCGTACTAATGTTACACCCATATCCTCACCAACTACACATATTGGACCAGTTACTAGAGCTCGTGCACGTCAACTAAATTATCAGGTACTTTCGTTTCTTGCGAATCCTTCTATTGTTCATGAACATATGATGCTGCCTAAATTAGATACTTTTGTTTTGCTTATGAATGAAGGACCTAGCATGGACAAGAAGGATGGTCATTGGAGCGGGATCAAGCATGGAGAAGAAGGTGCGCGCGCGGGAAAGGACAGCGGAGCTTCCAGTGGTGATTGTCGCACTTTGAAGCCACCATAAGGCGCGCATGAAGTCTTGGACGAAATACGCGAGATGCCACTTCATTATTTTCGTCCAAGGGCAATTATAGGTGCTGCGTCACCTTAATATTGGGCTGGGCCCTTGTAATTTCGAAATACCACCTTATAGGCTGTTTTTAGAGTCCGTATGTGTGGGGAAACCGAGTTAGGGTTGTTTTCGGACCCCACCTCCAAGGGGTCACGAAAGTCCCCTCTGTTCCCCCATATATACAGCCCTTAGGGCGTCGTTTAGACTTGGGTTTTAATTAGATTTAAGTTAGCCATAGCCGCAACTTCGAGCTCTTCGTTTGTGTCATCCGACCAGGCCAAGACCTCATTGGAACCCCAACTTCTGTTAATCTTTCATCTTATATTCGCAACATCCAGATTGCAATTCTTAGTTCTTGCTTGTTCTTCGATTGCTTGCAGGAATTGACCTTCTTGGTCAGGTTGATCGTGCATCCGCGGAATCAATAACCTCTCGGAGTTGGTTTAGCGATTGCTAAGGCGCAACGTCTTCGCACGTTCGTAGTCGGGTCGTGAAAGTCTACTCCACCAAAAATCGATCTCCACCATCTCATCGAAACATCGGGACACCTTCGCCTCTATCAAGTGGTATCAGATTTCCAGGTTGCTCGGTGAGATTTACCAGTTTTCGTAGTCTAGATTGGTTCTGTTCTTCATACCTACAGTCCACGAAAAAGCCAACAAAAAAAATTAGGGTTAGATCATCACGTCCCAAAACAGTCCGAGCCTTTGTCCAGTTTTCTTTACAGTAGTTTGCATTGTTGAATTTGCGGTTGCATCGTTGTGTCGAGTTGCTGATCTTAGCGTCTAGTTACCTTAGAGTTTCGAGTTCTGATCACAGTTTGTCACGCCGTCGCCGCACAGTAGTACACCACCACGTTCCGCCAATCCGAGTCCAGATACACCACCAAGTTCCGCCAAGCAGAGTCCATACACACCACCACAACCTACCGATCCGAGTTGAGTTCCATCACCCGTTCGGTTTGTGATATCTCCGTAGCCAGAATAGTTTTGAGTTGATTAGAGTCGGATTTCACCAATCTTTTGTCGTACGTAGAAGAGGGTGATTTCCAAAAAAAAAAAAAAAAAATCTTTTGTCGTACGTAGAAGTCTGGCACGCTTTCCAGAGCAGTTTTTAGGCCAAAATTTTCAGGGGTAAAAAAATTTCGTGCCCATACGTTCCTTAGGTCCAGAAACTCGTTTTGAGACGTTCGCCACCATAGTGATTTTTTCGCCCTTTTTCAGCCCCCGCAGTCCCGCATCGCCAAAAGAAAAAAAAAATTCAGAGTGTGCTTCACAGTTGTTACGTGCCGCGCCGTGCTTTCGTTGGAGTTTTAGGCTCGCGTCTCTAGTACGGTCTAGCCTAGGATCAGCATAGTACCGACGTTGAGTGTTTATTCAGCTTTGCATCTCTGTTTTGATTACTGTTGAGTTTTTCCTACCATACTTGTCAGCCTTCCTACAGCTCCACATATATTCTACATCGTGCGTTTTGACACCTCCTGGCCATCGCTCTACCATATCTCTGAGAGTTTTGACCCGTTGGTTGTACATCACCACCTGCTGCTAGGTAAGAATCGGTAAGAACGTAAGAAAAGCTTGACGGATTTGTGCTTTCAACCACCCCACATCCATCCCATTAGTAGCAGTAGGATCATATTCCTGTGTGTTTTCTATTTCTGCTAACCATGCCAGGATCACATGATGAAGTGGCGCGGGATGCACCCGATTGGGAGAACATGACAAACAAGGAGCTACATGATAAATTTGCACGTATGATGTCTCAACAGGTGCAGGACATCGAGACCAGATTTACAGAGGCGATTGATGGCGTGGAGAAGCTGATCGACACCAAGCTCGACGCCAAGTTTACTGAGTTGATCGCACGCCTACCTTCAGCACAGCCACAGCCACCGCCACTACCACGTGCACGACGTATTCTGTTTCCGCGAGGACAAGCTGCTGGTATTGGTGCTCCTCCTGCTGCTGCAGTTGCTGCTACTGCTGCTGCTGCTGCTGCTTCTGACGTCGCCCAGGACGACAACTACGAGGGTGATTACGAGGAGGAGGTGGAACAGGAAGCGGCCTATGAGCAGCCAGCTGGACGTCCACGTCCCAACATTCGCCACGGTCGACACCAACCACCCCCTCAGGTACGCGATGATGAACATGTGCCTAAACTTAAATTGAATCTTAAGCCGTTTGAGGGTAGATATATTCCTGATGCTTATCTTACTTGGGAGTTAGAAACTGAACAACGTTTTACATGTTTACAATATCCTGAGAATAGACGTGTTACTGCTGCTGTTTGTGAATTCACGGGCTTTGCATCTATTTGGTGGTCTGAACATTGTAGATTGCATGCTAATAATATTCCAACTACTTGGGCTGCTTTAAAAGATGCTATGCGTACTCGCTGGGTTCCTCCTTATTATCAACGTGAATCGTTACAAAAATTACAGCGTTTGAGACAAGGAAAAAATTCTGTAGAGGAATATTATCAAGAATTACAAACTGGATTGATTAGATGTGGCCTAGTAGAGGATAATGAAGCTATGCTTGCACGTTTTATGGGTGGCTTAAACTGGGAGATACAAACTATTCTAGAATACAAGGACTTTGCTACTATCACTCGTTTGTTTCATCTTGCTTGTAAAGCTGAACGTGAAGTGCAGGATCGACAGGCCGCTAAGAGACCTAACTTTTCTGCAGGACGAAATACATCATGGACATCGCGTGGAGCTTCTACATCCACACGTCCTGCTGCGCCACCATCTACTTCAGCCGCTCATTCTTACAGGGAGCCACCAAAACAGCCAGCGCCACCATTCAAGGGTGCACAGAGTGGTCCAGCGGCGAGTTCTTCTTCCTCCATGGCGTCCACAGGGCAAGCACGAGATCGTGATATTAAATGTCGCAGGTGCCAAGGTGGAGGTCACTTCGCAAAAGACTGTCCCTCCAAGCGTGTGATGACTATTACGGCGGATGGTGGGTATGAGTCAGCGAGTGACTATGATGAGGAGACTCTAGTTCTCATTGCTCATGAGGAACAGGGTGCCCATGATGATGCTCATGATATAGAGTATATGACTCCTGATGATGCAGATAAATATGCTAGTTTGGTTGCTCAACGTGTATTAAGTGTGCAGGTAACGAAGGCCGAGCAAAACCAGAGGCATAATTTGTTCCACACAAAGGGAGTGGTGAAAGAACGTTCGGTTCGCATCATCATTGACGGAGGGAGTTGCAACAACTTGGCGAGCATGGAGTTGGTGGAGAAGCTATCTCTCACCACAAGACCACACCCCCATCCGTACTATATTCAGTGGTTTAACAATAGTGGTAAGATTAAGGTAACGCGTTATGTTCGTGTGCACTTTAGCATTGCTGCATATGCTGATTATGTTGATTGTGATGTGGTACCCATGCAAGCATGCTCTCTTTTACTTGGTAGACCATGGCAATTTGATAGGAATGTTGTACACCATGGTAGGACAAATCAGTTTACTCTAGTTCATCAGGATAAAAATATTGCTTTACTTCCTATGTCTCCTGAACAAATTGTGAAAGATGATCTTGCTAGAGCTAGTAAAGCTAAACAGGAGAAAAATAAGAGTGAAAATGAGATAGCAGCTAAAGAATTTGAGCAACAACATAAGACTAATAGCAAATCTTCTTCTGTTGTTTCTAATGAAATTAAATTGACTAGTCCAACTTTGCTTGCTACTAAGGTTGATATTTCGGATTTGGATGTTAGTCAATATGTGTGCTATGCTTTTGTGTGCAAAGAACTTCTGTTAATCTTTCATCTTATATTCGCAATATCCAGATTGCAATTCTTAGTTCTTGCTTGTTCTTCGATTGCTTGCAGGAATTGACCTTCTTGGTCAGGTTGATCGTGCATCCGCGGAATCAATAACCTCTCGGAGTTGGTTTAGCGATTGCTAAGGCGCAACGTCTTCGCACGTTCGTAGTCGGGTCGTGAAAGTCTACTCCACCAAAAATCGATCTCCACCATCTCATCGAAACATCGGGACACCTTCGCCTCTATCAAGTGGTATCAAACTACTTTTTAGTACTACATGTCATCCCCAAACTGATGGACAAACTGAAGTGGTCAATAGGACATTGTCTACTATGCTTAGGGCTGTTTTAAAGAGTAACTTGAAACTGTGGGAAGAATGTTTACCTCATATTGAATTTGCTTATAATCGTTCATTGCATTCTACCACTAAAATGTGCCCTTTTGAGATTGTTTATGGTTTTCTACCTCGTGCACCTATTGATTTGCTGCCTCTTCCATCTTCGGAGAAGGTTACTTTTGATGCTAAGCAACGTGCTGAATTGATATTAAAAATGCATGAGTTAACTAAAGAAAACATTGAGCGCATGAATGCTAGATACAAGCTTGCTGGTGATAGGGGTCGAAAGCATGTTGTGTTTGAACCCGGAGATCTTGTTTGGTTACATCTACGTAAAGATAGGTTTCCTGATTTGCGCAAGTCTAAGTTAATGCATCGAGCTGATGGTCCCTTTAAGGTTTTGCAGAAAATTAATGATAATGCATATAAACTGGAGCTACCTGCACCCTTTGGGGTTAGTCCCACATTTAATATTGCAGATTTGAAGCCTTATTTGGGAGAAGATGATGAGCTTCCGTCGAGGACGACTTCAATTCAAGAAGGGGAGGATGATGAGGACATCCGTACTAATGTTACACCCATATCCTCACCAACTACACATATTGGACCAGTTACTAGAGCTCGTGCACGTCAACTAAATTATCAGGTACTTTCGTTTCTTGCGAATCCTTCTATTGTTCATGAACATATGATGCTGCCTAAATTAGATACTTTTGTTTTGCTTATGAATGAAGGACCTAGCATGGACAAGAAGGATGCTCATTGGAGCGGGATCAAGCATGGAGAAGAAGGTGCGCGCGCGGGAAAGGACAGCGGAGCTTCCAGTGGTGATTGTCGCACTTTGAAGCCACCATAAGGCGCGCATGAAGTCTTGGACGAAATACGCGAGATGCCACTTCATTATTTTCTTCCAAGGGCAATTATAGGTGCTGCGTCACCTTAATATTGGGCTGGGCCCTTGTAATTTCGAAATACCACCTTATAGGCTGTTTTTAGAGTCCGTATGTGTGGGGAAACCGAGTTAGGGTTGTTTTCGGACCCCACCTCGAAGGGGTCACGAAAATCCCCTCTGTTCCCCCATATATACAGCCCTTAGGGCGTCGTTTAGACTTGGGTTTTAATTAGATTTAAGTTAGCCATAGCCGCAACTTCGAGCTCTTCGTTTGTGTCATCCGACCAGGCCAAGACCTCATTGGAACCCCAACTTCTGTTAATCTTTCATCTTATATTCGCAATATCCAGATTGCAATTCTTAGTTCTTGCTTGTTCTTCGATTGCTTGCAGGAATTGACCTTCTTGGTCAGGTTGATCGTGCATCCGCGGAATCAATAACCTCTCGGAGTTGGTTTAGCGATTGCTAAGGCGCAACGTCTTCGCACGTTCGTAGTCGGGTCGTGAAAGTCTACTCCACCAAAAATCGATCTCCACCATCTCATCGAAACATCGGGACACCTTCGCCTCTATCAGCCGGTTTACCGAAGTGGACCTAGATGATGTGTGCAGGGCCCCAAGCCGGTCTCGGTTGAGCCCTTCTCGCACTTAGCAGGCCCTGCCACAAACCTACCAGAATTCCGAACTACTGCGACATCTGGACATCGAAAGGGATGAGTTAGTAGGTTGAGAGGGGTCAGTGAGCCCAATGTGTGGTTGTACTCTTTATCTTGGATCACCACACAAGAACTCGGACTTAGGGCGGTGTTCAACGAGACAACCCACTGTGTACTCCTACACAGCCTCTCATCATTCACCTTGTATTAGGGTAGATTCACCAACACATTTCCACCACCATCAACATGATTGCTACCATCCCTACTCACATAACAGTATCAACATTGTATCACTCTAAGCATGCAATAAGAAGTAACAGTTGCAGGGGCCACATGATATCATTCAACTCCTACATTTGCTAGGATTGTGGTTTGCTTACTACTATGACAAATGATAGGTCATGCAACATAATTGGTTCATATATGCGGTAGAAACGTAGCATGGTAATCATCCTAAACAATGCATAAGAGAGACTAAGAGGGAAGTGGGATTTTATCGACATGATAAATGGGGGTTTTCTTGCCTTGCTGACGAGGTTCAGTATCGGGGTCTTCAACGAAGGGGGTAGCCTCCTGTTACGGTTCCACCTCTACTCGACAAACAACAATCAAAGGAGCAACATAAGTACAATGCACAATCACATGGTTGAAGGTTGAAACTTGATGTATGTGTCACTGATGTGTGAGTTATTCCATTTAAAAGGAGTATATTGCAATTGAATTGCAAATTCAAACTCCATTTGATTTCTCGATGAATTTCAAATGCATTTGAATCCATGAATGTTCATTTGAAATGGTTGAGCATGAAGTGATTTTGTAAAGGTGAGGTAAAGTCTCTAATGTATGAAACCATTTAAAAGAAGTGTGTTGCAAAGTCATTTGCAAAATCACTCCAAATTTGAAGTTGAAAAGGATCCATATGCACATATGCCACTGTTCACCCATTTTAAAATGCTTAAACAAGAAAACAAATTGCATGTTCATAATCCTCGCATTTTTCTGATAATTTTACATATATTATTTGTCCAATTTGGAGTTAATATGAATTTTCTATGATTTTTCAAAGTTTATTGTATTTTCTGCAATTGTTGGATTTCTTTTAATCTATATTCCAATTACTGCGTCATCATGGTGTCACTGTGACGTGGGGGGGGGGGCTGACCAGTCAAACTGACTAGGGGGCCCCACCTGTCAATGACACAGGGGGGTTAATCCCCTGTTTAACTAATCTTTGATTAATTAAAGGGCCCTGGGCCCAGTTGTCAGTGGTTCAGGGGGTTAGATTAGGGGTGGGGTTAGGCTTGGGCTAAACTGCCAACCGGCGTTTAGCCGGCGGCGACCTCTATACACGGTGGCGCCCGCACAGAACGGTGGTGAAGGGCCCCATTGGCCAAACGGAGAGCACCAGGCGACTCCTCGTGCTCGACCGCGTAGAATGGAGCAGGCGGGGGTCACCTTGGCTGCCGGAATCACCACCGGCGTCGACTTCCGCGCGGCGGCCGACGGTGAGCTCGACGGGCGTGCCAGTTTTGGGCACGGGAGAGGCCGGGGTTAGGGGGGAAATGATGGGGAGCTCACCCCGGAGTCGATGGCATTGACGGCTACGACGGGGAGGGCGCGGTGGCGACGGATTCAACGGCGAGCTCCTGCGGCTCCGGCGAGATGGCGAAGAAGACAGCGGCAGATACAGTGGCTTCGAGCTCGATTACTTGTGACGGAGATGAAAACGAGCACAGCGCGCGTCCTGGACATCTTGGGGAAGCTCGAGGAGGCCGGTGGCCACGCGGGTGCGGCGGCGCGCTCCGGCGTGAGCTTCGGGCGGCGACGAACTCGAGCGGGAGAGAGGGGAAGGTGAGCTGCGAGAGGGGAAAAGTGACCAGAGGTTCCAGGGCGTCGTGGTGGCGCGTCTAGGGGTCTCGGGGTCGTCCACGTCAAGCAGCAGGTGGCAAGGCGGCGTCGGCGGCGAGTGCATGCATTAGAGCGAGCACCTTCGGGGCGCGGGGGAGGTAGACGACAAGGTGGGGTGAGCTGGGCCGGCTGCTAGGCTGCGGGGTTTAAGTCGGGCCACTTCCAGGTAAGTTCTTCCCCTTTCCTTTTTCTTTTCTATTTTCTTTTCTGTCACTTGTTTTGCTGTGCTAAATAAATAGCTAGGCATTTTATAAAATGCTGAAACTTTTTATATGGTCTCAAAATATTATAGCCTAACCACTTATAAAGTTTGAACATTTTTAAAATTCAAATTATTTGAACTTTAATTCAAATAGGGGTTTAATTTAATTCCAAGCTCCTGTTTTGAATATTTGAAAAATCCATGAGCATGGGAATGCTACCACATCACTTTATATGTGATCACACTCATTTATGTGAGTTTTCAAAAATGCAAAAGGAATTTTTGGAGCAACTTTTTATCTGGCCATTTGAATTAAATTCATCTCGGGGGTGTTCTCTTCCCATTTCAATTTCTTTTGGAAATTTTTAACATGATGCAAAGTGAGACTTGATCCTAGCACATACCTAACAGAAGGTTCTGACACAGCGATGAAGAGTCCTTGCCCAACCCATAGTAAACCCGGTCTCCCAGCCAACCACACCTGGGAAGATTGCAATTTCATGAAAGAGTTTGCACGTCGTGGGAACCAGGGACCTCCCGGTCAGGTGGGGGAGCCGGCCAGAACAGTAACAACCAAAATCCTGGTTATCAAGGAGCCGACGCAATGCCTCAACACCAAGGACCCGGAGGAGGGGGCCAGGAAAATCAGTCAGGGCTTGCTGGATTTCAAGCAAAACGGAAACAACTCCATGACCGTGCAACATATCACGTTTTCACCACCAGCAGTTACCGGAGGGATAGGAAGCTGCAACGAAGAGCCGCTATGGTTGTGACTGCAAAGCCGGCTTGGCCTAGATGGCTTAATTGTTCAGAACACCCAATCACTTGGACAAGGGATGACCACCGCCCGGTGGTGGATAACCCGGGGGCTCTGGCTCTAGTAGTCTCTCCACAAATTGGAGGATATACACTTGACAAAGTACTCATGGACGGAGGAAGCAGCAGCAACATCCTTTACTACGAACCTTTCCGCAGGATGGGACTGACCAAAAAAAAACGGCAACCCTCCAACACCGTTTTCCATGGAATAGTCCCAGGCAAGTCGGCACGTCCGATAGGCAAGATCTACCTGGAGATGGATTTTGGAAACGCCGAAAATTTCTGCTCCGAGCTCATACCTTTTGAAGTGGTAAAGCTCGAGAGCCCATATCACGCCATTTTAGGCAGACCGGCTTACGTTAAATTCATGGCTCGGCCATGCTATGTCCACTTGAATCTAAAAATGCCGGGTCCTAATGGCCCGATCACAGTGGATAGAAGTCGGTCCAGGGCAGCGTAGTGTGACGAACAAGACGTCAAATTTGCCGAGTCGGCATGCGCCAAAGAGGACTTGTCAGCATACCAAGAAAAGGTAGACCCGACAGACCCCACAATCCTGAAGAAACTGACTCCCGACAACAATCCCAAGTTCCAACCGGCTCAGGATACAAAGAAAGTGGACTTTGTCCCTGGTGACTCTTCTCAGCAGTTCATCATTGGGACAGAGTTATCTGATAAATAGGAAAGCTTGCTCATCGAGTTCCTCCGTGAGAATCGGGACATCTTTGCATGGAAACCCTCTGATATGCCAGGTGTCCCGAGGGAACTCGCCGAGCACCACCTAAATATAGATCCAAAGCTAAAGTCGGTCAAGTAATTCCTTCGCCGTTTCAACGATGAAAGGAGAAATGCTATTGGGGAAGAGATATCCCGGCTTCTTGCCGCTGGATTCATCATGGAAGTCTTCTATCCAGAATGTCTCGCAAACCCGGTCCTCGTTCTGAAAAAGAACGGGACCTGGCATATGTGTATCGACTATACCGACTTGATTAAGGCCCTCCCAAAGGATCCCTTTGAGCTACCTCGTATTGACATAATCATAGACTCAACTGCGGGGTGTGAGCTCCTGTTTTTCCTTGACGCCTACTCTGGTTACCACCAGATCAAGATGGACCTTACGTATCAAGAGAAAACGGCTTTTATCACTCCTTTCGGGATCTACTGTTATACTTCTATGCCTTTTGTCCTTAAGAATGCGGGAGCCACGTATCAGCGAACAGTGCAGAGTTGCCTCAAAGAGCAAATTGGACGCAATGTGCACGCTTATGTGGATGATATAGTGGTCAAATCCCAGCTGGCCGACTCACTCATCAGCGACTTATAAGAAACCTTCAAAAACCTGCGCAAGTACCAGATGAAGTTAAACCCGGCCAAATGCACCTTCGGGGTACCTTCAGGTAAACTACTCGGATACATAGTATCTGAGAGAGGCATTGAGGCAAACCCAGAGAAGATCAACGCTATCATGACTCTTTAGAAGCCGGCCTCAGTCAACGGAGTTCAACGACTCACAGGATGCGTAGCCGCATTAAGTTGGTTTATCAGCAGGCTCGGGGAAAAGGCAATTCCCCTGTATCGACTTCTGAGGAAATCAGAAAAATTTGTTTTGGATGACGAAGCCAACCAGTCCCTAGAATCACTAAAGAAGAAGTTATCCCAGGCTCCAATCTTGGCGGCTCCCAAGCCAAAGAACCTATGTTACTATATATATATATTGCAGCCAATAATCGAGCAGTTAGCGTTGTGGCTGTTGTTGAGCGGATGGAAGCCGGTAAAGAGCACCCTCAGCAGAGGCCAGTCTATTAAATCAGTGAAGTTTTGACTTTATCAAAGCAATTTTACCCTCACTGGCAGAAATTGGTCCTTGGTGTATTCATGGCGAGTCGGAAGCTCAAACACTATTTTTAGGAGCACCCCGTAACCGTAGTCAGCTCAGCGCCGCTTGTAGATATCATCCAAAACCGGGAAGCCACGGGAAGGATTACAAAGTGGGCTATAGAGTTGGGGGATTATCACATCAAATATGAACCACGTACAACCATCAATTCTCAAGCATTGGCCGACTTCATCAATGACTGGACAGAGATCCAAGCACCTCCGGAGAAGCCGGTCAACAAGTATTGGACTATGCACTTTGATGGAAGTCGGCAGCTCCATGGGTCAGGAGCCGGCGTGGTCCTTACCTCACCTAAAGGGGAGAAATTCTGCTATGTTCTGCAGTTGCAGTTCACTTGCACCAACAACGCAGCAGAGTATGAAGCCTTACTTCATAGGCTACGGCTGGCTCGTGAGATGAGCATAAGTCGGATCCAATGCTATGGCGACTCTGATCTCGTTTCTCAACAAGTGTCAGGAAAATGGAATTCCAAGGATCCAATAATGGAAGCTTATCGACGAGAAGTGGAAAGACAAGCCGGATTTTTCGTTGGATACCAGGTGGATTATGTGGACCATAGAATAAACGAAGCAGCAGATTCCCTGTCCCGACTCGGCTCTCAGCGAAAGCCGGTCCCTCCAAACGTATTCCTGGATTTTCTAACAAAACCGTCTGTACAACCACCAACGGAGCAAGACATACCAGAGCCGGATCCAGAGTCGGCTTTGGTTGTTGCAATTCATGCTACACCCTCATGGGTCTTACCTTACTTGGATTACAAGACTCGGGGAATCCTTCCTCAAGATGAGATTTTGGCCAGACAAATTATCAGGAGAAGCCAATCCTTTGTACTCATTAATGGTGAGTTACATCGGCGGAGTGCCGCAGATGTTTTCCAGAGATGTGTCTCACCAGAAGAAGGTAGATCCATCCTCAATGAAATACACTCTGGATATCGCGGACACCATTCCATATCTCGTTCGCTTGTAGCTAAAGCCTTTCGACATGGCTTCTACTGGCTCACAGCACATGCGGATGCAGAGGACATAGTCAAGAAATGTGATGGATGTCAGCGCTATGCAAAGAAAGCTCACGTGCCGGCTCAAGAACTCAGGATGATCCCTATCACTTGGCCCTTTGTGGTATGGGGGCTTGATATGGTGGGACCTTTCAAAAGGCCAGCCAACAAGAATAGCCACATATTAGTAGCAGTGGATAAGTTTACCAAATGGGTCGAGGTAGAGCCGGTCAGCAAATGTGACGCTGCGACAACACTGAAATTCTTGAAAAAGATCATATACAGATTCGGCTACCCCCACAGCATCATCACTAATAATGGTTCTAACATATGAGAAGGGTTTATGCAGCGATTCTGCCAGAACGAGCACATCCGGCTTGACCTTGCATCAGTGGCTCACCCACAGTCAAACGGACAAGCCGAGAGAGACAACCAAGAGTTACTCCGAGGCATCAAACCCGACTCTATGTCCCCTTGAAAAGGACGTCGGGTTGCTGGGAGGAGGAGTTACCCTCAGTGTTGTGGAGCATCAGGACGACTCCTAACAGGTCGACAGGCTATACGCCCTTCTTCCTAGTCTATGGAGCAGAAGCCGTTGTGCCAAGTGACATACGTCACGACTCACCAAGAGTCACCGCATATGTAGAAGCCGAAAACGAGAAAGCAAGGCAAGATTCCTTGGATATTCTCGATGAAAAATGAGATTTGGCCGCAGCTCAGTCGGCTATTTACCAACAAGATCCGCGACGCTATCATAGCCGCCGCATCAAAAGTCGTACTTTCTAGGAAGGTGATCTAGTGCTCCGACTCATACAAAAAAAAGATGGAATGGACAAGTTATCCTCTCCTTGGGAAGGACCGTTTGTGGTCAGCAAGAACCTGTACAATGGATCCTACTACCTAGGTTATATACGCGAGAAGGCAGACACGCGCACATGCATGGAGGAGACTCCTAGGCCGTGGAAAATCGCACAACTTCGTCCATATTACACTTGACTAGAACAGGAACATTACTGTACATTTATCCAAGTCGACACACGTCGCACTGGCTTTCGCCATATTAACATATATATAAGCCGACATTCGTCGCGCCGGCTTTCGCCATCTAATATACATAAGTCGACTTTTGTCGCACTGGCCCTCGCCACATATACCTAAGTCGACATCTGTCGCACCGGCTCTCGCCATATCGACTCTTCTTTACTATTTTTTGTTTCATGTTATTAATTTTTGCATCATACATTGCATGTTTTGCATTTTATATCTCAGAGACCTGGGGGGTTGATCAACCCTTCTATTGGTACTGAGCATGTATATTGCTTATTCAGGGGAATCGGGGAGCTCGATGACAATCATTGACTCTTTATCCCAAAACTCGGCATATATATGTAAATATCCACATGTGTATAAGCTTATTCTGGGGTAGTAGGGGAGCTCGATGTCACTCATCGACTCTTATCTGAAAATGGTAGTATCTCCCTTTTGAATGTTCCTGGGGCGAAGGAAACTTTTCCAACCCTTCTCCAAGAACATGGAGTCTTAGTCAGAAAAGCTGGTAGCCACTCGAATGGGTCCATGGGGGCACATCTCAGAGCGGAGCCAAAGACATGGAGGCTTGGAATCCATTAAAATCTGAGAAAAAGATTCAGGAAGCTTTACCCAACGACGGACTGCCTAAACCTTCACCAAGAACTCGCTCCTCTCAGGAGAAGAAGGTGGAGATTCAAATGGATAAGTGGAACGCGTGACTCTTCCCCTTCCACGACCACGGCCCCATCCACGGCCACAACTGCGGCCACGACCTCGACCACCGCGAGTACCAGCGCTAGAACCAGGGTCATCGGTCACCGAAGGAAAACGGGTGTTTAGCTTGGGAGCCATGGAGAGTTGCGAGAAAAAGAAATGAAGGAAGAAGATATGAGCACTCAAAAGATAAACTCCTTGATGGCTATTTATAGCGACTACAAGGAAAATCAATCAATGCTACGGGTAAACTACCCATGGTGGCTGACATTTATGGAAAGACTCCTCAATTCCCACAACCACATGAATGCCTCTAACAGTGGCGTCTCGGGCTGAGAGACTATAAATGTAAAAACAGATCTTTGACCAAAAGTCAAAGAAAAAATTTCAAGTAGAAGATGATGTGAAAGTAAAGAGAGTTGGCTTCGACTCCTAGTGAGCAGCAAATATTAGTCGACTCAACCAGAAGAGTCGGTCCTATAAAGATAAAGGAACCAAAGCAAGATTTACGAGAGACAACTCCGACTCCCAATCAACGCCAATCATGAACTCGGCTTTTTACCCATGAAGGGCTTGCGGTAATGAAGAAAATGAAGAAGATTGCTATGAAGACTAAAGCATCACGGGGGCTAATGTCGGGCGGGGGGGATGGATCAGGCCCATACACCCGGCATTAAAAACCTCTGGGTCGACTTACCTGCGAAGGCCCACAAAGAAGACCCAGCCAGGAGTCGGACGTGCCAAGCGTGAAGATTGAATCCCTAGAAGGAATTCGACTTACCTTGTATAGTACGTAGTAAATTTGTAAAGTAGAATAGAACTCCACCTTGTGTAGGAGTCAGACTCTCGGAATCCCGGGACCCGGTACCTTTATAAGCCGAGGTCCACGGGAGCCAGAGACAGAATTTACCTCAAGCCAGGACTAGACAACTCGCGATACAACCTAGATCTCCACGATACTAAAGTTGCGAAACATCACCACTGTAATCGATAGGGTCGGCTCTTCCTATTGAGGAGTCGATCCC
Organism: Bromus sterilis; assembly: GCA_950022295.1. Lineage (NCBI taxonomy): Eukaryota > Viridiplantae > Streptophyta > Magnoliopsida > Poales > Poaceae > Bromus > Bromus sterilis. The sequence goes on along the minus strand of OX465595.1, from coordinate 238,978,341 downwards.
ACAATAATCAAGAAGCAGGAGTAGGTCTTTACCGCACGGACGGGGCCGAACCTGGGTAAACTGCCGAGTCCCGTGTCTATGTCCACTCTCTACTCGAATTCGCCTCGCAGCCAAGGTCCCATGATAAGTCCGACTCCGCGGACATCTGCCGTGACTTCCCCACGACAAATGCTCCGAAAATACGTCCAGTAACCTTCCGGGAATAACCATCCAGTGCATAGAAAACCATCCGTAGTACTCCCTCCGGAAATTTTTGAGGAAACGACCAGGAAATGGTCTCACGAGAGCGCTGAGGAGCCCCTGGGGATAATAAGTACGTCGCCTCCAGTGAGAAATTCCGCAAGACCGGGCCATTACCCACGAGGGTAACCATCCCAGCTGCGACATACTTTGGATACATTGGTGACAGCGATGAGACCCGCGGAACCATAAAGAAAACAAGCGTTACAGCCGACATAACCGTCAGCCCTCCTTCTAGCACCTCCAGATGTCGGGGGACGGATCCGGCGGTGGGGCGGCCGCCCCGGGGACGCCCTCTCCCCGCCGGCCATCTCCGTCCGCTCCTCTTGCCGGAAAGCGCAGCCAGAGCCGCGCAAGCTCTTTGTTCTTGGAGGTTGACGTGGCGTCGAAACGACACTAATTCTAGTGGTAAAATGGGAGCAAACACAGTGGTTTACCTAGCTTCGGGCCTGTCGGAAGCGTAAGACCCTACTCCTGCATGTCTGATCTTTCTTGATGGTGTTGGAGGAGAACACAGTACAAGCTGATCCCCTCGGGGAGGATTTCCTATACTACACACTTCTCCCTTCTTGGCTAGCTAGAGTGGACAAGGGATTAGTCAAGGGCTTCCTTCTTCTATCGTGGAAGAGGTGTTTTCCTGCCTCTAAAGGCTGGCTCCTTGGATTCTTCTATCCTACCGAGAAGCTCATGGGGGAGCTCTAATGTCTACACACGCTTGTATTCTTGTAGACTATGTTGGGCCTCCAAGCGCAGAGGTTTGTAGGACAGCAACAATTTCTCTCAAGTGGATGACCTAAGGTTTATCGAACTCAGGGAAGTAGAGGTTGAAGATTGTGACGCCCCCAAAATCAGACCGTGTACAGTAATCATACACACAAGGTACACGACTGAGATCAGGGACTCACGGTAAGATATCACAACACAACTTTACAAATAAAATAATACAAGCTGTTTAATACAAGCTAGGGGCCATGAGGGCTCGAATACAACATCTCGAGAGCACAAAGTTAGCGGAAGCAATAGTATCTGAGTAAAGACACAAGAATACAAGGTTGCCTTAAGAAGGATAGCACAAATAACAACAAATCGAAAAGGCGAGGCCTCCTGCCTGGGAACCTCCAAACTACTCCTAGTCAACGGGGAACTCGACGTCGTAGAAGGCATCGGGGATCTCCATGTTGCGGTGGCCGGCATCGGGGATCTCCTGCTCCTGGACTCCAAGGATCCAACGTCGACTGCAGCGGCCGATCAGGGAAAACAAAAAGGGGAAATAAAGCAAGGGTGAGTATCTAGCATACCCGCGAGTCTTACGTCCGCTACTAAGCATTTATGCATTTGTATCAAATGGAAATGGGAGGCTGTATATAGTGGACTGCAAGGTAGAAATCAGAATAAGGGTAAGAAGCTAGGCATATCGAAGACTAGCATCTTCTGACGTGTCTTGCAGCACAATAAGAGAATCAACCAACAATTTATATAAAGCAATAAAGTAACAATAAAGCAGAAGTTGCTGCAGCATTGTATAATATAAGTTGTAATGATTAATAATAATAATGCCTCCGAGTTCCCCTCCTAGACTACCCTACGAGGAAGAGAACCCGGAACCATACAGTTTAATAGTAATGTTTGTAGTGGTAAGATCCAGCTTCAGCATAAAGCGTCCTGTTACCGTGGACACGGCTATTCGAATAGATTAACCTCCCTGCAGGGGTGCACTACTGTTCAGCCTACACGCTCGGATCTCCAGGGTGGCGGGAACCTTTCTAGGGAACGCTCCACCAAAGCTATCCGAAAGGACGCAACCCATCCTAGGCTTTACAGAGAGGCCATCCGCCGGACTATATCCTATGCGAACAGGGGTCTAGGAACCCTCACCCTTCACGCTCCTGCACGGTGCGTGGCTGGCCGGTGAAGCAAAAGCAATTCCAAAAACACACCGTCCGGACGAAGAAGACACCACTTCCCGGCGCAGGCCGCGGTACTGCTGACGTCTGAAGAGCTTTTGGACAAACTACGATGCAGGGGAGCCCATAACTCCTTATCCAACATGAAGGTAGTGCGTACAGGCCTTTGCGGCCTCTCAAGTCATCCACTGAACCATTTAGCATTTTAATTAACCTGCGTGACAACCGTTATCGTTGCCTCGACTTAACTGACACGCGGACAACGACAGCAGTCAGGACCACCAGTACATCGGTGCCTGCCCTGTCGTCCCACCAAGTCTCTGCGGTTACCAACAAGGTGAACCGACTCCTTACCTTATCTCGCGTGTTCTCTAGGTAGAGCCATACTTTCGTGGTTTGGTAACTCTCGCGAGATACGAGCAGGGGCCAAGCACGCCAGTAACGTCGGTCGTACCCTCCCTGTTGCTCCCGACAATATACCGCTCGCGGGCACCGTTGGGTCGCCCGACTCTTACCTTTAAGGACACAAGTTGGTTCGAGTGCCTACCATTAAGTGAAACCAGGAGGTATCACCCTCGATGGCACACTTAAAGAGGTTTGACAGAGACATCAGCGGAATGAACTAAAGAGGTAAACCTCGTATCATCCCGGTGATGCTACGCTACTGAGCCGACGAGAGTGAAATACGAGTTCGTGCACTCGTAATTCAAACTCGAAGCGACTCGACATAGTCTCGCCGTTGTAGGTTCCCTAGGGCGTCTGCATTGATCCGTACCTGTTGCAGTTGTATATATTTTGTATCCGCGTCACTCCCCTGAGTGGCCACGGCCCGCTATCTAATCCTAGCTAACAATGCGCAGGGCTCACTGCTGGATATAATATATAGACATAGCAGGTAGCATAGGATAAGGAAGGTATAACAAGGGGCGACAAAATCAAGCTATGCAATTGAATAGGATTGTAACGTAGCAGCAGCAGTAACAATGCCTAGTGCAAGAAAGTACGGAAAGGTAGGCGATATCTGGGGAAGAGAATGGCTCTGCTTGCCTGGAAGCTCGGCAGTAGAGGCAGGGTCGTCGACGTAGTAGTCGTACCCAGCAGCGGTGTAGTCGACAGCAGCGGGGTCTACCGAAGAATAAAGGGGGAAGAAACAGTAAATACAAAGCAAGCATAACAAACAATTGTACCACATGACAGATGAAATGCCATCTATGCTCTAACGTAGTACGATGCACATTGCTCGGAGCGGGAATTCATCCGTGGATGAACTGCCAGCTCCGGGTGTTTACCGGACAGGGTGCCCGGAGGGGGAAGGTACCATGCCGGAGGTGTCGTGGACATCTGACAAACGTATGGGTGGTGTATCTGTGTTAGTTGAAATATTCTAAACAACTTTCGTGTTCAGAATAAACTTATCGGGATACTTTAACAATACCGGACAAATCATCGGACAAATGGTCCGGAGGGGGACAGTTCGATGTTCGGTATGATATAGGGGGGCGGTAGACGAACGTATAGCATATTCGTATTCTACATATTTTTCTAATCAATTTTGATATACAGATTATTCTAATCCGACTTACGGTTTAAAAGATATTAAATTAATAAGTTTAAATCAATTTAAACCAATTATAAATCATTTTCTATTTCTTTTATTATTTATTGAATATAATGAATATTCATTTTAATACTGACCAGTGGGTCCCACTGGTCAGTGACATATTAAACAAACTAAATTAATTAAGTTAATTAATCAGTGGGGGACCCACATGTCATACACCTAATTAACTAACAAGTTTTAATTAGTTTAATTTTATTAAACTAACAGGGGTGGGGCCCAGGTGTCATTAGGGGGGGTTATTCTCTGTTTAAATTAAGCAACAACTTATTTAAGGGGATGGGGCCCAACGGGAAGTGGGGGTTAGGGGTTAGTGGCTTAGTTAAGCCAGGGGATTAGCGGTGGGGAGGGGGGGGTCTTCCCATGGCGAGCATACCGGCGACGGGCAGGGGGCGCTTGAAGGCGAGCGGCGCCTAGTGGCAGGGGCATGGCCACGCATGCCTGTGCGGCCATGGCCTAGTGGGCACGGGGGCGGGGTGCGATCAGACGACATCCGGCCATAGCCGAGTGCGACCAAGGCAGCCAGGTGCACGCGCACGATGCGGCCGGTGCGTGGCTGGGTGTGGCCAGGCAAGGCCAGGGGGAAGCCCGAGCACGGCCAGGCTAGGGGCGCGGTCGGCGCAGGGGCACGGAGGGCACACCAGGGGGCAAGCAGCACCGCATCAACTGCAACGAGCGGCCTGGGAGCTTAAGCTCCGGCCATGGCGTCCGAGCTCGAAGACGACGGTTACAGAGACCAAATCGACGGGGAAGAAGGGGGATTCGAAGGTGGAGCTCAGGAGGGGGATGTAGGGGGTGGCAGCGGGCACGGGGAAGCTCCGAAGTCGGCGAATCGATGGCAATGGCGCGGCAGCCGTGGCGGGCGGAGGCGACGGGATGGCGAGCGTATGGGGTGTGGAGACTCAATTCCGGGCGCTGGGTGAAGTGGACGACGACGAGCACACGTCTGGACAGCTCCTCCCGGCACAGGGAGGTCGCCGTCCGCGTCCACGGCGAGGTGCGCCCACGGCGTCCGCGATGGGGAGGGGGAGGGGAAACTGGCGCTAGGGTTTGCCATGGGGCCGGCGGGGGGTTAAGTAGTTGTCTGCGCAACAGTACTCATCGTGCTGTCGCACATCGCGCGGCTCCATCGCGCCAAGCATGCCTGCCATGGCGACAACAGCGAAGGGGAGGAGGAGTGCGAAGGGGATGACGGTTGGGTGGGCTGGCTGGTGGTTGGGCTGGGCTTCGGGCCACTGGGCACTTGTGCGGGACCAATGGGGTGGGCCTCATAGCTATTTCCTTTTTCTTTTATGTTTATAATTTGTTTGGATATCAAAAGGTTTTTGTAATGTGGGTAAATGATCCCAATATTTATATCATATATCTGTGCCCAACAACAAAAAGGTTGGAGCATAAATAAATTGATTTGACTTTTATATAAAATACAAAGGATTAATTAGGGCTCCCATAGCTACTGTTTTATTTTATTTTCCAATATTTGGATTTTTGCAAGAGGTGAAACTTGTTCTGTTATTTGTGTTGCACCCCAAAGCAGCACCAAAAAAAGTTAGGGCTCAAAATAAAATCATATTGGATTCCATTTGAATATGCCACGATTTAAAAGGGGTTGTTTTGGCTGTTGTTTGAATTGTTTAAATAAGTAAAACACTGAAATAAATTCATATACCATTTTTAATATGACCTACTGATTATTTGGCATTTTATAAAATTGGTTCCACCATTGTTGGCTGAATATTAATTGTCACCTTATTTTGGAAGTTTTTAATCGGGTTGAAAATGAATAAGCCATGATCATGGGGGATCGTCGCATGCCTAATCATGGTGACTTGGCAATAATAAAAGTGATTACTTTAGGATTACTGTAGTGTGACACCCGGGGTGTTACAAAGATGGTCTCTCTCAAGCAACTCTGCAATTAAGATACAAGAAGTCTCTTGTGTCCCCAACACACCTAATACAACTAGGAGTTGTATAGGTGCACTAGTTCGGCAAAGAGATGGTAAAATACGAGTGATAGGTGTGGAAAAGCAAGGTAATATAAATCTGTAATAAAAAGTGCAGCAAGCAAACATGTGACAAAAGTGAGCACAAACGGTGTAACAATGGTGGAAACAAGGCCTAGCCTTCATACTTTCACTAGTGGCAACTCTCAACAACATTAACATAGTCTAATCACATGATATTTCCCATAAAACATGCAATGGAGACGCACTCGGAGGTCATTCCTTTGTGGTCAAGAGAGGATGAGAATTATGTAGGGCTACAAAAGCACACCTCAAAATTCATAGTTCTCAATCTATGGATTTCCCAATGTCACCGCGGCCATCCAAAGAGAGTACCACAATCACCACAACATATCTCAAGGATAGTCAAAGACAAGCACCAAGAGACTCTCAATCTTCAATCAACACACAAAAGAGGAAATCACTCATGATAATATTCTTCTAACCCATGTCCAATAGACCGCTGTCACCTTGGTCTCGGGGATTATACTAGATAAGATCAATTGAGTACATCAATCCAATACATAGAGGAAGGGGAAATATCATGGGATCACCCTAGATTAACATAGCCTATGATCACAACAAAGATCACATCATGGGAGAGAGAGAAAAACACATAGCTACTGGTAGAAACCTCAGCCCCGAGGGAGAACTACTCCCGCTTCATGGAGGGAGGAAGCAACGTCGATGGAGATGAATCCGAGGGCACTTCCCCGTCCCGGCAGGGTGCCGACACAGGAATTCTGGTCGCCCGAAGCTTGTCGTCTATGGCGGCGGAGATCGGAATATCTTCTGGAAAAAGTACTTCGATATTAGGGATTTCCTCCGCTGGGGGTAAATATAGGCCAAAGGAGGGGGCCAGGGGGGCCACAGGGTAGCCAGGAGGGCAGGTGGCGTGGCCTAGGGTGGACCCGCGCCGGGCACCCTCCTGGGCCCCTGGTGGTGGCCCTCCTGCCATGTCTTGGTTATTCCGGAGGCTTCCGGACCGCTGATTTTTTATATAATATTTCCGGGATTTATTGGGCACTTTAATTATTGGAAAAACCTGAAATACAAAAGCAACAGAAAAAAGGAACTGGCAACTGGGTGCACTGGGTTAATAGATTAGTCCAAATATGCTCAAAAGTGTATGAAAGTTCAAGCAAATCATGGCAAAGTCACACAAAACATGCATGGAGCAAGCATAAATTATAGATACGTTTGGGACGTATCAACATCCCCAAGCTTAATTCCTGCAAGTCCTCGAGTAGGTAAATGATAAAAGCATAATTTCTGTGGTGACATGCCACACAACCATATAAGGACTTTTAAGTAAAGCAATCAAAGCATGCAATTCAATTCAAGTCTTAACAAGCAAGAGTCTATATTAGCATTGACACAAGCAACAAAAGAACAAAAGGTGCAAGAGCTCTGGCTGTCCGTGACTCGAATGTCTCCAGATGGTGTTTGTGTGCAAGCAGGGGACTGGGAAAAAGAGAGGAAAAAGGTTGTTGAGAACAACTATCTAGTAAAGTTTCACACTTGGTCTCCTTTTGATTCTTATCTTGACTCGTCCCCAGACCACTAGCCAGGTACAAGTCAAACTGACCCACTCCCTTTCGATATTTTGAGCACTCATGCAATGGATGAGTGTGAGCAAGAAAGTTGACACCTAAAAGGCGAAACAGAAAGAAGGTGGAGGAGGATGACAAAAAAAGGTGTGAAACGCTCACATCAATGAGGACAATCATAGGCGAGAGAAGGCCATATGATAGATATGATGTGAGGAGTAGGGATTGCCATGCAACGGATGCACATGTGAGATAAAAGCTCTCCAAGGGAACTAGTGGGGGTGCATCTAACTTTCTTGCTCAAGAAGACCTAGAGCTCGTTTGAGGAGGCTCATCATTGGAATATACGAGCCAAGTTCTATAGTGTGAAGGTCCCCACATAGCTATATGCATGATGATGATCTCTATGGAGTACAAGGGATAGAGGATGAAGTAATAGTGTGGATCTCTCAAAAGGAATAGTAGTGTTGCCCCTTTCTCTCTTTTTATTATTTTTTCTATTTTTTCTATTTTTTCTATTTTTTTGTAATTTTTTTGGTGGCCTCAATGGCTCTTTCTATTTAACTCTCATTTGTCCTCTTTGGGATCTATTATTTTGTCCACTTTGGAATCTTTTCCTCACTTAAGGGCAACACTCTAATTTACAAGAGGGTATAGAAGATCTTTCACACTTTACAAGGTACTCAAATCATAAAGAAGATGTAGCTATCATGATGTATGCAATGTATGCCGCTGCCAGTGTAGCAGGAACATGTATGACATGAAGATCAAGTCATGACGAGGTGGATGTTGCATGGAAATATATCTCGTAAAGGCTATGGAAATGCCTTGATAGGTAGGTATGGTGGAAGTGTCAACTTTCGAATACTTACATTAGTCCGAAGAACTCATGCACTTATTATCGGCAACTCTCAATCTAATCAGGAGGTTCACAAAGAGACAATTACCCCGAGGAGGAGTGTATGGGGGTTTGGTTATCCTTGCGCATCCTCGACTCATGGTACGTGAGTGTACTCTAATATTCGAACCCTCCAGAGGTTAGTGATCCATCTAGTAGCTAGAGTTCTGAATAGGGGTTTTCGTTTTCGACAATCACACGGATTGCCCAAAATACGACATCTATCACTAATTGGCTCGAGCTCTTGACAACGAAAGTTCAAACATTACTCTAGTCAATACCTCAAAACTATTGCAAGTTACTACTATAAAGAGAATAGCAACTTCAACTACCTACTTTCTAGTCAAGACACAAAACTCAGTGCAACAGGCAAACTCTCTAACAAGATAAAACATGCAACCTATAGAAAGTTCAACCTAAAACAAAAGAAAATCTCTAGAAAAACTAATGCACTACAACTAAACAGAACAGCAGCGAAGAAAAGAAAAAGAACAACTCACAGCTAAAAGAATAAGCATGCAAATCCTATGAGGAGTTCTAGTTCAAGCGGAGCGTGTATCACTCCCACACAAAAGAGTAAGCTGGGGTCTAACTTGTTACTACAGCAAGCAAAGCAAAAACAAACCTAGAAAAGTAAAGAGTGAGACGCTCCAAGTATAGCACACAACGCATGAAGTGATAAAAATATAGTGCAACGAGGGAAGAACTGATAATTGTTGATGAAGAAGGGGATTCACGGGGCATCCCCAAGCTTATACGCTTGAGTCTCCTTGAATATTTATTGGGGGTGCACATGGGTATCCCCAAGCTTGAGCGTTTGACACTCCAAGATCTTCTTTCATCATCTTCCATCCCGCACTTGAAAACTTCTGGAGCGCTGATTTTTTATATAATTTTTCCGGGATTTATTGGGCACTTTAATTATTGGAAAAACCTGAAATACAAAAACAGCTGAAAACAGGAACTGGCAACTGGGTGCACTGGGTTAATAGATTAGTCCAAATATGCTCAAAAGTGTATGAAAGTTCAAGAAAATCATGGCAAAGTCACACAAAACATGCATGGAGCAAGCAGAAATTATAGATACGTTTGGGACATATCAAGCTCCTCATCCTACCTCCTCTCCTTTTGTCTCCAAATTTCCCTTCCATTTTCCCTCCTTTCTCTTCTCAGTGGCCGGCGTCTCCCTTTTATATCCAAAGGGGATAGTCAAAAGGTCCCATTGATAGCTAAAGTGATGGTAATTATTTTATCCCCGTCTAAGCTGGCGCGAAAAGGGGTCTTGATGTCTTCCGGGAAGGTCCAGCCGCGTCACAGGGACAACAGGCTCATGCACGCGCTGAGTAGTCACGGAGGATAGCGCCAGGTGTCGGGATCCTCCTGTTGCTCGGTGCGGGTTGTCTTCTAGCGCATTGAATGCGCTACTAGCCTGGTCGGGCGGTGGGAAATGTCTGGAGTCCCACCTTCTCGAAGGCCAAGCGGGATATCTTTCCCCCGCCGTCGCGATTCCGATCTCAGGACCACCAGAAGAACCTGTCCCGACACCTTGCCGGAGAGAGGATTGACCTCCGGAGGCCTTTCCATCACCATGATCGCCTCCGGGATGCGTCGTGAGTAGTCCCCCTTGGACCATGGGTCCATGATCATTAGCTATATGATGTCTTCTCTCCAATTTTGTGCAACAATGTTTAGCCCTTGTGAGATGCCTATCATGATCAAGTCACCTATGTATTAGTTCCTATTTTTCTATGTTGTGTTTGCTGGCATCCGATGGATTATGAGATTATGTTCAGTTTGTGATGAGTAATATATTTGGTTTACCTTTATATTTTTTTCTTGAGTGTTCTTGCATGTTCTCCATTGTCGTTTGTTACTTTGGCCAAGTAGTAGATTGCAACTCCAAGAGGGAGCGTTATGTTTGATTGTGTGTTCATGCCCCCCGATGTCTAGCTTGAGTGACAGAAACATGAGACTAGGGGATGTGTTGTTGCCACTAGGGAGAAAACAACGGTGCTTGCAACTGCGACTGCAAGGATTGCTTACATTACGCATATAGTGTTGAGGCAATTGTTCGTTGCTTTGAGCCTACAATTTGGTTGGGGTTTGCAACTTAATACCAGTGAGATGTTCTCGGTAGATATCTCAAGGTGGATGGTTACTGAGTAGATGCTGATGGATAAAATGTGACGAGGGGATACCCCCATGACTCCTCACCGTGAGGGTACCTCGTGCGTGTCAAGACTGGTGGCCCACTAGAAGCTTCGGAAGGCCAAAGATCAGCCCACCCGAAGCATCGGTGACTGCACCGACATGGAGTCTAAGACGTGGACACCAAGACTAGATAGATTAGGCAATTCTCTATGTGAACCTAGGCAGACTCCTTGGGACCTAGCCTACTATATAAAGGCTGGGAGAGGGGACGTCTAGGGTATCCAATATCCACTGCAACATATCTGGCTTGATCAATCTCGCCGGAACCTCCACTGTAATCGCCTCCACCATATAATACATCGAACAAGAAGTAGGGGTTTTACCGATCGAGGGCCCTGAACCTGGGTAAATCCCTGTCTCTTCGAGATCACCAACCTTGCACTCCTCTCTCTACGATCTAAACCCAGTGTATCGAACCTGGGCCTTGCCGAGGTTAATCCTCGTCAATTGGGGCCGACCATGGGGAAGACACGGGTTGGATTCATGATCTCAGCGGTTCCATCTGCAGAAGGCGACAACTCGATGACTTCATCGACGATCCAAGCGGGAACCGATCTAGTCGGAACCCTCAAATTCACCATGCACTTTCCAATCTCGCGATCGAACACACCTGATCGGCACGCGATACCAATCCGAGCCTTCGAAGGATTCCAGAGCTACATCAGGCGGCGAGCCACCCGCCGACCGACAAATCAAGTTCAAATGGCACTCACGAAATCGCGACCAGCTCAAGTCGCAGAGCCGGAACTCGATGTCAATTTTTTGTTAAACCAAGCACTTGACCACACGGTGACACCATAACTCAGCCGTGCCACTCGTAGAGAAGAAGTCACAACCGGTCATTACGACCTCAACAGTAGATTGCATGCCCTCGCCAAGCAAATTCGAGACTTCTGCAACAGCGACAGAGTCGAGTTGTGCCCGAGTAACCACTCTCGCAAAAAGCACCGCTCGCACACCCGCTTGGCCAAGCACAACGATGCCACCAACCAATCCATGAAGCAAAGACGGAAGAAGATAGGTGACTCGAACACCCTCACGCCCCAAGAACAGCTAGATTGGATCTACACAATCCACTCTTACGAGGACGGAGAAGGAGAACTCAGAGCAACCCATTGCCTCGGAAAGTGTCGGCTCTTTGACGAACTCTCCAAAGCACACAAGAAAGATGTACAACATAGAGCAGAGTGCACCTAGGGAGCAACCCCGGCGTCAGCGCTCGACGAGGAAGAAACCTACCCGTTAGCGCACGGTCGGGTGTACATAATCCAAGAAGGGCGCCCACCAAAAAAGAAGGAAGAAGAAAGCACCCTCAATATTTACAGGGAGACAGAACTCAAACCAGAAGCACCATACTACTTAAGGTGCTCGGAGGTCGGCATAACCTTCTCGCAAAAGGACCACCCTCCAGCTATCCCAAGACCAGGACACGCCCCACTAGTCCTCGAAGCTCAGATAAGAGGCTATGACGTGTCATGTGTATTCATGGACGGCGAGAGCATCATGAATGTCATTTTCTCTAAAACTCTACGAATGATGTTGATCCCGCACTCCGCGTTGAAAACTTCAGACATCACCCTCCACGGCATCGTACCGGGGAAAGCAGTCTCGCCCCTAGGAAGAATCAACCTCGACGTTATCTTCGGGAGAAAGAGCAATTTCAGTATAGTGACCCTCGAGTTTGAAGTGGTAGACTGGCAATCACAATACCACGCCATACTCGGCAGACTAGCTTTCACCCAATTCATGGCCGTCCCACACGATGCATACCTCAAGCTAAAAATGCCAGAACCCACAGGGGTCATCATGATCAAAGGATGTTTTATCAAATCAGATAAATGCGACCGAGACTTTCATCAAGTCTTCGACACCTTCGGAGCGCAACAGGAACTCGCGGATATAGCCATGATGGCAGATATAAGAGTTGTCCTAGTGTCCAGTCGCAGCGAACTCAAGGAGATCACCTGAGACTTTAGCGTCGATAGCAACACGACAACCCACCAGGTGCACCAAACAGAGCCAGACAAAATAGTGCGTATCTGCGCCCACCTACCTGAAGAATAGGCGAGTGCTCTCCTAAATATCTTTTTCGAAGAATGGAAAATCTTTGGCTGGTGCCCAGCCGACATGCCCGGAATCCCGAGAGAATTCGCCGAGCATGCACTACAGATCTATCCAAACACCAGACCAGTGAAACAAGCCCTGCGGCGATTCTCCGAGCCAAAACACAGAGACATAGGAGAAGATGTCAATATGCTACTCGACGCCAAATTCATCCACGAAACAAAGAAGGACACATGGGTCGCAAACCCCGTGTTTGTACCCAAAAAGGACATGGAAGTATTATGCATGTGTGTCGACTATGGGCCGGTCAACAAGCACTGCACGAAAGACCACTTTACCCTACCACGAATAGCCCAAATAATTGACTCCACTGCAGGATGCGACCTCCTCTCATTCCTCGATGCTTACTCAGGCTACAATCAAATCAAAATGAAGGAAGAAGACGAAGAGCACACATCATTTATCACCCCGTAGGGCGTGTTCTGATACATGACAATGCCTTTCGGACTCAAGAACGCTGGAGCAACCTATCAGCGGATGATGCAGGCATGCCTAAAAGATCAAATTGGAATAAATGTTCAAGTCTATGTGGACGACATCATCATCAAAACCTACTAGGGAAACACCCTCCTCGAAGACCTACGTGAAACCTTTGGAGAACTCAACCACTACCGCATCAAGTTCAACCCAAATAAATGCATCTTCGCCGTACCAGCCGACAAGCTACTAGGATACATGGTGTCCGCACGAGGAGTCGAAGCCAACCCAGAAAAAGTTCAAGCACTCACCACAATGCAAGAATCCATCAACATAAAAGGAGTACAACAACTCAAAGGACAACTCGCCACCCTAAGCCGCTTCATCAACAAGCTAGGGGAAAGGACCTTCTCATTCTACAAGTTACTCAGGAAGGGTGTAAAGTTCGAGTGGACAGAGGAAGCGCGAACAGAATTCACGGACCTAAAGAAAACCCTATCAAGTCCCCCAATCCTCGTAGTCCCCAAGGAACGAGAACCCCTATACCTCTACATCGCCGCTCGGAGCAGCGTCGTTAGCACCATACTCATTGTCGACCGAACCGAAGAAGGCAAAGTACAAGGCATACACAGACCGATCTACTACCTCAGCGAAGTGCTCACACGTGCCTAGCAGAGATACCCGCACTATCATAAACTCTCCTACGCCATCTTTATGACCTCCCGCAAAGTATCACACTACATTGACGAGCACCCAATAACAATGGTGAAAAGTGCACCGCTCTCAGATATCATCAACAACCCGGGTACCACATGATGAGTCACCTAGTGGAACATTGAGCTCAGCCCTCGTGACATACGCTTCAAGCACCCAATAGCAATCAAAGCACAAGTCCTTCCCGATTTTGTCGTCGAGTGGATGGAAGTCCAAACATCTAGCCCTCCAGACCTCTCCAACTCACGGAAGATGTTCTTTGACGGATCAAAGAGACGAGCAAGGAGCCAGAGCAGGCGTCGTGCTAATCTCCCCCAAGGGAGACAAGCTAAGATACGTACTCCAGATCAACTTCGAATAGGCATCCAACAATGAAGCAGAATACGAAGCACTCCTCCATGGCATGCGCATAGCAAAAACATGTGGTGCCACTCGCCTGCTCATTTACGGTAACTCAAACCTCGTCAGCCAGCAAACAATGAGAGATTGTGAAGAAGTAGCAGACAACATGTCAGCCATACCAGAAGCTCTATAATATCCTAGAAGGTTATTTCGATGGATGCAAACTCAACTACGTCACAAGAGCAAACAATATGGAAGCTGACGAAATCGAAAACATCAGATCCACCCGTGGACCGGTACCACCCGGCGTATTCCTAGAAAGAATCAAACACCAATCATCAAGCTAGTAAATGCACCCGAGCCAACTACCACCACCACAAGTGCAACACTCGACGGGGCTACTAAGCTCGGACAAGTGGCAATCGCGGACCCAGTCGACGAAGGCGAAGCCGGTAACGAGGATGCCGAACAAGAACAACCACCACCCAAAGGACCGTGATGGACAAGACCTTTCCTAAACTATTTGGAACACAACCTTCTACCGCAAGACGTAACCGAGGCCCGCCGTATCACTCGACGATCCAAAGCTTTCACCATTATCAACAGAAAGATCTAGAAACGCAGCATCTCCCAAGTGCTCCAAAGGTGCATAGAAGAAGAAGACGGCAAGGCACTGCTACTCGAAATTCATGAAGGGATCTGTGGGCACCACGCAAGCAGCCGGGCTCTGGTCACCAAAGGATTCCGAGCAGGTTTCTACTGGCCCACCGCCATGCGAAACGCGGAGGACATCGTATGGCATTTTGTTGCATGCCAAAAGTTTCCAAGTAGGCCACACGCGCCGGCGTTAGAGCTCAAGACAATACCACTCGCATGGCCTTTCGCAACCTGGGGAATCGACATGGTAAGACCCTTGAAGAAATCCTCCAAAGGTGGGCACACCCACCTCCTAGTCGCAGTCAACTATGCGTGATTCGCGCACCCCAGTCCAACGGACAGGTTGACAAAGCTAACGGCCTGGTCTACGGAGGCATCAAAAAGAGACTACTCGCACCATTCGATCAAGCTGCAAGCAACTGGGTCAAGGAGCTACCAATCGTACTATGGATCCTACGCACCACACCCAACACCTCAACACAGTACACACCTTTCTTCATGGTGTACAAGGCTAAGTCAGTACTCCCACATGACCTAATATTCTGCGCTCGCGCATCACCGGATACGTAGAGGAAGAAGCAGAGGAGGCAATTGAAGACGACAAAGACACATCGGACGAGGCCATGGAGATTACCCTATCGCGCTCAGAAGGATACCAACAAAAGTTTCGCACCTACCAAAGAAGCAGACTACGCACCATGGTGTTCAACATTGGCGACCTAGTGCTCTGACTGAAGCAGGAAAAATTTCACAAAATCGCCCCACAGTGGAAGGGACCCTACATAATCTTTGAAGTCATAGTTGGCGGAGCCTACAGGCTAAAGAACCCAAAGAATGACAAAGATGTTGGTAATACATGGAATGTGGCAAAAATCTGACTCTTCTACCCATAGGTTGTCCACTTCTTTTTCTTCTACTCCTTTTTCAGTTGTTAACACATTACTCAGTGTGGCTGCTTAAGAAACTTATGTAAGCAAACACCACAGAAACAAGAACACAAGTATCACCATATCATATGGACTCTCAGGCACTCGGGGGCTCGAGCGTGCTAGAACACCGCTCCCCCTCAAGGCGGTATTCGCACTCGTGAAGTTTTACACTCAGGCACTCACGGGATCGAGCGCGCTACAACACTGCTCCCCCTCGAGGCGTTATTCGCACTCGCGACATTTTACACCCAGGCACTTGAGGAATCGAGCGCGCCACAACACCGCTCCCCCTCGAGGCGTTATGCGCACTCGTGACATTTTACAATCAGACACTCGGGGGCTTGAGCGGTCTACTACACCACTCCCCTCACGGCGTAACTCGTGACTCTCCATAACTAAGCACTCGGGGGCTTGAGCACGTTACCGCACCACTCCCCTCGAGGCGCTACTCACACTAGCGGTTTCACGAAACTCACTATTGAAAATATTGCAGCATACACGCAAAAGAAGTACACGACAAGAGTGCAACTTCAAACCTCACTACACTTGACTGATCCTCCAGAAAAAGTGGTACACTTCAATAGCCTACACTCGAATGCAAGAAATCACGAGTAGCCTCAGGGGCTATTTCTTCAAAGTACAAAAAATTGCAATTTTGTCAAGGCACTTGATGGTTTAGAGCCTCCACCCAATTTCCAATGATTGAACGAAGCATCAGGGGCTACTCCCATCGAGAGCGTTGTCGCGCACCCGATAAACTAAGGACTAAAAAGGAAAGGGGAAGACAAAGACACGGGTACTCAAGCCAGTTCAACACAAAGATTCTAATATATTGACTTACAAAAGGACTCACAAAAGGATTTTTTACATTCAAAATACTCACTCAGAAATTCTTCGGGCATCATCACAGACAAAGGAAAATTAAAACCTATGTCTAAATGACGAGCTCGCCTGATTGTAAGCTTGATTACCTAAGATCGCCTGATGGTCAGTTTGATACCCTAAGCCTACCGGCGAGCTCGCTTGATCGCCGACTTGATATCCTAAGCGTCCTGTTCAAAACAGGAGTATCTATCACCAACCTCAGATGATGGGTCAAGAGAGAGAGAGAGAGAGCTCGTGACACCTCGACCAGATGAGCCACCGCCAGGTGTAGAGCTTTGAGTATCATCCGAGCCTCCCGAGTCGTCATCTCTTGAGCTCTCCCACCAAGCCTCCTGACCATTGCCGCCATCATCAAAGGCCCTCATAGACAAAGTCTCCTCACCATCAAACCTGCAACAAAGGCTATCCCCTTTGCACAGATTGAACTGAAGAGCAAACAACTTCCAGCCAGTCTCCAACAAAACAGTGGAAAAACCCTCGGCATGGGTCTGCACCCAAAACAGGCGGTCGGGATAACCCTGGAAATAGTGCCACAAGCCCTCTAAACCTAACTCAGAAACAAGAAAAGAGAAAGAAGAAGGAAGGGAGATCTGCTGTCGCACAGAGTCACGGATATGAAGAAAGAAGTCATTGCCAAGGACGCCTTCGTTCACGTCCTCGGCCGCCCAAAGCACCGTTGTCACGCCTCGTCCTCCACGGTCGCGCATTGCACGCGGCGCACGGGTGATATGTCCCAAACATATCTATAATTTATGCTTGTTCCATGCTCATTTAGGTGACATTGCTATTTGTTGTTCTACACTGTCATACCTTTTTACACATATTTGAACTAACCTACTAACTCAGTGCACCCTGTGCCAGTTTCTGTCTGCTGATGTCTGTGAATTGCAGGTTTTTACCCATATTTACAGTGCCCAAGAAATTCCAAGAAAAATATATTAAAAATCACCGTAACTGAAGCTTCCAGAAGACCGAAAGGAAGCCGGAGAGGGGCCACCCCCTCCCAGGCAGCCACCTGGCGCGGACAGGGGGGGCCGCACCCATAGGCCGCCTAAGAGGTGGGGCCCTCCCCTGGTGCCCCCCTTCGACCTATATTACCTCCTCGATGCAGGAACCCTGAAAAGAGACCCCGCATCACGATTTTCACCTCTGTTCCACCGCCGCCGCGGTCCCGAGATTGGGATGACCATTAGACCTCGTCCCGACACCCTGCCGGATGGGAGGATTGATCTCCGGGAACTTCTCCACCACCATGAGCGCTTCCCAGATGTGTCGTGAGTAGTCCCACATGGATCATGGGTCCATGACGAGTAGCTATGTGATGTCTTCTGTCCAATCTTGTGCTTCAATTATTAGACCTTGTGAGCTTCCCTACATTATCAAGGCACTTATGTAATTTTCCTGTTGTTGCTAAGTTGTGTTTGCTGGGATCCGATGGATTTTGAGATTATGTTCAGATTGTGATGAGTTATATATTTGGTTCTCCTTTTATATTTAGTTCTTGAGTAATTCTTGCATGTTCTCCGTTGCTTTTTATTGCTTTGGCCAAGAAGTAGATCGTAACTCGAAGAGGGAGCGTTATGCTTGATTGTGGGTTCATGCCCCCCGATGTCTACCTTGAGTGAAAGAAACATGAGACTAGGGGATGTGTAGTTGCCACCAGGGAGAAAACAACGGTGCTTGTAACCGTGGTTTCAAAGATTGTTTACCTTACGCATAGTTTGTTAATACAGTTGTCTGTTGCTTTGGGTTTACACTTTGGGTGGGGCTCGCACTTAATACCAGCGAGATGTTCTGGATAGATATCTCAAGGTGGATGATTAGTGAGGATATATTGATGAATAAGCGGTCTACTTGTCCTGGCGTACTGCCCATACTTTTGAGCCTCTACCTTTCTTTTGGCATAATTAGCATTGCGATGCATTTATAATTCTTTCATCTTCCGAACTGCAATTTGTTCACCCATCTTAGTTGTTTTATAATGTTTTGGGAGAGAGACAACACTTGTGAACATCATGGGACCCTAGTCCATATTTCCACCATTGTTTACACCTCAACTCAATACTTCATTATTTCCTTTCAGTTGCAATCACCATCATTATTTCCACCATGCGTTTGATCCTTTGTAAACGACAAGGCGGGAGAGATTGACAACCTCTCTGTACTTGTTGGTAGAAAAGTTACTTGTGTCGTGTGCAGGTCTAGTTTAAGGGAGCAATATCTTTCAGATGACGTGTTGCTCGCTTCACCACCTTCTTATTGATCTTCAGAGTCATACTGGAGACATAAACCCTATCCTCTACATTAGGGGAAATTTGCTGCTAGGCTACATCTCAACCCTCCACTTGGGGTAACCAATGAGGAGCACTACTTCAGTGCCATCAAGCGAATTTCTGGTGCCGTTGCCGGGGACTCCAATATTCAAGATAGGGGAGTTGAAATGTTATCTTTTACCTTTGCTTTTTAGTCTTGTTAGTTTAATTTCTAGTTTTTTCTTTTGCTTTTGTGTATTTATGAAAAACCAAAAAAATTAGTTGCTTTTTGTCTTTGCCTTTCTCTTCCTACTTATGCTATGTTTACCATGGGTGTGGAACCACCCAAATATGGTAGGATGGACATGTTTCACTTGGATCGCCTTCGATCAATTTGTGCTCGCGCTAAAAACCCAATCGACTTGGTTGAGGGAAAATCATTGGATGAGCATGCTCATTATACGCGACACTTCTTATCTTAGAAAGGGAAACACTTATGGGATCAAATACAAGTTGCTTATTGCTATGCAAAGTGTTATGCCACATTTATGATTTTACTTGATGTTCTAATATAGATCTTAAACACCTTCCTTTCCAATGCGAGTTTAATGAAAATGAGATCCTATCTTCTTATGCTAAAGGTGTTTATGATTACTTTAATGTTGAAAAGATTGAAGATTTTGTTGCTTTGGGGGTGCTTATGAGATTGATTCTTTGATGGAAAAGTATTACGATACTATTCACAAGTCCGAAATTTTTGCGGTGCTTCAACATTGCTTTGAGATATATGATTATGTTGAGGATTTTAAAAACAAAATGTTTGCTGCCCAAGAAGAGCCAATGATTGCTATGATGAGGAATCTTATGATTCCGAGGACTCACTTGATACATCCTTTCTGAAGAACTTGACACTTGTTATGTCCGAGATGCCATTATGGATGATGCTTACAAAGATCAACTTGCTATAGTTCCTTATGTTAAGCATGAAATTGTTGCTATTACACGCACACTTGATTGTCCTATTATCCATTTGAAATCTCCAACTCATATTCCGGAGAATTTTTCTCTTATTAAGGCAAATAGTGATGGTTTTCATTTATCTTATGTTCTTAAAAACCGTGTCGAAAACTATACACGTGTGCTTGTAGGTCATGAACAACATGCTTTATTTGATAGTTATATTGTTGAGTTTCTTCAAGATAAAACTGAAAATTACTTTGAGAGAGGAAAGTTTGGTTGTAGAAACTTCCATGTTAATAAAACATCTCTCTTCATGTTGAAAGTTTTGAAGTTCTTCTTCTTTTACCTTCCTATGCTTGTTACTTTGTGCTTTCATGATTTATTTCTTTACAAGTTTCCCCTGCATAGGAAGTGAGTTAGGCTTAAAAGTGTTTCATATTTTCTTCTTGATGTTCTATTTTGCTTCAAATCCTTATTATTATGAGAGCATTCTTTATAATCTTCATGACTAGATAAAAGGCATTGTAACAACCAGGGATTTTCACCCAAATTAAAAAAAATGTTTGGTGCTTTATTTTGTTGATTGCTAGAATTGTTTGCATTATTTTCTTCGCCGATTTATTAATCGGTGAATATCCCCCCTATTTCTCATATTGGATGCGAGACCGCCCCTTCTCCACCACGACCTTTGCGACAGCGGGTTTCACCCGAGCACCGTCGCAACCAGCACAAGACCAGCCATCGCCATCGAATTGAAAAACCTCGTTTATTTAATAAACGGATTATTTTATTGGGCACCCGAAAAATGTTCTCGGAATGGTACCGAAGTGAGGTAGGACTAACGGGCTCGCCGCGCTGAGCGTGTGGTTCAAGATTTCATCCAAATCGGAGGTCGTATGGACTCCCGGCGGTCAGAAATATGGAGCATCGGACGCGCGCGAGATAGACCGGGGGCTTTTCCGTAAACCCGCAAGGCAGGCCAGCCTATATAAAGACCACCACTCTCCCCTAGCCTTCTAGGGTTCCCCTCTTGTAAAAATTGCAGCCACCCCCTCCACTTTTCCCAGGTCTGCCAAAATACCCCCAAAAACCCGAAACCCTAGCTCTCTTCAGATCTGATAGCCCAGATGAGGCCACATCATCACCCTGGAGCTCCAGCCAGCAGCCATCGCGCCCCGGGCCAAGCTGGCCCGCAGCCCCCGCTGCAGAACCCAATCCGGGTGGAGACCCTCCCCTCCCGCCGCCATCCCGAGGAGAGCCGACACCGCGCCCTCCACCACCGGCAGCCGGCCTCCTCGCGACTCTCCTCCCTCTCTCTCTCCTCTCTTCCTCCTCTCCCCTCCTAGCCTCACCTTCCTCTCCTCCTCGCAGGGACCGCCGCTGCCACCTCCATTGGGGGAGAGCTCCGCCGAGCCGCCATGGCGTCGCCCGCCTCGTCGCAGTTGCCGCCTCCTCCTCTCCAGCGAGCCCCTCCACCACACGCCCCAGATCCGGCCTACACCGCCATGGACCGACCTCGCCGCCGGTCACCTGCAACAGCCGCCGCGGTCGGGATCGGCCCCGATCAGGCGAGCCGCTCGCCCAACCGTCGTGGGCTTCCTCCTCGCGTGGGCCTCCTAGCCCATCCAAGCCACCTCTAGCCGTGGCCCAGCCGGCCTCCCTCGCCCTAGGCGAGCCGAAGCTAGCCAGCACCCACCTCGGCGAATTGGACCTTGGCCCATGGTGAGCCAGCCCGTGCCCTCTTTTTTTCTAACTCTGGAGATTTCTGTTGACGTGATCTATTTTGCGATGCGATTTGCGGTAGATATATAGCTCGGATGACTTGGCGCCCAAAATGAAAATTGTTCTCTATGATGTGCTCTAACTTTTTTGCTTTATTAAGTTATTTCATTTGAGGTCATTTGGGTGGTGTAAATCTCTGTTGACGTGCACACCAAAAATTTTACTACTGCTGCTGGTATTTTCTTGCAAGTTTTGTTGATTATTGTGTCACATCCATGAGGCCTATTTTAACAGCCCAAATTTTCACAAAAATCAAAAATTTTGTCTTCTGCGTGAATTGGTTGATTGCCTACTTTGTTTGTGGTGTTTGCATCCCTAATTAATCGATCGGCGATTATTTTCCCGCCTTATCTCGTACCAGACGGATATAGACCCTTGCCACCTTGACACTCGACCTTTGCGACACCAGGTTTCACCCGATCACCTCGCGAAGTGAGGTACGACTGACGGGTTCGTCGCGCTGAGCGCGTGGTTCGAGATTTCGTTCGAATCGGAGGTTGTATGCACTCCCGGCGGTCAGAAACGTGGAGTATCGGACGCGAGGGAGAAAATTGGAGGGCTTTTGCGGAAACTTGCTCGCCAGACCGCCTATATAAAGACCACCACTCTCCCACCCCTTTCTAGGGTTTCCCTAGCCAAAAATTCGCAGCCCCCCTGAGAATTTCCAAATCTGCCCTCACAACCCCAGATCCATGAAACCCTAGCCCCTGGCTGTTTTGGACCATCAGATCTACGGATCGACGGCCGTGGAGGCGTCCACGTCGCCCCAGCCAGCCTCCCAGAGCAACCAGGCCCCGCAGGGGCCCTCCAGCGCTGCGGCGGCCCGCTCGGCCCGGATCCGGGCCGAGCCACCGCCGGCCATGGAGACCGCCGCACCTCCCAACGGCCGCCACCGCCGCCCGATGACGGCAAGCCGCCGGTGAGCCACCCCTCACCGCCCCTTCTCCCCTCTCCTCTCCTCCCTGGTCTCACCGCGCCCCCTCTCCTCCTGCGCAGACGAAGTCGCGCCGCCGGCCACCTCGACACCGTGCCATGGACGGAGGTCGCCACCGCCTCGAGGTCGCCACATGACGACCCTCAACGTAGAAGGATCTATTGCAATGTTTTCGATAAGTAAGAGTGTCGAACCAAACGAGGAGCAGAAGGTAGTAGCAAGTGACTTTCGTAAGGAGGTAACTGCAAGCACTGAAAGATAACTTTTTAGGGGTTTTCTTGGTATAAGCGACAGGAAAGTAAAGACGAGCAAAGTAAAAGATACTGGATAGTAAAGACTGGCCCAATCCTTTCTGAGCAAAGGAGAGGCCTAGCAACTGAACTTATAAAAGCTAAAGTGTTCTTGAGGACACACGGGAGAGGTAGTCATGTGCTTTCGCCATATTCCGTATCGGTACTATGTGCTGTGTTGATTAGTGTTTGGTGGATGGATCAATGCTAGTGCATCCTCTAGACTAAGATGAATGCAATCTTATGATTAAACACCTTGCAAGCATCCGCAAATACAAGATAATAATTAAGGAAAAAGCCTAACCATAGCAATACGATCGGTGATCCATTGTTCCCTTTGCAAAAGCGTGCAAACTGGGATTTAGGTTTCTGTCACTCCGGCAACCCACCGTAAGAATTCTTTATACACAATGCATTCCCCTAGGTCCTTGATAAGGCGAAGTGTTGAGTGTTCGACTCACACAACACCACTAGGAAAATAACGACGCAACTTAAATATCAACCAACACATATTACTTCAACATCATATGACTACTAGCAACTAGACTTCTCCCATGTCCTCAAGAACTAAAGTAACTACTCACAAGACATAAAAGAGATCATGATCAGTGGGGATAAATAGATGATAAACAATCTGGACACAATAATATTTCTCCAACAAAACTCAATAGCATTCACCACAAAGTAGTAATCAACACCGATAGAGTAAAGAGGATAGATAGTACGGATTACAACACGAGTTGAAATTGTGAGACAAGATTGGATGGAGATGGAGATGGTGCTGATGATGGGGATGATGTTGATGATGATCTCGATGATTCCCGTGACGATGGTGATGACGATGGCGACGATCTCACCTTCCGGGAGGTGATCTCCCCGGCGGAATCTGCCCGCCAGAGATGGCTTTTCTTTTCTGTAGGTTTCCGCCAAGGAGCGGCGGAGGAACTCCGTAAACTCTTCCTCATTTAGGGTTTTTGGATCACGAGGAGTAAATAGGCCAGAGGGGGGAGCCGGGAGTGGCCCCGGGGGTCCAGGCACCCTCCCGGCGCGGCCAGGGGTGGGTCCGCGCCAGGTGGCCGCCTGGGCACCCTGTGGCCCCCCTCTGGTTGCTCTTTTGCGTGTCTTTGTGATCCTTCTGGAAAACAACCTCCGTCGATTTTCAGGTAATTTGGAGGTGTTCTTCTTAAGCAACTCAACGTCCACTTTTTACCGCTGAATCCTGCGTCTGCTGCTTCGGCACCAGAAAGTTGCAAACTGTGTAAAATAAGCCAAAACAACATAAGAATAGCATCATATCATGAAATATATCAATGAATAAGAAAGAATTACTATATAAAATAGTGATGCATTTTGGACGTATCAACTCCCCCAAGCTTAGAGCTCGCTTGTCCTCAAGCGAATACTGAGCTCGGTAAACCTGTCCACAAGTTTAGAGAGTGAAGTGTCGATAAATAGAATACGGACAAGAAGAATCAAGGTTCCTTCATCATACTCAAGAATCCTCAACCGCAACCTCAACTCATAAGGCCCTCATGAGAAAGTAATAACAATTATAATCAAAAGTAGGTCTGAGGAAACTCATCAAATTATGGAAAACATAATCTTGGTCAAAGGACAACTAAAAACAATTTGAAGCTTTTGAAAGAACATGTTAATAGTCATGAAGTGTAAATGCTAACACGAAGGAAGATGCTCGCTAGGCAAAAGCTTTCGCAAACAACTTACTTATCAAAAGATAATGTCAACAAGGATATGGCATGGCAAAACTTAATGCAGCTCTATATGGATGAATCCTCATCAACATCAAATGTCTGTTCTCTTAGGGAAAAGAAGGAAGTGGGAAAACTGACTCAACATGAAGGTGGAAGAAAGGCCTTGTACAGGGAAAGCAGGGAAAACTCATGTGCTATCCTTAAATCAAACAGAATAAAAATAGATATTGGGGTGGTGCATAGTTTGTCAACGAATGCTAATAGATAGCTCAATTACTTATCAAGATGGACAAGTTTCGAGGAACGGCTCCCAAATGGGGACGATCACATCCCCTTAATCTCTTTGTTTATCACTGCCAAAGTTTCTGATTTCTCATAGACCAAGCGTGAAGGAGGGTTTGTTTGTTATATTATCTTTCGAGCTGGGCGCACCCATGCCAGTTCCTCCTCGTATTATGGGTTTGCAGATTAGACATGCAATCCCGGGATAAAACTTGTCCAACTTAAGAAGATCATGAATCACCTACTACTTCCTCATGAGCTAAACAAGAGGCACAAAACAGAAGATTTTGAACATTTAAGGATAACACATAAATTCTATACTTATAGGAGTGGTAGGGGAAGACCACGAATAGGAAGGTATAGTGGGCTCACATGGAAGGTAAAAGTTTCAGGGTATGGATGCACAAGCAGAAATCTACTTGGCAAAGAGTTTGGCTAGCAAAGGCTTTGAGAGAACAGACAATTGATGCTAATTTAGATGCAAAACATATAAGGCATAAACATTAAGGTAAGCACAACACATCAAGTTGTCTTCCTTGTCAACATAACACTTCCAGCATAATAACATAAAGGTTTTGGCTAAGTCGCTACTTGAGAAAACATGCATGTTGTCAAGACCAAATCTATGTTTGCCAAAATTTAAATAAAGTTTTCAAAGCCATACCTGATATAAGGTCAATACTCCCCATAAGAATCGTCATATGATGCCGATTGCGTGAAGAGAATACCGAGTGCAGCAAAGGAACCCATAGACTTCTCATTACTATTCCATAATAGACGACTCCACACTCACGGATACAACCTCTCCACAGACGGAGTGATAGACCTCAAAGAAAACACCTATTTCATATAATAAACTTCCTAGACATGATACGACTCTACTTGACTCTAAAAGACTAAGATAGAGATAAAGATACCGGGCACTCCCCCAAGCTTGGAACAAGCTGAGGGGATGCCATTACCCGAGGAGATTTTACTCCTCATTCTTGTTCTTCTCAGCTAGGTACTCCTTGGCGAAGCGCTTCCATGGTAGCTCCTCTCCAGTCTCGAAGGACATTCCCGTCTCCAGAATCCTTCACTCAGCACCTAAACCCATGCGCAGAAACTTAAGTTCATACTCACAGTTCTGGTTGTGCAGATCATAGATTTGTGCCTGGAGCTGGTAAAATTTTTCTTCTAGTGCGGACAAACTTGACCACATCTCCTTCATCTCTTTCCTATGGGAAGCCTCGATCTCGTTCCTGATGTAGAAGTTGGCTTCAACACCACGATCCACCATCTTCTTGAACTTGAAGATCTCATGTTCCATCTCCTTCAGCCGCTCCTCGGCGATCCCCTCCATGACCGGTCCCTTCAGATCTTCCTTGTGGAGAACACCGTCCTCCACACGAAGGACCTGGGGGTGCTTGTTTACCTCAGCGAGGTAAGGGTTGATGACGTTGACGACGAACTTGTCCTTGGGGAAACTTGGGCAAGTCATGGCACCTAGGTCTAGCTAAAAGAATTCCTGGCAGAAACAGACTGTAGAGAAAACACACGGAATCGCGAGATACGTTGCCGGAACGATCCGGGTGAATATATAGCAAAAATTTCTTCAACAAAAGGAAGGTGACGAGCCAAAGTGGGGTCGGAGACGGACTCCTGGGTGCCCAGGCGGCCTACTGGCGCGGCCAGGAGGTAGGGCGCGCCAGGGGGGCACCTGGGCCCCCTGGGGCTCGTCTCCGGCTCCACTTAGGCCTTGAATTTTCCTAATTTTGCAAAAACTCATATTATGGAATTTTTATGGTGGTTCACGATGTTTCCTTACCGTAATACATACCTTTTCTTATTCTGCTTTTGTCGGTGTCTGAAACAGGGCTGCAACATGTTCTTCATGAGTTGTTGTGCGTATTATATTTACATCAACATTGACGGAATCTCCCGCCATGTAATGCTTGAGTCTTTGCCCATTCACAACTTGAGGTTTGGTGCCTTCAAAATTGTTAATCTTAATTGCACCAGACCGATAGAATTCTTCGATATGAAATGGCCCTTCCCACCTGGAAAGTAGTTTACCTGGAGAAAACCTGAAACGGGATCTAAACAATAAAACTTTATCACCAACATTAAATTCACATTTCAGAATCCTCCTATCATGCCACTTCTTTACCTTTTCCTTGAAGATTTTAGCGCTCTCGTAAGCTTCACTTCTCCACTCATCTAGAGAAGTCAAGTTCATGAGACGCTTTTCACCAGCTAACTTTGGGTCAGCATTAAGCTCTCTAACAGCCCAGAAAGCTTTCTGTTCTAACTATAATGGCAAATGGCAAGCCTTGCCATAGACCATTTTATAGGGAGACATGCCCATGGGGTTTTTGTAAGCAGTTCTATACGCCCACAAAGCATCTCCTAACTTGCTTGACCAGTCTTTCCTATTTCTGTTAACTGTCTTTTGGAAGATCAACTTGATTTCTCTATTGGTGAGCTCAACTTGCCCACTAGTTTGAGGATGGTACGGTGACGCAATTCTATGATTGACATCGTACTTGGCTAAAGCTTTTCTAAAAGCTCCATGCGTGAAGTGTGATCCTCCATCAGTCATGCGATACCTAGGTACACCAAACCTAGGGAAAATTAAATCTTTGAGAATTTTCAAAGATGTTTTGTGATCAACACTCTTATTGGGGATTGCTTCAACCCACTTGGTCACATAATCAACAACAACTAATATGTGAGTGTACTTGTGCGAAGAAGGAAAAGGACCCATAAAATCAAAACCCCAGCAATCAAAAGGCTCAATCACTAGTGAGTAATTCATAGGCATCTCATTCCTCCTACTAATATTACCAACTCTCTGACATTTATCACAGGCTAAAACATAATTTCTAGCATCTTTAAAGAGAGTAGGCCAATAAAAACCTGATTGGAGAACCTTATGTGCGGTCCTCTCACCGGCGTGATGTCCTCCGTAGGGACTATCGTGACATTGCTTGAGAATGTCCTTCTGCTCGTGTTCCGGTACGCATCTTCTCACGATCCCATCTCGACCTTCTTTGAAAAGATGAGGGTCATACCAAAAGTAATGCCTCAAATCGTGGAAGAACTTCTTCCTTTGCTGAAATGTTAAACCTGGAGGCAAATACTTTGCAACGATAAAATTAGCATCATCTGCAAACCAAGGATCGGAAAGAGATTGTACTTTAACAACGGCAAGTTGTTCGTCTGGAAAACTTTCATTGACTGGGATGGGATCATGCGGTATATCTTCCATCCTTGAAAGATTGTCCGCTACAGGGTTGTCTGCTCCTTTTCTATCAACAATCTGCAAATCAAATTCTTGAAGGAGAAGTACCCATCTGATGAGCCTTGGTTTGGCATCCTTCTTCGTCATAAGATACTTAATGGCAGCATGATCAGTATGAATAATAACTTTAGAATCAAAAATATAATGCCCAAACTTATCACAAGCAAACACTACTTCTAAGAATTCCTTCTCAGTAGTAGCATAATTATTTTGAGCACTATCAAGGGTCTTACTAGCATAATAAATGACATTCAACTTTTTGTCAACCCTTTGTCCTAAAACAGCTCCAACAGCAAAATCACTAGCATCACACATAATTTCAAAGGGCAAATTCCAGTCAGGCGGTTGTCCTATAGGAGCGGTTATTAAAGCCTTCTTAAGAACTTCGAAAGCCTCCTTACAATCTTCATCAAATACAAAAGGAACATCCTTCTGGAGAAGATTAGCGAGGGGTCTCGAGGTCTTAGAAAAGTCTTTAATAAATCTTCTATAGAAACCAGCATGACCGAGAAAACTACGAATACCTTTAACGTCCCTTTGATAGGGCATCCTTTCGATAGCTTCAATCTTCGCCTTGTCCACTTCAATTCCCCTTTCGGAAATCTTGTGGCCAAGCATGATCCCTTCGTTAACCATGAAGTGGCACTTTTCCCAATTTAGAACTAAGTTTGTATCCTCGCATCTCTGCAAGACTTTATTAAGATTGTGGAGACAGTGGTCAAAGGAAGTTCCATAGACGGAGAAATCGTCCATGAAGACTTCCACAATCTCCTCACAGAAACCATGAAATATTGCAGACATACATCTCTGAAAAGTAGCAGGTGCATTGCATAAACCAAAAGGCATACGCCTATAAGCATAAGTACCATAAGGACAAGTGAAAGTGGTCTTCTCTTGATCGGCGGTGTTAACATTAATTTGAGAGAAGCCAGAGTAACCGTCAAGATAGCAGAAGTGGGTGTTTTTGGACAGCCTCTCAACCATCTGATCAATAAAGGGCAGCGGGTAGTGGTCCCTCCTGGTTGCCTTGTTCAGCTTCCTGTAATCAATGCACATTCTATATCCAATAATAATTCTCTGAGGTATTAGTTCATTCTTATCATTAGGGACTACAGTTGTCCCTCCTTTCTTAGGAACACAATGAACTGGAATTACCCACTTACTATCGGCTATAGGGTAGATAATACATGCGGCTAGAAGCTTGAGGATTTCGATCCTCACAACATCCATCATCTTTGGGTTCAACCGTCGTTGATGGTCAACAACAGGTTTAGCATCGGGCTCGAGGTTGATAGTATGTTGACAGATAGATGGACTAATTCCCTTAAGGTCATCAAGGGTATAGGCAATTGCACCTCGGTGTTTACGGAGTGTCTCCAATAATCTCTCTTCTTCATATCCTGAAAGGTTAGAATTGATAATAACAGGATATACTTTCTTTTCATCTAAATAAGCATACTTGAGCGTATCGGGGAGAGGTTTGAGATCAAACACCGGGTCTTCTTTTGGTTTGGATAAAATTCCTAAAGGTTCAACCGGGAGGTTGTGCTTCAGGATAGCAGGTTGTCTCAAGAAGATTTCATCAGTTTCATTTCTTTCCTGCATACGAGTATCATTCTCGTGGTCCTCCATGTATTGCTGCAAAGGATCATTAGGGGGGATAGCAATAGAAGCAATACTTTCAATAATTTTATCATCACTAGGTAATTTGGTACCACGAGGCTTCTTGGAAATCTTAGAAAAGTTAAATTCATATGGCTCACCATTGAATTCAACAGAAACTTTACCTTTCTTGCAATCTATAATAGCTCCACAAGTTCTGAGAAAAGGGCTACCAAAAATAATAGGACAAAAACTATCTTGTACTGAACCAAGTACGAGAAAGTCTGTAGGGTACTTTACCTTTCCGCATAGGACTTCAACATCTCCCACAATCCCAATAGGATATATAGTGGCTTTGTTTGCAAGATGAATAGTAACATCGATCTCTTCGAGTTCACAGGGTGAAATCTCACTCATGATCTCTTGATAAAGAGAATAAGGAATCGCGCTAGCACTTGATCCCAGATCGCATAGTCCATAATAATTGTGATCTCCTATTTTAACAGATACAACTGGTGTACCTGAAATTGGGCTTTTATTCTTGGCTGTGACAATGTTAGTTGAAACAGCACAAAAATTTATAATAGAATCCGAAACATCATTAGTAACTAAATCTTTAACCATAGCTACTTGAGGATCGACTCTGATCTGGTCCTCGGGTTCGCCTGTTCTTCTCTCACTTTTATTTATGATGCCTGTCACAAAAGAGTGCTCCCTTATTCGTGAAGGAAAAGGGGGCTGTTCATATATAACTGCAGGCAAAATAGGATCAGCAACGTGAATATCAATAGGCACTTCTTTGAAAGGCTTATGGTACTGATCCTTCTTCATCTTAGAAGAATCAACATGAGAAGCAAAGTTATTACAAAAATCAATCATTAGATGGGAGTCTAGACCAATCTTAGAGCAAAAGGTATTAAAATAATCAGTTTTCACATAGCTCTCTATATAATCATGCTCATAATTTATAGCAGGTTCAATACCTTTATCGATTTCCCAATCTTCAGTATTCTTCTGGATCCTTTCGATGAGATCCCATCTTTCTTCAACGCTCTTTGTATGAAATACCCCGCTAGAGGAGGTATCCAGCCTTTCCTTATCCTGACGAGAAAGCATGGCATAAAAATTTGTAAGTATAATATCTTTGGGGAGCTTATGGATAGGACATTTGAACATAAGGGATTTAAGTCTCCCCCAAGCTTGAGCGATGCTCTCTCCGTCGCGAGACCTAAAGTTATAGATGTAATTCCTGTCTCGGTAAACTTCTTGAAGAGGGTAAAACTTTGTATAAAAGAGAGACATAAGCTCTTCCCAATTTAGAGAATGTGAGTTATCGAGGAGCTTATACCAATCTGAAGCTTTGTCTGTAAGCGATACGGAGAATAATTTCTTCATAACGAACTCCAGTGACACACCTGCAAGCTTGAATAATGAACATAGTTGTGATAAATATAGCAAGTGTTCACCTGGATGTCTGTCTCCTGCGTAGCAATTAGCTAAGACATAGTTGATAATACCAGAAGGTATCTTATAAGGCAAAATTTCAGTAGGGGCAGGAGTAACTACCTTAGTTGTGGGGAGGCTCTCCAAGAACAACGATCCAAGAGTAGGGGTGTTCATCAGGACAAAAATAGCAACGGCTAAACTAAAAACAGAAATATAAAAACTTCCTTACCAGCTTCACTTACTAATAGCGCTACACTCCCCGGCAACGGCGCCAGAAAACGTAGCTTGATGACCCTCAACGTAGAGGGATCTATTGCAGTGCTTTCGATAAGTAAGAGTGTCGAACCCAACGAGGAGCAGAAGGTAGTAGCAAGTGACTTTGGTAAGGAGGTAACTGCAAGCACTGAAAGATAACTTTTTAGGGATTTTCTTGGTATAAGCGACAGGAAAGTAAAGACGAGCAAAGTAAAAGATACTGGATAGTAAAGAGTGGCCCAATCCTTTCTGAGAAAAGGAGAGGCCTAGCAACTGAACTTATAAAAGCTAAAGTGTTCTTGAGGACACACGGGAGAGGTAGTCATGTGCTTTCCCCATATTCCGTATCGGTACTATGTGATGTGTTGATTAGTGTTTGGTGGGTGGATCTATGCTAGTGCATCCTCTAGACTAAGATGAATGCACTCTTATGATTAAACACCTTGCAAGCATCCGCAAATACAAGATAGTAATTAAGGCAAAAGCCTAACCATAGCAATACGATCGGTGATCCATTGTTCCCTTGTGCAAAAGCGTGCAAACTGGGATTTAGGTTTCTGTCACTCCGGCAACCCACCGTAAGCATTCTTTATACACAATGCATTCCCCTAGGTCCTTGATAAGGCGAAGTGTTGAGTGTTCGACTCACACAACACCACTAGGAAAATAACAATGCGACTTAAATATCAACCAACACATATTACTTCAACATCATATGACTACTAGCAACTAGACTTCTCCCATGTCCTCAAGAACTAAAGTAACTAATCACAAGACATAAAAGAGATCATGATCAGTGAGGATAAATAGATGATAAACAATCTGGACACAATAATATTTCTCCAACAAAACTCAATAGCATTCACCACAAAGTAGTAATCAACATCGATAGAGTAAAGAGGATAGATAGTACAGATTACAACACGAGTGCAATTGTGAGACAAGATTGGATGGAGATGGAGATGGTGCTGATGATGGGGATGATGTTGATGATGATCTCGATGATGCCCGTGACGATGGTGATGACGATGGCGACGATCTCCCCTTCCGGGAGGTGATCTCCCCGGCGGAATCTGCCCGCCAGAGATGGCTTTTCTTCTCTGTAGGTTTCCGCCATGGAGCGGCGGCGGAACTCCGTAAACTCTCCCTCCTTTAGGGTTTTTGGATCACGAGGAGTAAATAGGCCAGAGGGGGGAGCCGGGAGTGGCCCTCGGGGTCCAGGCGCCCTCCCGGCGCGGCCAGGGGTGGGGCCGCACCAGGTGGACGCCTGGGCACCCCGTGGCCCCCTCTGGTTGCTCTTTTGCGTGTCTTCGTGATCCTTCTGGAAAACAACCTCCGTCGATTTTCAAGTAATTTGGAGGTGTTCTTCTTCAGCAACTCAGCGTCCACTTTTTACCGTTGAATCCTACATCTGCTGCTTCGGCACCGGAAAGTTGCAAACTGTGTAAAATTAGCCAAAACAACATAAGAATAGCATCATATCATGAAATATATCAATGAATAAGAAAGAAATACTATATAAAATAGTGATGCATTTTGGACGTATCACCACCGCCACGGGACGGCCCGCCGTCGTCAGGATCTGCCGGATCCGTGCGGAACCGCGCCGCCGCTCCCTCCTTGCGCCGCCAGGAGCCACCGCCACCGCGCCCGTGTACTCCGGCGACACCCACCACCGGAGACGCACCGTCCACCGTCGCCTGCCGGCCCCGATCCAGATCGGGATCGGGCCGCCACCAACCGTCGGAGCTGTGGCCCGGCCTGCCACAGCGGCCCAACACGCCGCCCGGCCCACACCTCCAGCCAGGCCTAGCCGCCCCTCCAAACCGCCACCTATGTTTTTCATTAAGTCTGTAACTTTTCAATGCCATGTTGCACGCTTGATATCTTTTGATCGTTGATGCCTATGCCCTTGATTGTACCTGGTCACCATCATGTCTACTTCATGCCCACATATTTCTAAGTCATGTTGTTGCACTTTTGCATATAGTTTTGTTCCTCTTTATACAACATGAAAATAACAGTTTCTGCCCTTTTTTCCTGATTTTCACTAATTCCTTGACCAGTAATGATTCCTTTTTCCATGCCTTCCCTGCCATGTCTACTTTAGTTGCATATCATTTGTGAGCATGTTTGCATTCATTATCTTGTTTAGGTGGAATGCCATGTTTAGGTTGTGCCTTACTTAAATTGACTAGCATAGATAGTTTCCTTTATGCTTCACCTCTTATCATGTTTGTGTGCTATGCCATGCTTTGAGTGAGATGCCATGTTAATAACTTTTTCTCATGTTGTGTAGCTAAACAACTTGAACCATTCTAAGTGTGCGGTCGTCGTGTGTGACGAGTACTCCACTTAACCTGTTAGTAACCGCTCTCGATGATATATGCGATACCGTAGTGCTTTGTCTCGTGTTGCCTTCTTGTTGATGCTTGCTCGTGATTTCTTCATAGTAATAGATGCTTGCTCGTCGATTGCCTTTTCCAGTGTTTCCTTCTTGTGTGCTTCCGCGGGTACCTCTCGGGGACGTTGCGAGCTTGTGATCGACTTCATCTTCGGATCGTCTTCTCATCAGGTAAGGGGAATCATATATCATGCTTATAACTTTCAGCTCACTCGCGCCTAGGTGTAGGATAGAACGATTGCTTGATCCTACCACTTCATATTTCATGCCTCTCAAATAAACCCAAACAGCCATGTCCTCCACATCCCAGCAAACCTTGTTCGGCTATGTTACTATTGCTCGCTGCTCAGCCACTGCTTAGTATGAATGCTAGGATGTTATCAATTGTTATCCTGTTACTCCTTGGAATGGGATATCACATTATTATATTATTGTGTATGATATGATTATTATAATGTTGACTATATTCGACGAAGGATGGAAGGTCTAGGCTATCCTGCCCCGACGCTTTGTTCCATTCAAGTCACCTAGGACCCGAGTTCCGGGTATTGTGTCTCTTGACGGGCGTGCCTAACCGCGTGTGGGATGCTATGGGGTCCCCTCTTCTTACCTACCTAGCTTCAACCACTTCTAGTGGTGGCCCAAGCTAATTTACCATTTGAAAACTATGTGTGTGTCTGTTGGGTCGCTCCTGGCAGATTTTTTTTTTAAAAACCTGGACCAATGGGGACATGGTTTCCCTGTTGATCCACCCTTGGCCGGCGAGGGCCAAATACCTGACATGAGGTGTCCCGGCAACCCAAACCCTGTTGAAACGGAAGAGGCTGATCCGAGGGCGCGATCGACTTTTGGATTGGATGTCGACTCCCCGGGGTCCACTCGGATTTGTTCGTTGTTAGCTAGAGGGACCTGTCGTTTCGGATCTCTCGGAACTAAATCATAAAATGGCTTCCTGTAATGGGTAGAAACTGAGAAAGATGGGCGTGCGTGCGGAGCCTTGTAATGGGCAGTTGGTACACCCCTGCAGGGTTAAATCTTTTCGAGAAGCCGTGTCCAAGGTTATGGACGACTTGAGACCTACTCCTTGTTCATAGACAACAACAACTGAGATAATCTTAATAAACTTGATCAATGTGTGTGTGCCTTGACTGATTCTTCTTCATCGGGATGCGAAGGGGAGGACAAGGATAGGATAGGTGTTATGTTTGCGTCAGTAGATGATAGCAAGGCTTGTTGGAGGCGATTCCTCATCGAATGGTTCTTTCTCATCTTACTCTAAAATAGATCGTTAGACACTCATATATATCTAGTGCGTCTGCAACCTCACCACTACCCCCATCTTACACGTGAGAAGTTAGTTACAAGACTTTGATATAGCTCACCTCTTTCTTTTCTCTTTTACGCACGTTATACAACGATCTTGGACTTCAGAGGAGCTCGTCGACCCTTCTGGATGCCTTCACGAAGACTCGACGACAAATAGTTAGGTGGATCCCGGCGGAGAGCCTGGACCCGTGTGTTTACGGGAATGGTGTGTTTTACCTTTGCCACTAGGCATTTGAATGTTGTCTGTACTCAGACATGTATCTTCCGCTGATGTAATGTATTTAAGGCAGTTGTATGCCGATTGTATGAGATGTTGTATCCATGTAGCCGTAATGTTGTGATATCATGTTGGAAAATCTGGGGCATATGGTAGTGTCATATGTCGCGGTGGGACTGATATGTGCTTCGTCCCCGGATCTGGATGGAAACATCTAGATCTGGAACAGTACCGCATATCGGGCCTTGCACCTATGCTATTGATTCATTCTTGTATGTGTTAATCATCATGTGCACTTCATTTAGATGCATTTCTTTGTCATGTTTGCCTGCATTAGCTATATTATTTCTTGCTCCAAAGTGGTGACCTTGATAACATGTACTACTGTTTATATAAAGTTGCTACTTTGCTGCCTTATATGCAGTAGCTACAATGTAATTATTTGCTCCTTGTTATGTGTACTTTGATGCCATGATTTTCTTTGCCATGATATGGTTGCTGATCATATAGTTATCAAGCTCCTGAAGTGAAACCCTGTTGTTTGTTGTCACATGCCCTGTTTTTCACAAAGTCCCTAGACCAGTAGTATAATTTCTGCTTGTTCCATACTCTTTTATGTGACATTGCTATGTGTTTTGCCACACTTTTATATCATTTTACACATATTTGGACTAACCTACTAACTTAGTCCACCCAGTGCCAGTTTCTGTCTGCTGAAGTCTGGAATTTGCAGGTTTTTCCCCCAATTTACAAAGCTCCAAAAATTTCAGAAATATCATATAAAAAATCAGCGAGACGGAAGCTTCTGAATCCATGAAGGAGGACCAGGGGGCCACCTGGCACACATGCGGCCAGGTGGCGCGGCCCCCTCCCTAGACGCGCCTCCAGGGCGCCTGGGAGGTGGGGCCACCCCCTCTGGCCCCCCTTCGGCCTTTATTACCTCCTCTTTCCAAAAACCCTCAGAGAGACCCCCACATCGCAAAATTCATATCTGTTCCGCCGCCGCCGCGCTTCCAAGATCGGGAGCACCGGAAGACCTCTTCCCGGCACCCTGCCGGAGGGAGGATTGACCTCCGGGAGATTCTCCACCACCATGGACGCTACCCGGATGTGTCGTGAGTAGTCCCCCTTGGACCATGGGTCCATGAATAGTAGCTATGTGATGTCTTCCCTCCAATCATGTTCTTCAATTCTTAGTCCTTGTGACCTGCCCTACATGATCAAGGCACCTATGTAATTTTCCTGCTGCTGATATGTTGTGTTTGCTGGGATCCGATGGATTATGATATTATGTTCAAATTGTGATGAGTTATATATTTGGTTCTCCTTTTATATTTTGTTCTTGAGTAATTCTTCCATGTTCTCTGTTGCTTTTTATTGCTTTGAGCAAGTAGTAGATAGTAACTCCAAGAGGGAGCGTTATTCTTGATTGTGGGTTCATGCCCCCCGATGTCTAGCTTGAGTGACATAAACATGAGACTAGGGATGTGTTGTTGCCACCAGGTAGAAAACAAACGGTGCTTGTAACCGCAGTTCCAATGATTGTTTACCTTGCGCAAAGTTTGTTAATGCAGTTGACTGTTGCTTTGAGTTTACACTTTGGGTGGGGCTCGCAACTTATACCAGTGAGATGTTCTGGGTAGATATCTCAAGGTGGATGATTAGTGAGTAGATGAAGATGTATTTCTGTCTATTTGTCTTAGCGTACTGCCCATACTTTTGAGCCTCTAGCTTTCCAGTAACATAATTAGCATTGCGGTGCATTTATAATTCTGTCAATTGCCCAGATGTAATTTGTTCACCCAGCTTAGATATTTTATCGTCTTTTGGGAGAGAGACATCACTAGTGAACATTATGGGACCCCGGTCCATATTTCCACCACTGTTTACACCTCCACTTTATTTACTGATTTTACTTTCAGTTGCTATCATCACCACTATCGTTATCACTACTATTATCTCTTGTGTTTGATCCTTTGTAAACGACAAGGCCGGAGGGATTGACAACCCCTCTGTACTCATTGGGAGCAAAGATACTTGTTGTGTGTGCAGGTCCTCGTCAACCTCATCTCCATCTGGAAAATTAATATATGGCGTCGTTGACACCTACTTGCAGCATTCGGAGTCCGTCGGTTCGATAACCTTGGTATCTTCACCGAGGGAAATTTTCTAGTATGCTACATCCAACCTTCCACTTGGGGTAAGCAACGAGTGACTAAGGAAACAAATACCAACCTATATATACACCCCCTCAAGGGCAAACGGGTTATACTCAAGGAGAAGCAATAGAAAAAATCGCCATAATAATGGAGAGCTCTTCAGATTCCAATAGAAAAAGCATCCATTGGTATTTGCCCCTGATCAATGTGGCAGTAAAGTAGAGCATTCAAACCACCCTTGAAAATTCAACATGCACGGTTCAGCATGACATCAACCACGCGCGCAATCCAAAGCGTCATCATAATGCAAAACGGATGTGACAAGTCACGATGGGCCACAGTCATCATAATACGTCATCAGCATCACAATCATCATTGCGCCTTTCGCATCTGCGCAGTAACAGATTGGATAGCACAATGCTTCAGCAGACGCAATGATAGAAAAGATACACTTTTCTATTATTTCATTCACCTATTTTTACTAACCTTTTTCACTTATCTGATTTCATCAAATAAACATCCATCGGGAGCGCCTTGCTATCCCTAAAGGATCAAGTGCTCACTCGCCTAGGCGTATTCAGCAATAAAGATCTCATTAAGGCTTGAGTAATTGCTCTCCTTTATAAAATAAGCACTTGAGTACTTACTCGCAAAAAGACACAAGAAAAACAAACTATGATAGTCGACCTACTAAACTCGTCGAGTGATCACTCGAACCTTTACTAGGCACTCATTCATACTAATAGTTCACACGATCGTTTTCCGAGTGGATACATTCTATTTGGCCATGTAGTTTAACATCCCTTTCAAATCTTAAAAAGTACGTTATACAGACGTCACGTAATTCATAAAAGCAACACGCACTACAGCAGCTAATGCAGATTGGAGTCCCTGCGTGACTCTTCGAGTCCCCCAGGCTACTGACCAGGGGATACCCCCACGAATCCTCACCGTGAGGTTACCTAGTACGTGTCAAGACTGGTGGCCAATTAGAAGCTTCGGAAGGCCCAAGATCAGCCCACCTGAAGCATCGATGACTGCACCGACATGGAGTCCAAACCGACATGGAGTCCAAGACGTGGCCACCAAGACTAGATAGATTAGGCAATTCTCTATGTAAACCTAGACGGATTCCTCGAGACCTAGCCTAGCATATAAAGGATGGGAGAGGGGACGTCTAGGGTATCCAATATCCACCGCAACATCTGTGGCTTGATCAATCTCGCCAGAGCCTCCATTGTAATCGCATCCACCATATAATAGATAGAGCATGATGTAGGGGTTTTATCGATCGAGGGCCCTGAACCCCGTTAAACCCCTTTCTCCTGTTAGCCGACGAGATCACCAACCTTGCACTCCTCTCTCTACTATCTAAATCTAGGGTACCTAACCATGGGACTTGCCGAGGTTAATCCACGTCAAACAGTCTACTTGTTTTGGTGTAATGTGACGCTCCGCCTGAATGCCACTGTACACAGACGAATGTCGCCCACACACCAGCCCAGGAATCACTCTGGTGTGCGCGCTTAAAAAATGTATCAAGAACATAGGCACAACTATAAAATGATTCATTAGCCAAAGTGGCTTGAATCAATATACATAAGTAAAAATGGTTCCTTACAGAGATGGGGGCAGCGGAAAATACAATATCTAGGGCAGCACGGACTTGGAGCGGCTCCAATCCACAGGGATCAGACTGGGTTACTCTCCTAGCTCGCGAACACTCTAACTTCTTCTGGGGGAAGACGGATCCTTAGGTAAACCTATAGATCTGGCTATGTGAATAGCCAGCGACAAAGCCAGGTGAGTACGTTTGAATGTACTCGCAAACAAGCAAACCAAGTAACATATACACCAAGCAAAGCAATCCATGGCAATCAAGCATGCATTGGTTATTAGAGCAATTTTAGTTATCATTGCATAACAGTTCAAGCGATGCTAACATGATGAAATGGGCATACTACCATGAGGAAGAATAATGCAATATCAATCAACACATGGACCACTCATGATCATCGCATTATGATGCATCTTTCCTAAGAGTCCTTACAGACTCAAACGGGTTGAGGGTCATCGCATGACCACTCAGCTTATACGGGTACGACCAACAACTGTCATGGGTCATCGCATGACCAGTTCGGTAATCGCATGACCAATAACTTTCACAGGTTATCGCATGACCAAACGGGTCATCCCATAACCAATAACTTTCATGGGTTATCGCATGACCAAATGGGTCATCGCATAACCAACAACTTTACGGGTTGTCGCACGACCATCAACTTATCCGGGTCATCGCATGACCACATACTCGGCACGATCACCAAACCAAGTTCAGGTCGATTCCAAGTGTGACCTAGTACGAACCATATCCAATACCGTGGACTCGGCTATTCGAGTAGATTTTTAACACTGTACAGAGGTTGTGAACTTTACCCACGCTAAGGAGTTCTTCCTCCATCCTGTACGATGGAACTTGTCCCACAGGAACCGCGGAACCCGTACCATAGGAGTGGACTAGGACTTCTCCAACGAGACCGTTCTAACGCATGCCTCCCTTACCGTATCACCGACATCCCGTCTTGGGTAGCCATGTGTCCTCCAGACACCTGCCATCGCATGGCCAACAATATGATCCCAAACGGGGACAACTGTCCCAAACGGGGACTCAACATTATCCCAAACGGGGCTGCGCGCAATAACCAAACTGGCTCTCAAGGTTATCGCCGCCTACCCTGATCAGGGTAGCGCGCGCATAACCTCCCCTCGTTGGTGATACGAATAAGAGAGCACACCGATAAACCGAGCCAAGGCCTTCCCATACAGGCGAGTGTGGCTGCACTAGTAAATCTCGGGTCGCTGGCACTTGACCAACAGTTATCTCATGTTCATTATTAACTTAGCACACATTATCTAAGTCATAGCAACATGAATCTATCATAGCAATATGAACATGATATTACCACTACTACCAAGCATGTGAAGCAACTAGCATGATATCACCTGAACATGTTAAAGGCATAAACTATGCATAGGATCAATACTTAAGCATGCATATATCAACATGAACGAAATACTAGCATGACCATGACATGAACATCATTGGCATGATCATAACCAGTGAGCATGGCATGATCACTATAAGCATGTCAAATCAAATCAACATATCAGGGTTCTATCAATCATTGATGCAACATGACATGATCATAATTAAAAACACACAAGAACAACACGGAGAAATGCTTTAGAGCATATATCAAATGGCTTTCTTGCCTGGGGGGTCGGTGAATGCGTCGGGCAAACGTCCGATGGTCTCGAGGATAGATTTGCCGAAATAGCACCTCGCTGGAAAGGGATAGAATGGTGAAAGGGAAAAAGGTCATTTTCACAATTTAAACACGTCATGATAGTGATGCCGACGGAATGGGCTCGGAAAAATAGGAACGTGGGCTTTTGAATCACCTCGATCGGAGTCATAGTCGCGAAGTTACGGTCGTTCGTTCGATAAGGAGAAAAACAAATATATTTGTCCATTTCTGCCCTTAACGGACGAACATTCGTAATATAAAGGTTTCGGCTTCGGCTAGTTTTGTAAGTGTATTTACGCCATTATGCTTTCTTCAGAGGAAATCGTATTTCCCGCCCGAGCTGCTCCGAGTGCGTTTTCTTAAGTAGAAGGCGTACTTCACCAAGTACGTCTCCACTTACAGGGCGCGGGCCCAGGGCAGAGCCACTAACGGGCGGGGCCCGCCTTATCTCTTTCCTCTCTCCATCTCTTCTCTCCTCCTGTGTTTCCATCATACATCTTGGAGCAGATCTATCCCGCGGCCGGTACAGGGGAGGCCAAGGACGGCAGTCGTCGCCGACGAGGAAGGGCGCGGGCGTAGTCTCCGGAGGCCTGCTAGTGGTCTTCGGGCTGCGCGGGGTGGCCGTCAGGGCCGTCCCCATTGGCCATGGCGCGATGACCGTGGAGGCTTTGGCCTGGCCGGGCTGGCGGCGCTCCCTCGGCCAAAACGAGGGCGTCGGAGGGGCTCTACGTCGAGGGGGCCGGGGCCGAGTTTGGGGAGCAGGTGGTGGCTAGGTGGCGCGAAGTGGACGGGGGGCGTGGCGGCGGGGCTACGGCCATGGACGGGCTGTGGTGACCAGGGGATGGAGGGAAGGGGTGATGGGTTGTGGGAGGTCTAGCCGCGCTTAAATAGCCACGGGGAAGGGTTCTAGCGTTGGAGCTCGATGCTTCCAGAGCAATGGCGACGTGTCGGCCAGCCCGTTGAGAACCTCGTGTCGGCACGGGAACAAGGGTGGAGGGGTCTAGACGAGTATGCTTGGCGTGGGGATCACGGCTGACATGCTTGGACAAGCGGAAGTGGACAATGGGGATGAGCCTCTAGCGCAAATAGTGTGTAGAGCACTGTGGGTGCACGCCATTCGCATGGTAATCGTGGCCACCTCGTGTCTCATGCGTCCAATTGAACAGGGACCATGTCCACTGTGTGGTGCGATGCATCAGGAGGTTATAGAACCTAGGTTGGCGGCCTGAATGGCATGGAGTGGCTAAAAGTGACATGAACTAGTTCCATGTAGCAGGTGTTTGTGCTGACCTCGGGGAGGCTCACTTGGTGCAAAGAGCTGGAACTTGGGTCACATCAATCATACACTAATGTGATTACCTTTGCAAATGTGCCATCTAGGCAGAAGGTGTTTGCGTTGTGGTGTGGCTAGCACACTGCTCCCCTAGACTTGATTTTTGGTTGAGGTTAATCATTCACTATGGTTAGCAAGTGTACAAAGTTTTATCACAAATGGGCAAGGCTACCTTGCACTTCCTTCACAAAGTTGTCTGCTGGACAAAAAAATTTTGAATTTTGTGAGAAGTATTGGCTTGGCCATTGTGGCTGAAACTTGGCACAACACCATGATCTATCTAGGAGAGATGGCACAAAAAGTTTGGGAAGAAATGGGCAAATATAAATAAGACTTCGTTCACAATGTGCTATTCTTCCCTAAATTTGATTCCCTATGCTCAAACTTTGAACTATGGAATCCCATGTTTTGATGGAAATGACCATGGGTTGGATAGGAGGATCTCCACATTCATTTGAGTACTAATGGAGCAACCATAATAGTAGCTCCTTTAGGAATGGGCTTAAATGGGATTATTGGCTTTATAAAGGAAACTGCAATTTCCTTTATTTATTTATAGACAATATCTTTGGGAGAGGTCAATGGGACCACAAGAATAATCTCCACAAGTTTTCACAACCTTTAGAGATGTCTAAGTGTTTCCTTGGATTTAATTCCATTAACTGGCAGAAAATGGAATTAAGTTTTAATGAAGAACATTGCAGATGGCCTGGCAATATCCTTGCATATCTAGGGAAAAATGATATAGGGGAGGGATCTTGACTTGAAACAGGGTAGAGAAATGTGTTGCAAAGTCAAGGATTTTCTGGATTCATCTGGTTATCAACAAGACTCAAGAGGAAAAATCCAGGAAGGAAAGCTAGGAAGGAATAACAGCAAAAAAATCGATAACCCGATTTTTGGGGTGTTACATCCCCCTTAAAAGAATCTCGTCCTCGAGATTCCTAGGGTTAGCTCAAAATTACATCTACTCCTCGTCGAAAAACTTCCGGGCTAGGGAAAACCGACGAATGGGGGTACGGTCGAGATACGGATATCGCGGGATCACCTCTACTGTTAGGGGTCACCATTTTTTTAAAAGCCAAAAATTCAATTTCCAATTAATTCTAAAGTCACCCCAATGAATAGTGGCTTCTCCTGCTAACATGTGCGCCCAGGGCCCGCTGGCAGCCTCTTGTTCTTCTTCCTCCGACTTCCTCCTCTTGTCTTGCTCCGGTGCTGCTCCGAGTGCAGCGGGGCTACACGCATCTAGACCCTAGGGCACTATGGACTCTACGGAGGTAGTGAGCGGTGTGCACGATGCAGAAAGCACGTCTGCATGGAGGGACAGCATCGATGTCGGCACGGCTCGCAGATTTGCCGCGGGGACGCCGGGGATCGAGCGGCGGGTGGCTCCTGGACCTCGCTCACCCTACACCGGGCTCGGGCTATAAAAGACAGCAACGTGGCTCCTCCTAGCTCACGCCATGCCACTCTACTACCTCTTAGGCCTGGAGGAGATTGATCCACGCTCTCCTAGCGATGTCGTGTTCTTGGTGCTGCTCCGATGGCTGCTCGCTGGGCTGCTAGTTGTGCTTGTCGGTGCGTCGCTCTTGCTGTGGGTGATCGTCCGGCAGGAGCGATCTCGCGATAAGGAGAGCAAGGATGAAGCAGCTCAGGAGAGGAACGACGATGGTGTGGTGGCTGGGGGTCGTCCACGCTTGTTTCATCATCCCTTCGGGCCGGTGGAGTAAGCGGGGCTGCGGCAAGGCGAGGCATTGTCCTAAATGCTGTCACGCAAGGTGGTGACAGCGGCGCCACTGTCTCGCAGGGTTGTGAGGTGTGGTCGATGGGATTCTGCCAACGCGAGGGTCTCGCCACTGGTTGCTCGTCATCGAGTGACAACCAGGTTGAGTGGGCATCGGGGAGGATTTGGGTCTAAAATT
Source organism: Bromus sterilis (assembly GCA_950022295.1). Lineage (NCBI taxonomy): Eukaryota > Viridiplantae > Streptophyta > Magnoliopsida > Poales > Poaceae > Bromus > Bromus sterilis. Next base: position 238,934,376 of record OX465595.1, on the reverse strand, counting down.
GTACTGGAGGGGTTACAATGTCTTGTCGCAATAAAATTCTTGGACTTTATCCAAGATTGCAATTGGCTTTGGGACTGGGTTTCAGGGGCTGGAAAAATCGCCTCTGAATTTTGGGTCAAGGGTCTGGCAAAAGAGTGCATGCACAGATGGGCGTGAGATGTGTCCTTTCATTCCACCCGGGTACCGTGGTGATCGTACCCGTGAGGAAATATCTTGTGCGTGCGTGTGCGTGCAACATGCTAGCAGCATACTCAATCCAGCAGACATGCAAGAAAAGCACACCAGATAAAATCACACTAATATGTTTTAATGCTAGTGGGTATATGTACCCTTGGCTTACATATACCTACACCGGCTCGCATTTTATTAAAGACTCAGAACAAGTCCAATCTTATGGGTGTAAGTGCTCTACTGGTTACAAACATCTTGGAAAACCACTGTCAGCTCTGTTACACATTTCCGCTTAGCAGGGGACAGATGAAACAAATTCACAATCAAACATGGCATACATATAGCACTACAACACACACAAGCAATAAAAGCAACACAAGCAAACGCAACCTGACTACGCACCTCACGATAACCACTCACTCAGGACTACGGTTTCTATCCTCTGGCGAGGACAGAAGACAAACTAGGCAACATCTAAAGAACATGTCTTTCTCAGGATCTCCTGGTGGACGTAGGCTGAGATACTTCCCGTAGTCCCGTGTCTCCACGGGCCTGGACTCAGCTGTCCGGCTCGCGGATGGAGCGTATTGGAGCAGGTTTTCTCGATACATACTACAGATGGCTCTGTTGGTGGTCTTGGTATTGATGGTGCCTTGGTTGCACTGGTTCACGGGCTGGGAGTGTAGCACAACGTGAGAGGATAGCACTGGGTTTGGCAGGAGAGGATCGACGACTTGGGACGTGTCTTGGCGACCCTCACGGTATGTGGCTGCAACTGCTCACGTTGTGTCACTATCCATGGCTTTTAACTCCCCAAGAGTGCCGCGGAGGACTAGTCCCTAGCGATGGTGAACTGAACCATGCGAGCTATTGCCGAGTCAGCTTCCTCGGTGGTGTTGCGAGCTCGCAACCAAATCTTGACGCAGGTGGGAAGTACAGGAACTCCCGCATCTCTCCTATTTGCGGGAACCTGGACAGGAGACGACATACAACTTCTGCAGCAGCCGTCTGAATCTCCAATGTTGGGGTGGGCATGGGCTTGCCCTGAAAGACCCTAGGCTCGCCGTCCTTCTCGGGACCAAGTTGGATGAGCACCTTTGCACAGTATCGGCAAAGGTGAGGGATAGGGTCGGATTGGTACAACCGATAATCGGGGCTAACGGCACAGCTAAGGGCTTGGGAAAGCATATCCCAAAGGAGGCGTGGAAAACCGGCATGGTTGTCCTCCGAAGTTTGGCTATGGAAGGTGCGGATTTTGTAAAAGTTGGACATGGCTTATGCGGAAAACTGGTCGGGGTTATATGGTGGTCTAGCTTACTGAGCGGGGGATGCTTCAGTAAGGAGGAGGGGGGGTTTTATAGGCAGCAAGGCTTGGGCACACAGTCACGGCGGAAATCCTTCTCATACAGTGAAAAGGATACGCCTAGTACGACAGCCACTAGGTTTGGTTGGGTTCTAATCCAAGGGTAGCTAGGTGGTCGGTCCACAGGTTAGGGATGCGTCAAATTCGACTATGCCAACTGTTACTATACAGTGGTCATGCCGGGTGCCTCGGTAAGGGATAACACAATTTGGCTTACTATTGGTCTACCTGCAGATGGACCGGGTCAGAGAAAAATAATGAAAACGAGAAAAATAGAACGAACAACAAACAAAAGACACCAAGGAGCAAACAAAGCTCGAATTGTACGGGCTATCAATGCTTGGATGCAGATCCACAAGTAACACTAACTATGCACACTCAATGCCTCTCTAAGGATTTAGAAGCAAAATCACACAATGCTCCTGGTAGCAATTGGAGTATAGCTTCTACTACTTCCTCAGGGAGAACATTAGACTCACCGCCTGAGCATAGCCAAGGTTTCTTAGTCAACTAGTCTAGGGATGTTTGGGGAAAGATAGAATTGACGTTTCCCAAAGGAAACTGGATATGAGGAGAGATATGCCGCGATTATAAAGTAGGGTGACGATATCTGGTTTACCTAGGGGGTTTAAAGGCTCACGATCATTACCCAGTGCGATAATTTCACACCGGGGAAAAATTCCTTAAGAGTCTGAGTATAGATGTGAGGGAAATCCTATAATATTGTCTTTTGATCAATAGTAGCCGTGCCGATTTGGAAAACATGGCTGAAATCCATCTGGGCTTCCTACAGAGCAAGAGACAATAGATCCAGTTAGGGGTAACCAATAGTCAGCCTGGATGCTCTGATACCATGTCTTGTGACGCTCCGCCTGAATACCACTATACACAGACGAGCGTCGCCCACACACCAGCCCAGGAATCACTCTGGTGTGCGCGCTTACAACATGTATCAAGAACATAGGCACAACTATAAAAGGATTCATTAGCCAAAGTGGCTCGAATCAATATACATAACCAAAAATGGTTACTTACAGAGATGGGGGCAGCAGAAAATACACTATCTAGGGTAGCACGGACTTGGAGCGGCTCCAATCCACAGGGATCTGACTAGGTTACTCTCCTAGCTCGCGAACGCTCTGACTTCTTCTAGGGGAAGACGGATCCTTAGGTAAACCGGTAGATCTGGCTACGTGAATATCCAGGGACAAAGCCAGGTGAGTACGTTTGAATGTACTCGGAAACAAGAAAACCATGTAACATATACACCAACAAAGCAATCCATGGCATTCAAGCATGCATTGGTTATTAGAGCAATTTTAGTTATCATGGCATAACAGTTCAAGCGATGCTAACATGATGAAATGAGCATACTACCATGAGTAAGACTAATGCAATATCAATCAACACATGGGCCACTCATGATCATTGCATGATCACGCAACTTACCTCAGAGTCCTTACAGACTCAACAATCGGGTTACGGGTCATCGCATGAAAACTCAGCTTATACGGGTCGTCTCATGACCAAAAAATTTCACGGGTCATCGGATGACCAATCGGGTCATCACACGACCAATAACTTTCACGGGTTATCGAATAACCAAACGGATCATCGCATAACCAATAACTTTCACGGTTTATCGCATGACCAAACGGGTCATCGCATAACCAACAACTTTACGGGTCGTCGCACGACCATCAACTTATCCAGGTCATCGCATGACCACATACTCGGCCCAATCATGAAACCAAGTTCATGTTGATTCCAAGTGTGACCTAGTATGAACTGTGTCCAATACCGTGGAGTCGGCTATTCAAATAGATTTTTAACACTCTACAGAGGTTATATAGTTTACCCACGCTATGGAGTTCTTCCTCCATCCGGTACCTTGGAACTTTTCCCATGGGAACCCCGGAACTCGTACCATAGGAGTGGACTTGGACTTCTCCAACGAGACCGTTCTACCGCATGCCTCCCTTACCGTATCACCGACATCCCGTCTTGGGTAGCCCCGTGTCCTCCAGACACCTGCCATCGCATGGCCAACAACATGATCCCAAACGGGGACTCAACATTGTCCCAAACGGGGACTGCGCGCAATAACCTAACTAGCTCTCAAGGTTATCACCGCCTACCTGATCAGGGTAGCGCGTGCGCATAACCTCCCCTTGTTGGTGATACGAATAAGAGAGCACAATGATAGACCGAACCAAGGCCTTCCCATACATGCGAGTGTGGCTGCACTAGTAAAGCTCGGTTCGGTGGCACTTGATCAATGGTTAACTCATGTTCATTATTAACTTAGCACACATGATCTAAGTCATAGCAACATGAATCTATCATAGGAATATTAACATGATACTACCACTACTACCAAGCATGTGGAACAACTAGCAAGATATCACCTGAACATGATAAAGGCATAAACTATGCATAGGCTCAACACATAAGCATGGATAGATCAAGATGAACGGAATACTAGCATGACCACGACATCAACATCATGGGCATGATCATAACCAGTGAGCATGGCATGATCACTATAAGCATGTCAAATCAAATCAACATATCAGGGTTCTATCAATCATTAATGCAACATGACATGATCATAATTGAAAACACACAAGAACAACACGGAGCAATGCTTTAGAGCATATATCAGATGGCTTGCTTGCCTGGGGGGTCGGTGAATGCGTCGGGAAAACGTGCGATGGTCTCGAGGAAAGATTCGCCGGAATAGCACCTCGCTGGAAAGGGCTAGAATGGTGAAAGGGTCATTTTCACAATGTCAACACATCATGAAAGTGATGCAAACGGATTTTGAATCACCTCGATCGGAGTCACGGTCGCGAAGTTACGGCCGTTCGTTCGATAAGGAGAAAAACAAATATATTTTTCCATTTCTTCCCTTAACGGACGAACGTTCGTAATACAAAGGTTTTAGCTTCGGCTGGTTCTGTAAGCGTATTTACCCCTTTACGATTTCTTCAGAGGAAAGCATATTTCCCGCCCGAGGCTGCTCCGAGTGATCTTTCTTAAGAAAAAGGCGTACTTCACAAAGTACGTCTCCACTTATAGGGTGCGGGCCCGGGGCAGACCCACTAACGGGCGGGGCCCGCCTTATCTCTTTCCTCTCTCCATCTCTTCTCTCCTCTGTTTCCATCTTACGTTTCAGAGCAGAGGGATCCCGCGGCCCATACAGGGGAGGACGAGGCCGACACTCGTCGCAAGCGAGGGAGGGCGCGGGCGTGGTCGTCAGATGCCTGCTGGGCGCGTCGCGCCGATTTGCGCCTGCCGGGGGTCTTCGGGCTGCGCGGGGTGGCTTTCAGATCTGTCCCCATTGGCCACGGCGCGATGGCCGTGGCAGCTTTAGCCGGGCTGGGCTGGCGGCGCTCCCTCGGCAGAAAACTGAGCGCGGCGGTGGAGCTCTACGTCGAGGGGGCCGAGGCCGAGCTCGGGGAGCAGGGTGTGGTTAGATGGTGCGACGTGGAAGGGTCTGTGGCGGCGGGGCTGCGGACATGGCGGGGGCGTTGCCGGGCTGTGGTGACCAGGCGATTGAGGGGAGGGGTGCTGCGGTTGTGGGAAGTCTAGCCGCGCTTAAATAGACACGGGGAAGGGTGCTGGCATTGGAGCTCGATGCTTCCAGAGCAATGGCGACGTGGCGGCCAGTCTGTTGAGAACATTGTGTCGGCACGACTGGACAGGGGCACGGGGACAAGGGTGGAGGGGTCTAGACGAGTATGCTTTGCGTGGGGATCACGACTGACATGCTTGGACAAGTGGAAGTGGACAATGGGGATGAGCCTCCAGCGCAAACAGCGTGTAGAGAACTGTGGGTGCACGCCATTCGCGTGGTCACCGTGGCCCCCTCATGGCCCACGCATCCAGTTGACCAAGGACCATATCAATTGTGTGGTGTGATGCATCAGGAGGTGATAGAACCTAGGTTGGCTGGCCTGAATGGCATGGAGTGGCTGAAAGTGACATGACCTAGTTCCATGCAACGGGTGTTTGTGCTGACCTGGGGGAAGCTCTTTTGGTGCAAGGTGCTGGAACTTGGGTCACAGGAATCATACACTAATGTGATTACCTTTGAAAAGTTTGAGCTCAATTGGACCAATGAAAAAGCACTTCCTTTGCAAATGTGCCATCTAGGCAGAAGGTGTTTGTGTTGTGGTGTGGCTATAACACTACTCCCCTAGGCTTGATTTTTGGTTGATGTTAAGCATTCACTATGGTTAGAAAGTGTACAAAGTTTCAGCACAAATGGGCAAGGCTAGCTTGCACTTCCTTCACAAAGTTGTCTGCTGGACTGAAACTTTGATAATTTTGTGAGAAGTATTGGCTTGGACATTGTGGCTGAAACTTAGCACAACACCATGATCTGGCTAAGAGAGATGGCACAAAAAGTTTGGGAAGCAATGGGCAGATATAAATAACACTCCTTCACAAAGTGATATTCTACCCTAAATTTTCCAAGGGAAGCTATGCTCAAACTTTGAACTTTGGAACCCCATATTTTCATGGAAATGGCCATGGATTTGATATGAGGAGTTCCAAAATTCATTTGAGCACTAATGGACAACCATAATTGTAGCTCCTTTAGGAATGGGCTAAAATGGGATTATTTCCTTTATAAAGGAAACTACAATTTCCTTTATTTATTTATAGCCAATATCTTTGGGAGAGGTCAATGGGATCACAAGAATCATCTCCACAAGTTTTCACAACCTTTAGAGATGTCGAAGTGTTTTCTTGGATTTAATTCCATTAACTGGCAGAAAATGGAATTGAGTTTAAATGAAGAACATTGCACATGGCCTGGCAATATCGTTGCATATCCAGGGCAAAATGATATAGGGGAGGGATCTTGACTTGCAAAAGGGCAGAGAAATCAGTTGCAAGGTTAAGGATTGTCTGGATTCATCTGGTTATTAACAAGACTCTAGAGGAAAAATCCAGGAAGGAAAGCTAGGAAGTAATAATAGAAAAAAAATTGATAACCCGATTTTTGGGGTGTTACATGTAATGCCCATATGGTTGAGACTCTTTACATTATAGTAGCATAATTAGTATTGTGGTGCATTTATAATTTTTTCAATTTCCAAGCTGCAATTTGTTCACCCAACATAGTTGTTTATTGTATTTTGGGAGATAGACACCACCAGTGAAAGTCATGACACCCGGCCCATAGTTTACACCGTTCTTATTTACTCCTTTTACTTTCCTTTCAGCTGCAACTATTATTTCCACCTTTGTTTTTGATCCTTTGTAAACAGCAAGGATGGATAGATTGACGACCTCTATGAAGTTTTTGGGAGCAAAGTTATCTTTGTCTTGTGTGCAGGTCCAGATCAAGTAACCAACCTCAAGGTTGTAAAACGGCGCCATTGTTTTCTTGCCACCTTCTTGTCAAGCTTGGAATCCTACTTGAGATATAAACCTTGGTATCTTCACCGAGGGAAATTTATCACTATCTGCATCATAACCGTCCACTTGGGGTAACCAACGAGGAGGTGTTATTTGCACCCATCATCTACGAAAGATCCCCAACACTTGTGGGTCATCAAGACTCTTTTCTTGCTGCTGTTTATCGTCTTTCACTTTTATTTACTTGGTTTTATTTTATCTATCAATACAAAAAACCTACAAAGTTGCCTTCCAGTATTTGAAGCGAAACCTTACTTGAAACCACTTATCAACACCTTCTGCTAATCGTTGGGTTCGACACTCTTACTTATCAAAAGGACCACGATAGATCCCCTATACTTTAGGTTCATCAAGACTCTTTTCTGGTGTCGTTGCCGAGGACTGTAGCGCTATTGGTAAGTGGAATTCGTAAGGAAACCTTCTACCATAAATGTATTTTTTTATTTATATTTGCTACTTTATCTCATTATGGAAAATTTTACTCTCAATTTGCTTCTTTGAGGAGGCCACTCAACCACACCCGTGGTAGAAAAGGGTCCTCCACCTACTGAAATTGTCCCTTTTAAGATACCTATGAGGATAGTTGATCATGTTATAGGTAACCGTTATGCAGGAGATGGAACTGTCCATATCGGTGCTCACTGGCTTTATATTATGGAATTATATGCTCTATTTAAGATTGTACGTGTAACCAGAAAAGTAATCACGAGGAAATTATTTCCTTGTCACTAAAAGATAATGCATGTGAGTGGTATAGGCTTCGAGACGATTCTCACTTATTTGATTGGAAGGAGCTTTTGTCTATCTTTTATGCTAAATTATATCTTCTTCATGAAATACATCAAGATAGAAATTATAACTATAACTTTTGGCCTCTTGCCGGAGAGAGTATCGCTCAAGCTTAGGAGAGATTGATATCATTAATCTTAGATGACCTAATCATGAGCTTTCAAAGTAGATTTTTGTTACGGTTTATAGGCTCTAGGTCAAGGTGTCTTCCGATGGTTCAAGCGGGGAGGACTACAAGGCAAGCTGTCTTCATCAAATCCAACAAGATGTCAACCAATGAACCTTCTAAGTAGACAAGGACCGCGAATGTCGGGACCCGGGGTTTGCGTATGTAATTCATGTTACAATACAATCATATGGAGAGCCGAGAGCCGTACCCACTTGTCTAAGTAGGCAAGGCCAAGCACAGAACACTCTCGAAAAACATCAAACATGAGGGGCATTCCATCCAGGCTGGATGATCAACTGAGATGGGTCCTCATCTTCCGCTCACAATTCTAAATGATTATGGGTGGTGAAATCCCATACTCATAGACAAGTCGCCTCAACCATATTATCGATTGAATTATAACACTTACATAAACAGACTCAAGTCCGATCACCTAGTCGGGATATCGGCTGGGCTCAATCATACAACAAAGTGTGCCACGTGACAGAGTCACGAGCAATCACATCACGATGCCCCAAGCTGCGCACATCTAAGGGCCACTTGGTGTATAAAAGACCGTCGGAAAGATCACAACTAAGCTATCGAACCCCACACTAAGACATGCATGTTATAATCATACACGCAACATACATGTCTAGTGTAAACAGCAGGTAATCACAACATGAACTCTACAAACTCATAGTCTTTATAACTTCTACTAAACAGAGAAGACATAGTAGCTGTATTACAAGCAAAGATCACATGACTGTGATCCAACATTACATCAAACATCAATGAAAGCAAATTATGTCTTAGTAAAGACAAGGTTAAGAAATGGCTTAAGAAGCCTGAAAGAAAATACAACGACCCTCCAAAGGGCACAGGCTGCTATCTGGAACTATACGACTTGGTCCACGTCGATCTCGAGGTAGAGGCCACCATCAGGGTCAGTGGTCTCGTCTCTAAAACATAGATAAGCAGACATGAGTACGAAGACGTACTCAGCAGGACTTACATAGGAACTATACTACTCATGCTCAAGTATCAAGGCAAAGGGAGGTGGGGTTTCAATGCAGAAGTGCCAGCTTTGACTTGGCTAGTCCTGTACTACGAATACCAGAAAGAGGTAAGGAGCGTACACGAGTCCAAGTAACAAGTCTCCAACCAATACACCACTATGGATTCTTCCTCGACTTTCCCACGAGGAAGCACGCCATAGCACTCACACTTATCTTCGCAATTTTAGAGTAACCGTTCAAGGGTTCTATGATCAAGTAAAGGTCTCCAAGTAGTTCATAACCGCGGACACGGCTATTAGAATAGTTCATTAACCCTGCAGGGGTGTAGTGCTACACACACGCACGCATCAGTTACCGCCTGGGAGTGGACCCTTCAAGCGAGTACCGGCGCGGATGTTGCCACGACACTTCACTCACAGCACCATCTCTAGTCCTAGGGAGTCGCCTATTTGAGTTGGGACCACGATCGAAATCCGGCCGTTATTTCCGATGCGGACTCAAACGTTGTGTGACTGCCATCAAGCTCAACTCAGTAATGATCACTTGATTCAACGAGCCCACAACCCACGTCCACCACTTACCTTGGCGTACCTGCTTGAGATCGTTTAAAGTGCGAACTACTTGCGACTCCTGGACTTGGTCCGGGGTGAGGTACTAGGCCGACAGGGGTCAGTGAGCCCAATGTGTGTTCGTACTCTTAGTCTTGGATAACAACACAAGAACTCGGACTTAAGGCGGTGTTCAACGAGACAAACCACTGTGTACTCCTACACAGCCTCTCATCGTTCACCTTGTTTAGGTCAAATTCACCAACACGTTACCACCATCATTCACATGATCACTACCATCCCGACTCACATCAAAGTAACCTCATTGTAATCTCTAAGCATGCAATAAGCTGTAACATTTGCAGGGGCCACATGATATCAACCAACTCCTACATCTCCTAGGATTGTGGTTTGCTTACCACCATGACAAAATGATAGGTCATGCAAAGGAATAGGTTCAACTAGCGGTAGAACGTATCATGGTGACATCCTAAACATGCATAAGCGAGAATGAGAGGGTACTAGGATTTTATCGACATAATGAAAGAGGGGGTGCTTTCCTTCGTGACGATCACGATGTAACACTCTTCAAACGTGAGGTTGAACTCGTCTCTGAGATCAACTCATACAGAGAAGAATCACCGAAGCACTGGAAGTAATGCACAATCAATATATTGAAATGCATAGACAATATGGCATGAAAGGAAGATGAGCATGGACGTGTTATGATTCTCATGTTCATGTCATAATGTTTGCATTGCAATGGTTAAAGTTGGAATGATCATAGCATTTGATTTGAATTATTTCCATTTAAGCCAAATAGAAAAAGCTACTGGTCCCACTTTGTAATCAACTCAAACATAGTTGAAAGTTGATTATTTGGATAGAGAATTTTCTCCTGATCATTTTTCATATATAAATCTTTTCATTTGGAGTTATCGTTTAAAAGATATTAATATTCAAAGTTTTGGCTATTTTTTGCCTTTTTCTGATTATATTAAAGATTTAGGATTTGTTGCGTAACGGTGACGTCAGGCTGACGTGGGGGCAGCCCTAACAGAGGGGTCCCACTGGTCAGTGTCTAGGGGCTTAATTCGTCTCTGTTTAAATTAAGCCGGGTTTAATTAAGGGGCTGGGGCCCACTGTCATAGAGATAGGAGGGGGGATTAGCAGAAGGGTTAAGGGCTAATGGCCGGGGTCATCGCCGGCGTCACTGTACTCGCCAGAGACTCACCAGAATCCTGTTTTCGGCCACGGGGAAGGGGTTGGATGGGATGGGTGTGCATCTTGCGCGCTTGCGCATCTACTGGAGCACAAGGGGGTCAAAGGGGTGGCCTCGGGCCACGGCTACGATGAAGATTGCGGCGGCCAGACCACTGACCTTGATGAAAACGGCGATGCACGGCTCGAGAGGATGAACGGGATTGGGTAAAAAATTTCGGCATCTCACCGGGATCTCTACGAAGGGCATGGCGGGGCTGGGGAGGTCCTGGCGGTGGCGGAGTTTGTTGCCGGAATCTTCTGCGGCCGGCGGTGATGCGTTGTTGCGGGCGTCGTTGTCGGGGCTGTTGGGGCTCGAATCAGAGTGCAGTTCGACGAATTCCACGGCGGTGGTCCTCCTGGACAAGGTGGCACGACGATCCGTTGCCGTTGGCCACGGTTGTGCTCGACGGCGAGCTCGGCGGTGCTCGGTTGTTATCCGGGTCGAAGAAAAAGAATAGGGAGGGCGACCGAGAGGAGAGGAAAAAGGAGAGGGGGTGCATGGCTTCTCTCCTGGCGAAGAGATGAGGACGGGGAGGCCTCTGCGCTGGCCAGAAGCAGGAGGTGGCACCCTGGCTCGGCATGCCCTCCACGCCTCTGCCTTCTGGCACGAGGTAGACGACAGGGGAGGTGCGGGCTGGGCTGGGCCAAGCCAAAGGCCAGGTGGGCCTCAGGTAAGGGGTAAGTCCCATGTTTCTATTATTCTCTTTTTAGTTCTTTTTTGACTTTTGTTTTATTTGGATTTCTAAATCAAAACATTTTCTAAAATTCCAAAAACTTTAATGTGAGCTAGTGAGACATATAAAACTCACCTCACAAAGTTTTAGAATTATTGAAATTATATTTAAATAATTCCAAGGCAAATACAATATTCCTTCAATTTCCAATAGCATGTTGGAATTTTTTAAAATTCCATGGGCATGGAGTGGGACCCACTTCACATGAAAAGTGATCATGCCCATTCATGAGATTTTTCAAAATGTTCAAAGCATTTTTGGAAAAATATTTTTGTCTGGGCTTTTCTTAAAATTATTTTGAGGCTTTTTGCTTCCCCAATTCTTTTTCTTTTGCAAAAATTTTTCATGATGCAAAAATGCTAGCTGAGAAAAACACAAACCTAAATTAGGGTTCTGACAACTCGCCCCCACTCAAAAGAATCTTGTCCCGAGATTCATAAGTCGTCGGGAAGAGGGTGGGGTACTCAGCTCGTAGACGATCCTCTCGTTCCCAGGTGGCTTCTTTCTCTGAATGATGTGACCACTGCACTTTGAGGAATCTGATCTTCTGACGTCTAGTGATGCGCTCGGATTCATCAAGAATACGAACAGGGTACTCTCGATATGAAAGATTAACTTGGAGATCAAGCGTTTCGTGGTCTAATTCGCGGATGGGGTCCTTGAAGCAACGCCTGAGTTGAGAGATGTGTAAGACATCATGAACCTGGTAGAGGTGAGGGGGTAGTTCCAATTGGTAGGAAACTTCTCAATGTTTAGCGAGAATGCGAAAGGGACCAATGTAACGTGGAGCCAACTTGCCTTTGGTACCGAAGCGATGGGTACCCTTCAAAGGAGTAACCCGAAGGTAAGCCTTCTCATCCAGATTATAGCTTTCTTCCCTGTGATGACGATCATATTGCTTTGCTGACGAGACTGAGTTGTTTTCAATTTCTCAGGAACAATGGGAACCTACTCTTCTGCATCCTGAATCATATCTGGTCCAAAGAATTGTCTTTCACCGGTTTCTGACCAGTTTAGGGGTGTTCGACATTTCCGTCCATAGAGAAATTCAAAAGGAGCCATTCCCAAACTAGATTGGAAGCTATTGTTATACGCAAATTCGCTAAAAGGAAGAGAATTCTCCCATTTCTTTCAGAAAGAGACAACACAAGCTCTGAGCATGTCTTCGAGAATTTGGTTGACCCTTTATACTTGACCACTGGATTGTGGGTGATAAGCGGTGCTAAAGGAGAGGTGGGTTCCCATAGCATTCTGAAAAATTTCCCAAAATCGAGAGGTGAAAAGACTACCACGGTCTGAATTGATTTCCAAAGGAACACCATGAAGAGACATGATTCGGGAGACATACAAGTCCGCTAACTGACTAGAAGTTATAGACTCTCGAACAGGAAGGAAGTGAGCAACTTTTGAAAGTCGATCAATGACAACGAATATGGCATCATTTCCTTTCTGGGTTTTTGGAAAGCCAGTGATGAAATCCATACTGACTTTATCCCACTTCCACTCGGGGATAGGCAAAGGTCTAAGAGTACCAGAAGGTCTTTGATGTTCTGCCTTAACGCGACGATAACCATCACATTCAACAATGAACTGTGCGATTTCTAGCATCATCCTAGTCCACCAAAATCTCTGGCGTAGATCTTGATACATTTTAGTACTACCGGGATGAATCGAGAGGGGAGATTCATGGTCTTCTTTAAGGATCAGGTGTCTAAGGTTCTTATTCTTCGGTACAACTATCCTGTTCTCGAATTATACAACACATTCATTGTCTAGGGTAAAACATTTAGCCTTACCACTAGCAATGTTTTCTTTGATGTGTCGGATACCTCGAGCACGTTTCTGTGCAGCTTTGATTTGATCCTCAAGAGTTGGTTTCACTACCAAGGTGGAAAGGAATCCATAAGGAACAATCTCAAGATTAAGCTTTCGAAGTTCCTCATAGAGAAGTGGTTGATACTGTTGTAACATGAGGTTGTTACAATACGACTTACGACTTAGTGCATCAGCCATGACATTGGCTTTGCCTGGGGTATAAGAAATTCCTAAGTCATAATCTTTTATCAACTCAATCCAGTGTCTTTTCCTGAGAATAAGATCTGGCTGGGTGAATATGTATTTGAGGCTTTGGTGGTCGGAATATATCTCACAACGATTACCAAGGAGGTAATGTCGCCAAGTCTTCAAGGCATGAACTACGACAGCGAGTTCAAGATCATGCGTAGGATAGTTCTCTTCATGTGGTCGCAACTGGCGTGAAGCGTACGCTACCACATGCCGATCTTGCATAAGTATGCATCCTAACCCTTGCCGTGAAGCATCACAATAGATCTCGAAATTCTTTTTGGTGTCTGGAGGCGCAAGTATGGGTGCAGAAGTCAATCTTCTTTTTAGCTCTTGAAATCTTTGCTCGCACTTGGGGGTCCATTCGAAGTTCTTATCTTTCTTGAGGAGTTCAGTTAGAGGCTTTGCAACTTTGTATAAGTTCTCAACGAAGCGGTGACAATAGCTTTCTAAGCTAAGTAAACTCCTAACTTGCTTAACCGATTCAGGTGGAGTCCACTTAAGGACGGCCTGACTCTCTCGGGTTTGACAGCAATGCCTTTGGCAGAAATCACGTGGCCTAGATAGGTCACTTCTGGTAGCCAGAATTCAAACTTCGAGAATTTGGCATGTAGGCGATGCTCTCAAAGTTTCATCAATACCAGCCTAAGATGTTCAGCATGTTCTGCTTTATTCTTCGAGTATATCAGGATATCATCGAGGTAAACCACGGCAAACTTGTCGAAATACTCCATGAAGATCGAATTCATCATGCGCGAGAAAGTGGCGGGGGCATTGGTTAAACCGAAGGACATGACGTTATACTCGTAAAGACCATAACGAGTAGTGAAAGCCGTTTTGGGAATGTCCTCGTTTCTGATTTTGATTTGATTATAGCATAATCTCAAATCCATCTTGGAGAAGACAGAGGATCCAGCAAGTTGATCATAAAGATCATTGATCCTAGGAAGTGGGTACTTGTTCTTTATCGTCACTAGATTTAGCGGGCGATAGTCTACGCACATCCTTTCTATTCCATCTTTCTTCTTTACGAACAGAGTGTGGCAAACCCATGGCGATGAGCTAGGGCGGATGAAGCCTTTAGCCAACAAAGCTTCGACTTGGATGTTTAGCTCAGCTAACTCATGTGGGGCCATTCTATATGGGCGTCTAGATATTGGGGCCGTTCCTGGGATAAGATCTAAAATAAACTCTACACATCTGTCGGGTGGCTAGATTCAAGGATTTGGATTACTGGGTAGTTTCTTACAGGATGTCCATGGCTTACTAGGTGCTACAAAAGATATGTCAGAGTAGCAAAGTACCCCAACACGATGGTTAGTGTGGTTATTCTGCCTAGAAGACATCTAAAGTGGGAGGAAGAACTGCAAATGCATCAATATAGGTTTCAAGAATAAAACCTACAACAAAGTCTATGGAACTGTCGGGCATGACACCTAGAAGGTCTTCTAAAAGGACAACCGAAATGCAGAGAAGGATTTTGCAAATGCATCAGATTATGAAGAAACCTGGAATGACATGGATAGCATAACGGCTGTACCGGGATGGAATATGAGACAACCTGCAAGATAACAGACATCACTTCCTAAGAACACTATGGAATGATGACTCTGGAAGACCACAACACTCCTACAGTTACAGAGAAGCAATCAACGAGATGTCCTAGTAAAATACATAGATAAGCCTAGTCCTATCTTCCCATAGAACAAGATGAGGGTGACACTGAACTCAGATCGATGAGGGTAAGGAGAAAAAGAAGCCTTACGTTGTTACCTTATACCCAAATTAACTATATAACTATGAATGCTAGACTCGACATCAACCAAGGGTTTGATAATCCTACAGACAGTCCTGCTCTGATACCAAGTTTGTCGGGACCCAAGGTTTGCGTATGTAATTCCTGTTTCAACACAATCATATGGAGAGACGAGAACCGTACCCACTTGTCTAAGTAGACAAGGCCAAGCACAGAACACTCTCGGAAAGAATCAAACGCGAGGGGCATTCCATCCAGGCCGGAAGATCAACTGAGATGGGTCGTCATCGTCCGCTCACAAGTCTAAATGATTATGGGTGGTGAAATCCCATACTCATAGACAAGTCGCCTCAACCATATTATCGATTGAATTATAACACTTACATAAACAAACTCCAGCCTGATCACCTAGTCCGGATCTCGGGTGGGCTCAATCATACAACAAAGTGTGTCACGTGACAGAGTCACGAGCAATCGCATCGCGATGCCCCAAGCTACGCACATCTAAGGGCCACTTGGTGTATAAAAGACCGCCGGCAAGATCACAACTAAGCTATCGAACCCCACACTAAGACATGCACGTTATAATCATACACGCAACATACATTTCTAGTGAAAACAGTAGGTAATCACAACATAACTCTACAAACTCATAATCTTTATAACTTCTGCTAAATAGAGCAGACATAGTAGTTGTATTACAAGCAGAGATCACAGGACTGTGATCCAACATTACATCAAACATCAACGGAAGCAAATTATGTCTTAGTAAAGACAAGGTTAACAAATGGCTTAAGAATCCTGAAAGAAAATATGACGACCCTCCAAAGGGCACAGGCTGTTGTCTAGAACTATACGACTTGGTCCACGTCGAGCTCGAGGTAGAGGCCACCATCAGGGTCAGTGGTCTCGTCTCTAAAACATAGAATAAGAAAACGTGAGTAAAGACGTACTCAGCAAGACTTATATAGGAACTATACTACTCATGGTCAAGTATCAAGGCAAAGGGAGGTGGGGTTTCAATGCAGAAGTGCCAACTTTGACTTGGCTAGTCATGTACTACGAATACCAGAAAGAGGTAAGGAGCGTGCACGAGTCCAAGTAACAAGTGTCCAACCAATACACCACTATGGAAACTTCCTTGACTTCCCCACGAGGACGCACGCCATAGCACTCACACTTATCTTGGCAATTTTAGTGTAACCGTTCAAGTTGTCTATGATCAAGTAAAGGTCTCCAATTAGTCCATAACCGCGGACATGGCTATTCGAATAGTTCATTAACCCTGCAGGGCTATACTGCTACACACACGCACGCATCAGTTACCGCCTGGGAGTGGACCCTTCAAGCGAGTACCGGCAAGGATGTTTCCACGACACTTCACTCATAGCATCATCTCTAGTCCTAGAGAGTCGCCTATTTGAGTTGGGACCACGATCGGAATCCGACCGATTTTACTGATGCGGACCCAAACGTTGTGTGACTGCCATCAAGCTCAACTCGATCATGATCACTTGATTCAATGAGCACACAACCTACGTCCTCCACTTACCTTGGCGTACCTACTTGAGATCGTTTAAAGTGCGAAATACTTGCGACTCCTGGATTTGGTCCGGGGTGACGTACTAGGTCGAGAGGGGTCAGTGAGCTCAATGTGTGGTCGTACTCTTAGTCTTGGGTAACAGCACAAGAACTCGGGCTTAAGGTGGTGTTCAACAAGACAACCCACTGTGTACTCCTACACAGCCTCTCATCGTTCACCTTGTTTAGGTCAAATTCACCAACATGTTACCACCATCATTCACATGATCACAACCATCCCGACTCACATCAAAGTAACCTCATTGTAAACTGTAAGCATGCAATAAGCTGTAACATTTGCAGGGGCCACATGATATCAACCAACTCCTACATCTGCTAGGATTGTGGTTTTCTTACTACTGTGACAAAATGATAGGTCATGCAAAGGAATAGGTTCAACTAGCGGTAGAACGTATCATGGTGACATCCTAAACATGCATAAGCGAGAATGAGAGGGAACTGGGATTTTATCGACATGATCAAAGAGGGGGTGCTTGCCTTGCTGACGATTACGATGTAACACTCTTCTGACGTGAGGTTGAACTCGTCTCCGAGATCAACTCCTACCGAGAAGAATCAATCACCGAAGCACTGGAAGTAATGGACAATCAATATATTGAAATGCACATACAATATGGCATGAAATGAAGATGAACATGGGCGTGTTATGCTTCTGATGTTCATCTGATAATGTTTGAATTGCAATGGTTAAAGTTGGAATGATCACAACATTTGATTTGAAATATTTCCATTTAAGCCAAATATAAAAAGCTACTGGTCCCACCTGATAATCAACTGAAACATAGTATAAAGTTGGTTATTTGGATAGAGAATTTTCTCCTGATCATTTCTCATATATAAAACATTTTATTTGGACTTATGGTTTAAAAGATATTAATATTAAAAGTTTTGGCCATTTTCTTCCTTTTTCTAGTTATATTAAAGATTTAGGATTTATTGCGTCAGGGTGACGTCAGGCTGATGTGGGGGCAGCCCTGACAGAGGGGTCCCACTGGTTTGTGGCTAGGGGCTTAATTAGTCTCTATTTAAATTAAGATGGGTTTAATTAAGGGGCTGGGGCCCACTGTCATAGAGATAGGAGGGGGGATTAGCAGCAGGGTTAAGGGCTAATGGCCGGGGTCATCGCCGGCGTCACTGTACTCGCCGGAGACTCACCGGAATCCCGTTTTCGGCCACGGGGAAGGGGTTAGGTGGCATGGGTGTGCGTCTTGCGCGCTTGCGCATCTACTGGTGCACAAGCGGGTCAAAGGGGTGGCCTCCTGCCATGGCTACGATGAAGCTTGCGGCATCCGGACCACTGACCTTGATGAAAACGGCGATGCGCGGCTCGAGAGGATGAACGGGATGCGGGAAACAATCCGGCAGCTCACTGGGATCTCGACGAAGGGCACGGCGTGGCTGGGGAGGTCCTGGTGGTGAAGGAATTTTCGCCAGAATCTTCTGTGGCCGCCGGCGATGCATTGTTGCGGGCATCGTTGTTGGGGCCGTTGGGGCTCGATTCGGAGCGCAGTTCGACGAATTCCATGGCGGCGGTCCTCCTGGACAAGGTGGCACGACGATCCGTTGCTGTTGGCCACGGCTGTGCTCGACGGCGAGCTCGGCGGCGCTCAGTTGTTATCCCGGACGAAGAAAAAGAAGAGGGAGGGCGACCGAGAGGAGAGGGGAAAGGAGAGGGGTGCGTGGCCTCACTCCTGGCGAAGAGATGAAGACGGGGAGGCCTCTGCGCTGGCCAGAAGCAGGAGGTGGCGCCTTGGCTCGGCATGATTCCACGTCTCTGCCTTCTGGCACGAGGTAGACGGCAGGGGAGGTGCGGGCTGGGCTGGTCCAAGCCAAAGGCTAGGTGGGCCTCAGGTAAGGGGTAAGTCCGCTGTTTCTGTTTTTCTGTTTTTATTTCTTTTCTGACTTTTGTTTTTTTATTTCTAAATCAAAACATTTTCAAAAATTCCAAAAACTTTAATGTGAGCTAGTGAGACATATAAAACTCACCTCACAAAGTTTTAGAATTATTGAAATTATATTTAAATAATTCCACGGCAAATAAAATATTCATTTAATTTCCAATAGCATGTTGGACTTTTTGAAAATTCCATGGGCATGGAGTGGGACCCGCTTCACATGAAAAGTGATCATGCCCATTCATGAGATTTGTCAAAATGTTCAAAGCATTTTTGGAAAAATATTTTTGTCTGGGCTTTTATTAAAATTGTTTTGAGGCTTTTTGCTTCCCCAATTCTTTTTCTTTTGCAAAAAAATTTCATGATGCAAAAATGCTAGCTTAGAAAAACACAAACCTAAATTAGGGTTCTGACAACGAAGTGAGAGAGGAAGTCCACAGTATGATATCACATCACCTGGGGGAATCAACAGCCGGAAGCTCAAGGCTAGGCAACCACACTTTGTGGGATCTATTAACCCCCAACGCGTTTCTTCTTGTCATGCACCAGGAACGACACCACCACGCGAAGCTCCACATACCTCTCCTACAATCTCCGAAGCGATCACACTACCGACCAATTTTGTGCAAAGTTCCTACTCCTGAAGGAGGAAACCATCTTATTGAATTCAATAACCTGGAGCTTTGTTGTCTTATCAAGCACTACATGACTCCAATTATAATGGTTCCGCCACCGCCTCGCAGAGACAATGCTTAATCATCATGGGTAATGGCACTCGTTTGGCTTGTTCCAAGCTTGGGGCAATTGCACGGTATCTACCTTTAACATTTATCTTTATAGTTGTGTGTCATATCATGATTAGGAAACTTATCATATAGGATGGTCATTTGCAGAAGGCCGGGTTGTCACTCCTTTATGAGTGAGCTTTGTATCTGTTAGTGTGCAGTAATGTTAATGAGAATATTTTTTTACTTTATTACACTTCATATTCTATCAGTTGCAATCAATCTTATATGTTGGCCTTGTGAGTAGTGGCTTTAAATCAGGTATAACTTTGAATGGTGGTCCCCCTCCTGGCACAGCCCCCCTCCTGGTCGCGCCATCATGGCGCCTGGCAGGGGGGTGGCCCCCCTTCGTCCTATAGTTACCTCTCATTACGAAAAACCTCGGGGAGACCCCCGCATCACGAATTTCCTCTCTGTTCCACCACCGCCGCGCTTCAAAGATCGGGAGCACCAAAAGACCTCTTCCCGGCTGTAACAACCCAGATTTCAGAAAAAATAAATTTTTTGTTTTCGGTGTGAATTGTTTGATTGTCTGATTTGTTTGCGGTGTTTGCATCCGTGATTTATCAATCGGCGATTAGTTTCCCCCCTCTTATCTCCTATCGGATGGAAATCGACCCTTGCCACCCTGACACTCGACCTTGCGACACCGGGTTTCACCCGATCCCCGTGGTGAAACCCACACAGCACCATCCGCAGCCAACGGAATGAAAACCCCCTTTTAATAAGTAAATGGGATATTCTTATAGCACGCCGGCTCGACACGCTGATCGCGCAGTTCGAAGTTTTACCAGAATCGGAGATCCTGCGGACCCTCAGCATTCAGAAACGTAAACACCGCGCGCGAGAGAGAAAAACCGGGGATGTTTTTGCAAACAGCCATCCACCGGGGCTATATAAAGACCACCACTCTCCCACCCCTTTCTAGGGTTTCCCTAACACAAATATTGCAGCCACCCCCCTCTAGATTTTCAGATCTTCCCAGTTTGACCCCAAATCACGAAACCCTAGCTCCCAGACATTCCAGGCCGTTACATCTGCAGATCAAGGGTCCAGAAGCAGCCACGTAGCCCACCCAGCCACCCCAGACGAATCCGGGCCCCGCAGGGCCTGGAGCACCGCCGCAGCCCGTTTGGGCCCGCTCTGCCGCCGCGGCTAGCCCACCTCGCGCCGCGTCCCGATCTGCCGCACCAACCAACTCCGGCGTTCGCCGCGTCGCTGCTGCGCCTCCCAGTGAGGGCCTCCGCGTGCGCCCCTCTTCCTCCCTCTCCTCCTCACTTCCCTCTCCTCTCTTCTACAACACCAGCAGGAGGCCGGAGCCGCCATCACCATGGCTTCCGCCATGGATCCGAGCAGGAGCTCGCCCGCGCCCGGCCTCGTCGGCTTGTGCCGCTGCCACCTCAGATCCGGCGGGATCCGGTGGATATCCACCGCGCCGAGCTCCTCCACGCCTTTTGTGATGCTTATAACTAGTGAACCATGATGCCTTTTTGCATGATTAATTTTTCCATGCCTTCCCTGCCATGTATACTTTAGTTGAATATCATTTTTGAGCATGTTAGCATTCATTATACTGTTTATGCATTACTCTAAAGTGTGCTTCCTGTTGTTGGCAGATTGTGTTCCAAACTTGTTTTGCTTGTATCTTTTTAATCGTAACTCCGTTTGGAGTGTTCTTTGCATGTAACTTGATTAGTTTTTCGTGTACTTTGTGTTTATGCTATTGTTTGCTGTTGTTAACCAACCTAAAATATGGTTTCAGACAGAACGGTACAAAATCCTTTAATTGTCGTGGAGCACTTAGTGGAATGCCATGTTTAGGTTGCGCCTCACTTAAATTGACTAGCATAGATAGTTTCCTTTATGCTTCACCTCTTGTCATGTTTGTGTGCTATGCCATGCTTGAGTGAGATGCCATGTTAATAACCTTTGATCATCTTGTGTAGCTAAACAACTTGAACCCTTGTTAATGTGTGGTATCGTCGTGTGTGACGAGTACTCCACTTAACCTATTAGTAACCGCTCTCGACGGTAGATGCGTTGTATCGTGTTGTGTTCTTGTTGATGCTTGCTCGTGATTGTTCGTAGTAATAGATGCTTGCTCGTCGATTGCCTTTTCTAGTGTTTCCTTTCTTGTGTGCTTCCGCGGGTACCTCTCGGAGACGATGCGAGCTTGTGATCGACTACACCTTCGGTTTCGTCTTCTCATCAAGTAAGGGGGAGCATATATCATGCTTATAACTTTCAGCTCACTCGCACCTAGGTGTAGGATAGAACGATTGCTTGATCCTACCACCTTATATTCATGCCTCTCAAATAAACCCAAACAACCATGTCCTCCACATCCCAGCAAACCTTGTTCGCCTATGTTACTATTGCTCGCTACTCAGCCACTTCTTAGTATGCATGCTAGGATGTTATCAACTGCTACCGCCTGTTACTCCTTGGTTTGGGATATCACATTATTATAATGTTTTTTATGATATGATTATTATTATGTTGACTATATTCGACGAAGGATGGAAAGTCAAGGCTATCCCGCCCCAACGCTTTGTTCCATTCTAGTCACCTAGGACCCGAGTTCGGGGTATTGTGTATCTAGACGAGCGTTCCTAACCGCGTGTGGGCTACTATGGAGTCCCCTCTTCTTACCTACCTAGCGTCAAACATTTCTATTGGTGGCCCAAGCTGATTTACCATTTGAAAACCGTGTGTGTATCTGTCGGGTCGCTCCTGGCAAATGTTCTTTAAAACAAACCGGGCCAGTGGGAACATGGTTTTCCTGTTGGTCCACCTGATCAGCTAGAACCCGGCCTCATGTGAGAATTACCGGCAATCCGACCTGCGTCATACGGAAGAGACCGATCCGAGAGTGTGGCCGGCTTTTGGATTGGGTGTCGACTCCTTGGGGGCCACCCGGATTTGTTCGTTGTTAGCTAGTGGGACTTGTCGTTTCGGATCTCTCGTGACTAAATCATAAAATGGCTGCCTGTGATGGGTAGAAACTGAGAGAGATGGGCGTACGTGCGGAGCCTTGTAATGGGCAGTTGGTACACCCCTGCAGGGTTAAATCTTTTCTAGAAGTCGTGTCCAGGGTTATGGACGACTTGGAACCTACGTCTTGTTCATAGATAACATCAAATATATCATAATTATAGCTTGATCAACGTGTGTGTTCCTTGACTGCTTCTTCTTCATCGGGATGCGAAGAGGAGGACAAGGATAGGATAGGTGTTATGCTTGCGTAAGTAGTTGATAGCAAGACTTGTCCTCATCGAATGCTTGGTTCTCATCTTATTCTAAAATAGACCGTTAGCCACTCATATATTGCTAGTGCGTCTGCAATCTCACCACTACCCCTTCTTACCCGTGAGAAGTTAGTTACAAGACTTTGATATATTCTCACCCCTTGCTTTTCTTGTCCCTTTTATGTTTTTCCTGATCGGCCGCTGCAATTGATTACTACCTCGACTCTTCTTCTGGATGCCTTCGTGGAGACTCGACGATGACTAGTTAGGTGGATCCCGGCTAAGAGCCTGGACCAGTGCGGTTACGGGGATGGTGTGTTTTACCTTTTCCAATAGGCATTTGATTGTAGTCTGTACTCAGACATGTATCTTCCGCTGACGTATTGTATTAAGGCAGTTGTATGCCGATTGTATGAGATGTTGTATCCTTGTAGTGGTAATGTTATGATATCATGTTGGAAATCCGGGGCATATGGTAGTGTCATATGTCGCGGTGGGACTGATATGTGCTTCATCCACGAATCTGGATGGAAACATCTAGATTTGGAACAGTACCGCATATCGGGCCTTACAACTTGGTATCAAAGCCTTACCGACCGTAGGATCCCTTTTCCGTCCGAAGTCGAATCTAGAAAAAAATTATTTTGTAGTTCCTAAGTTAGTTATCGGAGAGTAGGATTGTCGGGGATGTACCCCGGAAAATCCCATGGTTAGGGACCCTGGGTTAGTCATGAGAGGCACAGGTTGGTCGATAGCTCGTCGGCTAACAGGAGGATATGTTCCTGTTCGATATTATTGATCGGAGATGGCGATTACAGGGAGGCCGAGGCTAGTGCGCACAAGGCTAGGGTTACAGATCTCGACGTCTCCCCTCCTAGCCCTTATATTCTAGGCTAGGTCTCGGGGAGTCCGTCCTAGATTACAGATGAGGTTTCCTAACCCTGATCTTGTTTCGTACGACAGGTTTGCACCTTCCTTATGAGTCGCGGACTCCTACGTCGGTGCCACTAGTGGGCCAAGGCTGGGTCCAGGCGGCATCCCGGTGGGCCTTCTGTCTTCGGGTACACCGGGTAGGCCCATCTATAGGAGTCGTGGGGTCACCCCCTCGTCAGTAGCCCCCGAGTGCCTGGGGGACTCGAGTCCATTCTTGCGTCATTTCGTTGTATGCACGGTTCAACCGCGGTTCGCTGGCAGTCTGGGGCCATGAAAAAACCTGTTTCGAGGGATTGCTAAGATGAAAGGGCCCAAGGAGTCGACTGGTCGAGAAAAATTCATGCCGCTGCAGGTCTTACAGTGATCAATTGCCACCAGTAAAGTTCGTAGCCTAGGTGCGTCCGCCCGGCTTTTTCTATCATGCAAGCGCATGGAAAAGGTTGGGAGTGAAATCGCTCTACGGCAAGTCCCAGCCCGGCCGATCTGCGCAGTGGGGTCTTACCTACATGCTAATCTTGCGTGGCATCCGGGCACAGTGTATCGTGTTCCAGGAATATGTATTTTTTATTGAGGCGCGGAGCCTAGTTGATAATGCACCCACTTGGAATAAACAAACAAGTGAGCTGTTTTAGCAGTCCCTCGCGGAGCTTGGTTAAGCGCTCGGGCGAGGAATAATGTAGAGGAGTATTTGGTCGGGAGGTCGTCGAGTGTTCGGGTACTTAGAGTTATGCGAGTAATCCGAGTATCGCCTTCGCTCTCGGGGTGAGGGAGCACCCGATACTCTGGGACCGTTCGATCTTTCGACTACAAGTCTGCTTATCTTGTGTCGTGATGAGGGAGCACCCGATACTCTCATGGGTGCGAGTAATCACTCAAGCACGTTTTTTCTTCTAGGTGAGGGAGCACCCGAGACTCTCCTGGATGCGAGAAATCACTCGAGCACGTTTTTTCTTCTAGGTGAGGGAGCACACGAGACTCTCCTGGGTGCGAGTAATCACTCGAGCACGTTTATTCTTCTGGGTGAGGGAGCACCCGAAACTCCCATGGGTGGATAGGCTCCCGATGGGAGTTAAATATATTTGAAAATGTATTTGAGTCAGTAAAGATGGTGCTTACAGGCTGTATTTTCTATTCGCTGCCCTTTTAATTTACCTCTTGTTGGTAAGGACAACTATCTCCTTGCTGGAGGACCGTCAAAGATGCTCTGTCTGCGAACCGTCATTTCTTCATGACCGGTCATAATGATGGCTGTTGGTGGCGTGCTGCAACCACCTGTTGAGTTATCAATGAGTGCATTAAAAACGCGCGAGACTTGACGCGTCCAGCGCAAAGTGTCGCTCGTGTGAAGGCATCTTTGTCTCGGAATTCGAATCGCCTGGCTTTCTTGGTCTTTGAATTAATTGCTGCCGTAGTCAGGGATTCTGCGTTCCCTTGGGGTTGTGCTATAAATAGAACCCTTTTCCTCATCTGGCAGTAGTGTTCGTCCTCTTCCCCTCTTGCTCCTCTTCTTCATCTCCTCATGGGGCCAAAACGAGGTGTAGGCGTGACTAGCCGTGGCCGGGTTCGCCGTGGTCGCGGTGGTCGTACTCCGCGCTCTTCTCACGGTGGCCATCGTGGTACACCGTCGACACCTTCCTCCTCTTCATCGGAGGAGGGTTTTTGGCGCTATGATTTCCTCCTACGCGTCCGTGGTCAGGACGGCGCTCGCATTCTTCTTCCTTCTGCATTTTCTGCCCTTGTTTCTGAGTGTAGTCTTGATGGCTTGCTGCTTCGTCTTCAGGGGTGCACTCGATCTCTTTCTTATGTTGAGTGGCAATCGCATGGATCCGTATTGGTAGGAGACAAGCAGCGACGGTTCCGATAGGTCGAGGAGTCCTACGCCTGCGTCTTCAACTGCTTCCTCCTCCGGCGACTCTTCGGGTGGTGATGGTGTGACATCTTCAACTGCTTCCTCCTCTGACTCTGGAGAGGACCTTGACGTCAAGCCACCGATCAAGCGGGCGCGCCATGTGACCTTGTAGAACTGGAGGCAGCGGCGTCATCTTCACCGGCAGCTTGGGTGGAGCTGGAGAAGAAGCTAGTGGAGCAGGAGAAGAAGCTGGTGGAGCATCGTCTTCGGTGCTCCGCAAATAAGTCGAGCTTCACCTTTTGTTATGTCATTGACATCATGAGCTGGCTGCTTCGACTCCTCCTTTGTCTGTGATGATACTCGTTGTCTTGGTTCCAATCATCCCAGCATGGGCACATATGTAGAAGTCGTAATTCCTTGGGTGATTGATGCTCTAGGCTTATCAGCTTCTTGTGTCTTTTGTAACTAGGTTAGTTCTCCATGTAATGATGATTGCCTTCGAGTAATCAGAGCTGCCTTCTATCCAATGTATTTCGAGTCTCTTTGTACTGAGAATGGTCTTTGGGTCCTTGTGATGCGAACTGTGTTTGAGTCTTTGTAATGGAATCTGTCTTCTAGTCCTTTGCAACCGAGAGCTGTCTTCGAGTAATCGCTGTCTTCGAGTCCAACAAATCTTTGCACTGTGAGTTCTATCGGGAACGCGATGGGAGTAGCCCCCAAGGCTACGTTTGAGTCGGAGAGTCGAACGTAGGCTGAGGTTTGTTTCCTTTGTCGTTTTTCCGTTAATTTCTGTCATTTATCGGGTGTGCGGCAGCGCTCCCGATGGGAGTAGCCCCGAGTCTTTAGGTGATCGTTGGCGATCAGGTGAAGACTAAAGGATTGTCTGTGTCCTACACTCCATCCATATTTCTCCGGAGTACTTTGTGTTCCATCTGGTTTGCTTGGACCCTTTAGGTTTCGGGCTGCGACATCTCTCGGGGGGAATGGTGCTTGAGCCCCCGAGTGGTTTGTAAGTAGAGATCGCGTAAGCGACGATAGCCTCTCTCGGGGGGGAGTTTTTGCACTCAAGCCCCCCGAGTGCTTTGGGTAAAGATTGCGTGAGATAAGTAGCCATGTCGTGTCGTCTGAAACTTTTGGTTGTAATATGCCTCCTTTGTGGTGGTGAATCTGTGCTACTTTTACTGGGGTAACTGCTTGGTCATTCCTGCTGTTGAGCTTGATTTTCCGATCTTTTTGTTCGTCTTGCGGTAGGACACCCCGGGCATTCTTCGGGTTTGGAGTTCGTTGAAGGAGGACGCTCGTGAGGGTGAGTACGAGTCCGTGTGCTTGAGCCTGAGAAACGTTGAGCGGGAAGTTGTTCGCCTTAAGGGTGCTGCAGCAGTCCATCGTTCCAAGCGCGAGCGCTGGGGCCGTGCTGGATAGCCTTGCTTCGTGGGTGGTGAAGTTGTCTGACCTCCTATGGGGTGAGTTTAGCTTCTACTCGATTGCTCGACTGCACTTGGTGGCTTTTTCTGTCTTTGTATTGATTTTGATCCTGTTTTTCGAAGTGCTGTCGGGACGCTCCCATGATGAAGAGAAGGTCGTTCGATCAGAACTGTCGCGCCCGGATGACCTTAACATGCAGGCGAACAATCCTTTCTGGGCAGATGGGGCTCGTGCTCGAGCATTTGTTGTGCTTCATCTTCGAGTTGAGCGGGTGCCGGCTGCTCTGCGGTACTGTCAACAGGTGTTGGGTGGAATCCATTCTGAGTTTTATCCGCTGCAGGTGGTGCCAACGTCCTTTGAGACGCTCTGCCGTGTATTTTCTCAGCCTGCAGAGCTGCATCGCGTGATGAATCACCAGATTCATGCTGGAGCCCGCGCTGCCTTGGGCTTGGTCCATAGTCATTGGCCGGGAGCTGATATTGCTCAAGTGGTGGGGGTCCTCCAGGTGGTAGGGATTATCCGATGGATGAGCATTACGCGGCGATCGATGAGCCTGCGAACCAAGTTGTGAAGCGGGTTTGCGAAGAGAACGATCGTTATCTGGGTTCCCTTGTTAAGGCGAAGATGGATCCAGGGGGTTAGGTGCTTCCTCTCTTTGTATGTGCTTCCTCTTGGTGTACTGTATTCCTTTGTAGCCTTGGTTTTGTCTCGAGTGCCAGTTTTGTTTATGTCGCGATTGCGAAGATCGCCTCGGGGGGTGGCAGCTGCGGTGAGCCCCCGAGTGCCAATTTTGTTTGGGTCGCGATTGCGAAGAACGCCTCGAGGGGTGGCTGCTGCGGCGAGCCCCCGAGTCCCAATTTTGTTTGGGTCGCGATAGCGAAGAACGCCTCGGGCGGTGGCTGCTGCGGCGAGCCCCCGAGTGCCAATTTTGTTTAGGTCGCGATTGCGAAGAACGCCTCAGGGGGGGGGTGGCTGTTGCGGCGAGCCCCCGAGTGCCAATTTTGTTTGGGTCGCGATTGCGAAGAACGCCTCGGGGGGTGGCTGCTGCGGCGAGCCCCCGAGTGCCAATTTTGTTTGGGTCGCGAATGCGAAGAACGCCTCGGGGGGTAGCTGCAGCGGCGAGCCCTCGAGTGCCAATTTTGTTTAGGTCGCGATTGCGAAGAACGCCTCGGGGGGTGGCTGCTGCGGCGAGCCCCCGAGTGCCAATTTTGTTTGGGTCGCGATTGCGAAGAACGCCTCGGGGGTGGCTTCTGCGGCGAGCCCCCGAGTGCCAATTTTGTTTAGGTCGAGATTGCGAAGAACGCCTCGGGGGGTGGCTGCTGCGGCGAGCCCCCGAGTGCCAATTTTGTTTAGGTGGCGATTGCGAAGAACGCCTCGGGGGGTGGCTGCTGCGGCGAGCCCCCGAGTGCCAATTTTGTTTGGGTCGCGATTGCGAAGAACGCCTCGGGGGCTGGCTGCTGCGGCGAGCCCCCGAGTGCCAATTTTGTTTAGGTCGCGATTGCGACGAACGCATCGGGGGGTTGCTGCTGCGGCAAGCCCCCGAGTGCCAAGTTTGTTTCGGTCGTGATTGCGAAGAACGCCTCGGGGGGTGGCTCTTGCGGCGAGCCCCCGAGTGCCAATTTTGTTTGGGTCGCGATTGCGAAGAACGCCTCGGGGGGTGGCTTCTGCGGCGAGCCCCCGAGTGCCAATTTTGTTTAGGTCGCGATTGCGAAGAACACCTCGGGGGGTGGCTGCTGCGGCGAGCCCCCGAGTGCCAATTTTGTTTAGGTCGCGATTGCGAAGAACGCCTCGGGGGTGGCTGCTGAGGCGAGCCCCTGAGTGCCAATGAATCAATTTTTGGAAAAAACATTTTTCAATATTCTTCCTGGTGTTTCTTACATTTAGTAAGAATGGGTGGGTCTGATGAGGACAGCCCCCTTTATTTAAAGCGGCAGCGTGGTAGCCTTTAGATCTGGTTAGTTTCTTCTTCGAGTGCTCGGGTCCTTCGGGTGGTGACTTCTTCTACTGGAGCGTTTATTCTGCAGGTTCCTTGGTCTTGCTGGCTTGGTGAGCTCCAAAGGCCTCTGATATCTTGTGGAATTCCTTGCCGCAGCGGTCGGACCTGACGAAACTGCCGCTGACTGTGATGACCCCATGGGGGCCTGGCATTTTTAGGTTAAGGTAGGCATAGTGAGGCACTTCCTGGAAGAGTTTTATTCTCGCCTTATCCCCTTCAAACTCTAGGATCTCGAGTGTGTGGAGTATCGGAACCGTTACAATGCCTTGCTTGCAGCGTATTTTCTCGATTTCGACCTCAGGTTGGGAATTCCTGTAGTACCTTTAGCTTCTCCGATTTCGGATATCATCTGGGTCGTCCTTTGCCCTCCCTCCTTTTGCCCGGTGTTTTCATGACTTGCATTGAAAACACAATCCTTTGATCCGGTTATCTTTGTTGTTCCTCCTCTTGACACCGACGGTTTCGTATTTTCGACGATGTCGTCCCCCAGCAGAAAGTTTCTCGACGGAGGTTCGTCGTCGACATGGAGCAGAGTCCCTTGTTGGTGGTGTTGAAGATTGTCGACTCTCTTTTCTCTCCCCTCTCCCCCGGATCATCCAGGATCTCGGGACGAGATCCCTTGTTGGGGTGTTGTATTGTAACAGCCCAGATTTCCCAAAAAAAATCAGTGTGAATTGTTTGATTGTTTGATTTGTTTGCGGTGTTTGCATCCCTGATTTATCGATCGGCGATTATCCCCCCTCTTATCTCCTATCGGACGGAGACCGACCCTTGACACCCTGACACTGGACCTTGCGACACCGGGTTTCACCCGATCCTGTCGCGAAACCCGCACAGGACCAGCCGCAGCGAACGGAACGAAAAACCCCGTTTAATCATTAAATGGGATATTTTTATAGCGCGCCGGAAAGTTTTCTTGAAACGGTCCAGCGCGAGATGAACGCCGTAGGCTCGACGCGCTGATCGCGCAGTTCGAAGTTTTACCCGAATCGGAGGTCCTGTGGACCCTCGGCGGTCAGAAACGTAAACACCGCGCGTGAGAGAGAAGAACCGGGGATGTTTTGCAAACTTCCAGCCACCGGAGCTATATAAAGACCACCACTCTCCCACCCCTTTATAGGGTTTCCCTAACATAAATCTTGCAGCCACCCCCCTCTAGATTTTCATATCTGCCCAATTTGACCCCAAATCACGAAACCCTATCTCCCGGACATTCCAGGCCGTTAGATCTGTAGATCAAAGGTCCAGAAGAAGCCACGTAGCCCACCCAGCCGTCCCAGATGAATCCGGGCCCCGCAGGGCCTGGAGCGCCGCCGCGGCCAGCCCGCCTTGCGCCGCCTCCCGATCTGCCGCGCCACCCAACTCCGACGTTCGCCGCACCACTGTTGCGCCTCCCGGTGAGGGCCTCCAAGCCCGCCCCTCTTCCTCCCAGTCCTCCTCACGTCCCTGTAACAGCCCAGATTTCACAAAAATAAAAAAAAAATTCGGTGTGAAGTGTTTGATTGCCTGATTTGATTGCGGTGTTTGCATCCCCGATTTATCGATCGGCGATTATTTTTCACCCTCTTATCTCGTATCGGGCAGAGACCGACCCTTTCCACCCTGACACTCGACCTTTGCGACACCGGGTTTCACCCGATCACCGTCGCGAAAACCGCACGAGACCAGCCGCAGCCAACGGAACGAAAAACCCCGTTTAATAATTAAACGGGTTATCTTTATAGCGCACCGGAAAGTGTTTTCGGAACGGTTCTAGCGTGAGGTTAACGCCTCCGGCTCGACGCGTTGATCGTGCAGTTCGAAGTTTTACCCGAATCGGAGGTACTGCGGACCCCCGGCGGTCAGAAACGTGAGCACCGCACGCGCGAGAGAAAAACCGAGGATAATTTTGCAAACTGCCAGCCACCGGGGCTATATAAAGACCACCACTGATGAGGACATCTCTACTAATGTTACACCCACATCTTCACCAACTACACATACTGGACCAGTTACTAGAGCACGTGCACGTCAACTAAATTATCAGGTACTTTCGTTTCTTGCGAATCCTTCTAATGTTCATGAACATATGATGCTGCCTAAATTAGATACTTTTGTTTTGCTTATGAATGAAGGACCTAGCATGGACAAGAAGGACGGTCATTGGAGCGGGATCAAGCATGGAGAAGAAGGTGCGCGCGCGGGAAATAACAATGGAGCTTCCAGTGGGGATTTTCGCACTTTGAAGCCACCATAAGGCATGCATGAAGGCTTGGACGAAATACACGAGATGCCACTTCATTATTTTCGTCCAAGAGCAATTATAGGTGCTGCGTCACCTTAATATTGGGCTGGGCCCATGTAATTTCGAAATACCACATTATAGGCTGTTTTTAGAGTCCGTATGTGTGGGGAAACCGAGTTAGGGTTGTTTTCGGGCCCCACCTCCAAGGGGTCACGAAAATCCCCTCTGTTCCCCCATATATACAGCCCTTAGGGCGTCGTTTAGACTTGGGTTTTAATTAGATTTAAGTTAGCCATAGCCGCAACTTCGAGTTCTTCGTTTGTGTCGTCCGACCAGGCCAAGACCGCATTGGAACCCCAACTTCTGTTAATCTTTCATCTTATATTCGCAATATCCAGATTGCAATTCTTAGTTCTTGCTTGTTCTTCGATTGCTTGCAGGAATTGACCTTCGTGGTCAGGTTGATCGTGCATCCGCGGGATCAATAACCTCTCGGAGTTGGTTTAGCGATTGCTAAGGCGCAACGTCTTCGCACGTTCGTAGTCGGGTCGTGAAAGTCTACTCCACCAAAATCGATCTCCACCATCTCATCGAAACATCGGGACACCTTCGCCTCTATCAAGTGGTATCAGATTTCCAGGTTGCTCGGTGAGATTTACCAGTTTTCATAGTCTAGATTGGTTCTGTTCTTCATACCTACAGTCCACGAAAAAGCCAACAAAAAAAATTAGGGTTAGATCATCACGTCCCAAGCCAGTCCTAGCCTTTGTCCAGTTTTCTTTTCAGTACTTGCTTTGTTGAATTTACGGTTGCATCGTTGTGTCGAGTTGCTGATCTTAGCGTCTAGTTACCTTAGAGTTTCGAGTTCTGATCACAGTTTTGTCACGCCGCCGCCGAACAGTAGTACACCACCACGTTCCGCCAATCCGAGTCCAGATACACCACCACGTTCCGCCAAGCAGAGTCCATACACACCACCACAACCTACCGATCCGAGTCGAGTTCCATCACCCGTTCGGTTTGTGATATCTCCGTAGCCAGAATAGTTTTGAGTTGATTAGAGTCGGATTTCACCAATCTTTTGTCGTACGTAGAAGAGGGTGATTTCCCAAAAAAAAAAAAAAAGAAGTCTGGCACGCTTTCCAGAGCAGTTTTTAGGCCAAAATTTTCAGGGGTAAAAAAATTTCGTGCCCATACGTTCCTTAGGTCCAGAAACTCGTTTTGAGACGTTCGCCACCATAGTGATTTTTTCGCACTTTTTCAGCCCCCGCAGTCCCGCATCGCCAAAAAAAAAAAAGCAAAAAAAAAAAAAAAAAAAGAGAGAACAAAAAATTCAGAGTGTGCTTCACAATTGTTACGTGCCGCGCCGTGCTTTCGTTGGTGTTTTAGGCTCGCGTCTCTAGTACGGTCTAGCCTAGGATCAGCAGAGTACTGACGTTGAGTGTTTATTCAGCTTTGCATCTCTGTTTTGATTACTGTTGATCTTTTTGCTACCATATTTGTCAAGCCTACCTACAGCTCCACATATATTCTACATCGTGCGTTTTGACACCTCCTGGCCATCGCTCTACCATATCTCTGAGAGTTTTGACCCGTTGGTTGTACATCACCACCTGCTGCTAGGTAAGAATCGGTAAGAACGTAAGAAAAGCTTGACGGATTTGTGCTTTCCACCACCCCACATCCATCCCATTAGTAGAAGTAGGATCATATTCCTGTGTGTTTTCTATTTCTGCTAACCATGCCAGGATCACATGATGAAGTGGAGCGGGATGCACCCGATTGGGAGAACATGACAAACAAGGAGCTACATGATAAATTTGCACGTATGATGTCTCAACAGGTGCAGGACATCGAGACCAGATTTACAGAGGCGATTGATGGCGTGGAGAAGATGATCGACACCAAGCTCGACGCCAAGTTTACTGAGTTGATCGCACGCCTACCTTCAGCACAGCCACAGCCACCGCCACTACCACGTGCACGACGTATTCTGTTTCCGCGAGGACAAGCTGCTGGTATTGGTGCTCCTCCTGCTGCAGCAGTTGCTGCTACTGCTGCTGCTGCTGCTGCTTCTGACGTCAGCCAGGACGACAACTACGAGGGTGATTACGAGGAGGAGGTGGAACAGGAAGCGGCCTATGAGCAGCCAGCTGGACGTCCACGTCCCAACATTCGCCACGGTCGACACCAACCACCCCCTCAGGTACGCGATGATGAACATGTGCCTAAACTTATATTGAATCTTAAGCCGTTTGAGGGTAGATATATTCCTGATGCTTATCTTACTTGGGAGTTAGAAACTGAACAACGTTTTACATGTTTACAATATCCTGAGAATAGACGTGTTACTGCTGCTGTTTGTGAATTCACGGGCTTTGCATCTATTTGGTGGTCTGAACATTGTAGATTGCATGCTAATAATATTCCAACTACTTGGGCTGCTTTAAAAGATGCTATGCGTACTCGCTGGGTTCCTCCTTATTATCAACGTGAATTGTTACAAAAATTACAGCGTTTGAGACAAGGAAAAAATTCTGTAGAGGAATATTATCAAGAATTACAAACTGGATTGATTAGATGTGGCCTAGTAGAGGATAATGAAGCTATGCTTGCACGTTTTATGGGTGGCTTAAACAGGGAGATACAAACTATTCTAGAATACAAGGACTTTGCTACTATCACTCGTTTGTTTCATCTTGCTTGTAAAGCTGAACGTGAAGTGCAGGATCGACAGGCCGCTACGAGACCTAACTTTTCTGCAGGACGAAATACATCATGGACATCGCGTGGAGCTTCTACATCCACACGTCCTGCTGCGCCACCATCTACTTCAGCCGCTCATTCTTACAGGGAGCCACCAAAACAGCCAGTGCCACCATTCAAGGGTGCACAGAGTGGTCCAGCGGCGAGTTCTTCTTCATCCATGGCATCCACAGGGCAAACACGAGATCGTGATATTAAATGTCGCAGGTGCCAAGGTGGAGGTCACTTCGCAAAAGACTGTCCCTCCAAGCATGTGATGACTATTACGGCGGATGGTGGGTATGAGTCAGCGAGCGACTATGATGAGGAGACTCTAGTTCTCATTGCTCATGAGGAACAGGGTGCCCATGATGATGCTCATGATATAGAGTATATGACTCCTGATGATGCAGATAAATATGCTAGTTTGGTTGCTCAACGTGTATTAAGTGTGCAGGTAACGAAGGCCGAGCAAAACCAGAG
This sequence comes from Bromus sterilis, assembly GCA_950022295.1. Taxonomy (NCBI): domain Eukaryota; kingdom Viridiplantae; phylum Streptophyta; class Magnoliopsida; order Poales; family Poaceae; genus Bromus; species Bromus sterilis. The sequence continues at coordinate 238,899,903 of OX465595.1, read as the reverse complement.
GCATAATTTGTTCCACACAAAGGGAGTGGTGAAAGAACGTTCGGTTCGCATCATCATTGACGGAGGGAGTTGCAACAACTTGGCTAGCATGGAGTTGGTGGAGAAGCTATCTCTCACCACAAGACCACACCCCCATCCGTACTATATTCAGTGGTTTAACAATAGTGGTAAGATTAAGGTAACGCGTTCTGTTCGTGTGCACTTTAGCATTGCTGCATATGCTGATTATGTTGATTGTGATGTGGTACCCATGCAAGCATGCTCTCTTTTACTTGGTAGACCATGGCAATTTGATAGGAATGTTGTACACCATGGTAGGACAAATCAGTTTACTCTAGTTCATCAGGATAAAAATATTGCTTTACTTCCTATGTCTCCTGAACAAATTGTGAAAGATGATCTTGCTAGAGCTAGTAAAGCAAAACAGGAGAAAAATAAGAGTGAGAATGAGATAGCAGCCAAAGAATTTGAGCAACAACATAAGACTAATAGCAAATCTTCTTCTGCTGTTTCTAATGAAATTAAATTGACTAGTCCAACTTTGCTTGCTACTAAGGTTGATATTTCAGATTTGGATGTTAGTCAATATGTGTGCTATGCTTTTGTGTGCAAAGAAGCTTTGTTTTCATTTGAGGAATTGCCTCCTTCTTTGCCTCCTGTTGTCACTGACCTTTTGCAGGAGTTTATTGACGTCTTTCCACAAGACGTACCACCGGGATTACCACCTATTCGAGGGATTGAGCATCAGATTGACTTAATTCCCGGTGCTTCGTTGCCGAACCGTGCGCCATACCGTACCAATCCGGAGGAGACGAAGGAGATTCAGCGTCAAGTACAAGAGCTACTCGACAAAGGTTACATACGTGAGTCCCTTAGTCCTTGTGCTGTTCCTGTTATATTAGTGCCTAAAAAGGATGGAACATGGCGTATGTGTGTTGATTGTCGAGCCATTAATAATATTACTATTCGTTATCGTCATCCTATTCCTAGGTTAGATGATATGCTTGATGAATTAAGTGGCTCTACCATGTTTTCCAAAGTTGATTTGCGTAGTGGATACCATCAAATTCGCATGAAATTAGGAGATGAATGGAAAACGGCTTTTAAAACTAAGTTTGGATTATATGAGTGGTTAGTCATGCCTTTTGGGTAAACTAATGCACCTAGCACTTTCATGAGATTAATGAACGAGGTTTTACGTGCTTTCATTGGACGATTTGTGGTAGTCTATTTTGATGATATACTGATTTATAGCAAATCTTTGGAGGAACATTTGGATCATTTACGTGCTGTTTTTATTTCTCTACGTAATGCACGTTTATTTGGTAACCTTGGGAAGTGCACCTTTTGCACCGACCGAGTATCGTTTCTTGGCTATGTTGTTACTCCACAGGGTATTGAAGTTGATAAAGCCAAGATCGAGGCGATTGAGAGTTGGCCGCAGCCCAAAACGGTCACACAAGTGAGGAGTTTTCTTGGCCTCGCTGGATTCTATAGGCGTTTTGGGAGAGATTTCAGCACCATTGCTGCCCCTCTCAATGAGCTTACACGCAAGGATGTGCCTTTTACTTGGGGTACCGCACAGGAAGAAGCTTTCACGGTATTGAAAGATAAGTTAACACATGCTCCTTTGCTCCAACTTCCTGATTTTAATAAGACTTTTGAGCTTGAATGCGATGCTAGTGGGATTGGTTTGGGAGGTGTGTTATTACAAGATGCTAAACCTGTTGCATACTTTTCTGAAAAATTGAGTGGGCCTAGTCTGAACTATTCTACTTATGATAAGGAATTATATGCTGTTGTTCGGACATTAGAAACTTGGCAACATTATTTATGGCCCAAAGAATTTGTTATACATTCTGATCATGAATCTTTGAAACACATAAGAAGCCAAGCAAAACTTAATCGTAGACATGCTAAGTGGGTTGAATTTATTGAGACTTTCCCTTATGTCATTAAACACAAGAAGTGGAAAGATAATATTATTGCTGATGCTTTGTCTCGTCGTTATACTATGCTTTCACAACTTGACTTCAAGATATTCGGTTTAGAGACAATCAAAGAACAATATGCAAATGATGTGGAATTTAAAGATGTATTGCAGAATTGTAGAGAGGTTAGAACATGGAACAAGTTTGTGCTTAATGATGGATTTGTGTTCCGTTCTAACAAGCTATGCATTCCAGCTAGCTCTATTCGTCTTTTGTTGTTGCAGGAGGCGCATGGAGGAGGATTAATGGGACATTTTGGCGTGAAAAAGACGGAGGATGTACTTTCTACACATTTCTTTTGGCCAAAGATGAGACGGGATGTTGAGCGTTTTGTTGCTCGCTGCACTACATGTCAAAAAGCTAAGTCACGACTCAATCCTCATGGTTTATACATGCCTTTACCTGTACCTAGTGTTCCGTGGGAGGACATATCCATGGACTTTGTTTTAGGCTTGCCTCGAACAAAGAAGGGGAGGGATAGCATATTTGTTGTCGTGGATAGATTTTCTAAGATGGCACATTTTATACCATGTCATAAAAGCGATGATGCTGCTAATGTTGCTGATTTATTCTTTGGAGAGATTATTCGTTTACATGGTGTGCCCAATACTATTGTCTCGGATCGTGATACTAAGTTTCTTAGCCATTTTTGGAGATGCTTATGGGCTAAGTTGGGGACTAAACTACTCTTTAGTACTACATGTCATCCCCAAACTGATGGACAAACTGAAGTGGTCAATAGGACTTTGTCTACTATGCTTAGGGCTGTTTTAAAGAGTAACTTGAAAATGTGGGAAGAATGTTTACCTCATATTGAATTTGCTTATAATCGTTCATTTCATTCTACCACTAAAATGTGCCCTTTTGAGATTGTTTATGGTTTTCTACCTCGTGCACCTATTGATTTGCTTCCTATTCCATCTTCGGAGAAGGTTAATTTTGATGCTAAGCAACGTGCTGAATTGATATTAAAAATGCATGAGTTAACTAAAGAAAACATTGAGAAAATGAATGCTAGATACAAGCTTGCTGGTGATAAGGGTAGAAAGCATGTTGTGTTTGAGCCAGGAGATCTTGTTTGGTTACATCTACGTAAAGATAGGTTTCCTGATTTGCGCAAGTCTAAGTTAATGCCACGAGCTGATGGTCCCTTTAAGGTTTTACAGAAAATTAATGATAATGCATATAAACTTGAGCTACCTGCAAATTTTGGGGTTAGTCCCACATTTAACATTGCAGATTTGAAACCTTATTTGGGAGAAGATAATGAGCTTCCGTCGAGGACGACTTCAATTCAAGAAGGGGAGGATGATGAGGACATCTCTACTAATGTTACATCCACATCTTCACCAACTACACATACTGGACCAGTTACTAGAGCACGTGCACGTCACCAAAATTATCAGGTACTTTCGTTTCTTGCGAATCCTTCTAATGTTCATGAACATATGATGCTGCCTAAATTAGATACTTTTGTTTTTCTTATGAATGAAGGACCTAGCATGGACAAGAAGGACGGTCATTGGAGCGGGATCAAGCATGGAGAAGAAGGTGCGCGCGCGGGAAATAACAATGGAGCTTCCAGTGGGGATTTTCGCACTTTGAAGCCACCATAAGGCATGCATGAAGGCTTGGACGAAATACACGAGATGCCACTTCATTATTTTCGTCCAAGAGCAATTATAGGTGCTGCGTCACCTTAATATTGGGCTGGGCCCATGTAATTTCGAAATACCACATTATAGGCTGTTTTTAGAGTCCGTATGTGTGGGGAAACCGAGTTAGGGTTGTTTACGGGCCCCACCTCCAAGGGGTCACGAAAATCCCCTCTGTTCCCCCATATATACAGCCCTTAGGGCGTCGTTTAGACTTGGGTTTTAATTAGATTAAAGTTAGCCATAGCCGCAACTTCGAGTTCTTCGTTTGTGTCGTCCGACCAGGCCAAGACCGCATTGGAACCCCAACTTCTGTTAATCTTTCATCTTATATTCGCAATATCCAGATTGCAATTCTTAGTTCTTGCTTGTTCTTCGATTGCTTGCAGGAATTGACCTTCGTGGTCAGGTTGATCGTGCATCCGCGGGATCAATAACCTCTCGGAGTTGGTTTAGCGATTGCTAAGGCGCAACGTCTTCGCACGTTCGTAGTCGGGTCGTGAAAGTCTACTCAACCAAAATCGATCTCCACCATCTCATCGAAACATCGGGACACCTTCGCCTCTATCAACCACACTCCCACCCATTTGTAGGGTTTCCCTAGCCACAAAGTTGCAGCCATTCCCCTCACAATAGCCCAATTTTCGCATTTTGCCCAATTTTCCAACAAACCCTAGTTTTTCTCGGATCTGGACCGTCCGATCTGGGATCCGACAGCCCAGATAGTCCCAAGCCTCCACCTCCTCTTTCTCTCTCCTCCCACCCTCTCTCTCCAGCCGCCTCCACTGCCCGTGGAGCCACGCCGCCGCCGGCCACCTCCCCTCTCCACGCCACCAGGAGCAGGACGCCGGAGCACCAGCAGGGAGCCGCGCCCCCTCTCCTTCCTCTCCCTCTTCCCTCTCTCTGACCCCGCCTCCTTCTCTTCCCATTGCAGGCCGCCGCGCCGGGTGAAGCTAGCCTCCATGGCTGCCCGAAGGCGTAGCTCTGCCGCCCGCTGCCACCTCGCCACTGGCGCCGAAGACGGCCGGATCCAGCCGGTAGCCGCCTCCTGGACCCGCCGGAGCCCCGTCCCTGCGCCGCCCCCCTCGTGCCCGGAGCCGGCGAGCCCCTCCGCCGCCGCCGCCGGTTCTGCTCGGGAGGAACCCCGAGCCGGCCGACCTCCAGCGCCCTTGCGGGCTGGCTTGGGCAGCCAGGTGGGCCGCCAGCCCAGCCGTCCTCATGGGCCCAGCCAGGCCCCAGCCCCAGACCGGCCTCCTTCCAGATCCAGGCCAAGCCCACCAGCGCTCGAAGTCCAGCTGCCATCGTAGATGGGCCAAGCCCATGGGTGAGACCCAAAACCTTTTTTCTGTTATTAAAACCTGCTGAAAACGACTAAGTCATGTGTTAACTGTTGCTGTTTCCGTTTCGCGTTGTAATTTCCCGTTAATCCGTAGCTCCGATGAACGTGCCCCCAAAACGAAAGTTGTTCAGAATTTTGTGTACTTTACTTCATCTTTTGTGAGCTTTTGCATTTGAGGTCATGTTGATTGTGTAATTGTGTGCTAAAGTGGGCATCAGGCCGTTAAACTGCTACTTTTTGCTATTATGTGCTGCTGTTATTATTTTGTTGCAACTTTGCATGATGTTTATGACTCATCCATGAGGCCTATTGCATTGATTCTTTCTCCTATGTGTTGAGCATCATGTGTACTTCAATTCCATGCTTTAAATTGCCATGTTTGGGTGCTCTAGCTATATTAAATCTTGCTCCAAAGTGGTGATCCTAATGTTAATGTGCTGCTGTTGCTGAAACTGTTATTTTGTTGCAACTTCGGTCGACGAGTGTGTCGCGACCGTTTATCGGAATTGAGTGATTCCAATTGCATATTGTTAAGCATCATGTCTACTTTCGTTACATGTATCGCATCTTCATGTTAGCATTACTGGTCATATAGATATTTAGCTCCAAAGTTGCTATGCTGCAGTTTTTGACAGCCACCTCTGTTTTTCTCTAAGTCTGTTACTTTGTGATACCATGTTGTTTGCTTAATATCTTTTGATCTATGATGTCTTTTTGCATGATTCTTTTTGCCATGCCTTCCATGTCATGTCTATTTTAGTTCCATATCATTTGTGAGCATGTTTACATTCATTAACCTGTTTATGCATTGCTCTAAAGTGTGCTTCGTGATGTTGGCAGTTTGTGCCCGTAACTTGTTTTGCTTATATCTTTTTAACCGTAACTCCGTTTGGAGTGTGCCTTATATGTAACTTGATTAGTTTTTCGTGTACTTTTTGTTTACTCTATTGTTTGCTGCTGTTAACCAACCTAAAATATGGTTTAGGACAGAATAGTACCAAATCTTTTAATCATCGTGTGACACTTAGTGTTATGCCATGTTTAGGTTGTGCCTCACTTAAATTGACTAGCATAGATTGTTTATTTTATGCTTCACCTCTTGCCATATTTGTGTGCTATGCCATGCTTGCTTGAGTTGCCATGTTAACAACCTTTGTTGATCGCCTGTAGCTAAACAACTTGAACCACCGTAAACGTGCGGTATTCGTCGTGTGTGACCGATACCCCACTTAAACTGTTAGTAACCGTTCTCGACGATAGATCCGTATCACGTTGCCGTGTCGTGTAATGTCTTATTGATCTTGTGTTGCCCCGTAGTAATAGAGTGCTTGCTCGTTGATTGCTTTCCAGTGTTTATCGTCTTGTGTGCTTCCGCGGGTACCTTCGGAGACATTGCGAGCGTGCGATCGACTACACCTTCGGAATCCGACTTATCAACAGGCAAGGACTATACATTACTTATGATCCATTCTTTTTCCACCAGCGGTTTGCATGCTAGTCTAGGTTAGGTTCGATGTTTGATCCTACCACATGTTTACAGCCTCTTTCAAACCGATACCGCCATGTCCCTTCCCAGCAAACCTTGTACTGCTATGTTACTATTGCTCGTTGCTCAGCCCCCGCTTAGTATGCATGCTTAGGATGCTACGATGTTACCCTGTTACTCCTTGGTTTGAGATATCACATTATTATATTGTTGTTGATGATATGATTATTATAATGTTGACTATATTCGACGAAGGATGGAAGGTCTAGGCTATCCCGCCCCGACACTTTGTTCCATTCGAGTCACCTAGGATCCGAGTTTCGGGTATTGGTTTTAAGACTGAGAGTGCCTAACCGCGTGTGGGATTTTATGTGGTCCCCTTTTCTTACCTACCTAGCTTCAAACATTTCTAGTGGTGGCCCAAGTTGATTTACCATTTGAAACCGTGTGTGTGCTGGTCAGCTGCCAGTAGTTTTCAAACCAACCCGGACCAGTGAGGACATAGTTCCCTTGCTGGCCCACTTTGTCCAGCTGAGGACCCGGTTTCCCATGTGTGATTAACCGGCTACCCAAACCTGCGACATACGGTAGAGACCAGATCGAGAGCGCGGCCAGCTCCTGAGATGGATGTCGACTCACCGGGGGCCACGCGGATTAGTTCGTTGTTAGTTAGAGGGACCTGTCGTTTCGGATCTCTTGGAACTAAATCATAAAATGGTTGCCTGTGATGGGTAGCAACTGAGAGAGATGGACGTGCATGCGGAGCCTCGTAATGGGCAGTTGGTACACCCCTACAGGGTTAAATCTTTTCGAGAAGCCGTGTCCGCGGTTTTGGACGACTTGAGACCTACTCCTTGTTCATAGACAACAACAACTGAGATAGTCTTAATATAACTTGATCAATGTGTGCGTGTGCCTTGACTACTTCTTCTTCGTCGGGATGCGAAGAGGAGGACAAGGATAGGATAGGTGTTATGTTTGCATAAGTAGCCGATAGCAAGACTTGTTGGAGGCGATTCCTCATCGAATGCTTGGCTTCTTATCTTACTCTCTAGATCGTCAGCCACTTCATTAATGCTAGTGCGGCAGCAACCTCACCACTTACCCCTTCCTTAACGTAAACTACTAGTTGTCCTAGAATGACGAGTGATGAAGTCCTTGCTGGGTCAGATGACCACTACAGTTGGATGCTGAGTACCTCTATACTCATGATACTACCCCCAAACTCTTTTCAGGGTTCTTGATCGACAACAGGTATGGTGATCGACGTTTCACGTGGAGACTCGACGACGACTAGTTAGGCGGATCCCAGCGGAGGGCCTGGACCCGTGTGGTTATGGGATCGATGTTTTCTCTTTCGCACTAGGCTTTTGCTTGTAGTCTATACTAAGACATGTATCTTCCGCTGTTGTATTGTATTTAAGGCAGTTGTATACCGATTGTATGAGATGTTGTATCCTGTATTTTTAATGTTGTGATATCATGTTGGAAATCCGGGGCATATGACTTCGTCATATGTTGCGGTGGGACCGATATGTGCTTCGTCCCCGGATCTGGATGGAAACATCTAGGTCTGGAACAGTACCGCATATCGGGCCTTACAACTTGGTATCAGATCCTTACCGACCGTAGGATCCCTTCTCTGGCCGAAGTCGAGTCTAGACAAAAACTATTTTGTAGTTACTAAGTTAGTTATCGGAGAGTAGGATTCTTTTTACTCCTTATCCTTGCTCTGGTCAGGACAAGTGTCGTAAGTGTTTTGTTCTCGACTTATCCCCTTTCAAACTCTAGGATCTCGAGAGTGTGGAGTTCGGAATAGTTACAATGCTTCGCTCGCGGTGTATTGTCTCGATTCCGAGCTCAGGTTGGGAAATCCTGTAGTACTTTCACCTTTTCTGCATTCCGGTAATTATCTTGGTCGTCCATTGCCCTCCCTCCTTTTTCTTGGTGTTTTTACGACTTGTGTCGAAAATCACTATCCCTTGATCTGGTTTTCGCGATCGTTCTTCGTCTTGATCTTTCGATGGTTTCGTTTTCCGACGTTGCCGTCTCTCTGCGGAAAATTATCCCGACAGAAGTTCGACGTCGACATGGAGCAGAGTCCCTTGTTGGTGGTGTTGAAGATCGTCGTCTCTCTTTTCTCTTCCCCCTCTCCCCCGGATCGTCCTGGATCTCGGGACAAGATCCCTTGTTGGTGGTGTTGTATTGTAACAGCCCAGATTTCACAAAAATTAAAAAAATTTGTTTTCGGTGTGAATTGTTTGATTGCCTGATTTGATTGCGGTGTTTGCATCCCCGATTTATCGATCGGCGATTATTTTCCCCCCCTCTTATCTCGTATCGGGCAGAGACCGACCCTTTCCACCTTGACACTCGACCTTTGCGACACCGGGTTTCACCCGATCACCGTCGCGAAAACCGCACGAGACCAGCCGCAGCCAACGGAACGAAAAACCCCGTTTAATAATTAAACGGGTTATCTTTATAGCGCGCCGGAAAGTGTTTTCGGAACGGTTCTAGCGCGAGGTTAACGCCTCCGACTCGACGCGCTGATCGTGCAGTTCGAAGTTTTACCCGAATCGGAGGTACTGCGGACCCCAGGCGGTCAGAAACGTGAGCACCGCACGCGCGAGAAAAAAACCGGGGATATTTTTGCAAACTGCCAGCCACCGGGGCTATAGAAATACCACCACACTCCCACCCATTTGTAGGGTTTCCCTAGCCACAAAGTTGCAGCCATCCCCCTCACAATAGCCCAATTTTCGCATTTTTCCCAATTTTCCAACAAGCCCTAGTTTTTCTCGGATCTGGACCGTCCGATCTGGGATCCGACGGCCCAGATCGTCCCAAGCCTCCACCTCCTCTTTCTCTCTCCTCCCACCCTCTCTCTCCAGCCGCCTCCACTGCCCGTGGAGCCACGGCGCCGCCGGCCACCTCTCCGCTCCACGCCGCCGGGAGCAGGATGCCGGAGCACCAGCAGGGAGCCGCGCCCCCTCTACTTCCTCTCCCTCTTCCCTCTCTCTGACCCAGCCTCCTTCTCTTCCCATTGCAGGCCGCCGCGCCGGGTGAAGCTAGCCGCCATGTGTAAGGCCCGATATGCGGTACGGTACTGTCCCACCGCCACATATGACATAGCCATATGCCCCGGATTTCCAACATGACGTCACAACATTACAGATACAAGGATACACCATCTCATACAATTGGCATACAACTGCCTCAAATACAATACAACAGCGGAAGATACACGTCTGAGTACAGACTACAATCAAATGCCTACTGGCAAAGAGAAAAACATCGATCCCATAACCACATGGGTCCAGGCCCTCCGTCGGGATCCGCCTAACTAGTCGTCGTTGAGTCTCCACGTGAAACGTCGATCACCATACCTGTTGTCGATCAAGAACCCTGAAAAGAGTTTGGGGGTAGTATCATGAGTATAGAGGTACTCAGCATCCAACTGTAGTGGTCATCGTGGAACACGAGGCAACGAAAAAGAACGGGGAATTTCACCCGTGTATCATCGTGAGGGGGGATAGGTGCAAAGAATACACCATCACCAAAATAAAGCATGCCCGTTTAACAAAATGGACAGCACCACCACCTTCCTCACATTTTTCTGCCCCAAAATCATATATGACATGATCAAAATGGAGCTAGGGTGCACATAATAATAACAATACAAAAAAAGGCATATTTGGAATGAAATTGAAGCAAACTAAAAGAAAGAAAAAGAGGGAAGCAGCAAAAGAGAAAAAGAGGTGGGGATATATCTGTCCCCAAGGGGATTCGAACCCCAGATCTCCAAGTCAGAAACAAGAAGCCCAACCACTACACTACTGCTAATGAGTTGAAAGATAAACAGAAGAAAATCTAGTTATTCCCTGTACAGAAGAAAAACAACAAAATTAGAAGCAACAAAATGAGGATACTGGGACTTGAACCCAGAACCTCACGGATACAACCAGATTGCCCACACCACTGGGCTACTGCTCGTTTGACGTTAGAATCGGAGACTCAAGAGACATGACTTAGAAGAAAAACGAAGGTAAAAGGAGAGCTCACGCACGGGCACGGGGCTGGCCATGGTGGTCTTTATATAGGGCTGGTTGGCTGGCCAGTTGACACAAACGCCCTCGGTACCCCTCTCGCGTGTCCGGTGACCGCATTCGTGACTGCCGAGACTCCGTACGGACTCCGATTCTGACGAAATCTCGAACCACGTGCTCAGCGCGTCGAGCCCGTCAATCGTACCTCACTGCGGTGACATTCCGACAACATTTTTCTGCGCCCCATAAAAATAATCCGTTTATTAAATAAACGGGGTTTTCGATCCGGTGGCGATGGCTAGACTTGTGCGGTTTCGCGACGGTGCTCGGGTGAAATCCCGGTGTCGCAAGGTCGTGTGCCGTGGTGGGAAGGGGCAGTCTCCGTCCGATACGAGATAAGAGGGGGAAAAATAATCGCCGATCAATAAATCGGGGATGCAAACACCGCAAACAAATCAGACAATCAAACAATTCACACCGAAAACAAATTTTAAATTTTTCCAAAAACTGGGCTGTTACACCATGGCTGCCCGAAGGCGTAGCTCGGCCACCCGCTGCCACCTCGCCACCGGCGCCGAAGACGGCCGGATCCAGTCGATAGCCGCCTCCTGCACCCGCCGCAGCCTCGTCCCTGCGACGCACCCCTCGTGCCTGGAGCCGGCGAGCCCCTCCGCCGCCGCCGCCGGTTCTTCTCGGGAGGAGCCCCGAGCCGGCCGACCTCCAGCGCCCTTGCGGGCTGGCTTGGGCAGCCAGGTGGGCCGCCAGCCTAGCCGTCCTCATGGGCCCAGCCAGGCCCCAGCCCCAGACCAGCCTCCTTCCAGATCCAGGCCAAGCCCACCAGCGCTCGAAGTCCAGCCGCCACCGTAGATTGGCCGAGCCCATGGGTGAGGCCCAAAACCTTTTTTTTCTGTTATTAAAACCTGCTGAAAACGACTAAGTCCTGTGTTAACTGCTGCTGTTTCCGTTTGGCGTTGTAATTTCCCGTTAATCCGTAGCTCCGATGAACGTGCCCCCAAAACGAAAGTTGTTCAGAATTGCGTGTACTTTAATTAATCTTTTGTGAGCTTTTGCGTTTGAGGTCATCTTTCTTGTGTAATTGTGTGCTAAAGTGGGCATCAGGACGTTAAACTGCTACTTTTTGCTATTATGTGCTGCTGTTATTATTTTGTTACAACTTTGCATGATGTTTGTGACTCATCCATGAGGCCTATTGCATTGATTCTTTCTCCTATGTGTTAAGCATCATGTGTACTTCAATTCCATGCTTTACTTGTCATGTTTGGGTGCTCTAGCTATATTAAATCTTGCTCCAAAGTGGTTATCCTGATGATAATGTGTTGTTGTTGCTGAAACTGTTATTTTGTTGCAACTTCGGTCGACGAGTGTGTCGCGACCGTTTATCAGAAATGAGTGATTCTAATTGCATATTGTTAAGCATCATGTCTACTTTCATTACATGTAACGCATCTTCATGTTAGAATTACTGGTCATATAGATATTTAGCTCCAAAGTTGCTATGCTGCTGTTTTTCACAGCCACCTGTTTTTCTCTGTCTGTTACTTTGTGATGCCATGTTGTTTGCTTAATATCTTTTGATCTATGATGTCTTTTTGCATGATTCTTTTTGCCATGCCTTCCATGTCATGTCTATTTTAGTTCCATATCATTTGTGAGCATGTTTGCATTCATTTACCTGTTTATGCATTGCTCTAAAGTGTGCTTCGTGATGTTGGAAGTTTGTGCCCGTAACTTGTTTTGCTTATATCTTTTTAACCGTAACTCCGTTTGGAGTGTGCCTTATAAGTAACTTGATTAGTTTTTCATGTACTTTTTGTTTATGCTATTGTTTTCTGCTGTTAACCAACCTAAAATATGGTTTAGGACAGAACAGTACCAAATCTTTTAATCATCGTGTGACACTTAGTGTTATGCCATGTTTAGGTTGTGCCTCACTTAAATTGACTAGCATAGATAGTTTCCTTTATGCTTCACCTCTTGCCATGTTTGTGTGATATGCCATGCTTGCTTGAGTTGCCATGTTAACAACCTTTGTTGATCGCCTGTAGCTAAACAACTTGAACCACCGTAAACGTGCGGTATTCGTCGTGTGTGACCGATACCCCACTTAAACTGTTAGTAACCGTTCTCGACGATAGATCCGTATCACGTTGCCGTGTCGTGTAATGTCTTATTGATCTTGTGTTGCCCCGTAGTAATAGAGTGCTTGCTCGTTGATTGCTTTCCAGTGTTTATCGTCTTGTGTGCTTCCGCGGGTACCTTCGGAGACATTGCGAGCGTGCGATCGACTACACCTTCGGAATCCGACTTATCAACAGGCAAGGACTATACATTACTTATGATCCATTCTTTTTCCACCAGCGGTTTGCATGCTAGTCTAGGTTAGGTTCGATGTTTGATCCTACCACATGTTTACAGCCTCTTTCAAACCGATACCGCCATGTCCCTTCCCAGCAAACCTTGTACTGCTATGTTACTATTGCTCGTTGCTCAGCCCCCGCTTAGTATGCATGCTTAGGATGCTACGATGTTACCCTGTTACTCCTTGGTTTGAGATATCACATTATTATATTGTTGTTGATGATATGATTATTATAATGTTGACTATATTCGACGAAGGATGGAAGGTCTAGGCTATCCCGCCCCGACACTTTGTTCCATTCGAGTCACCTAGGATCCGAGTTTCGGGTATTGGTTTTAAGACTGAGAGTGCCTAACCGCGTGTGGGATTTTATGTGGTCCCCTTTTCTTACCTACCTAGCTTCAAACATTTCTAGTGGTGGCCCAAGTTGATTTACCATTTGAAACCGTGTGTGTGCTGGTCAGCTGCCAGTAGTTTTCAAACCAACCCGGACCAGTGAGGACATAGTTCCCTTGCTGGCCCACTTTGTCCAGCTGAGGACCCGGTTTCCCATGTGTGATTAACCGGCTACCCAAACCTGCGACATACGGTAGAGACCAGATCGAGAGCGCGGCCAGCTCCTGAGATGGATGTCGACTCACCGGGGGCCACGCGGATTAGTTCGTTGTTAGTTAGAGGGACCTGTCGTTTCGGATCTCTTGGAACTAAATCATAAAATGGTTGCCTGTGATGGGTAGCAACTGAGAGAGATGGACGTGCATGCGGAGCCTCGTAATGGGCAGTTGGTACACCCCTACAGGGTTAAATCTTTTCGAGAAGCCGTGTCCGCGGTTTTGGACGACTTGAGACCTACTCCTTGTTCATAGACAACAACAACTGAGATAGTCTTAATATAACTTGATCAATGTGTGCGTGTGCCTTGACTACTTCTTCTTCGTCGGGATGCGAAGAGGAGGACAAGGATAGGATAGGTGTTATGTTTGCATAAGTAGCCGATAGCAAGACTTGTTGGAGGCGATTCCTCATCGAATGCTTGGCTTCTTATCTTACTCTCTAGATCGTCAGCCACTTCATTAATGCTAGTGCGGCAGCAACCTCACCACTTACCCCTTCCTTAACGTAAACTACTAGTTGTCCTAGAATGACGAGTGATGAAGTCCTTGCTGGGTCAGATGACCACTACAGTTGGATGCTGAGTACCTCTATACTCATGATACTACCCCCAAACTCTTTTCAGGGTTCTTGATCGACAACAGGTATGGTGATCGACGTTTCACGTGGAGACTCGACGACGACTAGTTAGGCGGATCCCAGCGGAGGGCCTGGACCCGTGTGGTTATGGGATCGATGTTTTCTCTTTCGCACTAGGCTTTTGCTTGTAGTCTATACTAAGACATGTATCTTCCGCTGTTGTATTGTATTTAAGGCAGTTGTATACCGATTGTATGAGATGTTGTATCCTGTATTTTTAATGTTGTGATATCATGTTGGAAATCCGGGGCATATGACTTCGTCATATGTTGCGGTGGGACCGATATGTGCTTCGTCCCCGGATCTGGATGGAAACATCTAGGTCTGGAACAGTACCGCATATCGGGCCTTACAACTTGGTATCAGATCCTTACCGACCGTAGGATCCCTTCTCTGGCCGAAGTCGAGTCTAGACAAAAACTATTTTGTAGTTACTAAGTTAGTTATCGGAGAGTAGGATTCTTTTTACTCCTTATCCTTGCTCTGGTCAGGACAAGTGTCGTAAGTGTTTTGTTCTCGACTTATCCCCTTTCAAACTCTAGGATCTCGAGAGTGTGGAGTTCGGAATAGTTACAATGCTTCGCTCGCGGTGTATTGTCTCGATTCCGAGCTCAGGTTGGGAAATCCTGTAGTACTTTCACCTTTTCTGCATTCCGGTAATTATCTTGGTCGTCCATTGCCCTCCCTCCTTTTTCTTGGTGTTTTTACGACTTGTGTCGAAAATCACTATCCCTTGATCTGGTTTTCGCGATCGTTCTTCGTCTTGATCTTTCGATGGTTTCGTTTTCCGACGTTGCCGTCTCTCTGCGGAAAATTATCCCGACAGAAGTTCGACGTCGACATGGAGCAGAGTCCCTTGTTGGTGGTGTTGAAGATCGTCGTCTCTCTTTTCTCTTCCCCCTCTCCCCCGGATCGTCCTGGATCTCGGGACAAGATCCCTTGTTGGTGGTGTTGTATTGTAACAGCCCAGATTTCACAAAAATTAAAAAAATTTGTTTTCGGTGTGAATTGTTTGATTGCCTGATTTGATTGCGGTGTTTGCATCCCCGATTTATCGATCGGCGATTATTTTCCCCCCCTCTTATCTCGTATCGGGCAGAGACCGACCCTTTCCACCTTGACACTCGACCTTTGGATCTAGACTGGTTCCCGGCGTATGCCTTGCGGGATCTAGACTGTCCCCACAGACCAACACTAGTCTTTCCTGCGCACTTTTTCCTCACTCGTGCGCACACGGGAACAACTTCCCGGTCGGTCACCCATCCTCCAATCGCTCCAAGCCAAGCACGCTTAACTTTGGAGTTCTTTGGATCTGGGCTCCTGGAAAAGAAGGTGCACCTTGTTGATATGAGTAGTCTATCATTCCTATTAAGCCAGGATGTCACATTATTTGAATTTTAAAAATGTTGAAACTTTATAAGTGGCTAGTCTATTTTATTATGAAGCCATATAAAAAATTTCAGCATTTACTAAAATGCCTAGCTATTTATTTGAGCTCAACAAAACAAATGTCAGAAAAGAAAAATATGGAAAAATAAAAAAATATAAAGAAAATATGAAAAGATTGATTAAAAGAAGAAAGAAAAGAAAAACAGAAAAGGAAGAAGAAACACTTACCTGGCGCCCAGGCGAGAGCAGCCCATCCAGCCCAGCCGACCCAAAAGGGCACAGGGGTCTTCTAGCCGTGCACGTCGCCGCCTCTCCAGACGCCACCTGCCCCTCCCGCGCCTTCTAGTGATGCCACGGAGACGCTGGAGACGCCGTGCGTCCG
Organism: Bromus sterilis; assembly: GCA_950022295.1. NCBI lineage: Eukaryota > Viridiplantae > Streptophyta > Magnoliopsida > Poales > Poaceae > Bromus > Bromus sterilis. The sequence continues at coordinate 238,883,981 of OX465595.1, read as the reverse complement.
TTCCCCCCCTCCCCAGTACCTATCCTCCTCTCTCTCGCTGAGCCCCGCGAAGAACAGGACGCCGCCGTCACCATGGCTTGAAGCCCGCGTGGCCAACGTCGTTCCCGAGCTGCGTCGTGTTGTCCATCCTCCTCGCCATCCTCGACTTCGTCTCCGTGCAGAAGGAATCGAGCTCGAACGCTCTGTAGCCGCCAGAATCATCTCCACGTCGCTGCCGGACCCGCAAGCCAACTCCGCCGAATTCCTCGTCGTTGAAGCCTCTCCGCCTCCACCGCCTGTGCCGTTGCGTTCACCACCTCCTGGTGAGCAGAACCCTCAACCTTGCGGCTCCTCAATCCCCCCCTAGCCGATTCCTCCATGAGAGCAGAGGAAGGTCGCCACCATGGACGATGCCCCCCTTGCTCCCGTGCCCCTGTCGATGCCCCAGAGCATGCGTATGGCTCATGCGTGCGCCAGCTTCACAACGCGCCACTCGCCACCCCAAATGGTGTCCGTTTTCCCCCTCCCCGGCGCAGCCCTAGCTTCTGCTTCCGCCGTCGTCGACGCCGGCAACGCTCCAGTGACCCCCTGAAGCTCTGGACGGGTCCATTCGATGCGGACGACGATGCTGAGCAAGATTTTATTTCTTTTTTATTCTTTTTCTTTCATTTCTTTCTTCATTTATCTCTTTATTTAATTTTCATTTTTTTCTCATCATTCAACATTCATATTTTCATATTTCATTCTTTTCATAATCTTTTTCTTTATTCTATCTTTCTTCATCATCTTCTATATTTTCCTTTTTTTCTTTTTTTTCTTCTTTTAATCAATCTTTTCATATTTTCTTTATATTTTTTTCTTTTTCCATATTTTTCTTTTCTGACATTTGTTTTGCTGAGCTAAAATAAATAGCTAGGCATTTTAGTAAATGCTGAAAAAATTTATATGGCTTCATAAAAAAATAGACTAGCCACTTATAAAGTTTCAACATTTTTAAAATTCAAATAATTTGAATCTTAACTCAAATAGGGGTTTTTCATTAAATCCAAGGCACTGTTTGAATATTTGAAAAATCCATGAGCATGGGATGGGTCCCACATCACTTGATATGTGATCACACTCATTTATAAGACTTTTCAAAAATCTAACATGAATTTTTGGAGAAGATTTTTATCTGGCCTTTTGAATTAATTCATCTGGGGGGTTCCTTCTCCCATTTTTCTTTTGATTTTGATTTCAAATATTTCTTTTGAAAATTTAACATGATGCAAGAGTACTGGCTAACCCTAGCACATTACCTAACAGAGGGTTCTGACAACTATTCAAATCTAATCCAAATGCAATTCCACTTTGAACCTTTGCAATGCACATATGATCACCTACACTTCAGAAGCTTATCACACACATGATCATTTGGATTACAAAATACAACTACTAGCAAATGCAACTTGGACCAATTTAAATACATTTGGAGTTTGAATTTGAATTCACTTTCAAATCAACTTCAATTAACTTGTTGCAAATGGAACCTAGATCACATCAATACAACTCACATCATTTGACAACATAATCATGTGCTTGGGCATTACAACTTATTTATGCTTTGTTTATATTGTTTGCTCGGATAGAAGTGGATCCGGAACTCGAGATCACCCCCTTTGTTGAAGACCCCGTGACTGAACCTCGTCAGCAAGGCAAGCAAACCCCCATTGATCATGTCGATAAAATCCCAGTTCCCTCTCATGTCTCGCTTATGCATTGTTTAGGATGATTACCATGATGTGTTTCTACCGCATAGATGAACCCATTCCTTTGCATGACCTATCATTTTGTCACAGTAGTAAGCAAACCACAATCCTAGCAAATGTAGGAGTTGTTTGATATCATGTGGCCCCTGCAATTGTTACTTCTTATTGTATGCTTAGAATGATACCATGATGATACTGTGATGTGAGTCGGGATGATGATAAACATGGTGTTGATGAAAGTGAAATGTGTTGGTGAATCTACCCTAATACAAGGTGAACGATGAGAGGTTGTGTAGGAGTAAACAGTGGGTTGTCTCGTTGAACACTGCCTTAAGTCCGAGTTCTTGTGTGGTGATCCAAGATGAAGAGTACAACCACACATTGGGCTCACTGACCCCTCTCGGCTTACTAACTCATCCCCTTCGATGTCCAGATGTCGCAGTAGTTCGGATTTCTGTAGGTATTGTGGCCTGGTAGCCAAGTGAGAGAACGGCTCATCCGAGACCGGCTTTCGCACCACGCACACATCGTCTGGGTCCACTTCGGTAAACCGGCCGGGTTCACGATAGTGGAAGACAACCCAGATAGGCGGCTTTCATGGACTAGATCGGCTATGAGGTAACAGTTGTGGTGGCATCCTCGCTGTCATCTCTTGAACGGTGACACACAACAGGCGGTAACTGATGGCACGTGTGTGTAGCGGTACACCCCTGCAGGGTTAACAAAACTATTCGAATAGCCGCGTCCGCGGTTAAGGACTGCTTGGAAAGCTTAGCTTGATTATTAGACAACTTAAACTGGATACTTCTAAAACTCGCAAGATAAGCGTGAGTGCTATGGTGTGCTTCTCGTGGGGAAGTCGAGGAAGTAACCATAGTGGTGTATTGGTTGAAGAGATGTAGTGGACTCGTGTACGCTTCTTACCTCAAGTCTGGTACTCGTAGTTCAGGACTAGCCAAGTCAAAGCTGGCACTTCTGCAAGTGAAACCCCACCTCCCTTTACCTTGATACATGTGCATGAGTAGTATAGTTCCTACGTAAGTCTTGCTGAGTACGACTTTGTACTCACATTTTCTTAATCTATGTTTTAGATGAACCCACCGACCCCGATGGTGGCTTCTAACCGGAGCTTGAAGATTGAAGACTCATACCAAGACCAAGCTAGTGTAGTCCTAGTCAGACGACTGGTTCCCTCGTGGAGGGCTTGTTTTTAGATAAGGCTTCTCTAAGCCATTTGGTAAACTTGTCTGTACTCAGATCTACTTTGCTTCCGCTTGTCTGTTGTAATGTTGGATCACGTGCTTGTGATCTGTGTGTGCACAATGTAAGAGTTATTAATAAAGATGTATACTTTGTAGAGAATTGCAGTGATACCTGCTGTTCATACAAGGCATGTGTGTTGCGTGTATGTTTATAACATGCATGTCTGTGTATGGGTTTTCGAGACCTTAGTTGTGATCTGGCTGGCGGTCTTTCATACACCAAGTGGCCCTTAGATGTGCGCAGCTTCAGGCATCGCGATGCGATTGTTCGAGACTCTGTCTCGTGCACACTTTGTGGTATGATCGAGCCCGCCCTAGACCCCGACTAAGTGATCGGGCTGGAGTAAGTCTATGTAAGGGTTATAATACAATCGATACTATGGTTGAGGCGACTTGTCTATGAGTATGGGAGTTCACCACCCATATTAGTTAGACTTGTGTGCGGGATATGAGGACCCATCTCAGTGGATCATCCGGCCTGAATGGGATGCCCCTCACGTTCGATGCTTTCCGAGAACGTTCTGTGCTTGGCCTTGTCTGCTAGACAAGTGGGTACGGTTCTCGGCTCTCCATATGATTGTGTTGTAGTGAGGCTTGCATACGCTAACCCCGGGTCCCGACATTCCGCGGGTACCTTCGGAGACGTTGCGAGCGTGCGATCGACTACACCTTCGGAATCCGACTTATCAACAGGCAAGGACTATACATTACTTATGATCCATTCTATTTCAACCAGCGGTTTGCATGCTAGTCTAGGTTAGGTTCGATGTTTGATCCTACCACATGTTTACAGCCTCTTTCAAACCGATACCTCCATGTCCCTTCCCAGCAAACCTTGTACTGCTACGTTACTATTGCTCATTGCTCAGTCCCTGCTTAGTATGCATGCTTAGGATGCTACGATGTTACCCTATTACTCCTTGGTTTGGGATATCACATTATTATATTGATGTTGATGATATGATTATTATAATGTTGACTATATTCGATGAAGGATGGAAGGTCTAGGCTATCCCGCCCCGACGCTTTGTTCCATTCGAGTCACCTAGGATCCGAGTTCCGGGTATTGGTTTTAAGACTGAGCGTGCCTAACCGCGTGTGGGATTTTATGGGGTCCCCTTTTCTTACCTACCTAGCTTCAAGCATTTCTAGTGGTGGCCCAAGCTGATTTACCATTTGAAACCGTGTGTGTGCTAGTCAGCTGCCAGTAGTTTTCAAACCAACCCGGACCAGTGAGGACATAGTTCCCTTGCTGGCCCACTTTGTCCAGCTGAGGACCCGGTTTCCCATGTGTGATTAAACGGCTATCCAAACCTGCGACATACGGTAGAGACTAGATCGAGAGCGTGGCCGGCTCCTGAGATGGATGTCGACTCACCGGGGGCCACCCGGATTTGTTCGTTGTTAGTTAGAGGGACCTGTCGTTTCGGATCTCATGGAACTAAATCATAAAATGGTTGCCTGTGATGGGTAGCAACTGAGAGAGATGGACGTGCGTGCGGAGCCTCGTAATGGGCAGTTGGTACTCCCCTGCAGGGTTAAATCTTTTCGAGAAGCCGTGTCCGCGGTTATGGACGACTTGAGAGACCTACTCCTTGTTCATAGACAACAACAACTGAGATAATCTTAATATAACTTGATCAATGTGTGCGTGTGCCTTGACTGCTTCTTCTTCGTCGGGATGCGAAGAGGGGGACAAGGATAGGATAGGTGTTATGTTTGCGTAAGTAGCTGATAGCAAGACTTGTTGGAGGCGATTCCTCATCGAATGCTTGGCTTCTTATCATACTCTCTAGATCGTTAGCCACTTCATAAATGCTAGTGCGGCAGCAACCTCACCACTTACCCCTTCCTTACCGTAAACTACTAGTTGTCCTAGAATGACGAGTGATGAAGTCCTTGCTGGGTCAGATGACCACTACAGTTGGATGCTGAGTACCTTTCTACTCCTGATACTACCCCCAAAGTCTATTCAGGGTTCTTGATCGACAACAGGTACGGTGATCGACGTTTCACGTGGAGACTCGACGACGACTAGTTAGGCGGATCCCGGTGGAGGGCCTAGACCCGTGTGGTTATGGGATCGATGTTTTCTCTTTGCCACTAGGCATTTGCTTGTAGTCTGTACTCAAACATGTATCTTCCGCTGTTGTATTGTATTTAAGGCAGTTGTATGCCGATTGTATGAGATGTTGTATCCTGTATCTGTAATGTTGGGATATCATGTTGGAAATCCGGGGCATATGACTTCGTCATATGTCGCGTTGGGACCGATAAGTGCTTCGTTCCCGGATCTGGATGGAAACATCTAGATCTGGAACAATACCGCATATCGGGCCTTACAGTCCCTCTCCTCTCTTCCACACCACCAGCAGGAGGCTGGAGCCGCCGTCACCATGGCCGCCGGCGCCATCGATCCGAGCAGGAGCTCGCCCGCGCCCGGCCTCGCCGGCTTGTGCCCCCGCCACCTCGGATCTGGTGCGATCCGGTGGATATCCACCGCGCCGAGCTCCTCCACGCCTCTGCACCGCCACGAGCCACATCGCCGTCGGCGACCTCCCGCCGCCGCCGCCCGTGCGGGAACGGGACGCCGATCCAGCGGCGTTGACCCGCCGTGGGCCGGCCAGCGTCCGCGGCCCAGCTGGCCTACCAGGCTCGCGGCCCACCAGCGCCAAGCCAGCCTCCCACCGCTGCTGTTGGGTCGAGCCCAACTTGGGTGAGGCCCCTTTTTCTGTCTTTTTCCCTCTCTGTTTTTTTCCTTTATCTAATTTTTGCCAAGTCCCTGTAATTTCTTGATGTATTCAGTTTTGCGCTTAATTTTGCGAGTAAACCATAGCTCGGATGACGTTGCGCCCAAAAGGAAAATTGTTTAGAATTATGTGTACTTCAGTTCATCTTTCGTGAGAATTTTGATTTGAGGCCATCTGGATGTTGTTAGTCACTGTTGAAATGGGCATCAGACTGTTAACTGCTACTAATTTCTAATATGTGATGCTGATGTTATTTTATTGCAAGTTTGATTGACGATTGTGTCACATCCATGAGGCCTATTGCATTAATTCTTGTTGCATACTGTTAAGCATCATGTCTACTTCAATGATATGCATTCACATGTAATATTTTCCTACTGCATGATGTTTGTTTCTTCACCCAAAGTAGCTACCCTGATGTTAGTGTGCTGCTGTTTATGTAAAGTTGCTACTTTGCTGCCCTATATCTTTTTAATCGTGCATCCTATTGACCATTGCAATATGTCATTTTGATCTATGCCATGTCTAATTCCATTATATGTATTGCATTGACATGTTTACATTTCTGGTCATAGATATGTTTAGCTCCAAAGTTGCTATGCTGTTGTTGTTAACAGCCACCTCTGTTTGCCATCTTGCACGCTTAATATCTTTTTATTTGTTATGCCTATGACTTTGATTCTTGTTTGTACCTGATCACCATCATGTCTACTTCATGCCCATGTACTGCTATGTCATTTTCTGCACTTTTGCATATAGTTATACCCCTGTTTATACAGCATGAAAATAACAGTTTTTGCCCTGTTTTCCTTATTTTCACTAAGTCCTTGATCAGTAATGTTTTATAGCTTTTTGTGATGCTTATAACTAGTGAAGCATGATGCCTTTTTGCATGATTCCTTTTGTCATGCCTTCCCTGCCATGTCTACTTTAGTTGCTTATCATTTTTGAGAATGTTTGCATTCATTATACTGTTTATGCATTGCTCTAATGTGTGCTTCCTGATGTTGGCAGATTGTGTTCCAAACTTGTTTTGCTTGTATCTTTTTAATCGTAGCCCTTGTGATAGAGGCGAAGGTGTCCCGATGTTTCGATGAGATGGTGTAGATCGATTATGGTGGAGACGACTTTCACGATCCGACTACGAACGTGTGAAGACGTTGCGCCTTAGCGATCGCTAAACCAACTCCGAGAGGTTATTGATCCCGCGGATGCACGATCAACCTAACCACGAAGGTCTAATTCCTGCAAGCAATCGAAGAACAAGCAAGAACTAAGAATTGCAATCTGGATATTGCGAATATAAGATGAATGATTACGAAAGTTGGGGTTCCAATGAGGTCTTGGCCTGGTCGGATGACACAAACGAAGAGCTCGAAGTTGCGGCTATGGCTAACTTTAATCTAATTAAAACCCAAGTCTAAACGACGCCCTAAGGGCTGTATATATGGGGGAACAGAGGGGATTTTCGTGACCCCTTGGAGGTGGGGTCCGAAAACAACCCTAACTCGGTTTCCCCACACATACGGACTCTAAAAACAGCCTATAATGTGGTATTTCGAAATTACATGGGCCCAGCCCAATATTAAGGTGACGCAGCACCTATAATTGCTCTTGGACGAAAATAATGAAGTGGCATCTCGTGTATTCCGTCCAAGCCTTCATGCATGCCTTATGGTGGCTTCAACGTGCGAAAATCCCCACTGGAAACTCCACTGTACTTTCCCCCGCGCGCACCTTCTTCTCCATTCTTGATCCCGCTCCAATGACCATCCTTCTTGTCCATGCTAGGTCCTTCATTCATAAGCAAAACAAAAGTATCTAATTTAGGCAGCATCATATGTTCATGAACAATAGAAGGATTCGCAAGAAACGAAAGTACCTGATAATTTAGTTGACGTGCACGTGCTCTAGTAACTGGTCCAGTATGTGTAGTTGGTGAGGGTATGGGTGTAACATTAGTAGGGATGTCCTCATCATCCTCCCCTTCTTGAATTGAAGTCGTCCTCGACGGAAGCTCATCATCTTCTCCCAAATAAGGTTTCAAATCTGCAATGTTAAATGTGGGACTAACCCCAAAATCTGCAGGTAGCTCAAGTTTATATGCATTATCATTAATTTTCTGTAAAACCTTAAAGGGACCATCAGCTCGTGGCATTAACTTAGACTTGCGCAAATCAGGAAACCTATCTTTACGTAGATGTAACCAAACAAGATCTCCTGGTTCAAACACAACATGCTTTCGACCCCTATCACCAGCAAGCTTGTATCTAGCATTCATGCGCTCAATGTTTTCTTTAGTTAACTCATGCATTTTTAATATCAATTCAGCACGTTGCTTAGCATCAAAATTAACCTTCTCCGAAGATGGAAGAGGCAGCAAATCAATAGGTGCACGAGGTAGAAAACCATAAACAATCTCAAAAGGGCACATTTTAGTGGTAGAATGCACTGAACGATTATAAGCAAATTCAATATGAGGTAAACATTCTTCCCACAGTTTCAAGTTACTTTTTAAAACAGCCCTAAGCATAGTAGACAATGTCCTATTGACCACTTCAGTTTGTCCATCAGTTTGGGGATGACATGTAGTACTAAAAAGTAGTTTAGTCCCCAACTTAGCCCATAAGCATCTCCAAAAATGGCTAAGAAACTTAGTATGACGATCCGAGACAATAGTATTGGGCACACCATGTAAACGAATAATCTCTCCAAAGAATAAATCAGCAACATTAGCAGCATCATCGCTTTTATGACATGGTATAAAATGTGCCATCTTAGAAAATCTATCCACGACAACAAATATGCTATCCCTCCCCTTCTTTGTTCGAGGCAAGCCTAAAACAAAGTCCATGGATATGTCCTCCCACGGAACACTAGGTACAGGTAAAGGCATGTATAAACCATGAGGATTGAGTCGTGACTTAGCTTTTTGACATGTAGTGCAGCGAGTAACAAAACGCTCAACATCCCGTCTCATCTTTGGCCAAAAGAAATGTGTAGCAAGTACGTCCTCCGTCTTTTTCACGCCAAAATGTCCCATTAATCCTCCTCCATGCGCCTCCTGCAACAACAAAAGACGAATAGAGCTAGCTGGAATGCATAGCTTGTTAGAACAGAACACAAATCCATCATTAAGCACAAACTTGTTCCATGTTCTACCCTCTCTACAATTCTGCAATACATCTTTAAATTCCGCATCATTTACATATTGTTCTTTGATTGTCTCTAAACCGAATATCTTGAAGTCAAGTTGTGAAAGCATAGTATAACGACGAGACAAAGCATCAGCAATAATATTATCTTTCCCCTTCTTGTGTTTAATGACATAAGGGAAAGTCTCAATAAATTCAACCCACTTAGCATGTCTACGATTAAGTTTTTCTTGACTTCTTATGTGTTTCAAAGATTCATGATCAGAATGTATAACAAATTCTTTGGGCCATAAATAATGTTGCCAAGTTTCTAATGTCCGAACAAGAGCATATAATTCCTTATCATAAGTAGAATAGTTCAGACTAGGCCCACTCAATTTTTCAGAAAAGTATGCAACAGGTTTAGCATCTTGTAATAACACACCTCCCAAACCAATCCCACTAGCATCGCATTCAAGCTCAAAAGTCTTATTAAAATTAGGAAGTTGGAGCAAAGGAGCATGTGTTAACTTATCTTTCAATACCGTGAAAGCTTCTTCCTGTGCGGTACCCCAAGTAAAAGGCACATCCTTGCGTGTAAGCTCATTGAGAGGTGCAGCAATGGTGCTGAAATCTCTCACAAAACGCCTATAGAATCCAGCGAGGCCAAGAAAACTCCTCACTTGTGTGACCGTTTTGGGCTGCGGCCAACTCTCAATTGCCTCGATCTTGGCATGATCAACTTCAATTCCCTGCGGAGTAACAACATAGCCAAGAAACGACACTCGGTCGGTGCAAAAGGTGCACTTCCCAAGGTTACCAAATAAACGTGCATTACGTAGAGCAATAAAAACAGCACGTAAATGATCCAAATGTTCCTCCAAAGATTTGCTATAAATCAGTATATCATCAAAATAGACTACCACAAATCGTCCAATGAAAGCACGCAAAACCTCGTTCATTAATCTCATAAAAGTGCTAGGTGCATTAGTTAACCCAAAAGGCATGACTAACCACTCATATAATCCAAACTTAGTTTTAAATGCCGTTTTCCATTCATCCCCTAATTTCATGCGAATTTGATGGTATCCACTACGCAAATCAACTTTGGAAAACATGGTAGAGCCACTTAATTCATCAAGCATATCATCTAACCTAGGAATAGGATGACGATAACGAATAGTAATATTATTAATGGCTCTACAATCAACACACATACGCCAAGTTCCATCCTTTTTAGGCACTAATATAACAGGAACAACACAAGGACTAAGTGATTCACGTATGTAACCTTTGTTGAGTAGCTCTTGTACTTGACGCTGAATCTCCTTCGTCTCCTCCGGATTGGTACGGTATGGCGCACGGTTGGGCAGCCAAGCACCGGGAAGTAAGTCAATCTGATGCTCAATCCCTCGAATAGGTGGTAATCCCGGTGGTACGTCTTGTGGAAAGACGTCAATAAATTCCTGCAAAAGGTCAGTGACAACAGGAGGCAAAGAAGGAGGCAATTCCTCAAATGAAAACAAAGCTTCTTTGCACACAAAAGCATAGCACACATATTGACTAACATCCAAAACTGAAATATCAACCTTAGTAGCAAGCAAAGTTGGACTAGTCAATTTAATTTTATTAGAAACAGCAGAAGAAGATTTGCTATTAGTCTTATGTTGTTGCTCAAATTCTTTAGCTGCTATCTCATTTTCACTCTTATTTTTCTCCTGTTTAGCTTTACTAGCTCTAGCAAGATCATCTTTCACAATTTGTTCAGGAGACATAGGAAGTAAAGCAATATGTTTATCCTGATGAACCAGAGTAAACTGATTTGTCCTACCATGGTGTACAACATTCCTATCAAATTTCCATGGTCTACCAAGTAAAAGAGAGCATGCTTGCATGGGTACCACATCACAATCAACATAATCAGGATATGCAGCAATGCTAAAGTGCACACGAACAGAACGCGTTACCTTAATCTTACCACTATTGTTAAACCACTGAATATAGTACGGATGGGGGTGTGGTCTTGTGGTGAGAGATAGCTTCTCCACCAACTCCATGCTCGCCAAGTTGTTGCAACTCCCTCCGTCAATGATGATGCGAACCGAACGTTCTTTCACCACTCCCTTTGTGTGGAACAAATTATGCCTCTGGTTTTGCTCGGCCTTCGATACCTGCACACTTAACACACGTTGAGCAACCAAACTAGCATATTTATCTGCATCATCAGGAGTCATATACTCTATATCATGAGCATCATCATGAGCACCCTGTTCCTCATGAGCAATGAGAACTAGAGTCTCCTCATCATAGTCACTCGCTGACTCATACCCACCATCCGCCGTAATAGTCATCACACGCTTGGAGGGACAGTCTTTTGCGAAGTGACCTCCACCTTGGCACCTGCGACATTTAATATCACGATCTCGTGTTTTCCCTGTGGACGCCATGGATGAAGAAGAACTCGCCGCTGGACCACTCTATGCACCCTTGAATGGTGGCGCTGGCTGTTTTGGTGGCTCCCTGTAAGAATGAGCGGCTGAAGTAGATGGTGGCGCAACAGGACGTGTGGATGTCGAAGCTCCACGCGATGTCCATGATGTATTTCGTCCTGCAGAAAAGTTAAGTCTCGTAGCGGCCTGTCGATCCTGCACTTCACGTTCAGCTTTACAAGCAAGATGAAACAAACGAGTGATAGTAGCAAAGTCCTTGTATTCTAGAATAGTTTGTATCTCCCTGTTTAAGCCACCCATAAAACGTGCAAGCATAGCTTCATTATCCTCTACTAGGCCACATCTAATCAATCCATTTTGTAATTCTTGATAATATTCCTCTACAGAATTTTTTCCTTGTCTCAAACGCTGTAATTTTTGGAACAATTCACGTTGATAATAAGGAGGAACCCAGCGAGTACGCATAGCATCTTTTAAAGCAGCCCAAGTAGTTGGAATATTATTAGCATGCAATCTACAATGTTCAGACCACCAAATAGATGCAAAGCCCATGAATTCACAAACAGCAGCAGTAACACGTCTATTCTCAGGATATTGTAAACATGTAAAACGTTGTTCAGTTTCTAATTCCCAAGTAAGATAAGCATCAGGAATATATCTACCCTCAAACGGCTTAAGATTCAATTTAAGTTTAGGCACATGTTCATCATCGCGTACCTGAGGGGGTGGTTGGTGTCGACCGTGGCGAATGTTGGGACGTGGACGTCCAGCTGGCTGCTCATAGGCCGCTTCCTGTTCCACCTCCTCCTCGTAATCACCCTCGTAGTTGTCGTCCAGGCCGACGTCAGAAGCAGCAGCAGCAGCAGTAGCAGCAACTGCAGCAGCAGGAGGAGCACCAATACCAGCAGCTTGTCCTCGCGGAAACAGAATACGTCGTGCACGTGGTAGTGGCGGTGGCTGTGGCTGTGCTGAAGGTAGGCGTGCGATCAACTCAGTAAACTTGGCGTCGAGCTTGGTGTCGATCATCTTCTCCACGCCATCAATCGCCTCTGTAAATCTGGTCTCGATGTCCTGCACCTGTTGAGACATCATACGTGCAAATTTATCATGTAGCTCCTTGTTTGTCATGTTCTCCCAATCGGGTGCATCCCGCGCCACTTCATCATGTGATCCTGGCATGGTTAGCAGAAATAGAAAACACACAGGAATATGATCCTACTTCTACTAATGGGATGGATGTGGGGTGGTGGAAAGCGCAAATCCGTCAAGCTTTTCTTACGTTCTTACCGATTCTTACCTAGCAGCAGGTGGTGATGTACAACCAACGGGTCAAAACTCTCAGAGATATGGTAGAGCGATGGCCAGGAGGTGTCAAAAACGCACGATGTAGGATATATGTGGAGCTGTAGGTAGGCTTGACAAATATGGTAGCAAAAAGATCAACAGTAATCAAAACAGAGATGCAAAGCTGAATAAACACTCAACGTCGGTACTGTGCTGATCCTAGGCTAGACTGTACTAGAGACGCGAGCCTAAAACACCAACGAAAGCACGGCGCGGCACGTAACAACTGTGAAGCACACTCTGAATTTTTGATTTTCTCTCTTTTTTTTTCCTTTTTTTTTTGCTCTTTTTTTTTTGTGATGCGGGACTGCGATGGCTGAAAAAGTGCGAAAAAAATCACTATGGTGGCGAACGTCTCAAAACGAGTTTCTGGACCTAAGGAACGTATGGGCACGAAATATTTTTCCCCCTTAAAATTTTGGCCTAAAAACTGCTCTGAATTTTTTTTTTTTTTTTTTTGGAAATCACCCTCTTCTACGAACGACAAAAGATTGGTGAAATCCGACTCTAATCAACTCAAAACTATTCTGGCTACGGAGATATCAGGAACCGTACTGATGGTGGAACTCAACTCGGACTCGTGAGACGTGGTGGTGTATATGGACTCTGCTTGGCGGAACGTGGTGGTGTATCTGGACTCGGATTGGCGGAACGTGGTAGGATGACTACTGGTGCGGCGGCGACGTGGCAAACTGTGATCAGAACTCGAAACTCTAAGGGAACTAGACGCTAAGATCAGCAACTTGACACAACGATGCAACCGTAAATTCAACAAAGCAAGTACTGAAAAGAAAACTGGACAAAGGCTAGGACTGTCTTGGGACGTGATGATCTAACCCTAATTTTTTTTGTTGGCTTTTTCTTGGACTGTAGGTATGAAGAACAGAACCAATCTAGACTATGGAAACTGGTAAATCTCACCGAGCAACCTGGAAATCTGATACCACTTGATAGAGGCGAAGGTGTCCCGATGTTTCGATGAGATGGTGTAGATCGATTATGGTGGAGACGACTTTCACGATCCGACTACGAACGTGCGAAGACGTTGCGCCTTAGCGATCGCTAAACCAACTCCGAGAGGTTATTGATCCCGCGGATGCACGATCAACCTAACCACGAAGGTCTAATTCCTGCAAGCAATCGAAGAACAAGCAAGAACTAAGAATTGCAATCTGGATATTGCGAATATAAGATGAATGATTACGAAATTTGGGGTTCCAATGAGGCCTCGGCCTGGTCGGATGACACAAACGAAGAGCTCGAAGTTGCGGCTATGGCTAACTTTAATCTAATTAAAACCCAAGTCTAAACGACGCCCTAAGGGCTGTATATATGGGGGAACAGAGGGGATTTTCGTGACCCCTTGGAGGTGGGGTCCGAAAACAACCCTAACTCGGTTTCCCCACACATACGGACTCTAAAAACAGCCTATAATGTGGTATTTCGAAATTACATGGGCCCAGCCCAATATTAAGGTGACGCAGCACCTATAATTGCTCTTGGACGAAAATAATTGAAGTGGCATCTCGTGTATTCCGTCCAAGCCTTCATGCATGCCTTATGGTGGCTTCAACGTGCGAAAATCCCCACTGGAAACTCCACTGTACTTTCCCCCGCGCGCACCTTCTTCTCCATTCTTGATCCCGCTCCAATGACCATCCTTCTTGTCCATGCTAGGTCCTTCATTCATAAGCAAAACAAAAGTATCTAATTTAGGCAACATCATATGTTCATGAACAATAGAAGGATTCGCAAGAAACGAAAGTACCTGATAATTTAGTTGACGTGCACGTGCTCTAGTAACTGGTCCAGTATGTGTAGTTGGTGAGGGTATGGGTGTAACATTAGTAGGGATGTCCTCATCACCTTGTGAGCTGCCCTATCTGATCAAGGCATCTATGTAATTTTCCTGTTGTTGCTATGGTGTGTTTGCTGGGATCCGATGGATTATGAGATTATGTTCTTATTGTGATGAGTTATATATTTGGTTCTCCTTTTATATTTTGTTCTTGAGTAATTCTTGCATGTTCTCCGTTGCTTTTTATTGCTTTGGCCAAGTAGTAGATAGTAAGTCCAAGAGGGAGCGTTTATGCATCATTGTGGGTTCATGCCCCCCCCCCTCAATGTCTAGCTTCAGTGAAAGAAACATGAGACTAGGGGATGTGTTGTTGTTGTTGGGAAACATAGTAGAAATAGAAAAAATTCGTGCCTACGAATCAAGATCCCAACATCATCCAACAAAGATGGCATACAAGGTTTAGGGCTTTTCTCACCAACGGTTGCAGCGGAAGAAGAGCTGGTGAAGCGGCGTGGACGTAGTGGAAGTAGTCGAAGCAGATCTCCCACGAACAGTCCCTCGATCTATCCCATGAATAAGTCCCTCGAACAGATCTCCGAGAAGAAGTAGAAGCTCCTCGAAGAAGGATCAAAGTTATGATCCCTCTACCGGTATCCACACATCCCATAGCAGCAATCCAGCAGCGCTCCGCCGTCCAGAGAAGAACGCCACCGAGAAAACTAGTGGGAGAAAACCCTAACGGATTCTGATTTAGAACAGCAGTCTAATTGTGGAGCAACGGGGTTTAGAGGGAGGGAGGGTGGCGCATAGGCCTTGGGGTTTGATGTTGCTGCGCCCCCACCCCCTCCCCTCATTATATAGGTGGCCAAGAGGCCCCTTGGGGCGCAATAAGGGGTGGTGGAGTCCCCTTGGGATTCCTCCTTCCAAAAGGAGACCTTCCCACCGGGGAATCTGAGTCCAAGGAGGACTCCTCCCACATGTGGTTCCCCCACCACCTAAATTTTGGCCAGCCCCCTTGGGGTGCCTTGCCCCCCAAGGCTAAGGGTGGTGGGGCGCATATGGTACTGTCCGGAACCTTGTGGAACCTTCCGGAAGCTTCCAGAACCTTCCAGGACCCGCCGGGACCATTCTCGGCCATTCTGGGACCTTCAGGGATGGTTTCGGGACATTCCGGAACCTTATGCAACACTTCCAAGACCTTCCGGTAACGTTTTGGACGTTCCAGAACTATCTTGATAGGTTCTGGGACGATCCGGGTTACGGTCTAGCCTGCCCGATGCCCTGCGTCGGTTCGTCGGTCGTTTTCGGGACGTCCACCGATTAACCAAAAACTATTCTGGTTGATCCAGGACTTCCCCAGTACCATTATCATATGATCCAGGACGACCTGGGACTATTCTAGAGTGATCCGGACATATCTTTAAATACCCAGAACTTCTTCTGGTGCCCTTATGAACAATTCCATAAATACCCGGAACTACTTCCGGTGCCCGTATGAACTATTCCGTTTTGCTTCCACTAAACCTTCTACCATTCCAGTATTCTACCAGACTACTACTCGTTAAGTGTGTGACCCAATAGGTTCGGTATAATGCGGACAAGACTCAGAACATCTTCCATACATAGGTCAACAGCCTTTTGTCAATAGCCAATAATCAACAGCGGAGCCATGGACACCCATGTTGACTCCCGCACATACACGAAGAACCTTCGAGTGAACCATTATGTTTTGTCATGTACCATGCCCTTTGCTTTGCGATATATGACAAAGTTAGAGGAGAGAAGTTAGGCACCCATGTGTAACAACATCTTGAACACAAGCCACTCGTTATCCTCTTTGGTCGTTTGTCCCTTTTCTCGTTATCGTATTCCGGTATCCCCGTGACTGAATCACAATGCGTCTGGCCAAACTATAATGGATACCGTCATACCGAGTGGGCCCGAAGTGAATATCTTCTTCATCGTGAAGGAGCAAATCCCAATCTTGAACTATCACAGTTACTAGACACACTATCCAATGTACCCAGAAATTATTTTACTACTTCCCAGTAACGGGAAGATTCATCTAAGAACCAAAGCACATCTTCCTGTGTGAAACAACTTGATACTCTCATGGTCTAAGGAATTACGTATATGATAACATTTCATGATATGACTTATAACGTTGTTACGATGTGATCTCTAAGTATATCATTCAATAGTGGGGTCGGTTCAACATCATTGTTCTGCTAACAATATGTTCCCATTGCTACTGACATCCTTGTTACAAGAACAATCTCCATGATTAAGAAAACGTAATCATCAGTTAGCACATGAGCTGGTCTTAGAGGCTAAACCAGGAACTCTTGGTGTTTACATTTCCACACATGCAAGTGAGTTTTCTTCTGAATCTCACAGTCAGGGTCATTGCAATTATAGCACAGAAATATAAACATTAATTACAAACGTGGAAATATATATAATAACATTTTATTATTGCCTCTAGGGCATATTTCCAACATTCTCCCACTTGCACTAGAGTCAATAATATTATCAGTGCTTGAGCACTTTACACCTATGGCATGCCGGGGTAATACATGCTTCATTTTTGGTATAGACTTTATCATCGGATCTGACGTTTCAGGCACGTTTGTATCTTGCATATCTTCACGTTTTTCACACTATCATAAAATTCACTAATTTTATTATTTTAGCTTTTTATATGTTTTGGATCATTTGGTAGGACCTTGGTTCCTTAGAATAAGTCATGAAATCATTCATCAATGTTCCATGAGCTTCAAACATCTAGCAAACCATACCATGTTCATAAATGAACTTCTGAGTCAAAATACCCTCCCTTGTTACTTCTTTAAGCAACATTATACTTAGCCTCTATTATAGAATTCACCACAGTATCTAACTTAACACAGTTCCTTCATACTGTGCCACCCTTACGTGTGAAACACATAATCCCAATTAAAATCGAAAATCGGTCGGAGTAAGTATGAAGACTGAATTGGTGTAACTATTTACATCAAAAATTCTGCTGGTGTAACTCATTACAACGAGCTCTTCATTCTCTCCATTTTTCCGAGAAACATATCTTATCTTTCATAAGTTTAACTTTTCACTATTTGTCCAATGATCAACATCTTTATCACTTTGGTATCTTGCTCACAACCTTTTCGAGCACTGGACATATCTGGTTGTTTTACATATTATGGTGTACATGATTAATCCAAACACACATGTGAGCGAAATTCAATTCATGTGTTTTGATTATCTGTGTTCATGAACACCGATTTCCGCAAATAACTTTTCACCGTGACCTCGACAAGAACATCCTTCCTGGTGTTTTCATACTAAACTACTTTAGTATCATGTCAACATGTAACGTTGTCTTTAGCATGATCAAGCACTTACTATCTGCATAGATCACTGTGCTCAATACAAATGCTATATTAGCCCAAGTTCTTCAACTGAAAACTATTTCCAATGAAGTCCTTATTCGTGTCAAGAAATTTATATCATTTCCAATCAACAATATGTCATATACATAAGGTTTTAGAAATATCATTCAGCTCCCACTTAATTTCTTGAACATTCAAGCATCTTCGTTTATTCCCGATGAAAACAAACTCTTTTGGCAATTTCATCATAACAAAAATTCCAACTCCATTGTGCTAGCTTCTGTCCATCACTGGATATCCAAGGCTTGCATCTATTTTAGCATCCTTTGAATCGACAAAACATTCCGGTCGTATCACATATACGTCCTTTGTTATATTTCCGTGTAGGAACTTTGTTTTGACGTTCATTCTACCATATCCTATAAATGATATATGTAGTAATTGCTAATATAACCCGAACTGACTAAAGCATCTCTACGGTCGAAACTATTTCGCCGTAGTCAACCTTTGAATCAATTATAGATCCATATATATATTCTTCAGACTTTTAGTCTTTCGGAGGGTCTACCAAGTTCAAAACTTGACTTACTTCCATGGATACTATCTCAAATTATTTGGCATTTAGCCAAATCTCGGAGTCAGGGCCCATCAATGCTTCTTTGTATATCATAGGTTTATCATTGTCGAACAACAATATCTCGTTTTACATATCATGAATGTATGTACGAGTTTTGTCTAACCTGTGTGGTTCAGCTGCGCACTTATTTGAAGATTCAACAATCTTTAATAAGTTGCACTGTCCTCCCACTCACTCTTTTGCAAGAAACCATTTTCTTCAAAACACATTGTTCTTAACAGCAAACAGTTTTGCTTTTGTGTAGTGATAGAGGAATACCAAACCTTTTGGAATAACCTTCACAAAGTAGCACTTCTCTGATTTGGTGTTTTGAGTATGTCAAACATATGTCTCATACACCCAAATTTTAAGAAAAGACAATATGGTTTTATCATTTCCATATCATATCTAATATGGTGTCATTTCAACAGATTTGATGGTGCTCTTTTCAGTGTAAAAGATGTAGTCTCTAACGCAGAACTTTAATAAGTATAATGGCAAATTGATAAATGTCATATTTGATCTTACCGTGTCATACATGGCTTGATTACATCTCTCGAACACTTTACTCATAGTGGTGTTCCGGGAGACGCAAGTTATGACACTTCTTCACAACTCATCAGACGTTCGCTAAACATGTAACTCAAATATTACTTTCTACAATCTAATTTGCAGAAGCTTTATTTTCTTGTTACAATACATTTCTATTTCACTCTAATTTTCCTTGAACGTTTCAAAGATTTCATACGTATGTCTCCACTTAACAGATATCCATATATTTACTTCAGTTCATGAGTGAAGATAGAAAATCCACTGTACACAACTATACTTATTGGACTACACACATCATCATGTATGATTTTCAATAATTTAGTTGCCCGTTAATGCATGGCCTATCAACGGTGTTTTTAGTCACATTACTTTTAGACAATGCATGCAAGCGTCAAGTGATTCATAATCATATGACTCAAAAGTCCATCACTTATGGAAATTCTTCATGCATGTTATGTCACTTGTGACAAACTGCAGTGCCACACACTTGTGGTATTTCTGTTAGTCTTGCGATGTTTAGCGTTAGTGTTATGGATGTTTAGCATTATTATCAAGATTCATAACATATAACCTATTCACAATAGAAGTATGGCCTTTATGTTATTCATAGGTTTGAACAACTCTCTTGCAATAAACATGATTCAAAAATGATGTTTTGCAACAAGGCTAAAGTGTAGTAACAATTTACTCAACTCTAAAATGAATTATGAAGATAATCATAGAGTCAACACACAGTATAGTAAACCTTTTACCGTGTTCTCGTGTGTGTCAAAACTCATCATTAGCTAGTCATAAAGGCCATAGTATTTCTTGCATCGACTTGCAACGATATGCAATTGAAGTGATATTCTAGTGATCAACAGTTTAATCACAATATACAAGAATTAAGATTAACCGCTTAATCATGATTCCCAAGAATTACATCTTTTGACCAGCAATGAATTCATCTATAACTTTGTATGACTTTCATTTCTGAGCTGGATATTCCAGTCTTCTTTCGCTTTGCCTTTATACGTATCATAGTTCTATTTCCAATGTCACTCCTACTCACAAAAGATCACATATGATCGAGGGTGGCGCATGTCATGGACTTTCCGGCGTGTGAGTCTTACTAACATCCTTTGGACTTCCTTTCCCTTAATTCTCATCATCATATGATCGGTGTTCTTCTGGATCCCACACTTATCAGTTTTGTTTAGAGCACAGTGAACATTTTCACCAATGCTTACAATCATACATTGTACTAGATATCTTATATCCAACATTAATTGTCTTACTACTGAAAACAATTTTTCAGTTCCATGAATATAACATAACTATCACAAACGTTTCGAAGTTCGGGTTTCATGGTGGTGAAGACAATGCACTTAGCTGTGGTGGAATTCTAGCATTTTTGGATTATGGACGTAAGTCACATCATCCATAGCATCAGCGGGAGAGCATCAAAAATTTGCGATAGGACAAGCTCCTTCTCGACACTATTGAGGATAGTCCTCACAATACGGTACCAATCGTAAAGTTTTTACCAAGTAATACAGTTAATCAAAATAAATTGGGAAGGTGGTAATGCGAGCCATTATTCTACAACGATAATGCAAATACTAAGACTTTGTTCATAATTAAGTTGCACTTGTGATTAATCAATTTAATTACTAAGTGCGCTCCCACTCAGATCAATATCTCTCGAATTGATGCTGGAGTGATTCAAGATCCAACCCAATCGTCCGCATTGATGTGACATCACTGATGACTTAGACTGGACCAGTAGGCCAACTTGCCAATCACGCCAAAGGTGATTCTTGTTCATCTTTCGATGGGCGTGTTCCGGTAGCAAACTTTTATCCAAACCGTCAAGACAACCAAGTGTAATTGCAGTGTGTTCTTAACACATCCGCCTTTTATGCGTCACACCGTGTGCACCCATGTGACATGACCTGCTCCGGTGTGAAACATAGTATAGACGGTGCTACAGTTGGAAGAACACTATCAACTTGATATTGTTTTGCGAGAGATCACCCTAATAAAATACGACTACCGCGCATCAAACAAGGGTGCATCAAAGGGATAAACATCACAGGAAGTTCATAAAATTATGTGATATAGTATAGCCCTTTGCTTCGTGAAGTCTTCGGTGTCTTCACATCGTCGTGTTAGAAGTCACCGTCTCCACCAACTTTCTCCTTGGCGCCGGGACCAAAACCACGGCTTCCGGCATGTGCGTCGGGGTCCACCTCCGCATCGTAGATCATCACCTTGCATTTATCTATTACTTTTCCTCGAGCTAATAAACAGTTCTGGCACGCATGCCATAATTAAGTGACCATCATATGACTCCAATCATCAAGACGTACCACGACACGCAGGTCGCGAATAAATATTACATAACATATAGCATCTCATACAAACACATTGCAAATCTTGAAGGCTATACCACATCACATGCACATTCTGCAAAAACGAGTTAGATCGCCCTCTACACGGGTTGTTGCACCTTTTATCATGGTTGATTAGCAGGTTATATGTAAACGTTGTTCCCTATACAAACCAAACACGATACTTCATTGTTGCTAGTTTAACGTTCGGGGTGCATGCAGCAACTAATGCCACAAGCCAAACTTCGTTCAACGCGTGACCCCCGTGTGGATTTGAGTTCATAAAATCCACAAGCCCCTCCATGTTAAATCTTCTATTGCGAGATTAAGATGAGATCCAAGGAGTTTTATGTAGACCATGATCAAGGCAACCAACATACTGAAAGCAGCATAGAGGGATCGATGGAAAACTCAATCCTTGTAGCAAAACCTCAACTTGCCATCAAGCATAGAAAAAATCACATGACAGGGAAGCAAAAAGAATATCAATGCCTCATATCACACATATGATCTAGATCTAAACTTGCATCTAATCAAGGATTGCTCTGATACCACTATTGGGAAACGTAGTAGAAATCAAAATTTTCGTGCCTACGAATCAAGATCCCAAGATCATCCATGAAAATGGCATACAAGGTTTAGGCCTTTTCTCACCAACAGTTGCAGCGGAATAAGAGTTGGTGAAGCGGCGTGGACGT
Organism: Bromus sterilis; assembly: GCA_950022295.1. Taxonomy (NCBI): domain Eukaryota; kingdom Viridiplantae; phylum Streptophyta; class Magnoliopsida; order Poales; family Poaceae; genus Bromus; species Bromus sterilis. The sequence goes on along the minus strand of OX465595.1, from coordinate 238,861,889 downwards.
AGTGGAAGTAGTCGAAGCAGATCTCCCACGAACAGTCCCTCGATCTATCCCACGAATAAGTCCCTCGAACAGATCTCCGAGAAGAAGAAGAAGCTCCTCGAAGAAGGATCAAAGTTATGATCCCTCTACCGGTATCCACACATCCCGTAGCAGCAATCCAGCAGTGCTCCTCCGTCCAGAGAAGAACGCCACCGATAAAACTAGAGGGAGAAAACCTTAACGGATTCCGATTTAGAACAACGTCTAAACCGGGGTCTAATTGTGGAGCAACGGGATTTAGAGGGAGGGAGGGTGGTGCATAGGCCTTGGGGTTTGATGTTGCTGCGCCCCCACCCCCTCCCCTCATTATATAGGTGGCCAAGAGGCCCCTTGGGGCGCAATAAGGGGTGGTTGAGTCCCCTTGGGACTCCTCCTTCCAAAAGGAGACCTTCCCACCGGGGAATCTGAGTCCAAGGAGGACTCCTCCCACATGTGGCGCCCCCACCACCTAAATTTCGGCCAGCCCCCTTAGGGTGCCTTGCCCCCCAAGTCTAAGGGTGGTGGGGCGCATATGGTACTGTCCGGAACCTTGTGGAACCTTCCAGAACCTTCCAGAACCTTCCATGACCTTCCAGGAACCGTCGGGACCATTCTCGGCCATTCCGAGACCTTCCGGGATGGTTTCGGGACATTCCGGAACCTTTTGGAACACTTCCAAGACCTTTCGGTACCGTTTTCGGACGTTCCGGAACTATCTGGATAGGTTCCGGGACGATCCGGGTTACGGTCTAGCCTGCCCGATGCCCTGCGTCGGTTCGTCGGTCGTTTTCGGGACGTCCACCGATTAACCGGAAACTATTCCGGTTGATCCAGGACTTCCCAGTACCATTATCATATGATCCAGAACGACCTGGGACTATTTCAGAGTGATCCGGACATATCTTTAAATACCTAGAACTTCTTCTGGTGCCCTTATGAACAATTCCATAAATACCCGGAACTACTTCCGGTGCCCGTATGAACTATTCCGTTTTGCTTCCATTAAACCTTCTACCATTCCAGTATTCTAACAGACTACTACTCGTTATGTGTGTGACCCAATAGGTTCGGTATAATGCGGACATGACTCAGAACATCTTCCGGACATAGGTCAACAGCCTTTTGTCAATAGCCAATAATCAACAGCGGAGCCATGGACACCCATGTTGACTCCCGCACATACACGAAGAAACTTCGAGTGAACCATTATGTTTAGTCATGTACCATTACCTTTGCTTCGTGATATATGAAAAAGTTAGAGGAGAGAAGTTTGGCACCCATGTGTAACAACTTCTTGAACACAAGCCACTCGTTATCCTCTTTGCTCGTTTGTCCCTTTTCTCGTTATCGTATTCCGGTATCCCCATGACTGAATCACAATGCGTCTGGCCAGACTATAATGGATACCGTCATACCGAGTGGGCCCGAAGTGAATATCTTCTTCACCGTGAAGGAGCAAATCCCAATCTTGAACTATCACAGTTACTAGACACACTATCCAATGTACCCAGAACTTATTTTACTACTTCCCAGTAACGGGAAGATTCATCTAAGAACCAAAGCACATCTTCCTGTGTGAAACAACTTGATACTCTCATGGTCTAAGGAATTACGTATATGATAACATTTCATGATATGACTTATAACGTTGTTACGATGTGATCTCTAAGTATATCATTCAATAGCGGGGTCGGTTCAACATCATTGTTCTGCTAACAATATGTTCCCATTGCTACTGACATCCTTGTTACAATAACAATGTCCATGATTAAGAAAACGTCATCATCAGTTAGCACATGAGCTGGTCTTAGAGGCTAAACCAGGAACTCTTGGTGTTTACATTTCCACACATGCAGGTGAGTTTTCTTCTGAATCTTATAGTCAGGGTCATTGCAATTATAGCACAGAAATATAAACATTAATTACAAAAGTGGAAATATATATAATAACATTTTATTATTGCCTCTCGGGCATATTTCCAACAGTTGCCACCAGGGAGAAAACACCGGTGCTTGTGACCGCAGTTGCAAGGATTGTTTACCTTACGCAAAGTTTGTTAATGCAGTTGTCTGTTGCTTTGAGTTCATGATACGTCCAAAATGCATCACTATTATATATAGTAATTCTTTCTTATTCATTGATATATTTCATGTTATGATGCCGTTCTTATGTTATTTGCCTTATTTTACACAGTTTGCAACTTTCAGGTGCCGAAGCAGCAGACGCAACAATCAGCGATAAAAAAGTGGACGCTAAGTTGTTGAAGAAGAATACCTCCAAATTACCTGAAAATCGACGAAGGGAATTTTTCAGAAGATTAACGAAGACACGTCGAAGAGGGGTCAGAGGGGGCCACATGGTGCCCAGGCGGCCACCCAGCGCGGCCCCACCCCGAGCCGCGCCGGGAGGGCTCCTGGACCCCTAGGGCCACTCCCGGTCCCCCCTTTGTCCTATATATCGCACATATTCCAAAAACGCTAAAAGGGAGAGAGTTTTCGGAGTTCCGCCGCCGCTCCGTGCCAGAAACCTACAGAGGAGAAATGACATCTCCGGCGGGCAGATTCCGCCGGGGAGAACACCTCCCGGAAGGGGAGATCGTCGCCATCGTCATCACCATCGTCACGGGCATCATCGAGATCATCATCAACATCATCCCCAACATCAGCACCATCTCCACCACCATCCAATCTCACATCACAAGTCCAACTTGTGTTGTAATCCGTATTATCTATCCTCTCTACTCTATCGGTGTTGATTACTATCGTGTGATGAATGCTATTGAGTTTTGTTGCAGAATTATCATTGTGTCCAGATTGTTTATCATCTATTTATCCCCACTGATCATGATCTCTTTTATGTCTTGTGAGTAGTTACTTTAGTTCTTGAGGACATGGGAGAAGTCTAGTTGTTAGTAGTCATATGATGTTGAAGTAATATGTGTTGTTTGATACTTAAGTTGTGTTGTTATTTCCCTAGTGGTGTTTTGTGAGTCGAACACTCAACACTTCGCCTTATAAAGGACGTAGGGGAATACATTGTGTACAAAGTATGCTTACGGTGGGTTGCCGAAGTGACAGAAACCTGAACCCCAGCTCGCACGCTTTTGCAAAAGGGAATAATGGATCAACGATCGTATTGCTATGGTTAGGATTTTTCCTTAATTACTATCTTGTATTTGAGGATGCTTGCAAGGTGTTTAATCATAAGTGTACACTTATCCTGGTCTAGAGGGTGCACTAGCATATATTCACCCACTCAACACTTATCAGCACAGCACATAGTATCGATGCGGAATATGGCGAAAGCACATGACTATTTATCCCGTGTGTCCTCAAGAATGCTTTAGCCTTTATAAGTTCAGTTGCTAGGCCTCTCCTTTGCTCAAAAGGATTGGGCCACTTGTTACTCCTCAGTGCCTTTTACTTTACTCGCTTTTATCTTTCAGTTCCTGCAGCTATTTCTCAGCCAAAGTCACTTACCAATACCTTCTGCTCCTCGTTGGGTTCGACACTCTTATTTATCGAAAACGCTACAAACGATCCCCTACAGTTGAGGGTCATCAAGTACTGTTTTCTGGCACCGTTGCCAGGGAGCGTAGCGCTATTAGTAAGTGAAGCTGGTAAGGAAGTTTTTATATTTCTATTTTTTTGCCGTTGCTTCTTTTGTACTTATGGAAAACTCTACTCTTGGATCGTTGTTTATGGGGAAACGCCCCACGACTGTGGTGGTCACTCCTACTCCTACTGAAATTGTGCCTTAAAAAATACCATCTGGTATTATCAATTATGTCTTATCTAATCGGTATGCAGGAGATAGACATCCAGGTGAACACTTGTTATATTTATCACAACTATGTTCATTATTTAAGCTTGCAGGTATGTCACTTGAGTTCGTCATGAAGAAATTATTCTCCGTATCACTTATAGGTAAAGTTTCAGATTGGTATAAGATCCTCGATAACTCAGATCTACTTAATTGGGAAGAGCTTATGTCTCTCTTTTACACAAAGTTTTACCTCTTCATGAAATTCATCGAGACGGGAACTACATCTACAACTTTTGGTCTCGCGATGGAGAGAGCATCGCTCAAGCTTGGGGAGACTTAAATCCCTAATGTCCAAATGTCCTATCCATGAACTCCCCAAAAATATTATAATTACAAATTTTTATGCCAGGCTTTCTCGTCAGGATAAGGAGATGTTGGATACCTCCTCTAGCGCGGTATTCCAAGTGTTGAAGAAAACTGGGATCTCATCGACAGGATCGAGAAGAATACTGAAGACTGGGAAGTCGACAAAGGTATTGAACCTGCTATAGATTATGGTCATGATTATATTGAGAGCTATGTGAAAACTGATTATTTTAATACCTTTTGTTCTAAGATTGGTCTTGATTCCCAGCTTATGATTGATTTCTGTAAGAACTTTGCCTCTCACATTGACTCTTCGAAAGAAGAGATGGCTCAGTACCATAAGCCCTTTAAAGAATTACCCTGGTGATATTCATGTTGCTGACCCTATTCTGCCTGCAGTTTTTTATGAAAATCCCCCTTTTCCTACAAGGATGAGGGAGCACTCTTTTGTGTCAGGCATAATAAATAAAATTCGGAGACGAGCTGACGAACCTAAGGACCTGATCAAGGTCGATCCTCAAGTTGCGATTGTTAAAGATTTGGTGTCACAACCCCAAGTTAGGTATGTGCTAGGATTAGCAAATCATTTTGCATCATGTTAAAAATTTCAAAAGAAATCATTTGAAATCAAATTCAAACTCAAATGGGAGAAGGAACACCCCCCAGTGAATTAATTCAAAAGGCCAGAAATAAATCTTCTCCAAAAATTCATGTTTGATTTTTGAAAAGTCTTATAAATGAGTGTGATCACATATCAAGTGATGTGGGACCCACCCCATGCTTATGGATTTTTCAAATATTCAAATAGGACCTTGGATTAATTCAAAAACCCCTATTTGATTTAAGATTCAATTAATTTGAATTTTAAAAAGTGCCAAACTTTGTAAATGGCTAGTATATATTATTATAGGGCCATATAAAAAGTTTAAGCATTTTATAAATTGGTTTGCTATTTAATTAGCAGAGCCAAAAAAATGTCAGAAGAAAAACAGAAAGAAAAAGGAAAAGGGAAAGTGGTCCACTTACCTGGGCCTCCTCGGCCCAACTTACCGCACTGCAGCCCAGGCCCGCTCCCCAGCCTTGTCGTCTTGCCCACCGACGGCAAGCTCCTCGGTGGCGAGCATGCCGCGGCCGCCACGCCACTAGCCTTCCTGGAGGCCTCCCAGGCATCCTTATCACGCCACGGAGACTCCTAGTTGCGTCCTGATCCATCTCCCCCTCTCAAACGCCAGCTTCCCCTCCTCTCTCGCCGGAATCGAAGACGAACCGAGGACTCGCCGGAGCGCGCCGCCGTGGAAGACGTGGCCACCATGTCCTAGAGCTCAAGCCAACTTGTCCCGTGCGTGCGTCGTCGTCGACTTCATCGCCTCGCAGAAGACGGCGCCTTGATTTGATCCAAAGGAGACGCAAGCTTCACCGAATCACCGCCGATCGCCGGAGAACCACCTCGTCGATTCGCCGCCACCAGACCCTCCCCGAGCCCGTTGACCACGCCATCAAGTTCGTGGTGAGCTCCTTCCCTTTTCCCCCAACCTGGCGCCCTCTCTCTTGGTCTCTAGCCACGACCGCCATGGTTGCCGAAGCACGTCGCCGCCATGGACGACGACGAGGTCGCCCCTGTGCCCCATCATCTCATCCAGCGCGCGCGTTTGACTCCCAGTTGCTCTAGCAATCGAACGCAACCGTCCCAGCTTCAAGCCGTGGCCTCTAGCCCCACTCCCGACCTCGCCGGTTCTCTGTCGCCGCTAAGTTCGTCGCCGGCAAGCCACCAGTCCACCCCAGCCTCCCAGCCTAGCTCCAATGAACGCGCGCTGCTCCCAGCTTCCGTTCGAACCAAACCCCACTCGATTTGGTCCCCGGAATCACCCTCCCCGTGAGCGCCTCCGTGCGCTGTAGTCACCGGCGACTAGCCGCCGACAAGGCCGACGTGGCCGGGTTAAGTTAACACTAATCTACCCCTAAACAGTCACTGACCAGTGGGCCCAAGGCCACTAAACCCTCTGTTTAAAATAAACCAAACCGGTTTAATTAACTGAGTCACTGACCAGTGGGGCTCCCATGTCAGTTTGACCGTGGTAACACCCCTGATGTCAGGCTGGCGCAGTGCTAATGCAGTAATTGCTTTTCTAATTAAAACAATTCCAGAAATTGGCAGAAAATACTCTAAACTTTGGAAATTCATAGAAAATTCATTTTAACTCCAAATTTAACATATAATATATGAAAAATGATCAGGAGAAAATATCTATCCAAATATACAACTTTCAACTATGTTTGAGTTGAATTTAAAATGGGAACAGTAGCATTTTCTATTTGGTTTAATTGGAATTTAATCAAATTAAATTCAAATGCTTTTGCAATTTGAACCTTAGCAACATGCCACATTTCACTTGAACATCAGAGGCATATCATACACATATCAAGATGAGTTACATTGATCAAACAATAGCATTTGCAACTTGGCTAAATTGAATTCAAATTGGAGTTTAAATTTGCAATTCATTTGCAATACACTCCTTTTAAATGGAATTCCCTCACACATCAGAAGCATATACATCAAGTTTCAACCCTCAACCATGTGTTTGTGCATTGTACTTATGTTGCCCCCCTTGATTGTTGTTTGTCGATAGAAGTGGAACCGGAACAGGAGGCTGCCCCCTTCGTTGAAGTCCCTGATACCGAACCTCGACAGCAAGGCAAGCAAACCCCCATTGATCATGTCGATAAAATCCCACTTCCCTCTCATGTCTCGCGTATGCATTGTATAGGATGATTACCATGCTACGTTTCTACCGCATAGATGAACCCATTCCTTTGCATGACCTATCATTTGTCACAGTAGTAAGAAAACCACAATCCTAACAAATGTAGGAGTTGGTTGATATCATGTAACCCCTGCAACTGTTACTGCTTATTGCATGCTTAGAGTGTTACAATGTTGTTACTGTTATGTGAGTCGGGATGGTAGTGATCATGTGGAAGATGGTGGAAATGTGTTGGTGAATCTACCCTAATACAAGGTGAACGATGAGAGGCTATGTAGGAGTACACGGTGGGTTGTCTCATTGAACACCGCCCTAAGTCCGAGTTCTTGTGTGGTGATCCAAGATGAAGAGTACAACCACACACTCGCCGGGTTCACGATAGTGGTAGCCAACCCAGGTAGGCGGCTTTCTTGGACTAGATCGGCTATGAGGTAACAGTTGTGGTGAGTATCCTTGCTGACACCCCTTGAATGGTGTCGAGATCAAAGGCGGTAACTGATGATCATGTGTGTGTAGCGGTACACCCCTTCAGGTTTAACAAAACTATTCGAATAGCTGCGTCCGCGGTAAGGGACTGCTTGGAAAGCTTAGCTTGATTATTAGACAACTTGAACTGGATACTTATAAAACTTACCAAGATAAGCGTGAGTGCTATGGCGTGCTTTCTCGTGGGGAAGTCGAGGAAGGCACCATAGTGGAGATGTAGTGGACTCGTGTACACTTCTTACCTCAAGTCTGGTAATCGTAGTTCAGGACTAGCCAATTTAAAGCTGGCACTTTTGCAATTGAACCCACCTCCCTTTGCCCTGATACATGTGCATGAGTAGTATAGCTCCTATGTAAGTCTTGCTGAGTACGACTTTGTACTCACGTTTGCTTATTCTATGTTTTAGATGAACCCACTAACCCCGAAGGTGGATTCTTCCTCGGGCTCGACGACTGAAGACCAAGGTAGTGTAGTCCCAGTCAGCAGACTGGTTCCCTCGTGCAGGGCTTGTACTTAAATAAGGCTTCTTAAGCCATTTGTTAAACTTGTTTGTACTCAGACCTACTTTGCTTCCGCTTGTTTGTTGTAATGTTGGAACACATGCTTGTGATCTCTGTGTGCACTCTGTGAGAGCTATCAATAAAATGTATACTTTGTTGATAATTGCAATGATACCTGCTGTTCATACAAGGCATGTGTGCTGCGTGTATGTTTATAACATGCATGTCTTTGTATGGGTTTTCGAGACCTTAGTTGTGATCTGGCTGGCGGTCTTTCATGCACCAAGTGGCCCTTAGATGTGCGCAGCTTGGGGCATCGTGATGTGATTGCTCGAGAATCTGTCTCGTGCACACTTTGTGGTATGATCGCGCCCGCCCTAGACCCCGACTAAGTGATCGGGCTAGAGTAAGTCTATGTAAGAGTTATGAGATAGTCGATAGTATGGTTGAGGCGACTTGTCTGTGAATATGGGAGTTCATCACCCATATCTTTAGACTTGTGTGCGGACGATGAGGACCCATCTCAGTTGATCATCCGGCCAGGATGGGATGCCCCTCACGTACGATGCTTTCCGAGAACGTTCTGTGCTTGGCCTTGTCTGCTTAGACAAGTGGGTACGGTTCTCGGCTCTCCATATGACTATGTCGTAGCGGGACTTGCATACGCTAACCCCGGGTCCCGACATTTGGTTACTAATGATGTTTTAGATTCCAACATAAAATTTTGTGTTGTTTCAACTAACGTTGTCACAGCCAAGAATAAGAGTCCAATTTCAGGTACACCAGTTGTATCTGTCAAGATAGGAGACCACAAATATTATGGGCTTTGCCATCTGGGATCCAGTGCTAGCGCTATTCCTTATTCACTCTATCATGAGATCATGGGTGATATTTCACCCTGTGAGCATGAAGAAGTTGATGTCACTATTTATCTAGCAAACAAATAAACTATCTCTCCCATTGGAATTGTGAGAGATGTTGAAGTCCTATGTGGAAAGGTAAAGTATCCTACCGACTTTCTCGTACTTGGTTCAGTGCAAGATAGGTTTTGCCCTGTTATCTTTGGTAGACCTTTCATCAGCACTTGTGGTGCTATTATAGATTGTAAAAAAGGTAAAGTCCCTTTTTAATTAAATGGTGAGCCATATGAATTTAACTTTTCTACATTTTCCAAGAAACCTCATGGTACTGATTTACTTAGTGATGATAAAATTATAAAAAATATTGCGTCTATTGTTATTCCTCCTAATGATCCTTTGCGGCAATATATGGAAGACCACGAGAATGATATGCATATGCAGGAAATAAATGAGTTAGATGAAATATTCACAAGACAAACTGCTATCCTGAAGCACAACCTTCCAGTTGAGCCTTTAGGAATCCTAGCACAACCAAAATATGACCCGGTGTTTGACCTCAAACCACTGCCCGATACGCTCAAGTATGCCTATTTAGATGAAAAGAAAATATATCCTGTCATTATCAATGCTAACCTTTCAGGATTTGAAGAAGAGCGATTAATGGAGACACTTCACAGACACCGTGGTGCCTTGGGCTATACCCTTGATGACCTTAAGGGGATTAGTCCATCGATTTTCCAACACACTATCAATCTTGAGCCCGATGCTAAGCCAGTTGTTGATCATCAACGACGGCTGAACCCAAGGATGAACGACGTGGTTAGGAGGGAGATTCTCAAGCTTCTAGCCGCAGGTATCATCTATCCTATAGCTGATAGTAGGTGGGTAAGTCCAGTTCATTGTGTTCCTAAGAAAGGAGGTATGAATGTTGTTCCTAACGATAAAAATGAACTACTAACTCAAAGAGTTGTTATTGGATATAGGATGTGTATTGATTACAGGAAGTTGAACAAAGCGACCAGGAAGAACCATTACGCGCTACCCTCTATTGATCAGATGCTAGAGAGGTTGTCTAAAAACACCCACTTTTGCTATCTTGATGGGTACTCAGGCTTCTCTCAAATTCATGTTAACATTGCTGATCAAGAGAAGACCACTTTCACGTGTCCCTACGGTACTTATGCTTACAGGCGTATAACTTTTGGTTTATGCAATGCACCTGCTACTTTTTAGAGATGCATGTCCGCAATTTTTCATGGTTTCTGTGAGGAGATTGTGGAAGTCTTCATGGATGATTTCTCCGTCTATGGAACATCCTTTGACCACTGTCTCCACAATCTTAATAATGTTTTGCAGAGATGCGAGGATACAAACTTAGTTTTAAATCGGGAAAAATGCCACTTCATGGTTAACGAAGGGATCGTGCTTGGTCACAAGATTTCCGAGAGGGGAATTGAAGTGGACAAGGCGAAGATTGAAGCTATTGAAAGGATGCCCTATCCAAGGGACATTAAAGGTATTCGTAGTTTTCTCGGTCATGCTGGTTTCTATAGAAGATTTATCAAAGAATTTTCTAAGATCTCGAGACCCCTCACTAATCTTCTCTAGAAGGATGTTCCTTTTGTATTTGATGAAGATTGTAAGGAGGCTTTCGAAGTTCTTAAGAAAGCTTTGATAACCGCTCCTATAGTACAACCACGTGACTGGAAATTGCCCTTTAAAATTATGTGTGATGCTAGTGATTTTGCTATTGGAGCTGTTTGAGTACAAAGGGTTGATAAGAAATTGAATGTTATACATTATGCTAGCAAAACCCTTGATAGTGCTCAAAAGAATTATGCTACTACTGAGAAAGAATTCTTAGCAGTAGTATTTGATTGTGATAAATTTAGTCCTTATATTGTTGATTCTAAAGTTATTAGTCATACTGACCATGCTGCTCTTAAGTACCTTATGGCGAGGAAGGATGCCAAACCAAGACTCATCAGGTGGGTACTCCTTCTTCAAGAATTTGATTTACAGATTGTTGATAGAAAAGGAGCAGACAATCCGGTGGCGGAAAATCTTTCAAGGATGGAAGATATACCGCATGATCCCATCCCAGTCAACGATATTTTTCCAGATGAACAACTTGTCGTTGTAAAAGTACAATCACTCTCCGATCCTTTGTTTGCAGATTATGCTAATTTTATCGTTGCAAAGTATTTTCCTACAGGTTTAACATTTCAGCAAAGGAAGAAGTTCTTCCATCATTTGAGGCACTACTTCTGGGATGACCCTCATCTTTTCAAAGAAGGTCCTGACGAGATCGTGAGAATATGCATACCGGAACATGAGCAGAAAGACATTCTCAAGCAATGTCACGACAGTCCCTCTGGAGGACATCACGCCGGTGAGAGTACCGCACATAAGGTTCTCCAATCAGGTTTTTATTGGCCTACTCTCTTTAAAGATGCTAGAAATTAAGTTTTATCTTGTGATAGGTGTGAGAGAGTTGGTAATATTAGTAGGAGGAATGAGATGCCTATGAATTACTCACTAGTGATTGAGCCTTTTGATTGCTGGGGTTTTGATTTTATGGGTCCTTTCCTCCATCAAACAAGTACACTCACATTTTAGTAGTTGTTGATTATCTGACCAAGTGGGTTGAAGCAATCCCCAACGAGAGTGTTGATCACAAAACATCTTTGAAAATGCTCAAAGATGTAATTTTCTCTAGGTTTGGTGTACCTAGGTATCTCATTACTGATGGAGGATCGCACTTCACGCATGGAGCTTTTAGAAGAGCCCTAGCCAAGTACGATGTCAATCATAGAATTGCTTCACCGAACCATCCTCAAACTAGTGGGCAAGTTGAGCTCACCAATAGAGAGATCAAGCTGATCTTGTAAAAGACAGTTAACTGTTCTAGGAAGGACTGGCCAAAGAAGTTAGGAGATGCTTTGTGGGCGTATAGAACGGCTTACAAAAACCCCGTAGGCATGTCCCCGCATAAGATGGTCTATGGCAAGGCTTGCCATTTGCCATTAGAATTAGAACACAACTAGTCATCAACCCGTGCACTTGCACGGGCTAGGATTATGAAAATGATACCTCACTGAAGAAAAACAACGGAGTCATGTAAATAATATGTGTATGATTCTTGTGATCTTTTTGGTTGTTAAAAGCACATAAGGGAAATTTTGTATGCGTATGAAGTGAAGGAGTTACCAAGTGAATGAGTAACATAATATATAATATGTAGTGAGAAAGTAAAAACAAAAAATGAAGTGAAGCAAATACCATTACATTTGGATTCAACAATGTATGCACTACATGTTAAGACTAAAATAGTAAAAAACACACTATAAATGGAAACAATTAGGTCATACTTTCTTAAAGAAATTAAAGGTTGTAGCCCTTCGGAGTGGGTGTTCACATTTCAACCTATTTGCATGGTAGACTTAAGTACTTCTATTTAGGGAAGAATATAACCCTTCGAATAATTTGTTGCAAACATATCAATAAATATTAAAAATACAGAAAAATGTGTTTTGTAAGAAGAAATAAACATTTAGGACTATCTGTTGAGTATGTGTGGGTGAGGTGTCAGATAATGATTTATAAAGAGAACTCCATTTAACAATATCTATCTATGTTTGAGCAAAATTTTATTTTGGATTGTACAACCTAATGCTATGTTGGCCTACAATATATATCCTTCATTGGCCCAAACTTGCTTTCAACACAAAAGTTAGAGCTCCTATATTCAACAACTGATGTTCTGTTTTTTCTCAAAGTTTGTATAATGTGCAAAGCCCGTATAGTGTGTTTTCGCAAGAAGTATATATGTACTTACCAATTGTTTATGCCATTACCAATTCATGCAAATTTTTATATTTAGCAAGGAAATTGCGGAAAGAAAGGACAAATGACAACTTTAAAGTTCAGATAAAAGCAGGTAACACTAAAATAAATAATTTCTTGAGTAACCATAATGCAAGATACTCCATAAGAATCTCGTTTTCCTGGGTATGCATATGAAATTTCCTACATTAATTCAGCATGTCAGATTGCCAGTTGTAGAGCTAAAAGATAGATACCATACCAGGAAGAACTAAACTGAGACAGAAGTTGAACTATAAGTAATATATAAATTTGGCCATGTACTGTATGTAATGACCTTGGCATAAAAGTACAGATGACTGAAGTTTTTGGTGCATGGAGATGACTGAAGTTATATTTTATTTTCACCACTGATGCAGACTGTTGTTGTAATTTTAGCAATGGTACAACATCTATCATAGTTAGTAATCATGAGTTAGTGCAGACTGATGTGCAAAAAAACAAGGAGCTGAATAATGGACTCCATCCTACCAAGTTCAGTTTATTGTACGACCCATAGTGGGCAATATATCTAACACAATGTTACTTTTTTGGGTTGATATCTTGTCTATGGATTGAGCATCATGTAGCGGCACCTTAACTTTATAACCTGGTTTGTTATCGTTAAAATTCAATTCATTCAGTCACAATAGAGTTCGAATGCTGCCAGGCAGTACTGTATGGGTAAAGTGAAACAATAAAACATTACAACAAAGATTCAGCTATTTCCTTGTGTTAAAAGTAATGTACACAAAAGTCCAAATAAGCACATGCTATTTCAAAGAAATATTCATAAAATGGGCATCATATGGTCCAAATTATATAGTAATATACGGCTTCTCTCAAATAGATTTATTTTGTGAGGACAGTAGCAGGGCAGTGATGTACAAATAGCAATAATCTTCGAACAATCCCCTCAGACTTTTGAATGGACTTGTATTTTTAAAATTAGAAAATCATGATGTTAGTAAGGAAAATGATTAGTAGATGAAACCTATGTAAGAAAAATCGTGCAAAAGAACTTGGACATATTATCTTAATTGTTAACACTGAAGAGATAAACACTGATCTGATGCTACTATTTTCTTTATGATCAAACACTGAAATATAAACTCTTAGTAATGCGATATTCGTAATTTATCCAAGGCTGACTTTTTATCTACGGTTCAACCATCAAATTTTGGAGACTAATTCTTCGAACACTAATAAAGAAAACAATTATATAGTTAGTCAATGCTATATAACAGTATTAAAAATGAGTCTCGTACTGAGTCTGTATTAGGACTTAAATTACTGTAAGGATTGAGGATGATCATGAGGTGCTGATTTATGTGCATGCACATAAGAATCCATAGTCCTCGACTTCTCATTAGCTTAACCCCAGTGAGCAACGACATTCATGATTCCTTGTTCTCCAAAATTATATGAGCTCACCATCTGCATCATGAAAAAGTAGTAAATTAGAGAGAAGAATTCATCCTAAAAATAAGGTGTGTGGTCCACTACGTACATGTATAAATAGAACAGCTTGAAGCACCTGCACTTGGACAGAAGGGCTGCGTCCTGGTCGTTGGTTCTCGTTTTGATTATCCGCTTCATCTTCTTGGACTTTCAATGGGTAATATGTAACAACGTGAACATGCATGGAGGATCCTTTTGCTACAGATCTTCATGCTCTTGTTGTTGCACAAAGCCGCCGCCGCGGCTTGTTGATGATGCTTTCTTAGCTAGACGCAACCCAATAGCCAGGGACGTACACTTGATGGATGGAGCGAAAATGATGCACGCGTGTAGGCTAGAACATGCCGTGCTGATTAATTAGACCTTGATGTGTACGTACTTGCTTGTTGAAGCTGAGATTGAAAGGGCCTTGGATTTCAACGGATTGAGTGGAAGGGGTTCAGGAGAGGCTCGTTGAATCTCTTTAAGTTCGATCGGAACATGGAAATTACAGATGGGACATGCGAGGAGAAGGATCAGGTGGAGCGGAGTCGAGGGTTTCTCGTCGATGCGTTCACATCTTGTCGGCAAAGGATCGCGATGGGGATGACCATGCGAGGGAGAAGTTTTTCGGCAGCCCTGGGAAGTGTTTTTTATTTTCATCAGCCTCGTTTACGTGTTTGTTAGGCGTCCAAGTGGGATGGTGGGAGAGGACTCCTTAGGTAATTGATCCTACGGCCGTAGATAAATCGGCAGATCTAATGGATAATTTTGCTTAGTTCTTGAGGATTAATGTGGAGCCTTCGTTAGTGCTTCCAATTAGTAAATATAAGAAGATTTCTGGGCTGTTAGAGAGATTAATGCTGACCCAAAGTTAGCCGGTGAAAAGCGTCTCATGAACTTGACTTCTCTAGATAAGTGGAGAAGTGAAGCTTACGAGAGTGCTAAAATGTTCAAGGAAAAGGTAAAGAAGTGGCATGATAGAAGGATTCTGAAATGTGAATTTAATGTTGGTGATAAATTTTTATTGTTTAGATCCTGTTTCAGGTTCTCTCCAGGTAAACTACTTTCTAGATGGGAAGGGTCATTTCATATTGAAGAAGTCTACCGGTCAGATGCAATCAGGATTAACAATTTTGATGGCACCAAACCTCAAGTTGTGAATGGGTAAAGACTCAATCATTACATGGCGGGAGACCCTGTCAACGTTGATGTAAATATAATACACACAACAACTCATGAAGATTATGTTGCAGCCCCGTTTCAGACACCAGAAGAAGAAGAATAAGAAAAGGTATGTATTACGGTAAGGAAACATCGCGAACCGCCATAAAAGTTCCAGATTACGCGTTTTTTCAAAATATAGAAAATTCAGAGCCGAATTGGAGCCGGAGAGGAACTCCAGGGGCCCATGCCCCCCTGGCGCGGTCTACCTCCTGGCCGCGCCGGGAGGCCGCCTAGGCAACTTGGAGCCCGTCCCCGACTCCACTTTGGCTCGTTACCTTCCTATTGTTGCAGAATTTTTTTCTATATATTTGCCCGGATATTCCCGGCACCATATCTCGTGATTTCGTTTGTTTTCTTTTCGATTTGTTTCTGCCAGGAGATCTTTTAGCTAAACCTAGGTGCCTTGGCTTCCCAAAGTTCCCCCAAGGACAAGTTCGTCGTAAACGTCACCAATCCTTACCTCGCTCAGGTGAAGAACCATCCTCGAGACGTCCAGTTGGAGGATGGTATCCTTCACCAAGAAGATCTAAAGGAACCTGCCAAGGAGGGGGGCATCAAGGCCAGGCTAGAAGAGATGGAGAAAGAAGTCTTCAAGTACAAGAAGATGGTTGAGCGGGGTGTTGAAGCCAACTTCGACATCATCAATGAGCTGAAGACGTTCTACAAGAAGGAGATGAGGGGGATATGGTCAAGCATCACTTCTGCAGAAGAAAGAATTGATGATCTCCAATTGAAGATCTATGATCTACACAACCAGAACTATGAGTATGAACTAAAGTTTATGCGCATGGGTTTAGGTGCTGTAAGCAGGATCTTGGAGACTGAAGCCTCTCATGGGATCGGGGAACCTCTACCATGGAAGCGCTTCATCCATGACTACATCAACAACAACAACCACAACAAGAATGAGGAGTAAATCTCCTTGGGTAATGGCATCCCCTCAGCTTATTCCAAGCTTGGGGGAGTGCCCAGTATCTTTATCTTTATCTTAGTCTTTTAGAGTCAAGTAGAGTCGTATCATGTCTAAAAAGTTATTATATGAAATAGGTGTTTGCATTGAGGTCTATCACTCCTTCTGTGGAGAGTTTGTATCCGTGAGTGTGGAGTCGTCTATGATGGAATATTAATGAGAAGTCTATTGGTTCCTTCGCTGCATTCGGTATTCTCTTCATGCAATCGACCTTATATGATGATCCTTATGGGGAGTATTGACCTTATATCAGGTATGGATTTGAAAACTTTATTTAATTTTGGCAAACATAGCTTTCGTCATGAAAACATGCTTGTTTTCTCAAGTAGCGACATAGCCAAAACCTTTATGTTATTATGCTTGAAGTGTTATGTTGACAAGGAAGACAACTTGATGTGTTATGCTTACCTTAATGTTTATGCTTTATGTAAGGCCCGATATGCGGTACAGTTCCAAATCCAGATGTTTCCATCCAGATCTGGGGACGAAGCACATATCAGTCCCACCGCGACATATGACATAGCCATATGCCCCGGATTTCCAACATGATATCACAACATTACGGATACAAGGACACAACATCTCATACAATCGGCATACAACTACCTTAATACAATATATCAGCATAAGATACATGTTTGAGTATAGACTACAATCAATTGCCTAGTGGCAAAGAGAAAATCATCGATTCCCATAACCACACGGGTCCAGGCCCTCCGCCGGGATCCACCTAACTAGTCGTCGTCGAGTCTCCGTGGAACGTCGATCACCATACCTGTTGTCGATCAAGAACCCTGAAAAGAGTTTGGGGTAGTATCATGAGTACATAAGTACTCAGCATCCAACTGTAGTGGTCATCTGACCCAGCAAGGACTTCATCACTCTTCATTCTAGGACAACTAGTAGTTTACTGTAAGTATGGGGTAAGTTTTGAGGTTTCTGCCGCACTAGCATATATGAAGTGGCTAACGATCTAGAGAGTAAGATAAGAAGCCAAGCATTCAATGAGGAATCGCCGCCAACAAGTCTTGCTATCAACTACTTACGCAAGAATAACACCTATCCTATCCTTGTCCTCCTCTTCGCATCCCGACGAAGAAGAGGCAGTCAAGGCACACACACGTTGATCAAGTTATA
Organism: Bromus sterilis; assembly: GCA_950022295.1. Taxonomy (NCBI): domain Eukaryota; kingdom Viridiplantae; phylum Streptophyta; class Magnoliopsida; order Poales; family Poaceae; genus Bromus; species Bromus sterilis. The sequence goes on along the minus strand of OX465595.1, from coordinate 238,844,490 downwards.
TTTAAGATTATCTCAGTTGTTGTTGTCTATGAACAAGGAGTAAGTCTCAAGTCGTCCATAACCGTGGACACGGATTCTCGAAAAGATTTAACCCTGCAGGGGTGTACCAACTGCCCATTACAAGGCTCCGCACCCACACCCATCTCTCTCAGTTGCTACCCATCACAGGCAACCATTTTATGATTTAGTTCCAAGAGATCCGAAACGACAGGTCCCTCTAACTAACAACGCACAAATCCAGGTGGCCCCCGGGAAGTCGACACCCAATCCAAAAGCCGGCCGCGCTCTCGAATCGGACTATTCCATCCGGGCGAGGTCGGGGTAACTAACCCATCACTGTGGGCAGTCCCTAGCTTCCAGGTGTGGACCAACGAAGGAACTCTGTCTCCGCTGGCCCGAGTTATTTTAAAGAATATCTGCTAGGAACGACCCGACAGACACACACACGTTTTCAAATGGTAAATAAGCTTGGGCCACCACTAGAAAAGTTTGAAGCTAGGTAGGTAAGAAGAGGGGACCCCATAGCATCCCACACGCGGTTACGCACGCTCGTCAAGAGACACAATACCCGGAACTCAGGTACTAGGTGACTCGAATGGAACAAAGCGTCGGGGCGGGATAGCCTAGACCTTCCATCCTTTGTCGAATATAGTCAACATTATACAACTCATATCATCAACAACAATATAATACTATGATAGCCCAAACCAAGGAGTAACAGGGTAACGTCGTAGCACCCTAAGCATTCATACGAAGCAGGGGCTGAGCAACGAGCAATAGTAACATAGCAGTACAAGGTTTGCTGGGAGGGGACATGATTGTATCGATTTGAAAGAGGCTGTAAACATGTGGTAGGATCAAACATCGAACCTAACCTAGACTAGCATGCAAACTGGTGGTTGAAATAGAATGGATCATAAGTAATGTATAGTCCTTTCCTGTTGATGAGTCGGCTTTTGAAGGTGTAGTTGATCGCAAGCTCGCATCGTCTCCGAGAGGTACCCGCGGAAGCACACAAGACGGTAAACAATGGAAAGCAATCAACGAGCAAGCATCTATTACGACGAAGCAAACACGAGCAAGCATCAACAAGAAGGCAACACAAGACATCGCACCTACCGTCGAGAGCGGTTACTAACAGGTTAAGTGGAGTACTCGTCACACACGACGATACCGCACGTTTACGATGGTTCAAGTTTTTTAGTTACACGTGATCAACAAAGGTTGTTAACATGACAACTCAAGCAAGCATGGCATAGCACACAAACATGGCAAGAGGTGAAGCATAAGATAAACTATATATGCTAGTCAATTTAAGTGAGGCACAACCTAAACATGGCATAACACTAAGTACCCCACGACAATTTAAAGCATTTGGTACTATTCTTCCCTAAACCATATTTTAGATTTGTTAACAGCAATAGCATAAACACAAAGTACATGAAATTCTAATAAAGTTACATTTAAAGAACACTCCAAACAGAGTTACGGTTAAAAAGATATAAGCAAAACAAGTTATGCACACATGCTGTTAACATCAGGGAGCACATTTAGAGCAATGCATAAACAGGAAAGGAATGAAAACATGCTCACAAATGATATGCAACTAAAGTAGACATGGCAGGGAAGGCATGGCAACAGGAATCATGCAAATAGACATCATGGTTCACTAGTTATAAGCAACACAAAAAGCTATAAAACATTACTCGTCAATGACTTAGTGAAAATCAAGAAAACAGGGCAGAAACTGTTATTTTCATGTTGTATAAACATGGGTAATCTATATGCAAAAGTGCAGCAACATGACATAGCAATGTATGAGCATGGAGTAGGCATGATGATGATCAGGTACAAGCAAGAATCATGGTCATAGGCATCATAGATCAAAATATATTAAGCATGCAACATGGCATCGGAAAGTTACAGACTTAGTGAAAAACAAAGGTGGTTTTCAAAAACAGCAGGATAGAAACTTTGGAGCTAAACATATCTATGAACAGAAATGTAAACATGACAATGCAATACATATAATGGAAGTATACATGGCATATATCAAAATGACATATTGCAATGCTCAATAGGATGCACAGTTAAAAAGATATAAGGCAGCAAAGTAGCAACTTTACATAAACAGCAGCACACTAATATCAGGGTCACCACTTTGAAGCAAGAATTAATAGAGCTACAGCAGGAAAACATGACAAGTGATTGCATAGAATTCAAGTAGACATGATGCTTAATAGGATGCAACAAGAATCAATGCAATAGGCCTCATGGATGTGTCACAATCATGAATCAAACTTGCAATAAAATAACAGCAGCACCACACTAACAGAAAATAATAGCAGTTAACAGTCTAAAGCCCACTTCAACACGGATTAACAACATCAAGATGGCCTCAAATAAAAATGCTCACAAAAGATGAACTGAAGCACACACAATTCTAAACAAATTTCCTTTTGGGCGCAATGTGATCCAAGCTACGGTTTAATCGCAATACTACTTGCAAAATAGAATCAGCAGAAAAATTCCTCCGGACTTAACCAAAATTGAGGTACTGGAAAAATTAAACTAAAAAAACAAAAAAAAACGGGCCGACTCACCATGGGCCTTGGCCCAGGAGGCCGAGGTGGCGTGCGGGCTGGCGAGGTGGGGCGAGGGGAGGCCATGGGCCACGGAGGCGCTGGCAGGCCGGCCCATGGCGGCTGGCGGCTCGGCCGTTTCGGGCCCGTGCCCCGGCGGCGGCGGCGACTGCCCCGGCGGCTCTCCGGCCAGGAGGTGCGCGACGCGGCGAGGAGGACACAGGGGGTGCGGGGTGCTGAAGGCGGCGAGGCAGGCGGCTTGGACGGCGGATCTGGGTCGGCGGCGCTCGGGCTCGGGGCTCTCTGCCATGGCGGCCTCATGGCGCAGCGGCGGCGGCTTCGTCGCGGGCGGACGGCGGTGAGGGACATGCGGGAGAGGAGAGAAGAGGGGGTGAGGTCGAGGCGGAGAGGGAGGCCGGCGGTGAGGTCTCACCGGAGATTAGCGGCGACGGACGGCGGGCGCGCGGGCGCGCGCTTCCCATGGCTGGCGGCGGTGAGGCGGGATGGACGTGAGAGGAGAGAGAGAGTGGGCAAGGGGCGCATCTGGACCGTCGGATCGGCCGATCCGACGGTCCAGATCGCAGGGCGTTAGGAATTTCGAGATTTTGGGGTAAAATGGGCAGATCTGAGAAATTTGGAGGGGGTGGCTGCAATTTTGGCTTAGGGGAAACCCTAGAAAGGGGTGGGAGAATGGTGGTCTTAATATAGCCCAGGTGGCTGGCAGTTTGCAAAAACATCCCCAGTTTATCTCGCGCGCGCGCGGTGTTTACGTTTCTGACCGTCGGGGGTCCATAGGACCTCCGATTCGGGTAAAACTTCGAACTGCGCGATCAGCGCGTCGAGCCGGCGGCATTCACCTCGCGTTGCAACCGTTCCGAGAACACTTTCCTGTGCGCTATAAAAATATCCCATTTAGTTATTAAACGGGGTTTTTCGTTCCGTTGGCTACGGCTGGTCTTGCGGGTTTTCGCGACGGTGATCGGGTGAAACCCGGTGTCGCAAGGTCGAGTGTCAGGGTGGCAAGGGTCGGTCTTCGTCCGGTACGAGATAAGAGTGGGGAAAATAATCACCGATCGATAAACGGGGATGCAAACACCGCAAACAAATCAGGCAATCAAATAATTCACGCAGAAAACAAATTTTTATGTTTTGTGAAATCTGGGCTGTTACACTTTATATGTTTTGCCTCTAAGTTAGCATCAATTGTCTGTTCTCTCAAAGCCTTTGCTAGCCAAACTCTTTGCCTAGTAGATTTCTGCTTGTGCATCCATACCCTGAAACCAATATCTTCCATTTGAGTCCACCTTACCTTCCTATTTGTGGTATTTCCCTACCAGTCCTAGAAGTATAGAATTTATGTGATATTCTTGAATGTTCAAAATATCCTATTTTTTGCCTCTTGTTTAGCTCATGAGGAAGTGTAGGTAATTCATGATCTTCTTAAGTTGGACAAGTTTTACCCCGGGATTGCATGTCTAATCTGCAAACCCATAATACGAGGAGGAACTGCATGAGTGCGCCCAGCTCGAATGATAATATAACAAACAAACCCTCCTTCACGCTCGGTCTATGAGAAATCAGAAACTTTGGTAGTGATAAACAAAGGAGATTAAGGGGATGTGATCATCCCCACTTGGGAGCCATTCCTCGAAACTTGTCCATCTTGAGAAGTAATTGACCTATCTATTAGCATTCGTTGACAAACTATGCACCTCCCAAAATCTATTTTCACTCTGTTTGATTTAAGGATAGCACATGAGTTTTCCCTGCGTGCCTTTAACAAGGCCTTCCTTTACTTTTATGTTGAGTCAGTTTTCATACTTCTTTCTTTTCCCAAAGAGAACAAACACTTGATGCTGATGAGGATTCAACCTTATAATGTTGCATTAAATTTTGCCATGCCATATCATCGTTGACATTATCTTTTGATAAGTAAGTTGTTTGTGAAATCTTTTGCCGAGCAAACATCTTTATTTGTGTTAGCATTTGCACTTCATGGCTAATAACATGTTCTTTCAAAAAGTTTCAGATTGTTTCATCATATTTAGAAAGAGCAAAAGTAAAAGTTATTAGTTGTCCTTTGACCAAGGATATGTTTGCCATAATTTGATGAGTTTTCTCAGCCTTAATTTTGATTATAATTGTTATTACTTTCTCACAAGGACCTTATGAGTTGAGGTTGCTGTTGAGGATGCTTGAGTTTGATGAAGAAACCTTGATGCTTCTTGTATGTATTCTATTTATCGACACTTCACTCTCTAAACTTGTGGACAGGTTTACCGAGCTCAGTATTCGCTTGGGGACAAGCGAGGTCCAAGCTTGGGTCGGTTGATACTTCCAAAATGCATCACTATTTTATATAGTAATTATTTCTTATTCATTGATATATTTAATGTTATGATGTCGTTCTTATGTTGTTTTGTCTTATTTCACACAGTTTGCAACTTTTCGGTGCCAAAGAAGCAGATGCAGGAATCAGCGGTAAAAACTGCATGCTGAGTTGCTGAAGAAGAATACCTCCAAATTACCTGAAAATCGACGAAGGGCATTTTTCAGAAGATTAACGAAGACACGTCGAAAAGGGCCAGAGGGGGGCCACAGGGTGCCCACGCGGCCACCCTGCGTGGCCCCAGCCCTGGCCGCGCTGGGAGGGCGCCTAGACCCTTGGGCCACTCCCGGATCCCCCCTTTGGCCTATATATCGCACATGTTCCAAAAACCTTAGAAGGGAGAGAGTTTTTTGAGTTCTGCCGCTGCTCCGTGGAGGAAACCTACAGAGGAGAAAAGACATCTCCGGCGGCAGATTCCGCTGGGGAGAACACCTCCCGGAAGGGGAGATCATCGCCATCGTCATCACCATCGTCACGGGCATCATCGAGATCATAATCAACATCATCCCAAACATCAGTACCATCTCCACCACCATCCAATCTCACCTCACAAGTCCAACTTTTGTTGTAATCCGTATTATCTATCCTCTCTACTCTACCGGTGTTGATTACTATCGTGTGATGAATGCTATTGAGTTTTGTTGGCGAATTATCATTGTCCAGATTGTTTATCTTCTATTTATCCCCACTGATCATGATCTCTTTTATGTCGTGTGAGTAGTTACTTTAGTTCTTGAGGACATGGGAGAAGTCTAGTTGTTACTAGTCATATGATGTTGAAGTAATATGTGTTATTTGATACTTAAGTTGTGTTGTTATTTTCCTAGTGGTGTTGTGTGAGTCGAAAACTCAACACTTCGCCTTATTAAGGACTTAAGGGAATACATTGTGTACAAAGTATGCTTACGGTGGGTTGCCGGAGTGACAGAAACCTGAACCCCAGTTCACATGCTTTTTCACAAGGGAACAATGGATCAACGATCGTATTTATATGGTTAGGCTTTTGCCTTAATTACTATCTTGTATTTGCGGATGCTTGCAAGGTGTTTAATCATAAGTGTGCACTTATCTTAGTCTAGAGAGTGCACTAGCATAGATCCACCCACTCAACACTTATCAGCACAGCACATAGTACCTATGCGGAATATGGCGAAAGCACATGACTATTTCTCCCGTGTGTCCTAAAGAATGCTTTAACCTTTATAAGTTCAGTTGCTAGGCCTCTCCTTTGCTCAAAAGGATTGGGCCACTTGTTACTCCTTAGTGACTTTTACTTTACTCTCTTTTACCTTTTTGTTGCTTATACCGAAAACCCCTATAAAGTTATCTTTCAGTTCCTGCAGCTATTTCTTTGCCAAAGTCACTTACTAATACCTTCTGCTCCTCGTTGGGTTAGACACTCTTATTTATCGAAAACGCTAAAAACGATCCCCTATAGTTGAGGGTCATCAGTTCACACTTTTGGTTGGGCTCATAACTTAATACTAACAAGATGTTTTGGATAGATATCTCAAGGTGGATGATTCGTGAGTACATGAAGATGGGTTTCGATCTACTTGTCTTGGCATACTGCTGTAATAGCCCAGTTTTCATAAAAATTTAAAATTTTGTTTTCGGCGTGAATTGTTTGATTGTCTGATTTGTTTGCGGTGTTTGCATCCCCGATTTATCGATCGGCGATTATTCTTCCCCCTCTTATCTCGTACCGGACGGAGACCGACCCTTGCCACCCTGACACTCGACCTTTGCGACACCGGGTTTCACCCGATCACCGTCGTGAAAACCGCACGAGACCAGCCGCAGCCAACGGAACGAAAAACCCTGTTTAATAATTAAATGGGTTATTTTTATAGCGCGCCGGAAAGTGTTCTCGGAACGGTTCCATCGCGAGGTGAATGCCACCGGCTCGACTCGATGATCGCGCAGTTCGAAGTTTTACCCGAATCGGAGGTACTGCGGACCCCCGGCGGTCAGAAACGTGAGCACCGCGTGCGTGAGAGAAAAACCGGAGATGTTTTTGCAAACTGCCAGCCACCGGGGCTATATAAAGACCACCACACTCCCACCCATTTCTAGGGTTTCCCTAGTCAAATTTTTCAGCCAACCCCCTCTCAGATCCAGACCGCTGATCTGATCCGTCGGATCCAGATCAGACGAACTGCGTCGCGCCACGTCACTTTTTTCCCCTCTCTTTTCTCTCTCTCCAATCCTCCTCTCTCCTCTCCCCGTGGACGCGCCGCCCGATCCGGCCGGTCGCCGGCAAGCCGCAGCCAGGGCGCACCTCTCCTCCTCCCTCTCCTGCACCTCCTCTCTCCCTCTGCGCTCACTCCTCCTCCTCTTTCTCTCGAAGGTCTCGCGCCGGAGCGCCGCGGCCATGGCACCCGGTCGCCGCGCCATTGGAGCATCTCGGCCGGCCAGGAGCTCCCGCGCCGCCCGGCCTCCCTAGCTCGCCTGGATCCGGCGGGATCCCCGCGCCGCGCCTTGCTTCGCCGCCTGCCGCGCCGCCGGTCCGGTGCAGTCGCCGCCGCCATCGGGAGCGGGAGCTCCCCGCACGAGCGGCCTCCTCTAAGCCACCGTGGCCAGGTGGGCCCGGCCCTGACGTCCCAGCCAGATCTGACCCGAAAGCCAGAGCCCAGCAACCCGAGCCAAGGCCCAGTGCCCCCTCCCAGCCCGAGTACCCCAGCAGGCCAATTTGGGCCGAAGCCCAAGGTGAAGGCCCGTGCCCTGTGTTTTTTTCCTCTGCGCTCTGAACTTTTTCTAAGTCCCAGAAAAACTGTGTGCGGATTCATTTTTGCAACGTATTTTCCCGTTGATATGTAGCTCCGATGAACGTGCCCCAAAATGAAAGTTGCTTAGAATTGCGTGTACTTTAATTCATATTTTGTGAGCGTTTGCATTTGAGCTCATCTTGATTGTGTAATTGTGTGCTAAAGTGGGCATCAGGCCATTAAACTGCTACAAATTCCTGTTATGTGATGCTGTTGTTATTTTGTTGCAACTTTGCATGATGATTGTAACAAATCCATGAGGCCTATTGCATTGATTCTTTCACATATGTGTTAAGCATCATGTGTAATTCATTTCCATGCTTTAACATGCCATGTTTGGGTGCTTTAGCTGTATTATATTTTGCTCCAAAGTGGTGATCCTGATGTTATTGTGCTGCTGTTGCTGAAACTGTTATTTTGTTGCAACTTCGGTCGACGAGTGTGTCGCGACCGTTTATCGGAATTGAGTGATTCCAATTGCATATTGTTAAGCATGATGTCTACTTTCATCCCATGTATTGCATTGCCATGATATGCTTGCTGGTCATGTAGTTATTGAGCTCCAAAGTTTCCATGCTGCTGTTTTTGACAGCCACCTCTGTTTTTCTCTAAGTCTATTACTTTGCGATGCCATGTTGTTTGCTTAATATCTTTTGATCTATGATGCCTTTTTGCATGATTCTTTTTGCCATGCCTTCCATGTCATGTCAACTTTAATTGAAAGTCATTGGTGAGCATGTTTGCATTGATTAACCTGTTTATGCATTGCTCTAAACTGTGCTTCGTGATGTTGGCAGTTTGTGCCCGTAACTTGTTTTGCTTATATCTTTTTAACCGTAACTCCGTTTGGGGTGTTCTTTATATGTAACATGATTAGTTTTCGTGCAATTTGTGTTTATGCTATTGTTTGCTATTGTTAACCAACCTAAAATATGGTTTAGGGCAGAACAGTACCAAATCTTTTAATCATCGTGCGACACTTAGTGTTATGCCATGTTTAGGTTGTGCCTCACTTAAATTGACTAGCATAGATAGTTTACTTTGTGCTCCACCTGTTGTCATGTTTGTGTGATATGCCATGCTTGCTTGAGTTGCCATGTTAAAAACCGTTGGTTGATCACCTGTAGCTAAGCAACTTGAACCACCTTAAACGTGCGGTATTCGTCGTGTGTGACCGATACCCCACTTAAACAGTTAGTAACCGTTCTCGACGATAGATCCGTATCGCGTTGCCGTGCCTTGTGTTGTCTCTTTGATCTTGTATTTCTCCGTAGTAATAGTGGTGCACCGTTGATTGTTTTCCGGTGTTTACTTCTTCTGTGCTCCCGCGGGTACCTCTCGGAGACGATGCGAGCTTGCGATCAACTACACCTTCGGGACCAGACTTATCAACAGGCAAAGACTATGCATTACTTATGATCCATTCTATTTCAACCAGCGGTTTGCATGCTAGTCCAGGATAGGTTCGATGTTTGATCCTACCACAAGTTTAAAGCCTCTTTCAAACCGATACAGCCATGTCCCTTCCCAGCAAACCTTGTACTGCTATGTTACTATTGCTCGTTGCTCAGCCCCTGCTTAGTATGCATGCTTAGGATGCTACGATGTTACCCTGTTACTCCTTGGTTTCGGATATCACATTATTATATTGTTGTTGATGATATTGGTTATTATAATGTTGACTATATTCGACGAAGGATGGAAGGTCTAGGCTATCCCGCCCCGACGCTTTGTTCCATTCGAGTCACCTAGGACCCGAGTTCCGGGTATTGGTTATAAGACTGAGCGTGACTAACCGCGTGTGGGATTTTATGGGGTCCCCTTTTCTTACCTACCTAGCTTCAAACATTTCTAGTGGTGGCCCAAGCAGATTTACTATTTGAAACCGTGTGTGTGCTGGTCAGCTGCCAGTTGTTTTCAAACCAACCCGGACCAGTGAGGACTTAGTTCCCTTGCTAGCCCATCATGACCGGCTGAGGACCCGGTGTCCCATGTGTGATTAACCGGCAATCCAAACCTGGAGTCATACGGTAGAGACCAGATCGAGAGCGCGGCCGGCTCCTGAGCTGGATGTCGTCTCACCGAGGGCCACCCGGATTTGTTCGTTGTTAGTTAGAAGGACCTGTCGTTTCGGATCTCTTGGAACTAAATCATAAAATGGTTGCCTGTGATGGGTAGCAACATAGAGAGATGGGCGTGTGTTCGGAGCCTCGTAATGGGCAGTTGGTACACCCCTGCAGGGTTAAATATTTTTGAGAAGCCGTGTCCACGGTTATGGACGACTTGAGATCTACTCCTTGTTCATAGACAACAACAACTGAGATAATCTTAATATAACTTGATCAACGTGTGTGTGCCTTGACTGCTTCTTCTTCGTCGGGATGCGAAGAGGAGGACAAGGATAGGATAGGTGTTATGTTTGCGTAGTAGGTGGATAGCAAGACTTGTTGGAGGCGATTCCTCATCGAATGCTTGGCTTCTTACCTTAATCTCTAGACCATTAGCCACTTCATGAATGCTAGTGCGGCAGCAACCTCACCACTTACCCCTTCCTTACCGTAAACTACTAGTTGTCCTAGAATGACGAGTGAGGAAGTCCTTGCTGGGTCAGATGACCACTACAGTTGGATGATGAGTACCTCTGTACTCATGATACTACCCCCAAACTCTTTTCAGGGTTCTTGATCGACAACAGGTATGGTGATCGACGTTTCACGTGGAGACTCGACGACGACTAGTTAGGCGGATCCCGGCGGAGGGCCTGGACCCGTGTGGTTATGGGATCGATGCTTTTCTCTTTGCCACTAGGCTTTGGCTTGGAGTCTGTACTCAGACATGTATCTTCCGCTGTTGTATTGTATTTGAGGCAGTTGGATGCCGATTGTATGAGATGTTGTATCCTGTATCTGTAATGTTGTGATATCATGATGGAAATCCGGGGCATATGACTTCGTCATATGTCGCGGTGGGACCGATATGTGCTTCGTCCCCGGATCTGGATGGAAACATCTAGATCTGGAACAGTACCGCATATCGGGCCTTACAACTGCCCATGCTTTTGATCCTGTAACTTTCCAATAGCATAATTAGCAATGTTTATAATTCTATCAATTGCCCAGCTGTAATTCGTTTACCCACCTTAGCTATTTTATCGTATTTTGGGAGAGAGACATCACTAGTGAACATCAGGTGAACCCGATCCATATTTCCACCACTGTTTACACCTCCACTTTATTTTCAGATTTTACTTTTAGTTGCAATTATCACCGCAATCATTATCCTCTTGTGTTTGATCCTTCATAAACGACAAGGCCGGAGAGATTGACAACCTCTCTGTACTCGTTGGGAGCAAAGTTACTTGTTGTGTGTGCAGGTCCAGGATAAGCAAGTGATTTATATTTAGACGGTGCACCAGTTGTTTCCCAAGTTCGTGCCGAGGGACGCGACTTAATTAGGGCTGTTGAGGTGTTTGCCACCAATTCACCAAGGCTCGACCATTCGACTACCTTAGGCCTCTCTAGCTTATCATCCCTCGAATAAACTATCTCTTGTGGCTAACAGTCGATGACTCGCAGCAGCGCTGCACGCATGAAGGTAGGCGATTATGGTCTCAAGTCCCTGCGTGACTCTTCGAGTCCCCCAGGCACTAGGGGGCTACTGAGGATGGGCTGACCCCATGACTCCTACATATGAGGGTACCTGGTGCGTACCGAGCTAGAAGGCCCACAGAAAGCCTCGACCGGCCCACATATGGCCGACTCGAGGAAACCGCCATGAGGAGTCCTTGAGGATCATGGGAACCGCGACTTGGCGTCCAAGACTGAAGATAGATTAGGAAACCCTCTTTGTAAACCTAGACAGACTCCTTGCGACGCAACCTAGTATATAAAGGCTGGGAGAGGGGCGTCTAGGGCATCTAATCTCATATCTACACATCCGGTACTGAGCGACCTCACCTGGACCTCCACTGTAATCGTCTTTGTTATAATACAATCGAGGAGGAAGTGCTTTCTCCTGTTAGCCAACGTGTATCGCCAACCTGCACATCGCCTCTATGATCTAACCCAGGGTTCCCAACCATGGGATTTGCCGAGGTCAATCCTCGTCAATTGGCGCCGACCATGGGGACTACGCAGGTTGGAATCACGATCTCGGCGGCCCCACCATCAGCAAATCGTAGCTTGATGACTCGAGATAGATTTAGTCCACTTGAAGAACTCAGGTTCATCGCAAGCCTCTCCATCGCGCATACAAGCGCACTCGTCCGGCGAGTGCGCCAAAACCAATCCTTCGGCGACTACCAAAGTCGCGCACAGCGGAAGAAAATTCGACGATACAGTAGGCAAACTGAAACCGCGGCTGCAGGCCCAGTCGCGGATCCATAACAAGAAGTCCAAATCAAGGTTTCACTCGAGGAGCCGCCGCCCGGCGCAACAGCACCAACATCCACCCGAGCGCCCGCCACCGCCCGAGCAACCGAAGAGGATTCTGAAACTCAATACGGCGAGTCCTACGACCCCGAATGAAGACCGAACGAATTCGCCAAGATGATTCGCAACTACTCGATCAACGATGGAATTGAGCTCGATCCAAGCTTCCACTCCCGTTCAGAAGACCACTCGCGGTCGTTTCGCATCACAAGAAGAAGAAGAAACGCAGGCTCCAGCAAACTCATAGCCAAAGAGCAGCTGGACGGGCCATGCACAATACATTGCTTCGAGGACGATTGGGGACGTATCAGATCAAGCCACACCTTGAGGAGATGTCGTCTGTTCACCGAACTCTCCGACAGGCTCAAGAAAGAAAAGCAGCGCAAAACCAAACGGGCTCAAGAGACAGCGCAGTCGCCAGCACACAACTCAGAAGAACAGTACCCGTCGTCCCACGGACGAGTCTGCATGATCTAGGAACAAAGTTGTCAGAATCGCGATTCAAGTCTTAGAATCTTACGACCTTACGATCCAAATTAGCCCCTCCGATCCTACGATTTTGATCATAGAATCTTAGATTCTACGATTTTAGTAGTTACGATTCTGCGATTCACGATCCTACAAACAGAATTAAGATCCGATTCAGAATCTCGATTCTAACAACTTTGTCTAGGAAGGACGACCTCCAAAGGTAAAACAGGAGGCGTACACCCTGCAAGTTTGAGCAGCCGAAGACCTGCTGACAGAAGAAACCTACCACCTATATGGTTCAGAAACTAACATCACCTTCTCACAAGACGATCACCCGCCCGCAATTCCAAGGCCAGGGCACACACCTTTGGTTCTTGAAACTCAGATTGCTGGTTACGACATGGAAAAAATATTCATGTACGGGGGCAGCAGCCTAAATATCATCTTCACCAACACCTTGAGCAAGATTTCAATCCCACGATTATTCTGGAAAAACTCTGGCGTCACAATCTATGGCGTAGTACCAAGGGAAGCAGCCTCCTCCCTGGGATCAATTGAGCTCGACGTCATCTTTGGTATTAGGGGCAACTTCTCAAGAAAAATCCTCAAGTTTGAAGTACTCGACTGGGAGTCCCAATACCATTGCATACTAGGACGACATGTATTCACACAGTTCATGGCAGTCCTGCACTACGCATACCTCAAGCTCAAGATGCCCGGGCCTTCTGGAGTCATCACGGTTAACGGAAGCTTCGTCAATTCTGACCAATGAGACCGGGACTTCCATCAAGTCTCCGACACGTTTGGATCACATCAGCAGCTAAAAGAGATATCAATGGTGGTAGGCAAAAGATTTTTTCCGCTAGCAAGTAGAAGCAAGAAAAAGAATTCACTCGCGATTTTAGCATCGATAGCGACACAACGACTCTTCAAGTACACCCGACCGACCCGGCCAAGATAGTCCAAATCTACGCTCATCTACCAGACGACCAAGTAACCGCCCTCATGGTTTTCCTCCGCAAGGAGTGGGAAATCTTTGCCTGGTGTCCGGCCGACATGCCCGGAATACCCCGGGAGTATGCAGATTATGCCCTGCAAATCTACCCGAACACCAAACCAGTAAAGCAGGCGCTGCGCAGATTCTCCGAGCCAAAGCGCAGAGCCATTGGGGAAGAAGTTAACCGACTACTCGATGCCAAATTCATCCGAGAGACAAAGAAAGCCACTAGGGTCGCAAACCCAGTGCTCGTTCCGAAAAAGGACACAGACGTACTGCACATTTGTGTCGATTATGGGCCCGTCAACAAGCATTGCCCAAAGGACCACTTCCCCCTTCCAAGGATCGACCAGATCATCGACTCAACCGCAGGATGTGACATGTTGTCCTTTCTCGACGCCTACTCAGGATACAACCAGATCAGGATGAAGGAAGAAGACGAAGAGCACACCTCACTCATCACACCCTCTGGCGTATTCTGCTATAGGACGATGCCATTCGGTCTGAAGAAAGCAGGAGCCACGTATCAGCGGATGATGCAGTCATGCCTAAGAGACCAAATCGGCAGGAACCTCCAAGTCTACGTCGACGACATTGTTATCAAGACATACAGCGCAGACACACTACTCGACGACCTCCGAGAAACCTTTAAAACACTTAACAAGTACAGGATCAAACTCAACCCAAAGAAATATGTGTTCGGCGTCCCAGCTGGGAAACTTCTCGGGTACATGGTCTCTGCCCGCGGAGTCGAAGCAACTCCAGAAAAAGTCCAAGCACTCGCAAGGATGCAAGAACCTGTTGTTTTCACGGGCGTCTAGCAGCTTACCGGGCGACTCGCAGCTCTGAGCCACTTCATCAGCATACTGGGAGAGAGAACCCTGCCATTCTACCAACTGCTCAGAAAAGGAGGAAAATTTGAGTGGACCGAATAAGCCCGGAACGCATTCGCAGACCTCAAGAAAACTCTATCAACACCACCGATTTTGACAGTACCAAGGGAGACGGAACCTCTGTACCTTTACATAGCAGCACGTAGCAGCGTGGTCAGCACCGCGCTTGTCGTCGATCGCTCGGAAGAAGGAAAAGTGCAAAGCATACATAGGCCAATCTACTACCTCAGCAAGGTCCTAACAAAATCACAGCAGCGGTACCCGAACTACCAGAAGCTCGTGTATGACATCGTCATGACATCATGGAAAGTGACACACTACTTCGACGAGCACCTCATCATGGTCGTCAGTAGCGCACCACTCGCGGACATCCTAAACAACCCAGGAGCAACGGGTCGAGTCGCTGAATTGAACATCGAGCTCAGCCCTCATGACCTTCAATTCAAGTACCCAACGGCGATCAAAGCTCAAGTACTCCCAGAATTTATGGTCGAGTGGATGGAAGTGCAAACACCTAGTCCTCCAGACCTCTCCAACTCATGGAAGGTGTTCTTCGATGGGTCTAAAATGCACCAAGGAGCTCGAGCAGGCGTTGTGCTAATCTCACCCAAAGGAGATAAGCTCAAGTATGTACTCTAGATCAACTTCAGCAAAGCATCAAACAACGAAGCAGAGTACGAGGCACTACTGCATGGCATGCGCATGGCGAAAGCCTGTGGTGCTACTCACCTCGTAATATACGGCGACTCTAACCTCGTCGTCCAGAAGCTCTACAACATCTTAGAAGGAGAATTCGATGGATGCGAACTCAACTACGTCTCCAGAGAAAACAACACAAAAGCAGACGAGCTCGCCAACATCGGGTCCACCCGAGGACCAGTCCCCCTGGGAGTTTTCCTCGAAAGCATCGGCCAGAGATCGATCAAAATCAAGGCGCCAGCACCAAAGGAAGCCATGGAAACCGATAGCACAACCGAGCCCCCGCAGGTAGCAGCAGCAGACCCGGTCGGCAACAGCGAAGCTAACAATGTAGTCGAGGAGGGTGAACCAGCAGGACTCAAAAGCCCAGTTTGGACAAGACCTTTCCTCAGATTCCTGATACAAGGCATCCTGCCGGCAAGATGTCACAGAAGCCCGACGAATCAACCAAAAATCGAAGGCGTTCATCATAATCAATGGACAACTCTACAAGCGCAGCATCTCCCAAGTACTCCAAAAATGCATTGAAGAGGAAGACGGCAAAGCCGTACTACTCAAGATCCACGAGGGGACATGCGGGCACCACGCGAGCAGTTGCGCACTCGTAGCCAAAGCCTTCCTCAAAGGGTTTTACTGTCCAACCTCAATGCGAAACGCGGAAGACACCGTGCGACGTTGCCTTGCATGCCAAAAATTCACTAGTCGACCTCAAGCCCTAGCACCCGAGCTCAAAACTATACCACTATCATGGCCTTTCACCACATGGGGCTCGACATGGTAGGCCCACTTAAGAAATATGCAAAGGGTGGAAGAACACACATCTTGGTAGAAGTTGACAAGTTCACCAAGTGGATCTAAGCAATGCCAATTACCACCTCCAAGGCCCTCACAGCAGTCAACTTCATCCAGTCAATCATTTTTCGATTCGGCGTACCGCACAACATCATCACGGACAACGGAACGAACTTCACGGCAGCGGAATTCCAGAACTTTTGCCAGGAGCTGGGCATCAAAATAAATTATTCCTCAGTCGTGCGCCCCCAATCCAACGGCCAAGTAGAAAAAGCAAACGGCCTAGTGTGTGAAGGAATCAAAAAACGGCTCCTCGCGCCACTCGAGCAGGCCGCAGGAAATTGGATAGAAGAACTCCCCTCAGTCCTATGGAGCCTGTGCACTACGCCCAGCGCTTCAACCCAGTACACGCCATTTTTCTTGTTGTATGGAGATGAGGCAGTACTGTCGCACGACCTCAAGTTCGAAGCTCCCCGAATAACCGGATATGAAGGGGAAGAAGCAGAAGACGCACTCGAAGACGACAAAGACGTTGCAGATGAGGCAAGAGACACAGCTCTCGCAAGATCACAAGGATACCAGGACAAGCTGCTCACTTATCAAAGCAAGAGCTTGCGAACAAGAACTCTTCAAGAGGGCGACCTTGTCCTGCGGCTAGTCCAAGAGAAGGTCCACAAGCTAGCCCCACAATGGGAAGGAACATTTATAGTCTCTGAAGTCGTAGGAGGAGGAGCATACAGACTAAAGAATCCGAGGACCAATGAAGACGTGGGAAACCCATGGAACATGGGAAACTTGCGCCTCTTTTACCCATAGTCTACTAGCTCGGAGACATCATCCAACAACACAAGGACCGGCAGGAGCGCCGACGGGAAACCCATGTAAAACACTTGAAGTAATAAAAAATGTGTTTCCAAGATGACACTACCTTAAGCACTCGGGGGCTCGAGCACGGACTCCCCCCGAGAGACGCTTTTTTTCTTACGCCACGACTTAACCTAAAGAACTCGGGGGCTCGAGCACGGACTCCCCCTGAGAGATGTTTTTTCGCTTACATGACGACTTAACCTACAGCACTCGGGGGCTCGAGCACGGACTCCCCCAGAGAGACGCTTTTTTTCTTACGCGACAACTTCTCCTAAAGCACTCGGGGCTTGAGAACGGACTCCCCCCGAGAGACTCTTTTTCGCTTACGCGACGACTTAACCTAAAGCACTCGGGGCTCGAGCACGGACTCCCCCTGAGAGACGCTTTTTCGCTTACGCGACGACTTAACCTAAAGCACTCGGGGGCTGGAGCACGAACTCCCCCCGAGAGATAGTATTTTTGCTCACGCGATGACCTAACTTAAAGCTCTCGGGGGCTCGGGCATGAACTGCCCCTGAGAGACGATTTTTCTCGCTTGCACGGCGAAATAAACCCAAAGACTAAAGATCCAGCAAAATCCCTTGATCCACAGCCACACCTAAAAACACGTCGAGGACGCAAGTACAGCCCCCAAGGCATCCTACGGTATCACTCCCAAAATCACGGCGCCTGCACATCACAACAAGAACAAAAGATCCAGCCTTTCAATTCAGGTTTACAAGAAGGATCCAAGACAGCCCCTAAAGTAGGATAATTTCTTAATTCTTCATTCGATCACAAGCGATCACCTAAAGACTCGAGGGCTACTCCCATCAGGAGCGTTGTCGCGCACCCGATGAGTTTGATCTCCTTTCCAGAATAGCAGGGCAAGCTTAAAACGGGCCAATTCAAGCCTATGCCCGACTCTACGAATCAAGCATAGCCTGGGGGGCTACTCCCATCAGGAGCGCTGTCGCGCACCCGATATTTTCAAATCTAAATACATGGTCAAGGAGCCGAAGACATTTTTTGTTACAAGGAGCCGAAGACAATTTTTGTTACAAGGAGCCGAAGACAAATTTTGTTACAAGGAGCCGAAGACAATTTTTGTTACAAGGTCAAGGAGCCGAAGACAATTTTCGGTACTGTGCCCCCTAGCCCCGTCGACATCCTCGCCGTACTTCTGTTTCCGCCGGAGCAGACGCCGTCGACCCTCTGGTCCACCCCATGACCCCCAACCACCTCCGTTCGACGTGCGGGAGCTCCAGGATCCTAACCCTGCCCTCCAATCCCCACCCCGAGCTCGAATTTCCAACTCCGGCGAGATTCCGGCGTCAACAGTGCTCCCCGCCGATGAGCCCCTCCATTAGAACCTAACCTCCCCACTTAACTAACCCCATGGGCCACTGACAGTGGGCCCAGGACCCCTAATCTAATTAGGATTAGATTAACAACACGGTTTAGTTAACCCAGCCACTGACCAGTGGGTCCCAGCAGTCAGTCCCCCCCATACGTCAGCCTGACGTCATGCCTACGCAGTAAATCGAATAATTGATTTATTTAAATCCAGAAAATCCAGAAAAAGGCTTAAACTTTGGAAATTCATAACTAATTCATTTTAACTCCTTGTTTGTTGTCGGCATCGTATTTATATTGCTTCCTTGTTTGTTGTTTGTCGAGAAGAAGTGGAACCGGAACAGGAGGCCGCCCCCTTTGTTGAAGACCCCGATACCGAACCTCGTCAGCAAGGCAAGAAAAACCCCATTGATCATGTCGATAAAATCCCACTTCCCTCTCATGTCTCGCTTATGCATTGTATAGGATGATTACCATGCTACGTTTCTACCGCATAGATGAACCCATTCCTTTGCATGACCTATCATTTGTCACAGTAGTAAGCAAACCACAATCCTAGCAAATGTAGGAGTTGGTTGATATCATGTGGCCCCTGCAATTGTTACTGCTTATTGCATGCTTAGAGTGATACAATGTTGTTACTGTTATGTGAGTCGGGATGGTAGTGATCATGTTGATGATGGTGGAAATGTGTTGGTGAATCTACCCTAATACAAGGTGAACGATGAGAGGCTGTGTAGGAGTACACAGTGGGTTGTCTCGTTGAACACCGCCCTAAGTCCGAGTTCTTGTGTGGTGATCCAAGATGAAGAGTACAACCACACATTGGGCTCACTGACCCCTCTCAACCTATTAACTCATCCCTTTCGATGTCCAGATGTCGCAGTAGTTCGGAGTTCTGGTAGGTTTGTGGCCTGGCTGCTAAGTGAGAGAACGGATCAACCGAGATCGGCTTATGCACCACGCACACATCATCTGGGTCCACTTCGGTAAACCGGTCGGGTTCACGATAGTGGTAGCCAACCCAGGTAGGCAGATTTCTTGGACTAGATCGGCTATGAGGTAATAGTTGTGGTGAGCATCCTCGCCGACACTTCTTGAACGGTGTCGAGTACAAAGGCGGTAACTGATGATCATGTGTGTGTAGCGGTACACCCCTGCAGGGTAAACAAAACTATTCGAATAGCCGCGTCCGCGGTAAGGGACTGCTTGGAAAGCTTAGCTTGATTATTAGACAACTTGAACTGGATACTTATAAAACTTGCCAAGATAAGCGTGAGTGCTATGGCGTGCTTTCTCGTGGGGAAGTCGAGGAAGGCACCATAGTGGTGTAATTTTTTGGATACAAGTAGTGGACTCGTGTACACTTCTTACCTCAAGTCTGGTACTCGTAGTTCAGGACTAGCCAAGTCAAAGCTGGCACTTCTGCTTATGAACCCCACCTCCCTTTACCTTGATACATGTGCATGAGTAGTATAGTTCCTACGTAAGTCTTGCTGAGTACGACTTTGTACTCACGTTTGCTTATTCTATGTTTTAGAGGAACCCACTGACGCCGAAGGTGGATTCTTCCTCGAGCTCGACGACTGAAGACCAAGCTAGTGTAGTCCCAGTCAGCAGACTGGTTCCCTCGTGGAGGGTTTTGTGTTTAAATAAGGCTTCTTAAGCCATTTGTTAAGTTTGTCTGTACTTAGACCTACTCTGCTTCCGTTGAATGTTGTAATGATGGATAAGATACTTGTGATCTCTGTGTGCACTCTGTGAGAGTTATCAATAAAATGTATACTTTGTAGAGAATTGCAATGATACCTGCTGTTCATACAAAGCATGTGTGTTGCGTGTATGTTTATAACATGCGTGTCTTTGTATGGGTTTTCGAGACCTTAGTTGTGATCTGGCTGGCGGTCTTTTATACACCAAATGGCCCTTAGATGTGCGCAGCTTGGGGCATCGCGATGCGATTGCTCGAGACTCTGTCTCGTGCACACTTTGTGGTATGATCGAGCCCGCCCTAGACCCCGACTAAGTGATCGGGATGGAGTAAGTCTATGTAAGAGTTATGAGATAGTCGATAGTATGGTTGAGGCGACTTGTCTGTGTATATGGGAGTTCATCACCCATATCATTAGACTTGTGTGCGGACGATGAGGACCCATCTCAGTTGATCATCCGGCCTGGATGGGATGCCCCTCACGTACGATGCTTTCCGAGAACGTTCTGTGCTTGGCCTTGTCTGCTTAGACAAGTGGATACGGTTCTCGGCTCTCCATATGACTATGTCGTAGTGGGACTTGCATACGCTAACCCCGGGTCCCGACACTAAAAACCATATCAGAACTTCAAAGTAAAGCACGTAAGATATGCAATTCAAGTCAAGAAAATAACAAGAAAGAGTCTATATCTACTATTAAGACTATCAAAGAATGAAAATAAAGGTGCAAGAGCCCTCGCTGTCCGTGACTCGAATTTCTCCAAATGGTGTTTGCGTGCCAGAAGTGGGAGATGGGTTTAGAGAATGAAAAATACTATAGAGTTTAATTGAGAACTCAATCTACTAAAGTTTCACGCTTGGTCTCCTTCGGGGTCTTATTATGACTTATCCCCAGACCACTAGTTAGGTACAAATCAAACTGATCCTCTCCCTTTTGACTTTGAGCACTCATGCAATGGATGAGCGCGAGCAAGATACGTTGGCACAAAGGATGGAAAAGAGAGAAATGATGGGGAAGGAAAACAAAGAATGTGTGAAAGGCTGACATCAATGAGGAAAATCATAGGCGAGAGAAAGCCAAATGATAGATTTGATGTGAGGAGTAGGGATTGACATGCAACGGATGCACATATGAGGTAAGGTAAGCTCTCCAATGGAACTAGTGGGGGTGCATCCAACTTGCTTGCTCATGAAGAACTAGAGCTCATTTGAGGAGGCTCATCCTTGGAATATGCAAGCCAAGTTCTATAGTGTAAGGGTCCCCACATAGTTATGCATGAATGATAATCTCTATGGAGTACAAATATGACAATGGAGTACGAGTGCGGATCTTTCAAAAGGAATAGTAATGTTGCCCCTTCCCTCTTTTAATTTCTTTTTTTTCTCTTTTTCTATTTTTTTGTATTTTTTTGGCCTCTTTGGCTCTTTCTATTTATCTCTCATTTGTCCTCTTTGGGATCTTTTAATTCGTCCTCTTTGGGATCTTTTCCTCACTTAAGGGCAACACTCTATATTTTACAAGAATATAGAAGATCTTCACACTTTACAGGAAGTACTCAACATAAAGAAAGATGAAAACTATCAGGATGTATGCAAATGTATGCCTCTGCCAGTGTAGCAGGATATGCAATGATACTAGCGTGTCATGTAGCAATAATAAGGGAAAAGACCAACTAACATGCTGCTCCTCGATCAAGCAAAAGCATGTATGACATGAAGATCAATTCATGAGATGGTGGATGTTGCATGGCAATCTATCTCGGAAAGGCTATGGAAATGCCTTGATACGTAGGTATGGTAGCTGTTTTGAGGAAGATATAAGGAGGTTTATGATGACAGAGCGTATCATGCCAAGGGTTTGGATGCACCGGCGAAGTTTGCACCAACTCTCAAGATGAGAAAGGGCAATGCACAGTACCGAATAGGCCAGAAAAATATGGAAGGTGGAAGTGCCAACAATCGAATACTCGCATTAGTCCGAAAAACTCATGCACTTATTATCGGTAACTTTCTATCTAATTAGGAGGTTCACAAAGAGACAAGTAACCCGAGGAGGAGTGTATGGGGGTTTGGTTAACCTTTCGCATCCTCGACCCATGGTACGTGAGGGTACTCTATATATTCCAACCCCTCCAGAGGTTAGCGATCCATCTAGTAGCTAGAGTTCTCAACTATTTTTTTTGTAGTTTTCGAAAATAATCACGGATTTCCCAAAATACGACACCGATCACTAATATGCTCATGATCTTGGCACCAAAGTTCCAAACATTACTCAAATCAATACCTCAAAACTTTTGCATGTTACTACTACACTTGTAATAGCAACCTTAATTACCTACTCATGCAAGACACACAACTCAGTGCAACAAGACCACTCACTAAACAAGATAAGCATGAAAACTAAAGAAAGTTCCTAGAACAACCTAAATAAAATCTCTTGGAATGGTAAGCATGAAAACTAATAGCTAAGCATGACAACAGCTATGAAAAGAGAAAGAACACACACAAAAAGAAAGATAAGCATGCAAGCCTATGTTGTGTTCTAAGGTGGAGTGGAGCGTGTTTCTCTCCCAAACAATGAAGGCTAGGATCCAACTTGTTATGAACAGCAAGAAAAACTAAACAAAATTAAAAGTAAAGCGCGAGACGCTCCAAGTTTAGCACATAACATATGAAGTGGTAAAAATATAGCATGGAGAAGGACGAACTGATGATTATTGATGGAGAAGGGGATGCACGGGGGCATCCCCAAGCTAAGACTCTAGAGTCTCCTTGGATATTTCTTTGGGTGCATGGGGGAATCCCCAAGCTTGAGCGCTTGACACTCCTGAATCTTCTTTCATCATCTTCCTTCGCATACTTGAAAACTCCCTTCATACGAAACTCATCATAAGCTGATTAGAGTGGTTAGTACCCATAATAGAATAATTTTTCTCCAATGGAAATAAAGAATTTCATGAAGACCTACTGTTTCTCATGAGTGGCAAAAAGTTTGTGCAAAGAAAAAGCAAGCTTAAGATTTGTAAAACGAGGAAAACAAAAAACATGGCAGAATCTGTGAAAAACTGACTAACATGTAGTAAACAATTTTTTAGGGGTACTTCTGCAACTCAAATCAAAAAACTCGGAACATATGCATGAAATCTAATTGTATAGAGCATGCTGTCAAAACAATTCAGATCAAAAAGATGATCTGGTGATTTTTGGCTAATTTTTCCGTCAAGGGGACATAATCTGTTTCTGGACAGCATGTCACAACTTTTGAACATTTTTGCAATTGGAGGCTAGAACTTGGCACAAAGCTTGAAAATAAGGATACAATGATGTTGCTACAGTAGTAACAAGCATCAAGACCACTAAAAATGAAAGTAAAAAACATCTTGGGTTGCCTCCCAACAAGCGCTTTCTTTTATGCCTTTTAGATAGGTATGATACAGAAAGATCAAGTTTTGTCGATATCAAAATATTAGCTTGCCCGTGTAACGGACTCATAAGGTAACTTAATCTTCTTTCGAGGTAAGTGTTCCATTCCCTTTTTGAGGGGAAATTGGAATCTAATGGTCCCTTCTTTCATGTCAATGATAGCACCAACTATGCGAAGAAAAGGACGTCCCAAAATAATTGGACATGAGGGATCACACTCAATGTCCATAACAAGAAAATCAACGGGAACGTAATTATCATTGACAAAAATAAGAACATCATAAATCCTTCCTAAAGGTTTCTTTACTGAAGAATCAACAAGACGAACACCAAAAGAACATGTATCAAAAGGTTTTAAATTGAGCATATCATACATTCTTTTGGGTATAACGGCGGCACTAGCTCCAACATCACATAAAGAAAAGCAAGAGAAATTGTTCAATTTAATTTTGACTATGGGATCCCAACCATCTTCTAGGATTATAGGGATAGAAGCCTATAGCTTGAGCTTCTCCTCCCTAGCTTTGATAAGAGCATTGGTAATATGCTCGGTGAAGGCAATGTTAAGTGTGCGAGTGTGGGGGTCTTTAGCCATTATTTGCAAAAAGTTGATAACTTCAGAAAGACTACAATTATCAAAATCATGATCACTACCATTAATTGAAGTGGTGGTAGTCTCTAGAATAATGGGACCTTCTATTGGGTAACGCAATAGAAACCAAAAATTTCGGCCTACGTAGCAATCACCCAAGATCATCTATGAAGATTGCATACAAGGTTTTAGGTCATGGCTCACCAACCGATGTAGAGGAAGTAGAATTGGTGAAGGCCGTTGGTGCAGATCCCAACAGCTAGGAATTTCACTGACATCCAAACCGCAAGGATATCAATCCCACAATCCTTTGTGCGATCCCCCCCGCGAATCGTCCCGTGATCCGTCCCGCGATCAAGTCCCATGAACAAGTCCCTCGAACTAGATCTCCGAGGAAGAAGAAGGACCTTGAAGAAGTACCAAAGGTATGATCCCTCTACCTCTATCCAAACGTCCCGATGTAGCAATCCAGTAGCGCTCCGTCGTCCAGAGAAGAACGCCATTGAGAGAAACTAGAGGGCAAAGAGCCTAGCTGCGTCCGGACTAGAACGATCTAGCCCGAAGAGAATTAGAGGCACGTGAAATTTAGTTGGGGTAGCCTTGGAGCTTTTCTGGTGTGTCTTTGGGGCTACCCCTGCCCCCGAATATATAGGTGGAAGCCTGGGGTCGCAACTTGGGCGAGGGTTCTCCCCAAAGTCGGTTTTGGACACAGGGAGGAGTCCAACATGGATTCCGGTACGAAACACCGCGGACTACGGCGTACAAAGGGAAACGCCAGAGACTGGCGTCTCGGGGGGGGGGGGGACGCCAAGGACCCTGGCGTTTCCCCTTGCCCCCCAAGGAAACTTCCTTTTACACCGACCTACGACCTTGTGGACCTTCCTACTAGGTCTAGCTTCGGTTTCCGCATCTTGGAGATTTGCATAACCCTCTGGATATTTCAATAAGCTCTCGGGAACCTCCCGGAACCTCCTAGAACATTTCTAGAAGTCCCGGAACAATTTCTCGATGTTTCATAACCTTTTCACAACTATTACCGAATGTTGCAAAACCTTCTGAGACTCTCTAGGATGTCTTTGACCACTTGAACACTCTTCTTGAATGTTCTGGAATCATCCGAGACCGTTCTCGAATATTCTGAAACCATTCGGCACCACCTAGAACACTTCTAGTGCTATCCAGAACACTTCTGGTTCCACCCGGAATAATTCCGGTACCCTTTCTCTTTTCAACTCCTAGTTCTCTAACAGACTACTACTCGTTAAGTGTGTGACCCAATAGGTTCGGTATTATGCGGACATGACTTGGAACGTCTTTCGGACGTAGGACAACAGCCTTTTGTCAATAGCCAATAATCAACAGTAGAGCCATGGACACCCATGTTGACTCCCGCACATACACGAATAAACTTCGAGTGAACCTTTATGTTAGCCATGTACCATTCCCTTTGCTTCGCGATATGCGACAAAGTCAGAGGAGAGAAGTTTGGCACCCATGTGTAACAACTTCTTGAACACAAGCCACTCGTTACCCTCTTTGCTCGTTTGTCCCTTTTCTCGTTATCGTATTCCGGTATCCCCGTGACTAAATCGCAATGCGTCTGGCCAGACTATAATGGATATAGTCATACCAAGTGGGCCCAAAGTGAATATCTTCTTCATCGTGAAGGAGAAAATCCTAGTCTTGAACTATCGCAATTACTAGACACACTATCCGATATACCCATAACTTATTTTACTACTTCCCAGTAACGGGAAGATCCATCTAAGAACCAAAGTACATCTTTCTGCATGAAGCGACTCGATACTCTCATGGTCTAAGGAATTACGTATATGATAAAATTTCATGATATGACTTATAACATTGTTACGATGTGATCTCTAAGTATATCATTCAATACTCGGGTCGGTTCAACATCATTGTTCTGCTAACAATATGTTCTCATTGCTACTGACATCCTTGTTACAAGCACAATGTCCATGATTAAGAAAGCATAATCATCAGTTAGAACATGAGCTGGTCTTAGAGGCTAAACCAGGAACTCTGTGTGTTTATGTCAGAACCCTCTGTTAGGTATGTGCTAGGAACAGCAAGTCACTTTGCATCAAGTTAAAAATTTCCAAAATAAATTGAAATGGGAAGAGAACACCCCCCAGATGAATTTAATTCAAATGGCCAAATAAAAAGTTGCTCCAAAAATTCCTTTTGCATTTTTGATAAGTCACATAAATGAGTGTGATCACATATCAAGTGATGTGGTAGCAATCCCATGCTCATGGATTTTTCAAATATTCAAACAGGACCTTGGAATTAATCAAATACCCCTATTTGAATTTTAATTCATATAATTTGAATTTTAAAAATGTTCACACTTTATAAGGGGCAAGTCTAATATAATATGAGGCCATATAAAAAGTTTCAGCATTTTTAAAAATGACTAGCTATTTATTTTAGCATGGCCAACATAAAGACAGAAAAGAAATAGAAAAGAAAAACAGAAAAAGGGAAGAAGGCTTACCTTACGCCCTAGGCGAGGCCCAACAGCCGGCCCAGCTGCCCCTCCCCCTATCGTCTTCCTCCCCGCGCCTCCAAGTTGCTCGGTGGAATGCCACCGAGACAGCCGAGCACGCCTTGCTCTCCCCAGCCTCCACCTACCCCTCCTGAAGCTCCTAAACGCGCCACACAGCTCCTGGACGAGCCGCACGTCCAGTCCCCCTCCTCCCAACCCATCTGTGTCTCTCCCCAGCTCGCCCGCGACGACCCCCGAGAGCTTCGCCGACCATGGCCATGGCAACTCGTAGCCCGAGCTCGAGATAGCCGCCAGGAACGTGTCTATCATCTTCGCCATCGTCGTCTTCGTCAAGCCGCAGAAGGAATCGCCCCGGGACGTCTTGTAGCCGACGTGCGCTTCATCGTCTTCCACTCCGGCCGCCACGAGTCAACCTCGAATTCCGGCGCCACCGTGACCTCCCCAAGCTCGTCGCCTACTCCATCGCGTTCGCCATCTTCTGGTGAGCCGAACCCCCACCCTGGCAGCTCCCCGCTCCTCCTCTAGCCAATTCTTCCATGAGAGCAGAGGAAGGTCGCCGCCATGGACGATGCCCCCCTTGCTCACGTGCCCCTGCCGTTGCCCCAGAGCGTGCGTATGGCTCATGTGTGCGCTAGCTTCACAACGCGCCACTTGCCACCCCAAATGGTGCCCGTTTGCCCCCTCCCCGACGCATCCCTAGCTTCTTCTTCCGCCGTCGTCGACGCCGGCGACGCTCCGGTGACCACCTTGTGCCCTGGTTGGGTTTAAACGATGCGGACGACGACGTTGAGCAAGATGGTGCACTCCAATTCCCCTCCCGTGCCGGATTTGCAACTCCGGCGAGTTCTCCGGCGAATAGTACTGCCGTCGACGCCATTAGGGCTTAACCCAGTGCTTAACCCCCCTGGCCCCACCAGTCAGTGGCACTGACCTACGGGCCGAGCCCTGCTAATCCCCCCTGTTATTTTAATTAAAATTAAATCAATTTAATTAACACAGTGAGAGAATGACAGGTGGTTCCCCCTTGTGAGTGGCCCCATGATGTCAGCATGACCTCATGTTGATGCAGTAAATGATTTTCTATTTAAAACAAATCAAAAAAATGGCAGAAAATATGCTAAACTTTGGAAATTCATAGAAAATTCATCCTAACTCCAAATGTAGCAAATAATATGTCTAAAATTATTAGAAAAATTCAAGGAATCTGAATATGAAATATTTTTTCATGTTTGACCAAGTTTTCTTGGGTGAACAGTGGTAACAAAGCATATGCATTCCTTTTAAATTCAAAATGGAGTTTGAATTTGCAAAACCTTTGCAATACACTTCATTTAATTGGAATCACTCACACATCAGTGGCACATACATCAAGTTTCAACCTTCAACCATGTGTTTGTGCATTATACTTATGTTGCCCCCCTTTGATTGTTGTTTGTCGATAGAAGTTGAACCGGAACAGGAGGCTGCCCCCTTCGTTGAAGACCCCGATACCGAAGCTCGTCAGCAAGGCAAGCAAAACCCCATTGATCATGTCGATAAAATCCCACTTCCCTCTCAATCTCGCTTATGTATTGTATAGGATGATTACCATGCTACGTTTCTACCGCATAGATGAACCCATTCTTTTGCATGACCTATCTTTTTTCACAGTAGTAAGCAAACCACAATCCTAGACAATGTAGGAGTTGATTGATAGCATGTGGCCCATGCAACTGTTACTGCTTATTGCATGCTTAGAGTGATACAATGTTGATACTGTTATGTGAGTCGGGATGGTAGCAATCATGTTGATGATGATGGAAATGTGTTGGTGAATCTACCCTAATACAAGGTGAACGATGAGAGGGTGTGTAGGAGTACTTGGTGGGTTGTCTCGTTGAACACTGCCCTAAGTCCGAGTTCTTGTGTGGTGATCCAAGATGAAGAGTACAACCACACATTGGGCTCACTGACCCCTCTCAACCTACTAACTCATCCCTTTCGATGTCCAGATGTCGCAGTAGTTAAGAGTTCTGGTAGGTTTGTGGCCTGGCTACTAAGTGAGAGAACGGCTAAGCCAAGAATGGCTTATGCACCACGCACACATCATCTGGGTCCACTTCGGTAAACCAGCCGGGTTCACGATAGTGGTAGCCAACCCAGGTAGGCGGCTTTCATGGACTAGATCGGCTATGAGGTAACAGTTGTGGTGAACATCCCCGCCGACACCTCTTGAACGGTGTCGAGTACAAAGGCGGTAACTGATGGTCATGTGTGTGTAGCGGTACACCCCTGCAGGGTTAATATACTATTCGAATAGCCGCGTCCGCGGTAAGGGACTACTTGGAAAGTTGTGCCTGATTATTAGACAACTTGAACTGGATACTTATAAAACTTGCCAAGATAAGCGTGAGTGCTATGGCGTGCTTTCTCGTGGGGATTCGAGGAAGGCACCACAGTGGTGTAATTGGTTGGAGACATGTAGTGGACTCGTGTACGCTTCTTACCTCAAGTCTGGTACTCGTAGTTCAGGACTAGCCAAGTCAAAGATGGCACTTCTGCTTTGAAACCCCACCTCCCTTTAGCTTGGTACATGTGCATGAGTAGTATAGCTCCTACATAAGTCTTGCTGAGTACGACTTTGTACTCACGTTTTCTTACTCTATGTTTTAGATGAACCCACTGACCCCGAAGGTGGATTCTTCCTCGAGCTCGACGACTGAAGACCAAGCTAGTGTAGTCCCAGTCAGCAGACTGGTTCCCTCGTGGAGGGCTTGTGTTTAAATAAGGCTTCTTAAGCCATTTGTTAAACTTGTCTGTACACAGACATAAATTGCTTCTGCATGCTTTTTGTAATGTTAGATAATGGTCTCGTGATCTCTGTGTGCACTCTGTAAGAGTTATCAATAAAGTTTTATACTTTGTAGATAATTGCAATGATACCTATTGTTCATACTAGACATGTGTGCTGCGTGTATGATTATATCATGCATGTCTTAGTATGGGTTTTCGAGACCTTAGTTGTGATTTGGCTGGCGGTCCTTTATACACCAAGTGGCCCTTAGATGTGCGCAGCCTGGGGCATCGCGATGCGATTGCTCGTGACTCCATCACGTGCACACTTTGATGTATGATCGAGCCCTCCCTAGACCCCGACTAAGTGATCGGGCTGGAGTAAGTCTATGTAAGGGTTATAATACAATCGTTAGTATGGTTGAGGCGACTTGTCTATGACTATGGGAGTTCACCACCCATATCATTCAGACTTGTGTGCGGACGATGAGGACCCGTCTCAGTTGATCATCCGGTCTGGATGGGAGGCCCCTCACGTTCGATGCTTTTCGAGAACATTCTGTGCTTGGCCTTGTCTGCTTAGACAAGTGGGTATGGTTCTCGACTCTCCATATGATTGTGTTTTAGAGAGTCCTGCATACTCTAACCCCGGGTCCCGACGGACTTGGTATCAGAGCAGGACTGACTATAGGATTATCAGCCTTGGCCGAAGTCGAGTATAGATTGCTATAGTTATATAGTTACTCTGGGTATATAAGGGAACAACGTAAGGCTTATTTTTCTCCTTACCTTCATCGTTCTGAGTTCTGAGTCACCCTCATCTTGTTCTACGAGAAGATAGGACTAGGCTCATCTATGTCTTACTAGAACATCTCGTTGTTTGCTTCCTTGTAGCCGTAGGAAAGTTGTGTTCGGTTTGCTTGAGTTGTTGTGCTTCCTAATTTCTTACATCGTATGTAAGTGTTGTTTCTATGTTGTAAGAAAATTGTTTTCTCTTGCAATTACAACCGTTATGTTGTCCGAGTCATTCCAGTTATCTTCATAATCTGATGCATTTGCAAACTCATTCAACTCTGTTTTACATTGATCTTATCCTTCAGGATGTCCCAAGGAACCCGTGGCCATCTTGGTCGTGCCCATGGTCGTGGGAATGAACCGGAGGAAGGAAACCTTCCACCGCCACCCAAGATGGCTCAGGTTCTGATGGAGGTTGAGAGGAACCTCCGAGACTCTCACCAGTTGCTGGAGGTCATTGCCCGCAACACCACTCAGCAGCGCAACGACTTGGTGTCCTTGAATGACTTCATCCAGCTTCATCCCACGGTTTTCAGCTACTCCACCGAGCCTCTTGACGCCGAGGACTGGCTTCGCAGCATCGAGAGGAAGCTCCAAGCAGGCCATGTTGCAGATGGTTACAGGGTCAGCTATGCCACTTACCACCTCGAGGGTGCAGCTAGCTCTTGGTGGGAGAATTTCCTGAACATGCGTCCCGTTGGACCGCCCACAACCTAGGATGAGTTTTGCACTTCATTCCGTGAGCACCACATTCCAAAGGGTCTTATGGACCGCAAACGTGAGGAGTTCTGCAACCTCAACCAAGGCAGAAGGACTGTTGACGAGTTTAGTCGTGAGTTCAACCGACTGGCTCGTTATGTTACTGAAGAGGTATCCACCGACGCCAAGAAGCAAGAGAGGTTCCACCGTGGACTCAATTCTGGACTCCGTCGTGAGCTCAACCTGCATGACTTTGCCACCTTCCCGGTCCTTGTCAACAAGGCCATCAAGGCGGAGGACATGAACACCCCCAATGACTTCCGCAAACACCCTAGAGACGATGGCTCATCCAGCTCAGGCTCTCAGAAGCGCAAGATCTGGATCCCCAACAGCATGTTTCGCCAGAACAACCCATCGAGGCCATCCTATGTGGCGCCTCGTCCACCATCTTCGTTCCACCCAGCTCCCCGCACTGTCTTTGGAGCCTGTTACAAGTGTGGTCAGGCAGGCCACTACTCCCGCGAGTGTCCCCAGAACCAGCTTCAAAATAATAATGCTCCACCTGATGAGGACATCCCTACTAATGTTACACCCATATCCTCACCAACTACACATATTGGACCAGTTACTAGAGCTCGTGCACGTCAACTAAATTATCAGGTACTTTCGTTTCTTGCGAATCCTTCTATTGTTCATGAACATATGATGCTGCCTAAATTAGATACTTTTGTTTTGCTTATGAATGAAGGACCTAGCATGGACAAGAAGTGATGAGGACATCTCTACTAATGTTACACCCACATCTTCACCAACTACACATACTGGACCAGTTACTAGAGCACGTGCACGTCAACTAAATTATCAGGTACTTTCGTTTCTTGCGAATCCTTCTAATGTTCATGAACAAATGATGCTGCCTAAATTAGATACTTTTGTTTTGCTTATGAATGAAGGACCAAGCATGGACAAGAAGGACGGTCATTGGAGCGGGATCAAGCATGGAGAAGAAGGTGCGCGCGCGGGGAAGAACAATGGAGCTTCCAGTGGGGATTTTCGCACTTTGAAGCCACCATAAGGCATGCATGAAGGCTTGGACGAAATACACGAGATGCCACTTCATTATTTTCGTCCAAGAGCAATTATAGGTGTTGCGTCACCTTAATATTGGGCTGGGCCCATGTAATTTCGAAATACCACATTATAGGCTGTTTTTAGAATCCGTATGTGTGGGGGAAACCGAGTTAGGGTTGTTTTCGGACCCCACCTCCAAGGGGTCACGAAAATCCCCTCTGTTCCCCCATATATACAGCCCTTAGGGCGTCGTTTAGACTTGGGTTTTAATTAGATTTAAGTTAGCCATAGCCGCAACTTCGAGCTCTTCGTTTGTGTCATCCGACCAGGCCAAGACCTCATTGGAACCCCAACTTCTGTTAATCTTTCATCTTATATTCGCAATATCCAGATTGCAATTCTTAGTTCTTGCTTGTTCTTCGATTGCTTGCAGGAATTAGACCTTCGTGGTCAGGTTGATCGTGCATCCGTGGGATCAATAACCTCTCGGAGTTGGTTTAGCGATCGCTAAGGCGCAACGTCTTCGCACGTTCGTAGTCGGATCGTGAAAGTCGTCTCCACCATAATCGATCTCCACCATCTCATCGAAACTTCGGGACACCTTCGCCTCTATCAAGAAGGATGGTCATTGGAGCGGGATCAAGCATGGAGAAGAAGGTGCGCGCGCGGGAAAGGACAGCGGAGCTTCCAGTGGTGATTGTCGCACTTTGAAGCCACCATAAGGCGCGCATGAAGTCTTGGACGAAATACGCGAGATGCCACTTCATTATTTTCGTCCAAGGGCAATTATAGGTGCTGCGTCACCTTAATATTGGGCTGGGCCCATGTAATTTCGAAATACCACCTTATAGGCTGTTTTTAGAGTCCGTATGTGTGGGGAAACCGAGTTAGGGTTGTTTTCGGACCCCACCTCCAAGGGGTCACGAAAATCCCCTCTGTTCCCCCATATATACAGCCCTTAGGGCGTCGTTTAGACTTGGGTTTTAATTAGATTTAAGTTAGCCATAGCCGCAACTTCGAGCTCTTCGTTTGTGTCATCCGACCAGGCCAAGACCTCATTGGAACCCCAACTTCTGTTAATCTTTCATCTTATATTCGCAATATCCAGATTGCAATTCTTAGTTCTTGCTTGTTCTTCGATTGCTTGCAGGAATTGACCTTCTTGGTCAGGTTGATCGTGCATCCGCGGGATCAATAACCTCTCGGAGTTGGTTTAGCGATTGCTAAGGCGCAACGTCTTCGCACGTTCGTAGTCGGGTCGTGAAAGTCTACTCCACCAAAAATCGATCTCCACCATCTCATCGAAACATCGGGACACCTTCGCCTCTATCAAGTGGTATCAGATTTCCAGGTTGCTCGGTGAGATTTACCAGTTTTCGTAGTCTAGATTGGTTCTGTTCTTCATACCTACAGTCCACGAAAAAGCCAGCAAAAAAAAATTAGGGTTAGATCATCACGTCCCAAAACAGTCCGAGCCTTTGTCCAGTTTTCTTTACAGTAGTTTGCATTGTTGAATTTGCGGTTGCATCGTTGTGTCGAGTTGCTGATCTTAGCGTCTAGTTACCTTAGAGT
Source organism: Bromus sterilis (assembly GCA_950022295.1). Taxonomy (NCBI): domain Eukaryota; kingdom Viridiplantae; phylum Streptophyta; class Magnoliopsida; order Poales; family Poaceae; genus Bromus; species Bromus sterilis. Next base: position 238,811,102 of record OX465595.1, on the reverse strand, counting down.
TTCGAGTTCTGATCACAGTTTGTCACGTCGCCGCCGCACAGTACTACACCACCACGTTCCGCCAATCCGAGTCCAGATACACCACCAAGTTCCGCCAAGCAGAGTCCATACACACCACCACAACCTACCGATCCGAGTTGAGTTCCATCACCCGTTCGGTTTGTGATATCTCCGTAGCCAGAATAGTTTTGAGTTGATTAGAGTCGGATTTCACCAATCTTTTGTCGTACGTAGAAGAAGGTGATTTCCAAAAAAAAAAAAAAAAAATCTTTTGTCGTACGTAGAAGAGTCTGGCACGCTTTCCAGAGCAGTTTTTAGGCCAAAATTTTTAGGGGTAAAAAAATTTCGTGCCCATACGTTCCTTAGGTCCAGAAACTCGTTTTGAGACGTTCGCCACCATAGTGATTTTTTCGCCCTTTTTCAGCCCCCGCAGTCCCGCATCGCCAAAAAAAAATAGCAAAAAAAAAATAAAAAATAAAAGAGAAAAAAAAAATTCAGAGTGTGCTTCACAGTTGTTACGTGCCGCGCCGTGCTTTCGTTGGTGTTTTAGGCTCGCGTCTCTAGTACGGTCTAGCCTAGGATCAGCACAGTACCGACGTTGAGTGTTTATTCAGCTTTGCATCTCTGTTTTGATTACTGTTGAGTTTTTCCTACCATACTTGTCAGCCTTCCTACAGCTCCACATATATTCTACATCGTGCGTTTTGACACCTCCTGGCCATCGCTCTACCATATCTCTGAGAGTTTTGACCCGTTGGTTGTACATCACCACCTGCTGCTAGGTAAGAATCGGTAAGAACGTAAGAAAAGCTTGACGGATTTGTGCTTTCAACCACCCCACATCCATCCCATTAGTAGCAGTAGGATCATATTCCTGTGTGTTTTCTATTTCTGCTAACCATGCCAGGATCACATGATGAAGTGGCGCGGGATGCACCCGATTGGGAGAACATGACAAACAAGGAGCTACATGATAAATTTGCACGTATGATGTCTCAACAGGTGCAAGACATCGAGACCAGATTTACAGAGGCGATTGATGGCGTGGAGAAGCTGATCGACACCAAGCTCGACGCCAAGTTTACTGAGTTGATCGCACGCCTACCTTCAGCACAGCCACAGCCACCGCCACTACCACGTGCACGACGCATTCTGTTTCCGCGAGGACAAGCTGCTGGTATTGGTGCTCCTCCTGCTGCTGCAGTTGCTGCTACTGCTGCTGCTGCTGCTTCTGACGTCGCCCAGGACGACAACTACGAGAGTGATTACGAGGAGGAGGTGGAACAGGAAGCGGCCTATGAGCAGCCAGCTGGACGTCCACGTCCCAACATTCGCCACGGTCGACACCAACCACCACCTCAGGTACGCGATGATGAACATGTGCCTAAACTTAAATTGAATCTTAAGCCGTTTGAGGGTAGATATATTCCTGATGCTTATCTTACTTGGGAGTTAGAAACTGAACAACATTTTACATGTTTACAATATCCTGAGAATAGACGTGTTACTGCTGCTGTTTGTGAATTCACGGGCTTTGCATCTATTTGGTGATCTGAACATTGTAGATTGCATGCTAATAATATTCCAACTACTTGGGCTGCTTTAAAAGATGCTATGCGTACTCGCTGGGTTCCTCCTTATTATCAACGTGAATTGTTACAAAAATTACAGCGTTTGAGACAAGGAAAAAATTCTGTAGAGGAATATTATCAAGAATTACAAACTGGATTGATTAGATGTGGCCTAGTAGAGGATAATGAAGCTATGCTTGCACGTTTTATGGGTGGCTTAAACAGGGAGATACAAACTATTCTAGAATACAAGGACTTTGCTACTATCACTCGTTTGTTTCATCTTGCTTGTAAAGCTGAACGTGAAGTGCAGGATCGACAGGCCGCTACGAGACCTAACTTTTCTGCAGGACGAAATACATCATGGACATCGCGTGGAGCTTCTACATCCACACGTCCTGCTGCGCCACCATCTACTTCAGCCGCTCATTCTTACAGGGAGCCACCAAAACAGCCAGCGCCACCATTCAAGGGTGCACAGAGTGGTCCAGCGGCGAGTTCTTCTTCCTCCATGGCGTCCACAGGGCAAGCACGAGATCGTGATATTAAATGTCGCAGGTGCCAAGGTGGAGGTCACTTCGCAAAAGACTGTCCCTCCAAGCGTGTGATGACTATTACGGCGGATGGTGGGTATGAGTCAGCGAGTGACTATGATGAGGAGATTCTAGTTCTCATTGCTCATGAGGAACAGGGTGCCCATGATGATGCTCATGATATAGAGTATATGACTCCTGATGATGCAGATAAATATGCTAGTTTGGTTGCTCAACGTGTATTAAGTGTGCAGGTAACGAAGGCCGAGCAAAACCAGAGGCATAATTTGTTCCACACAAAGGGAGTGGTGAAAGAACGTTCGGTTCGCATCATCATTGACGGAGGGAGTTGCAACAACTTGGCTAGCATGGAGTTGGTGGAGAAGCTATCTCTCACCACCAGACCACACCCCCATCCGTACTATATTCAGTGGTTTAACAATAGTGGTAAGATTAAGGTAACGCGTTCTGTTCGTGTGCACTTTAGCATTGCTGCATATGCTGATTATGTTGATTGTGATGTGGTACCCATGCAAGCATGCTCTCTTTTACTTGGTAGACCATGGCAATTTGATAGGAATGTTGTACACCATGGTAGGACAAATCAGTTTACTCTAGTTCATCAGGATAAAAATATTGCTTTACTTCCTATGTCTCCTGAACAAATTGTGAAAGATGATCTTGCTAGAGCTAGTAAAGCTAAACAGGAGAAAAATAAGAGTGAAAATGAGATAGCAGCTAAAGAATTTGAGCAACAACATAAGACTAATAGCAAATCTTCTTCTGTTGTTTCTAATGAAATTAAATTGACTAGTCCAACTTTGCTTGCTACTAAGGTTGATATTTCGGATTTGGATGTTAGTCAATATGTGTGCTATGCTTTTGTGTGCAAAGAAGCCTTGTTTTCATTTGAGGAATTGCCTCTTTCTTTGCCTCCTGTTGTCACTGACCTTTTGCAGGAGTTTATTGACGTCTTTCCACAAGACGTACCACCGGGATTACCACTTATTCGAGGGATTGAGCATCAGATTGACTTAATTCCCGGTGCTTCGCTGCCCAACCGTGCGCCATACTGTACCAATCCGGAGGAGACGAAGGAGATTCAGCGTCAAGTACAAGAGCTACTCGACAAAGGTTACATACGTGAATCCCTTAGTACTTGTGCTGTTCCTGTTATATTAGTGCCTAAAAAAGATGGAACATGGCATATGTGTGTTGATTGTCGAGCCATTAATAATATTACTATTCGTTATCGTCATCCTATTCCTAGGCTAGATGATATGCTTGATGAATTAAGTGGCTCTACCATGTTTTCCAAAGTTGATTTGCGTAGTGGATACCATCAAATTCGCATGAAATTAGGAGATGAATGGAAAACGGCATTTAAAACTAAGTTTGGATTATATGAGTGGTTAGTCATGCCTTTTGGGTTAACTAATGCACCTAGCACTTTCATGAGATTAATGAACGAGGTTTTACGTGCTTTCATTGGACGATTTGTGGTAGTCTATTTTGATGATATACTGATTTATAGCAAATCTTTGGAGGAACATTTGGATCATTTACGTGCTGTTTTTATTGCTCTACGTAATGCACGTTTGTTTGGTAACCTTGGGAAGTGCACCTTTTGCACCGACCGAGTATCGTTTCTTGGCTATGTTGTTACTCCGCAGGGAATTGAAGTTGATAAAGCCAAGATCGAGGCGATTGAGAGTTGGCCGCAGCCCAAAACGGTCACACAAGTGAGGAGTTTTCTTGGCCTCGCTGGATTCTATAGGCGTTTTGTGAGAGATTTCAGCACCATTGCTGCACCTCTCAATGAGCTTACACGCAAGGATGTGCCTTTTACTTGGGGTACCGCACAGGAAGAAGCCTTCACGGTCTTGAAAGATAAGTTAACACATGCTCCTTTGCTCCAACTTCCTGATTTTAGTAAGACTTTTGAGCTTGAATGCGATGCTAGTGGTATTGGTTTGGGAGGTGTGTTATTGCAAGATGCTAAACCTGTTGCTTACTTTTCTGAAAAATTGAGTGGGCCTAGTCTGAACTATTCTACTTATGATATGGAATTATATGCTCTTGTTCGGACATTAGAAACTTGGCAACATTATTTATGGCCCAAAGAATTTGTTATACATTCTGATCATGAATCTTTGAAACACATAAGAAGTCAAGCAAAACTTAATCGTAGACATGCTAAGTGGGTTGAATTTATTGAGACTTTCCCTTATGTCATTAAACACAAGAAGGGGAAAGATAATATTATTGCTGATGCTTTGTCTCGTCGTTATACTATGCTTTCACAACTTGACTTCAAGATATTCGGTTTAGAGACAATCAAAGATCAATATGTACATGATGCGGAATTTAAAGATGTATTGCAGAATTGTAGAGAGGGTAGAACATGGAACAAGTTTGTGCTTAATGATGGGTTTGTGTTTCGTTCTAACAAGCTATGCATTCCAGCTAGCTCTATTCGTCTTTTGTTGCTGCAGGAGGCGCATGGAGGAGGATTAATGGGACACTTTGGCGTGAAGAAGACGGAGGACGTCCTTGCTACACATTTCTTTTGGCCAAAGATGAGACGGGATGTTGAGCGTTTTGTTGCTCGCTGCACTACATGTCATAAAAGCGATGATGCTGCTAATGTTGCTGATTTATTCTTTCGAGAGATTATTCGCTTACATGGTGTGCCCAATACTATTGTCTTGGATCGTGATACTAAGTTTCTTAGCCATTTTTGGAGATGCTTATGGGCTAAGTTGGGGACTAAACTACTTTTTAGTACTACATGTCATCCCCAAACTGATGGACAAACTGAAGTAGTCAATAGGACTTTGTCTACTATGCTTAGGGCTGTTTTAAAGAGTAACTTAAAAATGTGGGAAGAATGTTTACCTCATATTGAATTTGCTTATAATCGTTCATTTCATTCTACCACTAAAATGTGCCCTTTTGAGATTGTTTATGGTTTTCTACCTCGTGCACCTATTGATTTGCTTCCTCTTCCATCTTCGGAGAAGGTTAATTTTGATGCTAAGCAACGTGCTGAATTGATATTAAAAATGCATGAGTTAACTAAAGAAAACATTGAGAAAATGAATGCAAGATACAAGATTGCTGGTGATAAGGGTAGAAAGCATGTTGTGTTTGAACCAGGAGATCTTGTTTGGTTACATCTACGTAAAGATAGGTTTCCTGATTTGCGCAAGTCTAAGTTAATGCCACGAGCTGATGGTCCCTTTAAGGTTTTACAGAAAATTAATGATAATGCATATAAACTTGAGCTACCTGCAGATTTTGGGGTTAGTCCCACATTTAACATTGCAGATTTGAAACCTTATTTGGGAGAAGATAATGAGCTTCCGTCGAGGACGACTTCCATTCAAGAAGGGGCGTTCTTCTCTGGACGGCGGAGCGCTGCTGGATTGCTACATCGGGATGTGTGGATACAGGTAGAGGGATCATACCTTTGATCCTTCTTCGAGGTCCTTCTTCTTCCTCGGAGATCATGTTCGAGGGACTTGTTCGTGGGACTTGATGATGAGGACATCCCTACTAATGTTACACCCACATCTTCACCAACTACACATACTGGACCAGTTACTAGAGCACGTGCACGTCAACTAAATTATCAGGTACTTTCGTTTCTTGCGAATCCTTCTAATGTTCATGAACAAATGATGCTGCCTAAATTAGATACTTTTGTTTTGCTTATGAATGAAGGACCTAGCATGGACAAGAAGGACGGTCATTGGAGCGGGATCAAGCATGGAGAAGAAGGTGCGCGCGCGGGGAAGAACAATGGAGCTTCCAGTGGGGATTTTCGCACTTTAAAGCCACCATAAGGCATGCATGAAGGCTTGGACGAAATACACGAGATGCCACTTCATTATTTTCGTCCAAGAGCAATTATAGGTGCTGCGTCACCTTAATATTGGGCTGGGCCCATGTAATTTCAAAATACCACATTATAGGCTGTTTTTAGAATCCGTATGTGTGGGGGAAACCGAGTTAGGGTTGTTTTCGGACCCCACCTCCAAGGGGTCACGAAAATCCCCTCTGTTCCCCCATATATACAGCCCTTAGGGCGTCGTTTAGACTTGGGTTTTAATTAGATTTAAGTTAGCCATAGCCGCAACTTCGAGCTCTTCGTTTGTGTCATCCGACCAGGCCAAGACCTCATTGGAACCCCAACTTTCGTAATCATTCATCTTATATTCGCAATATCCAGATTGCAATTCTTAGTTCTTGCTTGTTCTTCGATTGCTTGCAGGAATTAGACCTTCGTGGTCAGGTTGATCGTGCATCCGCGGGATCAATAACCTCTCGGAGTTGGTTTAGCGATCGCTAAGGCGCAACGTCTTCGCACGTTCGTAGTCGGATCGTGAAAGTCGTCTCCACCATAATCGATCTCCACCATCTCATCGAAACATCGGGACACCTTCGCCTCTATCAAGAAGGATGGTCATTGGAGCGGGATCAAGCATGGAGAAGAAGGTGCGCGCGCGGGAAAGGACAGCGGAGCTTCCAGTGGTGATTGTCGCACTTTGAAGCCACCATAAGGCGCGCATGAAGTCTTGGACGAAATACGCGAGATGCCACTTCATTATTTTCGTCCAAGGGCAATTATAGGTGCTGCGTCACCTTAATATTGGGCTGGGCCCATGTAATTTCGAAATACCACCTTATAGGCTGTTTTTAGAGTCCGTATGTGTGGGGAAACCGAGTTAGGGTTGTTTTCGGACCCCACCTCCAAGGGGTCACGAAAATCCCCTCTGTTCCCCCATATATACAGCCCTTAGGGCGTCGTTTAGACTTGGGTTTTAATTAGATTTAAGTTAGCCATAGCCGCAACTTCGAGCTCTTCGTTTGTGTCATCCGACCAGGCCAAGACCTCATTGGAACCCCAACTTCTGTTAATCTTTCATCTTATATTCGCAATATCCAGATTGCAATTCTTAGTTCTTGCTTGTTCTTCGATTGCTTGCAGGAATTGACCTTCTTGGTCAGGTTGATCGTGCATCCGCGGGATCAATAACCTCTCGGAGTTGGTTTAGCGATTGCTAAGGCGCAACGTCTTCGCACGTTCGTAGTCGGGTCGTGAAAGTCTACTCCACCAAAAATCGATCTCCACCATCTCATCGAAACATCGGGACACCTTCGCCTCTATCAAGTGGTATCAGATTTCCAGGTTGCTCGGTGAGATTTACCAGTTTTCGTAGTCTAGATTGGTTCTGTTCTTCATACCTACAGTCCACGAAAAAGCCAGCAAAAAAAAATTAGGGTTAGATCATCACGTCCCAAAACAGTCCGAGCCTTTGTCCAGTTTTCTTTACAGTAGTTTGCATTGTTGAATTTGCGGTTGCATCGTTGTGTCGAGTTGCTGATCTTAGCGTCTAGTTACCTTAGAGTTTCGAGTTCTGATCACAGTTTGTCACGTCGCCGCCGCACAGTACTACACCACCACGTTCCGCCAATCCGAGTCCAGATACACCACCAAGTTCCGCCAAGCAGAGTCCATACACACCACCACAACCTACCGATCCGAGTTGAGTTCCATCACCCGTTCGGTTTGTGATATCTCCGTAGCCAGAATAGTTTTGAGTTGATTAGAGTCGGATTTCACCAATCTTTTGTCGTACGTAGAAGAAGGTGATTTCCAAAAAAAAAAAAAAAAAATCTTTTGTCGTACGTAGAAGAGTCTGGCACGCTTTCCAGAGCAGTTTTTAGGCCAAAATTTTTAGGGGTAAAAAAATTTCGTGCCCATACGTTCCTTAGGTCCAGAAACTCGTTTTGAGACGTTCGCCACCATAGTGATTTTTTCGCCCTTTTTCAGCCCCCGCAGTCCCGCATCGCCAAAAAAAAATAGCAAAAAAAAAATAAAAAATAAAAGAGAAAAAAAAAATTCAGAGTGTGCTTCACAGTTGTTACGTGCCGCGCCGTGCTTTCGTTGGTGTTTTAGGCTCGCGTCTCTAGTACGGTCTAGCCTAGGATCAGCACAGTACCGACGTTGAGTGTTTATTCAGCTTTGCATCTCTGTTTTGATTACTGTTGAGTTTTTCCTACCATACTTGTCAGCCTTCCTACAGCTCCACATATATTCTACATCGTGCGTTTTGACACCTCCTGGCCATCGCTCTACCATATCTCTGAGAGTTTTGACCCGTTGGTTGTACATCACCACCTGCTGCTAGGTAAGAATCGGTAAGAACGTAAGAAAAGCTTGACGGATTTGTGCTTTCAACCACCCCACATCCATCCCATTAGTAGCAGTAGGATCATATTCCTGTGTGTTTTCTATTTCTGCTAACCATGCCAGGATCACATGATGAAGTGGCGCGGGATGCACCCGATTGGGAGAACATGACAAACAAGGAGCTACATGATAAATTTGCACGTATGATGTCTCAACAGGTGCAGGACATCGAGACCAGATTTACAGAGGCGATTGATGGCGTGGAGAAGCTGATCGACACCAAGCTCGACGCCAAGTTTACTGAGTTGATCGCACGCCTACCTTCAGCACAGCCACAGCCACCGCCACTACCACGTGCACGACGTATTCTGTTTCCGCGAGGACAAGCTGCTGGTATTGGTGCTCCTCCTGCTGCTGCAGTTGCTGCTACTGCTGCTGCTGCTGCTTCTGACGTCACCCAGGACGACAACTACGAGGGTGATTACGAGGAGGAGGTGGAACAGGAAGCGGCCTATGAGCAGCCAGCTGGACGTCCACGTCCCAACATTCGCCACGGTCGACACCAACCACCCCCTCAGGTACGCGATGATGAACATGTGCCTAAACTTAAATTGAATCTTAAGCCGTTTGAGGGTAGATATATTCCTGATGCTTATCTTACTTGGGAGTTAGAAACTGAACAACGTTTTACATGTTTACAATATCCTGAGAATAGACGTGTTACTGCTGCTGTTTGTGAATTCACGGGCTTTGCATCTATTTGGTGGTCTGAACATTGTAGATTGCATGCTAATAATATTCCAACTACTTGGGCTGCTTTAAAAGATGCTATGCGTACTCGCTGGGTTCCTCCTTATTATCAACGTGAATTGTTACAAAAATTACAGCGTTTGAGACAAGGAAAAAATTCTGTAGAGGAATATTATCAAGAATTACAAACTGGATTGATTAGATGTGGCCTAGTAGAGGATAATGAAGCTATGCTTGCACGTTTTATGGGTGGCTTAAACAGGGAGATACAAACTATTCTAGAATACAAGGACTTTGCTACTATCACTCGTTTGTTTCATCCTTCTTGTAAAGTTGAACGTGAAGTGCAAGATCGACAGGCCGCTACGAGACCTAACTTTTCTGCAGGACGAAATACATCATGGACATCGCGTGGAGCTTCTACATCCACACGTCCTGCTGCGCCACCATCTACTTCAGCCGCTCATTCTTACAGGGAGCCACCAAAACAGCCAGCGCCACCATTCAAGGGTGCACAGAGTGGTCCAGCGGCGAGTTCTTCTTCCTCCATGGCGTCCACAGGGCAAGCACGAGATCGTGATATTAAATGTCGCAGGTGCCAAGGTGGAGGTCACTTCGCAAAAGACTGTCCCTCCAAGCGTGTGATGACTATTACGGCGGATGGTGGGTATGAGTCAGCGAGTGACTATGATGAGGAGACTCTAGTTCTCATTGCTCGTGAGGAACAGGGTGCCCATGATGATGCTCATGATATAGAGTATATGACTCCTGATGATGCAGATAAATATGCTAGTTTGGTTGCTCAACGTGTATTAAGTGTGCAGGTAACGAAGGCCGAGCAAAACCAGAGGCATAATTTGTTCCACACAAAGGGAGTGGTGAAAGAACGTTCGGTTCGCATCATCATTGACGGAGGGAGTTGCAACAACTTGGCGAGCATGGAGTTGGTGGAGAAGCTATCTCTCACCACAAGACCACACCCCCATCCGTACTATATTCAGTGGTTTAACAATAGTGGTAAGATTAAGGTAACGCGTTCTGTTCGTGTGCACTTTAGCATTGCTGCATATGCTGATTATGTTGATTGTGATGTGGTACCCATGCAAGCATGCTCTCTTTTACTTGGTAGACCATGGAAATTTGATAGGAATGTTGTACACCATGGTAGGACAAATCAGTTTACTCTAGTTCATCAGGATAAAAATATTGCTTTACTTCCTATGTCTCCTGAACAAATTGTGAAAGATGATCTTGCTAGAGCTAGTAAAGCTAAACAGGAGAAAAATAAGAGTGAAAATGAGATAGCAGCTAAAGAATTTGAGCAACAACATAAGACTAATAGCAAATCTTCTTCTGTTGTTTCTAATGAAATTAAATTAACTAGTCCAACTTTGCTTGCTACTAAGGTTGATATTTCGGATTTGGATGTTAGTCAATATGTGTGCTATGCTTTTGTGTGCAAAGAACTTCTGTTAATCTTTCATCTTATATTCGCAATATCCAGATTGCAATTCTTAGTTCTTGCTTGTTCTTCGATTGCTTGCAGGAATTGACCTTCTTGGTCAGGTTGATCGTGCATCCGCGGAATCAATAACCTCTCGGAGTTGGTTTAGCGATTGCTAAGGCGCAACGTCTTCACACGTTCGTAGTCGGGTCGTGAAAGTCTACTCCACCAAAAATCGATCTCCACCATCTCATCGAAACATCGGGACACCTTCTCCTCTATCAAGTGGTATCAAACTACTTTTTAGTACTACATGTCATCCCCAAACTGATGGACAAACTGAAGTGGTCAATAGGACATTGTCTACTATGCTTAGGGCTGTTTTAAAGAGTAACTTGAAACTGTGGGAAGAATGTTTACCTCATATTGAATTTGCTTATAATCGTTCATTGCATTCTACCACTAAAATGTGCCCTTTGGAGATTGTTTATGGTTTTCTACCTCGTGCACCTATTGATTTGCTGCCTCTTCCATCTTCGGAGAAGGTTACTTTTGATGCTAAGCAACGTGCTGAATTGATATTAAAAATGCATGAGTTAACTAAAGAAAACATTGAGCGCATGAATGCTAGATACAAGCTTGCTGGTGATAGGGGTCGAAAGCATGTTGTGTTTGAACCCGGAGATCTTGTTTGGTTACATCTACGTAAAGATAGGTTTCCTGATTTGCGCAAGTCTAAGTTAATGCCTCGAGCTGATGGTCCCTTTAAGGTTTTGCAGAAAATTAATGATAATGCATATAAACTGGAGCTACCTGCAGCCTTTGGGGTTAGTCCCACATTTAATATTGCAGATTTGAAGCCTTATTTGGGAGAAGATGATGAGCTTCCGTCGAGGACGACTTCAATTCAAGAAGGGGAGGATGATGAGGACATCCCTACTAATGTTACACCCATATCCTCACCAACTACACATATTGGACCAGTTACTAGAGCTCGTGCACGTCAACTAAATTATCAGGTACTTTCGTTTCTTGCGAATCCTTCTATTGTTCATGAACATATGATGCTGCCTAAATTAGATACTTTTGTTTTGCTTATGAATGAAGGACCTAGCATGGACAAGAAGGATGGTCATTGGAGCGGGATCAAGCATGGAGAAGAAGGTGCGCGCGCGGGAAAGGACAGCGGAGCTTCCAGTGGTGATTGTCGCACTTTGAAGCCACCATAAGGCGCGCATGAAGTCTTGGACGAAATACGCGAGATGCCACTTCATTATTTTCGTCCAAGGGCAATTATAGGTGCTGCGTCACCTTAATATTGGGCTGGGCCCATGTAATTTCGAAATACCACCTTATAGGCTGTTTTTAGAGTCCGTATGTGTGGGGAAACCGAGTTAGGGTTGTTTTCGGACCCCACCTCCAAGGGGTCACGAAAATCCCCTCTGTTCCCCCATATATACAGCCCTTAGGGCGTCGTTTAGACTTGGGTTTTAATTAGATTTAAGTTAGCCATAGCCGCAACTTCGAGCTCTTCGTTTGTGTCATCCGACCAGGCCAAGACCTCATTGGAACCCCAACTTCTGTTAATCTTTCATCTTATATTCGCAATATCCAGATTGCAATTCTTAGTTCTTGCTTGTTCTTCGATTGCTTGCAGGAATTGACCTTCTTGGTCAGGTTGATCGTGCATCCGCGGAATCAATAACCTCTCGGAGTTGGTTTAGCGATTGCTAAGGCGCAATGTCTTCGCACGTTCGTAGTCGGGTCGTGAAAGTCTACTCCACCAAAAATCGATCTCCACCATCTCATCGAAACATCGGGACACCTTCGCCTCTATCAGCCGGTTTACCGAAGTGGACCTAGATGATGTGTGCAGGGCCCCAAGCCGGTCTCGGTTGAGCACTTCTCGCACTTAGCAGGCCCTGCCACAAACCTACCAGAATTCCGAACTACTGCGACATCTGGACATCGAAAGGGATGAGTTAGTAGGTTGAGAGGGGTCAGTGAGCCCAATGTGTGGTTGTACTCTTTATCTTGGATCACCACACAAGAACTCGGACTTAGGGCGGTGTTCAACGAGACAACCCACTGTGTACTCCTACACAGCCTCTCATCATTCACCTTGTATTAGGGTAGATTCACCAACACATTTCCACCACCATCAACATGATTGCTACCATCCCTACTCACATAACAGTATCAACATTGTATCACTCTAAGCATGCAATAAGAAGTAACAGTTGCAGGGGCCACATGATATCATTCAACTCCTACATTTGCTAGGATTGTGGTTTGCTTACTACTGTGACAAATGATAGGTCATGCAACATAATTGGTTCATATATGCGGTAGAAACGTAGCATGGTAATCATCCTAAACAATGCATAAGAGAGACTAAGAGGGAAGTGGGATTTTATCGACATGATAAATGGGGGTTTGCTTGCCTTGCTGACGAGGTTCAGTATCGGGGTCTTCAACGAAGGGGGTAGCCTCCTGTTACGGTTCCACCTCTACTCGACAAACAACAATCAAAGGAGCAACATAAGTACAATGCACAATCACATGGTTGAAGGTTGAAACTTGATGTATGTGTCACTGATGTGTGAGTTATTCCATTTAAAAGGAGTATATTGCAATTGAATTGCAAATTCAAACTCCATTTGATTTCTCGATGAATTTCAAATGCATTTGAATCCATGAATGTTCATTTGAAATGGTTGAGCATGAAGTGATGTTGTAAAGGTGAGGTAAAGTTTCTAATGTATGAAACCATTTAAAAGAAGTGTGTTGCAAAGTCATTTGCAAAATCACTCCAAATTTGAAGTTGAAAAGGATCCATATGCACATATGCCACTGTTCACCCATTTTAAAATGCTTAAACAAGAAAACAAATTGCATGTTCATAATCCTCGCATTTTTCTGATAATTTTACATATATTATTTGTCCAATTTGGAGTTAATATGAATTTTCTATGATTTTTCAAAGTTTATTGTATTTTCTGCAATTGTTGGATTTCTTTTAATCTATATTCCAATTACTGCGTCAGCATGGTGTCACTGTGACGTGGGGGGGGGGGGCTGACCAGTCAAACTGACTAGGGGGCCCCACCTGTCAATGACACAGGGGGGTTAATCCCCTGTTTAACTAATCTGTGATTAATTAAAGGGCCCTGGGCCCAGTTGTCAGTGGTTCAGGGGGTTAGATTAGGGGTGGGGTTAGGCTTGGGCTAAACTGCCAACCGGCGTTTAGCCGGCAGCGACCTCTATACACGGTGGCGCCCGCACAGAACGGTGGTAAAGGGCCCCATTGGCCAAACGGAGGGCACCAGGCGACTCCTCGTGCTCGACCGCGTAGAATGGAGCAGGCGGGGGTCACCTTGGCTGCCGGAATCACCATCGGCGTCGACTTCCGCGCCGCGGCCGAAGGTGAGCTCGACGGGCGTGCCAGTTTTGGGCACGGGAGAGGCCGGGGTTAGGGGGGAAATGATGGGGAGCTCACCCCGGAGTCGATGGCATTGACGGCTACGACGGGGAGGGCGCGGTGGCGACGGATTCAACGGCGAGCTCCTGCGGCTCCGGCGAGATGGCGAAGAAGACAGCGGCAGATACAGTGGCTTCGAGCTCGATTACTTGTGCACGGAGACGAAAACGAGCACAGCGCGCGTCCTGGACATCTTGGGGAAGCTCGAGGAGGCCGGTGGCCACGCGGGTGCGGCGGCGCGCTCCGGCGTGAGCTTCGGGCGGCGACGAACTCGAGCGGGAGAGAGGGGAAGGTGAGCTGCGAGAGGGGAAAAGTGACCAGAGGTTCCAGGGCGTCGTGGTGGCGCGTCTAGGGGTCTCGGGGTCGTCCACGTCAAGCAGCAGGTGGCAAGGCGGCGTCGGCGGCGAGTGCATGCATTACAGCGAGCACCTTCGGGGCGCGGGGGAGGTAGACGACAAGGTGGGGTGAGCTGGGCCGGCTGCTAGGCTGCGGGGTTTAAGTCGGGCCACTTCCAGGTAAGTTCTTCCCCTTTCCTTTTTCTTTTCTATTTTCTTTTCTGTCACTTGTTTTGCTGTGCTAAATAAATAGCTAGGCATTTTATAAAATGCTGAAACTTTTTATATGGTCTCAAAATATTATAGCCTAACTACTTATAAAGTTTGAACATTTTTAAAATTCAAATTATTTGAACTTTAATTCAAATAGGGGTTTAATTTAATTCCATGCTCCTGTTTTGAATATTTGAAAAATCCATGAGCATGGGAATGCTACCACATCACTTTATATGTGATCACACTCATTTATGTGAGTTTTCAAAAATGCAAAAGGAATTTTTGGAGCAACTTTTTATCTGGCCATTTGAATTAAATTCATCTGGGGGGTGTTCTCTTCCCATTTCAATTTCTTTTGGAAATTTTTAACATGATGCAAAGTGAGACTTGATCCTAGCACATACCTAACAGAAGGTTCTGACACAGCGATGAAGAGTCCTTGCCCAACCCATAGTAAACCCGGTCTCCCAGCCAACCACACCTGGGAAGATTGCAATTTCATGAAAGAGTTTGCACGTCGTGGGAACCAGGGACCTCCCGGTCAGGTGGGGGAGCCGGCCAGAACAGTAACAACCAAAATCCTGGTTATCAAGGAGCCGACGCAATGCCTCAACACCAAGGACCCGGAGGAGGGGCCCAGGAAAATCAGTCAGGGCTTGCTGGATTTCAAGCAAACCCGAAACAACTCCATGACCGTGCAACATATCACGTTTTCACCACCAGCAGTTGCCGGAGGGATAGGAAGCTGCAACGAAGAGCCGCTATGGTTGTGACTGCAAAGCCGGCTTGGCCTAGATGGCTTAATTGTTCAGAACACCCAATCACTTGGACAAGGGATGACCACCGCCCGGTGGTGGATAACCCGGGGGCTCTGGCTCTAGTAGTCTCTCCACAAATTGGAGGATATACACTTGACAAAGTACTCATGGACGGAGGAAGCAGCAGCAACATCCTTTACTACGAACCTTTCCGCAGGATGGGACTGACCAAAAAAAAACGGCAACCCTCCAACACCGTTTTCCATGGAATCGTCCCAGGCAAGTCGGCACGTCCGATAGGCAAGATCTACCTGGAGACGGATTTTGGAAACGCCGAAAATTTCTGCTCCGAGCTCATACCTTTTGAAGTGGTAAAGCTCGAGAGCCCATATCACGCCATTTTAGGCAGACCGGCTTACGTTAAATTCATGGCTCGGCCATGCTATGTCCACTTGAAGCTAAAAATGCCGGGTCCTAATGGCCCGATCACAGTGGATAGAAGTCGGTCCAGGGCAGCGTAGTGTGACGAACAAGACGTCAAATTTGCCGAGTCGGCATGCGCCAAAGAGGACTTGTCAGCATACCAAGAAAAGGTAGACCCGACAGACCCCACAATCCTGAAGAAACTGACTCCCGACAACAATCCCAAGTTCCAACCGGCTCAGGATAGAAAGAAAGTGGACTTTGTCCCTGGTGACTCTTCTCAGCAGTTCATCATTGGGACAGAGTTATCTGATAAATAGGAAAGCTTGCTCATCGAGTTCCTCCGTGAGAATCGGGACATCTTTGCATGGAAACCCTCTGATATGCTAGGTGTCCCGAGGGAACTCTCCGAGCACCACCTAAATATAGATCCAAAGCTAAAGCCGGTCAAGCAATTCCTTCGCCGTTTCAACGATGAAAGGAGAAATGCTATTGGGGAAGAGATATCCCGGCTTCTTGCCGCTGGATTCATCATGGAAGTCTTCTATCCAGAATGTCTCGCAAACCCGGTCCTCGTTCTGAAAAAGAACGGGACCTGGCATATGTGTATCGACTATACCGACTTGATTAAGGCCCTCCCAAAGGATCCCTTTGAGCTACCTCGTATTGACATAATCATAGACTCAACTGCGGGGTGTGAGCTCCTGTTTTTCCTTGACGCCTACTCTGGTTACCACCAGATCAAGATGGACCTTACGTATCAAGAGAAAACGGCTTTTATCACTCCTTTCGGGATCTACTATTATACTTCTATGCCTTTTGTCCTTAAGAATGCGGGAGCCACGTATCAGCGAACAGTGCAGAGTTGCCTCAAAGAGCAAATTGGACGCAACGTGCACGCTTATGTGGATGATATAGTGGTCAAATCCCAGCTGGCCGACTCACTCATCAGCGACTTATAAGAAACCTTCAAAAACCTGCGCAAGTACCAGATGAAGTTAAACCCGGCCAAATGCACCTTCGGGGTACCTTCAGGTAAACTACTCGGATACATAGTATCTAAGAGAGGCATTGAGGCAAACCCAGAGAAGATCAACGCTATCATGACTCTTCAGAAGCCGGCCTCAGTCAACGGAGTTCAACGACTCACAGGATGCGTAGCCGCATTAAGTTGGTTTATCAGCAGGCTCGGGGAAAAGGCAATTCCCCTGTATCGACTTCTGAGGAAATCAGAAAAATTTGTTTTGGATGACGAAGCCAACCAGTCCCTAGAATCACTAAAGAAGCAGTTATCCCAGGCTCCAATCTTGGCGGCTCCCAAGCCAAAGAACCTATGTTACTATATATATATATATTGCAGCCAATAATCGAGCAGTTAGCGTTGTGGCTGTTGTTGAGCGGATGGAAGCCGGTAAAGAGCACCCTCAGCAGAGGCCAGTCTATTAAATCAGTGAAGTTTTGACTTTATCAAAGCAATTTTACCCTCACTGGCAGAAATTGGTCCTTGGTGTATTCATGGCGAGTCGGAAGCTCAAACACTATTTTTAGGAGCACCCCGTAACCGTAGTCAGCTCAGCGCCGCTTGTAGATATCATCCAAAACCGGGAAGCCACGGGAAGGATTGCAAAGTGGGCTATAGAGTTGGGGGATTATCACATCAAATATGAACCACGTACAGCCATCAATTCCCAAGAATTGGCCGACTTCATCAATGACTGGACAGAGATCCAAGCACCTCCGGAGAAGCCGGTCAACAAGTATTGGACTATGCACTTTGATGGAAGTCGGCAGCTCCATGGGTCAGGAGCCGGCGTGGTCCTTACCTCACCTAAAGGGGAGAAATTCTGCTATGTTCTGCAGTTGCAGTTCACTTGCACCAACAACGCAGCAGAGTATGAAGCCTTACTTCATAGGCTACGGCTGGCTAGTGAGATGAGCATAAGTCGGATCCAATGCTATGGCGAATCTGATCTCGTTTCTCAACAAGTGTCAGGAAAATGGAATTCCAAGGATCCAATAATGGAAGCTTATCGACGAGAAGTGGAAAGACAAGCCGGATTTTTCGTTGGATACCAGGTGGATTATGTGGACCATAGAATAAACGAAGCAGCAGATTCCCTGTCCCGACTCGGCTCTCAGCGAAAGCCGGTCCCTCCAAACGTATTCCTGGATTTTCTAACAAAACCGTCCGTACAACCACCAACGGAGCAAGACATACCAGAGCCGGATCCAGAGTCGGCTTTGGTTGTTGCAATTCATGCTACACCCTCATGGGTCTTACCTTACTTGGATTACAAGACTCGGGGAATCCTTCCTCAAGATGAGATTTTGGCCAGACAAATTATCAGGAGAAGCCAATCCTTTGTACTCATTAATGGTGAGTTACATCGGCGGAGTGCCGCAGATGTTTTCCAGAGATGTGTCTCACCAGAAGAAGGTAGATCCATCCTCAATGAAATACACTCTGGATATCGCGGACACCATTCCATATCTCGTTCGCTTGTAGCTAAAGCCTTTCGACATGGCTTCTACTGGCTCACAGCACATGCGGATGCAGAGGACATAGTCAAGAAATGTGATGGATGTCAGCGCTATGCAAAGAAAGCTCACGTGCCGGCTCAAGAACTCAGGATGATCCCTATCACTTGGCTCTTTGTGGTATGGGGGCTTGATATGGTGGGACCTTTCAAAAGGCCAGCCAACAAGAATAGCCACATATTAGTAGCAGTGGATAAGTTTACCAAATGGGTCGAGGTAGAGCCGGTCAGCAAATGTGACGCTGCGACAACACTGAAATTCTTGAAAAAGATCATATACAGATTCGGCTACCCCCACAGCATCATCACTAATAATGGTTCTAACATATGAGAAGGGTTTATGCAGCGATTCTGCCAGAACGAGCACATCCGGCTTGACCTTGCATCAGTGGCTCACCCACAGTCAAACGGACAAGCCGAGAGAGACAACCAAGAGTTACTCCGAGGCATCAAACCCGACTCTATGTCCCCTTGAAAAGGACGTCGGGTTGCTGGGAGGAGGAGTTACCCTCAGTGTTGTGGAGCATCAGGACGACTCCTAACAGGTCGACAGGCTATACGCCCTTCTTCCTAGTCTATGAGGCAGAAGCCGTTGTGCCAAGTGACATACGTCACGACTCACCAAGAGTCACCGCATATGTAGAAGCCGAAAACGAGAAAGCAAGGCAAGATTCCTTGGATATTCTCGATGAAAAATGAGATTTGGCCGCAGCTCAGTCGGCTATTTACCAACAAGATCCGCGACGCTATCATAGCCGCCGCATCAAAAGTCGTACTTTCTAGGAAGGTGATCTAGTGCTCCGACTCATACAGAAAAAAGATGGAATGGACAAGTTATCCTCTCCTTGGGAAGGACCGTTTGTGGTCAGCAAGAACCTGTACAATGGATCCTACTACCTAGGTTATATACGCGAGAAGGCAGACACGCGCACATGCATGGAGGAGACTCCTAGGCCGTGGAAAATCGCACAACTTCGTCCATATTACACTTGACTAGAACAGGAACATTACTGTACATTTATCCAAGTCGACACACGTCGCACTGGCTTTCGCCATATTAACATATATATAAGCCGACATTCGTCGCGCCGGCTTTCGCCATCTAATATACATAAGTCGACTTTTGTCGCACTGGCCCTCGCCACATATACCTAAGTCGACATCTGTCGCACCGGCTCTCGCCATATCGACTCTTCTTTACTATTTTTTGTTTCATGTTATTAATTTTTGCATCATACATTGCATGTTTTGCATTTTATATCTCAGAGACCTGGGGGGTTGATCAACCCTTCTATTGGTACTGAGCATGTATATTGCTTATTCAGGGGAATCGGGGAGCTCGATGACAATCATTGACTCTTTATCCCAAAACTCGGCATATATATGTAAATATCCACATGTGTATAAGCTTATTCTGGGGTAGTAGGGGAGCTCGATGTCACTCATCGACTCTTATCTGAAAATGGTAGTATCTCCCTTTTGAATGTTCCTGGGGCGAAGGAAAGTTTTCCAACCCTTCTCCAAGAACATGGAGTCTTAGTCAGAAAAGCTGGTAGCCACTCGAATGGGTCCATGAGGGCACATCTCAGAGCGGAGCCAAAGACATGGAGGCTTGGAATCCATTAAAATCTGAGAAAAAGATTCAGGAAGCTTTACCCAACGACGGACTGCCTAAACCTTCACCAAGAACTCGCTCCTCTCAGGAGAAGAAGGTGGAGATTCAAATGGATAAGTGGAACGCGTGACTCTTCCCCTTCCACGACCACGGCCCCATCCACGGCCACAACTGCGGCCACGACCTCGACCACCGCGAGTACCAGCGCTAGAACCAGGGTCATCGGTCACCGAAGGAAAACGGGTGTTTAGCTTGGGAGCCATGGAGAGTTGCGAGAAAAAGAAATGAAGGAAGAAGATATGAGCACTCAAAAGATAAACTCCTTGATGGCTATTTATAGCGACTACAAGGAAAATCAATCAATGCTACGGGTAAACTACCCATGGTGGCTGACATTTATGGAAAGACTCCTCAATTCCCACAACCACATGAATGCCTCTAACAGTGGCGTCTCGGGCTGAGAGACTATAAATGTAAAAACAGATCTTTGACCAAAAGTCAAAGAAAAAATTTCAAGTAGAAGATGATGTGAAACTAAAGAGAGTTGGCTTCGACTCCTAGTGAGCATCAAATATTAGTCGACTCAACCAGAAGAGTCGGTCCTATAAAGATAAAGGAACCAAAGCAAGATTTACGAGAGACAACTCCGACTCCCAATCAACGCCAATCATGAACTCGGCTTTTTACCCATGAAGGGCTTGCGGTAATGAAGAAAATGAAGAAGATTGCTATGAAGACTAAAGCATCACGGGGGCTAATGTCGGGGGGGGGGGGATGGATCAGGCCCATACACCCGGCATTAAAAACCTCTGGGTCGACTTACCTGCGAAGGCCCACAAAGAAGACCCAGCCAGGAGTCGGACGTGCCAAGCGTGAAGATTGAATCCCTAGAAGGAATTCGACTTACCTTGTATAGTACATAGTAAATTTGTAAAGTAGAATAGAACTCCACCTTGTGTAGGAGTCAGACTCTCGGAATCCCGGGACCCGGTACCTTTATAAGCCGAGGTCCACGGGAGCCAGAGCCAGAATTTACCTCAAGCCAGGACTAGACAACTCGCGATACAACCTAGATCTCCACGATACTAAAGTTGCGAAACATCACCACTGTAATCGATAGGGTCGGCTCTTCCTATTGAGGAGTCGATCCCACAATAATCAAGAAGCAGGAGTAGGTCTTTACCGCACGGACGGGGCCGAACCTGGGTAAACTGCCGAGTCCCGTGTCTATGTCCACTCTCTACTCGAATTCGCCTCGCAGCCAAGGTCCCATGATAAGTCCGACTCCGCGGACATCTGCCGTGACTTCCCCACGACAAATGCTCCGAAAATACGTCCAGTAACCTTCCGGGAATAACCATCCAGTGCATAGAAAACCATCCGTAGTACTCCCTCCGGAAATTTTTGAGGAAACGACCAGGAAATGGTCTCACGGGAGCGCTGAGGAGCCCCTGGGGATAATAAGTACGTCGCCTCCAGTGAGAAATTCCGCAAGACCGGGCCATTACCCACGAGGGTAACCATCCCAGCTGCGACATACTTTGGATACATTGGTGACAGCGATGAGACCCGCGGAACCATAAAGAAAACAAGCGTTACAGCCGACATAACCGTCAGCCCTCCTTCTAGCACCTCCAGATGTCGGGGGACGGATCCGGCGGTGGGGCGGCCGCCCCGGGGACGCCCTCTCCCCGCCGGCCATCTCCGTCCGCTCCTCTTGCCGGAAAGCGCAGCCAGAGCCGCGCAAGCTCTTTGTTCTTGGAGGTTGACGTGGCGTCGAAACGACACTAATTCTAGTGGTAAAATGGGAGCAAACACAGTGGTTTACCTAGCTTCGGGCCTGTCGGAAGCGTAAGACCCTACTCCTGCATGTCTGATCTTTCTTGATGGTGTTGGGGGAGAACACAGTACAAGCTGATCCCCTCGGGGAGGATTTCCTATACTACACACTTCTCCCTTCTTGGCTAGCTAGAGTGGACAAGGGATTAGTCAAGGGCTTCCTTCTTCTATCGTGGAAGAGGTGTTTTCCTGCCTCTAAAGGCTGGCTCCTTGGATTCTTCTATCCTACCGAGAAGCTCATGGGGGAGCTCTAATGTCTACACACGCTTGTATTCTTGTAGACTATGTTGGGCCTCCAAGCGCAGAGGTTTGTAGGACAGCAACAATTTCTCTCAAGTGGATGACCTAAGGTTTATCGAACTCAGGTAAGTAGAGGTTGAAGATTGTGACGCCCCCAAAATCAGACCGTGTACAGTAATCATACACGCAAGGTACACGACTGAGATCAGGGACTCACGGTAAGATATCACAACACAACTTTACAAATAAAATAATACAAGCTGTTTAATACAAGCTAGGGGCCACGAGGGCTCGAATACAACATCTCGAGAGCACAAAGTTAGCGGAAGCAATAGTATCTGAGTAAAGACACAAGAATACAAGGTTGCCTTAAGAAGGATAGCACAAATAACAACAAATCGAAAAGGCGAGGCCTCCTGCCTGGGAACCTCCAAACTACTCCTAGTCAACGGGGAACTCGACGTCGTAGAAGGCATCGGGGACCTCCATGTTGCGGTGGCCGGCATCGGGGATCTCCTGCTCCTGGACTCCAAGGATCCAACGTCGACTGCAGCGGCCGATCAGGGAAAACAAAAAGGGGGAAATAAATCAAGGGTGAGTATCTAGCATACCCGCGAGTCTTACGTCCGCTACTAAGCATTTATGCATTTGTATCAAATGGAAATGGGAGGCTGTATATAGTGGACTGCAAGGTAGAAATCAGAATAAGGGTAAGAAGCTAGGCATATCGAAGACTAGCATCTTCTGACGTGTCTTGCAGCACAATAAGAGAATCAACCAACAATTTATATAAAGCAATAAAGTAACAATAAAGCAGAAGTTGCTGCAGCATTGTATAATATAAGTTGTAATGATTAATAATAATAATGCCTCTGAGTTCCCCTCCTAGACTACCCTACGAGGAAGAAAACCCGGAACCATACAGTTTAATAGTAATGTTTGTAGTGGTAAGATCCAGCTTCAGCATAAAGCGTCCTGTTACCGTGGACACGGCTATTCGAATAGATTAACCTCCCTGCAGGGGTGCACTACTGTTCAGCCTACACGCTCGGATCTCCAGGGTGGCGGGAACCTTTCTAGGGAACGCTCCACCAAAGCTATCCGAAAGGACGCAACCCATCCTAGGCTTTACAGAGAGGCCATCCGCCGGACTATATCCTATGCAAACAGGGGTCTAGGAACCCTCACCCTTCACGCTCCTGCACGGTGCGTGGCTGGCCGGTGAAGCAAAAGCAATTCCAAAAACACACCGTCCGGACGAAGAAGACACCACTTCCCGGCGCAGGCCGCGGTACTGCTGACGTCTGAAGAGCTTTTGGACAAACTACGATGCAGGGGAGCCCATAACTCCTTATCCAACATGAAGGTAGTGCGTACAGGCCTTTGCGGCCTCTCAAGTCATCCACTGAACCATTTAGCATTTTAATTAACCTGCGTGACAACCGTTATCGTTGCCTCGACTTAACTGACACGCGGACAACGACAGCAGTCAGGACCACCAGTACATCGGTGCCTGCCCTGTCGTCCCACCAAGTCTCTGCTGTTACCAACAAGGTGAACCGACTCCTTACCTTATCTCGCGTGTTCTCTTGGTAGAGCCAGACTTTCGTGGTTTGGTAACTCTCGCGAGATACGAGCAGGGGCCAAGCACGCCAGTAACGTCGGTCGTACCCTCCCTGTTGCTCCCGACAATATACCGCTCGCGGGCACCGTTGGGTCACCCGACTCTTACCTTTAAGGACACAAGTTGGTTCGAGTGCCTACCATTAAGTGAAACCAGGAGGTATCACACTCGATGGCACACTTAAAGAGGTTTGACAGAGACATCAGCGGAATGAACTAAAGAGGTAAACCTCGTATCATCCCGGTGATGCTACGCTACTGAGCCGACGAGAGTGAAATACGAGTTCGTGCACTCGTAATTCAAACTCGAAGCGACTCGACATAGTCTCGCCGTTGTAGGTTCCCTAGGGCGTCTGCATTGATCCGTACCTGTTGCAGTTGTATATATTTTGTATCCGCGTCACTCCCCTGAGTGGCCACGGCCCGCTATCTAATCCTAGCTAACAATGCGCAGGGCTCACTGCTGGATATAATATATAGACATAGCAGGCAGCATAGGATAAGGAAGGTATAACAAGGGGCGAAAAAATCAAGCTATGCAATTGAATAGGATTGTAACGTAGCAGCAGCAGTAACAATGCCTAGTGCAAGAAAGTACGGAAAGGTAAGCGATATCTGGGGAAGAGAATGGCTCTGCTTGCCTGGAAGCTCGGCAGTAGAGGCAGGGTCGTCGACGTAGTAGTCGTACCCAGCAGCGGTGTAGTCGACAGCAGCGGGGTCTACCGAAGAATAAAGGGGGAAGAAACAGTAAATACAAAGCAAGCATAACAAACAATTGTACCACATGACAGATGAAATGCCATCTATGCTCTAACGTAGTACGATGCACATTGCTCGGAGCGGGAATTCATCCGTGGATGAACTGCCAGCTCCGGGTGTTTACCGGACAGGGTGCCCGGAGGGGGAAGGTACCATGCCGGAGGTGTCGTGGACATCTGACAAACGTATGGGTGGTGTATCTGTGTTAGTTGAAATATTCTAAACAACTTTCGTGTTCATAATAAACTCATCGGGATACTTTAACAATACCGGACAAATCATCGGACAAATGGTCCGGAGGGGGACAGTTCGATGTTCGGTATGATATAGGGGGGCGGTAGACGAACGGATAGCGTATTCGTATTCTACATATTTTTCTAATCAATTTTGATATACAGATTATTCTAATCCGACTTACGGTTTAAAAGATATTAAATTAATAAGTTTAAATCAATTTAAACCAATTATAAATCATTTTCTATTTCTTTTATTATTTATTGAATATAATGAATATTCATTTTAATACTGACCAGTGGGTCCCACTGGTCAGTGACATATTAAACAAACTAAATTAATTAAGTTAATTAATCAGTGGGGGACCCACATGTCATACACCTAATTAACTAACAAGTTTTAATTAGTTTAATTTTATTAAACTAACAGGGGTGGGGCCCAGGTGTCATTAGGGGGGGTTATTCTCTGTTTAAATTAAGCAACAACTTATTTAAGGGGATGGGGCCCAACGGGAAGTGGGGGTTAGGGGTTAGTGGCTTAGTTAAGCCAGGGGATTAGCGGTGGGGAAGGGGGGGGTCTTCCCATGGCGAGCATACCGGCGACGGGCAGGGGGCGCTTGAAGGCGAGCGGCGCCTAGTGGCAGGGGCATGGCCACGCATGCGTGTGCGGCCATGGCCTAGTGGGCACGGGGGCGGGGTGCGATCAGACGACATCCGGCCATAGCCGAGTGCGACCAAGGCAGCCAGGTGCACGCGCACGATGCGGCCGGTGCGTGGCTGCGTGTGGCCAGGCAAGGCCAGGGGGAAGCCCGAGCACGGCCAGGCTAGGGGCGCGGTCGGCGCAGGGGCACGGAGGGCACACCAGGGGCCAAGCAGCACCGCATCAACTGCAACGAGCGGCCTGGGAGCTTAAGCTCCGGCCATGGCGTCCGAGCTCGAAGACGACGGTTACAGAGACCAAATCGACGGGGAAGAAGGGGGATTCGAAGGTGGAGCTCAGGAGGGGGATGCAGGGGGTGGCAGCGGGCACGGGGAAGCTCCGAAGTCGGCGAATCGATGGCAATGGCGCGGCAGCCATGGCGGGCGGAGGCGACGGGATGGCGAGCGTACGGGGTGTGGAGACTCAATTCCGGGCGCTGGGTGAAGTGGACGACGACGAGCACACGTCTGGACAGCTCCTCCCGGCACAGGGAGGTCGCCGTCCGCGTCCACGGCGAGGTGCGCCCACGGCGTCCGCGATGGGGAGGGGGAGGGGAAACTGGCGCTAGGGTTTGCCATGGGGCCGGCGGGGGGTTAAGTAGTTGTCTGCGCAACAGTACTCATCGTGCTGTCGCACATCGCGCGGCTCCATCGCGCCAAGCACGCCTGCCATGGCGACAACAGCGAAGGGGAGGAGGAGTGCGAAGGGGATGACGGTTGGGTGGGCTGGCTGGTGGTTGGGCTGGGCTTCGGGCCACTGGGCACTTGTGCGGGACCAATGGGGTGGGCCTCATAGCTATTTCCTTTTTCTTTTATGTTTATAATTTGTTTGGATATCAAAAGGTTTTTGTAATGTGGGTAAATGATCCCAATATTTATATCATATATCTGTGCCCAACAACAAAAAGGTTGGAGCATAAATAAATTGATTTGACTTTTATATAAAATACAAAGGATTAATTAGGGCTCCCATAGCTACTGTTTTATTTTATTTTCCAATATTTGGATTTTTGCAAGAGGTGAAACTTGTTCTGTTATTTGTGTTGCACCCCAAAGCAGCACCAAAAAAAGTTAGGGCTCAAAATAAAATCATATTGGATTCCATTTGAATATGCCACGATTTAAAAGGGGTTGTTTTGGCTGTTGTTTGAATTGTTTAAATAAGTAAAACACTGTAATAAATTCATATACCATTTTTAATATGACCTACTGATTATTTGGCATTTTATAAAATTGGTTCCACCATTGTTGGCTGAATATTAATTGTCACCTTATTTTGGAAGTTTTTAATCGGGTTGAAAATGAATAAGCCATGATCAAGGGGGATCGTCGCATGCCTAATCATGGTGACTTGGCAACAATAAAAGTGATTACTTTAGGATTACTGTAGTGTGACACCCGGGGTGTTACAAAGATGGTCTCTCTCAAGCAACTCTGCAATTAAGATACAAGAAGTCTCTTGTGTCCCCAACACACCTAATACAACTAGGAGTTGTATAGGTGCACTAGTTCGGCAAAGAGATGGTAAAATACGAGTGATAGGTGTGGAAAAGGAAGGTAATATAAATCTGTAATAAAAAGTGCAGCAAGCAAACATGTGACAAAAGTGAGCACAAACGGTGTAACAATGGTGGAAACAAGGCCTAGGCTTCATACTTTCACTAGTGGCAACTCTCAACAACATTAACATAGTCTAATCACATGATATTTCCCATAAAACATGCAATGGAGACGCACTCGGAGGTCATTCCTTTGTGGTCAAGAGAGGATGAGAATTATGTAGGGCTACAAAAGCACACCTCAAAATTCATAGTTCTCAATCTATGGATTTCCCAATGTCACCGCGGCCATCCAAAGAGAGTACCACAATCACCACAACATATCTCAAGGATAGTCAAAGACAAGCACCAAGAGACTCTCAATCTTCAATCAACACACAAAAGAGGAAATCACTCATGATAATATTCTTCTAACCCATGTCCAATAGACCGCTGTCACCTTGGTCTCGGGGATTATACTAGATAAGATCAATTGAGTACATCAATCCAATACATAGAGGAAGGGGAAATATCTTGGGATCACCCTAGATTAACATAGCCTATGATCACAACAAAGATCACATCATGGGAGAGAGAGAAGAACACATAGCTACTGGTAGAAACCTCAGCCCCGAGGGAGAACTACTCCCGCTTCATGGAGGGAGGAAGCAACGTCGATGGAGATGAATCCGAGGGCACTTCCCCGTCCCGGCAGGGTGCCGACACAGGAATTCTGGTCGCCCGAAGCTTGTCGTCGATGGCGGCGGAGATCGGAATATCTTCTGGAAAAAGTACTTCGATATTAGGGATTTCCTCCGCTGGGGGTAAATATAGGCCAAAGGAGGGGGCCAGGGGGGCCACAGGGTAGCCAGGAGGGCAGGTGGCGTGGCCTAGGGTGGACCCGCGCCGGGCACCCTCCTGGGCCCCTGGTGGTGGCCCTCCTGCCATGTCTTGGTTATTCCGGAGGCTTCCGGACCGCTGATTTTTTATATAATATTTCCGGGATTTATTGGGCACTTTAATTATTGGAAAAACCTGAAATACAAAAGCAACAGAAAAAAGGAACTGGCAACTAGGTGCACTGGGTTAATAGATTAGTCGAAATATGCTCAAAAGTGTATGAAAGTTCAAGCAAATCATGGCAAAGTCACACAAAACATGCATGGAGCAAGCATAAATTATAGATACGTTTGGGACGTATCAACATCCCCAAGCTTAATTCCTGCAAGTCCTCGAGTAGGTAAATGATAAAAGCATAATTTCTGTGGTGACATGCCACACAACCATATAAGGACTTTTAAGTAAAGCAATCAAAGCATGCAATTCAATTCAAGTCTTAACAAGCAAGAGTCTATATTAGCATTGACACAAGCAACAAAAGAACAAAAGGTGCAAGAGCTCTGGCTGTCCGTGACTCGAATGTCTCCAGATGGTGTTTGTGTGCAAGCAAGGGACTGGGAAAAAGAGAGGAAAAAGGTTGTTGAGAACAACTATCTAGTAAAGTTTCACACTTGGTCTCCTTTTGATTCTTATCTTGACTCGTCCCCAGACCACTAGCCAGGTACAAGTCAAACTGACCCACTCCCTTTCGATATTTTGAGCACTCATGCAATGGATGAGTGTGAGCAAGAAAGTTGACACCTAAAAGGCGAAACAGAAAGAAGGTGGAGGAGGATGACAAAAAAAGGTGTGAAACGCTCACATCAATGAGGACAATCATAGGCGAGAGAAGGCCATATGATAGATATGATGTGAGGAGTAGGGATTGCCATGCAACGGATGCACATGTGAGATAAAAGCTCTCCAAGGGAACTAGTGGGGGTGCATCTAACTTTCTTGCTCAAGAAGGCCTAGAGCTCGTTTGAGGAGGCTCATCATTGGAATATACAAGCCAAGTTCTATAGTGTGAAGGTCCCCACATAGCTATATGCATGATGATGATCTCTATGGAGTACAAGGGATAGAGGATGAAGTACTAGTGTGGATCTCTCAAAAGGAATAGTAGTGTTGCCCCTTTCTCTCTTTTTTTTTCTATTTTTTCTATTTTTTTGTAATTTTTTTGGTGGCCTCAATGGCTCTTTCTATTTAACTCTCATTTGTCCTCTTTGGGATCTATTATTTTGTCCACTTTGGGATCTTTTCCTCACTTAAGGGCAACACTCTAATTTACAAGAGGGTATAGAAGATCTTTCACACTTTACAAGGTACTCAAATCATAAAGAAGATGTAGCTATCATGATGTATGCAATGTATGCCGCTGCCAGTGTAGCAGGAACATGTATGACATGAAGATCAAGTCATGACGAGGTGGATGTTGCATGGAAATATATCTCGTAAAGGCTATGGAAATGCCTTGATAGGTAGGTATGGTGGAAGTGTCAACTTTCGAATACTCACATTAGTCCGAAGAACTCATGCACTTATTATCGGCAACTCTCAATCTAATCAGGAGGTTCACAAAGAGACAATTACCCCGAGGAGGAGTGTATGGGGGTTTGGTTATCCTTGCGCATCCTCGACTCATGGTAGGTGAGTGTACTCTAATATTCGAACCCTCCAGAGGTTAGTGATCCATCTAGTAGCTAGAGTTCTGAATAGGGGTTTTCGTTTTCGACAATCACACGGATTGCCCAAAATACGACATCTATCACTAATTGGCTCGAGCTCTTGACAACGAAAGTTCAAACATTACTCTAGTCAATACCTCAAAACTATTGCAAGTTACTACTATAAAGAGAATAGCAACTTCAACTACCTACTTTCTAGTCAAGACACAAAACTCAGTGCAACAGGCAAACTCTCTAACAAGATAAAACATGCAACCTATAGAAAGTTCAACCTAAAACAAAAGAAAATCTCTAGAAAAACTAATGCACTACAACTAAACAGAACAGCAGCGAAGAAAAGAAAAAGAACAACTCACAGCTAAAAGAATAAGCATGCAAATCCTATGAGGAGTTCTAGTTCAAGCGGAGCGTGTATCACTCCCACACAAAAGAGTAAGCTGGGGTCTAACTTGTTACTACAGCAAACAAAGCAAAAACAAACCTAGAAAAGTAAAGAGTGAGACGCTCCAAGTATAGCACACAACGCATGAAGTGATAAAAATATAGTGCAACGAGGGAAGAACTGATAATTGTTGATGAAGAAGGGGATTCACGGGGCATCCCCAAGCTTATACGCTTGAGTCTCCTTGAATATTTATTGGGGGTGCACATGGGTATCCCCAAGCTTGAGCGTTTGACACTCCAAGATCTTCTTTCATCATCTTCCATCCCGCACTTGAAAACTTCTGGAGCGCTGATTTTTTATATAATTTTTCCGGGATTTATTGGGCACTTTAATTATTGGAAAAACCTGAAATACAAAAACAGCTGAAAACAGGAACTGGCAACTGGAAGCACTGGGTTAATAGATTAGTCCAAATATGCTCAAAAGTGTATGAAAGTTCAAGAAAATCATGGCAAAGTCACACAAAACATGCATGGAGCAAGCAGAAATTATAGATACGTTTGGGACATATCAAGCTCCTCATCCTACCTCCTCTCCTTTTTTCTCCAAATTTCCCTTCCATTTTCCCTCCTTTCTCTTCTCAGTGGTCGGCGTCTCCCTTTTATATCCAAAGGGGATAGTCAAAAGGTCCCATTGATAGCTAAAGTGATGGTAATTATTTTATCCCCCTCTGTGCTGGCGCGAAAAGGGGTCTTGAAGTCTTCCGGGAAGGTCCAGCCGCGTCACAGGGACAACAGGCTCATGCACGCGCTGAGTAGTCACGGAGGATAGCGCCAGGTGTCGGGATCCTCCTGTCGCTCGGTGCGGGTTGTCTTCTAGCGCATTGAATGCGCTACTAGCCTGGTCGGGCGGTGGGAAATGTCTGGAGTCCCACCTTCTCGAAGGCCAAGCGGGATATCTTTCCGGGAGATGAACGTCCTACAAGGGTACAACGCTCCCAGTATCGTCTCACCAGAGCCCTTTGAGATGTGGTACTCCGTGGTTGGGATGATGACCCCCTGTAGGCTTCTCCATACCCAACGCGAATTGGGGATCTTTGATGGTGGTCCACCTCAATTCTTCCGATTGGATGCTCTTGCTGAAGCGTAGAGGGTAGAGAACTCCCCGCTTCCCATTTGGATGGTCCGAGAGGCATGTCGGTGGTTAGGTAAACGGGACATGCCGGTTTCCGGTTACCGACAATGTCACCACAAAAATTATCTTTGTTGTGATTTACCTACTCGAGGACGAGTAGGAATTAAGCTTGGGAATGTTGATACGTCCCAAACGTATCTGTAATTTCTTCTTGCTCCATGGTTCTTTTGGTGATATTTTTATCTGCTTTAAAGCACTTTCATACCATTTACAACATATTTTGGACTAACCTACTAATTCAGTGTCCAACGCCAGCTTCTATCTGTTATTGTCCATGCATAGCAAAAAAGGACAAATATAAAATGCTTTGAAAATTCCAAAAAAATAGAAAAAATGTCAAAGTAGGAAGACTCCAGAAGCCGAAAGGGGCCCCAAGGGGGCCACCCCCAGCCAGGCGCCTCCACGGCGCGGCCACGGGGTGGCCGCGCCACCTTGCCGCCTGGGCCATGGGGGGCACCCCTCAGGCCCTCCTTTGGCATATATTTATCCCTCAAAACTGAAACCATCAAGGAGTCCCCCCTTACGCAATTTCTTCCACTATTCCCCCGCCGTCGCGATTCCGATCTCAGGACCACCAGAAGAACCTGTCCCGACACCCTGCCGGAGAGAGGATTGACCTCCGGAGGCCTTTCCATCACCATGATCGCCTCCGGGATGCGTCGTGAGTAGTCCCCCTTGGACCATGGGTCCATGATCATTAGCTATATGATGTCTTCTCTCCAATTTTGTGCAACAATGTTTAGCCCTTGTGAGATGCCTATCATGATCAAGTCACCTATGTATTAGTTCCTATTTTTCTATGTTGTGTTTGCTGGCATCCGATGGATTATGAGATTATGTTCAGTTTGTGATGAGTAATATATTTGGTTTACCTTTATATTTTTTTCTTGAGTGTTCTTGCATGTTCTCCATTGTCGTTTGTTACTTTGGCCAAGTAGTAGATTGCAACTCCAAGAGGGAGCGTTATGTTTGATTGTGTGTTCATGCCCCCCGATGTCTAGCTTGAGTGACAGAAACATGAGACTAGGGGATGTGTTGTTGCCACTAGGGAGAAAACAACGGTGCTTGCAACTGCGACTGCAAGGATTGCTTACATTACGCATATAGTGTTGAGGCAATTGTTCGTTGCTTTGAGCCTACAATTTGGTTGGGGTTTGCAACTTAATACCAGTGAGATGTTCTCGGTAGATATCTCAAGGTGGATGGTTACTGAGTAGATGCTGATGGATAAAATGTGACGAGGGGATACCCCCATGACTCCTCACCGTGAGGGTACCTCGTGCGTGTCAAGACTGGTGGCCCACTAGAAGCTTCGGAAGGCCAAAGATCAGCCCACCCGAAGCATCGGTGACTGCACCGACATGGAGTCTAAGACGTGGACACCAAGACTAGATAGATTAGGCAATTCTCTATGTGAACCTAGGCGGACTCCTTGGGACCTAGCCTACTATATAAAGGCTGGGAGAGGGGACGTCTAGGGTATCCAATATCCACTGCAACATATCTGGCTTGATCAATCTCGCCGGAACCTCCACTGTAATCGCCTCCACCATATAATACATCGAACAAGAAGTAGGGGTTTTACCGATCGAGGGCCCTGAACCTGGGTAAATCCCTGTCTCTTCAAGATCACCAACCTTGCACTCCTCTCTCTACGATCTAAACCCAGTCTATCGAACCTGGGCCTTGCCGAGGTTAATCCTCGTCAATTGGGGCCGACCATGGGGAAGACACGGGTTGGATTCATGATCTCAGCGGTTCCATCTGCAGAAGGCGACAACTCGATGACTTCATCGACGATCCAAGCGGGAACCGATCTAGTCGGAACCCTCAAATTCACCATGCACTTTCCAATCTCGCGATCGAACACACCTGATCGGCACGCGATACCAATCCGATCCTTCGAAGGATTCCAGAGCTACATCAGGCGGCGAGCCACCCGCCGACCGACAAATCAAGTTCAAATGGCACTCACGAAATCGCGACCAGCTCAAGTCGCAGAGCCGGAACTCGATGTCAATTTTTTGTTAAACCAAGCACTTGACCACACGGTGACACCATAACTCAGCCGTGCCACTCGTAGAGAAGAAGTCACAACCGGTCATTACGACCTCAACAGTAGATTGCATGCCCTCGCCAAGCAAATTCGAGACTTCTGCAACAGCGACAGAGTCGAGTTGTGCCCGAGTAACCACTCTCGCAAAAAGCACCGCTCGCACACCCGCTTGGCCAAGCACAACGATGCCACCAACCAATCCATGAAGCAAAGACGGAAGAAGATAGGTGACTCGAACACCCTCACGCCCCAAGAACAGCTAGATTGGATCTACACAATCCACTCTTACGAGGACGGAGAAGGAGAACTCAGAGCAACCCATTGCCTCGGAAAGTGTCGGCTCTTTGACGAAATCTCCAAAGCACACAAGAAAGATGTACAACGCAGAGCAGAGTGCACCTAGGGAGCAACCCCGGCGTCAGCGCTCGACGAGGAAGAAACCTACCCGTTAGCGCACGGTCGGGTGTACATAATCCAAGAAGGGCGCCCACCAAAAAAGAAGGAAGAAGAAACCACCCTCAATATTTACAGGGAGACAAAACTCAAACCAGAAGCACCATACTACTTAAGGTGCTCGGAGGTCGGCATAACCTTCTCGCAAAAGGACCACCCTCCAGCTATCCCAAGACCAGGACACGCCCCACTAGTCCTCGAAGCTCAGATAAGAGGCTATGACGTGTCATGTGTATTCATGGACGGCGAGAGCATCATGAATGTCATTTTCTCTAAAACTCTACGAATGATGTTGATCCCGCACTCCGCGTTGAAAACTTCAGACATCACCCTCCACGGCATCGTACCGGGGAAAGCAGTCTCGCCCCTAGGAAGAATCAACCTCGACGTTATCTTCGGGAGAAAGAGCAATTTCAGTATAGTGACCCTCGAGTTTGAAGTGGTAGACTGGCAATCACAATACCACGCCATACTCGGCAGACTAGCTTTCACCCAATTCATGGCCGTCCCACACGATGCATACCTCAAGCTAAAAATGCCAGAACCCACAGGGGTCATCATGATCAAAGGATGTTTTATCAAATCAGATAAATGCGACCGAGACTTTCATCAAGTCTTCGACACCTTCGGAGCGCAACAGGAACTCGCGGATATAGCCATGATGGCAGATATAAGAGTTGTCCTAGTGTCCAGTCGCAGCGAACTCAAGGAGATCACCTGAGACTTTAGCGTCGATAGCAACACGACAACCCACCAGGTGCACCAAACAGAGCCAGACAAAATAGTGCGTATCTGCGCCCACCTACCTGAAGAATAGGCGAGTGCTCTCCTAAATATCTTTTTCGAAGAATGGAAAATCTTTGGCTGGTGCCCAGCCGACATGCCCGGAATCCCGAGAGAATTCTCCGAGCATGCACTACAGATCTATCCAAACACCAGACCAGTGAAACAAGCCCTGCGGCGATTCTCCGAGCCAAAACACAGAGACATAGGAGAAGATGTCAATATGCTACTCGACGCCAAATTCATCCACGAAACAAAGAAGGACACATGGGTCGCAAACCCCGTGTTTGTACCCAAAAAGGACATGGAAGTATTATGCATGTGTGTCGACTATGGGCCGGTCAACAAGCACTGCACGAAAGACCACTTTACCCTACCACGAATAGCCCAAATAATTGACTCCACTGCAGGATGCGACCTCCTCTCATTCCTCGATGCTTACTCAGGCTACAATCAAATCAAAATGAAGGAAGAAGACGAAGAGCACACATCATTTATCACCCCGTAGGGCGTGTTCTGATACATGACAATGCCTTTCGGACTCAAGAACGCTGGAGCAACCTATCAGCGGATGATGCAGGCATGCCTAAAAGATCAAATTGGAATAAATGTTCAAGTCTATGTGGACGACATCATCATCAAAACCTACTAGGGAAACACCCTCCTCGAAGACCTACGTGAAACCTTTGGAGAACTCAACCACTACCGCATCAAGTTCAACCCAAATCAATGCATCTTCGCCGTACCAGCCGACAAGCTACTAGGATACATGGTGTCCGCACGAGGAGTCGAAGCCAACCCAGAAAAATTTCAAGCACTCACCACAATGCAAGAATCCATCAACATAAAAGGAGTACAACAACTCAAAGGACAACTCGCCACCCTAAGCCGCTTCATCAACAAGCTAGGGGAAAGGACCTTCTCATTCTACAAGTTACTCAGGAAGGGTGTAAAGTTCGAGTGGACAGAGGAAGCGCGAACAGAATTCACGGACCTAAAGAAAACCCTATCAAGTCCCCCAATCCTCGTAGTCCCCAAGGAACGAGAACCCCTATACCTCTACATCGCCGCTCGGAGCAGCGTCGTTAGCACCATACTCATTGTCGACCGAACCGAAGAAGGCAAAGTACAAGGCATACAGAGACCAATCTACTACCTCAGCGAAGTGCTCACACGTGCCTAGCAGAGATACCCGCACTATCATAAACTCTCCTACGCCATCTTTATGACCTCCCGCAAAGTATCACACTACATTGACGAGCACCCAATAACAATGGTGAAAAGTGCACCGCTCTCAGATATCATCAACAACCCGGGTACCACATGATGAGTCACCTAGTGGAACATTGAGCTCAGCCCTCGTGACATACGCTTCAAGCACCCAATAGCAATCAAAGCACAAGTCCTTCCCGATTTTTTCGTCGAGTGGATGGAAGTCCAAACATCTAGCCCTCCAGACCTCTCCAACTCACGGAAGATGTTCTTTGACGGATCAAAGAGACGAGCAAGGAGCCAGAGCAGGCGTCGTGCTAATCTCCCCCAAGGGAGACAAGCTAAGATACGTACTCCAGATCAACTTCGAATAGGCATCCAACAATGAAGCAGAATACGAAGCACTCCTCCATGGCATGCGCATAGCAAAAACATGTGGTGCCACTCGCCTGCTCATTTACGGTAACTCAAACCTCGTCAGCCAGCAAACAATGAGAGATTGTGAAGAAGTAGCAGACAACATGTCAGCCATACCAGAAGCTCTATAATATCCTAGAAGGTTATTTCGATGGATGCAAACTCAACTACGTCACAAGAGCAAACAATATGGAAGCTGACGAAATCGAAAACATCAGATCCACCCGTGGACCGGTACCACCCGGCGTATTCCTAGAAAGAATCAAACACCAATCATCAAGCTAGTAAATGCACCCGAGCCAACTACCACCACCACAAGTGCAACACTCGACGGGGCTACTAAGCTCGGACAAGTGGCAATCGCGGACCCAGTCGACGAAGGCGAAGCCGGTAACGAGGATGCCGAACAAGAACAACCACCACCCAAAGGACCGTGATGGACAAGACCTTTCCTAAACTATTTGGAACACAACCTTCTACCGCAAGACGTAACCGAGGCCCGCCGTATCACTCGACGATCCAAAGCTTTCACCATTATCAACAGAAAGATCTAGAAACGCAGCATCTCCCAAGTGCTCCAAAGGTGCATAGAAGAAGAAGACGGCAAGGCACTGCTACTCGAAATTCATGAAGGGATCTGTGGGCACCACGCAAGCAGCCGGGCTCTGGTCACCAAAGGATTCCGAGCAGGTTTCTACTGGCCCACCGCCATGCGAAACGCGGAGGACATCGTATGGCATTTTGTTGCATGCCAAAAGTTTCCAAGTAGGCCACACGCGCCGGCGTTAGAGCTCAAGACAATACCACTCGCATGGCCTTTCGCAACCTGGGGAATCGACATGGTAGGACCCTTGAAGAAATCCTCCAAAGGTGGGCACACCCACCTCCTCGTCGCAGTCAACTATGCGTGATTCGCGCACCCCAGTCCAACGGACAGGTCGACAAAGCTAACGGCCTGGTCTACGGAGGCATCAAGAAGAGACTACTCGCACCATTCGATCAAGCTGCAAGCAACTGGGTCAAGGAGCTACCAATCGTACTATGGATCCTACGCACCACACCCAACACCTCAACACAGTACACACCTTTCTTCATGGTGTACAAGGCTAAGTCAGTACTCCCACATGACCTAATATTCTGCGCTCGCGCATCACCGGATACGTAGAGGAAGAAGCAGAGGAGGCAATTGAAGACGACAAAGACACATCGGACGAGGCCATGGAGATTACCCTATCGCGCTCAGAAGGATACCAACAAAAGTTTCGCACCTACCAAAGAAGCAGACTACGCACCATGGTGTTCAACATTGGCGACCTAGTGCTCTGACTGAAGCAGGAAAAATTTCACAAAATCGCCCCATAGTGGAAGGGACCCTACATAATCTTTGAAGTCATAGTTGGCGGAGCCTACAGGCTAAAGAACCCAAAGAATGACAAAGATGTTGGTAATACATGGAATGTGGCAAAAATCTGACTCTTCTACCCATAGGTTGTCCACTTCTTTTTCTTCTACTCCTTTTTCAGTTGTTAACACATTACTCAGTGTGGCTGCTTAAGAAACTTATGTAAGCAAACACCACAGAAACAAGAACACAAGTATCACCATATCATATGGACTCTCAGGCACTCGGGGGCTCGAGCGTGCTAGAACACCGCTCCCCCTCAAGGCGGTATTCGCACTCGTGAAGTTTTACACTCAGGCACTCACGGGATCGAGCGCGCTACAACACTGCTCCCCCTCGAGGCGTTATTCGCACTCGCGACATTTTACACCCAGGAACTTGAGGAATCGAGCGCGCCACAACACCGCTCCCCCTCGAGGCGTTATGCGCACTCGTGACATTTTACAATCAGACACTCGGGGGCTTGAGCGGTCTACTACACCACTCCCCTCACGGCGTAACTCGTGACTCTCCATAACTAAGCACTCGGGGGCTTGAGCACGTTACCGCACCACTCCCCTCGAGGCGCTACTCACACTAGCGGTTTCACGAAACTCACTATTGAAAATATTGCAGCATACACGCAAAAGAAGTACACGACAAGAGTGCAACTTCAAACCTCACTACACTTGACGGATCCTCCAGAAAAAGTGGTACACTTCAATAGCCTACACTCGAATGCAAGAAATCACGAGTAGCCTCAGGGGCTATTTCTTCAAAGTACAAAAAATTGCAATTTTGTCAAGGCACTTGATGGTTTAGAGCCTCCACCCAATTTCCAATGATTGAACGAAGCATCAGGGGCTACTCCCATCGAGACCGTTGTCGCGCACCCGATAAACTAAGGACTAAAAAGGAAAGGGGAAGACAAAGACACGGGTACTCAAGCCAGTTCAACACAAAGATTCTAATATATTGACTTACAAAAGGACTCACAAAAGGATTTTTTACATTCAAAATACTCACTCAGAAATTCTTCGGGCATCATCACAGACAAAGGAAAATTAAAACCTATGTCTAAATGACGAGCTCGCCTGATTGTAAGCTTGATTACCTAAGATCGCCTGATGGTCAGTTTGATACCCTAAGCCTACCGGCGAGCTCGCTTGATCGCCGACTTGATATCCTAAGCGTCCTGTTCAAAACAGGAGTATCTATCACCAACCTCAGATGATGGGTCAAGAGAGAGAGAGAGAGAGCTCGTGACACCTCGACCAGATGAGCCACCGCCAGGTGTAGAGCTTTGAGTATCATCCGAGCCTCCCGAGTCGTCATCTCTTGAGCTCTCCCAGCAAGCCTCCTGACCATTGCCGCCATCATCAAAGGCCCTCATAGACAAAGTCTCCTCACCATCAAACCTGCAACAAAGGCTATCCCCTTTGCACAGATTGAACTGAAGAGCAAACAACTTCCAGCCAGTCTCCAACAAAACAGTGGAAAAACCCTCGGCATGGGTCTGCACCCAAAACAGGCGGTCGGGATAACCCTGGAAACAGTGCCACAAGCCCTCTAAACCTAACTCAGAAACAAGAAAAGAGAAAGAAGAAGGAAGGGAGATCTGCTGTCGCACAGAGTCACGGATATGAAGAAAGAAGTCATTGCCAAGGACGCCTTCGTTCACGTCCTCGGCCGCCCAAAGCACCGTTGTCACGCCTCGTCCTCCACGGTCGCGCATTGCACGCGGCGCACGGGTGATATGTCCCAAACATATCTATAATTTATGCTTGTTCCATGCTCATTTAGGTGACATTGCTATTTGTTTTTCTACACTGTCATACCTTTTTACACATATTTGAACTAACCTACTAACTCAGTGCACCCTGTGCCAGTTTCTGTCTGCTGATGTCTGTGAATTGCAGGTTTTTACCCATATTTACAGTGCCCAAGAAATTCCAAGAAAAATATATTAAAAATCACCGTAACTGAAGCTTCCAGAAGACCGAAAGGAAGCCGGAGAGGGGCCACCCCCTCCCAGGCAGCCACCTGGCGCGGACAGGGGGGGCCGCACCCATAGGCCGCCTGAGAGGTGGGGCCCTCCCCTGGTGCCCCCCTTCGGCCTATATTACCTCCTCGATGCAGGAACCCTGAAAAGAGACCCCGCATCACGATTTTCACCTCTGTTCCACCGCCGCCGCGGTCCCGAGATTGGGATGACCATTAGACCTCGTCCCGACACCCTGCCGGATGGGAGGATTGATCTCCGGGAACTTCTCCACCACCATGAGCGCTTCCCAGATGTGTCGTGAGTAGTCCCACATGGATCATGGGTCCATGACGAGTAGCTATGTGATGTCTTCTGTCCAATCTTGTGCTTCAATTATTAGACCTTGTGAGCTTCCCTGCATTATCAAGGCACTTATGTAATTTTCCTGTTGTTGCTAAGTTGTGTTTGTTGGGATCCGATGGATTTTGAGATTATGTTCAGATTGTGATGAGTTATATATTTGGTTCTCCTTTTATATTTAGTTCTTGAGTAATTCTTGCATGTTCTCCGTTGCTTTTTATTGCTTTGGCCAAGAAGTAGATCGTAACTCGAAGAGGGAGCGTTATGCTTGATTGTGGGTTCATGCCCCCCGATGTCTACCTTGAGTGAAAGAAACATGAGACTAGGGGATGTGTAGTTGCCACCAGGGAGAAAACAACGGTGCTTGTAACCGTGGTTTCAAAGATTGTTTACCTTACGCATAGTTTGTTAATACAGTTGTCTGTTGCTTTGGGTTTACACTTTGGGTGGGGCTCGCACTTAATACCAGCGAGATGTTCTGGATAGATATCTCAAGGTGGATGATTAGTGAGGATATATTGATGAATAAGCGGTCTACTTGTCCTGGCGTACTGCCCATACTTTTGAGCCTCTACCTTTCTTTTGGCATAATTAGCATTGCGATGCATTTATAATTCTTTCATCTTCCGAACTGCAATTTGTTCACCCAGCTTAGTTGTTTTATAATGTTTTGGGAGAGAGACAACACTTGTGAACATCATGGGACCCTAGTCCATATTTCCACCATTGTTTACACCTCAACTCAATACTTCATTATTTCCTTTCAGTTGCAATCACCATCATTATTTCCACCATGCGTTTGATCCTTTGTAAACGACAAGGCGGGAGAGATTGACAACCTCTCTGTACTTGTTGGTAGAAAAGTTACTTGTGTCGTGTGCAGGTCTAGTTTAAGGGAGCAATATCTTTCAGATGACGTGTTGCTCGCTTCACCACCTTCTTATTGATCTTCAGAGTCATACTGGAGACATAAACCCTATCCTCTACATTAGGGGAAATTTGCTGCTAGGCTACATCTCAATCTTCCACTTGGGGTAACCAATGAGGAGCACTACTTCAGTGCCATCAAGCGAATTTCTGGTGCCGTTGCCGGGGACTCCAATATTCAAGATAGGGGAGTTGAAATGTTATCTTTTACCTTTGCTTTTTAGTCTTGTTAGTTTAATTTCTAGTTTTTTCTTTTGCTTTTGTGTATTTATGAAAAACCAAAAAAATTAGTTGCTTTTTGTCTTTGCCTTTCTCTTCCTACTTATGCTATGTTTACCATGGGTGTGGAACCACCCAAATATGGTAGGATGGACATGTTTCACTTGGATCGCCTTCGATCAATTTGTGCTCGCGCTAAAAACCCAATCGACTTGGTTGAGGGAAAATCATTGGATGAGCATGCTCATTATACGCGACACTTCTTATCTTAGAAAGGGAAACACTTATGGGATCAAATACAAGTTGCTTATTGCTATGCAAAGTGTTATGCCACATTTATGATTTTACTTGATGTTCTAATATAGATCTTAAACACCTTCCTTTCCAATGCGAGTTTAATGAAAATGAGATCCTATCTTCTTATGCTAAAGGTGTTTATGATTACTTTAATGTTGAAAAGATTGAAGATTTTGTTGCTTTGGGGGTGCTTATGAGATTGATTCTTTGATGGAAAAGTATTACGATACTATTCACAAGTCTGAAATTTTTGCGGTGCTTCAACATTGCTTTGAGATATATGATTATGTTGAGGATTTTAAAAACAAAATGTTTGCTGCCCAAGAAGAGCCAATGATTGCTATGATGAGGAATCTTATGATTCCGAGGACTCACTTGATACATCCTTTCTGAAGAACTTGACACTTGTTATGTCCGAGATGCCATTATGGATGATGCTTACAAAGATCAACTTGCTATAGTTCCTTATGTTAAGCATGAAATTGTTGCTATTACACGCACACTTGATTGTCCTATTATCCATTTGAAATCTCCAACTCATATTCCGGAGAATTTTTCTCTTATTAAGGCAAATAGTGATGGTTTTCATTTATCTTATGTTCTTAAAAACCGTGTCGAAAACTATACACGTGTGCTTGTAGGTCATGAACAACATGCTTTATTTGATAGTTATATTGTTGAGTTTCTTCAAGATAAAACTGAAAATTTCTTTGAGAGAGGAAAGTTTGGTTGTAGAAACTTCCATGTTAATAAAACATCTCTCTTCATGTTGAAAGTTTTGAAGTTCTTCTTCTTTTACCTTCCTATGCTTGTTACTTTGTGCTTTCATGATTTATTTCTTTACAAGTTTCCCCTGCATAGGAAGTGAGTTAGGCTTAAAAGTGTTTCATATTTTCTTCTTGATGTTCTATTTTGCTTCAAATCCTTATTATTATGAGAGCATTCTTTATAATCTTCATGACTAGATCAAAGGCATTGTAACAACCAGGGATTTTCACCCAAATTAAAAAAAATGTTTGGTGCTTTATTTTGTTGATTGCTAGAATTGTTTGCATTATTTTCTTCGCCGATTTATTAATCGGTGAATATCCCCCCTATTTCTCATATTGGATGCGAGACCGCCCCTTCTCCACCACGACCTTTGCGACAGCGGGTTTCACCCGAGCACCGTCGCAACCAGCACAAGACCAGCCATCGCCATCGAATTGAAAAACCTCGTTTATTTAATAAACGGATTATTTTATTGGGCACCCGAAAAATGTTCTCGGAATGGTACCGAAGTGAGGTAGGACTAATGGGCTCGCCGCGCTGAGCGTGTGGTTCAAGATTTCATCCAAATCGGAGGTCGTATGGACTCCCTGCGGTCAGAAATATGGAGCATCGGACGCGCGCGAGATAGACCGGGGGCTTTTCCGTAAACCCGCAAGGCAGGCCAGCCTATATAAAGACCACCACTCTCCCCTAGCCTTCTAGGGTTCCCCTCTTGTAAAAATTGCAGCCACCCCCTCCACTTTTCCCAGGTCTGCCAAAATACCCCCAAAAACCCGAAACCCTAGCTCTCCTCAGATCTGATAGCCCAGATGAGGCCACATCATCACCCTGGAGCTCCAGCCAGCAGCCATCGCGCCCCGGGCCAAGCTGGCCCGCAGCCTCCGCTGCAGGACCCAATCCGGGTGGAGACCCTCCCCTCCCGCCGCCATCCCGAGGAGAGCCGACACCGCGCCCTCCACCACCGGCAGCCGGCCTCCTCGCGACTCTCCTCCCTCTCTCTCTCCTCTCTTCCTCCTCTCCCCTCCTAGCCTCACCTTCCTCTCCTCCTCGCAGGGACCGCCGCTGCCACCTCCATTGGCGGAGAGCTCCGCCGAGCCACCATGGCGTCGCCCGCCTCGTCGCAGTTGCCGCCTCCTCCTCTCCAGCGAGCCCCTCCACCACACGCCCCAGATCCGGCCTACACCGCCATGGACCGACCTCGCCGCCGGTCACCTGCAACAGCCGCCGCGGTCGGGATCGGCCCCGATCAGGCGAGCCGCTCGCCCAACCGTCGTGGGCTTCCTCCTCGCGTGGGCCTCCTAGCCCATACAAGCCACCTCTAGCCGTGGCCCAGCCGGCCTCCCTCGCCCTAGGCGAGCCGAAGCTAGCCAGTACCCACCTCGGCGAATTGGACCTTGCCCCATGGTGAGCCAGCCCGTGCCCTCTTTTTTTCTAACTCTGGAGATTTCTGTTGACGTG
Organism: Bromus sterilis; assembly: GCA_950022295.1. Classification (NCBI taxonomy): domain Eukaryota; kingdom Viridiplantae; phylum Streptophyta; class Magnoliopsida; order Poales; family Poaceae; genus Bromus; species Bromus sterilis. Next base: position 238,767,845 of record OX465595.1, on the reverse strand, counting down.
ATCTATTTTGCGATGCGATTTGCGGTAGATATATAGCTCGGATGACTTGGCGCCCAAAATGAAAATTGTTCTCTATGATGTGCTCTAACTTTTTTGCTTTATTAAGTGATGAGGACATCCCTACTAATGTTACACCCATACCCTCACCAACTACACATACTGGACCAGTTACTAGAGCACGTGCACGTCAACTAAATTATCAGGTACTTTCGTTTCTTGCGAATCCTTCTATTGTTCATGAACATATGATGCTGCCTAAATTAGATACTTTTGTTTTGGTTATGAATGAAGGACCTAGCAAGGACAAGAAGGATGGTCATTGGAGCGGGATCAAGAATGGAGAAGAAGGTGCGCGCGGGGGAAAGTACAGTGGAGCTTCCAGTGGGGATTTTCGCACGTTGAAGCCACCATAAGGCATGCATGAAGGCTTGGACGGAATACACGAGATGCCACTTCATTATTTTCGTCCAAGAGCAATTATAGGTGTTGCGTCACCTTAATATTGGGCTGGGCCCATGTAATTTCGAAATACCACATTATAGGCTGTTTTTAGAGTCCGTATGTGTGGGGAAACCGAGTTAGGGTTGTTTTCGGACCCCACCTCCAAGGGGTCACGAAAATCCCCTCTGTTCCCCCATATATACAGCCCTTAGGGCGTCGTTTAGACTTGGGTTTTAATTAGATTTAAGTTAGCCATAGCCGCAACTTCGAGCTCTTCGTTTGTGTCATCCGACCAGGCCAAGACCTCATTGGAACCCCAACTTTCGTAATCATTCATCTTATATTCGCAATATCCAGATTGCAATTCTTAGTTCTTGCTTGTTCTTCGATTGCTTGCAGGAATTAGACCTTCGTGGTCAGGTTGATCGTGCATCCGCGGGATCAATAACCTCTCGGAGTTGGTTTAGCGATCGCTAAGGCGCAACGTCTTCGCACGTTCGTAGTCGGATCGTGAAAGTTGCCTCCACCATAATCGATCTCCACCATCTCATCGAAACATCGGGACACCTTCGCCTCTATCAAGTGGTATCAGATTTCCAGGTTGCTCGGTGAGATTTACCAGTTTTCGTAGTCTAGTTTGGTTCTGTTCTTCATACCTACAGTCCAAGAAAAAGCCAACAAAAAAAAATTAGGGTTAGATCATCACGTCCCAAGACAGTCCTAGCCTTTGTCCAGTTTTCTTTTCAGTACTTGCTTTGTTGAATTTACGGTTGCATCGTTGTGTCAAGTTGCTGATCTTAGCGTCTAGTTCCCTTAGAGTTTCGAGTTCTGATCACAGTTTGCCACGTCGCCGCCGCACCAGTAGTCATCCTACCACGTTCCGCCAATCCGAGTCCAGATACACCCCCACGTTCCGCCAAGCAGAGTCCATATACACCACCACGTCTCACGAGTCCGAGTTGAGTTCCATCACCCGTTCGGTTTGTGATATCTCCGTAGCCAGAATAGTTTTGAGTTGATTAGAGTCGGATTTCACCAATCTTTTGTCGTACGTAGAAGAGAGTGATTTCCAAAAAAAAAAAAAAAAAAAAAAAAATTTCAGGGGTAAAAAAATTTCGTGCCCATACGTTCCTTAGGTCCAGAAACTCGTTTTGAGACGTTCGCCACCATAGTGATTTTTTCGCACTTTTTCAGCCCCCGCAGTCCCGCATCGCCAAAAAAAAAAAAAAAAAAAAAGAGAGAGAGAAAAAAAAATTCAGAGTGTGCTTCACAGTTGTTACGTGCCGCGCCGTGCTTTCGTTGGTGTTTTAGGCTCGCGTCTCTAGTACGGTCTAGCCTAGGATCAGCACAGTACCGACGTTGAGTGTTTATTCAGCTTTGCATCTCTGTTTTGATTACTGTTGAGTTTTTCCTACCATACTTGTCGGCCTTCCTACAGCTCCACATATATTCTACATCGTGCGTTTGACACCTCCTGGCCATCGCTCCACCATATCTCTGAGAGTTTTGACCCGTTGGTTGTACATCACCACCTGCTGCTAGGTAAGAATCGGTAAGAACGAAAGAAAAGCTTGACGGATTTGTGCTTTCCACCATCCCACATCCCATTAGTAGAAGTAGGATCATATTCCTGTGTGTTTTCTATTTCTGCTAACCATGCCAGGTTCACATGATGAAGTGGCGCGGGATGCACCCGATTGGGAGAACATGACAAACAAGGAGCTACATGATAAATTTGCACAAATGATGTCTGAACAGGTGAATGACATCGAGACCAGATTTACAGAGGCGATTGATGGCGTGGAGAAAATGATCGACACCAAGCTCGACGCCAAGTTTACTGAGTTGATCGCACGCCTACCTTCAGCACAGCCACAGCCACCGCCACTACCACGTGCACGACGTATTCTGTTTCCGCGAGGACAAGCTGCTGGTATTGGTGCTCCTCCTATTGCTGCAGTTGCTGCTACTGCTGCTGCTGCTGCTTCTGACGTCGCCCAGGACGACAACTACGAGGGTGATTACGAGGAGGAGGTGGAACAGGAAGCGGCCTATGAGCAGCCAGCTGGACGTCCACGTCCCAACATTCGCCACGGTCGACACCAACCACCCCCTCAGGTACGCGATGATGAACATGTGCCTAAACTTAAATTGAATCTTAAGCCGTTTGAGGGTAGATATATTCCTGATGCTTATCTTACTTGGGAGTTAGAAACTGAACAACGTTTTACATGTTTACAATATCCTGAGAATAGACGTGTTACTGCTGCTGTTTGTGAATTCACGGGCTTTGCATCTATTTGGTGGTCTGAACATTGTAGATTGCATGCTAATAATATTCCAACTACTTGGGCTGCTTTAAAAGATGCTATGCGTACTCGCTGGGTTCCTCCTTATTATCAACGTGAATTGTTACAAAAATTACAGCGTTTGAGACAAGGAAAAAATTCTGTAGAGGAATATTATCAAGAATTACAAACTGGATTGATTAGATGTGGCCTAGTAGAGGATAATGAAGCTATGCTTGCACGTTTTATGGGTGGCTTAAACAGGGAGATACAAACTATTCTAGAATACAAGGACTTTGCTACTATCACTCGTTTGTTTCATCTTGCTTGTAAAGCTGAACGTGAAGTGCAGGAGCGACAGGCCGCTACGAGACCTAACTTTTCTGCAGGACGAAATACATCATGGACATCTCGTGGAGCTTCTACATCCACACGTCCTGCTGCGCCACCATCTACTTCAGCCGCTCATTCTTACAGGGAGCCACCAAAACAGCCAGCGCCACCATTCAAGGGTGCACAGAGTGGTCCAGCGGCGAGTTCTTCTTCCTCCATGGCGTCCACAGGGCAAGCACGAGATCGTGATATTAAATGTCGCAGGTGCCAAGGTGGAGGTCACTTCGCAAAAGACTGTCCCTCCAAGCGTGTGATGACTATTACGGCGGATGGTGGGTATGAGTCAGCGAGTGACTATGATGAGGAGACTCTAGTTCTCATTGCTCATGAGGAACAGGGTGCCCATGATGATACTCATGATATAGAGTATATGACTCCTGATGATGCAGATAAATATGCTAGTTTGGTTGCTCAACGTGTATTAAGTGTGCAGGTAACGAAGGCCGAGCAAAACCAGAGGCATAATTTGTTCCACACAAAGGGAGTGGTGAAAGAACGTTCGGTTCGCATCATCATTGACGGAGGGAGTTGCAACAACTTGGCTAGCATGGAGTTGGTGGAGAAGCTATCTCTCACCACAAGACCACACCCCCATCCGTACTATATTCAGTGGTTTAACAATAGTGGTAAGATTAAGGTAACGCGTTCTGTTCGTGTGCACTTTAGCATTGCTGCATATGCTGATTATGTTGATTGTGATGTGGTACCCATGCAAGCATGCTCTCTTTTACTTGGTAGACCATGGCAATTTGATAGGAATGTTGTACACCATGGTAGGACAAATCAGTTTACTCTAGTTCATCAGGATAAAAATATTGCTTTACTTCCTATGTCTCCTGAACAAATTGTGAAAGATGATCTTGCTAGAGCTAGTAAAGCAAAACAGGAGAAAAATAAGAGTGAGAATGAGATAGCAGCCAAAGAATTTGAGCAACAACATAAGACTAATAGCAAATCTTCTTCTGCTGTTTCTAATGAAATTAAATTGACTAGTCCAACTTTGCTTGCTACTAAGGTTGATCTTTCAGATTTGGATGTTAGTCAATATGTGTGCTATGCTTTTGTGTGCAAAGAAGCTTTGTTTTCATTTGAGGAATTGCCTCCTTCTTTGCCTCCTGTTGTCACTGACCTTTTGCAGGAGTTTATTGACGTCTTTCCACAAGACGTACCACCGGGATTACCACCTATTCGAGGGATTGAGCATCAGATTGACTTAATTCCCGGTGCTTCGTTGCCCAACCGTGCGCCATACCGTACCAATCCGGAGGAGACGAAGGAGATTCAGCGTCAAGTACAAGAGCTACTCGACAAAGGTTACATACGTGAGTCCCTTAGTCCTTGTGCTGTTCCTGTTATATTAGTGCCTAAAAAGGATGGAACATGGCGTATGTGTGTTGATTGTCGAGCCATTAATAATATTACTATTCGTTATCGTCATCCTATTCCTAGGTTAGATGATATGCTTGATGAATTAAGTGGCTCTACCATGTTTTCCAAAGTTGATTTGCGTAGTGGATACCATCAAATTCGCATGAAATTAGGAGATGAATGGAAAACGGCTTTTAAAACTAAGTTTGGATTATATGAGTGGTTAGTCATGCCTTTTGGGTTAACTAATGCACCTAGCACTTTCATGAGATTAATGAACGAGGTTTTACGTGCTTTCATTGGACGATTTGTGGTAGTCTATTTTGATGATATACTGATTTATAGCAAATCTTTGGAGGAACATTTGGATCATTTACGTGCTGTTTTTATTGCTCTACGTAATGCACGTTTATTTGGTAACCTTGGGAAGTGCACCTTTTGCACCGACCGAGTCTCGTTTCTTGGCTATGTTGTTACTCCACAGGGTATTGAAGTTGATAAAGCCAAGATCGAGGCGATTGAGAGTTGGCCGCAGCCCAAAACGGTCACACAAGTGAGGAGTTTTCTTGGCCTCGCTGGATTCTATAGGCGTTTTGTGAGAGATTTCAGCACCATTGCTGCCCCTCTCAATGAGCTTACACGCAAGGATGTGCCTTTTACTTGGGGTACCGCACAGGAAGAAGCTTTCACGGTATTGAAAGATAAGTTAACACATGCTCCTTTGCTCCAACTTCCTGATTTTAATAAGACTTTTGAGCTTGAATGCGATGCTAGTGGGATTGGTTTGGGAGGTGTGTTATTACAAGATGCTAAACCTGTTGCATACTTTTCTGAAAAATTGAGTGGGCCTAGTCTGAACTATTCTACTTATGATAAGGAATTATATGCTCTTGTTCGGACATTAGAAACTTGGCAACATTATTTATGGCCCAAAGAATTTGTTATACATTCTGATCATGAATCTTTGAAACACATAAGAAGTCAAGCAAAACTTAATCGTAGACATGCTAAGTGGGTTGAATTTATTGAGACTTTCCCTTATGTCATTAAACACAAGAAGGGGAAAGATAATATTATTGCTGATGCTTTGTCTCGTCGTTATACTATGCTTTCACAACTTGACTTCAAGATATTCGGTTTAGAGACAATCAAAGAACAATATGCAAATGATGCGGAATTTAAAGATGTATTGCAGAATTGTAGAGAGGGTAGAACATGGAACAAGTTTGTGCTTAATGATGGATTTGTGTTCCGTTCTAACAAGCTATGCATTCCAGCTAGCTCTATTCGTCTTTTGTTGTTGCAGGAGGCGCATGGAGGAGGATTAATGGGACATTTTGGCGTGAAAAAGACGGAGGACGTACTTGCTACACATTTCTTTTGGCCAAAGATGAGACGGGATGTTGAGCGTTTTGTTGCTCGCTGCACTACATGTCAAAAAGCTAAGTCACGACTCAATCCTCATGGTTTATACATGCCTTTACCTGTACCTAGTGTTCCGTGGGAGGACATATCCATGGACTTTGTTTTAGGCTTGCCTCGAACAAAGAAGGGGAGGGATAGCATATTTGTTGTCGTGGATAGATTTTCTAAGATGGCACATTTTATACCATGTCATAAAAGCGATGATGCTGCTAATGTTGCTGATTTATTCTTTGGAGAGATTATTCGTTTACATGGTGTGCCCAATACTATTGTCTCGGATCGTGATACTAAGTCTCTTAGCCATTTTTGGAGATGCTTATGGGCTAAGTTGGGGACTAAACTACTTTTTAGTACTACATGTCATCCCCAAACTGATGGACAAACTGAAGTGGTCAATAGGACATTGTCTACTATGCTTAGGGCTGTTTTAAAAAGTAACTTGAAACTGTGGGAAGAATGTTTACCTCATATTGAATTTGCTTATAATCGTTCAGTGCATTCTACCACTAAAATGTGCCCTTTTGAGATTGTTTATGGTTTTCTACCTCGTGCACCTATTGATTTGCTGCCTCTTCCATCTTCGGAGAAGGTGAATTTTGATGCTAAGCAACGTGCTGAATTGATATTAAAAATGCATGAGTTAACTAAAGAAAACATTGAGCGCATGAATGCTAGATACAAGCTTGCTGGTGATAGGGGTCGAAAGCATGTTGTTTTTGAACCAGGAGATCTTGTTTGGTTACATCTACGAAAAGATAGGTTTCCTGATTTGCGCAAGTCTAAGTTAATGCCACGAGCTGATGGTCCCTTTAAGGTTTTACAGAAAATTAATGATAATGCATATAAACTTGAGCTACCTGCAGATTTTGGGGTTAGTCCCACATTTAACATTGCAGATTTGAAACCTTATTTGGGAGAAGATGATGAGCTTCCGTCGAGGACGACTTCAATTCAAGAAGGGGAGGATGATGAGGACATCCCTACTAATGTTACACCCATACCCTCACCAACTACACATACTGGACCAGTTACTAGAGCACGTGCACGTCAACTAAATTATCAGGTACTTTCGTTTCTTGCGAATCCTTCTATTGTTCATGAACATATGATGCTGCCTAAATTAGATACTTTTGTTTTGGTTATGAATGAAGGACCTAGCAAGGACAAGAAGGATGGTCATTGGAGCGGGATCAAGAATGGAGAAGAAGGTGCGCGCGGGGGAAAGTACAGTGGAGCTTCCAGTGGGGATTTTCGCACGTTGAAGCCACCATAAGGCATGCATGAAGGCTTGGACGGAATACACGAGATGCCACTTCATTATTTTCGTCCAAGAGCAATTATAGGTGTTGCGTCACCTTAATATTGGGCTGGGCCCATGTAATTTCGAAATACCACATTATAGGCTGTTTTTAGAGTCCGTATGTGTGGGGAAACCGAGTTAGGGTTGTTTTCGGACCCCACCTCCAAGGGGTCACGAAAATCCCCTCTGTTCCCCCATATATACAGCCCTTAGGGCGTCGTTTAGACTTGGGTTTTAATTAGATTTAAGTTAGCCATAGCCGCAACTTCGAGCTCTTCGTTTGTGTCATCCGACCAGGCCAAGACCTCATTGGAACCCCAACTTTCGTAATCATTCATCTTATATTCGCAATATCCAGATTGCAATTCTTAGTTCTTGCTTGTTCTTCGATTGCTTGCAGGAATTAGACCTTCGTGGTCAGGTTGATCGTGCATCCGCGGGATCAATAACCTCTCGGAGTTGGTTTAGCGATCGCTAAGGCGCAACGTCTTCGCACGTTCGTAGTCGGATCGTGAAAGTTGCCTCCACCATAATCGATCTCCACCATCTCATCGAAACATCGGGACACCTTCGCCTCTATCATTAAGTTATTTCATTTGAGGTCATTTGGGTGGTGTAAATCTCTGTTGACGTGCACACCAAAAATTTTACTGCTGCTGCTGGTATTTTCTTGCAAGTTTTGTTGATTATTGTGTCACATCCATGAGGCCTATTTTAACAGCCCAAATTTTCACAAAAATTAAAAATTTTGTCTTCTGCGTGAATTGGTTGATTGCCTACTTTGTTTGTGGTGTTTGCATCCCTGATTAATCGATCGGCGATTATTTTCCCGCCTTATCTCGTACCAGACGGATATAGACCCTTGCCACCTTGACACTCGACCTTTGCGACACCAGGTTTCACCCGATCACCTCGCGAAGTGAGGTACGACTGACGGGTTCGTCGCGCTGAGCGCGTGGTTCGAGATTTCGTTCGAATCGGAGGTTGTATGCACTCCCGGCGGTCAGAAACGTGGAGTATCGGACGCGAGGGAGAAAATTGGAGGGCTTTTGCGGAAACTTGCTAGCCAGACCGCCTATATAAAGACCACCACTCTCCCACCCCTTTCTAGGGTTTCCCTAGCCAAAAATTCGCAGCCCCCCTGAGAATTTCCAAATCTGCCCTCACAACCCCAGATCCATGAAACCCTAGCCCCTGGCTGTTTTGGACCATCAGATCTACGGATCGACGGCCGTGGAGGCGTCCACGTCGCCCCAGCCAGCCTCCCAGAGCAACCAGGCCCCGCAGGGGCCCGCTCGGCCCGGATCCGGGCCGAGCCACCGCCGGCCATGGAGACCGCCGCGCCTCCCAACGGCCGCCACGCCGCCCGATGACGGCAAGCCGCCGGTGAGCCACCCCTCACCGCCCCTTCTCCCCTCTCCTCTCCTCCCTGGTCTCACCGCGCCCCCTCTCCTCCTGCGCAGACGAAGTCGCGCCGCCGGCCACCTCGACACCGTGCCATGGACGGAGGTCACCACCGCCTCGAGGTCGCCACATGACGACCCTCAACGTAGAGGGATCTATTGCAATGTTTTCGATAAGTAAGAGTGTCGAACTAAACGAGGAGCAGAAGGTAGTAGCAAGTGACATTCGTAAGGAGGTAACTGCAAGCACTGAAAGATAACTTTTTAGGGGTTTTCTTGGTATAAGCGACAGGAAAGTAAAGACGAGCAAAGTAAAAGATACTGGATAGTAAAGAGTGGCCCAATCCTTTCTGAGCAAAGGAGAGGCCTAGCAACTGAACTTATAAAAGCTAAAGTGTTCTTGAGGACACACGGGAGAGGTAGTCATGTGCTTTCGCCATATTCCGTATCGGTACTATGTGCTGTGTTGATTAGTGTTTGGTGGATGGATCAATGCTAGTGCATCCTCTAGACTAAGATGAATGCAATCTTATGATTAAACACCTTGCAAGCATCCGCAAATACAAGATAATAATTAAGGAAAAAGCCTAACCATAGCAATACGATCGGTGATCAATTGTTCCCTTGTGCAAAAGCGTGCAAACTGGGATTTAGGTTTCTGTCACTCCGGCAACCCACCGTAAGAATTCTTTATACACAATGCATTCCCCTAGGTCCTTGATAAGGCGAAGTGTTGAGTGTTCGACTCACACAACACCACTAGGAAAATAACGACGCAACATAAATATCAACCAACACATATTACTTCAACATCATATGACTACTAGCAACTAGACTTCTCCCATGTCCTCAAGAACTAAAGTAACTACTCACAAGACATAAAAGAGATCATGATCAGTGGGGATAAATAGATGATAAACAATCTGGACACAATAATATTTCTCCAACAAAACTCAATAGCATTCACCACAAAGTAGTAATCAACACCGATAGAGTAAAGAGGATAGATAGTACGGATTACAACACGAGTTGAAATTGTGAGACAAGATTGGATGGAGATGGAGATGGTGCTGATGATGGGGATGATGTTGATGATGATCTCGATGATTCCCGTGACGATGGTGATGACGATGGCGACGATCTCACCTTCCGGGAGGTGATCTCCCCGGCGGAATCTGCCCGCCAGAGATGGCTTTTCTTTTCTGTAGGTTTCCGCCACGGAGCGGCGGAGGAACTCCGTAAACTCTCCCTCATTTAGGGTTTTTGGATCACGAGGAGTAAATAGGCCAGAGGGGGGAGCCGGGAGTGGCCCCGGGGGTCCAGGCGCCCTCCCGGCGCGGCCAGGGGTGGGTCCGCGCCAGGTGGCCGCCTGGGCACCCTGTGGCCCTCCTCTGGTTGCTCTTTTGCGTGTCTTTGTGATCCTTCTGGAAAACAACCTCCGTCGATTTTCAGGTAATTTGGAGGTGTTCTTCTTCAGCAACTCAACGTCCACTTTTTACCGCTGAATCCTGCGTCTGCTGCTTCGGCACCAGAAAGTTGCAAACTGTGTAAAATAAGCCAAAACAACATAAGAATAGCATCATATCATGAAATATATCAATGAATAAGAAAGAATTACTATATAAAATAGTGATGCATTTTGGACGTATCAACTCCCCCAAGCTTAGACCTTGCTTGTCCTCAAGCGAATACTGAGCTCGGTAAACCTGTCCACAAGTTTAGAGAGTGAAGTGTCGATAAATAGAATACGGACAAGAAGAATCAAGGTTCCTTCATCATACTCAAGAATCCTCAACCGCAACCTCAACTCATAAGGCCCTCATGAGAAAGTAATAACAATTATAATCAAAAGTAGGTCTGAGGAAACTCATCAAATTATGGCAAACATAATCTTGGTCAAAGGACAACTAAAAACAATTTGAAGCTTTTGAAAGAACATGTTAATAGTCATGAAGTGTAAATGCTAACACGAAGGAAGATGCTCGCTAGGCAAAAGCTTTCGCAAACAACTTACTTATCAAAAGATAATGTCAACAAGGATATGGCATGGCAAAACTTAATGCAGCTCTATATGGATGAATCCTCATCAACATCAAATGTCTGTTCTCTTAGGGAAAAGAAGGAAGTGGGAAAACTGACTCAACATGAAGGTGGAAGAAAGGCCTTGTACAGGGAAAGCAGGGAAAACTCATGTGCTATCCTTAAATCAAACAGAATAAAAATAGATTTTGGGGTGGTGCATAGTTTGTCAACGAATGCTAATAGATAGCTCAATTAATTCTCAAGATGGACAAGTTTCGAGGAACGGCTCCCAAATGGGGACGATCGCATCCCCTTAATCTCTTTGTTTATCACTGCCAAAGTTTCTGATTTCTCATAGACCAAGCGTGAAGGAGGGTTTGTTTGTTATATTATCTTTCGAGCTGGGCGCACCCATGCCAGTTCCTCCTCGTATTATGGGTTTGCAGATTAGACATGCAATCCCGGGATAAAACTTGTCCAACTTAAGAAGATCATGAATCACCTACTACTTCCTCATGAGCTAAACAAGAGGCACAAACAGAAGATTTTGAACATTTAAGGATAACACATAAATTCTATACTTATAGGAGTGGTAGGGGAAGACCACGAATAGGAAGGTATAGTGGGCTCACATGGAAGGTAAAAGTTTCAGGGTATGGATGCACAAGCAGAAATCTACTTGGCAAAGAGTTTGGCTAGCAAAGGCTTTGAGAGAACAGACAATTGATGCTAATTTAGATGCAAAACATATAAGGCATAAACATTAAGGTAAGCACAACACATCAAGTTGTCTTCCTTGTCAACATAACACTTCAAGCATAATAACATAAAGGTTTTGGCTAAGTCGCTACTTGAGAAAACATGCATGTTGTCAAGACCAAAGCTATGTTTGCCAAAATTTAAATAAAGTTTTCAAAGCCATACCTGATATAAGGTCAATACTCCCCATAAGAATCGTCATATGATGCCGATTGCGTGAAGAGAATACCGAGTGCAGCGAAGGAACCCATAGACTTCTCATTACTATTCCATAATAGACGACTCCACACTCACGGATACAACCTCTCCACAGACGGAGTGATAGACCTCAAAGAAAACACCTATTTCATATAATAAACTTCCTAGACATGATACGACTCTACTTGACTCTAAAAGACTAAGATAGAGATAAAGATACCGGGCACTCCCCCAAGCTTGGAACAAGCTGAGGGGATGCCATTACCCGAGGAGATTTTACTCCTCATTCTTGTTCTTCTCAGCTAGGTACTCCTTGGCGAAGCGCTTCCATGGTAGCTCCTCTCCAGTCTCGAAGGACATTCCCGTCTCCAGAATCCTGCACTCAGCACCTAAACCCATGCGCAGAAACTTAAGTTCATACTCACAGTTCTGGTTGTGCAGATCATAGATTTGTGCCTGGAGCTGGTAAAATTTTTCTTCTAGTGCGGACAAACTTGACCACATCTCCTTCATCTCTTTCCTATGGGAAGCCTCGATCTCGTTCCTGATGTAGAAGTTGGCTTCAACACCACGCTCCACCATCTTCTTGAACTTGAAGATCTCATGTTCCATCTCCTTCAGCCGCTCCTCGGCGATCCCCTCCATGACCGGTCCCTTCAGATCTTCCTTGTGGAGAACACCGTCCTCCACACGAAGGACCTGGGGGTGCTTGTTTACCTCAGCGAGGTAAGGGTTGATGACGTTGACGACGAACTTGTCCTTGGGGAAACTTGGGCAAGTCATGGCACCTAGGTCTAGCTAAAAGAATTCCTGGCAGAAACAGATTGCAGAGAAAACACACGGAATCGCGAGATACGTTGCCGGAACGATCCGGGTGGATATATAGCAAAAATTTCTTCAACAAAAGGAAGGTGACGAGCCAAAGTGGGGTCGGAGACGGACTCCTGGGTGCCCAGGCGGCCTACTGGCGCGGCCAGGAGGTAGGGCGCGCCAGGGGGGCACCTGGGCCCCCTGGGGCTCGTCTCCGGCTCCACTTAGGCCTTGAATTTTCCTAATTTTGCAAAAACTCATATTATGGAATTTTTATGGTGGTTCACGATGTTTCCTTACCGTAATACATACCTTTTCTTATTCTGCTTTTGTCGGTGTCTGAAACAGGGCTGCAACATGTTCTTCATGAGTTGTTGTGCGTATTATATTTACATCGACATTGACAGAATCTCCCGCCATGTAATGCTTGAGTCTTTGCCCATTCACAACTTGAGGTTTGGTGCCTTCAAAATTGTTAATCTTAATTGCACCAGACCGATAGACTTCTTCGATATGAAATGGCCCTTCCCACCTGGAAAGTAGTTTACCTGGAGAAAACCTGAAACGGGATCTAAACAATAAAACTTTATCACCAACATTAAATTCACATTTCAGAATCCTCCTATCATGCCACTTCTTTACCTTTTCCTTGAAGATTTTAGCGCTCTCGTAAGCTTCACTTCTCCACTCATCTAGAGAAGTCAAGTTCATGAGACGCTTTTCACCAGCTAACTTTGGGTCAGCATTAAGCTCTCTAACAGCCCAGAAAGCTTTCTGTTCTAACTATAATGGCAAATGGCAAGCCTTTCCATAGACCATTTTATAGGGAGACATGCCCATGGGGTTTTTGTAAGCAGTTCTATACGCCCACAAAGCATCTCCTAACTTGCTTGACCAGTCTTTCCTATTTCTGTTAACTGTCTTTTGGAAGATCAACTTGATTTCTCTATTGGTGAGCTCAACTTGCCCACTAGTTTGAGGATGGTACGGTGACGCAATTCTATGATTGACATCGTACTTGGCTAAAGCTTTTCTAAAAGCTCCATGCGTGAAGTGTGATCCTCCATCAGTCATGCGATACCTAGGTACACCAAACCTAGGGAAAATTAAATCTTTGAGAATTTTCAAAGATGTTTTGTGATCAACACTCTTATTGGGGATTGCTTCAACCCACTTGGTCACATAATCAACAACAACTAATATGTGAGTGTACTTGTGCGAAGAAGGAAAAGGACCCATAAAATCAAAACCCCAGCAATCAAAAGGCTCAATCACTAGTGAGTAATTCATAGGCATCTCATTCCTCCTACTAATATTACCAACTCTCTGACATTTATCACAGGCTAAAACATAATTTCTAGCATCTTTAAAGAGAGTAGGCCAATAAAAACCTGATTGGAGAACCTTATGTGCGGTCCTCTCACCGGCGTGATGTCCTCCGTAGGGACTATCGTGACATTGCTTGAGAATGTCCTTCTGCTCGTGTTCCGGTACGCATCTTCTCACGATCCCATCTGGACCTTCTTTGAAAAGATGAGGGTCATACCAAAAGTAATGCCTCAAATCGTGGAAGAACTTCTTCCTTTGCTGAAATGTTAAACCTGGAGGCAAATACTTTGCAACGATAAAATTAGCATCATCTGCAAACAAAGGATCGGAAAGAGATTGTACTTTAACAACGGCAAGTTGTTCGTCTGGAAAACTGTCATTGACTGGGATGGGATCATGCGGTATATCTTCCATCCTTGAAAGATTGTCCGCTACAGGGTTGTCTTCTCCTTTTCTATCAACAATCTGCAAATCAAATTCTTGAAGGAGAAGTACCCATCTGATGAGCCTTGGTTTGGCATCCTTCTTCGTCATAAGATACTTAATGGCAGCATGATCAGTATGAATAATAACTTTAGAATCAAAAATATACTGCCTAAACTTATCACAAGCAAACACTACTTCTAAGAATTCCTTCTCAGTAGTAGCATAATTATTTTGAGCACTATCAAGGGTCTTACTAGCATAATAAATGACATTCAACTTTTTGTCAACCCTTTGTCCTAAAACAGCTCCAACAGCAAAATCACTAGCATCACACATAATTTCAAAGGGCAAATTCCAGTCAGGCGGTTGTCCTATAGGAGCGGTTATTAAAGCCTTCTTAAGAACTTCGAAAGCCTCCTTACAATCTTCATCAAATACAAAAGGAACATCCTTCTGGAGAAGATTAGTGAGGGGTCTCGAGGTCTTAGAAAAGTCTTTAATAAATCTTCTATAGAAACCAGCATGACCGAGAAAACTACGAATAACTTTAACGTCCCTTTGATAGGGCATCCTTTCGATAGCTTCAATCTTCGCCTTGTCCACTTCAATTCCCCTTTCGGAAATCTTGTGGCCAAGCATGATCCCTTCGTTAACCATGAAGTGGCACTTTTCCCAATTTAGAACTAAGTTTGTATCCTCGCATCTCTGCAAGACTTTATTAAGATTGTGGAGACAGTGGTCAAAGGAAGTTCCATAGACGGAGAAATCGTCCATGAAGACTTCCACAATCTCCTCACAGAAACCATGAAATATTGCAGACATACATCTCTGAAAAGTAGCAGGTGCATTGCATAAACCAAAAGGCATACGCCTATAAGCATAAGTACCATAAGGACAAGTGAAAGTGGTCTTCTCTTGATCGGCGGTGTTAACATTAATTTGAGAGAAGCCAGAGTAATCGTCAAGATAGCGGAAGTGGGTGTTTTTGGACAGCCTCTCAACCATCTGATCAATAAAGGGCAGCGGGTAGTGGTCCCTCCTGGTTGCCTTGTTCAGCTTCCTGTAATCAATGCACATTCTATATCCAATAATAATTCTCTGAGGTATTAGTTCATTCTTATCATTAGGGACTACAGTTGTCCCTCCTTTCTTAGGAACACAATGAACTGGACTTACCCACTTACTATCGGCTATAGGGTAGATAATACATGCGGCTAGAAGCTTGAGGATTTCGATCCTCACAACATCCATCATCTTTGGGTTCAACCGTCGTTGATGGTCAACAACAGGTTTAGCATCGGGCTCGAGGTTGATAGTATGTTGACAGATAGATGGACTAATTCCCTTAAGGTCATCAAGGGTATAGGCAATTGCACCTCGGTGTTTACGGAGTGTCTCCAATAATCTCTCTTCTTCATATCCTGAAAGGTTAGAATTGATAATAACAGGATCTACTTTCTTTTCATCTAAATAAGCATACTTGAGCGTATCGGGGAGAGGTTTGAGATCAAACACCGGGTCTTCTTTTGGTTTGGATAAAATTCCTAAAGGTTCAACCGGGAGGTTGTGCTTCAGGATAGCAGGTTGTCTCAAGAAGATTTCATCAGTTTCATTTCTTTCCTGCATACGAGTATCATTCTCGTGGTCCTCCATGTATTGCTGCAAAGGATCATTAGGGGGGATAGCAATAGAAGCAATACTTTCAATAATTTTATCATCACTAGGTAATTTGGTACCACGAGGCTTCTTGGAAATCTTAGAAAAGTTAAATTCATATGGCTCACCATTGAATTCAACAGAAACTTTACCTTTCTTGCAATCTATAATAGCTCCACAAGTTCTGAGAAAAGGTCTACCAAAAATAATAGGACAAAAACTATCTTGTACTGAACCAAGTACGAGAAAGTCTGTAGGGTACTTTACCTTTCCGCATAGGACTTCAACATCTCCCACAATCCCAATAGGATATATAGTGGCTTTGTTTGCAAGATGAATAGTAACATCGATCTCTTCGAGTTCACAGGGTGAAATCTCACTCATGATCTCTTGATAAAGAGAATAAGGAATCGCGCTAGCACTTGATCCCAGATCGCATAGTCCATAATAATTATGATCTCCTATTTTAACAGATACAACTGGTGTACCTGAAATTGGGCTTTTATTCTTGGCTGTGACAATGTTAGTTGAAACAGCACAAAAATTTATAATAGAATCTGAAACATCATTAGTAACTAAATCTTTAACCATAGCTACTTGAGGATCGACTCTGATCTGGTCCTCGGGTTCGCCTATTCTTCTCTCACTTTTATTTATGATGCCTGTCACAAAAGAGTGCTCCCTTATTCTTGAAGGAAAAGGGGGCTGTTCATATATAACTGCAGGCAAAATAGGATCAGCAACGTGAATATCAATAGGCACTTCTTTGAAAGGCTTATGGTACTGATCCTTCTTCATCTTAGAAGAATCAACATGAGAAGCAAAGTTATTACAAAAATCAATCATTAGATGGGAGTCCAGACCAATCTTAGAGCAAAAGGTATTAAAATAATCAGTTTTCACATAGCTCTCTATATAATCATGCTCATAATTTATAGCAGGTTCAATACCTTTATCGATTTCCCAATCTTCAGTATTCTTCTGGATCCTTTCGATGAGATCCCATCTTTCTTCAACGCTCTTTGTATGAAATACCCCGCTAGAGGAGGTATCCAGCCTTTCCTTATCCTGACGAGAAAGCATGGCATAAAAATTTGTAAGTATAATATCTTTGGGGAGCTTATGGATAGGACATTTGAACATAAGGGATTTAAGTCTCCCCCAAGCTTGAGCGATGCTCTCTCCGTCGCGAGACCTAAAGTTATAGATGTAATTCCTGTCTCGGTAAACTTCTTGAAGAGGGTAAAACTTTGTATAAAAGAGAGACATAAGCTCTTCCCAATTTAGAGAATGTGAGTTATCGAGGAGCTTATACCAATCTGAAGCTTTGTCTGTAAGCGATACGGAGAATAATTTCTTCATAACGAACTCCAGTGACACACCTGCAAGCTTGAATAATGAACATAGTTGTGATAAATATAGCAAGTGTTCACCTGGATGTCTGTCTCCTGCGTAGCAATTAGCTAAGACATAGTCGATAATACCAGAAGGTATCTTATAAGGCAAAATTTCAGTAGGGGCAGGAGTAACTACCTTAGTTGTGGGGAGGCTCTCCAAGAACAACGATCCAAGAGTAGGGGTGTTCATAAGGACAAAAATAGCAACGGCTAAACTAAAAACAGAAATATAAAAACTTCCTTACCAGCTTCACTTACTAATAGCGCTACACTCCCCGGCAACGGCGCCAGAAAACGTAGCTTGATGACCCTCAACGTAGAGGGATCTATTGCAGTGCTTTCGATAAGTAAGAGTGTCGAACCCAACGAGGAGCAGAAGGTAGTAGCAAGTGACTTTGGTAAGGAGGTAACTGCAAGCACTGAAAGATAACTTTTTAGGGATTTTCTTGGTATAAGCGACAGGAAAGTAAAGACGAGCAAAGTAAAAGATACTGGATAGTAAAGAGTGGCCCAATCCTTTCTGAGCAAAGGAGAGGCCTAGCAACTGAACTTATAAAAGCTAAAGTGTTCTTGAGGACACACGGGAGAGGTAGTCATGTGCTTTCCCCATATTCCGTATCGGTACTATGTGATGTGTTGATTAGTGTTTGGTGGGTGGATCTATGCTAGTGCATCCTCTAGACTAAGATGAATGCACTCTTATGATTAAACACCTTGCAAGCATCCGCAAATACAAGATAGTAATTAAGGCAAAAGCCTAACCATAGCAATACGATCGGTGATCCATTGTTCCCTTGTGCAAAAGCGTGCAAACTGGGATTTAGGTTTCTGTCACTCCGGCAACCCACCGTAAGCATTCTTTATACACAATGCATTCCCCTAGGTCCTTGATAAGGCGAAGTGTTGAGTGTTCGACTCACACAACACCACTAGGAAAATAACAATGCGACTTAAATATCAACCAACACATATTACTTCAACATCATATGACTACTAGCAACTAGACTTCTCCCATGTCCTCAAGAACTAAAGTAACTACTCACAAGACATAAAAGAGATCATGATCAGTGGGGATAAATATATGATAAACAATCTGGACACAATAATATTTCTCCAACAAAACTCAATAGCATTCACAACAAAGTAGTAATCAACACCGATAGAGTAAAGAGGATAGATAGTACGGATTACAACACGAGTGCAATTGTGAGACAAGATTGGATGGAGATGGAGATGGTGCTGATGATGGGGATGATGTTGATGATGATCTCGATGATACCCGTGACAATGGTGATGACGATGGCGACGATCTCCCCTTCCGGGAGGTGATCTCCCCGGCGGAGTCTGCCCGCCAGAGATGGCTTTTCTTCTCTGTAGGTTTCCGCCATGGAGCGGCGGCGGAACTCCGTAAACTCTCCCTCCTTTAGGGTTTTTGGATCACGAGGAGTAAATAGGCCAGAGGGGGGAGCCGGGAGTGGCCCTCGGGGTCCAGGCGCCCTCCCGGCGCGGCCAAGGGTGGGGCCGCACCAGGTGGACGCCTGGGCACCCCGTGGCCCCCTCTGGTTGCTCTTTTGCGTGTCTTCGTGATCCTTCTGGAAAACAACCTCCGTCGATTTTCAAGTAATTTGGAGGTGTTCTTCTTTAGCAACTCAGCGTCCACTTTTTACCGTTGAATCCTACGTCTGCTGCTTCGGCACCGGAAAGTTGCAAACTGTGTAAAATAAGCCAAAACAACATAAGAATAGCATCATATCATGAAATATATCAATGAATAAGAAAGAAATACTATATAAAATAGTGATGCATTTTGGACGTATCACCACCGCCACGGGACGGCCCGCCGTCGTCAGGATCTGCCGGATCCGTGCGGAACCGCGCCGCCGCTCCCTCCTTGCGCCGCCAGGAGCCACCGCCACCGCGCCCGTGTACTCCGGCGACACCCACCACCGGAGACGCACCGTCCACCGTCGCCTGCCGGCCCCGATCCAGATCGGGATCGGGCCGCCACCAACCGTCGGAGCTGTGGCCCGGCCTGCCACAGCGGCCCAACACGCCGCCCGGCCCACACCTCCAGCCAGGCCCAGCCGCCCCTCCAAACCGCCACCTATGTTTTTCATTAAGTCTGTAACTTTTCAATGCCATGTTGCACGCTTGATATCTTTTGATCGTTGATGCCTATGCCCTTGATTGTACCTGGTCACCATCATGTCTACTTCATGCCCACATATTTCTAAGTCATGTTGTTGCACTTTTGCATATAGTTTTGTTCCTCTTTATACAACATGAAAATAACAGTTTCTGCCCTTTTTTCCTGATTTTCACTAAGTCCTTGACCAGTAATGATTCCTTTTTCCATGCCTTCCCTGCCATGTCTACTTTAGTTGCATATCATTTGTGAGCATGTTTGCATTCATTATCTTGTTTAGGTGGAATGCCATGTTTAGGTTGTGCCTTACTTAAATTGACTAGCACAGATAGTTTCCTTTATGCTTCACCTCTTATCATGTTTGTGTGCTATGCCATGCTTTGAGTGAGATGCCATGTTAATAACTTTTTCTCATGTTGTGTAGCTAAACAACTTGAACCATTCTAAGTGTGCGGTCGTCGTGTGTGACGAGTACTCCACTTAACCTGTTAGTAACCGCTCTCGATGATATATGCGATACCGTAGTGCTTTGTCTCGTGTTGCCTTCTTGTTGATGCTTGCTCGTGATTTCTTCATAGTAATAGATGCTTGCTCGTCGATTGCCTTTTCCAGTGTTTCCTTCTCGTGTGCTTCCGCGGGTACCTCTCGGGGACGTTGCGAGCTTGTGATCGACTTCATTTTCGGATCGTCTTCTCATCAGGTAAGGGGAATCATATATCATGCTTATAACTTTCATCTCACTCGCGCCTAGGTGTAGGATAGAACGATTGCTTGATCCTACCACTTCATATTTCATGCCTCTCAAATAAACCCAAACAGCCATGTCCTCCACATCCCAGCAAACCTTGTTCGGCTATGTTACTATTGCTCGCTGCTCAGCCACTGCTTAGTATGAATGATAGGATGTTATCAATTGTAATCCTGTTACTCCTTGGAATGGGATATCACATTATTATATTATTGTGTATGATATGATTATTATAATGTTGACTATATTCGACGAAGGATGGAAGGTCTAGGCTATCCTGCCCCGACGCTTTGTTCCATTCAAGTCACCTAGGACCCGAGTGCCGGGTATTGTGTCTCTTGACGGGCGTGCCTAACCGCGTGTGGGATGCTATGGGGTCCCCTCTTCTTACCTACCTAGCTTCAACCACTTCTAGTGGTGGCCCAAGCTAATTTACCATTTGAAAACTATGTGTGTGTCTGTTGGGTCGCTCCTGGCAGATATTTTTTTTTAAAAACCTGGACCAATGGGGACATGGTTTCCCTGTTGGTCCACCCTTGGCTGGCGAGGGCTAAAGACCTGACATGAGGTGTCCCGGCAACCCAAACCCTGTTGAAACGGAAGAGGCTGATCCGAGGGCGCGATCGACTTTTGGATTGGACGTCGACTCCCCGGGGGCCACTCGGATTTGTTCGTTGTTAGCTAGAGGGACCTGTCGTTTCGGATCTCTCGGAACTAAATCATAAAATGGCTTCCTGTAATGGGTAGAAACTGAGAAAGATGGGCGTGCGTGCGGAGCCTTGTAATGGGCAGTTGGTACACCCCTGCAGGGTTAAATCTTTTCGAGAAGCCGTGTCCAAGGTTATGGACGACTTGAGACCTACTCCTTGTTCATAGACAACAACAACTGAGATAATCTTAATAAACTTGATCAATGTGTGTGTGCCTTGACTGATTCTTCTTCATCGGGATGCGAAGGGGAGGACAAGGATAGGATAGGTGTTATGTTTGCGTCAGTAGCTGATAGCAAGACTTGTTGGTGGCGATTCCTCATCGAATGGTTCTTTCTCATCTTACTCTAAAATAGATCGTTAGCCACTCATATATATCTAGTGCGTCTGCAACCTCACCACTACCCCCATCTTACACGTGAGAAGTTAGTTACAAGACTTTGATATAGCTCACCTCTTTCTTTTCTCTTTTACGCACGTTATACAACGATCTTGGACTTCAGAGGAGCTCGTCGACCCTTCTGGATGCCTTCACGAAGACTCGACGACAAATAGTTAGGTGGATCCCGGCGGAGAGCCTGGACCCGTGTGTTTACGGGAATGGTGTGTTTTACCTTTGCCACTAGGCATTTGAATGTTGTCTGTACTCAGACATGTATCTTCCGCTGATGTAATGTATTTAAGGCAGTTGTATGCCGATTGTATGAGATGTTGTATCCATGTAGCCGTAATGTTGTGATATCATGTTGGAAAATCTGGGGCATATGGTAGTGTCATATGTCGCGGTGGGACTGATATGTGCTTCGTCCCCGGATCTGGATGGAAACATCTAGATCTGGAACAGTACCGCATATCGGGCCTTGCACCTATGCTATTGATTCATTCTTGTATGTGTTAATCATCATGTGCACTTCATTTAGATGCATTTCTTTGTCATGTTTGCCTGCAGTAGCTATATTATTTCTTGCTCCAAAGTGGTGACCTTGATAACATGTACTATTGTTTATATAAAGTTGCTACTTTGCTGCCTTATATGCAGTAGCTACAATGTAATTATTTGCTCCTTGTTATGTGTACTTTGATGCCATGATTTTCTTTGCCATGATATGGTTGCTGATCATATAGTTATCAAGCTCCTGAAGTGAAACCCTGTTGTTTGTTGTCACATGCCCTGTTTTTCACAAAGTCCCTAGACCAGTAGTATAATTTCTGCTTGTTCGATACTCTTTTATGTGACATTGCTATGTGTTTTGCCACACTTTTATATCATTTTACACATATTTGGACTAACCTACTAACTTAGTCCACCCAGTGCCAGTTTCTGTCTGCTGAAGTCTGGAATTTGCAGGTTTTTCCCCCAATTTACAAAGCTCCAAAAATTTCAGAAATATCATATAAAAAATCAGCGAGACGGAAGCTTCTGAATCCATGAAGGAGGACCAGGGGGCCACCTGGCACACATGCGGCCAGGTGGCGCGGCCCCCTCCCTAGACGCGCCTCCAGGGCGCCTGGGAGGTGGGGCCACCCCCTCTGGCCCCCCTTCGGCCTTTATTACCTCCTCTTTCCAAAAACCCTCAGAGATACCCCCACATCGCAAAATTCATATCTGTTCCGCCGCCGCCGCGCTTCCAAGATCGGGAGCACCGGAAGACCTCTTCCCGGCACCCTGCCGGAGGGAGGATTGACCTCCGGGAGATTCTCCACCACCATGGACGCTACCCGGATGTGTCGTGAGTAGTCCCCCTTGGACCATGGGTCCATGAATAGTAGCTATGTGATGTCTTCCCTCCAATCATGTTCTTCAATTCTTAGTCCTTGTGACCTGCCCTACATGATCAAGGCACCTATGTAATTTTCCTGCTGCTTATATGTTGTGTTTGCTGGGATCCGATGGATTATGATATTATGTTCAAATTGTGATGAGTTATATATTTGGTTCTCCTTTTATATTTTGTTCTTGAGTAATTCTTCCATGTTCTCTGTTGCTTTTTATTGCTTTGAGCAAGTAGTAGATAGTAACTCCAAGAGGGAGCGTTATTCTTGATTGTGGGTTCATGCCCCCCGATGTCTAGCTTGAGTGACATAAACATGAGACTAGGGATGTGTTGTTGCCACCAGGTAGAAAACAAACGGTGCTTGTAACCGCAGTTCCAATGATTGTTTACCTTGCGCAAAGTTTGTTAATGCAGTTGACTGTTGCTTTGAGTTTACACTTTGGGTGGGGCTCGCAACTTATACCAGTGAGATGTTCTGGGTAGATATCTCAAGGTGGATGATTAGTGAGTAGATGAAGATGTATTTCTGTCTATTTGTCTTAGCGTACTGCCCATACTTTTGAGCCTCTAGCTTTCCAGTAACATAATTAGCATTGCGGTGCATTTATAATTCTGTCAATTGCCCAGATGTAATTTGTTCACCCAGCTTAGATATTTTATCGTCTTTTGGGAGAGAGACATCACTAGTGAACATTATGGGACCCCGGTCCATATTTCCACCACTGTTTACACCTCCACTTTATTTACTGATTTTACTTTTAGTTGCTATCATCACCACTATCGTTATCACTACTATTATCTCTTGTGTTTGATCCTTTGTAAACGACAAGGCCGGAGGGATTGACAACCCCTCTGTACTCATTGGGAGCAAAGATACTTGTTGTGTGTGCAGGTCCTCGTCAACCTCATCTCCATCTGGAAAATTAATATATGGCGTCGTTGACACCTACTTGCAGCATTCGGAGTCCGTCGGTTCGATAACCTTGGTATCTTCACCGAGGGAAATTTTCTAGTATGCTACATCCAACCTTCCACTTGGGGTAACCAACGAGTGACTAAGGAAACAAATACCAACCTATATATACACCCCCTCAAGGGCAAACGGGTTATACTCAAGGAGAAGCAACAGAAAAAATCGCCATAATAATGGAGAGCTCTTCAGATTCCAATAGAAAAAGCATCCATTGGTATTTGCCCCTGATCAATGTGGCAGTAAAGTAGAGCATTCAAACCACCCTTGAAAATTCAACATGCACGGTTCAGCATGACATCAACCACGCGCGCAATCCAAAGCGTCATCATAATGCAAAACGGATGTGACAAGTCACGATGGGCCACAGTCATCATAATACGTCATCAGCATCACAATCATCATTGCGCCTTTCGCATCTGCGCAGTAACAGATTGGATAGCACAATGCTTCAGCAGACGCAATGATAGAAAAGATACACTTTTCTATTATTTCATTCACCTATTTTTACTAACCTTTTTCACTTATCTGATTTCATCAAATAAACATCCATCGGGAGCGCCTTGCTATCCCTAAAGGATCAAGTGCTCACTCGCCTAGGCGTATTCAGCAATAAAGATCTCATTAAGGCTTGAGTAATTGCTCTCCTTTATAAAATAAGCACTTGAGTACTTACTCGCAAAAAGACACAAGAAAAACAAACTATGATAGTCGACCTACTAAACTCGTCGAGTGATCACTCGAACCTTTACTAGGCACTCATTCATACTAATAGTTCACACGATCGTTTTCCGAGTGGATACATTCTATTTGGCCATGTAGTTTAACATCCCTTTCAAATCTTAAAAAGTACGTTATACAGACGTCACGTAATTCATAAAAGCAACACGCACTACAGCAGCTAATGCAGATTGGAGTCCCTGCGCGACTCTTCGAGTCCCCCAGGCTACTGACCAGGGGATACCCCCACGAATCCTCACCGTGAGGTTACCTAGTACGTGTCAAGACTGGTGGCCAATTAGAAGCTTCGGAAGGCCCAAGATCAGCCCACCTGAAGCATCGATGACTGCACCGACATGGAGTCCAAACCGACATGGAGTCCAAGACGTGGCCACCAAGACTAGATAGATTAGGCAATTCTCTATGTAAACCTAGACGGATTCCTCGAGACCTAGCCTAGCATATAAAGGATGGGAGAGGGGACGTCTAGGGTATCCAATATCCACCGCAACATCTGTGGCTTGATCAATCTCGCCAGAGCCTCCATTGTAATCGCATCCACCATATAATAGATAGAGCATGATGTAGGGGTTTTATCGATCGAGGGCCCTGAACCCCGTTAAACCCCTTTCTCCTGTTAGCCGACGAGATCACCAACCTTGCACTCCTCTCTCTACTATCTAAATCTAGGGTACCTAACCATGGGACTTGCCGAGGTTAATCCACGTCAAACAGTCTACTTGTTTTGGTGTAATGTGACGCTCCGCCTGAATGCCACTGTACACAGACGAATGTCGCCCACACACCAGCCCAGGAATCACTCTGGTGTGCGCGCTTAAAAAATGTATCAAGAACATAGGCACAACTATAAAATGATTCATTAGCCAAAGTGGCTTGAATCAATATACATAAGTAAAAATGGTTCCTTACAGAGATGGGGGCAGCGGAAAATACAATATCTAGGGCAGCACGGACTTGGAGCGGCTCCAATCCACAGGGATCAGACTGGGTTACTCTCCTAGCTCGCGAACACTCTAACTTCTTCTGGGGGAAGACGGATCCTTAGGTAAACCTATAGATCTGGCTATGTGAATAGCCAGCGACAAAGCCAGGTGAGTACGTTTGAATGTACTCGCAAACAAGCAAACCAAGTAACATATACACCAAGCAAAGCAATCCATGGCATTCAAGCATGCATTGGTTATTAGAGCAATTTTAGTTATCATTGCATAACAGTTCAAGCGATGCTAACATGATGAAATGGGCATACTACCATGAGGAAGAATAATGCAATATCAATCAACACATGGGCCACTCATGATCATCGCATTATGATGCATCTTTCCTAAGAGTCCTTACAGACTCAAACGGGTTGAGGGTCATCGCATGACCACTCAGCTTATACGGGTACGACCAACAACTGTCATGGGTCATCGCATGACCAGTTCGGTAATCGCATGACCAATAACTTTCACAGGTTATCGCATGACCAAACGGGTCATCCCATAACCAATAACTTTCATGGGTTATCGCATGACTAAATGGGTCATCGCATAACTAACAACTTTACGGGTTGTCGCACGACCATCAACTTATCCGGGTCATCGCATGACCACATACTCGGCACGATCACCAAACCAAGTTCAGGTCGATTCCAAGTGTGACCTAGTACGAACCATATCCAATACCGTGGACTCGGCTATTCGAGTAGATTTTTAACACTGTACAGAGGTTGTGAACTTTACCCACGCTAAGGAGTTCTTCCTCCATCCTGTACGATGGAACTTGTCCCACAGGAACCGCGGAACCCGTACCATAGGAGTGGACTAGGACTTCTCCAACGAGACCGTTCTAATGCATGCCTCCCTTACCGTATCACCGACATCCCGTCTTGGGTAGCCATGTGTCCTCCAGACAACTGCCATCGCATGGCCAACAATATGATCCCAAACGGGGACAACTTTCCCAAACGGGGACTCAACATTATCCCAAACGGGGCTGCGCGCAATAACCAAACTGGCTCTCAAGGTTATCGCCGCCTACCCTGATCAGGGTAGCGCGCGCGCATAACCTCCCCTCGTTGGTGATACGAATAAGAGAGCACACCGATAAACCGAGCCAAGGCCTTCCCATACAGGCGAGTGTGGCTGCACTAGTAAATCTCGGGTCGCTGGCACTTGACCAACAGTTATCTCATGTTCATTATTAACTTAGCACACATTATCTAAGTCATAGCAACATGAATCTATCATAGCAATATGAACATGATATTACCACTACTACCAAGCATGTGAAGCAACTAGCATGATATCACCTGAACATGTTAAAGGCATAAACTATGCATAGGATCAATACTTAAGCATGCATATATCAACATGAACGAAATACTAGCATGACCATGACATGAACATCATTGGCATGATCATAACCAGTGAGCATGGCATGATCACTATAAGCATGTCAAATCAAATCAACATATCAGGGTTCTATCAATCATTAATGCAACATGACATGATCATAATTAAAAACACACAAGAACAACACGGAGAAATGCTTTAGAGCATATATCAAATGGCTTGCTTGCCTGGGGGGTCGGTGAATGCGTCGGGCAAACGTCCGATGGTCTCGAGGATAGATTTGCCGAAATAGCACCTCGCTGGAAAGGGATAGAATGGTGAAAGGGAAAAAGGTCATTTTCACAATTTCAACACGTCATGATAGTGATGCCGACGGAATGGGCTCGGAAAAATAGGAACGTGGGCTTTTGAATCACCTCGATCGGAGTCATAGTCGCAAAGTTACGGTCGTTCGTTCGATAAGGAGAAAAACAAATATATTTGTCCATTTCTGCCCTTAACGGACGAACGTTCGTAATATAAAGGTTTCGGCTTCGGCTAGTTCTGTAAGTGTATTTACGCCATTATGCTTTCTTCAGAGGAAATCGTATTTCCCGCCCGAGCTGCTCCGAGTGCGTTTTCTTAAGTAGAAGGCGTACTTCACCAAGTACGTCTCCACTTACAGGGCGCGGGCCCAGGGCAGAGCCACTAACGGGCGGGGCCCGCCTTATCTCTTTCCTCTCTCCATCTCTTCTCTCCTCCTGTGTTTCCATCATACATCTTGGAGCAGATCTATCCCGCGGCCGGTACAGGGGAGGCCAAGGACGGCAGTCGTCGCCGACGAGGAAGGGCGCGAGCGTAGTCTCCGGCGGCCTGCTAGTGGTCTTCGGGCTGCGCGGGGTGGCCGTCAGGGCCGTCCCCATTGGCCATGGCGCGATGACCGTGGAGGCTTTGGCCTGGCCGGGCTGGCGGCGCTCCCTCGTCCAAAACGAGGGCGTCGGCGGGGCTCTACGTCGAGGGGGCCGGGGCCGAGTTTGGGGAGCAGGTGGTGGCTAGGTGGCGCGAAGTGGACGGGGGGCGTGGCGGCGGGGCTGCGGCCATGGACGGGCTGTGGTGACCAGGGGATGGAGGGAAGGGGTGATGGGTTGTGGGAGGTCTAGCCGCGCTTAAATAGCCACGGGGAAGGGTTCTAGCGTTGGAGCTCGATGCTTCCAGAGCAATGGCGACGTGTCGGCCAGCCCGTTGAGAACCTCGTGTCGGCACGGGAACAAGGGTGGAGGGGTCTAGACGAGTATGCTTGGCGTGGGGATCACGGCTGACATGCTTGGACAAGCGGAAATGGACAATGGGGATGAGCCTCTAGCGCAAATAGTGTGTAGAGCACTGTGGGTGCACGCCATTCGCGTGGTAATCGTGGCCACCTCGTGTCTCATGCGTCCAATTGAACAGGGACCATGTCCACTGTGTGGTGCGATGCATCAGGAGGTTATAGAACCTAGGTTGGCGGCCTGAATGGCATGGAGTGGCTAAAAGTGACATGAACTAGTTCCATGTAGCAGGTGTTTGTGCTGACCTCGGGGAGGCTCACTTGGTGCAAAGAGCTGGAACTTGGGTCACATCAATCATACACTAATGTGATTACCTTTGCAAGGTTTGAGCTCAATTGGACCAATGAAACTAGAACTTCCTTTGCAAATGTGCCATCTAGGCAGAAGGTGTTTGCGCTGTGGTGTGGCTAGCACACTGCTCCCCTAGACTTGATTTTTGGTTGAGGTTAATCATTCACTATGGTTAGCAAGTGTACAAAGTTTTATCACAAATGGGCAAGGCTACCTTGCACTTCCTTCACAAAGTTGTCTGCTGGACAAAAACTTTTTGAATTTTGTGAGAAGTATTGGCTTGGCCATTGTGGCTGAAACTTGGCACAACACCATGATCTATCTAGGAGAGATGGCACAAAAAGTTTGGGAAGCAATGGGCAAATATAAATAAGACTTCGTTCACAATGTGCTATTCTTCCCTAAATTTGATTCCCTATGCTCAAACTTTGAACTATGGAACCCCATGTTTTGATGGAAATGACCATGGGTTGGATAGGAGGATCTCCACATTCATTTGAGTACTAATGGAGCAACCATAATAGTAGCTCCTTTAGGAATGGGCTTAAATGGGATTATTGGCTTTATAAAGGAAACTGCAATTTCCTTTATTTATTTATAGCCAATATCTTTGGGAGAGGTCAATGGGACCACAAGAATAATCTCCACAAGTTTTCACAACCTTTAGAGATGTCTAAGTGTTTCCTTGGATTTAATTCCATTAACTGGCAGAAAATGGAATTAAGTTTTAATGAAGAACATTGCAGATGGCCTGGCAATATCCTTGCATATCTAGGGAAAAATGATATAGGGGAGGGATCTTGACTTGAAACAGGGTAGAGAAATGTGTTGCAAAGTCAAGGATTGTCTGGATTCATCTGGTTATCAACAAGACTCAAGAGGAAAAATCCAGGAAGGAAAGCTAGGAAGGAATAACAGCAAAAAAATCGATAACCCGATTTTTGGGGTGTTACATCCCCCTTAAAAGAATCTCGTCCTCGAGATTCCTAGGGTTATCTCAAAATTACATCTACTCCTCGTCGAAAAACTTCCGGGCTAGGGAAAACCGACGAATGGGGGTACGGTCGAGATACGGATATCGCGGGATCACCTCTACTGTTAGGGGTCACCATTTTTTTAAAAGCCAAAAATTCAATTTCCAATTAATTCTAAAGTCACCCCAATGAATAGTGGCTTCTCCTGCTAACATGTGCGCCCAGGGCCCGCTGGCAGCCTCTTGTTCTTCTTCCTCCGACTTCCTCCTCTTGTCTTGCTCCGGTGCTGCTCCGAGTGCAGCGGGGCTACACGCATCTAGACCCTAGGGCACTATGGACTCTACGGAGGTAGTGAGCGGTGTGCACGATGCAGAAAGCACGTCTGCATGGAGGGACAGCATCGATGTCGGCACGGCTCGCAGATTCGCCGCGGGGACGCCGGGGATCGAGCGGCGGGTGGCTCCTGGACCTCGCTCACCCTACACCGGGCTCGGGCTATAAAAGACAGCAACGTGGCTCCTCCTAGCTCACGCCATGCCACTCTACTACCTCTTAGGCCTGGAGGAGATTGATCCACGCTCTCCTAGCGATGTCGTGTTCTTGGTGCTGCTCCGATGGCTGCTTGCTGGGCTTCTAGTTGCGCTTGTTGGTGCGTCGCTCTTGCTGTGGGTGATCGTCCGGCAGGAGCGATCTCGCGATAAGGAGAGCAAGGATGAAGCAGCTCAGGAGAGGAACGACGATGGTGTGGTGGCTGGGGGTCGTCCACGCTTGTTTCATCGTCCCTTCGGGCCGGTGGAGTAAGCGGGGCTGCGGCAAGGCGAGGCATTGTCCTAAATGCTGTCACGCAAGGTGGTGACAGCGGCGCCACTGTCTCGCAGGGTTGTGAGGTGTGGTCGATGGGATTCTGCCAACGCGAGGGTCTCGCCACTGGTTGCTCGTCATCGAGTGACAACCAGGTTGAGTGGGCATCGGGGAGGATTTGGGTCTAAAATTGTACTGGAGGGGTTACAATGTCTTGTCGCAATAAAATTCTTGGACTTTATCCAAGATTGCAATTGGCTTTGGGACTGGGTTTCAGGGGCTGGAAAAATCGCCTCTGAATTTTGGGTCAAGGGTCTGGCAAAAGAGTGCATGCACAGATGGGCGTGAGATGTGTCCTTTCATTCCACCCGGGTACCGTGGTGATCGTACCCGTGAGGAAATATCTTGTGCGTGCGTGTGCGTGCAACATGCTAGCAGCATACTCAATCCAGCAGACATGCAAGAAAAGCACACCAGATAAAATCACACTAATATGTTTTAATGCTAGTGGGTATATGTACCCTTGGCTTACATATACCTACACCGGCTCGCATTTTATTAAAGACTCAGAACAAGTCCAATCTTATGGGTGTAACTGCTCTACTGGTTACAAACATCTTGGAAAACCACTGTCAGCTCTGTTACACATTTCCGCTTAGCAGGGGACAGATGAAACAAATTCACAATCAAACATGGCATACATATAGCACTACAACACACACAAGCAATAAAAGCAACACAAGCAAACGCAACCTGACTACGCACCTCACGATAACCACTCACTCAGGACTACGGTTTCTATCCTCTGGCGAGGACAGAAGAAAAACTAGGCAACATCTAAAGAACATGTCTTGCTCAGGATCTCCTGGTGGACGTAGGCTGAGATACTTCCCGTAGTCCCGTGTCTCCACGGGCCTGGACTCAGCTGTCCGGCTCGCGGATGGAGCGTATTGGAGCAGGTTTTCTCGATACATACTACAGATGGCTCTGTTGGTGGTCTTGGTATTGATGGTGCCTTGGTTGCACTGGTTCACGGGCTGGGAGTGTAGCACAACGTGAGAGGATAGCACTGGGTTTGGCAGGAGAGGATCGACGACTTGGGACGTGTCTTGGCGACCCTCACGGTATGTGGCTGCAACTGCTCACGTTGTGTCACTATCCATGGCTTTTAACTCCCCAAGAGTGCCGCGGAGGACTAGTCCCTAGCGATGGTGAACTGAACCATGCGAGCTATTGCCGAGTCAGCTTCCTCGGTGGTGTTGCGAGCTCGCAACCAAATCTTGACGCAGGTGGGAAGTACAGGAATTCCCGCATCTCTCCTATTTGCGGGAACCTGGACAGGAGACGACATACAACTTCTGCAGCAGCCGTCTGAATCTCCAATGTTGGGGTGGGCATGGGCTTGCCCTGAAAGACCCTAGGCTCGCCGTCCTTCTCGGGACCAAGTTGGATGAGCACCTTTGCACAGTATCGGCAAAGGTGAGGGATAGGGTCGGATTGGTACAACCGATAATCGGGGCTAACGGCACAGCTAAGGGCTTGGGAAAGCATATCCCAAAGGAGGCGTGGAAAACCGGCATGGTTGTCCTCCGAAGTTTGGCTATGGAAGGTGCGGATTTTGTAAAAGTTGGACATGGCTTATGCGGAAAACTGGTCGGGGTTATATGGTGGTCTAGCTTACTGAGCGGGGGATGCTTCAGTAAGGAGGAGGGGGGGTTTTATAGGCAGCAAGGCTTGGGCACACAGTCACGGCGGAAATCCTTCTCATACAGTGAAAAGGATACGCCTAGTACGACAGCCACTAGGTTTGGTTGGGTTCTAATCCAAGGGTAGCTAGGTGGTCGGTCCACAGGTTAGGGATGCGTCAAATTCGACTATGCCAACTGTTACTATACAGTGGTCATGCCGGGTGCCTCGGTAAGGGATAACACAATTTGGCTTACTATTGGTCTACCTGCAGATGGACCGGGTCAGAGAAAAATAATGAAAACGACAAAAATAGAACGAACAACAAACAAAAGACACCAAGGAGCAAACAAAGCTCGAATTGTACGGGCTATCAATGCTTGGATGCAGATCCACAAGTAACACTAACTATGCACACTCAATGCCTCTCTAAGGATTTAGAAGCAAAATCACACAATGCTCCTGGTAGCAATTGGAGTATAGCTTCTACTACTTCCTCAGGGAGAACATTAGACTCACCGCCTGAGCATAGCCAAGGTTTCTTAGTCAACTAGTCTAGGGATGTTTGGGGAAAGATAGAATTGACGTTTCCCAAAGGAAACTGGATATGATGAGAGATATGCCGCGATTATAAAGTAGGGTGACGATATCTGGTTTACCTAGGGGGTTTAAAGGCTCACGATCATTACCCAGTGCGATAATTTCACACCGGGGAAAAATTCCTTGAGAGTCTGAGTATAGATGTGAGGGAAATCCTATAATATTGTCTTTTGATCAATAGTAGCCGTGCCGATTTGGAAAACATGGCTGAAATCCATCTGGGCTTTCTACAGAGCAAGAGACAATAGATCCAGTTAGGGGTAACCAATAGTCAGCCTGGATGCTCTGATACCATGTCTTGTGACGCTCCGCCTGAATACCACTATACACAGACGAGCGTCGCCCACACACCAGCCCAGGAATCACTCTGGTGTGCGCGCTTACAACATGTATCAAGAACATAGGCACAACTATAAAAGGATTCATTAGCCAAAGTGGCTCGAATCAATATACATAACCAAAAATGGTTACTTACAGAGATGGGGGCAGCAGAAAATACACTATCTAGGGTAGCACGGACTTGGAGCGGCTCCAATCCACAGGGATCTGACTAGGTTACTCTCCTAGCTCGCGAACGCTCTGACTTCTTCTAGGGGAAGACGGATCCTTAGGTAAACCGGTAGATCTGGCTACGTGAATATCCAGGGACAAAGCCAGGTGAGTACGTTTGAATGTACTCGGAAACAAGAAAACCATGTAACATATACACCAACAAAGCAATCCATGGCATTCAAGCATGCATTGGTTATTAGAGCAATTTTAGTTATCATGGCATAACAGTTCAAGCGATGCTAACATGATGAAATGAGCATACTACCATGAGTAAGACTAATGCAATATCAATCAACACATGGGCCACTCATGATCATTGCATGATCACGCAACTTACCTCAGAGTCCTTACAGACTCAACAATCGGGTTACGGGTCATCGCATGAAAACTCAGCTTATACGGGTCGTCTCATGACCAAAAAATTTCACGGGTCATCGGATGACCAATCGGGTCATCACACGACCAATAACTTTCACGGGTTATCGAATAACCAAACGGATCATCGCATAACCAATAACTTTCACGGTTTATCGCATGACCAAACGGGTCATCGCATAACCAACAACTTTACGGGTCGTCTCACGACCATCAACTTATCCAGGTCATCGCATGACCACATACTCGGCCCAATCATGAAACCAAGTTCATGTTGATTCCAAGTGTGACCTAGTATGAACTGTGTCCAATACCGTGGAGTCGGCTATTCAAATAGATTTTTAACACTCTACAGAGGTTATATAGTTTACCCACGCTATGGAGTTCTTCCTCCATCCGGTACCTTGGAACTTTTCCCATGGGAACCCCGGAACTCGTACCATAGGAGTGGACTTGGACTTCTCCAACGAGACCGTTCTACCGCATGCCTCCCTTACCGTATCACCGACATCCCGTCTTGGGTAGCCCCGTGTCCTCCAGACACCTGCCATCGCATGGCCAACAACATGATCCCAAACGGGGACTCAACATTGTCCCAAACGGGGACTGCGCGCAATAACCTAACTAGCTCTCAAGGTTATCACCGCCTACCTGATCAGGGTAGCGCGTGCGCATAACCTCCCCTTGTTGGTGATACGAATAAGAGAGCACAATGATAGACCGAACCAAGGCCTTCCCATACATGCGAGTGTGGCTGCACTAGTAAAGCTCGGTTCGGTGGCACTTGATCAATGGTTAACTCATGTTCATTATTAACTTAGCACACATGATCTAAGTCATAGCAACATGGATCTATCATAGGAATATTAACATGATACTACCACTACTACCAAGCATGTGGAACAACTAGCAAGATATCACCTGAACATGATAAAGGCATAAACTATGCATAGGCTCAACACATAAGCATGGATAGATCAAGATGAACGGAATACTAGCATGACCACGACATCAACATCATGGGCATGATCATAACCAGTGAGCATGGCATGATCACTATAAGCATGTCAAATCAAATCAACATATCAGGGTTCTATCAATCATTAATGCAACATGACATGATCATAATTAAAAACACACAAGAACAACACGGAGCAATGCTTTAGAGCATATATCAGATGGCTTGCTTGCCTGGGGGGTCGGTGAATGCGTCGGGAAAACGTGCGATGGTCTCGAGGAAAGATTCGCCGGAATAGCACCTCGCTGGAAAGGGCTAGAATGGTGAAAGGGTCATTTTCACAATGTCAACACATCATGAAAGTGATGCAAACGGATTTTGAATCACCTCGATCGGAGTCACGGTCGCGAAGTTACGGCCGTTCGTTCGATAAGGAGAAAAACAAATATATTTTTCCATTTCTTCCCTTAACGGACGAACGTTCGTAATACAAAGGTTTTAGCTTCGGCTGGTTCTGTAAGCGTATTTACCCCTTTACGATTTCTTCAGAGGAAAGCATATTTCCCGCCCGAGGCTGCTCCGAGTGATCTTTCTTAAGAAAAAGGCGTACTTCACAAAGTACGTCTCCACTTATAGGGTGCGGGCCCGGGGCAGACCCACTAACGGGCGGGGCCCGCCTTATCTCTTTCCTCTCTCCATCTCTTCTCTCCTCCTCTGTTTCCATCTTACGTTTCAGAGCAGAGGGATCCCGCGGCCCATACAGGGGAGGACGAGGCCGACACTCGTCGCAAGCGAGGGAGGGCGCGGGCGTGGTCGTCAGATGCCTGCTGGGCGCGTCGCGCCGATTTGCGCCTGCCGGGGGTCTTCGGGCTGCGCGGGGTGGCTTTCAGATCTGTCCCCATTGGCCACGGCGCGATGGCCGTGGCGGCTTTAGCCGGGCTGGGCTGGCGGCGCTCCCTCGGCAGAAAACTGAGCGCGGCGGTGGAGCTCTGCGTCGAGGGGGCCGAGGCCGAGCTCGGGGAGCAGGGTGTGGTTAGATGGTGCGACGTGGAAGGGTCTGTGGCGGCGGGGCTGCGGACATGGCGGGGGCGTTGCCGGGCTGTGGTGACCAGGCGATTGAGGGGAGGGGTGCTGCGGTTGTGGGAAGTCTAGCCGCGCTTAAATAGACACGGGGAAGGGTGCTAGCATTGGAGCTCGATGCTTCCAGAGCAATGGCGACGTGGCGCCCAGTCTGTTGAGAACATTGTGTCGGCACGACTGGACAGGGGCACGGGGACAAGGGTGGAGGGGTCTAGACGAGTATGCTTTGCGTGGGGATCACGACTGACATGCTTGGACAAGTGGAAGTGGACAATGGGGATGAGCCTCCAGCGCAAACAGCGTGTAGAGAACTGTGGGTGCACGCCATTCGCGTGGTCACCGTGGCCCCCTCATGGCCCACGCGTCCAGTTGACCAAGGACCATATCAATTGTGTGGTGTGATGCATCAGGAGGTGATAGAACCTAGGTTGGCTGGCCTGAATGGCATGGAGTGGCTGAAAGTGACATGACCTAGTTCCATGCAACGGGTGTTTGTGCTGACCTGGGGGAAGCTCTTTTGGTGCAAGGTGTTGGAACTTGGGTCACAGGAATCATACACTAATGTGATTACCTTTGAAAAGTTTGAGCTCAATTGGACCAATGAAAATAGCACTTCCTTTGCAAATGTGCCATCTAGGCAGAAGGTGTTTGTGTTGTGGTGTGGCTATAACACTACTCCCCTAGGCTTGATTTTTGGTTGATGTTAAGCATTCACTATGGTTAGAAAGTGTACAAAGTTTCAGCACAAATGGGCAAGGCTAGCTTGCACTTCCTTCACAAAGTTGTCTGCTGGACTGAAACTTTGATAATTTTGTGAGAAGTATTGGCTTGGACATTGTGGCTGAAACTTAGCACAACACCATGATCTGGCTAAGAGAGATGGCACAAAAAGTTTGGGAAGCAATGGGCAGATATAAATAACACTCCTTCACAAAGTGATATTCTACCCTAAATTTTCCAAGGGAAGCTATGCTCAAACTTTGAACTTTGGAACCCCATATTTTCATGGAAATGGCCATGGATTTGATATGAGGAGTTCCAAAATTCATTTGAGCACTAATGGACAACCATAATTGTAGCTCCTTTAGGAATGGGCTAAAATGGGATTATTTCCTTTATAAAGGAAACTACAATTTCCTTTATTTATTTATAGCCAATATCTTTGGGAGAGGTCAATGGGATCACAAGAATCATCTCCACAAGTTTTCACAACCTTTAGAGATGTCGAAGTGTTTTCTTGGATTTAATTCCATTAACTGGCAGAAAATGGAATTGAGTTTAAATGAAGAACATTGCACATGGCCTGGCAATATCGTTGCATATCCAGGGCAAAATGATATAGGGGAGGGATCTTGACTTGCAAAAGGGCAGAGAAATCAGTTGCAAGGTTAAGGATTGTCTGGATTCATCTGGTTATCAACAAGACTCTAGAGGAAAAATCCAGGAAGGAAAGCTAGGAAGTAATAATAGAAAAAAAATTGATAACCCGATTTTTGGGGTGTTACATGTAATGCCCATATGGTTGAGACTCTTTACATTATAGTAGCATAATTAGTATTGTGGTGCATTTATAATTTTTTCAATTTCCAAAGCTGCAATTTGTTCACCCAACATAGTTGTTTATTGTATTTTGGGAGATAGACACCACCAGTGAAAGTCATGACACCCGGCCCATAGTTTACACCGTTCTTATTTACTCCTTTTACTTTCCTTTCAGCCGCAACTATTATTTCCACCTTTGTGTTTGATCCTTTGTAAACAGCAAGGATGGATAGATTGACAACCTCTATGAAGTTTTTGGGAGCAAAGTTATCTGTGTCTTGTGTGCAGGTCCAGATCAAGTAACCAACCTCAAGGTTGTAAAACGGCGCCATTGTTTTCTTGCCACCTTCTTGTCAAGCTTGGAATCCTACTTGAGATATAAACCTTGGTATCTTCACCGAGGGAAATTTATCACTATCTGCATCATAACCGTCCACTTGGGGTAACCAACGAGGAGGTGTTATTTGCACCCATCATCTACGAAAGATCCCCAACACTTGTGGGTCATCAAGACTCTTTTCTTGCTGCTGTTTATCGTCTTTCACTTTTATTTACTTGGTTTTATTTTATCTATCAATACAAAAAACCTACAAAGTTGCCTTCCAGTATTTGAAGTGAAACCTTACTTGAAACCACTTATCAACACCTTCTGCTAATCGTTGGGTTCGACACTCTTACTTATCAAAAGGACCACGATAGATCCCCTATACTTTAGGTTCATCAAGACTCTTTTCTGGTGTCGTTGCCGAGGACTGTAGCGCTATTGGTAAGTGGAATTCGTAAGGAAACCTTCTACCATAAATGTATTTTTTTTATTTATATTTGCTACTTTATCTAATTATGGAAAATTTTACTCTCAATTTTCTTCTTTGAGGAGGCCACTCAACCACACCCGTGGTAGAAAAGGGTCCTCCACCTACTGAAATTGTCCCTTTTAAGATACCTATGAGGATAGTTGATCATGTTATAGGTAACCGTTATGCAGGAGATGGAACTGTCCATATCGGTGCTCACTGGCTTTATATTATGGAATTATATGCTCTATTTAAGATTGTACGTGTAACCAGAAAAGTAATCACGAGGAAATTATTTCCTTGTCACTAAAAGATAATGCATGTGAGTGGTATAGGCTTCGAGACGATTCTCACTTATTTGATTGGAAGGAGCTTTTGTCTATCTTTTATGCTAAATTATATCTTCTTCATGAAATACATCAAGATAGAAATTATAACTATAACTTTTGGCCTCTTGCCGGAGAGAGTATCGCTCAAGCTTAGGAGAGATTGATATCATTAATCTTAGATGACCTAATCATGAGCTTTCAAAGTAGATTTTTGTTACGGTTTATAGGCTCTAGGTCAAGGTGTCTTCCGATGGTTCAAGCGGGGAGGACTACAAGGCAAGCTGTCTTCATCAAATCCAACAAGATGTCAACCAATGAACCTTCTAAGTAGACAAGGACCGCGAATGTCGGGACCCGGGGTTTGCGTATGTAATTCATGTTACAATACAATCATATGGAGAGCCGACAGCCGTACCCACTTGTCTAAGTAGGCAAGGCCAAGCACAGAACACTCTCGGAAAACATCAAACATGAGGGGCATTCCATCCAGGCTGGATGATCAACTGAGATGGGTCCTAATCTTCCGCTCACAATTCTAAATGATTATGGGTGGTGAAATCCCATACTCATAGACAAGTCGCCTCAACCATATTATCGATTGAATTATAACACTTACATAAACAGACTCAAGTCCGATCACCTAGTCGGGATATCGGCTGGGCTCAATCATACAACAAAGTGTGCCACGTGACAAAGTCACGAGCAATCACATCATGATGCCCCAAGCTGCGCACATCTAAGGGCCACTTGGTGTATAAAAGACCGTCGGAAAGATCACAACTAAGCTATCGAACCCCACACTAAGACATGCATGTTATAATCATACACGCAACATACATGTCTAGTGTAAACAGCAGGTAATCACAACATGAACTCTACAAACTCATAGTCTTTATAACTTCTACTAAACAGAGAAGACATAGTAGCTGTATTACAAGCAAAGATCACATGACTGTGATCCAACATTACATCAAACATCAACGAAAGCAAATTATGTCTTAGTAAAGACAAGGTTAAGAAATGGCTTAAGAAGCCTGAAAGAAAATACAACGACCCTCCAAAGGGCACAGGCTGCTATCTGGAACTATACGACTTGGTCCACGTCGATCTCGAGGTAGAGGCCACCATCAGGGTCAGTGGTCTCGTCTCTAAAACATAGATAAGCAGACATGAGTACAAAGACGTACTCAGCAGGACTTATATAGGAACTATACTACTCATGCTCAAGTATCAAGGCAAAGGGAGGTGGGGTTTCAATGCAGAAGTGCCAGCTTTGACTTGGCTAGTCCTGTACTACGAATACCAGAAAGAGGTAAGGAGCGTACACGAGTCCAAGTAACAAGTCTCCAACCAATACACCACTATGGATTCTTCCTTGACTTTCCCACGAGGAAGCACGCCATAGCACTCACACTTATCTTCGCAATTTTAGAGTAACCGTTCAAGGGTTCTATGATCAAGTAAAGGTCTCCAAGTAGTTCATAACCGCGGACACGGCTATTAGAATAGTTCATTAACCCTGCAGGGGTGTAGTGCTACACACACGCACGCATCAGTTACCGCCTGGGAGTGGACCCTTCAAGCGAGTACCGGCGCGGATGTTGCCACGACACTTCACTCACAGCACCATCTCTAGTCCTAGGGAGTCGCCTATTTGAGTTGGGACCACGATCGAAATCCGGCCGTTATTTCCGATGCGGACTCAAACGTTGTGTGACTGCCATCAAGCTCAACTCAGTCATGATCACTTGATTCAACGAGCCCACAACCCACGTCCACCACTTACCTTGGCGTACCTGCTTGAGATCGTTTAAAGTGCGAACTACTTGCGACTCCTGGACTTGGTCCGGGGTGAGGTACTAGGCCGACAGGGGTCAGTGAGCCCAATGTGTGTTCGTACTCTTAGTCTTGGATAACAACACAAGAACTCGGACTTAAGGCGGTGTTCAACGAGACAAACCACTGTGTACTCCTACACAGCCTCTCATCGTTCACCTTGTTTAGGTCAAATTCACCAACACGTTACCACCATCATTCACATGATCACTACCATCCCGACTCACATCAAAGTAACCTCATTGTAATCTCTAAGCATGCAATAAGCTGTAACATTTGCAGGGGCCACATGATATCAACCAACTCCTACATCTCCTAGGATTGTGGTTTGCTTACCACCATGACAAAATGATAGGTCATGCAAAGGAATAGGTTCAACTAGCGGTAGAACGTATCATGGTGACATCCTAAACATGCATAAGCGAGAATGAGAGGGTACTAGGATTTTATCGACATAATCAAAGAGGGGGTGCTTTCCTTCGTGACGATCACGATGTAACACTCTTCTAACGTGAGGTTGAACTCGTCTCTGAGATCAACTCATATAGAGAAGAATCATCGAAGCACTTGAAGTAATGCACAATCAATATATTGAAATGCATAGACAATATGGCATGAAATGAAGATGAGCATGGACGTGTTATGATTCTCATGTTCATGTCATAATGTTTGCATTGCAATGGTTAAAGTTGGAATGATCATAGCATTTGATTTGAATTATTTCCATTTAAGCCAAATAGAAAAAGCTACTGGTCCCACTTTGTAATCAACTCAAACATAGTTGAAAGTTGATTATTTGGATAGAGAATTTTCTCCTGATCATTTTTCATATATAAATCTTTTCATTTGGAGTTATCGTTTAAAAGATATTAATATTCAAAGTTTTGGCTATTTTTTGCCTTTTTCTGATTATATTAAAGATTTAGGATTTGTTGCGTAACGGTGACGTCAGGCTGACGTGGGGGCAGCCCTAACAGAGGGGTCCCACTGGTCAGTGTCTAGGGGCTTAATTCGTCTCTGTTTAAATTAAGCCGGGTTTAATTAAGGGGCTGGGGCCCACTGTCATAGAGATAGGAGGGGGGATTAGCAGAAGGGTTAAGGGCTAATGGCCGGGGTCATCGCCGGCGTCACTGTACTCGCCAGAGACTCACCAGAATCTTGTTTTCGGCCACGGGGAAGGGGTTGGATGGGATGGGTGTGCATCTTGCGCGCTTGCGCATCTACTGGAGCACAAGGGGGTCAAAGGGGTGGCCTCGGGCCACGGCTACGATGAAGATTGCGGCGGCCAGACCACTGACCTTGATGAAAACGGCGATGCACGGCTCGAGAGGATGAACGGGATTGGGTAAAAAATTTCGGCATCTCACCGGGATCTCTACGAAGGGCATGGCGGGGCTGGGGAGGTCCTGGCGGTGGCGGAGTTTGTTGCCGGAATCTTCTGCGGCCGGCGGCGATGCGTTGTTGCGGGCGTCGTTGTCGGGGCTGTTGGGGCTCGAATCAGAGTGCAGTTCGACGAATTCCACGGCGGTGGTCCTCCTGGACAAGGTGGCACGACGATCCGTTGCCGTTGGCCATGGTTGTGCTCGACGGCGAGCTCGGCGGTGCTCGGTTGTTATCCGAGTCGAAGAAAAAGAATAGGGAGGGCGACCGAGAGGAGAGGAAAAAGGAGAGGGGGTGCATGGCTTCTCTCCTGGCGAAGAGATGAGGACGGGGAGGCCTCTGCGCTGGCCAGAAGCAGGAGGTGGCACCCTGGCTCGGCATGCCCTCCACGCCTCTGCCTTCTGGCACGAGGTAGACGACAGGGGAGGTGCGGGCTGGGCTGGGCCAAGCCAAAGGCCAGGTGGGCCTCCGGTAAGGGGTAAGTCCCATGTTTCTATTATTCTCTTTTTAGTTCTCTTTTGACTTTTGTTTTATTTGGATTTCTAAATCAAAACATTTTCTAAAATTCCAAAAACTTTAATGTGAGCTAGTGAGACATATAAAACTCACCTCACAAAGTTTTAGAATTATTGAAATTATATTTAAATAATTCCAAGGCAAATACAATATTCCTTCAATTTCCAATAGCATGTTGGAATTTTTGAAAATTCCATGGGCATGGAGTGGGACCCACTTCACATGAAAAGTGATCATGCCCATTCATGAGATTTTTCAAAATGTTCAAAGCATTTTTGGAAAAATATTTTTGTCTGGGCTTTTCTTAAAATTATTTTGAGGCTTTTTGCTTCCCCAATTCTTTTTCTTTTGCAAAAATTTTTCATGATGCAAAAATGCTAGCTTAGAAAAACACAAACCTAAATTAGGGTTCTGACAACTCGCCCCCACTCAAAAGAATCTTGTCCCGAGATTCATAAGTCGTCGGGAAGAGGGTGGGGTACTCAGCTCGTAGACGATCCTCTCGTTCCCAGGTGGCTTCTTTCTCTGAATGATGTGACCACTGCACTTTGAGGAATCTGATCTTCTGACGTCTAGTGATGCGCTCGGATTCATCAAGAATACGAACAGGGTACTCTCGATATGAAAGATTAACTTGGAGATCAAGCGTTTCGTGGTCTAATTCGCGGATGGGGTCCTTGAAGCAACGCCTGAGTTGAGAGATGTGTAAGACATCATGAACCTGGTAGAGGTGAGGGGGTAGTTCCAATTGGTAGGAAACTTCTCAATGTTTAGCGAGAATGCGAAAGGGACCAATGTAACGTGGAGCCAACTTGCCTTTGGTACCGAAGCGATGGGTACCCTTCAAAGGAGTAACCCGAAGGTAAGCCTTCTCATCCAGATTATAGCTTTCTTCCCTATGATGACGATCATATTGCTTTACTGACGAGACTGAGTTGTTTTCAATTTCTCAGGAACAATGCGAACCTACTCTTCTGCATCCTGAATCATATCTAGTCCAAAGAATTGTCTTTCACCGGTTTCTGACCAGTTTAGGGGTGTTCGACATTTCCGTCCATAGAGAAATTCAAAAGGAGCCATTCCCAAACTAGATTGGAAGCTATTGTTATACGCAAATTCGCTAAAAGGAAGAGAATTCTCCCATTTCTTTCAGAAAGAGACAACACAAGCTCTGAGCATGTCTTCGAGAATTTGGTTGACCCTTTATACTTGACCACTGGATTGTGGGTGATAAGCGGTGCTAAAGGAGAGGTGGGTTCCCATAGCATTATGAAAAATTTCCCAAAATCGAGAGGTGAAAAGACTACCACGGTCTGAATTGATTTCCAAAGGAACACCATGAAGAGACATGATTCGGAAGAC
This sequence comes from Bromus sterilis, assembly GCA_950022295.1. NCBI lineage: Eukaryota > Viridiplantae > Streptophyta > Magnoliopsida > Poales > Poaceae > Bromus > Bromus sterilis. The sequence goes on along the minus strand of OX465595.1, from coordinate 238,724,821 downwards.
ATACAAGTCCGCTAACTGACTAGAAGTTATAGACTCTCGAACAGGAAGGAAGTGAGCAACTTTTGAAAGTCGATCAATGACAACGAATATGGCATCATTTCCTTTCTGGGTTTTTGGAAAGCCAGTGATGAAATCCATACTGACTTTATCCCACTTCCACTCGGGGATAGGCAAAGGTCTAAGATTACCAGAAGGTCTTTGATGTTCTGCCTTAACGCGACGATAACCATCACATTCAACAATGAACTGTGCGATTTCTAGCATCATCCTAGTCCACCAAAATCTCTGGCGTAGATCTTGATACATTTTAGTACTACCGGGATGAATCGAGAGGGGAGATTCATGGTCTTCTTTAAGGATCAGGTGTCTAAGGTTCTTATTCTTCGGTACAACTATCCTGTTCTCGAATTATACAACACATTCATTGTCTAGGGTAAAACATTTAGCCTTACCACTAGCAATGTTTTCTTTGATGTGTCGGATACCTCGAGCACGTTTCTGTGCAGCTTTGATTTGATCCTCAAGAGTTGGTTTCACTACCAAGGTGGAAAGGAATCCATAAGGAACAATCTCAAGATTAAGCTTTCGAAGTTCCTCATAGAGAAGTGGTTGATACTGTTGTAACATGAGGTTGTTACAATACGACTTACGACTTAGTGCATCAGCCATGACATTGGCTTTTCCTGGGGTATCAGAAATTCCTAAGTCATAATCTTTTATCAACTCAATCCAGCGTCTTTTCCTGAGAATAAGATCTGGCTGGGTGAATATGTATTTGAGGCTTTGGTGGTCGGAATATATCTCACAACGATTACCAAGGAGGTAATGTCGCCAAGTCTTCAAGGCATGAACTACGACAGCGAGTTCAAGATCATGCGTAGGATAGTTCTCTTCATGTGGTCGCAACTGGCGTGAAGCGTACGCTACCACATGCCGATCTTGCATAAGTATGCATCCTAACCCTTGCCGTGAAGCATCACAATAGATCTCGAAATTCTTTTTGGTGTCTGGAGGCGCAAGTACGGGTGCAGAAGTCAATCTTCTTTTTAGCTCTTGAAATCTTTGCTCGCACTTGGGGGTCCATTCGAATTTCTTATCTTTCTTGAGGAGTTCAGTTAGAGGCTTTGCAACTTTGTATAAGTTCTCAACGAAGCGGCGACAATAGCTTTCTAAGCTAAGTAAACTCCTAACTTGCTTAACCGATTCAGGTGGAGTCCACTTAAGGACGGCCTAACTCTCTCGGGTTTGACAGCAATGCCTTTGGCAGAAATCACGTGGCCTAGATAGGTCACTTCTGGTAGCCAGAATTCAAACTTCGAGAATTTGGCATGTAGGCGATGCTCTCAAAGTTTCATCAATACCAGCCTAAGATGTTCAGCATGTTCTGCTTTATTCTTCGAGTATATCAGGATATCATCGAGGTAAACCACGGCAAACTTGTCGAAATACTCCATGAAGATCGAATTCATCATGCGCGAGAAAGTGGCGGGGGCATTGGTTAAACCGAAGGACATGACGTTATACTCGTAAAGACCATAACGAGTAGTGAAAGCCGTTTTGGGAATGTCCTCGTTTCTGATTTTGATTTGATTATAGCATAATCTCAAATCCATCTTGGAGAAGACAGAGGATCCAGCAAGTTGATCATAAAGATCATTGATCCTAGGAAGTGGGTACTTGTTCTTTATCGTCACTAGATTTAGCGGGCGATAGTCTACGCACATCCTTTCTATTCCATCTTTCTTCTTTACGAACAGAATGTGGCAAACCCATGGCGATGAGCTAGGGCGGATAGAGCCTTTTGCAAACAAAGCTTCGACTTGGATGTTTAGCTCAGCTAACTCATGTGGGGCCATTCTATATGGGCGTCTAGATATTGGGGCCGTTCCTGGGATAAGATCTAAAATAAACTCTACACATCTGTCGGGTGGCTAGATTCAAGGATTTGGATTACTGGGTAGTTTCTTACAGGATGTCCATGGCTTACTAGGTGCTACAAAAGATATGTCAGAGTAGCAAAGTACCCCAACACGATGGTTAGTGTGGTTATTCTGCCTAGAAGACATCTAAAGTGGGAGGAAGAACTGCAAATGCATCAATATAGGTTTCAAGAATAAAACCTACAACAAAGTCTATGGAACTGTCGGGCATGACACCTAGAAGGTCTTCTAAAAGGACAACCGAAATGCAGAGAAGGATTTTGCAAATGCATCAGATTATGAAGAAACCTGGAATGACATGGATAGCATAACGGCTGTACCGGGATGGAATATGAGACAACCTGCAAGATAACAGACATCACTTCCTAAGAACACTATGGAATGATGACTCTGGAAGACCACAACACTCCTACAGTTACAGAGAAGCAATCAACGAGATGTCCTAGTAAAATACATAGATAAGCCTAGTCCTATCTTCCCATAGAACAAGATGAGGGTGACACTGAACTCAGATCGATGAGGGTAAGGAGAAAAAGAAGCCTTACGTTGTTACCTTATACCCAAATTAACTATATAACTATGAATGCTAGACTCGACATCAACCAAGGGTTTGATAATCCTACAGACAGTCCTGCTCTGATACCAAGTTTGTCGGGACCCAAGGTTTGCGTATGTAATTCCTGTTACAACACAATCATATGGAGAGACGAGAACCGTACCCCCTTGTCTAAGTAGACAAGGCCAAGCACAGAACACTCTCAGAAAGAATCAAACGCGAGGGGCATTCCATCCAGGCCGGATGATCAACTGAGATGGGTCGTCATCGTCCGCTCACAAGTCTAAATGATTATGGGTGGTGAAATCCCATACTCATAGACAAGTCACCTCAACCATATTATCGATTGAATTATAACACTTACATAAACAAACTCCAGCCTGATCACCTAGTCCGGATCTCGGGCGGGCTCAATCATACAACAAAGTGTGTCACGTGACAGAGTCACGAGCAATCGCATCGCGATGCCCCAAGCTACGCACATCTAAGGGCCACTTGGTGTATAAAAGACCGCCGACAAGATCACAACTAAGCTATCGAACCCCACACTAAGACATGCACGTTATAATCATACACGCAACATACATTTCTAGTGAAAACAGTAGGTAATCACAACATAACTCTACAAACTCATAATCTTTATAACTTCTGCTAAATAGAGCAGACATAGTAGTTGTATTACAAGCAGAGATCACAGGACTGTGATCCAACATTACATCAAACATCAACGGAAGCAAATTATGTCTTAGTAAAGACAAGGTTAACAAATGGCTTAAGAATCCTGAAAGAAAATATGACGACCCTCCAAAGGGCACAGGCTGTTGTCTAGAACTATACGACTTGGTCCACATCGAGCTCGAGGTAGAGGCCACCATCAGGGTCAGTGGTCTCGTCTTTAAAACATAGAATAAGAAAACGTGAGTAAAGACGTACTCAGCAAGACTTATATAGGAACTATACTACTCATGCTCAAGTATCAAGGCAAAGGGAGGTGGGGTTTCAATGCAGAAGTGCCAACTTTGACTTGGCTAGTCATGTACTACGAATACCAGAAAGAGGTAAGGAGCGTGCACGAGTCCAAGTAACAAGTGTCCAACCAATACACCACTATGGAAACTTCCTTGACTTCCCCACGAGGACGCACGCCATAGCACTCACACTTATCTTGGCAATTTTAGTGTAACCGTTCAAGTTGTCTATGATCAAGTAAAGGTCTCCAATTAGTCCATAACCGCGGACATGGCTATTCGAATAGTTCATTAACCCTGCAGGGCTATACTGCTACACACACGCACGCATCAGTTACCGCCTGGGAGTGGACCCTTCAAGCGAGTACCGGCAAGGATGTTTCCACGACACTTCACTCATAGCATCATCTCTAGTCCTAGAGAGTCGCCTATTTGAGTTGGGACCACGATCGGAATCCGGCCGATTTTACTGATGCGGACCCAAACGTTGTGTGACTGCCATCAAGCTCAAGTCGATCATGATCACTTGATTCAACGAGCACACAACCTACGTCCTCCACTTACCTTGGCGTACCTACTTGAGATCGTTTAAAGTGCGAAATACTTGCGACTCCTGGATTTGGTCCGGGGTGACGTACTAGGTCGAGAGGGGTCAGTGAGCTCAATGTGTGGTCGTACTCTTAGTCTTGGGTAACAGTACAAGAACTCGGGCTTAAGGTGGTGTTCAACAAGACAACCCACTGTGTACTCCTACACAGCCTCTCATCGTTCACCTTGTTTAGGTCAAATTCACCAACATGTTACCACCATCATTCACATGATCACAACCATCCCGACTCACATCAAAGTAACCTCATTGTAAACTGTAAGCATGCAATAAGCTGTAACATTTGCAGGGGCCACATGATATCAACCAACTCCTACATCTGCTAGGATTGTGGTTTGCTTACTACTGTGACAAAATGATAGGTCATGCAAAGGAATAGGTTCAACTAGCGGTAGAACGTATCATGGTGACATCCTAAACATGCATAAGCGAGAATGAGAGGGAACTGGGATTTTATCGACATGATCAAAGAGGGGGTGCTTGCCTTGCTGACGATTACGATGTAACACTCTTCTGACGTGAGGTTGAACTCGTCTCCGAGATCAAATCCTACCGAGAAGAATCAATCACCGAAGCACTGGAAGTAATGGACAATCAATATATTGAAATGCACATACAATATGGCATGAAATGAAGATGAACATGGGCGTGTTATGCTTCTGATGTTCATCTGATAATGTTTGAATTGCAATGGTTAAAGTTGGAATGATCACAACATTTGATTTGAAATATTTCCATTTAAGCCAAATATAAAAAGCTACTGGTCCCACTTTATAATCAACTCAAACATAGTATAAAGTTGGTTATTTGGATAGAGAATTTTCTCCTGATCATTTCTCATATATAAAACATTTCATTTGGACTTATGGTTTAAAAGATATTAATATTAAAAGTTTTGGCCATTTTCTTCCTTTTTCTAGTTATATTAAAGATTTAGGATTTATTGCGTCAGGGTGACGTCAGGCTGATGTGGGGGCAGCCCTGACAGAGGGGTCCCACTGGTTTGTGGCTAGGGGCTTAATTAGTCTCTATTTAAATTAAGATGGGTTTAATTAAGGGGCTGGGGCCCACTGTCATAGAGATAGGAGGGGGGATTAGCAGCAGGGTTAAGGGCTAATGGCCGGGGTCATCGCCGGCGTCACTGTACTCGCCGGAGACTCACCGGAATCCCGTTTTCGGCCACGGGGAAGGGGTTGGGTGGCATGGGTGTGCGTCTTGCGCGCTTGCGCATCTACTGGTGCACAAGCGGGTCAAAGGGGTGGCCTCCTACCATGGCTACGATGAAGCTTGCGGCATCCGGACCACTGACCTTGATGAAAACGGCGATGCGCGACTTGAGAGGATGAATGGGATGCGGGAAACAATCCGGCAGCTCACCGGGATCTCGACGAAGGGCACGGCGTGGCTGGGGAGGTCCTGGTGGTGGAGGAATTTGTCGCAAGAATCTTCTGCGGCCGCCGGCGATGCATTGTTGCGGGCATCGTTGTCGGGGCCGTTGGGGCTCGATTCGGAGCGCAGTTCGACGAATTCCATGGCGGCGGTCCTCCTGGACAAGGTGGCACGACGATCCGTTGCTGTTGGCCACGGCTGTGCTCGACGGCGAGCTCGGCGGCGCTCAGTTGTTATCCCGGACGAAGAAAAAGAAGAGGGAGGGCGACCGAGAGGAGAGGGGAAAGGAGAGGGGTGCGTGGCCTCACTCCTGGCGAAGAGATGAAGACGGGGAGGCCTCTGCGCTGGCCAGAAGCAGGAGGTGGCGCCTTGGCTCGGCATGATTCCACGTCTCTGCCTTCTGGCACGAGGTAGACGGCAGGGGAGGTGCGGGCTGGGCTGGGCCAAGCCAAAGTCTAGGTGGGCCTCAGGTAAGGGGTAAGTCCGCTGTTTCTGTTTTTCTGTTTTTATTTCTTTTCTGACTTTTGTTTTTTTATTTCTAAATCAAAACATTTTCAAAAATTCCAAAAACTTTAATGTGAGCTAGTGAGACATATAAAACTCACCTCACAAAGTTTTAGAATTATTGAAATTATATTTAAATAATTCCACGGCAAATAAAATATTCATTTAATTTCCAATAGCATGTTGGACTTTTTGAAAATTCCATGGGCATGGAGTGGGACCCGCTTCACATGAAAAGTGATCATGCCCATTCATGAGATTTGTCAAAATGTTCAAAGAATTTTTGGAAAAATATTTTTGTCTGGGCTTTTATTAAAATTGTTTTGAGGCTTTTTGCTTCCCCAATTCTTTTTCTTTTGCAAAAAAATTTCATGATGCAAAAATGCTAGCTTAGAAAAACACAAACCTAAATTAGGGTTCTGACAACGAAGTGAGAGAGGAAGTCCACAGTATGATATCACATCACCTAGGGGAATCAACAGCCGGAAGCTCAAGGCTAGGCAACCACACTTTGTGGGATCTATTAACCCCCAACGCGTTTCTTCTTGTCATGCACCAGGAACGACACCACCACGCGAAGCTCCACGTACCTCTCCTACAATCTCTGAAGCGATCACACTACCGACCAATTTTTTGCAAAGTTACTACTCCTGAAGGAGGAAACCATCTTATTGAATTCAATAACCTGGAGCTTTGTTGTCTTATCAAGCACTACATGACTCCAATTATAATGGTTCCGCCACCGCCTCGCAGAGACAATGCTTAATCATCATGGGTAATGGCACTCCTTTGGCTTGTTCCAAGCTTGGGGCAATTGCACGGTATCTACCTTTAACATTTATCTTTATAGTTGTGTGTCATATCATGATTAGGAAACTTATCATATAGGATGGTCATTTGCAGAAGGCCGGGTTGTCACTCCTTTATGAGTGAGCTTTGTATCTGTTAGTGTGCAGTAATGTAAATGAGAATATTTTTTTACTTTATTACACTTCATATTCTATCAGTTGCAATCAATCTTATATGTTGGCCTTGTGAGTAGTGGCTTTAAATCAGGTATAACTTTGAATGGTGGTCCCCCTCCTGGCACAGCCCCCCTCCTGGTCGCGCCATCATGGCGCCTGGTAGGGGGGTGGCCCCCCTTCGTCCTATAGTTACCTCTCATTACGAAAAACCTCGGGGAGACCCCCGCATCACGAATTTCCTCTCTGTTCCACCACCGCCGCGCTTCAAAGATCGGGAGCACCAAAAGACCTCTTCCCGGCTGTAACAACCCAGATTTCAAAAAAAAAAAAAAAATTGTTTTCGGTGTGAATTGTTTGATTGTCTGATTTGTTTGCGGTGTTTGCATCCGTGATTTATCAATCGGCGATTAGTTTCCCCCCTCTTATCTCCTATCGGACGGAAATCGACCCTTGCCACCCTGACACTCGACCTTGCGACACCGGGTTTCACCCGATCCCCGTGGTGAAACCCACACAGGACCATCCACAGCCAACGGAATGAAACCCCCTTTTAATAAGTAAATGGGATATTCTTATAGCACGCCGGCTCGACGCGCTGATCGCGCAGTTCGAAGTTTTACCAGAATCGGAGATCCTGCGGACCCTCAGCATTCAGAAACGTAAACACCGCGCGCGAGAGAGAAAAACCGGGGATGTTTTTGCAAACAGCCATCCACCGGGGCTATATAAAGACCACCACTCTCCCACCCCTTTCTAGGGTTTCCCTAACACAAATATTGCAGCCACCCCCCTCTAGATTTTCAGATCTTCCCAGTTTGACCCCAAATCACGAAACCCTAGCTCCCAGACATTCCAGGCCGTTACATCTGCAGATCAAGGGTCCAGAAGCAGCCACGTAGCCCACCCAGCCACCCCAGACGAATCCGGGCCCCGCAGGGCCTGGAGCGCCGCCGCAGCCCGTTTGGGCCCGCTCTGCCGCCGCGGCTAGCCCGCCTCGCGCCGCGTCCCGATCTGCCGCACCAACCAACTCCGGCGTTCGCCGCGCCGCTGCTGCGCCTCCCAGTGAGGGCCTCCGCGTGCGCCCCTCTTCCTCCCTCTCCTCCTCACTTCCCTCTCCTCTCTTCTACAACACCAGCAGGAGGCCGGAGCCGCCATCACCATGGCTGCCGCCATGGATCCGAGCAGGAGCTCGCCCGCGCCCGGCCTCGTCGGCTTGTGCCGCTGCCACCTCAGATCCGGCGGGATCCGGTGGATATCCACCGCGCCGAGCTCCTCCACGCCTTTTGTGATGCTTATAACTAGTGAACCATGATGCCTTTTTGCATGATTAATTTTTCCATGCCTTCCCTGCCATGTATACTTTAGTTGAATATCATTTTTGAGCATGTTAGCATTCATTATACTGTTTATGCATTACTCTAAAGTGTGCTTCCTGATGTTGGCAGATTGTGTTCCAAACTTGTTTTGCTTGTATCTTTTTAATCGTAACTCCGTTTGGAGTGTTCTTTGCATGTAACTTGATTAGTTTTTCGTGTACTTTGTGTTTATGCTATTGTTTGCTGTTGTTAACCAACCTAAAATATGGTTTCAGACAGAACAGTACCAAATCCTTTAATTGTCGTGGAGCACTTAGTGGAATGCCATGTTTAGGTTGCGCCTCACTTAAATTGACTAGCATAGATAGTTTCCTTGATGCTTCACCTCTTGTCATGTTTGTGTGCTATGCCATGCTTGAGTGAGATGCCATGTTAATAACCTTTGATCATCTTGTGTAGCTAAACAACTTGAACCCTTGTTAATGTGTGGTATCGTCGTGTGTGACGAGTACTCCACTTAACCTATTAGTAACCGCTCTCGACGGTAGATGCGTTGTATCGTGTTGTGTTCTTGTTGATGCTTGCTCGTGATTGTTCGTAGTAATAGATGCTTGCTCGTCGATTTCCTTTTCCAGTGTTTCCTTTCTTGTGTGCTTCCGCGGGTACCTCTCGGAGACGATGCGAGCTTGTGATCGACTACACCTTCGGTTTCGTCTTCTCATCAAGTAAGGGGGAGCATATATCATGCTTATAACTTTCAGCTCACTCGCACCTAGGTGTAGGATAGAACGATTGCTTGATCCTACCACCTTATATTCATGCCTCTCAAATAAACCCAAACAACCATGTCCTCCACATCCCAGCAAACCTTGTTCGCCTATGTTACTATTGCTCGCTACTCAGCCACTTCTTAGTATGCATGCTAGGATGTTATCAACTGCTACCGCCTGTTACTCCTTGGTTTGGGATATCACATTATTATAATGTTTTTTATGATATGATTATTATTATGTTGACTATATTCGACGAAGGATGGAAAGTCAAGGCTATCCCGCCCCAACGCTTTGTTCCATTCTAGTCACCTAGGACCCGAGTTCGGGGTATTGTGTATCTAGACGAGCGTTCCTAACCGCGTGTGGGCTACTATGGAGTCCCCTCTTCTTACCTACCTAGCGTCAAACATTTCTATTGGTGGCCCAAGCTGATTTACCATTTGAAAACCGTGTGTGTATCTGTCGGGTCGCTCCTGGCAGATGTTCTTTAAAACAAACCGGGCCAGTGGGAACATGGTTTTCCTGTTGGTCCACCTGATCAGCTAGAACCCGGCCTCATGTGAGAATTACCGGCAATCCGACCTGCGTCATACGGAAGAGTCCGATCCGAGAGTGTGGCCGGCTTTTGGATTGGGTGTCGACTCCTTGGGGGCCACCCGGATTTGTTCGTTGTTAGCTAGTGGGACTTGTCGTTTCGGATCTCTCGTGACTAAATCATAAAATGGCTGCCTGTGATGGGTAGAAACTGAGAGAGATGGGCGTACGTGCGGAGCCTTGTAATGGGCAGTTGGTACACCCCTGCAGGGTTAAATCTTTTCTAGAAGTCGTGTCCAGGGTTATGGACGACTTGGAACCTACGTCTTGTTCATAGATAACATCAAATATATCATAATTATAGCTTGATCAACGTGTGTGTTCCTTGACTGCTTCTTCTTCATCGGGATGCGAAGAGGAGGACAAGGATATGATAGGTGTTATGCTTGCGTAAGTAGTTGATAGCAAGACTTGTCCTCATCGAATGCTTGGTTCTCATCTTATTCTAAAATAGACCGTTAGCCACTCATATATTGCTAGTGCGTCTGCAATCTCACCACTACCCCTTCTTACCCGTGAGAAGTTAGTTACAAGACTTTGATATATTCTCACCCCTTGCTTTTCTTGTCCCTTTTATGTTTTTCCTGATCGGCCGCTGCAATTGATTACTACCTCGACTCTTCTTCTGGATGCCTTCGTGGAGACTCGACGATGACTAGTTAGGTGGATCCCGGCTAAGAGCCTGGACCAGTGCGGTTACGGGGATGGTGTGTTTTACCTTTTCCAATAGGCATTTGATTGTAGTCTGTACTCAGACATGTATCTTCCGCTGACGTATTGTATTAAGGCAGTTGTATGCCGATTGTATGAGATGTTGTATCCTTGTAGTTGTAATGTTATGATATCATGTTGGAAATCCGGGGCATATGGTAGTGTCATATGTCGCGGTGGGACTGATATGTGCTTCATCCCCGAATCTGGATGGAAACATCTAGATTTGGAACAGTACCGCATATCGGGCCTTACAACTTGGTATCAAAGCCTTACCGACCGTAGGATCCCTTTTCCGTCCGAAGTCGAATCTAGAAAAAAATTATTTTGTAGTTCCTAAGTTAGTTATCGGAGAGTAGGATTGTCGGGGATGTACCCCGGAAAATCCCATGGTTAGGGACCCTGGGTTAGTCATGAGAGGCACAGGTTGGTCGATAGCTCCTCGGCTAACAGGAGGATATGTTCCTGTTCGATATTATTGATCGGAGATGGCGATTACAGGGAGGCCGAGGCTAGTGCGCACAAGGCTAGGGTTACAGATCTCGACGTCTCCCCTCCTAGCCCTTATATTCTAGGCTAGGTCTCGGGGAGTCCGTCCTAGATTACAGATGAGGTTTCCTAACCCTGATCTTGTTTCGTACGACAGGTTTGCACCTTCCTTATGAGTCGCGGACTCCTACGTCGGTGCCACTAGTGGGCCAAGGCTGGGTCCAGGCGGCATCCCGGTGGGCCTTCTGTCTTCGGGTACACCGGGTAGGCCCATCTATAGGAGTCGTGGGGTCACCCCCTCGTCAGTAGCCCCCGAGTGCCTGGGGGACTCGAGTCCATTCTTGCGTCATTTCGTTGTATGCACGGTTCAACCGCGGTTCGCTGGCAGTCTGGGGCCATGAAAAAACCTGTTTCGAGGGATTGCTAAGATGAAAGGGCCCAAGGAGTCGACTGGTCGAGAAAAATTCATGCCGCTGCAGGTCTTACAGTGATCAATTGCCGCCAGTAAAGTTCGTAGCCTAGGTGCGTCCGCCCGGCTTTTTCTATCATGCAAGCGCATGGAAAAGGTTGGGAGTGAAATCGCTCTGCGGCAAGTCCCAGCCCGGCTGATCTGCCAGCGGGGTCTTACCTACATGCTAATCTTGCGTGGCATCCGGGCACAGTGTATCGTGTTCCAGGAATATGTATTTTTTATTGAGGCGCGGAGCCTAGTTGATAATGCACCCACTTGGAATAAACAAACAAGTGAGCTGTTTTAGCAGTCCCTCGCGGAGCTTGGTTAAGCGCTCGGGCGAGGAATAATGTAGAGGAGTATTTGGTCGGGAGGTCGTCGAGTGTTCGGGTACTTAGAGTTATGCGAGTAATCCGAGTATCGCCTTCGCTCTCGGGGTGAGGGAGCACCCGATACTCTGGGACCGTTCGATCTTTCGACTACAAGTCTGCTTATCTTGTGTCGTGATGAGGGAGCACCCGATACTCTCATGGGTGCGAGTAATCACTCAAGCACGTTTTTTCTTCTAGGTGAGGGAGCACCCGAGACTCTCCTGGATGCGAGAAATCACTCGAGCACGTTTTTTCTTCTAGGTGAGGGAGCACCCGAGACTCTCCTGGGTGCGAGTAATCACTCGAGCACGTTTATTCTTCTGGGTGAGGGAGCACCCGAAACTCCCATGGGTGGATAGGCTCCCGATGGGAGTTAAATATATTTGAAAATGTATTTGAGTCAGTAAAGATGGTGCTTACAGGCTGTATTTTCTATTCGCTGCCCTTTTAATTTACCTCTTGTTGGTAAGGACAACTATCTCCTTGCTAGAGGACCGTCAAAGATGCTCTGTCTGCGAACCGTCATTTCTTCATGACCGGTCATAATGATGGCTGTTGGTGGCGTGCTGCAACCACCTGTTGAGTTATCAATGAGTGCATTAAAAACGCGCGAGACTTGACGCGTCCAGCGCAAAGTGTCGCTCGTGTGAAGGCATCTTTGTCTCGGAATTCGAATCGCCTGGCTTTCTTGGTCTTTGAATTAATTGCTGCAGTAGTCAGGGATTCTGCGTTCCCTTGGGGTTGTGCTATAAATAGAACCCTTTTCCTCATCTGGCAGTAGTGTTCGTCCTCTTCCCCTCTTGCTCCTCTTCTTCATCTCCTCATGGGGCCAAAACGAGGTGTAGGCGTGACTAGCCGTGGCCGGGTTCGCCGTGGTCGCGGTGGTCGTACTCCGCGCTCTTCTCACGGTGGCTGTCGTGGTACACCGTCGACACCTTCCTCCTCTTCATCGGAGGAGGGTTTTTGGCGCTATGATTTCCTCCTACGCGTCCGTGGTCAGGACGGCGCTCGCATTCTTCTTCCTTCTGCATTTTCTGCCCTTGTTTCTGAGTGTAGTCTTGATGGCTTGCTGCTTCGTCTTCAGGGGTGCACTCGATCTCTTTCTTATGTTGAGTGGCAATCGCATGGATCCGTATTGGTAGGAGACAAGCAGCGACGGTTCCGATAGGTCGAGGAGTCCTACGCCTGCGTCTTCAACTGCTTCCTCCTCCGGCGACTCTTCGGGTGGTGATGGTGTGACGTCTTCAACTGCTTCCTCCTCTGACTCTGGAGAGGACCTTGACGTCAAGCCACCGATCAAGCGGGCGCGCCATGTGACCTTGTAGAACTGGAGGCAGCGGCGTCATCTTCACCGGCAGCTTGGGTGGAGCTGGAGAAGAAGCTAGTGGAGCAGGAGAAGAAGCTGGTGGAGCATCGTCTTCGGTGCTCCGCAAATAAGTCGAGCTTCACCTTTTGTTATGTCAATGACATCATGAGCTGGCTGCTTCGACTCCTCCTTTGTCTGTGATGATACTCGTTGTCTTGGTTCCAATCATCCCAGCATGGGCACATATGTTGAAGTCGTAATTCCTTGGGTGATTGATGCTCTAGGCTTATCAGCTTCTTGTGTCTTTTGTAACTAGGTTAGTTCTTCATGTAATGATGATTGCCTTCGAGTAATCAGAGCTGCCTTCTATCCAATGTATTTCGAGTCTCTTTGTACTGAGAATGGTCTTCGGGTCCTTGTGATGCGAACTGTGTTTGAGTCTTTGTAATGGAATCTGTCTTCTAGTCCTTTGCAACCGAGAGCTGTCTTCGAGTAATCGCTGTCTTCGAGTCCAACAAATCTTTGCACTGTGAGTTCTATCGGGAGCGCGATGGGAGTAGCCCCCAAGGCTACGTTTGAGTCGGAGAGTCGAACGTAGGCTGAGGTTTGTTTCCTTTCTCGTTTTTCCGTTAATTTCTGTCATTTATCGGGTGTGCGGCAGCGCTCCCGATGGGAGTAGCCCCGAGTCTTTAGGTGATCGTTGGCGATCAGGTGAAGACTAAAGGATTGTCTGTCTCCTACACTCCATCCATATTTCTCCGGAGTACTTTGTGTTCCATCTGGTTTGCTTGGACCCTTTAGGTTTCGGGCTGCGACATCTCTCGGGGGGAATGGTGCTTGAGCCCCCGAGTGGTTTGTAAGTAGAGATCGCGTAAGCGACGATAGCCTCTCTCGGGGGGGAGTTTTTGCACTCAAGCCCCCCGAGTGCTTTGGGTAAAGATTGCGTGAGATAAGTAGCCATGTCGTGTCGTCTGAAACTTTTGGTTGTAATATGCCTCCTTTGTGGTGGTGAATCTGTGCTACTTTTACTGGGGTAACTGCTTGGTCATTCCTGCTGTTGAGCTTGATTTTCCGATCTTTTTGTTCGTCTTGCGGTAGGACACCCCGGGCATTCTTCGGGTTTGGAGTTCGTTGAAGGAGGACGCTCGTGAGGGTGAGTACGAGTCCGTGTGCTTGAGCCTGAGAAACGTTGAGCGGGAAGTTGTTCGCCTTAAGGGTGCTGCAGCAGTCCATCGTTCCAAGCGCGAGCGCTGGGGCCGTGCTGGATAGCCTTGCTTCGTGGGTGGTGAAGTTGTCTGACCTCCTATGGGGTGAGTTTAGCTTCTACTCGATTGCTCGACTGCACTTGGTGCCTTTTTCTGTCTTTGTATTGATTTTGATCCTGTTTTTCGAAGTGCTGTCGGGACGCTCCCATGATGAAGAGAAGGTCGTTCGATCAGAACTGTCGCGCCCGGATGACCTTAACATGCAGGCGAACAATCCTTTCTGGGCAGATGGGGCTCGTGCTCGAGCATTTGCTGTGCTTCATCTTCGAGTTGAGCGGGTGCCGGCTGCTCTGCGGTACTGTCAACAGGTGTTGGGTGGAATCCATTCTGAGTTTTATCCGCTGCAGGTGGTGCCAACGTCCTTTGAGACGCTCTGCCGTGTATTTTCTCAGCCTGCAGAGCTGCGTCGCGTGATGAATCACCAGATTCATGCTGGAGCCCGCGCTGCCTTGGGCTTGGTCCATAGTCATTGGCGGGGAGCTGATATTGCTCAAGTGGTGGGGGGTCCTCCAGGTGGTAGGGATTATCCGATGGATGAGCATTACGCGGCGTTCGATGAGCCTGCGAGCCAAGTTGTGCAGCGGGTTTGCGAAGAGAACGATCGTTATCTGGGTTCCCTTGTTAAGGCGAAGATGGATCCAGGGGGTTAGGTGCTTCCTCTCTTTGTATGTGCTTCCTCTTGGTGTACTGTATTCCTTTGTAGCCTTGGTTTTGCCTCGATTTCCAGTTTTGTTTATGTCGCGATTGCGAAGATCGCCTCGGGGGGTGGCAGCTGCGGTGAGCCCCCGAGTGCCAATTTTGTTTGGGTCGCGATTGCGAAGAACGCCTCGAGGGGTGGCTGCTGCGGCGAGCCCCCGAGTGCCAATTTTGTTTGGGTCGCGATAGCGAAGAACGCCACGGGGGGTGGCTGCTGCGGCGAGCCCCCGAGTGCCAATTTTGTTTAGGTCGCGATTGCGAAGAACGCCTCAGGGGGGGGGGGGGTGGCTGCTGCGGCGAGCCCCCGAGTGCCAATTTTGTTTGGGTCGCGATTGCGAAGAACGCCTCGGGGGGTGGCTGCTGCGGCGAGCCCCCGAGTGCTAATTTTGTTTGGGTCGCGAATGCGAAGAACGCCTCGGGTTAGTTTCTTCTCCGAGTGCTCGGGTCCTTCGGGTGGTGACTTCTTCTACTGGAGCGTTTATTCTGCAGGTTCCTTGGTCTTGCTGGCTTGGTGAGCTCCAAAGGCCTCTGATATCTTGTGGAATTCCTTGCCGCAACGGTCGGACCTGACGAAACTGCCGCTGACTGTGATGACCCCATGCGGGCCTGGCATTTTTAGGTTAAGGTAGGCATAGTGAGGCACTTCCTGGAAGAGTTTTATTCTCGCCTTATCCCCTTCAAACTCTAGGATCTCGAGTGTGTGGAGTATCGGAACCGTTACAATGCCTTGCTTGCAGCGTATTTTCTCGATTTCGACCTCAGGTTGGGAATTCCTGTAGTACCTTTAGCTTCTCCGATTTCGGATATCATCTGGGTCGTCCTTTGCCCTCCCTCCTTTTGCCCGGTGTTTTCATGACTTGCATTGAAAACACAATCCTTTGATCCGGTTATCTTTGTTGTTCCTCCTCTTGACACCGACGGTTTCGTATTTTCGACGATGTCGTCTCCCAGCAGAAAGTTTCTCGACGGAGGTTCGTCGTCGACATGGAGCAGAGTCCCTTGTTGGTGGTGTTGAAGATTGTCGACTCTCTTTTCTCTCCCCTCTCCCCCGGATCATCCAGGATCTCGGGACGAGATCCCTTGTTGGGGTGTTGTATTGTAACAGCCCAGATTTCCCAAAAAAAATCAGTGTGAATTGTTTGATTTGTTTGCGGTGTTTGCATCCCTGATTTATCGATCGGCGATTATCCCCCCTCTTATCTCCTATCGGACGGAGACCGACCCTTGACACCCTGACACTGGACCTTGCGACACCGGGTTTCACCCGATCCTGTCGCGAAACCCGCACAGGACCAGCCGCAGCGAACGGAACGAAAAACCCTGTTTAATCATTAAATGGGATATTTTTATAGCGCGCCGGAAAGTTTTCTTGAAACGGTCCAGCGCGAGATGAACGCCGTAGGCTCGACGCGCTGATCGCGCAGTTCGAAGTTTTACCCGAATTGGAGGTCCTGCGGACCCTCGGCGGTCAGAAACGTAAACACCGCGCGTGAGAGAGAAGAACCGGGGATGTTTTGCAAACTTCCAGCCACCGGAGCTATATAAAGACCACCACTCTCCCACCCCTTTATAGGGTTTCCCTAACATAAATCTTGCAGCCACCCCCCTCTAGATTTTCAGATCTGCCCAATTTGACCCCAAATCACGAAACCCTATCTCCCGGACATTCCAGGCCGTTAGATCTGCAGATCAAAGGTCCAGAAGAAGCCACGTAGCCCACCCAGCCGTCCCAGATGAATCCGGGCCCCGCAGGGCCTGGAGCGCCGCCGCGGCCAGCCCGCCTTGCGCCGCCTCCCGATCTGCCGCGCCACCCAACTCCGGCGTTCGAAAGCACCGCTGTTGCGCCTCCCGGTGAGGGCCTCCAAGCCCGCCCCTCTTCCTCCCTCTCCTCCTCACGTCCCTGTAACAGCCCAGATTTCACAAAAATTAAAAAAAAAATTCGGTGTGAAGTGTTTGATTGCCTGATTTGATTGCGGTGTTTGCATCCCCGATTTATCGATCGGCGATTATTTTTCACCCTCTTATCTCGTATCGGGCAGAGACCGACCCTTTCCACCCTGACACTCGACTTTTGCGACACCGGGTTTCACCCGATCACCGTCGCGAAAACCGCACGAGACCAGCCGCAGCCAACGGAACGAAAAACCCCGTTTAATAATTAAACGGGTTATCTTTATAGCGCACCGGAAAGTGTTTTCGGAACGGTTCTAGCGTGAGGTTAACGCCTCCGGCTCGACGCGTTGATCGTGCAGTTCGAAGTTTTACCCGAATCGGAGGTACTGCGGACCCCCGGCGGTCAGAAACGTGAGCACCGCACGCGCGAGAGAAAAACCGAGGATAATTTTGCAAACTGCCAGCCACCGGGGCTATATAAAGACCACCACACTCCCACCCATTTGTAGGGTTTCCCTAGCCACAAAGTTGCAGCCATTCCCCTCACAATAGCCCAATTTTCGCATTTTGCCCAATTTTCCAACAAACCCTAGTTTTTCTCGGATCTGGACCGTCCGATCTGGGATCTGACAGCCCAGATAGTCCCAAGCCTCCACCTCCTCTTTCTCTCTCCTCCCACCCTCTCTCTCCAGCCGCCTCCACTGCCCGTGGAGCCACGCCGCCGCCGGCCACCTCCCCTCTCCACGCCACCAGGAGCAGGACGCCGGAGCACCAGCAGGGAGCCGCGCCCCCTCTCCTTCCTCTCCCTCTTCCCTCTCTCTGACCCCGCCTCCTTCTCTTCCCATTGCAGGCCGCCGCGCCGGGTGAAGCTAGCCTCCATGGCTGCCCGAAGGCGTAGCTCTGCCGCCCGTTGCCACCTCGCCACTGGCGCCGAAGACGGCCGGATCCAGCCGGTAGCCGCCTCCTGGACCCGCCGGAGCCCCGTCCCTGCGCCGCCCCCCTCGTGCCCGGAGCCGGCGAGCCCCTCCGCCGCCGCCGCCGGTTCTGCTCGGGAGGAACCCCGAGCCGGCCGACCTCCAGCGCCCTTGCGGGCTGGCTTGGGCAGCCAGGTGGGCCGCCAGCCCAGCCGTCCTCATGGGCCCAGCCAGGCCCCAGCCCCAGACCGGCCTCCTTCCAGATCCAGGCCAAGCCCACCAGCGCTCGAAGTCCAGCTGCCATCGTAGATGGGCCAAGCCCATGGGTGAGACCCAAAACCTTTTTTCTGTTATTAAAACCTGCTGAAAACGACTAAGTCATGTGTTAACTGCTGCTGTTTCCGTTTCGCATTGTAATTTCCCGTTAATCCGTAGCTCCGATGAACGTGCCCCCAAAACGAAAGTTGTTCAGAATTTCGTGTACTTTACTTCATCTTTTGTGAGCTTTTGCGTTTGAGGTCATGTTGATTGTGTAATTGTGTGCTAAAGTGGGCATCAGGCCGTTAAACTGCTACTTTTTGCTATTATGTGCTGCTGTTATTATTTTGTTGCAACTTTGCATGATGTTTATGACTCATCCATGAGGCCTATTGCATTGATTCCTTCTCCTATGTGTTAAGCATCATGTGTACTTCAATTCCATGCTTTAAATTGCCATGTTTGGGTGCTCTAGCTATATTAAATCTTGCTCCAAAGTGGTGATCCTAATGTTAATGTGCTGCTGTTGCTGAAACTGTTATTTTGTTGCAACTTCGGTCGACGAGTGTGTCGCGACCGTTTATCGGAATTGAGTGATTCCAATTGCATATTGTTAAGCATCATGTCTACTTTCGTTACATGTATCGCATCTTCATGTTAGCATTACTGGTCATATAGATATTTAGCTCCAAAGTTGCTATGCTGCAGTTTTTGACAGCCACCTCTGTTTTTCTCTAAGTCTGTTACTTTGTGATACCATGTTGTTTGCTTAATATCTTTTGATCTATGATGTCTTTTTGCATGATTCTTTTTGCCATGCCTTCCATGTCATGTCTATTTTAGTTCCATATCATTTGTGAGCATGTTTACATTCATTAACCTGTTTATGCATTGCTCTAAAGTGTACTTCGTGACGTTGGCAGTTTGTGCCCGTAACTTGTTTTGCTTATATCTTTTTAACCGTAACTCCGTTTGGAGTGTGCCTTATATGTAACTTGATTAGTTTTTCGTGTACTTTTTGTTTATTCTATTGTTTGCTGCTGTTAACCAACCTAAAATATGGTTTAGGACAGAATAGTACCAAATCTTTTAATCATCGTGTGACACTTAGTGTTATGCCATGTTTAGGTTGTGCCTCACTTAAATTGACTAGCATAGATTGTTTCCTTTATGCTTCACCTCTTGCCATATTTGTGTGCTATGCCATGCTTGCTTGACTTGCCATGTTAACAACCTTTGTTGATCGCCTGTAGCTAAACAACTTGAACCACCGTAAACGTGCGGTATTCGTCGTGTGTGACCGATACCCCACTTAAACTGTTAGTAACCGTTCTCGACGATAGATCCGTATCACGTTGCCGTGTCGTGTAATGTCTTATTGATCTTGTGTTGCCCCGTAGTAATAGAGTGCTTGCTCGTTGATTGCTTTCCAGTGTTTATCGTCTTGTGTGCTTCCGCGGGTACCTTCGGAGACATTGCGAGGGTGCGATCGACTACACCTTCGGAATCCGACTTATCAACAGGCAAGGACTATACATTACTTATGATCCATTCTATTTCCACCAGCGGTTTGCATGCTAGTCTAGGTTAGGTTCGATGTTTGATCCTACCACATGTTTACAGCCTCTTTCAAACCGATACCGCCATGTCCCTTCCCAGCAAACCTTGTACTGCTATGTTACTATTGCTCGTTGCTCAGCCCCCGCTTAGTATGCATGCTTAGGATGCTACGATGTTACCCTGTTACTCCTTGGTTTGAGATATCACATTATTATATTGTTGTTGATGATATGATTATTATAATGTTGACTATATTCGACGAAGGATGGAAGGTCTAGGCTATCCCGCCCCGACACTTTGTTCCATTCGAGTCACCTAGGATCCGAGTTCCGGGTATTGGTTTTAAGACTGAGAGTGCCTAACCGCGTGTGGGATTTTATGTGGTCCCCTTTTCTTACCTACCTAGCTTCAAGCATTTCTAGTGGTGGACCAAGTTGATTTACCATTTGAAACCGTGTGTGTGCTGGTCAGCTGCCAGTAGTTTTCAAACCAACCCGGACCAGTGAGGACATAGTTCCCTTGCTGGCCCACTTTGTCCAGCTGAGGACCCGGTTTCCCATGTGTGACTAACCGGCTACCCAAACCTGCGACATACGGTAGAGACCAGATCGAGAGCGCGGCCAGCTCCTGAGATGGATGTCGACTCACCGGGGGCCACGCGGATTAGTTCGTTGTTAGTTAGAGGGACCTGTCGTTTCGGATCTCTTGGAACTAAATCATAAAATGGTTGCCTGTGATGGGTAGCAACTGAGAGAGATGGACGTGCATGCGGAGCCTCGTAATGGGCAGTTGGTACACCCCTACAGGGTTAAATCTTTTCGAGAAGCCGTGTCCGCGGTTTTGGACGACTTGAGACCTACTCCTTGTTCATAGACAACAACAACTGAGATAGTCTTAATATAACTTGATCAATGTGTGCGTGTGCCTTGACTACTTCTTCTTCGTCGGGATGCGAAGAGGAGGACAAGGATAGGATAGGTGTTATGTTTGCGTAAGTAGCTGATAGCAAGACTTGTTGGAGGCGATTCCTCATCGAATGCTTGGCTTCTTATCTTACTCTCTAGATCGTCAGCCACTTCATTAATGCTAGTGCGGCAGCAACCTCACCACTTACCCCTTCCTTAACGTAAACTACTAGTTGTCCTAGAATGACGAGTGATGAAGTGCTTGCTGGGTCAGATGACCACTACAGTTGGATGCTGAGTACCTCTATACTCATGATACTACCCCCAAACTCTTTTCAGGGTTCTTGATCGACAACAGGTATGGTGATCGACGTTTCACGTGGAGACTCGACGACGACTAGTTAGGCGGATCCCAGCGGAGGGCCTGGACCCGTGTGGTTATGGGATCGATGTTTTCTCTTTCCCACTAGGCTTTTGCTTGTAGTCTGTACTCAGACATGTATCTTCCGCTGTTGTATTGTATTTAAGGCAGTTGTATACCGATTGTATGAGATGTTGTATCCTGTATTTTTAATGTTGTGATATCATGTTGGAAATCCGGGGCATATGACTTCGTCATATGTTGCGGTGGGACCGATATGTGCTTCGTCCCCGGATCTGGATGGAAACATCTAGGTCTGGAACAGTACCGCATATCGGGCCTTACAACTTGGTATCAGATCCTTACCGACCGTAGGATCCCTTCTCTTGCCGAAGTCGAGTCTAGACAAAAACTATTTTGTAGTTACTAAGTTAGTTATCGGAGAGTAGGATTCTTTTTACTCCTTATCCTTGCTCTGGTCAGGACAAGTGTCGTAAGTGTTTTGTTCTCGACTTATCCCCTTTCAAACTCTAGGATCTCGAGAGTGTGGAGTTCGGAATAGTTACAATGCTTCGCTCGCGGTGTATTGTCTCGATTCCGAGCTCAGGTTGGGAAATCCTGTAGTACTTTCACCTTTTCTGCATTCCGGTAATTATCTTGGTCGTCCATTGCCCTCCCTCCTTTTTCTCGGTGTTTTTACGACTTGTGTCGAAAATCACTATCCCTTGATCTGGTTTTCGCGATCGTTCTTCGTCTTGATCTTTCGATGGTTTCGTTTTCCGACGTTGCCGTCTCTCTGCGGAAAATTATGTCGACAGAAGTTCGACGTCGACATGGAGCAGAGTCCCTTGTTGGTGGTGTTGAAGATCGTCGTCTCTCTTTTCTCTTCCCCCTCTCCCCCGGATCGTCCTGGATCTCGGGACGAGATCCCTTGTTGGTGGTGTTGTATTGTAACAGCCCAGATTTCACAAAAATTAAAAAAATTTGTTTTCGGTGTGAATTGTTTGATTGCCTGATTTGATTGCGGTGTTTGCATCCCCGATTTATCGATCGGCGATTATTTTCCCCCCCTCTTATCTCGTATCGGGCGGAGACCGACCCTTGCCACCTTGACACTCGACCTTTGCGACACCGGGTTTCACCCGATCACCGTCGCGAAAACCGCACGAGACCAGCCGCAGCCAACGGAACGAAAAACCCCGTTTAATAATTAAACGGGTTATCTTTATAGCGCGCCGGAAAGTGTTTTCGGAACGGTTCTAGCGCGAGGTTAACGCCTCCGTCTCGACGCGCTGATCGTGCAGTTCGAAGTTTTACCCGAATCGGAGGTACTGCGGACCCCCGGCGGTCAGAAACGTGAGCACCGCACGCGCGAGAAAAAACCCGGGGATATTTTTGCAAACTGCCAGCCACCGGGGCTATAGAAATACCACCACACTCCCACCCATTTGTAGGGTTTCCCTAGCCACAAAGTTGCAGCCATCCCCCTCACAATAGCCCAATTTTCGCATTTTTCCCAATTTTCCAACAAGCCCTAGTTTTTCTCGGATCTGGACCGTCCGATCTGGGATCCGACGGCCCAGATCGTCCCAAGCCTCCACCTCCTCTTTCTCTCTCCTCCCACCCTCTCTCTCCAGCCGCCTCCACTGCCCGTGGAGCCACGGCGCCGCCGGCCACCTCCCCGCTCCACGCCGCCGGGAGCAGGATGCCAGAGCACCAGCAGGGAGCCGCGCCCCCTCTACTTCCTCTCCCTCTTCCCTCTCTCTGACCCAGCCTCCTTCTCTTCCCATTGCAGGCCGCCGCGCCGGGTGAAGCTAGCCGCCATGTGTAAGGCCCGATATGCGGTACTGTTCCAGATCTAGGTGTTTCAACCCAGATCTGGGGACGAAGCACATATCGGTCCCACCGCCACATATGACATAGCCATATGCCCCGGATTTCCAACATGACATCACAACATTACAGATACAAGGATACACCATCTCATACAATTGGCATACAACTGCCTCAAATACAATACAACAGCGGAAGATACACGTCTGAGTACAGACTACAATCAAATGCCTACTGGCAAAGAGAAAAACATCGATCCCATAACCACACGGGTCCAGGCCCTCCGCCGGGATCCGCCTAACTAGTCGTCGTCGAGTCTCCACGTGAAACGTCGATCACCATACCTGTTGTCGATCAATTAACCCTGAAAAGAGTTTGGGGGTAGTATCATGAGTACAGAGGTACTCAGCATCCAACTGTAGTGGTCATCTGACCCAGCAAGGACTTCATCACTCGTCATTCTAGGACAACTAGTAGTTTACGGTAAGGAAGGGGTAAGTGGTGAGGTTGCTGCCGCAGTAGCATTTATGAAGTGGCTAACGATCTAGAGAGTAAGATAAGAAGCCAAGCATTCGATGAGGAATCGCCTCCAACAAGTCTGCTATCCACCTACATACGCAAACATAACACGTATCCTATCCTTATCCTCCTCTTCGCATCCCGACGAAGAAGAAGCAGTCAAGGCACACACACGGTGATCAAGTTATATTAAAATTATCTCAGTTGTTGTTGTCTATGAACAAGGAGTAGGTCTCAAGTCGTCCATAACCGTGGACACGGCTTCTCGAAAAGATTTAACCCTGCAGGGGTGTACCAACTGCCCATTACGAGGCGGCGCATGCTCGCCCATCTCTCTCAGTTGCTACCCATCATAGGCAACCATTTTATGATTTAGTTCCAAGAGATCCGAAACGACAGGTCCCTCTAACTAACAACGAACAAGTCCGGGTGGCCCCCGGGGAGTCGACACCCAATCCAGAAGCTGGCCACGCTCTCGGATCAGACTCTTCCGTATGGCCAAGGTCGGGTTTAGTCTCGCCAATATAACAGGGGACTTCCCTAGCTCACCAAGTGTGGACCAACAGAGGAACTAAGTCTCCGCTGGACCGAGTTGTTTGAAAACTACTGGTAGCTGACAAGCACACACACGGTTTCAAATGGTAAATCAGCTTGGGCCACCTCTAGAAATGTTTGAAGCTAGGTAGGTAAGAAGAGGGGACCCCATAAAATCCCACCCGCGATTAGGCACGCTCAGTCTTAAAACCAATACCCGGAACTCGGGTCCTAGGTGACTCGAATGGAACAAAGCGTCGGGGCGGGATAGCCTAGACCTTCCATCCTTCGTCGAATATATAGTCAACATTATAATAATCATACCATCAATAACAATAATAATAATGTGATATCCCAAACCAAGGAGTAACAGGGTAACATCGTAGCATCCTAAGCATGCATACTAAGCAGGGGCTGAGCAACGAGCAATAGTAACATAGCAGTACAAGGTTTGCTGGGAAAGGACATGGCTGTATCGGTTTAAAAGAGGTTGTAAACATGTGGTAGGATCAAACATCGAACCTAACCTATACTAGCATGCAAACCGCTGGTTGAAATAGAATGGATCATAAGTAATGTATAGTCCTTGCTTGTTGATAAGTCGGGTTCCGAAGGTGTAGTCGATTGCACGCTCGCATCGTCTCCGAGAGTACCCGCAGAAGCACACAAGACGATAAACACTGGAAAGCAATCAACGGCGATACACTATCACTACGGAGCAATCACGAGAAAGCAATAAACAAACAAGCATGGTCATGTATGATGCGTGTCATTTTAATATCATGGCATGAATATAAGAACGAGCAAGTTTAATAGAAGCATCGGGAAGCAATGGTGCTATGCTACCGACAACCTTCATATGCATTACGTTGGTGAGTTACGGATCCGAAGAATCCTTATGTTATAGTTATTATGATGCATGATCATGGCATGTGCAAAAGACTAGAAAATAATATCAACAAGAATTACCCACACACGAGGATAACCTCAAGATGGGATTCCTTAACATAATCATAGATGCAATGACATGGCATGGTGTATGATGCACCTAATGCATTCTACTGCAATCAATAAAATAAAGAGAGGGACAACGCTACCGAAAACTACGATCATCGCAAGAGCTACGATGCTCGAAACAAGAGATGAATGCCAACGAAGGAGGGGAAGTGATGTTGTATCACCTATGGAACAGGTGGACAACATCACATTCGAGTGGTGCGACAAGTTGTTGGTCATTGGAGTGATCAACAACATACGAAGATTCACAGACATCACCGATGAATATGCAAGCATCTCTCGACGATGGAAAAGGCAGTTGACATCACACAAGCTACATGGAACCAACTCAAACATATATGGAAACAATATGTCAAGGTGGAGCATTTGCATGTATGGAACACGAGGCAACGAAAAAGAACGGGGAATTTCACCCGTGTATCATCGTGAGGGGGGATAGGTGCAAAGAATACACCATCACCAAAATAAAGCATGCCCGTTTAACAAAATGGACAGCACCACCACCTTCCTCACATTTTTCTGCCCCAAAATCATATATGACATGATCAAAATGGAGCTAGGGTGCACATAATAATAACAATACAAAAAAAGGCATATTTGGAATGAAATTGAAGCAAACTAAAAGAAAGAAAAAGAGGGAAGCAGCAAAAGAGAAAAAGAGGTGGGGATATATCTGTCCCCAAGGGGATTCGAACCCCAGATCTCCAAGTCAGAAACAAGAAGCCCAACCACTACACTACTGCTAATGAGTTGAAAGATAAACAGAAGAAAATCTAGCTATTCCCTGTACAGAAGAAAAACAACAAAATTAGAAGCAACAAAATGAGGATACTGGGACTTGAACCCAGAACCTCACGGATACAACCAGATTGCCCACACCACTGGGCTACTGCTCGTTTGACGTTAGAATCGGAGACTCAAGAGACATGACTTAGAAGAAAAACGAAGGTAAAAGGAGAGCTCACGCACGAGCACGGGGCTGGCCATGGTGGTCTTTATATAGGGCTGGTTGGCTGGCCAGTTGACACAAACGCCCTCGGTACCCCTCTCGCGTGTCCGGTGACCGCATTCGTGACTGCCGAGACTCCGTACGGACTCCGATTCCGACGAAATCTCGAACCACGTGCTCAGCGCGTCGAGCCCGTCAATCGTACCTCACTGCGGTGACATTCCGACAACATTTTTCTGCGCCCCATAAAAATAATCCGTTTATTAAATAAACGGGGTTTTCGATCCGGTGGCGATGGCTAGACTTGTGCGGTTTCGCGACGGTGCTCGGGTGAAATCCCGGTGTCGCAAGGTCGTGTGCCGTGGTGGGAAGGGGCAGTCTCCGTCCGATACGAGATAAGAGGGGGAAAAATAATCGCCGATCAATAAATCGGGGATGCAAACACCGCAAACAAATCAGACAATCAAACAATTCACACCGAAAACAAATTTTAAATTTTTCCAAAAACCGGGCTGTTACACCATGGCTGCCCGAAGGCGTAGCTCGGCCACCCGCTGCCACCTCGCCACCGGCGCCGAAGACGGCCGGATCCAGT
The DNA here is from genome assembly GCA_950022295.1 of Bromus sterilis. Taxonomy (NCBI): domain Eukaryota; kingdom Viridiplantae; phylum Streptophyta; class Magnoliopsida; order Poales; family Poaceae; genus Bromus; species Bromus sterilis. The sequence goes on along the minus strand of OX465595.1, from coordinate 238,698,582 downwards.
CGATAGCCGCCTCCTGGACCCGCCGCAGCCTCGTCCCTGCGACGCCCCCCTCGTGCCCGGAGCCGGCGAGCCCCTCCGCCGCCGCCGCCGGTTCTGCGTTAACTGCTGCTGTTTCCGTTTCGCGTTGTAATTTCCCGTTAATCCGTAGCTCCGATGAACGTGCCCCCAAAACGAAAGTTGTTCAGAATTGCGTGTACTTTAATTCATCTTTTGTGAGCTTTTGCGTTTGAGGTCATCTTTATTGTGTAATTGTGTGCTAAAGTGGGCATCAGGACGTTAAACTGCTACTTTTTGCTATTATGTGCTGCTGTTATTATTTTGTTACAACTTTGCATGATGTTTGTGACTCATCCATGAGGCCTATTGCATTGATTCTTTCTCCTATGTGTTAAGCATCATGTGTACTTCAATTCCATGCTTTACTTGTCATGTTTGGGTGCTCTAGCTATATTAAATCTTGCTCCAAAGTGGTGATCCTGATGATAATGTGTTGTTGTTGCTGAAACTGTTATTTTGTTGCAACTTCGGTCGACGAGTGTGTCGCGACCGTTTATCGGAATTGAGTGATTCTAATTGCATATTGTTAAGCATCATGTCTACTTTCATTACATGTAACGCATCTTCATGTTAGAATTACTGGTCATATAGATATTTAGCTCCAAAGTTGCTATGCTGCTGTTTTTCACAGCCACCTGTTTTTCTCTATGTCTGTTACTTTGTGATGCCATGTTGTTTTCTTAATATCTTTTGATCTATGATGTCTTTTTGCATGATTCTTTTTGCCATGCCTTCCATGTCATGTCTATTTTAGTTCCATATCATTTGTGAGCATGTTTGCATTCATTTACCTGTTTATGCATTGCTCTAAAGTGTGCTTCGTGATGTTGGAAGTTTGTGCCCGTAACTTGTTTTGCTTATATCTTTTTAACCGTAACTCCGTTTGGAGTGTGCCTTATAAGTAACTTGATTAGTTTTCATGTACTTTTTGTTTATGCTATTGTTTTCTGCTGTTAACCAACCTAAAATATGGTTTAGGACAGAACAGTACCAAATCTTTTAATCATCGTGTGACACTTAGTGTTATGCCATGTTTAGGTTGTGCCTCACTTAAATTGACTAGCATAGATAGTTTCCTTTATGCTTCACCTCTTGCCATGTTTGTGTGATATGCCATGCTTGCTTGAGTTGCCATGTTAACAACCTTTGTTGATCGACTGTAGCTAAACAACTTGAACCACCGTAAACGTGCAGTATTCATCGTGTGTGACCGATACCCCACTTAAACTGTTAGTAACAGTTCTCGACGATAGATCCGTATCACGTTGCCTTGTCGTGTGATGTATTATTGATCTTGTGTTGCCCTGTAGTAATAGAGTGCTTGCTCGTTGATTGCTTTCCAGTGTTTATCGTCTTGTGTGCTTCCGTGTAACGCCCCGGCCACACCCACCGGTTCCCGGCGTATGCCTTGCGGGATCTAGACTGTCCCCACAGACCAACACTAGTCTTTCCTGCGCACTTTTTCCTCATTCGTGCGCACACGGGAACAACTTCCCGGTCGGTCACCCATCCTCCAATCGCTCCAAGCCAAGCACGCTTAACTTTGGAGTTCTTTGGATCTGGGCTCCCGGAAAAGAAGGTGCACCTTGTTGATATGAGTAGTCTATCATTCCTATTAAGCCAGGATGTCACATTATTTGAATTTGAAAAATGTTGAAACTTTATAAGTGGCTAGTCTATTTTATTATGAAGCCATATAAAAAATTTCAGCATTTAATAAAATGCCTAGCTATTTATTTGAGCTCAACAAAACAAATGTCAGAAAAGAAAAATATGGAAAAATAAAAAAATATAAAGAAAATATGAAAAGATTGATTAAAAGAAGAAAGAAAAGAAAAACAGAAAAGGAAGAAGAAACACTTACCTGGCGCCCAGGCGAGAGCAGCCCATCCAGCCCAGCCGACCCAAAAGGGCACAGGGGTCTTCTTCCCCGATCCCGCGCCTCCAAGCTGCTCGGTGGAATACCACCGAGCTAGCCGTGCACGTCGCCGCCTCTCCAGACGCCACCTGCCCCTCCCGCGCCTTCTAGTGACGCCACGGAGACGCTGGAGACGCCGTGCGTCCGTTCCCCCCCTCCCCAGTACCTATCCTCCTCTCTCTCGCTGAGCCCCGCGAAGAACAGGACGCCGCCGTCGCCATGGCTTGAAGCCCGCGTGGCCAACGTCGTTCCCGAGCTGCGTCATGTTGTCCATCCTCCTCGCCATCCTCGACTTCGTCTCCGTGCAGAAGGAATCGAGCTCGGACGCTCTGTAGCCGCCAGAATCATCTCCACGTCGCTGCCGGACCCGCAAGCCAACTCCGCCGAATTCCTCGTCGTTGAAGCCTCTCCGCCTCCACCGCCTGTGCCGTTGCGTTCACCACCTCCTGGTGAGCAGAACCCTCAACCTTGCGGCTCCTCAATCCCCCCCTAGCCGATTCCTCCATGAGAGCAGAGGAAGGTCGCCACCATGGACGATGCCCCCCTTGCTCCCGTGCCCCTGTCGATGCCCCGGAGCGTGCGTATGGCTCATGCGTGCGCCAGCTTCACAACGCGCCACTCGCCACCCCAAATGGTGTCCGTTTTCCCCCTCCCCGGCGCAGCCCTAGCTTCTGCTTCCGCCGTCGTCGACGCCGGCGACGCTCCAGTGACCCCCTGAAGCTCTGGACGGGTCCATTCGATGCGGACGACGATGCTGAGCAAGATTTTCTTTCTTTTTTATTCTTTTTCTTTCATTTCTTTCTTCATTTATCTCTTTATTTAATTTTCATTTTTTTCTCATCATTCAACATTCATATTTTCATATTTCATTCTTTTCATAATCTTTTTCTTTATTCTATCTTTCTTCATCATCTTCTATATTTTCCTTTTTTTCTTTTTTTTCTTCTTTTAATCAATCTTTTCATATTTTCTTTATATTTTTTTCTTTTTCCATATTTTTCTTTTCTGACATTTGTTTTGCTGAGCTAAAATAAATAGCTAGGCATTTTAGTAAATGCTGAAAAAATTTATATGGCTTCATAAAAAAAAAGACTAGCCACTTATAAAGTTTCAACATTTTTAGAATTCAAATAATTTGAATCTTAACTCAAATAGGGGTTTTTCATTAAATCCAAGGCACTGTTTGAATATTTGAAAAATCCATGAGCATGGGATGGGTCCCACATCACTTGATATGTGATCACACTCATTTATAAGACTTTTCAAAAATCTAACATGAATTTTTGGAGAAGATTTTTATCTGGCCTTTTGAATTAATTCATCTGGGGGGTTCCTTCTCCCATTTTGCTTTTGATTTTGATTTCAAATATTTCTTTTGAAAATTTAACATGATGCAAGAGTACTGGCTAACCCTAGCACATTACCTAACAGAGGGTTCTGACAACTATTCAAATCTAATCCAAATGCAATTCCACTTTGAACCTTTGCAATGCACATATGATCACCTACACTTCAGAAGCTTATCGCACACATGATCATTTGGATTACAAAATACAACTACTAGCAAATGCAACTTGGACCAATTTAAATACATTTGGAGTTTGAATTTGAATTCACTTTCAAATCAACTTCAATTAACTTGTTGCAAATGGAACCTAGATCACATCAATACAACTCACATCATTTGACAACATAATCATGTGCTTGGGCATTACAACTTATTTATGCTTTGTTTATATTGTTTGCTCGGATAGAAGTGGATCCGGAACTCGAGATCACCCCCTTCGTTGAAGACCCCGTGACTGAACCTCGTCAGCAAGGCAAGCAAACCCCCATTGATCATGTCGATAAAATCCCAGTTCCCTCTCATGTCTCGCTTATGCATTGTTTAGGATGATTACCATGATGCGTTTCTACCGCATAGATGAACCCATTCCTTTGCATGACCTATCATTTTGTCACAGTAGTAAGCAAACCACAATCCTAGCAAATGTAGGAGTTGTTTGATATCATGTGGCCCCTGCAATTGTTACTTCTTATTGTATGCTTAGAATGATACCATGATGATACTGTGATGTGAGTCGGGATGATGATAAACATGGTGTTGATGAAAGTGAAATGTGTTGGTGAATCTACCCTAATACAAGGTGAACGATGAGAGGTTGTGTAGGAGTACACAGTGGGTTGTCTCGTTGAACACTGCCTTAAGTCCGAGTTCTTGTGTGGTGATCCAAGATGAAGAGTACAACCACACATTGGGCTCACTGACCCCTCTCGGCTTACTAACTCATCCCCTTCGATGTCCAGATGTCGCAGTAGTTCGTATTTCTGTAGGTATTGTGGCCTGGTAGCCAAGTGAGAGAACGGCTCATCCGAGACCGGCTTTCGCACCACGCACACATCGTCTGGGTCCACTTCGGTAAACCGGCCGGGTTCACGATAGTGGAAGACAACCCAGATAGGCGGCTTTCATGGACTAGATCGGCTATGAGGTAACAGTTGTGGTGGCATCCTCGCTGTCATCTCTTGAACGGTGACAGGCAACAGGCGGTAACTGATGGCACGTGTGTGTAGCGGTACACCCCTGCAGGGTTAACAAAACTATTCGAATAGCCGCATCCGCGGTTAAGGACTGCTTGGAAAGCTTAGCTTGATTATTAGACAACTTAAACTGGATACTTCTAAAACTCGCAAGATAAGCGTGAGTGCTATGGTGTGCTTCTCGTGGGGAAGTCGAGGAAGTAACCATAGTGGTGTATTGGTTGAAGAGATGTAGTGGACTCGTGTATGCTTCTTACCTCAAGTCTGGTACTCGTAGTTCAGGACTAGCCAAGTCAAAGCTGGCACTTCTGCAAGTGAAACCCCACCTCCCTTTACCTTGATACATGTGCATGAGTAGTATAGTTCCTACGAAAGTCTTGCTGAGTACGACTTTGTACTCACGTTTTCTTAATCTATGTTTTAGATGAACCCACCGACCCCGATGGTGGCTTCTAACCGGAGCTTGAAGATTGAAGACTCATACCAAGACCAAGCTAGTGTAGTCCCAGTCAGACGACTGGTTCCCTCGTGGAGGGCTTGTTTTTAGATAAGGCTTCTCTAAGCCATTTTTTAAACTTGTCTGTACTCAGATCTACTTTGCTTCCGCTTGTCTGTTGTAATGTTGGATCACGTGCTTGTGATCTCTGTGTGCACAATGTAAGAGTTATTAATAAAGATGTATACTTTGTAGAGAATTGCAGTGATACCTGCTGTTCATACAAGGCATGTGTGCTGCGTGTATGTTTATAACATGCATTTCTGTGTATGGGTTTTCGAGACCTTAGTTGTGATCTGGCTGGCGGTCTTTCATACACCAAGTGGCCCTTAGATGAGCGCAGCTTGAGGCATCGCGATGCGATTTTTCGAGACTCTGTCTCGTGCACACTTTGTGGTATGATCGAGCCCGCCCTAGACCCCGACTAAGTGATCGGGCTGGAGTAAGTCTATGTAAGGGTTATAATACAATCGATACTATGGTTGAGGCGACTTGTCTATGAGTATGGGAGTTCACCACCCATATTAGTTAGACTTGTGTGCGGGCGATGAGGACCCATATCAGTGGATCATCCGGCCTGAATGGGATGCCCCTCACGTTCGATGCTTTCCGAGAACGTTCTGTGCTTGGCCTTGTCTGCTTAGACAAGTGGGTACGGTTCTCGGCTCTCCATATGATTGTGTTGTAGCGAGGCTTGCATACGCTAACCCCGGATCCCGACAGACTTGGTATCAGAGGAGGACTGACTATAGGATTATCAGCCTTGGCCGAAGTCGAGTCTAGCTTTCTATAGTTATATAGTTACTCTGGGTATATAAGGGAACAACGTAAGGCTTCTTTTTCTCCTCACCCCCTTCGTTCTGAGTTCTGAGTCACCCTCATCTTATTCTACGGGAAGATAGGATTAGGCTCACCTCTGTCTGATTAGAACATCCCGTTGTTTGCTTCCTTGTAGCCGTAGGAAAGTTGTGTCCGGTTTCCTAGCATTGTTTTAATGCTGATTTCTTACATCGTATTATGTAAGTGTTGTATCTACATTGAAAGAAAATTGTTTTCTTGCAATTACAGCCGTTATGCTGTCCGAGTCATTCCAGGTTTCTTCATAATCTGATGCATTTGCAAAATCCTTCTCCCCCTTTCGGTTGTCCTTTTAGAAGATTTCTAGGTGGCATTCCCGACAGTTCTATAGTGTTTGATGTAGGTTTTGCTCTAGAAACCTATAGTGTTTCATTTGCAGCTCTTTCTTCCACTTTGGATGTCTTCTAGCGAGAAGAACCACACTAACTATCGTGTTGGGGTACTTGCTACTCTGACATATCTGTCGTAGCCCTAGTAAGCCATGGTCATCCTCAGGAAAACCATCCAGTAACCCAACTCTTTAAACCTAGGCACCCGACAGATGCGTAGAATTCATAGTGGACCTTATACCAGGCACAGCCCCAATTTCCAGACGCCCATATAAAATGGCCCCACATGAGTTAGCTGAGCTTAAAACCCAACTGGAAGCTTTGTTGGAAAAAGGCTTCATCCGCCCTAACTCATCGCCATGGGGTTGCCCCGTTCTGTTCGTAAAGGAGAAAGATGGAACAGAAAGGATGTGCGTAGACTATCGCCCGCTAAATTTAGCGATGATAAAGAACAAGTACCCACTGCCCAGGATCCATGATCTTTATGATCAACTTGCTGGATCCTCTGTCATCTCCAAGATGGATTTGAGATTAGGTTATCATCAAATCAAAATCCGAAACGAGGACATTCCCAAAACGGCTTTTACTACTCGTTATGGTCTTTACGAGTACACCGTCATGTCCTTTGGTTTAACCAATGCCCCCGCCACTTTCTCACGCATGATGAATTCGATCTTCATGGAGTACCTAGATAAATTTGTTGTAGTGTATCTTGATGACATTCTCATCTACTCGAAGAACGAAGAAGAACATGCCGAACAGCTAAGGCTGGTATTGATGAAACTTAAAGAGCATCGCCCGTATGCTAAATTCTCCAAGTGTGAATTTTGGCTACCAGAAGTGACCTACTTAGGCCACGTGATTTCTGCGAAAGGCATTGCTGTGAATCCCGAGAGAGTTCAGGCCGTCCTTGACTGGACTCCACCTGAATCGGTTAAGCAAGTTAGGAGTTTTCTTGGCCTAGCCAGCTATTGCCGTCGCTTCGTCGAGAACTTTTCTAAAGTTGCAAAGCCTCTTACTGAACTCCTCAAGAAAGATAAGAAATTCTTATGGACTTCCAAGTGCGAGGAAAGCTTTCAAGAGCTAGAAAGAAGATTGACTTCTGCACCCGTACTTGCACCTCCAGACACCAAAAAGGATTTCGAGATCTATTGTGACGCATCACGGCAAGGGTTAGGATGCATACTTCTGCAAGATCGACATGTGGTAGCTTATGCTTCACGCCAGTTGCGGCCACATGAAGAGAACTATCCTACCCATGACCTTGAACTCGATGCCGTAGTTCATGCCCTAACAACTTGGCGACATTACCTTCTTGGTAATCGTTGTGAGATTTATTCCGACCACCAAAGCCTCAAATACATTTTCACCCAGCCAGATCTTAATCTCAGGCAAAGACGCTGGATTGAGTTGATAAAAGATTACGACGTAGGAATTTCTTACACCCCAGGCAAAGCCAATGTCATGGCTGATGCACTAAGTCGTAAGTCGTATTGTAACAACCTCATGTTACAACAGTATCAACCACTTCTTCATGAGGACTTTCGCAATCTCAATCTTGAGATTGTTCCTTATGGCTATCTTTCTACCTTGGTGGCGAAACCAACTCTTGAGGATCAAATCATAGTTGCCCAAAGACGTGCACGAGGTGTACGCCGGATCAAGGAGAACATTGCTAGCGGAGTTGCTAAATGTTTCTCCACAGATATTAAAGGAACGGTATTCTTTGGAAATCGGTTGGTAGTACCTAAGAATAGGGAACTAAGGCAACTCATCCTCAAAGAAGCCCATGACACACCCCTCTCAATTCATCCCGGTAGCACAAAAATGTACCGAGATCTACGCCATAGATTTTGGTGGACCAGGATGAAGAGAGACATTGCTCGTTTTGTTGCTGAATGTGATGTTTGTCGTCGCATTAAGGCAGAACATCAAAGGCCTGCTGGCACACTTCAACCTTTGCCTATTCCAGAGTGGAAATGGGACAAAGTCGGTATGGACTTCATCACCGGCTTTCCAAAAACCCAGAAAGGAAACGATGCCATCTTCGTTGTCATAGATAGGCTTTCCAAAGTTGCTCACTTCCTTCCAGTTCGCGAGTCTATAACTGCTAGCCAGTTAGCGGACTTGTACATCTCTAGAATTGTATCCCTTCACCGTGTTCCTTTGGAAATCAATTCTGATCGTGGTAGCCTTTTCACCTCTAGATTTTGGGGAAGCTTCCAACATGCTATGGGAACTCATCTCTCCTTTAGTACAGCTTTCCATCCTCGGTCTAGTGGTCAAGTCGAAAGGGTTAACCAAATTCTTGAAGACATGCTCAGAGCTTGTGTTATCTCATTCGGAAAGAATTGGGAGAAGTCTCTTCCATTTGCCGAATTTGCTTATAACAATAGTTTTCAATCTAGTCTGAACATGGCTCCTTTTGAACTCCTATATGGACGACGATGTCGAACACCCCTTAACTGGTCAGAAACCGGTGAAAGACAACTCTTTGGACCGGACATGATCAAGGAAGCAGAATAGCAAGTTCGCATTGTTCGTGATCAATTGAAAGCCGCACAGTCTCGTCAGAAAAGCTACTATGATCGTCATCATAGGAAAGAAAGCTACAATCTGGATGAGAAGGCTTACCTCCGGGTTACTCCTCTGAAGGGAACCCAACGATTCGGTATCAAAGGCAAGTTGGCCCCATGTTACATCGGACCTTTCCGCATTCTCGCTAAACGTGGAGAAGTCGCCTACCAACTTGAACTACCCCCTCAGCTTTTCCGAGTACATGATGTATTCCACGTGTCACAACTCAGGCGTTGCTTCAAGGACCCCATCCGCGAAGTCAACCATGAAACGCTTGATCTACAAGATGACCTTTCTTATCGAGAATAGCCTGTTCGTATTCTTGATTCAGCAGAGCGTGTCACTCGCCGAAAGAAGATCAAGTTTCTGAAAGTTCAGTGGTCACACCACTCCGAGAAAGAAGCTACGTGGGAAAGAGAAGACCGTCTCCGTGCCGAGTACCCCTCCTTCCTCCCGCAGACTTCTGAATCTCGGGACGAGATTCTTTTGAGTGGGGGCGAGTTGTCACAACCCCAAGTTAGGTATGTGCTAGGATCAAGTGCTCCTTTGCATCATGAAAAAATTTCAAAAGAAAATTCAAAAATGGGGAAAAGAAAAGCCCTGAGAAATTAAATCAAATGGCTAGATAAAAATCTTTTTCCAAAAATCATTTGAGTATTTGGAAAATTCCTATAAATGATGCTGATCATTTTAAAAATGGTTTGGGAGCAATCCCATGCTCATGGAATTTTCTAATTTTCAAATAATGGCATGGAAATTAAATAAATACCCTATTTGATTTAAAATTCAAATGTTTTGAATTTTAAAAATGCTCAAATTTTATAAGTGGCTAGCTCTCTATTTTATGAGGCCATATAAAAAATTGTGGCATTTTATGAAATGCCTAGCTATTTTTATTAGCTAGGTCAAACATATTGCAGAAAAGTAAAAAGAAAAGAGAAAATACAAAGCAGAGGAACCTTACCTGTCGCCCAGGGGCGAAGGCCCACCCCCTTGGCCGGCCCAGCCCAACTCCCGCGCCTTGTCTTCTACCTCCCCGCCGAGCCAAGCAGCTCGGTGGAGGGCAGAGAGACGCCGGCTGCCACCTCGACGCCGAGAAGCCCCTAGGCCCCCTCGAGGCCCCTCTTCGTGCCACGGAGGACCCCAGAGACCCCCCGTGCTCGTCCCTTTCCCCCTGGACGCCCACTCCCTCTCGCACGCCGTCTAGGTCCCCACCCCGTAGCTCACCGTCGCCGCCGTGTGCGCGCACTCGTGGACAACGGCCACCACCCGCCGCGCCATCGTGTCCCTCAAGTTCGTCGTGCTCGTGTTCTTCTTCTTGTGCAAGGAATCGTTCCCGGGAGCCCCGAGGACGTCGCCAGTTTCTTCTTCTCGCCGCCGGCCATCGCGGGATCTCGACGAGGAATACGCTGCCGCCTGTACCTCCACGACTCCGTCGTCTGCACCATCTTACTCCCCGGTTCACGGTGAGCAAAACCCCCCTATTCACACCTTCTAGCTCGTCCTCCTTCACGAGCTGCCATGGAAGCCGAGCGCCGCCGCCGCCCGTGTCGTCACCGGCAGTGCTCCGGTGACCATTTGGTCATGCAGAGGTGCCCTTTCTCCTCGCCACCGTTCACTGATACCTCTGCACCCAAACCCCCCCTCTTTTGCACCCTCCAGCATCGCCAGCCTCTGCACCCGAGCGCCGCCCGCCACCGATGAGGTCGCCGCCGACGTTCCCGACCCCGCACGCCACGCCGGAGTACACCCAACGACGCGCGAGCTCACCAGCTTTCGAACGCATCTAACGGCGCCCCTTTTGGCCGCCGGATTCGGCCGCACGACCAACGCCGCCGCGTCCTGTAGCTGCCCGTCGGTTAACCGCCGGCCGGCTGGGTTAGTTAGGGGCTAAACCCCTGGTTAATTGGCCCCAAGCCAATGACAGATGGGCCCCAGCCCCTAATCCCTCTCTGTTAAGTTAATTTAACAGGGGTTAACCCCACTGAGACTTACAGGTGGGTCCCAGCAGTCAGCCCCCCCTGATGTCACCATGACATCATGGTGACGCAATAAAGGTTTTAAATCGATTTAAATAAATCAGAGAAATTCCAGAAAATGCTATAAACTTTGGAAATTAATAATTAATTCATACTAACTCCAAATATAGCAAATAATATATGAAAAATGATCAGGAGAAAATTATCTATCCAAATATGCAACTTTCAACTTTTTTTCAGTTGAATTTAAATTCTGATCAGTAGCTTTTTGCTATTTGATTTAAATGTAATTAATTCAAATCTAATCCAAATGCAATTCCACTTTGAACCTTTGCAATGCACATATGATCACCTACACTTCAGAAGCTTATCACACACATGATCATTTGGATTACAAAATACAACTACTAGCAAATGCAACTTGGACCAATTTAAATACATTTGGAGTTTGAATTTGAATTCACTTTCAAATCAACTTCAATTAACTTGTTGCAAATGGAACCTAGATCATATAAATACAACTCACATCATTTGACAACATAATCATGTTCTTGGGCATTACAACTTATTTATGCTTTGTTTATATTGTTTGCTCGGATAGAAGTGGATCCGGAACTCGAGATCACCCCCTTCGTTGAAGACCCCGTGACTGAACCTCGTCAGCAAGGCAAGCAAACCCCCATTGATCATGTCGATAAAATCCCACTTCCCTCTCATGTCTCGCTTATGCATTGTTTAGGATGATTACCATGATGCGTTTCTACCGCATAGATGAACCCATTCCTTTGCATGACCTATCATTTTGTCACAGTAGTAAGCAAACCACAATCCTAGCAAATGTAGGAGTTGTTTGATATCATGTGGCCCCTGCAATTGTTACTGCTTATTGTATGCTTAGAATGATACCATGATGATACTGTGATGTGAGTCGGGATGATGATAAACATGGTGTTGATGAAAGTGAAATGTGTTGGTGAATCTACCCTAATACAAGGTGAACGATGAGAGGCTGTGTAGGAGTACACAGTGGGTTGTCTCGTTGAACACTGCCTTAAGTCCGAGTTCTTGTGTGGTGATCCAAGATGAAGAGTACAACCACACATTGGGCTCACTGACCCCTCTCGGCTTACTAACTCATCCCCTTCGATGTCCAGATGTCGCAGTAGTTCGGATTTCTGTAGGTATTGTGGCCTGGTAGCCAAGTGAGAGAACGGCTCATCCGAGACCGGCTTTCGCACCACGCACACATCGTCTGGGTCCACTTCGGTAAACCGGACGGGTTCACGATAGTGAAAGACAACCCAGATAGGCGGCTTTCATGGACTAGATCGGCTATGAGGTAACAGTTGTGGTGGCATCCTCGCCGTCATCTCTTGAACGGTGACACGCAAAAGGCGGTAACTGATGGCACGTGTGTGTAGCAGTACACCCCTGCAGGGTTAACAAAACTATTCGAATAGCCGCGTCCGCGGTTAAGGACTGCTTGGAAAGCTTAGCTTGATTATTAGACAACTTAAACTGGATACTTCTAAAACTCGCAAGATAAGCGTGAGTGCTATGGTGTGCTTCTCGTGGGGAAGTCGAGGAAGTAACCATAGTGGTGTATTGGTTGAAGAGATGTAGTGGACTCGTGTACGCTTCTTACCTCAAGTCTGGTACTCATAGTTCAGGACTAGCCAAGTCAAAGCTGGCACTTCTGCAAGTGAAACCCCACCTCCCTTTACCTTGATACATGTGCATGAGTAGTATAGTTCCTACGTAAGTCTTGCTGAGTACGACTTTGTACTCACGTTTGCTTATTCTATGTTTTAGATGAACCCACCGACCCCGATGGTGGCTTCTAACCGGAGCTTGAAGATTGAAGACTCAGACCAAGACCAAGCTAGTGTAGTCCCAGTCAGACGACTGGTTCCCTCGTGGAGGGCTTGTTTTTAGATAAGGCTTCTCTAAGCCATTTGTTAAACTTGTCTGTACTCAGACCTACTTTTCTTCCGCTTGTCTGTTGTAATGTTGGATCACATGCTTGTGATCTCTGTGTGCACTCTGTAAGAGTTATTAATAAAGATGTATACTTTGTAGAGAATTGCAATGATACCTGCTATTCATACAAGGCATGTGTGCTGCGTGTATGTTTATAACATGCATGTCTGTGTATGGGTTTTCGAGACCTTAGTTGTGATCTGGCTGGCGGTCTTTCATACACCAAGTGGCCTTTAGATGTGCGCAGATTGAGGCATCGCGATGCGATTGTTCGAGACTCTGTCTCGTGCACACTTTGTGGTATGATCGAGCCCGCCCTAGACCCCGACTAAGTGATCGGGCTGGAGTAAGTCTATGTAAGGGTTATAATACAATCGATAGTATGGTTGAGGCGACTTGTCTATGAGTATGGGAGTTCACCACCCATATTAGTTAGACTTGTGTGCGGGATATGAGGACCCATCTCAGTGGATCATCCGGCCTGAATGGGATGCCCCTCACGTTCGATGCTTTCCGAGAACGTTCTGTGCTTGGCCTTGTCTGCTTAGACAAGTGGGTACGGTTCTCGGCTCTCCATATGATTGTGTTGTAGCGAGGCTTGCATACGCTAACCCCGGGTCCCGACATTCCGCGGGTACCTTCGGAGACGTTGCGAGTGTGCGATCGACTACACCTTCGGAATCCGACTTATCAACAGGCAAGGACTATACATTACTTATGATCCATTCTATTTCAACCAGCGGTTTGCATGCTAGTCTAGGTTAGGTTCGATGTTTAATCCTACCACATGTTTACAGCCTCTTTCAAACCGATACCTCCATGTCCCTTCCCAGCAAACCTTGTACTGCTACGTTACTATTGCTCATTGCTCAGCCCCTGCTTAGTATGCATGCTTAGGATGCTACGATGTTACCCTGTTACTCCTTGGTTTGGGATATCACATTATTATATTGCTGTTGATGATATGATTATTATAATGTTGACTATATTCGATGAAGGATGGAAGGTCTAGGCTATCCCGCCCCGACGCTTTGTTCCATTCGAGTCACCTAGGATCCGAGTTCCGGGTATTGGTTTTAAGACTGAGCGTGCCTAACCGCGTGTGGGATTTTATGGGGTCCCCTTTTCTTACCTACCTAGCTTCAAGCATTTCTAGTGGTGGCCCAAGCTGATTTACCATTTGAAACCGTGTGTGTGCTAGTCAGCTGCCAGTAGTTTTCAAACCAACCCGGACCAGTGAGGACATAGTTCCCTTGCTGGCCCACTTTGTCCAGCTGAGGACCCGGTTTCCCATGTGTGATTAAACGGCTATCCAAACCTGCGACATACGGTAGAGACCAGATCGAGAGTGTGGCCGGCTCCTGAGATGGATGTCGACTCACCGGGGGCCACCCGGATTTGTTCGTTGTTAGTTAGAGGGACCTGTCGTTTCGGATCTCATGGAACTAAATCATAAAATGGTTGCTTGTGATGGGTAGCAACTGAGAGAGATGGACGTGCGTGCGGAGCCTCGTAATGGGCAGTTGGTACTCCCCTGCAGGGTTAAATCTTTTCGAGAAGCCGTGTCCGCGGTTATGGACGACTTGAGACCTACTCCTTGTTCATAGACAACAACAACTGAGATAATCTTAATATAACTTGATCAATGTGTGCGTGTGCCTTGACTGCTTCTTCTTCGTCGGGATGCGAAGAGGGGGACAAGGATAGGATAGGTGTTATGTTTGCGTAAGTAGCTGATAGCAAGACTTGTTGGAGGCGATTCCTCATCGAATGCTTGGCTTCTTATCTTACTCTCTAGATCGTTAGCCACTTCATAAATGCTAGTGCGGCAGCAACCTCACCACTTACCCCTTCCTTACCGTAAACTACTAGTTGTCCTAGAATGACGAGTGATGAAGTCCTTGCTGGGTCAGATGACCACTACAGTTGGATGCTGAGTACCTTTCTACTCCTGATACTACCCCCAAAGTCTATTCAGGGTTCTTGATCGACAACAGGTACGGTGATCGACGTTTCACGTGGAGACTCGACGACGACTAGTTAGGCGGATCCCGGCGGAGGGCCTAGACCCGTGTGGTTATGGGATCGATGTTTTCTCTTTGCCACTAGGCATTTGCTTGTAGTCTGTACTCAAACATGTATCTTCCGCTGTTGTATTGTATTTAAGGCAGTTGTATGCCGATTGTATGAGATGTTGTATCTTGTATCTGTAATGTTGTGATATCATGTTGGAAATCCGGGGCATATGACTTCGTCATATGTCGCGTTGGGACCGATAAGTGCTTCGTTCCCGGATTTGGATGGAAACATCTAGATCTGGAACAATACCGCATATCGGGCCTTACAGTCCCTCTCCTCTCTTCCACAGCACCAGCAGGAGGCTGGGGCCGCCGTCACCATGGCCGCCGGCGCCATCGATCCGAGCAGGAGCTCGCCCGCGCCCGGCCTCGCCGGCTTGTGCCCCCGCCACCTCGGATCTGGTGCGATCCGGTGGATATCCACCGCGCCGAGATCCTCCACGCCTCTGCACCGCCACGAGCCACATCGCCGTCGGCGACCTCCCGCCGCCGCCGCCCGTGCGGGAACGGGACGCCGATCCAGCGGCGTTGACCCGCCGTGGGCCGGCCAGCGTCCGCGGCCCAGCTGGCCTACCAGGCTCGCGGCCCACCAGCGCCAAGCCAGCCTTCCACCGCTGCTGTTGGGTCGAGCCCAACTTGGGTGAGGCCCCTTTTTTCTGTCTTTTTCCCTCTCTGTTTTTTTCCTTTATCTAATTTTTGCCAAGTCCCTGTAATTTCTTGATGTATTCAGTTTTGCGCTTAATTTTGCGAGTAAACCACAGCTCGGATGATGTAGCGCCCAAAAGGAAAATTGTTTAGAATTATGTGTACTTCAGTTCATCTTTCGTGAGAATTTTTATTTGAGGCCATCTTGATGTTGTTAGTCACTGTTGAAATGGGCATCAGACTGTTAACTGCTACTAATTTCTAATATGTGATGCTGATGTTATTTTATTGCAAGTTTGATTGACGATTGTGTCACATCCATGAGGCCTATTGCATTAATTCTTGTTGCATACTGTTAAGCATCATGTCTACTTCAATGATATGCATTCACATGTAATATTTTCCTACTGCATGATGTTTGTTTCTTCACCCAAAGTAGCTACCCTGATGTTAGTGTGCTGCTGTTTATGTAAAGTTGCTACTTTGCTGCCCTATATCTTTTTAATCGTGCATCCTATTGACCATTGCAATATGTCATTTTGATCTATGCCATGTCTAATTCCATTATATGTATTGCATTGACATGTTTACATTTCTGGTCATAGATATGTTTAGCTCCAAAGTTGCTATGCTGTTGTTGTTGACAGCCACCTCTGTTTTCCTCTAAGTCTGTAACTTTCCTATGCCATCTTGCACGCTTAATATCTTTTTATTTGTTATGCCTATGACTTTGATTCTTGTTTGTACCTGATCACCATCATGTCTACTTCATGCCCATGTACTGCTATGTCATTTGCTGCAATTTTGCATATAGTTATACCCCTGTTTATACAGCATGAAAATAACAGTTTTTGCCCTGTTTTCCTTATTTTCACTAAGTCCTTGATCAGTAATGTTTTATAGCTTTTTGTGATGCTTATAACTAGTGAAGCATGATGCCTTTTTGCACGATTCCTTTTGTCATGCCTTCCCTGCCATGTCTACTTTAGTTGCTTATCATTTTTGAGAATGTTTGCATTCATTATACTGTTTATGCATTGCTCTAATGTGTGCTTCCTGATGTTGGCAGATTGTGTTCCAAACTTGTTTTGCTTGTATCTTTTTAACCGTAACTCCGTTTGGAGTGTTCTTTACATGTAACTTGATTAGTTTTTTGTGTAATTTGTGTTTATGCTATTGTTTGCTGTTGTTAACCAACCTAAAGTATGGTTTAGGACAGAACAGTACCAAATCCTCTAATTGTCGTGGAGCACTTAGTGGAATGCCATGTTTAGGTTGTGCCTCACTTAAATTGACTAGCATAGATGGTTTCCTTTATGCTTCACCTCTTTTCATGTTTGTGTGCTATGCCATGCTTGAGTGAGATTCCATGTTAATAACCTTTTCTCATCTCGTGTAGCTAAACAACTTGAACCCTTATCAATGTGCGGTATCGTCGTGTGTGACGAGTACTCCACTTAACCTGTTAGTAACCGCTCTCGACGGTAGATGTGTTGTCTCATGTTGCGTTCTTGTTGATGCTTGCTCATGATTTCTTTGTAGTAATAGATGCTTCCTCGTCGATTTCCTTTTCTAGTGTTTCCTTTCTTGTGTGCATCCGCGGGTACCTCTCGGAGACGATGCGAGCTTGCGATCGACTACACCTTTGGTTTCTTCTTCTCATTAGGTAAGGGGGAGCACATATCATGCTTATATCTTTCAGCTCAGTCGCGCCTAGGTGTAGGATAGAACGATTGCTTGATCCTACCACCTTATATTCATGCCTCTCAAATAAACCCAAACAGCCATGTCCTCCACATCCCAGCAAACCGGCTTCATATGAGAATTACCGGCAATCCGACCTGCGGCATATGGAAGAGTCCGATCCGAGAGCGTGGCCGGCTTTTGGATTGGGTGTCGACTCCCCAGGGGCCACCCGAATTTGTTCGTTGTTAGCTAGAGGGACCTGTCGTGTCGGATCTCTCGGGACTAAATCATAAAATGGCTGCCGGTGATGGGTAGAAACTGAGAGAGATGGGCGTGCGTGCGGAGCCTTATAATGGGAAGTTGGTACACCCCTGCAGGCTTAAATATTTTTGAGGAGCCGTGTCCACGGTTATGGACGACTTGGAACCTACGTCTTGTTCATAGATAACATCAACTGAATCATAACTATAACTTGATCAACGTGTGTGTGCCTTGACTGCTTCTTCTTCGTCGGGATGCAAAGAAGAGGACAAGGATAAGATAGGTGTTATGCTTGCGTAAGTAGTTGATAGAAAGACTTGTTGTAGGCGATTCCTCATCGAATGCTTGGTTCTCATATTATTCTAAAATAGACAGTTAGCCACTCATATATTGCTAGTGCGTCTGCAACTTCACCACTACCCCCTTCTTACCCATGAGAAGTTAGTTACAATACTTTGATATGTTCTCACCCTTGCTTTTCTTTTCCCTTTTATGTTTTGCCTGATCGTCCGCTGCAGTTGATTACTACCTCGACTCTTCTTCTGGACGCCTTCGTGGAGACTCGACAGAGACTAGTTAGGTGGATCCCGGCGGAGAGCCTGGACCCGTGCGGTTACGGGGATGGTGTGTTTTACCTTTGCCAATAGGCATTTGATTGTAGTCTGTACTCACACATGTATCTTCCGCTGACGTATTGTATGAGATGTTATATCCTTGTAGTTGTAATGTTGTGATATCATGTTGGAAATCCGGGGCATATGGCATTGTCATATGTCGCGGTGGGACTGATATGTGCTTCGTCCCTGGATCTGGGTGGAAACATTTAGATCTGGAACAGTACCGCATATCGGGCCTTACACCGGCACCCTGCCGGAGGGGGGATTGACTTCCGGGAGCTTCTCCACCACCATGGACGCTTCCCGGATGTGCCGTGAGTAGTCCCGCTTGGACAATGGGCTCATGACCAGTAGCTATGTGATTTCTTCTCTCCAATCTTGTGCTTCAATTCTTAGCCCTTGTGAGCTGCCCTATCTGATCAAGGCATCTATGTAATTTTCCTGTTGTTGCTATGGTGTGTTTGCTGGGATCCGATGGATTATGAGATTATGTTCTTATTGTGATGAGCTATATATTTGGTTCTCCTTTTATATTTTGTTCTTGAGTAATTCTTGCATGTTCTCCGTTGCTTTTTATTGCTTTGGCCAAGTAGTAGATAGTAAGTCCAAGAGGGAGCGTTTATGCATCATTGTGGGTTCATGCCCCCCCTGATTGAGGCGGGGTGTCCCGATCTTTCGATGAGAGATAACTATCGATTTGGTGGAGACGACTCTGACGATCCGACTACGAACGTGCAACAACGTCGCGCCTTAGCAATCGCTAAACCAATCTCCGGAGGTTATTGACCACGTCGGAGCACGATCAACCTGACCACAAAGGTCTAGGGCCTGCAAGCAATCGAAGAACAAGCAAGAACTATGATAAAGCAATCTGAATATTGCGAATATGTAGATGAAGTATGAATAAAGTTGGGATTCCGAAAGCGGTCTTGATCTGGTCGTTGGACACAAACCGAGTACACGAAGATGCAGCAATTAGCTAAGCAGTCTTTTTAACTAAAAGAAATCCAAAGAAAAAACCTAGGGGTTGATCTACTTATATAGGACTAAAGGGTGGAGGCCAAGGGGGTGAAAGGACATCCCAAGGAGTCCTAAAACTAAACCTAGGTCGTACAAGGCACTTGGGCCCATGTGGAGGTGATGCAACACCTATTGCGTTGGACTTTGATTCGGATTCTGCTGCTGGGTCGCACCGTTTTCACAATATCTCCACGCTCCGAAGGAATTTGAAGGTGAAACCAATTGCGTTGGAAACTAGACGAGATAAGCTATCACCAGAAAAAAGAATCACCCAATTTGGAGTTCGTATGTAGAAACGGCGGCTGTTTGAAGTTGGGTATATCTCTGCAGTCCGAATCTGAGTCCATGACGTGAAAGACTTGGTCTCTATCTTCTCTTGGGCCAAAAGTGACGTGAAATAACTTATTGTACAGCACACAATCATGCCCCTTTGTATTGACTTCATTTCTTGATCAAATATAGAGTAATTAATGGTCATATCCATGATAATTATGTCCTTGTCATCTTCATGCTTGAACATGCTCCAATGCTCATCCTTCTTGTCCATGCTAGGTCCTTCATTTGTCAGCAACAGAAATATATCGATGTTAGGCAGCATCATATTCACATGAGCATTAGAAAAATTACCAAGAAGCGAAAGTACCTGATAATTTAATTGGTGTGCACGATCTCTAATAATTGCTCCAGTAGGTATATTAGCAGGGGTTGTGGCTGTAACTATGGTAGTCATGTCCTCATCACCCCCCCTCAATGTCTAGCTTCAGTGAAAGAAACATGAGACTAGGGGATGTGTTGTTGCTGTTGGGAAACATAGTAGAAATAGACAAAATTCGTGCCTACGAATCAAGATCCCAACATCATCCAACAAAGATGGCATACAAGGTTTAGGGCTTTTCTCACCAACGGTTGCAGCGGAAGAAGAGCTGGTGAAGCGGCGTGGACGTAGTGGAAGTAGTCGAAGCAGATCTCCCACGAACAGTCCCTCGATCTATCCCATGAATAAGTCCCTCGAACAGATCTCCGAGAAGAAGAAGAAGAAGCTCCTCGAAGAAGGATCAAAGTTATGATCCCTCTACCGGTATCCACATATCCCATAGCAGCAATCCAGCAGCGCTCCGCCGTCCAGAGAAGAACGCCACCGAGAAAACTAGTGGGAGAAAACCCTAACGGATTCTGATTTAGAACAGCAGTCTAATTGTGGAGCAACGGGGTTTAAAGGGAGGGAGGGTGGCGCATAGGCCTTGGGGTTTGATGTTGCTGCGCCCCCACCCCCAAGGTGGCCAAGAGGCCCCTTGGGGCGCAATAAGGGGTGGTGGAGTCCCCTTGGGATTCCTCCTTCCAAAAGGAGACCTTCCCACCGGGGAATCTGAGTCCAAGGAGGACTCCTCCCACATGTGGCGCCCCCACCACCTAAATTTTGGCCAGCCCCCTTGGGGTGCCTTGCCCCCCAAGGCTAAGGGTGGTGGGGCGCATACGGTACTGTCCGGAACCTTGTGGAACCTTCCGGAAGCTTCCAGAACCTTCCAGGACCCGCCGGGACCATTCTCGGCCATTCTGGGACCTTCCGGGATGGTTTCGGGACATTCCGGAACCTTATGCAACACTTCCAAGACCTTCCGGTAACGTTTTGGACGTTCCAGAACTATCTTGATAGGTTCTGGGACGATCCGGGTTACGGTCTAGCCTGCCCGATGCCCTGCGTCGGTTCGTCGGTCGTTTTCGGGACGTCCACCGATTAACCAAAAACTATTCTGGTTGATCCAGGACTTCCCCAGTACCATTATCATATGATCCAGGACGACCTGGGACTATTCTAGAGTGATCCGGACATATCTTTAAATACCCAGAACTTCTTCTGGTGCCCTTATGAACAATTCCATAAATACCCGGAACTACTTCCGGTGCCCGTATGAACTATTCCGTTTTGCTTCCACTAAACCTTCTACCATTCCAGTATTCTACCAGACTACTACTCGTTAAGTGTGTGACCCAATAGGTTCTGTATAATGCGGACAAGACTCAGAACATCTTCCAGACATAGGTCAACAGCCTTTTGTCAATAGCCAATAATCAACAGCGGAGCCATGGACACCCATGTTGACTCCCGCACATACACGAAGAACCTTCGAGTGAACCATTATGTTTTGTCATGTACCATGCCCTTTGCTTTGCGATATATGACAAAGTTAGAGGAGAGAAGTTAGGCACCCATGTGTAACAACATCTTGAACACAAGCCACTCGTTATCCTCTTTGGTCGTTTGTCCCTTTTCTCGTTATCGTATTCCGGTATCCCCGTGACTGAATCACAATGCGTCTGGCCAGACTATAATGGATACCGTCATACCGAGTGGGCCCGAAGTGAATATCTTCTTCATCGTGAAGGAGCAAATCCCAATCTTGAACTATCACAGTTACTAGACACACTATCCAATGTACCCAGAAATTATTTTACTACTTCCCTGTAACGGGAAGATTCATCTAAGAACCAAAGCACATCTTCCTGTGTGAAACAACTTGATACTCTCATGGTCTAAGGAATTACGTATATGATAACATTTCATGATATGACTTATAACGTTGTTACGATGTGATCTCTAAGTATATCATTCAATAGTGGGGTCGGTTCAACATCATTGTTCTGCTAACAATATGTTCCCATTGCTACTGACATCCTTGTTACAAGAACAATCTCCATGATTAAGAAAACGTAATCATCAGTTAGCACATGAGCTGGTCTTAGAGGCTAAACCAGGAACTCTTGGTGTTTACATTTCCACACATGCAAGTGAGTTTTCTTCTGAATCTCACAGTCAGGGTCATTGCAATTATAGCACAGAAATATAAACATTAATTACAAACGTGGAAATATATATAATAACATTTTATTATTGCCTCTAGGGCATATTTCCAACATTCTCCCACTTGCACTAGAGTCAATAATATTATCAGTGCTTGAGCACTTTACACCTATGGCATGCCGGGGTAATACATGCTTCATTTTTGGTATAGACTTTATCATCGGATCTGACGTTTCAGGCACGTTTGTATCTTGCATATCTTCACGTTTTTCACACTATCATAAAATTCACTAATTTTATTAGTTTAGCTTTTTATATGTTTTGGATCATTTGGTAGGACCTTGGTTCCTTAGAATAAGTCATGAAATCATTCATTAATGTTCCATGAGCTTCAAACATCTAGCAAACCATACCATGTTCATAAATGAACTTCTGAGTCAAAATACCCTCCCTTGTTACTTCTTTAAGCAACATTATACTTAGCCTCTGTTATAGAATTCACCACAGTATCTAACTGAACACAGTTCCTTCATACTGTGCCACCCTTACGTGTGAAACACATAATCCCAATTAAAATCGAAAATCGGTCGGAGTAAGTATGAAGACTGAATTGGTGTAACTATTTACATCAAAAATTCTGCTGGTGTAACTCATTACAACGAGCTCTTCATTCTCTCCATTTTTCCGAGAAACATATCTTATCTTTCATAAGTTTAACTTTTCACTATTTGTCCAATGATCAACATCTTTATCACTTTGGTATCTTGCTCACAACCTTTTCGAGCACTGGACATATTTGGTTGTTTTACATATTATGGTGTACATGATTAATCCAAACACACATGTGAGCGAAATTCAATTCATGTGTTTTGATTATCTGTGTTCATGAACACCGATTTCCGCAAATAACTTTTCACCGTGACCTCGACAAGAACATCCTTCCTGGTGTTTTCATACTAAACTACTTTAGTATCATGTCAACATGTAACGTTGTCTTTAGCATGATCAAGCACTTACTATCTGCATAGATCACTGTGCTCAATACAAATGCTATATTAGCCCAAGTTCTTCAACTGAAAACTATTTCCAATGAAGTCCTTATTCGTGTCAAGAAATTTATATCATTTCCAATCAACAATATGTCATATACATAAGGTTTTAGAAATATCATTCAGCTCCCACTTAATTTCTTGAACATTCAAGCATCTTCGTTTATTCCCGATGAAAACAAACTCTTTTGGCAATTTCATCATAACAAAAATTCCAACTCCATTGTGCTAGCTTCAGTCCATCACTGGATATCCAAGGCATGCATCTATTTTAGCATCCTTTGAATCGACAAAACATTCCGGTCGTATCACATATACGTCCTTTGTTATATTTCCGTGTAGGAACTTTGTTTTGACGTTCATTCTACCATATCCTATAAATGATATATGTAGTAATTGCTAATATAACCCGAACTGACTAAAGCATCTCTACGGTCGAAACTATTTCGCCGTAGTCAACCTTTGAATCAATTATAGATCCATATATATATTCTTCAGACTTTTAGTCTTTCGGAGGGTCTACCAAGTTCAAAACTTGACTTACTTCCATGGATACTATCTCAAATTATTTGGCATTTAGCCAAATCTCGGAGTCAGGGCCCATCAATGCTTCTTTGTATATCATAGGTTTATCATTGTCGAACAACAATATCTCGTTTTACATATCATGAATGTATGTACGAGTTTTGTCTAACCTGTGTGGTTCAGCTGCGCACTTATTTGAAGATTCAACAATCTTTAATAAGTTGCACTGTCCTCCCACTCACTCTTTTGCAAGAAACCATTTTCTTCAAAACACATTGTTCTTAACAGCAAACAGTTTTGCTTTTGTGTAGTGAGGAATACCAAACCTTTTGGAATAACCTTCACAAAGTAGCACTTCTCTGATTTGGTGTTTTGAGTATGTCAAACATATGTCTCATACACCCAAATTTTAAGAAAAGACAATATGGTTTTATCATTTCCATATCATATCTAATATGGTGTCATTTCAACAGATTTGATGGTGCTCTTTTCAGTGTAAAAGATGTAGTCTCTAACGCGGAACTTTAATAAGTATAATGGCAAATTGATAAACGTCATATTTGATCTTACCGTGTCATACATGGCTTGATTACATCTCTCGAACACTTTACTCATAGTGGTGTTCCGGGAGACGCAAGTTATGACACTTCTTCACAACTCATCAGACGTTCGCTAAACATGTAACTCAAATATTACTTTCTACAATCTAATTTGCAGAAGCTTTATTTTCTCGTTACAATACATTTCTATTTCACTCTAATTTTCCTTGAACGTTTCAAAGATTTCATACGTATGTCTCCACTTAACAGATATCCATATATTTACTTCAGTTCATGAGTGAAGATAGAAAATCCACTGTACACAACTACACTTATTGGACTACACACATCATCATGTATGATTTTCAATAATTTAGTTGCCCGTTAATGCATGGCCTATCAACGGTGTTTTTAGTCACATTACTTTTAGACAATGCATGCAAGCGTCAAGTGATTCATAATCATATGACTCAAAAGTCCATCACTTATGGAAATTCTTCATGCATGTTATGTCACTTGTGACAAACTGCAGTGCCACACACTTGTGGTATTTCTGTTAGTCTTGCGATGTTTAGCGTTAGTGTTATGGATGTTTAGCATTATTATCAAGATTCATAACATATAACCTATTCACAATAGAAGTATGGCCTTTATGTTATTCATAGGTTTGAACAACTCTCTTGCAATAAACATGATTCAAAAATGATGTTTTGCAACAAGGCTAAAGTGTAGTAACAATTTACTCAACTCTAAAATGAATTATGAAGATAATCATAGAGTCAACACACAGTATAGTAAACCTTTTACCGTGTTCTCGTGTGTGTCAAAACTCATCATTAGCTAGTCATAAAGGCCATAGTATTTCTTGCATCGACTTGCAACGATATGCAATTGAAGTGATATTCTAGTGATCAACAGTTTAATCACAATATACAAGAATTAAGATTAACCGCTTAATCATGATTCCCAAGAATTACATCTTTTGACCAGCAATGAATTCATCTATAACTTTGTATGACTTTCATTTCTGAGCTGGATATTCCAGTCTTCTTTCGCTTTGCCTTTATACGTATCATAGTTCTATTTCCAATGTCACTCCTACTCACAGAAGATCACATATGATCGAGGGTGGCGCATGTCATGGACTTTCCGGCGTGTGAGTCTTACTAACATCCTTTGGACTTCCTTTCCCTTAATTCTCATCATCATATGATCGGTGTTCTTCTGGATCCCACACTTATCAGTTTTGTTTAGAGCACAGTGAACATTTTCACCAATGCTTACAATCATACATTGTACTAGATATCTTATATCCAACATTAATTGTCTTACTACTGAAAAAAAATTTTCAGTTCCATGAATATAACATAACTATCACAAACGTTTCGAAGTTCGGGTTTCATGGTGGTGAAGACAATGCACTTAGCTGTGGTGGAATTCTAGCATTTTTGGATTATGGACGTAAGTCACATCATCCATAGCATCAGCGGGAGAGCATCAAAAATTTGCGATAGGACAAGCTCCTTCTCGACACTATTGAGGATAGTCCTCACAATACGGTACCAATCGTAAAGTTTTTACCAAGTAATACAGTTAATCAAAATAAATTGGGAAGGTGGTAATGCGAGCCATTATTCTACAACGATAATGCAAATACTAAGACTTTGTTCATAATTAAGTTGCACTTGTGATTAATCAATTTAATTACTAAGTGCGCTCCCACTCAGATCAATATCTCTCGAATTGATGCTGGAGTGATTCAAGATCCAACCCAATCGTCCGCATTGATGTGACATCACTGATGACTTAGACTGGACCGGTAGGCCAACTTGCCAATCACGCCAAAGGTGATTCTTGTTCATCTTTCGATGGGCGTGTTCCGGTAGCAAACTTTTATCCAAACCGTCAAGACAACCAAGTGTAATTGCAGTGTGTTCTTAACACATCCGCCTTTTATGCGTCACACCGTGTGCACCCATGTGACATGACCTGCTCCGGTGTGAAACATAGTATAGACGGTGCTACAGTTGGAAGAACACTATCAACTTGATATTGTTTTGCGAGAGATCACCCTAATAAAATACGACTACCGCGCATCAAACAAGGGTGCATCAAAGGGATAAACATCACAGGAAGTTCATAAAATTATGTGATATAGTATAGCCCTTTGCTTCGTGAAGTCTTCGGTGTCTTCACATCGTCGTGTTAGAAGTCACCGTCTCCACCAACTTTCTCCTTGGCGCCGGGACCAAAACCACGGCTTCCGGCATGTGCGTCGGGGTCCACCTCCGCATCGTAGATCATCACCTTGCATCTATCTATTGCTTTTCCTCGAGCTAATAAACAGTTCTGGCACGCATGCCATAATTAAGTGACCATCATATGACTCCAATCATCAAGCCGTACCACGACACGCAGGTCGCGAATAAATATTACATAACATATAGCATCTCATACAAACACATTGCAAATCTTGAAGGCTATACCACATCACATGCACATTCTGCAAAAACGAGTTAGATCGCCATCTACACGGGTTGTTGCACCTTTTATCATGGTTGATTAGCAGGTTACATGTAAACGTTGTTCCCTATACAAACCAAACACGATACTTCATTGTTGCTAGTTTAACGTTCGGGGTGCATGCAGCAACTAATGCCACAAGCCAAACTTCGTTCAACGCGTGACCCCCGTGTGGATTTGAGTTCATAAAATCCACAAGCCCCTCCATGTTAAATCTTCTATTGCGAGATTAAGATGAGATCCAAGGAGTTTTATGTAGACCATGATCAAGGCAACCAACATACTGAAAGCAGCATAGAGGGATCGATGGAAAACTCAATCCTTGTAGCAAAACCTCAACTTGCCATCAAGCATAGAAAAAATCACATGACAGGGAAGCAAAAAGAATATCAATGCCTCATATCACACATATGATCTAGATCTAAACTTGCATCTAATCAAGGATTGCTCTGATACCACTATTGGGAAACGTAGTAGAAATCAAAATTTCCGTGCCTACGAATCAAGATCCCAAGATCATCCATGAAAATGGCATACAAGGTTTAGGCCTTTTCTCACCAACAGTTGCAGCGGAATAAGAGTTGGTGAAGCGGCGTGGACGTAGTGGAAGTAGTCGAAGCAGATCTCCCACGAACAGTCCCTCGATCTATCCCACGAATAAGTCCCTCGAACAGATCTCCGAGAAGAAGAAGAAGCTCCTCGAAGAAGGATCAAAGTTATGATCCCTCTACCGGTATCCACACATCCCGTAGCAGCAATCCAGCAGTGCTCCTCCGTCCAGAGAAGAACGCCACCGATAAAACTAGAGGGAGAAAACCTTAACGGATTCCGATTTAGAACAACGTCTAAACCGGGGTCTAATTGTGGAGCAACGGGATTTAGAGGGAGGGAGGGTGGTGCATAGGCCCTGGGGTTTGATGTTGCTGCGCCCCCACCCCCTCCCCTCATTATATAGGTGGCCAAGAGGCCCCTTGGGGCGCAATAAGGGGTGGTTGAGTCCCCTTGGGACTCCTCCTTCCAAAAGGAGACCTTCCCACCGGGGAATCTGAGTCCAAGGAGGACTCCTCCCACATGTGGCGCCCCCACCACCTAAATTTCGGCCAGCCCCCTTAGGGTGCCTTGCCCCCCAAGTCTAAGGGTGGTGGGGCGCATATGGTACTGTCCGGAACCTTGTGGAACCTTCCGGAAGCTTCCAGAACCTTCCATGACCTTCCAGGAACCGTCGGGACCATTCTCGGCCATTCCGAGACCTTCCGGGATGGTTTCGGGACATTCCGGAACCTTTTGGAACACTTCCAAGACCTTTCGGTACCGTTTTCGGACGTTCCGGAACTATCTGGATAGGTTCCGGGACGATCCGGGTTACGGTCTAGCCTGCCCGATGCCCTGCGTCGGTTCGTCGGTCGTTTTCGGGACGTCCACCGATTAACCGGAAACTATTCCGGTTGATCCAGGACTTCCCAGTACCATTATCATATGATCCAGAACGACCTGGGACTATTCCAGAGTGATCCGGACATATCTTTAAATACCTAGAACTTCTTCTGGTGCCCTTATGAACAATTCCATAAATACCCGGAACTACTTCCGGTGCCCGTATGAACTATTCCGTTTTGCTTCCATTAAACCTTCTACCATTCCAGTATTCTAACAGACTACTACTCGTTAAGTGTGTGACCCAATAGGTTCGGTATAATGCGGACATGACTCAGAACATCTTCCGGACATAGGTCAACAGCCTTTTGTCAATAGCCAATAATCAACAGCGGAGCCATGGACACCCATGTTGACTCCCGCACATACACGAAGAAACTTCGAGTGAACCATTATGTTTAGTCATGTACCATTACCTTTGCTTCGTGATATATGAAAAAGTTAGAGGAGAGAAGTTTGGCACCCATGTGTAACAACTTCTTGAACACAAGCCACTCGTTATCCTCTTTACTCGTTTGTCCCTTTTCTCGTTATCGTATTCCGGTATCCCCATGACTGAATCACAATGCGTCTGGACAGACTATAATGGATACCGTCATACCGAGTGGGCCCGAAGTGAATATCTTCTTCACCGTGAAGGAGCAAATCCCAATCTTGAACTATCACAGTTACTAGACACACTATCCAATGTACCCAGAACTTATTTTACTACTTCCCAGTAACGGGAAGATTCATCTAAGAACCAAAGCACATCTTCCTGTGTGAAACAACTTGATACTCTCATGGTCTAAGGAATTACGTATATGATAACATTTCATGATATGACTTATAACGTTGTTACGATGTGATCTCTAAGTATATCATTCAATAGTGGGGTCGGTTCAACATCATTGTTCTGCTAACAATATGTTCCCATTGCTACTGACATCCTTGTTACAATAACAATGTCCATGATTAAGAAAACGTCATCATCAGTTAGCACATGAGCTGGTCTTAGAGGCTAAACCAGGAACTCTTGGTGTTTACATTTCCACACATGCAGGTGAGTTTTCTTCTGAATCTTATAGTCAGGGTCATTGCAATTATAGCACAGAAATATAAACATTAATTACAAAAGTGGAAATATATATAATAACATTTTATTATTGCCTCTCGGGCATATTTCCAACAGTTGCCACCAGGGAGAAAACAACGGTGCTTGTGACCACAGTTGCAAGGATTGTTTACCTTACGCAAAGTTTGTTAATGCAGTTGTCTGTTGCTTTGAGTTCATGATACGTCCAAAATGCATCACTATTATATATAGTAATTCTTTCTTATTCATTGATATATTTCATGTTATGATGCCGTTCTTATGTTATTTGCCTTATTTTACACAGTTTGCAACTTTCAGGTGCCGAAGCAGCAGACGCAACAATCAGCGATAAAAAAGTGGACGCTAAGTTGTTGAAGAAGAATACCTCCAAATTACATGAAAATCGACGGAGGGAATTTTTCAGAAGATTAACGAAGACACGTCGAAGAGGGGTCAGAGGGGGCCACATGGTGCCCAGGCGGCCACCCAGCGCGGCCCCACCCCTAGCCGCGCCGGGAGGGCTCCTGGACCCCTAGGGCCACTCCCGGCTCCCCCCTTTGTCCTATATATCGCACATATTCCAAAAACGCTAAAAGGGAGAGAGTTTTCGGAGTTCCGCCGCCGCTCCGTGCCAGAAACCTACAGAGGAGAAATGACATCTCCGGCGGGCAGATTCCGCCGGGGAGAACACCTCCCGGAAGGGGAGATCGTCGCCATCGTCATCACCATCGTCACGGGCATCATCGAGATCATCATCAACATCATCCCCAACATCAGCACCATCTCCACCACCATCCAATCTCACATCACAAGTCCAACTTGTGTTGTAATCCGTATTATCTATCCTCTCTACTCTATCGGTGTTGATTACTATCGTGTGATGAATGCTATTGAGTTTTGTTGCAGAATTATCATTGTGTCCAGATTGTTTATCATCTATTTATCCCCACTGATCATGATCTCTTTTATGTCTTGTGAGTAGTTACTTTAGTTCTTGAGGACATGGGAGAAGTCTAGTTGTTAGTAGTCATATGATGTTGAAGTAATATGTGTTGTTTGATACTTAAGTTGTGTTGTTATTTTCCTAGTGGTGTTTTGTGAGTCGAACACTCAACACTTCGCCTTATAAAGGACGTAGGGGAATACATTGTGTACAAAGTATGCTTACGGTGGGTTGCCGAAGTGACAGAAACCTGAACCCCAGCTCGCACGCTTTTGCAAAAGGGAATAATGGATCAACGATCGTATTGCTATGGTTAGGATTTTTCCTTAATTACTATCTTGTATTTGAGGATGCTTGCAAGGTGTTTAATCATAAGTGTACACTTATCCTGGTCTAGAGGGTGCACTAGCATATATTCACCCACTCAACACTTATCAGCACAGCACATAGTATCGATGCGGAATATGGCGAAAGCACATGACTATTTATCCCGTGTGTCCTCAAGAATGCTTTAGCCTTTATAAGTTCAGTTGCTAGGCCTCTCCTTTGCTCAAAAGGATTGGGCCACTTGTTACTCCTCAGTGCCTTTTACTTTACTCGCTTTTATCTTTCAGTTCCTGCAGCTATTTCTCAGCCAAAGTCACTTACCAATACCTTCTGCTCCTCGTTGGGTTCGACACTCTTATTTATCGAAAACGCTACAAACGATCCCCTACAGTTGAGGGTCATCAAGTACTGTTTTCTGGCACCGTTGCCAGGGAGCGTAGCGCTATTAGTAAGTGAAGCTGGTAAGGAAGTTTTTATATTTCTATTTTTTTGCCGTTGCTTCTTTTGTACTTATGGAAAACTCTACTCTTGGATCGTTGTTTATGGGGAAACGCCCCACGACTGTGGTGGTCACTCCTACTCCTACTGAAATTGTGCCTTAAAAAATACCATCTGGTATTATCAATTATGTCTTATCTAATCGGTATGAAGGAGATAGACATCCAGGTGAACACTTGTTATATTTATCACAACTATGTTCATTATTTAAGCTTGCAGGTATGTCACTTGAGTTCGTCATGAAGAAATTATTCTCCGTATCACTTATAGGTAAAGTTTCAGATTGGTATAAGATCCTCGATAACTCAGATCTACTTAATTGGGAAGAGCTTATGTCTCTCTTTTACACAAAGTTTTACCTCTTCATGAAATTCATCGAGACGGGAACTACATCTACAACTTTTGGTCTCGCGATGGAGAGAGCATCGCTCAAGCTTGGGGAGACTTAAATCCCTAATGTCCAAATGTCCTATCCATGAACTCCCCAAAAATATTATAATTACAAATTTTTATGCCAGGCTTTCTCGTCAGGATAAGGAGATGTTGGATGCCTCCTCTAGCGCGGTATTCCAAGTGTTGAAGAAAACTGGGATCTCATCGACAGGATCGAGAAGAATACTGAAGACTGGGAAGTCGACAAAGGTATTGAACCTGCTATAGATTATGGTCATGATTATATTGAGAGCTATGTGAAAACTGATTATTTTAATACCTTTTGTTCTAAGATTGGTCTTGATTCCCAGCTTATGATTGATTTCTGTAAGAACTTTGCCTCTCACATTGACTCTTCGAAAGAAGAGATGGCTCAGTACCATAAGCCCTTTAAAGAATTACCCTGGTGATATTCATGTTGCTGACCCTATTCTGCCTGCAGTTTTTTATGAAAATCCCCCTTTTCCTACAAGGATGAGGGAGCACTCTTTTGTGTCAGGCATAATAAATAAAAGTCGGAGACGAGCTGACGAACCTGAGGACCTGATCATGGTCGATCCTCAAGTTGCGATTGTTAAAGATTTGGTGTCACAACCCCAAGTTAGGTATGTGCTAGGATTAGCAAATCACTTTGCATCATGTTAAAAATTTCAAAAGAAATCATTTGAAATCAAATTCAAACTCAAATGGGAGAAGGAACACCCCCCAGTGAATTAATTCAAAAGGCCAGAAATAAATCTTCTCCAAAAATTCATGTTTGATTTTTGAAAAGTCTTATAAATGAGTGTGATCACATATCAAGTGATGTGGGACCCACCCCATGCTTATGGATTTTTCAAATATTCAAATAGGACCTTGGATTAATTCAAAAACCCCTATTTGATTTAAGATTCAATTAATTTGAATTTTAAAAAGTGCCAAACTTTGTAAATGGCTAGTATATATTATTATAGGGCCATATAAAAAGTTTAAGCATTTTATAAATTGGTTTGCTATTTAATTAGCAGAGCCAAAAAAAATGTCAGAAGAAAAACAGAAAGAAAAAGGAAAAGGGAAAGTGGTCCACTTACCTAGGCCTCCTCGGCCCAACTTACCGCACTGCAGCCCAGGCCCGCTCCCCAGCCTTGTCTTCTTGCCCACCGACGGCAAGCTCCTCGGTGGCGAGCATGCCGCGGCCGCCACGCCACTAGCCTTCCTGGAGGCCTCCCAGGCATCCTTATCACGCCACGGAGACTCCTAGTTGCGTCCTGATCCATCTCCTCCTCTCAAACGCCAGCTTCCCCTCCTCTCTCGCCGGAATCGAAGACGAACCGAGGACTCGCCGGAGCGCGCCGCCGTGGAAGACAAGGCCACCATGTCCTAGAGCTCAAGCCAACTTGTCCCGTGCGTGCGTCGTCGTCGACTTCATCGCCTCGCAGAAGACGGCGCCTTGATTTGATCCAGAGGAGACGCAAGCTTCACCGAATCACCGCCGATCGCCGGAGAACCACCTCGTCGATTCGCCGCCACCAGACCCTCCCCGAGCCCGTTGACCACGCCATCAAGTTCGTGGTGAGCTCCTTCCCTTTTCCCCCAACCTGGCGCCCTCTCTCTTGGTCTCTAGCCACGGCCGCCATGGTTGCCGAAGCACGTCGCCGCCATGGACGACGACGAGGTCGCCCCTGTGCCCCATCATCTCGTCCAGCGCGCGCGTTTGACTCCCAGTTGCTCTAGCAATCGAACGCAACCGTCCCAGCTTCAAGCCGTGGCCTCTAGCCCCACTCCCGACCTCGCCGGTTCTCTGTCGCCGCTAAGTTCGTCGCCGGCAAGCCACCAGTCCACCCCAGCCTCCCAGCCTAGCTCCAATGAACGCGCGCTGCTCCCAGCTTCCGTTCGAACCAAACCCCACTCGATTTGGTCCCCGGAATCACCCTCCCCGTGAGCGCCTCCGTGCGCTGTAGTCACCGGCGACTAGCCGCCGACAAGGCCGACGTGGCCGGGTTAAGTTAACACTAATCTACCCCTAAACAGTCACTGACCAGTGGGCCCAAGGCCACTAAACCCTCTGTTTAAAATAAACCAAAGCGGTTTAATTAACTGAGTCACTGACCAGTGGGGCTCCCATGTCAGTTTGACCGTGGTAACACCCCTGATGTCAGGCTGGCGCAGTGCTAATGCAGTAATTGCTTTTCTAATTAAAACAATTCCAGAAATTGGCAGAAAATACTCTAAACTTTGGAAATTCATAGAAAATTCATTTTAACTCCAAATTTAACATATAATATATGAAAAATGATCAGGAGAAAATATCTATCCAAATATACAACTTTCAACTATGTTTGAGTTGAATTTAAAATGGGAACAGTAGCATTTTCTATTTGGTTTAATTGGAATTTAATCAAATTAAATTCGAATGCTTTTGCAATTTGAACCTTAGCAACATGCCACATTTCACTTGAACATCAGAGGCATATCATACACATATCAAGATGAGTTACATTGATCAAACAATAGCATTTGCAACTTGGCTAAATTGAATTCAAATTGGAGTTTAAATTTGCAATTCATTTGCAATACACTCCTTTTAAATGGAATTCCCTCACACATCAGAAGCATATACATCAAGTTTCAACCCTCAACCATGTGTTTGTGCATTGTACTTATGTTGCCCCCCTTGATTGTTGTTTGTCGATAGAAGTGGAACCGGAACAGGAGGCTGCCCCCTTCGTTGAAGACCCTGATACCGAACCTCGACAGCAAGGCAAGCAAACCCCCATTGATCAAGTCGATAAAATCCCACTTCCCTCTCATGTCTCGCTTATGCATTGTATAGGATGATTACCATGCTACGTTTCTACCGCATAGATGAACCCATTCCTTTGCATGACCTATCATTTGTCACAATAGTAAGCAAACCACAACCCTAACAAATGTAGGAGTTGGTTGATATCATGTAACCCCTGCAACTGTTACTGCTTATTGCATGCTTAGAGTGTTACAATGTTGTTACTGTTATGTGAGTCGGGATGGTAGTGATCATGTGGAAGATGGTGGAAATGTGTTGGTGAATCTACCCTAATACAAGGTGAACGATGAGAGGCTGTGTAGGAGTACACGGTGGGTTGTCTCATTGAACACCGCCCTAAGTTCGAGTTCTTGTGTGGTGATCCAAGATGAAGAGTACAACCACACACTGGCCGGGTTCACGATAGTGGTAGCCAACCCAGGTAGGCGGCTTTCTTGGACTAGATCGGCTATGAGGTAACAGTTGTGGTGAGCATCCTCGCTGACACCCCTTGAATGGTGTCGAGATCAAAGGCGGTAACTGATGATCATGTGTGTGTAGCGGTACACCCCTTCAGGTTTAACAAAACTATTCGAATAGCCGCGTCCGCGGTAAGGGACTGCTTGGAAAGCTTAGCTTGATTATTAGACAACTTGAACTGGATACTTATAAAACTTACCAAGATAAGCGTGAGTGCTATGGCGTGCTTTCTCGTGGGGAAGTCGAGGAAGGAACCATAGTGGAGATGTAGTGGACTCGTGTACACTTCTTACCTCAAGTCTGGTAATCGTAGTTCAGGACTAGCCAATTTAAAGCTGGCACTTTTGCAATTGAACCCCACCTCCCTTTGCCTTGATACATGTGCATGAGTAGTATAGCTCCTATGTAAGTCTTGCTGAGTACGACTTTGTACTCACGTTTGCTTATTCTATGTTTTAGATGAACCCACTAACCCCGAAGGTGGATTCTTCCTCGGGCTCGACGACTGAAGACCAAGGTAGTGTAGTCCCAGTCAGCAGACTGGTTCCCTCGTGGAGGGCTTGTACTTAAATAAGGCTTCTTAAGCCATTTGTTAAACTTGTTTGTACTCAGACCTACTTTGCTTCCGCTTGTTTGTTGTAATGTTGGAACACATGCTTGTGATCTCTGTGTGCACTCTGTGAGAGCTATCAATAAAATGTATACTTTGTTGATAATTGCAATGATACCTGCTGTTCATACAAGGCATGTGTGCTGCGTGTATGTTTATAACATGCATGTCTTTGTATGTGTTTTCGAGACCTTAGTTGTGATCTGGCTGGCGGTCTTTCATGCACAAAGTGGCCCTTAGATGTGCGCAGCTTGGGGCATCGTGATGTGATTGCTCGAGAATCTGTCTCGTGCACACTTTGTGGTATGATCGCGCCCGCCCTAGACCCCGACTAAGTGATCGGGCTGGAGTAAGTCTATGTAAGAGTTATGAGATAGTCGATAGTATGGATGAGGCGACTTGTCTGTGAATATGGGAGTTCATCACCCATATCTTTAGACTTGTGTGCGGACGATGAGGACCCATCTCAGTTGATCATCCGGCCTGGATGGGATGCCCCTCACGTACGATGCTTTCCGAGAATGTTCAGTGCTTGGCCTTGTCTGCTTAGACAAGTGGGTGCGGTTCTCGGCTCTCCATATGACTATGTCTTAACTGTACTTGCATACGCTAACCCCGGGTCCCGACATTTGGTTACTAATGATGTTTTAGATTCCAACATAAAATTTTGTGTTGTTTCAACTAACGTTGTCACAGCCAAGAATAAGAGTCCAATTTCAGGTACACCAGTTGTATCTGTCAAGATAGGAGACCACAAATATTATGGGCTTTGTCATCTGGGATCCAGTGCTAGCGCTATTCCTTATTCACTCTATCATGAGATCATGGGTGATATTTCACCCTGTGAGCATGAAGAAGTTGATGTCACTATTTATCTAGCGAACAAATAAACTATCTCTCCCATTGGAATTGTGAGAGATGTTGAAGTCCTATGTGGAAAGGTAAAGTATCCTACCGACTTTCTCGTACTTGGTTCAGTGCAAGATAGGTTTTGCCCTGTTATCTTTGGTAGACCTTTCATCAGCACTTGTGGTGCTATTATAGATTGTAAAAAAGGTAAACTCCCTTTTTAATTCAATGGTGAGCCATATGAATTTAACTTTTCTACATTTTCCAAGAAACCTCATGGTACTGATTTACTTAGTGATGATAAAATTATTAAAAATATTGCGTCTATTGTTATTCCTCCTAATGATCCTTTGCGGCAATATATGGAAGACCACGAGAATGATATGCATATGCAGGAAATAAATGAGTTAGATGAAATATTCACAAGACAAACTGCTATCCTGAAGCACAACCTTCCAGTTGAGCCTTTAGGAATCCTAGCACAACCAAAATATGACCCGGTGTTTGACCTCAAACCACTGCCCGATACGCTCAAGTATGCCTATTTAGATGAAAAGAAAATATATCCTGTCATTATCAATGCTAACCTTTCAGGATTTGAAGAAGAGCGATTAATGGAGACACTTCACAGACACCGTGGTGCCTTGGGCTATACCCTTGATGACCTTAAGGGGATTAGTCCATCGATTTTCCAACACACTATCAATCTTGAGCCCGATGCTAAGCCAGTTGTTGATCATCAACGACGGCTGAACCCAAGGATGAACGACGTGGTTAGGAGGGAGATTCTCAAGCTTCTAGCCGCAGGTATCATCTATCCTATAGCTGATAGTAGGTGGGTAAGTCCAGTTCATTGTGTTCCTAAGATAGGAGGTATGAATGTTGTTCCTAACGATAAAAATGAACTACTAACTCAAAGAGTTGTTATTGGATATAGGATGTGTATTGATTACAGGAAGTTGAACAAAGCGACCAGGAAGAACCATTACGCGCTACCCTCTATTGATCAGATGCTAGAGAGGTTGTCTAAAAACACCCACTTTTGCTATCTTGATGGGTACTCAGGCTTCTCTCAAATTCATGTTAACATTGCTGATCAAGAGAAGACCACTTTCACGTGTCCCTACGGTACTTATGCTTACAGGCGTATAACTTTTGGTTTATGCAATGCACCTGCTACTTTTTAGAGATGCATGTCCGCAATTTTTCATGGTTTCTGTGAGGAGATTGTGGAAGTCTTCATGGATGATTTCTCCGTCTATGGAACATCCTTTGACCACTGTCTCCACAATCTTAATAATGTTTTGCAGAGATGCGAGGATACAAACTTAGTTTTAAATCGGGAAAAATGCCACTTCATGGTTAACGAAGGGATCGTGCTTGGTCACAAGATTTCCGAGAGGGGAATTGAAGTGGACAAGGCGAAGATTGAAGCTATTGAAAGGATGCCCTATCCAAGGGACATTAAAGGTATTCGTAGTTTTCTCGGTCATGCTGGTTTCTATAGAAGATTTATCAAAGAATTTTCTAAGATCTCGAGACCCCTCACTAATCTTCTCTAGGAGGATGTTCCTTTTGTATTTGATGAATATTGTAAGGAGGCTTTCGAAGTTCTTAAGAAAGCTTTGATAACCGCTCCTATAGTACAACCACGTGACTGGAAATTGCCCTTTAAAATTATGTGTGATGCTAGTGATTTTGCTATTGGAGCTGTTTGAGTACAAAGGGTTGATAAGAAATTGAATGTTATACATTATGCTAGCAAAACCCTTGATAGTGCTCAAAAGAATTATGCTACTACTGAGAAAGAATTCTTAGCAGTAGTATTTGATTGTGATAAATTTAGTCCTTATATTGTTGATTCTAAAGTTATTAGTCATACTAACCTTGCTGCTCTGAAGTACCTTATGGCGAGGAAGGATGCCAAACCAAGACTCATCAGGTGGGTACTCCTTCTTCAAGAATTTGATTTACAGATTGTTGATAGAAAAGGAGCAGACAATCCGGTGGCGGAAAATCTTTCAAGGATGGAAGATATACCGCATGATCCCATCCCAGTCAACGATATTTTTCCAGATGAACAACTTGTCGTTGTAAAAGTACAATCACTCTCCGATCCTTTGTTTGCAGATTATGCTAATTTTATCGTTGCAAAGTATTTTCCTACAGGTTTAACATTTCAGCAAAGGAAGAAGTTCTTCCATCATTTGAGGCACTACTTCTGGGATGACCCTCATCTTTTCAAAGAAGGTCCTGACGAGATCGTGAGAATATGCATACCGGAACATCAGCAGAAAGACATTCTCAAGCAATGTCACGACAGTCCCTCTGGAGGACATCACGCCGGTGAGAGTACCGCACATAAGGTTCTCCAATCAGGTTTTTATTGGCCTACTCTCTTTAAAGATGCTAGAAATTAAGTTTTATCTTGTGATAGGTGTGAGAGAGTTGGTAATATTAGTAGGAGGAATGAGATGCCTATGAATTACTCACTAGTGATTGAGCCTTTTGATTGCTGGGGTTTTGATTTTATGGGTCCTTTCCTCCATCAAACAAGTACACTCACATTTTAGTAGTTGTTGATTATCTGACCAAGTGGGTTGAAGCAATCCCCAACGAGAGTGTTGATCACAAAACATCTTTGAAAATGCTCAAAGATGTAATTTTCCCTAGGTTTGGTGTACCTAGGTATCTCATTACTGATGGAGGATCGCACTTCACGCATGGAGCTTTTAGAAGAGCCCTAGCCAAGTACGATGTCAATCATAGAATTGCTTCACCGAACCATCCTCAAACTAGTGGGCAAGTTGAGCTCACCAATAGAGAGATCAAGCTGATCTTGTAAAAGATAGTTAACTGTTCTAGGAAGGACTGGCCAAAGAAGTTAGGAGATGCTTTGTGGGCGTATAGAACGGCTTACAAAAACCCCGTAGGCATGTCCCCGCATAAGATGGTCTATGGCAAGGCTTGCCATTTGCCATTAGAATTAGAACACAACTAGTCATCAACCCGTGCACTTGCACGGGCTAGGATTATGAAAATGATACCTCACTGAAGAAAAACAACGGAGTCATGTAAATAATATGTGTATGATTCTTGTGATCTTTTTGGTTGTTAAAAGCACATAAGGGAAATTTTGTATGTGTATGAAGTGAAGGAGTTACCAAGTGAATGACTAACATAATATATAATATGTAGTGAGAAAGTAAAAACAAAAAATGAAGTGAAGCAAATACCATTACATTTGGATTCAACAATGTATGCACTACATGTTAAGACTAAAATAGTAAAAAACACACTATAAATGGAAACAATTAGGTCATACTTTCTTAAAGAAATTAAAGGTTGTAGCCCTTCGGAGTGGGTGTTCACATTTCAACCTATTTGCATGGTAGACTTAAGTACTTCTATTTAGGGAAGAATATAACCCTTCGAATAATTTGTTGCAAACATATCAATAAATATTAAAAATACAGAAAAATGTGTTTTGTAAGAAGAAATAAACATTTAGGACTATCTGTTGAGTATGTGTGGGTGAGGTGTCAGATAATGATTTATAAAGAGAACTCCATTTAACAATATCTATCTATGTTTGAGCAAAATTTTATTTTGGATTGTACAACCTAATGCTATGTTGGCCTACAATATATATCCTTCATTGGCCCAAACTTGCTTTCAACACAAAAGTTAGAGCTCCTATATTCAACAACTGATGTTCTGTTTTTTCTCAAAGTTTGTATAATGTGCAAAGCCCGTATAGTGTGTTTTCGCAAGAAGTATATATGTACTTACCAATTGTTTATGCCATTACCAATTCATGCAGATTTTTATATTTAGCAAGGAAATTGCGGAAAGAAAGGACAAATGACAACTTTAAAGTTCAGATAAAAGCAGGTAACACTAAAATAAATAATTTCTTGAGTAACCATAATGCAAGATACTCCATAAGAATCTCGTTTTCCTGGGTATGCATATGAAATTTCCTACATTAATTCAGCATGTCAGATTGCCAGTTGTAGAGCTAAAAGATAGATACCATACCAGGAAGAACTAAACTGAGACAGAAGTTGAACTATAAGTAATATATAAATTTGGCCATGTACTGTATGTAATGACCTTGGCATAAAGTACAGATGACTGAAGTTTTTGGTGCATGGAGATGACTGAAGTTATATTTTATTTTCACCACTGATGCAGACTGTTGTTGTAATTTTAGCAATGGTACAACATCTATCATAGTTAGTAATCATGAGTTAGTGCAGACTGATGTGCAAAAAAACAAGGAGCTGAATAATGGACTCCATCCTACCAAGTTCAGTTTATTGTACGACCCATAGTGGGCAATATATCTAACACAATGTTACTTTTTTGGGTTGATATCTTGTCTATGGATTGAGCATCATGTAGCGGCACCTTAACTTTATAACCTGGTTTGTTATCGTTAAAATTCAATTCATTCAGTCACAATAGAGTTCGAATGCTGCCAGGCAGTACTGTATGGGTAAAGTGAAACAATAAAACATTACAACAAAGATTCAGCTATTTCCTTGTGTTAAAAGTAATGTACACAAAAGTCCAAATAAGCACATGCTATTTCAAAGAAATATTCATAAAATGGGCATCATATGGTCCAAATTATATAGTAATATACGGCTTCTCTCAAATAGATTTATTTTGTGAGGACAGTAGCAGGGCAGTGATGTACAAATAGCAATAATCTTCGAACAATCCCCTCAGACTTTTGAATGGACTTGTATTTTTAAAATTAGAAAATCATGATGTTAGTAAGGAAAATGATTAGTAGATGAAACCTATGTAAGAAAAATCGTGCAAAAGAACTTGGACATATTATCTTAATTGTTAACACTGAAGAGATAAACACTGATCTGATGCTACTATTTTCTTTATGATCAAACACTGAAATATAAACTCTTAGTAATGCGATATTCGTAATTTATCCAAGGCTGACTTTTTATCTACGGTTCAACCATCAAATTTTGGAGACTAATTCTTCGAACACTAATAAAGAAAACAATTATATAGTTAGTCAATGCTATATAACAGTATTAAAAATGAGTCTCGTACTGAGTCTGTATTAGGACTTGAATTACTGTAAGGATTGAGGATGATCATGAGGTGCTGATTTATGTGCATGCACATAAGAATCCATAGTCCTCGACTTCTCATTAGCTTAACCCCAGTGAGCAACGACATTCATGATTCCTTGTTCTCCAAAATTATATGAGCTCACCATCTGCATCATGAAAAATTAGTAAATTAGAGAGAAGAATTCATCCTAAAAATAAGGTGTGTGGTCCACTACGTACATGTATAAATAGAACAGCTTGAAGCACCTGCACTTGGACAGAAGGGCTGCGTCCTGGTCGTTGGTTCTCGTTTTGATTATCCGCTTCATCTTCTTGGACTTTCAATGGGTAATATGTAACAACGGGAACATGCATGGAGGATCCTTTTGCTACAGATCTTCATGCTCTTGTTGTTGCACAAAGCCGCCGCCGCGGCTTGTTGATGATGCTTTCTTAGCTAGACGCAACCCAATAGCCAGGGACGTACACTTGATGGATGGAGCGAAAATGATGCACGCGTGTAGGCTAGAACATGCCGTGCTGATTAATTAGACCTTGATGTGTACGTACTTGCTTGTTGAAGCTGAGATTGAAAGGGCCTTGGGTTTCAACAGATTGAGTGGAAGGGGTTCAGGAGAGGCTCGTTGAATCTCTTTAAGTTCGATCGGAACATGGAAATTACAGATGGGACATGCGAGGAGAAGGATCAGGTGGAGCGGAGTCGAGGGTTTCTCGTCGATGCCTTCACATCTTGTCGGCAAAGGATCGCGATGGGGATGACCATGCGAGGGAGAAGTTTTTCGGCAGCCCTTGGAAGTGTTTTTTATTTTCATCAGCCTCGTTTACGTGTTTGTTAGGCGTCCAAGTGGGATGGTGGGAGAGGACTCCTTAGGTAATTGATCCTACGGCCGTAGATAAATCGGCAGATCTAATGGATAATTTTGCTTAGTTCTTGAGGATTAATGTGGAGCCTTCGTTAGTGCTTCCAATTAGTAAATATAAGAAGATTTCTGGGCTGTTAGAGAGATTAATGCTGACCCAAAGTTAGCCGGTGAAAAGCGTCTCATGAACTTGACTTCTCTAGATAAGTGGAGAAGTGAAGCTTACGAGAGTGCTAAAATGTTCAAGGAAAAGGTAAAGAAGTGGCATGATAGAAGGATTCTGAAATGTGAATTTAATGTTGGTGATAAATTTTTATTGTTTAGATCCTGTTTCAGGTTCTCTCCAGGTAAACTACTTTCTAGATGGGAAGGGTCATTTCATATTGAAGAAGTCTACCGGTCAGATGCAATCAAGATTAACAATTTTGATGGCACCAAACCTCAAGTTGTGAATGGGTAAAGACTCAATCATTACATGGCGGGAGACCCTGTCAACGTTGATGTAAATATAATACACACAACAACTCATGAAGATTATGTTGCAGCCCCGTTTCAGACACCAGAAGAAGAAGAATAAGAAAAGGTATGTATTACGGTAAGGAAACATCGCGAACCGCCATAAAAGTTCCAGATTACGCGTTTTTTCAAAATATAGAAAATTCAGAGCCTAATTGGAGCCGGAGAGGAACTCCAGGGGCCCATGCCCCCCCTGGCGCGGTCTACCTCCTGGCCGCGCCGGGAGGCCGCCTAGGCAACTTGGAGCCCGTCCCCGACTCCACTTTGGCTCGTTACCTTCCTATTGTTGCAGAATTTTTTTCTATATATTTGCCCGGATATTCCCGGCACCATATCTCGTGATTTCGTTTGTTTTCTTTTCGATTTGTTTCTGCCAGGAGATCTTTTAGCTAAACCTAGGTGCCTTGGCTTCCCAAAGTTCCCCCAAGGACAAGTTCGTCGTCAACGTCACCAATCCTTACCTCGCTCAGGTGAAGAACCATCCTCGAGACGTCCAGTTGGAGGATGGTATCCTTCACCAAGAAGATCTAAAGGAACCTGCCAAGGAGGGGGGCATCAAGGCCAAGCTAGAAGAGATGGAGAAAGAAGTCTTCAAGTACAAGAAGATGGTTGAGCGGGGTGTTGAAGCCAACTTCGACATCATCAATGAGCTGAAGACGTTCTACAAGAAGGAGATGAGGGGGATATGGTCAAGCATCACTTCCGCAGAAGAAAGAATTGATGATCTCCAAGGGAAGATCTATGATCTACACAACCAGAACTATGAGTATGAACTAAAGTTTATGCGCATGGGTTTAGGTGCTGTAAGCAGGATCTTGGAGACTGAAGCCTCTCATGGGATCGGGGAACCTCTACCATGGAAGCGCTTCATCCATGACTACATCAACAACAACAACCACAACAAGAATGAGGAGTAAATCTCCTTGGGTAATGGCATCCCCTCAGCTTATTCCAAGCTTGGGGGAGTGCCCAGTATCTTTATCTTTATCTTAGTCTTTTAGAGTCAAGTAGAGTCGTATCATGTCTAAAAAGTTATTATATGAAATAGGTGTTTGCATTGAGGTCTATCACTCCTTCTGTGGAGAGTTTGTATCCGTGAGTGTGGAGTCGTCTATGATGGAATATTAATGAGAAGTCTATTGGTTCCTTCGCTGCATTCGGTATTCTCTTCATGCAATCGACCTTATATGATGATCCTTATGGGGAGTATTGACCTTATATCAGGTATGGATTTGAAAACTTTATTTAATTTTGGCAAACATAGCTTTCGTCATGAAAACATGCATGTTTTCTCAAGTAGCGACATAGCCAAAACCATTATGTTATTATGCTTGAAGTGTTATGTTGACAAGGAAGACAACTTGATGTGTTATGCTTACCTTAATGTTTATGCTTTATGTAAGGCCCGATATGCGGTACAGTTCCAAATCCAGATGTTTCCATCCAGATCTGGGGACGAAGCACATATCAGTCCCACCGCGACATATGACATAGCCATATGCCCCGGATTTCCAACATGATATCACAACATTACGGATACAAGGACACAACATCTCATACAATCGGCATACAACTACCTTAATACAATATATCAGCATAAGATACATGTTTGAGTATAGACTACAATCAATTGCCTAGTGCCAAAGAGAAAATCATCGATTCCCATAACCACACGGGTCCAGGCCCTCCGCCGGGATCCACCTAACTAGTCGTCGTCGAGTCTCCGTGGAACAACGATCACCATACCTGTTGTCGATCAAGAACCCTGAAAAGAGTTTGGGGTAGTATCATGAGTACATAAGTACTCAGCATCCAACTGTAGTGGTCATCTAACCCAGCAAGGACTTCATCACTCTTCATTCTAGG
Organism: Bromus sterilis; assembly: GCA_950022295.1. Classification (NCBI taxonomy): domain Eukaryota; kingdom Viridiplantae; phylum Streptophyta; class Magnoliopsida; order Poales; family Poaceae; genus Bromus; species Bromus sterilis. Next base: position 238,654,342 of record OX465595.1, on the reverse strand, counting down.
ACAACTAGTAGTTTACTGTAAGTATGGGGTAAGTTTTGAGGTTTCTGCCGCACTAGCATATATGAAGTGGCTAACGATCTAGAGAGTAAGATAAGAAGCCAAGCATTCAATGAGGAATCGCCGCCAACAAGTCTTGCTATCAACTACTTACGCAAGAATAACACCTATCCTATCCTTGTCCTCCTCTTCGCATCCCGACGAAGAAGAGGCAGTCAAGGCACACACACGTTGATCAAGTTATATTTAAGATTATCTCAGTTGTTGTTGTCTATGAACAAGGAGTAGGTCTCAAGTCGTCCATAACCGTGGACACGGATTCTCGAAAAGATTTAACCCTGCAGGGGTGTACCAACTGCCCATTACAAGGCTCCGCACCCACACCCATCTCTCTCAGTTGCTACCCATCACAGGCAACCATTTTATGATTTAGTTCCAAGAGATCCGAAACGACAGATCCCTCTAACTAACAACGCACAAATCCGGGTGGCCCCCGGGAAGTCGACACCCAATCCAAAAGCCGGCCGCGCTCTCGAATCGGACTATTCCATCCGGGCGAGGTCGGGGTAACTAACCCATCACTGTGGGCAGTCCCTAGCTTCCAGGTGTGGACCAACGAAGGAACTCTGTCTCCGCTGGCCCGAGTTATTTTAAAGAATATCTGCTAGGAACGACCCGACAGACACACACACGTTTTCAAATGGTAAATAAGCTTGGGCCACCACTAGAAAAGTTTGAAGCTAGGTAGGTAAGAAGAGGGGACCCCATAGCATCCCACACGCAGTTACGCACGCTCGTCAAGAGACACAATACCCGGAACTCAGGTACTAGGTGACTCGAATGGAACAAAGCGTCGGGGCGGGATAGCCTAGACCTTCCATCCTTTGTCGAATATAGTCAACATTATACAACTCATATCATCAACAACAATATAATACTATGATAGCCCAAACCAAGGAGTAACAGGGTAACGTCGTAGCACCCTAAGCATTCATACGAAGCAGGGGCTGAGCAACGAGCAATAGTAACATAGCAGTACAAGGTTTGCTGGGAGGGGACATGATTGTATCGATTTGAAAGAGGCTGTAAACATGTGGTAGGATCAAACATCGAACCTAACCTAGACTAGCATGCAAACTGGTGGTTGAAATAGAATGGATCATAAGTAATGTATAGTCCTTTCCTGTTGATGAGTCGGCTTCCGAAGGTGTAGTTGATCGCAAGCTCGCATCATCTCCGAGAGGTACCCGCGGAAGCACACAAGACGGTAAACAATGTAAAGCAATCAACGAGCAAGCATCTATTACGACGAAGCAAACACGAGCAAGCATCAACAAGAAGGCAACACAAGACATCGCACCTACCGTCGAGAGCGGTTACTAACAGGTTAAGTGGAGTACTCGTCACACACGACGATACCGCACGTTTACGATGGTTCAAGTTTTTTAGTTACACGTGATCAACAAAGGTTGTTAACATGACAACTCAAGCAAGCATGGCATAGCACACAAACATGGCAAGAGGTGAAGCATAAGATAAACTATATATGCTAGTCAATTTAAGTGAGGCACAACCTAAACATGGCATAACACTAAGTACCCCACGACAATTTAAAGCATTTGGTACTATTCTTCCCTAAACCATATTTTAGATTTGTTAACAGCAATAGCATAAACACAAAGTACATGAAATTCTAATAAAGTTACATTTAAAGAACACTCCAAACAGAGTTACGGTTAAAAAGATATAAGCAAAACAACTTATGCACACATGTTGTTAACATCAGGGAGCACATTTAGAGCAATGCATAAACAGGAAAGGAATGAAAACATGCTCACAAATGATATGCAACTAAAGTAGACATGGCAGGGAAGGCATGGTAACAGGAATCATGCAAATAGACATCATGGTTCACTAGTTATAAGCAACACAAAAAGCTATAAAACATTACTCGTCAATGACTTAGTGAAAATCAAGAAAACAGGGAAGAAACTGTTATTTTCATGTTGTATAAACATGGGTAATCTATATGCAAAATTGCAGCAACATGACATAGCAATGTATGAGCATGGAGTAGGCATGATGATGATCAGGTACAAGCAAGAATCATGGTCATAGGCATCATAGATCAAAATATATTAAGCATGCAACATGGCATCGGAAAGTTACAGACTTAGTGAAAAACAAAGGTGGTTTTCAAAAACAGCAGGATAGAAACTTTGGAGCTAAACATATCTATGAACAGAAATGTAAACATGACAATGCAATACATATAATGGAAGTATACATGGCATATATCAAAATGACATATTGCAATGCTCAATAGGATGCACAGTTAAAAAGATATAAGGCAGCAAAGTAGCAACTTTACATAAACAGCAGCACACTAATATCAGGGTCACCACTTTGAAGCAAGAATTAATAGAGCTACAGCAGGAAAACATGACAAGTGATTGCATAGAATTCAAGTAGACATGATGCTTAATAGGATGCAACAAGAATCAATGCAATAGGCCTCATGGATGTGTCACAATCATGAATCAAACTTGCAATAAAATAACAGCAGCACCACACTAACAGAAAATAATAGCAGTTAACAGTCTAAAGCCCACTTCAACACGGATTAACAACCTCAAGATGGCCTCAAATAAAAATGCTCACAAAAGATGAACTGAAGCACACACAATTCTAAACAAATTTCCTTTTGGGTGCAATGTGATCCAAGCTACGGTTTAATCGCAATACTACTTGCAAAATAGAATCAGCAGAAAAATTCCTCCAGACTTAACCAAAATTGAGGTACTGGAAAAATTAAACTAAAAAAACAAAAAAACGGGCCGACTCACCATGGGCCTTGGCCCAGGAGGCCGAGGTGGCGTGCGGGCTGGCGAGGTGGGGCGAGGGGAGGCCATGGGCCACGGAGGCGCTGGCAGGCCGTCCCATGGCGGCTGGCGGCTCGGCCGTTTCGGGCCCGTGCCCCGGCGGCGGCGGCGACTGCCCCGGCGGCTCTCCGGCCAGGAGGTGCGCGACGCGGCGAGGAGGACACAGGGGGTGCGGGGTGCTGGAGGCGGCGAGGCAGGCGGCTTGGACGGTGGATCTGGGTCGGCGGCGCTCGGGCTCGGGGCTCTCTGCCATGGCGGCCTCATGGCGCAGCGGCGGCGGCTTCGTCGCGGGCGGACGGCGGTGAGGGACATGCGGGAGAGGAGAGAAGAGGGGGTGAGGTCGAGGCGGAGAGGGAGGCCGGCGGTGAGGTCTCACCGGAGAGTAGCGGCGACGGACGGCGGGCGCGCGGGCGCGCGCTTCCCATGGCTGGCGGCGGTGAGGCGGGATGGACGTGAGAGGAGAGAGAGAGTGGGCAAGGGGCGCATCTGGACCGTCGGATCGGCCGATCCGACGGTCCAGATCGCAGGGCGTTAGGAATTTCGAGATTTTGGGGTAAAATGGGCAGATCTGAGAAATTTGGAGGGGGTGGCTGCAATTTTGGCTTAGGGGAAACCCTAGAAAGGGGTGGGAGAATGGTGGTCTTAATATAGCCCAGGTGGCTGGCAGTTTGCAAAAACATCCCCAGTTTATCTTGCGCGCGCGCGGTGTTTACGTTTCTGACCGTCGGGGGTCCATAGGACCTCCGATTCGGGTAAAACTTCGAACTGCGCGATCAGCGCGTCGAGCCGGCGGCATTCACCTCGCGTTGGAACCGTTCCGAGAACACTTTCCTGTGTGCTATAAAAATATCCCATTTAGTTATTAAACGGGGTTTTTCGTTCCGTTGGCTACGGCTGGTCTTGCGGGTTTTCGCGACGGTGATCGGGTGAAACCCGGTGTCGCAAGGTCGAGTGTCAGGGTGGCAAGGGTCGGTCTTCGTCCGGTACGAGATAAGAGTGGGGAAAATAATCACCGATCGATAAACGGGGATGCAAACACCGCAAACAAATCAGGCAATCAAATAATTCACGCAGAAAACAAATTTTTATGTTTTGTGAAATCTGGGCTGTTACACTTTATATGTTTTGCCTCTAAGTTAGCATCAATTGTCTGTTCTCTCAAAGCCTTTGCTAGCCAAACTCTTTGCCTAGTAGATTTCTGCTTGTGCATCCATACCCTGAAACCAATATCTTCCATTTGAGTCCACCTTACCTTCCTATTCGTGGTATTTCCCTACCAGTCCTAGAAGTATAGAATTTATGTGATATCCTTGAATGTTCAAAATATCCTATTTTTTGCCTCTTGTTTAGCTCATGAGGAAGTGTAGGTAATTCATGATCTTCTTAAGTTGGACAAGTTTTACCCCGGGATTGCATGTCTAATCTGCAAACCCATAATACGAGGAGGAACTGCATGAGTGCGCCCAGCTCGAATGATAATATAACAAACAAACCCTCCTTCACGCTCGGTCTATGAGAAATCAGAAACTTTGGTAGTGATAAACAAAGGAGATTAAGGGGATGTGATCATCCCCACTTGGGAGCCATTCCTCGAAACTTGTCCATCTTGAGAAGTAATTGAGCTATCTATTAGCATTCGTTGACAAACTATGCACCTCCCAAAATCTATTTTCACTCTGTTTGATTTAAGGATAGCACATGAGTTTTCCCTGCGTGCCTTTAACAAGGCCTTCCTTTACTTTTATGTTGAGTCAGTTTTCATACTTCTTTCTTTTCCCAAAGAGAACAAACACTTGATGCTGATGAGGATTCAACCTTATAATGTTGCATTAAATTTTGCCATGCCATATCATCGTTGACATTATCTTTTGATAAGTAAGTTGTTTGTGAAATCTTTTGCCGAGCAAGCATCTTTATTTGTGTTAGCATTTGCACTTCATGGCTAATAACATGTTCTTTCAAAAAGTTTCAGATTGTTTCATCATATTTAGAAAGAGCAAAAGTAAAAGTTATTAGTTGTCCTTTGACCAAGGATATGTTTGCCATAATTTGATGAGTTTTCTCAGCCTTAATTTTGATTATAATTGTTATTACTTTCTCACAAGGACCTTATGAGTTGAGGTTGCTGTTGAGGATGCTTGAGTTTGATGAAGAAACCTTGATGCTTCTTGTATGTATTCTATTTATCGACACTTCACTCTCTAAACTTGTGGACAGGTTTACCGAGCTCAGTATTCGCTTGGGGACAAGCGAGGTCCAAGCTTGGGTCGGTTGATACTTCCAAAATGCATCACTATTTTATATAGTAATTATTTCTTATTCATTGATATATTTAATGTTATGATGTCGTTCTTATGTTGTTTTGTCTTATTTCACACAGTTTGCAACTTTTCGGTGCCAAAGAAGCAGATGCAGGAATCAGCGGTAAAAACTGCACGCTGAGTTGCTGAAGAAGAATACCTCCAAATTACCTGAAAATCGACGAAGGGCATTTTTCAGAAGATTAACGAAGACACGTCGAAAAGGGGCCAGAGGGGGGCCACAGGGTGCCCACGCGGCCACCCTGCGTGGCCCCAGCCCTGGCCGCGCTGGGAGGGCGCCTAGACCCCTGGGCCACTCCCGGATCCCCCCTTTGGCCTATATATCGCACATGTTCCAAAAACCTTAGAAGGGAGAGAGTTTTTTGAGTTCTGCCGCTGCTCCGTGGAGGAAACCTACAGAGGAGAAAAGACATCTCCGGCGGCAGATTCCACTGGGGAGAACACCTCCCGGAAGGGGAGATCATCGCCATCGTCATCACCATCGTCACGGGCATCATCGAGATCATAATCAACATCATCCCAAACATCAGTACCATCTCCACCACCATCCAATCTCACCTCACAAGTCCAACTTTTGTTGTAATCCGTATTATCTATCCTCTCTACTCTACCGGTGTTGATTACTATCGTGTGATGAATGCTATTGAGTTTTGTTGGCGAATTATCATTGTCCAGATTGTTTATCATCTATTTATCCCCACTGATCATGATCTCTTTTATGTCGTGTGAGTAGTTACTTTAGTTCTTGAGGACATGGGAGAAGTCTAGTTGTTACTAGTCATATGATGTTGAAGTAATATGTGTTATTTGATACTTAAGTTGTGTTGTTATTTTCCTAGTGGTGTTGTGTGAGTCGAAAACTCAACACTTCGCCTTATTAAGGACTTAAGGGAATACATTGTGTACAAAGTATGCTTACGGTGGGTTGCCGGAGTGACAGAAACCTGAACCCCAGTTCACATGCTTTTTCACAAGGGAACAATGGATCAACGATCGTATTTATATGGTTAGGCTTTTGCCTTAATTACTATCTTGTATTTGCGGATGCTTGCAAGGTGTTTAATCATAAGTGTGCACTTATCTTAGTCTAGAGAGTGCACTAGCATAGATCCACCCACTCAACACTTATCAGCACGGCACATAGTACCTATGCGGAATATGGCGAAAGCACATGACTATTTCTCCCGTGTGTCCTAAAGAATGCTTTAACCTTTATAAGTTCAGTTGCTAGGCCTCTCCTTTGCTCAAAAGGATTGGGCCACTTGTTACTCCTTAGTGACTTTTACTTTACTCTCTTTTACCTTTTTGTTGCTTATACCCAAAACCCCTATAAAGTTATCTTTCAGTTCCTGCAGCTATTTCTTTGCCAAAGTCACTTACTAATACCTTCTGCTCCTCGTTGGGTTAGACACTCTTATTTATCGAAAACGCTAAAAACGATCCCCTATAGTTGAGGGTCATCAGTTCACACTTTTGGTTGGGCTCATAACTTAATACTAACAAGATGTTTTGGATAGATATCTCAAGGTGGATGATTCGTGAGTACATGAAGATGGGTTTCGATCTACTTGTCTTGGCATACTGCTGTAATAGCCCAGTTTTCATAAAAATTTAAAATTTTGTTTTCGGCGTGAATTGTTTGATTGTCTGATTTGTTTGCGGTGTTTGCATCCCCGATTTATCGATCGGCGATTATTCTTCCCCCTCTTATCTCGTACCGGACGGAGACCGACCCTTGCCACCCTGACACTCGACCTTTGCGACACCGGGTTTCACCCGATCACCGTCGTGAAAACCGCACGAGACCAGCCGCAGCCAACGGAACGAAAAACCCTGTTTAATAATTAAATGGGTTATTTTTATAGCGCGCCGGAAAGTGTTCTCGGAACGGTTCCATCGCGAGGTGAATGCCACCGGCTCGACTCGATGATCGCGCAGTTCGAAGTTTTACCCGAATCGGAGGTACTGCGGACCCCCGGCGGTCAGAAACGTGAGCACCGCGTGCGTGAGAGAAAAACCGGAGATGTTTTTGCAAACTGCCAGCCACCGGGGCTATATAAAGACCACCACACTCCCACCCATTTCTAGGGTTTCCCTAGTCAAATTTTTCAGCCAACCCCCTCTCAGATCCAGACCGCTGATCTGATCCGTCGGATCCAGATCAGACGAACTGCGTCGCGCCACGTCACTTTTTCCCCCTCTCTTTTCTCTCTCTCCAATCCTCCTCTCTCCTCTCCCCGTGGACGCGCCGCCCGATCCGGCCGGTCGCCGGCAAGCCGCAGCCAGGGCGCACCTCTCCTCCTCCCTCTCCCGCACCTCCTCTCTCCCTCTGCGCTCACTCCTCCTCCTCTTTCTCTCGAAGGTCTCGCGCCGGAGCGCCGCGGCCATGGCCCCCGGTCGCCGCGCCATTGGAGCATCTCGGCCGGCCAGGAGCTCCCGCGCCGCCCGGCCTCCCTAGCTCGCCTGGATCCGGCGGGATCCCCGCGTCGCGCCTTGCTTCGCCGCCTGCCGCGCCGCCGGTCCGGTGCAGTCGCCGCCGCCATCGGGAGCGGGAGCTCCCCGCATGAGCGGCCTCCTCTAAGCCACCGTGGCCAGGTGGGCCCGGCCCTGACGTCCCAGCCAGATCTGACCCGAAAGCCAGAGCCCAGCAACCCGAGCCAAGGCCCAGTGCCCCCTCCCAGCCCGAGTACCCCAGCAGGCCAATTTGGGCCGAAGCCCAAGGTGAAGGCCCGTGCCCTGTGTTTTTTTCCTCTGCGCTTTGAACTTTTTCTAAGTCCCAGAAAAACTGTGTGCGGATTCATTTTTGCAACGTATTTTCCCGTTGATATGTAGCTCCGATGAACGTGCCCCAAAATGAAAGTTGCTTAGAATTGCGTGTACTTTAATTCATATTTTGTGAGCGTTTGCATTTGAGCTCATCTTGATTGTGTAATTGTGTGCTAAAGTGGGCATCAGGCCATTAAACTGCTACAAATTCCTGTTATGTGATGCTGTTGTTATTTTGTTGCAACTTTGCATGATGATTGTAACAAATCCATGAGGCCTATTGCATTGATTCTTTCTCATATGTGTTAAGCATCATGTGTAATTCATTTCCATGCTTTAACATGCCATGTTTGGGTGCTTTAGCTGTATTATATTTTGCTCCAAAGTGGTGATCCTGATGTTATTGTGCTGCTGTTGCTGAAACTGTTATTTTGTTGCAACTTCGGTCGACGAGTGTGTCGCGACCGTTTATCGGAATTGAGTGATTCCAATTGCATATTGTTAAGCATGATGTCTACTTTCATCCCATGTATTGCATTGCCATGATATGCTTGCTGGTCATGTAGTTATTGAGCTCCAAAGTTTCCATGCTGCTGTTTTTGACAGCCACCTCTGTTTTTCTCTAAGTCTATTACTTTGGGATGCCATGTTGTTTGCTTAATATCTTTTGATCTATGATGCCTTTTTGCATGATTCTTTTTGCCATGCCTTCCATGTCATGTCAACTTTAATTGAAAGTCATTGGTGAGCATGTTTGCATTGATTAACCTGTTTATGCATTGCTCTAAACTGTGCTTCGTGATGTTGGCAGTTTGTGCCCGTAACTTGTTTTGCTTATATCTTTTTAACCGTAACTCCGTTTGGGGTGTTCTTTATATGTAACATGATTAGTTTTCGTGCAATTTGTGTTTATGCTATTGTTTGCTATTGTTAACCAACCTAAAATATGGTTTAGGGCAGAACAGTACCAAATCTTTTAATCATCGTGCGGCACTTAGTGTTATGCCATGTTTAGGTTGTGCCTCACTTAAATTGACTAGCATAGATAGTTTACTTTGTGCTCCACCTGTTGTCATGTTTATGTGATATGCCATGCTTGCTTGAGTTGCCATGTTAAAAACCGTTGGTTGATCACCTGTAGCTAAGCAACTTGAACCACCTTAAATGTGCGGTATTCGTCGTGTGTGACCGATACCCCACTTAAACAGTTAGTAACCGTTCTCGACGATAGATCCGTATCGCGTTGCCGTGCCTTGTGTTGTCTCTTTGATCTTGTATTTCTCCGTAGTAATAGTGGTGCACCGTTGATTGTTTTCCGGTGTTTACTTCTTCTGTGCTCCCGCGGGTACCTCTCGGAGACGATGCGAGCTTGCGATCAACTACACCTTCGGGACCAGACTTATCAACAGGCAAAGACTATGCATTACTTATGATCCATTCTATTTCAACCAGCGGTTTGCATGCTAGTCCAGGATAGGTTCGATGTTTGATCCTACCACAAGTTTAAAGCCTCTTTCAAACCGATACAGCCATGTCCCTTCCCAGCAAACCTTGTACTGCTATGTTACTATTGCTCGTTGCTCAGCCCCTGCTTAGTATGCATGCTTAGGATGCTACGATGTTACCCTGTTACTCCTTGGTTTCGGATATCACATTATTATATTGTTGTTGATGATATTGGTTATTATAATGTTGACTATATTCGACGAAGGATGGAAGGTCTAGGCTATCCCGCCCCGACGCTTTGTTCCATTCGAGTCACCTAGGACCCGAGTTCCGGGTATTGGTTATAAGACTGAGCGTGACTAACCGCGTGTGGGATTTTATGGGGTCCCCTTTTCTTACCTACCTAGCTTCAAACATTTCTAGTGGTGGCCCAAGCAGATTTACTATTTGAAACCGTGTGTGTGCTGGTCAGCTGCCAGTTGTTTTCAAACCAACCCGGACCAGTGAGGACTTAGTTCCCTTGCTAGCCCATCATGACCGGCTGAGGACCCGGTGTCCCATGTGTGATTAACCGGCAATCCAAACCTGGAGTCATACGGTAGAGACCAGATCGAGAGCGCGGCCGGCTCCTGAGCTGGATGTCGTCTCACCGAGGGCCACCCGGATTTGTTCGTTGTTAGTTAGAAGGACCTGTCGTTTCGGATCTCTTGGAACTAAATCATAAAATGGTTGCCTGTGATGGGTAGCAACATAGAGAGATGGGCGTGTGTTCGGAGCCTCGTAATGGGCAGTTGGTACACCCCTGCAGGGTTAAATCTTTTTGAGAAGCCGTGTCCACGGTTATGGACGACTTGAGACCTACTCCTTGTTCATAGACAACAACAACTGAGATAATCTTAATATAACTTGATCAACGTGTGTGTGCCTTGACTGCTTCTTCTTCGTCGGGATGCGAAGAGGAGGACAAGGATAGGATAGGTGTTATGTTTGCGTAGTAGGTGGATAGCAAGACTTGTTGGAGGCGATTCCTCATCGAATGCTTGGCTTCTTACCTTAATCTCTAGACCGTTAGCCACTTCATGAATGCTAGTGCGGCAGCAACCTCACCACTTACCCCTTCCTTACCGTAAACTACTAGTTGTCCTAGAATGACGAGTGAGGAAGTCCTTGCTGGGTCAGATGACCACTACAGTTGGATGATGAGTACCTCTGTACTCATGATACTACCCCCAAACTCTTTTCAGGGTTCTTGATCGACAACAGGTATGGTGATCGACGTTTCACGTGGAGACTCGACGACGACTAGTTAGGCGGATCCCGGCGGAGGGCCTGGACCCGTGTGGTTATGGGATCGATGCTTTTCTCTTTGCCACTAGGCTTTGGCTTGGAGTCTGTACTCAGACATGTATCTTCCGCTGTTGTATTGTATTTGAGGCAGTTGTATGCCGGTTGTATGAGATGTTGTATCCTGTATCTGTAATGTTGTGATATCATGATGGAAATCCGGGGCATATGAATTCGTCATATGTCGCGGTGGGACCGATATGTGCTTCGTCCCCGGATCTGGATGGAAACATCTAGATCTGGAACAGTACCGCATATCGGGCCTTACAACTGCCCATGCTTTTGATCCTGTAACTTTCCAATAGCATAATTAGCAATGTTTATAATTCTATCAATTGCCCAGCTGTAATTCGTTTACCCACCTTAGCTATTTTATCGTATTTTGGGAGAGAGACATCACTAGTGAACATCAGGTGAACCCGATCCATATTTCCACCACTGTTTACACCTCCACTTTATTTTCAGCTTTTACTTTTAGTTGCAATTATCACCGCAATCATTATCCTCTTGTGTTTGATCCTTCATAAACGACAAGGCCGGAGAGATTGACAACCTCTCTGTACTCGTTGGGAGCAAAGTTACTTGTTGTGTGTGCAGGTCCAGGATAAGCAAGTGATTTATATTTAGACGGTGCACCAGTTGTTTCCCAAGTTCGTGCCGAGGGACGCGACTTAATTAGGGCTGTTGAGGTGTTTGCCACCAATTCACCAAGGCTCGACCATTCGACTACCTTAGGCCTCTCTAGCTTATCATCCCTCGAATAAACTATCTCTTGTGGCTAACAGTCGATGACTCGCAGCAGCGCTGCACGCATGAAGGTAGGCGATTATGGTCTCAAGTCCCTGCGTGACTCTTCGAGTCCCCCAGGCACTAGGGGGCTACTGAGGATGGGCTGACCCCATGACTCCTACATATGAGGGTACCTGGTGCGTACCGAGCTAGAGGGCCCACAGAAAGCCTCGACCGGCCCACATATGGCCCACTCGAGGAAACCGCCATGAGGAGTCCTTGAGGATCATGGGAACCGCGACTTGGCGTCCAAGACTGAAGATAGATTAGGAAACCCTCTTTGTAAACCTAGACAGACTCCTTGCGACGCAACCTAGTATATAAAGGCTGGGAGAGGGGCGTCTAGGGCATCTAATCTCATATCTACACATCCGGTACTGAGCGACCTCACCTGGACCTCCACTGTAATCGTCTTTGTTATAATACAATCGAGGAGGAAGTGCTTTCTCCTGTTAGCCAACGTGTATCGCCAACCTGCACATCGCCTCTATGATCTAACCCAGGGTTCCCAACCATGGGATTTGCCGAGGTCAATCCTCGTCAATTGGCGCCGACCATGGGGACTACGCAGGTTGGAATCACGATCTCGGCGGCCCCACCATCAGCAAATCGTAGCTTGATGACTCGAGATAGATTTAGTCCACTTGAAGAACTCAGGTTCATCGCAAGCCTCTCCATCGCGCATACAAGCGCACTCGTCCGGCGAGTGCGCCAAAACCAATCCTTCGGCGACTACCAAAGTCGCGCACAGCGGAAGAAAATTCGACGATACAGTAGGCAAACTGAAACCGCGGCTGCAGGCCCAGTCGCGGATCCATAACAAGAAGTCCAAATCAAGGTTTCACTCGAGGAGCCGCCGCCCGGCGCAACAGCACCAACATCCACCCGAGCGCCCGCCACCGCCCGAGCAACCGAAGAGGATTCTGAAACTCAATACGGCGAGTCCTACGACCCCGAATGAAGACCGAACGAATTCGCCAAGATGATTCGCAACTACTCGATCAACGATGGAATTGAGCTCGATCCAAGCTTCCACTCCCGTTCAGAAGACCACTCGCGGTCGTTTCGCATCACAAGAAGAAGAAGAAACGCAGGCTCCAGCAAACTCATAGCCAAAGAGCAGCTGGACGGGCCATGCACAATCCATTGCTTCGAGGACGATTGGGGACGTATCAGATCAAGCCACACCTTGAGGAGATGTCGTCTGTTCACCGAACTCTCCGACAGGCTCAAGAAAGAAAAGCAGCGCAAAACCAAACGGGCTCAAGAGACAGCGCAGTCGCCAGCACACAACTCAGAAGAACAGTACCCGTCGTCCCACGGACGAGTCTGCATGATCTAGGAAGGACGACCACCAAAGGTAAAATAGGAGGCGTACACCCTGCAAGTTTGAGCAGCCGAAGACCTGCTGACAGAAGAAACCTACCACCTATATGGTTCAGAAACTAACATCACCTTCTCACAAGACGATCACCCGCCCGCAATTCCAAGGCCAGGGCACACACCTTTGGTTCTTGAAACTCAGATTGCTGGTTACGACATGGAAAAAATATTCATGTACGGGGGCAGCAGCCTAAATATCATCTTCACCAACACCTTGAGCAAGATTTCAATCCCACGATTATTCTGGAAAAACTCTGGCGTCACAATCTATGGCGTAGTACCAAGGGAAGCAGCCTCCTCCCTGGGATCAATTGAGCTCGACGTCATCTTTGGTATCAGGGGCAACTTCTCAAGAAAAATCCTCAAGTTTGAAGTACTCGACTGGGAGTCCCAATACCATTGCATACTAGGACGACATGTATTCACACAGTTCATGGCAGTCCTGCACTACGCATACCTCAAGCTCAAGATGCCCGGGCCTTCTGGAGTCATCACGGTTAACGGAAGCTTCGTCAATTCTGACCAATGAGACCGGGACTTCCATCAAGTCTCCGACACGTTTGGATCACATCAGCAGCTAAAAGAGATATCAATGGTGGTAGGAAAAATATTTTTTCCGCTAGCAAGTAGAAGCAAGAAAAAGAATTCACTCGCGATTTTAGCATCGATAGCGACACAACGACTCTTCAAGTACACCCGACCGACCCGGCCAAGATAGTCCAAATCTACGCTCATCTACCAGACGACCAAGTAATCGCCCTCATGGTTTTCCTCCGCAAGGAGTGGGAAATCTTTGCCTGGTGTCCGGCCGACATGCCCGGAATACCCCGGGAGTATGCAGATTATGCCCTGCAAATCTACCCGAACACCAAACCAGTAAAGCAGGCGCTGCGCAGATTCTCCGAGCCAAAGCGCAGAGCCATTGGGGAAGAAGTTAACCGACTACTCGATGCCAAATTCATCCGAGAGACAAAGAAAGCCACTAGGGTCGCAAACCCAGTGCTCGTTCCGAAAAAGGACACAGACGTACTGCACATTTGTGTCGATTATGGGCCCGTCAACAAGCATTGCCCAAAGGACCACTTCCCCCTTCCAAGGATCGACCAGATCATCGACTCAACCGCAGGATGTGACATGTTGTCCTTTCTCGACGCCTACTCAGGATACAACCAGATCAGGATGAAGGAAGAAGACGAAGAGCACACCTCACTCATCACACCCTCTGGTGTATTCTGCTATAGGACGATGCCATTCGGTCTGAAGAAAGCAGGAGCCACGTATCAGCGGATGATGCAGTCATGCCTAAGAGACCAAATCGGCAGGAACCTCCAAGTCTACGTCGACGACATTGTTATCAAGACATACAGCGCAGACACACTACTCGACGACCTCCGAGAAACCTTTAAAACACTTAACAAGTACAGGATCAAACTCAACCCAAAGAAATATGTGTTCGGCGTCCCAGCTGGGAAACTTCTCGGGTACATGGTCTCTGCCCGCGGAGTCGAAGCAACTCCAGAAAAAGTCCAAGCACTCGCAAGGATGCAAGAACCTGTTGTTTTCACGGGCGTCTAGCAGCTTACCGGGCGACTCGCAGCTCTGAGCCACTTCATCAGCATACTGGGAGAGAGAACCCTGCCATTCTACCAACTGCTCAGAAAAGGAGGAAAATTTGAGTGGACCGAATAAGCCCGGAACGCATTCGCAGACCTCAAGAAAACTCTATCAACACCACCGATTTTGACAGTACCAAGGGAGACGGAACCTCTGTACCTTTACATAGTAGCACGTAGCAGCGTGGTCAGCACCGCGCTTGTCGTCGATCGCTCGGAAGAAGGAAAAGTGCAAAGCATACATAGGCCAATCTACTACCTCAGCAAGGTCCTAACAAAATCACAGCAGCGGTACCCGAACTACCAGAAGCTCGTGTATGACATCGTCATGACATCATGGAAAGTGACACACTACTTCGACGAGCACCTCATCATGGTCGTCAGTAGCGCACCACTCGCGGACATCCTAAACAACCCAGGAGCAACGGGTCGAGTCGCTGAATTGAACATCGAGCTCAGCCCTCATGACCTTCAATTCAAGTACCCAACGACGATCAAAGCTCAAGTACTCCCAGAATTTATGGTCGAGTGGATGGAAGTGCAAACACCTAGTCCTCCAGACCTCTCCAACTCATGGAAGGTGTTCTTCGATGGGTCTAAAATGCACCAAGGAGCTCGAGCAGGCGTTGTGCTAATCTCACCCAAAGGAGATAAGCTCAAGTATGTACTCTAGATCAACTTCAGCAAAGCATCAAACAACGAAGCAGAGTACGAGGCACTACTGCATGGCATGTGCATGGCGAAAGCCTGTGGTGCTACTCACCTCGTAATATACGGCGACTCTAACCTCGTCGTCCAGAAGCTCTACAACATCTTAGAAGGAGAATTCGATGGATGCGAACTCAACTACGTCTCCAGAGAAAACAACACAAAAGCAGACGAGCTCGCCAACATCGGGTCCACCCGAGGACCAGTCCCCCTGGGAGTTTTCCTCGAAAGCATCGGCGAGAGATCGATCAAAATCAAGGCGCCAGCACCAAAGGCAGCCATGGAAACCGATAGCACAACCGAGCCCCCGCAGGTAGCAGCAGCAGACCCGGTCGGCAACAGCGAAGCTAACAATGTAGTCGAGGAGGGTGAACCAGCAGGACTCAAAAGCCCAGTTTGGACAAGACCTTTCCTCAGATTCCTGATACAAGGCATCCTGCCGGCAAGATGTCACAGAAGCCCGACGAATCAACCAAAAATCGAAGGCGTTCATCATAATCAATGGACAACTCTACAAGCGCAGCATCTCCCAAGTACTCCAAAAATGCATTGAAGAGGAAGACGGCAAAGCCGTACTACTCAAGATCCACGAGGGGACATGCGGGCACCACGCGAGCAGTTGCGCACTCGTAGCCAAAGCCTTCCTCAAAGGGTTTTACTGTCCAACCTCAATGCGAAACGCGGAAGACACCGTGCGACGTTGCCTTGCATGCCAAAAATTCACTAGTCGACCTCATGCCCTAGCACCCGAGCTCAAAACTATACCACTATCATGGCCTTTCACCACATGGGGCTCGACATGGTAGGCCCACTTAAGAAATATGCAAAGGGTGGAAGAACACACATCTTGGTAGAAGTTGACAAGTTCACCAAGTGGATCTAAGCAATGCCAATTACCACCTCCAAGGCCCTCACAGCAGTCAACTTCATCCAGTCAATCATTTTTCGATTCGGCGTACCGCACAACATCATCACGGACAACGGAACGAACTTCACGGCAGCGGAATTCCAAAACTTTTGCCAGGAACTGGGCATCAAAATAAATTATTCCTCAGTCGTGCGCCCCCAATCCAACGGCCAAGTAGAAAAGGCAAACGGCCTAGTGTGTGAAGGAATGAAAAAACGGCTCCTCGCGCCACTCGAGCAGGCCGCAGGAAATTGGATAGAAGAAATCCCCTCAGTCCTATGGAGCCTGTGCACTACGCCCAGCGCTTCAACCCAGTACACGCCATTTTTCTTGTTGTATGGAGATGAGGCAGTACTGTCGCACGACCTCAAGTTCGAAGCTCCCCGAATAACCGGATATGAAGGGGAAGAAGCAGAAGACGCACTCGAAGATGACAAAGACGTTGCAGATGAGGCAAGAGACACAGCTCTCGCAAGATCACAAGGATACCAGGACAAGCTGCTCACTTATCAAAGCAAGAGCTTGCGAACAAGAACTCTTCAAGAGGGCGACCTTGTCCTGCGGCTAGTCCAAGAGAAGGTCCACAAGCTAGCCCCACAATGGGAAGGAACATTTATAGTCTCTGAAGTCGTAGGAGGAGGAGCATACAGACTAAAGAATCCGAGGACCAATGAAGACGTGGGAAACCCATGGAACATGGGAAACTTGCGCCTCTTTTACCCATAGTCTACTAGCTCGGAGACATCATCCAACAACACAAGGACCGGCAGGAGCGCCGACGGGAAACCCATGTAAAACACTTGAAGTAATAAAAAATGTGTTTCCAAGATGACACTACCTTAAGCACTCGGGGGCTCGAGCACGGACTCCCCTCGAGAGACGCTTTTTTTCTTACGCCACGACTTAACCTAAAGAACTCGGGGGCTCGAGCACGGACTCCCCCTGAGAGATGTTTTTTCGCTTACATGACGACTTAACCTACAGCACTCGGGGGCTCGAGCACGGACTCCCCCAGAGAGACACTTTTTTTCTTACGCGACAACTTCTCCTAAAGCACTCGGGGCTTGAGAACGGACTCCCCCCGAGAGACTCTTTTTCGCTTACGCGACGACTTAACCTAAAGCACTCGGGGCTCGAGCACGGACTCCCCCTGAGAGACGCTTTTTCGCTTACGCGACGACTTAACCTAAAGCACTCGGGGGCTGGAGCACGAACTCCCCCCGAGAGATAGTATTTTTGCTCACGCGATGACCTAACTTAAAGCTCTCGGGGGCTCGGGCATGAACTGCCCCTGAGAGACGATTTTTCTCGCTTGCACGGCGAAATAAACCCAAAGACTAAAGATCCAGCAAAACCCCTTGATCCACAGCCACACCTAAAAACACGTCGAGGACGCAAGTACAGCCCCCAAGGCATCCTACGGTATCACTCCCAAAATCACGGCGCCTGCACATCACAACAAGAACAAAAGATCCAGCCTTTCAATTCAGGTTTACAAGAAGGATCCAAGACATCCCCTAAAGTAGGATAATTTCTTAATTCTTCATTCGATCACAAGCGATCACCTAAAGACTCGAGGGCTACTCCCATCAGGAGCGTTGTCGCGCACCCGATGAGTTTGATCTCCTTTCCAGAATAGCAGGGCAAGCTTAAAACGGGCCAATTCAAGCCTATGCCCGACTCTACGAATCAAGCATAGCCTCGGGGGCTACTCCCATCAGGAGCGCTGTCGCGCACCCGATATTTTCAAATCTAAATACATGGTCAAGGAGCCGAAGACATTTTTTGTTACAAGGAGCCGAAGACAATTTTTGTTACAAGGAGCCGAAGACAAATTTTGTTACAAGGAGCCGAAGACAATTTTTGTTACAAGGTCAAGGAGCCGAAGACAATTTTCGGTACTGTGCCCCCTAGCCCCGTCGACATCCTCGCCGTACTTCTGTTTCCGCCGGAGCAGACGCCGTCGTCCCTCTGGTCCACCCCATGACCCCCAACCACCTCCGTTCGACGTGCGGGAGCTCCAGGATCCTAACCCTGCCCTCCAATCCCCACCCCGAGCTCGAATTTGCAACTCCGGCGAGATTCCGGTGTCAACAGTGCTCCCCGCCGATGAGCCCCTCCATTAGAACCTAACCTCCCCACTTAACTAACCCCATGGGCCACTGACAGTGGGCCCAGGACCCCTAATCTAATTAGGATTAGATTAACAACACGGTTTAGTTAACCCAGCCACTGACCAGTGGGTCCCAGCAGTCAGTCCCCCCCATACGTCAGCCTGACGTCATGCCTACGCAGTAAATCAAATAATTGATTTATTTAAATCCAGAAAATCCAGAAAAAGGCTTAAACTTTGGAAATTCATAACTAATTCATTTTAACTCCTTGTTTGTTGTCGGCATCGTATTTATATTGCTTCCTTGTTTGTTGTTTGTCGAGAAGAAGTGGAACCGGAACAGGAGGCCGCCCCCTTTGTTGAAGACCCCGATACCGAACCTCGTCAGCAAGGCAAGAAAAACCCCATTGATCATGTCGATAAAATCCCACTTCCCTCTCATGTCTCGCTTATGCATTGTATAGGATGATTACCATGCTACGTTTCTACCGCATAGATGAACCCATTCCTTTGCATGACCTATCATTTGTCACAGTAGTAAGCAAACCACAATCCTAGCAAATGTAGGAGTTGGTTGATATCATGTGGCCCCTGCAATTGTTACTGCTTATTGCATGCTTAGAGTGATACAATGTTGTTACTGTTATGTGAGTCGGGATGGTAGTGATCATGTTGATGATGGTGGAAATGTGTTGGTGAATCTACCCTAATACAAGGTGAACCATGAGAGGCTGTGTAGGAGTACACAGTGGGTTGTCTCGTTGAACACCGCCCTAAGTCCGAGTTCTTGTGTGGTGATCCAAGATGAAGAGTACAACCACACATTGGGCTCACTGACCCCTCTCAACCTATTAACTCATCCCTTTCGATGTCCAGATGTCGCAGTAGTTCGGAGTTCTGGTAGGTTTGTGGCCTGGCTGCTAAGTGAGAGAACGGATCAACCGAGATCGGCTTATGCACCACGCACACATCATCTGGGTCCACTTCGGTAAACCGGCCGGGTTCACGATAGTGGTAGCCAACCCAGGTAGGCAGATTTCTTGGACTAGATCGGCTATGAGGTAATAGTTGTGGTGAGCATCCTCGCCGACACTTCTTGAACGGTGTCGAGTACAAAGGCGGTAACTGATGATCATGTGTGTGTAGCGGTACACCCCTGCAGGGTAAACAAAACTATTCGAATAGCCGCGTCCGCGGTAAGGGACTGCTTGGAAAGCTTAGCTTGATTATTAGACAACTTGAACTGGATACTTATAAAACTTGCCAAGATAAGCGTGAGTGCTATGGCGTGCTTTCTCGTGGGGAAGTCGAGGAAGGCACCATAGTGGTGTAATTTTTTGGATACAAGTAGTGGACTCGTGTACGCTTCTTACCTCAAGTCTGGTACTCGTAGTTCAGGACTAGCCAAGTCAAAGCTGGCACTTCTGCTTATGAACCCCACCTCCCTTTACCTTGATACATGTGCATGAGTAGTATAGTTCCTACGTAAGTCTTGCTGAGTACGACTTTGTACTCACGTTTGCTTATTCTATGTTTTAGATGAACCCACTGACGCCGAAGGTGGATTCTTCCTCGAGCTCGACGACTGAAGACCAAGCTAGTGTAGTCCCAGTCAGCAGACTGGTTCCCTCGTGGAGGGTTTTGTGTTTAAATAAGGCTTCTTAAGCCATTTGTTAAGTTTGTCTGTACTTAGACCTACTCTGCTTCCGTTGAATGTTGTAATGTTGGATCAGATACTTGTGATCTCTGTGTGCACTCTGTGAGAGTTATCAATAAAATGTATACTTTGTAGAGAATTGCAATGATACCTGCTGTTCATACAAAGCATGTGTGTTGCGTGTATGTTTATAACATGCGTGTCTTTGTATGGGTTTTCGAGACCTTAGTTGTGATCTGGCTGGCGGTCTTTTATACACCAAATGGCCCTTAGATGTGCGCAGCTTGGGGCATCGCGATGCGATTGCTCGAGACTCTGTCTCGTGCACACTTTGTGGTATGACCGAGCCCGCCCTAGACCCCGACTAAGTGATCGGGATGGAGTAAGTCTATGTAAGAGTTATGAGATAGTCGATAGTATGGTTGAGGCGACTTGTCTGTGTATATGGGAGTTCATCACCCATATCATTAGACTTGTGTGCGGACGATGAGGACCCATCTCAGTTGATCATCCGGCCTGGATGGGATGCCCCTCACGTACGATGCTTTCCGAGAACGTTCTGTGCTTGGCCTTGTCTGCTTAGACAAGTGGATACAGTTCTCGGCTCTCCATATGACTATGTCGTAGTGGGACTTGCATACGCTAACCCCGGGTCCCGACACTAAAAAACATATCAGAACTTCAAAGTAAAGCACGTAAGATATGCAATTCAAGTCAAGAAAATAACAAGAAAGAGTCTATATCTACTATTAAGACTATCAAAGAATAAAAATAAAGGTGCAAGAGCCCTCGCTGTCCGTGACTCGAATTTCTCCAAATGGTGTTTGCGTGCCAGAAGTGGGAGATGGGTTTAGAGAATGAAAAATACTATAGAGTTTAATTGAGAACTCAATCTACTAAAGTTTCACGCTTGGTCTCCTTCGGGGTCTTATTATGACTTATCCCCAGACCACTAGTTAGGTACAAATCAAACTGATCCTCTCCCTTTTGACTTTGAGCACTCATGCAATGGATGAGCGCGAGCAAGATACGTTGGCACAAAGGATGGCAAAGAGAGAAATGATGGGGAAGGAAAACAAAAAATGTGTGAAAGGCTGAGATCAATGAGGAAAATCATAGGCGAGAGAAAGCCAAATGATAGATTTGATGTGAGGAGTAGGGATTGACATGCAACGGATGCACATATGAGGTAAGGTAAGCTCTCCAATGGAACTAGTGGGGGTGCATCCAACTTGCTTGCTCATGAAGAACTAGAGCTCATTTGAGGAGGCTCATCCTTGGAATATGCAAGCCAAGTTCTATAGTGTAAGGGTCCCCACATAGTTATGCATGAATGATAATCTCTATGGAGTACAAATATGACAATGGAGTACGAGTGCGGATCTTTCAAAAGGAATAGTAATGTTGCCCCTTCCCTCTTTTAATTTCTTTTTTTTCTCTTTTTCTATTTTTTTGTATTTTTTGGCCTCTTTGGCTCTTTCTATTTATCTCTCATTTGTCCTCTTTGGGATCTTTTAATTCGTCCTCTTTGGGATCTTTTCCTCACTTAAGGGCAACACTCTATATTTTACAAGAATATAGAAGATCTTCACACTTTAAAGGAAGTATTCAACATAAAGAAAGATGAAAACTATCAGGATGTATGCAAATGTATGCCTCTGCCAGTGTAGCAGGATATGCAATGATACTAGCGTGTCATGTAGCAATAATAAGGGAAAAGACCAACTAACATGTTGCTCCTCGATCAAGCAAAAGCATGTATGACATGAAGATCAATTCATGAGATGGTGGATGTTGCATGGCAATCTATCTCGGAAAGGCTATGGAAATGCCTTGATACGTAGGTATGGTAGCTGTTTTGAGGAAGATATAAGGAGGTTTATGATGACAGAGCGTATCATGCCAAGGGTTTGGATGCACCGGCGAAGTTTGCACCAACTCTCAAGATGAGAAAGGGCAATGCACAGTACCGAATAGGCCAGAAAAATATGGAAGGTGGAAGTGCCAACAATCGAATACTCGCATTAGTCCGAAAAACTCATGCACTTATTATCGGTAACTTTCTATCTAATTAGGAGGTTCACAAAGAGACAAGTAACCCGAGGAGGAGTGTATGGGGGTTTGGTTAACCTTTCGCATCCTCGACCCATGGTACGTGAGGGTACTCTATATATTCCAACCCCTCCAGAGGTTAGCGATCCATCTAGTAGCTAGAGTTCTCAACTAATTTTTTTGTAGTTTTCGAAAATAATCACGGATTTCCCAAAATACGACACCGATCACTAATATGCTCATGATCTTGGCACCAAAGTTCCAAACATTACTCAAATCAATACCTCAAAACTTTTGCATGTTACTACTACACTTGTAATAGCAACCTTAATTACCTACTCATGCAAGACACACAACTCAGTGCAACAAGACCACTCACTAAACAAGATAAGCATGAAAACTAAAGAAAGTTCCTAGAACAACCTAAATAAAATCTCTTGGAATGGTAAGCATGAAAACTAATAGCTAAGCATGACAACAGCTATGAAAAGAGAAAGAACACACACAAAAAGAAAGATAAGCATGCAAGCCTATGTTGTGTTCTAAGGTGGAGTGGAGCGTGTTTCTCTCCCAAACAATGAAGGCTAGGATCCAACTTGTTATGAACAGCAAGAAAAACTAAACAAAATTAAAAGTAAAGCGCGAGACGCTCCAAGTTTAGCACATAACATATGAAGTGGTAAAAATATAGCATGGAGAAGGACGAACTGATGATTATTGATGGAGAAGGGGATGCACGGGGGCATCCCCAAGCTAAGACTCTAGAGTCTCCTTGGATATTTCTTTGGGTGCATGGGGGAATCCCCAAGCTTGAGCGCTTGACACTCCTGAATCTTCTTTCATCATCTTCCTTCGCATACTTGAAAACTCCCTTCATACGAAACTCATCATAAGCTGATTAGAGTGGTTAGTACCCATAATAGAATAATTTTTCTCCAATGGAAATAAAGAATTTCATGAAGACCTACTGTTTCTCATGAGTGGCAAAAAGTTTGTGCAAAGAAAAAGCAAGCTTAAGATTTGTAAAACGAGGAAAACAAAAAACATGGCAGAATCTGTGAAAAACTGACTAACATGTAGTAAACAATTTTTTAGGGGTACTTCTGCAACTCAAATCAAAAAACTCGGAACATATGCATGAAATCTAATTGTATAGAGCATGCTGTCAAAACAATTCAGATCAAAAAGATGATCTGGTGATTTTTGGCTAATTTTTCCGTCAAGGGGACATAATCTGTTTCTGGACAGCATGTCACAACTTTTGAACATTTTTGCAATTGGAGGCTAGAACTTGGCACAAAGCTTGAAAATAAGGATACAATGATGTTGCTACAGTAGTAACAAGCATCAAGACCACTAAAAATGAAAGTAAAAAACATCTTGGGTTGCCTCCCAACAAGCGCTTTCTTTTATGCCTTTTAGATAGGTATGATACAGAAAGATCAAGTTTTGTCGATATCAAAATATTAGCTTGCCCGTGTAACGGACTCATAAGGTAACTTAATCTTCTTTCGAGGTAAGTGTTCCATTCCCTTTTTGAGGGGAAATTGGAATCTAATGGTCCCTTCTTTCATGTCAATGATAGCACCAACTATGCGAAGAAAAGGACGTCCCAAAATAATTGGACATGAGGGATCACACTCAATGTCCATAACAAGAAAATCAACGGGAACGTAATTATCATTGACAAAAATAAGAACATCATAAATCCTTCCTAAAGGTTTCTTTACTGAAGAATCAACAAGACGAACACCAAAAGAACATGTATCAAAAGGTTTTAAATTGAGCATATCATACATTCTTTTGGGTATAACGGCGGCACTAGCTCCAACATCACATAAAGAAAAGCAAGAGAAATTGTTCAATTTAATTTTGACTATGGGATCCCAACCATCTTCTAGGATTATAGGGATAGAAGCCTATAGCTTGAGCTTCTCCTCCCTAGCTTTGATAAGAGCATTGGTAATATGCTCGGTGAAGGCAATGTTAAGTGTGCGAGTGTGGGGGTCTTTAGCCATTATTTGCAAAAAGTTGATAACTTCAGAAAGACTACAATTATCAAAATCATGATCACTACCATTAATTAAAGTGGTGGTAGTCTCTAGAATAATGGGACCTTCTATTGGGTAACGCAATAGAAACCAAAAATTTCGGCCTACGTAGCAATCACCCAAGATCATCTATGAAGATTGCATACAAGGTTTTAGGTCATGGCTCACCAACCGATGTAGAGGAAGTAGAATTGGTGAAGGCCGTTGGTGCAGATCCCAACAGCTAGGAATTTCACTGACATCCAAACCGCAAGGATATCGATCCCACAATCCTTTGTGCGATCCCCCCGCGAATCGTCCCGTGATCCGTCCCGCGATCAAGTCCCATGAACAAGTCCCTCGAACTAGATCTCCGAGGAAGAAGAAGGACCTTGAAGAAGTACCAAAGGTATGATCCCTCTACCTCTATCCAAACGTCCCGATGTAGCAATCCAGTAGCGCTCCGTCGTCCAGAGAAGAACGCCATTGAGAGAAACTAGAGGGCAAAGAGCCTAGCTGCGTCCGGACTAGAACGATCTAGCCCGAAGAGAATTAGAGGCACGTGAAATTTAGTTGGGGTAGCCTTGGAGCTTTTCTGGTGTGTCTTTGGAGCTACCCCTTCCCCCGAATATATAGGTGGAAGCCTGGGGTCGCAACTTGGGCGAGGGTTCTCCCCAAAGTCGGTTTTGGACACAGGGAGGAGTCCAACATGGATTCCGGTACGAAACACCGCGGACTACGGCGTACAAAGGGAAACGCCAGAGACTGGCGTCTCGGGGGGGGGGGGGGGACGCCAAGGACCCTGGCGTTTCCCCTTGCCCCCCAAGGAAACTTCCTTTTACACCGACCTACGACCTTGTGGACCTTCCTACTAGGTCTAGCTTCGGTTTCCGCATCTTGGAGATTTGCATAACCCTCTGGATATTTCAATAAGCTCTCGGGAACCTCCCGGAACCTCCTAGAACATTTCTAGAAGTCCCGGAACAATTTCTCGATGTTTCATAACCTTTTCACAACTATTACCGAATGTTGCAAAACCTTCTGAGACTCTCTAGGATGTCTTTGACCACTTGAACACTCTTCTTGAATGTTCTGGAATCATCCGAGACCGTTCTCGAATATTCTGAAACCATTCGGCATCACCTAGAACACTTCTAGTGCTATCCAGAACACTTCTGGTTCCACCCGGAATAATTCCGGTACCCTTTCTCTTTTCAACTCCTAGTTCTCTAACAGACTACTACTCGTTAAGTGTGTGACCCAATAGGTTCGGTATTATGCGGACATGACTTGGAACGTCTTCCGGACGTAGGACAACAGCCTTTTGTCAATAGCCAATAATCAACAGTAGAGCCATGGACACCCATGTTGACTCCCGCACATACATGAATAAACTTCGAGTGAACCTTTATGTTAGACATGTACCATTCCCTTTGCTTCGCGATATGTGACAAAGTCAGAGGAGAGAAGTTTGGCACCCATGTGTAACAACTTCTTGAACACAAGCCACTCGTTACCCTCTTTGCTCGTTTGTCCCTTTTCTCGTTATCGTATTCCGGTATCCCCGTGACTAAATCGCAATGCGTCTGGCCAGACTATAATGGATATCGTCATACCAAGTGGGCCCAAAGTGAATATCTTCTTCATCGTGAAGGAGAAAATCCTAGTCTTGAACTATCGCAATTACTAGACACACTATCCGATATACCCATAACTTATTTTACTACTTCCCAGTAACGGGAAGATCCATCTAAGAACCAAAGTACATCTTTCTGCATGAAGCGACTCGATACTCTCATGGTCTAAGGAATTACGTATATGATAAAATTTCATGATATGACTTATAACATTGTTACGATGTGATCTCTAAGTATATCATTCAATACTCGGGTCGGTTCAACATCATTGTTCTGCTAACAATATGTTCTCATTGCTACTGACATCCTTGTTACAAGCACAATGTCCATGATTAAGAAAGCATAATCATCAGTTAGAACATGAGCTGGTCTTAGAGGCTAAACCAGGAACTCTGTGTGTTTATGTCAGAACCCTCTGTTAGGTATGTGCTAGGAACAGCAAGTCACTTTGCATCAAGTTAAAAATTTCCAAAATAAATTGAAATGGGAAGAGAACACCCCCCAGATGAATTTAATTCAAATGGCCAAATAAAAAGTTGCTCCAAAAATTCCTTTTGCATTTTTGATAAGTCACATAAATGAGTGTGATCACATATCAAGTGATGTGGTAGCAATCCCATGCTCATGGATTTTTCAAATATTCAAACAGGACCTTGGAATTAATCAAATACCCCTATTTGAATTTTAATTCATATAATTTGAATTTTAAAAATGTTCACACTTTATAAGGGGCAAGTCTAATATAATATGAGGCCATATAAAAAGTTTCAGCATTTTTAAAAATGACTAGCTATTTATTTTAGCATGGCCAACATAAAGACAGAAAAGAAATAGAAAAGAAAAACAGAAAAAGGGAAGAAGGCTTACCTGACGCCCTAGGCGAGGCCCAACAGCCGGCCCAGCTGCCCCTCCCCCTATCGTCTTCCTCCCCGCGCCTCCAAGTTGCTCGGTGGAATGCCACCGAGACAGCCGAGCACGCCTTGCTCTCCCCAGCCTCCACCTACCCCTCCTGAAGCTCCTAAACGCGCCACACATCTCCTGGACGAGCCGCACGTCCAGTCCCCCTCCTCCCAACCCATCTGTGTCTCTCCCCAGCTCGCCCGCGACGACCCCCGAGAGCTTCGCCGACCATGGACATGGCAACTCGTAGCCCGAGCTCGAGATAGCCGCCAGGAACGTGTCTATCATCTTCGCCATCGTCGTCTTCGCCAAGCCGCAGAAGGAATCGCCCCGGGACGTCTTGTAGCCGACGTGCGCTTCATCGTCTTCCACTCCGGCCGCCACGAGTCAACCTCGAATTCCGGCGCCACCGTGACCTCCCCAAGCTCGTCGCCTACTCCATCGCGTTCGCCATCTTCTGGTGAGCCGAACCCCCACCCTGGCAGCTCCCCGCTCCTCCTGTAGCCAATTCTTCCATGAGAGCAGAGGAAGGTCGCCGCCATGGACGATGCCCCCCTTGCTCACGTGCCCCTGCCGTTGCCCTAGAGCGTGCGTATGGCTCATGTGTGCGCTAGCTTCACAACGCGCCACTTGCCACCCCAAATGGTGCCCGTTTGCCCCCTCCCCGACGCATCCCTAGCTTCTTCTTCCGCCGTCGTCGACGCCGGCGACGCTCCGGTGACCACCTTGTGCCCTGGTTGGGTTTAAACGATGCGGACGACGACGTTGAGCAAGATGGTGCACTCCAATTCCCCTCCCGTGCCGGATTTGCAACTCCGGCGAGTTCTCCGGCGAATAGTACTGCCGTCGACGCCATTAGGGCTTAACCCAGTGCTTAACCCCCCTGGCCCCACCAGTCAGCGGCACTGACCTACGGGCCCAGCCCTGCTAATCCCCCCTGTTATTTTAATTAAAATTAAATCAATTTAATTAACACAGTGAGAGAATGACAGGTGGTTCCCCCTTGTGAGTGGCCCCATGATGTCAGCATGACCTCATGTTGATGCAGTAAATGATTTTCTATTTAAAACAAATCAAAAAAATGGCAGAAAATATGCTAAACTTTGGAAATTCATAGAAAATTCATCCTAACTCCAAATGTAGCAAATAATATGTCTAAAATTATTAGAAAAATTCAAGGAATCTGAATATGAAATATTTTTTCATGTTTGACCAAGTTTTCTTGGGTGAACAGTGGTAACAAAGCATATGCATTCCTTTTAAATTCAAAATGGAGTTTGAATTTGCAAAACCTTTGCAATACACTTCATTTAATTGGAATCACTCACACATCAGTGGCACATACATCAAGTTTCAACCTTCAACCATGTGTTTGTGCATTATACTTATGTTGCCCCCCTTTGATTGTTGTTTGTCGATAGAAGTTGAACCGGAACAGGAGGTTGCCCCCTTCGTTGAAGACCCCGATACCGAAGCTCGTCAGCAAGGCAAGCAAAACCCCATTGATCATGTCGATAAAATCCCACTTCCCTCTCAATCTCGCTTATGTATTGTATAGGATGATTACCATGCTACATTTCTACCGCATAGATGAACCCATTCTTTTGCATGACCTATCTTTTTTCACAGTAGTAAGCAAACCACAATCCTAGACAATGTAGGAGTTGATTGATAGCATGTGGCCCATGCAACTGTTACTGCTTATTGCATGCTTAGAGTGATACAATGTTGATACTGTTATGTGAGTCGGGATGGTAGCAATCATGTTGATGATGATGGAAATGTGTTGGTGAATCTACCCTAATACAAGGTGAACGATGAGAGGGTGTGTAGGAGTACTTGGTGGGTTGTCTCGTTGAACACTGCCCTAAGTCCGAGTTCTTGTGTGGTGATCCAAGATGAAGAGTACAACCACACATTGGGCTCACTGACCCCTCTCAACCTACTAACTCATCCCTTTCGATGTCCAGATGTCGCAGTAGTTAAGAGTTCTGGTAGGTTTGTGGCCTGGCTGCTAAGTGAGAGAACGGCTAAGCCAAGACTGGCTTATGCACCACGCACACATCATCTGGGTCCACTTCGGTAAACCAGCCGGGTTCACGATAGTGGTAGCCAACCCAGGTAGGCGGCTTTCATGGACTAGATCGGCTATGAGGTAACAGTTGTGGTGAACATCCCCGCCGACACCTCTTGAACGGTGTCGAGTACAAAGGCGGTAACTGATGGTCATGTGTGTGTAGCGGTACACCCCTGCAGGGTTAATATACTATTCGAATAGCCGCGTCCGCGGTAAGGGACTACTTGGAAAGTTGTGCCTGATTATTAGACAACTTGAACTGGATACTTATAAAACTTGCCAAGATAAGCGTGAGTGCTATGGCGTGCTTTCTCGTGGGGATTCGAGGAAGGCACCACAGTGGTGTAATTGGTTGGAGACATGTAGTGGACTCGTGTACGCTTCTTACCTCAAGTCTGGTACTCGTAGTTCAGGACTAGCCAAGTCAAAGATGGCACTTCTGCTTTGAAACCCCACCTCCCTTTAGCTTGGTACATGTGCATGAGTAGTATAGCTCCTACATAAGTCTTGCTGAGTACGACTTTGTACTCACGTTTTCTTACTCTATGTTTTAGATGAACCCACTGACCCCGAAGGTGGATTCTTCCTCGAGCTCGACGACTGAAGACCAAGCTAGTGTAGTCCCAGTCAGCAGACTGGTTCCCTCGTGGAGGGCTTGTGTTTAAATAAGGCTTCTTAAGCCATTTGTTAAACTTGTCTGTACACAGACATAAATTGCTTCTGCATGCTTTTTGTAATGTTAGATAATGGTCTCGTGATCTCTGTGTGCACTCTGTAAGAGTTATCAATAAAGTTTTATACTTTGTAGATAATTGCAATGATACCTATTGTTCATACTAGACATGTGTGCTGCGTGTATGATTATATCATGCATGTCTTAGTATGGGTTTTCGAGACCTTAGTTGTGATCTGGCTGGCGGTCCTTTATACACCAAGTGGCCCTTAGATGTGCACAGCCTGGGGCATCGCGATGCGATTGCTCGTGACTCCATCACGTGCACACTTTGATGTATGATCGAGCCCTCCCTAGACCCCGACTAAGTGATCGGGCTGGAGTAAGTCTATGTAAGGGTTATAATACAATCGTTAGTATGGTTGAGGCGACTTGTCTATGACTATGGGAGTTCACCACCCATATCATTCAGACTTGTGTGCGGACGATGAGGACCCGTCTCAGTTGATCATCCGGTCTGGATGGGAGGCCCCTCACATTCGATGCTTTTCGAGAACATTCTGTGCTTGGCCTTGTCTGCTTAGACAAGTGGGTATGGTTCTCGACTCTCCATATGATTGTGTTTTAGAGAGTCCTGCATACTCTAACCCCGGGTCCCGACGGACTTGGTATCAGAGCAGGACTGACTGTAGGATTATCAGCCTTGGCCGAAGTCGAGTATAGATTGCTATAGTTATATAGTTACTCTGGGTATATAAGGGAAGAACGTAAGGCTTATTTTTCTCCTTACCTTCATCGTTCTGAGTTCTGAGTCACCCTCATCTTGTTCTACGAGAAGATAGGACTAGGCTCATCTATGTCTTACTAGAACATCTCGTTGTTTGCTTCCTTGTAGCCGTAGGAAAGTTGTGTTCGGTTTGCTTGAGTTGTTGTGCTTCCTAATTTCTTACGTCGTATGTAAGTGTTGTTTCTATGTTGTAAGAAAATTGTTTTCTCTTGCAATTACAGCCGTTATGTTGTCCGAGTCATTCCAGTTATCTTCATAATCTGATGCATTTGCAAACTCATTCAACTCTGTTTTACATTGATCTTATCCTTCAGGATGTCCCAAGGAACCCGTGGCCATCTTGGTCGTGCCCATGGTCGTGGGAATGAACCGGAGGAAGGAAACCTTCCACCGCCACCCAAGATGGCTCAGGTTCTGATGGAGGTTGAGAGGAACCTCCGAGACTCTCACCAGTTGCTGGAGGTCATTGCCCGCAACACCACTCAGCAGCGCAACGACTTGGTGTCCTTGAATGACTTCATCCAGCTTCATCCCACGGTTTTCAGCTACTCCACCGAGCCTCTTGACGCCGAGGACTGGCTTCGCAGCATCGAGAGGAAGCTCCAAGCAGGCCATGTTGCAGATGGTTACAGGGTCAGCTATGCCACTTACCACCTCGAGGGTGCAGCTAGCTCTTGGTGGGAGAATTTCCTGAACATGCGTCCCATTGGACCGCCCACAACCTAGGATGAGTTTTGCACTTCATTCCGTGAGCACCACATTCCAAAGGGTCTTATGGACCGCAAACGTGAGGAGTTCTGCAACCTCAACCAAGGCAGAAGGACTGTTGACGAGTTTAGTCGTGAGTTCAACCGACTGGCTCGTTATGTTACTGAAGAGGTATCCACCGACGCCAAGAAGCAAGAGAGGTTCCACCGTGGACTCAATTCTGGACTCCGTCGTGAGCTCAACCTGCATGACTTTGCCACCTTCCCGGTCCTTGTCAACAAGGCCATCAAGGCGGAGGACATGAACACCCCCAATGAGTTCCGCAAACACCCTAGAGACGATGGCTCATCCAGCTCAGGCTCTCAGAAGCGCAAGATCTGGATCCCCAACAGCATGTTTCGCCAGAACAACCCATCGAGGCCATCCTATGTGGCGCCTCGTCCACCATCTTCGTTCCACCCAGCTCCCCGCACTGTCTTCGGAGCCTGTTACAAGTGTGGTCAGGCAGGCCACTACTCCCGCGAGTGTCCCCAGAACCAGCTTCAAAATAATAATGCTCCACCTGATGAGGACATCCCTACTAATGTTACACCCATATCCTCACCAACTACACATATTGGACCAGTTACTAGAGCTCGTGCACGTCAACTAAATTATCAGGTACTTTCGTTTCTTGCGAATCCTTCTATTGTTCATGAACATATGATGCTGCCTAAATTAGATACTTTTGTTTTGCTTATGAATGAAGGACCTAGCATGGACAAGAAGTGATGAGGACATCTCTACTAATGTTACACCCACATCTTCACCAACTACACATACTGGACCAGTTACTAGAGCACGTGCACGTCAACTAAATTATCAGGTACTTTCGTTTCTTGCGAATCCTTCTAATGTTCATGAACAAATGATGCTGCCTAAATTAGATACTTTTGTTTTGCTTATGAATGAAGGACCTAGCATGGACAAGAAGGACGGTCATTGGAGCGGGATCAAGCATGGAGAAGAAGGTGCGCGCGCGGGGAAGAACAATGGAGCTTCCAGTGGGGATTTTCGCACTTTGAAGCCACCATAAGGCATGCATGAAGGCTTGGACGAAATACACGAGATGCCACTTCATTATTTTCGTCCAAGAGCAATTATAGGTGCTGCGTCACCTTAATATTGGGCTGGGCCCATGTAATTTCGAAATACCACATTATAGGCTGTTTTTAGAATCCGTATGTGTGGGGGAAACCGAGTTAGGGTTGTTTTCGGACCCCACCTCCAAGGGGTCACGAAAATCCCCTCTATTCCCCCATATATACAGCCCTTAGGGCGTCGTTTAGACTTGGGTTTTAATTAGATTTAAGTTAGCCATAGCCGCAAGTTCGAGCTCTTCGTTTGTGTCATCCGACCAGGCCAAGACCTCATTGGAACCCCAACTTTCGTAATCATTCATCTTATATTCGCAATATCCAGATTGCAATTCTTAGTTCTTGCTTGTTCTTCGATTGCTTGCAGGAATTAGACCTTCGTGGTCAGGTTGATCGTGCATCCGCGGGATCAATAACCTCTCGGAGTTGGTTTAGCGATCGCTAAGGCGCAACGTCTTCGCACGTTCGTAGTCGGATCGTGAAAGTCGTCTCCAGCATAATCGATCTCCACCATCTCATCGAAACATCGGGACACCTTCGCCTCTATCAAGAAGGATGGTCATTGGAGCGGGATCAAGCATGGAGAAGAAGGTGCGCGCGCGGGAAAGGACAGCGGAGCTTCCAGTGGTGATTGTCGCACTTTGAAGCCACCATAAGGCGCGCATGAAGTCTTGGACGAAATACGCGAGATGCCACTTCATTATTTTCGTCCAAGGGCAATTATAGGTGCTGCGTCACCTTAATATTGGGCTGGGCCCATGTAATTTCGAAATACCACCTTATAGGCTGTTTTTAGAGTCCGTATGTGTGGGGAAACCGAGTTAGGGTTGTTTTCGGACCCCACCTCCAAGGGGTCACGAAAATCCCCTCTGTTCCCCCATATATACAGCCCTTAGGGCGTCGTTTAGACTTGGATTTTAATTAGATTTAAGTTAGCCATAGCCGCAACTTCGAGCTCTTCGTTTGTGTCATCCGACCAGGCCAAGACCTCATTGGAACCCCAACTTCTGTTAATCTTTCATCTTATATTCGCAATATCCAGATTGCAATTCTTAGTTCTTGCTTGTTCTTCGATTGCTTGCAGGAATTGACCTTCTTGGTCAGGTTGATCGTGCATTCGCGGGATCAATAACCTCTCGGAGTTGGTTTAGCGATTGCTAAGGCGCAACGTCTTCGCACGTTCGTAGTCGGGTCGTGAAAGTCTACTCCACCAAAAATCGATCTCCACCATCTCATCGAAACATCGGGACACCTTCGCCTCTATCAAGTGGTATCAGATTTCCAGGTTGCTCGGTGAGATTTACCAGTTTTCGTAGTCTAGATTGGTTCTGTTCTTCATACCTACAGTCCACGAAAAAGCCAACAAAAAAAAATTAGGGTTAGATCATCACGTCCCAAAACAGTCCGAGCCTTTGTCCAGTTTTCTTTACAGTAGTTTGCATTGTTGAATTTGCGGTTGCATTGTTGTGTCGAGTTGCTGATCTTAGCGTCTAGTTACCTTAGAGTTTCGAGTTCTGATCACAGTTTGTCACGCCGCCGCCGCACAGTAGTACACCACCACGTTCCGCCAATCCGAGTCCAGATACACCACCAAGTTCCGCCAAGCAGAGTCCATACACACCACCACAACCTACCGATCCGAGTTGAGTTCCATCACCCGTTCGGTTTGTGATATCTCCGTAGCCAGAATAGTTTTGAGTTGATTAGAGTCGGATTTCACCAATCTTTTGTCGTACGTAGAAGAAGGTGATTTCCAAAAAAAAAAAAAAAAAAAAAAATCTTTTGTCGTACGTAGAAGAGTCTGGCACGCTTTCCAGAGCAGTTTTTAGGCCAAAATTTTTAGGGGTAAAAAAATTTCGTGCCCATACGTTCCTTAGGTCCAGAAACTCGTTTTGAGACGTTCGCCACCATAGTGATTTTTTCGCCCTTTTTCAGCGCCCGCAGTCCCGCATCGCCAAAAAAAAAAAGCAAAAAAAAAATAAAAAATAAAAAGAGAAAAAAAAATTCAGAGTGTGCTTCACAGTTGTTACGTGCCGCGCCGTTCTTTCGTTGGTGTTTTAGGCTCGCGTCTCTAGTACGGTCTAGCCTAGGATCAGCACAGTACCGACGTTGAGTGTTTATTCAGCTTTGCATCTCTGTTTTGATTACTGTTGAGTTTTTCCTACCATACTTGTCAGCCTTCCTACAGCTCCACATATATTCTACATCGTGCGTTTTGACACCTCCTGGCCATCGCTCTACCATATCTCTGAGAGTTTTGACCCGTTGGTTGTACATCACCACCTGCTGCTAGGTAAGAATCGGTAAGAACGTAAAAAAAGCTTGACGGATTTGTGCTTTCAACCACCCCACATCCATCCCATTAGTAGCAGTAGGATCATATTCCTGTGTGTTTTCTATTTCTGCTAACCATGCCAGGATCACATGATGAAGTGGCGCGGGATGCACCCGATTGGGAGAACATGACAAACAAGGAGCTACATGATAAATTTGCACGTATGATGTCTCAACAGGTGCAGGACATCGAGACCGGATTTACAGAGGCGATTGATGGCGTGGAGAAGCTGATCGACACCAAGCTCGACGCCAAGTTTACTGAGTTGATCGCACGCCTACCTTCAGCACAGCCACAGCCACCGCCACTACCACGTGCACGACGTATTCTGTTTCCGCGAGGACAAGCTGCTGGTATTGGTGCTCCTCCTGCTGCTGCAGTTGCTGCTACTGCTGCTGCTGCTTCTGACGTCGCCCAGGACGACAACTACGAGGGTGATTACGAGGAGGAGGTGGAACAGGAAGCGGCCTATGAGCAGCCAGCTGGACGTCCACGTCCCAACATTCGCCACGGTCGACACCAACCACCCCCTCAGGTACGCGATGATGAACATGTGCCTAAACTTAAATTGAATCTTAAGCCGTTTGAGGGTAGATATATTCCTGATGCTTATCTTACTTGGGAGTTAGAAACTGAACAACGTTTTACATGTTTACAATATCCTGAGAATAGACGTGTTACTGCTGCTGTTTGTGAATTCACGGGCTTTGCATCTATTTGGTGGTCTGAACATTGTAGATTGCATGCTAATAATATTCCAACTACTTGGGCTGCTTTAAAAGATGCTATGCGTACTCGCTGGGTTCCTCCTTATTATCAACGTGAATTGTTACAAAAATTACAGCGTTTGAGACAAGGAAAAAATTCTGTAGAGGAATATTATCAAGAATTACAAACTGGATTGATTAGATGTGGCCTAGTAGAGGATAATGAAGCTATGCTTGCACGTTTTATGGGTGGCTTAAACAGGGAGATACAAACTATTCTAGAATACAAGGACTTTGCTACTATCACTCGTTTGTTTCATCTTGCTTGTAAAGCTGAACGTGAAGTGCAGGATCGACAGGCCGCTACGAGACCTAACTTTTCTGCAGGACGAAATACATCATGGACATCGCGTGGAGCTTCTACATCCACACGTCCTGCTGCGCCACCATCTACTTCAGCCGCTCATTCTTACAGGGAGCCACCAAAACAGCCAGCGCCACCATTCAAGGGTGCACAGAGTGGTCCAGCGGCGAGTTCTTCTTCCTCCATGGCGTCCACAGGGCAAGCACGAGATCGTGATATTAAATGTCGCAGGTGCCAAGGTGGAGGTCACTTCGCAAAAGACTGTCCCTCCAAGCGTGTGATGACTATTACGGCGGATGGTGGGTATGAGTCAGCGAGTGACTATGATGAGGAGACTCTAGTTCTCATTGCTCATGAGGAACAGGGTGCCCATGATGATGCTCATGATATAGAGTATATGACTCCTGATGATGCAGATAAATATGC
Organism: Bromus sterilis; assembly: GCA_950022295.1. Taxonomy (NCBI): domain Eukaryota; kingdom Viridiplantae; phylum Streptophyta; class Magnoliopsida; order Poales; family Poaceae; genus Bromus; species Bromus sterilis. Next base: position 238,618,584 of record OX465595.1, on the reverse strand, counting down.
TAGTTTGGTTGCTCAACGTGTATTAAGTGTGCAGGTAACGAAGGCCGAGCAAAACCAGAGGCATAATTTGTTCCACACAAAGGGAGTGGTGAAAGAACGTTCGGTTCGCATCATCATTGACGGAGGGAGTTGCAACAACTTGGCTAGCATGGAGTTGGTGGAGAAGCTATCTCTCACCACCAGACCACACCCCCATCCGTACTATATTCAGTGGTTTAACAATAGTGGTAAGATTAAGGTAACGCGTTCTGTTCGTGTGCACTTTAGCATTGCTGCATATGCTGATTATGTTGATTGTGATGTGGTACCCATGCAAGCATGCTCTCTTTTACTTGGTAGACCATGGCAATTTGATAGGAATGTTGTACACCATGGTAGGACAAATCAGTTTACTCTAGTTCATCAGGATAAAAATATTGCTTTACTTCCTATGTCTCCTGAACAAATTGTGAAAGATGATCTTGCTAGAGCTAGTAAAGCTAAACAGGAGAAAAATAAGAGTGAAAATGAGATAGCAGCTAAAGAATTTGAGCAACAACATAAGACTAATAGCAAATCTTCTTCTGTTGTTTCTAATGAAATTAAATTGACTAGTCCAACTTTGCTTGCTACTAAGGTTGATATTTCGGATTTGGATGTTAGTCAATATGTGTGCTATGCTTTTGTGTGCAAAGAAGCCTTGTTTTCATTTGAGGAATTGCCTCCTTCTTTGCCTCCTGTTGTCACTGACCTTTTGCAGGAGTTTATTGACGTCTTTCCACAAGACGTACCACCGGGATTACCACCTATTCGAGGGATTGAGCATCAGATTGACTTAATTCCCGGTGCTTCGCTGCCCAACCGTGCGCCATACTGTACCAATCCGGAGGAGACGAAGGAGATTCAGCGTCAAGTACAAGAGCTACTCGACAAAGGTTACATACGTGAATCCCTTAGTCCTTGTGCTGTTCCTGTTATATTAGTGCCTAAAAAAGATGGAACATGGCATATGTGTGTTGATTGTCGAGCCATTAATAATATTACTATTCGTTATCGTCATCCTATTCCTAGGCTAGATGATATGCTTGATGAATTAAGTGGCTCTACCATGTTTTCCAAAGTTGATTTGCGTAGTGGATACCATCAAATTCGCATGAAATTAGGAGATGAATGGAAAACGGCATTTAAAACTAAGTTTGGATTATATGAGTGGTTAGTCATGCCTTTTGGGTTAACTAATGCACCTAGCACTTTCATGAGATTAATGAACGAGGTTTTACGTGCTTTCATCGGACGATTTGTGGTAGTCTATTTTGATGATATACTGATTTATAGCAAATCTTTGGAGGAACATTTGGATCATTTACGTGCTGTTTTTATTGCTCTACGTAATGCACGTTTGTTTGGTAACCTTGGGAAGTGCACCTTTTGCACCAACCGAGTATCGTTTCTTGGCTATGTTGTTACTCCGCAGGGAATTGAAGTTGATAAAGCCAAGATCGAGGCGATTGAGAGTTGGCCGCAGCCCAAAACGGTCACACAAGTGAGGAGTTTTCTTGGCCTCGCTGGATTCTATAGGCGTTTTGTGAGAGATTTCAGCACCATTGCTGCACCTCTCAATGAGCTTACACGCAAGGATGTGCCTTTTACTTGGGGTACCGCACAGGAAGAAGCCTTCACGGTCTTGAAAGATAAGTTAACACATGCTCCTTTGCTCCAACTTCCTGATTTTAGTAAGACTTTTGAGCTTGAATGCGATGCTAGTGGTATTGGTTTGGGAGGTGTGTTATTGCAAGATGCTAAACCTGTTGCTTACTTTTCTGAAAAATTGAGTGGGCCTAGTCTGAACTATTCTACTTATGATATGGAATTATATGCTCTTGTTCGGACATTAGAAACTTGGCAACATTATTTATGGCCCAAAGAATTTGTTAAACATTCTGATCATGAATCTTTGAAACACATAAGAAGTCAAGCAAAACTTAATCGTAGACATGCTAAGTGGGTTGAATTTATTGAGACTTTCCCTTATGTCATTAAACACAAGAAGGGGAAAGATAATATTATTGCTGATGCTTTGTCTCGTCGTTATACTATGCTTTCACAACTTGACTTCAAGATATTCGGTTTAGAGACAATCAAAGATCAATATGTACATGATGCGGAATTTAAAGATGTATTGCAGAATTGTAGAGAGGGTAGAACATGGAACAAGTTTGTGCTTAATGATGGGTTTGTGTTCCGTTCTAACAAGCTATGCATTCCAGCTAGCTCTATTCGTCTTTTGTTGCTGCAGGAGGCGCATGGAGGAGGATTAATGGGACACTTTGGCGTGAAGAAGACGGAGGACGTCCTTGCTACACATTTCTTTTGGCCAAAGATGAGACGGGATGTTGAGCGTTTTGTTGCTCGCTGCACTACATGTCATAAAAGCGATGATGCTGCTAATGTTGCTGATTTATTCTTTCGAGAGATTATTCGCTTACATGGTGTGCCCAATACTATTGTCTCGGATCGTGATACTAAGTTTCTTAGCCATTTTTGGAGATGCTTATGGGCTAAGTTGGGGACTAAACTACTTTTTAGTACTACATGTCATCCCCAAACTGATGGACAAACTGAAGTAGTCAATAGGACTTTGTCTACTATGCTTAGGGCTGTTTTAAAGAGTAACTTAAAAATGTGGGAAGAATGTTTACCTCATATTGAATTTGCTTATAATCGTTCATTTCATTCTACCACTAAAATGTGCCCTTTTGAGATTGTTTATGGTTTTCTACCTCGTGCACCTATTGATTTGCTTCCTCTTCCATCTTCGGAGAAGGTTAATTTTGATGCTAAGCAACGTGCTGAATTGATATTAAAAATGCATGAGTTAACTAAAGAAAACATTGACAAAATGAATGCAAGATACAAGATTGCTGGTGATAAGGGTAGAAAGCATGTTGTGTTTGAACCAGGAGATCTTGTTTGGTTACATCTACGTAAAGATAGGTTTCCTGATTTGCGCAAGTCTAAGTTAATGCCACGAGCTGATGGTCCCTTTAAGGTTTTACAGAAAATTAATGATAATGCATATAAACTTGAGCTACCTGCAGATTTTGGGGTTAGTCCCACATTTAACATTGCAGATTTGAAACCTTATTTGGGAGAAGATAATGAGCTTCCGTCGAGGACGACTTCCATTCAAGAAGAGGAGGATGATGAGGACATCTCTACTAATGTTACACCCACATCTTCACCAACTACACATACTGGACCAGTTACTAGAGCACATGCACGTCAACTAAATTATCAGGTACTTTCGTTTCTTGCGAATCCTTCTAATGTTCATGAACAAATGATGCTGCCTAAATTAGATACTTTTGTTTTGCTTATGAATGAAGGACCTAGCATGGACAAGAAGGACGGTCATTGGAGCGGGATCAAGCATGGAGAAGAAGGTGCGCGCGCGGGGAAGAACAATGGAGCTTCCAGTGGGGATTTTCGCACTTTGAAGCCACCATAAGGCATGCATGAAGGCTTGGACGAAATACACGAGATGCCACTTCATTATTTTCGTCCAAGAGCAATTATAGGTGCTGCGTCACCTTAATATTGGGCTGGGCCCATGTAATTTCGAAATACCACATTATAGGCTGTTTTTAGAATCCGTATGTGTGGGGGAAACCGAGTTAGGGTTGTTTTCGGACCCCACCTCCGAGGGGTCACGAAAATCCCCTCTGTTCCCCCATATATACAGCCCTTAGGGCGTCGTTTAGACTTGGGTTTTAATTAGATTTAAGTTAGCCATAGCCGCAAGTTCGAGCTCTTCGTTTGTGTCATCCGACCAGGCCAAGACCTCATTGGAACCCCAACTTTCGTAATCATTCATCTTATATTCGCAATATCCAGATTGCAATTCTTAGTTCTTGCTTGTTCTTCGATTGCTTGCAGGAATTAGACCTTCGTGGTCAGGTTGATCGTGCATCCGCGGGATCAATAACCTCTCGGAGTTGGTTTAGCGATCGCTAAGGCGCAACGTCTTCGCACGTTCGTAGTCGGATCGTGAAAGTCGTCTCCACCATAATCGATCTCCACCATCTCATCGAAACATCGGGACACCTTCGCCTCTATCAAGAAGGATGGTCATTGGAGCGGGATCAAGCATGGAGAAGAAGGTGCGCGCGCGGGAAAGGACAGCGGAGCTTCCAGTGGTGATTGTCGCACTTTGAAGCCACCATAAGGCGCGCATGAAGTCTTGGACGAAATACGCGAGATGCCACTTCATTATTTTCGTCCAAGGGCAATTATAGGTGCTGCGTCACCTTAATATTGGGCTGGGCCCATGTAATTTCGAAATACCACCTTATAGGCTGTTTTTAGAGTCCGTATGTGTGGGGAAACCGAGTTAGGGTTGTTTTCGGACCCCACCTCCAAGGGGTCACGAAAATCCCCTCTGTTCCCCCATATATACAGCCCTTAGGGCGTCGTTTAGACTTGGGTTTTAATTAGATTTAAGTTAGCCATAGCCGCAACTTCGAGCTCTTCGTTTGTGTCATCCGACCAGGCCAGGACCTCATTGGAACCCCAACTTCTGTTAATCTTTCATCTTATATTCGCAATATCCAGATTGCAATTCTTAGTTCTTGCTTGTTCTTCGATTGCTTGCAGGAATTGACCTTCTTGGTCAGGTTGATCGTGCATCCGCGGGATCAATAACCTCTCGGAGTTGGTTTAGCGATTGCTAAGGCGCAACGTGTTCGCACGTTCGTAGTCGGGTCGTGAAAGTCTACTCCACCAAAAATCGATCTCCACCATCTCATCGAAACATCGGGACACCTTCGCCTCTATCAAGTGGTATCAGATTTCCAGGTTGCTCGGTGAGATTTACCAGTTTTCGTAGTCTAGATTGGTTCTATTCTTCATACCTACAGTCCACGAAAAAGCCAACAAAAAAAATTAGGGTTAGATCATCACGTCCCAAAACAGTCCGAGCCTTTGTCCAGTTTTCTTTACAGTAGTTTGCATTGTTGAATTTGCGGTTGCATTGTTGTGTCGAGTTGCTGATCTTAGCGTCTAGTTACCTTAGAGTTTCGAGTTCTGATCACAGTTTGTCACGCCGCCGCCGCATAGTAGTACACCACTACGTTCCGCCAATCCGAGTCCAGATACACCACCAAGTTCCGCCAAGCAGAGTCCATACACACCACCACAACCTACCGATCCGAGTTGAGTTCCATCACCCGTTCGGTTTGTGATATCTCCGTAGCCAGAATAGTTTTGAGTTGATTAGAGTCGGATTTCACCAATCTTTTGTCGTACGTAGAAGAAGGTGATTTCCAAAAAAAAAAAAAAAAAAATCTTTTGTCGTACGTAGAAGAGTCTGGCACGCTTTCCAGAGCAGTTTTTAGGCCAAAATTTTTAGGGGTAAAAAAATTTCGTGCCCATACGTTCCTTAGGTCCAGAAACTCGTTTTGAGACGTTCGCCACCATAGTGATTTTTTCGCCCTTTTTCAGCCCCCGCAGTCCCGCATCGCCAAAAAAAAAAGCAAAAAAAAAATAAAAACAAAAAGAGAAAAAAAAATTCAGAGTGTGCTTCACAGTTGTTACGTGCCGCGCCGTGCTTTCGTTGGTGTTTTAGGCTCGCGTCTCTAGTACGGTCTAGCCTAGGATCAGCACAGTACCGACGTTGAGTGTTTATTCAGCTTTGCATCTCTGTTTTGATTACTGTTGAGTTTTTCCTACCATACTTGTCAGCCTTCCTACAGCTCCACATATATTCTACATCGTGCGTTTTGACACCTCCTGGCCATCGCTCTACCATATCTCTGAGAGTTTTGACCCGTTGGTTGTACATCACCACCTGCTGCTAGGTAAGAATCGGTAAGAACGTAAGAAAAGCTTGACGGATTTGTGCTTTCAACCACCCCACATCCATCCCATTAGTAGCAGTAGGATCATATTCCTGTGTGTTTTCTATTTCTGCTAACCATGCCAGGATCACATGATGAAGTGGCGCGGGATGCACCCGATTGGGAGAACATGACAAACAAGGAGCTACATGATAAATTTGCACGTATGATGTCTCAACAGGTGCAGGACATCGAGACCAGATTTACAGAGGCGATTGATGGCGTGGAGAAGCTAATCGACACCAAGCTCGACGCCAAGTTTACTGAGTTGATCGCACGCCTACCTTCAGCACAGCCACAGCCACCGCCACTACCACGTGCACGACGTATTCTGTTTCCGCGAGGACAAGCTGCTGGTATTGGTGCTCCTCCTGCTGCTGCAGTTGCTGCTACTGCTGCTGCTGCTGCTTCTGACGTCACCCAGGACGACAACTACGAGGGTGATTACGAGGAGGAGGTGGAACAGGAAGCGGCCTATGAGCAGCCAGCTGGACGTCCACGTCCCAACATTCGCCACGGTCGACACCAACCACCCCCTCAGGTACGCGATGATGAACATGTGCCTAAACTTAAATTGAATCTTAAGCCGTTTGAGGGTAGATATATTCCTGATGCTTATCTTACTTGGGAGTTAGAAACTGAACAACGTTTTACATGTTTACAATATCCTGAGAATAGACGTGTTACTGCTGCTGTTTGTGAATTCACGGGCTTTGCATCTATTTGGTGGTCTGAACATTGTAGATTGCATGCTAATAATATTCCAACTACTTGGGCTGCTTTAAAAGATGCTATGCGTACTCGCTGGGTTCCTCCTTATTATCAACGTGAATTGTTACAAAAATTACAGCGTTTGAGACAAGGAAAAAATTCTGTAGAGGAATATTATCAAGAATTACAAACTGGATTGATTAGATGTGGCCTAGTAGAGGATAATGAAGCTATGCTTGCACGTTTTATGGGTGGCTTAAACAGGGAGATACAAACTATTCTAGAATACAAGGACTTTGCTACTATCACTCGTTTGTTTCATCTTGCTTGTAAAGCTGAACGTGAAGTGCAGGATCGACAGGCCGCTACGAGACCTAACTTTTCTGCAGGACGAAATACATCATGGACATCGCGTGGAGCTTCTACATCCACACGTCCTGCTGCGCCACCATCTACTTCAGCCGCTCATTCTTACAGGGAGCCACCAAAACAGCCAGCGCCACCATTCAAGGGTGCGCAGAGTGGTCCAGCGGCGAGTTCTTCTTCCTCCATGGCGTCCACAGGGCAAGCACGAGATCGTGATATTAAATGTCGCAGGTGCCAAGGTGGAGGTCACTTCGCAAAAGACTGTCCCTCCAAGCGTGTGATGACTATTACGGCGGATGGTGGGTATGAGTCAGCGAGTGACTATGATGAGGAGACTCTAGTTCTCATTGCTCATGAGGAACAGGGTGCCCATGATGATGCTCATGATATAGAGTATATGACTCCTGATGATGCAGATAAATATGCTAGTTTGGTTGCTCAACGTGTATTAAGTGTGCAGGTAACGAAGGCCGAGCAAAACCAGAGGCATAATTTGTTCCACACAAAGGGAGTGGTGAAAGAACGTTCGGTTCGCATCATCATTGACGGAGGGAGTTGCAACAACTTGACGAGAATGGAGTTGGTGGAGAAGCTATCTCTCACCACAAGACCACACCCCCATCCGTACTATATTCAGTTGTTTAACAATAGTGGTAAGATTAAGGTAACGCGTTCTGTTCGTGTGCACTTTAGCATTGCTGCATATGCTGATTATGTTGATTGTGATGTGGTACCCATGCAAGCATGCTCTCTTTTACTTGGTAGACCATGGCAATTTGATAGGAATGTTGTACACCATGGTAGGACAAATCAGTTTACTCTAGTTCATCAGGATAAAAATATTGCTTTACTTCCTATGTCTCCTGAACAAATTGTGAAAGATGATCTTGCTAGAGCTAGTAAAGCTAAACAGGAGAAAAATAAGAGTGAAAATGAGATAGCAGCTAAAGAATTTGAGCAACAACATAAGACTAATAGCAAATCTTCTTCTGTTGTTTCTAATGAAATTAAATTAACTAGTCCAACTTTGCTTGCTACTAAGGTTGATATTTCGGATTTGGATGTTAGTCAATATGTGTGCTATGCTTTTGTGTGCAAAGAACTTCTGTTAATCTTTCATCTTATATTCGCAATATCCAGATTGCAATTCTTAGTTCTTGCTTGTTCTTCGATTGCTTGCAGGAATTGACCTTCTTGGTCAGGTTGATCGTGCATCCGCGGAATCAATAACCTCTCGGAGTTGGTTTAGCGATTGCTAAGGCGCAACGTCTTCGCACGTTCGTAGTCGGGTCGTGAAAGTCTACTCCACCAAAAATCGATCTCCACCATCTCATCGAAACATCGGGACACCTTCTCCTCTATCAAGTGGTATCAAACTACTTTTTAGTACTACATGTCATCCCCAAACTGATGGACAAACTGAAGTGGTCAATAGGACATTGTCTACTATGCTTAGGGCTGTTTTAAAGAGTAACTTGAAACTGTGGGAAGAATGTTTACCTCATATTGAATTTGCTTATAATCGTTCATTGCATTATACCACTAAAATGTGCCCTTTTGAGATTGTTTATGGTTTTCTACCTCGTGCACCTATTGATTTGCTGCCTCTTCCATCTCCGGAGAAGGTTACTTTTGATGCTAAGCAACGTGCTGAATTGATATTAAAAATGCATGAGTTAACTAAAGAAAACATTGAGCGCATGAATGCTAGATACAAGCTTGCTGGTGATAGGGGTCGAAAGCATGTTGTGTTTGAACCCGGAGATCTTGTTTGGTTACATCTACGTAAAGATAGGTTTCCTGATTTGCGCAAGTCTAAGTTAATGCCTCGAGCTGATGGTCCCTTTAAGGTTTTGCAGAAAATTAATGATAATGCATATAAACTGGAGCTACCTGCAGCCTTTGGGGTTAGTCCCACATTTAATATTGCAGATTTGAAGCCTTATTTGGGAGAAGATGATGAGCTTCCGTCGAGGACGACTTCAATTCAAGAAGGGGAGGATGATGAGGACATCCCTACTAATGTTACACCCATATCCTCACCAACTACACATATTGGACCAGTTACTAGAGCTCGTGCACGTCAACTAAATTATCAGGTACTTTCGTTTCTTGCGAATCCTTCTATTGTTCATGAACATATGATGCTGCCTAAATTAGATACTTTTGTTTTGCTTATGAATGAAGGACCTAGCATGGACAAGAAGGATGGTCATTGGAGCGGGATCAAGCATGGAGAAGAAGGTGCGCGCGCGGGAAAGGACAGCGGAGCTTCCAGTGGTGATTGTCGCACTTTGAAGCCACCATAAGGCGCGCATGAAGTCTTGGACGAAATACGCGAGATGCCACTTCATTATTTTCGTCCAAGGGCAATTATAGGTGCTGCGTCACCTTAATATTGGGCTGGGCCCATGTAATTTCGAAATACCACCTTATAGGCTGTTTTTAGAGTCCGTATGTGTGGGGAAACCGAGTTAGGGTTGTTTTCGGACCCCACCTCCAAGGGGTCACGAAAATCCCCTCTGTTCCCCCATATATACAGCCCTTAGGGCGTCGTTTAGACTTGGGTTTTAATTAGATTTAAGTTAGCCATAGCCGCAACTTCGAGCTCTTCGTTTGTGTCATCCGACCAGGCCAAGACCTCATTGGAACCGCAACTTCTGTTAATCTTTCATCTTATATTCGCAATATCCAGATTGCAATTCTTAGTTCTTGCTTGTTCTTCGATTGCTTGCAGGAATTGACCTTCTTGGTCAGGTTGATCGTGCATCCGCGGAATCAATAACCTCTCGGAGTTGGTTTAGCGATTGCTAAGGCGCAACGTCTTCGCACGTTCGTAGTCGGGTCGTGAAAGTCTACTCCACCAAAAATCGATCTCCACCATCTCATCGAAACATCGGGACACCTTCGCCTCTATCAGCCGGTTTACCGAAGTGGACCTAGATGATGTGTGCAGGGCCCCAAGCCGGTCTCGGTTGAGCCCTTCTCGCACTTAGCAGGCCCTGCCACAAACCTACCAGAATTCCGAACTACTGCGACATCTGGACATCGAAAGGGATGAGTTAGTAGGTTGAGAGGGGTCAGTGAGCCCAATGTGTGGTTGTACTCTTTATCTTGGATCACCACACAAGAACTCGGACTTAGGGCGGTGTTCAACGAGACAACCCACTGTGTACTCCTACACAGCCTCTCATCATTCACCTTGTATTAGGGTAGATTCACCAACACATTTCCACCACCATCAACATGATTGCTACCATCCCTACTCACATAACAGTATCAACATTGTATCACTCTAAGCATGCAATAAGAAGTAACAGTTGCAGGGATTCTGGTTTGTGGTTTGCTTACTACTGTGACAAATGATAGGTCATGCAACATGATATCATTCAACTCCTACATTTGCTAGGATTGTGGTTTGCTTACTACTGTGACAAATGATAGGTCATGCAACATAATTGGTTCATATATGCGGTAGAAACGTAGCATGGTAATCATCCTAAACAATGCATAAGAGAGACTAAGAGGGAAGTGGGATTTTATCGACATGATAAATGGGGGTTTGCTTGCCTTGCTGACGAGGTTCAGTATCGGGGTCTTCAACGAAGGGGGTAGCCTCCTGTTACGGTTCCACCTCTACTCGACAAACAACAATCAAAGGAGCAACATAAGTACAATGCACAATCACATGGTTGAAGGTTGAAACTTGATGTATGTGTCACTGATGTGTGAGTTATTCCATTTAAAAGGAGTATATTGCAATTGAATTGCAAATTCAAACTCCATTTGATTTCTCGATGAATTTCAAATGCACTTGAATCCATGAATGTTCATTTGAAATGGTTGAGCATGAAGTGATGTTGTAAAGGTGAGGTAAAGTCTCTAATGTATGAAACCATTTAAAAGAAGTGTGTTGCAAAGTCATTTGCAAAATCACTCCAAATTTGAAGTTGAAAAGGATCCATATGCACATATGCCACTGTTCACCCATTTTAAAATGCTTAAACAAGAAAACAAATTGCATGTTCATAATCCTCGCATTTTTCTGATAATTTTACATATATTATTTGTCCAATTTGGAGTTAATATGAATTTTCTATGATTTTTCAAAGTTTATTGTATTTTCTGCAATTGTTGGATTTCTTTTAATCTATATTCCAATTACTGCGTCAGCATGGTGTCACTGTGACGTGGGGGGGGGCTGACCAGTCAAACTGACTAGGGGGCCCCACCTGTCAATGACACAGGGGGGTTAATCCCCTGTTTAACTAATCTGTGATTAATTAAAGGGCCCTGGGCCCAGTTGTCAGTGGTTCAGGGGGTTAGATTAGGGGTGGGGTTAGGCTTGGGCTAAACTGCCAACCGGCGTTTAGCCGGCAGCGACCTCTATACACGGTGGCGCCCGCACAGAACGGTGGTGAAGGGCCCCATTGGCCAAATGGAGGGCACCAGGCGACTCCTCGTGCTCGACCGCGTAGAATGGAGCAGGCGGGGGTCACCTTGGCTGCCGGAATCACCACCGGCGTCGACTTCCGCGCGGCGGCCGAAGGTGAGCTCGACGGGCGTGCCAGTTTTGGGCACGGGAGAGGCCGGGGTTAGGGGGGAAATGATGGGGAGCTCACCCCGGAGTCGATGGCATTGACGGCTACGACGGGGAGGGCACGGTGGCGACGGATTCAACGGCGAGCTCCTGCGGCTCCGGCGAGATGGCGAAGAAGACAGCGGCAGATATAGTGGCTTCGAGCTCGATTACTTGTGCACGGAGACGAAAACGAGCACAGCGCGCGTCCTGGACATCTTGGGGAAGCTCGAGGAGGCCGGTGGCCACGCGGGTGCGGCGGCGCGCTCCGGCGTGAGCTTCGGGCGGCGACGAACTCGAGCGGGAGAGAGGGGAAGGTGAGCTGCGAGAGGGGAAAAGTGACCAGAGGTTCCAGGGCGTCGTGGTGGCGCGTCTAGGGGTCTCGGGGTCGTCCACGTCAAGCAGCAGGTGGCAAGGCGGCGTCGGCGGCGAGTGCATGCATTACAGCGAGCACCTTCGGGGCGCGGGGGAGGTAGACGACAAGGTGGGGTGAGCTGGGCCGGCTGCTAGGCTGCGGGGTTTAAGTCGGGCCACTTCCAGGTAAGTTCTTCCCCTTTCCTTTTTCTTTTCTATTTTCTTTTCTGTCACTTGTTTTGCTGTGCTAAATAAATAGTTAGGCATTTTATAAAATGCTGAAACTTTTTATATGGTCTCAAAATATTATAGCCTAACCACTTATAAAGTTTGAACATTTTTAAAATTCAAATTATTTGAACTTTAATTCAAATAGGGGTTTAATTTAATTCCAAGCTCCTGTTTTGAATATTTGAAAAATCCATGAGCATGGGAATGCTACCACATCACTTTATATGTGATCACACTCATTTATGTGAGTTTTCAAAAATGCAAAAGGAATTTTTGGAGCAACTTTTTATCTGGCCATTTGAATTAAATTCATCTGGGGGGTGTTCTCTTCCCATTTCAATTTCTTTTGGAAATTTTTAACATGATGCAAAGTGAGACTTGATCCTAGCACATACCTAACAGAAGGTTCTGACACAGCGATGAAGAGTCCTTGCCCAACCCATAGTAAACCCGGTCTCCCAGCCAACCACACCTGGGAAGATTGCAATTTCATGAAAGAGTTTGCACGTCGTGGGAACCAGGGACCTCCCGGTCAGGTGGGGGAGCCGGCCAGAACAGTAACAACCAAAATCCTGGTTATCAAGGAGCCGACGCAATGCCTCAACACCAAGGACCCGGAGGAGGGGGCCAGGAAAATCAGTCAGGGCTTGCTGGATTTCAAGCAAACCCGAAACAACTCCATGACCGTGCAACATATCACGTTTTCACCACCAGCAGTTGCCGGAGGGATAGGAAGCTGCAACGAAGAGCCGCTATGGTTGTGACTGCAAAGCCGGCTTGGCCTAGATGGCTTAATTGTTCAGAACACCCAATCACTTGGACAAGGGATGACCACCGCCCGGTGGTGGATAACCCGGGGGCTCTGGCTCTAGTAGTCTCTCCACAAATTGGAGGATATACACTTGACAAAGTACTCATGGACGGAGGAAGCAGCAGCAACATCCTTTACTACGAACCTTTCCGCAGGATGGGACTGACCAAAAAAAAACGGCAACCCTCCAACACCGTTTTCCATGGAATAGTCCCAGGCAAGTTGGCACGTCCGATAGGCAAGATCTACCTGGAGACGGATTTTGGAAACGCCGAAAATTTCTGCTCCGAGCTCATACCTTTTGAAGTGGTAAAGCTCGAGAGCCCATATCACGCCATTTTAGGCAGACCGGCTTACGTTAAATTCATGGCTCGGCCATGCTATGTCCACTTGAAGCTAAAAATGCCGGGTCCTAATGGCCCGATCACAGTGGATAGAAGTCGGTCCAGGGCAGCGTAGTGTGACGAACAAGACGTCAAATTTGCCGAGTCGGCATGCGCCAAAGAGGACTTGTCAGCATACCAAGAAAAGGTAGACCCGACAGACCCCACAATCCTGAAGAAACTGACTCCCGACAACAATCCCAAGTTCCAACCGGCTCAGGATACAAAGAAAGTGGACTTTGTCCCTGGTGACTCTTCTCAGCAGTTCATCATTGGGACAGAGTTATCTGATAAATAGGAAAGCTTGCTCATCGAGTTCCTCCGTGAGAATCGGGACATCTTTGCATGGAAACCCTCTGATATGCTAGGTGTCCCGAGGGAACTCTCCGAGCACCACCTAAATATAGATCCAAAGCTAAAGCCGGTCAAGCAATTCCTTCGCCGTTTCAACGATGAAAGGAGAAATGCTATTGGGGAAGAGATATCCCGGCTTCTTGCCGCTGGATTCATCATGGAAGTCTTCTATCTAGAATGTCTCGCAAACCCGGTCCTCGTTCTGAAAAAGAACGGGACCTGGCATATGTGTATCGACTATACCGACTTGATTAAGGCCCTCCCAAAGGATCCCTTTGAGCTACCTCGTATTGACATAATCATAGACTCAACTGCGGGGTGTGAGCTCCTGTTTTTCCTTGACGCCTACTCTGGTTACCACCAGATCAAGATGGACCTTACGTATCAAGAGAAAACGGCTTTTATCACTCCTTTCGGGATCTACTGTTATACTTCTATGCCTTTTGTCCTTAAGAATGCGGGAGCCACGTATCAGCGAACAGTGCAGAGTTGCCTCAAAGAGCAAATTGGACGCAACGTGCACGCTTATGTGGATGATATAGTGGTCAAATCCCAGCTGGCCGACTCACTCATCAGCGACTTATAAGAAACCTTCAAAAACCTGCGCAAGTACCAGATGAAGTTAAACCCGGCCAAATGCACCTTCGGGGTACCTTCAGGTAAACTACTCGGATACATAGTATCTGAGAGAGGCATTGAGGCAAACCCAGAGAAGATCAACGCTATCATGACTCTTCAGAAGCCGGCCTCAGTCAACGGAGTTCAACGACTCACAGGATGCGTAGCTGCATTAAGTTGGTTTATCAGCAGGCTCGGGGAAAAGGCAATTCCCCTGTATCGACTTCTGAGGAAATCAGAAAAATTTGTTTTGGATGACGAAGCCAACCAGTCCCTAGAATCACTAAAGAAGCAGTTATCCCAGGCTCCAATCTTGGCGGCTCCCAAGCCAAAGAACCTATGTTACTATATATATATATATTGCAGCCAATAATCGAGCAGTTAGCGTTGTGGCTGTTGTTGAGCGGATGGAAGCCGGTAAAGAGCACCCTCAGCAGAGGCCAGTCTATTAAATCAGTGAAGTTTTGACTTTATCAAAGCAATTTTACCCTCACTGGCAGAAATTGGTCCTTGGTGTATTCATGGCGAGTCGGAAGCTCAAACACTATTTTTAGGAGCACCCCGTAACCGTAGTCAGCTCAGCGCCGCTTGTAGATATCATCCAAAACCGGGAAGCCACGGGAAGGATTGCAAAGTGGGCTATAGAGTTGGGGGATTATCACATCAAATATGAACCACGTACAGCCATCAATTCCCAAGCATTGGCCGACTTCATCAATGACTGGACAGAGATCCAAGCACCTCCGGAGAAGCCGGTCAACAAGTATTGGACTATGCACTTTGATGGAAGTCGGCAGCTCCATGGGTCAGGAGCCGGCGTGGTCCTTACCTCACCTAAAGGGGAGAAATTCTGCTATGTTCTGCAGTTGCAGTTCACTTGCACCAACAACGCAGCAGAGTATGAAGCCTTACTTCATAGGCTACGGCTGGCTCGTGAGATGAGCATAAGTCGGATCCAATGCTATGGCGACTCTGATCTCGTTTCTCAACAAGTGTCAGGAAAATGGAATTCCAAGGATCCAATAATGGAAGCTTATCGACGAGAAGTGGAAAGACAAGCCGGATTTTTCGTTGGATACCAGGTGGATTATGTGGACCATAGAATAAACGAAGCAGCAGATTCCCTGTCCCGACTCGGCTCTCAGCGAAAGCCGGTCCCTCCAAACGTATTCCTGGATTTTCTAACAAAACCGTCTGTACAACCACCAACGGAGCAAGACATACCAGAGCCGGATCCAGAGTCGGCTTTGGTTGTTGCAATTCATGCTACACCCTCATGGGTCTTACCTTACTTGGATTACAAGACTCGGGGAATCCTTCCTCAAGATGAGATTTTGGCCAGACAAATTATCAGGAGAAGCCAATCCTTTGTACTCATTAATGGTGAGTTACATCGGCGGAGTGCCGCAGATGTTTTCCAGAGATGTGTCTCACCAGAAGAAGGTAGATCCATCCTCAATGAAATACACTCTGGATATCGCGGACACCATTCCATATCTCGTTCGCTTGTAGCTAAAGCCTTTCGACATGGCTTCTATTGGCTCACAGCACATGCGGATGCAGAGGACATAGTCAAGAAATGTGATGGATGTCAGCGCTATGCAAAGAAAGCTCACGTGCCGGCTCAAGAACTCAGGATGATCCCTATCACTTGGCCCTTTGTGGTATGGGGGCTTGATATGGTGGGACCTTTCAAAAGGCCAGCCAACAAGAATAGCCACATATTAGTAGCAGTGGATAAGTTTACCAAATGGGTCGAGGTAGAGCCGGTCAGCAAATGTGACGCTGCGACAACACTGAAATTCTTGAAAAAGATCATATACAGATTCGGCTACCCCCACAACATCATCACTAATAATGGTTCTAACATATGAGAAGGGTTTATGCAGCGATTCTGCCAGAACGAGCACATCCGGCTTGACCTTGCATCAGTGGCTCACCCACAGTCAAACGGACAAGCCGAGAGAGACAACCAAGAGTTACTCCGAGGCATCAAACCCGACTCTATGTCCCCTTGAAAAGGACGTCGGGTTGCTGGGAGGAGGAGTTACCCTCAGTGTTGTGGAGCATCAGGACGACTCCTAACAGGTCGACAGGCTATACGCCCTTCTTCCTAGTCTATGAGGCAGAAGCCGTTGTGCCAAGTGACATACGTCACGACTCACCAAGAGTCACCGCATATGTAGAAGCCGAAAACGAGAAAGCAAGGCAAGATTCCTTGGATATTCTCGATGAAAAATGAGATTTGGCCGCAGCTCAGTCGGCTATTTACCAACAAGATCCGCGACGCTATCATAGCCGCCGCATCAAAAGTCGTACTTTCTAGGAAGGTGATCTAGTGCTCCGACTCATACAGAAAAAAGATGGAATGGACAAGTTATCCTCTCCTTGGGAAGGACCGTTTGTGGTCAGCAAGAACCTGTACAATGGATCCTACTACCTAGGTTATATACGCGAGAAGGCAGACACGCGCACATGCATGGAGGAGACTCCTAGGCCGTGGAAAATCGCACAACTTCGTCCATATTACACTTGACTAGAACAGGAACATTACTGTACATTTATCCAAGTCGACACACGTCGCACTGGCTTTCGCCATATTAACATATATATAAGCCGACATTCGTCGCGCCGGCTTTCGCCATCTAATATACATAAGTCGACTTTTCTCGCACTGGCCCTCGCCACATATACCTAAGTCGACATCTGTCGCACCGGCTCTCGCCATATCGACTCTTCTTTACTATTTTTTGTTTCATGTTATTAATTTTTGCATCATACATTGCATGTTTTGCATTTTATATCTCAGAGACCTGGGGGGTTGATCAACCCTTCTATTGGTACTGAGCATGTATATTGCTTATTCAGGGGAATCGGGGAGCTCGATGACAATCATTGACTCTTTATCCCAAAACTCGGCATATATATGTAAATACCCACATGTGTATAAGCTTATTCTGGGGTAGTAGGGGAGCTCGATGTCACTCATCGACTCTTATCTGAAAATGGTAGTATCTCCCTTTTGAATGTTCCTGGGGCGAAGGAAAGTTTTCCAACCCTTCTCCAAGAACATGGAGTCTTAGTCAGAAAAGCTGGTAGCCACTCGAATGGGTCCATGAGGGCACATCTCAGAGCGGAGCCAAAGACATGGAGGCTTGGAATCCATTAAAATCTGAGAAAAAGATTCAGGAAGCTTTACCCAACGACGGACTGCCTAAACCTTCACCAAGAACTCGCTCCTCTCAGGAGAAGAAGGTGGAGATTCAAATGGATAAGTGGAACGCGTGACTCTTCCCCTTCCACGACCACGGCCCCATCCACGGCCACAACTGCGGCCACGACCTCGACCACCGCGAGTACCAGCGCTAGAACCAGGGTCATCGGTCACCGAAGGAAAACGGGTGTTTAGCTTGGGAGCCATGGAGAGTTGCGAGAAAAAGAAATGAAGGAAGAAGATATGAGCACTCAAAAGATAAACTCCTTGATGGCTATTTATAGCGACTACAAGGAAAATCAATCAATGCTACGGGTAAACTACCCATGGTGGCTGACATTTATGGAAAGACTCCTCAATTCCCACAACCACATGAATGCCTCTAACAGTGGCGTCTCGGGCTGAGAGACTATAAATGTAAAAACAGATCTTTGACCAAAAGTCAAAGAAAAAATTTCAAGTAGAAGATGATGTGAAACTAAAGAGAGTTGGCTTCGACTCCTAGTGAGCATCAAATATTAGTCGACTCAACCAGAAGAGTCGGTCCTATAAAGATAAAGGAACCAAAGCAAGATTTACGAGAGACAACTCCGACTCCCAATCAACGCCAATCATGAACTCGGCTTTTTACCCATGAAGGGCTTGCGGTAATGAAGAAAATGAAGAAGATTGCTATGAAGACTAAAGCATCACGGGGGCTAATGTCGGGGGGGGGGGGGGGGGATGGATCAGGCCCATACACCCGGCATTAAAAACCTCTGGGTCGACTTACCTGCGAAGGCCCACAAAGAAGACCCAGCCAGGAGTCGGACGTGCCAAGCGTGAAGATTGAATCCCTAGAAGGAATTCGACTTACCTTGTATAGTACGTAGTAAATTTGTAAAGTAGAATAGAACTCCACCTTGTGTAGGAGTCAGACTCTCGGAATCCCGGGACCCGGTACCTTTATAAGCCGAGGTCCACGGGAGCCAGAGCCAGAATTTACCTCAAGCCAGGACTAGGCAACTCGCGATACAACCTAGATCTCCACGATACTAAAGTTGCGAAACATCACCACTGTAATCGATAGGGTCGGCTCTTCCTATTGAGGAGTCGATCCCACAATAATCAAGAAGCAGGAGTAGGTCTTTACCGCACGGACGGGGCCGAACCTGGGTAAACTGCCGAGTCCCGTGTCTATGTCCACTCTCTACTCGAATTCGCCTCGCAGCCAAGGTCCCATGATAAGTCCGACTCCGCGGACATCTGCCGTGACTTCCCCACGACAAATGCTCCGAAAATACGTCCAGTAACCTTCCGGGAATAACCATCCAGTGCATAGAAAACCATCCGTAGTACTCCCTCCGGAAATTTTTGAGGAAACGACCAGGAAATGGTCTCACGGGAGCGCTGAGGAGCCCCTGGGGATAATAAGTACGTCGCCTCCAGTGAGAAATTCCGCAAGACCGGGCCATTACCCACGAGGGTAACCATCCCAGCTGCGACATACTTTGGATACATTGGTGACAGCGATGAGACCCGCGGAACCATAAAGAAAACAAGCGTTACAGCCGACATAACCATCAGCCCTCCTTCTAGCACCTCCAGATGTCGGGGGACGGATCCGGCGGTGGGGCGGCCGCCCCGGGGACGCCCTCTCCCCGCCGGCCATCTCCGTCCGCTCCTCTTGCCGGAAAGCGCAGCCAGAGCCGCGCAAGCTCTTTGTTCTTGGAGGTTGACGTGGCGTCGAAACGACACTAATTCTAGTGGTAAAATGGGAGCAAACACAGTGGTTTACCTAGCTTCGGGCCTGTCGGAAGCGTAAGACCCTACTCCTGCATGTCTGATCTTTCTTGATGGTGTTGGGGGAGAACACAGTACAAGCTGATCCCCTCGGGGAGGATTTCCTATACTACACACTTCTCCCTTCTTGGCTAGCTAGAGTGGACAAGGGATTAGTCAAGGGCTTCCTTCTTCTATCGTGGAAGAGGTGTTTTCCTGCCTCTAAAGGCTGGCTCCTTGGATTCTTCTATCCTACCGAGAAGCTCATGGGGGAGCTCTAATGTCTACACACGCTTGTATTCTTGTAGACTATGTTGGGCCTCCAAGCGCAGAGGTTTGTAGGACAGCAACAATTTCTCTCAAGTGGATGACCTAAGGTTTATCGAACTCAGGGAAGTAGAGGTTGAAGATTGTGACGCCCCCAAAATCAGACCGTGTACAGTAATCATACACGCAAGGTACACGACTGAGATCAGGGACTCACGGTAAGATATCACAACACAACTTTACAAATAAAATAATACAAGCTGTTTAATACAAGCTAGGGGCCACGAGGGCTCGAATACAACATCTCGAGAGCACAAAGTTAGCGGAAGCAATAGTATCTGAGTAAAGACACAAGAATACAAGGTTGCCTTAAGAAGGATAGCACAAATAACAACAAATCGAAAAGGCGAGGCCTCCTGCCTGGGAACCTCCAAACTACTCCTAGTCAACGGGGAACTCGACGTCGTAGAAGGCATCGGGGACCTCCATGTTGCGGTGGCCGGCATCGGGGATCTCCTGCTCCTGGACTCCAAGGATCCAACGTCGACTGCAGCGGCCGATCAGGGAAAACAAAAAGGGGGAAATAAAGCAAGGGTGAGTATCTAGCATACCCGCGAGTCTTACGTCCGCTACTAAGCATTTATGCATTTGTATCAAATGGAAATGGGAGGCTGTATATAGTGGACTGCAAGGTAGAAATCAGAATAAGGGTAAGAAGCTAGGCATATCGAAGACTAGCATCTTCTGACGTGTCTTGCAGCACAATAAGAGAATCAACCAACAATTTATATAAAGCAATAAAGTAACAATAAAGCAGAAGTTGCTGCAGCATTGTATAATATAAGTTGTAATGATTAATAATAATAATGCCTCTGAGTTCCCCTCCTAGACTACCCTACGAGGAAGAAAACCCGGAACCATACAGTTTAATAGTAATGTTTGTAGTGGTAAGATCCAGCTTCAGCATAAAGCGTCCTGTTACCGTGGACACGGCTATTCGAATAGATTAACCTCCCTGCAGGGGTGCACTACTGTTCAACCTACACGCTCGGATCTCCAGGGTGGCGGGAACCTTTCTAGGGAACGCTCCACCAAAGCTATCCGAAAGGACGCAACCCATCCTAGGCTTTACAGAGAGGCCATCCGCCGGACTATATCCTATGCAAACAGGGGTCTAGGAACCCTCACCCTTCACGCTCTTGCACGGTGCGTGGCTGGCCGGTGAAGCAAAAGCAATTCCAAAAACACATCGTCCGGACGAAGAAGACACCACTTCCCGGCGCAGGCCGCGGTACTGCTGACGTCTGAAGAGCTTTTGGACAAACTACGATGCAGGGGAGCCCATAACTCCTTATCCAACATGAAGGTAGTGCGTACAGGCCTTTGCGGCCTCTCAAGTCATCCACTGAACCATTTAGCATTTTAATTAACCTGCGTGACAACCGTTATCGTTGCCTCGACTTAACTGACACGCGGACAACGACAGCAGTCAGGACCACCAGTACATCGGTGCCTGCCCTGTCGTCCCACCAAGTCTCTGCTGTTACCAACAAGGTGAACCGACTCCTTACCTTATCTCGCGTGTTCTCTTGGTAGAGCCAGACTTTCGTGGTTTGGTAACTCTCGCGAGATACGAGCAGGGGCCAAGCACGCCAGTAACGTCGGTCGTACCCTCCCTGTTGCTCCCGACAATATACCGCTCGCGGGCACCGTTGGGTCACCCGACTCTTACCTTTAAGGACACAAGTTGGTTCGAGTGCCTACCATTAAGTGAAACCAGGAGGTATCACCCTCGATGGCACACTTAAAGAGGTTTGACAGAGACATCAGCGGAATGAACTAAAGAGGTAAACCTCGTATCATCCCGGTGATGCTACGCTACTGAGCCGACGAGAGTGAAATACGAGTTCGTGCACTCGTAATTCAAACTCGAAGCGACTCGACATAGTCTCGCCGTTGTAGGTTCCCTAGGGCGTCTGCATTGATCCGTACCTGTTGCAGTTGTATATATTTTGTATCCGCGTCACTCCCCTGAGTGGCCACGGCCCGCTATCTAATCCTAGCTAACAATGCGCAGGGCTCACTGCTGGATATAATATATAGACATAGCAGGCAGCATAGGATAAGGAAGGTATAACAAGGGGCGACAAAATCAAGCTATGCAATTGAATAGGATTGTAACGTAGCAGCAGCAGTAACAATGCCTAGTGCAAGAAAGTACGGAAAGGTAAGCGATATCTGGGGAAGAGAATGGCTCTGCTTGCCTGGAAGCTCGGCAGTAGAGGCAGGGTCGTCGACGTAGTAGTCGTACCCAGCAGCGGTGTAGTCGACAGCAGCGGGGTCTACCGAAGAATAAAGGGGGAAGAAACAGTAAATACAAAGCAAGCATAACAAACAATTGTACCACATGACAGATGAAATGCCATCTATGCTCTAACGTAGTACGATGCACATTGCTCGGAGCGGGAATTCATCCGTGGATGAACTGCCAGCTCCGGGTGTTTACCGGACAGGGTGCCCGGAGGGGGAAGGTACCATGCCGGAGGTGTCGTGGACATCTGACAAACGTATGGGTGGTGTATCTGTGTTAGTTGAAATATTCTAAACAACTTTCGTGTTCATAATAAACTCATCGGGATACTTTAACAATACCGGACAAATCATCGGACAAATGGTCCGGAGGGGGACAGTTCGATGTTCGGTATGATATAGGGGGGCGGTAGACGAACGGATAGCGTATTCGTATTCTACATATTTTTCTAATCAATTTTGATATACAGATTATTCTAATCCGACTTACGGTTTAAAAGATATTAAATTAATAAGTTTAAATCAATTTAAACCAATTATAAATCATTTTCTATTTCTTTTATTATTTATTGAATATAATGAATATTCATTTTAATACTGACCAGTGGGTCCCACTGGTCAGTGACATATTAAACAAACTAAATTAATTAAGTTAATTAATCAGTGGGGGACCCAC
The DNA here is from genome assembly GCA_950022295.1 of Bromus sterilis. NCBI lineage: Eukaryota > Viridiplantae > Streptophyta > Magnoliopsida > Poales > Poaceae > Bromus > Bromus sterilis. Next base: position 238,596,076 of record OX465595.1, on the reverse strand, counting down.
ATGTCATACACCTAATTAACTAACAAGTTTTAATTAGTTTAATTTTATTAAACTAACAGGGGTGGGGCCCAGGTGTCATTAGGGGGGGTTATTCTATGTTTAAATTAAGCAACAACTTATTTAAGGGGATGGGGCCCAACGGGAAGTGGGGGTTAGGGGTTAGTGGCTTAGTTAAGCCAGGGGATTAGCGCTGGGGAGGGGGGGGGGTCTTCCCATGGCGAGCATACCGGCGACGGGTAGGGGGCGCTTGAAGGCGAGCGGCGCCTAGTGGCAGGGGCATGGCCACGCATGCGTGTGCGGCCATGGCCTAGTGGGCACGGGGGCGGGGTGCGATCAGACGACATCCGGCCATAGCCGAGTGCGACCAAGGCAGCCAGGTGCACGCGCACGATGCGGCCGGTGCGTGGCTGGGTGTGGCCAGGCAAGGCCAGGGGGAAGCCCGAGCACGGCCAGGCTAGGGGCGCGGTCAGCGCAGGGGCACGGAGGGCACACCAGGGGCCAAGCAGCACCGCATCAACTGCAACGAGCGGCCTGGGAGCTTAAGCTCCGGCCATGGCGTCCGAGCTCGAAGACGACGGTTACAGAGACCAAATCGACGGGGAAGAAGGGGGATTCGAAGGTGGAGCTCAGGAGGGGGATGCAGGGGGTGGCAGCGGGCACGGGGAAGCTCCGAAGTCGGCGAATCGATGGCAATGGCGCGGCAGCCGTGGCGGGCGGAGGCGACGGGATGGCGAGCGTACGGGGTGTGGAGACTCAATTCCGGGCGCTGGGTGAAGTGGACGACGACGAGCACACGTCTGGACAGCTCCTCCCGGCACAGGGAGGTCGCCGTCCGCGTCCACGGCGAGGTGCGCCCACGGCGTCCGCGATGGGGAGGGGGAGGGGAAACTGGCGCTAGGGTTTGCCATGGGGCCGGCGGGGGGTTAAGTAGTTGTCTGCGCAACAGTACTCATCGTGCTGTCGCACATCGCGCGGCTCCATCGCGCCAAGCACGCCTGCCATGGCGACAACAGCGAAGGGGAGGAGGAGTGCGAAGGGGATGACGGTTGGGTGGGCTGGCTGGTGGTTGGGCTGGGCTTCGGGCCACTGGGCACTTGTGCGGGACCAATGGGGTGGGCCTCATAGCTATTTCCTTTTTCTTTTATGTTTATAATTTGTTTGGATATCAAAAGGTTTTTGTAATGTGGGTAAATGATCCCAATATTTATATCATATATCTGTGCCCAACAACAAAAAGGTTGGAGCATAAATAAATTGATTTGACTTTTATATAAAATACAAAGGATTAATTAGGGCTCCCATAGCTACTGTTTTATTTTATTTTCCAATATTTGGATTTTTTCAAGAGGTGAAACTTGTTCTGTTATTTGTGTTGCACCCCAAAGCAGCACCAAAAAAAGTTAGGGCTCAAAATAAAATCATATTGGATTCCATTTGAATATGCCACGATTTAAAAGGGGTTGTTTTGGCTGTTGTTTGAATTGTTTAAATAAGTAAAACACTGTAATAAATTCATATACCATTTTTAATATGACCTACTGATTATTTGGCATTTTATAAAATTGGTTCCACCATTGTTGGCTGAATATTAATTGTCACCTTATTTTGGAAGTTTTTAATCGGGTTGAAAATGAATAAGCCATGATCAAGGGGGATCGTCGCATGCCTAATCATGGTGACTTGGCAACAATAAAAGTGATTACTTTAGGATTACTGTAGTGTGACACCCGGGGTGTTACAAAGATGGTCTCTCTCAAGCAACTCTGCAATTAAGATACAAGAAGTCTCTTGTGTCCCCAACACACCTAATACAACTAGGAGTTGTATAGGTGCACTAGTTCGGCAAAGAGATGGTAAAATACGAGTGATAGGTGTGGAAAAGCAAGGTAATATAAATCTGTAATAAAAAGTGCAGCAAGCAAACATGTGACAAAAGTGAGCACAAACGGTGTAACAATGGTGGAAACAAGGCCTAGGCTTCATACTTTCACTAGTGGCAACTCTCAACAACATAAACATAGTCTAATCACATGATATTTCCCATAAAACATGCAATGGAGACGCACTCGGAGGTCATTCCTTTGTGGTCAAGAGAGGATGAGAATTATGTAGGGCTACAAAAGCACACCTCAAAATTCATAGTTCTCAATCTATGGATTTCCCAATGTCACCGCGGCCATCCAAAGAGAGTACCACAATCACCACAACATATCTCAAGGATAGTCAAAGACAAGCACCAAGAGACTCTCAATCTTCAATCAACACACAAAAGAGGAAATCACTCATGATAATATTCTTCTAACCCATGTCCAATAGACCGCTGTCACCTTGGTCTCGGGGATTATACTAGATAAGATCAATTGAGTACATCAATCCAATACATAGAGGAAGGGGAAATATCTTGGGATCACCCTAGATTAACATAGCCTATGATCACAACAAAGATCACATCATGGGAGAGAGAGAAGAACACATAGCTACTGGTAGAAACCTCAGCCCCGAGGGAGAACTACTCCCGCTTCATGGAGGGAGGAAGCAACGTCGATGGAGATGAATCCGAGGGCACTTCCCCGTCCCGGCAGGGTGCCGACACAGGAATTCTGGTCGCCCGAAGCTTGTCGTCGATGGCGGCGGAGATCGGAATATCTTCTGGAAAAAGTACATCGATATTAGGGATTTCCTCCGCTGGGGGTAAATATAGGCCAAAGGAGGGGGCCAGGGGGGCCACAGGGTAGCCAGGAGGGCAGGTGGCGTGGCCTAGGGTGGACCCGCGCCGGGCACCCTCCTGGGCCCCTGGTGGTGGCCCTCCTGCCATGTCTTGGTTATTCCGGAGGCTTCCGGACCGCTGATTTTTTATATAATATTTCCGGGATTTATTGGGCACTTTAATTATTGGAAAAACCTGAAATACAAAAGCAACAGAAAAAAGGAACTGGCAACTAGGTGCACTGGGTTAATAGATTAGTCCAAATATGCTCAAAAGTGTATGAAAGTTCAAGCAAATCATGGCAAAGTCACACAAAACATGCATGGAGCAAGCATAAATTATAGATACGTTTGGGACGTATCAACATCCCCAAGCTTAATTCCTGCAAGTCCTCGAGTAGGTAAATGATAAAAGCATAATTTCTGTGGTGACATGCCACACAACCATATAAGGACTTTTAAGTAAAGCAATCAAAGCATGCAATTCAATTCAAGTCTTAACAAGCAAGAGTCTATATTAGCATTGACACAAGCAACAAAAGAACAAAAGGTGCAAGAGCTCTGGCTGTCCGTGACTCGAATGTCTCCAGATGGTGTTTGTGTGCAAGCAAGGGACTGGGAAAAAGAGAGGAAAAAGGTTGTTGAGAACAACTATCTAGTAAAGTTTCACACTTCGTCTCCTTTTGATTCTTATCTTGACTCGTCCCCAGACCACTAGCCAGGTACAAGTCAAACTGACCCACTCCCTTTCGATATTTTGAGCACTCATGCAATGGATGAGTGTGAGCAAGAAAGTTGACACCTAAAAGGCGAAACAGAAAGAAGGTGGAGGAGGATGACAAAAAAAGGTGTGAAACGCTCACATCAATGAGGACAATCATAGGCGAGAGAAGGCCATATGATAGATATGATGTGAGGAGTAGGGATTGCCATGCAACGGATGCACATGTGAGATAAAAGCTCTCCAAGGGAACTAGTGGGGGTGCATCTAACTTTCTTGCTCAAGAAGGCCTAGAGCTCGTTTGAGGAGGCTCATCATTGGAATATACAAGCCAAGTTCTATAGTGTGAAGGTCCCCACATAGCTATATGCATGATGATGATCTCTATGGAGTACAAGGGATAGAGGATGAAGTACTAGTGTGGATCTCTCAAAAGGAATAGTAGTGTTGCCCCTTTCTCTCTTTTTATTTTATTTTTCTATTTTTTCTATTTTTTGTATTTTTTTTGGTGGCCTCAATGGCTCTTTCTATTTAACTCTCATTTGTCCTCTTTGGGATCTATTATTTTGTCCACTTTGGGATCTTTTCCTCACTTAAGGGCAACACTCTAATTTACAAGAGGGTATAGAAGATCTTTCACACTTTACAAGGTACTCAAATCATAAAGAAGATGTAGCTATCATGATGTATGCAATGTATGCCGCTGCCAGTGTAGCAGGAACATGTATGACATGAAGATCAAGTCATGACGAGGTGGATGTTGCATGGAAATATATCTCGTAAAGGCTATGGAAATGCCTTGATAGGTAGGTATGGTGGAAGTGTCAACTTTCGAATACTCACATTAGTCCGAAGAACTCATGCACTTATTATCGGCAACTCTCAATCTAATCAGGAGGTTCACAAAGAGACAATTACCCCGAGGAGGAGTGTATGGGGGTTTGGTTATCCTTGCGCATCCTCGACTCATGGTACGTGAGTGTACTCTAATATTCGAACCCTCCAGAGGTTAGTGATCCATCTAGTAGCTAGAGTTCTGAATAGGGGTTTTCGTTTTCGACAATCACACGGATTGCCCAAAATACGACATCTATCACTAATTGGCTCGAGCTCTTGACAACGAAAGTTCAAACATTACTCTAGTCAATACCTCAAAACTATTGCAAGTTACTACTATAAAGAGAATAGCAACTTCAACTACCTACTTTCTAGTCAAGACACAAAACTCAGTGCAACAGGCAAACTCTCTAACAAGATAAAACATGCAACCTATAGAAAGTTCAACCTAAAACAAAAGAAAATCTCTAGAAAAACTAATGCACTACAACTAAACAGAACAGCAGCGAAGAAAAGAAAAAGAACAACTCACAGCTAAAAGAATAAGCATGCAAATCCTATGAGGAGTTCTAGTTCAAGCGGAGCGTGTATCACTCCCACACAAAAGAGTAAGCTGGGGTCTAACTTGTTACTACAGCAAACAAAGCAAAAACAAACCTAGAAAAGTAAAGAGTGAGACGCTCCAAGTATAGCACACAACGCATGAAGTGATAAAAATATAGTGCAACGAGGGAAGAACTGATAATTGTTGATGAAGAAGGGGATTCACGGGGCATCCCCAAGCTTATACGCTTGAGTCTCCTTGAATATTTATTGGGGGTGCACATGGGTATCCCCAAGCTTGAGCGTTTGACACTCCAAGATCTTCTTTCATCATCTTCCATCCCGCACTTGAAAACTTCTGGAGCGCTGATTTTTTATATAATTTTTTCGGGATTTATTGGGCACTTTAATTATTGGAAAAACCTAAAATACAAAAACAACTGAAAACAGGAACTGGCAACTGGGTGCACTGGGTTAATAGATTAGTCCAAATATGCTCAAAAGTGTATGAAAGTTCAAGAAAATCATGGCAAAGTCACACAAAACATGCATGGAGCAAGCAGAAATTATAGATACGTTTGGGACATATCAAGCTCCTCATCCTACCTCCTCTCCTTTTGTCTCCAAATTTCCCTTCCATTTTCCCTCCTTTCTCTTCTCAGTGGCCGGCGTCTCCCTTTTATATCCAAAGGGGATAGTCAAAAGGTCCCATTGATAGCTAAAGTGATGGTAATTATTTTATCCCCCTCTGTGCTGGCGCGAAAAGGGGTCTTGAAGTCTTCCGGGAAGGTCCAGCCGCGTCACAGGGACAACAGGCTCATGCACGCGCTGAGTAGTCACGGAGGATAGCGCCAGGTGTCGGGATCCTCCTGTCGCTCGGTGCGGGTTGTCTTCTAGCGCATTGAATGCGCTACTAGCCTGGTCGGGCGGTGGGAAATGTCTGGAGTCCCACCTTCTCGAAGGCCAAGCGGGATATCTTTCCGGGAGATGAACGTCCTACAAGGGTACAACGCTCCCAGTATCGTCTCACCAGAGCCCTTTGAGATGTGGTACTCCGTGGTTGGGATGATGACCCCCTGTAGGCTTCTCCATACCCAACGCGAATTGGGGATCTTTGATGGTGGTCCACCTCAATTCTTCCGATTGGATGCTCTTGCTGAAGCGTAGAGGGTAGAGAACTCCCCGCTTCCCATTTGGATGGTCCGAGAGGCATGTCGGTGGTTAGGTAAACGGGACATGCCGGTTTCCGGTTACCGACAATGTCACCACAAAAATTATCTTTGTTGTGATTTACCTACTCGAGGACGAGTAGGAATTAAGCTTGGGAATGTTGATACGTCCCAAACGTATCTGTAATTTCTTCTTGCTCCATGGTTCTTTTGGTGATATTTTTATCTGCTTTAAAGCACTTTCATACCATTTACAACATATTTTGGACTAACCTACTAATTCAGTGTCCAACGCCAGCTTCTATCTGTTATTGTCCATGCATAGCAAAAAAGGACAAATATAAAATGCTTTGAAAATTCCAAAAAAATAGAAAAAATGTCAAAGTAGGAAGACTCCAGAAGCCGAAAGGGGCCCCAAGGGGGCCACCCCCAGCCAGGCGCCTCCACGGCGCGGCCACGGGGTGGCCGCGCCACCTTGCCGCCTGGGCCATGGGGGGCACCCCTCAGGCCCTCCTTTGGCATATATTTATCCCTCAAAACTGAAACCATCAAGGAGTCCCCCCTTACGCAATTTCTTCCACTATTCCCCCGCCGTCGCGATTCCGATCTCAGGACCACCAGAAGAACCTGTCCCGACACCCTGCCGGAGAGAGGATTGACCTCCGGAGGCCTTTCCATCACCATGATCGCCTCCGGGATGCGTCGTGAGTAGTCCCCCTTGGACCATGGGTCCATGATCATTAGCTATATGATGTCTTCTCTCCAATTTTGTGCAACAATGTTTAGCCCTTGTGAGATGCCTATCATGATCAAGTCACCTATGTATTAGTTCCTATTTTTCTATGTTGTGTTTGCTGGCATCCGATGGATTATGAGATTATGTTCAGTTTGTGATGAGTAATATATTTGGTTTACCTTTATATTTTTTTCTTGAGTGTTCTTGCATGTTTTCCATTGTCGTTTGTTACTTTGGCCAAGTAGTAGATTGCAACTCCAAGAGGGAGCGTTATGTTTGATTGTGTGTTCATGCCCCCCGATGTCTAGCTTGAGTGACAGAAACATGAGACTAGGGGATGTGTTGTTGCCACTAGGGAGAAAACAACGGTGCTTGCAACTGCGACTGCAAGGATTGCTTACATTACGCATATAGTGTTGAGGCAATTGTTCGTTGCTTTGAGCCTACAATTTGGTTGGGGTTTGCAACTTAATACCAGTGAGATGTTCTCGGTAGATATCTCAAGGTGGATGGTTACTGAGTAGATGCTGATGGATAAAATGTGACGAGGGGATACCACCATGACTCCTCACTGTGAGGGTACCTCGTGCGTGTCAAGACTGGTGGCCCACTAGAAGCTTCGGAAGGCCAAAGATCAGCCCACCCGAAGCATCGGTGACTGCACCGACATGGAGTCTAAGACGTGGACACCAAGACTAGATAGATTAGGCAATTCTCTATGTGAACCTAGGCGGACTCCTTGGGACCTAGCCTACTATATAAAGGCTGGGAGAGGGGACGTCTAGGGTATCCAATATCCACTGCAACATATCTGGCTTGATCAATCTCGCCGGAACCTCCACTGTAATCGCCTCCACCATATAATACATCGAACAAGAAGTAGGGGTTTTACCGATCGAGGGCCCTGAACCTGGGTAAATCCCTGTCTCTTCGAGATCACCAACCTTGCACTCCTCTCTCTACGATCTAAACCCAGTGTATCGAACCTGGGCCTTGCCGAGGTTAATCCTCGTCAATTGGGGCCGACCATGGGGAAGACACGGGTTGGATTCATGATCTCAGCGGTTCCATCTGCAGAAGGCGACAACTCGATGACTTCATCGACGTTCCAAGCGGGAACCGATCTAGTCGGAACCCTCAAATTCACCATGCACTTTCCAATCTCGCGATCGAACACACCTGATCGGCACGCGATACCAATCCGAGCCTTCGAAGGATTCCAGAGCTACATCAGGCGGTGAGCCACCCGCCGACCGACAAATCAAGTTCAAATGGCACTCACGAAATCGCGACCAGCTCAAGTCGCAGAGCCGGAACTCGATGTCAATTTTTTGTTAAACCAAGCACTTGACCACACCGTGACACCATAACTCAGCCGTGCCACTCGTAGAGAAGAAGTCACAACCGGTCATTACGACCTCAACAGTAGATTGCATGCCCTCGCCAAGCAAATTCGAGACTTCTGCAACAGCGACAGAGTCGAGTTGTGCCCGAGTAACCACTCTCGCAAAAAGCACCGCTCGCACACCCGCTTGGCCAAGCACAACGATGCCACCAACCAATCCATGAAGCAAAGACGGAAGAAGATAGGTGACTCGAACACCCTCACGCCCCAAGAACAGCTAGATTGGATCTACACAATCCACTCTTACGAGGACGGAGAAGGAGAACTCAGAGCAACCCATTGCCTCGGAAAGTGTCGGCTCTTTGACGAACTCTCCAAAGCACACAAGAAAGATGTACAACGCAGAGCAGAGTGCACCTAGGGAGCAACCCCGGCGTCAGCGCTCGACGAGGAAGAAACCTACCCGTTAGCGCACGGTCGGGTGTACATAATCCAAGAAGGGCGCCCACCAAAAAAGAAGGAAGAAGAAACCACCCTCAATATTTACAGGGAGACAGAACTCAAACCAGAAGCACCATACTACTTAAGGTGCTCGGAGGTCGGCATAACCTTCTCGCAAAAGGACCACCCTCCAGCTATCCCAAGACCAGGACACGCCCCACTAGTCCTCGAAGCTCAGATAAGAGGCTATGACGTGTCATGTGTATTCATGGACGGCGAGAGCATCATGAATGTCATTTTCTCTAAAACTCTACGAATGATGTTGATCCCGCACTCCGCGTTGAAAACTTCAGACATCACCCTCCACGGCATCGTACCGGGGAAAGCAGTCTCGCCCCTAGGAAGAATCAACCTCGACGTTATCTTCGGGAGAAAGAGCAATTTCAGTATAGTGACCCTCGAGTTTGAAGTGGTAGACTGGCAATCACAATACCACGCCATACTCGGCAGACTAGCTTTCACCCAATTCATGGCCGTCCCACACGATGCATACCTCAAGCTAAAAATGCCAGAACCCACAGGGGTCATCATGATCAAAGGATGTTTTATCAAATCAGATAAATGCGACCGAGACTTTCATCAAGTCTTCGACACCTTCGGAGCGCAACAGGAACTCGCGGATATAGCCATGATGGCAGATATAAGAGTTGTCCTAGTGTCCAGTCGCAGCGAACTCAAGGAGATCACCTGAGACTTTAGCGTCGATAGCAACACGACAACCCACCAGGTGCACCAAACAGAGCCAGACAAAATAGTGCGTATCTGCGCCCACCTACCTGAAGAATAGGCGAGTGCTCTCCTAAATATCTTTTTCGAAGAATGGAAAATCTTTGGCTGGTGCCCAGCTGACATGCCCGGAATCCCGAGAGAATTCGCCGAGCATGCACTACAGATCTATCCAAACACCAGACCAGTGAAACAAGCCCTGCGGCGATTCTCCGAGCCAAAACACAGAGACATAGGAGAAGATGTCAATATGCTACTCGACGCCAAATTCATCCACGAAACAAAGAAGGACACATGGGTCGCAAACCCCGTGTTTGTACCCAAAAAGGACATGGAAGTATTATGCATGTGTGTCGACTATGGGCCGGTCAACAAGCACTGCACGAAAGACCACTTTACCCTACCACGAATAGCCCAAATAATTGACTCCACTGCAGGATGCGACATCCTCTCATTCCTCGATGCTTACTCAGGCTACAATCAAATCAAAATGAAGGAAGAAGACGAAGAGCACACATCATTTATCACCCCGTAGGGCGTGTTCTGATACATGACAATGCCTTTCGGACTCAAGAACGCTGGAGCAACCTATCAGCGGATGATGCAGGCATGCCTAAAAGATCAAATTGGAATAAATGTTCAAGTCTATGTGGACGACATCATCATCAAAACCTACTAGGGAAACACCCTCCTCGAAGACCTACGTGAAACCTTTGGAGAACTCAACCACTACCGCATCAAGTTCAACCCAAATAAATGCATCTTCGCCGTACCAGCCGACAAGCTACTAGGATACATGGTGTCCGCACGAGGAGTCGAAGCCAACCCAGAAAAATTTCAAGCACTCACCACAATGCAAGAATCCATCAACATAAAAGGAGTACAACAACTCAAAGGACAACTCGCCACCCTAAGCCGCTTCATCAACAACCTAGGGGAAAGGACCTTCTCATTCTACAAGTTACTCAGGAAGGGTGTAAAGTTCGAGTGGACAGAGGAAGCGCGAACAGAATTCACGGACCTAAAGAAAACCCTATCAAGTCCCCCAATCCTCGTAGTCCCCAAGGAACGAGAACCCCTATACCTCTACATCGCCGCTCGGAGCAGCGTCGTTAGCACCATACTCATTGTCGACCGAACCGAAGAAGGCAAAGTACAAGGCATACAGAGACCAATCTACTACCTCAGCGAAGTGCTCACACGTGCCTAGCAGAGATACCCGCACTATCATAAACTCTCCTACGCCATCTTTATGACCTCCCGCAAAGTATCACACTACATTGACGAGCACCCAATAACAATGGTGAAAAGTGCACCGCTCTCAGATATCATCAACAACCCGGGTACCACATGATGAGTCACCTAGTGGAACATTGAGCTCAGCCCTCGTGACATACGCTTCAAGCACCCAATAGCAATCAAAGCACAAGTCCTTCCCGATTTTGTCGTCGAGTGGATGGAAGTCCAAACATCTAGCCCTCCAGACCTCTCCAACTCACGGAAGATGTTCTTTGACGGATCAAAGAGACGAGCAAGGAGCCAGAGCAGGCGTCGTGCTAATCTCCCCCAAGGGAGACAAGCTAAGATACGTACTCCAGATCAACTTCGAATAGGCATCCAACAATGAAGCAGAATACGAAGCACTCCTCCATGGCATGCGCATAGCAAAAACATGTGGTGCCACTCGCCTGCTCATTTACGGTAACTCAAACCTCGTCAGCCAGCAAACAATGAGAGATTATGAAGAAGTAGCAGACAACATGTCAGCCATACCAGAAGCTCTATAATATCCTAGAAGGTTATTTCGATGGATGCAAACTCAACTACGTCACAAGAGCAAACAATATGGAAGCTGACGAAATCGAAAACATCAGATCCACCCGTGGACCGGTACCACCCGGCGTATTCCTAGAAAGAATCAAACACCAATCATCAAGCTAGTAAATGCACCCGAGCCAACTACCACCACCACAAGTGCAACACTCGACGGGGCTACTAAGCTCAGACAAGTGGCAATCGCGGACCCAGTCGACGAAGGCGAAGCCGGTAACGAGGATGCCGAACAAGAACAACCACCACCCAAAGGACCGTGATGGACAAGACCTTTCCTAAACTATTTGGAACACAACCTTCTACCGCAAGACGTAACCGAGGCCCGCCGTATCACTCGACGATCCAAAGCTTTCACCATTATCAACAGAAACGCGGCATCTCCCAAGTGCTCCAAAGGTGCATAGAAGAAGAAGACGGCAAGGCACTGCTACTCGAAATTCATGAAGGGATCTGTGGGCACCACGCAAGCAGCCGGGCTCTGGTCACCAAAGGATTCCGAGCAGGTTTCTACTGGCCCACCGCCATGCGAAACGCGGAGGACATCGTATGGCATTTTGTTGCATGCCAAAAGTTTCCAAGTAGGCCACACGCGCCGGCGTTAGAGCTCAAGACAATACCACTCGCATGGCCTTTCGCAACCTGGGGAATCGACATGGTAGGACCCTTGAAGAAATCCTCCAAAGGTGGGCACACCCACCTCCTCGTCGCAGTCAACTATGCGTGATTCGCGCACCCCAGTCCAACGGACAGGTCGACAAAGCTAACGGCCTGGTCTACGGAGGCATCAAGAAGAGACTACTCGCACCATTCGATCAAGCTGCAAGCAACTGGGTCAAGGAGCTACCAATCGTACTATGGATCCTACGCACCACACCCAACACCTCAACACAGTACACACCTTTCTTCATGGTGTACAAGGCTAAGTCAGTACTCCCACATGACCTAATATTCTGCGCTCGCGCATCACCGGATACGTAGAGGAAGAAGCAGAGGAGGCAATTGAAGACGACAAAGACACATCGGACGAGGCCATGGAGATTACCCTATCGCGCTCAGAAGGATACCAACAAAAGTTTCGCACCTACCAAAGAAGCAGACTACGCACCATGGTGTTCAACATTGGCGACCTAGTGCTCTGACTGAAGCAGGAAAAATTTCACAAAATCGCCCCACAGTGGAAGGGACCCTACATAATCTTTGAAGTCATAGTTGGCGGAGCCTACAGGCTAAAGAACCCAAAGAATGACAAAGATGTTGGTAATACATGGAATGTGGCAAAAATCTGACTCTTCTACCCATAGGTTGTCCACTTCTTTTTCTTCTACTCCTTTTTCAGTTGTTAACACATTACTCAGTGTGGCTGCTTAAGAAACTTATGTAAGCAAACACCACAGAAACAAGAACACAAGTATCACCATATCATATGGACTCTCAGGCACTCGGGGGCTCGAGCGTGCTAGAACACCGCTCCCCCTCAAGGCGGTATTCGCACTCGTGAAGTTTTACACTCAGGCACTCACGGGATCGAGCGCGCTACAACACTGCTCCCCCTCGAGGCGTTATTCGCACTCGCGACATTTTACACCCAGGCACTTGAGGAATCGAGCGCGCCACAACACCGCTCCCCCTCGAGGCGTTATGCGCACTCGTGACATTTTACAATCAGACACTCGGGGGCTTGAGCGGTCTACTACACCACTCCCCTCACGGCGTAACTCGTGACTCTCCATAACTAAGCACTCGGGGGCTTGAGCACGTTACCGCACCACTCCCCTCGAGGCGCTACTCACACTAGCGGTTTCACGAAACTCACTATTAAAAATATTGCAACATACACGCAAAAGAAGTACACGACAAGAGTGCAACTTCAAACCTCACTACACTTGACGGATCCTCCAGAAAAAGTGGTACACTTCAATAGCCTACACTCGAATGCAAGAAATCACGAGTAGCCTCAGGGGCTATTTCTTCAAAGTACAAAAAATTGCAATTTTGTCAAGGCACTTGATGGTTTAGAGCCTCCACCCAATTTCCAATGATTGAACGAAGCATCAGGGGCTACTCCCATCGAGAGCGTTGTCGCGCACCCGATAAACTAAGGACTAAAAAGGAAAGGGGAAGACAAAGACACGGGTACTCAAGCCAGTTCAACACAAAGATTCTAATATATTGACTTACAAAAGGACTCACAAAAGGATTTTTTACATTCAAAATACTCACTCAGAAATTCTTCAGGCATCATCACAGACAAAGGAAAATTAAAACCTATGTCTAAATGACGAGCTCGCCTGATTGTAAGCTTGATTACCTAAGATCGCCTGATGGTCAGTTTGATACCCTAAGCCTACCGGCGAGCTCGCTTGATCGCCGACTTGATATCCTAAGCGTCCTATTCAAAACAGGAGTATCTATCACCAACCTCAGATGATGGGTCAAGAGAGAGAGAGAGAGCTCGTGACACCTCGACCAGATGAGCCACCGCCAGGTGTAGAGCTTTGAGTATCATCCGAGCCTCCCGAGTCGTCATCTCTTGAGCTCTCCCAGCAAGCCTCCTGACCATTGCCGCCATCATCAAAGGCCCTCATAGACAAAGTCTCCTCACCATCAAACCTGCAACAAAGGCTATCCCCTTTGCACAGATTGAACTGAAGAGCAAACAACTTCCAGCCAGTCTCCAACAAAACAGTGGAAAAACCCTCGGCATGGGTCTGCACCCAAAACAGGCGGTCGGGATAACCCTGGAAACAGTGCCACAAGCCCTCTAAACCTAACTCAGAAACAAGAAAAGAGAAAGAAGAAGGAAGGGAGATCTGCTGTCGCACAGAGTCACGGATATGAAGAAAGAAGTCATTGCCAAGGACGCCTTCGTTCACGTCCTCGGCCGCCCAAAGCACCGTTGTCATGCCTCGTCCTCCACGGTCGCGCATTGCACGCGGCGCACGGGTGATATGTCCCAAACATATCTATAATTTATGCTTGTTCCATGCTCATTTAGGTGACATTGCTATTTGTTTTTCTACACTGTCATACCTTTTTACACATATTTGAACTAACCTACTAACTCAGTGCACCCTGTGCCAGTTTCTGTCTGCTGATGTCTGTGAATTGCAGGTTTTTACCCATATTTACAGTGCCCAAGAAATTCCAAGAAAAATATATTAAAAATCACCGTAACTGAAGCTTCCAGAAGACCGAAAGGAAGCCGGAGAGGGGCCACCCCCTCCCAGGCAGCCACCTGGCGCGGACAGGGGGGGCCGCACCCATAGGCCGCCTGAGAGGTGGGGCCCTCCCCTGGTGCCCCCCTTCGGCCTATATTACCTCCTCGATGCAGGAACCCTGAAAAGAGACCCCGCATCACGATTTTCACCTCTGTTCCACCGCCGCCGCGGTCCCGAGATTGGGATGACCATTAGACCTCGTCCCGACACCCTGCCGGATGGGAGGATTGATCTCCGGGAACTTCTCCACCACCATGAGCGCTTCCCAGATGTGTCGTGAGTAGTCCCACATGGATCATGGGTCCATGACGAGTAGCTATGTGATGTCTTCTGTCCAATCTTGTGCTTCAATTATTAGACCTTGTGAGCTTCCCTACATTATCAAGGCACTTATGTAATTTTCCTGTTGTTGCTAAGTTGTGTTTGCTGGGATCCGATGGATTTTGAGATTATGTTCAGATTGTGATGAGTTATATATTTGGTTCTCCTTTTATATTTAGTTCTTGAGTAATTCTTGCATGTTCTCCGTTGCTTTTTATTGCTTTGGCCAAGAAGTAGATCGTAACTCGAAGAGGGAGCGTTATGCTTGATTGTGGGTTCATGCCCCCCGATGTCTACCTTGAGTGAAAGAAACATGAGACTAGGGGATGTGTAGTTGCCACCAGGGAGAAAACAACGGTGCTTGTAACCGTGGTTTCAAAGATTGTTTACCTTACGCATAGTTTGTTAATACAGTTGTCTGTTGCTTTGGGTTTACACTTTGGGTGGGGCTCGCACTTAATACCAGCGAGATGTTCTGGATAGATATCTCAAGGTGGATGATTAGTGAGGATATATTGATGAATAAGCGGTCTACTTGTCCTGGCGTACTGCCCATACTTTTGAGCCTCTACCTTTCTTTTGGCATAATTAGCATTGCGATGCATTTATAATTCTTTCATCTTCCGAACTGCAATTTGTTCACCCAGCTTAGTTGTTTTATAATGTTTTGGGAGAGAGACAACACTTGTGAACATCATGGGACCCTAGTCCATATTTCCACCATTGTTTACACCTCAACTCAATACTTCATTATTTCCTTTCAGTTGCAATCACCATCATTATTTCCACCATGCGTTTGATCCTTTGTAAACGACAAGGCGGGAGAGATTGACAACCTCTCTGTACTTGTTGGTAGAAAAGTTACTTGTGTCGTGTGCAGGTCTAGTTTAAGGGAGCAATATCTTTCAGATGACGTGTTGCTCGCTTCACCACCTTCTTATTGATCTTCAGAGTCATACTGGAGACATAAACCCTATCCTCTACATTAGGGGAAATTTGCTGCTAGGCTACATCTCAACCTTCCACTTGGGGTAACCAATGAGGAGCACTACTTCAGTGCCATCAAGCGAATTTCTGGTGCCGTTGCCGGGGACTCCAATATTCAAGATAGGGGAGTTGAAATGTTATCTTTTACCTTTGCTTTTTAGTCTTGTTAGTTTAATTTCTAGTTTTTTCTTTTGCTTTTGTGTATTTATGAAAAACCAAAAAAATTAGTTGCTTTTTGTCTTTGCCTTTCTCTTCCTACTTATGC
Organism: Bromus sterilis; assembly: GCA_950022295.1. Classification (NCBI taxonomy): domain Eukaryota; kingdom Viridiplantae; phylum Streptophyta; class Magnoliopsida; order Poales; family Poaceae; genus Bromus; species Bromus sterilis. Next base: position 238,580,168 of record OX465595.1, on the reverse strand, counting down.
TATGTTTACCATGGGTGTGGAACCACCCAAATATGGTAGGATGGACATGTTTCACTTGGATCGCCTTCGATCAATTTGTGCTCGCGCTAAAAACCCAATCGACTTGGTTGAGGGAAAATCATTGGATGAGCATGCTCATTATACGCGACACTTCTTATCTTAGAAAGGGAAACACTTATGGGATCAAATACAAGTTGCTTATTGCTATGCAAAGTGTTATGCCCCATTTATGATTTTACTTGATGTTCTAATATAGATCTTAAACACCTTCCTTTCCAATGCGAGTTTAATGAAAATGAGATCCTATCTTCTTATGCTAAAGGTGTTTATGATTACTTTAATGTTGAAAAGATTGAAGATTTTGTTGCTTTGGGGGTGCTTATGAGATTGATTCTTTGATGGAAAAGTATTACGATACTATTCACAAGTCCGAAATTTTTGCGGTGCTTCAACATTGCTTTGAGATATATGATTATGTTGAGGATTTTAAAAACAAAATGTTTGCTGCCCAAGAAGAGCCAATGATTGCTATGATGAGGAATCTTATGATTCCGAGGACTCACTCGATACATCCTTTCTGAAGAACTTGACACTTGTTATGTCCGAGATGCCATTATGGATGATGCTTACAAAGATCAACTTGCTATAGTTCCTTATGTTAAGCATGAAATTGTTGCTATTACACGCACACTTGATTGTCCTATTATCCATTTGAAATCTCCAACTCATATTCCGGAGAATTTTTCTCTTATTAAGGCAAATAGTGATGGTTTTCATTTATCTTATGTTCTTAAAAACCGTGTCGAAAACTATACACGTGTGCTTGTAGGTCATGAACAACATGCTTTATTTGATAGTTATATTGTTGAGTTTCTTCAAGATAAAACTGAAAATTACTTTGAGAGAGGAAAGTTTGGTTGTAGAAACTTCCATGTTAATAAAACATCTCTCTTCATGTTGAAAGTTTTGAAGTTCTTCTTCTTTTACCTTCCTATGCTTGTTACTTTGTGCTTTCATGATTTATTTCTTTACAAGTTTCCCCTGCATAGGAAGTGAGTTAGGCTTAAAAGTGTTTCATATTTTCTTCTTGATGTTCTATTTTGCTTCAAATCCTTATTATTATGAGAGCATTCTTTATAATCTTCATGACTAGATCAAAGGCATTGTAACAACCAGGGATTTTCACCCAAATTAAAAAAAATGTTTGGTGCTTTATTTTGTTGATTGCTAGAATTGTTTGCATTATTTTCTTCGCCGATTTATTAATCGGTGAATATCCCCCCTATTTCTCATATTGGATGCGAGACCGCCCCTTCTCCACCACGACCTTTGCGACAGCGGGTTTCACCCGAGCACCGTCGCAACCAGCACAAGACCAGCCATCGCCATCGAATTGAAAAACCTCGTTTATTTAATAAACGGATTATTTTATTGGGCACCCGAAAAATGTTCTCGGAATGGTACCGAAGTGAGGTAGGACTAACGGGCTCGCCGCGCTGAGCGTGTGGTTCAAGATTTCATCCAAATCGGAGGTCGTATGGACTCCCTGCGGTCAGAAATATGGAGCATCGGACGCGCGCGAGATAGACCGGGGGCTTTTCCGTAAACCCGCAAGGCAGGCCAGCCTATATAAAGACCACCACTCTCCCCTAGCCTTCTTGGGTTCCCCTCTTGTAAAAATTGCAGCCACCCCCTCCACTTTTCCCAGGTCTGCCAAAATACCCCCAAAAACCCGAAACCCTAGCTCTCCTCAGATCTGATAGCCCAGATGAGGCCACATCATCACCCTGGAGCTCCAGCCAGCAGCCATCGCGCCCCGGGCCAAGCTGGCCCGCAGCCTCCGCTGCAGGACCCAATCCGGGTGGAGACCCTCCCCTCCCGCCGCCATCCCGAGGAGAGCCGACACCGCGCCCTCCACCACCGGCAGCCGGCCTCCTCGCGACTCTCCTCCCTCTCTCTCTCCTCTCTTCCTCCTCTCCCCTCCTAGCCTCAACTTCCTCTCCTCCTCGCAGGGACCGCCGCTGCCACCTCCATTGGCGGAGAGCTCCGCCGAGCCGCCATGGCGTCGCCCGCCTCGTCGCAGTTGCCGCCTCCTCCTCTCCAGCGAGCCCCTCCACCACACGCCCCAGATCCGGCCTACACCGCCATGGACCGACCTCGCCGCCGGTCACCTGCAACAGCCGCCGCGGTCGGGATCGGCCCCGATCAGGCGAGCCGCTCGCCCAACCGTCGTGGGCTTCCTCCTCGCGTGGGCCTCCTAGCCCATCCAAGCCACCTCTAGCCGTGGCCCAGCCGGCCTCCCTCGCCCTAGGCGAGCCGAAGCTAGCCAGCACCCACCTCGGCGAATTGGACCTTGCCCCATGGTGAGCCAGCCCGTGCCCTCTTTTTTTCTAACTCTGGAGATTTCTGTTGACGTGATCTATTTTGCGATGCGATTTGCGGTAGATATATAGCTCAGATGACTTGGCGCCCAAAATGAAAATTGTTCTCTATGATGTGCTCTAACTTTTTTGCTTTATTAAGTTATTTCATTTGAGGTCATTTGGGTGGTGTAAATCTCTGTTGACGTGCACACCAAAAATTTTACTGCTGCTGCTGGTATTTTCTTGCAAGTTTTGTTGATTATTGTGTCACATCCATGAGGCCTATTTTAACAGCCCAAATTTTCACAAAAATTAAAAATTTTGTCTTCTGCGTGAATTGGTTGATTGCCTACTTTGTTTGTGGTGTTTGCATCCCTGATTAATCGATCGGCGATTATTTTCCCGCCTTATCTCGTACCAGACGGATATAGACCCTTGCCACCTTGACACTCGACCTTTGCGACACCAGGTTTCACCCGATCACCTCGCGAAGTGAGGTACGACTGACGGGTTCGTCGCGCTGAGCGCGTGGTTCGAGATTTCATTCGAATCGGAGGTTGTATGCACTCCCGGCGGTCAGAAACGTGGAGTATCGGACGCGAGGGAGAAAATTGGAGGGCTTTTGCGGAAACTTGCTAGCCAGACCGCCTATATAAAGACCACCACTCTCCCACCCCTTTCTAGGGTTTCCCTAGCCAAAAATTCGCAGCCCCCCTGAGAATTTCCAAATCTGCCCTCACAACCCCAGATCCATGAAACCCTAGCCCCTGGCTGTTTTGGACCATCAGATCTACGGATCGACGGCCGTGGAGGCGTCCACGTCGCCCCAGCCAGCCTCCCAGGGCAACCAGGCCCCGCAGGGGCCCGCTCGGCCCGGATCCGGGCCGAGCCACCGCCGGCCATGGAGACCGCCGCGCCTCCCAACGGCCGCCACGCCGCCCGATGACGGCAAGCCGCCGATGAGCCACCCCTCACCGCCCCTTCTCCCCTCTCCTCTCCTCCCTGGTCTCACCGCGCCCCCTCTCCTCCTGCGCAGACGAAGTCGCGCCGCCGGCCACCTCGACACCATGCCATGGACGGAGGTCACCACCGCCTCGAGGTCGCCACATGACGACCCTCAACGTAGAGGGATCTATTGCAATGTTTTCGATAAGTAAGAGTGTCGAACCAAACGAGGAGCAGAAGGTAGTAGCAAGTGACATTCGTAAGGAGGTAACTGCAAGCACTGAAAGATAACTTTTTAGGGGTTTTCTTGGTATAAGCGACAGGAAAGTAAAGACGAGCAAAGTAAAAGATACTGGATAGTAAAGAGTGGCCCAATCCTTTCTGAGCAAAGGAGAGGCCTAGCAACTGAACTTATAAAAGCTAAAGTGTTCTTGAGGACACACGGGAGAGGTAGTCATGTGCTTTCGCCATATTCCGTATCGGTACTATGTGCTGTGTTGATTAGTGTTTGGTGGATGGATCAATGCTAGTGCATCCTCTAGACTAAGATGAATGCAATCTTATGATTAAACACCTTGCAAGCATCCGCAAATACAAGATAATAATTAAGGAAAAAGCCTAACCATAGCAATACGATCGGTGATCAATTGTTCCCTTGTGCAAAAGCGTGCAAACTGGGATTTAGGTTTCTGTCACTCCGGCAACCCACCGTAAGAATTCTTTATACACAATGCATTCCCCTAGGTCCTTGATAAGGCGAAGTGTTGAGTGTTCGACTCACACAACACCACTAGGAAAATAACGACGCAACATAAATATCAACCAACACATATTACTTCAACATCATATGACTACTAGCAACTAGACTTCTCCCATGTCCTCAAGAACTAAAGTAACTACTCACAAGACATAAAAGAGATCATGATCAGTGGGGATAAATAGATGATAAACAATCTGGACACAATAATATTTCTCCAACAAAACTCAATAGCATTCACCACAAAGTAGTAATCAACACCGATAGAGTAAAGAGGATAGATAGTACGGATTACAACACGAGTTGAAATTGTGAGACAAGATTGGATGGAGATGGAGATGGTGCTGATGATGGGGATGATGTTAATGATGATCTCGATGATTCCCGTGACGATGGTGATGACGATGGCGACGATCTCACCTTCCGGGAGGTGATCTCCCCGGCGGAATCTGCCCGCCAGAGATGGCTTTTCTTTTCTGTAGGTTTCCGCCACGGAGCGGCGGAGGAACTCCGTAAACTCTCCCTCATTTAGGGTTTTTGGATCACGAGGAGTAAATAGGCCAGAGGGGGGAGCCGGGAGTGGCCCCGGGGGTCCAGGCGCCCTCCCGGCGCGGCCAGGGGTGGGTCCGCGCCAGGTGGCCGCCTGGGCACCCTGTGGCCCCCCTCTGGTTGCTCTTTTGCGTGTCTTTGTGATCCTTCTGGAAAACAACCTCCGTCGATTTTCAGGTAATTTGGAGGTGTTCTTCTTCAGCAACTCAACGTCCACTTTTTACCGCTGAATCCTGCGTCTGCTGCTTCGGCACCAGAAAGTTGCAAACTTTGTAAAATAAGCCAAAACAACATAAGAATAGCATCATATCATGAAATATATCAATGAATAAGAAAGAATTACTATATAAAATAGTGATGCATTTTGGACGTATCAACTCCCCCAAGCTTAGACCTCGCTTGTCCTCAAGCGAATACTGAGCTCGGTAAACCTGTCCACAAGTTTAGAGAGTGAAGTGTCGATAAATAGAATACAGACAAGAAGAATCAAGGTTCCTTCATCATACTCAAGAATCCTCAACCGCAACCTCAACTCATAAGGCCCTCATGAGAAAGTAATAACAATTATAATCAAAAGTAGGTCTGAGGAAACTCATCAAATTATGGCAAACATAATCTTGGTCAAAGGACAACTAAAAACAATTTGAAGCTTTTGAAAGAACATGTTAATAGTCATGAAGTGTAAATGCTAACACGAAGGAAGATGCTCGCTAGGCAAAAGCTTTCGCAAACAACTTACTTATCAAAAGATAATGTCAACAAGGATATGGCATGGCAAAACTTAATGCAGCTCTATATGGATGAATCCTCATCAACATCAAATGTCTGTTCTCTTAGGGAAAAGAAGGAAGTGGGAAAACTGACTCAACATGAAGGTGGAAGAAAGGCCTTGTACAGGGAAAGCAGGGAAAACTCATGTGCTATCCTTAAATCAAACAGAATAAAAATAGATTTTGGGGTGGTGCATAGTTTGTCAACGAATGCTAATAGATAGCTCAATTACTTCTCAAGATGGACAAGTTTCGAGGAACGGCTCCCAAATGGGGACGATCGCATCCCCTTAATCTCTTTGTTTATCACTGCCAAAGTTTCTGATTTCTCATAGACCAAGCGTGAAGGAGGGTTTGTTTGTTATATTATCTTTCGAGCTGGGCGCACCCATGCCAGTTCCTCCTCGTATTATGGGTTTGCAGATTAGACATGCAATCCCGGGATAAAACTTGTCCAACTTAAGAAGATCATGAATCACCTACTACTTCCTCATGAGCTAAACAAGAGGCACAAACAGAAGATTTTGAACATTTAAGGATAACACATAAATTCTATACTTATAGGAGTGGTAGGGGAAGACCACGAATAGGAAGGTATAGTGGGCTCACATGGAAGGTAAAAGTTTCAGGGTATGGATGCACAAGCAGAAATCTACTTGGCAAAGAGTTTGGCTAGCAAAGGCTTTGAGAGAACAGACAATTGATGCTAATTTAGATGCAAAACATATAAGGCATAAACATTAAGGTAAGCACAACACATCAAGTTGTCTTCCTTGTCAACATAACACTTCAAGCATAATAACATAAAGGTTTTGGCTAAGTCGCTACTTGAGAAAACATGCATGTTGTCAAGACCAAAGCTATGTTTGCCAAAATTTAAATAAAGTTTTCAAAGCCATACCTGATATAAGGTCAATACTCCCCATAAGAATCGTCATATGATGCCGATTGCGTGAAGAGAATACCGAGTGCAGCGAAGGAACCCATAGACTTCTCATTACTATTCCATAATAGACGACTCCACACTCACGGATACAACCTCTCCACAGACGGAGTGATAGACCTCAAAGAAAACACCTATTTCATATAATAAACTTCCTAGACATGATACGACTCTACTTGACTCTAAAAGACTAAGATAGAGATAAAGATACCGGGCACTCCCCCAAGCTTGGAACAAGCTGAGGGGATGCCATTACCCGAGGAGATTTTACTCCTCATTCTTGTTCTTCTCAGCTAGGTACTCCTTGGCGAAGCGCTTCCATGGTAGCTCCTCTCCAGTCTCGAAGGACATTCCCGTCTCCAGAATCCTGCACTCAGCACCTAAACCCATGCGCAGAAACTTAAGTTCATACTCACAGTTCTGGTTGTGCAGATCATAGATTTGTGCCTGGAGCTGGTAAAATTTTTCTTCTAGTGCGGACAAACTTGACCACATCTCCTTCATCTCTTTCCTATGGGAAGCCTCGATCTCGTTCCTGATGTAGAAGTTGGCTTCAACACCACGCTCCACCATCTTCTTGAACTTGAAGATCTCATGTTCCATCTCCTTCAGCCGCTCCTCGGCGATCCCCTCCATGACCGGTCCCTTCAGATCTTCCTTGTGGAGAACACCGTCCTCCACACGAAGGACCTGGGGGTGCTTGTTTACCTCAGCGAGGTAAGGGTTGATGACGTTGACGACGAACTTGTCCTTGGGGAAACTTGGGCAAGTCATGGCACCTAGGTCTAGCTAAAAGAATTCCTGGCAGAAACAGATTGCAGAGAAAACACACGGAATCGCGAGATACGTTGCCGGAACGATCCGGGTGGATATATAGCAAAAATTTCTTCAACAAAAGGAAGGTGACGAGCCAAAGTGGGGTCGGAGACGGACTCCTGGGTGCCCAGGCGGCCTACTGGCGCGGCCAGGAGGTAGGGCGCGCCAGGGGGGCACCTGGGCCCCCTGGGGCTCGTCTCCGGCTCCACTTAGGCCTTGAATTTTCCTAATTTTGCAAAAACTCATATTATGGAATTTTTATGGTGGTTCACGATGTTTCCTTACCGTAATACATACCTTTTCTTATTCTGCTTTTGTCGGTGTCTGAAACAGGGCTGCAACATGTTCTTCATGAGTTGTTGTGCGTATTATATTTACATCAACATTGACAGAATCTCCCGCCATGTAATGCTTGAGTCTTTGCCCATTCACAACTTGAGGTTTGGTGCCTTCAAAATTGTTAATCTTAATTGCACCAGACCGATAGACTTCTTCGATATGAAATGGCCCTTCCCACCTGGAAAGTAGTTTACCTGGAGAAAACCTGAAACGGGATCTAAACAATAAAACTTTATCACCAACATTAAATTCACATTTCAGAATCCTCCTATCATGCCACTTCTTTACCTTTTCCTTGAAGATTTTAGCGCTCTCGTAAGCTTCACTTCTCCACTCATCTAGAGAAGTCAAGTTCATGAGACGCTTTTCACCAGCTAACTTTGGGTCAGCATTAAGCTCTCTAACAGCCCAGAAAGCTTTCTGTTCTAACTATAATGGCAAATGGCAAGCCTTGCCATAGACCATTTTATAGGGAGACATGCCCATGGGGTTTTTGTAAGCAGTTCTATACGCCCACAAAGCATCTCCTAACTTGCTTGACCAGTCTTTCCTATTTCTGTTAACTGTCTTTTGGAAGATCAACTTGATTTCTCTATTGGTGAGCTCAACTTGCCCACTAGTTTGAGGATGGTACGGTGACGCAATTCTATGATTGACATCGTACTTGGCTAAAGCTTTTCTAAAAGCTCCATGCGTGAAGTGTGATCCTCCATCAGTCATGCGATACCTAGGTACACCAAACCTAGGGAAAATTAAATCTTTGAGAATTTTCAAAGATGTTTTGTGATCAACACTCTTATTGGGGATTGCTTCAACCCACTTGGTCACATAATCAACAACAACTAATATGTGAGTGTACTTGTGCGAAGAAGGAAAAGGACCCATAAAATCAAAACCCCAGCAATCAAAAGGCTCAATCACTAGTGAGTAATTCATAGGCATCTCATTCCTCCTACTAATATTACCAACTCTCTGACATTTATCACAGGCTAAAACATAATTTCTAGCATCTTTAAAGAGAGTAGGCCAATAAAAACCTGATTGGAGAACCTTATGTGCGGTCCTCTCACCGGCGTGATGTCCTCCGTAGGGACTATCGTGACATTGCTTGAGAATGTCCTTCTGCTCGTGTTCCGGTACGCATCTTCTCACGATCCCATCTGGACCTTCTTTGAAAAGATGAGGGTCATACCAAAAGTAATGCCTCAAATCGTGGAAGAACTTCTTCCTTTGCTGAAATGTTAAACCTGGAGGCAAATACTTTGCAACGATAAAATTAGCATCATCTGCAAACCAAGGATCGGAAAGAGATTGTACTTTAACAACGGCAAGTTGTTCGTCTGGAAAACTGTCATTGACTGGGATGGGATCATGCGGTATATCTTCCATCCTTGAAAGATTGTCCGCTACAGGGTTGTCTTCTCCTTTTCTATCAACAATCTGCAAATCAAATTCTTGAAGGAGAAGTACCCATCTGATGAGCCTTGGTTTGGCATCCTTCTTCGTCATAAGATACTTAATGGCAGCATGATCAGTATGAATAATAACTTTAGAATCAAAAATATACTGCCTAAACTTATCACAAGCAAACACTACTTCTAAGAATTCCTTCTCAGTAGTAGCATAATTATTTTGAGCACTATCAAGGGTCTTACTAGCATAATAAATGACATTCAACTTTTTGTCAACCCTTTGTCCTAAAACAGCTCCAACAGCAAAATCACTAGCATCACACATAATTTCAAAGGGCAAATTCCAGTCAGGCGGTTGTCCTATAGGAGCGGTTATTAAAGCCTTCTTAAGAACTTCGAAAGCCTCCTTACAATCTTCATCAAATACAAAAGGAACATCCTTCTGGAGAAGATTAGTGAGGGGTCTCGAGGTCTTAGAAAAGTCTTTAATAAATCTTCTATAGAAACCAGCATGACCGAGAAAACTACGAATAACTTTAACGTCCCTTTGATAGGGCATCCTTTCGATAGCTTCAATCTTCGCCTTGTCCACTTCAATTCCCCTTTCGGAAATCTTGTGGCCAAGCATGATCCCTTCGTTAACCATGAAGTGGCACTTTTCCCAATTTAGAACTAAGTTTGTATCCTCGCATCTCTGCAAGACTTTATTAAGATTGTGGAGACAGTGGTCAAAGGAAGTTCCATAGACGGAGAAATCGTCCATGAAGACTTCCACAATCTCCTCACAGAAACCATGAAATATTGCAGACATACATCTCTGAAAAGTAGCAGGTGCATTGCATAAACCAAAAGGCATACGCCTATAAGCATAAGTACCATAAGGACAAGTGAAAGTGGTCTTCTCTTGATCGGCGGTGTTAACATTAATTTGAGAGAAGCCAGAGTAACCGTCAAGATAGCGGAAGTGGGTGTTTTTGGACAGCCTCTCAACCATCTGATCAATAAAGGGCAGCGGGTAGTGGTCCCTCCTGGTTGCCTTGTTCAGCTTCCTGTAATCAATGCACATTCTATATCCAATAATAATTCTCTGAGGTATTAGTTCATTCTTATCATTAGGGACTACAGTTGTCCCTCCTTTCTTAGGAACACAATGAACTGGACTTACCCACTTACTATCGGCTATAGGGTAGATAATACATGCGGCTAGAAGCTTGAGGATTTCGATCCTCACAACATCCATCATCTTTGGGTTCAACCGTCGTTGATGGTCAACAACAGGTTTAGCATCGGGCTCGAGGTTGATAGTATGTTGACAGATAGATGGACTAATTCCCTTAAGGTCATCAAGGGTATAGGCAATTGCACCTCGGTGTTTACGGAGTGTCTCCAATAATCTCTCTTCTTCATATCCTGAAAGGTTAGAATTGATAATAACAGGATATACTTTCTTTTCATCTAAATAAGCATACTTGAGCGTATCGGGGAGAGGTTTGAGATCAAACACCGGGTCTTCTTTTGGTTTGGATAAAATTCCTAAAGGTTCAACCGGGAGGTTGTGCTTCAGGATAGCAGGTTGTCTCAAGAAGATTTCATCAGTTTCATTTCTTTCCTGCATACGAGTATCATTCTCGTGGTCCTCCATGTATTGCTGCAAAGGATCATTAGGGGGGATAGCAATAGAAGCAATACTTTCAATAATTTTATCATCACTAGGTAATTTGGTACCACGAGGCTTCTTGGAAATCTTAGAAAAGTTAAATTCATATGGCTCACCATTGAATTCAACAGAAACTTTACCTTTCTTGCAATCTATAATAGCTCCACAAGTTCTGAGAAAAGGTCTACCAAAAATAATAGGACAAAAACTATCTTGTACTGAACCAAGTACGAGAAAGTCTGTAGGGTACTTTACCTTTCCGCATAGGACTTCAACATCTCCCACAATCCCAATAGGATATATAGTGGCTTTGTTTGCAAGATGAATAGTAACATCGATCTCTTCGAGTTCACAGGGTGAAATCTCACTCATGATCTCTTGATAAAGAGAATAAGGAATCGCGCTAGCACTTGATCCCAGATCGCATAGTCCATAATAATTATGATCTCCTATTTTAACAGATACAACTGGTGTACCTGAAATTGGGCTTTTATTCTTGGCTGTGACAATGTTAGTTGAAACAGCACAAAAATTTATAATAGAATCTGAAACATCATTAGTAACTAAATCTTTAACCATAGCTACTTGAGGATCGACTCTGATCTGGTCCTCGGGTTCGCCTATTCTTCTCTCACTTTTATTTATGATGCCTGTCACAAAAGAGTGCTCCCTTATTCTTGAAGGAAAAGGGGGCTGTTCATATATAACTGCAGGCAAAATAGGATCAGCAACGTGAATATCAATAGGCACTTCTTTGAAAGGCTTATGGTACTGATCCTTCTTCATCTTAGAAGAATCAACATGAGAAGCAAAGTTATTACAAAAATCAATCATTAGATGGGAGTCCAGACCAATCTTAGAGCAAAAGGTATTAAAATAATCAGTTTTCACATAGCTCTCTATATAATCATGCTCATAATTTATAGCAGGTTCAATACCTTTATCGATTTCCCAATCTTCAGTATTCTTCTGGATCCTTTCGATGAGATCCCATCTTTCTTCAACGCTCTTTGTATGAAATACCCCGCTAGAGGAGGTATCCAGCCTTTCCTTATCCTGACGAGAAAGCATGGCATAAAAATTTGTAAGTATAATATCTTTGGGGAGCTTATGGATAGGACATTTGAACATAAGGGATTTAAGTCTCCCCCAAGCTTGAGCGATGCTCTCTCCGTCGCGAGACCTAAAGTTATAGATGTAATTCCTGTCTCGGTAAACTTCTTGAAGAGGGTAAAACTTTGTATAAAAGAGAGACATAAGCTCTTCCCAATTTAGAGAATGTGAGTTATCGACGAGCTTATACCAATCTGAAGCTTTGTCTGTAAGCGATACGGAGAATAATTTCTTCATAACGAACTCCAGTGACACACCTGCAAGCTTGAATAATGAACATAGTTGTGATAAATATAGCAAGTGTTCACCTGGATGTCTGTCTCCTGCGTAGCAATTAGCTAAGACATAGTCGATAATACCAGAAGGTATCTTATAAGGCAAAATTTCAGTAGGGGCAGGAGTAACTACCTTAGTTGTGGGGAGGCTCTCCAAGAACAACGATCCAAGAGTAGGGGTGTTCATAAGGACAAAAATAGCAACGGCTAAACTAAAAACAGAAATATAAAAACTTCCTTACCAGCTTCACTTACTAATAGCGCTACACTCCCCGGCAACGGCGCCAGAAAACGTAGCTTGATGACCCTCAACGTAGAGGGATCTATTGCAGTGCTTTCGATAAGTAAGAGTGTCGAACCCAACGAGGAGCAGAAGGTAGTAGCAAGTGACTTTGGTAAGGAGGTAACTGCAAGCACTGAAAGATAACTTTTTAGGGATTTTCTTGGTATAAGCGACAGGAAAGTAAAGACGAGCAAAGTAAAAGATACTGGATAGTAAAGAGTGGCCCAATCCTTTTTGAGCAAAGGAGAGGCCTAGCAACTGAACTTATAAAAGCTAAAGTGTTCTTGAGGACACACGGGAGAGGTAGTCATGTGCTTTCCCCATATTCCGTATCGGTACTATGTGATGTGTTGATTAGTGTTTGGTGGGTGGATCTATGCTAGTGCATCCTCTAGACTAAGATGAATGCACTCTTATGATTAAACACCTTGCAAGCATCCGCAAATACAAGATAGTAATTAAGGCAAAAGCCTAACCATAGCAATACGATCGGTGATCCATTGTTCCCTTGTGCAAAAGCGTGCAAACTGGGATTTAGGTTTCTGTCACTCCGGCAACCCACCGTAAGCATTCTTTATACACAATGCATTCCCCTAGGTCCTTGATAAGGCGAAGTGTTGAGTGTTCGACTCACACAACACCACTAGGAAAATAACAATGCGACTTAAATATCAACCAACACATATTACTTCAACATCATATGACTACTAGCAACTAGACTTCTCCCATGTCCTCAAGAACTAAAGTAACTACTCACAAGACATAAAAGAGATCATGATCAGTGGGGATAAATAGATGATAAACAATCTGGACACAATAATATTTCTCCAACAAAACTCAATAGCATTCACCACAAAGTAGTAATCAACACCGATAGAGTAAAGAGGATAGATAGTACGGATTACAACACGAGTGCAATTGTGAGACAAGATTGGATGGAGATGGAGATGGTGCTGATGATGGGGATGATGTTGATGATGATCTCGATGATACCCGTGACGATGGTGATGACGATGGCGACGATCTCCCCTTCCGGGAGGTGATCTCCCCGGCGGAATCTGGCCGCCAGAGATGGCTTTTCTTCTCTGTAGGTTTCCGCCATGGAGCGGCGGCGGAACTCCGTAAACTCTCCCTCCTTTAGGGTTTTTGGATCACGAGGAGTAAATAGGCCAGAGGGGGGAGCCGGGAGTGGCCCTCGGGGTCCAGGCGCCCTCCCGGCGCGGCCAGGGGTGGGGCCGCACCAGGTGGACGCCTGGGCACCCCGTGGCCCCCTCTGGTTGCTCTTTTGCGTGTCTTCGTGATCCTTCTGGAAAACAACCTCCGTCGATTTTCAAGTAATTTGGAGGTGTTCTTCTTCAGCAACTCAGCGTCCACTTTTTACCGTTGAATCCTACGTCTGCTGCTTCGGCACCGGAAAGTTGCAAACTGTGTAAAATAAGCCAAAACAACATAAGAATAGCATCATATCATGAAATATATCAATGAATAAGAAAGAAATACTATATAAAATAGTGATGCATTTTGGACGTATCACCACCGCCACGGGACGGCCCGCCGTTGTCAGGATCTGCCGGATCCGTGCGGAACCGCGCCGCCGCTCCCTCCTTGCGCCGCCAGGAGCCACCGCCACCGCGCCCGTGTACTCCGGCGACACCCACCACCGGAGACGCACCGTCCACCGTCGCCTGCCGGCCCCGATCCAGATCGGGATCGGGCCGCCACCAACCGTCGGAGCTGTGGCCCGGCCTGCCACAGCGGCCCAACACGCCGCCCGGCCCACACCTCCAGCCAGGCCCAGCCGCCCCTCCAAACCGCCACCTATGTTTTTCATTAAGTCTGTAACTTTTCAATGCCATGTTGCACGCTTGATATCTTTTGATCGTTGATGCCTATGCCCTTGATTGTACCTGGTCACCATCATGTCTACTTCATGCCCACATATTTCTAAGTCATGTTGTTGCACTTTTGCATATAGTTTTGTTCCTCTTTATACAACATGAAAATAACAGTTTCTGCCCTTTTTTCCTGATTTTCACTAAGTCCTTGACCAGTAATGATTCCTTTTTCCATGCCTTCCCTGCCATGTCTACTTTAGTTGCATATCATTTGTGAGCATGTTTGCATTCATTATCTTGTTTAGGTGGAATGCCATGTTTAGGTTGTGCCTTACTTAAATTGACTAGCATAGATAGTTTCCTTTATGCTTCACCTCTTATCATGTTTGTGTGCTATGCCATGCTTTGAGTGAGATGCCATGTTAATAACTTTTTCTCATGTTGTGTAGCTAAACAACTTGAACCATTCTAAGTGTGCGGTCGTCGTGTGTGACGAGTACTCCACTTAACCTGTTAGTAACCGCTCTCGATGATATATGCGATACCGTAGTGCTTTGTCTCGTGTTGCCTTCTTGTTGATGCTTGCTCGTGATTTCTTCATAGTAATAGATGCTTGCTCGTCGATTGCCTTTTCCAGTGTTTCCTTCTTGTGTGCTTCCGCGGGTACCTCTCGGGGACGTTGCGAGCTTGTGATCGACTTCATCTTCGGATCGTCTTCTCATCAGGTAAGGGGAATCATATATCATGCTTATAACTTTCAGCTCACTCGCGCCTAGGTGTAGGATAGAACGATTGCTTGATCCTACCACTTCATATTTCATGCCTCTCAAATAAACCCAAACAGCCATGTCCTCCACATCCCAGCAAACCTTGTTCGGCTATGTTACTATTGCTCGCTGCTCAGCCACTGCTTAGTATGAATGATAGGATGTTATCAATTGTTATCCTGTTACTCCTTGGAATGGGATATCACATTATTATATTATTGTGTATGATATGATTATTATAATGTTGACTATATTCGACGAAGGATGGAAGGTCTAGGCTATCCTGCCCCGACGCTTTGTTCCATTCAAGTCACCTAGGACCCGAGTGCCGGGTATTGTGTCTCTTGACGGGCGTGCCTAACCGCGTGTGGGATGCTATGGGGTCCCCTCTTCTTACCTACCTAGCTTCAACCACTTCTAGTGGTGGCCCAAGCTAATTTACCATTTGAAAACTATGTGTGTGTCTGTTGGGTCGCTCCTGGCAGATATTTTTTTTTAAAAACCTGGACCAATGGGGACATGGTTTCCCTGTTGGTCCACCCTTGGCTGGCGAGGGCTAAAGACCTGACATGAGGTGTCCCGGCAACCCAAACCCTGTTGAAACGGAAGAGGCTGATCCGAGGGCGCGATCGACTTTTGGATTGGACGTCGACTCCCCGGGGGCCACTCGGATTTGTTCGTTGTTAGCTAGAGGGACCTGTCGTTTCGGATCTCTCGGAACTAAATCATAAAATGGCTTCCTGTAATGGGTAGAAACTGAGAAAGATGGGCGTGCGTGCGGAGCCTTGTAATGGGCAGTTGGTACACCCCTGCAGGGTTAAATCTTTTCGAGAAGCCGTGTCCAAGGTTATGGACGACTTGAGACCTACTCCTTGTTCATAGACAACAACAACTGAGATAATCTTAATAAACTTGATCAATGTGTGTGTGCCTTGACTGATTCTTCTTCATCGGGATGCGAAGGGGAGGACAAGGATAGGATAGGTGTTATGTTTGCGTCAGTAGCTGATAGCAAGACTTGTTGGTGGCGATTCCTCATCGAATGGTTCTTTCTCATCTTACTCTAAAATAGATCGTTAGCCACTCATATATATCTAGTGCGTCTGCAACCTCACCACTACCCCCATCTTACACGTGAGAAGTTAGTTACAAGACTTTGATATAGCTCACCTCTTTCTTTTCTCTTTTACGCACGTTATACAACGATCTTGGACTTCAGAGGAGCTCGTCGACCCTTCTGGATGCCTTCACGAAGACTCGACGACAAATAGTTAGGTGGATCCCGGCGGAGAGCCTGGACCCGTGTGTTTACGGGAATGGTGTGTTTTACCTTTGCCACTAGGCATTTGAATGTTGTCTGTACTCAGACATGTATCTTCTGCTGATGTAATGTATTTAAGGCAGTTGTATGCCGATTGTATGAGATGTTGTATCCATGTAGCCGTAATGTTGTGATATCATGTTGGAAAATCTGGGGCATATGGTAGTGTCATATGTCGCGGTGGGACTGATATGTGCTTCGTCCCCGGATCTGGATGGAAACATCTAGATCTGGAACAGTACCGCATATCGGGCCTTGCACCTATGCTATTGATTCATTCTTGTATGTGTTAATCATCATGTGCACTTCATTTAGATGCATTTCTTTGTCATGTTTGCCTGCAGTAGCTATATTATTTCTTGCTCCAAAGTGGTGACCTTGATAACATGTACTATTGTTTATATAAAGTTGCTACTTTGCTGCCTTATATGCAGTAGCTACAATGTAATTCTTTGCTCCTTGTTATGTGTACTTTGATGCCATGATTTTCTTTGCCATGATATGGTTGCTGATCATATAGTTATCAAGCTCCTGAAGTGAAACCCTGTTGTTTGTTGTCACATGCCCTGTTTTTCACAAAGTCCCTAGACCAGTAGTATAATTTCTGCTTGTTCGATACTCATTTATGTGACATTGCTATGTGTTTTGCCACACTTTTATATCATTTTACACATATTTGGACTAACCTACTAACTTAGTCCACCCAGTGCCAGTTTCTGTCTGCTGAAGTCTGGAATTTGCAGGTTTTTCCCCCAATTTACAAAGCTCCAAAAATTTCAGAAATATCATATAAAAAATCAGCGAGACGGAAGCTTCTGAATCCATGAAGGAGGACCAGGGGGCCACCTGGCACACATGCGGCCAGGTGGCGCGGCCCCCTCCCTAGACGCGCCTCCAGGGCGCCTGGGAGGTGGGGCCACCCCCTCTGGCCCCCCTTCGGCCTTTATTACCTCCTCTTTCCAAAAACCCTCAGAGATACCCCCACATCGCAAAATTCCTATCTGTTCCGCCGCCGCCGCGCTTCCAAGATCGGGAGCACCGGAAGACCTCTTCCCGGCACCCTGCCGGAGGGAGGATTGACCTCCGGGAGATTCTCCACCACCATGGACGCTACCCGGATGTGTCGTGAGTATTCCCCCTTGGACCATGGGTCCATGAATAGTAGCTATGTGATGTCTTCCCTCCAATCATGTTCTTCAATTCTTAGTCCTTGTGACCTGCCCTACATGATCAAGGCACCTATGTAATTTTCCTGCTGCTGATATGTTGTGTTTGCTGGGATCCGATGGATTATGATATTATGTTCAAATTGTGATGAGTTATATATTTGGTTCTCCTTTTATATTTTGTTCTTGAGTAGTTCTTCCATGTTCTCTGTTGCTTTTTATTGCTTTGAGCAAGTAGTAGATAGTAACTCCAAGAGGGAGCGTTATTCTTGATTGTGGGTTCATGCCCCCCGATGTCTAGCTTGAGTGACATAAACATGAGACTAGGGATGTGTTGTTGCCACCAGGTAGAAAACAAACGGTGCTTGTAACCGCAGTTCCAATGATTGTTTACCTTGCGCAAAGTTTGTTAATGCAGTTGACTGTTGCTTTGAGTTTACACTTTGGGTGGGGCTCGCAACTTATACCAGTGAGATGTTCTGGGTAGATATCTCAAGGTGGATGATTAGTGAGTAGATGAAGATGTATTTCTGTCTATTTGTCTTAGCGTACTGCCCATACTTTTGAGCCTCTAGCTTTCCAGTAACATAATTAGCATTGCGGTGCATTTATAATTCTGTCAATTGCCCAGATGTAATTTGTTCACCCAGCTTAGATATTTTATCGTCTTTTGGGAGAGAGACATCACTAGTGAACATTATGGGACCCCGGTCCATATTTCCACCACTGTTTACACCTCCACTTTATTTACTGATTTTACTTTTAGTTGCTATCATCACCACTATCGTTATCACTACTATTATCTCTTGTGTTTGATCCTTTGTAAACGACAAGGCCGGAGGGATTGACAACCCCTCTGTACTCATTGGGAGCAAAGATACTTGTTGTGTGTGCAGGTCCTCGTCAACCTCATCTCCATCTGGAAAATTAATATATGGCGTCGTTGACACCTACTTGCAGCATTCGGAGTCCGTCGGTTCGATAACCTTGGTATCTTCACCGAGGGAAATTTTCTAGTATGCTACATCCAACCTTCCACTTGGGGTAACCAACGAGTGACTAAGGAAACAAATACCAACCTATATATACACCCCCTCAAGGGCAAACGGGTTATACTCAAGGAGAAGCAACAGAAAAAATCGCCATAATAATGGAGAGCTCTTCAGATTCCAATAGAAAAAGCATCCATTGGTATTTGCCCCTGATCAATGTGGCAGTAAAGTAGAGCATTCAAACCACCCTTGAAAATTCAACATGCACGGTTCAGCATGACATCAACCACGCGCGCAATCCAAAGCGTCATCATAATGCAAAACGGATGTGACAAGTCACGATGGGCCACAGTCATCATAATACGTCATCAGCATCACAATCATCATTGCGCCTTTCGCATCTGCGCAGTAACAGATTGGATAGCACAATGCTTCAGCAGATGCAATGATAGAAAAGATACACTTTTCTATTATTTCATTCACCTATTTTTACTAACCTTTTTCACTTATCTGATTTCATCAAATAAACATCCATCGGGAGCGCCTTGCTATCCCTAAAGGATCAAGTGCTCACTCGCCTAGGCGTATTCAGCAATAAAGATCTCATTAAGGCTTGAGTAATTGCTCTCCTTTATAAAATAAGCACTTGAGTACTTACTCGCAAAAAGACACAAGAAAAACAAACTATGATAGTCGACCTACTAAACTCGTCGAGTGATCACTCGAACCTTTACTAGGCACTCATTCATACTAATAGTTCACACGATCGTTTTCCGAGTGGATACATTCTATTTGGCCATGTAGTTTAACATCCCTTTCAAATCTTAAAAAGTACGTTATACAGACGTCACGTAATTCATAAAAGCAACACGCACTACAGCAGCTAATGCAGATTGGAGTCCCTGCGGGACTCTTCGAGTCCCCCAGGCTATTGACCAGGGGATACCCCCACGAATCCTCACCGTGAGGTTACCTAGTACGTGTCAAGACTGGTGGCCAATTAGAAGCTTCGGAAGGCCCAAGATCAGCCCACCTGAAGCATCGATGACTGCACCGACATGGAGTCCAAACCGACATGGAGTCCAAGACGTGGCCACCAAGACTAGATAGATTAGGCAATTCTCTATGTAAACCTAGACGGATTCCTCGAGACCTAGCCTAGCATATAAAGGATGGGAGAGGGGACGTCTAGGGTATCCAATATCCACCGCAACATCTGTGGCTTGATCAATCTCGCCAGAGCCTCCATTGTAATCGCATCCACCATATAATAGATAGAGCATGATGTAGGGGTTTTATCGATCGAGGGCCCTGAACCCCGTTAAACCCATTTCTCCTGTTAGCCGACGAGATCACCAACCTTGCACTCCTCTCTCTACTATCTAAATCTAGGGTACCTAACCATGGGACTTGCCGAGGTTAATCCACGTCAAACAGTCTACTTGTTTTGGTGTAATGTGACGCTCCGCCTGAATGCCACTGTACACAGACGAATGTCGCCCACACACCAGCCCAGGAATCACTCTGGTGTGCGCGCTTAAAAAATGTATCAAGAACATAGGCACAACTATAAAATGATTCATTAGCCAAAGTGGCTTGAATCAATATACATAAGTAAAAATGGTTCCTTACAGAGATGGGGGCAGCGGAAAATACAATATCTAGGGCAGCACGGACTTGGAGCGGCTCCAATCCACAGGGATCAGACTGGGTTACTCTCCTAGCTCGCGAACACTCTAACTTCTTCTGGGGGAAGACGGATCCTTAGGTAAACCTATAGATCTGGCTATGTGAATAGCCAGCGACAAAGCCAGGTGAGTACGTTTGAATGTACTCGCAAACAAGCAAACCAAGTAACATATACACCAAGCAAAGCAATCCATGGCATTCAAGCATGCATTGGTTATTAGAGAAATTTTAGTTATCATTGCATAACAGTTCAAGCGATGCTAACATGATGAAATGGGCATACTACCATGAGGAAGAATAATGCAATATCAATCAACACATGGGCCACTCATGATCATCGCATTATGATGCATCTTTCCTAAGAGTCCTTACAGACTCAAACGGGTTGAGGGTCATCGCATGACCACTCAGCTTATACGGGTACGACCAACAACTGTCATGGGTCATCGCATGACCAGTTCGGTAATCGCATGACCAATAACTTTCACAGGTTATCGCATGACCAAACGGGTCATCCCATAACCAATAACTTTCATGGGTTATCGCATGACCAAATGGGTCATCGCATAACTAACAACTTTACGGGTTGTCGCACGACCATCAACTTATCTGGGTCATCGCATGACCACATACTCGGCACGATCACCAAACCAAGTTCAGGTCGATTCCAAGTGTGACCTAGTACGAACCATATCCAATACCGTGGACTCGACTATTCGAGTAGATTTTTAACACCGTACAGAGGTTGTGAACTTTACCCACGCTAAGGAGTTCTTCCTCCATCCTGTACGATGGAACTTGTCCCACAGGAACCGCGGAACCCGTACCATAGGAGTGGACTAGGACTTCTCCAACGAGACCGTTCTAATGCATGCCTCCCTTACCGTATCACCGACATCCCGTCTTGGGTAGCCATGTGTCCTCCAGACAACTGCCATCGCATGGCCAACAATATGATCCCAAACGGGGACAACTTTCCCAAACGGGGACTCAACATTATCCCAAACGGGGCTGCGCGCAATAACCAAACTGGCTCTCAAGGTTATCGCCGCCTACCCTGATCAGGGTAGCGCGCGCGCATAACCTCCCCTCGTTGGTGATACGAATAAGAGAGCACACCGATAAACCGAGCCAAGGCCTTCCCATACAGGCGAGTGTGGCTGCACTAGTAAATCTCGGGTCGCTGGCACTTGACCAACAGTTATCTCATGTTCATTATTAACTTAGCACACATTATCTAAGTCATAGCAACATGAATCTATCATAGCAATATGAACATGATATTACCACTACTACCAAGCATGTGAAGCAACTAGCATGATATCACCTGAACATGTTAAAGGCATAAACTATGCATAGGATCAATACTTAAGCATGCATATATCAACATGAACGAAATACTAGCATGACCATGACATGAACATCATTGGCATGATCATAACCAGTGAGCATGGCATGATCACTATAAGCATGTCAAATCAAATCAACATATCAGGGTTCTATCAATCATTAATGCAACATGACATGATCATAATTAAAAACACACAAGAACAACACGGAGAAATGCTTTAGAGCATATATCAAATGGCTTGCTTGCCTGGGGGGTCGGTGAATGCGTCGGGCAAACGTCCGATGGTCTCGAGGATAGATTTGCCGAAATAGCACCTCGCTGGAAAGGGATAGAATGGTGAAAGGGAAAAAGGTCATTTTCACAATTTCAACACGTCATGATAGTGATGCCGACGGAATGGGCTCGGAAAAATAGGAACGTGGGCTTTTGAATCACCTCGATCGGAGTCATAGTCGCAAAGTTACGGTCGTTCGTTCGATAAGGAGAAAAACAAATATATTTGTCCATTTCTGCCCTTAACGGACGAACGTTCGTAATATAAAGGTTTCGGCTTCGGCTAGTTCTGTAAGTGTATTTACGCCATTATGCTTTCTTCAGAGGAAATCGTATTTCCCGCCCGAGCTGCTCCGAGTGCGTTTTCTTAAGTAGAAGGCGTACTTCACCAAGTACGTCTCCACTTACAGGGCGCGGGCCCAGGGCAGAGCCACTAACGGGCGGGGCCCGCCTTATCTCTTTCCTCTCTCCATCTCTTCTCTCCTCCTGTGTTTCCATCATACATCTTGGAGCAGATCTATCCCGCGGCCGGTACAGGGGAGGCCAAGGACGGCAGTCGTCGCCGACGAGGAAGGGCGCGGGCGTAGTCTCCGGCGGCCTGCTAGTGGTCTTCGGGCTGCGCGGGGTGGCCGTCAGGGCCGTCCCCATTGGCCATGGCGCGATGACCGTGGAGGCTTTGGCCTGGCCGGGCTGGCGGCGCTCCCTCGTCCAAAACGAGGGCGTCGGCGGGGCTCTACGTCGAGGGGGCCGGGGCCGAGTTTGGGGAGCAGGTGGTGGCTAGGTGGCGCGAAGTGGACGGGGGGCGTGGCGGCGGGGCTGCGGCCATGGACGGGCTGTGGTGACCAGGGGATGGAGGGAAGGGGTGATGGGTTGTGGGAGGTCTAGCCGCGCTTAAATAGCCACGGGGAAGGGTTCTAGCGTTGGAGCTCGATGCTTCCAGAGCAATGGCGACGTGTCGGCCAGCCCGTTGAGAACCTCGTGTCGGCACGGGAACAAGGGTGGAGGGGTCTAGACGAGTATGCTTGGCGTGGGGATCACGGCTGACATGCTTGGACAAGCGGAAGTGGACAATGGGGATGAGCCTCTAGCGCAAATAGTGTGTAGAGCACTGTGGGTGCACGCCATTCGCGTGGTAATCGTGGCCACCTCGTGTCTCATGCATCCAATTGAACAGGGACCATGTCCACTGTGTGGTGCGATGCATCAGGAGGTTATAGAACCTAGGTTGGCGGCCTGAATGGCATGGAGTGGCTAAAAGTGACATGAACTAGTTCCATGTAGCAGGTGTTTGTGCTGACCTCGGGGAGGCTCACTTGGTGCAAAGAGCTGGAACTTGGGTCACATCAATCATACACTAATGTGATTACCTTTGCAAGGTTTGAGCTCAATTGGACCAATGAAACTAGAACTTCCTTTGCAAATGTGCCATCTAGGCAGAAGGTGTTTGCGCTGTGGTGTGGCTAGCACACTGCTCCCCTAGACTTGATTTTTGGTTGAGGTTAATCATTCACTATGGTTAGCAAGTGTACAAAGTTTTATCACAAATGGGCAAGGCTACCTTGCACTTCCTTCACAAAGTTGTCTGCTGGACAAAAACTTTTTGAATTTTGTGAGAAGTATTGGCTTGGCCATTGTGGCTGAAACTTGGCACAACACCATGATCTATCTAGGAGAGATGGCACAAAAAGTTTGGGAAGCAATGGGCAAATATAAATAAGACTTCGTTCACAATGTGCTATTCTTCCCTAAATTTGATTCCCTATGCTCAAACTTTGAACTATGGAACCCCATGTTTTGATGGAAATGACCATGGATTGGATAGGAGGATCTCCACATTCATTTGAGTACTAATGGAGCAACCATAATAGTAGCTCCTTTAGGAATGGGCTTAAATGGGATTATTGGCTTTATAAAGGAAACTGCAATTTCCTTTATTTATTTATAGCCAATATCTTTGGGAGAGGTCAATGGGACCACAAGAATAATCTCCACAAGTTTTCACAACCTTTAGAGATGTCTAAGTGTTTCCTTGGATTTAATTCCATTAACTGGCAGAAAATGGAATTAAGTTTTAATGAAGAACATTGCAGATGGCCTGGCAATATCCTTGCATATCTAGGGGAAAATGATATAGGGGAGGGATCTTGACTTGAAACAGGGTAGAGAAATGTGTTGCAAAGTCAAGGATTGTCTGGATTCATCTGGTTATCAACAAGACTCAAGAGGAAAAATCCAGGAAGGAAAGCTAGGAAGGAATAACAGCAAAAAAATCGATAACCCGATTTTTGGGGTGTTACATCCCCCTTAAAAGAATCTCGTCCTCGAGATTCCTAGGGTTATCTCAAAATTACATCTACTCCTCGTCGAAAAACTTCCGGGCTAGGGAAAACCGACGAATGGGGGTACGGTCGAGATACGGATATCGCGGGATCACCTCTACTGTTAGGGGTCACCATTTTTTTAAAAGCCAAAAATTCAATTTCCAATTAATTCTAAAGTCACCCCAATGAATAGTGGCTTCTCCTGCTAACATGTGCGCCCAGGGCCCGCTGGCAGCCTCTTGTTCTTCTTCCTCCGACTTCCTCCTCTTGTCTTGCTCCGGTGCTGCTCCGAGTGCAGCGGGGCTACACGCATCTAGACCCTAGGGCACTATGGACTCTACGGAGGTAGTGAGCGGTGTGCACGATGCAGAAAGCACGTCTGCATGGAGGGACAGCATCGATGTCGGCACGGCTCGCAGATTCGCCGCGGGGACGCCGGGGATCGAGCGGCGGGTGGCTCTTGGACCTCGCTCACCCTACACCGGGCTCGGGCTATAAAAGACAGCAACGTGGCTCCTCCTAGCTCACGCCATGCCACTCTACTACCTCTTAGGCCTGGAGGAGATTGATCCACGCTCTCCTAGCGATGTCGTGTTCTTGGTGCTGCTCCGATGGCTGCTCGCTGGGCTTCTAGTTGCGCTTGTTGGTGCGTCGCTCTTGCTGTGGGTGATCGTCCGGCAGGAGCGATCTCGCGATAAGGAGAGCAAGGATGAAGCAGCTCAGGAGAGGAACGACGATGGTGTGGTGGCTGGGGGTCGTCCACGCTTGTTTCATCGTCCCTTCGGGCCGGTGGAGTAAGCGGGGCTGCGGCAAGGCGAGGCATTGTCCTAAATGCTGTCACGCAAGGTGGTGACAGCGGCGCCACTGTCTCGCAGGGTTGTGAGGTGTGGTCGATGGGATTCTGCCAACGCGAGGGTCTCGCCACTGGTTGCTCGTCATCGAGTGACAACCAGGTTGAGTGGGCATCGGGGAGGATTTGGGTCTAAAATTGTACTGGAGGGGTTACAATGTCTTGTCGCAATAAAATTCTTGGACTTTATCCAAGATTGCAATTGGCTTTGGGACTGGGTTTCAGGGGCTGGAAAAATCGCCTCTGAATTTTGGGTCAAGGGTCTGACAAAAGAGTGCATGCACAGATGGGCGTGAGATGTGTCCTTTCATTCCACCCGGGTACCGTGGTGATCGTACCCGTGAGGAAATATCTTGTGCGTGCGTGTGCGTGCAACATGCTAGCAGCATACTCAATCCAGCAGACATGCAAGAAAAGCACACCAGATAAAATCACACTAATATGTTTTAATGCTAGTGGGTATATGTACCCTTGGCTTACATATACCTACACCGGCTCGCATTTTATTAAAGACTCAGAACAAGTCCAATCTTATGGGTGTAAGTGCTCTACTGGTTACAAACATCTTGGAAAACCACTGTCAGCTCTGTTACACATTTCCGCTTAGCAGGGGACAGATGAAACAAATTCACAATCAAACATGGCATACATATAGCACTACAACACACACAAGCAATAAAAGCAACACAAGCAAACGCAACCTGACTACGCACCTCACGATAACCACTCACTCAGGACTACGGTTTCTATCCTCTGGCGAGGACAGAAGACAAACTAGGCAACATCTAAAGAACATGTCTTGCTCAGGATCTCCTGGTGGACGTAGGCTGAGATACTTCCCGTAGTCCCGTGTCTCCACGGGCCTGGACTCAGCTGTCCGGCTCGCGGATGGAGCGTATTGGAGCAGGTTTTCTCGATACATACTACAGATGGCTCTGTTGGTGGTCTTGGTATTGATGGTGCCTTGGTTGCACTGGTTCACGGGCTGGGAGTGTAGCACAACGTGAGAGGATAGCACTGGGTTTGGCAGGAGAGGATCGACGACTTGGGACGTGTCTTGGCGACCCTCACGGTATGTGGCTGCAACTGCTCACGTTGTGTCACTATCCATGGCTTTTAACTCCCCAAGAGTGCCGCGGAGGACTAGTCCCTAGCGATGGTGAACTGAACCATGCGAGCTATTGCCGAGTCAGCTTCCTCGGTGGTGTTGCGAGCTCGCAACCAAATCTTGACGCAGGTGGGAAGTACAGGAACTCCCGCATCTCTCCTATTTGCGGGAACCTGGACAGGAGACGACATACAACTTCTGCAGCAGCCATCTGAATCTCCAATGTTGGGGTGGGCATGGGCTTGCCCTGAAAGACCCTAGGCTCGCCGTCCTTCTCGGGACCAAGTTGGATGAGCACCTTTGCACAGTATCGGCAAAGGTGAGGGATAGGGTCGGATTGGTACAACCGATAATCGGGGCTAACGGCACAGCTAAGGGCTTGGGAAAGCATATCCCAAAGGAGGCGTGGAAAACCGGCATGGTTGTCCTCCGAAGTTTGGCTATGGAAGGTGCGGATTTTGTAAAAGTTGGACATGGCTTATGCGGAAAACTGGTCGGGGTTATATGGTGGTCTAGCTTACTGAGCGGGGGATGCTTCAGTAAGGAGGAGGGGGGGTTTTATAGGCAGCAAGGCTTGGGCACACAGTCACGGCGGAAATCCTTCTCATACAGTGAAAAGGATACGCCTAGTACGACAGCCACTAGGTTTGGTTGGGTTCTAATCCAAGGGTAGCTAGGTGGTCGGTCCACAGGTTAGGGATGCGTCAAATTCGACTATGCCAACTGTTACTATACAGTGGTCATGCCGGGTGCCTCGGTAAGGGATAACACAATTTGGCTTACTATTGGTCTACCTGCAGATGGACCGGGTCAGAGAAAAATAATGAAAACGACAAAAATAGAACGAACAACAAACAAAAGACACCAAGGAGCAAACAAAGCTCGAATTGTACGGGCTATCAATGCTTGGATGCAGATCCACAAGTAACACTAACTATGCACACTCAATGCCTCTCTAAGGATTTAGAAGCAAAATCACACAATGCTCCTGGTAGCAATTGGAGTATAGCTTCTACTACTTCCTCAGGGAGAACATTAGACTCACCGCCTGAGCATAGCCAAGGTTTCTTAGTCAACTAGTCTAGGGATGTTTGGGGAAAGATAGAATTGACGTTTCCCAAAGGAAACTGGATATGAGGAGAGATATGCCGCGATTATAAAGTAGGGTGACGATATCTGGTTTACCTAGGGGGTTTAAAGGCTCACGATCATTACCCAGTGCGATAATTTCACACCGGGGAAAAATTCCTTGAGAGTCTGAGTATAGATGTGAGGGAAATCCTATAATATTGTCTTTTGATCAATAGTAGCCGTGCCGATTTGGAAAACATGGCTGAAATCCATCTGGGATTTCTACAGAGCAAGAGACAATAGATCCAGTTAGGGGTAACCAATAGTCAGCCTGGATGCTCTGATACCATGTCTTGTGACGCTCCGCCTGAATACCACTATACACAGACGAGCGTCGCCCACACACCAGCCCAGGAATCACTCTGGTGTGCGCGCTTACAACATGTATCAAGAACATAGGCACAACTATAAAAGGATTCATTAGCCAAAGTGGCTCGAATCAATATACATAACCAAAAATGGTTACTTACAGAGATGGGGGCAGCAGAAAATACACTATCTAGGGTAGCACGGACTTGGAGCGGCTCCAATCCACAGGGATCTGACTAGGTTACTCTCCTAGCTCGCGAACGCTCTGACTTCTTCTAGGGGAAGACGGATCCTTAGGTAAACCGGTAGATCTGGCTACGTGAATATCCAGGGACAAAGCCAGGTGAGTACGTTTGAATGTACTCGGAAACAAGAAAACCATGTAACATATACACCAACAAAGCAATCCATGGCATTCAAGCATGCATTGGTTATTAGAGCAATTTTAGTTATCATGGCATAACAGTTCAAGCGATGCTAACATGATGAAATGAGCATACTACCATGAGTAAGACTAATACAATATCAATCAACACATGGGCCACTCATGATCATTGCATGATCACGCAACTTACCTCAGAGTCCTTACAGACTCAACAATCGGGTTACGGGTCATCGCATGAAAACTCAGCTTATACGGGTCGTCTCATGACCAAAAAATTTCACGGGTCATCGGATGACCAATCGGGTCATCACACGACCAATAACTTTCACGGGTTATCGAATAACCAAACGGATCATCGCATAACCAATAACTTTCACGGTTTATCGCATGACCAAACGGGTCATCGCATAACCAACAACTTTACGGGTCGTCTCACGACCATCAACTTATCCAGGTCATCGCATGACCACATACTCGGCCCAATCATGAAACCAAGTTCATGTTGATTCCAAGTGTGACCTAGTATGAACTGTGTCCAATACCGTGGAGTCGGCTATTCAAATAGATTTTTAACACTCTACAGAGGTTATATAGTTTACCCA
This sequence comes from Bromus sterilis, assembly GCA_950022295.1. Taxonomy (NCBI): domain Eukaryota; kingdom Viridiplantae; phylum Streptophyta; class Magnoliopsida; order Poales; family Poaceae; genus Bromus; species Bromus sterilis. The sequence continues at coordinate 238,551,846 of OX465595.1, read as the reverse complement.
CGCTATGGAGTTCTTCCTCCATCCGGTACCTTGGAACTTTTCCCATGGGAACCCCGGAACTCGTACCATAGGAGTGGACTTGGACTTCTCCAACGAGACCGTTCTACCGCATGCCTCCCTTACCGTATCACCGACATCCCGTCTTGGGTAGCCCCGTGTCCTCCAGACACCTGCCATCGCATGGCCAACAACATGATCCCAAACGGGGACTCAACATTGTCCCAAACGGGGACTGCGCGCAATAACCTAACTAGCTCTCAAGGTTATCACCGCCTACCTGATCAGGGTAGCGCGTGCGCATAACCTCCCCTTGTTGGTGATACGAATAAGAGAGCACAATGATAGACCGAACCAAGGCCTTCCCATACATGCGAGTGTGGCTGCACTAGTAAAGCTCGGTTCGGTGGCACTTGATCAATGGTTAACTCATGTTCATTATTAACTTAGCACACATGATCTAAGTCATAGCAACATGAATCTATCATAGGAATATTAACATGATACTACCACTACTACCAAGCATGTGGAACAACTAGCAAGATATCACCTGAACATGATAAAGGCATAAACTATGCATAGGCTCAACACATAAGCATGGATAGATCAAGATGAACGAAATACTAGCATGACCACGACATCAACATCATGGGCATGATCATAACCAGTGAGCATGGCATGATCACTATAAGCATGTCAAATCAAATCAACATATCAGGGTTCTATCAATCATTAATGCAACATGACATGATCATAATTAAAAACACACAAGAACAACACGGAGCAATGCTTTAGAGCATATATCAGATGGCTTGCTTGCCTGGGGGGTCGGTGAATGCGTCGGGAAAACGTGCGATGGTCTCGAGGAAAGATTCGCCGGAATAGCACCTCGCTGGAAAGGGCTAGAATGGTGAAAGTGTCATTTTCACAATGTCAACACATCATGAAAGTGATGCAAACGGATTTTGAATCACCTCGATCGGAGTCACGGTCGCGAAGTTACGGCCGTTCGTTCGATAAGGAGAAAAACAAATATATTTTTCCATTTCTTCCCTTAACGGACGAACGTTCGTAATACAAAGGTTTTAGCTTCGGCTGGTTCTGTAAGCGTATTTACCCCTTTACGATTTCTTCAGAGGAAAGCATATTTCCCGCCCGAGGCTGCTCCGAGTGATCTTTCTTAAGAAAAAGGCGTACTTCACAAAGTACGTCTCCACTTATAGGGTGCGGGCCCGGGGCAGACCCACTAACGGGCGGGGCCCGCCTTATCTCTTTCCTCTCTCCATCTCTTCTCTCCTCCTCTGTTTCCATCTTACGTTTCAGAGCAGAGGGATCCCGCGGCCCATACAGGGGAGGACGAGGCCGACACTCGTCGCAAGCGAGGGAGGGCGCGGGCGTGGTCGTCAGATGCCTGCTGGGCGCGTCGCGCCGATTTGCGCCTGCCGGGGGTCTTCGGGCTGCGCGGGGTGGCTTTCAGATCTGTCCCCATTGGCCACGGCGCGATGGCCGTGGCGGCTTTAGCCGGGCTGGGCTGGCGGCGCTCCCTCGGCAGAAAACTGAGCGCGGCGGTGGAGCTCTGCGTCGAGGGGGCCGAGGCCGAGCTCGGGGAGCAGGGTGTGGTTAGATGGTGCGACGTGGAAGGGTCTGTGGCGGCGGGGCTGCGGACATGGCGGGGGCGTTGCCGGGCTATGGTGACCAGGCGATTGAGGGGAGGGGTGCTGCGGTTGTGGGAAGTCTAGCCGCGCTTAAATAGACACGGGGAAGGGTGCTGGCATTGGAGCTCGATGCTTCCAGAGCAATGGCGACGTGGCGCCCAGTCTGTTGAGAACATTGTGTCGGCACGACTGGACAGGGGCACGGGGACAAGGGTGGAGGGGTCTAGACGAGTATGCTTTGCGTGGGGATCACGACTGACATGCTTGGACAAGTGGAAGTGGACAATGGGGATGAGCCTCCAGCGCAAACAGCGTGTAGAGAACTGTGGGTGCACGCCATTCGCGTGGTCACCGTGGCCCCCTCATGGCCCACGCGTCCAGTTGACCAAGGACCATATCAATTGTGTGGTGTGATGCATCAGGAGGTGATAGAACCTAGGTTGGCTGGCCTGAATGGCATGGAGTGGCTGAAAGTGACATGACCTAGTTCCATGCAACGGGTGTTTGTGCTGACCTGGGGGAAGCTCTTTTGGTGCAAGGTGTTGGAACTTGGGTCACAGGAATCATACACTAATGTGATTACCTTTGAAAAGTTTGAGCTCAATTGGACCAATGAAAATAGCACTTCCTTTGCAAATGTGCCATCTAGGCAGAAGGTGTTTGTGTTGTGGTGTGGCTATAACACTACTCCCCTAGGCTTGATTTTTGGTTGATGTTAAGCATTCACTATGGTTAGAAAGTGTACAAAGTTTCAGCACAAATGGGCAAGGCTAGCTTGCACTTCCTTCACAAAGTTGTCTGCTGGACTGAAACTTTGATAATTTTGTGAGAAGTATTGGCTTGGACATTGTGGCTGAAACTTAGCACAACACCATGATCTGGCTAAGAGAGATGGCACAAAAATTTTGGGAAGCAATGGGCAGATATAAATAACACTCCTTCACAAAGTGATATTCTACCCTAAATTTTCCAAGGGAAGCTATGCTCAAACTTTGAACTTTGGAACCCCATATTTTCATGGAAATGGCCATGGATTTGATATGAGGAGTTCCAAAATTCATTTGAGCACTAATGGACAACCATAATTGTAGCTCCTTTAGGAATGGGCTAAAATGGGATTATTTCCTTTATAAAGGAAACTACAATTTCCTTTATTTATTTATAGCCAATATCTTTGGGAGAGGTCAATGGGATCACAAGAATCATCTCCACAAGTTTTCACAACCTTTAGAGATGTCGAAGTGTTTTCTTGGATTTAATTCCATTAACTGGCAGAAAATGGAATTGAGTTTAAATGAAGAACATTGCACATGGCCTGGCAATATCGTTGCATATCCAGGGCAAAATGATATAGGGGAGGGATCTTGACTTGCAAAAGGGCAGAGAAATCAGTTGCAAGGTTAAGGATTGTCTGGATTCATCTGGTTATCAACAAGACTCTAGAGGAAAAATCCAGGAAGGAAAGCTAGGAAGTAATAATAGAAAAAAAATTGATAACCCGATTTTTGGGGTGTTACATGTAATGCCCATATGGTTGAGACTCTTTACATTATAGTAGCATAATTAGTATTGTGGTGCATTTATAATTTTTTCAATTTCCAAAGCTGCAATTTGTTCACCCAACATAGTTGTTTATTGTATTTTGGGAGATAGACACCACCAGTGAAAGTCATGACACCCGGCCCATAGTTTACACCGTTCTTATTTACTCCTTTTACTTTCCTTTCAGACGCAACTATTATTTCCACCTTTGTGTTTGATCCTTTGTAAACAGCAAGGATGGATAGATTGACAACCTCTATGAAGTTTTTGTGAGCAAAGTTATCTGTGTCTTGTGTGCAGGTCCAGATCAAGTAACCAACCTCAAGGTTGTAAAACGGCGCCATTGTTTTCTTGCCACCTTCTTGTCAAGCTTCGAATCCTACTTGAGATATAAACCTTGGTATCTTCACCGAGGGAAATTTATCACTATCTGCATCATAACCGTCCACTTGGGGTAACCAACGAGGAGGTGTTATTTGCACCCATCATCTACGAAAGATCCCCAACACTTGTGGGTCATCAAGACTCTTTTCTTGCTGCTGTTTATCGTCTTTCACTTTTATTTACTTGGTTTTATTTTATCTATCAATAAAAAAACCCTACAAAGTTGCCTTCCAGTATTTGAAGTGAAACCTTACTTGAAACCACTTATCAACACCTTCTGCTAATCGTTGGGTTCGACACTCTTATCAAAAGGACCACGATAGATCCCCTATACTTTAGGTTCATCAAGGCTCTTTTCTGGTGTCGTTGCCGAGGACTGTAGCGCTATTGGTAAGTGGAATTCGTAAGGAAACCTTCTACCATAAATGTATTTTTTTTATTTATATTTGCTACTTTATCTCATTATGGAAAATTTTACTCTCAATTTTCTTCTTTGAGGAGGCCACTCAACCACACCCGTGGTAGAAAAGGGTCCTCCACCTACTGAAATTGTCCCTTTTAAGATACCTATGAGGATAGTTGATCATGTTATAGGTAACCGTTATGCAGGAGATGGAATTGTCCATATCGGTGCTCACTGGCTTTATATTATGGAATTATATGCTCTATTTAAGATTGTACGTGTAACCAGAAAAGTAATCACGAGGAAATTATTTCCTTGTCACTAAAAGATAATGCATGTGAGTGGTATAGGCTTCGAGACGATTCTCACTTATTTGATTGGAAGGAGCTTTTGTCTATCTTTTATGCTAAATTATATCTTCTTCATGAAATACATCAAGATAGAAATTATAACTATAACTTTTGGCCTCTTGCCGGAGAGAGTATCGCTCAAGCTTAGGAGAGATTGATATCATTAATCTTAGATGACCTAATCATGAGCTTTCAAAGTAGATTTTTGTTACGGTTTATAGGCTCTAGGTCAAGGTGTCTTCCGATGGTTCAAGCGGGGAGGACTACAAGGCAAGCTGTCTTCATCAAATCCAACAAGATGTCAACCAATGAACCTTCTAAGTAGACAAGGACCGCGAATGTCGGGACCCGGGGTTTGCGTATGTAATTCATGTTACAATACAATCATATGGAGAGCCGAGAGCCGTACCCACTTGTCTAAGTAGGCAAGGCCAAGCACAGAACACTCTCGGAAAACATCAAACATGAGGGGCATTCCATCCAGGCTGGATGATCAACTGAGATGGGTCCTAATCTTCCGCTCACAATTCTAAATGATTATGGGTGGTCAAATCCCATACTCATAGACAAGTCGCCTCAACCATATTATCGATTGAATTATAACACTTACATAAACAGACTCAAGTCCGATCACCTAGTCGGGATATCGGCTGGGCTCAATCATACAACAAAGTGTGCCACGTGACAGAGTCACGAGCAATCACATCACGATGCCCCTAGCTGCGCACATCTAAGGGCCACTTGGTGTATAAAAGACCGTCGGAAAGATCACAACTAAGCTATCGAACCCCACACTAAGACATGCATGTTATAATCATACACGCAACATACATGTCTAGTGTAAACAGCAGGTAATCACAACATGAACTCTACAAACTCATAGTCTTTATAACTTCTACTAAACAGAGAAGACATAGTAGCTGTATTACAAGCAAAGATCACATGAATGTGATCCAACATTACATCAAACATCAACGAAAGCAAATTATGTCTTAGTAAAGACAAGGTTAAGAAATGGCTTAAGAAGCCTGAAAGAAAATACAACGACCCTCCAAAGGGCACAGGCTGCTATCTGGAACTATACCACTTGGTCCACGTCGATCTCGAGGTAGAGGCCACCATCAGGGTCAGTGGTCTCGTCTCTAAAACATAGATAAGCAGACATGAGTACAAAGACGTACTCAGCAGGACTTACATAGGAACTATACTACTCATGCTCAAGTATCAAGGCAAAGGGAGGTGGGGTTTCAATGCAGAAGTGCCAGCTTTGACTTGGCTAGTCCTGTACTACGAATACCAGAAAGAGGTAAGGAGCGTACACGAGTCCAAGTAACAAGTCTCCAACCAATACACCACTATGGATTCTTCCTCGACTTTCCCACGAGGATGCACGCCATAGCACTCACACTTATCTTCGCAATTTTAGAGTAACCGTTCAAGGGTTCTATGATCAAGTAAAGGTCTCCAAGTAGTTCATAACCGCGGACACGGCTATTAGAATAGTTCATTAACCCTGCAGGGGTGTAGTGCTACACACACGCACGCATCAGTTACCGCCTGGGAGTGGACCCTTCAAGCGAGTACCGGCGCGGATGTTGCCACGACACTTCACTCACAGCACCATCTCTAGTCCTAGGGAGTCGCCTATTTGAGTTGGGACCACGATCGAAATCCGGCCGTTATTTCCGATGCGGACTCAAACGTTGTGTGACTGCCATCAAGCTCAACTCAGTCATGATCACTTGATTCAACGAGCCCACAACCCACGTCCACCACTTACCTTGGCGTACCTGCTTGAGATCGTTTAAAGTGCGAACTACTTGCGACTCCTGGACTTGGTCCGGGGTGAGGTACTAGGCCGACAGGGGTCAGTGAGCCCAATGTGTGTTCGTACTCTTAGTCTTGGATAACAACACAAGAACTCGGACTTAAGGCGGTGTTCAACGAGACAAACCACTGTGTACTCCTACACAGCCTCTCATCGTTCACCTTGTTTAGGTCAAATTCACCAACACGTTACCACCATCATTCACATGATCACTACCATCCCGACTCACATCAAAGTAACCTCATTGTAATCTCTAAGCATGCAATAAGCTGTAACATTTGCAGGGGCCACATGATATCAACCAACTCCTACATCTCCTAGGATTGTGGTTTGCTTACCACCATGACAAAATGATAGGTCATGCAAAGGAATAGGTTCAACTAGCGGTAGAACGTATCATGGTGACATCCTAAACATGCATAAGCGAGAATGAGAGGGTACTAGGATTTTATCGACATAATCAAAGAGGGGCTGCTTTCCTTCGTGACGATCACGATGTAACACTCTTCTAACGTGAGGTTGAACTCGTCTCTGAGATCAACTCATACAGAGAAGAATCATCGAAGCACTGGAAGTAATGCACAATCAATATATTGAAATGCATAGACAATATGGCATGAAAGGAAGATGAGCATGGACGTGTTATGATTCTCATGTTCATGTCATAATGTTTGCATTGCAATGGTTAAAGTTGGAATGATCATAGCATTTGATTTGAATTATTTCCATTTAAGCCAAATAGAAAAAGCTACTGGTCCCACTTTGTAATCAACTCAAACATAGTTGAAAGTTGATTATTTGGATAGAGAATTTTCTCCTGATCATTTTTCATATATAAATCTTTTCATTTGGAGTTATCGTTTAAAAGATATTAATATTCAAAGTTTTGGCTATTTTTTGCCTTTTTCTGATTATATTAAAGATTTAGGATTTGTTGCGTAACGGTGACGTCAGGCTGACGTGGGGGCAGCCCTAACAGAGGGGTCCCACTGGTCAGTGTCTAGGGGCTTAATTCGTCTCTGTTTAAATTAAGCCGGGTTTAATTAAGGGGCTGGGGCCCACTGTCATAGAGATAGGAGGGGGGATTAGCAGAAGGGTTAAGGGCTAATGGCCGGGGTCATCGCCGGCGTCACTGTACTCGCCAGAGACTCACCAGAATCTTGTTTTCGGCCACGGGGAAGGGGTTGGATGGGATGGGTGTGCATCTTGCGCGCTTGCGCATCTACTGGAGCACAAGGGGGTCAAAGGGGTGGCCTCGGGCCATGGCTACGATGAAGATTGCGGCGGCCAGACCACTGACCTTGATGAAAACGGCGATGCACGGCTCGAGAGGATGAACGGGATTGGGTAAAAAAATTTGGCATCTCACCGGGATCTCTACGAAGGGCATGGCGGGGCTGGGGAGGTCCTGGCGGTGGCGGAGTTTGTTGCCGGAATCTTCTGCGGCCGGCGGCGATGCGTTGTTGCGGGCGTCGTTGTCGGGGCTGTTGGGGCTCGAATCAGAGTGCAGTTCGACGAATTCCACGGCGGTGGTCCTCCTGGACAAGGTGGCACGACGATCCGTTGCCGTTGGCCACGGTTGTGCTCGACGGCGAGCTCGGCGGTGCTCGGTTGTTATCCGAGTCGAAGAAAAAGAATAGGGAGGGCGACCGAGAGGAGAGGAAAAAGGAGAGGGGGTGCATGGCTTCTCTCCTGGCGAAGAGATGAGGACGGGGAGGCCTCTGCGCTGGCCAGAAGCAGGAGGTGGCACCCTGGCTCGGCATGCCCTCCACGCCTCTGCCTTCTGGCACGAGGTAGACGACAGGGGAGGTGCGGGCTGGGCTGGGCCAAGCCAAAGGCCAGGTGGGCCTCAGGTAAGGGGTAAGTCCCATGTTTCTATTATTCTCTTTTTAGTTCTTTTTTGACTTTTGTTTTATTTGGATTTCTAAATCAAAACATTTTCTAAAATTCCAAAAACTTTAATGTGAGCTAGTGAGACATATAAAACTCACCTCACAAAGTTTTAGAATTATTGAAATTATATTTAAATAATTCCAAGGCAAATACAATATTCCTTCAATTTCCAATAGCATGTTGGAATTTTTTAAAATTCCATGGGCATGGAGTGGGACCCACTTCACATGAAAAGTGATCATGCCCATTCATGAGATTTTTCAAAATGTTCAAAGCATTTTTGGAAAAATATTTTTGTCTGGGCTTTTCTTAAAATTATTTTGAGGCTTTTTGCTTCCCCAATTCTTTTTCTTTTGCAAAAATTTTTCATGATGCAAAAATGCTAGCTTAGAAAAACACAAACCTAAATTAGGGTTCTGACAACTCGCCCCCACTCAAAAGAATCTTGTCCCGAGATTCATAAGTCGTCGGGAAGAGGGTGGGGTACTCAGCTCGTAGACGATCCTCTCGTTCCCAGGTGGCTTCTTTCTCTGAATGATGTGACCACTGCACTTTGAGGAATCTGATCTTCTGACGTCTAGTGATGCGCTCGGATTCATCAAGAATACGAACAGGGTACTCTCGATATGAAAGATTAACTTGGAGATCAAGCGTTTCGTGGTCTAATTCGCGGATGGGGTCCTTGAAGCAACGCCTGAGTTGAGAGATGTGTAAGACATCATGAACCTGGTAGAGGTGAGGGGGTAGTTCCAATTGGTAGGAAACTTCTCAATGTTTAGCGAGAATGCGAAAGGGACCAATGTAACGTGGAGCCAACTTGCCTTTGGTACCGAAGCGATGGGTACCCTTCAAAGGAGTAACCCGAAGGTAAGCCTTCTCATCCAGATTATAGCTTTCTTCCCTATGATGACGATCATATTGCTTTACTGACGAGACTGAGTTGTTTTCAATTTCTCAGGAACAATGCGAACCTACTCTTCTGCATCCTGAATCATATCTGGTCCAAAGAATTGTCTTTCACCGGTTTCTGACCAGTTTAGGGGTGTTCGACATTTCCGTCCATAGAGAAATTCAAAAGGAGCCATTCCCAAACTAGATTGGAAGCTATTGTTATACGCAAATTCGCTAAAAGGAAGAGAATTCTCCCATTTCTTTCAGAAAGAGACAACACAAGCTCTGAGCATGTCTTCGAGAATTTGGTTGACCCTTTATACTTGACCACTGGATTGTGGGTGATAAGCGGTGCTAAAGGAGAGGTGGGTTCCCATAGCATTATGAAAAATTTCCCAAAATCGAGAGGTGAAAAGACTACCACGGTCTGAATTGATTTCCAAAGGAACACCATGAAGAGACATGATTCGGAAGACATACAAGTCCGCTAACTGACTAGAAGTTATAGACTCTCGAACAGGAAGGAAGTGAGCAACTTTTGAAAGTCAATCAATGACAACGAATATGGCATCATTTCCTTTCTGGGTTTTTGGAAAGCCAGTGATGAAATCCATACTGACTTTATCCCACTTCCACTCGGGGATAGGCAAAGGTCTAAGATTACCAGAAGGTCTTTGATGTTCTGCCTTAACGCGACGATAACCATCACATTCAACAATGAACTGTGCGATTTCTAGCATCATCCTAGTCCACCAAAATCTCTGGCGTAGATCTTGATACATTTTAGTACTATCGGGATGAATCGAGAGGGGAGATTCATGGTCTTCTTTAAGGATCAGGTTTCTAAGGTTCTTATTCTTCGGTACAACTATCCTGTTCTCGAATTATACAACACATTCATTGTCTAGGGTAAAACATTTAGCCTTACCACTAGCAATGTTTTCTTTGATGTGTCGGATACCTCGAGCACGTTTCTGTGCAGCTTTGATTTGATCCTCAAGAGTTGGTTTCACTACCAAGGTGGAAAGGAATCCATAAGGAACAATCTCAAGATTAAGCTTTCGAAGTTCCTCATAGAGAAGTGGTTGATACTGTTGTAACATGAGGTTGTTACAATACGACTTACGACTTAGTGCATCAGCCATGACATTGGCTTTTCCTGGGGTATAAGAAATTCCTAAGTCATAATCTTTTATCAACTCAATCCAGCGTCTTTTCCTGAGAATAAGATCTGGCTGGGTGAATATGTATTTGAGGCTTTGGTGGTCGGAATATATCTCACGACGATTACCAAGGAGGTAATGTCGCCATGTCTTCAAGGCATGAACTACGACAGCGAGTTCAAGATCATGCGTAGGATAGTTCTCTTCATGTGGTCGCAACTGGCGTGAAGCGTACGCTACCACATGCCGATCTTGCATAAGTATGCATCCTAACCCTTGCCGTGAAGCATCACAATAGATCTCGAAATTCTTTTTGGTGTCTGGAGGCGCAAGTACGGGTGCAGAAGTCAATCTTCTTTTTAGCTCTTGAAATCTTTGCTCGCACTTGGGGGTCCATTCGAATTTCTTATCTTTCTTGAGGAGTTCAGTTAGAGGCTTTGCAACTTTGTATAAGTTCTCAACGAAGCGGCGACAATAGCTTTCTAAGCTAAGTAAACTCCTAACTTGCTTAACCGATTCAGGTGGAGTCCACTTAAGGACGGCCTGACTCTCTCGGGTTTGACAGCAATGCCTTTGGCAGAAATCACGTGGCCTAGATAGGTCACTTCTGGTAGCCAGAATTCAAACTTCGAGAATTTGGCATGTAGGCGATGCTCTCAAAGTTTCATCAATACCAGCCTAAGATGTTCAGCATGTTCTGCTTTATTCTTCGAGTATATCAGGATATCATCGAGGTAAACCACGGCAAACTTGTCGAAATACTCCATGAAGATCGAATTCATCATGCGCGAGAAAGTGGCGGGGGCATTGGTTAAACCGAAGGACATGACGTTATACTCGTAAAGACCATAACGAGTAGTGAAAGCCGTTTTGGGAATGTCCTCGTTTCTGATTTTGATTTGATTATAGCATAATCTCAAATCCATCTTGGAGAAGACAGAGGATCCAGCAAGTTGATCATAAAGATCATTGATCCTAGGAAGTGGGTACTTGTTCTTTATCGTCACTAGATTTAGCGGGCGATAGTCTACGCACATCCTTTCTATTCCATCTTTCTTCTTTACGAACAGAATGTGGCAAACCCATGGCGATGAGCTAGGGCGGATGAAGCCTTTTGCAAACAAAGCTTCGACTTGGATGTTTAGCTCAGCTAACTCATGTGGGGCCATTCTATATGGGCGTCTAGATATTGGGGCCGTTCCTGGGATAAGATCTAAAATAAACTCTACACATCTGTCGGGTGGCTAGATTCAAGGATTTGGATTACTGGGTAGTTTCTTACAGGATGTCCATGGCTTACTAGGTGCTACAAAAGATATGTCAGAGTAGCAAAGTACCCCAACACGATGGTTAGTGTGGTTATTCTGCCTAGAAGACATCTAAAGTGGGAGGAAGAACTGCAAATGCATCAATATAGGTTTAAAGAATAAAACCTACAACAAAGTCTATGGAACTGTCGGGCATGACACCTAGAAGGTCTTCTAAAAGGACAACCGAAATGCAGAGAAGGATTTTGCAAATGCATCAGATTATGAAGAAACCTGGAATGACATGGATAGCATAACGGCTGTACCGGGATGGAATATGAGACAACCTGCAAGATAACAGACATCACTTCCTAAGAACACTATGGAATGATGACTCTGGAAGACCACAACACTCCTACAGTTACAGAGAAGCAATCAACGAGATGTCCTAGTAAAATACATAGATAAGCCTAGTCCTATCTTCCCATAGAACAAGATGAGGGTGACACTGAACTCAGATCGATGAGGGTAAGGAGAAAAAGAAGCCTTACGTTGTTACCTTATACCCAAATTAACTATATAACTATGAATGCTAGACTCGACATCAACCAAGGGTTTGATAATCCTACAGACAGTCCTGCTCTGATACCAAGTTTGTCGGGACCCAAGGTTTGCGTATGTAATTCCTGTTACAACACAATCATATGGAGAGACGAGAATCGTACCCCCTTGTCTAAGTAGACAAGGCCAAGCACAGAACACTCCCAGAAAGAATCAAACGCGAGGGGCATTCCATCCAGGCCGGATGATCAACTGAGATGGGTCGTCATCGTCCGCTCACAAGTCTAAATGATTATGGGTGGTGAAATCCCATACTCATAGACAAGTCGCCTCAACCATATTATCGATTGAATTATAACACTTACATAAACAAACTCCAGCCTGATCACCTAGTCCGGATCTCGGGCGGGCTCAATCATACAACAAAGTGTGTCACGTGAGAGAGTCACGAGCAATCGCATCGCGATGCCCCAAGCTACGCACATCTAAGGGCCACTTGGTGTATAAAAGACCGCCGACAAGATCACAACTAAGCTATCGAACCCCACACTAAGACATGCACGTTATAATCATACACGCAACATACATTTCTAGTGAAAACAGTAGGTAATCACAACATAACTCTACAAACTCATAATCTTTATAACTTCTGCTAAATAGAGCAGACATAGTAGTTGTATTACAAGCAGAGATCACAGGACTGTGATCCAACATTACATCAAACATCAACGGAAGCAAATTATGTCTTAGTAAAGACAAGGTTAACAAATGGCTTAAGAATCCTGAAAGAAAATATGACGACCCTCCAAAGGGCACAGGCTGTTGTCTAGAACTATACGACTTGGTCCACATCGAGCTCGAGGTAGAGGCCACCATCAGGGTCAGTGGTCTCGTCTTTAAAACATAGAATAAGAAAACGTGAGTAAAGACGTACTCAGCAAGACTTATATAGGAACTATACTACTCATGCTCAAGTATCAAGGCAAAGGGAGGTGGGGTTTCAATGCAGAAGTGCCAACTTTGACTTGGCTAGTCATGTACTACGAATACCAGAAAGAGGTAAGGAGTGTGCACGAGTCCAAGTAACAAGTGTCCAACCAATACACCACTATGGAAACTTCCTTGACTTCCCCACGAGGACGCACGCCATAGCACTCACACTTATCTTGGCAATTTTAGTGTAACCGTTCAAGTTGTCTATGATCAAGTAAAGGTCTCCAAGTAGTCCATAACCGCGGACATGGCTATTCGAATAGTTCATTAACCCTGCAGGGCTATACTGCTACACACACGCACGCATCAGTTACCGCCTGGGAGTGGACCCTTCAAGCGAGTACCGGCAAGGATGTTTCCACGACACTTCACTCATAGCATCATCTCTAGTCCTAGAGAGTCGCCTATTTGAGTTGGGACCACGATCGGAATCCGGCCGATTTTACTGATGCGGACCCAAACGTTGTGTGACTGCCATCAAGCTCAAGTCGATCATGATCACTTGATTCAACGAGCACACAACCTACGTCCTCCACTTACCTTGGCGTACCTACTTGAGATCGTTTAAAGTGCGAAATACTTGCGACTCCTGGATTTGGTCCGGGGTGACGTACTAGGTCGAGAGGGGTCAGTGAGCTCAATGTGTGGTCGTACTCTTAGTCTTGGGTAACAGCACAAGAACTCGGGCTTAAGGTGGTGTTCAACAAGACAACCCACTGTGTACTCCTACACAGCCTCTCATCGTTCACCTTGTTTAGGTCAAATTCACCAACATGTTACCACCATCATTCACATGATCACAACCATCCCGACTCACATCAAAGTAACCTCATTGTAAACTGTAAACATGCAATAAGCTGTAACATTTGCAGGGGCCACATGATATCAACCAACTCCTACATCTGCTAGGATTGTGGTTTGCTTACTACTGTGACAAAATGATAGGTCATGCAAAGGAATAGGTTCAACTAGCGGTAGAACGTATCATGCTGACATCCTAAACATGCATAAGCGAGAATGAGAGGGAACTGGGATTTTATCGACATGATCAAAGAGGGGGTGCTTGCCTTGCTGACGATTACGATGTAACACTCTTCTGACGTGAGGTTGAACTCGTCTCCGAGATCAACTCCTACCGAGAAGAATCAATCACCGAAGCACTGGAAGTAATGGACAATCAATATATTGAAATGCACATACAATATGGCATGAAATGAAGATGAACATGGGCGTGTTATGCTTCTGATGTTCATCTGATAATGTTTGAATTGCAATGGTTAAAGTTGGAATGATCACAACATTTGATTTGAAATATTTCCATTTAAGCCAAATATAAAAAGCTACTGGTCCCACTTTATAATCAACTCAAACATAGTATAAAGTTGGTTATTTGGATAGAGAATTTTCTCCTGATCATTTCTCATATATAAAACATTTCATTTGGACTTATGGTTTAAAAGATATTAATATTAAAAATTTTGGCCATTTTCTTCCTTTTTCTAGTTATATTAAAGATTTAGGATTTATTGCGTCAGGGTGACGTCAGGCTGATGTGGGGGCAGCCCTGACAGAGGGGTCCCACTGGTTTGTGGCTAGGGGCTTAATTAGTCTCTATTTAAATTAAGATGGGTTTAATTAAGGGGCTGGGGCCCACTGTCATAGAGATAGGAGGGGGGATTAGCAGCAGGGTTAAGGGCTAATGGCCGGGGTCATCGCCGGCGTCACTGTACTCGCCGGAGACTCACCGGAATCCCGTTTTCGGCCACGGGGAAGGGGTTGGGTGGCATGGGTGTGCGTCTTGCGCGCTTGCGCATCTACTGGTGCACAAGCGGGTCAAAGGGGTGGCCTCCTGCCATGGCTACGATGAAGCTTGCGGCATCCGGACCACTGACCTTGATGAAAACGGCGATGCGCGGCTCGAGAGGATGAACGGGATGCGGGAAACAATCCGGCAGCTCACCGGGATCTCGACGAAGGGCACGGCGTGGCTGGGGAGGTCCTGGTGGTGGAGGAATTTGTCGCAAGAATCTTCTGCGGCCGCCGGCGATGCATTGTTGCGGGCATCGTTGTCGGGGCCGTTGAGGCTCGATTCGGAGCGCAGTTCGACGAATTCCATGGCGGCGGTCCTCCTGGACAAGGTGGCACGACGATCCGTTGCTGTTGGCCACGGCTGTGCTCGACGGCGAGCTCGGCGGCGCTCAGTTGTTATCCCGGACGAAGAAAAAGAAGAGGGAGGGCGACCGAGAGGAGAGGGGAAAGGAGAGGGGTGCATGGCCTCACTCCTGGCGAAGAGATGAAGACGGGGAGGCCTCTGCGCTGGCCAGAAGCAGGAGGTGGCGCCTTGGCTCGGCATGATTCCACGTCTCTGCCTTCTGGCACGAGGTAGACGGCAGGGGAGGTGCGGGCTGGGCTGGGCCAAGCCAAAGTCTAGGTGGGCCTCAGGTAAGGGGTAAGTCCGCTGTTTCTGTTTTTCTGTTTTTATTTCTTTTCTGACTTTTGTTTTTTTATTTCTAAATCAAAACATTTTCAAAAATTCCAAAAACTTTAATGTGAGCTAGTGAGACATATAAAACTCACCTCACAAAGTTTTAGAATTATTGAAATTATATTTAAATAATTCCACGGCAAATAAAATATTCATTTAATTTCCAATAGCATGTTGGACTTTTTGAAAATTCCATGGGCATGGAGTGGGACCCGCTTCACATGAAAAGTGATCATGCCCATTCATGAGATTTGTCAAAATGTTCAAAGCATTTTTGGAAAAATATTTTTGTCTGGGCTTTTATTAAAATTGTTTTGAGGCTTTTTGCTTCCCCAATTCTTTTTCTTTTGCAAAAAAATTTCATGATGCAAAAATGCTAGCTTAGAAAAACACAAACCTAAATTAGGGTTCTGACAACGAAGTGAGAGAGGAAGTCCACAGTATGATATCACATCACCTGGGGGAATCAACAGCCGGAAGCTCAAGGCTAGGCAACCACACTTTGTGGGATCTATTAACCCCCAACGCGTTTCTTCTTGTCATGCACCAGGAACGACACCACCACGCGAAGCTCCACGTACCTCTCCTACAATCTCCGAAGCGATCACACTACCGACCAATTTTGTGCAAAGTTCCTACTCCTGAAGGAGGAAACCATCTTATTGAATTCAATAACCTGGAGCTTTGTTGTCTTATCAAGCACTACATGACTCCAATTATAATGGTTCCGCCACCACCTCGCAGAGACAATGCTTAATCATCATGGGTAATGGCACTCCTTTGGCTTGTTCCAAGCTTGGGGCAATTGCACGGTATCTACCTTTAACATTTATCTTTATAGTTGTGTGTCATATCATGATTAGGAAACTTATCATATAGGATGGTCATTTGCAGAAGGCCGGGTTGTCACTCCTTTATGAGTGAGCTTTGTATCTGTTAGTGTGCAGTAATGTTAATGAGAATATTTTTTTACTTTATTACACTTCATATTCTATCAGTTGCAATCAATCTTATATGTTGGCCTTGTGAGTAGTGGCTTTAAATCAGGTATAACTTTGAATGGTGGTCCCCCTCCTGGCACAGCCCCCCTCCTGGTCGCGCCATCATGGCGCCTGGTAGGGGGGTGGCCCCCCTTCGTCCTATAGTTACCTCTCATTACGAAAAACCTCGGGCAGACCCCCGCATCACGAATTTCCTCTCTGTTCCACCACCGCCGCGCTTCAAAGATCGGGAGCACCAAAAGACCTCTTCCCGGCTGTAACAACCCAGATTTCAAAAAAAAAAAAAAATTTGTTTTCGGTGTGAATTGTTTGATTGTCTGATTTGTTTGCGGTGTTTGCATCCGTGATTTATCAATCGGCGATTAGTTTCCCCCCTCTTATCTCCTATCGGACGGAAATCGACCCTTGCCACCCTGACACTCGACCTTGCGACACCGGGTTTCACCCGATCCCCGTGGTGAAACCCACACAGGACCATCCACAGCCAACGGAATGAAAACCCCCTTTTAATAAGTAAATGGGATATTCTTATAGCACGCCGGCTCGACGCGCTGATCGCGCAGTTCGAAGTTTTACCAGAATCGGAGATCCTGCGGACCCTCAGCATTCAGAAACGTAAACACCGCGCGCGAGAGAGAAAAACCGGGGATGTTTTTGCAAACAGCCATCCACCG
The DNA here is from genome assembly GCA_950022295.1 of Bromus sterilis. Lineage (NCBI taxonomy): Eukaryota > Viridiplantae > Streptophyta > Magnoliopsida > Poales > Poaceae > Bromus > Bromus sterilis. The sequence continues at coordinate 238,534,779 of OX465595.1, read as the reverse complement.
GGGCTATATAAAGACCACCACTCTCCCACCCCTTTCTAGGGTTTCCCTAACACAAATATTGCAGCCACCCCCCTCAAGATTTTCAGATCTTCCCAGTTTGACCCCAAATCATGAAACCCTAGCTCCCAGACATTCCAGGCCGTTACATCTGCAGATCAAGGGTCCAGAAGCAGCCACGTAGCCCACCCAGCCACCCCAGACGAATCCGGGCCCCGCAGGGCCTGGAGCGCCGCCACAGCCCGTTTGGGCCCGCTCTGCCGCCGCGGCTAGCCTGCCTCGCGCCGCGTCCCGATCTGCCGCACCAACCAACTCCGGCGTTCGCCGCGCCGCTGCTGCGCCTCCCAGTGAGGGCCTCCGCGTGCGCCCCTCTTCCTCCCTCTCCTCCTCACTTCCCTCTCCTCTCTTCTACAACACCAGCAGGAGGCCGGAGCCGCCATCACCATGGCTGCCACCATGGATCCGAGCAGGAGCTCGCCCGCGCCCGGCCTCGTCGGCTTGTGCCGCTGCTTATAACTAGTGAACCATGATGCCTTTTTGCATGATTAATTTTTCCATGCCTTCCCTGCCATGTATACTTTAGTTGAATATCATTTTTGAGCATGTTAGCATTCATTATACTGTTTATGCATTACTCTAAAGTGTGCTTCCTGATGTTGGCAGATTGTGTTCCAAACTTGTTTTGCTTGTATCTTTTTAATCGTAACTCCGTTTGGAGTGTTCTTTGCATGTAACTTGATTAGTTTTTCGTGTACTTTGTGTTTGTGCTATTGTTTGCTGTTGTTAACCAACCTAAAATATGGTTTTAGACAGAACAGTACCAAATCCTTTAATTGTCGTGGAGCACTTAGTGGAATGCCATGTTTAGGTTGCGCCTCACTTAAATTGACTAGCATAGATAGTTTCCTTTATGCTTCACCTCTTGTCATGTTTGTGTGCTATGCCATGCTTGAGTGAGATGCCATGTTAATAACCTTTGATCATCTTGTGTAGCTAAACAACTTGAACCCTTGTTAATGTGTGGTATCGTCGTGTGTGACGAGTACTCCACTTAACCTATTAGTAACCGCTCTCGACGGTAGATGCGTTGTATCGTGTTGTGTTCTTGTTGATGCTTGCTCGTGATTGTTCGTAGTAATAGATGCTTGCTCGTCGATTTCCTTTTCCAGTGTTTCCTTTCTTGTGTGCTTCCGCGGGTACCTCTCGGAGACGATGCGAGCTTGTGATCGACTACACCTTCGGTTTCGTCTTCTCATCAAGTAAGGGGGAGCATATATCATGCTTATAACTTTCAGCTCACTCGCACCTAGGTGTAGGATAGAACGATTGCTTGATCCTACCACCTTATATTCATGCCTCTCAAATAAACCCAAACAACCATGTCCTCCACATCCCAGCAAACCTTGTTCGCCTATGTTACTATTGCTCGCTACTCAGCCACTTCTTAGTATGCATGCTAGGATGTTATCAACTGCTACCGCCTGTTACTCCTTGGTTTGGGATATCACATTATTATAATGTTTTTTATGATATGATTATTATTATGTTGACTATATTCGACGAAGGATGGAAAGTCAAGGCTATCCCACCCCAACGCTTTGTTCCATTCTAGTCACCTAGGACCCGAGTTCGGGGTATTGTGTATCTAGACGAGCGTTCCTAACCGCGTGTGGGCTACTATGGAGTCCCCTCTTCTTACCTACCTAGCGTCAAACATTTCTATTGGTGGCCCAAGCTGATTTACCATTTGAAAACCGTGTGTGTATCTGTCGGGTCGCTCCTGGCAGATGTTCTTTAAAACAAACCGGGCCAGTGGGAACATGGTTTTCCTGTTGGTCCACCTGATCAGCTAGAACCCGGCCTCATGTGAGAATTACCGGCAATTCGACCTGCGTCATACGGAAGAGTCCGATCCGAGAGTGTGGCCGGCTTTTGGATTGGGTGTCGACTCCTTGGGGGCCACCCGGATTTGTTCGTTGTTAGCTAGTGGGACTTGTCCTTTCGGATCTCTCGTGACTAAATCATAAAATGGCTGCCTGTGATGGGTAGAAACTGAGAGAGATGGGCGTACGTGCGGAGCCTTGTAATGGGCAGTTGGTACACCCCTGCAGGGTTAAATCTTTTCTAGAAGTCGTGTCCAGGGTTATGGACGACTTGGAACCTACGTCTTGTTCATAGATAACATCAAATATATCATAATTATAGCTTGATCAATGTGTGTGTTCCTTGACTGCTTCTTCTTCATCGGGATGCGAAGAGGAGGACAAGGATAGGATAGGTGTTATGCTTGCGTAAGTAGTTGATAGCAAGACTTGTCCTCATCGAATGCTTGGTTCTCATCTTATTCTAAAATAGACCGTTAGCCACTCATATATTGCTAGTGCGTCTGCAATCTCACCACTACCCCTTCTTACCCGTGAGAAGTTAGTTACAAGACTTTGATATATTCTCACCCCTTGCTTTTCTTGTCCCTTTTATGTTTTTCCTGATCGGCCGCTGCAATTGATTACTACCTCGACTCTTCTTCTGGATGCCTTCGTGGAGACTCGACGATGACTAGTTAGGTGGATCCCGGCTAAGAGCCTGGACCAGTGCGGTTACGGGGATGGTGTGTTTTACCTTTTCCAATAGGCATTTGATTGTAGTCTGTACTCAGACATGTATCTTCCGCTGACGTATTGTATTAAGGCAGTTGTATGCCGATTGTATGAGATGTTGTATCCTTGTAGTTGTAATGTTATGATATCATGTTGGAAATCCGGGGCATATGGTAGTGTCATATGTCGCGGTGGGACTGATATGTGCTTCATCCCCGAATCTGGATGGAAACATCTAGATTTGGAACAGTACCGCATATCGGGCCTTACAACTTGGTATCAAAGCCTTACCGACCGTAGGATCCCTTTTCCGTCCGAAGTCGAATCTAGAAAAAAATTATTTTGTAGTTCCTAAGTTAGTTATCGGAGAGTAGGATTGTCGGGGATGTACCCCGGAAAATCCCATGGTTAGGGACCCTGGGTTAGTCATGAGAGGCACAGGTTGGTCGATAGCTCCTCGGCTAACAGGAGGATATGTTCCTGTTCGATATTATTGATCGGAGATGGCGATTACAGGGAGGCCGAGGCTAGTGCGCACAAGGCTAGGGTTACAGATCTCGACGTCTCCCCTCCTAGCCCTTATATTCTAGGCTAGGTCTCGGGGAGTCCGTCCTAGATTACAGATGAGGTTTCCTAACCCTGATCTTGTTTCGTACGACAGGTTTGCACCTTCCTTATGAGTCGCGGACTCCTACGTCGGTGCCACTAGTGGGCCAAGGCTGGGTCCAGGCGGCATCCCGGTGGGCCTTCTGTCTTCGGGTACACCGGGTAGGCCCATCTATAGGAGTCGTGGGGTCACCCCCTCGTCAGTAGCCCCCGAGTGCCTGGGGGACTCGAGTCCATTCTTGCGTCATTTCGTTGTATGCACGGTTCAACCGCGGTTCGCTGGCAGTCTGGGGCCATGAAAAAACCTGTTTCGAGGGATTGCTAAGATGAAAGGGCCCAAGGAGTCGACTGGTCGAGAAAAATTCATGCCGCTGCAGGTCTTACAGTGATCAATTGCCGCCAGTAAAGTTCGTAGCCTAGGTGCGTCCGCCCGGCTTTTTCTATCATGCAAGCGCATGGAAAAGGTTGGGAGTGAAATCGCTCTGCGGCAAGTCCCAGCCCGGCCGATCTGCGCAGCGGGGTCTTACCTACATGCTAATCTTGCGTGGCATCCGGGCACAGTGTATCGTGTTCCAGGAATATGTATTTTTTATTGAGGCGCGGAGCCTAGTTGATAATGCACCCACTTGGAATAAACAAACAAGTGAGCTGTTTTAGCAGTCCCTCGCGGAGCTTGGTTAAGCGCTCGGGCGAGGAATAATGTAGAGGAGTATTTGGTCGGGAGGTCGTCGAGTGTTCGGGTACTTAGAGTTATGCGAGTAATCCGAGTATCGCCTTCGCTCTCGGGGTGAGGGAGCACCCGATACTCTGGGACCGTTCGATCTTTCGACTACAAGTCTGCTTATCTTGTGTCGTGATGAGGGAGCACCCGATACTCTCATGGGTGCGAGTAATCACTCAAGCACGTTTTTTCTTCTAGGTGAGGGAGCACCCGAGACTCTCCTGGATGCGAGAAATCACTCGAGCACGTTTTTTCTTCTAGGTGAGGGAGCACCCGAGACTCTCCTGGGTGCGAGTAATCACTCGAGCACGTTTATTCTTCTGGGTGAGGGAGCACCCGAAACTCCCATGGGTGGATAGGCTCCCGATGGGAGTTAAATATATTTGAAAATGTATTTGAGTCAGTAAAGATGGTGCTTACAGGCTGTATTTTCTATTCGCTGCCCTTTTAATTTACCTCTTGTTGGTAAGGACAACTATCTCCTTGCTGGAGGACCGTCAAAGATGCTCTGTCTGCGAACCGTCATTTCTTCATGACCGGTCATAATGATGGCTGTTGGTGGCGTGCTGCAACCACCTGTTGAGTTATCAATGAGTGCATTAAAAACGCGCGAGACTTGACGCGTCCAGCGCAAAGTGTCGCTCGTGTGAAGGCATCTTTGTCTCGGAATTCGAATCGCCTGGCTTTCTTGGTCTTTGAATTAATTGCTGCCGTAGTCAGGGATTCTGCGTTCCCTTGGGGTTGTGCTATAAATAGAACCCTTTTCCTCATCTGGCAGTAGTGTTCGTCCTCTTCCCCTCTTGCTCCTCTTCTTCATCTCCTCATGGGGCCAAAACGAGGTGTAGGCGTGACTAGCCGTGGCCAGGTTCGCCGTGGTCGCGGTGGTCGTACTCCGCGCTCTTCTCACGGTGGCTGTCGTGGTACACCGTCGACACCTTCCTCCTCTTCATCGGAGGAGGGTTTTTGGCGCTATGATTTCCTCCTACGCGTCCGTGGTCAGGACGGCGCTCGCATTCTTCTTCCTTCTGCATTTTCTGCCCTTGTTTCTGAGTGTAGTCTTGATGGCTTGCTGCTTCGTCTTCAGGGGTGCACTCGATCTCTTTCTTATGTTGAGTGGCAATCGCATGGATCCGTATTGGTAGGAGACAAGCAGCGACGGTTCCGATAGGTCGAGGAGTCCTACGCCTGCGTCTTCAACTGCTTCCTCCTCCGGCGACTCTTCGGGTGGTGATGGTGTGACGTCTTCAACTGCTTCCTCCTCTGACTCTGGAGAGGACCTTGACGTCAAGCCACCGATCAAGCGGGCGCGCCATGTGACCTTGTAGAACTGGAGGCAGCGGCGTCATCTTCACCGGCAGCTTGGGTGGAGCTGGAGAAGAAGCTAGTGGAGCAGGAGAAGAAGCTGGTGGAGCATCGTCTTCGGTGCTCCGCAAATAAGTCGAGCTTCACCTTTTGTTATGTCAATGACATCATGAGCTGGCTGCTTCGACTCCTCCTTTGTCTGTGATGATACTCGTTGTCTTGGTTCCAATCATCCCAGCATGGGCACATATGTAGAAGTCGTAATTCCTTGGGTGATTGATGCTCTAGGCTTATCAGCTTCTTGTGTCTTTTGTAACTAGGTTAGTTCTTCATGTAATGATGATTGCCTTCGAGTAATCAGAGCTGCCTTCTATCCAATGTATTTCGAGTCTCTTTGTACTGAGAATGGTCTTCGGGTCCTTGTGATGCGAACTGTGTTTGAGTCTTTGTAATGGAATCTGTCTTCTAGTCCTTTGCAACCGAGAGCTGTCTTCGAGTAATCGCTGTCTTCGAGTCCAACAAATCTTTGCACTGTGAGTTCTATCGGGAGCGCGATGGGAGTAGCCCCCAAGGCTACGTTTGAGTCGGAGAGTCGAACGTAGGCTGAGGTTTGTTTCCTTTCTCGTTTTTCCGTTAATTTCTGTCATTTATCGGGTGTGCGGCAGCGCTCCCGATGGGAGTAGCCCCGAGTCTTTAGGTGATCGTTGGCGATCAGGTGAAGACTAAAGGATTGTCTGTCTCCTACACTCCATCCATATTTCTCCGGAGTACTTTGTGTTCCATCTGGTTTGCTTGGACCCTTTAGGTTTCGGGCTGCGACATCTCTCGGGGGGAATGGTGCTTGAGCCCCCGAGTGGTTTGTAAGTAGAGATCGCGTAAGCGACGATAGCCTCTCTCGGGGGGGAGTTTTTGCACTCAAGCCCCCCGAGTGCTTTGGGTAAAGATTGCGTGAGATAAGTAGCCATGTCGTGTCGTCTGAAACTTTTGGTTGTAATATGCCTCCTTTGTGGTGGTGAATCTGTGCTACTTTTACTGGGGTAACTGCTTGGTCATTCCTGCTGTTGAGCTTGATTTTCCGATCTTTTTGTTCGTCTTGCGGTAGGACACCCCGGGCATTCTTCGGGTTTGGAGTTCGTTGAAGGAGGACGCTCGTGAGGGTGAGTACGAGTCCGTGTGCTTGAGCCTGAGAAACGTTGAGCGGGAAGTTGTTCGCCTTAAGGGTGCTGCAGCAGTCCATCGTTCCAAGCGCGAGCGCTGGGGCCGTGCTGGATAGCCTTGCTTCGTGGGTGGTGAAGTTGTCTGACCTCCTATGGGGTGAGTTTAGCTTCTACTCGATTGCTCGACTGCACTTGGTGGCTTTTTCTGTCTTTGTATTGATTTTGATCCTGTTTTTCGAAGTGCTGTCGGGACGCTCCCATGATGAAGAGAAGGTCGTTCGATCAGAACTGTCGCGCCCGGATGACCTTAACATGCAGGCGAACAATCCTTTCTGGGCAGATGGGGCTCGTGCTCGAGCATTTGCTGTGCTTCATCTTCGAGTTGAGCGGGTGCCGGCTGCTCTGCGGTACTGTCAACAGGTGTTGGGTGGAATCCATTCTGAGTTTTATCCGCTGCAGGTGGTGCCAACGTCCTTTGAGACGCTCTGCCGTGTATTTTCTCAGCCTGCAGAGCTGCGTCGCGTGATGAATCACCAGATTCATGCTGGAGCCCGCGCTGCCTTGGGCTTGGTCCATAGTCATTGGCCGGGAGCTGATATTGCTCAAGTGGTGGGGGGTCCTCCAGGTGGTAGGGATTATCCGATGGATGAGCATTACGCGGCGGTCGATGAGCCTGCGAGCCAAGTTGTGAAGCGGGTTTGCGAAGAGAACGATCGTTATCTGGGTTCCCTTGTTAAGGGGAAGATGGATCCAGGGGGTTAGGTGCTTCCTCTCTTTGTATGTGCTTCCTCTTGGTGTACTGTATTCCTTTGTAGCCTTGGTTTTGCCTCGATTTCCAGTTTTGTTTATGTCGCGATTGCGAAGATCGCCTCGGGGGGTGGCAGCTGCGGTGAGCCCCCGAGTGCCAATTTTTTTTGGGTCGCGATTGCGAAGAACGCCTCGAGGGGTGGCTGCTGCGGCGAGCCCCCGAGTGCCAATTTTGTTTGGGTCGCGATAGCGAAGAACGCCTCGGGGGGTGGCTGCTGCGGCGAGCCCCCGAGTGCCAATTTTGTTTAGGTCGCGATTGCGAAGAACGCCTCAGGGGGGGGTGGCTGCTGCGGCGAGCCCCCGAGTGCCAATTTTGTTTGGGTCGCGATTGCGAAGAACGCCTCGGGGGGTGGCTGCTGCGGCGAGCCCCCGAGTGCCAATTTTGTTTGGGTCGCGAATGCGAAGAACGCCTCGGGGGGTAGCTGCAGCGGCGATCCCTCGAGTGCCAATTTTGTTTAGGTCGCGATTGCGAAGAACGCCTCGGGGGGTGGCTGCTGCGGCGAGCCCCCGAGTGCCAATTTTGTTTGGGTCGCGATTGCGAAGAACGCCTCGGGGGGTGGCTTCTGCGGCGAGCCCCCGAGTGCCAATTTTGTTTAGGTAGAGATTGCGAAGAACGCCTCGGGGGGTGGCTGCTGCGGCGAGCCCCCGAGTGCCAATTTTGTTTAGGTGGCGATTGCGAAGAACGCCTCGGGGGGTGGCTGCTGCGGCGAGCCCCCGAGTGCCAATTTTGTTTGGGTCGCGATTGCGAAGAACGCCTCGGGGGCTGGCTGCTGCGGCGAGCCCCCGAGTGCCAATTTTGTTTAGGTCGCGATTGCGACGAACGCATCGGGGGGTTGCTGCTGCGGCAAGCCCCCGAGTGCCAAGTTTGTTTCGGTCGTGATTGCGAAGAACGCCTCGGGGGGTGGCTCTTGCGGCGAGCCCCCGAGTGCCAATTTTGTTTGGGTCGCGATTGCGAAGAACGCCTCGGGGGGTGGCTTCTGCGGCGAGCCCCCGAGTGCCAATTTTTTTTAGGTCGCGATTGCGAAGAACACCTCGGGGGGTGGCTACTGCGGCGAGCCCCCGAGTGCCAATTTTGTTTAGGTCGCGATTGCGAAGAATGCCTCGGGGGTGGCTGCTGAGGCGAGCCCCTGAGTGCCAATGAATCAATTTTTGGAAAAAACATTTTTCAATATTCTTCCTGGTGTTTCTTACATTTAGTAAGAATGGGTGGGTCTGATGAGGACAGCCCCCTTTATTTAAAGCGGCAGCGTGGTAGCCTTTAGATCTGGTTAGTTTCTTCTCCGAGTGCTCGGGTCCTTCGGGTGGTGACTTCTTCTACTGGAGCGTTTATTCTGCAGGTTCCTTGGTCTTGCTGGCTTGGTGAGCTCCAAAGGCCTCTGATATCTTGTGGAATTCCTTGCCGCAGCGGTCGGACCTGACGAAACTGCCGCTGACTGTGATGACCCCATGCGGGCCTGGCATTTTTAGGTTAAGGTAGGCATAGTGAGGCACTTCCTGGAAGAGTTTTATTCTCGCCTTATCCCCTTCAAACTCTAGGATCTCGAGTGTGTGGAGTATCGGAACCGTTACAATGCCTTGCTTGCAGCGTATTTTCTCGATTTCGACCTCAGGTTGGGAATTCCTGTAGTACCTTTAGCTTCTCCGATTTCGGATATCATCTGGGTCGTCCTTTGCCCTCCCTCCTTTTGCCCGGTGTTTTCATGACTTGCATTGAAAACACAATCCTTTGATCCGGTTATCTTTGTTGTTCCTCCTCTTGACACCGACGGTTTCGTATTTTCGACGATGTCGTCTCCCAGCAGAAAGTTTCTCGACGGAGGTTCGTCGTCGACATGGAGCAGAGTCCCTTGTTGGTGGTGTTGAAGATTGTCGACTCTCTTTTCTCTCCCCTCTCCCCCGGATCATCCAGGATCTCGGGACGAGATCCCTTGTTGGGGTGTTGTATTGTAACAGCCCAGATTTCCCAAAAAAAATCAGTGTGAATTGTTTGATTGTTTGATTTGTTTGCGGTGTTTGCATCCCTGATTTATCGATCGGCGATTATCCCCCCTCTTATCTCCTATTGGACGGAGACCGACCCTTGACACCCTGACACTGGACCTTGCGACACCGGGTTTCACCCGATCCTGTCGCGAAACCCGCACAGGACCAGCCGCAGCGAACGGAACGAAAAACCCCGTTTAATCATTAAATGGGATATTTTTATAGCGCGCCGGAAAGTTTTCTTGAAACGGTCCAGCGCGAGATGAACGCTGTAGGCTCGACGCGCTGATCGCGCAGTTCGAAGTTTTACCCGAATCGGAGGTCCTGCGGACCCTCGGCGGTCAGAAACGTAAACACCGCGCGTGAGAGAGAAGAACCGGGAATGTTTTGCAAACTTCCAGCCACCGGAGCTATATAAAGACCACCACTCTCCCACCCCTTTATAGGGTTTCCCTAACATAAATCTTGCAGCCACCCCCCTCTAGATTTTCAGATCTGCCCAATTTGACCCCAAATCACGAAACCCTATCTCCCGGACATTCCAGGCCGTTAGATCTGCAGATCAAAGGTCCAGAAGAAGCCACGTAGCCCACCAAGCCGTCCCAGATGAATCCGGGCCCCGCAGGGCCTGGAGCGCCGCCGCGGCCAGCCCGCCTTGCGCCGCCTCCCGATCTGCCGCGCCACCCAACTCCGGCGTTCGCCGCACCGCTGTTGCGCCTCCCGGTGAGGGCCTCCAAGCCCGCCCCTCTTCCTCCCTCTCCTCCTCACGTCCCTGTAACAGCCCAGATTTCACAAAAATTAAAAAAAAAATCGGTGTGAAGTGTTTGATTGCCTGATTTGATTGCGGTGTTTGCATCCCCGATTTATCGATCGGCGATTATTTTTCACCCTCTTATCTCGTATCGGGCAGAGACCGACCCTTTCCACCCTGACACTCGACCTTTGCGACACCGGGTTTCACCCGATCACCGTCGCGAAAACCGCACGAGACCAGCCGCAGCCAACGGAACGAAAAACCCCGTTTAATAATTAAACGGGTTATCTTTATAGCGCACCGGAAAGTGTTTTCGGAACGGTTCTAGCGTGAGGTTAACGCCTCCGGCTCGACGCGTTGATCGTGCAGTTCGAAGTTTTACCCGAATCGGAGGTACTGCGGACCCCCGGCGGTCAGAAACGTGAGCACCGCACGCGCGAGAGAAAAACCGAGGATAATTTTGCAAACTGCCAGCCACCGGGGCTATATAAAGACCACCACACTCCCACCCATTTGTAGGGTTTCCCTAGCCACAAAGTTGCAGCCATTCCCCTCACAATAGCCCAATTTTCGCATTTTGCCCAATTTTCCAACAAACCCTAGTTTTTCTCGGATCTGGACCGTCCGATCTGGGATCCGACAGCCCAGATAGTCCCAAGCCTCCACCTCCTCTTTCTCTCTCCTCCCACCCTCTCTCTCCAGCCGCCTCCACTGCCCGTGGAGCCACGCCGCCGCCGGCCACCTCCCCTCTCCACGCCACCAGGAGCAGGACGCCGGAACACCAGCAGGGAGCCGCGCCCCCTCTCCTTCCTCTCCCTCTTCCCTCTCTCTGACCCCGCCTCCTTCTCTTCCCATTGCAGGCCGCCGCGCCGGGTGAAGCTAGCCTCCATGGCTGCCCGAAGGCGTAGCTCTGCCGCCCGCTGCCACCTCGCCACTGGCGCCGAAGACGGCCGGATCCAGCCGGTAGCCGCCTCCTGGACCCGCCGGAGCCCCGTCCCTGCGCCGCCCCCCTCGTGCCCGGAGCCGGCGAGCCCCTCCGCCGCCGCCGCCGGTTCTGCTCGGGAGGAACCCCGAGCCGGCCGACCTCCAGCGCCCTTGCGGGCTGGCTTGGGCAGCCAGGTGGGCCGCCAGCCCAGCCGTCCTCATGGGCCCAGCCAGGCCCCAGCCCCAGACCGGCCTCCTTCCAGATCCAGGCCAAGCCCACCAGCGCTCGAAGTCCAGCTGCCATCGTAGATGGGCCAAGCCCATGGGTGAGACCCAAAACCTTTTTTCTGTTATTAAAACCTGCTGAAAACGACTAAGTCATGTGTTAACTGCTGCTGTTTCCGTTTCGCGTTGTAATTTCCCGTTAATCCGTAGCTCCGATGAACGTGCCCCCAAAACGAAAGTTGTTCAGAATTTCGTGTACTTTACTTCATCTTTTGTGAGCTTTTGCGTTTGAGGTCATGTTGATTGTGTAATTGTGTGCTAAAGTGGGCATCAGTCCGTTAAACTGCTACTTTTTGCTATTATGTGCTGCTGTTATTATTTTGTTGCAACTTTGCATGATGTTTATGACTCATCCATGAGGCCTATTGCATTGATTCCTTCTCCTATGTGTTAAGCATCATGTGTACTTCAATTCCATGCTTTAAATTGCCATGTTTGGGTGCTCTAGCTATATTAAATCTTGCTCCAAAGTGGTGATCCTAATGTTAATGTGCTGCTGTTGCTGAAACTGTTATTTTGTTGCAACTTCGGTCGACGAGTGTGTCGCGACCGTTTATCGGAATTGAGTGATTCCAATTGCATATTGTTAAGCATCATGTCTACTTTCGTTACATGTATCGCATCTTCATGTTAGCATTACTGGTCATATAGATATTTAGCTCCAAAGTTGCTATGCTGCAGTTTTTGACAGCCACCTCTGTTTTTCTCTAAGTCTGTTACTTTGTGATACCATGTTGTTTGCTTAATATCTTTTGATCTATGATGTCTTTTTGCATGATTCTTTTTGCCATGCCTTCCATGTCATGTCTATTTTAGTTCCATATCATTTGTGAGCATGTTTACATTCATTAACCTGTTTATGCATTGCTCTAAAGTGTGCTTCGTGACGTTGGCAGTTTGTGCCCGTAACTTGTTTTGCTTATATCTTTTTAACCGTAACTCCGTTTGGAGTGTGCCTTATATGTAACTTGATTAGTTTGTCGTGTACTTTTTGTTTATTCTATTGTTTGCTGCTATTAACCAACCTAAAATATGGTTTAGGACAGAATAGTACCAAATCTTTTAATCATCGTGTGACACTTAGTGTTATGCCATGTTTAGGTTGTGCCTCACTTAAATTGACTAGCATAGATTGTTTCCTTTATGCTTCACCTCTTGCCATATTTGTGTGCTATGCCATGCTTGCTTGACTTGCCATGTTAACAACCTTTGTTGATCGCCTGTAGCTAAACAACTTGAACCACCGTAAACGTGCGGTATTCGTCGTGTGTGACCGATACCCCACTTAAACTGTTAGTAACCGTTCTCGACGATAGATCCGTATCACGTTGCCGTGTCGTGTAATGTCTTATTGATCTTGTGTTGCCCCGTAGTAATAGAGTGCTTGCTCTTTGATTGCTTTCTAGTGTTTATCGTCTTGTGTGCTTCCGCGGGTACCTTCGGAGACATTGCGAGCGTGCGATCGACTACACCTTCGGAATCCGACTTATCAACAGGCAAGGACTATACATTACTTATGATCCATTCTATTTCCACCAGCGGTTTGCATGCTAGTCTAGGTTAGGTTCGATGTTTGATCCTACCACATGTTTACAGCCTCTTTCAAACCGATACCGCCATGTCCCTTCCCAGCAAACCTTGTACTGCTATGTTACTATTGCTCGTTGCGGTCCCGGGTATTGGTTTTAAGACTGAGAGTGCCTAACCGCGTGTGGGATTTTATGTGGTCCCCTTTTCTTACCTACCTAGCTTCAAGCATTTCTAGTGGTGGACCAAGTTGATTTACCATTTGAAACCGTGTGTGTGCTGGTCAGCTGCCAGTAGTTTTCAAACCAACCCGGACCAGTGAGGACATAGTTCCCTTGCTGGCCCACTTTGTCCAGCTGAGGACCCGGTTTCCCATGTGTGACTAACCGGCTACCCAAACCTGCGACATACGGTAGAGACCAGATCGAGAGCGCGGCCAGCTCCTGAGATGGATGTCGACTCACCGGGGGCCACGCGGATTAGTTCGTTGTTAGTTAGAGGGACCTGTCGTTTCGGATCTCTTGGAACTAAATCATAAAATGGTTGCCTGTGATGGGTAGCAACTGAGAGAGATGGACGTGCATGCGGAGCCTCGTAATGGGCAGTTGGTACACCCCTACAGGGTTAAATCTTTTCGAGAAGCCGTGTCCGCGGTTTTGGACGACTTGAGACCTACTCCTTGTTCATAGACAACAACAACTGAGATAGTCTTAATATAACTTGATCAATGTGTGCGTGTGCCTTGACTACTTCTTCTTCGTCGGGATGCGAAGAGGAGGACAAGGATAGGATAGGTGTTATGTTTGCGTAAGTAGCTGATAGCAAGACTTGTTGGAGGCGATTCCTCATCGAATGCTTGGCTTCTTATCTTACTCTCTAGATCGTCAGCCACTTCATTAATGCTAGTGCGGCAGCAACCTCACCACTTACCCCTTCCTTAACGTAAACTACTAGTTGTCCTAGAATGACGAGTGATGAAGTCCTTGCTGGGTCAGATGACCACTACAGTTGGATGCTGAGTACCTCTATACTCATGATACTACCCCCAAACTCTTTTCAGGGTTCTTGATCGACAACAGGTATGGTGATCGACGTTTCACGTGGAGACTCGACGACGACTAGTTAGGCGGATCCCAGCGGAGGGCCTGGACCCGTGTGGTTATGGGATCGATGTTTTCTCTTTCCCACTAGGCTTTTGCTTGTAGTCTGTACTCAGACATGTATCTTCCGCTGTTGTATTGTATTTAAGGCAGTTGTATACCGATTGTATGAGATGTTGTATCCTGTATTTTTAATGTTGTGATATCATGTTGGAAATCCGGGGCATATGACTTCGTCATATGTTGCGGTGGGACCGATATGTGCTTCGTCCCCGGATCTGGATGGAAACATCTATGTCTGGAACAGTACCGCATATCGGGCCTTACAACTTGGTATCAGATCCTTACCGACCGTAGGATCCCTTCTCTGGCCGAAGTCGAGTCTAGACAAAAACTATTTTGTAGTTACTAAGTTAGTTATCGGAGAGTAGGATTCTTTTTACTCCTTATCCTTGCTCTGGTCAGGACAAGTGTCGTAAGTGTTTTGTTCTCGACTTATCCCCTTTCAAACTCTAGGATCTCGAGAGTGTGGAGTTCGGAATAGTTACAATGCTTCGCTCGCGGTGTATTGTCTCGATTCCGAGCTCAGGTTGGGAAATCCTGTAGTACTTTCACCTTTTCTGCATTCCGGTAATTATCTTGGTCGTCCATTGCCCTCCCTCCTTTTTCTCGGTGTTTTTACGACTTGTGTCGAAAATCACTATCCCTTGATCTGGTTTTCGCGATCGTTCTTCGTCTTGATCTTTCGATGGTTTCGTTTTCCGACGTTGCCGTCTCTCTGCGGAAAATTATCTCGACAGAAGTTCGACGTCGACATGGAGCAGAGTCCCTTGTTGGTGGTGTTGAAGATCGTCGTCTCTCTTTTCTCTTCCCCCTCTCCCCCGGATCGTCCTGGATCTCGGGACGAGATCCCTTGTTGGTGGTGTTGTATTGTAACAGCCCAGATTTCACAAAAATTAAAAATTTTGTTTTCGGTGTGAATTGTTCTATTGCCTGATTTGATTGCGGTGTTTGCATCCCCGATTTATCGATCGGCGATTATTTTCCCCCCCTCTTATCTCGTATCGGGCGGAGACCGACCCTTGCCACCTTGACACTCGACCTTTGCGACACCGGGTTTCACCCGATCACCGTCGCGAAAACCGCACGAGACCAGCCGCAGCCAACGGAACGAAAAACCCCGTTTAATAATTAAACGGGTTATCTTTATAGCGCGCCGGAAAGTGTTTTCGGAACGGTTCTAGCGCGAGGTTAACGCCTCCGGCTCGACGCGCTGATCGTGCAGTTCGAAGTTTTACCCGAATCGGAGGTACTGCGGACCCCCGGCGGTCAGAAACGTGAGCACCGCATGCGCGAGAAAAAACCCGGGGATATTTTTGCAAACTGCCAGCCACCGGGGCTATAGAAATACCACCACACTCCCACCCATTTGTAGGGTTTCCCTAGCCACAAAGTTGCAGCCATCCCCCTCACAATAGCCCAATTTTCGCATTTTTCCCAATTTTCCAACAAGCCCTAGTTTTTCTCGGATCTGGACCGTCCGATCTGGGATCCGACGGCCCAGATCGTCCCAAGCCTCCACCTCCTCTTTCTCTCTCCTCCCACCCTCTCTCTCCAGCCGCCTCCACTGCCCGTGGAGCCACGGCGCCGCCGGCCACCTCCCCGCTCCACGCCGCCGGGAGCAGGATGCCGGAGCACCAGCAGGGAGCCGCGCCCCCTCTACTTCCTCTCCCTCTTCCCTCTCTCTGACCCAGCCTCCTTCTCTTCCCATTGCAGGCCGCCGCGCCGGGTGAAGCTAGCCGCCATGTGTAAGGCCCGATATGCGGTACTGTTCCAGATCTAGGTGTTTCAACCCAGATCTGGGGACGAAGCACATATCGGTCCCACCGCCACATATGACATAGCCATATGCCCCGGATTTCCAACATGACATCACAACATTACAGATACAAGGATACACCATCTCATACAATTGGCATACAACTGCCTCAAATACAATACAACAGCGGAAGATACACGTCTGAGTACAGACTACAATCAAATGCCTACTGGCAAAGAGAAAAACATCGATCCCATAACCACACGGGTCCAGGCCCTCCGCCGGGATCCGCCTAACTAGTCGTCGTCGAGTCTCCACGTGAAACGTCGATCACCATACCTGTTGTCGATCAATGAACCCTGAAAAGAGTTTGGGGGTAGTATCATGAGTACAGAGGTACTCAGCATCCAACTGTAGTGGTCATCTGACCCAGCAAGGACTTCATCACTCGTCATTCTAGGACAACTAGTATTTTACGGTAAGGAAGGGGTAAGTGGTGAGGTTGCTGCCGTAGTAGCATTTATGAAGTGGCTAACGATCTAGAGAGTAAGATAAGAAGCCAAGCATTCGATGAGGAATCGCCTCCAACAAGTCTGCTATCCACCTACATACGCAAACATAACACGTATCCTATCCTTATCCTCCTCTTCGCATCCCGACGAAGAAGAAGCAGTCAAGGCACACACACGGTGATCAAGTTATATTAAAATTATCTCAGTTGTTGTTGTCTATGAACAAGGAGTAGGTCTCAAGTCGTCCATAACCGTGGACACGGCTTCTCGAAAAGATTTAACCCTGCAGGGGTGTACCAACTGCCCATTACGAGGCGGCGCATGCTCGCCCATCTCTCTCAGTTGCTACCCATCATAGGCAACCATTTTATGATTTAGTTCCAAGAGATCCGAAACGACAGGTCCCTCTAACTAACAACGAACAAGTCTGGGTGGCCCCCGGGGAGTCGACACCCAATCCAGAAGCTGGCCACGCTCTCGGATCAGACTCTTCCGTATGGCCAAGGTCGGGTTTAGTCTCGCCTATATAACAGGGGACTTCCCTAGCTCACCAAGTGTGGACCAACAGAGGAACTAAGTCTCCGCTGGACCGAGTTGTTTGAAAACTACTGGCAGCTGACAAGCACACACACGGTTTCAAATGGTAAATCAGCTTGGGCCACCTCTACAAATGTTTGAAGCTAGGTAGGTAAGAAGAGGGGACCCCATAAAATCCCACCCGCGATTAGGCACGCTCAGTCTTAAAACCAATACCCGGAACTCGGGTCCTAGGTGACTCGAATGGAACAAAGCGTCGGGGCGGGATAGCCTAGACCTTCCATCCTTCGTCGAATATATAGTCAACATTATAATAAACATACCATCAATAACAATAATAATAATGTGATATCCCAAACCAAGGAGTAACAGGGTAACATCGTAGCATCCTAAGCATGCATACTAAGCAGGGGCTGAGCAACGAGCAATAGTAACATAGCAGTACAAGGTTTGCTGGGAAAGGACATGGCTGTATCGGTTTAAAAGAGGTTGTAAACATGTGGTAGGATCAAACATCGAACCTAACCTATACTAGCATGCAAACCGCTGGTTGAAATAGAATGGATCATAAGTAATGTATAGTCCTTGCTTGTTGATAAGTCGGGTTCCGAAGGTGTAGTCGATTGCACGCTCGCATCGTCTCCGAGAGTACCCGCAGAAGCACACAAGACGATAAACACTGGAAAGCAATCAACGGCGATACACTATCACTACGGAGCAATCACGAGAAAGCAATAAACAAACAAGCATGGTCATGTATGATGCGTGTCATTTTAATATCATGGCATGAATATAAGAACGAGCAAGTTTAATAGAAGCATCGGGAAGCAATGGTGCTATGCTACCGACAACCTTCATATGCATTACGTTGGTGAGTTACGGATCCGAAGAATCCTTATGTTATAGTTATTATGATGCATGATCATGGCATGTGCAAAAGACTAGAAAATAATATCAACAAGAATTACCCACACACGAGGATAACCTCAAGATGGGATTCCTTAACATAATCATAGATGCAATGACATGGCATGGTGTATGATGCACCTAATGCATTCTACTGCAATCAATAAAATAAAGAGAGGGACAACGCTACCGAAAACTACGATCATCGCAAGAGCTACGATGCTCGAAACAAGAGATGAATGCCAACGAAGGAGGGGAAGTGATGTTGTATCACCTATGGAACAGGTGGACAACATCACATTCGAGTGGTGCGACAAGTTGTTGGTCATTGGAGTGATCAACAACATACGAAGATTCACAGACATCACCGATGAATATGCAAGCATCTCTCGACGATGGAAAAGGCAGTTGACATCACACAAGCTACATGGAACCAACTCAAACATATATGGAAACAATATGTCAAGGTGGAGCATTTGCATGTATGGAACACGAGGCAACGAAAAAGAACGGGGAATTTCACCCATGTATCATCGTGAGGGGGGATAGGTGCAAAGAATACACCATCACCAAAATAAAGCATGCCCGTTTAACAAAATGGACAGCACCACCACCTTCCTCACATTTTTCTGCCCCAAAATCATATATGACATGATCAAAATGGAGCTAGGGTGCACATAATAATAACAATACAAAAAAAGGCATATTTGGAATGAAATTGAAGCAAACTAAAAGAAAGAAAAAGAGGGAAGCAGCAAAAGAGAAAAAGAGGTGGGGATATATCTGTCCCCAAGGGGATTCGAACCCCAGATCTCCAAGTCAGAAACAAGAAGCCCAACCACTACACTACTGCTAATGAGTTGAAAGATAAACAGAAGAAAATCTAGCTATTCCCTGTACAGAAGAAAAACAACAAAATTAGAAGCAACAAAATGAGGATACTGGGACTTGAACCCAGAACCTCACGGATACAACCAGATTGCCCACACCACTGGGCTACTGCTCGTTTGACGTTAGAATCGGAGACTCAAGAGACATGACTTAGAAGAAAAACGAAGGTAAAAGGAGAGCTCACGCACGGGCACGGGGCTGGCCATGGTGGTCTTTATATAGGGCTGGTTGGCTGGCCAGTTGACACAAACGCCCTCGGTACCCCTCTCGCGTGTCCGGTGACCGCATTCGTGACTGCCGAGACTCCGTACGGACTCCGATTCCGACGAAATCTCGAACCACGTGCTCAGCGCGTCGAGCCCGTCAATCGTACCTCACTGCGGTGACATTCCGACAACATTTTTCTGCGCCCCATAAAAATAATCCGTTTATTAAATAAACGGGGTTTTCGATCCGGTGGCGATGGCTAGACTTGTGCGGTTTCGCGACGGTGCTCGGGTGAAATCCCGGTGTCGCAAGGTCGTGTGCCGTGGTGGGAAGGGGCAGTCTCCGTCCGATACGAGATAAGAGGGGGAAAAATAATCGCCCATCAATAAATCGGGGATGCAAACACCGCAAACAAATCAGACAATCAAACAATTCACACCGAAAACAAATTTTAAATTTTTCCAAAAACCGGGCTGTTACACCATGGCTGCCCGAAGGCGTAGCTCGGCCACCCGCTGCCACCTCGCCACCGGCGCCGAAGACGGCCGGATCCTGTCGATAGCCGCCTCCTGGACCCACCGCAGCCTCGTCCCTGCGGCGCCCACCTCGTGCCCGGAGCCGGCGAGCCCCTCCGCCGCCGCCGCCGGTTCTGCGTTAACTGCTGCTGTTTCCGTTTCGCGTTGTAATTTCCCGTTAATCCGTAGCTCCGATGAACGTGCCCCCAAAACGAAAGTTGTTCAGAATTGCGTGTACTTTAATTCATCTTTTGTGAGCTTTTGCGTTTGAGGTCATCTTTATTGTGTAATTGTGTGCTAAAGTGGGCATCAGGACGTTAAACTGCTACTTTTTGCTATTATGTGCTGCTGTTATTATTTTGTTACAACTTTGCATGATGTTTGTGACTCATCCATGAGGCCTATTGCATTGATTCTTTCTCCTATGTGTTAAGCATCATGTGTCTTCAATTCCATGCTTTACTTGTCATGTTTGGGTACTCTAGCTATATTAAATCTTGCTCCAAAGTGGTGATCCTGATGATAATGTGCTGTTGTTGCTGAAACTGTTATTTTGTTGCAACTTCGGTCGACGAGTGTGTCGCGACCGTTTATCGGAATTGAGTGATTCTAATTGCATATTGTTAAGCATCATGTCTACTTTCATTACATGTAACGCATCTTCATGTTAGAATTACTGGTCATATAGATATTTAGCTCCAAAGTTGCTATGCTGCTGTTTTTCACAGCCACCTGTTTTTCTCTATGTCTGTTACTTTGTGATGCCATGTTGTTTGCTTAATATCTTTTGATCTATGATGTCTTTTTGCATGATTCTTTTTGCCATGCCTTCCATGTCATGTCTATTTTAGTTCCATATCATTTGTGAGCATGTTTGCATTCATTTACCTGTTTATGCATTGCTCTAAAGTGTGCTTCGTGATGTTGGAAGTTTGTGCCCGTAACTTGTTTTGCTTATATCTTTTTAACCGTAACTCTGTTTGGAGTGTGCCTTATAAGTAACTTGATTAGTTTTCATGTACTTTTTGTTTATGCTATTGTTTTCTGCTGTTAACCAACCTAAAATATGGTTTAGGACAGAACAGTACCAAATCTTTTAATCATCGTGTGACACTTAGTGTTATGCCATGTTTAGGTTGTGCCTCACTTAAATTGACTAGCATAGATAGTTTCCTTTATGCTTCACCTCTTGCCATGTTTGTGTGATATGCCATGCTTGCTTGAGTTGCCATGTTAACAACCTTTGTTGATCGACTGTAGCTAAACAACTTGAACCACCGTAAACGTGCAGTATTCGTCGTGTGTGACCGATACCCCACTTAAACTGTTAGTAACAGTTCTCGACGATAGATCCGTATCACGTTGCCTTGTCGTGTGATGTATTATTGATCTTGTGTTGCCCTGTAGTAATAGAGTGCTTGCTCGTTGATTGCTTTCCAGTGTTTATCGTCTTGTGTGCTTCCGTGTAACGCCCCGGCCACACCCACCGGTTCCCGGCGTATGCCTTGCGGGATCTAGACTGTCCCCACAGACCAACACTAGTCTTTCCTGCGCACTTTTTCCTCACTCGTGCGCACACGGGAACAACTTCCCGGTCGGTCACCCATCCTCCAATCGCTCCAAGCCAAGCACGCTTAACTTTGGAGTTCTTTGGATCTGGGCTCCCGGAAAAGAAGGTGCACCTTGTTGATATGAGTAGTCTATCATTCCTATTAAGCCAGGATGTCACATTATTTGAATTTTAAAAATGTTGAAACTTTATAAGTGGCTAGTCTATTTTATTATGAAGCCATATAAAAAATTTCAGCATTTAATAAAATGCCTAGCTATTTATTTGAGCTCAACAAAACAAATGTCAGAAAAGAAAAATATGGAAAAATAAAAAAATATAAAGAAAATATGAAAAGATTGATTAAAAGAAGAAAGAAAAGAAAAACAGAAAAGGAAGAAGAAACACTTACCTGGCGCCCAGGCGAGAGCAGCCCATCCAGCCCAGCCGACCCAAAAGGGCACAGGGGTCTTCTTCCCCGATCCCGCGCCTCCAAGCTGCTCGGTGGAATACCACCGAGCTAGCCGTGCACGTCGCCGCCTCTCCAGACGCCACCTGCCCCTCCCGCGCCTTCTAGTGACGCCACGGAGACGCTGGAGACGCCGTGCGTCCGTTCCCCCCCTCCCCAGTACCTATCCTCCTCTCTCTCGCTGAGCCCCGCGAAGAACAGGACGCCGCCGTCGCCATGGCTTGAAGCCCGCGTGGACAACGTCGTTCCCGAGCTGCGTCGTGTTGTCCATCCTCCTCGCCATCCTCGACTTCGTCTCCGTGCAGAAGGAATCGAGCTCGGACGCTCTGTAGCCGCCAGAATCATCTCCACGTCGCTGCCGGACCCGCAAGCCAACTCCGCCGAATTCCTCGTCGTTGAAGCCTCTCCGCCTCCACCGCCTGTGCCGTTGCGTTCACCACCTCCTGGTGAGCAGAACCCTCAACCTTGCGGCTCCTCAATCCCCCCCTAGCCGATTCCTCCATGAGAGCAGAGGAAGGTCGCCACCATGGACGATGCCCCCCTTGCTCCCGTGCCCCTGTCGATGCCCCGGAGCGTGCGTATGGCTCATGCGTGCGCCAGCTTCACAACGCGCCACTCGCCACCCCAAATGGTGTCCGTTTTCCCCCTCCCCGGCGCAGCCCTAGCTTCTGCTTCCGCCGTCGTCGACGCCGGCGACGCTCCAGTGACCCCCTGAAGCTCTGGACGGGTCCATTCGATGCGGACGACGATGCTGAGCAAGATTTTCTTTCTTTTTTATTCTTTTTCTTTCATTTCTTTCTTCATTTATCTCTTTATTTAATTTTCATTTTTTTCTCATCATTCAACATTCATATTTTCATATTTCATTCTTTTCATAATCTTTTTCTTTATTCTATCTTTCTTCATCATCTTCTATATTTTCCTTTTTTTCTTTTTTTTTCTTCTTTTAATCAATCTTTTCATATTTTCTTTATATTTTTTTCTTTTTCCATATTTTTCTTTTCTGACATTTGTTTTGCTGAGCTAAAATAAATAGCTAGGCATTTTAGTAAATGCTGAAAAATTTTATATGGCTTCATAAAAAAATAGACTAGCCACTTATAAAGTTTCAACATTTTTAAAATTCAAATAATTTGAATCTTAACTCAAATAGGGGTTTTTCATTAAATCCAAGGCACTGTTTGAATATTTGAAAAATCCATGAGCATGGGATGGGTCCCACATCACTTGATATGTGATCACACTCATTTATAAGACTTTTCAAAAATCTAACATGAATTTTTGGAGAAGATTTTTATCTGGCCTTTTGAATTAATTCATCTGGGGGGTTCCTTCTCCCATTTTGCTTTTGATTTTGATTTCAAATATTTCTTTTGAAAATTTAACATGATGCAAGAGTACTGGCTAACCCTAGCACATTACCTAACAGAGGGTTCTGACAACTATTCAAATCTAATCCAAATGCAATTCCACTTTGAACCTTTGCAATGCACATATGATCACCTACACTTCAGAAGCTTATCGCACACATGATCATTTGGATTACAAAATAAAACTACTAGCAAATGCAACTTGGACCAATTTAAATACATTTGGAGTTTGAATTTGAATTCACTTTCAAATCAACTTCAATTAACTTGTTGCAAATGGAACCTAGATCACATCAATACAACTCACATCATTTGACAACATAATCATGTGCTTGGGCATTACAACTTATTTATGCTTTGTTTATATTGTTTGCTCGGATAGAAGTGGATCCGGAACTCGAGATCACCCCCTTCGTTGAAGACCCCGTGACTGAACCTCGTCAGCAAGGCAAGCAAACCCCCATTGATCATGTCGATAAAATCCCAGTTCCCTCTCATGTCTCGCTTATGCATTGTTTAGGATGATTACCATGATGCGTTTCTACCGCATAGATGAACCCATTCCTTTGCATGACCTATCATTTTGTCACAGTAGTAAGCAAACCACAATCCTAGCAAATGTAGGAGTTGTTTGATATCATGTGGCCCCTGCAATTGTTACTGCTTATTGTATGCTTAGAATGATACCATGATGATACTGTGATGTGAGTCGGGATGATGATAAACATGGTGTTGATGAAAGTGAAATGTGTTGGTGAATCTACCCTAATACAAGGTGAACGATGAGAGGTTGTGTAGGAGTACACAGTGGGTTGTCTCGTTGAACACTGCCTTAAGTCCGAGTTCTTGTGTGGTGATCCAAGATGAAGAGTACAACCACACATTGGGCTCACTGACCCCTCTCGGCTTACTAACTCATCCCCTTCGATGTCCAGATGTCGCAGTAGTTCGGATTTCTGTAGGTATTGTGGCCTGGTAGCCAAGTGAGAGAACGGCTCATCCGAGACCGGCTTTCGCACCACGCACACATCGTCTGGGTCCACTTCGGTAAACCGGCCGGGTTCACGATAGTGGAAGACAACCCAGATAGGCGGCTTTCATGGACTAGATCGGCTATGAGGTAACAGTTGTGGTGGCATCCTCGCTGTCATCTCTTGAACGGTGACAGGCAACAGGCGGTAACTGATGGCACGTGTGTGTAGCGGTACACCCCTGCAGGGTTAACAAAACTATTCGAATAGCCGCGTCCGCGGTTAAGGACTGCTTGGAAAGCTTAGCTTGATTATTAGACAACTTAAACTGGATACTTCTAAAACTCGCAAGATAAGCGTGAGTGCTATGGTGTGCTTCTCGTGGGGAAGTCGAGGAAGTAACCATAGTGGTGTATTGGTTGAAGAGATGTAGTGGACTCGTGTATGCTTCTTACCTCAAGTCTGGTACTCGTAGTTCAGGACTAGCCAAGTCAAAGCTGGCACTTCTGCAAGTGAAACCCCACCTCCCTTTACCTTGATACATGTGCATGAGTAGTATAGTTCCTACGTAAGTCTTGCTGAGTACGACTTTGTACTCACGTTTTCTTAATCTATGTTTTAGATGAACCCACCGACCCCGATGGTGGCTTCTAACCGGAGCTTGAAGATTGAAGACTCATACCAAGACCAAGCTAGTGTAGTCCCAGTCAGACGACTGGTTCCCTCGTGGAGGGCTTGTTTTTAGATAAGGCTTCTCTAAGCCATTTGTTAAACTTGTCTGTACTCAGATCTACTTTGCTTCCGCTTGTCTGTTGTAATGTTGGATCACGTGCTTGTGATCTCTGTGTGCACAATGTAAGAGTTATTAATAAAGATGTATACTTTGTAGAGAATTGCAGTGATACCTGCTGTTCATACAAGGGATGTGTGCTGCGTGTATGTTTATAACATGCATGTCTGTGTATGGGTTTTCGAGACCTTAGTTGTGATCTGGCTGGCGGTCTTTCATACACCAAGTGGCCCTTAGATGAGCGCAGCTTGAGGCATCGCGATGCGATTTTTCGAGACTCTGTCTCGTGCACACTTTGTGGTATGATCGAGCCCGCCCTAGACCCCGACTAAGTGATCGGGCTGGAGTAAGTCTATGTAAGGGTTATAATACAATCGATACTATGGTTGAGGCGACTTGTCTATGAGTATGGGAGTTCACCACCCATATTAGTTAGACTTGTGTGCGGGCGATGAGGACCCATATCAGTGGATCATCCGGCCTGAATGGGATGCCCCTCACGTTCGATGCTTTCCGAGAACGTTCTGTGCTTGGCCTTGTCTGCTTAGACAAGTGGGTACGGTTCTCGGCTCTCCATATGATTGTGTTGTAGCGAGGCTTGCATACGCTAACCCCGGATCCCGACAGACTTGGTATCAGAGGAGGACTGACTATAGGATTATCAGCCTTGGCCGAAGTCGAGTCTAGCTTTCTATAGTTATATAGTTACTCTGGGTATATAAGGGAACAACGTAAGGCTTCTTTTTCTCCTCACCCCCTTCGTTCTGAGTTCTGAGTCACCCTCATCTTATTCTACGGGAAGATAGGATTAGGCTCACCTCTGTCTGATTAGAACATCCCGTTGTTTGCTTCCTTGTAGCCGTAGGAAAGTTGTGTCCGGTTTCCTAGCATTGTTTTAATGCTGATTTCTTACATCGTATTATGTAAGTGTTGTATCTACATTGAAAGAAAATTGTTTTCTTGCAATTACAGCCGTTATGCTGTCCGAGTCATTCCAGGTTTCTTCATAATCTGATGCATCTGCAAAATCCTTCTCCCCCTTTCGGTTGTCCTTTTAGAAGATTTCTAGGTGGCATTCCCGACAGTTCTATAGTGTTTGATGTAGGTTTTGCTCTAGAAACCTATAGTGTTTCATTTGCAGCTCTTTCTTCCACTTTGGATGTCTTCTAGCGAGAAGAACCACACTAACTATCGTGTTGGGGTACTTGCTACTCTGACATATCTGTCGTAGCCCTAGTAAGCCATGGTCATCCTCAGGAAAACCATCCAGTAACCCAACTCTTTAAACCTAGGCACCCGACAGATGTGTAGAATTAATAGTGGACCTTATACCAGGCACAGCCCCAATTTCCAGACGCCCATATAAAATGGCCCCACATGAGTTAGCTGAGCTTAAAACCCAACTGGAAGCTTTGTTGGAAAAAGGCTTCATCCGCCCTAACTCATCGCCATGGGGTTGCCCCGTTCTGTTCGTAAAGGAGAAAGATGGAACAGAAAGGATGTGCGTAGACTATCGCCCGCTAAATTTAGCGATGATAAAGAACAAGTACCCACTGCCCAGGATCCATGATCTTTATGATCAACTTGCTGGATCCTCTGTCATCTCCAAGATGGATTTGAGATTAGGTTATCATCAAATCAAAATCCGAAACGAGGACATTCCCAAAACGGCTTTTACTACACGTTATGGTCTTTACGAGTACACCGTCATGTCCTTTGGTTTAACCAATGCCCCCGCCACTTTCTCACGCATGATGAATTCGATCTTCATGGAGTACCTAGATAAATTTGTTGTAGTGTATCTTGATGACATTCTCATCTACTCGAAGAACGAAGAAGAACATGCCGAACAGCTAAGGCTGGTATTGATGAAACTTAAAGAGCATCGCCCGTATGCTAAATTCTCCAAGTGTGAATTTTGGCTACCAGAAGTGACCTACTTAGGCCACGTGATTTCTGCGAAAGGCATTGCTGTGAATCCCGAGAGAGTTCAGGCCGTCCTTGACTGGACTCCACCTGAATCGGTTAAGCAAGTTAGGAGTTTTCTTGGCCTAGCCAGCTATTGCCGTCGCTTCGTCGAGAACTTTTCTAAAGTTGCAAAGCCTCTTACTGAACTCCTCAAGAAAGATAAGAAATTCTTATGGACTTCCAAGTGCGAGGAAAGCTTTCAAGAGCTAGAAAGAAGATTGACTTCTGCACCCGTACTTGCACCTCCAGACACCAAAAAGGATTTCGAGATCTATTGTGACGCATCACGGCAAGGGTTAGGATGCATACTTCTGCAAGATCGACATGTGGTAGCTTATGCTTCACGCCAGTTGCGGCCACATGAAGAGAACTATCCTACCCATGACCTTGAACTCGATGCCGTAGTTCATGCCCTAACAACTTGGCGACATTACCTTCTTGGTAATCGTTGTGAGATTTATTCCGACCACCAAAGCCTCAAATACATTTTCACCCAGCCAGATCTTAATCTCAGGCAAAGACGCTGGATTGAGTTGATAAAAGATTACGACGTAGGAATTTCTTACACCCCAGGCAAAGCCAATGTCATGGCTGATGCACTAAGTCGTAAGTCGTATTGTAACAACCTCATGTTACAACAGTATCAACCACTTCTTCATGAGGACTTTCGCAAGCTCAATCTTGAGATTGTTCCTCATGGCTATCTTTCTACCTTGGTGGCGAAACCAACTCTTGAGGATCAAATCATAGTTGCCCAAAGACGTGCACGAGGTGTACGCCGGATCAAGGAGAACATTGCTAGCGGAGTTGCTAAATGTTTCTCCACAGATATTAAAGGAACGGTATTCTTTGGAAATCGGTTGGTAGTACCTAAGAATAGGGAACTAAGGCAACTCATCCTCAAAGAAGCCCATGACACACCCCTCTCAATTCATCCCGGTAGCACAAAAATGTACCGAGATCTACGCCATAGATTTTGGTGGACCAGGATGAAGAGAGACATTGCTCGTTTTGTTGCTGAATGTGATGTTTGTCGTCGCATTAAGGCAGAACATCAAAGGCCTGCTGGCACACTTCAACCTTTGCCTATTCCAGAGTGGAAATGGGACAAAGTCGGTATGGACTTCATCACCGGCTTTCCAAAAACCCAGAAAGGAAACGATGCCATCTTCGTTGTCATAGATAGGCTTTCCAAAGTTGCTCACTTCCTTCCAGTTCGCGAGTCTATAACTGCTAGCCAGTTAGCGGACTTGTACATCTCTAGAATTGTATCCCTTCACCGTGTTCCTTTGGAAATCAATTCTGATCGTGGTAGCCTTTTCACCTCTAGATTTTGGGGAAGCTTCCAACATGCTATGGGAACTCATCTCTCCTTTAGTACAGCTTTCCATCCTCGGTCTAGTGGTCAAGTCGAAAGGGTTAACCAAATTCTTGAAGACATGCTCAGAGCTTGTGTTATCTCATTCGGAAAGAATTGGGAGAAGTCTCTTCCATTTGCCGAATTTGCTTATAACAATAGTTTTCAATCTAGTCTGAACATGGCTCCTTTTGAACTCCTATATGGACGACGATGTCGAACACCCCTTAACTGGTCAGAAACCGGTGAAAGACAACTCTTTGGACCGGACATGATCAAGGAAGCAGAATAGCAAGTTCGCATTGTTCGTGATCAATTGAAAGCCGCATAGTCTCATCAGAAAAGCTACTATGATCGTCATCATAGGAAAGAAAGCTACAATCTGGATGAGAAGGCTTACCTCCGGGTTACTCCTCTGAAGGGAACCCAACGATTCGGTATCAAAGGCAAGTTGGCCCCATGTTACATCGGACCTTTCCGCATTCTCGCTAAACGTGGAGAAGTTGCCTACCAACTTGAACTACCCCCTCAGCTTTTCCGAGTACATGATGTATTCCACGTGTCACAACTCAGGCGTTGCTTCAAGGACCCCATCCGCGAAGTCAACCATGAAACGCTTGATCTACAAGATGACCTTTCTTATCGAGAATAGCCTGTTCGTATTCTTGATTCAGCAGAGCGTGTCACTCGCCGAAAGAAGATCAAGTTTCTGAAAGTTCAGTGGTCACACCACTCCGAGAAAGAAGCTACGTGGGAAAGAGAAGACCGTCTCCGTGCCGAGTACCCCTCCTTCCTCCCGCAGACTTCTGAATCTCGGGACGAGATTCTTTTGAGTGGGGGCGAGTTGTCACAACCCCAAGTTAGGTATGTGCTAGGATCAAGTGCTCCTTTGCATCATGAAAATTTTTCAAAAGAAAATTCAAAAATGGGGAAAAGAAAAGCCCTGAGAAATTAAATCAAATGGCCAGATAAAAATCTTTTTCCAAAAATCATTTGAGTATTTGGAAAATTCCTATAAATGATGCTGATCATTTTAAAAATGGTTTGGGAGCAATCCCATGCTCATGGAATTTTCTAATTTTCAAATAATGGCATGGAAATTAAATAAATACCCTATTTGATTTAAAATTCAAATGTTTTGAATTTTAAAAATGCTCAAATTTTATAAGTGGCTAGCTCTCTATTTTATGAGGCCATATAAAAAATTGTGGCATTTTATGAAATGCCTAGCTATTTTTATTAGCTAGGTCAAACATATTGCAGAAAAATAAAAAGAAAAGAGAAAATACAAAGCAGAGGAACCTTACCTGTCGCCCAGGGGCGAAGGCCCACCCCCTTGGCCGGCCCAGCCCAACTCCCGCGCCTTGTCTTCTACCTCCCCGCCGAGCCAAGCAGCTCGGTGGAGGGCAGAGAGACGCCGGCTGCCACCTCGACGCCGAGAAGCCCCTAGGCCCCCTCGAGGCCCCTCTTCGTGCCACGGAGGACCCCAGAGACCCCCCGTGCTCGTCCCTTTCCCCCTGGACGCCCACTCCCTCTCGCACGCCGTCTAGGTCCCCACCCCGTAGCTCACCGTCGCCGCCGTGTGCGCACACTCGTGGACAACGGCCACCACCCGCCGCGCCATCGTGTCCCTCAAGTTCGTCGTGCTCGTGTTCTTCTTCTTGTGCAAGGAATCGTTCCCGGGAGCCCCGAGGACGTCGCCAGTTTCTTCTTCTCGCCGCCGGCCACCGCGGGATCTCGACGAGGAATACGCTGCCGCCTGTACCTCCACGACTCCGTCGTCTGCACCATCTTACTCCCCGGTTCACGGTGAGCAAAACCCCCCTATTCACACCTTCTAGCTCGTCCTCCTTCACGAGCTGCCATGGAAGCCGAGCGTCGCCGCCGCCCGTGTCGTCGCCGGCAGTGCTCCGGTGACCATTTGGTCATGCAGAGGTGCCCTTTCTCCTCGCCACCGTTCACTGATACCTCTGCACCCAAACCCCCCCTCTTTTGCACCCTCCAGCATCGCCAGCCTCTGCACCCGAGCGCCGCCCGCCACCGATGAGGTCGCCGCCGACGTTCCCGACCCCGCACGCCACGCCGGAGTACACCCAACGACGCGCGAGCTCACCAGCTTTCGAACGCATCTAACGGCGCCCCTTTTGGCCGCCGGATTCGGCCGCACGACCAACGCCGCCGCGTCCTGTAGCTGCCGTCGGTTAACCGCCGGCCGGCTGGGTTAGTTAGGGGCTAAACCCCTGGTTAATTGGCCCCAAGCCAATGACAGATGGGGCCCCAGCCCCTAATCCCTCTCTGTTAAGTTAATTTAACAGGGGTTAACCCCACTGAGACTTACAGGTGGGTCCCAGCAGTCAGCCCCCCCTGATGTCACCATGACATCATGGTGACGCAATAAAGGTTTTAAATCGATTTAAATAAATCAGAGAAATTCCAGAAAATGCTATAAACTTTGGAAATTAATAATTAATTCATACTAACTTCAAATATAGCAAATAATATATGAAAAATGATCAGGAGAAAATTATCTATCCAAATATGCAACTTTCAACTTTTTTTGAGTTGAATTTAAATTCTGATCAGTAGCTTTTTGCTATTTGATTTAAATGTAATTAATTCAAATCTAATCCAAATGCAATTCCACTTTGAACCTTTGCAATGCACATATGATCACCTACACTTCAGAAGCTTATCACACACATGATCATTTGGATTACAAAATACAACTACTAGCAAATGCAACTTGGACCAATTTAAATACATTTGGAGTTTGAATTTGAATTCACTTTCAAATCAACTTCAATTAACTTGTTGCAAATGGAACCTAGATCATATAAATACAACTCACATCATTTGACAACATAATCATGTGCTTGGGCATTACAACTTATTTATGCTTTGTTTATATTGTTTGCTCGGATAGAAGTGGATCCGGAACTCGAGATCACCCCCTTCGTTGAAGACCCCGTGACTGAACCTCGTCAGCAAGGCAAGCAAACCCCCATTGATCATGTCGATAAAATCCCACTTCCCTCTCATGTCTCGCTTATGCATTGTTTAGGATGATTACCATGATGCGTTTCTACCGCATAGATGAACCCATTCCTTTGCATGACCTATCATTTTGTCACAGTAGTAAGCAAACCACAATCCTAGCAAATGTAGGAGTTGTTTGATATCATGTGGCCCCTGCAATTGTTACTGCTTATTGTATGCTTAGAATGATACCATGATGATACTGTGATGTGAGTCGGGATGATGATAAACATGGTGTTGATGAAAGTGAAATGTGTTGGTGAATCTACCCTAATACAAGGTGAACGATGAGAGGCTGTGTAGGAGTACACAGTGGGTTGTCTCGTTGAACACTGCCTTAAGTTCGAGTTCTTGTGTGGTGATCCAAGATGAAGAGTACAACCACACATTGGGCTCACTGACCCCTCTCGGCTTACTAACTCATCCCCTTCGATGTCCAGATGTCGCAGTAGTTCGGATTTCTGTAGGTATTGTGGCCTGGTAGCCAAGTGAGAGAACGGCTCATCCGAGACCGGCTTTCGCACCACGCACACATCGTCTGGGTCCACTTCGGTAAACCGGACGGGTTCACGATAGTGAAAGACAACCCAGATAGGCGGCTTTCATGGACTAGATCGGCTATGAGGTAACAGTTGTGGTGGCATCCTCGCCGTCATCTCTTGAACGGTGACACGCAAAAGGCGGTAACTGATGGCACGTGTGTGTAGCAGTACACCCCTGCAGGGTTAACAAAACTATTCGAATAGCCGCGTCCGCGGTTAAGGACTGCTTGGAAAGCTTAGCTTGATTATTAGACAACTTAAACTGGATACTTCTAAAACTCGCAAGATAAGCGTGAGTGCTATGGTGTGCTTCTCGTGGGGAAGTCGAGGAAGTAACCATAGTGGTGTATTGGTTGAAGAGATGTAGTGGACTCGTGTACGCTTCTTACCTCAAGTCTGGTACTCATAGTTCAGGACTAGCCAAGTCAAAGCTGGCACTTCTGCAAGTGAAACCCCACCTCCCTTTACCTTGATACATGTGCATGAGTAGTATAGTTCCTACGTAAGTCTTGCTGAGTACGACTTTGTACTCACGTTTGCTTATTCTATGTTTTAGATGAACCCACCGACCCCGATGGTGGCTTCTAACCGGAGCTTGAAGATTGAAGACTCATACCAAGACCAAGCTAGTGTAGTCCCAGTCAGACGACTGGTTCCCTCGTGGAGGGCTTGTTTTTAGATAAGGCTTCTCTAAGCCATTTGTTAAACTTGTCTGTACTCCGACCTACTTTTCTTCCGCTTGTCTGTTGTAATGTTGGATCACATGCTTGTGATGTCTGTGTGCACTCTGTAAGAGTTATTAATAAAGATGTATACTTTGTAGAGAATTGCAATGATACCTGCTATTCATACAAGGCATGTGTGCTGCGTGTATGTTTATAACATGCATGTCTGTGTATGGGTTTTCGAGACCTTAGTTGTGATCTGGCTGGCGGTCTTTCATACACCAAGTGGCCTTTAGATGTGCGCAGATTGAGGCATCGCGATGCGATTGTTCGAGACTCTGTCTCGTGCACACTTTGTGGTATGATCGAGCCCGCCCTAGACCCCGACTAAGTGATCGGGCTGGAGTAAGTCTATGTAAGGGTTATAATACAATCGATAGTATGGTTGAGGCGACTTGTCTATGAGTATGGGAGTTCACCACCCATATTAGTTAGACTTGTGTGCGGGATATGAGGACCCATCTCAGTGGATCATCCGGCCTGAATGGGATGCCCCTCACGTTCGATGCTTTCCGAGAACGTTCTGTGCTTGGCCTTGTCTGCTTAGACAAGTGGGTACGGTTCTCGGCTCTCCATATGATTGTGTTGTAGCGAGGCTTGCATACGCTAACCCCGGGTCCCGACATTCCGCGGGTACCTTCGGAGACGTTGCGAGTGTGCGATCGACTACACCTTCGGAATCCGACTTATCAACAGGCAAGGACTATACATTACTTATGATCCATTCTATTTCAACCAGCGGTTTGCATGCTAGTCTAGGTTAGGTTCGATGTTTGATCCTACCACATGTATACAGCCTCTTTCAAACCGATACCTCCATGTCGCTTCCCAGCAAACCTTGTACTGCTACGTTACTATTGCTCATTGCTCAGCCCCTGCTTAGTATGCATGCTTAGGATGCTACGATGTTACCCTGTTACTCCTTGGTTTTGGATATCACATTATTATATTGCTGTTGATGATATGATTATTATAATGTTGACTATATTCGATGAAGGATGGAAGGTCTAGGCTATCCCGCCCCGACGCTTTGTTCCATTCGAGTCACCTAGGATCCGAGTTCCGGGTATTGGTTTTAAGACTGAGCGTGCCTAACCGCGTGTGGGATTTTATGGGGTCCCCTTTTCTTACCTACCTAGCTTCAAGCATTTCTAGTGGTGGCCCAAGCTGATTTACCATTTGAAACCGTGTGTGTGCTAGTCAGCTGCCAGTAGTTTTCAAACCAACCCGGACCAGTGAGGACATAGTTCCCTTGCTGGCCCACTTTGTCCAGCTGAGGACCCGGTTTCCCATGTGTGATTAAACGGCTATCCAAACCTGCGACATACGGTAGAGACCAGATCGAGAGTGTGGCCGGCTCCTGAGATGGATGTCGAGTCACCGGGGGCCACCTGGATTTGTTCGTTGTTAGTTAGAGGGACCTGTCGTTTCGGATCTCATGGAACTAAATCATAAAATGGTTGCCTGTGATGGGTAGCAACTGAGAGAGATGGACGTGCGTGCGGAGCCTCGTAATGGGCAGTTGGTACTCCCCTGCAGGGTTAAATCTTTTCGAGAAGCCGTGTCCGCGGTTATGGACGACTTGAGACCTACTCCTTGTTCATAGACAACAACAACTGAGATAATCTTAATATAACTTGATCAATGTGTGCGTGTGCCTTGACTGCTTCTTCTTCGTCGGGATGCGAAGAGGGGGACAAGGATAGGATAGGTGTTATGTTTGCGTAAGTAGCTGATAGCAAGACTTGTTGGAGGCGATTCCTCATCGAATGCTTGGCTTCTTATCTTACTCTCTAGATCGTTAGCCACTTCATAAATGCTAGTGCGGCAGCAACCTCACCACTTACCCCTTCCTTACCGTAAACTACTAGTTGTCCTAGAATGACGAGTGATGAAGTCCTTGCTGGGTCAGATGACCAGTACAGTTGGATGCTGAGTACCTTTCTACTCCTGATACTACCCCCAAAGTCTATTCAGGGTTCTTGATCGACAACAGGTACGGTGATCGACGTTTCACGTGGAGACTCGACGACGACTAGTTAGGCGGATCCCGGCGGAGGGCCTAGACCCGTGTGGTTATGGGATCGATGTTTTCTCTTTGCCACTAGGCATTTGCTTGTAGTCTGTACTCAAACATGTATCTTCCGCTGTTGTATTGTATTTAAGGCAGTTGTATGCCGATTGTATGAGATGTTGTATCCTGTATCTGTAATGTTGTGATATCATGTTGGAAATCCAGGGCATATGACTTCGTCATATGTCACGTTGGGACCGATAAGTGCTTCGTTCCCGGATTTGGATGGAAACATCTAGATCTGGAACAATACCGCATATCGGGCCTTACAGTCCCTCTCCTCTCTTCCACAGCACCAGCAGGAGGCTGGGGCCGCCGTCACCATGGCCGCCGGCGCCATCGATCCGAGCAGGAGCTCGCCCGCGCCCGGCCTCGCCGGCTTGTGCCCCCGCCACCTCGGATCTGGTGCGATCCGGTGGATATCCACCGCGCCGAGATCCTCCACGCCTCTGCACCGCCACGAGCCACATCGCCGTCGGCGGGAACGGGACGCCGATCCAGCGGCGTTGACCCGCCGTGGGCCGGCCAGCGTCCGCGGCCCAGCTGGCCTACCAGGCTCGCGGCCCACCAGCGCCAAGCCAGCCTCCCACCGCTGCTGTTGGGTCGAGCCCAACTTGGGTGAGGCCCCTTTTTTCTGTCTTTTTCCCTCTCTGTTTTTTTCCTTTATCTAATTTTTGCCAAGTCCCTGTAATTTCTTGATGTATTCAGTTTTGCGCTTAATTTTGCGAGTAAACCATAGCTCGGATGATGTAGCGCCCAAAAGGAAAATTGTTTAGAATTATGTGTACTTCAGTTCATCTTTCGTGAGAATTTTGATTTGAGGCCATCTTGATGTTGTTAGTCACTGTTGAAATGGGCATCAGACTGTTAACTGCTACTAATTTCTAATATGTGATGCTGATGTTATTTTATTGCAAGTTTGATTGACGATTGTGTCACATCCATGAGGCCTATTGCATTAATTCTTGTTGCATACTGTTAAGCATCATGTCTACTTCAATGATATGCATTCACATGTAATATTTTCCTACTGCATGATGTTTGTTTCTTCACCCAAAGTAGCTACCCTGATGTTAGTGTGCTGCTGTTTATGTAAAGTTGCTACTTTGCTGCCCTATATCTTTTTAATCGTGCATCCTATTGACCATTGCAATATGTCATTTTGATCTATGCCATGTCTAATTCCATTATATGTATTGCATTGACATGTTTACATTTCTGGTCATAGATATGTTTAGCTCCAAAGTTGCTATGCTGTTGTTGTTGACAGCCACCTCTGTTTTCCTCTAAGTCTGTAACTTTCCTATGCCATCTTGCACGCTTAATATCTTTTTATTTGTTATGCCTATGACTTTGATTCTTGTTTGTACCTGATCACCATCATGTCTACTTCATGCCCATGTACTGCTATGTCATTTGCTGCACTTTTGCATATAGTTATACCCCTGTTTATACAGCATGAAAATAACAGTTTTTGCCCTGTTTTCCTTATTTTCACTAAGTCCTTGATCAGTAATGTTTTATAGCTTTTTGTGATGCTTATAACTAGTGAAGCATGATGCCTTTTTGCATGATTCCTTTTGTCATGCCTTCCCTGCCATGTCTACTTTAGTTGATTATCATTTTTGAGAATGTTTGCATTCATTATACTGTTTATGCATTGCTCTAATGTGTGCTTCCTGATGTTGGCAGATTGTGTTCCAAACTTGTTTTGCTTGTATCTTTTTAACCGTAACTCCGTTTGGAGTGTTCTTTACATGTAACTTGATTAGTTTTTTGTGTAATTTGTGTTTATGCTATTGTTTGCTGTTGTTAACCAACCTAAAGTATGGTTTAGGACAGAACAGTACCAAATCCTCTAATTGTCGTGGAGCACTTAGTGGAATGCCATGTTTAGGTTGTGCCTCACTTAAATTGACTAGCATAGATAGTTTCCTTTATGCTTCACCTCTTGTCATGTTTGTGTGCTATGCCATGCTTGAGTGAGATTCCATGTTAATAACCTTTTCTCATCTCGTGTAGCTAAACAACTTGAACCCTTATCAATGTGCGGTATCGTCGTGTGTGACGAGTACTCCACTTAACCTGTTAGTAACCGCTCTCGACGGTAGATGTGTTGTCTCATGTTGCGTTCTTGTTGATGCTTGCTCATGATTTCTTTGTAGTAATAGATGCTTCCTCGTCGATTTCCTTTTCTAGTGTTTCCTTTCTTGTGTGCATCCGCGGGTACCTCTCGGAGACGATGCGAGCTTGCGATCGACTACACCTTTGGTTTCTTCTTCTCATTAGGTAAGGGGGAGCACATATCATGCTTATATCTTTCAGCTCAGTCGCGCCTAGGTGTAGGATAGAACGATTGCTTGATCCTACCACCTTATATTCATGCCTCTCAAATAAACCCAAACAGCCATGTCCTCCACATCCCAGCAAACCGGCTTCATATGAGAATTACCGGCAATCCGACCTGCGGCATATGGAAGAGTCCGATCCGAGAGCGTGGCCGGCTTTTGGATTGGGTGTCGACTCCCCAGGGGCCACCCGAATTTGTTCGTTGTTAGCTAGAGGGACCTGTCGTGTCGGATCTCTCGGGACTAAATCATAAAATGGCTGCCGGTGATGGGTAGAAACTGAGAGAGATGGGCGTGCGTGCGGAGCCTTGTAATGGGAAGTTGGTACACCCCTGCAGGCTTAAATATTTTTGAGGAGCCGTGTCCACGGTTATGGACGACTTGGAACCTACGTCTTGTTCATAGATAACATCAACTGAATCATAACTATAACTTGATCAACGTGTGTGTGCCTTGACTGCTTCTTCTTCGTCGGGATGCAAAGAAGAGGACAAGGATAAGATAGGTGTTATGCTTGCGTAAGTAGTTGATAGAAAGACTTGTTGTAGGCGATTCCCCATCGAATGCTTGGTTCTCATATTATTCTAAAATAGACAGTTAGCCACTCATATATTGCTAGTGCGTCTGCAACTTCACCACTACCCCCTTCTTACCCATGAGAAGTTAGTTACAATACTTTGATATGTTCTCACCCTTGCTTTTCTTTTCCCTTTTATGTTTTGCCTGATCGTCCGCTGCAGTTGATTACTACCTCGACTCTTCTTCTGGACGCCTTCGTGGAGACTCGACAGAGACTAGTTAGGTGGATCCCGGCGGAGAGCCTGGACCCGTGCGGTTACGGGGATGGTGTGCTTTACCTTTGCCAATAGGCATTTGATTGTAGTCTGTACTCACACATGTATCTTCCGCTGACGTATTGTATGAGATGTTATATCCTTGTAGTTGTAATGTTGTGATATCATGTTGGAAATCCGGGGCATATGGCATTGTCATATGTCGCGGTGGGACTGATATGTGCTTCGTCCCTGGATCTGGGTGGAAACATTTAGATCTGGAACAGTACCGCATATCGGGCCTTACACCGGCACCCTGCCGGAGGGGGGATTGACTTCCGGGAGCTTCTCCACCACCATGGACGCTTCCCGGATGTGCCGTGAGTAGTCCCGCTTGGACAATGGGCTCATGACCAGTAGCTATGTGATTTCTTCTCTCCAATCTTGTGCTTCAATTCTTAGCCCTTGTGAGCTGCCCTATCTGATCAAGGCATCTATGTAATTTTCCTGTTGTTGCTATGGTGTGTTTGCTGGGATCCGATGGATTATGAGATTATGTTCTTATTGTGATGAGCTATATATTTGGTTCTCCTTTTATATTTTGTTCTTGAGTAATTCTTGCATGTTCTCCGTTGCTTTTTATTGCTTTGGCCAAGTAGTAGATAGTAAGTCCAAGAGGGAGCGTTTATGCATCATTGTGGGTTCATGCCCCCCCCCTCAATGTCTAGCTTCAGTGAAAGAAACATGAGACTAGGGGATGTGTTGTTGCTGTTGGGAAACATAGTAGAAATAGACAAAATTCGTGCCTACGAATCAAGATCCCAACATCATCCAACAAAGATGGCATACAAGGTTTAGGGCTTTTCTCACCAACGGTTGCAGCGGAAGAAGAGCTGGTGAAGCGGCGTGGACGTAGTGGAAGTAGTCGAAGCAGATCTCCCACGAACAGTCCCTCGATCTATCCCATGAATAAGTCCCTCGAACAGATCTCCGAGAAGAAGAAGAAGCTCCTCGAAGAAGGATCAAAGTTATGATCCCTCTACCGGTATCCACATATCCCATAGCAGCAATCCAGCAGCGCTCCGCCATCCAGAGAAGAACGCCAACGAGAAAACTAGTGGGAGAAAACCCTAACGGATTCTGATTTAGAACAGCAGTCTAATTGTGGAGCAACGGGGTTTAGAGGGAGGGAGGGTGGCGCATAGGCCTTGGGGTTTGATGTTGCTGCGCCCCCACCCCCTCCCCTCATTATATAGGTGCCAAGAGGCCCCTTGGGGCGCAATAAGGGGTGGTGGAGTCCCCTTGGGATTCCTCCTTCCAAAAGGAGACCTTCCCACCGGGGAATCTGAGTCCAAGGAGGACTCCTCCCACATGTGGCGCCCCCACCACCTAAATTTTGGCCAGCCCACTTGGGGTGCCTTGCCCCCCAAGGCTAAGGGTGGTGGGGCGCATACGGTACTGTCCGGAACCTTGTGGAACCTTCCGGAAGCTTCCAGAACCTTCCAGGACCCGCCGGGACCATTCTCGGCCATTCTGGGACCTTCCGGGATGGTTTCGGGACATTCCGGAACCTTATGCAACACTTCCAAGACCTTCCGGTAACGTTTTGGACGTTCCAGAACTATCTTGATAGGTTCTGGGACGATCCGGGTTACGGTCTAGCCTGCCCGATGCCCTGCGTCGGTTCGTCGGTCGTTTTCGGGACGTCCACCGATTAACCAAAAACTATTCTGGTTGATCCAGGACTTCCCCAGTACCATTATCATATGATCCAGGACGACCTGGGACTATTCTAGAGTGATCCGGACATATCTTTAAATACCCAGAACTTCTTCTGGTGCCCTTATGAACAATTCCATAAATACCCGGAACTACTTCCGGTGCCCGTATGAACTATTCCGTTTTGCTTCCACTAAACCTTCTACCATTCCAGTATTCTACCAGACTACTACTCGTTAAGTGTGTGACCCAATAGGTTCTGTATAATGCGGACAAGACTCAGAACATCTTCCAGACATAGGTCAACAGCCTTTTGTCAATAGCCAATAATCAACAGCGGAGCCATGGACACCCATGTTGACTCCCGCACATACACGAAGAACCTTCGAGTGAACCATTATGTTTTGTCATGTACCATGCCCTTTGCTTTGCGATATATGACAAAGTTAGAGGAGAGAAGTTAGGCACCCATGTGTAACAACATCTTGAACACAAGCCACTCGTTATCCTCTTTGGTCGTTTGTCCCTTTTCTCGTTATCGTATTCCGGTATCCCCGTGACTGAATCACAATGCGTCTGGCCAGACTATAATGGATACCGTCATACCGAGTGGGCCCGAAGTGAATATCTTCTTCATCGTGAAGGAGCAAATCCCAATCTTGAACTATCACAGTTACTAGACACACTATCCAATGTACCCAGAAATTATTTTACTACTTCCCTGTAACGGGAAGATTCATCTAAGAACCAAAGCACATCTTCCTGTGTGAAACAACTTGATACTCTCATGGTCTAAGGAATTACGTATATGATAACATTTCATGATATGACTTATAACGTTGTTACGATGTGATCTCTAAGTATATCATTCAATAGTGGGGTCGGTTCAACATCATTGTTCTGCTAACAATATGTTCCCATTGCTACTGACATCCTTGTTACAAGAACAATCTCCATGATTAAGAAAACGTAATCATCAGTTAGCACATGAGCTGGTCTTAGAGGCTAAACCAGGAACTCTTGGTGTTTACATTTCCACACATGCAAGTGAGTTTTCTTCTGAATCTCACAGTCAGGGTCACTGCAATTATAGCACAGAAATATAAACATTAATTACAAACGTGGAAATATATATAATAACATTTTATTATTGCCTCTAGGGCATATTTCCAACATTCTCCCACTTGCACTAGAGTCAATAATATTATCAGTGCTTGAGCACTTTACACCTATGGCATGCCGGGGTAATACATGCTTCATTTTTGGTATAGACTTTATCATCGGATCTGACGTTTCAGGCACGTTTGTATCTTGCATATCTTCACATTTTTCACACTATCATAAAATTCACTAATTTTATTAGTTTAGCTTTTTATATGTTTTGGATCATTTGGTAGGACCTTGGTTCCTTAGAATAAGTCATGAAATCATTCATCAATGTTCCATGAGCTTCAAACATCTAGCAAACCATACCATGTTCATAAATGAACTTCTGAGTCAAAATACCCTCCCTTGTTACTTCTTTAAGCAACATTATACTTAGCCTCTGTTATAGAATTCACCACAGTATCTAACTGAACACAGTTCCTTCATACTGTGCCACCCTTACGTGTGAAACACATAATCCCAATTAAAATCGAAAATCGGTCGGAGTAAGTATGAAGACTGAATTGGTGTAACTATTTACATCAAAAATTCTGCTGGTGTAACTCATTACAACGAGCTCTTCATTCTCTCCATTTTTCCGAGAAACATATCTTATCTTTCATAAGTTTAACTTTTCACTATTTGTCCAATGATCAACATCTTTATCACTTTGGTATCTTGCTCACAACCTTTTCGAGCACTGGACATATCTGGTTGTTTTACATATTATGGTGTACATGATTAATCCAAACACACATGTGAGCGAAATTCAATTCATGTGTTTTGATTATCTGTGTTCATGAACACCGATTTCCGCAAATAACTTTTCACCGTGACCTCGACAAGAACATCCTTCCTGGTGTTTTCATACTAAACTACTTTAGTATCATGTCAACATGTAACGTTGTCTTTAGCATGATCAAGCACTTACTATCTGCATAGATCACTGTGCTCAATACAAATGCTATATTAGCCCAAGTTCTTCAACTGAAAACTATTTCCAATGAAGTCCTTATTCGTGTCAAGAAATTTATATCATTTCCAATCAACAATATGTCATATACATAAGGTTTTAGAAATATCATTCAGCTCCCACTTAATTTCTTGAACATTCAAGCATCTTCGTTTATTCCCGATGAAAACAAACTCTTTTGGCAATTTCATCATAACAAAAATTCCAACTCCATTGTGCTAGCTTCAGTCCATCACTGGATATCCAAGGCTTGCATCTATTTTAGCATCCTTTGAATCGACAAAACATTCCGGTCGTATCACATATACGTCCTTTGTTATAT
The DNA here is from genome assembly GCA_950022295.1 of Bromus sterilis. Classification (NCBI taxonomy): domain Eukaryota; kingdom Viridiplantae; phylum Streptophyta; class Magnoliopsida; order Poales; family Poaceae; genus Bromus; species Bromus sterilis. The sequence continues at coordinate 238,493,500 of OX465595.1, read as the reverse complement.
TTCCGTGTAGGAACTTTGTTTTGACGTTCATTCTACCATATCCTATAAATGATATATGTAGTAATTGCTAATATAACCCGAACTGACTAAAGCATCTCTACGGTCGAAACTATTTCGCCGTAGTCAACCTTTGAATCAATTATAGATCCATATATATATTCTTCAGACTTTTAGTCTTTCGGAGGGTCTACCAAGTTCAAAACTTGACTTACTTCCATGGATACTATCTCAAATTATTTGGCATTTAGCCAAATCTCGGAGTCACGGCCCATCAATGCTTCTTTGTATATCATAGGTTTATCATTGTCGAACAACAATATCTCGTTTTACATATCATGAATGTATGTACGAGTTTTTTCTAACCTGTGTGGTTCAGCTGCGCACTTATTTGAAGATTCAACAATCTTTAATAAGTTGCACTGTCCTCCCACTCACTCTTTTGCAAGAAACCATTTTCTTCAAAACACATTGTTCTTAACAGCAAACAGTTTTGCTTTTGTGTAGTGAGGAATACCAAACCTTTTGGAATAACCTTCACAAAGTAGCACTTCTCTGATTTGGTGTTTTGAGTATGTCAAACATATGTCTCATACACCCAAATTTTAAGAAAAGACAATATGGTTTTATCATTTCCATATCATATCTAATATGGTGTCATTTCAACAGATTTGATGGTGCTCTTTTCAGTGTAAAAGATGTAGTCTCTAACGCAGAACTTTAATAAGTATAATGGCAAATTGATAAACGTCATATTTGATCTTACCGTGTCATACATGGCTTGATTACATATCTCGAACACTTTACTCATAGTGGTGTTCCGGGAGACGCAAGTTATGACACTTCTTCACAACTCATCAGACGTTCGCTAAACATGTAACTCAAATATTACTTTCTACAATCTAATTTGCAGAAGCTTTATTTTCTCGTTACAATACATTTCTATTTCACTCTAATTTTCCTTGAACGTTTCAAAGATTTCATACGTATGTCTCCACTTAACAGATATCCATATATTTACTTCAGTTCATGAGTGAAGATAGAAAATCCACTGTACACAACTACACTTATTGGACTACACACATCATCATGTATGATTTTAAATAATTTAGTTGCCCGTTAATGCATGGCCTATCAACGGTGTTTTTAGTCACATTACTTTTAGACAATGCATGCAAGCGTCAAGTGATTCATAATCATATGACTCAAAAGTCCATCACTTATGGAAATTCTTCATGCATGTTATGTCACTTGTGACAAACTGCAGTGCCACACACTTGTGGTATTTCTGTTAGTCTTGCGATGTTTAGCGTTAGTGTTATGGATGTTTAGCATTATTATCAAGATTCATAACATATAACCTATTCACAATAGAAGTATGGCCTTTATGTTATTCATAGGTTTGAACAACTCTCTTGCAATAAACATGATTCAAAAATGATGTTTTGCAACAAGGCTAAAGTGTAGTAACAATTTACTCAACTCTAAAATGAATTATGAAGATAATCATAGAGTCAACACACAGTATAGTAAACCTTTTACCGTGTTCTCGTGTGTGTCAAAACTCATCATTAGCTAGTCATAAAGGCCATAGTATTTCTTGCATCGACTTGCAACGATATGCAATTGAAGTGATATTCTAGTGATCAACAGTTTAATCACAATATACAAGAATTAAGATTAACCGCTTAATCATGATTCCCAAGAATTACATCTTTTGACCAGCAATGAATTCATCTATAACTTTGTATGACTTTCATTTCTGAGCTGGATATTCCAGTCTTCTTTCGCTTTGCCTTTATACGTATCATAGTTCTATTTCCAATGTCACTCCTACTCACAGAAGATCACATATGATCGAGGGTGGCGCATGTCATGGACTTTCCGGCGTGTGAGTCTTACTAACATCCTTTGGACTTCCTTTCCCTTAATTCTCATCACCATATGATCGGTGTTCTTCTGGATCCCACACTTATCAGTTTTGTTTAGAGCACAGTGAACATTTTCACCAATGCTTACAATCATACATTGTACTAGATATCTTATATCCAACATTAATTGTCTTACTACTGAAAACAATTTTTCAGTTCCATGAATATAACATAACTATCACAAACGTTTCGAAGTTCGGGTTTCATGGTGGTGAAGACAATGCACTTAGCTGTGGTGGAATTCTAGCATTTTTGGATTATGGACGTAAGTCACATCATCCATAGCATCAGCGGGAGAGCATCAAAAATTTGCGATAGGACAAGCTCCTTCTCGACACTATTGAGGATAGTCCTCACAATACGGTACCAATCGTAAAGTTTTTACCAAGTAATACAGTTAATCAAAATAAATTGGGAAGGTGGTAATGCGAGCCATTATTCTACAACGATAATGCAAATACTAAGACTTTGTTCATAATTAAGTTGCACTTGTGATTAATCAATTTAATTACTAAGTGCGCTCCCACTCAGATCAATATCTCTCGAATTGATGCTGGAGTGATTCAAGATCCAACCCAATCGTCCGCATTGATGTGACATCACTGATGACTTAGACTGGACCGGTAGGCCAACTTGCCAATCACGCCAAAGGTGATTCTTGTTCATCTTTCGATGGGCGTGTTCCGGTAGCAAACTTTTATCCAAACCGTCAAGACAACCAAGTGTAATTGCGGTGTGTTCTTAACACATCCGCCTTTTATGCGTCACACCGTGTGCACCCATGTGACATGACCTGCTCCGGTGTGAAACATAGTATAGACGGTGCTACAGTTGGAAGAACACTATCAACTTGATATTGTTTTGCGAGAGATCACCCTAATAAAATACGACTACCGCGCATCAAACAAGGGTGCATCAAAGGGATAAACATCACAGGAAGTTCATAAAATTATGTGATATAGTATAGCCCTTTGCTTCGTGAAGTCTTCGGTGTCTTCACATCGTCGTGTTAGAAGTCACCGTCTCCACCAACTTTCTCCTTGGCGCCGGGACCAAAACCACGGCTTCCGGCATGTGCGTCGGGGTCCACCTCCGCATCGTAGATCATCACCTTGCATCTATCTATTGCTTTTCCTCGAGCTAATAAACAGTTCTGGCACGCATGCCATAATTAAGTGACCATCATATGACTCCAATCATCAAGCCGTACCACGACACGCAAGTCGCGAATAAATATTACATAACATATAGCATCTCATACAAACACATTGCAAATCTTGAAGGCTATACCACATCACATGCACATTCTGCAAAAACGAGTTAGATCGCCATCTACACGGGTTGTTGCACCTTTTATCATGGTTGATTAGCAGGTTACATGTAAACGTTGTTCCCTATACAAACCAAACACGATACTTCATTGTTGCTAGTTTAACGTTCGGGGTGCATGCAGCAACTAATGCCACAAGCCAAACTTCGTTCAACGCGTGACCCCCGTGTGGATTTGAGTTCATAAAATCCACAAGCCCCTCCATGTTAAATCTTCTATTGCGAGATTAAGATGAGATCCAAGGAGTTTTATGTAGACCATGATCAAGGCAACCAACATACTGAAAGCAGCATAGAGGGATCGATGGAAAACTCAATCCTTGTAGCAAAACCTCAACTTGCCATCAAGCATAGAAAAAATCACATGACAGGGAAGCAAAAAGAATATCAATGCCTCATATCACACATATGATCTAGATCTAAACTTGCATCTAATCAAGGATTGCTCTGATACCACTATTGGGAAACGTAGTAGAAATCAAAATTGCCGTGCCTACGAATCAAGATCCCAAGATCATCCATGAAAATGGCATACAAGGTTTAGGCCTTTTCTCACCAACAGTTGCAGCGGAATAAGAGTTGGTGAAGCGGCGTGGACGTAGTGGAAGTAGTCGAAGCAGATCTCCCACGAACAGTCCCTCGATCTATCCCACGAATAAGTCCCTCGAACAGATCTCCGAGAAGAAGAAGAAGCTCCTCGAAGAAGGATCAAAGTTATGATCCCTCTACCGGTATCCACACATCCCGTAGCAGCAATCCAGCAGTGCTCCTCCGTCCAGAGAAGAACGCCACCGGTAAAACTAGAGGGAGAAAACCTTAACGGATTCCGATTTAGAACAACGTCTAAACCGGGGTCTAATTGTGGAGCAACGGGATTTAGAGGGAGGGAGGGTGGTGCATAGGCCTTGGGGTTTGATGTTGCTGCGCCCCCACCCCCTCCCCTCATTATATAGGTGGCCAAGAGGCCCCTTGGGGCGCAATAAGGGGTGGTTGAGTCCCCTTGGGACTCCTCCTTCCAAAAGGAGACCTTCCCACCGGGGAATCTGAGTCCAAGGAGGACTCCTCCCACATGTGGCGCCCCCACCACCTAAATTTCGGCCAGCCCCCTTAGGGTGCCTTGCCCCCCAAGTCTAAGGGTGGTGGGGCGCATATGGTACTGTCCGGAACCTTGTGGAACCTTCCGGAAGCTTCCAGAACCTTCCATGACCTTCCAGGAACCGTCGGGACCATTCTCGGCCATTCCGAGACCTTCCGGGATGGTTTCGGGACATTCCGGAACCTTTTGGAACACTTCCAAGACCTTTCGGTGCCGTTTTCGGACGTTCCGGAACTATCTGGATAGGTTCCGGGACGATCCGGGTTACGGTCTAGCCTGCCCGATGCCCTGCGTCGGTTCGTCGGTCGTTTTCGGGACGTCCACCGATTAACCGGAAACTATTCCGGTTGATCCAGGACTTCCCAGTACCATTATCATATGATCCAGAACGACCTGGGACTATTCCAGAGTGATCCGGACATATCTTTAAATACCTAGAACTTCTTCTGGTGCCCTTATGAACAATTCCATAAATACCCGGAACTACTTCCGGTGCCCGTATGAACTATTCCGTTTTGCTTCCATTAAACCTTCTACCATTCCAGTATTCTAACAGACTACTACTCGTTAAGTGTGTGACCCAATAGGTTCGGTATAATGCGGACATGACTCAGAACATCTTCCGGACATAGGTCAACAGCCTTTTGTCAATAGCCAATAATCAACAGCGGAGCCATGGACACCCATGTTGACTCCCGCACATACACGAAGAAACTTCGAGTGAACCATTATGTTTAGTCATGTACCATTACCTTTGCTTCGTGATATATGAAAAAGTTAGAGGAGAGAAGTTTGGCACCCATGTGTAACAACTTCTTGAACACAAGCCACTCGTTATCCTCTTTACTCGTTTGTCCCTTTTCTCGTTATCGTATTCCGGTATCCCCATGACTGAATCACAATGCGTCTGGACAGACTATAATGGATACCGTCATACCGAGTGGGCCCGAAGTGAATATCTTCTTCACCGTGAAGGAGCAAATCCCAATCTTGAACTATCACAGTTACTAGACACACTATCCAATGTACCCAGAACTTATTTTACTACTTCCCAGTAACGGGAAGATTCATCTAAGAACCAAAGCACATCTTCCTGTGTGAAACAACTTGATACTCTCATGGTCTAAGGAATTACGTATATGATAACATTTCATGATATGACTTATAACGTTGTTACGATGTGATCTCTAAGTATATCATTCAATAGTGGGGTCGGTTCAACATCATTGTTCTGCTAACAATATGTTCCCATTGCTACTGACATCCTTGTTACAATAACAATGTCCATGATTAAGAAAACGTCATCATCAGTTAGCACATGAGCTGGTCTTAGAGGCTAAACCAGGAACTCTTGGTGTTTACATTTCCACACATGCAGGTGAGTTTTCTTCTGAATCTTATAGTCAGGGTCATTGCAATTATAGCACAGAAATATAAACATTAATTACAAAAGTGGAAATATATATAATAACATTTTATTATTGCCTCTCGGGCATATTTCCAACAGTTGCCACCAGGGAGAAAACAACGGTGCTTGTGACCGCAGTTGCAAGGATTGTTTACCTTACGCAAAGTTTGTTAATGCAGTTGTCTGTTGCTTTGAGTTCATGATACGTCCAAAATGCATCACTATTATATATAGTAATTCTTTCTTATTCATTGATATATTTCATGTTATGATGCCGTTCTTATGTTATTTGCCTTATTTTACACAGTTTGCAACTTTCAGGTGCCGAAGCAGCAGACGCAACAATCAGCGATAAAAAAGTGGACGCTAAGTTGTTGAAGAAGAATACCTCCAAATTACATGAAAATCGACGGAGGGAATTTTTCAGAAGATTAACGAAGACACGTCGAAGAGGGGTCAGAGGGGGCCACATGGTGCCCAGGCGGCCACCCAGCGCGGCCCCACCCCTAGCCGCGCCGGGAGGGCTCCTGGACCCCTAGGGCCACTCCCGGCTCCCCCCTTTGTCCTATATATCGCACATATTCCAAAAACGCTAAAAGGGAGAGAGTTTTCGGAGTTCCGCCGCCGCTCCGTGCCAGAAACCTACAGAGGAGAAATGACATCTCCGGCGGGCAGATTCCGCCGGGGAGAACACCTCCCGGAAGGGGAGATCGTCGCCATCGTCATCACCATCGTCACGGGCATCATCGAGATCATCATCAACATCATCCCCAACATCAGCACCATCTCCACCACCATCCAATCTCACATCACAAGTCCAACTTGTGTTGTAATCCGTATTATCTATCCTCTCTACTCTATCGGTGTTGATTACTATCGTGTGATGAATGCTATTGAGTTTTGTTGCAGAATTATCATTGTGTCCAGATTGTTTATCATCTATTTATCCCCACTGATCATGATCTCTTTTATGTCTTGTGAGTAGTTACTTTAGTTCTTGAGGACATGGGAGAAGTCTAGTTGTTAGTAGTCATATGATGTTGAAGTAATATGTGTTGTTTGATACTTAAGTTGTGTTGTTATTTTCCTAGTGGTGTTTTGTGAGTCGAACACTCAACACTTCGCCTTATAAAGGACGTAGGGGAATACATTGTGTACAAAGTATGCTTACGGTGGGTTGCCGAAGTGACAGAAACCTGAACCCCAGCTCGCACGCTTTTGCAAAAGGGAATAATGGATCAACGATCGTATTGCTATGGTTAGGATTTTTCCTTAATTACTATCTTGTATTTGAGGATGCTTGCAAGGTGTTTAATCATAAGTGTACACTTATCCTGGTCTAGAGGGTGCACTAGCATATATTCACCCACTCAACACTTATCAGCACAGCACATAGTATCGATGCGGAATATGGCGAAAGCACATGACTATTTATCCCGTGTGTCCTCAAGAATGCTTTAGCCTTTATAAGTTCAGTTGCTAGGCCTCTCCTTTGCTCAAAAGGATTGGGCCACTTGTTACTCCTCAGTGCCTTTTACTTTACTCGCTTTTATCTTTCAGTTCCTGCAGCTATTTCTCAGCCAAAGTCACTTACCAATACCTTCTGCTCCTCGTTGGGTTCGACACTCTTATTTATCGAAAACGCTACAAACGATCCCCTACAGTTGAGGGTCATCAAGTACTGTTTTCTGGCACCGTTGCCAGGGAGCGTAGCGCTATTAGTAAGTGAAGCTGGTAAGGAAGTTTTTATATTTCTATTTTTTTGCCGTTGCTTCTTTTGTACTTATGGAAAACTCTACTCTTGGATCGTTGTTTATGGGGAAACGCCCCACGACTGTGGTGGTCACTCCTACTCCTACTGAAATTGTGCCTTAAAAAATACCATCTGGTATTATCAATTATGTCTTATCTAATCGGTATGAAGGAGATAGACATCCAGGTGAACACTTGTTATATTTATCACAACTATGTTCATTATTTAAGCTTGCAGGTATGTCACTTGAGTTCGTCATGAAGAAATTATTCTCCGTATCACTTATAGGTAAAGTTTCAGATTGGTATAAGATCCTCGATAACTCAGATCTACTTAATTGGGAAGAGCTTATGTCTCTCTTTTACACAAAGTTTTACCTCTTCATGAAATTCATCGAGACGGGAACTACATCTACAACTTTTGGTCTCGCGATGGAGAGAGCATCGCTCAAGCTTGGGGAGACTTAAATCCCTAATGTCCAAATGTCCTATCCATGAACTCCCCAAAAATATTATAATTACAAATTTTTATGCCAGGCTTTCTCGTCAGGATAAGGAGATGTTGGATGCCTCCTCTAGCGCGGTATTCCAAGTGTTGAAGAAAACTGGGATCTCATCGACAGGATCGAGAAGAATACTGAAGACTGGGAAGTCGACAAAGGTATTGAACCTGCTATAGATTATGGTCATGATTATATTGAGAGCTATGTGAAAACTGATTATTTTAATACCTTTTGTTCTAAGATTGGTCTTGATTCCCAGCTTATGATTGATTTCTGTAAGAACTTTGCCTCTCACATTGACTCTTCGAAAGAAGAGATGGCTCAGTACCATAAGCCCTTTAAAGAATTACCCTGGTGATATTCATGTTGCTGACCCTATTCTGCCTGCAGTTTTTTATGAAAATCCCCCTTTTCCTACAAGGATGAGGGAGCACTCTTTTGTGTCAGGCATAATAAATAAAAGTCGGAGACGAGCTGACGAACCTGAGGACCTGATCAAGGTCGATCCTCAAGTTGCGATTGTTAAAGATTTGGTGTCACAACCCCAAGTTAGGTATGTGCTAGGATTAGCAAATCACTTTGCATCATGTTAAAAATTTCAAAAGAAATCATTTGAAATCAAATTCAAACTCAAATGGGAGAAGGAACACCCCCCAGTGAATTAATTCAAAAGGCCAGAAATAAATCTTCTCCAAAAATTCATGTTTGATTTTTGAAAAGTCTTATAAATGAGTGTGATCACATATCAAGTGATGTGGGACCCACCCCATGCTTATGGATTTTTCAAATATTCAAATAGGACCTTGGATTAATTCAAAAACCCCTATTTGATTTAAGATTCAATTAATTTGAATTTTAAAAAGTGCCAAACTTTGTAAATGGCTAGTATATATTATTATAGGGCCATATAAAAAGTTTAAGCATTTTATAAATTGGTTTGCTATTTAATTAGCAGAGCCAAAAAAAATGTCAGAAGAAAAACAGAAAGAAAAAGGAAAAGGGAAAGTGGTCCACTTACCTGGGCCTCCTCGGCCCAACTTACCGCACTGCAGCCCAGGCCCGCTCCCCAGCCTTGTCGTCTTGCCCACCGACGGCAAGCTCCTCGGTGGCGAGCATGCCGCGGCCGCCACGCCACTAGCCTTCCTGGAGGCCTCCCAGGCATCCTTATCACGCCACGGAGACTCCTAGTTGCGTCCTGATCCATCTCCTCCTCTCAAACGCCAGCTTCCCCTCCTCTCTCGCCGGAATCGAAGACGAACCGAGGACTCGCCGGAGCGCGCCGCCGTGGAAGACGTGGCCACCATGTCCTAGAGCTCAAGCCAACTTGTCCCGTGCGTGCGTCGTCGTCGACTTCATCGCCTCGCAGAAGACGGCGCCTTGATTTGATCCAGAGGAGACGCAAGCTTCACCGAATCACCGCCGATCGCCGGAGAACCACCTCGTCGATTCGCCGCCACCAGACCCTCCCCGAGCCCGTTGACCACGCCATCAAGTTCGTGGTGAGCTCCTTCCCTTTTCCCCCAACCTGGCGCCCTCTCTCTTGGTCTCTAGCCACGGCCGCCATGGTTGCCGAAGCACGTCGCCGCCATGGACGACGACGAGGTCGCCCCTGTGCCCCATCATCTCGTCCAGCGCACGCGTTTGACTCCCAGTTGCTCTAGCAATCGAACGCAACCGTCCCAGCTTCAAGCCGTGGCCTCTAGCCCCACTCCCGACCTCGCCGGTTCTCTGTCGCCGCTAAGTTCGTCGCCGGCAAGCCACCAGTCCACCCCAGCCTCCCAGCCTAGCTCCAATGAACGCGCGCTGCTCCCAGCTTCCGTTCGAACCAAACCCCACTCGATTTGGTCCCCGGAATCACCCTCCCCGTGAGCACCTCCGTGCGCTGTAGTCACCGGCGACTAGCCGCCGACAAGGCCGACGTGGCCGGGTTAAGTTAACACTAATCTACCCCTAAACAGTCACTGACCAGTGGGCCCAAGGCCACTAAACCCTCTGTTTAAAATAAACCAAACCGGTTTAATTAACTGAGTCACTGACCAGTGGGGCTCCCATGTCAGTTTGACCGTGGTAACACCCCTGATGTCAGGCTGGCGCAGTGCTAATGCAGTAATTGCTTTTCTAATTAAAACAATTCCAGAAATTGGCAGAAAATACTCTAAACTTTGGAAATTCATAGAAAATTCATTTTAACTCCAAATTTAACATATAATATATGAAAAATGATCAGGAGAAAATATCTATCCAAATATACAACTTTCAACTATGTTTGAGTTGAATTTAAAATGGGAACAGTAGCATTTTCTATTTGGTTTAATTGGAATTTAATCAAATTAAATTCGAATGCTTTTGCAATTTGAACCTTAGCAACATGCCACATTTCACTTGAACATCAGAGGCATATCATACACATATCAAGATGAGTTACATTGATCAAACAATAGCATTTGCAACTTGGCTAAATTGAATTCAAATTGGAGTTTAAATTTGCAATTCATTTGCAATACACTCCTTTTAAATGGAATTCCCTCACACATCAGAAGCATATACATCAAGTTTCAACCCTCAACCATGTGTTTGTGCATTGTACTTATGTTGCCCCCCTTGATTGTTGTTTGTCGATAGAAGTGGAACCGGAACAGGAGGCTGCCCCCTTCGTTGAAGACCCTGATACCGAACCTCGACAGCAAGGCAAGCAAACCCCCATTGATCAAGTCGATAAAATCCCACTTCCCTCTCATGTCTCGCTTATGCATTGTATAGGATGATTACCATGCTACGTTTCTACCGCATAGATGAACCCATTCCTTTGCATGACCTATCATTTGTCACAATAGTAAGCAAACCACAATCCTAACAAATGTAGGAGTTGGTTGATATCATGTAACCCCTGCAACTGTTACTGCTTATTGCATGCTTAGAGTGTTACAATGTTGTTACTGTTATGTGAGTCGGGATGGTAGTGATCATGTGGAAGATGGTGGAAATGTGTTGGTGAATCTACCCTAATACAAGGTGAACGATGAGAGGCTGTGTAGGAGTACACGGTGGGTTGTCTCATTGAACACCGCCCTAAGTTCGAGTTCTTGTGTGGTGATCCAAGATGAAGAGTACAACCACACACTGGCCGGGTTCACGATAGTGGTAGCCAACCCAGGTAGGCGGCTTTCTTGGACTAGATCGGCTATGAGGTAACAGTTGTGGTGAGCATCCTCGCTGACACCCCTTGAATGGTGTCGAGATCAAAGGCGGTAACTGATGATCATGTGTGTGTAGCGGTACACCCCTTCAGGTTTAACAAAACTATTCGAATAGCCGCGTCCGCGGTAAGGGACTGCTTGGAAAGCTTAGCTTGATTATTAGACAACTTGAACTGGATACTTATAAAACTTACCAAGATAAGCGTGAGTGCTATGGCGTGCTTTCTCGTGGGGAAGTCGAGGAAGGCACCATAGTGGAGATGTAGTGGACTCGTGTACACTTCTTACCTCAAGTCTGGTAATCGTAGTTCAGGACTAGCCAATTTAAAGCTGGCACTTTTGCAATTGAACCCCACCTCCCTTTGCCTTGATACATGTGCATGAGTAGTATAGCTCCTATGTAAGTCTTGCTGAGTACGACTTTGTACTCACGTTTGCTTATTCTATGTTTTAGATGAACCCACTAACCCCGAAGGTGGATTCTTCCTCGGGCTCGACGACTGAAGACCAAGGTAGTGTAGTCCCAGTCAGCAGACTGGTTCCCTCGTGGAGGGCTTGTACTTAAATAAGGCTTCTTAAGCCATTTGTTAAAGTTGTTTGTACTCAGACCTACTTTGCTTCTGCTTGTTTGTTGTAATGTTGGAACACATGCTTGTGATCTCTGTGTGCACTCTGTGAGAGCTATCAATAAAATGTATACTTTGTTGATAATTGCAATGATACCTGCTGTTCATACAAGGCATGTGTGCTGCGTGTATGTTTATAACATGCATGTATTTGTATGGGTTTTCGAGACCTTAGTTGTGATCTGGCTGGCGGTCTTTCATGCACCAAGTGGCCCTTAGATGTGCGCAGCTTGGGGCATCGTGATGTGATTGCTCGAGAATCTGTCTCGTGCACACTTTGTGGTATGATCGCGCCCGCCCTAGACCCCGACTAAGTGATCGGGCTGGAGTAAGTCTATGTAAGAGTTATGAGATAGTCGATAGTATGGATGAGGCGACTTGTCTGTGAATATGGGAGTTCATCACCCATATCTTTAGACTTGTGTGCGGACGATGAGGACCCATCTCAGTTGATCATCCGGCCAGGAAGGGATGCCCCTCACGTACGATGCTTTCCGAGAACGTTCTGTGCTTGGCCTTGTCTGCTTAGACAAGTGGGTACGGTTCTCGGCTCTCCATATGACTATGTCGTAGAGGGACTTGCATACGCTAACCCCGGGTCCCGACATTTGGTTACTAATGATGTTTTAGATTCCAACATAAAATTTTGTGTTGTTTCAACTAACGTTGTCACAGCCAAGAATAAGAGTCCAATTTCAGGTACACCAGTTGTATCTGTCAAGATAGGAGACCACAAATATTATGGGCTTTGCCATCTGGGATCCAGTGCTAGCGCTATTCCTTATTCACTCTATCATGAGATCATGGGTGATATTTCACCCTGTGAGCATGAAGAAGTTGATGTCACTATTTATCTAGCAAACAAATAAACTATCTCTCCCATTGGAATTGTGAGAGATGTTGAAGTCCTATGTGGAAAGGTAAAGTATCCTACCGACTTTCTCGTACTTGGTTCAGTGCAAGATAGGTTTTGCCCTGTTATCTTTGGTAGACCTTTCATCAGCACTTGTGGTGCTATTATAGATTGTAAAAAAGGTAAACTCCCTTTTTAATTCAATGGTGAGCCATATGAATTTAACTTTTCTACATTTTCCAAGAAACCTCATGGTACTGATTTACTTAGTGATGATAAAATTATTAAAAATATTGTGTCTATTGTTATTCCTCCTAATGATCCTTTGCGGCAATATATGGAAGACCACGAGAATGATATGCATATGCAGGAAATAAATGAGTTAGATGAAATATTCACAAGACAAACTGCTATCCTGAAGCACAACCTTCCAGTTGAGCCTTTAGGAATCCTAGCACAACCAAAATATGACCCGGTGTTTGACCTCAAACCACTGCCCGATACGCTCAAGTATGCCTATTTAGATGAAAAGAAAATATATCCTATCATTATCAATGCTAACCTTTCAGGATTTGAAGAAGAGCGATTAATGGAGACACTTCACAGACACCGTGGTGCCTTGGGCTATACCCTTGATGACCTTAAGGGGATTAGTCCATCGATTTTCCAACACACTATCAATCTTGAGCCCGATGCTAAGCCAGTTGTTGATCATCAACGACGGCTGAACCCAAGGATGAACGACGTGGTTAGGAGGGAGATTCTCAAGCTTCTAGCCGCAGGTATCATCTATCCTATAGCTGATAGTAGGTGGGTAAGTCCAGTTCATTGTGTTCCTAAGAAAGGAGGTATGAATGTTGTTCCTAACAATAAAAATGAACTACTAACTCAAAGAGTTGTTATTGGATATAGGATGTGTATTGATTACAGGAAGTTGAACAAAGCGACCAGGAAGAACCATTACGCGCTACCCTCTATTGATCAGATGCTAGAGAGGTTGTCTAAAAACACCCACTTTTGCTATCTTGATGGGTACTCAGGCTTCTCTCAAATTCATGTTAACATTGCTGATCAAGAGAAGACCACTTTCACGTGTCCCTACGGTACTTATGCTTACAGGCGTATAACTTTTGGTTTATGCAATGCACCTGCTACTTTTTAGAGATGCATGTCCGCAATTTTTCATGGTTTCTGTGAGGAGATTGTGGAAGTCTTCATGGATGATTTCTCCGTCTATGGAACATCCTTTGACCACTGTCTCCACAATCTTAATAATGTTTTGCAGAGATGCGAGGATACAAACTTAGTTTTAAATCGGGAAAAATGCCACTTCATGGTTAACGAAGGGATCGTGCTTGGTCACAAGATTTCCGAGAGGGGAATTGAAGTGGACAAGGCGAAGATTGAAGCTATTGAAAGGATGCCCTATCCAAGGGACATTAAAGGTATTCGTAGTTTTCTCGGTCATGCTGGTTTCTATAGAAGATTTATCAAAGAATTTTCTAAGATCTCGAGACCCCTCACTAATCTTCTCTAGGAGGATGTTCCTTTTGTATTTGATGAATATTGTAAGGAGGCTTTCGAAGTTCTTAAGAAAGCTTTGATAACCGCTCCTATAGTACAACCACGTGACTGGAAATTGCCCTTTAAAATTATGTGTGATGCTAGTGATTTTGCTATTGGAGCTGTTTGAGTACAAAGGGTTGATAAGAAATTGAATGTTATACATTATGCTAGCAAAACCCTTGATAGTGCTCAAAAGAATTATGCTACTACTGAGAAAGAATTCTTAGCAGTAGTATTTGATTGTGATAAATTTAGTCCTTATATTGTTGATTCTAAAGTTATTAGTCATACTGACCATGCTGCTCTGAAGTACCTTATGGCGAGGAAGGATGCCAAACCAAGACTCATCAGGTGGGTACTCCTTCTTCAAGAATTTGATTTACAGATTGTTGATAGAAAAGGAGCAGACAATCCGGTGGCGGAAAATCTTTCAAGGATGGAAGATATACCGCATGATCCCATCCCAGTCAACGATATTTTTCCAGATGAACAACTTGTCGTTGTAAAAGTACAATCACTCTCCGATCCTTTGTTTGCAGATTATGCTAATTTTATCGTTGCAAAGTATTTTCCTACAGGTTTAACATTTCAGCAAAGGAAGAAGTTCTTCCATCATTTGAGGCACTACTTCTGGGATGACCCTCATCTTTTCAAAGAAGGTCCTGACGAGATCGTGAGAATATGCATACCGGAACATGAGCAGAAAGACATTCTCAAGCAATGTCACGACAGTCCCTCTGGAGGACATCACGCCGGTGAGAGTACCGCACATAATGTTCTCCAATCAGGTTTTTATTGGCCTACTCTCTTTAAAGATGCTAGAAATTAAGTTTTATCTTGTGATAGGTGTGAGAGAGTTGGTAATATTAGTAGGAGGAATGAGATGCCTATGAATTACTCACTAGTGATTGAGCCTTTTGATTGCTGGGGTTTTGATTTTATGGGTCCTTTCCTCCATCAAACAAGTACACTCACATTTTAGTAGTTGTTGATTATCTGACCAAGTGGGTTGAAGCAATCCCCAACGAGAGTGTTGATCACAAAACATCTTTGAAAATGCTCAAAGATGTAATTTTCCCTAGGTTTGGTGTACCTAGGTATCTCATTACTGATGGAGGATCGCACTTCACGCATGGAGCTTTTAGAAGAGCCCTAGCCAAGTACGATGTCAATCATAGAATTGCTTCACCGAACCATCCTCAAACTAGTGGGCAAGTTGAGCTCACCAATAGAGAGATCAAGCTGATCTTGTAAAAGACAGTTAACTGTTCTAGGAAGGACTGGCCAAAGAAGTTAGGAGATGCTTTGTGGGCGTATAGAACGGCTTACAAAAACCCCGTAGGCATGTCCCCGCATAAGATGGTCTATGGCAAGGCTTGCCATTTGCCATTAGAATTAGAACACAACTAGTCATCAACCCGTGCACTTGCACGGGCTAGGATTATGAAAATGATACCTCACTGAAGAAAAACAACGGAGTCATGTAAATAATATGTGTATGATTCTTGTGATCTTTTTGGTTGTTAAAAGCACATAAGGGAAATTTTGTATGTGTATGAAGTGAAGGAGTTACCAAGTGAATGACTAACATAATATATAATATGTAGTGAGAAAGTAAAAACAAAAAATGAAGTGAAGCAAATACCATTACATTTGGATTCAACAATGTATGCACTACATGTTAAGACTAAAATAGTAAAAAACACACTATAAATGGAAACAATTAGGTCATACTTTCTTAAAGAAATTAAAGGTTGTAGCCCTTCGGAGTGGGTGTTCACATTTCAACCTATTTGCATGGTAGACTTAAGTACTTCTATTTAGGGAAGAATATAACCCTTCGAATAATTTGTTGCAAACATATCAATAAATATTAAAAATACAGAAAAATGTGTTTTGTAAGAAGAAATAAACATTTAGGACTATCTGTTGAGTATGTGTGGGTGAGGTGTCAGATAATGATTTATAAAGAGAACTCCATTTAACAATATCTATCTATGTTTGAGCAAAATTTTATTTTGGATTGTACAACCTAATGCTATGTTGGCCTACAATATATATCCTTCATTGGCCCAAACTTGCTTTCAACACAAAAGTTAGAGCTCCTATATTCAACAACTTATGTTCTGTTTTTTCTCAAAGTTTGTATAATGTGCAAAGCCCGTATAGTGTGTTTTCGCAAGAAGTATATATGTACTTACCAATTGTTTATGCCATTACCAATTCATGCAGATTTTTATATTTAGCAAGGAAATTGCGGAAAGAAAGGACAAATGACAACTTTAAAGTTCAGATAAAAGCAGGTAACACTAAAATAAATAATTTCTTGAGTAACCATAATGCAAGATACTCCATAAGAATCTCGTTTTCCTGGGTATGCATATGAAATTTCCTACATTAATTCAGCATGTCAGATTGCCAGTTGTAGAGCTAAAAGATAGATACCATACCAGGAAGAACTAAACTGAGACAGAAGTTGAACTATAAGTAATATATAAATTTGGCCATGTACTGTATGTAATGACCTTGGCATAAAAGTACAGATGACTGAAGTTTTTGGTGCATGGAGATGACTGAAGTTATATTTTATTTTCACCACTGATGCAGACTGTTGTTGTAATTTTAGCAATGGTACAACATCTATCATAGTTAGTAATCATGAGTTAGTGCAGACTGATGTGCAAAAAAACAAGGAGCTGAATAATGGACTCCATCCTACCAAGTTCAGTTTATTGTATGACCCATAGTGGGCAATATATCTAACACAATGTTACTTTTTTGGGTTGATATCTTGTCTATGGATTGAGCATCATGTAGCGGCACCTTAACTTTATAACCTGGTTTGTTATCGTTAAAATTCAATTCATTCAGTCACAATAGAGTTCGAATGCTGCCAGGAAGTACTGTATGGGTAAAGTGAAACAATAAAACATTACAACAAAGATTCAGCTATTTCCTTGTGTTAAAAGTAATGTACACAAAAGTCCAAATAAGCACATGCTATTTCAAAGAAATATTCATAAAATGGGCATCATATGGTCCAAATTATATAGTAATATACGGCTTCTCTCAAATAGATTTATTTTGTGAGGACAGTAGCAGGGCAGTGATGTACAAATAGCAATAATCTTCGAACAATCCCCTCAGACTTTTGAATGGACTTGTATTTTTAAAATTAGAAAATCATGATGTTAGTAAGGAAAATGATTAGTAGATGAAACCTATGTAAGAAAAATCGTGCAAAAGAACTTGGACATATTATCTTAATTGTTAACACTGAAGAGATAAACACTGATCTGATGCTACTATTTTCTTTATGATCAAACACTGAAATATAAACTCTTAGTAATGCGATATTCGTAATTTATCCAAGGCTGACTTTTTATCTACGGTTCAACCATCAAATTTTGGAGACTAATTCTTCGAACACTAATAAAGAAAACAATTATATAGTTAGTCAATGCTATATAACAGTATTAAAAATGAGTCTCGTACTGAGTCTGTATTAGGACTTGAATTACTGTAAGGATTGAGGATGATCATGAGGTGCTGATTTATGTGCATGCACATAAGAATCCATAGTCCTCGACTTCTCATTAGCTTAACCCCAGTGAGCAACGACATTCATGATTCCTTGTTCTCCAAAATTATATGAGCTCACCATCTGCATCATGAAAAAGTAGTAAATTAGAGAGAAGAATTCATCCTAAAAATAAGGTGTGTGGTCCACTACGTACATGTATAAATAGAACAGCTTGAAGCACCTGCACTTGGACAGAAGGGCTGCGTCCTGGTCGTTGGTTCTCGTTTTGATTATCCGCTTCATCTTCTTGGACTTTCAATGGGTAATATGTAACAACGTGAACATGCATGGAGGATCCTTTTGCTACAGATCTTCATGCTCTTGTTGTTGCACAAAGCCGCCGCCGCGGCTTGTTGATGATGCTTTCTTAGCTAGACGCAACCCAATAGCCAGGGACGTACACTTGATGGATGGAGCGAAAATGATGCACGCGTGTAGGCTAGAACATGCCGTGCTGATTAATTAGACCTTGATGTGTACGTACTTGCTTGTTGAAGCTGAGATTGAAAGGGCCTTGGATTTCAACGGATTGAGTGGAAGGGGTTCAGGAGAGGCTCGTTGAATCTCTTTAAGTTCGATCGGAACATGGAAATTACAGATGGGACATGCGAGGAGAAGGATCAGGTGGAGCGGAGTCGAGGGTTTCTCGTCGATGCCTTCACATCTTGTCGGCAAAGGATCGCGATGGGGATGACCATGCGAGGGAGAAGTTTTTCGGCAGCCCTGGGAAGTGTTTTTTATTTTCATCAGCCTCGTTTACGTGTTTGTTAGGCGTCCAAGTGGGATGGTGGGAGAGGACTCCTTAGGTAATTGATCCTACGGCCGTAGATAAATCGGCAGATCTAATGGATAATTTTGCTTAGTTCTTGAGGATTAATGTAGAGCCTTCGTTAGTGCTTCCAATTAGTAAATATAAGAAGATTTCTGGGCTGTTAGAGAGATTAATGCTGACCCAAAGTTAGCCGGTGAAAAGCGTCTCATGAACTTGACTTCTCTAGATAAGTGGAGAAGTGAAGCTTACGAGAGTGCTAAAATGTTCAAGGAAAAGGTAAAGAAGTGGCATGATAGAAGGATTCTGAAATGTGAATTTAATGTTGGTGATAAATTTTTATTGTTTAGATCCTGTTTCAGGTTCTCTCCAGGTAAACTACTTTCTAGATGGGAAGGGTCATTTCATATTGAAGAAGTCTACCGGTCAGATGCAATCAAGATTAACAATTTTGATGGCACCAAACCTCAAGTTGTGAATGGGTAAAGACTCAATCATTACATGGCGGGAGACCCTGTCAACGTTGATGTAAATATAATACACACAACAACTCATGAAGATTATGTTGCAGCCCCGTTTCAGACACCAGAAGAAGAAGAATAAGAAAAGGTATGTATTACGGTAAGGAAACATCGCGAACCGCCATAAAAGTTCCAGATTACGCGTTTTTTCAAAATATAGAAAATTCAGAGCCTAATTGGAGCCGGAGAGGAACTCCAGGGGCCCATGCCCCCCCTGGCGCGGTCTACCTCCTGGCCGCGCCGGGAGGCCGCCTAGGCAACTTGGAGCCCGTCCCCGACTCCACTTTGGCTCGTTACCTTCCTATTGTTGCAGAATTTTTTTCTATATATTTGCCCGGATATTCCCGGCACCATATCTCGTGATTTCGTTTGTTTTCTTTTCGATTTGTTTCTGCCAGGAGATCTTTTAGCTAAACCTAGGTGCCTTGGCTTCCCAAAGTTCCCCCAAGGACAAGTTCGTCGTCAACGTCACCAATCCTTACCTCGCTCAGGTGAAGAACCATCCTCGAGACGTCCAGTTGGAGGATGGTATCCTTCACCAAGAAGATCTAAAGGAACCTGCCAAGGAGGGGGGCATCAAGGCCAAGTTAGAAGAGATGGAGAAAGAAGTCTTCAAGTACAAGAAGATGGTTGAGCGGGGTGTTGAAGCCAACTTCGACATCATCAATGAGCTGAAGACGTTCTACAAGAAGGAGATGAGGGGGATATGGTCAAGCATCACTTCCGCAGAAGAAAGAATTGATGATCTCCAAGGGAAGATCTATGATCTACACAACCAGAACTATGAGTATGAACTAAAGTTTATGCGCATGGGTTTAGGTGCTGTAAGCAGGATCTTGGAGACTGAAGCCTCTCATGGGATCGGGGAACCTCTACCATGGAAGCGCTTCATCCATGACTACATCAACAACAACAACCACAACAAGAATGAGGAGTAAATCTCCTTGGGTAATGGCATCCCCTCAGCTTATTCCAAGCTTGGGGGAGTGCCCAGTATCTTTATCTTTATCTTAGTCTTTTAGAGTCAAGTAGAGTCGTATCATGTCTAAAAAGTTATTATATGAAATAGGTGTTTGCATTGAGGTCTATCACTCCTTCTGTGGAGAGTTTGTATCCGTGAGTGTGGAGTCGTCTATGATGGAATATTAATGAGAAGTCTATTAGTTCCTTCGCTGCATTCGGTATTCTCTTCATGCAATCGACCTTATATGATGATCCTTATGGGGAGTATTGACCTTATATCAGGTATGGATTTGAAAACTTTATTTAATTTTGGCAAACATAGCTTTCGTCATGAAAACATGCATGTTTTCTCAAGTAGCGACATAGCCAAAACCTTTATGTTATTATGCTTGAAGTGTTATGTTGACAAGGAAGACAACTTGATGTGTTATGCTTACCTTAATGTTTATGCTTTATGTAAGGCCCGATATGCGGTACAGTTCCAAATCCAGATGTTTCCATCCAGATCTGGGGACGAAGCACATATCAGTCCCACCGCGACATATGACATAGCCATATGCCCCGGATTTCCAACATGATATCACAACATTACGGATACAAGGACACAACATCTCATACAATCGGCATACAACTACCTTAATACAATATATCAGCATAAGATACATGTTTGAGTATAGACTACAATCAATTGCCTAGTGCCAAAGAGAAAATCATCGATTCCCATAACCACACGGGTCCAGGCCCTCCGCCGGGATCCACCTAACTAGTCGTCGTCGAGTCTCCGTGGAACAACGATCACCATACCTGTTGTCGATCAAGAACCCTGAAAAGAGTTTGGGGTAGTATCATGAGTACATAAGTACTCAGCATCCAACTGTAGTGGTCATCTGACCCAGCAAGGACTTCATCACTCTTCATTCTAGGACAACTAGTAGTTTACTGTAAGTATGGGGTAAGTTTTGAGGTTTCTGCCGCACTAGCATATATGAAGTGGCTAACGATCTAGAGAGTAAGATAAGAAGCCAAGCATTCAATGAGGAATCGCCGCCAACAAGTCTTGCTATCAACTACTTACGCAAGAATAACACCTATCCTATCCTTGTCCTCCTCTTCGCATCCCGACGAAGAAGAGGCAGTCAAGGCACACACACGTTGATCAAGTTATATTTAAGATTATCTCAGTTGTTGTTGTCTATGAACAAGGAGTAGGTCTCAAGTCGTCCATAACCGTGGACACGGATTCTCGAAAAGATTTAACCCTGCAGGGGTGTACCAACTGCCCATTACAAGGCTCCGCACCCACACCCATCTCTCTCAGTTGCTACCCATCACAGGCAACCATTTTATGATTTAGTTCCAAGAGATCCGAAACGACAGGTCCCTCTAACTAACAACGCACAAATCCGGGTGGCCCCCGGGAAGTCGACACCCAATCCAAAAGCCGGCCGCGCTCTCGAATCGGACTATTCCATCCGGGCGAGGTCGGGGTAACTAACCCATCACTGTGGGCAGTCCCTAGCTTCCAGGTGTGGACGAACGAAGGAACTCTGTCTCCGCTGGCCCGAGTTATTTTAAAGAATATCTGCTAGGAACGACCCGACAGACACACACACGTTTTCAAATGGTAAATAAGCTTGGGCCACCACTAGAAAAGTTTGAAGCTAGGTAGGTAAGAAGAGGGGACCCCATAGCATCCCACACGCGGTTACGCACGCTCGTCAAGAGACACAATACCCGGAACTCAGGTACTAGGTGACTCGAATGGAACAAAGCGTCGGGGCGGGATAGCCTAGATCTTCCATCCTTTGTCGAATATAGTCAACATTATACAACTCATATCATCAACAACAATATAATACTATGATAGCCCAAACCAAGGAGTAACAGGGTAACGTCGTAGCACCCTAAGCATTCATACGAAGCAGGGGCTGAGCAACGAGCAATAGTAACATAGCAGTACAAGGTTTGCTGGGAGGGGACATGATTGTATCGATTTGAAAGAGGCTGTAAACATGTGGTAGGATCAAACATCGAACCTAACCTAGACTAGCATGCAAACTGGTGGTTGAAATAGAATGGATCATAAGTAATGTATAGTCCTTTCCTGTTGATGAGTCGGCTTCCAAAGGTGTAGTTGATCGCAAGCTCGCATCGTCTCCGAGAGGTACCCGCGGAAGCACACAAGACGGTAAACAATGGAAAGCAATCAACGAGCAAGCATCTATTACGACGAAGCAAACACGAGCAAGCATCAACAAGAAGGCAACACAAGACATCGCACCTACCGTCGAGAGCGGTTACTAACAGGTTAAGTGGAGTACTCGTCACACACGACGATACCGCACGTTTACGATGGTTCAAGTTTTTTAGTTACACGTGATCAACAAAGGTTGTTAACATGACAACTCAAGCAAGCATGGCATAGCACACAAACATGGCAAGAGGTGAAGCATAAGATAAACTATATATGCTAGTCAATTTAAGTGAGGCACAACCTAAACATGGCATAACACTAAGTACCCCACGACAATTTAAAGCATTTGGTACTATTCTTCCCTAAACCATATTTTAGATTTGTTAACAGCAATAGCATAAACACAAAGTACATGAAATTCTAATAAAGTTACATTTAAAGAACACTCCAAACAGAGTTACGGTTAAAAAGATATAAGCAAAACAAGTTATGCACACATGCTGTTAACATCAGGGAGCACATTTAGAGCAATGCATAAACAGGAAACGAATGAAAACATGCTCACAAATGATATGCAACTAAAGTAGACATGGCAGGGAAGGCATGGCAACAGGAATCATGCAAATAGACATCATGGTTCACTAGTTATAAGCAACACAAAAAGCTATAAAACATTACTCGTCAATGACTTAGTGAAAATCAAGAAAACAGGGCAGAAACTGTTATTTTCATGTTGTATAAACATGGGTAATCTATATGAAAAAGTGCAGCAACATGACATAGCAATGTATGAGCATGGAGTAGGCATGATGATGATCAGGTACAAGCAAGAATCATGGTCATAGGCATCATAGATCAAAATATATTAAGCATGCAACATGGCATCGGAAAGTTACAGACTTAGTGAAAAACAAAGGTGGTTTTCAAAAACAGCAGGATAGAAACTTTGGAGCTAAACATATCTATGAACAGAAATGTAAACATGACAATGCAATACATATAATGGAAGTATACATGGCATATATCAAAATGACATATTGCAATGCTCAATAGGATGCACAGTTAAAAAGATATAAGGCAGCAAAGTAGCAACTTTACATAAACAGCAGCACACTAATATCAGGGTCACCACTTTGAAGCAAGAATTAATAGAGCTACAGCAGGAAATCATGACAAGTGATTGCATAGAATTCAAGTAGACATGATGCTTAATAGGATGCAACAAGAATCAATGCAATAGGCCTCATGGATGTGTCACAATCATGAATAGAACTTGCAATAAAATAACAGCAGCACCACACTAACAGAAAATAATAGCAGTTAACAGTCTAAAGCCCACTTCAACACGGATTAACAACATCAAGATGGCCTCAAATAAAAATGCTCACAAAAGATGAACTGAAGCACACACAATTCAAAACAAATTTCCTTTTGGGCGCAATGTGATCCAAGCTATGGTTTAATCGCAATACTACTTGAAAAATAGAATCAGCAGAAAAATTCCTCCAGACTTAACCAAAATTGAGGTACTGGAAAAATTAAACTAAAAAAACAAAAAAAAACGGGCCGACTCACCATGGGCCTTGGCCCAGGAGGCCGAGGTGGCGTGCGGGCTGGCGAGGTGGGGCGAGGGGAGGCCATGGGCCACGGAGGCGCTGGCAGGCCGGCCCATGGCGGCTGGCGGCTCGGCCGTTTCGGGCCCGTGCCCCGGCGGCGGCGGCGACTGCCCCGGCGGTTCTCCGGCCAGGAGGTGCGCGGCGCGGCGAGGAGGACACAGGGGGTGCGGGGTGCTGGAGGCGGCGAGGCAGGCGGCTTGGACGATGGATCTGGGTCGGCGGCGAGGTTCTCGGAGGCGGCAGCGCTCGGGCTCGGGGCTCTCTGCCATGGCGGCCTCATGGCGCAGCGGCGGCGGCTTCGACGCAGGCGGACGGCGGTGAGGGATATGCGGGAGAGGAGAGAAGAGGGGGTGAGGTCGAGGCGGAGAGGGAGGCCGGCGGTGAGGTCTCACCGGAGAGTAGCGGCGACGGACGGCGGGCGCGCGGGCGCGCGCTTCCCATGGCTGGCGGCGGTGAGGCGGGATGGACGTGAGAGGAGAGAGAGAGTGGGCAAGGGGCGCATCTGGATCATCGCCATCGTCATCACCATCGTCACGGGCATCATCGAGATCATAATCAACATCATCCCAAACATCAGTACCATCTCCACCACCATCCAATCTCACCTCACAAGTCCAACTTTTGTTGTAATCCGTATTATCTATCCTCTCTACTCTACCGGTGTTGATTACTATCGTGTGATGAATGCTATTGAGTTTTGTTGGCGACTTATCATTGTCCAGATTGTTTATCATCTATTTATCCCCACTGATCATGATCTCTTTTATGTCGTGTGAGTAGTTACTTTAGTTCTTGAGGACATGGGAGAAGTCTAGTTGTTACTAGTCATATGATGTTGAAGTAATATGTGTTATTTGATACTTAAGTTGTGTTGTTATTTTCCTAGTGGTGTTGTGTGAGTCGAAAACTCAACACTTCGCCTTATTAAGGACTTAAGGGAATACATTGTGTACAAAGTATGCTTACGGTGGGTTGCCGGAGTGACAGAAACCTGAACCCCAGTTCACATGCTTTTTCACAAGGGAACAATGGATCAACGATCGTATTTATATGGTTAGGCTTTTGCCTTAATTACTATCTTGTATTTGCGGATGCTTGCATGGTGTTTAATCATAAGTGTGCACTTATCTTAGTCTAGAGAGTGCACTAGCATAGATCCACCCACTCAACACTTATCAGCACGGCACATAGTACCTATGCGGAATATGGCGAAAGCACATGACTATTTCTCCCGTGTGTCCTAAAGAATGCTTTAACCTTTATAAGTTCAGTTGCTAGGCCTCTCCTTTGCTCAAAAGGATTGGGCCACTTGTTACTCCTTAGTGACTTTTACTTTACTCTCTTTTACCTTTTTGTTGCTTATACCGAAAACCCCTATAAAGTTATCTTTCAGTTCCTGCAGCTATTTCTTTGCCAAAGTCACTTACTAATACCTTCTGCTCCTCGTTGGGTTAGACACTCTTATTTATCGAAAACGCTAAAAACGATCCCCTATAGTTGAGGGTCATCAGTTCACACTTTTGGTTGGGCTCATAACTTAATACTAACAAGATGTTTTGGATAGATATCTCAAGGTGGATGATTCGTGAGTACATGAAGATGGGTTTCGATCTACTTGTCTTGGCATACTGCTGTAATAGCCCAGTTTTCATAAAAATTTAAAATTTTGTTTTCGGCGTGAATTGTTTGATTGTCTGATTTGTTTGCGGTGTTTGCATCCCCGATTTATCGATCGGCGATTATTCTTCCCCCTCTTATCTCGTACCGGACGGAGACCGACCCTTGCCACCCTGACACTCGACCTTTGCGACACCGGGTTTCACCCGATCACCGTCGTGAAAACCGCACGAGACCAGCCGCAGCCAACGGAACGAAAAACCCTGTTTAATAATTAAATGGGTTATTTTTATAGCGCGCCGGAAAGTGTTCTCGGAACGGTTCCATCGCGAGGTGAATGCCACCGGCTCGACTCGCTGATCGCGCAGTTCGAAGTTTTACCCGAATCGGAGGTACTGCGGACCCCCGGCGGTCAGAAACGTGAGCACCGCGTGCGTGAGAGAAAAACCGGAGATGTTTTTGCAAACTGCCAGCCACCGGGGCTATATAAAGACCACCACACTCCCACCCATTTCTAGGGTTTCCCTAGTCAAATTTTTCAGCCAACCCCCTCTCAGATCCAGACCGCTGATCTGATCCGTCGGATCCAGATCAGACGAACTGCGTCGCGCCACGTCACTTTTTTTCCCTCTCTTTTCTCTCTCTCCAATCCTCCTCTCTCCTCTGCCCGTGGACGCGCCGCCCGATCCGGCCGGTCGCCGGCAAGCCGCAGCCAGGGCGCACCTCTCCTCCTCCCTCTCCCGCACCTCCTCTCTCCCTCTGCGCTCACTCCTCCTCCTCTTTCTCTCGAAGGTCTCGCGCCGGAGCGCCGCGGCCATGGCCCCCGGTCGCCGCGCCATTGGAGCATCTCGGCCGGCCAGGAGCTCCCGCGCCGCCCGGCCTCCCTAGCTCGCCTGGATCCGGCGGGATCCCTGCGCCGCGCCTTGCTTCGCTGCCTGCCGCGCCGCCGGTCCGGTGCAGTCGCCGCCGCCATCGGGAGCGGGAGCTCCCCGCACGAGCGGCCTCCTCTAAGCCACCCTGACGTCCCAGCCAGATCTGACCCGAAAGCCAGAGCCCAGCAACCCGAGCCAAGGCCCAGTGCCCCCTCTCAGCCCGAGTACCCCAGCAGGCCAATTTGGGCCGAAGCCCAGGGTGAAGGCCCGTGCCCTGTGTTTTTTTCCTCTGCGCTTTGAACTTTTTCTAAGTCCCAGAAAAACTGTGTGCTGATTCATTTTTGCAACGTATTTTCCCGTTGATATGTAGCTCCGATGAACGTGCCCCAAAATGAAAGTTGCTTAGAATTGCGTGTACTTTAATTCATATTTTGTGAGCGTTTGCATTTGAGCTCATCTTGATTGTGTAATTGTGTGCTAAAGTGG
Source organism: Bromus sterilis (assembly GCA_950022295.1). Taxonomy (NCBI): domain Eukaryota; kingdom Viridiplantae; phylum Streptophyta; class Magnoliopsida; order Poales; family Poaceae; genus Bromus; species Bromus sterilis. The sequence goes on along the minus strand of OX465595.1, from coordinate 238,466,621 downwards.
GCATCAGGCCATTAAACTGCTACAAATTCCTGTTATGTGATGCTGTTGTTATTTTGTTGCAACTTTGCATGATGATTGTAACAAATCCATGAGGCCTATTGCATTGATTCTTTCTCATATGTGTTAAGCATCATGTGTAATTCATTTCCATGCTTTAACATGCCATGTTTGGGTGCTTTAGCTGTATTATATTTTGCTCCAAAGTGGTGATCCTGATGTTATTGTGCTGCTGTTGCTGAAACTGTTATTTTGTTGCAACTTCGGTCGACGAGTGTGTCGCGACCGTTTATCGGAATTGAGTGATTCCAATTGCATATTGTTAAGCATGATGTCTACTTTCATCCCATGTATTGCATTGCCATGATATGCTTGCTGTTCATGTAGTTATTGAGCTCCAAAGTTGCCATGCTGCTGTTTTTGACAGCCACCTCTGTTTTTCTCTAAGTCTGTTACTTTGCGATGCCATGTTGTTTGCTTAATATCTTTTGATCTATGATGCCTTTTTGCATGATTCTTTTTGCCATGCCTTCCATGTCATGTCAACTTTAATTGAAAGTCATTGGTGAGCATGTTTGCATTGATTAACCTGTTTATGCATTGCTCTAAACTGTGCTTCGTGATGTTGGCAGTTTGTGCCCGTAACTTGTTTTGCTTATATCTTTTTAACCGTAACTCCGTTTGGGGTGTTCTTTATATGTAACATGATTAGTTTTCGTGCAATTTGTGTTTATGCTATTGTTTGCTATTGTTAACCAACCTAAAATATGGTTTAGGGCAGAACAGTACCAAATCTTTTAATCATCGTGCGGCACTTAGTGTTATGCCATGTTTAGGTTGTGCCTCACTTAAATTGACTAGCATAGATAGTTTACTTTGTGCTCCACCTGTTGTCATGTTTGTGTGATATGCCATGCTTGCTTGAGTTGCCATGTTAAAAACCGTTGGTTGATCACCTGTAGCTAAGCAACTTGAACCACCGTAAACGTGCGGTATTCGTCGTGTGTGACCGATACCCCACTTAAACAGTTAGTAACCGTTCTCGACGATAGATCCGTATCGCGTTGCCGTGCCTTGTGTTGTCTCTTTGATCTTGTATTTCTCCGTAGTAATAGTGGTGCACCGTTGATTGTTTTCCGGTGTTTACTTCTTCTGTGCTCCCGCGGGTACCTCTCGGAGACGATGCGAGCTTGCGATCAACTACACCTTCGGGACCAGACTTATCAACAGGCAAGGACTATGCATTACTTATGATCCATTCTATTTCAACCAGCGGTTTGCATGCTAGTCCAGGATAGGTTCGATGTTTGATCCTACCACAAGTTTAAAGCCTCTTTCAAACCGATACAGCCATGTCCCTTCCCAGCAAACCTTGTACTGCTATGTTACTATTGCTCGTTGCTCAGCCCCTGCTTAGTATGCATGCTTAGGATGCTACGATGTTACCCTGTTACTCCTTGGTTTCGGATATCACATTATTATATTGTTGTTGATGATATTGGTTATTATAATGTTGACTATATTCGACGAAGGATGGAAGGTCTAGGCTATCCCGCCCCGACGCTTTGTTCCATTCGAGTCACCGAGGACCCGAGTTCCGGGTATTGGTTATAAGACTGAGCGTGACTAACCGCGTGTGGGATTTTATGGGGTCCCCTTTTCTTACCTACCTAGCTTCAAACATTTCTAGTGGTGGCCCAAGCAGATTTACTATTTGAAACCGTGTGTGTGCTGGTCAGCTGCCAGTTGTTTTCAAACCAACCCGGACCAGTGAGGACTTAGTTCCCTTGCTAGCCCATCATGACCGGCTGAGGACCCGGTGTCCCATGTGTGATTAACCGGCAATCCAAACCTGGAGTCATACGGTAGAGACCAGATCGAGAGCGCGGCCGGCTCCTGAGCTGGATGTCGTCTCACCGGGGGCCACCCGGATTTGTTCGTTGTTAGTTAGAAGGACCTGTCGTTTCGGATCTCTTGGAACTAAATCATAAAATGGTTGCCTGTGATGGGTAGCAACTGAGAGAGATGGGCGTGTGTGCGGAGCCTCGTAATGGGCAGTTGGTACACCCCTGCAGGGTTAAATCTTTTTGAGAAGCCGTGTCCACGGTTATGGACGACTTGAGACCTACTCCTTGTTCATAGACAACAACAACTGAGATAATCTTAATATAACTTGATCAACGTGTGTGTGCCTTGACTGCTTCTTCTTTGTCAGGATGCGAAGAGGAGGACAAGGATAGGATAGGTGTTATGTTTGCGTAGTAGGTGGATAGCAAGATTTGTTGCAGGCGATTCCTCATCGAATGCTTGGCTTCTTACCTTAATCTCTAGATCGTTAGCCACTTCATGAATGCTAGTGCGGCAGCAACCTCACCACTTACCCCTTCCTTACCGTAAACTACTAGTTGTCCTAGAATGACGAGTGAGGAAGTCCTTGCTGGGTCAGATGACCACTACAGTTGGATGATGAGTACCTCTGTACTCATGATACTACCCCCAAACTCTTTTCAGGGTTCTTGATCGACAACAGGTATGGTGATCGACGTTTCACGTGGAGACTCGACGACGACTAGTTAGGCGGATCCCGGCGGAGGGCCTGGACCCGTGTGGTTATGGGATCGATGCTTTTCTCTTTGCCACTAGGCTTTGGCTTGGAGTCTGTACTCAGACATGTATCTTCCGCTGTTGTATTGTATTTGAGGCAGTTGTATGCCGATTGTATGAGATGTTGTATCCTGTATCTGTAATGTTGTGATATCATGATGGAAATCCGGGGCATATGACTTCGTCATATGTCGCGGTGGGACCGATATGTGCTTCGTCCCCGGATCTGGATGGAAACATCTAGATCTGGAACAGTACCGCATATCGGGCCTTACAACTGCCCATGCTTTTGATCCTGTAACTTTCCAATAGCATAATTAGCCATGTTTATAATTCTATCAATTGCCCAGCTGTAATTCGTTTACCCACCTTAGCTATTTTATCGTATTTTGGGAGACATCACTAGTGAACATCAGGTGAACCCGATCCATATTTCCACCACTGTTTACACCTCCACTTTATTTTCAGCTTTTACTTTTAGTTGCAATTATCACCGCAATCATTATCCTCTTGTGTTTGATCCTTCATAAACGACAAGGCCGGAGAGATTGACAACCTCTCTGTACTCGTTGGGAGCAAAGTTACTTGTTGTGTGTGCAGGTCCAGGATAAGCAAGTGATTTATATTTAGACGGTGCACCAGTTGTTTCCCAAGTTCGTGCCGAGGGACGCGACTTAATTAGGGCTGTTGAGGTGTTTGCCACCAATTCACCAAGGCTCGACCATTCGACTACCTTAGGCCTCTCTAGCTTATCATCCCTCGAATAAACTATCTCTTGTGGCTAACAGTCGATGACTCGCAGCAGCGCTGCACGCATGAAGGTAGGCGATTATGGTCTCAAGTCCCTGCGTGACTCTTCGAGTCCCCCAGGCACTAGGGGGCTACTGAGGATGGGGTGACCCCATGACTCCTACATATGAGGGTACCTGGTGCGTACCGAGCTAGAAGGCCCACAGAAAGCCTCGACCGTCCCACATATGGCCCACTCGAGGAAACCGCCATGAGGAGTCCTTGAGGATCATGGGAACCGCGACTTGGCGTCCAAGACTGAAGATAGATTAGGAAACCCTCTCTGTAAACCTAGACAGACTCCTTGCGACGCAACCTACTATATAAAGGCTGGGAGAGGGGCGTCTAGGGCATCTAATCTCATATCTACACATCCGGTACTGAGCGACCTCACCTGGACCTCCACTGTAATCGTCTTTGTTATAATACAATCGAGGAGGAAGTGCTTTCTCCTGTTAGCCAACGTGTATCGCCAACCTGCACATCGCCTCTATGATCTAACCCAGGGTTCCCAACCATGGGATTTGCCGAGGTCAATCCTCGTCAATTGGCGCCGACCATGGGGACTACGCAGGTTGGAATCACGATCTCGGCGGCCCCACCATCAGCAAATCGTAGCTTGATGACTCGAGATAGATTTAGTCCACTTGAAGAACTCAGGTTCATCGCAAGCCTCTCCATCGCGCATACAAGCGCACTCGTCCGGCGAGTGCGCCAAAACCAATCCTTCGGCGACTACCAAAGTCGCGCACAGCGGAAGAAAATTCGACGATACAGTAGGCAAACTGAAACCGCGGCTGCAGGCCCAGTCGCGGATCCATAACAAGAAGTCCAAATCAAGGTTTCACTCGAGGAGCCGCCGCCCGGCGCAACAGCACCAACATCCACCGGAGCGCCCGCCACCGCCCGAGTAACCGAAGAGGATTCTGAAACTCAATATGGCGAGTCCTACGACCCCGAATGAAGACCGAACGAATTCGCCAAGATGATTCGCAACTACTCGATCAACGATGGAATTGAGCTCGATCCAAGCTTCCATTCCCTTTCAGAAGACCACTCGCAGTCGTTTCGCATCACAAGAAGAAGAAGAAACGCAGGCTCCAGCAAACTCATAGCCAAAGAGCAGCTGGACGGGCCATGCACAATCCATTGCTTCGAGGACGATTGGGGACGTATCAGATCAAGCCACACCTTGAGGAGATGTCGTCTGTTCACCGAACTCTCCGACAGGCTCAAGAAAGAAAAGCAGCGCAAAACCAAACGGGCTCAAGAGACAGCGCAGTCGCCAGCACACAACTCAGAAGAACAGTACCCGTCGTCCCACGGACGAGTCTGCATGATCTAGGAAGGACGACCTCCAAAGGTAAAACAGGAGGTGTACACCCTGCAAGTTTGAGCAGCCGAAGACCTGCTGACAGAAGAAACCTACCACCTATATGGTTCAGAAACTAACATCACCTTCTCACAAGACGATCACCCGCCCGCAATTCCAAGGCCAGGGCACACACCTTTGGTTCTTGAAACTCAGATTGCTGGTTACGACATGGAAAAAATATTCATGTACGGGGGCAGCAGCCTAAATATCATCTTCACCAACACCTTGAGCAAGATTTCAATCCCACGATTATTCTGGAAAAACTCTGGCGTCACAATCTATGGCTTAGTACCAAGGGAAGCAGCCTCCTCCCTGGGATCAATTGAGCTCGACGTCATCTTTGGTATCAGGGGCAACTTCTCAAGAAAAATCCTCAAGTTTGAAGTACTCGACTGGGAGTCCCAATACCATTGCATACTAGGACGACATGTATTCACACAGTTCATGGCAGTCCTGCACTACGCATACCTCAAGCTCAAGATGCCCGGGCCTTCTGGAGTCATCACGGTTAACGGAAGCTTCGTCAATTCTGACCAATGAGACCGGGACTTCCATCAAGTCTCCGACACGTTTGGATCACATCAGCAGCTAAAAGAGATATCAATGGTGGTAGGCAAAAGATTTTTTCCGCTAGCAAGTAGAAGCAAGAAAAAGAATTCACTCGCGATTTTAGCATCGATAGCGACACAACGACTCTTCAAGTACACCCGACCGACCCGGCCAAGATAGTCCAAATCTACGCTCATCTACCAGACGACCAAGTAACCGCCCTCATGGTTTTCCTCCGCAAGGAGTGGGAAATCTTTGCCTGGTGTCCGGCCGACATGCCCGGAATACCCCGGGAGTATGCAGATTATGCCCTGCAAATCTACCCGAACACCAAACCAGTAAAGCAGGCGCTGCGCAGATTCTCCGAGCCAAAGCGCAGAGCCATTGGGGAAGAAGTTAACCGACTACTCGATGCCAAATTCATCCGAGAGACAAAGAAAGCCACTAGGGTCGCAAACCCAGTGCTCGTTCCAAAAAAGGACACAGACGTACTGCACATTTGTGTCGATTATGGGCCCGTCAACAAGCATTGCCCAAAGGACCACTTCCCCCTTCCAAGGATCGACCAGATCATCGACTCAACCGCAGGATGTGACATGTTGTCCTTTCTCGACGCCTACTCAGGATACAACCAGATCAGGATGAAGGAAGAAGACGAAGAGCACACCTCACTCATCACACCCTCTGGCGTATTCTGCTGTAGGACGATGCCATTCGGTCTGAAGAAAGCAGGAGCCACGTATCAGCGGATGATGCAGTCATGCCTAAGAGACCAAATCGGCAGGAACCTCCAAGTCTACGTCGACGACATTGTTATCAAGACATACAGCGCAGACACACTACTCGACGACCTCCGAGAAACCTTTAAAACACTTAACAAGTACAGGATCAAACTCAACCCAAAGAAATATGTGTTCGGCGTCCCAGCTGGGAAACTTCTCGGGTACATGGTCTCTGCCCGCGGAGTCGAAGCAACTCCAGCAAAAGTCCAAGCACTCGCAAGGATGCAAGAACCTGTTGTTTTCACGGGCGTCTAGCAGCTTACCGGGCGACTCGCAGCTCTGAGCCGCTTCATCAGCATACTGGGAGAGAGAACCCTGCCATTCTACCAACTGCTCAGAAAAGGAGGAAAATTTGAGTGGACCGAATAAGCCCGGAACGCATTCGCAGACCTCAAGAAAACTCTATCAACACCACCGATTTTGACAGTACCAAGGGAGACGGAACCTCTGTACCTTTACATAGTATAACGTAGCAGCGTGGTCAGCACCGGGCTTGTCGTCGATCGCTCGGAAGAAGGAAAAGTGCAAAGCATACATAGGCCAATCTACTACCTCAGCAAGGTCCTAACAAAATCACAGCAGCGGTACCCGAACTACCAGAAGCTCGTGTATGACATCGTCATGACATCATGGAAAGTGACACACTACTTCGACGAGCACCTCATCATGGTCGTCAGTAGCGCACCACTCGCGGACATCCTAAACAACCCAGGAGCAACGGGTCGAGTCGCTGAATTGAACATCGAGCTCAGCCCTCATGACCTTCAATTCAAGTACCCAACGGCGATCAAAGCTCAAGTACTCCCAGAATTTATGGTCGAGTGGATGGAAGTGCAAACACCTAGTCCTCCAGACCTCTCCAACTCATGGAAGGTGTTCTTCGATGGGTCTAAAATGCACCAAGGAGCTCGAGCAGGCGTTGTGCTAATCTCACCCAAAGGAGATAAGCTCAAGTATGTACTCTAGATCAACTTCAGCAAAGCATCAAACAACGAAGCAGAGTACGAGGCACTACTGCATGGCATGCGCATGGCGAAAGCCTGTGGTGCTACTCACCTCGTAATATACGGCGACTCTAACCTCGTCGTCCAGAAGCTCTACAACATCTTAGAAGGAGAATTCGATGGATGCGAACTCAACTACGTCTCCAGAGAAAACAACACAAAAGCAGACGAGCTCGCCAACATCGGGTCCACCCGAGGACCAGTCCCCCTGGGAGTTTTCCTCGAAAGCATCGGCCAGAGATCGATCAAAATCAAGGCGCCAGCACCAAAGGCAGCCATGGAAACCGATAGCACAACCGAGCCCCCGCAGGTAGCAGCAGCAGACCCGGTCGGCAACAGCGAAGCTAACAATGTAGTCGAGGAGGGTGAACCAGCAGGACTCAAAAGCCCAGTTTGGACAAGACCTTTCCTCAGATTCCTGATACAAGGCATCCTGCCGGCAAGATGTCACAGAAGCCCGACGAATCAACCAAAAATCGAAGGCGTTCATCATAATCAATGGACAACTCTACAAGCGCAGCATCTCCCAAGTACTCCAAAAATGCATTGAAGAGGAAGACGGCAAAGCCGTACTACTCAAGATCCACGAGGGGACATGCGGGCACCACGCGAGCAGTTGCGCACTCGTAGCCAAAGCCTTCCTCAAAGGGTTTTACTGTCCAACCTCAATGCGAAACGCGGAAGACACCGTGCGACGTTGCCTTGCATGCCAAAAATTCACTAGTCGACCTCATGCCCTAGCACCCGAGCTCAAAACTATACCACTATCATGGCCTTTCACCACATGGGGCTCGACATGGTAGGCCCACTTAAGAAATATGCAAAGGGTGGAAGAACACACATCTTGGTAGAAGTTGACAAGTTCACCAAGTGGATCTAAGCAATGCCAATTACCACCTCCAAGGCCCTCACAGCAGTCAACTTCATCAAGTCAATCATTTTTCGATTCGGCGTACCGCACAACATCATCACGGACAACGGAACGAACTTCACGGCAGCGGAATTCCAGAACTTTTGCCAGGAGCTGGGCATCAAAATAAATTATTCCTCAGTCGTGCGCCCCCAATCCAACGGCCAAGTAGAAAAAGCAAACGGCCTAGTGTGTGAAGGAATCAAAAAATGGCTCCTCGCGCCACTCGAGCAGGCCGCAGGAAATTGGATAGAAGAACTCCCCTCAGTCCTATGGAGCCTGTGCACTACGCCCAGCGCTTCAACCCAGTACACGCCATTTTTCTTGTTGTATGGAGATGAGGCAGTACTGTCGCACGACCTCAAGTTCGAAGCTCCCCGAATAACCGGATATGAAGGGGAAGAAGCAGAAGACGCACTCGAAGACGACAAAGACGTTGCAGATGAGGCAAGAGACACAGCTCTCGCAAGATCACAAGGATACCAAGACAAGCTGCTCACTTATCAAAGCAAGAGCTTGCGAACAAGAACTCTTCAAGAGGGCGACCTTGTCCTGCGGCTAGTCCAAGAGAAGGTCCACAAGCTAGCCCCACAATGGGAAGGAACATTTATAGTCTCTGAAGTCGTAGGAGGAGGAGCATACAGACTAAAGAATCCGAGGACCAATGAAGACGTGGGAAACCCATGGAACATGGGAAACTTGCGCCTCTTTTACCCATAGTCTACTAGCTCGGAGACATCATCCAACAACACAAGGACCGGCAGGAGCGCCGACGGGAAACCCATGTAAAACACTTGAAGTAATAAAACATTTGTTTCCAAGATGACACTACCTTAAGCACTCGGGGGCTCGAGCACGGACTCCCCCCGAGAGACGCTTTTTTTCTTACGCCACGACTTAACCTAAAGAACTCGGGGGCTCGAGCACGGACTCCTCCTGAGAGATGTTTTTTCGCTTACATGACGACTTAACCTACAGCACTCGGGGGCTCGAGCACGGACTCCCCCAGAGAGACACTTTTTCTTACGCGACAACTTCTCCTAAAGCACTCGGGGCTTGAGAACGGACTCCCCCCGAGAGACTCTTTTTCGCTTACGCGACGACTTAACCTAAAGCACTCGGGGCTCGAGCACGGACTCCCCCTGAGAGACGCTTTTTCGCTTACGCGACGACTTAACCTAAAGCACTCGGGGGCTGGAGCACGAACTCCCCCCGAGAGATAGTTTTTTTGCTCACGCGATGACCTAACTTAAAGCTCTCGGGGGCTCGGGCATGAACTGCCCCTGAGAGACGATTTTTCTCGCTTGCACGGCGAAATAAACCCAAAGACTAAAGATCCAGCAAAATCCCTTGATCCACAGCCACACCTAAAAACACGTCGAGGACGCAAGTACAGCCCCCAAGGCATCCTACGGTATCACTCCCAAAATCACGGCGCCTGCACATCACAACAAGAACAAAAGATCCAGCCTTTCAATTCAGGTTTACAAGAAGGATCCAAGACAGCCCCTAAAGTAGGATAATTTCTTAATTCTTCATTCGATCACAAGCGATCACCTAAAGACTCGAGGGCTACTCCCATCAGGAGCGTTGTCGCGCACCCGATGAGTTTGATCTCCTTTCCAGAATAGCAGGGCAAGCTTAAAACGGGCCAATTCAAGCCTATGCCCGACTCTACGAATCAAGCATAGCCTCGGGGGCTACTCCCATCAGGAGCGCTGTCGCGCACCCGATATTTTCAAATCTAAATACATGGTCAAGGAGCCGAAGACATTTTTTGTTACAAGGAGCCGAAGACAATTTTTGTTACAAGGAGCCGAAGACAAATTTTGTTACAAGGAGCCGAAGACAATTTTTGTTACAAGGTCAAGGAGCCGAAGACAATTTTCGGTACTGTGCCCCCTAGCCCCGTCGACATCCTCGCCGTACTTATGTTTCCGCCGGAGCAGACGCCGTCGTCCCTCTGGTCCACCCCATGACCCCCAACCACCTCCGTTCGACGTGCGGGAGCTCCAGGATCCTAACCCTGCCCTCCAATCCCCACCCCGAGCTCGAATTTGCAACTCCGGCGAGATTCCGGCGTCAACAGTGCTCCCCGCCGATGAGCCCCTCCATTAGAACCTAACATCCCCACTTAACTAACCCCATGGGCCACTGATAGTGGGCCCAGGACCCCTAATCTAATTAGGATTAGATTAACAACACGGTTTAGTTAACCCAGCCACTGACCAGTGGGTCCCAGCAGTCAGTCCCCCCCATACGTCAGCCTGACGTCATGCCTACGCAGTAAATCGAATAATTGATTTATTTAAATCCAGAAAATCCAGAAAAAGGCTTAAACTTTGGAAATTCATAACTAATTCATTTTAACTCCTTGTTTGTTGTCGGCATCGTATTTATATTGCTTCCTTGTTTGTTGTTTGTCGAGAAAAAGTGGAACCGGAACAGGAGGCCGCCCCCTTTGTTGAAGACCCCGATACCGAACCTCGTCAGCAAGGCAAGAAAAACCCCATTGATCATGTCGATAAAATCCCACTTCCCTCTCATGTCTCGCTTATGCATTGTATAGGATGATTACCATGCTACGTTTCTACCGCATAGATGAACCCATTCCTTTGCATGACCTATCATTTGTCACAGTAGTAAGCAAACCACAATCCTAGCAAATGTAGGAGTTGGTTGATATCATGTGGCCCCTGCAATTGTTACTGCTTATTGCATGCTTAGAGTGATACAATGTTGTTACTGTTATGTGAGTCGGGATGGTAGTGATCATGTTGATGATGGTGGAAATGTGTTGGTGAATCTACCCTAATACAAGGTGAACGATGAGAGGCTGTGTAGGAGTACACAGTGGGTTGTCTCGTTGAACACCGCCCTAAGTCCGAGTTCTTGTGTGGTGATCCAAGATGAAGAGTACAACCACACATTGGGCTCACTGACCCCTCTCAACCTATTAACTCATCCCTTTCGATGTCCAGATGTCGCAGTAGTTCGGAGTTCTGGTAGGTTTGTGGCCTGGCTGCTAAGTGAGAGAACGGATCAACCGAGATCGGCTTATGCACCACGCACACATCATCTGGGTCCACTTCGGTAAACCGGCCGGGTTCACGATAGTGGTAGCCAACCCAGGTAGGCAGATTTCTTGGACTAGATCGGCTATGAGGTAATAGTTGTGGTGAGCATCCTCGCCGACACTTCTTGAACGGTGTCGAGTACAAAGGCGCTAACTGATGATCATGTGTGTGTAGCGGTACACCCCTGCAGGGTAAACAAAACTATTCGAATAGCCGCGTCCGCGGTAAGGGACTGCTTGGAAAGCTTAGCTTGATTATTAGACAACTTGAACTGGATACTTATAAAACTTGCCAAGATAAGCGTGAGTGCTATGGCGTGCTTTCTCGTGGGGAAGTCGAGGAAGGCACCATAGTGGTGTAATTTTTTGGATACAAGTAGTGGACTCGTGTACGCCTCTTACCTCAAGTCTGGTACTCGTAGTTCAGGACTAGCCAAGTCAAAGCTGGCACTTCTGCTTATGAACCCCACCTCCCTTTACCTTGATACATGTGCATGAGTAGTATAGTTCCTACGTAAGTCTTGCTGAGTACGACTTTGTACTCACGTTTGCTTATTCTATGTTTTAGATGAACCCACTGACGCTGAAGGTGGATTCTTCCTCGAGCTCGACGACTGAAGACCAAGCTAGTGTAGTCCCAGTCAGCAGACTGGTTCCCTCGTGGAGGGTTTTGTGTTTAAATAAGGCTTCTTAAGCCATTTGTTAAGTTTGTCTGTACTTAGACCTACTCTGCTTCCGTTGAATGTTGTAATGTTGGATCAGATACTTGTGATCTCTGTGTGCACTCTGTGAGAGTTATCAATAAAATGTATACTTTGTAGAGAATTGCAATGATACCTGCTGTTCATACAAAGCATGTGTGTTGCGTGTATGTTTATAACATGCGTGTCTTTGTATGGGTTTTCGAGACCTTAGTTGTGATCTGGCTGGCGGTCTTTTATACACCAAATGGCCCTTAGATGTGCGCAGCTTGGGGCATCGCGATGCGATTGCTCGAGACTCTGTCTCGTGCACAATTTGTGGTATGATCGAGCCCGCCCTAGACCCCGACTAAGTGATCGGGATGGAGTAAGTCTAGGTAAGAGTTATGAGATAGTCGATAGTATGGTTGAGGCGACTTGTCTGTGTATATGGGAGTTCATCACCCATATCATTAGACTTGTGTGCGGACGATGAGGAACCATCTCAGTTGATCATCCGGCCTGGATGGGATGCCCCTCACGTACGATGCTTTCCGAGAACGTTCTGTGCTTGGCCTTGTCTGCTTAGACAAGTGGATACGGTTCTCGGCTCTCCATATGACTATGTCGTAGTGGGACTTGCATACGCTAACCCCGGGTCCCGACACTAAAAAACATATCAGAACTTCAAAGTAAAGCACGTAAGATATGCAATTCAAGTCAAGAAAATAACAAGAAAGAGTCTATATCTACTATTAAGACTATAAAAGAATGAAAATAAAGGTGCAAGAGCCCTCGCTGTCCGTGACTCGAATTTCTCCAAATGGTGTTTGCGTGCCAGAAGTGGGAGATGGGTTTAGAGAATGAAAAATACTATAGAGTTTAATTGAGAACTCAATCTACTAAAGTTTCACGCTTGGTCTCCTTCGGGGTCTTATTATGACTTATCCCCAGACCACTAGTTAGGTACAAATCAAACTGATCCTCTCCCTTTTGACTTTGAGCACTCCTGCAATGGATGAGCGCGAGCAAGATACGTTGGCACAAAGGATGGCAAAGAGAGAAATGATGGGGAAGGAAAACAAAAAATGTGTGAAAGGCTGAGATCAATGAGGAAAATCATAGGCGAGAGAAAGCCAAATGATAGATTTGATGTGAGGAGTAGGGATTGACATGCAACGGATGCACATATGAGGTAAGGTAAGCTCTCCAATGGAACTAGTGGGGGTGCATCCAACTTGCTTGCTCATGAAGAACTAGAGCTCATTTGAGGAGGCTCATCCTTGGAATATGCAAGCCAAGTTCTATAGTGTAAGGGTCCCCACATAGTTATGCATGAATGATAATCTCTATGGAGTACAAATATGACAATGGAGTACGAGTGCGGATCTTTCAAAAGGAATAGTAATGTTGCCCCTTCCCTCTTTTAATTTCTTTTTTTTCTCTTTTTCTATTTTTTTGTATTTTTTTGGCCTCTTTGGCTCTTTCTATTTATCTCTCATTTGTCCTCTTTGGGATCTTTTAATTCGTCCTCTTTGGGATCTTTTCCTCACTTAAGGGCAACACTCTATATTTTACAAGAATATAGAAGATCTTCACACTTTACAGGAAGTACTCAACATAAAGAAAGATGAAAACTATCAGGATGTATGCAAATGTATGCCTCTGCCAGTGTAGCAGGATATGCAATGATACTAGCGTGTCATGTAGCAATAATAAGGGAAAAGACCAACTAACATGCTGCTCCTCGATCAAGCAAAAGCATGTATGACATGAAGATCAATTCATGAGATGGTGGATGTTGCATGGCAATCTATCTCGGAAAGGCTATGGAAATGCCTTGATACGTAGGTATGGTAGCTGTTTTGAGGAAGATATAAGGAGGTTTATGATGACAGAGCGTATCATGCCAAGGGTTTGGATGCACCGGCGAAGTTTGCACCAACTCTCAAGATGAGAAAGGGCAATGCACAGTACCGAATAGGCCAGAAAAATATGGAAGGTGGAAGTGCCAACAATCGAATACTCGCATTAGTCCGAAAAACTCATGCACTTATTATCGGTAACTTTCTATCTAATTAGGAGGTTCACAAAGAGACAAGTAACCCGAGGAGGAGTGTATGGGGGTTTGGTTAACCTTTCGCATCCTCGACCCATGGTACGTGAGGGTACTCTATATATTCCAACCCCTCCAGAGGTTAGCGATCCATCTAGTAGCTAGAGTTCTCAACTAATTTTTTTGTAGTTTTCGAAAATAATCACGGATTTCCCAAAATACGACACCGATCACTAATATGCTCATGATCTTGGCACCAAAGTTCCAAACATTACTCAAATCAATACCTCAAAACTTTTGCATGTTACTACTACACTTGTAATAGCAACCTTAATTACCTACTCATGCAAGACACACAACTCAGTGCAACAAGACCACTCACTAAACAAGATAAGCATGAAAACTAAAGAAAGTTCCTAGAACAACCTAAATAAAATCTCTTGGAATGGTAAGCATGAAAACTAATAGCTAAGCATGACAACAGCTATGAAAAGAGAAAGAACACACACAAAAAGAAAGATAAGCATGCAAGCCTATGTTGTGTTCTAAGGTGGAGTGGAGCGTGTTTCTCTCCCAAACAATGAAGGCTAGGATCCAACTTGTTATGAACAGCAAGAAAAACTAAACAAAATTAAAAGTAAAGCGCGAGACGCTCCAAGTTTAGCACATAACATATGAAGTGGTAAAAATATAGCATGGAGAAGGACGAACTGATGATTATTGATGGAGAAGGGGATGCACGGGGGCATCCCCAAGCTAAGACTCTAGAGTCTCCTTGGATATTTCTTTGGGTGCATGGGGGAATCCCCAAGCTTGAGCGCTTGACACTCCTGAATCTTCTTTCATCATCTTCCTTCGCATACTTGAAAACTCCCTTCATACGAAACTCATCATAAGCTGATTAGAGTGGTTAGTACCCATAATAGAATAATTTTTCTCCAATGGAAATAAAGAATTTCATGAAGACCTACTGTTTCTCATGAGTGGCAAAAAGTTTGTGCAAAGAAAAAGCAAGCTTAAGATTTGTAAAACGAGGAAAACAAAAAACATGGCAGAATCTGTGAAAAACTGACTAACATGTAGTAAACAATTTTTTAGGGGTACTTCTGCAACTCAAATCAAAAAACTCGGAACATATGCATGAAATCTAATTGTATAGAGCATGCTGTCAAAACAATTCAGATCAAAAAGATGATCTGGTGATTTTTGGCTAATTTTTCCTTCAAGGGGACATAATCTGTTTCTGGACATCATGTCACAACTTTTGAACATTTTTGCAATTGGAGGCTAGAACTTGGCACAAAGCTTGAAAATAAGGATACAATGATGTTGCTACAGTAGTAACAAGCATCAAGACCACTAAAAATGAAAGTAAAAAACATCTTGGGTTGCCTCCCAACAAGCGCTTTCTTTTATGCCTTTTAGATAGGTATGATACAGAAAGATCAAGTTTTGTCGATATCAAAATAATAGCTTGCCCGTGTAACGGACTCATAAGGTAACTTAATCTTATTTCGAGGTAAGTGTTCCATTCCCTTTTTGAGGGGAAATTGGAATCTAATGGTCCCTTCTTTCATGTCAATGATAGCACCAACTATGCGAAGAAAAGGACGTCCCAAAATAATTGGACATGAGGGATCACACTCAATGTCCATAACAAGAAAATCAACGGGAACGTAATTATCATTGACAAAAATAAGAACATCATAAATCCTTCCTAAAGGTTTCTTTACTGAAGAATCAACAAGACGAACACCAAAAGAACATGTATCAAAAGGTTTTAAATTGAGCATATCATACATTCTTTTGGGTATAACGGCGGCACTAGCTCCAACATCACATAAAGAAAAGCAAGAGAAATTGTTCAATTTAATTTTGACTATGGGATCCCAACCATCTTCTAGGATTATAGGGATAGAAGCCTATAGCTTGAGCTTCTCCTCCCTAGCTTTGATAAGAGCATTGGTAATATGCTCGGTGAAGGCAATGTTAAGTGTGCCAGTGTGGGGGTCTTTAGCCATTATTTGCAAAAAGTTGATAACTTCAGAAAGACTACAATTATCAAAATCATGATCACTACCATTAATTAAAGTGGTGGTAGTCTCTAGAATAATGGGACCTTCTATTGGGTAACGCAATAGAAACCAAAAATTTCGGCCTACGTAGCAATCACCCAAGATCATCTATGAAGATTGCATACAAGGTTTTAGGTCATGGCTCACCAACCGATGTAGAGGAAGTAGAATTGGTGAAGGCCGTTGGTGCAGATCCCAACAGCTAGGAATTTCACTGACATCCAAACCGCAAGGATATCGATCCCACAATCCTTTGTGCGATCCCCCCCGCGAATCGTCCCGTGATCCGTCCCGCGATCAAGTCCCATGAACAAGTCCCTCGAACTAGATCTCCAAGGAAGAAGAAGGACCTTGAAGAAGTACCAAAGGTATGATCCCTCTACCTCTATCCAAACGTCCCGATGTAGCAATCCAGTAGCGCTCCGTCGTCCAGAGAAGAACGCCATTGAGAGAAACTAGAGGGCAAAGAGCCTAGCTGCGTCCGGACTAGAACGATCTAGCCCGAAGAGAATTAGAGGCACGTGAAATTTAGTTGGGGTAGCCTTGGAGCTTTTCTGGTGTGTCTTTGGGGCTACCCTTGCCCCCGAATATATAGGTGGAAGCCTGGGGTCGCAACTTGGGCGAGGGTTCTCCCCAAAGTCGGTTTTGGACACAGGGAGGAGTCCAACATGGATTCCGGTACGAAACACCGCGGACTACGGCGTACAAAGGGAAACGCCAGAGACTGGCGTCTCGGGGGGGGGACACCAAGGACCCTGGCGTTTCCCCTTGCCCCCCAAGGAAACTTCCTTTTACACCGACCTACGACCTTGTGGACCTTCCTACTAGGTCTAGCTTCGGTTTCCGCATCTTGGAGATTTGCATAACCCTCTGGATATTTCAATAAGCTCTCGGGAACCTCCCGGAACCTCCTAGAACATTTCTAGAAGTCCCGGAACAATTTCTCGATGTTTCATAACCTTGTCACAACTATTACCGAATGTTGCAAAACCTTCTGAGACTCTCTAGGATGTCTTTGACCACTTGAACACTCTTCTTGAATGTTCTGGAATCATCCGAGACCGTTCTCGAATATTCTGAAACCATTCGGCACCACCTAGAACACTTCTAGTGCTATCCAGAACACTTCTAGTGCTATCCAGAACACTTCTGGTTCCACCCGGAATAATTCCGGTACCCTTTCTCTTTTCAACTCCTAGTTCTCTAACAGACTACTACTCGTTAAGTGTGTGACCCAATAGGTTCGGTATTATGCGGACATGACTTGGAACGTCTTTCGGACGTAGGACAACAGCCTTTTGTCAATAGCCAATAATCAACAGTAGAGCCATGGACACCCATGTTGACTCCCGCACATACACGAATAAACTTCGAGTGAACCTTTATGTTAGCCATGTACCATTCCCTTTGCTTCGCGATATGTGACAAAGTCAGAGGAGAGAAGTTTGGCACCCATGTGTAACAACTTCTTGAACACAAGCCACTCGTTACCCTCTTTGCTCGTTTGTCCCTTTTCTCGTTATCGTATTCCGGTATCCCCGTGACTAAATCGCAATGCGTCTGGCCAGACTATAATGGATATCGTCATACCAAGTGGGCCCAAAGTGAATATCTTCTTCATCGTGAAGGAGAAAATCCTAGTCTTGAACTATCGCAATTACTAGACACACTATCCGATATACCCATAACTTATTTTACTACTTCCCAGTAACGGGAAGATCCATCTAAGAACCAAAGTACATCTTTCTGCATGAAGCGACTCGATACTCTCATGGTCTAAGGAATTACGTATATGATAAAATTTCATGATATGACTTATAACATTGTTACGATGTGATCTCTAAGTATATCATTCAATACTCGGGTCGGTTCAACATCATTGTTCTGCTAACAATATGTTCTCATTGCTACTGACATCCTTGTTACAAGCACAATGTCCATGATTAAGAAAGCATAATCATCAGTTAGAACATGAGCTGGTCTTAGAGGCTAAACCAGGAACTCTGTGTGTTTATGTCAGAACCCTCTGTTAGGTATGTGCTAGGAACAGCAAGTCACTTTGCATCAAGTTAAAAATTCCCAAAATAAATTGAAATGGGAAGAGAACACCCCCCAGATGAATTTAATTCAAATGGCCAAATAAAAAGTTGCTCCAAAAATTCCTTTTGCATTTTTGAAAAGTCACATAAATGAGTGTGATCACATATCAAGTGATGTGGTAGCAATCCCATGCTCATGGATTTTTCAAATATTCAAACAGGACCTTGGAATTAATCAAATACCCCTATTTGAATTTTAATTCATATAATTTGAATTTTAAAAATGTTCACACTTTATAAGGGGCAAGTCTAATATAATATGAGGCCATATAAAAAGTTTCAGCATTTTAAAAAATGACTAGCTATTTATTTTAGCATGGCCAACATAAAGACAGAAAAGAAATAGAAAAGAAAAACAGAAAAAGGGAAGAAGGCTTACCTGACGCCCTAGGCGAGGCCCAACAGCCGGCCCAGCTGCCCCTCCCCCTATCGTCTTCCTCCCCGCGCCTCCAAGTTGCTCGGTGGAATGCCACCGAGACAGCCGACCACGCCTTGCTCTCCCCAGCCTCCACCTACCCCTCCTGAAGCTCCTAAACGCGCCACACAGCTCCTGGACGAGCCGCACGTCCAGTCCCCCTCCTCCCAACCCATCTGTGTCTCTCCCCAGCTCGCCCGCGACGACCCCCGAGATCTTCGCCGACCATGGCCATGGCAACTCGTAGCCCGAGCTCGAGATAGCCGCCAGGAACGTGTCTATCATCTTCGCCATCGTCGTCTTCGCCAAGCCGCAGAAGGAATCGCCCCGGGACGTCTTGTAGCCGACGTGCGCTTCATCGTCTTCCACTCCGGCCGCCACGAGTCAACCTCGAATTCCGGCGCCACCGTGACCTCCCCAAGCTCGTCGCCTACTCCATCGCGTTCGCCATCTTCTGGTGAGCCGAACCCCCACCCTGGCAGCTCCCCGCTCCTCCTCTAGCCAATTCTTCCATGAGAGCAGAGGAAGGTCGCTGCCATGGACGATGCCCCCCTTGCTCACGTGCCCCTGCCGTTGCCCCAGAGCGTGCGTATGGCTCATGCGTGCGCTAGCTTCACAACGCGCCACTTGCCACCCCAAATGGTTCCCGTTTGCCCCCTCCCCGACGCATCCCTAGCTTCTGCTTCCGCCGTCGTCGACGCCGGCGACGCTCCGGTGACCACCTTGTGCCCTGGTTGGGTTTAAACGATGCGGACGACGACGTTGAGCAAGATGGTGCACTCCAATTCCCCTCCCGTGCCGGATTTGCAACTCCGGCGAGTTCTCCGGCGAATAGTACTGCCGTCGACGCCATTAGGGCTTAACCCAGTGCTTAACCCCCCTGGCCCCACCAGTCAGCGGCACTGACCTACGGGCCCAGCCCTGCTAATCCCCCCTGTTATTTTAATTAAAATTAAATCAATTTAATTAACACAGTGAGAGAATGACAGGTGGTTCCCCCTTGTCAGTGGCCCCATGATGTCAGCATGACCTCATGTTGATGCAGTAAATCATTTTCTATTTAAAACAAATCAAAAAAATGGCAGAAAATATGCTAAACTTTGGAAATTCATAGAAAATTCATCCTAACTCCAAATGTAGCAAATAATATGTCTAAAATTATTAGAAAAATTCAAGGAATCTGAATATGCAATATTTTTTCATGTTTGACCAAGTTTTCTTGGGTGAACAGTGGTAACAAAGCATATGCATTCCTTTTAAATTCAAAATGGAGTTTGAATTTGCAAAACCTTTGCAATACACTTCATTTAATTGGAATCACTCACACATCAGTGGCACATACATCAAGTTTCAACCTTCAACCATGTGTTTGTGCATTATACTTATGTTGCCCCCCTTTGATTGTTGTTTGTCGATAGAAGTTGAACCGGAACAGGAGGCTGCCCCCTTCGTTGAAGACCCCGATACCGAAGCTCGTCAGCAAGGCAAGCAAAACCCCATTGATCATGTCGATAAAATCCCACTTCCCTCTCAATCTCGCTTATGTATTGTATAGGATGATTACCATGCTACGTTTCTACCGCATAGATGAACCCATTCCTTTGCATGACCTATCTTTTTTCACAGTAGTAAGCAAACCACAATCCTAGACAATGTAGGAGTTGATTGATAGCATGTGGCCCATGCAACTGTTACTGCTTATTGCATGCTTAGAGTGATACAATGTTGATACTGTTATGTGAGTCGGGATGGTAGCAATCATGTTGATGATGATGGAAATGTGTTGGTGAATCTACCCTAATACAAGGTGAACGATGAGAGGGTGTGTAGGAGTACTTGGTGGGTTGTCTCGTTGAACACTGCCCTAAGTCCGAGTTCTTGTGTGGTGATCCAAGATGAAGAGTACAACCACACATTGGGCTCACTGACCCCTCTCAACCTACTAACTCATCCCTTTCGATGTCCAGATGTCGCAGTAGTTAAGAGTTCTGGTAGGTTTGTGGCCTGGCTGCTAAGTGAGAGAACGGCTAAGCCGAGACTGGCTTATGCACCACGCACACATCATCTGGGTCCACTTCGGTAAACCAGCCGGGTTCACGATAGTGGTAGCCAACCCAAGTAGGCGGCTTTCATGGACTAGATCGGCTATGAGGTAACAGTTGTGGTGAACATCCCCGCCGACACCTCTTGAACGGTGTCGAGTACAAAGGTGGTAACTGATGGTCATGTGTGTGTAGCGGTACACCCCTGCAGGGTTAATATACTATTCGAATAGCCGCGTCCGCGGTAAGGGACTACTTGGAAAGTTGTGCCTGATTATTAGACAACTTGAACTGGATACTTATAAAACTTGCCAAGATAAGCGTGAGTGCTATGGCGTGCTTTCTCGTGGGGATTCGAGGAAGGCACCACAGTGGTGTAATTGGTTGGAGACATGTAGTGGACTCGTGTACGCTTCTTACCTCAAGTCTGGTACTCGTAGTTCAGGACTAGCCAAGTCAAAGATGGCACTTCTGCTTTGAAACCCCACCTCCCTTTAGCTTGGTACATGTGCATGAGTAGTATAGCTCCTACATAAGTCTTGCTGAGTACGACTTTGTACTCACGTTTTCTTACTCTATGTTTTAGATGAACCCACTGACCCCGAAGGTGGATTCTTCCTCGAGCTCGACGACTGAAGACCAAGCTAGTGTAGTCCCAGTCAGCAGACTGGTTCCCTCGTGGAGGGCTTGTGTTTAAATAAGGCTTCTTAAGCCATTTGTTAAACTTGTCTGTACACAGACATAAATTGCTTCTGCATGCTTTTTGTAATGTTGGATAATGGTCTCGTGATCTCTGTGTGCACTCTGTAAGAGTTATCAATAAAGTTTTATACTTTGTAGATAATTGCAATGATACCTCTTGTTCATACTAGACATGTGTGCGGCGTGTATGATTATATCATGCATGTCTTAGTATGGGTTTTCGAGACCTTAGTTGTGATCTGGCTGGCGGTCCTTTATACACCAAGTGGCCCTTAGATGTGCGCAGCCTGGGGCATCGCGATGCGATTGCTCGTGACTCCGTCACGTGCACACTTTGATGTATGATCGAGCCCTCCCTAGACCCCGACTAAGTGATCGGGCTGGAGTAAGTCTATGTAAGGGTTATAATACAATCGATAGTATGGTTGAGGCGACTTGTCTATGACTATGGGAGTTCACCACCCATATCATTCAGACTTGTGTGCGGACGATGAGGACCCATCTCAGTTGATCATCCGGTCTGGATGGGAGGCCCCTCACGTTCGATGCTTTTCGAGAACATTCTGTGCTTGGCCTTGTCTGCTTAGACAAGTGGGTATGGTTCTCGACTCTCCATATGATTGTGTTTTAGAGAGTCCTGCATACTCTAACCCCGGGTCCCGACGGACTTGGTATCAGAGCAGGACTGACTGTAGGATTATCAGCCTTGGCCGAAGTCGAGTATAGATTGCTATAGTTATATAGTTACTCTGGGTATATAAGGGAACAACGTAAGGCTTATTTTTCTCCATACCTTCATCGTTCTGAGTTCTGAGTCACCCTCATCTTGTTCTACGAGAAGATAGGACTAGGCTCATCTATGTCTTACTAGAACATCTTGTTGTTTGCTTCCTTGTAGCCGTAGAAAGTTGTGTTCGGTTTGCTTGAGTTGTTGTGCTTCCTAATTTCTTACATCGTATGTAAGTGTTGTTTCTATGTTGTAAGAAAATTGTTTTCTCTTGCAATTACAGCCGTTATGTTGTCCGAGTCATTCCAGTTATCTTCATAATCTGATGCATTTGCAAACTCATTCAACTCTGTTTTACATTGATCTTATCCTTCAGGATGTCCCAAGGAACCCGTGGCCATCTTGGTCGTGCCCATGGTCGTGGGAATGAACCGGAGGAAGGAAACCTTCCACCGCCACCCAAGATGGCTCAGGTTCTGATGGAGGTTGAGAGGAACCGCCGAGACTCTCACCAGTTGCTGGAGGTCATTGCCCGCAACACCACTCAGCAGCGCAACGACTTGGTGTCCTTGAATGACTTCATCCAGCTTCATCCCACGGTTTTCAGCTACTCCACCGAGCCTCTTGACGCCGAGGACTGGCTTCGCAGCATCGAGAGGAAGCTCCAAGCAGGCCATGTTGCAGATGGTTACAGGGTCAGCTATGCCACTTACCACCTCGAGGGTGCAGCTAGCTCTTGGTGGGAGAATTTCCTGAACATGCGTCCCGTTGGACCGCCCACAACCTGGGATGAGTTCTGCACTTCATTCCGTGAGCACCACATTCCAAAGGGTCTTATGGACCGCAAACGTGAGGAGTTCTGCAACCTCAACCAAGGCAGAAGGACTGTTGACGAGTTTAGTCGTGAGTTCAACCGACTGGCTCGTTATGTTACTGAAGAGGTATCCACCGACGCCAAGAAGCAAGAGAGGTTCCACCGTGGACTCAATTCTGGACTCCGTCGTGAGCTCAACCTGCATGACTTTGCCACCTTCCCGGTCCTTGTCAACAAGGCCATCAAGGCGGAGGACATGAACACCCCCAATGACTTCCGCAAACACCCTAGAGACGATGGCTCATCCAGCTCAGGCTCTCAGAAGCGCAAGATCTGGATCCCCAACAGCATGTTTCGCCAGAACAACCCATCGAGGCCATCCTATGTGGCGCCTCGTCCACCATCTTCGTTCCACCCAGCTCCCCGCACTGTCTTTGGAGCCTGTTACAAGTGTGGTCAGGCAGGCCACTACTCCCGCGAGTGTCCCCAGAACCAGCTTCAAAATAATAATGCTCCACCTGATGAGGACATCCCTACTAATGTTACACCCATATCCTCACCAACTATACATATTGGACCAGTTACTAGAGCTCGTGCACGTCAACTAAATTATCAGGTACTTTCATTTCTTGCGAATCCTTCTATTGTTCATGAACATATGATGCTGCCTAAATTAGATACTTTTGTTTTGCTTATGAATGAAGGACCTAGCATGGACAAGAAGGATGGTCATTGGAGCGGGATCAAGCATGGAGAAGAAGGTGCGCGCGCGGGAAAGGACAGCGGAGCTTCCAGTGGTGATTGTCGCACTTTGAAGCCACCATAAGGCGCGCATGAAGTCTTGGACGAAATACGCGAGATGCCACTTCATTATTTTCGTCCAAGGGCAATTATAGGTGCTGCGTCACCTTAATATTGGGCTGGGCCCATGTAATTTCGAAATACCACCTTATAGGCTGTTTTTAGAGTCCGTATGTGTGGGGAAACCGAGTTAGGGTTGTTTTCGGACCCCACCTCCAAGGGGTCACGAAAATCCCCTCTGTTCCCCCATATATACAGCCCTTAGGGCGTCGTTTAGACTTGGGTTTTAATTAGATTTAAGTTAGCCATAGCCGCAACTTCGAGCTCTTCGTTTGTGTCATCCGACCAGGCCAAGACCTCATTGGAACCCCAACTTCTGTTAATCTTTCATCTTATATTCGCAATATCCAGATTGCAATTCTTAGTTCTTGCTTGTTCTTCGATTGCTTGCAGGAATTGACCTTCTTGGTCAGGTTGATCGTGCATCCGCGGGATCAATAACCTCTCGGAGTTGGTTTAGCGATTGCTAAGGCGCAACGTCTTCGCACGTTCGTAGTCGGGTCGTGAAAGTCTACTCCACCAAAAATCGATCTCCACCATCTCATCGAAACATCAGGACACCTTCGCCTCTATCAAGTGGTATCAGATTTCCAGGTTGCTCGGTGAGATTTACCAGTTTTCGTAGTCTAGATTGGTTCTGTTCTTCATACCTACAGTCCATGAAAAAGCCAACAAAAAAAATTAGGGTTAGATCATCACGTCCCAAAACAGTCCGAGCCTTTGTCTAGTTTTCTTTACAGTAGTTTGCATTGTTGAATTTGCGGTTGCATCGTTGTGTCGAGTTGCTGATCTTAGCGTCTAGTTACCTTAGAGTTTCGAGTTCTGATCACAGTTTGTCACGCCGCCGCCGCACAGTAGTACACCACCACGTTCCGCCAATCCGAGTCCAGATACACCACCAAGTTCCGCCAAGCAGAGTCCATACACACCACCACAACCTACCGATCCGAGTTGAGTTCCATCACCCGTTCGGTTTGTGATATCTCCGTAGCCAGAATAGTTTTGAGTTGATTAGAGTCGGATTTCACCAATCTTTTGTCGTACGTAGAAGAGGGTGACTTCCAAAAAAAAAAAAAAAAAACTTTTGTCGTACGTAGAAGTCTGGCACGCTTTCCAGAGCAGTTTTTAGGCCAAAATTTTCAGCGGTAAAAAAATTTCGTGCCCATACGTTCCTTAGGTCCAGAAACTCGTTTTGAGACGTTCGCCACCATAGTGATTTTTTCGCCCTTTTTCAGCCCCCGCAGTCCCGCATCGCCAAAAAAAAAAGCAAAAAAAAAAAAAAAGAGAAAAAAAAAATTTAAGAGTGTGCTTCACAGTTGTTACGTGCCGCGCCGTGCTTTCGTTGATGTTTTAGGCTCGCGTCTCTAGTACGGTCTAGCCTAGGATCAGCACAGTACCGACGTTGAGTGTTTATTCAGCTTTG
Organism: Bromus sterilis; assembly: GCA_950022295.1. NCBI lineage: Eukaryota > Viridiplantae > Streptophyta > Magnoliopsida > Poales > Poaceae > Bromus > Bromus sterilis. The sequence continues at coordinate 238,441,641 of OX465595.1, read as the reverse complement.
CATCTCTGTTTTGATTACTGTTGAGTTTTTCCTACCATACTTGTCAGCCTTCCTACAGCTCCACATATATTCTACATCGTGCGTTTTGACACCTCCTGGCCATCGCTCTACCATATCTCTGAGAGTTTTGACCCGTTGGTTGTACATCACCACCTGCTGCTAGGTAAGAATCGGTAAGAACGTAAGAAAAGCTTGACGGATTTGTGCTTTCAACCACCCCACATCCATCCCATTAGTAGCAGTAGGATCATATTCCTTTGTGTTTTCTATTTCTGCTAACCATGCCAGGATCACATGATGAAGTGGCGCGGGATGCACCCGATTGGGAGAACATGACAAACAAGGAGCTACATGATAAATTTGCACGTATGATGTCTCCACAGGTGCAGGACATCGAGACCAGATTTACAGAGGCGATTGATGGCGTGGAGAAGCTGATCGACACCAAGCTCGACGCCAAGTTTACTGAGTTGATCGCACGCCTACCTTCAGCACATCCACAGCCACCGCCACTACCACGTGCACGACGTATTCTGTTTCCGCGAGGACAAGCTGCTGGTATTGGTGCTCCTCCTGCTGCTGCAGTTGCTGCTACTGCTGCTGCTGCTTCTGACGTCGCCCAGGACGACAACTACGAGGGTGATTACGAGGAGGAGGTGGAACAGGAAGCGGCCTATGAGCAGCCAGCTGGACGTCCACGTCCCAACATTCGCCACGGTCGACACCAACCACCCCCTCAGGTACGCGATGATGAACATGTGCCTAAACTTAAATTGAATCTTAAGCCGTTTGAGGGTAGATATATTCCTGATGCTTATCTTACTTGGGAGTTAGAAACTGAACAACGTTTTACATGTTTACAATATCCTGAGAATAGACGTGTTACTGCTGCTGTTTGTGAATTCACGGGCTTTGCATCTATTTGGTGGTCTGAACATTGTAGATTGCATGCTAATAATATTCCAACTACTTGGGCTGCTTTAAAAGATGCTATGCGTACTCGCTGGGTTCCTCCTTATTATCAACGTGAATTGTTACAAAAATTACAGCGTTTGAGACAAGGAAAAAATTATGTAGAGGAATATTATCAAGAATTACAAACTGGATTGATTAGATGTGGCCTAGTAGAGGATAATGAAGCTATGCTTCCACGTTTTATGGGTGGCTTAAACAGGGAGATACAAACTATTCTAGAATACAAGGACTTTGCTACTATCACTCGTTTGTTTCATCTTGCTTGTAAAGCTGAACGTGAAGTGCAGGATCGACAGGCCGCTACGAGACCTAACTTTTCTGCAGGACGAAATACATCATGGACATCGCGTGGAGCTTCTACATCCACACGTCCTGCTGCGCCACCATCTACTTCAGCCGCTCATTCTTACAGGGAGCCACCAAAACAGCCAGCGCCACCATTCAAGGGTGCACATAGTGGTCCAGCGGCGAGTTCTTCTTCCTCCATGGCGTCCACAGGGCAAGCACGAGATCGTGATATTAAATGTCGCAGGTGCCAAGGTGGAGGTCACTTCGCAAAAGACTGTCCCTCCAAGCGTGTGATGACTATTACGGCGGATGGTGGGTATGAGTCAGCGAGTGACTATGATGAGGAGACTCTAGTTCTCATTGCTCATGAGGAACAGGGTGCCCATGATGATGCTCATGATATAGAGTATATGACTCCTGATGATGCAAATAAATATGCTAGTTTGGTTGCTCAACGTGTATTAAGTGTGCAGGTAACGAAGGCCGAGCAAAACCAGAGGCATAATTTGTTCCACACAAAGGGAGTGGTGAAAGAACGTTCGGTTCGCATCATCATTGACGGAGGGAGTTGCAACAACTTGGCTAGCATGGAGTTGGTGGAGAAGCTATCTCTCACCACAAGACCACACCCCCATCCGTACTATATTCAGTGGTTTAACAATAGTGGTAAGATTAAGGTAACGCGTTCTGTTCGTGTGCACTTTAGCATTGCTGCATATGCTGATTATGTTGATTGTGATGTGGTACCCATGCAAGCATGCTCTCTTTTACTTGGTAGGCCATGGCAATTTGATAGGAATGTTGTACACCATGGTAGGACAAATCAGTTTACTCTAGTTCATCAGGATAAAAATATTGCTTTACTTCCTATGTCTCCTGAACAAATTGTGAAAGATGATCTTGCTAGAGCTAGTAAAGCTAAACAGGAGAAAAATAAGAGTGAAAATGAGATAGCAGCTAAAGAATTTGAGCAACAACATAAGACTAATAGCAAATCTTCTTATGTTGTTTCTAATGAAATTAAATTGACTAGTCCAACTTTGCTTGCTACTAAGGTTGATATTTCGGATTTGGATGTTAGTCAATATGTGTGCTATGCTTTTGTGTGCAAAGAAGCCTTGTTTTCATTTGAGGAATTGCCTCCTTCTTTGCCTACTGTTGTCACTGACCTTTTGCAGGAGTTTATTGACGTCTTTCCACAAGACGTACCACCGGGATTACCACCTATTCGAGGGATTGAGCATCAGATTGACTTAATTCCCGGTGCTTCGCTGCCCAACCGTGCGCCATACCGTACCAATCCGGAGGAGACGAAGGAGATTCAGCGTCAAGTACAAGAGCTACTCGACAAAGGTTACATACGTGAATCCCTTAGTCCTTGTGCTGTTCCTGTTATATTAGTGCCTAAAAAGGATGGAACATGGCGTATGTGTGTTGATTGTCGAGCCATTAATAATATTACTATTCGTTATCGTCATCCTATTCCTAGGCTAGATGATATGCTTGATGAATTAAGTGGCTCTACCATGTTTTCCAAAGTTGATTTGCGTAGTGGATACCATCAAATTCGCATGAAATTAGGAGATGAATGGAAAACGGCATTTAAAACTAAGTTTGGATTATATGAGTGGTTAGTCATGCCTTTTGGGTTAACTAATGCACCTAGCACTTTCATGAGATTAATGAACGAGGTTTTACGTGCTTTCATTGGACGATTTGTGGTAGTCTATTTTGATGATATACTGATTTATAGCAAATCTTTGGAGGAACATTTGGATCATTTACGTGATGTTTTTATTGCTCTACGTAATGCACGTTTGTTTGGTAACCTTGGGAAGTGCACCTTTTGCACCGACCGAGTATCGTTTCTTGGCTATGTTGTTACTCCGCAGGGAATTGAAGTTGATAAAGCCAAGATCGAGGCGATTGAGAGTTGGCCGCAGCCCAAAACGGTCACACAAGTGAGGAGTTTTCTTGGCCTCGCTGGATTCTATAGGCGTTTTGTGAGAGATTTCAGCACCATTGCTGCACCTCTCAATGAGCTTACACGCAAGGATGTGCCTTTTACTTGGGGTAACGCACAGGAAGAAGCCTTCACGGTATTGAAAGATAAGTTAACACATGCTCCTTTGCTCCAACTTCCTGATTTTAATAAGACTTTTGAGCTTGAATGCGATGCTAGTGGGATTGGTTTGGGAGGTGTGTTATTACAAGATGCTAAACCTGTTGCTTACTTTTTTGAAAAATTGAGTGGGCCTAGTCTGAACTATTCTACTTATGATAAGGAATTATATGCTCTTGTTCGGACATTAGAAACTTGGCAACATTATTTATGGCCCAAAGAATTTGTTATACATTCTGATCATGAATCTTTGAAACACATAAGAAGTCAAGCAAAACTTAATCGTAGACATGCTAAGTGGGTTGAATTTATTGAGACTTTCCCTTATGTCATTAAACACAAGAAGGGGAAAGATAATATTATTGCTGATGCTTTGTCTCGTCGTTATACTATGCTTTCACAACTTGACTTCAAGATTTTCGGTTTAGAGACAATCAAAGATCAATATGTAAATGATGCGGAATTTAAAGATGTATTGCAGAATTGTAGAGAAGGTAGAACATGGAACAAGTTTGATCTTAATGATGGATTTGTGTTCCGTTCTAACAAGCTATGCATTCCAGCTAGCTCTATTCGTCTTTTGTTGTTGCAGGAGGCGCATGGAGGAGGATTAATGGGACACTTTGGCGTGAAGAAGACGGAGGACGTACTTGCTACACATTTCTTTTGGCCAAAGATGAGACGGGATGTTGAGCGTTTTGTTGCTCGCTGCACTACATGTCAAAAAGCTAAGTCACGACTCAATCCTCATGGTTTATACATGCCTTTACCTGTACCTAGTGTTCCGTGGGAGGACATATCCATGGACTTTGTTTTAGGCTTGCCTCGAACAAAAAATGGGAGGGATAGCATATTTGTTGTCGTGGATAGATTTTCTAAGATGGCACATTTTATACCATGTCATAAAAGCGATGATGCTGCTAATGTTGCTGATTTATTTTTTCGTGAGATTATTCGCTTACATGGTGTGCCCAATACTATTGTCTCGGATCGTGATACTAAGTTTCTTAGCCATTTTTGGAGATGCTTATGGGCTAAGTTGGGGACTAAACTACTTTTTAGTACTACATGTCATCCCCAAACTGATGGACAAACTGAAGTGGTCAATAGGACATTGTCTACTATGCTTAGGGCTGTTTTAAAGAGTAACTTGAAACTGTGGGAAGAATGTTTACCTCATATTGAATTTGCTTATAATCGTTCTGATAGAGGCGAAGGTGTCCCGATGTTTCGATGAGATGGTGGAGATCGATTATGGTGGAGTAGACTTTCACGACCCGACTACGAACGTGCGAAGACGTTGCGCCTTAGCGATCGCTAAACCAACTCCGAGAGGTTATTGATCCCGCGGATGCACGATCAACCTGACCACGAAGGTCTAATTCCTGCAAGCAATCGAAGAACAAGCAAGAACTAAGAATTGCAATCTGGATATTGCGAATATAAGATGAAAGATTACGAAAGTTGGGGTTCCAATGAGGTCTTGGCCTGGTCGGATGACACAAACGAAGAGCTCGAAGTTGCGGCTATGGCTAACTTAAATCTAATTAAAACCCAAGTCTAAACGACGCCCTAAAGGCTGTATATATGGGGGAACAGAGGGGATTTTCGTGACCCCTTGGAGGTGGGGTCCGAAAACAACCCTAACTCGGTTTCCCCACACATACAGACTCTAAAAACAGCCTATAAGGTGGTATTTCGAAATTACATGGGCCCAGCCCAATATTAAGGTGACGCAGCACCTATAATTGCCCTTGGACGAAAATAATGAAGTGGCATCTCGCGTATTTCGTCCAAGACTTCATGCGCGCCTTATGGTGGCTTCCAAGTGCGATAATCACCACGGGAAGCTCCGCTGTCCTTTCCCGCGCGCGCACCTTCTTCTCCATGCTTGATCCCGCTCCAATGACCATCCTTCTTGTCCATGCTAGGTCCTTCATTCATAAGCAAAACAAAAGTATCTAATTTAGGCAGTATCATATGTTCATGAACAATAGAAGGATTCGCAAGAAACGAAAGTACCTGATAATTTAGTTGACGTGCACGAGCTCTAGTAACTGGTCCAATATGTGTAGTTGGTGAGGATATGGGTGTAACATTAGTAGGGATGTCCTCATCATCCTCCCCTTCTTGAATTGAAGTCGTCCTCGACGGAAGCTCATCATCTTCTCCCAAATAAGGCTTCAAATCTGCAATATTAAATGTGGGACTAACCCCAAAGGCTGCAGGTAGCTCAAGTTTATATGCATTATCATTAATTTTCTGCAAAACCTTAAAGGGACCATCAGCTCGAGGCATTAACTTAGACTTGCGCAAATCAGGAAACCTATCTTTACGTAGATGTAACCAAACAAGATCTCCGGGTTCAAACACAACATGCTTTCGACCCCTATCACCAGCAAGCTTGTATCTAGCATTCATGCGCTCAATGTTTTCTTTAGTTAACTCATGCAGTTTTAATATCAATTCAGCACGTTGCTTAGCATCAAAATTAACCTTCTCCGAAGATGGAAGAGGTAGCAAATCAATAGGTGCACGAGGTAGAAAACCATAAACAATCTCAAAAGGGCACATTTTAGTGGTAGAATGCAATGAACGATTATAAGCAAATTCAATATGAGGTAAACATTCTTCCCACAGTTTCAAGTTACTCTTTAAAACAGCCCTAAGCATAGTAGACAAAGTCCTATTGACTACTTCAGTTTGTCCATCAGTTTGGGGATGACATGTAGTACTAAAAAGTAGTTTAGTCCCCAACTTAGCCCATAAGCATCTCCAAAAATGGCTAAGAAACTTAGTATCACGATCCGAGACAATAGTATTGGGCACACCATGTAAGCGAATAATCTCACGAAAGAATAAATCAGCAACATTAGCAGCATCATCGCTTTTATGACATGGTATAAAATGTGCCATCTTAGAAAATCTATCCACGACAACAAATATGCTATCCCTCCCATTCTTTGTTCGAGGCAAGCCTAAAACAAAGTCCATGGATATGTCCTCCCACGGAACACTAGGTACAGGTAAAGGCATGTATAAACCATGAGGATTGAGTCGTGACTTAGCTTTTTGACATGTAGTGCAGCGAGCAACAAAACGCTCAACATCCCGTCTCATCTTTGGCCAAAAGAAATGTGTAGCAAGTACGTCCTCCGTCTTCTTCACGCCAAAGTGTCCCATTAATCCTCCTCCATGCGCCTCCTGCAACAACAAAAGACGAATAGAGCTAGCTGGAATGCATAGCTTGTTAGAACGGAACACAAATCCATCATTAAGCACAAACTTGTTCCATGTTCTACCCTCTCTACAATTCTGCAATACATCTTTAAATTCCGCATCATTTACGTATTGATCTTTGATTGTCTCTAAACCGAAAATCTTGAAGTCAAGTTGTGAAAGCATAGTATAACGACGAGACAAAGCATCAGCAATAATATTATCTTTCCCCTTCTTGTGTTTAATGACATAAGGGAAAGTCTCAATAAATTCAACCCACTTAGCATGTCTACGATTAAGTTTTGCTTGACTTCTTATGTGTTTCAAAGATTCATGATCAGAATGTATAACAAATTCTTTGGGCCATAAATAATGTTGCCAAGTTTCTAATGTCCGAACAAGAGCATATAATTCCTTATCATAAGTAGAATAGTTCAGACTAGGCCCACTCAATTTTTCAGAAAAGTAAGCAACAGGTTTAGCATCTTGTAATAACACACCTCCCAAACCAATCCCACTAGCATCGCATTCAAGCTCAAAAGTCTTATTAAAATCAGGAAGTTGGAGCAAAGGAGCATGTGTTAACTTATCTTTCAATACGGTGAAGGCTTCTTCCTGTGCGGTACCCCAAGTAAAAGGCACATCCTTGCGTGTAAGCTCATTGAGAGGTGCAGCAATGGTGCTGAAATCTCTCACAAAACGCCTATAGAATCCAGCGAGGCCAAGAAAACTCCTCACTTGTGTGACCGTTTTGGGCTGCGGCCAACTCTCAATCGCCTCGATCTTGGCTTTATCAACTTCAATTCCCTGCGGAGTAACAACATAGCCAAGAAACGATACTCGGTCGGTGCAAAAGGTGCACTTCCCAAGGTTACCAAACAAACGTGCATTACGTAGAGCAATAAAAACAGCACGTAAATGATCCAAATGTTCCTCCAAAGATTTGCTATAAATCAGTATATCATCAAAATAGACTACCACAAATCGTCCAATGAAAGCACGTAAAACCTCGTTCATTAATCTCATGAAAGTGCTAGGTGCATTAGTTAACCCAAAAGGCATGACTAACCACTCATATAATCCAAACTTAGTTTTAAATGCTGTTTTCCATTCATCTCCTAATTTCATGCGAATTTGATGGTATCCACTACGCAAATCAACTTTGGAAAACATGGTAGAGCCACTTAATTCATCAAGCATATCATCTAACCTAGGAATAGGATGACGATAACGAATAGTAATATTATTAATGGCTCGACAATCAACACACATACGCCATGTTCCATCCTTTTTAGGCACTAATATAACAGGAACAGCACAAGGACTAAGGGATTCACGTATGTAACCTTTGTCGAGTAGCTCTTGTACTTGACGCTGAATCTCCTTTGTCTCCTCCGGATTGGTACGGTATGGCGCACGGTTGGGCAGTGAAGCACCGGGAATTAAGTCAATCTGATGCTCAATCCCTCGAATAGGTGGTAATCCCGGTGGTACGTCTTGTGGAAAGACGTCAATAAACTCCTGCAAAAGGTCAGTGACAACAGGAGGCAAAGAAGGAGGCAATTCCTCAAATGAAAACAAAGCTTCTTTGCACACAAAAGCATAGCACACATATTGACTAACATCCAAATCTGAAATATCAACTTTAGTAGCAAGCAAAGTTGGACTAGTCAATTTAATTTCATTAGACACAGCAGAAGAAGATTTGCTATTAGTCTTATGTTGTTGCTCAAATTCTTTGGCTGCTATCTCATTTTCACTCTTATTTTTCTCCTGTTTAGCTTTACTAGCTCTAGCAAGATCATCTTTCACAATTTGTTCAGGAGACATAGGAAGTAAAGCAATATTTTTATCCTGATGAACCAGAGTAAACTGATTTGTCCTACCATGGTGTACAACATTCCTATCAAATTGCCATGGTCTACCAAGTAAAAGAGAGCATGCTTGCATGGGTACCACATCACAATCAACATAATCAACATATGCAGCAATGCTAAAGTGCACACGAACAGAACGCGTTACCTTAATCTTACCACTATTGTTAAACCACTGAATATAGTACGGGTGGGGGTGTGGTCTTGTGGTGAGAGATAGCTTCTCCACCAACTTCATGCTAGCCAAGTTGTTGCAACTCCCTCCGTCAATAATGATGCGAACCGAACGTTCTTTCACCACTCCCTTTGTGTGGAACAAATTATGCCTCTGGTTTTGCTCAGCCTTCGTTACCTGCACACTTAACACACGTTGAGCAACCAAACTAGCATATTTATCTGCATCATCAGGAGCCATATACTCCATATCATGAGCATCATCATGGGCACCCTGTTCCTCATGAGCAATGAGAACTAAAGTCTCCTCATCATAGTCACTCGCTGACTCATACCCACCATCCGCCGTAATAATCATCACACGCTTGGAGGGACAGTCTTTTGCGAAGTGACCTCCACCTTGGCACCTGCGACATTTAATATCACGATCTCGTGTTTGCCCTGTGGAAGCCATGGATGAAGAAGAACTCGCCGCTGGACCACTCTGTGCACCCTTGAATGGTGGCGCTGACTGTTTTGGTGGCTCCCTGTAAGAATGAGCGGCTGAAGTAGAGGGTGGAGCAGCAGGACGTGTGGATGTAGAAGGTCCACGCGATGTCCATGATGTATTTCGTCCTGCAGAAAAGTTAGGTCTCGTAGCGGCCTGTCGATCCTGCACTTCACGTTCAGCTTTACAAGCAAGATGAAACAAACGAGTAATAGTAGCATAGTCCTTGTATTCTAGAATAGTTTGTATCTCCCTGTTTAAGCCACCTATGAAACGTGCAAACATAGCTTCATTATCCTCTACTAGGCCACATCTAATCAATCCAGTTTGTAATTCTTGATAATATTCCTCTACAGAATTTTTTCCTTGTCTCAAACGCTGTAATTTTTGTAGCAATTCACGTTGATAATAAGGAGGAACCCAGCGAGTACGCATAGCATCTTTTAAAGCAGCCCAAGTAGCTGGAATATTATTAGCATGCAATCTACAATGTTCAGACCACCAAATAGATGCAAAACCCGTGAATTCACAAACAGCAGCAGTAACACGTCTATTCTCAGGATATTGTAAACATGTAAAGCGTTGTTCAGTTTCTAACTCCCAAGTAAGATAAGCATCAGGAATATATCTACCCTCAAACGGCTTAAGATTCAATTTAAGTTTAGGCACATGTTCATCATCGCGTACCTGAGGGGGTGGTTGGTGTCGACCGTGGCGAATGTTGGGACGTGGACGTCCAGCTGGCTGTTCATAGGCCGCTTCTTGTTCCACCTCCTCCTCGTAATCACCCTCGTAGTTGTCGTCCTGGCCGACGTCAGAGGCAGCAGCAGCAGTAACTGCAGCAGCAGCAAGAGCACCAGCAGCTTGTTCGCCCGGAAACAGAATACGTCGTGCACGTCGTGGTGGCGGTGGCTGTGCTGGAGCGGCCGCAGGCTGTATAGGTAAGCGTGCGAGCAACTCAGTAAACTTGGCGTCGAGCTTGGTGTCGATCATCTTCTCCACACCATCAATCGCCTCTGTAAATCTGTTCTCGATGTCATTCACCTGTTCAGACATCATTTGTGCAAATTTATCATGTAATGCTTTGTTTGTCATATTCTCCCAATCAGGTGCATCCCGCGCCACTTCATCATGGGATCCTGGCATGGTTAGCAGAAATAGAAAACACACAGAAGTATGATCCTACTTCGACTAATGGGATGTGGGGTGGTGGAAAGCACAAATCCGTCAAGCTTTTCTTCAGTTCTTACCGATTCTTACCTAGCAGCAGGTGGTGATGTACAACCAACGGGTTAAAACTCTCAGAGATGTGGTAGAGCGATGGCCAGGAGGTGTCAACCGCACGAAGTAGAATATATGTGGAGCTGTAGGTAGGTTTGACAAATATGGTAGCAAAAAGCTCAACAGTAATCAAAACAGAGATGCAAAGTTGAATAAACACTCAACGTCGGTACTGTGCTGATCCTAGGCTAGACCGTACTAGAGACGCGAGCCTAAAACACCAACGAAAGCACGGCGCGGCACGTAATCAACTGAGAAGCACACTCTGAATTTTTTTTTTTTTTTTTTTTTGCGATGCGGGACTGCGGTGGCTGAAAAAGTGCGAAAAAATCACTATGGTGGCGAACGTCTCAAAATGAGTTTCTGGACCTAAGGAACGTATGGGCACGAAATTTTTTCACCCCTGAAATTTTTGGCCTAAAAACTGCTCTGAAAAGCGTACCTGATTTTTTTTTTTTTTTTTTTTTTTTGGAAATCACCCCCCTTCTCTGGACGGAAAAAGTTTGGTGAAATCCGACTCTAACAACTCAAAACTAATCTGGCTACAGAGAGATCAGGATCCTTACTAATGGTGGAACTCAACTCGGACTCGTGAGACGTGGTGGTGTATATGGACTCTGCTTGGCGGAACGTGGTGGTGTATCTGGACTTGGATTGGCGGAACGTGGTAGGATGACTACTGTGCGGCGGCGACGTGGCAAACTGTGATCAGAACTCGAAACTCTAAGGGAACTAGACGCTAAGATCAGCAACTTGACACAACGATGCAACCGTAAATTCAACAAAGCAAGTACTGAAAAGAAAACTGGACAAAGGCTAGGACTGTCTTGGGACGTGATGATCTAACCCTAATTTTTTTTTTGTTGGCTTTTTCGTGGACTGTAGGTATGAAGAACAGAACCAATCTAGACTATGAAAACTGGTAAATCTCACCGAGCAACCTGGAAATCTGATACCACTTGATAGAGGCGAAGGTGTCCCGATGTTTCGATGAGATGGTGGAGATCGATTATGGTGGAGTAGACTTTCACGACCCGACTACGAACGTGCGAAGACGTTGCGCCTTAGCGATCGCTAAACCAACTCCGAGAGGTTATTGATCCCGTGGATGCACGATCAACCTGACCACGAAGGTCTAATTCCTGCAAGCAATCGAAGAACAAGCAAGAACTAAGAATTGCAATCTGGATATTGCGAATATAAGATGAAAGATTACGAAAGTTGGGGTTCCAATGAGGTCTTGGCCTGGTCGGATGACACAAACGAAGAGCTCGAAGTTGCGGCTATGGCTAACTTAAATCTAATTAAAACCCAAGTCTAAACGACGCCCTAAAGGCTGTATATATGGGGGAACAGAGGGGATTTTCGTGACCCCTTGGAGGTGGGGTCCGAAAACAACCCTAACTCGGTTTCCCCACACATACGGACTCTAAAAACAGCCTATAAGGTGGTATTTCGAAATTACATGGGCCCAGCCCAATATTAAGGTGACGCAGCACCTATAATTGCCCTTGGACGAAAATAATGAAGTGGCATCTCGCGTATTTCGTCCAAGACTTCATGCGCGCCTTATGGTGGCTTCCAAGTGCGATAATCACCACGGGAAGCTCCGCTGTCCTTTCCCGCGCGCGCACCTTCTTCTCCATGCTTGATCCCGCTCCAATGACCATCCTTCTTGTCCATGCTAGGTCCTTCATTCATAAGCAAAACAAAAGTATCTAATTTAGGCAGTATCATATGTTCATGAACAATAGAAGGATTCGCAAGAAACGAAAGTACCTGATAATTTAGTTGACGTGCACGAGCTCTAGTAACTGGTCCAATATGTGTAGTTGGTGAGGATATGGGTGTAACATTAGTAGGGATGTCCTCATCACGTTCCTTGCATTCTACCACTAAAATGTGCCCTTTTGAGATTGTTTATGGTTTTCTACCTCGTGCACCTATTGATTTGCTGCCTCTTCCATCTTCGGAGAAGGTTAATTTTGATGCTAAGCAACGTGCTGAATTGATATTAAAAATGCATGAGTTAACTAAAGAAAACATTGAGCGCATGAATGCTAGATACAAGCTTGCTGGTGATAGGGGTCGAAAGCATGTTGTGTTTGAACCCGGAGATCTTGTTTGGTTACATCTACGTAAAGATAGGTTTCCTGATTTGCGCAAGTCTAAGTTAATGCCTCGAGCTGATGGTCCCTTTAAGGTTTTGCAGAAAATTAATGATAATGCATATAAACTGGAGCTACCTGCAGCCTTTGGGGTTAGTCCCACATTTAATATTGCAGATTTGAAGCCTTATTTGGGAGAAGATGATGAGCTTCCGTCGAGGACGACTTCAATTCAAGAAGGGGAGGATGATGAGGACATCCCTACTAATGTTACACCCATATCCTCACCAATTACACATATTGGACCAGTTACTAGAGCTCGTGCACGTCAACTAAATTATCAGGTACTTTCGTTTCTTGCGAATCCTTCTATTGTTCATGAACATATGATGCTGCCTAAATTAGATACTTTTGTTTTGCTTATGAATGAAGGACCTAGCATGGACAAGAAGGATGGTCATTGGAGCGGGATCAAGCATGGAGAAGAAGGTGCGCGCGCGGGAAAGGACAGCGGAGCTTCCAGTGCTGATTGTCGCACTTTGAAGCCACCATAAGGCGCGCATGAAGTCTTGGACGAAATACGCGAGATGCCACTTCATTATTTTCGTCCAAGGGCAATTATAGGTGCTGCGTCACCTTAATATTGGGCTGGGCCCATGTAATTTCGAAATACCACCTTATAGGCTGTTTTTAGAGTCCGTATGTGTGGGGAAACCGAGTTAGGGTTGTTTTCGGACCCCACCTCCAAGGGGTCACGAAAATCCCCTCTGTTCCCCCATATATACAGCCCTTAGGGCGTCGTTTAGACTTGGGTTTTAATTAGATTTAAGTTAGCCATAGCCGCAACTTCGAGCTCTTCGTTTGTGTCATCCGACCAGGCCAAGACCTCATTGGAACCCCAACTTCTGTTAATCTTTCATCTTATATTCGCAATATCCAGATTGCAATTCTTAGTTCTTGCTTGTTCTTCAATTGCTTGCAGGAATTGACCTTCTTGGTCAGGTTGATCGTGCATCCGCGGGATCAATAACCTCTCGGAGTTGGTTTAGCGATTGCTAAGGCGCAACGTCTTCGCACGTTCGTAGTCGGGTCGTGAAAGTCTACTCCACCAAAAATCGATCTCCACCATCTCATCGAAACATCGAGACACCTTCGCCTCTATCACCACCCCATGCCGGAGGTAACAACAATGGTCGTGGCAAGCCACCCCCGAAGGTCTTCACCACCAAACCCGCTCCTCCCGCCAATCGTGGACGTGTGAACCAGATCTCAGCTGAAGAGACTGACGACACTTCTGGCGTCATTCTTGGTACGCTCCCAGTCAATTATGTTCCTACTTCCGTTCTTTTTGACCTAGGAGCATCTCATTCATTCATGTCAGAAAGTTATGCACTTCGTCATGAGTTCTCTTTTGTTGAAATGTCCACCCCAATGATAATTCAAACTCCAGGGTCAAGATGGCAAACTAATAGAGTAAGCCATGGTAACCAAATTGCAATTGAGGGTTTAGTATTCCTCGCTTCACTCATAGCCCTCAAGTCTTCAGATATTGATGTCATCCCTTGTATGGATTGGTTATCAAGACAAAATGCTTTTCTTGATTGTAAAGCCAAGTCAGTTAGACTTACCCATCCTTAAGGCCAGACAATAGATTATTCCTCACCAAGATCGAGAACCCAGATGCATTCTTTGAATGTGCTTCCCCTTCCCGACCATGAAGATATTCCGGTGGTTCGTGACTTCCCGAATGTCTTTCCTGAAGAGCTGCCGGGTATGCCACCCGACAGATGTGTAGAGTTCATAGTGGATTTTATGCCAGGAACCGCACCAATTTCCAGACGCCCATACAAAATGGCCCCACGTGAGTTAGCTGAGCTTAAAATCCAACTTGAAGCTTTGTTGGAAAAAGGCTTCATCCGCCCTAGCTCATCGCCATGGGGTTGCCCCGTTCTGTTCGTAACGAAGAAAGATGGAACATAAAGGATGTGCGTAGACTATCGCTCGCTAAATCTAGCGACGATAAAGAACAAGTACCCACTGCCCAGTATCAATGATCTTTATGATCAACTTGTTGGATCCTCTGTCTTCTCCAAGATGATTTGAGATTAGGTTATCATCAAATCAAAATCCAAAACGAGGACATTCCCAAAACGGCTTTCACTACTCGTTATGGTCTTTACAAGTACACCGTCATGTCCTTCGGTTTAACCAATGCCCCCGCCACTTTCTCGCGCATGATGAATTCGATCTTCATGGAGTATTTGGATAAATTTGTTGTAGTTTATCTTGATGACATTGTCATCTACTCGAAGAACGAAGAAGAACATGTCGAACATCTCAGGCTGGTATTGATGAAACTTAGAGAGCATCGCCTGTATGCTAAATTCGCCAAGTGTGAATTTTGGCTACCAGAAGTGACCTACTGAGGCCACGTGATTTCTGCAAAAGGCATTGTTGTGAATCCCGAGAGAGTTCAGGCCGTCCTTGGCTGGACTCCACCTGAATCGGTTAAGCAAGTTAGGAGTTTTCTTGGCCTATCCAGCTATTGTCGCCGCTTCGTTGAGAACTTCTCCAAAGTTTCAAAGCCTCTAACTGAACTCCTCAAGAAAGATAAGAAATTCCTATGGACTCCCAAGTGCGAGGAAAGCTTTCAAGAGCTAAAAAGAAGATTGACTTCTGCACCCGTACTTTCGCCTCCAGACACCAAAAAGGATTTCGAGATCTTTTGTGACGCCTCACGGCAAGGGTTAGGATGCATACTTATGCAAGATAGACATGTGGTAGCTTATGCTTCACGCTAGTTGCGTCCACATGAAGAGAACTATCCTACCCATGATCTTGAACTCGCTGCCGTAGTTCATGCCCTGACAACTTGGCGACATTACCTCCTTGGTAATCGTTGCGAGATCTATTCCGACCACCAAAGCCTCAAATATATATTCACCCAGCCAGATCTTAATCTCAGGCAAAGACGCTGGATTGAGTTGATAAAAGATTACGACGTAGGAATTTCTTACACCCCAGGCAAAGCCAATGTCATGGCTGACGCACTAAGTCATAAGTCGTATTGTAACAACCTCATGTTACAACAGTGTCAACCACTTCTCCATGAGGAATTTTGCAAGCTCAATCTTGAGATTGTTCCTCATGGCTATCTTTCTACCTTGTTGGCGAAACCAACTCTTGAGGATCAAATCATAGTTGCCCAAAGGCGTGCACGAGGTGTTCGCCGGATCAAGGAGAACATTGCTAGCGGAGTTGCTAAATGTTTCTCCACAGATAGTAAAGGAACGGTATTCTTTGGAAATCGTTTGGTAGTACCTAAGAATAGGGAGCTAAGGCAACTCATCATCAAAGAAGCCCATGATACACCCCTCTCAATTCATCCTGGTAGCACAAAAATGTACCGAGATCTACGCCAGAGATTTTGGTGGACTAGGATGAAGAGAGACACTGCTCGATTTGTTGCCGAATGTGATGTTTGTCGTCGAATTAAGGCAAAACATCAAAGACCTGCTGGTACACTTCAACCTTTTCCTATTCCAGAGTGGAAATGGGACAAAGTCTGTATGGACTTCATCACTGGCTTTCCAAAAACCCAGAAAGGAAATGATGCCATCTTCGTTGTGGTGGATAGACTTTCCAAAGTTGCACACTTCCTTCCCGTTCGCGAGTCTATAACTGCGAGCCAGTTAGCGGACTTGTATGTCTCTAGAATTGTGTCTCTTCATTGTGTTTCTTTGGAAATCAATTCTGATCGTGGTAGCCTTTTCACCTCTAGATTTTGGGGAAGCTTTCAGAATGCTATGGGAACTCATCTCTCCTTTAGTACAGCTTTCCATCCTCAGTCTAGTGGTCAAGTCGAAAGGGTTAACCGAATTCTTGAAGACATGCTCAGAGCTTGTTTTATCTCATTCGGCAAGAATTGGGAGAAGTCTCTTCCATTCGCCGAATTTGCTTATAACAATAGTTTCCAATCTAGTCTGAGCATGGATCCTTTTCTACTCCTATATGGACGACGATGTTGAACACCCCTAAAGTGGTCAGAAACCAGTGAAAGACAATTCTTTGGACCGGATATGATCATGGAAGCAGAAGAGCAAGTTCGAATTGTTCGTGATCAATTGTAAGCAGCCCAGTCTCGTCAGAAAAGCTACTATGATCGTCATCATAGGCAAGAGAGCTACAATTTGGATGAGAAGGCTTACCTTCGGGTTACTCCTCTGAAGGGAACCCAACGGTTCGGTATCAAAGGCAAGTTGGCCCCACGTTATATTGGACCTTTCCGTATTCTTGCTAAACGTGGAGAAGTTGCCTACCAACTTGAACTACCCCCGCACCTTTCCCGAGTACATGATGTATTCCATGTGTCACAATTCAGGCGTTGCTTCAAGGACCCCATCCGCGAAGTCGACCATGAAACGCTTGATCTCCAAGATAACCTTTCTTATCGAGAATACCTCGTTCGTATTCTTGATTCAGCAGAGCGTGTCACTCATCGTCAGAAGATTAAGTTTCTGAAAGTGCAATGGTCACACCACTCTGAGAGAGAAGCCACGTGGGAAAGAGAAGACCGTCTCAGTGCCGAGTACCCCTCCATCCTCCCGCAGACTTCTGAATCTCGGGACGAGATTCTTTTGAGTGGGGGCGAGTTGTCAGAACCCTCTGTTAGGTATGTACTAGGAACAGCAAGTCACTTTGCATCATGTTAAAAATTTCCAAAAGAAATAGAACACCCCCCAGATGAATTTAATTCAAATGGCCAGATAAAAAGTTTCTCCAAAAATTCCTTTTGCATTTTTGAAAAGTCACACAAATGAGTGTGATCACATATCAAGTGATGTGGTAGCAATCCCATGCTCATGGATTTTTCAAATATTCAAACAGGACCTTGGAATTAATCAAATACCCCTATTTGAATTTGAATTCAAATAATTTGAATTTTAAAAATGTTCAAACTTTATAAGTGACTAGTCTACTATATTATGAGGCCATATAAAAAGTTTCATCATTTTTAAAAATGCCTAGCTATTTATTTTAGCATGGCCAACATAAAGACAGAAAAGAAATAGAAAAGAAAAACAGAAAAAGGGAAGAAGGCTTACTTGACGCCCTAGGCGAGGCCCAACAGCCGGCCCAGCTGCCCCTCCCCCTGTCGTCTTCCTCCCCGCGCCTCCAAGGTGCTCGGTGGAATGCCACCGAGACAGCCGAGCACGCCTTGCTCTCCCCAGCCTCCACCTTCCCCTCCCGAAGCTCCTAGACGCGCCACACAGCTCCTGGACGAGCTGCACGTCCAGTCCCCCTCCTTCCAACCCCTCTGTGTCTATCCCCAGCTCGCCCGCGACGACTTTCGAGAGCATCGCCGGCCATGGCCATGGAAACTCCTAGCCCGAGCTCGAGATAGCCGCCAGGAACGTGTCCATCGTCTTCGCCATCGTCGTCTACGCCGAGTCGCAGAAGGAATCACCCTGGGACGCCTTGTAACCGACGTGCGCTTCATCGTCTTCCACTCCGGCCGCCACGAGTCGACCTCGAATTCTGGCGCCACCGTGACCTCCCCGAGCTCGTCGCCTACTCCATCACGTTCGTCATCTTCTAGTGAGCAGAACCCCCACCCTGGCAGCTCCCCGCTCCTCCTCTAGCCAATTCTGCCATGAGAGCAGAGGAAGGTCGCCGCCATGGACGATGCCCCCCTTGCTCCCGTGCCCCTGTCGTTGCCCCAGAGCGTGCGTATGGCTCATGCGTGCGCTAGCTTCACCACGCGCCACTCGCCACCCCAAATGGTGCATGTTTGCCCCCTCCCCGACGCAGCCCTAGCTTCTGCTTTCGCCGTCGTCGACGCTGGCGACGCTCCGGTGACCACCTTGAGCCCTGGCTAGGTTTAAACGATGCGGACAACGACGCTGAGCAAGATGGTGCACTCCAATTCCCCTCCCGTGCCCGATTTGCAACTCCGGTGAGTTCTCCGGCGAATAGTACCGCCGTCGACGCCATTAGGGCTTAACCCAGTGCTTAACCCCCCTGGCCCCACCAGTCAGTGGCACTGACCTGCGGGCCCAGCCCCTGCTAATCCCCCCTGTTATTTTAATTCAAATTAAATAAATTTAATTAACACAGTGAGAGAATGACAGGTGGGTCCCCCTTGTCAGTGGCCCCCTGATGTCAACATGACCTCATGTTGATGCAGTAAATGATTTTCTATTTAAAACAAATCCAGAAAATGGCAGAAAATATGCTAAACTTTGGAAATTCATAGAAAATTCATCCCAACTTCAATTGTAGCAAATAATATGTCTAAAATTATTAGAAAAATTCAAGGAATCTGAATATGCAATCTGTTTTCATGTTTGACCAAGTTTGCTTGGGTGAACAGTGGAAACAAAGCCTATGCATTCCTTTTAAATTCAAAATGGAGTTTGAATTTGCAAAAACTTTGCAATACACTTCATTTAATTGGAATCACTCACACATCAGTGGCACATACAGCAAGTTTAAACCTTTAACCATGTGTTTGTGCATTGTACTTATGTTGTCCGCTTTGATTGTTGTTATTCGTTAGAAGTTGAACCAGAACAGGAGACTGCCGCCTTCGTTGAAGACCCCGATACCAAGCCTCGTCAGCAAGGCAAGCAAACCCCCATTGATCATGTCGATAAAATCCCACTTCCATCTCAATCTCACTTATGCATTGTATAGGATGATTACCATGCTACATTTCTACCGCATAGATGAACCCATTCCTTTGCATGACCTATCTTTTGTTACAGTAGTAAGCAAACCACAATCCTAGCAAATGTAGGAGTTGATTGATAGCATGTGGCCCCTGCAACTGTTACTGCTTATTGCATGCTTAGAGTGATACAATGTTGATATTGTTATGTGAGTCGGGATGGTAGCAATCATGTTGATGATGGTGGAAATGTGTTGGTGAATCTACCCTAATACAAGGTGAACGATGAGAGGTTGTGTAGGAGTACACGGTGGGTTGTCTCGTTGAACACCGCCCTAAGTCCGGGTTCTTGTGTGGTGATCCAAGATGAAGAGTACAAGCACACATTGGGCTCACTAACCCCGCTCAACCTACTAACTCATCCCTTTCGATGTCCAGATATCGCAGTAGTTCGGAGTTCTGGTAGGTTTGCGGCCTGGCTGCTAAGTGAGAGAACGGCTCAGCCGAGACCGGCTTATGCACCACGCACACATCATCTGGGTCCACTTCGGTAAACCAGCCGGGTTCACGATAGTGGTAGCCAACCCAGGTAGGCGGCTTTCATGGAGTAGATCCCGCCGACACCTCTTGAACGGTGTCGAGTACAAAGGCGGTAACTGATGGTCATGTGTGTGTAGCGGTACACCCCTGCAGGGTTAATAAACTATTCGAATAGCCGCGTCCGCGGTAAGGGAATACTTGGAAAGTTGTGCCTGATTATTAGACAACTTGAACTGGATACTTATAAAACTTGCCAAGATAAGCGTAAGTGCTATGGCGTGCTTTCTCGTGGGGATTCGAGGAAGGCACCATAGTGGTGTAATTGGTTGGAGACATGTAGTGGACTCGTTTACGCTTCTTACCTTAAGTCTGGTACTCGTAGTTCAGGACTAGCCAAGTCAAAGCTGGCACTTCTGCTTTGAAACCCCACCTCCCTTTACCCTTATACATGTGCATGAGTAGTATAGCTCCTACGTAAGTCTTGCTGAGTACGACTTTATACTCACGTTTGCTTATTCTATGTTTTAGATGTACCCACTGATCCCGAAGGTGGATTCTTCCTCGAGCTCGACGACTGAAGACCAATCTAGTGTAGTCCCAGTCAGCAGACTGGTTCCCTCATGGAGGGCTTGTGTTTAAATAAGGCTTCTTAAGCCATTTGTTAAACTTGTCTGTACCCAGACATAATTTGCTTCCGCATGCTTGTTGTAATGTTGGATCATGGTCTCGTGATCTCTGTGTGCACTCTGTAAGAGTTATCAATAAAGTTGTATACTTTGTAGAGAATTGCAATGATACCTGTTGTTCATACTAGACATGTGTGTTGCGTGTATGATTATATCATGCATGTCTTAGTATGGGTTTTCGAGACCTTAGTTGTGATCTAGCTGGCGGTCCTTTATACACCAAGTGGCCCTTAGATGTGCGCAGCCTGGGGCATCGCGATGCGATTGCTCGTGACTCCGTCACATGCACACTTTGATGTATGATCAAGCCCGCCCTAGAACCCGACTAAGTGATCGGGCTGGAGTAAGTCTATGTAAGGGTTATAATACAAACGATAGTATAGTTGAGGCGACTTGTCTATGAGTATGGGAGTTCACCACCCATATCATTTAGACTTGTGTGCGGACGATGAGGACACATTTCAGTTGATCATCCGCCCTGGATGGAATACCCCTCACGTTCGATGCTTTTCGAGAACGTTCTTTGCTTGGCCTTGTCTTCTTAGACAAGTTGGTACGGTTCTCGGCTCTCCATATGATTGTGTTGTAGCGAGTCTTGCATACGCTAACCCCGGGTCCCGACAGTTTACATTTCCACACATGCATATGAGTTTTCTTCTGAATCTCACAGTCATGTTCATGGCAATTATGGCACAGAAATATAAATTTTAATTACGAACATGGAAATATATATAATAACATTTTATTATTGCCTCTACGGCATATTTCCAACACCTTCTTGTCCTAAAGTTGAGGTATTAGCATCACCATTAATAGGTCCAATGGAACTAGGGGTGTGTTGGGTGCTGAAAGTTTTGAGATCCTCAACAACTTGTATAGTGGAGATAGTAGTGTGTGTAGGAAGACTCTTAATTCTATATTCCTCTTCTATAGACGAAACCACTTCAGGTTTATCATTTGATTTATCAAGGTAGCCTGGGTGTGAGACATATTAGAAACTTGGGTTTCCGTAGTGGTGAGCCTAGTCTGAAGATTGGAGATCTCAATATTCAGACTCTCAAGTTGTCTCCCAATGTTTTGCAAGATAGAAGAATTCTCATCTAATTGTCTAGAGAAGGTCTTATTTTGTTCATATTGGGTGTGCATGTAATTCTTAGTAGCCTTCTCTATTTCTAAAAGTTTCTCATAACTAGGTCTGTTTCTATCTCTAAGAGTGGAGTTTCTGGTGCTAGGATAAGTGTTGTTGTTCGCATAGATGTTGGATGGGAACAATCTAGGATTTTTGCTAAAAAAATTACTCCTATAAGCATTTTATTAAAGTTGTTCCTAGAGATAAAATTAACATCAACTTGCTCTTGATCAAACAAAGAATTCAAAGGAACATCATGTGGATCAATAGGAGCTTGCTTAGTAAGTAGAGACATAATCAAGTCAACCTTTTCATTTAAAGAGGAGATCTCCTCAACAGAGTTTACCTTCCTACCTATTGGAGCTCTTTCGGTGTGCCATTGAGAATAGTTTGTCATCATCTCTTCCAATAGCTTCGTGGCAGCACCAAGTGTAGTTGACATAAAGGTTCCTCCCGCGGCCGAGTCTAACGGATTCCGTGAGGTAAATTTCAAACCTGCATAGAAAGTCTGGATAACCATCCAAGTAGTCAAACCATGTGTAGGGTAATTCTTAACAAGAGATTTCATGTGTTCCCAATCTTGCGCAACGTGTTCATTATCCAAATGCTTAAAATTCATACTGTTACTCCTCAACTGGATAATCTTAGCAGGTGGGTAATACTTCCCAATAAAAGCATCCTTGCACTTATCCCAAGAATCTATGCAATTCCTAGGCAAGGATTGAAGCCACACTTTAGCTCCTCCTCTCAAGGAGAAAGGAAAATGCTTAAGTTTAACAATATCACTATCTACTTCTTTGTACTTTTTCATATCACAAAGCTCAACAAAATTATTCAAGTGCAAAGCAGCAGCATCTCCAGCACCGGAGAATTGATCTTTCATAACAAGATTCAGCAAAGTAGGTTTAACTTCATAAGAAGGTGTTGCAGTGGCAGGTGGAGCAATTGGAGTGCTGACAAAGTCATTGTTGTTGTGACTACTGAAGTCACACAACTTAGTGTTTAAAGTGGAACCCATAGTGGTAGCAGCAAGCAAAGCAAACATTTTTTTGTGATTTTTGATAGAAGAAACTAAGATAAAAACTAAAAGGTAAACTAACAAGACTAAAAAGCAAAGATAAAAAATAGTGTGAAACTCCCCTATCTTGAAGATTGGAGTCCCCGGAAACGGCGCCAGAAATTGCTTGATACTAGCGAGGAAGTGATAGCTCTCGCCCCTCGTTGGTTACCCGAAGTGGAAGGCTGATATGTAGCATAGCAGCAAATTTCCGTTGCTGATGATACCAAGGTTTGTGTCTCAAGTAGGACTGCATGGACGACAAGTAGGTGGTGCAGCAAGTGATGCGCCGTTTGAATAGAATCACTTGCCTAACCTGGGCCTACACACACAACAAGTAACTTTGCTCCCAACGAGTATAGAGAGGTTATCAATCTCTCCGCCTTGTGGTTTACAAAGGATTAAACGCAAGGGTAGATAGTAGTGATAATTTCAACGGAAAGTAAAAGCATGAAATAAAGTGGACGTGCAAAAAGTGGTGGAAATATGGACCGGGGTCCCATGATGTTCACTAGTGATGTCTCTCTCCCAAAAGACGATAAAAGAGCTAAGCTGGGTAAACAAATGACAGCTGGGCAATTGACAAAATTATAAACACACCGCAATGCTAATTATGCTACTGGAGAGCTAGAGGCTCAAAAGTATGGGCAGTATGCCAAGACAAGTAGACCGAAATCCATCTGCATCTACTCACTAATCATCCACCTTGAGATATTTATCCAGAACATCTCACTGGTATTAAGTTGCGAGCCCCACCCTAAAGTGTAAACTCAAAGCAACAGACAACTGCATTAACAAACTTTGCGTAAGGTAAACAATCCTTGCAACCGCGGTTACAAGTACCGTTGTTTTCTCCTTGGTGGCAAAAACACATCCCCTAGTCTCATGTTTCTGTCACTCAAGCTAGACATCTGGGGGCATGAATCCACAATCATGCATAAACGCTCCCTCTTGGAGTTACTATCTACTACTCGGGCAAAGCAATAAAAAGTAACGGAAAATATGCAAGAATTAATCAAGAACAAAATATAAAAGGTAAACCAAATATATAACTCATCACGATCTGAACATAATCTCATAATCCATCGGATCCCAGCAAACACAACATTGCAACAGCAGGAAAATTACATAGATGCCTTGATCATGTAGGGAAGCTCACAAGGGCTAAGAATTGAAGCAAAAGATTGGATAGAAGACATCACATAGCTACTGGTCATGGACCCATCGTCCAAGGAGGACTACTCATGGGACATCCGGGAAGCGTCCATGGTGGTCGAGAAGCTCCCAGAGGTCAATCCTCCCTCCGGCAGGGTGCCGGGAAGAGGTCTTCTAGTGCTCCCAATTTTGGAAACACGGCGGCAGCGGAACAGAGAGGAAATTCACAATGCGGGGGTCTCTCTAAGGGTTTTTGGAGCGAGGGGTAAAAATAGGCCAAAGGGGGCGCCAAGGATGGCCCCACCTCCCAGGCGTCATGGTGGCGCGACCAAGGAAGGGGCCGTGCCACCTGGAAGCCTGGGAGGGGGTGGCCCCCCTTAGACTCTCCTTCGGTGATTCCGAAAGCTTCATGTATGCTGATTTTTTATCTGATTTTTCTGGAATTTTTGGAGCTCTGTAAATATGGGTAAAAACCTGCAAGTTAGAGACATTAGCAGACAGAAACTGACACTGGTTGCACTGAGTTAGTAGGTTAGTCCAAATATGTGTAAAAATATATGAAAGTGTAGAAAAACACATAGCAATGTCACCTAAAAGAGCATGGAACAAGCAGAAATTATAGATATGTTTGGGACGTATAAATCACTTGCCGCGCCACGTACTTGTCGACCTTTGAGCCCTACTAGTCGAACTCAACCTTGGTTTCTTCACCGAGGGAAATTTGCTTCTATCTACATCTCAACCTTCCACTTGGGGTAACCAACGAAGGGAGAGAAGTCGTTACCATCTCTCGTACCATCAAGCAAATTTCTGGCGCCGTTGCCGGAGACTCCAATCTTCAAGATAGGGCAGTTGCACACTATCTTTTATCTTTGATATTTAGTCTTGTCAGTTTACCTTCTAGTTTTTATCTTAGTGTATTTTATCAAAAACCACAAAAAAATACTTGCTATGTTCTTGCTTGCTGCTGTTACTATGGGTTCCACTGAAAACACCAAGTTGTGTGACTTTACTAGTCACAAAAACAATGAATTTATCAGCACTCCTATTGCTCCACCTGCCACTTCAGCACCTTCATATGAAATTAAACCTGCTTTGCTAAACCTTGTTTTGAAAGATCAATTCTCCGGTGCTGGAGATGATGCTACTTTGCACTTGAATAATTTTGTTGAGCTTTGTGAAATGCAAAAGTACAAAGAAGTAGATGGTCATATTATTAATCTTAAGCTTTTTCCTTTTTCCTTGAGAGGAGGAGCTAAAGTGTGGCTTCAATCCTTGCCTAGATATAGCATAGATTTTTGGGATAAGTGCAAGGATGCTTTTATTGGGAAGTACTACCCACCTGCTAAAATTATCCAGTTGAGAAGTAACATTATGAATTTTAAACAATTGGATAATGAACATGTTTCCCAAGCTTGGGGACGCATGAAATCTCTTGTTAAGAATTTACCTACACATGGTTTGACTACTTGGATGGTTATCCAAACTTTCTATGCATGATTAAACTTTACCTCGTGGAATATGTTAGACTCGGCCGCGGGAGGAACCTTATGTCAACTACACTTGGTGCTGCCACAAAGCTATTGGACGAGATGATGACAAACTACTCTCAATGGAACACCGAAAGAGCTCCAACAGGTAGGAAGGTAAACTCTGTTGAGAAGATCTACTCTTTAAATGAAAAGGTTGACATGATCATGTCTTTACTTACCAAGAAGACTACTATTGATCCTCATGATGTTCCTTTGAATTCTTTGGTTGCTCAAGAAAGAGAGCAAGTTGATGTTAATTTTATTTCTAGGAAGAACTTTAATAATAATGCTTATAGGAATAATTTTGGTAGCAATCCTAGACTGTGCCCATGCAACAACTATGGGAACAATAACTCTTCTAATCACACTCCTAGAGATAGAGGCTTGCCAAGTTACGAGAAAATTTTAGAAATAGAGAAGGCTACGAAGAATTACATGCACACTCAATATGAACCAAACAAAGCCTTCTCTAGACAATTAGATGAGCATCCTCTATTTCGCAAAAAATTTTAAGACAACTTGAGAGTTTGAACATTGAGACCTCTAACTTAGAGACAAGAAGGTCCCATGAACTTAGAGACTACCAAAACAATGAGTGATACGTCCAAAACGTATCTATAATTTCTGCTTGCTCCATACCTCTTTTGTATGATATTCCTATGATATTGATGCACTTCCATACACTTTTGATCATATTTGGACTAACCTATTAACTAAGTGCACCCCAGTGCCAGTTCCTGTTTTCTGCTGTTTTTCTATTTCAGTTTTCCCCCGTATTAAAAGTGCTCCAAAAATTCGGGAAAATTCAATAAAAAATCAGCGCTTCGGAAGCTTCGGGAATCACCAAGGAGGGGCCAGAGGGGAGCCATCAGGGCCCCAGGCGCGCCCAAGGGTGGGGTCGTGCCAGGGGGTCGCCTGGACCCCTGGTGGCCCCCCTGGCTGCCCCCCTTCGCCCATATATTCTCCGTGAAGGGAAACTTCCGAGACGAGAACCCTTTTTTGCGATCTCTCCTCTGTTCCGCCGCCGCGCTTCCAAGATCGGGAGCACCAGGAGACCTCTTCCCAGCACCCTGCCGGAGGGAGGAACCACCTCCGGGAGCTTCTCCACCACCATGGATGCTTCCCGGATGAACCGTGAGTAGTCCACCTTGGACCATGGGTCTATGATCAGTATCTATGTGATGTTCTCCTCCCCTCTTTGTTCTTCATGGTTTAGACCTCGTGAGCTGCCCTACATGATCGAGGCACATATGTAATCTTTCTGTTGTTGCTATGCTGAGTTTGCTGGGATCTGATGGATAATGAGACTATGTTCAGATAGTCTTTGAGTAATATATATGATTCTCCTCTTTTATATTTATGTTCTTGAGTAATTCTTGCATATTCTCCGTTGTTGTTTATTGCTTTGGCCAAGTAGTAGGTAATGACTCCAAGAGGGAGCGTTATGCATGATTGTGGGTTCATGCCCCCCGATGACTAGCTTGAGTGACAGAAACATGAGTCTAGGGGATGTGTTGTTGCCACAAGGGAGAAAACAATGGTGCTTGTACTTGCCGGTGCAAGGATTGTTTACTTTACGCAAATTTCTTTAATGCAGTTGTCTGTTGCTTTGAGTTTACACTTTGGGTGGGATTCGCAACTTAATACCAGCGAGATGTTCTGGATAGATATCTCAAGGTGGATGATTAGTAGGTAGATGCAGATGGATTTCGGTCTACTTGTCTTGGCGTACCTCCCTAGATTTTGAGCCTCTTCATTTCTTTATAGCATAGTTAGCATTGGTTTGCGCACATAATCCTGTCAATTGCCCAGCTGTAATTTGTTTACCTCACGTGGCTATTTTATCGTCTTTTGAGAGAGAGACATCACTAGTGAAAATCATGGATCCCGGTCCATATTTCCAATACTATTTACACCCACTATTTATTTTCTGCTTTATTTACTTTTCCGTTGCTATCACTATCATTATTATCCCGTACGTTTTATCCTTTGTAAACAACAAGGCCGGAGGGATTGACAACCTCTCTGAACTCGTTGGGAGCAAAGTTATCTGTTGTGTGTGTGCAGGTCCACGTCTACCGCCTAATTACTGGCGCCGTTGTCACCTTCCTGTCATTGTTGGAGTCCTACCGGAGACAAACCTTGGTATCTTCACCGAGGGAAATTTGATGTTGGCTACATCTCAACCTTCCACTTTGGGTAACGAACGAGGGGCGAGCACTTCTCGCGACATCAAAACAATTTCTGGCTCCGTTGCCGGGGACTCCACTCTTCAAGATAGGGGAGTTGCACACTACCTTCTATCTTTGCTTTTTAGTCTTGTTAGTTTACCTTTCAGTTTTTGCTTTAGTGTCCTTTATCAAAAATCAAATAAAATAGTTACCTTGCTTGCTGCTACTATGGGTTCCTCCGAGAACACCAAGTTGTGTGACTTCACTAGTCATAACAACAGTGACTTTATCTGCACTCCTATTGCGACACCTGCCACTTCGGCACCTTCTTATGAGATTAAACCTACTTTGCTAAACCTTGTTATGAAAGATCAATTCTCCGGTGTTGGAGATGCTGCTGCTTTGCACTTAAATAATTTTGTTGAGCTCTGTGATTTGCAAAAGTACAAAGAAGTAGATTGTGATATTGTTAAGCTTAAGCTTTTTCCTTTCTCCTTGAGAGGAGGAGCTAAAATCTGGTTTCAATCCTTGCCTAGGAATAGCATAGATTCTTGGGATAAGTGCAAGGATGATTTTATTGGGAAGTACTACCCTGTAAGGCCCCCGATGCGGTGCTAGCTCGAGTTAGTCGCTTTCACGTCCCGCTCAAGTTAGTAGCGCATAAAAGGCCACCGACTCACGACACTCGCACTCGTGTCGCTGCCGGATTCTCGACAACAGATATAAGAACAATGAACTTTATACTAAGACATAAATATATAGAGTCCAGGGCATACATCGCCACTGGAAATTTATTACATCATCTCAGAGGTCCGTGGACCCAACAGTGCATCATGCACAAGCGGAAGACAATCACGACCGAGTACGGTCAAAATCCAAATGGCCCTAGAGAGGGCTGCACATAAATAGTCCACCCACGGATCGTCGAAGCCCAACTATAGGATCTACTGAACGAGGTCGTCCACATCATCGTCCTCCGGGGGCACCTCCACCAAGTATCGTCCAGTGCTCGGGTCGAGGTAGTAGTCAATTGCAGCGGCCGATCAGGCAAAACAGTAAAAGCACAAAAGGAAAACAGGGGTGAGATTATATCATTACAGGATAACTAACTCCCTACGGTAAGACAAGGTAAAGGTAAAGGTTGCAGCCGCACTAGCATATATGGTGGCTAACGTTCTATTAGAGTAGAGGTATGATCCAGGAATACACGTGACATCGTGTCATAAGTCCACTATTCACCTACTTACGTCAAACATAACACAACCTGGATCTTCTCTTGGTCCCCCTGGACGAAGAAAAGCAACCAAGGCACTCACGCGGTAGGCAAGTTTTAACTATGATTCAAATTGATGTTATGCTATGAACAAGGAGTAGGTCTTAAGTCGTCCATAACCGCGGACACGGCTTTTCGAAAAGATTTAACCCTGCAGGGGTGTACCAACTGCCCATCATAGGCTTCGCATGTACGCCCGGTTTCCACTTGGCTAGGTAAACGTCAGAGTCCCTCTAACTAACAACGCACAATTCTGGGTGGCCCCCGGTGAGTCGACACCCAATTCAAAAGCTGGCCACGCTCTCGAATCGGTCTCTACCGTCTGTCGCAGGTTTGGATACCCGGTTAATCACACTGGGACACCGGGTCCTCAGCCGGACAAGGTGGGCCAGCCAAGGAACAAGTCCTCCTGGCCCGGGGTGGTTTGTAAACAACTGGGGTACCACCAGCACACACACGTTGCAAATAGTAAATCAGCTTGGGCCACCACTGGAACTGTATGAAGCTAGGTAGGTAAGACAAGGGGACCCCATAGAATCCCACACACGATTAGGCACGCTCGTCAAGAAACACAATACCCGGAACTCGAGACCTAGGTGACTCAAATGGAACAAAACACCTGGCGGGATCGGCCCGGTCTCCCATCATTCGTCAAATATAATTAACATCATAATAATAAATATCAACCAACTTCTGTAAATAACATGATATCCCAAACCATATCATAGGGTAAGCAGCAAGTTTTCCTACTCATACTAAGCAATGGCTGAGCAGCAGTAACTTAGCAATACAGTGGTTTTGCTGAGATGTGGGGAACATGGATGTTTGGCTTTTGAATGTGGCATAAGCAAGTGGATAGGATCAAATGAACGTTCGAAAATACAGCTAGGCAGGTAGGCGAAAAGGTATCAAGTAATGGTATAAATCTTCCCCTTGCCTGGGTAATCGTTCATCGAAGCAGACGTAGCAGGCTCCTCGGGCTCGGTGTCGGAAATCTCCACGTAAGTATCCTCGGCAGTCTCAGGTGCTAACGTAAGGTACCGACAAGGAAAAGGCTCACAAGTAAGCAAGGGTTGAAATGCACAGGCAAAGATGGTATGATCAAGTTTAATATACATGATGTGACCCTATCTAGTCAGATTTAAATGAAGGTGGTGACGACACGTCAACAACTTCATATGCATTTATTTACATTGAATTGCTTTGGTCTTAGCCCTAATTTTTGGTGTAAATAACATGGCAACATGACATGATCAACAATGCAATTAATAGAAAAAATATACAACGTGAAAAGTAAAACATCGATTCCGGAGACGGAGAGATGTCGATGAACTTGATATCGGAAAGGTGCAAAAAAAGAAAGGAACCCAGCCACATGGCATATGACAATATGATAGGGGCTTGTTTTTTATGCAAATATTTGAAGATGATATGAAAAGGGACTTGGAATGAAAAGATGATCAAGATTCAACATGCACTGAAGTTGAAAGAATACAAGGCAAAGAAAATAGGTTGATATGGCTAGGTGTTTCACACCATGGCCACATGATTTGCACAAAACATCACATGGACATCACCATTGGAATCCATGCATTTTTCTACCCC
The DNA here is from genome assembly GCA_950022295.1 of Bromus sterilis. Lineage (NCBI taxonomy): Eukaryota > Viridiplantae > Streptophyta > Magnoliopsida > Poales > Poaceae > Bromus > Bromus sterilis. Next base: position 238,411,295 of record OX465595.1, on the reverse strand, counting down.
AAAACCATATAAGGTATGGCTCCATTTGAATTTGCAAAGAACAGTTGCAAATTCAAAAGAATTCAGGGGCCTGAGTGCAAATTTGCACTACTTGCATTTCAGGAAAAATTCAAATGGAAAAACCACTATCACCATGTTGATCCTTGGGAAAAACTACCCAAAAGTCATATATGGGTTGCCACATTTGAGCTTTGGGAAGTGGTTGCAAAAACAAAAGAAAAGAGGGGCCTATTGCATAATTGCCACCATCACAAAATTTGAGGTGGAAAATTGAAAAATAGTCATCACCACTGTGTTCAGTGGGTCAAACTACCCCAACAACATATATTGTGTGCCCAAACTTGAGTTGAAATTCAAAAACAGATTTGAATTTCAAAACAAATTCAAATTTGAATTTAAACGGAAAAGAAAAAGAAACAAAAAGGAAAAATAAAATGGCACAGGCCATATGGGCTGCCTCGGGCGCCAGGGCCCATCTCTCCTTCTCCTCTCCACGGCCCAGCTCGGCTGAGACAGAAAAAGGAAAAAAAAACAAAACACAAAAAAAAGGGCCAAGCCCCGCTGAATCTGGCCCAAGGCCACTTCTTCTCCTCCTCGGCCCAAGAGACAGCCTTCTCCTCTGAAACTCGCGCGAGATAGAAGGGAAAAGGGGGCACCTTTCTCAGTGAATCCCGATGCGAGCTGCCCACTTCCGGCGAACCCCACCTCGCGCTCCGGCCATCTCCTGTCAACGCAGCATGGGGAAAACCGAGAGGGCACCCAGTCCTACACGGGGGTGCACACCGGTGCCACCATAACCTCCATCTCACCGGAATCCCCACGGGAACAGAGCGGTGACGAGGTGTCCCTGCGCTTCAGACTGATAGAGAAAAATGCCCGTCTTTAGTCGACCCGTGCGTCGTGCACACGGCGTCTCAGGCCACGGGGTTACCTCCAACCTCTAGAGGGCACCACCACGAACCCGTGGATGCCCCTACCTCGGGTTGTACCTCGCCGGAGCGGAGGCCACCCTCACCTGAATACCACGGCTGCGCTTCACTTCTGCTACGACAGGTTCAGACGTGGAGACTACGACACCTAACGCGATCAAAAAGGCCTCGCCTTGACCTCCATACGCACGGACTGGAAACGCACAGGACACGCGCGCGCACGCCCAGAGCACGCCACCGACTCGGCGACCTTGAGCTGCACAGCGGCAACGACACGACGCAGAAAATCCTACGGCGAGGAACTACACGCGGGCGAGACAAAGGAAGAGGGAGGTCTGCAGCTCACCTAGGGGGGCTTGGAGGCGAGCTCGCGACGCGGGACGGCGGGGAAAAGCTCGACGGCGACGGGGAAGAAGATGGAGCCGCGGCGTGGCTCCATGTCTCGGGGGCGTCGTGCTCCTCCTAGTGCTCTCCTGCGGGGCAAAACGCGCATCTATGGTCACCTCGACGGCGACGATCAAGGCACGGTCGAAAAAAACAGACGACAGCGACGAATTGGAGGCGCAGCTCACCGGGGTTCATGGCGGAAGCAGAGGAGCACATGGGCGGCGGCGGAGAGGAAATTGAGGGGGGAGAAGGGGAAACCCTATGCTCCCGGGGCCGTCACGATCCCTTCTTATAAAGGGGGGGCTCTCCGGCCACGTCCCCGTTCCTGCTTCCGCCGTGGCCTCTCCGGCGTGACAGAGGAGGGGAAAAGGTGTGGCCACGCTGGAAAGAAGGGGAAGACGACCCGTACCGGTTCGCTGCGGGCTGGGCCGAGAGGAAAATAGGCCCAAGTGGGCTAGGCTGAGTCCCGGAAGGAAAAAGAAAAGAGAAAAAAAGAAAGCCCCTCTCTGGACCCTTTTCCATTTAATAAAACAGAAAAGGACTTCGGGGTTTTCCCGAATTAATTACAAGGGCTAAAAATAAATAAAAATATGTAAAATGATCCTTGTAATATTCCTCAATTTCCAAAAATGGTTTGGGCATTTTTAGCAACAACAAAATGTGAGCTCATTTTTGAATTCAAAATCACTTTGAACTATAGCCACTGTTTTTGAGGATGACAAAAATGATTTGACCATTTGAAAACTATTGGCCTTGCAAAAGAAAAGGATGGGCCAAGATTGGGATATAGGGGAGTTGACATGCAAACTTAACAATTGCATGAACATGGCACTTGAATCAACTTGGGAGCAATTTGAATCACACCAAATGGGCTCCAATCCCAATGCAATTTGAAATCACCACATGAAAAGTCATGGACAACCACCATGTGAAGTTACAAAACCAATAGACAAAGTAAAGTTACATGATGTTTTATAATTATTGCAAGTTGGCTGTTACATACCCCCAGCTAAGATTATCCAATTGAGGAGCAATATTATGAATTTTTGGCAATTGCATAATGAACACGTTGCCCAAGCTTGGGAACACATGAAATATCTTGTTAAGAATTGTCCTACGCATGGTTTGACTACTTGGATGGTTATCCAAACTTTTTATGCAGGCTTGAACTTTATCTCGCGGAACTTGCTAGATTCGGCCGCTGGAGGAACCTTTATGTCAACAACACTTGGTGGTGCCACAAAACTACTCGATGAGATGATGACCAACTATTCCCAATGGCACACCGAAAGATCTCCAACAGGTAGGAAGGTAAACTCTGTCGACGAGATCTCCTCCCTAAATGAAAAAGTTGACTTGATTATGTCTCTACTTACCAAGCAATCTCTTATTGATCCTCATGATGTTCCTTTAAATTCTTTGATTGCTCAAGATCAAGTAGATGTGAACTTTATCTCTAGAAACAACTTCAATAACAATGCTTATAGGAGTAATTTTGGTAGCAATCCTAGACCGTGCCCCTCTAACAACTATGGGAACAACAACACTTATCCTAGCACCAATAGCTCCACTTCTGAATTAGAGAGTATTCTTAAAGACTTCATTACTACCCAAAAAGCCTTCAACAAGAGTGTAGAGGAAAAACTAGACAAATTAGATAATCTCTCGTCGAAGGTAGAAAATTTAGCCCATGAAGTAGAATTTCTTAAAATTAGAACTTCCCCTCTTGAGGAGAGGAAGGTCACTCCTATGAACGCTATTCAGGTGCAAATTAATGAAAACATTAGGATGATGGCTAAACTTAAAGAGAGATGGGCTAGAGAAAAGGAGGAGGAAGATAGAATTAAGAGCCTTCCCACACACCATACCATTGCTACTATCCAAGTCGTTGAGGATATCCAAACTCTTAGCACCCAATGCACCCCTAGTCCCATAGGACCTATTAATGGTGATGCTATGAACTCAACCGAAGAAGAGGAAACTCCTATGACTATAGAAGCTACCAAACAAGTGAGCCTAAAGGACACCACTATCACTTTACTTGATAGTAGTGACCTTGATTTTGATAATTGCACCCTTTCTGAAGTTATTCATTTCCTTCACAAGATGTCTAGAGACCCCCACATAGCACACTTAATCTTGCCTCCATGGAGCATATCACTAATGCTCTCATTAAAGCTAGGGAGGAGAAGCTTAGGTTATAAGCCTACATACCTAGAAAGCTAGAAGATGGTTGGGATTCTATGATTAAAATTAAGTTGAATAACTTCTCTTGCTATGCTTTATGTGATGTTGGAGCTAGTACCTCCGTTATGCCCACAAGAATGTATGATATATTTGAATTGAAACCTTTTGATCCTTGTTCTTTTGGTGTTCGTCTTGTCGATTCTTCTGTAAAGAAACCTTTGGGGAAGATCGATGATGTTCTTATCATTGTCAATGACAATTATGTTCCCGTTGATTTTACTATTATGGACATTGAATGTGAACCTTCTTGTCCAATTATTTTGGGACGTCCTTTTCTTCGCACCGCGGGTGCTATTATTGATATGAAAGAAGGGATTATCAAATTCCAATTACCTCTCCAGAAAGGGATGGAACATTTCCCTAGGAAAAAGATTAAGTTGCCTTTTGAGTCCGTCACACAGGCTAGTTATTTTCTTGAAAAGACTTGATCTATTGCATTAATCCTAGCTAATGGCTTTAAAGAAGCGCTTTCGGGAGGCAGCCCGCAATGAATTTAGGTTTTACTTTTTGTTTTTCTTCTGTTTTTAGTGGTCTTGATGATTGTTACTACTGTAGAAACATCATTGTATCTTTACTTTTCAAGCTTTGTGCCATTTATAGCCTCATATGACAAGGGAAGTGAAAGTTCTGACATGCTGTCCAGAAAACAGATTCTGTCCTCGTGACTGGAAATATCACAGAAAAATCCCAGTTCATCTCTTTTAGCTGAAATTTTTACACAGCGTGCTCTATACAATCACAGAACTTTCGTATGTTCTGAGTTTTTTTATTTGAGTTGCAGAAGTATCCCTAAAAAATTCTTTACTACCTGCTGGTATGTTTTTCATAGATTCTCTCCTGTTTTGCCTTTTCTTCGTTTTGCAAACCTTAAGCTTGCTTTTTCTTTGCAAAAACTTTTTGGAAATCTTGAGAAACAGTAGCTCTTCAAGAATATTCTTATTTTCATTAGAGAAAAAATTATTCTATTATGGGTACTAACCTCGCTAATCAGATTATGATGAGTTTTGTATGAAGGGAGTATTCAAGTGTGCGAGGGAAGATGATGAAAGAAGATTCAGGAGTGTCAAACGCTCAATCTTGGGGATGCCCCCATGCACCCCCAAGAAATATTCAAGGAGACTCAAGCGTCTAAGCTTGGGGATGCCCCGATGCATCCCCTTCTTCATCAACAATTATCAGTTCGTCTCTCGTCTCACTATTTTTTTATCACTTCATGCGTTATGTGCTATGCTTGGAGCGTCTTGCTCTTTATTTCCTTTTTAGTTTTCTTTAGCTTTGGTTGCTGCTCATAACAAGTTAGAACCCAGCTTTCTTTATGTGGGAGAGAAACACGCTCCACTTCAACCTAGAACATATCATAGATTTTTCTTGCTTATCTTTACTATGTGTGTTCTTTATCTTTTTCGTAGCTACTGTCATGTTTAGCTCTTAGTTTTCATGCTTATATTTTGAAGAGCTTTTGTTTAGTTTATTGCTGGAACTCTCTTGAGTTTTCATGTTTATCTTGTTTAGAGAGTTTTCCTGTTGCACTGAGTTTCGTGTCTTGACTTGAAGTAGGTAATTGAGGTTGCTATTCAATTGTTGTAGAAACTTGCAATAGTTTTGAGGTATTGCTTTGAGTAATGTTTGGACTTTTTGGTGTCAATAGATTTAGCCTACTAGTGATAGATATCGTATTTTGGGCAATCTGTGTTTATTTTCAAAACATACAAAATTAGTTGAGAACTTTAGCTACTAGATGGATCACTACTCTTTAGAGGGATCGAATATTAGAGTACACTCACGTACCATGAGTCGAGGATGCGCCAGGATAACCAAACCCCCATACACTCCTCCTCGGGGTACTTGTCTCTTTGTGAACCTCCTTATTAGATTGTGAGTTACCGATAATAAGTGCATGAGTTCTTCGGACTAATGTGAGTATTCGAAAGTTGACAGTTCTACCTACCCATATTTTCTGGCCTCTCTTGTGCCGTGCATTGCCTCCTTCTCACTCCGAGAGTTGGCGTCCACCTTCGCCAGTACATCCAAACCTTTGGCACGATACACTCTGTCATCATAAACCTCCTTATATCCTTCCTCAAAACAGCCACCATACCTACCTATCAAGGCATTTCCATAGCCTTTCCGAGATACATTGCCATGCAACATCCACCTTCTCATGACTTGATCTTCATGTCATACATGCTACTTGCCTGATCGATGAGCCGCATGCTAGTTGGGACTTGCCCTAATCATTGCTACATGACGCGCTAGTATCATTGCATATCCTGCTACACTCGAAGAGGCATACATTTGCATACATCATGATAGTTACATCTTCTTTATTATTTCTGTACTTTTGTAAAGTGAGAAAGATCTTCTATACCTTTTCTAATATATAGAGTGTTGCCCCTAAAGTGAGGAAAAGATCCCAAAGAGGAAAAAAAATCAAAAGATCCCAAAGAGGACAAATGAGAGAAATAGAAAGAGCCATTGAGGCCACAAAAAAATACAAAAAAAATAGAAAAAAGAGAAAAATAAATAAAAAGAGAGAAGGGGGCACACTACTATTCCTTTTGAGAGATCTACACTCGTACTCCCTCTTATATCTTTTAATCCATAGAGATTATCATTCATGCATATAGCTATGTGGGGACCTTCACACTATAGAACTTGGCTTGTATATTCCAATGATGAGCCTCCTCAAATGAGCTCTAGGTCTTCTTGAGCAAGAAAGTTGGATGCACCCCCACTAGTTCCATTGGAGAGCTTACCTTAGCTCATATGTGCATCCGCTGCATGGCAATCCCTACTCCTCACATCATATCTATCATTTGGCTTTCTCTCGCGTATGATTGTCCTCATTGATGTGAGCCTTTCACACCCCTTTTGTCTTCCTCCTCCACCATTATTCTCTCTTTGCCTTCCTAAGTGTCAAATTTCTGCTTACGCTCATCCATTGCATGAGTGCTCAAAATATCTAAAAGGAGTGGATCATTTTGAGTTGTACCTGGCTAGTGGTCTGGGGATGAGTCAAGATAAGATTCCAAAGAAGACCAAGTGTGAAACTTTAGTAGATTGATTTCTCAGCACAAAAATACTTTTATCTCGTATATCCCTATCCCCTTTCTTGCACGCAAACACCATTTGGAGACATTCGAGTCACGGACAGCGAGAGCTCTTGTACCTTTATGTTCTCATGTTGCTTGTTTCAATGCTAAATATAGACTGTTGCCTGTTATGACTTGAATTGAATTACATGCCTTGATTGCTTTACTTAAAAGTTCTTATAAGGTTGGTAGCATGTCACCACAGAAATTATGTTTGTTATCATTTACCTACTCGAGGACGAGCAGGAACTAAGCTTGGGGATGTTGATACGTCCAAAACGTATCTATAATTTTTGCTTGCTCCATGCCTCTTTTGTGTGATATTGCTATGATATTGATGCACTTCCATACACTTTTGATCATATTTGTACTAACCTATTAACTCAGTGCACCCCAGGGCCAGTTCCTGTTTTCTGTTGTTTTTCTATTTCAGTTTTCCCCCATATTAAAAGTGCTCCAAAAATTCGTGAAAATCCAATAAAAAATCAGCGCTTCGGAAGCTTCGGGAATCACCAAGGAGGGGCCAGAGGGGACCCATCAGGGCCCCAGGCGCCTCCCGGCGCGCCCTAGGGTGGGGCCGCGCCAGGGGGCCGCCTAGACCCCTAGTGATGAGGACATCTCTACTAATGTTACACCCACATCTTCACCAACTACACATACTGGACCAGTTACTAGAGCACGTGCACGTCAACTAAATTATCAGGTACTTTCGTTTCTTGCGAATCCTTCTAATGTTCATGAACAAATGATGCTGCCTAAATTAGATACTTTTGTTTTGCTTATGAATGAAGGACCTAGCATGGACAAGAAGGACGGTCATTGGAGCGGGATCAAGCATGGAGAAGAAGGTGCGCGCGCGGGGAAGAACAATGGAGCTTCCAGTGGGGATTTTCACACTTTGAAGCCACCATAAGGCATGCATGAAGGCTTGGACGAAATACACGAGATGCCACTTCATTATTTTCGTCCAAGAGCAATTATAGGTGCTGCGTCACCTTAATATTGGGCTGGGCCCATGTAATTTCGAAATACCACATTATAGGCTGTTTTTAGAATCCGTATGTGTGGGGAAACCGAGTTAGGGTTGTTTCCGGACCCCACCTCCAAGGGGTCACGAAAATCCCCTCTGTTCCCCCATATATACAGCCCTTAGGGCGTCGTTTAGACTTGGGTTTTAATTAGATTTAAGTTAGCCATAGCCGCAACTTCGAGCTCTTCGTTTGTGTCATCCGACCAGGCCAAGACCTCATTGGAACCCCAACTTTCGTAATCATTCATCTTATATTCGCAATATCCAGATTGCAATTCTTAGTTCTTGCTTGTTCTTCGATTGCTTGCAGGAATTAGACCTTCGTGGTCAGGTTGATCGTGCATCCGCGGGATCAATAACCTCTCGGAGTTGGTTTAGCGATCGCTAAGGCGCAACGTCTTCGCACGTTCGTAGTCGGATCGTGAAAGTCGTCTCCACCATAATCGATCTCCTCCATCTCATCGAAACATCGGGACACCTTCGCCTCTATCACCTAGTGGCCCCCCTGGATGCCCCCCTTCACCCATATATTCTCCGTGACGGGAAACTTCCAAGGGGAGAACCCTTTTTCGCGATCTCTCCTCTATTTCGCCGCCGACTCGCTTCCAAGATCGGGAGCACCAGGAGACCTCTTCCTGGCACCCTGCCAGAGGGAGGAACCACCTCCGGGAGCTTCTCCACCACCATGGATGCTTCCCGGATGAACCGTGAGTAGTCCACCTTGGACCATAGGTCTATGATCAGTAGCTATGCGATGTTCTCCTCCCCTCTTTGTTCTTCATGGTTTAGACCTCGTGAGCTGCCCTACATGATCGAGGCACATATGTAATCTTTCTGCTGTTGCTATGCTGAGTTTTCTGGGATCTGATGGATTATGAGACTATGTTCAGATTGTGTTTGAGTAATATATTTGATTCTCCTCTTTCATATTTATGTTCTTGAGTAATTCTTGCATGTTCTTCGTTGTTGCTTATTACTTTGGCCAAGTAGTAGGTAGTGACTCCAAGAGGGAGCGTTATGCATGATTGTGGGTTCATGCCCCCCGATGACTAGCTTGAGTGACAGAAACATGAGTCTAGGGGATGTGATGTTGCCACAAGGGAGAAAACAACGGTGCTTCTACTTGAGGGTGCAAGGATTGTTTACTTTATGCAAATTCTTTAATGCAGTTGTCTGTTGCTTTGAGTTTACACTTTGGGTGGGATTCGCAACTTAATACCAGCGAGATGTTCTGGATAGATATCTCAAGGTGGATGATTAGTAGGTAGATGAGATGGATTTCGGTCTACTTTTTTTGGCGTACCGCCCATGCTTTTGAGCCTCTTACTTTCTTTATAGCATAGTTAGCATTGGTTTGCGCACATAATCCTGTCAATTTCCTAGCTGTAATTTGTTTACCTCGCGTGGCTATTTTATCGTCTTTTGGGAGAGAGACATCACTAATGAACATCATGGATCCCGGTCCATATTTCCAATACTGTTTACACCCACTATTTATTTTCTGCTTTATTTACTTTTCTGTTGCTATCACTATCATTATTATCCCGTACGTTTTATCCTTTGTAAACAACAAGGCCGGAGTGATTGACAACCTCTCTGAATTCGTTGGGAGAAAAGTTATCTGTTGTGTGTGTGTGCAGGTCCACGTCAACCACCTAATTACAGGCGCCGTTGTCACCTTCTTGTCGTTGTTGGAGTCCTACCGGAGACAAACCTTGGTATCTTCACCGAGGGAAATTTGTTGTTGTCTACATCTCAACCTTCCACTTTGGGTAACAAACGAGGGGCGAGCACTTCTCGCGACATCAATGAGCTTAGATGAGATCACCACCACTTTAATTAATGGTAGTGATCTTGATTTTGATAATTGTAGTCTTTCTTAAGTTGTCACTTTTTTGCAAAGAATGGCTACAGACCCCCCACACTAGCACACTTAACATTGCCTTCACCGAGCATATTACTAATGCTCTTATCAAAGCTAGGGAAGAGAAGCTCAAGCTAGAGACTTATATTCCTAGAAAGCTAGAAGATGGTTGGGATCAAATTAAATTGAACAATTTATCTTTCTTTGCTTTATGTGATGTTGGAGCTAGTACCTTCGTGATGCCCGAAAGAATGTATGATATGCTCAATATGAAACCTTTTGATATTACTTCTTTTGGTGTTCGTCTTGTTGATTCTGTCTGTTTGACGGAAAAAATGGCCATAAATCACCAGATCATCTTTTTGATCTGAATTGTTTTGACAGCATGCTCTATACAATTTGATTTCATGCATCTGTGTTGAGTTTTTTTTATTTGTGTTGCAGAAGTACCCCGAAAAATTATTTACTACCTAATGGTCTGTTTTTCAAAGATTCTGCCATGTTTTGCGTTTTCATCGTTTTGCAAATTTTAAGGTTGCTTTTTCTTTGCAAAAACTTTTTGGCAATCATGAGAAACTGAGCTATTCATGAAAATCATTATTTCCAGTGGAGAAAATTATTTCTTTATGGCTACTAACCACTCTAAGCAGCTTATGATGAGTTTTGTATGAAGGGAGTTTTCAAGTATGCGACGGAAGATGATGAAAGAAGATTCAGGAGTGTCAAGCGCTCAAGCTTGGGGATGCCTGTCGGGGGGATGGACCAAGCCCATAACCCGGAATTAGGTTTATGGGCCGACTCTCTTAAGGAAGACTCACAAAAGAAGACCCAGCCACGAGGCGGCCGTGCCAAGCATAAAGATCGAAGCCGTAGAAGGACTTCGACTTACCTTGTATAGAACCTAGCATACTTGTAAAGTAGAATAGGACTCCACTTCCTGTAGGAGTTGGACTAGCGGAACCCCTGGACCCGGCGCCTTTATAATTCGAGGTCCACGGGATCTAGAGGCAACTCAATCTCAATCTAAGTCAGGACTAGACACTTTCGACATAATCTAGATCTCCTCGAGACCAAGGTTGTGATTCGACTCTATTATAATCGATGCGTCGGATCTTCTAATCGAGGAGTCCATACTAGCAATAATAAGAAGCATGAGTAGGTCTTTACCTCGGGACAAAGAGGGGCCGAAACCTGGGTAAATCACCGAGTCTCTTGTCCACGTCGACTCTCTCCTCGAATCCACCTCGCAGCAAAGGACCCATGTCAAGTTCGACTCTTCGAACATCTGCCTTGACTTTCCCATGATAGTTGGCGCCCACCATGGGGCCTACGCGTGCAGGTGTTGAGATTTTTGAGGGAGCTCTGCAAGGCATGGAAGGATTCAGTGCTGGAAAAATCACTAGAAGCTGGCGCGGGAAGCTCTGGATCAACAACTCAACTTGCGGCCACGAAACAAATTCCGTCGAATCAAGACATTGGATCCCGATCGGGTCTGGTCACGTCTTCATCGATAAGACAGATGGATCTGAGCCAGAGCCGGACCCTGAAGTTCCCGTGAAAACCCCGAGTCGGCAACCCGCCATGCCCTATGGTCTGAAAAATGCAGGAGCCACCTACCAGCAAACAGACAATTCACAAGAAATCCCCCTTAAAAAGCAAGCCAGACAAACACGAATTTTCATCATGCCTTCGTCGGGTTTATTGGTGAGTCTTCAGAGCCGGAACTCTCTGTTGAGACCCCAAACCACGATGACAGGGAGAATTTCTCTGATGTCGGCTCGTATCAAGAAGAAGATAAGTATGAAGACACCAGATCAATTCAATCCATTAAAGAAGGTAGACTCGGATCTGACCCAGAGGAATACAACCCGGATTCTCCTTACCTTGAATCCCCCCGGGAAGAAGTCGTCTACACAGCAGATACCCGAAGACAGCGATATTTTTCAGAAGATAGGAGTCCGGCTTATAAGATCCACGGCAACACCGATACTATCCAAAATTCGTCGGGGAATAAAAACGGCTCAGATGAACAAGCCACCAATGTGTGGCAACGATTGATCCAAAATAGAACTGACTCCTACAAGGAATTAGAGGAATATCAGAAAAAAAAATATCCATGATGCTGCAAAAAGAGATATCTTGGGAGTATCGAAACCTTACAGAAGCATAGGACCGGCTCTCACGGAAATTACAGCACGACAGGATCCAGGAGTCGATAGGCCTCCACCTTATACCTATAACCAAGGCACTAAAACGCATAAAGGAAGTAGTTGAAGACCTAAGGGGACTTGTGGATGCCGTCGTCAGGTATGCCGAGTCTAGTGAAGACAGATGTGAGGGAATACCAAATCAAAACCAGACGCGCAATAGGAAGCGCAGGCGCAACCAGACCCTGCGGGAACGCAGTAGCGACCACTCCCAGAGTCACGAACAGCCGCCAAAACAGGATGTAAGATACCGGGACTGCGAGAAAGCCATGCAAGAAGCTTGCCCAAGGAACTCCAAACCAGGCCGCCCTGCTAATCATACCTAGGACCAGTGCTACTTTATGCAAGACTACAGACGCCTAGTCGAGAAAAAACGTCATAAAGACAGGACAGTATGATGACGGCTCAACTTGATCATACAGTTACAAGAGGTCAAGAACATGGACTCGTCCGCAGTAAAAAAGTCGGTCCCTCATTTTCACTCCCAACATTTATATATAAGTCAACTTTCGTCGCATCGGCTCTCGCCATACATATATATAAGTCGACTTTCGTCGCATCGGCTCTCGCCATACATATATATAAGTCGACTATCATCGCATCGGCTCTCGCCATACATATATATAAGTCGACTTTCGTCGCATCGGCTCTCACCATACATATATATAAGTTGACTTTCGTCGCATCGGCTCTTGCCATACATATATATATAAGTTGACTTTCATTGCACCGGCTCTCGCCATACATGCATATAAATCGACTTTCGTCGCACCGGCTCTCGCCACATTTAGTTGTCATACCGACTCTTATTTACTTTATTATTTTCATGTTTTCATCTTGCATCATACATTTCACATTTTTGCATTTTATATCTCAGAGAACTGGGGGCTCGATCAACCCTCTATTGGTACTGAGCATGTATATGGCTTATTCAAGGGAATCGGGGAGCTCGATGACATCCATCGACTCTAATCTGAGAACTCGGCATATACATGAACGGCAAAACACGCCTTAAACCTTGGCCTGAATATCGCAAGCTCATACGACCAACGCGAACCCGACTTAGTCTAAACCTTGCGGGCTCCCAGCAACGCCTATCAAGTTTGGTTCTAGGAACCGGGAATGTCGGGACCCGGAATATGCGTATCTAATTCCAGTCACGATACAATCACATGGAGAGCCGAGAACCGTACCCACTTGTCTAGGCAGACAAGGAAAAGCACAGAACGTTCTCGGTAAGCATCGAACGTGAGGGGCATCCCATTCAGGGCGGATGATCATCTGAGATTGGTCCTCATCGTCCGCTCACAAGTCTAGATGCTTATGGGTGGTGAATCCCATACTCATAGACAAGTCGCCTCAACCATGTTATCGATTTAATCCTAACTCTTACATAGACTTACTCCAGCTCGATCACTTAGTCGGGGTCTAGGGCGGGCTCGATCATACAACAAAGTGTGCACATGACAGAGTCACGAGCAATCGCATCGCGATGCCCCAAGCTGCGCACATCTAAGGGCCACTTGGTGTATAAAAGACCGCCAGCCAGATCACAACTAAGGTCTCGAAAACCCATACTAAGACATGCATGTTATAAACATACACGCAACACACATGCCTAGTATGAACAACAGGTATCATCACATAACTCTACAAAGTATTTCTTTATTGACTTACACATAGAGTATACAAAGATCACATGTCTGTGATCAACATTACATCATACAATGGAAGCAAATTAGGTCTGAGTACAGACAAGTTTAACAAATGGCTTAGAGAAGCCTTGTACAACAAACATGCCCTTCCACGAGGGACCAGACTGCTGTCTGGAACTATGCTACCAAGGTCAACGTCGAGCTTCAAGTCGGTGACTCCATTGGGGTCCGGTTTCTCATCTAAAACATAGAATAAGCAAACGTGAGTACAAAGTCGTACTCAGCAAGACTTACATCAGATCTATACTACTCATGCTCAAGTATCAAGGTAAAGGAGGTGGGGTTCAACATGCAGAAGTGCCAGCTTTGACTTGGCTAGTCCTGTACTACGAGTACCAGACTTGAGGTAAGAAGCGTACACGAGTCCACTATCCAAGTCTCCAACCAATACACCACTATGGTTACTTCCTCGACTTTCCCACGAGGAGCACACCATAGCACTCACGCTTATCTTGCGAGTTTTAGAAGTATCCATTCAAGTTGTATAATAATCAGGTACAGGTTCCAAGTAGTCCTTAACTACGGACGCGGCTATTCGAATAGTTTTGTTAACCTTGCAAGGGTATAAGGTACACACACATGACCATCGGTTACCTCCTTTTGCTCGCCACCGTTCAAGAGGTGACAGCGAGGATGTTCACCACGACACTTCGCTCACATCTGGTCTATTCCAGGAGTCGACTATCTAAGTTGCCTCCGCTCGAGAGCCCGGCCGGATCAACGAAACGGACTCAAACAATGTAAGTGACCGAGACGCCACCTCTGGCAGATGGTTTTCCTGCCTCACAGGTGCACCCACATATCTATATGATGCAACCATTCCTTCATTCTTTTTCTATGCAGATTCCAAATGGAAAGCCCGAACTAATGTGACTCCTGGACGTTGACACGGATCAAGGTACTAGGCCGAGAGGGGTCAGTGAGCCCAATGTGTGGTTGTACTCTTTGTCTTGGATTACCATACAAGAACTCGGTGCTTAAGGCGGTGTTCAACGAGACAACCCACTGTGTACTCCTACACAGCCTCTCATCGTTCACCTTGTATTAGGGTGGATTCACCAACACAGTTTCACTTTCAGCAACACCATGCTCACCATCATCCCGACTCACATCAAAAGCAACCTCATTATACCACTAAGCATGCAATAAGCAGTAACAGTTGCAGGGGCCACATGATATCAATCAACTCCTATGTCAGCTAGGATTGTGGTTTGCTTACTACTGTGACAAGATGATAGGTCATGCATCGGATATGGGTTCGACTATGCGGTAGAATCGACACAAGGTGATCTCCTAAACATGCATAAGCGAGACTGAGAGAGAATGGGGATTTTATAGACATGATCAATGGGGTTTGCTTGCCTTGCTGACGATACACGGGTCTTAACGGTGGTCTTCTTCTCCGGGGGTGATCACCGTCTCGGAAAAGCTGGTACCGGAAACAATCATCAACAAAGGGGGGGCAACTTCGGAACTAAATGCACAAACACATGATAAGTTGTGACATGATGTAAAGGGTACTGGTTTGTGGCAAATTCAATTTAATTGAAGTGTATTGCAAAAGAATTGCAAATTCAAACTTCAAATTTGAATTCAAATTAAGCCATATGCACATTTGCTACTGTTGCCCCATTTTAAAATGGTCAAACATAAAAACAAATTGCATATTCTTAATCCTTGCATTTTTCTGATAATTTTTTATATATTATATGTTTAATTTTGAGTTCATATGAATTAGTTATGATTTTATAAAGTTTAAATGATTTTCTGGAATTTTCTGGATTATTTTAATTCTCTGAAATTGGTTTATTGCGTTATCATGACGTGGGGGTGATGTCACAGGGGGCTGACCAGTGGGGTCAGTGTGTCAGTCTCAGGGGGGGTTAATCCCTTGTTTAAAATTAACCCGAGGGGTTAATTACTGCAGGGCCCCACCTGTCATAGGCTAGGGGGGTCATTAGGGGGGGTTAGCTTAAGCTAAACCGTCCACGTCGGCCTCACCGGCGTTTAGCCGCCGGCGACCACCCGTGCGGCGGCGCCCACTGGAGAAGGCGGCTCCGGCGCCCATTTGAAACGCGGTGACCACCAAACGGTTGCTCGTGGACGCGCGCTCCATCTTGGGCATCGCGGCGTCACCGGGGAGCACTGGAAGCTCGTCGTCGGCGACTGGAGGCGGCAGCCGGAGTACTGTCCTCGACGTCGAGGAGAAATACGGCGCGGAAGGAGCAAAGAAAGGGGGAATCGGGGCGTGCATCTTACCCAAACGCGATGGAGGCCGAAGCAAGGCCGGAGGAGGAGCGGTGGCGAGCAATTTCTCGTCGGAATTTCTGCAGCCGGCGGTGAAGATTCGTGGCTCGCGTCGTCTTCGAAGGCTCCCGGCTCGAATTGGATGCAGGGATCGACGAGGGCGTCCTCGGCGAGGAAGAGGGACACAGCGATGCGCGCTATTATGGCTAGTGGCCACGCCGGGACATGGTCGCGCTCTAAAAGGGTTACGGGGCGCTCGAGTTTTCCGGCGAGCAGTGGCGGAGAGGAACCAGAGATGGGGGCAAGGTGCGCGGGGGTGTGTGAGCAGCTCCGTGGCGTGCTCGGTTGCGAGGAGGAGGCCTTGAAGGCCCCTGGCCATCGAGGTGGCCGTCGACGCCCCCCTGCCCTCCACCGAGCTGCTTCGGAGGGAGGGGAGGTAGACGACAAGTGCCCGGGTGGGCTGGGCCGAGGCCAACAGGTGAGTGGGCCTTGCCAGGGCGCCAGGTAACTTCCTCTCTTCTGTTTTCCTTTTTTTGTCTGTTTCTTTTGTTTTTCTCTCGTAAAATACCAAGGCATTTTATAAAATCATGAAAACTTTTATGTGGGCTTATAACATATATAGTTAGCCACTCACAAGTTTTGGAGATTTTTGAAATTCAAATAATTTGAATTTCAAATCAAATAGGGGTATTATTTAATTTCCAAGCCCTATTTGGAATATTTGAAAAATCTTGGTGCATGTAGTGGGACCCACTTCACTTTATATGTGATCATGCATATTTATAAGACTTTTCAAAAATACCAGAGGAATTTTTGGAAGAATTTTTTTTCTGGCCATTTAATTTAATTTCTCAGGGCTTTTCTTTTCCCCAATTTTTGATTTCTTTTGAAATTTTTGCATGATGCAAAGGGGCACTCAAACCCTAGCACTTACCCTAGTTGGGGTTCTGACAACTTGCCCCCACTCAAAAGAATCTCGTCCCGAGATTCAGAAGTCATCGGGAGGAAGGAGGGGTACTCGGCACGGAGGTGATCTTCTCTTTCCCAGGTTCCTTCTTTCTCGGAGTGATGTGACCATTGCACTTTGAGAAACTTGATCTTCTGACGACGAGTGACACGCTCTGCGGAATCAAGAATACAAACCGGGTACTCTCGATAAGAAAGGTCATCTTGGAGATCAAGCATTTCATGGTCAACTTCACGGATGGGGTCCTTGAAGCAACGCCTGAGTTGTGACACATGGAATACATCATGTACTCGGGAAAGGTGATGGGGTAGTTCAAGTTGGTAGGCAACTTCTCCACGTTTAGCGAGAATGCAGAAAGTTCCGATGTAATGTGGGGCCAACTTGCCTTTGATACCGAATCTTTGGGTTCCCTTCAGAGGAGTAACCCGAAGGTAAGCCTTGTCATCCAGATTGTAGCTTTCTTGCCTATGATGACGATCATAGTAGCTTTTCTGACGAGACTGGGCGGCTTTCAAACGATCACGAACAATGCAAACTTGCTCTTCTTCTTCCTTGATCATATCCGGTCCAAAGAGTTGTCTTTCACCGGTTTCTGACTAGTTCAAGGGTGTTCGACATCGTCGTCCATAGAGGAGTTCAAAAGGAGCCATGTTCAGACTAGATTGGAAACTATTGTTATAAGAAAATTCGGCAAATGGAAGATACTTCTCCCAATTCTTTCCTAAAGATATAACACAAGCTCTGAGCATGTCTTCCAAGATTTGATTAACCCTTTCAACTTGACCGCTAGACTGAGGATGGAAAGCTGTAGTAAAGGAGAGATGAGTTCCCATAGCATTCTGAAAGCTTTCCAAGTATCTAGAGGTGAAAAGGCTACCACGATCAGAATTGATTACCAAAGGAACACCGTGAAGAGACACAATTCTAGAGACGTACAAGTCCGCCAACTGACTAGAAGTTATAGACTCGCGAACGGGAAGGAAGTGAGCAACTTTGGAAAGTCTATCAATGACCACGAAGATGGCATCATTTCCTTTCTGGGTTTTTGGGAAGCCGGTGATGAAGTCCATACCGACTTTGTCCCATTTCCACTCGGGAATAGGCAAAGGTTGAAGTGTGCCAGCAGGTCTTTGGTGTTCGGCCTTAATGCGACGACAAACATCACATTCAGCAACAAATCGAGCAATGTCTCTCTTCATCCTGGTCCACCAAAATCTCTGGCGTCGATATCGGTACATTTTTGTGCTACGGGGATGAATCGAGAGGGGTGTGTCATGGGCTTCTTTGAGGATGAGTTGCCTTAGATCTCTATTCTTAGGTACTACCAAACAATTTCCAAAGAATACCGTTCCTTTGCTATCTATGGAGAAACATTTAGCAACTCCGCTAGCAATGTTCTCCTTGATCCGGCGAACACCTCGTGCACGCCTCTGGGCAACTATGATTTGATCCTCAAGGGTTGGTTTCGCCACCAAGTTGAAAAGAGATCCACGAGGAACAATCTCGAGGTTGAGCTTTCGAAATTCCTCATGAAGAAGTGGTTGATACTGTTGTAACATGAGGTTGTTATAGTACGACTTACGACTTAGTGCATCAGCCATGACATTGGCGTTGCCTGGGGTGTAAGAAATTCCTAAGTCATAATCTTTTATCAACTCTATCCAGCGTCTTTTCCTAAGATTAAGATCTGGCTGGGTGAATATGTATTTGAGGATTTGGTGGTCGGAATAGATCTCACAACGATTACCAAGGAGGTAATGTCGCCAAGTCTTCAGGGCATGAACTACGACAGCGAGTTCAAGATCATGGGTTGGATAGTTCTCTTCATGTGGCCGCAGCTGGCGTGAAGCGTAAGCTACCACATGTCTATCTTGCATAAGTATGCATCCTAACCCTTGCCGTGAAGCATCACAATAGATCTCGAAATCCCTTTTTGTGTCTGGAGGTGCAAGTACGGGTGCAGAAGTCAATCTTCTTTTTAGCTCTTGAAAGCTTTCCTCGCACTTGGGGGTCCATTGGAATTTCTTATCTTTCTTGAGGAGTTCAGTTAGAGGCTTCGCAACTTTGGAGAAGTTCTCAACGAAGCGGCAACAATAGCTTGCTAGGCCGAGAAAACTCCTGACTTGCTTACCCGATTCAGGTGGAGTCCAGTCAAGGACGACCTGAACTCTCTCGGGATTGACTGCAATGCCTTTTTCAGAAATCACGTGGCCTAAACAGGTCACTTCTGGTAGCCAAAATTCACACTTGGAGAACTTGGCATAAAGGCGGTGCTCTCTAAGTTTCATCAATACCAACCTAAGATGTTCTGCGTTCTCTTCTTCGTTCTTCGAGTAGATGAGAATGTCATCAAGATAAACTACAAAATTTTTATCTAGGTACTCCATGAAGATCGAATTCATTAAGCGCGAGAATGTGGCGGGGGCATTGGTTAAACCGAAGGACATGACGGTATACTCGTAAAGACCATAACGAGTAGTGAAATCCGTTTTTGGAATGTCCTCGTTTCGGATTTTGATTTGATGATAGCCTAATCTCAAATCCATCTTGGAGAAGACCGAGGATCCAGCAAGTTGATCATAAAGATCATTGATCCTGGGCAGTGGGTACTTGTTCTTTATCGTCGCTAGATTTAGCGGGCGATAGTCTACGCACATCCTTTCTGTTCCATCTTTCTTCGTTACGAACAGAACGGGGCAACCCCATGGCGATGAGCTAGGGAGGATGAAGCCTTTTGCCAACGAAGCATCAAGTTAACTCATGTGGGGCCATTCTATATGGACGTCTGGAAATTGGGGATGTGCCTGGTATAAGATCCACTATGAACTCTACACACCTGTCGGGTGGCATTCCCGGCAGCTCTTCAGGAAAGACATCTGGGAAGTCACGAACCACCGGAATATCTTCAAGGTCTCGAAGGGGAAGCACATGCAAAGTATGCATCTGGATTCTAGAACTGGGTGAGGTGTAGTCAATGGTCTGTCCTGAAGGATGGGTGAGTTTAACTGACTTGGCTTTACAATCAAGGAAAGCATTCTGCCTTGATAACCAATCCATTCCTAGGATGACATCAATGTCCGAAGACTTGAGGGCTATAAGAAAAGCAAGGAATACTAAACCCTCAATTTCAATTTGATTGCCATGGCTTACTCTACTAGTTTGCCACTTTGAACCAGGAGTTTGAATGATCATTGGAGAAAACATTTCTTCAAAAGGGAATTCATGAAGAAGTTCATAACTCTCCGGCATGAATGAATGAGAAGCTCCTGCATCGAAAAGAACTGAGGCGGGGACATGATTGACTGGGAGTGTACCAAGAATGACGTCAGAAGCAGCAGTGGTTTCTTCTACGGAGATTTGGTTCACATATCCACTACTTGGGACTAGAAGCTTTGCTGGGAAGGTCTTGGTGGTTGGTTTCTTTGGAGGCTTAGGTCGAGAATGACGTGGTGCCATCAAGACCTGAGGGCATTGACGATAGTAATGGCCTGGAAGACCACACTTAAAGCATACCCTGCCTGAAATGCTGGGAGTGGGATTACTTGGCTGCAAACCATCATTCCGGGGAGGAACAATGTGTTGAGGTGGATGGCATATATTGG
Source organism: Bromus sterilis (assembly GCA_950022295.1). Lineage (NCBI taxonomy): Eukaryota > Viridiplantae > Streptophyta > Magnoliopsida > Poales > Poaceae > Bromus > Bromus sterilis. Next base: position 238,391,008 of record OX465595.1, on the reverse strand, counting down.
AAGATGGCCTCTGAAGAAAGTTTTGAGGTATGACACTAGTTGGAATCCAAATTCGGCGTTTCTGAGGGGCTGAACTTGAAGAAGGAGCAAGCTCAAGAGCATGCTTGCGAGACTCTTCGAACACTTCATTGCCATGCTCAGCTCTGAAAGATCTGTTGACTAAATCCTCAAAGGTGGCAAATTCAAGGAGGTTGAGATCATGACGAAGGATGGGGCTAAGTCCCTTACGGAACCTTGCCTGCTTTCTGGCATCGGTGGTGATCTCATCTTGGGCATAACGATCAAGACGGTTGAATTCTCTCACATACTCGTGAATGGACATCTCTCCTTGGTTCAGATTGCAAAAGTCTTCCTTCTTGCGCTCCATTAACTCATCTAGAAGGTGGTACCCTCGAAAGGCATCACGGAACTCTTGCCAAGTCACTAGGTGACTATCAGACTGCATCGCAACATAGTTCTCCCACCATTCAGCAGCAGCACCTTCCAGAAAGTATGCCGCGAATATAACTCGATCATTGGGAGCAACATGTGTCGTGTCAAGCTTACGCTCGATGGAACGGAGCCAATCATCAGCTTCAAGGGGCTCAGAAGAACATCGGAATACCGGTGGTTTGAGGAGGATGAAGTCCTAAATGCTCACAACCACATTGCAATGACGTGAGGTATTCTGCTCGATGAGCTCTAGAAGGCGTGTTTGGTCACGTTGATTCTTCTCAACTTCCATCATGATTTCCGCTGCAGAAGGCGGTGGTAGAGGTTCATCATCATTTCGATTCCGATCACGGTCTCGATTCCGACGAACAGCACTACGAGTTCCACATACCATCCTGTGTGATAAAAATCAACAATCAGAACAGGTTGTACGATGGAATCAATGACAAGAAGGACATGATGAAGGCGGAAAGATTATAATGCGAAGGCAATGATTCATAGAAACACGGGATAAACCCGGCAGCATAACAGCTACACCGGGATGGAAAACAAGACAACCTCGAGGAGATTGAACAGAATTTCCTCAAGGAACTCAAAAACTCGAAGACTCTGGACGACCACAATTGTCCTACGGCTACAAGGAGGAAAACAACGAGATGTTCTAGTAAAGACATAGATGAGCCTAGTCCTATCATCCCGTAGAAAAGATAAGGGTGACTCAGAACTCAGATCGATGATGGTAAGGAGAAAAAGAAGCCTTACGTTGTTCCCTTTATACCCAAGTAACTATATAACTATAGAATGCTAGACTCGACTTTGACCAAGGGTTGAATAATCCTATAGATAGTCCTGCTCTGATACCAAGTCTGTCGGGACCCGGAATATGCGTATGTAATTCCAGTCACGATACAATCACAATGAGAGCCGAGAACCGTACCCACTTGTCTAAGAAGACAAGGCCAAGCACAGAACGTTCTCGGTAAGCATCGAACGTGAGGGGCATCCCATTCAGGCCGGATGATCATCTGAGATGGGTCCTCATCGTCCGCTCACAAGTCTAGATGCTTATGGGTGGTGAATCCCATACTCATAGACAAGTCGCCTCAACCATGTTATCGATTGAATCCTAACTCTTACATAGAATTACTCCATCCCGATCACTTAGTCGGGGTCTAGGGCGGGCTCGATCATACAACAAAGTGTGCACGTGACAGAGTCACGAGCAATCGCATCACGATGCCCCAAGCTGCGCACATCTAAGGGCCACTTGGTGTATAAAAGACCGCCAGCCAGATCACAACTAAGGTCTCGAAGACCCATACTAAGACATGCATGTTATAAACATACACGCAGCACACATGCCTAGTATGAACAACAGGTACCATCACATAACTCTACAAAGTATTTCTTTATTGACTTACACATAGAGTATACAAAGATCACATGTCTGTGATCAACATTACATCATACAAAGGAAGCGAATTAGGTCTGAGTACAGACAAGTTTAACAAATGGCTTAGAGAAGCCTTGTACAACAAACATGCCCTTCCACGAGGGACCAGACTGCTGTCTGGAACTATGCTACCAAGGTCAACGTCGAGCTTCAGGTCGGTGACTCCATTGGGGTCCGGTTTCTCATCTAAAACATAGAATAAGCAAACGTGCGTACAAAGTCGTACTCAGCAAGACTTACATCAGATCTATACTACTCATGCTCCAGTATCAAGGTAAAGGAGGTGGGGTTCAACATGCAGAAGTGCCAGCTTTGACTTGGCTAGTCCTGTACACCATGGTTACTTCCTCGACTTTCCCACGAGGAGCACACCATAGCACTCACGCTTATCTTGCGAGTTTTAGAAGTATCCATTCAAGTTGTCTAATAATCAGGTACAGGTTCCAAGTAGTCCTTAACCGCGGACGCGGCTATTCGAATAGTTTTGTTAACCTTGCAAGGGTGTAAGGTACACACACATGACCATCGGTTACCTCCTTTTTCTCGCCACCGTTCAAGAGGTGACAGCGAGGATGTTCACCACGACACTTCGCTCACATCCGTTCTATTCCAGAAGTCGACTATCTGAGTTGCCTCCGCTCGAGAGCCCGGCCGGATCAACGAAACGGACTCAAACAATGTAAGTGACCGAGACGCCACCTCTGGAAGATGGTTTTCCTGCCTCACAGCTGCACCCACATATCTATATGATGCAACCATTCCTTCATTCTTTTTCTATGCAGATGCCAAATGGAAAGCCCGAACTAATGTGACTCCTGGACGTCGACACGGATCAAGGTACTAGGCCGAGAGGGGTCAGTGAGGCCAATGTGTGGTTGTACTCTTTGTCTTGGATTACCATACAAGAACTCGGTGCTTAAGGTGGTGTTCAACGAGACAACCCACTGTGTACTCCTACACAGCCTCTCATCGTTCACCTTGTATTAGGGTGGATTCACCAACACAGTTTCACTTTCATCAACACCATGCTCACCATCATCCCGACTCACATCAAAAGCAACCTCATTGTACCACTAAGCATGCAATAAGCAGTAACAGTTGCAGGGGCCACATGATATCAATCAACTCCTATGTCCGCTAGGATTGTGGTTTGCTTACTACTGTGACAAGATGATAGGTCATGCATCGGATATGGGTTCGACTATGCGGTAGAATCGACACAAGGTGATCTCCTAAACATGCATAAGCGAGACTGAGAGGGAATTGGGATTTTATAGACATGATCAATGGGGTTTGCTTGCCTTGCTGACGATACACGGGTCTTAACGGTGGTCTTCTTCTCCGGGGGTGATCACCGTCTCGGAAAAGCTGGTACCGGAAACAATCATCAACAAAGGGGTGGGGCAACTTCGGAAGTAAATGCACAAACACATGATAAGTTGTGACATGATGTAAAGGGTACTGGTTTGTGGCAAATTCAATTTAATTGAAGTGTATTGCAAAAGAATTGCAAATTCAAACTTCAAATTTGAATTCAAATTAAGCCATATGCACATTTTCTACTGTTGCCCCATTTTAAAATGGTCAAACATAAAAACAAATTTCATATTCTTAATCCTTGCATTTTTCTGATAATTTTTCATATATTATATGTTTAATTTGGAGTTCATATGATTTAGTTATGATTTTCTAAAGTTTAAATGATTTTCTGGAATTTTCTGGATTATTTTAATTCTCTGAAATTGGTTTATTGCATCATCATGACGTGGGGGTGATGTCACAGGGGGCTGACCAGTGGGGTCAGTGTGTCAGCCTCAGGGGGGGGGGTTAATCCCTTGTTTAAAATTAACCCGAGGGGTTAATTAGTGCAGGGCCCCACCTGTCATAGGCTAGGGGGGTCATTAGGGGGGGTTAGCTTAAGCTAAACCGTCCACGTCGGCCTAACCGGCGTTTAGCCGCCGGCGACCACCCGTGCGGCGGCGCCCACTAGAGAAGGCGGCTTCGGCGCCCATTTGAAACGCGGTGACCACTAAACGGTTGCTCGTGGACGCGCGCTCCATCCTGGGCATCGCGGCGTCACCGGGGAGCACTGGAAGCTCGTCGTCGGCGACTGGAGGCGGCGGCCGGAGTACTGTCCTCGATGTCGAGGAGAAATACGGCGCGGAAGGAGCAAAGGAAAGGGGGAATCGGGAGGTGGAGCTTACCCGGGAGGTGGAGCTAAACCGTCCACGTCGGCCTAACCGGCGTTTAGCCGCTGGCGACCACCCGTGCGGCGGCGCCCACTGGAGAAGGCGGCTTCGGCGCCCATTTGAAACGCGGTGACCACTAAACGGTTGCTCGTGGACGCGCGCTCCATCCTGGGCATCGCGGCGTCACCGGGGAGCACTGGAAGCTCGTCGTCGGCGACTGGAGGCGGCGGCCGGAGTACTGTCCTCGATGTCGAGGAGAAATACGGCGCGGAAGGAGCAAAGGAAAGGGGGAATCGGGAGGTGGAGCTTACCCAAATGCGATGGAGGCCGAAGGAAGGCCGGAGGAGGAGCGGTGGCGAGCAATTTCTCGTCGGACTTTCTGCAGCCGGTGGTGAAGATTCGTGGCTCGCGTCGTCTTCGAAGGCTCCCGGCTCAAATTGGCTGCAGGGATCGACGAGGGCGTCCACGGCGAGGAAGAGGGACACAGCGGTGCGCGCTAGTACGGCCAGTGGCCACGCCGGGACATGGTCGCGCTCTGAAAGGGTTACGGGGGCGCTCGAGTTTTCCGGCGAGCAGTGGCGGAGAGGAACCAGAGATGGGGAAAATGTGCGCGGGGGTCTGTGAGCAGCTCCGTGGCGTGCTCGGTTGCGAGGAGGAGGCCTAGAAGGGCCCTGGCCATCGAGGTGGCCGTCGACGCCCCCCTGCCCTCCACCGAGCTGCTTCGGGGGGAGGGGAGGTAGACGACAAGTGCCCGGGTGGGCTGGGCCGAGGCCAACAGGTGAGTGGGCCTTGCCCAGGGCGCCAGGTAACTTCCTCTCTTCTGTTTTCCTTTTTTTTCTTTTTCTTTTGTTTTGCTCTGGTAAAATACCAAGGCATTTTATAAAATCATGAAAACTTTTATGTGGGCTTATAACATATATAGTTAGCCACTCACAAGTTTTGGAGATTTTTGAAATTCAAATAATTTGAATTTCAAATCAAATAGGGGTATTTTTTAATTTCCAAGCCCTATTTGGAATATTTGAAAAATCTTGGTGCATGCAGTGGGACCCACTTCACTTTATATGTGATCATGCATATTTATAAGACTTTTCAAAAATACCAGAGGAATTTTTGGAAGAAATTTTTGTCTGGCCATTTAATTTAATTTCTCAGGGCTTTTCTTTTCCCCAATTTCGATTTCTTTTGAAATTTTTGCATGATGCAAAGGGGCACTCAAACCCTAGCACTTACCCTAGTTGGGGTTCTGACAGGGAATGCTAGTCATATGTGCCGGCTTACAGAGAATTTTCGACTCTTGAACCAATAATCTCTCTCAACACGAGAAGATGAGGCATGAGCCGGCTTCTATATGAGCCTTCAAAATTTTATTTTTTGCACACAAACATCATACTTCATCTTCAATGATGCATCACAATTTTTCCTTTCATATATAATGAGAGTTAGACCTATGTAGCTTGGCACAGCACCCAGATGCATATACCGAATCATGCGAACTACACCTCAAAATTTCCTATCAAGATTTAGCATTAACATCTTAGCATTTTTCTTTTGCGTCATTTTATACGATGACTTATAGAGATTTTCCCTGTTAAAACCTTATGGCATATACGCCGACTTGACAGAGGATTATACCCTCTTCGGCTTACAACATAAAAGCATATGACTCGGCGATAACCATGGCAAGCTGGGACAGAAACCGGCTTTCTTCAAAGAATTTCAAACACTAAACTCGCCAAACGGAAACACCATCATAATTCAGCTGAATCAAGCCACTCCAAGAAACGACTACTATAAGATGGGGCAGTGCCCAAACTTAAAGTCATCTTGCATCATAAAAAGATTGGAATCCAAAGGACAAAAGGAAAATACAAGGCAAAACGTCTAAAAAGTATCTGACCACAGGCTGGTCACAAACCACGGGACATGTCTCCCAATATTACAAACTCGGCGCTACGGCCGCACCAAATGAATCAACAGTTTTCAAGTTTAAAGTCGATCGCATAAGCCTATGCTTGATCACCGGCTTTGCCCTGGGAAGATGAACCGGCACCACCTGCAGAAGATATAAGTACATTACAAATTTCATCCAAGTCCATATCAGATATGTCATCCATCTTCAGGTCATCTTCTTCCCCACCTAAAGTTGGCTCAACAGAACATGCCGGCTCTGAGATTTTCTTCGGGGGTGGAAGAAGAGAAAACTCGATTGAAGAAGGTAGAAGATGTGTACTGCGACGCATTGAAGGTCGGTTTGGGTTGTGTTCTTATGCAAGTGGGCAAGGTGATTGAGTACCTTTCACAACAGTTGAAGCCGCACGAGTTGAACTACCCCACCCACGACTTGGAGCTAGCCGCAGTTGTGCTTGCTCTCAAGAGATGGAGGCATTACCTGATGGGCCACCGTTGTGACATCTACACCGACCATAAGAGCGTGAAGTACATTTTCTCACAGAAGGAGTTGAACATGAGGAAGAGGAGATGGATCGAGCTGATCAAAGACTATGATCTCGAAATCCACTACCATCCTGGTAAGGCCAACGTGGTAGCAGATGCCCTCAGCCGCAAGCCCTGCACACTTAATGCAATGATCAGAGAGAAGCAGCCAGCGCTGCACGAGGAGTTCGAGAAGCTGGGTTTGGAGCTTGTTACACCCGGTTATCTTGCTCACCTCGAGCTGACTCCGACTTTGTTTGATCACATCAAGGAGGCACAGAAGGGACACGACAGTATCGAGGGAATCAAGAAAAAGATGCCCCTCGGCAAGGCCCCCAAGTGCTCGGCAGATGATAAAGGAGTTCTTTGGTTCGATGGCCGATTGTGTGTGCCTGATGTGAAGGAGTTGAAGCTCACTATCCTGAAGTAAACTCACGATAAACCTTACTCCATCCACCTCGGAGGTACTAAGATGTATCAAGACCTGAAGGACTTGTTCTGGTGGCACGGTATGAAGCGTGAGATTGCCTTGTATGTTGCAAAGTGTGACATCTGCCAAAGAGTGAAAGCAGAGCAGCAAAGACCTGCAGGATTGCTGCAACCACTCCGAGTTCCTGAATGGAAGTGGGAACAGATAGGCATGGACTTCATCACAGGACTGCCGAGGTCGAGCAAGGGTCATGACTCTATTTGGGTCATCGTCGACCGACTCACCAAGGTAGCACACTTCATTCCAGTGCAAACCACCTATAGAGGAGATCAGCTGGCAGACTTGTACATGTCGAGGATCATTTGTCTGCACGGAGTCCCGAAGGAGATTGTGTCTGATCGAGGTACCCAATTTACCTCGAGGTTCTGGAAGCAAGTTCAGGAGGCACTAGGCACGAAGCTTACGTTCAACACAGCCTATCACCCGCAGACTGGAGGCCGGACCGAGCGAGTAAACCAGATACTAGAGGATATGCTCCGCGCATGTGCTCTAGCCTATGGTTCCAAGTGGGAGGACTGCTTGCCTTATGGAGAATTCTCCTACAACAACAGCTACCAGTCGAGTTTACAGATGGCCCCATTTGAAGCCCTGTATGGACGGAAGTGCCGCACGCCCCTAAACTGGTCTCAGACCGGGGAAGGGAAGATTTTCGGAATGGATGTTTTGAAGGAAGCTGAGGAACAAGTCCAGTTGATTCGTGAGCGTCTCAAGACCGCTCAATCTCGTCAGAAGAGTTATGCCGATCCCAAGCGTCGAGAGGTGACTTTTGCAGTTGGAGATTTTGTGTATCTCCGAGTCACCCCATTGAAGGGAATGCAGCGATTCCATGTGAAGGGAAAGCTAGCACCCCGATACATTGGACCATTTGAGGTGATAGCCAGAAGAGGCCAAGCTGCCTATCAGTTGAGACTCCCAGCAGAGCTATCCGATGTGCATGATGTCTTCCACGTGTCGCAGCTCCGGAAATGTCTGGAGGTGCCGGACAAGCCCGATGTTTTCAAGAACATCGATCACTGCACGGTGGACATCAACCAGGATCTTACATACCGCGAGACGCCCCTTCGTATCCTGGAAGAAGCCACCCGAGTCACCCAGAAGCGCGCGATCAAGTTCCACAAGGTCCAGTGGACAAACCACACAGAGAAGGAAGCCACCTGGGAACGGGAGGACTACCTCAAGCGCGAGTTCCCGCATCTCTTCACTAGCTTGTGAATCTCGGGGACGAGATTCTTTTTAAGGGGGGGAAGGTCTGTCACATCCCAACTTTTACTCTCTAGTAAATTTAGATAACCAAAAATTAGGGCCAACAAAAAAAACTTTGCATGAAGTGTTGTGTTGCTTGACTCCATATTTGAACTGGTGTGATGTCTTGATGTAGTGGTAGATCATGTATGAGCTTGTTATGGCACGTAGATCATTACACCACCAACTTGGCTAGATCATCTGGTTTTGAGCATGGAATGACACCATTTGATCAACCCCAAAAACCCCACTTAGTAATAGCAAGAGGCATTTAGCCTTCTTTTGCTTCTTGTGTTTGTGCTTTTAGTTTCTTTTCCTCTTGTTTATTAAATAATTATGTAAGGATTATAAAGCCTTGTATATATTATGTAGTATAACTATAGTAATAATATTTTCAACTATCACAAAACCATAAAACCTTAAACTTGTGCTTAGAAAATAATTAAAAAACTTGATCAAATAAAATTTATTTGAAATGAAGCAAACCCCAAAAAAATTATTGTATGATCTTCATAGATCATCTTATAAACACAAATATTAAAATTTCCAATGAAAATTTCTTGTAAGCATTTTAACAAACACCTTAGGTGCTTATTCTTTTGTATTAACTTGGTTTTCTTTTTAAATCAAGTTAATAAAAAACTTCCTAAGTACCCTAACACCCCCTAATCTCTCTCATCTTTCCTAACCTCTCTCTCACGTAGAGAGAGACCTCTCACTCTCTCTCTCGGCTCTCTCTCTCCCTCCGTGTCTCTCTCTGGTTTCCCTCTCTCCCCTGCTTAGACCCAGAGTCGTTCCCGCACGCCCTTCCCTCGCTCCAGACCGAGACCACGCGTGACAGAAACCGAAGCACAGATCGGTGAGGTGGCCTGAAAAGCTCCCGTACCCCCCAACCCTCTTCTGCGATGTGTCCGGCGACGCCCACGTCAGAATCGACCCGCCTACACTCCCCTCACGAGCTCACCGCCGCCCCTCTCGCCCAGTCCGTGGCGAGGCCACGGATCGCCCCCGTGGTCTCCCGCACGTTGAAGCTCGCGCCCCTAGCCGCTCCTCCCTCCCTTGCCTATAAAAGGGCCCCCAAGCCCCTCCCTCACTCCACTCCATCAGCGCCCAGCGCCCCTCACCAGCCAGCCACCCCACCATGGCCGAGGGACAGAAGGAGTAAGAGAAGCAGGGAGGAGGAAAAAGGAAGAGGAGGAAGGTAGGAAAGAAGAGGAACAGGAGGGGAAGGAGGAAGGAGGAGGAGGGAGGAGGCCGGCGCGCCCCTCTCCGCACCACGCCGGTGCTGCTCCGGCGAGGAGCCGCCGCTTGCAGGAGCACGGAGGATCCGCCCAAGTCTCTGTTCGTCTATGCCAATCCGCCGCCGGAGCTGACGTCCCCGCTCCTCGTTCTTGGCAAAAATGGATCGCCCTCGCCATCCCGAAGCTCCGCCGCCGCTCGCCTTCATCATCCGCCGCCGGGAGACGCTCCAGTGAGCCTCCCCAAACCTCCCCTGTCCGCCATGGAAGCCCCATTTACCCACGTCGCGCAGCCCTTCTTGGGGAAAAAATGGAACCCCCCCCAGGGGCCCCCTACCCCCGCCGCCACTTGCCGCAGGCCTCCGGCCATCAGAGGGCCACCGGCGCGGCCGTGCTGGCCTCTGGCCGCCATGGGAGGGCTCTCGTGCCCTGGCCTGGGCGAGGGGAGGAAGACGGCCCCCTGGCCGTCGGATCCCACTTAGATCCAACGTCTTGGGGAGGCCGATACCCGTTTGGTTAAAAAAAGAAAGAGTGTTGCGCTGCGCTGGGCTCGGCCCGAAGAAAAAGAAAAAAAACAAAAGAAAGGGAGCGCCCGTGGGCGTCAGATAGTCGGGCCGGTCTACAAGTTTTTTTTCTTTTTATTTATATAGCAACACCATTTTATTTCTAGAAAAATAATTACAACTCCAAATCCAGTGAAATAAATTTTGTTGTGTGCATAAAATTAAGCTCTATATTTCTGCATGTTTAGAATAATTTTTGTACAGTACCAAAATGATTACTTTAGTTTTAACTAGTTAATTGCTTTTGTTAGCAGCTTAAATAGTTTTAGTTAATTCTCTGTTGACCCTAAAAATGTAATGTTGACTTGTTTATGTTCCTGTGGATATTCTTGACTTTTCTGTATGTGCAGAATATTATTTAGCTTAGATAAATTTGTGACCCCTTTTATTATTATTTCTTTTGCTAGTTTAGTTTCCATAGAATTTATGGTAGTAGTATTAAATTATTAGCTTATTATTAAAATTGCCTCTGGTCAGTAGCAAATTGTTATGCATTTTAGTCAATAAAAATAAAATAAATTTAAATTTGTTAGTGATTAAAATGGGTTAAAAACATTGCTTTTAGTTAAAGTTGTTTTATTTAATATTGATGTTAATAAGTCCACCAAAAGTATCCTATTGCCTTGTTATAAATTTTAACCTTGTTGAAGTGGTATAAAGTTTAAATCTTAATAAATATAAAACCTTGAAAACTTGTTTTGTCCTTTGTTGCTTATGTTTTTGTTTGTAAGCTGACTGTTGTGTGCATTGCTTGTTATTGCCCCGTTGTAATGATGTGTATTATTTACCGCAACGTGTAGACGATACGCTTGACGCTGCAGGTGAAGAATCCTTCCAAGCCATCGAAGAAGCCGGTCCAGGGTACATCGCCGAGGAATGCAAGCCACCGTCAAAACTCAAACTTCGCTTTACCCATTTTTTTACTTTCCTTTTGTATCATGTATATTGTATCATGCTATTATATTCATATGGTTTGGGATTGTATTAGTTGTATTTAGGAAAACAATACACCCCCCAGAGCCTACCTATTTGGGAAAAGAAAGTAGAACCCGGTGATCCCGACACTCCGTCGAGACCATCACTCAGCTCTGGTAATTAGCATTACATAACAAGATGGTTAGTCATGCTTCATCCTATATGGTATGGCATACACCTAAGAAGGTGGTATGGCCGGGTTTGTGGAACATCGTCGGACATGGACAAAGTCTGGAGGGACTCTCCATAAGTGCCGCCAAAATCTCATATAGTACAACCACTATACTCTGGTATGGGACATGGCTAGTTGGAAGCTTGCATATCTTAGTACGGGGATCTTCTAACTACATAATACATAGAAGCCTGTAAGCCTACCGATGTGTCGGAGGTGAGGTCGCTGCCGAGGCAGCGGTGGCACGGAACTTTGCCGCACCTCTACTACGGTGAAGGCATGTGTCCAAGAGGAGCATGACCTTGCACGCGGACAGTTCACGATGTGGGCATCGGGTAGATCACTTGTACTAGGGTAAGCAAGGGGAAGACTATGGTCGATTATCCGAGACCCACATACTAAGGTATGATGATCCGTGGGGGCACACGGCGGATGTATCTAATGTGGTGGGTAAAGTGTACAACCTCTGCAGAGTGAAAACTATTCGAGTAGCCGGAGTCCACGGTCATGGACAGCTAGTAAGGCCACACTTTGTGGGGAATAGATGAGAAAGCCCGGTACTGAGTTTATGGTTCGCGATGATGATGGTGGTATTGTTGGAAAAAGGTTGGAATTGACTTATCAAAATTCATTTTGGGAATTAAAATTTGCCAAGTTTAAAACTTTGCCAACTTAATAATAATCTTGAGTAGATAGGAAATCCCTATGAAAAACTCCACCATATAGCCATCCCATTATTTTCGTATGCAAAACTTTGTTTCTTTCTTTAGGTGGTTTTCGAGTACTTTGTATGTACTCACGTCTTTGTCCCTGGTTATTCAATCGGCCAGGCTTGGAGGAGCAGGTATTTGACGACGAAGCAACTGACGATTACTAGGACGTGCTATGCTCTGGACTACCCTGTGGATTGCGCCACTACTACTATCCTGCTTTTGCTTATTCCGCTGCTAGTTGAGCCCGATGGGGCCGTGTAAGACTATAATGTTGTATGAATTTGTATTCGGTATTGTATGAACATTGAGACTATGATATCCATGTCGAGTTGCGTGTCATGCAACACTGACCATGGGAGCATGACAGTATACACAGCTGGCCGCTTCGGACATATAGTCCGGGGTGCCCACAAAGAATTGGTTCATTCCTTTTCTGATGTACCTCCATGGCGAAAAGGTTCAAACTACCATGAAACTCAAGCCGGATTTCATGAAAGCCGGGCAGAGGATGCTCACCTTTGATGGTCTCCACAGTACAGTAGAAGAATGATTTTTGCCAATCCTTCACCTTGCCCATCAGCTTGGGTGCAGGAAAAATTGATTTGGCCCGCTTTTGGATAGCAACTCCACCGCACTCCAAAGCTGGACCGCCACTATACTCGTTTTGCTTATTGCAGTAGTAGAACTCGGCAAACAAACCTAGAGTCGTCTTGATCTATACGTAAGCCTCACGGAACACTTGGAAATGACATATGTTGAGCACCGAGTTGGCACTCAAGTCTTGGGGATTTAGCTTGTAGCAACGCAACACACTCCTGAAAAATTTGTACCCAGGAGGTCGGAACCCCCGGGTCACGTGGCCAGCAAAAACGACGACTTCGGCTTCGTTAGGCTTCGGTCGGGTCTCTTCTCCAGGAACCCTCCACTTGATTTCTGACTCGGGAGAAATGATCCCTTCAGACACCATCTTGTTCAATTGTTCCAGAGTAACTAGGCTTTTTGCCCAGTTGGCCTCCAAGTCGGTTTCTGAACTAGTGGCTTTGGGGCAGGCGGCTTCTTACCTTCTTTTTTCTTGATGGCACCGGATTTCTTGCCCATGGTGCAAGAGTCGGACCTAGCAAGTGAAAAATGTATTATGTTGAGCCGACTAAAGAACCAGCTTAAGATAAGCAAGGGATGGCTTTAGCTGAAAATTTGTGGAGTCGGACCAGGCCCGACTTTACCTCAACTACACAAACAGATTTCACAAATATGGTGAAATGGATGGATCTACCGAGCCAAAGAAAATAGGAAAAAATACGAACGGATCTGGAACTTACGAAGAACCCGAAGCGGTTGGAAACTATAGATCTACAATATTTCTCAGGCGAACAATTGGGGCGGAACGATCTCTCGAAAGATCGTAACCTATCTACCAACATGCATGATGAATCCTCCACGAAACTATCTCAATCTACTAAAACGGTGACGCTCGAGGCTCTACAGCAATGGTGATGAGCAAAAAACCGTGATGCGAGGTAAATAACTTACTTGAATGACGTACGGGAGTGACACGGCCCCAGTCTGTTTCACGCGTGCAGAAGGGAGGCGCGACATGCAAGGAAGAAGATGAGGAGAAGATGCAGACGGGGAAAATTAAACACTACTAGGAAACTGGCTATCTGTGGCGCACCTATTTTTACTTTCTGTGGCGCATATGTGGGTGCGCCACAGAAATCTCGCCACTAAAATTTGTTTTCTGTGGCGCATGTAGCCGTGCGGCAGTGGCGCACCTAGCCCACATGCGCCACAGAAATATTTCTGTGGCGCACCTACCCCACATGCGCCACAAAAAAAATTCAAATTAAAAAAAACTGGGCCAGATCTAGATCTGGCCGCAGCTGCCGGAGGTGGGGTTTGTTGGAGGATGTGGGGTGGAGGAGGGGGCCATCGGAGATGGTGGAGGAGGGGGAGGCCGCCGAAGGTGGTGGGGAGGAGGAGGGGGTTGCCGTAGGTGGTGGAGGAGGAGGGGCTCGCAGGAGGATGTCTCCGGAGGTGGTGGAGGAGGAGGAGGTTTCCTTAGGTGGTGGAGGAGGCCATGGCCGGAGGTGGAAGAGTAGGAGGAGGTCGCCGGTGGGTGGAGGAGGAGGAGGAGGTCGCCGTAGGTGGTGGAGGAGTCCATGGACGGAGGTGGAGGAGGAGGAGGTCGCCGGTGGGTGGAGGAGGAGGTCATGGCCGGAGATGGAGGAGGAGGAGGGAGGGAGGAGAAGGGGAGAAGGGGAAGTGGAGGAGAGGAGGAGGGAAGAGAATATTGGAATCCTGCCACACAATTCTGTGGCGCACCACCTACATATGCGCCACAGAATTGTGTCCCAAAATTTTCAAATAATGAAATTTCTATGGCGCACCCCTGTCAGATGCGCCACGGAATTCTATGTTTCTGTGGCGCACGGGGACACATGCGCCACAGAAAGTCGACCACTTTTGCACGTGGTGGGCCCGGGACAAATTTCTGTGGCGCACCTAGTCTCCATGCGCCACAGAAATATGGATTCCAGTAGCGCACATAGACTCCATGCACCACAGAAATATCTATATTTCTGTGGCGCACTGTGCACCATGCGCCACAAAAATATTTCTGTGGAGCACGCACTTTTTGGTGCGCCACAGAATCTATTCCTATCTAGAGGCAGTTTCCTAGTAGTGAAAAGGACAAGTATGAGAGGCCTATTAATAAGGGACCTCAACCCGAAACCCGAGGCGTCGCTTAATGATGGCTAACGGAAGGAAATTTCTTGATTTACGTGAGCGAATCTAATGGGCAGTAATTATGCAGCCAGAATCGGGATAAAACCGTTCGAAAGTTCCAAGAAAAACTGAACAGTCGGATCCGTTGTTAAACAACAGAATGAAGTCGATGTTGACTCCCAAGAAGAATAATTCGGCTCAGCTAAAAGAGTCGACCCAATGAAGTCAAAGAGGATAAAGAAGGTTGCTGTGAAGACTAAAGCATCACGCCAATCCAGGGGGGCTAATATCGGGGGGATGGACAAGCCCATAACCCGGCATTAGGTTTATGGGCCGACACTCTTAAGGAAGACCCACAAAAGAAGACTCGGCCTTGAGCCGGTCGTGCCAAGCATAAAGATTGAAGCCATAGAAGGAATTCGATTTACCTTGTATAGCACATAGCATATTTGTAAAGTAGAATAGGACTCCACTTCCTGTAGGAGTCAGACTCGCGGAACCCCAGGACCCGGCGCCTTTATAAGTGGTGGTCCACTGGATCTAGAGGCGACTCAATCTCAATCTAAGTCAGGACTAGACATTTTCGACATAATCTAGATCTCCTCGAGACCAAGGTTGTGATTCGACTCTATTGTAATCGATACGTCGGCTCTTCTAATCGAGGAGTCGATAGTAGCAATAATAAGAAGCAGGAGTAGGTCTTTACCTCGAGACAAAGAGGGGTCGAAACCTAGGTAAATCGCCGAGTCTCTTATCCACGTCGACTCTCTCCTCGAATCCACCTCGTAGCAAAGTACCCATGTCAAGTTCTACTGTACGAACATCTTCCGTGACTTTCCCACGACAATGCCCCATGCACCCCAAGAAATATCCAATGAGACTCAAGTGTCTAAGCTTGGGTATGCCCCTGTGCATCCCCTTCTCCATCAACAATCATCAGTTCGTCCTTCTCCATGCTATATTTTTATCTCTTCATGCGTTATGTGCTAAACTTGGAGTGTCTTGCTCTTTACCTTTTTTTAGTTTGTTTTAGCTTTTCTTGCATAACAAGCTAGATCCTGGCCTTTATTTTTTGGGAGAGAAACACGCTCCACTCCGCCCTAGAACTCAACATAGGCTTGCATGCTTATCTTTCTTTTTGTGTGTGTTCTTTATCTTTTCATAGTTGATGTCATGCTTAGCTCTTAGTTTTCATGTTTATCTTTTTAAGACCTTCTATTTAGGTTGATTTAGTAACTCTCTTGAGTTATCATTCTTATATTCTTTAGAGAGTTGGCTTGTTGCACTGAGTTGTGTGTCTTGCATGAGTAGGTAATTAAGGTTGCTATTACAAGTGTAGTAGTAACTTGCAATAGTTTTGAGGTATTGATTTGAGTAATGTTTGCACTTTTGGTTCCAAGAGCTTAAGCCTATTAGTGATAGGTGTCTTATTTTGGGCAATCCGTGCTTATTTTCGAAAAATACAGAAAAATAGTTGAGAACTCTAACTACTAGATTGATCGCTAACATCTGGAGGGGTTGGAATATATAGAGTACCCTCACATACCATGGGTCGAGGATGCGCAAGGATAACCAAACCCCCATACACTCTTCCTCGGGGTACTTTTGTCTTTGTGAACCTCCTGATTAGATAGAGAGTTACCGATAATAAGTGCATGAGTTCTTCGGACTAATGCGAGTATTCGATTGTTGGCAGTTCCACCTCCCATATTTTGCTAGCCTCTTCGGTACCGTGTATTTCCCTTTCTCATCTTGAGAGTTGGTGCATACTTCACCGGTGCATCCAAACCCTTGGCATGATACGCTTGGTCACCATAAACCTTCTTATATCTTCCTCAAAACAGACACCATTCCTACCTATCAAGGCATTTCCATAGCCTTTCCGAGATACATTGCCATGCAATATCCATCATCTCATGACTTGATCATCATGTCATACATGCTTTTGCTTGATCGAGGAGCCGCATGCTAGTTTGACTTTTCCCATATAATTGCTACATGACGCACTAGTATCATTGCATATCCTGCTACACTGGCAGAGGAATACATTTTCATACATCATGATAGTTTTCACTTTTCTTTATGTTCAGTACTTCTTGTAAAGTGTGAAGATCTTCTTTATATTCTTGTAAAATATAGAGTGTTGCCCTTAAGTGAGGAAAAGATCCAAAAGAGGACAAATTAAAAGATCCCAAAGAGGAAAAATGAGAGATAAATAGAAAGAGCCAATGAGGCCACAAAAATACAAAAAAATAGAAAAGGAGAAAAAAGAAATAAAAAGAGAGAAGGGGGCAACACTACTATTCCTTTTGAAAGATCCACACTCGTACTTCATTGTCATATTTGTACTCCATAGAGATTATCATTCATGCATAACTATGTGGGGAACCCTACATTATAGAACTTGCCTTGCATATTCCAAGGATGAGCCTCCTCAAAAGAGCTCTAGGTCTTCATGAGCAAGCAAGTTGGATGCACCCCCACTAGTTCCATTGGAGAGCGTACCTTAGCTCATATCAGCATGCGTTGCATGTCAATCCCTACTCCTCACATCATATCTATCATTTGGCTTTATCTCGCCAATGATTGTCCTCAATTATGTGAGACTTTCACACCTTTTTTTATCTTCCTTCCCCATCATTTATCTCTTTGCCATCCTAAGTGCCAACATATCTTGCTCGCGCTCATCCATTGCATGAGTGCTCAAAGTCGAAAGGGAGAGGATCAGTTTGACTTGTACCTGACTAGTGGTCTCGGGATGAGTCAAAATAAGATTCCGAAGGTGACCAAGTGTGAAGTTTTAGTAGATTGAGTTCTCAATTAAACTATATAGTATTTTTATGCTATAAACCCATCTCCCACTTCTTGCACGCAAACACCATTTGGAGACTTCGAGTCATGGACAACGAAAGATCTTGCACCTTTATATTCTTACTTTGCTAGTTTCAATACTAGATATAGACTCTTGCTTGTTATTATCTTGTCTTGAATTGCATACCTTACTTTCTTTAATTTGAAGTTCTTATATGTGTGTTGGCATGTCACCACAGAAATTATCTGTGTTATCATTTACCTACTTGAGGACGAGCAGGAATTAAGCTTGGGGATGTTGATACATACCAAACGTATCTATAATTTTTGCTTGCTCCATGGTCTTTTAGGTGACATTGCTATGAGTTTTGCTACACTTTTATATCTTTTTACACATATTTTGACTAACCTACTAACTTAGTGCACCCAGTGCTAGTTTCTGTCTGCTGATGTCTGTAAGTTTCAGGTTTTTACCCATATTTAGAGAGCTCCAAAAATTCCAGAAAAATCATATAAAAAACAGCGCATAAGAAGCTTCCGGATCACCGAAGGAGTGCCGGAGGGGGACCAGGGCCCACCCAGGCGTCCACCTGGCGCGAGCCCCCTCCTGGTCGCGCCACCAGGGAGCCTGGGAGGGGGGGTGGCCCCCCTCTGGCCCCCCTTCGGCCTATTTTTACCTCTTGTCTCGAAAACCCTCGGGGAGACACCCGCATCGCGATTTTCCTCTCTGTTCCGCCGCCGCCGCGCTTCCAAGATCAGGAGCCCCAGGAGAACTCTTCCCGACACCCTGACGAAGGGAGGATTGACCTCCGGGAGCTTATCCACCACCATGGACGCTTCCTGAATGTGCCGTGAGTAGTCCCCCTTGGACTATGGGTCCATGACCAGTATCTATGTGATGTCTTCTAACGAGGGGGTGACCCCACGACTCCTACATGTGAGGCTACCTGGTGTGTATGAAGACAGAAGGCCCGCTGGGAAACCACGAAAGGGCCACGACTGGCCCAACGAGGCACCGACGTAGGAGTCCCCGAATAGTATGGAAGGCACAACTTGGCGTACAAGGCAAGACTAGAACTAGGAAACTATCTTTGTAACCTAGCACGGACTCCCCGAGACCTAGCCTAGTATATAAAGGCTGGGAGGGGAGACGTCCAAAACACATCTACTCACCTGGTCTTGCGAGAACTCGCCTGGCCTCCTCTGTAATCGCCTCCTCACGCAATAATATCGAGCAGGAAGTGCTTCTCCTATTAGCCGACAAGTAGCGTCCAACCTGTGCCTTCTCTATGACTAACCCAGGGTCCCTGACCACGGTATTTGCCGGGGCTGATCCCCGTCAATTGGCGCCGACCATGGGGACTACACAGGTTGGAATCACGATCTCGGCGGTCCCGCCCTCAACAGATCAAGAATCGAGGACTAGAACCAAATCTAGCCCGCTCGAGGAATTCAAGATCACCACAAGCATCTCCATCATCCCGTCAAGATCACCTAGCCTGCAGCCGAATCGAGTCCAACACCTCGACGACCATCAGATCCATCGACGATGGAAGAGAACCCGCCGACTCAGAAGACAAGCGCGAGGACTCCACTCGGGGACACCACTCGAAGAGTCGCGGCGCGTAACAGAAGACTCGCCCACCAATCGACGACCCGTCGCCGCCCGGACTCCCACCACACGCCAAGACAGCGACTACGAAACCCAGACCGGAGAATACTACGACCCAGATCGAAGGCCAGATGAATTCGCCAACTTCATCCAGAGCCAATCACTCATCAACGGGATAGAACTCGACCCAAGATTCCACAGCCGAGCAGAAGACCACTCGTAGATCTTCCAAATCTCAAGGAGAAGAAGGCACGCCGGCTCCAGTAAACTCACACCTAAAGAGCAACTGGAAGGACCTTGCGCGATCCGCTGTTTTGAAGACAGTCGGGGACATCTTAGAGCAAGCCACACCCTAGGAGATTGTCGCATATTCACCGAACTCTCCAACAGCCTCAAGGAGGAGAAGCAGCGTGAAGCCAAGCGCACTCGAAGAAGCGCGCAATCTCCAGCACCAAGTACAGGAGGGCAATACCCCGTGTCCCATGGACGAATCTTCATGATCCAAGAAGGAAGACCCTCGAAATCAAAGCAAGATGCCTACACCTTGCAGGCCAAAGCAGCCGAAGGCCTAAAGATAACTGAAACCTACCAACTTAGCGGCGCTGAAACCAGCATCACCTTCTCACAGAGAGACCACCCGCCCGCAGTCCCAAGGCCTGGGCATGCACCCCTGGTCCTCGAAGCCCGGATCGGAGGATACGACATGGACAGAGTCTTCATGGACGGAGGCAGCAACCTAAACATAATCTTCGCCAGAACCCTACGCAAGTTGTTAATCCCACAATCAGTCTGGAAGAAGTCAGGCACAACAATACATGGTGTAGTTCCGGGTGAAGCAGTCGCCTCCATCGGAACAATCGAGCTCGATGTAATCTTCAGCAGCAAGCGCAACTTCGCAAAGCAAGTACTTGAGTTCGAAGTGCTCGACTGGAAGTCGCAGTACCACGCCATACTCGGGTGACCAGCATTCGCACAATTCATGGCGGTCCCACACTATGCATATCTCAAGCTCAAGATGTCGAGACCTACAGGAATCATCACAGTCAAGGGAAGCTTCACCAAATCGGACCAGTGCGACCGCGACTTCCACAAAGTCTCCGACATATTTGGAGCCCAACAACAGCTCAAAGAAATAGCTATGGTGACGGACAAAAGCATATTCCCGCTGGCAAGCCGAAGCGAGACAAAAGAATTTGGCCACGATTTCAGCATCGACAGTGACACAATCACACACCAAGTCCACCCAACAGACCCACAGAAGACAGTTCGTGTATATGCCCACCTTCCACAAGAGCAAGCAACCGCCCTCATAACTTTCCATTGCGAAGAGTGGAAATTTTTTGCCTGGTGCCCAGCTGACATGCCCGGGATACCACGAGAATTTGCAGAGCACGCGCTCCACATCAAACCAAACACCAAATCAGTAAAGCAGGCACTACGACGATTCTCGGGACCCAAGCGCAGAGAAATCAGAGAAGAAGTCAACCGACTACTCGACGCATAGTTCATCCGAGAGACGAAGAAAGCAACATGGATAGCAAACCCAGTCCTAGTCCCTAAAAAGGACACCGAGGTATTGAGGATGTGCGTCGACTATGGGCCTATCAACAAGCACTGCCCAAAAGACCACTTCCCCCAGCCAAGAATCGATCAAATAATCGACTCCACAGCAGGATGCGACCTCCTCTCCTTCCTCGACGCATACTCAGGGTACAATCAGATCAGGATGAAGGAAGAAGACGAAGAGCACACCTCGTTCATCACCCCCTACGGAGTATTCTGCTACCAAACAATGCCCTTCGGACTAAAAAATGCCGGAGCCACACACCAGCGGATGATGCAAGCATGCCTGAGAGACCAGATTGGCAGGAACGTCCAGGTCTATGTAGACGAAATTGTCATCAAAACCTACAGCGCAAACACGCTACTCGACGACCTCCGCGAGACATTCGCGGCCCTCAACAAGTACAGGATCAAGCTCAACCCCAAAAAATGCGTGTTCGGCGTCCCAGCTGGAAAATTACTCGGTACATGGTCTCTGCCCGAGGAATCGAAGCAAACCCTGAAAAGGTTCAAGCAATCGCCAAGATGCAAAGGCCAACCAACATCAGAGGAGTACAGCATCGCACAGGAAAGCTCGCAATATTGAGCCGCTTCATCAGCAGGTTAGGCGAAAGGACCTTACCATTCTACAAACTGCTGAGAAAAGGAGAAAAATTCGAGTGGACCGAGGAAGCCAGCAATGCATTCGCAGCCTTAAAGAAGACCCTCTCGACACCACCAATCTTGGCGGTACCTAAAGAAAGGGAAAATTTATATCTCTACATAGCAGCACGCAGCAGTGTCGTGAGCACAGTGCTTGTCGTCAAGTGCGAAGAAGAAGGCAAAATCCAGAGCATCCAAAGACCAATCTACTACCTCAGCACGCTACTCACGAAGCCACAGCAGCGGTACCCACACTACCAGAAGCTCCTGCTCGCCATTATCATGAGCGGTACCCACACCTCCAGGAAAGTATTGCACTACTTCGACGAACACTCATCGCAATCGTGAGCAGTGCACCACTCGCGGACATCCTCAACAATTCCGGAGCGACCGGTCGAGTCGCTGAGTGGAACATGGAGCTCAGCCCGCAAGACCTGCAGTTTAAACACCCGACAGCAATCAAATCCCAAGTACTCCTAGACTTCCTAGTCGAGTGGGCAGAAGTCCAAACACCAGGTCCCCTAGACCTATCCAACTCATGGACGATGTATTTCAACGGATCTAAAAGACAGCAAGGAGCCGAAGTAGGCGTCGTCCTAGTCTCCCCCAAAGGAACGAAGCTCAAATACATCCTCCAGATCAACTTCAGCAATGCCTCCAACAACGAAACAGAATACGAGGCATTACTTCACGGCATGCGCATGGCAAAAACTTGCGGTTCCACTCGCCTCTCGATCTACGGCGACTCCAACCTCGTCGTCCAGCAGGCGATGAGAGACTGTAACGCAGTCGCAGACAACATGGCAGCCTACCAGAAGCTCTATAACACACTAGAGGGAGGATTAGACGGCTGTGAACTCAACTACATCCCCAGAGAAAATAATACAGAAGTCGACGAACTCGCGAACATCGGATCGACCCGAGGACCAATACCACCAGGCGTTTTCCTCGAAACCATCAACCAGAGATCAATAAAAGCAAAGCCAGCGGAACCCAAGGTAGTCGCAGAGGAAGACGACGCAAATGAGCCAGCACAGGTGCAACAACGAGCGAAGCTGACGGCACAAACAGCCAAGCAATCGAAGTCGAAGAACAAGAAGCCCTCGAAGACCCGGCCTGGGCAAGACCTTTCCTTCGATTCCTAGTCAAAGGCACTCTACCACAAGACGTTGCAGAAGCCCGACGCATCAGTCGGCGATCTAAAGCATTCATAGTAATCAACAGAAAGCTCTACAAGCGCAGCATTTCTCAGGTCCTCCAAAAATGTATAGACGAAGAAGACGGAAAAGCCCTACTACTCGAGATTCACGAAGGCACCTGCGGGCATCATGCCAGCAGTCGAGCACTCGTGGCAAAAGCCTTTCGGGCAGGATTCTACTGGCCGACCGCCATGAGAAATGCAGAGGATATCGTACGGCGTTGCATCGCCTGCCAAAAATTCGCCAGCAGGCCACACCCCCTAGCATCGGAACTCAAAACCATACCGTTATCATGGCCATTGGCCACATGGGGACTCGACATGGTAGGCCCACTCAAGAAATCCTCAAAAGGAGGAAGAACACCTACTGGTCGCAGTCGACAAGTTCACCAAATGGATCGAAGTAGTACCAATCACCAGCTCAACAGCCCTCACGGCAGTCAACTTCATCAAATCAATCATCTTCAGATTCGGAGTACCACACAACATCATCATAGACAATGGCACAAACTTCACAGCAGCAGAATTCCAAAACTTCTGCCACGAGCTGGGCATCAAAATCAACTACGCATCAGTCGCACACCTGCAGTCCAATGGCCAAGTGGAGAAAGCCAACGGTCTAGTATGCGGAGGAATAAAAAAGCGACTCCTAGCACCACTAGAACAAGCCGCAGGAAACTGCATAGAGGAACTTCCCGCGGTACTATGGAGCCTGCGCACCACCCCAAACAGCTCAACCCAGTATACACCCTTTTTCTTGGTATACGGGGCAGAAGCAGTACTGCCGCATGACTTAAAATTCGGAGCACCCAGAATCTCAGGGTACGAAGAGGAAGAGGCAGAAGAAGCGCTGCAGAATGACAAAGACACAGCAGAAGAAGCACGGGACACAGCCATCACAAGATCTGAAGGATACCAGGACAAATTACGCACGTATCAAAGCAGTCGTCTGCGGACCAGAACGTTCAACAAAGGAGACCTCGTGTTACGGTTGATACAGGAAAAAGTGCACAAGCTTGCCCCACAATGGGAGGGGTCGTTCATCATCTCGGAAGTCATAGGAGGAGGAGCATACAGATTGAAGAACCCGAAAACCAATGAGGACGTGGGAAATCCATGGAACGTAGCGAACCTACGCCTGTTCTACCCATAGTCCTCTAGGCATTATCAAGACATCAGCAGCAGCACCGATCTGCAACCCATGTAAAGTTCGAAGGAATAAAATAATGTTGCCCAAAGCATCTTACTCAAAAGCACTCGGGGGCTCGAGCCTACACTCCCCCCGAGAGACGCTATATTCGCTCATGCGACTTTTAGTTAAAAGCACTCGCTGGCTCGAGCCTAAACTCCCCCCGAGAGACGCTATCTTTGCTCACACGACTTTTACTTAAAAGCACTCGGGGGCTCGAGCCTAAACTCCCCCCGAGAGACGCTATCTTCGCTCACGCGACTTTTACTTAAAAGAACTCGGGGGCTCGAGCCTAAACTCCCCCCCCCTGAGAGACGCTATCTTTGCTCACGCGACTTTTTAAAAGCACTCGGGGGCTCGAGCATAAACTTCCTCCGAGAGACGCTATCCTCGCCAAAAAAACGCGACCATCTACAACCATCGGGAGGCCAAAAACAAAAGCTCCGGCAAAGAAAGTTGCACCGAAAAGCGCACGGTTCTTTAGTCTTCACCCGGTCGCAAGCGATCACCTAAAGACTCGGGGGCTACTCCCATCGGGATCGCTGGCGCGCACCCGATCCAAACTTGGAGAAATTCAAAAACAGCTACAAACTAGCGAGACAAAAATTCATAAAGCCTAAGCTCGATTCTGCAAATCAAACGCAGCCTCGGGGCTACTCCCATCGAGAGTGCTGGCGCGCACCCGAGAAGACAATTTGATTACAAAGGAGTCAAATACAATTTCATTACAAAGGAGTCAAAGACAATTTCATTACAAAGGAATCAAAGACAATCATTAAAAAGGAGTCGAGGACAATCATTACAAAGGAGTCGAAGACAGTCATTTCATTACAAAGATGTCGAAACGACAGTTGCCGCTACAGAAGGACCCGTGGAACTACAAGGTGGGCTACATTCAACTTCTACATGTGTGCTCATGCTGAGATAATTGGCACTTTCGTGCCACAACCTGACAGGCATCACCACAAACAAAGTAGCAACCTAGCCCGTGAAGAAGAAGGTCGCCGTCCTCCAGTTCTACAAGGTGCCTCGCCTACTGACGCAGCCGCTTGACGACCGGGTTGACGTCCAGTTCAGCCTTAGAACTAGAAGAGCAAACACCATCGGCAGAGGAATCAGCTGAAGGCAAAGACATGGGAGAAGCAGGCGAACCACTACTCGAGCCATCGGAATAACCACTGCTTGTTTCCTCCCAGTATGGATCCAGACGATTGCCACCGACATCAAACGCACGGATAATAACAGTATCTTCGCCGTCAAAACGACAGCAAAGGCTATCTCCATCGCGAAGATTCAACCGACGAGAAAACGCCCTCCAGCCAAATCCAAGGAAAATCAAGGACGAATTATCAACTTCCAGCTCCACCCAAGAAGAAGAACGAGCGCATCCGTAAAGACGGAGCCAGAAGCCCCTCAAGTTACACTCAGAATGAATGGAGGAAAACAAGAATGGAAGAGGAATCCGGGCAGCATTCCGGCTAAGAACACGCAAAAGAATATCATAGCGCCAAAAACCATCTTCCATGGAGGAAGAAGAAGAAGGCACCGACGTGGTACCATGACGTCCACCGTGTGAAGAACGAGGCGTGCGGCCACCACGACCACGGCGGCCAAGGCCTCGCCCAGTCACACCACCACCACGCTTGGGCGCCATATGAAGAAGAAGCATAAGAGAAAGATGCGAAGAATGGATGCCAAGGACAGGCAACCACAAGAGATATTTATAGCACAATCCAAGGGCAAACAAGGAAAAACACGCAGAAGCCCAGGCGGCGCCATCATTGTATCAAAGACCAAACGGGTCGGACATTACGAATTCCAAGGCAAGATGCCTTCACACGGTCAGCATTATTTACAGGACACGTCAAATCTCGCCTGTTTCCCATACAAGCCTTGGAAACCCAACAGGCAACAGGCAGCATGACGTTCAAACCATCATTATGACTGTCCAGAAGACGCGACGGATCAAAAACTCAAACATCATCATAGGTCATCAAACAGCATGACAATACATATCAACATGACATCTCAAGAGGGACGGATCAAGATAAAAGCAGTTGGGAAAAAACCAAAGGATTCCAAAAGCCAGCAATTTCTTGATGTCAAAATTTTCTGATTCGAGAAAAATCTCTTACTCCCATCGGGAGTACCTTTATTCGAGTTCGGGTGCTCCCTCACCCAGAAAGAAAAGACGTGTTCGAGTGTTCACTCGCACCAGCAGAAAGGACGTGTTCTCAGAGTTCCGGTGCTCCCTCACCCTAAAGTCAGTAAAGCATTCGAGTGACTACTCGCAAAAAGACTCAGCAATTCAACAATGCGATCTATTCGCGCACTCGACGACATTCCGAGTGGGTGCTTTTTTATTTTCCTCGCCTGAGTTCATTACAAGCTCCGCGAGTGACTGCTAAAACAGCTCACTTGATTGTTTATTCCAAGTGGATGCATCGCTAACCAGGCTCCGTGCCTCTACAAAAACAATTATGCCTGGGCTACGACACACTGTACCCAGATGCCACGCAAGCTTAGTGTGTAGGTAAGACCCTGCTGCGCAGAATGGCCGGGCCGGGACTTGCCGCAGAGCGATTTCACTCCCGACCTTTTCCATGCGCTCGCATGATAGAAAGAGTCAAGCGGACGCGCTCGGGATATGTGCTTAGACTGGCACCAATTCATCCTATAAGACCTGCAGCGGCATGACTTTGCTTGACACCGGTCGTTCCAAGTTCATGTCGAGGGATGTGAGCTTGATTGGGCTACTGCGGTATTTGCCACTAGCTCAATTCACCAAGGCTCGACCAGTCGACTCCTTGGGCCCTTTCAGCTTAGCAATCCCTCGATACAGATATTTTCATGGCTCAAAACTGCCAGCGACGCGCGGCGACGCCGCGCCTATAAACGATAAAGCATGGACGAATTCGAGTCCCTGCGCGACTATTCGAGTCCCCAGGCACTCGGGGGCTACTGACGAGGGGGTGACCCCCACGACTCCTGCATGTGAGGCTACCTGGTGCGTATGAAGACAGAAGGCCCGCTGGGAAGCCACGACTGGCCCAACCAGGCACCAACGTAGGAGTCCGCGACTAGTATGGAAGGTAACACTTGGCGTACAAGGCATGACTAGAACTAGGAAACTATCTTTTTAACCTAGTACGGACTTCCGGAGACCTAGCCTAGTATATAAAGGCTGGGAGGGGAGACGTCCAGATCAATCCAATACACATCTACTCACCTGGTCTTGCAAGAACTCGCCTGGCCTCCTCTGTAATCGCCTCCTCACGCAATAATATCGAGCAGGAAGTGCTTCTCCTGTTAGCCGACGAGTATCGTCCAACCTGTGCCCTCTCTATGACTAACCCAGGGTCCCTGACCATGGGATTTTCCGGGGCTGATCCCCGTCATCTTCTATCCAATCTTGTGCTTCAATTCTTCGCCCTTGTGAGCTTTCCTACATGTCAAAGCATCTATGTAATTTTCTTGTTGTTGTTATGCTTTGTTTGCTGGGATCCGATGGATTATGAGATTATGTTGATATTGTGATGAGTTATATATTTGGTTCTCCTTTTATATTTTGTTCTTGGGTAATTCTTACATGTTCTCCTTTCCTTTTTATTGCTTTGGCGAAGTAGTAGATAGTGACTCCAAGAAGGAGCGTTTATGCATGATTGTTCCCCTGATGTCTAGCTTGAGTGACAGAAACATGAGACTAGGGGATGTGTTATTGCCACCAGGGAGAAAACAACGGTGCTTGTAACCGCGGTTGCAAGGATTGTTTACCTTACGCAAAGTTTGTTAATGCGGTTGACTGTTGCTTTGATTTTACACTTTGGGTGGGGCTCGCAACTTAATACCAGCGAGATGTTCTGGATATACACCTCAAGGTGGATGATTAGTGAGTAGATGCAGATGGATTTCGGTCTACTTGTCTTGATGTACTTCCCATGCTTTTGAGCATCTAACTTTCCAGTAGCATAATTAGCATTGAAGTGCGTTTATAATTCTGTCAATTGCCCAGCTGTAATTTGTTTACACAGCTTAGCTATCTTATCGTCTTTTGAGAGAGAGACATCACTAGTGAACATCAGGGGACCCCGGTCCATATTTCCACCAATGTTTACACCTCCACTTTATTTTTAGCTTTTACTTTTAGTTGCAATTATCACCGCTATAGACATGGGCTGGCCCACTGGCCAGAGCCCCCTGTGACGTCACCCCTGCGTCACTGCTGACGCAGTAAATGGAAAACATTTAAAAAGATTTTAAAATAATCCAGAAAATTCCAGAAAATTGTTTAAACTTTGGAAATTCATAACTAATTCATTTTAACTCCAAATATAACAAATAATATGTCTAAAAATATCAGAAAAATCCAAGGATTATGAATATGGGCTCTGTTTTCATGTTTGACCATTTTAAAGTGGGTGAACAGTGCAAAACATCCATATGGCTTTATTTCACATTCAAATTTGAAGCACATTTGCAAATGACTTTGCATTTGACTTCTCTTAAATGGAATTGTACCCACATTGTGACCAAGAACATCACCATTTCAATATTGTTCATGTGTTTGAGCATTGCAAATAAATTTATACCTTGTTTGATTGTTTGCTCGATAGACGTGCAACCGGAACCGGAGGCCACCCCCTTCGTTGAAGACTCCGATATCGAACCTCGTCAGCAAGGCAAGCAAACCCCATTGATCATGTCTATAAAATCCCAATTCCCTCTCAGTCTCGCTTATGCATGTTTAGGAGATCATCTTGTATCGATTCTACCGCATAGTTGAACCCATATCCGATGCATGACCTATCATCTTGTCACAGTAGTAAGCAAACCACAATCCTAGCTGACATAGGAGTTGTTTGATATCATGAAGCCCCTGCAACTGTTATAGCTATTGCATGCTTAGTGTTACATGAGGTTGCTTTTGATGTGAGTCGGGATGATAGTGAACATGGTGTTGATGAAAGTGAAACTGTGTCGGTGAATCCACCTTAATACAAGGTGAACGATGAGAGGCTGTGTAGGAGTACACAGTGGGTTGTCTTGTTGAACACCGCCTTAAGCATCGAGTTCTTGTATGGTAATCCAAGACAAAGAGTACAACCACACATTGGGCTCACTGACCCCTCTCGGCCTAGTACCTTGATCCGTGTCGACGTCCAGGAGTCACATTAGTTCGGGCTTTCCATTTGACATGTGCATAGAAAAAGAACGAAGGAAATGGTTGCATCATCCTAGATATGTGAGTGCACCTGTGAGGCAGGAAAACCATCTGCTAAAGGTGGTGTCTCGGTCACTTACATTGTCTGAGTCCGTTTCGTTGATCCGGCCGGACTCTCGAGCGGTAGCAACTCAGATAGTCGACTCCTGGAATAGACCGGTTGTGAGCGAAGTGTTGTGGTGAACATCCTCGCCGTCACCTCTTGAACGGTGGCGAGACCTGGCGGTAACCGATGGTCATGTGTGTGTAGTTTACACCCTTGCAAGGTTAACAAAACTATTCGAATAGCCGCGTCCGCGGTTAAGGACTACTTGGAACCTGTACCTAATTATTAGACAACTTAAATGGATACTTATAAAACTCGCAAGATAAGCGTGAGTGCTATGGTGTGCCTCCTCGTGGGGAAGTCGAGGAAGTAACCATAGTGGTGTAATTGGTTGGAGATGTAGTGGACTCGTGTACGCTTCTTACCTCAAGTTTGGTATTCGTAGTTCAGGATTAGCCAAGTCAAAGCTGGCACTTCTGCATGTTGAAACCCCACCTCCCTTTACCTTGATACTTGAGCATGAGTAGTATAGATCTGACGTAAGTCTTGCTGAGTACGACTTTGTACTCACATTTTCTTATTCTATGTTTTAGATGAGAACCCGGACCCCGATGGAGTCATCAACCTGAAGCTCGACGTTGACTAAGTTAGCATAGTCCCAGACAGCAGTCTGGTCCCTCGTGGAAGGGCATGTTTGTTTACAAGGCTTCTCTAAGCCATTTGCTAAACTTGTCTGTACTCAGACCTAATTTGCTTCCGTTGTATGATGTAATGTTGATCACAGACATGTGATCTTTGTATGCTCTATGTGTATATCAATAAAGAATACTTTGTAGAGTTATGTGATGATACCTGCTGTTCATACTAGGCATGTGTGCTGCGTGTATGTTTATAACATGCATGTCTTAGTATGGGTTTTCGAGACCTTAGTTGTGATCTGGCTGGCGGTCTTTTATACACCAAGTGGCCCTTAGATGTGCGCAGCTTGGGGCATCGCGATGCGATTGCTCGTGACTCTGTCACGTGCACACTTTGTTGTATGATCGAGCCCGCCCTAGACCCCGACTAAGTGATCGGGCTGGAGTAATTTTATGTAAGAATTAGGATCCAATCGATAACATGATTGAGGCGACTTGTCTATGAGTATGGGATTCACCACCCATAAGAATTTAGACTTGTGAGCGGACGTTGAGGACCCATCTCAGTTGATCATCCGGCCTGAATGGGATGCCCCTCACGTTCGATGCTTACCGAGAACGTTCTGTGCTTGGCCTTGTCTGCTTAGACAAGTGGGTACGGTTCTCGGCTCTCCATGTGATTGTATCGTGACTGGAATTACATACGCTAACCCCGGGTCCCGACAGACTTGGTATCAGAGCAGTACTGTCTGTAGGATTATCAACCCTTGGTCGAAGTCGAGTCTAGCATTCTATAGTTATATAGTTACTTGGGTATATAAGGGAACAACGTAAGGCTTCTTTCTCTCCTTATCCTCATCGATCTGAGTTCTGAGTCACCCTTATCTTTTCTACGGGATGATAGGACTAGGATCATCTATGTCTTACTAGAACATCTCGCTGAGTACTTCCTTGTAGCCGTAGGACAGTTCTGGTCATCCAGACTCATCGTTCTGTTGAGTTCCTTGAGGAAGTTCTGTCCAATCTCCTCGAGGTTGTCTTGTTTTCCATCCCGGTGTAGCCATTATGCTGCCGGATTTTATTCCGTGTTTCTATGAATCTTTGCCTTCGCATTACAATCTTTTCCGCCTTCATCATGTCTTGTTATCCTTGAATCCATCATTCAACCTGTTCTGATTGTTGATTTTATCACACAGGATGTCAGGTGGAACTCGTAGTGTTGTTCGTCGGAATCGAGACCGTATTCGGAATCGAAATGATGATGAGACTCTACCACCGCCTTCTGCGGCGGAAATCATGATGGAAGCTGAGAAGAATCAATGTGATCAAACACGTCTTCTGGAGCTCATCGAGCAGAATACCTCACGTCATTGCAATGTGGTTGTGAGCATTCAGGACTTCATCCTCCTCAAGCCACCGGTATTCCGATGTTCTTCTGAGCCCCTTGAAGCTGATGATTGGCTCCGTTCCATCGAGCGTAAGCTTGATACTGCACATGTTGCTCCCGATGACCGAGTTATATTCGCGGCATACTTTCTGGAAGGTGCTGCCGCTGAATGGTGGGAGAGCTATGTTGCTATGCAGCCAGATGGTCACCTAGTGACTTGGCAGGAGTTCTATGTTGCCTTTCGAGGGTACCACCTTCTGGATGAGTTGATGGAGCGCAAGAAGGAAGAGTTTTGCAATCTGACCCAAGGAGAGATGTCCATCCATGAGTATGTGAGAGAGTTCAACCGTCTTGCTCGGTATGCCCAAGATGAGATCACCACCGATGCCAGAAAGCTGGCAAGGTTCCGTAAGGGACTTAGCCCCATCCTTCGTCATGATCTCAACCTCATCGAATTTTCCACCTTTGAGGATTTAGTCAACAGATCCTTCAGAGCTGAGCATGGCAATGAAATTTTCGAGGAGTCCCGTAAGCATGCTCTTGAGCTTGCTCCTTCGTCAAGTTCAGCCCCTCAGAAACGCCGAATTTGGATTCCAACCAGAGCCATACCTCAAAACTTTCTGCAGAGGCCAACCTCCAATATATGCCATCCACCCCAACACATTATTCCACCCCGGAATGATGGTGTGCAGCTAAGCAATCCCACTCCCAACAATTCAGACATGGTATGCTTTAAGTGTGGTCTTCCAGGCCATTACTATCGTCAATGCCCTCAGGTCTTGATGGCACCACGTCATTCTCGACCCAAACCTCCAAAGAAATCAGTCACCAAAGCCTTCCCAGCAAAGCTTTCATCCACTAGTAGTGGTTGTGTGAACCAAATCTCAGTTGAGGAAACCATTGCTGCTTCTAACGTCATTCTTGGCACACTCCCAGTCAATCATGTCCCCGCCTCCGTTCTTTTCGATCCAGGAGCTTCTCATTCATTCATGTCGGAGAGTTATGCACTTCGTCATGAGTTCGCCTTTGAAGAAATGTTTTCTCCAATGATCATTCAAACTCCTGGTTCAAAGTGGCAAACTAATAGAGTAAGCCATGGTAATCAAATTGCAATTGAGGGTTTAGTATTCCTTGCTTCACTTGTAGCCCTCAAATCTTTGGACATTGATGTTATCCTAGGAATGGATTGGTTATCAAGGCAGAATGCTTTCCTTGATTGTAAAGCCAAGTCAGTCAAACTCACCCATCCTTCAGGCCCGACCATCGACTACACATCACCCAGCTCTAGAATCCAGATGCATACTTTGAATGTGCTTCCCCTTCCAGACCTTGAAGATGTTCCGGTGGTTCGTGACTTCCCGGATGTCTTTCCTGAAGAGCTGCCGGGAATGCCACCCGACAGGTGTGTAGAATTCATAGTGGATCTTATACCAGGCACAGCCCCAATCTCGAAACGCCCATATAGAATGGCCCCACATGAGTTAGCTGAGCTAAAAACCCAACTTGATGCTTCGTTGGCAAAAGGCTTCATCCGCCCTAGCTCATCGCCATGGGGTTGCCCCGTTCTGTTCGTAACGAAGAAAGATGGAACAGAAAGGATGTCCGTAGACTATCGCCCGCTAAATCTAGCGACGATAAAGAACAAGTACCCACTGCCCAGGATCAATGATCTTTATGATCAACTTGCAGGATCCTCTGTCTTTTCCAAGATGGATTTGAGATTAGGTTACCATCAAATCAAAATCCGAAACGAGGACATTCCCAAAACGGCTTTCACTACTCGATATGGTCTTTACGAGTACACCGTCATGTCCTTTGGTTTAACCAATGCCCCCGCCACATTCTCGCGCTTGATGAATTCGATCTTCATGGAGTATTAGATAAATTTGTTGTAGTTTATCTTGATGACATTCTCATCTACTCGAAGAACGAAAAAGAGCACGCAGAACATCTTAGGTTGGTATTGATGAAACTTAGAGAGCACCGCCTTTATGCCAAATTCTCCAAGTGTGAATTTTGGCTACCAGAAGTGACCTACTTAGGCCACGTGATTTCTGCGAAAGGTGTTGCAGTCAATCCCAAGAGAGTTCAGGCCGTCCTTGACTGGACTCCATCTGAATCGGTTAAGCAAGTTAGGAGTTTTCTTGGCTTAGCAAGCTATTGCCGCCGCTTTGTCGAGAACTTTTCTAAAGTTGCAAAGCCTCTTACTGAACTCCTCAAGAAAGATAAGAAATTCCAATGGAACCCCAAGTGCGAGGAAAGCTTTCAAGAGCTAAAAAGAAGATTGACTTCTGCACCCGTACTTGCACCTCCAGACACCAAAAGGGATTTCGAGATCTATTGTGATGCTTCATGGCAAGGGTTAGGATGCATACTTATGCAAGATCGACATGTGGTAGCTTATGCTTCACGCCAGTTGCGGCCACACGAAGAGAACTATCCTACCCACGATCTTGAACTCGCTGCTGCAGTTCATGCCCTGAAGACTTGGCGACATTACCTCCTTGGTAATCATTGTGAGATTTATTCTGACCACCAAAGCCTCAAATACATATTCACCCAGCCAGATCTTAATCTCAGGCAAAGACGCTGGATTGAGTTGATAAAAGATTATGACTTAGGAATTTCTTACACCCCAGGCAAGGCCAATGTCATGGCTGATGCACTAAGTCGTAAGTCGTATTGTAACAACCTCATGTTACAACAGTATCAACCACTTATTCATGAGGAAT
Source organism: Bromus sterilis (assembly GCA_950022295.1). NCBI lineage: Eukaryota > Viridiplantae > Streptophyta > Magnoliopsida > Poales > Poaceae > Bromus > Bromus sterilis. Next base: position 238,357,339 of record OX465595.1, on the reverse strand, counting down.
TTCGAAAGCTCAACCTCGAGATTGTTCCTCGTGGATCTATTTTCAACTTGGTGGCGAAACCAACCCTTGAGGATCAGATCATAGTTGCCCAAAGACGTGCACAAGGTGTACGCCGGATCAAGGAGAACATTGCTAGCGGAGTTGCTAAATGTTTCTCCACAGATAGTAAAGGAACGGTATTCTTTGAAAATCGTTTGGTAGTACCTAAGAATAGGGATCTAAGGCAACTCATCCTCAAAGAAGCCCATGACACACCCCTCTCCATTCATCCCGGTAGCACAAAAATGTACCGAGATCTACGCCAGAGATTTTGGTGGACCAGGATGAAGAGAGACATTGCTCGTTTTGTTGCTGAATGTGATGTTTGTCGTCGCATTAAGGCAGAACACCAAAGACCTGCTGGCACACTTCAACCTTTGCCTATTCCAGAGTGGAAATGGGACAAATTCGGTATGGACGTCATCACCGGCTTTCCAAAAACCCAGAAAGGAAATGATGCCATCTTCGTGGTCATTGATAGACTTTCCAAAGTTGCTCACTTCCTTCCCGTTCGCAAGTCTATAACTGCTAGCCAGTTAGCAGACTTATACGTCTCTAGAATTGTGTCTCTTCACGGTGTTCCTTTGGTGATCAATTCCGATCGTGGTAGCCTTTTCACCTCTAGATTTTGGGGAAGCTTTCAAAATGCTATGGGAACTCATCTATCCTTTAGTACAGCTTTCCATCCTCAGTCTAGCGGTCAAGTTGAAAGGGTTAATCAAATCTTGGAAGACATGCTCAGAGCTTGTGTTATCTCATTCGGAAAGAATTGGGAGAAATCTCTTCCTTTCGCCGAATTTGCTTATAACAACAGTTTTCAATCTAGTCTGAACATGGCTCCCTTTGAACTCCTCTACGGACGACGATGTCGAACACCCCTAAACTGGTCAGAAACCGGTGAAAGACAACTCTTTGGACCGGATATGATCAAGGAAGCAGAAGAGCAAGTTCGCATTGTTCGTGATCATTTAAAAGCCGCTCAGTCTCGTCAAAAGAGCTACTATGATCGTCATCATAGAGAGGAGAGCTACAATATTGATGAGAAGGCTTACCTCCGGGTTACTCCTCTGAAGGGAACCCAAAGATTCGGTATCAAAGGCAAGTTGGCCCCACGTTACATCGGACCTTTCCGCATTCTTGCTAAACGTGGAGAAGTTGCCTACCAACTTGAACTACCCCCTCACCTTTCCCGAGTACACGATGTATTCCATGTGTCACAACTCAGGCATTGCTTCAAGGACCCCATCCGCGAAGTCGACCATGAAACGCTTGATCTCCAAGATGACCTTTCTTATCGAGAGTACCCTGTTCGTATTCTTGATTCAGCAGAGCGTGTCACTCGTCGTCAGAAGATCAAGTTCCTCAAAGTGCAATGGTCACATCACTCCGAGAAAGAAGCAACATGGGAAAGAAAAGACCGCCTCCGTGCCGAGTACCCCACCTTCCTCCCGACGACTTCTGAATCTCGGGACGAGATTTTTTTGAATGGGGGCGAGTTGTCAGAACCCCAACTAGGGTAAGTGCTAGGGTTTGTTTGTGCTTTGCATCATGTCAAAAATTCAAAAAGAAATTAAAAAATGGGGAAGTAGAAAGCCCTGAGAATTTATTTGAAATGGCCAGATAAAACTCTTTTTCAAAAAATCATTTGAATGTTTGGAAAATTCCTATAAATGATGCTGATCATTTTAAAAGTGGTTTGGGATAAATCCCATGCACATGGATTTTTCTAATATTCAAACAGTGGCTTTGGAAATTAAAATAACCCTATCTGAATTGAAATTCAAAATATATTGAATTTCAAAAATGCCCAAATTCCATATGTGACTAGCTACTGGTTACCTAGTATTTATAAAAGTAATTGGGCTTTTTTATAAAATGCTTTGGTATTTTTACCAGGGCAAAACAAAAGGGCAGAAAAATAAAACAGAGAAGAATTAGAAAAGGAGAACTCCTGGCTTCCAGCCCAACTAGTCGCCCCCTGGCCCGTTTGGCCCAGCCCAGCCCGTACCCCTTGTCGTCTTCCTCCCCCTTCCCCCGAAGCTGCTCGCTGGAGGCACGAGGGCGCGCGCCGACTGCCACCGCGACGCCGGCCGCCTTCTAGGCCTCCCCAGAGCGCCACGCAACGCCCAGAACCCCCTCTTCCTTTCCCCTCTGCTCGCGGTCCCTCCCCGCGCCTCTGCGTCATCTTCCCCGCACACACCCGTGGGCACACCGGAACACCGCCGCTGCGTGACCGTGGCCAACGGCGACGAGGAGCCGCCCTGGCTTGTCCAGAAGCCCCAGCATCGCCGACTTCGTCTTCCCGCGGAGCCAATCGAGCCGAGGAGCTCCGTACTCGTCGCCATCTTCACCGTCAAGTCACGGGCCGCCGAGCTCGTCTCCACGAATTCCTCCGCCATCTCGCCTCCTCTGTCTTCCCCGACTCCTCCAACGTTCTCAGGGTGAGCCGCGCTACGTTTTGCCCTACTCCCTGCTCCTCCCCGTGCCTTCTGCTGCCATCGCAGCCTCTCCAGTACTCCGGCCGCCGCCGAGGACGTCGCTGCCGTCGCCGTGGTGCTCCCAGGTGGTGCGCGAGTAGCCCCCGAGACGTGCGCTTCCACGGGCTGTAGTTTGGTGTTCCTGGTGCTGCGTTTGGAGGCCGGGAGCCTCCTCCCCGTGCAGCTCCGCCGTGCTGGTAGTCACCGGCGGCTAACCGCCGGCGGCCCGGTTTATTTAGCGCTAAACGACTCTTAACCCCCCCCCCCCCAGTGCCACAGACAGGTGGGCCCCAGGCCACCTCTAATCACTAACTTAACTAAACAGAGGGGGTTAAGCCCCTCTCCCACTGACAGGGCTGGCCCACTGGCCAGAGCCCCCTGTGACGTCACCCCTGCGTCACTGCTGACGCAGTAAATGGAAAACATTTAAAAAGATTTTAAAATAATCCAGAAAATTCCAGAAAATTGTTTAAACTTTGCAAATTCATAACTAATTCATTTTAACTCCAAATATAACAAATAATATGTCTAAAAATATCAGAAAAATCCAAGGATTATGAATATGGGCTCTGTTTTCATGTTTGACCATTTTAAAGTGGGTGAACAATGCAAAACATCCATATGGCTTTATTTCACATTCAAATATGAAGCACATTTGCAAATGACTTTGCATTTGACTTCTCTTAAATGGAATTGTACCCACATTGTGACCAAGAACATCACCATTGCAATATTGTTCATGTGTTTGAGCATTGCAAATAAATTTATACCTTGTTTGATTGTTTGCTCGATAGACATGCAACCGGAACCGGAGGCCACCCCCTTCGTTGAAGACTCCGATATCGAACCTCGTCAGCAAGGCAAGCAAACCCCATTGATCATGTCTATAAAATCCCAATTCCCTCTCAGTCTCGCTTATGCATGTTTAGGAGATCATCTTGTATCGATTCTACCGCATAGTTGAACCCATATCCGAGGCATGACCTATCATCTTGTCACAGTAGTAAGCAAACCACAATCCTAGCTGACATAGGAGTTGTTTGATATCATGAAGCCCCTGCAACTGTTATAGCTATTGCATGGTTAGTGTTACATGAGGTTGCTTTTGATGTGAGTCGGGATGATAGTGAACATGGTGTTGATGAAAGTGAAACTGTGTCGGTGAATCCACCCTAATACAAGGTGAACGATGAGAGGCTGTTTAGGAGTACACAGTGGGTTGTCTCGTTGAACACCGCCTTAAGCATCGAGTTCTTGTATGGTAATCCAAGCCAAAGAGTACAACCACACATTGGGCTCACTGACCCCTCTCGGCCTAGTACCTTGATCCGTGTCGACGTCCAGGAGTCACATTAGTTCGGGCTTTCCATTTGACATGTGAATAGAAAAAGAACGAAGGAAATGGTTGCATCATCCTAGATATGTGAGTGCACCTGTGAGGCAGGAAAACCATCTGCTAAAGGTGGCGTCTCGGTCACTTACATTGTCTGAGACTTTTTCGTTGATCCGGCCGGACTCTCGAGCGGTAGCAACTCAGATAGTCGACTCCAGGAATAGACCGGTTGTGAGCGAAGTGTCGTGGTGAACATCCTCGCTGTCACCTCTTGAACGGTGGCGAGACCTGGCGGTAACCGATGGTCATGTGTGTGTAGTTTACACCCTTGCAAGGTTAACAAAACTATTCGAATAGCCGCGTCCGCGGTTAAGGACTACTTGGAACCTGTACCTGATTATTAGACAACTTAAATGGATACTTATAAAACTCGCAAGATAAGCGTGAGTGCTATGGTGTGCCTCCTCGTGGGGAAGTCGAGGAAGTAACCATAGTGGTGTAATTGGTTGGAGATGTAGTGGACTCGTGTACGCTTCTTACCTCAAGTCTGGTATTCGTAGTTCAGGATTAGCCAAGTCAAAGCTGCACTTCTGCATGTTGAAACCCCACCTCCCTTTACCTTGATACTTGAGCATGAGTAGTATAGATCTGACGTAAGTCTTGCTGAGTACGACTTTGTACTCTTGTTTTCTTATTCTATGTTTTAGATGAGAACCCGGACCCCGATGGATTCATCAACCTGAAGCTCAACGTTGACTAAGTTAGCATAGTCCCAGACAGCAGTCTGGTCCCTCGTGGAAGGGCATGTTTGTTTACAAGGCTTCTCTAAGCCATTTGCTAAACTTGTCTGTACTCAGACCTAATTTTCTTCCGTTGTATGATGTAATGTTGATCACAGACATGTGATCTTTGTATGCTCTATGCGTATATCAATAAAGAATACTTTGTAGAGTTATGTGATGATACCTGCTGTTCATACTAGGCATGTGTGCTGCGTGTATGTTTATAACATGCATGTCTTAGTATGGGTTTTCGAGACCTTAGTTGTGATCTGGCTGGCGGTCTTTTATACACCAAGTGGCCCTTAGATGTGCGCAGCTTGGGGCATCGCGATGCGATTGCTCGTGACTCTGTCACGTGCACACTTTGTTGTATGATCGAGCCCGCCCTAGACCCCGACTAAGTGATCGGGCTGGAGTAAGTTTATGTAAGAGTTAGGATCCAATCGATAACATGATTGAGGCGACTTGTCTATGAGTATGGGATTCACCACCCATAAGCATTTAGACATGTGAGCGGATGTTGAGGACCCATCTCAGTTGATCATCCGGCCTGAATGGATGCCCCTCACGTTCGATGCTTACCGAGAACGTTCTGTGCTTGGCCTTGTCTGCTTAGACAAGTGGGTACGGTTCTCGGCTCTCCATGTGATTGTATCGTGACTGGAATTACATACGCTAACCCCGGGTCCCGACACCCCGGCCCGTTCCCCTTTTTCTTCTACCTCCCCTGTTTAGCCGCGCGTGGGCATGCGCCAGTGCCATGGTCGTCGTCTCCCTCGCACCCGCTCGACGCCTCGGTCGCTACAGGAGCCCTGGGAGGATAAGGAGGCCACCACGACACCCCCCGAAGACCTAGATCGCCATTGCCCCCCCCCCTTCTCTCTCGTTCTCGCTCGCCGCAACGGCCGGATCCACCATGGGCGCAACCGCGAGCTCGCGTGGCCAATGGCCACCTCTGACCTCGCCGCCATGTCCGATAGCTCCGTCGTGGACGTCTTCACCTCCTCGCGCGTTCAATCAAGCCAGGGCGCCGCCAAGCCATCGCCATCGTCGATTGCCTCCGACTGCAACCCGTCGCCTCCGTCGCTCGATCCGACACCGTCGCTGCACCCCTGGCCTCCCCGTGACGTCCTCTACATTCGCTGTGAGCGCCTCCTCACAATCTCTCTCTCTCTCTCGTGTACGTTTCGACGACATGGACGTCGTGGGCGAACTCGCACACTCCGGCCTCCGTCAGGTTTCAACAGTAGCCGCCGCCTCGGTCGCGCCCGGCGTGCCTTGGCTATGCCCCGAGCATGACCTCGGCGCGCCGCAACCCCCCCCCCCCCTCCACCCCGCCGTGCCTCTGCTCCAGCAGGCGCTGTGCTCACCACGGTCGCACCCCCACGCCCCGAGAGCACCCGTGGCCAGTACGGTGCGCGTGCCTCACCGCGCCACCCCTCCTCGCCGCTGAGCCCTGTGCTCCGACCGCGCCCTCTCATCGCCGGCGAGCACGTCGTGGGCACGGTTGTGCCAGCCGGGGCTAATCCCCATTAGTGGTTAACCCCCCCCCCCTTAAGTTAAATTAAGTTGAGTGCATTTGTTAACCCTGAGTCTATTACATGTGGGCCCAGCCCTTTAATTAACCCCCTGGCTTAATTTAAATTGATATTTATAAAATGTCTCTTGACATGTGAGACCCCACTGTCATATGATTAAATATAATGGATTTTATTATCTGTGTGTATGACAGGTGGGACCCACTGGTCAGTTTGACCAGTCACACGCCTCAGCCTATGACATGTGGGTCCCCTGTGTCAGGGTTGACCAGTCAAACTACTATTCTGGATAATGTTGATTAAAGAATTAAATAAATCCATAAATCCTTTTTAAATGATTAAAACTTCAGAAATTAATATATTTTAAACCGTAAGTCAGATTCAAAAACTTTATACATGAAAATTGATCAGAAAAATATAAAGTATACGGATACGCTACCCTACCCCCACCACACCCCTCTAACATACCGAACACGGGACATTCTCCCTCCGCTTGTATACATTCCCGCTATAAATTCCAAAGGTACGGTACAATGCAGACACCGCCTAAGGCCATAGGGGCCTGACCCACGGTTGTCCTTAAAGGTAAGAGTCGGGCGACCCAACGGTGCCCGCGAGCGGTATTGCGTCGGGAACGACAGGGAGGGTACGACCGACGTTACTGGCGTGCTTGGCCCCTGTTCGTATCTCGCGAGAGTTAGCAAACCACGAAAGTCGAGCTCTACCAAGAGCACACTCGAGATAAGGTAAGGATTCGGTTCACCTTGTTGGTAACCGCAGAGACTTGGTGGGACGACAGGGCAGGCACCGATGTACGGGTGGTCCTGACTGCTGTCGTTGTCCGCGGGTCAGTTAAGTCGAGGCAACGATAACGGTTGTCACGCAGGTTAATTAAAATTCTAAATGGTTCGGTGGATGACTTGAGAGGCCCGTTGGTCTGTACGCACTACCTTCACGTGGGATAAGGAGTTATGGGCTCCCCTGCGTCGTAGTTTGTCTGAAAGCTCTTCAGACGTCAGCAGTACTGCGTCCTGGTCGCCGGGAAGCGGTGTTGTATTCTTTGCTGCAGCAGGTGTGTTTGGATTTGCTTTTGCTTCACCGGCCAGACTCGCACCGTGCAGGAGCGTGCAAGGGTGAGGGACCTAGACCCCTTGGCGCATAGGATTTAGTCCGGCGGATGGCCTCTCTGTTGAGCCTAGGATGGGCTGCGATGTGTCGAATAGCCTCGGTGGGGCATTCCCTAACAAGGTGTACGCCACCCAGGAGATCCGAGCGTGCAGGCTGAACAGTAGTGCACCCCTGCAGGGAGTTTAATCTATTCGAATAGCCGTGTCCACAGTAACAGGACGCTTTATGCTGAAGCTGGACCTTACCACTACAAACTACTACTATTAAACTGTATGGTTCCGGGTCTTCTTCATCGCAGGGAAGTCGAGGAGGGCAACTCGGGGGCATTATTATTGTTAACTATTACAACTTACTATTATACAATGTTGCAGCAACTTCTGCTTCATTGTTACTTTATGCTTTATATGAACTGTTGGCTGATCTCTTCTTGTGATGTAAGACTCGTCAGAAGATGCTGGTCTTCGATAGGCCTAGCTCCTTACCCTTATTATGATTTCTACCTTGCAGTCCACTATATACATCCTCCCCATTCCATTTGATACAAATGCATAAATGCTTAGTAGCGGACGTAAGACTCGCGGGTATGCTAGATACTCACCTTTTCTTTATTTCCCCCTTTTTGTTTTGCCTGATCGGCCACTAGAGTCGATGTTGGAGCCTTGGAGTCCAGGAGCAGGAGATCCCCGATGCCGACCACCACCACATGAATATCCCCGATGCCTTCTACGACGTCGAGTCCCCCGTTGACCAGGAGTAGTTTGGAGGTTCCCAGGCAGGAGGCCTCGCCTTTTCAATCTGTTGTTATTTGTGCTAGCATGTAACACCCTTACTGTCAAGCATCAGTGATCACTTTTGTTAATGATAATTCCCTGTGATTAGCAAGTCATTGATCACCCTTGATCATGCCAAGTTAAATTAAAACCAAATTGAATTTCCAAAACCATGGTGGACATAAAACTTTGTCCAAAAATTATGGAACCAATTTTGTTAATGTCTAAAAATCAGTGGGCCATGTTAAACTAACCTTAAACATTTATTGCAATGATTAATAATAATAAACAATTCAAACAATAGCTTTAACAGTCAAGTTTAACCATTTATTATTTAAATAAAATACTAAATGATTTTTATAATTTCCCAAACTTTTTGTATCAGTAGTATAAAGTGCAACCCTAATTATGGGACAAGTTCCATATTTTACAAAAATCCAAAAAACTAACAAAATAAATACAAATAGAAAGAATAAAAAAAGAGGAATAAAACAAAATAGGAAAGGCACTATATCTCGCTCAAGGCGAACACCAACCGGCCCAGCCCACATCCCTCCTCCTTCTTCCCCTTCCACTGTTCCTCCGACCGTGGCCATGGCGCCTGTAAACCTGAGCCCGTCGTTGTCGTTGACCCTGTGTCGCTACAGTGCCCGTGGAGGGGATAAGGTTGACCCCCTGCCCCGTACAGGATGAGCCAAATATTTCCCCCTTCCCCTCCCTCCTTCCTCCTTGGTCCATGGCCGCACGCAGCGCTCGTCCCCGTCGTCGTGAACCGCTGCGGCCAACGTGCCTCCCAGCTCCTACCAGTCTGTCCAGAAGTCTCGCCGGCGTCATCTTAGACTTCACGCAAAAGGAATCGACTCGGGACACCCCGTACCCGCGCCATCGGGGTCGTCTTCAACCTTCGGCCCGCAAGTCACCGGCGACGAAGCCGCCCCGGCCGTTGCTTCCCCGACCTCGCCGAGCTCGCCGCACCCGCCCGAAGCCGCCTCTCCTCTCCAGCCTCCGCCGAACCCCCCTCCCTCGCCGCAGCCCCTGGTCGGAGTGGCTCGCCGCAGTGCCGCGGCCTGTCGCCGGCGTGCCTGGGCAGCACGGCCGTGGGGAGAAGTCGGTTGTCCTTAAGGTAAGAAGTCGGCCGACCCAACGGTGCCCGCGAACGGTATTGCGTCGGGAACGACAAGGAGGGTACGACCGACGTTACTGGCGTGCTTGGCCCCTGCTCGTATCTCGCGAGAGTTACCAAACCACGAAAAGTCGAGCTCTACCAAGAGCACACGCGAGACAAGGTAAAGAGATGCTTCACCTTGTTGGTAACCGCAGAGACTTGGTGGGACGACAGGGCAGGCACCGATGTACTGGTGGTCCTGACTGTTGTCGTTGTCCGCGGGTCAGTTAAGTCGAGGCAACGATAACGGTTGTCACGCAGGTTAATTAAAATGCTAAATGGTTCGGCGGATGTCTTGAGTAGCCTTTTGGCTTGTACGCACTACCTACACGTGGGATGAGGAGTGTGGGATCCCCTACATCGTACTCTCGTTCGAGGGTCTTCAGACGTCAGCAGTACCGCGGGCTGATTGCCGGCAAGTGGTGTAGTCTTCTCTTGCTCGAGCGGTGTATTTGTATTTGCTTTGATTTTGCTTCACCGGCCAGTCACGCACCGTGCAGGAGTACGTTCGGGTTAGGGTTCCAAACCCGGCGTACATAGGATATAGTCCGGTGGATGACCTCTCTGTTGATTGCCGAAGGATGGCTACTTTGTGTCAGATAGCTTTGGTGGGGTGTTCCCTAACAAGGTGTACGCTAACCTGGAGATCCGAGCGTCGTAGAGTCACGCCAGTGCACCCCTGCAGGGAAGATTAATCTATTCGAATAGTCGTGTCCACGGTAACAGGACACTTTATGCTGAAGCTGGATCTTACCACTACAAACTACTACTATTAAACTGTATGGTTCCGGGTTTTCTTCCTCGCCGAGAAGTCGAGGAGGGGAACTCGGAGGCATTATTATTATTAATTATTACGACTTACTATTATACACTGCTGCAGCAACTTCTGCTGCATTGTTATTACATTCATGTTATTGAACTGTTGGCTGTTTCTCTTCTCATGCTGCAAGACACGTCAGAAGATGCTAGTCTTCGATAGGCCTAGCTTCTTACCCTTATTCTGATTTATACCTTGCAGTCCACTGTATACAGCCTCCCCTTTCCATTTGATACAAATGCATAAATGCTTAGTAGAGGACGTAAGACTCGCGGGTATGCTAGATACTCACCCTTGCTTTATTTCCCCCTTTATGTTTTGCCTGATCGGCCGCTGCAATCGACGTTGGAGCCCAGGAGCAGGAGTACCACGGAGGCGCCTACTACTATGTCGAGCCCCCCTTTGACCACGGCCAGGAGTAGTTTCGGAGGTTCCGAGGCAACAGGCCTCGCCTTTTCGATCGGTTGTTATTTGGGATAGCCTTCTTAAGGCAACCTTGTATTCTTGTGTTTGTACTCAGCTACCATTGCTTCCGCTAACTTTGTGTTTTCGAGCTGTTGTATTCGAGCCCTTGTGTCCCCTGGCTTGTATTAAACAACTTGTATTATTTTATTTGTAGAGTTGTGTTGTGATATCTCACCGTGGCACCCTGATCTCGATCGTGTACCTTGTGTGTATGATTACTGTACACGGTCTGATTTTGGGGGCGTCACATAGCCTTCTTAAGGCAACCTTGTATTCTTGTGTCTATACTCAGATACTATTGCTTCCGCTAACTTTGTGCTCTCGAGCTGTTGTATTCGAGCCCTCGTGGCCCCCGGCTTGTATTAAACATCTTGTATTATTTTATTTTTAGAGTTGTGTTGTGATATCTCGATCGTGTACCTTGAGTGTATGATTATTGTACACTTTCTGATTTTGGGGGCGTCACAAGTTGGTATCAGAATCGACTGCCTGTAGGACACCCCCTTTCAACTCCTTGGCCGAAGTCGAGTCTAGTATTTGCGAAACTACTTTACTAACAGTGTCGTGTGGCTTATCGGCCCACGTCGCAAACTGGGTGGTATTAGGATCTTTTTCTCCGCACCCTTACTCTGGGACTCATCTCTCTCTTCTCTTTTGGTTAAAGATTTTGCTAACTCTGACATTAGGTTCTCGTGACATTAGGTTCTCGTGACTACTTCCTCCCGGAGAGCCCCTCATTACAGATGAACACTTGCTTCACGAGAAGATTCCGAAGATTACTCTCGGATAAAATTACCGAGACCATATGTGCCGATCACCTTTACAATTCACTTCCACCGATAAGTCTGTATGTATAACCACATACACGTTCCATTCATCCATTCAATCCCAGTTGCTCTTGTGTTCACAAGATGCATCGTAATACTTTCCGTTGTTTCGGGAATCCTTTGAGCCTACTACCTTGAAGCTTCTTTTCACCCTGCGGATAACTCCTCCCATTTATCGAGGATCCGTTCATCCTCATTGGTTCATGTGATTCCCATAATACTTTGAAATACTATTCGATCTCGCGCCAATCCTCGGCAGACTACTTCTTTGGAGATTCTTCTTGCCTGCTTGCACTATCACTACTGGAAAAATGGCTATAGATAATATGGACACTAATGGCGCACTATACATGTGGTGCGCCATTACTAAATAGTAATGGCGCACCATTACACAGTGCGCCATTAGTAACATAAATAGCAGTGGCGCACTATGTGAAAAGTGCGCCATTACTATGTTTGACCAAGATTTGACTCATTCCTAAACATAGTAATGACGCACTTTTTACAGGTGCGCCATTAGTAAGTTGGGGTAGTAATGGCGCACCTGGTGAAAAGTGCGCCATTACTATGTTTGACCAAGGTTTGACCCATTCCTCGACATAGTAATGGCGCACTTTGTATAGGTGTGCCATTAGTAAGTTCGGTTACTAATGGCGCACCTATACAAAGTGCGCCATTACTAACTTTTTTTTGAATTTTGAAGGCGGGAAAATTAAAAAATTAAAAAAATCGAAAAAATAAAAAAAATAGTAATGGTGCACTATAGATGCGCCATTACTAACTTTTTTAATAAAAATATGAATTTTGAAGGCGGGAAAATTAAAAAATAAGAAAAAGTTAGTAATGGCGCACTTTGCATAGGTGCGCCATTACTAACTTTTTTTTAATTTTTTTGAATTTTGAAGGCGGGCAAATTAAAAAATTAAAAATTTGAAAAAATAAAAAATGTTAGTAATGGCGCACTTTGTATAGGTGCGCCATTACTAACTTTTTTTTTAAATTTGAATTTTGAAGGCTGGAAAATAAAAAAATTAAAAATAAAAAAAAGTTAGTAATGGCGCACTTTGCATAGGTGCGCCATTACTAACTTTTTTATTATTTTTTTCGAATTTTGAAGGCGGGAAAAATGAAAAAAATTAAAAATTCGAAAAAATAAAAGAAGTTAGTAATGGCGCACTTTGTATAGGTGCGCCATTACTAACTTTTTTAAAAAAATATTGAATTTTGACGGCAGGAAAATAAAAAAATAAAAAATAAAAAAGTTAGTAATGACGCACTTTGCATAGGTACGCCATTACTAACTTTTTTATTTATTTTTTAATTTTGACGGCGGGAAAATGAAAAATAAAAAAAATAGTAATTGCGCACCTTACGAATAATGCGCCATTACTAAGTTTTTTGTTTGAATTTTGAAGGCGGGAAAATAAAATAAAAATAATAAAACAAATTAGTAAATAAAATTAGTAACTTTTTTAGAATTTTGAAGGCGGGAAGAAAATTCAAAAAAAATAAATTTGAAGGCATGAATTATTTTGAATTTTGAACGTGATTTTCTTTTGAAATTTTTTACTTTTTTTACTTTCAAATTTTATAAAAAGTTTTGATTTTTTTTTCATTTTTTTGAAAGTTTTCAAAAAATATATTCTTTTTCAAAAAAATTGAATTTTTTTTTTCAAATTTTGGACATCAACAAGGTTTAATACGATTGTTATGATACATATATCAACAAGTTCGTGTTAAGTGAGCTGGTGTTGGGATTGGATAGAACTGAGAAGTTAAGCGTGCTGGGGCTGGAGTTGTGTGAGGATGGGTGACCGTTTGGGAAGTTTGACGACGGAGCGCCATTTGACTTGGGATTAAGTATATGTGACCTAGATTAAGAAAAAAAATTGAAAAAAAAATCAAATTTACAAAAAAAATTGAAAAAATATTCAAAAAAAATTGAAAAAAATTGTTAGTAATGGAGCACTTCTATAGGTGCGCCATTACTAAGTCAGATATTAATGGCGCACTTCTATAGGTGCGCCATTACTAAGTCAGATAGTAATGGCGCACTTCTGGGCCTAGTAATGGCGCATTATAGGTGCGTCATTACTGTGTGGGATAGTAATGGCGCATCAAATGTGCGCCGTTACTAAAAGTTACTAATGGCGCACCTAATGTGCGCCATTAGTAGCCAAAATAGGTGCGCCATTAAAGACCTTTTTTAGTAGTGTATGTTTAATCCCGTTTGTCTTATAGATTTTGATGACCTCCCTTGGCATTGTCATTCTTATCTGTTGAATCATCATGTGCGCGAGTGCACAAAATCATTAGTTGATCCCTATGAATCCATTCTTCTGGCTCAGACATCATTCCGGACATGAGTTGGTTCTCGGTAAATCAAACCTTAATTGATTAACCGTCAAGCTTCTATTCAACTTATTCATGTTTGATCGATGTATCTGAATCTGATACACCGATATGGAAGTCATAATTCCTTTGTACTTAAGCATCGAATTATTCCGATGCTTCTATCTCCAATGCTTTGGCATTCTTTTTTCTTATGGTTGAGTACCGATATTCGCCCCAGACTCTCTCTACGCCGCCTGACCTTTTTGGTGGATTATTACCTATCGCCCCCTTGTGTTCTAAGTCATTGACGAGCTTCCCCTGATACGTAATGCCTTTCGTGAACGGTATCATCTGGTCCGTGTCAGCAGCCTTCTGCTTTCAAACTTGTATCTCTTGTTCCTATTTTTTGTTGTATAGATTCGTAAAATGTCCCTATGGGTTGTATCTATGCTTCAGCCATCTATGTGAACCTAGAAACTTCTGCAAGTCACACTCTACTGCTGTTATGCCAGATAAAATTCCAACACGACAACTTCGTCGTAATCGAGAAGTGAATGAAAGGCTATGCATTGAAGAAGTGGGAGTCGACCCTGAACCTTTGTGTTCATGCCCATGGATACAATGTAGAACTTATCATGAAAGCTTCTCGTAAAGATAATTACCCCCTTGGTATAAATTCGTCTACACCAATGATGCACCATTCTACCTTCGAGTATTACCCCTAGTATCTCGAGGATATCATGCTTTTTCACTACATCTTATGAATTGTGATGAAACAATGCCTATCCCTGCCATAGCCATTTCATGGTTCTGGGTTGTCGTCAACCGAGAACAACGAATACCTTTTGCTTCACCATTCCTTTCGCTTGATGTCGCCGTTGTTCGAATGTATTTTCTAGAAACCTTTTGACATGATGTGTCGTGATCATCATCGACATTTTGACTTCTCCCAAGTGTTACTTGGATGCATCATGAGAAATACCATCCTTGTACCTCGATGACTTGTGTTATCATCGACAACCTTCTTTGACCCCCCGCCAATACAAACTTGGTCATGTATATCTTACTTTGTTTTCCCTTCGGAAAGATATACACTTGATAGTTGTGTATCATCACCTTTTCCTTTCCATTGGTCTGTTTAACCTTTCTTGTAATGTATCTTATCTGAGCAGTGATAATTCTCTGCTTATGTAAACACTTCGGTGTACTACTTTGTCCGTACAACCTGTTACGATTGTTGATGACTTTTCGGTGACCACCGATGGACGAGAACTTTGCCAATTGGCCCGCCTCGTCTTAACGAGCAGGAAAACGGTTCTCTTTGTCCCTCGCCCTTGGTACCGACGTTTTTGCCGACATAGCTAACAAGCTGGTCTCTGACTTACCTTGCAACTTGATCGCATTGTTTGTCACGAACCTTCTTATTCAATGTGGGGCCATAACCCACAGTTCCACAGGATCGAAACCTGACTCTCTTGTACCTTTCTGTTCTCGAGGTTATTCCTCTTGCTTGACCTCGTATGCCACTCACGAGTCCTCTACCTTGTGATATTCAGTTCGATATTAGACCCAGTGCTTATGCCTGATGCTCTGGACCCCCTTTCCATCGTGTGTCATCGGCATCGAATGCATGCCTATCCGCTTGAAACTTCTCATACCTTCTTTTGCTTCTCTCGATGTGTTTCCCTGTGTTTTGACTCGAGAGATACCCTGTGCCTCATTCCCTCCGGCAACCCCGGTTGATTAACCTTGTGTCGATTTGACCCCCCTAGGTGTCCCCTCCTAACCTATCTGTAAGTACATGGAAGACCCCGAAGAAGGAAGACAACTCGTCGATATGCACCGTCGTAGAGAAATAAAGATGTCAACGAGAAGGTCTGACTCCCTCGAGAAGAGCAACCAAGACCAAAAGATTCGTTAGAATACGAAACCAAAGTTTTACCCCTTCCACTACCTTTTAATTCTCGGGAAGAGAATTCTTGTAGTGGGGGAGATTTGTAACACCCTCTGCGTCAAGCAACAGGAATCATTTTGTAAATAATTAAGTCACCATGATTATCATGTAATTAGTCACTGACGGGGATCAACCCCGGAAAATCCCATGGTCAGGGACCCTGGGTTAGTCATGAGAGGCACAGGTTGGACGATAACTCGTCGGCTAACATGAGGAGATGTTCATGCTCGATATTATTGCTTGGAGACGCGATTACAGGGAAGACCAAGGCTAGTTCGCACAAGGATAGGGTTACGGATTGTGTATTGGATGATCTCGACGTCTCCCCTCCCAGCCCTTATATACTAGGCTAGGTCTCGAGGAATCCTTCTTGGATTACAGATGAGGTTTCCTAACCCGAAGCTTGTACCGCACTGCAGGTTTGCACCTTCCTTACGATTCGTGGACTCCTACGTCGGTGCCACTAGCGGGCCAAGGTTGGGCCTAGGCGGCATCTTTGTGGGCCTTCTGTCTTCGGGTACACCGGGTAGGCCCATCCATAGGATTCGTGAGGTCACCCCCTCGTCAATAGCCCCTGAGTGCCTGGGGGACTCAAAGAGTCGCGCAGGTACTCGAGTCCATTCTTGCGTTGTTTCAATGTATGCACGGTTCAACCGCGGGTCGCTGGCAGTCTAGGGCCATGACAAAACCTGTTTTGAGGGAATGCTAAGCTGAAAGGGCCCAAGGAGTCCACTGGTCGAGCCTTGGTGAATTGCGCTAGTGGCAAATACCGTAGTAGCCCAATCAAACTCACGTCCCTCGACATGAGCTTGGAACACGGGTGTCGAGCAAAAGTCATGCCGCTAGAGGTCTTGTAGTGATCAGTTTCCGCCAGTAAGGTTCGTAGCCTAGGCGCGTCCGCCCGGCTTTTTCTATCATGCAAGCGCATGGAAAAGATTGGGAGTGAAATCGCTCTGCGGCAAGTCCCAGCCCGGCCGATCTGCGCAGCGGGGTCTTACCTACACGCTAAGCTTGGGTGGCATCTGGGCAAAGTGTATCGTGTTCCAGGAATATGTATTTTTTATCGAGGCACGGAGCCTAGTTAGTAATGCACCCACTTGGAATAAACAATCAAGTTAGTTGTTTTAGCGGTCACTCGCGGAGCTTTGTCGAGCACTCGGGCGAGGAGTAATGTAGAGGAGTATTGGCTCGGGAGGTCTTCGAGTGTTCGGGTATTCAGAGTTCTGCGAGTGATCACTCGAGTATCGCCTTCGCTCTCGGGGTGAGGGAGCACTCGATACTCTGGGACCGTACGATCTGACGAGTGCAGGTCTGCTTGTCTTGCGTCGTGGTGAGGGAGCACTCGAGACTCTTTATGGGTGCGAGTAATCACTCGAGCACGTCTTTTTCTTCTAGTTGAGGGAGCACCCGAGATTCTTATGGGTGCGAGTAATCACTCGAGCACGTTTTTTCCTTCTAGGTGAGGGAGCACCCGAGACTCTCATGGGTGGATACGCTCCCGATGGGAGTTAAATATATTTGAAAAATGTATTTGAGTTAGTAAAAATGGTGCTTGCAGGCTGCGTTTTCTTTTGCGCTGCCACTTTAATTTACCTCTTGTTGGTAAGGATAACGATCTCCTTGCTGGAGGACCGTCAAAGATGCTCTGTCTGCGAACCGTCATGTCTTCATGACCGGTCATAATGTTGGCCCTTTGTGGCGTGCTGCAGCCGCCTGTTTGAGTTACCGATGCGCGCATTGAAAACGCGCGAGATTTGACGCGTCCAGCGCACAGTGCCGCCCGTGTGAAGGCATCTTTGTCTCAAAATTCGAATCGTCCGGCATGCTTGGTCTTTGAATTAATTGCTGCCGTCGTCTGGGCTTCTGCGTGCCCTTGGGTTTGTGCTATAAATAGACCCCTCTGCTTCATCTAGCAGCAGTGTTCGTCCTCTGCCCATCTTGCTCCTCTTCTTCATCTTCCTCTTCTCATGGGGCCCAAGCGAGGTGCAGGTATGACTGGTCGCGGCCATGTTTGCCGTGGCCGCGGTAGTCGTACTCTGCGCTCCTCTCACGACGGCCGTCGTGGTGCGTCGGCGACGCCTTCCTCCTCTTCTTCGGAGGAGGGTTTTTGGCGCTACGATTTTCTCCTACGCGTCTGCGGACGGAACGCCGCTCGCATTCTTCTTCCTCCTGCATTTTCTGCCCTTGTTTCTGAGCGCAGTCTTGATGGATTGCTGCTTCGTCTTCAGGGGTGCACTCGGTCTCCTTCTTATGTTGAGCTGGAGATCGATAGTTCCCGCTTGATTTTTATTCTCTTTAGCTGGAAGTCGTTTGCTCGGCGTTTGAACTTGCGTGATGGTGATACCCTCTGTTGCCTCTTTGATGGCGAAAATACTCTCACCATCCGTGCTTTTGACCCGAGCGGCAATCGCATGGATCCGTACTGGCAGGGGACAAGCAACGACAATTTCGATAGGTCGAGGAGTCCTACGCCTGCGTCTTCAACGGCTTCATCCTCCGGCGACTCCTTGGGTGGTGATGTTGTGCCCTCCGTCTCTGGAGAGGACCTCGACGTAAAGCCACTGATCAGCGGGCACGCCAGGCGACCTTGTAGAACTGGAGGCAGCGGCATCATCTTCGCCGGCAGCTCAGGTGGATCTGGAGAAGCTGTGCAGCTGGAGAAGAAGCTGGTGGAGCTGGAGAAGAAGCTGGTGGAGCATCGGCTTCGGCGATCCACAAATAAGTCGAGATTCACCTTTTTTTATGTCATTGACATCATGAGCTGGCTGCTTCGGCTCCTCCTTTGACTGTGATGATGCTTGTCCTATTAGTGCCAATCAACCCAGCATGGGCACACATGTAAAAGTCGTAATTCCTTGGGTGATTGATGTTGTAGGCTTATCGGCTGCTTTTGTAACTAAGTTAGTTCTCCATGTAATGAGTAATCAGAGATGCCTTCTACCCAATGTACTCGAATCTTTTGTACTGAGAATGATCTTCGGGTCCTTGTAATGCGAGCTGTCTTTAAGTCTTTCAATAAGAGTTGTCTTCGAGTCCATCAAGCCCTTGTACTGTGGATTCTATCGGGTGCGCGACAGCGCTCCCGATGGGAGTAGCCTCCGAGGCTACATTCGAGTTGTAGAGTCGAACGTGGGCTAAGATTTGTTTCCTTTGTAGTTCTTCTGTGATTGCTGCTGGTAATATCGGGTGCGCGACAGCGCTCCCGATGGGAGTTGCCCCCTAGTCTTTAGGTGATCGTTGGCGATCTGGTGAAGGCTGGAGGATTTTCTTTGTTTGGTGCCTCCATTAATATCTCTTCCCAAAGTGCTCGGTGCTCCGCCAGGTTGCTGGGCTGGTCGTGTATTGATGTGGCTTCCCTTTAATTTCTCCGGGAAATTGTTAGTTCCGTAGGTGGACTGATAGAGGCGAAGGTGTCCCGATGTTTCGATGAGATGGTGGAGATCGATTATGGTGGAGACGACTTTCACGATCCGACTACGAACGTGCGAAGACGTTGCGCCTTAGCGATCGCTAAACCAACTCCGAGAGGTTATTGATCCCGCGGATGCACGATCAACCTGACCACGAAGGTCTAATTCCTGCAAGCAATCGAAGAACAAGCAAGAACTAAGAATTGCAATCTGGATATTGCGAATATAAGATGAATGATTACGAAAGTTGGGGTTCCAATGAGGTCTTGGCCTGGTCGGATGACACAAACGAAGAGCTCGAAGTTGCGGCTATGGCTAACTTAAATCTAATTAAAACCCAAGTCTAAACGACGCCCTAAGGGCTGTATATATGGGGGAACAGAGGGGATTTTCGTGACCCCTTGGAGGTGGGGTCCGAAAACAACCCTAACTCGGTTTCCCCCACACATACGGATTCTAAAAACAGCCTATAATGTGGTATTTCGAAATTACATGGGCCCAGCCCAATATTAAGGTGACGCAACACCTATAATTGCTCTTGGACGAAAATAATGAAGTGGCATCTCGTGTATTTCGTCCAAGCCTTCATGCATGCCTTATGGTGGCTTCAAAGTGCGAAAATCCCCACTGGAAGCTCCATTGTTCTTCCCCGCGCGCGCACCTTCTTCTCCATGCTTGATCCCGCTCCAATGACCGTCCTTCTTGTCCATGCTAGGTCCTTCATTCATAAGCA
This sequence comes from Bromus sterilis, assembly GCA_950022295.1. NCBI lineage: Eukaryota > Viridiplantae > Streptophyta > Magnoliopsida > Poales > Poaceae > Bromus > Bromus sterilis. Next base: position 238,337,567 of record OX465595.1, on the reverse strand, counting down.
AAACAAAAGTATCTAATTTAGGCAGCATCATTTGTTCATGAACATTAGTAGGATTCGCAAGAAACGAAAGTACCTGATAATTTAGTTGACGTGCACGTGCTCTAGTAACTGGTCCAGTATGTGTAGTTGGTGAAGATGTGGGTGTAACATTAGTAGAGATGTCCTCATCATCCTCCCCTTCTTGAATGGAAGTCGTCCTCGACGGAAGCTCATAATCTTCTCCCAAATAAGGTTTCAAATCTGCAATGTTAAATGTGGGACTAACCCCAAAATCTGCAGGTAGCTCAAGTTTATATGCATTATCATTAATTTTCTGTAAAACCTTAAAGGGACCATCAGCTCGTGGCATTAACTTAGACTTGCGCAAATCAGGAAACCTATCTTTACGTAGATGTAACCAAACAAGATCTCCTGGTTCAAACACAACATGCTTTCTACCCTTATCACCAGCAATCTTGTATCTTGCATTCATTTTCTCAATGTTTTCTTTAGTTAACTCATGCATTTTTAATATCAATTCAGCACGTTGCTTAGCATCAAAATTAACCTTCTCCGAAGATGGAAGAGGAAGAAAATCAATAGGTGCACGAGGTAGAAAACCATAAACAATCTCAAAAGGGCACATTTTAGTGGTAGAATGAAATGAACGATTATAAGCAAATTCAATATGAGGTAAACATTCTTCCCACATTTTTAAGTTACTCTTTAAAACATCCCTAAGCATAGTAGACAAAGTCCTATTGACTACTTCAGTTTGTCCATCAGTTTGGGGATGACATGTAGTACTAAAAAGTAGTTTAGTCCCCAACTTAGCCCATAAGCATCTCCAAAAATGGCTAAGAAACTTAGTATCACGATCCGAGACAATAGTATTGGGCACACCATGTAAGCGAATAATCTCTCGAAAGAATAAATCAGCAACATTAGCAGCATCATCGCTTTTATGACATGGTATAAAATGTGCCATCTTAGAAAATCTATCCACGACAACAAATATGCTATCCCTCCCGTTCTTTGTTCGAGGCAAGCCTAAAACAAAGTCCATGGATATGTCCTCCCACGGAACACTAGGTACAGGTAAGGGCATGTATAAACCATGAGGATTGAGTCGTGACTTAGCTTTTTGACATGTAGTGCAGCGAGCAACAAAACGCTCAACATCCCGTCTCATCTTTGGCCAAAAGAAATGTGTAGCAAGGACGTCCTCCGTCTTCTTCACGCCAAAGTGTCCCATTAATCCTCCTCCATGCGCCTCCTGCAGCAACAAAAGACGAATAGAGCTAGCTGGAATGCATAGCTTGTTAGAACGGAACACAAACCCATCATTAAGCACAAACTTGTTCCATGTTCTACCCTCTCTACAATTCTGCAATACATCTTTAAATTCCGCATCATGTACATATTGATCTTTGATTGTCTCTAAACCGAATATCTTGAAGTCAAGTTGTGAAAGCATAGTATAACGACGAGACAAAGCATCAGCAATAATATTATCTTTCCCCTTCTTGTGTTTAATGACATAAGGGAAAGTCTCAATAAATTCAACCCACTTAGCATGTCTACGATTAAGTTTTGCTTGACTTCTTATGTGTTTCAAAGATTCATGATCAGAATGTATAACAAATTCTTTGGGCCATAAATAATGTTGCCAAGTTTCTAATGTCCGAACAAGAGCATATAATTCCTTATCATAAGTAGAATAGTTCAGACTAGGCCCACTCAATTTTTCAGAAAAGTAAGCAACAGGTTTAGCATCTTGCAATAACACACCTCCCAAACCAATACCCCTAGCATCGCATTCAAGCTCAAAAGTCTTACTAAAATCAGGAAGTTGGAGCAAAGGAGCATGTGTTAACTTATCTTTCAAGACCATGAAGGCTTCTTCCTGTGCGGTACCCCAAGTAAAAGGCACATCCTTGCGTGTAAGCTCATTGAGAGGTGCAACAATGGTGCTGAAATCTCTCACAAAACGCCTATAGAATCCAGCGAGGCCAAGAAAACTCCTCACTTGTGTGACCGTTTTGGGCTGCGGCCAACTCTCAATCGCCTCGATCTTGGCTTTATCAACTTCAATTCCCTGCGGAGTAACAACATAGCCAAGAAACGATACTCGGTCGGTGCAAAAGGTGCACTTCCCAAGGTTACCAAACAAACGTACATTACGTAGAGCAATAAAAACAGCACGTAAATGATCCAAATGTTCCTCCAAAGATTTGCTATAAATCAGTATATCATCAAAATAGACTACCACAAATCGTCCAATGAAAGCACGTACAACCTCGTTCATTAATCTCATGAAAGTGCTAGGTGCATTAGTTAACCCAAAAGGCATGACTAACCACTCATATAATCCAAACTTAGTTTTAAATGCCGTTTTCCATTCATCTCCTAATTTCATGCGAATTGGATGGTATCCACTACGCAAATCAACTTTGGAAAACATGGTAGAGCCACTTAATTCATCAAGCATATCATCTAGCCTAGGAATAGGATGACGATAACGAATAGTAATATTATTAATGGCTCGACAATCAACACACATACGCCATGTTCCATCTTTTTTAGGCACTAATATAACAGGAACAGCACAAGGACTAAGGGATTCACGTATGTAACCTTTGTCGAGTAGCTCTTGTACTTGACGCTGAATCTCCTTCGTCTCCTCCGGATTGGTACGGTATGGCGCACGGTTGGGCAGCGAAGCACCGGGAATTAAGTCAATCTGATGCTCAATCCCTCGAATAGGTGGTAATCCCGGTGGTACGTCTTGTGGAAAGACGTCAATAAACTCCTGCAAAAGGTCAGTGACAACAGGAGGCAAAGAAGGAGGCAATTCCTCAAATGAAAACAAGGCTTCTTTGCACACAAAAGCATAGCACACATATTGACTAACATCCAAATCCGAAATATCAACCTTAGTAGCAAGCAAAGTTGGACTAGTCAATTTAATTTCATTAGAAACAACAGAAGAAGATTTGCTATTAGTCTTATGTTGTTGCTCAAATTCTTTAGCTGCTATCTCATTTTCACTCTTATTTTTCTCCTGTTTAGCTTTACTAGCTCTAGCAAGATCATCTTTCACAATTTGTTCAGGAGACATAGGAAGTAAAGCAATATTTTTATCCTGATGAACTAGAGTAAACTGATTTGTCCTACCATGGTGTACAACATTCCTATCAAATTGCCATGGTCTACCAAGTAAAAGAGAGCATGCTTGCATGGGTACCACATCACAATCAACATAATCAGCATATGCAGCAATGCTAAAGTGCACACGAACAGAACGCGTTACCTTAATCTTACCACTATTGTTAAACCACTGAATATAGTACGGATGGGGGTGTGGTCTGGTGGTGAGAGATAGCTTCTCCACCAACTCCATGCTAGCCAAGTTGTTGCAACTCCCTCCGTCAATGATGATGCGAACCGAACGTTCTTTCACCACTCCCTGACTCATACCCACCATCCGCCATAATAGTCATCACACGCTTGGAGGGACAGTCTTTTGCGAAGTGACCTCCACCTTGGCACCTGCGACATTTAATATCACGATCTCGTGCTTGCCCTGTGGACGCCATGGAGGAAGAAGAACTCGCCGCTGGACCACTCTGTGCACCCTTGAATGGTGGCGCTGGCTGTTTTGGTGGCTCCCTGTAAGAATGAGCGGCTGAAGTAGATGGTGGCGCAGCAGGACGTGTGGATGTAGAAGCTCCACGCGATGTCCATGATGTATTTCGTCCTGCAGAAAAGTTAGGTCTCGTAGCGGCCTGTCGATCCTGCACTTCACGTTCAGCTTTACAAGCAAGATGAAACAAACGAGTGATAGTAGCAAAGTCCTTGTATTCTAGAATAGTTTGTATCTCCCTGTTTAAGACACCCATAAAACGTGCAAGCATAGCTTCATTATCCTCTACTAGGCCACATCTAATCAATCCAGTTTGTAATTCTTGATAATATTCCTCTACAGAATTTTTTCCTTGTCTCAAACGCTGTAATTTTTGTAACAATTCACGTTGATAATAAGGAGGAACCCAGCGAGTACGCATAGCATCTTTTAAAGCAGCCCAAGTAGTTGGAATATTATTAGCATGCAATCTACAATGTTCAGACCACCAAATAGATGCAAAGCCCGTGAATTCACAAACAGCAGCAGTAACACGTCTATTCTCAGGATATTGTAAACATGTAAAACGTTGTTCAGTTTCTAACTCCCAAGTAAGATAAGCATCAGGAATATATCTACCCTCAAACGGCTTAAGATTCAATTTAAGTTTAGGCACATGTTCATCATCGCGTACCTGAGGGGGTGGTTGGTGTCGACCGTGGCGAATGTTGGGACGTGGACGTCCAGCTGGCTGCTCATAGGCCGCTTCCTGTTCCACCTCCTCCTCGTAATCACCCTCGTAGTTGTCGTCCTGGGCGACGTCAGAAGAAGCAGCAGCAGCAGTAGCAGCAACTGCAGCAGTAGGAGGAGCACCAATACCAGCAGCTTGTCCTCGCGGAAACAGAATACGTCGTGCACGTGGTAGTGGCGGTGGCTGTGGCTGTGCAGAAGGTAGGCGTGCGATCAACTCAGTAAACTTGGCGTCGAGCTTGGTGTCGATCATCTTCTCCACGCCATCAATCGCCTCTGTAAATCTGGTCTCGATGTCCTGCACCTGTTGAGACATCATACGTGCAAATTTATCATGTAACTCCTTGTTTGTCATGTTCTCCCAATCGGGTGCATCCCGCGCCACTTCATCATGTGATCCTGGCATGGTTAGCAGAAATAGAAAACACACAGGAATATGATCCTACTTCTACTAATGGGATGGATGTGGGGTGGTGGAAAGCACAAATCCGTCAAGCTTTTCTTACGTTCTTACCGATTCTTACCTAGCAGCAGGTGGTGATGTACAACCAACGGGTCAAAACTCTCAGAGATATGGTAGAGCGATGGCCAGGAGGTGTCAAAACGCACGATGTAGAATATATGTGGAGCTGTGGGAAGGCTGACAAGTATGGTAGGAAAAACTCAACAGTAATCAAAACAGAGATGCAAAGCTGAATAAACACTCAACGTCGGTACTGTGCTGATCCTAGGCTAGACCGTACTAGAGACGCGAGCCTAAAACACCAACGAAAGCACGGCGCGGCACGTAACAACTGTGAACCAACGTGCCAATCATCCCAGCATGGGCACACATGTAAAAGTCGTAATTCCTTGGGTGATTGATGTTGTAGGCTTATCGGCTGCTTTTGTAACTAAGTTAGTTCTCCATGTAATGAGTAATCAGAGATGCCTTCTACCCAATGTACTCGAATCTTTTGTACTGAGAATGATCTTCGGGTCCTTGTAATGCGAGCTGTCTTTAAGTCTTTCAATAAGAGTTGTCTTCGAGTCCATCAAGCCCTTGTACTGTGGATTCTATCGGGTGCGCGATAGCGCTCCCGATGGGAGTAGCCTCCGAGGCTACATTCGAGTTGTAGAGTCGAACGTGGGCTAAGATTTGTTTCCTTTGTAGTTCTTCTGTGATTGCTGCTGGTAATATCGGGTGCGCGACAGCGCTCCCGATGGGAGTTGCCCCCTAGTCTTTAGGTGATCGTTGGCGATCTGGTGAAGGCTGGAGGATTTTCTTTGTTTGGTGCCTCCATTAATATCTCTTCCCAAAGTGCTCGGTGCTCCGCCAGGTTGCTGGGCTGGTCGTGTATTGACGTGGCTTCCCTTTAATTTCTCCGGGAAATTGTTAGTTCCGTAGGTGGACTGATAGAGGCGAAGGTGTCCCGATGTTTCGATGAGATGGTGGAGATCGATTATGGTGGACACGACTTTCACGATCCGACTACGAACGTGCGAAGACGTTGCGCCTTAGCGATCGCTAAACCAACTCCGAGAGGTTATTGATCCCGCGGATGCACGATCAACCTGACCACGAAGGTCTAATTCCTGCAAGCAATCGAAGAACAAGCAAGAACTAAGAATTGCAATCTGGATATTGCGAATATAAGATGAATGATTACAAAAGTTGGGGTTCCAATGAGGTCTTGGCCTGGTCGGATGACACAAACGAAGAGCTCGAAGTTGCGGCTATGGCTAACTTAAATCTAATTAAAACCCAAGTCTAAACGACGCCCTAAGGGCTGTATATATGGGGGAACAGAGGGGATTTTCGTGACCCCTTGGAGGTGGGGTCCGAAAACAACCCTAACTCGGTTTCCCCCACACATACGGATTCTAAAAACAGCCTATAATGTGGTATTTCGAAATTACATGGGCCCAGCCCAATATTAAGGTGACGCAGCACCTATAATTGCTCTTGGACGAAAATAATGAAGTGGCATCTCGTGTATTTCGTCCAAGCCTTCATGCATGCCTTATGGTGGCTTCAAAGTGCGAAAATCCCCACTGGAAGCTCCATTGTTCTTCCCCGCGCGCGCACCTTCTTCTCCATGCTTGATCCCGCTCCAATGACCGTCCTTCTTGTCCATGCTAGGTCCTTCATTCATAAGCAAAACAAAAGTATCTAATTTAGGCAGCATCATTTGTTCATGAACATTAGAAGGATTCGCAAGAAACGAAAGTACCTGATAATTTAGTTGACGTGCACGTGCTCTAGTAACTGGTCCAGTATGTGTAGTTGGTGAAGATGTGGGTGTAACATTAGTAGAGATGTCCTCATCATGGACGCCTTCCGGTGGGGTTTTTTCTTGGACCCTTGCGTATTTTTAAGTTACAGACTACATAGCTTTTCTCGGGGGGATGTGTGCTCGAGTCCCCGAGTTGGGGAGTTTGTACTCGATCCCCCGAGTACTTTTAGGTAAAGATCGCGTGAGCGACGATAGCGTCTCTCGGGGGGAGTTTGTACTCGAACCCCCGAGTGCTTTAGGTAAAGATCGCGTGAGCGGCGATAGCGTCTCTCGGGGGGAGTTTGTACTCGATCCCCCGAGTGCTTTAGGTAAATATCGCGTGAGTGACGATAGCGTCTCTCGGGGGGAGTTTGTACTCGAGCCCCCGAATGCTTTAGGTAAAGATCGCGTGAGCGATGATAGCGTCTCTCGGGGGGAGTTTGTACTCGAGCCCCCGAGTGCTTTAGGTAAAGGTCGCTTAAGCGACGATAGCGTCTCTCGGGGGGAGTTTGTACTCGGGCCCCCGAGTGATTTGAGGTGGTAGCATTTGGGCAACACCATTTTATTGCGTCGAACGGTTGCATGAGTTGCCAGTCGAGCATAACTGGTGGAGACTATGGGTAGAACAGGCGTAGGTTCGCTACGTTCCATGGGTTTCCCACGTCCTCGTCTGTCTTTGGGTTCTTCAGCCTGTAGGCGCCTCCTCCTATGACTTCTGAGACTATGAACGGTCCTTCCCATTGGGGGGCAAGCTTGTGGACTTTCTCTTGTATCAGTCGCAGGACGAGGTCTCCTTTGTTGAAGGTTCTGGTGCGCAGGCGGCTGCTTTGGTAAGTGCGCAGCTTGTCCTGGTACCCCTCTGACCTTGCTAGGGTTGTGTCTCTTGCTTCGTCTGTTGTGTCCTTGCCGTCTTGCAGTGCTTCTTCTGCTTCTTCTTCTTCATACCCCGAGATCCGGGGTGCCCCGAATTTTAGGTCATGTGGTAGTACTGCCTCCGCCCCATACACCATGAAGAAAGGCGTGTACTGGGTTGCGGTATTTGGGGTAGTGCGCAGGCTCCATAGTACTGCAGGGAGTTCTTCTATCCAGTTGCCTGCGGCCTGCTCGAGTGGTGCAAGGAGCCGTTTTTTGATTCCTCCGCATACTAGGCCATTTTATTTTTCCACCTGGCCGTTGGACTGCGGGTGCGCGACTGATGCGTAGTTGATTTTGATACCCAGTTCTTCGCAGAAGTTCTGGAATTCTGCCGCTGTGAAGTTCATACCATTGTCCGTGATGATGTTGTGTGGTACCCCGAACCTAAAGATGATTGATTTGACAAAATTTACTGCCGTGAGGGTTGTGGAGCTGGTGATGGGCACTGCTTCGATCCATTTGGTGAACTTGTCGACTGTTACTAGCAGGTGTGTTCTTCCTCCCTTTGATGATTTCTTGAGCAGGCCCACCATGTCGAGTCCCCAGGTGGCGAACGACCATGATAATGGTATGGTCTTGAGTTCTGAGGCTGGAGCGTGCGGTCTACTGGCGAATTTTTGACAGGCGATGGAGCGCCGCACTATGTCCTCTGCGTTTCTTATGGCTGTTGGCCAACAGAATCCTGCTTGAAAGGATTTTGCCACGAGTGCTCGACTGCTGGCATGGTGCCCGCAGGTGCCTTCGTGGATCTCCAGTAGTAGGGCTTTGCCGTCTTCCTCGTCCATGCATTTTTGTAGGACCTGGGAAATGCCAGGCTTGTAGAGTTGTCTATTGATTACCGTGAATGCTTTGGATCGTCGACTGATGCGGCGGGCTTCTGCAACGTCTTGTAGCAGGGTGTCTTGTATTAGGAATCTGAGGAGCGGTTTTCTCCAAGCCAAATCTTCGGGTGAGGCTTGCTCTGGCTCATTGACTGCGTTGTTGCCTTCTTCATTAGCGATTGGGTTCGCTACTGCTGCTTGCACTTGTTCGTTTGTGTTGTCGTCTTCTGCATCTGCTTCTGGTCCGAGTTCCTTGATTGTGATGATGATCTCGTGTACGTAAGCCTAGACTTTTCTGCCAATTTGGTTTCTGACGCGTTCTTGCGTCATTTGCTGGTATATTGTTCCTGCATTGTTTAGACCGAAGGGCATTTTTTGGCGGCGGGATGTGCCGCAAGGTGAGGTGAACGAGGTGTGCTCTTCGTCTTCTTCCTTCATCCTGATCTGATTGTATCCTGAGCAGGCGTCAAGAAATCATTAAAATAGCCATGGTATTTTATTACAATGTTTTTATAATATAAAAAAATAATAACAGTAGCAAAACAACAACTTTTATTTCATATTAAATAATTCAAAAACCCAAATGATTTAATTCTTGTGCATACTTTTTGTGGCATTGTTGTAGTGTATAGCACTAATAATGGAACACCTTGCATATTTTGTAAAACTCAAATGATGGCCTAACAAAATAAAACAAAGGTAAAAAGGTATAGCAAAAGAAGAAAAATGAAAAGAACCATCCTTCGCAGAGTGCAAGCTTCGGTCGGCACAAGCCCACCCCGGCCCGTTCCCCTTTTTCTTCTACCTCCCCTGTTCAGCAGACCGTAGGCATGCGCCAGTGCCATGGTCGTCGTCTCCCTCACACCCGCTCGACGCCTCGGTCGCTACAGGAGCCCTGGGAGGATAAGGAGGCCACCACGACACCCCCTGAAGACCTAGATCGCCATTGCCCCCCTCCCCCCTTCTCCATCGTTCTCGCTCGCCGCAACGGCCGGATCCTCCATGGGCGCAGACGCGAGCTCGCGTGGCCAATGGCCACCTCGGGCCTCGCCGCCATGTCTGATTGCTCCGGCATGGACGTCTTCGCCTCCCCGCGCGTTCAATCGAGCCAGGGCGCCGCCAATCCATCGCCATCGTCAATTGCCTCCGACTGCAACCCGTCGCCTCCGTCGCTCGATCCGCCACCGTCGCTGCACCCCTGGCCTCCCCGTGACCTCCTCTACATTCGTTGTGAGCGCCGCCTCACAATCCCCCCTCCCCCTCTCTCTCGTGTACGTTTTGACGACATGGACGTCGTGGTCGAACTCGCACACTCCGACCGCCGTCAGGTTTCAACCGTAGTCGCCGCCTCGGTCGCGCCCGGCGTGCCTTGGTTTTGCCCCGAGCATGACCTCGGCGCGCCGCAACCCCCCCCCCCCCCTCCACCACCACCACCACCACCACCACCACCCCGTTGTGCCTCTTCTCCAGTAGGCGTTGTGCTCACCACGGTCGCGCCCCCGCACCCCGAGCGCCCCCGTGGCCACTACGGCGCGCGTGCCTCACCGCGCCACCCCTCCTCGTGTAAGGCCCGATATGCGGTACTGTTCCAGATCTAGGTGTTTCCACCCAGATCCAGGGACGACGCACATATCGGTCCCACCGCGACATATGACAAAGCCATCTGCCCCGGATTTCCAATATGATATCACAACATTACAGATACAAGGATACAACATCTCATACAATCGGCATACAACTGCCTCAAATACAATACAACAGCGGAAGATACATGTCTGGGTACAGACTACAATCAAATGCCTACTGGCAAAGAGAAAACATCGATTCCCATAACCACACGGGTCCAGGCCCTCCGTCGTGATCCGCCTAACTAGTCGTCGTCGAGTCTCCACGTGAAACGTCGGTCACCATACCTGTCGTCGATCAAGAACCCTGAAAAGAGTTTGGGGGTAGTATCATGAGTACAGAGGTACTCAGCATCCAACTGTAGTGGTCATCTGACCCAGCAAGGACTTCATCACTCGTCATTCTAGGACAACTAGTAGTTTACGGTAAAGAAGGGGTAAGTGGTGAGGTTGCTGCCGCACTAGCATTTATGAGGTGGCTAACGATCTAGAGAGTAAGGTAAGAAGCCAAGCATTCGATGAGGGATCGCCTCCAAAAAGTCTTGCTATTAACTACTTACGCAAACATAACACCTATCCTATCCTTGTCCTCCTCTTCGCATTCCGACGAAGAAGAAGCAGTGAAGGCACACACACGTTGATCAGGTTATATTAAGATTATCTCAGTTGTTGTTGTCTATGAACAAGGAGTAGGTCTCAAGTCGTCCATAACCGTGGACACGGCTTCTCGAAAAGATTTAACCCTGCAGAGGTGTACCAACTGCCCATTACAAGGCTCCGCACACACGCCCATCTCTCTCAGTTGCTACCCATCATAGGTAACCATTTTATGATTTAGTTCCAAGAGATCCGAAACGACAGGTCCCTCTAACTAACAACGCACAAATCTGGGTGGCCCCCGGGGAGTCGACACCCAATCCAAGAGCCGGCCGCGCCCTCGAATCGGACTCTTCCGTATGGCTAAGGTCGGTTTAGTCTCACCTATATAACAGGGGACTTCCCTAGCTCACCAGTGACCAGCAGAAGAACTTTGTCTCCGCTAGCCCGAGTTGTTTTAAAACTGCTGGGGGCCCAACCAAGCACACACACGGTTTCAAATGGTAAATCATCTTGGGCCACCTCTAGAAATGTTTAAAGCTAGGTAGGTAAGAAAAAGGGACCCCATAAAATCCCAAACGCGGTTAGGCACGCTCAGTCTTAAAACCAATACCCGGAACTCGGGTCCTAGGTGACTCGAATGGAACAAAGCGTCAGGGCGGGATAGCCTAGACCTTCCATCCTTCGTCGAATATAGTCAACATTATAATAATCATAACATCGACAACAATATAATATAATAATGTGATAGCCCAAACCAAGGAGTAACAGGGTAACATCGTAGCATCCTAAGCATGCATACTAATCAGGGGCTGAGCAACGAGCAATAGTAACATAGCAGTACAAGGTTTGCTGGGAGGGGACATGGCTGTATCGGTTTGAAAGAGGCTGTAAACATGTGGTAGGATCAAACATTGAACTTCACCTAGACTAGCATGCAAACCGCTGGTTGAAATAGAATGGATCATAAGTAATGTATAGTCCTTGCCTGTTGATAAGTCAGGTTCCGAAGGTGTAGTTGATCGCAAGCTCGCATCGTCTCCGACGGTAACCCCGGTAGCACACAAGACGGTAAACACTGGAAAGCAAGCAGCGGTGCACCACTATTACTACGGAGCAACACAAGATAAAGAAGGCAACACATAGCACGGCAACGCGATACGGAACTATCGTCGAGAACGGTTACTAACGGTTTAAGTGGGGTATCGGTCACACACAACGAATACCGCACGTTGAGGTATAGTTCAAGTTGTTTAGCTACAAGTGATCAACCAACGGTTGTTAACATGACAAACACGGAAGCATGACATGTCACACAAACATGGAAAAAGGTTAAGCACAAAGTAAACTACCTATGCTAGTCATTTTAAGTGAGGCAACCCCTAAACATGCATATCACTAAGTGCCCCACAACGATTAAAAGATTTGGTACTGATCTTCCCTAAACCATATTTTAGGTTGGTTAACAACAGCAAGCAATGGCACAATCACAAAGTACACGAAAAACTAATCAAGATACATATAAGGCACACTCCAAACGGAGGTACGGATAAAAAGATATGGGCATTACAAGTTATGACAACATGTTGTTAACATCCGGGTGCATACTTTAGCACAAAGAAACAATTAGCTACTGATTACTAACATGCATCAAAAAGATATGGAAATCAAGTAGACATGGCAGGCAGGGCATAGCAAAAGGAATCATGCAAATAGGCATCATGAACAATTAATTATAGCCATCACAATATGCAATAAAACACTACTGGTCCCAGACTTAGTGAAAATCAGGAAAACAGGGCTGAAACAGATATTATCTTGTTGTATAAACAGGTGCTATGCTATATGCAAATGATCAGCAACATGACATAGCAATATATGGGCATGAAGTAGACATGATAGTGATCAGGCACACACAAGAATCAAGGTCATAGGCCTCACGGATCAAAAGATATTAAGCACACAACATGGCATAGCAACGTTACAGACTTAGTGAAATTCAGAAGTGGCTGTCAAAAACAGCAGGTTAGCCACTTTAGAGCTAATTATAATTATGATCAGGAATGCAAACATGATGATGCAATACGTGGAACTGAATTAGAAACAATGCTTAACGCAACGAAAAAGGAATCGTACAATTCCGACGTACGGTTGCGACGCAACCGTCCCCCGAAGTTTCAACAAATTAACAGTTTCAGCAAGATTAATAGCAGCAGTTGCAATTATTGATCTGATGCCCTGTTTAGCACACAATTACACAATCAAGATGACCTCAAATGCAAATTCTCACAAAAGATGAATTGAAGTGCACATGAAACTAAGCAACTTTCATTTTGGGGGCATCGTCATACGGGCTACGGTTTTATCGCAATTAACAGCGCAAAGTAGCAACAGCAGCAAAAAATACTCCAGACTTAGTCATTTTGAGGTCCTAGGAGAAAATAAAAAAAACAGGGGGAGGACGGGCCTCACCTAGTGGGCTCGGCCCAACTTGGCCGGTGGGCGAAGGTTAGCGCGCACTCGCCTTAGGCGGCGGATAGGCATGGGCTGGGGGGTGGTGACGGGCCGGCAGGGGGTGCTGCTGGGCCTTGGCCCGCCTGGCTTTGGCGGCCCAGCCGGCGGCGCCGCTGCTCGCCTCGACCCCGATCCAGGTCGCCGGCGGCGGCCTTCAGGCGCGGTGGCGCTACAGGGTGAGGAGGGGGTCCCGGGGCGGCGCGTGGAGGAGAGGTAGCGGCGGATCCGGCCGGTGCCCCGCCGAATCTGGCCGGAGGGCGTCGATGGGGAGCCATGGGGCAGGGGCGGCTCGGACCGAGCTCTTCCGTGCGGGGCGGCGGCGCCCATGACGCTCGGTGGTGTCCTGCAGGCAAGGGAGGAGGGTGAGGAGGAAAGAAGGGAGGCGCGGCGCGGGGTGGACCTCACCGGAGACGGCGGCCTGCGGCTGCCGGCGAGCTCACCGGAGCTGGCGGCTGGCGTGACCCCGTGTGGCTTGGGCGGGAGGACGCCCACGGGCGGCGGCGGCGCCGTGGCTCAGATGGGCCGAGGCGGGCCCGCGACAGCCCTGCGGGGCCCGGGCGCCTGGTGCTGCGGCTGGAGGAGGCTGGAGGGCCACGGGGACGTGATCTGAGCCCCAGATCTCATATCTGAGGGCTGGAATTTGCTGGGAGGCTAGGGTTTCGCAATTCTGGGGGCTAGTGGGCAGAAATTGGAGCAACTCTAAGTGGTGGCTGCAATTTTTGTGTTAGGGAAACCCTAGAAAGGGGTGGGAGTGTGGTGGTCTTTATATAGCCCAGGTGGCTGGCAGTTTGCAAAAACATCCCCGGTTTTTCTCTCGCGCGCGCGGTGCTCACGTTTCTGACCGCCGGGGGTCCGCAGTACCTCCGCTTCGGGTAAAACTTCGAACTGCGCGATCAGCGCGTCGAGCCGGTGGTGTTCACCTCGCGCGGGAACGGTTCCGGGAACACTTTCAAGCGCTATGAAAATATCTCGTTTAATTATTAAACGGGGTTTTTCGTTCCGTTGGCTGCGGCTGGTCTCGTGCGGTTTTCGCGACGGTGATCGGGTGAAACCCGGTATCGCAAAGGTCGAGTGTCAGGGTGGCAAGGGTCGGTCTCTGTCCGATACGAGATAAGAGGGGGGGAATAATCGCCGATCGATAAATCGGGGATGCAAACACCGCAAACAAATCAGACAATCAAACAATTGACACCGAAAACAAAAATTTTAATTTTGTGAAATCTGGGTTGTTACACCTCGGCGATGAGCCCTGTGCTCCGGCCGCTGCGCTCCGCCGTGCCCCTCGCCACCGGCGAGCACGACGTGTGCACGGTTGTGCCAGCCGAGGCTAATCCCCATTAGTGGTTAACCCCCCCCCCCCTTTTAAGTTAAATTAAGTTAAGTGCATTTGTTAACCTTGAGTCTATTACATGTGGGCCCAGCCCTTTAATTAACCCCCTGGCTTAATTAAAATTGATATTTATAAAATGTCTCTGTGACATGTGGGACCCCACTGTCATATGATTAAATATAATGGATTTTATTATCTGTGTGTATGACAGGTGGGACCCACTGATCAGTTTGACCAGTCAAAGGCCTCAGCCTATGACTGTGGGTCCCCTCTGTCAGGGTTGACCAGTCAAACTACTATTCTGGATAATGTTGATTAAAAGAATTAAATAAATCCATAAATCCTTTTTAAATGATTAAAACTTCAGAAATTAATATCTTTTAAACCGTAAGTCAGATTCAAAAACTTTATACATGAAAATTGATCAAAAAAATATAACGTATACGGATACGCTACCCTACCCCCACCACACCCGTCTAACATATCGCACACTGGACATTCCCCCTCCGCTTGCATTTTCCGATAATTACCCGATACCGGTAGAACTTTCCGGATGAAAATGTTCTGGGCATGAAAGTTGTTCAGAATGGATCAACGAGCACGGATACAATATCCACATGTCTGTCAGATGTCTCTTAACACTGCATACATGGAACCTTCCCCATCCGGGCCGTTTGTCGATAATCACCCGGAGCCGGAATTTCATCCCCGGATGAATTCCCGCTCCGAGCAACGTGCATTGCACTGCGTTAGAACACCGTTAACATTGCATACGTCATGCTATTCATCTATGTGCTATGATTGCTTTGTATTCATTGTTTCTCCCCCCCCCCCCCACTTTATCCTCCGGTAGACACCGCTGCTACCGCCGACTACACCGTTGCCGAGTACGACTACTACATCGTCGATCGTACCCCTACCGTCGAGCTTCCAGGCAAGCAGAGCCATTCTCTTCCCCATATATCGTCTATCTTTTCCGTACATTTCTTGCACTAGGCATGGTTACTGCTTCTTCTACATTACAATCCTATTCAATTGCATAGCCTGTTTTTGTATCCCTTGATGTACCTGCCTTTATCCTATGTTGCCTTATAAATATATATTATATTCAGCAGTGAGCCCTGCACATTGTTAACTAGGATTAGATAGCGGGCCGTGATCACTCTGGGAGTGAACACGGATACGATAAATATAACTACCACAGGTACGGTACAATGCAGACACCGCCTAAGGCCATAGGGGTCTGAACCACGGTTGTCCTTAAAGGTAAGAGTCGAGCGACCCAACGGTGCCCGCGAGCGGTATTGCGTCGGGAACGACAGGGAGGGTACGACCGACGTTACTGGCGTGCTTGGCCCCTGTTCGTATCTCGCGAGAGTTATCAAACCACGAAAGTCGAGCTCTACCAAGAGCACACGCGAGATAAGGTAAGGAGTCGGTTCACCTTGTTGGTAACCGCAGAGACTTGGTGGGACGACAGGGCAGGCACCGATGTACTAGTGGTCCTGACTGTTGTCGTTGTCCGCGGGTCAGTTAAGTCGAGGCAACGATAACGGTTGTCACGCGGGTTAATTAAAATTCTAAATGGTTCGGTGGATGACTTGAGAGGCCCGTTGGTCTGTACGCACTACCTTCACGTGGGATAAGGAGTTATGGGCTCCCATGCGTCGTAGTTTGTCCGAAAGCTCTTCAGACGTCAGCAGTACTGCGTCCTGATCGCCGGGAAGCGTTGTTGTATTCTTTGCTGCAGCAGGTGTGTTGAGTTTTGCTTTTGCTTCACCGGCCAGACTCGCACCGTGCAGGAGCGTGCAAGGGTGAGGGACCTAGACCCCTTGGCGCATAGGATTTAGTCCGGCGGATAGCCTCTCTGTTGAG
Source organism: Bromus sterilis (assembly GCA_950022295.1). Taxonomy (NCBI): domain Eukaryota; kingdom Viridiplantae; phylum Streptophyta; class Magnoliopsida; order Poales; family Poaceae; genus Bromus; species Bromus sterilis. Next base: position 238,321,281 of record OX465595.1, on the reverse strand, counting down.
CCTAGGATGGGCTGCGATGTGTTGAATAGCCTCGGTGGGGCATTCCCTAACAAGGTGTACGCCACCCTGGAGATCCGAGTGTGCAGGCTGAACAGTAGTGCACCCCTGCAGGGAGTTTAATCTATTCGAATAGCCGTGTCCACGGTAACAGGACGCTTTATGCTGAAGCTGGACCTTACCACTACAAACTACTACTATTAAATTGTATGGTTCCGGATCTTCTTCCTCGCAGGGAAGTCGAGGAGGGGAACTCGGAGGCATTATTATTGTTAATTATTACAACTTACTATTATACAATGTTGCAGCAACTTCTGCTTCATTGTTACTTTATGCTTTATATGAACTGTTGGCTGATCTCTTCTTGTGCTGTAAGACTCGTCAGAAGATGCTGGTCTTCGATAGGCCTAGCTCCTTACCCTTATTCTGATTTCTACCTTGCAGTCCACTATATACATCCTCCCCATTCCATTTGATACAAATGCATAAATGCTTAGTAGCGGACGTAAGACTCGCGGGTATGCTAGATACTCACCTTTTCTTTATTTCCCTTTTTTTTTGCCTGATCGGCCGCTGCATTCGACGTTGGAGCCTTGGAGTCCAGGAGTAGGAGATCCCCGATGCCGACCACCGCCACATGAAGATTCCCGATGCCTTCTACGACGTTGAGTCCCCCGTTGACCAGGAGTAGTTTGGAGGTTCCCAGGCAGGAGGCCTCGTATTTTCTATATGTTGTTATTTGTGCTAGCCTTCTTAAGGCAACCTTGTATTCTTGTGTCTCTAGTCAGATACTATTGCTTCCGCTAACTTTGTGCTCTCGAGCTATTGTATTCGAGCCCTCGTGGCCCCCGGCTTGTATTAAACAGCTTGTATTATTTTATTTTTAGAGTTGTGTTGTGATATCTCACCGTGAGTCCCTAATCTCGATCGTTACCTTGCGTGTATGATTACTGTACACAGTCTGATTTTGGGGGCGTCACACTCATCCTTGGAATATGCAACCAAGTTCTATAGTGTGAAGGTCCCCACATAGCTATATGCATGAATGATCATCTCTATGGAGTACAAGGATAAGAGGGAGTACTAGTGTGGATCTTTCAAAAGGATAGTAGTGTTGCCCCTTTCTCTCTTTTCATTTCTTTTTTTTTATTTTTTCTATTTTTTGTATTTTTATGGTGGCCTCAATGGCTATTTCTATTTAACTCTCATTTTTCCTCTTTGGGATCTTTTATTTTGTCCACTTTGGGATCTTTTCCTCACTTAAGGGCAACACTCTAATTTACAAGAGGGTATAGAAGACCTTTCACACTTTACAAGGTACTTAAATCATAAAGAAGATGTAGCTATCATGATATATGCAATATATGTCGCTGCCAGTGTAGCAGGAACATGTATGAAAAGAAGATCAAGTCATGAAAAGGTGGATGTTGCATGGCAATATATCTCGGAAAGGCTATGGAAATGCCTTGATAGGTAGGTATGGTGGCTGTTTTGAGGAAAGATATAAGGAGGTTTATGATGACAGAGTGTATCATGGCAAGGGTTTGGATGTACCGGCGAAGGTGGGCGTCAAATCTCGAAGTGAGAAGAAGGCAATGCACGGCACAGGAGAGGCTAGCAAATATGAGGAGGTTGAAGTGTCAACTTTCAATACTTACATTAGTCCGAAGAACTCATGCACTTATTATCGGTAACTCTCAATCTAATAAGGAGGTTCATAAAGAGACAAGTACCCCGAGGAGGAGTGTATGGGGGTTTGGTTATCCTTGCGCATCCTCGACTCATGGTACGTAAGTGTACTCTAATATTCGATCCCTCCAAAGATTAGCGATCCATCTAGTAGCTAGAGTTCTCAACTAGTTTTGTAGGTTTTGAAAATAAACACGAATTTCCCATAATACGACACTTATCACTAATAGGCTAGAGCACTTGACACCAAAAGTTCAAACATTACTCACATCAATACCTTAAAACTATTGCAAGTTACTACTAAAAATTAAATAACAACCTCAATTACCTACTTTCAAGACAAGACACAACTCAGTGCAACAACCAACTCTCTTAACAAGATAAACATGAAAACTAAAGAGAGTTCTAGCAAAAAACTAAACAAAAGATAAGGGTCTTGCTAAAGACAAACTAAAACTAAAACTAAACATGGCAGTAGCTACGAAAAGATAAAGAACACACAACAACAGAAAGATAGGCATGAAAAATCCTATGATGTGTTCTAGATTTTGAAAGTCGAGCATGTTTCTCTCCCACACAAAGTAAGACAGGGTCTAACTTTTTATGAAAAGAAAGAAAAGCTAAAGAAAACTAAAAATAAAACCTAAGAGCGAGACGCTCCAAGTATAGCACATAACGCATGAAGTGATAAGAATATAGTGAGACGAAGGACGAACTGATGATTGTTGATGGAGAAGGGGATGCACGGGGGCATCCCCAAGCTTAGACGCTTGAGCCTCATTGAATATTTATTGGGGATGCATGGGGGCATCCCCAAGCTTGAGCGCATGACACTCCCGGATCTTCTTTCATCATCTTCCATCGCACACTTGAAAACTCCCTTCATACATAACTCATCATAAGCTGATTAGAGAGGTTAGTGCCCTTAATAAAATATTTTTTCCCCACTGGATATAAATATATTCTTGAAGATCTACCGTTTCTCAAGATTACGAAAAGGTTTTCGCAAATAAAAGGCAAGCTTAAGGTTTGCAAAAGTAAGGAGAGAAAAAACGTGGCATAATCTGTGAAAAACAGAACAGCGGGTAGTAGAGAATTTATTCGGGGTACTTCTGCAACTCAAATAAAACAAACTCATAACATACGAAAGTTTCGAGATTGTATAGAGCACGTTGTGTAAAAAATTCAGCTCAAAAAGATGAACTGGTGATTTGATCCGATTTTTCCCGTCACGAAGACAGAATCTGTTTTCTGGACAACACGTCACAACTTTTGCTTCCCTTATCATAAGAGGCTATAACTTGGCACAAAGCTCGGAAATAAAGATACAATGATGTTGCTACAGTAGCAACAATCATCAAGACCACTAAAAAAAGAATTAAAAACATCTTGGGTTGTCTCCCAACAAGCGCTTTCTTTTACGCCTTTAAGCTAGGCATAAGGGTTATAAAAGGTGCTCTCATAAGAATAAGAATTTGAAGTAAAAGAGAGTATCTAGAAGCAAATATGAAACACATTTAAGCCTAACCCACTTCCTATGCATAGGCATCTTGTAAGAAAATAAATCAAAGAAGCACAAAGTGACATGCATAGGAAGGTGGGAAGCTTTCAACTTAGAGAGAGGTGTTTTTGTAACATGAAAGTTTCTACAACCAAGCTTTCCTCTCTCAAAGTAATTTTCATTAGCATCATGAAGAACATCAAGAATATAAATATCAAATAAATCATGTTGTTCATGACCTACAAGCACACGTGTATAGTTTTCAACACGGTCTTTAGGAACATAAGATAAATGCAACCCATCACATTGAGCCTTAATAAGAGCACAATTCTCCGGAATATGAGTTAGAGATTTCAAAAGGATAATAGGAAAATCAAGTATGGGTGCAATAGCAACAATTTCATTCTTAACATGAGGAACTATAGAAAGTTCATCTCTGTAAGCATCATCCATAGTGGCATCACGGCCATAAGTATAGAAGGCATCAACTTCATCAAAAAGGGCTATTTCAAAAGAATCCATAGGATCATAACACTCATATAAGGTAATAGTCAAAGAGTTACTCTCATTAGAAGGTAGATATGGATGGTTCCATTCTTCCTTCTTTTGTTCGTCACTCTCCTCCTCTTTTTCATCTAAGGAGCTTTCAGGTTCAACAATTTCTTCTTCCATAGAGTCCTGCAAAACATTAGTCTCTTCCTTTGGGGGGGAGATTCTCTCAAGATGATCAGTAATATAATAATTTGCATCGTAATTTTCCAAAAAATAGTTAAGTATAGCAAGACTCTCAGATTTGTAAGGGACGTCTTCAATATTTTTAAGAAGAGAAGTAATTTTATAGTCACCCTTATAAGCAACAAATTCTTCTATTTCCTCTGCATCATAAAAATCATAGTTTCTCTTAGCATAAGAAGCTAAGGTTTCATCATCATTGTACTCACATTGGAAAGCAAGGTGTTTGTGCCTCATAAAGAAACAAGATTCATCCCTGAAGAAAGATATATTATATATTGAGCACAAGTTTCTAGCATAATCATACAACTAATGTATTTGTTTCCATAAGTGTATCCCTTTTTGAGACAAGCCGTGTTCCTTGTACCACTTTTGTTGATCCTCAGTGAATCCTCCATGCCAATAAGATCTGGTTTCAAAGAAGTCAGACATTGCTTGGCAAGTAAGGAACTAGACATACTATATATATATTTTGGATTTTTGATAAAGGACACTAAGATAAAAACTGAAAGGTAAACTAACAGGACTAAAAAGTAAAGGTAAAAGGTAGTGGGAAACTCCCCTATCTTAGCACTCGGAGTCCCCGGCAACGGCGCCAGAAATTTGCCTTATACGCGAGAGAGGATAATTGCTTCTCACCCTTTGTTGGTTACCCCAAGTGGAAGGTGAGATGCAGCGTAGCGGCAAGTTTCCCTTGGTGAAGATACCGAGGTTTACAGTATCGACCAATAGGACTCCGGCAATGATAAGTAGGTGGCAAGAAAAAAATGGCACCGTTTACGACAAACGTTGCTTCCTTGACCTGGACCTGCACACAACACAAATAACTTTGCTCCCAATGAAGTTCAGAGAGGTTTTCAATCTCTCCGATCTTTTTGTTTACAAAGGATCAAAACACAGGATAATGATAATGATAACAACTGAAAGTAAATACTGAAAAGGAAATAAGCTTGTAAACAGTGATGAGAATATGGACCAGGGTCCCGTGATGTTCACTAGTGATTTCTCTCCCCCAAAAGACGATAAGACTGCTATGCGAGGTAAACAAATTACAGATGGGCAATTGACAGGATTATAAACGCACCGCAATGCTAACTATGCTACAAAAGAAAGGAAGAGGCTCATAAGCATGGGCAGTACGCCAAAATAAGTAGACCGAAATCCATCTGCATCTACTACTAATCATCCACCTTGAGATATCTATCCAGAACATCTCGCTGGTATTAAGTTGTGAGCCCCACCCAAAGTGTAAACCCAAAGAAACAGACAACTGCATTAAAAAGAACTTTGCGTAAAGTAAACAATCCTTGCAACCGCGGTTACACGCACCGTTTTTCCCCCTTGTGGCCACAGCACATCCCCTAGTGATAGAGGCGAAGGTGTCCCGATGTTTCGATGAGATGGTGGAGATCGATTATGGTGGAGTAGACTTTCACGACCCGACTACGAACGTGCGAAGACGTTGCGCCTTAGCGATCGCTAAACCAACTCCGAGAGGTTATTGATCCCGCGGATGCACGATCAACCTGACCACGAAGGTCTAATTCCTGCAAGCAATCGAAGAACAAGCAAGAACTAAGAATTGCAATCTGGATATTGCGAATATAAGATGAAAGATTACGAAAAGTTGGGGTTCCAATGAGGTCTTGGCCTGGTCGGATGACACAAACGAAGAGCTCGAAGTTGCGGCTATGGCTAACTTAAATCTAATTAAAACCCAAGTCTAAACGACGCCCTAAGGGCTGTATATATGGGGGAACAGAGGGGATTTTCGTGACCCCTTGGAGGTGGGGTCCGAAAACAACCCTAACTCGGTTCCCCACACATACGGATTCTAAAAACAGCCTATAAGGTGGTATTTCGAAATTACATGGGCCCAGCCCAATATTAAGGTGACGCAGCACCTATAATTGCCCTTGGACGAAAATAATGAAGTGGCATCTCGCGTATTTCGTCCAAGACTTCATGCGCGCCTTATGGTGGCTTCAAAGTGCGATAATCACCACTGGAAGCTCCGCTGTCCTTTCCCGCGCGCGCACCTTCTTCTCCATGCTTGATCCCGCTCCAATGACCATCCTTCTTGTCCATGCTAGGTCCTTCATTCATAAGCAAAACAAAAGTATCTAATTTAGGCAGCATCATATGTTCATGAACAATAGAAGGATTCGCAAGAAACGAAAGTACCTGATAATTTAGTTGACGTGCACGAGCTCTAGTAACTGGTCCAATATGTGTAGTTGGTGAGGATATGGGTGTAACATTAGTAGGGATGTCCTCATCACCTAGACTCATGTTTCTGTCACTCAAGCGTGTCATCAGGGGGCATGTACCCACAATCGAGCATAACGTTCCCTCTAGGAGTCACTACCTACTACTTGGCCAAAGCAATAAACAGCAACGGAGAACATGCAAGAATTACTTAGGAACAAAAATATAAGAGATAAAAACAAAATATATTACTCTATCACAATCTGAAAATAATCTCATAATCCATCAGATCCCATCAAACTCAGCATAGCAAAAGCAGAAAGATTACATATGTGCCTCGATCATGTAGGGAAGCTCACGAGATCTAAATCATGAAGAACAAAGAGGGGAGGAGAACATCACATAGATACTGATCACGGACCCATGGTCCAAAGGAAACTACTCACGACACATCCGGGAAGCATCCATGGTGGAGGGGAAGCTCCCGGAGGTCGATCCTCCCTCTAGCAAGGTTATTGCGAAATAGGGTTCTGTCTTCGGAAGTTTCCCGTGGCGGAGAATAAATAGGCGAATGGGGGGAGCCAGGCCCCTGGCCGCGCCAGGTGGCTGATGCTAGCAAGGAAGATACTTCTCTCTCTCCTCGTTGGTTACCCCAAGTGGAAGGTGAGATGTAGCGTAGCAGCAGAATTTCCCATATGTAGAGGATAGGGTTTGTCTCCCGTAGGACTCGCAGAGATACAAGAAGGTGGTAAAGTGAACAGTGGCGCCGAGGTTGCTAACTTCGCCTGGACCTGCACACACAGCAAATAACTTTGCTCCCAACGAGTACAGAGGAGTTGTCAATTCCTCCGGTCTTGCTGTTTACAAAGGATCAACGCAAGAGATAATAATAGTGGCAACTGAAAGTAAGAACTGAAAGTAAATTGAAAGTGTAAACAATGATGTGAATATGGACCGGGGTCCCGTGATGTTCACTAGTGATGTCTCTCTCCCAAAAGACGATAAAAGTGCTAGCGAGGTAAACAAATCACAACTGGGCAATTGACAGGATTATAAACGCACCGCAATGCTAACTATGCTACAAAAGAAAGGAAGAGGCTCAAAAGAAATGGGCAGTACGCCAAGGTAAGTAGACCAAAATCCATCTGCATCTACTACGAATCATCCACCTTGAGATATCTATCCAGTACATCTTGCTGGTATTAAGTTGTGAATCCCACCCAAAGTGTAAACCCAAAGCAACAGACAACTGCATTAAAAGAACCATGTGTAATGTAAACAATCCTTGCACCCGCAAGTACAAGCACCGTTGTTTTATCCCTGGTGGCAAAAACACATCCCCTAGTCTCATGTTTCTGTCACTCAAGCTAGACATCAAGGGGCTGAACCCACAATCAAGCATAATGCTCCCTCTTGGAGTTGCAACAAATCACTTGGCCAAAGTAAAATACGGCAATGGAGAACATGCAAGAATTTACTAAAGAACACAAATATAAAAGAGAACCAAATATATTACTCATCACAATCTGAACATAATCTCATAATCCATCAGATCCCAGCAAATTCAGCATAGCAACATAGAAAACTACAAAAGTGCCTCGATCATGTGAGGCAGCTCACGAGGTCTCGAAAGTGGAAGCACACAGAGGGGAGGAGTACATCACATAGCTACTGGTCACGGACCCATGGTCCAAGGGGGACTACTCACGACACATCCGGGAGGCGTCCATGGCGATGGATGGTCTCCCAGAGGGGATTCCTCCTTCCGGCAGGGTGCCGGGGCAGATTCTCCTGGCAGCCCCGATCTTCAAACGGAAGTGGCGGCGGAACAGAGAGGAGAACGAGAATAGCAGATCGATATTAGGGGTTTCCGTCACGGGGTAAAAATAGGCGAAGGGGGGCACCGAGGGGGACCACCAGGAAGCCAGGAGGCCTCCTGGCGCGGCCTAGGGTGGGGCCGTGCCAGGGACCCTCCTGGGGACCCGGTGGTGGCCCTCCTGCCATATCTTGGTTATTCCGGAAGCTTCCATGACGCTGATTTTTTATATAATTTTTCCGGGATTTATTGGGCACTTTTAATGGCCGGAAAACCTGAAATACAAAAACAACAGAAAAACAAGAACTGGCAACTAGTGCAGTGAGTTAATAGGTTAGTCCAAATATGATAAAAAGTGTATGAAAGTTCAAGTAAAACATGGCATGGTTACACAAAACATGCATGGAGCAAGCAGAAATTATAGATGCGTTTGGGATGTATCAACATCCCCAAGCTTAATTCCTGCTCGTCCTCGAGTAGGTAAATGATAACAAGCATAATTTATGTGGTGACATGCCACACAACCATATAAAGACTTTTAAGTAAAGCAATCAAAGCATGCAATTCAATTCAAGTCTTAACAAGCAAGAGTCTATATTAACATTGACATAAGTAACAAAAGAACAAAAGGTGCAAGAGCTCTCGCTGTCTGTGACTCGAATGTCTCCAGATGGTGGAAATCTGAGGCATATGGCTTGTCATATGTCGCGGTGGGACCGATATGTGCTTCGTCCCCGGATCTGGATGGAAACATCTAGATCTGGAACAATACCGCATATCGGGCCTTACACAATACCATACCAGCATTTCTACAATAACATCACTCAGGAAGGTGGAAAACCTGGACAACGAGAAGGGACAGAGGAGGATCCACACACAGTGCCGACTACAGCGGACAAAGGGGGACAGACGAAGCGGGAGGTTCAGAATCCATTAGTTGGATAATGACCAGGCAACCTGGTTCGTTGTTTCACGTGGGATGCACATTTGTCGAGGTAGAGTGACAAGCCCACGAGCCATGCTCAGCCAGTTCGAAGTACGTCGACCAACCCGCTGCTATCAAAGTATAGGTCCGACTGAAATCTCCTAAACGAGAACCTATTTTTGGTTTTGAAGTAGATAAGTTGAAGGAGAAAATCATTACGTCGCATTTTCTTACCAGACGGAGGGGATAAGGACTAAAAAGAATCCTACTCTCCGATAACTAACTTAGTAACTACAAAATAGTTTTTATCTAGACTCAACTTCAACCAGTAAAGGGATCCTACAGTCGGTAAGGCTCTGATACCAAGTTGTAAGACCCGATATGCAGTACTGTTTCAGATCTGGACGTTTCCGTTCAAACCTGAGGACGAAGCACATATCGTACCCACCGCAACATGTGACTAAGCCATATGTCTCGTATTTCAACATGATATCACAACATTACAACTACAAGGATACAACATCTCATACAATCTGCATACAACTGCCTTAATACAATACATCAGCGGAAGATATATGTCTGAGTACAGACTACAATCAAATGCCTAGTGGCAAAAGAGAAAAGGCATTGCTCCCATAACCACACGGGTCCAGGCCCTCCGCTGGGATCTGCCTAACTAGTCGTCGTCGAGTCTCCACGTGAAATGTCGGTCACCATACCTGTTGTCGATCAAAACCATGAAAATAGTTTGGGGGTAGTATCATGAGTACAGAAGTACTCAGCATCCAACTATAGTGGTCAACTGACCCAGCAAGGACTTCATCACTCGTCATTCTAGGATAACTAGTAGTTCACGGTAAGGATGGGGTAAGTGGTGAGGTTGCTGCCGCACTAGCATATATGAAGTGGCTAACGATCTAGAGAGTAAGATAAGAAGCCAAGCATTTGATGAGGAATCTCCTCCAACAAGTCTGCTATCAGCTACTTACACAAACATAACGCCTATCCTATCCTTGTCCTCCCCTTCATCACCCGATGAAGAAGAAGCAATCAAGGCACACGCACGTTGATCAAGTTATTTAGGAATATATCAGTTGTAGTTGTCTATGAACAAGGAGTAGGTCTCAAGTTGTCCATAACCGTGGACACGACTTCTCGAAAATATTTAACCCTGCAGGGGTGTATCAACTACCCGTTATAAGGCTCCACACGCATGCCCATCTTGAAAGTCCAAGTATGTGATCAGAGGGGGAGGGGGTGAATGATCACTTCAAAATTTTCTACTGAAACTATTGAAGTGAAGCATAAACAGTGCGGAATAGCGAAGTATAACTGAAAGCGAAACTAAATGAGTGAATCAAAACACATTGAAGCATAACAGCGAAGCAAATGCAATACTGAAGGTAAATGCTTGAAGTAAAACGAACTGGGACTCGGCGATGTTTGTTCGACCAGTTCACGCTCTGCAAAGCGCTACGTCTGGATGAAGGGACTGGTGATTGAACACCTGGAGCAAATCTCTCTCCGTCCGTTGCTCCACTGCATCAAACTCCTTGAGCTTGATCAGTTCTTCACTCGTGGTTGATTATTGAGGAAATCACCGAAACCTTTGACAAACTGGACTTCGAGGCGACAATTACTCTTCGCACTCTGAAGAACAACACTCTAACCGTCTAGGAGAATTGCAGTTCTCCAAGATAAAAAGGCTAGTAAGCTTTCACCTAAGTCATCTCGAATCTACTCAGATCAATGGGACTTAGGCTTCAGTATTCTGGATTTTGGATTTTGCTTCGGTGGCGTTTTTGGGGTTGCTCTCTACAGTCTCTCTTGGAATGATCTCAGAGCAGCCACCCTCAAATGGAGGAGGGGCGGCGTATTTATAGTTGGCGATCCCGAGGTGCGTAATGACCAAACTGACCCGAGGTGACAGCTTGACACGTGTCCACAACGGTCGGATTGTCATCAATGCGCAACTTTACTTGAGGAACAAGTAAAGCTGACTCACGGACTTAGTTTTACTTCAGTTGCCAAAGAACGAAGTCTTTTCCACCGAAACTTAACTTAGTGCACATGAGATTTCTTCACTCAGGCTTCTCACTAGGTTTGGATTTGATCTGAGCATTTCTCAATGACTTCGATGTCCACAAACTAAATACCCCTCTTGATAGTACGGTTTGTCCTATGACTCAAGGAACAGAAAAGAACTACACAAAAACATCTAAGTCTTGCGCCGTCTTCTTCATTTCCTTCAATGAGTAGAGCTTCAGGGCACCTTCATTTTTGGGGGTCAACCTTCGTGATTAAGCTTCGCTCCGAAGGTTAATGCTTCGATAACTTGAAGACCTTCCCTGAAGCTTTATCACATAGCTTGTCCTTCAGGAACCTATGCAACTGTTTATACTAGAAAACATTGTTAGTTCCTCTACTGTCTTGTCCAACAATATCCAAAACACACGGGGGCAAAACTTTGCTCTTACAATCTCCCCCTTTTTGGACTATTGTTGACAAAACAGGCATCGATAAAAGATATTGAAGTTTTTGTGAAGGATGGGACAAACTCTAAGATATGAAGTTTTGGCTCCCCCTGAATGCAAGAATCGAAGATTTATATAATCGAAGTTAATGCTTGAGATAAATTTTCTTCCGTGGAGAGCAAAACAAAATATGCATTGAAGATATATATCCATGAAGTATGCAATTTCTTCCAATGACCTCTGACTTAGAGAATAATAACTAGCTGCAAGATAGAAGATACGAAGCAATACTTGCAAGCAAAGGGGTTATTAAAATTTAATTGTAGAACAGGAGTAGCATGACCGAAGTAAAACTTAAGTTACAACCCAACCGAAAGGAATGGAGTGTTTGTCGTAACTTAACCAAACGAAGCAAAAGCAAATGGTAAGAACCCTTTCCCCGATGCAATTCTAGCTCATCGATGCCCTCATTCTCCCCCTTTTTGTCAATGATTGGACAAAAGGTTGAGAAGAGGTTCGAGAGATCTATTACGCAGCATCAGCACCCTGAGAACCCGACGAAGCAGTGCTGGATGAAGACTCATCCGACGAAGACTGATCGCCTGAGGATTCTTCTTCGGAAGAAGACGTAGGAATAGCTTCGTGGCGTGTCTGAGTGATGAGGTTGATGTCGAGGTCGCTGTCGTCGAGGCCGTCGTCGTCCTTTGAGGTGATGGAGTCATTCTCGGAGACGATATCTGGCCGGATGGGTTCAAGCTCGTTGACGAAGAATACTTCATCAATCTTGTGCAGGGGACGGATCTTCTGATTCGGGCGGTCCACTGAGTCATCACGAGAAAAGTTTTGCTGGAGGTGCGGATACTCTTTGTAGATGCGTTCTTTACGAAGGCCTTTCACAGAGTTGAATTTCCGGAGTCCCTTCCAGGAATGACGCTTGAGCACACGCAAATACTGATTGTTGTTAAGTGCAATGTTGCCAACTCGGTTGATCTCATCAGCAAGAAACTGCATCTGGCGCTGATTTGCTTCTATGTAGTTTTCAAGCATTTGCTGCGATCGAAGGTTAACTTCAAAGTGATGGCAGTCTTTCTGGAACTTCTTTGATAAGTTTCGTTCATTGACTTCATGGCGTACACCAACATATGTGGCAAAAGGATCATTGGGTTTCCTCAGCAATCCCAAAGAGTCACGCACTGGAGGTGAGAAAAGCTTCGGGTGATGGCAAGTCACAAAGTCTTCGTTCCTGCCATAGTCACAAATAACTTGCAGCCAGGGAGCATAGGGTTTCAGTGTGAAAGGTAGCTCCGCTGAATGAACCAAATTCCTAATGAAGCAGTCTTCAAAGTCAAAGAGAAGACCATGAGTGAGCTTCATAATAGCATGCCTTGTCTTAGGATAAAGATTCGATTCTTCCGAAGCTGTACTCAAAGGAACCAATGAGTTGGACAAGATGTAGAACCAAGTCCTTGAGATGAAATTCAAATGCTTCGGGCGAATGTTTTGAGGAATATAGTTTGCAGTGACTTCAGGATCCAACAGAGTAGCAAATTCTTCTTCAGTCAGATCTGGCTCAATATGAATCTTTTCATGGACTCCAGAATGCCTTGGAATGTTAACAATTTCCATGAATTCAACAAAAGAAATCCTGAAGACTTTGCCTTGAATCATCCATTCCAGCGTCCATGAGCTGGGTTCATTTGCTTCACCAGAAACATAGAGAGTTGCATAGAATTTCTTGATGAGCTCAGAGTTGAAAGGAGTGCTCAATACAAACAACCGAGTCAAATTCTGATTTTCAATAGTTTCGAGGACGTTCTGAAAGCAAGAGGCTGTGGAAAGACTTCGCATGTCCAGAAACTTGTGCCTAGACAGAACTCCTTGCTGACAGAAGACTTTGGTGTATAAGATTTGTTGTTCAGCAGTCCAAAATCGAAGATCATCAGCTGTGCGGTCTGAAGCATACGGACTAACACCAAAGAATCGATGGCGCTTTCGATGCTGTTCCAGGTTGAATTCCGGGCCATGCCTAGAAGAATAACCAGCACCCTTGAATATAGGAAAAATTTCACGAGGGTAATTGGAGTCAAGCTGGGTATCTTGGCAGGGGAGCGAACGCTCACGAATTCTTTGCAGAGGAGCAATAGGGTTAGCTCTTGAAGGGCCAGCAGATTGAGCGACTATGAGCGCTTGCTCTTGCGACAGATTCAGAATCTGAACTTGTTCGTCTTCGTCATCATGTGCTTCAGTATCGGGCACATGTGCTTTGGAATCTTGAACTGTTCTGGTGGGGGAAAATCCTCGGGATACATGGGTTCTGGAGTGGGTTGGTGATGGAGCATTAGCTTCACGGGGAGGTGATGCAGGTGGTGCGGGAGCAACTGGTGGAGTGGGAATTCTTTGTGGTTCGGGGGTTGGAGCACGGATGGGTGTGGGAACACGAGGTGGTATGGGTGTGGGGGTTCGTGCAGGCGTTGGAGTGGGGTTAGGATCTCTTTGTGGTGGAGTTTGCTTGGGGGTGGTTCTGGTAGGAGGAGGTGTGGGAGTTTTGGTGGGTGGAGCTGAAGGCTTTGGTGTGGGATGGGATGGCTTTGGCTTCGGTGCAGGAGTGGGAACTGCTTCAGGAGTTTCCGGTGGCTGTTCATCACTTGTATCCATGTCTGCGGCGGAGGCCAAGGTAACCTTGAGCTTCTTGGTGGTTCTCTTCTTGGGTGAGGGTCCAGATGCCTTTGATGCAGGCTTGGGAGATGGTGGTGCAACAACACGTTCAGCTTCGGGCGAAGCCTTGCGTTTCCTCGGATCTCTTTCCATAATGGAAGCATTATGGGTCTTCACCATGTCATCCACAGCAGCCTTGATTTTTCCTTTGAAGATTTTGATGTTGTCCTTGGTGGTGGAATTGACATCTGTCACTTGTTGAAGCAACTTCAGGGCGTGCTGTTTGAATTCTTCTTCAGGTTCTGATTCAGCTCGCCTCTGATAGTTCTGAATCTTTTTGTTTTCAGCCCTATCTCTTGAGTGCAAATCCTTCAGCTGACTTATCATAGTGGAGATCATAGCTTCGATAGGCCTGGAGATGTAAACTTCTCCAATGTCAACAGCATCAGGATCTTCAGCAGCACACTTCTCCCAAAGGGCTTCAGTGATGCCCAACTGATCCCAGATTTCGCCTTCACGTGAGTCAGGGAATGGATGGTCACTCTGACGATCAGCTTCAGCTTGAGCTTCAGGCAAAGATATGCCTTTCTGCTTCGATGGAATAGCTGAGGGAGTCATATCAACTACGGGCTTCTTCTGACTTGCCCTAGCAGCTTTCTCAGCTTTCTTCGTCCTGAGACCTTCTAAAGAGGCCTTGCGTTTAGCTTCATGTTCAGCAAGCTGTTTAGCTTCAGCAGCAGCTTTTTCTTCGTTCTTTGCGGCTTCGGCGAGCTTGCGCTTCGTCTCAGCCTTCTCTGCAGCCATCTTTGCAGAGTCCAACTCCTTTTTCTGTCTGGCAGCATCCTCATCTGCCTTCTTCTGATCAGCTGAGCTTCTGGCAAGGATGTTACGCTCAAGTGCCTCTTCGAGGTCTTTCTGTCTCAGCTCTTCTTCAGTGAGCTTGTGCTTCGCTGAAGGGTTTGTTGCAGCAGACTGCTTGGGCTTCGTTGATGCTGAAGCCTTTGCAGGATGTTTCTTGGCGGGGTCGTGCTTCTGCTTCGATCGCCTCTCAGTGGTGAGGGCATCAGCCGGTGGCTTGGAGGCCAAGGGCTTCGCAACCACCAAGTTGGAAAGATCAATGGTGGGGCGAGCAGAAGGCTTGATCTTGGGGTCTTGAATCTTAATCCCCTTAGCATCAGGTTTCTCTCCTGGCTTCTTCTTCAGAGGGATCTGAAGTCTTTGCTTCTTGGGGGGAGCAGGATCATCAGATTCATCATCTGCTTCGAATTCTGATTCGTCGTCAGCAGCATTTGATTCGTCCATGATTGAATCTTCCAGAGCAGCTTGCTCTAGCCTGACCTGCTCTTCATCTTCTATGGTAGCATGGGGAGGAGAAGCATATTTCTTCTTCAGCTTCTTCTTCTTAGAGCTTGGCCCAGCACCTTAGGCTTCTGCTTCAGCCAACTTGGCTGCCTTCTTCTCTTCTTTCAGCCTCCTGGCTTCAGCAGCGATTCTCAATCGTTCTTGTTCTTCAGGGTAATCATCTGGCGTCTTGAGAGTTTTGGGGTGAGGAAGCTTCGGTGGAACTGGGTAGTACAGGTGGCGATTCTCTTCTGTGTACTGACTGCACATGGCCGAAGTATACTGATAGGGTGGACTGAAGGCAAACTGCATAGTCCACTTCCAAGTAGGGATGCTCTTGTACTTGTACCATCGAACAGCCCAGTACCGGCGAATATTTTGCAAGCGATTCTTGCGCTGCTCCTTGGTTTCTTCAGGGGGCGTGTCATAACCCAGAGCAATACGAATGGATTCATGAATGCCTCTGGCGTTGTTGGTTTCCTTCGTTCTGCCTCCTTTCTTCTTCGGAGCAGACCGTTCTGCTTCGTTGATGTGATCAAGGTTTGGTGACTCATTACCGAAGCCTAACTCAGCAGACATCCTATGAAAAGCATAGAAGTTGCGAGGGAAAGAGGCAAGTATGGAATGAGCACCAGCAAAAGTTTCGGTCCAAAAACAAGAGTTTTGACAAGAGATTCAGTGAAGAATTTGGGTAGAGATTCTGATCTGTTCTGAGCTAGACTTAGTCTCACACAAGATGAGCTGACACCCTAACACAGAACAGATGGGTTCTAACCCTAATTTCTAACCTGAATCGAGATGGAAACCTTTGACTAGCAGAAACAGATTTCCCAACAGAGCAACGATCCAACGGATCAAAGAAACCTAAGGAATTCATCCAAAATCAAACAGACTAAGAACTTGGATCCAATCGGGAAACGGAAGAACAGAGGGATGGAGATTGGATCGTGGCTCGGTGTACCCTAACTCGGTGGCGTCGAGCAGCTACGGCGGCGATGAGCGGTGAGGACGTGGTCGTCGACGGCGTGAAATCCACGGCGACGCTCTTCCGGCAGTGAAGCGGCGAGAACGGCGACGGGGACGAGGAGCTCGGCGGCGCTCGAGAGAGAGAGGTTTCCGGGGAGATGCGAATGAGGTGGGATGGATTCGCTGGGATGAAGTGCCTTATATAGGCCGGTCTGACAGGAGCTGTCAGATCAGATCGAACGGCCCCCAGCGACTATCTCTCCGGATTCTACGGCGAGGATTTCGTGGCGAATCGCGAGAAAATATCAACGACCCGGATATGACGGGATCTCAACGACCGAAGAATAAGTCCTCAACTTGAGTAAAACTTCGATGAGAATTGGAAGCATTTGATTCGGAACTCAATGATGTTCGAAGCAAATGTTTTCCGTTTCAATTGTGCTCAACCATATTGGACTGACAGAATAAGACAGAAAAGGAATAGAAAGGGTAGCGTCCGAAACTTATCACCTTGAAGAAAAACCAAACAAAGCAAAAGGTGATAAGCATAGAGGACTAAAACCAAGCGAAATAAAAATAAAAATAAACTAAACGAAGCAAAAACAAACAACGAAATTAATAGGTAAGCAAAAAAGTAACTGAATATATACAGAAGTAAAAAGGTTCGGTCTTACAGTACATGTCGTGAGTCCAATATATTGAGCTCACACCTTAACGCACAGAATCTTTTCTCATCCAATGGTTTCGTGAAAATGTCTGCCAGTTGATCTTCATTTCTGACATGACTAATAACAATATCTTCACGCTGAACATGATCACGAAGAAAATGATGGCGAATGTCAATATGCTTCGTGCGAGAGTGCTGCACAGGATTGTGAGAAATTTTGATTGCACTCTCATTATCACATAGGAGTGGAATTTTCTTCACATGAATACCATAATCCTTCAGCGTTTGCTTCAGCCATAAAATTTGAGTACAGCATGACCCAGCAGCAATGTATTCAGCTTCAGCAGTAGATATTGAAACACAGTTTTTCTTCTTTGAAGCCCAACACACAAGTGATCTTCCAAGGAAATGACAAGTCCCTGAAGTTGATTTCCTATCCACACGATCACCAGCCCAGTCTGAATCAGAATAGCCAATAAGATCAAGCTGTGCTCCCTTGGGATACCACAAGCCCAAGGTAGGTGTGTGAGCAAGATAACGAAGAATTCGCTTTACAGCAGTGTGATGTGATTCGTTTGGATTAGCCTGAAAGCGAGCACAAATACATACTGAAAGCATAATTTCAAGTCTAGATGCACAAAGATATAAAAGGGATCCAATCATAGACCGGTATTTCTTCTGGTCGAAGGCTTTGCCTTTCTCATCTGCATCTAAGAAGCCATTGGTAGGCATAGGCGTCTTAATAGTTTTGCATTCAGTAAGACCAAATTTCTTCAGGCAATCCTTTAGATATTTTTCTTGAGAAATAAAGGTGACATTCTTCTGTTGACGGATTTGAAGTCCAAGGAAGAACTTCAATTCACCCATCATAGACATCTCATATTTCTTGGACATCATTTTGGCAAATTCTTCGCTGATTTCAGTGTTAGTGCATCCAAAAATGATATCATCTACATATATTTGACATACAAACAAATCACCATTATAAGATCGAGTGAAAAGCGTTGGGTCAGTGGTTCCTGGTTTGAAGCCTTTCTTCAGAAGGAAATCCTTCAATGTGTCGTACCAAGCACGATGTGCTTGCTTCAACCCATAGAGGGCCTTGTGTAACCTGTACACCATGTCGGGTTTCTTCGGGTCTTCAAAACCTGGAGGCTTCATAACATACACTTCTTCCTCGATTTCTCCGTTAAGAAAAGCACTTTTCACATCCATTTGATAAAGCAGAATACCATTGAAATTTGCAAAAGCAAGCATAACACGGATAGATTCGAGACGAGCAACTGGAGCATAAGTTTCGCCGAAATCAATACCTTCGATTTGGGTGTAACCTTGTGCTACCAGACGTGCTTTGTTCCTCACCACTATACCGTCTTCGTCTTGCTTATTGTGAAAAATCCACTTTGTACCAATGACGTTGTGCTTCGTGGGATCAGGTCTATCAACTAGGGACCAGACTTTGTTTCGCTCGAACTGGTTAAGTTCTTCGAGCATGGAAGTTAACGAATCTGGATCCTTCATGGCTTCATCAAACTTTGAGGGTTCTAGCATGGAGACAAACGAAAAGTTTCCACAGAAGTTAGCCAAACGAGTACGAGAGCGAGTTGTAGGACGACCTGGTTGATGAATTTCTTCAAGGATCGAGTCAACATCAACTCTTCTTTGGACTCGTGATAAGGTCGAATCATTAGCTTCAGGCTCAGCTTCAGCTTCAGGATCTGCTTCAGCTTCAGGATCTGCTTCAGCTTCAGGATCTGCTTCACTTTCAGCTTCAGCATTTCCTTCGTTCCTTTGTTCTTCTTCGTCCTGTTCATTATTAGCTTCAGGATGTTGATCTCCAGCGCCCCGGGCTATGTGTGGGAACATTGGACCATCATCATCCCTATTAGCTTGACGAGCATTGGCTTCAACAGGGCGAATCTGTCCAATAGCCATGGACCTGATTACTTCATCAAGAGGAGGTTCATCTAGATCATGAGGCAAATGCTCTTTTTGAGAGCCATTAGTTTCATCAAACCTCACATTCACAGTTTCCATAACTTTCCCAAAGTGAGAGTTATAGACTCTGTAGGTGTGAGAGTTTGAGCCATAACCTAAAAGAAAAAACTTCATGTGCCTTAGGGGCAAATTTGGAGCTATGATTCATATCTCTAATAAAGCATGGAGCACCAAATACCCTAAGGTACGAAACATTTGGTTTGTTACCAGTGATAAGCTCATGTGAAGTCTTCTTCAGAAATTTGTGAAGGTAAACCTTGTTGATGATATGACAAGCTGTGTTAATTGCTTCGGCCCAGAACCTAATAGGAATCTTGTATTCAGCAAGCATGGTTCTGGCCATCTCAATGAGAGTTCTATTCTTCCTTTCTACAACACCATTCCGTTGAGGTGTATAAGCAGCAGAGAACTCATGAGTAAAACCATGATCATCAAGAAAATCTTCAATATGAGTATTTTTGAATTCAGTTCCATTATCACTTCGGATATGCTTCAGAGATAATTCATATTCTGTTTGAGCTCTCTTGGCGAATGACTTGAAGATTTCAACAACTTTGCTCTTGTCATCCAAAAAGAAAACCCAAGTATAACGAGAGAAATCATCAACAATAACAAGACCATATTTGTTTCCTCCCAGGCTTGCATAATTTTGAGGACCAAAAAGATCCATATGAAGCAATTCAAGAGGACGAGTGGTATTCATGATAGTCTTCGCTGAATGATGTTTCTTCGTAATTTTACCAGCTTCACAAGCACTGCAGAGACGATCCTTGTCGAATTTAACTTCGCTAAGGCCAATAACATGATTCTTCTTCACTAAGTTATGAAGATTTCTCATCCCTGCATGACCAAGTCTTCGATGCCATAACCACCCAGATGAAGCTTTTGCCATTAAGCATGTGGATACAGCAGGGCCCGAAGAAAAATCAACAATGTATAAGTCTCCTTTTCGGTATCCCTCGAAGACAAACGCATAGTCATCCTGTGAAAAGACAACACAACGCGAAGCAGAAAATAGAACAAGCATACCCATATCGCATAACTTCGAAATAGACATTAGATTATATCCAAGGGATTGGACTAGCATAATGTCAGAACCCCAACTAGGGTAAGTGCTAGGGTTTGTTTGTGCCCTTTGCATCATGCAAAAATTCAAATGAAATTCAAAAATGGGGAAGCAGAAAGCCCTGAGAAATTAATTCAAATGGCCAGATAAAAATCTTTTTCCAAAAATCATTTGAATATTTGGAAAATTCCTATAAATGATGGTGATCATTTTAAAAGTGGTTTGGGTATTTTTCCCATGCCCATGGAATATTCTAAAATTCAAACAGTGGTCTTGAAATTAAAGTTTACCCCTATTTGAATTGAAATTCAAATGTTTTGAATTTCAAAAATGCTCAAACTCTACAAGTGACTTGCTACTGGTCACCTAGGATTTATAAAAATGTTTGGGCATTTTACTAAAATGCCTAGCTATTAAATTCTAGGCACAACAGAATAACAGAAAAAGAAAAGAGCAAAGAAATAGAAAAGGGGACCCCTGGCCATCTGGCCCGACTTGCTGAACCAGCCAGCCCAGCCCACTAAGGGGGCATGGTTGTCTTCCACCCCGTGCCAGAAGGAAGCCACCGAGGCCACCGTCGACGCCGCATGGCTGCCACCTCCTGCTTCGCGCTGGAGCCTCCCCTGCCCCTCTTCTTGCGCCACGGAGGCCCCCACCTCACACCGCAACACTTCCCTCTCTCTCTGGACCTCCTCCCCCTCTCCTCTTCACGAATCCAGCGCCGCCCCGAAGCCAGCCTGAGCACGCCGTCGTGCCCGTCGCGGCCACTGGCCTCCATTTTGCTCGCCGTGGTGTCCAGGCGAACAAGCGCTGCCGTCTCCACGCTAATCGAGCCCGAGGACGCCCAGAACCCACGCCAGCTTCTTCGAGATCCCGCCGGAGCCGGAGAAGATCGTCGCCAAATTCTTCGCCTCCGCGCACCCCCCCAGCTTTCGCCGCCGCCTTCTTGAGCTGCAGGGTGAGCCCCTCTTTCGTTTGCACCCCCCCACGCTTCAATTATTCGCCGGAATCCTCGAGTTCGTCGGAGCCCGAGCCCAGCCGCCGCCATTCTTGAAGCCGGCGTCGCCACAGCCGTCCTGGAGAACCCCCACTAGCGCAGATGGATGTGGGGGGCACGCGGGGATCGATTGGCGCCTTCCCCGTGCTCTCCCGTGACCATTTGGTCATTCCGGCGCCTCTCCGTCGTGCCGGAGCTCGACGGCGGCGAGAGGCCCACCTGCCAGTGCACTTAGGGGGCTAATCCCCCTAGTCATTTGACCCAAGGTCAATGACAGGTGGTCCAGCCCCCCTTAAATCAAAATTTAAACATAATTAACAGAGGGGTTCACCCCAGTGTCACTGACACCCTGGACCCACAGGTCAAGTCCCCCCATACGTCATGCTTGCATCAGCATGATGCAATAAACAGTTTCCAGAAATTCAAAAAATTAAAGAAAACAGAGAAAATTCCAGAAATTGAATTAAACTTTGGAAATTCATAGAAAATTCATACTAACTCCAAATTAAACATATAATATATGAAAAATTATCAGAAAAATGCAAGTATTAAGAATATGCAATTTGTTTTCATGTTTGACCAATTTAAAAGGGGGGAACAGAGGCAAATGTGTATATGACTTAATTTGAAATTGAATTTGGAGTTTGAATTTGCATTTCAAATGCAATATACTTCAATTAAATTGGATATGCTACAAACCAGTACCATTCACATCATGGACAACCTTATCATGTGTATGTGCATTTTTACTTTCGAAGTTGTGTCCCCCCTTGTTGATGATTGCCTCCGATGACAGACGTTCCGAGACGGTGATCACCCCGAAGAAGAAGACCACCGTTAAGACCCGTGTACCGTCAGCAAGGCAAATAAACCCCATTGATCATGTCTATAAAATCCTACTTCCCTCTCAGTCTCGCTTATGCATCTTTAGGAGATCATCGAGACACGTTCTTTCGCATAGTTGAACCCATTCCGATGCATGACCTATCATTTTGTCACCGTATTAAGCAAACCACAATCCTAGCAGATTTAGGAGTTGAATGATGAGCATGTGGCCCCTGCAACTATTACTGCTTTTGCTGCTTAGTGATACAATGAGGATGTTATGTTTGTGAGTCGGGTTGGAATGAACACAGTGATACTGATGTTAACGTGTTGGTGAATCCACCCTAAACAAAGGTGAACGATGAGAGGTTGTGTAGGAGTACACAGTGGGTTGTCTCGTTGAACACTGCCCTAGGCCCCGAGTTCCTGTTTTGTGATCCAAGACAAAGAGTATGACCACATGTAGGGTTTTATGGGAGCCCCGTTTGGCCTCTTTACGTACCCGATCCAGTCCAGGAGTCACACTAGATTCGGGCTTTCCATTTGATTTATGTATAGATATGTGGGTGGACCTGTGAGGCAGTGAAACCATCTGTCAAAGGTGGCATCTCGGTCCCTTACATTATTTGAGTCCGTTTCGTGGAACCGGCCGGACTCTCGAGCGGTGACAAACTCAGGTAGTCGACTCCTGGATTAGAGAAGGTGATGTGAGGGTAGTGCCTTGGTTTCATCCACGTCCGACACCCGCTTGAAGGGTGACAAGAACGAGGCGATAAGTGATGACACGCGTGTGAAGATGTACACCCCTGTAGGGTTAATGAACTATTCGAATAGCCGTGTCCGCGGTTATGGACTACTTGGAAACCTTTACTTGATCATAGACAACTTGAATGGATACTTATAAAACTCGCAAGATAAGCGTGAGTGCTATGGCGTGCTTCCTCGTGGGGAAGTCGAGGAAGTATCCATAGTGGTGTATTGGTTGGAGACTTGGTAGTGGACTCGTGTACGCTTCTTACCTCAAGTCTGGCACTCGTAGTACAGGACTAGCCAAGTCAAAGCTGGCACTTCTGCATGATGAAACCCCACCTCCTTTACCTTGATACTTGAGAATGAGTAGTATAGATCTGATGTAAGTCTTGCTGAGTACGACTTTGTACTCACGTTTGCTTATTTTATGTTTTAGATGAGAACCCGGACCCCGATGGAGTCACCTTCGTGAAGCTCGACGTTGACTAAGTTAGCATAGTCCCAGACAGCAGTCTGGTCCCTCGTGGAAGGGCATGTTTGTTGTACAAGGCTTCTCTAAGCCATTTGTTAATCTTGTCTGTACTCAGACCTAATTTGCTTCCGTTGTATGATGTAATGTGATCACAGACATGTGATCTTTGTATGCTCTATGTGTATATCTATAAAGAGTACTTAGTAGAGTTATGTGATGATACCTGCTGTTCATACTAGGCATGTGTGCTGCGTGTATGTTTATAACATGCATGTCTTAGTATGGGTTTTCGAGACCTTAGTTGTGATCTGGCTGGCGGTCTTTTATACACCAAGTGGCCCTTAGATGTGCGCACCTTGGGGCATCGCGATGCGATTGCTCGTGACTCTGTCACGTGCACACTTTGTTGTATGATCGAGCCCGCCCCAGACCCCGACTAAGTGATCGGGCTGGAGTAAGTCTATGTAAGAGTTAGGGTTCAATCGATAACATGGTTGAGGCGACTTGTCTATGAGTATGGG
Organism: Bromus sterilis; assembly: GCA_950022295.1. Lineage (NCBI taxonomy): Eukaryota > Viridiplantae > Streptophyta > Magnoliopsida > Poales > Poaceae > Bromus > Bromus sterilis. Next base: position 238,297,681 of record OX465595.1, on the reverse strand, counting down.
ATTCACCACCCATAAGCATTTAGACTTGTGAGCGGACGATGAGGACCCATCTCAGTTGATCATCCGGCCTGGATGGGATGCCCCTCACGTTCGATGCTTACCGAGAATGTTCTGTGCTTGGCCTTGTCTGCTTAGACAAGTGGGTACGGTTCTCTGCTCTCCATGTGATTGTATCGTGACTGGAATTACATACGCTAACCCCGGGTCCCGACAGACTTGGTATCAGAGCAGGACTGTTTGTAGGCTTATCAAACCCTTGGTCGAAGTCGAGTCTAGCATTCTATAGTTAAATAGTTACTCTGGGTATAAGGGAATAACGTAAGGCTTCTTTTTCTCCTTATCCTCATCGATCTGAGTACTGAGTCACCCTTATCTTTTCTACGGGATGATAGGACTAGGCTCATCTATGTCTGACTAGAACATCTCGTTGAGTGCTTCCTTTTAGCCGTAGGATTGTTGTGGTCGTCCAGAGGCTCCGTGTTTTGGGTTCCTTGAGGAAGTTCTGTCCAATCTCCTCGAGGTTGTCTTGTTTTCCAACCCGGTGTAGCCGTTATGCTGCCGGAATTATTCCGAGTTTCTGTGGATCATTGCCTTCGCATTATAATCTTTTCCGTCTTCTTCATGTCCTTCTTGTCTTTGATTCCATCGTACAACCTTTTCTGATTGTTGGTCTTTATCACACAGGATGTCAGGTGGAACTCGTAGTGCTGTTCGTCGGAATCGAGACCTTGTTCGGAATCGAAATGATGATGAACCTCTACCACTGCCTTCTGCGGCGGAAATCATGATGGAAGCTGAGAAGAATCAACGTAATCAAACACGCCTTCTGGAGCTCATCGAGCAGAATACCTCACGTCATTGCAATGTGGTTGTGAGCATTCAGGACTTCATCCTCCTCAAGCCACCGGTATTCCGATGTTCTTCTGAGCCCCTTGAAGCTGATGATTGGCTCCGTTCCATCGAGCGTAAGCTTGATACTTCACATGTTGCTCCCGATGATCGAGTTATATTCGCGGCATACTTTCTGGAAGGTGCTGCTGCTGAATGGTGGGAGAACTATGTTGCGATGCAGCTTGATGGTCACCTAGTGACTTGGCAAGAGTTCTGTGATGCCTTTCGAGGGTACCACCTTCTAGATGAGTTGATGGAGCGCAAGAAGGAAGAGTTCTGCAATCTGACTCAAGGAGAGATGTCCATTCACGAGTATGTGAGAGAGTTCAATCGTCTTGCTCGTTATGCCCAAGATGAGATCACCACCTATGCCAGAAAGCAGGCAAGGTTCCGTAAGGGACTTAGCCCCATCCTTCGTCATGATCTCAACCTCATCGAATTTTCCACCTTTGAGGATTTAGTCAACAGATCCTTCAGAGCTGAGCATGGCAATGAAATTTTCGAGGAGTCTCGCAAGCATGCTCTTGAGCTTGCCCCTTCTTCTAGTTCAGCCCCTCAGAAACGCCGAATTTGGATTCCAACCCGTGCCATACCTCAAAACCCTCTTCAGAGACCACCACCGATTATATGCCATCCACCTCAACACATTGTTCCTCCCAGGAATGATGGTGTGCAATCAAGTAATCCTGCTCCCAACAATTCAGGGAGGGTGTGTTTCACGTGTGGTCTGACAGGCCATTACTTCCGACAATGCCCTACAATGTTGGTGGCACCACGTCGACCTAGTCATAAGCCTCCAAAGAAATCAACCACCAAAGCCATCCCAGCAAAGCTTTCAGCCACAAGTAGTGGTTGTGTGAACCAAATCTCAGTTGAGGAAACCACTGCTGCTTCTGACGTTATTCTTGGCACACTCCCAGTCAATCATGTTCCCGCCTCCGTTCTTTTCGATCCAGGAGCTTCTCATTCATTCATGTCGGAGAGTTATGCACTTCCTCATGAGTTCCCCTTTGAAGAAATGTTTTCTCCAATGATCATTCAAACTCCTGGTACAAAGTGGCAAACTAATAGATTAAGCCATGGCAATCAAATTGCAATTGAGGGTTTAGTATTCCTTGCTTCTCTTATAGCCCTCAAGTCTTCTAACATTGATGTCATCCTAGGAATGGATTGGTTATCAAGGTAGAATGCTTTCCTTGATTGTAAAGCCAAATCAGTTAAACTCACCCATCCTTCAGGCCAGATCATTGACTACACATCACCCAGCTCTAAAATCCAGATGCATACTTTGAATGTGCTTCCCCTTCCAGACCTTGAAGATGTTCCGGTGGTTCGTGACTTCCCGGATGTCTTTCCTGAAGAGCTGCCGGGAATGCCACCTGAAAGATGTGTAGAATTCATAGTGGATCTTATACCAGGCACAACCCCAATTTCCAGACGTCCATATAGAATGGCCCCACATGATTTAGCTGAGCTAAAAACCCATCTTGATGCTTCATTGGCAAAAGGCTTCATCCGCCCTAGCTCATCGCCATGGGGTTGCCCCGTTCTGTTCGTAACGAAGAAAGATGGAACAGAAAGGATGTGCGTAGACTATCGCCCGCTAAATTTAGCGACGATAAAGAACAAGTACCCACTGCCCAGGATCAATGATATTTATGATCAACTTGCTGGATCCTCTGTCTTCTCCAAGATGGATTTGAGATTAGGCTATCATCAAATCAAAATCCGAAACGAGGACATTCCAAAAACAGCTTTCACTACTCGATATGGTCTTTACGAGTACACCTTCATGTCCTTCGGTTTAACCAATGCCCCCGCCACATTCTCGCGCTTGATGAATTCGATCTTCATGAAGTACCTAGATAAATTTGTTGTGGTTTATCTTGATGACATTCTCCTCTACTCGAAGAACGAAGAAGAGCACGCAGAACATCTTAGATTGGTATTGATGAAACTTAGAGAGCATCGCCTTTATGCCAAGTTCTCCAAGTGTGAATTTTGGCTACCAGAAGTGACCTACTTAGGCCACGTGATTTCTGCGAAAGGTGTTGCAGTCAATCCCGAGAGAGTTCAGGCCGTCCTTGACTGGACTCCACCTGAATCGTTAAGCAAGTTAGGAGTTTTCTCGGCCTAGCAAGCTATTGCCGCCGCTTCGTAGAGAACTTTTCTAAAGTTGCAAAGCCTCTTACTGAACTCCTCAAGAAAGATAAGAAATTCCAATGGACCCCCAAGTGCGAGGAAAGCTTTCAAGAGCTAAAAAGAAGATTGACTTCTGCACCTGTACTTGCACCTCCAGACACCAAAAGGGATTTCGAGATCTATTGTGATGCTTCACGGCAAGGGTTAGGATGCATACTTATGCAAGATCGACATGTGGTCGCTTATGCTTCACGCCAGTTGCGGCCACATGAAAAGAACTATCCTACCCATGATCTTGAACTCGCTGCCGTAGTTCATGCCCTAAAGACTTGGCGACATTACCTCCTTGGTAATCGTTGTGAGATCTATTCTGATCACCAAACCCTCAAATACATATTCACCCAGCCAGATCTTAATCTCAGGCAAAGACGCTGGATAGAGTTGATAAAAGATTATGACTTAGGAATTTCTTACACCCCAGGCAAGGCCAATGTCATGGCTGATGCACTAAGTCGTAAGTCGTATTGTAACAACCTCATGTTACAACAGTATCAACCACTTCTTCATGAGGAATTTTGCAAGCTCAATCTTGAGATAGTTCCTCGTGGATCTCTTTTCAACTTGGTGGTGAAACCAACCCTTGAGAATCAAATCATAGCCGCCCAGAAACAAGATAGTAGTATTCAAGAGATCAAGCAGAACATTGTTAGCGGAGTTGCTAAAGGTTTTTCTGTAATGATCAAGGAACGATATTCTTTGAAAATCGTTTAGTAGTTCCTGAAAATGAAGACCTAAAGCAGCTGATCCTTCAGGAAGCTCATGACACTCCCCTCTCAATTCATCCCGGTAGCACAAAAATGTACCGAGATCTACGCCAGAGATTTTGGTGGACCCGGATGAAGACAGACATTGCACAATTTGTTGCTGAATGTGATGTTTGTCGTCGCATTAAGGCAGAACACCAAAGACCTGCTGGCACTCTTCAACCATTGTCTATTCCCGAGTGGAAGTGGGACAAGGTCGGTATGGACTTCATCACCGGCTTTCCAAAAACCCAGAAAGGAAATGATGCCATCTTCGTGGTCATTGATAGACTTTCTAAAGTTGCTCACTTTCTTCCAGTTCGCGATTCTATAACTGCTAGTCAGTTGGCGGACTTGTATGTCTCTAGAATTGTGTCTCTTCACGGTGTTCCTTTGGTGATCAATTCTGATCGTGGTAGCCTTTTCACCTCTAGATTTTGGGAAAGTTTTCAAAATGCTATGGGAACTCATCTCTTCTTTAGTACAGCTTTCCACCCTCAGTCTAGCGGTCAAGTTGAAAGGGTTAATCAAATCTTGGAAGACATGCTCAGAGCTTGTGTTATCTCTTTCGGAAAGAATTGGGAGAAATCTCTTCCATTCGCCGAATTTGCTTATAACAATAGCTATCAATCTAGTCTGGACATGGCTCCCTTTGAATTCCTCTATGGCCGACGATGTCGAACACCCCTAAACTGGTCAGAAACCGGTGAAAGACAACTCTTTGGACCGGATATGATCAAGGAAGCAGAAGAGAAAGTTCGCATTGTTCGTGATCGTTTGAAAGCCGCTCAATCTCGTCAGAAAAGCTACTATGATCGTCATCATAGAGAAGAGAGCTACAATCTTGATGAGAAGGCTTACCTTCGGGTTACTCCTCTGAAGGGAACCCAAAGATTCGGTATCAAAGGCAAGTTGGCCCCACGTTACATCGGACCTTTCCGCATTCTCGCTAAACGTGGAGAAGTTGCCTGCCAACTTGAACTACCTCCGCACCTTTCCCGAGTACATGATGTATTCCATGTGTCACAACTCAGGCGTTGTTTCAAGGACCCCGTCCGCGAAGTCGACCATGAAGCGCTTGATCTCCAAGATGACCTTTCTTATCGGGAGTACCCTGTTCGTATTCTTGATTCCGCAGAGCGTGTCATTCGTTGTCAGAAGATCAAGTTCCTCAAAGTGCAATGGTCACATCACTTCGAGAAAGAAGCTACGTGGGAAAGAGAGGACCGCCTCCGTGCCGAGTACCCCACCTTCCTCCCGACGACTTCTGAATCTCAGGACGAGATTCTTTTGAGTGGGGGCGAGTTGTTAGAACCCCAACTAGGGTAAGTGCTAGGGTTTGTTTGTGCCCTTTGCATCATGCAAAAATTCAAATGAAATTCAAAAATGGGGAAGCAGAAAGCCCTGAGAAATTAATTCAAATGGCCAGATAAAAATCTTTTTCCAAAAATCATTTGAATATTTGGAAAATTCCTATAAATGATGGTGATCATTTTAAAAGTTGTTTGGGTATTTTCCCATGCCCATGGAATATTCTAAAATTCAAACAGTGCTCTGGAAAATAAAGTTTACCCCTATTTGAATTGAAATTCAAATGTTTTGAATTTCAAAAATGCTCAAATTCTACAAGTGACTTGCTACTGGTCACCTAGGATTTATAAAAATGTTTGGGCATTTTACTAAAATGCCTAGCTATTAAATTCTAGGCACAACAGATTAACAGAAAAAGAAAAGAGCAAAGAAATAGAAAAGGGGACCCCTGGATATCTGGCCCGACTTGCTGAACCAGCCAGCCCAGCCCACTAAGGGGGCATGGTCGTCTTCCTCCCCGTGCCAGAACGAAGCCACCGAGGCCACCGTCGACGCCGCATGGCTGCCACCTCCTGCTTCGCGCTGGAGCCTCCCCTGCCCCTCTTCTTGCGCCACGGAGGCCCCCACCTCACGTCGCAGCACTTCCCTCTCTCTCTCTCTGGACCTCCTCCCCCTCTCCTCTTCACAAATCCAGCGCCGCCCCGAAGCCAGCCAGAGCACGCCGTCGTGCCCGTCGCGGCCACTGGCCTCCATTTTGCTCGCCGTGGTGTCCAGGAGAACAAGCGCTGCCGTCTCCACCGGACCCCCATCTAATCGAGCTCGAGGACGCCCGGAACCCACGCCAGCTTCTTCGAGATCCCGCCGGAGCCGGAGAAGATCGTCGCCAAATTCTTCGCCTCCGCGCACCCCCAGCTTTCGCCGCCGCCTTCTTGAGCTGCAGGGTGAGCCCCTCTTTCGTTTGCACCCCCCCCCCCCCACGCTTCAATTATTCGCCGGAATCCTCGAGTTCGCCGGAGCCCGAGCCCAGCCGCTGCCATTCTTGAAGCCGGCGTCGCCACAGCCGTCCTGGAGAACCCCCACTAGCGCAGATGGATGTGGGGGGCACGCGGGGATCGATTGGCGCCTTCCCCGTGCTCTCCCGTGACCATTTGGTCATTCCGGCGCCTCTCCGCCGTGCCGGAGCTCGCCAGCGGCGAGAGGCCCACCTGCTAGTGCACTTAGGGGGCTAATCCCCCTAGTCATTTGACCCAAGGTCAATGACAGGTGGGCCAGCCCCCCTTAAATCAAAATTTAAACATAATTAACAGAGGGGTTAACCCCAGTGTCACTGACACCCTGGACCCACAGGTCAGGTCCCCCCTGACGTCATGCTTGCATCAGCATGATGCAATAAACAGTTTCCAGAAATTAAAAGAATTAAAGAAAACAGAGAAAAATCCAGAAATTGAATTAAACTTTGGAAATTCATAGAAAATTCATACTAACTCCAAATTAAACATATAATATATGAAAAATTATCAGAAAAATGCAAGGATTAAGAATATGCAATTTGTTTTCATGTTTGACCATTTTAAAATGGGGGAACAGAAGCAAATGTGTATATGACTTAATTTGAAATTGAATTTGGAGTTTGAATTTGCATTTCAAATGCAATATACTTCAATTAAATTGGATATGCTACAAACCAGTACCATTCACATCATGGACAACCTTATCATGTGTATGTGCATTTTTACTTTCGAAGTTGTGTCCCCCCTTGTTGATGATTGCCTCCGATGACAGACGTTCCGAGACGGTGATCACCCCGAAGAAGAGGAACACCGTTAAGACCCGTGTACCGTCAGCAAGGCAAGCAAACCCCATTGATCATGTCTATAAAATCCTACTTCCCTCTCAGTCTCGCTTATGCATCTTTAGGAGATCATCGAGACACGTTCTTTCGCATAGTTGAACCCATTCCGATGCATGACCTATCATTTTGTCACCGTATTAAGCAAACCACAATCCTAGCAGATTTAGGAGTTGAATGATGAGCATGTGGCCCCTGCAACTGTTACTGCTTTTGCTGCTTAGTGATACAATGAGGATGTTATGTTTTTGAGTCGGGTTGGAATGAACACAGTGATACTGATGTTAACGTGTTGGTGAATCCACCCTAAACAAAGGTGAACGATGAGAGGTTGTGTAGGAGTACACAGTGGGTTGTCTCGTTGAACACTGCCCTAGGCCCCGAGTTCCTGTTTTGTGATCCAAGACAAAGAGTATGACCACATGTAGGGTTTTATGGGAGCCCCGTTTGGCCTCTTTACGTACCCGATCCAGTCCAGGAGTCACACTAGATTCGGGCTTTCCATTTGATTTATGTATAGATATGTGGGTGGACCTGTGAGGCAGTGAAACCATCTGTCAAAGGTGGCATCTCGGTCCCTTACATTATCTGAGTACGTTTCGTGGAACCGGCCGGACTCTCGAGCGGTGACAAACTCAGGTAGTCGACTCCTGGATTAGAGAAGGTGATGTGAGGGTAGTGCCTTGGTTTCATCCACGTCCGACACCCGCTTGAAGGGTGACAAGAACGAGGCGATAAGTGATGACACGCGTGTGAAGATGTACACCCCTGTAGGGTTAATGAACTATTCGAATAGCCGTGTCCGCGGTTATGGACTACTTGGAAACCTTTACTTGATCATAGACAACTTGAATGGATACTTATAAAACTCGCAAGATAAGCGTGAGTGCTATGGCGTGCTTCCTCGTGGGGAAGTCGAGGAAGTATCCATAGTGGTGTATTGGTTGGAGACTTGGTAGTGGTCTCGTGTACGCTTCTTACCTCAAGTCTGGTACTCGTAGTACAGGACTAGCCAAGTCAAAGCTGGCACTTCTGCATGATGAAACCCCACCTCCTTTACCTTGATACTTGAGAATGAGTAGTATAGATCTGATGTAAGTCTTGCTGAGTACGACTTTGTACTCACGTTTGCTTATTTTATGTTTTAGATGAGAACCCGGACCCCGATGGAGTCACCTTCGTGAAGCTCGACGTTGACTAAGTTAGCATAGTCCCAGACAGCAGTCTGGTCCCTCGTGGAAGGGCATGTTTGTTGTACAAGGCTTCTCTAAGCCATTTGTTAATCTTGTCTGTACTCAGACCTAATTTGCTTCCGTTGTATGATGTAATGTGATCACACACATGTGATCTTTGTATGCTCTATGTGTATATCTATAAAGAGTACTTAGTAGAGTTATGTGATGATACCTGCTGTTCATACTAGGCATGTGTGCTGCGTGTATGTTTATAACATGCATGTCTTAGTATGGGTTTTCGAGACCTTAGTTGTGATCTGGCTGGCGGTCTTTTATACACCAAGTGGCCCTTAGATGTGCGCACCTTGGGGCATCGCGATGCGATTGCTCGTGACTCTGTCACGTGCACACTTTGTTGTATGATCGAGCCCGCCCCAGACCCCGACTAAGTGACCGGGCTGGAGTAAGTCTATGTAAGAGTTAGGGTTCAATCGATAACATGGTTGAGGCGACTTGTCTATGAGTATGGGATTCACCACCCATAAGCATTTAGACTTGTGAGCGGACGATGAGGACCCATCTCAGTTGATCATCCGGCCTGGATGGGATGCCCCTCACGTTCGATGCTTACCGAGAACGTTCTGTGCTTGGCCTTGTCTTCTTAGACAAGTGGGTACGGTTCTCGGCTCTCCATGTGATTGTATCGTGACTGGAATTACATACGTTAACCCCGGGTCCAGAAACATAACCTTGTCAATGTGCTTATCTTTCGATATGGCAACCTTACCCAAACCTAAAACTTTACCCTTGTTGTTATAACCGAAGGTAATGTACTTCTGAGAAGAGTAAGATAATTTTTCTTCGGTGAATAACTCCTTGTCTCTGGTCATATGATTTGTGCAACCACTATCCATGACCCATTCGGATCCACCGGAGACATAGCCCTGCAGAATAATTAGTTCTTCTTAACCACCCACAAACGAGCAGGTGACTGAGAACATGTTGAAGCACTGGTTGAAGCAATATTAATTCGAACAGGAGTGTATTGCTTCGGTGTACCATCAAGCACACCATAAATGTAAGTCCTCTGCGAATGGTTAGCATAAGAATGAGCATATGCAATCTTAGTATGATTATTATGAGGACGATAAGTATGACGACCAGTGCGATAGTATTGCTTCTGCGGAACATTTGATTCGGTCACCAGAGGATCATTTCTCGTTTCAAGAGAATAGAAATGATTCGGTGGTACCGAAGACTTTCCCTGCATGGTATGGTTAGCAGGCAGTTTTTCCACAAGTGCTTTCTGCACCCATATTTGCCTCTTATAGAAGCCATTCTTAGGAGGAGTACCAACATACTCAGCTGTAACCTTTCCCTGTTCATCTTTGATGAGCTTGTAGTCAGAATCAAGTGATTCGTCTACAATAGCTTTGTTCATCTTGCAATCAAAACCTGAAAGGTTAGCTATGTCAATGGGGTTCCCTTTCGCAAGGACCCAAACAGTCTTAGGATACTGCTCAGGTTCCCAATAGGTGCCATCAGGGTTTATCTTTCTTTCGAAACCAACACCTTCATTCCTGGGATTCCTGTGAAGGAGAGCCTTCCTCAGGATATCACAGAGATACTGGTGACCTTGCACACTTTTGAACATGCATGTTTCAAATAAGTTTTTCAACCTGAGGAGTTCCTTGGTAATAGCAGGGTTTTCCTCATCAGAGGCATTAGTATCATTAATAACAATAGGAGCTTTGCCTTTGGAATCAATTTTGCTTCGTTCCAAACAATCCAAACAAGGTGATTCAGTTTTATGATTTGCTTCAGAACCTTGTTGAGCCATGAGAGAGAGATTGACATTTTCCAACTCTTCATGATCCTCTTTCAGTTTTTCGAGAGCCATTTTCCTCTGGAGAAATTCATAGGTGAGCTTCTCATAATCAACTGAAAGAAGATCATGCCGAGAGGATAATTCTTCAAACTTTTCTTTCAGAGCTTCATGCTCATTAGTTAAAGTTTGACCTTTCTCTATCTCATCGATCAACAGAGTTTCTGATTTCTTAATGGTTTTGCTTAGTGAATCAAGTTCATCTTGTTGGATTGAAGCAATTTTAGCAAGTTTAGCATAGCTTATCTTTGAATCACTGTCATATGAAGAACAATCAGAAGTATCATAGTTAGATTTCGATGAAGATACCTTCGCTTTGGCCATGAAGCAATATGCAGGAGATTCATCTTCACTACTGTTGTTTGTGAAGAATGAGCTCGAAGCTTTTGCCGAAGCATCTGCTGAAGCGAAAGCCAAACCAGTAACACCATCTGATTCGGACCCAGACCCAGACCTTGAGCCTGATTGAGCTTCGGACCCAGAGGCTTTGTCTTCAGAGTTCATCTCCTTTCCCAGATAGGCCTTGGCATGGTGAGAGCTTCTTCGACGAGACGAGTAAGTCTTCGATGAAGAACCCTCACGCTTCTTGTGATACTTCTTTCTCTTGTCATCATCAGAATCTTTCTTCTTATCTCTTCTAGAACTGGAATCATGTCTCTTGGATTCATAGCTTCTGGAAGATCTGTGGGACTTAGTTGAGGAGTCTCGAACCGAATGTTTTGCTTTGTTCTAAGCTTCCCACAGAGGGCAATCAGCAATGTAGTGACCTGGTTTCTTGCACTTGTAGCAACAGTTGTCCTTTGAAGGAGAGCTTCTTGAGGACGAGCGGTGAGATGAGTGAGTTGAGCTTCTTGAAGAATAACTCTTCTTTGGTGAAGAAAAACCTTTTCTCTGGAAGCGGTTGAAGCGTCTCATGATCAGTGCTAAATCTTTTCCAATGCTTGCAGGATCATCTGATTCGACACCTGAAGCAGAACTAACTTCGGGTGAAGAATGACGCGAAGATTTTGCTTTCAAGGCATAAGATTTTCTTCGAGAGCCATTTATGTCACGTTTCTCATCTTCTTCCATTTCAAAGGTATTGAGCCTCTCAAAAATATCAGCGGCAACAAGACGTCTGAAATCAGTCCTTTCCTTGATCATCAGCACAATGTGATCAAACGAGTCATCCAATGAGCGAAGCAAATTTCTCACAACAGAGTGAGGAGTAATGTCATCAGCACCGAGGGAAATCAACTCATTAGCAAGAGCTGTGAGTCTGCTGTAAATGGAGCTGACTTTTTCACCCTCGTTTCTCTTGAAGCGATAGAATTTTCTTCGGAGTGTGTCAATTCTGGCATCTTTCTGGGTAGAAACACCTTCACCAATCTTTTCAAGATAGTCCCAGACACCTTTGGTAGAAGGAATGTTCTTCACTTCATGATACTTTTCTGGTGTCAGGTGATTGGTGATGAAAACCCAAACTTCAGAATCAAGATCAATCAGTTTTGCTTCTTCAGGGGTGATGGCCTTCTCATCGGCAACAGTGACTCCATACAAGACAACTTGCCAGGCAGTTGAGTTGATAGCCATGATATTTCTTTTCATCTTGTCCTTCCAGTAGGGGTAGTCCTTCCCATTGAAAACAGGAATAGGTTCGCCGGAGGGAATAGCTGCGAAAGACATACTTGAAGACACTCCAGGAGGTTAATCCAAAACACACAGAGTGTAGGGAGTGACTAGCTCTGATACCAATTGAAAGTCCAAGTATGTGATCAGAGGGGGAGGGGGTGAATGATCACTTCAAAATTTTCTACTGAAACTATTGAAGTGAAGCATAAACAGTGCGGAATAGCGAAGTATAACTGAAAGCGAAACTAAATGAGTGAATCAAAACACATTGAAGCATAACAGCGAAGCAAATGCAATACTGAAGGTAAATGCTTGAAGTAAAACGAACTGGGACTCGGCGATGTTTGTTCGACCAGTTCACGCTCTGCAAAGCGCTACGTCTGGATGAAGGGACTGGTGATTGAACACCTGGAGCAAATCTCTCTCCGTCCGTTGCTCCACTGCATCAAACTCCTTGAGCTTGATCAGTTCTTCACTCGTGGTTGATTATTGAGGAAATCACCGAAACCTTTGACAAACTGGACTTCGAGGCGACAATTACTCTTCGCACTCTGAAGAACAACACTCTAACCGTCTAGGAGAATTGCAGTTCTCCAAGATAAAAAGGCTAGTAAGCTTTCACCTAAGTCATCTCGAATCTACTCAGATCAATGGGACTTAGGCTTCAGTATTCTGGATTTTGGATTTTGCTTCGGTGGCGTTTTTGGGGTTGCTCTCTACAGTCTCTCTTGGAATGATCTCAGAGCAGCCACCCTCAAATGGAGGAGGGGCGGCGTATTTATAGTTGGCGATCCCGAGGTGCGTAATGACCAAACTGACCCGAGGTGACAGCTTGACACGTGTCCACAACGGTCGGATTGTCATCAATGCGCAACTTTACTTGAGGAACAAGTAAAGCTGACTCACGGACTTAGTTTTACTTCAGTTGCCGAAGAACGAAGTCTTTTCCACCGAAACTTAACTTAGTGCACATGAGATTTCTTCACTCAGGCTTCTCACTAGGTTTGGATTTGATCTGAGCATTTCTCAATGACTTCGATGTCCACAAACTAAATACCCCTCTTGATAGTACGGTTTGTCCTATGACTCAAGGAACAGAAAAGAACTACACAAAAACATCTAAGTCTTGCGCCGTCTTCTTCATTTCCTTCAATGAGTAGAGCTTCAGGGCACCTTCATTTTTGGGGGTCAACCTTCGTGATTAAGCTTCGCTCCGAAGGTTAATGCTTCGATAACTTGAAGACCTTCCCTGAAGCTTTATCACATAGCTTGTCCTTCAGGAACCTATGCAACTGTTTATACTAGAAAACATTGTTAGTTCCTCTACTGTCTTGTCCAACAATATCCAAAACACACGGGGGAAAAACTTTGCTCTTACACATCTCTCTCTGATGAGGACATCCCTACTAATGTTACACCCATATCCTCACCAACTACACATATTGGACCAGTTACTAGAGCTCGTGCACGTCAACTAAATTATCAGGTACTTTCGTTTCTTGCGAATCCTTCTATTGTTCATGAACATATGATGCTGCCTAAATTAGATACTTTTGTTTTGCTTATGAATGAAGGACCTAGCATGGACAAGAAGGATGGTCATTGGAGCGGGATCAAGCATGGAGAAGAAGGTGCGCGCGCGGGAAAGGACAGCGGAGCTTCCAGTGGTGATTATCGCACTTTGAAGCCACCATAAGGCGCGCATGAAGTCTTGGACGAAATACGCGAGATGCCACTTCATTATTTTCGTCCAAGGGCAATTATAGGTGCTGCGTCACCTTAATATTGGGCTGGGCCCATGTAATTTCGAAATACCACCTTATAGGCTGTTTTTAGAATCCGTATGTGTGGGGAAACCGAGTTAGGGTTGTTTTCGGACCCCACCTCCAAGGGGTCACGAAAATCCCCTCTGTTCCCCCATATATACAGCCCTTAGGGCGTCGTTTAGACTTGGGTTTTAATTAGATATAAGTTAGCCATAGCCGCAACTTCGAGCTCTTCGTTTGTGTCATCCGACCAGGCCAAGACCTCATTGGAACCCCAACTTTCGTAATCATTCATCTTATATTCGCAATATCCAGATTGCAATTCTTAGTTCTTGCTTGTTCTTCGATTGCTTGCAGGAATTAGACCTTCGTGGTCAGGTTGATCGTGCATCCGCGGGATCAATAACCTCTCGGAGTTGGTTTAGCGATCGCTAAGGCGCAACGTCTTCGCACGTTCGTAGTCGGATCGTGAAAGTTGCCTCCACCATAATCGATCTCCACCATCTCATCGAAACATCGGGACACCTTCGCCTCTATCACTCTCAGTTTCTACCCATCACAAGTAGCCATTTTATGTTTTAGTTCCGAGAGATCCGAAACGACATCTCCCTCTAACTAACAACGCACAAATCTAGGTGGCCCCCGGGGAGTCGACACCCAACCCAAAAACCAGTCGCGCTCTCGGATCAGACTCTTCCGTCTGGACGAGGTCGGGGTAACTAACCCATCACTGTGGGCAACCCCCTAGCTTCCAGGTGTGTACCAACAAAGGAACTCTATCTCCGTTGGCCCGAGTTGTTTGAAATCTGCTGGGAGCTCACCAGTCACACACACACGGTTTTCAAATGGTAAATCAGCTTGGGCCACCACTAGAAATGTTTGAAGCTAGGTAGGTAAGAAGAGGGGACCCCATAGTATCCCACACGCGGTTAGGCACGCTCATCAAGAGACACAATACCCGGGACTCGGGACCTAGGTGACTCGAATGGAACAAAGCATCGGGGCAGGATAGCCTAGACCTTACATCCTTCGTCAAATATAGTCAACATTATAATAACCATATCATACACAACAATATAATAATGTGATAGCCCATTCCAAGAAGTAACAGGGGGTAACATTCGTAGCATTCTAAGCATGCATACTAAGCAGGGGCTGAGCAACGAGCAATAGTAACATAGCAGTACAAGTTTTGCTGGAAGGGGACATGGTTGTATCGGTTTGAAAGAGGCGGTAAACAGGTGGTAGGATCAAACATCGAACCTATCCTAGACTAGCATGTAAACCGCTGGTTATAATAGAATGGATCATAAGTAATGTATAGTCATTTCCTGTTGGTAAGTCGGGTTCCGAAGGTGTAGCCGATCGCAAGCTCGCATCGTCTCCGGAAGAATTCGCGGGAGCACACAAGAAGGAAACACTGGAAAGACAATCAATGATTATGCATGCTATTACTACGAAGCAACACAATCAAGGAACAAGCAAGCATGGTTCAAGTATGATGCATGTCAGTTTAATACCATGGCATGAACGTAAGAACGAGCAAGTTTAAATGAAGCATCGAGAAGAAAGGGTGCAATGCTACCGACAATCTTCATAAGCATTATGTAGGTGAATTACGGATCCGAAGGATCCTTATGTTATAATTATTACGATGCATGATCATAGCATATGCGGAGACTTAAACAAGACATGAACAAGATTTGCCCACTCATGAGAATAAACCTCAAGACGGGATTCCTTAACATAACTTAGATGCAAATGGCATGGCATGCAACTAATGAAATCTATAGCAAGCAATGAAATAAAGTGCAAGACTACGCTACCGGCAATCTACGGTCATCGCGGAACTACGACAAGGGAAAGGGATGGAGGAATTGCACCATGTGCATCATCATGAGGGGTTTCGTGCAAAATTCTCCATCGCCAAGATGATGCTAGCTCATATAGAAAAAATGAACAGCACCATGACGTTCCTCATATTTTTCTACCCCAAATTCATGTATGAGATGAATTATTTGGAGATAGGATGCACATAATACAAGTAATGCAAAAAAATGATAGATTTGAAAGGATTTGAAGTAAACTCCCAAAAATAAAAGGAGGTAAACCTCCCTTGGGCTAGTCTCGGCCAGATTGGCCCAAACCCTCGCGGTTCAGCTCTATTGAGCTCCCACAGGCGAGAGAAACAGAGTGGGTTGAGCCCGACTACTGCGCTGCAAAAATAACAGAAAAATGGGGATTTAAATGCCCCGAGGAGGACTCGAACCCCGAGTTCACGGATACAACCGTGGCACCCAAACCACTGGGGCACCGAAGCCAACTTAATACGAAACGAAACTGAAACAATATGAGCCAACTCAAGGCGCTAACTGAAACCAAAACGAAACTGAAGGAATTGAGAGTCCGGACTCTGACGAAACTGAACCTGACGGGGTCGCAATGTGGAAATAGAGGAAAGCAGGGGAGGTCTCTGGGCAGCACGACAAGGGATGGCGCTGGGCGTGGCCTAGGTGGCCAGGGGCGTGCTCCTAGTTGCCAAGGCATGGCCTTAGGCAAGCTAGAGCACGAGCGAGCACGATCCAGCCACGGCCCAAACAGACGGGCACGGCGAGCGCACGGCAGCGGCAGAAAAACAACGGCGGTCTATGGCTATCCTACGCGAGGCAGAACAGAACCGGGAGGGAAGATAGAGGCTAACAGCGGGAGGAAAACGCAGGGGGCCGGGCTCGGCGACGATCACCGGCTCGGAGACGAGAAGAAGACGCCGACGGTGAGGAGGACGTTGCCGGCTTGCGAGACGAAGGCGTGGACGACGAAGAACCAGAGCGCTCCTTCTCGAGTTGCTCCTGATCAGCGACGAGGGCGACCTTGCAGACGAAAAAGACCCTCTCTCCATCGTCGAGGGACTCCGTTTCTTGATGAAAATTTGAGCTCCTCTCGGGCTCCCATGGCGGCACAAAACAGAGGAGGGAGAGGAAGAAATAGAGAGGAGAGGAGGAGAAGGAGATGGCGGCGGGGAGAGGGAACCCTAGACGAGTGGGAAGGGGCAAGAGGGAGGCTATATATGGGGGAGGGAGAGAGAGGCTGGAGGAGGGGCTCCACGCCGAGCTCCTCCTCTCTACTTTTCCTCTGTCGCCGTAGAGGAGAGGGGAAAAGGTGAGAGGAAGGTGAGGTGTAGGGTAATGACAGGTGGGTTCAGGAGAGATGGGCTGCGTTTGGGCTGGGGAATAGGAGGTGGGCTAAAGAAATAAAATTGGGAGAAAGGGGCCCAAGAAGTTAGAGGGATTTCTTCATTTTATTCTTTTACAAAAGACAGCAGAGGAAAAGGCTAGTTTTGGGATGTTACACCAGGTACAAGTCAAACTGATCCACTCCCTTTCGATATTTTGAGAACTCATGCAATGGATGAGCGTAATCAAGAAAGATGACACTTAGGATGGCAAAGAGAGAGAGATGGTGAAGGAGGAAGACAAAAAAGGTGTGAAAGTCTCACATCAATGAGGACAATCATAAGCGAGAGAAAGCCAAATGATAGGTTTATGTGAGGAGTAGGGATTGCCATGCAACGGATGCACACGTGAGCTAAGGAAAGCTCTACAATGGAACTAGTGGGGGTGCATCCAACTTGCTTGCTCAAGAAGACCTAGAGCTCATTTGAGGAGGCTCATCATTGGAATATACAAGCCATGTTCTATAGTGTAAGGGCCCCCACATAGCTATATGCATGTATGACGATCTCTATGGAGTACAAGGTATAAGAGGGAGTACGAGTGTGGATCTCTCAAAAGGAATAGTAGTGTGCCCCTTTCTCTCTTTTTATTTTATTTTTCTATTTTTTTCTCTTTTTTGTATTTTTTGTGGCCTCAATGGCTCTTTCTATTTAACTCTAATTTGTCCTCATTGAGATCTTTTAAATTTGTCCTCTTTGGGATCTTTTCCTCACTTTAGGGGCAACACTCTATTTTACATGGAGTATAGAAGATTTTTCACACTTTACAAAAGTACTCAGCATAAAGAAGATGAAGCTATCATGATGTATGCAAATGTATGCCTCTCCCAGTGTAGCAGGAACATGTATGACATGAAGATCAAGTCATGAGAGGATGGATGTTGCATGACAATATATCTCGGAAAGGCTATGGAATGCCTTGATAGGTAGGTATGGTGGCTGTTTTGAGGAAGCATATAAGGAGGTTTATGATGGCAGAGCGTACCGTGCCAAGGGTTTGGATGCACCGGCGAAGTATGCCCCAACTCTTGAGGTGAGAGGAAGGCAATGCACGGTACCGAAGAGGCTAGCAAAATATGAGAAGGTGGAAGTGTCAACTTTCGAATACTTACATTAGTCCGAAGAACTCATGCACTTATTATCGGTAACTCTCAATCTAATCAGTAGGTTCACAAAGAGACAACTACCCCGAGGAGGAGTGTATGGGGGTTTGGTTATCCTTGCGCACCTCGACTCATGGTACGTGAGTGTACTCTAATATCCGATCCCTCCAAAGATTAACGATCCATCTAGTAGCTAGAGTTCTCAACTAGTTTTTTGTAGTTTCCAAAAATAAACACGGATTGCCCAAAATACGACATCTATCACTAATCGGCTAAAGCTCTTGACACCAAAAGTTCAAACATTACTCAAAACAATACCTCAAAACTATTGCAAGTTACTACTACGATTGAATAGCAACCTCAATTACCTACTTCAAGTCCAGACACACAACTCAGTGCAACAGGTCAACTCTCTAAACAAGATAAACATGAAGACTCAAGAGAGTTCCAGCAACAAACTAAACAAAAGCTCTTAAAAATATAAGCATGAAAACTAAGAGCTAAGCATGACAACAGCTACGAAAAGATAAAGAACACACACAACAAAGAAAGATAAGCATGGAAGCCTATGTTGTGTTCTACGATGGAGTGGAGCGTGTTTCTCTCCCAAACAATGAAGTCTAGGATCCAACTTGTTATGAACAGAAAAAAACTAAAAAAAACTAAAAAGAAAAGAGCAAGACGCTCCAAGTTTAGCGCATAACATATGAAGTGATAAAAATATAGTATGGAGAAGGACGAATAGATGATTGTTGATGGAGAAGGGGATGCATGGGGGCATCTCCAACTTAGATGCTTGAGTCTCCTTGGATATTTCATGGGGGGTGCATGGGGGCATTCCCAAGCTTAAGCGCTTGAAACTCCCGAATCTTGTTTCATCATCTTCCTTCGCATACTTGAAAACTTTCTTCATAGGAAACTCATCATAAGCTGATTAGAGTGGTTAGTACCCATGATATAATATATTTTTATCTACTGGAAATAAAGATATTCTTGAAGATCTACTGTTTCTCAAGGTTGCCAAAAAGTTTTTGCAAAGAAAAAGCAAGCTTAAGGTTTGCAAAACGAAGAAAAGGCAAAACATGGCAGAATCTGTGAAAAACTGACCACCAGGTAGTAATAATTTTTTCGGGGTACTTCTGCAACTCAAATCAAAAAACTCAAAACAGAAGCACTAAAGCCAATTGTATGGAGCATACTGTCAAAAAATTCAGATCAAAAAAATGATCTGGTGATTTATTTCCAATTTTTCCGTCAAGGGGACAGAATCTGTTTCTGGACAGCATGTCACAACTTTTGAACTTTCTTGCAATCGGAGGCTAAAACTTGACACAAAGCTTGAAAATAAAGATACAATGATGTTTCTACAGTAGTAATAAATATCAAGACCACTAAAAACTTAAAGAACAAACTGAAAGTAAATATAACAAGGGTTGTCTCCCTAAAGCTCTTTCTTTATAGCCATAAAGATAGGCTTAAGACTTTAATGATGCTCTCGTAGGAATAAGAGTTCAAGAACAAAAGAGAACATCAAGAAGAAAATACCAAACAAATTTAAGTCTAACATGCTTCCTATGCATAGGATTTTTGCAATAGAATAATTCATTGAAGCACAAAGCAATAAGCATAGGAAGGCAAAACATGTGCAACTTCAAAACCTTCAACATAAAGAGAGGGAACTTGATATTATTGGAATATCTATAAGCATATGTTCCCTTCTCATAATAATTTTCAGTGGGATCATGAATAAACTCAACAATATAAGTATCACATAAAAAAATCTTATCATGGTCCACAAAATAGAAAATTTATTACTCCCCACATAAGCAAAATCCTTATCACTAGTAATAGTGGGAGCCAACTCAACAAAATAGTTATCACATGAATCATTCTTATCATGATCCACTTGAAAAAATTTATTCTTTATAGCATAAGTGTCATCAAAATAATCATCATAGATAGGCGGCAAAATATCATCAAAATAAATTTCCTCATCAAAACTTGGGGGGGCTAAAAAGATCATGTTCATCAAACGTAGCATCCCCAAGCTTATAACTTTTCATATTATTAGCATCAAAGGTATTCAAAGAAGACATACTAATAACATTGCTACTATCATGAGTGTTATGCAAATAATAAAGCTCCATAGGCTTTTTGATTTTCTCTTCAAACACTTCATGTCCCAACTCAAGAGAGAGATCATAAAGCTCTCTCATAAAAAAATTATTGTTTTCCATAAGCCTAACTAGTGAAAATAAAAACAAGAAACAAAAAGATTTAATTGCAAGATCTAAAGATATACCTTCAAACCTTACTTCCCCGGCAACAGCGCCAGAAATAGCTTGATGTCTACGCACGCTTCTATTCTTGTAGACTATGTTGGGCCTCCAAGCGCAGAGGTTAGTAGGACAGCAACAATTTCCCTCAAGTGGATGACCTAAGGTTTATCGAACTCAGGGAAGTAGAGGTCGAAGATGGTCTCTCTCAAGCAACTCTGCAATTAAGATACAAGAAGTCTCTTATGTCCCCAACACACCTAATACAACTAGGATTTGTATAGGTGCACTAGTTCGGCGAAGAGATGGTAAAATATGGGTGACATGTGTGGCAAAACAAAGTAATATAAATATGTAATAAAAATTATCGCAAGAAAACAAGTAGCAAACGTGAGCACAAATCGTATTGCAATGGTGGAAACAAGGGCTAAGCTTCATACTTTCACTAGTGGAAACTCCCAACAACGTTAACATAATCTAATCACATGATATTTCCACTAAAACATGCATTGGAGACGTATTTGGAGGTCATTCCTTTGTGGTCAAGAGAGGACGAGAATTGTGTAGGCTACAAAAGCACACCTTAGAGGTCGTAGTTCTCATCTATGGATTTCCCAATGTCACCACGGCCATCCAAAGAGAGTACCACAATCACCACAACATATCTCAAGGATAGTCAAAGACAAGCACCAAGAGACTCTCAATCTTCAATCCACACACAAAAGAGGAAATCACTCATGAAAATATTCTTCTAACCCATGTCCAATAGACCGTTGTCACCATGGTCTCGGAGATTATACTAGATAAGATCAAGTGAGTACAACAAATCCAATACATAGAAGAACGGGAAACATCATGGGATCATCCTAGATTAACATAGCCAATGATCACAACAAAGATCACATCATGGGAGAGAGAATTGAACACATAGCTACTGTAGAAACCTCGGCTCCGAGGAGGAACTACTTTCGCTTCATGGAGGGAGGAAGCAACGTCGATGGAGGTGATTTCGGGGGCACTTCCCCGTCCCGGCAGGGTGCCGACACAGGAATTCTGGTCCCCGAAGCTTGTTGGCATTGGCGGCGGAGATCGGAATTTCTTCTGGAGAAAAGGGTTCTGCAATCAGGGTTTTCACGTCGGGAGTAAAAATAAGGGCCAAGGGGGCAGCCAGGGGGCCACCAGGGAGTGCAGGCGGCATCCCGGCGCGGCCCCACCCTAGGTCGCGTCCCTTGGTCGCCTAGACTCCTGGCGGGGCCCCCTGGCCCCCCTTCGGGCGTCTGGAAGCTCCCGGGTCGCTGATTTTTTATATATTTTCCTGGATTTTTTCTGGCAGTTTATGTAATGGGAAAACTGAAATACAAAAACAGCAGAAAACAGAAACTGGCACTATGGTGCACTGAGTTAATAGGTTAGTCCAAATATGATCAAAAGTGTATGAAAGTGTATCGAAAGCATAGCAATATCACGCGAAACATGCATGGATCAAGCATAATTTATAGATACGTTTGTTTGACAATTATTTGTACAAATACTTTCATACGGAGCAAGCAGTGCCCATGGATATCTAATGTGCGTTAAGCATATACAAAAATATGATGTTTTCTATATACGGAGGCTTCTATGCCTATGTGCGCGTGCGTACGTCTGTACTACGCTAGACCGTAGAGTACGGGTATATAACTCTTGTGTATCCATCCGACCGGTCGTCCTGTACGTATGCATACCGAAATACCTTCAAATGAGGCCGGTGAGTTATATAGGTGTACATTTAATCATGTACCCTGTGTGTGCCTCTGCCAAATTTGCATGGCATGATCAACTATTGAGGTAATGCATGTGCATGTGAAATTACCCTTGATGCAACTATACCATCCTTAAGCGGCTAATGAGTTCAGCTAAGGCAGGCACTAGGCTAAGCAAGCCCAGACTTTGATTTCTACGTATGCATGTCACATAACGTGCACGTACAAGGCCTATATTGGTCTATGGACTCGATGGGTAACCAGGTAACCCACGTACGCTGGCTCTCTAGCGGGGCCGACGTTGGAAAGGCCTCGACTTGATCGGCACGAAATCAGTTCAGATATACGGCGATCGTTCAAAGAAAACGCGTTCATATCTATCTGTTCCAGGAAAATCGGAAACGACGAGCGGCTGCGGCGTCTGCGCGTCGTGTAGCCAGCCCTTCCTATGCCCTATAAATACAAATACAGGAGCCAGACACAGGGGGAGACACGCCAAAACCCCATACGAACCTCAGATCCATCCATCCACCTCCGACACGTCCATCCAACTCATACCCATCCATCCATCCCAGCCAGAGTAGACACAGGAAAGGGAGAAGCCCAGGGCGCCCCTCGAACGACAGCCGGGGAGGCTTAACCGACGCAAGGAGGAGAAGATCGACGCCATGCCGGTCATCTTCTGGCACGGTACGTACCCATACTAATCTCCCATCTCCTTCTATGCATCAGGTATCAAGGTGATCGAAGCAGCGGCTGGATATGAGGAGAGCCGCCGGCTTGGTCTTTTATGAAGACGATGATGCCGGGGCCTCTACCTATCATTCGTGTGCAGTCCCTCGGCAGCTTTGCGGCACGCGGCTACCGCGACGATGCCGGGGTGTCGTTCATGTGTACCCCCGTTGGACTTCGGCGTCGGCGCCGTGCTAGGGCTGCCGCCCGTGTGCTAGCGCAGCGGCGTGTCGGGGACGCACTTGCGTGCGCCGCGCTCGACGTATTCTTTTTCGGCGGCGCGCCGGGGTCGTACTTACGTGCGGCGCTCGACTTGCCCTTCCGCGACAATGCGACGGGGTCGCACTAATGTGCAGCGCTCGACGTTCTCTCCCTCGGCGATGCGACAACGGAGTCACACCTACGTGTGGCCCTCGACGCACTTTGCTTCTTATAGGCGGCGTTCGACGTACTTCGCCACGGCTTCCCGGCGCACTCTTCTTCGGCGACCACAACGTTGCCGAGGCTCCACGGATGGAGTCTAGGCGAGACTCTACCATCTCGTAAAGGCGCTTCGTCCATCGGAATCTTGCCGGCTCATGAAGGCGTCATGGGCTGGGGAGACGCAGTGATACGTGTCATCCGATGCGCAGGCGGCGTATCCTTTGACGCGGCGGCACCTTGTCGTTTTTCCATTGGCGGCGGGGATGTCATCTTCCCTGGGGCCGAGACACGTCGAGTCATCTCTCACGGCCTCTTCTTCTTCCACGGCGCTGGTGTACACTACACTCACCGGGGTCCGCTTCGGCGCAGCGGCTCCCGACCTAATACGGACGCATCCCCTTGGAGGCGGCACTCTAAACCGCTTCGGCATATGAGGTGGAGAATTCGCTGCTATTGGCGGCGGTGTTTGCGGCTATGTCCGGATGTGAAACACTCAATGTGTTGCACGTCCGCTCATTCTCCTTCCAATTTTTCCACTCCCGCGGGGTGTACCCCTCGCTCTTTTGGCAAAGCTACAGGGTCATCGACGACGTCCAAGCGAAGCTCAACCATGCATGCTACCACGACTTCAACAACATCGACGCCGCTCGACATCGACGAGACAAGACGGCGTAGGCGGGTGTGGCCGCATCAAAGGCCACACTTTCGACGGCGCGTGTACCACCTTGTACACGGACTCTGCCGCCGCCACATACATCACCACCACCATGCATGGAGACGCGAAGCGAAGACCGAAGACGACGACTGCGCAGCTTAATCGGAGGTGTCTCGCGGTGCTATCCGCGGGAGTAATTAACCGGGTGCTTTGCGAGGCGCCCGGGAACCAGGAGACCATGATCGCTTGATCACTTAGCCGCGCCAGCAGGCTTTCCACATTTTCTTTTCCTCATGTATTTGTGTACCTTGTACACTGGCACGCCCGCAATACTTATTTTCCCTGGGGCATAGAAAGATAATAACATAATAACGGCCTCGTTATTCTTATTATTTTTCGTGTCAAACAAAATGGCACGCCCGGTGGGACCTGGTTCTCCTCCCATCTTTGCTGCGCGGTTGTCGCGGCTTCGTCTTCGCTCGCTCCTCCAACCGCACAGCATGATGCACGAAGATCATCGGCGCGGAACTACGCTGATCAAGAATCATCTTCCTGCAGGTGTCTTTTCTGGCGCCAATGATGACTCGGTGCCGGATGTGATCCAATTCGGGTCGCTCCCACCGATGGTCGTCTTCAAGCACGGCACTAAGGTCTACTTCCACGAGGCGCAGGAGCCGTCTCAATTCCAAGTCATGCAGTCTAAAAAGGCGCAAAAGAGGGCGGTCGCCAAGGCCAAGAAGGAGCATCGCGAGCTTATGCTCGAGGCGCGCGCTCTTTTGAAGGACTCCGTGATGGAGGAGATGAAGGGCAACATGGAGGTTGCCCAAAAGCTTCGTGTTCAGGCTGCCAACAGGCAGACTGGGGCTGCTTTGGCTCGCGCTCCAGCTCCGGGCACTGAGCCGGAACTTCTTCCGGCAACCACTCGACGTACGGAGGTCGAGATACTTGAGGCTCTGGAGGCCGTCTCCGTCGACCTCCGGAGGCTTATTACAAACGCTCGTTTGTCACATAGCCCCCATCGACTTCGCAACCACAGGAGGAAATACCAGAAGGTGCAACGGCTTCATCGACAAATCAGCTCCCGCATCGCTCAGAACTCGGTCCCCGAAGAGGACTGGTCTATGGGCGCCATGGAGCTTGCACACAAGGTGTTCGCCTACCGAAGCACTTTGACCCCACCATATGACTTGTTCCCAGATCAATGGGCGAATGAGCCATCAAAGGTCAAGGAGCTGGTAAGGCGAACGATCATGAGGGAGTTTTGGCAGCGGCGATCTCGCAAGCAGCCTGTTTTACCAGGCCGCACCACCTCCTACGACGTCCCTCTCTGCCAGCCGAACATGTTGGCCTCATGCCTTCACATGTCGGCAGGCGATGGGAAATCCTTCTCCAACAACAGGTTTTCCCTTCTTCGAAACGAGCCCCCTGCGCCTCGTGAGGAGGATTTGCGGCAAGAGCTCCGTCAACTCCAAGACCAGATGGGCCACCTTCAAAGGCGGCTCGAAGGTCATGAAGATCATGCCGAGTCCTCGGCGCAGGGGGCAAGTAGGATGAGGCGACTTTCCCAAGGATATCGACCCCAACATGAGCGCCAAACTCTGGCGCCCAGACGACAGCCTTCCCCGACACATGCTATCTTGCGGGGGGCTAATGCCTTGCCTCTTCGAGGCAATAGGTGGCCTCGACGTCAAGACGACTCGTCAAACCGCCACCCTAGGCGGGAATGGCGAGCACGGAGCCCTCCACGGGCGTCGGCTACTACCCGGGTCCCCTCATCTCCTAAGCGGGAGACCCAAGTGCAGGAACAACCCAGAAGAAACCCCGTGGCTCCGCTGGTCATGGGGTCGAATATGGCGCCGCTGACTCGGCGAAACGTGCCACCACTACTACCTACACCACCAATTCTGCCGAGGGCACACGGTGCTCTCACGGAGAACCAGCGCAAGCGCGAGAGACGTCGGAGGAACCGACATGTGTTGTACCGCGAGCTCGAGGAGCTGGTACTCCGACACACTCAAGTCCGTGTTCGGGATAATGGTGAGCTCGTTCAGGAGAACGATAGAATCTCGTTCCGCATCTCCCCCGACTTAGAGCGGCACGAAAGGTACAATTACCTTCTCGGCCGCTTAACCCCAAAGCCAAAGAAGGCGCAACCTGACACCATGGAGCAAGGAGGCGGGGCGGTTGCACCATCGCACCCCCTAACCATTCTCAAGCGGGAGAATGGGGCCAACGCTTCTCCAACTCCTACACCTCAAGAAGGGGAGGCGGTCGAATCCGCATCTCCCATGGAGGGTATCGAGCAGGACCCTGGGGTGCAGTCGTGTGCTGCACTCGAGGAAAACCCGACTCTCCAAGTGAGCCAAGGAGGGGCTCTCGAGGAGCACCCTAATACTCCTATCAAGACCGGCGCAACAACCATGAAGGATTCTACCCGTGTTTCACCCGCAAGGGAAGAACATGAAGGTAGACCGACATTTCCGCAAGAGGCGGAAACCAAGAAAGAAGATGGAAAGAATATGGCCTCATGCGACACTCTAGTAGTGCGATCTAGGTTTGAAGAAGATGATGCGTGGAAGCCTCCATGCGTCACCCATGACTTCTCATACCCATCTGACGAGGAAATTTTGCCTGATCCTAAGACCAATTTCCGCACGACACTTCTACCCCGCCTAAACCATGTCCGATCATGGTTCAAGGGCACCGATACGAAGCCTAAGTCAGGTACGTCTACATTCCAAGAAGGAGGAATCTCAACCGCCCCATGTCTTCCTATTACGACGGGGGGAGGTTCATTGTCGGAGGGTGATGCAACACATCATCCGGGCATATCTCCGCGCCGCTACACCAATGTCACGGCAAGACTCCCAGAAGACCCCGATGAACTACAACAAGTCGCAAGTCGGCCCGGGGCCAACACGCGTCTAAAGTCCCTAGCACACCAAAGTGTGGCAAGGGGACAAGTTGGCAATGGTGAGCCATCGGAAGACGGCGATGACGAGGGAAGCTCTTCCGGCTCGTCTTCATTGGAGGAGCTCCCGAGCTCCCCTCCCTACCACGAGCTCGCTTCGTTTGTGCTATCAGACTATGAAGATGGTTGTGAAGACCTCCACACGGCCCCAGCGCATGTAGCCACGGACGCTGCCGCTGAAGAAGAAGCCAGAAAAGCGAAGGAGATGGAGGTGCTCAAGGCATCTGCCGCTAACTCGTCTGGTCTTGTAGGTGAAGGAGCACCACATGAAGCAAGTCTGGTTGATCAAGTGCGTGAGCAAGGCCGCACTATCGATCAACTAACGGCGAAAGTTGATCAATTTATCGAGCTCATGATGAGCAATCACCCCATGGCGCCAGGGGCACCAAGGCGGGTGGTTGACCCGCAAGAGGAAGAGTTGCGCGCCCTTACAATGGCGAAAGCACCTGTGAACGACGGTCAAGAACCGGGTGTGCAGGTCCGGCCCCTGGCCGTGCCCGTCGGCGCGACCAATGTGGCTCGAGATCCAAGCACGCTTAGGGACTACAACAACATCGTGGAAGACATGGTGGCCAAGAAGCTCAAGCAAATATCCATGGAGCAAGCACCTCGCACTTCAAAAAGCGAGCTAGAGAAGCCCTACGAGGCGTGGCACGATCTTGTGTCGTTTCCCGCTGGTTGGCATCCACCAAAGTTTCGCCAGTTCGACGGAACAGGTGATGCTAGGGAGCATCTGGCGTATTTTGAGGCGGCTTGCGGCGACACTGCCAATAGCTCGTCTCTTCTGCTTCGACAATTCTCGGGGTCATTAACTGGCCCCGCATTCCACTGGTATAGTCGCTTACCAGTGGGATCCATCAGCAGCTGGGCGGGAATGAAAGAAGTCTTCAAAAGGCACTTTGTTGCCATGAAGAAAGACTTCTCTGTCGTTGAACTTGCACAAGTTCGACAACGGAGGGAGGAGTCGATCGATGAGTACATCATCCGGTTCAGAAATAGCTTTGTGCATCTCGCTAGAGAGATGCATCTTGAGGACGCCATTGAGATGTGCATCCATGGCATGCAGCAGCACTGGTCGCTGGAAGTATCTCGGCGTGAGCCTAGAGATTTCAGCGCCCTAAGCTCAGCTGTAGCGGCCACCAAGCTGGAGTTCGAGAAGTCACCACAGATTATGGAGCTTTACAGGAACGCTAGCGCCTATGACCTGCTAGGCGTTTCGCCTCAACGTCTAAGCTACCTAACAATGGTGGCAAGACGAAGGCGTTGGCGGAATCAAACACCACAAGGATGCTTAACACTGAACCCCGAAGTACCGTGCCCATCTTGGGGGCACGGAGCGACCAGGCCGGGGGAAGGCAACGCACGTCCATACAAGAGCTCCTCCAGAAGCAATACATCTTTCGCCGAGAGTTGGTGAAGGGCATGTTCGACCAATTAATGGAGCATCGTGCTCTAAACCTACCCGAGCCACGACGACCTAATCAGGTAAGTATGAAAGACAATTCTTTGTATTGTCCTTATCACAGGTATGTAGGCCACGCAATAGAGGATTGCATCGCCTTCAAGGAATGGCTCCAATGGGCCATCAATGAGAAGAGGATCAATTTGGAGCCCGAAGCCATTAATCCGGACTACCACGCGGTGAACGTGGTGAGCGTGGAAACGACGACCTCATTTGAACAAGGGCAAGCAGGTGGTTCATCATGGGTGCCACTCGCAGAAGTGGAGCACCGCCTATCCAACTTCGTCCTCTCCACCACGCCAACACCTCTCGCCCCGCGAGAGGTCATCCTCGCCGCATGTAAGGAGCGGCCTTGGAACACGGTCCAACGTCGGCCGCACACGAGGGGTTTGCCCCCACGACCCCCTCGTCGTTTGCCCGTGATGGGTGTATCTTCACCAACTAGACGATGGGTCGACCCGAGCCAACGTCGTCCTCCTCCAAGGTTCGTCCCCTTGTCTGAGGGGGATGAGTCATTCCCTCGAAAAGGGAGGATACTTCCCACCTTGGAGCAATTCCTTCCCCACCAGTGGGGGCAGGAGTCGACAAAGAAGGCTGAAGAAATACAAGAACCTAGCACCTCTCAATCGTCAAACATTGAGAGTTGCAATGTGATTCTTGACTACAGCGACACTCCAAGCACAGACTCAGAAGACGTGCTAACTTCTGAGGAGCAAGAGGTCTTCCACGCAGATGGCGTGGTGAAGGACCCAGAAGTAAAGGAGGTGCACATGAACCTCCAGGGAGGTAAGGTTCTACCTGAACCTCCGAAGGCCAAGCCAACAAGGGCAATCAAATTGTCTGCCTCGAAAGAGGCGCCTTTGCAAAAAGAAGCGCAAGAAACTCAAGGCCAAGAGAAAGCGAAGTCACACGAGGTCGACTACAACATCATCGCCCACCTCAAACGTATTCCGGTGCTTTTGAGTGTGCATGACGCACTCATGCTGGTTCCGGACCTTCGTGAAGCTCTCATCAAGGCGCTTCAAACTCCAGAACTCTATGAGGTGTCCATGGCGAAACATTGCCTCTTCTCAAACCCCTTGTTCGTGAACGAGATTACGTTCAACGAAGAAGACAAGCTCGTGGAAGAGGTTGACCACAACCGTCCACTCTATGTGGAAGGTAACATCGGCGCCGCACATCTTCGTCGTATCCTTGTTGACCCGGGGTCCGCCGTGAATATCCTGCCTCTTCGGAGCCTTACTCGGGCAGGTTTCACGGTGGATGACCTCGAGTCATCCGACGTGATGATATGTGGTTTCGACAACCAAGGCAAGCCCACATTGGGCGCCATCACGGTGAAGATCCAGATGTCCACCTTCAGCTTCAAGGTGCGGTTCTTCGTCATCGAAGCAAACACCTCCTACTCGGCCCTCTTAGGGAGGCCATGGATCCACAAGTACCAGGTGGTTCCTTCGACGTTACATCAGTGCTTAAAGTTCCTCGACACCCACGGCACACAACAACGCATCATCGGCAATGTCTCCCCTTACACCATCCAGGAGTCCCACCATGCAGATGCGAAGTATTACTTCCCTGTTCAAGACGGTGATCGGCAACTGGGGCGTACAACACCACCGGTTGACGTCTTGGTCAAATCGGGTGTCGCCCCGGTAGCTGATATGAAGCGCCTCATGATAACACGCTCTCATTATGACTCGGAAAGATCGTCCTCTCAGAGTCGAAGGAATCATGGACATAGGCGGCCATCCATGGCCGCCCAACACGACTACAGGAGCTCCTCCCTCGAAGGGGAGGGGAGTTCTACCTCGAGTTCGCTGGAAGGAAGACCTTCGACATTTCCCTCGGCAACACCCTTGCTTTTAAAGGCAAGGTTCTCGTCATCAACTCCACTCACGTTGAGGTCAGGCACGGCGCCTTCACGTAAGGCTGCCACTTCTCCGTCGACCTTGATGCACCAAGATCCTAGTTGCTTAACTGTTGGAGGCTCCGCAGGTGCTCCCGAAGAGCCCATGATGCCCCCAGGCAGCAATGATGCGCCATCAACCATCACCCTACGGGCACGCAACACTCCTAAGGAGGATCCTGCGCCCACACAAGGAGTGGTTAAAAGAAGAATAAAAGAGATAGATGAAGTTTCAAAGGGGGTTCAAGGCGTGCAGCCCCCTTCGCTCTATGTGTCTGTGACTTCTCCACTAGAGGTGTGGGCCATCCCGAGCTCATCCTTACCCAAAGTCCACACCATTTTCTACAAGGTCCCAGAGGCACAACAATGTGACTCTATATTTGAATTCCCTAACAATTGTCTTGACACAGGTGAAGCACTCTCAACAGTGAGGGTCGGAGCTAGGATGGCTCGTCTCCTGGCACATGCTGGGATCAGCCTCTTGCGCAACAACAGGATGCCGCCACCACCCTCCATATGCGAGGAGTGGTGGAGGAAATCAGAAGAACGCATCAAGCAGAAGGGCAAAGCTAAGCCAAGACATGGGCTTGGTTATGTCAACCCCGACGACTCCGATGAAGAAAAAGACAGGCGTCGTGGCAACGTTCGAGCCGCGTGCCACACCACTTCTGTTAGCTCGGGGGACGACACACACATTCTCCACCAACAACCTTCCAAGCTGGACGAGCTAGGCGAGGAAATCGACACCACACCGGCCCCGCGCGAGCTAGAAGATGGGGGGCAACCCACCATCGATGAGCTCGTCCAAGTCAACCTAGGGACGGACGAAGATCCTCGCCCCACTTTTGTTAGCGCAATGCTAACAGAAGAGGAGCGGGAAAGCTATCAATGCTTCTTGATGGAGTTTCGATACTGTTTTGCCTGGCATTACGAGGAAATGCTAGGACTCGACCCTCGTGTCGCCACCCACAAGCTGGCGATTGACCCGCAATTTTGGCCAATCAAACAACAACCGCGGCGTTTGAGGCCGGAATTTGAAGACCAAGTTATTGCCGAGGTAAACAAATTAATCGCTGCAGGTTTCATCAAGGAGATCAAGTACCCACGATGGCTCGCAAACATTGTGCCTGTGGAGAAGAAGAACGGGCAGGTACGGGTCTGCCAGGACTTCCGCGACCTGAATCGAGCTTGCCCCAAAGATGACTTCCCCTTGCCAATCACGGAGATGGTCGTCGACTCCACGACTGGCCATGGCGCACTGTCCTTTATGGATGGTTCGTCAGGCTACAACCAGATCAAGATGGACCCAGAGGACGCCATCGACACCGCACTCAGGACTCCGAAAGGCAATTACTACTACACAGTAATGCCTTTCGGATTGAAGAATGCTGGCGCCACGTACTAGCGCGCCATGACGCGCGTTCTTGGCGACTTGATCCACCATTCTGTGGAATGCTACGTTGATGACATGGTGGTCAAAACCAAAGACCACCGTCGTCATCAAGAGGACCTTCGAGTGGTCTTCGAACGGCTACGACAACACCAACTGAGGATGAACCCCCTCAAGTGTGCCTTTGCAGTACACTCGGGCCTTTTCTTAGGCTTTGTGGTTCATCATCGAGGGATCGAGATTGAGCCAAAGAAGATTAAAGCCATCCTCAACATGGCGCCGCCCCAGGACCTCAAGGAATTGAGGTCTTTGCAAGGGAAGTTGGCGTATATCCGGCGTTTCATCTCCAACCTCGTCGGACGCATTCAGCCCTTCTCGAGTCTCATGAGGAAAGGAGCCCCTTTCCTCTGGGACGAGGGCTGCCAAAAGGGCTTCGACGACATCAAAAGGTACCTTCTTAATCCTCCTGTCTTGGCAGCCCCTATAAAAGGGCGCCCTCTTATACTCTATATTGCAGCGCAACCGACTTCCTTGGGTGCCTTGCTCGCCCAACACAATGAAGATGGCAAAGAGGTGGCCTGCTACTAATTGAGCCGCACCATGGTCGGGGCCGAGCGTAACTACTCTCCCATAGAGAAGTTGTGCTTAGCCTTGATATTCGCGCTGAAGAAGTTGAGGCACTACACTCTAGATCATGAAATCCAGCTTGTCGCAAGAGCGGATCCCATAAGGTACGTGCTAAGTCAGCCTGCACTCAATGGGCGACTTGGTAAATGGGCACTTCTCATGATGGAGTTCGACGTCACCTTTGTGCCGCAGAAAGCGATCAAGGGTCAAGCCTTGGCGGAGTTCCTCGCGCCACACCCGGTGCCAGATGACTCCCCCCTCGTCACCGACTTGCCCGACGAGGAGGTTTTTTCCACCGAGCTCGAAGCACCATGGGAGCTCTACTTCGACGGTGCCTCCCGCATGGAGGCCGACCCCGACGGCACCCCTAGGCGGCGAGCGGGTGCCGGCCTGGTGTTCAAGACTCCACAAGGAGGGGTGATGTACCACTCCTTCTCCCTCATGAAGGAAGAATGCTCCGACAACGAGGCGGAGTACGAGGCGCTTATCTTCGGCCTATTACTAGCGCTCTCCATGGAGGTGCGCTCGCTGCGGGCCTATGGCGACTCACAACTCATAATTCGTCAAGTCAACAACATCTATGAAGTTCGTAAGCCGGAGCTAGTGCCTTACTGTGAGGCGGCTAGGAGGCTCATGGACAAGTTCGAGAGGGTGGAGCTCGCTCATGTTCCGCGGAGCAGAAATGCACCGGCGGACGCTTTGGCGAAACTTGCATCTGCGCTGGCTTTACCCGAGGGTAAACTCGCGCAGGTGACCATCGAGTAAAGGTGGCTTCTTCCTGCCGTCTTGGATCTCATACCGGTGGAGTATGAGGTCAACACTATCATGACGAACGCGGTGGAGGAAGGGGAGTGGCTACAGCCATTCCTCGACTACTTCAAGCATGGAAGTCCCCCTGATGACCCGGTGGAGAGGCGGCAGCTTCAGCGGCGTCTCCCTTTTTATTCCTATAAGGCCGGTGTCTTGTGCAAATGGTCTTATGGACAAGAAGTCCTCCTTCGGTGCGTCAACCGAGCGGAGGCTGAACAAATTTTGCAGGAGGTGCACCACGGAGTTTGCGGCGGCCATCAAGGTGGTGCTAAGATGTACCACAGCATCCGGCTGGCTGGGTATTATTGGCCTGGCATCATGACCGACTGCCTACGAGTGGCGAAGTCATGTCATAACTGCCAGGTCCATGGAGACTTCAAACATCAACCACCGGCGCCTCTACACCCGACGATCCCCTCTTGGCCGTTCGACGCCTGGGGGATCGACGTCATCGGCCCGATCGACCCGCCCTCATCACGAGGGCACCGCTTCATTCTCGCCGCAACAGATTACTTCTCCAAGTGGGCGGAAGCCGTTCCGCTCCGGGAGGTGAAGAGCGACAACGTCATCAACTTTCTAGAGCGGTATATCATATACCGCTTTGGGGTGCCGCATCGTGTCACCTCTGACAACGGCAAGGCGTTCAAGTCCGGTAAGATGTACAGGTTCATGGAGAAGTACAAGATCAAGTGGAACTACTCCACTGGCTACTACCCTCAAGCTAACGGCGCAATCGAGGCCTTCAACAAGACCCTCGGCAAAATATTGAAGAAGACGGTGGCAGGGCATCGGAGAGGCTGGCATGACCGTCTCTCCGAGGCTTTATGGGCGTACCGCGTCACTGTCCGCACCCCGACGCAGTCAACACCATATTCTCTCGTTTACGGGAGTGAGGCGGTGTTGCCATTGGAGGTCCAGCTGCCCTCCCTCCGGGTAGCTCTACACGAAGAGCTCACGCACGACGAACAGGTACACTTGCGGCATCAGGAGCTCGACTCCCTTGAGGGGGAACGTCTCCATGCGCTGTAGAACTTGGAGATGTATCGCCATAACATGGTGCAATCCTATGACAAGCTTGTCAAGCGACGAGTCTTCCGGAAGGGCGAGTTGGTCCTCGTGCTTCGACGCCCCATCGTTGTCACACACAAGACGAAGGGGAAGTTCGAGCCAAAGTGGGAGGGACCATACGCCATCGAGCAGGCATACGATGGAGGTGCCTATTAGCTGGTTGATCCGCAAGGAGCCCGGCCGATGCCGCCGATCAATGGAAGGTTCTTGAAAAAGTACTTCCCGTAAGTTCCTTTTTTGGGTCTTTGCCTTCTTATTTTTGCTCTTGGCCTTGCCTCGCGCTTTCTCCCTCTTGTTTTTTTTTCTCTCTTCTTCGCTTGGCTTGAAGGGGACTTTTCTGTGGCTCATATAGGTCCGCATTGCACTCACAATTGCAAACGTGGACTTATCCGTGTTTCTTTTGTCCTCCCCTTCTTATGGATTGAAAAATCCTACAAAAAAAAACTGGCTTTTCCCAAACCACACTCAGCTGGTGATGGACGA
Organism: Bromus sterilis; assembly: GCA_950022295.1. Lineage (NCBI taxonomy): Eukaryota > Viridiplantae > Streptophyta > Magnoliopsida > Poales > Poaceae > Bromus > Bromus sterilis. Next base: position 238,263,368 of record OX465595.1, on the reverse strand, counting down.
TTTGGCTGCCTTATGACTTGTCTAGTGGAAGCATGGTGCATTGTGTCACAAGTGGAGCGGCTCTTATGCCCACGAATACAAGACACACACATATGTATGCTCCCGGAGGCAGCGAAGAAGACTACTTGGGTTGCTTCTCGGTAATGAAGCCCCACATCCCCATGCTCCCGGATGTGTCTCAAGTTCCCAGAGACTCCACGCCCCGGGGAAGACGGTAGGTAAAAGATCAAGAAAGGGCTTCCCAATTCAGCGAAAGTTGGGTTTGGTGTGTAGCCGCTTGACAACCCTGGGGCGCGCCAACAAGCTCCAGATAAAATGCCTGAGGGTTCGTAGTCCACATAGGTGGATGACTGCCTTCCAAGTTCTCAAGGTGGTTCCCTTGTCAAGTAAGAAGCAAATCCCCAAGAAGTTTCAAGAAATCCTCCCAAGAGGAAGCAACTCCATGAAGTTCGCGACCATCAAATTCGTCCAAGCAAAAAAAAAGATTCTAGAAGCAAGTCCCGAAGTCCAAGCAGTAAGGGAACCACTGGAAAGAAGGCGGGAGGTAGTCATCCACCACCCCTCACCAAAGGCATGAAGATTTTTTTTCAGCCGTTATCCCAAAACTACCTACCCTAAACACACCTCACCCAAGCCTCTGGGTTCTTGAGGCATTGAAGGGAGCATGGTGGAGCCGTGGGGTTTACTCCTTGCCATGATGGGCTAGGGTACGACTCTTTGCTGCCTCTCGGGAGCATGCCAATCACGACATCGTGATACACATACACATACACATACACAAACACACAAACACAGAAGGAAATAAGTTATTGAGATTGCAATCGTTATGGTTTGCGACGATTCCCGATGACTAAATCCTTCGGCAGCCTTTTTCGATGTCAGACCCATAGCTAGTGTTCAACGGAAAAGCCAACATTTTCAACAACAACAACAACAAAATTTGGGTTTTGTTTGTCTTTTCGAGCTGGCTTGTATTTTTGGTGTTTTCCATTTGGCTTGTTTCCCTAACCATATGCAGGGGCGACTAAGTTAGGCGCAAGCAGGAAGCCGCTTGCACACGTGGGTACCGGTGATAATCATGCCGGCACCCATGGCCCTACGTCACCATGGGTCCTAGAAGACGATGCCACCCTTGGTGGCTCCGCAAGGGGGCATCACCTACGGCATTCCCTACATCACACCAAACTTCATCGCCAACCGACTGGCGCCCCTTCTACTTCGACATATGCCGCCAACGTTGAGGGCGGCGTCGCCCCTCAGTGTTGGTGCCACGACAACTTGACATCAACATCACCGGGGGCAATGTTATGCCCTCTCAACAACAACATCGGGGGCAGCGCTAGTCCCTTGAGCGTTGGCAACGACGGCGTTCCCCGCTCGACGTCATCTTCAACACCATATGTCGTGGGCACCGTCAACCACGACAACACGACCTTCAAGTTGTGTTGCTGACACTGAAGGCTGCATTGCCCCTAAGTAGTCGGTACCACGACAACTCTTCAACGACATCACCGGGGGCATTGTCATGCCCTCAAATACCTATGGTGGTAACAACGAGCTTGCACAACGTTGTTATCGCCAGGCCAAGTTGGCCTTGGCCACCACCCTATCATGCTCGGCTACATGGTCACGCCAAGCCTAGCAATGGGAGCAGTGTAGCGCGCCAGTGCGGCCAGCGCGAAGTTGTGAAACCCTTCAGTCTTGTCGGCTGGCACCGTGCAGCTAAACGGTTCCGACTCGTCTGATAAAACCTTCGGCGTGCGGCATGGAGTTGCGCTGCAAATCGAGGAAGACTCGAGCCCGCCTTTGTTGTCAGGCGCCACTGCAGTAATGTGGCTCAACAAGGTACCTCGTTTATTTTTGTTTTACGTTTCATCTCACTTTCTCTTTTCAGCTTTGGTGGAAACACCTACCAACAGCCGGAAGAGTTATCAACGTCGCTTGTTGACAGCGGCGGCACCGTTGTGTAAACCGGCACCTCGTCGGTGGATGGATGGCCGTGTCTCTGCATAGCGCGCTATCACGTGGAAAAGAAAGTAAGAGGCCCTTTCTAAGCCTAAGCTGAGGTGAACCAGCGCCGATCAGGCCGCTGTACGCCTTGCTGGTCGCCGCAGGTGCTGGACTGCGGCTCGCTGAATAGCGTTGGCGCTCGTCCCCGTTCGTCGTTCCTCGACAACAACAACAACAACAACAACAAAAAATGGGTACCGCATACGGTAATCCAGGATTCAAACATTACCACATAATTAATGAGAAATTCTTCTATCCATTACATGAAAGTTGCTAATGCAGACAGAGATCGAGTTGGTATTATAACTAACATGCGAACATTCTTTAAACACCTAGTAACTAAGACGCACTAAATGCATGTGCTCTGGAATCTAAGTAACGGCATGGCTTCAGACTAAATGAGGCCAAGTCCGGCCTATTTGTCCTTCACAGGAGGATCACAAGTATAGGCCAGGATTGTCGCGACCTCCGGCGGTTCTGAATCTTCAAGAGTTTCCCATCGCATCCTAACAAACTCCAGGAAGGTCGCCGTCTCATCACGGTGCTGCAGCAGCTGGTTCGACCACCCCTTAAAGGTGGCAGACGCATTCTCATGGAGGTTCAGTTTCGTGACCATACTTCGACATGAGTTGCGCGCCTCTTCCGCCTTCCTTCGAGCCTCCGCAGCCAGTGCCGCGAGTTTCGTGGCCTCTTCCTCCTGCTGCTTCTGAAAGCTTTCAGTTTGCGTGAGTTGCGCCTCCAAGGAAGAGCCCTCTATGGCAAAAAAGCCCATGTTCTCCGCTACCTGCGAGCATGCTGCATTAAGCTGCTCTAGTAAAGGGCGGGCTTTGTGATCAGCGAAGGCCAATATGTCTTCACCAGGGCCATCTGGTAGGCTTGGTTTTCCTTCAAGACGCGCCGATAGAGACTGGAGGAGCGATATAAAGCTCTCCACATCGGCCGGAACTGACCCCTTGTACTGGTTGGTCCACCAAGGTGTAATCGTGCGGAGTGCCCCCAACGCCTTTTCTCTAGCGAAGGGTTTCTCACGAAGAACTTCTTGGGTCAGGTGTAGGCTGGCGCGTAGAGCAGACGCCATTATTTGTGCATTAAGATTGTCCGTCGGAAGGTTGATGGCTCTTTTCTCCGGCGCTCTGACGACCGGTCGAGGCATCACCGTCGGGAACTTGGGGCTATCTTCTACCAAGGTCTGGACGTAATTTTCCAGCATGATTCTAAGCCGTTTTCCCAAAGGGGTAAGAAGGTTGCCACCATCACCTAAAAAAAAGGGCGCAGTGAATAAATTGTGCCTTTTTGTAACATGGTTTAAAAAAAAGTGGTTCTGTACATGTGACTACCTGAAGATGGTGATGCGTGATGCCCATCATGATGTTCTGCAGGACGTTTTTTTACCCGGTCAAGCGCAACTGAAGCGTTTGCGTGCAACGCTTGGCTCGTGGAATCAGGCTCATCTAGTGCCTTCAGTACTTCTAGCTCCTCGGCAGATGGGGGCTTCGTGAGAGCCGTCATCAACTCGTCTTCAGTCATGGGACGTCTCACTACGTCCTCAAGTTTGTCCTGAGGAAGCAACGGGCAATTTAAGGGAGCATGCACGAATGCCTCAAAAGAGAGATACATATAATTGAGTGTCGACTTACCTTGGGACAGGAAGCTCCCCAGGATTTTCTGAGGTGAGATCTTGGACTAGCGGAAGGGCTCCATGGGTCTCAGGCTCAACAACGATGTGGGGTGATACCTTTCCAGTAAGGTTCGGAGCCCTTCTCGAGCGAGGCTTGGTGGTAGTTGCAGGAAGACCGAGCACGATTGGTGCCGGCAGCCGCAAGTGATCATCCCTGCTTGCGCGGGGCGACGAAGGCGAAGGTAAATCCAACGTGTATTGGACGGGCCTCGTTGGAGGTGGTCCCGGCGGAGGCGTCGGAAGACGCTCAGTGGCGTGGTTGCCGCGACTGTGATCACGGCCATTGCGCCGGGAGTCCAACGAGTCCTTCGGCGACGTCTGGGAGCTCTTCGTAGACTTTTCGCTGCCAACGAAAGCAAAACACATCTCCGTTTGAGCAAACAAGGTATATCCGTGCACGCACGCAGATATACACATACAACGTTGTCGCTATTGCACGTGCAGCGGTAAAGCAATAAGGTAAAGGGAAGGTAATTTACCAACTTTTCGTGTCGAGACCCTCGGCGACGAAAGCGCTGGCGCGTCGCTTGAAGCAACGGCGAGCGAAACCTCTGGCACGTCGCTAAGCGATGACGAGGGGCAAAGTTGTGTGTAGAGGGATTACGCCTGGGCAACCCGTACTTATGGGAGGATGTTGCAGAGCCCAGAAAAACTTCGGCAAGCCTTTCCCCGTACATGAAAAAGATTCCAGGCCCAGGGGAGGCCGTGGTTTTCTAATCCAATACGGCTTGGTAACAAAGACCGTAGCTATCAGCTGCGTCAAGTTCACGATTCGTCGAGTCAAGTCCGATTAGCTCCGCACTCAAACTTGACTCGACGAGGGGGCATTTGTTTGACAATTATTTGTACAAATACTTTCATACGGAGCAAGCAGTGCCCATGGATATCTAATGTGCGTTAAGCATATACAAAAATATGATGTTTTCTATATACGGAGGCTTCTATGCCTATGTGCGCGTGCGTACGTTTGTACTACGCTAGACCGTAGAGTACGGGTATATAACTCTTGTGTATCCATCCGACCGGTCGGCCTGTACGTATGCATACCGAAATACCGGCCGGTGAGTTATATAGGTGTACATTTAATCATGTACCCTGTGCGTGCCTCTGCCAAATTTGCATGGCATGATCAACTATTGAGGTAATGCATGTGTATGTGAAATTACCCTTGATGCAACTATACCATCCTTAAGCGGCTAATGAGTTCAGCTAAGGCAGGCACTAGGCTAAGCAAGCCCAGACTTTGATTTCTACGTATGCATGTCACATAACGTGCACGTACAAGGCCTATATTGGTCTATGGACTCGGTGGGTAACCAGGTAACCCACGTACGCTGGCTCTCTAGCGGGGCCGACGTTGGAAAGGCCTCGACTTGATCGGCACGAAATCAGTTCAGATATACGGCGATCGTTCAAAGAAAACGCGTTCATATCTATCTGTTTCAGGAAAATCGGAAACGACGAGCGGCTGCGGCGTCTGCGCGTCGTGTAGCCAGCCCTTCCTATGCCCTATAAATACAAATACAGGAGCCAGACACAGGGGGAGACACGCCAAAACCCCATACGAGCCTCAGATCCATCCATCCACCTCCGACACGTCCATCCAACTCATACCCATCCATCCGTCCCAGCCAGAGAAGACACAGGAAAGGGAGAAGCCCAGGGCGCCCCTCGAACGACAGCCGGGGAGGCTTAACCGATGCAAGGAGGAGAAGATCGACGCCATGCCGGTCATCTTCTGGCACGGTACGTACACATACTAATCTCCCATCTCCTTCTATGCATCAGGTATCAAGGTGATCGGAGCAGCGGCTGGATATGAGGAGAGCCGCCGGCTTGGTCTTTTATGAAGACGATGATGCCGGGGCCTCGACCTATCATTTGTGTGCAGTCCCTCGGCAGCTTTGCGGCACGCGGCTACCGCGACGATGCCGGGGTGTCGTTCATATGTACCCCCGTTGGACTTCGGCGTCGGCGCCGTGCTAGGGCTGCCACCCATGTGCTAGCGCAGCGGCGTGTCGAGGACTCACTTGCGTGCGCCGCGCTCGACGTATTCTTTTTCGGCGGCGCGCCGGGGTCGTACTTACGTGCGGCGCTTGACTTGCCCTTCCACGACGATGCGACGGGGTCGCACTAATGTGCGGGGCTCGACGTTCTCTCCCTCGGCGATGCGACAACGGAGTCACACCTACGTGTGGCCCTCGACGCACTTTGCTTCTTACAGGCGGCGTTCGACATACTTCTCCACGGCTTCCCGGCGCACTCTTCTTCGGCGACCACAACGTTGCCGAGGCTCCCCGGATGGAGTCTAGGCGAGACTCTACCATCTCGTAAAGGTGCTTCGTCCATCGGCATCTTGCCGGCTCATGAAGGCGTCATGGGCTGGCGAGACGCAGTGATACGTGTCATCCGATGCGCAGGCGGCGTATCCTTTGACGCGGCGGCACCTTGTTGTTTTTCCATTGGCGGCGGGGATGTCATCTTCCCTGGGGCCGAGACACGTCGAGTCGTCTCTCACGGCCTCTTCTTCTTCCACGGCGCGGGTGTACACTACACTCACCGGGGTCCGCTTCGGCGCAGCGGCTCCCGACCTAATACGGACGCATCCCCTTGGAGGCGGCACTCTAAACCGCTTCGGCATATGAGGTGGTGAATTCGCCGCTATTGGCGGCGGTGTTTGCGGCTATGTCCGGATGTGAAGCACTCAATGTGTTGCACGTCCGCTCATTCTCCTTCCAATTTTTCCACTCCCGCGGGGTGTACCCCTCGCTCTTTTGGCAAAGCTACAGGGTCATCGACGACGTCCAAGCGAAGCTCAACCATGCATGCTACCACGACTTCAACAACATCGACGCCGCTCGACATCGACGAGACAAGACGGCGTAGGCGGGTGTGGCCGCATCAAAGGCCACACTTTCGACGGCGCGTGTACCACCTTGTACACGGACTCTGCCGCCGCCACATACATCACCACCACCATGCATGGAGACGCGAAGCGAAGACCGAAGACGACGACTGCGCAGCTTAATCGGAGGTGTCTCGCGGTGCTATCCGCGGGAGTAATTAACCGGGTGCTTTGCGAGGCGCCCGGGAACCAGGAGACCATGATCGCTTGATCACTTAGCCGCGCCAGCAGGCTTTCCACATTTTCTTTTCCTCATGTATTTGTGTACCTTGTACACTGGCACGCCCGCAATACTTATTTCCCCTGGGGCGTAGAAAGATAATAACATAATAACGGCCTCGTTATTCTTATTATTTTTCGTGTCAAACAACGTTTGGGACGTATCAATATCACTTTGATTAATTAGTCTATTCAATATGACATCAAATGGATGTTAAGGTCTACAACAATGCTACTTTCCTCCAATTAGTACTTTCTCTTTTGCATGGGCGTGAGATAGAGGGATGCATGCATTGAGGAGTAAATGAAGGGGAGAGAGACTGCTAATTGTAGCAACTAATTCAGACTCTTAATTACCAAAGTAGACCTTATTAATCCGTTTTGGTATTGAGCCCTATACACCGGAACAGAGGGAGTACTGGTAGATTATGCACTGCGATAGTATTCAGTTCATTCATCTGCAACTCAACCTGCAATAAGAATCATGTTATTTTCTCCCCATGTTTTCTAATAAGTCTGCAAAATTGTGACTTGTACCAGTATACTGCCTTGGTAATAAAAATGGAAAAGAAGGAGAAATAAATGTAAACACAAGTTATCAGTTCTTAATAAAACTACTTAAGCAACAACAAATTATTGTTTCCTTCAGCTAAGAGACTAAGATCACAGCCCAATACAAAAGAAAATACAACTGACTTTATCAAGACAATACTGTGCAAGCTTCATATGCTATATACAACAGGAATGCCATGAGAGGCACTCAGGCATAACCATATATTATTATGTTTTATCTCGTTATAGTGTTACCTTAAGAAACTATGTAATGTTATATGAGCTAAGGTCCCACTAATTTTGTATAATGTAGTTGTAAGTGCTACATTACATCATGAGAATTCAGTCTACCAGGCTATGCATCAATTAGTATAAACAGAAACTGGAGAAAAGATACTAGCTTGAGGTGGTGGACCGTGGTGAGCTGCCAGATTGAAGGAGCCATCGAGCTAGGAAGCAAAGCATCTGGATTGGGACTTCGAGCAGTAGGGTACATGGGAGTCAAAGAGGAAGGGGAGGGAGTTGAGCTTGGGCTTCGTCGTCCAACATAAGTAGATATAGATAGAAAAGATCTGCATAAAAAGGCAGACAATCGTGAAAATAAAATTAAGAAGCTAGATAGCTACGACACACATGATATCCGTTTACCATAGTTCCGATTTAGCCTTGTCCTTATATCTTCTTTCTCGGATATCTTTAGAAAGAAAGAAATAATAATGTCATCGCAAATCACAACATCAACCTTCACAAGAGAACACATTTTCTTCTAGTTAATTTATCAAGTACCCGATCTAAAGTTACATCAAACAAAAAATCGAGTGTATAAATTACAAGGATGGTCTAGGAAACTTACAACTTCATAAATACTTCATATTTGTTATTTTAAATATGTAAGTAGCAATCTACTTATATTGCAACCATGCTGACTTAAGTCGAAAGACCCTAGAGCGCCACCCCATCAAAATAATGCTCTAAGCATTGATATCCAAGACAGCCGACACAAATATTAGTCCTCTTATCTATTTATACAAATTATACGCATACTTAGGTGTGCAAATACATGCTATGGGACACCAGATGATGAACACAAGGAAAACAAGTCGTGCTGGAAAGAGCTTTATAATTGAAGCAAGAAACATAGGAACAAATTTGACGATTGCATCACTATAGGACATTACATCACACTCTACATCTAATAAAAACTAAAAACCATATATCATATGGATAAATGCCAGCATTTAAAATCCCATATTTGTTCTTCATCTTATCTTTCTCGGATCTACACATGCCATGTTCAAAAGAATCACAAAATTTAGGGACCAATAACATGAGTAAAAGAGAGGGGGAGGTAGGAGGAGCAGGTAGAGGCAAACCCGTAACCACCTCGAGCTCCTGCAGGTCTTCTTCCTTTGCTAAGGTGGCGCGGGTGTCGTGGAATCGCCGGATCCGCCCGAATCCAGGCGCAGCGGGGGTCACCGGAGGAGGGGCGAGGTGAGCTCGGGACAAGCCTCCATGGTGATCTCCTTGTTGGGGCACACGGTACGCTAAACTAGCACTAAATAAAAATTTCTACCGCGCACAACCAAGATCTTGCTGCTGGAGAAGAACTACGTGATGAGAGATTACCACTAGACGCGCAGTCATGGCAGCGGAAGGAGAGTTGGCGATGCGCATCGGCGGCGACTCCTCGAATCCCTCGAACCAATCCCACGAACGGAGTCCCGCGATCCAATCCCGCGAATAGTTCATCCAAACGCCGCAGGTGCGGCGCCTCCATGGGACGCGCACGTACAAGGAGGAGCGCCGGGCGCCGGACTGCTAGGTCCGGTGGCTCGTCCTGGAGGCGGAGTGACGGCTAGGGTTGTGGTCTGACGTGTACCCCTTCGGGGTTCGCCCTAGCCCTTATATAGGCGCCCGTGGAATGGCCTCAACCCTTGAGGCAATCCGGACCCTCCATCCATATTCCATTCGGATCACATTCGAATGGGCTCCTTTACCTTAAGCGCGCGACCCTATATGTTCACGTACACATGGACACGTCCCGGATCACATCTGGTTCGATAGTCGGTAGCGGTTCCTAGCAGAACGTGTCGGCTCCCATATATGCGTAAAGTCATAAGACGAACCATTACAAAGTGTCATATGCAACATTCCTTTTGCCTCACGATATATGTTGTCAATTTCAAGGCGAGTACTTGTCACCCTTGTGATAGCTTGACCACTGTTCTCGAAACCGTGATACAGATTCCTGAACCGGGTTAACACTTAACCCATGTCGCGTGGCCATGCTTTCTGAATCTTATCACTCGTGAGAGCCCAGAGAATATCTCTCCAAAGTGGAGGGGCAAATCCCATCTTGATCAACCATGTCTCGCGGCATGTATCATGACTCACCCGTAAGCTACCTTTATAACTACCCAGTTAGGGTGTAGCATTTGATAGTCCCTAAGTGAGTCATTCCTCATCCCGAGAACATGCAAGGACCTCAGGTCTAGGACATGGCATATACATTGTATTGAGACTAACAGATGACAATATCACGATGCGTCTCAAAGTGGGTCTCTATCCAACTCAGTGATCCCATCACTAAGTTCATACTATCGGTAGCATTTCCATGCTCATGACTTGTGAAACATAGTCATCAAACGAATCATATACTAGTCAAGGATATGTGTCCGCATAAGCTTATCAACTAGGGACCATTAGAACAATCATCATAGAATATATAGTCTCACAAACAAGTCACATACTTATTGATACATATGAGTGACGATGTTCAAGGACAATACAAGTAACTCATGAATACATAAGGAGACAACATCATAACATGATTGCCTCTAGGGCATATCTCCAACAGTCTCCCACTTGCACTAGAGTCAATCAGTTAGGCATCTAAGGCCCATGGATCTTACGTGCGCCTCATGCTTCGGCATCAGGAGAGGCTTCGTCAAAGGATCAAAAACATTTGCATCCGTGTTTACTTCGCATACATTTATATTACCATCATCTACGAGTTGTCGTATGATATGATAACGCCTTTCTATGTGCTTGGATTTTTGGTGATGCCTTGGCTCCCTAGCCTGTACCACTATTATCACAATAGAGGTCCAACAGGCTTGCCGAGTCTGGAACCACACCAAGTAGGGTAATTAAATCCCTTATCCAAACACCTTCCTTTGAAGCTTCAGAAGCTGCAAGGTACTCGGCCTCTGTTGTAGAATCAGATATCGTCTCTTGCTTGGAACTCTTCCAGCTCACTGCACCTCCGTTCAAAATGAACACATAACCAGATTGCGAACGAAAATCATCCTTGCGGTTTGGAAACTAGCATCGGTGTAACCCTTTACAACGAGCACATCCTCACCTCCATAAACTAGGAACATATCCTTAGTCCTTCTCGGGTACTTTAGGATGCTCTTAACTGCTGTCCAGTGGCTCTCGCCTGGATTAGCCTGGTATCTGCTCGTAGCACTTAGAGCATAGGAAACATCTGGACGAGTACATACCATAGCATACATGATAGACCCGATGGCCGAAGCATACGGAATCTTATCCATGCGTCTTTGCTCATCAGGAGTCGATGGACCCTGAGTCTTGCTTAGATGAATGACATGTGACGCAGGCAAGAACCCTTTCTTAGCCTCATGCATGTTGAACCTTTTCAACACCTTGTCAATATACGTACTCTGGCTTAATCCAATAAGCCTCCTTGATCTATCTCTATAGATCTTGATTCCCAAGATATAAGATGCTTCTCCCAATTCCTTCATTGCAAAACTATTTTTCAATGCGTCCTTGACAACTTCCAGCATTGGAATGTCATTCCCAATCAATAATATGTCATCCACATATAAGATCAGAAGTACAATTGATCTCCCACTAAACTTCTTGAACACACAAGGTTCCTTTTCATTCTCAATGAATCCAAACGATTTGACAACCTCTTTAAAACGAATATTCCAGCTCTGAGATGCTTGCTTCAATCCATAAATGGATTTCTGAAGTTTGCATACCTTACTAGCATTCTTTGGATCAACAAAACCTTCGGGTTGTATCATATACACGTCCCCATCTAGATTTCCGTTAAGTAAAGTTGCTTTGACATCCATCTGCCAAATCTCATAATCGAAATAGACAGCTATAGCTAGAATAATCCGAACTGATTTAAGCATCGCTACAGGCGAGAAGGTCTCGTTGTAGTCAATTCCTTGAACTTGTCGAAACCCCTTCGCGACAAGTCGAGCTTTATGGATTTGAACATTTCCATCCATATCAGTTTTCTTTTTAAAGATCCATTTGCACTCAATGGTTCTTGCACCATTTGGCAGATCAACCAAGTTCCAAACTTGATTGTCATCCATGGACTTTACCTCGGATCTCATGGCCTGAAGCCATAACTCAGAATCTGGATCCACCATCGCTTACGCATATGTCAAAGGCTCATCGTTGTCCAACAACAATACATTGCTTGCATTACGCAGCCTTTCTGACCTTCGTGGTGCGGGTGCCCCTTCAACCACGGGTTCACTGACTGGCTCTGCCATAATGGCATCACTTGTCGTGTCTTCCCCTAGTGGTTTATCTCGAACCTCTTCGAGTTTCACCGTCCTCTCACTAGCCTTCCTAGTGATAAACTATTTCTCAAGGAAGGTACCATGCCGAGCAACAAACACTTTGCCCTTTTGTCGGTTGTAGAAGTAATACCCTAAGGTTTCCCTTGGATATCCCACGAATATGCACTTATCTGATTTGGGTGCGAGCTTGTCTGACTGAAGTCGCTTGAAAAACACTTCACAACCCCAAATCTTTTGAAAAGACAAACTGTGACACTTCCCAGTCCATATTTCATATGTTGTCTGATCTACGGATTTAGATGGTACTCTGTTTAGTGTGAAAGCTGCAATTTCTAGAGCATAACCCCAAAATGACAACGGTAGATCTGACTGACTCGTCATCGATCAAACCATGTCCAACAAGGTGCGATTCCTCTGTTCCGATACACCATTTCTTTGCGGCGTTCCAGGAGGAGTGAGTTGTGGAACTATTCCACGACTCTTGAGATGATCATCAAACTCTTGACTTATATATTCACCTCCATGATCTGATCGTAGAAGTTTGATCGTCTTGCCTAGTTGATTCTCTACTTCATTCTGAAACTCCTTGAACTTTTCAAAGATTTCTGACTTGTGCCTCATCAAGTAGATATATCCATATCTGCTCAAGTCGTTGGTGAAAGTCACGAAGTACTGGTAACCACCTCTAGCAGTCATGCTCATTGGTCCACACACATCAGTATGTATGAGTTCCAACAAGTCGGATGCCCTCTCGCAACTCTTTGCAAAAGGTGTCTTGGTCATCTTGCCGAGTAGGCACGATTCACATGTCTCATAATCTCATAATCCATCAGATCCCATCAAACTCAGCATAGCAAAAGCAGAAAGATTACATATGTGCCTCGATCATGTAGGAAAGCTCACGAGGTCTAAATCATGAAGAACAAAGAGGGGAGGAGAACATCACATAGCTACTGATCACGGACCCATGGTCCAAAGGAAACTACTCACGGCACATCAGGGAAGCGTCCATGGTGGAGGGGAAGCTCTCGGAGGTCGATCCTCCCTCTGGCAAGGTGCCGGGAAGGGTCCAGACGGTGCTCCCGATCTTGGAAGCGCGGCGCCGGCGGAATAGAGGCGATATTGCGAAATAGGGTTCTGTCTTCGGAAGTTTCCCGTGGCGGAGAATAAATAGGCGAACGGGGGGAGCCAGGGGGCCAGGCGCCCCCCTGGCGTGGCCAGGCCCCTGGCCGCGCCAGGTGGCTGATGCTAGCAAGGAAGATACTTCTCTCGCTCCTCGTTGGTTACCCCAAGTGGAAGGTGAGATGTAGCGTAGCAGCAGAATTTCCCATATGTAGAGGATAGGGTTTTTCTCCCGTAGGACTCGCAGAGATACAAGAAGGTGGTAAAGTGAACAGTGGCGCCGAGGTTGCTAACTTCGCCTGGACCTGCACACACAGCAAATAACTTTGCTCCCAACGAGTACAGAGGAGTTGTCAATTCCTCCGGCCTTGCTATTTACAAAGGATCAACGCAAGAGATAATAATAGTGGCAACTGAAAGTTAGAACTGAAAGTAAATTGAAAGTGTAAACAATGATGTGAATATGGACCGGGGTCCCGTGATGTTCACTAGTGATGTCTCTCTCCCAAAAGACGATAAAAGTGCTAGCGAGGTAAAAAATCACAGCTGGGCAATTGATAGGATTATAAACGCATCGCAATGCTAACTATGCTACAAAAGAAAGGAAGAGGCTCAAAAGCAATGGGCAGTACGCCAAGGTAAGTAGACCAAAATCCATCTGCATCTACTACGAATCATCCACCTTGAGATATCTATCCAGAACATCTTGCTGGTATTAAGTTGTGAATCCCACCCAAAGTGTAAACCCAAAGAAACAGACAACTGCATTAAAAGAACCATGTGTAATGTAAACAATCCTTGCACCCGCAAGTACAAGCACCGTTGTTTTATCCCTGGTGGCAAAAACACATCTCCTAGTCTCATGTTTCTGTCACTCAAGCTAGACATCAAGGGGCTGAACCCACAATCAAGCATAATGCTCCCTCTTGGAGTTGCAACAAATCACTTGGCCAAAGTAAAATACGGCAACGGAGAACATGCAAGAATTTACTAAAGAACACAAATATAAAAGAGAACCAAATATATTACTCATCACAATCTGAACATAATCTCATAATCCATCAGATCCCAGCAAATTCAGCATAGCAACATAGAAAACTACAAAAGTGCCTCGATCATGTGAGGCAGCTCACGAGGTCTCGAAAGTGGAAGCACAAAGAGGTGAGGAGTACATCACATAGCTACTGGTCACGGACCCATGGTCCAAGGGGGACTACTCACGGCACATCCGGGAGGCGTCCATGGCGATGTATGGTCTCCCGGAGGGGATTCCTCCTTCCGGTAGGGTGCCGGGGCAGATTCTCCTGGCAGCCCCGATCTTCAAACGGCAGTGGTGGCGGAACAGAGAGGAGAACGAGAATAGAAGATCGATATTAGGGGTTTCCGTCACGGGGTAAAAATAGGCGAAGGGGGCACCGAGGGGGGCCACCAGGAAGCCAGGAGGCCTCCTGGCGCAGCCTAGGGTGGGGCCGTGCCAGGGACCCTCCTGGGGCCCCGGTGGTGGCCCTCCTGCCATTTCTTGGTTATTCCGGAAGCTTCCGTGACGCTGATTTTTTATATAATTTTTCCGGGATTTATTGGGCACTTTTAATGGCCGGAAAACCTGAAATACAAAAACAACAGAAAAACAGGAACTGGCAACTGGTGCACTGAGTTAATAGGTTAGTCTAAATATGATAAAAAGTGTATGAAAGTTCAAGCAAAACATGGCATAGTTACACAAAACATGCATGGAGCAAGCAGAAATTATAGATACGTTTGGGATGTATCAACATCCCCAAGCTTAATTCCTGCTCGTCCTCGAGTAGGTAAATGGTAACAAGCATAATTTATGTGGTGACATGCCACACAACCATATAAAGACTTTTAAGTAAAGCAATCAAAGCATGCAATTCAATTCAAGTCTTAACAAACAAGAGTCTATATTAACATTGACACAAGTAACAAAAGAACAAAAGGTGCAAGGGCTCTCGCTGTCTGTGACTCGAATGTCTCCAGATAGTGGAAATCTGAGGCATATGGCTTGTCATATGTCACGGTGGGACCGATATGTGCTTCGTCCCCGGATCTGGATGGAAACAACTAGATCTGGAACAGTACCGCATATCGGGCCTTACACAATACCATACCAGCATTTCTACAATAACATCACTCAGGAAGGTGGAAAACCTGGACAACGAGACGGGACAGAGGAGGATCCACACACAGTGCCGACTACAGCGGACAAAGGGGGACAGACGAAGCGGGAGGTTCAGAATCCATTAGTTGGATAATGACCAGGCAACCCGGTTCGTTGTTTCACGTGGGCTGCACATTTGTCGAGGTAGAATGACAAGCCCACGAGCCATGCTCAGCCAGTTCGAAGTACGCCGACCAACCCGCTGCTGATAAAGTATAGGTCCAACTGAAATCTCCCAAACGAGAACCTAGTTTTGGTTTTGAAGTAGATAAGTTGAAGGAGAAAATCATTACGTCACATTTCCTTACCAGACGGAGGGGATAAGGACTAAAAAGAATCTTACTCTCCGATAACTAACTTAGTAACTACAAAATAGTTTTTATCTAGACTCAACTTCGACCAGTAAAGGGATCCTACAGTCGGTAAGGCTCTGATACCAAGTTGTAAGACCCGATATGCGGTACTGTTTCAGATCTGGACGTTTCCGTTCAAACCTGAGGACGAAGCACATATCGTACCCACCGCAACATGTGACTAAACCATATGTCTCAGATTTCAACATGATATCACAACATTACAACTACAAGGATACAACATCTCATACAATCGGCATACAACTGCCTTAATACAATACATCAGCGGAAGATATATGTCTGAGTACAGACTACAATCAAATGCCTAGTGGAAAAAGAGAAAAGGCATTGCTACCATAACCACACGGGTCCAGGCCCTCCGCTGGGATCCGCCTAACTAGTCGTCGTCGAGTCTCCACGTGAAACGTCGGTCACCATACCTGTTGTCGATCAAAACCATGAAAAGAGTTTGGGGGTAGTATCATGAGTACAGAAGTACTCAGCATCCAACTATAGTGATCAACTGACCCAGCAAGGACTTCATCACTCGTCATTCTAGGATAACTAGTAGTTCACGGTAAGGATGGGGTAAGTGGTGAGGTTGCTGCCGCACTAGCATATATGAAGTGGCTAACGATCTAGAGAGTAAGATAAGAAGCCAAGCATTTGATGAGGAATCGCCTCCAACAAGTCTGCTATCAGCTACTTACGCAAACATAACGCCTATCCTATCATTGTCCTCCCCTTCACCACCCGATGAAGAAGAAGCAATCAAGGCACATGCACGTTGATCAAGTTATTTAGGAATATATCAGTTGTAGTTGTCTATGAACAAGGAGTAGGTCTCAAGTTGTCCATAACCGTGGACACGGCTTCTCGAAAAGATTTAACCCTGCAGGGGTGTATCAACTACCCATTATAAGGCTCCGCACACATGCCCATCTCTCTCAGTTTCTACCCATCACAAGTAGCCATTTTATGTTTTAGTTCCGAGAGATCCGAAACGACATGTCCCTCTAACTAACAACGCACAAATCCAGGTGGCCCCCGGGGAGTCGACACCCAACCCAAAAGCCGGTCGCGCTCTCGGATCAGACTCTTCCGTCTGAACGAGGTCGGGGTAACTAACCCATCACCGTGGGCAGCCCCCTAGCTTCCAGGTGTGCACCAACAAAGGAACTCTATCTCCGTTGGCCCGAGTTGTTTGAAATTTTCTGGGATCTCACCAGTCACACACACACGGTTTTCAAATGGTAAATCAGCTTGGGCCACCACTAGAAATGTTTGAAGCTAGGTAGGTAAGAAGAGGGGACCCCATAGTATCCCACACGCGGTTAGGCACGCTCATCAAGAGACACAATACCCGGAACTCGGGACCTAGGTGACTCGAATGGAACAAAGCATCGGGGCAGGATAGCCTAGACCTTCCATCCTTCGTCAAATAAAGTCAACATTATAATAACCATATCATACACAACAATATAACAATGTGATAGCCCATTCCAAGAAGTAACAGGGGGTAACATTCGTAGCATTCTAAGCATGCATACTAAGCAGGGGCTGAGCAACGAGCAATAGTAACATAGCAGTACAAGTTTTGCTGGAAGGGGACATGGTTGTATCGGTTTGAAAGAGGCGGTAAACAGGTGGTAGGATCAAACATCGAACCATCCTAGACTAGCATGCAAACCGCTGGTTATAATAGAATGGATCATAAGTAATGTATAGTCCTTTCCTGTTGGTAAGTCGGGTTCCGAAGGTGTAGCCGGTCGCAAGCTCGCATCGTCTCCGGAAGAATTCGCGGGAGCACACAAGAAGGAAACACTGGAAAGACAATCAACGATTATGCATGCTATTACTACGAAGCAACACAATCAAGGAACAAGCAAGCATGGTTCAAGTATGATGCATGTCAGTTTAATACCATGGCATGAACGTAAGAACGAGCAAGTTTAAATGAAGCATCGGGAAGAAAGGGTGCAATGCTACCGACAATCTTCATAAGCATTATGTAGGTGAATTACGGATCCGAAGGATCCTTATGTTATAATTATTATGATGCATGATCATAGCATATGCGGAGACTTAAACAAGACATGAACAAGATTTGCCCACTCATGAGAATAAACCTCAAGACGAGATTCCTTAACATAACTTAGATGCAAATGGCATGGCATGCAACTAATGAAATCTATAGCAAGCAATGAAATAAAGTGCAAGACTACGCTACCGGCAATCTACGGTCATCGCGGAACTACGGCAAGGGAAAGGGATGGAGGAATTGCACCATGTGCATCATCATGAGGGGTTTCGTGCAAAATGCTTCATCGCCAAGATGATGCTAGCTCATATAGAAAAAATGAACAGCACCATGACGTTCCTCATATTTTTCTACCCCAAATTCATGTATGACATGAATTATTTGGAGATAGGATGCACATAATACAAGTAATGCAAAAACATGATAGATTTGAAAGGATTTGAAGTAAACTCCCAAAAAGAAAAGGAGGTAAACCTCCCTTGGGCTAGTCTCGGCCAGATTGGCTCAAACCCTCGCGGTTCAGCTCTATTGAGCTCCCACGGGCGAGAGAAACAGAGTGGGCTGAGCCCGACTACTGCGCTGCAAAAATAACAGAAAAATGGGGATTTAAATGCCCCGAGGAGGACTCGAACCCCGAGTTCACGGATACAACCGTGGCACCCAAACCACTGGGGAACCGAAGCCAACTTAATACGAAACGAAACTGAAAAAAAAATGAGCCAAATCAAGGCGCTAACTGAAACCAAAACGAAACTGAAGGAATCGAGAGTCCGGACTCTGACGAAACTGAACCTGACGGGGTCGCAATGTGGAAATAGAGGAAACCAGGGGAGGTCTCTGGGCAGCACGACAAGGGATGGCGCTGGGCGTGGCCTAGGTGGCCAGGGGCGTGCTCCTGGTTGCCAAGGCATGGCCTTAGGCAAGCTAGAGCACGAGCGCGCACGATCCAGCCACGGCCGAACAGACGGGCACGGCGAGCGCACGGCAGCGGCAGAAAAACAACGGCGGTCTATGGCTATCCTACGCGAGGCAGAACAGAACCGAGAGGGAATATAGAGGCTCACAGCGGGAGGAAAACGCAGGGGGGACGGGCTCGGCGACGATCGCCGGTTCGGAGACGAGAAGAAGACGCCGACGGTGAGGAGGACGTTGCCGGCCTGCGAGACGAAGGCGTGGACGACGAAGAACCCGAGCGCTCCTTCTCGAGTTGCTCCTGATCAGCGACGAGGGCGACCTTGCAGACGAAAAAGACCCGCTCTTCATCGTCGAGGGACTCCGTTTCTTGATGAAAATTTGAGCTCCTCTCGGGCTCCCATGGCGGCACAAAACAGAGGAGGGAGAGGAAGAAATAGAGAGGAGAGGAGGAGAAGGAGATGGCGGCAGGGAGAGGGAACCCTAGACGAGTGGGAAGGGGCAAGAGGGAGGCTATGTATGGGGGAGGGAGAGAGAGGCTGGAGGAGGGGCTCCACGCCGAGCTCCTCCTCTCTGCTTTTCCTCTGTCGCCGTAGAGGAGAGGGGAAAAGGTGAGAGGAAGGTGAGGTGTAGGGTAATGACAGGTGGGTCCAGGAGAGATGGGCTGCGTTTGGGCTGGGGAATAGGAGGTGGGCTAAAGAAATAAAATTGGGAGAAAGGGGCCCAAGAAGTTAGAGGGATTTCTGCATTTTATTCTTTTACAAAAGACAGCAGAAGAAAAGGCTAAAAGGAAATGGTCAATGAATTCCAAAAGTCATATAAAAATATGATTATGGATCCTTTGCAATTATAGGATTTTTAGAAAATGATTTGGGTCAAATATGTTTAAGTATTTCAAAAGGCATTTAAATTATTTCAAATGCAATTTGAACTACAACCCCATTTTCTAGAAGGGCTAAAATCTTGGGATTTTGCAGGGGCTTTAATCATGGCACAACATGTTAAAATCCCAAAGGTGTAGCTTAGGGGGTCAAAGACGAAGCAATGTGAAAATGGCAAAGGCCAAAAAAGGAAGAAAGAAAAGAAATGGAAATAATCCTTTTACATAACATGAAAATGCTTGGGCATTTTTCCGTCACATGGATTATGGCAAATATTAAATGTGCAAATTATTATCCCCAATGGGAAAAATGAAAGTGCAAATTTATCTGAATTTTGCTAGTTTTGGGATGTTACACCAGGTACAAGTCAAACTGATCCACTCCCTTTCGATATTTTGAGAACTCATGCAATGGATGAGCGTAATCAAGAAAGATGACACTTAGGATGGCAAAGAGAGAGAGAGATGGTGAAGGAGGAAGACAAAAAAGGTGTGAAAGTCTCACATCAATGAGGACAATCATAAGCGAGAGAAAGCCAAATGATAGGTTGATGTGAGGAGTAGGGATTGCCATGCAACGGATGCACATGTGAGCTAAGGAAAGCTCTCCAATGGAACTAGTGGGGGTGCATCCAACTTGCTTGCTCAAGAAGACCTAGAGCTCATTTGAGGAGGCTCATCATTGGAATATACAAGCCATGTTCTATAGTGTAAGGGCCCCCACATAGCTATCTGCATGTATGACGATCTCTATGGAGTACAAGGTATAAGAGGGAGTACGAGTGTGGATCTCTCAAAAGGAATAGTAGTGTGCCCCCTTCTCTCTTTTTATTTTATTTTTCTATTTTTTTCTCTTTTTTGTATTTTTTGTGGCCTCAATGGCTCTTTCTATTTAACTCTAATTTTTCCTCATTGAGATCTTTTAAATTTGTCCTCTTTGGGATCTTTTCCTCACTTTAGGGGCAACACTCTATTTTACATGGAGTATAGAAGATTTTTCACACTTTACAAAAGTACTCAGCATAAAGAAGATGAAGCTATCATGATGTATGCAAATGTATGCCTCTGCCAGTGTAGAAGGAACATGTATGACATGAAGATCAAGTCATGAGAGGATGGATGTTGCATGACAATATATCTCGGAAAGGCTATGGAATGCCTTGATAGGTAGGTATGGTGGCTGTTTTGAGGAAGCATATAAGGAGGTTTATGATGGCAGAGCGTACCGTGCCAAGGGTTTGGATGCACCGGCGAAGTATGCCCCAACTCTTGAGGTGAGAGGAAGGCAATGCACAGTACCGAAGAGGCTAGCAAAATATGAGAAGGTGGAAGTGTCAACTTTCGAATACTTACATTAGTCCAAGGAACTCATGCACTTATTATCGGTAACTCTCAATCTAATCAGTAGGTTCACAAAGAGACAAGTACCCCGAGGAGGAGTGTATGGGGGTTTGGTTATCCTTGCGCACCTCGACTCATGGTACGTGAGTGTACTCTAATATCCGATCCCTCCAAAGATTAGCGATCCATCTAGTAGCTAGAGTTCTCAACTAGTTTTTTGTAGTTTCCAAAAATAAACACGGATTGCCCAAAATACGACATCTATCACTAATCGGCTAAAGCTCTTGACACCAAAAGTTCAAACATTACTCAAAACAATACCTCAAAACTATTGCAAGTTACTACTACGATTGAATAGCAACCTCAATTACCTACTTCAAGTCCAGACACACAACTCAGTGCAACAGGTCAATTCTCTAAACAAGATAAACATGAAGACTCAAGAGAGTTCCAGCAACAAACTAAACAAAAGCTCTTAAAAATATAAGCATGAAAACTAAGAGCTAAGCATGACAACAGCTACGAAAAGATAAAGAACACACACAACAAAGAAAGATAAGCATGCAAGCCTATGTTGTGTTCTACGATGGAGTGGAGCGTGTTTCTCTCCCAAACAATGAAGGCTAGGATCCAACTTTTTATGAACAAAAAAAAACTAAAACAAACTAAAAATAAAAGAGCAAGACGCTCCAAGTTTAGCGCATAACATATGAAGTGATAAAAATATAGTATGGAGAAGGACGAATAGATGATTGTTGATGGAGGAGGGGATGCATGGGGGCATCCCCAACTTAGATGCTTGAGTCTCCTTGGATATTTCATGGGGGTGCATGGGGGCATTCCCAAGCTTAAGCACTTGAAACTCCCGAATCTTGTTTCATCATCTTCCTTCGCATACTTGAAAACTTTCTTCATAGGAAACTCATCATAAGCTGATTAGAGTGGTTAGTACCCATGATATAATATATTTTTCTCTACTGGAAATAAAGATATTCTTGAAGATCTACTATTTCTCAAGGTTGCCAAAAAGTTTTTGCAAAGAAAAAGCAAGCTTAAGGTTTGCAAAACGAAGAAAAGGCAAAACATGGCAGAATCTGTGAAAAACAGACCACCAGGTAGTAAATAATTTTTTCGGGGTACTTCTGCAACTCAAATCAAAAAACTCAAAACAGACGTACTAAAGCCAATTGTATGGAGCATACTGTCAAAACAATTCAGATCAAAAAGATGATCTGGTGATTTATTTCCATTTTTTCCGTCAAGGGGACAGAATCTGTTTCTGGACAGCATGTCACAACTTTTGAACTTTCTTGCAATCGGAGGCTAAAACTTGACAAAAAGCTTGAAAATAAAGATACAATGATGTTTCTACAGTAGTAATAAATACCAAGACCACTAAAAACTTAAAGAACAAACTGAAAGTAAATATAACAAGGGTTGTCTCCCTAAAGCTCTTTCTTTATAGCCATAAAGATAGGCTTAAGACTTTAATGATGCTCTCGTAGGAATAAGAGTTGAAGAACAAAAGAGAACATCAAGAAGCAAATACCAAACAAATTTAAGTCCAACATGCTTCCTATGCATAGGATTTTTGCAATAGAATAATTCATTGAAGCACAATGCAATAAGCATAGGAAGGCAAAACATGTGCAACTTCAAAACCTTCAACATAAAGAGAGGGAACTTGATATTATTGGAATATCTATAAGCATATGTTCCCTTCTCATAATAATTTTCAGTGGGATCATGAATAAACTCAACAATATAAGTATCACATAAAAAAATCTTATCATGGTCCACAAAATAGAAAATTTATTACTCCCCACATAAGCAAAATCCTTATCACTAGTAATAGTGGGAGCCAACTCAACAAAATAGTTATCACATGAATCATTCTTATCATGATCCACTTGAAAAATTTTATTCTTTATAGCATAAGTGTCATCAAAATAATCATCATAGATAGGCGGCAAAATATCATCAAAATAAATTTCCTCATCAAAACTTGGGGGGGCTAAAAAGATCATGTTCATCAAACGTAGCATCCCCAAGCTTATAACTTTTCATATTATTAGCATCAAAGGTATTCAAAGAAGACATACTAATAACATTGCTACTATCATGAGTGTTATGCAAATAATAAAGCTCCATAGGCTTTTTGATTTTCTCTTCAAACACTTCATGTCCCAACTCAAGAGAGAGATCATAAAGCTCTCTCATAAAAAATTTATTGTTTTCCATAAGCCTAACTAGTGAAAATAAAAACAAGAAACAAAAAGATTTAATTGCAAGATCTAAAGATATACCTTCAAACCTTACTTCCCCGGCAACAGCGCCAGAAATAGCTTGATGTCTACGCACACTTCTATTCTTGTAGACTATGTTGGGCCTCCAAGCGCAGAGGTTAGTAGGACAGCGGCAATTTCCCTCAAGTGGATGACCTAAGGTTTATCGAACTCAGGGAAGTAGAGGTCGAAGATGGTCTCTCTCAAGCAACTCTGCAATTAAGATACAAGAAGTCTCTTATGTCCCCAACACACCTAATACAACTAGGATTTGTATAGGTGCACTAGTTCGGCGAAGAGATGGTAAAATATGGGTGACATGTGTGGCAAAACAAAGTAATATAAATATGTAATAAAAATTATCGCAAGAAAACAAGTAGCAAACGTGAGCACAAATCGTATTGCAATGGTGGAAACAAGGGCTAAGCTTCATACTTTCACTAGTGGCAACTCCCAACAACGTTAACATAATCTAATCACATGATATTTCCACTAAAACATGCATTGGAGACGTATTTGGAGGTCATTCCTTTGTGGTCAAGAGAGGACGAGAATTGTGTAGGCTACAAAAGCACACCTTAGAGGTCGTAGTTCTCATCTATGGATTTCCCAATGTCACCACGGCCATACAAAGAGAGTACCACAATCACCACAACATATCTCAAGGATAGTCGAAGGCAAGCACCAAGAGACTCTCAATCTTCAATCCACATACAAAAGAGGAAATCACTCATGAAAATATTCTTCTAACCCATGTCCAATAGACCGTTGTCACCATGGTCTCGGAGATTATACTAGATAAGATCAAGTGAGTACAACAAATCCAATACATAGAAGAAGGGGAAACATCATGGGATCATCCTAGATTAACATAGCTAATGATCACAACAAAGATCACATCATGGGAGAGAGAATTGAACACATAGCTACTGTAGAAACCTCGGCCCCGAGGAGGAACTACTTTCGCTTCATGGAGGGAGGAAGCAACGTCGATGGAGATGATTTCGGGGGCACTTCCCTGTCCCGGCAGGGTGCCGACACAGGAATTCTGGTCCCCGAAGCTTGTTGGCATTGGCGGCGCAGATCGGAATTTCTTCTGGAGAAAAGGGTTCTCCAATCAGGGTTTTCGCGTCGAGAGTAAAAATATGGGCCAAGGGGGCAGCCAGGGGGCCACCAGGGAGTGCAGGCAGCCTCCCGGCGCGGCCCCACCCTAGGTCGCGTCCCTTGGTCGCCTAGACTCCTGGCGGGGCCCCCTGGCCCCCCTTCGGGCATCTGGAAGCTCCCGGGTCGCTGATTTTTTATATATTTTCCTGGAATTTTTCTGGCAGTTTAAGTAATGGGAAAACTGAAATACAAAAACAGCAGAAAACAGAAACTGGCACTATGGTGCACTGAGTTAATAGGTTAGTCCAAATATGATCAAAAGTGTATGAAAGTGTATCGAAAGCATAGCAATATCACGCGAAACATGCATGGATCAAGCATAATTTATAGATACGTTTGGGACGTATCAATATCACTTTGATTAATTAGTCTATTCAATATGACATCAAATGGATGTTAAGGTCTACAACAATGCTACTTTCCTCCAATTAGTATTTTCTCCTTTGCATGGGCGTGAGATAGAGGGATGCATGCATTGAGGAGTAAATGAAGGAGAGAGAGACTGCTAATTGTAGCAACTAATTCAGACTCTTAATTACCAAAGTAGGCCTTATTTGAGCTGCAAAACGGAACAAATCCGTTTTGGTATTGAGACCTATACACCGGAACAGAGGGAGTACTGGTAGATTATGCACTGCGATAGTATTCAGTTCATTCATCTGCAACTCAACCTGCAATAAGAATCATGTTATTTTCTCCCCAACTTTTCTAATAAGTCTGCAAAATTGTGACTTGTACCAGTATACTGCCTTGGTAATAAAAATGGAAAAGAAGGAGAAATAAATGTAAACACAAGTTATCCGTTCTTAATAAAACTACTTAAGCAACAACAAATTATTGTTTCCTTCAGCTAAGAGACTAAGATCACAGCCCAATACAAAAGAAAATACAACTGACTTTATCAAGACAATACTGTGCAAGCTTCATATGCTATATACAACAGGAATGCCATGTGAGGCACTCAGGCATAACCATATATTATTATGTTTTATCTCGTTATAGTGTTACCTTAAGAAACTATTCAATGTTATATGAGCCAAGGTCCCACTAATTTTGTATAATGTAGTTGTAAGTGTTGCATTACATCATGAGAATTCAGTCTACCAGGCTATGCATCAATTAGTATAAACAGAAACCGGAGAAAAGATAATAGCTTGAGGTGGTGGACCGTGGTGAGCTTCCAGATTG
This sequence comes from Bromus sterilis, assembly GCA_950022295.1. Lineage (NCBI taxonomy): Eukaryota > Viridiplantae > Streptophyta > Magnoliopsida > Poales > Poaceae > Bromus > Bromus sterilis. Next base: position 238,237,965 of record OX465595.1, on the reverse strand, counting down.
AAGGAGCCATCGAGCTAGGAAGCAAAGCATCTGGATTGGGACTTCGAGCAGTAGGGTACATGGGAGTCAAAGAGGAAGGGGAGGGAGTTGAGCTTGGGCTTCGTCGTCCAACATAAGTAGATATAGATAGAAAAGATCTGCATAAAAAGGCAGACAATCATGAAAATAAAATTAAGAAGCTAGATAGCTACGACACACATGATATCCGTTTACCATAGTTCTGATTTAGCCTTGTCCTTATATCTTCTTTGTCGGATATCTTTAGAAAGAAAGAAATAAGAATGTCATCGCAAATCACAACATCAACCTTCACAAGAGAACACATTTTCTTCTAGTTAATTTATCAAGTACCCGATCTAAAGTTACATCAAACAAAAAATCGAGTGTATAAATTACAAGGATGGTCTAGGAAACTTACAACTTCATAAATACTTCATATTTGTTATTTTAAATATGTAAGTAGCAATCTACTTATATTGCAACCATGCCGACTTAAGTCGAAAGACCCTAGAGCGCCACCCCATCAAAATAATGCTCTAAGCATTGATATCCAAGACACCCGACACAAATATTAGTCCTCTTATCTATTTATACAAATTATACGCATACTTAGGTGTGCAAATACATGCTATGGGACACCAGATGATGAACACAAGGAAAACAAGTCGTGCTGGAAAGAGATTTATAATTGAAGCAAGAAACATAGGAATAAATTTGACGATTGCATCACTATAGGACATTACATCACACTCTACATCTAATGAAAACTAAAAACCATATATCGTATGGATAAATGCCAGCATTTAAAATCCCATATTTGTTCTTCATCTTATCTTTCTCGGATCTACACATGCCATGTTCAAAAGAATCACAAAATTTAGGGACCAATAACGTGAGTAAAAGAGAGGGGGAGGTAGGAGGACCAGGTAGAGGCAAACCCGTAACCACCTCGAGCTCCTGCAGGTCCTCTTCCTTTGCTAAGGTGGCGCGGGCGTCGGGGAATCGCCGGATCCGCCCGAATCCAGGCGCAGCGGGGGTCACCGGAGGAGGGGCGAGGCGAGATCGGGACAAGCCTCCATGGTGATCTTCTTGTTGGGGCACACGGTATGCTACACTAGCGCTAAATAAAAATTTCTACCGCGCACAACCAAGATCTTGCTGCTGGAGAAGAACTACGTGAGAGAGATTACCACTAGACGCGCAGTCATGGCAGCGGAAGGAGAGTTGGCGATGCGCGTCGGCGGCGACTCCTCGAATCCCTCGAACCGATCCCTCGTACCGATCCCACGAACGGAGTCCCGCGATCCAATTCCGCGAATAGTTCATCCAAATGCAGCAGGTGCGGCGCCTCCAAGGGACGCGCACGTACAAGGAGGAGCGTCGGGCGCCGGACTGCTAGGTCCGGTGGCTCGTCCTGGAGGCGGAGTGACGGCTAGGGTTGTGGTCTGACCTGTACCCCTTCGGGGTACGCCCTAGCCATTATATAGGCGCCCATGGAATGACCTCAACCCTTGAGGCAATCCGGACCCCTCCATCCATATTCCATTCGGATCACATTCGAATGGGCTCCTTTACCTTAAGCGCGCGACCCTATATGTTCACGTACACATGGACACGTCCCGGATCACATCTGGTTCGATAGTCGGTAGCGGTTCCTAGCAGAACGTGTCGGCTCCGATATATGCGTAAAGTCATAAGTCGAACCATTACAAAGTGTCATATGCAACATTCATTTTGCCTCACGATATATGTTGTCAATCTCAAGGCGAGTACTTGTCACCCTTGTGATAGCTTGACCTCTCTTCTCGAAACCGTGATACAGATTCCTGAACCGGGTTAACACTTAACCCATGTCGCGTGGCCATGCTTTCTGAATCTTATCACTCGTGAGAGCCCAGAGAATATCTCTCCAAAGTGGAGGGGCAAATCCCATCTTGATCAACCATGTCTCGCGGCATGTATCATGACTCACCCGTAAGCTACCTTTATAACTACCCAGTTAGGGTGTAGCATTTGATAGTCCCTAAGTGAGTCATTCCTCATCCCGAGAACATGCAAGGACCTCAGGTCTAGGACATGGCATATACATTGTATTGAGACTAACAGATGACAATATCACGATGCGTCTCAAAGTGGGTCTCTATCCAACTCAGTGATCCCATCACTAAGTTCATACTATCGGTAGCATTTCCATGCTCATGACTTGTGAAACATAGTCATCAACCGAATCATATACTAGTCAAGGATATGTGTCCGCATAAGCTTATCAACTAGGGACCATTAGAACAATCATCATAGAATATATAGTCTCACAAACAAGTCACATACTTATTGATACATATGAGTGACGATGTTCAAGGACAATACAAGTAACTCATGAATACATAAGGAGACAACATCATAACATGATTGCCTCTAGGGCATATCTCCAACAGTCTCCCACTTGCACTAGAGTCAATCAGTTAGGCATCTAAGGCCCATGGCTCTTACGTGTGCCTCATGCTTCGCCATCAGGAGAGGCTTCGTCAAAGGATCAACAACATTTGCATCCGTGTTTACTTCGCATACATTTATATTACCATCATCTACGAGTTGTCGTATGAGATGATAACGCCTTTCTATGTGCTTGGATTTCTGGTGATGCCTTGGCTCCCTAGCCTGTACCACTATTATCACAATAGAGGTCCAACGGGCTTGCCGAGTCTGGAACCACACCAAGTAGGGTAATTAAATCCCTTATCCAAACACCTTCCTTTGAAGCTTCAGAAGCTGCAAGGTACTCGGCCTCTTTTGTAGAATCAGATACCGTCTCTTGCTTGGAACTCTTCCAGCTCACTGCACCTCCGTTCAAAATGAACACATAACCAGATTGCGAACGAAAATCATCCTTGTCGGTTTGGAAACTAGCATCGGTGTAACCCTTTACAACGAGCACATCCTCACCTCCATAAACTAGGAACATATCCTTAGTCCTTCTCAGGTACTTTAGGATGCTCTTAACTGTTGTCCAGTGGCTCTCGCCTGGATTAGCCTGGTATCTGCTCGTAGCACTTAGAGCATAGGAAACATCTGGACGAGTACATACCATAGCATACATGATAGACCCGATGGCCGAAGCATACGGAATCTTATCCATGCGTCTTTGCTCATCAAGAGTCGATGGACCCTGAGTCTTGCTTAGATGAATGCCATGTGACGCATGCAAGAACCCTTTCTTAGCCTCATGCATGTTGAACCTTTTCAACACCTTGTCAATATACGTACTCTGGCTTAATCCAATAAGCCTCCTTGATCTATCTCTATAGATCTTGATTCCCAAGATATAAGATGCTTCTCCCAAGTCCTTCATTGCAAAACTCTTTTTCAATGCGTCCTTGACAGCTTCCAGCATTGGAATGTCATTCCCAATCAATAATATGTCATCCACATATAAGATCAGAAGTACAATTGAGCTCCCACTAAACTTCTTGAACACACAAGGTTCCTTTTCGTTCTCGATGAATCCAAACGATTTGACAACCTCTTTACAACGAATATTCCAACTCCGAGATGCTTGCTTCAATCCATAAATGGATTTCTGAAGTTTGCATACCTTACTAGCATTCTTTGGATCAACAAAACCTTCGGGTTGTATCATATACACGTCCCCATCTAGATTTCCGTTAAGTAAAGTTGCTTTGACATCCATCTGCCAAATCTCATAATCGAAATAGACAGCTATAGCTAGAATAATCCGAACTGATTTAAGCATCGCTACAGGCGAGAAGGTCTCGTTGTAGTCAATTCCTTGAACTTGTCGAAACCCCTTCACGACAAGTCGAGCTTTATGGATTTGAACATTTCCATCCATATCAGTTTTCTTTTTAAAGATCCATTTGCACTCAATGGTTCTTGCACCATTTGGCAGATCAACCAAGTTCCAAACTTGATTGTCATCCATGGACTTTACCTCGGATCTCATGGCCTCAAGCCATAACTCAGAATCTGGATCCACCATCGCTTACGCATATGTCAAAGGCTCATCGTTGTCCAACAACAATACATTGCTTGCATTACGCATCCTTTCTGACCTTCGTGGTGCGGGTGCCCCTTCAACCACGGGTTCACTGACTGGCTCTACCATAATGGCATCACTTGTCGTGTCTTCCCCTAGTGGTTTATCTCGAACCTCTTCGAGTTTCACCGTCCTCTCACTAGCCTTCCTAGTGATAAACTATTTCTCAAGGAAGGTACCATGCCGAGCAACAAACACTTTGCCCTCTTGTCGGTTGTAGAAGTAATACCCTAAGGTTTCCCTTGGATATCCCACGAATATGCACTTATTCGATTTGGGTGCGAGCTTGTCTGACTGAAGTCGCTTGACAAACACTTCACAACCCCAAATCTTTAGAAAAGACAAACTGTGACGCTTCCCAGTCCATATTTCATATGTTGTCTGATCTACGGATTTAGATGGTACTCTGTTTAGTGTGAAAGCTGCAATTTCTAGAGCATAACCCCAAAATGACAACGGTAGATCTGACTGACTCATCATCGATCGAACCATGTCCAACAAGGTGCGATTCCTCTGTTCCGATACACCATTTCTTTGCGGCGTTCCAAGAGGAGTGAGTTGTGGAACTATTCCTCGACTCTTGAGATGATCAGCAAACTCTTGACTTAGATATTCACCTCCATGATCTGGTCGTAGAAGTTTGATCGTCTTGCCGAGTGGATTCTCTAATTCATTCTGAAACTCCTTGAACTTTTCAAAGGTTTCCGACTTGTGCCTCATCAAGTAGATATATCCATATCTGCTCATGTCGTTGGTGAAAGTAAAGAAGTACTGGTAACCACCTCTAGCAGTCGTGCTCATTTGTCCACACACATCAGTATGTATGAGTTCCAACAAGTCGGATGCCCTCTCGCAACTCTTTGCAAAAGGTGTCTTGGTCATCTTGCCGAGTAGGCACGATTCACATGTCTCGAATGATTCAAAATCAAAAGAATTTAACAGTCCATCATCATGGAGCTTCTTCATGCGCTTTTCACTAATATGACCAAGCCGACAGTGCCAAAAGTAAGTTTTATTCAGATCGTTAGGTTTAAGCCTCTTGGCATTTATATTATAGACAGATTCACCTTCAAGATTCAAAATGAATAACCCATTCACATCGGGCGCCAAGCCATAAAACATCTTATTCAAATATATAGAACAACCATTATCCTTAATAATGAATTCATAACCTTGTCTCGTCAAACATGAGGCAGAAATAATGTTTCGACTTAACGATGGAACATAATAACAATTATCAAGCTCCATTACAAATCCAGAAGGTAAATTAAGTTGCATGGTGCCGACGGCTAATGTAGCAACTATTGCTTTATTCCCGACGCGAATGTCAACTTCTCCTCTTGCGACATCTCTACTTCTTCTTAGTCCCTGCATCGAGTTGCAAATGTGAACAACCGATACGGTATCATATACCCAAGAACTATTAGAAATATCTGCAAGATAAATGTCTATAACACATACAACAAGTGTACCTGTAGAAGACGTACTCACACTGCTATTGCCCTTGCTGGAGATCCACTTGTTGCAGTTCCTCTTCCAGTGACCATTCTCCTTGCAATAGAAGCAAATGGTCTCTGCGTCAGGTCCAGGCTTAGGCGTCGGGGCTGGAGTCGGGATCACATCCTTGTCCTTGCCCTTTGCGTTAGCCTTCTTCTTGGTCCATGACTTCTTGAACTTGGTTGTGTTCTGCACCATCAACACTTGATGTGTGCCCTTCTTAATGTCTTGCTCTGCTATCTTAAGCATCCCATGCAATTCAGTGGGCTTCTTTTCCATGCGATGCATATGAAAGTTTGTAATGAACGAGTTATAGCTTGGCGGAAGAGAACCCAGAATTGTATCTGTAGCTGACTCAGGAGTCAACGGATGCCCAAGACGATCCAAAGCTTGCATGTATCCCATCATTTTGATGACATGCGGGCTCAGTGGATCACCGCAAATCAACTTTGGAAAACATGGTAGAGCCACTTAATTCATCAAGCATATCATCTAACCGAGGAATAGGATGACGATAACGAATAGTAATATTATTAATGGCTCGACAATCAACACACATACGCCATGTTCCATCCTTTTTTGGCACTAATATAACAGGAACAGCACAAGGACTAAGGGATTCACGTATGTAACCTTTGTCGAGTAGCTCTTGTACTTGACGCTGAATCTCCTTCGTCTCCTCCGGATTGGTACGGTATGGCGCACGGTTGGGCAGCGAAGCACCGGGAATTAAGTCAATCTGATGCTCAATCCCTCGAATAGGTGGTAATCCCGGTGGTACGTCTTGTGGAAAGACGTCAATAAATTCCTGCAAAAGGTCAGTGACAACAGGAGGCAAAGAAGGAGTCAATTCCTCAAATGAAAACAAAGCTTCTTTGCACACAAAAGCATAGCACACATATTGACTAACATCCAAATCTGAAATATCAACCTTAGTAGCAAGCAAAGTTGGACTAGTCAATTTAATTTCATTAGAAACAGAAGAAGAAGATTTGCTATTAGTCTTATGTTGTTGCTCAAATTCTTTAGCTGCTATCTCATTTTCACTCTTATTTTTCTCCTGTTTAGCTTTACTAGCTCTAGCAAGATCATCTTTCACAATTTGTTCAGGAGACATAGGAAGTAAAGCAATATTTTTATCGTGATGAACCAGAGTAAACTGATTTGTCCTACCATGGTGTACAACATTCCTATCAAATTGCCATGGTCTACCAAGTAAAAGAGAGCATGCTTGCATGGGTACCACATCACAATCAACATAATCAGCATATGCAGCAATGCTAAAGTGCACACGAACAGAACGCGTTACCTTAATCTTACCACTATTGTTAAACCACTGAATATAGTACGGATGGGGGTGTGGTCTTGTGGTGAGAGATAGCTTCTCCACCAACTCCATGCTAGCAAGTTGTTGCAACTCCCTCCGTCAATGATGATGCGAACCGAACGTTCTTTCACTACTCCCTTTGTGTGGAACAAATTATGCCTCTGGTTTTGCTCGGCCTTCGTTACCTGCACACTTAACACACGTTGAGCAACCAAACTAGCATATTTATCTGCATCATCAGGAGCCATATACTCTATATCATGAGCATCATCATGGGCACCCTGTTCCTCATGAGCAATGAGAACTAAAGTCTCCTCATCATAGTCACTCGCTGACTCATACCCACCATCCGCCGTAATAGTCATCACACGCTTGGAGGGACAGTCTTTTGCGAAGTGACCTCCACCTTGGCACCTGCGACATTTAATATCACGATCTCGTGTTTGCCCTGTGGAAGCCATGGATGAAGAAGAACTCGCCGCTGGACCACTTTGTGCACCCTTGAATGGTGGCGCTGGCTGTTTTGGTGGCTCCCTGTAAGAATGAGCGACTGAAGTAGATGGTGGTGCAGCAGGACGTGTGGATGTAGAAGCTCCACGCGATGTCCATGATGTATTTCGTCCTGCAGAAAAGTTAGGTCTCGTAGCGGCCTGTCGATCCTGCACTTCACGTTCAGCTTTACAAGCAAGATGAAACAAACGAGTGATAGTAGCAAAGTCCTTGTATTCTAGAATAGTTTGTATCTCCCTGTTTAAACCACCCATAAAACGTGCAAGCATAGCTTCATTATCCTCTACTAGGCCACATCTAATCAATCCAGTTTGTAATTCTTGATAATATTCCTCTACAGAATTTTTTCCTTGTCTCAAACGCTGTAATTTTTGTAACAATTCACGTTGATAATAAGGAGGAACCCAGCGAGTACGCATAGCATCTTTTAAAGCAGCCCAAGTAGTTGGAATATTATTAGCATGCAATCTACAATGTTCAGACCACCAAATAGATGCAAATCCCGTGAATTCACAAACAACAGCAGTAACACGTCTATTCTCAGGATATTGTAAACATGTAAAGCGTTGTTCAGTTTCTAACTCCCAAGTAAGATAAGCATCAGGAATATATCTACCCTCAAACGGCTTAAGATTCAATTTCAATTTAGGCACATGTTCATCATCGCGTACCTGAGGGGGTGGTTGGTGTCGACCGTGGCGAATGTTGGGACGTGGACGTCCAGCTGGCTGTTCATAGGCCGCTTCCTGTTCCACCTCCTCCTCGTAATCACCCTCGTAGTTGTCGTCCTGGTCGACGTCAGAAGCAGCAGCAACAGGTACTGCAGCAGCAGGAGGAGCACCAATACCAGCAGCTTGTCCTCTCGGAAACAGAATCCGTCGTGCACGTGGTAGTGGCGGTGGCTGTGGCTGTGCTGGAGCGGCAGCAGGCTGTGTAGGTAGGCGTGCGATCAACTCAGTAAACTTGGCGTCGAGCTTGGTGTCGATCATCTTTTCCACGCCATCAATTGCCTCTGTAAATCTGGTCTCGATGTCATTCACCTGTTCAGACATCATTTGTGCAAATTTATCATGTAGCTCCTTGTTTGTCATGTTCTCCCAATCGGGTGCATCCCGCGCCACTTCATCATGTGATCCTGGCATGGTTAGCAGAAATAGAAAACACACAGGAATATGATCCTACTTCTACTAATGGGATGTGGGATGGTGGAAAGCACAAATCCGTCAAGCTTTTCTTTCGTTCTTACCGATTCTTACCTAGCAGCAGTTGGTGATGTACAACCAACGGGTCAAAACTCTCAGAGATGTGGTAGAGCGATGGCCAGGAGGTGTCAACCGCACGAAGTAGAATATATGTGGAGCTGTAGGTAGGCGTGACAAATATGGTAGCAAAAAGCTCAACAGTAATCAAAACAGAGATGCAAAGCTGAATAAACACTCAACGTCGGTACTGTGCTGATCCTAGGCTAGACCGTACTAGAGACGCGAGCCTAAAACACCAACGAAAGCACGGCGCGGCACGTAAACAACTGAGAAGCACACTCTGAATTTTTTTTTCTCTCTTTTTTTTTTTTTTTGCGATGCGGAACTTCGGTGGCTGAAAAAGTGCGAAAAAATCACTATGGTGGCGAACGTCTCAAAATGAGTTTCTGGACCTAAGGAACGTATGGGCACGAAATTTTTTTACCCCTGAAAATTTTGGCCTAAAAACTGCTTTGGAAAGCGTGCCAGAATCTTTTTTTTTTTTTTTTTTGCTAATCAGCCCCCTTCTCTGTACGGAAAAAGTTTGATGAAATCCGACTCGAACAACTGAAAACTAATCTGGCTACAGAGAGATCAGGAACCGTACTGATGGTGGAACTCAACTCGGACTCGTGAGACGTGGTGGTGTATATGGACTCTTCTTGGCGGAACGTGGTGGTGTATCTGGACTCGGATTAGCGGAACGTGGTAGGATGACTACTTGTGCGGCGGCGACGTGGCAAACTGTGATCAGAACTCGAAACTCTAAGGGAACTAGACGCTAAGATCAGCAACTTGACACAACGATGCAACCGTAAATTCAACAAAGCAAGTACTGAAAAGAAAACTGGACAAAGGCTAGGACTGTCTTGGGACGTGATGATCTAACCCTAATTTTTTTTTGTTGGCTTTTTCGTGGACTGTAGGTATGAAGAACAGAACCAATCTAGACTATGAAAACTGGTAAATCTCACCGAGCAACCTGGAAATCTGATACCACTTGATAGAGGCGAAGGTGTCCCGATGTTTCGATGAGATGATGGAGATCGATTTTGGTGGAGTAGACTTTCACGACCCGACTACGAACGTGCGAAGACGTTGCGCCTTAGCAATCGCTAAACCAACTCCGAGAGGTTATTGATCCCGCGGATGCACGATCAACCTGACCACGAAGGTCAATTCCTGCAAGCAATCGAAGAACAAGCAAGAACTAAGAATTGCAATCTGGATATTGCGAATATAAGATGAAAGATTAACAGAAGTTTGGGTTCCAATGCGGTCTTGGCCTGGTCGGACGACACAAACGAAGAACTCGAAGTTGCGGCTATGGCTAACTTAAATCTAATTAAAACCCAAGTCTAAACGACGCCCTAAGGGCTGTATATATGGGGAAATAGAGGGGATTTTCGTGACCCCTTGGAGGTGGGGCCCGAAAACAACCCTAACTCGGTTTCCCCACACATACGGACTCTAAAAACAGCCTATAATGTGGTATTTCGAAATTACATGGGCCCAACCCAATATTAAGGTGACGCAGCACCTATAATTGCTCTTGGACGAAAATAATGAAGTGGCATCTCGTGTATTTCGTCCAAGCCTTCATGCATGCCTTATGGTGGCTTCAAAGTGCGAAAATCCCCACTGGAAGCTCCATTGTTATTTCCCGCGCGCGCACCTTCTTCTCCATGCTTGATCCCGCTCCAATGACCGTCCTTCTTTTCCATGCTAGGTCCTTCATTCATAAGCAAAACAAAAGTATCTAATTTAGGCAGCATCATATGTTCATGAACATTACAAGGATTCGCAAGAAACGAAAGTACCTGATAATTTAGTTGACGTGCACGTGCTCTAGTAACTGGTCCAGTATGTGTAGTTGGTGAAGATGTGGGTGTAACATTAGTAGAGATGTCCTCATCATCCTCGGAACACGATGGAGTAATCACTAACCATTTGAACAACACATCCATATTTTCCAAAGAGAACAATGAGGTCAAGATCACATAGCATAGACACAGACATCAGGTTATACCCGAGGGATTCAACCAGCATGACTTTGTCAATGTTTTGGTCTTGAGAGATAGCAACTCTTCCGAGGCCCAATACCTTACTTTTACCTTTATCGGCGAAGGTGATGGTATTCTTCGAAGAGGGACTCAGAGATGCTTCCATGAGAAGGATTTTATCACCAGTCATGTGATTAGTGCATCCACTATCCATTACCCATTCGGTCTTCCCATGTAGAGGAATTAGTATCTCATACAACAGGTTATGAGACAGTATCAGTTTGAAGAATTTAAGATTCCTCATAATTAAATCCTCGGGATTGATTCCTCAGAATCAGAGAGTTTTAATTTTCTTCAACAGGCTCAACTAATATCGTCCTGGGCATTAGATCTGTAAAATGTTATGATTGCCACAAGTCGTGTTCCTGCAGAGATGATTAGTTCTTCTTCACCACCCATATTCGAATGGGTGGCCTTGAAGTATATGAGGAACAACGGGGATGATAGTGTCTAATGGGATGCTGGATAGTGGTATCAGGATATACAAATGAATAGGCATTCTTATGAGGAGCTTCCCTATGAACAAAATGATTAGCTGAGACATAATTATAGTCATTGACCTTCGATGTATTGTCCTCAGATGATACCCTCAAGTCATTTGCATCTGCATTCACAGGAAGGTTAGTCATGAGTTTCTTTCAAACCCAAATCTGCTTCACTGGAGCACCGTTCTAGCAGTTAGTCCCGATGTATCTGGCGAATACTTCACCATTGACATCTTTAAACAGTTTATAGTTTTAGTCAAAGGAATCAAAAATCACATCCAAGGAAGCATTGTCATATCCAGATAAAGTATAGGGATCAAGAGGAGGCATTTTTGCCAAAACCCAAGTAGTCTTTGGGTATTGTTCTGGTTTCCAGTAATAGCCGTCGGCATTGAGGTTTCGGGTGAAACCGACACCTTCTTTCCTCGGATTCTTGTTGAGGATATGTTTCTTGAGGACGTCACAAAGAATCAGATGCCCTTTCAGACTCTTGAACATTCCAGTTTCCAGAAGACTCTTCAACCTAGCATTTTCTTCAGCAATGTCTATGGTATCCTCAGATGAGGGGTTAGATACCACAAAGGCAGTTGATATAACAGATTCTGAGGATATTGAAGAACTAGGTAATGAAGTGATACGGTCATGTTCAATGCACTTTAAGCAAGGAGGATCAAACCCTTCTTGAGGCATGATGATCTATTGGGAGAGGAGTGAGTCATTTTCTTTCCTCAGATCATCATGATGCATCCTCACCCGCTCAATTTATTGCTTTCTCATGAGGAACTCATGAGCCAACTTCTCATGATCGGTGAGGAGTGCCTCAAGACGACTGATCAAATCATCAAACATTGACTAAAGAATTTTTGTTTCATCAGTCAACCTTTGAGATTTCTTCATTTCCTCAACCAACTTATCATCACTTTTATTTAGTGAGTTTTGAATTTTCTCAAGTGCATGTTGTTTCTTTGAAGAAATTTTAGCAAGTTTAGCATAGTTTTCATCAGGTTCTTCATCAGTGGCATCATCACAGGAAGATTGAGAAGATACCTTGGAGCTCTTGGCCATGAAGCAGAAAGCGGGAGTGGTATCTTCAGCCTCGTCATCATCGTGGTGAGTGAAAGATTCTTCAGTGCTGAAGATTGACTTGCTAACCAAAGTTGTGGCAAGAGCGAGACCAGCCACGCCTTCAGATTCTTCAGACCCTTCTTCCTTAGCTTAAGGATCAGAATCAGAATCTTCAGAATCCAAATCCTTGAAGAGATATGCGCGAGCCTTGCGGGATCTGCTGTTCTTGTATCCAGCAAACTTTGAGGATCGTGAGGATTTCTTCTTTGACTTTTCATCAGAATTGTCATCTTTCCCTTTTTTCTTCCTCTTCAGCTTAGCTTCCTTTTCCCAGAGAGGAGATTCAACGATGTAATGGCCAGGTTTCTTGCATTTGTGGCATACTATTTTTCTTGAGTCGACTGCGTCATCATCTCTATTTCTTCTTGAGGACGATCTTGAGGAATTTCCGAAACGATTCTTCTTCGTAAACTTTTGGAACTTTCTGGTGAGGAGAGCCAATTCCCGACTAAGATTTTCAGGATCATCAGAGCCATCCTCATACTCTTCATCAGAGGACACTTTTCGTGCCTTAGCTTTTAGCGCGCGGACTTTTGGGGTGGATCCATATAAGTCTCGTTTCTCAGAGAACTTCAGTTCATGAGCATTGAGGCGCTCGAGGATATCAGCAGGGTCGAGGGTCTTGAAGTCAGGCCGTTCTTGAATCATCAGAGATAGAAACTCAAATGATTCATCTAGAGATCTCAGTAGTTTCTTCACGACTTCGTGATCAGTGATATTAGTGACACCCAGTGCTTGAAGATCATTTGATATATTAGTGAGCCTGTCAAAGGTTTGCTCCACATGTTCATTATCGAGCCTTTTGAACCTGTAGAAGAGACCGCGAAGAGTATCAACTCGAGAGTCTCGTTGTGTGGAAACTCCCTCATTGACTTTTGACAGTCTCATCCACATCTTCTTTGCAGTATCCAGATCGCTGATACGATTGAACTGAGCTTTGTTGAGGTGGCCACCAATGATGCTTCGAGCTTTCGCGTCGAGTTGCCAGTTTCTCTTGTCAACATCAGGAGGAGTCATCAAGGTAGCTTCAGGAATGCCTTGATCAACAATATCCCAGAGATCTTTGTCAATAGCTTCAAGATGCATCCTCATCTTATTCTTCCAGTACGGGTAGTTCGTACCATTGAAGCTGGGGCAGTTCGAAGCAACGTCATTGTACCTTAGGTCGACATAACTAAAACTCCAGGTGGTTAAACCAAATCACACAGAACAAGGAAGTACCTTGCTCTGATACCAATTGAAAGCGCACTATATAGACTAGGTGAATGGGAGATTTTTAAATTTCTCGAGGAATTTCAATTTCCTCAGGACTGAGGCAATTCAAAATTGAGGAAACTCACAAAATGATGAAGCACAGAAACATTACAAAATGTAAACATGAGCACATAACATCATATTGCGGGGGAAATAAATTCTAACGGAAGTGCAGAAGTGTAACTAATGCAATGCATGAGGAATCAGAACAGAGTAAACTCAGAGAGGAAGGCATCAGGACAAGTCATCAGTGGATAAAAAAAGAGTATGGTTTGAAGAAATAGCACAAGGGCACTGAAGACACCGATTTGATAGACTAGTTCAAGTTGCTATGACAACTCTACATCTGGTTGGAGAGGCTGAGATTGAAATCAGAAGACATAGTCTTTACCTTATTCTCCTTGAACTAAAGTCCTCAGACTCTGTCCAATCACTCAGGTGATTCTTCAAGGTATACTCCCAAAACCTTCACAAACTCCGTTCACTCAGGGAAGTCACAATTGCATATTGACTTCCTCAGAACGATGACTCCTACACCGGCTGGAAGATCACAGTCTTTAAGAGTAAAAAGCTTCGGATCACGCGAACCGACTTCCTCAGAAATGCTCAACTACTCAGGCTGGTGGTTTTCCTCACTTAGGTTCTTCAGTTTCCTCAGAGGTGGGTTGCTCTCAGATGACAAGTGTTAGTTTCTATCTCGGAGCAGCCAACCCTCCAATGGGGCTGAGGGGGGCTATTTATAGTCGGGGAGCAACCCAAGGTAAAAGGACATAAATGCCCATGCATGAAATTACCAATGTGCCCACACTTCGGACCATTGCGAGACAATTCTATCCTCTCACCACGCGACACGTGGCACAGTCCAAAGTATTTTCTCTCTCTCTTCTTCAGGAAAAATACACTGGCAGTTTCCTGACTCCTCAACCGAAGTTAGATTCCTCAGTGTCCTGAAGAACTAGGTCTCAGACACCCGAGGAACTGAACCTCTTATGCAGGAGATTTCTCCGGGTTTTCTTCAGGATTTCTATTTGAGCACTTATTCAGAAATACATATCTCATTCTCCTCAACCCCTCCAACAGTGCGGTGTTTTACTATGACTCAAGAAGTATAAAAGTCTTAACGAAGCCTACGCTTCAACTTCATCTTCCGCGCGAGTTGCCTCTGGATGACGCATAGCTTCTTCAGCATCAATCGAATGCCTCAGGATCCTGATTCCTTAGGATTTCGCGCCATGACATTCTTCAGGAAAAGCACCGGTTTCTTCAATGTTCCTCAACATTGGGGGGGGGGGGGGTCGACAACCGTGGTTAATCTCTTCTTCAGGGAATGTTCTCCTGTGTATACTCACCAACACATCAGTTCCTTAACTGTTTTGTCATCAAATCCTCCAAAACCTAAAAGGGGTCACTAGATGCACTTATACCTTGCACCTCAGCGATGAAGAACGTGGTGGCAAAAGCTTTGTTTCCCACAGTGAGCTCCATGCACATCACACCTTTTGCCTCGTCTTTTCTTTCCCATCAAATCACAACACCACCATCAACTAGCATCTTTTCAACCGGTGATCCATTAATATGACCTTTAATGTATAATGGCTTCAATTGTTTCGCCGGTTCTTTTTGTTTCTCGAAGATGGCATTTTTAGGACAAAAATCCAGCTAAGCCTTATCTCCTTGTTCATCTACAACACGAAATTTGGCAGGTAAGTAATACACCATATTAATATCCATACCTTCCCGAGCCGGCGCAGATCCATAATCCTCCATATCTTCTTTGTCTCCTAAGTTTTATACTGGGCATTTCGGAAGGCTTCCGGAATGGCCTAACACGGGGCATTTCGGAAGCCTCCCTAAATTTTTGGGGCGGCTTCTCAGAGAAGCTGGGGGGAGGGAAGCTTCTGGGAGAAGCCGCCAAAATAACTGGCCTTTAAAGTCTCTTCAGTTGAAGAAGATGTAACAAGTGGCATGGACGATGTAATAGGGACAACATTATCCTTTTTTGGTGGTGTAGGTGTTGTTGCAGTTAACATAGAAGCACTTGTGTTTTCCTTTTGTTTTGGCCTCCTTATTTGTTTTGTACGTACCATGGGCTGAATTCCATTAAATAATTCATCTTTTTGCTCCTCCTTTTCGTGCTCCACCTTCTCATGGTTCCTCATACGTTGCAATCTCCTCTTCATGGTCTTATTTAAACCGGAAGGACACCACTTAGGATGAGAATATTTGGGATCCCTGTACTTGATCGTGCTTGTGTTAGCCTCATGATCATTAGCCATGGAACCCTGCTGAGAAACAATAATGTCATCATTAGAATTAGCCAGATTATCAACAATCGGCTCTTAGATCTCCTTCCGCTTGTCATATTATGAAATTTCCGCACCATGTGACTTAGCACGCCACACTTTTTTATTGACTTTACTCGAAAAACCTTGCGATGGCGACTATCACCTTGATGAAAACGACCCTTTGAAGAATAAGAAAACCTCCCACGAGTAAGCCTCTTAGGTGCTGCTCACACCATATAAGAATAAGGAGCCATTGGCGGCTTCCCCCAACCACCGTTGAACCCTCGCATGTAATATGGTGTATAGGCGGGTGGTGATGACCCATATGGCCTTGCATAGCGAAGATTTTGTTGCGGTGGTGATCTTGAATGCTTTGAAGTTGATGGCCGATTAGAGCTAGAACCGTCCACTTGATTGGCATACTTGGATAGCAACATATCAAAAGTTGGCTTGATTCACTTGTTCCTAGGTTCATTCCTTTTTGTTTGAGTTCACAGCAGAAAACACAAAAATTTTCTAACTAGCGTTTCCCATAAAACAAGATCTAGCTAGTCGTATTACTGTAACGGAGAGGGTTAAGGAATAACATACCTCGGGGTTTAGTCCGTTGCGCGGGAAACGTTCCCGCAAACGTGGTTGATGTAGCTGAATGAAGTTCACAGGCCCCTGGATGTGTTAGCACCTGGATGGGTGTAGTGCCACATATGTAGCACCTCGTAGTACTCGCACACGTATGAGACTCGATGACGACCTTCGTTCTTCGATCCAGCGAATGTGGAGGAAGTAGACCTCTGGAACCGGAGTTTCGGCAGCACGACGACCTCCGTGTAGGAGAGATGACTCAATCCCACTATAGGATCCAAACAAGCGTAATCCACTGTGGAAGAGACCAGGAAGGGGAGAAGACCGAAGAAAACTGATCTCAATTTAGAGATATATTTATTTTCTCACGAATTTATCTATTTTGGCTTAATTAAATAAGTGCACCCTACATGACTTTATATAGGGGGAGAGAGGGATTCAACCCCCCCACCCTTAGCAATGTGGGACTAAAGTCGCTTTGCTAAGGGGGGAGGGGTGCGCCACCCTTATAGGCCCTAGGGCCCATGGCGCCTCCCCCTTCCTTTCCTTTTTTTCTTTTCTTTTTCCCTTTATTTTTCCACTAATGGGCCTCTATCATAAATAAGGCCCATTGCACTATTTAATTATAAATAAAATGTTTTTAATTAATAACTAAAACATATTATTCCATCTCGTGGTGATCCGGAACACTTTCCGGCTCTCTCCAAAACTCCTTCAGGTGAACATGAAACTTTTTCGATGCTGATTTGTTTATTCTCTCCGATAGTTCCGAAAAGGTCTTCGATAACAGTTAGCCCTTAAGTGTCTTATCCTACGGTCCGAGAACAATCTAGTCATGACCGAGTTGAGGCCACAGTCAATGATCATCAGCGGGACCTGGATGCCCATAATGACCACGGTGCATTCCGGATATCAAAACCGATCGGACCTTACATCGTATAGCATTCCCTTTATCATCAATTTTGATCAATGACATCCAATGTATGGTTCAACCTCATTACCGAAAATCCTTATTCACTTGTCCCGTGATATTCATCCCCGTGACCTACTCACACGCTGCACAACTTTATGGATGGAATCTCACCGAGTGGGCCCTGAGTATCTTTCCATCACATGGATTGAGAAATCCCGATCTTGTAAGAATACTCCTCAACATATCTCAACGGAATACCCAATATACACCGATATGGACAGCATATTTCAGTCAGGTGGTGGGTTGTAGGTCAAAGCATCCGAGAAGATAGCAATTATGCATGTACTCACGGTCTAAGGAATGGTCTACTACGTTCTGTAATTACAACACTGAACCTTCATAAGTTTGATCATGTTTTAATGCTTACGTTGGGTAATGTTCATCACGTCATTCATCCAATGAGGTGACCTCACAGTCAATTGACTTAATTGTCCATGATCGCGAAACAACGATTATCATGTTGACCATGAACTAGTTATTGATATAGAGGCTAACTAGGAACGTTGGGTGTTTCTATACCACACCTGTACCATTTTTTCACTGATACAATTCTAGCACGGTATGAAACTAGTTATGAACGTGCTTAGATATATAGGAATATTCATATATTATTAGCCTCTAGAGCATATATCCAACAGTCTCCCACTTGCACTAGAGTGCTAATAATCTAGCCGCATTTTACCGATCATAATCATCTTATCATATAAGTGTTCATTGATCATGGTTGCTCATGGTAGAGGTTTCGTCAACGATCTGCACTAATTCAGATTCTTATGTTTCCTTCGCAACTGGTATTGGTCAACTAGTTTGACATACCACTCATTATCATATAATGGTTGGATATAAGTTTTGCGAGAGAGAGACTATTTTTTCACAGTATCCTCCAATGACCTTTTGGTTCATTCTTCAGAAGACTTATCCACAGTCATGTATATTGGGAAATACACTCAGCCAGAAGTCTAAACTTCTTATGCTAAACTTTATCCATACGTCTACTATCTTAAGTAGTTTTATGTTTGTAGTGTTTCGTATCGTGAATCTCTGGCTCACTTTCCTTTCATATCTTTGGTGATGTCTCTAATTTTATATAGACCCATAATATGGCTTCCAATTATAATCTTGCATTACATTCAAGTCTATTATTCTTTCTATAATTTTAGAGCATTGTCCTTAGTATTCCTCATATACGGGTTGCATGGACCTTATTCAGATTCTGTGTTTTACTCATAAAGCACATCAGAATATGTTCTTCCTTCAAGAACTTTTGAGTCATTCTTTTGTTGGATTCACAACACATGTTTTATGGTAGAATCATATGCCAAAGAGCATATAAGATCACATGTCCAAGTACATGGTGCATCTCTATTCTTGCATCAAGACATTGCTTGTGATATTTGGATTTTCATCCGTTATATAATTTCTAGTCACAAGAACTTGTCTCTCATCTAGAATATTATTCCAACCTTTACTTTGGTTCATTATCCGTATCTCAATCTATAATTATAGATTTCACTGTGTAACGTGTTAGTTCTTCACATAAAAGATGATTCTTGTAATCTTTCGCTTTATCTACCTTATTCTCTATATATGACAATGCATACATGTATATGAGACGATTCTCAATATATACACAAATCAATGCATCTTCATACATATATATACGAGATCATTCTTCACACATATCAATGCATACATGTTTGAGACAATGATCATGCTCCCACTCAAATATATCTATCATATACTCATAACAAGTTAATGTTTTATCTACCTTGTGGTTTAGCTTTCATCAAGTCAAAGCTCCCACTCATAAAATGCCCTCTACATTCTAAGTTTCTTGGAAGTGTTCAAAGCTCCCACTCAGAAAATGCCCTCGGCATTCTAAGTTTCTTTGAAGTCTTCAAATTTCCCACTCAATTTCATAAAACTGCAGGACCACACAATATTTTTGTCATTACAAAATCACTTGATAAAACTAAGTTTGAGGGTTTCCTATTTTGAGGTACTATATTCCATCCTTTAACGAAATAAAATTTTGTCATGCCTATTGCAATTCAGTTTCAAATCCTAAGTTTGAATGAGACACAATTCCAGGGTACGGCCTAATTGAAGTGTAAATGAAATATTTTATTGATTAAAGCATTCCTACGTATCCGTAGCTAATCATTATTGAACTTTGGTCATAACATTTTTATGAGCCAAATAATGCCTTATGGCTATTACATTATTCTCAATAACTTTCTAGTTTATCGGGAATATGAAATAACCTCTTTATTTCATAGGACGTGATCCATCCTATATGCAACTCAATATTATTTCATTTCTCCTCGTGTTCTAGGCTACCATCATTCCTTTTATCTCAAGCAGTTTTATTCCTTTTGTTTCATTGAGAAGACTCATGATTATTGTTCTGTACAGAAGTATTCATGATAACCTTCTGAATTCAACTAAGGCTTCAACTCATAGACCATGATCATCATCTATGGCATATTCCCTCCTTTTTCAGTGTTGTTAGAGTGGAACATGCTTCCGTTGCATCAGTATGATATTATGAAGGCAAGGTCTAGTACCCTGGTCAAAGTTTCCACTATCTCCCATTGGGTCTGTGTTGAGAACCTTCTTCTCGCACTACCAATCAAGCAATACAAGTTTTGATATTCGGGGAGAATGGGAAATTTCTATTGCTTGTAATTTCAATACAAAGAAATGTTTTCTTTCGAATTTTTTCTAACACCATCATTATGGAGCTATCTTTTTTCATTAGATTCGGGATGATTTCCTAATTCATGAAGTGGGTGTTTTAACTTTATGTATTAAACAACCTTGTTCGATAATAGTTTTAGTGCAAGGGGAAAGAACATTTAGACCATACTATAGTTTAGTATGACTACAATTGGTTTAAACAGTCTAGCACTTTAAACTTCCTTCGTAATTTGTGGTACAATTTCCACAAGTCTCCCATTATGTAAATTTTAATACTTATCACTTAAATCATAGCGTAGTGATTTTTATTATTACATTCTACTTCACACTGTTATTCCTGAATCTCAGTTGTATGATCCCAATTGTATATAATGTTCAATTAATCATATGAAGTATTTAATGATAACACACGTGCCCATTTAGTACATCATTTAGGTATAAGGATTGGCACAAGTTCTACTTGCTAGAACTTCGTCATGGTCATGTTTAATGCGGAGGTTCATAGACCGTGTATCTAATCCATCTAATGCAATCAAGTTATGACTTTCATCTGATAATAAATGCACAAGTTAATAGATCATATATTTAATGACTTCGTTAGTTATGAAATCACCTTATGCAATTAAATCCAATCATGAATTTCGACTTGTTATATTGAAAACAACTTTATCATTAAACATTGAATATCGCTTGAAAATAATAGCAGTATTATAAATGCTTTTTATCATAATATAAATCAAGACGTAATCAAAGTATAAGCACACTTTATTCATTTAACTAGGACAACTGACTTGTCTCATTACATGAATAACTTTGTCTCGCGAGACACAAGACACTCAACTAATTGTTCATACTATAACGATTACATAAGATTTATCTAATACTAAAAGTATTTCCTATGATAGATGTCTCGGTGGAATCCATGCTGGCCATCAACTGTCTTGGTTGCCATCAATCCTCGATTTCACCTCTTCCCGTCCATGCAATGGCAGGTCCTGTTTTCATAAAACAGAATAAGTATCAGATACTCATTAACTGCAACTGTTTTATAAAGGGAACAAACATTTATAAAGTATATCAAGTATATACCTTGTCCATCAACAACTTCTACATCCTCAATAGGTGCAATGTCCGCGGCCAAGAGATCACTCATGAAATTCTGGACTCATATTAGCTCCTCTCCCGACATAGCTATGAACATAATCACCATAACTCGGTGGAAGAGAGTGCAATAACGTGTTTATCGCAAACTATTCCGTGGTAGATTCGTTCATTGTCCAATATTCATAGTCCTCCACCAGGGTCAGGTACATCTCATGCATCCTGTCTAAGTGGTCATTCATGCTAGTGCGTTCTTCCATCTTTGTAGATAGAAACTTGCTTTATAACTCAAATCTGGCCACTCTGAACTCACGTATGAACATTGTCTTTAGCGTGTCCATCATGTCAAAAGAGTCAGTGTCCTGAAACTGAATGCTCAAATCCTCTGACATGCTGAAAATCATGACATTCCTGACTACATAGCACTTTTGTCGACGAGAATAGTGATCAAGTATCTCCTGGTCGCCAACATCGTTGTCCAGATGTTCTTCCATATCCATTTCTATTGCGAACAAGATGTTTTCTCTCTTGAGCGAAGTCCTAAGGCATGAGTACCAGTCAACAAAGTTTGACCCATCTACTTTAAGTATCTCACCCTCCATGAAGAAAGATAGTTCACGTTGCTCTAGTTCATTCATTTTCTACAAACATAATGGCAAGGAACACAATTAAGACTAGTTGACAAAAATGAGATCATATAATCACATTATAAATGACCTCTCACTAAACAATCATCCTTAAGAAGTTTTAGTGGTTACATGATCCAGATTCACTGTCCGCCCTTTAATATCACACGGTCGACAGACCAGTTTCAAAGGTAGACAAAAACTTGTGCGATCATATTAGGTATGTGACTCATGCTCGATCTTTTGATCTCTAGTATTCCGACGTCATATCTGCATATGCTAGGTTCGCAAAATTGACCTCAGTGTTATATGCTGCTCAGCAAGGCCACATCTGCATATGCTAGGCTTGCCGAACCCAACCTCATGTGAACGTCGTTTAATATGTGTGACACCCAATATGTATGGTATGTCGGCCATGTGGAAGAACCTTCCAGGTGGTGCACACTTTGGTAGAATACTTGTGTTTGGTATTTGTTAAGGGATCATCTTATCACATGCTACTGTTGTGTATCCTATACTAGCAAGTTTTAAGAGGTTTGTCCAAGGTGGGACAAAGTCTATAGTGTTTCCATTTGAGTTTGCTTTATACTACTTTATAGTAACACATAGCAAAGCTATCACTACATCACAATCAAACAAACGATGGCCCCCACTTAGCAATATAAATTTTAGACGCCTCTAATTGTATATTGTGTGTTTTACGTGACTGCTAGGGCTTTCATAGTTAAACATGTTTTAACCTACGAGTCAACCACACCGCTCACTATATGATTGCCTCTATTACACCCCATATGGGGCCCTCCATTGCAAATGCCACATCCGCTAAAGTAGAGAGAAAGACACCCCCATAGCCACTTTATATGGTACAAGCCGTATGTCAAGCGTGGAACCAGTCTCAAGTAAGCGTACGCGTAAGGTCGGTTGGAGGCCGCTTCATCAAACAAGGCCGCAGATGTGAACAAGTACACGTGGGAAGGTAACAATCATACAATCAACGCCCACATCCCCGATGTGTTCTATCCGTAGAGTAATACTAAGCATAGACCTAGCTCACGATACCACTGTTGGAGTTCGCAGCAGAAAACACGATTTTTACCTAACTAGCGTTTCCCATAACCCAAGATCTAGCTAGCCGTATTACTATAACGGAGAGGGTTGCGGACTGACATACCTCGGGGTGTAGTCCATTGCGCGGGAAATGTTCCCGCAAACATGGTTGATGTAGATGAACGAAGTTCACAGGCCCCTGGTTGGGTTAGCACCCGGATGGGTGTAGTTCCACACGTATAGCACCTCATAGTACTCGCACACGTATGAGACTCGATGACGACCTCCGTTCTCCGATCTAGCGAAGGTTGCGGAAGTAGACCTCCAGAACCGGAGTTTCGGCAGCACGATGGCCTCCGTGTAGCAGAGATGCCTCAATCCCACTATAGGATCCAAACAAGGGGAACCCACCGTGGAAGAGACGAGGAAGGGGAGAAGACCGGAGAAAACCGATATCAATTCAAAGATATATTTATTTTCTCACCAATTTATCTATTTTGGCTTAATTAAATAAGTGCACCCTACATGACTTTATATAGGGGGGAGAGAGGGAGTCAACCCCCCACCTTTAGCAATGTGGGACTAAAGTCCCTTTTCTAAGGGGGGGGGAGGGTGGTCGGCCAAGGGGGAAGGGGTGCGCCACCCTCATGGGCCCTAGGGCCCATGGCGCCTCTCCCTTCCTATCCTTTTTTTCTTTTCTTTTTCCCTTTATTCTTCCACTAATGAGCCTCTTTAATAAATAAGGCCCATTGCACTATTTAATTATGAATAAAATGTTTTTAATATTTAATTCATTTAATTAATAACTAAAACATATTATTCCATCTCCCGGTGATCCGGAACACCTTCCTTCTCAAGACAGAGAGAAAAATAAAAAAGGGGCACGGCCTCACCATGGGCTTCGGCCCAACTGTGTAGACGATGCTGGACTGGGCGCGGAGGCAGCTAGGATGGGGCTCGGGCAGGCCGGCTAGGCCGCGCTGGGCCCTTGGGGCGTCTACAGCCCGATGAGGAGGGCGAGCGGCCGGCTCAGGAGTCCACCGGCGGCAGCGGTTGCCGCGGCTCCGACGAGGGCGATCAGGCGAGGCGGCGGACGAGGCGGTGGCCGGAACGGGCGCGGTGGAGTCCGGGGTCGCCGGATCTGGCCCAGACCCCGCTTGATCTGGTCCCTGGTGGTGGCCACGGGCGGTGGGGCGCAACGCGGTGGCGAGCTCAGAGCTCGGCTGGCCATGGCGGCTGGCGATGCCTCTGGATTGGTCCTGGAGGGAGAGAAGGGAGGCTGGTGAGGCGAGAAGGAGGTGAGAGGATGAGGGCGAGACAGGGCGGCTCACCAGGCTTCAGGGCGGGTGCGCGGCGGCGCGGCTGCCGGCGGCCTGCTCGCTGGAGTTTGGCGCTGCACGGGGCGGCGCAAGGTGGCGAGGCCTGGCGGCGCCCGAATGGGCTTGGCGGCGGGCCGGCGGTGGATCTCGGGCCCGGTGGGGCCCGGATTCGGTCTTTAGGTTGGTGGGAGGTTTAGAGGGTGACGTGTCAGCCCGAGAGCCACTGATCTGCAGATCCAAGGGATGGGATTGCCGTAGATCTAGGGTTTAGAATTTTGGTGGGGCTATTGGGAAGCTCTGGATTATTTCTGGGGGGTGGCTAAATTTTTTGTTTAGGGGAACCCTAGAAGGGCTTGTAGAGTGTGGTGGTCTATTTATAGGCTTGCCTGGATGGTAGGTTTACACAAACACCCGCGGTTTCTCTCTCGCGCGTCCGATACTTCACGTTTCTGACCGGCAGGAGTTCATATGACCTCCGATTCGGACGAAACCTCGTGCCACGTGCTCATCGCGCCGAGCCGGTCACTTATACCTCACTTTGATACCGTTCCGAGAACATTTTTACGGTGCCCAATAAAATAATCCGTTTATTAAATAAACAGGGTTTTCGTTTCGATCGCGATGGTTGGTCTTGTGCCGGATGTCGCGACGGTGCTCGTGTGAAACATGGGGTTGAAAAGGTCGTGTGCCATGGTGGAATGGTTCAGTCACGCTTGCCGGTACGAGAAGGAGGGGGTAGAATAATCACCGACTAATAAATCGGCGAGCAAATACTGCAAACAATTCTAGCAAGCAACAAACAAAGTTTTAAATTTGGGTGAAAATCCCGGGCTGTTACAGCATCCTCCATGTTATCAGGTGATAAATCCACGGGGGCGGCATGATGAGCCACCAGGACTGTTGAACCTCCTTCATGTCCGCGGCCATGATCGCCAAAGCCAAAGGATGGGAACCGCATAGGTGGAGTAAAATTTGCATTACCTTGGGTCGGCGCCACACCGGCAGGCTCCGCGCGGATAAGCACCTTTGGCCACAATATCACCCAACCCTTGGATCCTCCAAGATCTTCCGGTCGTACTTATCCCGTACAAGGAACGGGAAGAGGCAACTTAGAGTACTCGTTTGATAGCGAACTAGAAACCATAACTTTGAAGACGTTGTCGTGCATGGGAGTGTGGTGGAAGACTCGGTCTAATGGATTCATGAGTGAAGCCTTCGCAACATCCACAATCTATCCGTCAATGTTCAATAGGAGGGTGCATGTAGTATCATTGCCCTGTGAAGACATGTGCGGCATCAGAGATTGAATGTAAAAGAAATGGAAGATTGAATATGTTGATCACCGCGAGACGCATAGTTACCTTGATAGTTTCGAGCTCAGCTAATGGGGAAGGCCCGTTGAGTATGCCAGAGCCGCAGGAGGGGATGCTATCAGCGACAGTGGATGGTGCGACGAGTTCCTGCCCGGTTGCATGTGCGTGTGCGAAGATGGTGTTCGCCTAGTTGCTCCCGATGAAGCTAGGAAGGGGAAAATTGTAAGGCCCGATATGCGGTACTGTTCCAGATCTAGATGTTTCCATCCAGATACGGGGACGAAGCACATATCGGTCCCACCGCGACATATGACGAAGTCATATGCCCCGGATTTTCCAACATGATATCACAACATTACAGATACAAGGATACAACATCTCATACAATCGGCATACAACTGCCTTAATTACAATACATCAGCGGAAGGTATATGTCTGAGTACAGACTACAATCAAATGCCTTCTGGCAAAGAGAAAAACATCGATTCCCATAACCACACGGGTCCAGGCCCTCCGCCGGGATCCGTCTAACTAGTCGTCATCAAGTCTCCACGTGAAACTTCGATCACCATACCTGTTGTCGATCAAGAACCATGAAAAGAGTTTGGGGGTAGTATCATGAGTACAGAGGTACTCAGCATCCAACTGTAGTGGTCAACTGACCCAGCAAGGACTTCATCACTCGTCATTCTAGGACAACTAGTAGTTTACGGTAAGGATGGAGTAAGTGGTGAGGTTGATGCCGCACTAGCATTTATAAAGTGGCTAACGATCTAAGAGTAAGGTAAGAAGCCAAGCATTTGATGAGGAATCGCCTCCAACAAGGCTTGCTATCAACTACTTACGCAAGCATAACACCTATCCTATCCTTGTCCTCCTCTTCGCATCCCGACGAAGAAGAAGAAGTCAAGGCACACACACATTGATCAAGTTATATTAAGATTATCTTAGTTGTTGTTCTCTATGAACAAGGAGTAGTTCTCAAGTCGTCCATAACCGTGGACACGGCTTCTCGAAAAGATTTAACCCTGCAGGGGTGTACCAACTGCCCATTACAAGGCTCCGCACGCACGCCCATCTCTCTCAGTTGCTACCCATCACAGGAAACCATTTTATGATTTAGTTCCAAGAGATCCGAAATGACAGGTCCCTCTAGCTAACAACGAACAAATCCGGGTGGCCCCAGGGGAGTCGACACCCAATCCAAAAGCCATCCGCACTGTCGGATCGAACTCTTCCGGCTGACGCAGGTCGGATTGCCGATAATTCTCTCATGAGGCCGGATCCCAGCTGATCAGGTGGAACAACAGAGAAACCATGTCTCCACTGGCCCAAGTTGGTTTGAAAACTACTAGAGGCCGACCAGCACACACACGATTTCAAATGGTAAATCAGCTTGGGCCACCACTAGAAATGTTTGAAGCTAGGTAGGCAAGAAAAGGGGACCCCATAAAATCCCACACGCGGTTAGGCACGCTCAGTCTTAAAACCAATACCCGAAACTCGGGTCCTAGGTGACTCGAGTGGAACAAAGCGTCGGGGCGGGATAGCCTAGACCTTCCATCCTTCGTCGAATATAGTCAACATTTATAATAATTAATATCATCCACAACAATATAATAATGTGATATCCCAAACCAAGGAGTATCAGGGTAACATTCGTAGCATCCTAAGCATGCATACTAAGCAGGGGCTGAGCAACGAGCAATAGTAACATAGCAGTACCTGGTTTGTTGGGAGGGTACATGGCTGTATCGGTTTGAAAGAGGCTGTAAGCATGTGGTAGGATCAAACATCGAACCTATCCTATACTAGCATGCAAACCACTGGTTGAAATAGAATGGATCATAAGTAATGGATAGTCCTTGACTGTTGATAAGTCGGGTTCCGAAGGTGTAGTTGATCGCAAGCTCGCAACGTCTCCGGGAGGTACCTGCGGAAGCACACAAGAGGGTAAACACTAGAAGCAATCAACGAGCAAGCATCTATTATTACGAAGAAAACACGAGAAAGCATCAACAAGAAGGCAAGACGAGACATCGCACCTACCGTCGAGAGCGGTTACTAACAGGTTAAGTGGAGTAATCGACACACACGACGATACCACACATTTACAACGGTTCAAGTTGTTTAGCTACTCAAGGTGAGAAAGGTTGTTAACATGGCATCTCACACAAGCATGGTATATCACTCAAACATGGCAAGAGGTGAAGCTCGAAGTAATCTATCTATACTAGTCAAGTTAAGCGAGGCACAATCCTAACATGGCATATCACTAAGTGCCGCACAACAATTAAAGGATTTGGTACTTTTATGCCCTAAGCCATATTTTAGGTTGGTTAACAATAGCAAAAAATATCATAAACACAAAGTACACGAAAAACTAATCAAGTTACATATAAAGAACACTCCAAACGGAGTGACGGTTAAAAAGATATAAGCAATACAAGTTTGGAACACAATCTGCCAACATCAGGAAGCACACTCTAGAGCAATGCATAAACAGGATAATGGATGCAAACATGTTCACAAATAATATGCAACTAAAGTAGACATGACAAGGAAGGCATGGCAAAAGGAATCATGCAAATAGGCATCATGAACAATAAATTATAGCCCAAGCAAAACACAATAAAACATTACTCGTCAAGGACTTAGTGAAAATCAGGAAAACATGGGAGAAACTGTTATTTTTATGTTGTCTAAACAGGGGTAAAGCTATATGCAAAAGTGCAGCAACATGACATAGAAATACATGGGCATGAAGTAGACATGATGGTGATCAGGTACAAACAAGAATTAAGGTCATAGGCATCATAGATCAAAAGATATTAAGCATGCAACATGGCATCGGAACGTTACAAACTTAGAGAAAAATAGAGGTGGCTGTAAAAAACTGCAGGATAGCAACTTTGGAGCTCAATAACTAGATGACCAGCAAGCATATCATGACAATGCAATACATATAATGGAAGTAGACATGATGCTTAACAGTATGCAAAAAGAATCAATGCAATAGGCCTCATGGATGTGTCACAATCATCAACCAAAGTTGCAATAAAATAATAACAACAACAATTTCCAGAGATTAACATCAGTTAACAGTCTGATGCCCACTTCAACAGTGATTAAGAACATCAAGATGGCCTCAAATCAAAATGCTCACAAAAGATGGATTGAAGTACACACAATTATAAACAAATTTCCTTTTGGGCGCAACGTGATCCGGGCTATAGTTTGATCGCAATCTACAGCACAAAACAGCATCAGCAGTAAAAAACCTCCAGACTTAGAAAAATTCGAGGGAGCTAGTGTAAGGCCCGATATGCGGTACTGTTCCAGATCTAGGTGTTTCCACCCAGATCCGGGGACGAAGCACATATCGGTCCCACCGCGACATATGACAAAGCCATATGCCCCGGATTTCCAACATGATATCACAACATTACAGATACAAGGATACAACATCTCATACAATCGGCATACAACTGCCTTAATACAATACAACAACGGAAGATACATGTCTGAGTACAGACTACAAACAAATGCCTAGTGGCAAAGAGAAAAACATCGATTCCCATAACCACACGGGTCCAGGCCCTCCGCCGGGATCCACCTAACTAGTCGTCGTCGAGTCTCCACGTGAAACGTCGGTCACCGTACCTGTTGTCGATCAGAGCCCTGAAAAGAGTTTGGGGTAGTATCATGAGTACAGAGGTACTCAGCATCCAACTATAGTGGTCATCTGACCCAGCAAGGACTTCATCACTCGTCATTCTAGGACAACTAGTAGTTTACGGTAAGGAAGGGGTAAGTGGTGAGGGTGCTGCCGCACTAGCATTTATGAAGTGGCTAACGATCTAGAGAGTAAGATAAGAAGCCAAGCATACGATGAGGAATCGCCTCCAACAAGTCTGCTATCCACCTACATACGCAAACATAACACCTATCCTATCCTTGTCCTCCTCTTCGCATCCCGACGAAGAAGAAGCAGTCAAGGCACACACACGTTGATCAAGTTATATTAAGATTATCTCAGTTTTTGTTGTCTATGAACAAGGAGTAGGTCTTAAGTCGTCCATAACCGTGGACACGGCT
Source organism: Bromus sterilis (assembly GCA_950022295.1). Lineage (NCBI taxonomy): Eukaryota > Viridiplantae > Streptophyta > Magnoliopsida > Poales > Poaceae > Bromus > Bromus sterilis. The sequence continues at coordinate 238,208,365 of OX465595.1, read as the reverse complement.
TCTCGAAAAGATTTAACCCTGCAGGGGTGTACCAACTGCCCATTACGAGGCACCGCACGCACGTCCATCACTCTCAGTTGCTACCCATCACAGGCAACCATTTTATGATTTAGTTCCAAGAGATCCGAAAAACGACAGGTCCCTCTAACTAACAACGAACAAATCCGGGTGGCCCCCGGTGAGTCGACATCCATCCCAAGAGCCGGCCGCTCTCTCGATCTGGTCTCTACCGTCTGTTGCAGGTTTGGATAGCCGGTTAATCACACATGGGAAACCGGGTCCTCAGCCGGACAAAGTGGGCCAGCAAGGGAACTAAGTCCTCACTGGTCTGGGTTGGTTGGAAAACTACTGGCGTACGACCAGCACACACACGGTTTCAAATGGTAAATCAGCTTGGGCCACCACTAGAAATGATGGAAGCTAGGCAGGTAAGAAAAGGGGACCCCATAAAATCCCACACGCGGTTAGGTACGCTCAGTCTTAAAACCAATACCCGGAACTCGGATCCTAGGTGACTCGAGTGGAACAAAGCATCGGGGTGGGATAGCCTAGACCTTCCATCCTTCGTCGAATATAGTCAACATTAATAATAATCATATCATCAACAATAATATAATAATCAGGTGATATCCCAACCCAAAGAGTAACAGGGTAACATCGTAGCATCCTAAGCATGCATACTAAGCAGGGTCTGAGCAACGAGCAATAGTGACATAGCAGTACAAGGTTTGTTGGGAAGGGACATGGCTGTATCGGTTTGAAAGAGGCTGTAAACATGTGGTAGGATCAAACATCGAACCTAACCTAGACTAGCATGCAAACCGCTGGTTGAAATATAATGGATCATAAGTAATGTATAGTCCTTGCCTGTTGATAAGTCGGGTTGCGAAGGTGTAGTCGATCGCAAGCTCGCATTGTCTCCGAGAGGTACCCGCGGGAGCACACAAGACGATAAACACTGGAAAACAATCAACGGTGCACCACTATTACTACGGAGCAATACAAGAGCAAGCATCAACAAGAAGTAACACGAGACATCGCACCTACCGTCGAGAGCGGTTACTAGCGATTTAAGTGGAGTACTCGTCACACACGACGATACCGCACGTTTACAGTGGTTCAAGTTGTTTAGCTACAGGTGACCAAACAACGGTTATTAACATGGCAACTCAAGCAAGCATGGCATAGCACACAAACATGTCAAGAGGTGGAGCACAAAGTAAACTATCTATGCTAGTCAATTTAAGTGAGGCACAACCTAAACATGGCATAACACTAAGTGCCGCACGATGATTAAAGGATTGGTACTGTTCTGTCATAAACCATATTTTAGGTTAGTTAACAACAGCAAACAATAGCATAAACACAAAGTACACAAAAAACTAATCAAGTTACATATAAAGAACACCCCAAACGGAGTTACGGTTAAAAGATACAAGCAAAACAAGTTACGGGCACAAACTGCCAACATCACGAAGCACAGTTTAGAGCAATGCATAAACAGTATAATCAATGCAAACATGCTCAGAGATGACTTGCAATTAAAGTAGACATGACATGGAAGGCATGGCAAAAATAATCATCCAAAAAGGCATCATAGATCAAAAGATATTAAGCAAACAACATGGCATCACAAAGTAACAGACTTAGTGAAAAACTGAGGTGGCTGTCAAAAACAGCAGCGTAGCAACTTTAGAGCAGAATATCTATATGACCAGGAAGCATATCATGGCAATGAAATACATGGGATGAAAGTAGACATGATGCTTAACAATATGCAATTGGAATCACTCAATTCCGATAAACGGTCGCGACACACTCGTCGACCGAAGTTGCAACAAAATAACAGTTTCAGCAACAACAGCACATTAACATCAGGATAGCTACTTTGGAGCAAGATATAAACATGATGCAGCAAGAAAATATGGCATGTGAATGCATGAAACTGAAGTAGAAACATTTCTTAACGCAAAGCAAAAGGAATCAATGCAATAGGCCTCATGGATTTGTTACAATCATCATGCAAAGTTGCAAAAAAATATAACAGCAGCACTGAACAGGAAAAAGTAGCAGTTTAATGGCCTGATGCCCTGTTCAGCACACAATTACACAATCAAGATGAGCTCAAATGAAAATGCTCACAACAGATGAATTAAAGTACACGCAATTCTAAAAAATTCGTCTTTTGGGCGCGAAGTCATCCGGGCTACGGATCGCTTGCTATCGTCAACGCAGAATCGAATCCGCAGCAGTTGTTCCAACACTTAGCAAAAAATAACAGGGTGCTGGGAAAAAAAACAGAGGCAAAAATAAATAAATAAAAAAGGGGGCCTCACCCCACTGGGCCGGCCCCAAAGCGGCCTGAGAGGTGCTAGAGGCTGGGCCGCAGGCACTGGTGGGCCGTGGATGAGAGGCCGACCCACAGCACTGGTCCTCCTCGTCTCCAGGACAGGAGGTCGCGGCCGGCGGCACCCGAGCCGCGCCGGCGAGGACGGTAGCCCTCCGGCGAAGGGAGGCGGCGAGTCAGGGGGTCAGGGCGACGGATCCGAGGGCGGCGGCGCCGGATCCGGTGGCTGGGGTCGCCGGCGTGTAGGCTAGGGGCGGGGTGCGGCGGAGCTCGGCCTCGGGCGACCCCTTCATGGCGACGGCGGCCGGTGTCGTCCTGGTCCGAGGAGAGAAGACGTGAGGGAGAGGAAAGGAAGAAGGGGGCGCGGGGAAGGAGCTCACCGGGCTGGTGGCCGGCCGGCTGGGGCCTTGCCGGAGCGCGAGGCGCGGCGAGCGGCTCCATGGGCGGCGCGACGTGGTGCTGCGGGCGGCTGCGGACCACCTCGGCCCTGGACGGCCCGGTGGCGGCGGGATCTGGGCCCGACGCGGCCCGGTTCTGGCTGGAGGTGGGAGGAATCCCTCCGGGGTGACGTGGACGATTTTCCTAGCCCCTGATCTCAGATCTGAGGGCTGGAATTTGCTGGGAGGCTAGGGTTTCGTGGGGAGGAGGGTTTCTTTGCAGATCTGGAGGTTTGTGAGGGGGGTGGCTGCAAATTTCCAGAGGGGGAACCCTAATTGGGGGGTGGGAGGCTGGTGGTCTTTATATAGGCAGGTTGGCTGGCTGGTTTACGCAAACGCCCTCGGTACCCCTCTCGCGTGTCCGGTGATCGCGTTCGTGACGGCCGAAGTTGCATACGGACTCCGATTCCGACGAAATCTCGAACCACGTGCTCAGCGCGTCGAGCCCGTCGATCGTACCTCACTGCGGTGACATTACGACAACATTTTTCGGCGCCCCATAAAATAATCTGTTTATTAAATAAACGGGTTTTTCGATCCGGTGGCGATGGCTGGACTTGTGCGGTTTTCGCGACGGTGATCGGGTGAAACCCGGTGTCGCAAAGGTCGAGTGTCAGGGTGGCAAGGGTCGGTCTCCGTCCGATACGAGATAAGAGGGGGAAAAATAATCGTCGATCGATAAATCGGGGATGCAAACACCGCAAACAAATCAGACAATCAATCAATTCACACCGAAAAGAAAATTTTTAATTTTTGCAAAAACTGGGCTGCTACAATACAACACCACCAACAAGGGATCTCGTCCCGAGATCCTGGACGATCCGGGGGAGAGGGGGGAGAGAGAAGAGAGTTGACGATCTTCAACACCACCAACAAGGGACTCTGCTCCATGTCGAACGACAAACTCCGTCGAGAAAACTTTCCGCGGAGAGATGGCGACGTCGAAAAACGAAACCATCTGTGTCAAGATGAAGAATGACGATGAAAGCTGGATCAAAGGACAGTGCATTTCGACGCAAGTCGTGAAATCACTGGGCAAAAGGATGGATCGCAACGGGTGACCAAGATGTAAACCAGAGTTGGAATACCTAAAGGTACTACAGGAATTCCCACCTAAGCTCGGAATCGAGACAATACGCTGCAAGCAAGGCATTGTAACTATTCCGAAACTCCACACACTCGAGATCCTAGAGTTTTGAAGGGGATAAGGCGAGAGTAAAACACTTACGGCACTTGTCCTGACCAGAGCAAGGGTAAGGAGTAAAAAGATTCCTACTCTCCGATAACTAACTTAGTAACTACAAAATAGTTTTTGTCTAGACTCGAATTCGGCCAGAGAGGGGATCCTACGGTCGGTAAGGCTCTCATACCAAGTTGTAAGGCCCGATATGCGGTACTGTTCCAGATCTAGGTGTTTCCACCCAGATCCGGGGACGAAGCACATATCGGTCCCACCGCGACATATGACAAAGCCATATGCCCCGGATTTCCAACATGATATCACAACATTACAGATACAAGAATACAACATCTCATACAATCGGCATACAACTGCCTTAATACAATACAACAGCAAAAGATACATGTCTGAGTACAGACTACAAACAAATGCCTAGTGGCAAAGAGAAAAACATCGATTCCCATAACCACACGGGTCCAGGCCCTCCGCCGGGATCCACCTAACTAGTCGTCGTCGAGTCTCCACGTGAAACGTCGGTCACCGTACCTGTTGTCGATCAGAGCCCTGAAAAGAGTTTGGGGTAGTATCATGAGTACAGAGGTACTCAGCATCCAACTGTAGTGGTCATCTGACCCAGCAAGGACTTCATCACTCGTCATTCTAGGACAACTAGTAGTTTACGGTAAGGAAGGGGTAAGTGGTGAGGTTGCTGCCACACTAGCATTTATGAAGTGGTTAACGATCTAGAGAGTAAGATAAGAAGCCAAGCATACGATGAGGAATCACCTCCAACAAGTCTACTATCCACCTACATACGCAAACATAACACGTATCCTATCCTTGTCCTCCTCTTGGCATCCCGACGAAGAAGAAGCAGTCAAGGCACACACACGTTGATCAACTTATATTAAGATTATCTCAATTGTTGTTGTCTATGAACAAGGAGTAGGTCTCAAGTCGTCCATAACCGTGGACACGGCTTCTCGAAAAGATTTAACCCTGCAGGGGTGTACCAACTGCCCATTACGAGGCACCGCACGCACGTCCATAACTCTCTGTTGCTACCCATCACAGGCAACCAGTTTATGATTTAGTTCCAAGAGATCCGAAACGACAGGTCCCTCTAACTAACAACGAACAAATCCGGGTGGCCCCCGGTGAGTCGACATCCATCTCAGGAGCCGGCCGCTCTCTCGATCTGGTCTCTACCGTCTGTCGCAGGTTTGGATAGCCGGTTAATCACACATGGGAAACCGGGTCCTCAGCCGGACAAAGTGGGCCAGCAAAAGAACTAAGTCCTCACTGGTCCGGGTTGGTTGGAAAACTACTGGCGTACGACCAGCACACACACGGTTTCAAATGGTAAATCAGCTTGGGCCACCACTAGAAATGCTTGAAGCTAGGCAGGTAAGAAAAGGGGACCCCATAAAATCCCACACACAGTTAGGCACGCTCAGTCTTAAAACCAATACCCGGAACTCAGATCCTAGGTGACTCGAGTGGAACAAAGAATCGGGGCGGGATAGCCTAGACCTTCCATCCTTCGTCGAATATAGTCAACATTAATAATAATCATATCATCAACAATAATATAATAATCAGGTGATATCCCAACCCAAAGAGTAACAGGGTAACATCGTAGCATCCTAAGCATGCATACTAAGCAGGGGCTGAGCAACGAGCAATAGTAACATAGCAGTACAAGGTTTGCTGGGAAGGGACATGGCTGTATCGGTTTGAAAGAGGCTGTAAACATGTGGTAGGATCAAACATCGAACCTAACCTAGACTAGCATGCAAACCGCTGGTTGAAATAGAATGGATCATAAGTAATGTATAGTCCTTGCCTGTTGATAAGTCGGGTTCCGAAGGTGTAGTCGATCGCTAGCTCGCATCGTCTCCGAGAGGTACCCGCGGGAGCACACAAGACGATAAACACTGGAAAACAATCAACGGTGCACCACTATTACTACGGAGCAATACAAGAGCAAGCATCAACAAGAAGTAACACGAGACATCGCACCTACCGTCGAGAGCGGTTACTAGCGATTTAAGTGGAGTACTCGTCACACACCACGATACCGCACGTTTACGGTGGTTCAAGTTGTTTAGCTACAGGTGACCAAACAACGGTTATTAACATGGCAACTCAAGCAAGCATGGCATAGCACACAAACATGTCAAGAGGTGGAGCATAAAGTAAACTATCTATGCTAGTCAATTTAAGTGAGGCACAACCTAAACATGGCATAACACTAAGTGCCGCACGATGATTAAAGGATTGGTACTGTTCTGTCCTAAACCATATTTTACGTTAGTTAACAACAGCAAACAATAGCATAAACACAAATACATGAAAAACTAATCAAGTTACATATAAAGAACACCCCAAATAAAGTTACGGTTAAAAGATACAAGCAAAACAAGTTACGGGCACAAACTGCCAACATCACGAAGCACAGTTTAGAGCAATGCATAAACAGTATAATCAATGCAAACATGCTCAGAGATGACTTGCAATTAAAGTAGACATGACATGGAAGGCATGGCACAAAGAATCATGCAAAAAGGCATCATAGATCAAAAGATATTAAGAAAACAACATGGCATCACAAAGTAACAGACTTAGTGAAAAACTGAGGTGGCTGTCAAAAACAGCAGCATAGCATCTTTAGAGCAAAATATCTATATGATCAGCAAGCATATCATGGCAATGCAATACATGGGATGAAAGTAGACATGATTCTTAACAATATGCAATTGGAATCACTCAATTCCAATAAACGGTCGGGACACACTCGTCGACCGAAGTTGCAACAAAATAACAGTTTCAGCAACAACAGCACATTAACATCAGGATAGCTACTTTGGAGCAAGATATAAACATGATGCAGCAAGCAAATATGGCATGTGAATGCATGAAACTTAAGTAGAAACATTGCTTAACGCAACGCAAAAGGAATCAATGCAATAGGCCTCATGGATTTGTTACAATCATCATGCAAAGTTGCAACAAAATATAACAGCATCACCAAACAGGAAAAAGTAGCAGTTTAACGGCCTGATGCCCTGTTCAGCACACAATTACACAATCAAGATGAGCTCAAATGCAAATTCTCACAAAAGATTAATTAAAGAACACGCAATTCTAAACAATTCGTCTTTTGGGCGCGAAGTAATCCGGGCTACGGATCGCTTACTATCGTCAACGCGGAAACGAATCAGCAGCAGTTGTTCCAACACTTAGCAAAAAATAAGAGGGTGCTGGGAAAAAAAACAGAGGCAAAAATAAATAAATAAAAAAGGGGGCCTCACCCCACTGGGCCGGCCCAAAGCGGCCTGAGAGGTGCTGGAGGCTGGGCCGCAGGCACTGGTGGGCCGTGGAGGAGAGGCAGACCCACAGCGCTGGTCCTCCTCGTCTCCAGGACAGGAGGTCGCGGCCGGCGGCACCCGAGCCGCGCTGGCGAGGACGGCAGCCCTCCGGCGAAGGGAGTTGTAAGGCCCGATATGCGGTACTGTTCCAGATCTAGATGTTTCCATCCAGATCCGGGGACGAAGCACATATCGGTCCCACCGCGACATATGACAGAGCCATATGCCCCGGATTTCCAACATGATATCACAACATTACAGATACAAGGATACAACATCTCATACAATCGGCATACAACTGCGTCAAATAAAATAAAACAGCGGAAGATACATGTCTGAGTACAGACTACAAGCAAATGCCTAGTGGCAAAGAGAAAAACATCGATTCCCATAACCACACGGGTCCAGGCCCTCAGCCGGGATCCGCCTAACTAGTCGTCGTCGAGTCTCCACGTGAAACGTCGATCACCATACCTGTTGTCGATCAAGAACCCTGAAAATAGTTTGGGGGTAGTATCATGAGTACAGAGGTAGTCAGCATCCAACTGTAGTGGTCATCTGACCCAGAAAGGACTTCATCACTCGTCATTTTAGGACAACTAGTAGTTTACGGTAAGGAAGGGGTAAGTGGTGAGGTTGCTGCCGCACTAGCATTTATGAAGTGGCTAACGATCTAGAGAGTAAGATAAGAAGCCAAGCATTCGACGAGGAATCGCCTCCAACAAGTCTGGCTATCAACTACTTGCGCAAACATAACACCTATCCTATCCTTGTCCTCCTCTTCGCATCCCGACGAAGAAAAAGCAATCAAGGCACACACACACATTGATCAAGTTATATTAAGATTATCTCAGTTGTTGTTGTCTATGAACAAGGAGTAGGTCTCAAGTCGTCCATAACCGTGGACATGACTTCTCGAATAGATTTAACCCTGCAGGGGTGTACCAACTGCCCATTACGAGGCTCCGCACGCACGCCCATCTCTCTTAGTTGCTACCCATTATAGGCAACCATTTTATGATTTAGTTCCGAGAGATCCGAAACGACAGGTCCCTCTAACTAACAACGCACAAATCCGGGTGGCCCCCGGTGAGTCGACATCCAACTCAAAAGCCGGCCGCGCTCTCGACTCGGCCTCTACCGTCTGGACGAGGTCGGATAGGTTGCCCAAACAGATGTGGACAACCCCCTAGCTCCCTGGGGTGGACCAACAAGAGAAACCATGTCTCCGCTGGCCCAAGTTGTTTAAAATAATATCTGCCAGGAGCGACCCAACAGACACACACACGGTTTTCAAATGGTAAATCAGCTTGGGACACCACTAGAAATGTTTGAAGCTAGATAGGTAAGAAAAGGGGACCCCATAAAATCCCACACGCGGTTAGGCACGCTCAGTCTTAAAACCAATACCCGGAACTCAGATCCTAGGTGACTCGAATGGAACAAAGCGTCGGGGCGGGATAGCCTAGACCTTCCATCCTTCGTCGAATATAGTCAACATTTATAATAATCATATCATCAACAACAATAATAATAATGTGATATCCCAAACCCAGGAGTAACAGGTAACATCGTAGCATCCCAAGCAGGCATACTAAGCAGGGGCTGAGCAACGAGCAAAACTAACATAGCAGTACATGGTTTGCTGGGAGGGGACATGGCTTTATCGGTTTGAAAGAGGCTGTAAACATGTGGTAGGATCAAACATCAAACCTAACCTATACTAGCATGCAAACCGCTGGTTGAAATAGAATGGATCATAAGTAATGTATAGTCGTTGCCTGTTGATAAGTCGGGTTCCGAAGGTGTAGTCGACCGCAAGCTCGCATCGTCTCCGAGAGGTACCCGCGGAAGCACACAAGACGATAAGCACTGGAAAGCAATCAACGGTGCAACACTATTACTACGGAGCAATACAAGATCAAAGAGACAACACAAGGCACGGCAAGGCGATACGGATCTATCGTCGAGAACGGTTACTAACAATTTAAGTGGAGTACTCGTCACACGCGACGAATACTGCACGTTTACGGTGGTTCAAGTTGCTTAGCTACAGGTGACCAAACGACGGTTATTAACATGGCAAATCAAGCAAGCATGGCATAGCACACAAATAGGTCAAGAGGTGAAGCACAAAGTAAACTATCTATGCTAGTCAATTTAAGTGAGGCACAACCTAAACATGGCATAACACTAAGTGCCGCACGATGATTAAAACATTTGGTACTGTTCTTTCCTAAACCATATTTTAGGTTGGTTAACAGCAGCAAACAATAGCATAAACACAAAGTACACGAGAAACTAAACAAGTTACATATAAAGAACACCCCAAACGGAGTTACGGTTAAAAAGATATAAGCAAAACAAGTTACGAGCACAAACTGCCAACATCACGAAGCACAGTTTAGAGCAATGCAAAAGCAGGATAAATAATGCAAACATGCTCACAAATGATATGAAATTAAACTAGACATGACATGGAAGGCATGGCAAATAGAATCATGCAAAAAGGCATCATAGATCAAAAGATATTAAGCAAACAACATGGCATCGCAAAGTAACAGACTTAGAGAAAAACAGAGGTGGCTGTCAAAAAGAGCAGCATAGCAACTTTGGAGCTAAAAATCTATATTACCAGCAAGCATATCATGGCAATGCAATACATGTAATGAAGGTAGACATGATGCTTAACAATATTCAATTGGAATCACTCAAATCCGATAAACGGTCGCGACACACTCGTCGACCGAAGTTGCAACAAAAATAATAGTTTCAGCAACAGCAGCACAATAACATCAGGATCACCACTTTGGAGCAAGATTTAATACAGCTAAAGAACCCAAACATGGCAAGTTAAAGCATGGAATTGAAGTACACATGATGTTTAACACAATGGAAAAAGAATCAATGCAATAGGCCTCATGGATTTGTTACAATCATCATGCAAAGTTGCAACAAAAAAATAACAGCAGCACATAACAGGAAAATTAGCAGTTTAACGGCCTGATGCCCTGTTCAGCACACAATTACACAATCAAGATGACCTCAAATGCAAATGCTCGCAAAAGATGAATTAAAGTACACGCAATTCTAAACAATTCGTCTTTTGGGCGCGAAGTCATCCGGGCTACGGATCGCTTGGTATCGTCAACGCGGAATCGAATCAGCAGCAAAATTTCCAACACTTAGCAAAAATTCACAGGGGGTAACTAAAAAAAAAAGCAGGCCTCACCCACATGGGCCGGATCTGGCCTGGCAGGCCCTGGCGGCTGGATCGGCTGGGCCGCTGGAGCTGGAGTGGGCCGTGGCCCACGTGCGGTTGGTGGCTGTTCCACCACGCCCGATCCCGATCGGATCGGTGCCGTGGCTGGCTGCTGCCGCCGGTGGCGCTGGCCGGCCTCCGACGAGGCGCAGCGGCGCAGGGATGGAGCGAGGCGCGGGGGACGGCGAGCAGGGGCGTGGAGGCGTGGATCCCGCTGGATCCCGTCGCCGGTGGAGGCCAGGGGCGGCGCGGCGCGTCACGAGCTCCGGCTCGGGCTCCGTCCATGGCGTCGTCCGACGGCGGCGAGGTACCTGCGCGGGGAGCGGCCGGGTGAGGGGAGGAGAGGGAGGAGGCCAGGGAGGAGAAGGGAGAGGGGCGCAGAGCAGGGGGGAGAGGAAGGGCGCGACGGCTGCCGTGGTCTCCGGCGGCGGTGTCCTCGCGGGCGCGTCCACGGGAGAGAGAGAGAGAGGAGAGAGGTTGGGCTACGGGGAGCTTCCTGGGCCGTCAGATCGGGCGATCTGACGGTCCAGATCGTAGGGGAGCACAATTTCCGGATTTTTTGGGATCAACTGGGCAGATCTGAGCAACTCAGGGGGGTGGCTGCAATTTTGGAATAGGGAAACCCTAGAAATGGGTGGGAGTGTGGTGGTCTTTATATAGCCCCGGTGGCTGGCAGTTTGCAAAAACATCCCCGATTTTTATCTCGCGCGCGCGCGGTGCTCACGTTTCTGACCGCCGGGGGTCCGCAGTACCTCCGATTCAGGTAAAACTTCGAACTGCGCAATCAGTGCGTCGAGCCGGAGTCGTTCACCTCGCGCTGGAACCGTTCCGAAAATACTTTCCGGGGCGCTATAAAAATAACCCGTTTAATTATTAAACGGGGCTTCCGTTGGCTGCGGCTGGTCTCGTGCGGTTATCGCGACGGTGATCGGGTGAAACCCGGTGTCGCAAAGGCCGAGTGTCAGGATGGCAAGGGTCGGTCTTCGTCCGATACGAGATAAGAGGGGGGGAAATAATCGCCGATTGATAAATCGGGGATGCAAACACCGCAAACAAATCAGACAATCAAACAATTCGCACCGAAAACAAAATTTTTGATTTTTCTGAAAACTGGGCTGTTACAATACAACACCACCAACAAGGGATCTCGTCCCGAGATCCAGGACGATCCGGGGGAGAGAAAAGAGTCGACGATCTTCAACACCACCAACAAGGGCTATTGGACGAAAATTTGGAGCAGAAACAGGTGGTGGCTGCAATTTTGTGGCTAGGGAAACCCTAGAGATGGTAGGGGAGGTGGTGGTCTTTATATAGCCCAGGTGGCTGGCAGTTTGCAAAAACATCCCCGGTTTTTCTCTCGCGCGCACGGTGTTTACGTTTCTGACCGCCGGGGGTCCGCAGGACCTCCGATTCGGATAAAACTTCGAACTGCGCGATCAGCGCATCGAGACGGTGGCGTTCACCTCGAGCTGGAACCGTTCCGAGAACACTTTCCGGCGCGCTATAAAAATAACCTGTTTAATTATTAAACGGGGTTTTTCATTCCGTTAGCTGCGGCTGGTCTCGTGCGGTTTTCGCGACGGTGATTCGGGCGAAACTCGTTGTCGCAAATGTCGAGTGTCAGGGTGGCAAGGGTCGGTCTCCGTTCGATACGAGATACGAGGGGGTAAAATAATCGCCGATCGGTAAATCGGGGATGCAAACACCGCAAACAAATCAGGCAATCAAACAATTCACAGCGAAAACAAAATTTTTAATTTTTGTGAAATCTGGGCTGTTACAAAAATGATCCGCGTTGGGATTTTCTTTCGTCCACTTCTGCATAGCCGGAACCAAGGAAGAAAAGGTAGATTTAAGCTCTTCCCTGACCTCTTCTTTGGCTGGATCTACGACTGCCGCGACCAGGTTAGCCTTGTTTTGTTCCGCCTCAGCCAGTACCTCTTCTCTGACCTTCCACATGGCTGTCTCGACGACCTTGTGCACATCGTCAAGGGTCACTGTGTTGAGCCTTCTTCTCTTCTTACGTGTCTCCGTATCCTCCGTGTAGTAGTAGTTCCACGAGGCCCCGACTCCAGCGCCAGCTACACGTCCATTCTCCGGCGGGTCGTGCAAGGGATTTCCCTTCACTTTATTCAACGCCTGGTTGAAAGGTGTGTTCCACGCGTACTTCAATGTTTGAGATAATGACTCACTTTCTGATGCAAGCCGTATGCGCTCCCTCTACAAAAAGATGAACGTGAACAGTTGGTGACTTGATCATTAGAAGCTAATTAAGGTGGTATATAATTTTTTTTACCATTTATATTATGACATTTCTCGTCGGGGCGTCTGTGGTACATGCCCTAGTTATCGGGTCTCTTGTATACCGGGCCCTAAAGTAGTCATGTTCGGGCGGATCCTCGAACTCCTGCCACACTCGCCTCTTCCCGGTGTAATCACGGCTTGCGAGGCATGGGATCCCGATGTTCTTCTTCTGAAGACCCTTGAAATATTTTGACCTCGCATGGGTTTCAGGGTCTTCGCAAAGGGCCTTGAATTTTTCGTAGTCTTCTTCCTTTATAGACGGAAAGTGACCCTTGATCGTCTCGTACGATGAAACTTCTTTAGCAATCTCTACTTTCACCAAATGTTTCCAGTTGCTCAAGGCTTTGCTACACTTCTTGAGAGCTTTTGCATTTATCCCCTGCATATTATCATCTTTCCACGGAAGGACTTTATCATTCCGGTCGGGGAACTTGAATCTCGCATGAATATTCTCTAGGAGGTGGTTCTCCAAAGCTCCTCCGGGAACTTCTCTAATGTCTGTTTGGTTGATATTGACGGTCTCGCGAAGTATGCACGCCACGTCGTTGCCATAGCATGCCGACACCTCCGGTGGACTTACGATGTCTAAAGTGCGAGAGTGCACCTCGTGGACATCAAGTCTTCTGACGCGGAGCTTCTTTGGGGGCCGGGATTTCTGCTTCCTCTTGGTCCTAGACGCATGGCTAGCACCATCCATGGTTTTGTTGGAACCATCCATTGTCTGGTTGGTACCATCCGTGGTCTAGTTGGCACCATCTTTGTCGGTGGTCTCAGTGTTGACCCCCTCTGTGTTGTCGCTGTCAACATCATGCTCTGTGATGCGAAGGGGTTGTTGGGCCCGTGGCCAAGAGTCCTGACTAGTTATATAGTAGAAAAATTCTTGAGGTTGTTCGATGGGTTGCTTAATAGGGCCGGCTTCGTCGTCGTTAGCCATGTTTCCTATAGGATTCAATTTGTCGGTTTAATTGTAGAAGAAATGATAAAGTAATAATAAAAATTGCAAAATGGCCTATGTTTTGATGGAAGGCCGTTTAATTGCCATTGCGGCAAATCCCAGGCACTCGACATGTCCTACTTTTCTAGCACCAATCATACCGAAATCCATGATTTTTTTGGCATGACCTTTGGTAAAAATGGACATATCAAGCGCTTGGAATTTTCCGAAACGGAAATGAATCAACATTTCGGCAAAACATAGGGCACTCAGGTCCGTGCAAACATAATTTTTGTAAAGGTACAATGGCCACAGAAAAATAAAAACAAATAATCACTTGCAACTTAATTAAAACATTCACTAGATGCTAATTAAGTTGCTAATTCAAACATTCTAATAACAACAAATGTTAATTCAAATTCAAACATTCTAATTAAAAACCTATCATATTCACTAGATGCTAATTCAATATACCAGTAAACAAATTTTAATTGCTAATTCAATATACCAGTGAACAAATTTTCTAATAATGACATATGCTACACTAAATTGTTCTAATCATCCATTTTATATAACTAACAACTAATAATTTGTTTTCTAATTTGCAATTTTATGTAATAACTAACAATTTTATATAACTAACAACTAACAATTATATAACTAACAACCAATAGTGGCCATTTTGATGGCCATGGAGATAGGGGAGAGCATGGAGGGTAGGGAGGATAGGGGGGACTAACCGGGAACGGCGGAGGAAGAGGGTAAGGAGGAGGGCTCTGGCGAAAGTGAGGAGGAGCGGTGTCATGGGAGGGCGCGGGCTCCGACGACGGTGAGGAGGAGCAGCATCGATGGAGATGTCGTCGTCGCGCGCACGGGTTCCGACGACGGTACGTCAAGGATTGGGCGTGGGCACGACCTCTGGCGACGTCTAGGAGGAGTAGCGTCGAGGAGAGGGAGCAGGCTACCACGACGAGATCGAGATTGAGTGATTGTGAGTGGAGTGCAGCAAACATGCAGGGTGGACTCAACATATCGGTACAACCTAATCTGCAGCGCAGGCCAGCAAACAAGCGATGTAGATGTATTATCATCTGAAGCACAGGCCAGGCAAACCCTCTCTGTAGATGTACTATCATCTATAGCGCGGCTTGAGACCCTGCGTTGTAGATATCTTTTTTCTTTTTATTTTTGTTTGTTTACTCTATTTTTTTAATTCAGGTTATGGTTAAGTTTTAGTGTTAGTAGGGTTAGGGGTTGGATTAGGAGGTTAGTAGGGTTAGGCGACGGCAACGGCGATGTCGAGCGGTGACGACGGGGCGACGGCGAGGGAGGAGCGGCGACGACGGGGCGAAAGTGAGGAGGAGCGAGGGGGTCACAACGCGGTACAATATATATAATTAGGTACATATAATTAAGTGCTTATACAACGTGAGACAATTAATATTACATCATATAATAATAAGTGCTTATACAAAAAAACTTTTTCGGTACTGATAGTTTGTCCCGAGATGATCAGCGTCGACGTTTCTTCGCAGTAATCTTCTTTCCTTTCTTGTTCGATGTCGGATAATTTAGCCCCTCATCGTGACTTTTCCTTTTCCAAGGATTATGATCTTTCTTAAGTAATGTAGTTTTGCTTCTTCTTTTGACGTATGGTTCATCGTCATCGTCATCTTCCCTCATCGGGTATCATACTGGTTATAGTCCTCCTCATTGGCAACTCCATCAATTCCGGCGATGTTCCTTTTGCCTCTCCCCACGACAACACGGCTGGGGTTGTTTGGGTCAGTTATGAATGAGCATTGGGTCACGTGCTTAGCATGTACCCATGGCTCATTTTTTGCGGTGACATTCACGGTACCGCTCTTGGCATCAGGTATACACATGGTGGTGAAATAACGATTCTCTCTTTCGACGCTCCTAGCCCATCGGACACGGAACATTGTCACGTTGTACTTTCCAGAGTACTCAAGCTCCCAGATCTCTTCTAGCCTTCCGTGGAATCTTTGAAGTATGCCATCGCCGTCCATGGATTCCATCGCCACCCCTGTGTTTTGATAATCACTTTTTTTATCTTTCTCCTCAGTGAAGAATGTGTAACCGTTGATGTCGTATGCTTCATAAGTGGCGACGTTGACCGCGGGGCCATGTGCTAAGGTGTATATGAGACTTTCATCGTCCTTACCACCCTGTTGCGGAGGATTAGCCAGAACGTGCTCTTTGAATCAACACAAGAAAGAAGAGTTGTGCTCTCTAGTAACTTCGACGCCTGTCTTAGTTATCCCCAGGTCAAGGTGGTACTTTTCAATGATGTCTTTGTGAAGTGCCAAGAAAGGATTTATCAGTTTTAGAGGATGTAGTACTACTACTGTCAAAATTTGTGCGTTGGACCGAATAGTCCACATGCAATTCCCTTGAGCCAGTGATGTGACCTGCTCCTTCGAGTCTGCCAAGGTGCTTCTTGACGGGCAAACCAACAATAGGATTTTCGACACCTAGATAATACTCGAAGAAAGAAATGCACTCATGGTTGAGATAGCCCTGTACGATGGTTGCATCCGGATGGAAATGTTACGAACGAAGACTTTTAGGAACCCATTCATCCTTTCGAATGGCATCATGCTGTGCAAGAATGTCGGGACGAGGTCGATGATGCCACCGACAATATGGACACACAGATGCACCATTACGTCAAAGAATGCAGGTGGGAAATACATATCAAGCTCACATAATATGACAACGATCTCTTCTTGTAAGCTTTGGAGCTGCTTCAAACTGATCGACTTTTGAGAGATTGTGTCGAAAAAATTGCATAGACCAATAAGTGTATCACGGACGTGCTTATCCATTATCCCTCTAAGTGCAACCGGGAGTATTTGGGTCATCATCACGTGACAGTCATGAGACTTCATCCCGCTAAATCTTTTGTTATTAATGTCAAGATATCTGCTTATCTTTCCACAGAAACCGGAACTAACTTTGATTCCAACAAGGCACTTGAAATATCGATTGATCTCCTTCTGACTTAAGGTGAAGCAAGAGGGGGGGAAATAATGTTCTTTCTTCTTCTTGGATTTTTTACCCATGTCCATCTCCGTCTCCGTCTCCGTCTCCATCTTCTTCTCTGTCTCCTCCGGGGGTGCTCCGTGAAGATCTTCCCTTATACCTAATATTTTCAAGTCAGTGCTTGCCTTTGGCCCGTCCTTAGTCTTCTCCGGATGTTCAGAAGTGTGCCAAGAAAGCTCTCGAGGACATTCTTCGTGATATGCATTTGATCAAGGCTATAAGGAGTGTCGAGGATCTTCCAGTACGACAAATCCCAAAAAACAGACTTCGTTTTCCATACCCTCAAGAGCGGCTCTGGTGCCCTTTTCTTCTTTCCTGGTGAGGGGCAATCTTCCCAATCGTCCAACAAATTTTTTATTTTGGTGTCGCTCCTCTTACGTGGAGGTCCTCCCTTCTCAACCTCTCCATTGAACAGATATCCACACTTTCTCCACGGGTGATCTGGTTCTAGCCATCTTCGATGCCCCATGTACACTATTTTCGAGGACCCGAGTATTGGTAGCTGCAGAGACGTTGTATCATCCATGCACCTTGTGCATCCTCAATGTATGTAGCACACCTGGCCTGAGACATATCCATAACCGAGATAGTCATGCACCGTCGTGAGCAACGCGGCTTTATCATGAAATATTCTCCTTTGAAAGCGTCCCATGTTGATAGAGGCGAAGGTGTCCCGATGTTTCGATGAGATGGTGGAGATCGATTATGGTGGAGGCAACTTTCACGATCCGACTACGAACGTGCGAAGACGTTGCGCCTTAGCGATCGCTAAACCAACTCCGAGAGGTTATTGATCCCGCGGATGCACGATCAACCTGACCACGAAGGTCTAATTCCTGCAAGCAATCGAAGAACAAGCAAGAACTAAGAATTGCAATCTGGATATTGCGAATATAAGATGAATGATTACGAAAGTTGGGGTTCCAATGAGGTCTTGGCCTGGTCGGATGACACAAACGAAGAGCTCGAAGTTGCGGCTATGGCTAACTTATATCTAATTAAAACCCAAGTCTAAACGACGCCCTAAGGGCTGTATATATGGGGGAACAGAGGGGATTTTCGTGACCCCTTGGAGGTGGGGTCCGAAAACAAAACAACCCTAACTCGGTTTCCCCACACATACGGACTCTAAAAACAGCCTATAAGGTGGTATTTCGAAATTACATGGGCCCAGCCCAATATTAAGGTGACGCAGCACCTATAATTGCCCTTGGACGAAAATAATGAAGTGGCATCTCGCGTATTTCGTCCAAGACTTCATGCGCGCCTTATGGTGGCTTCAAAGTGCGACAATCACCACTGGAAGCTCCGCTGTCCTTTCCCGAGCGCGCACCTTCTTCTCCATGCTTGATCCCGCTCCAATGACCATCCTTCTTGTCCATGCTAGGTCCTTCATTCATAAGCAAAACAAAAGTATCTAATTTAGGCAGCATCATATGTTCATGAACAATAGAAGGATTCGCAAGAAACGAAAGTACCTGATAATTTAGTTGACGTGCACGAGCTCTAGTAACTGGTCCAATATGTGTAGTTGGTGAGGATATGGGTGTAACATTAGTAGGGATGTCCTCATCATCCTCCCCTTCTTGAATTGAAGTCGTCCTCGACGGAAGCTCATCATCTTCTCCCAAATAAGGCTTCAAATCTGCAATATTAAATGTGGGACTAACCCCAAAGGCTGCAGGTAGCTCCAGTTTATATGCATTATCATTAATTTTCTGCAAAACCTTAAAGGGACCATCAGCTCGAGGCATTAACTTAGACTTGCGCAAATCAGGAAACCTATCTTTACGTAGATGTAACCAAACAAGATCTCCGGGTTCAAACACAACATGCTTTCGACCCCTATCACCAGCAAGCTTGTATCTAGCATTCATGCGCTCAATGTTTTCTTTAGTTAACTCATGCATTTTTAATATCAATTCAGCACGTTGCTTAGCATCAAAATTAACCTTCTCCGAAGATGGAAGAGGCAGCAAATCAATAGGTGCACGAGGTAGAAAACATAAACAATCTCAAAAGGGCACATTTTAGTGGTAGAATGCAATGAACGATTATAAGCAAATTCAATATGAGGTAAACATTCTTCCCACAGTTTCAAGTTACTCTTTAAAACAGCCCTAAGCATAGTAGACAATGTCCTATTGACCACTTCAGTTTGTCCATCAGTTTGGGGATGACATGTAGTACTAAAAAGTAGTTTAGTCCCCAACTTAGCCCATAAGCATCTCCAAAAATGGCTAAGAAACTTAGTATCACGATCCGAGACAATAGTATTGGGCACACCATGTAAGCGAATAATCTCACGAAAGAATAAATCAGCAACATTAGCAGCATCATCGCTTTTATGACATGGTATAAAATGTGCCATCTTAGAAAATCTATCCACGACACCAAATATGCTATCCCTCCCATTTTTTGTTCGAGGCAAGCCTAAAACAAAGTCCATGGATATGTCCTCCCACGGAACACTAGGTACAGGTAAAGGCATGTATAAACCATGAGGATTGAGTCGTGACTTAGCTTTCTGACATGTAGTGCAGCGAGCAACAAAACGCTCAACATCCCGTCTCATCTTTGGCCAAAAGAAATGTGTAGCAAGTACGTCCTCCGTCTTCTTCACGCCAAAGTGTCCCATTAATCCTCCTCCATGCGCCTCCTTCAACAACAAAAGACGAATAGAGCTAGCTGGAATGCATAGCTTGTTAGAACGGAACACAAATCCATCATTAAGCACAAACTTGTTCCATGTTCTACCCTCTCTACAATTCTGCAATACATCTTTAAATTCCGCATCATTTACATATTGTTCTTTGATTGTCTCTAAACCGAATATCTTGAAGTCAAGTTGTGAAAGCATAGTATAACGACGAGACAAAGCATCAGCAATAATATTATCTTTCCCCTTCTTGTGTTTAATGACATAAGGGAAAGTCTCAATAAATTCAACCCACTTAGCATGTCTACGATTAAGTTTTGCTTGACTTCTTATGTGTTTCAAAGATTCATGATCAGAATGTATAACAAATTCTTTGGGCCATAAATAATGTTGCCAAGTTTCTAATGTCCGAACAAGAGCATATAATTCCTTATCATAAGTAGAATAGTTCAGACTAGGCCCACTCAATTTTTCAGAAAAGTATGCAACAGGTTTAGCATCTTGTAATAACACACCTCCCAAACCAATCCCACTAGCATCGCATTCAAGCTCAAAAGTCTTATTAAAATCAGGAAGTTGGAGCAAAGGAGCATGTGTTAACTTATCTTTCAATACCGTGAAAGCTTCTTCCTGTGCAGTACCCGAAGTAAAAGGCACATCCTTGCGTGTAAGCTCATTGAGAGGTGCAGCAATGGTGCTGAAATCTCTCACAAAACGCCTATAGAATCCAGCGAGGCCAAGAAAACTCCTCACTTGTGTGACCGTTTTGGGCTGCGGCCAACTCTCAATTGCCTCGATCTTGGCATGATCAACTTCAATTCCCTGCGGAGTAACAACATAGCCAAGAAACGACACTCGGTCGGTGCAAAAGGTGCACTTCCCAAGGTTACCAAATAAACGTGCATTACGCAGAGCAATAAAAACAGCACGTAAATGATCCAAATGTTCCTCCAAAGATTTGCTATAAATCAGTATATCATCAAAATAGACTACTACAAATCGTCCAATGAAAGCACGTAAAACCTCGTTCATTAATCTCATAAAAGTGCTAGGTGCATTAGTTAACCCAAAAGGCATGACTAACCACTCATATAATCCAAACTTAGTTTTAAATGCCGTTTTCCATTCATCCCCTAATTTCATGCGAATTTGATGGTATCCACTACGCAAATCAACTTTGGAAAACATGGTAGAGCCACTTAATTCATCAAGCATATCATCTAACCGAGGAATAGGATGACGATAACGAATAGGAATATTATTAATGGCTCGACAATCAACACACATACGCCATGTTCCATCCTTTTTAGGCACTAATATAACAGGAACAACACAAGGACTAAGGGATTCACGTATGTAACCTTTGTCGAGCAGCTCTTGTACTTGACGCTGAATCTCCTTCGTCTCCTCCGGATTGGTACGGTATGGCGCACGGTTGGGCAGCGAAGCACCGGGAATTAAGTCAATCTGATGCTCAATCCCTCGAATAGGTGGTAATCCCGGTGGTACGTCTTGTGGAAAGACGTCAATAAACTCCTGCAAAAGGTCAGTGACAACAGGAGGCAAAGAAGGAGGCAATTCCTCAAATGAAAACAAGGCTTCTCTGCACACAAAAGCATAGCACACATATTGACTAACATCCAAATCCGAAATATCAACCTTAGTAGCAAGCAAAGTTGGACTAGTCAATTTAATTTCATTAGAAACAACAGAAGAAGATTTGCTATTAGTCTTATGTTGTTGCTCAAATTCTTTAGCTGCTATCTCATTTTCACTCTTATTTTTCTCCTGTTTAGCTTTACTAGCTCTAGCAAGATCATCTTTCACAATTTGTTCAGGAGACATAGGAAGTAAAGCAATATTTTTATCCTGATGAACTAGAGTAAACTGATTTGTCCTACCATGGTGTACAACATTCCTATCAAATTGCCATGGTCTACCAAGTAAAAGAGAGCATGCTTGCATGGGTACCACATCACAATCAACATAATCAGCATATGCAGCAATGCTAAAGTGCACACGAACAGAACGTGTTACCTTAATCTTACCACTATTGTTAAACCACTGAATATAGTACGGATGGGGGTGTGGTCTTGTGGTGAGAGATAGCTTCTCCACCAACTCCATGCTAGCCAAGTTGTTGCAACTCCCTCCGTCAATGATGATGCGAACCGAACGTTCTTTCACCACTCCCTTTGTGTGGAACAAATTATGCCTCTGGTTTTGCTCGGCCTTCGTTACCTGCACACTTAATACACGTTGAGCAACCAAACTAGCATATTTATCTGCATCATCAGGAGTCATATACTCTATATCATGAGCATCATCATGGGCACCCTGTTCCTCATGAGCAATGAGAACTAGAGTCTCCTCATCATAGTCACTCGCTGACTCATACCCACCATCCGCCGTAATAGTCATCACACGCTTGGAGGGACAGTCTTTTGCGAAGTGACCTCCATCTTGGCACCTGCGACATTTAATATCACGATCTCGTGCTTGCCCTGTGGACGCCATGGAGGAAGAAGAACTCGCCGCTGGACCACTCTGTGCACCCTTGAATGGTGGCGCTGGCTGTTTTGGTGGCTCCCTGTAAGAATGAGCGGCTGAAGTAGATGGTGGCGCAGCAGGACGTGTGGATGTAGAAGCTCCACGCGATGTCCATGATGTATTTCGTCCTGCAGAAAAGTTAGGTCTCGTAGCGGCCTGTCGATCCTGCACTTCACGTTCAGCTTTACAAGCAAGATGAAACAAACGAGTGATAGTAGCAAAGTCCTTGTATTCTAGAATAGTTTGTATCTCCCTGTTTAAGCCACCCATAAAACGTGCAAGCATAGCTTCATTATCCTCTACTAGGCCACATCTAATCAATCCAGTTTGTAATTCTTGATAATATTCCTCTACAGAATTTTTTCCTTGTCTCAAACGCTGTAATTTTTGTAACAATTCACGTTGATAATAAGGAGGAACCCAGCGAGTACGCATAGCATCTTTTAAAGCAGCCCAAGTAGTTGGAATATTATTAGCATGCAATCTACAATGTTCAGACCACCAAATAGATGCAAAGCCCGTGAATTCACAAACAGCAGCAGTAACACGTCTATTCTCAGGATATTGTAAACATGTAAAACGTTGTTCAGTTTCTAACTCCCAAGTAAGATAAGCATCAGGAATATATCTACCCTCAAACGACTTAAGATTCAATTTAAGTTTAGGCACATGTTCATCATCGCGTACCTGAGGGGGTGGTTGGTGTCGACCGTGGCGAATGTTGGGACGTGGACGTCCAGCTGGCTGCTCAAAGGCCGCTTCCTGTTCCACCTCCTCCTCGTAATCACCATCGTAGTTGTCGTCCTGGGCGACGTCAGAAGCAGCAGCAGCAGCAGTAGCAGCAACTGCAGCAGTAGGAGGAGCACCAATACCAGCAGCTTGTCCTCGCGGAAACAGAATACGTCGTGCACGTGGTAGTGGCGGTGGCTGTGGCTGTGCTGAAGGTAGGCGTGCGATCAACTCAGTAAACTTGGCGTCGAGCTTGGTGTCGATCATTTTCTCCACGCCATCAATCGCCTCTGTAAATCTGGTCTCGATGTCCTGCACCTGTTGAGACATCATACGTGCAAATTTATCATGTAACTCCTTGTTTGTCATGTTCTCCCAATCGGGTGCATCCCGCGCCACTTCATCATGTGATCTTGGCATGGTTAGCAGAAATAGAAAACACACAGGAATATGATCCTACTTCTACTAATGGGATGGATGTGGGGTGGTGGAAAGCACAAATCCGTCAAGCTTTTCTTACGTTCTTACCGATTCTTACCTAGCAGCAGGTGGTGATGTACAACCAACGGGTCAAAACTCTCAGAGATATGGTAGAGCGATGGCCAGGAGGTGTCAAAACGCACGATGTAGAATATATGTGGAGTTGTAGGAAGGCTAACAAGTATGGTAGGAAAAACTCAACAGTAATCAAAACAGAGATGCAAAGCTGAATAAACACTCAACGTCGGTACTGTGATGATCCTAGGCTAGACCGTACGAGAGACGCGAGCCTAAAACACCAACGAAAGCACGGCGCGGCACGTAACAACTGTGAAGCACACTCTGAATTTTTTTTTCTCTCTCTTTTTTTTTTTTTTTTTTGCTTTTTTTTTTTTTTGGCGATGCGGGACTGCGGGGGCTGAAAAAGTGCGAAAAAATCACTATGGTGGCGAACGTCTCAAAACGAGTTTCTGGACCTAAGGAACGTATGGGCACGAAATTTTTTTACCCTTGAAAATTTTGGCCTAAAAACTGCTCTGAAAAGCGTGCCAGACTCTCTTTTTTTTTCTCTCTTTTTTTTTTTTTTTTTTTGGAAATCACCCTCTTCTACGTACGACAAAAGATTGGTGAAATCCGACTCTAATCAACTCAAAACTATTCTGGCTACGGGGATATCAGGAACCGTACTGATGGTGGAACTCAACTCGGACTCGTGAGACGTGGTGGTGTATATGGACTCTGCTTTGGCGGACGTGGTGGTGTATCTGGACTCGGATTGGCGGAACGTGGTAGGATGACTACTGGTGCGGCGGCGACGTGGCAAACTGTGATCAGAACTCGAAACTCTAAGGGAACTAGACGCTAAGATCAGCAACTTGACACAACGATGCAACCGTAAATTCAACAAAGCAAGTACTGAAAAGAAAACTGGACAAAGGCTAGGACTGTCTTGGGACGTGATGATCTAACCCTAATTTTTTTTTGTTGGCTTTTTCTTGGACTGTAGGTATGAAGAACAGAACCAATCTAGACTATGAAAACTGGTAAATCTCACCGAGCAACCTGGAAATCTGATACCACTTGATAGAGGCGAAGGTGTCCCGATGTTTCGATGAGATGGTGGAGATCGATTATGGTGGAGGCAACTTTCACGATCCGACTACGAACGTGCGAAGACGTTGCGCCTTAGCGATCGCTAAACCAACTCCGAGAGGTTATTGATCCCGCGGATGCACGATCAACCTGACCACGAAGGTCTAATTCCTGCAAGCAATCGAAGAACAAGCAAGAACTAAGAATTGCAATCTGGATATTGCGAATATAAGATGAATGATTACGAAAGTTGGGGTTCCAATGAGGTCTTGGCCTGGTCGGATGACACAAACGAAGAGCTCGAAGTTGCGGCTATGGCTAACTTATATCTAATTAAAACCCAAGTCTAAACGACGCCCTAAGGGCTGTATATATGGGGGAACAGAGGGGATTTTCGTGACCCCTTGGAGGTGGGGTCCGAAAACAACCCTAACTCGGTTTCCCCACACGTACGGACTCTAAAAACAGCCTATAAGGTGGTATTTCGAAATTACATGGGCCCAGCCCAATATTAAGGTGACGCAGCACCTATAATTGCCCTTGGACGAAAATAATGAAGTGGCATCTCGCGTATTTCGTCCAAGACTTCATGCGCGCCTTATGGTGGCTTCAAAGTGCGACAATCACCACTGGAAGCTCCGCTGTCCTTTCCCGCGCGCGCACCTTCTTCTCCATGCTTGATCCCGCTCCAATGACCATCCTTCTTGTCCATGCTAGGTCCTTCATTCATAAGCAAAACAAAAGTATCTAATTTAGGCAGCATCATATGTTCATGAACAATAGAAGGATTCGCAAGAAACGAAAGTACCTGATAATTTAGTTGACGTGCACGAGCTTTAGTAACTGGTCCAATATGTGTAGTTGGTGAGGATATGGGTGTAACATTAGTAGGGATGTCCTCATCACATGTCCTCACCCCAGGGTTCCATAACACCTGCAACTCCTCTTTCAGTAGCTCAAGATATAGATTTATGTTGCTTCCCGGTTGTTTCGGACCTTGAATCATCATACTGATGTGTATGTACTTTGTCTTCATGCACTTCCAGGGAGGAATGTTGTACATCCATAGAAACACGGCCCATGAGATATGATTGGTGTTCTGGTTGCCATACGAAATCATGCCATCGATACTCACGCCAAGCACGATATTACGTGGATCAGCAGCGAAATTTGCATCTTCACCTTTTAGTGCTCTCCACTGGCTAGCATCTGCGGGGTGTCTCAACTTTGGCTCATCTCCATCATCCGGCTTCTCCATATCCTTGTGCCAGCACATTAGCTCTTCTTCCTTACGATCAACGAAATACCGTTGCAGACGGGGAGTCAACGGAAAGTACCACACAACTTTCTAAGGAGTTTTCGTCTTTCCATCCTTCTTGTACCGAGAAGCATTGCACTTCGGACAAATGTTTTTTCTGCGTTCTCGTTCCGATAAATGATGCAATCGTTGATGCATGCATGGTATCTAACGTGTGTCAAATCAAGAGGGCACACGATTTTCTTGGCTTCCTCGATACTAGTAGGACACACGTTCCCCTTGGGATAATTTTCTGGTAGAAAATTCAAATGCTTATCGAGGCTTGTGTCACTCCATTTGTTCTTTTCCTTCGTCTTTAGAAGACCGAGCGTGAAACTCAAGCGGGTTTCCTCTGGTCGGCAACCTTCATACAGTGGAGTTTTCGATTCTAACTCTAGTTGTGCCATCTTGGCTTCCTCTCTAGAAGAAGCTCTTTCGCTAGTCGTGTTCTTGCGAAGCATTTATCGAACATGAGGGTCTTGCATGACCGAACTTAGTACAAACGAATCCGATTGTTGCGTTCTAGTGTCTTCTCCATGTCCACCATCTTGTTCTTCATTTACGACATCTTCTCCATGTCCGGTATGTTCTTTATGTACGACACCTTCTTCATGCATGACATCTTCTCCATGTCCGGCATCATCTCCATGTCCGGCATCCTCAAAATCATCTTCACTTATCCATCGAGTGTAGCCATTCATGAAACCATGCATGACCAGGTGCGCCTTCAAATGGCCACCTTTAAAAGGGTCTATCCAGACTTGTTCTTTGCATTTTCGACACAAACATTTTATGTCCTTGAGATTATTTTCATGCATGTCAGCCACCGCGGCTTCGAAAAATCTTGTCACGTTCATGAAATTCTTCTTCATGTTGCCTGCACGGTGTAAATTAAGACAAAATCAAAACATTTATAATCATGCATATATATGCATTAAACTCTCTTACAAAAAATCTTCATGACCTTCCCTAAAAAAGTATATATAGAGTTTGCCCTAAAAAGGACATATAGAGTTTGCCTGAAATTCGCCGAAACGGAAATAAATCGACATTTCGGCAAAACATAGGCGACTTTCATAATGTCATGCACGCACATCATTCAATGATGCGACAAATACATAACCAACTTCATCATCATCGTGTCACAAATAATCCAATTAACCTCTCTCTCAAGTGTCATACACACATAAAAGTCATCATTTTCAAAAAGCCCAACTTTGTACTCACCTAAATATGAAAGATGATCTCCTTGCTAGCTAGTTGGGAGGAAATATGATCAAGAGATAAAATGGGAGTGTGGGATCTAGTTGGTAGGAGAGAATGCAATGCAAGAGAGTAAAAGAGAGCTAGCTACATCACATATGTAGGAGTGAGAAACATGAGCAAAGGAAAGAGTGAGGGGGAGCCATGTTTAATGGAGATGGTGGAGAGAAAGGAAGAGTGGTGTGAGGAGGAAGGGGAGGAAGAAAAGTGTGAGGAGGAAAGGGAGAAAAAGAGAGGGAAAGAGAGCATTTAATGCTCTCAGCGCACAATCAGCAGCGCGGGGCACGAATGCGTGCCTCAACTAACCTAGCAATCTACAGCGCGGGTAGCCGACATGCGCTGCTGGTAGGTGGGACCAAAAAACTGGGCCAGGGCTAGCGACGTTAGCAGCGCCTCTCTGGTTGCCCGCGCTGTAAATGACCGAAACATCTGCAGCACGGGTCAGTAGACCCACAATTCTAAAGTATCTCGGCATGGAATCAGATGACGATGGCTCGAACTACAAAGATGCTCACATCGACAATACCCAACTTTTTCATGTAGATAACTTCTTCATTTTAGGTCATCTTATATAGGTTCCTTGCCTTGCCAAAAACCGGTGTCAACAAGTACGTCGGTTTCTTCTTTGGGAACCAAGACTGGGTTTGCGACGCAAGTGGCCTTCTTCATCTCCCGGATGAATTGTGCGTCGAGTAATCAATTGTCTTCTTCTCCGATTGCTCTGCGCTTGGGTTCAGAAAATCTGCGCAATGCTTGCTTGACTGGTTTGGTATTTGGATAGATTTGCATTGCGTTCTCTGCAAACTCTCGTGGTATTCCGAGCATGTCGGCCGGGCACCACGCGAAAATTTTCCACTCCTCGCGGAGGAAGGTCATAAGAGTTGTTTCTTGTTCTTCTTGCAGATGAGCGTAGATTCAGACTGTCTTGTACGGGTCTGTTGGATGCACCTAGTGGGTGACAATGTTGATGTCGACGCTGAAGTCGCGAGTGATTTCTTCTACCTCGCTTTTGCTGGCTAGTGAAAAGACGCTCCTATCTACCACCATAGCTATTTCTTTGAGCTGCTGTTGCGCTCCGAATGTGTCGGAGACTTGATGAAAATCTCGGTCACATTATACTGATTTGGTGAAGCTTCCGTTGACCGTGATGACCCCTGAGGGCCCTAGCATCTTGAGCTTAAGGTATGCATAGTGTGGGACTGCCATGAATTGCGCATAGGCAGGCTGGCCAAGTATGGCGTGATGTTGAGACTGCTAGTCGAGTATTTCAAACTCAAGGATTTTTCTTGCGAAGTTGCCTTTGCTGCCAAAGATTACATCGAGCTCAATTTATCCCAGGGAGGAGGCTTCCATGCCCGGTACAATGTCATAGAGCTTGACGCCCGAGCTCTTCCAGACCGATCGTGGGATCAGAATCTTGCGCAAGGTGTCGGTGAAGATGATGTTCAGGCTGTTGCCCCTATCAATGAATACTCGGTACATGTCGTATCCACACATCTGTGCTTCGAGGACTGGTGGTTCATGGCCTGGCCTTGGAATTGTTGGTGGTTGGTCGTCTTGCGAGAAAGTGATGTTGGTTTGTGACGGGGATGTACCCAGGCAAATCCCATGGTCAGGGACCCTGGGTTAGTCATGAGAGGCATAGGTTGGACGATAAGCCCGTCGGCTAACAGGAGGATACGTTCCTGCTCGATATTATTGATTGGGGATGGAAATTACAAGGGAGCCGAGGCTAGTGCGCACAAGGCTAAGTTACAGATTGTGTATTGCTTTATCTCGACGTCTCCCCTCCTAGCCCTTATATACTAGGCTAGGTCTCGGGGAGTCCGTCCTGATTACAGATGAGGTTTCCTAACCATGATCTTGTTCCGTACGGCAAGTTTGCACCTTCCTTATGACTCACGGACTCCTACGTCGGTGCCACTAGTGGGGCAAGGCTGGGCCCAGGCGGCATCATTGTGGGCCTTCTGTCTTCTGGTACACCGGGTAGGCTCATCCATAGGAGTCGTGGGGTCACCCCCTCGTTAGTAGCCCCCGAGTGCCTGGGGGACTCGAAGAGGCGCGCAGGGACTCGAATCCACTAGCGTCGTTTTGATGTATGCACGGTTCAACCGCGGGTCGCTGGCAGTCTAGGGCCATGACAAAACCTTTTTCGAGGGATTCTAAGCTTAAAGGGCCCAAGGTGTCGACTGATCGAGCCTTGGTGAATTGCACTAGTGGCAAAAACCGCAGTAGCCCAATCAAACCCATGTCCCTCGACATGAGCTTAGAACACTGGTGTCTACCAGAAGTCATGCCGCTGCAGGTCTTACAGTGATCAATTGCCGCCAGTAAAGTTCGTAGCCTAGGCACGTCCGCCCGGCTTTTTCTATCATGCATGCGCATGGAAAAGGTTGGGAGTGAAATCGCTCTTCGGCAAGTTCCAGCCCGGCCGATCTTCGCAGCGGGGTCTTACCTACACGCTAAGCATGCGTGGCATCTGGGCACAGTGTATCGTGTTCTAGGAACATGTATTTTTATTGAGGCGCGGAGCCTAGTAGATAATGCACCCACTTGGAATAAACAATCAAGTGGGCGGTTTTAGCGGTCACTCGTGGAGCTTCTCCGAGTGCTCGGGTGTAGAGGGATATTTGCTCGGGAGGTCGTCGAGTGCTTGAGTATATAGAGTTTTGCGATTAATCACTCGAATATCGCTTTTTCTCTCGGGGTGAGGGAGCACCCTATACTCCAGGACCGCTCGATCTGGCGAGTGCAGGTCTGCTCATCTTGCGTCATGGTGAGGGAGCAGCCGAAACTCTCATGAGTGCGAGTGATCACTCGAGCATGTTTTTACTTCTGGGTGAGGGAGCACCCGAAACTCTCATGGGTGCGAGTAATCACTCGAGCACGTTTTTACTTCTGGGTGAGGGAGCACCCGAAAACTCTTATGGATGGATACACTCCCGATGGGAGTAAAACATTTTGCTCATCGGAAAAAGATTTTAAAAAATTGAAATTCTGCAGCTGGGAAATGTACTCGGTACGTCTTGCGATGCTGGCTTGATTTTTCTGGTGTCTTTGACCATTGTAACCTGCCGAAGGAATTGACTTGGCGCTGTCTCGCCGAGATTTTCGCTTCATGTGATTATGGTCCTCTTTTTGTGCGCGTAGTGGGTGGTGCTGTTGCTGCACCGTTTGGGTTTTCCATATTTTTCGCCTATCGTGGGATCGTGCCACGTTTACTGGCCGTTGGGATCGAACGGTGCCCCTGCTCGCCAAGCTGGTGGTTAAATACCGAGCGGCTGGGTAAATTTTAGGTTTTACCCAGCCATTGCCTTCTCCCCTCGCTGCTAGATTCCCCTGTTCTTGAGCTTTCTCCTTCCTCCTTTTGCTACTTGCTGCGGGATTGATGAAAACACGCTCCCGTGCTGCTCCGAAATCGGCCAAGATGTCTGGCAAGTGGGAGCGCTCGACTTTTGGGGTCGCAGATCTTGGCACGCTGATTGCCGATGGCTTGGTGGCTGGATATGCCGTGCGGATTCTAGGAGAGGAACCTGTTCCTGCTCCCCTGGCCGATGAGCGAGTGTGCTTTTAGGCCTTCTTTCCTCGCGGGTTTGCCCTTCCGATTCACCCTTTTGTTCGTGGTTTGTTGTACACCTATCGGCTTCAGCTGCACAATTTGACTCCCAATGGGATTTTGCACATTGCTTGTTTTATTACCCTTTGTGAAGCTTTCTTGGGGATCTATCCCCATTGGGGGCTCTGGAAGCACCTCTTTTGTATAAAGAGGACGAACTCTGAGTACGCTGTAGGTCAGGTGGGTATATCCATTAAGGACTCCAAATCGTACTTTGATTTGGAGATGCTTGACTCCGTCAGTGCTTGGCGAAAATGTTGGTTCTATCTGAAGGACCAGCATATTGATGGGAAGCGATTTATTCTTGCTCCATTTAATCCTGAAGCGCGGGTAGTCAAGCAGGCCTCATGGTCCCATTCTTTGTCTGCGAAAGAGTCATCTGAAGTGGCTCCGTTCTTGGAGAGGATTGCCCTGGTGAAGGACAACTTGACCGGTGGGCAGGTCATCTCTTTTTTCATTGGGAGGCGCGTGCAACCCTTGCAGTCGCGAGCCCGTCCCATGTGGCAATATGAGGGACTCGGGGACTCGACGAGATGCTCCGGCCAAGATCTTGACGCCGATGGCCTCCTGGCCAGGATCCAGTATGTCACCAAATGCTCGAAAGTTTCCGAGATGGGTTTCGTCACTCCGTATTCTGTTGATCACGCGCTGCCGCAGGTTCGTGTTTTTGAATATCCCATGTGACTGGAGATGTTTGTTTGACTGCTTGCTGATGATGTTTCTTGCTTTTGTAGGATCATTTTCCCGTGTTGTGCAACCCTCCGCAGGCGGAGGATGCTGATATTTGCGAGGAGCCGGATGCTTCCGTTGCTGACGATGCTACGCCGGGTGCTGGTGTCGGCGTGCTTGCGGGTGCGGACGATTCCATGGGGATCGAGCTGCCCGGGACCAGAGATAGTGAGGAGTCGGCGCCCTTTCGCGTAAAGCGGTCGCGGCCTTCCGGCACCAAGGGTCTTGACGCGACTAGTGGTGCTGTTCCGATGTCTGAACCGTCTGCTGAGTCTTCTCCTTCTGCTGCTGAATTCAAAAGGCCCAGGTTTGGGAGGTTGTTGCGTGTTGGCTTTGTGCGCGGCGGGTAAGCATATGCTTGTCTTTGCTTGAGCTGTTTTTCCTCTGTTCCTTTGTCTGATGGGCTTTCTCTTGTAGCGCTGTGACTGCTCCAGCTGCTTCCTCCTCCAGTGTGGCTGCTGTCGACCTGCAGTCGACTGACTCCGGAGCGGCCGTCAAGCATACTGGGGATTCGTCGGCTGCTGTTTGTTGGCCCGTATCGTCGCTGATCCCTGTTGTCCCGGCTGCGGGTGTGATTCCTGTTGTTGCTCCTCCAGTGGCGTCTGGTATTGTTGTTCCTAATGCCGATCCTACTGCTCCAGATCGTCCTTACTTGGGCCGTCGTGATCTTGTTGCCGAAGATAAAATCCGCTTCTTTGACCGCATAGATGGGCTGGTAAGTTTGTTCTATGTTTGCGTGTGTAGTTTTTGTTATCGGGGGCGCGGCAGTGCTCCCGATGGGAGTAGCCCTCGAGGCTGCAAGCAAGTGCTTGCGGTTGCTTGCAGTCTTGCCTTGGCTCTGTATTTCCTTTGTGTCGTCATTGGGAGCACGGCCAGTGCTCCCGATGGGAGTAGCCCCCGAGGCTGCAAGCAAGCGCTTGCGATTGGTTGTAGTCTTGCTTTGGCTCCGACTTTAATATCTGATTTCTTCGAGTAGCTGGTGTTTCAGCACTGTGAGCGTCTGGTAGTCGATGCTAAGCGTTGGCGGCACGCCCATGCTTCTGCCCAGGATGCTTTGTCTGCCATGAGTAGTGAGTATTTCTTCCCGTGCTGCCGTGTTTGAACTGTTGGGTCTTTGATTCTGAGTGCTGTCTTGTGTTTTCAGGCCGTCGTCAGACTGCCGAGAAGCAGGCCGAGAAGGCAGAAAGAACGGTTTCCACCCTTAAGGCTACTTTGGCTTCAAAGGAAAAAGAGTTGCACGATCAGCACGAGGAACTGGTGCGCCTGCGTCGGGCTGAGGATACGCTCGTGCAGGCGGAGGCGGTCGAGTGCGAGCGTCTTCGGGTCTTGGCGGATTCGCTTGTGTGTAAGTCATTGTTTCGTTGCTGGGTGCTTTGCCTCCTTCCTCCTTTTGTAGTGATTTCTGTCGCCTGGTGCAGCCTCCACGGGTGCGAGTGTGACGGAAGTGTCTGCATCGGAATCTGGAGTTCTCCGGGGGGTCGTGGATGCCATATCGGCCGCTGTTGACGTTGCCAAGGGTGTCTGTGCCCGGGCTTCAACTCTTGTGGGTCTTGTTCATCAGCATCTCATGCCGGAGGGCGTGAAGGTGCCTGCTGGTCTGGACGCCCGTGTTGCTGCGTTTGGTAATGGCGGGGATCTCTTGGAAGAGCTAGTTGGGGAGACCGTGGTGAGTGGTCTTTCCACGTCCTTTGTTGTTCTTCTGGGGCATGGAGTTTCCATTGATGATTTCGTTGGTTGAGACTGTCCCTGCTTATACTGACGAGCAGAGTGCGTGAGCCACTGTTCTGTCTCGTTGCCTACCGAAGGTTGTGGATGCTCAGTATCCCTCCTCTGTGGGAAAGGGGGGGATCGTAGCCATGTGTTGCCGTTTGGAACTTTCTGGTTGTAATGTGCCTCCTTTGTTGTGATGGATCTGTGCTACCTGGATTGAAGTAATTGTTTGGTCGTCCTGCTGTTTATGTTTCATTTCCTTTTTCTTCTTGTTCATTTTGTGGTAGGCCGCCCTGGGCGTGCTTCGGTCTTGGAGTTATTTGAAGGAGGACGCTCGCGAGGGCGCCTATGAGTCCGTATGCTTGAGGCTAAGGGACGCTGAGCGAGAGGTTGTTCGCTTGAAGGGGGCTGTAGCAGTTCATTGTTCCAAGCGCGAGCGTGCTGAGGTCGTGTTGGATACTCTTACTTCATGGGTGGTGAAGTTGTCTGACCTCCTGTGAGGTGAGTCTTGCTTCCACTCGATTGCTCGACTGCCTTTAGTAGTTTTCCTGTCGTCGTCTTGATTTTGATTCTGTTTTTTGAAGTGCTGTCGGGGCGGTCCTGGGATGAAGATAAGGCCGTCCAGTCGGAGCTGTCTCGATTGGACGATCCTGAAGTGCAGGCGAGCAATCCTTTCTGGGCAGATGGGGCTCGTGCTC
This sequence comes from Bromus sterilis, assembly GCA_950022295.1. Taxonomy (NCBI): domain Eukaryota; kingdom Viridiplantae; phylum Streptophyta; class Magnoliopsida; order Poales; family Poaceae; genus Bromus; species Bromus sterilis. Next base: position 238,174,641 of record OX465595.1, on the reverse strand, counting down.
GAGCGTTTGCTGTGCTTCGTCTTCGGGCTGAGCGGGTGTCGGCTTCTTTGCGGTACTGCCAGCAGGTGCTGGGTAGGATCCATGCTGAGTTTTATCCGCTGCAGGTGGTGCCGTCGTCCTTTGAGATGTTGTGCCGCGTATTTTCTCAGCCTGCAGAGCTGCGTCGCGTGATGAATCATCATGCTGGAGCCCGTGCTGCTTTGGGCTTGGTCCATAGTCACTGGTCGGGAGCTGATATTGCTCAAGTGGTGGGGTGTCCTCCTGGTGGAAGGGATTACCCGATGAATGAGCATTACTCGGCGGTCGATGAGCCTGCGCACCGAGTTGTGGACCGAGTTTGTGAAGAGAACGATCGTTATCTAGGTGCCCTGATTAAGGCGAAGGTGGAGCCTGGGGGTGATGAGGACATCCCAACTAATGTTACACCCATACCCTCACCAACTACACATACTGGACCAGTTACTAGAGCACGTGCACGTCAACTAAATTATCAGGTACTTTCGTTTCTTGCGAATCCTTCTATTGTTCATGAACATATGATGCTGCCTAAATTAGATACTTTTGTTTTGCTTATGAATGAAGGACCTAGCATGGACAAGAAGGATGGTCATTGGAGCGGGATCAAGAATGGAGAAGAAGGTGCGCGCAGGGGAAAGTACAGTGGAGCTTCCAGTGGGGATTTTCGCACGTTGAAGCCACCATAAGGCATGCATGAAGGCTTGGACGGAATACACGAGATGCCACTTCATTATTTTTCGTCCAAGAGCAATTATATGTGCTGCGTCACCTTAATATTGGGCTGGGCCCATGTAATTTCGAAATACCACATTATAGGCTGTTTTTAGAGTCCGTATGTGTGGGGAAACCGAGTTAGGGTTGTTTTCGGACCCCACCTCCAAGGGGTCACGAAAATCCCCTCTGTTCCCCCATATATACAGCCCTTAGGGCGTCGTTTAGACTTGGGTTTTAATTAGATATAAGTTAGCCATAGCCGCAACTTCGAGCTCTTCGTTTGTGTCATCCGACCAGGCCAAGACCTCATTGGAACCCCAACTTTCGTAATCATTCATCTTATATTCGCAATATCCAGATTGCAATTCTTAGTTCTTGCTTGTTCTTCGATTGCTTGCAGGAATTAGGCCTTCGTGGTCAGGTTGATCGTGCATCCGCGGGATCAATAACCTCTCGGAGTTGGTTTAGCGATCGCTAAGGCGCAACGTCTTCGCACGTTCGTAGTCGGGTCGTGAAAGTCGTCTCCACCATAATCGATCTCCACCATCTCATCGAAACATCGGGACACCTTCGCCTCTATCAAGTGGTATCAGATTTCCAGGTTGCTCGGTGAGATTTACCAGTTTTCGTAGTCTAGATTGATTCTGTTCGTCATACCTACATCCCACGAAAAAGCCAAAAAACTTTAGGGTTAGATCATCACGTCCCAAGACAGTCCGAGCCTTTGTCCAGTTTTCTTTTCAGTACTTGCTTTGTTGAATGTACGGTTGCATCGTTGTGTCAAGTTGCTGATCTTAGCGTCTAGTTCCCTTAGAGTTTTGAGTTCTGATCACAGTTTGCCACGTCCCCGCCGCACAGTAGTCATCCTACCACGTTCCGCCAATCCAAGTCCACATACACCACCACGTCCCGCCAAGTAGAGTCCATATACACCACCACTTACCACGAGTCCGAGTTGAGTTCCATCATCAGTACGGTTCGTGACCTCTCCATAGCCAGATTAGTTTGAGTTGATTAGAGTCGGATTTCACCAATCTTTGTCGTACGTAGAAGGGGGTGATTTCCAAAAAAAAAAAAAAAAAAAAAAAAGCAAAAAAAAAAAAAAAAAAGAGAAAAAAAAAATCCAGAGTGTGCTTCTCAGTTGATTACGTGCCACGCCGTGCTTTCGTTGGTGTTTAGGCTCGCGTCTCTAGTACGGTCTAGCCTAGGATCAGCACAGTACCGACGTTGAGTGTTTATTCAACTTTGCATCTCTGTTTTGATTACTGTTGAGCTTTTTGCTACCATACTTGTCAGCCTTCCTACAGCTCCACATATATTCTACATCGTGCGTTTTGACACCTCCTGGCCATCGCTCTACCACATCTCTGAGAGTTTTGACCCGTTGGTTGTACGTCACCACCTGCTGCTAGGTAAGAATTGGTAAGAACGAAAGAAAAGCTTGACGGATTTGTGCTTTCCACCACCCCACAGCCCATTAGTAGAAGTAGGATCATATTTCTGTGTGTTCTCTCTTTCTGCTAACCATGCCAGGATCACATGAAGTGGCGCGGGATGCACCCGATTGGGAGAACATGACAAACAAGGAGCTACATGATAAATTTGCACGTATGATGTCTCAACAGGTGCAGGACATCGAGACCAGATTTACAGAGGCGATTGATGGCGTGGAGAAGATGATCGACACCAAGCTCGACGCGAAGTTTACTGAGTTGATCGCACGCCTACCTTCAGCACAGCCACAGCCACCGCCACTACCACGTGCACGACGTATTCTGTTTCCGCGAGGACAAGCTGCTGGTATTGGTGCTCCTCCTGCTGCTGCAGTTGCTGCTACTGCTGCTGCTGCTTCTGACGTCAGCCAGGACGACAACTACGAGGGTGATTACGAGGAGGAGGTGGAACAGGAAGCGGCCTATGAGCAGCCAGCTGGACGTCCACGTCCCAACATTCGCCACGGTCGACACCAACCACCCCCTCAGGTACGCGATGATGAACATGTGCCTAAACTTAAATTGAATCTTAAGCCGTTTGAGGGTAGATATATTCCTGATGCTTATCTTACTTGGGAGTTAGAAACTGAACAACGTTTTACATGTTTACAATATCCTGAGAATAGACGTGTTACTGCTGCTGTTTGTGAATTCACGGGCTTTGCATCTATTTGGTGGTCTGAACATTGTAGATTGCATGCTAATAATATTCCAACTACTTGGGCTGCTTTAAAAGATGCTATGCGTACTCGCTGGGTTCCTCCTTATTATCAACGTGAATTGTTACAAAAATTACAGCGTTTGAGACAAGGAAAAAATTCTGTAGAGGAATATTATCAAGAATTACAAACTGGATTGATTAGATGTGGCCTAGTAGAGGATAATGAAGCTATGCTTGCACGTTTTATGGGTGGCTTAAATAGGGAGATACAAACTATTCTAGAATACAAGGACTTTGCTACTATCACTCGTTTGTTTCATCTTGCTTGTAAAGCTGAACGTGAAGTGCAGGATCGACAGGCCGCTACGAGACCTAACTTTTCTACAGGACGAAATACATCATGGACATCGCGTGGAGCTTCTACATCCACACATCCTGCTGCGCCACCATCTACTTCAGCCGCTCATTCTTACAGGGAGCCACCAAAACAGCCAGCGCCACCATTCAAGGGTGCACAGAGTGGTCCAGCGGCGAGTTCTTCTTCATCCATGGCGTCCACAGGGCAAACACGAGATCGTGATATTAAATGTCGCAGGTGCCAAGGTGGAGGTCACTTCGCAAAAGACTGTCCCTCCAAGCGTGTGATGACTATTACGGCGGATGGTGGGTATGAGTCAGCGAGCGACTATGATGAGGAGACTCTAGTTCTCATTGCTCATGAGGAACAGGGTGCCCATGATGATGCTCATGATATAGAGTATATGACTCCTGATGATGCAGATAAATATGCTAGTTTGGTTGCTCAACGTGTATTAAGTGTGCAGGTAACGAAGGCCGAGCAAAACCAGAGGCATAATTTGTTCCACACAAAGGGAGTGGTGAAAGAACGTTCGGTTCGCATCATCATTGACGGAGGGAGTTGCAACAACTTGGCTAGCATGGAGTTGGTGGAGAAGCTATCTCTCACCACAAGACCACACCCCCATCCGTACTATATTCAGTGGTTTAACAATAGTGGTAAGATTAAGGTAACGCGTTCTGTTCGTGTGCACTTTAGCATTGCTGCATATGCTGATTATGTTGATTGTGATGTGGTACCCATGCAAGCATGCTCTCTTTTACTTGGTAGACCATGGCAATTTGATAGGAATGTTGTACACCATGGTAGGACAAATCAGTTTACTCTAGTTCATCAGGATAAAAATATTGCTTTACTGCCTATGTTTCCTGAACAAATTGTGAAAGATGATCTTGCTAGAGCTAGTAAAGCAAAACAGGAGAAAAATAAGAGTGAGAATGAGATAGCAGCCAAAGAATTTGAGCAACAACATAAGACTAATAGCAAATCTTCTTCTGCTGTTTCTAATGAAATTAAATTGACTAGTCCAACTTTGCTTGCTACTAAGGTTGATATTTCAGATTTGGATGTTAGTCAATATGTGTGCTATGCTTTTGTGTGCAAAGAAGCCTTGGTTTCATTTGAGGAATTGCCTCCTTCTTTGCCTCCTGTTGTCACTGACCTTTTGCAGGAGTTTATTGACGTCTTTCCACAAGACGTACCACCGGGATTACCACCTATTCGAGGGATTGAGCATCAGATTGACTTAATTCCCGGTGCTTCGTTGCCCAACCGTGCGCCATACCGTACCAATCCGGAGGAGACGAAGGAGATTCAGCGTCAAGTACAAGAGCTACTCGACAAAGGTTACATACGTGAGTCCCTTAGTCCTTGTGCTGTTCCTGTTATATTAGTGCCTAAAAAGGATGGAACATGGCGTATGTGTGTTGATTGTCGAGCCATTAATAATATTACTATTCGTTATCGTCATCCTATTCCTAGGTTAGATGATATGCTTGATGAATTAAGTGGTTCTACCATGTTTTCCAAAGTTGATTTGCGTAGTGGATACCATCAAATTCGCATGAAATTAGGAGATGAATGGAAAACGGCTTTTAAAACTAAGTTTGGATTATATGAGTGGTTAGTCATGCCTTTTGGGTTAACTAATGCACCTAGCACTTTCATGAGATTAATGAACGAGGTTTTACGTGCTTTCATTGGACGATTTGTGGTAGTCTATTTTGATGATATACTGATTTATAGCAAATCTTTGGAGGAACATTTGGATCATTTACGTGTTGTTTTTATTGCTCTACGTAATGCACGTTTATTTGGTAACCTTGGGAAGTGCACCTTTTGCACCGACCGAGTATCGTTTCTTGGCTATGTTGTTACTCCACAGGGTATTGAAGTTGATAAAGCCAAGATCGAGGCGATTGAGAGTTGGCCGCAGCCCAAAACGGTCACACAAGTGAGGAGTTTTCTTGGCCTCGCTGGATTCTATAGGCGTTTTGTGAGAGATTTCAGCACCATTGCTGCCCCTCTCAATGAGCTTACACGCAAGGATGTGCCTTTTACTTGGGGTACCGCACAGGAAGAAGTTTTCACGGTATTGAAAGATAAGTTAACACATGCTCCTTTGCTCCAACTTCCTGATTTTAATAAGACTTTTGAGCTTGAATGCGATGCTAGTGGGATTGGTTTGGGAGGTGTGTTATTACAAGATGCTAAACCTGTTGCATACTTTTCTGAAAAATTGAGTGGGCCTAGTCTGAACTATTCTACTTATGATAAGGAATTATATGCTCTTGTTCGGACATTAGAAACTTGGCAACATTATTTATGGCCCAAAGAATTTGTTATACATTCTGATCATGAATCTTTGAAACACATAAGAAGTCAAGCAAAACTTAATCGTAGACATGCTAAGTGGGTTGAATTTATTGAGACTTTCCCTTATGTCATTAAACACAAGAAGGGGAAAGATAATATTATTGCTGATGCTCTGTCTCGTCGTTATACTATGCTTTCACAACTTGACTTCAAGATATTCGGTTTAGAGACAATCAAAGAACAATATGCAACTGATGTGGAATTTAAAGATGTATTGCAGAATTGTAGAGAGGGTAGAACATGGAACAAGTTTGTGCTTAATGATGGATTTGTGTTCCGTTCTAACAAGCTATGCATTCCAGCTAGCTCTATTCGTCTTTTGTTGTTGCAGGAGGCGCATGGAGGAGGATTAATGGGACATTTTGGCGTGAAAAAGACGGAGGATGTACTTGCTACACATTTCTTTTGGCCAAAGATGAGACGGGATGTTGAGCGTTTTGTTGCTCGCTGCACTACATGTCAAAAAGCTAAGTCACGACTCAATCCTCATGGTTTATACATGCCTTTACCTGTACCTAGTGTTCCGTGGGAGGACATATCCATGGACTTTGTTTTAGGCTTGCCTCGAACAAAGAAGGGGAGGGATAGCATATTTGTTGTCGTGGATAGATTTTCTAAGATGGCACATTTTATACCATGTCATAAAAGCGACGATGCTGCTAATGTTGCTGATTTATTCTTTGGAGAGATTATTCGTCTACATGGTGTGCCCAATACTATTGTCTCGGATCGTGATACTAAGTTTCTTAGCCATTTTTGGAGATGCTTATGGGCTAAGTTGGGGACTAAACTACTCTTTAGTACTACATGTCATCCCCAAACTGATGGACAAACTGAAGTGGTCAATAGGACATTGTCTACTATGCTTAGGGCTGTTTTAAAAAGTAACTTGAAACTGTGGGAAGAATGTTTACCTCATATTGAATTTGCTTATAATCGTTCAGTGCATTCTACCACTAAAATGTGCCCTTTTGAGATTGTTTATGGTTTTCTACCTCGTGCACCTATTGATTTGCTGCCTCTTCCATCTTCGGAGAAGGTGAATTTTGATGCTAAGCAACGTGCTGAATTGATATTAAAAATGCATGAGTTAACTAAAGAAAACATTGAGCGCATGAATGCTAGATACAAGCTTGCTGGTGATAGGTGTCAAAAGCATGTTGTATTTGAACCAGGAGATCTTGTTTGGTTACATCTACGAAAAGATAGGTTTCCTGATTTGCGCAAGTCTAAGTTAATGCCACGAGCTGATGGTCCCTTTAAGGTTTTACAGAAAATTAATGATAATGCATATAAACTTGAGCTACCTGCAGATTTTGGGGTTAGTCCCACATTTAACATTGCAGATTTGAAACCTTATTTGGGAGAAGATGATGAGCTTCCGTCGAGGACGACTTCAATTCAAGAAGGGGAGGATGATGAGGACATCCCTACTAATGTTACACCCATACCCTCACCAACTACACATACTGGACCAGTTACTAGAGCACGTGCACGTCAACTAAATTATCAGGTACTTTCGTTTCTTGCGAATCCTTCTATTGTTCATGAACATATGATGCTGCCTAAATTAGATACTTTTGTTTTGCTTATGAATGAAGGACCTAGCATGGACAAGAAGGATGGTCATTGGAGCGGGATCAAGAATGGAGAAGAAGGTGCGCGCAGGGGAAAGTACAGTGGAGCTTCCAGTGGGGATTTTCGCACGTTGAAGCCACCATAAGGCATGCATGAAGGCTTGGACGGAATACACGAGATGCCACTTCATTATTTTTCGTCCAAGAGCAATTATAGGTGCTGCGTCACCTTAATATTGGGCTGGGCCCATGTAATTTCGAAATACCACATTATAGGCTGTTTTTAGAGTCCGTATGTGTGGGGAAACCGAGTTAGGGTTGTTTTCGGACCCCACCTCCAAGGGGTCACGAAAATCCCCTCTGTTCCCCCATATATACAGCCCTTAGGGCGTCGTTTAGACTTGGGTTTTAATTAGATATAAGTTAGCCATAGCCGCAACTTCGAGCTCTTCGTTTGTGTCATCCGACCAGGCCAAGACCTCATTGGAACCCCAACTTTCGTAATCATTCATCTTATATTCGCAATATCCAGATTGCAATTCTTAGTTCTTGCTTGTTCTTCGATTGCTTGCAGGAATTAGGCCTTCGTGGTCAGGTTGATCGTGCATCCGCGGGATCAATAACCTCTCGGAGTTGGTTTAGCGATCGCTAAGGCGCAACGTCTTCGCACGTTCGTAGTCGGGTCGTGAAAGTCGTCTCCACCATAATCAATCTCCACCATCTCATCGAAACATCGGGACACCTTCGCCTCTATCAGGGGGTTAGATGCTTCCTTCCTTTGTATGCGCTTGTTTTTGGTGTACTGCAGGTAACTTGTTTTGCTGCTGTGGTGAGCCCTTGTGTGTCGTGATTTGCGAAGAGCATCTCGGGGGTGGCTACTGAGGCGAGCCCCGAGGCCAATTTTGTTTAAGTCGCGATTGCGAAGAACGCCTCGGGGGGTGGTTGCTGCTGCGAGCCCCTGAGTGCCAATTTTGTTTAAGTCGCGATTGCGAAGAACGCCTCAGGGGGTGGCTGCTGCGGTGAACCCCCGAGTGCCAATTTTGTTTAAGTCGCGATTGCGAAGAACGCCTCGGGGGTGGCTGCTGCGGCGAGCCCCCGAGTGCCAATTTTGTTTAAGTCGCGATTGCGAAGAACGCCTCGGGGGATGGCTGCTGCGGCGAGCCCCCGAGTGCCAATTTTGTTTAAGTCACGATTGCGAAGAACGCCTCACGGGGTGGATGCTGTGGCGAGCCCCCGAGTGCCAATTTTGTATAAGTCGCGATTGCGAAGAACGCCTCGGGGGGTGGCTACTGCGGCGAGACCCCGAGTGCCAATTTTTTTTAAGTCGCGATTGCGAAGAACGCCTCGGGGGGTGGCTGCTGCGTCGAGCCCCCGAGTGCCAATGGATCAATTTTTTGAAAAACATTTCAATATTCTTCCTAGTGCCTCTTACATTTAGTAAGAATGGGGGGGGGGGACGGTCTGATGAGGGCAGTCCCCTTTTATTAAAACGGCGGCGTGGTAGCCTTAAGTGCTGGATGGCTTCTTCTCCGAGTGCTCGGGTCCTTCGGGTGGCGGCTTCTACGGGAGCGCTTCGTCTGCGGGTCCCGTGGTCTTGCTGGCTTGGTGGGCTCCAAAGGCCTCTGATATCTTGTGGAATTCCTTGTCGCAGCGGTCGGACCGGACGAAACTGCCACTGATTGTGATGACACCATGAGGGCCTGGCATTATTAGCTCAAGGTAGGCGTAGTGAGGCACTGCCATGAAGCGGGCGAAGGCCGGTCGTCCGAGGATTGTGTGGGACTTCGAAGTCTAGGATCTCCTTGCGGAAGTTGGTCGCTTCACCAAAGACCACTTCCAGGATTATTTTTCCCAGAGGGTAGACTGCTTTTCCTGGCACAATCCCGTGGAAGGTTGTTCTTGAGGATTTCAGTGCGGAGCTCTGGATTAGCATTTCGTCGAGTGTCCATGTAAAGATGATATTGATCCCGCTGCCCCCGTCCATGAATACTCATGGCATGTCGTAGTTCCTAATTCTGGCCTCGAGCACTAGCACGGCATGTCCTCATCGAGGGATGGCGGGCGGGTGGTCCTCCCGGGAGAAGGTAATATCTGTCTCGGACCCGCGCAAGTACTCTGGGATAGCGGGGTGTGAGGAGGCTGCGAGGAAAACTTGTCTTGTGACCTGCTTCTGCTGCCTATTTGAGGGCATGCCTTCTTGTATCATGTAAATCCTGCCATGGGCTTCTGGGTACTGCTCCTCTGCGTCTGGTGTCCTGCGTCGTTGCTGGATTGCGGCCACTTGCCTTGCTGGTAGGGGAGGGCTGGTGGTGCGTCATGGGCGATGGGCCCGACTGCTATGTTCGCGAGTGGCTGGGCCGCTGTTGTCGCGGATCGGCTTTTTTCCTCCGCCAACTCGTTGAAGCTTCTGCAGTTCCTGAGGGTGTGTCCTGATCTGAGCTCCCCTCGTTCGTTTCTGAATCTGTGTATCGAGCACGGTCCGTCGAGTTGTTCTTTGGCCGAGCGGTATGTTCTGGTGCTGTCGCGCGGCTGCCTCGTCCTCCAGTCCCGTTTCTGAGCTTGGGGCGCATCTTTGAGATACTCTCTGCGTTGTATCCTACCGTTGTCACGATGCCTGCCGTCTCTGTCGTCTGGGAAGCCTGCGACGACCATGTCGGGTCCTCTGTCGTCGTAGAAGCTGCGCCTGGGTCGCTTCCTTCGACGGTCGAGTCCTCTTTCTCCGTTGTGGTAGTCGTAGTCGTGTTCTGAGCGTGCGATGTGGATTTCTGTTTCGTTGCGAACGGAATCCTCGCCGTCCGCCCAGCTGTTGGCTTGCTCCAGCAGCCGTGCGAGTGTTCGGATTTTCATCTGCCCGAGCTGTTCCTTGAATTCGATGCGCTGCAGGCCTCGCCTGAACGCGTCGATTGCGCTTTCATCTGATATGTCTTCTGCTGAATTCTTGAGTATGGTCCACCGCTAGATGTAGGCTCGCAGGGTTTCCCCGGTTCCTTGTTTGCATGCCCGTTGTTCCTCAAGCGATGCCGTTCTCTTGTATGTGGATTTGATGTTTTCTATGAAGGCTTACGAAACTGCCTCCATGAGCTAATGGATCCTCGCGGGAGATTCTTCAACCAGTGTCGTGTCGAGCTCTCGAGCATGAGTTGCACATACTGCATTGCCGTGACGTTGGTTCCTCGCTGGAACTTGACTGTTGTTAAGTAGTCGTCGAGCCACGCCTTGGGCTCCTCGAGTCCATTGTATTTGAGCGTTGTGGAGTTCAACTTGAACCCGCTTGGCATTCGCGTCTCGTGTATGGAACGCGTGAAGCATAGTGCTCCGCATGGCTCGATTTATTCATCGAAGGCTTCTTCGTCCGAGTATTCTTCGCGTGCTGCGCGTCTTCGTCTGCTGCGGTTGACTTTGTTTTGTGTGATGTCGTCGCGCGCGTCTCGTCGACTGCTGCGGCGCCTGTTGTCGTTGTCGTCGCTGTCGTGTTTCTTGTTTTTTCCCGAGCGCTTGCGCCAGTCGTCGCTGTTGTCGCTGTCATCGGGTGAGCTGGGGTCCCTGTCTGGTGTCCTTGCATGAGTCGGTCGCCTTGCACTTGATTTTTTGGGTGCTGAGGAGGCGATGGCGTCCTTCATTATCTGTAGGGCTATTGAAGTGTTGCGGTCTGGCCTGTTCTGCCTATTCCTCTGGGCGCGAGATATGTAGTCTCGGGCGCTTATAAGGGCTTCTGCTGGTGTCAGGGGTTCCTCTTCCTCGTCCTCCTCTTCTAGCTTGAAGTCGTCGTCGAGCTTCCGGACCACTCTCTTCTTGTCTGTTCGTCGCAGGTTGCTGAATTTCGATTTATTGCGGAGAGGAGAGCCGTGATCCGGGGAGTCGTCTCTTGGAGGCGGTTTGCGATTGCTTTTCTGCTCGGCGACCGCCCTTTCTTGCTTCTCCAGCTCTAGGCGCTGTTGTCTCGCTTTCCGGGTTAGGTCGCTTGCCAATTTGTTGTATGCCCTGAGCTCGTTCCTTTTTGTGCTTGCTGGTAGTAACTTCCCATGTTCGACTGCGTCTTTTACCTTGGCCATTGATTCTTTCGACAGGTAGATTTGCTCTTTGGGTAGGTCGTCCACCGCCGCACTCGGGGTTTGTTGCTTACTGCTTGATGGCTTGTCGGTCTTGTGGTTTCTCTGCTCTTGTCCTTGTGGTACTTTCATTGGTATACTTCCCACGTCTCCCAACTTCACGACTATCCTATTGGTGGTTCCGGGTGCTTTTGTGTTGCCGTTGGCTTGGCCAGTGCTCAATTCGTCGTCCTGGCCCTCGCCTTTTGCTGGCGGCGCGTCGACTTCTGCCATGAACACCTAGGATGGTGCCCCGGCTGCCTTGTTGCTCGTGCGTGTGATGCTTCTTTTCTGGGCCGAAGGTCCAGTCGAGTGATCGTGGGTGACGCGGAGCCTTTGTTTGGGTGGGCGGTCGCGGCTGGCCTGGAGGGTGGTCGCGCGGGTGGCGACTGCGTCGATTGCTACTTTAGATGTCGTCGCGGATGTTCGGGCGTCGTTCGTGAGGCGGAGGGTCCCCTAGTGGTTGATGTAGATCTGATATGCTCCGAAGATCAGGTTGATGCCAGAGCGTAGGTCGGCGAAGATTGGTCGGAGATTCGAAAGGTGGGCCGTGAAGCCGAGGGACCCGAACAGATCGGATTCCGCCTGGGTCGTCGGATCGAAGAGTGCTGGTGAAGTCGTCGCGCTGGTGGGTGTTGAAGATGCTGATGAGGCCGTCGAGATCGCGTTCCCAACCTGTGCGGTTCCCACAGACGGCGCCAATTGACGGGGATGTACCCCGGAAAATCGCATGGTCAGGGACCCTGGGTTAGTCATGAGAGGCACAGGTTGGACGATAAGCTCGTCGGCTAACAGGAGGATACGTTCCTGCTCGATATTATTGATCGGAGATGGCGATTACAAGGGAGCCGAGGCTAGTGCGCACAAGGCTAGGTTACAGATTGTGTATTGCTTGATCTAGACGTCTCCCCTCCTAGCCCTTATATACTAGGCTAGGTCTCGGGGAGTCCGTTCTGATTACAGATGAGGTTTCCTAACCATGATCTTGTTCCGTACGGCAAGTTTGCACCTTCCTTATGACTCGCGGACTCCTACGTCGGTGCCACTAGTGGGCCAATGCTGGGCCCAGGCGGCATCATTGTGGGCCTTCTGTCTTCTGGTACACCGGGTAGGCTCATCCATAGGAGTCGTGGGGTCACCCCCTCGTCAGTTTGTGAACCGTACAAGTGATAGATTTCTTCTGGCAACAAGTCTTCGGCTGCTCGTGCTTGTAGGGTGTTCGCTTCGTGCTTTGCTTTTGAGGGTCATCCTTCTTAGATCATGCAGACTCGTCCACGGGACGACGGGTATTGCTCTTTTGCGTTGGGTGCTGAAGGAGGCGCTGCTCCTCGAGCCCTCTTGGCTTTTTGCTGCTTCACTTCTTTCAGCCTATCGGAGAGTTCGGTGAACAGGCGACAACTTCTCAATGTGTGGCCTTCTCTAAGGCGTCCCCAATCATCTTCGAATCAGTGGATTCTTCAGGGTCAGTCCAGCTGCTCTTTGGCTGTGAGACTGTTTGAGCCATCATGTCTTTGTATTCTTGCGATGAGGAACGAATGCGAGTGATCTTCGGTACGTACCGAATAAATCTTGGGTCGAGCTCTATTCCGTCAATGATCGAGTAGTTCCGGATCATCTTGGCGAACTCGTCTGGTCTCTGGTCGGGGTCATAATATTCACCGGGGCAAGTCTCAGAGTTCCTGCCGCAGGTCGCGGCGGGTGTCCGGGTGGCGGCGGTTGCTTGTGAGGCAGCGGTTGCTCGATTGGCGGATGGAATTGCCATGGTGTGTGATGGCTGCTCGAGCAAAATTTCCACGTGGATTTCTTTTACTTGATCTGGTGCTATAGCTAATCTCACTACTGCGGCTTGACTTCGTCCTTGGGGTCGTCGAGTCCTTCTTCGTCGGGTGCGGCTTTGCTGGTCGCTGAAAAATTGTTCTTGGCCCAGTTGTTGGCCGAGCGAAATTGGTGGTGCGACGGAGAGGCTTGCGATAAACTTGAGCTCTTCGAGTGGGTTCGATCTTGCTCGAGTCATCGATGTGCTGGTTGCTGAAGATAGGACCGCCGAGAACGTGATTCCAACCTGAGTCTTCCCCACGGTCGGTGCCAATTGACGAGGATTGATGTGAGGCCCGATATGCGATACTGTCCCAGATGTAGATGTTTCCATCCAGATCTGGGGACTAAGAACATATCGGTCCCACCACGACATATGACACTCCCATATGCCCCGGATTTCCAACTTGATATCACAACATTACAGCTACATGGACACAACATCTCATACAATCGGCATACAACTGCCTTAATACAATACATCAGCGGAAGATACATGTATGATTACAGACTACATTTAAATGCCTAGTGATAAAGGTAAAACACACCATTCCCATGTCCACACGGGTCCAGGCTCTCCGCCGGGATCCGCCTAACTAGTCATCGTCGAGTCTCCGCGAAGGCATCCAGAAGAAGGGTCGTCGAGCTCCTCTATAGTCCAAGATCGTTCGCATAACGTGCGTAAAAGAGAAAATAAGAGGTGAGCTATATCAACAAGTCTTGTAACTAACTTCTCACTGTAAGATTGGGTTGGTGGTTGAGGTTATAGCAGTACTAGCATTTATATGAGTGGCTAACGGCCTATTTTAGAGTAAGATGAGAACCAAGCATTCGATGAGGAATCGCCTCCAAAAAGCCTTGCTATCAGCTACTTACGCAAACATAACACCTATCCTATCCTTGTCCTCCTCTTTCACCACCCGATGAAGAAGAAGCAGTCAAGGCACACACACATTGATCATGTTATAGTTATGATTCAGTTGATGTTATCTATGAACAAGATGTAGGTTCCAAGTCTTCCATGACCGTGGACATGGCTTCTCGAAAGGATTTAACGCTACAGGGGTGTACCAACTGCCCATTACAAGGCTACGCACGCACGCCCATCTCTATCAGTTGCTACCCATCACAGGCAACCATTTTATGATTTAGTTCCGAGAGATCCGAAACGACAGGTCCCTCTAGCTAACAACAAACAAATCCGGGCGGCCCCCGGTGAGTCGACATCCAACTCAAAAGCCGGCCGCGCTCTCGAATCGGCCTCTACCGTCTGGACGAGGTCGGGGTAACTAACCCAAACCATGTGGGCAGCCCCCTAGCTTCCAGGTGTGGACCAACAGAGAAACCATGTCAGCTCTGGCCCAAGTTGTTTTAAAGAATATCTGCCAGGAGCTACCCGACAGACACACACACGGTTTTCAAATGGTAAATCAGCTTGGGCCACCACTAGAAATGTTTGAAGCTAGGTAAGTAAGAAAAGGGGACCCCATAAAATCCCACACGCGGTTAGGCACGCTCATTCTTAGAACCAATACCCGGAACACGGATCCAAGGTGACTCGAATGGAACAAAGCGTCGGGGCGGGTTAGCCTAGACCTACCATCTTCGTCGAGTATAGTCAACATTATAATAATCATATCATCCACAACAATATAATAATAATGTGATAGCCCAATCCAAGGAGTAATAGGATAAAAGTTGATAGCATCCTAGCATGCATACTAAGAAGTGGCTGAGCAGCGAGCAGTAGTAACATAGCCGAACAAGGTTTGCTGGGATGTGGAGGACATGGTTATTTGGGTTTTTTGAGAGGCATAAATAAGAATTGGTAGGATCAACCAATCGTTCTATCCTACACCTAGGCGCGAGTGAACTGAAAGTTATAAGCATGATATATGCTCCCCCTTACCTGATGAGAAGACGAAACCAAAGGTGTAGTCAATCTCAACTCGCAACGTCTCCGAGAGGTACCCGCGGAAGCACACAAGCAGTAAACACTGGAAATGAAATCAACGGAGATGCATCTATTACTACGAAGCAATCACGAGAAAGCATCAACAACAAGGCAACACAAGGCAAGACACTACGGTATCGCATCTATCGTCGAGAGCGGTTACTAACAGGTTAAGTGAAGTATTCATCACACACGACGGTACGGCACATTTAGAAAGGTTCAAGTTGTTTAGCTACACAACATGATCAAAGGTTGTTAACATGGCATCTCAATCAAGCGTGGCATATCACACAATCATGACAAGAGGTAAAGCATAAATAAACTATCTAATCTAGTCACTTTAAGTGGGGGGGGGGGGGTAAAACCTATACATGGCAACTATTACGGATCCCATGATAATTATTGCATTTGGTACTGTTCTTCCCTAAGCATATTTTATTATTTTTATTAGCAAGCAAGATCAGCACATTCATGATCTACACGAAATTCTAGTCAAGTTACATGTAAGGAACATTTTTATCGAAGCAACGGTTAAAAAGTTATTAGCTAAACAATTTACAGTGACATGCGATGTAATTAGCAAGTAAACAGCATGTAGACAAGTTCAAACATGGCAAAGGAGCAACATTTTATTAATCTACTCGAAATTATAAGAAAGTTAAATGTAGAAAGCGTTGTGATCCGAGGTACGGTCTAACAGATATGGGCATCGCAAAATACTAACAAAATCTGGAATTATACTAACGGGAAAAAAACTACTGAGCCGAATCTGGTCTAAATGTGATAGAGGCGAAGGTGTCCCGATATTTCGATGAGATGATGGAGATCGATTTTGGTGGAGTAGACTTTCACGACCCGACTACGAACGTGCGAAGACGTTGCGTCTTAGCAATCGCTAAACCAACTCCGAGAGGTTATTGATCCCGCGGATGCATGATCAACCTGACCACGAAGGTCAATTCCTGCAAGCAATCGAAGAACAAGCAAGAACTAAGAATTGCAATCTGGATATTGCGAATATAAGATGAATGATTAGCAGAAGTTGGGGTTCCAATGCGGTCTTGGCCTGGTCGGACGACACAAACGAAGAACTCGAAGTTGCGGCTATGGCCAACTTAAATCTAATTAAAGCCCAAGTCTAAATGACACCCTAAGTGCTGTATATATGGGGGAACAGAGGGGAATTTCGTGGCCCCTTGGAGGAGGGGTCCGAAAACTACCCTAACTCGGTTTCCCCACACATACGGACTCTAAAAAATAACCTATTAAGTGTATTTCGAAATTACATGGGCCTGGCCCAATAATAAGGTGACGCAGCACCTATAATAACCCTTGGACGAAAATATTAATGTGGCGTCTTGTGTCTCTCGTCCAAGTCTTCATGCACGCTTTATGGTGGCCTCAAAGTGCGAAAATCACCACTGGAAGCTCCATTGTCCTTTCCCGCGCGCACACCTCCTTCTCCATGCTTGATCCCGCTCCAATGACCATCCTTCTTATCCATGCTAGGTCCTTCATTCATAAGACAAACAAAAGTATCTAATTTAGGCAGCATCATATGTTCCGGAACATTAGAAGGATTCGCAAGAAACGAAAGTACCTGATAATTTAGTTGACGTGCGCGTGCTCTAGTAACTGGTCCAGTATGTGTAGTTGGTGAAGATGTGGGTGTAACATTAGTAGAGATGTCCTCATCAAAATGGGCCAGAACCGATCGGCCTACGATCGCCGTGCCCCCTGGAACCCCGCATCGGCCTACTGGCCCGAGCCCAACAACAATAAAAAAAAGAAGGAGGGTTGCTTAGCGCGCTGGGCCTAGCCCAGGAGACGGCCGGGCGGAGGTTAGCGGGCTCGCTCGGGGCGAGAGGAGCAGGGGCCACGGGTGGTGGGCCGAGGCGGAGTAGCCCAGCCGGCCCACAGCAGCGGCGGCTCTCGCCCGATCCATATCGGATCGGGTCGGGACATCCGGCGGCCGGCTAGCGGCGCTCACCGGCAATGCGACACGACAACGCGAGGGGGGAGCCGGCGCACACGGGGAAGGCCTGGCGGCGGAGGCGGATCCGAGCAACGCGGGGTTCCAGGGGGCACGGCGAGGCGGTTCACGGCGTCGGCGAACCTCACGGCCGAGTGGCGGCTCCTCATTGCGCCATGGCGCGGCGGCGCACGATCTGGAGAGATAGAGAGGGGCGTGAGGGAGAGAGAAGGAGGAGAGGGCTGGGCAGGGGTGGCTCACCGGGCGGCGGGGTTGGCGGCTGCACGCCGGAGCGCTGGCGCGGCTGCGGCCGGCGACGGTCGGCAGTGGAGGCACACGGCGGCGGCTCAGATTAGGCCCGAGGCGGGCCACGACGACGGGATTTCGGGCCCGCGTGTCCTGGACGTGATTGGTGGCTGGTTGGGGGCAACGTTGGCGATTGTGTGCGCTCCGATCTGCGATCCGACGGCCAGGATTTGCTGGGTTCTAGGGTTTCGGGAGAGAGGGAAAAATGGGCAGAATTGAGAACTGTGAGGGGGGTGTGATAGAGGCGAAGGTGTCCCGATGTTTCGATGAGATGGTGGAGATCGATTATGGTGGAGGCAACTTTCACGATCCGACTACGAACGTGCGAAGACGTTGCGCCTTAGCGATCGCTAAACCAACTCCGAGAGGTTATTGATCCCGCGGATGCACGATCAACCTGACCACGAAGGTCTAATTCCTGCAAGCAATCGAAGAACAAGCAAGAACTAAGAATTGCAATCTGGATATTGCGAATATAAGATGAATGATTACGAAAGTTGGGGTTCCAATGAGGTCTTGGCCTGGTCGGATGACACAAACGAAGAGCTCGAAGTTGCGGCTATGGCTAACTTATATCTAATTAAAACCCAAGTCTAAACGACGCCCTAAGGGCTGTATATATGGGGGAACAGAGGGGATTTTCGTGACCCCTTGGAGGTGGGGTCCGAAAACAACCCTAACTCGGTTTCCCCACACATACGGACTCTAAAAACAGCCTATAATGTGGTATTTCGAAATTACATGGGCCCAGCCCAATATTAAGGTGACGCAGCACCTATAATTGCTCTTGGACGAAAATAATGAAGTGGCATCTCGTGTATCCCGTCCAAGCCTTCATGCATGCCTTATGGTGGCTTCAACGTGCGAAAATCCCCACTGGGAACTCCACTGTACTTTCCCCCGCGCGCACCTTCTTCTCCATTCTTGATCCCGCTCCAATGACCATCCTTCGTGTCCATGCTAGGTCCTTCATTCATAAGCAAAACAAAAGTATCTAATTTAGGCAGCATCATATGTTCATGAACAATAGAAGGATTCGCAAGAAACGAAAGTACCTGATAATTTAGTTGACGTGCACGTGCTCTAGTAACTGGTCCAGTATGTGTAGTTGGTGAGGGTATGGGTGTAACATTAGTAGGGATGTCCTCATCATCCTCCCCTTCTTGAATTGAAGTCGTCCTCGACGGAAGCTCATCATCTTCTCCCAAATAAGGTTTCAAATCTGCAATGTTAAATGTGGGACTAACCCCAAAATCTGCAGGTAGCTCAAGTTTATATGCATTATCATTAATTTTCTGTAAAACCTTAAAGGGACCATCAGCTCGTGGCATTAACTTAGACTTGCGCAAATCAGGAAACCTATCTTTACGTAGATGTAACCAAACAAGATCTCCTGGTTCAAACACAACATGCTTTCGACCCCTATCACCAGCAAGCTTGTATCTAGCATTCATGCGCTCAATGTTTTCTTTAGTTAACTCATGCATTTTTAATATCAATTCAGCACGTTGCTTAGCATCAAAATTCACCTTCTCCGAAGATGGAAGAGGCAGCAAATCAATAGGTGCACGAGGTAGAAAACCATAAACAATCTCAAAAGGGCACATTTTAGTGGTAGAATGCACTGAACGATTATAAGCAAATTCAATATGAGGTAAACATTCTTCCCACAGTTTCAAGTTACTTTTTAAAACAGCCCTAAGCATAGTAGACAAAGTCCTATTGACCACTTCAGTTTGTCCATCAGTTTGGGGATGACATGTAGTACTAAAGAGTAGTTTAGTCCCCAACTTAGCCCATAAGCATCTCCAAAAATGGCTAAGAAACTTAGTATCACGATCCGAGACAATAGTATTGGGCACACCATGTAAACGAATAATCTCTCCAAAGAATAAATCAGCAACATTAGCAGCATCATCGCTTTTATGACATGGTATAAAATGTGCCATCTTAGAAAATCTATCCACGACAACAAAGATGCTATCCCTCCCCTTCTTTGTTCGAGGCAAGCCTAAAACAAAGTCCATGGATATGTCCTCCCAGGGAACACTAGGTACAGGTAAAGGCATGTATAAACCATAAGGATTGAGTCGTGACTTAGATTTTTGACATGTAGTGCAGCGAGCAACAAAACGCTCAACATCCCGTCTCATCTTTGGCCAAAAGAAATGTGTAGCAAGTACATCCTCCGTCTTTTTTACGCCAAAATGTCCCATTAATCCTCCTCCATGCGCCTCCTGCAACAACAAAAGACGAATAGAGCTAGCTGGAATGCATAGCTTGTTAGAACGGAACACAAATCCATCATTAAGCACAAACTTGTTCCATGTTCTACCCTCTCTACAATTCTGCAATACATCTTTAAATTCCACATCAGTTGCATATTGTTCTTTGATTGTCTCTAAACCGAAAATCTTGAAGTCAAGTTGTGAAAGCATAGTATAACGACGAGACAAAGCATCAGCAATAATATTATCTTTCCCCTTCTTGTGTTTAATGACATAAGGGAAAGTCTCAATAAATTCAACCCACTTAGCATGTCTACGATTAAGTTTTGCTTGACTTCTTATGTGTTTCAAAGATTCATGATCAGAATGTATAACAAATTCTTTGGGCCATAAATAATGTTGCCAAGTTTCTAATGTCCGAACAAGAGCATATAACTCCTTATCATAAGTAGAATAGTTCAGACTAGGCCCACTCAATTTTTCAGAAAAGTATGCAACAGGTTTAGCATCTTGTAATAACACACCTCCCAAACCAATCCCACTAGCATCGCATTCAAGCTCAAAAGTCTTATTAAAATCAGGAAGTTGGAGCAAAGGAGCATGTGTTAACTTATCTTTCAATACCGTGAAAGCTTCTTCCTGTGCGGTACCCCAAGTAAAAGGCACATCCTTGCGTGTAAGCTCATTGAGAGGGGCAGCAATGGTGCTGAAATCTCTCACAAAACGCCTATAGAATCCAGCGAGGCCAAGAAAACTCCTCACTTGTGTGACCGTTTTGGGCTGCGGCCAACTCTCAATCGCCTCGATCTTGGCTTTATCAACTTCAATACCCTGTGGAGTAACAACATAGCCAAGAAACGATACTCGGTCGGTGCAAAAGGTGCACTTCCCAAGGTTACCAAATAAACGTGCATTACGTAGAGCAATAAAAACAGCACGTAAATGATCCAAATGTTCCTCCAAAGATTTGCTATAAATCAGTATATCATCAAAATAGACTACCACAAATCGTCCAATGAAAGCACGTAAAACCTCGTTCATTAATCTCATGAAAGTGCTAGGTGCATTAGTTAACCCAAAAGGCATGACTAACCACTCATATAATCCAAACTTAGTTTTAAAAGCCGTTTTCCATTCATCCCCTAATTTCATGCGAATTTGATGGTATCCACTACGCAAATCAACTTTGGAAAACATGGTAGAGCCACTTAATTCATCAAGCATATCATCTAGCCTAGGAATAGGATGACGATAACGAATAGTAATATTATTAATGGCTCGACAATCAACACACATACGCCATGTTCCATCCTTTTTAGGCACTAATATAACAGGAACAGCACAAGGACTAAGGGATTCACGTATGTAACCTTTGTCGAGTAGCTCTTGTACTTGACGCTGAATCTCCTTCGTCTCCTCCGGATTGGTACGGTATGGCGCACGGTTGGGCAGCGAAGCACCGGGAATTAAGTCAATCTGATGCTCAATCCCTCGAATAGGTGGTAATCCCGGTGGTACGTCTTGTGGAAAGACGTCAATAAACTCCTGCAAAAGGTCAGTGACAACAGGAGGCAAAGAAGGAGGCAATTCCTCAAATGAAAACAAGGCTTCTTTGCACACAAAAGCATAGCACACATATTGACTAACATCCAAATCCGAAATATCAACCTTAGTAGCAAGCAAAGTTGGACTAGTCAATTTAATTTCATTAGAAACAACAGAAGAAGATTTGCTATTAGTCTTATGTTGTTGCTCAAATTCTTTAGCTGCTATCTCATTTTCACTCTTATTTTTCTCCTGTTTAGCTTTACTAGCTCTAGCAAGATCATCTTTCACAATTTGTTCAGGAGACATAGGAAGTAAAGCAATATTTTTATCCTGATGAACTAGAGTAAACTGATTTGTCCTACCATGGTGTACAACATTCCTATCAAATTGCCATGGTCTACCAAGTAAAAGAGAGCATGCTTGCATGGGTACCACATCACAATCAACATAATCAGCATATGCAGCAATGCTAAAGTGCACACGAACAGAACGTGTTACCTTAATCTTACCACTATTGTTAAACCACTGAATATAGTACGGATGGGGGTGTCGTCTTGTGGTGAGAGATAGCTTCTCCACCAACTCCATGCTAGCCAAGTTGTTGCAACTCCCTCCGTCAATGATGATCCGAACCGAACGTTCTTTCACCACTCCCTTTGTGTGGAACAAATTATGCCTCTGGTTTTGCTCGGCCTTCGTTACCTGCACACTTAATACACGTTGAGCAACCAAACTAGCATATTTATCTGCATCATCAGGAGTCATATACTCTATATCATGAGCATCATCATGGGCACCCTGTTCCTCATGAGCAATGAGAACTAGAGTCTCCTCATCATAGTCACTCGCTGACTCATACCCACCATCCGCCATAATAGTCATCACACGCTTGGAGGGACAGTCTTTTGCGAAGTGACCTCCACCTTGGCACCTGCGACATTTAATATCACGATCTCGTGCTTGCCCTGTGGACGCCATGGAGGAAGAAGAACTCGCCGCTGGACCACTCTGTGCACCCTTGAATGGTGGCGCTGGCTGTTTTGGTGGCTCCCTGTAAGAATGAGCGGCTGAAGTAGATGGTGGCGCAGCAGGACGTGTGGATGTAGAAGGTCCACGCGATGTCCATGATGTATTTCGTCCTGCAGAAAAGTTAGGTCTCGTAGCGGCCTGTCGATCCTGCACTTCACGTTCAGCTTTACAAGCAAGATGAAACAAACGAGTGATAGTAGCAAAGTCCTTGTATTCTAGAATAGTTTGTATCTCCCTGTTTAAGCCACCCATAAAACGTGCAAGCATAGCTTCATTATCCTCTACTAGGCCACATCTAATCAATCCAGTTTGTAATTCTTGATAATATTCCTCTACAGAATTTTTTCCTTGTCTCAAACGCTGTAATTTTTGTAACAATTCACGTTGATAATAAGGAGGAACCCAGCGAGTAAGCATAGCATCTTTTAAAGCAGCCCAAGTAGTTGGAATATTATTAGCATGCAATCTACAATGTTCAGACCACCAAATAGATGCAAAGCCCGTGAATTCACAAACAGCAGCAGTAACACGTCTATTCTCAGGATATTGTAAACATGTAAAACGTTGTTCAGTTTCTAACTCCCAAGTAAGATAAGCATCAGGAATATATCTACCCTCAAACGACTTAAGATTCAATTTAAGTTTAGGCACATGTTCATCATCGCGTACCTGAGGGGGTGGTTGGTGTCGACCGGGGCGAATGTTGGGACGTGGACGTCCAGCTGGCTGCTCATAGGCCGCTTCCTGTTCCACCTCCTCCTCGTAATCACCCTCGTAGTTGTCGTCCTGGGCGACGTCAGAAGCAGCAGCAGCAGCAGTAGCAGCAACTGCAGCAGTAGGAGGAGCACCAATACCAGCAGCTTGTCCTCGCGGAAACAGAATACGTCGTGCACGTGGTAGTGGCGGTGGCTGTGGCTGTGCTGAAGGTAGGCGTGCGATCAACTCAGTAAACTTGGCGTCGAGCTTGGTGTCGATCATTTTCTCCACGCCATCAATCGCCTCTGTAAATCTGGTCTCGATGTCCTGCACCTGTTGAGACATCATACGTGCAAATTTATCATGTAACTCCTTGTTTGTCATGTTCTCCCAATCGGGTGCATCCCGCGCCACTTCATCATGTGATCCTGGCATGGTTAGCAGAAATAGAAAACACACAGGAATATGATCCTACTTCTACTAATGGGATGGATGTGGGGTGGTGGAAAGCACAAATCCGTCAAGCTTTTCTTACGTTCTTACCGATTCTTACCTAGCAGCAGGTGGTGATGTACAACCAACGGGTCAAAACTCTCAGAGATATGGTAGAGCGATGGCCAGGAGGTGTCAAAACGCACGATGTAGAATATATGTGGAGCTGTAGGAAGGCTGACAAGTATGGTAGGAAAAACTCAACAGTAATCAAAACAGAGATGCAAAGCTGAATAAACACTCAACGTCGGTATTGTGCTGATCCTAGGCTAGACCGTACTAGAGACGCGAGCCTAAAACACCAACGAAAGCACGGCGCGGCACGTAACAACTGTGAAGCACACTCTGAATTTTTTTTTTCTCTCTCTTTTTTTTTTTTTTTTTTGTTTTTTTTTTTTTGGCGATGCGGGACTGCGGGGGCTGAAAAAGTGCGAAAAAAACTCTATGGTAGAGAACGTCTCAAAACGAGTTTCTGGACCTAAGGAACGTATGGGCACGAAATTTTTTTACCCCTGAAAATTTTGGCCTAAAAACTGCTCTGAAAAGCGTGCCAGACTCTCTTTTTTTTTCTCTCTTTTTTTTTTTTTTGGAAATCACCCCCTTCTACGTACGACAAAGATTGGTGAAATCCGACTCTAATCAACTCAAACTAATCTGGCTATGGAGAGGTCACGAACCGTACTGATGATGGAACTCAACTCGGACTCGTGGTACGTGGTGGTGTATATGGACTCTGCTTGGCGGAACGTGGTGGTGTATGTGGACTTGGATTGGCGGAACGTGGTAGGATGACTACTGTGCGGCGGGGACGTGGCAAACTGTGATCAGAACTCGAAACTCTAAGGGAACTAGACGCTAAGATCAGCAACTTGACACAACGATGCAACCGTAAATTCAACAAAGCAAGTACTGAAAAGAAAACTGGACAAAGGCTCGGACTGTCTTGGGACGTGATGATCTAACCCTAAATTTTTTTTTTGGCTTTTTCGTGGGCTGTAGGTATGACGAACAGAATCAATCTAGACTACGAAAACTGGTAAATCTCACCGAGCAACCTGGAAATCTGATACCACTTGATAGAGGCGAAGGTGTCCCGATGTTTCGATGAGATGGTGGAGATCGATTATGGTGGAGGCAACTTTCACGATCCGACTACGAACGTGCGAAGACGTTGCGCCTTAGCGATCGCTAAACCAACTCCGAGAGGTTATTGATCCCGCGGATGCACGATCAACCTGACCACGAAGGTCTAATTCCTGCAAGCAATCGAAGAACAAGCAAGAACTAAGAATTGCAATCTGGATATTGCGAATATAAGATGAATGATTACGAAAGTTGGGGTTCCAATGACATCTTGGCCTGGTCGGATGACACAAACGAAGAGCTCGAAGTTGCGGCTATGGCTAACTTATATCTAATTAAAACCCAAGTCTAAACGACGCCCTAAGGGATGTATATATGGGGGAACAGAGGGGATTTTCGTGACCCCTTGGAGGTGGGGTCCGAAAACAACCCTAACTCGGTTTCCCCACACATACGGACTCTAAAAACAGCCTATAATGTGGTATTTCGAAATTACATGGGCCCAGCCCAATATTAAGGTGACGCAGCACCTATAATTGCTCTTGGACGAAAATAATGAAGTGGCATCTCGTGTATCCCGTCCAAGCCTTCATGCATGCCTTATGGTGGCTTCAACGTGCGAAAATCCCCACTGGGAACTCCACTGTACTTTCCCCCGCGCGCACCTTCTTCTCCATTCTTGATCCCGCTCCAATGACCATCCTTCGTGTCCATGCTAGGTCCTTCATTCATAAGCAAAACAAAAGTATCTAATTTAGGCAGCATCATATGTTCATGAACAATAGAAGGATTCGCAAGAAACGAAAGTACCTGATAATTTAGTTGACGTGCACGTGCTCTAGTAACTAAATTATCAGGTACTTTCGTTTCTTGCGAATCCTTCTAATGTTCATGAACATATGATGCTGCCTAAATTAAATACTTTTGTTTTGCTTATGAATGAAGGACCTAGCATGGACAAGAAGGACGGTCATTGGAGCGGGATCAAGCATGGAGAAGAAGGTGCGCACGCGGGAAAGAACAATGGAGCTTCCAGTGGGGACTTTCACACTTTGAAGCCACCATAAGGCATGCATGAAGGCTTGGACGAAATACACGAGATGCCACTTCATTATTTTCGTCCAAAGGCAATTATAGGTGCTGCGTCACCTTAATATTGGGCTGGGCCCATGTAATTTCGAAATACCACATTATAGGTTGTTTTTAGAGTCCGTATGTGTGGGGAAACCGAGTTAGGGTTGTTTTCGGACCCCACCTCCAAGGGGTCACGAAAATCCCCTCTGTTCCCCCATATATACAACCCTTAGGGCGTCGTTTAGACTTGGGTTTTAATTAGATTTAAGTTAGCCATAGCCGCAACTTCGAGTACTTCGTTTGTGTCGTCCGACCAGGCCAAGAGCGCATTGGAACCCCAACTTCTGTTAATCATTCATCTTATATTCGCAATATCCAGATTTCTTTTCTTAGTTCTTGCTTGTTCTTTTGATTGCTTGCAGGAATTAGACCTTCGTGGTCAGGTTGATCGTGCATCCGCGGGATCAATAACCTCTCGGAGTTGGTTTAGCGATCTCTAAGGCGCAACGTCTTCGCACGTTCGTAGTCGGGTCATGAAAGTCGTCTCCACCATAATCGATCTCCATCATCTCATCGAAACATCGGGACACCTTCGCCTCTATCAAGTGGTATCATATTTCCAGGTTGATCGGTGAGATTTACCAGTTTTTCGTAGTCTAGATTACTTCTGTTCTTCATACCTACAGTCCACGAAAAAGCCAAAAAAACAATTTAGGGTTAGATCATCACGTCCCAAAACAGTCCGAGCCTTTGTCCAGTTTTCTTTACAGTAGTTTGCATTGTTGAATTTGCGGTTGCATCGTTGTGTCGAGTTGCTAATCTTAGCGTCTAGTTACCTTAGAGTTTCGAGTTCTGATCACAGTTTGTCACGCCGCCGCCGCACAGTAGTACACCACCACGTTCCGCCAATCCGAGTCCAGATACACCACCACGTTCCGCCAAGCCGAGTCCATACACACCACCACAACCTACCGATCCGAGTTGAGTTCCATCACCGTTCGGTTTGTGATCTTTCCGTAGCCAGAATAGTTGAGTTGATTAGAGTCGGATTTCACCAATCTTTTGTCGTACGTAGAAGGGGGTGATTTCCAAAAAAATAAATAATAATACTAATAATAAAAAAAAGCAAAAAAATAAAATAAAAAAAAGAGAGAAAAAAAATTCAGAGAGTGCTTCTCAGTTGTTTACGTGCCGCGTCGTGCTTTCGTTGGTGTTTTAGGCTCGCGTCTCTGGTACGGTCTAGCCTAGGATCAGCACAGTACCGACGTTGAGTGTTTATTCAGCTTTGCATCTCTGTTTTGATTACTGTTGATCTTTTTGCTACCATATTTGTCAAGCCTACCTACAGCTCCACATATATTCTACTTCGTGCGGTTGACACCTCCTGGCCATCGCTCTACCACATCTCTGAGAGTTTTGACCCGTTGGTTGTATATCACCACCTGCTGCTAGGTAAGAATCGGTAAGAACGAAAGAAAAGCTTGACGGATTTGTGCTTTCCACCACCCCACATCCCATTAGTAGAAGTAGGATCATATTCCTGTGTGTTTTCTATTTCTGCTAACCATGCCAGGATCACATGATGAAGTGGCGCGGGATGCACCCGATTGGGAGAACATGACAAACAAGGAGCTACATGATAAATTTGCACAAATGATGTCTGAACAGGTGATGGACATCGGGAATCGATTTACAGAGGCGATTGATGGCGTGGAAAAGATGATCGACACCGAGCTCGACGCCAAGTTTACTGAGTTGATCGCACGCCTACCTACACAGCCTGCTGCCGCTCCAGCACAACCACAGCCACCGCCACTACCACGTGCACGACGTATTCTGTTTCCGAGAGGACAAGCTGCTGGTATTGGTGCTCCTCCTGCTGCTGCAGTAGCTGCTACTACTGCTGCTTCTGACGTCGTCCAGGACGACAACTACGAGGGTGATTACGAGGAGGAGGTGGAACAGGAAGCGGCCTTTGAGCAGCCAGCTGGACGTCCACGTCCCAACATTCGTCCCGGTCGACACGAACCACCCCCTCAGGTACGCGATGATGAACATGTGCCTAAACTTAAATTGAATCTTAAGCCGTTTGAGGGTAGATATATTCCTGATGCTTATCTTACTTGGGAGTTAGAAACTGAACAACGCTTTACATGTTTACAATATCCTGAGAATAGACGTGTTACTGCTGCTGTTTGTGAATTCACGGGATTTGCATCTATTTAGTGGTCTGAACATTGTAGGTTGCATGCCAATAATATTCCAACTACTTGGGCTGCTTTAAAAGATGCTACGCGTACTCGTTGGGTTCCTCCTTATTATCAACGTGAATTGCTACAAAAATTACAGCGTTTGAGACAAGGAAAAAATTCTGTAGAGGAATATTATCAAGAATTACAAACTGGATTGATTAGATGTGGCCTAGTAGAGGATAATGAAGCTATGCTTGCACGTTTTATGGGTGGCTTAAACAGGGAGATACAAACTATTCTAGAATACAAGGACTATGCTACTGTCACTCGTTTGTTTCATCTTGCTTGTAAAGCTGAACGTGAAGTGCAGGATCGACAGGCCGCTACGAGACCTAACTTTTTTGCAAGACGAAATACATCATGGACATCGTGTGGACCTTCTGCATCCGCACGTCCTGCTGCACCACCATCTACTTCAGCCGCTCATTCTTACAGGGAGCCACCAAAACAGCCAGTGCCACCATTCAAGGGTGCACAGAGTGGTCCAGCGGCGAGTTCTTCTTCATCCATGGCTTCCACAGGGCAAACACGAGATCGTGATATTAAATGTCGCAGGTGCCAAGGTGGAGGTCACTTCGCAAAAGACTGTCCCTGTGCTACTCGACAAAGGTTACATACGTGAATCCCTTAGTCCTTGTGCTGTTCCTGTTATATTAGTGCCTAAAAAGGATGGAACTTGGCGTATGTGTGTTGATTGTAGAGCCATTAATAATATTACTATTCGTTATCGTCATTCTATTCCTAGGTTAGATGATATGCTTGATGAATTAAGTGGCTCTACCATGTTTTCCAAAGTTGATTTGCGTAGTGGATACCATCAAATTCGCATGAAATTAGGAGATGAATGGAAAACGGCTTTTAAAACTAAGTTTGGATTATATGAGTGGTTAGTCATGCCTTTTGGGTTAACTAATGCACCTAGCACTTTCATGAGATTAATGAACGAGGTTTTACGTGCTTTCATTGGACGATTTGTGGTAGTCTATTTTGATGATATACTGATTTATAGCAAATCTTTGGAGGAACATTTGGATCATTTACGTGCTGTTTTTATTGCTCTACGTAATGCACGTTTGTTTGGTAACCTTGGGAAGTGCACCTTTTGCACCGACCGAGTATCGTTTCTTGGCTATGTTGTTACTCCGCAGGGAATTGAAGTTGATAAAGCCAAGATCGAGGCGATTGAGAGTTGGCCGCAGCCCAAAACGGTCACACAAGTGAGGAGTTTTCTTGGCCTCGCTGGATTCTATAGGCGTTTTGTGAGAGATTTCAGCACCATTGCTGCACCTCTCAATGAGCTTACACGCAAGGATGTGCCTTTTACTTGGGGTACCGCACAAGAAGAAGCCTTCACGGTATTGAAAGATAAGTTAACACATGCTCCTTTGCTCCAACTTCCTGATTTTAATAATATTTTTGAGCTTGAATGCGATGCTAGTGGGATTGGTTTGGGAGGTGTGTTATTACAAGATGCTAAACCTGTTGCATACTTTTCTGAAAAATTGAGTGGGCCTAGTCTGAACTATTCTACTTATGATAAGGAATTATATGCTCTTGTTCGGACATTAGAAACTTGGCAACATTATTTATGGCCCAAAGAATTTGTTATACATTCTGATAATGAATCTTTGAAACACATAAGAAGTCAAGCAAAACTTAATCGTAGACATGCTAAGTGGGTTGAATTTATTGAGACTTGTCCTTATGTCATTAAACACAAGAAGGGGAAAGATAATATTATTGCTGATGCATTGTCTCGTCGTTATACTATGCTTTCACAACTTGACTTCAAGATATTCAGTTTAGAGACAATCAAAGATCAATATGTAAATGATGCGGAATTTAAAGATGTATTGCAGAATTGTAGAGAGGATAGAACATGGAACAAGTTTGTGCTTAATAATGGATTTGTGTTCCGTTCTAACAAGCTATGCATTCCAGCTAGCTCTATTCGTCTTTTGTTGTTGCAGGAGGCGCATGGAGGAGGATTAATGGGACACTTTGGCGTGAAGAAGACGGAGGACGTACTTGCTACACATTTCTATTCGTCTTTTGTTGTTGCTCGCTGCACTACATGTCAAAAAGCTAAGTCACGACTCAATCCTCATGGTTTATACATGCCTTTACCTGTACCTAGTGTTCCGTGGGAGGACATATCCATGGACTTTGTTTTAGGCTTGCCTCGAACAAAGAACGGGAGGGATAGCATATTTGTTGTCGTGGATAGATTTTCTAAGATGGCACATTTTATACCATGTCATAAAAGCGATGATGTTGCTAATGTTGCTGATTTATTCTTTCGTGAGATTATTCGCTTACATGGTGTGCCCAATACTATTGTCTCGGATCGTGATACTAAGTTTCTTAGCCATTTTTGGAGATGCTTATGGGCTAAGTTGGGGACTAAACTACTTTTTAGTACTACTTGTCATCCCAAAACTGATGGACAAACTGAAGTAGTCAATAGGACTTTGTCTACTATGCTTAGGGATCTTTTAAAGAGTAACTTGACAATGTGGGAAGAATGTTTACCTCATATTGAATTTGCTTATAATCGTTCATTTCATTCTACCACTAAAATGTGGCCTTTTGAGATTGTTTATGGTTTTCTACCTCGTGCACCAATTGATTTGCTGCCTCTTCCATCTTCGGAGAAGGTTAATTTTGATGCTAAGCAACGTGCTGAATTGATATTAAAAATGCATGAGTTAACTAAAGAAAACATTGAGAAAATGAATGCTAGATACAAGCTTGCTGGTGATAAGGGTAGAAAGCATGTTGTGTTTGAACCAGGAGATCTTGTTTGGTTACATCTACGTAAAGATAGGTTTCCTGATTTGCGCAAGTCTAAGTTAATGCCACGAGCTGATGGTCCCTTTAAGTTTTTACAGAAAATTAATGATAATGCATATAAACTTGAGCTACCTGCAGATTTTGGGGTTAGTCCCACATTTAACATTGCAGATTTGAAACCTTATTTGGGAGAAGATAATGAGCTTCCGTCGAGGACGACTTCAATTCAAGAAGGGGAGGATGATGAGGACATCTCTACTAATGTTACACCCACATCTTCACCAACTACACATACTGGACCAGTTACTAGAGCATGTGCACGTCAACTAAATTATCAGGTACTTTCGTTTCTTGCGAATCCTTCTAATGTTCATGAACATATGATGCTGCCTAAATTAGATACTTTTTTTTTGCTTATGAATGAAGGACCTAGCATGGACAAGAAGGACGGTCATTGGAGCGGGATCAAGCATGGAGAAGAAGGTGCGCGCGCGGGAAAGAACAATGGAGCTTCCAGTGGGGATTTTCGCACTTTGAAGCCACCATAAGGCATGCATGAAGGCTTGGACGAAATACACGAGATGCCACTTCATTATTTTCGTCCAAAGGCAATTATAGGTGCTGTGTCACCTTAATATTGGGCTGGGCCCATGTAATTTCGAAATACCACATTATAGGTTGTTTTGAGAGTCCGTATGTGTGGGGAAACCGAGTTAGGGTTGTTTTCGGACCCCACCTCCAAGGGGTCACGAAAATCCCCTCTGTTCCCCCATATATACAGCCCTTAGGGCGTCGTTTAGACTTGGGTTTTAATTAGATTTAAGTTAGCCATAGCCGCAACTTCGAGTTCTTCGTTTGTGTCGTCCGACCAGGCCAAGACCGCATTGGAACCCCAACTTCTGTTAATCTTTCATCTTATATTCGCAATATCCAGATTGCAATTCTTAGTTCTTGCTTGTTCTTCGATTGCTTGCAGGAATTGACCTTCGTGGTCAGGTTGATCGTGCATCCGCGGGATCAATAACCTCTCGGAGTTGGTTTAGCGATTGCTAAGGCGCAACGTCTTCTCACGTTCGTAGTCGGGTCGTGAAAGTCTACTCCACCAAAATCGATCTCCATCATCTCATCGAAACATCGGGACACCTTCGCCTCTATCATGTTGTAAGGTTGGAAGTTGGTGATCTTTTTCACTTGGTAATTGAGACCGTTGAGGAAGCGGGCCATGGTTTGTTCGGCGGATTCCTTCACACCTTCGCCTCTCTCACCGCGGGATCAATAACCTCTCGGAGTTGGTTTAGCGATTGCTAAGGCGCAACGTCTTCGAACGTTCGTAGTCGGGTCGTGAAAGTCGTCTCCACCATAATCGATCTCCATCATCTCATCGAAACATCGGGACACCTTCGCCTCTATCACCATTCATAGAACTAGGATCATATTTCTCTGAGTTTTCTATTTCTGCTAACCATGCTGATGAGGACATGACTACCATAGTTACAGCCACAACCCCTGCTAATATACCTACTGGACCAATTACGAGAGATCGTGCACACCAATTAAATTATCAGGTACTTTCGCTTCTTGGTAATGTTTCTAATGTTCATGTGAATATGATGCTGCCTAACATCGATATATTTCTGTTGCTGACAAATGAAGGACCTAACATAGACAAGAAGGATGAGCATTGGAGCATGTTCAAGCATGAAGATGATGAGGACATAATTATCATGGATATGACCATTAATTCCTCTATATTTGATCAAGAAATGAAGTCAATACAAAGGGGCATGATTGTGTGCTGTACAAGAAGTTATTTCACGTCACTTTTGGCCCAATAGAAGATAGAGACCAAGTCTTTCACGTCATCGACTCAGATTCGGACTGCAGAGATATACCCAACTTCAAACAGACATCGTTTCTACATACGAACTCCAAATTGGGTGATTCTTTTTTCTGGTGATAACTTATCTCGTCTAGTTTCCAACGCAATTGGTTTCACCTTCAAATTCCTTCGGAGCGTGGAGATATTGCGAAAACGGTGCGACCTAGCAGCAGAATCCGAATCAAAGTCTAACTCAATAGGTGTTGCATCACCTCCACATGGGCCCAAGTGCCTTGTACGACCTAGGTTTAGTTTTAGGACTCCTTGGGACGTCCTTCCACCCCCTTGGCCTCCACCCTTTAGTCCGATATAAGTAGATCAACCCCTAGGATTTTCTTTGGATTTCTTTTAGTTAAAAAGACTGCTTGGCTAATTGCTGCATCTTCGTGTACTCGGTTTGTGTCCAACGACCAGATCAAGACCGCTTTCGGAATCCCAACTTTATTCATACCTCATCTACATATTCGCAATATTCGGATTGCTTTATCATAGTTCTTGCTGGTTCTTCGATTGCTTGCAGGCACTAGACCTTCGTGGTGAGGTTGATCGTGCTCCGGCGTGGTCAATAACCTTCAGAAGATTGGTTTAGCGATTGCTAAGGCGCAACGTCGTTGCACGTTTGTAGTCGGATCGTCAAAGTCGACTCCATCAAATCGTAGTTATCATCTCATCGAAAGATCGGGACACCCCGCCTCTATCAAGTGGTATCAATTTTCAGGTTGCTCGGTGAGAATTCCACATCCATATATTAGATCTGTTTTTTTATCACCTATCATCCACACAAAAAGCCATAAAAATAGGATTAGATCATCATATCCAAACCAATTTGAGACTTCGCAATTTTCTTTTCGGTGCTTTGCTTTATTGAATTATCGGTTGCATCGTCGTGTTCAGTTGCTGGTCTTAGTATCTAGTCCTTTAGAGTTTCGAGTTCTGTTCACGTTAGTCACCGCCGCCGCTGCACCATCATCCCATCTGCTGCCTACTTCTACCATCCACCATAGAAAAAGAGAGAAAAAGAGTTGAAAAAAGAGAGAAAAAAGGAAAAAGGAAAAAAAGAAAGAAAAAAGGAAAAAAGAGAAAAAAGAAGAAAAATTTCGGATCTATCTCTAGTTGAACTCGTATTTGAAATCTCGTCGGAATCAGTTTTGAGCAGTGTCCACTAAAACGGGCATAACTTTGTCATCCGAAGTCCGTTTTGGCTTCACGAGTATTCAAATTAAAGATATTTCCGAGCCGCTTCTAAATAGTTCTGGAGCAAGTGTGTTATTTGAAACTCCAGATCGACTTCTAAGAC
Source organism: Bromus sterilis (assembly GCA_950022295.1). NCBI lineage: Eukaryota > Viridiplantae > Streptophyta > Magnoliopsida > Poales > Poaceae > Bromus > Bromus sterilis. The sequence goes on along the minus strand of OX465595.1, from coordinate 238,140,938 downwards.
GGACTTTTTGACCTCTAAAGTTTCCGAACACAGTTTTTGTCAGATTTCGGGCTGATTCTCAATTTTTTTGACACCTCATCCGAACTCTAAATTGAGTGATTCTTATTGCGTCGGAAACCTTAAGTCAGTGCCCTATTGGAGGAAAAATATCAAAAAATTAGCAAATATATTTCAGAGGAAAGTTGTAGCGAGAATATTGGTGTATCTTGATTTGGAGCCTATTTTCACCATTATCTTTGCTCTGTTGATGATCTTCACTTATATCTTGCTATTCAGAGCTACTTCATATCATTCATTGCTGCTAGTTGTGCTACGCCGTGACCACATTAGTGTTCTAGGCTCGCGTCTCTAGTCCGGTCTAGAATAGGACCAGCACAGTATCGTCGTTGAGCGTTAATTCAATTTTGCATCTCTGAATTGATTATTGCTGATATTTTTGCCACCATATTAAAGCCTTCCAAGCTCCACATATTTCTACATCGTGTATACGTGCGTTCACCTGGCAATCGCTCTACTTAATCTTTGGAGTTCTTTGACACCGTTGGTTGCCGATCACCACCTGCTGCATGGTAAGAACTAGTAAGACATTGATATTTGCTATCCTGTGAGCGTTTTACCACCACATCATAGTAGTTCATAGGGACATATACTTGTGATTTGTTTCTTGTTTTCTACTAATCATGGCAGGTTCTGGAGTTAGATCTTCTTGGGCGGCAACTATAGTTGGAGATTTGTCACCACCTACAACTACACAACAGTCACTGCAAAAGGTAAACACACATAAGCATGCACATGATCAGGTTATTGTTTCTATACCACACTTTCATGGACGTCTAAGACCTGATTTATACATTGAGTGGGAGTTTGAAATAAATGATATATTTGCTTCCCATAATTTTCTTTAGCATAAGAAAGTAAAAACTGCTATTAGTGCTTTCAAAGATTTTGCTTCTATTTGGTGGAATGTATATTGTAGTTTATATCCTGATTATATACCTAATACTTGGAATGATCTCAAACTTGCTATGCGATATAGATTCGTTCCCTCTTATTATACTCGTGACAAGGTTAGGAAATTAAAAAATTTCAAACAAGGTACTAAAACTGTTTCAGAATATTATGATGCTTTAGAAACTACATTCTTGCATTCTCTTTTAGAGGAAAGTGAAGAATATTTCATGGACATATTTTGGGAAGGTTTAAACCGTGACATTCAGGATATCCTAATTCATGAAAAGTGTTATCCTATGGATCGTTTGTTTCGTCTTGCTTGTAAAGCTGAACAGGAAATCGACAGACGTGTTGCCCAGAAGACGAACAAGCGGAATGTGCAAATACCACAAGTTGAGAAGGTTGTTCCTTCAACCACTATGAGCACTACCATAACCACATCAATTGTCGTAAGCACTCCTCCAATATCTGATCTATCATCACAAAAAGGTAATGACAAAGGTATGGATCTTTCCCCTCCACATGAGAACCTTGCTGATTTAAAAGCAACATGTGTTGAGCTATCCAGTAGTTTCATCACACAACCAATTTTCGAGAATGTCATAACTTCACATGAAGATGTTGCTTGCCTAATAGACTTGAATACATCATGTCTTGAGTTACCTATTGATTTGAGCACACCATCTATTTTGGATAATCATGTTACTATTAGGAAACTGCCAATGCTTAATCATTTTGATATGACCTCTAATCTTGGTGATGATTCTGCGTCGAATGACTTGTTGCATGACTACTTAGTTAAGCCTGTTGTAGCATGTCCTTCGAAAAACATTAACGTTTCTTCACCGGTATTGGGATGGTTTAATGATGAGCATTGTACATCTTTAGATATGAATAAGGGCTTCACTTATATATGCAAGCTGAGTTGCAATACTTTCATGTCGTTTATGTATTGTGATGATCATATATGTTTATATTTCACGACATACGAAAGTTACTCATATATACATGTGTTACATGTCCAAAAACTAAGGGAAGTAAGAATGGATGACATATATATATATACAACATGTACACCTTGTCTCTTTTGTTAGCCACATTTCAGATTAAGAAACGCCAGGGACGGCTTTATTTTCAAGAAGGGGAGGATGATGAGGACATGACTACCATAGTTACAGCCACAACCCCTGCTAATATACCTACTGGACCAATTACAAGAGATCGTGCACAACAATTAAATTATCAAGTACTTTCGCTTCTTGGTAATGTTTCTAATGTTCATGTGAATATGATGCTGCCTAACATCGATATTTTTCTGTTGCTGAGAAATGAAGGACCTAGCATAGACAAGAAGGATGAGCATTGGAGCATGTTCAAGCATGAAGATGATGAGGACATAATTATCATGGATATGACCATTAATTCCTCTATATTTGATCAAGAAATGAAGTCAATACAAAGGGGCATGATTGTGTGCTGTACAAGAAGTTATTTCACGTCACTTTTGGCCCAAGAGAAGATAGAGACCAAGCCTTTCACGTCATGGACTCAGATTCGGACTGCAGAGATATACCCAACTTCAAACAGCCACCGTTTCTACATACGAACTCCAAATTGGGTGATTCTTTTTTCTGGTGATAGCTTATCTCGTCTAGTTTCCAACGCAATTGGTTTCACCTTCAAATTCCTTCGGAGCGTGGAGATATTGCGAAAACGGTGCGACCAGCAGCAGAATCCGAATCAAAGTCTAACTCAATAGGTGTTGCATCACCTCCACATGGGCCCAAGTGTCTTGTACGACCTAGGTTTAGTTTTAGGACTCCTTGGGACGTCCTTCCACCCCCTTGGCCTCCACCCTTTAGTCCTATATAAGTAGATCAACCCCTAGGATTTTCTTTGGATTTCTTTTAGTTAAAAAGACTGCATGGCTAATTGCTGCATCTTCGTGTACTCGGTTTGTGTCCAACGACCAGATCAAGACCGCTTTCGGAATCCCAACTTTATTCATACCTCATCTACATATTCGCAATATTCAGATTGATTTATCATAGTTCTTGTTGGTTCTTCGATTGCTTGCAGGCACTAGACCTTCGTGGTCAGGTTGATCGTGCTCCGGCGTGGTCAATAACCTTCAGAAGATTGGTTTAGCGATTGCTAAGGCGCAACGTCGTTGCACGTTTGTAGTCGGATCGTCAAAGTCGACTCCATCAAATCATAGTTATCATCTCATCGAAAGATCGGGACACCCCGCCTCTATCACATGCCAGGATCCCATGATGAAGTGTCGTCGGACGCGCCCGATTGGGAGAACATGACAAACAAGGAGCTACATGATAAATTTGCACAAATGATGTCTGAACAAGTGCATGACATCGAGAACAGATTTACAGAGGCGATTGATGGTGTGGAGAAGTGATGAGGACATCTCTACTAATGTTACACCCACATCTTCACCAACTACACATACTGGACCAGTTACTAGAGCACGCGCACGTCAACTAAATTATCAGGTACTTTCGTTTCTTGCGAATCCTTCTAATGTTCATGATGCTGCCAAAATTAGATACTTTTGTTTGTCTTATGAATGAAGGACCTAGCATGGATAAGAAGGATGGTCATTGGAGCGGGATCAAGCATGGAGAAGGAGGTGCGCGCGCGGGAAAGCACAATGGAGCTTCCAGTGGTGATTTTCGCACTTTGAGGCCACCATAAGGCGTGCATGAAGACTTGGACGAGAGACACAAGATGCCACATTAATATTTTCATCCAAGGGTTATTATAGGTGCTGCGTCACCTTATTATTGGGCCAGGCCCATGTAATTTCGAAATACACTTAATAGGCTTTTTTTTAGAGTCCGTATGTGTGGGGAAACCGAGTTAGGGTTGTTTTCGGACCCCTCCTCCAAGGGGCCACGAAATTCCCCTTTGTTCCCCCATATATACAGCCCTTAGGGCGTCGTTTAGACTTGGGTTTTAATTAGATTTAGGTTAGCACCGCAACTTTGAGTTCTTCGTTTGTGTCGTCCGACCAGGCCAGGACCGCATTGGAACCCCAACTTCTGTTAATCTTTCATCTTATATTCGCAATATCCAGATTGCAATTCTTAGTTCTTGCTTGTTCTTCGATTGCTTGCAGGAATTGACCTTCGTGGTCAGGTTGATCATGCATCCGCGGGATCAATAACCTCTCGGAGTTGGTTTAGCGATTGCTAAGGCACAACGTCTTCGCACGTTCGTAGTCGGGTCGTGAAAGTCTACTCCACCATAATCGATCTCCATCATCTCATCGAAACATCGGGACACCGTCGCCTCTATCAAGAAGATCACTGACACCAAGCTCGACGCCAAGTTTACTGAGTTGATTGCACGTCTACCTCCACAACCTGCTGCCGCTGCGGCACAGCCACCGCCACCACGATGTGCACAACGTATTCTGTTTCCAGGCGGACAAGCTGCTGGTATTGGTGCTCCTGCCGCTGCAGTTGTTGTTGCTGCTGCTTTTGACGTCGGCCAATATGACGACTACGAGGGTGATTACGAGGATGAGGTGGAACAGGCAGCGCCCTATTAACAACAAGCTGGACGTCCACGTCCCAACATTCGACAAGGTCGACACCCGCCACACCCTCAGGTACGCGATCATGAACATGTGTCTAAACTGAAACTGAATCTTAAACCTTCTGAGGGTAGATATATTCCTGATGCTTATCTTACTTGGGAGTTAGAAACTGAACAACGCTTTACATGTTTACAATATCATAAGAATAGACGTGTTACTGCTGCTGTTTGTGAATTCACGGGGTTTGCATCTATTTTGTGGTCTGAACATTGTAGATTGCATGCTAATAATATTCCAACTACTTGGGCTGCTTTAAAAGATGCTATGCGTAATCGTTGGGTTCCTCCTTATTATCAACGTGAATTGCTACAAAAATTATAGCGTTTGAGACAGGGAAATAATTCTGTAGAGGAATATTATCAGGAATTACAAACTGGATTGAATAGATGTGGCCTTGTAGAGGATAATGAAGCTATGATTGCATGTTTTATGGGTGGCTTAAACAAGGAGATACAAACTATTCTAGAATACAAGGACTATGCTACTATCACTCGTTTGTTTCATCTTGCTTGTAAAGCTGAACGTGAAGTGCAAGATCGACAGGCCGCTACGAGAACTAACTTTTCTGCAGGACGAAGTACATCATGGACATCGCGTGGACCTTCTGCATCCACACGTCCTACTGCGCCACCATCTACTTCAGCCGCTAATTCTTACAGGGAGCCACCAAAACAGCCAGCGCCACCATTCAAGGGTGCACAGAGTGGTCCAGCAGCGAGTTCTTCTTCATCCATGGCTTCCATAGGGCAAACACGAGATCGTGATATTAAATGTCGTAGGTGCCAAGGTGGATGTCACTTCGCAAAAGACTGTCCCTCCAAGCGTGTGATGACCATTACGGCGGATGGTGGGTATGAGTCAGCGAGTGACTATGATGAGGAGACTTTAGTTCTCATTGCTAATGAGGAACAGGGTGCCCATGATGATGCTCATGATATAGAGTATATGGCTCCTGATGATACGGATAAATATGCTAGTTTGGTTGCTCAACGTGTGTTAAGTGTGCAGGTAACGAAGGCCGAGCAAAACCAGAGGCATAATTTGTTCCACACAAAGGGAGTGGTGAAAGAACGTTTGGTTCGCATCATTATTGACGGAGGGAGTTACAACAACTTGGCTAGCATGGAGTTGGTGGAGAAGCTATCTCTCACCACAAGACCACACCCTCATTCGTACAATATTCAGTGGTTTAACAATAGTGGAAGATTAAGGTAACCCGTTCTGTTCGTGTGCACTTTAGCATTGCTGCATATGCTGATTATGTTGATTGTGATGTGGTACCCATGCAAGCATGCTCTCTTTTACTTGGTAGACCATGGAAATTTGATAGGAATGTTGTACACCATGGTAGGACAAATCAGTTTACTCTGGTTCATCAAGATGAAAATATTGCTTTACTTCCTATGTCTCCTGAACAAATTTTGAAAGATGATCTTGCTAGAGCTAGTAAAGCTAAACAGGAGAAAAATAAGAGTGAAAATGAGATAGCAGCTAAAGAATTTGAGCAACAACATAAGACTAATAGCAAATCTTCTTCTGCTGTTTCTAATGAAATTAAATTGACTAGTCCAACTTTGCTTGCTACTAAGGTTGATATTTCGGATTTGGATGTTAGTTAATATGTGTGTTATGCTTTTGTGTGCAAAGAAGCTTTGTTTCATTTGAGGAATTGCCTCCTTCTTTGCCTCCTGTTGTCACTAACCTTTTGCAGGAGTTTATAGACGTCTTTCCCCAAGACGTACCACCGGGATTACCACCTATTCGAGGAATTGAGCATCAGATTGACTTAATTCCCGGTGCTTCGCTGCCCAACCGTGCGCCATACTGTACCAATCCTGAGGAGACGAAGGAGATTCATCGTCAAGTGCAAGAGTTACTCCACAAAGGTTATATACGCGAATCCCTTAGTCCTTGTGCTGTTCCTATTATATTAGTGCCAAAAAAGGATGGAACATGGCGTATGTGTGTTGATTGTAGATCCATTAATAATATTACTATTCGTTATCGTCATCATATTCCTAAGTTAGATGATATGCTTGATGAATTAAGTGGCTCTACCATGTTTTACAAAGTTGATTTGCGTAGTGGATACCATCAAATTCGCAGGAAATTAGGAGATGGATGGAAAACGACATTTAAAACTAAGTTTGGATTATATGAGTGGTTAGTCATGCCTTTTGGATTTTCTAAGATGGCACACTTTATACCATGTCATAAAAGCGATGATGCTGCTAATGTTGCTGATTTATTTTTTGTGAGATTATTCGCTTACATGGTGTGCCCAATACTATTGTCTCGGATCGTGATACTAAGTTTCTTAACCATTTCTGGAGATGCTTATGGGCTAAGTTGGGGACTAAACTACTTTTTAGTACTACATGTCATCCCCAAACTGATGGACAAACTAAAGTAGTCAATAGGACTTTGTCTACCATGCTTAGGGCTGTTTTAAAGAGTAACTTGAAACTGTGGGAAGAATGTTTACCTCATATTGAATTTGCTTATAATCGTTCATTGCATTCTACCACTAAAATGTGCCCTTTTGAGATTGTTTATGGTTTCATACCTCGTGCATCTATTGATTTGCTGCCTCTTCCATCTTCGTAGAAGGTTAATTTTGATGCTAAGCAACGTGCTAAATTGATATTAAAAATGCATGAGTTAACTAAAGAAAACATTGAGCGAATGAATGCTAGATACAAGCTTGCTGGTGATAAGGGTAGAAAGCATGTTGTGTTTGAACCCGGAGATCTTGTTTGGTTACATATACGTAAAGATAGGTTTCCTGATTTGCGCAAGTCTAAGTTAATTCCATGAGCTGATGGTCCCTTTAAGGTTTTGCAGAAAATTAATGATAATGCATATAAACTTGAGCTACCTGCAGATTTTGGGGTTAGTCCTACATTTAATATTGCAGATTTGAAGCCTTATTTGGGAGAAGGTGATGAGCTTCCGTCGAGGACGACTTCAATTCAAGAAGGGGAGAATGATGAGGACATCCCTACTAATATTACACCCACATCCTCACCAACTACACATATTGGACCAGTTACTAGAGCACGCGCAAGTCAACTAAATTATCAGGTACTTTCGTGTCTTGCGAATCCTTCTAATGTTCATGAACATATGATGCTGCCTAAATTAGATACTTTTGTTTTGCTTATGAATGAAGGACCTAGCATGGACAAGAAGGATGGTCATTGGAGCGGGATCAAGCATGGAGAAGAAGGTGTGTGCGCGGGAAAGGACAATGGAGCTTCTAGTGGGGATTTTCACACTTTGAAGCCACCATAAGGCGTGCATGAAGGCTTGGATGAAATACACGAGATGCCACTTCATTATTTTCGTCCAAGGGAAATTATAGGTGCTGCGTCACCTTAATATTGGGTTGGGCCCATGTAATTTCCAAATAATACCTTATAGGCTGTTTTTAGAGTCCGTATGTGTGGGGAAACCGAGTTAGGGTTGTTTTCGGACCCCTCCTCCAAGGGGTAACGAAAATCCCCTCTGTTCCCAAATATATACAGCCCTTAGGGCGTCGTTTAGATTTGAGTTTTAATTAGATTTAAGTTAGCCATAGCCGCAACTTCGAGCTCTTCGTTTTTGTCGTCCGACCAGGCCAAGACCGCATTGGAACCCCAACTTTCGTCAATCCTTCATCTTATATTCGCAATATCCAGATTGCAATTCTTAGTTCTTGCTTGTTCTTGTCAATTGCTTGCAGGAATTAGACCTTCGTGGGCAGGTTGATCGTGCATCCGCGGGATCAATAACCTCTCGGAGTTCGTTTAGCGATCGCTAAGGCGCAACGTCTTCGCACGTTTGTAGTCGGGTCGTGAATGTCGTCTCCACCAGAATCGATCTCCACCATCTCATCGAAACATCGGGACACCTTCACCTCCATCACAATCGGACGCCCGACGCTGTTGACATGGACACGAGAAGCGAAGCCATCCATCAAGCAGAAGCTTCAGGAACCAGGACGTCCGACGCCTACCGGACGTCCGAACTGTGCCGGAAATAGGGTCCCTCGAGGACAGAAGCTTTGGTGTCAAAAATATCGGAAGTCTGTCATCGATCGTAATTAGGGTGCATCGAGTACAGAAGGATTCGACATTATAATTATCGGAAGTCCAACGCCGGCCGAACGTCCGACAGTCCCGAGGGACGTCCGATACCCATCGGACGTCCGACCTGCCTACGCGCAGATTTCAGGGTTGCAGCCCTTGTATCCAACTCTAGACCCCCTAGATTATAAATACTTAGCCCCTAACGCGTTTTAGGGTTAGACCACGTTTAGATAAACCCTAGTTCTAGAGAATTGCTCCAAGCATTCATCTTGAATCATATACTTCAAATCGTATCGATCTGAAGTGTTGCTACTGCAAGTTTTGTGTGATCTGTTGTTCCACTGGGAATTAGTGATTGCAAATTACCGTCTCGTAGTCGACGGCTACGTTGCGCAAGTGTGTGAGTTGCGAATATCCAAAGGGTAGAGAGCTGTCGCATTGGCAACAGGGATCTAGCGAGGAGAGTTCATCGGCAACATACAAGTTATCTATCATCGCCCTCATACTCACCGTACGCTTACTGAGAAGATCGGACCACCCCAGATCACGCCATGTCTTCTTGGAGCTTGATGATGGAGCGGCACTCGGACAGGTCGTGCTTGTTGGTCTTGTGTATCTTGCAGTATGGCGATGGGGTGCTGTCCGCGGCGGCAACCACGGTGTCGATGGACAGTGGTTGCAAAGAGGCCCTGATAAGGGGTGGCCCGATCTTCTCAGTAAGCGAACGGTGAATATGAGGGCGATGATAGATAACTTGTATGTAGCCAATGAAATCTCCTCGCTAGATCCCTGTTGCCAATGCGACAGCTCTCTACCCTTTGGATATTCACAACTTCACACACTTGCGCAACGTAGCCGTCGACCACGAGACGTTGATTTGCAATCTACTAATTCCCAGTGGAGCAACAGATCACACAAGACTTGCAGTAGCAACACTTCAGATCGATACGAATTGAAGTATTTGATTCAAGATGAATGCTTGGAGCAATTCTCAGGAACTAGGGTTTATCTAAACGTGGTCTCACTCTAAAACTCGTAGGGGGACTTGTATTTATAGTCTAAGGGGGTCCAGACTCGGATACAAGGGCCGTAGGCCCGTTTCTGCGCGCAGGCAGCACGGTAGTACCGTGATTGGCGCGGTAGTACCGCGGGGGAGGTAGTACCGCGGCTACTACCGTAACCACTTCCGCATCTCTCCTGACCAGCACGGTAGTAGTTACGGTAGTACCGTAAGGACTACCGTAAACCTTCTGTTGCCGCGGCAGTACGTGCGGTAGTAGGCCCGGTAGTACCGTGGCGCGGTAGTACCGCGGCCTGAAGCTTGGTTCTTCCTGGCCTTGTCTTCTTGAGGTTCTTCTTCCAATGTAGCTTGTCCTTGTTCCTTGGCTTCTTCTTCTTGAACCTCAGCTCCTCCTAGCTCCTTGTCTTTACCTTGATACCTGATCATAGAAACACACAAGGATTTAGGCAGTATATAATTCTCACTAAGCCGATCATCAGACTCGAGTAAGAGCAAATTCACCTGCTGTTCTAATAACTTAGCTCGGGCTCTTGTAATAGGTCCAAGTCGGATTTGATTGGCTTGTTAATCATGAAAAGTTGGGGAAGTAGTAGTTGTAGTAGGGATGTCCTCATCATCTCCCCCCCCTTCAAAAGGCGTCGACCCCGACGCTCCGAGGTCATCTCCCATATGTGGTGATAAATCAGCTACATTAAAGCTGTTACTTGCACCACCAAACTCAGCAATGGGAATATCAATCGAGTAGGCATTATCATTGATCTTGGCCAGCACTTTATAAGGACCAGCACCACGTGGCTTCAACTTGGAGTCCCGCAATCCTGGAAATCTATCCTTGCGCAGATGTACCCAAACCATATCTCCAGGCTGAAATAGAACTTGCTTTCGTGACTGGTTGCGTGCAGCAGCAACGTTCTTGCCTTGCTTCTCAATAGCCTCTCGTGTCTTCTCATGAATCTTCTTCACGTAATCTGCTCGTTGGGATGCCTCCATATTAACTCTGTCCTGCAATGGAAGAGGCAACAAATCAAGGGGTGTAATAGGCTTAAAACCATAAACCACCTCAAAAGGACAAAGCTGACTAGTAGTGTGTACTACCCTGTTATAAGCAAACTCAACATGTGGCAAACACTCCTCCCATTCACGCAGATTTTTCTTGATCATAGCTCGCAGCAATTGTGACAATGTTCTATTGACCACCTCCGTTTGACCATCAGTTTGAGGATGACATGTAGTGCTGAACATTAGCTTTGTTCCTAGCTTTCCCCAAAGTGTCTTCCAGAAGTAGCTCACAAACTTTACATCCCTGTCAGAAACAATTGTCTTGGGCACTCCATGCAAGCGTACAATCTCCCTGAAAAACAGGTTAGCAACATACGACGCATCGTCGCTCTTATGGCAAGCAATAAAATGTGCCATCTTGGAAAATCTATCCACTACCACAAATATACTATCATGACCATATTTAGTACGTGGCAAGCCTAACACAAAGTCCATACTAATATCTTCCCAAGGTGTGGTAGGAGCCGATAGTGGAGTATACAAACAGTGAGGCTTCAGCTTGGACTTGGATGTATTGCATACAATGCAGCGTCGAACAAACCTGTCCACATCACGCCTCATCCTGGGCCAATAAAAATTATCAGCAAGCATGAGTAGTGTCTTCTCACGCCCAAAGTGAGCCATCAAACCTCCTGCATGTGATTCCTGCAACAATAGCAAACGCACAGAAGATTCTGGAACACAAAGTTTGTTAGCTCGAAACAAATATCTATCATGGATGTGAAACTTATCCCATGCATGCCGAAGCAAACACAAACGATATGGTTCAGCAAAATCATGATCAGTTGCATATAAATCACACAAACTCTCTAATCCAGGAATTTTAACATCAAGATGTGTCAATAACATATTCTTCGTAGAGAGAGCATCAGCAACAACATTATCTTTCCCTTTCTTATATTTGATGATGTAGGGAAAAGACTCAATGAACTCAACCCATTTAGCTAAGCGCCTATGCAAGTTAGATTGCGCCTTCAAGTATTTCAAAGCTTCATGATCAGAATGTATGATAAATTCTTTTGGCCACAGATAATGTTGCCAAACCTCAAGAACTCGAACAAGTGCATACAATTCTTTATCATAAACAAGGTAGTTCAATCTAGCACCAGAAAGTTTCTCACTGAAATAGGCAATAGGTCTACCTTCTTACATCAACACACCACCAATGCCTATACCACTAGCATCACATTCAACTTCAAATTACTTAGTAAAATCTGGTAACGCAAGTAATGGTGCAGAAGTAAGTAAACGTTTCAACTCATCAAATGCAAGGTCTTGGGCAACGCCCCAAACAAAAGGCATAACTTTCTTACTCAATTCATTCAACGGTGCAGCAATAGTACTAAAATCTTTCACAAAACGTCTATAAAAACCAGCAAGACCGTGAAAACTTCGTACTTGGCTAACATTCATGGGAGTAGGCCAATTTTGAATTGCCTCAATTTTAGAAGAATCTACTTCTACCCCATGATTAGATACAACATATCCCAAAAATATGACCTTATCTTTTGCAAATGTGCACTTCTCAAGATTAGCATATAATTTAGAATCACGCAACACTTGCAAAACTTGTCTAATATGATCAGCATGTTCAAATTCATTGCGGGTGTAAATAAGAATATCATCAAAATACACAACCACAAAATGTCCAATAAACTCCCTCAAAACATGGTTCATTAATCTCATGAAAGTACTAGGAGCATTAGTAAGACCAAAAGGCATAACTAACCACTCATATAAGCCGAACTTAGTTTTGAAAGCAGTTTTCCATTCATCCCCTTCTTTCATCCTAATTTGATGGTATCCACTACGCAAATCAATTTTAGAAAAAATAGCAGCAGCACACAATTCATCAAGCATATCCTCTAAACGTGGAATAGGATGACGATATCGAATAGTGATGTTATTAATAGCTCTACAATCTACACACATACGCCATGTACCATCTTTCTTAGGAACCAAAATAACAGGAACAGCATAAGGGCTAAGGCTGACACGAATATACCCTTTATCCAGAAGCGCTTGTACTTGTTGCTGAATTTCCTTCGTCTCTTGGGGGTTTGTCCTGTATGGTGCCCGGTTAGGAAGAGTTGCACCCGGTATAAGATCAATTTGGTGCTCAATACCACGCAAGGGTGGCAAACCCGCTGGAACCTCCGCCGGAAACACATCATCATAATCCTGCAAAACAGTAGCCACACCAGGAGAAATAGGATGGTTATCATTAGAAACCAAAACCTCACCTTTATACATGAGGACAAGAGGTATGGATGTAGGGTCCTCACTAAATTCTCTCATGTCTTCTTTGGTGGCTAATGTAAGCAAACTAGTCTCTCTCGCACTTTTCGTTATATTATCACTCACAGCTATTACATTGTTCTCTCGTGTTGGTTCTACATTCACCTCTACCTTCTGACGAGACTCATTCACAATTTGCTGTGGGGACATAGGATGGAGATTAACTTTCTTGCCCTTGAACTCCAAATGATATGTATTGGCTCGGCCATTGTGTTGCACATGGCGATCATATAACCACGGCCGACCCAATAAAAGATGGCAAACTGTCATAGGCACCACATCAAAATCGATGGAATCCTTGTATGGGCCTATCTCAAAATTTACGCGCACCATGTGATTCACCTTCATCTCACCACTGTCACTCAACCATTGGACATAATAAGGATTTGGGTGAGGTAAGTATTTCAGATTGAGCTTGGCACATAACTCCTTGCTTGCGAGGTTGCGGCAGCTACCTCCATCAATGATCACTTTGCAAGCTTTGCTGGGACCAACGAGCGCCTTGCTTTGGAACAGATTGCGGCGCTGAGAATCAGCATGTGGCTGCACCGTAAGATCATGTTTGAAAGGATCGAAATGTCGACTAGAGGGGGGTGAATAGGCGACTAACAATTTTTATGACTTCTTAATAAGATTAGGCTCAACAAGAAAAGTAAGTTGTCTAGATATGCAACTAGGTGAGATCCTATATGACAACTTAACAACTACAACAAGAAATCAAGCAAGATATAAGCAATGAAAATTAACTTGAAAAGTAAAGGTAGAGGAACACGGAGACAAGGATATGTTACCGGAGTTCCTTCTCTCTCAAGAAGTACGTCTCCGTTTGGAGAGGGTGTGGAGCACAATGCTCACACGAAGGCCAACGAGGGCCACCCTATTCTCCTCACGCTCTTACCAATGCAAGATGCCGTGAACCACTACGCGGTGGCCTTGAAGGTGGCAACCAAACCTTTACAATACAAGGTTGGGGCAAACTCCACAACTTAATTGGAGGCTCCCAACAAACCACGGAGCTTCACCACAATGGAATGTGGCTCCGAGGTGACCTCTTCCGTCTAGGGAACCAACGCACCCAAGAGTAACAAGATCCACAAGGGAATAATGGGGGGAATCAAATATCCTTTGGTGGAAGTGTAGATCGGGGCCTCCTCTTCCAAATCCTAGAGAATCAACAAGTTTTGATGGCTAGGAAGGGAGATCGGGCAAGAATAAGCTTTGGGCGTCAATGGAGGAGCAGCAATCAAATGAGGTGAGTCTCCTTGGAGAAGAAGACCCCCTTTTATAGGGGGCGCATTAAACAGCCGTTGAACCCCCACCAACCGGTAATACCGCTCTTAGTGCGGTACTACCGTGGTGCGGTACTACCGCAGTGGGTGCGGTACTACCGCGCTGCCGTAGTACCGCAGCCTAGTGCCGTGCCCACTACCGCTTAGTCAGTACGCTTGCGGTAGTGGTTACGGTACTAGCCTGCCGTACTACCATAGCGTAGTACTACCGCGCTGGGTGCGGTACTACCGCGCTGCCGTAGTACCGCAGCTTAGTGCCGTGCCCACTACCGCTCGGTCAGTCGCTTGCGGTAGTGGTTACGGTACTAGACTGCCGTACTACCGTAGCGCGGTACTACCGCACTGGGTGCGGTACTACCGTGGTACCGTAGTACCGCACTCTAGTGCCGTGCCCACTACTGATCAGTCAATACGCTTGCGGTAGTGGTTGCGGCACTAGATTGCCGTACTACCGTACCGCGGTACTACCGCAGTGGGTGCGGTACTACAGCCCCACCAGACCCAGGCTGGAATGGCCTCCTATACTGACTCCTCCGAAGGCGCCAAGAAGATATGTGGGTGCAGAGAAAAGTGTAGTGTGATGATTCCACCCATCATATCACCGCTAATCCCCTCTTAATAGTACGGATTTCCTACGACTCAACCACCAAAAACAAAGAATCCGAGAGGGAAACTCCGTCTTCACGTTCCATCAACCGAGGGGATGATAATCGTCTTGTGCCATGGCTTAAGTTATCTGAAATACTCAAGGCACACGGTTAAACCGCAAATGTGTTGTCATCAATCACTAAAACCAATCATGGGGAAATATGCCCTGTCAATCTCCCCCTTTTTGGTGTATTGATGAGAACAACCGATTTGCTCAAAAAGATAATAGGGAATGAAACATATGGCATGGAGCCACAAAATATAGGCTAGCTCCCCCTAGATGTGTGCACCCTTTGAGATTAGCCTTTGGATTGCATGGTGCACACATTAGAATGGACACTCCCCCTATATTTTATCTACCATGCCACACAAGCTACCAACAACAATTATATGAGCGAGAATTAGCACAAGCATAGCATAAGCAACATATAAAGTACTTTAAGCAAGGGGTAGCGTATGTCTCACACCATACTTCACGAAGGTCTCACAAGGCAAACGAACAACGAAAGCAAACACACGGAGTTTACAAGTGGAGGCAAAGGCAACACAGAAACACACTTGTGACTCGACAACCCTGAAAGGAAGCAAATCGAGGTCCTAAACTCTCTCCCCCTTTGGCATCGAGACGCCAAAAAGGCAGAGAGTGACGTAACGCCCCACGGTGGTAAACTACTCCTCCGCCTGATAATCGTCATCACCATCATCAGACTCATCCGAAGATCCCGCCTCTGACTCCTCAGCAGTCTCCTCAACAGTCTCATCAGCAGGTGGAGCAGAAGAAGACGTGCCGGCAGTGTCCTCGTCAATCTCCCATGTGCTGAACTGGTAGATCCAATCATACTCCTCAGTGATCTTCCCCTCAGATCCGGACTGCACTTCCATGCCTTGGTGCCTGTAGAACAGCTTCTGACGCTGGCGGTTTTCCTTCTCCCTCTTGTGAGCCTGATACATCCTGTGCTGCATGTGAGACTGCATGTAGAACAACTTCTTCACCTTGCGAGTGAGCTTAGCAGCCCAACCCGGATGCTCCAAGTCCTGGGAGGAAGACCTCCCACTGCCACCAAAGCTCGTACCAGAGTGAGTGCGGCGGACGCTGCCACCACCAGCCGCAGGCTCATCAGCAACACCAGCTCCACCCTCCTCATCAGCCATCTCTGCATCAGAAGCAACTTGGGAACCCTGAGCAGCAACCTCACCACCAGCCCAGTTGGCCTTAATCCGCAGTTGCACCACCTCATGCTTGGTAAGATGCCCCAGCCGAAGAGGATCCTCATAAGTGTCACTCCAGACCTTCTCAAACAACAGCTGAAGGTAAGGCCCATAGATAGGGACCTTGCGCTCCATAACTGCAGTGTAGAGCTCCTCATACATGATCGAGCAGATATCCAGAGTCATCGCCGACCCCCTATACTCCTGGCAGAGAAGAATCATGTTGACCAAGTAGCTATGGATCTTGTCCAGATCGCCAACCCGAGGGAACGGAGAGGTCCGGAAAATCCGGTGCATAATATCCAGAAACGGGGTAAGCATCAACTTGTGCTTCTCGTTGCTGATGAGGACATCTCTACTAATGTTACACCCACATCTTCACCAACTATACATACCGGACCAGTTACTAGAGCACGCGCACGTCAACTAAATTATCAGGTACTTTCGTTTCTTGCGAATCCTTCTAATGTTCAGGAACATATGATGCTGCCTAAATTAGATACTTTTGTTTGTCTTATGAATGAAGGACCTAGCATGGATAAGAAGGATGGTCATTGGAGCGGGATCAAGCATGGAGAAGGAGGTGCGCGCGCGGGAAAGGACAATGGAGCTTCCAGTGGTGATTTTCGCACTTTGAGGCCACCATAAGGCGTGCATGAAGACTTGGACGAGAGACACAAGATGCCACATTAATATTTTCGTCCAAGGGTTATTATAGGTGCTGCGTCACCTTATTATTGGGCCAGGCCCATGTAATTTCGAAATACACTTAATAGGCTATTTTTTAGAGTCCGTGTGTGTGGGGAAACCGAGTTAGGGTTGTTTTCAGACCCCTCCTCCAAGGGGCCACGAAATTCCCCTCTGTTCCCCCATATATACAGCCCTTAGGGCGTCGTTTAGACTTGGGTTTTAATTAGATTTAAGTTAGCCATAGCCGCAACTTCGAGCTCTTCGTTTGTGTCGTCCGACCAGGCCAAGACCGCATTGGAACCCCAACTTTCGTAATCATTCATCTTATATTCGCAATATCCAGATTGCAATTCTTAGTTCTTGCTTGTTCTTCGATTGCTTGCAGGAATTAGACCTTCATGGTCAGGTTGATCGTGCATCCGCGGGATCAATAACCTCTCGGAGTTCGTTTAGCGATCGCTAAGGCGCAACGTCTTCGCACGTTCGTAGTCGGATCGTGAAAGTCGTCTCCACCATAATCGATCTCCACCATCTCATCGAAACATCGGGACACCTTCGCCTCTATCAAGTGGTATCAGATTTCCAGGTTGCTCGGTGAGATTTACCAGTTTTCATAGTCTAGATTGGTTCTGTTCTTCATAGCTACAGTCCACGAAAAAGCCAACAAAAAAAAAATTAGGGTTAGATCATCACGTCCCAAGACAGTCCTAGCCTTTGTCCAGTTTTCTTTTCAGTAGTTGCTTTGTTGAATTTACGGTTGCATCGTTGTGTCAAGTTGCTGATCTTAGCGTCTTGTTCCCTTAGAGTTTCGAGTTCTGATCACAGTTTGCCACGTCGCCGCCGCACAGTAGTCATCCTACCACGTTCTGCCAATCCGAGTCTAGATACACCACCACGTTCCGCCAAGCAGAGTCCATATACACCACCACGACCTACCGATCCGAGTTGAGTTCCATCACCCGTTCGGTTTGTGATCTCTCCGTAGCCAGATTAGTTTTGAGTTGATTAGAGTCGGATTTCACCAATCTTTGTCGTACGTAGAAGGGGGTGATTTCCAAAAAAAAAATTCAGGGCAGTTTTTAGGCCAAAATTTTGAGGAATTGCCTCCTTCTTTGTCTCCTGTTGTCACTAACGTTATTCATTGCCTCCTGTCGTCTGACTTTGAGGAATTGCCTCCTTCTTTGCCTCCTGTTTTCACTAACGTTATTCAGTAATTTTCAGGGCAGTTTTTAGGCCAAAATTTTGAGGAATTGCCTCCTTCTTTGCCTCCTGTTGTCACTAACGTTATTCTTTGCCTCCTTCTTTGCCTCCTGTCATCCGACCAGGCCAAGACCGCATTGGAACCCCAACTTCTGTTAATCATTCATCTTATATTCGCAATATCCAGATTGCAATTCTTAGTTCTTGCTTGTTCTTCGATTGCTAGCAGGAATTAGACCTTCGTGGTTAGGTTGATCGTGCATCCGCGGGATCAATAACCTCTCGGAGTTGGTTTAGCGATTGCTAAGGCGCAACGTCTTCGCACGTTCGTAGTCGGGTCGTGAAAGTCTACTCCACCAAAATCGATCTCCATCATCTCATCGAAACATCGGGACACCTTCGCCTCTATCAACATATCCATGGACTTTGTTTTAGGCTTGCCTCGAACAAAGAAGGGGAGGGATAGCATATTTGTTGTCGTGGATAGATTTTCTAAGATGGCACATTTTATACCATGTCATAAAAGCGATGATGCTGCTAATGTTGCTGATTTATTCTTTCGTGAGATTATTCGTTTACATGGTGTGCCCAATACTATTGTCTCGGATCGTGATACTAAGTTTCTTAGCCATTTTTGGAGATGCTTATGGGCTAAGTTGGGGACTAAACTACTTTTTAGTACTACATGTCATCCCCAAACTGATGGACAAACTGAAGTGGTCAATAGGACATTGTCTACTATGCTTAGGGCTGTTTTAAAGAGTAACTTGAAAATGTGGAAAGAATGTTTAGCTCATATTGAATTTTCTTATAATCGTTCTTTTCATTCTACCACTAAAATGTGCCCTTTTGAGATTGTTTATGGTTTTCTACCTCGTGCACCTATTGATTTGCTGCCTCTTCCATCTTCGGAGAAGGTTAATTTTGATGCTAAGCAACGTGCTGAATTGATATTAAAAATGCATGAGTTAACTAAAGAAAACATTGAGAAAATGAATGCTAGATACAAGCTTGCTGGTGATAAGGGTAGAAAGCATGTTGTGTTTGAACCAAGAGATCTTGTTTGGTTACATCTACGTAAAGATAGGTTTCCTGATTTGCGCAAGTCTAAGTTAATGCCACGAGCTGATGGTCCCTTTAAGGTTTTACAGAAAATTAATGATAATGCATATAAACTTGAGCTACCTGCAGATTTTGGGGTTAGTCCCACATTTAACATTGCAGATTTGAAACCTTATTTGGGAGAAGATGATGAGCTTCCGTCGAGGACGACTTCAATTCAAGAAGGGGAGGATGATGAGGACATCTCTACTAATGTTACACCCACATCTTCACCAACTATACATACTGGACCAGTTACTAGAGCACGCGCACGTCAACTAAATTATCAGGTACTTTCGTTTCTTGCGAATCCTTCTAATGTTCAGGAACATATGATGCTGCCTAAATTAGATACTTTTGTTTGTCTTATGAATGAAGGACCTAGCATGGATAAGAAGGATGGTCATTGGAGCGGGATCAAGCATGGAGAAGGAGTTGCGCGCGCGGGAAAGGCCAATGGAGCTTCCAGTGGTGATTTTCGCACTTTGAGGCCACCATAAGGCGTGCATGAAGACTTGGACGAGAGACACAAGATGCCACATTAATATTTTCGTCCAAGGGTTATTATAGGTGCTGCGTCACCTTATTATTGGGCCAGGCCCATGTAATTTCGAAATACACTTAATAGGTTATTTTTTAGAGTCCGTATGTGTGGGGAAACCGAGTTAGGGTTGTTTTCGGACCCCTCCTCCAAGGGGCCACGAAATTCCCCTCTGTTCCCCCATATATACAGCACTTAGGGTGTCGTTTAGACTTGGGCTTTAATTAGATTTAAGTTAGCCATAGCCGCAACTTCGAGTTCTTCGTTTGTGTCGTCCGACCAGGCCAAGACCGCATTGGAACCCCAACTTCTGTTTATCATTCATCTTATATTCGCAATATCCAGATTGCAATTCTTAGTTCTTACTTGTTCTTCGATTGCTTGCAGGAATTAGACCTTCGTGGTCAGGTTGATCGTGCATCCGCGGGATCAATAACCTCTCGGAGTTGGTTTAGCGATTGCTAAGGCGCAACGTCTTCGCACGTTCGTAGTCGGGTCGTGAAAGTCTACTCCACCAAAATCGATCTCCATCTTCTCATCGAAACATCGGGACACCTTTGCCTCTATCAGTTGCCCTTCGCATCATAGTAGACAACAGAAGTCTGATAGGGGGCCAACTCACCCTTCTTCTTAGCAGGGGCAGAGGTGTGAGGACGCAGCCCCACCGGCTCATCGGCAGTGGTGTTGGGGACCTGCAGAAGATCCATGAATACCTTCCACTTGCAGGTGAGAACATCATCATCACACATCCAGGTGATGGTCCTATCAGCATCAGTATGGAAGAAGACGGTGGCGAAGAAATGGGCCACGAGATCAGCGTCAAAAGGTTTGTTGAAGGAAATGATGTGGCGAAGTCCAAACTGATCCACCAGAGCAAGAGCATCAGCAAAGTAGTCCATATGCTGCTCCATGTATGCCAGACCGACGGACTTCACATTGGGCACAAACTTGTTCTTCTGTCAGATATGATCATGTGGAAGACATCACGCTGCTCCTTGTTCCAGAACTTGGACTTCATCAAGGACGGATCACGAGGCTGCCTGTAGGGATTGACCCTACGGTAGTCCCGGTACTCTGGCAGAGGGAGCTCGAACACTGGCTTCACCTTTGGCTTCTCTCGGTGAGCGGTCTTCTTCATTGAACTGTACGGTGCTTTGCCAGTGACTAGAGCCTTGCGCTTCAAGTGCGAACGAGAGCCACCACCTGACCAAACCCAAAACAGACAGACACAAAAAGAACAAAAGGATGAGATGCAAAAGTCCAGGAGATGAACAATAGAGCAGAGAAGGTGATACAGGTTGCAGGTTCTGGAGGTACGGTAGTACCGTGGTTAATGCGGTACTACCTCTCCACGGTAGTACCGTAGGGTACTACGATAGTACCACTCGAGCGGTAGTACCTCAGTAACACTGCGGTAGTACCGTGCAGACAGCAGAGACCACGGATCTGAGATTCGGTACTACTGTGCCTCCACAAATCACAACCACACCAACAACTCTACTCTATGCCTATCTAGCAATCCTTCCATGTCCTAAAAATGCCTAGGAATAGCCAAAAACCTAGTGGATCTAAAAGCATTGCCCTAAACACAAAAGCTCAAGAACACGAGCCAACACGAGGGAGAAACAGGGCAATACCGGGATCCATGGCACACGGGGGAGGTGGGGATCGATCCCACCGGAGGAGAACACGGAGGGGGAGCACGGATGCGGCACTCCGGGGAGGGCGCCGCGGGAGAGCCTTGCTGCTTCGAGAGAGGAGAGAAGGGGAAACTGACTGGGGGTATGGGGACAACTTCCCGTACCCCTTCGGTTTTGACTCTCCCCGAGACTGCGGTAGTACCGCACTGGGCGCGGTAGTACCGCAGGAAGCAGAAAACTCAGCCAAGGTTGCAAACATGGAGGACTTTTGCGCGACGGCTAAAGGGTGGGAAAGGCTTAGGATGGAGACAAGACCAAACACGACTGGGAAGGGTCACTTCATGATCAAGGAGCACACGAACAAGAGAGCAATCTTGAAGTGACCAAAACGCAAAACTCAAAAAAAAAACACGGACACAAGAACACAAACACTCTCCAACGGAGAGGGGCGGTGGCCGAAGCCACCATGTTTGAGCTTATTTGGTATGACACCACAAAGATGTATCTTGGGTTCATGGCAATTGCTCTTCTTTGAAGCACCGTTATCACCTTGGGTGATCTAGAAAGGCCGCCGAAAGTGACCATAGTGAAATAATTGTTTCTCTTTATGCATAATAGGTGGAGTGGTTGCCCATTAATTAAGCAACACTCCCCCTATGTCCATGCCTACATCCAAGCTAGATACCTTGTTGAGATGGGGTGTGCGTGCCAAGTCTTCAAACCGCATTACTCGAATCAATGATATTTAGCTCATGCCTTAACTCTTGGAATCTTGCTTCATCCAAAGGCTTGGTGAAAATATCCGCAAGTTGATCTCCGGTGCCCACATATGAAAGATCAATATCACCCCGCTTCACATGGTCTCGAATGAAATGATGTCACATTTCAATATGCTTCGTCTTGCTATGTTGAACGGGGTTGTAGGCAATCTTGATAGCACTTTCATTGTCACATAATAGAGGCACTTTGTCACAAGTGACACCGTAATCCTTTAAAGTTTGCCTCATCCACAATAATTGAGCACAACAACTTGCGGCAGCAATATACTCGGCTTCGGTAGTTGAGAGAGATACACAATTTTGCTTCTTGGATGACCAACTCACCAAAGACCTACCAAGGAATTGACATCCTCCGGAAGTGGACTTCCTCTCCACTTTGTCTCCCGCCCAATCCGAATCCGTGTAGCCAATGAGATTGACGCTTGAGCCCTTAGGATACCACAAACCAAAGTTTGGGGTATGAGCCAAATATCGAAAGATTCTCTTGACAGCCACCACGTGGCTCTCCTTTGGTGCGGCTTGAAATCTTGCACACATACTGATGAGGACATGACTACCATAGTTACAGCCACAACCCCTGCTAATATACCTACTGGAGCAATTACTAGAGATCGTGCACACCAATTAAATTATCAGGACCTAGCATGGACAAGAAGGATGAGCATTGGAGCATGTTCAAGCATGAAGATGACGAGGACATAATTATCATGGATATGACCATTAATTCCTCTATATTTGATCAAGAAATGAAGTCAATACAAAGGGGCATGATTGTGTGCTGTACAAAAAGTTATTTCACGTCACTTTTGGCCCAAGAGAAGATAGAGACACGGTCTTTCACGTCATGGACTCAGATTCGGACTGCAGAGATATACCCAACTTCAAACAGCCGCCGTTTCTACATACGAACTCCAAATTGGGTGATTCTTTTTTCTGGTGATAGCTTATCTCGTCTAGTTTCCAACGCAATTGGTTTCACCTTCAAATTCCTTCAGAGCGTGGAGATATTGCGAAAACGGTGCGACTCAGCAGCAGAATCCGAATCAAAGTCCAACTCAATAGGTGTTGCATCACCTCCACATGGGCCCAAGTGCCTTGTACGACCTAGGTTTAGTTTTAGGACTCCTTGGGACGTCCTTCCACCCCCTTGGCCTCCACCCTTTAGTCCTATATAAGTAGATCAACCCCTAGGGTTTTTCTTTGGATTTCTTTTAGTTAAAAAGACTGCTTAGCCAATTGCTGCATCTTCGTGTACTCGGTTTGTGTCCAACGACCAGATCAAGACCGCTTTTGGAATCCCAACTTTATTCATACTTCATCTACATATTCGCAATATTCAGATTGCTTTATCATAGTTCTTGCTTGTTCTTCGATTGCTTGCAGGCACTAGACCTTCGTGGTCAGGTTGATCGTGCTCCGGCGTGGTCAATAACCTTCAGGAGATTGGTTTGGTTTAGCGATCGCTAAGGCGCAACGTCTTCGCACGTTCGTAGTCGGATCGTGAAAGTCGACTCCATCAAATCGTAGTTATCATCTCATCGAAAGATCGGGACACCCCGCCTCTATCAAGTGGTATCAGTTTTCAGGTTGCTCGGTGAGAATTCCACATCCATATATTAGATCTGTTTTTTTATCACCTATCAGCCACACAAAAAGCCATAAAAATAGGATTAGATCATCATATCCAAACCAATCTGAGACTTCGCAATTTTCTATTCGGTGCTTTGCTTTATTGAATTATCGGTTGCATCGTCGTGTTCAGTTGCTGGTCTTAGTATCTACTCCTTTAGAGTTTCGAGTTCTGTTCACGTTAGTCACCGCCGCCACTGCACCATCATCCCATCCGCTGCCTACTTCTACCATCCACCATAGAAAAAGAGAGAAAAAGAGTTGAAAAAAGAGAGAAAAAAGAAAAAGGAAAAAAAGAAAGAAAAAAGGAAAAAAGAGAAAAAAGAAGAAAAATTTCGGATCTATCTCTAGTTGAACTCGTATTTGAAATCTCGTCGGAATCAGTTTTGAGCAGTGTCCACTAAAACGGGTATAACTTTGTCATCCGAAGTCCGTTTTGGCTCCACGAGTACTCAAATTAAAGATATTTCCGAGATGCTTCTAAATAGTTCTGGAGCTAGTGTGTTATTTAAAACTCCAAATCGACTTCTAAGACGGACTTTTTGACCTCTAAAGTTTCCGAACACAGTTTTTGTCAGATTTCGGGCTGATTCTCAATTTTTTTGACACCTCATCCGAACTCTAAATTGAGTGATTCTTATTGCGTTGGAAAGCTTAAGTCAGTGCCCTATTGGAGGAAAAATATCAAAAAATTAGCAAATATATTTCAGAGGAAAGTTGTAGCGAGAATATTGGTGTATCTTGTTTTGGAGCCTATTTTCACCATTATCTTTACTCTGTTGATGATCTTCACTTATATCTTGCTATTCAGAGCTACTTCATATCATTCATTGCTGCTAGTTGTGCTACGCCGTGACCACATTAGTGTTCTAGGCTCGCGTCTCTAGTCCGGTCTAGACTAGGACCAGCACAGTATCGTCGTTGAGCGTTAATTCAATTTTGCATCTCTGAATTGATTATTGCTGATATTTTTGCCACCATATTAAAGCCTTCCAAGATCCACATATTTCTACATCGTGTATACGTGTGTTCACCTGGCACTCGCTCTACTTAATCTTTGGAGTTCTTTGACACCGTTGGTTGCCGATCACCACCTGCTGCATGGTAAGAACTAGTAAGACATTGATATTTGCTATCATGTGAGCGTTTTACCACCACATCCTAGTAGTTCATAGGGACATATACTTGTGATTTGTTTCTTGTTTTCTACTAATCATGGCAGGTTCTGGAGTTAGATCTTCTTGGGCGGCAACTATAGTTGAAGATTTGCCACCACCTACAACTACACAACAGTCACTGCAAAAGGTAAACACACATAAGCATGCACATGATCAGTTTATTGTTTCTATACCACACTTTCATGGACGTCTAAGACCTGATTTATACATTGAGTGGGAGTTTGAAATAAATGATATATTTGTTTCCCATAATTTTCTTGAGCATAAGAAAGTAAAAACTGCAATTAGTGCTTTCCAAGATTTTGCTTCTATTTGGTGGAATGAATATTGTAGTTTATATCCTGATTATATACCTAATACTTGGAATGATCTCAAACTTGCTATGCGATATAGATTCGTTCCCTCTTATTATACTCGTGACAAGGTTAGGAAATTAAAAAAATTAAAACAAGGTACTAAAACTGTTTCAGAATATTATGATGCTTTAGAAACTACATTCTTGCATTCTCTTTTAGAGGAAAGTGAAGAATATTTCATGGACATATTTTGGGAAGGTTTAAACCATGACATTCAGGATATCCTAATTCATGAAAAGTGTTATCCTATGGATCGTTTGTTTCGTCTTGCTTGTAAAGCTGAACAGGAAATCGACAGACGTGTTGCCTAGAAGACAAACAAGCGGAATGTGCAAATACCACAAGTTGAGAAGGTTGTTCCTTCAACCACTATGAGCACTATCATAACCACATCAATTGTCGTAAGCACTCCTCCAATATCTGATCTATCATCACAAAAAGGTAATGACAAAGGTATGGATCTTTCCCCTCCACATGAGAACCTTGCTGATTTAAAAGCAACATGTGTTGAGCTATCCAGTAGTTTCATCACACAACCAATTTTCGAGAATGTCATAACTTCACATGAAGATGTTGCTTGCCTAATAGACTTTAATACATCATGTCTTGAGTTACATGTTGATTTGAGCACACCATCTATTTTGGATACTCATGTTACTATTATGAAACTGCCAATGCTTAATCATTTTGATATGACCTCTAATCTTGGTGATGATTCTGCGTCGAATGACTTGTTGCATGACTACTTAGTTAAGCCTGTTGTAGCATGTCCTTCGAAAAACATTAACGTTTCTTCACCGGTATTGGGATGGTTTAATGATGAGCATTGTACATCTTTAGATATGAATAAGAGCTTCACTTATATATGCAAACTGAGTTGCAATACTTTCATGTCGTTTATGTATTGTGATGATCATATATGTTTATATTTCACGACATACGAAAGTTACTCATATATACATGTGTTACATGTCCAAAAACTAAGGGAAGTAAGAATGGATGACATATATATATACAACATGTACACCTTGTCTCTTTTGTTAGCCACATTTCAGATTAAGAAACGCCGGGGACGGCTTTATTTTCAAGAAGGGGAGGATGATGAGGACATGACTACCATAGTTACAGCCACAACCCCTGCTAATATACCTACTGGAGCAATTACTAGAGATCGTGCGCACCAATTAAATTATCAGGACCTAGCATGGACAAGAAGGATGAGCATTGGAGCATGTTCAAGCATGAAGATGACGAGGACATAATTATCATGGATATGACCATTAATTCCTCTATATTTGATCAAGAAATGAAGTCAATACAAAGGGGCATGATTGTGTGCTGTACAAAAAGTTATTTCACGTCACTTTTGGCCCAAGAGAAGATAGAGACCAAGTCTTTCACGTCATGGACTCAGATTCGGACTACAGAGATATACCCAACTTCAAACAGCCGCCGTTTCTACATACGAACTCCAAATTGGGTGATTCTTTTTTCTGGTGATAGCTTATCTCGTTTAGTTTCCAACGCAATTGGTTTCACCTTCAAATTCCTTCGGAGCGTGGAGATATTGCGAAAACGGTGCGACCCAGCAGCAGAATCTGAATCAAAGTCCAACTGAATAGGTGTTGCATCACCTCCACATGGGCCCAAGTGCCTTGTACGACCTAGGTTTAGTTTTAGGACTCCTTGGGACGTCCTTCCACCCCCTTGGCCTCCACCCTTTAGTCCTATATAAGTAGATCAACCCCTAGGGTTTTTCTTTGGATTTCTTTTAGTTAAAAAGACTGCTTAGCCAATTGCTGCATCTTCGTGTACTCGGTTTGTGTCCAACGACCAGATCAAGACCGCTTTTGGAATCCCAACTTTATTCATACTTCATCTACATATTCGCAATATTCAGATTGCTTTATCATAGTTCTTGCTTGTTCTTCGATTGCTTGCAGGCACTAGACCTTCGTGGTCAGGTTGATCGTGCTCCGGCGTGGTCAATAACCTTCAGGAGATTGGTTTGGTTTAGCGATCGCTAAGGCGCAACGTCTTCGCACGTTCGTAGTCGGATCGTGAAAGTCGACTCCATCAAATCGTAGTTATCATCTCATCGAAAGATCGGGACACCCCGCCTCTATCAAGTGGTATCAGTTTTCAGGTTGCTCGGTGAGAATTCCACATCCATATATTAGATCTGTTTTTTTATCACCTATCAGCCACACAAAAAGCCATAAAAATAGGATTAGATCATCATATCCAAACCAATCTGAGACTTCGCAATTTTCTATTCGGTGCTTTGCTTTATTGAATTATCGGTTGCATCGTCGTGTTCAGTTGCTGGTCTTAGTATCTACTCCTTTAGAGTTTCGAGTTCTGTTCACGTTAGTCACCGCCGCCACTGCACCATCATCCCATCCGCTGCCTACTTCTACCATCCATCATAGAAAAAGAGAGAAAAAGAGTTGAAAAAAGAGAGAAAAAAGAAAAAGGAAAAAAAGAAAGAAAAAAGGAAAAAAGAGAAAAAAGAAGAAAAATTTCGGATCTATCTCTAGTTGAACTCGTATTTGAAATCTCGTCGGAATCAGTTTTGAGCAGTGTCCACTAAAACGGGTATAACTTTGTCATCCGAAGTCCGTTTTGGCTCCACGAGTACTCAAATTAAAGATATTTCCGAGATGCTTCTAAATAGTTCTGGAGCTAGTGTGTTATTTAAAACTCCAAATCGACTTCTAAGACGGACTTTTTGACCTCTAAAGTTTCCGAACACAGTTTTTGTCAGATTTCGGGCTGATTCTCAATTTTTTTGACACCTCATCCGAACTCTAAATTGAGTGATTCTTATTGCGTTGGAAAGCTTAAGTCAGTGCCCTATTGGAGGAAAAATATCAAAAAATTAGCAAATATATTTCAGAGGAAAGTTGTAGCGAGAATATTGGTGTATCTTGTTTTGGAGCCTATTTTCACCATTATCTTTACTCTGTTGATGATCTTCACTTATATCTTGCTATTCAGAGCTACTTCATATCATTCATTGCTGCTAGTTGTGCTACGCCGTGACCACATTAGTGTTCTAGGCTCGCGTCTCTAGTCCGGTCTAGACTAGGACCAGCACAGTATCGTCGTTGAGCGTTAATTCAATTTTGCATCTCTGAATTGATTATTGCTGATATTTTTGCCACCATATTAAAGCCTTCCAAGATCCACATATTTCTACATCGTGTATACGTGTGTTCACCTGGCACTCGCTCTACT
The DNA here is from genome assembly GCA_950022295.1 of Bromus sterilis. NCBI lineage: Eukaryota > Viridiplantae > Streptophyta > Magnoliopsida > Poales > Poaceae > Bromus > Bromus sterilis. Next base: position 238,112,420 of record OX465595.1, on the reverse strand, counting down.
TAATCTTTGGAGTTCTTTGACACCGTTGGTTGCCGATCACCACCTGCTGCATGGTAAGAACTAGTAAGACATTGATATTTGCTATCATGTGAGCGTTTTACCACCACATCCTAGTAGTTCATAGGGACATATACTTGTGATTTGTTTCTTGTTTTCTACTAATCATGGCAGGTTCTGGAGTTAGATCTTCTTGGGCGGCAACTATAGTTGAAGATTTGCCACCACCTACAACTACACAACAGTCACTGCAAAAGGTAAACACACATAAGCATGCACATGATCAGTTTATTGTTTCTATACCACACTTTCATGGACGTCTAAGACCTGATTTATACATTGAGTGGGAGTTTGAAATAAATGATATATTTGTTTCCCATAATTTTCTTGAGCATAAGAAAGTAAAAACTGCAATTAGTGCTTTCCAAGATTTTGCTTCTATTTGGTGGAATGAATATTGTAGTTTATATCCTGATTATATACCTAATACTTGGAATGATCTCAAACTTGCTATGCGATATAGATTCGTTCCCTCTTATTATACTCGTGACAAGGTTAGGAAATTAAAAAAATTAAAACAAGGTACTAAAACTGTTTCAGAATATTATGATGCTTTAGAAACTACATTCTTGCATTCTCTTTTAGAGGAAAGTGAAGAATATTTCATGGACATATTTTGGGAAGGTTTAAACCATGACATTCAGGATATCCTAATTCATGAAAAGTGTTATCCTATGGATCGTTTGTTTCGTCTTGCTTGTAAAGCTGAACAGGAAATCGACAGACGTGTTGCCTAGAAGACAAACAAGCGGAATGTGCAAATACCACAAGTTGAGAAGGTTGTTCCTTCAACCACTATGAGCACTATCATAACCACATCAATTGTCGTAAGCACTCCTCCAATATCTGATCTATCATCACAAAAAGGTAATGACAAAGGTATGGATCTTTCCCCTCCACATGAGAACCTTGCTGATTTAAAAGCAACATGTGTTGAGCTATCCAGTAGTTTCATCACACAACCAATTTTCGAGAATGTCATAACTTCACATGAAGATGTTGCTTGCCTAATAGACTTTAATACATCATGTCTTGAGTTACATGTTGATTTGAGCACACCATCTATTTTGGATACTCATGTTACTATTATGAAACTGCCAATGCTTAATCATTTTGATATGACCTCTAATCTTGGTGATGATTCTGCGTCGAATGACTTGTTGCATGACTACTTAGTTAAGCCTGTTGTAGCATGTCCTTCGAAAAACATTAACGTTTCTTCACCGGTATTGGGATGGTTTAATGATGAGCATTGTACATCTTTAGATATGAATAAGAGCTTCACTTATATATGCAAACTGAGTTGCAATACTTTCATGTCGTTTATGTATTGTGATGATCATATATGTTTATATTTCACGACATACGAAAGTTACTCATATATACATGTGTTACATGTCCAAAAACTAAGGGAAGTAAGAATGGATGACATATATATATACAACATGTACATCTTGTCTCTTTTGTTAGCCACATTTCAGATTAAGAAACGCCGGGGACGGCTTTATTTTCAAGAAGGGGAGGATGATGAGGACATGACTACCATAGTTACAGCCACAACCCCTGCTAATATACCTACTGGAGCAATTACTAGAGATCGTGCACACCAATTAAATTATCAGGACCTAGCATGGACAAGAAGGATGAGCATTGGAGCATGTTCAAGCATGAAGATGACGAGGACATAATTATCATGGATATGACCATTAATTCCTCTATATTTGATCAAGAAATGAAGTCAATACAAAGGGGCATGATTGTGTGCTGTACAAAAAGTTATTTCACGTCACTTTTGGCCCAAGAGAAGATAGAGACACGGTCTTTCACGTCATGGACTCAGATTCGGACTGCAGAGATATACCCAACTTCAAACAGCCGCCGTTTCTACATACGAACTCCAAATTGGGTGATTCTTTTTTCTGGTGATAGCTTATCTCGTCTAGTTTCCAACGCAATTGGTTTCACCTTCAAATTCCTTCAGAGCGTGGAGATATTGCGAAAACGGTGCGACTCAGCAGCAGAATCCGAATCAAAGTCCAACTCAATAGGTGTTGCATCACCTCCACATGGGCCCAAGTGCCTTGTACGACCTAGGTTTAGTTTTAGGACTCCTTGGGACGTCCTTCCACCCCCTTGGCCTCCACCCTTTAGTCCTATATAAGTAGATCAACCCCTAGGGTTTTTCTTTGGATTTCTTTTAGTTAAAAAGACTGCTTAGCCAATTGCTGCATCTTCGTGTACTCGGTTTGTGTCCAACGACCAGATCAAGACCGCTTTTGGAATCCCAACTTTATTCATACTTCATCTACATATTCGCAATATTCAGATTGCTTTATCATAGTTCTTGCTTGTTCTTCGATTGCTTGCAGGCACTAGACCTTCGTGGTCAGGTTGATCGTGCTCCAGCGTGGTCAATAACCTTCAGGAGATTGGTTTAGCGATTGCTAAGGCGCAACGTCGTTGCACGTTTGTAGTCGGATCGTCAAAGTCGACTCCATCAAATCGTAGTTATCATCTCATCGAAAGATCGGGACACCCCGCCTCTATCACATACCCACACTCAACATGATATCCGGCCTAGATGCACAAAGGTAAAGCAAGGAACCTATCATGGAACGATACTCCCTTTGGTCTACCTCTTTGTCGTTCGGGTCGAGGTCAAGTTGACACTTGAGTGGCATGGGGGTCTTGGCTCCTTTAAGACCATCATACTTGAACCTCTTGAGCATGTCTTGAGTGTATTTGGCTTGGTTGATGAAGGTTCCCCTAGATAATTGCTTCACTTCAAAGCCGAGGAAGAACTCCAACTCTCCCATCATGGACATCTCAAACTTGTCGGTCATTAGCTTAGAAAATTCTTCATTAAAAGATTGGTTAACTGAACCAAAGATAATATCATCAACATATAGTTAGCATATGAACAATTGCCCACCAACCCTCTTGGTAAAAAGAGTGGGATCGATTTGCCCAATTTGAAATCCATAATCGACTAAGTACTCGGTAAGGTGATCATACCAAGCTCTTGGGGCTTGTTTTACGCCCTAGAGCGCCTTGTCGAGTTTATAGACATGATTAGGGAAATTGGGGTCCTCGAACCCGGGGGGTTGCTTGACATATACCAACTGATTAATGGGACCATTAAGAAAAGCACTCTTCACATCCATTTGATATAGCTTGAAGTTATGATGAGAAGCATAAGCAAGAGCTATACGAATGGACTCAAGGCGAGCCACGGGGGCAAAAGTTTCACCGTAGTCAATATCTTCGACTTGGGAAAAACCTTGTGCCACCAACCTTGCCTTGTTCCTTATGACAACTCCATTAGCATCTTGCTTGTTCTTGAAGATCCACTTGGTCCCAATAACATTATGATCACCTTTGGGTCTCTCCACTAATGACCACACCTTGTTGTGCTTGAAGTTGTTGAGCTCATCATGCATGGCCTCAAGCCAATCCGGGTCTTCAAGCGCCTCAAAAACCTTTTGGGGTTCAACACAAGAAACAAACGCATTATGGGCACAAAAGTTTCTCAATTGACTACGAGTTGTTACCCCTTTCTTGATGCTTCCGAGCACTTGATCCACCGAGAGATCTTGAGACTTTAACCGGGATGCAATCTTGAGTGCTCGACGTGCTCTTTCTTCCTCCATGGCCTCTTGAGATGGCTCGAGAGGAACATCTTCGGAAGAGGGAGCATCAACAAGGACTTTCTCAACATATTGAGTTTGTCCTTGAACTTGAACTTGATCTTGGTCATCATTGGGTGCGACACCCTCAACATTGATGTGATCTTGACCTTGGTCTTGTTCGGTAACGAGAGGGCCTTCATCTTGTTCTTGGTTGGCTTGTTGATCTTGAGGAGGTGATGGCTCCTATTGAGTAGAGCATTGTCCTTCTCCTTCCGCCACAAGGGGTTCCTCAATGGGTAGGAAAAATCCCACACCCATTCTTCTTATTTCTTCCGGAGGAATTTCATCACCTACATCATTAAGATCACTTTTCCCCACTTGGGAGCCATTATGTTCGTCAAACTCCACGTTGCTAGATTCTTCAACAAGCCCGGAAGACTTGTTGTAGACTCTATACGCATGAGAGTTTGAAGCATACCCAACAAATATGCCCTCAATTGCCTTAGACTCAAACTTAGACAAACGGGCACCCTTTTTAAGAATGAAACACTTACACCCGAAGACCCGGAAGTACTTGATGTTGGGCTTCTTCCCGGTAAGGATTTCATATGGAGTCTTGTTCAAGATCTTGCGGAGATAAAGACGATTGGTAGCATGACAAGCGGTGTTGATGGCTTCCGCCCAAAAGTTGTAGGGACTTTTGAACTCCGCATCAATTAAAGTGCGATTCTTTCTCTCCGCAACACCATTTTGTTGAGGGGTATAAGCAGCGGAATATTGATGTTTGATCCCCTCATCACCAAGAAATTCATCCAAGGTATAGTTCTTGAACTCGGTGCCGTTGTCACTTCTAATAGCCAATATCTTTGAGTTATGTTGACGTTGAGCTTCATTGGCAAACTCGATGATGGTTTGTTGAGTCTCACTCTTCCTCTTGAAGAAATAAACCCATGTGTATCTTGAATAGTCATCCACAATCACCAAACAATACTTCCTTCCGCCAAGACTATCATAGGATGGAGGCCCGAAGAGATCCATGTGAAGGAGCTCCAACGGACTCTTGGTGGAGATGATATTCTTGACGGGATGTTTCTTCTCGTGAAGCTTTCCTTCAATACAAGCCCTACAAGCACGATCTTTAGCAAAACTAACATTTGTTAGTCCCACAACATGATCACCGTTGAGGAGGGTTTGCAAAGATCTCATATTGACATGGGCTAGTCGGCGGTGCCAAAGCCATCCTGATAGAGGCGGGGTGTCCCGATCTTTCGATGAGATGATAACTACGATTTGATGGAGTCGACTTTGACGATCCGACTACAAACGTGCAACGACGTTGCGCCTTAGCAATCGCTAAACCAATCTCCTGAAGGTTATTGACCACGCCGGAGCACGATCAACCTGACCACGAAGGTCTAGTGCCTGCAAGCAATCGAAGAACAAGCAAGAACTATGATAAAGCAATCTGAATATTGCGAATATGTAGATGAAGTATGAATAAAGTTGGGATTCCAAAAGCGGTCTTGATCTGGTCGTTGGACACAAACCGAGTACACGAAGATGCAGCAATTGGCTAAGCAGTCTTTTTAACTAAAAGAAATCCAAAGAAAAACCCTAGGGGTTGATGTACTTATATAGGACTAAAAGGTGGAGGCCAAGGGGGTGGAAGGACGTCCCAAGGAGTCCCAAAACTAAACCTAGGTCGTACAAGGCACTTGGGCCCATGTGGAGGTGATGCAACACCTATTGAGTTGGACTTTGATTCGGATTCTGCTGCTGGGTCGCACCGTTTTCGCAATATCTCCACGCTCCGAAGGAATTTGAAGGTGAAACCAATTGCGTTGGAAACTAGACGAGATAAGCTATCACCAGAAAAAAGAATCACCCAATTTGGAGTTCGTATGTAGAAACGGCGGCTGTTTGAAGTTGGGTATATCTCTGTAGTCCGAATCTGAGTCCATGACGTGAAAGACTTGGTCTCTATCTTCTCTTGGGCCAAAAGTGACGTGAAATAACTTTTTGTACAGCACACAATCATGCCCCTTTGTATTGACTTCATTTCTTGATCAAATATAGAGGAATTAATGGTCATATCCATGATAATTATGTCCTCGTCATCTTCATGCTTGAACATGCTCCAATGCTCATCCTTCTTGTCCATGCTAGGTCCTTCATTTGTCAGCAACAGAAATATATCGAAGTTAGGTAGCATCATATTCACATGAACATTAGAAACATTACCAAGAAGCGAAATTACCTGATAATTTAATTGGTGTGCACGATCTCTAGTAATTGCTCCAGTAGGTATATTAGCAGGGGTTGTGGCTGTAACTATGGTAGTCATGTCCTCATCACATCCCACATCAACTTTAGCCATTAGACACATGGCGGTTTTGGTGGGAACTTTGGAGAAGTCCACCACATACATACTGTCCTCCACGTGTCCAACAAAGGCTACTTTAAGAGTTTTGCTCCACATTAAGGTGACCGTGTCTTTATCAAAGAAGGTACAAAGACCCATCATAGCAAGTTGACGAAAGGAGAGTAAATTAAAGGCACAAGTCTCAACGAGTAATACTTTCTCAATGGACGAGTCCGGAGAAATTATTACTTTACCGAGACCCAATACCTTAGACGTGTTTGCATCACCAAATTGGACATGGGTGGTTCGAGATGGTCCATAGTCAATGTCCACCAACATGTCCTTGCTTCCGGTCATATGACTTGTAGCCCCGCTATCAAGTATCCATGAGCCACCACCGGAAGCCGCCACCTACATGGAATCAATGCTTGGTTTTAGGTACCCATTCACGAATGGGTCCTCTCGCGTTAGTAACAAGGGTCTTAGGGACCCAAATAGACCAAGACCTATATTCATCCTAAGAACCAATAAATTTGGCATAGACATGCCCATCGTTAGTGCAACAAAGAGCATAAGAAGGATTAGTTGGTCCTTCAAAGTCATTGGGGATGGCGTCACCCCTTTTGGCACCACCACCCTCATTGACCTTTGCCACTTTCTCTTGAGGCTTCTCCCCTTCCTTCACGAATGCTACATCTTTTGTGGGAGGGGGAGCTTTTCCTTTCTTCTTCTTGTTCTTCCTTTTCTTGTTCTTCTTTTTGGATGAACTAGCACCAAACCCAATGCCTTCCTTGCCAATCACCTCCTTTTGGGAACTCAAGAGATCATTGAGATTCGTTTCTCCTTGGATGCAAGAAACAAGTCCTTTCTCTAGTTGTGCCTTCAACCTAGCGTTTTCCTCAATAAGAGGAATATGCTCACAACAAGGATTAGTGGAACTAGGTTTCTCTATCATAAGAATAGGAGAAAAAGTATTAATCTCTTTAGTGAGTTTAATGGAGGTTTCCTCATGTGCTTTCTTGAGAACCATGAGTTCGTGTTTTAAGGACTTGTGGTCCTTTTCAACTTTCTCATGATCCACAAGAAGTCTCTTATGAGCCTCCACAAGTTCATCATTTTTAGTCTTTAGGTCACAAGCAATGGCATTAGCATGTTTAAGATCAACTTTGAGCTTAGAAGTATCACTAGCATATGTCTCCTCGAGAGACAACTTAAGCTCACGCTCTTCTTCAAGAGATTGAGATAGCTCTCCTATCTCATCCGCATAGTCTCGACTATGACCTTGCAACTCGGTGATGGACTCCTCAAGTTCCTCAATGTGGGCATGATATCCACCTAATTGCTCTAAGAGAGCCACAAAGTGTCTCTTGGCCTCACCTTTGAGTTTTCTCATGAAAAGATCAAACTCATTTCCTTCTTGAACCTTGGGCTCCTCATTATCCTCCACACAATCCAACAAAGATGGGTTAGTGGGAGTAAATGGTTTAAGGGGAGGATTTACCGAAGTGGTCTTCGCTATGAGACACTTGTGGATGATGTGAGGATTTTCATTGGGGGAGTTGAAGAGCGAAGACGATGAGGGAGACTCCATGGCGATGGCGAGAGTGGCGGTTTCCACAATCTCACCACCTTCTTCATCATCCTCATCATCGGAGAAGTATTCTTCATGAGCCACCAACACACGTTGTGGCTTCTTCTTCACAAAATTCTTGTTCAACGGTGACTTGGACTTGTCCTTCCGGATGATCTTTCCACCATGATCTTCTCTCTTCTCATATGGACAATCCGCAACGAAATGACTCACATTTCCACAATTGAAGCAAGTTCTTATTCTTTGTCCCTTGGGCTTGAAGCTACTAGTGTTGGACTTGAAGTTCTTCTCGTTGCTCCAAAATTGTCTTGATGCAAGAGCCTTGTGCTCATTGTAAGCATACTTGGTGTCTTCCGGACCGACATCCTCTTCATCAACATCTTCCCCAAAATGAACTTCCTTTGCCTTCAAGGCAAGGGATTGCATCTTAGGACCTCCATGGCGTGTTATCTTTGTCTTGGCCGTGTCATTCAAAATCTCCATGGCCACAAATTCATCCAAGACTTGGTTGGAAGTCAAGTCACGGAAATCCGGTCTTTGACGAATGACTTGAGTGAGATGCTCCTTATAGAGAAGCATAGCCGAGATGAACTTCCTTTTGACCCAATCATCATCGGTGTCCTTGCTTCCATGATCCGTCATATCATTAGCAAGAGCAACCAACCTTCGATGAACATCCTCGGAAGACTCTCCTTCATTTCTGACAAAGTTATCGGCTTGGTCTTTGACCTTGTCAAATTTGGAGCTTCTAATACTTGCACTTCCCATGAGTGTCCTTTCAAGAAGATCCCAACACTCCTTGGCCGTTTCACACTTTCTGACAAGATTTTCTTGCTCGGGCTTCAAACCATTCCCAATGACAAATATAGCATGACTGTTGATGAAGTTGTCACGGTATTCTCTTGGAGTCATGTTGTGGCGATCATATGGATGAAAGCCTTCTTGGATAATTCGCCACAATTCCTCCGATGACCCCTTCAAGTGCCTCTTCATACGGTATGCCCATATAGGATACTCATCTTTGTTAAGGATAGGTGTTGGTCCTGCATTTGCAAAATGAGGCTCGTGTAGAGGTAAAGGGTGATAGCTCGAGGGAGGGGCAACCGCGGAATTGACACCCGCTCCATTCCCATGAAGGGGAATGAAAGGGTTGCCATTCCTACCATCATCACGAACTTGAGAGACCGACTCTCCTCCTCCCAACGTTTGAGTGTTGGGTGTGATGACGGCGTTGCCCCCCTCGAGAGCCATAGACATGAGAGCTCTAAGCAATTGGGTCATTTCATTCATTTGAGCTTTTATGGCGGACATGCCGTCATTATACTCATGTCTAGAGACGGTGGTTGTGTCATCCCTCAAAGACGTGTTCGTGAGTCCCGCGGTACTTGGACTTTCCCCCAAGGAGGGATTGGCCGAAGTACCTACCAACTCAACGTCTTTGTCTTTCCCCTCCGTTGCCATCCTCTTAAGGCGGTAAAGCCCTTAATAAGAGATGAGGCTCTGATACCAATTGAAAGGATCAGAATGTCGACTAGAGGGGGGGGGGGCGAATAGGCGACTAACAATTTTTATGACTTCTTAATAAGTTTAGGCTCAACAAGAAAAGTAAGTTGTCTAGATATGCAACTAGGTGAGATCCTATATGACAACTTAACAACTACAACAAGAAATCAAGCAAGATATAAGCAATGAAAGTAACTTGCAAAGTAAAGGTAGAGGGAACACAGAGACAAGGATATGTTACCGGAGTTCCTTCTCTCTCGAGAAGTACGTCTCCGTTTGGAGAGGGTGTGGAGCACAATGCTCACACGAAGGCCAACGAGGGCCACCCTATTCTCCTCACGCTCTTACCAATGCAAGATGCCATGAACCACTACGCGGTGGCCTTGAAGGTGGCAACCAAACCTTTACAATACAAGGTTGGGGCAAACTCCACAACTTAATTGGAGGCTCCCAACAAACCACGGAGCTTCACCACAATGGAATGTGGCTCCGAGGTGACCTCTTCCGTCTAGGGCACCAACGCACCCAAGAGTAACAAGATCCACAAGGGAATAATGGGGGGAATCAAATATCCTTTGGTGGAAGTGTAGATCGGGGCCTCCTCTTCCAAATCCTAGAGAATCAACAAGTTTTGATGGCTAGGAAGGGAGATCGGGCAAGAATAAGCTTTGGGCGTCAATGGAGGAGCAGCAATCAAATGAGGTGAGTCTCCTTGGAGAAGAAGACCCCCTTTTATTGGGGGCGCATTAAACAGCCGTTGGACCCCCACCAACCACGGTACTACCGCTCTTAGTGCGGTACTACCGTGGCGCGGTACTACCGCAGTGGGTGCGGTACTACCGCGCTGCCGTAGTACCGCAGCCTAGTGCCGTCCCCACTACCGCTTAGTCAGTACGCTTGCGGTAGTGGTTACGGTACTAGCCTGCTGTACTACCGTAGCGCGGTACTACCGCGCTGGGTGCGGTACTACCGCGCTGCTGTAGTACCACAGCTTAGTGTCGTGCCCACTACCGCTCGGTCAGTATGCTTGCGGTAGTGGTTACGGTACTAGACTGTCGTACTACCGTAGCGGTTCACGGCATCTTGCATTGGTAAGAGCGTGAGGAGAATAGGGTGGCCCTCGTTTCATATTATAGTATTGGTGATACCGCACAATACTCTTGATATTAAATTTCAGCCCATGGAGAAAACGTTGCATAGTCATCTCAACCTCTTCGCGAACTCGCGCACGTTGCAGCAACATCTCCATCTCCATATAGTATGCATCAACGGACATAGTACCTTGCTTCAATTGTTGCAATTTATCAAAAAATGTCCGTAAAAAATTAGTGGGGACAAACCGAGCTTTCATGGTCGCCTTCATGTCACGCCATGTACGAATAGGCTGCCCATCGGTTTCTTGTATCTCGGTTAACACACTCTCCCATCAACGCAAAGCATAACCGTCAAACTCGGACGAAGCAATCTTGATCTTCTTGTCCTCCGGATAATCATGTAAACGCCATAATTTTTCCATCTTAAGCTCCCATGTGAGGTACTCTTCCACATCCGTGGAACCTTCAAATTTGGGGATGTTAAACTTGGGCTTGGTCAAGGCATCTTCTTCCTGAATGGGTATACGGCACGCACCGAAACCAAGTGGAGGTTGGCGAACCGGCCCTTGAACACCACGCCCACGGCCTTGATTTCCCCTCAAATCAGCATTGTCACCATGGACACTACCATCATCTTCCTGAGCGTCAGGTTGGCGTTGTACCATAGCTGCTTGTATGCCCGTGACAGATGTTGTCAAGTGTTGTAGGCTCTGCTGTATAGCAGCAAGTTGTTGTTGCATAGTGATGACTGTAGCTTCAGTCGCGTCCACTTTCAGTTGGACCGCTTGAACATTTGTATCAATCGCATCCGCAGGTTTAGTAAACATCCCAGTCAAGTGATCACGGAGACCTTCATATGCCTCCCATGTTACTGGCGCATCCTTGTCTTGTTTCTGCATCAAATCAAAACCACTTTGAGACATGATTTATAGGTTAGTGCACTAAATCAAAATCTTTTGGTGGACACTCACAACTCACTCAAAACTGACAAGAAAAGGTGAATCTTACCGTTCCAAAGTGAATAGTAATGCATACCCGTTCGGATGGAGGACTAGTGCACGGATGTGATGAAGTGAATACCCGAGTAAAAGAGTGAACACACGACAAAGCAGGATATATGTGGTGGAGCTATAGGTATGGCACCCTAACTACACCGAAGTCAAGTCCTAGTGCTGATCATGTGATACAAACCCAAAGAAAAACTCACACAGTGGAGACAAACGAAAGACAGGCCTCTCAAAAGATCACCACTATGATATTTCCTTTCTAACACTTGTATATCTCTTTTTGATCAAACTTCTTTCTCTTTTTTTTCTTTTTTTTGAATCCTTTCTCTTTTTCTCTTTTTTTTTGATTTTTCTGACACTATTCCAAACTGGACGGAATTTTCGGGAAGAACACACGAAACAGCAAACTAAAACAATGACTCCGATGCAATCTAAGTTATGGCAAAACTAGAAACCCTAATATTTTTGTATGGCTTTTTCTGGATAGGACGAAAACAAAAACGATCTAATAGATGGATTTGGTGGATGCTTACCGAGGGATCACTGGAAATCTGATACCAAGATGATAAGGGGTGGCCCTATCTTCTCAGTAAGCGAACGGTGAATATGAGGGTGATGATAGATAACTTGTATGTAGCCGATGAACTCTCCTCGCTAGATCCCTGTTGCCAATGCGACAACTCTCTACCCTTTGGATATTCACAACTTCACACACTTGCGTACCGTAGCCGTCGACCACGAGACGGTGATTTGCAATCTACTAATTCCCAGTGGAACAACAGATCACACAAGACTTGCAGTAGCAACACTTCAGATCGATACGAATTGAAGTATTTGATTCAAGATGAATGCTTGGAGCAATTCTCAGGAACTAGGGTTTATCTAAACGTGGTCTCACTCTAAAACTCGTAGGGGGACTTGTATTTATAGTCTAAGGGGGTCCAGACTCGGATACAAGGGTTGTAGGCCCGTTTCTGCGCGCAGGCAGCACAGTAGTACCGTGATTGGCGCGGTAGTACCGCGGGGGCGGTAGTACCGCGGCTACTACCGTAACTACTTCCGCATCTCTCCTAACCAGCACGGTAGTAGTTACGGTAGTACCGTAAGGACTACCGTAAACCTTTTGTTGCCGCGGCAGTACGTGCGGTAGTAGGCCCGGTAGTACCGTGGCGCGGTAGTACCGCGGTCAACGCAGTAGTACCACGGCCTGAAGCTTGGTTCTTCCTGGCCTTGTCTTCTTGAGGTTCTTCTTCCAATGTAGCTTGTCCTTTTTCCTTGGCTTCTTCTTCTTGAACCTCAGCTCCTCGATACCTGATCATACAAACACACAAGGATTTAGGCAGTATATAATTCTCACTAAGCCGATCATCAGACTCGAGTAAGAGCAAATTCACCTGCTGTTCTAATAACTTAGCACGGGCTCTTGTAATAGGTCCAAGTCGAATTTGATTGGCTTATTCATCATGAAGAGTTGTGGACGCGTTCAATTGTGGACGCGTTCAAGATAAGGCCAGGAACAACCAAGCTTCAGGCCGCGGTACTACCGCGCTACGGTACTACCGGGCCTACTACTGCACGTACTACCGCGACAACAGAAGGGTTACGGTAGTCCTTACGGTACAACCGTACCTACTACCGCGCTGGTCAGGAGAGATGCGGAAGTGGTTACGGTAGTAGCCGCGGTACTACCGCGCCCGCGGTACTACCGCGCAAATCACGGTACTACCGGGCTGCCTGCGCGCAGAAACGGGCCTACGACCCCTGTATCCGAGTCTGGACCCCCTTAGACTATAAATACAAGTCCCCCTACGAGTTTTAGAGTCAGACCACGTTTAGATAAACCCTTGTTCTTGAGAATAGCTCCAAGCTTTCATCTTGAATCATATACTTCAATTCGTATCGATCTGAAGTGTTGCTACCGCACGTTTTGTGTGATCTGTTGTTCCACTGGGAATTAGTAAATTGCAAATTACCATCTCGTGGTCGACGGCTACGTTGCGCAAGTGTGTGAAGTTGTGAATATCCAAAGGGTAGAGAGCTGTCGCATTGGCAACAGGGATCTAGCGAGGAGAGTTCATCGGCTACATACAAGTTATCTATCATCGCCCTCATATTCACCGTTCACTTACTGAGAAGATCGGGCCACCCCTTATCATCTTGGTATCAGATTTCCAGTGTTTCCTCGGTAAGCATCCACCAAACCCCCCGTAGATCGTTTTGTTTTCGTCCTATCCAGAAAAAGCCATACAAAAATATTAGGGTTTAGTGTTTTTGTCATAACCTAGAGTGCATCTTTTCCAAGTTTTAGTTGCTGATCGTCGTCCAGTTTGCGTAACTTGTTTTTCATCGAGTCTTAGTTTTCCTATAATTGTGTCTCACAAGTCGGAGTGTCTTTGTCGTGTTAGATTGGTTTGTGTCCAGTCAGTTTGTTTTCGTTGTCTTTTATCCCTCAGATTGTGTCTCCGTTTGTTAGCCATAGTTAGCCTTTCTTTTGTGTAGCACTTTCCTATTGAGACTAGCATATCTTTGCTCTTCGGGCTGCTCCTATAGGTTTTTGAAGTGCATCAAGTGGTTTGTTCCAAGTTGAGTTGGCTTGCTGTTTACTTCACGTTGAGTCAGAAAATTTCAAAAAAAAAGAGAACGAGAAAAGAGCAAAAAGAATCAAAAAAGGGGGAAAGAGTTGAGCAAAAAGCCTAGCAAAAAGAGACAGAAAAGGCAAAGTTGATTACATATTTTGTGCAGCCTTGAGTTACTTTTTCTACCACGTTGATAGCATTAGTAGATTGAGAAATCTTGTGCCCGTACACTTTGAGCTTTTGCTAGAATTTCTCTCTTGTGCAATTGCAACACGACCATTACTCCGCCACACATATTGTGTGCTCAATTTCATAGTTGCTTTTGTCCAGTTGTTCTCCACCGCGTGTGTTCCCGTAGAACTTCTTGGCGTACGATCAGCACTAGGATTTGTGAATTGGTGTCGATAGGGATCCATACCTATAACTCCACTACATAATCTTGTTTTGTCGTGTGACGGTTTCTTATACCCGGGTATTCACTTCATCACATCCGTGCACTAGTCCTTCATCCAAACGGGTACGCATTACTATTCACTTTGGAACGGTAAGATTCACCTTTTCTTGTCAGTTTTGAGTGAGTTGTGAGTGTCCACCAAAAGATTTTGATTTAGTGCACTAACCTACTAATCATGTCTCAAAGTGGTTTTGATGTGATGCAGAAACAGGACAAGGATGCGCCAGTTACATGGGAGGCATATGAAGGTCTCCGTGATCACTTGAATGGGATGTTTACTAAATCCGCTGATGCGATTGATACAAATGTTCAAGCGGTCCAACTGAAAGTGGACGCGACTGAAGCTGCAGTCAACACTATGCAACAACAACTTGCTGCTATACAGCAGAGCCTACAATAAATGACAACATATGTCACGGGCATACAAGCCGCTATGGTACAACGCCAACCTGACGCTCAGGAAGATGATGGTAGTGTCCATGGTGACAATGCTGATTTAAGGGGCAATCAAGGCCGTGGACATGGTGTTCAAGGGCCGGGTCGCCAACCTCCACTTGGTTTTGGTGCGCGCCGTATACCCATTCAGGACGAAGATGTCTTGAGCAAGCCCAAGTTTAACATCCCCAAATTTGAAGGTTCCACGGATGTGGACGAGTACCTCACATGGGAGCTTAAGATGGAAAAATTATGGCGTTTACATGATTATCCGGAGGACAAGAATATCAAGATTGCTTCGTCCGAGTTTGACGGTTATGCTTTGCGTTGGTGGGAGAGTGTGTTGACCGAGATACAAGAAACCGATGGGCAGCCTATTCGTACATGACGTGACATGAAGGCGACCATGAAAGCTCGGTTTGTCCCCACTAATTTTTTACGGACATTTTTTGATAAATTGCAACAATTGAAGCAAGGTACTATGTCCGTTGATGCATACTATATGGAGATGGAGATGTTGCTGCAACGTGCGCGAGTTCGCGAAGAGGTTGAGATGACTATGCAACGTTTTCTCCATGGGCTGAAATTTAATATCAAGAGTATTGTGCGGTATCACCAATACTATAATATGAATGATCTATTGCATCTTGCAAGGGAGGCTGAATCCCAGCTTGCAGAAGAGGCACAACTGAAGTCCAGATACTCTTCATCTAGCAGATTTTCTCCACGGACACCGTCCGCGCCGATGGAGAATTATGGTGCCAATACTCGGGCTTCGTCTTCTGTTTCCAAGTCAGCCTCCAATGGTTCTATGGCCAAGAAGCCAGCTGCTCCTGCCACTAGTGCAGGCTCCAACATGTCTACAGCTCGCAATCGCGAGATGACTTGTCATTCTTGCGGTAATCCGGGTCACTTTAAAAGAGATTGCCCGAACAGAAAGGTTGTGTTTATTAATGAAGAAACCGGCGAGTATGAAACCGGTGATGATGAAGACCCAGCCGCGTTGGATGATGAAGGTTACAATACCGAAGAAGGCATGGATGCTTTTCCGTCGCATGCTCCTACCATTGTTGTGTCACAACGTGCTCTTACAGTGCAGCCACATGGTGATTCTCAGCGCTGTAATTTGTTCCAAACCAAGGCACTCGTTGGCCCGAACAAAGCTTGCAAAGTGATCATTGATGGAGGTAGCTGCCGCAACCTCGCAAGCAAGGAGTTATGTGCCAAGCTAAATCTGAAATACTTACCTCACCCAAGTTCTTATTATGTCCAATGGTTGAGTGACAGTGGTGAGATGAAGGTGACCCACATGGTGCGCGTAAATTTTGAGATAGGCCCATACAAGGATTCCATCGATTTTGATGTGGTGCCTATGACAGTTTGCCATCTCTTATTGGGTCGGCCGTGGTTATATGATCGCCATGTGCAACACAATGGTCGATCCCCAACTTAGCCCATAAGCATCTCCAAAAATGGATAAGAAACTTAGTATCACGATCCGAGACAATAGTATTGGGCACACCATGTAAGCGAATAATCTCACGAAAGAATAAATCAGCAACATTAGCAGCATCATCGCTTTTATGACATGGTTTAAAATGTGCCATCTTAGAAAATCTATCCACGACAACAAATATGCTATCCCTCCCCTTCTTTGTTCGAGGCAAGCCTAAAACAAAGTCCATGGATATGTCCTCCCACGAAACACTAGGTACAGGTAAAGGCATGTATAAACCATGAGGATTTAGTCGTGACTTAGCTTTTTGACATGTAGTGCAGCGAGCAACAAAACGCTCAACATCCCTTCTCATCTTTGGCCAAAAGAAATGTGTAGCAAGTACGTCCTCCGTCTTCTTGACGCCAAAGTGTCCCATTAATCCTCCTCCATGCGCCTCCTGCAACAACAAAAGACGAATAGAGCTAGCTGGAATGCATAGCTTGTTAGAACTGAACACAAGTCCATCATAAAGCACAAACTTGTTCCATGTTCTACCCTCTCTACAATTCTGCAATACATCTTTAAATTCCGCATCATGTACATATTGATCTTTGATTTTCTCTAAACCGAATATCTTGAAGTCAAGTTGTGAAAGCATAGTATAACGACGAGACAAAGCATCAACAATAATATTATCTTTCCCCTTCTTGTGTTTAATGACATAAGGGAAAGTCTCAATAAATTCAACCAACTTAGCATTTCTACGATTAAGTTTTGCTTGACTTCTTATGTGTTTCAAAGATTCATGATCAGAACGTATAACAAATTCTTTGGGCCATTAATAATGTTGCCAAGTTTCTAAAGTCCGAACAAGAGCATATAATTCCTTATCATAAGTAGAATAGTTCAGACTAGGCCCACTCAATTTTTCAGAAAAGTATGCAACAGGTTTAGCATCTTGTAATAACACACCTCCCAAACCAATCCCACTAGCATCGCATTCAAGCTCAAAAGACTTATTAAAATTAGGAAGTTGGAGCAAAGGAGAATGTGTTAACTTATCTTTCAATACCGTGAAGGCTTCTTCCTGTGCGGTACCCCAAGTAAAAGGCACATCCTTGCGTGTAAGCTCATTGAGAGGTGCAGCAATGGTGCTGAAATCTCTTACAAAACGCCTATAGAATCTAGCGAGGCCAAGAAAACTCCTCACTTGTGTGACCGTTTTGGGCTGCGGCCAACTCTCAATCGCCTCGATCTTGGCTTTATCAACTTCAATTCCCTGCGGAGTAACAACATAGCCAAGAAACGATACTCGGTCGGTGCAAAAGGTGCACTTCCCAAGGTTACCAAACAAACGTGCATTACGTAGAGCAATAAAAACAACACGTAAATGATCCAAATGTTCCTCCAAAGATTTGCTATAAATTAGTATATCATCAAAATAGACTACCACAAATCGTCCAATGAAAGCACGTAAAACCTCGTTCATTAATCTCATGAAAGTGCTAGGTGCATTAGTTAACCCAAAAGGCATGACTAACCACTCATATAATCCAAACTTAGTTTTCAATGCCGTTTTCCATTCATCTCCTAATTTCATGCGAATTTGATGGCATACACTACGCAAATCAACTTTGGAAAACATGGTAGAGCCACTTAATTCATCAAGCATATCATCTAACCTAGGAATAGGATGACGATAACGAATAGTAATATTATTAATGGCTCTACAATCAACACACATACGCCATGTTCCATCCTTTTTAGGCACTAATATAACAGGAACAACACAAGGACTAAGGGATTCACGTATGTAACCTTTGTCGAGTAGCTCTTGTACTTGACGCTGAATCTCCTTCGTCTCCTCCGGATTGGTACGGTATGGCGCATGGTTAGGCAGCGAAGCACCGGGAATTAAGTCAATCTGATGCTCAATCCCTCGAATAGGTGGTAATCCCGGTGGCACGTCTTGTGGAAAGACGTCAATAAACTCCTGCAAAAGGTCAGTGACAACAGGAGGCAAAGAAGGAGGCAATTCCTCAAATGAAAACAAAGCTTCTTTGCACACAAAAGCATAGCACACATATTGACTAACATCCAAATCCGAAATATCAACCTTAGTAGCAAGCAAAGTTGGACTAGTCAATTTAATTTCATTAGAAACAGCAGAAGAAGATTTTCTATTATTCTTAAGTTGTTGCTCAAATTCTTTAGCTGCTATCTCATTTTCACTCTTATTTTTCTCCTGTTTAGCTTTACTAGCTCTAGCAAGATCATCTTTCACAAGTTGTTTAGGAGACATAGGAAGTAAAGCAATATTTTTATCCTGATGAACCAGGGTAAACTGATTTGTCCTACCATGGTGTACAACATTCCTATCAAATTTCCATGGTCTACCAAGTAAAAGAGAGCATGCTTGCATGGGTACCACATCACAATCAACATAATCAGCATATGCAGCAATGCTAAAGTGCACACGAACAGAACGCGTTACCTTAATCTTACCACTATTGTTAAACCACTGAATATAGTACAGATGGGGGTGTGGTCTTGTGGTGAGAGATAGCTTCTCCACCAACTCCATGCTAGCCAAGTTGTTGCAACTCCCTCCGTCAATAATGATGCGAACCGAACGTTCTTTCACCACTCCCGTTGTGTGGAACAAATTATGCCTCTGGTTTTGCTCGGCCTTCGTTACCTGCACACTTAACACACGTTGAGCAACCAAACTAGCATATTTATCCGCATCATCAGGAGCCATATACTCTATATCATAAGCATCATCATGGGCACCCTGTTCCTCATGAGCAATGAGAACTAAAGTCTCCTCGTCATAGTCACTCGCTGACTCATACCCACCATCCGCCGTAATAGTCATCACACGCTTGGAGGGACAGTGTTTGGCGAAGTGACCTCCAACTTGGCACCTGCGACATTTAATATCACGATCTCGTGTTTGCCATGTGGAAGCCATGGATGAAGAAGAACTCACCGATGGACCACTCTGTGCACCCTTGAATGGTGGCGCTGGCTGTTTTGGTGGCTCCCTGTAAGAATAAGCGGCTGAAGTAGATGGGGGTGCAGCAGGACGTGTGGATGTAGAAGCTCCACACGATGTCCATGATGTATTTCGTCCTGCAGAAAAGTTAGGTCTCGTAGTGGCCTGTCGATCCTGCACTTCACGCTCAGCTTTACAAGCAAGATTAAACAAACGAGTGATAGTAGCATAGTCCTTGTATTCTAGAATAGTTTGTATCTCCTTGTTTAAGCCACCCATAAAACGTGCAAGCATAGCTTCATTATCCTCTACTAGGCCACATCTAATCAATCCAGTTTGTAATTCCTGATAATATTCCTCTACAGAATTTTTTCCTTGTCTCAAACGCTGTAATTTTTGTAGCAATTCACGTTGATAATAAGGAGGAACCCAGCGAGTACGCATAGCATCTTTTAAAGCATCCCAAGTAGTTGGAATATTATTAGCATGCAATCTACAATGTTCAGACCACCAAATAGATGCAAACCCCGTGAATTCACAAAAAGCAGCAGTAACACGTCTATTCTCAGGATATTGTAAACATGTAAAGCGTTGTTCAGTTTCTAAATCCTAAGTAAGATAAGCATCAGGAATATATCTACCCTCAAATGGCTTAAGATTCAATTTAAGTTTAGGCACATATTTATCATCGCGTACCTGAGGGGGTGGTTGGTGTCGACCGTGGCGAATGTTGGGACGTGGACGTCCAGTTGGCTGTTCATAGGCCGCTTCCTGTTCCACTTCCTCCTCGTAATCACCCTCGTAGTTGTCGTCCTGGCCGACGTCAGAAGCAGCAGCCGTAGCAGTAACTGCAGCAGCAGGAGGAGCACCAATACCAGCAGCTTGTCCGCCTGGAAACAGAATACGTCGTGCACGTCGTGGTGGCGGTGGCTGTGCTGGAGCGGCAGCAGGCTGTGTAGGTAGGCGTGCGATCAACTCAGTAAACTTGGCGTCGAGCTTGGTGTCGATCATCTTCTCCACGCCATCAAACGCCTCTGTAAATCTGTTCTTGATGTAATTCACCTGTTCAGACATCATTTGTGCAAATTTATCATGTAATTCCTTGTTTGTCATGTTCTCCCAATCAGGCGCATCTCGCGCCACTTCATCATGTGATCCTGGCATGGCTAGCAGAAATAGAAAACACACAGAAATATGATCCTACTTCTACTAATGGGATGTGGACTGGTGGAAAGCACAAATCCGTCAAGCTTTTCTTTCGTTCTTACCGATTCTTACCTAGCATCAGGTGGTGATGTACAACCAACGGGTAAAAACTCCCAGAGATGTGGTAGAGCGATGGCCAGGAGGTGTCAAAACGCACGATGTAGAATATATGTGGAGCTGTAGGAAGGCTGACAAGTACGGTAACACAAGCTCAACAGTAATCAAAACAGAGATGCAAAGCTGAATAAACACTCAACGTCGGTACTGTGCTGATCCTAGGCTAGACCGTGCTAGAGACGCGAGCCTAAAACACCAACGAAAGCACGGCGCGGCACGTAAACAACTGAGAAGCACACTCTGAATTTATTTTTCTCTCTCTTTTTTTTTGCTTTTTTTTGGCGATTCGGTACTGCGGTGGCTAAAAAAGTGCGAAAAAAACACTATGGTCGCGAACGTCTCAAAATGAGTTTCTAGACCTAAGGAAGGTATGGGTACGAAATTTTTGCACCCCTGAAAATTTTGGCCTAAAAACTGCTCTGGAAAGCGTGCCAGACTCTTTTTTTTTTGGAAATCACCCCCTTCTATGTACGACAAAGATTGGTGAAATCCGACTCTAATCAACTCAAAACTAATCTGGCTACGGAGATATCTCAAACCGAACGGGTGATGGAACTCTACTCGGATTGGTAGGTCGTGGTGGTGTATATGGACTCGGGTTGGCGGAACGTGGTGGTGTTTCTGGACTCGGATTGTGGCAGCGGACGGATGGAACTAGTGCGGCGGCGACGTGACAAACTGTGATCAGAACTCGAAACTCTAAGGAACTAGACGCTAAGATCAGCAACTCGACACAACGATGCAACCGCAAATTCAACAAAGCAAACTACTGTAAAGAAAACTGGACAAAGGTTCGGACTGTTTTGGGACGTGATGATCTAACCCTAAATTTTTTTTGGCTTTTTCGTGGACTGTAGGTATGAAGAACAGAACCAATCTAGACTACGAAAAACTGGTAAATCTCACCGATCAACCTGGAAATCTGATACCACTTGATAGAGGCTAAGGTGTCCCGATGTTTCGATGAGATGGTGGAGATCGATTATGGTGGAGACGACTTTCACGATTCGACTACGAACGTGCGAAGACGTTGCGCCTTAGCGATCGCTAAACCAACTCCGAGAGGTTATTGATCCCCCGGATGCACGATCAACCTGACCACGCAGGTCTAATTCCTACAAGTAATCGAAGAACAAGCAAGAACTAAGAATTGCAATCTGGATATTGCGAATATAAGATGAATGAGTACGAAAGTTGGGGTTCGAATGCGGTCTTGGCCTGGTCGGATGACACAAACGAAGAGCTCGAAAATGCGGCTATGGCTAACTTAAATCTAATTAAAACCCAAGTCTAAACGACGCCCTAAGGGCTGTATATATGGGGGAATAGAGGGGATTTTCGTGAACCCTTGGAGGTGGGGTCCGAAAACAACCCTAACTCGGTTTCCCCACACATACGGACTCTAAAAACAGCCTATAAAGTAGTATTTCGAAATTACATGGGCCCAGCCCAATATTAAGGTGACGCAGCACCTATAAGTGCCCTTGGAAGAAAATAATGAAGTGGCATCTTGTGTATTTCGTCCAAGCCTTCATGCACGCCTTATGGTGGCTTCAAAGTGCGATAATCACCACTGGAAACTCCATTGTCCTTTCCCGCGCGCGCACCATCTTCTCCGTGCTTGATCCCGCTCCAATGCCCGTCCTTCTTGTCCATGCTAGGTCCTTCATTCATAAGCAAAACAAATGTATCTAATTTAGGCAGCATCATATGTTCATGAACATTAGAAGGATTCGCAAGAAACGAAAGTACCTGATAATTTAGCTGACGTGCGCGTGCTCTAGTAACTGGTCCAATATGTGTAGTTAGTGAGGATGTGGATGTAACATTAGTAGGGATGTCCTCATCATCCTCCCCTTCTTGAATTGAAGTCGTCCTCGACGGAAGCTCATCATCTTCTCCCAAATAAGGCTTCAAATCTGCAATATTAAAAGTGGGACTAACCCCAAAATCTGCAGGTAGCTCAAGTTTATATGCATTATCATTAGTTTTTTGCAAAACCTTAAAGGAACCATCGGCTCATGGCATTAACTTAGACTTGCGCAAATCAGGAAACCTATCTTTACGTAAATGTAACCAAACAAGATCTCCGGCTTCAAACACAACATGCTTTCGACCCCTATCACCAGCAAGCTTGTATCTAGCATTCATTCGCTCAATGTTTTCTTTAGTTAACTCATGCATTTTTAATATTAATTCAGCACGTTGCTTAGCATCAAAATTAACCTTTTCCGAAGATGGAAGAGGCAGCAAATCAATAGGTGCACGAGGTAGAAAACCATAAACAATCTCAAAAGGGCACATTTTAGTGGTAGAATGAAATGAACGATTATAAGCAAATTCAATATGAGGTAAACATTCTTCCCACATTTTCAAGTTACTCTTTCAAACAGCCCTAAGCATAGTAGACAATGTCCTATTGACCACTTCAGTTTGTCCATCAGTTTGGGGATGACATGTAGTACTAAAAAGTAGTTTAGTCCCCAACTTAGCCCATAAGCATCTCCAAAAATGGCTAAGAAACTTAGTATCACGATCCGAGACAATAGTATTGGGCACACCATGTAAGCGAATAATCTCACGAAAGAATAAATCAGCAACATTAGCAGCATCATCGCTTTTATGACATGGTATAAAATGTGCCATCTTAGAAAATCTATCCACGACAACAAATATGATATCCCTCCCCTTCTTTGTTCGAGGCAAGCTTAAAACAAAGTCCATGGATATGTCCTCCCACGGAACACTAGGTACAGGTAAAGGCATGTATAAACCATGAGGATTTAGTCGTGACTTAGCTTTTTGACATGTAGTGCAGCGAGCAAAAAAACGCTCAACATCCCGTCTCATCTTTGGCCAAAAGAAATGTGTAGCAAGTACGTCCTCCGTCTTCTTGACGCCAAAGTGTCCCATTAATCCTCCTCCATGCGCCTCCTGCAACAACAAAAGACGAATAGAGCTAGCTGGAATGCATAGCTTGTTAGAACTGAACACAAGTCCATCATAAAGCACAAACTTGATCCATGTTCTACCCTCTCTACAATTGTGCAATACATCTTTAAATTCCGCATCATGTACATATTGATCTTTGATTGTCTCTAAATCGAATATCTTGAAGTCAAGTTGTGAAAGCATAGTATAACGACGAGACAAAGCATCAACAATAATATTATCTTTCCCCTTCTTGTGTTTAATGACATAAGGGAAAGTCTCAATAAATTCAACCCACTTAGCATGTCTACGATTTAGTTTTGCTTGACTTCTTATGTGTTTCAAAGATTCATGATCAGAACGTATAACAAATTCTTTGGGCCATAAATAATGTTGCCAAGTTTCTAAAGTCCGAACAAGAGCATATAATTCCTTATCATAAGTAGAATAGTTCCGACTAGGCCCACTCAATTTTTCAGAAAAGTATGCAACAGGTTTAGCATCTTGTAATAACACACCTCCCAAACCAATCCCACTAGCATCGCATTCAAGCTCAAAAGACTTATTAAAATTAGGAAGTTAGAGAAAAGGAGCATGTGTTAACTTATCTTTCAATACCGTGAAGGCTTCTTCCTGTGCGGTACCCCAAGTAAAAGGCACATCCTTGCGTGTAAGCTCATTGAGAGGTGCAGCAATGGTGCTGAAATCTCTTACAAAACGCCTATAGAATCGAGCGAGGCCAAGAAAACTCCTCACTTGTGTGACCGTTTTGGGCTGCGGCCAACTCTCAATCGCCTCGATCTTGGCTTTATCAACTTCAATTCCCTGCGGAGTAACAACATAGCCAAGAAACGATACTCGGTCGATGCAAAAGGTGCACTTCCCAAGGTTACCACACAAACGTGCATTACGTAGAGCAATAAAAACAGCACGTAAATGATCCAAATGTTCCTCCAAAGATTTGCTATAAATTAGTATATCATCAAAATAGACTACCACAAATCGTCCAATGAAAGCACGTAAAACCTCGTTCATTAATCTCATGAAAGTGCTAGGTGCATTAGTTAACACAAAAGACATGACTAACCACTCATATAATCCAAACTTAGTTTTCAATGTCGTTTTCCATTCATCTCCTAATTTCATGCGAATTTGATGGCATACACTACACAAATCAACTTTGGAAAACATGGTAGAGCCACTTAATTCATCAAGCATATCATCTAACCTAGGAATAGGATGACGATAACGAATAGTAATATTATTAATGGCTCTACAATCAACACACATACGCCATGTTCCATCCTTTTTAGGCACTAATATAACAGGAACAACACAAGGACTAAGGGATTCACGTATGTAACCTTTGTCGAGTAGCTCTTGTACTTGACGCTGAATCTCCTTCGTCTCCTCCGGATTGGTACGGTATGGTGCACGGTTAGGCAGCGAAGCACCGGGAATTAAGTCAATCTGATGCTCAATCCCTCGAATAGGTGGTAATCCCGGTGGCACGTCTTGTGGAAAGACGTCAATAAACTCCTGCAAAAGGTCAGTGACAACAGAAGGCAAAGAAGGAGGCAATTCCTCAAATGAAAACAAAGCTTCTTTGCACACAAAAGCATAGCACACATATTGACTAACATCCAAATCCGAAATATCAACCTTAGTAGCAAGCAAAGTTGGACTAGTCAATTTAATTTTATTAGAGACAGCAGAAGATGATTTGCTATTAGTCTTAAGTTGTTGCTCAAATTCTTTAGCTGCTATCTCATTTTCACTCTTATGTTTCTCCTGTTTAGCTTTACTAGCTCTAGCAAGATCATCTTTCACAAGTTGTTCAGGAGACATACGAAGTAAAGCAATATTTTTATCCTGATGAACCAGAGTAAACTGATTTGTCCTACCATGGTGTACAACATTCCTGACAAATTTCCATGGTCTACCAAGTAAAAGAGAGCATGCTTGCATGGGTACCCCATCACAATCAACATAATCAGCATATGCAGCAATGCTAAAGTGCACACGAACAGAACGCGTTACCTTAATCTTACCACTATTGTTAAACCACTGAATATAGTACAGATGGGGGTGTGGTCTTGTGGTGAGAGATAGCTTCTCCACCAACTCCATGCTAGCCAAGTTGTTGCAACTCCCTCCGTCAATAATGATGCGAACCGAACGGTCTTTCAGCACTCCCTTTGTGTGGAACAAATTATGCCTCTGGTTTTGCTCGGCCTTCGTTACCTGCACACTTAACACACGTTGAGAAACCAAACTAGCATATTTATCAGCATCATCAGGAGCCATATACTCTATATCATAAGCATCATCATGGGCACCCTGTTCCTCATGAGCAATGAGAACTAAAGTCTCCTCGTCATAGTCACTCGCTGACTCATACCCACCATCCGCCGTAATAGTCATCACACGCTTGGAGGGACAGTCTTTGGCGAAGTGACCTCCACCTTGGCACCTGAGACATTTAATATCACGATCTCGTGTTTGCCCTGTGGAAGCCATGGATGAAGAAGAACTCGCCGATGGACCACTCTGTGCACCCTTGAATGGTGGCGCTGGCTGTTTTGGTGGCTCCCTGTAAGAATGAGCGGCTGAAGTAGATGGTGGTGCAGCAGGACGTGTGGATGTAGAAACTCCACGCGATGTCCATGATGTATTTCGTCCTGCAGAAAAGTTAGGTCTCGTAGTGGCCTGTCGATCCTGCACTTCACGCTCAGCTTTACAAGCAAGATGGAACAAACGAGTGATAGTAGCATAGTCCTTGTATTCTAGAATAGTTTGTATCTCCTTGTTTAAGCCACCCATAAAACGTGCAAGCATAGCTTCATTATCCTCTACTAGGCCACATCTAATCAATCCAGTTTGTAATTCCTGATAATATTCCTCTACAGAATTTTTTCCTTGTCTCAAACGCTGTAATTTTTGTAGCAATTCACGTTGATAATAAGGAGGAACCCAGCGAGTACGCATAGCATCTTTTAAAGCATCCCAAGTAGTTGGAATATTATTAGCATGCAATCTACAATGTTCAGACCACCAAATAGATGCAAACCCCGTGAATTCACAAAAAGCAGCAGTAACACGTCTATTCTCAGGATATTGTAAACATGTAATGATGAGGACATCCCTACTAATGTTACACCCATATCCTCACTAACTACACATACTGGATCAGTTACTAGAGCACGTGCACGTCAACTAAATTATCAGGTACTTTCGTTTCTTGTGAATCCTTCTATTGTTCATGAACATATGATGCTGCCTAAATTAGATACTTTTGTTTTGCTTATGAATGAAGGACCTAGCATGGACAAGAAGGATGGTCATTAGAGCGGGATCAAGCATGGAGAAGAAGGTGCACGCGCGGGAAAGTACAGTGGAGCTTCCAGTGGTGATTATCACACTTTGAAGCCACCATAAGGCGCGCATGAAGTCTTGGACGAAATACGCGAGATGACACTTCATTATTTTCGTCCAAGGGCCATTATAGGTGCTGCGTCACCTTAATATTGGGCTGGGCCCATGTAATTTCGAAATACCACATTATAGGCTGTTTTTAGAGTCCGTATGTGTGGGGAAACCGAGTTAGGGTTGTTTTCGGACCCCACCTCCAAGGGGCCACGAAATTCCCCTCTGTTCCCCCATATATACAGCCCTTAGGGCGTCGTTTAGACTTGGGTTTTAATTAGATTTAAGTTAGCCATAGCCGCAACTTCGAGCTCTTCGTTTGTGTCATCCGACCAGGCCAAGACCTCATTGGAACCCCAACTTTCGTAATCATTCATCTTATATTCGCAATATCCAGATTGCAATTCTTAGTTCTTGCTTGTTCTTCGATTGCTTGCAGGAATTAGACCCTCGTGGTCAGGTTGATCGTGCATCCGCGGGATCAATAACCTCTCGGAGTTGGTTTAGCGATCGCTAAGGCGCAACGTCTTCGCACGTTCGTAGTCGGATCGTGAAAGTCGTCTCCACCATAATCGATCTCCACCATCTCATCGAAACATCGGGACACCTTCGCCTGTATCAAGTGGTATCAGATTTCCAGGTTGCTCGGTGAGATTTACCAGTTTTCGTAGTCTAGATTGGTTCTGTTCTTCACACCTACAGTCCACGAAAAAGCCAACAAAAAAATTAGGGTTAGATCATCACGTCCCAAAACAGTCCGAGCCTTTGTCCAGTTTTCTTTACAGTAGTTTGCTTTGTTGAATTTGCGGTTGCATCGTTGTGTCGAGTTGCTGATCTTAGCGTCTAGTTCCTTAGAGTTTCGAGTTCTGATCACAGTTTGTCACGCTGCCGCCGCACTAGTTCCATCCGTCCGCTGCCACCAATCCGAGTCCGGAAACACCACCACGTTCCGCCAACCCGAGTCCATATACACCACCACGACCTACCAATCCGAGTTGAGTTCCATCACCCGTTCGGTTTGAGATATCCCCGTAGCCAGAATAGTTTTGGAGTAGATTAGAGTCGGATTTCACCAATCTTTGTCGTACGTAGAAGAGGGTGATTTCCAAAAAAAAAAAAAAGCAAAAAAAAAAAGAGAAAAAAAATTCAGAGTGTGCTTCTCAGTTGATTACGTGCCGCGCCGTGCTTTCGTTGGTGTTTTAGGCTCGCGTCTCTAGTACGGTCTAGCCTAGGATCAGCACAGTCCCGACGTTGAGTGTTTATTCAGCTTTGCATCTCTGTTTTGATTACTGTTGAGCTTTTGCTACCATACTTGTCAGCCTTCCTACAGCTCCACATATATTCTACATCGTGCGTTTTGACACCCCCTGGCCATCGCTCTACCACATCTCTGAGAGTTTTGACCCGTTGGTTGTACATCACCACCTGCTGCTAGGTAAGAATCGGTAAGAACTGAAGAAAAGCTTGACGGATTTGTGCTTTCCACCACCCCACATCCCATTAGTAGAAGTAGGATCATACTTCTGTGTGTTTTCTATTTCTGCTAACCATGCCAGGATCCCATTATGAAGTGGCGCGGGATGCACCTGATTGGGAGAATATGACAAACAAAGCATTACATGATAAATTTGCACAAATGATGTCTGAACAGGTGAATGACATCGAGAACAGATTTACAGAGGCGATTGATGGTGTGGAGAAGATGATCGACACCAAGCTCGACGCCAAGTTTACTGAGTTGCTCGCACGCTTACCTATACAGCCTGCGGCCGCTCCAGCACAGCCACCGCCACCACGACGTGCACGACGTATTCTGTTTCCGGGCGGACAAGCTGCTGGTGCTCCTACTGCTGCTGCAGTTACTGCTGCTGCTGCCTCTGACGTCGGCCAGGACGACAACTACGAGGGTGATTACGAGGAGGAGGTGGAACAAGAAGCGGCCTATGAACAGCCAGCTGGACGTCCACGTCCCAACATTCGCCACGGTCGACACCAACCACCCCCTCAGGTACGCGATGATGAACATGTGCCTAAACTTAAATTGAATCTTAAGCCGTTTGAGGGTAGATATATTCCTGATGCTTATCTTACTTGGGAGTTAGAAACTGAACAACGCTTTACATGTTTACAATATCCTGAGAATAGACGTGTTACTGCTGCTGTTTGTGAATTCACGGGTTTTGCATCTATTTGGTGGTCTGAACATTGTAGATTGCATGCTAATAATATTCCAGCTACTTGGGCTGCTTTAAAATATGCTATGCGTACTCGCTGGGTACCTCCTTATTATCAACGTGAATTGCAACAAAAATTACAGCGTTTGAGACAAGGAAAAAATTCTGTAGAGGAATATTATCAAGAATTACAAACTGGATTGATTAGATGTGGCCTAGTAGAGGATAATGAAGCTATGTTTGCACGTTTTATAGGTGGCTTAAACAGGGAGATACAAACTATTCTAGAATACAAGGACTATGCTACTATTACTCGTTTGTTTCATCTTGCTTGTAAAGCTGAACGTGAAGTGCGGGATCGACAGGCCGCTACGAGACCTAACTTTTCTGCAGGACGAAATACATCATGGACATCGCGTGGACCTTCTACATCCACACGTCCTGCTGCACCACCCTCTACTTCAGCCGCTCATTCTTACAGGGAGCCACCAAAACAGTCAGCGCCACCATTCAAGGGTGCACAGAGTGGTCCAGCGGCGAGTTCTTCTTCATCCATGGCTTCCACAGGGCAAACACGAGATCGTGATATTAAATGTCGCAGGTGCCAAGGTGGAGGTCACTTTGCAAAATACTTTCCCTCCAAGCGTGTGATGATTATTACGACGGATGGTGGGTATGAGTCAGCGAGTGACTATGATGAGGAGACTTTAGTTCTCATTGCTCATGAGGAACAGGGTGCCCATGATGATGCTCATGATATGGAGTATATGGCTCCTGATGATGCAGATAAATATGCTAGTTTGGTTGCTCAACGTGTGTTAAGTGTGCATGTAACGAAGGCCGAGCAAAACCAGAGGCATAATTTGTTCCACACAAAGGGAGTGGTGAAAGAACGTTCGGTTCGCATCATCATTGACGGAGGGAGTTGCAACAACTTGGCTAGCATGGAGTTGGTGGAGAAGCTATCTCTCACCACAAGACCACACCCCCATCCGTACTATATTAAGTGGTTTAACAATAGTGGTAAGATTAAGGTAACGCGTTCTGTTCGTGTGCACTTTAGCATTGCTGCATATGCTGATTATGTTGATTGTGATGTGGTACCCATGCAAGCATGCTCTCTTTTACTTGGTAGACCATGGCAATTTGATAGGAATGTTGTACACCGTGGTAGGACAAATCAGTTTACTCTGGTTCATCAGGATAAAAATATTGCTTTACTTCCTATGTCTCCTGAACAAATTGTGAAAGATGATCTTGCTAGAGCCAGTAAAGCTAAACAGGAGAAAAATAAGAGTGAAAATGAGGTAGCGGCCAAAGAATTTGAGCAACAACATAAGACTAATAGAAAATCTTCTTCTGATGTGTCTAATGAAATTAAATTGACTAGTCCAACTTTGCTTGCTACTAAAGTTGATATTTAAGATTTGGATGTTAGTCAATATGTGTGCTATGCTTTTGTGTGCAAAGAAGCTTTGTTTTCATTTGAGGAATTGCCTCCTTCTTTGCCTCCTGTTGTCACTGACCTTTTGCAGGAGTTTATTGACGTCTTTCCACAAGACGTACCACCGGGATTACCACCTATTCGAGGGATTGAGCATCAGATTGACTTAATTCCCGGTGCTTCACTGCCCAACCGTGCGCCATACCGTACCAATCCGGAGGAGACAAAGGAGATTCAGCGTCAAGTACAAGAGCTACTCGACAAAGGTTACATACGTGAATCCCTTAGTCCTTGTGCTGTTCCTGTTATATTAGTGCCTAAAAAGGATGGAACATGGCGTATGTGTGTTGATTGTCGAGCCATTAATAATATTACTATTCGTTATCGTCATCCTATTCCTAGGTTAGATGATATGCTTGATGAATTAAGTGGCTCTACCATGTTTTCCAAAGTTGATTTGCGTAGTGGATACCATCAAATTCGCATGAAATTAGGAGATGAATGGAAAACGGCATTTAAAACTAAGTTTGGATTATATGAGTGGTTAGTCATGCCTCTTGGGTTAACTAATGCAACTAGCACTTTCATGAGATTAATGAACGAGGTTTTACGTGCTTTCATTGGACAATTTGTGGTAGTCTATTTTGATGATATACTGATTTATAGCAAATCTTTGGAGGAACATTTGGATCATCTACGTGCTGTTTTTATTGCTCTACGTAATGCACGTTTGTTTGGTAACCTTGGGAAGTGCACCTTTTGCAACGACCGAGTATCGTTTCTTGGCTATGTTGTTACTCCGCAGGGAATTGAAGTTGATAAAGCCAAGATCGAGGCGATTGAGAGTTGGCCGCAGCCCAAAACGGTCACACAAGTGAGGAGTTTTCTTGGACTCGCTGGATTCTATAGGCGTTTTGTGAGAGATTTCAGCACCATTGCTGCACCTCTCAATGAGCTTACACGCAAGGATGTGCCTTTTACTTGGGGTACCGCACAGGAAGAAGCCTTCACGGTATTGAAAGATAAGTTAACACATGCTCCTTTGCTCCAACTTCCTGATTTTAATAAAACTTTTGAGCTTGAATGCGATGCTAGTGGTATTGGTTTGGGAGCTGTGTTATTACAAGATGCTAAACCTGTTGCATACTTTTCTGAAAAATTGAGTGGGCCTAGTCTGAACTATTCTACTTATGATAAGGAATTATATGCTCTTGTTCGGACATTAGAAACTTGGCAACATTATTTATGGCCCAAAGAATTTGTTATACATTTTGATCATGAATCTTTGAAACACATAAGAAGTCAAGCAAAACTTAATCGTAGACATGCTAAGTGGGTTGAATTTATTGAGACTTTCCCTTATGTCATTAAACACAAGAAGGGGAAAGATAATATTATTGTTGATGCTTTGTCTCGTCGTTATACTATGCTTTCACAACTTGACTTCAAGATATTCGATTTAGAGACAATCAAAGATCAATATGTACATGATGCGAAATTTAAAGATGTATTGCAGAATTGTAGAGAGGGTAGAACATGGATCAAGTTTGTGCTTTATGATGGACTTGTGTTCAGTTCTAACAAGCTATGCATTCCAGCTAGCTCTATTCGTCTTTTGTTGTTGCAGGAGGCGCATGGAGGAGGATTAATGGGACACTTTGGCGTCAAGAAGACGGAGGACGTACTTGCTACACATTTCTTTTGGCCAAAGATGAGACGGGATGTTGAGCGTTTTGTTGCTCGCTGCACTACATGTCAAAAAGCTAAGTCACGACTAAATCCTCATGGTTTATACATGCCTTTACCTGTACCTAGTGTTCCATGGGAGGACATATCCATGGACTTTGTTTTAGGCTTGCCTCGAACAAAGAAGGGGAGGGATAGCATATTTGTTGTCGTGGATAGATTTTCTAAGATGGCACATTTTATACCATGTCATAAAAGCGATGATGCTGCTAATGTTGCTGATTTATTCTTTCGAGAGATTATTCGCTTACATGGTGTGCCCAATACTATTGTCTCGGATCGTGATACTAAGTTTCTTAGCCATTTTTGGAGATGCTTATGGGCTAAGTTGGGGACTAAACTACTTTTTACTACTACATGTCATCCCCAAACTGATGGACAAACTGAAGTAGTCAATAGGACTTTGTCTACTATGCTTAGGGCTGTTTTAAAGAGTAACTTAAAAATGTGGGAAGAATGTTTACCTCATATTGAATTTGCTTATAATCGTTCATTTCATTCTACCACTAAAATGTGCCCTTTTGAGATTGTTTATGGTTTTCTACCTCGTGCACCTATTGATTTGCTTCCTCTTCCATCTTCGGAGAAGGTTAATTTTGATGCTAAGCAACGTGCTGAATTGATATTAAAAATGCATGAGTTAACTAAAGAAAACATTGAGAAAATGAATGCTAGATACAAGCTTGCTGGTGATAAGGGTAGAAAGCATGTTGTGTTTGAACCAGGAGATCTTGTTTGGTTACATCTACGTAAAGATAGGTTTCCTGATTTGCGCAAGTCTAAGTTAATGCCACGAGCTGATGGTCCCTTTAAGGTTTTACAGAAAATTAATGATAATGCATATAAACTTGAGCTACCTGCAGATTTTGGGGTTAGTCCCACATTTAACATTGCAGATTTGAAACCTTATTTGGGAGAAGATGATGAGCTTCCGTCGAGGACGACTTCAATTCAAGAAGGGGAGGATGATGAGGACATCGAAGTCGTCCTCGACGGAAGCTCATCATCTTCTCCCAAATAAGGTTTCAAATCTGCAATGTTAAATGTGGGACTAACCCCAAAATCTACAGGTAGCTCAAGTTTATATGCATTATCATTAATTTTCTGTAAAACCTTAAAGGGACCATCAGCTCGTGGCATTAACTTAGACTTGCGCAAATCAGGAAACCTATCTTTACGTAGATGTAACCAAACAAGATCTCCTGGTTCAAACACAACATGCTTTCTACCCTTATCACCAGCAAGCTTGTATCTAGCATTCATTTTCTCAATGTTTTCTTTAGTTAACTCATGCATTTTTAATATCAGTTCAGCACGTTGCTTAGCATCAAAATTAACCTTCTCCGAAGATGGAAGAGGCAGCAAATCAATAGGTGCACGAGGTAGAAAACCATAAACAATCTCAAAAGGGCACATGTTAGTGGTAGAATGAAATGAACGATTATAAGCAAATTCAATATGAGGTAAACATTCTTCCCACATTTTCAAGTTACTCTTTAAAACAGCCCTAAGCATAGTAGACAAAGTCCTATTGACTACTTCAGTTTGTCCATCAGTTTGGGGATGACAAGTAGTACTAAAAAGTAGTTTAGTCCCCAACTTAGCCCATAAGCATCTCCAAAAATGGCTAAGAAACTTAGTATCACGATCCGAGACAATAGTATTGGGCACACCATGTAAGCGAATAATCTCACGAAAGAATAAATCAGCAACATTAGCAGCATCATCGCTTTTATGACATGGTATAAAATGTGCCATCTTAGAAAATCTATCCACGACAACAAATATGCTATCCCTCCCCTTCTTTGTTCGAGGCAAGCCTAAAACAAAGTCCATGGATATGTCCTCCCATGGAACACTAGGTACAGGTAAAGGCATGTATAAACCATGAGGATTGAGTCGTGACTTAGCTTTTTGACATGTAGTGCAGCGAGCAACAAAACGCTCAACATCCCGTCTCATCTTTGGCCAAAAGAAATGTGTAGCAAGTACGTCCTCCGTCTTCTTCACGCCAAAGTGTCCCATTAATCCTCCTCCATGCGCCTCCTGCAACAACAAAAGACGAATAGAGCTAGCTGGAATGCATAGCTTGTCAGAACGGAACACAAAACCATCATTAAGCACAAACTTGTTCCATGTTCTACCCTCTCTACAATTCTGCAATACATCTTTAAATTCCGCATCATGTACATATTGATCTTTGAGTGTCTCTAAACCGAATATCTTGAAGTCAAGTTGTGAAAGCATAGTATAACGACGAGACAAAGCATCAGCAATAATATTATCTTTCCCCTTCTTGTGTTTAATGACATAAGGGAAAGTCTCAATAAATTCAACCCACTTAGCATGTCTACGATTAAGTTTTGCTTGGCTTCTTATGTGTTTCAAAGATTCATGATCAGAATGTATAACAAATTCTTTGGGCCATAAATAATGTTGCCAAGTTTCTAATGTCCGAACAAGAGCATATAATTCCTTATCATAAGTAGAATAGTTCAGACTAGGCCCACTCAATTTTTTAGAAAAGTATGCAACAGGTTTAGCATCTTGTAATAACACACCTCCCAAACCAATCCCACTAGCATCGCATTCAAGCTCAAAAGTTTTATTAAAATCAGGAAGTTGGAGCAAAGGAGCATGTGTTAACTTATCTTTCAATACCGTGAAGGCTTCTTCCTGTGCGGTACCCCAAGTAAAAGGCACATCCTTGCGTGTAAGCTCATTGAGAGGTGCAGCAATGGTGCTGAAATCTCTCACAAAACGCCTATAGAATCCAGCGAGTCCAAGAAAACTCCTCACTTGTGTGACCGTTTTGGGCTGCGGCCAACTCTCAATCGCCTCGATCTTGGCTTTATCAACTTCAATTCCCTGCGGAGTAACAACATAGCCAAGAAACGATACTCGGTTGGTGCAAAAGGTGCACTTCCCAAGGTTACCAAACAAACGTGCATTACGTAGAGCAATAAAAACAGCACGTAAATGATCCAAATGTTCCTCCAAAGATTTGCTATAAATCAGTATATCATCAAAATAGACTACCACAAATCGTCCAATGAAAGCACGTAAAACCTCGTTCATTAATCTCATGAAAGTGCTAGGTGCATTAGTTAACCCAAAAGGCATGACTAACCACTCATATAATCCAAACTTAGTTTTAAGTGCCGTTTTCCATTCATCCCCTAATTTCATGCGAATTTGATGGTATCCACTACGCAAATCAACTTTGGAAAACATAATAGAGCCACTTAATTCATCAAGCATATCATCTAACCTAGGAATAGGATGACGATAACGAATAGTAATATTATTAATGGCTCTACAATCAACACACATACGCCAAGTTCCATCCTTTTTAGGCACTAATATAACAGGAACAGCACAAGGACTAAGGGATTCACGTATGTAACCTTTGTCGAGTAACTCTTGTACTTGACGCTGAATCTCCTACGTCTCCTCCGAATTGGTACGGTATGGCGCACGGTTGGGCAGCGAAGCACCGGGAATTAAGTCAATCTGATGCTCAATCCCTCGAATAGGTGGTAATCCCGGTGGTACGTCTTGTGGAAAGACGTCAATAAACTCCTGCAAAAGGTCAGTGACAACAGGAGGCAAAGAAGGAGGCAATTCCTCAAATGAAAACAAAGCTTCTTTGCACACAAAAGCATAGCACACATATTGACTAACATCCAAATCCGAAATATCAACCTTAGTAGCAAGCAAAGTTGGACTAGTCAATTTAATTTCATTAGAAACAGCAGAAGAAGATTTGCTATTACTCTTATGTTGATGCTCAAATTCTTTAGCTGCTATCTCATTTTCACTCTTATTTTTCTCCTGTTTAGCTTTACTAGCTCTAGCAAGATCATCTTTCACAATTTGTTCAGGAGACATAGGAAGTAAAGCAATAGTTTTATCCTGATGAACCAGAGTAAACTGATTTGTCCTACCATGGTGTACAACATTCCTATCAAATTGCCATGGTCTACCAAGTAAAAGAGAGCATGCTTGCATGGGTACCACATCACAATCAACATAATCAGCATATGCAGCAATGCTAAAGTGCACACGAACAGAACGCGTTACCTTAATCTTACCACTATTGTTAAACCACTGAATATAGTACGGATGGGGGCGTGGTCTTGTGGTGAGAGATAGCTTCTCCACCAACTCCATGCTCGCCAAGTTGTTGCAACTCCCTCCATCAATGATGATGCGAACCGAACGTTCTTTCACCACTCCCTTTGTGTGGAACAAATTATGCCTCTGGTTTTGCTCGGCCTTCGATACCTGCACACTTAACACATGTTGAGCAACCAAACTAGCATATTGATCTGCATCATCAGGAGCCATATACTCTATATCATGAGCATCATCATGGGCACCCTGTTCCTCGTGAGCAATGAGAACTAAAGTCTCCTCATCATAGTCGCTCGCTGACTCATACCCACCATCCGTCGTAATAATCATCACACGCTTGGAGGGACAGTCTTTTGCGAAGTGACCTCCACCTTGGCACCTGCGACATTTAATATCACGATCTCGTGTTTGCCCTGTGGAAGCCATGGATGAAGAAGAACTCGCTGCTGGACCACTCTGTGCACCCTTGAATGGTGGCGCTGGCTGTTTTGGAGGCTCCCTGTAAGAATGAGCGGTTGAAGTAGATGGTGGTGCAGCAGGACGTGTGGATGTAGAAGGTCCACGCGATGTCCATGATGTATTTCGTCCTGCAGAAAAGTTAGGTCTCGTAGCGGCCTGTCGATCCTGCACTTCACGTTCAGCTTTACAAGCAAGATGAAACAAACGAGTAATAGTAGCATAGTCCTTGTATTCTAGAATAGTTTGTATCTCCCTGTTTAAGCCACCTATAAAACGTGCAAACATAGCTTCATTATCCTCTACTAGGCCACATCTAATCAATCCAGTTTGTAATTCTTGATAATATTCCTCTACAGAATTTTTTCCTTGTCTCAAACGCTGTAATTTTTGTAGCAATTCACGTTGATAATAAGGAGGAACCCAGCGAGTACGCATAGCATCTTTTAAAGCAGCCCAAGTAGCTGGAATATTATTAGCATGCAATCTACAATGTTCAGACCACCAAATAGATGCAAAACCCGTGAATTCACAAACAGCAGCAGTAACACGTCTATTCTCAGGATATTGTAAACATGTAAAGCATTGTTCAGTTTCTAACTCCCAAGTAAGATAAGCATCAGGAATATATCTACCCTCAAACGGCTTAAGATTCAATTTAAGTTTAGGCACATGTTCATCATCGCGTACCTGAGGGGGTGGTTGGTGTCGACCTTGGCGAATGTTGGGACGTGGACGTCCAGCTGGCTGTTCATAGGCCGCTTCTTGTTCCACCTCCTCCTCGTAATCACCCTCGTAGTTGTCGTCCTGGCCGACGTCAGAGGCAGCAGCAGCAGTAACTGCAGCAGCAGCAGGAGCACCAGCAGCTTGTCCGCCCGGAAACAGAATACGTCGTGCACGTCGTGGTGGCGGTGGCTGTGCTGCAGCGGCCGCAGGCTGTATAGGTAGGCGTGCGAGCAACTCAGTAAACTTGGCGTCGAGCTTGGTGTCGATCATCTTCTCCACACCATCAATCGCCTCTGTAAATCTGTTCTCGATGTCATTCACCTGTTCAGACATCATTTGTGCAAATTTATCATGTAATGCTTTGTTTGTCATATTCTCCCAATCAGGTGCATCCCGCGCCACTTCATCATGGGATCCTGGCATGGTTAGCAGAAATAGAAAACACACAGAAATATGATCCTACTTCTACTAATGGGATGTGGGGTGGTGGAAAGCACAAATCCGTCAAGCTTTTCTTAAGTTCGTACCGATTCTTACCTACCAGCAGGTGGTGATGTACAACCAACGGGTCAAAACTCTCAGAGATGTGGTAGAGCGATGGCCAGGAGGTGTCAAAATGCACGATGTAGAATATATGTGGAGCTGTAGGAAGGCTGACAAGTATGGTAGCAAAAGCTCAACAGTAATCAAAACAGAGATGCAAAGCTGAATAAACACTCAACGTCGGTACTGTGCTGATCCTAGGCTAGACCGTACGAGAGACGCGAGCCTAAAACACCAACGAAAGCACGGCGCGGCACGTAATCAACTGAGAAGCACACTCTGAATTTTTTTTTCTCTCTTTTTTTTTTTTTTTGCTTTTTTTTTTTGCGATGCGGGACTGCGGTGGCTGAAAAAGTGCGAAAAAATCACTATGGTGGCGAACGTCTCAAAATGAGTTTCTGGACCTAAGGAACGTATGATCAAGAAATTTTTTTACCCCCGAAATTTTTGGCCTAAAAACTGCTCTGGAAAGCGTGCCAGACTCTTTTTTTTTTTTTGGAGATCACCTCCTTCTACGTACGACAAAAGATCGGTGAAATCCGACTCTAATCAACTCAAAACTAATCTGGCTACGGAGAGATCACAAACCGAACAGGTGATGGAACTCAACTCGGATTGGTAGGTCGTGGTGCTGTATATGGACTCGACTTGGCGGAACGTGGTGGTGTATCTGGACTCGGATTGGCGGAAACGTGGCGGTGTACTACTGTGCGGCGGCGGTGTGACAAACTGTGATCAGAACTCGAAACTCTAAGGGAACTAGACGCTAAGATCAGCAACTCGACACAACGATGCAACCGCAAATTCAACAAAGCAAACTACTGTAAAGAAAACTGGACAAAGGCTCGGACTGTTTTGGGACATGATGATCTAACCCTAATTTTTTTTTGGCTTTTTCTTGGACTGTAGGTATGAAGAACAGAACCAATCTAGACTACGAAAACTGGTAAATCTCACCGAGCAACCTGGAAATCTGATACCACTTGATAGAGGCGAAGGTGTCCTGATGTTTCGATGAGATGGTGGAGATCGATTATGGTGGAGACGACTTTCACGATCCGACTACGAACGTGCGAAGACGTTGCGCCTTAGCGATCGCTAAACCAACTCCGAGAGGTTATTGATCCCGCGGATGCACGATCAACCTGACCACGAAGGTCTAATTCCTGCAAGCAATCGAAGAACAAGCAAGAACTAAGAATTGCAATCTGGATATTGCGAATATAAGATGAATGATTACGAAAGTTGGGGTTCCAATGAGGTCTTGGCCTGGTCGGATGACACAAACGAAGAGCTCGAAGTTGCGGCTATGGCTAACTTAAATCTAATTAAAACGCAAGTCTAAACGACGCCCTAAGGGTTGTATATATGGGGGAACAGAGGGGAATTTCGTGGCCCCTTGGAGGAGGGGTCCGAAAACAACCCTAACTCGGTTTCCCCACACATACGGACTCTAAAAAAATAGCCTATTAAGTGTATTTCGAAATTACATGGGCCTGGCCCAATAATAA
Source organism: Bromus sterilis (assembly GCA_950022295.1). Classification (NCBI taxonomy): domain Eukaryota; kingdom Viridiplantae; phylum Streptophyta; class Magnoliopsida; order Poales; family Poaceae; genus Bromus; species Bromus sterilis. Next base: position 238,072,859 of record OX465595.1, on the reverse strand, counting down.
GGTGACGCAGCACCTATAATAACCCTTGGACGAAAATATTAATGTGGCGTCTTGTGTCTCTCGTCCAAGTCTTCATGCACGACTTATGGTGGCCTCAAAGTGAGAAAATCACCACTTGAAGCTCCATTGTCCTTTCCCGCGCGCACATCTCCTTCTCCATGCTTGATCCCGCTCCAATGACCATCCTTCTTATCCATGCTAGGTCCTTCATTCATAAGACAAACAAAAGTATCTAATTTAGGCAGCATCATATGTTCCTGAACATTAGAAGGATTCACAAGAAACGAAAGTACCTGATAATTTAGTTGACGTGCGCGTGCTCTAGTAACTGGTCCAGTATGTGTAGTTGGTGAAGATGTGGGTGTAACATTAGTAGAGATGTCCTCATCACTTGGAGATTATACTATATAAGATCAATTGAGTACATCAATCCAATACATAGAAGAAGGGGAAAAATCATGGGATCACCCTAGATTAACATTGCCTATGATCACAATCAATATCACATCATGGGAGAGAGAGAAGACCACATAGCTACTGTAGAAGACCTTAGCCCCGAGGAGGAACTACTCCCTCTTCATGGAGAAGGGAAGCAACGTCGATGGAGATGAATCCGGGGGCACTTCCCCATCCCGGCAGGGTGCCGGGGCAGCTTCTCCAGGCAGCCCCGATCTTAAAACGGCGGCGGCGGCGGAACAGAGAGGTTTCCGCCAAAAGAGTTCTCGTTCTGGGGTTTCTACCCCGAGGGGGTTATATAGGCGAAGGGGGACGTCGAGGGGCCACCCAGGGCAGCCAGGAGGGTGCCTGGCGCGCCCTAGGGTTGGGGCCGCGCCAGGGACCCTTCTGGCTCCCTGGTGGTGGTCCCGGCTCTCTCTCCCTTGGTTATTCCGGAAGCTTCCTGCCCGCTGATTTTTAATATAATTTTTGCGGAATTTTTTGGGCACTTTAATCAGCCGGAAAACCTGAAAAACAAAAACAGCAGAAAACCAGAAGCTGGCAACTGGGTGCACTGAGTTAGTAGGTTAGTCCAAATTGGTTTAAAAGTGTAATAAAGTTCAACCAAAACATGGCAAAGTCACACAAAACATGCATGGAGCAAGCAGAAATTCTAGATACGTTTGGGACGTATCAGTAAGATTAAGGTAACGCGTTCTGTTCGTGTGCACTTTAGCATTGCTGCATATGCTGATTATGTTGATTGTGACGTGGTACCCATGCAAGCATGCTCTCTTTTACTTGGTAGACCATGGCAATTTGATAGGAATGTTCTACACCATGGTAGGACAAATCAGTTTACTCTGGTTCATCAGGATAAAAATATTGCTTTACTTCCTATGTCTCCTGAACAAATTGTGAAAGATGATCTTGCTAGAGCTAGTAAAGCTAAACAGGAGAAAAATAAGAGTGAAAATGAGATAGCAGCCAAAGAATTTGAGCAACAACATAAGACTAATAGCAAATCTTCTTCTGCTGTTTCTAATGAAATTAAATTGACTAGTCCAACTTTGCTTGCTACTAAGGTTGATATTTCAGATTTGGATGTTAGTCAATATGTGTGCTATGCTTTTGTGTGCAAAGAAGCTTTGTTTTCATTTGAGAAATTGCCTCCTTCTTTGCCACCTGTTGTCACTGACCTTTTGCAGGAGTTTATTGACGTCTTTCCACAAGACGTACCACCGGGATTACCACCTATTTGCGGGATTGAGCATCAGATAGACTTAATTCCCGGTGCTTCGCTGCCCAACCGTGCGCCATACCGTACCAATCTGGAGGAGACGAAGGAGATTCAGCGTCAAGTACAAGAGCTACTCGACAAAGGTTACATACGTGAATCCCTTAGTCCTTGTGCTGTTCCTGTTATATTAGTGCCTAAAAAGGATGGAAGATGGAGTATGTGTGTTGATTGTCGAGCCATTAATAATATAACTATTCGTTATCGTCATCCTATTCCTAGGTTAGATGATATGCTTGATGAATTAAGTGGTGATGAGGACATCTCTACTAATGTTACACCCACATCGTCACAAACTACACATAATGGACCAGTTACTAGAGCACGCGCACGTCAATTGAATTATCAGGTACTTTCGTTTCTTGCGAATCCTTCTAATATTCAAGAACATATGATGCTGCCTAAATTAGATACTTTTGTTTGTCTTATGAATGAAGGACCTAGCATGGATAAGAAGGATGGTCATTGGAGCGGGATCAAGCATGGCGAAGAAGGTGCGCGCGCGGGAAAGGACAGTGAAGCTTCCAGTGGTGATTATCGCACGTTGAAGCCACCATAAGGCGCGCATGAAGACTTGGACGAGAGACACAAGATGCCACATTAATATTTTCGTCCAAGAGTTATTATAGGTGCTGCGTCACCTTATTATTGGGCCAGGCCCATGTAATTTCGAAATACACTTAATAGGCTATTTTTTAGAGTCCGTATGTGTGGGGAAACCGAGTTAGGGTTGTTTTCGGACCCCTCCTCCAAGGGGCCACGAAATTCCCCTCTGTTCCCCCATATATACAGCCCTTAGGGCATCGTTTAGACTTGGGTTTTAATTAGATTTAAGTTAGCCATAGCCGCAACTTCGAGCTCTTCGTTTGTGTCATCCGACCAGGCCAAGACCTCATTGGAACCCCAACTTTCGTAATCTTTCATCTTATATTCGCAATATCCAGATTGCAATTCTTAGTTCTTGCTTGTTCTTCGATTGCTTGCAGGAATTAGACCTTCGTGGTCAGGTTGATCGTGCATCCGCGGGATCAATAACCTCTCGGAGTTGGTTTAGCGATCGCTAAGGCGCAACGTCTTCGCACGTTCGTAGTCGGGTCGTGAAAGTCTACTCCACCATAATCGATCTCCACCATCTCATCGAAACATCGGGACACCTTCGCCTCTATCAAGTGGTATCAGATTTCCAGGTTGCTCGGTGAGATTTACCAGTTTTCGTAGTCTAGATTGGTTCTGTTCTTCATACCTACAGTCCACGAAACAGCCAACAAAAAAAATTAGGGTTAGATCATCACGTCCCAAAACAGTCCGAGCCTTTGTCCAGTTTTCTTTACAGTAGTTTGCATTGTTGAATTTGCGGTTGCATCGTTGTGTCGAGTTGCTGATCTTAGCGTCTAGTTCCCTTAGAGTTTCGAGTTCTGCTCACAGTTTGCCACGTCGCCGCCGCACCAGTAGTCATCCTACCACGTTCCGCCAATCCGAGTCCAGATACACCACCACGTTCCGCCAAGCAGAGTCCATATACACCACCACGTCTCATGAGTCCGACTTGAGTTACACCATCACTACGGTTCCTGATATCTCCGTAGCCAGAATAGTTTTGAGTTGATTAGAGTCGGATTTCACCAATCTTTTGTCGTACGTAGAAGAGGGTGATTTCCAAAAAAAAAAAAAAAAAAAAAAAAAAAAAAAAAAAAAAGAGTCTGGCACGCTTTCCAGAGCAGTTTTTAGGCCAAAAATTTCAGGGGTAAAAAATTTTTTTGCCCATACGTTCCTTAGGTCCAGAAACTCATTTTGAGACATTCGCCACCATAGTGACTTTTTCGCACTTTTTCAGCCACCGCAGTCCCGCATCGCAAAAAAAAAAAAAAAAAAAAAAAAAAAAAAAAGAGAAAAAAAAAAATCAGAGTATGCTTCTCAGTTGATTACGTGCCGCGCCGTGCTTTCGTTGGTGTTTTAGGCTCGCGTCTCTAGTACGGTCTAGCCTAGGATCAGCACAGTACCCACGTTGAGCGTTTATTCAGCTTTGCATCTCTGTTTTGATTACTGTTGAGTTTTTTCTACCATACTTGTCAGCCTTCCTACAGCTCCACATATATTCTACATCGTGCGTTTGACACCTCCTGGCCATCGCTCTACCATTTCTCTGAGAGTTTTGACCCGTTGGTTGTACATCACCACCTGCTGCTAGGTAAGAATCGGTAAGAACGAAAGAAAAGCTTGACGGATTTGTGCTTTCCACCACACCACATCCCATTAGTAGAAGTAGGATCATATTACTGTGTGTTTTCTATTTCTGCTAACCATGACAGGATCACATGACGAAGTGGCGCGGGATGCACCCGATTGGGAGAACATGACAAACAAAGCATTACATGATAAATTTGCACGTATGATGTCTGAACAGGTGCAGGACATCCATAACAGATTTACAGAGGCGATTGATGGCGTGGAAAAGATGATCGACACCAAGCTAGACGCCAAGTTTACTGAGTTGATCGCACGCCTACCTTCAGCACAGCCACAGCCACCGCCACTACCACGTGCACGACGTATTCTGTTGCCGCGAGGACAAGCTGCTGGTATTGGTGCTCCTCCTGCTGCTGCCGTTGCTGCTACTGCTGCTGCTGCTTCTGACGTCGGCCAGGACGACTACTACGAGGGTGATTACGAGGAGGAGGTGGAACAGGAAGCGGTCTATGAGCAGCCAGCTGGACGTCCACGTCCCAACATTCGCCACGGTCGACACCAACCACCCCCTCAGGTACGCGATGATGAACATGTGCCTAAACTTAAATTGAATCTTAAGCCATTTGAGGGTAGATATATTCCTGATGTTTATCTTACTTGGGAGTTAGAAACTGAACAACGCTTTACATGTTTACAATATCCTGAGAATAGACGTGTTACTGCTGCTGTTTGTGAATTCACGGGATTTGCATCTATTTGGTGGTCCGAACATTGTAGATTGCATGCTAATAATATTCCAACTACTTGGGCTGCTTTAAAAGATGCTATGCGTACTCGCTGGGTTCCTCCTTATTATCAACGTGACTTGTTACAAAAATTACAGCGTTTGAGACAAGGCAAAAATTCTGTAGAGGAATATTATCAGGAATTACAAACTGGATTGATTAGATGCGGCCTAGTAGAGGATAATGAAGCTATGCTTGCACGTTTTATGGGTGGCTTAAACAGGGAGATACAAACTATTCTAGAATACAAGGACTTTACTACTATCACTCGTTTGTTTCATCTTGCTTGTAAAGCTGAACGTGAAGTGCAGGATCGACAGGCCGCTACGAGACCTAACTTTTCTGCAGGACGAAATACATCATGGACATCGCGTGGAGCTTCTACATCCACACGTCCTGCTGCACCACCATCTACTTCAGCCGCTCATTCTTACAGGGAGCCACCGACACAGCCAGTGCCACCATTCAAGGGTGCACAGAGTGGTCCCGCGGCGAGTTCTTCTTCATCCATGGCGTCCACAGGGCAAGCACGAGATCGTGATATTAAATGTCGCAGGTGCCAAGGTGGAGGTCACTTCGCAAAAGACTGTCCCTCCAAGCGTGTGATGATTATTACGGCGGATGGTGGGTATGAGTCAGCGAGTGACTATGATGAGGAGACTTTAGTTCTCATTGCTCATGAGGATCAGGGTGCCCATGATGATGCTCGTGATATAGAGTATATAGCTCCTGATGATGCAGATAAATATGCTAGTTTGGTTGCTCAACGTGTGTTAAGTGTGCAGGTATCGAAGGCCGAGCAAAACCAGAGGCATAATTTGTTCCACACAAAGGGAGTGGTGAAAGAACGTTCGGTTCGCATCATCATTGACGGAGGGAGTTGCAACAACTTGGCGAGCATGGAGTTGGTGGAGAAGCTATCTCTCACCACAAGACCACACCCCCATCCGTACTATATTCAGTGGTTTAACAATAGTGGTAAGATTAAGGTAACGCGTTCTGTTCGTGTGCACTTTAGCATTGCCGCATATGCTGATTATGTTGATTGTGATGTGGTACCCATGCAAGCATGCTCTATTTTACTTGGTAGACCATGGCAATTTGATAGGAATGTTGTACACCATGGTAGGACAAATCAGTTTACTCTGGTTCATCAGGATAAAACTATTGCTTTACTTCCTATGTCTCCTGAACAAATTGTGCAAGATGATCTTGCTAGAGCTAGTAAAGCTAAACAGGAGAAAAATAAGAGTGAAAATGAGATAGCAGCTAAAGAATTTGAGCAACAACATAAGACCAATAGCAAATCTTCTTCCGCTGTTTCTAATGAAATTAAATTGACTAGTCCAACTTTGCTTGCTACTAAGGTTGATATTTCGGATTTGGATGTTAGTCAATATGTGTGCTATGCTTTTGTGTGCAAAGAAGCTTTGTTTTCATTTGAGGAATTGCCTCCTTCTTTGCCTCCTGTTGTCACTAACCTTTTGCAGGAGTTTATTGACGTCTTTCCACAAGACGTGCCACCGGGATTACCACCTATTCGAGGGATTGAGCATCAGATTGACTTAATTCCCGGTGCTTCGCTGCCTAACCGTGCGCCATACCGTACCAATCCGGAGGAGACGAAGGAGATTCAGCGTCAAGTACAAGAGCTACTCGACAAAGGTTACATACGTGAATCCCTTAGTCCTTGTGCTGTTCCTGTTATATTAGTGCCTAAAAAGGATGGAACATGGCGTATGTGTGTTGATTGTAGAGCCATTAATAATATTACTATTCGTTATCGTCATCCTATTCCTAGGTTAGATGATATGCTTGATGAATTAAGTGGCTCTACCATGTTTTCCAAAGTTGATTTGCGTAGTGGATACCATCAAATTCGCATGAAATTAGGAGATGAATGGAAAACGGCTTTTAAAACTAAGTTTGGATTATATGAGTGGTTAGTCATGCCTTTTGGGTTAACTAATGCACCTAGCACTTTCATGAGATTAATGAACGAGGTTTTACGTGCTTTCATTGGACGATTTGTGGTAGTCTATTTTGATGATATACTGATTTATAGCAAATCTTTGGAAGAACATTTGGATCATTTACGTGCTGTTTTTATTGCCCTACGTAATGCACGTTTATTTGGTAACCTTGGGAAGTGCACCTTTTGCACCGACCGAGTATCGTTTCTTGGCTATGTTGTTACTCCACAGGGTATTGAAGTTGATAAAGCCAAGATCGAGGCGATTGAGAGTTGGCCGCAGCCCAAAACGGTCACACAAGTGAGGAGTTTTCTTGGCCTCGCTGGATTCTATAGGCGTTTTGTGAGAGATTTCAGCACCATTGCTGCCCCTCTCAATGAGCTTACTCGCAAGGATGTGCCTTTTACTTGGGGTACTACACAGGAAGAAGCCTTCACGGTATTGAAAGATAAGTTAACACATGCTCCTTTGCTCCAACTTCCTGATTTTAATAAAACTTTTGAGCTTGAATGCGATGCTAGTGGGATTGGTTTGGGAGGTGTGTTATTACAAGATGCTAAACCTGTTGCTTACTTTTCTGAAAAATTGAGTGGGCCTAGTCTGAACTATTCTACTTATGATAAGGAATTATATGCTCTTGTTCGGACATTAGAAACTTGGCAACATTATTTATGGCCCAAAGAATTTGTTATACATTCTGATCATGAATCTTTGAAACACATAAGAAGTCAAGCAAAACTTAATCGTAGACATGCTAAGTGGGTTGAATTTATTGAGACTTTCCCTTATGTAATTAAACACAAGAAGGGGAAAGATAATGTTATTGCTGATGCTTTGTCTCGTCGTTATACTATGCTTTCACAACTTGACTTCAAGATATTCGGTTTAGAGACAATCAAAGATCAATATGTAAATGATGCGGAATTTAAAGATGTATTGCAGAATTGTAGAGAGGGTAGAACATGGAACAAGTTTGTGCTTAATGATGGATTTGTGTTCCGTTCTAACAAGCTATGCATTCCAGCTAGCTCTATTCGTCTTTTGTTGTTGCAGGAGGCGCATGGAGGAGGATTAATGGGACACTTTGGCGTGAAGAAGACGGAGGACGTACTTGCTACACATTTCTTTTGGCCAAAGATGAGACGGGATGTTGAGCGTTTTGTTGCTCGCTGCACTACATGTCAAAAAGCTAAGTCACGACTCAATCCTCATGGTTTATACATGCCTTTACCTGTACCTAGTGTTCCGTGGGAGGACATATCCATGGACTTTGTTTTAGGCTTGCCTCGAACAAAGAATGGGAGGGATAGCATATTTGTTGTCGTGGATAGATTTTCTAAAATGGCACATTTTATACCATGTCATAAAAGCGATGATGCTGCTAATGTTGCTGATTTATTCTTTCGTGAGATTATTCGCTTACATGGTGTGCCCAATACTATTGTCTCGGATCGTGATACTAAGTTTCTTAGCCATTTTTGGAGATGCTTATGGGCTAAGTTGGGGACTAAACTACTTTTTAGTACTACATGTCATCCCCAAACTGATGGACAAACTGAAGTGGTCAATAGGACTTTGTCTACTATGCTTAGGGCTGTTTTAAAGAGTAACTTGAAACAGTGGGAAGAATGTTTACCTCATATTGAATTTGCTTATAATCGTTCATTGCATTCTACCACTAAAATGTGCCCTTTTGAGATTGTTTATGGTTTTCTACCTCGTGCACCTATTGATTTGCTGCCTCTTCCATCTTCGGAGAAGGTTAATTTTGATGCTAAGCAACGTGCTGAATTGATATTAAAAATGCATGAGTTAACTAAAGAAAACATTGAGCGCATGAATGCTAGATACAAGCTTGTTGGTGATAGGGGTCGAAAGCATGTTGTGTTTGAACCCGGAGATCTTGTTTGGTTACATCTACGTAAAGATAGGTTTCCTGATTTGCGCAAGTCTAAGTTAATGCCTCGAGCTGATGGTCCCTTTAAGGTTTTGCAGAAAATTAATGATAATGCATATAAACTTGAGCTACCTGCAGCCTTTGGGGTTAGTCCCACATTTAATATTGCAGATTTGAAGCCTTATTTGGAAGAAGATGATGAGCTTCCGTCGAGGACGACTTCAATTCAAGAAGGGGAGGATGATGAGGACATCTCTACTAATGTTACACCCACATCGTCACAAACTACACATAATGGACCAGTTACTAGAGCACGCGCACGTCAATTGAATTATCAGGTACTTTCGTTTCTTGCGAATCCTTCTAATATTCAAGAACATATGATGCTGCCTAAATTAGATACTTTTGTTTGTCTTATGAATGAAGGACCTAGCATGGATAAGAAGGATGGTCATTGGAGCGGGATCAAGCATGGCGAAGAAGGTGCGCGCGCGGGAAAGGACAGTGAAGCTTCCAGTGGTGATTATCGCACGTTGAAGCCACCATAAGGCGCGCATGAAGACTTGGACGAGAGACACAAGATGCCACATTAATATTTTCGTCCAAGAGTTATTATAGGTGCTGCGTCACCTTATTATTGGGCCAGGCCCATGTAATTTCGAAATACACTTAATAGGCTATTTTTTAGAGTCCGTATGTGTGGGGAAACCGAGTTAGGGTTGTTTTCGGACCCCTCCTCCAAGGGGCCACGAAATTCCCCTCTGTTCCCCCATATATACAGCCCTTAGGGCATCGTTTAGACTTGGGTTTTAATTAGATTTAAGTTAGCCATAGCCGAACTTCGAGCTCTTCGTTTGTGTCATCCGACCAGGCCAAGACCTCATTGGAACCCCAACTTTCGTAATCTTTCATCTTATATTCGCAATATCCAGATTGCAATTCTTAGTTCTTGCTTGTTCTTCGATTGCTTGCAGGAATTAGACCTTCGTGGTCAGGTTGATCGTGCATCCGCGGGATCAATAACCTCTCGGAGTTGGTTTAGCGATCGCTAAGGCGCAACGTCTTCGCACGTTCGTAGTCGGGTCGTGAAAGTCTACTCCACCATAATCGATCTCCACCATCTCATCGAAACATCGGGACACCTTCGCCTCTATCAAGTGGCTCTACCATGTTTTCCAAAGTTGATTTGCGTAGTGGATACCATCAAATTCGCATGAAATTAGGAGATGAATGGAAAACGGCATTTAAAACTAAGTTTGAATTATATGAGTGGTTAGTCATGCCTTTTGGGTTAACTAATGCACCTAGCACTTTCATGAGATTAATGAACGAGGTTTTACGTGCTTTCATTGGACGATTTGTGGTAGTTTATTTTGATGATATACTGATTTATAGCAAATCTTTGGAGGAACATTTGGATCATTTACGTGCTGTTTTTATTGCCCTACGTAATGCACGTTTATTTGGTAACCTTGGGAAGTGCACCTTTTGCACCGACCGAGTATCGTTTCTTGGCTATGTTGTTACTCCACAGGGTATTGAAGTTGATAAAGCCAAGATCGAGGCGATTGAGAGTTGGCCGCAGTCCAAAACGGTCACGCAAGTGAGGAGTTTTCTTGGCCTCGCTGGATTCTATAGGCGTTTTGTGAGAGATTTCAGCACCATTGCTGCACCTCTCAATGAGCATACACGCAAGGATGTGCCTTTTACTTGGGGTACCGCACAGGAAGAAGCCTTCACGGTATTGAAAGATAAGTTAACACATGCTCCTTTGCTCCAACTTCCTGATTTTAATAAGACTTTTGAGCTTGAATGCGATGCTAGTGGGATTGGTTTGGGAGGTGTGTTATTACAAGATGCTAAACCGGTTGCATACTTTTCTGAAAAATTGAGTGGGCCTAGTCTGAACTATTCTACTTATGATAAGGAATTATATGCTCTTGTTCGGACATTAGAAACTTGGCAACATTATTTATGGCCCAAAGAATTTGTTATACATTCTGATCATGAATCTTTGAAACACATAAGAAGCCAAGCAAAACTTAATCGTAGACATGCTAAGTGGGTTGTATTTATTGAGACTTTCCCTTATGTCATTAAACACAAGAAGGGGAAAGATAATATTATTGCTGATGCTTTGTCTCGTCGTTATACTATGCTTTCACAACTTGACTTCAAGATATTCGGTTTAGAGACAATCAAAGATCAATATGTACATGATGCGGAATTTAAAGATGTTTTGCAGAATTGTAGAGAGGGTAGAACATGGAACAAGTTTGTGCTTAATGATGGGTTTGTGTTCCGTTCTAACAAGCTATGCATTCCAGCTAGCTCTATTCGTCTTTTGTTGTTGCAGGAGGCGCATGGAGGAGGATTAATGGGACATTTGGCGTGAAGAAGACGGAGGACGTACTTGCTACACATTTCTTTTGGCCAAAGATGAGACAGGATGTTGAGCGTTTTGTTGCTCGCTGCACTACATTTCAAAAAGCTAAGTCACGACTCAATCCTCATGGTTTATACATGCCTTTACCTGTACCTAGTGTTCCGTGGGAGGACATATCCATGGACTTTGTTTTAGGCTTGCCTCGAACACAGAAGGGGAGGGATAGCATATTTGTTGTCGTGGATAGATTTTCTAAGATGGCACATTTTATACCATGTCATAAAAGCGATGATGCTGCTAATGTTGCTGATTTATTCTTTCGAGAGATTATTCGCTTACGTGGTGTGCCCAATACTATTGTCTCGGATCGTGATACTAAGTTTCTTAGCCATTTTTGGAGATGCTTATGGGCTAAGTTGGGGACTAAACTACTTTGTAGTACTACTTGTCATCCCCAAACTGATGGACAAACTGAAGTAGTCAATAGGACTTTGTCTACTATGCTTAGGGCTGTTTTAAAGAGTAACTTAAAAATGTGGGAAGAATGTTTACCTCATATTGAATTTGCTTATAATCGTTCATTTCATTCTACCACTAAAATGTGCCCTTTTGAGATTGTTTATGGTTTTCTACCTCGTGCACCTATTGATTTTCTGCCTCTTCCATCTTCGGAGAAGGTTAATTTTGATGCTAAGCAACGTGCTGAATTGATATTAAAAATGCATGAGTTAACTAAAGAAAACATTGAGAAAATGAATGCTAGATACAAGCTTGCTGGTGATAAGGGTAGAAAGCATGTTGTGTTTGAACCAGGAGATCTTGTTTGGTTACATCTACGTAAAGATAGGTTTCCTGATTTGCGCAAGTCTAAGTTAATGCCACGAGCTGATGGTCCCTTTAAGGTTTTACAGAAAATTAATGATAATGCATATAAACTTGAGCTACCTGCAGATTTTGGGGTTAGTCCCACATTTAACATTGCAGATTTGAAACCTTATTTGGGAGAAGATGATGAGCTTCCGTCGAGGACGACTTCAATTCAAGAAGGGGAGGATGATGAGGACATCTCTACTAATGTTACACCCACATCTTCACCAACTACACATACTGGACCAGTTACTAGAGCACGCGCACGTCAACTAAATTATCAGGTACTTTCGTTTCTTGCGAATCCTTCTATTGTTCATGAATATATGATGCTGCCTAAATTAGATACTTTTGTTTTGCTTATGAATGAAGGACACAGCATGGACAAGAAGGATGGTCATTGGAGCGGGATCAAGCATGGAGAAGAAGGTGCGCGCGCGGGAAAGGACAATGGAGCTTCCAGTGGTGATTATCGCACTTTGAAGCCACCATAAGTTGCGCATGAAGTCTTGGACGAAATACGCGAGATGCCACTTCATTATTTTCGTCCAAGGGCAATTATAGGTGCTGCGTCACCTTAAAATTGGGCTGGGCCCATGTAATTTCGAAATACACTTAATAGGCTATTTTTTAGAGTCCGTATGTGTGGGGAAACCGAGTTAGGGTTGTTTTCGGACCCCTCCTCCAAGGGGCCACGAAATTCCCCTCTGTTCCCCCATATATACAGCCCTTAGGGCGTCGTTTAGACTTGGGTTTTAATTAGATATAAGTTAGCCATAGCCGCAACTTCGAGCTCTTCGTTTGTGTCATCCGACCAGGCCAAGCACTCATTGGAACCCCAACTTTCGTAATCATTCATCTTATATTCGCAATATCCAGATTGCAATTCTTAGTTCTTGCTTGTTCTTCGATTGCTTGCAGGAATTAGACCTTCGTGGTCAGGTTGATCGTGCATCCGCGGGATCAATAACCTCTCGGAGTTGGTTTAGCGATCACTAAGGCGCAACGTCTTCGCACGTTCGTAGTCGGATCGTGAAAGTCGCCTCCACCATAATCGATCTCCACCATCTCATCGAAACATCGGGACACCTTCGCCTCTATCATAATGTTACACCCACATCTTCACCACCTATACATACTGGACCAGTTACTAGAGCACGCGCACGTCAACTAAATTATCAGGTACTTTCGTTTCTTGCGAATCCTTCTAATGTTCAGGAACATATGATGCTGCCTAAATTAGATACTTTTGTTTGTCTTATGAATGAAGGACCTAGCATTGATAAGAAGGATGGTTATTGGAGCGGGGTCAAGCATGGAGAAGGAGGTGCGCGCGCGGGAAAGGACAATGGAGCTTCCAGTGGTGATTTTCGCACTTTGAGGCCACCATAAGGCGTGCATGAAGACTTGGACGAGAGACACAAGATGCCACATTAATATTTTCATCCAAGGGTTATTATAGGTACTGCGTCACCTTATTATTGGGCCAGGCCCATGTAATTTCGAAATACACTTAATAGGCTATTTTTTAGAGTCCGTTTGTGTGGGGAAACCGAGTTAGGGTTGTTTTCGGACCCCTCCTCCAAGGGGCCACGAAATTCCCCTCTGTTCCCCCATATATACAGCCCTTAGGGCGTCGTTTCGACTTGGGTTTTTAATTAGATTTAAGTTAGACATAGCCGCAACTTCGAGTTCTTCGTTTGTGTCGTCCGACCAGGCCAAGACCGCATTGGAACCCCAACTTCTGTTAATCTTTTATCTTATATTCGCAATATCCAGATTGCAATTCTTAGTTCTTGCTTGTTCTTCGATTGCTTGCAGGAATTGACCTTCGTGGTCAGGTTGATCGTGCATCCGCGGGATCAATAACCTCTCGGAGTTGGTTTAGCGATTGCTAAGGCGCAACGTCTTCGCACGTTCGTAGTCGGGTCGTGAAAGTCTACTCCACCAAAATCGATCTCCATCATCTCATCGAAACATCGGGACACCTTCGCCTCTATCAAGTGGTATCAGAGTTCTAGGTTGATCGGTGAGATTTACCAATTTTTCGTAGTCTAGATTGGTTCTGTTCTTCATACCTACAGTCCACGAAAAAGCCAAACAAAAAAATTAGGGTGAGATCATCACGTCCCACGACAGTCCTAGCCTTTGTCCAGTTTTTTTTACAATAGTTTGCATTGTTGAATTTGCGGTTGCATCGTTGTGTTGAGTTGCTGATCTTAGCGTCTAGTTCCTTAGAGTTTCGAGTTCTGATCACAGTTGTCACGCCGCCGCCGCACTAGTTCCATCCGTCCGCTGCCACCAATCCGAGTCCAGAAACACCACCACGTTCCGCCAACCCGAGTCCATATACACCACCACGACCTACCAACCCGAGTTGAGTTCCATCACCCGTTCAGTTTGAGATATCGCCGTAGCCAGAATAGTTTTGAGTTGATTAGAGTCGGATTTCACCAATCTTTTGTCGTCCGTAGAAGGGGGTGATTTCCAAAAATAAAATAAAATTCCAGAGCAGTTTTTAGGCCAAAAATTTAGGGGTAAAAAAATTTCGTGCCCATACCTTTCTTAGGTCCAGAAACTCATTTTGAGACGTTCGCCACCATAGTGATTTTTTCGCACTTTTTCAGCCACCGCAGTCCCGCATCGCACAAAAAAAAACAAAAAAAGAAGATCGAAAAAAAAATTCAGAGTGTGCTTCTCAGTTGTTTACGTGCCGCGCCGTGCTTTCGTTGGTGTTTTAGGCTCGCGTCTCTAGTACGGTCTAGCCTAGGATCAGCACAGTACCGACGTTGAGTGTTTATTCAGCTTTGCATCTCTGTTTTGATTACTGTTGAGCTTTTGCTACCATACTTGTCAGCCTTCCTACAGCTCCACATATATTCAACATCTAGCGTTTTGACACCTCCTGGCCATCGCTCTAACAAATATCTGAGAGTTTTGACCCGTTGGTTGTACATCACCACATGCTGCTAGGTAAGAATCGGTAAGAACGAAAGAAAAGCTTGACGGATTTGTGCTTTCCACCACCCCACATCCCATTAGTAGAAGTAGGATTATATTCCTGTGTGTTTTCTATTTCTGCTAACCATGCCAGGATCACATGATGAAGTGGCGCGGGATGCACCCGATTGGGAGAACATGACAAACAAGGCGCTACATGATAAATTTGCACAAATGATTTCTGAACAGGTGAATGACATCGAGAACAGATTTACAGAGGCGATTGATGGCGTGGAGAAGATGATCGACACCAAGCTCGACGCCAAGTTTACTGAGTTGATCGCACGCCTACCTACACAGCCTGCTGCCGCTCCAGCACAGCCACCGCCACCACGAAGTGCATGGCGTATTTTGTTTCCGGGCGGACAAGCTGCTGGTGCTCCTCCTGCTACTGCAGTTGCTGCTACTGCTGCTGCTTCTGACGTCGGCCAGGACGACAACTATGAGGGTGATTACGAGGAGGAGGTGGAACAGGAAGCGGCCTATGAGCAGCCAGCTGGACGTCCACGTCCTAACATTCGCAACGGTCGACACGAACCACCCCGTCAGGTACGCGATGATGAACATGTGCCTAAAATTAAATTGAATGTTAAGCCGTTTGAGGGTAGATATATTCCTGATGCTTATCTTACTTGGGAGTTAGAAACTGAACAATGCTTTACATGTTTACAATATCCTGAGAATAGACGTCTTACTGCTGATGTTTGTGAATTCACGGGGTTTGCATCTATTTGGTGGTCTGAACATTGTAGATTGCATCCTAATAATATTCCAACTACTTGGGCTGCTTTAAAAGATGCTATGCGTACTCGCTGGGTTCCTCCTTATTATCAACGTGAATTGCTACAAAAATTACAGCGTTTGAGACAAGGAAAAAATTCTATAGAGGAATATTATCAGGAATTACAAAATGGATTGATTAGATGTGGCCTAGTAGAGGATAATGAAGCTATGCTTGCACGTTTTATGGGTGGCTTAAACAGGGAGATACAAACTATTCTAGAATACAAGGACTATGCTACTATCACTCGTTTGTTTCATCTTGCTTGTAAAGCTGAACGTGAAGTGCAGGATCGACAGGCCGCTACGAGACCTAACTTTTCTGCAGGACGAAATACATCATGGACATCGTGTGGAACTTCTACATCCACACGTCCTGCTGCACCACCATCTACTTCAGCCGCTCATTCTTACAGGGAGCCACCAAAACAGCCAGCGCCACCATTCAAGGGTGCAGAGAGTGGTCCCGCGACGAGTCCTTCTTCATCCATGGCTTCCACAGGGCAAACACGAGATCGTGATATTAAATGTCGCAGGTGCCAAGGTGGAGGTCACTTCGCAAAAGACTGTCCCTCCAAGCGTGTGATGACTATTACGGTGGATGGTGGGTATGAGTCAGCGAGTGACTATGATGAGGAGACTTTAGTTCTCATTGCTCATGAGGAACAGGGAGCCCATGATGATGCTCATGATATGGAGTATGATAGAGGCGAAGGTGTCCCGATGTTTCGATGAGATGATGGAGATCGATTTTGGTGGAGTAGACTTTCACGACCCGACTACGAACGTGCGAAGACGTTGCGCCTTAGCAATCGCTAAACCAACTCCGAGAGGTTATTGATCCCGCGGATGCACGATCAACCTGACCACGAAGGTCAATTCCTGCAAGCAATCGAAGAACAAGCAAGAACTAAGAATTGCAATCTGGATATTGCGAATATAAGATAAAAGATTAACAGAAGTTGGGGTTCCAATGCGGTCTTGGCCTGGTCGGACGACACAAACGAAGAACTCGAAGTTGCGGCTATGGCTAACTTAAATCTAATTAAAACCCAAGTCTAAACGACGCCCTAAGGGCTGTATATATAGGGGAACAGAGGGGATTTTCGTGACCCCTTGGAGGTGGGGCCCGAAAACAACCCTAACTCGGTTTCCCCACACATACGGACTCTAAAAAATAGCCTATTAAGTGTATTTCGAAATTACATGGGCCTGGCTCAATAATAAGGTGACGCAGCACCTATAATAACCCTTGGACGAAAATATTAATGTGGTATCTTGTGTCTCTCGTCCAAGTCTTCATGCACGCCTTATGGTGGCCTCAAAGTGCGAAAATCACCACTCGAAGCTGCATTGTCCTTTCCCGCGCGCGCACCTCCTTCTCCATGCTTGATCGCGCTCCAATAACCATCCTTCCTATCCATGCTAGGTCCTTCATTCATAAGACAAACAAAAGTATCTAATTTAGGCAGCATCATATGTTCCTGAACATTAGAAGGATTCGCAAGAAACGAAAGTACCTGATAATTTAGTTGACGTGCGCGTGCTCTAGTAACTGGTCCAGTATGTATAGTTGGTGAAGATGTGGGTGTAACATTAGTAGAGATGTCCTCATCAGAACCCCAACTTCTATTAATCTTTCATCTTATATTCGCAATATCCAGATTGCAATTCTTAGTTCTTGCTTGTTCTTCGATTGCTTGCAGGAATTGACCTTCGTGGTCAGGTTGATCGTGCATCCGCGGGATCAATAACCTCTCGGAGTTGGTTTAGCGATTGCTAAGGCGCAACGTCTTCGCACGTTCGTAGTCGGGTCGTGAAAGTCTACTCCACCAAAATCGATCTCCATCATCTCATCGAAACATCGGGACACCTTCGCCTCTATTACCTGTCCACATCACGCCTCATCCTGGGCCAATAAAAATGATTAGCAAGCATGAGTAGCATCTTCTCACGCCCAAAGTGACCCATCAAACCTCCAGCATGTGATTCCTGCAACAAAAGCAAACGCACAGACTATTCTGGAACACAAAGTTGGTTAGCACGAAACAGAAATCTATCATGTATGTGGAACTTGTCCCATGCGTTTCGAAGCACACACAAACGATATGGTTCAGCAAAATCAGGATCAGTTGCATATAAATCACACAAGCTCTCTAAACCAGGAATTTTAATATCAAGATGTGTCAATAACATGTTCTTCCTAGATAGAGCATCCGCAACAACATTATCTTTCCCTTTCTTATGTTTAATGATGTAGGGAAAAGACTCAATGAACTCAACCCATTTAGCTAAGCGCCTATGCAAGTTAGATTGCGCCTTCAAGTATTTCAAAGCTTCATGATCAGAATGTATGATAAATTCTTTTGGCCACAAATAATGTTGCCAAACCTCAAGAACTCGAACAAGTGCATACAATTCTTTGTCATAAACAGGGTAGTTCAATCTAGCACCAGAAAGTTTTTCACTGAAATAAGCAATAGGTCTACCTTCTTGCATCCACACACCACCAATGCATATACCACTAGCATCATATTCAACTTCAAATTGCTTAGCAAAATCAGGTAATGCAAGTAATGGTGCAGAAGTAAGCAAACGTTTCAGATCATCAAATGCAAGGTCTTGGGCAACACCCCAAACAAAAGGTACACCTTTCTTAGTCAATTCATTCAAAGGTGCAGAAATAGTACTAAAGTCTTTCACAAAACGTGATAGAGGCGAAGGTGTCCCGATGTTTCGATGAGATGGTGGAGATCGATTATGGTGGAGACGACTTTCACGATCCGACTACGAACGTGCGAAGACGTTGCGCCTTAGCGATCGCTAAACCAACTCCGAGAGGTTATTGATCCCGCGGATACACGATCAACCTGACCACGAAGGTCTAATTCCTGCAAGCAATCGAAGAACAAGCAAGAACTAAGAATTGCAATCTGGATATTGCGAATATAAGATGAATGATTACGAAAGTTGGGGTTCCAATGAGGTCTTGGCCTGGTCGGATGACACAAACGAAGAGCTCGAAGTTGCGGCTATGGCTAACTTAAATATAATTAAAACCCAAGTCTAAACGACGCCCTAAGGGCTGTATATATGGGGGAACAGAGGGGAATTTCGTGGCCCCTTGGAGGTGGGGTCCGAAAACAACCCTAACCCGGTTTCCCCACACATACGGACTCTAAAAACAACCTATAATGTGGTATTTCGAAATTACATGGGCCCAGCCCAATATTAAGGTGACACAGCACCTATACTTGCTCTTGGACGAAAATAATGAAGTGGCATCTCGTGTATTTCGTCCAAGCCTTCATGCATGCCTTATGGTGGCTTCAAAGTGCAAAAATCCCCACTGGAAGCTCCATTGTTCTCTCCCGCGCGCGCACCTTCTTCTCCATGCTTGATCCCGCTCCAATGACCGTCCTTCTTGTCCATGCTAGGTCCTTCATTCATAAGCAAAACAAAAGTATCTATTTTAGGCAGCATCATATGTTCATGAACATTAGAAGGATTCGCAAGAAACGAAAGTACCTGATAATTTAGTTGACGTGCACGTGCTCTAGTAACTGGTCCAGTATGTGTAGTTGGTGAAGATGTGGGTGTAACATTCGTAGAGATGTCCTCATCAAAACGTCTATAAAAACCAGCAAGACCGTGAAAACTTCGTACTTGGCTAACATTCATGGGAGTAGAGCAATTTTGAATTGCCTCAATTTTAGAAGAATCTACTTCTACCCCATGCTTAGAGACAACATATCCCAGAAATATGAACTTATCATTTGCAAATGTGCACTTCTCAAGATTAGCATATAATAGCATCACGCAACACTTGCAAAACTTGTCTAATATGATCAGCATGCTCAAATTCAGTGCAGCTGTAAATAAGTATATCATCAAAATACACAACCACAAAACGACCAATAAACTCCCTCAAAACATGGTTCATTAATCTCATGAGAGTACTAGGAGCATTAGTAAGACCAAAAGGCATAACTAACCACTCATATAAACCAAACTTAGTTTTGAAAGCAGTTTTCCATTCATCCCCTTCTTTCATCCTAATTTGATGGTATCCACTACGCAAATCAATTTGAGAGAAAATAGCAGCACCACTCAATTCATCAAGCATATCCTCTAAACGTGGAATAGGATGGCGATATCGAATAGTGATATTATTTATAGCTCTACAATCTACGCACATACGCCATGTACCATCTTTCTTAGGAACCAAAATAACAGGCACAGCACAAGGGCTAAGACTGGCACGAATATACCCTTTATCCAGAAGTGCTTGTACTTGTTGTTGAATCTCCTTCGTCTCTTGGGGATTGTTCCTGTATGGTGCCTGGTTGGGAAGTGTAGCACCCGGTATAAGATCAATTTGGTGCTCAATACCAAGTAATGGTGGCAATCCCGCTGGTACCTCCGCCGGAAAAACATCATCAAATTCCTGCAAAACATTAGACACTCCAGGAGAAAGAGGATGATTATCGTTAGAAAGCAAGACCTCGCCTTTGTACATAAGCACAAGTGGCATGGCTGTAGGATCCTCACTAAATTCTCTCATGTCTTCTTTGGTGGCTAATATAAGCAAACTAGACTCTCTCGCACTTTTTGTTAAAGAATCACGCACAACTATTACATTGTTCTCTCGTGTGGGTCCTAAATTAACCTGAACTTTCTGACGAGACTCATTCACAATTTGCTGTGGAGACATAGGATGGAGAGTAACTTTCTTGCCCTTGAACTCTAAGTGATATGTATTGGCTCGGCCATTGTGTTGCACATGGCGATCATATAACCACGGCCGACCCAATAGAAGATGGAAAACTGTCATAGGCACCACATCAAAATCAATGGAATCCTGGTATGGGCCTATCTCAAAATTCACGCGCACCATATGATTCACCTTCATCTCACCACTTTCACTCAACCATTGGACATAATATGGATTTGGGTGAGGTAAGTATTTCTGATTCAGCTTGGCACATAACTCCTTGCTTGCGATGTTGCGGCAGCTACCTCCATCGATGATCACTTTGCAAGCTTTGTTGGGACCAACTAATGCCTTGGTCTGAAACAGATTACAACGCTGAGAATCAGCATGTGGCTGCACAGTGAGAGCACGTTGTGACACAACAATAGTAGGAGCAGGAGACGGAAAAGCATCCATGCCTTCGTCACTGTTGTATCCTTCATCATCAAACGCGGTTGGGTCTTCATCATCACCGGTTTCATACTCGCCGGTTTCTTCATTAATGAACATGACCTTTCGGTTCGGGCAATCTCTCTTGAAGTGGCCTGGATTACCGCACGAGTGACAAGTCATCTCGCGATTGCGAGCTATAGACATGTTGGAGCCTGCACTAGCGGCAGGAGCAGCTGGCTTCTTGGCCATAGAACCATTGGAGGCTGGCTTGGAAAGTGAAGAAGAAGCACGAGTATTGGCACCATAGTTCTCCATAGGCGTGGCAGACTGTGTCCGTGGAGAAAATCTGCTAGATGATGTGTATTGGGCCTTCAGTTGTGCCTCTTCTGCAAGCTGTGATTCAGCCTCCCTTGCAAGATGCAATAGATCATTCATTTTATAGTATTGGTGATGCCGCACAATACTTTTGATGTTAAATTTCAGCCCATGGAGAAAACGTTGCATAGTCATCTCAACCTCTTCACGAACGCGTGCACGCTGCAGCAACATCTCCATCTCCATATAGTATGCATCAACGGACATAGTACCTTGCTTCAATTGTTGCAATTTATCAAAAACTGTCCGTAAGTAATTTGTGGGAACAAACCGAGCTTTCATGGTGGCCTTCATGCCACGCCATGTACGAATAGACTGCCCATCGGTTTCTTGTATCTCGGTCAACACACTCTCCCACTAACGCAAGGCATAACCGTCAAACTCGGAAGAAGCAATCTTGATCTTCTTGTCCTCTGAATAATCATGCAAACGCCATAATTTTTCCATCTTAAGCTCGCATGTGAGGTACTCTTCCACATCCGTGGAACCTTCAAATTTGGGGATGTCAAACTTGGGTTTGCTCAAGACATCTTCTTCCTGAATGGGTAGACGGCGCGCACCAAAACCAAGCGGAGGTTGGCGAACCGGCCCTTGAGCACGCCCACGGCCTTGATTGCCCCTCAAATCAGCATTGTCGCCATGGACACTACCATCATCTTCCTGAACGTCAGGTTGGCGTTGTACAATAGCTGCTTGTATGCCCGTGACAGATGTTGTCATTTGTTGTAGGCTCTGCTGTATAGAAGCAAGTTGTTGTTGCATAGTGGTGAATGCAGCTTCAGTCGCGTCCACTTTCAGTTGGACCGCTTGAACATTTGTATCAATCGCATCAACGGATTTAGTCAACAGCCCAGTCAAGTGATCACGGAGACCTTCATATGCCTCCCATGTAACTGGCGCATCCTTGTTCTGTTTCTGCATCACATCAAAACCACTTTGAGACATGATTAGTAGGTTAGTGCACTAAATCAAAATCTTGTGGTGGACACTCACAACTCACTCAAAACTGACAAGAAAAGGTGAATCTTACCGTTCCAAAGTGAATAGTAATGCGTACCCGTTCGGATGGAGGACTAGTGCACGGATGTGATGAAGTGAATACCCGAGTAAAAGAGTGAACACACGACAAAGCAGGATATATGTGGTGGAGCTATAGGTATGGCACCCTAACTACACCGAAGTCAAGTCCTAGTGCTGATCATGTGATACAAACCCAAAGAAAAACTCACACAGTGGAGACAAACGAAAGACAGGCCTCTCAAAAGATCACCACTATGATATTTCCTTTCTAACACTTGTATATCTCTTTTTGATCAAACTTCTTTCTCTTTTTTTTCTTTTTTTTGAATCCTTTCTCTTTTTCTCTTTTTTTTTGATTTTTCTGACACTATTCCAAACTGGACGGAATTTTCGGGAAGAACACACGAAACAGCAAACTAAAACAATGACTCCGATGCAATCTAAGTTATGGCAAAACTAGAAACCCTAATATTTTTGTGATGAAGTGAATACTCAGGTATAAGAAACTGTCACACGACAAAACAGGATTATGTAGTGGATTTATAGGTATGGATCCCTATCGACACCAATTCACAAATCCTAGTGCTGATTGTATGCCAAGAAGTTCTACGGGAACACACGCGGTGGAGAACAACTGGGCAAAAGCAACTATGAAATTGAGCGCACAATATGTGTGGCGGAGTAATGCTCGTGTTGCAATTGCACAAGAGAGAAACTCTAGCAAAAACTCAAAGTGTACGGGCACAAGATTGCTCAATCTACTAGTGCTATGAACGTGGTAGAAAAAGGAACTCAAGGCTGAACAAAATATGTAATCAACTTTGCCTTTTCTGTCTCTTTTTGCTAGGCTTTTTGCTCAACTCTTTCCCCTTTTTTTTTGGATTCTTTTTGCTCTTTTCTCGTTCTCTTTTTATTTTTTATTTTTTGACTCAACGTGAAGTAAACAGCAACCCAACTCAACTTTGAACAAACCACTTGATGCACTTCAAAAACCTATAGGAGTAGCCCAAAGAGCAAAGATATGCTAGTCTCAATAGGAAAGTGCTACACAAAAGAAAGGCTAACTATGGCTAACAAACGGAGACACAATCTGAGGGATAAAAGACAACGAAACAAACTGACTCGACACAAACCAATCTAACACGACAAACACACTCCGACTTGTGAGACACAAATATAGGAAAACTAAGACTCGATCAAAAACAAGTTACGCAAACTGGACGATGATCAGCAACTAAAACGTGGAAAAGATGCACTCTAGGTTATGGCAAAAACACTAAACCCTAATATTTTTGTATGGCTTTTTCTGGATAGGACGAAACAAAACGATCTACGGGGGATTTGGTGGATGCTTACCGAGGGAACACTGGAAATCTGATACCAAGATGATATGGGGTGGCCCGATCTTCTCAGTAAGCGAACGGTGAATATGAGGGCGATGATAGATAACTTGTATGTAGCCGATGAACTCTCCTCACTAGATCCCTGTTGCCAATGCGACAGCTCTCTACCCTTTGGATATTCACAACTTCACACACTTGCGCAACGTAGCCGTTGACCACGAGACGGTAATTTTCAATCTACTAATTCCCAGTGGAACAACAGATCACACAAAACTTGCAGTAGCAACAATTCAGATCGATACGAATTGAAGTATATGATTCAAGATGAAAGCTTGGAGCTATTCTCAAGAACTAGGGTTTATCTAAACGTGGTCTAACCTAAAATCACGTAGGGGGTCCTATATTTATAAGCTAGGGTGTCCAAACGGGGATACATGGGCCGCAGCCCTTAATTCTGCGCGCAGGCATCGGGCAGGTCGGACGGTCCGACCTGTAGCTCGGACGGTCCGGCCTCAGGACGGACGGTCTGACCTGTTACTCGGACGGTCCGACCTAAGCCGTAAATGCTACTGATGTTTGGCGTCATAAGTCGGACGGTCCGGCTTGGTACTCGGACGGTGCGGGCCGAGGTCGGACGGTCCGACTTGCAATCCGGTCGTCCGACGTCTTCAACACTTCCTCCTTTTGCTTCATCTTCTCGCGACTCTCTCCTCGTGCAACTTGCCCTTGTTCCTTCTCTTCCTCTTGTATAACTCCTTGGTACCTGATAACACATATATACGAGGACTTAAGCAGTATAAAATCCTCACGAAGTAAAACATCAGATTCTATGAGGAATAAGTTCACCTGTTGTTCTAGTAGCTTTGCACGAGCTCTTGTAATAGGTCCAATTCTGATTTCATTGGACTTAATCATCATTGGTTCTTCATTAGGTGTTGGAGGTGCAAGGGTAGTAGGGATGTCCTCACAAGGCAAGCCAAGGGCGCCGCATCACGGCGATTACATTTCTGAGGTGGCTACCAGAACAAGGGCAAGCCAAGCAACCGGAAGGACGCCGAGTGAGTCGCTCGTCAATCATCGATGTACCTCGTACTCGATGAGACCCTTTACCGCATGAGTCCTAATGGTGTGAAGCTACTGTGCATCCCCACAGACGAAAGCAAGAAGTTGCTCCCGTCCGGACCACGAAGGAACATGCGGCGCCCACATTGGTTCCCGGGCTTTGGTCGGCAAAGCTTTCCAGCAAGGGTCCTATCGGCCTACATCGTTGAACGACGCCATGGACTTTGTCAACACCTGCGATGCATACCAATTCCATGCCAAGGTTGTTCATCAACCAACACAAGCTCTCCAAACCATCCCTCTGTCATGGCCCTTTGCGGTACGGGGATTGAACATCTTGGGCCCATTCCCCCGTGCTACCGGAGGTTATGAGTTCCTCTACGTCGCCATTGACAAATTCACCAAGTGGTCAGAAGTGGAGCTAGTCCGCAAGACCACAGCGCAATTCGCCAACAAGCTTATCAGAAGTCTGGTGTGTCGTTTCGGAGTTCCTAACCGGATCATCACGCACAACGGCACCCAGTTCACAAGTCAGGCCTTCCTCGAGTACTGCGAGTAAATAGGCACCGCAGTGTGTTTCGATTCAGTTGCTCATCCGAAGAGCAACGACCAGGCAGAGAGTGCCAATTCGGAAGTACTCCGAGGTCTCCGGACCCGTACCTTCCATCGTCTCGAAAAGTGTGGAAAGCGGTGGTTGGCTGAACTCCCAGCTATTCTATGGTCAATGAGGACCACACCCAATCGAGCCACAAATGAGACGCGCTTCACTCTCATTTACGGAGCGGAGGCGGTGCTCCCCACAGAACTCAGATACAGATCTCCTCGAGTCCGCTCCTTCGATGATGCCAAACAACATCAACTCCGACAATGAGATGTCATCGTTGTCGAGGAAGTACGTACTCGGGCTACTACACATGCCGGGCGGTACCAGCAAGGACTACGCCGCTATCACAGCTGCCATGTCCGCTCCCGAGAACTTGAGGAAGGTGATCTTGTCCTCGATCGACTACAGTCCAGGAGGGGTCTAAACAAGCTGTCTCCCATGTGGGAAGGCCCTTACCGGGGAGGGTGTTCCGGTTACGAAGGGAACACTATGCACCCCCCCCGGCATGGGCGTCGACAAGAACAACCCCGAGGTTAGCGCTGCCGCAACCCCACCATCCGCCAGAACGCTTCTCGATGGGCCGGATATCCTGATGCACCTACTGTGGCATCATCCGGGCATTGTGGTTACCCGGATCAGCGTACTCTCCTGGAGGATCACCGCCACAAAGACGCTCGAACCACCATTGTTAGCCAGAAGGAAACTCGCCGGTGTTCCGACGCCCGGGTTCCTCCCATCGATGTTGTCCAGGAGGGGGTCCTTTCCGATGAAAGCGACTACATCACCGTGTGCATAGCCTTCACCCAAGATCTCCGCACCGTCCAGTGGACCAAGAAATTCTAGATAGATGGCCCACTTCAGTATGACGGAAAGACAGACCCCAGCGAGTTCATCCGTATGTCACTGTTGTGGAGATCGTGGGGGGAGGCGACAAAGCGAAGGCCAGCTACTTATCCATGAAGCTCAAGGACAATTTCACCGGTGGATGATGCATCTCCCGTCCAACTCCATCAGCTCGTGGGCGGAACTCTGTGAAAAGTTTGTCGGCGCGTTTACCGGAGGGGTCCAACCTCCGTAAACTGTTAGCGACTTACGCCGAGTAGTGCAGAAGGGGCGAACTTCTCTGAAAGTTCGTCCCACGATTCACCCAGATGCAGCATTGCATCCCCGACGCGCATGAGGCCGCAATTATCGCCACCTTTCATGCCAACGTCAAGAACCCACGCATGCTGGAGAAGATGAGTACCCGGTCCATCAAGACTATCACCGCCCTATTCGGGCTCGCCGACAAGGTCGCCCGCGTCAAAGAGGCGGTCGTGCCTATTAATAGAGATGCCGGAAGACGCCCTACGGCTCATGCTCCTTCCGGAAGGAACCCTCCTTCCGAGGAGCCCGAGACCCGTAAACGCGTACACCGTGTTCACCACGGAGGGGAACGGGGCCGCTCCGCAACCACCCTCCATCGACACCGTGGTTGCCGCCGCGGACACCACCCCATCGTCATACTGCAAGATACACAAGACCAACAAGCACGGCCTCTCCGAGTGTCGCTCTGTCATCAAGCTCCAAGAAGACATGGCGGCCTTTTATTCCAAGAAGGACGCCTAAAGGAAGACTCAACGGGGTGGAGGTTCCCAACGTGGGGGCCGAGGCGGCTACCAGAAGAAGGGAGAGCCAAGGATGCCGCATATCAGCAACGACATTTCCGGAGACGAAGAATTCGGAGGGGATGCGGTGAAGGTGGAGACCCACCAGGCGATCACCGGTGATCTCTTCTTGTCGCACGGGTGGAAGGTCTTTGTCCGTGGCCGCAAGCTAGACCGCGAGGACTTCCTTCTGTTCTGTTACGAGGACGAGACATCTTGACGCTGAAGCGCTTTAGCATGAACGACGAATACTTGAAGAACGGAGAGCTACCAAGCAACCGGAAGGACGCCCAGCGGGTTGCTCGTCAATCATCGATGTACCTCCTACTCGATGAGACCCTTTACCGCAGGCGTCCTAACGGTGTGAAGCTACTGTGCATCCCCACAGACGAAGGCACGAAGCTACTCCTGTCCGGACAATGAAGGAACATGCGGCGCCCACATTGGTTCCCGGGCTCTGGTCGGCAAAGCTTTCCGGCAAGGGTTCTATTGGCCTACCGCCTTGAACGACGCCATGGAGCTTGTCAACAACTGCGACACATGCCAATTCCACGCCAAGGATGTTCATCAACCAACACAAGCTCTCCAAACCATCCCTCTATCATGGCCCTTTGCGGTCTGGGGATTGGACATCTTGGGCCCATTCCCCCGTGCTATCGGAGGTTATGAGTTCCTCTACGTCGCCATCGACAAAATCACCAAGTGGCCAGAAGTGGCGCCAGTCCGCAAGACCACAGCGCAATCCACCATCATGTTTATCAGAAGCTTGGTTTGTCGTTTCGGAGTTCCTAACCGGATCATCATGGACAACTGATGAGGACATCCCTACTAATGTTAGACCCACATCCTCACCAACTACACATATTGGACCAGCTACTAGAGCACGCGCACGTCAACTAAATTATCAGGTACTTTCGTTTCTTGTGAATCCTTCTAATTTTCATGAACATATGATGCTGGCTAAATTATATACTTTTGTTTTGCTTATGAATGACGGACCTAGCATGGACAAGAAGGATGGTCATTGGAGCGGGATCAAGCATGGAGAAGAAGGTGCGCGCGCGGGAAAGGACAATGGAGCTTCCAGTGGGGATTTTCGCACTTTGAAGCCACCATAAGGCGTGCATGAAGGCTTGGACGAAATACACGAGATGCCACTTCATTATTTTCGTCCAAGTGCAATTATAGGTGCTGCGTCACCTTAATATTGGGCTGGGCCCATGTAATTTCGAAATAATACCTTATAGGCTGTTTTTAGAGTCCGTATGTGTGGGGAAACCGAGTTAGGGTTGTTTTCGGACCCCTCCTCCAAGGGGTCACGAAAATCCCCTTTGTTTCCCCATATATGTAGCCCTTAGGTGCGTCGTTTAGACTTGGGTTTAATTAGATTTAAGTTAGCCATAGCCGCAACTTCGAGCTCTTCGTTTGTGTCGTTCGACCAGGCCAAGACCGCATTGGAACCCCAACTTTCGTCAATCCTTCATCTTATATTCGCAATATCCAGATTGCAATTCTTATTTCTTGCTTGTTCTTGTCGATTGCTTGCAGGAATTATACCTTTGTGGTCAGGTTGATCGTGCATCCGCGGGATCAATAACCTCTCGGAGTTGGTTTAGCGATCGCTAAGGTGCAACGTCTTCGCACGTTTGTAGTCGGGTCATGAAAGTCGTCTCCACCAGAATCGATCTCCACCATCTCATCGAAACATCGGGACACTTTCGCCTCTATCAAGTGGTATCAGATTTCCAGGTTGCTCGGTGAGATTTACCAGTTTTTTGTAGTCCAGATTACTTCTGTTTTTCATACCTACAATCCACGAAAAAGCCAAAAAAAATTAGGGTTAGAACATCACGTCCGAGCCTTTTGTCCAGTTTTCTTTACAGTAGTTTGCTTTGTTGAATTTGCGGTTGCATCATTGTGTCGAGTACTCGAGTTGCTGATCTTAACGTCTAGTTCCCTTAGAGTTTCGAGTTCTGATCACAATTTGTCACGCCGCCGCCGCACAGTTCCATCCGTCCGCTGCCACTAATCCGAGTCCAGATACACCACCACGTTCCGCCAAGCCGAGTCCATATACACCACCACGACCTACCGATCCGATTTGAGTTCCATCACCCGTTCGGTTTGTGATCTCTCCGTAGCCAGATTAGTTTTGAGTTGATTAGAGTCGGATTTCACCAATCTTTTGTCGTACGTAGAAGGGGGTGATTTCCAAAAAAAAAAGTCTGGCACGCTTTCCAGAGAAGATTTTAGGCCAAAAAATTTAGGGGTGAAAAAATTTCGTGCCCATACCTTCCTTAGGCCTATAAACGCATTTTGAGACCTTCGCTACCATAGTGATTTTTGTCGCACTTTTTCAGCCATCGCAATCTCGAATCGCCATCAAAAAAAAAGAGAGAGAGAGAGAGAGAAATTCAGAGTGTCCTTCTTAGTTGTTTCCGTGCCGCGCCGTGATTTCGTTGGTGTTTTAGGCTCGCGTCTCTAGTACGGTCTAGCCTAGGATCAGCACAGTACCGACGTTGAGTGTTTATTAAACTTTGCATCTCTGTCTTGATTACTGTTGATCTTTTTGCTACTCCCTCCGATCCATAATAAGTGTCGCTCATCTAGTATAAAGTTTGTACTAGCTTAGTACAAAACTTGTGACACTTATTATCGATCGGAGGGAGTACCATATTTGTCAAGCCTACCTACAACTCCACATATACTCTACTTCGTGCGGTTGACACCTCCTGGCCATCGCTCTACCACATCTTTGAGAGTTTTGACCCGTTGGTTGTACATCACCACCTGCTGCTAAGTAAGAATCGGTAAGAACAAAGAAAAGCTTGACGGATTTGTGTTTCCACCACACCACATCGCATTCGTAGAACTAGGAACATATTTCTCCGTGTTTTCTATTTCTGCTAACCATGCCAGGATCACATGATGAAGTGGCGCAGGACGCACCCGATTGGGAGAACATGACAAACAATGAGCTACATGATAAATTTGCACAAATGATGTCTGAACAGGTGCATGACATCGAGAACAGATTTACAAAGGCGATTGATGGTGTGGAGAAGATGATCGACACCAAGCTCGATGCCAAGTTTACTGAGTTGATTGCACGTCTACCTCCACAACCTGCTGCCGCTGCGGCAAAGCCACCGCCACCACGACGTGCACGACGTATTCTGGTTCCGGGCGGACAAGCTGCTGGTATTGGTGCTCCTTCCGCTGCAGTTGTTGTTGCTGCTGCTGCTTCTGACTTCGGCCAATATGACGACTACGAGGGTGATTACGAGGATGAGGTGGAACAGGAAGCGCCCTATGAACAACAAGCTGGACGTCCACGTCCCAACATTCGACAAGGTCGACACCCGCCACACCCTCGGGTACGCGATGATGAACATGTGCCTAAACTGAAAATGAATCTTAACCCTTTGAGGTTCGATATATTCCTGATGCTTATCTTACTTGGGAGTTAGAAACTGAACAACGCTTTACATGTTTACAATATCCTGAGAATAGACGTGTTACTGCTGCTGTTTGTGAATTCACGGGGTTTGCATCTATTTGGTGGTCTGAACATTGTAGATTTCATGCTAATAATATTCCAACTAGTTGGGCTGCTTTAAAAGATGCTATGCGTACTCGCTGGGTTCCTCCTTATTATCAACGTGAATTGCTACAAAAATTACAGCGTTTGAGACAAGGAAAAAATTCTGTAGAGTTGCAACAACTTGGCGAGCATGGAGTTGGTGGAGAAGCTATCTCTCACCACAAGACCACACCCCCATCCGTATTATATTCAGTGGTTTAACAATAGTGGTAAGATTAAGGTAACGCGTTCTGTTCGTGTGCACTTTAGCATTGCTGCATATGCTGATTATGTTGATTGTTGTGTGGTACCCATGCAAGCATGCTCTCTTTTACTTGGTAGACCATGGCAATTTGATAGGAATGTTGTACACCATGGTAGGACAAATCAGTTTACTCTGGTTCATCAGGATAAAAATATTGCTGTACTTCCTATGTCTCCTGAACAAATTGTGAAAGATGATCTTGCTAGAGCTAGTAAAGCTAAACAGGAGAAAAATAAGAGTGAAAATGAGATAGCAGCTAAAGAATTTGAGACAAGGAAAAAATTCTGTAGAGGAATATTATCAGGAATTACAAACTGGATTGATTAGATGTGGCCTAGTAGAGGATAATGAAGCTATGCTTGCACATTTTATGGGTGGCTTAAACAAGGAGATACAAACTATTCTAGAATACAAGGACTATGCTACTATCACTCGTTTGTTTCATCTTGCTTTTAAAGCTGAACGTGAAGTGCAGGATCGACAGGCCACTAAGAGACCTAACTTTTCTGCAGGACGAAATACATCATGGACATCGCGTGGAGCTTCTACATCCACACGTCCTGCTGCACCACCATCTACTTCAGCCGCTCATTCTTACAGGGAGCCACCAAAACAGCCAGCGCCACCATTCAAGGTTGCACAGAGTGGTCCAGCACCGAGTTCTTCTTCATCCATGGCTTCCACAGGTCAAACACGAGATCGTGATATTAAATGTCGCAGGTGCCAAGGTGGAGGTCACTTCGCCAAAGACTGTCCCTCCAAGCGTGTGATGACTATTACGGCAGATGGTGGGTATGAGTCAGCGAGTGACTATGACGAGGAGACTTTAGTTCTCATTGCTCATGAGGAACAGGGTGCCCATGATGATGCTTATGATATAGAGTATATGGCTCCTGATGATGCGGATAAATATGCTAGTTTGGTTGCTCAACGTGTGTTAAGTGTGCAGGTAACGAAGGCCGAGCAAAACCAGAGGCATAATTTGTTCCCCAAAAGGGAGTGGTGAAAGAACGTTCGGTTCGCATCATTATTGACGGAGGGAGTTGCAACAACTTGGCTAGCATGGAGTTGGTGGAGAAGCTATCTCTCACCACAAGACCACACCCCCATCCGTACTATATTCAGTGGTTTAACAATAGTGGTAAGATTAAGGTAACGCGTTCTGTTCGTGTGCACTTTAGCATTGCTGCATAT
Source organism: Bromus sterilis (assembly GCA_950022295.1). Lineage (NCBI taxonomy): Eukaryota > Viridiplantae > Streptophyta > Magnoliopsida > Poales > Poaceae > Bromus > Bromus sterilis. The sequence goes on along the minus strand of OX465595.1, from coordinate 238,041,014 downwards.
GCTGATTATGTTGATTGTGATGTGGTACCCATGCAAGCATGCTCTCTTTTACTTGGTAGACCATGGAAATTTGATAGGAATGTTGTACACCATGGTAGGACAAATCAGTTTACTCTGGTTCATCAGGATAAAAATATTGCTTTACTTCCTATGTCTCCTGAACAACTTGTGAAAGATGATCTTGCTAGAGCTAGTAAAGCTAATCAGGAGAAACATAAGAGTGAAAATGAGATAGCAGCTAAAGAATTTGAGCAACAACTTAAGACTAATAGCAAATCTTCCTCTGCTGTTTCTAATGAAATTAAATTGACTAGTCCAACTTTGCTTGCTACTAAGGTTGATATTTCGGATTTGGATGTTAGTCAATATGTGTGCTATGCTTTTGTGTGCAAAGAAGCTTTGTTTTCATTTGAGGAATTGCCTCCTTCTTTTCCTCCTGTTGTCACTGACCTTTTGCAGGAGTTTATTGACGTCTTTCCACAAGACGTACCACCGGGATTACCACCTATTCGAGGGATTGAGCATCAGATTGACTTAATTCCCGGTTGTTCACTGCCCAACCGTGCGCCATACCGTACCAATCCGGAGGAGACAAAGGAGATTCAGCGTCAAGTACAAGAGCTACTCGACAAAGGTTACATACGTGAATCCCTTAGTCCTTGTGCTGTTCCTGTTATATTAGTGCCTAAAAAGGATGGCACATGGCGTATGTGTGTTGATTGTCGAGCCATTAATAATATTACTATTCGTTATCGTCATCCTATTCCTAGGTTAGATGATATGCTTGATGAATTAAGTGGCTCTACCATGTTTTCCAAAGTTGATTTGCGTAGTGGATACCATCAAATTCGCATGAAATTAGGAGATGAATGGAAAACGGCTTTTAAAACTAAGTTTGGATTATATGAGTGGTTAGTCATGCCTTTTGGGTTAACTAATGCACCTAGCACTTTCATGAGATTAATGAACGAGGTTTTACGTGCTTTCATTGGACGATTTGTGGTAGTCTATTTTGATGATATACTGATTTATAACAAATCTTTGGAGGAACATTTCGATCATTTACGTGCTGTTTTTATTGCTCTACGTAATACACGTTTGTTTGGTAACCTTGGGAAGTGCACCTTTTGCAACGACCGAGTATCGTTTCTTGGCTATGTTGTTACTCCGCAGGGAATTGAAGTTGATAAAGCCAAGATCGAGGCGATTGAGAGTTGGCCGCAGCCCAAAACGGTCACACAAGTGAGGAGTTTTCTTGGACTCGCTGGATTCTATAGGCGTTTTGTGAGAGATTTCAGCACCATTGCTGCACCTCTCAATGAGCTTACACGCAAGGATGTGCCTTTTACTTGGGGTACCGCACAGGAAGAAGCCTTCACGGTATTGAAAGATAAGTTAACACATGCTCCTTTGCTCCAACTTCCTGATTTTAATAAAACTTTTGAGCTTGAATGTGATGCTAGTGGTATTGGTTTGGGAGGTGTGTTATTACAAGATGCTAAACCTGTTGCATACTTTTCTGCAAAATTGAGTGGGCCTAGTCTGAACTATTCTACTTATGATAAGGAATTATATGCTCTTGTTCGGACATTAGAAACTTGGCAACATTATTTAAGGCCCAAAGAATTTGTTATACATTCTGATCATGAATCTTTGAAACACATAAGAAGTCAAGCAAAACTTAATCGTAGACATGCTAAGTGGGTTGAATTTATTGAGACTTTCCCTTATGTCATTAAACACAAGAAGGGGAAAGATAATATTATTGCTGATGCTTTGTCTCGTCGTTATACTATGCTTTCACAACTTGACTTCAAGATATTTGGTTTAGAGACAATCAAAGATCAATATGTACATGATGCGGAATTTAAAGATGTTTTGCAGAATTGTAGAGAGGGTAGAACATGGAACAAGTTTGTGCTTAATGATGGGTTTGTGTTCCGTTCTAACAAGCTATGCATTCCAGCTAGCTCTATTCGTCTTTTGTTGTTGCAGGAGGCGCATGGAGTAGGATTAATGGGACATTTTGGCGTGAAGAAGACAGAGGACGTACTTGCTACACATTTCTTTTGGCCAAAGATGAGACGGGATGTTGAGCGTTTTGTTGCTCGCTGCACTACATGTCAAAAAGCTAAGTCACGACTCACTCCTCATGGTTTATACATGCCTTTACCTGTACCTAGTGTTCCGTGGGAGGACATATCCATGGACTTTGTTTTAGGCTTGCCTCGAACAAACAAGGGGAGGGATAGCATATTTGTTGTCGTGGATAGATTTTCTAAGATGGCACATTTTATACCATGTCATAAAAGCGATGATGCTGCTAATGTTGCTGATTTATTCTTTCGAGAGATTATTCGCTTACATGGTGTGCCCAATACTATTGTCTCGGATCGTGATACTAAGTTTCTTAGCCATTTTTGGAGATGCTTATGGGCTAAGTTGGGGACTAAACTACTTTTTAGTACTACATGTCATCCCCAAACTGATGGACAAACTGAAGTCGTCAATAGGACTTTGTCTACTATGCTTAGGGCTGTTTTAGAGAGTAACTTAAAAATGTGGGAAGAATGTTTACCTCATATTGAATTTGCTTATTATCGTTCATTTCATTCTACCACTAAAATGTGCCCTTTTGAGATTGTTTATGGTTTTCTACCTCGTGCACCTATTGATTTGCTCCCTCTTCCATCTTCGGAGAAGGTTAATTTTGATGCTAAGCAACGTGCTGAATTGATATTAAAAATGCATGAGTTAACTAAAGAAAACATTGAGAAAATGAATGCTAGATACAAGCTTGCTGGTGATAAGGGTAGAAAGCATGTTGTGTTTGAACCAGGAGATCTTGTTTGGTTACATCTACGTAAAGATAGGTTTCCTGATTTGCGCAAGTCTAAGTTAATGCCACGAGCTGATGGTCCCTTTAAGGTTTTACAGAAAATTAATGATAATGCATATAAACTTGAGCTACCTGCAGATTTTGGGGTTAGTCCCACATTTAACATTGCAGATTTGAAACCTTATTTGGGAGAAGATGATGAGCTTCTGTCGAGGACGACTTCAATTCAAGAAGGGGAGGATGATGAGGACATCCCTACTAATGTTACACCCATATCCTCACCAACTACACATACTGGAACAGTTACTAGAGCACGTGCACGTCAACTAAATTATCAGGTACTTTCGTTTCTTGTGAATCCTTCTATTGTTCATGAACATATGATGTTGCCTAAATTAGATACTTTTGTTTTGCTTATGAATGAAGGACCTAGCATGGACAAGAAGGATGGTCATTGGAGCGGGATCAAGCATGGAGAAGAAGGTGCGCGCGCGGGAAAGTACAGTGGAGCTTCCAGTGATGATTATCACACTTTGAAGCCACCATAAGGCGCGCATGAAGTCTTGGACGAAATACGCGAGATGACACTTCATTATTTTCGTCCAAGGGCCATTATAGGTGCTGCGTCACCTTAATATTGGGCTGGCCCATGTAATTTCGAAATACCACATTATAGGCTGTTTTTAGAGTCCGTATGTGTGGGGAAACCGAGTTAGGGTTGTTTTCGGACCCCACCTCCAAGGGGCCACGAAATTCCCCTCTGTTCCCCCATATATACAGCCCTTAGGGCGTCGTTTAGACTTGGGTTTTAATTAGATTTAAGTTAGCCATAGCCGCAACTTCGAGCTCTTCGTTTGTGTCATCCGACCAGGCCAAGACCTCATTGGAACCCCAACTTTCGTAATCATTCATCTTATATTCGCAATATCCAGATTGCAATTCTTAGTTCTTTCTTGTTCTTCGATTGCTTGCAGGAATTAGACCCTCGTGGTCAGGTTGATCGTGCATCCGCGGGATCAATAACCTCTCGGAGTTGGTTTAGCGATCGCTAAGGCGCAACGTCTTCGCACGTTCGTAGTCGGATCGTGAAAGTCGTCTCCACCATAATCGATCTCCACCATCTCATCGAAACATCGGGACACCTTCGCCTCTATCACAACGTCTTCGCACGTTCGTAGTCGGATCGTCAGAGTCGTCTCCACCAAATCGATAGTTATCTCACATCGAAAGATCAGGACACCCCTTCTCTATCAGACCACTCTGTGCACCCTTGAATGGTGGCGCTGGCTCATTCTTACAGGGAGCCACCAAAATAGCCACCGCCACCATTCAAGGGTGCACAGAGTGGTCTGATAGAGGCGGGGTGTCCTGATCTTTCGCTGTGAGATAACTATCGATTTGGACACCCCGCCTCTATCAGACCACTCTGTGCACCCTTGAATGGTGGCGCTGGCTATTTTTGTGGCTCCCTGTAAGAATGAGCGGCTGAAGTAGATGGCGGTGCAGCAGGACGACTCTGACGATCCGACTACAAACGTGCGAAGACGTTGCGCCTTAGCAATCGCTAAACCAACTCCGAGAGGTTATTGATCCCGCGGATGCACGATCAACCTGACCATATTGGTCAATTCTTGCAAGCAATCGAAGAACAAGCAAGAACTAAGAATTGCAATCTGGATATTGCGAATATAAGATGAAAGATTAACAGAAGTTGGGGTTCCAATGCGGTCTTGGCCTGGTCGGATGACACAAACGAAGAGCTCGAAGTTGCGGCTATGGCTAACTTAAATCTAATTAAAACCCAAGTCTAAACGACGCCCTAAGGGCTGTATATATGGGGGAATAGAGGGGATTTTCGTGAACCCTTGGAGGTGGGGTCCGAAAACAACCCTAACTCGGTTTCCCCACACATACGGACTCTAAAAACAGCCTATAAAGTAGTATTTCGAAATTACATGGGCCCAACCCAATATTAAAGTGACGCAGCACCTATAACTGCCCTTCGACGAAAAAAATGAAGTGGCATCTTGTGTATTTCGTCCAAGCCTTCATGCACGCCTTATGGTGGCTTGAAAGTGCGATAATCACCACTGGAAACTCCATTGTCCTTTCCCGCGCACGCACCATCTTCTCCGTGCTTGATCCCGCTCCAATGCCCGTCCTTCTTGTCCATGCTAGGTCCTTCATTCATAAGCAAAACAAATGTATCTAATTTAGGCAGCATCATATGTTCATGAACATTAGAAGGATTCGCAAGAAACGAAAGTACCTGATAATTTAGCTGACGTGCGCGTGCTCTAGTAACTAGTCCAATATGTGTAGTTGGTGAGGATGTGGATGTAACATTAGTAGGGATGTCCTCATCATCCTCCCCTTCTTGAATTGAAGTCGTCCTCGACGGAAGCTCATCATCTTCTCCCAAATAAGGCTTCAAATCTGCAATATTAAAAGTGGGACTAACCCCAAAATCTGCAGGTAGCTCAAGTTTATATGCATTATCATTAATTTTTTGCAAAACCTTAAAAGGACCATCGGCTCGTGGCATTAACTTAGACTTGCGCAAATCAGGAAACCTATCTTTACGTAGATGTAACCAAACAAGATCTCCGGGTTCAAACACAACATGCTTTCGACCCCTATCACCAGCAAGCTTGTATCTAGCATTCATGCGCTCAATGTTTTCTTTAGTTAACTCATGCATTTTTAATATCAATTCAGCACGTTGCTTAGCATCAAAATTAACCTTCTCCGAAGATGGAAGAGGCAGCAAATCAATAGGTGCACGAGGTAGAAAACCATAAACAATCTCAAAAGGGCACATTTTAGTGGTAGAATGCAATGAACGAGTATAAGCAAATTCAATATGAGGTAAACATTCTTCCCACAGTTTCAAGTTACTCTTTAAAACAGCCCTAAGCATAGTAGACAATGTCCTATTGACCACTTCAGTTTGTCCATCAGTTTGGGGATGACATGTAGTACTAAAAAGTAGTTTAGTCCCCAACTTAGCCCATAAGCATCTCCAAAAATGGCTAAGAAACTTAGTATCACGATCCGAGACAATAGTATTGGGCACACCATGTAAGCGAATAATCTCACGAAAGAATAAATCAGCAACATTAGCAGCATCATCGCTTTTATGACATGGTATAAAATGTGCCATCTTAGAAAATCTATCCACGACAACAAATATGCTATCCCTCCCATTTTTTGTTCGAGGCAAGCCTAAAACAAAGTCCATGGATATGTCCTCCCACGGAACACTAGGTACAGGTAAAGGCATGTATAAACCATGAGGATTGAGTCGTGACTTAGCTTTCTGACATGTAGTGCAGCGAGCAACAAAACGCTCAACATCCCGTCTCATCTTTGGCCAAAAGAAATGTGTAGCAAGTACGTCCTCCGTCTTCTTCACGCCAAAGTGTCCCATTAATCCTCCTCCATGCGCCTCCTGCAACAACAAAAGACGAATAGAGCTAGCTGGAATGCATAGCTTGTTAGAACGGAACACAAATCCATCATTAAGCACAAACTTGTTCCATGTTCTACCCTCTCTACAATTCTGCAATACATCTTTAAATTCCGCATCATTTACATATTGTTCTTTGATTGTCTCTAAACCGAATATCTTGAAGTCAAGTTGTGAAAGCATAGTATAACGACGAGACAAAGCATCAGCAATAATATTATCTTTCCCCTTCTTGTGTTTAATGACATAAGGGAAAGTCTCAATAAATTCAACCCACTTAGCATGTCTACGATTAAGTTTTGCTTGACTTCTTATGTGTTTCAAAGATTCATGATCAGAATGTATAACAAATTCTTTGGGCCATAAATAATGTTGCCAAGTTTCTAATGTCCGAACAAGAGCATATAATTCCTTATCATAAGTAGAATAGTTCAGACTAGGCCCACTCAATTTTTCAGAAAAGTATGCAACAGGTTTAGCATCTTGTAATAACACACCTCCCAAACCAATCCCACTAGCATCGCATTCAAGCTCAAAAGTCTTATTAAAATCAGGAAGTTGGAGCAAAGGAGCATGTGTTAACTTATCTTTCAATACCGTGAAGGCTTCTTCCTGTGCGGTACCCCAAGTAAAAGGCACATCCTTGCGTGTAAGCTCATTGAGAGGTGCAGCAATGGTGCTGAAATCTCTCACAAAACGCCTATAGAATCCAGCGAGGCCAAGAAAACTCCTCACTTGTGTGACCGTTTTGGGCTGCGGCCAACTCTCAATCGCCTCGATCTTGGCTTTATCAACTTCAATTCCCTGCGGAGTAACAACATAGCCAAGAAACAATACTCGGTCGGTGCAAAAGGTGCACTTCCCAAGGTTACCAAACAAACGTGCATTACGTAGAGCAATAAAAACAGCACGTAAATGATCCAAATGTTCCTCCAAAGATTTGCTATAAATCAGTATATCATCAAAATAGACTACCACAAATCGTCCAATGAAAGCACGTAAAACCTCGTTCATTAATCTCATGAAAGTGCTAGGTGCATTAGTTAACCCAAAAGGCATGACTAACCACTCATATAATCCAAACTTAGTTTTAAATGCCGTTTTCCATTCATCCCCTAATTTCATGCGAATTTGATGGTATCCACTACGCAAATCAACTTTGGAAAACATGGTAGAGCCACTTAATTCATCAAGCATATCATCTAGCCTAGGAATAGGATGACGATAACGAATAGTAATATTATTAATGGCTCGACAATCAACACACATACGCCATGTTCCATCCTTTTTAGGCACTAATATAACAGGAACAGCACAAGGACTAAGGGATTCACGTATGTAACCTTTGTCGAGTAGCTCTTGTACTTGACGCTGAATCTCCTTCGTCTCCTCCGGATTGGTACGGTATGGCGCACGGTTGGGCAGCGAAGCACCGGGAATTAAGTCAATCTGATGCTCAATCCCTCGAATAGGTGGTAATCCCGGTGGTACGTCTTGTGGAAAGACGTCAATAAACTCCTGCAAAAGGTCAGTGACAACAGGAGGCAAAGAAGGAGGCAATTCCTCAAATGAAAACAAGGCTTCTTTGCACACAAAAGCATAGCACACATATTGACTAACATCCAAATCCGAAATATCAACCTTAGTAGCAAGCAAAGTTGGACTAGTCAATTTAATTTCATTAGAAACAACAGAAGAAGATTTGCTATTAGTCTTATGTTGTTGCTCAAATTCTTTAGCTGCTATCTCATTTTCACTCTTATTTTTCTCCTGTTTAGCTTTACTAGCTCTAGCAAGATCATCTTTCACAATTTGTTCAGGAGACATAGGAAGTAAAGCAATATTTTTATCCTGATGAACTAGAGTAAACTGATTTGTCCTACCATGGTGTACAACATTCCTATCAAATTGCCATGGTCTACCAAGTAAAAGAGAGCATGCTTGCATGGGTACCACATCACAATCAACATAATCAGCATATGCAGCAATACTAAAGTGCACACGAACAGAACGTGTTACCTTAATCTTACCACTATTGTTAAACCACTGAATATAGTACGGATGGGGTGTGGTCTTGTGGTGAGAGATAGCTTCTCCACCAACTCCATGCTAGCCAAGTTGTTGCAACTCCCTCCGTCAATGATGATGCGAACCGAACGTTCTTTCACCACTCCCTTTGTGTGGAACAAATTATGCCTCTGGTTTTGCTCGGCCTTCGTTACCTGCACACTTAATACACGTTGAGCAACCAAACTAGCATATTTATCTGCATCATCAGGAGTCATATACTCTATATCATGAGCATCATCATGGGCACCCTGTTCCTCATGAGCAATGAGAACTAGAGTCTCCTCATCATAGTCACTCGCTGACTCATACCCACCATCCGCCGTAATAGTCATCACACGCTTGGAGGGACAGTCTTTTGCGAAGTGACCTCCACCTTGGCACCTGCGACATTTAATATCACGATCTCGTGCTTGCCCTGTGGATGCCATGGAGGAAGAAGAACTCGCCGCTGGACCACTCTGTGCACCCTTGAATGGTGGCGCTGGCTGTTTTGGTGGCTCCCTGTAAGAATGAGCGGCTGAAGTAGATGGTGGCGCAGCAGGACGTGTGGATGTAGAAGCTCCACGCGATGTCCATGATGTATTTCGTCCTGCAGAAAAGTTAGGTCTCGTAGCGGCCTGTCGATCCTGCACTTCACGTTCAGCTTTACAAGCAAGATGAAACAAACGAGTGATAGTAGCAAAGTCCTTGTATTCTAGAATAGTTTGTATCTCCCTGTTTAAGCCACCCATAAAACGTGCAAGCATAGCTTCATTATCCTCTACTAGGCCACATCTAATCAATCCAGTTTGTAATTCTTGATAATATTCCTCTACAGAATTTTTTCCTTGTCTCAAACGCTGTAATTTTTGTAACAATTCACGTTGATAATAAGGAGGAACCCAGCGAGTACGCATAGCATCTTTTAAAGCAGCCCAAGTAGTTGGAATATTATTAGCATGCAATCTACAATGTTCAGACCACCAAATAGATGCAAACCCCGTGAATTCACAAAAAGCAGCAGTAACACGTCTATTCTCAGGATATTGTAAACATGTAAAGCGTTGTTCAGTTTCTAACTCCCAAGTAAGATAAGCATCAGGAATATATCTACCCTCAAATGGCTTAAGATTCAATTTAAGTTTAGGCATATATTCATCATCGCGTACCTGAGGGGGTGGTTGGTGTCGACCGTGGCGAATGTTGGGACGTGGACGTCCAGCTGGCTGTTCATAGGACGCTTCCTGTTCCACTTCCTCCTCGTAATCACCCTCGTAGTTGTCGTCCTGGGCGACGTCAGAAGCAGCAGCCGTAGCAGTAACTGCAGCAGCAGGAGGAGCACCAATACCAGCAGCTTGTCCGCCTGGAAACAGAATACGTCGTGCACGTCGTGGTGGCGGTGGCTGTGCTGGAGCGGCAGCAGGCTATGTAGGTAGGCGTGCGATCAACTCAGTAAACTTGGCGTCGAGCTTGGTGTCGATCATCTTCTCCACGCCATCAATCGCCTCTGTAAATCTGTTCTCGATGTCATTCACCTGTTCAGACATCATTTGTGCAAATTTATCATGTAATTCCTTGTTTGTCATGTTCTCCCAATCAGGCGCATCTCGCGCCACTTCATCATGTGATCCTGGCATTGTTAGCAGAAATAGAAAACACACAGAAATATGATCCTACTTCTACTAATGGGATGTGGAGTGGTGGAAAGCACAAACCCGTCAAGCTTTTCTTTCGTTCTTACCGATTCTTACCTAGCAGCAGGTGGTGATGTACAACCAACGGGTCAAAACTCCCAGAGATGTGGTAGAGCGATGGCCAGGAGGTGTCAAAACGCACGATGTAGAATATATGTGGAGCTGTAGGAAGGCTGACAAGTATGGTAGCAAAAGCTCAACAGTAATCAAAACAGAGATGCAAAGCTGAATAAACACTCAACGTCGGTACTGTGCTGATCCTAGGCTAGACCGTACTAGAGACGCGAGCCTAAAACACCAATGAAAGCACGGCGCGGCACGTAAACAACTGAGAAGCACACTCTGAATTTCTTTTTCTCTCTCTTTTTTTTTTGCTTTTTTTTGGCGATTCGGGACTGCAGTGGCTAAAAAAGTGCGAAAAAACACTATGGTAGCGAACATCTCAAAATGAGTTTCTGGACCTAAGGAAGGTATGGGCACGACATTTTTGCACCCCTGAAAATTTTGGCCTAAAAACTGCTCCGGAAAGCGTGCCAGACTTTTTTTTTTGGAAATCACCCCCTTCTATGTACGACAAAGATTGGTGAAATCCGACTCTAATCAACTCAAAACTAATCTGGCTACGGAGATATCTCAAACCGAACGGGTGATGGAACTCTACTCGGATTGGTAGGTCGTGGTGGTGTATATGGACTCGGGTTGGCGGAACGTGGTGGTGTTTCTGGACTCGGATTGGTGGCAGCGGACGGATGGAACTAGTGCGGCGGCGATGTGACAAACTGTGATCAGAACTCGAAACTCTAAGGAATTAGACGCTAAGATCAGCAAGTCGACACAACTATGCAACCGCAAATTCAACAAAGCAAACTACTGTAAAGAAAACTGGACAAAGGCTCAGACTGTTTTGGGACGTGATGATCTAACCCTAAATTTTTTTTGGCTTTTTCGTGGACTGTAGGTATGAAGAACAGAACCAATCTAGACTACGAAAAACTGGTAAATCTCACCGATCAACCTGGAAATCTGATACCACTTGATAGAGGCTAAGGTGTCCCGATGTTTCGATGAGATGGTGGAGATCGATTATGGTGGAGACGACTTTCACGATCCGACTACAAACGTGCGAAGACGTTGCGCCTTAGCGATCGCTAAACCAACTCCGAGAGGTTATTGATCCCGCGGATGCACGATCAACCTGACCACGAAGGTCTAATTCCTACAAGCAATCGAAGAACAAGCAAGAACTATGAATTGCAATCTGGATATTGCGAATATAAGATGAATGATTATGAAAGTTGGGGTTCCAATGTGGTCTTGGCCTGGTCGGATGACACAAACGAAGAGCTCGAAGTTGCGGCTATGGCTAACTTAAATCTAATTAAAACCCAAGTCTAAACGACGCCCTAAGGGTTGTATATATTGGGGAATAGAGGGGATTTTCGTGAACCCTTGGAGGTGGGGTCCGAAAACAACCCTAACTCGGTTTCCCCACACATACGGACTCTAAAAACAGCCATAAAGTAGTATTTCGAAATTACATGGGCCCAGCCCAATATTAAGGTGATGCAGCACCTATAACTGCCCTTGGACGAAAATAATGAAGTGGCATCTTGTGTATTTCGTCCAAGCCTTCATGCACACCTTATGGTGGCTTCAAAGTGCGATAATCACCACTGGAAACTCCATTGTCCTTTCCCGCGAGCGCACCATCTTCTCCATGCTTGATCCCGCTCCAATGCCCGTTCTTCTTGTCCATGCTAGGTCCTTCATTCATAAGCAAAAAAAATGTATCTAATTTAGGCAGCATCATAAGTTCATAAACATTAGAAGGATTCTCAAGAAACGAAAGTACCTGATAATTTAGCTGACGTGCGCGTGCTCTAGTAACTGGTCCAATATGTGTAGTTGGTGAGGATGTGGATGTACCATTAGTAGGGATGTCCTCATCATCATTAATAATATTACTATTCGTTATCGTCATCCTATTCCTAGGTTAGATGATATGCTTGATGAATTAAGTGGCTCTACCATGTTTTCCAAAGTTGATTTGCGTAGTGGATACTATCAAATTCGCATGAAATTAGGAGATGAATGGAAAACGGCATTTAAAACTAAGTTTGGATTATATGAGTGGTTAGTAATGCCTTTTGGGTTAACTAATGCACCTAGCACTTTAATGAGATTAATGAACGAGGTTTTACGTGCTTTCATTGGACGATTTGTGGTAGTCTATTTTGATGATATACTGATTTATAGCAAATCTTTGGAGGAACATTTGGATCATTTACGTGTTGTTTTTATTGCTCTACGTAATGCACGTTTGTTTGGTAACCTTGGGAAGTGCACCTTTTGCACCGACCGAGTATCGTTTCTTGGCTATGTTGTTACTCCTCAGGGAATTGAAGTAGATAAAGCCAAGATCGAGGTGATTGAGAGTTGGACGCAACCCAAAACGGTCACACAAGTGAGGAGTTTTCTTGGCCTCGCTGGATTCTATAGGCGTTTTGTGAGAGATTTCAGCACCATTGTTGCACCTCTCAATGAGCTTACACGCAAGGATGTGCCTTTTACTTGGGGTACCGCACAGGAAGAAGCCTTCACGGTATTGAAAGATGAGTTAACACATGCTCCTTTGCTCCAACTTCCTGATTTTAATAAGACTTTTGAGCTTGAATGCGATGCTAGTGGGATTGGTTTGGTTGGTGTGTTATTACAAGATGTTAAACCTGTTGCATACTTTTCTGAAAAATTGAGTGGGCCTAGTCTGAACTATTCTACTTATGATAAGGAATTATATGCTCTTGTTCGGACATTAGAAATTTGGCAACATTATTTATGGCCCAAAGAATTTGTTATACATTCTGATCATGAATCTTTGAAACACATAAGAAGTCAAGAAAAACTTAATCGTAGACATGCTAAGTGGGTTGAATTTATTGAGACTTTCCCTTATGTCACTAAACACAAGGGGAAAGATAATATTATTGCTGATGCTTTGTCTCGTCGTTATACTATGCTTTCACAACTTGAATTTAAGATATTCGGTTTAGAGACAATCAAAGATCAATATGTACATGATGCAGAATTTAAGGATGTATTGCAGAATTGTAGAGAAGGTCGAACATGGAACATGGATTCGTGTTCCGTTCTAACAAGCTATGCGTTCCAGCTAGCTCTATTCGTCTTTTGTTGTTGCAGGAGGCGCATGGAGGAGGATTAATGGGACACTTTGGCGTGAAGAAGACGGAGGAGGTACTTGCTACACATTTCTTTTGGCCAAAGATGAGACGGGATGTTGAGCGTTTTGTTGCTCGCTGCACTACATGTCAAAAAGCTAAGTCACGACTCAATCCTCATGGTTTATACATGCCTTTACCTGTACCTAGTGTTTCGTGGGAGGAAATATCCATGGACTTTATTTTAGGCTTGCCTCGAACAAAGAAGGGGAGGGATAGCATATTTGTTGTCGTGGATAGATTTTCTAAGATGGCACACTTTATACCATGTCATAGAAGCGATGCTGCTGCTAATGTTGCTGATTTATTTTTTCGTGAGATTATTCGCTTACATGGTGTGCCCAATACTATTGTCTCGGATCGTGATACTAAGTTTCATAGCCATTTTTGGAGATGCTTATGGGTAAATTTGGGGACTAAACTACTTTTTAGTACTACATGTCATCCCCAAACTGATGGACAAACTGAAGTAGTCAATAGGACTTTGTCTACTATGCTTAGGGCTGTTTTAAAGAGTAACTTGAAAATGTGGGAAGAATTTTTACCTCATATTGAATTTGCTTATAATCGTTCATTGCATTCTACCACTAAAATGTGCCCTTTTGAGATTATTTATGGTTTTCTACCTCGTGCACCCATTGATTTGTTGCCTCTTCCATCTTCGGAGAAGGTTAATTTTGATGCTAAGCAACGTGCTGAATTGATATTAAAAATGCATGAGTTAACTAAAGAAAACATTGAGAGAATGAATGCTAGATAGAAGCTTGCTGGTGATAAGGGTAGAAAGCATGTGGTGTTTGAACCAGGAGATCTTGTTTCGTTAAATTTACGTAAAGATAGGTTTCCTGATTTGTGCAAGTCTAAGTTAATGCCACGAGCTGATGGTCCCTTTAAGGTTTTGCAGAAAATTAATGATAAAGCGTATAAACTTGAGCTACCTGCAGACTTTGGGGTTAGTCCCACATTTAATATTGCAGATTTGAAGCCTTATTTCGGAGAAGATGATGTGCTTCCGTCGAGGACGACTTGAATTGAAGAAGGGGAGGATGATGAGGACATCCCTACTACTGTTACACCCACATCCTCACCAACTAAACATATTGGACCAGTTACTAGACCACGCGCATGTCAACTAAATTATCAGGTACTTTCGTTTCTTGTGAATCCTTCTAATGTTCATGAACATATGATACTGACTAAATTAGATACTTTTGTTTTGCTTATGAATGAAGGACCTAGCATGGACAAGAAGGATGGTCATTGGAGCAGGATCAAGCATGGAGAAGAAGGTGCGCGCACGGGAAAGGACAATGGAGCTTCCAGTGGTGATTGTCGCACTTTGAAGCCACCATAAGGAGTGCATGAAGGGTTGGACGAAATACACGAGATGCCACTTCATTATTTTCGTCCAAGGAGAATTATAGGTGCTGCGTCACCTTAATATTGGGCTGGGCCCATATAATTTCGAAATACCACATTATAGGTTGTTTTTAGAGTCCGTATGTGTGGGGAAACCGAGTTAGGGTTGTTTTCGGATCCCACCTCCAAGGGGTCACGAAAATCCCCTCTGTTCCCCCATATATATAGAGCCCTTAGGGCGTCGTTTAGACTTGGGTTTTAATTAGATTTAAGTTAGCCATAGCCGCAACTTCGAGTTCTTCGTTTGTGTCATCCGACCAGGCCAAGACCGCAATGGAACCCCAACTTCTGTTAATCATTCATCTTATATCCGCAATATCCAGATTGCAATTCTTAGTTCTTGCTTGTTCTTGTCGATTGCTTGCAGGAATTAGACCTTCGTGGTGAGGTTGATCGTGCATCCGCGGGATCAATAACCTCTCGGAGTTGGTTTAGCGATTGCTAAGGCGCAACGTCTTCGCACGTTCGTAGTCTGGTCATGAAAGTCTACTCCACCATAATCGATCTCCATCATGATGAGGACATCTCTACTAATGTTACACCCACATCTTCACCAACTATACATACTGGACCAGTTACTAGAGCACTCGCACGTCAACTAAATTATCAGGTACTTTCGTTTCTTGCGAATCCTTCTAATGTTCAGGAACATATGATGCTCCCTAAATTAGATACTTTTGTTTGTCTTATGAATGAAGGACCTAGCATGGGTAAGAAGGATGGTCATTGGAGCGGGATCAAGCATGGAGAAGGAGGTGCGCGCGCGGGAAAGGACAATGGAGCTTACAGTGGTGATTTTCGCACTTTGAGGCCACCATAAGGCGTGCATGAAGACTTGGACGAGAGACACAAGATGCCACATTAATATTTTCGTCCAAGGGTTATTATAGGTGCTGCGTCACCTTATTATTGGGCCAGGCACATGTAATTTCGAAATACACTTAATAGGCTATTTTTTAGAGTCCGTATGTGTGGGGAAACCGAGTTAGGGTTGTTTTCGGACCCCTCCTCCAAGGGGCCACGAAATTCCCCTCTGTTCCCCCATATATACAGCCCTTAGGGCGTCGGTTAGACTTGGGTTTTAATTAGATTTAAGTTAGCCATAGCCGCAACTTCGAGTTCTTCGTTTGTGTCGTCCGACCAGGCCAAGACCGCATCGGAACCCCAACTTCTGTTAATCTTTCATCTTATATTCGCAATATCCAGATTGCAATTCTTAGTTCTTGCTTGTTCTTCGATTGCTTGCAGGAATTGACCTTCGTGGTCAGGTTGATCGTGCATCCGCGGGATCAATAACCTCTCGGAGTTGGTTTAGCTATTGCTAAGGCGCAACGTCTTCGCACGTTCGTAGTCGGGTCGTGAAAGTCTACTCCACCAAAATCGATCTCCATCATCTCATCGAAACATAGGGACACCTTCGCCTCTATCAAGTGGTATCAGATTTCCAGGTTGATCGGTGAGATTTACCAGTTTTTCGTAGTCTAGATTTCTTCTGTTCTTCATACCTACAGTCCACGAAAAAGCCAAAAAAAATTTAGGGTTAGATCATCACGTCCCAAGACAGTCCTAGCCTTTGTCCAGTTTTCTTTTCAATACTTGCCTTGTTGAATTTACGGTTGCATCGTTGTGTCAAGTTGCTGATCTTAGCGTCTAGTTCCCTTTGAGTTTCGAGTTCTGATCACAGTTTGCCACGTCGCCGCCGCACAGTAGTCATCCTACCACGTTCCGCCAATCCGAGTCCAGATACACCACCACGTTCCGCCAAGCAGATTCCACCTACACCACCACGTCCCACCAGTCCGAGTTGAGTTCCACCATCAGTACGGTTCGTGATCTCTCTGTAGCCAGATTAGTTTTGATTTGTTAGTGTCGGATTTCACCAAACTTTTGTTGTACGTAGAAGGGGGTGATTTCCAAAAAAAAAGCACAAAAAAAAGAGAAAAAAAAATTCAGAGTGTGCTTCTCAGTTGTTTACGTGCCGCGCCGTGCTTTCGTTGGTGTTTTAGGCTCGCGTCTCTAGTACGGTCTAGCCTAGGATCAGCATAGTACCGACGTTGAGTGTTTATTCAGCTTTGCATCTCTGTTTTGATTACTGTTGAGTTTTTCCTACCATACTTGTCAGCCTTCCTACAACTCCACATATATTCTACATCGTGCGTTTGACACCTCCTGGCACCGCTCTACCATATCTCTGAGAGTTTTGACCCGTTGGTTGTACATCACCACCTGCTGCTAGGTAAGAATCGGTAAGAACGAAAGAAAAGCTTGACGGTTTGTGCTTTCCACCACCCCACATCCCATTAGTAGAAGTAGGACCATATTCCTGTGTCTTTTCTATTTCTGCTAACCATGCCAGGATCACATGATGAAGTGGCGCGGGATGCACCTGATTGGGAGAACATGACAAACAAGGAGCTACATGATAAATTTGCACAAATGATGTCTAAACAGGTGAATGACATCGAGAACAGATTTACAGAGGCGATTGATGGCGTGGAAAAGATGATCGACACCAAGCTCGACGCCAAGTTTACTGAGTTGATCGCACGCCTACCTACACAGCCTGCTGCCGCTCCAGCACAGCCACAACCACCGCCACTACCACGTGCACGACGTATTCTGTTTCCGAGAGGACAAGCTTCTGGTATTGGTGCTCCTGCTGCTGCTGCAGTTGCTGCTACTGCTGCTGCTTCTGACATCGGCCAGGACGACAACTACGCGGGTGATTACGAGGAGGTGGAACAGGAAGCGGCCGATGAGCAGCCAGCTGGACGTCCACGTCCCAACATTCACCACGGTCGACACCAACCACCCCCTCAGGTACGCGATGATGAATATGTGCCTAAACTTAAATTGAATCTTAAGCCGTTTGAGGGTAGATATATTCCTGATGCTTATCTTACTTGGGAGTTAGAAACTGAACAACGCTTTACATGTTTACAATATCCTGAGAATAGACGTGTTACTGCTGCTGTTTGTGAATTCACGGGGTTTGCATCTATTTGGTGGTGTGAACATTGTAGATTGCATGCTAATAATATTCCAACTACTTGGGCTGCGTTAAAAGATTCTATGCGTACTCGCTGGGTTCCTCCTTATTATCAACGTGAATTGCTACAAAAGTTACAGCGTTTGAGACAAGGAAAAAATTCTGTAGAGGAATATTATCAAGAATTACAAACTGGCAAATGCTTATCTTGCAGTTTTCCATAAACCTAACTAGTGAAAATAAAAACAAGAAACAAAAAGATTTAATTGCAGAATCTAAAGATATACCTTCAAGCTCTGACCTCCCCGGCAACGGCGCCAGAAATATCTTGATGTCTACACACACTTCTATTCTTGTAGACTATGTTGGGCCTCCAAGCGCAGAGGTTTGTAGGACAGCAGCAATTTCCCTCAAGTGGATGACCTAAGGTTTATCGAACTCAGGGAAGTAGAGGTTGAAGATGGTCTCTCTCAAGCAACCCTGCAATTAAGAAACAAGAAGTCTCTTGTGTCCCCAACACACCTAATACAACTAGGAGTTGTATAGGTGCACTAGTTCGGCGAAGAGATGGTAAAATATGGGTGATAGGTGCGGTAAAGCAAGGTAATATAAATCTGAATAAAAAGTGCAGCAAGGTAACAAGTGGTAAACGTGAGCACAAACGGTATTGCAAAGGTGGAAACAAGGCCTAGGCTTCATACTTTCACTAGTGGCAACTCCCAACAACATTAACATAGTCTAATCACATGATATTTCCCATAAAACATGCAATGGAGACGTACTCGGAGGTCATTCCTTTGTGGTCAAGAGAGGATGAGAATTGTGTAGGGCTACAAAAGCACACCTCAAAGTTCGTAGTTCTCAATCTATGGATTTCCCAATGTCACCGCGGCCATCCAAAGAGAGTACCACAATCACCACAACATATCTAAAGGATAGTCAAAGACAAGCACCAAAAGACTCTCAATCTTCAATCCACACACAAAAGAGGAAATCACTCATGAAAATATTCTTCTAATTCCATGTGCAATAGACCAGCTGTCACCATGGTCTTGGAGATTATACTAGATAAGATCAATTGAGTACATCAATCCAATATATAGAAGAAGGGGAAACATCATGGGATCACCCTAGATTAACATTGCCTATGATCACAATCAATATCACATCATGGGAGAGAGAGAAGACCACATCGCTACTGTAGAAGACCTTAGCCCCGAGGAGGAACTACTCCCGCTTCATGGAGAAGGGAAGCAACGTCGATGGAGATGAATCCGGGGGCACTTCCCCGTCCCGGCAGGGTGACGGGGCAGCTTCTCCAGGCAGCCCCGATCTGAAAACGGCGGCGGCGGCGGAACAGAGAGGTTTCCGCCAAAAAGAGTTCTCGTTCTGGGGTTTCTACCCCGACACTACTAGGGAATGCCCTTTTAGTGGCGCACTATTTTTGAGTTTAGTGGCGCATTAGGGATGCGCCACTAACTACAAGCCACTAATAAGGGCTTAGAGGTGGCGCATTCTGGATGCGCCACCCCTAAGGCCCTTAGGCGTGGCGCATCTCAGAATGCGCCACCTCTAAGCTCTTAGGGGTGGCGCATTCTGGGATGCGCCACGCCTAAGGGCCTTAGGGGTGGCGCATCCACAATGTGCCACTAAATCCTGAAAATATGCGCCACTAAATAATTACAGAAAACAAAAAAAAAGAATTACATAAAAGAATAAAAGCATTACCGATATTTTTATTATATTACAGAAATGCAAGATACAACATAACAATGAGGCCAACAATTATTGATACAAAAGAATTGCAATATAATTTTTATTACAAAGGTTCACAAGATTACAGGTCAACAAGATTCACAAGATTACATGCATCCATCACAAAATTACAATGAGTCCAACAATTATTGAAAACCGAAAGCTACTTTCGTCATCATATCTTGTTTGCTCTTCAACCTGCACAAAACAAAGCTTTAGAGGTCACATCCATATGAATCATACCAAAGGAGAACAAAGCAATGTAGCATCTATTCTTATCAACAACTTAAAGCAAGTCGATGAATGGTGAAAAGCATGCACATATGCATAAAAATGCATATGCCGTGACCTTTATACACAAAGAGCACCAAGAGTATTTGACACTACCATCTACTACACAAAGAGTACATCCAAATTACACAAAGAGTACATTCAATTGTTCTGACTCGGCTCGGGGAATGGGCGGCATCCTTCTTTCGTCATGAAAGGCCTTGTGTCACGTAGGGCCTTTAGGCGGACTTCTATCTCCCCGTTGGATGGTGCAATGTTGGAGTGGAAGATCGACCCCCTCATTTGTACTTCATGACGGATGATAGTCGCCATCTGCGCTTGGATGTGAAAGAACTCCTCCTTCAGATTTGCATCGGCGATTTCCGCCTTCCTTTCGGCCCATGCTCTGAGATGACTTGGAAGCGTAAGGTTGCGTTGTTCCTGTACAATCGCCCTCATGTGATGAAGGGCGTAGTACGCATCCCTCACACTGCCAGCCGGCTGCTTGACGCACGGGAACTGCGTTACGTGGTTGAACACGTTCACGCCAGGCTGATTTTTCCTGAACTTGTGCTTCATTATCTTGCCTCCGGCTTTTATGTAGCTGACGAGGGCATCATCCAAAACTCTCATGATATACTTGTAATCTTTCTTGTTCACACTCCCCGAGTCTAAATACACGGCATGCGAGTGTTGCGGTGAAAAGCAGATGAGCACGCAGTCTTGATCCTCACTGCATAATTAAAACAATCCAAAAGGAAAGTTGGAAGAGGACAATGGAAAGCTAAGAAAGCATATATGCTACGGAGGCGAGCGAATGAATCTTTGTCGGCGTTCCGTAGCATGAAGTCTGTGATGTACCCCGCCGCGAGAGCCGTGTCCCCGTCGTCCATCAAGATGCTTTCACGCATGTAGAAGGGGTCCAATATCGCGACGCTCGGGGTCTTATCTCTCCTGATACTCATAGAAAGGTTGAGCGAGAACAGACGGATAAGGCTATGGTCCAGCCGCTTGAGATGGTACAAATTGAAGATCTCCGAAAACCGCAGGATTATCATATCCGCGGGGATAGTGTTGATGAAGCCCATGTTGAGTGGCACCTTGGCCATGAAAACCGGGTACGAGGGATTCTCTTCTCGAAGAAGAATCTTCTCTAATGCCATAATACTATGATGCACACTCTGCATATCCGAAGTTGCAAGGTCCATCATGTCCTTAGGTAGCATCGCCCTACCAGCCACATGGATTTCAAACGAGAGATCCATGGGTCTTGGTGGCCCGTCCTGAGCCCGGATCGGCATCGAAGGTTGGCTACTAGAAGTGATGCTCTTCTTTCTTTTCCGTCCCTTCTTCTTTTCTGATTTTGAGCAGTCACCGGCCTTTATCTGCTCAGTGGCCGCCTTATGGAGTGTGGACGGGCTGAGAATAGATCTTGTGGCATCTGCTTGAGGCTCGGTGAAGGCGCAAGCTGCTGGAGACATGTCCTGAGAAGCAGCGAAGAGACGCGTGGAGCAAGCAGGCTTCGCCGCAGGATCAGCTGGACCGCGAGCTTCCTCGTCATGCTGATAGGCTCCTTCAGCAGGAGGCATGAATAAGTCATCAGCATCATACAAAGTATTGATGAACTGGTCGGCACTGATATCATCATCAAGATCATCGTCTTCTTGTTGTGCTCCGATGGGATCATGTGGCGTCGACACGATGACTAGCGGTGTTGTCCTAGGTGTGGTGCCCCTTTCCCCCGTCATTAAACGCATTTGGCTCTTCGGCCATAGGCATATTTGGTTGAAACAGTCACTGAGGACTGCCGGCTCGTCCTCATCGTATTCGGGTGGTTGAATGGGAGGTTCAACTCTCTCGTAGCCCGAAATCACGAGAGAGATTTGAACCCTATGCATCTCCGGTGCCATCGGCATATTGTGCATGATTAGATTTTGTGGTTGAATGATTTTACCTTTGGCAACATCCTTCAACTCGCCGTCCACGACTTGTAATAGAATGCATGGAGTGTCCTCCTGCGAAAGATATATATATATATATATATATATATATATATATATATGCATGTACGGCATCAGAGAGATTCCACTAAAAAAGGCAAGGAGATGAAGTCCTCGTTTGAGTTGCAGACGCTTATAGTTAACTTGAGGGCGTCGAGGTCGGCTAGTGAAGAGACCCTGCCGATGACGGCGGGCATGCAAGAGACGGAGGGCGCGCTGCCTCCCGTGGCGTCGGTCGCCCTATTTGTGCTGCCGCCGGGTGCATTATTGTTATGCCCCGGTTGCTCGATCGTGGCCGGAGGAGTTACCATCACGTCCGGTGTCGCCGCCGCGGTGTTGGCGGCCGGAGTCACCAATACGCCGGGAGTCGGTACGGGAGCCACCACTACGGCCGGAGTCGGGACTGCAGGCGCCGCGGGGCCCGAGTTGCTGCCGACCATGCTGGGGACTGGTATGGGCCCTTGTCCACCACACGCTTGCCAATTCGCGAGCGACTGCATCATATCTGGAAGGAGAGCGTTCATCGTCTTCGCCACTTCGTCCTGGACAAGCTGCGGAAGCATGTTCACCTTCTCGTCCAGTCCACGAACATAAGCGGCATCTTCTTTGGTCCTTCTCGCCTTGCGCCCCCTCGAACCGGACTGCTCCGCCGATTTTCCATAATATTCAGACCAATTTAGGTCCGCACCAAAGCCGACCACACGGCCGGCTGACGATGGCTTCGCCGTCACGTCGTCAACCTTCTTGACCTTGTTCAACGCCCTGTTGAAGGTGTTGTCCCACGGGCCAGCCGGCTTAACCGACGACTCCTGCGATGAGGCGATTTTCATTTCCGCTTGCTGCAAAAAGAATGTGAAACGTTAAGAAATTGTGAACTTCACTCGAGAATTCAATCGACAAGGTCGCGTGGTAAACTACTTACCACGGCAGTCGTAAACTCCTGAATCTTAGGATCGATAATTATTTTCGAGGTTGCTTTGTCCTTATAGCTCCGGGCCCTCACAAAGAATTCGGTCTGCGGATAATCTTTGTATTGCTGGAAGGGGTTAGGTATGCCCGCAGCGGCGTACTCGGCATCCTCCTTGTCCCATTTAGGCTTGGAACTTTTGTAACCACCGGCTCCGAGACGATGGTTACCTATGATCTGCGACCGCATGGCCTTGCCCTTTGCACTCGCGGCCTTGGCTTGCTCGGACTCACACCTAGCCTTGAAAAGGTTGTAGGTAGCTTCGTCGATCAACGACTCTTTCTCCTTGAGCTCCTCCCAGGTTTTGTTCTTTTCAAAAATTGCCCTCTTCACCCGGGTTTTCCAACTGGACAAGGCCTTGCTCATCTTCCTGAGGGCCCATGTGTTTACTTTGTTCCCTCTGAGTTTGGTGTTATCGTACGGCTCCGGAAACTTGTATCGTCCGTGCAGCTTGTTGATAAGAAGCTGACAATAATGAATATTCTCACGACTCCTGAGGTTAATCGTGGTGATCGACACGGTGTTGCGGAGGATCGCCGCGACTTGACGGTCGTACCCTTCCGAAAAACGTTCGGGCTCTGTAGGAATCCCGACGGCGGTCACAACAGTAAACTCTTGCCTGATGACGCCGACCTTGGTCGGTTTACGATTCCTCTTCTTCGACTGGGTACCATCTGTGTTGGAGCCACCGGTCCCATCATCCTCGCCGATGTTCCTCTCGCCGTCTGTCGTACCGGCCTCCTCCTCCAAGTCATCGTCCGATGAGTCGGACTCCGACTCTATCTCCTCCTCATACTCCTCCTCGCCCGGAGGTACTTCCTCTTCTCTCTGCTCCTCGACCTCCTCCTGGGAGTATTCCCAAAATTGCTTCCTTTTTTCTCCCGGCTGAGAAGAAGGACCGGCGTTGGCTCCGGTCGACATGTTTGCACTAGTACAATATTAAAAAATGCAACTACTTAATTAATTAGCACAATAAATAAATGCAAATACTCTCATGTTAAGAAAAATAGCAAAGGTCATGCACGAATTCACGGAAAAATTCGGCATGACCTTTGCTCTTTTTCTTAACATGAGAGTGCCCCATTCTCAACCGAAGCGGAAGTTAATCAACATTTCAGGAGAAAGGGGATAATGATTTGTACCTGCAGAAAAAAAATGCCTACATATAGGCACAAGCAACATATATATATTGTAGAACAGTACATATTCTAGCAATGCACTAAACAGTGCATAAAAATATTGATAAGAAAAGCATCTTGTCAATGCACTAAAAACATCATTTAAAAACAACAACAGCAGCAGTAGCAACTACTTGTCACTTTGCTTGATCATTTACAACATATGCTATGCTAGAATCCTAAAATTCTATTCCATTGCTACCACACAAAAAAAGCTTGTGTTCCATTAATAAGAACATATGCTATGCTTGTATGTGCATTTTGCAAACTGTTAAAAGACACCAACTTTGCTTGATCATTGACATTGATCTATAACTCAAATGGAGATGGACCCTACATGTGTTTTTCTGTACATCAAGTGTACTATCATGCCAACCCTCCATGATGCATGATATGATCCAACAACATCAAGAACTTGTCTAGCTAGTTGTCTGCTGCTGTTTTGTTGCATACAAAAGAGGGTTGAACAACAGTTTACAACAGCAGCAGTAGAAAATGGCATTTATCAAATTGCTTTTTATAACAACAACAGCAGCAGCAGTTTACAACAACAACAACAACAACAACAGATGCATTCCTTTGCTACCAATGATTAAGTGTATTTATCTGCCATGAAGAACTTTAAAGATCTTGAAGATGATTTTCATATAGTTTTGAGTCAACGCAACCTTTTTCATTGGTTAATGAAATTCAAATAGAGTTAGATAGAAGAAGCACTATTGAGAACCATGGCATATGGTAACAAGGTTGCTCATCTAGGAAAATGTACAAATGGATGATGGGTATATTGTATATTTTATAGAATTGCATCTTTGCTCAAGGTTGTTGGTTATTCATCCTACCAACAAGCAAAGATGCATTTCCATATATGATGAAGTAAGTTTAGATACTCAAGGCCTGCCAACAAAGATTGATGTGGATATCATCATCCTAAATTGCTCTCCTTGTTAACTATTGTTTTTAGAGCACAAATTAAACATTTTAGCACTGTAATTACTAAAAAATTGGACCCTAGGCATCTAAAATTTGAACAGGGGCATACACAGGGGGAGTGGGGGTTGGGGGCGGCGCCATGGCCACCACGGCCGTCGTCGGAATCCAGCAAGGGGAGGAAGGGGTACCTGGCGGTGGAGGGGCGTCGCCGTGGAGGGGTTGGGGCGGCTCCAGCAGGCGGCTGCGTCAGGGCGGCGGCTAGGGCTCCGTCGTCGAGGGCGGCGGCCGGAGAGGAGGGGCTCCGGTGGCGTCTAGGGCTCCGGTGGCGGGCTAGGGCTCCGGCGGCGGGCTAGGGCTCCGGCGGCGGTGGCTAGAGGAGAGTGAGAGGTAGGGGCGAATGGTGGTTACTGTGCGGGTTAGTTGGAGGTTAAGGCATACGGGTGGCGCATTTTGCCAGAATGCGCCACCAACAGGTTTCTTATGCGTGGCGCATCTCGGCAAAATGCGCCACGCATAAGAAACCTGTTGGTGGCGCATTCTGGCAAAATGCGCCACCCCTAAGAACACTTAGTGGCGCATTTCAACAATATGCGCCACCCCTAAGCTTTTTTTTATTTTTTAATTAGAGTTTAAACAATTATTTATTTTTTAATTAAAGTGAAACCATTTAAAAATAATAATTATGGAGTACATTTTTCTATAAAAGTGGTCAAACTTTATTAAGATTGACTTTGACCAAATCTTATATGCAGAGTAAAAATAAACGGAGGGAGTACTTGCTCTAACCGACCTTTTGAGAATGGTACGTGCTTCGATTGTGTATCGTCGATGTTCATACACTTCAAACATAATAATGTGATCATATCGATCCACGTACCATGCCTTAACCGTGTCGTCGCCGAACCAAGATCCACAAACACAAGGTGTGGCGGCATTTGGAAACATAAGATTGTGATCATCAATTACAAAGTGCATATTAAATCCATGCATACACAAAGTGATCATGAATTACAAAATATTTTTCTTAAATTTGGAGCTAGCTATCTAGCTATCGTTTTCTCACGATCTTCTTCTTGCCCTTCTTTGTCGTGGTTGAATAATTTAGGCCCGGGACGCCTTCACTTTTCCTCTTGAACGGGAGGAGACCTTTCTTCGGTAGGGTTGTGGTGTATGTATCCTGAGCGGCGTAGTCATCCTCCATCTTCGGGTCGCCGTACTTGTCAAAGTCTTGCTCGTTGGCGACTCCATCCATTCCGATGATGTTTCTTTTGCCTCTCCTCACTACAACGCGGCTCGGCTTTGATGGGTCGGTAATGAAGAAGCATTGGTCCACTTGGCTAGCCAGTACCCATGGCTCATTTTTCGCGGTGACGTTTGCGCCCGCAGACTTGGATTTGGCTTCGGGTATAACCATGGTGGTGAAGTACCGGTCTTCTTTTACGACGGTCTTGGCCCATCTCACACGGAACATCGGCACCTTCTCTCCACAGTAGTCGAGCTCCCATATGTCCTCGATCCTTCCATATAATCTTTCCTTGACGTCATCGGTGTAGAATATCCCCGTTACCCCTGAGTTCTGGTAATCACAGTTATTGTCCTTTTCCTCCGTGTAAAATGTGTAGTCGTTGATATCATACGCTTGATAGGTCATCAGGTTGCGTGCGGCACCCTGTGACAAGGTGAATATCATCTTTTCGTCCTCGGAAGCGTTCCTTCGCGGGGGATTAGCACGAAGCTCGTCCCTGAACCAAGTCATGAAACCGGAGTTGTGCTCTTTGATTAGCCGTGGATCTCAGTCCGTTATCTGCAGGCCCTGGTCACTGTACTTCTTCCTGATTAAATCCTTGTGCTTTACTATCCAAGGATCGACCAGCTGGATGTGTTGTAGCGCGACTAGGCTTGCTCTTTCAAAGTCGATGTCTCGACCATCAAAGTTGACATGCATTGCGCGGCTTCCCTCGTGGTGACCACACCCATCGGTCCTGCCAAAGTGCTTGTTGACGGCCAGACCAACAGGGTTCTCGGTGTTGAGATAATTCGTGCAAAAAGAGATGCACTCTTCGGTTAGAAAGCCCTTCGCTATGCTTGCATCTGGACGAGACCTGTTACGAACGTATTTTTTGATGTGCCCATTCATCCTTTCGAACGGCATCATGCTGCGCAGAAACGCAGGCCCGAGTTGGACGATATCCTCCACGACGTGGATCAGCAGATGCACCATAATGTCGAAGAACGCGGGCGGGAAATAGATCTCAAGCTCGCATAGTATGAGCACAATCTCCTCCTGTAGCCTTTTGAGTTGCGTAGCGCAAATCGACTTCCGAGAGATGACGTCAAAAAAGTTGCAAAGGCCAAACAACGTTTTACGGACGTGTTCGTCCATTATCCCTCGCATCGCAACCGGGAGAATCTGCGTCGTCAGCACGAAACAGTCGTGAGATTTCATCCCTCTGAAACGCTGCTTCGCCTCATCTAGGTATCTGCTTATCTTCCCCGCGTAGCCGTTCGGAAATTTTACTGCTATGAGGCAGTGGATAAACCGCTTGATCTCCTCCTCGCACAGAGTGAAGCATGCCGGGGGGCAGTGATCAATACCGGTCTTCTTCTTGGTCATCCTTTTTCATTTGCGAGAGTTTTGCGTTTCCGTATCCTCTTCCTCCTCCGGCTCATCATCGTCGTTACTAGGGGGGTGAAGTTCCCTCCTGATGCCCATAAATTTCAAGTCATTCCTTGCTTTTGGCCCGTCCTTGGTCTTCTCCGGCATGTTGAGGAGCGTGCCAAACAAGCTCTCGCACACGTTCTTTGTGATATGCATTAGATCAAGGCTATGAGGACTGCGGAGTAGACTCCAGTATTTCAAATCCCAGAAAACAGACCTCGCTTTCCATACCCTCATCAACGGCTGAGTCTTCTTTTTTTTCTTTCCCGGCGCGGTGCACTCTTTCCAAGTTTTCAGCAAGTTGTCGATTTCTTTGCCGCTCCTTTGAGCTGGGGGTGCTCGGAGCTCCTCGCTTCCATCGAACAGATGTCCCTGTTTTCTCCACGCGTGTTTCTTGGGAAGCCACCTCCGAGACCCCTGGAACACGGTTTTTGAAGATCCGGGATCTTTTGGTAGCTGGCGGTACGTTGTATTATCCATGCACCTAACGCATGCACAGAATCCTTGGACCACCTGCCCTGAGAAATATCCGTATCCTAGATAGTCGTGCACCGTCGTGATCACCGCGGCTTTCATTGGGAAATATTCTTTTGCCGCGGCGTCCCACGTATTGACTCCGTCTTTCCATAACGTTTCTAGCTCCTCTTTCAACAGCTGCAGATATAGATTGAGGTCCGTACCTGGTTGTTTCGGCCCTTGAACTAGCATACACATTGTTATGTACTTTTTCTTCATGCACTTCCAGGGGGGAAGGAAGGTTGTATATGCATACAAACACGGGCCAGGTACTGTGTGTGCTGCTCTGGCCGCCAAACGGATGGACTCCATCGGCGCTCACACCAATCCTGAGGTTCCTTGGTTCTTCCCCAAAATCTGGGTATGCGAGGTCCAACGCAGTCCATTGGCTACCATCTGAAGGGTGCCTCAACATGTCCTCCTTTTCCGGATCCGGGTTCGGGTCATCCTCTTTTAGCTTCTTTCTATCCGCGTGCCAGGTCATGAGCTTTGCTTCCTCGGGATCTACGAAATACATCTGCAGACGAGGAGTGATCGGAAAGTACCATACCACTTTTCTAGGAACTTTCTTCCCTCTCTTGTATCGACTAACACCGCACACCGAACATGTGGTTTTATCTTCGTCCTCACCCCGATAGATCATGCAATCATTTATGCAGACGTGGTATTTAACGTGCGGAAGATCGAGAGGGCAAAGGACTTTCTTGGCCTCAGCAATACTAGTTGGGCATGTGTTGCCCTTCGAAAGACGATCGTGCCAGAATGCCATGTTATCATCGAAGCTTTCGTCGGTCCATTTGTGTTTTGACTTCATCTCCATAGCCCCAAGTGTTACATTCAAGCGGGTATCCCCGTCGTTGCATCCTTCGTACAACTTCGTAATCGCGTCTTTCTCGAGTTGCGCCATCTTGGCTTTCTCTCTAGCTGCACCTCTTGCGTTCAACGCCTCTTTGACAAGCAGCTCTTGAACATGAGGGTCCCGCACCCAGCTTGAATCCTCATCATGTCCGAAATCTTGATCTTCATGTCCGGCATCTTGATCTACATGATCCACTTCGGCATCTTCTTCATGATCATGTACGGGATGCTCTTCGTCATCTCGCCCGCCGCTGTTTTCTGGTTGCCCTTCCTCATTTACTGGCGCCCCACCATTGACATCCTCCTCCTCACCAACTTCATCACTTATCCATCGTGTGTAGCCATCCATCAAACCATTACGCTTCAGGTGTCTTTGCAATATTCCGGAATCAGGCTCGGTCACGCACTGCAGTTTGCATCTCCGACACGGACATATTATATCCGACCTATTATTCCTTAGCATGTCGTTTGTCGCACATTGCATCCACCTAGCCACGGTGATATCGCTCAGCATCTCGTGGACCATGGTCGATCACCTGCGTGCACGGAGAGAGCAACACAATTATATATCACAGTCGTCGCCGGAAAAATTCGGCATGACCTTCCCTAATAATGCATGGGAGCATGCGGAGAGTGCGCCAGAAATTTGCCGAAGCGGAAATGAATCGACATTTCGGCAAAACATTTGCCACTCAAGATACACATATACATCAAACCACCATAAGCTTCACATATACATCAAACCACCACAAGCTTCACATATACATCAAACCCAAGCTTCACACATACAACAAACCCCAAGCTAATAAAGGCAATTATATGGGTCATAAATGGAACAAAAGAGTTTGGGAGGAGGTCCACTTACTTCAATATGAAACAAAATAGATGTAATGCCAAGTATCGATGGATAAATGGAAGAAATGAGGTGGGGAGGAGGAGAAAACCGAATAGATCTAGGGTGAGAAGAGTGGATCTAGTTTGAGAATTGTGTGGAGTGAATGAGAGGTGGTCGGTGGGGTGGAGTAGATAAGGGCAGCTCTAGGCCTTTAGTGGCGCATATAGGAATTCAGTGGTGGCGCATTGGTGAAATGCGCCACCCCTAAGCTCTTATGCGTGGCGCATTAGGGCAATGCGCCACCCCTAAGAGCTTAGGGGTGGCGCATTCTGTGAATGTGCCACCCCTAAGCTCTTAGGAGTGGCGCATTTACAGAATGCGCCACCTATAAGGTCCTTAGGGGTGGCGCATACTGCTAGATGCGCCACGTATAAGGTCATCCAGGCTGGCCCACTCTTAGGGGTGGCGCACTGGAAAATAATGCGCCACCCATAAGGTCTTATGGGTGGCGCATTATTTTCCAGTGCGCCACCCATAACAGATGGTGGCGCATGGCTTTCTATATGCGGCACTAATAAGCTTTCCATGTATAGCTATTTCCCTAGTAGTGCGAGGGGGTTATATAGGCGAAGGGGGGCGTCGAGGGGCCACCCAGGGCAGCCAGGAGGGTGATAGAGGCGAAGGTGTCCCGATGTTTCGATGAGATGGTGGAGATCGATTATGGTGGAGACGACTTTCACGATCCGACTACGAACGTGCGAATACGTTGCGCCTTAGCGATCGCTAAACCAACTCCGAGAGGTTATTGATCCCGCGGATGCACGATCAACCTGACCACGAGGGTCTAATTCCTGCAAGCAATCGAAGAACAAGCAAGAACTAACAATTGCAATCTGGATATTGCGAATATAAGATGAATGATTACGAAAGTTGGGGTTCCAATGAGATCTTGGCCTGGTCGGATGACACAAACGAAGAGCTCGAAGTTGCGGCTATGGCTAACTTAAATCTAATTAAAACCCAAGTCTAAACGACGCCCTAAGGGCTGTATATATGAGGGAACAGAGGGGATTTTCGTGACCCCTTGGAGGTGGGGTCCGAAAACAACCCTAACTCGGTTTCCCTACACATACGGACTCTAAAAACAGCCTATAATGTGGTATTTCGAAATTACATGGGCCCAGCCCAATATTAAGGTGACGCAGCACCTATAATTGCCTTTGGACGAAAAAAATGAAGTGGCATCTCGTGTATTTCGTCCAAGCCTTCATGCATGCCTTATGGTGGCTTCAAAGTGCGAAAATCCCCACTGGAAGCTCCATTGTTCTTTCTCGCGAGCGCACCTTCTTCTCCATGCTTGATCCCGCTCCAATGACCGTCCTTCTTGTCCATGCTAGGTCCTTCATTCATAAGAAAAACAAAAGTATCTAATTTAGGCAGCATCACATGTTCATGAACATTAGAAGGATTCGCAAGACACGAAAGTACCTGATAATTTAGTTGACGTGCACGTGCTCTAGTAACCGGTCCAGTATGTGTAGTTGGTGAAGATGTGGGTGTAACATTAGTAGAGATGTCCTCATCATCCTCCCCTTCTTGAAATGAAGTCGTCCTCGACGGAAGCTCATTATCTTCTCCCAAGTAAGGTTTCAAATCTGCAATGTTAAATGTGGGACTAACCCCAAAATCTACAGGTAGCTCAAGTTTATATGAATTATCATTAATTTTCTGTAAAACCTTAAAGGGACCATCAGCTCGTGGCATTAACTTAGACTTGCGCAAATCAGGAAACCTATCTTTACGTAGATGTAACCAAACAAGATCTCCTGGTTCAAACACAACATGCTTTCTACCCTTATCACCAACAAGCTTGTATCTAGCATTCATTTTCTCAATGTTTTCTTTAGTTAACTCATGCATTTTTAATATCAATTCAGCACGTTGCTTAGCATCAAAATTAACCTTCTCCGAAGATGGAAGAGGCAGCAAATCAATAGGTGCACGAGGTAGAAAACCATAAACAATCTCAAAAGGGCACATTTTAGTGGTAGAATGAAATGAACGATTATAAGCAAATTCAATATGAGGTAAACATTCTTCCCACATTTTCAAGTTACTCTTTAAAACAGCCCTAAGCATAGTAGACAAAGTCCTATTAACTACTTCAGTTTGTCCATCAGTTTGGGGATGACAAGTAGTACTAAAAAGTAGTTTAGTCCCCAACTTAGCCCATAAGCATCTCCAAAAATGGCTAAGAAACTTAGTATCACGATCCGAGACAATAGTATTGGGCACACCATGTAAGCGAATAATCTCACGAAAGAATAAATCAGCAACATTAGCAGCATCATCGCTTTTATGACATGGTATGAAATGTGCCATCTTAGAAAATCTATCCACGACAACAAATATGCTATCCCTCCCCTGCTTTGTTCGAGGCAAGCCTAAGACAAAGTCCATGGATATGTCCTCCCACGGAACACTAGTTACAGGTAAAGGCATGTATAAACCATGAGGATTGAGTCGTGACTTAGCTTTTTGACATGTAGTGCAGCGAGCAACAAAACGCTCAACATCCCGTCTCATCTTTGGCCAAAAGAAATGTGTAGCAAGTACGTCCTCCGTCTTCTTCACGCCAAAGTGTCCCATTAATCCTCCTCCATGCGCCTCCTGCAACAACAAAAGACGAATAGAGCTAGCTGGAATGCATAGCTTGTTAGAACGGAACACAAAACCATCATTAAGCACAAACTTGTTCCATGTTCTACCCTCTCTACAATTCTGCAATACATCTTTAAATTCCGCATCATGTACATATTGATCTTTGAGTGTCTCTAAACCGAATATCTTGAAGTCAAGTTGTGAAAGCATAGTATAACGACGAGACAAAGCATCAGCAATAATATTATCTTTCCCCTTCTTGTGTTTAATGACATAAGGGAAAGTCTCAATAAATTCAACCCACTTAGCATGTCTACGATTAAGTTTTGCGTGGCTTCTTATGTGTTTCAAAGATTCATGATCAGAATGTATAACAAATTCTTTGGGCCATAAATAATGTTGCCAAGTTTCTAATGTCCGAACAAGAGCGTATAATTCCTTATCATAAGTAGAATAGTTCAGACTAGGCCCACTCAATTTTTCAGAAAAGTATGCAACAGGTTTAGCATCTTGTAATAACACACCTCCCAAACCAATACCACTAGCATCACATTCAAGCTCAAAAGTCTTATTAAAATCAGGAAGTTGGAGCAAAGGAGCATGTGTTAACTTATCTTTCAATACCGTGAAGGCTTCTTCCTGTGCGGTACCCCAAGTAAAAGGCACATCCTTGCGTGTAAGCTCATTGAGAGGTGCAGCAATGGTGCTGAAATCTCTCACAAAACGCCTATAGAATCCAGCGAGGCCAAGAAAACTCCTCACTTGTGTGACCGTTTTGGGCTGCGGCCAACTCTCAATCGCCTCGATCTTGGCTTTATCAACTTCAATTCCCTGCGGAGTAACAACATAGCCAAGAAACGATACTCGGTCGGTGCAAAAGGTGCACTTCCCAAGGTTACCAAACAAACGTGCATTACGTAGAGCAATAAAAACAGCACGTAAATGATCCAAATGTTCCTCCAAAGATTTGCTATAAATCAGTATATCATCAAAATAGACTACCACAAATCGTCCAATGAAAGCACGTAAAACCTCGTTCATTAATCTCATGAAAGTGCTAGGTGCATTAGTTAACCCAAAAGGCATGACTAACCACTCATATAATCCAAACTTAGTTTTAAATGCCGTTTTCCATTCATCCCCTAATTTCATGCGAATTTGATGGTATCCACTACGCAAATCAACTTTGGAAAACATGGTAGAGCCACTTAATTCATCAAGCATATCCTCTAACCTAGGAATAGGATGACGATAACGAATAGTAATATTATTAATGGCTCGACAATCAACACACATACGCCAAGTTCCATCCTTTTTAGGCACTAATATAACAGGAACAGCACAAGGACTAAGGGATTCACGTATGTAACCTTTGTCGAGTAGCTCTTGTACTTGACGCTGAATCTCCTTCGTCTCCTCCGGATTGGTACGGTATGGCGCACGGTTGGGCAGCGAAGCACCGGGAATTAAGTCAATCTGATGCTCAATCCCTCGAATAGGTGGTAATCCCGGTGGTACGTCTTGTGGAAAGACGTCAATAAACTCCTGCAAAAGGTCAGTGACAACAGGAGGCAAAGAAGGAGGCAATTCCTCAAATGAAAACAAAGCTTCTTTGCACACAAAAGCATAGCACACATATTGACTAACATCCAAATCCGAAATATCAACCTTAGTAGCAAGCAAAGTTGGACTAGTCAATTTAATTTCATTAGAAACAGCAGAAGAAGATTTGCTATTAGTCTTATGTTGTTGCTCAAATTCTTTGGCTGCTATCTCATTTTCACTCTTATTTTTCTCCTGTTTAGCTTTACTAGCTCTAGCAAGATCATCTTTCACAATTTGTTCAGGAGACATAGGAAGTAAAGCAATATTTTTATCCTGATGAACCAGAGTAAACTGATTTGTCCTACCATGGTGTACAACATTCCTATCAAATTGCCATTGTCTACCAAGTAAAAGAGAGCATGCTTGCATGGGTACCACATCACAATCAACATAATCAGCATATGCAGCAATGCTAAAGTGCACACGAACAGAACGCGTTACCTTAATCTTACCACTATTGTTAAACCACTGAATATAGTACGGATGGGGGTGTGGTCTTGTGGTGAGAGATAGCTTCTCCACCAACTCCATGCTAGCCAAGTTGTTGCAACTCCCTCCGTCAATGATGATGCGAACCGAACGTTCTTTCACCACTCCCTTTGTGTGGAACAAATTATGCCTCTGGTTTTGCTCAGCCTTCGTTACCTGCACACTTAACACACGTTTAGCAACCAAACAAGCATATTTATCTGCATCATCAGGAGCCATATACTCCATATCATGAGCATCATCATGGGCACCCTGTTCCTCATGAGCAATGAGAACTAAAGTCTCCTCATCATAGTCACTCGCTGACTCATACCCACCATCCGCCGTAATAATCATCACACGCTTGGAGGGACAGTCTTTTGCGAAGTGACCTCCACCTTGGCACCTGCGACATTTAATATCATGATCTCGTGTTTGCCCTGTGGAAGCCATGGATGAAGAAGAACTCGCCGCTGGACCACTCTGTGCACCCTTGAATGGTGGCGCTGACTGTTTTGGTGGCTCCCTGTAAGAATGAGCGGCTGAAGTAGAGGGTGGTGCAGCAGGACGTGTGGATGTAGAAGGTCCACGCGATGTCCATGATGTATTTCGTCCTGCAGAAAAGTTAGGTCTCGTAGCGGCCTGTCGATCCTGCACTTCACGTTCAGCTTACAAGCAAGATGAAACAGACGAGTAATAGTAGCATAGTCCTTGTATTCTAGAATAGTTTGTATCTCCCTGTTTAAGCCACCTATAAAACGTGCAAACATAGCTTCATTATCCTCTACTAGGCCACATCTAATCAATCCAGTTTGTAATTCTTAATAATATTCCTCTACAAAAAAATTTCCTTGTCTCAAACGCTGTAATTTTTGTAGCAATTCACGTTGATAATAAGGAGGAACCCAGCGAGTACGCATAGCATCTTTTAAAGCAGCCCAAGTAGCTGGAATATTATTAGCATGCAATCTACAATGTTCAGACCACCAAATAGATGCAAAACCCGTGAATTCACAAACAGCAGCAGTAACACGTCTATTCTCAGGATATTGTAAACATGTAAAGCGTTGTTCAGTTTCTAACTCCCAAGTAAGATAAGCATCAGGAATATATCTACCCTCAAACGGCTTAAGATTCAATTTAAGTTTAGGCACATGTTCATCATCGCGTACCTGAGGGGGTGGTTGGTGTCGACCGTGGCGAATGTTGGGACGTGGACGTCCAGCTGGCTGTTCATAGGCCGCTTCTTGTTCCACCTCCTCCTCGTAATCACCCTCGTAGTTGTCGTCCTGGCCAACGTCAGAGGAAGCAGCAGCAGTAACTGCAGCAGCAGCAGGAGCACCAGCAGCTTGTCCGCCCGGAAACAGAATACGTCGTGCACGTCGTGGTGGCGGTGGCTGTGCTGGAGCGGCCGCAGGCTGTATAGGTAAGCGTGCGAGCAACTCAGTAAACTTGGCGTCGAGCTTGGTGTCGATCATCTTCTCCACACCATCAATCTCCTCTGTAAATCTGTTCTCGATGTAATTCACCTGTTCAGACATCATTTGTGCAAATTTATCATGTAATGCTTTGTTTGTCATATTCTCCCAATCAGGTGCATCCCGCGCCACTTCATCATGGGATCCTGGCATGGTTAGCAGAAATAGAAAACACACAGAAGTATGATCCTACTTCTCCTAATTTTTTTTGTTGGCTTTTTCGTGGACTGTAGGTATGAAGAATAGAACCAATCTAGACTACGAAAACTGGTAAATCTCACCGAGCAACCTGGAAATCTGATACCACTTGATAGAGGCGAAGGTGTCCCGATGTTTCGATGAGATGGTGGAGATCGATTATGGTGGAGACGACTTTCACGATCCGACAACGAACGTGCGAAGACGTTGCGCCTTAGCGATCGCTAAACCAACTCCGAGAGGTTATTGATCCCGCGGATGCACGATCAACCTGACCACGAGGGTCTAATTCCTGCAAGCAATCGAAGAACAAGCAAGAACTAAGAATTGCAATCTGGATATTGCGAATATAAGATGAATGATTACGAAAGTTGGGGTTCCAATGAGATCTTGGCCTGGTCGGATGACACAAACGAAGAGCTCGAAGTTGCGGCTATGGCTAACTTAAATCTAATTAAAACCCAAGTCTAAACGACGCCCTAAGGGCTGTATATATGGGGGTACAGAGGGGATTTTCGTGACCCCTTGGAGGTGGGGTCCGAAAATAACCCTAACTCGGTTTCCCCACACATACGGACTCTAAAAACAGCCTATAATGTGGTATTTCGAAATTACATGGGCCCAGCCCAATATTAAGGTGACGCAGCACCTATAATTGCCTTTGGACGAAAATAATGAAGTGGCATCTCGTGTATTTCGTCCAAGCCTTCATGCATGCCTTATGGTGGCTTCAAAGTGCGAAAATCCCCACTGGAAGCTCCATTGTTCTTTCCCGCGAGCGCACCTTCTTCTCCATGCTTGATCCCGCTCCAATGACCGTCCTTCTTGTCCATGCGAGGTCCTTCATTCATAAGCAAAACAAAAGTATCTAATTTAGGCAGCATCATATGTTCATGAACATTAGAAGGATTCGCAAGACACGAAAGTACCTGATAATTTAGTTGACGTGCACGTGCTCTAGTAACTGGTCCAGTATGTGTAGTTGGTGAAGATGTGGGTGTAACATTAGTAGAGATGTCCTCATCAGAGGGTGCCTGGCGCGCCCTAGGGTTGGGGCCGCGCCAGGGACCCTTCTGGCTCCCTGGTGGTGGTCCCGGCTCTCTCCCTTGGTTATTCCAGAAGCTTCCTGCCCGCTGATTTTTAATATAATTTTTGCGGAATTTTTTGGGCACTTTAATCAGCCGGAAAACCTGAAAAACAAAAACAGCAGAAAACCAGAAGCTGGCAACTGGGCGCACTGAGTTAGTAGGTTAGTCCAAATTGGTTTAAAAGTGTAATAAAGTTCAACCAAAACATGGCAAAGTCACACAAAACATGCATGGAGCAAGCAGAAATTATAGATACGTTTGGGACGTATCAGTAAGATTAAGGTAACGTGTTCTGTTCGTGTGCACTTTAGCATTGCTGCATATGCTGATTATGTTGATTGGGATGTGGTACCCATGCAAGCATGCTCTCTTTTACTTGGTAGACCATGGCAATTTGATAGGAATGTTGTACACCATGGTAGGACAAATCAGTTTACTCTGGTTCATCAGGATAAAAATATTGCTTTACTTCCTATGTCTCCTGATCAAAATGTGAAAGATGATCTTGCTAGAGCTAGTAAAGCTAAACAGGAGAAAAATAAGAGTGAAAATGAGATAGCAGCCAAAGAATTTGAGCAACAACATAAGACTAATAGCAAATCTTCTTCTGCTGTTTCTAATGAAATTAAATTGACTAGTCCAACTTTGCTTGCTACTAAGGTTGATATTTCAGATTTGGATGTTAGTCAATATGTGTGCTATGCTTTTGTGTGCAAAGAAGCTTTGTTTTCATTTGAGGAATTGCCTCCTTCTTTGCCTCCTGTTGTCACTGACCTTTTGCAGGAGTTTATTGACGTCTTTCCACAAGACGTACCACCGGGATTACCACCTATTTGCGGGATTGAGCATCAGATTGACTTAATTCCCGGTGCTTCGCTGCCCAACCGTGCGCCATACCGTACCAATCCGGAGGAGACGAAGGAGATTCAGCGTCAAGTACAAGAGCTACTCGACAAAGGTAACATACGTGAATCCCTTAGTCCTTGTGTTGTTCCTGTTATATTAGTACCTAAAAAGGATGGAACATCGCGTATGTGTGTTGATTGTCGAGCCATTAATAATATTACTATTCGTTATCGTCATCCTATTCCTAGGTTAGATGATATGCTTGATGAATTAAGTGGCTCTACCATGTTTTCCAAAGTTGATTTGCGTAGTGGACAACATCAAATTCGCATGAAATTAGGAGATGAATGGAAAACGACATTTAAAACTAAGTTTGTATTATATGAGTGGTTAGTCATGCCTTTTGGGTTAACTAATGCACCTAGCACTTTCATGAGATTAATGAACGAGGTTTTACGTGCTTTCATTGGACGATTTGTGGTAGTCTATTTTGATGATATACTGATTTATAGCAAATCTTTGGAGGAACATTTGGATCATTTACGTGTTGTTTTTATTGCTCTACGTAATGCACGTTTATTTGGTAACCTTGGGAAGTGCACCTTTTGCACCGACCGAGTATCGTTTCTTGGCTATGTTGTTACTCCACAGGGTATTGAAGTTGATAAAGCCAAGATCGAGGCGATGGAGAGTTGGCCGCAGTCCAAAACGATCACGCAAGTGAGTAGTTTTCTTGGCCTCGCTGGATTCTATAGGCGTTTTGTGAGAGATTTCAGCACCATTGCTGCACCTCTCAATGAGCTTACACGCAAGGATGTGCCTTTTACTTGGGGTACCGCACAGGAAGAAGCCTTCACGGTATTGAAAGATAAGTTAACACATGCTCCTTTGCTCCAACTTCCTGATTTTAATAAGACTTTTGAGCTTGAATGCGATGCTAGTGGGATTGGTTTGGGAGGTGTGTTATTACAAGATGCTAAACCTGTTGCATACTTTTCTGAAAAATTGAGTGGGCCTAGTCTGAACTATTCTACTTATGATAAGGAATTATATGCTCTTGTTCGGACTTTAGAAACCTGGCAACATTATTTATGGCCCAAAGAATTTGTTATACATTCTGATCATGAATCTTTGAAACACATAAGAAGTCAAGCAAAACTTAATCGTAGACATGCTAAGTGGGTTGAATTTATTGAGACTTTCCCTTATGTCATTAAACACAAGAAGGGAAAAGATAATATTATTGCTGATGCTTTGTCTCGTCGTTATACTATGCTTTCACAACTTGACTTCAAGATATTTGGTTTAGAGACAATCAAAGATACATATGTAAATGATGCGGAATTTAAAGATGTATTGCAGAATTGTAGAGAGGGTAGAACATGGAACAAGTTTGTGCTTAGTGATGGATTTGTGTTCCGTTCTAACTAGCTATGCATTCCAGCTAGCTCTATTCGTCTTTTGTTCTTGCAGGAGGCGCATGGAGGAAGATTAAAGGGACACTTTGGCGTGAAGAAGACGGAGGACGTACTTGCTACACATTTCTTTTGGCCAAAGATGAGACGGGATGTTGAGCGTTTTGTTGCTCGCTGCACTACATGTCAAAAAGCTAAGTCACGACTCAATCCTCATGGTTTATACATGCCCTTACTTGTACCTATTGTTCCGTGGGAGGACATATCAATGGACTTTATTTTAGGCTTGCCTCGAACAAAGAAGGGGAGGGATAGCATATTTGTTGTCGTCGATAGATTTTCTAAGACAGCACATTTTATACCATGTCATAAAAGCGATGATGCTGCTAATGTTGCTGATTTATTCTTTTGTGAGATTATTCGCTTACATGGTGTGCCCAATACTATTGTCTCAGATCGTGATACTAAGTTTCTTAGCCATTTTTGGAGATGCTTATGGGCTAAGTTGGGGACTATACTACTTTTTAGTACTACATGTCATCCCCAAACTGAAGTGGTCAATAGGACTTTGTCTACTATGCTTAGGGCTGTTTTAAAGAGTAACTTGAAAATGTGGGAAGAATGTTTACCTCAAATTGAATTTGCTTATAATCGTTCATTTCATTCTACCACTAAAATGTGCCCTTTCGAGATTTTTTATGGTTTTCTACCTCGTGCACCTATTGATTTGCTGCCTCTTCCATCTTCGGAGAAGGTTAATTTTGATGCTAAGCAACGTGCTGAATTGATATTAAAAATGCATGAGTTAACTAAAGAAAACATTGAGAAAATGAATGCTAGATACAAGCTTGCTGGTGATAAGGATAGAAAGCATGTTGTGTTTGAACCAAGAGATCTTGTTTGGTTACATCTACGTAAAGATAGGTTTCCTGATTTGCGCAAGTCTTTGTTAATGCCACGAGCTGATGGTCCCTTTAAGGTTTTACAGAAAATTAATGATAATGCATATAAACTTGAGCTACCTGCAGATTTTTGGGTTAGTCCCACATTTAACATTGCAGATTTGAAACCTTATTTGGGAGAAGATGATGAGCTTCCGTCGAGGACGACTTCAATTCAAGAAGGGGCGGATGATGAGGACATCTCTACTAATGTTACACCCACATCTTCACCAACTATACATACTGGACCAGTTACTAGAGCACTCGCATGTCAACTAAATTATCAGGTACTTTCGTTTCTTGCGAATCCTTCTAATGTTCAGGAACATATGATGCTTCCTAAATTAGATACTTTTGTTTGTCTTATGAATGAAGGACCTAGCTTGGGTAAGAAGGATGGTCATTGGAGCGGGATCAAGCATGGAGAAGGAGGTGAGCGCACGGGAAAGTACAATGGAGCTTCCAGTGGTGATTTTCGCACTTTGAGGCCACCATAAGGCGTGCATGAAGACTTGGACGAGAGACACAAGATGCCACATTAATATTTTCGTCCAAGGGTTATTATAGGTGCTGCATCACCTTATTATTGGGCCAGGCCCTTGTAATTTCGAAATACACTTAATAGGCTATTTTTTAGAGTCCGTATGTGTGGGGAAACCGAGTTAGGGTTGTTTTCGGACCCCTCCTCCAAGGGCCCACGAAATTCCCCTCTGTTTCCCCATATATACAGCCCTTAGGGTGTCGTTTAGACTTGGGTTTTAATTAGATTTAAGTTAGCCATAGCCGCAACTTCGAGTTCTTCGTTTGTGTCGTCCGACCAGGCCAAGACCGCATTGGAACCCCAACTTCTGTTAATCTTTCATCTTATATTCGCAATATCCAGATTGCAATTCTTAGTTCTTGCTTGTTCTTCGATTGCTTGCAGGAATTGACCTTCGTGGTCAGGTTGATCGTGCATCCGCGGGATCAATAACCTCTCGGAGTTGGTTTAGCGATTGCTAAGGCGCAACGTCTTCGCACGCTCGTAGTCGGGTCGTGAAAGTCTACTCCACCAAAATCGATCTCCATCATCTCATCGAAACATCGGGACACCTTCGCCTCTATCAAGTGGTATCAGAGTTCCAGGTTGATCGGTGAGATTTACCAGTTTTTCGTAGTCTAGATTGGTTCTGTTCTTCATACCTACAGTCCACGAAAAAGCCAAACAAAAAAATTAGGGTTAGATCATCACGTCCCACGACAGTCCTAGCCTTTCTCCAGTTTTCTTTACAGTAGTTTGCTTTGTTGAATTTGCGGTTGCATCGTTGTTTCGAGTTGCTGATCTTAGCGTCTAGTTCCTTAGAGTTTCGAGTTCTGATCACAGTTGTCACGCCGCCGCCGCACTAGTTCCATCCGTCCGCTGCCACCAATCCGAGTCCAGAAACACCACCACGTTCCGCCAACCCGAGTCCATATACACCACCACGACCTACCAACCCGAGTTGAGTTCCATCACCCGTTCAGTTTGAGATATCGCCGTAGCCAGAATAGTTTTGAGTTGATTAGAGTCGGATTTCACCAATCTTTTGTCGTACGTAGAAGGGGGTGATTTCCAAAAAAAAATAAAAAATTCCATTGCAGTTTTTAGGCCAAAAATTTAGGGGTAAAAAAATTTCGTGCCCATACCTTTCTTAGGTCCAGAAACTCATTTTGTGACGTTCGCCACCATAGTGATTTTTTCGCACTTTTTCAGCCACCGCAGTCCCGCATCGCACAAAAAAAACAAAAAAAAAGATCAAAATAAAATAGAATTCAGAGTGTGCTTCTCAGTTGTTTACGTGCCACGTCGTGCTTTCGTTGGTGTTTTAGGCTCGCGTCTCTAGTACGGTCTAGCCTAGGATCAGCACAGTACCGACGTTGAGTTTTTATTCAGCTTTGCATCTCTGTTTTGATTACTGTTGAGCTTCTGCTACCATACTTGTCAGCCTTCCTACAGCTCCACATATATTCTACATCGTGCGTTTTGACACCTCCTGGCCATCGCTCTACCACATCTCTGAGAGTTTTGACCCGTTGGTTGTACATCACCACCTGTTGCTAGGTAAGAATCGGTAAGAACGAAAGAAAAGCTTGATGGATTTGTGCTTTCCACCACCCCACATCCCATTAGTAGAAGTAGGATTATATTCCTGTGTGTTTTCTATTTCTGCTAACCATGCCAGTACACATGATGAAGTGGCGCGGGATGCACCCGATTGGGAGAACATGACAAACAAGGCGCTACATGATAAATTTGCACAAATGATGTCTGAACAGGTGAATGACATCGAGAACAGATTTACAGAGGCGATTGATGGCGTGGAGAAGATGATTGACACCAAGCTCGACGCCAAGTTTACTGAGTTGATCGCACGCCTACCTACACAGCCTGCTGCCGCTCCAGCACAGCCACCGCCACCACGACGTGCACGACGTATTCTGTTTCCGGGCGGACAAGCTGCTGGTGCTCCTCCTGCTGCTGCAGTTGCTGCTACTGCTGCTGCTTCTGACGTCGGCCAGGACGACAACTATGAGGGTGATTACGAGGAGGAGGTGGAACAGGAAGCGGCCTATGAGCAGCCAGCTGGACGTCTACGTCCTAACATTCGCCACGGTCGACACCAACCACCCCCTCAGGTACGCGATGATGAACATGTGCCTAAACTTAAATTGAATCTTAAGCCGTTTGAGGGTAGATATATTCCTGATGCTTATCTTACTTGGGAGTTAGAAACTGAACAACGCTTTACATGTTTACAATATCCTGAGAATAGACGTGTTACTGCTGCTGTTTTTGAATTCACGGGGTTTGCATCTATTTGGTGGTCTGAACATTGTAGATTGCATGCTAATATTATTCCAACTACTTGGGCTGCTTTAAAAGATGCTATGCGTACTCGCTGGGTTCCTCCTTATTATCAACGTGAATTGCTACAAAAATTACAGCGTTTGAGACAAGGAAAAAATTCTGTAGAGGAATATTATCAGGAATTACAAACTGGATTGATTAGATGTGGCCTAGTAGAGGATAATGAAGCTATGCTTGCACGTTTTATGGGTGGCTTAAACAGGGAGATACAAACTATTCTAGAACACAAGGACTATGCTACTATCACTCGTTTGTTTCATCTTGCTTGTAAAGCTGAACGTGAAGTGCAGGATCGACAGGCCGCTACGAGACCTAACTTTTCTGCAGGACGAAATAAATCATGGACATCGCGTGGAGCTTCTACATCCACACGTCCTGCTGCACCACCATCTACTTCAGCCACTCATTCTTACAGGGAGCCACCAAAACAGCCAGCACCACCATTCAAGGGTGCACAGATTTGTCCCGCGGCGAGTTCTTCTTCATCCATGGCTTCCACAAGGCAAACACGAGATCGTGATATTAAATGTCGCAGGTGGCAAGGTGGAGGTCACTTCGCAAAAGACTGTCCCTCCAAGCGTGTGATGACTATTACGGTGGATGGTGGGTATGAGTCAGCGAGTGACTATGATGAGGAGACTTTAGTTCTCATTGCTCATGAGGAACAGGGTGCCCATGATGATGCTCATGATATAGAGTATGTGGCTCCTGATGATGTGGATAAATATGCTAGTTTGGTTGCTCAACGTGTGTTAAGTGTGCAGGTAACGAAGGCCGAGCAAATCCAGAGGCATTACTTGTTCCACACAAAGGGAGTGGTGAAAGAACGTTCGGTTCGCATCATTATTGATGGAGGGAGTTGCAACAACTTGGCTAGCATGGAGTTGGTGGAGAAGCTATCTCTCACCACAAGACCACACCCCCATCCGTACTATATTCAGTGGTTTAACAATGCTGGTAAGATTAAGGTAACACGTTCTGTTCGTGTGCACTTTAGCATTGCTGCATATGCTGATTAGGTTGATTGTGATGTGGTACCCATGCAAGCATGCTCTCTTTTACTTGGTAGACCATGGCAATTTGATAGGAATGTTGTACACCATGGTAGGACAAATCATTTTACTCTGGTTCATCAGGATAAAAATATTGCTTTACTTCCTATGTCTCCTGAACAAATTGTGAAAGATGATCTTGCTAGAGCTAGTAAAGCTAAACAGGAGAAAAATAAGAATGAAAATGAGATAGCAGCTAAAGAATTTGAGCAACAACATAAGACTAATAGCAAATCTTCTTCTGCTGTTTCTAATGAAATTAAATTGACTAGTCCAACTTTGCTTGCTACTAAGGTTGATATTTCGGATTTGGATGTTAGTCAATATGTGTGCTATGCTTTTGTGTGCAAAGAAGCTTTGTTTTCATTCGAGGAATTGCCTCCTTCTTTGCCTCC
Source organism: Bromus sterilis (assembly GCA_950022295.1). NCBI lineage: Eukaryota > Viridiplantae > Streptophyta > Magnoliopsida > Poales > Poaceae > Bromus > Bromus sterilis. The sequence continues at coordinate 237,996,314 of OX465595.1, read as the reverse complement.
TGTTGTCACTGACCTTTTGCAGGAGTTTATTGACGTCTTTCCACAAGACGTACCACCGGGATTACCACCTATTCGAGGGATTAAGCATCAGATTGACTTAATTCCCGGTGCTTCGCTGCCTAACCGTGCGCCATACCGTACCAATCCGGAGGAGACGAAGGAGATTCAGCGTCAAGTACAAGAGCTACTCGACAAAGGTTACATACGTGAATCCCTTAGTCCTTGTGCTGTTCCTGTTATATTAGTGCCTAAAAAGGATGGAACATGGCGTATGTGTGTTGATTGTCGAGCCATTAATAATATTACTATTCGTTATCGTCATCCTATTCCTAGGTTAGAGGATATGCTTGATGAATTAAGTGGCTCTACCATGTTTTCCAAAGTTGATTTGCGTAGTGGATACCATCAAATTCGCATGAAATTAGGAGATGAATGGAAAACGGCATTTAAAACTAAGTTTGGATTATATGAGTGGTTAGTCATGGCTTTTGGGTTAACTAATGCACCTAGCACTTTCATGAGATTAATGAACGAGGTTTTACGTGCTTTCATTGGACGATTGTGGTAGTCTATTTTGATGATATACTGATTTATAGCAAATCTTTGGAGGAACATTTGGATCATTTACGTGCTGTTTTTATTGCTCTACGTGATAGAGGCGAAGGTGTCCCGATGTTTCGATGAGATGATGGAGATCGATTATGGTGTAGACGACTTTCACGACCCGACTACGAACATGCGAAGACGTTGTGCCTTAGCGATCGCAAAACCAACTTCGAGAGGTTATTGATCCCGCGGATGCACGATCAACCTGACCACGAAGGTCTAATTCCTGCAAGCAATCGAAAGAACAAGCAAGAACTAAGAAAAAGCAATCTTGATATTGCGAATATAAGATGAATGATTAACAAAAGTTGGGGTTCCAATCCGGTCTTGGCTTGGCCGGACGACACAAACGAAGAACTCGAAGTTGCGGCTATGGCTAACTTAAATCTAATTAAAATCCAAGTCTAAATGACGCCCTAAGGGCTGTATATATGGGGGAACAGAGGGGATTTTCGTGACCCCTTGGAGGTGGGGTCCGAAAACAGCCCTAACTCGGTTTCCCCACACATACGGACTCTAAAAACAGCCTATAATGTGGTATTTCGAAATTACATGGGCCCAGCCCAATAATAAGGTGACGCAGCACCTATAATTGCCTTTGGACGAAAATAATGAAGCGTCATCTCGTGTATTTCGTCCAAGCCTTCATGCATGCCTTATGGTGGCTTCAAAGTGCGAAAATCCCCACTGGAAGCTCCATTGTTCTTTCCCGCGCGCGCACCTTCTTCTCCATGCTTGATCCCGCTCCAATGACCGTCCTTCTTGTCCATGCTAGGTCCTTCATTCATAAGCAAAACAAAAGTATCTAATTTAGGCAGCATCATATGTTCATGAACATTAGAAGGATTCGCAAGAAATGAAAGTACCTGATAATTTAGTTGACGTGCACGTGCTCTAGTAACTGGTCCAGTATGTGTAGTTGGTGAAGATGTGGGTGTAACATTAGTAGAGATGTCCTCATCATCCTCCCCTTCTTGAAATGAAGTCGTCCTCGACGGAAGCTCATTATCTTCTGCCAAGTAAGGTTTGAAATCTGCAATGTTAAATGTGGGACTAACCCCAAAATCTGCAGGTAGCTCAAGTTTATATGCATTATCATTAATTTTCTGTAAAACATTAAAGGGACCATCAGCTCGTGGCATTAACTTAGACTTGCGCAAATCAGGAAACCTATCTTTACGTAGATGTAACCAAACAAGATCTCCTGGTTCAAATACAACATGCTTTCTACCCTTATCACCAGCAAGCTTGTATCTAGCATTCATTTTCTCAATGTTTTCTTTAGTTAACTCATGCATTTTTAATATCAATTCAGCACGTTGCTTAGCATCAAAATTAACCTTCTCCGAAGATGGAAGAGGCAGCAAATCAATAGGTGCACGAGGTAGAAAACCATAAACAATCTCAAAAGGGCACATTTTAGTGGTAGAATGAAATGAACGATTATAAGCAAATTCAATATGAGGTGAACATTCTTCCCACATTTTCAAGTTACTCTTTAAAACAGCCCTAAGCATAGTAGACAAAGTCCTATTGACTACTTCAGTTTGTCCATCAGTTTGGGGATGACATGTAGTACTAAAAAGTAGTTTAGTCCCCAACTTAGCCCATAAGCATCTCCAAAAATGGCTAAGAAACTTAGTATCACGATCCGAGACAATAGTATTGGGCACACCATGTAAGCGAATAATCTCACGAAAGAATAAATCAGCAACATTAGCAGCATCATCGCTTTTATGACATGGTATAAAATGTGCCATCTTAGAAAATCAATCCACGACAACAAATATGCTATCCCTCCCCTTCTTTGTTCGAGGCAAGCCTAAAACAAAGTCCATGGATATGTCCTCCCACGGAACACTAGGTACATGTAAAGGCATGTATAAACCATGAGGATTGAGTCGTGACTTAGCTTTTTGACATGTAGTGCAGCGAGCAACAAAACGCTCAACATCCCGTCTCATCTTTGGCCAAAAGAAATGTGTAGCAAGTACGTCCTCCGTCTTCTTCACGCCAAAGTGTCCCATTAATCCTCCTCCATGCGCCTCCTGCAACAACAAAAGACGAATAGAGCTAGCTGGAATGCATAGCTTGTTAGAACGGAACACAAATCCATCATTAAGCACAAACTTGTTCCATGTTCTACCCTCTCTACAATTCTGCAATACATCTTTAAATTCCGCATCATTTACATATTGATCTTTGATTTTCTCTAAACCGAATATCTTGAAGTCAAGTTGTGAAAGCATAGTATAACGATGAGACAATGCATCAGCAATAATATTATCTTTCCCCTTCTTGTGTTTAATGACATAAGGGAAAGTCTCAATAAATTCAACCCACTTAGCATGTCTACGATTAAGTTTTGCTTGACTTCTTATGTGTTTCAAAGATTCATGATCAGAATGTATAACAAATTCTTTGGGCCATAAATAATGTTGCGAAGTTTCTAATGTCCGAACAAGAGCATATAATTCCTTATCATAAGTAGAATAGTTCAGACTAGGCCCACTCAATTTTTCAGAAAAGTATGCAACAGGTTTAGCATCTTGTAATAACACACCTCCCAAACCAATCCCACTAGCATCGCATTCAAGCTCAAAAGTCTTATTAAAATAAGGAAGTTGGAGCAAAGGAGCATGTGTTAACTTACCTTTCAATACCGTGAAGGCTTCTTCCTGTGCGATACCCCAAGTAAAAGGCACATCCTTGCGTGTAAGCTCATTGAGAGGTGCAGCAATGGTGCTGAAATCTCTAACAAAACGCCTATAGAATCCAGCGAGGCCAAGAAAACTCCTCACTTGTGTGACCGTTTTGGGCTGCGGCCAACTCTCAATCGCCTCGATCTTGGCTTTATCAACTTCAATTCCCTGCGGAGTAACAACATAGCCAAGAAACGATACTCGGTCGGTGCAAAAGGTGCACTTCCCAAGGTTACCAAACAAACGTGCATTACGTAGAGCAATAAAAATAGCACGTAAATGATCCAAATGTTCCTCCAAAGATTTGCTATAAATCAGTATATCATCAAAATAGACTACCACAAATCGTCCAATGAAAGCACGTAAAACCTCGTTCATTAATCTCATGAAAGTGCTAGGTGCATTAGTTAACCCAAAAGGCATGCCTAACCACTCATATAATCCAAACTTAGTTTTAAATGCCGTTTTCCATTCATCTCCTAATTTCATGCGAATTTGATGGTATCCACTACGCAAATCAACTTTGGAAAACATGGTAGAGCCACTTAATTCATCAAGCATATCATCTAACCTAGGAATAGGATGACGATAACGAATAGTAATATTATTAATGGCTCGACAATCAACACACATACGCCATGTTCCATCCTTTTTAGGCACTAATATAACAGGAACAGCACAAGGACTTAGGGATTCACGTATGTAACCTTTGTCGAGTAGCTCTTGTACTTGACGCTGAATTTCCTTCGTCTCCTCCGGATTGGTACGGTATGGCGCACGGTTGGGCAGCGAAGCACCGGGAATTAAGTCAATCTGATGATCAATCCCTCGAATAGGTGGTAATCCCGGTGGTACGTCTTGTGGAAAGACGTCAATAAACTCCTGCAAAAGGTCAGTGACAACAGGAGGAAAAGAAGGAGGAAATTCCTCAAATGAAAACAAAGCTTCTTTGCACACAAAAGCATAGCACACATATTGACTAACATCCAAATCCGAAATATCAACCTTAGTAGCAAGCAAAGTTGGAGTAGTCAATTTAATTTCATTAGAAACATCACAAGAAGATTTGCTATTAATCTTATGTTGTTGCTCAAATTCTTTAGCTGCTATCTCATTTTCACTCTTATTTTTCTCATGTTTAGCTTTACTAGCTCTAGCAAGATCATCTTTCACAATTTGTTCAGGAGACATAGGAAGTAAAGCAATATTTTTATCCTGATGAACAAGAGTAAACTGATTTGTCCTACCATGGTGTACAACATTCCTATCAAATTGCCATGGTCTACCAAGTAAAAGAGAGCATGCTTGCATGGGTACCACATCACAATCAACATAATCAGCATATGCAGCAATGCTAAAGTGCACACGAACAGAACGCGTTACCTTAATCTTACCACTATTATTAAACCACTGAATATAGTACGGATGGGGGTGTGGTCTTGTGGTGAGAGATAGCTTCTCCACCAACTCCATGCTAGCCAAGTTGTTGCAACTCCCTCCGTCAATGATAATGCGAACCGAACGTTCTTTCACCACTCCCTTTGTGTGGAACAAATTATGCCTCTGGTTTTGCTCGGCCTTCGTTACCTGCACACTTAACACACGCTGAGCATCGAAACTAGCATATTTATCGGCATCATCAGGAGCCTTATACTCTATATCAGGAGCATCATCATGGGCACCCTGTTCCTCATGAGCAATGAGAACTAAAGTCTCCTCATCATAGTCACTCGCTGACTCATACCCACCATCCGCCGTAATAATCATCACACACTTGGAGGGACATTCTTTTGCGAAGTGACCTCCACCTTGGCACCTGCGACATTTAATATCACGATCTCGTGTTTGCCTTGTAGAAGCCATGGATGAAGAAGAACTCGCCGCTGGACCACTCTGTGCACCCTTGAATGGTGGCGCTGGCTGTTTTGGTGGCTCCCTGTAAGAATGAGCGGCTGAAGTAGCGTTTGTTTCATCTTGCTTGTAAAGCTGAACGTGAAGTGCAGGATCGACAGGCCGCTACTAGGCCACATCTACTTCAGCCGCTCATTCTAGAATAGTTTGTATCTCCCTGTTTAAACCACCCATAAAACGTGCAAGCATAGCTTCATTGGCCTCTACTAGGCCACATCTAATCAATCCAGTTTGTAATTCCTGATAATACACCTCTACAGAATTTTTTCCTTGTCTCAAACGCTGTAAGTTTTGTAGCAATTCACGTTGATAATAAGGAGGAACCCAGCGAGTACGCATAGCATCTTTTAAAGCAGCCCAAGTAGTTGGAATATTAATAGCATGCAATCTACAATGTTCAGACCACCAAATAGATGCAAACCCCGTGAATTCACAAACAGCAGCAGTAAAACGTCTATTCTCAGGATATTGTAAACATGTAAAGCGTTGTTTAGTTTCTAACTCCCAAGTAAGATAAGCATCAGGAATATATCTACCCTCAAACGGCTTAAGATTCAATTTAAGTTTAGGCACATGTTCATCATCGCGTACCTGAGGGGGTGGTTGGTGTCGACCGTGGCGAATGTTGGGACGTGGACGTCCAGCTGGCTGCTCATAGGCCGCTTCCTGTTCCACCTCCTCCTCGTAATCACCCTCGTAGTTGTTGTCCTGGCCGACGTCAGAAGCAGCAGCAGTAGCAGCAACTGCAGCAGCAGCAGGAGCACCAGCAACTTGTCTGCCCGGAAACAGAATACGTCGTGCACGTCGTGGTGGCGGTGGCTGTGCTGGAGCGGCCGCAGGCTGTGCAGGTAGGCGTGCGAGCAACTCAATAAACTTGGCATCGATCTTGGTGTCGATAATCTTCTCCACACCATCAATCGCCTCTGTAAATCTGTTCTCGATGTCATTCACCTGTTCAGACATCATTTGTGCAAATTTATCATGTAACACTTTGTTTGTCATATTCTCCCAATCGGGTGCATCCCGCGCCACTTCATCATGGGATCCTGGCATGGTTAGCAGAAATAGAAAACACACAGAAATATGATCCTACTTCTACTAATGGGATGTGGGGTGGTGGAAAGCACAAATCCGTCAAGCTTTTCTTTCGTTCTTACCGATTCTTACCTAGCGGCAGGTTGTGATGTACAACCAACAGGTCAAAACTCTCAGAGATGTGGTAGAGCGATGGCCAGGAGGTGAAAACCGCACGAAGTAGAATATATGTGGAGCTGTAGGTAGGCTTGACAAATATGGTAGCAAAAAGATCAACAGTAATCAAAACAGAGATGCAAAGCTGAATAAACACTCAACGTCGGTACTGTGCTGATCCTAGGCTAGACCGTACTAGAGACGCGAGCCTAAAACACCAACGAAAGCACGACGCGGCACGTAAACAACTGAGAAGCACTCTCTGAAAAAAAAATTCTCTTTTTTTTTGCGGTGCGGGACTGCGGTGGCTGAAAAAGTGCGAAAAAATCACTATGGTAGCGAATGTCTCAAAATGAGTTTCTGGACCTAAGGAAGGTATGGGCACGAATTTTTTTGCCTAAAAACTGCTCTGGAAAGCGTGCCAGACTCTTTTTTTTTTTGGAAATCACCCCCTTCTACGTATGACAAAAGATTGGTGAAATCTGACTCTATTCAACTCAAAACTATTCTGGCTACGGAGATATCACAAACCGAACGGGTGATGGAACTCAACTTGGATCGGTACGTTGTGGTGGTGTGTATGGACTCGGCTTGGCGGAACATGGTGGTGTATCTGGACTCGGATTGGCGGAACGTGGTGGTGTACTACTGTGCGGCGGCGGCGTGAAAAACTGTGATCAGAACTCGAAACTCTAAGGTAACTAGACGCTAAGATCAGCAACTCGACACAACGATGCAACCGCAAATTCAACAATGCAAACTACTGTAAAGAAAACTGGACAAAGGCTCGGACTGTTTTGGGACGTGATGATCTAATCCTAAATTTTTCTTTTTTGGCTTTTTTGTGGACTGTAGGTATGAAGAACAGAAGTAATCTAGGCTACGAAAAACTGGTAAATCTCACCGATCAACCTGGAAATCTGATACCACTTGATAGAGGCGAAGGTGTCCCGATGTTTCGATGAGATGATGGAGATCGATTATGGTGGAGACGACTTTCACGACCCGACTACGAACGTGCGAAGACGTTGCGCCTTAGCGATCGCTAAACCAACTCCGAGAGGTTATTGATCCCGCGGATACACGATCAACCTGACCACGAAGGTCTAATTCCTGCAAGCAATCGAAAGAACATGCAAGAACTAAGAAAAAGCAATCTGGATATTGCGAATATAAAATAAATGATTAACAGAAGTTGGGGTTCCAATGCGGTCTTGGCCTGGTCGGACGACACAAACGAAGAACTCGAAGTTGCGTCTATGGCTAACTTAAATCTAATTAAAACCCAAGTCTAAACGAAGCCCTAAGGGCTCTATATATGGGGGAACAGAGGGGATTTTCGTGACCCCTTGGAGGTGGGGTCCGAAAACAACCCTAACTCGGTTTCCCCACACATACGGACTCTAAAAACAGCCTATAATGTGGTATTTCGAAATTACATGGGCCCAGCCCAATATTAAGGTGACGCAGCACCTATAATTGCCTTTGGACGAAAATAATGAAGTGGCATCTCGTGTATTTCGTCCAAGCCTTCATGCATGCCTTATGGTGGCTTCAAACTGCGAAAATCCCCACTTGAAGCTCCATTGTTCTTTCCCGAGTATCGTTTCTTGGCTATGTTGTTACTCCACAGGGTATTGAAGTTGATAAAGCCAAGATCGAGGCGATTGAGAGTTGGCCGCAGCCCAAAACGGTCACGCAAGTGAGGAGTTTTCTTGGCCTCGCTGGATTCTATAGGCGTTTTGTGAGAGATTTCAACACCATTGCTGCACCTCTCAATGAGCTTACACGCAAGGATGTGCCTTTTACTTGGGGTACCGCACAGGAAACAGCCTTCACGGTATAGAAAGATAAGTTAACACATGCTCCTTTGCTCCAACTCCCTGATTTTAATAAGACTTTTGAGCTTGAATGCGATGCTAGTGGGATTGGTTTGGGAGGTGTGTTATTACAAGATGCTAAACCTGTTGCATACTTTTCTGAAAAATTGAGTGGGCCTAGTCTGAACTATTCTACTTATGATAAGGAATTATATGCTCTTGTTCGGACTTTAGAAACTTGGCAACATTATTTATGGCCCAAAGAATTTGTTATACATTCTGATCATGAATCTTTGAAACACATAAGATGTCAAGCAAAACTTAATCGTAGACATGCTAAGTGGGTTGAATTTATTGAGACTTTCCCTTATGTCATTAAACACAAGAAGGGGAAAGATAATATTATTGCTGATGCTTTGTCTCGTCGTTATACTATGCTTTCACAACTTGACTTCAAGATATTCGGTTTAGAGACAATCAAAGATCAATATGTACATGATGCGGAATTTAAAGATGTATTGCAGAATTGTAGAGAGGGTAGAACATGGAACAAGTTTGTGCTTAATGATGGATTTGTGTTCCGTTCTAACAAGCTATGCATTCCAGCTAGCTCTATTCGTCTTTTGTTGTTGCAGGAGGCGCATGGAGGAGGATTAATGGGAAACTTTGGCGTGAAGAAGACGGAGGACGTACTTGCTACACATTTGTTTTGGCCAAAGATGAGACGGGATGTTGAGCGTTTTGTTGCTCGCTGCACTACATGTCAAAAAGCTAAGTCACGACTCAATCCTCATGGTTTATACATGCCTTTACCTGTACCTAGTGTTCCGTGGGAGGACATATCCATGGACTTTGTTTTAGGCTTGGCTCGAACAAAGAAGGGGAGGGATAGCATATTTGTTGTCGTGGATAGATTTTCTAAGATCGCACATTTTATACCATGTCATAAAAGCGATGATGTTGCTAATGTTGCTGATTTATTCTTTCGTGAGATTATTCGTTTACATGGTGTGCCCAATACTATTGTCTCGGATCGTGATACTAAGTTTCTTAGCCATTTTTGGAGATGCTTATGGGCTAAGTTGGGGACTAAACTACTTTTTAGTACTACATGTCATCCCCAAACTGATGGACAAACTGAAATGGTCAATAGGACATTGTCTACTATGCTTAGGGATGTTTTAAAGAGTAACTTCAAATTGTGGGAAGAATGTTTACCTCATATTGAATTTGCTTATAATCGTTCATTTCATTCTACCACTAAAATGTGCCCTTTTGAGATTGTTTATGGTTTTCTACCTCATGCACCTATTGATTTGCTGCCTCTTCCATCTTCGGAGAAGGTTAATTTTGATGCTAAGCAACGTGCTGAATTGATATTAAAAATGCATGAGTTAACTAAAGAAAACATTGAGAAAATGAATGCTAGATACAAGCTTGCTGGTGATAAGGGTAGAAAGCATGTTGTGTTTGAACAAGGAGATCTTGTTTGGTTACATCTACGTAAAGATAGGTTTCCTGATTTGCGCAAGTCTAAGTTAATGCCACGAGCTGATGGCCCCTTTAAGGTTTTACAGAAAATTAATGATAATGCACATAAACTTGAGCTACCTGCAGATTTTGGGGTTAGTCCCACATTTAACATTGCAGATTTGAAACCTTATTTGGGAGAAGATGATGAGCTTCCGTCGAGGACGACTTCAATTCAAGAAGGGGAGGATGATGAGGACATCTCTACTAATGTTACACCCACATCTTCACCAACTATACATACTGGACCAGTTACTAGAGCACGCGCACGTCAACTAAATTATCAGGTACTTTCGTTTCTTGCGAATCCTTCTAATGTTCAGGAACATATGATGATGCCTAAATTAGATACTTTTGTTTGCCTTATGAATGAAGGACCTAGCATGGATAAGAAGGATGGTCATTGGAGCGGCATCAAGCATGGAGAAGGAGGTGCGCGCGCGGGAAAGGACAATGGAGCTTCCAGTGGTGATTTTCGCACTTTGAGGCCACCATAAGGCGTGCATAAAGACTTGGAAGAGAGACACAAGATGCCACATTAATAGTTTCGTCCAAGGGTTATTATAGATGCTACGTCACCTTATTATTGGGCAGGCCCATGTAATTTTGAAATACACTTAATAGGCTATTTTTTAGAGTCCGTATGTGTGGGGAAACCGAGTTAGGGTTGTTTTCGGACCCCTCCTCCAAGGGGCCACGAAATTCCCCTCTGTTCCCCCATATATACAGCCCTTAGGGCGTCGTTTAGACTTGGGTTTTAATTAGATTTAAGTTAGCCATAGCCGCAACTTCGAGTTCTTCGTTTGTGTCGTCCGACCAAGCCAAGACCGCATTGGAACCTGATAGAGGCGAAGGTGTCCCGATGTTTCGATGAGATGATGGAGATCGATTTTGGTGGAGTAGACTTTCACGACCCGACTACGAACGTGCGAAGACGTTGCGCCTTAGCAATCGCTAAACCAACTCCGAGAGGTTATTGATCCCGCAGATGCACGATCAACCTGACCACGAAGGTCTAATTCCTGCAAGCAATCGAAGAACAAGCAAGAACTAAGAATTGCAATCTGGAAATTGCGAATATAAGATGAATGATTAACAGAAGTTGGGGTTCCAATGCGGTCTTGGCCTGGTCGGATGACACAAACGAAGAGCTCGAAGTTGCGGCTATGGCTAACTTAAATCTAATTAAAACCCAAGTCTAAACGACGCCCTAAGGGCTGTATATATGGGGGAACAGAGCGGAATTTCGTGGCCCCTTGAAGAAGGGGTCCGAAAACAACCCTAACTCGGTTTCCCCACACATACGGACTCTAAAAATAGCCTATTAAGTGTATTTCGAAAGTACATAGGCCTGGCCCAATAATAAGGTGACGCAGCACCTATAATAACCCTTGGACGAAAATATTAATGTGGTATCTTGTGTCTCTCGTCCAAGTCTTCATGCACGCCTTATGGTGGCCTCAAAGTGGGAAAATCACCACTGGAAGCTCCATTGTCCTTTCCCGCGCGCGCACCTCCTTCTCCATGCTTGATCCCGCTCCAATGACCATCCTTCCTATCCATGCTAGGTCCTTCATTCATAAGACAAACAAAAGTATCTAATTTAGGAAGCATCATATGTTCCTGAACATTAGAAGGATTCGCAAGAAACGAAAGTACCTGGTAATTTAGTTGACGTGCGCGTGCTCTAGTAACTGGTCCAGTATGTATAGTTGGTGAAGATGTGGGTGTAACATTAGTAGAGATGTCCTCATCAGAACCCCAACTTCCGTTAATCTTTCATCTTATATTCGCAATATCTAGATTGCAATTCTTAGTTCTTGCTTGTTCTTCGATTGCTTGCAGGAATTGACCTTCGTGGTCAGGTTGATCGTGCATCCGCGGGATCAATAACCTCTCGGAGTTGGTTTAGCGATTGCTAAGGCGCAACGTCGTCGCACGTTCGTAGTCGGGTCGTGAAAGTCTACTCCACCAAAATCGATCTCCATCATCTCATCGAAACATCGGGACACCTTCGCCTCTATCACCTGTCCACATCACGCCTCATCCTGGGCCAATAAAAATGATCAGCAAGCATGAGTAGCGTCTTCTCACGCCCAAAGTGACCCATGAAACATCCAGCATGTGATTCCTGCAACAAAAGCAACCGCACAGACTATTCTGGAACACAAAGTTTGTTAGCACGAAACAGAAATCTATCATGTATGTGGAACTTGTCCCATGCGTTTCGAAGCACACACAAACGATATGGTTCAGCAAAATCAGGATCAGTTGCATATAAATCACACAAGCTCTCTAAACCAGGAATTTTAACATCAAGATGTGTCAATAACATGTTCTTCCTAGATAGAGCATCGGCAACAACATTATCTTTCCCTTTCTTATGTTTAATGATGTAGGGAAAAGACTCAATGAACTCAACCCATTTAGCTAAGCGCCTATGCAAGTTAGATTGTGCCTTCAAGTATTTCAAAGCTTCATGATCAGAATGTATGATAAATTCTTTTGGCCACAAATAATGTTGCCAAACCTCAAGAACTCGAACAAGTGCATACAATTCTTTGTCATAAACAGGGTAGTTCAATCTAGCACCAGAAAGTTTTTCACTGAAATAAGCAATAGGTCTACCTTCTTGCATCAACACACCACCAATGCATATACCACTAGCATCATATTCAACTTCAAATTGCTTAGCAAAATCAGGTAATGCAAGTAATGGTGCAGAAGTAAGCAAACGTTTCAGCTCATCAAATGCAAGGTCTTGGGCAACACCACAAACAAAAGGTACACCTTTCTTAGTCAATTCATTCAAAGGTGCAGCAATAGTACTAAAGTCTTTCACAAAATGTCTATAAAAACCAGCAAGACCGTGAAAACTTCGTACTTGGCTAACATTCATGGGAGTAGAGCAATTTTGAATTGCCTCAATTTTAGAAGAATCTACTTCTACCCCATGCTTAGAGACAACATATCCCAGAAATATGACCTTATCTTTTGCAAATGTGCACTTCTCAAGATTAGCATATAATAGCATCACGCAACACTTGCAAAACTTGTCTAATATGATCAGCATGCTCAAATTCAGTGCGGCTGTAAATAAGTATATCATCAAAATACACAACCACAAAACGACCAATAAACTCCCTCAAAACATGGTTCATTAATCTCATGAAAGTACTAGGAGCATTAGTAAGACCAAAAGGCATAACTAACCACTCATATAAACCAAACTTAGTTTTGAAAGCAGTTTTCCATTCATCCCCTTCTATCATCCTAATTTGATGGTATCCACTACGCAAATCAATTTTAGAGAAAATAGCAGCACCACTCAATTCATCAAGCATATCCTCTAAACGTGGAATAGGATGGCGATATCGAATAGTGATATTATTTATAGCTCTACAATCTACGCACATACGCCATGTACCATCTTTCTTAGGAACCAAAATAACAGGCACAACACAAGGGCTAAGACTGACACGAATATACCCTTTATCCAGAAGTGCGTGTACTTGTTGTTGAATCTCCTTCGTCTCTTGGGGATTGTTCCTGTATGGTGCCCGGTTGGGAAGTGTAGCACCCGGTATAAGATCAATTTGGTGCTCAATACCAAGTAATGGTGGCAATCCCGCTGGTACCTCCGCCGGAAACACATCATCAAATTCCTGCAAAACATTAGACACTCCAGGAGAAAGAGGATGATTATAGTTAGAAAGAAAGACCTCGCCTTTGTACATAAGCACAAGTGGCATGGCTGTAGGATCCTCACTAAATTCTCTCATGTCTTCTTTGGTGGCTAATATAAGCAAACTAGACTCTCTCGCACTTTTCGTTATAGAATCACGCACAGCTATTACATTGTTCTCTCGTGTGGGTCCTAAATTAACCTCAACTTTCTGACGAGACTCATTCACAATTTGCTGTGGAGACATAGGATGGAGAGTAACTTTCTTTCCCTTGAACTCTAAGTGATATGTATTGGCTCGGCCATTGTGTTGCACATGGCGATCATATAACCACGGCCGACCCAATAGAAGATGGAAAACTGTCATAGGCACCACATCAAAATCAATGGAATCCTGGTATGGGCCTATCTCAAAATTCACGCGCACCATATGATTCACCTTCATCTCACCACTTTCACTCAACCATTGGACATAATATGGATTTGGGTGAGGTAAGTATTTCAGATTCAGCTTGGCACATAACTCCTTGCTTGCGAGGTTGCGGCAGCTACCTCCATCGATGATCACTTTGCAAGCTTTGTTGGGTCCAACTAATGCCTTGGTCTGAAACAGATTACAGCGCTGAGAATCAGCATGTGGCTGCACAGTGAGAGCACGTTGTGACACAACAATAGTAGGAGCAGGAGACGGAAAAGCATCCATGCCTTCGTCACTGTTGTATCCTTCATCATCAAACACGGCTGGGTCTTCATCATCACTGGTTTCATACTCGCCGGTTTCTTCATTAATGAACATGAACTTTCGGTTCGGGCAATCTCTCTTGAAGTGGCCTGGATTACCGCACGAGTGACAAGTCATCTCGCGATTGCGAGCTGTAGACATGTTGGAGCCTGCACTAGCGGCAGGAGCAGCTGGCTTCTTGGCCATAGAACCATTGGAGGCTGGCTTGGAAAGTGAAGAAGAAGCACGAGTATTGGCACCATAGTTCTCCATAGGCGCGGCAGACTGTGTCCGTGGAGAAAATCTGCTAGATGATGTGTATTGGGCCTTCAGTTGTGCCTCTTCTACAAGCTGTGATTCAGCCTCCCTTGCAAGATGCAATAGATCATTCATATTATAGTATTGGTGATGCCGCACAATACTTTTGATGTTAAATTTCAGCCCATGGAGAAAACGTTGCATAGTCATCTCAACCTCTTCACGAACGCGTGCACGCTGCAGCAACATCTCCATCTCCATATAGTATGCATCAACGGACATAGTACCTTGCTTCAATTGTTGCAATTTATCAAAAACTGTCCGTAAGTAATTTCTGGGAACAAACCGAGCTTTCATGGTGGCCTTCATGTCACACCATGTACGAATAGACTGCCCATCGGTTTCTTGTATCTCGGTTAACACACTCTCCCACCAACGCAAGGCATAACCGTCAAACTCGGAAGAAGCAATCTTGATCTTCTTGTCCTCCGAATAATCATGCAAACGCCATAATTTTTCCATCTTAAGCTCCCATGTGAGGTACTCTTCCACATCCGTGGAACCTTCAAATTTGGGGATGTTAAACTTGGGTTTGCTCAAGACATCTTCTTCCTGAATGGGTAGACGGCGCGCACAAAAACCAAGCGGAGGTTGGCGAACCGGCCCTTGAGCACGCCCATGGCCTTGATTGCCCCTCAAATCAGCATTGTCGCCATGGACACTACCATCATCTTCCTGAACGTCAGGTTGGCGTTGTACAATAGCTGCTTGTATGCCCGTGACAGATGTTGTCATTTGTTGTAGGCTCTACTGTATAGCAGCAAGTTGTTGTTGCATAGTGGTGACTGCAGCTTCAGTCGCGTCCACTTTCAGTTGGACCGCTTGAACATTTGTATCAATCGCATCAGCGGATTTAGTCAACAGCCCAGTCAAGTGATCACAGAGACCTTCATATGCCTCCCATGTAACTGGCGCATCCTTGTTCTGTTTCTGCATCACATCAAAACCACTTTGAGACATGATTAGTAGGTTAGTGCACTAAATCAAAATCTTGTGGTGGACACTCACAACTCACTCAAAACTGACAAGAAAAGGTGAATCTTACCGTTCCAAAGTGAATAGTAATGCGTACCCGTTCGGATGGAGGACTAGTGCACGGATGTGATGAAGTGAATACCCGGGTATAAGAAACCGTCACACGACAAAACAGGATTATGTAGTGGAGTTATAGGTATGGATCCCTATCGACACCAATTCACAAATCCTAGTGCTGATCGTATGCCAAGAAGTTCTACGGGAACACACGCGGTGGAGGACAACTGGGAAAAAGAAACTATGAAATGAGCGCACAATATGTGTGGCGGAGTAATGCTCGTGTTGCAATTGCACAAGAGAGAAACTCTAGCAAAAGCTCAAAGTATACGGGCACAAGATTGCTCAATCTACTAGTGCTATGAACGTGGTAGAAAAAGGAACTCAAGGCTGCACAAAATATGTAATCAACTTTGCCTTTTCTGTCTCTTTTTGCTAGGCTTTTTGCTCAACTCTTTCCCCTTTTTTTGGATTCTTTTTGCTCTTTTCTCGTTCTCTTTTTTTTTGAATTTTCTGACTCAACGTGAAGTAAACAGCAACCCAACTCAACTTTGAAAAAACCACTTGATGCACTTCAAAAACCTATAGGAGCAGCCCAAAGAGCAAAGATATGCTAGTCTCAATAGGAAAGTGCTACACAAAAGAAAGGCTAACTATGGCTAACAAACGGAGACACAATCTGAGGGATAAAAGACAACGAAACAAACTGACTCGACACAAACCAATCTAACACGACAAACACACTCCGACTTGTGAGACACAAATATAGGAAAACTAAGACTCGATCAAAAACAAGTTACGCAAACTGGACGACGATCAGCAACTAAAACGTGGAAAAGATGCACTCTAGGTTATGGCAAAAACACTAAACCCTAATATTTTTGTATGGCTTTTTATGGATAGGACGAAACAAAATGATCTATGGGGGATTTGGTGGATGCTTACCGAGGGAACACTGGAAATCTGATACCAACATGATATGGGGTGGCCCGATCTTCTCAGTAAGCATACGGTGAATATGAGGGCGATGATAGATAACTTGTATGCAGCCGATGAACTCTCCTCGCTAGATCCCTGTTGCCAATGCGACAACTCTCTACCCTTTGGATATTCACAACTTCACACACTTGCGCAACGTAGCCGTCGACCACGAGACGGTAATTTGCAATCTACTAATTCCCAGTGGAACAACAGATCACACAAAACTTGCAGTAGCAACACTTCAGATCGATACGAATTGAAGTATATGATTCAAGATGAAAGCTTGGAGCAATTCTCAAGAACTAGGGTTTATCTAACCGTGGTCTAACCTAAAATCACGTAGGGGGTCCTATATTTATAAGCTAGGGTGTCCAAACGGGGATACATGGGCCGCAGCCCTTAATTCTGCGCGCAGGCATCGGTCCGACCTGTTACTCGGACGGTCCGACCTAAGCCGTAAATGCTACTGATGTTTGGCGTCATAAGTCGGACGTTCCGTCTTTGTACTCGGACGGTCCGGGCCAAGGTCGGACGGTCCGACTTGCAATCCGGTCGTCCGACGTCTTCAGCACTTCCTCCTTTTGCTTCATCTTCTCGCGACTCTCTCCTCGTGCAACTTGCCCTTGTTCCTTCTCTTCCTCTTGTATAACTCCTTGGTACCTGATAACACATATATACGAGGACTTAGGCAATATAAAATCCTCACGAAGTAAAACATCAGATTCTATGAGGAATAAGTTCACCTGTTGTTCTAGTAGCTTTGCACGAGCTCTTGTAATAGGTCCAATTCTGATTTCACTGGACTTAATCATCATTGGTTCTTCATTAGGTGTTGGAGGTGCAAGAGTAGTAGGGATGTCCTCACCAGGCAAGCCAAGGGCGCCGCATCACGGCGACTACATTTCTGAGGTGGCTACCAGAACAAGGGCAAGCCAAGCAACCGGAAGGACGCCGGGTGAGTCGCTCGTCAATCATCGATGTACCTCCTACTCGATGAGACCCTTTACCGCATGCGTCCTAATGGTGTGAAGCTACTGTGCATCCCCACAGACGAAAGCAAGAAGTTGCTCCTGTCCGGACCACGAAGGAACATGCGGCGCCCACATTGGTTCCCGGGCTTTGGTCGGCAAAGCTTTCCAGCAAGGGTCCTATCGGCCTACATCGTTGAACGACGCCATGGAGTTTGTCAACACCTGCGATGCCTACCAATTCCATGCCAAGGTTGTTCATCAACCAACACAAGCTCTCCAAACCATCCCTCTGTCATGGCCCTTTGCGGTACGGGGATTGAACATCTTGGGCCCATTCCCCCGTGCTACCGGAGGTTATGAGTTCCTCTACGTCGCCATTGACAAATTCACCAAGTGGTCAGAAGTGGAGCAAGTCCGCAAGACCACGGCGCAATCCGCCAACAAGCTTATCAGAAGTCTGGTGTGTCGTTTCGGAGTTCCTAACCGGATCATCACGCACAACGGCACCCAGTTCACAAGTCAGGCCTTCCTCGAGTACTGCGAGTAAATGGGCACCGCAGTGTGTTTCGATTCAGTTGCTCATCCGAAGAGCAACGACCAGGCAGAGAGTGCCAATTCGGAAGTACTCCGAGGTCTCCGGACCCGTACCTTCCATCGGCTCGAAAAGTGTGGAAAGCGGTGGTTGGCTGAACTCCCAGCTATTCTATGGTCAATGAGGACCACACCCAATCGAGCCACAAATGAGACGCGCTTCACTCTCATTTACGGAGCGGAGGCGGTGCTCCCCACAGAACTCAGATACAGATCTCCTCGAGTCCGCTCCTTCGATGATGCCAAACAACATCAACTCCGACAATGAGATGTCATCGTTGCCGAGGAAGTACGTACTCGGGCTGCTACACGTGCCGAGCGGTACCAGCAAGGACTACGCCGCTATCACAGCTGCCATGTCCGCTCCCGAGAACTTGAGGAAGGTGATCTTGTCCTCGATCGACTACAGTCCAGGAGGGGTCTAAACAAGCTGTCTCCCATGTGTGAAGGCCCTTATCGGAGAGGGTGTTCCGGTTACGAAGGGAACACTATGCACTTCCCCCGGCATGGGCGTCGACAAGAACATCCCTGAGGTTAGCGCTGCCGCAACCCCGCCATCCTCCAGAACGCTTCTCGATGGGCCGGATCTCCTGATGCACTTTCTGTGGCATCATCCGGGCATTGTGGTTACTCGGATCAGCGTACTCTCCTGGAGGATCGCCGCCACGAAGACGCTCAAAACACCATTGTTAGCCAGAAGGAAACTCGCCGGTGTTCCGACGCCCGGGTTCCTCCCATCGATGTTGTCCAGGAGGGGATCCTTTCGGATGAAAGCGACTACATCACCGTGTGCATAGCCTTCACCCAAGATCTCCGCACCGTCCAGTGGACCAAGAAATTCCAGATAGATGGCCCACTTCAGTATGACGGAAAGACAGACCCCAGCAAGTTCATCCGTATGTCACTTTTGTGGAGATCGTGGGGGGAGGCGACAAAGCGAAGGCCAACTACTTATCCATGAAGCTCAAGGACAATTTCTCCGGTGGATGATGCATCTCCCGTCCAACTCCATCAGCTCGTGGGCGGAACTCTGTGAAAAGTTTGTCGGCGCGTTTACCGGAGGGGTCCAACCTCCGTAAACTGTTAGCGACTTACGCCGAGTAGTAAAGAAGGGGCGAACTTCTCTGAAAGTTCGTCCCACGATTCACCCAGATGCAGCATTGCATCCCCGACGCGCATGAGGCCGCAATCATCGCCACCTTTCATGCCAACGTCAAGAACCCACGCATTCTGGAGAAGATGAGTATCCGGTCCATCAAGACTATCACCGCCCTATTCGAGCTCGCCAACAAGGTCGCCCGCGTCAAAGAGGCGGTCGTGCCTATTAATAGAGATGCCGGAAGACGCCCTACGGCTCATGCTCCTTCCGGAAGGAACCATCCTTCCGAGGAGCCCGGGACCCGTAAACGCGTACACCGTGTTCACCACGGAGGGGAACGGGGCCGCTCCGCAACCACCCTCCATCGACACCGTGATTGCCGCCGCGGACACCACCCCATCGTCATACTGCAAGATACACAAGACCAACAAGCACGGCCTCTCCGAGTGTCGCTCTGTCATCAAGCTCCAAGAAGACATGGCGGCCTTCTATTCCAAGAAGGACGCCTAAAGGAAGACTCAACGGGGTGGAGGTTCCCAACGTGGGGGCCGAGGCGGCTACCAGAACAAGGGAGAGCCAAGGATGCCACATCACAGCAACGACGTTTCCGGAGACAAAGAATTCAGAGGGGATGCGGTGAAGGGTGAGACCCACCAGGCGACCACCGGTGATCTCTTCTTGTCGCACGGGTGGAAGGTCTTCGTCCGTGGCCGCAAGCTAGACCGCGAGGACTTCCTTCTGTTCTGTTACGAGGACGAGACATCTTGACGCTGAAGTGCTTTAGCATGAACGACGAATACTTGAAAAACGGAGAGCTACCAAGCAACCGGAAGGACGCCCAGCGGGTTGCTCGTCAATCATCGATGTACCTCCTACTCGATGAGACCCTTTACCGCAGGAGTCCTAACGGTGTGAAGCTACTGTGCATCCCCACAGACGAAGGCACGAAGCTACTCCTGTCCGGACAATGAAGGAACATGCGGCGCCCACATTGGTTCCCGGGCTCTGGTCGGCAAAGCTTTCCAGCAAGGGTTCTATTGGCCTACCGCCTTGAACGACGCCATGGAGCTTGTCAACACATGCGACACATGCCAATTCCACGCCAAGGCTGTTCATCAACCAAAACAAGCTCTCCAAACCATCCCTCTATCATGGCCCTTTGCGGTCTGGGAATTGGACATCTTGGGCCCATTCCCCCGTGCTATCGGAGGTTATGAGTTCCTCTACATCGCCATCGACAAAATCACCAAGTGGCCAGAAGTGGCGCCAGTCCGCAAGACCACAGCGAAATCCACCATCATGTTTATCAGAAGCTTGATTTGTCGTTTCGGAGTTCCTAACCGGATCATCATGGACAACTGATGAGGACATCCCTACTAATGTTAGACCCACATCCTCACTAACTACACATATTGGACCAGCTACTAGAGCACGCGCACGTCAACTAAATTATCAGGTACTTTCGTTTCTTGCGAATCCGTCTAATTTTCATGAACATATGATGCTGGCTAAATTATATACTTTTGTTTTGCTTATGAATGAAGGACCTAGCATGGACAAGAAGGATGGTCATTGGAGCGGGATCAAGCATGGAGAAGAAGGTGCGCGCGCGGGAAAGGACAATGGAGCTTCCAGTGGGGATTTTCGCACTTTGAAGCCACCATAAGGCGTGCATGAAGGCTTGGACGAAATACACGAGATGCCACTTCATTATTTTCGTCCAAGGGCAATTATAGGTGCTGCGTCACCTTAATATTGGGCTGGGCCCATGTAATTTCGAAATAATACCTTATAGGCTGTTTTTAGAGTTCGTATGTGTGGGGAAATCGAGTTAGGGTTGTTTTCGGACCCCTCCTCCAAGGGGTCACGAAAATCCCCTTTGTTCCCCCATATAAGTAGCCCTTAGGGCGTCGTTTAGACTTGGGTTTAATTAGATTTAAGTTAGCCATAGCCGAAACTTCGAGCTCTTCGTTTGTGTCGTCCGACCAGGCCAAGACCGCATTGGAACCCCAACTTTCGTCAATCCTTCATCTTATATTCGCAATATCCAGATTGCAATTCTTAGTTCTTGCTTGTTCTTTCGATTGCTTGCAGGAATTAGACCTTCGTGGTCAGGTTGATCGTGCATCCGCGGGATCAATAACCTCTCGGAGTTGGTTTAGCGATCGCTAAGGCGCAACGTCTTCGCACGTTTGTAGTCGGTTCATGAAAGTCGTCTCCACCAAAATCGATCTCCACCATCTCATCGAAACATCGGGACACTTTCACCTCTATCAAGTGGTATCAGATTTCCAGGTTGCTCGGTGAGATTTACCAGTTTTTTGTAGTCTAGATTACTTATGTTTTTCATACCTACAGTCCACGAAAAAGCCAAAAAAATTTAGGGTTAGATAATCACGTCCCAAGACAGTCCGTGGGAGTACCAACCTACTTTTGTTTTTGCTATTCCCTCCGATCCATAATAAGTGTCGCTCATCTAGTATAAAGTTTGTACTAGCTTAGTACAAAACTTGTGACACTTATTATGGATCGGAGGGAGTACCATATTTGTCAAGCCTACCTACAGCTCCACATATACTCTACTTCGTGCGGTTGAGAGTTTTGACCCGTTGGTTGTACATCACCACCTGCTACTAGGCAAGAATCGGTAAGAACAAAGAAAAGCTTGACGGATTTGTGTTTCCACCACACCACATCCCATTCGTAGAACTAGGAACATATTTCTCCGTGTTTTCTATTTCTGCTAACCATGCCAGGATCACATGATGAAGTGGCGCAGGACGCGCCCGATTGGGAGAACATGACAAACAATGAGATACGTGATAAATTTGCACAAATGATGTCTGAACAGGTGCATGACATCGAGAACAGATTTACAGAGGCGATTGATGGTGTGGAGAAGATGATCGACACCATGCTCGATGCCAAGTTTACTGAGTTGATTGCACGTCTACCTCCAAAACCTGCTGCCGCTGCGGCACAGCCACCGCCACCACGACGTGCACGACGTATTCTGGTTCCGGGCGGACAAGCTGCTGGTATTGGTGCTCATGCCGCTGCAGTTGTTGTTGCTATTGCTACTTCTGACGTCGGCCAATATGACGACTAAGAGGGTGATTACGAGGATGAGGTGGAACAGGCAGCGCCCTATGAACAACAAGCTGGACGTCCACGACGTAACATTCGACAAGGTCGACACCCGCCACACCCTCGGGTACGCGATGATGAACATGTGCCTAAACTGAAACTGAATCTTAAACCTTTGAGGTTCGATATATTCCTGATGCTTATCTTACTTGGGAGTTAGAAACTGAACAACGCTTTACATGTTTACAATATCCTGAGAATAGACGTGTTACTGCTGCTGTTTGTGAATTCACGGGGTTTGCATCTATTTGGTGGTCAGAACATTGTAGATTGCATGCTAATATATTCCAACTACGTGGGTTGCTTTAAAAGATGCTATGCGTAATCCTTGGGTTCCTCCTTATTATCAACATGAATTGCTACAAAACTTACAGCATTTGAGATAGGGAAAAAATTCTGCAGTGGAATATTATCAGGAATTACAAACTGTATTGATTAGATGTGGCCTAGTAGAGGATAATGAAGCTATGCTTGCACGTTTTATGGATGGCTAAAACAAGGAGATAGAAACTATTCTAGAATACAAGGACTATGCTACTATCACTCGTTTGTTTCATCTTGCTTGTAAAGCTGAACGTGAAGTGCGGGATCGACAGGCCGCTACGAGAACTAATTTTTCTGTAGGACAAACTACATCATGGACATCGCGTGGACCTTCTACATCCACACGTCCTGCTGCGCCACCATCTACTTCAGCCACTCATTCTTACAGGGAGCCACCAAAACAGCGAGTGCCAACATTCAAGGGTGCACAAAGTGGTCCAGCGGCGAGTTCTTCTTCATCCATGGCTTCCACGGGGCAAACACGAGATCGTGATATTAAATGTCGGAGGTGCCAAGGTGGAGGTCACTTCGCAAAAGACTGTCCCTCCAAGTGTGTGATGACCATTACGGTGGATGGTGGGTATGAGTCAGCGAGTGACTATGATGAGGAGACATTAGTTCTCATTGCTAATGAGGAACAGGGTGCCCATGATGATGCTCATGATGATCCTCATTAGCATATTTATCCGCATCATCACAGCGGATAAATATGCTAATGAGCCATATAATCTATATCATGAGCATCATCATGGGCACCCTGTTCCTCATGAGCAATGAGAACTAAAGTCTCCTCATCATAGTCACTAGCTGACTCATACCCACCATCCGCCGTAATAATCATCACACGCTTGGAGGGACAGTCTTTTGCGAAGTGACCTCCACCTTGGCACCTGCGACATTTCATATCACGATCTCGTGTTTGCCCTGTGGAAGCCATGGATGAAGAAGAACTCGCCGCTGGACCACTCTGTGCACCCTTGAATGGTGGCACTGGCTGTTTTGGTGGCTCCCTGTAAGAATGAGCGGCTGAAGTAGATGGTGGTGCAGCAGGACGTGTGGATGTAGAAGGTCCACGCGATGTCCATGATGTATTTCGTCCTGCAGAAAAGTTAGTTCTCGTAGCGGCCTGTCGATCCTGCACTTCACGTTCAGCTTTACAAGCAAGATGAAACAAACGATTTATAGTAGCATAGTCGTTGTATTCTAGAATAGTTTGTATCTCCCTGTTTAAGCCACCCATAAAACGTGCAAGCATAGCTTCATTATCCTGTACTAGGCCACATCTAATTAATCCAGTTTGTAATTCCTGATAATATTCCTCTACAGAATTTTTCCCTGTCTCAAACGCTATAATTTTTGTAGCAATTCACGTTGATAATAAGGAGGAACCCAGCGAGTATGCATAGCATCTTTTAAAGCAGCCCAAGTAGTTGGAATATTATTAGCATGCAATCTACAATGTTCAGACCACCAAATAGATGCAAACCCCCGTGAAATCACAAACAGCAGCAGTAACACGTCTATTCTCAGAATATTGTAAACATGTAAAGCATTGTTCAGTTTATAACTCCCAAGTAAGATAAGCATCAGGAATATATCTACCCTCAAACGGCTTAAGATTAAATTTCAGAATAGGCACATGTTCATCATCGCGTACCTGAGGGGGTGGTTGGTGTCGACCGTGGCGAATGTTGGGACGTGGACGTCCAGCTGGCTGTTTATAGGCCGCTTCCTGTTCCACCTCCTCCTCGTAATCACCCTCGTAGTCGTCGTCCTGGCCGACGTCAGAAGAAGCAGCAGTAGCAACTGCGGCAGCAGGAGGAGCACCAATACCAGCAGCTTGTCCGTCCGGAAACAGAATACGTCGTGCACGTCGTGGTGGCGGTGGCTGTGCCGCAGCGGTAGCAGGCTGTGGAGGTAGGCATGCGATCAACTCAGTAAACTTGGCGTCGAGCTTGGTGTCGATCATCTTCTCCACGCCATCAATCGCCTCTGTAAATCTGTTCTCGATGTCATTCACCTGTTCAGACATCATTTGTGCAAATTTATCACGTAGCTCCTTGTTTGTCATGTTCTCCCAATCGGGCGCATCCCGTGCCACTTCATCATGTGATCCTGGCATGTTTAGAATACAAGGATTGATTAGATGTGGCCTAGTAGAGGAATATTATCAGGAATTACAAACTGGATTGATTAGATGTGGCCTAGTAGAGGATAATGAAGCTATCCTTGCACGTTTTATGGGTGGCCTAAACAAGGAGATACAAACTATTCTAGAATACAAGGACTATGCTACTATCACTTGTTTGTTTCATCTTGCTTGTAAAGCTGAACGTGAAGTGCAGGATCGACAGGCCACTACGAGACCTAACTTTTCTGCAGGACGAAATACATCATGGACATCGCGTGGAGCTTCTACATCCACACGTCCTGCTGAACCACCATCTACTTCAGCCGCTCATTCTTACAGGGAGCCACCAAAACAGCCAGCGCCAACATTCAAGGGTGCACAGAGTGGTCTAGCACCGAGTTCTTCTTCATCCATGGCTTCCACAGGTCAAACACGAGATCGTGATATTAAATGTCGCAGGTGCCAAGGTGGAGGTCACTTCGCAAAAGACTGTCCCTCCAAGCGTGTGATGACTATTACGGCGGATGGTGGGTATGAGTCAGCGAGTGACTATGACGAGGAGACTTTAGTTCTCATTGCTCATGAGGAACAGGGTGCCCATGATGATGCTTATGATATAGAGTATATGGCTCTTGATGATGCGGATAAATATGCTAGTTTGGTTGCTCAACGTGTGTTAAGTGTGCAGGTAACGAAGGCCGAGCAAAACTAGAGGCATAATTTGTTCCACACAAAGGGAGTGGTGAAAGAACGTTCGGTTCGCATCATTATTGACGGAGGGAGTTGCAACAACTTGGCTAGCATGGAGTTGGTGGAGAAGCTATCTCTCACCACAAGACCACACCCCCATCCGTACTATATTCAGTGGTTTAACAATAGTGGTAAGATTAAGGTAACGTGTTCTGTTCGTGTGCACTTTAGCATTGCTGCATATGCTGATTATGTTGATTGTGATGTGGTACCCATGCAAGCATGCTCTCTTTTACTTGGTAGACCATGGCAATTTGATAGGAATGTTGTACACCATGGTAGGACAAATCAGTTAACTCTGGTTCATCAGGATAAAAATATTGCTTTACTTCCTATGTCTCCTGAACAAATTGTGAAAGATGATATTGCTAGAGCTAGTAAAGCTAAACAGGAGAAAAATAAGAGTGAAAATGAGATAGCAGCTAAAGAATTTGAGCAACAACATAAGACTAATAGCAAATCTTCTTCTGTTGTTTCTAATCAAATTAAATTTACTAGTCCAACTTTGCTTGCTACTAAGGTTGATATTTCGGATTTTGATGTTAGTCAATATGGGTGCTATGCTTTTGTGTGCAAAGAAGCTTTATTTTCATTTGAGGAATTGCCTCCTTCTTTGCCTCCTGTTGTCACTGACCTTTTGCAGGAGTTTATGGACGTCTTTCCACAAGACGTGCCACCGGGATTACCACCTATTCGAGGGATTGAGCATCAGATTGACTTAATTTCCGGTGCTTCGCTGCCTAACCGTGCGCCATACCGTACCAATCCGGAGGAGACGAAGGAGATTCAGCGTCAAGTACAAGAGCTACTCGACAAAGGTTACATACGTGAATCCCTTAGTCCTTGTGATGTTCCTGTTATATTAGTGCCTAAAAAGGATGGAACATGGCGTATGTGTGTTGATTGTAGAGCCATTAATAATATTACTATTCGTTATCGTCATCCTATTCCTAGGTTAGATGATATGCTTGATGAATTAAGTGGCTCTACCATGTTTTCCAAAGTTGATTTGCGTAGTGGATACCATCAAATTCGCATGAAATTAGGAGATGAATGGAAAACGGCATTTAAAACTAAGTTTGGATTATATGAGTGGTTAGTCATGCCTTTTGGATTAACTAATGCGCCTAGCACTTTCATGAGATTAATGAACGAGGTTTTACGTGCTTTCATTGGACGATTTGTGGTAGTCTATTTTGATGATATACTGATTTATAGCAAATCTTTGGAAGAACATTTGGATCATTTACGTGCTGTTTTTATTGCTCTACGTAATGCACGTTTGTTTGGTAACCTTGGGAAGTGCACCTTTTGCATCGACCGAGTATCGTTTCTTGGCAATGTTGTTACTCCGCAGGGAATTGAAGTTGATAAAGCCAAGATCGAGGCGATTGAGAGTTGGCCGCAGCCCAAAACGGTCACACAAGTGAGGAGTTTTCTTGGCCTCGCTGGATTCTATAGGCGTTTTGTGAGAGATTTCAGCACCATTGCTGCACCTCTCAATGAGCTTACACGCAAGGATGTGCCTTTTACTTGGGGTACCACACAGGAAGAAGCCTTCACGGTATTGAAAGATAAGTTAACACATGCTCCTTTGCTCCAACTTTCTGATTTCAATAAGACTTTTGAGCTTGAATGCGATGCTAGTGGGCTTGGTTTGGGAGGTGTGTTATTACAAGATGCTAAACCTGTTGCGTACTTTTCTGAAAAATTGAGTGGGCCTAGTCTGAACTATTCTACTTATGATAAGGAATTATATGCTCTTGTTTGGACTTTAGAAACTTGGCAACATTATTTATGGCCCAAAGAATTTGTTATACATTCTGATCATGAATCTTTGGAACACATAAGAAGTCAAGCAAAACTTAATCGTAGACATGCTAAGTGGGTTGAATTTATTGAGACTTTCCCTTATGTCATTAAACACAAGAAGGGGAAAGATAATATTATTGTTGATGCTTTGTCTCATTGTTATACTATGCTTTCACAACTTGACTTCAAGATATTAGGTTTAGAGACAATCAAAGATCAATATGTACATGATGCGGAATTTAAAGATTTATTGCAGAATTGTAGAGAGGGTAGAAAATGGAACAAGTTTGTGCTTACTGATGGATTTGTGTTCCGTTCTAACAAGCTATGCATTCCAGCTAGCTCTATTCGTCTTTTGTTGTTGCAGGAGGCGCATGGAGGAGGATTAATGGGACACTTTGGCGTGAAGAAGACGGAGGACGTACTTGCTACACATTTCTTTTGGCCAAAGATGAGACGGGATGTTGAGCGTTTTGTTGCTCGCTGCACTACATGTCAAAAAGCTAAGTCACGACTCAATCCTCATGGTTTATACATGCCTTTACCTGTACCTAGTGTTCCATGGGTGGACATATCCATGGACTTTGTTTTAGGCTTGCATCGAACAAAGAAGGGGAGGGATAGCATATTTGTTGTCGTGGATAGATTTTCTAAGATGGCACATTTTATACCATGTCATAAAAGCGATGATGCTGCTAATGTTGCTGATTTATTCTTTCGTGAGATTATTCGCTTACATGGTGTGCCCAATACTATTGTCTCGGATCGTGATACTAAGTTTCTTAGTCATTTTTGGAGATGCTTATGGGCTAAGTTGGGGACTAAACTACTTTTTAGTACTACATGTCATCCCCAAACTGATGGACAAACTGAAGTGGTCAATAGGACATTGTCTACTATGCTTAGGGCTATTTTAAAGATTAACTTGAAAATGTGGGAAGAATGTTTACCTCATATTGAATTTGCTTATAATCGTTCATTGCATTCTACCACTAAAATGTGCCCTTTTGGGATTGTTTATGGTTTTCTACCTCGTGCACCTATTGATTTGCTGCCTCTTCCATCTTCGGAGAAGGTTAATTTTGCTGCTAAGCAACGTGCTGAATTGATATTAAAAATGCATGAGATAACAAAAGAAAACATTGAGAGAATGAATGCTAGATACAAGCTTGCTGGTGATAAGGGTAGAAAGCATGTTGTGTTTGAACCAGGCGATCTTGTTTGGTTACATCTACGTAAAGATAGGTTTCCTGATTTGCGCAAGTCTAAGATAATGCCACGAGCTTATGGTCCCTTTAAGATTTTACAGAAAATTAATGATAATGCATATAAACTTGAGCTACCTGCAGATTTTGGGGTTAGTCCCACATTTAACATTGCAGATTTGAAACCTTATTTGGGAGAAGATGATGAGCTTCCGTCGAGGACGACTTCAATTCAAGAAGGGGAGGATGATGAGGACATCTCTACTAATATTACACCCACATCTTCACCAACTACACATACTGGACCAGTTACTAGAGCACGCGCACGTCAACTAAATTATCAGGTACTTTCGTTTCTTGCGAATCCTTCTAATGTTCATGAACATATGATGCTGCCTAAATTAGATACTTTTGTTTGTCTTATGAATGAAGGACATAGCATGGATAAGAAGGATGGTCATTGGAGCGGGATCAAGCATGGAGAAGGAAGTGCGCGCGTGGGAAAGGACAATGGAGCTTCCAGTGGTGATTTTCGCACTTTGAAGCCACCATAAGGCGTGCATGAAGACTTGGACGGAAGACACAAGATGCCACATTAATATTTTCGTCCAAGGGTTATTATAGGTGCTGCGTCACCTTATTATTGGGCCAGGCCCATGTAATTTCGAAATACACTTAATAGGCTGTTTTTTAGAGTCCGTATGTGTGGGGAAACTGAGTTAGGTTTGTTTTCGGACCCCTCCTCCAAGGGGTCACGAAATTCCCCTCTAATCCCCCATATATACAGCCCTTAGGGCGTCATTTAGACTTGGGTTTTAATTAGATTTAAGTTAGCCATAGCCGCAACTTCGATCTCTTCGTTTGTGTCAGCCGACCAGGCTAAGACCGCATTGGAACCCCAACTTTCGTTAATCATTCATCTTATATTCGCAATATCCAGATTGCAATTCTTAGTTCTTGCTTGTTCTTTCGATTGCTTGCAGGAATTAGACCTTCGTGGTCAGGTTGATCGTGCATCCGCGGGATCAATAACCTCTCGGAGTTGGTTTAGCGATTGCTAAGGCGCAACGTCTTCGGACGTTCGTAGTCGGGTCGTGAAAGTCTACTCCACCATAATCGATCTCCATCATCTCATCGAAACATCGGGACACCTTCGCCTCTATCAGCAGTACCATGCCATCCTCAGTCGGCCGGCCTTCGCGCGCTTCATGGCGGTGCCGCACTACGTGTACCTCAAGCTAAAAATGCCAGGCCTAAGAGGAGTCATCACAGTCAACAACAGCTTCGTCAGATCAGATCGATGCGACAAAGAATTCCACAAGATATCAGAAACCTTTGGAGCACAACACACTTGATGAGTCGACGAGAAGGAAGAAGCACTCCTGTAAAACACAAGGCGCCAGTCGAGGACTCGAAGAACCGGCACCTCACGACGAGACCTCAAGCTAACCCAGCAGCAACTTTACATTCCTAGGGCTATCCAGCCATCGATCGAAATAAAGGGTCGTTTCGTCACAGCCCACTCATGTAAGAACGCAATGGAAATATTCTAAATATTCTCCGAAAAGTATCCACCCTCCGAGGCGTTATTCGCTCATGCGACTTCATATTTGGCACTCGGGGGCTCGCTCGTAGCAGCCACCCTCCGAGGCGTTATTCGCCCACGCGACTTCATATTTGGCACTCGAGGGCTCGCTTGTACAAGCCACCGTCCGAGGCGTTATTCGCTCATGCAACTTCATATTTGGCACTCGGGGGCTCACTCGCAGCAGCCACCCCCCGAGTTGTTATTCGCTCACGCGACTTCATATTTGGCACTCGGGGGCTCGTTCGCAGCAGCCACCCTCCAAGGCGTTATTCGCTTACCCGACCTCATACTTGGCACTCGAGGGATCGCTCGCCGTAGCCACCCCCAAGGAAAATGCTACCACGCAATTCCACAATGGAAGACTACAACTTAGAACCTCAAAAACATACATTGAGTAAGGAAGAATTACAAGGGCCCCGAAAATCTAGTCCCCGGGCTCCGATTTCACCTTACAAAGGGAACCAAGAAGGAGGTCATTCTCCTCACACATCTTCTACATAACCAAGATCGCAGGCTCATTTGCCACCGCATAATGCTCATCCATCGGCTCATCACGACCACGAGGAGGACCTCGAGCCGCCAACAAGATATCTAACCCAACCAATGATTTTGAACAAAAGCGAAAGCACACCGGGCTCCCGCGTGAATTTGATGATTCAGAACCCGGCGAAGATCCGCAGGTTGAGAGAACACCCGACACAACTTCAATACTGGACGGGACATGATCTAAGGGATAAAACTCCGAGAAGATGCCACCAAGTACTTTGCAGCAGTACTCAAGAGCTCGTGGCACCCGACCAACCTGCAGCCGCAACACGACAAAGAGCCGCGCTTGGGACCTGTCCCTCTCGAAAAGGGATTTTCAGCTTGAACGGTCGGGTCATCCAAACGCGATACTCCGACTGAACAGTCGCTTCCTCCTCGCGGGATCGACCAGCCAACACTTTACAAGAAAACCAGAATCAGCAAGAAGCATAAGAAAGAAGAACTCACGCAATCAAGTAGCACCGACAGAAAGACCCACCCTTCAGCTGATCAGACAACTTCCCCATCCAAGCAGAGAGCCATCCAAGACAGCCTCAGCTCGCTCACATTTTGAGCGATGCACTGCAACAACACCTTTGAGGCGACTAATATCGCGCTCCGCATCCTTAAGACTCAAACAGATAGACTCGTAAGCCCTCTTTCGACCGTCTTCCTTCAGCAAATTCCAAGCCCGAGAAACGCCCGGGGTGGCCTACCGCAAAAGGATAAAAGAAGTCAAGCCAAAGGAAAAGACAGTACAATAAAAGAAGACAAGACAATTTATTAATCAGTTCAAGATTCAGCATCCCCGGCTACAAAAGCAACTCATTACAAGGAAAAGCTACTCCCAGCATACAGATAAATAAAGTCTCCTACTCCGCGCCTTGAGGCTTGCAGACATCAGCCTCCACAACAAGTTGCAGTTGACTAGCAAGACGAGTGGCTCGCGCACTTTGCTCAGTCGTATATCCAGGCAGGAAATCCACCATTGCATCCTCAATGGGAACACCATGCCCTAGAAGAACAATGAAGGACGTCGCAAGCCCACTCACCACTGTCTCGCGTACCAAATCCTCCACCTTATCTCCTTTTGGCCTCATCTGGATACATGTGTTCATGAAGAAGCTTCAGAAGAGTCGACGCACGACTACAGACGTCCTTCACGGCACCAGTGGCACTCGACACGGCATCCACAGCACCACGTAGAACGCCCGAGTCCATAGAAGCAGCCGAGGATACCTCAACACTTATGGCGCCTACACCACAGGGATACAACAATGACCAAATAACCACAACCAAAGGTGAAGCATTAGAGCAATCTCCTCACCTGCCAAAGCACTCGCCAGGTCGCGTAGCCGATTGCCCTCTACCGTCTCCAATTGTTGGAATTCCTCCTCCATTCGCCGCAGCCATTCGAGCTCGTCACGTTGCGCCTGCAAATCCCACTCCTTCAACACCAAAACGAATCGAAGCGAGGCAAGCTTCTTCTCCACGGCAGCATCCCGCTTTTCAGCATCATTCTTACGACCTACGGTGAAAGGATCACTCAAGCATCAAGCAAGAAAGGACAACGGAATCAAAAAGGGAGGAAAACAACTCACGACGCATGGTGGTCAGGCTATTCTGGGCCGCACCATGACCACCACGGGCACGATCAGCATCAGTCAGCACTTGCTCACACATACGGAACAACAGCTGAAAAAGAAGGAGCGCAGAAATCAGAACCAAGCAAAGGACAATCAAGTTTCAGACTGCGACCAACCACAAGTGATTGCCAGCAGCCTCGGGGGCTACACCCATCGGGAGCGCTGTTGCGCCCCCAATCGCAAGCAGAAGCGCACCAAAACAGAAAATCAAGCTTAAGACTGCGACCAACCATAAGTGGTTACTCACAGCCTCGGCGGCTACTCCCATCGAGAGCGCTCACGCGCCCCCAATGCAAGTCAGATGAAAAGAAGATTACGCACCTGCTCAGCCATGCAATCAACGAATATCGCCTTCTCTTCAATGGGGAGGTGCTTCTTCTCCAAGAAGTACCCCTCGGGAAACACGGGTTTCATCTCCGGCGGTGATTCTCCCTCAGTAGCAGCCGCACACCCGCCAGATGGAGTAGTCGCAGGTTTTGTACCCGCACCAGAAGCTGCAGGAGTCGCGGAAGGCGCCGATCGATCAGCCGCGGCGCCAGAGTCAGTCGACTGAAGGTCAACAGCATCAGTACCCGTGAAAGACGTGGCCCTAACAGGAGCAGTACTCCAACATGCTCATCATCAGAATCAAAAGCAAAAACAACAGCATAAAAACCAAGAAGAAGTACGTACCCAATAGGTGTGGCGCGCACGCGAAGCAACACCCCCATCTTGCGCTTTTTCGGTGCAACTGGAGGAGGGCAGGGCGCAACAACTGGCGCAACTGGCGGCGGTCCATCACCACCGCACTCCCCAGCCCGTCCACTAGCAGTCGAGCAACGGCTGCGTTTGAAGCGAAGTGGCTTTGAATCTTCATCACCTTTAGAAGCCCCTGGATGACCACCAACAGTCGCACCCGCGGACTCGCTAGTACCAGCATGCGAGGCACCACCCACGGGTGCGGGATCCACCACAACCACATCAGGCTCGTCCAATATCTCGGCATCCTCAGGTTGAGGCGGGTTGTTCAGCAAGGGAACATGGTTCTACGAGAAAAAAACATTATCATTAAACACAAGATAGCAAATACATGATCGGACCTGACAAAGACTCGAGCACATACCTCAGGCATTGGGAAATCTTCAGCATATGGACGCACGGAACTCTCTACACAAGTACTTGTGCTTGCTGGTACGTCCGGCGCGTGTAGCAGCCCGAGTACGTACTTCCTCGGGAACGACATCTCCTTGTCGGAGATGCTGTTGTTTGGCTTCATCGAAGGCGCGAACTCGAGGAGATCCGTATCTCAGTTCTGCGGGGAGCACCACCTCCACTCCGTAAATGAGAGCGAAGCGCGTCTCATTTGTGGCTCGATTGGGTGTGTTCCTCATTGAATCATAGAACAACTGGGAGTTCATCCACCCACCGCTTTCCACACTTTTCAAGCCGCTTGAAAGTATGGGTCCGGAGACCTCGGAGGACTTCCGAATTGGCACTCTCTGCCTGGCCGTTGCTCCTCGGATGAGCCACTGAAGTGAAACACACAGTGGTGCCCATTTACTCGCAGTACTCGAGGAAGGCCTGACTTGTGAATTGGGTGCCGTTGTTCGTGATGATCCGGTTAAGAACTCCGAAACGACACACCAGGCTTATGATAAACTTGATGGCGGATTGCGCCGTGGTCTTGCGGACTGGCTCCAATTTTGGC
The DNA here is from genome assembly GCA_950022295.1 of Bromus sterilis. Taxonomy (NCBI): domain Eukaryota; kingdom Viridiplantae; phylum Streptophyta; class Magnoliopsida; order Poales; family Poaceae; genus Bromus; species Bromus sterilis. The sequence goes on along the minus strand of OX465595.1, from coordinate 237,962,341 downwards.
CACTTGGTGATTTTGTCGATGGCGACATAGAGGAACTCATAACCTCCGATAGCAAGGGGGAATGGGCCCAAGATGTCCAATCCCCAAACCACAAAGGGCCATGAAAGAGGGATGGTTTGGAGAGCTTGTGCTGGTAGATGAACAGCCTTGGCGTGGAATTGGCAGGCGTCGCAGGTGTTGACAAGCTCCATGGCTTCGTTCAAGGCGGTAGGCCAATAGAACCCTTGCCGGAAAGCTTTAACGACCACAGCCCGGGAACCAATGTGGGAGCCTCATGTTACTTCGTGGTCCGAACGGGAGCAGCTTAATGCCTTCATCTATGGGTGATAGAGGCGAAGGTGTCCCGATGTTTCGATGAGATGATGGAGATCGATTATGGAGGAGTAGACTTTCACGACCCGACTACGAACGTGCGAAGACGTTGCGCCTTAGCAATCGCTAAACCAACTCCGAGAGGTTATTGATCCCGCGGATGCACGATCAACCTGACCACGAAGGTCTAATTCCTACAAGCAATCGACAAGAACAAGCAAGAACTAAGAATTGCAATCTGGATATTGCGAATATAAGATGAATGATTAACAGATGTTGGGGTTCCAATGCGGCCTTGGCCTCGTCGGATGACACAAACGAAGAGCTCAAAGTTGCGGCTATGGCTAACTTAAATCTAATTAAAACCCAAGTCTAAACGACGCCCTAAGGGTTGTATATATGGGGGAATAGAGGGGAATTTCGTGACCCCTTGGAGGTGGGGTCCGAAGACAACCCTAACTCGGTTTCCCCACACATACGGACTCTAAAACAGCCTATAAAGTAGTATTTCGAAATTACATGGGCCCAGCCCAATATTAAGGTGACGCAGCACCTATAATTGCCCTTGGACGAAAATAACGAAGTGGCATCTCGTGTATTTCGTCCAAGCCTTCATGCATGCCTTATGGTGGCTTCAAAATGCGAAAATCACCACTGGAAACTCCATTGTCCTTTCTCGCGCGCGCACCATCTTCTCCATGCTTGATCCCGCTCCAATGCCTGTCCTTCTTGTCCATGCTAGGTCCTTCATTCATAAGCAAAACAAAAGTATCTAATTTAGGCAGCATCATATGTTCATGAACATTAGAAGGATTCGCAAGAAACGAAAGTACCTGATAATTTAGCTGATGTGCGCGTGCTCTAGTAACTGGTCCAATATGTGTAGTTGGTGAGGATGTGGGTGTAACATTAGTAGGGATGTCCTCATCATCCTCCCCTTCTTGAATTGAAGTCGTCCTCGACGGAAGCTCATCATCTTCTCCCAAATAAGGCTTCAAATCTGCAATATTAAAAGTGGGACTAACCCCAAAATCTGCAGGTAGCTCAAGTTTATATGCATTATCATAAATATTTTGCAAAACCTTAAAGGGACCATTGGCTCGTGGCATTAACTTAGACTTGCGCAAATCAGGAAACCTATCTTTACGTAGATGTAAGCAAACAAGATCTCCGGGTTCAAACACAACATGCTTTCGACCCCTATCACCAGCAAGCTTGTATCTAGCATTCATTCGCTCAATGTTCTCTATAGTTAACTCATGCATTTTTAATATCAATTCAGCACGTTGCTTAGCATCAAAATTAACCTTCTCCGAAGATGGAAGAGGCAGCAAATCAATAGGTGCACGAGGTAGAAAACTATAAAAAATCTCAAAAGGGCACATTTTAGTGGTAGAATGAAATGAACGATTATAAGAAAATTCAATATGAGGTAAACATTCTTCCCACATTTTCAAGTTACTCTTTCAAACATCCCTAAGCATAGTAGAGAATGTTCTATTGATCACTTCAGTTTTTCCATCAGTTTGGGGATGACATGTAGTACTAAAAAGTAGTTTAGTCCCCAACTTAGCCCATAAGCATCTCCAAAAATGGCTAAGAAACTTAGTATCACGATCCGAGACAATAGTATTGGGCACACCATGTAAACGAATAATCTCACGAAAGAATAAATCAGCAACATTAGCAGCATCATCGTAATCACCCTCGTAGTTGTCGTCCTGGCCGACGTCAGAAGCAGCGGCAGCAGTAGCAACTACAGCAGCAGGAGGAGCACCAATACCAGAAGCTTGTCCGCCCGGAAACAGAATATGTCGTGCACGTCGTGGTGGCAGTGGCTGTGCTGGAGCGGCAGCAGGCTGTGTAGGTAGGCGTGCGATCAACTCAGTAAACTTGGCGTCGAGCTTGGTGTCGATCATCTTCTCCACGCCATCAATCGCCTCTGTAAATCTGTTCTCGATGTCATTCACCTGTTCAGATATCATTTGTGCAAATTTATCATGTAGCTCCTTGTTGGACATGTTCTCCCAATCGGGTGCATCCCGCGCCACTTCATCATGTGATCCTGGCATGGTTAGCAGAAATAGAAAACACACAGAAATATGATCCTGCTTCTACTAATGGGATGTGGGGTTGTGGAAAGCACAAATCCGTCAAGCTTTTCTTTCGTTCTTACCGATTCTTACCTAGCAGCAGGTGGTGATGTACAACCAACGGGTCAAAACTCTCAGAGATGTGGTAGAGTGATGGCCAGGAGGTGTCAAAACGCACGATGTAGAATATATGTGGAGCTGTAGGAAGGCTGACAAGTATGGTAGCAAAAGCTCAACAATAATCAAGACAGCGATGCAAAGCTGAATAAACACTCAACGTCGGTACTGTGCTGATCCTAGGCTAGACTGTACTAGAGACGCGAGCCTAAAACACCAACGAAAGCACGGCAGGGCACGTAAACAATTGAGAAGCACACTCTGAATTTTTTTCTCTCTTTTTTTTGCTTTTTTTTGGAAATCACCCCTTTCTACGTACGACAAAGATTGGTGAAATCCGACTCTAATCAACTCAAAACTATTCTGGCTACGGAGATATCACAAACCGAATGGGTGATGGAACTCAACTCGGATCGGTAGGTTGTGGTGGTGTATATGGACTCGGCTTGGCGGAACGTGGTGGTGTACTACTGTGCGGCGGTGGCGTGACAAACTGTGATCAGAACTCAAAACTCTAAGGGAACTATACGCTAAGATCAACAACTCGACACAACGATGCAACCGCAAATTCAACAAAGCAAACAACTGTAAAGAAAACTGGACAAAGGCTCAAACTGTTTTGGGACGTGATGATCTAACCCTAATTTTTTTTTGGCTTTTTCGTGGACTGTAGGTATGAAAACAGAAGTAATCTTGATGAGGACATCTCTACTAATGTTACACCCACATCTTCACCAACTACACATACTGGACCAGTTACTAGAGCACGCGCACGTCAACTAAATTATCAGGTACTTTCATTTCTTGTGAATCCTTCTAATGTTCAGGAACATATGATGCTGCCTAAATTAGATACTTTTGTTTGTCTTATGAATGAAGGACCTAGCATGGACAAGAAGGACGGTCATTGGAGCGGGATCAAGCTTGGAGAAGAAGGTGCGCGCGCGGGAAAGAACAATGGAGCTTCCAGTGGGGATTTTCGCACTTTGAAGCTAAGGCATGCATGAAGGCTTGGACGAAATACACGAGATGCCACTTCATTATTTTCGTCCAAGAGAAATTATAGGTGCTGTGTCACCTTAATATTGGGCTGGGCCCATGTAATTTCGAAAGACCACATTATAGGCTGTTTTTAGAGTCCGTATGTGTGGGGAAACCGAGTTAGGGTTGTTTTCGGACCCCACCTCCAAGGGGTCACGAAAATCCCCTCTGTTCCCCCATATATACAGCCCTTAGGGCGTCGTTTAGACTTGGGTTTTAATTAGATTTAAGTTAGCCATAGCCGCAACTTCGAGCTCTTCGTTTGTGTCATCCGACCAGGCCAAGACCGCATTGGAACCCCAACTTCTGTCAATCATTCATCTTATATTCGCAATATCCAGATTGCAATTCTTAGTTCTTGCTTGTTCTTCGATTGCTTGCAGGAATGAGACCTTCGTGGTCAGGTTGATCGTGCATCCGCGGGATCAATAACCCATCGGAGTTGGTTTAGCGATCGCTAAGGCGCAACGTCTTCGCACGTTCGTAGTCGGATCGTGAAAGTCGTCTCCACCATAATCGATCTACACCATCTCATCGAAACATCGGGACACCTTCGCCTCTATCAAGTGGTATCAGAGCGTCGTCTCCACCATAATCGATCTACACCATCTCATCGAAACATCGGGACGTCTTCGCACGTTCGTAGTCTAGATTGGTTCTGTTCTTCATACCTACAGTCCAGGAAAAAGCCAACAAAAAAATTAGGGTTAGATCATCACGTACCAAAACAGTCCGAGCCTTTGTCCAGTTTTCTTTACAGTAGTTTGCTTTGTTGAATTTGTGGTTGCATCGTTGTGTCGAGTTGCTGATCTTAGCGTCTAGTTCCGTTAGAGTTTCGAGTTCTGATCACAGTTTGTCACACCGCCGCCGCACAGTAGTACACCGCCACGTTTCCGCCAATCCGAGTCCAGATACACCACCACGTTCCGCCAAGTCGAGTCCATATACACCACCACGACCTACCAATCCGAGTTGAGTTCCATCACCCGTTCGGTTTGAGATATCGCCGTAGCCAGAATAGTTTTGAGTTGATTAGAGTCGGATTTCACCAATCTTTTGTCGTACGTAGAAGGGGGTGATTAGAGTCTGGCACGCTTTCCAGAGCAGTTTTTAGGCCAAAATTTTCGGGGGTAAAAAAATTTCGTGCCCATACGTTCCTTAGGTCCAGAAACTCATTTTGAGACGTTCGCCACCATATTGATTACGTGCCGCGCCGTGCTTTCGTTGGTGTTTTAGGCTCGCGTCTCTAGTACGGTCTAGCCTAGGATCAGCACAGTACCGACGTTGAGTGTTTATTCAGCTTTGCATCTCTGTTTTGATTACTGTTGAGCTTTTGCTACCATACTTGTCAGCCTTCCTACAGCTCCACATATATTCTACATCGTGCGTTTTGACACCTCCTGGCCATCGCTCTACCACATCTCTGAGAGTTTTGACCCGTTGGTTGTACATCACCACCTGCTGCTAGGTAAGAATCGGTACGAACTAAAGAAAAGCTTGACGGATTTGTGCTTTCCACCACCCCACATCCCATTAGTAGAAGTAGGATCATATTTGTGTGTGTTTTCTATTTCTGCTAACCATGCCAGGATCCCATGATGAAGTGGCGCGGGATGCACCTGATTGGGAGAATATGACAAACAAAGCATTACATGATAAATTTGCACAAATGATGTCTGAACAGGTGAATGACATCGAGAACAGATTTACAGAGGCGATTGATGGTGTGGAGAAGATGATCGACACCAAGCTCGACGCCAAGTTTACTGAGTTGCTCGCACGCCTACCTATTCAGCCTGCGGCCGCTCCAGCACAGCCACCGCCACCACGACGTGCACGACGTATTCTGTTTCCGGGCGGACAAGCTGCTGGTGCTCCTGCTGCTGCTGCAGTTACTGCTGCTGCTGCCTCTGACGTCGGCCAGGATGACAACTACGAGGGTGATTACGAGGAGGAGGTCTAACAAGAAGCGGCCTATGAACAGCTAGCTGGACGTCCACGTCCCAACATTCGCCACGGTCGACACCAACCACCCCCTCAGGTACGCGATGATGAACATGTGCCTAAACTTAAATTGAATCTTAAGCCGTTTGAGGGTAGATATATTCCTGATGCTTATCTTACTTGGGAGTTAGAAACTGAACAACGCTTTACATGTTTAAAATATCCAGAGAATAGACGTGTTACTGCTACTGTTTGTGAATTCACGGGTTTTGCATCTATTTGGTGGTCTGAACATTGTAGATTGCATGCTAATAATATTCCATCTACTTGGGCTGCTTTAAAAGATGCTATGCGTACTCGCTGGGTTCCTCCTTATTATCAACGTGAATTGCTACAAAAATTACAGCGTTTGAGACAAGGAAAAAATTCTGTAGAGGAATATTATCAAGAATTACAAACTGGATTGATTAGATGTGGCCTAGTAGAGGATAATGAAGCTATGTTTGCACGTTTTATAGGTGGCTTAAACAGGGAGATACAAACTATTCTAGAATACAAGGACTATGCTACTATTACTCGTTTGTTTCATCTTGCTTGTAAAGCTGAACGTGAAGTGCAGGATCGACAGGCCGCTACGAGACCTAACTTTTCTGCAGGATGAAATACATCATGGACATCGCGTGGACCTTCTACATCCACACGTCCTGCTGCACCACCATCTACTTCAACCGCTCATTCTTACAGGGAGCCTCCAAAACAGCCAGCGCCACCATTCAAGGGTGCACAGAGTGGTCCAGCAGCGAGTTCTTCTTCATCCATGGCTTCCACAGGGCAAACACGAGATCGTGATATTAAATGTCGCAGGTGCCAAGGTGGAGGTCACTTCGCAAAAGACTGTCCCTCCAAGCGTGTGATGATTATTACGGCGGATGGTGGGTATGAGTCAGGGAGCGACTACGAGGAGGAGACTTTAGTTCTCATTGCTCACGAGGAACAGGGTGCCCATGATGATGCTCATGATATAGAGTATATGGCTCCTGATGATGCAGATCAATATGCTAGTTTGGTTGCTCAACGTGTGTTAAGTGTGCAGGTATCGAAGGCCGAGCAAAACCAGAGGCATAATTTGTTCCACACAAAGGGAGTGATGAAAGAACGTTCGGTTCGCATCATCATTGATGGAGGGAGTTGCAACAACTTGGCGAGCATGGAGTTGGTGGAGAAGCTATCTCTCACCACAAGACCACACCCCCATCCGTACTATATTCAGTGGTTTAACAATAGTGGTAAGATTAAGGTAACACGTTCTGTTCGTGTGCACTTTAGCATTGCTGCATATGCTAATTATGTTGATTGTGATGTGGTACCCATGCAAGCATGCTCTCTTTTACTTGGTAGACCATGGCAATTTGATAGGAATGTTGTACACCATGGTAGGACAAATCAGTTTACTCTGGTTCATCAGGATAAAACTATTCCTTTACTTCCTATGTCTCCTGAACAAATTGTGAAAGATGATCTTGCTAGAGCTAGTAAAGCTAAACAGGAGAAAAATAAGAGTGAAAATGAGATAGCTGCTAAAGAATTTGAGCAACAACATAAGACTAATAGCAAATCTTCTTCTGCTGTTTCTAATGAAATTAAATTGACTAGTCCAACTTTGCTTGCTACTAAGGTTGATATTTCGGATTTGGATGTTAGTCAATATGTGTGCTATGATTTTGTGTGAAAAGAAGCTTTGTTTTCATTGGAGGAATTGCCTCCTTCTTTGCCTCCTGTTGTCACTGACCTTTTGCAGGAGTTTATTGACGTCTTTCCACAAGACGTACCACCGGGATTACCACCTATTCGCGGGATTGAGCATCAGATTGACTTAATTCCCGGTGCTTCGCTGCCCAACCGTGCGCCATACCGTACCAATCCGGAGGAGACGAAGGAGATTCAGCATCAAGTACAAGAGCTACTTGACAAAGGTTACATACGTGAATCCCTTAGTCCTTGTGCTGTTCCTGTTATATTAGTGCCTAAAAAGGATGGAACTTGGCGTATGTGTGTTGATTGTAGAGCCATTAATAATATTACTATTCGTTATCGTCATCCTATTCCTAGGTTAGATGATATGCTTGATGAATTAAGTGGCTCAACCATGTTTTCCAAAGTTGATTTGCGTAGTGGATACCATCAAATTCGCATGAAATTAGGGGATGAATGGAAAATGGCATTTAAAACTAAGTTTGGATTATATGAGTGGTTAGTCATGCCTTTTGGGTTAACTAATGCACCTAGCACTTTCATGAGATTAATGAACGAGGTTTTACGTGCTTTCATTGGACGATTTGTGGTAGTCTATTTTGATGATATACTGATTTATAACAAATCTTTGGAGGAACATTTGGATCATTTACCTGCTGCTTTTATTGCTCTACGTAATGCACGTTTGTTTGGTAACCTTGGGAAGTGCACCTTTTGCACCGACCGAGTATCGTTTCTTGGCTATGTTGTTACTCCGCAGGGAATTGAAGTTGATAAAGCCAAGATCGAGGCGATTGAGAGTTGGCAGCAGCCCAAAACGGTCACACAAGTGAGAAGTTTTCTTGGCCTCGCTGGATTCTATAGGCGTTTTGTGAGAGATTTCAGCACCATTGCTGCACCTCTCAATGAGCTTACACGCAAGGATGTGCCTTTTACTTGGGGTACCGCACAGGAAGAAGCCTTCACGGTATTGAAAGATAAGTTAACACATGCTCCTTTGCTCCAACTTCCTGATTTTAATAAGACTTTTGAGCTTGAATGCGATGCTAGTGGGATTGGTTTGGGAGGTGTGTTATTGCAAGATGCTAAACCTGTTGCATACTTTTCTGAACTATTCTACTTATGATAAGGAATTATATGCTCTTGTTCGGACATTAGAAACTTGGCAACATTATTTATGGCCCAAAGAATTTGGTATACATTCTGATCATGAATCTTTGAAACACATAAGAAGCCAAGCAAAACTTAATCGTAGACATGCTAAGTGGGTTGAATTTATTGAGACTTTCCCTTATGTCATTAAACACAAGAAGGGGAAAGATAATATTATTGCTGATGCTTTGTCTCGTCGTTATACTATGCTTTCACAACTTGACTTCAAGATATTCGGTTTAGAGACACTCAAAGATCAATATGTACATGATGCGGAATTTAAAGATGTATTGCAGAATTGTAGAGAGGGTAGAACATGGAACAAGTTTGTGCTTAATGATGGTTTTGTGTTCCGTTCTAACAAGCTATGCATTCCAGCTAGCTCTATTCGTCTTTTGTTGTTGCAGGAGGCGCATGGAGGAGGATTAATGGGACACTTTGGCGTGAAGAAGACGGAGGACGTACTTGCTACACATTTCTTTTGGCCAAAGATGAGACGGGATGTTGAGCGTTTTGTTGCTCGCTGCACTACATGTCAAAAAGCTAAGTCACGACTCAATCCTCATGGTTTATACATGCCTTTACCTGTACCTAGTGTTCCGTGGGACGACATATCCATGGACTTTGTTTTAGGCTTGCCTCGAACAAAGAAGGGGAGGGATAGCATATTTGTTGTCGTGGATAGATTTTCTAAGATGGCACATTTTATACCATGTCATAAAAGCGATGATGCTACTAATGTTGCTGATTTATTCTTTCGTGAGATTATTCGCTTACATGGTGTGCCCAATACTATTGTCTCGGATCGTGATACTAAGTTTCTTAGCCATTTTTGGAGATGCTTATGGGCTAAGTTGGGGACTAAACTACTTTTTAGTACTACTTGTCATCCCCAAACTGATGGACAAACTGAAGTAGTCAATCGGACTTTGTCTACTATGCTTAGGGATGTTTTAAAGAGTAACTTGAAAATGTGGGAAGAATGTTTACCTCATATTGAATTTGCTTATAATCGTTCATTTCATTCTACCACTAAAATGTGCCCTTTTGAGATTGTTTATGGTTTTCTACCTCGTGCACCTATTGATTTGCTGCCTCTTCCATCTTCGGAGAAGGTTAATTTTGATGCTAAGCAACGTGCTGAATTGATATTAAAAACGCATGAGTTAACTAAAGAAAACATTGAGAAAATGAATGCTAGATACTAGCTTGCTGGTGATAAGGGTAGAAAGCATGTTGTGTTTGAACCAGGAGATCTTGTTTGGTTACATCTACGTAAAGATAGGTTTCCTGATTTGCGCAAGTCTAAGTTAATGCCACGAGCTGATGGTCCTTTTAAGGTTTTACAGAAAATTAATGATAATGCATATAAACTTGAGCTACCTGCAGATTTTGGGGTTAGTCCCACATTTAACATTGCAGATTTGAAACCTTATTTGGGAGAAGATGATGAGCTTCCGTCGAGGACGACTTCGATTCAAGAAGAGGAGGATGATGAGGACATCTCTACTAATGTTACACCCACATCTTCACCAACTACACATACTGGACCAGTTACTAGAGCACGCGCACGTCAACTAAATTATCAGGTACTTTCGTTTCTTGTGAATCCTTCTAATGTTCAGGAACATATGATGCTGCCTAAATTAGATACTTTTGTTTGTCTTATGAATGAAGGACCTAGCATGGACAAGAAGGACGGTCATTGGAGCGGGATCAAGCTTGGAGAAGAAGGTGCGCGCGCGGGAAAGAACAATGGAGCTTCCAGTGGGGATTTTCGCACTTTGAAGCCACCATAAGGCATGCATGAAGGCTTGGACGAAATACACGAGATGCCACTTCATTATTTTCGTCCAAGAGCAATTATAGGTGCTGCGTCACCTTAATATTGGGCTGGGCCCATGTAATTTCGAAATACCACATTATAGGCTGTTTTTAGAGTCCGTATGTGTGGGGAAACCGAGTTAGGGTTGTTTTCGGGCCCCACCTCCAAGGTCACGAAAATCCCCTCTGTTCCCCATATATACAGCCCTTAGGGAGTCGTTTAGACTTGGGTTTTAATTAGATTTAAGTTAGCCATAGCCGCAACTTCGAGTTCTTCGTTTGTGTCGTCCGACCAGGTTAAGACCGCATTGGAACCCCAACTTCTGTTAATCTTTCATCTTATATTCGCAATATCCAGATTGCAATTCTTAGTTCTTTCTTGTTCTTCGATTGCTTGCAGGAATTGACCTTCGTGGTCAGGTTGATCGTGCATCCGCGGGATCAATAACCTCTCGGAGTTGGTTTAGCGATTGCTAAGGCGCAACGTCTTCGCACGTTCGTAGTCGGGTCGTGAAAGTCTACTCCACCAAAATCGATCTCCATCATCTCATCGAAACATCGGGACACCTTCGCCTCTATCACCCACTCAATTTTTCAGAAAAGTATGCAACAGGTTTAGCATCTTGTAATAACACACCTCCCAAACCAATCCCACTAGCATCGCATTCAAGCTCAAAAGTCTTATTAAAATCAGGAAGTTGGAGCAAAGGAGCATGTGTTAACTTACCTTTCAATACCTTGAAGGCTTCTTCATGTGTGATACCCCAAGTATAAGGCACATCCTTGCGTGTAAGCTCATTGAGAGGTGCAGCAATGCTGCTGAAATCTCTCACAAAACGCCTATAGAATCCAGCGAGGCCAAGAAAACTCCTCACTTGTGTGACCGTTTTGGGCTGCGGCCAACTCTCAATCGCCTCGATCTTGGGTTTATCAACTTCAATTCCCTGCGGAGTAACAACATAGCCAAGAAACGATACTCGGTCGGTGCAAAAGGTGCACTTCCCAAGGTTACCAAACAAACGTGCATTACGTAGAGCAATAAAAACAGCACGTAAATGATCCAAATGTTCCTCCAAAGATTTGCTATAAATCAGTATATCATCAAAATAGACTACCACAAATCGTCCAATGAAAGCACGTAAAACCTCGTTCATTAATCTCATGAAAGTGCTAGGTGCATTAGTTAACCCAAAAGGCATGACTAACCACTCATATAATCCAAACTTAGTTTTAAATGCCGTTTTCCATTCATCTCCTAATTTCATTCGAATTTGATGGTATCCACTACGCAAATCAACTTTGGAAAAATGGTAGAGCCACTTAATTCATCAAGCATATCATCTAACCTAGGAATAGGATGACGATAAAGAATAGTAATATTATTAATGGATCGACAATCAACACAGATACGCCATGTTCCATCCTTTTTAGGCACTAAAATAACAGGAACAACACAAGGACTTAGGGATTCACGTATGTAACCTTTGTCGAGTAGCTCTTGTACTTGACGCTGAATTTCCTTCGTCTTCTCCGGATTGGTACGGTATGGCGCAAGGTTGGGCAGCGAAGCACCGGGAATTAAGTCAATCTGATGCTCAATCCCTCGAATAGGTGGTAATCCCGGTGGTACGTCTTGTGGAAAGACGTCAATAAACTCCTGCAAAAGGTCAGTGACAACAGGAGGCAAAGAAGGAGGCAAATCCTCAAATGAAAACAAAGCTTCTTTGCACACAAAAGCATAGCACACATATTGACAAATCCGAAATATCAACCTTAGTAGCAAGCAAAGTTGGACTAGTCAATTTAATTTCATTAGAAACAGCAGAAGAAGATTTGCTATTAGTCTTATGTTGTTGCTCAAATTCTTTAGCTGCTATCTCATTTTCACTCTTATTTTTCTCATGTTTAGCTTTACTAGCTCTAGCAAGATCATCTTTCACAATTTGTTCAGGAGACATAGGAAGTAAAGCAATATTTTTATCCTGATGAACAAGAGTAAACTGATTTGTCCTACCATGGTGTACAACATTCCTATCAAATTGCCATGGTCTACCAAGTAAAAGAGAGCATGCTTGCATGGGTACCACATCACAATCAACATAATCAGCATATGCAGCAATGCTAAAGTGCACACGAACAGAACGCGTTACCTTAATCTTACCACTATTTTTAAACCACTGAATATTGTACGGATGGGGGTGTGGTCTTGTCGTGAGAGATAGCTTCTCCACCAACTCCATGCTAGCCAAGTTGTTGCAACTCCCTCCGTCAATGATAATGCGAACCGAACATTCTTTCACCACTCCCTTTGTGTGGAACAAATTATGCCTCTGGTTCACACTTAACACACGTTGAGCAACCAAACTAGCATATTTATCGGCATCATCAGGAGCCATATACTCTATACCATGAGCATCATCATGGGCACCCTGTTCCTCATGAGCAATGAGAACTAAAGTCTCCTCGTCATAGTCATTCGCTGACTCATACCCACCATCCGCCGTAATAATCATCACACGCTTGGAGGGACAGTCTTTTGCGAAGTGTCCTCCACCTTGGCACCTGCGACATTTAATATCACGATCTCGTGTTTGCCCTGTGGAAGCCATGGATGAAGAAGAACTCGCCGCTGGACCACTCTGTGCACCCTTGAATGGTGGCGCTGGCTGTTTTGGTGGCTCCCTGTAAGATTGAGCGGCTGAAGTAGATGGTGGTGCAGCAGGACGTGTGGATGTAGAAGCTCCACGCAATGTCCATGATGTATTTCGTCCTACAGAAAAGTTAGGTCTCGTAGCGGCCTGTCGATCCTGCACTTCACGTTCAGCTTTACAAGCAAGATGAAACAAACGAGTGATAGTAGAATAGTCCTTGTATTCTAGAATAGTTTGTATCTCCCTGTTTAAACCACCCATAAAATGTGCAAGCATAGCTTCATTATCCTCTACTAGGCCACATCTAATCAATCCAGTTTGTAATTCCAGATAATACTCCTCTACAGAATTTTTTCCTTGTCTCAAACGCTGTAATTTTTGTAGCAATTCACGTTGATAATAAGGAGGAACCCAGCGAGTACGCATAGCATCTTTTAAAGCATCCCAAGTAGTTGGAATATTATTAGCATGCAATCTACAATGTTCAGACCACCAAATAGATGCAAACCCCGTGAATTCACAAACAACAGCAGTAACACGTCTATTCTCAAGATATTGTAAACATGTAAAGCGTTGTTCAGTTTCTAACTCCCAAGTAAGATAAGCATCAGGAATATATCTACCCTCAAACGGCTTAAGATTCAATTTAAGTTTAGGCACATGTTCATCATCGCGTACCTGAGGGGGTGGTTGGTGTCGACCGTGGCGAATGTTGGGACGTGGACGTCCAGCTGGCTGCTCATAGGCCGCTTCCTGTTCCACCTCCTCCTCGTAATCACCCTCGTAGTTGTCGTCCTGGCCGACGTCAGAAGCAGCAGCAGTAGCAGCAACTGCAGCAGCAGCAGGAGCACCAGCAGCTTGTCTGCCCGGAAACAGAATACGTCGTGCACGTCGTGGTGGCGGTGGCTGTGCTCGAGCGGCCGCAGGCTATGCAGGTTGGCGTGCGAGCAACTCAGTAAACTTGGCGTCGAGCTTGGTGTCGATCATCTTCTCCACACCATCAATCGCCTCTGTAAATCTGTTCTCGATGTCATTCACCTGTTCAGACATCATTTGTGCAAATTTATCATGTAGCTCCTTGTTTGTCATGTTCTCCCAATCGGGTGCATCCCGCGCCACTTCATCATGGGATCCTGGCATGGTTAGCAGAAATAGAAAACACACAGAAATATGATCCTACTTCTACTAATGGGATGTGGGGTGGTGGAAAGCACAAATCCCTCAAGCTTTTCTTTCGTTCTTACCGATTCTTACCTAGCAGCAGGTCGTGATGTATAACCAACGGGTCAAAACTCTCAGAGATGTGGTAGAGCGATGGCCAGGAGGTGTCAACCGCACGAAGTAGAATATATGTGGAGCTGTAGGTAGGCTTGACAAATATAGTAGCAAAAAGATCAACAGTACTCAAAACAGAGATGCAAAGCTGAATAAACACTCAACGTCGGTACTGTGCTGGTCCTAGGCTAGACCGTACTAGAGACGCGAGCCTAAAACACCAAGGAAAGCACGACGCGGCACTTAAACAACTGAGAAGCACTCTCTAAATTTTTTTTCTCTTTTTTTTTTGCGATGCGGGACTGCGGTGGCTGAAAAAGTGCGAAAAAATCACTATGGTAGCGATTGTCTCAAAATGAGTTTCTGGACCTAAGGAAGGTATGGGCACGAAATTTTTTCACCCCTCAAATTTTTGGCCTAAAAGCTGCTCTGGAATTTTTATTTTTTTTTGGAAATCACCCCCTTCTACGTACGACAAAAGATTGGTGAAATCCGACTCTATTCAACTCAAAACTATTCTGGCTACGGAGATATCACAAACCGAACGGGTGATGGAACTCAACTTGGATCGGTACGTTGTGGTGGTGTGTATGGACTCGGCTTGGCGGAACGTGGTGGTGTATCTGGACTCGGATTGGGGGAACGTGGTGGTGTACTACTGTGCGGCGGCGGCGTGACAAACTGTGATCAGAACTCGAAACTCTAAGGTATCTAGACGCTAAGATCAGCAACTCGACACAACGATGCAACCACAAATTCAGCAATGCAAACTACTGTAAAGAAAACTGGACAAAGGCTCGGACTGTTTTGGGACGTGATGATCTAACCCTAAATTTTTCTTTTTCGTGGACTGTAGGTATGAAGAACAGAAGTAATCTAGACTACGAAAAACTGGTAAATCTCACCGATCAACCTGGAAATCTGATACCACTTGATAGAGGCGAAGGTGTCCCGATGTTTCGATGAGATGATGGAGATCGATTATGGTGGAGACGACTTTCACGACCCGACTACGAACGTGCGAAGACGTTGCGCCTTAGCGATCGCTAAACCAACTCCGAGAGGTTATTGATCCCGCGGATGCACGATCAACCTGACCACGGAGGTCTAATTCCTGCAAGCAATCGAAATAACAAGCAAGAACTAAGAAAAAGCAATCTGGATATTGCGAATATAAGATGAATGATTAACAGAAGTTGGGGTTCCAATGCGGTCTTGGCCTGGTCGGACGACACAAACGAAGAACTCGAAGTTGCGGCTATGGCTAACTTAAGTCTAATTAAAACCCAAGTCTAAACGACGCCCTAAGGGCTGTATATATGGGGAATAGAGGGGATTTTCGTGGCCCCTTGGAGGTGGGGTCCGAAAACAACCCTAACTCGGTTTCCCCACACATACGGACACTAAAAACAGCCTATAATGTGGTATTTCGAAATTACATGGGCCCAGCCCAATATTAAGGTGACGCAGCACCTATAATTGCCTTTGGACGAAAATAATGAAGTGGCATCTCGTGTATTTCGTCCAAGCCTTCATGCATGCCTTATGGTGGCTTCAAAGTGCGAAAATCCCCACTGGAAGCTCCATTGTTCTTTCCCCCGCGCGCACCTTCTTCTCCATGCTTGATCCCGCTCCAATGACCGTCCTTCTTGTCCATGCTAGGTCCTTCATTCATAAGCAAAACAAAAGTATCTAATTTAGGCAGCATCATATGTTCATGAACATTAGAAGGATTCGCAAGAAACGAAAGTACCTGATAATTTAGTTGACGTGCACGTGCTCTAGTAACTGGTCCAGTATGTGTAGTTGGTGAAGATGTGGGCGTAACATTAGTAGAGATGTCCTCATCAGAATGGGCCCAAGATGTCCAATCCCCAGACCGCAAAGGGCCATGACAGAGGGATGGTTTGGAGAGCTTGTCCTGGTTGATGAACAACCTTGGCCTAGAATTGGTAGGCGCCACAGGTGTTGACAAGCTCCATGGCATCGTTCAAGGAGGTAGGCCAATAGAACCCTTGCCGGAAAGCTTTGCCGACCAGAGCCTGGTAACCAATGTGGGCGCCGCATGTTCCTTCGTGCTCTGGACGGGAGCAGCTTCTTGCCTTCGTTTGTGGGGATGCACAGTAGCTTCACACCGTTGGGACGCCTGTGGTAAAGGGTCTCATCGAGTAGGAGGTACATCGATGATTGACGAGCGACCCACTCGGCGTCCTTCCGGTTGCTTGGTAGCACTCAGAGAACTGTCCTCTATCATCCCCGGCAAGCAGCAAGTACTCATTGTCGACCCAGCACCCCTAGACTGGGGCAGTGACATCATGGACTACCTGAAGAACGGAGAGATACCATGCAACTGAAAGGACGCCGAGCGGCTCACTCGTCAATCATCGATGTACCTCCTACTCGATGAGACCTTTTACTGTAGGCGTCCCAACGGTGTGAAGCTACAGTGCATCCCCAGAGACGAAGGCAATAATCTGTTGTGAGACATCCACGAAGGAACATGCGGCGCCCACATTGGTTCCCGGGCTCTGGTCGGCAAAGCTTTCCGAGAAGGGTTATATTGGCCTACCGCCTTGAAAGACGTGTGTGTAGTCCTTGACCGCACGACACGTGTAGCATCCCAAGTACGTACTTCCTCAGCAACGACAACATCTCCTTGTCGGAGTTGCTGCTATTCGGCTTCATCGAAGGCGCGAACTCGAGGAGATCCTTATGTGAGTTTTGTGGGGAGCACCGGCTTCGCTCCGTAAACAAGAGCGAAGGGCATCTTATTTGTGGCTTGATTGGGTGTGGTCCTGATTGACCATAGAACAACTGGGAGTTCATCCACCCACCGCTTTTGACACTTTTCGAGCCGCTGGAAGGTACGGGTCCGAAGACCTCAGAGTACTTCCGAATTGGCTCACTCTGCCTGGTCGTTGATCCTCGGATGAGCCACTGAAGCGAAACACACTGCGGTGCCCATTTGCTCGCAGTACTCGAGAAAGACTTGACTTGTGAACTGGGTGTCGTTGTCCGTGATGATCTGGTTAGGAACTCCGAAGCGACACACCAGGATTTTGACAAACACTATGGAGGATTGGGGCGTGGTCTTGAGGACTGGCTCAACTTCCGGCCACTTGGTGAATTTGTCGATGGCGGCGTAGAGGAACTCATAACCTCCGGTAGCACGTGGGAATGGGCCCAAAATGTCCAACCCCCAGACCGCAAAGGGCCATGACAAAGGGATGCTTTGGAGATCTTGTGCTGGTTGATGAACTGCCTGGGCGTGGAATTGGCAGGCGTCGCAGGTGTTGACTAGCTCCATGGCATCATTCAAGGCAGTAGGCCAATAGAACCCCTGTCGGAAAGCTTTGCCGACCAAAGCCCGGGAACCAATGTGGGCGCCGCATGTTCCTTTTTGGTCTGGACGGGAGCAGCTTCTTGCCTTCCTCTGTGGGGATGCATAGTAGCTTCACAACGTTGGGACGCCTGCGGTAAAGGGTCTCATCGAGTACGAGGTACATCAATGATTGACGAGCGACCCACTTGGCGTCCTTCCGGTTGCTTGGTAGCTCTCCGTTCTTCAGGTAGTCGCCGTTCATGCTGAAACACTTCAGCGTCAAGACGTCCTCGCCCTCGTAACGGAACAGGAGGAAGTCCCCGCAGTCTAGCTTGCGGCCACGGAAGAAGACCTACCACCTGTGCAACAAGAAGAGATCACCGGTGGTCGCCTGGTGGGTCTCCACCTTCACCGCGTCGCCTCCGGATTCCTCCTCTCCGGAAACATCGTCGCCGTGATGCTGCGTCCTTGGCTTGCCCTTGTTTTGGTAGCCGCCTTGGGGCCCCGCTGAGCCTTCCTTTCGGCGTCCTTCTTTTAATAGAAGGCCACGATGTCTTCTTGGAGCTTGATGACGAAGTGGCACTTTGACAAGTCGTGCTTGTTGGTCTTGAGTACCTTGCATTATGGCGATGGGGTGGTGTGCTCGGTGGCAACCACGGTGTCGATGGAGGGTGGTTGCGGAGCGACCCCGTTCCCCTCCGTGGTGAACACGGCTTGGTGTACGCGTTTACGGGCCCCGGGCTCCCCGGAAGGAAGGATGGTTCCTTCCGGAAGGAGCTTGAGCCGCAAGGCATCTTCTGGCATCTCGATTAACAGGCAGGACCGCCTCTTCGACACGGGCGATGTTGTCGGCCAGCTCGAACAGGGTGGTGATAGTCTTGATGGACCGGGTACTCATCTTCTTTAACATGTGCGAGTTCTTGACGTTGGCATGAAAGGTGGCGGTGATTGCGGCCTCATGCGCGTCGAGGATGCAATGCTGCATCTTGGTGAATCTTTGGACGAACTTCTGGAGAGATTTGTCGTCCTTCTACACTACTCGGTGTAAGTCACTGACGGTTTTCAGAGGTTGGACCCCTCTCGTAAACGCGCTGGCAAACTTTTCGCGGAGTTTTGCCGAGGAGATGATGGAGTTGGCCAGGAGATGCATCATCCATCGGCGAACATTTTCCTTGAGCTTCATGGGGAAGTAGTTGGTCTTCGCTTTCTCGTCTCCCCCCACACGATCTCCACAGCAGTGTTGTACAAACAGATGAACTCGCCGAGGTCTGTGTTTCCGTCATACAGAAGTGGGCCATCTATTTGGAACTTCTTGGGCCATTGGACGCTTTCGAGATCTTCGGTGAAGGCTACGCACACGGTGTTGTAGTCACTTTCACCAGCAAGGATCCTCGCCTGGACAACATCGATGGGAGGAACCCGGGCGTCAAAACACCATCGAGTTTCCTTCTGCCTAACGATGGTGGTTCGAGCGTCTTCGTGGTGGCGATCCTCCAGGCGAGTACGCTGATCCGGGAATCCACGGTGCCTGGATGAGGCGAAAGAAGCTGCACCAGGAGATCCGGCCCATTGAGGAGCGGTTTGGCGGACGGCGGGGTCGCGACAACGCTCATATCCGGGATGGTCTTGTCGACGCCCATGTCAGGGGGAGTGCAAAGTGTTCCTTTCGTAATCGGAACCCCCTCCCAGATAAGGGCCTTCCCACTTTGGAGACAGCTTGTTTAGACCCTCCTATACTGTAGCCGACGGAGGACAAGGTCGCCTTCCTCAAGTTCTCGGGAGCGGACGTGGCGGCTATGATAGCGGCATAGTCCTTGCTGGTACTGCACGACGCGTGTAGCAGCCCGAGTATGTACTTCCTCGGCAACGACGACATATCCTGATATAGGGCAAGCCTAAGGTTTGGCCCAATCTTCACAATTTGGAGGTGGGGATCCACAACAACAACAAGAACAAAGGGGATCACAAACACAATTAACACAAGAGATAAAGGGGAACAAGATCCAAACACATAAACACTCAAATCCACTCCCAAATCCCACACATCACAAGATCCATACACCACAAGAGGTAAGCTTGATAGTCTCCCTCTCCTTCTATGAATAGGATTGGGTTCCTCTCCTTCTATGAGTGGGGAGTGGAGGTAGGAGGAAAGCTTGAGAGGATCTCAAGGAGATCTAATTCCCTAGGGGGAAGTAGGAGCTAAGCTCTCAAGTTTCTAGATAAGTTCTTAGCTAACCCTAAAACTGAGATAGAAGACAACTATATATAGTCTAGAGGTGGGGGAAAGGGATACATGGGTCGTGGCCCAACTGACTCTGCACACAGGCAGGTTTCGGACGTCCGAACTTCCCAGACGTCGGACGTCTGTGGGGTTTCGGATTTCCGGAAGTGGTTTCATCGGTGGAGTCCTGTAGAAGACCTGGCGACCTGGGTAGGAGATGTCGGAAATCCGACGAGTTTCGACCGAACTGTCGGAATTCCGAAGTCTGTCGCACGTCCGCTCCGATGGGGGCTCTCCTGACCTTGGCATGTCGGACGTCCGACGATTTTTGGACGTCCGAACTGTCGGAAGTCCGAAGTCTGTCGCGTGTCTGCTCCGATGGGGGTCTCCTGACCTTGGCATGTCGGACGTCCGAAAGTTGTCGGACGTTCGATGTCTGGAGTCGAATCTTCTTCTCCTTTGGTTGCCTCCTCACCGTTGGACCTAATGGAACAAAGAACACTGTTTTGAGGTAGCATCCAATTCTCGCGCATATGGTGTTGAATCTCAACAAGGAGTGAATGCACCTTTGCTTCTATGGCACACGCTTGTGCTCTCGTCAGAGGGCCTCGTGGGGAAGACGTACCCATGGTGATGTCGGTAGGGTTCTCCGCATCATCTCCCCCCCTTGGGGAAGTTCCGTCCACGGATCCAAGTCTCCATCACCATGGTAAGGCGCAAGGTCGGAGATGTTGAACGTGTTACTCACCGAGTACTTGTCTGTGGAAATGTCCACCGTGTAGGCGTTGTTGTTGACCTTGGTGAGAATCTTGAATGGTCCGTCGGCGCGGGGAAGAAGCTTGGACTTGCGAGCGTCCGGGAACCGGTATTTGCGAAGGTGAATCCACACTAGGTCACTCGGTTGGAAAGTGCTTGGCTTCTTGTGTATATTCATCTTTTGTGCATGGGCTTGAACGTGTATCTCGATAGTTGCCCTTGTATCTTCATGAAGTCTCTTGATGAAGCTTTCCCTTGCGCTAGCATCCATGTTGCCGCGTTCTTGGAGTGGTTGATGAGGACATCCCTACTAATGTTACACCCATATCCTCACCAACTACACATATTGGACCAGTTACTAGAGCACGTGCACGTCAACTAAATTATCAGGTACTTTCGTTTCTTGCGAATCCTTCTATTGTTCATGAACATATGATGCTGCCTAAATTAGATACTTTTGATTTGCTTATGAATGAAGGACCTAGCATGGACAAGAAGGATGGTCATTGGAGCGGGATCAAGCATGGAGAAGAAGGTGCGCTCGCGGGAAAGGACAATGGAGCTTCCAGTGGTGATTATCGCACTTTGAAGCCACCATAAGTCGCGCATGAAGTCTTGGACGAAATACGCGAGATGCCACTTCATTATTTTCGTCCAAGGGCAATTATAGGTGCTGCGTCACCTTAATATTGGGCTGGGCCCATGTAATTTCGAAATACCACATTATGGGCTATTTTTAGAGTCCGTATGTGTGGGGAAACCGAGTTAGGGTTGTTTTCGGACCCCACCTCCAAGGGGTCACGAAAATCCCCTCTGTTCCCCCATATATACAGCCCTTAGGGCGTCGTTTAGACTTGGGTTTTAATTAGATTTAAGTTAGCCATAGCCGCAACTTCGAGCTCTTCGTTTGTGTCAACCGACCAGGCCAAGACCGCATTGGAACCCCAACTTTCGTAATCATTCATCTTATATTCGCAATATCCAGATTGCAATTCTTAGTTCTTGCTTGTTCTTCGATTGCTTCCAGGAATTAGACCTTCGTGGTCAGGTTGATCGTGCATCCGCGGGATCAATAACCTCTCGGAGTTGGTTTAGCGATCGCTAAGGCGCAACGTCTTCGCACGTTCGTAGTCGGATCGTGAAAGTCGTCTCCACCATAATCGATCTCCATCATCTCATCGAAACATCGGGACACCTTCGCCTCTATCAAGTGGTATCATATTTCCAGGTTGATCGGTGAGATTTACCAGTTTTTCGTAGTCTAGATTACTTCTGTTCTTCATACCTACAGTCCACGAAAAATCCAAAAAAAAATTAGGGTTAGATCATCATGTCCCAAAACAGTCCGAGCCTTTGTCCAGTTTTCTTTACAGTAGTTTGCTTTGTTGAATTTGCGATTGCATCGTTGTGTCGAGTTGCTGATCTTAGCGTCTAGTTCCCTTAGAGTTTCGAGTTCTGATCACAGTTTTTCACGCCGCCGCCGCACAGTAGTACACCACCACGTTCCGCCAATCCGAGTCCAGATACACCACCACGTTCCGGCAAGCCGAGTCCATATACACCACTACAACCTACCGATCCGAGTTGAGTTCCATCACCCATTCGGTTTGTGATATCTCCGTAGCCAAAATAGTTTTGAGTTGATTAGAGTCGGATTTCACCAATATTTTGTCGTACGTAGAAGGGGGTGATTTCCAAAAAAAAAGAGTCTGGCACGCTTTCCTGAGCAGTTTTTAGGCCAAAAATTTCAGGGGTGAAAAAATTTCGTGCCCATACCTTCCTTACGTCTAGAAACTCATTTTGAGACGTTCGCTACCATAGTGATTTTTTCGCACTTTTTTAGCCACCGCAGTCCCGCATCGCAAAAAAAACAAAAAAAAAGAGAGAGAGAAAAAAAATTCGGAGAGTGCTTCTCAGTTGTTTACGTGCCGCGTCGTGCTTTCGTTGGTTTTTTAGGCTCGCGTCTCTAGTACGGTCTAGCCTAGGATCAGCACAGTACCGACGTTGAGTGTTTATTCAGCTTTGCATCTCTTATTTGATTACTGTTGAGCTTTTGCTACCATACTTGTCAGCCTTCCTACAGCTCCACATATATTCTACATCGTGCGTTTTGACACCTCCTGGCCATCGTTCTACCATATCCCTGAGAGTTTTGACCCGTTGGTTGTACATCACCACCTGCTGCTAGGTAAGAATCGGTAAGAACGAAAGAAAAGCTTGACGGATTTGTGCTTCCACCACCCCACATCCCATTAGCAGAAGTAGGATCATATTCCTGTGTGTTTTCTATTTCTGCTAACCATGCCAGGATCACATGATGAAGAGGCGCAGGGTGCACCCGATTGGGAGAACATGACAAACAAGGAGCTACATGATAAATTTGCACAAATGATGTCTGAACAGGTGAATGACATCGAGAACAGATTTACAAACGCGATTGATGGCGTGGAAAATATGATCGACACAAAGCTCGACGCCAAGTTTACTGAGTTGATCGCAGGCCTACCTACACAGCCTACTGCCGCTCCAGCACAGCCACATCCACCGCCACTACCACGTGCACGACGTATTCTGTTTCCGAGAGGACAAGCTGCTGGTATTGGTGCTCCTCTTCCTGCTGCAGTAGCTGCTACTGCTGCTGCTTCTGACGTCGGCTAGGACGACAACTACGAGGGTGATTACGAGGAGGAGGTGGAACAGGAAGCGGCCTATGAGCACAGTTTGCCTTTGTGTCGAGTTGCTGATCTTAGCGTCTAGTTCCCTTAAAGTTTCGAGTTCTGATCACAGTTTGTCACGCCGCCGCCGCACTAGTTCCATCCGTCCGCTGCCACCAATCCGAGTCCAGAAACACCACCACGTTCCGCCAACCCGAGTCCATATTCACCACCACGACCTACCAATCCGAGTTGAGTTCCATCACCCGTTCGGTTTGAGATATCTCCGTAGCTAGAATAGTTTTGAGTTGATTAGAGTCGGATTTCACCAATCTTTTGTCGTACGTACAAGGGGGTGATTTCCAAAAAAAAAGTCTGGCACGCTTTCCAGAGCAGTTTTTAGGCCAAAAATTTCAGGGGTAAAAAAATTTCGTGCCCATACCTTCCTTAGGTCCAGAAACACTTTTTGAGACGTTCGCCACCATAGTGATTTTTTTGCACTTTTTCAGCAACCGCAGTCCCGCATCGCAAAAAAAAAGCAAAAAAAAAAAGAGCAAAAAAAATTCAGATTGTTCTTCTCAGTTGTTTACGTGCCGCGCCGTGCTTTCGTTGGTGTTTTAGGCTCGCGTCTCTAGTACGGTCTAGCCTAGGATCGGCACAGTACAGACGTTGAGTGTTTATTCAGCTTTGCATCTCTGTCTTGATTACTGTTGAGCTTTTGCTACCATACTTGTCAGCCTAGGATCGGCACAGTAACAAAAGAAAAGCTTGACGGATTTGTGCTTTCCACCACCCCACATCCCATTAGTAGAAGTAGGATCATATTTCTGTGTGTTTTCTATTTCTGCTAACCATGCCAGGATCCCATGATGAAGTGGCACGGGATGCGCCCGAGTGGGAGAACATGACAAACAAGGAGCTACATGATAAATTTGCACAAATGATGTCTGAATAGGTGAATGACATCGAGAACAGATTTACAGAGGCGATGGATGGCGTGGAGAAGATGATCGACACCAAGCTCGACGCCAAGTTTACTGAGTTGATCGCACGCCTACCTACACAGCCTGCTGCCGCTCCAGCACAGCCACCGCCAACACGACGTGCACGACGTATTCTGTTTCTGGGCGGACAAGCTGCTGGTGCTCCTCCTGCTGCTGCAGTTGCTGCTACTGCTGCTGCTTATGACGTCGGCCATGACGACAACTACGAGGGTGATTACGAGGAGGAGGTGGAACAGGAAGCGGCCTATGAGCAGCCAGCTGGACGTCCACGTCCCAACATTCGCCACGGTCGACACCAACCACCCCCTCAGGTACGCGATGATGAACATGTGCCTAAACTTAAATTGAATCTTAAGCCGTTTGAGGGTAGATATATTCCTGATGCTTATCTTACTTGGGAGTTAGAAACTGAACAACGCTTTACATGTTTACAATATCCTGAGAATAGACGTGTTAATGCTACTGTTTGTAAATTCACGGGGTTTGCATCTATTTGGTGGTCTGAACATTGTAGATTGCATGCTAATAATATTCCAACTACTTGGGCTGCTTTAAAAGATGCTATGCGTACTCGCTGGGTTCCTCCTTATTATCAACGTGAATTGCTACAAAAATTACAGCGTTTGAGACAAGGAATTTTTTTTGGAGAGGAATATTATCAAGAATTACAAACTGGATTGATTAGATGTGGCCTAGTAGAGGATAATGAAGCTATGCTTGCACGTTTTATGGGTGGCTTAAACAGGGAGATACAAACTATTCCAGAATACAAGGACTATGCTACTATCACTCGTTTGTTTCATCTTGCTTGTAAAGCTGAACGTGAAGTGCAGGATCGACAGGCCGCTACGAGACCTAACTTTTCTGCAGGACGAAATACATCATGGGCATCGCATGGACCTTCTACATCCACACGTCCTGCTGCACCACCATCTACTTCAGCCGCTCATTCTTACAGGGAGCCACCAAAACAGCCAGCGCCACCATTCAAGGGTGCACAGAGTGGTCCAGCGGCGAGTTCTTCTTCATCCATGGCTTCCACAGGGCAAACACGAGATCGTGATATTAAATGTCGCAGGTGCCAAGGTGGAGGTCTGATAGAGGCGAAGGTGTCCCGACGTTTCGATGAGATGATGGAGATCGATTTTTTGGTGGAGTAGACTTTCACGACCCGACTACGAACGCGCGAAGACGTTGCGCCTTAGCAATCGCTAAACCAACTCCGAGAGGTTATTGATCCCGCGGATGCACGATCAACCTGACCACGAAGGTCTAATTCCTGCAAGCAATCGAAGAACAAGCAAGAACTAAGAATTGCAATCTGGATATTGCGAATATAAGATGAAAGATTAACAGAAGTTGGGGTTCCAATGCGGTCTTGGCCTGGTCGGACGACACAAACGAAGAACTCGAAGTTGCGGCTATGGCTAACTTAAATCTAATTAAAACCCAAGTCTAAACGACGCCCTAAGGGCTGTTTATATGGGGGAACAGAGGGGATTTTCGTGACCCCTTGGAGGTGGGGTCCGAAAACCACCCTAACTCGGTTTCCCCACATATACGGACTCTAAAAACAGCCTATAATGTGGTATTTCGAAATTACATGGGCCCAGCCCAATTTTAAGGTGACGCAACACCTATAATTGCCCTTGGACGAAAATAATGAAGTGGCATCTCGCGTATTTCGTCCAAGACTTCATGCGCAACTTATGGTGGCTTCAAAGTGCGATAATCACCACTGGAAGCTCCATTGTCCTTTCCCGCGCGCGCACCTTCTTCTCCATGCTTGATCCCGCTCCAATGACCATCCTTCTTGTCCATGCTAGGTCCTTCATTCATAAGCAAAACAAAAGTATCTAATTTAGGCAGCATCATATGTTCATGAACAATAGAAGGATTCGCAAGAAACGAAAGTACCTGATAATTTAGTTGACGTGCGCGTGCTCTAGTAACTGGTCCAGTATGTGTAGTTGGTGAAGATGTGGGTGTAACATTAGTAGAGATGTCCTCATCATCCTCCCCTTCTTGAATTGAAGTCGTCCTCGACGGAAGCTCATCATCTTCTCCCAAATAAGGTTTCAAATCTGCAATGTTAAATGTGGGACTAACCCCAAAATCTGCAGGTAGCTCAAGTTTATATGCATTATCATTAATTTTCTGTAAAACGTTAAAGGGACCATCAGCTCGTGGCATTAACTTAGACTTGCGCAAATCAGGAAACCTATCTTTACGTAGATGTAACCAAACAAGATCTCCTGGTTCAAACACAACATGCTTTCTACCCTTATCACCAGCAAGCTTGTATCTAGCATTCATTTTCTCAATGTTTTTTTTAGTTAACTCATGCATTTTTAATATCAATTCAGCACGTTGCTTAGCATCAAAATTAACCTTCTCCGAAGATGGAAGAGGCAGCAAATCAATAGGTGCACGAGGTAGAAAACCATAAACAATCTCAAAAGGGCACATTTTAGTGGTAGAATGAAATGAACGATTATAAGCAAATTCAATATGAGGTAAACATTCTTCCCACATTTTCAAGTTACTCCTTAAAACAGCCCTAAGCATAGTAGACAAAGTCCTATTGACTACTTCAGTTTGTCCATCAGTTTGGGGATGACAAGTAGTACTAAAAAGTAGTTTAGTCCCCAACTTAGCCCATAAGCATCTCCAAAAATGGCTAAGAAACTTAGTATCACGATCCGAGACAATAGTATTGGGCACACCATGTAAGCGAATAATCTCACGAAAGAATAAATCAGCAACATTAGCAGCATCATCGCTTTTATGACATGGTATAAAATGTGCCATCTTAGAAAATCTATCCACGACAACAAATATGCTATCCCTCCCGTTCTTTGTTCGAGGCAATCCTAAAACAAAGTCCATGGATATGTCCTCCCACGGAACACTAGGTACAGGTAAAGGCATGTATAAACCATGAGGATTGAGTCGTGACTTAGCTTTTTGACATGTAGTGCAGCGAGCAACAAAACGCTCAACATCCCGTCTCATCTTTGGCCAAAAGAAATGTGTAGCAAGTACGTCCTCCGTCTTCTTCACGCCAAAATGTCCCATTAATCCTCCTGCAACAACAAAAGACGAATAGAGCTAGCTGGAATGCATAGCTTGTTAGAACGGAACACAAACCCATCATTAAGCACAAACTTGTTCCATGTTCTACCCTCTCTACAATTCTGCAAAACATCTTTAAATTCTGCATCATGTACATATTGATCTTTGATTGTCTCTAAACCGAATATCTTGAAGGCAAGTTGGGAAAGCATAGTATAACGACGAGACAAAGCATCAGCAATAATATTATCTTTCCCCTTCTTGTGTTTAATGACATAAGGGAAAGTCTCAATAAATTCAACCCACTTAGCATGTCTACGATTAAGTTTTGCTTGACTTCTTATGTGTTTCAAAGATTCATTATCAGAATGTATAACAAATTCTTTGGGCCATAAATAATGTTGCCAAGTTTCTAATGTCCGAACAAGTGCATATAATTCCTTATCGTAAGTAGAATAGTTCAGACTAGGCCCACTCAATTTTTCAGAAAAGTATGCAACAGGTTTAGCATCTTGTAATAACACACCTCCCAAACCAATACCACTAGCATCGCATTCAAGCTCAAAAGTCTTATTAAAATCAGGAAGTTGGAGCAAAGGAGCATGTGTTAACTTATCTTTCAATACCGTGAAGGCTTCTTCCTGTGCGGTACCCCAAGTAAAAGGAACATCCTTGCTTGTAAGCTCATTGAGAGGGGCAGCAATGGTGCTGAAATCTCTCACAAAACGTCTATAGAATTCAGCGAGGCCAAGAAAACTCCTCACTTGTGTGACCGTTTTGGGCTGCGGCCAACTCTCAATTGCCTCGATCTTGGCTTTATCAACTTCAATTCCCTGCGGAGTAACAACATAGCCAAGAAACGATACTCGGTCGGTGCAAAAGGTGCACTTCCCAAGGTTACCAAATAAACGTGCATTACGTAGAGCAATAAAAACAGCACGTAAATGATCCAAATGTTCCTCCAAAGATTTGCTATAAATCAGTATATCATCAAAATAGACTACCACAAATCGTCCAATGAAAGCACGTAAAACCTCGTTCATTAATCTCATGAAAGTGCTAGGTGCATTAGTTAACCCTAAAGGCATGACTAACCACTCATATAATCCAAACTTAGTTTTAAATGCCGTTTTCCATTCATCCCCTAATTTCATGCGAATTTGATGGTATCCACTACGCAAATCAACTTTGGAAAACATGGTAGAGCCACTTAATTCATCAAGCATATCATCTAACCGAGGAATAGGATGACGATAACGAATAGTAATATTATTAATGGCTCGACAATCAACACACATACGCCATGTTCCATCCTTTTTTGGCACTAATATAACAGGAACAGCACAAGGACTAAGGGATTCACGTATGTAACCTTTGTCGAGTAGCTCTTGTACTTGACGCTGAATCTCCTTCGTCTCCTCCGGATTGGTACGGTATGGCGCACGGTTGGGCAGCGAAGCACCGGGAATTAAGTCAATCTGATGCTCAATCCCTCGAATAGGTGGTAATCCCGGTGGTACGTCTTGTGGAAAGACGTCAATAAATTCCTGCAAAAGGTCAGTGACAATAGGAGGCAAAGAAGGAGGCAATTCCTCAAATGAAAACAAAGCTTCTTTGCACACAAAAGCATAGCACACATATTGACTAACATCCAAATCTGAAATATCAACCTTAGTAGAAAGCAAAATTGGACTAGTCAATTTAATTTCATTAGAAATAGCAGAAGAAGATTTGCTATTAGTCTTATGTTGTTGCTCAAATTCTTTAGCTTCTATCTCATTTTCACTCTTATTTTTCTCCTGTTTAGCTTTACTAGCTCTAGCAAGATCATCTTTCACAATTTGTTCAGGAGACATAGGAAGTAAAGCAATATTTTTATCCTGATGAACCAGAGTAAACTGATTTGTCCTACCATGGTGTACAACATTCCTATCAAATTGCCATGGTCTACCAAGTAAAAGAGAGCATGCTTGCATGGGTACCACATCACAATCAACATAATCAGCATATGCAGCAATGCTAATGTGCACACGAACAGAACGCGTTACCTTAATCTTACCAGTATTGTTAAACCACTGAATATAGTACGGATGGGGGTGTGGTCTTGTGGTGAGAGATAGCTTCTCCACCAACTCCATGCTAGCCAAGTTGTTGCAACTCCCTCCGTCAATGATGATGCGAACCGAACGTTCTTTCACCACTCCCTTTGTGTGGTTTTGCTCGGCCTTCGTTACCTGCACACTTAACACACGTTGAGCAACCAAACTAGCATATTTATCTGCATCATCAGGAGCCATATACTCTATATCATGAACATCATCATGGGCACCCTGTTCCTCATGAGCAATGAGAACTAAAGTCTCCTCATCATAGTCACTCGCTGGCTCATACCCACCATCCGCCGTAATAGTCATCACACGCTTGGAGGGACAGTCTTTTGCGAAGTGACCTCCACCTTGGCACCTGCGACATTTAATATCACGATCTCGTGTTTGCCCTGTGGAAGCCATGGATGAAGAAGAACTCGCCGCTGGACCACTTTGTGCACCCTTGAATGGTGGCGCTGGTTGTTTTGGTGGCTCCCTATAAGAATGAGCGGCTGAAGTAGATGGTGGTGCAGCAGGACGTGTGGATGTAGAAGCTCCACGCGATGTCCATGATGTATTTCGTCCTGCAGAAAAGTTAGGTCTCGTAGCGGCCTGTCGATCCTGCACTTCACGTTCAGCTTTGCAAGCAAGATGAAAAAAACGAGTGATAGTAGCAAAGTCCTTGTATTCTAGAATAGTTTGTATCTCCCTGTTTAAACCACCCATAAAACGTGCAAGCATAGCTTCATTATCCTCTACTAGGCCACATCTAATCAATCCAGTTTGTAATTCTTGATAATATTCCTCTACAGAATTTTTTCCTTGTCTCAAACGCTGTAATTTTTGTAACAATTCACGGTGATAATAAGGAGGAACCCAGCGAGTACGCATAGCATCTTTTAAAGCAGCCCAAGTAGTTGGAATATTATTAGCATGCAATCTACAATGTTCAGACCACCAAATAGATGCAAATCCCGTGAATTCACAAACAGCAGCAGTAACACGTCTATTCTCAGGATATTGTAAACATGTAAAGCGTTGTTCAGTTTCTAACTCCCAAGTAAGATAAGCATCAGGAATATATCTACCCTCAAACGGCTTATGATTCAATTTCAGTTTAGGCACATGTTCATCATCGCGTACCTGAGGGGGTGGTTGGTGTCGACCGTGGCGAATGTTGGGACGTGGACGTCCAGCTGGCTGTTCATAGGCCACTTCCGTTTCCACCTCCTCCTCGTAATCACCCTCGTAGTTGTCGTCCTGGCCGACGTCAGAAGCAGCAGCAGCAGGTACTGCAGCAGTAGGAGGAGCACCAATACCAGCAGCTTGTCCTCTCGGAAACAGAATTCGTCGTGCACGTGGTAGTGGCGGTGGCTGTGGATGTGGCTGTGCTGGAGCGGCAACAGGCTGTGTAGGTAGGCGTGCGATCAACTCAGTTAACTTGGCGTCGAGCTTGGTGTCGATCATCTTTTCCACGCCATCAATTGCCTCTGTAAATCTGGTCTCGATGTCATTCACCTGTTCAGACATCATTTGTGCAAATTTATCATGTAGCTCCTTGTTTGTCATGTTCTCCCAATCGGGTGCATCCCGCGCCACTTCATCATGTGATCCTGGCATGGTTAGCAGAAATAGAAAACACACAGGAATATGATCCTACTTCTACTAATGGGATGTGGGATGGTGGAAAGCACAAATCCGTCAAGCTTTTCTTTCGTTCTTACCGATTCTTACCTAGCAGCAGGTGGTGATATACAACCAACGGGTCAAAACTCTCAGAGATATGGTGGAGCGATGGCCAGAAGGTGCCAAACGCACGATGTAGAATATATGTGGAGCTGTAGGAAGGCTGACAAGTATGGTAGCAAAAGCTCAACAGTAATCAAAACAGAGATGCAAAGCTGAATAAACACTCAACGTCGGTACTGTGCTGATCCTAGGCTAGACCGTACTAGAGACGCGAGCCTAAAACACCAACGAAAGCACGGCGCGACACGTAAACAACTGAGAAGCACACTCTGAAAAAATAATTTCTCTCTCTTTTTTTTTTTTTTTTGCTCTTTTTTTGCTCTTTTTTTTTGCGATGCGGGACTGCGGTGGCTGAAAAAGTGCGAAAAAATCACTATGGTGGCGAACGTCTCAAGATGAGTTTCTGGACCTAAGGAACGTATGGGCACGAATTTTTTTTTTTTTTTTTTTTTTTTGCAAATCACCCCCCTTCTCTGTACGGGAAAAGTTTGATGAAATCCGACTCTAACAACTGAAAACTAATTTTGCTACAAAGAGATCAGGAACCGTACTGATGGTGGAACTCAACTCGGACTCGTGAGACGTGGCGGTGTATGTGGACTCTGCTTGGCGGAACGTGGTAGGATGACTACGTGTGCGGCGGCGACGTGGCAAACTGTGATCAGAACTCGAAACTCTAAGGGAACTAGACGCTAAGATCAGCAACTTGACACAACGATGCAACCGTAAATTCAACAAAGCAAGTACTGAAAAGAAAACTAGACAAAGGCTAGGACTGTCTTGGGACGTGATGATCTAAACCTAATTTTTTTTGTTGGCTTTTTCGTGGACTGTAGGTATGAAGAACAGAACCAATCTAGACTATGAAAACTGGTAAATCTCACCGAGCAACCTGGAAATCTGATACCACTTGATAGAGGCGAAGGTGTCCCGATGTTTCGATGAGATGATGGAGATCGATTTTTTGGTGGAGTAGACTTTCACGACCCGACTACGAACGCGCGAAGACGTTGCGCCTTAGCAATCGCTAAACCAACTCCGAGAGGTTATTGATCCCGTGGATGCACGATCAACCTGACCACGAAGGTCTAATTCCTACAAGCAATCGAAGAACAAGCAAGAACTAAGAATTGCAATCTGGATATTGCGAATATAAGATGAAAGATTAACCGAAGTTGGGGTTCCAATGCGGTCTTGGCCTGGTCGGACGACACAAACGAAGAACTCGAAGTTGCGGCTATGGCTAACTTAAATCTAATTAAAACCCAAGTCTAAACGACGCCCTAAGGGCTGTATATATGGGGGAACAGAGGGGATTTTCGTGACCCCTTGGAGGTGGGGTCCGAAAACAACCCTAACTCGGTTTCCCCACACATACGGACTCTAAAAACAGCCTATAATGTGGTATTTCGAAATTACATGGGCCAGCCCAATTTTAAGGTGACGCAACACCTATAATTGCCCTTGGACGAAAATAATGAAGTGGCATCTCGCGTATTTCGTCCAAGACTTCATGCGCAACTTATGGTGGCTTCAAAGTGCGATAATCACCACTGGAATCTCCATTGTCCTTTCCCGCGCGCGCACCTTCTTCTCCATGCTTGATCCCGCTCCAATGACCATCCTTCTTATCCATGCGAGGTCCTTCATTCATAAGCAAAACAAAAGTATCTAATTTAGGCAGCATCATATGTTCATGAACAATAGAAGGATTCGCAAGAAACGAAAGTACCTGATAATTTAGTTGACGTGCGCGTGCTCTAGTAACTGGTCCAGTATGTGTAGTTGGTGAAGATATGGGTGTAACATTAGTAGAGATGTCCTCATCAAAACGCCTATAGAATCGAGCGAGGCCAAGAAAACTCCTCACTTGTGTGACCGTTTTGGGATGCGGCCAACTCTCAATCGCCTAGATCTTGGCTTTATCAACTTCAATTCTCTGCGGAGTAACAACATAGCCAAGAAACGATACTCGGTCGGTGCAAAAGGTGCACTTCCCAAGGTTACCAAACAAACCTTCATTACGTAGAGCAATAAAAACAGCACATAAATGATCCAAATGTTCTTCCAAAGATTTGCTATAAATCAGTAAATCATCAAAATAGACTAGCACAAATCGTCCAATGAAAGCACGTAAAACCTCGTTCATTAATCTCATGAAAGTGCTAGGTGCATTAGTTAACCCAAAAGGCATGACTAACCGCTCATATAATCCAAACTTAGTTTTAAATGCCGTTTTCCATTCATCTCCTAATTTCATGCGAATTTGATGGTATCCACTACGCAAATCAACTTTGGAAAACATGGTAGAGCCACTTAATTCATCAAGCATATCATCTAACCTAGGAATAGGATGACGATAACGAATAGTAATATTATTAATGGCTCGACAATCAACACACATACGCCATGTTCCATCCTTTTTAGGCACTAATATAACAGGAACAGCAAAAGGACTTAGGGATTCACGTATGTAACCTTTGTCGAGTAGCTCTTGTACTTGACGCTGAATTTCCTTCGTCTCCTCCGGATTGGTACGGTATGGCGCACGGTTGGGCAGCGAAGCACCGGGAATTAAGTCAATCTGATGCTCAATCCCTCGAATAGGTGGTAATCCCGGTGGTACGTCTTGTGGAAAGACGTCAACAAACTCCTGCAAAAGGTCAGTGACAACAGGAGGCAAAGAAGGAGGCAATTCCTCAAATGAAAACAAAGATTCTTTGCACACAAAAGCATAGCACACATATTGACTAACATCCAAATCCGAAATATCAACCTTAGTAGCAAGCAAAGTTGGACTAGTCAATTTAATTTCATTAGAAACAGCAGAAGAAGATTTGCTATTAGTCTTATGTTGCTTCTCAAATTCTTTAGCTGCTATCTCATTTTCACTCTTATTTTTCTCATGTTTAGCTTTACTAGCTCTAGCAAGATCATCTTTCACAATTTGTTCAGGAGACATAGGAAGTAAAGCAATATTTTTATCCTGATGAACAAGAGTAAACTGATTTGTCCTACCATGGTGTACAACATTCCTATCAAATTGCCATGGTCTACCAAGTAAAAGAGAGCATGCTTGCATGGGTACCACATCACAATAACCATAATCAGCATATGCAGCAATGCTAAAGTGCACACGAAGAGAACGCGTTACCTTAATCTTACCACTATTGTTAAACCACTGAATATAGTACGGATGGGGGTGTGGTCTTGTGGTGAGAGATAGCTTCTCCACCAAATCCATGCTAGCCAAGTTGTTGCAATTCCCTCCGTCAATGATAATGCGAACCGAACGTTCTTTCACCACTCCCTTTGCGTGGAACAAATTATGCCTCTGGTTTTGCTCGGCCTTCGTTACCTTCACACATAACACACGTTGAGCAACCAAACTAGCATATTTATCGGCATCATCAGGAGCCATATACTCTATATCATGAGCATCATCATGGGCACCCTGTTCCTCATGAGCAATGAGAACTAAAGTCTCCTCATCATAGTCACTCGCTGACTCATACCCACCATCCGCCTTAATAATCATCACACGCTTGGAGGGACAGTTTTTTGCGAAGTGACCTCCACCTTGGCACCTGCGACATTTAATATCACGATCTCGTGTTTGCCCTGTGGAAGCCATGGATGAAGAAGAACTCGCCGCTGGACCACTCTGTGCACCCTTGAACGGTGGCGCTGGCTGTTTTGGTGGCTCCCTGTAAGAATGAGCGGCTGAAGTAGATGGTGGTGCAGCAGGACGTGTGGATGTAGAAGCTCCACGCGATGTCCATGATGTATTTCGTCCTGCAGAAAAGTTAGGTCTCGTAGCGGCCTGTCGATCCTGCACTTCACGTTCAGCTTTACAAGCAAGATGAAACAAACGAGTGATAGTAGCATAGTCCTTGTATTCTAGAATAGTTTGTATCTCCCTGTTGAAACCACCCATACAACGTGCAAGCATAGCTTCATTATCTTCTACTAGGCCACATCTAATCAATCCAGTTTGTAATTCCTGATAATACTCCTCTACAGAATTTTTTCCTTGTCTCAAACGCTGTAATTTTTGTAGCAATTCACGTTGATAATAAGGAGGAACCCAGCGAGTACGCATAGCATCTTTTAAAGCAGTCCAAGTAGTTGGAATATTATTAGCATGCAATCTACAATGTTCAGACCACCAAATAGATGCAAACCCCGTGAATTCACAAACAGCAGCAGTAACACGTCTATTCTCAGGATATTGTAAACATGTAAAGCGTTGTTCAGTTTCTAACTCCCAAGTAAGATAAGCATCAGGAATATATCTACCCTCAAACGGCTTAAGATTCAATTTAAGTTTAGGCACATGTTCATCATCGCGTACCTGAGGGGGTGGTTGGTGTCGACTGTGGCGAATGTTGGGACGTGGACGTCCAGCTGGCTGCTCATAGGCCGCTTCATGTTCCACATCCTCCTCGTAATCACCCTCGTAGTTGTCGTCCTGGCCGACGTCAGAAGCAGCAGCAGTAGCAGCAACTGCAGCAGCAGGAGGAGCACCAGCAGCTTGTTCGCCCGAAAACAGAATACGTCGTGCACGTCGTGGTGGCGGTGGCTGTGCTGGAGCGGCAGCAGGCTGTGTAGGTAGGCGTGCGATCAACTCAGTAAACTTGGCGTCGAGCTTGGTGTCGATCATCTTCTCCAAGCCATCAATCGCCTCTGTAAATCTGTTCTCGATGTCATTCACCTGTTCAGACATCATTTGTGCAAATTTATCATGTAACTCTTTGTTTGTCATATTCTCCCAATCGGGTGCATCCCACGCCACCGCATCATGGGATCCTGGGATGGTTAGCAGAAATAGAAAACACACAAAAATATGATCCTACTTCTACTAATGGGATGTGGGGTGGTGGAAAGCACAAAGCCGTCAAGCTTTTCTTTCGTTCTTACCGATTCTTACCTAGCAGCAGGTGGTGATGTACAACCAACGAGTCAAAACTCTCAGAGATATGGTAGAGCGATGGCCAGGAGGTGTCAAAACGCACGATGTAGAATATATGTGGAGCTGTAGGAAGGCTGACAAGTATGGTAGCAAAAGCTCAACAGTAATCAAAATAGAGATGCAAAGCTGAATAAACACTCAACGTCGGTACAGTGCTGATCCTAGGCTAGACCGTACTAGAGACGCGAGCCTAAAACACCAACGAAAGCACGGCGCGGCACGTAAACAACTGAGAAGCACACTCTGAATTTTTTTTTCTCTCTTTTTTTTTTTGGAAATCACCCCCTTCTACGTACGACGAAAGATTGGTGAAATCCGACTCTAAAACTCAGACCGTGGTGATGTATATGGACTCAGAGTGGCGGAACATGGTGGTGTATATGGACTCGGATTGGTGGAACGTGATGAAGTATATGGACTCGGATTGGCGGAACGTGGTGGTGTATACTACTGTATGGCGGCGGCGTGACAAACTGTGATCAAAACTCGAAACTCTAAGGGAACTAGACGCTAAGATCAGCAACTTGACACAACGATGCAACCGCAAATTCAACAAAGCAAGTACTGAAAATAAAACTGGACAAAGGCTCGGACTGTTTTGGAACGTGATGATCTAACCCTAATTTTTGTTTGGCTTTTTCGTGGACTGTAGGTATGAAGAATAGAACCAATCTAGACTACGAAAAACTGGTAAATCTCACCGATCAACCTGGAAATCTGATACCACTTGATAGAGGCGAAGGTGTCCCGATGTTTCGATGAGATGATGGAGATCGATTATGGTGGAGTAGACTGTCACGACCCGACTACGAACGTGCGAAGACGTTGCGCCTTAGCAATCGCTAAACCAACTCCGAGAGGTTATTGATCCCGCGGATGCACGATCAACCTGACCACGAAGGTCTAATTCCTGCAAGCAATCGAAAGAACAAGCAAGAACTAAGAATTGCAATCTAGATATTGCGAATATAAGATGAATGATTAACAAAAGTTGGGGTTCCAATGCGGTCTTGGCCTGGTCGGATGACACAAACGAAGAGCTCGAAGTTGCGGCTATGGCTAACTTAAATCTAATTAAAACCCAAGTCTAAACGACGCCCTAAGGACTGTATATAAGGGGGAACAGAGGGGAATTTCGTGGCTCCTTGGAGGAGGGGTCCGAAAACAACCCTAACTCGGTTTCCCCACACATACAGACTCTAAAAAATAGCCTATTAAGTGTATTTCGAAATTACATGGGCCTGGCCCAATAATAAGGTGACGCAGCACCTATAATAACCCTTGGACGAAAATATTAATGTGGCATCTTGTGTATTTCGTCCAAGTCTTCATGCACGCCTTATGGTGGCTTCAAAGTGCGAAAATCACCACTTGAAGCTCCATTGTCCTTTCCCGCGCGCGCACCTACTTCTCCATGCTTGATCCCGCTCCAATGACCATCCTTCTTATCCATGCTAGGTCCTTCATTCATAAGACAAACAAGAGTATCTAATTTAGGCAGCATCATATGTTCATGAACATTAGAAGGATTCTCAAGAAACGAAAGTACCTGATAATTTAGTTGACGTGCGCGTGCTCTAGTAACTGGTCCAGTATGTGTAGTTGGTGAAGATGTGGGTGTAATATTAGTAGAGATGTCCTCATCACTGATGATGCAGATAAATATGCTAGTTTGGTTGCTCAACGTGTGTTAAGTGTGCAGGTAACGAAGGCCAAGAAAAACCAGAGGCATAATTTGGTCCACACAAAGGGAGTGGTGAAAGAACGTTCGGTCCGCATCATCATTGACGGAGGGAGTTGCAACAACTTGGCTAGCATGGAGTTGGTGGAGAAGCTATCTCTCACCACAAGACCACACCCCCATCCGTACTATATTCAGTGGTTTAACAATAGTGGTAAGATTAAGGTAACACGTTATGTTCGTGTGCACTTTAGCATTGCTGCATATGCTGATTATGTTGATTGTGATGTGGTACCCATGCAAGCATGCTCTCTTTTACTTGGTAGACCATGGCAATTTGATAGGAATGTTGTAGACCATGGTAGGACAAATCAGTTTACTCTGGTTCATCAGGATAAAAATATTGCTTTACTTCCTATGTCTCCTGAACAAATTGTGAAAGATGATCTTGCTAGAGCTAGTAAAGCTAAACAGGAGAAAAATCAGAGTGAAAATGAGATAGCAGCTAAAGAATTTGATCAACAACATAAGACTAATAGCAAATCTTCTTCTGCTGTTTCTAATGAAGTTAAATTGACTAGTTCAACTTTGCTTGCTACTAAGGTTGATATTTCGGATTTGGATGTTAGTCAATATGTGTGCTATGCTTTTGTGTGCAAAGAAGCTTTGTTTTCATTTGAGGAATTGCCTCCTTCTTTGCCTCCTGTTGTCACTGACCTTTTGCAGGAGTTTATTGACATCTTTCCACAAGACGTATCACCAGGATTACCACCTATTCGAGGGACTGAGCATCAGATTGACTTAATTCCCGGTGCTTCGCTGCCCAACCGTGCGCCATACCGTACCAATCCGGAGGAGACGAAGGAGATTCAGCGTCAAGTACAAGAGCTACTCGACAAAGGTTACATACGTGAATCCCTTAGTCCTTGTGTTGTTCCTGTTATATTAGTGTCTAAAAAGGATGGAACATGGCGTATGTGTGTTGATTGTCGAGCCATTAATAATATTACTATTTGTTATCGTCATCGTATTCCTAGGTTAGATGATATGCTTGATGAATTAAGTGGCTCTACCATGTTTTCCAAAGTTGATTTGCGTAGTGGATACCATCAAATTCGCATGAAATTAGGAGATGAATGGAAAACGGCATTTAAAACTAAGTTTGGATTATATGAGTGGTTAGTCATGCCTTTTGGGTTAACTAATGCACCTAGCACTTTCATGAGATTAATGAACGAGGTTTTACGTGCTTTCATTGGACGATTTGTGGTAGTCTATTTTGATGATATACTGATTTATAGCAAATCTTTGGAGGAACATTTGGATCATTTACGTGCTGTTTTTATTGCTCTACGTAATGCACGTTTGTTTGGTAACCTTGGGAAGTGCACCTTTTGCACCGACCGAGTATCGTTTCTTGGCTATGTTGTTACTCCGCAGGGAATTGAAGTTGATAAAGCCAAGATCGAGGCGATTGAGAGTTGGCCGCAGCCCAAAACGGTCACACAAGTGAGGAGTTTTCTTGGCCTCGCTGGATTCTATAGGCGTTCTGTGAGAGATTTCAGCACCATTGCTGCACCTCTCAATGAGCTTACACGCAAGGATGTGCCTTTTACTTGGGGTACCGCACAGGAAGAAGCCTTCACCGTATTGAAAGATAAGTTAACACATGCTCCTTTGCTCCAACTTCCTGATTTTAATAAGACTTTTGAGCTTGAATGCGATGCTAGTGGGATTGGTTTGGGAGGTGTGTTATTACAAGATGCTAAACCTGTTGCTTACTTTTCTGAAAAATTGAGTGGGCCTAGTCTGAACTATTCTACTTATGATAAGGAATTATATGCTCTTGTTCGGACATTATAAACTTGGCAACATTATTTATGGCCCAAAGAATTTGTTATACATTCTGATCATGAATCTTTGAAACACATAAGAAGTCAAGCAAAACTTAATCGTAGACATGCTAAGTGGGTTGAATTTATTGAGACTTTCCCTTATGTCATTAAACACAAGAAGGGGAAAGATAATATTATTGCTGACGCTTTGTCTCGTCGTTATACTATGCTTTCACAACTTGACTTCAAGATATTCGGTTTCGAGACAATCAAAGATCAGTATGTACATGATGCGGAATTTAAAGATGTTTTGCAGAATTGTAGAGAGGGTAGAACATGGAACAAGTTTGTGCTTAATGATGGGTTTGTGTTCCGTTCTAACAAGCTATGCATTCCACCTAGCTCTATTCGTCTTTTGTTGTTGCAGGAGGTGCATGGAGGAGGATTAATGGGACATTTTGGCGTGAAGAAGACGGAGGACGTACTTGCTACACATTTCTTTTGGCCAAAGATGAGACGGGATGTTGAGCGTTTTGTTGCTCGCTGCACTACATGTCAAAAAGCTAAGTCACGACTCAATCCTCATGGTTTATACATGCCTTTACCTGTACCTAGTGTTCCGTGGGAGGACATATCCATGGACTTTGTTTTAGGCTTGCCTCGAACAAAGAATGGGAGGGATAGCATATTTGTTGTCGTGGATAGATTTTCTAAGATGGCACATTTTATACCATGTCATAAAAGCGATGATGCTGCTAATGTTGCTGATTTATTCTTTCGTGAGATTATTCGCTTACATGGTGTGCCCAATACTATTGTCTCGGATCGTAATACTAAGTTTCTTAGCCATTTTTGGAGATGCTTATGGGCTAAGTTGGGGACTAAACTACTTTTTAGTACTACATGTCATCCCCAAACTGATGGACAAACTGAAGTAGTCAATAGGACTTTGTCTAC
This sequence comes from Bromus sterilis, assembly GCA_950022295.1. Classification (NCBI taxonomy): domain Eukaryota; kingdom Viridiplantae; phylum Streptophyta; class Magnoliopsida; order Poales; family Poaceae; genus Bromus; species Bromus sterilis. The sequence continues at coordinate 237,921,864 of OX465595.1, read as the reverse complement.
TATGCTTAAGGCTGTTTTAAAGAGTAACTTGAAACTGTGGGAAGAATGTTTACCTCATATTGAATTTGCTTATAATCGTTCATTGCATTCTACCACTAAAATGTGCCCTTTTGAGATTGTTTATGGTTTTCTACCTCGTGCACCTATTGATTTGCTACCTCTTCCATCTTCGGAGAAGGTTAATTTTGATGCTAAGCAACGTGCTGAATTGATATTAAAACTGCATGAGTTAACTAAAGAAAACATTGAGCGCATGAATGCTAGATACAAGCTTGCTGGTGATAGGGGTCGAAAGCATGTTGTGTTTGAACCCGGAGATCTTGTTTGGTTACATCTACGTAAAGATAGGTTTCCTGATTTGCGCAAGTCTAAGTTAATGCCTCGAGCTGATGGTCCCTTTAAGGTTTTGCAGAAAATTAATGATAATGCATATAAACTTGAGCTACCTGCAGCCTTTGGGGTTAGTCCCACATTTAATATTGCAGATTTGAAGCCTTATTTGGGAGAAGATGATGAGCTTCCGTCGAGGACGACTTCAATTCAAGAAGGGGAGGATGATGAGGACATCCCTACTAATGTTACACCCATATCCTCACCAACTACACATATTGGACCAGTTACTAGAGCTCGTGCACGTCAACTAAATTATCAGGTACTTTCGTTTCTTGCGAATCCTTCTATTGTTCATGAACATATGATACTGCCTAAATTAGATACTTTTGTTTTGCTTATGAATGAAGGACCTAGCATGGACAAGAAGGATGGTCATTGGAGCGGGATCAAGCATGGAGAAGAAGGTGCGCGCGCGGGAAAGGACAGCGGAGCTTCCCGTGGTGATTATCGCACTTGGAAGCCACCATAAGGCGCGCATGAAGTCTTGGACGAAATACGCGAGATGCCACTTCATTATTTTCGTCCAAGGGCAATTATAGGTGCTGCGTCACCTTAATATTGGGCTGGGCCCATGTAATTTCGAAATACCACCTTATAGGCTGTTTTTAGAGTCCGTATGTGTGGGGAAACCGAGTTAGGGTTGTTTTCGGACCCCACCTCCAGCGTCAAGTACAAGAGCTACTCGACAAAGGTTACATACGTGAATCCCTTAGTCCTTGTGTTGTTCCTGTTATATTAGTGTCTAAAAAGGATGGAACATGGCGTATGTGTGTTGATTGTCGAGCCATTAATAATATTACTATTTGTTATCGTCATCGTATTCCTAGGTTAGATGATATGCTTGATGAATTAAGTGGCTCTACCATGTTTTCCAAAGTTGATTTGCGTAGTGGATACCATCAAATTCGCATGAAATTAGGAGATGAATGGAAAACGGCATTTAAAACTAAGTTTGGATTATATGAGTGGTTAGTCATGCCTTTTGGGTTAACTAATGCACCTAGCACTTTCATGAGATTAATGAACGAGGTTTTACGTGCTTTCATTCGACGATTTGTGGTAGTCTATTTTGATGATATACTGATTTATAGCAAATCTTTGGAGGAACATTTGGATCATTTACGTGCTGTTTTTATTGCTCTACGTAATGCACGTTTGTTTGGTAACCTTGGGAAGTGCACCTTTTGCACCGACCAAGTATCGTTTCTTGGCTATGTTGTTACTCCGTAGGGAATTGAAGTTGATAAAGCCAAGATCGAGGCGATTGAGTGTTGGCCGCAGCCCAAAACGGTCACACAAGTGAGGAGTTTTCTTGGCCTCGCTGGATTCTATAGGCGTTTTGTGAGAGATTTCAGCACCATTGCTGCACCTCTCAATGAGCTTACACGCAAGGATGTGCCTTTTACTTGGGGTACCGCACAGGAAGAAGCCTTCACGGTATTGAAAGATAAGTTAACACATGCTCCTTTGCTCCAACTTCCTGATTTTAATAAGACTTTTGAGATTGAATGCGATGCTAGTGGGATTGGTTTGGGAGGTGTGTTATTACAAGATGCTAAACCTGTTGCATACTTTTCTGAAAAATTGAGTGGGCCTAGTCTGAACTATTCTACTTATGATAAGGAATTATACGCTCTTGTTCGGACATTAGAAACTTGGCAACATTATTTATGGCCCAAAGAATTTGTTATACATTCTGATCATGAATCTTTGAAACACATAAGAAGTCAAGTAAAACTTAATCGTAGACATGCTAAGTGGGTTGAATTTATTGAGACTTTCCCTTATGTAATTAAACACAAGAAAGGGAAAGATAATATTATTGCTGATGCATTGTCTCGTCGTTATACTATGCTTTCACAACTTGACTTCAAGATATTCGGTTTAGAGACAATCAAAGATCAATATGTAAATGATGCGGATTTTAAAGATGCATTGCAGAATTGTAGAGAGGGTAGAACATGGAACAATTTTGTGCTTAATGATGGATTTGTGTTCCGTTCTAACAAACTATGCTTTCCAGCTAGCTCTATTCGTCTTTTGTTGTTGCAGGAGGCGCATGGAGGAGGATTAATGGGACACTTTGGCGTGAAGAAGACGGAGGACGTTCTTGTTACACATTTCTTTTGGCCAAAGATGAGATGGGATGTTGAGCGTTTTGTTGCTCGCTGCACTACATGTCAAAAAGCTAAGTCACGACTCAATCCTCATGGTTTATACATGCCTTTACCTGTACCTAGTGTTCCGTGGGAGGACATATCCATGGACTTTGTTTTAGGCTTGCCTCGAACAAAGAAGGGGAGGGATAGCATATTTGTTGTCGTGGATAGATTTTCTAAGATGGCACATTTTATACCATGTCATAAAAGCGATGATGCTGCTAATGTTGCTGATTTATTCTTTCGTGAGATTATTTGCTTACATGGTGTGCCCAATACTATTGTCTCGGATCGTGATACTAAGTTTCTTAGCCATTTTTGGAGATGCTTATGGGCTAAGTTGAGGACTAAACTACTTTTTAGTACTACATGTCATCCCCAAACTGATGGACAAACTGAAGTAGTCAATAGGACTTTGTCTACTATGCTTCGGGCTATTTTAAAGAGTAACTTGAAAATGTCGGAAGAATTTTTACCTCATATTGAATTTGCTTATAATCGTTCATTTCATTCTACCACTAAAATGTGCCCTTTTGAGATTGTTTATGGTTTTCTACCTCGTGCACCTATTGATTTGCTGCCTCTTCCATCTTCGGAGAAGGTTAATTTTGATGCTAAGCAACGTGCTGAATTGATATTAAAAATGCATGAGTTAACTAAAGAAAACATTGAGAAAATGAATGCTAGATACAAGCTTGCTGGTGATAAGGGTAGAAAGCATGTTGTGTTTGAACCAGGAGATCTTGTTTGGTTACATCTACGTAAAGATAGGTTTCCTGATTTGCGCAAGTCTAAGTTAATGCCATGAGCTGATGGTCCCTTTAAGGTTTTACAGAAAATTAATGATAATGCATACAAACTTGAGCTACCTGCAGATTTTGGGGTTAGTCCCACATTTAACATTGCAGATTTGAAACCTTATTTGGGAGAACATGATGAGCTTCCGTCGAGGACGACTTCAATTCAAGAAGGGGAGGATGATGAGGACATCTCTACTAATGTTACACCCACATCTTCACCAACTACACATACTGGACCAGTTACTAGAGCACGCGCACGTCAACAAAATTATCAGGTACTTTCGTTTCTTGCGAATCCTTCTAATGTTCAGGAACATATGATGCTGCCTAAATTAGATACTTTTATTTGTCTTATGAATGAAGGACCTAGCATGGATAAGAAGGATGGTCATTGGAGTGGGATCAAGCATGGAGAAGGAGGTGCGCGCGCGGGAAATGACAATGGAGCTTCTAGTGGTGATTTTCGCACTTTGAGGCCACCATAAGGCGTGCATGAAGACTTGGACGAGAGACGCAAGATGCCACATTAATATTTTCGTCCAAGGGTTATTATAGGTGCTGCGTCACCTTATTATTGGGCCAGGCCCATGTAATTTCGAAATACACTTAATAGGCTATTTTTAGAGTCCGTATGTGTGGGGAAACCGAGTTAGGGTTGTTTTCGGACCCCTCCTCCAAGGGGCCATGAAATTCCCCTCTGTTCCCCCATATATACAGCCCTTAGGGCGTCGTTTAGACTTGGGTTTTAATTAGATTTAAGTTAGCCATAGCTGCAACTTCGAGCTCTTCGTTTGTGTCATCCGACCAGGCCAAGACCGCATTGGAACCCCAACTTTCGTAATCATTCATCTTATATTCGCAATATCCAGATTGCAATTCTTAGTTCTTGCTTGTTCTTCGATTGCTTGCAGGAATTAGACCTTCGTGGTCAGGTTGATCGTGCATCCGCGGGATCAATAACCTCTCGGAGTTGGTTTAGTGATCGCTAAGGCGCAACGTCTTCGCACGTTCGTAGTCGGATCGTGAAAGTCGTCTCTACCATAATCGATCTCCACCATCTCATCGAAACATCGGGACACCTTCGCCTCTATCACCTACACCACATGAGCGGCTTGACCACGATAACATAGGTGCTGGCACTACTCTCGTCCCACTAGTGGACTTTGATTGCTTGCATGATGATGATCTTCCTATTGCCATGCTTCATGCTAGTATGCCCACTACATGCTTTGATAAGCCACCTATTTATGATAAATATGATGATGGGCATGTGGAATACATTAGCTATGATGCCATGTTGCATAGGATACCTTGTGATAATTCCTTAGGTCACATCATGTTTGACACTCCGCTTGAATTGTCATATGTTATGCATGAGATATCCCATATTGCATCTTCGCAATCTCATCATAATAACTATGTCATGCCCATTAAAATAAACCCCATTTGTGAAAACGGCATGGATGACAAATCCATGGTTATTGGCATTTGCTTTTCTAGTGATGATATTGATATGCTACCTTTGCACAAATTAAGCAATTCATTCATATGACATGCCATGACTTATCTTTTGTGTCACATGATTCCACCTCATGTGTACACATTATGCATCCCATGAATAACATTGCTTAACATGTTTTGGGTGCACATACTTGCTTGCGTATCCATTATGCTATCAACAAAATAAAACCTCTCATGATGGATGACATATTTCTATATCATTCATATAATTTCTTTGAGCATTGGATTTCATGTGCTAACCGCTACACACACGTGCACATCATGATGGACGATGTGTACATATACCACGCGCACACATTGTTTCTTTTGTCTCAATGTTGTGTAGGTCCTCACATCCACTCGTCAAATTCACGGTCCCATGAGTTGACGAAACGAGCTCTTGAGGGCAATGAAGCTATGAGATCCCTTGGAGCACTAGTTCTCCACCCCTCTTCGCACCAGGACTTCGCGCATGTCTTCTACATGGCTCTCACATGGATATGGGTTCCATACCACTTTATACTCAATGCCCATTTTTCCATGTTCACTTTACATGTTATGCTACTTCCTCTTCATATGACATGAATTTGTGACACATGCCTTGCTTTTCACATGATTCACCCTTCTATACATTGTATGTGCATTTGCAAGCTTGGTGGAGATATCTTTTGTTATTACCATGTTTCCTTTGTGTTGCATAATACTCATGATGCTTGTATTGGAGACTCATATTGATCAATTGTTCTTTTCTTTGGACTCCTACCCAATGCAATGCAATTACGATGCCTTGTTACCATGTTCGTGCCTTTTCATGTGCATTACCCATATTTCTCATTTGTTCGCATGATAAGATTGCCATGATATATGTGTGTGTCCCCTCACCCATGATGCCTACTTGTTCTTTATATTGGGTTGATGGCCACCATTTCTATGCTTATTGTAAGCTTTGTGTCGCATATGGTCAAACTCCTCCATATGTTGCTACTCTAATGTTAGACAATTGCTATATGCTATATGTTGAGTGCACCATTGTTTTGCATCTTGGATATGAGATAACAACCATAGTTTTCTCACACAAGCTTGGAGATTTTGACATGTCCCTTATGTTGTATGATCGGTTTCCTTCTTTGCACAATATGCATGTTGACCGTTATTTCTATGACATGTGCCATGTGTACACCATAAATTCATTGCCCATATTTTGCGCTAGTGGTGACGTGCAAGAGAAGAGATGCCTCATGATGGATGATGCCTTTGTGTACCATGCACACACATATTTTGCTATCTTTTGTGCATGTGTAGGTTTGGAGTGCTTGGTGAGCGTCCCATCCCCAAGGTCGATGCCCCATTTGTCCCATGGTGATGAGGATCTTGATCCGAGGACGGATCTTCCCCAAGGGGGGGGAGATGATGCGGAGGATCTTACACACATCACCATGTTACGATCCCCTTCATCAAGAGACGCGTGGCATACACATATCACACATAAAGGTGAATCTCCTCCTTTACATGTGTCTACTTGGTGCTCTCGAGGATGGTATACTACTTGACCCTCCTACTTTGTGCACCTATAGGTTGGAGACACATGATGAGCGCACAATGGTGGAGGGCGAGCACAGGAGAACGACTACACCATCCGCGAGGGAGGCCTGGAAGAGAAGACGGAAGAGAAGCGAAGAAGATGCAGACATCGGACGTCTGACATACATCTGACGTCCGAAACCTGGAGACCACGGACGTCCGACATGTGTTGGAATTCCGACGACCCTGTCCAGTGGCAAACCCATCCACATCGGACTTCCGACAGCTTTCGGACGTCCGACGCGTCGGACGTCCGAAAACTGCCTGTGCGCAGCTCGGGCCTTGGGCCATGTATCCCTCTCTCTTCCCCCTTGTACTATAAATACCCCTTCCCCTCCTCCTTTCTAGGGTTAGCAAAGATTAGACTAAACTTGAGAGAGCTGTGCTCATCTTTCTTCCCCCTTGGGGATCTTCCCCCTTCTTGAGATCTACTACTCCTGACGGAGAGAGGCTTCTTCTGCGGTTGAGCCTTAGACCTCCATGTTATAGCAAATGGAGGAAGACTAGATCTACCTATCTCTTTCAAGCTTCCATCTCTCCTAGAGATTTGGATGAACTACCCTTGTATCTTTACTCATGTTGTTGTTGAACCTTGTGTGTGTATGCTATGTGTGTGATTGAGTGTTTGTGCTAGTGGATCTTGTTCCTTTCCTCTTGTTTGTGTTGTTTCCTTGTGGATCTCCCCTTGTGTTCTTCGTGTTCTTCGTGAAATCCACCTCCAATTCGTGAAGATCGGGCCAATCCATAGACTTGCCCTACATCACACTCACTTTTGACCACGAAACTTGAGGCTCTATGAATTGTGCTATGACTTGATGAGTAATGCACGGGGTATCAATTGTATGACTACTAAGGTGCACAAGGTGTGAGAGCCGGCAATACTCGGAGAGATAGTCTCAATAGGACAAGGAAGGTGTTCACAAAAGGAAGATGGGCTCTCAATGGTAAGTTTCAAGGAGAGGGTGGTTATGACAGAAATTATACCTCACGTCACCTTACCCTCGCGAAGAACGGTGGTACCGGCCTTGCTTCCGGTGTGGAGGTCGAATGGATCTTCGTTGTTGATGGAGGTGAAGTCCTTGGGGTTCCCAAACACAAAGTGGAAAGAAGAAAAAAATTGGGGAAAATTGTTGGTGGGGAGGCTAAAGCAACACAAAAGGGGTGAGATCCACTAGTAAAACACCACATCCATGGATTAAAACCAACAAAATTTCACAAGAACCAACAAGTTGCAAGATCTTGGGTATGGCTATTTTTGGTGGCGAATTTTTGAAATTGGACAAGACAAACAAAAATTGGCTAGAAAAGTGGGGGGAAGGAACTCCAAATTGTGTCAACCTTGCTCATGATACCAAATGATATAGGGAAAGCCTAGGGTTTGGCCCAATCTTCACAATTTGGAGGTGGGGATCCACAACAGCAACAATAACAAAGGGGATCACAAACACAATTAACACAAGAGAGAAAGGGGAACAAGATCCAAACACATAAACACTAAAATCCACTCCCAAATACCACACATCACAAGTGATGAGGACATCCCTACTAATGTTACACCCATATCCTCACCAACTACACATATTGGACCAATTACTAGAGCACGTGCACGTCAACTAAATTATCAGGTACTTTCGTTTCTTGCGAATCCTTCTATTGTTCATGAACATATGATGCTGCCTAAATTAGATACTTTTGTTTTGCTTATGAATGAAGGACCTAGCATGGACAAGAAGGATGGTCATTGGAGCGGGATCAAGCATGGAGAAGAAGGTGCGCGCGCGGGAAAGGACAATGGAGCTTCCAGTGGTGATTATCGCACTTTGAAGCCACCATAAGGCGCGCATGAAGTCTTGGACGAAATACGCGAGATGCCACTTCATTATTTTTATCCAAGGGCAATTATAGGTGTTGCGTCACCTTAAAATTGGGATGGGCCCATGTAATTTCGAAATACCACATTATAGGTTGTTTTTAGAGTCCGTATGTGTGGGGAAACCGAGTTAGGGTTGTTTTCGGACCCCACCTCCAAGGGGTCACGAAAATCCCCTCTGTTCCCCCATATATACAGCCCTTAGGGCGTCGTTTAGACTTGGGTTTTAATTAGATTTAAGTTAGCCATAGCCGCAACTTCGAGTTCTTCGTTTGTGTCATCCGACCAGGCCAAGACCGCATTGGAACCCCAACTTTCGTTAATCATTCATCTTATATTCGCAATATCCAGATTGCAATTCTTAGTTCTTGCTTGTTCTTTCGATTGCTTGCAGGAATTAGACCTTCGTGGTCAGGTTGATCGTGCATCCGCGGGATCAATAACCTCTCGGAGTTGGTTTAGCGATTGCTAAGGCGCAACGTCTTCGCACGTTCGTAGTCGGGTCGTGAAAGTCTACTCCACCATAATCGATCTCCATCATCTCATCGAAACATCGGGACACCTTCGCCTCTATCAAGTGGTATCAGATTTCCAGGTTGATCGGTGAGATTTACCAATTTTTCGTAGTCTAGATTGGTTCTGTTCTTCATACCTACAGTCCACGAAAAAGCCAAAAAAATTAGGGTTAGATCATCACGTACCAAAACAAGTCCGAGCCTTTGTCCAGTTTTCTTTACAATAGTTTGCTTTGTTGAATTTGCGGTTGCATCGTTGTGTCGAGTTGCTGATCTTAGCGTCTAGTTCCCTTAGAGTTTCGAGTGCTGATCACAGTTTGTCACGCCGCCGCCGCACAGTAGTACACCACCACGTTCTTCCAATCCGAGTCCAGATACACCACCACGTTCCGCCAAGCCGAGTCCATATACACCACTACAACATACCGATCCGAGTTGAGTTCCAGCACCTGTTCGGTTTGTGATATCTCCGTAGCCAGAATAGTTTTGAGTTGATTAGAGTCGGATTTCACCAATCTTTTGTCGTACGTAGAAGGGGGTGATTTCCAAAAAAAAAAGACAGACCCCGGAGAGTTCATGTGTATGTACAACACTGCTGTGGGAGATCGTGGGGGAGACGACAAAGCGAAGGCCAACTACTTCCGCATGAAGCTCAAGGACAATGTTCTCCGGTGGATGATGCATCTCCCGGTCAACATCATCAGCTCGTGGACGGAACTTTGCGAAAAGTTTGTCGGCGCATTTACTGGAGGGGCCCAACCTCCGAAAATCGTCAGTGACTTACGCCGAGTAGTGCAGAAGGACGGCGAACCTCTCCTGAAGTTCTTCCAAAGATTCACCCAGATGCAGCATTACATCTCCGACGCGCATGAGGCTTCAATCATCGCTACCTTTCTTGCCAACGTCAAGAACCCGCGCATGCTGGAGAAGATGAGTACCCGGTCCATTAAGACGATCAATGCACTGTTCGAGCTGGCCGACAAGGTCGCCCGCATCGAAGAGGCGGTCCTGTCGGTTAATCGAGATGCCGACAGACGCCATGCGACTCAAGCTCCTTCCGGAAAGAACCATCCTTCCGGGGAGCCCGGGACCCGTAAACGCGTACACCAAGCCGTGTTCACCACGGAGGGGAACGGGGCCGCTCCGCAACAACCCTTCATCGACATCGTGGTTGTCGCCGCTGACACCACCCCATCGCCATACTACAAGATACACAAGACCAACAAACACGAAATGTCCGAGTGTCGCTCTGTCATCAAGATCCAAGAAGACATGGCGGCCTTCTATTCCAAGAAGGACGCCGAAAGGAAGGCTCAGCGGGGCGGAGGTTCACAACGTGGGTTGGCCGAGGCGGCTACCAGAACAAGGGCAAGCCAAGGACGCCGCATCACAACGACGACGTTTCCGGAGAGGAGGAATCCGGAGACGACGCGGTGAAGGTGGAGACCCACCAAGCGACCACCGGTGATCTCTTCTTGTCGCACGGGTGGAATGTCTTCGTCCATGGCCGCAAGCTGGACCAGGGGGGACTTCCTCCTATTCCCCTACAAGGGCCAGGATGTCTTGACACTGAAGTGGTCAGCATGAACAGCGACTACCTGAAGAACGGAGAGCTACCAAGCAACTGGAAGGACGCCGAGCGGGTCGCTCGTCAATCATCGATGTACCTCCTACTCGATGAGACCCTTTACCGCAGGCGTCCCAACGGTGTGAAGCTACTGTGCATCCCGACAGACGAAGACAAGAAGTTGCTCCCGTTCTGACCACGAAGGAACATGCGGTGCCCACATTGGTTCCCGGGCTCTGGTCGGCAAAGCTTTCCGGCAAGGGTTCTATTGGCGTAGCACCTTGAACGACGCCATGGATATTGTCAACACCTACGATGCCTGCCAATTCCATGCCAAGGATGTTCATCAACCGGCACAAGCTCTACAAACCATCCCTCTATCATGGCCCTTTGCGGTCTGGGGATTGGACATCTTGGGCCCATTCCCCCGTGCCACCGGAGGTTATGAGGTCCTCTATGTCGCCATCGACAAATTTACCAAGTGGCCAGAAGTGGAGCCAGTCCGCAAGACCACGGCACAATCCGCCATCAAGTTTATCAGAAGCCTGGTGTGTCGTTTCGGAGTTCCTAACCGGATCATCACGGACAATGGAAACCAGTTCATAAGTCAGGCCTTCCTTGAGTACTGCGATCATATGGGCACCGCAGTGTGTTTCGCTTCAGTGGCTCATCCGAGGAGCAACGACCAGGCAGAGAGAGCTAATTCGGAAGTACTCCATGGTTTCTGGACCCGTACCTTCCAGCGGCTCAAAAAGTGTTGAAAACGGTGGGTGGATGAACTCCCAGCTGTTCTATGGTCAATAAGGACCACACCCAATTGAGCCACAAATGGGACGCCCTTCGCTCTCGTTTACGGAGCGGAGGCGGTGCTCCCCACAGATCTCTGATACGGAACTCCTCGAGATCGCGCCTTTGATGAAGCCGAACAACAACAACTGCAACTAGGTGATGTCGTCGTTGCCGAGGAAGTACGTACTCAGGCTGCTACACGCGCCGCGCGGTACCAGCAAGGACTACGCCGCTATCACAGCCGCCACGTCCGCTCCCGAGAACTTGACGAAGGCGACCTTGTCCTCCGTCGGCTACGGTCCAGGAGGGGTGTAAACATGCTGTCTCCAAAGTGAGAAGTCCCTTATTGGGGAGGGGGTTCCGATTATGAAAGGAACATTGTGCACTCCCCCCGGCATGGGTGTCAACAAGACCATCCCCGAGATGAGCGCTGCCGCGACCCTGCCGTCCGTTAGACCACTCCTCGATGGGCCATATTTCCTGGTGCAGCTTCTGTGGCATCATCCGGGCACCGTGGATCCCTGGATCAGCGTACTCGCCTGGAGGATCGCCGCCACGAAGACGTCGAACCACAATCGTTAGGCCGAAGGAAACTCGTCGTTGTTCCGACGCCCGGGTTCCTCCCATCGATGCTGTCCGGGAGGGGGTCCTTGCCGGTGAAAGCGACTACATCATCGTGTGCGTAGCCTTCACCCAATATCTCTGAAGCATCCAGTGGCCCAAGAAGTTCCAGATAGATGGCCCACTTGCGTATGACGGAAAGACAAACCCTAGCGAGTTCATCCGTATGTACTACACTGTTGTGGAGATCGCGGGGGGAGACGACAAAGCGAAGGCCAACTACTTCCCCATGAAGCTCAAGGACAATGTTTGCCGGTGGATGATGCATCTCCCGGCCAACTCCATCAGCTCGTGGGCGGAACTCTGCGAAAAGTTTGTCGACGCGTTTACCGGACGGGTCCAACCTCGAAAAACCGTCAGTGACTCACGTCGAGTAGTGCAGAACGACGACGAACCTCTTGGAAGTTCGTCCAAAGATTCAGCCAGATGCAGCATTGCATCCCCAACGCGCATGAGGCCGCAATCATCGCCACCTTTCATGCCAACGTCAAGAACCCGCACATGCTGGAGTAGATGAGTACCCGGTCCATCAAGACTATCACCGCCTTGTTCGAGCTGGCCGACAAGGTCGCCAGCGTCGAAGAGGCGATCCTTCCTGTTAATCGACATGCCCAAAGACGCCCTAGGACTCAAGCTCCTTCCGGAAGGAAATATCCTTCCTGGGAGCCTGTGGCCCGTAAAAGCGTACACCAAGCCGTGTTCGTCACGGAGGGAAACGGGGCCGCTCCGCAAGCACCCTCCATCAACACCGTTGTTGACGGCGTCCATGTAGGCCTCAGCATTGCGGTGTAATTGCGGACTGAGGCCGATGTGGATGGCTCTCTAGAATGTGGAACCGGTATTCTTCGACCTGAAGGGCATACATATGTCGAAATATGTGTCGCACGGGGTGATGAACGTGGTCTTTTCTTCGTCTTGAACTACCATCTTGATCTAGTGGTATCCGGCGTATGCATCCAGGAAAGACAACCGAGCACAGTCCGCGGTTGCGTCCACGATTTGATCAATGCGAGGGAGAGGGAAAGAATCTTTTGGGCAGGCGTCGTTGAAGTCGCCATAGTCGATGCACAATCTCTTGTTCCCGTTCTCCTTGGGGACGACAACAGGGTTGTCTAGCCAAGTGGGGTGTCGAATATCCCGGAGGAACCCGACCATGAGCAACTTCTGGATCTCTTCTGCTATGAATTCTTTATGGCCTGGGGCTTCACGACGGACCTTCTGCTTCACAGGCTTGGCGCCTGCCTTGACTCCTAGCTTGTGCTCGATCACCTCCTTAGGAACTCCGGGAAGATCGAAGGGTTCCGATGCGAAGACGCTGGCGTGTTCACGGAGGAAGGCGATGAGCGCGGTTTCTTATTTGGGGGAGAGGTCAGCGCCGACAGACACGGTGCAACTCCCATCCTCCAAAATAGGGACCTTCTTCGACACAGCCGCCGGGGCGAGCTGGCCGGGCTTTAGTTTTTTGGTCACGTGCCAGATGGGATTCACGGATGGGCATGGACGTCCTCCGGGACGCTTGTTGCCCATTGGGGCAGCGGGAACCTAGGGCTCCGGTCTTTTTTCTTCACTGGCTGGGCTTTCGGAAAGCAGGGTGTTGTCCCCGAGAACATGCACGTCACTCGGAAGTGGTGCCTTCCCGGATGTCCTTGCAGTAGCTGCCTTCTTCGCCTCGCCATGAATGCAGCGCACGGCTTCTCGTGCGCCTCCAGCTAGCGTGATGACACCTCGGGGGCCCGGAATCTTGACGATGTTGTAAAGCCCGTGATGTACGGAAGCAAACCTCCTGATAAACGGCCGCCCGAGCAGTCCATTTACAAGAAGGGCATGTCCGTGACATCAAAGACAAGCATCTCTGTCTGGAAGTTGGTGGGTTCCCCGAGGGTGACGAGATGTGAAATCTTCCCAAGGGGTTGAACCTGCATCCCACTGACGCCGCAGAAGGAGGCAGACAGGAGGAGGTGGCTTCTCAGAATCAGCATCTTCTTGAAGGTGCGGTTGGACAACAGGTTTATGCTGGATCTGGTGTCGTACATCATCTTCCTGACCTTGATGTTGCTGATCGTCGGGGAGAGGAGCGTAGGCGGCAGGCCGTCGTTGTAGTCCAGGAGGGTAGCACGGGTGGTCGCTCACGTCCACCACTAGAGTGATCTTGGCCCAATGGGAGACCTGATGAGGACATCTCTACTAATGTTACACCCACATCTTCACCAACTACACATACTGGACCAGTTACTAGAGCACGCGCACGTCAACTAAATTATCAGGTAGTTTCGTTTCTTGCGAATCCTTCTAATGTTCAGGAACATATGATGTTGCCTAAATTAGATACTTTTGTTTGTCTTATGAATGAAGGACCTAGCATGGATAAGAAGGATGGTCATTGGAGCGGGATCAAGCATGGAGAAGGAGGTGTGCGCGCGGGAAAGGACAATGGAGCTTCCAGTGGTGATTTTCGCACTTTGAGGCCACCATAAGGCGTGCATGAAGAATTGGACGAGAGACACAAGACGCCACATTAATATTTTCGTCCAAGGGTTATTATAGGTGCTGCGTCACCTTATTATTGGGCCAGGCCCATGTAATTTCGAAATACACTTAATAGGCTATTTTTTAGAGTCCGTATGTGTGGGGAAACCGAGTTAGGGTTGTTTTCGGACCCCTCCTCCAAGGGGCCACGAAATTCCCCTCTGTTCCCCCATATATACAGCCCTTAGGGCGTCGTTTAGACTTGGGTTTTAATTAGATTTAAGTTAGCCATAGCCGCAACTTCGAGCTCTTCGTTTGTGTCATCCGACCAGGCCAAGACCTCATTGGAACCCCAACTTTCGTAATCATTCATCTTATATTCGCAATATCCAGATTGCAATTCTTAGTTCTTGCTTGTTCTTCGATTGCTTGCAGGAATTAGACCTTCGTGGTCAGGTTGATCGTGCATTCGCGGGATCAATAACCTCTCGGAGTTGGTTTAGCGATCGCTAAGGCGCAACGTCTTCGCACGTTCGTAGTCGGATCGTGAAAGTCGCCTCCACCATAATCGATCTCCACCATCTCATCGAAGCATCGGGACACCTTCGCCTCTATCAAGACCCTGGGGACCTCTGGTGGGGACTGGATCGCGGGAACTTGTGTCACTGCTTTGTGGCATTGACGGTTGGAGGCGAGCACGGACGCCCCTCCGTGGATGTAACCGACAAAATTCACAGCAGCCTGAAAGTCGTCACCTGTGTCTCCTCCGGATTCCTCCTCTCCGGAAACATCGTCGCCGTGATGCGGCATCCTTGGCTTGCCCTTGTTCTGGTAGCTGCCTCGGCCCCCGCATTGGGAACCTCCACCCCGCTGAGCATTCCTTTCGGCGTCCTTCTTGGAATAGAAGGTCGCCATGTCTTCTTGGAGCTTGATGATGGAGCGGCACTCGGACAGGTCGTGCTTGTTGGTCTTGTGTATCTTGCAGTATGGCGATGGGGTGCTGTCCGCGGCGGCAACCATGGTGTCGATGGACGGTGTGATAAGGGGTGGCTCGATCTTCTCAGTAAGCAAACGGTGAATATGAGGGCGATGATAGATAACTTGTGGATAGCCGATGAACTCTCCTCGCTAGATCCCTGTTGCCAATGCGACAGCTTTCTATCCTTTGGATATTCACAACTTCACACACTTGCGCAACATAGCCGTCGACCATGAGACGGTAATTTGCAATCTACTAATTCCCAGTGGAACAACAGATCACACAAGACTTGCAGTAGCAACACTTCAGATCGATACGAATTGAAGTATTTGATTGAAGATGAATGCTTGGAGCAATTCTCAGGAACTAGGGTTTATCTAAACGTGGTCTAACCCTAAAACTCGTAGGGGGTTCTGTTTATATAAGCTAGGGGGTCTAAACGGGGGTACAAGGGCCGCAGCCCTGTTTCTGCGCGCAGGCAGTACGGTAGTACCGTGATGAGCATGGTAGTACCGCTCGCACGGTAGTACCGTATGCTACTACCGGATCCACTACCGGAAACCTTATGGACAAAGCGGTAGTACGATGCGGTAGTACCGTATCGACTACCGGAAACCTTCTGTGATCAACGATACTAAGAGCGGTAGTACGGGCGGTAGTACCGCTCTGAGTGCGGTAGTACCGCTCCCCTGAAGGCTGGAGCTTGTTTGCTTCATCTTCTTGTGGCTCCTCTTCCGGGATGGCTTGGCCTTGTTCCATGTCTCCTTCTCCTTGAACTTCTCCTTCATGCTCCTTGTCTTGTTCATGGTATCTGATCATGCATACAAACAAGGATTCAGGCAGTATAAAATTCTTATTAAGAAAAACATCAGATTCTATTAAGAGCAAGTTCACCTGTTGTTCTATTAGCTTTGCACGGCCTCTTGTAATAGGTCAAATTCTGATTTCATTAGCTTATGCTTCATGAAGAGTTGGGGATGGCTTGTCAATAGGGATGTCCTCATCATCTCCCCCCCCCCCTTCAAAAGGCGTCGACCTCGACGCTCCAAGGTCATCTCCCATGTATGGTGATAAATAAGCAACGTTGAAACTGTTGCTAGCGCCACCAAACTCAGCAATGGGAATATCAATCGAGTAGGCATTGTCATTGATCCTGGCTAACACCTTGTAAGGACCAGCACCACGAGGCTTCAATTTGGAATTTCGCAACCCTGGAAATCGATCCTTGCGCAAATGCACCCAAACCATGTCTTCGGGCTGAAATAGAACTTGCTTCCGTGACTGGTTCCTTGTAGCAGCAACGCTCTTGCCTTTCTTCTCAATAGCCGCTCGCGTTTTCTCATGAATCTTCTTCACATAATCAGCTCATTTGGATGCCTCCATATTAACTCGTTCCTGCAATGGAAGAGGCAGCAAATCAAGAGGTGTAATAGGCTTGAAACCATATACCACTTCAAAAGGACAAAACTGAGTAGTAGTGTGTACTGCCCTGTTATAAGCAAAGTCCACATGTGGCAAACACTCCTCCCATTCTCGCAGATTCTTCTTGATCATAGCTCGCAGCAATTGGGATAATGTTCTATTCACCACCTCCGTTTGACCATCAATTTGGGGATGACATGTAGTGTTGAACATCAACTTTGTCCCCAACTTTCCCCAAAATGTCTTCCAGAAGTAGCTCACAAACTTTACATCCCTGTCAGAAACAATTGTCTTGGGCACTCCATGCAAGCGTACAATCTCCCTGAAAAACAGGTTAGCAACATGCGACGCATCGTCACTCTTATGGCATGCAATAAAATGTGCCATTTTAGAAAATCTATCCACTACCACAAATATACTATCATGACCATATTTAGTGCGTGGCAATCCTAACACAAAGTCCATACTAATATCTTCCCAAGGTGTGGTAGGAGCCGATAGTGGAGTATACAAACCGTGAGGCTTCAGCTTGGACTTGTATGTGTTGCATACAATGCAACGTCGAACAAACCTGTCCACATCATGCCTCATCCTGGGCCAATAAAAATTATTAGCAAGCATGAGTAGTGTCTTCTCACGCCCAAAGTGACCCATCAATCCTCCTGCATGTGATTCCTGCAACAATAGCAAACGTACAGAAGATTCTGGAACACAAAGTTTGTTAGCTCGAAACAAAAATCTATCATGGATGTGGAACTTGTCCCATGCATTCCGAAGCAAACACAAACGATATGGTTCAGCAAAATCATGATCAGTTGCATATAAATCACACAAACTCTCTAATCCAGGAATTTTAACATCAAGATGTGTCAATAACATGTTCTTCCTAGAGAGAGCATCAGCAACAACATTATCTTTCCCTTTCTTATATTTGATGATGTAGGGAAAAGACTCAATGAACTCAACCCATTTAGCTAAGCGCCGATGCAAGTTAGATTGCGCCTTCAAGTATTTCAAAGCTTCATGATCAGAATGTATGATAAATTCTTTTGGCCACAAATAATGTTGCCAAACCTCAAGAACTCGAACAAGTGCATACAATTCTTTATCATAAATAGGGTAGTTCAATCTAGCACCAGAAAGTTTCTCACTGAAATAAGCAATAGGTCTACCTTCTTGCATCAACACACCACCAATGCCTATACCACTAGCATCACATTCAACTTCAAATTGCTTAGCAAAATCAGGTAATGCAAGTAATGGTGCAGAAGTAAGCAAACGTTTCAGCTCATCAAATGCAAGGTCTTGGGCAACACCCCAAACAAAAGGTACACCTTTCTTAGTCAATTCATTCGAAGGTGCAGCAATAGTACTAAAGTCTTTCACAAAACGTCTATAAAAACCAGCAGGGCCGTGAAAACTTCGTACTTGGCTAACATTCATGGGAGTAGGCCAATTTTGAATTGCCTCAATTTTAGAAGAATCTACTTCTACCCCATGCTTAGATACAACATATCCCAAAAATATGACCTTATCTTTTCCAAATGTGCACTTCTCAAGATTAGCATATAATTAAGCATCACGCAATGCTTGCAAAACTTGTCTAATATGAACAACATGTTCAAATTCATTGCGGCTGTAAATAAGTATATCATGAAAATACACAACCACAAAATGTCCAATAAACTCCCTCAAAACATGGTTCATTAATCTCATGAAAGTAATAGGAGCATTAGTAAGACCAAAAGGCATAACTAACCACTCATATAAGCCGAACTTAGTTTTGAAAGAAGTTTTCCATTCATCCCCTTCTTTCATCCTAATTTGATGGTATCCACTACGCAAATAAATTTTAGAGAAAATAGCAGCACCACACAATTCATCAAGCATATCCTCCAAACGTGGAATAGGATGACGATATCGAATAGTGATGTTATTAATAGCTCTACAATCTACACACATACGCCATGTACCATCTTTCTTAGGAACCAAAATAACAGGAACAACACAAGGGCTAAGGCTGACACGAATATACCCTTTATCCAGAAGCGCTTGTACTTGTTGCTGAATTTCCTTCGTCTCTTGGGGGTTTGTACTGTATGGTGCCCGGTTAGGAAGAGTTGCACCCGGTATAAGATCAATTTGGTGCTCAATACCACGCAAGGGTGGTAATCCCGCTGGAACCTCCGCCGGGAACACATCATCATAATCCTGCAAAACAGTAGACACACCAGGAGAAATAGGATGGTTATCATTAGAAACCAAAACCTCTCCTTTATACATGAGGACAAGAGGTATGGCTGTCGGATCCTCACTAAATTCTCTCATGTCTTCTTTGGTGGCTAATGTAAGAAAACTAGTCTCTCTCGCACTTTTCGTTATATTATCACTCACGACTATTACATTGTTCTCTCGTGTTGGTTCTACATTCACCTCTACCTTCTGACGAGACTCATTCACAATTTGCTGTGGGGACATAGGATGGAGATTAACTTTCTTGCCCTTGAACTCCAAATGATATGTATTGGCTCGGCCATTGTGTTGCACATGGCGATCATATAACCACGGCCGACCCAATAAGAGATGGCAAACTGTCATAGGCACCACATCAAAATCGATAGAATCCTTGTATGGGCCTATCTCAAAATTTACGCGCACCATGTGGTTCACCTTCATCTCATCACTGTCACTCAACCATTGGACATAATAAGGACTTGGGTGAGGTAAGTATTTCAGATTTAGCTTGGCACATAACTCCTTGCTTGCGAGGTTGCGGCAGCTACCTCCATCAATGAGCACTTTGCAAGCTTTGTTGGGACCAACGAGCGCCTTGGTTTGGAACAGATTACAGCACTGAGAATCAGCATGAGGCTGCACTGTAAGAGCACGTTGTGACACAACAATGGTAGGAGCATGCGACAGAAAAGCATCCATGGCTTCTTCGGTATTGTAACCTTCATCATCCAACGCGGCTGGGTCTTCATCATCACCTGTTTCATACTCGCCGGTTTCTTCATTAATAAACATGACCTTTTGGTTCGGGCAATCTCTCTTAAAGTGACCCGGAATACCGCAAGAATGACAAGTCATCTCGCGATTGCGAGCTGTAGACATGTTGGAGCCTGCACTAGTGGCAGGAGCAGCTGGCTTCTTGGCCATAGAACCATTGGAGTCTGACTTGGAAACTGAAGAAGAAGCCCGAGTATTGGCACCATAATTCTCCATAGGCGCGGACGGTGTCTGTGGAGAAAATCTGCTAGATGTAGAGTATCTGGACTTCAGTTGTGCCTCTTCTGCAAGCTGGGATTCAGCCTCCCTTGCAAGATGCAATAGATCATTCATATTATAGTATTGGTGATGCCGCACAATACTCTTGATGTTAAATTTCAGCCCATGGAGAAAACGTTGCATAGTCATCTCAACCTCTTCACGAACTCGCGCACGTTGCAGCAACATCTCCATCTCCATATAGTATGCATCAACGGACAAAGTACCTTGCTTCAATTGTTGCAATTTATCAAAAGTTGTCCGTAAGTAATTAGTGGGAACAAACCGAGCTTTCATGGTCGCCTTCATGTCACGCCATGTACGAATAGGCTGCCCATCGGTTTCTTGTATCTCGGTCAACACACTCTCCCACCAACGCAAGGCATAACCGTCAAACTCGGAAGAAGCAATCTTGATCTTCTTGTCCTCCGGATAATCATGCAAACGCCATAAGTTTTCCATCTTAAGCTCCCATGTGAGGTACTCTTCCACATCCGTGGAACCTTCAAATTTGGGGATGTTAAACTTGGGCTTGCTCAAGACATCTTCTTCCTGAATGGGTAGGCGGCGCGCACCAAAACCAAGTGGAGGTTGGCGAACCGGCCCTTGAGCACCATGCCCACGGCCTTGATTGCCCCTCAAATCAGCATTGTCACCATTGATACTACCATCATCTTCCTGAGCGTCTGGTTGGCGTTGTACCATAGCTGCTTGTATGCCCGTGACAGATGTTGTCATTTGTTGTAGGCTCTGCTGTATAGCAGCAAGTTGTTGTTGCATAGTGGTGACTGTAGCTTCAGTCGTGTCCACTTTCAGTTGGACCGCTTGAACATTTGTATCAATCGCATCAGCAGATTTAGTAAACATCCCAGTCAAGTGATCACGGAGACCTTCATATGCCTCCCATGTAACTGGCGCATCCTTGTCCTATTTCTGCATCACATCAAAACCACTTTGAGACATGATTAGTAGGTTAGTGCACTAAATCAAAATCTTTTGGTGGACACTCACAACTCACTCAAAACTGACAAGAACAGGTGAATCTTACCGTTCCAAACTGAATAGTAATGCGTACCCGTTCGGATGGAGGACTAGTGCACGGATGTGATGAAGTGAATACCCGAGTAAAAAAGTTAACACACGACGGATATATGTGGTGGAGCTATAGGTATGGCACCCTAACTACACCGAAGTCAAGTCCTAGTGTTGATCGTGCGATACAAACCCAAGGAAAAGCTCACACAGTGGAGACAAACGAAAGACAAGGCCTCTCAAAAGATCACCACTATGATATGTCCTTTCTAACACTTGTATATCTCTTTGCACTCTTGGTTAACTCTTTTTTATCACACTTCCTTTTCTTTTTTTTTTGAATCTTTTCTCGTTTTCTCTCTCTTTTTTTTTTTTTTTTTTTTGACACTATTCCAAACTGGACGAAATTGCTACAGTACTGCTACAGTAACTTTGATTTTGCTACAGAATTTTTCGGGAAGAACACACGAAACAGCAAACTAAAACAATGACTTCGAGGCAATCTAAGTTATGGCAAAACTAGAAACCCTAATATTTTTGTATGGCTTTTTCTGGATAGGACGAAAACAAAAATGATCTAATAGAATGATTTGGTGGATGCTTACCGGGGAAACATTGGAAATCTGATACCAAGATGATAAGGGGTGGCCCGATCTTCTCATTAAGCGAACGGTGAATATGAGGGCGATGATAGATAACTTGTGGACAGCCGATGAACTCTCCTCGCTAGATCCCTGTTGCCAATGCGACAGCTTTGTACCCTTTGGATATTCACAACTTCACACACTTGCGCAACGTAGCCGTCGACCACAAGACGGTAATTTGCAATCTACTAATTCCCAGTGGAACAACAGATCACACAAGACTTGCAGTAGCAACACTTCAGATCGATACGAATTGAAGTATTTGATTCAAGATGAATGCTTTTTTCCTAACCTTGTCACGAGTATAATAAGAGGGAACGAATCTATATCGCATAGCAAGTTTGAGATCATTCCAAGTATTAGGTATATAATCATGATATAAAATACAATATTCATTCCACCAAATAGAAGCAAAATCTTTGAAAGCACTAATTGCCGTTTTTACTTTCTTATGCTCAAGAAAATTATGGAAACAAATATATCATTTATTTCAAACTCCCACTCAATGTATAAATCAGGTCTTAGACGTCCATGAAAGTAGGCAGCGGATGGGATGATGGTGCAGCGGCGACGGTGACTAACGTGAACAGAACTCGAAACTCTAAAGGACTAGATACTAAGACCAGCAACTGAACACGACGATGCAACCGATAATTCAATAAAGCAAAGCACCGAAAAGAAAATTGCGAAGTCTCATATTGGTTTGGATATGATGATCTAATCCTATTTTTATGGCTTTTTGTGTGGATGATAGGTGATAAAAAACAGATCTAATATATGGATGTGGAATTCTCACCGAGCAACCTGAAAACTAATACCACTTGATAGAGGCGGGGTGTCCCGATCTTTCGATGAGAGATAACTATTGATTTGGTGGAGACGACTCTGACGATCCGACTACGAACGTGCAACAACGTTGCGCCTTAGCAATCGCTAAACCAATCTTCTGAAGGTTATTGACCACGCCGGAGCACGATCAACCTGACCACGAAGGTCTAGTGCCTGCAAGCAATCGAAGAACAAGCAAGAACTATGATAAAGCAATCTGAATATTGCGAATATGTAGATGAAGTATGAATAAAGTTGGGATTCCGAAAGCGGTCTTGATCTGGTCGTTGGACACAAACCGAGTACACGAAGATGCATCAATTAGCCAAGCAGTCTTTTTAACTAAAAGAAATCCAAAGAAAACCCTAGGGGTTGATCTACTTATATAGGACTAAAGGGTGGAGGCCAAGGGGGTGGATGGACGTCCCAAGGAGTCCTAAAACTAAACCTAGGTCGTACAAGGCACTTGGGCCCATGTGGAGGTGATGCAACACCTATTGAGTTAGACTTTGACTCGGATTCTGCTGCTGGGTCGCACCGTTTTCTCAATATCTCCACGCTCAGAAGGAATTTGAAGGTGAAACCAATTGGGTTGGAAACTACACGAGATAAGCTATCACCAGCAAAAAGAATCACCCAATTTGGAGTTCGTATGTAAAAACAGAGGCTGTTTGAAGTTGGGTATATCTCTGCAGTCCGAAACTGAGTCCATGACGTGAAAGACTTGGTCTCTATCTTCTCTTGGGCCAAAAGTGACGTGAAATAACTTCTTGTACATCACACAATCATGCCCCTTTGTATTGACTTCATTTCTTGATCAAATATAGAGGAATTAATGGTCATATCCATGATAGTGATGTCCTCATCATCTACATGCTTGAACATGCTCCAATGCTCATCCTTCTTGTCCATGCTAGGTCCTTCATTTGTCAGCAACAGAAATATATCGACGTTAGGCAGCATCATATTCACATGAGCATTAGAAACATTACCAAGAAAAGAAAGTACCTGATAATTTAATTGGTGTGCACGATCTCTAGAATTGGTCCAATAGGTATTTTAGCAAGGGTTATGGGTGTAACTATGGTAGCCATGTCCTCATCATCCTCCCCTTCTTGAAAACAAAGCCGTCCTCGGCGTTTCTTAATCTGAAATGTGGCTAACAAAAGAGACAAGGTGTACATGTTGTATATATATATGTCATCAATTCTTACTTTCCTTAGTTTTTGGACATGTAACACATGTATATATGAGTAACTTTTGTATGTCGTGAAATATAAAGATATATGATCATCACAATACGTAAACGACATGAAAGTAGTGCAACTCAGTTTGCATATATAAGTCAAGCTCTTATTCATATTTAAAGATGTGCAATGCTCATCATTAAACCATCCCAACACCGGTGAATAAGCAATAATTGTTTTTGAAGGACATGCTTAACTAAGCAGTTATGCAACACGTCATTCGACGTAGTATCATCACCAAGATTAGAGGTCATATCAAAATGATTAAACACTGGATTTTTCATAACAGTAACACGATTATCTAATATAGATGGTGTGGTCAAATCAGTAGGTAAGTCAACACATGATGTATTCAAGTCTATTAGGCAAGTAACATCTTCATGTGAAGTTATGAAATTCTCGAAAATTGGTTGTGTGATGAAACTACTTGATAGCTCAACACATGTTGCTTTTAAATCAGCAAGGTTCTCATGTGGAGGGGAAAGATCCATACCTTTGTCATTACCTTTTTGTGATGATAGATCAGATATTGGAGGAGTGCTTACGACAATTGATGTGGTTATGATAGTGCTCATAGTGGTTGAAGGAACAACCTTCTCAACTTGTGGTATTTGCACATTCCGCTTGTTCATCTTCTGGGCAACACGTATGTCGATTTCCTGTTCAGCTTTACAAGCAAGACGAAACAAACGATCCATAGGATAACACTTTTCATGAATTAGGATATCCTGAATGTCACGGTTTAAACCTTCCCAAAATATGTCCATGAAATATTCTTCACTTTCCTCTAAAAGAGAAGGCAAGAATGTAGTTTCTAAAGCATCATAATATTCTGAAACAGTTTTAGTACCTTGTTTTAAATTTTTAAATTTCCTAACCTTGTCATGATTATAATAAGAGGGAACGAATCTATATCGCATAGCAAGTTTGAGATCATTCCAAGTATTAAGTATATAATCAGGATATAAACTACAATATTCATTCCACCAAATAGAAGCAAAATCTTTGAAAGCACTAATTGCAGTTTTTACTTTCTTATGCTCAAGAAAATTATGGGAAACAAATATATCATTTATTTCAAACTCCTAGTCAATGTATAAATCAGGTCTTAGACGTCCATGAAAGTGTGGTACAGAAACAATAACCTGATCATGTGCATGATTATGTGTGTTTACCTTTTGCAGTGACTGTTGTGTAGTTGTAGGTGGTGGCAAATCTCCAACTATAGTTGCCGCCCAAGAAGATCTAACTCCAGAACCTGCCATGATTAGTAGAAAACAAGAAACAAATCACAAGTATATGTCCCTATGAACTACTAGGATCTGGTGGTAAAACGCTCACATGATAGCAAATATCAATGTCTTACTAGTCTTACCATGCAGCAGGTGGTGATCGGCAACCAACGGTGTCAAAGAACTCCAAAGATTAAGTAGAGCGATTGCCAGGTGAACGCACCTATACATGATGTAGAAATATGTGGAGCTTGGAAGGCTTTAATATCGTGGCAAAAATATCAGCAATAATCAATTCAGAGATGCAAAATTGAATTAACGCTCAACGACGATACTGTGCTGGTCCTAGTCTAGACCGGACTAGAGACACGAGCCTAGAACACTAATGTGGTCACGACGTAGCACAACCAGCAGCAATGAATGATATGAAGTAGCTCTGGATAGCAAGATATAAGTGAAGATCATCAAGAGAGCAAAGATAATGGTGAAAATAGGCTCCAAATCAAGATACAACAATATTCTCGCTACAACTTTCCTCTGAAATATATTTGCTAATTTTTTGCTATTTTTCCTCCAATAGGGCACTGACTTAAGATTTCCGACGCAATAAGAATCACTCAATTTAGAGTTCGGATGAGGTGTCAAAAATATTGAGAATCAGCCCGAAATCTGACAAAAACTGTGTTCGGAAACTTTAGAGGTCAAAAAGTCCGTCTTAGAAGCCGATCTGTAGTTTCAAATAACACACTTCCTCCAGAACTATTTAGAAGCGGCTTGGAAATATCTTTAATTTGAGTACTCGTGGAGCCAAAACGGACTTCGGATGACAAAGTTATGCCCGTTTTAGTGGACACTGCTCAAAACTGATTTCGACGAGATTTCAAATACGAGTTCAACTAGAGATAGATCCGAATTTTTTTCTTCTTTTTTCTCTTTTTCCTTTTTCTTTCTTTTTTTCCTTTTTCCTTTTTCTCTCTTTTTTCAACTATTTTTCTCTCTTTTTCTATGGTGGATGGTAGAAGTAGGCAGCAGATGGGATGATGGTGCAGCGGCGGCGGTGACTAACGTGAACAGAACTCGAAACTCTAAAGGACTAGATACTAAGACCAGCAACTGAACACGACGATGCAACTGAGAATTCAATAAAGCAAAGCACCGAAAAGAAAATTGCGAAGTCCCATAT